>CM028130.1:954435000-959435000 GCA_016271365.2 Neoceratodus forsteri | reverse complement strand
CCCCCACGCCCACGGGGAAGACCTGGGCAGGGGTGACAAGGCCGGGGGCGACGCCCCTCAGCCCATCACTGAGCAGGCTTGCAGGAGGGACTGGCCGAGGGAGCTCCTGGGCCTTTACCTCCTTGCTTCCCTTTAAAGGAAGCCGCTGGCTTGGGTTTGGGGTGCCAAGCGCAAGCCTGCTGGCCCTCTTGCTGGTGCTGATGGGCCGGTCGTGCCGCAGGGGCCGAAGTACGAAGGGGCTTAAGCAGAGGTTGTCGGGGGCCCTTGTCCCTCTGGGCGGGGGTGACAGAGTCCAGAGTGGCATTGGACTTCTCGGTCCCCTGGAGGTGTCCCTCCACTCCAGGGCCGAAGAGGTCAGTCCCCAAGAAGGGGATGTCCGCCAACTTGTGCTGGGTATCTGCTGAGAAGGTGGATATCCTCAGCCATGCCCTGCAGCGCATGGCCACCGCGGCCACTACTGACCTGGCACAGGAATCACCTATGTCCAGAGCAGCCTGTAGCTGCTGCTTCGCCACCGCCCTACCCTGGTCCCGCACCTGCCTGACCGTGTCCGCAGGTCGGCCGGGAGATGAGGTATCACCTCATCCAGGGAGCCCAAGAGGGCGTGGGAGAAGTGTGCCATCAGCGCGGCTGAGCTGGCCTGTCAGAGGCCTTGGGAGGACACGGCATAAGCCTTGCACCCGACATAGTCCATCCTTTTGGACTCTTTGTCGGGAGGCCTATACACATCCCGAGCATTTATGGAACACTGGAAGACGTTATTGGTAACTAACCCCTCAGCAGAGGGATGCTCCGAGAAACCAGGCAAAGAACCGATAGGGACTGCATACTTCCTGGCCATCCCGGCTGAGGGTGCAGGACAGGAAGTAGGCCACCGCCAAAGCTCCAAGGCTGGGCCGACAATGGCCTCAGCCACAGGGAAGGCCTCCGAGGGTGAATCCCCTCGGTCTAGGATCTCCGTCAGGGGAAAATAGGCCCGTTTGGACACAGGCTCGAGCTGCTTCCCGGTGAACTCCGAGATGAGCCTAAGCAGACCCAGGAAGGACGATGGGCTGTCGTCCAAAGACCAGTCCAGGAAGGACTCCAGGCCCACCCGCCTGGGGAACACGGAGGAGTCATCGTCGGACTCCAAAGGGTCTGCAAAGAGCTGCCTCAGGCCTGAGCGTCTCTCCACCCACTGAGGGCGGGCGGGAGTGAGGGTGACCGACAACCTGCGGGACAGGCCGTGACCCGACCGGGGTTCCACCACAATCAGTAGGGCAGCAAGATCTGGTCGAACAACCGCCCGAAGTGGGCACTCTCGACCGCAGCGAGCGGTTACGCGGGCTGTTCAGGCGGAAGCTACTTGATAGACGGGAATGAATCGGAGTCGATAACTTCCCGGACAACAGCAACTGCTGCCACATAAACTCCTTGCAACATCGACACCATCTGCGTCGAAGTCTCTCCTCATCCGAGGAGAAAGACGAGGAGGAACAGTGTTGCCACTTAACTCGGTACCCCGACCGAGACCACTGAAGTCGGCGGGAGCGGCTTGACCGAGAAGAAGACCGAGATCCTCGGTGAAACTGAGGGCGGGTCTGGGAAGGAGCGGGGGACACCCACTCTTCCCTCGGCTCGGACACTTTGACCAAGGACTGCCGCCCCGGAGGTGTAGGCAGAACCACGGCCCCCACCGGGGAAACCAGCGAAGGGTTGACGGCTCTTCCAGTCGACCACCCGGGTGAAGGGTCGAGAGAAAACTCGACCGCGTCGACGGGAGTCTCGGCCGGCTGGCCTGACGGGGACACCATGAAGCCAATGGCCTGAGCCGCAACCTCGACCGAAGTCAACGGTCGGCAGTCCAGGGAAGGAGACCTCTCCCGCTCCCACAAACGCTGATGATGGGACTTACCCTGTGACTCCCTCGACCTGGACCGAGAGGCAAGTCCCATTGGCCCCTCTCCCTTCGTGGAGAGGGATTGGCGAAGCTCCTTGAACGAAGCCGAATGAGAGGAACTCAGAGAGAGCGGGATAAATGCCGCGACTGAGGAGGAGGGAGAAGCAGCCTTGACCGTCGCCTCCTCCAGGGTGATAGAGTGTTCGAGCTGCTCAGCCGAGTCAGCCGTCGCGGACACCGCCCGACGAGCCTCTATGGATTTTACCGGCGGGGAAAAAACCTTGGGGCACACAAGCCTCAATCGGGCCGCACAATCCTCCAGGACATTGGTCTAAAAGGCGTGTCAGAACTCGCAGACTTGCGGGTAGTGGTCCAAGTCAAGGCAGTATATGCACGAGGGGTGCGGATAAGTCCTGGAGAGATTACGCCCGCCAGGGTGACTCCGAGAGCCGGAAAACTAATTGTCCATCGCAGCCGCAAGGGAAAGGGAGACCGAAGTTTAGAAAACTTCAAAAACTAAATTCGGACAAACCGAAGAATCAGGAACCAGTCGAAAAACGCGGAGCACTAAGGAGGGAACCTGAGCTTCCAAGCGGTAAGGAAGATCTGGCGTCATGGGGCGGAGCCGAGAGTTTTACCACCCGGGTGCATGGGAGGAGCCAGCTTGAAGACCTTGCAGCAAGATTTACAGCGGCAAGGAACCTGCCAGATAGTGTGGATGAACAACATATCCATGTCCCTAGAACTATAGTTTAAAAAAAAAAAAACAGACATTTTTAGTCATTCGGTTAAAAAATGAACAATCCTGTCAAGCCCCACTTTTCCTCCCCGCTCAGTTATTAATTGTAACTTTTTCCTTAGCCATGTTTAAAAAGTGTTTTTTTTCTCCTCTGCTGTTGTTTACTCCCCCGATTGCAACTTCCCTTTTTGTCTGTATAAACTGCCACACCATCAAGTCAAATGTCTGTGACAGTTCTTTCCCTTTCAAAACAAAACTGATGCAGTCTTTAGAGGTTTCAGGATGCTGATATACCACAGGAGGGTACAATCGCATTCCATGACCTCTGAACTGTGGTACAACAGGATTCTGAAAGGGCTGGAACTCTATGCAGAACAACGCTCTACTATACACTATGTAAGCAATAAGACACGACAGGGTGTGGGTTAGACACTTTAACACACGGCTAGGAGGCGAGTGAGCACAAGGCCACCGGCCGAGTGCTCCAGCCCCTAGCCGCAGGTGTTAAAGTGTCTAACGACACCCCTGGAGTGGCTTATTGCGCTTTATGAAATGCTATCTTAGTGGAAATTGTATTTGGTAGGTTAAATTTGCAATTTAAAGTAGGAAAAACATGTATGTTTGTGTACTTTTAATAAAATAGTTCCTCCGCCTAAGTGTCCTGTGGGTTTTTTTTTTTGCACTTAAGGACTTTTGTCCTAGAAAGGCTTCTGTACTTTAGGTCTGGTTGTCATGGCAGTATTCACCTCACCCCCCACACACACACACACGTTGTGTGTAGACAAGTAAAAATGCATCTGTTTCCTTTTTTTTATAATAATTTAATGTTAAAATTTGAAGATCAGGTGGGCTGGTACAGAGAGAGACACACAGAGCGAGCAGGACGGCAGGTACAGTGAGTGGGCTGGTAGCTCGATTGCGGTTTCGTTTTAAAGAGAACGATCGTGAGTGAGCGAGCGGGTAGTGAGATCGGGGTTCAGTTTAAAAAAAGCATCGTATGCAGTTCATGTCAAAATGTACAGTGAGTGGGCTGGTAGCGCGATTGCGGTTTCGTTTTAAAGAGATCGCAGCTGTACATTCCCCGCTCCGAGGAACGATCGTTAGTGAGCGACCGGGTAGCGAGATCGCGGTTCAGTTTAAAAAAAAATCGTATGCAGTTCATGTGAAAACAGTGGGGCAATCTGAACACGAGGTCACAGGTATTTATTTTATTTGTTGCACTTAGGCTGGCACCACTTATGGCACAAACAAGATGGCTGCTTTTTTTTTTTTTAAGGTTCTGAGTGGGCAGCATCACTTATATCAATGCCCACTGCCCAGTTTTGGACCTTTTTCCTGTGCATCAGACAGAATATCACATCCCTAGCAGCCAATCATAGCTCCTATTTCATGATGCCCATTTCATAAAATATTTTATTACCACAAACACAGCAGCAACCTTATCTGTGAAAATACAAAACTGTTCTCTCCCTCAGAGAACCAAAGTAACATTAATGAATCTGAATCTGTGATGCATAATGTAACAGCTGATGAAGATCAGTCAATTGGATTTAAAAAGGTGGAACTGGAGCTGGAACAACACCTGTTGTAGACCCCGGGCTGAATTCTTAAAACGTCATGGGACTAAGTCCCACTCCACAACCTCAGTTGCGGACTGAAATCTCCACAGCTGCAGAATTTGGTATTCGAAGTCCGCCGCAGCTGTGGCTGATGTTAACGCCTGGTCCCACCAGCTTTAACATTTTTCCACGGCTGTGGGGACAAAAAACAGCCCCAAGCTAACATAAATCATGGTGTCAGCTGTCCACTGGCGCCACTTCTGAGAATACCACAGCCAGAGGAAAACAGCAGTTCTGCAAGTGGCAACCCACCTGCGCTGAGTTTTCCCGCAGCTGCGAGATTTTCACGGGCTTAGAGAATCTGGTCCTCGGCTAGCAGTGCTGCTGCTTCTGCTTCAAGCTGTTCATTACTTTTAAATTCACAGTTGTTTCACTGCATTCTTGTGGTAACAAATGTACTTTAGAGCTGGATCAGCAGGTGGATAAAACCAAAAAAACATAAAGGCAACAAATAACAAATGGTTAGGATATGATGAAAACAGTGCTTGATGTTATTGTGCAATGTGCAGTTAATTTTGGGGTATCATTGACTCACCACTGGATCAAGCCACTGCTCAACTGGAGGAATGCACTTAGACCACAATAAGAAGTCTGTTTAACACAGGATATTTCACCACAAAAAAATCTGCATTCTTTCTTGGACACGGAGTGGCTATGTGACTTACAGGAGAAAAATGGGATTAAGCTTGGTACCAATTATACCAATGACAAAAGAGCAAGAGACTTTTGAACTGCTATATTTACTGTAATATCTAAACCACAGATTCAGACCATTAACAACGCTAAATCTGTGACAGCTCTTGCTGACAGTAGTAGTGATGCCAGCATAACTGATTGGGAAAATAATTTTCTACATTTTGTAGAACCTAGTCAACCTTGAAACAGGTGTCTACAATTCTGATTAAAGCTGTGCCCTTGGAATATGCGGTTTTACCATGCCGCCGTGACATCGAACACAGAGACATCCCTGACAGCGACAGCCGCAGTGCCGACTGTCAGCATTGCAGTGTCGGGGATGCCTCCATGTTTCTATCAGGGAGCTGCGCCCCGAACCCCCATGGGACCTGCCCCCACTGCCCCTGGTCTCTAGGATTCCAATTCTGAGTCGGAGTTGGACCGGGGGGTGCACGATACACCCTGCGAGGCAGTCTCAGGCACTGTACAGACCATCACAGCGACATGCGGGTTTTGCCTGATTCTTGTCGCTGTGATGGTCTTCGTGGTGGTGGAGTCGCTGAGGTGACGGTATACCAGAATATGAAGAAGGTGTCTAGAATGCAATATCAACAGCATTAAAATCACTACATCGTCCCCTCGCTGACCTCAAGAATGTGAACAACCTGGGGCTGGTTCTTATGTCTGGCAGTTTTGATGGGGTATCATGATACGTCAAAGAGGTGGAACCATTGCAAAGTTATGGGAGCACTGGCCTCACATAATAGCCATGCACTCCATAGCCCATAAACGAGTTGGTGGTTCTAAATGTATTGAAAAAAAAATCTCTTTGTGTCTAAGGTTGAAAATACTCTTCATGGAATATTTAAATTCTATCATTACAGTCCCAAAACAAGCATTTGTTAGACAATGCCGAATGTTCACTGTTTGCATTGCTGTTGTACCGGGGTCTTGCTTGTATACCAGTACATTTTTACTATATACCCCGAGGACGTACTGTGTATGAATCCAGTCGGGGCATCTGTGAGTCCCACACTTGCTTTTCTTACTGGCGGTATGTGTTTATCTTGTTTTTTTTGTTTTTTTTTATTCCTCCTCCTCTGCTCCCCGGCTGGCACCTCCTTTGGGCCCTCAAGTTCCTTACCTGGACTGTCCGCCATCCCCACGACCTGACTCGACCCCAGATCGCAGCCCTCTGGAGTAGCCCGGTGTAACCCTTTGCCGGGTGGGTCCCCCTCCTCCGAGAAGGAAGGCGCCGGCGGAGAGGGGCATCCAGCGCACTGCGGCGTCGACTCCAGGTGCTGCTGGGGTGGGAGGCCGTGGGGCCGTGACCGCAGCCAGGCGACCAGAGCGCTGTCATCTGGCCAGCCAGGGGGCCGATTTTCTGGTTTTCTCCCCTGGAGAGTGACGTAGGTGATGTTATGGCGAACACCGACGTCCATCACTCCCCCCAGCTATTTTGAGCTCTGACATTCTGCTATGCTCCCGGCCTCCGCCAGGGGCCAGCAGGTGCCCGTTCACATCCCTGCCCTCCCCCCTGGAAAAGGTGAGCTGTCTATGGATGCTCCAGCCTTCTCCCCCGGCCGGCTCTCTGACGACCCGAGTCCGTTCCCGAACCCAGGTCACCGGCGTCGCAAGTGGAAATCCAGTCGCTGCGCCAACGAGCCAGCGTTTATCTTGTTTTAATAAAATACAAGACTTGGTATTCATTAGCAGAGGAGTGCGGCTATTTTGCTTTCACATTTATATATTGTGTTTACCTAGGATAGACCAGGTGAGATGAAATATTTCATTTTCAATGGTGTCCTGCTTTTACACATTTTTAGACGGTATTAACCCAGGATTGGCGAGTTGAGAAGCAATATCTAATTTTCAGTGGGCTCCCACATTTAGATCCCAAATTTCCAACAGTCTTTGTACAACCTGATGTTATGATCAAGACAGGTGGAATTTTTTAAATCACATCCAAAAGGTGATTTTGCAGTATGGTTGTGAAAACAAGCTTTGGGAGAGGATTTCAAAAATGGCACCCGTCATGTTCAGGAGATGGGGTAAGAGAAGGGATATGTTGAAAACTGGGACAAAAATATAGTTATGAGTAAAAATTAGAACAATTCATTGTTTCTTCATAACTTAGCTGTTTTCTTCAAATTTCGACCTCAAATGTTCAATATGGTCTTTTTATGACCACTCCAGCTGAACATGACAGATGTCATTTATAAAATAGTGACTGAAATGTAATTTTGCTCCACAAGCGTGAAAACACATTTTGACCAGGATTTGAAAAAATGACAGCTGTCATATTCATGAGTTGGTGTGACAAATGGCTATGTTGAAAATTAGGGATCAAAATGATGAAATTACTAAAGTTATGAGCACGCATTGAAAACTTTCTACGTACGCTTATAATTTTGCTTTCAATATTTTTACCCCAAATTTTTAACATAGCCTTCTTATGATCCCACGTCATGAACAAGGCCAGAGAAAATGTTCTAATCCAGCCCAAACCTTTTGGGACAGATTTGCATAACTTCACCACTCTTATTCATGACGTGGGGTCCCAAAAAGGCCATGTTGAAAATGTGGGGAAAAATATTTCAAAATGACCAAGTTCTGAAGACAAGTTTAAAACCCAGTGAAATACACTAAACCGCATAACTGACTTACTCAGTTCCCAGTCTGGCATTTACGAGAGAAGATGTGTCTCCGGTTCAGAAAGGATTATGGCGTTGAACCCCCAGTAGGTAAGTGAGGGTGTGGAGGGTGTGGGATTGTGGGTGCTGAGTGTGATGGTAGGGTGGGGGAAGGGTAATAGTGGCAGTGTGCGAGTGGCAGCAACAGACACTGATGGACAATTTTCTTTTTAAAGGGTATATACATATATGAAAAAAAAACTATGAGCGCCATTTCTCTTTTTTTTCAGGTGCAGACATTGGGGGTTGGGCACCCTAGTGTCAATGTTATGTTTGGCAGCACTAGGGTTGGGCTCCCCAGAGTCTCACAGTGAGAACGGGCGGGGTGGCAGATACTAGCCATCACTGGGAATCGGGCACTATGGTATTGGAAAATTAAATATAAGAGGTGGGGGATTGGAAGTGCTGAGTGGGAGGATCGGGTTGGGGGGGTAATTTCGACATTATGGCGGCAGATGCAAAATACATCAATAGACGCTTTTCTTTTTTACAGGGTGTATAAAAATAAAGAAAGCCTGCGAAGGACAGTTTTCTTTATTTTAGGTACTGCCACTGGGGCTGGGCACCCTAGTGTCAGTGTTATGTTTATTAGCCCTGGGGAGGGGCTCCCTGGTGTCACAATGTGAAAACAGGCAGGGTAAGGGGGTACCAGCCAGCACAAGGGATTGGGCACCCTGGTGTCAGAAAAGTCAAAGTAAGGGGTGGTGGGTGCTGAGTGGAAGAGGGTAACAGCAGTGGTATACTGGTGGCCACAACAGACACTGATGAACGGTTTCCTTTTTTAAAGGGTGTATAAAATTAAAAAACACAGTGAGAAACGTTTTTCTTTATTTCAGGTACTGACACTGGGGATTGGGCACCCCAGTATCAGTGTTACATTTGGCAGCATCAGGGCTGGGCTCCCCGGTGTCACACAGTAAAAACAGGCAGGGAAGGGGTACCAGCTTGCACTGGGAATTGGTCACCCCGGTGTCGTAAAATTAAGAAGGGGAAGCAATGGGAGGTGGGAGGGATACTTGGCAGAGGGTGGGAGGGATTTTTTTAATGTTGGAGAGAGGGGAGGATCACAGCAGGCTGATCATGATGCTAATCAGCTCTGCCTGCTGGGTGGCTTAAGCAGATCAAGGGAAAGAGACACTCTATGATTCGGTCGGCTCTTTTCTTCAAACTACATGAAGTTTCCTCCTAGCAAGACCAGAAGAGTGTCGTGATCTGGTTGGTAATTGGTCTGACACTGTCGAGCCACTTGCAGACTGCACTGCATTGCATCAACAGTGACACACCTCTCAAAACCCACTATCATACCAATATTTATTTATTTTATTTACTTGATAATTCAGAAACAACCTTTGAGTATGAACTGTTTTACAAAGATTCCACGTCAGGACGAGAAACAGAGCAGACATCACAAAAACACTACATTCTTTACAGTACTTTAGTATACAGGCAGAGAAATAATAACTTAACATGCACAATAGACAACTGAATTTACACAGCATATGTTAAATTATCACTAAGAGACGTACAGCATAGCTGCCCCAGAAGGGCCTGTCAAAGTGGGAGTTGGAAAAAGGGGAGGGGAGAGATTATTTGGAGAGGAGAGTGAGAGGAGGGGAGACTTGGGGATGAGGGGAGGTGGTAACACAGAGAACAAATGGTCAGTGAGGGGAGTGAGAATAGTGAGTGAAACACCAGGAGCGGTTTGGTAGGAATAAGTGGCAAATGGGAGGATGAGTGATTTGTGGGATGCAGTGTGGGGGGGGGGCAAGGAAAGGAGGGAGGGAGTCCAGGATATATTTTCAGGAGAAGTCAGTCAGACAGATGAGGGAGGTATCCGGGTCAGAGGTTCATTCGCAGGTCAGGCAATCACAGGTGTTTAAATTCAGCAGGTGTTGCTTCAATTCGTTTTTAAAGGACTGAAGGTTAGTTGTGTTTAGTGCAACCAGCGGGGATCTCATTAAGCCAAAGTGAAGCATGGTAAGAGAAAGATCGTTGTCCCAGTGTAGTTCTATGAAATGGGACCCCAAGCTGGGTTGATGCTGTTCTTCGTGTACTGTACTTGGAGCTGGATTCCTTTACCAGGTCGGCTATGCAGGCAGGGGTTAGGGAGAGCATAGCCTTTCTCCCTAGCAGGCATGTTGAGTATCTGATTCTGTTTTAGAGTGATAGTATGTGGGCCAGCCCATGCAGGGTACAGGTGTGCGTGAAGCGGTCTGCATTTAGCAGTAGTCAGCAAGCCTTATTCAGGGTGGAGGTTACCCTTTTGAGGGTCGTGTCAATGGCAGCACAGTAAACCACAAGCCCGTAATCAACCAAGGAGAGGATAGAGCTGGAGACAGAAAGAAGGAAGGCTTCAGCAGATTGGCTTTTCTTGTGCCTGAACAGAATCCCTAGTTTGGTGTTCATAGCTTTCACCACCATGTCAATGTGTTGAACATATGAAAGGGTGTCATCCACCACGACACCTAGGTACTTGAAGGAGTGTACCTGTTCCAGGGGGACAGTCAGGCGATTTGTGACTGTTAGGTGTGGACTCCTTTTTTATGTTGCTTGCACGCATGTGCAAGAAACATAGTGCCATCATCCGAGATTTCGGAGGTGTGTCACCTCCTCCTCCAATTCAGTCAGTGTGCTGGCAGGCGGGGCCCCTGTAAGCCAATGCATTTTGGAGCTGTCTATGACACGCCCAAAAATGCAGTGGCATACAGTTGAAAGGGGAGCTACGCTTGAGTGAGCAGCGATAAGATATCGCCTGCCTGCGTGCAGCCCCCACACACACACGCCCGCCACTGCAGGTGTGCGCGCCCCCACGTGACTGTATAGCCGACGGGTGCCCAATCCCCATTGGCTGTGCTGCCTCCGCCTCCCCCAAAGGTTTCAAAATGCCACACTGGGTGCCCACCCACTGTGACAACTAATCATAAGCCGACGGGGTGCCCAATCCCCATGGGCTTGCACTGTCCTCCCCCAAGTAGTAGGTGCCACGCTGGGAGCCCACCCCAGTGTGGCAAACTATTCCTTAGGCCGACGGGGTGCCCAATCCCCGCCGGCTGAACGTCTACCTGTCTCTGTGCTACTGGGAGCCCACCCCAGCGTGGCAAACGCCTGCGTCATCTATTTGTTTTATTTCAACCTGTAAAGAAAAACGGTCCCGCTGCACGCCTCCCAACCCCCCACAACCCGCAACCCACCCACTGCGCACTCCAGCCTCCCCACACCCCTCACCCCATACTTACCTCCGACTCGCGCGACGATCTTTGGTGGACCGGGAACACGCCTGCACTCTTCAAAGCTGACCGAACTGAGGAAATGCCGTAAGCTGTATAATGGGCTAGATAGGGTTTCAACTTTGTTGTATATTCAGGATATTTTGACGATACTACCTTAACATGTTTGGACCATGAATGATGTCACATCATAAAGAGCCTGCCCGGCGGGTGATTTCACGCACTGATCTGTAAATCACCCTTCGGCCCGAATAACGCCATGACAGTGACATCATTCATGAGAAGGGGTCCCAAATACCCCATGTTGAAAAATTTGTGCCAAAATTCCAAAAATGACTGTTTTACGAGCGTGCATTGCGCAGTTCCTATGCAGGCTCGTAAGTTTGACATTTCAATATTTTCACTCCAGATTTTCAACATTGCCATTTTACCACACCTTCTTATGAGTAGTACAGCTGTCATTTTTCACATCTCACCCAAAATGTGTTTCTGCCTATGTAGCACACAATGGCGCAGTCGGTGTGCGAAATCAATGTACAGGACAATTAAGAAAATCACAGTGACACTGTTCATGAGCAGAGGTCTTAAAATGGCTATGTTGAAAATTTGGTGAAAAAATTCCTAAAATGACTGTTTTACTAGCATGCGCTATGAAGTTCCTGGCGGACGTCAGAAGGTCGCTAATTTTATATTTTCACTCCAGATTTCCAACATTGCCATTTTATCACACCTTCTTATGAGTAGTACAGCTGCCATTTTTCACATCTCACCCAAAACGTGTTTCTGCCCATGTAGCACACAATGGCGCAGTCGGTGTGCGAGATCAATGTACGGGACAAATTAAGAAAATCACAGTGACACTGTTCATGAGCTCAGGTGTTAAAATGGCTATGTTGAAAATTTGGTGAAAAAATTCCAAAAAATGACTGTTTTACGAGCTGGCATTGTACAGTCCTATGCACGCTCGTAAGTTCACGAATTTTCAATATTTTCACTCCAGATTTCCAACATTGCCATTTTTGCCACACCTTCTTATAAACAGTACAGCTGTCATTTTTCACATCTCACCCAAAACGTGTTTCCGCCCATGTAGCGCACAATGGCGCAGTCGGTGTGCTAAATCAATGTACGGGATAAATTAAGAAAATCACAGTGACACTGTTCATGAGCAAAGGTCTTAAAATGGCTATGTTGAAAATTTGGTGAAAAAATTCCAAAAAATGACTGTTTTATGAGCGTGCGTTATACAGTTCCTACGCACGCTCGGAAGTTCGCGAATTTTCAATATTTTCACTCCAGATTTTCAACATTGCCATTTTACCACACCTTCTTATGAGTAGTACAGCTGTCATTTTCACATCTCACCTAAAACGTGTTTCGGCCCATGTAGCTCACAATGGCGCAGTCGGTGTGCGAAATCAATGTACAGGACAAATTAAGAAAATCACAGTGATACTGTTCATGAGGTGAGGTGTTAAAATGGCTATGTTGAAAATTTGGTGGAAAAATTCCAAAAAATGACTGTTTTATGAGCCTGCGTTGTACAGTTCCTATGCACGCTTGTAAGTTCGTGAATTTTCAATATTTTCAATCCAGATTTCCAACACTGCCATTTTACCACACCTTCTTATGAGTAGTATAGCTGTCATTTTTCACATCTCACCCAAAACATGTTTCTGCCCATGTAGCGCACAATGGCGCAGTCGGTGTGCGAGATCAATGTCCGGGACAAATTAAGAAAATCACAGTGACACTGTTCATGAGGTGAGGTGTTAAAATGGCTATGTTGAAAATTTGGTGGAAAAATTCCCAAAATTACTGTTTTATGAGCGTGCGTTGTACAGTTCCTATGCACGCTTGTAAGTTCGTGAATTTTCAATATTTTCACTCCAGATTTCCAAAATTGCCATTTTGCCACCTTCTCATGAGTAGTATAGCTGTCATTTTCATATCTCACCCAAAACGTGTTTCTGCCCATGTAGGCACAATGGCGCAGTCGGTATGCGTAAATCAATGTGCAGGATAAATTAAAAATCACAGTGACACTGTTCATGAGCAAAGGTCTTAAATGGCTATGTTGAAAATTTGGTGAAAAATTCCAAAAATGACTGTTTTCTGATGCAGATGTCAGTTCCCACGCACGCAGTAAGTTCGCAAATTTTCAATATTTTCACTCCAGATTTTCAACATTGCATTTTACCACACCTTCTTATGAGTAGTACAGCTGTCATTTTTACATCTCACCCAAAACGTGTTTCCACCCATGTAGCGCACAATGGCGCAGTCGGTGTGCTAAATCAATGTACGGGACAAATTAAGAAAATCACAGTGACACTGTTCATGAGCAGAGGTCTTAAAATGGCTATGTTGAAAATTTGGTGAAAAATTTCCCTTCAGATGTTCTGCAATATTACTAATGAAGAGATTGAACAGAACTGGCCCCAGGACCGATTCCTGCAGCACCCCACTGGTCGCCCCCTCTCCCTAGACTGCATACCATTTACCACCACTCTCTGCCTCCTGTCTGTTAGCCAGTTTCTAACCCAGTTTACCACCCTTTCCCCCATATCCAGCCTACCCAGCTAGTTTATCAGCCTCCTATATGGGATGGTGTCAAAGGCTTTGCTGAAATCAAGGTAAGCGTTGTCCACTGCCCCACCCTGATTCACTTCCTTTGTCACCCAGTCAAATAAATCAACCAGATTTATCTGACATGATGTCCCCACTGTGAATCCATGTTGTCTATGGTCCTGGGTTCCGATGGCATCTAGATGCCCCACTATCCTTTCTTTAAGCAGTGTCTCCATGATCTTCCCCACTACTGAGGTGAGGCTGAATGGCCTATTGTTCCCTGCCTCCTCCCTGCTGCCGGACTTGTGTAGAGGGACCACATGTGCCCTCCTCCAATTCACTCATGTTGAATGACTCAGTGAACATGGCTGCCAGAGGTACTGCTATCTCCCTTCACAGTTCTGTTAATATCCTTGGGCGTATGCCATCTGGTTCCATCGCTTTGTCTACCTGCAATTTAGTGAGCTCCTGCAGGACTCTTTTGCCTTTGAATGGACTATTGTCCACCTCTTCACCCCCTTGGCAACTGCTGTACTGCTGTGGCCCTTGCCCCTCCCACTCTTCTGTGAATACTGAATGGAAAGACACAGTGGATGTCTTGGGAGGAAGGCATGAAACTGTCACTTCCAAATACCTAAACAGCACATACAAGCAAGCAACATTCGGCATTGACAAATGCTTGTTTAGTTGGGGGGTAGAGAGGAGCATCATCTTGTTTTGTTTTTATAGTTTAGTAGCAGCCTTTGGGAGTTAAACCAGGTCTCCAGTAGCTGGAAGGATATTTGTAGCTCAGCTTGCAGGTGGTTTATGTGAGAGTGGCAACTAAGAATGACAGCATCATCGGCATATAAAATTACTTTACTGTGGCAGGCAGCTGGTAGATTGTTGAGAAACATACTGAACAGCAGGGGAACAAGGATGGACCCTTGAGGCACTCCTAGTGATACTTCTTTGGAAGCAGATACGGATTGACCTAGCTCGACTCTTTGAAACCGGGATGTTAGGTAGTCCTGGAACCACAGGACGGCATTGGGGAGACACCAAGGGCAAGCAATTGAGACAGCAGGAGCGGGTGGTAGACTGTGTCGAACACCTTGGTTAAATCAATAAAGATGGATTCAACCAGTTTACCTTCATCCAAAGCCTTATGGACATAATCAGTGAAGTCTACCAGTGCAGTGGCTGTGCTGTGGTGTTTCCTAAATACATGCTGCTGGGGACACTGCAGCTGGTATTTTTGAATATGGTCTATAAGTTGGTCTGCCACAATCCTTTCCAGGGCTTTAGAGAGGGGGGAGAGAACAGAGATAGGCCTCTAGTTTTTATTTATTTATGTATTTTGCAAGCAAAAACACTCACAATACATAAAAGCACAGAGGGATATCATCATGATCCAATTTTAACTACTCTTACTAAGGATCTGTGTAAAACACCCCCTCTTTAAATACATCATGGGGGGGAATACCAATAAATTGCAGAACAAAATTAGCCCCAAATGCATGCAGCCCAGGAAGGACAAAGGGGACCCAGTACAGGAAAGAATAAACATGTTCCCTATTACCAAAATGACATTAAGTCAAAAAGAGTCCCCCAAAGCATAAAACACAATTAACAAAGAAGAAAGTTCCCCAGCCCAAAAGAATTCCACTTCAGGGAATACTTTCTCCCAACAAAAGTATATAATCTCCTTAAAAGAAATATTGTCCCTTTTTATCAATGTCCAGTCTCAGAAGGGCCAAATTAAAGCATATCCAATTAGATTAACACAAATCCAGATTACATGGGTAGGTCGGCCCCCTTTAGCTATTTTACTGTATTTAATAGTTGAAAAGAGATAAACAGTAAAAGCGTAAGACCGAAAACACAAACAACTCAATAGGGCTACCTCCCAGCTTCTTAATCATAAAGAAGAGAGAGTACTCGCAAAGACCCTTTAATTCTCATCTGAAGAATGTCCTGTTCCATCCTCCTTGGTCATCTCCTGGTCAATACGATCCACCAGCTTCTCAGCCTCCTTAGGATCACTAAAAAGATACTGGTGCCCATTCCTTACCAGTCTTAGTTTGGCAGGTAATAATAGCTGATGTTGTGTTTTCAACTGCTGCAGTCGGCCCCGTAAGCCATCAAAGGCCGTCCTTCTCTGCCTGGTACAATAAGAAAGGTCCGGGAAAACTGCAATGTCGGTCTCTCCATATTTCAACCCCCTGATTTTCCTTGCAATTGCCAATACACGGTCCCAGTCTCCCACACCAGCAAACATGACCATCAATGTTCTAAGAGTAGCCACATCAGCTGCCGCACGACAAGGGGTCACCTGATGTGTCTTTTCAATCGAGAGTGGCAGGTCCATCTCAGTAAACATTAGCACAGCTGGTAAGAAAGCTTTTACAAAAGCCAAACGGTCACCTCCTTCCGATTCTTCAGCCAGCCCCAGCAGTTGGATATTCTTTTCCCTGGCTTAATTTTCCACAATCTCCAAGCATGGGTGCAATAAGGCATTTTCTTTAATAATTTTAGCCGTAGAATCAACAGACTTCATTACCGAAGCCTCCGATCGCTGGACCGTGGTCTCACAATGGTCCATCCTGCCCTCAAGCACTGTCACCCTCGGCGAATGGAGTCAAACTTTTTATCTAACTCCTGAACAGTCTTTACTAATTGACTTAAGGTGGCCTGGATATTACCAAGGGAGACATCCTCTGACTGCGAGTCATCAGGGCCTGAGGTTCCTTCACTCGAGGTAGGCCACTCTTCTCTGTGTACTTTTTTAGGTGCAAAGAAGTCTACTGACGAGCGGGAGGCTCCTCTGTTTTTACGCATGTTGAAGCCTCTGAGTCACTGGGCACAAATGTAAATGTTAGTAAGAGATGTGCGGGGAGAAAATGTAACTTTTTAAACAAATTATTTAAAAAACTCCCAGGAGCTCAGAAAATTTGCTGCTTCCTTTTCTGCTGCTAAGCAGTGCCCCAATATAGGCCTGTAGTTTGCAGTGAGTGACCTGTCCCCACCCTTATGGACTGGGGTCACCAGGGCTTGTTTCCAAAGTGATGGGAATCTGGCAAGCTGGAGTGACTTAATGAAGATAGTTGTGATGGGAGCGATGAGTTCGTTGATGGTCAGCGTGAACAGTTTCATATCACTGTTGTCGGTTCCCATTCTGGTTTTCCCCCAGATCTTTTTACCATACCCCAAGGATTCTGTGCTCACTTTCTGGAAGCGCAAGGGCAAACATTAAAGTGAGAGAACATCAAGAAGTTGCCAGTGTCATAGATACCTATCTGGCTCACTTAAGTGCAATCAAACAGGTGAGATGGCTTGCCAATAGATCACACTCAGTCCATGCAGTTCAGGTGAACCTACCTAAAGTAGCCCAGCACCTGCAACATATGCATCTAGTTCGTCTGGTGATGATGGTTCAAAATCAAAGGCACTCTTAAGAGATATTCAAAGTGTGCAGTTTTTAAAATCTCCTTTTATTCTCATAGGAATCATAGGAAGGGTTTACATGCAAATTAGACTTATAGTCCATTATGTGCATGTCATTCCTCAACAGTTATATCCATGTATGTTACTTGCCCTTAAATATATAATCAGTTGGGTTTTAAAGCTATAACTTGTTTGGCAATATATTATTTCCTCTGGGAGTGAATTCCCACAGGCAAGATTTCTTACCAATACTGAAGAACCTCCCACTTCAGTTTCAAAAAGATGACTTACTAATTCTGGAAGTTCTACAACTCATTGAGACCTGCCTACTCCAGCTGATGGACTAAAATCAAAGTCAGGGAGATACAGTACATGATAGCTTTCTAAGCCATTGCATACCAGTAGAGAAATGTATGGACTATATCATTTCAAAGAACTGAAGTGAGGACAAGATTGTTCCTTTCCCATTCAGAGGCAATTGCTCAGAAATCAATTTTGAATCAGACACACAACTGCAGAGTTTAGTAGATGCAGCAAGAGCTTACATAGATGAGAGATTTCAACATTTCTCAGAGATGCCTCTCAAATGGTTCACGTTTGGATTTAGAAACATAGAAACATAAAATTTGTCAGCACATAATGACCACTTAGCTCACCCATTCTGTCCATCTCCCCTACCTACAGTATCACCGTTAGACCCTACCTGATCTCTGGCTCATTCTCCCTCTTCCCATTTACTTTGAACTCCCTAGAGAACAACTTGCAGAGCTGGGGACTATTGAACTGGTTAATTTGACTGAGTACTTTGATTTCTTTCGATCAAGAGCAGCAGGAAAATATAAAACTTGAACATGCTGCATTTAAAGCACTACTAAAATCTGCAGTTCTTCTGAGTTCTTATTCTTCTAATTCTACCTCAGATTTCTCCAGCACTGTTCTGGCAGTTGACTGACATCCTGTATTAACAGAAATGTAAAAACACATTTTTTTCCCTGTTTTCTAATGTTTTACCTACCTTACAAACTGCCACATCAAGTCTTGTATTGCTACATTAAGCCTGTAATTTCCCTAAAAAATATGTCCTTCTGAACATGGACTTCCATTCTCAGCAATGGGACTACCATTTTTGGTAAGGTACTGTAAGGCTAGCTGTCTGGGTCAAGTACTTTATTTTAAAATTCATCAACCCCTGCTTTTATCTACAGGGTTTTAGCCCACACTGTCCACTCCCATGCTCCCTGTTTTACTGCTACCACCCTGAGTAAAGTACAGTTACATAAAAACTTACTGTAAAGAGTCGGCCCAGTGGTGTGGATGGCTGAAGCACTGGACGCCTCACCTCCTGCCACACCGGCAACCTAGGGTCAGGAATGGACTCTGATCACTCGGGGGGGTTGGCGGGGTGGGGAACGATGAGCATCAACAGACAACTCTCCTTCCTTGGGGGAGGGTTGTGGGTGAGTCACGCTGCTTGTCTGACACCCAGTGGTGGCTCGGTGTCAGCATATGTATCCCATGTTCAGGATGCCGGGGCCATCTCCATGGAGGCAGAGCTTGGACACTGCGTCCACTGCATGTCCTGTGGGTCCGGGGTGAAAAAACAGAGGAAAAAATCCCTGAGGTGGCAGGATGACGACTGACCCCCTGCAGGCTCCACACCGGTGGCAGAGCACCACCGCAGGTCCTGTGGCAGAGGACCGAAGGTGAAGGTACGTCCAAGGGGAACCAGGTGATTGATGGGGCTGGGGGGTCAGTTAGATGGGGGCCACCAGGGGCGAACAGGAGAGATAAACAGATGATGGGGAAAAAAAAACTTACTGTAACAATAGATCTTCAAGAGGATCTCTTGCAGCAGGCTATCACCAGTAGGACTAAGCCACCAGATGCTACGACCACACATAAACCTTCTAGTTAGCAGTCTACCAGATGGGGCCACCCACCTCCGATGTCAGCCCCTGACATCAGTCAATTCTATAAAGGCGGGTGGCCCCCCCACACACTGTCCTCAGTTCTCCCGCCAGAGACCAAACGCAGGGTGCTGTAAGGGGGGGGACCGAGGAGGACTTTGAGGTATCCCAAGAGCATAGAAAAATAAGGGTAGAAGACTCGTCACTATAGAAGGTGGGGGAGAGAGAGAGAGAGAAAGAGAGACAGACAGGAGAAGGGGGGAGGAGGGAGGGAAAGCAGGGCCTGCTGCAAGATATCCTCTAGAAGATCTACTGTTACAATAAGTTCTTACATAACTGTACTATTCTACTTCGATGGAATCACTTGCAGCAGGCCATCACCAGTAGGACTGAATCCCAAGCAGTTCTGGCACTACAGACAGATAGTCTCGGTGGCAGGCAAAAAGAATAATAGCCTATGAAAGGAGGCCTTGAAGAATGGCTCGGCCCAAGTTGGCCTTATGCCTAGAAGCGATGTCCCGACTGTAATGCCTGGTGAAGGTGTGGACAGTGCTCCAGGTGGCAGCAGCACAAAGTCTAGGTACTGTAGACCATGTCCACAGCCCCTCCCTGGTCCGCTACTTTGGTCACCCAGTCAAAGAAATCAATTAGATTTGTCTGACATGACCTTCCTGCTGTGAATCCATGCTGCTTTGGGTCCTATGCCCCACTGGCCTCTAGGTACTCAACAATTCTTTCCTTCAGAAGTAATTCCCTCATTTTCCCTACCACTGAGGTTAAACTGACAGGTCTGTTGTTTCCTGCCTCTGTCTTGCTCCCACTTTTGTGAAGGGGAACCACATCCACCCTCTTCCAGTCTTCAGGTACCACACCATCCTCCTATGATTTATTAAAAAGGGTAGTCAGTGGTGTTACTAGTTCTTCCCTTAGTTCTTTTAGAATTCTGGGGTGAATCCCATCAGGCTCCATTGCTTTAACCACTTTCAGTTTTAAGAGTTCTTTCAGAACTCTTTCTTCTGTGAAAGGACTAATATTAACCTCCCCATCCAGATTGCTTCTATTGACTGGATTAGGTCTCTCCCCCCTGCTTTTCCATTGTGAATACTGAGCAGAAATATTCGTTCAGTATCCCTGCTTTTTCACTGTCGCTCTCTGCCCAACCACCTTCCTCTTTATCCCTGCCTTCATCTTTCTTTGCTCCCTAATGTACCTGTAAAAGGTTTTATCCCCATTCTTAACCAAGTTGGCTATCTTTACCTCAGTTTGGGCCTTTGCTATTCTGACTGCCTTCCCCGCTTCCTTCTGTTTTAACTGGCGCAGTTCTCTGTCTTGCTCCTTCTGTGTTTCCTTGTACTTCCTGAATGCTATCTTTTTTTCCCTTACCTTCCCCGCCACTTCTTTTGAGAACCATAGTGATTTTTTCTTTTGATTTGTTTATTTGCTTCACACAAAGGCTTGTTGCCTCTGTGATGGCAGTTTTGATGTTTCCCCATTGTTGCTCCACCCCACCTTCTTGCTCGTTTTCTAGTGCTTTTCTGAGACACGCTCCCATTTTGACAAAATCAGCTCTCCTGAAGTCCAGTACCTTCACTTTTGTGTGGCTTGACTCTACAGCTAAGTTTATCGTGAACCACACTGTTTGGTGGTCGCTTGTTCCCAGATGGCTACCCACTTCAAGATCAGAGATCCTTTCTCCGTCCCCATTTGAGAGTACCAGGTCTAAAATTGCTCCCTCCCAAGTGGGTTCCAAAACTAGCTGTCTGAGGCATGCCTCTGCAGGGGCATCGAGAATGGCCCCTGTTTTGGATGTGGCAGCAACAAGGTGCTCCAGTTAACATCTGGCATATTCAGGTCCCCCATCAGCAATATCTCCCCTTTGTCTGCCATCCCAAGGATGCCTTCTATCATTTCCTTGTCCATTTCTTCCCTCTAAGATGGGGGTCTGTATACAACCCCTGTGTGGACTGTGGAGCCATTTCCAGTCTCCAGGGTGACCCACAGTGCCTCCTCTCCTCCCTGTTTACCCTTTAGTTCTGTTGCTTTGATCCCTTCCCTTACAGTATATAGAGAGCTACTCCTCCTACTCTTCTTCCCTCCTTGTCCCTCCTGTAGATTGTGTACCCTGGTATGCTGACATCCCAGCCATGGTTCTCTGTGTACCACGTTTCGGTGACTGCCATGATATCCAGGCATCCCTCTTCCATCAAGGCCACCATTTTGGGGAGCTTTTTAGCTAGACTACAGGCTTTGGTACTCATTACCCTCCATTTTTTTCTGGTTTTATTTCTTTTTGCCCCATCCCTGTCCTTATTGCCGTTGTCTTTTTCTCCCTTTACCCCTGCCCTTATCCCTATCGACTGCTTTATCTTGGTGTTTACCCCACTTAACTACCCTGATTTTTTTTGGGGGGGGGCTAGGCTTTCTCCCTTCAGTGCCTCCCCCCTTGGCTAGTTTAAATGCTTGCCAATGAAGCATTTAAACCTATCACCTAGGATCCTGGTTCCCCTCCAGGATAGATGCAGACCATCACACCTGAATAGGCCTGCATCCCTCCAGGTGGAGCCCCAGTC
This sequence comes from Neoceratodus forsteri, assembly GCA_016271365.2. Taxonomy (NCBI): domain Eukaryota; kingdom Metazoa; phylum Chordata; order Ceratodontiformes; family Ceratodontidae; genus Neoceratodus; species Neoceratodus forsteri. The sequence goes on along the minus strand of CM028130.1, from coordinate 959,413,694 downwards.
CCCAATGAAGTCAAATCCCTGAGCTCTGCACCAGTTTTTCAACCAGTCATTAATCCCATGGTGCAGAGTACCCTAGCCTCATCCATGCCATAGACAGGTAACACTTCCAAGAAAGTTACCATGTGTGCTACTTGTCTAAGGCTCCTCCCCAACTCCACAAACTCCTGTTGCACTGCTCTGATCCCATTCTCAGCCAGGTAATTCGTCTCTAGGTGGATAATGACATCCAGCTCATGCCTCCTTGCAGCTGCTCCCATGATCCTGAGGATTTGTTTCCTGTCCCTCCAAGCCATGGCACCGGGCAGACACCTTACCTCCCTTTCCCCTCCTCCCCCAGTTCTACCCCCCAACAATCAAGTCCCCCACCAGGAGTTGCTTCCTTCCCCTGTGGGGTCCTATGCCACCCTCCTGTGGGTCTCCATTGTGGAGGTTCCCAGCATCCTCCTTGGTCTCCACTGCGGATGCCTCCATAGAGGAACCATGTTCCGCCAAAGTGGCGAATGAATTGTGGAGAGGCACAACTGGAGGGATGCGCCACTGGTTCACCACCCTCACCCTCCCTGAGCCCACTGTGGTCCAACTACTACTCTTTCTTGGCAAGCTCTGAGGTAGTGGCAGTGGCCTGGGTAGTCCCTGAGTGGGGGAGCAGGTTTTCCGAATCATTGCCAGGTCAGCATGGAGACGAGCAACGTCCTCCTTCAGATGTCAGAACCCCTGCTATAAAGGAAGTTATGTGCTTGGGGTGGGTAGGATGTGGGGAAGGGTGGGAGGGAGTAAACCTATGCTGTCCAGAAACAATCAACTACAACTCTGACCCTCCACCCCGGGGAGTGCCTTACTTCCTTTCAGACACCTATTTCACAGAGGTTAAGTACCAGGTCTAGTCACAAATGACTGTAAATATCTCCCAGCTACAGTTCTTCCCTGGCAAATTAAAGTTAAAACTAAGACAAGGTCTGAGGGCTGATTAGGGCTGAAACAGCAGCACCTGGGAAGCAGGATACAGAGTACCCTGACCCAAAGAGCCACCATCCACAAGGGAGACCCATGCAGGTGGGTGGGCCACCAGTAGCACTGTAGAAGTTAGGGCATGCAGAGCCGAGGAGGTCGACCCCCTGAGAGAGGAAGAGCATTTCATGGTCAAAGACTTCTTGTGTGGGAATCGTGAGCAGAAGGCAGACTGGGGTCCGTCCTGATCCTTGTACCTGTACTTGTGTGTTCTGGTAGTCTTGGTCCTGGGACTTTGAAGATGAAGGCCCAGAGGACTGGGCTGGGGAAACTTAGCAGCTCCTGGCCTGCAGCTCCCATTCCATCGAGGTGACCTTCTTCTTAAGGAGGTGGTTCTTCAGGATCTTCTGGTGATGTCTCCTGTTGGCCAGTTTGAACTTCTGGCAGGCCTCACAAGCCTGGACATCATGGTCTGGGCCTAGGCACAAGATGCAGGCAGAATAACCATTCTTGTCCAGGATCTGTTTGCCACAGGCACACTTCATGGAGCGGTCAGAAGATAAAGAAGGTTTTGAAGACATAAACCACCAGGTGAGAAATGAAAATGACGTACCTACCGTAATTCTTGATCTTTCTGTGTTCCTTCGCCATTCATCACTGGTGGGTTCTGGCCAGAGCAGCAGGACCCCGTTGGAGCATTTAAAAAATTTTTTGTAAGGGGAGGAGTCAACGCCATGGGCGGTGCTAGCCTCAAAGCCAACGCACTGCGTGGTGCTCACGGGTTGGCCAGTAACCAACGCCGACTCCTCCTCCATCCCAGTTCTGCATGGCAGAGAGCAAAGAGTAAGAGAAAAAAGGGAGGGCCGGGCAAGGGAGCCCAAGAGACAGGAAAAGGAAAAGATATAAACAGAAAAAGAAATAAGCCAACTGAGAGGACAGGAAAGGTAACCTAGAGGTTTGGGACAGGGGGCCCTAAACCACTGAGCAGGCTAAGAGGGATAGCAAAAAGGAGGGAGAAAGAGAGAGAGAGAGAGAGAAGATAATAAGGAGAGGAGAGGTAGACAGAGTACCACCCCTGGAGGGGTCAAGACTCTCTGGGCTTTAGAAAGTGCCACTGTGTTCAGCCATCTGCTCTGTAACTCCAGAGAATGGATAAGAGAATCCTCAGGTTGAAGATAACCTCCAGGAGGAGTTAGCTGGGCAACAGCCCAGAAGGCAGATCTAGACCGGAGAAGAAAGCCCTCACAGCCAAGCCCACAGTAGAGGAAACCATGGGGGGTGAGTGTCTCCCACTCCTCACTGGATGAAATCCCCTAGGGAGCAGGATCCATGCCCCTGCAGGGGCTCTGAAAAGAATTCTCCCATAAGGAGGAGTCAGCTGAGCACTCGTAACAAGAGGGCGAAAAAAAAGGGGGAACCCTAGAGGACATGGAGCACCATATCCACAGAGACTCTGCAGAGGGACAGATATAGCTGCAGCCAAAGGGACGAGCCACAGCTCCAGAGGAAAGAAACTGGGGAGTCACCTGGGCTTTCAAGATAATGTCGAAGAGAGACCTCAAGAAGAATTCTGAGATGCCACACGAACACAGGGAGCTAGAACCAGCCAGAGAAGGGATCCCCAGCAGGGATGTGAGGAAGGCCCCAGCGAGTCCCCATCCAAGGGACAAGCATCTCTGCCTGTTCTCCCCCAAAAGAGACCCCCCCCAACATCCCAAACAGAAGAACCACAAGACTAGTCCACAACTGACCTCAACTGGCAAAAATCAAGCAGAGAGGAGGAACTTCTCAGAGACTGAGGTCCTAGAGGGGAAATAGGGCAGGAACACTGATGAATGGTGACGATACATAGAAAGATCAAGAATTATAGTAGGTATGTAATTTTCATATCTTATCTGTGTTAGTCTTCACCATTCATCACTAGTGGGTGATTACCAAGCCCCCCAAAAGGGACCTGGTTCCTCCCTGAGGGAGGAATGTCCCTCAGGCCCTTGTGGGGGAGACACAGGAGGGGGGAAACCCTTACATGCCTAACTAGGCCTGGGACTGGTCAGGATGAGGCAGGGTCTCCCTCTGGTTGGGAGAAGGAAGTCGCCCCTGAAATTCCCACCTTACCCTGTTGGAAAAAAGATGTGCGCCCCAGACAGAGGAGGCAATTACCCTTCGCCAGACCACAGGTGATAACTGGGATAGACAAAGCCATGCCATCTGCCTTATGCAGATCGCTGTCCCCGCCAGTCTGGACACCACCTCAGTAGCATAGTACGATGCCCTTGCTTTGTGCCTTGCAAGCTCCAGACCACATGCGGAGTGGGCAATGGCTTGTCTGGTAGCCTCCGTATCAGGCATAGATGCTAGGATTTGCTCTAGCAAGGACCATAAGCACCTGTTTGTAGGCAGCATGATGGGCCTGATGTGCTGAGATTGAAAGTGAGAGACATGCCGAGGAAAATGCTCTTCTCTCCCAGGAGTCAAACTCTGCGGAGTCTGTCTCCTGAGGCCGGTTATGTCTTGGGTGTCTATACCTAGAAGGAGTGTCCAGGACTGTCACACCCAAAGGGGGGGTGAGATAAGGCTCCTGGAGATCCTAGGGGTATGCAATACCTGTGCTGGCAGCCCAATGGGGCTGGAGAGGGGACTGAAGGACGCTTCCAAGTGCGGTATGATGCCTCCCTAAGGGGGGAGGGTCAGGCGGGTACCACCAGGTTGCTCCTGCTGTATTTGCTTAAAAAGGCATGCGCCGCCTGCTCAGGATTGCAACTTGCTAATCTGGTGATGTGGAGCTTGTCTACTAACCTCGAAAGAAAATGCTGATAACTGGTCTGGTCAGCGTCCAAGGAAAGGTGGACAGAGGGATCCTCTCCCTCAAGTGAGGAAGATGAGGAAGCCAACGAGTCCAGAGAGTCAGAGACCGGATGCCCAGGGGGAGAGTGGTGAAACACCTGCTTGTCCATGGATCTTACGTAGGCGGGGAAAAGGGCAGCCATGGCTCTGAACTGTTCCCAGGTCAGTGGCCCTGTAGGACCAGAGTGGCCCTCTAGAAGGGATGGGGTTGGCAGCGATAGAAGGACCAGACGTCTCTGAGAAAGAGTGCAACCTCTGCCAGGGCTTGGGGACCGAACAGGTGAACCAACACTATCAAAGGATCTGTTGGTCAATGTAGTCAGCGGCCGTCCAACCAGACTGGAATGGTTGGGACTGAGCCCTGAAGGGGATTCCCCCCGTGAGGTGACTGGGGACACATGGGTCCAGAAGGGTGGCCCCAAGCCTCAAGAGATGAGATCCCTCTATGGGAGACCTCAGGGGAGAAAACAGGCCCCAGCGCTGTGGCTGCTACCTGAACCCCAGCGGGCTACTGGGGAATGACGCTACTCCTGACACTGCCCCCTCAACCTCAGAGTGGGACCTCTTCCTCAGGACCAACTCATGAAGTTCAACTTCCCCCACTGACTCCTGAGAGATGGTAGAAGAAGAAACAATACCCCCCATTCCAGGGCAGGCACTGAAGTGCAGGGCGGGAAGGGAATCCGAAGATCCCGAAAGTCAGTCTGGATTCGCCTCCAAATCGTCATCCTCCCCAGAGGACGCATGGATCCAGAACACTTTCTGAACACCCCCCCCCCACTCCCGGCACTGCAAGCGGCACGGAGAGTAGGCCCCGCACTGCCCATTGCGCCATCCCGATCACCAGCACCGCAAGAGGATCCAAAGCGGCACTGACAGATGGCACAGAGGGAGCCACCAGGTCTGCTAGACACAGACCGTGATGCCGGGGAGCCTTCACATCTGAGGAGGTGATTGACAGAATGGTGCCTCCAGCCTGACTCCCAGAGGAATCAGACCGGACCTCCTGCACCGTGAAAGGGGCTTCTACCGAGGCAAGACTTAAAAGGGTGGAAGCCCCCCTCCTCTGCAGTCTGTATAGAACTGGGAGGGGACCCAGAAGAAGGGTCAAGGAACCTGTGTCTGGTGTCCCAGGTGCGTACCTATCCTCTGAAAGTTGGCGGCGTACAGCCAACCTTGAACATGCAGACTTCCAGAGCTCAATGATCCATTGAAAACCAAGCATCACAATGGTCCATATCATGGTTAGGGCCCAGGCAGGTCAAACACTGATCATGCTGGTCAGAGACGGAGTAAAGCCGGCCACAGGGACACCTTGGAAGCCTTCTTCTTGTCCCCTGGAAAAGACATGATCAGACAGAAAACAAAAAAATAAGGCTCGGTGTCATCAAAATAAAAAGGAAATATCTTACCAGTTGACGGCGCTGAGAACGCAGCTTTAGCAGAACTAGGAAGGAACTTCACGATGGACTAGGCCAATGATAGTAGAAAAATCATGGTCCACACACGAGGTCATGCTTGCTCAACGGCGGGAGAAGCAGAACTGGGATGGAGGAGTAGTCAGCGTCGGTTACTGGCCAACCCACAAGCGCCACACAGTGCGTCGGCCTTGAGGGTGGCACCGCCCAAAGCGCAACGCCTCCCCTTACAAAAAAAATTAAATGCTCCCACGGGTTCCTACTCCTCTGGCCAGAACCCACCAATGATGAATGGTGAAGACTGACACAGATAAGATCACCATATGTTCGATGTTAAACTTACTAAAAATAGAAAAATAATAAAGTGCGGTTAAAAGCGGGAAAATGGTCGACTGCAGCTGCGGCGGTATTAGTGGTCCGACATGCATTGGTCGATGGCAGGAAAGAACTGAGGAGGGTGTGGGGGCCGCTCACCTTTACAGGACTGGCTGACAGCAGGGGCTGATGTGTGAGGTGGGTGGCCCCTCTGGTAAACTGCTTGCTAGAAGGTTTCTGTTCTCCTAGCGCCTAGCGGCTTAATCCTACCGGTGATGGCCTGTTGCTAGAGATATCCTTAAAGTAAGCTCTACTAAGCCCTTCACTTTGTGCTACTCGTGCCTAAAGTCATTGAAGATTTTGGCACCCACCACATCAGCTGGCAAACTGTTGCAGGGGTCAGCCACCCTCTCTGTAAAATAACACTTTCTCACGTCCCTTCTGAACCCCCCCACCAGCTTCCACTCATCTCCTCACGTTCTTCCAGCTTCACCACATCTGTTGAATAGTTCCTTGCAGTTCACCTTGTTCATTCCTTTCAGGGACCTGAAGATCTCTATCATATAACCCCTCTCTCGTCTGGCCTCGAGTGAGTGCATGTTCCGTGCCCTAAGCCGATCCTTGTAAGATCTGCCCTGCTGACCCTGAACCATTTTGGTGAACCTGTGCTGCACTGTTTCCAGTCTGTCCTTATCTTATCTTTCCTCAGGTAAGCACTCTAGAACTGGTTACAGTACTCCAGGTGCAGTCTCACCAGTGATCTATAGAAAGGTAGTAATACCTCCATCATTCTGCTGTCAATACCCATTCCTGTACACCCCAGCATCCTCTTTGCCTTACTGTAGGCCTTGTTACACTGGCTAGATTGTTTCAGGGAGTCATTTATGATGACTTCTAGATCTCTTTCCTCAGAAGTAGTGCCCAGCTTAACCCTTCCCATCCAGTACTTTGTCCTGGGGTTCTTGTTCCCTATGTACATCACCTTACACTTTTTGGCATTATATTTCAACTACGAAGCCTTTGGCCACCTCTCAAGCCTTTTTAGGTCCCTCTGCTTCTCCCTAATCCCCTCCTTGCTGTCTACCCTACCACAGAGCTTAGTGTCATCTGTGAAGAAACGCATCTTGCCCTGTATTCCTTCTCCTATGTCACTGATGAACATATTGAAAAGGACAGGACCCAGGATCGATCCCTGTGGTAACCCACTGGTGACCTCCCTCTCCTTCAATATGACTCCATTTACCACTGCCCTTTTCTGTCTTTCTTATAACCAATTTTCTACCCTTGTGTCCTTTGCTGCACTCAGATACTCTAGCTTCTTCAGCAAACTTCTGTGAGGCACCAAGTCAAAAGCCTTGCTGAAATCAAAGCAGAGTGAAACCACGCATGACCCTTTCCCACTATCCTTGTTACCCAGTCAAAGAATACTATTGGGTTGGTCTGACAAGACCTCCCTGCCGCGAGCCCATAAGGTTTACTATCCTGGGGTCTGGTTCACTCCAGGTAGTCCAATAAATACAGGTTACTCACCTGTAACAGGAGTTCTAGGAATGGTATATGTTGTTCATCCACACTGTCTGGCAGGTTCCTTGCTGCTTTAAATCTTGCCGGTAGGTCTTCAAGCTGGCTTCTCCCACCCACCCAGGTGGTAAAACTCTTGGCTCCGCCCCATGATGCCAGATCTAGCCTACTGGAAGCCAGGTTGTGCGTCAAAGCCGGGGAGGACGGGTGGGTCATGTGGATGAACATCATATACCATTCCTAGACTCCTATTACAAATATTACTGTTTCTAAGGGACATGGATATGTTGTTCATCCACACTATCTGGCAGACTCCTAGCAGTTCTCCGGGAGGAGGGAGGCAAGGCGCACACCCCCTACTTAGGGAGTAATGACTGGAGAACCGAGGCCCCAAAACCAGCATCCCGGCGTGACTCAAGGTCGATGTGGTAATGGGTAATGAAGGTGTGTGCTGACTCCCAGGTAGCAGCCCTGCAAATTTCCTGGATAGGGACGTCCCTGGAAGCAGTCACCGATACAGCGGTATGGCAGGTAGAATGAGCTCTTATCCCTCTGGGAGGCTCCATGCCCACCAACCTATAGCAGAGATCGATGCAGGAGGTGACCCACCTGGCTATTGTCCGCTTGGCTGCAGGTCTGCCAGGTACGGCTTCAGCGTAGGTGACAAACAGCTGGCGAACCTCTCCCAGAACTTCAGCTGTCCGCTCCTTATAATAAGCGAGCACTCTTCTAGGGTCCAGAGTATGAAGCCTATATTCGGCCTCCGAGGTGTGACTGGGGTAGAACACTGGCAGAGTCAACACCTGGTTAAGGTGAAACTCCGACACCACCTTCGGAAAGAATTTCGGGTGGGGGTGCAGGACAACCTTGTCCCTGTGGAAAACCAGATAAGAAGACTCGATGGAAAGCGCATGGATCTCTCCCATCCTTCTGGCTGACATGCTAGCCACCATGAAGGTGGTCTTCCACGACAGGTGAGAGATGTCACACCTGTGCATCAGTTCGAATGGCTTGCCCACAAGCTTAGCCAATACCAGCAGTAGATCCCACGGAGGTGGAGGTTCTCGCACCGGAGGGGATATGTGATCAAGGCCTTTGAAAAAGCGCCTGACCACCTTCTCCTGCAGCCACCGACTGCTTCCCGGCCTGCGCCCAGTAAGCAGAGATGGCTGCCAGGTGCACCTTAAGGGTCGTCGACCGAAGCCCTTGCTGAGAAAGGGACCACAGGTAGTCCAGAGTGCTTGCCAAGGAGCAGGAGGAAGGGTCCAGGCCCTTGCCCTGACACCAAATGGAGAATCTCTTCCATTTAAAGGCGCAGCATTTTCTGGTCGACTCCTTACAGGAAGCCTCAACAATGTTGAGGACCTCGTCAGAAAGACCCAAGGCCTGGAACTCTAGCCGCTCAGGAACCAGGCTGTCAGGTGCAGGGATTGAAGGTCCAGATGGAACACCTTCCCCTGATTGACTGAGATCAGGTCCGGGTGGGCTGGAAGCCACCTCGGTAGCCTGGAGCTGAGACTGAGGAGATCTGGATACCAGAATTGGCAGGGCCAGTCTGGGGCTACCAGAATCACCTGCGCCTTGTCTCTCCTTGCCTCGAGAAGCACCTTGTGGATCAAGGGAAATGGGGGGAAGGCGTTGAAGAGGCCCGGGGTCCACGGCCTCGAGAAGGCATCCCCCTGCAGCGAGCCCTGCTGAGGGGGTCGGCATGAAATTGTCTCAGCTTCTCATTCTCCTTGGAGGCAAACAGGTCCACCTGAGGCATGCCCCAGTGGGAGAACAGATCTTGTACTACCTCCAGCAGGAGAGACCACTCATGGGATGCAGCTCCTATCCGGCTTAGGGCATCGGCCAGAATGTTGGAGGCTCCTGCCACATGGATGGCAAGGAAATCCGCCTCCAGGCTCCGCACCAGGGACCAAATGCAGAGAGCTTCCCTGCACAGAGGTATGGAGCGAGTCCCGCCCTGGCGATTTAGGTAGTACATGGTCGTGGTATTGTCCGTCTGGATCTGGATCACTTGATCCCGTACAAACGGAGTGAAGGCAGTGAGGGCTAGATGAACCACTCGAAGCTCCAGCAGGTTGATGTGGCATCGGGACTCTCGAGGGGACCAGAGGCCATGCGCTCTGTGCTCCCCCAGATGGACACCCCAACCCAGAGAGGCATTGGTCGATAGAGAGACCGTTGGCTCAGGGTGGACGAATGGGATGCCCTCCTGCAGATGAGCTGGAACGATCCACCACTGCAGAACGTTTCACATCTCCTCAGTCACTATCACTGGCTGATCCAAAGGACCAGAGCGGTGTGACCATTGGCTGGACAATCCCCACTGTAGGGGACGCATGTGCCAACGGGCCCAATGGACCATACTGGTGCAGGCCGCCATGAGGCCCAGGAGGTGCAGGAAGTCCCGGGCAGGGCGCAATTGCCCAACCTGAAATGATCGGGCAAAGGAGGAAATAACCTCGGCCCTGTCCACCGGGAGCCACGCTCTAGCTTGCAGAGAGTCGGGCTCTGGCCCCATGAATTGGATCACCTGCTTTGGCACGAGTTCCGACTTGGCCTCACTGATAAGGAGGCCAACTTGAGAGCAAACCTGGAGGGTCAGATCCCTGGATCGCTCCACCTCCATTCTGGAGGAGGTCACAATCAGCCAGTTGTCCAGTAGGGGTTCACCCGGACCCTTCGGCACCGCAGGAATGCTGTCACCACTGCCATGCATTTAGTGAAGACCCTGAGAGCTAGAGAAAGGCCAAAGTGCACGGCTCGGAACTCGTATAGGGACCCCTCTGCCCTGAAGCGGAAGAATTGCTGGTGGGACGGACGGATTGGGACATGAAAGAACACGTCCTGGAGGTCCAGAGAACAGAACCACACGCCTCGTTCCAAGGATGGAATGATCTGAGCCAGAGTGACCATCCTGAAGGTTCGAGACCTGAGGAACCTGTTCAGGTCGTGCAGGTCTAGAATGGGGCACCAGCCCCCCGTCCGTTTCGGGACCAGGAAGTACCTGGACACAAACCCTGGGAATGGTGGAGGATCCACCGCCTTCCTGATCACCTCCTTTTTGAGGAGCAGGGCAATGTCGTCTCAATGAGCCGACACAGTGGCTGCGGACCCATAGCCCCCCATGGGGCGATGGCTCAGAAGGGTGGGGCCTGCTCGAACTCCAGAGGCAGACCCCTTCCTACCAAGTCCAACACCCAACGGTCCATGGTGATAGTGGACCAGGTGGAAAGGAAGTGGCGGAGCCATCCCCCCATGGAGGGAACCCAGGAGGGAGTGATGAGGCTGGGGGCGACACCCCTCAGCCCGTCACTGGGCAGGCTTGGAGGAAGGATCGGCCAAGGGACCTCCTGGGCCTTTTCCTCCCTGCTTCCTGTTAGAGGAAGCTGCAGGCTTGGCTTTGGGGTGCCAAGTGCGAGCCTGCTGGCCCTGATGCTGGTGTTGCTGGGCTGGATGTGCCACGGGGCAGAAGGTCGAAAGGACTTATGTTGCTGACGATGGCCCTTGTCCTTCTGAGTGGACGTGACTGAGTCCAAGGTGGCGCTGGACTTTGCGATCCTCTGGAGGTGGCCTTCCACTCCAGGGCCAAACAGATCGGTCCCCAAGAAGGGGACATCCGTCAACTTGTGCTGGTATCCGCTTCGTGGGGTGGATATCCTCAATAACCAAACTCTGCGAGCATGGCCACTGCGGCTGCTACTGACCGGGCACAGGAGTCTCCGATATCTAGAGCCATTTGGAGCTGCTGTTTCGCCACTGCCCTTCCCTGATCCCACACCTGCTTGACCATAGTCTGCAGGTCGGCCAGGAGATGAGGGATCACCTCATCCAGGGAGCCCATGAGGGCGTGGGAGAAGTGTGCCATCAGTACGGCCGAACTGGCCTGACGGAGGCCGAGGGAGGACGCAGCGTATACCTTGCACCTGGCATAGTCCAGCTTTTAGGACTCCTTGTCGAGGGGCTTATCCACATCCCTAGCATTCCCAGAGTGTCAGAAAACGCTATTGGTAACCAACCCCTCCGCAGAGGGGTGCCCCGAAAAATCGTTCAAAGAGCCGGTAGGGACCGCATACTTCCTGGCCATCCTGGCCAATGGCACAGGACAGGAAGCCGGCCGCTGCCAAAGCTCCAAGGCTGGGCCAACAATGGCTTCAGCCACCAGAAAGGCCTTCGTGGGAGAATCCCCTCGGTCCAGTATCTCTGTGAGGGGATACTTGGCCCGTTTGGATACGGGCTCAAGCTGCATCCCGGTGGACTCTGAGATGAGCTGAAGCAGACCCATGAATGATGATGGGCTCTCGTCCATCGACTGCCCCCCAGAGGACTCCAGGTCAAGGGGCCTGGAAAACAGCGAGGAGTCTGCGAAGAGCTGCCTGGGGCTTGAGCCACCCTCCACCTGCCAAGAACGATTGGGAGTGAGGGTGACAGACAACCGGTGGGGCAGACCCTGACCCGACCGAGAATCCTTGGTCGGAGCCCCCAATTTCGGTTGTGGAGGCGGAGGTTCCACCACAATCGGTGAGGCAGCTGGTTTCGGCTGAACAACCGGCCCAGGCTTGGGCACCTCGACCACCACAAGGGGTTGTTTCGGCCTTTCGGGTGACAACCACTTAATGGCCGGGGAATGCGACGGTGTCGGCTTGTTCCCGGACAAAAGGCTGCTGCCACATTAAGTCCTCATAGCATCGACGCAATTTGTGCCGAAGCCTCTCCTCTTCCGAGGAGGAGGACGAGGATGAGCGGCGCCACTGCTTTCCTCGGTGCCGAGACCAAAACCGCCGGTGTCGGCGGGATCGGCTGGACCGAGACGAGGTCCGAGACCGAGACCCTCAGTGTTTCCGAGGGTGAGTCTGGGAGGAAGCGGGGGACACCCGCTCCTCCCTCAGCTCGGGAGCCTTGACCGAGGACTCCAGCACAGGAGGCGCAGGCAAGTCCTCGGTTTCCACTGGGGGAACCGGTGATGAAGGGTTGTCGGCTTCACAAGTTGACAGCCCATCCGACGGGTTGAGAAAATTCTCGACCGCGTTGACGTGTGTTTTGGCTGGCTGACCTGACGGGGACACCGTGAAGCCAGCAGCCTTAGCCGCAACCCCGACCAAAGTTGAGTGTTGACTGTCCGGAGAAGGGGACCTCCCCCACTCCCATGAATGTTGACGGTGGGACTTACCCGTCGAGTCCTTCTTTTTTGACCGAGAAGAGTGTCCCGATGGCCCCTCGCCCTTCGTGGAGAGGGATTGGCAAAGCTACATAAAAGAAGCTGTGTAGGAGGATCCCAAAGAGAGCGGGATAACTGCCGCGACCGAGGAAGATGAGGATGCAGCCTGGGCCGCCTCCTCCTCGAGGGCGATCATCTGCTCGAGTTGCTCAGCCGAGCTAGCCGCCGCGGACACCATCCAACAGGCCTCATTGGACTTCACTGGCAGATAACATTTCTCGGGCGCCCAAGTTGTAGCCGGGCAGCGCGGTCTTCAAGGACGTTAGCCGAAAAAGACCTGCACAACTCGCAGGCCTGCGGGTCGTGGTCAAGCCCGAGGCAGTAGATGCACGTGGAGTGCGGATCCATCCTGGACATCTTCTGCCCGCATGGGCACCGCTGAAAACCGGGAGTCGATTTGTCCATCGCAGTCATGAAGGAAGAATTAGACCGAAGTCTGGAAAACTTTAAAATTATTTTCGGGTGAACCAAAGAGTTAGGATCCAGTCTATACGCAGAGCATTAAGGAGGGAACCTGAGCTTCCAAGCGGTAAGGAAGATCTAGCATCATGTGGCGGAGCCAAGAGTTTTACCACCTGGTTGGGTGGGAGGAGCCAGCTTGAAGACCTTCCAGCAAGATTTAAAGTGGCAAGAAACCTGCCAGACAGTGTGGATGAACAACATATCCATGTCCCTAGAAGTCCTCTTTGATAATGTCTCCACCTGTTTAACCAAAACAGAGGTAAGACTGACAGGTCTGTAGTTACCCAGTTTCTCTTTGTCCCCTCCCCCCCTTGTGGAGCAGTGGAACTACGTTCACTACCCTCAAGTGTTTCAAAAATACCCATGTCTGTATACTGAGCTTCTGAATCTCCCTACCAGGTGTTCAGCTAGTTTTGATGCCAACTGCTTGGGCACCCTCGGATGCAACCCATCTAGTCCAAGGGCTTTCCCTATTTTCAGGCTGTGAGCCCTTTTTGGACCCTTTCACTAGTAATACCTGCTGCCTCATTTCTGGGATCCCTGTTACAGCTGTCTTTACGCCACTCCCTGGTAGAGGCCTCTGCCCTTCCTTGTGGATACAGAGCAGAAGAAGTCATTAAGAACCTACATTTTGCTCATCTTCCTCTATTACCCTACTTCCTTCTGTTAACCTAAAAATGCCTCTTCCGATCTTTCTTTTTTTGCTAGTACATCTGAAGAACTGTTTTTCCCGGCCCTTGACCCCCTCTGCAATATGCAGCTCTGAGTCTCTTTTTGCATCACTGACTGCTCTCTTGGCTTCCCTAGTTCTTAATGCCTCCCTGACCTTTTCAAATAATAATATTAGTCTCTTGTACCTATTTCTTTTGGTTACTGTTCTCATGTATGACTTGGTTGCCTCAAGAATGGCTCCTTTAATTTCTCTCCATCTTTTCTCCACTCCCTGAATGCTATCCACGCCATCAAACCTGTCCCTGACTAATTCCCTCATCTAGTTGAAGTTTGCACTTCTGAAATCCAGAATGTCAGCCTCTGATAAGGGTTTACTAGTCCCAAGGGCCAGCTTGAACCATATGATGTTATGACTGCTTGACCCTAGTATCTCCCCACCTTATACTCCTACTAATTCCCAGTTGGTGAGCACCACATTGAGAATGGCAGCCTGCCGCATATGTTCCTTAAACAGGTGCACCAGCAGAGGTCCTGCAATGTGTCTAGCAGGGCCTGACTTCTGCTGTTCCTAACTGCTGGAATATCCCAATCAATATCTGGCAGGTTGCGATCCTCCACTACCACTACCTCCCCCACTTCACCACCCCCTTTTACTTCTGACCCAGCTCCCTATCTCTCTTGGCAAGGCAAGGCAAGGAAAGGCAAATTTTATTTAAAAGACGCCCAATCCCAGAGACTCTGGGAGTGCCTTATTGCTATTATAATAAAAAATGTTTTTAAACAGTGTTAAACCTTGTTCAGCATATGGTTAAGCTCTACATGTATGTTAATAAAAGATTAACATAGGGCTGTTAGAATGTTTGCAGCCAATCAGAAAGCTCCATTTCTCAGACCTTTTTATAATTAGAATTACAACTAACTAAAAAGAAAACAAATGGAACACCTGCATAAACAGAAAGGCCTTGAGGCGGGCCTTAAATAGCTCAACTGAAGGAGCCTCCCTTACAGATGGTAGAAGCGAATTCCACAGGATGGGTCTGGTGGCACTAAAAGGTCTGTCACCAGCTGTTTTTAGCCTCATCCTGGGAATCGCTAGGAGGCCCCTAGAGGAGGAACGTAGGGAATGGACAGAAGCGGATGGTGTGAGAAGGGCAGCCAGGTAGCCTGGGCCCAATCCATGCAGGGCTTTAAAGGTGAGCAAGCCCACCTTAAAGAGGACCCTCCACCTGACTGGCAGCCAGTGCAGTCCCCGCAGCACCAGAGTGATAGGACAGTATTTAGACTACCCTGTCAACAGCCTAGCAGCTGCATTTTGCACCAGCTGCAGTCGGCGGAGGGTACTCCCCTGAGACCCTGAGGTACTGCGCATTACAGTAATCAAGCCTTGTTGTCACAAAGGCATGCACCAAAGTTGAGAGGTCCACAGGTGGAACTAGGGGCCTGATCCTAGCGTTATTCCTCAAATGGTAGAAACTGACATGAACAGCAGCCGATGCCTGAGCCTCAAGTGTCAGACCACTATCCAAAATAATGCCTAGCTTCCACACCCTAGAGGCGGCCTTCAAGGGTACAGTTCCCAGAAATAATCCTATCTCTGCATCCGAGGCCATCCTATCGTGCCCTCAGTTTGACTCCACAACTAGTACCTCCATCTTATCGGGGTTCAGTCGCAACCAGCTGGAGGACATCCAGTCGTTGATTTCAGCAAGGCAACTATTTAACACGTTCACTGCGTCAGATGTTCCAGGGGCAAAGGAGAGGTCTAGCTGGGTATCATTGGCATAGCAATGAAAACCCAAACCATACTTCCTAATGACCCTTCCCAGGGGTAGCATGTACACAGCAAACAACATTGGCGACAAGACTGATCCTTGAGGTACTCCACAGGACAGGAGGCTAGGGGAGGAAGAGAAATTCCACATCACTACCCTTTGCCTCCTGTTTGTGAGACAGGACTCAAACCAGCAGATGATTGTGCCGGTGAGTCCACAAAATTCCCTCAGGCGGTCAAGTAACACACAATGGTCCACCATATCAAAAGCTGAGTAGAGCTCGAGAAGAACAAAAATTGTCCCTTCCCCTCAATCTCTCACCCTGAGAAGGTCATCATGTACCCAAACTAACGCAGTTTCAGTGCTATGCTTCACCTGAAACCCAGACTGGAAAGGCTTGTATATATCATAGGCCAAAAGGTGCTCCTCATGCTGAAACACCACAATCTTCTCTACAACCTTTCCCAAAAATGGGAGGTTGGAGATAGAGCGGTAATTTGCCTTGACGTCAGGGTTCAAAGATGGCTTTTTCAGAAAGGGCTCACCAATGCCTCCTTCAAGGCATCAGGAAAAAAAACCTCCAACAAGGAGCACTGGACCATCAAGGCAAACAACAGGCCAATGGAGTCAGCACATCCCATCAAGAAATGCTTCAGCACCGGGTCCAGTTCACAATATGTGTGCCTCAGCTTGGAATCAACCTCAATGACCTCAGCTACCTCCACTGCTCTAAACTTGCCCCAACCAGATGCAGCGCTCTCCGAACAACTAAGGCGATCACTGTCGGCCATGACATGGCTCACTGGCAGAATTCCTAGCTGGATGCCAGACACTCTGTCCGAGAAGAACCAAGCAAACTCCTCACATAACTCATTTGAAAAAGTCTTTTTCGGCTGTGGACAGACTGGTTTAGCAGCCTGTCTACAGTCCGAAAAAGCATAGTTGGTCAGTTCCTCCTGGCAGCTATCTCCCTGGATAGGAATTCTGCCTTCTTACTGTTGATTTCCTCCGATACTCACATTAGTGAGCATGCAGAGCCAGTTTGGTCACCTCCAGCCGGTCTTCTGCCAGCAGTGCTCTAACCTCCGACCCACAGTCTTCATCACCTTGAGCTCCCCATCAAACCAAAGGGATCTCAAGTGAGAAGACCTGGGTCATACATGGACTGGTGCAAGGGAGTTGAGCGTGGCGGACATCACCTCATTATAGGCCACAACTGCCACGGACACCCCCCCATGCATGCAATGCCAACACTAGATAGATCAGCCACTGCCAGGAAACCCTCTGGGGTCAAACCCCTCAAAGGGTGGTAACTTACCATCTCAGCAGGGGGAGGGCTCTCGAGGGAGGCCCCGAACGAGAACACCACTGTTCAATGATCGGACCAAACAACCTGATCAGCCTTAAGATAATTTATCTCAAGCCCCAGTGAGAAGACCAAGTCCAACATGTGGCCACCCTGATGAGTCGTGAAAGAAACCTCTTGTGACAGGCCCAGCAATGACATTGTCTGGAGGAGGTTGTAACCAAGCCTGGATGTTTCGTTGTTGGTGCAAATATTGAAATCCCCCAGAATTAAACATCTGGGGGCTTCCAACATTTCACAGATGACAAAATCGGCCGCCTCCTGCAGGAATTCTCCTGCCGCTAGGGGCGTAAATCAGAGAATCCTGTAGCCTGCGCCTAGACCCCACGAATGGCCACATATTCAAATGAACCCAGCCTTCCCATTGAGTGCACGGTGAAGCCCAGCTCAGATCTAAAACAGATGACCACACCCCTGCCCCTGCATTACACTCTGGGGCAGTGCACTACAGAGTATTTGGGGGGGGGTGGCAGCCTCTAAAACCGG
The DNA here is from genome assembly GCA_016271365.2 of Neoceratodus forsteri. Taxonomy (NCBI): domain Eukaryota; kingdom Metazoa; phylum Chordata; order Ceratodontiformes; family Ceratodontidae; genus Neoceratodus; species Neoceratodus forsteri. Next base: position 959,396,666 of record CM028130.1, on the reverse strand, counting down.
GCCCGCATCATCTCCCATCCAGGTCTCTATGATGCAAGCCAGACTGACCAGAGAAACCAAGTCCGCTATAATCGCGGTCTTGTTTCTGATCAATCTGGCATTACAAAGCACTGCCCTCATGGGACTGGTGGACAGTGAATCCCCTCTGCCTACCTGCCCATGTGGTCTGGTGGGAACACTGGGGACGGGCACCAAACATGTCTGGCCTGTCCCTTGGGCCTGACGAACCCCAGGGCACCTTCTGCACCTGACCACCCCAATCCCGCCCCCTACAGACGTGCCTGAGGCACCCCGCTACACCCAGTCAATACTATCCCTCCTAATTCTGACCTCTCAACAGTGACGAGCAGTCGTGGCAGACACAGGAAGGTTGGTGAAGGGCCGCAGATCGAGCAGCTGGGACACCTCGTACACTATCCTGGCCTGCCCCCGGCCTCCACAGTTCCCCAAACACATTCTGACCTGTAGCAATGATCCACAACCACAACAATCCTCACTATGTTACACAAACACCCTCATACGCACACTAATACAAATTTACCTAACCAACCACAGTAAACAAACAGACAATTACCTAAAAAAAAAAAAAAAAAAACACACCCACCCAGTAACCGACAGAACCCCACCTAAAACCAAAAAACAGCTAGGTATATAGCAGCTTGGTCAATTCTCAGGAGAGCAGCCTGCAGGACTTAGAAAAATGAACCGTACAAGACAGAGTATATAACACAGAAAATGAATAAACCAAATTTGTCCAAAAATGTTCCAGAGCTCAGTTTATAGAGATTACCAGGGCCCTCTCACAAACCCCAGTTCTCTGCTGGGCAGGAAACAGAATATCACCAATATAGCCCCTGAGAAAATGCAGTATCCTAAGGATTCAGGGCCACTCTCACTTGCCCCAGTCAATGGAAACATGCAGAGTTACCTCCTTATCAAGACACCACCAGCCACCTAAACGGTACTCCTCCAGAAATCGGCAAGCACAGCAGGGGAACTTCACCCATCCATGTTCACCCAGCAGCACAGTTCTACTGGCTCCATGCACAAACTCCACCGTAGTCCAAATATTCCAGGGGAAGGAAAACCACAGCAGACGGTGCCCTCAATGTCCATGTGCCATAAAAGTTGAATCTGGCCGAACAATAGCACCACAGTTCCCTCGGCCCTCTCGTAGGATGTTTAAGAAGCACCATGATTACCCTGGAGCCCCTGTTACCAGCCCTCATTCCACTGGAAGGCCACATGAGATGGATACGGCCAAAGCAGCAACACCACAGGTCCTTTGACCCTCATATGGGGAACCTGAATATGCCAGATGTTGACTGAAGCACCTTTGCTGCTGCCACATCTAAGAGCAGGGCCATTCTCGATGCCCTACAGGGGCATGCCTCAGACAGCTAGTTTTGGAATCCATTCGGGAGAGAGCAATCTTAGACCTGGTACTCTCAAATGGGGATGGAGAGAGGATCTCTGATCTTGAAGTAGGTAGCCATCTGGGAACAAGCGACCACCGAACTGTGTGGTTCATGATAAACTTAGCTGTAGAGTCAAGCCACACAAAAGTGAAGGTACTGGACTTCAGGAAGGCTGATTTTGTCAAAATGGGAGAGTGCCTCAGAAAAGCACTAGCAGACAGGCAAGAAGGTGGGGTGGAGCAACAATGGGGGACATCAAAACTGCCATCACAGAGGCAACAAGTCTTTGCGTGAAGCAAATAAACAAATCAAAATGAAACAAAAAGCCACTGTGGTTCTCAAAAGAAGTGGCGGGGAAGGTAAGGGAAAAAAAGACAGCATTTGGGAAGTATAAGGAAACACAGAAGGAGCAGGACAGAGAACTGTACCAGTTAAAGCAGAAGGAAGCAGGTAAGGCAGTCAGAATAGCAAAGGTCCAAAGCAAGGAAAAGATAGCCAACTCGGCTAAGAAGGGGGATAAAACCTTTTATAGGTACATTAGGGAGCAGAGAAAGACTAAAGCAGGGATACTGAGGCTGAACAAAGAGGAAGGTGGTTGGGCAGAGAGCGACAGTGAAAAAGCAAGGATACTGAACGAATACTTCTGCTCTGTATTCACAGTGGAAAAGCAGGGGGAAATACCTAATCCGGTCAATAGAAGCACTCTGGATAGGGGGGTTGATATTAGTCCTTTCACAGAAAAAAGGGTTCTGAAAGAACTCTTAAAACCGAAGGTGGATAAAGCAATGGGGCCTGATGGGATTCACCCCAGAATTCTAAAAGAACTAAGGGAAGAACTAGTAACACCATTGACTACCCGTTTTAATAAATCATGGGAGGATGGGGTGGTACCTGAGGACTGGAGGAGGGTGGATGTGATTCACCTTCACAAAAGTGGGAGCAAGACAGAGGCAGGGAAACTACAGACCTGTCAGTTTGACCTCAGTGGTAGGGAAAATGATGGAATCACTTCTGAAGGAAAGAACTGTTGAGTACCTAGAGGCCAGTGGGGCACAGGACCTAAGGCAGCATGGATTCACAGCGGGAAGGTCATGTCAGACAAATCTAATTGATTTCTTTGACTGGGTGACCAAAGTAGTAGACCAGAGAGGGGCTGTGGACATGGCCTACCTAGACTTTAGCAAGGCATTTGACACAGTCCCGCACAAAAGATTAATAAACAAATTAGCCAGCCTGGGAGTGGGTCCTATGGTGGTAGCCTGGGTAAAACACTGATTGGACAACAGGACACAGCGGGTAATAGTAAATGAAGTCCACAGTGAAGAAAGGAGGGTTACTAGTGGGGTACCGCAGGGTTCAGTACTGGGGCCAGTCCTTTTTAATGTCTTTATAAGTGACATTGCAGAGGGACTGGAGGAACGATGTCTCTTTGCAGATGACACAAAGATCTGCAACAGGGTTGATACACAAGGTGGGGTGGAAAGGATGAAAAGGGACATGGCAAGGTTGGAGGAATGGTCAAATGTATGGCAGCTTAGATTCAATGCAAAGAAGTGCAAAGTAATGCACCTGGGAAACAAAAACCCAGGGGAAGAGGGAAGAGTACACAATGGGGGGTGAGATACTGACAACAACAAAAATGCAAAGGGACCTGGGAGTAGTCATATCATATGACCTAAAGGTGGGCCAGCAATGTGAGAAGGCAGTAAGGAGGGCTGGGGGGATACTGGGATGCATAGGAGAGGCATCACCAGTAGAAAACAGGAAGTTGTTGGCCCTCTGTACAGACAGGTTGTAAGACCACATCTGGAGTACTGTGTACAGTTCTGGAGACCCCATCTCTGCAAAGACAGACAGGGTGGAGGCTGTCCAGAGGAGGGCAACCAAAATGATGCAGGGTCTGCATCAGAAGACATATGAAGAAACACTAAAAGAGCTTAAGATGTATAGCTTCAAGGAAAGGAGGGAGAGGGGGGACATGATAGAAACTTTCAAATACCTCAAGGGAATCAACAAAGTCCAAGAGGGTAGCATCTTTCAGAAAAAGAGATGTGCAAAAACAAGGGGGCACAATTTGAAGATAGAGGGAGGACAGCTCAGAAGTAATGTGACAAAGTATTTCTTCACAGAGAGGGTTGTGGATACATGGAACAGCCTTCCTGAGGAGGTCGTAGAGTCAAAAACAGTGGGGGAATTCAAGAATGCATGGGACAGACATAAGACACTTCTAGTGGGGGGGTAGGAGGAAGTAGGCTGTTGGTTAACTAGGATCTGCAGCTTGTCCGTTAGGTAGGGAAATGGGCAAACTAGGTGGGCCAAGCGGTCCTTATCTGCCGTCAAATTCTATGTTTCTATGTTTCATTCGATATTTAAGAGGCACCTCAGATCACTCCAGAGCCCCTGTCACTGGCCTTCATTATACTTGAAAGCCGATAGTCAGTTTGCTGTCCGAGCACACCACTCCAGCACCCTCAGGAAGAATAACACAGCTGGGAAAATACTCCTCGATGGTCACCAGCGAGAACTCCTCGGTCATCGCTGGCAGCGGGAGACACCTCTATTCACACGCATCTGCTGGGAAGATCCAGGCAACCTCAGAATCTTGAGGTCTTCTCTAGAGGAATACAGGTGTGAGGATAAAAGGCCCGTAGGCCACAAATTCTAGAAAACAATAAAGCTGCCTCCTATCCTAACTCACTCTAATGCCCTGCCTAGCACTATCTTCCCTAACTAAAACCCTATCAGAGACCTTGCCGTAGTGTTTTAGGTACCAGGCCAGGACTACCGACCCAGGCATACATACACCAAATTTGCTCTCCTGGGCAGAATTACTCCAATAGGAGCAAAATTACAGCTTAAAATACAGCTTAACATATTAGTAGAGTAGCAAGAGGAGGAAAATAAAACAGCTCCATGCTCTCAGTACTTTAGAGCTGGCAAGCAGCAGTCCAGCACCACTGCCATCTAGCCTCTTCCCCCAGTGCTGGTAGTCCATGTCCACCCCATTCTGTAGTTTCTTAGCTGAGGCCACCGTGAGCTGAACCCACAGTGATTCCACCTCCCCATTTCCTTCGGTGATGAATCCTTCCTCCACTGCCTCAGTGCCATCCCTGACACGGAGGGCTACTCCCCCTCCTTTACCCTTCCCTCTGTCATACCCAAACATAGTGTAAAACAAAACAAAATAAGCAAAACTAAATGGCAACATTAAATGCATGCAGAAAACAGAAAACAGAGTTAAGGTTAACGTTCTGGTGCTGGCCCCGTGGTGCTGATGGTTGAGGTGCTAGACACTTTGCTCCACACCAGCGATCCATGTTCGGAAGTGAGCATGGGTTACCGGGGAGGGAAGGATTAAGCATCTGAAGGACAGCTTTTCTCTCCTTGGTGGAAGGTTTGACACTCCCTGCTGAAAGACTGCCCCCAGGTGGAGGCCTATGGGGTAGTGCGGGATGGGGGAGTGACCCAAAGGGAGAGCGTTGTGGGTGGCTGCGTGCATGTGCCTCCTCACACGTGTGCATGCCTGCAGCGAGGGGCAGGGAGAAAAGCAAGTGGAAAACGGAGCTGGCAGGCTCCATGATGGCCAAGACGCGTCCTCTGTATTGGCCACCCTGGATTCTGCTCAGAGGGGGAGGAATAGCCAGCAACCTCCCTCTGGCCCCACCATGGGGAGGGGGGATCCATAGGGGAACTACCAGGGTAGGGCTGAATCGAGGATGGCTGGGCTCAGAAGACGAACCCTCTGAGGGACGGTCGGAGCCACCTGCCAGCTCCGCAGAGGAGGAGAAAATAAAAAAAAAATGTTTTGACCTTAGGTCTTCGTCAGGAATTATCTAAAAGAGAAAAAAGCAAAGTAAGTTACTTTTTCCTCTTTTAGAAGAAGACCTAAGGTCAAAACGTCAACTTTAACTCTATTTTCTATTTTTGGCGTGCATTTAATATTAACTTTTTGTTTTGTTTTCAGATCACATGCTGACGCAGTAAAATGTTTTTTTTTTTTTGTTCTAAACATGATGTAGCCTGGGACTGTCAGGTCCTAGTTGTTAATCTCTGTAGCCTAGGTTTCTGTAATGACTACGAGGACCATCTCTGTATCTGCCACCATTGCCTGGAGCTCACTGATTTTATTTCCCATTAAGGCAGACCACTTTCCATCTTGCTCCTAATCCCCTCTTGCTTTTCACTGGTCCCCACCCCCCAATCCCACCATCCACACGCCCCATTTGGGACAGCACTCTTGTCTTCCCAACGTGACCCAGTCTCACCAGTCTGACCTCCTCTGAACTGCTTCACTCTCGAAACAGCTCACCTCCACTGACCTTGCCTGTCTTGATGCCGATAGTTCTTATTTACAATGCTCTGTACATTACTGAACCTTTGTATTTAATGTGTAATTATTGTTTTGCTATGTATAACTCTGATGCAACTGTACATACTTTTAATTTATTTATCTACTACAGTATATAATCTGTACATAACTGCACTACCTGAATTGTACCTATGTGTTTCTTACCCCTGTATTGAGTCTTTATCCCCAGGTCGTACCTGGAAATGAGCCTTGGTTACCAACTTTTAAAAAAATAAATTAAATAAATTGTTCCCAAACCACCTTAATTTCTTTGTTTTTCCTGTTGATTGTAAGGTTCATGAACCCTGTCCTCCTTGGTCTCTTCCCCTAACCTAATCTGAACTCTAACCTTTCTGTTTCTGTCCCTGCTGCTACTAGCCGCCAGTTCAGAGAGAGCAAAAGCTAGGTTCCCCGCTCTCTTTCCATTCTCAGTGATTCCCCTAGCCTCAGTTCACTGGAGGGGACAAGTGTTCTCATGCCCTTTTAAGAAATGGACTGCCACTTTCTCCTGTGCCACAGTTTGCATACCTGCCTTGATATGGTACACCAAAATGGTGACCAGGTGAACCTTGAGGGATGTGGCTGACACCCTGCCTGAGACAAGGATCAGAAGTACTCAAGTTAATGTGTCATGGAACAGGAGAGGGCCAGCAGTCAGTGTTCCTCACACCAGGATGGAAACCGTGTCCACTTGCAAGTGAATGTATTACAATCTGACTGCTTCCGAGATTCCTGCAGCACCCAGAGAACATCCTCATAAAACTCAAGGGCCTGGAACTCTTCCCAGTCAGGAACCAAGTGGTCAGGTGCAGAGACTGTAGAATATTAGAGAATGCAGGTCCAAATGCCTGATCTTCCCCTCAGACCTCAACAGCAGGTGAAGCAGGAAAGGGAGCACCCTCAGTGGTCTACTGCTGAGATTGAGGGCATTGTGATACCAGAACTGGCACTGCCAGTCTGGCGCAATTAGAATCAAGGCTGCCCTGTCCCTCTGCACCTTTAGGACCCCCTTGTGGGTCACAGGAAGTGGAGGGAAGGCATACAGGAGGACTTGAACCCAGAACGAGAAAACACAAGAGTGCCCTGCTGAGGGGGACAGTTAGCGAACCAGCTCAGTTTACTGTTTCCCAAGGAAGTGAGCAGATCCACTGAAACTGTTCCCCATTCTGTGGACAACTGCGACACCACCCCCAGGTGTAGCAACCACTCATGTGATACCTCTCCTATAAGACTGAAAGCATCCACTAGGTAGTTGTTTGATGTCATGACATGGTCTGCCACCAGGTCCACGTGAAAGAAGCAAACAGATTATGTTCCCAAGTGCCCCCAGAAGCCAAGAAAAGGAGTGTGTACTGCTTTGTTTTTCAAGTAAAACATGGGGGTCATGATTTCACTGCTTACCCGGACCACTCAACCTTGAACCAGTGATGCAAACTCCCCCAGTGCTAGGTGAATCGCACAGCTGGTATCAGTTGGGTCATCTTGATTGGTTGGTTCAGGGGTGTGTGCAATTGGGACCGCGGGTGCCTTAGTTTACACTGAATGGATTGCATGTGCCAGCATGCCCAATATACCATGGCCATAGTAGAGGCCATGAAGCACAGAAGCTGGAGGAATCCCTGCCTGGACACAACTGCCTCTGCAATGAGCTCCTCCTCATCAGATGGGTGCTCCGAGAACCCAGAGAGACCCACCCTATGGGAACTGCATTCCTGCAGTCCATACAGCAGAGTGGGGCCTGGAAGGAAGCTGGGTGCTGCCAGATACCTACTAGCACTGAGTCCATACTAAGCTTACTAAATTATGGGGCATCCCTTTCCCCATGGAGTTCATGATATTAATTTTAGGTGTGAAGGTGAAAGAACTGGGGAACAATTCAAAACAGGACCTCCTAACAGCTTTGTGTGAAGCAGCACAGAAAGAAAGATATTTGAAGTAAGGTGGAGATTCTTTCAACCAGTGTACCTTTATTTCTTTCTGTGCTGTGATACTTCCTTACCCCCGTCCAACAGGTCCACAGAGGCATGGCAGAAAATAGCCATTGCTGGAGACAGTGTGGTGAAACTTGGGCAGAACACTGACGCATGTTCTGGTCCTGCCCTCAACTCTCCCCCTTTTTAACCTTAGAGCAGGCACTACAGGAGATCTTCTCACCACAGCTACAACGGACTGAGCATTTATTCCTTCCTCTGATATACCCTAGTAACATAAAGGACCTTGCTTGCCATAAAATACCTATTAGGAATATTAATTCTAATGGCTAAAAAATGCATAACAAGAAAATGACTTAAAGGTGAGATCCCAGCTCTAGGGGACTGGATAGCTGCAGTTAACACTATTTATGATATTGAAATTCTTACGTATGGAGTACGTCAGCAAGAGGAGAAGGGAAGAAATAGGTGGAACAGATGGGTTATGTTTGCTTCTGTTAAAGACCCTGGGTTTGTCTCATAACTGGCCTTATAATATACTGAGTCCCACCACTGTTCTTGGTGGTATATACCCTGTCTTGGGTCCTCCCCTCCGCATTCTTTCTTTCTGCCTTCATTGTATTTTTCCTTTCACAGGGAAAACTATATTCACAGCATAATACTTTAACAAGAAGCTACATTGTAACATTATGGAGAAATGTCATTCCTAGACTTGTCTTTCTTGTCCGTCCTGGATATTGTTTTTGTATGTCTGATGTTTTACTAAAAAAATCAATTAAAAATTTGATTATAAAAAAATAAAGATTAATTCAAATCATTGGGTCCTTCAAAGGCTTAAGGACTGTTCTAATCAAAAAGTCCTCAGTGACATAAAGTATTTTAAAATAAAAATTTGATCCAACAGAACTGGGCTCGGAAATTAAATTTGGAACCTCACTGGAGGAAACTGTTATGCTACTGAGTAAATATTGGGACAGATCAGTAAAAATGTTATTGAATTGACAGGTGATATCAAGGGAGTTGGTAATCATGCCAGCCTCGGTAGATAGAGAAACCATTCCTGTCTTCTGTTTTTTCTCCATCGTCTCAATAATGTCCCATGTGGCTGCCAGATTTTCTTTTTTTTAAACCTCAGCTTTATTGAGAATCAAGTTTATATTACAGTTCTGTACAACTCAATGACAGTGAGACAGTAGGTATAAACATACAGGCTACACTTGAAAAGTTACAAATACAAACTCCTTTGCTTCCCGTATCTTTGACAATAAAAGTCTTGTGACTTGTACCGAAGTCTTTACTATGTCTGCAAATTTTGCTGATCTTCCTCAGTCCTCAACAGTGATTCAAACAGAAAAGAGTCCAAAACTGTGCAGAATGTGGCTCAAAACAATTGACACTGTGTACAAAGTGATGTGTAAAGACATTTGCATGTACACTAGAGGAGCATTCACAATACCCAGCTAGGTAACCCTGGTTTTAAAGGGCATCAAGAATTAATACTTCCTCTTCTTTCTCCTACTCAGATGTCTCTGCTGGCCCAGGTTGGTTTCTACCTCTCTCCCCATCCCATCTAGCCCAGATTTCTATGTGCTTTTCTAGGGTTAGCCTAAGTTTGACTGACATCTCTTCCATCCTGTCCGTTAAGGGCTGAAATGGTTAATCTAACCAGGGGACTGCCTGTATCTAAGAGCAGGACCTGGTGAATCCAGGAAGACAGGTAGGCACAAACATGAAAGTAATGAAACATATATGTCTGGGGTAAACCTAAAATGTCCCAGATAGCTTAAAATGTGGACAGCAGAACCAACTAGGACTATGTATGGGTAGCATGCCCCTCTGTTATGCCAGTTAATGTGGCCCCATATCCAGTCTGGCTGGCAGGAAATTCTTGTGAAAGTATAAGAGAAGCAACCAGAGCATCTGCTCTCAGCGTCCCGCCTTCACCATCCACTCCCTCCAAACCTTAAGGACTATGCAAGCCTAGGGGGAAGAACAATCCAGCAACACATGGAGTGGTTGAAAGTCTGAAATTGCTATCGCCAGTGAAACATTTGGCAGTGCAGCTCCTTCCAACTGAGCATCTTGCTGCTGTGGGAAATTCTGCAGCCAGCCCATGACTGGCTATTTCTGTGCAGCATCATAATAAAGAGGGAGATCTGGAAGAGCCAGCCCTCCTCAATCCTTGGGTTTGCAGAGGGTGGAGTAGGCTAGTCTCAGTGATCTACCCTGCCATAAGAATCTACTAATCATCTCACGCGACCTCATCCAGTGTACTCCGTCAATATGAAAAGACGAACATTGAAAAAATAGAGAAATTTAGGGAGAACCATCATTTTAACAGCAGCTACATGACGTTCCAACGAAAGGGGCATGACATTCCATCTATCGAAGTCTGTCTGTAATTGTATTTTGAGGGGAGAGAAGTTAGCATCAAAAAACTCTGAAGCAGCACTGGTCAGATGGACCCCTAAGTGCCACATTCGATGAAGGTTGCAGTGGATAGGGAACTTTTGTCTCAATCCTGGGGAAGGAGCAAAGTTAACTGACAGGGCCTCTGTTTCGTTTTCATTCAACCTGTAGCCCAATGATTTGAATTAACATTTAATTACATTTTCTGCTGACAATACTGCATATCCTCTTAAAATAATTTTTAATCTCTCCTTTTGTTATAATTAATTTCCAGCAGTGTGGAAGATGGCTGTGGTGGTTCCTTTTCCAAAGTCTGGTAATCAAACTAGGGTACAAAATTATTGCCCTATCCTTCTTTCTTCCCATTCTTGCTAAAGTACTTAAATGTATCCTTCTTGACCAGCTGCTAGGTCACCTGGTCAGGCACAATACTTAACTTTAGCACACCATGGCCCTCACCCAGGCGACAGCACTTCAACGGCCTTGGTAAGATTCACTCAGGCAGTCTAGGAGGCCATTGATGAGGGTCTTTATACTACAGCCATCTTTGTTGTCCTCATCAAGGCCTTCGTACAAACAAGCTGTTTCCAAAGATGCAATTTCCTGGTTTCAAGATTATTTGTCTCAAAAAACTCAATGTACTAAAATTGAAAATGTCAAGGGGCATGGCCAGCAGCTGACATGGATAAATGCTCCTCGTGCAATTCCCACTTCATGCAATTCAAAGTGCTTAAAATCTATCATCATTGCTATTACTAAACCTTTCTTACTGTACTGATCAACAGTAGTTGTCTTTGGGAGTATATCTGCGAAGTTTACAACCGATACTGCCATGGTGAGACCCAAACATGACACCTATAAAGATTCAGGGAAAGCGGCCCAGTGGCACTGATGGCTGAGGTGCTGGATGCCTTACATCATGCTATGCCAGCGACCTGGGTTCGGGAACAACCTCAGGTCACCAGGGAGCCAGCAAGGGGGATAGGGTCAGAGCGTGACTGAGCTGCGGTAGGCAGCTCTCCCCTGCCGGGGTGGTTGTTCACTCCTCCCATAGTTCTGCTCCCACTGGGTGGAGGTCCAGTGGGAAGTGTAGGCGAGGGGGAGCAGCAGCAATAATGCCAGGGGTGGGGCAGAAGGGACTGAGCCAGTGCCCGGGGTGCACGTGCATGTCTGCCGGGGTCCCGGGTTGAGGGGGGAAAAAAGGGAAAAAATTAAAATATATATATATATATATATATATATATATATAAAAGATTTGGGGAAAGAGAAAAGACCTGTTCCCTCCTCGAGTGGAGCTTCCAGTGGCATTATGCCTGACAGGCAGCCCCAGCATTTGGAGATTACAGTCAAAGCAATTCTCTAGGTGATTCAGCAACTGGATAAAAAGATGGACACATATACTGCAAAACTGATTTAAGTAGAAACTAAAGTTATCACCCTGGAGTTGGATTGTAATACCCTTACAGACACAGTCATGAAAGCTACAGTGGTTGTTGATTGGGTGCTGAAGGAAAATAAGTTGCTCCAGGCATGACTGGAGTGTCTGGAGAATGGAGCCGTGCATCTAACCTGCATCTCCCCGGTATCCCTGAGGGACTTGAGGGTATCGATGCACTTAGTTTTATGCAAAAACTGCTTATGGATTTATTTAAAATACCAGCCGATAGCCTTATCACTCAGGCATACAGAATAATGCCCCAACGCAAACCTAGCATCCCTGCTCTCCAACGTACTCGTTCAGCCTCTACTTCTGGGATGCATGTCAGAGATTTAATTTTACAAAAAGTAAAAAATGCCAGTTTCTTAACTGAGCGATGTCACCACTTTGCACTGCTTTCCTGATCTTAGCTATGCCATGTTTATGCGGTGCCGTGGTTTTGATGCTGTATGAGCTGGAGTGAGAGAAAGTACAGTTACGTAAGAACTTACTGTAACAGTAGATCTTCGAGAGAGGCTCTTGCAGTAGGTAACTACATATCGGACTGACGCCGGCCGGCGGCAGGACCCCACGGAAAAATTTCTAGGTAGCAGTCCCTGGTGGGGACTGCCCCTACGTCAGGTGACCGGCGTCACACGACGTCGGTATAAAGGGGCGGCCCCAGACACCCACCTTCCAGTTCTTTCCCGCCACAGGCCCGGAAGGCCCAGACAAGAGAGAAGCAGATATTTCCCTCGATGGAAAAGGAGCTGAGAAAGCCTAGGGGGATGGAGGGCGGGAAGGTATTACCTACTGCAAGAGCCTCTCTCGAAGATCTACTGTTACGGTAAGTTTGTACATAACTGTACTATCTTACTTCGAGAGGGCTCTTGCAGTAGGTGATTACATATAGGACAGAATCCCAAACAGTCTGGAACAAATGAAAAGGCACCGGGAGGAGGAACTACTCTAAAAAGTAGCAAATAATCTAGCAGGTCTCAAGAAAGGAGGCCTTGCAAGACAGCTAACCCAAAGCCTGCTCTACGGCAAGAGGCAATGTCCAAACTGTAGTGTTTAGTGAAGGTATGGACGGAAGTCCAAGTGGCGGCAGCAGATGTTCGCCGAGACACGTTTCTGAAACAAGTTGCAGAGGCGCAACTCCATCGAGTGGAGTGGTTTGACTTGGACCCGGAGGGTCTTGTTGTACTTGTCATAACAGAAAGTGATGCAATGGGCAACCATTTTGATAGGCATTGCTTAGAAACAGCATTGCCTTCTCTTTGTGAGCAAAGGAGACGAACAACTGATCAGTCTTTCTGAGATCCTTTGTCCTATCGGTGTAGTATCTCAGAATCCTGTGAACGCCCATGGTATGGAGCAGGTATTCTCCTGATTGGAGTACTGAGGAAGAAAGCAGGTAATTCAATAGACTGATTCAAGGTAGATTCCGCTACCACCTTCGGAAGGAACTTAGGATTCGTGCGAAGAGCTACTCGTTCTTTGTGAAAAATCAAATAAGGGATTTTGCACATCAGGGCCTGGAGCTCGTAAATTCTACGAGCAGAGAGTAATGGCCACCAAGAAGAGCGTCTTCCACGATAAAAACTTCAAGTCTGCAGAAGCCACAGGCTCAAAGGGAGGAACAGAAAGTTTCTCGAGGACAAAGTTTAAGTCCCAAGGCGGAGCTGGGGTCCGGACAGGGGGCCTGAGATGAAGGACCCCTCTAAGGAAAGTTTTGGAGACCTCCAACTGAGCAAAAGCCTTATCAGCGAAAGGGACATGGTAGGCTGAGATAGCCGCCATATGGACTTTCAAAGGGTAGTGACTGAGACCCAGGTTGAAAAGATGACGCATATACTCAAGCAGAATGGTCGCAGGACAGGAAAAGGGCTCCATGTTCCTGGACGCAGCCCAGATAGAAAATCTCTTCCATTTCATGGCGAAGGGGGACCTAGTGGAGGGTTTTCTAGCCTCCACCAGAATCTCAGCCACCTTAGGAGAGACGCCAAAACAAGATTGAGCTAGGTCTGCAGGAGCCATGCATGAAGTTGAAGGGACTTGAGTCCCAGATGGACCAGGGACCCCTGATCCTGGGTCAGCAATCCTGGAGATAAAGGAAGAGGAACCTCTGAGTATTGTTGTAGAAGAGAGAACCAGATTTGCCTGGGCCAAAAAGGAGCGATCAGAATCATTCTCGCTCCTTCCAAAACAAGCTTCTGCAGCACACGAGGTATCAAAGGAATTGGGGGGAAAAGCATAGACGAATCTGTCCTTCCAGCTTAGAGATAGAACGTCGCTCCAGAAAGCATCTTGCTCTGGAGCGAGCGAGCAAAAGATTGGAAGCTTTGCGTTTTGGGAGAAGGTGAACAGGTCTATCTGAGGAGTCTCCCAAATCTGGAAGATGCTTTTTAGAACTTTTTCGTCCAACTCCCACTCGTGTGGTAGAGTCGACGAGCGACTTAGTCTATCTGCCAGGACATTGTCGACTCCCGGAACGTGGATCACCATGAGGTGAAGGTTGTGAAGCGCTGCTCAATCCCTGAACCCTCATCGCTTCCCTGCACAGCCGGTAGGACCGAAGTTCCTCCCTGCTTGTTAATGTACACACCACGACATGTTGTCCGCTTGGACAGCTAGGTGACCGAAGGATGTATTGGTGAAGGGCCTGAGAGCATACAGCACTGCTCAAGTTCGAGCACGCTGATGTGGAGGACTGTTCCCACTTTGCCCATAGGGCTCTCTGTCCGTGAGGACCCAGATGGGCTCCCAACCTTCACCCAGCGTCCGTGGTCAGAGTCTGATCTGGGAGGATGAAAAAGGGGACCCCCGAATAGGTTCTCTCGAACCATCCACCATTGTAAGTCTCTTGCCATCGGTGAGGAGATCAGGACCAGATGATCTAGGTCGTCTACCCGTTGATCCCACTGAGAACGGAGAGTCCACTGAGAGATTCTCATGTGGAGGCATGCGCGTGGAACTGTCGGGATGGCCGGAGCCATAAGCCCTAGTAGACGGAGCACTGACCTCGCTGCAACCCTCCTGTGTTCCAATAGGAGGGAAATCTGGGACTGGAGGGAGGCCCCCCTGTCCGGAGGCAGGAAGGCCTTGCACAATGTTGTGTCGAGGATTGCCCCGATGAACTGGAGCCTCTGTGAAGGATCCAGGTGAGACTTGGAATGGTTGATGGTAATACCCAGGGCAGTGAAAACTTGCTGGGTGAGGGAGAGAAAATGCAGGAGCTCCTCCCTGGACGGGCCACCAGGAGCCAGTTGTCCAGGTAGGGAAAAACCTGAACTCCCAAAGAACGCAGGTGAGCCGCTACCACCGCCAGGCATTTGGTAAAGACTCGGGGAGCCGAGGAAAGACCAAATGGAAGCACCCGGAATTGGTAGTGGTCCCCTTGGAACGCAAACCTGAGGTACTTTCAGTGTGAAGGGCGAATGGGGATGTGCAGGTACGCATCCTGCATGTCCAGTGCACAAAGCCATTGGCCCGGCCGAAGGAGGGGCAAGAGGGTTTGAAGGGAGAGCATCCTGAACCTCTCGTATTCCACAAATAGGTTCAGGGAGCCGAGATCGAGAATGGGTCTGAGATCTCCCATCTTCTTTGGTACGAGGAAGAAATGGGAATAGTAACCCGTCCCGTGGAGTTGAGGGGGGACGGGTTCTATAGCTTGTTTCACAAGGAAAGCAGAGATTTCTTCCCTGACTAAAGGAAGATGGTCCCTTGAGTAAGAGGAGTTCAGAGGGGGGTGACGTGGAGGTTTCTGTAGAAACTCTATGGAGTGCCCCTCTGCTATGATCTGAAGCACCCATGAATCCATAGTTATCCCTTCCCAACCCGGAAGGTGGAGGGAGAACCTCCTCCCACTGGTTCCCTCCGGGTGTCCGGAGGCGTGGGAGAGGGAAGGAGTCAGGTGGTGTGAGCAGCTGCAGCTGGGGCACCGCTGCTTTTTGGCATGGGGCCTGGCAGCTGTGGGGGCCCGGCGCTAGTGGCCCGCCTTCCCTGAGGTTTCGCTGAGGCCGCCGCGGCTGGTGAAAGGGATGGCGCTGTGGGGATGGGGACGGTACATTGAATCAACAGATTGACGGGCGTCCCTCTTCCTGCAAATCAGTGATGATGTCCTTGACATCACCACTGAAAAGCACAGAACCCCTGAAAGGTGCTTCTTGGATCGCTGACTGCACCTCTGGGACCAGACCTGACACATGGAGCCATGCATGACGCCAAAGACTTACAGCGAACGCAGAGCTCCGTCCTGCGGTGTCCACTGCATCGTAGGTCATCCTCAAAATATGACGACTGGCCGAACAAGCAGATGGACCAGGTCGGCTAACTCCTGCTTGACTTGGGAGTCAGGCAAAGAGTCAATCTTAAATTCCGCCTGGGTAAGGACAGCCTTCTGGTAATCCCCCATATGTGCTACATAATTCAGGGCCCTAATCCCCAGTGTGGAAGAAGCGTAGATCTTCCTTCCATACTGATCCAGAAGGCGGGATTCCTTATCTAGGGGAGACGAGCTCAAGTGTTTCGGGTGTGCTGACCGCCGTGAGCGGTCATAATCACAACCGAGTCTGCACGGGGTGAGAGTCTAAGAAGTCTACACCCTCCGGAGCCTGGTATAGCCTGTTCGACTTCCTAGGAAGTGGGGCTAAAGCCAATGGTTGCTTCCAAATAGTGGAAACAAGGTGGGCGTGAGGCTCGATCCAGGGTGGCACAAGAGTAGAAGCCGTAAGGGGCAAGTCCAGATGTTCGGCGAGTTTAACCCATTGAGGATCTGGCTCTAAGGAATGCCACTGATGGACTTCCTGGATCTTCCTGAGCAAATCCATGAAGGAAGGATCCTCCAGAGGAGACTTCGGAGGAGTCCTCGGCCGGGGCTTGGACGGAGAGCGCGGCTCATTGTCTTTCTCAGAACAGCCATCAGAAGCTTCCGAGGAGTCCGAGAGAGAAGAGGAAGAAGAATCTGAAGCAGAGTAAGACTCCCTAGCTTGTCTAGGGGGAGGAACAGGTTCCTTAGGGGTAATCCCCGAACGCGTATCCAGCCCCTCTCTGGATCCCGAGGGCAAAGCCTGGGAATCTGGAGGTGGAGAGGGAGTGTGCCGTCTGGGGCGTACAGGAGCCAGGGGTGGCACCGTCGCCGTAAGATGGCTCTCGACTTCCTTGGTGAGCTGAGCCTTGGCCTCAGCCCACCAGGAGGCAAGAGTCTCCTGAAGATCCACCGGCGGCCTAGGGGGCGGTGGAGGAGGATAGTTGTAAGGAGGAAATCCACAGGGAGAGTATCCATAACCCGGCTGCGGATAAACCAGTGCCGGGTACTGTGGCGTCGAAGGAGTCGGCGCCGGGTACTGCGGCGCAGGATACTGCGGACCTGGGAAACCTGGCGTCGGATAGGACGGCGGATACCCAAGCACTGGAGGAGCTGCCGGAGCAGACGGCCCAGCCGGGTACTCCATGGGCGGATCAGCTGGGATAGGCCCGTGGGGTGGAGGGGCCCGACGGAAGAGGCATATCCCCCGCCGGCGTCGGAGGGGCCTGTGTTGGAACCGGCATCGGCAGGGCTGGTATCGGAGGAGCCGGCACCAGAGCCGGCGTCAGGGGAGCCAACGTCAGATCCGGCTCTTCAGGAAGAGGACAGGACGGTAGCCCAGGATCCCGAGTCTCGTCCGGGGATGGAGGGGAAAATTCCCCAGGGTCGGGCAGGGGGGACTGGGGCTCCCCTGATGGCAGCGAAGGCTGCGGGGAGCCTGGTACGACAGACGAAGCAGGGTCTGCCATAGGCTCCGATGCCCAGCACACGTCGGAGGAGCCGACGTGTGGCTTAGGGGCCGAATCCCAGTGGACGCCAGAGGAGCCGGCGTCCTACTTCAGGGGTCCTCGGCGAGACGGGCTGAGGATGAGAAGAGGCCCGTCCAAGGGGAACACTGCCGCGCGCCGCCTCGGCGGTCGAAAGGCCTAGCGGTCTTCCCGGCGACGCCAGAGGAGCCGACGCCCAGCTTAAGGGAGGTGCCTGCACCAGTAGGCCGTAAGCCTGCGGCGGTACTGGGGCTGGAGCCCCTTTTGCCAGAGGGCACCCGGCGGGCTTCAACACTAACCCGACGGGTGGGCCAACGCCCTCCAAAGCCTTGAAGGCTGCCATCGGCGATCCTCGAGGGGATAAGTAGTTTGCCCGCGACTCTGGCCGGAGTCGCGGAGGAGGAGGAGGCCTTCTCCTGCCTCTTCTTGTCCCGCTTTCTTGTGCCTCTTCAGGGGAGGTCGACGCCCGTCGAAGTTTCTTCAACTCCTTCTCCATCGCGGACATCTTCTTTTTGAGGAGATGGGCTTCAAGGGACTGCTGGCGTCGTCTGTGGGTGGTCGCGTTGAAACGAAGGCAGTGCGGACACTTGTCGACCGCATGGTCGGGGCCTAGGCAGAAAAGGCAGAGGGAGTGACCGTCTTTGTGAGGCAGTTGGACGCCACACGAGTCGCACTTATTCTTTGAAAGGGACGACATATACCGACGTTCACCTGACGACAGAAGTATAAAATACAATACTGAAAACTTTTGCAAAACCGACGAAGTAACAGGACTGAGCAATAAGAACTTAACATGACGCTGCAAGCTGGCGGCGGGAGAAGACCCTGGAAGGCGGGCGTCTAGGACCGCCCCTTATCACCGATGTCGTGTGGCGCGGTCACCTGATCGGGGCGGTCTCCGCCAGGGACTGCTAGCTAGAAATTTTTCTGTGGCGTTCTGCCGCCAGCCGGCGTCAATCCTATATGTAATTACCTACTGCAAGAGCCTTCGCGAAGTAAGATCTGTGTATTAACCATGTACTCCAACTGCTAGCCCACCTTAAGGTTACCTACGTGGGTAAAACTTTTCTTTACAACGATCTCGCTCATGCCAGCTGAAAATTGGAAGCTATATGCAAGGATTTTGCTACTCCTCCAACAGACCCAGAGGAGGACAATGCCGAGACCTGACTATCCGTAAGTAAAATGCTCAGCTTCTATTTTTTCCTGGTTTCGGTGCTACCTTATATTGGACTGCTACAGCTGGTGTTTTATAAGTGACATTTCCGTTCGCTAGCTTATGATTTTTTAATAAGCTTTATTGTCACTATAATATGTTTACTTTATTCAATATTAACTTAGTCCAGATCTGGGGTAACATGATGGTATATACTTCTCCGTCACATATGTTTGTATACTTGGCTAATATGTTCACTCTGCTGCCATGAAGATAGGTTTTAATTTAACCTTCTCATTGAAGTTATTCTTCTACATTGTTGAAGTGGTTTTGAACACTCTGTTATACCTATTACATTACTCTGTTTTATAACACTGTTACGGAATTGGTGGGTGGCGTACGAGGATGCATCTATAGTATTGTTGAGTCGGATTAGTTCTCTGAATATTGTCTGGTCATGGACTCCAGGGCCATGTCTTTGACACTGGCCCATCTGTATAAGGGATTCTGTCTTGGACTTTTTAACTGTTACCTTCGGATTGGTTGTCCATGGTTTTGCTGCAATGGCTCTTTCTGAATTCATGATAGGGACTTATATTGGGACATTTCATTATCTCCGCAGTGTTGTGACATAGAATGAAGGGTTACATATTACATAACATAATCTTTTCTGTATTGCATCCTATACCTGAAAACAAGTATTATGTACAGTATAGGTATGCTCATGCTGAAAATGAATAAACATAAATTAAGAAAGAAATGTAAAATGTCACCTCTCCCTTGGTTCCTGTCTCTTTGGGTATCCCACAGGAATCTATTTTGAGTCCATTACTGATTGGTTTATTTTTGAACGCCCTCTTGTCAGCGTGTATGATGAGGCAGTTACTTTTTCATTCGGTTCAAAGATCACTGACCTAAATTTCAGTTTGCAATCTGATTTCTAGAATATGCAAAATGTGTTTCTTCATAAAAAATTGGTGCTGAATTTGTCCAAGACTAAATCTATGTTATATTTTATAATCAGTGAAATAAACATATTTTCCCACCTCATACTAACACTAGCAACAATCGAAGGTGCACCCATTGAGCAAGTTTCTGTTTTTAAATATTTAGAACTTACCCTGAACAGAGTCTTCACATGTGATTCTCCATTGATAATACGATTAAAAACATGCACATTAGACTGGCTGCACTGTTTAGACTTGATTCTTTTTTTTGTCTCTTCTACCAAAAGATTGTTGGCTCAGAGTTGTTTAATACATGTTTTGGATTATGGTTTGCTATTTTATTTTTCCACAGAAGAGGGGGGCTGTCCAGGGTAAGCATCCCCTACAACAGTAATGCATGTTTTGCGTCACAACTCCCACCTCACACCCATCACTGTGAGCTCTTTACATCACTCAGTTGGCTTTCCCTTGGGAATAGGTTAAATTATAAGTTGGGTATTATGACCAATAACATTCAACTCAGTTTGCCCCTCCAATCCATTTTTTATCTGGCATTTTTATGGCTGCAGTGGGTGGAGCCCTGCAGACCTCTTGCTATCAAAAAAGGACTCAGCATTCCTTCCGACCGAACAACATGTTGGAGTTGCACCACAGTCACCTCCATGTCCATACAGCATTCCACTCGCACCGCACTATTTTTTAGTTTTAAAAAATCGTCAGCGTCCTGATCGTGACACTGGGGGATTGGGCAAACCCCAGCATCACTCATGTTTCTGGCAGGAGGTGTGGGGTAGAGGGTGCTGAGAGAGACGGTCAGGTTGGGGGGATGTCTCTAATTTAAAATAAAAAACAAACGTTGGTCATGGCAGAACATGGCACACGCCGCCGTGTCCAAGATGACCACCGCACTGTACTGCGCATGTGCAGTAGAGTGCAACGGTCACCTTGGACACGGTGGACTTAGTGGCATAACTTGTTTCTCTGTGTTGCTACTAAGGGGTTCCACGGCACCTATGATAAGTGAATAATTAGATAGAATGGTGGCTTCATATTGTTATAGTATTAGCAGTAACAGAGAAACACATTGTAATATGGTGAAAAAAGTTTATTGGTAATGAAAATGTTTATCTCAGTGAACACACTGTTGATCAATGAAAAGGAAACTGGAGTTGTTTAAATATTGTATAAACAAGTATATAGACTGAAATGGCAACTGTAAGTAAACTTGTATGTAGGAATTTTTGTTTATGCTGTAAATGTTACATACCATATTTGCTAAGAGGGCTTTAAGTTAAAAGGTACTAAACATTGGGCCGGGCCAGGCCGGGCCAGTGGCACTGGAGGTTGAGGTGCTGGATACCACACCTTGCGCCATGCCGGTCGGCAGGGGTGAGAGAGGATCGAGCATCCAAAGGACTGTTCTCCTCTCTCAGGGAGGGAGGGATTGTCATCCCACCCGCTGTTCACCCTTTAGTGGGGCTGGAGGGTGATACGGGCCAGGAGGCATGTATCCAGTGGGTGTGGCATGCGGGTTCCCCCACACGTGCACTAATGCCAGACACCAGAGGGGAGTGGGGACAGGGAGAAAAAAGGTGGTAATGGAGCTGGCAGGCTCCATGAAGGCTCAACGCACCACAGCAATCTCCCCCGAGTCTTGATGCTGGTCTACGGCAAGGGGGGGAGTCAGTGCCCCTTCGTCCCGGCCCTGTCATGAGGGGAGTAACCCATGGGCAATCTTCTGGGGGGAGGGAAGGGGAGATCAATGCTGGAGAGTGAGCCCTTCTGACGGAGGGGCCGAAGCCGCCAGCCAGCCCCACTGGGACAGTAGGAGAAAAATATGAATTAAAAGAGAAAAAGGAAAAAAAGACACTAAACATTATATATAAGCAACATTTTGAAGGCTTGAGTGAAAATTAGCAGTTAAACATGACAATCAGGAATTACAGTAATATCTGCAATGAGAAACAACCAATGACAATTGGCAGCTTTACAAATAACATAGGCCTAGAAAGCGCAGAGGATACAAATTAAGTGCAACATGGAACTATATAGGTGGAGGCAGCGGAAGCTAAACAGTGTGTTTCTAGGTGGGGGCAAGCAGGGGCAAGGGCAGAGTTATGGGGGAAGGAGAAGACAAGAGGAAGACGGTGGGGGGAACAGTTGAGTTAAGGAGCAGTGGTAGAGATCAGGTGCATTTGCAAGAAGGAGAGATGAGGTCACGGAGAAGAGAGGGGAGAGAGACGGAGAGTGAAGGGAAGAGGCAGAGCGGGTGGATGGGGGAGAGAATTCCATAATTTAGGGAAGTGGTAGGAGAAAGCAGCCTGGCCAGCTGATGCTGACCTTGATGGGAGTGCTAGGGAGCGAAAGCCAGAGTTGCAAAGGGTGTAGGAAGAAGGGGGGGGAGTGGAGAGGTAAGAGGGAAGACAGCCAAGCCAGTGTTTAGCAATAAAGTAAGAGCAATGAGTGAGGTGCCTGGATTCAAAGGGGGGGGGGAGAGGGAGTTGTAAAGGGACTAATGGCGCATGCGGGGCAGACAGTTTAGGGCAAAGCGACAGAAAGAGTAGTAGAGAGGATCCAGTCTGGCTAGAGTGAACATAGGAGCAGCACTGTAAACAATGTCTCCATAGTCAAAAACAGAGAATCATTTTCTGTAGAATGGCTCTGTGAGCCAGTAAGGGGATGCACCCACGGTTTCTGTATAACAAGCCTAATTTTGGATGCAGCTTTTTCTGGATTGCGTCCTCATGCCTAGAATAATCGAGGTGACAGTCAAGCCAAACCCAGAGGTACTTAAAAGTGGGAACATCCTCAATGGAGGACCCATCTAGGGTGTGAAAGGAGGGGAGGGCAGCAAGCCTGGAGATCTTTTGCCTTGTTCCGAAGGTCATGGAGACTGTTTTTCTGTGCATTGAGAGACAGCTGATTCTATATGAAGCCTCATGATCTATACTGGTGCACAAGTCTTTGATATCAAATGTCACCAAGATCTTATTTTGTCAATTATCTATTCTCTGATTAAGATCCATAATTAAATCAATCACATGATTTGAATCTTTTATATATGTAGGCATTTTTGGAACTTCTCCACAAATATGGAAATCAACATATTTGGAAAGAGGTTCCAAGATGGATTCTTCTCCTGAAACAATGGCACGGCCTGGCGGTTTGATAGGATTCTTATGTACCTTAGGAAGTACGTAAACTAATGGTATTTTTGGACTTGTGTTTTTGAGCATCTCCCCTTCTTCAACTGCACACCAATCCAAATCAACTGCTAATGGTATCAATTCTTCTATTTCACTAGCTATAGCTAAGGTAAGGTCCCTATCTATTTTTTCATATCGTGTAATGTCACTTAAATGTTTATGGCATTCAGTCCTGTAATCTTCTCTATCCCACAAAACGATCCTTCCCCCTTTATCAGCTGGCATTATAACCAGTGTGTTATCTTGTTCCAAATATTTTGACAAATCCATGCATATTCTTATTTTGATATTTTAATTGTCCATTTAGAAACCACATATGGACGTTACAAAGTGGGGACAAGTTTGAAAAAAGCAAAAGATACAATTTAAGGTAGATTCCTAAATTAATTAATATTGTGATGCTGTAGTATGATATTTCTGTCTATTTCCCTTAAGTGTGCATATCCAGTTAACAGAATATTTCTAAATGATGGATATATTATGTGAATATTTATACATATATATATATATATATATATATATATATTTTATACTAGCAACACAGAGGGACCTGAGAAAGTGGAAAATACCACAAAACTGTTACCCAATTACAAGTTGTGTGAAGATATTATATGAAATAAATATTAAAGACTGATGCAGTAGAGTTTACCCATTCTTTTTCTTGTTTGTTCATATATTGGTGCTAGTGGGTAACCCAACACTTTACAATAATAATACACCGATAAGTGAGGAGGCATCCTGAAATCCCAATTTCTTGTTAAAGAGGTATGACCGTGGCATGTTTCCAATATCGGGGATAGAGGCAAGAGAGAAGGAGAGCTTTAGAAGGGAAGTGATTAGCAGACTGATGGCAGGGGTTGGCAGGGATTGGCTGCAGAGCAGGCACCACCTAGGGTGGAACTGCTGCAGACTGCCCTACTGGCTGTGTCAGCATGGGCCACCAAGAGGGGGCTAAAGTAGCTGGTAACTTAGGCCAACTCCACCCCAGGCCCAGCAGGGCCCACTGTTGCCACAAAAAGTCCTCATATTTTCAACAACGTCAATGCTGTTGATGCTTGTCGGAAGAAGAGGACAAGCTGGATGAATGCCTGTGACAGTGGTATCGAAAGGAAAGTGACCTTGACTG
Source organism: Neoceratodus forsteri (assembly GCA_016271365.2). Lineage (NCBI taxonomy): Eukaryota > Metazoa > Chordata > Ceratodontiformes > Ceratodontidae > Neoceratodus > Neoceratodus forsteri. The sequence continues at coordinate 959,372,912 of CM028130.1, read as the reverse complement.
GGATCTTGATCTCAGTCTTCACTTCAACCATTGACCCTTGGGTTGAAGGGAGCCCAGTGGTGGTGGAGAGGTGTACACCATCTGCTGAGCTACATTCACAACAAGGGGTGGCACTGTGGTCAAGACCGGGGAAGCCAACTGTGAAGGATGCATGGGGTCAGAGTCGATCTAGGGTATAGTCTGTCTCGACCCTTTAACCAGAGAAACCCCCTGCAGCCACAGAGTCCCAGAAACAGATGAAGCCTCATCCTCCTTTGACTCCTAGTCAGCTAGTTCAAGGGCAATCTTAACCAGGTCATCAGCTGCAGCTGATGAAGTCAAATGCTCCATCGGGTCACCGCTGGAGCACTGACTAAACATCAACAGCTACCAGCTCAAACAAGGTCAACCGGTCTGGGGAGTCAAAGGACCATGAGAAGCAGGAGCAATCCCTCCCAAGAAACATAACGATGGCACATTTTGTGAAGCTTCTTTCAAAAAGGAGGACTGTCTTTGAAAGTTTGCATGGACAAAAAGAGTTCCCTGAATTCAGGGCTATCCTGCAATGGAGTACACTCCATGGTCAGCTCCACCACGACCAAGACCAGGGCCAAAATGACGCCTGATGCTGCTTCTTCCTCGATCGCCTGTAACTGGGCAACTGAACCTGTGGTCATGGAGGCCTTCCGTTTTTCAGGCCTACCTAGGAGGAAACACATCCTGCGCTCAAAAAGGGAAGAGGGATGCATCGCCTGACAATAAGCACAGTCCCAAACTGTGATGGGCCCCTAGGCAACACACACACATGTCTCATGGCCATACGTGGCAGACATTTTCTGTCTGCACTGAATGCGAAGTTTGAACCCTAGCTTTCTATTTTCAATTGCAGCAATCACTGACGGAGCAGCAACCAGAAGACAAGGTGCACACAATCAGTTGAAAACTGAAATTGAAAAATTCACCAAAATAAGCGCTTGAAAACTTAGAATCCTCTCACTCAGCAGGAGCTGTAAAGGAGGAGGCATGCCCCTTACAGTGGAAAGAAAGATCTGCTGTAAGACAGGGCAGGGCCAGAGAACGACACCATGGGTGGTAGGAGGGCCCAGGCTTGAAGACGTCTGGTGAATGAGCTACGCCCAATGGAAGTGTCCAAGTGTGATAGTGAACTGATCCCAAACTGGTAGAAATAACAATTTATTAAAAGAGAGGGGAAATAAAAGATAAGGGGCCGATAGGGAAAATGGGAGCAAATGGTAACGATCATCAAACTTAAACTCTACATGGAATCACGTGATGCAGAGAACCTAGAAGCAGCTGCAGACTGGAGCTCCCGCCTAAGACCCTCTGCTAATGCTATTTTCACAAGTTTTGGTCAGCATACGAAGATAATTTCGGCTGTTACAGTCTTCAATTGACTTCCTGCCTTCAGTGGTTATTGTTTGCTTTGGTCCCACATCGCAATCTGCTACATCGCGGCGATGGATACCGAAATGAGGCAGGCCGGCATCAAGCATGCTCCACCTGCCACACTGGAAAAAATCTCCCCTAAAAAATCTCGATCTCAAAGTTTGGGGAATGTCAGCAAAGCTTTGGCTCCCAGTTCTCCAGTGATCCCTCTCATGGAGAATTGTTTTCTTCAAGAACTTCTGCCATTTCGGGAGACTCTAGCCGATATATCTTCAGAACTAAAAACCATCAGGAGAGACCTTAACAGCCTAATGACCAGGATGTGAGATTTGGAGGCTAGGTCGTTGTCCTTAGAAAGGTGGAAAGGGAAAATCAACCCTGATATTGTACATCTCCACCAACAAGTACACAAACTTCAACTCAAAACCGAAGATTTGGAGGGGAGAAGCTGGAGAAATAATTTTCTGATCATCGGGCTACCTGTAGCAGAGGAAGGAACTGACATCAAAGCTTTCCTACAATGGTTCCTGCTAAAAATCGTGGGCCCATCACCTTTAAATCCACACTACCACATTGAGAGAGCTCATCGCTCTCTCCGACCTCGACTTCAAATCGGTGCACCCCCCCGACCGATCGTCATCAAATTTCTTAGTTTCCTGGAGAAACAACACATTACCGCCAAATATAAAGAGTTGCAATCAGTAACCTGGGGAAGCTCTACAATCAGGATTGCTCAAGACTTCCCATTCGAGATCCGACAGAAAATGCTGGTGTTTCACCCAATCATCAGCAAGTTAATTGCTGCCGGAATCCGCTTCAAAATGATATACCCTGCCAAGCTGCAAATCATTATAGAAGGTACATCGCATTCCTGTGATTCTCCAGACCAGGCATCAGTGGATCTCGCAAGCAGGCTTCCCAACCTCTTCAAGTCTGGGTGACTGTATTAAAGACTAAACTCGGATGCTCACTTTTTTGATGGGACAATTTTCCCTAATATTGTATTTTTTAGGAATTTTTGATTTACCTGTTGCTGGTGGGGAATGTCCTGGTCGAGATGGTAGGCCCGGGAGGGGTGCTTAGGCCTTAATAGCACTGGGTAGGCCCACATTTTTCATGTGGCGTAGTAGGCTGCTCCTGGGTTGAAAGGACGGAACCTTTTGGCAGGGGAGTGTTTCCAGGATATGATTTCAGGGAAGGACGTTTTTTGGTCCTATCACTTAATGTCCCCCTACTTGCTTCCTCTCCCTTTGACTTTTTTCCGGTTTCATTGGGTGCTTACAGATCGGGAGATGATCTATAAACTACACGGAAGGGTATTTTCTTTTATTTAAACGCTCCATTGATTTTCAGCCTCAGGACACTCATGAGCGATATTATGAAGAACAGCTGTAGGGAGTAAGTAGTTGCATTAATTTCACTCTCCGCTGTTCCACAGACTCAACCGATTGGAGGATGAGATGAGGGATTTCCTAGTAGGTCAGGAAGTAAACTCCCAATTTTTTCTTTAGGAGTGGAGACCTGTGTATGTCTTTCCCTTACTTCCATATTAACCCTTTATCTTTTTAAAGTTAGACAAGGGATTTACTTTCCCCATTCCCCACTGTTGGCGGGGGGGGGGTGATGCTCTAGTCTGATGCAGGCTCAGGGACAGCTGCATATCATATCAGTTAAGGAGGAAAAGGACGTATTTCCTGTAAGCATTACAGGACTCGAAGACAAAATACACTTGATTGGATATGTTTTAATTTTAAAGCTCGGGTCACACAACTGAGTGGTAAGTCAAGGGGTTTACACTTGCTTACAGAGAACTGCGTCCCAAGGGGAACGGTCTCCCAAGACTTCTGCAAAGGAACTAGATTCCTTAGTATACATAAGGGGACTGTTTGTATATAGTTATTTGAGGTTAGGTGGGTTTATGGGGGAGGTAGGGTGGTATGTACGAATATTTACCCTGTGGTACATATTTAGGGTTGTTCATGATTCCCTCTTAGGTTTATTTCGAACAGTGTTCAAGGAATGTTTGGTGCTTTTTCTCTGGGGTGAATGTAAGTTTATTATAGATCTTGTTATTGTGATGAGGGGGGGAGTAAAGGATTTAGGTAGAGTATGCCTTTCAGGTGTTTTGCTTCGGTCATTGTTTTATTTAGATATCACTGTGGTAATGCTGGTGAATGGAATGATGGAAAATGGCTAACAATCTTATTAAAATTGCAACGTGGAATGTCCGAGGAATTAGAGACATAACAAAGAGATTCCAGGTACTTAAAAACTGTGATTTATTAAATTTAGATATTGTTCTGCTTCAAGAAACCCATTTGCTTAATCAAAAAGCCATTTGGCTTCGCCGACAAAGCTTTTCCCAAGTTTTTGCTGCTGGCGGATCCTCATCAAGTAGGGGGACTGCTATTCTCATCAAAAGACACACCGCATTCCAAGAAGAAACGAGCATCATAGATCTAGATGGTACGTTTATATTAGTGAAAGGTATCCTCAATAATACTAAAGTAGTATTGGGCTCAGTATATGGTCCAGTAGGCAGTGACCCCGACTTTCTAATGGCTTTATCCCATAAACTAGCAGACTGGCTACCTACTCCATTGCTGCTTGGTGGCGATTGGAACATCCCCCCATCCCAGGATCTGGACAGAACTTACCTGCCACTAAAACCTCTATCTGCCTCCCAAAAGGCACTAGCGGAATTTAAAGACCATCTTGGACTATGTGATCCTTGGCATTTGCTCAACCCTTCCCAGCATAGTTCTTTCTATTCCTCTGTGCACCAATCTTGGTCTCGGTTAGACTACGTCCTAGTTAGTCTTTCCTTGTTGTCCGGTTTGCAGTGGGCAGATATTGAACCTATAATCCCCTCAGACCACTCAGTGGCATGGGTCTCAATCTCTCCTACTCCAGACTTACAGCGGGACTCGACATGGAGGCTGAACACTCAACTTCTTAAAGACAAACAAACAATCTCCCATATTAAAAAATTAACCCCAACTTTATAACCTCTAATACCGGCTCCACGTCAAAAGAGGACATATTCTGGTGTACACGAAAGGGTCATCTTCGAGGAGAATTTATCAAGATAGCATCTAGATGGAAAAAGCAAAGAGAAGCTAAAGTGAATTCCCTGTCAACAAGGATTATGGAAATTGAAAACTCCCTATCTTCTTCTTCTTCTTCACCAAATTCCTTGGAAAAACTTTTGTTTCTAAGGAATGATACGCTGATTTGTTAAGGGAGAGAGCAGAATATGCCATATTAAAATCTAAAACTAAATATATTGATCAAGGCGAAAAGGCGGGTAGGCTATTAGCTCTGCAGTTGCGTAAATTAGAGAGCTCGAGACTAATCCCTGCCATACAGCCCCAGAATGGTACTATTAAAACATCTCCTCGGGATATAGCTCAGGTATTTGAAACTTTTTATAGTAAATTATATGGTAATCCACCTTCTGCAACTCCGTCTGCCAAAATAATTCATTATTTGGAGGAGCTCGACCTTCCCAATCTTCCAGAACACCACCAGACCTTTTTGTACTCCCCTATTACTTTGCAAGAGATCGAAGAGGCAATTAAGGGACTCGCGTCAGATAAATCTCCGGGACCGGATGGTTTCCCATCCAACTTCTATAAAGTATTTAGTAAGGAACTTTCTCCTCTTCTACTCAAATTATATGATTATATGTTTCAGAACAATTTTCTAGACCCTACGTTATTAGAAGTTACAATAATATTACTTCTCAAACCAGATAAACCACCTACAGACCCTGCAAGTTATCGTCCAATTTCCCTCTTAAATTGTGACATTAAAATCTTGACCAAAATCTTATCCCTGTGGATTAAAAAGATCTGGTCTCAGTTACTGAGTCCTGAACAAGTAGGATTTGTACAGGGCCGTTCATCAGCAGACCATCTTAGAACTCTTGCCCACATTTTCCACACAGCCCAATCATCACAGACTCCTATGGCCTTAATTTCATTGGACGCTGAAAAGGCCTTTGATAGAGTGAGCTGGAAGCTTTTATGGTTAACACTCAAGACTACAGGGATCCCTACCTCTTTTATTAAAAGAATTAAATTGGTTTACATGTCCCCTTCCGCTAAGATTTAATGCAATGAAATATTTTCTTCCCGCTTTCCTTTGTTTACAGGAACCAGATAAGGCTGCTCCCTATCTCCTTTTTGTTTAACTTGTACTTGGAACCTCTCCTTCTTCATATTAAATGTTCTCTTCTAATACGGGGTATATCGATACAGCAACAAACCTTAACACTCTCAGTTTACGCTGATGACATACTCCTTCATTTGGAACGCCCAGCCACCTCACTAGTACATGCTTTAGATATCACTAAGCAATATGGTCTCCTTTCCAATTACAAGCTGAATTCATCTAAAACCGACATTTTCCCTCTAAATAATTTTACCCATAGTACAGACTTCACTCAATTTGGGATGAATTGGTCCCCACAATCGATTAAGTACTTAGGTATTTACCTTACTAGAGACCAAGACTCACTTAAAAAATTGAAACTTGAAGATTTAATAGTTAATATCCAGCAGGACCTCCAACGATAGGCAAACCTTCCTATCTCCTTATGGGGCCAAATTAATACTATCAAAATGAATGTTCTGCCCCATCTCTTTCATCCCTTAAATCTTTTGAACATATGGTTACCAAGTTCCCTTTTCCACCATATCCACTCAATGATTTCTAGCTTTATTTGGCATGACAAACATCCTAGACACTCCTACATTAAGTTCAGTCTTCCCAAGGAAAGAGGTGGTCTTTGCCTTCCTAAATTTCTTTTGTATTATTGGGCAAGTCATCTGGTCAAAGCAGGTAGATGGCTCTCCACCAGGAATGATGAATATATGCCTCCCTGGCTTCTCCCTGAAAGGCACCTGCTAGAGACCTATAACCTCAACTCATCTACTATCTTTTATATCACCAAAGCGGCCTTATCATTCCCATTACAAAACTCGGCTATCGGAATTACTTGCAAGGTTCTGGTCTAGTGTTGGTTTTTCTTCAAGTTGTCTCCTAAAACAGACCTAGATCAACCCCTTCTCTACCACCCCAACATTAAGATAGGGGGAGCTCAGATTTCCTCAGATTGGCTTTCACAACTACAAGGCATGGCAATACGTAATCTATTTTCAAATAACACTCTTTTTTCTTCTCCAGAAATTATGACCAGACTTAGGATTCCTCAGAAACATATATTCAAAATTTTCCAGCTGAGACATGCTATATGCTCCCTTGTTGGTACAATTCCCTCAGAATCTCGGTTTAAGCTCTTTCTGGAACAGTTGCTAGTTTATTCTAACAAATCTCATGTGGTCTCATTGATGTATTCTTACCTTCTGGATCTCAAATTCCCAGATGCTCTTCCTGGGTCCACAGTATGGGCCTCCCTCTTACTGGATATTACCTTTACATGGGAACAGATCTGGAAGGATCTCCATAAATTTCATATTCAAGACAGACCCCGGTTAACTCAGTATCATACTATTAATAATACGTATTATACACCAGTCTGTCTAGCCAAATTGGGCAGGCTACCAAACCCTACGTGTACTAGATGCAATAAAGATAAAGGGAACTTAGTGCATGTATTCTGGCAATGTGATAGAGTAACCTCTCTATGGCAAGCAATCCAGGCTAAATTAGATCCATTACTAGGTTTGGTGGATCTGCTTACCATACAGATTTGTATTTTAGACAAGTTCTCTAGTATTGCTTTTCAAGAACGTAAGTTTCATAAGGCATTAATTTCAATGATGGTGAAGAGGCTAGTGCTAAAGCACTGGATGGATCAGTTAATTCTCTCATATAGTGAATGGCTGAATGATATTTCATTGTTCTTTAAAACTGAAAGATTATTGGCTAGTTCCCATAATAATATGAATGCATTTAACAAAAAATGGGGCAAATTATATGCTCTTTATTTCATTAAATTCCAGCTCCACATGTCTCTACTCAACACTCTTAAAGAAGATTGTATTTTAGGTGTTTTGTTACCACTGTAATAAGTTTCACCTTCACTTGGCACACTGTGGGGGGAGGCAGTCTGATGTAGGGGGGTATTGGTGGGGGGGAATAGGGTAAAGGGAGGTTTATAATTTGTTTTAGTTATCCGTAATTTGATTTTGCTGGACATTTTGATGATATGTTTGTTGGTTGGACGTATGGATAAAACAATAAAGATGTTGAATTTCAAAAAAAACAAACTCTACATTTCCCACAACAATGCCCACTTTGCAGCAGCCCCACAATCCAAAAGTGGGTGTTCCTGACTTCATCCCCCCTCCCCCAAAGGCTTTGGTAAGAGCTCTTTGTTAAGGTATGGTCAGTGCCTCTAGGGGATGTAGCTGCTGCTAGCAGGGAAGGTCGGCTCAGTGGTGTGCTAACTCAAATTTTCAAAGAAACAAATAACCAAACAAATTAAAGGGGCCCTTATTTGTAATCCAAAAGTATGGGGCCCAACGGCCTCCTCATGATCTTTACCTGGGCCTATTAAACAAGCTCAGTCCTGTCTAGGATTCTGCTCTGTGTCTTATACTGTAGCACTAGATTAAACCCCCCAGTTGCAGGGCCTAAAGTTTCTTTGGTTACTCATGGTTTAGCTATCTCTGGGGTACCTTAGTTCTCTCTGGTCCTGTGGCAGGGATGGGCAGGACATGGCTCTTGGATGAAGCAGCTGTCTTCTCCAGAGTCTTCTGAATGCATTAACCAGCTCTCTGATCCTAGGCACACTTCCCCTTGACAAGACAACATAGGTACCTAACCCAACCTACCCACATGTGCACCTTGGTCAGTGGCTCAGACTCTGTTCTCCTCTTCACTTCCCTCTCTGGTACTCTATCTGCTGCTTCAGATGAGGCTCCTGAGAACCCTTTCAGTCAGGCAGTGGCTTCAGTCAGTTATAAACTGTGATTCTGGAGATGATTCCCAGTAGGAAAAAGTCTTTTGGGGTAAAATCACCAAGCTCCACTCAAGCACCTGTTCTTCTGTTAAATGAAAGTGTTCCTCCAAAGGTCTCAAGGCATGCATACACATCTGTGCCTGTCAGGACTGCAGCTAGTGGCAGATTGTAAATCTCTGGCTCACAGCTTCCCTTGCCATGCAGGACTTAAAAACTGAGCCCAGACTCCTAGTTTCATTCCCACTTTTAGATTTCTGAACTTGCTACCTGATTGGACAGTCAGTTCCTGGATATGCCATGCTTTTGAGCCCTGAGCCAGCCAAGCCAGTTTTGCATGCTTTTGTGCAAAGCTGAACTCAGGACATGCTCACATTCTTCATGGACAAAGATGTCTGTGTGCAACTGACCTCTTTCCAGCAGTCTCTGCGGGGTAGCAATCTTGCTTTCAGAGCAAGGAGCAGATGACTAAAGAGCTTGAACTTTTGTTACTAACAGAACACTTCTAACTCAGTAGGAGTCAGAGCCTGTTGAGATTAAGCAAACAAATACTTTAATAGAACTGTGGGGGCTCAATTAGAGTAAAAAAGACAATCAGTGTGTTTTTTTGTGTTGGGGAAGGGGACTGTATCAGCTTCTCAGTTCGCTAAGTCAGGAGTAGAGCACTTAATTGGGGGTGAGGCTTAGGCAGCAGAAAACCAGGTGTCTCCAATTACAGTTCCCTGCTGCTAGCTTTTGGCAGACAGCAATGTTGCTTTCAGAGCAAAGAGCAGCTGACTAAAGAGCTAGACCTTTTCTTACTAATAGAACACTTCTAACTCAGCAGGGGTCAGAGCCTGTTGGGATTAAGCAAACAGATACTTTATAAGAACTGTAGGGTCTCAATTAGGTTAAAAAAAGAGTCAGTGTGTTTTTCTGTGTTGGGGAAAGGGGCTGTATCAGCTTCTCAGTTTGCTAAGTCAGAAGGACAGCAGTTAATTGAGGGTGTGGCTTAGGCAACAGAAAACCAGGTGTCTCCAATTACAGTTCCCTGTTGCTAGCTTTTGGCAGACAGCAATCTTGCTTTCAGAGCAAGGAGCAACGGACTAAAGAGCTAGAACTTTTCTTACTAATAGAACACTACTAACTCAGCAGGAGTCAGAGCATGTTGGGATTAAGCAAACAGATTATTTAATAGAACTATGGGGTCTCAATTAGGGTATAAAAAAGAGAGTCAGTGTGTTTTTCTGTGTTGGGGAAGGGGACAATATCAGCTTCTCAATTTGTCAAGTCAATGAGAGAGCAGTTAATTGGGGTGTTGCTTAGGCAGCTGAAAACCAGGCATCTCCAATAACAGTTCCCTGCTGCTATCTTTTGGCAGACAGCAATCTTGCTTTCAGAGCAAGAAGCAGCTGATTAAAGAGCTAGAACTTTTCTTATTAATTGCCCTCCTTCCCTCCCTTCCACCCTTAGCCAGTTCCACTTTTATAGACATTGGATTTGACTGACAACAGGAACTTCCTGTTTGGCAGTAGAAAGGGAAGGATCACTGAGACATATAAGTTTTGCCATTCTTGAAGGAAAACAGTAGCTCTCCCCCCCACCAGCTGCTAATGGTCTGACTCTGAGCAAGGAAGACGCAGACTGCCGAAGAATACAGGAAGTTCCTGTCCCAGAACAGGAAGGGTGAGAGCTGTAAGGGCACACAGGCAGTAGGAAAGTAGGTGGAAATATAAATAGAGGGAGGAGAGAGCAATCATACAAACAAACAGGAGAGGAGCCACAAAATAAGACATTATGGGAGGAGTGCAGTCTTCCAGGAGACATTGTGGAGGTTGTGATGCTGTCCTATTTGCAGGCACCTCTCTGGTCTGAGGGACGAGGTTACCCGTCTCCAGACCGACCTGGCTAGGATTCGTGAACCCTCCTCCCCTGCTGAGAGACCACCAGGGTCGCCACTGCTGCCTAAGAGGTTGCCAAGAAAGAGAAGCGGTTGGACCAAGGTGGGCTCAGTGAGGGTGGTGGAACAGAGGCCCATCCCTCCAGTTGTACATCTCCACAATTCCTATGTTGTTCTGGCTGAGAGTGGTTCCTCTATGGTGGCACCTACAATGGAGACCAAGAAGGATGCTGGGAACCTCCACAAAGAAGACCCACAGGAGGATGGCACAGGACACCACAGGGGAAGGAAACAACTCCTGGTGGGGGACTCAATCATTAGGGGGTAGAACTGGGGGAGGTACGGGAGAAGGTGGTAAAGTACCTACTTGGCACCATGGCTTGGAGGGGCAGGGAGCGAATCCTTGGGATCATGGGAGCAACTACATGGGGGAGGAAGCTGGATGTCATTGTCCACCTAGGGAGAAAAGACCTGGCTGGGAATGGGATAGTGCAAGAGGAGTTTGTGGAGTTGGGGAGGGGCCTTAGACAAGTAGCACGTACAGTAACCTTCTTGAAGGTGCTGCCTGTCTATGGCATGGGTGAAGCTAGAGTACTCTACACCATGGGATTCAATGAATGGTTGAAAAACTGGTGTGGAGCTCAGGGTTTTGACTTCATTGGAGACTGGGGGTCCTACCTGGAGGGATACAGACCTATACCGGCGCGATGGTCTGCATCTGTCCGGGAGGGGAACCAGGATCCTAAGTGAAAGGTTTAAATGCTTCATTGGCAAGCATTTAAACTAGCCAAGGGGGGAGGAACTAAAAAGGAGCAGGGAAATCCCAACCTCCCCCCCACAAAACAGGGTAGTTTGAGGTAAACACCCAGGTAGAGATATCAATAGGGAGCAGGACAGGGGTAAATGGAGAAAAAGGCAGTAAGACCAGAGAAGGGACTAAATGGGGTAAGGCCATCATAAAATGGAGGGTGATGAGTACCAATGCTCGTAGCCTGGGTAACAAGCTCCCTGAACTAGTGGCCTTGATGGAAGAGGGACGCCTGGATATTGCAGCAGTCACAGAAACATGGTACACAGAGAACCATGACTGGGATGTTAACAAACCAGGGTACACAATCTACAGGAGGGACAGGGAGGGTAAAAGAGGAAGAGGAGGAGTAGCTCTCTATGTAAGGGAAGGGATCAAAGCAATGGAACTAAAGAGTAAACAGGGAGGAGAAGAGGCACTGTGGGTCACCCTGGAGACAAGAAATGGTACCACAATCCGCACAGAGGTTGTATACAGACCCTCATCTCAGGGGGAGGCAATGGACAAGGAAATGATAGAAGACATCCTCAGAATGGCAGCAAAAAGGGAGATATTGTTGTTGGGGGACCTGAATATGTCAGACATTAGCTGGAGCACCTTTGCTGCAGCCACATCCAAGAGCAGGGTCATTCTCGATGCCCTACAGGGGGCATGTCTCAGACAGCTAGTGTTGGAACCCACCGGTAGGGAGCAATCTTAGACCTGGTACTCTCAAATGGGGACAGAGTGAGGATCTTGGATTTAGAACTGGGTAGCCATCTGGGTACAAGCGACCACCAAACAGTGTGGTTCACAATAAACACAGCCGTAGAGTCAAGCCATACAAAAGCAAGTGTACTGGACTTCAGGAGGGGCTGATTTGGGAAAATGGGAGAGTGCCTCAGTAAAGCACTAGCAAACGTGCAAGAAGGAGGGGTGGAGGAACAACAGGGAAAAATCAAAACAGCCATCACAGAGGCAACAAGCCTTTCTGTGAAGCAAATCAACAAAACAAAATTAAAGAAAAAAACACTATGGTTCTCAAAAGAGGTGGTGGGGAAGGTTAGGGGGAAAAAAGGAGCATTCAGGAAGTATAAGGAAACACAGAAGGAGCAGGACAGAGCATTGTACCAGTTAAAGAAGAAGGAAGCGGGGAAGACAGTCAGAATAGCAAAGGTCCAAACTGAGGAAAAGATAGCCAACTCAGTAAAGAAGGGGGATAAAACCTTTTATAAGTACATTAGGGAGCGAAGAAAGACCAAGGGAGGGATAGTGAGGCTTAATAAAGGGAAGGGGGGTGAGCAGAGGGTGATAGTGAAAAAGAAGGGATACTGAACGAATACTTCTCAGTATTCACAAAAGAGGAAGGGAGGTACCTAAACCAAACAAGAGAAACACTCTGGATGGGGGTCAATACTAGTCCATTCACAGAAGAAAGGGTCCTGAAAGAACTCCTAAAACTGAAGATGGACAAAGCAATGGGGCCTGACAGGATTCACCTAGAATTCTAAAAGAACTAAGGGAGAACTAGTGACACCACTGACTACCCTTTTAACAAATCATGGGAGGATGGTGTGGTACCTGAGGACTGGAGGAGGGCAGATGTGATTCCCTTCACAAAAGTAGGAGCAAGATAGAGGGGAACTACAGACCTGTCAGTTTGACCTCAGTGGTAGGGAAAATGATGGAATCACTCTGAAGGAAAGAATTGTGGAGTACCTAGAGGCCAGTGGGGCACAGGACCCAAGGCAGCATGGATTCACAGAGGGAAGGTCATGTCAGATGAATCTAATCGATTTCTTTGACTGGGTGACCAAAGTAGTAGACCAAGGAGGGGCTGTGGACATGGCCTACCTAGACTTTAGCATGCATTTGACACAGTCCCACACAAAAGATTAATAAACAAGTTAGCCAGCCCGGGAGTGGGTCCCAGGGTTGTAGCCTGGGTAAAATATTGGCTGGACAACAGGATGCAGAAGGTAATAGTAAATGGAGTCCACTCTGAAGAAAGGGGGATTACTAGTCGGGTACTGCAGGGTTCAGTACTGGGACTGGTCCTCTTTAATGTCTTTATAGGTGACATTGTGGAGGGACTGGAAGGGAAAGTATGCCTCTTTGCAGATGACACAAAGATCTGCAACAGGGTTGATACACAATGGGGGGAGGTGGAAAGGATGAGAAGGGACTTGGCAAGGTTGGAGGAATAGTCAAAAGTATGGCAGCTTAGATTCAATGCAAAGAAGTGCAAAGTAATGCACCTGGGAAACAAAGACCCAGGGAAGAGTACACAATGTGGAAGGAGGTACTAACAACATCAAAAATGGAAAGGGACTTGGGGGTAGTCATATCAGATGACCTAAAGGTAGGCAAGCAATGTGAGAAGGCATTAAGGAGGGCTGGGGGGATACTGGGATGCATATGAAGAGGCATCACCAGTAGAAAACAAGAAGTTGTCAACCCTCTGTACAGACAGTTGATGAGACCCGATCTGAAATACTGCGTGCAGTTCTGGAGACCCCATCTGTGCAAGGACATAGACAGGATGGAGGCAGTCCAGAGGAGGGCCACTAAAATGATGCAGTGTCTGCACCAGAAGCCATACGAAAAGAGACATGACAGAAACATTTAAGTACCTCAAGGGACTCAACAAAGTCCAAGAGGGTAGCATCTTTCAGAAAAAGAGATGTGCAAGAACAAGGGGGCACAATTTGAAGATAGAAGGGGGACGGATCAGGGGCAATGTGAGGAAGTATTTTTTCAAAGAGAGGGTGGTGGATACATAGGACAGCCTTTCTGAGGAGGTTGTGGGGTCAAAAACAGTGAGGGAATTTAAGAATGCATGGGACAGACATAAAGCAATTCTAGTGGAGGGTTAGGAGGAAGTAAGCTGTTGGTTAACTAGGAACTGCAGCTTATCCAATAGGTAGGGAAATGGGCAGACTGGGTGGGCCAAGCAGTCCTTATCTGCTGTCAAAGTCTATGTTTCTACGGTAGGACTTTGTGGTGCACTGACATGGTCATGTTTGTTTATGCAGTGCCACTTTCCTTCTGCAGTCTCCATCTGCTTAAATTTTGCTCTGAAGGTCTAATTTATCTATATCATGGCCTCATTTTTCTGTCCAGGGGCCAGGAAGGTACCTGGTTAATGCAGGCACTGTGCCTGTTGAGGAGTTTGGGGTAAACAGAGAGATGCCATCAGCACAGTCGTTCATGTTCTCTCTCTCTCTCTCTGCTCCTAAATGTTGCTAGTGCACATGCGAGCATGCCAGTAATGGTACTCTGGTACCAAGGATTGCTTTCCTCAACTGTGTGGCCTCCTTGTGGGGGGGGGGGTCATCAGGTCAACATTGTGCACCTCATGAGACTTCTTCTCTCCTGGTTGTGACCCCACTGCACAGTTCTGCGGCCAAGAGTGTGGGCAGAAGGGAGCTATGGCTTGACTCTCACCATGTACTCCTAGTAAGTGGTTCCTATGTTGCCCTGCAGGTTCCTCACACCAGCAGTCCAGTTCTTGTGGGTCATGAGGGGGAAGGCGAATGTCATGGTCCACAGGAGGTCAGCAAGACTTTGGGGGGGGCTTACACTAGACTCCTAAAATACTGATGTAAAGAGTGTGAAAAAGCTATGAAAGGGCAGTATGCCACCCTCTCTCACTGTTGCAGAACATATCTCATCAAATTGTGCAGAAATGCAGCACTCCCCTGTATCTTTTTCATTACAGTATGTTTTGCATTCAAAAAAACATATCTGGCCAAATAATAATAATGAGGCAGAGAGTCAAAAAACAGGTAGAAATTTAAGTTTTAATCAAAAGAAAAAAAAGTGGTTGGCCAAAACGTAATAAGTACCTTACCTCGCTTTGATGTCGATATGGCCTTGATGTTTTAATCTGGTGCTGTGTTGGCCTCTAGCTTCATGGGTATGTCAGGTAGTCAAAGAGAAGCTGTGCAATTGGATTAAGTCCGCTGCAAGACTGATAAAGCTGTAGTAGGACTGTGTCAGGGCTGGAATACTTTATTCCTTTGGGAGTTATACAGCCACTTCATTTCAGTTTGTTCCTGTGGTTCAGTCTATCATACCATAAGCTCTGCTGTCAGTGCAGCCACACACATGTAATTTCTCTATACAGCCTCACACCGTCATGGTCAAGTACTCAGACAACAAGCTGTTCCATTTTTTTTATATGTGTGTAGTGATTTTTAGAGGATGAACTGACAGCACTGGAGAAACTGAAGTGCTCTGTTTACTGCCTAACTGGTATAGCAAAGGCAGTCGCGGTGTAACATTCCCCAGGCAATGCACCACCAATGTGCCTCGCGTGCAATGCAGACACCATCCTCACTGGGTCAGAGGTTCAGACTTCACGCCTACTCAATCCTTGGTCCCTCATGTGGAAATGGTAGAGAAGGTTATCAATCAGAAGGCTTACTGCCACAAGTTTAAAATAAAAAAAATTAAAAAAATCACCATGCCCTTAGTGTACAATGGTAGAAAATCAGTACCAGATACTTTAACAGACAAGAGGAACCATTTTTTCTTTGTTTCTGATGACTTTTGGGGGATGACAGGAACAGTGCCATAAGAATTTATTTATTAAACATTTTCACTAGAAGAGCATACTGAGCCACAAGCAGTTAATTTCCAGATACATCCTGGGGAAAAGAAAGAGGTGAGTAATCCAGATAAATAAGATTCACCGGGACATTGGGTGACAGACGTACAATGTTTTCTTTAATTTACTGTACTTTTCTTTCCTTTCTCCCAGGTGGCCCTCACTGGTCTGACCCCCGCACCCAACCCCATGAAAAATGTATTTCCCGGGACTTACCTCCACCACCTGGTCCCCCCTGGCTTGCCCCCAGGATGGGGCACTGCATCCCAAACAGAGTTGAAGCGTGGTTCGATGGTGGGTGCCACTGTCAGCAGTGCAGGGCCTGCGATGCGTGGTCAGCATCATGGTGCTACCTGCCCAGGGTAGCTCCTGATTTTCTTTCCCTTCCCCCAGAGCACCTCATGGACCAAAACTGAGCAAGCACAAGCATGCAAGCATGCTCATGTCCCAGTCAGGAGGCGCCCGCCTTTCCAAAGTGGCTCCAGTCTGCAACGCTACTTGTGGTCACCCGGGTGGTGGCAGCACGACAGAGTGCACAGTCCTTCCTCCCCAGAGAAGGACAGCATCCTCTATGATGCTGTATCCTCCTCCTTCCAGTCAGCCCCTCATGACTCAGGCTCGCTTCTGAACCCAGGTTATTTGTGTTGTGAGTGGTAGCACCACCAGTGCACCGAAAGGCCGCGTGACAACATACTAATATTGAGCAGCCTAGCTGGAATGGTAAGCAGGATGGCTAATTATGATGCCGGGATTGAGTATAATTGTACTGGAGTCACTGAGGTAATAACGAGTACAGATGTTGTATGTAGTAGGATGTTTGAATGCTCGTGCAACATGAATGTGCCGTAGGCTTTCTCTGTCCCGGTTACAGGGACTACAACCTTTTGGAGTGCCACAGCAACCCTCTTGAGAAGAGTTCTCGCCCTAGAGGTGCTACCAGAATAAGGTCCCCAAAGATCAAAGGTACCTTAAAGGAAAACATCCACGTTCCCATGCCCCACATCTCAGTGTGGGGCTCACCCCGATAAGCATTTTCACAAAGAGTTTTACAGTTTTCAGATTCTTGCTTCTGGGTTCTGCATATTTTATCTGGTCGGTCCTACCATTCCTCCCATTAACATTTTGATTAAAGCACCTCTAGCGGTGCATCCCGCATTATACAATGGCAAAGAAAAATCCTGGGCTCCAATTGGTCACTCTGGCACTGGACCCATGATGTTATCCCAGCACAACATCACGGCTCTAGTCCCAGCACACAGATGGCCGCATGAACCTATTTTAAATCACTACACACTGCCCACAATGAGTGATCCCTCTTTCTGTAGGCAGCCTGCTTCCCCCGCTCGCAACCTGCCTGCCTTACTCCCGGCTCTTTCATCATAAAAGTAAAAATCTACAAAACAGAAAAAGATTTCCAAACCCGAAATGTACCATTTTATATTGGTACAGCTGTTTCCCGAGCGGTTTTAAGTGCCGTTCAAATTCTGCCTTCACATCAGCACTCTCCCGCTCACAGCACACACAGTCTCGTGCAGTAACTGCGAGACCTGAGCTTCACAGCAAACCGTTTTTCCGCCGGAATCTCTGGCTCCTGTACACAAATTAAAACAGTTACAGAAGCCCTCAGTTCAATCTGCTACCCCCCCCCCCAGTCTAACCGCACCGCTCACGGCATTCCTCGCTGACAACCCTACACATACACAGTAACGGCAAGTGTGAGAGCACGCCTCAGTGTTCCTTACCTGATCATTGCCAGTTGCTGTTTTTAACACGCAGGACCAACAGATGGGGAAAGACTTATAATAAAAATGAAAGCTGAAAAAAAAAAAACACTGGACTTAACAGTACACCTGAGCAAAGTAATGACACAAAAGAAATAAACAACACATAAAGATTGATGTGCAGACTTGGGACTGCAGAGCCACAGATAAACAGGGCAGCTCCACCTACTGGCAAGAAATCAGCACTATTTTTTTAAACAGTACATCTCATAAAAAAAACAAACAGCAAACAAACTAGTTTTAAACACATTTCTTCATCTTTTTTTTTTTTTTTGAGACACAAGCCATTGTATAATAGCAATAATGCACTCCAGGGTGTGTGTTGTGATGGGATAACGTCACTTCTGGGATGATTAGTCGCACTCAGCCTGTGGTCCCATGCCTAATCACCCCAGGCATGACGTTATCCCAGCACAACACACACCCTGTCGTGCATTATTGCTTAAATCTCCCGCGGCTGACGTTAGAACTTGAGGAGCATGCAGGAACATGTATACTATATTCCTATGGACAGAGCTATTAATAGCTCCGGTTTCCGATGTGGAGTCTAGGTGCTATACGAGACCATGCACAGACTGCCCCGTAGATTGTACACTGGAGCTATTAATAGCTCTGTCAATAGAAATATAGTATACACACTCCCCTGGCTACTCCTTGGCTCTGACATCAGCCACAGGAGATTGTGGGATGCGTCGCTAGTGGAACCTCAATCAAATTGCCAGCAGGAGGGATTGCAGGATCAACCAGAAAAAACATAAAGAACACAAAAGCAAGCACGTGAAAAACATAAAACTCTGAGAATATACTAATTGTGGGGTGCCCCACACTGAGGCGTGAGCATGAGGACCTGAACATTTATCTTTAAGAAAAAGAAAAGCCCAGAAAAGCAATTGAACAGAATGTACAGAACACAGCCAGCCCACCAGTGCAGTTGCAAGGCGTCCTCTTGCGGCGCTGACATCCCAGGTTCGGGGACAGACTCGAGAGTTGGAGGGCCAGCCGGGGGGAGAAGGATTGAGCATCTAAGGGACTGCCTCCTTCTCCGGGGGCTGAGTGTCCGGCACTTTGTGTACCTCTGGCAGAGGCTGGTGGTACCACCATGGCTGGAGCCACCAATGTAGGGGGTGGGATGCTGGTGCACTGCCACGTCCCGCTCAGGATCCTCGCAGCATGAAATTCCGGCCCCTGAGCATGGCGCGGCCCTGCCTCCTTTCTCGCTGCCTACCCATGTCCAGGTGGGGGTCCCATGGCCCCCTGACCTGGGGGGTAAGCTGAGTCTCGCCTATCCCAGTGTCCATTGGGGGTGCCTGCCTGGCAGCCCCGCCCGGGGGTAAGCATGGCATGGGGGACGTAGGTGGGAGCAGGGCTTAGCTTCCAAGGGGCCAGGCCAAAAAAAAAAAAGAACGTACAGAACACCCACTTCAGATAAGAAGAGAAGGGCCACAACCATGATGTATCTGAGCTGGAAAAGCTACTACTGAGCAACAGCAGAACCAGCATCCAGGTCCAAATCTCGGCAGAAATGCATTATAGTGGCAGAACTATTATATTATTATATTATTCTTGGTAAAAAACTTCATTAATGCATCAGTTGGGGTTCCAGGGACAAAAGTTTGTAAATGTGGTGTTAGGGTTTCCAACCCCAACACCCCACCCCCACCCTGCATGGAGCAACAGGCGTGGGGGGTGCCTTGGGGTTGTCAGCCCTAACGCTCACCCCATTCGCCTATACTGTACCCATCTCGGCTAATTTACCCATGGAATGGGTTGAGCATTAGGGCTGACTGCTCCAAGGCACATCCCCCACACCTGTTGCTGCTTACAGGGTGGAGGTGGGGTGCTGGGTTGGAAACCCTAACACCACATTTCCAAACTTTTGTCACTGGAACATTAACGGATGCATTAATGAAGTTTTCTGTCAAGAATTTCCTTACTTTTTGAGATAGTATAATCATTTGTTTGTGGCAGAGCAGGGCCCTGTGCTCCTATCCATCCATAATTTTTGAGAGACTGTAACTATATTCTTATTTCCCTGTGGGAGCGCAGGGCCTGGTTCATAACTGTATCTATATTTGCATGTGGGATTGCAGGGCCCTCCATCCATCCATAATTCTTGAGACAGTGTAGTGCTATCCTTATTTGCCTATGGGAGCGCAGCCCATCCCGTAGTGTGCAGTGCCAAAAAACACCTCACATTGCAACGAACATTACAAGCTCCAAAAGATTACAGACCTTGTACACACTGCCCCATCATAAAGGGATCTTTGTAGTCTCCTTGTCTCACTGAGACTATCCATGCTCACCAGTGTGTCACAGCATCTGGCAGTGAAACTGAAGGAGTCCCAACAAGTATGGTCCTCACCTTTGGAGAGGTGTGTGCAGGGTTTGTCCAGTAACTAAAGGAACCTGAGGTTTCCTGAATGTACCTCCATTTGAAGAAGATGGCATATGAAACAGCTGCTTTACACTTGGCTGCTGAGTCATCTCCTCTGAGCGCAAGGCCCCACGGTATATCATTGGTGTCAGGCCCTTGAGAGGCCTGGTTCAGCCCTAGAGAAGCCTAGCATGACCCTTGATAGGTCTGGCCCTTAAGTGGCCTGGCCCTAGAGGGGTTATCATTGGAGTGTGACCCTTGACAGGTGCAGCTGGCCAGAGAGATAGCAGCACAGATAACAGTAGGGTGTATGCCAGTTAGTGGGCAGCTGCACAACAGGGACTGTGGCAAGTGCCCAGAAGCATTTGTATATGAGGTCGTAGTATGAGTGGTGAAGCCCCATGTGAGTGTACGTCTACGAGCCTCGAAGAGATAAGCTGTATGGCTGCCGGGCATGCAAGTGGACAGCATTTACTGGGACACAGCAGTGTCTTGAAGGCCCTAAGGTCTAGAAGGTGAAGCATGGCAAAGGTAGCAGAAGGCCAAAGCATCAGAGGGACACTGAGGCTGGGCAAGCCCAGCACAGCAGAACAGGTGCAGAAAGGAAAACAGCTCCTTAGCCAATAGAGTTGCCAACAGTCCCGTATTTTACGGGATGTCCCTTATTTTGTATGATTTTCCCATGTCCTGTTTTAAATTCATACGAGATGTGTATTGTCCCATATTCACTGGTGCCCCATCTGAAAAAAACAACTCACTGGTCCCTGCTGGCACTGGTTTGACTCTGCGGGCGGCTGTCACTAGTGGAGCGGAGGTGGAGGTTCTGTGCATTTGCAGCATCCCGGTTGCCGTGGAGATGGAGTCCAGGTGTCACATCGTCACATGACCGTCACGTCCTCATGGACTCAACAAGAGCGTGAGATAAGCGTTATCCACCTGCCCTGCATTAGGCTTAGCACTAGTTAGCTGCTGGAGCTGTTGATACAGTCATGGCCGTGGTGGTGTGGCTGACTGAGTGAGCGGCAGGGAGCGGAGTGGCTGCATGCACCGTGCCCAACTGGCAGCGGTCACAGTGAAAGAGGGGACTGCATTATTTGTGTTGTTGCAGCGTCGGTTAGCTCAGGTCGGGGCACGCATTACTGCAGCAGGCCACAACACCAGGGCGGCAGGGCCGGAGTCAAGAACTGGCTATGGAGACTCAGACTGAGACAAGGCTGGGGAATGGTCAGGTCAAAGAAGGTACTAGCAGCCGGGTGATGGTTGGAGGAGCTGCCCTGAGAGGGGAGAGAGAGTGCCCCCCCCCCGTGAGCTACTGCTGGACTCAGAGCAGACCGGAGAGGTGAGCTGACTTGGAGAATGAGGCAGTCGGCGGCAGAGGTCGAGTCGAGGTTGGAGCAGCTGAGGAGGAAGCTCAGACAGCAGATACTGGCACTATGCATTGTGGGGGCATGTGTGATTTTGTACTACTACCAGTGACCCCAAATCCCAACTTTTCAAGTAAGTGCTTGCCGGCTTTGTTGCAGATAGTATGTAATTGCTCAACTTGCAGTTTGGGTCTGGTCTGGGCTCTTTCTTTCTGGCAACCTGAGTCGGGTGGGTGGGGAGGGTGTCACTGCTAGTGACAGACCTATACCTATAGCTAAAAATTCTGTGACCCTCCCTCGCTCTCAGCCTCTCACGCTCACCCACACAACCACCAGCCTATCTGAGCAAGTGTCTTCCTTATGCTGAGTTGAGTGCAGACCAGAGTGACTGCAGTCTGCAGCAGTTGCTCAACTTGCTCTTGTGGTCCAGGCAGGCTGGGGGGGGACTGAAATTCTGGGACTGAGTCTGTGACCCACAACAACCTGCCTGTCTGAGCAACTGTCACCTAACTACTGCCTTCTAATCTGCTGAGTGCAGACTAGACTAGACAAGTAACTGCACTGTGCAGAGTGCTCCAGCAGCCAGTTGGTGTTTGTACTTGTCCTGGAATTTACTGGAAACAAGCTCTGGTTCTGGGCTGGCTAGTGGCTTAGTGTGCCTTTCCTGTTTAAACAATTTCCTCCCCGTTCCCCTTAAGCTTTTCCCAGCTCTGCCTGCACTGCCTAGCTGAACTGAACAGATTAATAACTGCAGTTTTTGTACAAATAGTGTAGCGAGAGGTGGTGGAAAACATGAGGGACGATGATGTTTGTGATGATGAGCTGAGCCTGAGAGAAGAAGTGCCTTTCTGGTCAGGTGTATTGTCTGGTCTGCTCAAAATGCTGCCTCAGCCTGCTCTATCTTTCTGGTGTGCTGGCCTGCTGGAGCTTGGGGCAATAAAATAATGGTTTCTTTCAAGTTTCAAGTGGCAGAAGTGCTGATTGCTGAGCTGAAATGCTGCTTTACAGTATGTAGTGGGCTGTGGGCAATAAAATAATGGGCTTTGACAGCCTCGGAAGTGGCCGCCTGGCCGGGGGGGGGGTGCAAGGGCGGGGCAAGGGGCGGAGGTCTATCCCTTACTTTTTAAATCCAATGTTGGCAACCCTACTAGCCAGCCCACCCTCGAAACAGATGGCAACAAGCAAAAGGGGGCTGGGCAGGAAGCCATGGTCACAGAAGTCTGCCCAAAGAGTCCCTACCTAGTCTATTTCCACATACCCTAATTGCTCTCCGGTGATCCTCCCTCCTCCCTACCTATTCACTAATATTCTCCTATGTCTATCCCATGCCTGCTTGAAGCTTCCTACTGTTTTTGCCTCTACCACTTCTGCTGGCAGTCTGTTCCAAGCATCTACCACTCTTTCAGCAAAGTAGTACTTCTTCATATCCCTCTGAAATGTCTCTCCTTCCAGCTTCACTGCATGCCCTCTGGTCCTAGTACTCTTCCTCATTTGAAAGAGACTCCCCCTCTTGCACCCTGTTCACACCTGTGAGATACTTGTAGGTCTCTATCATGTCCCCTCTTGCTCTCCTCCCTTCCAGGGTCTATATAAGGAAAGGGAAAGTTGTTTAACCAGCAAAAGCACACTAAGCCGGATCTTGTTTCCAGATGCGACCTGGGAGCACAAGGACGTTAAGTGACCTGCTCAGGGTCACACTGTATGGAAGTAGGGGCCAATGAGATTCAAACCTAGGTCTCCACGCGTGCAGTTCAGTGCCCTTAACCACTACGCTATATGCTATGTTATATGTTGAGATCCCTCAGTTTCTCTTCGTTGGGTAAGGTGGGGGGTGACTGTAGCTCAGCTAGCTAACACCCTATCTAAGTAATGGGCATAGCAACCTTTAGAGTAGTGTAAAAGGAGGTCTATTAGTGAGGGAGGTGTGGGGTATGGAGATAACAGCTGGCTAATTTGTGCCAGGAGACAGAACACCCTATCTAGGGTAGAATAGCATAAAAATAGGGCAAGAAATCTGAGGAGCACTAAGAATGGAAGTGATAAGTAGGAGAGGTCTGGGGTAGGCACACATGTTTAGGAGGAGGTTTAAGTGAAATGAAGCAGGATATTTCTGGCTAAAGAAGGAACATCCTCTCTAGGGTAGGGTGACATAGCAAGTAGGAAAGGGAACATGAGGATTCAGTGGAGTTAGAGGGTGTAGTGGTAGGTATTACATAGGAACATAGGAAAGTGACGGCAGAAAAGGACCGCCAGGCCCACTTATTCTGCCCATTTGCCTAGCATCCTCTAGGCTTGCTCTGATTTCCTTCCCC
The DNA here is from genome assembly GCA_016271365.2 of Neoceratodus forsteri. Classification (NCBI taxonomy): domain Eukaryota; kingdom Metazoa; phylum Chordata; order Ceratodontiformes; family Ceratodontidae; genus Neoceratodus; species Neoceratodus forsteri. The sequence goes on along the minus strand of CM028130.1, from coordinate 959,349,489 downwards.
CTCCCTTCAACAGCCCTTAATGTCTGTCCCAAGCCCTCTTGAACCCCCCACTGTATTTTCACCCACCATTACATTAGTAAAAAACTGAGCTTAGATTATTATTAAGTAATAGAGTGAAGGTATGATGGGGTTAGCTACAGAGACTGTGGGGCAGCTATTCTCTGGGCTACGCTCTGAAGGGTTGGCCACTGCCCCAAATGCAGGAGGTTTGAGGAGCTCCATGCACAGCTGCAGACAGCATGGGAAGAAATACTCCTGCTGTGCAGACAGCTGTGCTGGAATTCAGAGTCACAATCTGCATCCCCATTCCCATAGAGACCCACAGGCCAAGGGGTTTGGAAATTGGTGGGAATGGTAAAGGGGGAAAAGAAAAAGTTTGCAGGTGTGTAGCAGTGTCCTTTGGTAGTGACCGCAAACTGTTTTGCACCCCTGGAGTGGGCACAGTTAAATAACTCTACAGGCGAGGCTGTAAGGTGTTCGCAAAGAAGGATACGGCAGGTAGTAAAACACACAGTGGGGTAGTGGGGAAAAAGAAGGTAAAATAGAAATTTAAATACCTGTAGATTTTCTTTCTCCGACTGCTGGTCTCCGGGCTCATAACTACTGGAAGGTCCTTCCTGGTACCATGTGACAGGCAGGATAGAGATCTCTGCGAGGAGACTATATCCTCCCCTCGACTTCCTGTAGCCCTCAGTTATTCCTAAAGCAGTTGTCCACTGAAGTACCACATAACTTGGAAACAAAAAGAAGAAACGTTAATCTGAACATGCGGCCAAAAGGCCGACTTCAAACATTCTGGGAGGGAAGGAGCTCGGAGACCAGCAGTTAAAGAAAGAAAATTTACAGGTATTTAAATTTCTACTTCTCTCTCCTAAAGCTGGTCTCCAGGCTCATAACTACTGGGATATACTAAAGCAGTATATCCCTTTGCTTCCCCAGTGGGAAGAATGTCAATAGTTCTTTACGGATCCACTACTGCTTGAAGGACCTGGTGGCCAAAAGATGCCTCCACAGAGGCGGACACATCCAATTTGTAGAACTTTGCAAAGGTATGGACTGATGACCAGGTGGCCGCTCTGCATAAGTCCGCTGGAGAGGCTTCTCTGAAGTCTGCCCAGGATGCTGCCATTGCTCTTGTTAAATGGGCCCTCACTGGGTCTAGTAGGTCTACCCCCGCTTTCTGGTAGACGATGGATATGGTGGAACAAATCCATCTGGCAATACAGTCTTTTGATGCTTTTTGCCCATATTCTGCCCTGAAGTGAGAATGAGCAAACTTGAGGTCTTGCATAAGGAATCAGTTCTTTTGATGTATACCTTGAGTGCTCTCCTAGGGTCCAGCATGTGAAATTCCTTCTCTTTCTCGTTCTTAGGGTGAGGACAGAAGGTTCAATTCTTCGTTGCAGTGGAAGGAAGACATCACCTTTGGTAAAAAGGAGGAATATGTCTGTATGGTTCTTTGGTCGACAGGGCTCCTATCTCACTGATGCAGTGGGCTGAGGTGATTGCTGTAAGAAAAACGACCGTCATTGTCAGGTGGAGAAGGGATGCTTCTTTAAGAGGCTCAAAGGGGGCCTTGGTTAGGGTCTTGAGTACCAGGTTGAGTCTCCAAGGTGGGACGATGGGCTTGATTGGAGGACATTTCAGCATTGCTGCTCTCAGGAATCATCTAACGTGAGGGTAAGCACCCAAGGATTCTCCTGAATCTGCCAGCAGTAGTGCACCCAGAGCGGAAACTTGGACTCGCAAGGTTGCCGGTTGGAGACCCCTGTCGAAGACTTCCTGCATGAATTGTAGAACAGTCGGGAAAGACATCGTGTTGTTTGGTATATGGATGGATTGCAACCAAAAGAGAAATCTTCGCCATACTCTGTAATAGACCTTGGAAGACGAAGGCCATCTTGAGTGGATCATCATTTTAATGACGGGTGAAGTGTAACCTAACTCCTTGAGTCTCCCGCTCAATCTCCATGCCGAGAGGGACAGATTGCACAGATTGGGGTGCGGCACTGGGCACTGATGCAGCAGGTCCGGGCTGACCTAAAAGATCAGTGGAGGCTGTAGCGACATTTGAACCAATCATGGGAACCATGGCTGGCGGGGCCAGCGTGGACAGATTAGAATCAGCTCCACTTGATCCAGAGTGATTTTGTGCAAGACCTTTGAGATTAGTGGGATTGGGGGAAAGGCGTACAGGAGATCGTACTGACCCCAGTTTATGGAGAAGGCATCCTGCGCTATTGCCAGCTGGTCCCTGATTAGAGAGCAGAACTGCGGAACTTTGTACTTTTGTCAGCAGGTGAAAAGATCTACCTGCGGAAGGCCCCACCGTGCAGAAAGGAGGTGGAAAGCGCTGTCCTTCAGTTCTCATTCTCCTGGTAGAACATCCTTTCGACTTAGCCAATCTGCCATAATGTTCTCCTGACCTGGGATGTACATGGCCATCAGGCTTTCCAGGTCATGCTCTGTCCACTGGAAGAGCAACAGGGTCTCTTGTAGTATCCAAGAGCTCTTTGTGCCTCCCTGGCGATTGATGTAGGCCATTGTCATTTGATTGTCTGTGAAGATGAGGACATCCCAGCTGGAGATGTGTACTTCGAATCTTTGAAGTGCCAGGCGGACTGCTCGCATCTCCAGAACGTTGATGATGCAACGTGTTTCTGTCAGTGAACACTTGCCCTATGTCGACAGCTGATCCATGTGCGCTCCCCAGACCCACAGACTGGCATCAGTAGTGATTCTCATCTGGTGAGGATGCCCCAGTTTGAGATCCTTCATGATGTTGGATCATCCAGTCCACCAGTGTAGAGATGCCTTCACCTTGCGAGAGATTTGTATCTGCTGGTCCAGACTGTCCCTTGACTGGGACCACTGTTGGAGAAGGCTTGACTGGAGGGAATTAAGTCTGCCAAGGAGACTGTCGTCCCTATGAGCTGCATGAAGGTGTGGGCTGGCAGGCATTGTGTCAACTGGAATTTGTCGATGAGAGTCCTGAGGTCACTGAACTTCGATTCTGTGGGAAAACCCATGTTCTGAAGTCCACTCCTAGATGGTTCAAGGTCTGGGACGGGATTAGAGAGCTCTTTTTCTGGTTGATGTCGAAACCTAGAGAAGAGAGGCACTGAATGACCTCCGTCACTGCTTGAGTTGCTTGATCATACTGTGGGGCTTTGATTAGGATGTCATCCAGATAGGGGAAGAGCTGAATCTCTTGTTGTCTGAGGTAAGCGATCACTGTCACTAGGACCTTGGAGAAGACCCTGGGGGCTGTGGCCAGGCCAAAGGGGAGCACTGTGAATTGGAAGTGGTGTTCCCCCACCTTGAATCTGAGGAACTGTCTGTGAGTCCTTCGGATGGGGATATGTAGACAGGAATCTTGCAAATCTACTGAGGCCAAAAATTCCCCCTGATGATAGCTGAAAGGGTTTCCATCTTGAATGTTCTGTTGCGAACAAAACTGTTCAGAAATTTTAGGTCTAATATGGGCCTGAATCCTCCTGAGCATTTTGGAACCATGAAAAATAGAGAGTAAACGCCCCTGTTCCATTCTGAGATGGGGACCTGTTCGATCACTTGTGCCTGGAGAAGATCTGCGATCGCTTGGAACATCACCACATTTTTCCCCCGATTGTTGGATATGGGTGAGGGCATTACTTGGGGTAGTGGGGCCTTCACTTCGACCCCGATGAAGTAACCCTCGTGTATTATATCTAGCACCCAATTATCTGTGGTGGTGCAGACCCATTCCTCGGAAAAACTGGAAAGTCTGCTCCCTACTCAAGGATGGGTCTGAGGATCCTCACTGAGACTTTTTGGTGTCGCCTCTGGCGTCCATCGAGCCACCTCTTCCTCCCCTGAATCCATGCTGGTTGCAGGAGAAGAACCAAGTTCGTCTGCCTGAAAATGATTTATTCTGTCCCCTTGAATAATTTTGGTCTTGAAAATTCTGTCTGTATCCTGACAACCAGAACCTATTCCTGCCCCTGGTTTGTGACATCCAAACTTATGCTGTTTCTCCAGATTCTTTGACCACCTCCTTTAGAGTTGATCCAAAAAGAAGGCCTCCTTCATAGGGGGCATTCATCAAGTGCATCTTTGAGGAGGCGTCTGCCTGCCATGCCCTCAGCCACAGGTTGCGTCGAGCCAAGGTCTAGTAAAACATGGCTCTTGCTGCACATCTGACTGCCTCCTCAGACACGTCAGCTGAGTAGGCAGAAGCTAGCCCTATGAGTTGTAGTTGCTGCAATGCGGGTTTGTTCTAATCTGGCTCTTCAACAAGCTGGAATGCCAGGTCAGTGGCCCATGATAGTGCATCTCGTGCCGAGAACAGGTTGGCTGTAGCTGCCTTGAGCAAGGTTGCGGCGGACTGGAACATCTTCTTGAGAGATGCATCCACCTTCCTATCCACTGGGTCCCGCAGGGAGGACCCACACTCTGCTGGGATCACCATTTTTTTGGTTAAGGTTGGAGATTAATGGGTCAAACCTGGGGCAGTCTAGACATTTCTCCAAGTGCTTCTTGTCGAATTTTGGTAGCTTGGTGAGGCGGTGGGGGACTGGATATGTACGTTCTGGCCCCTGCCACTCTTCTTTGAGGAGATCCTCTATGGTTGGAGGCATAGGGAATGTCGTGACCAGTTTGGAGGCCGACGCAAGTCTGAAAGCTGGTTTTGAGTGTTTAGGAGCTGGAGAGGAGGGTCCCAAGTGAATCACCTCGGTCACCTACTTGATGTAAAAATCTAGGTCATCCAAGTCAAAGTTTCTGGATGGCAAGGTGTCTGAATCGGAGTCTTCGTCTGAAAGTTCCCCCTCTTCTGGGGAGGAGTAACTGGATTCTGATGAGTCTGGGGACCTGTCTCGCTGGTGTTTCCCCCTTGTGGGTATCTTTGGACTTGCTCCTGGATCTAGACTTCTTTCTCCTCCTGTCATGTCATGAGGAGTGGTGTCCCTCCTCACTGGAGGATGGGGAGGGGGTTCGTTTTCCGGTGGTTTTTCTTTGTGACCTGTGACCTGGTGTCTGGCGTGTCCTGCGATCTGGTGGCTGTGGCAGGATATCAAAGTAAGATGGGTTGAGGGCAAAAACCCTGTTTAACTTCTCAATGAGGTCTGGTGCTAGATCTCTGGACGAAGCGTGTCGTCCATCTGAGGTGGTCTGTTCTGACCTCATCACCAGGATTTGTTGCTCCTGAGACTCTGAAATGGATGCAGCCATGGCCTCCTCTGACCTTGCAGATGCTGGATTTTCACACTTTAAACAGAGCATGCCCGTGAAGGAGGCCAGCAGGAGGTATCTACATTTGTGGCATTTTCTGTCCCTTGAGGGTTTGTCCATCTTCACGTAGGACATCATGATGTTTGGGTTCTCCACTTGAATGAAATATGCCAAATGGGGACCCTGTAACAGTATCTTAAAGGGTCCACCACACTCCCCTTAGCACTCCCCCAGAAGGCAGTCAGCCCTTACTGATTAGAGCACTGTCAGGTTAGTGGAAAAATGGGGGGTGGTCCCCGATGTGTATCCTGAAGTTGCTGGGGCTTGGAGCTGAGCAGCTGGTGGATCCATCGACGAGCAGAGCCTGGAAATGCCCGTCGACACGCCAAGAGTGTTGCCCCCCACTCGCCTCATGGCGTTTCTTGCCACCAGAAACCTCAGTCGACGAGCTGGTTCGTCACGGGAACCCCCGCTGCTAGAGCACGACCACTCCGTCTTACTTCCCTACCTGCTCTGGAAGGGGTCTGCGCCTTCTACAGCACAACTGTTGACGAGCCGAAGAACCAGGAGGCTCATCGACAAGGAGCAGCGTCAACGACCTAAGCTGTAATGGCCGTCGACTTCAAAATCCATGAGCGGCTCTTCCGCTGCCTGAAATTTATTCCCCGATCCTTTATAAGCCCTGATGATCCCCCAAGAAAGAACTGTCTCCAGGAAGGGGGGGACCTGAAAGGGCAGCGCCACGGGAGCTCTTCAGAGCACGGGATGGGGGATAGGGAGCCAGTCTGTACAGCATGCACGGCTAAGACTGGAATCCCCAGCAATGCAGAGAGGAAAAGCCCTGAAGTCTTTATGAACAGCTGAACCTCCCTTGTAAAAAAAAAATATGATCCGCACTTACAGTTTGATGTCTTCAGCTCTGTCACTCCAGTGACAGAGCCTCTGCAGAGAACCTGCCTCTTGTCAGGCAGGAAGTAAACTGAGGGCTACAGGAAGTTGAGGGGAGGATGTAGTCTCCCAGCAGACATCTTTACCCTGCCTGTCACCTCACACCAGGAAGGACCTATCCAGTAGTTATAAGCCCAGAGACCAGCTTTAGGAGAGAGAAAAAATTGTAGCCAGTGGAGTACTAACAGTTGTGGACTCTGTGGTAAGGGGTGTGGAGAGGGGAAGGAGAGGTGGTGGTCAGATGCCTGTCAGGCACCTCAGCCATGAGAGATAAGGACTGGATAGGGAAGTTGATCAGCAGTATGGGAGAGCCACCATGACCTAACAAACCAAACAAATCAAACTTCCAGAAGCTAGGGAGTGAAACTGGAGGGGAAAGGTAGTCTCACTAACCTTTTCAGAGTTGCTACCAGTGTGGTGGGACAGTGGCAAAGGAAGGGTGAGGCAGAAGGAAACTGAGTCATTCAATGTCTAGTTGAAGGGCTGGTGTCAAGAGGAGGGGTACAGATTTGTTGGAGACTGGGGAAACTTCCTGGATGGAAGACTACTTGAGGGAGATGGCCTTCATCTCACAGGGGAGGAAAACTGCACTCCTGGGCAGAAGCTAGACATCTACGTGGATCATCATTTAAACTGAGTGAGGGGGAGACAGATGCTGGGTATTGCCTTGTAGCGGGCGAAGGCTAGGGAAAGTCTATCAAGGACTCCTTTAAAAATGAGAGGGAGACAAGGGGGCTAGTGAGGGCACTGGCAGGGAACAGACAATGGCAGAATGGAGGGGGAGGGTGGGGGTCATGACAAACCAGCAAGCAGGAGGAGCAATAGATGGGGTAGAAAGAAACACAGAACTTGTTGGCAAAATCACCAACATGGACGGGTGGGAAGTTATCTGGTCAGTGCTATATATGCCATCGTCAGAGACCAATAAAGAGATTATTCTTCGGTTTCAGAACTTTTTTTTTTTTAAACTCAGCTTTATTTCATGCCTCAATAAAATACATCCAATGTACAAACTGCAGCAACGATGCAGCCAAGACATAACAACTGGCGAACAGTTAAATACTAAAAATATTTGTGGCTTCTGGTTAAACTGCAAATACACACGGACAATTATTACCCAAGTAACCTAATATTGCTATAGGTTTATCCCCCTGAGCATCCTTAAAACAAAGTAATCATTCTATCCGGCTGGATTTCTACATGTCCAGCCGGGGGGGGGAGGGGAGGTAGTTCACACCCCGGTACCACTGCATCCCTTGATAATTTTTCACGATGCCCCAATCCATAAAATAAACCCCCAAAATGGAAAAAGGCAGTAGAATTACTTTGTCAGTGTTCCTAAATCAACTTAAGGCATTACTGCCTGTAATCGCACCTGGAAACAAGCTTCTACTTAGTATGCCTTTCCTGGTTAAACAATTTCTCCTTTCCCTTAATACATACAATGCATCATTAATCTTTCCTCAGCTGATGATTTCATTACACAGAGGCAATCAACAATAGAACAACTAACTGCATATAAATAAGAATAAAAAAAAGGCAAAGAACAAGCCTAAACAAGGCACATTGTGCAAGAAGATTTTTTAAAAAATAGAATGAATGTGAACAATTATTAAATATAACATGGTGTCGTGTGCACTCTTGGATACATTCCTGCTACTGATCCCATCAGAAACCCAGCCCCTTTAAGCTGGCCTGTCGGCACAGCGGTGGGATTTCCGATTGCGACGCTGGTGACCCAGGTTCGGAAACAGACTCGGGTCACTGGAGGGCCGGGCTGGGAGAAGGATAGGCGTCCTATGGACTGCTCTCCTTCTCGGGGAGGTGGGGTAGTGCCTGGTGCAAGACGGACCCCTGGCAGAGGCTAGGAGTTGTGCAGCTACCGGCACTTGAAAGTAATGGAAGCGGGGCAGACGCCGGCGTCATTGCACATCCCTGCCACCAAGGAGGAAAAAAATAGAAAAACAAAGGGGTGGGTCCAACATCTCCATGAAGCCCTCCCCGGGGTTCAATTAGCCACTGTCACCAGCACTCCCAAACTGTTACTGGTTCCGCGGCACTGGAATTAGTAGTACCAGTGCTGCAGCCCTGCCTTCCAGGGGGTAAGCCAGGGGTGACCAGGGGAATGCTGGCAGTTTGACTGTTGGTGGGAGCCTGGGGGTCATGACCAGGGCAGAGAGACTGATGGAGGATCTGCCAGGAAAACTAGTAAAGAAAAAAAAAGAAACCCAGCCCCTTTGCCAAGCCGGGAAGGTCCCCTTCCCCCCAGGCATAGGGTCTAACTACTGGATCACCTACTCATCATCCGTCTGACCTGTACAGCGTAGCCAAACCCTCCAACTGTCCAGGAATTTTTCTTTAGTCAGACAAAGCTTCTCCATAAGCCCATGATGCTTTGCATTGTATGGGCATGTGTGATTTTGTATTTTCTTGAAACTTGGCTTCCCAGCCAAATGCCCTTTGGGGTAACCCTTGCCTCAGTGTTTGTGCACAGAGGTTCTTTGTCTTTTAAATAGTTTTTTATTTTAATGGGTTCACCACGACATAACCAAGACACACTGTCTTAGGGTAGCTGGTTCACTCCACTGGTGTGTCAAACAGACGAGGCATACTGATGAGTCCTGGTAGGATGAAACACGTGTCTATGTCATCTGTTAGCACCTTTTGCAAACTGTGTGAGAGGCCTTTCGGCACCATGCAATTCTGCTTAAAGTTGAACCAGCATAACATTCTGTGGTGATTTGCATATGCAACCCATGATGCTTTGCATTGTGTGGGCATGTGTGATTTTGTATTTTCTTGAAACTTGGCTTCCCAGCCAAATGCCCTTTGGGGTAACCCTTGCCTCAGTGTTTGCGCACAGAGGTTCTTTGTCTTCGCCATAAGTTGTTCCATAATAAAGATTTGGGTCACCCTCTCCCACCATTTTGTCAATCCAGGTGCTTCTGGGTTGAGCCAGTGAGATGTTAGGGTTTTAAGGGCCGCCATGGTTATGCACTGGAAAGCCTCCTTACCTTTCCTTGGTGGGATACCCGGTGTCCTAACTCTCAACAAGTAATGATAAAATATATCAGGCATGTCTGTCCCCCAGATCCCAGAGAGCTCCTGGCAAATCTGGGACCAATGTGTGTATGATCACAATATAAGATAATGCAGTCCCACTGCTCCACAATTATGCTAACATTCATCTGTGGACATTGTCCTAAAATGTTTAGTGACAGTGGGCATGTAAAAGAATCTTGTAACAATCTTCCAAGGGTTCTCCCTCTAATTCAGAGAGGCAGACACTCTCCAACCCTGCAAACACTCTTTCCGCTGCTCATCAGAGATGGGAACCCCAGCCTCTGCCTGCCATTTGTCTTTACGATGAGGTAAGCTAGCCCCACAGGCTCCCAGAAGTAAGGTGTACATCATGGAACTGTATCTAGTTCTGTCCTTCAGAATAACGGACCAATATAAAAAAATCCTCCCATGCAGTTCTGACCTTTCTGATTAAATGGATCCTACTGGCTTCCAGCACGTAGATTCTCACCTGCAGAAACCAATAAAAATCCTGTCTTATTTGGTACATACAAATTGAAAGGAGACACAATGATCACCTTCCAAAAACTGTTCATATCTGGTCAATGCTTTTGCATTCCACTGGCGGAAGCCTCCGTCAGTGTGTCCAAGTGTAAATTCCAAGTTCCCTGTGACTAAAGTAAGGGAGCACACTTCATTTGGAGTAACCGACAAACTCTGATTTTATGTAAAATGTGTAAGGAGTGTAAGACCCATCTATTAGTTATTCTCTCTTTCAGTTGAGAGGTAATTTTCGTAGAGAGTAGGGCATGTAAAGGAAGTGGTAATTCCCCGCCTCCATAAGATACCACCGAGACTCCGCTCTATGTTTGGCCCAGGTAATCAGATATGGAGTCTGTGCCTCAACATAATAGAGTTGGAAATCTGGGAGACCCAGGCCCCCTTTCCCTTAGGGAGGACCAATTTCCTACAGCCCACCCTGGGCCTTTTACCCACCTAAATAAAAGTATGTAATTGTTTATCAAACTATTTCCAAAAGGGGCTCGGAATCCCTATTGGCAAGGTTTGAAAAAAGAATAAGCATCAGGGCAGTACATTCATTTTAACTACCCCCACCCTGCCTAACAGGGAGAAGGGAAGCAAGGTCCAGCGCTTTAGGTCAGAGATTACCCACTGTGGTCATGTCACATCACTTCCCCTTCCCCCCCAATGACTGGCTACAACAAGCAGTAATCCCTTTGTTTCCCCAGTAGAAACATTAAGAAGGAGGAAACGGTAAAACCACTCCTTCTAACCCCCTAGTACAGAATTTAATTTAGCTCTCCTCATATTTAGTCAGAGGAGGAGAGAAGAACAGTGAAAAAGTTCTGTGCACTCACAGACTGGAGGCCTCAGTCCACCTGCTTAGAAGTAGAAGACAACTCCTCTAAGCTCCAGTTCATTTTGCGTGCTGCAAAAGTCTCCCAGCTTCTATTCATTATGGGTGAAGCAGTGTCTCTACGTCCCTGTGTGGTCCACTGATGGTCACAGAGACCCTGTTCACCTGTTGGGTACCTTTGCTCAGGCTTTCTGGTCAGTACTCCCAGTCAGAGGAGGGTTGGAGCAGCTTCTGAAATGTTTCTGAAGAATTTAGTGCCCCTATCTAATTGGAAGGCTTGACTTGTAGTTCAACGGACAAGCAGCCACTCCCACTTTGCTGAGCTACATAAGCAGTTTCTCTCAGCCTCCTTCTGGAGCACTTTTTTCTTTGTTGGCCGGAGGCTCTGTCTGTCTGTCTGTCCGTCCATCCTCTGCAGCTGGCTGGGGCCTACGCCCCCCCCCCTCGCCTTGCTGCTTCTGTTTGTCTGTGCTGGACTTCTGCATTTGTTTTCCTGCATCTGGTTTGTATTTTGCCTCCAGCTGTGTGCTACTAGCATATTGCTACTCCAGAGCTTATATTATTTGCTCTCAAGTTACTCATAACTCTCAAATTACTTGCAATGCAACTGCAACAATTATCTGTGTGTTTCAGCTCAACCATAGCTGCTCTCCAATCTGCACTTAATTGTTTTCACCTGATTCAGGTTCACTTGAATCCTAGCTATGCAGCTTAATCATGCTCTCTCAACTCATTCTACTTACCTCATTGCTGCAGTTTCATTGCACTGCCAGGTGATAGCTGCTTCAGAGCATCATGTCTCCTTTCTTTCTATGTTTATTGAAGTTTACAACTCAGGGTACTCGGTACAGATGCTGCTTCCATGTTTGTACACTCTGTTATACTTTTGGGTCAGCTAAGCTACTGCTGATGCTGTCAACTAGTTTCAATACCTGCATGTGGGTCTCAGCCCTTCCATCACTTTTTGGTTTTTCCTACGGCAGGGACATGGAGGTGTCTGGGGAGTCGTGGCCCTGTGTGGCTAATTACTTATTTTCTAAATTCTGTCTCTGCCGCTAACAAATCCTCAGAGTATGTGCCACCTTTATTGGCTTTTTGAATGCCTGGCTGGCTTACTCCACTATTCACAGTGCTGCTTCATTGCTACTATGTTTTGCAGACCTACATGCAGGTCTGACTATTGCTACACTGTTACTGACCTATGTGCAGGTCCACTCTTGCTTACGCAATTTTTGTTTCATGCCTACTGTCACAAATGCACTCAGCAGGTCAGGCGCTCAGCTCCCACAGTGCCAACCTCAGAGCGCAATAGTATGAACAGGTAACAGACAGGGTAACCCTCCTGTCCGCTTTTGAGTCTGAATCACCTTTCATCTCAAGTTCTGGGGGATTCAAACTGCAAACCTTTTGCTAGCGTACCCAATGTACAGGCTCAGATACATAACCTCTTCGGGGCCTGCGGTACAATCTTTCTCCGGGGCACCAAGCCAGGCTTCCAAAATGAACCCTTAAAACTCTATAAAAGACCTTAGGTATATTCTTACCTTTTCCCAGTTTAGTAACACCATGAAGCTGTTGAACAATTGTCTGACTTAACCCTCTATATGTCACATGCAAAATGAACTGGCAGACACCCAGGCAGTCTTTCAAGTGATAGGTACTTTACTACAAGATGATAAAAATATGAAAAAATGTAAACACAGAACAATATATCAAAGAGCTCACAATCACATAAAAGAAAAAGGGACAATTACAAAACAAAAACTCCTACCACAATGCAGTTAGACTTTTTCTATTTAATGTATTTCCTCTATAAGTGCCTTATTTATTTTCTCTTGGAGTCCCAAAATAATATGTCATATATTTTTGGGTTCTTAAGAAACAAGATCTCTAATTTAACGGCACATACAGAAGTAACACATTAGATAGAAAAAGTCTAAATGTATTGTGGTAGGAGTTTTTGTTTTGTACTTTGCCCTTGTTCTTTTAAGTGATTGTATGCTCTTTGATATATTATTCTGTGTTTGCATTTTTCATATTTTTATCATCTTTTAGTAAATCTTTTTTCCAAGATACTGCCTGGGTGTCTTCCAAGTTCTTTTTGCATGCGAGAGGGCTTGATGGTGTTACCAAACTGGGAAAAGGTAAGAATATACCTAAGGTCTTTTATAAAGTTTTAAGGGTTCATTTTGGAAGCCTGGCTCGGTGCCCTGGTGAAAGACTGTACCGCAATCCCCGGAGAGGGTACGTATCTGAGCCTGTACACTGGGTACACTAGCAAGGTTCACAGTTTGAATCCCCCCAGAACTTAAGACTAAAGGTGATTCGGACCCAAAAGCAGACAGGAGGGTTACCCTGTCTATTACCTGTTCACACTATTGCACTCTGAGGTTGGCACTGTGGAAGCAGAGGGCCTGACCTGCTGAGTGCATTTGTGACACCTACCACCATTCCCATGGATGGCTTCAGCCTCTGAGATGTCTGCTGCACTTACTACTGCATCTGACCTTTGCAAGGTCTCAACAGTCAGCGCTCATTCAGCTCCTTATCAGTTCTGGGGTATGCCAGCCATAACATTCTGGCACAGGGTTTCCCTGCAGCCGATGGTCTCATTCTGCATTTTAAGTCTGCATCTTGAGCATGCCTAACTTGGGGCAGGGTCCTTCTCACCTGGCCTATAGCTGGGAATGTCCTTGCTCTGGGCTTGGCTTTAGCTGTTCGCTGACACAACAGCAGCTCCTGGTGTTAAATTTAAGACTAGCTGTGAAGGGTGGTTACCCCGATCTCCTTTGGCTCTAGTGGTTCCACTACAATGGTTATCCATTGGCTTTAGTGGTTTCCCTAGCAAGGCACCTTCACCGCATACTGCCGACTGCCTCTGGTTCACCCGGTTTGTGTTTAGGGTGAGTTGGCCAGGTTAGTGCCTCAGCAGTCGTTGCTCTCTTCCTCTCACCTTGGTTGCCCCTGATGTTGCAGAGCACTCACAACCTTCCACGGCATTCCCGCTAGAGGGACTGAGCGACAGCTTTCCACCAAATTGGAATATTTTCCACCTCCCTTTAATTGGGTTTCCAAATTGCAGCTGCAGAGCCATCACTAAATAAAATATCCCAGCTTGGAGGGAAGGCAACCTCGGCCTTGGATCCCCAGAGATTTCCTCCTCGAAGGGTTTTATTTCTCTCCTCCGTGCCTCAGGTCATAAAAGTTAGTTAGCTGTAGTTAGTGTTTCCTAGTTTTGTTATGCAGGTCCTGCTGTTGGATGGAGGTGGATGGTGTCCCTATTTGCCATTCCCTCTCTCCTTAGGAGGTCCCCTCATTCTCTAGCACTACCCACCGAACTCATGCTACTGCTAACCTGTGCATCTCATTATGTTATCAAGGCATCTCATTACGTTATCAAGCTGACTGATGCTTTATCTACTACTACATCACAGCTACTTCTTGCTTATATGTTTTGTACTACTTCATTCTTTTTGGGGATCCTTCCTAAGGTACAGTAGTAGCCACAGACATTGGCAACTATTTCCAGATATTTCTCAACGTTTCTAAAGAGTTTCTCTCTGCTGTCCCTACTGTGGAAATGCAGACAGCAGAAGATTTTCTCTGGAAATATCACAGACATTTCAGAAAATAGCTGGCAGTGTCTGTGGCTATTACTGTACCTTTAGCCATGGGAATCGTCCTGTGGCACCTCTAGGGGTGGAACCCTCTTCAAGGCTTCCTTGCCTTTGGTATCTCTACAGGGTGGTAATTCCTCTGGAACAGAGAGTGCGAATGGCCAAAACCAAACTAACACAGTTGCACAAGCATAACTCTATACTGTCTGCGTAGGCCATTGAATTGGAAGGCTTAGCCTGTAATTCAATGGACAAGCAGCCAGCCACTCCCACTTTCTTGAGCTATATAAGCAGTTCCTCTCAGCCTCCTTCTGAAGCACTTTTTTCTTTGCCCCACCATCCTCCCCTCCTCCTCCAGCGGCAGCACTTCTCTCCTTGGCATCCTTCCTAAGGTACCTTTAGCCATGGGAATCGTCCCGCGGCACCTCTAGGGGTGGAACCTTCTTCAAGTGTTCCTTGCCTTTGGAACTCCTACAGGATGGTAATTCCTCTGGAATAAACAGTGTGAATGGCCAAAATCAAACTAACACAGTTGCACAAGCATAACTCTATACTGGCTGCAAAGGCCATTGAATTGGAAGGCTTGGCCTGCCGTTCAATGGACAAGCAGCCAGCCACTCCCACTTTCTTGAGCTACATAAGCAGTTCCTCTCAGCCTCCTTCTGAAGCACTTTTTTCTTTGCCCCACCATCCTTCCCTCCTCCTCCAGCAGCAGCACTTCTCTCCTTGGGATCCTTCCTAAGATACCTTTAGCCATGGGAATTGTCCCGCAGCACCTTTAGGGGTGGAACCCTCTTCAAAGGTTCCTTGCCTTTGGTACCCCTACAGGGTGGTAATTCCTCTGGAATAGAGTGTGCGAATGGCTAAAACCAAACTAACACAGTTGCATAAGCATAACTCTATACTGGCTGCATAGGCCATTGAAATACATCTTGAGTTGAATCTGTGCAAAAAGCTGTGCTTGAACATTCTTCCTCCAGAGTTCTTTGATTGTTGCCAGTAATTCTCTGTGCTGGTCCATGATCAATGCGGTGAAGTCATGCTCCACATAGATTTTTCTGTCCCCGAACATCAGTTCTTGTTTACTCCATGCAGCCCTCAACACCTTCATTTTCGTGGAGTAATCAATGAAACAGGCCACTATTGATCTGAGGTAAGCCTTACGGTCTGATGGCTTTGATGCCAACGCTCGATGCACCCTCTCAATCTGCAGCTGCTTATTCGAGTCCCAGCCCAGTAATTCCAATAAGAACGAGATAAAAAATTCTTCCATGGATACCTGTTCTGTGTCTTCAGGGGCCCCATGCAACTGGATATTATTTTGTCAGGAGTGCTGTTCTAAGTTATTGAGCTTTGCTGTGATTGTTTTTTCTGTATTATATAGATATAACAAGGCTGAATTATTTATTTATTTAACTTTGTTTACCAGGTGGGTGCACTGGTAACAAGTACCTTTTTCAGGCATGACCCAGGTGTAGAAGCACAAACAGGAAAACAAATTACAGTGAATACATACGTATTTACAGCAAGTTGTAGACAAACATGAGCACATATGGTGCTAATACTTGTTACTTGTAAATATACAATGTAATATACAATGTGATATATAACGTTATATTATATACAAAGGTACTTGTAATGTAATAAACAAAGGTAGAATTGAGGATAGAGAAAGGAGGAGGAAGATGGAGGAGGAGAATGAAAAATGTGACTGAGATTGGTCGGTGGGTGCGATTAGCTAGCATAAGGTGGAAGGTCATGACAAGGGGGGTTATCAGAAGCAATAGCAGGCTTGGGCTGAGGAGTAGTGTGACTTTAGGAGCTTGGCAAAGACATAGGGAGAGGAAGATGTTTTGACAGAGGGAGGTAGGAAGTTCCAAACTGAAGCTGCACGATAACTAAAAGAGCGTGGATCCATATTTGAGTGAAACATGGGTATTATTATTTTGTTTTTGGTTGCAGAGCAAGAGGAAGGAAGGTTGATGAGGGAGATTTGGCTACTGAGGTAGGCAGGTGTCCCAGTATGCATATTTTTCTTTACTAGTGTTGCAATAACTAGATTGGATTTGATGTTGGTGAAACCAATTAAGGGATTTGAGAGCTGTACAGTGGTGAACATTGGACCTGCAACCTAAGGCAAATTTACATATTTTGTAGTATAGCGAGTGTTTTTGCTGTAGTGTGGATTTACTGGCAGCATCAATTATAACCAATCCATAATCTAATAATGGGACTAGGTTTGCCAGTGTAGTACGGGTTCTGACCTCAGGAGTTAAGACATGTTGAACACGGTAGTGGACGTAGCTTCTGATGTTAGAGAGAGGTGGTGTGTTGGAGATGGGCTTCGAAAGATAATGTAGGGTCAAGATGAACCCCAAGGTACTTGAAAGACAGTGTCTTAGCTAGTGGTGTACTGTTGCTGGTAAGGACACAGAAACTGGAGAATACCTAGTTTATTCTGTGCCTAGTCCCAGATAGCATGGACTGTGTGTCTTGGGAAGATTGAGCACCATATTTTCCATTACAAACCAGTTTTGAAGCCTGGCTAGGCAGGAACTGAGCAAAAGGTTAATGGCATTAATGTCGTTAATATGTGTAAAGAGAACTGCATCATCCGCATATAGAAGAGCCCGTACAGGTTTGCAGACTATGGGCAAATTATTTATGAAAAGGGTAAACAAGAGGGACCCGAGAATAGAACCTTACGGTACGCCACTTGTAATGTTATTAACTCCTGAAAGTGTGTTTCCAATCCTAACAGCCTGAGTTCTGTCAGTCATGCAATCTTTGAACCAGGTAAGTGCTGGTGGCCTGGGCTGACAGCATCAAGCCGATTTATTAGTTTCTTGTGGTCGACCAGATCAAACGCTTTGGTCAGGTCCACGAACACTGCACCTGTTACGAGGCCTTTGTCCATGGCATGGTAAATGGCATCGGTGAATTCTATTAGAGCAGTGTTGTGCCCATTCCGAAAACCTTGCTGTTCAGCACAGATAAAGTTATATTGCTGCAAGAAGTCCACTAGGAGCTGATGCACTATTTTTTTCTTGTAGCTTTGCAAGACCAGAAATGAAGTGAGATTGGGCGATAGTTATCAAGACATGTTTTATTACCCTTTTTATGAAATGGGATGACAACTGAGGATTTCCAAAGCGTAGGCACTATCCCAGACTAGAAGGACATGTTGAGGAGTTTAGCGATAGGGGACGCAATTTGTGGAGCTGCTAGTTTGAGAAATGTAGGTAACAGACCATCAGGGCCAGCAGATTTGTCTGGTTTTAGTTTTAGTACAGCAAGAAGTTTAAGAACTTCTCAAGCTGTTACC
Organism: Neoceratodus forsteri; assembly: GCA_016271365.2. NCBI lineage: Eukaryota > Metazoa > Chordata > Ceratodontiformes > Ceratodontidae > Neoceratodus > Neoceratodus forsteri. The sequence continues at coordinate 959,331,989 of CM028130.1, read as the reverse complement.
CTTTTTAGATAATCCCTTTTTATGACTTTTCTTTTTTATGATGATCTCTTTGCTCACTAAGGTCAGTCAAACCATTCTCCAAATCCCTCATCCTCTTTCCAAGGTCCCTCATTTTACTCGGAGTCTCCGCTATGCCAGATTGCATATTCTTCAATGTGCAGCCGATTTTTTGGAGTTCTGATATGAGTTTGTGGGATATGATTGTACAATCAACCTCTTCCTCCTCAGGGTCGCAAAAAGCTTCCAAAAACTCAGGCTCAAGTGGCGGCAGGCCCGACAGGCCGTCTTTTTGATTTTGCAAAATTCTCTTTGGTTGGGGGCTATCCACCCCAAACTCCAAGCGCTGTTTAGCAGCCATCCTAATATGCTGAATTCTGGTCTCCAGAGTACAAAAATCTTGTGTTGAGCTGGAGATTGAAACGGTTTTAGCAGAGCAAGGAGCGGAGCTCAAAATGTTAGCTGTTCATGCCTGGACGGCGTCACCGGAAGTACCCTCAGTTTCGGAACTTACTCAAAGTATCACCAATATACAAAGCCACTGTAACACACAACAGTGGTTAAAATACTCTCTTCTGAATTATTAACTTTCCATGGCCCCCTGTTTTAAGGAATTTGCCTGGAAGTGCCAAATGCGGTTCTTTAGAATGCCTGCTAAGTTGATGAAATACATGGGAGAGCCCGTGGGCAAATGTTGGTGAGACTATGGTGAGAAAAGAGCACATCAGGCCCATGTATTTTGGTCTTGCACTGCTCTGGCCACTTACAAGAAAGATATCGCCCGTATACTGGAACCAATGTTTGATGTATCCGGCATTTTGTCTCCCGGGTTGGTATTGCTGGACATTTTGCCATCAGATGTAGGTCTTAGGGGTCAACAGTTCAAATTACCATTGATACTACTCACTGGGGCCAAGAAAGCTGTTACTAAGCAATGGTTAAAGACACAGCCTCCAACATTAACACAATGGGTTTCAATAACAGATTCTATCATCTTGAAAAATTTTCGTATTATTATTTTAACCATTTACATGTGCATGGCAAAATCTGGAGAAAATGGACTGTTTACAAAATAGAGATTGACTCAGATTTAATACCATGATTATTTTACACATTTTCAGGGTTAAGGGTGGCATACAGATATCAAATCTCTTGTCAATCATGCTCTATCTTTTTAATTATGGTATTTAGAGTTTTACAGCCTGAACCTGCAATTTCTGTCTTAATGTTTGAATCCCTTTGTTGTTACTATGTTTTTTTGAGGGGTTTTTTGTGTTCTCTTTTTCCCCCTCTATGTACTCTGGGCACAGCCACTCCTTCAGGCTGCCAAGGACTCCCCACACCCCTCCGATTGCCCCCTGAGCCTCCTACCTCTCACACTGCAACCATCTAGGGTAACCCAGCGTATCCCTTCACTAGACGGGTCCCTCTCTCCCGAGGGGAAAGGCACTGGGAAGGGCAGCTGGCACACTCACAACTGGCCCCATGCTGCTGAGGTGGACATGGCTCTACAGGAGGTCCAGAGGAGGTGTGGGCAAGCTAGCAGCCATCATCCAGCTGAGCCTAGAGCGGTTGTCTGGTCCCACAGTCATTGCAGTCCTCTTGCAGTGCTCCTGGTCTCCACCGGGGGCCGCTGCAGAGTGACGCACTCCCAGTACCCACCCCAGCAGAGAGGAGCAGTCCTATGGATGCTCAATCCTCATCCTCCTGTGCCGACCCACAGCAACTCGAGTCTGTTCCTGAAATCTAGGTCGCCAGCGTGGCGTGAGGTGTGGCATCCAGCGCCTCGACCCTCTGTGCCACCGGGCCGGCCTGTTACTATGTTTTATACCTTAGAATACTTAATAAAATCTAATGATAACAAAATAAATAAAAGAACTTGCTGGCAGAAAAGGACCACCTGGCCACCCAGTCTGCCCAGGTGTTCCCTGCCTATCTACTGCACGGATGCTAACTGGTCTCCAGCGACCCTCCATTTCTGTTCTAATGCCCCTGTGTCAATCCCAGGCATGCTGGAAGCCTTCCACCATTCTAGCTTCCACCATTTCATCTGACAGTCTGTACCATGCATCTCTCACCCTTTCTGTGAAGAAATATTTCCAGACATCCTTCCTGAACTTGCCCCCCCCAACTTCACTGCATGCCCCCTAGTCCTGGAGCTTGTCCTAATTTGGAAAAAGCTCCCATCCTGCACCCTGTTCACCCTTGTGAGGTACCAGAAGGTCTGGATCATGTCACGTCTCGCTCTCCTCTCCTCCAGAGTTTGCACGTGGAGATCCCTAAGAGGGGGGAGCATACAATAACTGGGGAAGGGATAAGATAGAAGGGAATAAGGGGAGAATGGAAGGCAGTCTACCTAAATGCGGTGGTGGCAGAAGCAGAGTCAGACTTGGTAACCATCAGGGAGATATAGGCATTTTGGGAATAATGACTGGGATTTGGCAGTTCAAGGGCATACCTTATAGACAAGAAACAGGGGCATGGGTAAAGGGGAAGAGAAGTCCTCTATATCAAGGAGGGAACTGAGGCTATGGATGGCAGGACCATCAAGAAGGAGAGGGGGTGGAGTCAATCTGGGTACAGCTGACTATGGTTGCAGGAAATTGATTAGAATGGGAGTGATCTACACACCGACGGGGCAGAAGGAAGAGAGACATAAGGAACTAGGGAGGAACTCAGTAAGGGGGTAGCAAAAGTGTGTTTAATGACAGTGGGGGATCTGAACCTGCCAACCATATATAGTTATTTGAAAGTTGGTGATTGGGAAAGGCACACTGAGCCAAAACTAATTTCCAGGTGCGACCCAGGGATAAAGGAACAGGACAGAACAATAATAATAATAGTAGTTGGCATGGGAGCAACATGATAGTACAGTCAGTCATAATGCTACTGACAGTAGCAGGCAACAACCCAAACAACACAAGTTACCACAAAGCATGACCCTTCAAAACAGCGGTCAGAAAAAAGTAAAATAAAGTACGATGTATACTTCTCAGTATTAGAATGTTCTGTAAATTGACACTGTTAGCGCTAATGGGTTACCCAGCCAGTTGTATATGTACTAGTGTTACTGTTCTTTCTGCATTTAAGTAAAAAATATTTTACCCGCCCCCCCAAAAAATAGATTTTTTTCAATTGTTCCAGATTTCATACATCTATAGACCAGTATTAAACCCCCGCTTAAAGTGCAGAGAAGAAGTGGGATAGGCGCCAGGAAGAGAATGGCAAAGAGCTAATACAACAGTGGTGAGTAAGAGGGGGACAGCCAGAAGCAAACTGACAGAAGGAGTGAAAGATACGATCCTGTCTGGCTAGGGTAGATTTTGGAGGTGCCACCACAGACCACATCCGTGTAGTCAAACTGTGGGAGAAGCATTTTATGAACAATCTCATGCTGAACTGGGAGTGGAAGGCAGGATTTGTTCCTGCAAAGGGCACCTAGTTTGGGGCATAATTTCTTGAGGATGGTATTGATATTGACTGAAAAGTAGAGATCACTATCAAGCCACACCCCAAGGTACTTGAAGTGGGACTGACTCAAGGGGAGTGCCATCAAGTGTAGAGAAGACAGAGGTCTGGCCAAGTCTACTAAGCCAACGATGTGAAGCAAACAGCACGGAGACAGTTGTTCTGGGGTTCAATGAAAGTTGACTAGTGCAGAACCAGCAATGGATGTTATCAAAGTCATGCTGTAGGGACTGTTCCAATGGGGAAGGGGAGGCTCAGGAGTCGTAAAGGACTGCGTCATCAGCATGCATTTTGTATATTAGCTAATATGTAGACTGAGAAGAGTTCATTCAGAAAAACATGCAAGATGAGAAGGCCCATAATTAAGCCTTGGGGCACTCCAGAGGTAATGGGGAGGGAAGCCGACACAGATTCCCTGACCTGAACAGAGTGGCTACGACCAGAGAAGTATGAACAGAACCAGTCCACTGCAGCTGCTGCGAGCCCTGTACACCCCAGCTTATCAATGAGGAGAGGCTGGGCAACAGAATCAAATTCCTTAGATATGTCAGTAAAGATGGCGGCCAATAAAGGACCCTTATCCATCCCCTTCAGGATGAAGTCAGTGACACACAGGAGGGAGGGAGAAGACTGCAGAATGGGCTTTTGGAATGCCAGACTGAAAAGGGGAGAGACAGAAAGGAGAAGAAGTAGAGAAAGTCAGGGAGCTGAAAGAAAACCAGTTTTGCTGGAGTTCAGTCAGTGAGGGGAGGAGAAAAATAGGGCAATAGTTTCCAGGGTTACAGGTGTCACCCCCTTTGTGGAAGGGCCAGCAAGGGTTCTATGTCATCATGGCGAAAGCCTAAAGGCGTTCTATATTATGCAGAAGTCAAGAGTGCAGGAAATTTATTTCGGTACTCTGACGCCCCGGAGCACAGCAAAAGGTGCCATGGACTTAGTTTTTTTAATGTTTTCTGCAGGAAGCTGTGCCCCCCTCCCCCATGGGGAGGGTTTGTCCCCCACATCCCCCTACTAAAGGATTCTCAACTCCAGGGGGGTGCATGTCCGGGGGGGTGAAAACCTTTTGGCCTGGTGCAACAAAAACGCACCAGTGCCCGGACCCAGTACCCTGCTGACTGAAGCCGGCATCCCACCCACCATGCCATGGAGTCAGCTTGGCAACCCACTGCGCCACCACCCCTCACATCCCTTACTGTGTGTGCCCGCTTCCACCCCCGTGCGTGTACGTATAACGACATCCTGTTGTTATAGTCGCCCACCCCCCCATCCGGCCACCCTACCCTCCCGTAGCCGTCCCTGAAATGCACTGGGGAGCGGGTCACCATTATTGTAGGTGCCCATTCCCCAGTGCTCTTATCACAGAACACCCCAGCAAGCAAGACCAGAGGAAAAGGAGAGATTTATCAGCACAAGAGGGGCAGTGATGGCAGGGGCAGAGAGGTAAAGAAACTTACAATCCGGGCCAGTGGAACTGAAGCCTTTGGAAGGATTAAGAGCAAGAACAGCAGATGAGACATCAGAAGCCGAGACTGGAGAGGAGAGTGAACAAAGAAGGGGGGGGGATTAGCAGTAGATAAAGTAAGAGACGGAGGAGTAAAAGGGGCATAGGAAGTGAACCGAGTGTTGGACTGGGATACCCTAGCAGCTGAGAGCAGGGGTTTCTTGACATGATGCATGACTGCTTACTGGTGCAGCTGGCCAGAGACCCTACAACTCTCGGAGGTTGGGGTGGGCTAGCAGTCAGAAAACCATTGGGGTCCATTGATCACAATTCTGTGTGGTTTGAAATTGTGATGGGGAACACCAAACCCTCCTCGAAGACAGTGGTTTTGGACCTCAAACAGGCAGATTTTTTGCCAGATGTGTGAAAAGGTCAAGGAAAACTTGGTGGGTGTACACCAGATCAAGGGGGGTATAGGAAAAGTGGGGAATAATCAAGGGGGCAATTCCAGAGGCTACTGAGTCTTGTGCTAGGAAGTTTACCAAAGAAACAAACACAAAAGACTGATGGTCCTTGAAGGAGATAAGGGAGGTTGTGAGAGTAAAAAAAAAAGGGCCTTCATAAGGTACAATGTGGCTAAAGGGGAGAATGAATGGGAGGAACTCCAGATCAAACCAAAAGAAGTGAAGGTGACTGTCAGGAAAGAAAAAACAGACACACAGCTGCAGATTGCAGAGGGTGTCTAGGGAGGGGAAAACAAATTCTGCTACTACAATCGGGAAAAAAGGAAGGCTGGGGGGATTGCTGAGCTACCGGGGAGGGTAGTAGAAGATGATGAACAGAAGGCAAATGCCCTAAACAATTACTTCTGCACAGTACTAACAGTTGAGGATGATGGACCTCAACTGGAGAATGGGAACAAGGCAGTCATGGGGGGTACAGGTAATGGGGTGCATAGTGATCACAGCTAAACATGTGGAAAAAAAGGGCTGGACACCCTTAGGGTGGATTAGGTGCCAGCACAAATGGCCTACACCTGAGGGTACTAAGGAAACTGGCTTCAAAGCTGGCTGAACCCTTGACCGAGCTGTTTAAGGCTCACTAGAGCCTGGTATGGAGCAAAGAGATTAGAGATTTGTGGATGTGGTCCCACTCCACAGCGAGGGGGAGAGAGAAAGAGAGAGAGCAGGGTGGACACGGGCAACTACAGTCTTACCTGCATTGTAGGTAAGCTGATGGAGACCATAGTGAAGGAAAGCCTGGTTGCCTACCTAGAGGCAAACAGGATTGTGGCAGGAAGAGCATACCTCTCAACTTCCTGCCTCATAAATCAGGGACAAGGCTTAAAAAAATCAGGGACAAAGGACCAAAATCAGGGACACATCTTCAAAATTGGTGATATCCACTCAGGAAGCTGGCAGAATAAGGGGATTAGTGTAACATGCATTTTCTAAGAAAGAACAACTCTGTAACTTTGTAGTTCGACATTATTTTGTGCTTTCAACCCCCACTGTTTGGTCACAGAAGCACAATTTTTAGGAGGGACAGAGTAACATTTTGAGGCAAAATCAGGGACGTCATTGAAAATCAGGGACAGTTGAGAGGTATGGGAAGGGCACGTCACGTCAACCTGATTATGTTTTTTGACTGGGTCACTAGGGCAGTAAACAGAGGGCAGGCGGTAATTCTGCTCTACTTTGATTACAGCAAAGCCTTCAATTTAGTGCCACACAGGAGGCTGCAGAAAAAGTTGGAGGACTTGGGAGAAGAGAAGGGTTTAGTCAGCTGGGTTGGGAACTGGCTGGGAAGGAGCAGAGGGTGGCAATATACAGGGCCAAAATAGGGAGGGTCATAAGTGGGGTGCCACAGGGCAGTCTTAATACCTGTCTTATTCAATATATTCATTAACAACATAGGGTAAGATATTCAAGGCAAGATACGTCTTTTTGCTGACAACACAAAACTATGTGGCAGGGTGAGCAGCAAAGAAGGAGTGAGGGAACTTCAGACGGATCTGGAAAAACAGTATATCCCCACAAAAGATGTGGCTTTACCCGATTTTTCTTTTTTTGCCCTAGGGAAGATTGTTTGTACCTCAGTTTGTTCCCAGGAGGACTGCCAATATCCATAACGGAGACTCAAACCAAGACATTAACGGGTTATGGTCTAAGTACCATTAAGCATGTGAAACAACTGATGTTTATAGCCTGTAAACTCAGACTTGGGCCTTAATGAGTTATGTTGGGTTTCACCATGCCAGGCTAAGGACAGAGCTAAACCTGCATTAGACCTGGTAGTGAATTGCACTTAGAAACATAGAAACACCAGACTAGGTAGGCTGTATGGTCCTTATCTGCCGACATATTCTATGTTTCTACATGTTTTTAAACACAGAAGGTGGCTAGCCCAGTGGCGTGGAGGGATGAGGCATCATGCCTTACCTCCTCCCATATTGGCGACCCACGTTTGCAGTGCGAATGGGTCACCGGGGGGTGGCCAGGGTGGGGAGAGGATGGAGCGTCCAGAGGACAGCTCTCCTCTCCCGGGGAGGGAGGGACACGGTGGCTGGCGCACCTCTGACACCTAGCGGTGGCTGGGTGTCAGGCGCCTGGGTCCCATATGTTAGGGATGGGGCAGCGAGTCGGCCAACATGCTGTGGGCAGAAGTGCGACAGCTTGGCCATTGCCAACACTCAAAATGCACCACCGGGGCGTGGAGGGAGAAAAGCCGGAGGAGAAAATGTCCTGGGTGGTTAGATGTATACTAATCGCAGGCACCACTCCTGTGATTGGCAGACACCTCCCGAAACCGGATCCATGTCGGCGGGTTGAGGGATCCCCACCGCCCTGCCACCGGAGGGGGGGTAAGCCATGGAGAACAACAGGAGGTGCACTACGAGCGGGGAGCACAGGGCTGGGGGGTCGGCGAGATGAAGGGCCACTCAGAATGGGGGATAAAGAAAGTTAAAAAAACAAAAACATAGAAGGTGTCGGCATACCAGTCTGCCCTATATTCTCCTTTATCCTAATGTGACACTGTAGACCCTGCTCTGCCTCCAGTTCCTCTTTCCTCCCTCTTTTTACTTCCAAGATCCCTCTGTGCCTATCCCATGCTTTCTTGAATCTTGTAACGGTTTCCGACCCCACCACCTCTGCAGGTATACTGTTTCACTCATCTACAACACTCTCAGTGAAGAAGTGCTTCCTCACATTTTCTCTGAACCTCCCCCTTCTAATTTTATAGTGTGATCCCTCATCCTTGAGCATCTTTTCCTTTGAAAAATGCTGCCCTCCTGTACCGTGTTCTCCCCATGAGGTATTTGTCTGTTTCTACCATCCACTCCTCCTTCTCCTCCAGGGAGTACATGTTCAGTTCCCTAAGCCTTTCCTCGTAGGTCTTCAGATGCATTCCCTGCACCATTTTGGTTGCCCTCCTCTACCCTAGCTATGTCCTTTTGAAGAAAGGGCCTCCAGAACTGAACACAGTATTCGAGGTGTGGTCTCACCAAAGATCTGTACAGGGGTATTATTACCTCCCTCCTTCTGCTGGTGATGCCCCTGCCCATGCATCTCAACACTCAGCAAAGCCTTCCCACACTGTTTTGCAAGCTTTAAGTCATCTGTAATGATCACCTCCTGATCCCTTTCCTGATCTGGGTCTGTCAGTGCCCCCACCTCTATTTGTATGTGTTCCATAAAATAGTCACACCACACTCCTGTGTGATTGTTACAAGTAAATATTTGTGTTGCCATTGGGTTGTGCATTCGAGAAAGAGTAATATGCTTGGGGACGACACAGGTTTGCATGTTGCCCTCAGGTTTTGCGCCCCACATGTAGTATTTTGTACTTTTTGTGTTGAAACCCAGCTGCCAATTTCTTGACCATTCTTCCAGCTTTTGAGATCCCCTCATTCTATCCCCCTCCCCCTTCCCCAGTTGTGCCCACTCTGTTACAGAGTTTCGTGTCATCCACAAAGAGGCATACCTTCTCCTCCAGTCCTTCAGTAATATCACCAGTAAAGACACTGAATAGAACCGGGCCTAGTACTGATCCCTCTGGCACCCCACTGGTCACTTTGCCTACTCCAGAGTGGGTCCTATTTACCACCACCCTCTGAGTCCTATTCCTCAGTCAACCCTCTACCCATTTAACAACTTTAATACCCACTTCTGGGTGCTTTTAATTAAAAAGATATGTTTTCAGTATTCTTTTGTTCGGATGTCTGACATCATGTTCCTTGGTCCCGCAGTTTTCTGTTCTTGTGGGAGGGTCAAGAATAGGCAATTTTTTTGTAACTGCTGTTTATCCTCCCTACATCCCACCGGTCCTGCATCCTTGCGAGCATCACAGAGTCTACCCCTGCAACCACCATCCTGGTCCGCTGTAGAGCCCCATGGAGCCTTGGTTTTAACCCCCACCCGGGCGGGGATGGGGCCCTGACACCCCGACACTCACGTTTCATTGGACCCTTGGTCAGCCGGACAGGCAGTCACACATGAGGGCTAGCTCCCTGAAGCTCTGTCTCCCCGGGACCGGCAGGCATTTTTCTCCTCCAGTGTTCTGGACACTGCGAGCCCCCTCTGACATCATGGCGCTAACACAGACATCCGCGATGTCCTACCCTTAGTTGCCAAGGCTCTTGATGCCGGTGTAGTCCATACCTCCATCTGAGACCTGCCCCTCACCTCAGGCGCTGACATCCAGGAAGACCCCCAGCAGACGCTGAGCGCAACCCCACACCCTCCCCCGGAGAAGGCGAGCTGTCATGGGACGCTGCAGCCTTCTCCCCCTGGCCGGCCCTCCAGTGACCCGGGCTCGCTCCTGAATCTGGGTCACTGGCATCGCAGATGGAAATCCAACCACTGCGCTGGTGGGCCGGCCAAGAATAGGCAATAAAGATGAGCTCTTGAGACAGCAAAGAGGAGAAAGGGGAGTTGGCAGTTAGCTCTCATAGAGTGAGGAGGACTTGTGCTGCTAGATGAAGTCACTCCAACCAAGCCCAAGGAAGCCTGTCTGGGGCTTCCACAGCCAATTGGTCACGAAGATTCCCAGAGGTTTCTACCACCTGTGTGCTACAGAGATTGGACTGTGTGTCTACTTAAAGGAAAACACTGGAAAAGGCACAGCTTTCCCCAGTCACTACAAAAATGCCTGATTAGTGCTTTCAGATAGTAACAATTTTTTTTAAATGACCTCTAAATGCTTTTTTAATGATTTAAACAGTGACCCTCAACTTCTACTCTCTATTGTTGGCAGCCACTATCTCATGAGTAGCAGTGAGCTTCCCTAGCTCACTTTATGCTAATATGTCTTGCCAACCAATAGCAGAGGTTGGCTGGACATATTAGCATAAAGTGAGCTAGGGAAGCTCACTGCTGCTCATGAGATGGTGGCTGCCAGCAATACAGAGTAGAAGTTGTGAGTAGCTGTTCAAATCATTAAACAAAAGGCTGTTGCTGTCTGAATGCATGAATCGAGTTTTGTATTGTCTGTGGAAAGCCGTGTCTTTTTCCAGTGGTTTTCTCTAAGTGTCGGAACAACATTTTCCTGTGAGTGAGACTGTGATCTTCCTTCACTGAAAAAGATGTAGACGTGTGCCACAGTTGCCAGACTGTGGGCACCAGTGAGTGTGTGAGAAGCCTGCATCAAGACAACTGTGAGAGCAATACCTGCTTCAATCCTGCAAGACAGTCCAGCAGAAGGCTGGTTAGTGCTGCTAACAGCTAACACTCCACACTAGGATTCTGAAGCCTAGACATGGGTGTGACGTATGTGGCCCCTGCTTCTTAGACTGGTCTGTCTTGCAGAGGAGCAAAAGCCAGACAGGTCCAGATGACTGCAGACGCAGAGAGAATGATCTCCATCTAGAGGTACCCGAGGCCAGCTGCCTCTTCCAATCTGCACCAAATAAACCATCAGCCTGAGAGGACCTGCACCTGCAAGACTGAGGAGGAAGAGGAGCTCAAGTTTACAGGGAAGCTGGTACACCAGAACTGTGAGTACTCTCAGAGCTTGCCCTGCAGCTGGGAAAGTTTGTACAAACTTTTGCCATCAAATCTACAAATTTGGCCAATGTGTCAGGGACTACAAATATCTCATCTGAAGGTTTTGACATTTAAGCAGTTGCATGACCTGTGGGGTTTGGGGTTTAACTGTTCTGCTTGTTATGGCAGTGGGCAGAGCCTACAGCCATCTTGCTATCTGTAGCTAGAAAATGGAGTACTGTGGAACACGTTTTGGACTTTTCAATGTATCCTTCCATGCCAAATGAAAGAAAATATTCCCTTCTTTCTGTTAAGAATGTTGGAGACATAACTCCAAGCTGCTAGCAGATGCCATTAGGAAACAAACAGCTTGTTAAATATTTGTTAAATATTGGTTGCCTATTAAACTGGAGATTTGCACGTTTAAATACTTAGCATTTAAACAACTTTGTGATACTAGTTTAACTTGGGAATGTATTGCCTTTCAAGAAAGATTCATATCTCATAAATGTTACCCTTTCCCAGCAAATCTATGATTTACACTGTTTTTTAACCTCTACAGACGCTGTCTGATTAGCAGTCTCAGACATATGCCAGGTCTTCAGTGAACTGCTTAGACTAAATATGTAGCAATCAGAAGCCATTTTCTACTATGCTTTTTGGGGAAAAACATATTGAGCTACAACAAATACACACACTCTGTACACACCATCCTCATGGCCACAACCTTCAAAATAAATATTGCATTCTAATATGTTATAAAGAAACTGTTTATGTCAGTGAACACAGTGAAATTCAGTTTAGAATAGATTTCCTTTAAATATTTCTTATCCTATATTTTGTATCCTGGATAGCGCATGGGAGATGCTACATCTCACTGTCATAGGGATCTTCATTTACACTTTTTTGTACTGTATTTATTCAGGCTGTCCCAGATTAGATGTAATATCTTGTTTTCAGTGGGGTCATGATTTTCCCATTTTGATAATGTATTTCTTCAGAGTAGCCTAGTCCAGGGCCCCCATATTCATAGAAACAAAGAAACATAGACTTTGACGGCAGATAAGGCCCACTTGGCCCATCTAGTCTGCCCATTTCCCTACCTACAGGAAAGGCCGCAGATCCTAGTTAACCAACAGCCTATTTCTTCCTACCCCCCACAAGAATTGCCTTATGTCTGTCCCATGCATTCTTGAATTCTCCCACAGTTTTAGGCCTCACAACCTCCTCAGGAAGGCTGTTCCATGCATCCACTACCCTTTCTGTGAAATAATACTTCCTCACACTGCCGCTGAACCACCCCCCCCATCTTTAAATTGTGTCCCCATGTTCTTGCACATCTCTTTTTCTGAAAGATACTACCCTCTTGGACTTTGTTGATTCCACTGAGGTATTTAAAAGTTTCTATCATGTCCCCCCTCTCCCTTCTTTCCTCAAGGGTATACATATTAAGCTCCTTTAGTCTCTCCTCATACGGCTTCTCTTGCAGACCCTGCACCATTTTAGTTGCCCTCCTCTGGACTGCCTCTATCCTGTCTATGTCCTTGTGGAGATGGGGTCTCCAGAACTGGAAGCAGTACTCCAGATAGGGTCTCACTAACTGTCTGTATAGAGGGGTAACAACGTCCTGTTTTCTGCTGCTGATGCCTCTCCCTATGCATCCCAGTATACCCCCAGCCCTTCCTACTGCCTTCTCACATTGCTTGCTAACCTTAAGGTCATCTGATATGATTACCCCCAGGTCCCTTTCCTTTTTTGTTGTTGTTACTACCCCCCCCCATTGTGTATTCTTCCCCTGGGTTCTTGTTTCCCAGGTGCATTATGTTGCACATCTTTGCATTGAATCCTAACTGCCATACTTCTGACCATTCCTCCAACCTTGCCAAGTCCCTTGTCATCCTTTCCATGCCTCCCTGTGTATCAACCCTGTTGCAGATCTTTGTGTCATCTGCAAAGAGGCATACTTTTCCTTCCAGTCCCTCTGCAATGTCACTTATAAAGACATTAAAAAGGACTGGACCCAATACTGAACCCTGCAGTACCCCACTAGTAACCCCTCTTTCTTCAGAGTGGACTCAATTTACAATTATCTTCTGTGTCCTGTTGTCCAGCCAATGTTTTACTGAGGCTACCACCCTGGGACCCATTCCCTGGCTGGTTAATTTGACTATTAATCTTTTGTGTGGGACTGTGTCAAATGCCTTGCTAAAGTCTAGGTAGGCCATGTCCACAGCCCCTCCCTGATCTACTACTTTGGTCACCCAGTCAAAGAAATCTATTAGATTCGTCTGACATGACCTTCCTGCTGTGAACCCATGCTGCCTTGGGTCCTGTGCCCCACTGGCCTCTAGGTACTCAACTATTCTTTTCTTCAGAAGTGTCTCCATCACTTTCCCTACCACAGAGGTCAAACTGACGGGTCTATAGTTTCTTGCCTCTGTCTTGGTCCCACTTTTGTGAAGGGGAATGACATCCGTCTTCCTCCAGTCCTCGGGTGCCACACCATCCTCCCATGATTTATTAAAAAAGAGTAACCAGTAGTTTCACTAGTTCCTCCCTTAATTCTTTTAGAATTCTGGGGTGAATTCCATCAGGCCCCACTTTGTCCATTGTCCACCTTCAGTTTTAGGAGTTCTTGCAGAACTCTTTCTTCTGTGAAAGGACTGGGATCGACCCCCCTATCAAGAGTGCTTCTGTTAATTGGATTAGGCACTTCCCCCTCCTCTTTTGTGAATGCCGAGCAGAAATATTCTTTCAGTATCCCTGCTTTTTCACTGTCCCCCTCAGCCCACCCACCGTTCATTCTATTCAGCCTCACTATCCCTCCCTTTGTCTTTCTACGCTCGCTGATGTACCTATAAAAGGTTTTATCCCCCCTTCTTAACTGAGTTGGCTATCTTTTCCTCAGTTTGGGCCTTTGCTATTCTGACTTCCTTCCCTGCTTCCTTCTGCCTTAACTGGTACAGCTCTCTGTCCTGCTCCTTCTGTGTTTCCTTATACTTCTGGAATGCTATCTTTTTCTTCCTGACTTTCACAGCCACCTCTTTTGAGAACCATAGTGGCTTTTTCCTTCGTTTTGATTTGTTTATTTGCTTCACACAAAGGCTTGTTGCCTCTGTGATGGCAGTTTTGATGATTCCCCATTGTTGCTCCACACCTCCTTCTAGCCTTTTGCTAGTGCTTTTCTGAGGCACTCTCCATCTTGCCAAAGTCAGCCCTCCCAAGTCCAGTACCCTCACTTTTGTATGGCTTGACTCTGTAGCTGAGTTTAATGTGAACCACACTGTTTGTTGGTCACTTGTTCCCAGATGGCAACCCACTTCTAGATCTGAGATCCTCTCATTGCCCCCGTTTGAGAGTACAGGGTCTAAGATTGCTCCCTCACGAGTGGGTTCCGAAACTGTCTGAGGCCTGCCACCTGTAGGGCATCAAGAATGGCCCTGCTCTTGGATGTGGCTGCAGCAAATGTGCTCCAGTTAATATCTGGCATATTCAGATCTCCCATCAACAGTATCTTCCCTTTCTCTGTCATTCTAAGAATGCCTACTATCATATCATATTCAAAGGAGATGTGCAGCGCATCCCGGTGGAAAGGGGAAATGTGCCGCGCAACTCCAACAGTGTTCCACAGTGTGATATTCAAACATGCGGGACGCGCCTGCCACAAGGGAATGGGCCAGTGTGCACACAAATAGCATGCCATGCAAGTCGAGGGTGTGTTCCCAAGTATATGCTGCGCTGCGGCATACTCAGTGGGAAATTCGCCCCTTGCAGCCCAGAGCAGCGCGGCCTACAGCTAGGTCATGAATAGCTGGCCTAACCCAGCCAGCCATCTACAGGTGGGCTGCGGAAGTGCACCCACGCAGCTCTGGTGGACTAGAGGTACCCCCTCCCATCCCTGATTGATCCAACTCCATCCCCAAAGAGCTCCATAGTGTAGGGCCCCCTGAACCCATTCGCACCAGAGGAAACCACAGTCCATATCCATAGCATAGAGGACTCCCACCCACTGCCTTAGTACACAGACAACCCTGCTCCCCCCATAGCCGCCTGTTGCAGAGACTGGCACTGCCCTCCACACCTTGACACAGCCAGCCACCGACTGCACTGGACCTGGACCGTGGACCTGCACTCTAGAATGACTCAAGTGGCTATACCATACATTGCGGCACTACACAAGCTGCAGACCCACCAGTGTATGCAGCTGTGTGTATGTCCCTGGCAACCTGTAAGAGGGAATTGACATACCTCCAATACATGCCTTGTTGATGCTCTATCTTCCTGCTGTCATACACTCTTCCCCATTCCTCTGTGTAATATGCCACCCTCCAGACTGCTGAGGCATCCCGGGTGCCATGGGGTGCGGTATCCTGCTACACCATTTGTAGTGTATGCTCCAACTATGAATAGTGCATTCACGGTTCCCCGATTGTACAAACAAATGGGAGGTCTGCTGTAACATGCCTGTTCCAGGACCTGTGTGACTGAATACAGCATCGGCTTTCACCCACACTGAGTAGTACAATGGCACCGGGATGATGGATCCACATGAGAGTGCCTGAGGTATATGGCCACTGGGCGTTACTGCCCGCACACAGCTCTTACCTACAGTATGTATGACACATTCCAGCGTCCTACTGCTAGTGCTTTGCCACCCGAAAATAAGATGCCATTTCTTCTGTGCACTATCCAGGCTAAATATATAGCAATCAGCAGGCATACTCTAGGAAAATACATTGTAAAAATGTGTAAAAGGAAGACCACATTGAAACTGCCTCTCAGCAGATCTGCATTGTGCAAATTCATTAGAAACAGGGGCCCAGATATTCAAAAGGGTTGCGCAAACTCACTGATGCACCCCGGCGTGATATTCAAACGGGGATTGTGCCTGGCACAAATCCCGATGCACCGGAGCGCATCAGTAATGTATGCGGTGCAGGTAGTGGGGTGTGCCCATGCATACTCTGCACATCCCGATATTCAGCCCAGGACGTGCTGAGCCCATGCATGCACAGCCTCTACTTGCGCTGCGCACAGGTGAGCCAAAAAAAAAGATGGCCACCCACAGGTGAGCTGCTGTATTGCAGGGCGCAACAACACCAGCTGCCCCCTGTGGGTGGCCACCCGAGCTCCGGCTGCACCTTCATGGCGGCGCCCCCCCCGCCCGATCGCGGGCATAAGTAAAAAACTAAAGTCCAATATCCCTGGTGGTCCAGTGGACTGCTTGCAGCCCGATCGCGGGCATAAGTAAAACAACAGTATTCCTATATCCCTGGTGGTCCAGTGGACCACTTGCAGCCTGATAGCAGGCATAAGTAAAATAACAGTATTCCTATATCCCTGGTGGTCCAGTGGACTGCTTGCAGCCCGATCGCAGGCATAAGTAAAATAACAGTATTCCTATATCCCTGGCAGTCCAGTGGACCGCTTGCATCCCAATCACGGGCATAAGTAAGAAAATACTAGTCCCATATCCCTGGTGGTCCAGCGGTCCCCCTCCCCACCCACCCACTGAGGCCCCACTGCCCGCTCCCCGGTCAGCGGCAGGTGGCAGCTCCTCCACCCACTTGCCACCCTGCTGCCCATTGACTGACACTGCGTTGAGGGCTGTATGCCTACGGTCCACAGCGTAGCTGAACGGCATGAGCCTACCATACTGACACAGCCCAGACATGTGAGATGGATCCATCACATATCTGGACTGGTAATACTGAACGGGCTGCATGCCCATTGGCCTCACGCCATGACCATGGACCAGCCCTACTGCCGTACAGCGGTGACGGGGCGCGAGTGAGCTGCCGCCCGCCACTGACCGGGGAGGGGCAGGGGGCTTCCAGTGTGGGTGGGTGGGTGGGGAAGGCACCGCTGGACCACCAAGGATATGGACTAGTAATTTTATGGCATATGCCCGCGATCGGGCTGCAAGTAGTCCACTGGACCACCAGGGATATTGGACAACCTTTATTATTACTTATGCCCGCGATCGGGCTGCAAGCGGTCCACTGGACCACCACGGATATTGGACGAATCATTTAATACTTAAGCCTGTAATCGGGCGTGTATCGGTCCACTGGACCACCAGGGATATTGGATGAATCATTTTAATACTTAAGCCCATGATTGGGCATGTAGCGGTCCACTGGACCACCAGGGATATTGAACGATTTTTTCATTCTACATATGCCCGCGATCGGGCAGTGGGGCACATTGCCGTGCTGTGCAAGGGGCGTCGGTCCCAGACGGCTGCAGCCTGGCAGGGTGCCAGACGCAAGTCGCCAGGGATCGGCGCACCTGCATGCAAATGGGGCCATAATGACATGCAAAAGGCCCCATTTGTGCCTTTCATGCATTATGGCCCCATTTGCACATGCACTTTTGAATATCACGGTTATTGCACCTAGCGCAATGGAACTTGAACTAGCGCATCCTACTGCTCCACTCTGGCCACTTGCACTGGTGCAGTGCCACTGCGCCATGCACACTGCAGGTGGCCAGGGTGCGATATTCAATTCTGCTGTGCCATGGCGCAGCTCCGTTGAATATCGCCCAGTCAACGACCCTGCGCAGCCAAGTTGCGCTGTGCCCAGGCTTGCGCCACAGCCTGGCGCAGTCTGAATATCCATGCCCATGGGTAAAATCATCCCAAAAGCTCTCCACAACCATGTCGACTCTGACCAGTTTTAAAGTGTACCACCACTGGCCAACCAGTTGCAACATCACCAGGCCTGCACTGTTCCTACGGCTGGGTACCCAGTAAAGCACAGTGAGCTCTCTTTCAGGTTAGGTTTAAGGGTTACAATGATACCAGTGGGTACTGCCCCCAGTACAGATGGGCTGGTAACACCAAAAGGTTTACAGTCTTATTTGATACTGCCTTGTCTTGTCTGGTGGGGTTGTTGAAAATGATACTGGCCAAGGTCATGTACAAGTTTAATAACATTATTATATATAGTTGGCTAACCAAAGCTGGAGGAGATTGGAAAGGTGTAAAAGAATTAGAAGGTTGAGAATATAAAAAAGGTGTAACAAGGTTTGCAGAGGCTGCAAGTGGCTAATGAATACCTAAATGATACTATCATGTAACTTGATATGCATGGCTAGTGAAGGGCTGCAAGTGGCTAGTAAATAAATGATATCACCATGTGAATTAATATATATGTACGTGTAAGAGTTTAAAAGGGTTAATTGTTAGAACCCTGTAAATGGTACTTGTAAGAATAAAATGTAGAAAAATAGGTAAGAGAGCATAAGTCATGTTAAGAACAGATGTCCTAAACAAGATTAGTTTACTCTGTTCAGCATAAAAACGTTGGACCAAAATATGCCTTTTTGTAACTCAAGAGGTCATGGTCCAGATAAAAATGCAGCTGTCTAAAGTAACCGCGTCTAGCCTTGACTGGTGTGGTTCCTCATCTCATGATTATTTGTGTTCAAAAATATGCATAACAAAGAGCTGATAAGGAATGATGAGATACTTGCTTTGGCCACTATTTACTAAAAGGCTATTTTTGCATTTCAAAGCAAATTATTTTAAATAGAGTAAAAGTCCCCTTAGTTGTTTTCTGTCTCCTAAGCATGTTATTTTTAATACTGTAAAATCCCCTGACCGCTTGTTTTTCCATCCAAGGATGATGATAACTGGACCTCCCCTGTCTCAGCAAAGTGTCAATGTATCGTATGACCGAGGTATCTTATGGCTAATGTACCTTTGAACCTGTGTCTCATGATTTATTGAATGACATAGTGTCTAGGCTAAAATCTGCTGTAATAGTCTTTGGAAAATTCCAACCATGCATTTTTGTTGTGAACAAGTCTAGTATAAGTACGGGACCAAAATGTTGGGTCCAGAGTCTCTTCGAGAGGAAAGAAGTCTAAAGATCCGACTATCCATAGCGCTGAAGGACCCAGAGAAGTTGAGTATTGCTTCATTTTCTCTGAAAATCTGTAGCCCTGTAATACGAATAGTATTGGCTGTTTAGGTTGCATGCTTAGAACACCCCAATGGGACTGCCCCATTGGCTGTATAGAATTAAACTGTAGTAGGTACACCCGGATAGTAGCAGACTATTCGCTGCCTAGAAATAATGATAGTATGTATTCCCTTTTGTAAATTAGGATTATTAATCATGACAGGATGCATTCTTATTGTTAAAATAGGATTTTTCTGGTTTCTCTTCTTATATTGGGTAAATAACAGTTAATTTAGCCCTAAGCTTAAATGTTTCTAATGTTTACAAATTATGCTAAAATGCACCTCTTTCTGTGAATTAGGACTATTCATCCCATCAGGATGTGTCTTTCTGGTTACAATAGGATTTTTCTAGCTAGTCTTGTTGATACTATCATAATAAAGTACAACTAATTTGGCAAAGAATACAGTGTGGTGGCTTTATTGAATTACTGAGAATTACCAACCAGGAACCTGTATAGTGTGTAGCCTCACTGTCTCAGTGAGGCGCAGTGTGTTTATTTACGGGGAGGGGGCACTGTTACTGCTGTTTTAAAGTGCTTTACTGGCTGAACCCATTCAGGCACTTCATTTTGGTCCTGCAAACAAGAATGAATGAGTTTCTGTCAAGACAGTTTTGTTTTATGAACGTACGAAAATGCCAGCAGATACAGGCCATACGGTCTATCAAGTCTGCTGGAGTGCACAGCTCCCAGTCTATTCTACTGCAACTGCCCCCCCCACCCCTTTCCTGTTCATTTGATTTACTGCCCCCGTCTGGCAACTCAGCCCTCTGTAGCTTCCCCTCAGTTTTGACCTTACCTTTCACCCTGTTCCAGTCCCTCTTAAAATGACACACAGATTTCAATGATATCATCTCCTCTGGCAGTGCATTCCACCTTGCTACCACCCTTTCCGTGAAATAGTGCCTCATTTCCCTCCTGAATCTGCCACCCTCCAATTTCAGACTGTGCCCCCTTGTGTCCCCCCCTTAATCTGAAAATGCCCTCAGTACTAGCCCTATTTATACCCTTTAAGTACCTGAAGGTCTCAATCACATCCCCTCTCTCTCTTCTATCCTCCAGGGAATACATATTGAGCACCCTTAGTCTTTCCTCATATGGTTTGTCCCCCAGTCCAGGGATCATCTTTGTCACCCTGCGCTGGATGCCCTCCAGTAGTTTGACATCCTTCTTTAAATAGGGGCACCAGAAATGCACACAGTACTCAAGTGCAGTCTCACCAGCGACCTGTACAGCGGCAGGATGACTTCCTCTCTCCTTGACACGATTCCTCTGGCAATGCACACCAGCATCTTATTAGCTTTGGCTACTGCCTTCCTACACTGTGCTGAATGATTTGTATCCCCTTTGACTAGTACCCCCAGATCTTTCTCCTCCTCCTCCGAAGTGGATAGCTGCACACCCCCAGCCAGCAGAAATTCCCTGGGTTTCTGGCTCCCAAGTACATGTCTTTGTACTTCTTAGTGTTAAACCCCAGCTGCCATGTGTCTGACCAGTGCTCAAGCTTAGTCAAATCCTCTTGGGGTACTTGCCTCTCATCCACACTATCCACTTCTGCAAAGATCTTTGTGTCATCTGCAAAAAGGCTGATCTTACTCTTGATCTGACTTTGCATTCCCCCATCCCTTGTGAATATCCTCCGATAAATATTTCATTAATATTGTACATTTTGTTTCATGCGCATATTGGGCCCTATGCACTAATGGGCGGGAAATACGTGCAGGAGGCACGTATCCTGCCCGCGTAGCTTCACATCTGCAGACAGGTGTGTACCAGGTAGTATTCACTACTGGCCACCACCTGTCTGCAGCCCTGCTCTCCCCCAATGGGCAGTTCCACAGAGGGTGACTGGGGGAGGCGAAGTGGACCCAGCCGGGCATCCAATCGGATGTCTGCCCTGGTTCCGGTGTGTGAATGGCACTGACGGACACCTGGATCCCACACGGCAATGCCCCATCGGGGTCTGAACCCCTGGTCGAGCCCCTGAAGCACGGGGGCCACCTGCCCCCATGCTCTCCAGCTTAAGGCAACCCTGGCACCTGAGTAGCAAGATGCCCCCCCATGCACACACCACACACAGGTGCACCTGCCCCACACAGTCAACCCCAACCCCAGCCCTACAATGGTGTTTACTGGTGCCCCCCCCGGCATTGACAACCCCCCAACCCATACCTGAAGTACTGGTATTGTGAGCCAGACAACCAGCAGTACAGCCCTCTGCACACCTCCACGGCCGCCAGCCATCTGACTTACGTGGGCGCGCATTGGCTGTGCACCCCTGCATAGATCAGACAGCTGGTGGCTGTGAGGGTGTGTGGAGGGCTGTGCCGCTGGCCATCTGGCCCATGGTACCAACACTTCAGATACGGGTTGGGGGTTGTCCGCTGTTCAGTGTGCACTAGGGCTGGGCACGTAGGGGCACTTATGACAGGGCTGTCCCTAACATACCAGACGGCCCCCTACGCGCTCCAGTGTGCAACACTACTTGCCATGGTGCATGGCGCATAGTGCTGGCATGTCCCCGGCACGTTGCTGTCCACGTGGCAGGGGGATCTGGCATGTACCAGATGTATGCCCCAGTTGTGAATGCCACACGGCCACCACTCTGTGACATTCCAACTTAGCTATGCCAACATGCCCAGTTTACGTGGCATGTTGGCATACTGCATAGAGCCCATTATTAGTGATAAGTTGCTAATTGTATTGTTGTTGAATTTAAGGTTGCACTATGATTTTTCATGTGTAGGGGGACACTGTGGGGAGGTGGGGAGGGACTGCATCCCAGGGAGTTGTACCACTTCAACAACAGCCCCACTTAAATTGTATTCTGGGGAACATCTAAACTTAAAACTTCAACCCCCCCAATCATGAAAATCAGAACCCAGGCCCCTAAATCTTATTTGAGCTCAAATGGCAGGAGTAGTGACTGCAACATCCACAGTGACTCAGTTACAACTGGATAGGTGGTCAAATATTTAGCAGTTCAGATTTAATGCCAAGAAGTACAAGGTGATGCACTTAGGAAAAAGGAACCCACGTACAAAGTATTAGATGGGGAGACAGCCTGGCCAGTGCATCAGAGGAAAGGGATCTGGAAGTCATCATAAGTGACACCCTCAAGCAAACACATCAGTGCAATAAGGCCCACAGTATGGGGTCAAGGATGCTGGGGTGCGCTGGGAGAGATTTTGATAGTAGGATAAAGGAAGTGATACTGCTCCTTACAGATCACTGGTGAGGCCTCACCTGGAATACTGTGCTCATTTTTGGAGTCCTCACCTGAGAAAGGACATAGGTAGGCTGAGGTCAGTGCAGTGAAGGGCCACCAAAATGATCCAGGGTCAGCAGGGCCAACCATATGAAGAATGGTTGGAGGCCCTAAACATGTACATTGCTGGAGGCCATGGGGGGGGCATGACAGAGACATATAAGTTTCTAAGGGGTATAAATATAGTGACTAGCAATGATCTGTTATTAGAAATAGGGATGCAGTCACTAAGGGACATAACTGGAGGTTAAATTCAGGGGGGATGTGAGGAAGTTTTTATGTATTGCAAGGGTGGTGGAGCCATGGAATACATTACTGGCAAGACTGGTGGGGGCTGGTTCTCTTTAATGGGTTGAAACATGGCTGGGACAGAGCAAGGGGACTCACAGTCCTACTAGGGGGAACCAGGGAAGGGAAGGGATTAAAGGGGGCAGAGTGGGATAGCCCACCGAGGCACAAGATCAGGAGGTGAAGTAGTAATATTACAGGCATATTTAATGGACTCTTTGTCTTTATCTGCCATTCAAGTCTATGTTTCTATATAAGTGAAAAGCTGGACAGGACGGGTTAAAAAAATTAAAACGGGTGAGGAACAAAATTCACATTGGCAAGTAATGAACATGCCCAAGCAAAGAGAGTGAGTGGAGGGGGTACAGACAGAAGACAGGGATGAAAGCTGTCAGGTGCAGAAACAGAAATGAGAAGTTTTTCTTTACTGATGCTTTAGATGGTGAAGCCTACGAAAGCTAGGAAGAGAAGGGTTGCAAGAGGGAAGACTGAAATGTCTGCAGTGTGATTACAGGCATAAGATGCATGAACATTAAGTTGCAAACTATACCATTTCTGCAACTACCCCTCCCACACCAGCTTGACATGGCCTGTGATTTCCACTTCCTACCTTTCTTACCACCCCCCTGCCCCTACCCCTCCCACACCAGCTTGGCAAGGCCTATGGCTGCCACCTACTACCTTTCTTAACCCCCCCTGCCCACCTCAACCCCTGTCCCTATCCCCCCAACACCAGCATAATAAGGCCTATGGCTGCCACTTCCGATCTTTTTTTCTTTCTCCCATCTTTATCCTTCCCCCTGTCATCTACGCTTTCCTCCTATTAGAAATATAAAACTGCGTATAGATACATATATATTTGCTCACTTTATTTTACTGTTTTGGAAACACTGTACTTTTACCTCCTTTGTATGTTTTGTCTCCCTTCCCCACTGTCGTGGAACCTCTGTAAATAAGCTGTCTGTGCTCAGAGGTATTGTAATCCAAGAATGAATAAATAAATTAAAATAATGTGTAATGTTACTAAAATTTCAGAAAAAAAATGTAAAAAAATTGTACATTTTTTAAACCAATGTGTAATTTTATGCATTGATTAAAAAATACCATTGATGCAGTCCGTTGATATAAAATATATGCATGTACTGTGTTTGCTGTTTTTTGGCTGTGTTACAACTAAAAACACCTACAGCATTGTAACACATGCATCAGGAGAAAACAGTGTTCCTTTAGTACCATTGTCCTCTCCAGATGCTCTTATTTGTGAAACAGATCACTCCAGCTGGTACTATCTGCTCTGTTCGTTATTGCTCTTATAGGCAAGAAAAATCCAAGATCCGAGTACTGGCTTGGAGGCATCATCAGCCTGGCTGCCAGGGGTTGGAGGGGGGCCAAGAGATGGACTGAGAGGCCGTCAGGCAGCTTTCCACTCTAGAGGATGATCCAGCTGCTCCCGCTGCAGGGCTGCCCCCAAGTGGAGGCCCAGTGGTAGTGCAGTCAGGGAGCGACTCAAATCGGGAGGGTGCCATGGGTCGCTGCGTGCGTGTGCCTCCACACGCATATGGGTAACCGTGGCAAGGGTTGGGGAGAAAATCAGCAAAATATCAGAGCTGGCAGGCTCCATGATGGCACCAACGGTGCCCTAGCCAGGCCACCCGGAGTCTAGATGTTGGTCTCTGGGAGGGAAGCAAAGTCAATGCCTTCGCCCTCGGCCCTGCCACGGGGGGTGGAGTAACCCATGGAGGATTGCCGAGAGGGTCGGGGTCAGGAAGGTTGGGTCCTGAGACCGAGTCCCTCTGAGGGAGGGGCTGGAGCTGCCTGCCACAGCCACTAGGTGCCTCCTCCATCACCGAGTAGGGAGGTAGTGACAGGAGAGAGCCAAATAGTTAATAACAATTTTTTAAAAAATAATAGCCCAGACGTCGGAGGAAACAGACCTGGGAGTGATCACTGTACATAGTTTAAAAGTAGCACTTAATCCCTCCTACTTCGGACTTTCACCCACTCCCATACATCCCTTACTCTGACAAGGCTTTCCTAGCTGCTTCTCCCCCCCCTTCCCCTCCATTCTCCTCACAGCACTTCAAACTCCTCTACTCCCCTCATCCCCTCCGTCCATCTCCTACCAAATTATTTGTCTCCTTTGCCCTTCAGGATTTAAACATGGATGAGCTTACTGTATTGCATACTTGTGCCTCCACATGACTATGGTACCTATTTTGTACAGTACTTAACTAAGTCTCTATTGTTATACTCTGGAACTTGATGTAATAAGGAATTTGACTGTTTTTATGTCATTTGTTTTCTGTTTGTCCTCTTTTCCTGACGCAGAACCTTTGTAAATGAGCTATTAACTCAAAGGTATTTAAACTCCTAGTACCAATAAAATAAAAATAAAAGTCATGGCACAGGGTGATATGCCATCTGTAAGTCTAACAGAATGCTTGGACACACAGTGAGTGGGTTCTCTTTAAGGAGCAAGAGAGTAATATTGCATCAGATCACTGGTGGGACAACATTTGGAGTACTGTACCCAGTTCTGGAGTCCAGATCTGAAAGACAGGGATAAGTTTGCTTGTACAACATGGAACGACCAAGACAACTCAAGGGCTGCAGGGGAAATCCTACGAGGAGCATTTGGATAGCCTGAATATGTACTCACTGGAGACTAGGAGGAAGTGGGGTGACATGATTGAAATTTTCAAGAGTATCGGGAATAAATACGGTTGTTAGTCAGCAACTTTTCAAGCATTGTGTCAGGTTCACACTGGACACCAGCTCTAGAATTTAGTAACACTGGACACCAACTCCTGGATTCAATAACAATGGACACCAGCTCCAGGATTTAGTAACATTAGACACCAGCTCTAGCATTTATTAATGCTGGACACCAGCTCCAGGATTCAGTAACACTGGAAACCAGCTCCAAGATTTAGTAACACTGAACACCAGAACCAGGATTTAGTAACACTGGACACCAGCTCCAGGATTTAGTAACACTGGACACCAGCTCTAGGATTTAGTAACACTGGACAAAGCTCCTGAATTCAGTAGCAATGGACACCAGCTCCAGGATTTAGTAACACTGGACAGCAACTCCAGGATTCAGTAACACTGGACAACAGCTCCCAGATTCAGTAACACTGGACACCAGCTCCAGGATTCAGCAACACTGGACACTAGCTCCAGAATTCAGTAACGCTGGATACCAGCTCCAGGATCTAGTAATGCTGGACACAAGCTCCAGCATTTAGCAACACTGAACACCAGCTCCAGGATTTAGTTACACTGGACACCAGCTCCAGGATTCAGGAACACTGGACACCAGCTCCAGGATTCAGGAACACTGGGCACCAGGTCCAGGATCTGGTAACACTGGACATCAGCTCCATGATCTAGTAACACTGGACACCAGCTTCAAGATTTGTTTTTGCACAATCTGTTTATTAATATTTTCATTTGCATGAAAGAGACAAACAGTACAAACATACAGAAAAAAACACAATTCATCCATAACTATATACAAGGGTCCACATTCCTTACATCGAAAACTTTCAATCTCAAAATACATATTGTATCTAGTGCCATTATAATCATATTATAGTAAATGTTTAAAATGTTTTATGTAATAAACAGTAGTCAATTACCCAGTAGGAGCCAGGCCCATGATATCTAGGCTAGGATACCCGACTGGTGGGGGATAATCCACAATTTTGTGCCACAGTTCCAAGTCAGCTCCCTCCCCGTCTCAAACCTAAGCCATCTCACCTCATCCCATCCCGTAGTATTAGGGCCTCCACAGGGGACAAAAACGAAATAACAGGATTCCATGTTGTAAAAAAGTGATCACCTTTACCCTTAACCATATCTGAAAGACATTCCAGTGTCGGTGTCAGAATGGCCAGAGTATGCCATTGCTGTAACATAGGTGTAACACCTGAAACCCAAGTATTTAAAATACAATTCAGTCAGCGTCAGTGGCTCAGTAGGTAGCACACTCGCCTCTGAGGCCGGGAGATCAGAGGGCTGTTGGTTCAGTTCCCACATCTGGCACTTGGCTTAATATCCCAATACTGACACTGTAGCGCAGCATGAGAGGGGTGCTGCACTTCTGAGGTGCGTCTTTCGGATGAGACGTTAAACCGAGGTCCCATCTGCTTGGATTGGTGGTAGTTCAGGTGGATGTTAAAGATCCCATGGCACTTATCGAAAAGAGTAGGGGAATGTCCCCGGTGTCCTGGCCAAATTTCCCTCATTCACTATAAATACCACCAACAGCTTAATCTGGTTCAGTTTCAGTTACTTACCATCTGTATCCCCACCCCACCCCCCCGGGTCGCCCCTGAAAAAGGGACTTCTAGGCCCAGTGGGCTTACCGGGTCAACAAAATTCAAAAAACAAACAATGCCGCGCTAGTAAACACTTGAATCCATCTTGGAAGTAACCCCCATCCTTCTACCCTTAAATCCTCTATGCCAAAGAGCATAAAAAGAGGTGTTATTGGAATCTGATGGCCCATTAAAGCCAATACCTTGAGTGCCATCTCAGACCAAAACATCTACAAAACTGGACAAGTCCAAAAATAATGAAAATATGATCCCAGTTTCACTTTACACTGCCCACACATTGGCAAAATTGCAGAATTAAACTTATGAACTATGAGGGGTGGGCAGTGCAATCTGTGGATTAATTTATACAGAGATTCTTTATACTTATTACACCTCAAAATGCCCATATGTGACCTCAGGATCAACTGCCAGTCCTCATCCTGAATGGGTATGCCCAAATCCATTTCCCACAGGGCCTTAAGTCTTATGGGTAAGAGCAGGGAAATGCTGTCTCCCCTGGCATACTGGTTTTTGAATAAGTCCCTTGGCATCCTTCTTAGCCACATATTTCAGTTGTTCTACTTGTGCCAATGGGGATTCAGTAACTTGGTCCCTGCCCAGCCCTATACCATAAGCCCTCACCTGCAGATACCAAAAACGAATATGTGTAGGGGGCAGTCCCGTGTCCCCCTGAAGGTCCACAAAGGTGCTTTCCTTCCTTGATGAACAGGTTACCCATGCAATTCACTCCCGTCTTCCCACTCCCGAAACCCAACATCTAATAACCCTGGTAGGAAAAAAGGGTTTCCCGCCACTGGTACTAACAATGTTTCCTCATCCATTACCCCTCTACTGTATAGCCAAATAGTAATTTCTAATGTCTGGGAAATTTAGACCCCCCTCTTGGATACACCCACTTTCAGACACTGCAAACTGGTACGTGGGCGCCTGCACTGCCAAATAAAGGCAGAAAAGTCTCCCTCCAGCCTCTTAATATCTGTTTTGGTAAGGCTCATTGGAAGCATCTGTGTTGTGTATAACATCTGAGGTAAAATATTTGTTTTCATAAGGTTAATCCATCCTAACCAGGAAATAGGTAAGTCTCTCCAATGGTGCAACTCCTCTTCTATAAGTTTTATAAGTGGAGTATAATTAAGATGGTACAAGGCTCCCAGATCTCTACCCTCCTGAATAACCAAGTACCTAAAAGATGTGGTTACCTCTCTCAGACCCCACCTGTTCCCCTGATCCATGCCCTTAGCCCTCTCCAATAATAACTCAGACTTTCCCAAGTTAATTTTGTACCCAGAAAACTCAGCAAATTCTGCAATTAAGTGAAGCAGCTTCAACATGGACCTCTGTAGTTCAGAGACAAACAGGAGCATATCATCAGCATATAATGTTATTTTATGCATCTTACCTGATTTCCCCAACACCTCTCCTATGTCTAGGCTTTCCCGAATGCTGACCGCCAGTGCCTCAATAGCCAGCACAAATAACAGAGAGGACAGTGGGCACTCCTGCTGCATTCCCCTGAATAAGGAAAATCTATCCAATAGCATCCAGTTGACCAAAAGTCATGCCTCTGGGGATTTATAAAGTGCCTGGACCAGCCCCACGAAGTCGTCCCCCAGACCAAACCATTTCAACACCTCAAATAGATAATCCCACTTGATGCAGTCAAATACTTTCTCGATGTCCATGGACAGTACAAGAGTCCCACCATGGCGCTAAGAAGCCCCCACACCACATTCAATGCCTTACGCATGTTATGATACGAGAGGTGGCCATGCAAAAATCTGGTCTGGTCCAGATGGAGCAACCCCAGGAGCAAACGATCCAGGCGACCCGATAAAACCTTAGCCAAAATTTTAAGGCCACAATTTAACAAAGAAATCGGGCAGTACGAGACACATTCTGTTAGGTCTTTACCTGGTTTTGGTAACACACAAATTACTGCCTCGTAACATGTGGCAGGCAATGCCCCTGAACCTCTCAAAATATCTCCCACAGGGGTTTCACCAACGAGTCCAACATATTCTTATAATACTCTGCCAGAAATCCATTCAGACTGCTGGCTTTCCCCCTTTTCAGGCCCTAGATAGCATTAATAATCTCCTCCCTAGTAATTTCCACTCCCAACACCTCCCTCTGCATCTCAGAAAGTTGTGGGAGTGTAACTCGGTCAAGAAAGCTGCCTGCTGCACCCAACTTCCCAACGCACTCAGCCTCATATAACTGCTGGTAATATTTTCTATTTTCCTGATTTGTCTCTTCCCCCTTTCCAGAGTCCCTTGTGTGTTCCTAATTACAGGAATGTGTGTCGGTCCTTTTCTCCCTCAGATCAGATTAACCGATAGAGGTCCCAGTTTATTACCCCATTCGTAAAACTGTTTTTTAACAAACAGGCAGGATTTCAGTGCCTCCTCCATCAACAATGCATTAAGTGCCTCCCACAATCCAGTCAATTGTTTCAAAGCCTCCCCTGTTTCCCCCCATAGCCACCCTGTGCTCCAATTCTTTAGGTTGCTGTTCCAGCTCTACCTTTTCCCTGTTCTCTTTCTTTTACCTGGCAACATAACTTATGATTGCTCCCTGACATAGGCTTTCCCTGCATTCCAAAATGCCCTCATATTCAGGGCCATATCTTTATTACTCACCTGGTACCTTTTCCATTTCTCCTTCAAATATTTTTGAAAATCCTGTCTTCCCAAAAGTTAAGTTGTGAACTTCTAACATGGCTGTCCTTCCTGCTCCTCAGCTACTGCCAAGGTGAGAATAGCCACAGTATGTTCTGTAATGTGTATGGGACTATGCTTAACAGTAATCACCCTAGAGTAACAGCTACGGGGCATGTAACTATAGTCTATACGTGACCATGATTTGTGCAGGTTTGAATAACAGGTAAATTCCCTTAATCCCAGATTAGCTGTCTGCCAGCTATCTATTAAATCTAATTATAAAATGGCAAGAAAAAATCTAGAAATCTCATTGGCCAAGACAGATCAGCTGACCGTACATTAATTCTCTGTATACGCACAGTCATCCTGGTCCTAAACCACATTACACAATGAGCAGATCAGTCCTCCTACAACCAGAACTATCTTCTATCAGTCTCCCTACAACCAGAACTGATCTTCCACCACAGACATGGCCGCTACCTTTACACTGTAGAAACCTTCAACTGGGTCCTAAAATTAAATTTATCTTAAATATAAAATTAAACAAATTAAATGTTTACCAGATCATCACACTCTCCTTACACACATAAACAAATTAGAAACATAAGTATTGTTTATAGTTTTCATTACAACTGTTTGTTTACTAACAGTGAAAAATCCCCATTCTATCTTTACCTGCTCATCAGGGAAATCTCTTCTTCGTTCCCTGACAAGTGAGATGATTGAGTCTCTGGCTCTAAAACAGGCCTTTGTTGTCTGTGTGTACAGTATGTTAGTAGAGGAACATTCTGCTTGTAGAATCGAGCAGCATTCTGAATCCCTATATTCCGTGGTAAACACTCCATGATAAACACTCCATTTCTTGAATGTGGGGAAACACAGAAGGGGAAAAAGAATGAAGAAAGTAAGCAATAATACTATATAAACAAAGAGAAAAGGTGGTAAATGACTTATCTTTTAGGACAGAACGAGCAGTTCATGATGCTATCAGTGAGTGTGGCAGTTTTGAACCATGGTCATGCTTGCAGCACTGGGGAACTGAGAAGCCTCTGTTATGGCTTCCTTTTAGTTTTGTCTACAGAGTGAGGAGAATGAAATAAAATAATGGGGCTATGTGTCATACTTAGAATGAGAAAAAACAGCATTTGTGAATTGTTGTGGCTGGCAGGGGAATATGAAGCTTAAGTGGGCAGGGAGGCACACACTGTTTAACACTACTTTAATCTAGCACCAATAGGCGGAAGGACTATTTTATGTTAATAGCACAGATTCACTTACATTTTTACTTATTTAAAAATGTGTTTAAAAATAAAAAAACTGCTTCTAAAAATAAAGGGACATTTTATAAGCGCAATAAGACACTCCGGGGTTGTGCATTACAGTGTGATAACCGCACTCCTAGGGACGACCGTCACTCGGCCTTCATCCTTGTGCCTAACTACACCCCTAGGAGTGCGGTTATCACATCATAATGCACACCCCATCGTGTCTTATTGCTTACATCACAAATCCCCAGCTTCCACTGCCTCATGGTCTCCTTATACCTTCCCCTTCTTTCTGAGTGATCTAACTCAGGGTTCATACTGGTCTTTAAGTCCCTTCCCAACACTAAGTCTGCAAATTGTTCCCTCACAATGATATCTAACACTGATTGATAGAACAGTAGGGTCAAATGTTGCAGGGGCGTACACATTAGCATAGGTAACCTGCTCACCATATAGCTCCCCTTCCACAAACACATACTGACCCTCTCGGGGATCTGCCATCACTTGTTGAACCTGCAAAGGGAGACTTTTGTGAACTAAGACTGCCACTCCCCTCTTATCTGAATTGAAAGACACTGCACAGCAAGCCCCAACTCACCCTCTAGCCAATTTAGTGTTCTCCTTATCCGTCAGGTGCATTTCCCGAAGCAGGGAGACCTGCACATGTTGTCTTTTCAAGGCCATCAGGATACTAATATGCTTAACTGGGAAAGAGAAACCCCTGACATTCCAGGATATAATGGTAATATCTTTAGCCATACCCATGATTCACATATGGTAATATCCTTAGCCGAAGCATCTGTCCCTACCCCAATGTCTTCATCACCGAAAACTCAGGCCACTGTAAAACATACTGGCACCTTTGAGATCTGGACCCAAAGACAAACAAACCTAACCATACAACTCAATTTAAAACTAAGCCATCAACTATCCCCTCCTCAATCTCTTTAATCATAACCCTGCAAGATTGGAATCCTACCCCCCCCATTAACCTCACTTAAATACCAACTCACGTAAGCTAGTAACAGTTCTACACAATAGGTAGCTCTACAAACCCAAAATAGTAAATGAGCTCCCCCCAGAACACAGTATCTGATTCTCCCTCACAGCATCCAATACCCAGCTGCATTTGGTGCACTACCAGGGTATGTGTGGTCGGGCCAGTTTCCTATTCTGCCCTCAATCATTGTGTTATAACATGGGGCAGTCCCAACCCCACCCTCTCCCATCACCAGTTTCCAACATCATCTTCCAGCATCCTAGGGTAAACATTAAACCCAGGCAGCTAATAAAAACGCCCCATTAGAACACTCTCATCCCCTTATTCTCTTCTGCCAGTGATAGCCCCAATCACCAAATGCAGCCAAAAAGGACATGCATTACAGTCACAACCTTTCAGCATCCATCCATAGATGATCCCAAAAATTCCCCAAATATTAACAAAGAACTAACTACTGTGGGATACCTGAACTCTGTACCCACCAGTAAGCTACAGCATCCAGACGATCATCTGCCTTCCCCTCTCATCCACTAGCACGGTGTGAGGCCATCCCCATGGGCGGACCCGAACAGCCCCCCCGCCCACTGCCCTTGCCCTCCCCAGAGGAAGATACCACTTATACCTTACCCCTGTTCCCTTAGACAGTTACCTCCCTTCCCCCTGATCAGAATCCCCATAATTATAGTGTCCATTGGTCTTTTGTTCCACAGGAGTACAGCTTCTTTGGTACACTAAGAAGCAGTACCAGCCTCTCCCTGTATAGGGATTACCCATACTCCTCCCCAGTAAACTCCAACCTGATACACAGTCCAAAGGTCTGGGCAAGGAATGTGGGGAGAGGCAGCACAAAAACCAGCATCCTTGTGCAATGCCCTCCACGCCCGGCCCCCCAGCCAACCTGATTCATGCAGGATATTCTTGGGCACAATCCTTGGAATCAAAACAGCTGGCATTGGAGCTTGTGGGGGGGAAATCCATATACAAGCCTGACACAAATACCCAGCGGTGGGGGAGTAAGCACATTTACTGTTCATGTCCAACTATCGACATATCATGGCTCACTCCTCTTCTCAGGCACAAGCTCCTGTAGTTCAAGTGTCAGTTAGTGATAGTCCCAACAATAATTGGACACCACCTTTCCTTATAGGGAGGGAAACAGGACACAAATTAAAGAAACTGAAATGAGAGCAGCCGCCCATCCTCATCCTCATGCAAGAAATAGGGCCACAGATCAGTCCAAAAGTCCGCAACGGCAATCAAGCCCTGAGTTCGGCATAAGCAGATATAGCTTCATCCAATCTTGCGCTTCAGCTCCTGCACAAAAGTCAAGGCCTTCTCTGCATCCCAGAAAGACTAAGTTGCCCCCTTGTGCTTGATTTTCAACACCGCTGGATATGTCAAGATAGCAATCCACCTTCAAGTCTCGCAGTTGGTTCAGAGTCAGATTAAACAGTCTCTACTTCTTAACCAGTCGCATAGAGTAGTTCTGAAAAATATATAAGCGGAACCCATCAAAAAACAATTCCTATAAATTGCGGTAAGCATTTAACACTGTTTGCCTGTCCCAAAAATTATGCACCCACATGATGATCTGTCTTGGCGGTTGACCAGCCGCAGGTTTTGGCATTACAGCACAGTAAACGCGCTCCACCTCAAAACTCCCTCCTTTCGGGGTTAGGCCCAGCAGTGTCGGGAGCATTGTTGCACAAAAGTCCTCCACCCTAGAGACCTCCTTGCCCTCAGGAAGACCCTGCAGCCTGAGATGACATGATAATTTTCTTGGTAGTCAAAAAGCTCTTTTTTTTAATCTATTTATGCTCCTCCCCGTGGAGGGGTTGTGGGATAACAGATGGACCAGACACCGAACTTCAAGTTCAACACACAATCTCTGTGTGATGTTTATTCAAAATGCAGGTGATAACCTTAAGCAATGGCATATCCCTTCTTCAGTACATCAGTCTGCAGCAACAGACTATGTATGTCCTTTCTCTGCACTTAGCCAGCACCTACTGACTCACTGATCTCTGATCTAACTTCGCATTTAAGATTCAGCCTCCACCCCTATGTGGGCCTTGTTTGCTTGGGTGGTGGAGGCTCAAATAAAAAAAAAACAAGCTAAAGACAAAGAACCTCAGTGTAGACGCACTAAAACATGGGTTACCCCAAAGGGCATTGGCAATAAGCCAAGTTTTAAAGAAACACATCACCACACATACTTCCCTAATGCAAAACATCATGGGATATATGTAAATCAACATGTCATTTCAGATTGTCTCAGTTTACAGCAATTTACGTGCGTTTTAAATAGCACAGCTAACTTAATTTTTATAATACAGTCAACTAGTACGTCTTACCTTTATCAAAAACACCTAGTGCCATGGTAATTTCAACATTTACAGGTTTCATAAACATAAGGTATATATATCAAGGTATTGTATGATGTAGTAGTGCTATTACATACTAAATCCAACAACGATAAACACAACCTGTTGTTTTACATATGCTCAGAGGTCACCACAATAACCTCCCTGTATGAGGGCCTGAGAGGGAAAAGGAAAATTAAAGAGGACACTATAGCATAGTCAAGAAAGGGGAGGGGGTGCCCATAGGTGGCCAACCTTATGGACTTGCTAAGAAATAGAAGAACTGTTGCAACAGATTTAAGAAAAGGTTGGTCCTCAAGAGTGGCAGGAGCTCCCTGTCATACTCCCTCAGGCACCCCTGCCGGCCACTCCTTCAGAGCGCCAATGCCCACCACACCACCACCTCGACCCCGCACCACCATCTCCAAATCCTGTCTCGCGACCTTACCAGGGTAAAGTACAGTTACGTAAGAACTTACCGTAACAGTAGATCGAGAGGAGGTCTTGCAGCAGGCTATCATTAGGACTATGCTGCCTGGCACTAGGACCTATCAGAAACCTTCTAGCTAGCAGTCTCCAGTGGGGACTGTCCCCGATGCCAGCTCTGCCCTGACATCGCCCAATGGTATAGCGGGTCGGTTCCCAGCCCCACCTCAGTTCACCTGCCGGAGATCCATTGGTAAGGCCAGTAGGCGGACTGGGCAGAAGCTTACAGTACCATAAATAAAAATATGCAGAACAGCTCACCAGGGGGAAGGAGGGAGGGAAAGCAGCGCCTGCTGCAAGAGCTCCTCTCAAAGATCTACTGTTAACAGTAAGTTCTTATGTAACTGTACTATCTTACTTTGAGTGGGAGCTCTTGCAGCAGGCTATTGCCATTAGGACTAAATCCAAAGCAGTCCTGAAAAAAGGGAATAGGTAAATCCAGGAGGAGGCTGCAATATAACAGTGCTAGGAAGGCACCTAAGATAGGAGGCCTTGAAGGACCACTAGGCCAAAGTCTGCCCTTCTCCTAGAAGCAATGTCCAGGCTGTGGTGCTTAATGAAAGTATGCACTGAGCTTCAGGTAGCTGCTGCACAGATGTCTCCAATGGAGACACTGTGCAAGGATGCAAAGGAAGTAGCCACTCCCCTGGTAGAATGACCCTTATCCGAGCCCGGAAGGGGGTTGCTGTACTTGTTGTAACAGAAGATGATGCAATTTACCAGCCACTTTGATAATGTCTGCATGGACACTGGAGCACCTTGACAGCGAGGCGAAAAGGCCAAGAACTACTGCTCCGATTTATGGTGTGGAGCGATGCATTTAAGATAATACCGTAGCAACCTGTGAGCATCCAAAGTATGCAGGAGCACCTCCCCTCTGTTCGAGTAATCAGCATAGTATACTGGAAGGTTGATGTCCTGATTCAGCATAAGTTCAGACACCACCTTGGGCAGAAACTTAGGATTGGTTCACAGGGACACCCTGTCCCTGTGAAAAATTAAGTAAGGCTCCTTACACATCAGGGCCTGAAGTTCGGAAACTCTCCGGGCAGAAGTAATAGCAACTAACAATAATGCTTTCCAGGAAAGGAAGCAAAGCTCGCATTTCATGGCAGGCTCGAACGGGGGACGGCTTAGCTTTTCTAGCATAAAAAGGAGATCCCAGGTCCGTACTGGATCTCTGATGGGAGGCTTAATATGCAGTATGCCCTGCAAAAATGTACGGGACACTTCCAGTTGGACGAGGGTTTTTCCCTCCATAGGCACGTGGTAAGCAGAGCTTGCTAACAGATTACCTTTATGGAGGAGTACCTCAAGCCTTGATTTAATAAGGAGAGGAGATACTCTAAAATCGAGTTCACTGGACAGGTGAGCAGGTCCAAGTGATGGGGTGAAGCCCACAGACAAAATCTTTTCCACTTCATGGCATAAGTGGATCCAGTTTAGGCCTTTTTCACTGCTACAAGAACTTCCGCCACCTCCTGGGAGACCCCAAACCTGGATTTGACTAAGTCTGCAGGAGCCAGGCATGAAGATGCTGGGATTCGAGATCCGGATGGGCCAGTGTTCCCTGATCCTGTGACAGCAAGTGTGAGCTCAGCAGCAGCTGTATTGGAGGCTCCACTGCCAGCTGCTGAAGTAGTGGGAACCAAATCTGCCGAGGCCAAAATGGAGCGATGAGGATCATCTCTGCTCCTTTAGCCTGTAGCATCAGGAGAACCCTCTGAAGAATGGGAAAGAGAGGGAAAGTGTACAGTAACCTCCCTGTCCAACAGAGGGACAAAGCGTCTGGCCAGAAAACACCAGATGTGGGTTCTAGCGAGCAGAAACTGGGCAGTTTGGCATTGAGTGGAGAGGCAAAGAGGTCCAACTCTGGGCAGCCCTACCTGTCGAATAGCTGATCTGCTACCAACTGGAGGAGCTCCCACTCGTGAGCCTTGGACCAAGATCAGCTTAGGCTGTCGGCCAAGACATTTCGGATGCCAGGAACATGAACAGTGGTGAGGTCTAGTAGGTGTTCCAGTGCCCAGTACCAGACTCTCATCGCCTCCTAGCATAGGAAGTAAGAACATGTGCCCCCTTGCTTGTTGACCTAAATCACTTCCAACGTGTTGTCCATCTGGATGAGATGAGGTCCTGGCGAAAGGTCTGTCTGAAATGCCCACAAGGCATTTAGGACCATTTGCATCTCTAAGATACTGATGTGGAGCAGTTGCTCATCTAGAGACCATTTCCCCTGGGTCTGTCTTTCTCCCAGATGAGTACCCCAACCGAGACCGGATGCATCTGTGGTTAGAATCCATCTCGGGGGCTCCTGCCAAAAGGGGACGCTTTATACCAGGTTGGAGGGGTCTAACCATCAGGAAAGAGTCCTTTGTACTGGGTCAGAGACCCTGACTGGCTGGTCCAGGTCATCTGACATTTGGTCCCACTACACACTGAGCATCCACTGTGGGACTTATGTGGAGGCGGGCCAAGAGAACTGTGGGAATGGCCACTGCCATGTGCCTCAGAAGTCTGACGAAGGTCCTGGCTAGGACCTGTGGAGCCATGGATACCGTCTGGGCTACGCCCCTTAGATGATCCCCCCTATCCTGCAGGAGGAAGGCCATGCCCTGAACTGTGTTGAGGACCGCTCTGATAAACAAAAATCACTGGTCGGGCTGGAGATGACTTTGGAAGATTCAGGGTGATCCCCAGCTCTTGGAAGAAAGTAAAGGTGTCTCCGAGAGTGCAAAGTAGCTGAGCCCTGGAGGGAGCTGCCAGGAGCCAGTCGTCTAAGTAAGGGAAGATGTAATGACTCTGGTGTCTGACAGCCGCAGCCACCACTGCTAGGCACTTGATGAAGATTCGAGGAGCGGAGGAGAGGCCGAAAGGTAAGGCTCGAAACTGATAATGTCTACACTGGAAGTGGAACCTCAGGAACTTCCAATGTGGAGGAAAGACCCTTATGTACAGGTAGGCATCCTGCATATCTAGGGAGCAAAGCTAGTCCCCTTGGTGCATGAGGGGAATGAGGCCTGGCAGAGTGACCACTCTGAACCGTTTGTACTCTATAAAGAGATTTAGGGAGCTGAGGTCCAGAATTGGCCAAAGGTCTCTGGTCTTTTTCGGTACCAGGAAAAAATGAGAATAGTAGTCTTGCCCCCTGCTGATCTGGAGGACCGGCTCTATCACCCGTTTCTGCAGAAGGGCCTGAATCTTTCCTTCTATCAGAGGAATATGTGAAGGAGGATAATGGGAAAACCCTGGTGGCTTTTCTGGATGGATCTGAAAGAACTCAAGAGTACCTAGAGGTCTGTGGTGATGCTGCTCCATCCCTCTAAGTAGAGGGAGAAGCGACCCTCTACTGCCTCCCCCATCGCCTCCAGTGGAGTAGGGGGTCAGGTAGCAAGTCATTTGGCAAATCTGGGAACAAGCAGAGTGGGCTGGGAGGACTTGGGACCTCTAGAGGTGGAGCTCCCAGGAGTTTGGGTTGGTGCCTTTCCCTTGAAACCACCTCTCTGCTGAAATTGGCTGTGAGTATTTTGCCCAGAGGGCTTATGAAAAGGCTGTGTGTGGAAGGGCTTCTGGTCCCCCTTATACATCTTTTGGACGGACCAGATAGACTTCCCAGAATCTTGGAGGTGAGAGATTAGTTTCTCCGTCTCTTCCCCAAAAGGACGGAACCATGGAAGGGAAGGTCCAGGATCCTGGACTGCAGGTCCTGGGAGAATCCTGAGACTCTGAGCCAGGCGTAGTGTCTAAGGCAAACGCCGGATGTCGCTGCCCTACAGGCCGTGTCTGCAGTGTCGTACGAGGCCCTCAGGACATGAGTGCCTACATCTGACCCCGACTTCAGGATATCCAGAAGCTCTGTCTTTTGTGTTGAGTCTGGCAAGGCCTGAGCCACTTCTAAGCCCTTCTCCCATAACGCATTCTTGTACTGGACTACATGCGTAAGGAAGTTCGGAGCTCGAATAGAGCAGGTGGAGGCAGAATACACTTTCTTGCCCACCTGATCTAAAAATTTGAACTCTACATCAGGAGGCTGTGAACTGAGATGCTTCGGCTTCTTTAATTTGTCGTAAGCAATCGTAATTACTATGGAGTCTGCCTAAGGGTATTCCGCCAAGAAAGGCTCCTCCCTCGGTGCTTGGTACAGCCTGTCCTATTTTTCAAAGACCGCCGGAGTGGTGGAGGGATGCTTCCAAGTGATATGAGTGAGATCCTGGAATGTATCCACTAGAGGAGGAACAACCAAGGGCTTTGCCTCCTTCTGCCTCCGGTACTTGGCCAATCTCCAGCACTCCGGATCCTGATCCTTCATCTCCCATCCACTAGAGGACTGGATGTGCCTCGCGATGTCCATAAAGGTAGGATCATCAGAAGGGGATCCAGGAGTGTCCTTTTCATCTGGGGACACAAGGTCTTTCTCTTGAGGGAGAACAGTTGAATCCAGATATGCTAGAGTCTGAACCATGGCCTCCAAAAGAGGGGAAAGCTGATCTAGAGCATTAAGAAGATCTGCTCCTCTCATGAAAATGCCACCCATTAATAGACCATTGATGGCTATAGGACTGGCGATGGTTCTGGGACTGGCGACAGCTGGCAGAGCGCCGACGACAGCTATTCAACCAACATCGGCTGGTTGACTGCCTACAGCTAGAAGAACGATGGTGGGTGGTGCTTGGCGAACGGGAGTGATGTCGATCTCGCCATTCTTTGTGTAAAGTCTAACCATGGGAGTAAGCAAGACTGCGTAAGCAGGACTTTAGTTTGGGATTGGGCATGGATGGTTTAGGCGCGGGGGAGAGGAAGGTTTTTCTCCCCGACCTTAGTCCTTATCTTTTTCCAGAGATGGAGCTGGATCCGGCTGCGGTGGAAAGACGTCCTTCTTCACCTGGCCCCACCAGAACTGGAAGAGTTCCGTCAGCTCTTCTTTTGAGAACTGCGGAGCAGCTGGCCCTGCCGGGAGGCGAGGTTTGTCTGGCGTAGGTGAAGCGATAGGCGAGAATCAAATCAAATCAAAATTTATTTATAAAGCGCTTTTCAAAAAATCAAAGTGCTGATACAAAACAAAGATAAAACATCAGCAATAATAAATAAAAACATAAGAACAATGAAATAACCATAAAATAAACTAACCAAATACCAGTGAAAATAGGTGACTTTTCAGGGATCTCTTAAATGATTCCATGGACAGGCACTCTCTAATCTGACGAGGTAGAGAATTCCACAGGGTCGGGGCCATAAAATAAAAGGCCCTTGCCCCAGATGATTTAAGACAAACCCTGGGAATCTCTAGCAATCCTTCGCCAGTGGAGCGGAGTGGGCGGAGAGGATGGTAGGGACAAAGGAGATCTTGCAGGTAGCCTGGTCCCTGACCATGTAGGGTCTTATAGGTCAGCAATGTGACCTTGAAGGTGATTCTCCATTGCACTGGCAGCCAGTGCAGTTCGCGCAGCACAGGTGTGACATGACAAGTTCTTGGTAGCCCAGTCAGCAACCTAGCTGCCGCGTTCTGCACCAGCTGCAGGCGATGGAGATCTACCCCAGGCAACCCTAGATATAAAGCATTACAGTAATCAAGACGGGAAGAAACAAAAGCGTGGACCAACACAGGAAGGTCATCATGTGGAACAAGGTGTTTTATCCGGGCGATATTCCTCAGATGGTAAAAGGAAGATTTGACAGTGGCCGACATCTGCATCTTTAGTGTCAGCGCACTGTCAAAAATAACGCCCAGATTTCGCACCTGTTCGGGAGGTCTCAACTGGGTGTCCCCTAATAAAAGACCAGAGGGGACCACAGGAGTCAACTTCTTTGCATAATGACCCGGGTCAACGACTAATACCTCAGTCTTATCCGGATTTAACCTCAACCAGTTCGCACTCATCCAATCCTGAATCTCAGCAAGGCAGTTGTTAAAAAACCGACACTGCGTCATTTTGTTCAGGTACAAAGGACATATAGAGCTGAGTATCATCTGCATAACAGTGAAAACTCAGCCCATAATGCCTTATAATGTCCCCCAACGGTAGCATATACACCGTGAACAACATGGGGGAGAGCACAGAGCCTTGCGGCACCCCACAAGACAGAGCAAAGGGGGCAGAAGAAAAATTCCCTGAAACTACCCTTTGACTTCTGCCTGTGAGGAAAGAATGGAACCATCTGAGGACTGTCCCTGACAGTCCACAGAGTAGCCGCAGGTGATCTAGCAACATCCCATGGTCCACGGTGTCAAATGCTGCAGAGAGATCAAGAAGAACCAAGATCGAGCGGCTCTTCTGATCTCTTGCTATTAGGAGATCATTAAGTACCCGAACTAATGCAGTCTCGGTACTATGCCTCTTCCTGAAACCGGACTGGAGAGGATCATAGACTTCGTGGGTGGTAAGAAAGTCATCGAGCTGTAACACGACTACTTTCTCAATAACCTTGCCCAAAAAGGGCAGGTTAGAGATCGGTCTGTAGTTAGCGAGGCAGTCAGAGTCAAGGGAAGGTTTCTTCAAAAGGGGTGTCACGACAGCCTCTTTCAAGGACTCCAGAAACACCCCTTGATCCAAAGAACCCCAGACTATCTTCGCAAGGATTGGTCCAATCACATCCATGCATCCCACAAGGAGGCACATAGGACCAGGATCCAAACTACAGCAAGTCGGTCGCAAGCCTTGGACAATCTTCATGATATCCATGATCGTTGGCTGGTCGAAATCCATCCAGACAGGCTGAGGGCATGTAACCCCATGTTGGTCACTGCAATGCTCGTTTGAACGCATGCCGCGGATCTCCGACCTGATTGATGACACCTTATCATCAAAGAACCGAGCAAACTCGTCACACTGTATTTGTGAAAAAGCTCTCTGACCCCGCAGACAGGCTGGATTGCACAGTCCGTCGACGGTCCGGAAGAGCTGAGCAGGTCAGTGTCTTGATGCAGTTATCTCCCTGGACAGGAATTCTGCCTTCTTATGGGAGATTACTGATTGATAGTCCACATAATGGGCCATCAATCTAAGTTTGTCACCTTCCAGGCCAGATTTCCGCCAACAGCGCTCCAATCTTCGCCCCTTCCTCCTCAACTCCCTCAAAGTCCCATCAAACCAAGGGGATCGAGGGCAGAGGGAGAGGGGGCGAGCACGGACAGGCGCAATGGAATCCAGTGCCCTCAACACCATATTATTATGGTGCAGTACTAAGGCATCTGGTTCCATGCACTTCATCGGCCAATTCGATAGGTCCAGCACCGCCATCAGACCCTCAGGGGTAACTCCCCTCAAAGGGCGGTACTGGACCATCTCCAAAGGGGTGGGTCTCATAAGGGAGGTCGCGAAATTGAACCTTACAGAGTGATGGTCAGACCACCCGACTGGTTCCACCACCAGTCCTGTGATCTCCATACCCAGGGTGAACACTAAATCCAGAGAATGACCATGAATATGGGTAGCAGCGGTAACCACCTGTGTGAAGCCCAATGAACTCATTAATTGGGAGAAAGTCTTGACCAAACTGTGAGAAT
Organism: Neoceratodus forsteri; assembly: GCA_016271365.2. Classification (NCBI taxonomy): domain Eukaryota; kingdom Metazoa; phylum Chordata; order Ceratodontiformes; family Ceratodontidae; genus Neoceratodus; species Neoceratodus forsteri. Next base: position 959,289,948 of record CM028130.1, on the reverse strand, counting down.
TCATCGTCGACCCAGGCATTAAAGTCCCCCAGGACCAACCACCTGGAGGACTCCAGTACCAGGTCGACAATGAAGTCCGCGACTTCTTGCAGAAAAACGTTCTCGCCACCGGATGGACGGTAAACGAGCAGAATTCTGCAGCCCACACCTGCTCCCATGATACATTCAAAGGACCCAGGGGACACCACTGGAACTCTACAAGGCCCAATTCTGATTTAAAACAAATAGCGACCCCCCACCCCCACCCCTACGATCCAACCTCGGGCGATGTATTATCAGTACCCGGCTGGAACAGCTGACTCCAAAATGGGGCCAGCATTTTCATCCAGCCAGGTCTCGGTAATGCATGTCAGGTCAGATGATTCAACAAAATCAGCAATTATTGCTGTTTTGTTTTTTATTGACCTGGCATTGCATAACAATGCCCGGGTTGGATGAGAGGCCCTGGAGGAACAGGTTACGTGCCCACTCTCAGTGGAACCCTTGGGTATGGGAACCAGGCAACACACTCCCCTATCCTGGACCCATTTCGCCCCAGGGCGTCTCCCTGACCTCACCATCTCAATTCGCCCATTCCGCTCACCCCTCATAGCCGAGGGACCCCCCCCCCTCCGCCTCCTCCGAGCAATCCCCAAGGCATGGCAACGCCTATACACTTCAGGCTGCAGTGGGGGGCAATCAAAAGGGCACAGGTCCCTCAGCCTAGAGGAGGAGTAACGCCTGTCCATGGATATTCGATCCCAACACATAACTATATAGGTCTTCAAAAAGCAGTCTTAAGACCACTTTAATATAAATGTTATCAATGCCAGCAACTAATTCAAAGTAATTAAAAACAATAATACAATTTTTCATTCAAACCGACTCCTAAGATAAAACAAGTCTGGACAAGAGAAGGAGAGGACCAGTGGGTCCCTGGGAGAGGGAGTGGACCAAATCCCTTGGTCATTGGGCATAGAGGCCCTATAGACTGGTGAACATTCAGGGGGCCGAAGGGGCTTTCCCTGACGTATGCCCTTTGTCCGGTACCGTCGACGGTCTGGAGCGATCCAGCTTGGAGACTGTCATCGGTTTAGCCATTGAAGCTTGAGTGGCCGAGAAACGGTGAGCTGAGGCCAGTTTAGAGACCAACTCCTGTTCTTGGAGGTCTTACCTGGAGCCCTGGAGAGACCAACATCAGAAACTTGGGCGACGGGACCAAGGTCCCCACGGAGGAAGAGGATGAGGTCCCAACCCCTGAGGTGGAGGGTGACAGCAAGGGTGTTGCCTTCATCTTCAGGGTAGACAAGGCCGGTGTAGAACCACAGCCCTGCTTGCCACTCCCCAACGTCTGTATTTTGGCAGGAGTGGAGGAGTCCTGCTGCACCGTGGAGTGTTTGCGAAAGGCAGGAGGAGTGGTCAGAGCCCCCCCAGTTGGAAACTGAGGAGGTCGTCTTCTTGTCCGGGGAGTGTGAACACCCCTTGGACTGGCCCCAGTCCTTTTCTCGGGACTTACGATGGTCCGAGTCCTTTCTCTTGTCCTTGTGTTTCGAGGACCGAGAAGAAGTGGAAGATGTTTCCGCCAGTGAGCTCTGCATTATGGCCACCTGCTGTTCCAAAATATGGGCTTTAAGTGCCTTAAGGCGTCGAATCCTAATCCGGCTGGTAAAGCCGCTGCAAACAGAGTAGGCCTTGGTGTCATGGTCAGGTCTTAGGCAGAAGACATAAGCCTTGTGCTTGTCCTTCACCGCTATCCAGCGGCTGCAGGCACACTTCGTACTCTTCTTCTCGATGGAGGAAACCGAAGACGGTGAAGACGACATACAGCTGTAACAAAAAAAGGTGAAAAGCGGACTTTGACAAAAAAAGGAGAAAAATTTGTAATACATTTGCTGGAAACTACTGACAAAGTTCTAAAAGGCAACCGAAGAGCCAAAGTAGATGGGTCTGCGGCAGGAAAAAAACTGAGGTGGGGCTGGGGACCGCCCCGATATACCACTGGCCAATGTTGGGGCGGAGCTGGCGTCAGGGGCAGTTCCCGCTGAAAACTGCTTTCTAGAAGGTTTCTGATGGGTCCTAGTGCCTGGCAGCATAGTCCTAATGGTAATAACCTGCTGCAAGAGCTCCCACCTGAAGTTGGATCCCGACATATCCCTGTATCGGGAGGGGCCCTCTCCTTTGAGTAGGAAGCACCAGCAGGGGCAACCATGTACCCCTGAAGGCCATTGCCAGGTCAGTCCAGGCTGTCCAGGGCTTTGTGGCAGTGCGGGCTGGGCGCTCATCATCCAGTCAGCAGGGGGCCCTTTTACACATTTTCTCAGCCCACCCCACACAGTAGCCTGTGTAAGGACGGCATGAGGTGGGGATGTACAGGAGGGTGTATCGAGGCTTCACACTCTCCAAAGCTCATCCCCAGTCCACCTCTAGGAGCCCAGGCTTATCCCAACCCCCCCAGGAGGGAAGCATCCAATGGAAGCTTGTGAATCCCCTCCCTGCCGGTCTCCGGTCCTGATACTCAGGCTCGAGGCGCGAACCCAGGTTGTCAGCATGTTGAGTGAACCCCTTTGCTCAGCACCATGGAGCCAGCTCTAAAAGCTCTTTAAATTTTTCCAGATCCTTCTCCATAGCATACCTTCTCCAATAGTGGGATCAGGGTATCCTCCAAACATGACGCATGTTCTTCCACCTCGGTGATTCGGGAGGCTTGTGAAGCATTTTGCTCAACTATTTCCTGCAGCTTACTCTCTAATTTATTTTCTAATTTCTCCAGACATGGGTTAGAGTCAACAGAACCTGCTCTGAAACTTTACGGCCTTACACATTCATCTCCGCTACAAATAGGGAAGTTGGGCCCACACTGTCTACCTGAGATGCAAGCGGCTATTTCTCTGAATTTTTAGACGCCAATCGCAGAGCTTTCCCAGCACTTTGCATCCAATATTCATCCATTATGTTCACAGATAAAGGTGCTATAAAGATTTGCGACTTTAGTTGCTGGATGCTGTAGATTTTTATAGATTTTATATTCTGGAGGACAGAACTCGGGAACAACATGTCCTCACACACTGCAGCTCATCAGCACCCACAGCTCCAGGATTTAGTAACACTGGACACCAGCTCCAGGGTTTAGCAACACTGGACACTAGCTCCAGGATTCAGTAACACTGGACACCAGTTCCCTGATTAACACTTGACACCAACTCCAGGATTTAGTAACACTGGACACCAGCTCCAGGATTTAGTAACACTGGACACCAGCTCCAGGATTTAGTTAACACTGGACACCAGCTCCAGGATTCAGTAACACACGATACCAGCTCCAGGATTCAGTAACACTGGACACCAGCTCCAGGATTTAGTAATACTGGACACCAGCACCAGGGTTCAGTAACACTGAACACCAACTCTAGGATTCAGTAACACTGGACACCGGCTTCAGGATCTAGTAACCCTGGACACCAGCTCCAGGATTCAGTAACAACACCAGCACCAGGATTCAGTAACACTGCACACCAGCTCCAGGATTTAGTAACACTGGACACAAGCTCCAGGGTTCAGCAACACTGGACACCAGCTCCTTGATTTAGTAACACTGGACACCAGCTCCAGGATTTAGTAACACTGGATTACACAGGTACTGGGCATGGAGGGATAACTCTCTCTTCCCTCTACGGAGATCCTAAACTGAACTGTCTGAATTTTGTTGGTTTCTCTTGGAGCAGGATGAAGGGGTCTTAAAACTATACAGCACTGAAGAAAAAATGTTGCTCTTATTACTAATGTGCAACTGACCTTTGGGGACCTCCTTCTCTGTGCACTCCCAGCACAGTGCGAGCAGGTATCAGGGTGAGGACCAGTATAGGGTATTTTAGGATTATGATGTACAAGCTCACTATATGGGGTTTAAGGTGTTGTTAATATTCAATGTTTAGAGCCAGCCTGCCAGTGCAGCGGTAGTGTTACCACCTGCGGCACTGATGACATGTGTTCAGACGCAAGCACGGTGCATCAGAGGATCACCTGGGGGGAGGTTGGATGAGTGTCCCAGGGATAGCTCTCCTCCTCTGGGGTGGGGTTGGGGGAGAAGGTTGTGGTTTCCCGACATGCCAGTGACACCCAGTGCAGTCTGGGTGCGCAACAGCCAGACCACCAAACAGTGATCAGAGGCGTTGGTGGACATCTGTGGGCTGGGTGTGGGAGCGTGCCCTACCAACACTGATGTCATTGCACATCCACACTTCTTGGGGAACCCAAGGAGAAAACCCAAGGAAACGGAGTACTATAATGCCCCTGGACCACTTCCCAAATAACGCCCCAGGCATAAGCCTCGGCTTGAGCCTCTGGTGGATCTTGGACTCTCCCCTTGGGGAGCCCTGCTGTAGGGGGCAGGCTATGGGCTACCCAGATCAGGCAGTATGGGGGGTGCCTGGAGGTCAGGTCCAGACACCGATGAGGGGGTACATCCCCCTGCCCGTAAACAGGGAATAAAGTAAAAAAAAATAAATTCTATGTTTAAAAGAAAGGACTCCCCATGTGTGATACTCACTGCCAAATAGCACATGCAGTCGTCAGGTCAGGGTAGGGCGAGGATGTGCCCTTGCTGTGATGTCCATGGATGTGTAACAAGATGACACAGACGCCGACATCTGACTTCTTGATGCCATGGATGACTCTCCAATGGCAGTCAAAAAAGAGAATCCAGGTGGCCTTGCCCTTTGTTCTCTCTAGAAAGGCAAAGAGAAGCTACAAATACAAGAAAAGTGCAACTGGTAAGACCTGGAACTACAATCTGTTTTGAAGTTTTAGGAGACAGTGTATCAGTGAAGCTTCCAAGTTAAAAAAATGGCAGCTAGGGTTGAAAATTACTCCTTGTCATACAGTTGGCATGAAATCTGTAATTATTACTAGAACACAATGAACAGTGGAAATGGCACTATATGGAGTATTTTTAGCAAATGAGGATGAGGAGGAATGTTTTAAAAAATAATAAAAAATTAATAAAATGTTTGGTACACATCATAAGACCCACATTAAGGAGAAACTAAAGAGAATGTGCTAGACATAATGTAAATAGAAACACAACCAAATGAACATTCTAACAGTTGGTTTGTATATATATATATATATATATATATATATTATATATATATATATATATCTATATATATATATATATATATATATATTATAGGGGCACGACAGTGCCCTTATAGTTAAGTTAGGGTTAGTACAGCACTTCAATGTCAAATCTCAACTTTTGCACCTTAATAACTTTGGCATTTTTCGACAAAATAGCTCAAAAATTGGGATCTGCTGTCATTTTGTCAGTGTCGCAAGTTCTGGAAAGTTTAGTGACGGCAGCTTGTATGGTTTTTGAGACATTAAGTGGTCAAAAACAGCAAATATTACGTTTTTTCCCCCCATATAATAACATGGAATTTTTTACCATCATCTACAGCTCACACAGAATTAAATACTCCTCTGTAATTCTCATGGATGATGGGGTGTGTGGCAAGGGGGTGCCTTTGGATGGTCTGGTGAAAAATTATATTATAATTTTTAAATTATAATGACTTTTATGATAGCCGTAGGGCAGGCAGATAAATGAAAACAGCTGGAATGGTAAACAACCATTCGAACGGCTAATTTACTGGTTGATTCTCAGACAAACACTGTTCGAGATGGCAGCCATCTTCTTATTCTAACAATTTTATAAATAGGCTTGTAAACAACCACTGCACCCTAAGGACAGTACAGCACCCATATTTATGCCTCAGTGATATGCTTAGTTAGCTGTTTGTCTTAAAGTTGTATATTGCGATGACAAATATGTCATTTTCCCCTGAAAATCTGTCCCTGTCCCTTGCTAAGTAAATAACGATTGGTTTGTTATTTACTGTCGAACTGCACTGTTTGAACAGTAAATAACCATCTGCACTCATTAAAAGCCGGTGACACGATTTGTTGTACTTTACTTTTTTTAACAGTTTTCATTGATAAACATACTTGTAGGCGTTAGTTTTGTTAATGTGTTACCTCTATTGCCTTATTTGTCATCCATTTTGTAGTCTCTTGTTGGATGCACGTCCCTACTGATGTGTAGTGCTGGTGATTCCTATTCAATGACTTGGTGAGGTAAGTAGCCCGGGTCTGAAAGCGGGAGCGACTTGCCTTTCTTTTCACTGCACTCTTGCCCTGTGATCAGTGTTCTTTGATCCCTTGGAACTAACTTATTTCACTTCGATCCCTAGGAACCTTGGAACTAACTTATTTGACTATTAGAGATATACAGCATTGTGTATCACGGTAAATAATGCCCACTGCAGAGAGCTCCAGCCTGATGTATTATAATAATAATAATAATAATAATAATATAATTTATGGTTCCCCTTTTTTCCCATAGGGAAACCATGGCGTAATTTGCCGTAATGAAGGAATGTTCATTGCTGCAAACATGTGCACGGTTTCCCTCACTGTGCGCATGCGCCCACCACACCTTCTCGCTTCACCAATATCTCTTGATCACGGAAGCGCTAAAGGAACAGCAAACCACCGCCCGGACTAGGTGGTAAGCAGGGAAAACAAACTGAAAATCTGCCTGAACATTTTAAATTAACCCATCCCTCAGGGCTGAGCACCAGACAAAAAATAAAATTACAAATCAAACTCCCGACTGCGACCACACACTTCAACCTAACAGGACCGGGGCTGCACAGCAACATTTTATTTTATACAATTGCTGAGGCGAAAAAAGGAAAACCCAGCAATTATATAAAATAAAATATGGGTTGGGGTGTGTAAACTCGAAGTTTACACACACCTGAGGGGTTAGATGCTTGTCCTAAACCCATCGAGCTTCGCTCTCGGGGTTTATGTAGCATCTAACCCCTCGGGTGTGTGTAAACTTCTCGTTACACACCCTGACCCGTACTTTATTCTATATGTACTGTACAGTGGCAAGCTCCATAGCAATGAAACCACAGAGAACAATTTACGAGACACACTTCTGATCCAAATGCTAGTAATTATGTTGGCACTAAGTCATCTGTCACAATGGAAAATACTATAAATTGTCGGGATTTACCTAGAATACACAAGTGTAGTCTAGTGCCTTGCACAAACACATCCTGTGCTGACATAACTGCAACCACTGGGACCGCAAGTACCTACTGTAAATTTCGCTGTCCGTATTACTTACTCTTGGATCTCTAAGATGGCCCGGAAGGGATTCGAGCAATGTATCCGACTAAACCTTGAACTGAAACAGTGATTGTATGTTTGCCTCCATTCAACAATTTTTTCAGTCTATGGAACGGTTCCTCATCTGGAGATCATATTACTGGGCACATGATCAGAAAGTTGCAGCCTCTAAGGAGGCATAGCTCACTATGCACTGACAAAGCTTGCTGAGCGGCACCTCACCTCACCACACCACAACCTTGCCCCGGTGCCCATTGAACTGTTACCACCATGCTGTTTCTGCACGTTCCCGCATGCAAGAATGTGCCATTGTAATTAAACTGGTTTTCTCTGTACAAATGATTGTAACTGCACGTGATTGCTAAACTTTGTAACCTCTATGATGTAACAAAAAGTTAGTAATGTATTTGTCCTCTTTGTGACGAGGTACCTTTGGAAATGAGCCTCTGGCTCAAAGGTTGTAAACTGATGTACAAATAAATGAAAAATAAAGGAAATATAATTTTCTTGATGCTAGAGCACTTCACAGAAACACTTTCTTTTTTATGACAGATCACTAGCAAGTACAATATATACATATGTAATCGATTTGGTGTCTGGTGTCACACGTGTTTTTTTGCATCCAGACTGATTGATTACCCGGCCATATAATAGTCATTTTCACCTGTGGATGTCAAATTGGGCCATGAAGTCAGAGCTGACCATTGAATACCTGCATATTTAGAGCGCAGCTCGTATCACATGCTTTCTGTTGATCAATTTCCCCTGCTGACCGAGATGCAGTATTGAAGGTGTATGGGTGTCCACTCCTCCAGCAACTCAGAAGACCGTACAATGTAGATGGAGGGTGAGTGGGTGGACTCAAGTGTCAGTGTGAAATGGTTGTGGCAGCCTGGAACAGCCTCTCACGGAGGTGGTGGAAGCAAAACCTGTAGACAGGTTCAAGACTGCATGCTGATTACTTATGCAAAGGAAACAGGTAGAATAATGGACATGCATTACATTCAAAAAAAATACTCTGCAACTGTGCTGCTACACTATTCTGTGGCTCCATTAGCCCCTATCTAGTCACTGATAGAAATATTTCAGAAGAAACAACATAAAATTTAGAGGCACAATCAGGGACGTCCAAGCGCTGTCCACACTGCATGACAGTAATAGAAGTACATATACATTGAGCGGTGCCGGACATCTTTATCCCACAAGACAATGTTTACTCTTGTGCCCAAGTTTCACATCTACAGATGTGGTGGTCATTACACTCAGCTATTCACCTCCCTCCAGTTCTAATCCCTTAATTGTAAATAGGAGGCAGTATAGCGCAGTGGTCTAAGGCTCTGAGCTGCAAATCTGGTGACATCCAGCAGACCAGACCTGGGTTTGAATCCCACAGCTTCCACTTGCATACTGTGTGACCTTGAGCAAGTCACTTAACCTCCTTGTGCTCCCAGGTCGCTCCTGTAAAAAAACTTTCAGCTTAGTGTGCTATACCTGGTTAAACAACTAAATAAAAAAAATAACCCTCACCCACAGTGGGACAAGCTGAATAGTGTCTTTGCACAGTCTCTAGTCATTCCAAATTATTCTTGACAATCCTATTAAATTATGCATCCACATGTATTCACTATCCCCCTCATAAGAAATGGGCTGTAACTTTGTGCCGAAACCAAGAGCAATTAGGAAAGTTAAACAGAATATCTGCTAAAAACTGGATGCTCCAAATAATTTTCATGCCCCTCCTCTGCTCAGGTAATACTGAGTTAAACCCTGGACCTGCACCATTAACACTGGCCCCTATCAAGGTGCCGTACTTGACTGTTGTCCATCTTTTTCCTCCCACATTGAGTCACTAACCAAAAAACTGAAACAAGACTAGGGTTCTTCTATAGAAACAAAGCTCTATTCTCCTGTGACTCCAAATCCAGGCTAGTTCAGGCTACTTTTTTACCCCTTCTAGACTACACATATATAATTTACAACAATTGTGCAATTACTAACCTGCATAAATTTGACACTCTCTATCATTGAGCCATCCACTTCATAACTAACGCTCCTGCCAGAACTCATCATTATTCCTTGTATGAGGAGTTGAACTGGACCTCTCTAGCTACTAGGTGACTTATCCACACATATACCTGGAAACACAGTACAAAGTGCTCCTTAACAAGTTGCCCCCGTACATCTCCTCTTCTCTACACCGATTGCACAGCTCATATACACTCAGGAAATGCACCTATATTTCCTTAAAAGTGCCTAAAGACCATACACGTTTCGGTATGGCATCTATGAGTTACACCCTCCCTACCATTTGGAATCAGCTATGATTTTCCCTTAAACTACGGAAACTAATCCCTCTCAGTGCATTTAAAAGGCTTATTGAAAAAGTTACATGTGAATCTTGCCATTGCTCTTAACCTGCTATAGCTTTTAACCCTCTTATCTACCTAACCAATAACTTACTACTCAAACCTCCTATCCACCTACCCTGTAATAACTAACTTTGCACACTTATTCTCTATTATCTTCCTATTACTACTTCAATTCTCCGAACCTTCACCCTTATTGCCATTTATGTATGAATTTACCCTTACTGCTATTATGTATGAAATTCCATCTATGTATGAAATTTATGTATGAAATTCCATTTATGTATGAAATTCAATGTTTTTCTTCAACTGTTAATTTTAGAACTTTGTCTGCCTTTTTACTGTTTGCAAAATATGTATTGGCTCTTAATGCCACTGTCTTCTGCTGATGTGTATTGTAAAAGGGACCTCCTTGCAAATGAGTATGCTCAATGGATTTTATCCCTTCACAATAAACTGAACTGAAGACAAGGCACGTTTTATGGCATTTGGATGAGAAGCAGAAGAGTTCTCACGGAGGTTGCCCAATCACCCGTGGGATCACAGTTAAAATTGGGCATGGCAGATAATGTTGCAATGGGTCACTGCTAGAATGTGGGCTGCCTAAAAAGGGAGGGAGGAGATGGTATACAGAGTACTGGAGGAACATGTAGGAGCACACCCTTGGCCAGCAGCGATCAGCTGCCTGCTATGTTTATTGATGGCAGGAAAGGGCATGAGAATCTCCAGAACTTCGGCCGTCTGACATTGCCTTCCTTGGCAAGCTGTTTCAGACAGTACATAAGGCTGTTTTATGGGGGCAACTGAAGGAAGGGACTAATGTTTTTAATTTTTGGTCCAGTGGTCCCTCCCCTGTTTTCCGATCGCCGTCCCCTTTGTTTTCATATTTTACTTGGTAGTCTAGTGGTCCTTCCCCGATCACCGCCCCCCCATTATGTTTTTTTGTTTTTTATTGATGGTCTGGTGGTCTCTCCCCTGTTCTCTGATCGCTGTCCCCTAGTGCCTTAAGTTCCTGGTGTCTAGTGGCACCCCCCAGTCCATTCCTGCAAAGAAGAAAACCTTCCCGTGAAGAATTTCTTTACCTGAAAAAAAGAAAATGGTCCCTCGTTGACTCCTGCCTTCCCCCTCTCCCTATCCTGACCTCCCACTGAGCACCCATCACCCCACACCCTTACTGTATACTTACCTCCGGAGGTCAACTGCTGTCAACTTCTGTGAACCTGGACACGTCTGCACTCTGTCATCGAGACACAGGTCAGGAAGCATAGGATAACCAGAAGCAGTTGTAGAATTCACCAAAAATTATTTATTTACACTAGCAGTATCATAAAATAAACTTGTTTTGTATAACTATTTACAAAGGCAAAATAAAATAAAGTTTCCTTTCAGGCTCTGTGTGTGTCCCTTGTTCTCCTAATCTCTCTTGCAGTTGCAGCTTAGCTCTTATAAGTCTTTTCAACCCCCATCCTTAGCAAGCATCCTGTTTTTGTCAGTGTTCTGTTCTTGTAAGTTTCAGGAGCTGCTAGAACACATTGTGATTTGAGCGGAGGCCCCTGCAGCTTTTGCAAAAGGCTCAAATATTTGCACTCAAGTAACCTCTAGAGCTTACAATAGCTTTCTGCAATGATTTCAAAATATAATTATATACATTTCAGCAGTAACACTATATATTTTCTAAACAAAAGGGATCCCAATATCACTTACATTTTCATACAATGACTTGCACATACTTTTACATTAGCATATATGCAAGGGAGGAAAAGACAGACAGCAAGAGAGAACTGAGAGACAGTGAGAGCCAAAGAATTGCGAGATTGCCAGGGTGATCAAATTTGAAGTCTCACAGGAAAATTTGGCTGCACAACCAGATAAGACAAGAGACAGGAAAGAAAAGATCCTTGCATACAAACGGGACAGGGTCCTGTTTCACCCTGTCACACACACTCTTCAAAGCCAAACCGCAAACTGACGAATCAAGGTACAGTAAGTGCTTTTTGGGGCCCCACCTCATGAACACTGTAACTGCCATTTTGATAATCAGGCCTGGAATTTGATTTCATGGTTGCTGCGTGAAATCATCTTTTGGAACTGAGTAACAAAATGACAGTGCCAGTATTCAAGTGGGGTCCCAAAAAGCCCATGCTGAAAATTTGGTGAAAAAATTCCTAAAAATGACCGAGTTATGAGTGGTTGCTGAAATGTTTCTACACATGCGCATAACCTTAGTAATTTTTAATATTCTGAATCCATAATTTCAGCATAGCCATTTTTTACACCACTTTATGAACAGTACAGCTGTCATTTTTTTACATACTGCCTGAATTGTGTTTTCGCACCTGTGGCATGGAATGGCGTTTTGGCACAGAGTTTAAAATTTTCACCTACAGGGTTTATCAGGTGGGATCATTAGAAGACTATGTTGAAAATTTAGGGTCAAAATATGAGAAAAATGCCACAGTTATGACATTTTGTTGCACTTTCGCTACACTCACTTGTAACTTTGGAAATGTTAAACATTCTTTCCCCGGATTTTCAACACAGCCTTCTTATTACCCCACCTCATGTATGTCACAGGTGTCATTTTTCAAATCCTACCCAAAATGGGTTTCACACCTGTGGCGCAGAATTATGTTTCAGCGTAGATTTGACAATTTTTCTGTACCGGGGTTACGTGGGGGGGGGGGTAATAAGACTGCTATGCTGACAATTTGGTCACTGTTGTCCTATTAATGGAAGCGCAGGGCCCTACATACATATGCGCTCCCACAGACAAATAAGGATATTTTTATTTTTATTTAGTTTTTGTTGACCGGGTAAGTGCACTAGACAAATCCTGCCTATTTTCAGGCACGACCCGGGGGAGGGGGATACAGATGAATGCCAGCTGACCTTGAACCAGATTAAGCTGTTGGTGGTATTTTTTTTTTTTAATGAATGAGGGAAATTTGGCCAGGACACCGGGGAAATTCCCCTACTCTTTTCGATAAGTGCCATGGGATCGTTAACATCCACCTGAACTACCACCAATCCAGGCAGATGGGACCTCGGTTTAACGTCTCATCCGAAAGACGGATATGATTATACTATCTGAAAAAGTAAGGAAATTCACTGCAAAAAACCTTAATAAGGCATCAGTTAGGGTTGTTATTAAAAAGACAAAAGCAAGGAAATGTGGTGTTAGGGTTTCCAACCCTAACCCCCCCACCCTGCAGACACTGACAAGAGTCAGGAGTGTGCCTTGGGGTCATCGGCCCTAACGCTCACCCCATTCTCCTATACTGTACCTATCTCAGTTTTTACTTATGGAATGGGTGAGCGTTAGGTCTGATGACCCATGAAGAATTCCCCAATAATTCTGTTGTGTCTGCAGAATGAGCGAAGAGTGGTGAGGTGTTAGGGTTGGAAACCCTAACACCACATTTCTCTGCTTTTGTTGCTTTACTAACAACCCTAACTGATGCATTAACAAAATTTATTGCAATGAATATATTACATATATAAAGTGCGAATCTACAATAGTAAGTAAAGAAACAGACCGTCACCTGGGAAATATTTTAAAATGAATAAATCGTTGTGCAATAATATGTTGCATGCCTAAGACAGGATGAAGATAGGCTATATAGTCTGTGCTTTATTTAGCTTGCCTGGCAGAAGCAGAACATAGCTGGCTGAATAGTGGGTAATTATTTGAACAGATCTGCTTCTAGACTGCTTAGTTATAATATAAAATAAGAAATTGTAAAGGGGTACTGTAATTTGTGTTTTGACACAGGAGTGTTGTTTGTACTTACAGCCAATCAGGTATGACAATGCAACCTGGTTTAACTGAATCAGGATGATTAAGCTTGGCACAGAATTTGCAGGATATGTGTAATATACCTAAGTTTTTAATTCTAGAACCACCTTCCACCCAGAGGAAAGGCTATTTCTACATCACCGAAACGTTGGTGGGTTTTGGTGCCTTGTAACTTGACATGTGATTTACAACAAAACATAGTTGACTGTAACTATAATCAAATGGTCACTAGTTCCTGTGCATTTTTATACTGAACTAGAGCTGCCAGATCCCTGAGCAATCCTGTAATCTACTCAGATCTGTCTTCATAATTACTTATTTAAAATTATTCCAACTGGGATAACCCCATGAGATGTAGCATCTCGTTTTCACGGGGGGCCCGGGGAAAACATAAGCAGTCAACAGGTTAACATAGTCCAGCAGTTACAGTTACACTACATACAGGCTAAAATGTACAAGAAAAAACAAACTGTAAAGGTAAAATACAGCCAAAAAGTAATCAAAGCAAGCCAACAACATGGGGACACAGCACAGCACGTAAAGAGCATGAACACTGTTATGCAACATGATAATGGTCAGTGAGAGGGGGTTACTGGACAAAAACAAATCCGGGGGGTATAAGGTGGCTTTGAAGACTAGGGGCTCGATTCTCAAACCGGCCATAAGATCGATGCAAGCTGCGCCAAACAGCAGCTTACGCAAATGGCCAGTGCACCTGGGACCCTGCACCCATTTCCCGTACAAGAGGGATCCCAGTGACAAACACCCACAGGTTGCGGTAGCCGCCCCTGTGCGCCACACATTCAGCGCACAGGAGGAGTTTGGCGGAGGGTGTGGCATGCAGGCATGGACTACCAACCCCGCCACACAGCACAAAGACACTTAGGATTCCCAGGAGCCGAAGCAGGCTGCACTGGTGAGTGGGGGGCAGGCGGCAGATCGGAGGGGGTATGGTGCCATGCCCAGGAAACCCACAGTGCTGCCAATGGGCTAGCCTGCTGCAGATCAAGCAGGCAGGTGGGGCACACGTCAGGGGACTGAGTGCCTATGTCCCTGGTGAGGTTGGCATCTGGCCGCACGTCTGTGGTCCTCTGTCATGCATGTCCAATGCCTACCCACTTGCCCGGGTATCAGGCCAGCCCCTGTTCCCACCCGGCACTGTTTGCTGGGGTGGTGCAATGGCCATTAGATGATCTGTTGGCTGGTCTAAGTCCTGGCGGGTCTGGCCAGCTGTCAACATCCTGTTTAAGGGGATGGTGCAGTCTGTGTCCACCATAAGCCCCCTAGTGCCCTGGCACACCCCTGACCTTGGCACAGGCCTGGCACAAGACCAGTCTGGCACATGGGGTCCCTGGTTTGATACATCCAGCCTTAGAGGGAACACTGCAATTTTTTTTTTATTCTTTGTTTTAAGCCCCCTTCCTCACCGCACCGCTCCTCTCTCTCAGGGTCTCCCAAGATGTCCGTGGGTCTAGACCATACCTCTGGAGCACCCGGAAGGACCAGCCCCATCCAGCTGTGGTTTGCCCCATGGGCAGGGAAGGAGGGAGTCCCGTCTTCCTTCCCGCCTACACAGATCACATTGGGCTGTCCATTGCAGATCTCCAGAGTCAGTCCATTGGTTCAGCACCGGAGCCCGTTGCCAGAAGTGAGTGCGGGGTCCACTTTCCATTTTTCTGCCCTGTGTCACCAAGGATGGTGACCAGCAAGGGGACCCAAGCAGCATGCGCATGTGCATGCTGAGATGTGCCACTGCTTCAGACCCTGGCGGACGTCCTCCCCTCCCTCTTGGTGCTCCTGGCTGCACCTCCACCCATGTGCAATCAGGTGGCGGTGCCCTCCCTTCCCAGAGGACAGCGTCCCTGAGATGCTCAATCCTCCTTCCCCCAGCCAGCCCTCCAATGACCTAGGCTAGTCCCCCAAACTCAGGTTGCCAGCATCACAAGCAGTAGCTCTACCACTGCAGCGGTGGGCCAGCCTGGGAACTCAGCAATTTTTGATGCAAGGTGCCCCTTGCATCAATTTTGTTTGATGCAGGCACCTTGCATCAAATTCATAATTTTGAGAATAAGGCCCTAGACATGAAAAGTTGCAAACCAGAAGCATTCCTCACTTTGGGAGGGAGTTTGTTCCATGTGTCTGGTGCTGCAAATGCAATTGCCTTTTTTTCCAGATTCACACTTCATCCTGGGAAATATAAGAAGGTTAAGTGCTGCTGTTAAAATGAGTGAGTAGGTGCTGCTTGACTGTGTGAGGTGAGCCAGGAGATATTCAGGTGCTTTTCCTTGTGTGCAGTTGTAAACAAGCATCTGTCAATGCCGAATGTTGTATCGCTGGCACTGGCATTGGTAGTGCAGGAGTTAGAGATGGATAATAGGAATGGCAGTGAAGTATTGAACTGACGCCAACCCCATCCCCACTCTGCAGAGACTGACAGGCACTGGGGTGTGTCTTTGGGGCATCAGCTATAACGCTCATGTCATTTTACCTCACCCTGCCCTGTAGACACTGACAAGTGTCACGGTGTGCTTTGGGGTCTTTGGGCCTTATACTTACCCAATTCTATAAGGAAATACGCTGAGATGGGTGCAGTATAGGAGAATGGGGTGAACTTTAGGGCCGAAAACTCCAAGGCACACCTCAATGCCTGTCATTGGCAGCAGGGTGGGGGTGGAATGGCGTCAGCATTACAGCCAATGATCTCAAGTCACACCCCTGACGCCTGGCAGGCTCTACAGGGTGGGGTGTTACAGTTGGAAAGCCTAATGTCACAGGCGTTTGTTGGTATTGTCACTCCAAATTTTCAATATGGGCTTTTTGTAACCCCAGCTCATGAAGAGCGGCACAATCAGTTTGTTAACCGAAAGGTGGTGTTGCACAGCGGCTATGCCATTTGGCGACACAGGAACAAAAACACATTTTTGGCAGGATGTGAAAAATGACAACTTCATGAGGAGGTGCAAAAAAATGGCAACGATGAAAATCTGGAGTGAAAATAAAAATTGGTAAAGTTATGAGCATGCATAGAAACTGTGCAACACACATCTGTAACCCAATTATTTTTGGGATTTTTTAGCCACATTTTCAACATAGGCATTTTGGGACCTCCCCTCATGAACAGTGGTGCAGTGATTTTGTTAATCTGTCCCAAAACTTGATTTCACACAGCGACTACGCCATTGTGCGCCACAGGTGCGGAAACACATTTTGGGCACGTTGTGAAAAATGACAGCTGTACTGTTCATAAGGAGGTGTGAAAAATTGCCAGTGTTGAAAATCTGGCATGGAACTATTGCAAATTTGCAAAATTACAAGGGTACGTGGAAACTGCGCAATGCACGCTTGTAACACAGTCATTTTATGGACATTCGTCACCAAATTTTCAGCATAGGCATTTTAGGATCTCTGTTCATAAACATTTTCACTCTCATTTTCTCAAACTGTCCCGAAAACTGATTTTGCACAGCAACTGCGCTATTCTGCGCCAGACATGCAAAACACATTTCTCGCCAGGATATGTAAAATGACAGCTGCACTGTTCATGAAGAGGTGTGGAAAAATGAGTTTTGAAAATCTGGAGTGAAAATGTTACAAATTCACGAAATTCACAGTGTCACGTGGAAACTACTTAATGCACACTAAATAGAACACAGCCATTTTGGGATTTTTTCACCAAATTTACAACACAGGCTTTTTGAGAGACACCCTCATGAACAGTGGCACTGTCGTTTCGTTAATCAGTCCCAAAAGGTGATTCCGCACAGTGACCGCGAAATCACCTTTCAGGACCGAATAACACCATGACAGTGACTGAATTCATGAAGAGGGATGCCAAAAACCCCATGTTGAAATTTGGCACCAGAATTCCCAAAAATGCCCAAGATATGCACCAACGTTGAAAAAACCCTATTTATGTCATTATACAGCTTATCGGCATTTCTTCAGTTCGTGATCAGCTTTGAAGAGTGCAGACGTGTTCCCTGTCCACCGGAAGATCATTGCGCCGTGCTCCGGAGGTAAGCCTGGGGTGAGGGCGGTGGGGAGGCATGGTGCACAGAGGGTGGGCACAGGTTGGGGAGGGCCACTGGAGTCGACAAGGGACCATTTTTTGCTCTGCACGTTTAAAAAAAAACCCATTGCGGGACAGTTTTCCTTTTACATAGTCGTTTGGCACGCTGGGGTGGGCTCCCTGCGTGCCACCTGGGTGTTGTTTTTTTGGGGGAAGTTCTGTAGCCAACAGGGGATTGGGTACCCCCATTGGCACACAACAAATGGGGGGGCATTATGTCAAGGGGGAGTGGGCTCCCCCATTGGCAAATGAAGCCAAAAAGGGGGACATGATGCCGAGGGGGATTGGGCACCCCCTCGGCACACACGTTACATGGAAGAGGGAGTTGCATTATGCTGACAGGGAGTGGATGCCCCTGTCGGCAAATGACGTGGGTTGGGGCATGTCGACAGGGGGACTGGGCACCCCTGAAATTGGCAGTCAGCGCCGCCATGTTAATGGAAGGGCTTCAGCAGGAAAGGCACATAAGAAGGGCGTGTTTTGGTGCCGCTGCATGACGAGCCTGGCTGTCATTGCAGCTGACTTTTCCTTAGATGTGCTTGCCACATTATGTATTCCTGGTGTGGTGCCTGCATACTGTCTTACTGGGGAATGAGGGATGCGACTACTGATGCGTGCCCTGCATTTGCCCAACAGTGACTGCATCACCAAATCTGCTACTAATGCAATATTTTGGTCACGCAGGCGCGCGCCAACATAAAAAGAAAGACAGCTAGTGGCAGTCACGCCTGTTTTCTATAGTACTGTCTGTCACCAAAGGATCTGGTCTCTCTCTTAATCTAGCCCAAGCAGCATCCTTTTGCAAGATTCAATAATCTACGTAGAGATCCAGGGGTAATGTTGTCCTTTGACCATGTAAGTTCTTAATAATGCATGTCTGTTACAGATGTTGAGAAATTCACTGACAAAGAACTCCCAGGTATCTGTTACTGAGGGAGCAAGGTTGCTCTGGTCCCATCATATGGCAAACAAGACTGCACGGGAGTTCTCCTGTATGAAATGCCTGCATGAGTGAGATGTGATAATTTTGAAAGGGATTCTTTGCTACAGTTTTTCTAGATGGTGATGGAACAATCACTGAAAAAGTCTGAAAGTACGCCAGCAGTTGAACCACAGACACAGAAAATCTGTTGACAGAAAAAGGCCTGCTAGCCCATTGTGTCTGCCCATTTCTACCTAACAAATGCTGAATGAGAGAGTCATAGAGGCTCCTCCCTTCCTCCTCCCCTTTTTGTGTGGTCTTTACCAAACCTTTGTATCTTTCCTAGCCCCTATTGAGTCCCCTACTGATTTTGTACAGGCCAACTCCTCTGGCAGCCTAGTTCATCCTCCTCGTGAAAAAGTACTTCCTCGTACCTCTTTTAATCTTGCTCCCCCAACCCCCACAGCAGCTTCTTGGAGTTTCCTTGTGCAGCTTGACGAATACTGCAAACTTTGAATTTGTGGAAATTCCACAAACTTTTCCAAATTTTTGGCAAAACCTGAATCATCCAAATGTGTTTGGCAAATTTCCACTCCATTCCATGACATTTTCTGACCGAATTGTGGAATAATACAAATGAACTGTGGAATGACAGTTCTGAGGAATTCCATTCCATAGTTTAATACACAAATCCACAATACACGTGATCATTCAGTGGTTCAGTGATCAGTTCTGCAGAATTTCTTTCTGCAGTTTAATACATTAGTCCGCAGTTCATACATTCATTCTGCCGTTCTAAGCCAGAATTTCTGCAAAAGATGCCAAAGTAGATTCTGAAATTCTGAGGAAGCAAAATTCCAACTTTCATGGAAATTCTGCCAGTGGAATCCTTGGTGTCTGTGTTCCTGTGATAGGGTTGAATAAGGCCCTGTCCCATTTGCTATACAGAAAGAAGTTAAATGCAATGATCTGTTCTAGCTGCTCCTTTTCTGTCTCTTGTCTGTCTGGTTGTGCAACCATGTTTTCTTGTGAGACCTAGAAATTGATCACTCTGACAGTTTTGCAGTTCTTCACCTCTCGCGGGTATAAAAACATATGTGAATCTTTATGAGGAAATGTCACTGATATTGGGATCTCTTTGTTTAAAACTATATAAAGTTATACTGTTGAAATGATTTGGAACTCATGGGGTCAACCTGAGAAGCTGGTTTGCAAACTCACTGAGATACTGTAAACAAGAGGCCAGTTCTGAGTCATTACGTTCTTTTTTTTTTTTCTTTTTTTTTTTTGAGTGATCTATTTTTCTCCCCTCCGTGCCCTGAATCCATCTCTCCTTAGGGCATTCAAGGACACCAGCACCCCTTCTAACTCCCCCCGAGCCCCTTCACCACATATTGCAGCCTACCCCAAGGTAGCTCGGCATTACCCTTCGCCGAGTGGGTCCCTCTCCTCCGAGGGAGAAGGCACCAGTTGGGGCAGCCCAGTATGCTATATTTTTCCTCAGCCTTGGGTGCTGCTGAGATGGCCGGACCGCAGGAAGTCTTTCGGGTGTGCCGGTAGACCGGATGCCATCATCCGGCCAATCCAGAGTGTTTTTTCCGTGTTCTGGTACTTCCCACATTGCGACGCTTTTGTGCAGTGCTCCTGGTCTCCACCGGGGGCTGCTGCACAGCGAAGCGATCCTGGAACCCACCCCAGGAGAGAAGAGCAGTCCTGTGGACGCTCAATCCTCTCCTTCCCCTGCCGACCACCAATGACCTGAGTCCATTCCCAAACCCAGGTCGCTGATGTGGTGTGAGGTAAGGAGCCAGTGCCTCAACCCTCTGTGCCATGGGCCAGCGAATTACCTTCTTTTTGCTTCACCTGCAAGAACATTGGAAACTTAAAAGCACATTGTGTGAGAAGCATGCTGTCTTCTTAACGAGTTTCCTGGGCACAGACTTATAAAAAGAGCAGCAATGCTTGTGCAAGACAGAGACTGAGATTTGAAATTGAGAAGAACAAACTCAAGAAGGACTCTGTTTTCTATGTTTGTACTGCCACTGTAAATAGTTATACTGACCAACTTTAATTTTTTTATTTTGCTGTTAATAATAAAATGCTATTTGCGAATTCTGAAACTGCTCCTGGTCTTCCTACGCTTCCTGACATGTGCCTCGACAACAGTTCCCACTCAGTCTGAACAATTCCTTGCTATCTGCTTTATTTAACCTGGGGAGGTATTTGTATGTTTCAGTTATATCCCATGTCCCTTCTCACCTGAAGTGTGTACATGTTCAGAACTGCTAACCTCTCTTCCTATGTTCTTGCCTGCTGTCCCAGGATCATCTCAATTACACTCCTCTGCACTGCCTCCAACCTGTCCCTATTCTTCTACAGATATGGTCACCATAACTGCACACAGTACTCCAGGTGAGCTGAGATTCTATCAGGGTGGTTAACAAGAATCCAGTCCAGAAGGCTGTGGTTGTTGGTGGCATGGCTGAGTCTTCTGAGTTGTGTGATATTTTGGGAGAGGTTTATGTTGGGAAGAGCATGTTTATATTTAGGTGGGTCCTTTCCCAACCAGTTGAGGTCAAGTTCATTGAGAAGGAACGTCTTAAGGTTGTACCTACCAATGACACCCTGGTGGACTGGATGCCACACCTTGCACCACGCCAGCGACCCAAGTTTGGGAGCGAGCTCAGGTTGCTGTGGGTCGGCTGGGGTGGGGCGAGCAGCTGGATTGCTCCTCTCCTGGGAAGGGATCTGGAGTCTCCTGGGCTCTTAGCTGCTGAGTGGAGACTTGGTGGTAGTGCCAAGCCCAAGAGGAGACTCGGTGCTAGGCCGGAGGGAGGGGCCATCACCAGAACCACGGGGTGCATGCTCACCTCCACGTGCATGTACAGCCGTGCTCTGGGATCCCAGGGTTGGGAGGAAGAAGCACTAAGTAAAAATACATATGTCTCCCCGTAGATGAAGAAAGGCTGGAGGCGGCAACGGGGAGAAAAAAGCTATAAGGAAAATAAATAAATAAATAAAGGTTGTACCTACCAACAGTAGAGTCAAGTGCACCTATACAGGAATCAAAGTCACAAGACTCCTTCTGTGGTCTTAAATACAGCCCACTAGCATAAGCTGGCAGTGTTATGGAGGGCTTTCTTGAAGAAGGCCTTCATATTATCAGGCATGTCCCCCACTGCCTCAGACACTAAAGGATTTTCATGATACAGACAGCAACACCCCCTCCCATGCATGCTTCTCTCTTGTCTGTACACAGAGTATCCTTGTACATGGATGCGTGAATCGGGCATTCTGGAGTTTGGCCTCATTTCCAACAATGCAATGATACTAGGCATGTGGACAGTGACCTAGGCTCTCAACTCATCCAGTTTAGGTACCAGATTCCTGATGTTAATATGCAGGCCTGTCCGCACAGCAGTAGCACTACCACTCCCGATGCTGGCGATCTGCATCTGGGAACAAACCCAGGTCGCTGGGGGCCAGTCCAGAGGGGAAGGATTGAGCGTCCCAGAGAATGCTTTTCCCTGTGGTGGGAGGGTCCCGTCTGTCGCTACCACACTGCCCCTGGATGCAGGGGATGGTAGAGAGTGGCAAGACTAGGGGAAGGAGGAGCTGCGCTGGCTGCAGATGACATTGTGCTTGCCTGCGTATATCCTTGCAGCCCTTGCATTCATGGGTCCTGTGGGAGCAGAACAGAAACTGGTAAAAAGGCTAAGCCCTGCACCTGATGACAAAGGGCTCCTGGCACTACCGCACCTCCTTGCCTTGCCAGTGAGTACCATCTGATGAAACCAGAGAAGTCTGGGGGCATATCTGCTCCACCTGTCCCCACCCAGGGGCAAGCCATAGTTCTGTGGATGTCACCTCAGCAACTAGAGTAGGGACAAGGATCAGTGGTTGGCCTTGGGGACTGGAGGAAGTTTGGGGGCACTGCGAGGGTTGCAGAAATAGGTAAAAAAATTAAAAAAGGAATAGTGACAGACATATGCATGTGGAAGGGATGGCACAGCCACATGGGGCAACATACAGTAGATTTGAAAGGATAGATTAGGGACAGGGTTCCTCTCAATGTCCCCACATAGTAGAACATGATCTAACACCCTCCTTGATGTTGATCCTCCTGCACGGTTAATGTCATTGGTGAACAGGCTAATCTTGTCCAGTGTCTCTTCCCCTATGTCACACATGAACATGTTCCACAGGGCTGGCTCCAAGACTGATCCCTAAGGCACTCTGCAGGTGACAGCCCTCTCCTCTGAGTGTTGCACATTCACCACCACTCTCTGGGCCCTCCACCCTGTCAGTTCCCAATCCATGTCGTTACACCCTCCCCCGACTCCAGGTCTCCAAACTTTTTCACCAACCCGTTATGCAACACTGACTTGAATGCCCTTCTAAAGTTAGGATAGAGGATCATAATGACCCATCCCAAATCTACTGCCTGTGTTGTTACACTGAAGAAGTCAATGAGGTTTGCCTAGCAGGATCTCCTCTTCATAAAGCCATGCTGCCTCATGTCCTGTAGGCCAATGGCCTCCAAGAACTCCACTATTTGTTTTTTTCAATATGGTCTCAATAGAGGTATGACCCACTAGTCTGTGGTCACCCAGGTCCACCTCATGTATAACATCTACCTTTCTCCAGTCCCCATATACTCTTCTTGTCTCTAAATGAACAACTAAGGATGTCCTCAGAAGGGTGGCAAGCACCCTCCCCAGCTCTTGTCATGCCTTGGGGTGTAATCCATCGGAGCCAGGGGATAGAACAGTTATGTAAGAACTTTCCGTAGCAGTAGATCTTCGAGGGGATCTCAGTCATCAGGTAACACTGTAGGAAAGTCACCGTGAGTAAAGCAGGATCCACACGGAAGATTTTCCAGCAGTACAACTGGGCCACACACACCAACGTCACCTGCCGATGTCACCAACCCTATAAAAGCATGTGTGGCCCTGCTCCCTTCTCAGTTTCTTCCCCCGACAGACAAGGTGGCAAATCCTTGCCAGAGGGGACCGAGAGAGGTGCTCAGACCAGAATAAGAGGCTGGAAACATCAGTTAGTCAGTTCTTAGAAGACAGACCCATAAAAAGGGGGATGGTGGGAGGGAAGGCAGACCTGATGACTGGGATCCCCTCAAAGATCTACTGTTAAGGTAACTTCTTACATAACTGTTCTGTCTTCCTCAGGGGTATCTCAGTCATCAGGTTACACCATAGGGACGAGTACCGAGCAGTTTTACAGCTACAGCAGAACAGTCTGGGAGGAAGGGCAACCAAAGCCTAGGACAAGAGGCTCTGCAGAACAGCCCAGCTGAAGCCTGCTTGGGCTCTAGAAGCAATGTCCAGATTGTAGTGCTTGGTGAAAGCATGGACAGTAGTCCAGGTGCAGCAGTGCAAATGTCGTTAAAGCAGGCCACAGAGGTAGCCATGCCCCTCATGGAATGGGCTTTCAGCACCACTGGCAACTCTTTGCCATGCTTGTTGAAGCAGAATACAATACAAGGAGCCAGCAACTTGAACAAACATTGGTTGGAAACTTGAACACCCTCTCTTCCTGGGTCAAAAGAAACAAAAAGCTGCTTTGTTTTTCTGAAGTCCTTAGCTCAGAGCAGATAGTATTTCAGAATTGTGTGCACATCTAAAGTATGGAGCAGTGCTTCCCCTGGATTGGCACACTCCGGGAAATATACTGGCATGTGGATTGATTGGTTCAGGGTAAACTCAGACACCACCTTAGGGAGAAACTTAGGATTCGTGAGCAAAAACACCCAGTCTTTGAGAAAAACTAAATAGGATTCTTTACACCAGAGAGCCTGAAGCTTGGAAATCCTTCAAGCAGAAGTAATAGCAACTAAAAATAATACTTTCCATGAGAGGAAGTGTAGCTCGCAGGTCACGGCTGGCTCAAACGGAGACAAGGTGAATTTTTCCAAAATAAAATTTAAATCGAAAGCCGGGACAGGGGAATGGATTGGAGGTTCAGGTGCAGGATGCCCCTGAGAAAAGTACGGGACACCTCTACTGGGCCACGGTACAACCACCCACAGGCTCAAGAAAGGCAGAAATAGCCGAAAGGTGCACCTTGAGGGATGAGTACTGGAGGCCTGAGTCCAACAAGGATATCAGGTAGTCCAGAATCTGTTTCACTGGACAGGTAAAAGGGTCCAGGATGTGTGGCAGCCCAAATGGCAAACCCTTTCCACGCTGTGGCATATGTGGCTCTAGTGGATGGCTTTCAAGCTGCCACAAGGACACCTGTTACCCTCCGAGATACTCCAAACCAGGTGGCGGTTATGTCCTCAGGAGCCAGGCATGCAGACAAAGGGACTTGAGGTTTGGAAGGACCAGGGTCCCCCGAGCCTGTGTCAGCAGATCCCTGCAAAGGGACAGCAGAACCGGAGATTCCTCTGCTAACTGTTGCAGTAGCAGAAACCATATCTGCCGTGGCCAGAAGGGTGCGACCAGGATCATGCTGGCCCCCTCCATCTGCAGCTTGATTAGCACCCTCTGAATTAGAGGGAATGGACGGAAGGCATAAAGGGACTTCCCACTCCAGGAGAGGAACAACGCATCTCGCCAGAAAACTCCAGGCCCTAGAAGTAGCGAGCAGAAACTGGGCAGTTTTGCGTTGAGTAGGGATGCAAAAAGGTCCAAATTTGGATGACCTCATCTGTCAAACAGATCTTCAGCGACAAATGAGAGCAGTTTTGATTTGTGCATTCTGGACTGAGACCAGCTGAGGCTGTCCACCAGGATGTTCAGTACATCTGGAACATAGATTGTTGAGAGGACTGGGCCCTGGTCCAGTGCCCAGTACCAGACTCTCCTGGCCTCCCGGCACAGGGGGTATGAATTAGTTCCCACCTGCTTGTTGATGTAAAAGACAACACAGAGATTGTCTGACTGGACACACAACTGACCCACAATAAGATGGTTCTGAAAAGCCTGTATGGCATACAGGACCACCTGCATCTCAAGAACGTTGATATGCAGAGACATCTTGATCTAGGATTAGGTCTCCTGAGTCTGATAAGGACCAAGGTGCACACCCCAGCCCAAACTGGAGGTATTGGTAGTGATTATCTGCCAGGGAGAGGTGATCAGGAATGGGACCCCTTGTAATAGGTTCTGGAGGTCTATCCACCACTGGAGCACCTTACGGACTGGAGAGGAGGTCATCCATGTGTTGGTCCCACTGCACTTGGAGGGTCCACTGGAGCACCTGCTTGTGCAGTCTGGTCAGGGGGACTGCGGCGATGGCCACAGCCGTGAGACCCAACAGCCTCAAGTACACCCTTGCAGGAAAATAATGGCTCTGGGCAACTTCCAGAGCTTGGGAAAAGAGGCACTCTGCCCTGTTTTGGGACATAAAGATCCTGCCCTGTAATGAGTCCAGAATCATCTCTATGTGCTTTAGCCTCTGTGACAGGACCAAGACAGACTCAGGCAGACTGACAGTGATGCCCAGGTAGTGAAACAACTGGATGGTCCCCTCCAGGATCCAAAGAAGCTAATCTCTGGATGAAATCTTGAGGAGCCAGTCGTCCAGGTAGGGGAAGACGTACAGGTCTTCTCTCTGGAGGGCCACTGCTGCTAAACATTTTGTGAAGACCCATGGTGCAGAGGATAAGCCAAAGGGCAACACCTTGAACTGGTAATGTTCATCCTGAAAAAGAAACAGAGAAACCTCCTTTGCGGAGGACAAACCGAGATATGCAGGTAAGCATCTTGCATATCTAGGGAGCACAGTCAATTGCCATGCTTGAAAAGGGGCAGCAGGCCTGGCAGAGTGATCGTGCAGAATTTCTTGTATTGGATATAAAGTCTGAGGTCCCTGAGATCTAGAATAGGCCTCAAATCTCCAGTTCTTTTGGGGACCAGGAAGAACCTGGAGTAGAATCCCCCATTCCTTTGATGCCTGGGCACTGGCTTGATGGCCTTTTTCTACAGAAGGGACTGTATCTCCTTCCAAAGAACCATGACATGAGCTGGAGAGTAGGTGGAGGGTACCGGAGGAGTCTCTGGGGGCTGTTCTACAAGCTCCAGAGTGTGACCCCGTTCTATAATCTGAAGAATCCAGGCATCAGAAGTTATGGTTCTCCATTGGTTGAGATGGTGGGAGAACCAACCTCCGACCACCACCTCTTGGACAGGAACCGGAAGGGGGGGGGTCTGGCAAGGAGTCAAGCAGAGAGAATCCAGCCACTGGGACTGATCTGTTACACCTGGGGTGCTTTGTGGTAGGGCCCGAGGAGGGGTTAAGGTAAGGCAGAGGAGGTTTTCCTTTTGCACTGGGCATGGAAGCCTGCTCTGGATGTGTGGAACATCTTGCAAAAGGGTAGGCATTGCCTGCTTCTAAGCCGAGTATGGTAAAGTGAATGGACAGACGTAATAGCCCTACCAGATGCCTGTAAGTCATTAATGATGTCCTGGACATCTGGCCCAAACAACTCTGAGCCACTGAAGGGGCATTCAGCATCTTCTGCTGGACATCAGTCGGGAAGCCTGAGACTCTCAGCCAGGTGTGCCTATGAAGGCAAATGCCTGTGGCAGTGGCACGGGGCAAAAATACAGACAGCATTTACTGCACAGTCAAAAACTGTGTAGCCAAAATGTTGTACGCTAAGGTAGTGCTCAGCAAAAACAGCAAGCACTACCTTTGCGAACTCGGCACAGTAGACAGAACACACAAACTGTATGTTTGAAGGGGGCTCCGCCACCTGCACCCCCTGTTACAGGTGCTGTGCCCATGACCCCCCCCCCCCGACATTAAAATAACTAACTCCAGGGGGAGACGGGATGGAAATTCAGGGATGCAGAGAAACCGGGGGGGGGGATTGTTTAACACACCCAAAATAAAAATAAAATTTCCAGGACTGGGAATCAAACCCCAGTCCACCGATGTTCTGCCACACTCCACTGCCTCTGGCTCTATCCTCTGAGCCATGGCACCTGCTAGGCAACACACTTCACAACAGAACCCTTCTCCCTATTCCCCACACAGCTACAGGGACACCGCTAGCTATTATTCTCCTTCACTATTATGTCCCTGTAGCTGTTTTTACTCTAGCTGTTTTAACCATGTGGATTTTGACCCATGTTATTTCGGTTTAAACATTTTAGCCCAGTACTGTGGCAGCTGCCCTGGCACCCATATTCAAAATGTCATAAAAGGCCCTGAGGAGGTCCTTACTGATATCCTCTGCAGCCTGCAAAAATTTGAGAACCTCCTGTTTCTGGGAACATTTTGGGAGGGCTTGGGCAGTCGCCTTGACCTTCTTCCAGATGGTGTTTTGGTACTTGACCGTATGTGACAGATAGTTAGCAATCCAAAGTCCCAAAGTGGAGGAGGCATAAACCCTCTTACCCCAAAGGTTGATCCTTCTGGATTCCCTGTCAGGGGATGGGAACTAAAGTGCTTGGGCCCCTTAGACCTGTCATAAGCTGCCTAGATAACCACAAAATTGATATTAGGTTGGGCAACATAATAAGGTAGGCCCTGAGAGGCATAGTGAAGCTCTTCTGCCCTGCAGGAGCATGGCAGAAACCATATCTGGACAGTGCTAAGCTGCAGTAGTGGCATTCCTCAGAGCTGGAAGAATAGGAGGAATGACTTTAGTGAGAGATTCTGGAATCTCCAAGAAGTCCACCAGTCCTCTTCTGGTGGCATCCTCTTCCTTGATGTGGAAGCCCATAGCTGTGGACAGGTGCTTCATGACATTAAAAAAGGTAGGATTCTGAGGAGGAGACCTGGGATTATGTTTAACAGAGTCCTCGCTGACTGACGAAGCAGTGGACCTGTCTTAAGAAAGAGGTTCTTCCTCCTCCTCTTCCTCAGGGAGGATGAGGTCAGGGTGGTACTCCTCTTCAATGTCAACCTGCTCTAACTCGAGGTCCAACAAAGGAGGTACCAACAGCACCCTATGGAGCACAGCCCGAGAAGGCCAAAGAGGCGTTGTCGGAACCCAGGCCTATATGAGCACAACTGGTGCACCAGGGCTGTAATGATCTGGGACAAAAGGGAGTTAAGGTTGACGGCAGAAGGGTGTGTCAACAGCAGAGGGGTCATTGGCACAGGGCGCGACCAGCTATCCAACAGGTCTTGAAAGACTGAGGGCCCCGACACCCAAGGGCCTGGGGAAGCATCAGGTTTCAATGGTGGGACCGGACGGTCAAGCAAATGGGGGGCCAATGACCCGAGGGTTGCTGGATGGCTTCCCTGAGAGGTGGGAGGAGGTGCTGTCGGTATGGGCCTGGGAGAGGCAGAGGGCTGAACAGCAGTAGGCGTCAGAGCAGCCGCAGTCAATGGAGTAACCACGGAGGAGGAGGAAGAAGCTGTCGGGAAGCAGGATCGCTGCTGGGGGGGGAGCTGTCCCATTCATGATCCTTTTTGTTACTCCCCCCCCCAGAGGACCCCTGCCCAGAACTGGTTACCTGTTGTTCCATGAGGAACTTCTTTAAAGCTGTTTTGCACCACCTAAGGGTTGTGAGGTTAAATTTCTGGCAGAGCTCACAATCAGAGATGTCATGGTCAGGCCCAAGACAGAAGACACAGAGGTTGTGGTCGTCTGAAGAGGCAATCTTCTTTCTGCAGTGGCAGCAATGGAAGAGAGATGTGGAAGGCATAACTCTCAATATAACCGAGGTAAAGGAATATCTGTTTAAAGGAGATTCTAAAAACTACAGTAAAGGAAAAAAATTTAGGCAAAAATAGCTTGAAATGAGATGGAGCTTCCGCAGAGACCCATGAGAACAGAGTCGATGGTGGGAAAGAACTGAGTTGGGGAGTGTGGCCGCTCTTGCATTTATAAGGTTGGTGACATCGGCAGGTGACATTGGCATGGGCGGCCCCAGTTGTACTGCTGGAAAATCTCCCGTGTGGATCCTGCTTCACTGACAGTGACGTTTCTGCGGTGTGACCTGATGACTGAGATACCCCCAAAAAAGATCTGTTGGGTTTCAAGGTCTGAATATCTTAGAAAACCCTGTCTGCAGGCACCTGCCCAACCTCCAGTTTCTGCCCTTGGTCCTGAGCTCCAGCTACTCTTTAATCTGGTGGTGGACTGTCAATTTCCTTTGTGAAAACTAAGAAATAGTTGTTCACAACATTTGCTTCCTTGATCCCCCTCTACCCGATCTGTCCACCCTGCAAGCCTTTTAATGCCCTTCTTCATTTTCCCTTCCTTGCCAATATAGATGAAGGCCTTGTTGTTGACTTTTACTCCCTCGCTGTCCTAAGTTCAGTGTCTGCGTTGACCATCCTCACACCCGCACCGGCCTCGCTGAGTTTTTCTGAATAGTGCTGTCTAGCTAACTACGATTCTTAAAGGCCACTTTGTTTTCCCCTAACTGCCATCCTTACTTCTTCTAGGAACAAAATTGTCCTTTTCCTTCTCTTCTTCCCAAACCATGTAAGACAGCACTTGGTGAGTTCTTCTATTTCCTTCCTGACAGCCTCCTATTTTTGTTCCAGCCCCCCATCTGTTCCAACTGAGTCCTGCTTCAAGGATTTCCGCTAATTCCCTCAAATCAGTGTAGCCCCCTCTACAAATGAGGGTTCCTGAAAAGTCTTCTTTGAGCTTGCCTAAATGCTCACTGCCAAGCTGGTGTCCTGCGTTTTAGCAGTTTAAATGTGATTGCCAGAGAGTGTCTGTATAGCCTTTGTGCACTGTCTCTTTAAGAGCTGCCTGGATTGCAGTCATAAGTAATCTGAGAGGGAGCTCTGCTGAAAGATGTAACTATTTGCTGAAAATCATTTAGAGTGATAATGATAATGTAGTTTGTCTAACCTGCCTTCTTTGCAGCAAGGACTGTTTTGTTTATCTCCAATATCTTGGTCCCGGACTGCCGAATTGGACCAATCAGTACTGGTGGTCCCTAAAATGGAGCCGGACTACAGGAGCTGTCTGGAGTCAAAATCTGTAGGAACTGTAGTTTTGGGCTTTTGGCGCCTTTTTGCACCTGAAGGGGGAGCCTTTGCTGTGACTGACAGACAGATCAGCCAAATGAACCTTTTGGATTCTGGGGAAAGTCCCAGGCTTGCTGGCAGTTGAGTCAGATCTAAGTTGGGAGCTGAAGAAGCAACAGCTTGAGACAATCAAGCAGCCGTCTGAGTAGTTTCGCGTGAGAGAACTGTGGAAAGGCCTGAGTTGTGGCCTGCATGTCTGCCTGCTGCCCCTGAGAGGGAGAAAAGGGAATTATTTCGGACTAAATCCGAGTTTATGAGAACAAAGTAAGCCACTGATTTTTACCAGGCTCACACCTGAAGAAGACCAAAGATTTTGCTGAATGCGATCAGCCTGTCAGGATTTCCAGCTGCTTCTGAATTCCCGGTTTGTGCAGAGGCTCTCGATCATGACCGGAGAGCGGTTTGCCTGGTACAATAGAATTTCCTTATATGTAAATGTGCTGTGAGTTGTTAGTGGGTCGTGATGTGGTTCCCCACTGTGTGAACTGTGTTCTGCTTGCTGGAAGCTGTATCCAGCCCAAAACAGACTGTATCCGAATTTGTCTCCATTTGGCCGGGGCCTTGCCACACTGGCCCAGCCAGACTACCCGCTGCACAGAGAAAGCCATCGATGAGAGACCTGCCTGGGGATCAGCCCCCTGCTCCACGCTTGAACAGGAATGATGCCTCGGTGATTTGTGTGGGCCCTTCCTCTCCTGGCATACCAGATTAACCACCTGCTGTCTCGATTTTCATCCAGCCTGTGTCCAGTCTTGGGTATCGTGAGTAATCATCAGGGTAGCTCCCTGCAAACACAGCCTAAATCTAAAAGTGTGTCATCTGATTGTCTTGTTGTTTTCTTTTCACGAACTGAGCCCTCCGGCTCTGGATTACAAATAGTGTGTGTTGTGCATGTTGTTTTCTTCCATTGTTTATTTATTGTTTATTGATAAATATCGTGTAACCCCTAGATGGCGCTATCCCAGGGGCTACTACCCCTGCCTGATTTGCCACTAACAGGTTGAGGGGCCTGGATCCAATGGCGGG
The DNA here is from genome assembly GCA_016271365.2 of Neoceratodus forsteri. NCBI lineage: Eukaryota > Metazoa > Chordata > Ceratodontiformes > Ceratodontidae > Neoceratodus > Neoceratodus forsteri. Next base: position 959,258,623 of record CM028130.1, on the reverse strand, counting down.
TGCCTCCACCCAGAGGTCAGGGTTTGCAATAGTTAAACTAACTTGGTCACAGCCCTCTGGGACACTGCAACCCCCCTTTCTTCCCACTAGTGGCCCACACAATATATCAGAATTACCTTCACAGTATACACTTACCCCAGGTCTGGTTCCGCACTGGGACCTCCTGTGAAATGAGATACAGTGCAACAATCACAGTACAGTACTTTAACATAGACAAATACCTCAGGCAGTATAACTTTGCTGAAACGAGCAGCTCTGATTTATTTAGGGGATATAACAAGGACAGGGGGAAATCAGGTTAATTAGCTTATCACTCTAATAATCTACCTATGGCTCTGTGCACAGGCCTATCCCTATCAGTTACTGTCCCTGGGTACCCAAGCCCTAGTGGCTAGTCCAAACCGTGGCAGCTGGTAGGGGCCCTTTCACAGAGAAAAGGAGAATTAAACAGTCAGCAGTACAGTAATTCCATTTGGATTTAATGTGGCAATTCAACAGGGAGCGACCCTGAATTAGTACTCACGACCTCCAAATAAGATAGGGTCCTTCAATGTCAGTAGGGCTCACTTGAGGTGCACAAACCTTCACACATCCATATAAAAGAAAGCACTATACCAGGCAGGCTGCATCTGTATCCCGATCGCAATTACTGCACAATACCCGGAGAACACACAGCAGATTCAGTTCCTGACAGACCGAGTGTAATTTTCAGCAATTCCTCCAGTCTTCTACAGGGTGAGCCTGGTTTCTACTCTTCAGAGATCCTTTGATTCTTTTCACAGGACGGATTCAGTCCTAACAAGCTGCAGACGGAACTCTGGGCCTATACACGTTTTTGACTAAACTGCACACTGAAAAGCACAGGCTCCTTCCTTCTTCACTGCCAAAGCTCAACTGACACTCCAACTGAAAAACGGGCACTTCCTTTGAGTTCCTCCAGTTCTTGACTGGATTGGCTGTCACTCACAATAGACTGCTGCTGTTGGTCCAAAAGGCACTGAAGTCTAAACTACATCTCCCAGAGTCACTGCCCATACAATCCTCTTGTGGCTGGCTCAGATTATGAGTCCAAGTTCTGATTCGTCCAAGGCACCATTTTAGAGCTAGCTTACCCCACACTGATTGGTCCAGTTCAGCAGTTCAAAACTAGAATGGGAACTAGCAGACACAGTTCTGACTGCAAAGAAAGCAGGTTAGACAAACTGTAATTTCATTATTACTCTAAATAATTTCTGGCAAACAGTTACATCTTTCAGATAGGTTCCCTTTGCACTCTAGTGACTGCAAAAATGAAGTAAATTGGCAGCAGTTCGAGTGATACTCAAACAGAGAAGCACAGTCCCCCATACAAACTAATTATGTCTGCAAGCAGACAGCTCTTAAAGAGACAGTACCAGAGGCTCTAAAAACACTCACTGATAAATGGCTTAAACGCAAACACCATTCAGGCTTGGAGCATTCAAGCAAGCTCCTGGAAGTCTTTTGGGAACCCCCATTTGCAGGGGGTTACACCCTTCCTGGCCTGGGAAAGCTTGACGTCCGCAAGGCAAGTACTATAAGTTTCAACTGCAACCATATACATTTGCATTAGGCTCGCACATGTAATCATCAGTCAATATATCATTTTACCAAGAACACATTTCTGAAACATTGCAGTACGTCACTCTTTACACAGTATTACATACACATTGTACCATAACTCAAGTTATTACCTCTGTACATGAAACCTGAAGAGAGGGGCCCTTCCTATCAGTTACCTTGGGGCTGGATGGGGCAAGGGCACCATACTTAGAGGGCAACACAAGTAACTTGGAGTTAGCACTGATGCTCAGTTTGGGCAATGAGCTCGGGGACACATACACTCCTTTATGGACAACATTGAGAGGCAAGTCCACAGGCCTCCCAAGTGAATCATAACTGAGGTGCACCACAGGCTTTACAGCTCGGCCAGTCTTTCTAGGGGGAACTGTTATAGTCTCTGCACTCTGAGCCTCATTTTCAGCATTGTCCTCACTTGTCAGGAGTCTCCATGGGGTAGAGAGGCTAGAACTTGGGCACTTTCAGCTCCAGGAGTTACAGTTTCTGAGTCCACAACATTTGGCTCGCATGGAGAGCTTTCGGACACTGGCAGTGGACTGTCAGGGCACTCAAAATACTCTTCTTGTTCGGGTGTATCACCAGTCTGCCCCAATCTATCATTTTCTTCCCCTGAAAGCTCAAACAGTTCAACCATGCACAATGATTCCATTTCATCTGATCTGATGCTTTGCACTTCACTTTCTGGGAGCATTGGCTCCAGGACGAAGCTGGGGGCTTGGACAGTCCAGAAGGCCCAGCTTCATCTCCAGTATTGACTAGGGGATTGCCCCGAAATAATTGACTCAGTTCGTAAGAAGGATAGTATTCAAAGTCACTCTCACTTTCTTCTGATATGGACTGACAGTCATGCTCAACTGGGACTTGTGCAGGGGAACACTTTAACTCTGCTTCTGTAGGTGCAGACTTCCTTGGTCTTTTCTTAGCAGCAGCTCTAGTCACTGGTCCAGAGGGGGCATCTTCTGGGGGCTCAGACTCAATCAGGATTTGTCCAATGGGCAGTAAATGATTTCTATGCATTGTTTTTACATCTTTTGAATTATTCTCAGGCCTTACTTTGTACACTGGCAGATCATCTAGTTTGCCCACTACAATGTGAGGGAGATGGTGCCATCTGTCAGCAATCTTGTGCTTGCCATGCAGTCCCAGATTTCTTAGCAATACCCGATCTCCCTCCTGGAGTTCCTGTGCTTTCACCTTTTTATCATACCTTTCTTTGTTGGCCAGATTTCTTTTGGCAGCCATGGTTTGAGCCAGTTGGTACGCATGAGTTAGCTGGGCCTTTAACTTTTGCACATACTGTAAATAGTTGTCAGCTTGAACCCCATCAGGAGAGACCCCAAACACACATCTACTGGTAGTCGAGCTTCTCTTCAAACATCAAGGGTGGGGAGAATCCAGTGGCATCACTTTTGGTGCAGTTATAAGCATGTACCAGGGTGCTAATTTGTTGGCTCCATCTAGGCTTGTCCTTTGGGTGCAGGGTGCCTAGCATATCTAGCAAAGTGCGTGTTGAAACGCTCAGGCTGTGGGTCCCCTGGGGGTGGTAAGGAGTGGTTCTGGACTTTCGTACTCCCACAGAGAAAGCATCTCTTTGATCAGACGACTCTCAAAGTCTCTCCCTTGATCAGAATGGATTCTTTGTGGAGCCCCATAGTGAACAAAAAGTTTTCTACAAGTACTTTGGCCACAGTGGATGCTTTCTGGTCTTTGGTGGGGAAAGCTTGGGCATATCTCGTGAAATGGTCAGTGACCACCAGCACATTACTGATATTTCTTTGATCTGACTCCAAACTTAGAAATCAATACAGACCAACTCCATGGGTGCACTGGTGGTGATGTTAACAAGGGCAGCCCTCTGAATAAAACTTTCCTCTGTAAGCAGCGACTACAAGTTCGAATGTGGTTGCTCCACATCAGCCCCCATCTTAGGCCAATAGAATCTGGATCTCACCAAGTCAAGTGTTCTGTCTATACCAAGGTGCCCCATGTGGTTGTGCAAGGACCTCAGTACTGAGTCTCGAAAGGCAGTGGGCAGCACTAGTTGTTGTTGTCTACTTGTCCCCCTCTGTCTACTGTTTCTCTGTATAACAGTTTATTGATCAGTTTCAACTTAGGACCTTCTTTGTATAACAGTGCAGTTCTCAAATCAGTGGAGCGTAATTTGGACACATCTTTTCCTGCATAGAGGGCTTCTAAAGCTGCTTTGATCATGGGATCGCGGGATTGAGCCCGCCGAATACTGTCATTGTCCAGCTGAGGCAGTGCACCAATGTCTATTGCAGAAAAGTGGCAATAAGCAGCAGGTATGCAATTCTCAGAGGCTCCCAAGCAATCCACCATGCAGTCCACTGCTGTCGTGGACATTTGTTCCTCCCTGTCAAACTTCCGCAGAGTGCCGAATGTCAGGTTCTGCCAATCGGACCCAATCATTCTGGGGAACAGGCCTCCGGGAGAGAGCATCAGCATCTATGTGGTTCAGACCTGCTCGGTATTCGAGAGCATAGTCATATGTAGATAATGCAGAAAGCCACCTATGGCCAGTGGCATCCAACTTAGCTGAGGTCTGCACATAGGTCAAAGGATTATTGTCAGTTTTACTAGTATTTTAGCCCCATACAAGTACTCATGGAATTGGTCAACAATAGCTCACTTCAAAGCTAGGAACTCTAACTTATGTACAGGATAGTTCTTTTCGGATGGGGTCAGGCTTCTACTGGCAAAGGCCACTGGTCTCAGGCCATTCTCGTGCTCTTGGTACAACACAGCCCCAACCCTTGCAAGCTAGCATCAGTGTGCAGGACGTAGGTTTTCTTGGATCGGCATAGGCCAGCACTGGAGCATGGGTAAGTTGATATATGATCTCATGAAAAGCAGTCTCACAATCAGGAGTCCAGCGGGCCCCAAATACTTCACCGGATGAAAATACACTCTTTCAGTCTTGAGGGACGCTGACTTTTGGTATTTTTGTGGGTTGGGGATACCCTGAGTAAGGTTAAGTAAAGGGGATCACTCTTGAATAGTCCTTGATGAGCGCCGATAATAACCACAGAATCCCAGGAATCTCTGCAGTTCTTTTTAGATTTTTGGGCTGTGGCCAGGTGGTCAAGGCCTCAACTTTACTTGGGTGGTCTCTATTCCTCGGTGGATACTATGTGTCCCACATACTTTACTGATGTTTGAAAGAATTGACACTTATCAATGGACAGTTTAAGGCCAAAGTCCTCCAGTCGGTCCAATACCTTAAATAATCTGCTCTCATGTTCCTCCAGTGAGCTGCCAAACACAATAACATCATCTAGGTATACCAGGCACTCTAGTAAGTTCATGTCCCCCACTGCACGCTCCATCAATCGTTGAAAAGTGGCTGGGGCACCTGAAATCCTTGAGGCATCCTCATGAATTCATAGAAGCCAGCCGGACAGATAAAGGCCGTCTTCTCACGGTCCTCTGGGGCCGCCGGGATCTGGTAGTACCCACTCAGGAGATCCAGCACAGAGAACCACTTGCTCCCGTTTAGGCAGTCCAAAGCATCCTGAATGCGGGCATTGTGTACTGATCAGGATAGTCCGCCGGTTTAAGGTGCGATAATCCACACACATCCTTACTGTTCCATTCTTTTTCCTCACTACCACAATGGGGAAGCATAAGGGCTTCTGGATTCTTGTATTACACCAGCAGCTAACATCTCTTGCAGATGCCGTCCTCACATCATCTATGTCAGCAGGTGCCAGGCGTCGAGACCTCTCGCAAATGGTCTTTCGTCATGCAGCGGATATTGTGCTCAGCTCCTTGCACGCATCCTACATCCCATTCCTTTAAAGAAAACACCTGGTCTCTCTGGGCAAGCTTCTCACTGATCCTCACTTTCCATTCAGCTGGCAGCGGGAGTCACGAAATCAAACAAGTCAGGCGTTACTCTGTCATTCTTCCTTGAACTCTTGCTGCTGGTAGCACTGCAGTGTCTGCACAATGCACATTAGCCAGGATGCAACCTCTGTTTACTCGAATGTCTCTTTCAGACACATTATGAACTTGGACCATTACCCTTCTGGCATAAGCATGGGCTCTAGCGGGCAAAATACTAAGCTTGACCAGCAGTCCCTCTGGCAATTTTCCATCGCCTGGTGCATCCAACATTAATATTTTATTCTTAACATCCTTTGACATCGGACCTCTCCCTGTAAGGTACACTGGGCATTTGGCGCCAGGATCAGAGACTCAGGATCCTTCTTCCATACAATTCCGACCGGTTCCTCTGGTTCTGTTTTTCAGCATCTCTGTGCCTCATAGGCCTTCTTAATTAAAGCCGGAACTCTTAAAGCTCTACTAGTCTTTGACCCTGTTTTTCATAACACAACTGTGCCAGCCTTCCGAACATATGAGCATTTGTTCCAATCAACAAAGGGACACCATCATACAGTCCAGTGGGGGGACACACTAAGGCTAGGGTCTCTACTTGTTCGGCCACTCCAGCCAAGGAGGTGGGGAAAGACAGCCAAATTCGGATATACCCAGAATAGGGGTAGGCCTTCTCACTTAACCCCATACATGCAGTCCTTCTAATGGTTGTAAGGGCACGTCTGACAAATGCTTCTGATACCAATCCTGGAACATAATTGTCACTTGGGAGCCACTGTCTAATACAGCTCTTGTAGACACTCCATTCCACCTTTACAGTGGTCTCCATGGAGGACCCACTATTCTGGACCAGTCTGGAGGCGGTAGTGGGGCCTGGGCAACTGACCTTGCCACAAAAGGACGTGAATTAGCATTTTGGTGCCTCACTGGGATCATGTTGTGCACCTCTTAACCACTGATTTCTTCTCCGAAGCTCTCCTTGTAGCCTATATGCAACTTTGTCAGTGTCTTTGGGACTGGCATTCCCTTTCATGTGCCCATCTTTCCCACAATTATAGCAAAACATACTTTCTGGAGTTTGAGCTGGCCAAGGCGCCACACTGGGAGCCAGGGCGGGTATTAACTGGAAACCTTGGTGCCATCTCTGTCTGCGGCGGTGATAAGCATTTGGAGACATCTCGTCAGTTTCTCCACTTCCATGGTCAAGGAATTGAGTTTGGAGCTGTTATCAGCAGGAGATACATGGGTGGGTACCCCCACCCCATAGCAGATGCAGTCGGATATAGGTCAGGGCCCGTACTTGCAGGCGTGGCTTTCATAAAGGGACTTTTTTGAATTCCCGGATCTCTCTCAACAGTTCGCCCCATTGTGGCATATCTTTTCCTTGTCAGAGCACTCATTGACTGTCAACCTCTGCCCCTGAACTTCACTTGATGGGTCACCTCAGTCACTCGGTCGTAGCCACAGCTGTTGGGCGCAGGTACCTCCCGAGGTCGCCTTTCTCAACTCCTCGAATTTCTCTCATTAACTCATCATAGGAGGTGGGGATTCAGTCGATTTGCCAGGCGTAACTGAAGCAACAGCAGTTCTGAGAAGGGGGCAGACTTAAGGATTCTGTCCAGTCTGGTTCGGTCCAGTTCAATCGCTGGCAAACTACCCTTTCTGAGGCATTCTTGCAACAATTTTTCCAGCCGAGAGACATACACGGACAACAACTCCCCTTGGTACTGTTGTGCATTTCTTACTCTCCACCATAGGTCCTCATCAGAATCTGGGCTCCCATACACATTCTCCAAGGCCTCAAGATAGGCCTGTGCAGTCGCTTCAGGGTTACTGGCCCGTTTAGCACGGATGGTAGCCAGGGCAGGACCTCGGAGGCTCTCACTAACCCTCTTTGCTTGCCTTCCGAGCATTGCCATTCTAGCACTTGGGGGCAACATAGTTCTATCAGGTCTCCAGTCATCCTCCCTTGGGGGGTGGGGAGGGTGCCAGAGAAGATCCTCAACCTTCGGTAAGAGTCGTGACTAATGGCAGGTGCAGAAATAGGAGTCTGCATTGGTTCAGCCACCATTACGGGCACTGGAGCAGGAGAGGGTGTTGGGGGAGGAACATCCCCAGGTGGCAAGAATAGTTTCTTCAAGTCCTCCACAGTTTTCCCCTCTCCCAGCAACCATTCAGCAAATTTCTCCTCAAAAGTTTCAGATAGTGGTGGGGGCTGATTCCCCACCGGGTCTTTACTGTCCTTAGTTATCACTCTCCAAGCAGTGAGGCTCCCTCTGGGGTAATGGTCTGTGGCACTTTGGAGCTATCTATGGGATCCTTAAACTCTACTAGGGCCAGGAAAGTGTGGGTGAGCAGATTAGCATGCCACCCACCACCACAGGGTTTTGTAAACCTTCCACCTTGGAAAGTACTCCTGCACAGTGTCCGTATTGATACCCAGGGGATGTCCAGGATAAGCATAGCATTTGGGGTCGATCTCCTCCCCAGTACACCACTCCACCAGCCGTGCACAGCCACTTCTGTCGGGTACCCATTTTTTCTTAACAGTGGTTCGTAATATGGCCACTAGAGGACACACAATCCCAGCGGTGAGCCTCCAAGATGTAACCCCTAGATGGCGCTATCCCAGGGGCTACTACCCCTGCCTGATTTGCCACTAACAGGTTGAGGGCCTGGATCCAATGGCGGTGCCTCCACCCAGAGGTCAGGGTTTGCAATAGTTAAACTAACTTGGTCACAGCCCTCTGGGACACTGCAACCCCTTTCTTCCCACTAGTGGCCCACACAATATATCAGAATTACCTTCACAGTATACACTTACCCCAGGTCTGGTTCCGCACTGGGACCTCCTGTGAAATGAGATACAGTGCAACAATCACAGTACAGTACTTTAACATAGACAAATACCTCAGGCAGTATAACTTTGCTGAAACGAGCAGCTCTGATTTATTTAGGGGATATAACAAGGACAGGGGAAATCAGGTTAATTAGCTTATCACTCTAATAATCTACCTATGGCTCTGTGCACAGGCCTATCCCTATCAGTTACTGTCCCTGGGTACCCAAGCCCTAGTGGCTAGTCCAAACCGTGGCAGCTGGTAGGGCCCTTCACACAGAGAAAAGGAGAATTAAACAGTCAGCAGTACAGTAATTCCATTTGGATTTAATGTGGCAATTCAACAGGAGCGACCCTGAATTAGTACTCACGACCTCCAAATAAGATAGGGTCCTTCAATGTCAGCAGGGCTCACTTGAGGTGCACAAACCTCTTCACACATCCATATAAAAGAAAGCACTATACCAGGCAGGCTGCATCTGTATCCCGATCGCAATTACTGCACAATACCCGGAGAACACACAGCAGATTCAGTTCCTGACAGACCGAGTGTAATTTTCAGCAATCCTCCAGTCTTCTACAGGGTGAGCCTGGTTTCTACTCTTCAGAGATCCTTTGATTCTTTTCTGGGGACGGATTCAGTCCTAACAAGCTGCAGACCGGAACTCTGGGCCTTACACACGTTTTTGACTAAAACTGCACACTGAAAAGCACAGGGCTCCTTCCTTCTTCACTGCCAAAGCTCAACTGACACTCCAACTGAAAAACTGGCACTTCCTTTGAGTTCCTCCCAGTTCTTGACTGGATTGGCTGTCACTCACAATAGACTGCTGCTGTTGGTCCAAAAGGCACTGAAGTCTAAACTACATCTCCCAGAGTCACTGCCCATACAATCCTCTTGTGGCTGGCTCAGATTATGAGTCCAAGTTCTGATTCGTCCAAGGCACCATTTTAGAGCTAGCTTACCCCCACACTGATTGGTCCAGTTCAGCAGTTCAAAACTAGAATGGGGAACTAGCAGACACAGTTCTGACTGCAAAGAAAGCAGGTTAGACAAACTGTAATTTCATTATTACTCTAAATAATTTCTGGCAAACAGTTACATCTTTCAGATAGGTTCCCTTGCACTCCTAGTGACTGCAAAATGAAGTAAATTGGCAGCAGTTCGAGTGATACTCAAACAGAGAAGCACACAGTCCCCCCATGCAAACTAATTATGTCTGCAAGCAGACAGCTCTTAAAGAGACAGTACCAGAGGCTCTAAAAACACTCACTGATAAATGGCTTAAACGCCAAACACCATTCAGGCTTGGAGCATTCAAGCAAGCTCCTGGAAGTCTTTTGGGAACCCCCATTTGCAGGGGGGTTACAATCGGATAACACCTTTGAGTCAAAGACTCCTTTACAAAGGTTCCACGTCGTAGATAAGACAGAGAAAACTGTGACTAAAGTGACAACTAACATAGTAATTAAAGACAATGGTTACAGAATGGTTGCAAATGAGTACAGAAAATACAAAATAGCAGCAGGGAATACATGGTAACAGACACCTGCTAAAAAGGTACAAAGTGCAAAAGGTTACAGGTACAAGCATAACATTTCAGGGCGATGGTGCTAGCCATTCCCAGGAGTTCCTCGCTGGCCAAGGCAGGACACTGGGGTCCATTGTCACGGTATAGGCACGCCCAGAGGCGGTGGACCAGTGTTAGGTCCATGATCAAGGGGGGGGAGGTGGGGGGTGGTAGAAATGGAAGGTCAGGTTTAGGGGCAGTCACACACTGATCCCTGGGTGATAAGGTCGCTTAGTTGGGACTTGAACCGACCAAGTTTGGGTTCAGTGAGGAGGGAATTTGAGAGTAAGTTGAGCCAGGATGGGGCCAGATAGTGAAATGTTCTTTGGCCTGAGGTGGTCTTGCAGCGAGGTACCCTAAAGTGGGTAGTTGCTGATTGCCGTGTGAGGCGGGTAGACAGTGGGGACTGAAGTAGTGGGGAGAGGGCTGGTGGGAGTAATCCTGAGGTGATTTCCTTAGCGAAGAGGCAGACCTGGTACTTTAGCCCCCCATCGAAGTTGAGCCAGTTTGCTGAGGCGTAGAGGGTGTAGGTGTGTGTAAGTCTAGGACAGCCTGTAGCAAGTCTGCAAGCCTTATTGAGGGCCAGTCTAAACTTGTGTAGGTGGGTGGTGTCGGCTGCACCATAGATGATGATTCCATAATCAATTAGAGATAGAACAGATGCAGAGATGGCTAGGCGGAGAGATTCAGGGGGGAGGCAGTGCTTATAGCAGTGAAGGAGACCAATACGTATATTGATGGCAGTGCTGAGCATCCGGATATGGTTGTGGAAAGTGAGACCAGTGTCTAGGGTGATGCCACGGTATTTGAAAGTGGTAACCTGCTCAAGGGAGTCTTTCAGTGAGTTCAGAATAAGCGAGGGTTGTCCTAGGTTCTTATTTTGGGGGGGGTGCAAACATCATGGGTTTAGTTTTTTTGTAATTTAGTACTAATCTGTGCTGAATGAACCAGGATTCGGCTTCAGAGAAGGATTTCTGGAGTGCCGAGTGGAGGGCTGCGGGATCAGTGTGTGAGTTGTAGAGGACTGCATCGTCTGCATATAATAGAATTTTTCCCGAGCAGGCGTTGGGTAGGGTGTTGAGGAATAGGGAGAAGAGAAGTGGGCCAAGAATTGAGCCTTGAGGGACCCCAGATCTGACTTGGTGGGGGGATGACAGGGAGTGGGCAATCCAGACTGTCTGGGTTCTCTCACACAGATACCTGGCAAAACAGTCAATGGTCTCATAGAGGAGGCCCATCTGAGTGAGGGAGTCCAGGAGAAGCGAGTGGTGCACAGTATAGAATGCCTTTGAGAGGTCTATAAAGACAGCAACAGCAGTGTAGCCGGTGTCCAGGGATGTATGGAGGGTGTTAGTAAATTCCAAGAGGGCAGTGGTGGTGCTATGGTTCTGGCAGAAGCCATGTTGTTCAGGACACAGGATGCTATATTTAGTGAGGTAGTCTGTTAGTTAGGTGGCCACGATTTTCTCCAGGGTTTTAGAGAGGGGAGGCAGGATTGATATTGGGCGGTAGTTCCCAGGCAGGGAGTGGTCATCACTTTTAAGGATAGGAGTGATGAGGTCAGATTTCCATTTGGTGGGGAACTGACCCAGAGAAAGGGAGCGGTTCAAAAGCATGTTGGGGGGGGGGAGAACCTCACTGAATGTGAGTCTAAGCAGTTTCAGGCCCAGTGTGTCACTGCTGAAACGAGATTTACTGAGGGCTTTGAGTAGGAGAGGGGCAGCTTCTTGCTGAGAAACTGCTTTAAAGTGGAAAGGGGGGTTGGGGAGGGGGCAGTGTGGTGTAGGGTGGGTGGGAGAGAAAAAGTTGGAGGGAAGAACATCAGTGAGGTCAGAGAAGGCATCATTTAATGTGCCTGCGATAAGGGCTGGGTCTGAGGTGATAGATCCGTTGGCCCTGATATGGGTAGGCGGGGCAGTGGAGGCTTTGCCACTTAGCAATTTGAGTGAGTCCCAAAACTTGCGACCTCAGCCCCATGTGTTGGTGAGCAAGGTTTTAAAGTACTCAGCCTTTGCTTTTTGAATATCCCATGTGCATTTATTGCGAGCTTCCTGGTACCGCTGCCTGTCAGAGGGTTTTCTGGTATCCTGTGCAATGTGCCACAGATTGTCTCATTCGCGCATCTGGTCCAAAAGGGCTTGAGACAGCCACGGTGTGTTGGCACCTTTAATTTTTTGTTTGGTCGGGGTGCAAACAGGTTGCAGGCAGTGTTGAACTTATGAATGAAATAGTTGAGGGCAGTGTCAATGTTCTGAGCATTTCTTATGGGGGACCAGTCAGTAGATAGGAAATACTGTTTAAGGGACTGTAGTTTGCCAGGTTTGAGGCGGCGTTGTAAGACAGTTTTGGGGGGGGGGGGTTGTTGATACAGTACAACCAGTGACACAGCACTGGAGAGTGGTCACTCAGGGCATCAGGTAGTACCACAGGGCCGCAACCAGCTGCAACGTTCCTGGCTAGCCCACCATTCTCCATCTGGGTACCCAGAGTGTGTGACTGGATTGATACAGCCTTTAAGCAAATTAACCTGATTACGCCCCTCCCTTGTTCAAGTCCCTTAAATCAATCAGATCTAACTCTTTTTTGCATTTACCCTGACTGTGGTTCCAGTTTGAGCAAGAGAACTGTACTGCTGTTATTTGCTGTGTATAACCTTGTTTTACAGGGGGTCCCCATGGCCGGGCCAGAGAAAAGCCCTAGTGGTAAGTGCGAACAGTATGGGTACTTGTGTGGTGTATCAGGGGTATTGAGAAAGTGATTATTGTGTATTGTTCCTGCCACTAGTAAGGAAAGAGGGGGGTTACAGTGTCCTGGAGGGCTGTGCCCAGGTTAGCTTGCCACTACCAACCCTGACCTCAGGGTGGAGGCACCCATTTCAGAACTCAGGCCCCTTAACCTGGTACTAGCCAAGCAGGCAGGGGTAGTAGCCCTTGGGATAGCGCCATCTAGGGGTCACATCAGCCTTCCTAAAGTCCAGCACAATTTTTCTGGAATACAAGTGCCTACTTCCAAGAGGGATTTTTAAAACACACTGAGCTATGGTCACTTTGTTCCAATGGGGGCTTCCACTGTCTCCCCTGCAGAGAGTTCCTGGTTCGACAGCACCCGGTCCTAGATAGCTCTCTCCCTGATTGATTTCATCATCTGATAGTCTTCACGAAAATCTCATGGTAAGTGGAAAAGGGGATACAGATGTCATTCCTGTAGAGTGCTCCTAGCTTAGGGAGGAGGAGCCTCTTGTGGACAGTATATCAATGTGACAGGAGACATCTGAGCTTGTAGAGCTGAGAGTGGTAGAAATGTAAGGGGGAGGGGACAAGCGGGGGGAGGCCCTCAGTCCTCAGGGTAAAATTAAAAGTCTGACACAGTTCCAGGAGCACAAATAAGGAAGGATTACTCCTGTGTAGACTGTAACCCCGGTACAAAACTGACTAAATAAAGTGTGAAAATGAAACATACAGCATAGTGAGAAACATGCCCCAGACACCCAATGAGGTATATTCGATCCTACATCAAAGGTGGTGGGATCCTACAGGGAATTGTTTCCAATTCCAACACTGCAGAATTAGGGAGATTCTCTAAAAATAATGAGAACTTACTGATTCTTACTCTGTATCCCCGTGTGTCTCCCCCACCCCACCACCACCACCACCACCACCACCAACCTGGGTCGCAACTGGAAATGATCTTTGGCTCAGTGTGCCTTTCCCAGTTACTAATTTTCAAACAAAATTAAAAAATAAGTACATTTAGGTTACATGTATTTTGTAAAAAAGAGATTCCAGCTGTGTGCACGTGTGTTTCATTTGAGCAGCCTTATATTTCCAGGTAATGTCTCATTTCACTGATTTGAGTTTTTTCCCCTCTGGAATGCCTTTTATGCAAGAAAGTGCAGCATATATCTCTGGAATTGACGAACCAAGGCCAAGGCTTTCCTAATCAGTCGATATAAACGATGAATTTTGGGGTGGGGGGTGGAGAGAGGGTTCTTGAAAGAAGATTAAAAACATGTTCCAATTTGGTGTAGTGAAACACTAGGTTAATCCAGGTTGCTGCAGGCTTGTACCTAGATCAAGCTTCTCAGTGAGGAGCTTACAAATGTGTAATCAGGCACAGATCTGCTAACCCATAAGTAAAGCCACACACAAGAATTAGAAAAGGAAAAGAAATTAGAAGCCTCATTTTTTTTTTCACTTTCTTCCCTCTCCATTTTCTCCCTGCCCCTCCCCACGGGACAACTGGGGTCTCCAGTGTTACAACCTTCCTACAGCCGAAGGGCACGCGATTGGCTGTCTCCACAGATGGCGCTAATTCCACTCCTTAACTGTCAGCAAAGGTCACGCAAGTACCAGGCAGTATGTCCCCTTCCCGGACCCTGAGCACCTCCCTCCAAGACAAGCTCTGCCCCCAGCCAACCCTGGTTCACGATTCCAGGGCCTGCATGTGAACCACAAGCTCCCCGATGACAGCGTGGCAAGTTACGGCCACACAACTGGACCAGTCGAGGCTGGGGGGGGGGGTTAAATTAACAGGAAGGCTTCCTTTTCCACGTTTGTAGTTCATTTCACACTGGTCCTTCACTGAGGTGAGAAAAAGTCTTGTGCCTGATCTCTAGGAGACTGAATGCTAGGTCGAGAAAAGAAGGCAAACTGGATTTTTATAAAACTGGTTTGGAAGAGCTCCTTTGAACTGTAAAGGAAGAGGGGGAACAGCAGGGTAAAAAGGCATATCCAAGAAGATGTGCAGATTCTAATTAATTTTTGACACATACAGCTGCTGACAGATATGGGCACAGCAGACAAATGAAATCAGTGCTTTTTTTTCATCCTTTTTTTCAGTCTACATTTCTATTATGTTGTTTAGCAGGAAGACTCTAAGCCTAGGTCAGACTCGCTTTCAAACACAAATCCAAGAGATCAGAGACTAAGTGTATCCAATCTCCACATTGTTCTTCTAAACCTAAAAATCAGAGTAATTCTGCCCCACCCAGAAATCCAGGGATATTCTATTTATTCATAATTTTTTGACTGGGACAGGTGCTAGTCTGAGCCAAGGCTTGTTTTCAGGTGCAACCTGGGGGAAGGGAATTACAGCGGAGGCATGAAGCGTAAGATGAATGTAACCAGATGATACAGGTGTTACTTTCTTGGTTACTACCCCTGCCTTATACCTGCAGGGGCCAAGCAAGGTTGAGGGCCTGGGTTCATTAAACTCCTCACATGGGAAGGGGGGGTTTGGTTCGGATGGGGAATAAGGGGAACAGTGCTGTGCCTCCACCCGGAGAAGGAAATAGTGGACCTGAACCACAAGAAGAATACTGCCCCAGGGATGCAGTACTAACCACCTCCCCAGTAGCTGCTGGATATCATCTGAATACCAATCTGTACCAGTACCCACACTTTAATAACAATTTCAAACACTTTTGTACCAGTAAGGGTAGATCGTTTATAATAGGCTCACAGACCAAAATTAGACACTGACAACGGGATTTTATTAAATCAGCAACACAGGTCCTATGTAGGGAACAGGGGTTATACAAAACTGTTCTAGTAATGCTTTTAGCGACTGCAACACGATTACCACTTTCATTTTTTTCAAATGTGTCACGCCACGCTCTGTCATCTTGGGTGACCGGGCCTCTCCACACAGATGGTGTAATAGGCCTCCCAATACCCTCACAGAACATTTCAGCAAGGCCTACTGCACTGTAGGTCCTCCCAGACACTATCCTCAGTAGCAGATGCCCACAGTTTCTATTAGTATTAAACAATTAGCCTTTCAGACTGCAGTTTAGTCCTAGTTACTGGGTATCGCAATTAAACACTATTGCAAGCCTGATGTTGTGTTACACGGAATCTTGCGTTGGTGCTCTTATAGATATGCAAGCTTCTACCTGAATGACTTTTGGCTAGCACTTTTTACCAACACAAATTGTAATGTAACAGGGAATCCAATGCATATTGTAATCCAAACAAGGAAAATTCAGAAGCAGCAGTTTCTGGCTGGCAAGCCAGTACTCACATGTCCTGTACCACTGGAAAGTACCCTTAGATGCTTCTGAACGGACAGTGTTGTAGCAGCAGACAGATGGTGGTTGCAGGCCCAAGTTAGGCCTGATCACTGCGTCACAGTTTCCTTTCCTCTCAGCCAGCACTTGGCAGTGTGGCAAGTACAGAATGGCCGAGTTCGATAAGCTACCCCACCTCACCGCAGTGGGTGCTCACTTGATAAAGGGCTCCTGACCACCTCCTGCCCTGGCACACCAGACAGGTAGAATGGTTTGTTCTCAACCTCTGATTACAGTAGTCTGCAAATGGTTTCAGCACAGTTGGTACTTCACAGCTCTTCAGGTCTCCTAGAACTTCTCAGCTTGGATGGAACTTCCAGCAACCGGATTCTGCTCACACCAGGATCTCTGGCTCTGAGGCCTGGCTAGGCCCTCAGCTCTCCTCCTCAGCAACTCTTTCCTCTCCAACTGCTCAGAAAGGACTGCCCTAAACTTCTTCTTGACTGGGGAAGGGTTCAGCTTAGTCATCTCCTGTCTCAGTTTATTACTGGCTGTCCTGGTTGTCACTAAGACTCTGGCTCATTAAAAGTGGCACAAAAGGGTGCCAAGCACTCTGATGCTGTTCTTCTCAAGTGCATGTGTCTTTACAAGGACACCTTGCATTCCAGTTGGTCGATTGCGGGGGTCAAAGTTCACAAGATGGTGGCGTGCATCTATTTACACTTACAAGTTCCATGCCTGACTGCTGTTTCACACAGTTTTTATTACTGCTGGCTGCTATTTGTTTTACAGCACTAAATCCATCTGTGTCACAGTCTGGGTTATCTATGATGACATCAGCGATCCCTCCGGTTCATCTTCAGGTGCAGGGTGACCTCTTTTACTGGCGGCATACCATGAAAGAATAAAAAGGACAAACAACATCTCCTCCTCTTCTGGCCTCCTGCACCAGTCCCTGCCAGAAGATGTAGGTGTCACAGGTGGACCCACCTCAAACCTTCAGGGTCTCAACAGGTAAGCCCCACCTTTGGAGGAGGTTACACTCTCCCCTTGCTGAAAGATTGAAGTCCTCATCAATCCAGAGTTAAGATGGTGATCAGCAAAGGCCAAAAATTCATATTATATATATATATATATATATATATATATATATATATATATATATATATATATATATATATATATATAATACATATATACATATATATCACATATATCATAACATATATATCACATTCTATCTAGACATTCAGTTCCTAACTGGCAACACATTTATACATTTCTATCTAGACACCAGATTCCTAACTAGCAACACATTTCATATATACTATAGGTCTCCTTTAAAACACCTGACTTTAAACCAAATAGTTTGCTTTTCAGTATCAGTCCACCTAGACAAATGCATGCAATCTAGCATACAGTAATTGAGACAGCCATGTTCCACAGTTTCATACACTATTTCAACCATTAACATTACTGAACTTGATTTGAGGCAAAGACCTGGGGTGCTATATGTACTGCACCTTGATGTATAACATGCATGGGCAAAAGGGTGGCGGCACCAGAGGCGTCATAGGAAAGTTTCAGAATTGGCTTAACTGGCCTTTCAGAGTATCTCAGTTGCACAGTCATACCTTCTTCTGTGCTCAAGCATGCATTCCCATACTCCTTGTCCAGCAAAAGAGGATCCTAAGTTGGGATGGTTTATGTTAACTCCTCGGGTGCACTGAGCTCCTCCAAGTGCTCTTCCATGGGTTCCTCTACTACTGCAGGCTGTACATCTTCTTTAGTCTCTGGTCTTAAAACCTCAGGCACAACTACCTCTACTCCAGAGTCCACTGGAGTATTACTTTTACTGAGTTTCAACGTGGCAGTGACCTCCCTCAGAAGACTACGACTGCCCTCTTTTGAATACTTCTGTACAGATTCTATTTCATTATCAGATGAATCTTCAGGTACTACTTGCAGGACTGCAAGTTGTTGTGTACTTGTAGATTCTTGTGTTTTAGGATCATCACTAGGGTGAGGGGTATTTGGTTTTCTGTGTGTTACAGATCTGGTTTGGCATCTTTGGGGTGGTTCAGACACCTCCTGATTTGCATTTGTCTCTATCTGCCCAACCAGCAACAGATGGTACCTGGTTAAGATAGCGAGGAGTTAATAGTGCAGCTCAAAAACGCGCAGTGAAAATAGCGTCTGTGAAAACAGCAATAGGGAAAGTATAGTGCGAACATGACAGTGCTATCCCTGTGGCTGTTTTCACCTTCTAAATGTCTGCTTATCAGCATCCTATTACTGTGGCCCAGCAGGCAGAGAAACAGGCTGCAGAGGCGGCAGTGCCTTTGGTCGTCCTGGGTTCAGGTCTCACCTCGCCACATTTGTTTTGTGCTTTCTTTTTCTTAGTTGCTGTGTGCCTGCCCCCCTTGCCTTTTCTCCCACATGTACTGTACTAAATACCACCTTCCTCAAGCTGTTCTGTGCCCTAACTTACCCCTATGTCCTCTTTCTCCCCACCCAAGTTGCATCTGCCAGAGTTCCTCCAGTGACACTACCCACCCACCAATTATCCCATTCCCCACATGCATCCTCCCCTTGGAGTTGATTATAATATAGTAGTGAGTAGGGGAGAGAATCTCACAAACAGAGGAAGAGCCCCCACAGAAAATTACTTTTGCAGGAGATGTTGAAATGCGTTTTTGCGTGAGAGCAATTTTTCTCTACGCTATTCCATCCCCACAATTATGACAGTATTCTGCAACAGATGATTTTTATGGATCATCATTGATCCTCCTGACTCTCTTTCATGGTGTATTTAGTACACAAGTAGGTTGTTCAGTTTTACTACAATTACATAAGGGGCATCTCCCCAACAATCATCAATCTTGTGTTTTCCAGGCAAATCAAGATTCCTCACCAAGACCCTGTCTCCCGGTAACAGTCCTTGGTCTCTTACCTTCTTATCATGTTTCATTTTGTTGGCTTGGTTTCTCTTCCCAGAGGTTTCTGAGGCTAGCTTGTATGCACAGTCTGACTGATTCTCGAGCCTTTGCACATACTGCAGATACGTTTCAGGGTACGCTTCATCAGCAGAAACTCCAAAATAAATGTCCACAGGCAATCTAGCTTCTCTTCCAAACATGAGATAGTAAGGCAAATAGCCAGTTACATCACTTTCTGTAAAAATGTAGGCATGCTTGAGGGTGCTTAGTTGTTGGCTCCATTTTTACTTTTGTTTAGGATCTAGAGTATAAAGCATATTCAACAAAGTCTTGTTAAACCATTCTGGTTGAGGGTCACCTTGCAGGAGAGATGTAGTTGTTTTGGATTTCTGAATGCCCCACAGGGAAAGAGTTATTTTTTTATTTTATTTAGTATGCTGTTTATGTGAGCCACCGATATCCCCTTGCCCCCACCCAGGCAGGGCCATTGTACAGATGTGACCCTTACAAAATTGGTACAAGGTTACCATCAGGGATCAGCAATCAGCATTGCCTCACTGGTTTACTTCCCAGGGTAGGGTGTGGAGTCAGGTCATACCCAATGGACAACGGGACTAAGTATCCATTGGAGTGCCACTGCAGCTGAACGGGGGCCAGATGAGTGGGACATCATACAAGGTAGCAATGGTTTTCGGAACATAGGACCCCCCAGGGGGCATGGCGTGCAATGACATAATGCAACAAAGCGCAGTCTGTCATGCCCCCCAAAATCATCTAAACATTGGGAGCTGCAGACCCCAGGCCTCCACCAGGGGTCAGCCATGCACCAAGTGTTCGTCCACCCTCCCTCTCGGAGGAGGAGAGCAGTCCGAGGGATGCTCAATCCTCCTACCCCCCAGCTGGCCCTCCAACTCTCGGGTCCATTTCCAAACCCGGGATGCTGGTGTCGTGAGCAGAAAGTATTCTGCTGCGTTGGAGGGCTGGCAGGGACAGGAGTTCTTTTCATCAATTTACTTTCAAAGTCTGCTTTAATCTGAATGGATTCTTTAAGGTGCAACACAGTAAACAATGAACTTCTCCATCAGGACTTTAGCTACTGTTGACACTTTTTGGTCTTTGGTCAGAAAGGTCTGAGAAATGTTCAGTCACAACTGAAACAGTACGTAATTTTTTGCTGTTGGGTTCACAACTGAAGAAATCAATACAAGGAAGTTCCATGGAAGCACAAGTTGTGATACAGACAAATAACACTGCATGCTTGGGCAATGTCGTTCTTTGAATGCAACAGATATTGAGTGTTGACAGTACTTTATAACTCCTACCTCCATCCTGGGCCAGTAGAATCTGTGCTGAACTAGATCTAGTGTGCAGTCTAGACCCAAATGTCCCATTTCATCATACCAAGTTCTTAGTACATGTTTACAGAATTTAGCTGGCAACAATAGTTGACGCTTCTTGTGCCCATCAGTACCTTGAAACTCTCTCTGTATACCAATCAATCACAGATTTTCAATTTCTGCCATTCTCTGAGCAAGAAAGGAGTATCTCTATGTATGATGGTTACTTAGTAAGCAGGTTGCCTTCCCTGGAGCACAGACATAATGCCTCTAAAGTATGGGTCTAGACACTGTTTTCTCTGTAGATAATTGTGGCTTAAGTGTCGCAAAGATTTGTCAAGTGCTGTAAAATTATACTAGGCTGAAAACAAATATTTAGCAGTGGTGCCCAAACAGTCAACAAAGCGATTTGGATTGGCAGGGGATGGTTGCTCATCAGTGTCATACTTTTTAAGCAGGGCTTTCGAAGTTGCTTCAGGAATTCTAACCCAGTCTTCATTTTTAGTGTCATCATGTGGGCATCTCGATTGAGCCCCAGCATCAATGTTTCAGTCCAGGGGGATACTCTACACAGTAATCATATGTAGATAATGCTAAACACCAACAGTAACCAGCGGCATCAAGCTTGGCTATTGTTTTGACATAAGTTAATGGATTATTCTCAGTCCTTACTGTGATGCGGGTGCCATACAGGTACTCCTAAAACTGGTCCAGAATTGCCCATTTCAATAAAAATTTTAACTTATAAACTGGATAGTTGCATTTAGATGGTGTCAGGCTTCTATTCCCAAAGGCCACAGGTTTCAGGACCTCTGGATATGATTAATACAACACTGCTCCAAGACCTTGAAAACTTTCATCCATATGCAGAGTGTACTGCTCGTTTGCGTTTGTGTACGCCAACACAGGTAAACTTGCCAGTTGTTTGATAATGTCTGCAAAAGCTTTGTCACAGTTGACATCCCACCTGGATCCAAATTGCTGATTTGGTCCTTGTGCAGAGCGGCTTCTGGCTCTGCCCCATCCCTACCTCCCTCATCTGTCTGCTGTCCTCGCCGAGCCCCACTCCTCCACAGATTGTCCCCACATGGTGGGGACGGAAAGGGGAGGGCCGTTCTCCCCCCACATGGTGATCCTGAATTCAGTTTGGGTATCCAAAGGACTGTCGACAGAGCAGGATGAGGGCAGGCAGGCAGGCAGGGTTTCATGAAGCCTGTGACCACCATTTTTCCTCCATATTTTTCCCCAGCCATGGCAGCCGTAAGTGTATGCACAGAGGCGCACACGCAATATGTAACCATGGCCCCTGCACTATGCTGCTCAACTGTGGCACTGCCACCCAGCCTCCAACAGATGGCAGCCATGCAGCAAGACAGTGGATCCTCCCACACCAGGAGAGGAGAGCAGTCCATCGGACGCTCGAGACTCTCTGTCCCCGCCGACCCCCGGCAATCCAACTGTCCCTTAATGCCAAAAAAAAAAAAAAACTGTCTAAATGACTTTTGGTACCTGTTAGAGGCTTGCCAAACTGACTTCTCTCCCACTATTTAATAGCCTTGATGGTGCTAAGATTGAGGATGCTCTACGCCTGGCTGTTACCTCCTCGATACTATCCCTAATCGACTACGGCCTTCCTGTGTATGGCGCTGCTGGCCAGACGGCTCGCCGCAAGGTATGCCTTACGCTCAATAAAGCCTGCCGACTTATCACCGGTGCCCATAGACTCACCCATACCTGCCATCTTTACTCCATGTCCTCTATACTCAACCAACGAGGCGCCTCCTGTTCCAAACCTGTCAAATTGCCTATAAAGCTCTCCATGGTCTATCCCCACCTGGCCTTGCTAATTCTATTCACCAATCTAACACCTCAGCGCACTTGCACTCCAGCAGAGCTGCCCTTGTTGTCCCAAGGGCTCGACCACCCAGGGCCAAAGGGCTGCCTATGAGCCCTTCGGGTACAACTCCTCCCAGCAAGCATCACAAAGCGCCCCTCGCTGGCTAGCTTCAGATACAGACTGAAAACTCACCTGCTCACTTCTCACTCCTGCCTTTGCCACTGACCCCACCTCCACCCCCTAGACAAAGCTCGCTGAGCTGCACTCCTCCTTATCCCCAGCACCCACCCTCCAACTCTTCTGCACAGCCTCCTCCCAAAAAAAAAAAAAAAAAGGGGACTGGGTATTGGCTGCCCTAGAGCCAGGGAATCATATATTGCTGAACTGTGTTGCTGATTTGCTTTGCCTTACATGTACCTGCCTGTGCCTTTTGCTGTGATGTATTGCATTTGTCTATTATATGTATGTCTTTGTCTCCCTTCTTGACGAGGTACCTTTGTAAATGAGCCTCTGGCTCAAAGGTTGTTAAACTGATGATAAATAAACTAAACTAAACTAAACTAAAGTACCTTGGAGTCTGCCTTGACCGATATCTTGATTTCTCAGTGCATATTGACGAAATTCACCGTAAACATTACCCTAAGCTAGGTGCTTTGTACAGGAATAAGGTGAGTATTCCACTCCATGCCCGCCAAGAAACTGTATTTAAAATTATCCTTCCAATCTTGGACTATGGTGACTTAGTCTACAGTACTGCCCTAAATCCTCCCTTGCCAGACTGGACCCCCCCTTTTTCATTCTTTATGTCATTTTGATTTAGATTGCTCACCTCGTACTCACCACTCTCTCTTTACTCAGCCCTTTCTCTCCCCCCGCTTGATGCTAGGTGCTGTTCCCATTGTCTCTCTTTTTTTATCCAAATTCTGGTTCGGCACCCTTCCCTCTTATCTCAGGTCCCACCTATCCCCTCCTCCTTCCCTCTCTGTAACACTACTTCCCATTCTCTCTCTCTTCCTTCTAGAAAATCTACTGTTGGTCAATCTACTTTTTCTTACTGCTTTCCTAAACTTTTGTCCTCTCTTCCCCTTCCCAAAAATTCTGCCTCTTCTTTATGACTTTTGTTATCCTTCCTGCAACTGTCTATGACTTTCCTCATCACTTGTTGCTGGAATTCTTACTCCCCGTCTCCAGTTTTGCTCTGCTCATGTTGTTTCACTACATACCCTTCATATATAAGCTATTGTTGTATTTTTCTAATCGCATTCAGTACTAATTGCCTCTAATATTTATGATCCTGTGTGACTTGTTTATATCATTGTATTTTACTTCTGTACTTTTAGTATTATACTGATTAGTTTTCTTTTTTTTTTCCAATTGTTTAACCAGGTGAGACACACTAAATTGAAAGCTTGTTTACAGGTGCAACCTGGGAGCACAGGGAAGTTAAGTGACTTGCTCAGGGTCGCACAGTATGCAAGTGGGAGCTGTAGGATTCAAACCCAGGTCTCCAGATTTGCAGCTCAGAGCCTTAAACCACTGCGCTATACTGCCTCCCTTCTCCTTCTCCCCTCTTTCAGGACACATCTGGAAATGAGTTTTTATAAGCTCAGTATGTATTTCCTGGCTAAACTTTTAAATAAACAAATAAACCCATGCTTATTCCCAAACTCGGGTCGCTGGCATGGCAGGAGGTAAGGCACTGAATGCCTCAGCCCTCAGTGCCACCGGGCTGTGAGGTAGTAACTTTTAAGAGCAGACTCATTTGCTTTGTGTCTTTTGTTTGCAGGTGGATACCCTTGTGTCAGGCTTAATAACGGTTGAACAACTTTGGTATAATCCTTGATGAACCCCCTGTAGTATCCACAGAACTCCCAAAATCTTTGCAATTCTTTCAACTGAGTGGGTTTTTGCCACATAGTTAAAACCTGTACTTTCTCAGGGTCATTGCAAACGCCTGCTCAAGAAATAATGTGTCACTCTTAATTTATTGAGCTTCTGAAAAACTGACACTTGGCCACAGATAATTTCGGACCAAACTCCTCCAGTTGTTCCAGCACTTTGAATAAACAGATCTCCCATCAGTTTTTCCTTAACACCAAGAAAACAGTCTCCATGACCTTTGGCACTAGGCAGAGACTCTCTAGGCTAACTAAATTGCTCTCCTTCCTCACCCTTGATGGCTCTATTCTGGATAACATCTCCTTTAGGTATCTCGTGGTCTGGCTAGACCAGCACCTAAACTTCTTTGGACACATAGACTCCATCCTAAAAAAGCTGCGCCTCAAATTAGGTGCCCTTTACAGGAACCAAAGCTGCCTACCTCTACAGGCCAGGCGGGAGAGTGTCCAGAAAATACTACCCATCTTTGACTACTGTGACGTAGTCTACAGTGCCACACCAAAGTCATCCTTAACCAGGTTGGACACCCTTTTCAATGCTGTCTGTCGTTTCACACTGGATGCCCCTTCCTTTACCCACCACTGTGATCTATATCACTCTCTCTCTTTTTCTTCCCTGGAAAATCGCCATCTAGCCCACTGCATAAAATTTATCTCTAAATTCTGGTTTGATGTGCTTCCCCCTTACCTTGCCTCCTCACTGTCCTCTTGCCCCACTGCCCCTCTCTCCCTCAGATCCAGTGACTCCAGCACCCTAGCTATACCATGGCGTACCACCTCTACAGGACAACTGTCATTCTCGTATAGGTTCCCTAAGCTCTGGAACTCAATGCCTCATCAAATCAGGCACTCCTCCTCCCTGTGGTCCATTTCGACCTCCCTCCTAAACTTCCTCTCTCCATCCTGCAGCTGCTCTTAATTTCCCCCCTGGTTCCTCACTCCTCCTAAGTTCCTCTCTGGCTTCCCCATCCCCTTTCCCAGCCTAGCACTTAACCTGAGGAGAAACCAATGTACTTTATTGCACTTCCTTGTCTGCACTGTATGTATTAAGTCTGTAGTGCTGTTGATTTGCTCCTCTCGCATCAGATCCCAATGATTACCTAATGCTACTAACTGATGTATTGTTTTTTTACTCTGTTGCTTCTCTGTTTTATATTACCTTTGGAAATGTGCTGTTGATTACTGTATATATACTTTTCCATAATACTACATGGAAATGTGCTTTTGATTAGTGTACTCTTATATTCCTCTTCCCCAAGGACGCTCCATGAGACAAGCAATTTTATATTGTTCAGTGTGCCTTTCCTGGTGAAACTTTTCAATAAATAAATAAAATAAATAAATAAAATCTCATGTTGTTCCAGCATATTTCCAAAGATGACGATGTCATCCATGTAGACATGACACTCGAGCAGATTCATATCACCCATGACTTGCTCCACAAGTCTCTGGAAAGTGTCTGGTGCTCTGGGTATTCCTTGGGGCATCTTCAAGAATTGTAGAAACCCAACGGACAGATTAAGCCTGTTTTCTCCCAGTCTGACTTCACCAAGGGTATCTGGTCTACTCACTCATTAGGTACAACAATAAAAATCGCTGACTTCCATTTATTTATTTAATTCTTCAGAAATAACCTTTGAGCAAGATGCTGTTTTATAGAAACAAAGAAGTTGATGGCAGATAAGGACTGCAAGGCCCATCCACTCTGCCCATTTCTTTTTCTACCTTACAAATGTTCCATCAGCCTTTGCTCTGTCAGTGGCCTATCTATTCATACTCATCCATATTGTTCCCTTATGCCTATCCAGTGCCTGTTTGAAGCCCTGAACTGCATTCATAGCCACCACTTCCTGAGGTAGGCCATTCCATGCATCCACCACCCTTTCTGTAAAAAAGAATTTCCTCACATTCCCCCTTAATCAGCCTCCCTCTAATCTCATGCTGCATCCTCTTGTCCTGAAATTTTTCTTATATTTAAACATGTTAGACTCTTTCACCTTGTTAATGCCCTTAAGGTGTTTGAATGTCTCGATCATATCACCTCTCTCCCTCCTTTGCTCAAGGATACACATATTGAACTCAGTTAATCTGTCCTCATATGTTTTCTGATGCAGTCCCTGCACCATTTTGGTTGCCCTTCTCTGGACTGCCTCAATTTGGTTAATGTCCTTGCGAAGGTGTGGCCTCCAGTACTGCACGCAGTACTCCAGATGGGGCCTAACCAGAGTCTTGTAAAGAGGGATTATTACCTCCCTCTTACGACTTGTGATACCCCTACTAATACACCCCAACATCCCCCAGACTTAGCTACTGCTTTAGAGGTCCGCTTAGAAGATTTCAGGTCATCGGTGATGATGATGCCCAAGTCTCTTTCTTCCTTTGTGACTGCCAGCAACTCCCCTCCCAGCCTATAGGTGGCTTCAGGGTTTCTCTTCCCTATGTGCATGATCTTGCACTTGTTTGCATTAAATCCCAGTTGCCACGCTTCTGACCATTTTGCTAGTTTATCCAGACCTCTTCTCATTCTGTCCACCCCATCTGGATCACCTACTCCGTTGCAGATCTTGGTGTCATCTGCAAACAGACAAGCCTTACCATCTAGTCCATCTGCAATGTCACTAATTAAGATATTGAAGAGGACTGGCCCCATGACCAATCCCTGAGATATCCCACTTATGACTTGCACCTCTTCTGACTGTATACCATTTACCACCACTCTCTGTTGTCTGCCCGTCAACCAGTTTGCCACCCAGTTGACCAACTTCTGACCCACCTGAGCCTATCCAGCTTATTTATCAATCTTCTATGTGGAACAGTGTCGAAAGCTTTGCGGAAGTCAAGGTAGGCGACATCAATGCTGCCCCCGGTCCACCACTCTGGTTACACAGTCAAAGAAATCTACGAGATTAGTTTGACAGGACCTTCCTTTTGTAAACCCATACTGTCTTGGATCCTGTGTGCCTATGGATTCCAGGTGTTGCACTATCCTTTCCTTAAGGAGTACCTCCATAATCTTGCCCACTACTGAGGTAAGACTGACTGGTCTGTAGTTCCCTGCCTCCTCCCTGCTACCACTCTTGTGGAGCGGGATCAAATGAGCCCTTCTCCAGTCTTCTGGGACCTCTCCTGTCCTCAGAGACTCACTAAACAGTTCTGCTAATGGCTCTGCTAGTTCCACCCTTAGCTCCTTAAGTACCCTGGGATGTATGCCATCAAGTCCCATTGCCTTGTCCACGCTGAGCTTAGCGAGCTCTTGTAGGACCCTTTCTTTTGTGAAGGGAGTAGTGCTCACCTCCTTCCCCCCTGTGTCCATGGTTCTGAACTGTGGGCCCTGCCCTACCTTCTCTTCAGTAAATACTGAGCAAAAGTATCTATTTAGAAAAGATCCCTTTACAGGGTCCTCCTCCTCAAATGCCCTCTTTTCTCCTTTGAGCTTAGCAATACCCCATCTGGACTTTCTCCTTTCACTAATGTATCTATAGAAAGTCTTGTTACTTTCTTTTCTGTTCGTGCTAGTGTTTCCTCAGTTTGGGACTTTGCCTGCCTTACTGCCTTCCCTGCTTCCCTTAGGGCAGTTTGGTATGCCTCCCTATCTTCATCCCGCTGTGTTCCCTTATATTTCCTGAAGGCCAGCCTTTTGGCTCTGACCTTTTCTGCTACTGTATTTGAGAAACAAAAGTGGTTTCCTTCTTCTTTTGCACTTCCTTTTCTGTCTAACACAATGGGATGTTGCTTCAAGTATTGCATCCTTAATGCTTGCCCACTTTACCTGTACCCCCTCACCTATGTTTCTTTTTGCCAGGGCTAGTTTAACTCTGTTGGCCATCTTATCAAAGTCAGCTCCTCTGAAGTCCCATATTTTAGCCTTGGAATGGGATGATTTAGTTGTAGTGGCCAAATTGAACCATACTATGTAATGGTCACTGGCCCCCAGGTGACATTCTACCTGGAGATCTGTGATCCTTTCCCTGTTAGTCAGTACTAGATCTAGGATAGCCCTGTCTCTTGTGGGTTGTTGTACCAGTTGTTTGAGGCCTTCCCCTGTAGAGAATACACCATGTGTCTAGTTCTGGCAGATATTCCTGTTGGTATTGACCAATCTGTATCCGGCATGTTGAAGTCTCCCATTGTCAGAACCTCCCCTTTAGCTGTCATGTTTTGTATTTTTTTTTTTTACAAAGGTTCCTCGTCAAACTACAAAAGACAGTTACATTGGTACAAATCACATTATAAGGGTCACACATCAATTAACAGAAAACAGACTACATTAGTACAAACCACATTATAAAGTTTACACATCAATTAACAGAAAACAGATTACATTGGTACATATCACATTATAAGGTTTACACATCAATTAACAGAAAACATATTGCATTGGTTCATATCACATTACAAGGTTTACGCATCCATTAACAGAAAACAGGTTACAGTAGCAGCCACATCCACTGCCAGCTATTTCCAGAAATTTCTGTGATATTTCCAGAAATATCTCCTGCTTTCTGCATTTCCACAGTAGAGGCAGCAGAGAGAAACTCTTCAGAAATTTCACGAAATATCTGGAAATAGCTGGCAATGTTTGTGGCTACCTGTACATTGGTATATATCACAGTTAAGCATTATTTACAGAAAACAGTCATCACTTACAGTACATGATATTTGTTGAGGTTATGGATAAATGAGAGAGCAAGGAGTAAGTTATAAGACATGTTAGAAAACAGGAGCATGTAATAAAAAGGCATCGTCAGCTGTTAACGTCCTGGAAGAGTTAAGGAGCGAGAACTTGGGGGAGCGGGGTAGGGTGGGTACTAAGTAAAACTTGGTGGGGAGGAAAGATGAGAAAAATACTGGATAGGGTGAAAGGGCAGCCAAGGGGTGTGTGTGTTTGGGGGGGGGGGTTAAGGAGAATACACCAGCAGGGGAAAGGTAATAGAAGGTAAGCGCATGTCATTGGCAGGACAAGGGGAGGCTGTAATAGAAGGTAAGAGCATATCATTGGCGAGGGAAGGCGGTAAGGTCAGGTGGTAGGGGCCATTTGGGGGTACGAAGGGAGGTATAATAACAACAGGTAGAAGTGGCTCAAGAGGCCAGGATAGCAAAGGTTAGAGCCAGTTGTTTGGAATTTAAACAGTCCAGAGCATCTTGAATTCTAGACACTGTGTATTGATCAGGGATTATTCATTCATTCAAAGTGCGGTAGTCCATACGCATCCTCACAGTACCATTCTTTTTCCACACCACCACCACTGTGAGGCAAAGCATACGTGCTGTGCTACTCTCTGATGATACCAGCTGCCAGCATTTCTTGCAAATGCATTTGGATGCCATCAATGTCAGCGGGCACCAAATGTCTGTCTTTCTGTGACAGGCATCTCATCATGCAAACAAATGTTGTGCTTGTCACCATTTACACATCAAACATCCCACTCATTCATGGAAAACATTTGGGATCTGTGGGCCAACTTTTGTATATCATGATTTTCCCACACTTTAGGTATGGGTGAGTCTTTAAAGTCAACAAGTCTGGGTCGATTTCATTCACCTGGGTGGGTGAGGTTGACCCCAGTTGAACAACAATGTCAGCACTGTATACTTGTGCCAAGGTCCTCCCCTTGCACACAGTGGTGCTCTGTTTAGTAACATTCTGGTGGTTCTGGTGTATAGGTATTTTCCATGGAGATGGCGAAGGTTTCACCCCGGTTCCTTTAGTATTCTCTTGGCTATAAGAAAGTGTTGCATCTGGCAGAATCGATGCTGCCTATCCATCCTACAGCAACAAAATGTTCCTTTGCACCTTCTAAACAATACTGATGTGGAACTACATGCGGTATGCCAGAAAGAACAGTCCTCATTTCCACTCCTTGTTTTGGGGGATCTCTGAAAAAACATCTTCTGGTTCAATCTGCTATAATTTTTAACCACTCCTGCTCATCACTGGGGTTAGCACGAAGCTGAGCCACAATCCACCTGCCCACCATAGTCCTCGCCGAAAGTTAAGAGTACTTCCTGCCCATCACTGAGTGCAGTGCGAGCCACCGGAGCCCTAGTTGAAAGTTAAGAGTCCCTCCTGCCCATCACTGGATGTGGCATGAAGCTGAGCCGTAACCCGCCTACCCACCGGAGCCCTAGTCAAAAGTTAAGAGTCCCTCCTGCCCATTGCTGGGTGCAGCATGAAGCTGAGCCACAACCCGCCTGCCTGCCAGAGCCCTAGCCAAATGTTAAGAGTCCCTCCTGCCCATTGTTGGGTGCAACATGAAGCTGAGCTGCAACCCGCCTGCCCACCGGAGCCCTAGCCAAAAGTTAAGAATCCCTCCTGCCCATCGCTGTGTGCGACACAAAGCTAAGCCACAACCCGCCTACCCGTCGGAGCCTTAGCCAGAAGTTAAGAGTCCCTCCTGACCATCAATGGGTGCGGCACGAAGCTGAGTCACAACCCGCCTGCACGCCGGAGCCCTAGCCAAAAGTTAAAGAGTCTCTCCTGCCCATTGCTGGGTGAGGCACAAAGCTGAGCCATAATCCCCTGCCCACTGGAGCCCTAGCTGAAAGTTAAGGTATGCCAGACTCCTCTCTGCCAATTTTAAAACTGGTGCCTTTCCTTTACAAGTGCCCAACTGGTTCCTACTGGAGCAGCGCTCTCCTGGACAAGTTCCCAAGCCTGCTCAGACTTGATCCTTCTGAAATATTTAAAGCGAAATCAGGCACCAAGAGGCTTACGTGTATCTATTACACCTTCAAGTGGAATTGATGTATTTCGTTTTAAAGAAGAGTGGATCAAGGCTGCCTCTGATTGCTCCAAAATCTTCATTGAACTGCTAATTAAGGAAGACACCATCAAATATGAAGAGCTATTAATTGAATTGACAGCTGCAAAAGAAAGAGCATTAAGCTTCAAAGGTAGTGCTGCTTATGAAGAAGCTGATTGCAAGCTAAGATCTAAACTTAGTAAATATGAGACTGAAATAGTCAATCGAAAAAACAGAAAATTAAATCGAGATCATTGTGATTATGACTTGAGAAATATAATTGAATGGTCGAGAAAAAGGTCGCAGAGCCGTGGCAGATCTCGTGTTCGTTTCTCTAGCGAGACTGATACACGTAGTATTTCAAGGAATCAAAGCGGAACTAGTTCTGGAGTTTCTGCTGGTAAGAGTAAGAAGAAAGGAATTTTTTTAGAAAAGGTGAACAAAGGAAAAGGAAAAGCAAGACGAGAAGGGGACACAGAGGAGGCCGAAGAACTAAGGGACAGCGAAAGGGTTCTGCATTCCAAACAGAAGGGGACGGACTGCAGGTCTTGAATCTTTCAGATGTTGTTCTGACTGACACACAGGTAACTGTTCTACGAAGGGGTCTAACGTTTATACCAACACCATCTGTTAATGATTTCAGTATTTTTGTTGACCTTGAGAAGTTTTTTAGAAAACTGAAACTGAGACTGTTTTTTCATTCTAATGAAGAAGATTTGAATATGAACATTAACATGAATGAAACTACTTCAAAGGAGGACATTGATTATTTGCTGGACTTCGAAGAGGGTTATTCTAGGGAGGATGTGTCTGAACAATTTAACAGTATTAATGATTTGGACACTAGATCATCTGATTTGGAAATTTTACATGATCTCTTTAATGAAAATATTGAATCACATCATTATATACTTCCTGGTCTATTAGGAGCCAGTAAATCTATTAGCACTTTAAGAGAAAAAACTTTAGGGCTAGATCTGATTTTTGTCCCGTAGTCATTAACAATTCATTGATCACTTATGAAAAAGTGGTTAAACAACAAGTAACTGATTTGTTAAAAGATAAAGGGGGATTTAAAAAGAATTTGAATAAAAATGAATGGGAAGCACTTCAGAATTTAACTAATAATGATGAGATTATAATTAAACAAGCTGATAAAGGGGGAAATATTGTTATTTTAAATAAACAACATTATAGAGAGATTGTTTTGAATTTGTTAATGGATGGTCAGAATTACCTTACGTCAAATTTTAAAAAAGATCTATTCTTGTTACTTGATGGAGCACAAAAAAGGAGTGAGATAACAGAAAAGGAACTTCAATTTATTTGGTTAGATTTTCTAGTGATACCATGTTTTTATGCACTACCTAAGGTGCATAAAAATAGTGTAGATCCACCTGGTCATCCTATCATTAGTGGTTCTAACTCCCTTACACAGAATTTAGGCAAATTTATTGATTTCTTTTTACAACCACATGTGTCCTCTTTAGAATCTTACATTAAAGATAGTGGGGATTTGTTGAATAAGTTACAGCATCTTGAATGGAAGGATTCTTATTGTTGGTTATCGATAGATGTAGAATCACTTTATACATCTATTGTTCACCACCAGGGTATTGCGGCCGTCTTGTATTTCTTGGAAAAGTCTACTCTTAGAGATCAAATACCTTAAGATTTCTTAATACAAGCTTTAGAATTTATTCTGACACATAATTATTTTGAGTTTGAAGGAAATTTCTTTTTACAAAAACAAGGAACAGCTATGGGGGCTTCTATGGCCCCTAGCTATGCGAATCTTTTTCTCGGACGCTGGGAAGATATTATAGTTCTTAATGAACTAAGTAACCCTTTTTTTGGTCATATTGCACATTGGTTTCGTTTTGTGGATGATATTCTATGTATTTGGGATGGAGATAGTAATTTGATTTCACCTTTTTGGGATTGGCTGAATAATAATGAGTTTAATTTACATTTTACTCATTTATGTGACAGCATCTCCATCTCTTTTTTGGATCTTTTGCTTTCTGTTAATTCAGAATCTGGGGCTATAGAAACCGGTTGTTTTCGTAAATCTACTGCAACAAATTCTTTGTTGTTAGCCACTAGTGCCCATCCTCCAAGTTTAAAAACTCAATTCCTATATGGTCAATTTTACGTTAAGGAGAAACTGCAGTTCAGATTCTATCTTTTGGAACAATCTAATGATTTAACTAAAAGGTTTTGGAAAGAGGTTATGATCCACTTTTGTTAGAACAAACAAGAGATCGAGTTAGTAAAATTTCGAGGAACAGTCTTTTGGGAGATAAAAAAAGAGTAAATAATACTGAATGTCAGTCTTGTACTTTTATCACCCAGTATAATTATTTGGCAGGACGAATTGGAAACATTATACACAAAAATTGGCCAATTCTGTTGAGTGATAGTGGGGTCAGTAATGCTGTTGGTTTAAAGCCAAGGATTACATTTTCAAAGGCTAACAGTTTGAAAGACAAATTGGTACAGAGTCGTATGAAAAGGGTTAAAAATGTGAGACACACTAGGTTACCTGCAAGAACAAAAGGTTTTTTTAAATGTTTCAGGTGTAATATATGTAAATTTGCCAGTATTTGTCATGAAACATTTATGCACCCGAAGAATTCTAATGTTAAAATCCAGGTTAGGGAGTTGATCACCTGTGATACACCATACGTGGTATATGTGCTTTGGTGTTCTTGTGGTTTAATATATGTTGGCAAAACCATCAGGCCACTTAAACAACGTATACAAGAACATATTCATTCTATTTTGAACAGCAATAGAAATACCCCATTAGGTTTTCATTTTTCTGAATTTCATCAATCGGATCCAAGTTCTTTGAAATTTATGGGTATAGAACATATTTATCCAATGTGTATGGGAGGTGATAGATCAAATTTATTGTTACAAAAAGAAAGTAAATGGATCTACAGGTTAAATTCTGTTAGACCGAATGGATTGAATAATCAATGGGATCTTAAACCTTTTCTTAAGGGGGGGTTATCGAGCATAAAGATGTTTAATGGACCAATATGTTTTGATATGTTATTTTGCTATGACTTTTTCAGTAACATTACAATTTGGCTTTTTTCTTTTTAGATTTACATCTTGAACCCGGATTCCACCCATTTGGATCTTTATTTTTGAATTTTCTTGATTAACTTATTTACTAGGGGGTCCTCAGAAATGTGGTTAATTAGGGTTATTATGTTATGGATGTTTATGTTAGTAATGTTGTAATTTGTTTTTTTCTTTTTAGATTTATATCCTGAACCCTGATCCTACTCACTTGGACTTTATTTATTTTGATTTTTTTGTCTGATCAACTTATTTACTAGGGGATCCTTAGAAATGTTGTTATATGATGAATTGATTTCTAAGGGTAGTTGCTAATGTTTGGAGTTGTTATTTAAAGCAGCATTTTCTTTTGTATTTGGTGCTGTTTATTGCAGCAGCTTTAGAAATTTATTTTTTAGATTTGAATATGAATATATTAGATGGTGCTGCTTTGTTTTGAACTCTAAACTTTTGGTTTTTTATTTTTCAGATTTAAAATGTTAGTTTATTTAATAAATATATATTATTGATTTGTTATTATATATTTTTTTGAAGGGTGAAGGGTTCTTTAACTAATGTCTTCCCTGTAAATGTGTTTTTTTTTTCTCTCCATATGCTTTAAATTTAAATTTAATTGATAAGGGTGTTAATTAATTGTTATATTTAAGGGATGTTTTCCTCGACTAGCATTACCCCTTGATGAAGACTTGTTAGGAGTCGAAGCGCTGGGTGTTTAGTCGATGTTTGTACTACCGCTGTCTGTAATTTCCATTTGCACAGTAAATCTATTTTATATGAAACTTGCTGGTGCTGCTTTGTTTGTGCTTTTTGACATATGTGTGGCTGGCTGCCTTTTTGAAGTTCAGCACTACACCCGATTAAGCTGTGTCACTTGAATTTGTGTTTGTGAAGTGTTAAATTAATTAGTCTCCTACAGCCACCTAGCTACAACTGCTCTGCCGTCTGGATTTTCTTGTTTATTAATTAGTCCGTTGCAGCTCTCTAGCTACAACTGCTCTGCCGTCTGGATTTTCTTGTTCATTAATTAGTCCGTTGCAGCTCTCTAGCTTAAACTGCTCTGCTGGCTGGATTTTCTTGAATTTTCTGAATTTAATGTATGCTGTTTAAGATTAGCAGACTGTGCTACTTGTCTTTCACCTTAGCCTGAGTTTTTGTTTTGAGTATCTGCTTGGTTTTTTTTCTCAAAATTACCTGCTAGTTCCATTAATTTTGAGCTCGACCTCCTCTTTTTTTCCCTTCCCACCCAACGACCAAAGCTAGAAACCCCCCATCTGCTCAACTCCCTTCCCTCCTCACCCTCTCCCGCCTTCTCTTGTCTTGTCTGTCCTTGAAACCGCTCCCTCCACTAAGCTGCTTTCTTTCTCTCTCCTCCACCCTGACCCCTACTGTTTCACTGTCGCCTGCCTGTCCCTTCCCCCAGCAACCTCACTCGACTTGGCAAATTTAAAATAACTGATCTCGCCTTCCTTCCCCACAGAGTCCCTCCTGCCCATCGCTGGGCGTGGCACGAAGCGAGCGCAATTAATGTGCCTGCCAGAGCCCCAGACGAAAGTTAAGGTACACCAGCCTCCTCTTTGCCATTTTGAAAACTGGCACGTTTCCTCTAGCAGCACCTGACTGGCTCCTGCTGGAGCAGCACTCTACCAGACAAGTTCCCAAACCTGCTCAGACTTGATCCTTCTGAATAACTCCCTTAAATTAATTATTCTGTGACTGCTGCTACTGCTTTTTTATTTTATTTATTTATTTAACAAGTCAGATTTACAACCTTTGAGTCAGATACTCATTTACAAAGGCACCTCGTCGCAGGGAGGGCAGACAGTAGTACATTGTGTGAGATACAACAAGGGCAACATTACAGGTGCAAGAGAAACTTTGAACATATAAGCACTTAGTTACATATCATCATATATTACAGGTTACAGTTAATGATGTACTAAATCCATAGGAGATACAGAGGGATATTGCTGCTGTTAAATTAATCAGTCCGCTGCAGTCACCTAGCTAAAACTGCTTTGCCGTCTGGATTTTCTTGTTAAATTAATTAGTCCACTGCAGCCCCTTAGCTTAAACTGTTCTGCCGGCAGTATTTTCTTGAATTTCTTTTGAAAGACTCACTTAAATTAGCTAATCTGTAACTGCTGCTACTGCTGCTGTTAAATTAATTTGTCCACTGCAGCTACCTAGTTAAACCTGCTTTGCGGGCTGGATTTCTTGTTAAATTGATTAGTCCGCTGCAGGCCCCCTAGCTTAAACTGCTCTGCTGGCTGGATTTTCTTGAATTTTCTCCCACCTACCCTGCCCCCAACACTCTTTAAATAGACTTTCTAACTAGGCAACACCACCAATTTAACTCTCCCAACCCCCTTAAAGGGCCATCACCCTCAACCCACCCTCAAAACCTTGAAACCACAGCACCACTACGCCCAGCATTACTCCTTAAGTCTCTCATCTTCCCCCAGATGCAGCCCATGTGTTATTTTTCCTCTCAACCATCCTACTGTCACTTTGCACTACTACTGGCCCACTAAGTGGTGCCCACACCTCAACTCCTCTTCCCAACTGCCCCAACCTCTTCACCATTCCTCCCCCTGCCTTGCTCTACCCCACTACCCTCTTCTCCCACTTTCAACTATCATCACCCATCCAAAACTCTCCACCTCCTCCTTCTGTCACTCAACCTTCCCTTCCCTCCGCTTCTTGCTACCACAAGTGACCCCAACCCCCGCCACCCCAGCTCTGGACTTCTACTATATCAAACTCTGCCTCCTTCAAGAATGCTTCCCCTCTTTCTCCACCCTGACAATGACTTTTCAACTAATTACTAGATGTAGATCTCTCAAGCTGTCCCTCTACCCACATGTCAGGCACAGGAGACTTCTTCTCATCTCCAGGTCCATACACCCCAACTCCAGTCCTCCCTTGGCCAACAATAATATCCTGCTCTCCCCCCCCCCCAAGCACTCCTGTCAACTCAAATTCGTACACCTCCACATTCAAAGACTGATGGCTAAAAAAAAAACAACTTTCCTGGAATCATGGTTATTGCCAGCACCTACTGTATGACATGATCACCCTTGCCGAAACATGGCTCGCTCACAAAATCCCCTCTAATGATATATCCCTGGAGGGCTACTGCCTCTTTTGGAAGGATAGACTTGGTAAAAGAGATGGTGGCTGCCTTTTTTGGATTGCAAACCACCTCAACACCTCAGAGCTAGCAGCACATCTTGCAACCCCCAGCCTCGAATCCCTATCTGTCAGTCTCATACTTGGCAACCACAAAATAATAACTGTTAACATCACCTATCTCCCCTCGAGCACCCCCCCTAAAGAACTGGATGATTTTCTCAACATTAAAAACTCCCTTCCCCTAGGTAGGGAATGGATATTCCCTGGTGATTTTAATCTAAACTGGCAATCCCCTCAGTCCTTAGCTGCCAAGGAATCCATCACCAGCCAAGGCCTCCATCAGCTCATCACCTTCCCCACATGCACAAACTATAAGGCTGGCACTGAATCTCTTCTTGATTTGATCCTTGTCTCCCACCCTTCTCATGTCGCCTCATCAGGCGTTCTCCCTGACTCAGTCAGTAACCACTGTGCAGTCTTCTGCAGCTGGTCTGCCCAAATTTGGCAGTGTCAGTGGCTCAGTGGGTAGCACACTCACCTCTGAGGCCGGGAGATCAGAGGGCTGTGGGTTCAGTTCCCACATCTGGCACTTGGGTGAATATCCCAGTACTGACACTGTAGTGCAGCATGAGAGGGGTGTTGCACTTCTGAGGTGCCGTCTTTCAGATGAGACGTTAAACTGAGGTCCCATCTGCCTGGATTGGTGGTAGTTCAGGTGGATGTTAAAGATCCCATGGCACTTATCGAAAAGAGTAGGGGAATTTTTATTAAAACTGGAAAGTAAAACATATACATAATAGTGTTACATCACACGTAATCATAATGCATTAACTAAGATAAACAAAAAGAAGCAATACAGCAAATAATAATGTTATAGAGTTCCAAAACAATACATAAATACAGAAATCCCTATAAAAGGAAGATAGGGAAAGCATTTGTTAAACTAAAGGGTAAAACATAAACAAAAATAATGTTGCAGCACACAAAATCAGAATGCAAAGAATAATAACAAATATAGTATTTCAACAT
Organism: Neoceratodus forsteri; assembly: GCA_016271365.2. NCBI lineage: Eukaryota > Metazoa > Chordata > Ceratodontiformes > Ceratodontidae > Neoceratodus > Neoceratodus forsteri. The sequence goes on along the minus strand of CM028130.1, from coordinate 959,220,741 downwards.
ACATGTACACAAAATCTAGATCATTAGAGCCTTGAATTTGAGTATTGAAGTTGAGCACTCTCCCTACAGAAGGAATAGGAAAAGTCAATAACAAATCATACACACACAAGTGTTACTACACACAATACATAATGCAAAAAAACAATAAATACATACAATCAAGTGATTCATCATATATACAACACAATGCTGTCAATCAGTCCTGAAATAGAGTAAGAAAAATACTAAGCAACCCCCAAAATGAGGAGGGTAAGTTCTTAGTAGACCAAGAAAGCAAAACATAGACATAATGTTGGTACAGCATATAGTATCAAATGTTAAGGATAACATAAATTAATAGTACAACATACATTTGAATAGAAAATCAATAACAATAAGTTGATGATACTATACTCAACTTCCTGACAGAAATCCAGCAAGCACCAACAAGAAGTCTTACAGCAGACAAGGACTCAATTAGTAGAAAATCACTTAGAACTGCTACAACTCCCATAGGAAAAATAACCGATTGGTTCCCAAACAGTTTCTACAGTGCAGCCGCATGTTTCATACTGTGTCGAAACATACTAAGATAGCGACACCCCAAAGTACGCTAATACTCTTAACCAATCTACTGATTCCCATCTAGATTTAAAAAGAACAGGTGGAACCGTATTCAAATAATTTAGCTGTAAACTGTTAATAGCATTTTCCACCATGTGGAACAATTCCTCAGTTGTAAAATGACGTTGTTGAATAGTGAGCCGACAACGTACATACCAAATATAAAATTTGAAACAGACCAGAAACAACCACATTGTAACCCTATCATGTTTAGTCCGTAAGTAAGGCAGAATCCCTACACAATATTTCCAAGAAGAGATGAAAAAATGGGGATTTTGGCCATTTAAGTTGTACCGTTCTCCAAAACTCCAAAATAAATGGACATTCCAAAAATAAATGTGCCATAGTTTCAATTGTGTCAGAACAGGTTTCTCTTGGACAGTACCGTTCGTAAATCTGTTTATGCTTCAAATTACCTCTAACATTAAGTTTACCATAGAGTGATAAGCATAAGACATCCCACATCTGATGTGGGATATACGGGGAGGTCAACATATTACCAATTAACAGTTGTTGTTGGGGAGGGTAGATATCAAAGGGAGCCACATCTTAGAAATATTTTTGGATTATAAAATTATATCATTCTTTTCAATGAAACTGAATAAAGGAACCTTTTGAAATAGCCCATAATTTAATTTTTCCAAAACAGACTCTCATGGAGGCAGGAAGATTAACTATAGGCCTTTGTCTAGGGATCTGAGCATGCTCGGGCCAAGTAGAAACCATATCCTCCACAGAATCTAGAAGCCACGGTGTCCATCTTTTGGCTATACAAGCAATTACAGGCCTCGGATTAGTAGAAAGGAACATTGTAAAAAAGAAAGCAATAGGCTGCATCATCTTTAAACCCCCATTTTCGATCTCAAAACAGTAAACTGCGTTTGATAGGGTTCAGTCTACTACCCCAAATACAGGAGAAAAAACAGCTATACATCTGTGTTTCTAGAGTCAAAGGGAGACTAAAAACTGAACTTAAATACAAAAAAATGGGTAACAAGAAAGTTTTAATCATAAAAACCCGCTTCAATTTAGATAACCTCCACGTATTCCAAATATTTACTTTAGCTTGAGCTTCTCGTAATTTAAACTTCCAATTTAGATATTCCAAATCACCTGCTCCAAATAGAAGGCCTAGAATTGTACAAGTTTCCCATATAACTGGTATACCTATAACAGTCGCAACTTGAACGTCAAAAACCTGAAGAGGTATGCAATTACATTTGTTATAATTTATCTTTGCTCCTGTATACAAGAAAAAATCCTATAGAACCTTCTCTAAACAATATGCAGAAGGCAGATCACCTACAATAAAACATATATCATCTGCATATGCTATACATTTTATCTCAGGATCATTACTCGAAAAGGAAACGCCATGTATATCTGAGGAGTTATATACCGTTCTAATCAAAGGGTCTAACGTAAATAAATACAAAAGTGCACTGAAGGGGCAGCCCTGACAAACACCCCGTAGCACAGGAAACTTCCTACCCAACCAACCATTACAATATGCCTGTGCCGTAGCCTGAGCATAGCAAGTCCTTAACCATGTAATAAAAGTGTGTGGTATTCCATAGGATTCTAAGCAATCCCATAAATATGTATGCCTCACATTATCGAAGGCCTTAGCCTGATCCAAGCTAAATAGAAGGCCTGTAATTTCCCCCAAGGCTCCATTTTGCATAATTTCACGTAAAAGGATTAAGCTATCAGTTATTTTTCTGTCAGGAATAGAACAAGTTTGTGAGGAATGTAGAAGAAAATCAGCATGTAATAATAATCGGTTGTTCAAAATTTCAAAATCAGTATTGAGTAATGTAATAGGTCTCCAATTCAGCAGTTCTTCCCTATCCCCTTTTTTATACACAAAAAAATTACCAAACCTTCATTCATACTATCAGGTAAAATACCTGAAAGCAAAGCGCTATTCAAAACCGCAGTGAATTCCGGTAACAGAATGGAAAGAATTATTTTATGTAATTCATACGGAATCCCATCTGTACCTGGAGCTGTTCGTGACTTAGTTCGAGAAAAAGCCACAGTCACTTTTAAAGGGGTAATGTCAGTTACCAACATCTGTTTACTATGGGCAGATAACTGGGGTAGGACACACTGAGCCAACCAAGGCGTATGTGAAACAACAGGGACATCTAGAGAACTAAATAATTGTTGTATATGAAAATCAACAGCAGAAAGAATTTCCTTCTGAATCGTGCACCTCTTCCCTTTTTGGTTTTTAATAACAGACATATATTTTTGCTGTCTCTTATAAGCACAAAACTGAGGGGGATTCCTAAAAGCTTTATCTCCTTGAGTCCCGAAATGTTGTTCGTTATCCAAGGATTTAGAACGGTCAAACTGTATATTGTTCATTCGTTCCCGAAGTGCATGCAATGTAGGGAGAACCGAAACATTCCCTTGTGCCGCTTGGAAGTGTACATCTAAAAATTATTCCCTAACAAGTGTAGATTCATCAGATTTATGTCTACCATTAATCTTACCTATACATGAAAAATAGAGTTTAATATCTCGCTTTGTGTCCATCCACTGCTCTTGGTATGTGTCATAAAGGCAAACTACCAATTTTCTGGCTTTCAACAATGCTAAAAATCCATCTTCTACTGTAGGGAGAAGTAACAATTCTAGACTTAGCCTCCAATAGCCCAGTCCACGATGCAAACTATCATGGCTGGAAACCATGGCCTCTAAAATTGTGTGATCCGAAGGTGCCACAGGTGTAGTTTTTATGTCTATGATGTTCAAGGATTCAGACAGAAACCAAAAATTAATGTGGGTTGCTTTAGTACCATGAAAAAAGGTCTTATCGGGAGTACCCTTTAGAGCCATAACATCTATTAAACCTGTTTGTGTTAATAAATCATTAAGGCAGTGCGCATCACAAAAGATTTTGTTTGTGCGAAGGCCACGATCCTTGTTATACCTACTGCAATGAAAATCTCCACCCAAAAAGACATGTTTTGACGTAAACAAGTAGGGAAAAATTAATTTAAAAATCCCAATTCTACCAGATTTCGTCTGTGGGGCATACACATTTATAAAACGACACTGTAAACCACTAACCACTAAATCCAACAATAAAACACGCCCTGGAAAAAGATCCACCAGGCGGGACAGTTTAGCCGTAGGATTGTTCACCACAATGTCTACACTACTACAGACGTCCTCACCAAAGGACCAATATGTAATCCCCCAATGCCACCCAGCTGTTGCCTGATTCATATCTTCCCGAGTATGAAGTGTGTGTCCTGTAAGAATACCACATCATGGTCCCCCTTTTCAAACACAGAATATATTAACAACCGTTTCCTCTCTGATTGAATACTATTGACATTCAGGGAGGCCACAGAAAGATTATAAAACCCAGGCATATACAGAAAGATGATAAAAGAACACAGTTGAGAAATCATCCTAGACAAAAAATGATATCAACAATAAACCATATATAATTGATTTCTTCTTACTGATTTCACATCCCAATTTATTTATTTTCTTTTTAACAGTGTCAGAATGTTCAAGGGGTTGGTCAACATCAGATGTGCCCTCAGGTTGTAATGATTTTACGGAAGCTGAATCAGACTCCGTACCGACCTCATCTTGAAGTACCTGGTAGTTATTCTGAAGAACTAGTTGAACAGTATCAGCTGCAGCTTTACCCACACTCCTAGTTCGGAGGCTACGAGGTCTAGTGGATACCAACGTAAAGTCTCCTTCAGGAGGCAAGGGTGGGGGCATGGAAGCCAAGGAAGTAGTGGGTGCAATATTGGGCACCTCACGAGGCAAAGAAACAGTTACAGGTACAGGGTCTACAACAGCTAGCACAGCTACAGGTAGATCGTGCACAAGGTTAGGCTCTTGCGCATCGTGAGGTTGTGGCCTGAGTCTCCCGGGGGGGGGGCCCTCTTTCTCAATGCAGCCTTAACCACCGTATTGATATAAAAATCCTGTATGCAAAAATCCCGTTAGACTTATTTTGGGCCGCAAAAGGGCAGTCTACATAAGCATGCATATCTTCATAGAGGGAACATTTTACCGAATGATGCCAATCAGTAAAAATATGACCCACTTCACCACACTGTACACATTTGACAATTTCACAAGTTCTACTAAGGTGATTGGGAGAACCACATTTATAACAATGCCGTGGCTGTCCTGGGTAGAAAATAAACCTCTTATGCCGACCCAGGTAAAAACAGCTCGGCAAGTGTTATAGACCATCATCTGTTTGAAGTAAATTAACCCTATACCTCAACCCCATTCCAAAACCTTCAGTATCAAAATAGGTTCTGGGTTACCCTGAATCGTACATTTCCGCTCCAACCAATATGTAATGTCCTCCACATTTACCCCCTCATTGCTGAATAAGACAGTTATCACCTTAAATGACTGTTTTGTAAGAGGAATAGCCTGAAAATGTGACCAAGCTGGATTAGTTTTAAGTATGGCATATTTCATCCAGAAACAGTTTAAGAGGTCAGGGGTATGAAAGCTAATATCATAGGCATTTTATCCCCTGGTGAATGTATAAGCACATAAACTTCGCTAGGAGAGAAACCCAACAATTGTTTGAACAAAACCTTGCCGGCATAAAAGCGATCCGGCATATCATCAGTAGATCCCAAAAAACGCAGACGAACCACATTCTGCCGTTTAGCCCGTGTCACAGATTTCTTGAACAGACTAGCAAAGGTAGCAGAAGGCACTGCTAAGCTAGCTTGCTCTTGTTCATGAATAGTACCAGGCACATTCAGTCCCATATCATCACCCATAGCTTGAACATCATCTAGCTGCGAGTTTGTAAGTGGGGAAAAAAGAAATATGTCCATTTGTAGGGACAGAGTCCAGAGTTACAAGTACTGCATCAGGTAATGGGTTGGGTTCATCCGAGACAGGAGAAGCTAAGGAAGCAGGATTCAACATACTCTGCGATATATCATCAGAGGGGAGATTTTGTTGGGAGGGTAAAACCTCTAGCAGTGTACCCGCTAGTACAGCCGGCTCACCCACCCCAGATACCCCAGGGATCGGAATCTCAGGATCAGCGACCCAGACGCCTGATTCTGTTCTAATCCATCCTGCATCCTGTAAAGCCCACTGAGGGGACCAAGTATCTCCCGAAGAAGAGGTCTGGGGTGCGGAATGTGCAATGTTACTCGCAGCAGAAAAACCTTTTAGCACTTTGCTGGTGTTATCTAAAGGGCCTGGGGGGAGATTCTGACTCAGGCCGTTTCCGCTCCCTCTCCTCCTCCGCATGGAGTTGTGCTTGTCGATATTCTGCTAAAGCGAGCTCTAAAACCTGTCGCTTGTGTTCCAATTGTACAGACACATCCTCAATTGCAGGAACTGGTGGAACTTCAGAAAATGTAGCGTGAACGCCATCCGATTCAGTCACAACTTGAGTCGCAGGCTCCACCCGTTGAACTGGGCCCTCACCCATTGTAGAATTACCGATGACTTCTGCATCGTAAAATGGAGACGCCTCCCACGAGGGTATAGGTACGCTGAGCTGGCCATCACACGGATGCTTTCCAGCCGTACCATTCCCTTTGCTCCCAAATTCCTGTAAAGGCACAGCAGCCATCCGATCTCCACTACTCTCGGCTGCCATCTGGACAGTGACTCACTCCGTCGGCTCCACAGCTCACAGAGTAGAGGAATTTCCCCAGTGTCCTGGCCAAATTTCCCTCATTCAGTAAAAAAATACCACCAACAGCTTAATCTGGTTCAAGGTCAGTTGGCATTCATCTGTATCCCCTTCCCCCGGGTCGTGCCTGAAAATAGGCAGGATTTGTCTAGTGCACTTACCCGGTCAACAAAAACTAAATAAAATAAAAATAAATTAATTCCCTCCCTGTGAGCAAAAATACATCCAAGCCAGACAGTTCAAAAAACAAAATCCACTAGAGTTTCACCAAACTGCCCTGGCCACTGACTGGTCCTTCTCTGAATCCATCAAGGATATTGACTCAGCCATTGAAGAATTCAGCAGGAAATTCCTCACCATTTGTGACCACCTTATTCCCGTCAAAAAATGATGGTGAAAAGTAACAGCCACAAATTGGTCTCCACTTAACTCCTCAAACTCATGAGGCACACAGACTGGGCCTGGTCTAAATACGGGAAACGAAAGCTTCCCCACCTTCTCCAGCAATACAAATCTCAAAATAACAAATGTAAATCCGCTGTCCATTCTGCCAAAATCACCTACCTCACTGAGAAGCAGCATAATTCCAAAGGTTACCCAAAGCACACCTGGATCATACTTAAGGACATTCTCGGTAGACGGAAGTCTAATGAACAATTCAGTATCTCCTCAGGTGGAGGTACAGTCACTAATCCTTTGTAAGTAGCGTCCCTCTTCAACCACTACTTTGGCAACCTCGATAAATACAAACCCAACCACCCTCCCTCCCCAGCCCTCCTCCCCCACCCCTCTTCTATTTTCGTTACCTCACCCCCTTCAAAGTTGTCAAACTAATAAAGGCTCACAACCCCAAGCCCTCCATCGGGCTTGACAACATAGACTACAGGGTCCTTAAACTTGTTTGTGAATCTATTGCCGTTCCCCACCAATATTTTCAACCTCTCCCTATGAACATGCTCTTATTCAATCATATGGAAATGCGCCATCATCAGACCCCTCCTCAAAACCGGACATTGAGATGATGTATCCAACTACAGACCCATCTCCCTATTGGCTCCCCATCCAAAATTCTTGAAAAAATCATTCACAAATAGACCACTGAACTTCCCACAGTTCACAAACTTCAGACAGATGTGCAACACGGTTTTAGAGCCTGACACAACACCGAGACCACCCTAATTAAATTCACCAACCATACCAATACAGCAAATGACAATGGACTATACACGATGTCAGTTTTCGTGGACCTCATAAAAGCGTTCGACCTAGTTGACCACAATGTCCTCCTCTCCACCCTTTCCCATCTACACTTCTCACCTGAAGTCACAAACTGGTTCCGTAACTACCTTAGTTTCAGATCTCACCAAACTATCATCAACAGGGTCCTTTCAAACCCATGCCCCATAAAGTTTGGAGTACCCCAGGGCTCCATTCTAGGCCCCCTCCTCTTCTCCCTGATTGTTAATTCCCTTCCCGAAATCTGCAGGGACACCAAACTTATCCTCTATGCTGACGATTCTGCCCTCTTTTGCAGTGACAGAGAGACCCCTCCGCCCTACTTGACAAACTGCAAAAATACTTTAGTAGCCTGCATTCCTGGTTCTCAGCCAAAGGACTTGTGCTTAATGCTAAAAAAAAAACAAAACATGGTTTTCTCCAGCCCACAGAAACCAGTTTCTTTCAATTTCACTCTCCTCGACAATGACGGTAACCCAATTGAAAGAGCCAGCGACTTCAAATACCTTGGACTGCACCTCGACAACCACCTCAATTTTGATTCACACATAAATCAGCTAATTAGAAAAGCCCACCAATGACTTGGCCTGCTGTATAAAGTGAAGCCTTCCCTATCCACTGAGTCCAAGACTTTGCTCACGATCCGTTTCCTGGTCTCTCTGTTCGACTATGGCACCCTAATTTATTTCCCTCCGCTAATTCACAGTAGCTTAGCAAGCTCCGGTCCACCTATTACAGCATCATCCATTTTGTCTCCAGTCTCCCAAGATGCACCCACCACGGTGACCTGTACAAACTCTCTAAATGGACCTCACTCAAGGACAGACTCAACAGCAAGGTCCTCACCTTCTTTCACAGACTATCCCTAGCCCTCCTACCCAACAGCATCACATCCCTTTTCCCCAAGTCTGCCCTCTCTTGGTCCACTAGACGGTCCTCCACCCTTTCCTTCTCCATCCCTTTCTGTCAGACCACACATGGCTAAAACACCCTCTCCTACAAGGGCGCAAAACTTTTCAACAGTCTTCCCCCTGCTATCATCCAATGCCCCTCTACAGCTTCCTTTAAAAACAATCTTAAGTTACACCTTTCTCAGGCTACCATCTGCAGGTGTCCAACATGATTGAAACATAGAAACACAGAAATTGTCAGCAGATAAGGACCGCTAGGCCCATCCAGTCTGCCCGTAGGCCCTATACATGTATGTAACCACTCGCCCTAAGTGGTCAATGGTTTTTCATCATTCCCTTCCCACGCAAGGTTCTCCTGTGCTTGTCCCAGGCATGTTTAAACCCCTCCACTGTGCCTGCCCCACCACCTCTTGTGGCAGACTATTTCAAGCATTCACCACCTTCTCTGTGTAGAAAAACATCCTCGACTTACCTCTTAATCTTCCACCAACCAATTTCATATCGTGCCCCCTCATTCTGGTATCTTTTCTACATTGGAAAAGATCTCCCACCTGTATCTTGTTCATGCCCCTGAGGTACTTAAAAGTTTCTATCATGTCACCCCTTTCTCTCCTCTCCTCTCCTCCAGTGAGTACATATTGAGGTCTCTCTCAGTCTCTCCTCATATGTTCTGTGGTGCAAACCATGCACCATCTTTGTCGCCCTTCTCTGGACAGCCTCCACCTTGTTTATGTCCTTATACATGTGTGGTCTCCAGTACGGCACACAGTACTCCAGGTGAGACCTTACCAATGTTTTATACAATGGCATCACCACTTCCCGCCTCCTACTAGGAATACCTCTGCTTATGCACCCCAGCATGCCACTGGCCCTCCCTGCAGCCTTTGTGCACTACTTTGATACCTTAAGGTCATCAGATATGATAACCCCTAGCTCCTCTTTGGCGATGGTCAGCACCCCCCCCCCGATCCTGTAGTTCTTCCCAGGGTTTTCTCTAACCAGGTGCATTATCTTGCACTTTTTCGCACTGAACCTCAGTTGCCACACCATCTTTCAAGCTTCTCCAGGTCCCTCTTCATTTTCTGCACCCCTTCTGAAGTATCCACCCTGTTGCAGATCTTAGTATCATCTGCAAATAGGCAGACATTTCCTTCCAGCCCCTCTGCAAAGTCAGTAATGAAGACAATGAACAGGACTGGTCCTAGTACTAATCCTTGTGACACTCCGCTGGTCACCCCTCTCTCCCTGGATTGGATCCCATTTACCACCACCCTCTGCCTTCTGTTCGTCAGTCAGTTTCTAACCCACTGTATCACCTTATGCCCCATGCCCAGACTACTCATCTTGTTAACCAGCTTTCTGTGTGGGACAGTATTAAAGGCTTTGCTGAAATCCAGGTAGGCGACATCTACGGCCCCTCCCTGATTCACTTCCCTAGTCACCCAATCAAAAAAATTAATCAGATTCGTTTGAAAAGACCTTCCTGATGTGAATCCATGCTGCCTCATATCCTGGGCACCAATGGTTTCCAGGTGTGCCACTATCCTTTCTTTCAGCAGTGTCTCCATGATCTTCCCCACCACTGACGGGAGGCTGACTGGCCTGTAGTTCCGTGCTAACACCCTGTCATTTTTTGTGCAGTGAGACTACATGCAACCTCCTCCAGTCCTCTACAACCACACCTGTGTTGAGTTAATCTGTGAACAGGGTGGCCAGAGGCACTGCTAGTTCCCTCCACAGCTTCCTTAATATCCTGCTTCCACAAACGGTCCTCATTCCCCCTGATCAAACGGCAAGCCCTGCCCCTTCCCTTATGGTGGAGGATCACCAGATCCAGGAATGTTTCAAGCACCTTCTTTTTACATTGCACTTGTTATGGTTTAGTTTTAATGTTTTCATTAATTAAAATGTATTACTGTGCCACTGTACTCATTATGGTTTATTTCATTAGTATGATTGTCCTAAGTGTTTTCTGTACATAAACTGTTGCGCTTCTTGTTGGCTTGTATTCCTGTTAACTCTGTAACACCGACTGTCTAACTCTACTCTATGTAATCACATGTTGTATTTGTCCCAACTGGACACTTGTGAAAATGGGCAACTTTGCTCACATGCCTTCCCAGTATAATAAATAAACTGAACTGAACCACTCTCTGAAACTTATTTCACCCCACCCCATTTCTGTATGATTTATTTCAGTTTTCCTTTATTACTCTTTGTCTTAGAATGTGGTGTGCTTTTTTGTGTGTGTACCTACACTGAACTTTCGCATCATGAGAATAACTTAACTGGTTGGCTTTCATGCATCTGTTGTTAGACTGCTTGGTTCTGGGTTCCATTATTGTATTGTGCTTCTGTTCATTTTCTTGTTTTAAATTCCCCTGCTCTTTTTAAGAAGTGCCATGGGATCTTTAGCACTCACCTGAACAACCACCGGAACAGGCAGACAGGACCTCAGTTTAAAGAGAATTACCAAATTAAATTCTGAGGCTTATGCACCACATACATTGGTGCCTTGCCTCCTAAGAATGCAGTCTATTCATATGTGCCTCATAAATGTTCTGTAGTTTTGCTGTAATTTTACTCGGGATTTTATTTTCATCGGGATACTTTCACTTCCTGGACTTTAGATCCATGCCACCCTCGCGCTTCAATATTTTATGACGTGATGGCAGGAGAGCAGGGACGTTACATTATAGTTTATGGGGGTACTTTTAAAACAAATGTTATACGTTACAGTAATTATGTGGTGTGACAAGGTTGAATAGGACCCTGTTCCAGTTGTTATGGAGAGTTTATTTATTTTTATTTATTTATTTCAACAGTTCGGATTTATACCTTTGAGCACAGAGGCTCTTTTACAAAGGTTCCATGTCAAGTGGAGATACATACACAAACAACAGGTCAGTGTAGACCAGTAATGCACAACACATGGGTAGGACAAACTGGGTTCTAGTAACTAACACCAAAATACTATCAACTAACACTGTATAAATAAGATATCAAATACTAAATAAAAATATTTTTAACAGTATCATAAGATAGACGATTAGGTTGCAGTTATTCCATGTTCCATGTGCTGAATACCACTTATAAAACTCTTGGCGTGCAGCCTTTGAGGAGCAGTGCACCAAGAGATTAAGGTCTAGGGGAAGAAGGAAAACAAGTAGTTACCGTGAACAGGTGTTGTTAGTGAGGGCGAAGGGGAGTATGAAAAGCAACTTATTTCATCAAGGGCGTTAAAGTTAGAGCAGGGAAGTGAGACGAGGGTAGGGGAAGGGCTGGGGCAGTAAGCTGAGGGACTAGTTAAGATTTGTGGTATGAAGTGGCGTTATGAGTTCCAGAAAGTAGCTTCCATATTGCTGGCATTGTCAGAGAAAGAGAGTGGGAAAACAGGGCCGGGGGGGGGGACTAGCCGGTAGTTGTCATATGGCTAGTGTTGTGTTTGGCAGTCGCAAGGGTTCATTTGGGCCAATAGTCTACGCAGGTTTTTCTTGAAGGTGCTAACTTTTTCACACTCAGAAAGTGATGCGGGAAGATCACTGAATCATCTAGGACCCCTAAACAAGACAGCACACTGGGCAAAGGTAGTGCGCCTAAAGGGTACCTGAAGTACTCCTTTGACCGTTTTCCGGGTTGCCTTTTCAGATGTAATCCATTTAAAGATGCAGGCTGTAGAGGCAGGTGTAAGCCCTAGTAGTGATTTCTTTCCAAGTAGGCAAGCCTGATAAGTGACTTTTTGTTGCAGAGTGAGCCACCCTGTTTCCCTGTAAAGCTGACAGGTGTGGGTGAGGCAATCAACTCCCAGTACGAGTCTGCATGCTCTATTTAGTAGGGTTTTTATCCTGTTTAATGCTGAGTTTGAGGCAGCACTGTAAATCGTAAGCCCAGTCTCTAGGAGTAAAGAGCTCCTGGTAGCCATGTCCAATGCCTCTGTGGTCATGGAATGCTTGTGTCTTTGTAGAATCCCTAATCTGATATTTGCCGACTTGATAATATGGTCTATATGTCCTGTGAAGGTTAGAGTATAATAAAGATGAATTCCCAAGTACTTAAAAGTGTTGACCTGTTCTAGAGTGTCACCCTTTCTGCTATGGATACACAAGGGGCTTGCTTTCTTTTTGTTTTCCAGGAGTGAGAAATACATTATATTTGTTTTTTTATAGTTTAGTAGCAATTTGTTTTGGCTGAACCATGTCTCGAGGTTTGTAAAGTACTGCTGAAGGGTAGTGTTGATGACGGAGGTCTGTACTCCAGGGGCAGAGATAACAGCGTCATCCGCATATAGTACTATGTTAGCAAGTCCACGCCCTTAAGGTCAGATAACATTCCGGATATTTTGATGCATTCTGATCTTTTTGACAGATAGCTGCTGAACCAATTCACTGTATTATATGACAAGCCTATTGACACTAGGTTGTCCAGTAGTACCTGATGGTTTACAGTGTTGAAGGCTTTTGTAAGATCTATGAAGATAGATCCCACCGACTTGCCACTATCTAGGGCATCATACAGGTGACTGGTGTATTCCACAAATGCGGTGATGGTGCTGCATTTTTTTCTGAACCCATGTTGTTGTTCACACAAGAGGTTGTATTTGTTAAGGTATTCGACTACTTGATCCGCTACAAATCTTTCCAGGGCCTTCAAGAATGGGGGTAGAATTGAGATAGGATGGTAGTTACTCAGTTGTGTCCTGTCCCCATTTTTGAAAACTGGTGTGACATAGGCAACCTTCCACTTGTCCGGGAAGATTCCTGTCCTCAGTGAGACATTAAACAACTTGATGAGGGGGAGGGCAATTTCGTTAAGGGTGAGAGCAATAAGTTTCATGTCCATCGTGTTACTAATGATTCAAGTTTTGTCAAGGGCTCTCTTAATGTATTTTAAGGCTTTCGTCGTGGTTCCTTCCTTGAAATAGAGTAGCGGTTTACCAGCGTCTCTAGCAGGATGGGAGCCATAGTTGCTGTATTTTCTAGTGGGTGGTTTGCTAGATACTCCCGTGGTAGAACAAAACTCAGGTCCGTGAAGGCCAGATTGAATGCATTTGCTATATCTTTTGGATCCTGTAATATGCTAGACTCTGTGGTAATCAGTTCAGGTGGTGCCTTGGAGACCTTCCCAGTCAGGGTTTTTAGAATGTTCCATAACAGTTTTCCATTGCCCCATGTACTACTCAATTGTTCTCTAAAAAAGCTTGCTTTGGCATTTCAAACAAGACTAGTGCATTTGTTTCCTTGCCTCTTGATAGGCATTAAAGTCACCCGTCCTCACAGTGGCATATGCCTTGTGCCAGAAATTATCCCGTTGTTTCATAAGCGCTATGATTGGCCCAGTTAGCCAAGGGTTGGTGGGACCTTTTTGTTTGGATGATTTGTAGGGTGCAAAAATGTCACAAGCATTATTAAAGATGCAAGTAAAGTACTCAAGAGCCTGATTAGCATCTTCAGTGTAGTCTAGCGGCATCCAGTCTGCATTTTTTAGTAAGAATTTGAGGTTATTTAACTGTTCTTTTTTAAGGGACTGGCTTCTTGTTAGTTTAGGAGCAGTGTTTTGAACTTATTAGACCACGTAAAAGAGACTGGCGACTGGTCCTTTAACGAATCACGGAGTACACATATACTAGTTATGTGCTCGGGACAGGAAGAGAGTAGCCAGTCAGTAAGTGCAGAGGTGCCAGTTTAATAATTTCTCCTGGTTTTGAGTCACTAGTTGCGAGAGGTACAGGCTAGCTATCTGGTCCCTGGGTTCCACAGTATCCTGTGCTAGCCAGTTCGTATTGAAATCTCCCAGAATAACGTGCTCCCAGTTTTGTTTGCATTGTTTACAGAAGCTAATGAATTGCTCCATCCCTTTCCTTTGACCTCCAGGTGGTAAGCAGACTGTGAAGAGTAGTAGCTTTTTTCTCTGCCTACCTATTGTGAGTTTAAGGGACAGTATCTGGGCTTCCTTGGTTGAGAGACTGTGAGACATCATGTGACCCAGGAGATCATCCCGCAGGTACACCAGACATCCACCCCCTCTCTTAGTTAGCCTGTCAAGGCAGAAAAATGTTATAGCCAGCGAGGAATACCGCTGAATCTGGTATCTTTGGGGAAAGCCACGATTCTGTAATAGATATGATATCTGGGCACTGCTGCACCACCCAGGCCTGGAATTGGGGGAATTTAGGCATCAGGCTCCCTATGTTGATGGAGGCAATTCTGATGCTCCCAAGTGACCTATTGGTTGTATGGTTTGGCGGGCTAGGGTTAGGGTGCACATTCCCCGATAGTAGGAGTAATGTGATTATTCTTTTTATGAGGTGTTTCCACAGCTTCTGAAAAAGGGCTTAAAAACTGCTCTCAGGTTAATCCTTTGAGTATGTTGGAATGCAGGGATCTGTTCTGTTCTTTCCTTTGCTTTTGTTCGTATGTTCCTGTCTCTTGTCTGTCTGGTTGCGCAACCAACTTTTCCTGAGAGACCTAGGATTTGATCACCCCGACAGTCTCACAATTCTTTGCCCCTCACTGTCTCTCAGTCTTCCCTTGCTGTTTCTGTCTTTTCCTCCCTTGCATATCTGCTGGTATAAAAATATATGCAAATCATTATGTGGAAATGTAACTGATATTGGGTTCCTTTGTTTAGAAATTATATAGTGTTACTGTTGAAATGTATATAATTATAGTTTGAGATGATTGCAAAAAGTGATTGGGAACTCAAAGGGTTAACCTGACAGCAGTTTTTAAGCCCTTTTTCAGAAGCTGTGGAGTAAGGGCCTCAGGTCTGGCACATTATGGTCTTGCTGCACCTGTATGAAATTGACAAGAACAATGGAAATTGACAAGAACATTTTAGAAAAAAGCAGGATGCTTGTTAAGAAGGAGGGTTGCAAAGACTTACAAGAGAGAGCTACAATGTTTTGAGAGAGACGCACAGAGACTGAAGGAAAACTCAGATGGATCTTCTCTGTTTATTCTGCCTTTGTAAATAGTTATTCTGAACAATTTTATTTTTTTTATGTTACTGCTAGTACTAATAAACACTTTTTGTGAATTTGGCAACTGCTCCTGGTTTTTCCTATGCTTCCCGATCTGTGCCTCGACGACATGTGGTAATTAAACGAGGGCACCAGGTGACTAACAAGGCCCTTGTTAGTCACCCTATGCCCTCGTTTAATCACCACATAATCACTGTAACATATAAAATTGGTGTTAAAGGTACCCCCATAGACTATAATGTAGCATGTCCCCACACTCTCCCTGCCATCACGTCATAAAATTGGCCGAGCACGGGGCGGATCTGAAGTCTGGGAAGTGAAAGTATCCTGGTGAAATTACGAGTGGATATTACAGCAAAACTACAGAACATTTATGATGCACATATGAATAGGCTGCATTCTTACGAGGTAAGGCACCAATGTATGTGGTGCATATGCCTATCTTGATGAATCTCTTTAACGTCTCATCCAAAAGACAGACTTTAAACTGATGGGTCTGCAGCATAGCGAGCAGTCCCTCCAGCAGGCCTCTTCCTCCACCTCAACTGCATCAGTGGCCTGTGAAGTGACTTTAACCCCCTGTTAATACCACACTGGCCCAACAGATCCATACTGCACAAGGTCTGGATCATAAGTCTGATGCCCTCATGCTGAGAGTGTACACAGTAGAGAGCAGAATGGACACTTGCAAGCAGATGACAGCCAGATTTGTGTTATTTATTTATTTTTGGTCAGGAAAGACCTGAAACTTTTGTGTTGAAAATGGTTGATTCGACCACAAAGCTCATGAAAGAGAACTCACTGCTCCGACAGTGCCTGGAAACAGTGGAAAACCTGACCCGGGAGTTGAATATTCATGTGGTTGGACTTCCTGAGGTGGCAGAGGATAAGGACCCCCAGGCTTTTCCAAAATGTTACTACTGCAGCTGCTGGGCTTTTCAGCAAAAAATGGCTCCTTCTCAATAGAAAATGCTTACTGCAACTCCCCATGTAGAGCCATGGCAGCTTCAAATGAATCCCATACCTCCTTCACTGTCCTTCCTGGAGTAGGGAACAGGGACAAGGCTTTGGACGCAGCAAAGAGATGGTGAGGGCTAAAATACAGTGAAGCAGACATACAACTTTTCCCTGATCTCTCTTACAGCAGGAAGCTCTGGAGTAAAGCCTTTAATGGAGAACAAAGCTGACTATGAGCTCTGAAGCTCCAGCACTAACTCCTGCTACCAGGTAAGCTCTACATTGTATAAAATACTCAACTGTACATTTTTTAAACAACCCCCTGAAGTAGAGAAGCTAATAGCAAGCACTGAAAGGGAACTAACTGCAACTGACAATGACAGGAAATCCGCCAAGAGGGACTGAATCCTCGATCTGGGTGGTATCATGAGTACTGATGAGATAAGCTGACTATTGTACCTCTAAAACTGACATGACGTAAAATGCTAGTTCCATTTCTTTCTTATTCTCAACAGTTCCCACAGTTTCTAATGGTTTAATATTTGAACAAACTTTGCCATTTGCAGTTTATTAAAATGTGCATAGGTACTAGTAATATTATGGCGAGAGCTGCAGGAATTCTTTCTTAAATGACTCTGCACTGTCGCACTTGGCTGCTGGGGGCAACAGTAAGGACTGTAATTTCTTTATGTTATTGTGCCAAACCAATTTTACATCCTTAATGACTGTTTAGCACCTTGTAGCCAGTGCATACCTATGTGCATCTATTTTTACATGTTCATAAATGTCTGTTACTATGTAAGTAATGCCTTCAAGTTAACTCACTGATGCAAGGAGGATCTTCACTCCAGATAAACTGAATCCTACATGCTTCCTATTGATTTAAACAGCCCTGAGATACTGACCATGTATTTCAATTTTTTATACTGGGACTTGGGGAGAATCTCCAGGTTAACATTTCAATAGCTGCGTGGGAGGGGGGGAACTGTAGACCAATGGTCACGATGCGACAGAAGGAATTAACGTCCCTCACCTCCTGCTATGCCTGTGACTTGTGTTCAGAAACTGACATGGGTTACTCAGTGGCTAGGGCCAGGGAGGGAGGATCAAGTGTCCCTAGGACTGCGTTCCTTGTTGGGGGGGGGTTGCTGAGGCTTGCTGCTTGACTACCACCTGGAGGTGTTCAAGTGGCAGGACACGTGAAACATGCATGCAAGGGAAGGGACCCCATGTTCAGGGTATCGGGGGCATCTCTGAGGAGTTACAGCATGCACATTGTGCCCTTTGCATATCCTGTGAGCACAAGGAGAAAACTGGAGAAAAAACACCCATGGCTGCAGGATGGCGACCAACCCTTCGCAGGCCCTGCACCAATGACCAGGCACCCCCCCCCCCCAGTCTTGTGGCAGAGGACAACAGAGGAAGGTAAGCCTCAGAGAAGCCAGGTGACATGGCTGGGGGGTTCAGAGGGGTGCAGCAGTGGCATCACAGAAGTATACAGGAGTATACAACCTCTACAGGAAAAAAAAAGGAATTGACTTTTTGTTTTTCTTGCTAATACCAGTTTCTCTTTACATTTCCTTGGCTGTATGCATGTCTTTACATTTACTTGAGATTAACTATATCTATACTTCCCTCACATTGTACCTATGGGGAGGTGTCATAGATACATAGATACTGTTGGCAGATAAAGGCCTATGGCCCACCCAGTCTGCCTACTTCAGCTCGTAAGATCTCTAAGTTTTTCTAAAAGTCTGTTATCCCTTACTCCTGACCTCCAGGATTCCCTTATGTCTATCCCATGCATTCTTAAATCTTGTGATTGTTTCAGCCCCCACCACTTCCTCAGGCAGGGTGTTCCACTTGTTCACCACCCTTTCTGTTAAAAAATTCTTCCTCATATTTCCTCCGAATTGCCCTCACTCTAACTTCATCCCATGCCCGCTAGTCCTGGAAATACAGGTTACTCACCTGTAACAGGAGTTCTAGGAGTGGTATATGTTGTTCATCCACACTTCTTGGCAGGTACCTTGCCACTTTAAGATGTGCTGGAAAGTCTTCAAGCTGGCTCCTCCAACCCACCCGGGTGGTAAACCCTCGGCTCCACCCCATGATGCCAGATTTAGCCCGCTGGAAGCCAGGTTGCGCGAATGGGCCGGGAGGTCAGGTGGTTGTGATGAACAACATATACCGCCTCCTAGAACTCCTGTTAAGCAGGTGAGTAACCTGTATTTTTAGGGACGTGATATGTTGTTCCATCCACACTTCTTGGCAGACTCCTAGCAGTTCTCCGGGAGGAGGAAGGCAAGGCACGCACCCCCTTATACTTACTTGGGGAATAAGGACTGGAGAACTGAGGTCCCAAAACCAGCATCCCGGCGTGACTCTAGGTCAATGTGGTAATGGGAAATAAAGGTGTGTGCTGACTTCCAGGTAGCAGCCCTACAGATTTCCTGGCTAGGGATGTCCCTAGAAGCAGCCACCGAAGCAGCGGTATGGCGGGTTGAATGAGCTCTTATCCCTCTGGGTAGCTCCATGCCCACCAACCTATAGCAGAGATCTATGCAGAAGGTGACCCACCTGCTTATCGTCCGCTTGGCTGCAGGTCTGCCAGGTGCGGCTTCAGCGAGGGTGACAAACAGCTGGTGAACCTCTCCCCGAACTTCAGCCATCCGCTCCTTATAATAAGCGAGGGCACTTCTAGGATCCAGAGTATGGAGCCTATATTCAGCCTCTGAGGTGTGACTGAGGTAGAACACCGGCAGAGTCAACACCTGATTCAGGTGACACTCCGACACCACCTTCGGAAGGAATTTCGGATGGGGGCGAAGGACAACCTTGTCCCTGTGGAAGACCAGGTATGGAGACTCCATGGAAAGTGCCTGGAGTTCTCCCATCCTTCTGGCTGATGTGATAGCCACCAAGAAGGCAGTCTTCCACGACAGGTGGGAGATATCGCACCTGTGCATCGGTTCGAATGGCTTGCCCATGAGCTTGACCAATACCAGCAGTAGATCCCATGGAGGTGGAGGTTCTCGCACTGGAGGGGATATGTGATCTAAGCCTTTGAAAATATGCCTGACCACCTTCTCCTGCGCCACCGACTGCTTGCCAGCCCATGCCCGGTAAGCAGAGATGGCTGCCAGGTGCACCTCAAGGGTCGTCGACCAAAGCCCTAGCTGAGAAAGGGACCATAGGTAGTCCAAAATGCTAGCCAATGGGCAAGATGAAGAGTCCAACCCCTTGCCCTGACACCAAATGGAGAATCTCTTCCATTTAAAGGCATAGCATTTTCTGGTCAACTCCTTACGGGATGCCTCAACGACACTGAGGACCTCGTCGGAAAGACCCAAGGACTGGAACTCTAGCCGCTCAGGAACCAGGCCATCAGGTGCAGCAACTGAAGGTCTGGATGGAACACCTTCTCCTTGCTGACTGAGATCAGGTCCGGGTGGCCTGGAAGCCGCCTCGGGAGCCTGGAACTGAGGCTGAGGAGATCTGGATACCAGAGCTGGCTAGGCCAGTCTTGGGCTACCAGAATCACCTGTGCCTTGTCCCTCTTCACCTTGAGATGCACCTTGTGGATCAAGGGAAATGGAGGGAAGGCGTAGAAGAGGCCCGGGGTCCACGGCCTTGAGAAGGCATCCCCCTGCAGCGAGCCCTGCTGAGGGGGGCGGGCATGAAACAGTCTCAGCTTCGCGTTATCCCTGGAGGCGAACAGGTCCACCTGAGGGGGTGCCCCAGTGGGAGAACAGGTCTTGAACTACTTCTGGCAGGAGAGACCACTTTTGAGATGCAATGCCTATCCAGCTGAGGGCATCGGCTAGACTGTTCGAGGCTCCTGCCACACGGATGGCTAGGAGATCCGCTTCCAGGCTGATCACGAGAGACCAAATATGGAGAGCTTCCTTGCACAGAGGCAAGAAGTGCGTCCCGCCCTGATGGTAGAGATAGTATGTGGTCGTGGTGTTGTCCGTCTGGACCTGAACCACTTGACCCCGTACAAACGGAGCGAAGACGGTGAGGGCTAACCGTACCACTCGAAGCTCCAGCAGGTGATGTGGCATCGGGACTCCTGAGGGGACCAGAGGCTGTGGGCCCTGAGCTCCCCCAGAAGGGCACCCCAACCCATCAAGGAGGCATTGGTCATAAGGATGACCGTCGGATCGGGTCGGACAAATGGGATACTCTCCTGCAGATGAACTGGGACAAGCCACCACTGCAGACCATCCCACATCTTCTGGGTCACAGTTACTGGCTGGTCCAGAGGACTGGAGCACTGAGACCACTGGTGGGCCCGCCCCCATTGCAGGCGGCCCATATGCCAGCGGGCCCAATGGACCACGCTGGTGCAGGCCACCATGAGATCCAGAAGGTGCAGGAAGTCCCGGTCAGGGCACAATTGCCCAACCTGAAATAATTGGGCAAAGGAGGTAAGGACCTGTGTGCCAGGAGCCAGGCTCTGGCTCAAAGGGAGTCGAGCTCTGCCCCAATGAACTGAATCACCTGTGATGGTATGAGTTCAGACTTGGCCTTGTTGATCAGGAGGCCAAGCTGGGAGAAGACCTGGAGGGCCAGATCTCTGGACCGCTCCACCTCCAACCTGGAGGGGGCTGCTGTCAGCCAGTCATCCAGGTAAGGGTACTCCTGGACCCCTCGGCGCTGCAGGAATGCTGTCACCTCTGCCATGCACTTGGTGAAGACCCTGGGAGCTGGAGAGAGGCCAAAGGGCATGGCCTGGAACTCATAAAGGGATCCCTCCGCTCTGAAGTGGAGGAATCGCGATGAGACGGACGGATTGGGATGTGAAAGAACGCATCCTGGAGATCCACAGAACAAAACCACATGCCTAGTTCCAGGGATGGTATGATCTGGGCCAGAGTGACCATCCTGAAGATGTGCGGCCTTAGTAACTTGTTCAGGTCGTGCAGATCGAGAATGGGGCACCAACCCCCCCCCCATCCATTTTGGGACCAGGAAGTACCTGGACACAAACCCTGGGCATGGAGGAGGATCCGCCACCTTGCTGACCACCCCCTTTTGGAGGAGCTGATCTATGTCAGCTCGACGGTCGGAACCGGTAGCCCCCCCGAGGGGTGCTGGCTCGGAAGGGAGGGGTCTGCTCGAATTCCAGAGGCAGGCCCCTGCCAACCACTTCCAACACCCAATGGTCCATGGTTATAGCAGACCAGGCAGAAAGGAAGTGGCTGAGCCGGCCCCCCACGAGGGACCCGGAGGGAGGAGTGACGAGGTTTGGGGCGTCACCCCTCAACCCATCACTGCGCAGGCTTGGAGGAACGGCCGGCCGAGGAGCCACCTGGATCCTTCCCTCCAGGCTTCCAGTTGGAGGAAGCAGGAGGCTTGGTCTTGGGACGCCAAGCCTGAGCCTGCTGGCCCTGCTGCTGGGCGGGTTGTGCCACAGGAGCAGAAGGGCGAAAGGGCTTACACTGTTGTTGGTGGCCTTTGTCCTTCTGGGCAGACGTGACTGAGTCCAAGGTGGCACTGGATTTCTCGATCCGCTGGAGGTGGCCCTACACCCTGGGCCGAACAAGTCGGTGCCCAAGAAGGGGACGTCTGCCAGCTTGTGCTGGGTATCTGCCGTGAAGGTCGAGATCTGCAGCAAAGCTCTGCGGTGCATGGCTACTGCAGCCTCTACTGACCAGGCATAAGAGTCTCCTATGTCCAGAGTAGTCTGGAGCTGTTGCTTGGCCACCGCTCTTCCCTGATCCTGATCCTGCTTGACCGTCGTTTGAAGGTCAGCCGGGAGATGAGGAAGCATCTCATCCAGGGAGCCCAAAAGGGTGTGTGAAAAGTGTGCCATCAGTAGAGCCAAGCTAGCCTGTTGAAAGCCTAAGGAGGTGGCAGCATAAACTTGGCGCCCGGAGTAGTCCAGCTTTTTGGATTCCTTGCCTGGGGGCTTATCTATGTCCCTGGCATTTCCAGAGTGCCAGAAAACACTATCGTTCACCAGCCCTTCAGCTGAGGGGTGCTCCGAAAAACTGGAGAGGGAACCGGTCGGGACTGCGTACTTTCGGGCCATCCTGGCTGAAGGCACAGGACAGGAGGCAGGCTGCTGCCACAACTCCAAGGCCAGACCAACAATGGCCTCAGCCACAGGAAAGGTCTCCATAGGGGATTCCCCTCGTTCCAAAATCTCTGTGAGGGGAAATTTGGCCCATTTCTGCACGGTTCGAGCTGCATCCCAGTAGACTCTGAGACGAGCTGAAGAATACTGAGGAATGAGGATGGGCTCCCGTCCACCGACAGACCCCCGGAGGATTCCAGGTCGAGGGGCCTGGAATACAGAGAGAAGTCGTCGGACTCTGAGGAGTCCGCAAACAGCTGCCAACCGCCTGAGCCACCCTCCACTCGCTGAGGCCAATCGGGAGTGAGGGTGACCGACAACCTGTGGGGCAAGCCCTGACCCAACCGAGAATCCTTGGCTGGGGCCCCAGTCTTCAGCTGAGGAGGCGGGGGTTTCACCATAATGGGTGGTGCAGCTGCTTTCGGCCAAGCAATCAGCGCTGGAGTCGGCTCCTCAAACAAGGAACCAAGGAAAGGAGACCACTTTGGCTGCTTGGGCAACAGCCACTTTATTGTCGGGGAAGGTGACAGAGTTGGCTTGTTGCCGGCCAATAAGAGCTGCTGCCTCATCATATCCTCATAGAACCGACGCAACTTGCGCCGGAGCCTCTCCTCCAAGGAGGATGATGAGGATGAGTGGCGACGCCGCTTTCTGTGATGTCGGGACTGAGACCACCAGCATCGGCGGGACTTGCCTGACATGGAAGAGGACTGAGACCGTTGGGGTCACCGACGGTGGGTCGAAGAAGGGCCGGGGGAGACCCACACATCCTACGGTTCGGGGTCCCTGACTGGGGACTTCAGCTCAGGAGGCCGAGGCAAGTCCTCGGTAGGCACCGGGGGAACTGATGAAGGAGGGCTGTCAGCCTCTCCAGTCGACAGC
Organism: Neoceratodus forsteri; assembly: GCA_016271365.2. Classification (NCBI taxonomy): domain Eukaryota; kingdom Metazoa; phylum Chordata; order Ceratodontiformes; family Ceratodontidae; genus Neoceratodus; species Neoceratodus forsteri. Next base: position 959,197,426 of record CM028130.1, on the reverse strand, counting down.
CCATCTAACGAGTCAAGGAAGATTTTGACTGCATCGACGGGTGTCTCAGTCGGCTGGCCTTATGAGGACACTGAGAAGCCAGCGGCCTTGGCCGCAACCTCGACCGAAGTTGATAGAGGACGGTCCAGGGAGTGAGATTTCTCCCGCTCCCACGAACGTCAATGGTGAGACTTACCTTTCGGGTCCTTCTTTATCGACCGAGAGAAGTGAGTCCCTAAAGGCCCCTCTCCCTTGGTGGAGAGGGACTGACAAAGCTCCCGAAAGGAAGCAGTACAGGAGGAGCCCAAGGGGAGCGGGATAAACGCAGACGCCGAGGGCAGCCTCCTCCTTGAGGGCGATTACCTGATCCAGCTGCTCCGCGGAGCCCGCCACCGCAGACACCACCCGACGGGCCTCCTTTGACTTCACTGGCGGAAACCGATTTTCTGGGCGCCCCAGATGGAGTCAGGCAGCGCGGTCTTCGAGAACCGATGACGAAAAGGACTTGCACAGATCGCAAGCCTGCAGATCGTGGCTAAGACCAAGGCAGTAGATGCACGTGGTGTGCGGGTCGGTTCGAGACATCTTCTGCCCGCAAGGGCACCGACGGAAGCCGGGAATGGATTTACAGTCCATCTCAGCTGTGAAGGAAGGTGAAGACTGAAGTCGGGTAAACTTCAAAACAATTTTCGGTAAAACCAAAGGTTTAGGATCCAGGCCTAGAGATGCAAGAGTGCTGAGGAGAGAACCTGGGCTTCCAAGCGGTAAGCAAGATCTGGCATCATGGGGCGGAGCTGAGGGTTTTACCACCCGGTTGGGTGGGAGGAGCCAGCTTGAAGACTTTCCGGCACATCTTAAAGCGGCAAGGTACCTGCCAAGAAGTGTGGATTAAACAACATATCCACATCCCTAGAACACTTTTTTCACTGGAAAATAGTGTTTTCCTGCACCCTGTTCCTCCTTGTAAGGTACTTGTATGTCTGTCGTATCCCCTCTATCCTCCAGGGAGTACATATTCAAGTCCTTCAGCTTGTCCTCATAGGACTTGTGATGCAATCCCTGTACCATCTTTGTTGCCCTCCTCTGAACCTTCTCCACCCTATGTCCTTACGTAGGTAAGGTCTCCAGAACTGTACACTGTACTCCAGGTGGGGCCTCACTAGTGTCTTGTATAGTGGAATTATGACCTCCCTTTTCCTGCTGGTGATGCCCCTGCCTATGCATCCCAGCATCCTATTTGCTTTACCTGCCGCCTTGCCGCACTGTTTCCCTACATTGAGGTCATCAGAGATGATAACCCCAAGGTTCCTCTCCTGCTTGGTGCATGCTATATCCTCACCCCCCCCCAACTGATATGTTGTTCCAGGGTTTTTGTGCCCCATATGCATTATTTTGCATTAAATTTCAACTGTCAAACACTTGACCATTCTTCAAGCTTCTGCAAGTCCCTTCTCATTCTGTCTAAACCCTCTGGTGTGTCCACTCTGTTACAGAGCTTTGTGTCATCAGCGAACAGGGAATTTCTGCCTTCTAGGTCCTGTGCCATGTCACCGATGAAGATGTTAAATAGAACCAGTCCCAGCACTGATCCCTGTGGTACCCCACTGGTCACTCTTCCCTCTGTGGAGTGATAGCCATTTACCACCACCATCTGTGTCCTGCCACCCAGCCAATTACCCACCCACCACACTACTGTCCTTCCCATTCCCCAGTTTGTTTAACAGTCTTCCATGCGACACAGTGTCAAAAGCCTTGCTGAAGTCCAGATAGGTCACGTCCACTGCCCTCCCCGATCCACCTCCCTTGTCACCCAGTTGAAAAATTCAATGAGGTTGGTCTGGCATGACCTCCCCCCCAGTGAAACCATGCTGCCTTGGTCCTGTAGTCCATTGGCAACCAGCAATCTCTCCTTCAGTAGTGCTTCCATGATCTTCCCCACTACTGTGTCTATCATATACCTTTGTAAGAATGTCATGTATTTGTAAATTGTCAATGTGCTATCCTCCTGTGTGTACTTTTTTGTAAGTGCTATTGCAAAAAAGATAAAAAAAAAGTAAAAAAAAGTTACATAGCCAGCCCAGTGGCATGAGGCCTGAGGCGCTGGTGCGTTACCTCCAGCCACGCTGGCGACCTGGGTTCAGGAATGGACAAGGATCATTCGGGGGTCATCTGGGTGATGGAGGATTGAGTATCCCAGGATGGCTTTCCATCCTGTGGCTGACCTGCCACATAGCAGAGACAGGGTGGCAGCACTGGTGGGACCAGCAGATGTGGGGGAACATGTGTTGATGCAGCATGCATGTGTGTCAATACACAAGTGCATGCATCACTCGCAGCTGTGCCGGGGAGAAAATGGAGGAAAATGCCTCGACTTGCTCGGCATCCCCTGCACGACACTACGTGGCTGACCCCTGCTGATACAGCTTTGTGTAAGTGGTGGTTAATCCAGAAGTCCACGAGATGGGTAGGTGACAGAGCTGGGTGAATGCCGCCAGGAGCAGGGACACAGGCTGAGAAGCAAACAAAGGAGAAAAAAAAATGGTACAACTCGGAGCACTGGGTGTGTAGTAAGCAGTTGAGAGTAAGGTGAGGTTTTGGGGGGGGGGGGATGCTTCTGTGACTCCTATGTAAAAAAAAATACACTATGGCCCACCAGAGCAGTGGAAGTGCCACTGCTTGCAACACCGATGAGCCAGGTTTGGGTGTGAACCCAGGGCTTTTGGAGGGCTGGCGGGGGAGGCAGAGCATCCATTGGACTGCTCTCCTTCTCCGGAGAGGAAGGGAGGGGATCTGGTGCCCAGCAACTACCAACCCCTAGTGACAGATGCAGGTAGTTGAGCCTGGCGCCAGTACCGAAGGCCGGTTGGCAGAGGTGGCAGACATCAGCACGTTGGGGGTGGGAGCACACCCCCGCTGTACACTGAGGTCACTGCACGTCTGCCTCTGTCAAGAGGGGGCAATGGGGAACCATATAACAGAAATGCCCCTTGGACAAGCCAGCATGAAGACAGGGATCCTTACGATGACCCAGCCAACAAATGTGGAGTATATCCCCTAGCTGACAAAGGATAATAACAGAGTTGTGATAAAAAAAAAATATATGCTATAAAACATAAAATACTGGCAACCACACACAACTCAGCATGTTTCTATCTTGGAGTGAAGAGGACAGCAAGGACATCTTGAGCATCACTCTCAAGGTTCAGATGCTGTCATCTCAACCCTTTGCTGGAGATACAGCCTTGTTGTGCATGGTTGCCCATACGTTATTCTATATGTAGCTTTGTCTTGCCCTATCTCCACGACATTTATTGTCTACCATATACCTACACTGAAACCCACAGCAAAAAATAAAGCAAGTGCAGAGAAAAGTATCCAAGCCTTTATTCCTGGCAATTCTCTGTCAGAGTTGCAGAAAAGGCACCCCATTTTGTGGATCATTAAACAGGAATGGGATCTTGGAGTAATTATAGCTGATGACCTCAAGGTGGCGAGCCAGTGTGACAAGGCAGTAGGTAGGGCCAGCGGGATACTGGAGTGCATAGGATCGGGTATCACCATCAGAAAGCAGGAGGTGGTGTTGCCACCGTACAGATCACTGATGAGACCCTGCCTGGAGTACTGTGTTCAGTCCTGGAAATCACATCTTAGGAAGGACACAGATAGGGTTGAGGCTGTCCAGAGGAGGGCAACTAAAATGGTGCAGGGGCTGCATCAGAAGCCCTATGAGGAGGGACAAGGGACCTCAACATAGACACCCTGGAAGAGAGGAGGGAAAAAAGGGGACTTGACAGAGACCCATAAATAACCTCATGGGTGTCAGCAAGGCACACAAGGGGAATATGTTTCAGAGGAGAAGGTGCATGACAACAAGGGGGCATGTGATGAAGTTGGAAAGGGGAAATGTAGGAGGGATGTGAGGAAGTACGTCTTCATTGAAAGAGTGGTGGCTGCATCGAACAGTCTTCCAGCGGAGGTAGTGAGGCAAAAACAGTAGTATGCTTCAAGACAGGCACAAATTAATCTTAGTAGGGAAGCCGGGGGGGTAGCTGGAAATCAAGTAGGGTCTGCGATGACAGTATAGGCAAGGACAAATTGGCAGACTAAGTTTGCCAAGCGGTCCTTATCTGTCATCAAATTCTATGTTCCTGTTTCTATGTTTACATATTTTGTCTGCATGTTCTTATTTTTGCTGTAGGTTTCATTGTGCAGCTTTCTCATTTTGCTTTGATGTTAGCATTCAAGCTCTGTCAGAACATACTGATGGCACCTCGCCACATTCCAGTACATTTCCTCTATTTCTCTACCATATACTTAAGTGCTGGCATCTAGTCAACCATTGGAAACCCTACTATTTCCCCTTTCATTGCAAATGTGCTTCTGGGACTGCTCCTAATTTACAGTACCTACAGCTCTGTCTCATAATTACACACGTCACCCTTCTTTCACTGGATCAATGTCAAGATCGATGGAGGAATCTTGTGGAAGATGAGCCTTTGCCTGCATTACCCCTGATGGGTGATCTACCCAATTTCACAGTGCCTGGGTCCAAGAAAGCTTATGGGGGGTGCACCTTTCCCCTTTTGTCTGTTTTGCCCCTGATTTTTAATTTTTTTTATGTAGATTCTGTTTATATGCAGACCGTCTGGGAACTCTCTTAGGCATCCCTGCCACCTGCGAGCTCTACCTCCTACCTGAAGCTGCTCTCTCCTCATCCCCACATCAGCTCGACAGATCACCCGGCTCTGCACCCCCCCAAGGTGAGGCCACCCTATCCTCCCAGGGCGCACTATCTGTAAATTGAATGTGTCGGCTGAGTGGTCGGCCCAGGTGAGGAGTTGGAGCCCGGCACTGGAATGTGGCTCGGCAGGGCGTGGTGCCATCGCCTATCCCCAAGGATGGGGATTTTGTCCTTGGTTTCCTCCCTGGAGTGCAGCGTGCAATGATGCCTGTGCATGGCTGCCCTGCTGGTGTCTGCCGCACTCCAACCCTTGCATTGGTCGGCATACCTGTTGTGCCCCCATCTCCATCGAGGGTGCTAGGACACTGAACGCTCCCTGAATCCCTCCCCAGGGAGAGGAGAGCTGTCCCCCGGAGGCTCCACACTCTCCCTCCCCGCCACCCCCCGGCCACCCAAATCCATCTCCGAACCTGGGTTGCCAGCATGGCGTGAGGTGTGGCGTCCAGCACCTCAATCCTCAGCACCACCAGGCCAGCACTGCTTTGCCCCGATTGGTGGAATAACTTCCTTTGGCACCTCAAGAGGCTCTCCAGGCTTCTGTGCTTTACCAACAACCTTCCTGATCACCTGAATGTCCAGGTACCTCTGTTATGAACTTATCACCTTCTTTTTTATATAGCTTTTTCTCTTCTGTCGTCATCCACCTAGACCTCTGGCCTGGGGACATACCCCCGTGGTGGAGCTCCCAGCCACTAGTCCACAAGCCCCACTGCTTGCACCACTGGGGTTCTAATGGTGTGGGGCCCGAGAGCTCCAGCTGCCAGCATTACACTGTAGGTTTTACCCCACATTTTGTTCCTCCCGAGGTGCCTGGTAAAGCTGACAGTCAATCTCACATGCCCACAGACATCCTTCGTGGTACAGCAAGCTCCTTGGCCCTCCACAAGGGGCACTGCGGTGCCAGAACCTGGCACCTACCTTCCTCAGCTGGTGGCACTACCACGCAGCTGTGCTTCATAGTGTTCCCCTGGCTACCAACACAGCTCCCGTGGTTACTCCTGAACCTTGGTCAACAGATGGGTGGACCAACTTTGCAATATCTTTTTTTTTTTAACTTATTCCCCTTTTTCTCTCCTTCACCCAGGATCTGCCCCATTGGCCAGATCCCAGGCCCAGCCCCATCACCCGCCTTCTCCGGGATGTACTATCTCCCACTTGTTCATTCCTGGTTAACTCCTCATGTGGGTCTGGCAGGGAAGCCCCCTCCCCCCGTTACCCTGGTGGTTCTCAGGTTTTGGTTGTTGGGAGAGTGCCGCAGTTGGCAGTGCAGGGCCTGCAGTGCACAAGACAGGCATCATCCTGTCTAGGTCCTGGTATGTTTCCTGTTTGTCCTCATCCCACCTCATGACGTCTCGTGGGAAGCAGTGCACATCACTGTGCATTCCTGGTGGATGTTGTGACAGGGTTGAATAGGACCCTGTCCCAGTTGTTATGGAGAAAGTGTTTAAATGCAAGGATCTGTTCTTTCCTTTTCCTGTCTCTTGTCTGTCTGGTTGCGCAACCAAAATTTCCTGTGAGACCTAGGATTTGATCACCCCGACAGTCTCGCAATTATTTGCCTCTTGCTATCTCTCAGTCTTCCCTTGCTGTTTGTCTTTTCCTCCCTTGCAGATCTGCTGATATAAAAATATACTGTATAACTGAAAATATTGGCGCCCGTTAGTATTAGCAGTCTGCCTGGCATAAACATATTGGCGCACGAAAATATTCACGATCAGACTGTGAAATTAATTTGTGCATCTAACAGTATGCTCACTAAAATTGTTAACTGACCGCCACCTTTAGAGATATTTGAAACTTGTATCCAGATATGACTTTCAGCACTGGGGATCAAGATGGCGGCTTCTGTGTTCTACGTGCTGGAAGCTGATCAGAAGCCGACATACCGATAAGTGATTAGGTGTCTCCCCTTTGTTCCCCTTGTATAGAGTCCATATCAGCCTGAGACAGCAAGAATGGGATGGGGCAGTGACCCGACGGAGGCTGATCTAGTTCCCAGAATTGTGGTGTAGAGTCTGAAGAGACACGGGAACTGGAGGAACAGAAAGGATGAGGGGGAATATGAGAACTGATGAATTTGACTGTGACAGTGATTTTTTTTTTAAATTTAAGTACTGTATTTGCCAGTCTTTGTAAGTCCTAGCCGGGAATATTATCAGTATGGTAGCATATGGAGGGTGTGGGGAATACTAATAAGAAACAAAGTGGCAAGTTTACTGCATGTTTGTAATGTTATCGTCACAAGCCTGCGATGTGAGAATATTCATGGACAGATGAGATATGTCCAAACATAGCCCTGTGAAAAGGTTTGTAAAATGATACTATTGAGCCCAATAATAGTCGCGATCCGTAAATATTGGTGCATTTATTACTAATAGCGAATATTTATGGAGAGTGAACATTTCCTGTTATACAGTATGCAAATCATTGTATGGAAATGTAACATATTGGGATCCCTTTTGTTTAGAAATTATATAACGTTAATTTTTTAAACATATATAATTGTGGTTTGAGATGATTGCAAAAAGCTATTGGGAACTCAAGAGGTTACCTGAGTGCAAATTGTTAAGCCTTTTGCAGAAGAGCTGTGGAAAGGGGCCTCATTTCTGGGACATTGTGTTCTAGCTGCATATGCCTGATACTTGCAAGAACAGGATGCTTGTTAAGAATGGGGGTTGGTGGACTTCCGGTGCAGCACCGAAGTGAATGGCAGCAACTTGCTAGAGCTCCAGTGTCCCCCCCAGCCAATCCTTCAAAAGTAGCTAACAAATGGAACATTCAACGCATCAAAACTACTTACATACATTGCTACTAGCAAGACAAAGGGGACAGCAAACAGATTTAGCAGTTTACTGATACAGCCAGACGTTTTTGACCGGGAGGCTTCCGACTCGAGTGTCTCCACGCGCTCGCGCCATTCCTCTTTACGTTCTGCAGCAAAGCTCTCTAAAAAAAAAAGAAAGAAAACTGATGTGAGCATGGATGGCAAACTAGACAAAACATTAAATGATTTATAGGACATTAAATCCGATTTCCAATCTTTCGAGACTGAGCTAGTGCAGGTTTGGGCTGATGTCTTGAATCTGCAGCAAAGGGCAAGCACACTGAAGGAGACGCACAAAACACAAGAGCAGGCCCTGACCGAGTGCCAATCCACAGTATCGCAGCCCGTGGATATCTGCCAGGCACTGGGAGAACGGCAGAAAGATGCGGAAAACAGGCATTGCTGCAAAAACCTCCAGATTTACGGTGTAGCCGAAGGTAGCGAGCATAATGACATGGACAGTTTTATTGACCACCTTCTACGGGAGACCCTAGACCTGGATCCCGACTTTAAAATTGAAATAGAGTGTGCTCACAGGGCTCTAGGCCCCCAATCTACCCAACAGGGAGCCCGCCCTAGATCTATAATTATTAGATTTCTGAGATACACAACAAAGGATACTATTCTGTGTAGACTGTGGGCTAAGGGGAAAACTTTGTACCAAAATGCCAGAATATTTTTTAACAATGACTTTGCTCCCATGACTATGCAGCATCAGAGGGAATATATTCCTCTCTTCTCTATCCTCTATTCCGAACGCCATATCCAGCTAGGCTTATCATTCAGTTTCCAAATGGCCAAGAAACCTTTGACTCAGCTGAGCAAGCCCTGTCCAGACTGAGAGAGCGCAATTACGAGCTACCCACCAGCATCCCACTTGCACAGAGACCAAGCAGACAGAGAGACCAACAAGAAGCTCCCAGCCACCGGATCCTCGGCTTCAGCAAGTTACATCGAACTCGATCAAACAACTACTGCGCCAGTTTGCCAGAAATAACCCTTAAAAATAGACTATCTGCACAATCCTCTGCATCATGATCCTGAGGGGTAAGTCCTGGAGTTGGCATGGGGCCTGAGGTGCTGGGGTGGTGGGCGTTAAATGGCGGGGGGGGGTCCGGCAGACCTCCTATGGTCCCAGGTCTCGGGGTTGTTGCTTCACTCGCTGGGTGGGTCCTGCACGGAGGGGCCTCATAGTATAATATTAATCCAACAATCTAGATGATGACTAACGGATGACTCTTCTGTGGTCCCCTGGTCCCCCATTCTCTAGCGGGGCTTATTTGGGTGTAGTGAGCTGAGTTCAGCTAACTCGGGGCTCTCGGGCTGGTGGTCCTGGGTTGTGGCCAAGGCCATTACATTTTGTCGATCACAGGATGCGGGGGTGGACAGGGGGATGGGGGGGATCTCCTCCCTCCCTCCCTCCCTCGGGCCTCTCTCATGGCATGTACTGCAGACATAAAATCAACCGAGCTGAAGCTGAATAAAATCCTTAAGAGAAAGTCCACTGGTGCCCAGGCCTATTTGGATGGCTTCCAGAACTGAGAGTCTGTTGGCCCTCGGGCGTGGGGGAGGATGCGTTGCCTAGTTTGATGGGTGCATCCTTCACCCGCTCCAGGGAAAACGTTTGGAAGAGTATCCCTTGAGGGGCCTCTGTCTCTATATCACAATTTTCATGATGGTCTATTAGCCACAGTATTGTAGTTGTGGCTTATCTATGTGGGCCTGCCCGGAGGGAGGTGGGGCTGCTGGATCTCACCTCTGGCCTCCCGATCATGGCTATGCTTGGGCTCTGAGGGACTACTTGCCAGACTCCTATGGGCCCCTCTCTGGATACCCATATGGGATACAGAAACGATTATGGCCAGTAAATGGCAAAGGGACAATTTCAGCCAACTTTACTGAGGGACAGCCAGCCTCTTTCAGAGGGATGGACCTTCTCTGGAGCATCCTCATTACCTTATATTCTTTAGACTTTTAGGATAGCCGACAACTTGAAAACCTTTAGTTAGACCCAGGAGAGCTGGGTTTCACCCCCAAATGGACTAAAGACAGGTGGGGACTCTGAATTGCTGCTTGTGTATGACATCTTTGAACGCACCATTTTTTTTCTTTTGTAGCCTTCTGTTACTTTCTTAGATTGTCCAAGTCTCCCCTTTTTTCGTTAATATGGCCCCCACCCTTTATCCCTTGATACCTATTTATTGGGGTCTGGGACACCCCGACAGGCATTCCAAGACTGGCAGTGCAGTCACCTCTCAGACAACCAAAGGTATTTGTACTCAGAGGTATTTGTAATCCTAGACTTGATAAATAAACCATTGAGTCGCAGTCACCCAAGGATATTCCTGGGTATCTGAAAGTCATCAATAGCAATCTGTATATAGTTTACCACATTTCAGCTAGTTGATTGCTCGATGTATATAGTTTCTTATATTCTGAAAATCAGGTCCAGAAAGGGGCATACCAGACAGAGAAATACACAATGGAATGAGACAGAGGACACAATATTGAGAGACGTTTAGGGAAGGGTGCAGCTTTCAATGGGGGACAGATAGACAGAAATTATATAATCTTGACACATGACCAGATTTCATGAAGTCAGGGTAATCTCCCAAAATGTGAATCGTTTGAGTGGCCCAATTAAAAGAGGAAAAATATTATCCAATTTAAAAAAATCCCACCCCCAAATGATATTACTCCAGGAGACGCACATGAACCCCACGGAGCATCAAAAGCTTGCAAAATTTGGAATGGCTGCAGTCGTTACCAGTTCCCAACACTCAGGCAGAAGAAGGGGTACTACCGTCTTAATACCAAATTATTCAGCATTTCAGCTCCATGACTCCTTTTATAATAGAGATGGTACACTAGCCATGGTAAAGGAAATGTGGTGGGGGACTCCATATACGGTAGCCAGTATCTATGTCCCTACAGGGGCAGATGTTGCACTGGTTCAATAATTATTTGATAAAATGCTACAATTTAAACAAGGGACTCTATTGCTGGGAGGGGACCTAAATTTCCTGATGGACCCTGGTAGAGAGAGCTCTAACCCAAATCCTTCTCGGGAGACAGCGGGCCAGAAACATGGGAGTTTAGTGTGAGATTTAGGCCTTCTAGATATGTGGCGGCACTTACATGCAGGAAAGAGACTTTATACCCATTATTCGGCCACCCATAATCCGTATTCTAGAATTATTTTTTAATTACAGCAGAACATAGAGACCAGGTAAAACAAGTTACGATTGTTCCAATCTTATTATTGGATCATGCCCCGATATTGATAGACTTATACACAGAAGTCGAAAGAGGCCCTGGGCAGTGTCACTTTAATATTTCCCTTCTTAGCAATCTGGAATATGTTAAGTTATTAAAACATTGTATACCTGAAATAATCAACCAGAATACCACACCTGAGGTTTCCTCAGGTATCCTCTGGGATACTCTGAAGGCTGTTGTGCAAGGGGAAACCATTAAGTTTTCTTCCCAAACCAAGAAAAAATGAGAGCAACAGCAGAAGCACCTGGAGTTGAACCTTCAGTTTTGACAAGCTGCACATATGCAAGGGGACAAAACAGCCCAACATCAGGTAGTTTCTATTAAGGCCAAACTACAAGACCTCTTGAACTATAAAACAGAACAAGCATTGCTATACATAAAACAAAGGTATTATGAAGATGGGGATAAGGCTTCTAGAGTGTTAGCCTATCGGCTTCGGGCCCAAAGAAACAGTTACAATAAAACAGATAAGACATCCCCAAAATAGGCAAATCCTTATCCAAACAAAGGACATTTTAGAGGGATTCAGGTGTTTTTATGAATCTCTGTACTCCCGAGACGCTGAGCCCGAGAGGAGAAATATTTCACTTTCTTCCTGTCCATCACTTTCCCCCAACTAACAACTGAGCATAGAGATATGCTAGTATGACCTATTACCACCCAAGAGATAAAATAAATCATTAAAAATGCTAAATCGGGTAAGAGCCCAGGCCCTGATGGCCTACCCTCAGAATTTTACAAAGTCTTTCTGAAAGAACTTATACCACCCCTGGGCTCAGTGTTCTGAGACTTACAGACAGATGATACCCCCACCTTCCTGGTGTTTTGCAAATATCTCCACAATTTTATAACATGACTAAGATCTCCTTAGCTGTGAATCTTACAGACCCATCTCTGTACTTAATCAGGACTACAAATACTACGCAAGTATATTGGCTTATCGACTAGAAAATATTTTACCATTTCTAATTAATAAAGATCAGACAGGATTTGTAACGAATCGTAGAATGACAGATAATATTAAGAGAACGTTATATTTACTGGAAAAAATAGTTAACTCCCCCTCCCTATTTATTTTGCTGAGTATGGATGCCCTAAAGGCTTTCGATCGAGTCTCTTGGTGATTTTTATATCACACTCTCAAACAATTCAATTTCCCCTCTGAATTTAACAAATTCATTTGGGCATTATATACCTCTCCTCAGGCGGTGGTAAAAGCGAATGGTTCTTTTTCTGATAGTTTTCCTTTGACCAAGGGTACAAGGCAGGGCTTCCCCCTTTCTCCCTTACTGTTTGCACTTTATGTGGAACCCATAGCCCAGTTAATTAGGGAGGACGAGGGACAGCTAGCTTGGGATTGAGGGAACGACACACAAGATGGCATTTTATGTGGATTTTTGTTAATATAGAAACATACATGTTGACGGCAGATAAGGACTGCAAGGCCCATCCAGTCTGCCCATTTCTTTTTCTACCTTATGAATGTGCCATCAACCTATGCTCTGTCAATGGTCTATCTATTCATACTCATCTGTATTGCTCCCTTATGCTTATCCCATGCCTGTTTGAAGCGCTGCACTGTATTCATATCCACCACTTCCTGAGGTAGGCCGTTCCATGCATCCACCACCCTTTCTATGAAAAAGAACTTCCTCACATTACCCCTTAATCGGCCTCCCTCTAATCTCATGCTGCGTCCTCCTGTACTGCTATTTTTCTTATATTGAAACATGTTAGACTCTTTCACCTTGTTAATGCCCTTAAGGTGTTTGAATGTCTCAATCATATCACCTCTCTCCCTTCTTTGCTCTAGCGTATACATACTGTATTGAGCTCCATTAATTTGTCCTCATATGTTTTCTGATGCAGTCCTTGCACCATTTTGGTTGCTCTTCTCTGGACTGCCTCAATTTGGTAAATGTCCTTGTGAAGGTGTGGCCTCCAGTACTGCACGCAATACTCCACATGGGGCCTAACCAGTGTCTTGTAAAGAAGGATTATTATCTCCCTCTTCTGACTTGTGATACCCCTACTAATACACCCCAACATCCCTCTAGCCTTACCTACTACTTTAGTGGTCTGTTTGGATGATTCCGGGTCATTGGTGATGATGATGCCCAAGTCTCTTTCTTCCCTTGTGACTGCCAGCAACTCCCCTCCCTGCCTATACATGGCTTCAGGGTTTCTCTTCCCTATGTGCCTGCTCTTGCACTTCTTTGTGTTAAACCCCAGTTGCCACTCTTCTGACCATTTTGCTAGTTTATCCAGATCTCTTCTCATTCTGCCTACCCCATCTGGATCATCTACTCTGTTGCAGATCTTGGTGTCATCTGCAAACACACAAACCTTACCCTCCAGTCCATCTGCAATGTCACTGATGAAGATATTGAAGAGGACTGGCCCCAGGACTAATCCCTGAGGTACCTCATCTGTGTCTTGCATATCTTCTGACTGTATACCATTTACCACCACTCTCTGTTTTCTGCCCATCAACCAGTTTGCCACCCAGTTAACCAACTTCTGACCCACCCCGAGCCTACCCAGCTTATTAATCAATCTTCTATGTGGAACAGTATCAAAAGTTTTGCTAAAGTCAAGGTAGGTGACATCAACTGCTCCCCCTTGGTCCACTACTCTGGTTACCCAGTCAAAGAAATCTATGAGATTAGTTTGACAGGACCTTCCTTTTTAAACCCATGCTGTCTTGGATTCTGTGCGCCTATGGATTCCAGGTGTTGCACTATCCTTTCCTTAAGGAGTGCCTCCATAATCTTGCACACTACTGAGGTAAGACTGACTGGTCTGTAGTTCCCTGCCTCCTCCCTGCTACCACTCTTGTGGAGTGGGATCACATGAGCCCTTCTCCAGTCTTCTGGGACCTCTCCTGTGCTCAGAGACTCACTAAACAGTTCTGATAATGGCTCTGCAAGTTCCACCCTTAGCTCCTTTAGTACCCTGGGATGTATGCCATCAGGTCCCATTGCCTTGTCCACCCTGAACTTATCGAGCTCTTGTTGGACCCTTTCTTTTGTGAAGGGACTAGTGCACACCTCCCTTTCCCTCTACCCTGTGTCCATGGTGCTGAGCTGTAGGCCCTGCCCTACCTTCTCTTCAGTAAATACTGAGCAGAAATATCTATTTAGGATAGATGCTTTTACATGGTCCTCCTTCTCACATGCCCCCTTATCCCCTTTGATCTTTGATCTCTGCAGTTCTGCCTTTAATTTCTTTCTATATTTGACAAACCCCCGACATCTCCTTGCCCATACTGTTTACAAGTCTGGCAGAGGTGGAGTGCTTGTCAGGTTACAAGCTCAGCACCTCTAAAACTGAAGTCCTTAGATGGCAATTTGAACCATCCAGGGAAGTGATGACTCAATTACCCCTAAAATGGAACACTAAGACTTTTCGATATCTAGACATCCAGATACCCCAAGATCTGGAGAGTCTGTATGATGTCAATTTCTCCCCAATGACAAAGAAATTAAAGGCGGAACAGCAGAGATGGCAGAGTCTTCCCATCCCGCTCATCCAAAGGGTGGACTCTATAAAAATGACTATCCTCCTCCGCTTTCTGTATCTATTTCTCAACCTTCCTATGCAGATTCCTGCATCTGAATTTAAAAAAATGGGACAAAATGAATTCCTCTTATGTATGCCAAGGCAAGAGAGCGAGAAAGGCCTTTGCCTACAACTACCTAAATCCGGAGGAGGTTTGGCCCTTCCACATTTAAAATCCTACTATCATGCAGCATAATTGTTACAGGTCCTTCAGTGGTGGGACTCGGGTACAGACACCCACTGGAAGAATCTGGAATTACAAGCTGAGGCACATGGAATTGAGTGTGTATTGGGGTCCCCTCCACCAAGGCATAACTTGATAAAAGAACAAATTCAATCACGATTCACCAATCAAATCTTACAGATATGTTGCTTGAAGCTGGAGGACCCACACAGAGAGAAATCAGCGGTAGCCTTAATAATCCCAACACTCAACAAATCATTCCTCCTAGCACAACAAGATAATACTTTTCAGGACTGGGGGAGGAGGGGCCTGAGTCATATCTTCCAATGGTTTAGTGGTGGGGTGTTTGCTTCCTTTGCCCAGACTCAACAATCATACCTCCTTAGACAAAGTGACTTTTACCGATTCCTTTAGATCCGGCATTACATACAGCAGAAATGGGGCCTAGAAAGGGCAATGGATCAGGTTCATCTTTTAATCCAACTAATGATAGAAACCAAAACTAAGCAAATGCCTGGGCATACTGTTTCAGTTTTATATAAAGCCATCCAACCGGCCTGGAGTGAATCACTCATGAAGAGTCGAAGGGCATGGGAGGTAGATATAGGAGAGACAATCCCGGAATCCAACTGGAGACAGACTTTAATTACACTCCATGGATCGACCACCTCATATGGGTGGAAGGAGTATGGAAGGAAATGTGTATTGAAATTTTTTAGGACCCCTCATTTCACAGGTAAATACGATAGGTTAGGCAGATCTGAGTGTTGGAGAAGGTGTGGTGAGACCATAGCTACACAATGTCATATATTCTGGAATTGCCCAGTACTTCTTTTTTTTTGATACTTAATGTTTATTGGTATTACCATTAAGATACAGTTAAAGAAATTCCTGATACAGTACATTAGGAACTGTAACATGGCATTAATACTGTGCCTCTGATCCAGCGGACCCATAGGTCGAGAAGCGTCACGAGACGGCAGCCGAAGTGGGCATTAACCCAGCTTATATGCCGTGCCCGCTTCGGCAGTACCGTCAGCAGCCAGACCCCCAGCCTAGCAGCACTGGGTGCTATGGGTAAATGAGAGGAGGAGCGGGACGAGCGGCGCCTCTGGAGTCGCACTAGCCAGCCGAGACAGGGAGGAGATCCGGGAAGGGGGGGGAGATAGAACCCGCGGTGCACAGTGCGCCCGTTCAGAGAGCAGAGCGGAGAGCAGCCCGGGCAGCATCATCCACAGAGCACGTCGTGGACGACCCAGCCGGACGACAATCCCAGGAGCAGCCGGAAGTGAGAGCAACCGAGATGCAAAGCGCGAGGGCATCGCTGGTCGCAGCCGTGGAACCGTGCAAGGCAGATCTCCCACTGCGGGTATGAGCACAATACCCACACGGAAATGTTCAGAAGCTCGCAGGACTGTTAGGTAGCCCGCTCTGCGACACTACAGGGACAGTCTGACTTCACCACATCAGTATGTATGTAACGTGTTAGACCGCTTTGTCACAGTGCATTAAACTTGTGAAAAATTCTGACCGCCTCCGCCTCTTACTCTATAGGTGTCACAGTGGGCCCCCTCGACATCCCTCCACCAAGCACCGGCCCATGTTACAAGCGCATTAAGCCACTCTGTTGGTCGCATCTAATGCGATTGATGCATTGGGGGGCGGGTGGTAGCCCTCGGGCACCCACCGCCCCCCCCCCACGCATCAATCCAGCATTAGATGCCACCTCGGTCGTGGCTTAATGCTTACTTATAGCATACATGTTCCAGCGGAGGGCGCCACCCCTCTTAATACAAGCATATTAAAAGATTTCGTACTGTTTCCATTAGATGCATCTTTGGAGGGTTTTCAGTAAAAACATAATAATTCGATGGTTTTTTTTTTAACTTTATTCGCTATTTATTTATAAGCCCATGAGCAGCATGTAATTTTAAATTCTATTTTAGTCTTAAAAAGAATACAAGTATCAACTCCTTGATTAAGGAAATAAATGCTCATGCTTCTACCAACATAAGGTACCAAAATGGTAACATCAGAACTTTGTACTAACACTACAACAAGTTGCTCTAGGGCTCTAACAGCAAAAACATAACATATGATATAGTCATATACCCCGAAGCTCCATGAATATTGTACAAAAAATCTCAACTTATAGTAGCTCCAACTAGCTGATAGCCTTAGAGGGTATTTCAGTCACAGCAAGAGTCAGTTATAGAATGTCTGGTTCTAGCTGAAAATGAAAGACTTAACCAAAGTTAGGTAAAGAATCTGGGGTATTTTTGTAACTATTCCCCATTTAGTGTCACTCACTATAGACCTGCTGTTTAGTCTTGCAGTGTTACGATCAGGTATCTCCCTCTTCAGCTTCATCTAGGTCCGATTGATCCTCTGTGTATCTGCGCTGGTTTGTGTTTTTGGGCCTATCTCAGAGCTTCGGCAGGGTCCGAAAAAATATAGACCTTCCCCTCGTGCACAATACGAAGTCGTGCTGGAAATAACATATTATGTGGGATTTGTGCTTCTCGAAGTACAGCCCTGACACCATCGTAGCGTTTCTTCTTTTGTCGTGTGGCAAAGCTCAAATCTGGATAACGCTGTACCTGGGTTCCCTCACAGAGCAGAGTTTTTTTTGTCTGGCTAGGGCTAGTATAAAGTCTCTTGATCCGATGCCATCTAGTATTGCCACTATAGCTCTAGGGGCCTCTGTGTTAGTTTGCCTGCCCCTCGATACCACCCGATAAGCCTTCTGGATCTGAATGTGTCTGTCCGAGAAGGGATGACCCAACTGCTGTTCCAGCCGGTCCAAGAGGAATAGAATTAAGTGATCCCCCTCACTTCTTCCGGGGATCCCTATTATACGAAGGTTTGCAGCCCTGGCTTGATTTTTAAGTGTTTCAAGCCGGGCTCTCAGATGTGTATTTTCCTTTATTAAGTTGGTTGAGGTCCCCATGGCTGCTTCGGAGCATTTGTGTGATTCTGAGGCTTCCAGTTTAATTACTTTTACCTCCGCTTCTATCAAAGTTACTCTGGTAGTCAGGGAATCAAACTTTTCTGACAATCCTGACACCGTACTGATGAGCCTGTTGATTTTATGGCTTAAGGATTGCAAAGTCTCTTCTCCACTCGCATCTTCTTCCGTTACACTGCGGCCTTGCACTGACCTCGTGGCAGGGGGTCCATGAGTACTTTTACTTTTTGTTGCATCTTGTGACCCTTTGTCTTTCTTTGGGTTCCCCATCGTGTTTCTCTGGAGCTTCTGATTTTCAAAAATATAGCTCTTGCTGATTAGAATCACTAATTAAGCACTTAGTTTTATTCTTAAAGTAGTTATTATAGAGCGCTGTAGTTTTTAGCGACCGCTTTGCTCAGGCTCAATAGCGCGCCCCCTCGGAATTGCCCAATACTGAAGGATTTCTGGAACCTGATAGAGAGATTGGTACTGGAGATATTCCCTGAAGTAACACAGTCATCTATGCATCTTGCCCTTTTACAATGGTTTCTCCCAGGGGTTAATAGCACGCACTTTAAGAAATGATTAACTATTCTACTTCTAGCCGCCAAGAAGGCCATTTCTAGGAGATGGCTCACTCCTGATCTGCCAGGAGGAAAGGAGTGGGAAGATCTCGTATATCAAATTTATGTGATGGAAAAGATCACAGCAAAACTCAGTTCTAGACAACAGAAGACTACAGATTTTTGGAATAAATGGTTGCTCTGGGTAATGGGCCACAGACAAGATATTGTTCCTTGAAGGACACATTATCCTCAACAAGGTCAGCTTCATTATCTACCATGATAGATGAAGTGTATTTAGTCATCTTTCTGTACACTCCTGTAGCTGATATAAGGATTTCATGGTAATTCTCCTCCTAGTATGTATTAGCTGTATAATGCAGCATGAGACCTGTACCCTCTGTATTGCTTATGCTGTATGTTACTTGGACCTTTCCAATAAATATGATAATAAAATAAGAATGGGGTTGGAAGGACTTATAAGAGAGCTGAGTTGCAATTGCTGCCTAGAAAGAGAAAAGGGACACAGAGATTGAAGGACAACTCTGATGGATGTTCTCTATTTTATTTTGCCTTTGTAAATAGTTATACTGAACAAGTTTATTTTTTAATGTTACTGCTAGTGTAAATAAATATTTTTGGTGAATTCTACAACTGCTCCTGGTTTTCCTATGCTTCCTGACCTGTGCCTCCACGACAGATATCAGCCCTCCGAGCTGGTCACCCTAGTGGCAGCACAGCCTGTGGACCCCCAGGGGCACAGCACTGGCAAGGCAGTCTCCCTTCCCCCCAAAAGGTGAAGAGTGTCCCAAGGGATGCTCAGAACCACTCCCCCGCTGGTCCTCCAACATCCCAGGTCCATTCCCGAACCCAGGGTGCCAGCGTCATGAGCAGTATCACTACCACTGCAACAGTGAGCCGGCCTTCTCAACATCTTAAACTATGAATAACACTGATCTGATGCCTGTTTGTCTAACTGCCTTGTTATATATAAATCAGTGTATGACTGTGTAACATTTACGGAATGCTGTATCAAATGAATATCCCAGGTGGCAGTCGGCACATTCTCAATAAATATTTCCTCCAAGCCTGACCCCAGTTCATGCTACAGAGGCAGCCAATTGTACTGCAAGAAGATGTAAAACATGCTTAGACGGCTTCAACTTTTACATTACCTCTGTAGGATGGCATTCAGTTCATCGGAATAGTTGCTTGGCAAGGAAGGAGTTGGCCCATGGACTATCTTCTTCACCAGCTGTACCCAGCTATGGGTGTCAAAGGCCCGTTCCAGACAGCAGATTTCATACAGGACACATCCAAGAGACCTGGGAAAAGAAAGACTGAGGATAGCATCAGCTCTTCCAAACTGAGAAAAAAATAAATTGTGAGAAGGCACTGTAGGAAACTAGACAGAGGACATGAGCAACTGACATTGTGGTATCTAAGACAACAGGCTAAAAGAGGAGGTACCAGGTGAATATAACACTGTGAAAACAGCGCATGACTTACCACGCTGTAGAAAGCGCTAAAGTAAGTACAGCAATATGGGTTTTACAGCGATCAGAAATAACCACTACCCCGTCACTGTATGGTCCTGTAAGGAAATGTTAAGGAGGTCTGCTGGGGTGGTGCTTGGCCAAGCCGTTCCCGTAGTGAAGTGGCTAGGGCACCAGCACCCAGCAGTGTAGGGGACCTGGGGCTGTGGATCGATTCCCCCAGGTCTCTCAGTGTTGTGACTTTGTTTTGTAAAAAAAATTGCGGCTCCGTGTTTTGCCCCTCCCGAAGTCCGCCCCTTGGAGTTAATTATATTAATTACGGGGGTGTGAGAACAAACCCCTGAAAAAACTAAAATTGCCATTGGGATTAATGGTGTCGCTGTTTGTGGAAGGTCGCTGTGTTTCCGACCTTATTTCAGCACACACCATTTTTCCCGCGGCATTGTTTCTTGCTCTATTTCGTGTGCGGCATAATGACCCCGTGCCAAAGAGGGGTCCAGATAGGAAGGGTGTGGAGCACCACTGAGAGAGCAGAGTGGTTCCACAAAAAAACATGGGGGATGTTGGGGTATCATCTTTCCACAACAGAAATACAAAATTATGGAACTTCCCTTCAGGTAGAAACAAACTGAGACACAAGATAAATGGCCCAGCACACAATCCCACTTTATTTAGCCAAGACTGTGGTCACAATAGTTATGGACTCCAATGAAGGAGAGATAGATACTGTATATAAACTGAGCTGCATTACCCTAACAGTCTTGGTTCTGATTCTGCTGTGCATTCCACTCTCTTATAAATACTTCATTTTAATTTTTATTCTGGAAAAGGCATGTGAGCAAAACTTGCCAGTTTTCACAAGCATCCAGTTACCTTACACAAATGAGAATATATACAACATAGCTAAAGATGAGAGGGCAAATAGGCTACATGGTATAGTACAAGCGAGGTACTGCGAATATAAATGGACAATACTTGGTAGATAATACACAATTCAACGTATTGTACCTTTACGTGATTATTTTCCTTGTCTTGCAAATACCATGCTGCAATGTAATGTCTGCTGCTGATAGCTTTATTATAATGAAATAAAAACATAATATTAAAAAAATACAAAATCACACATACCCCCATAACACAGAGCATCACGGGATATATATGGAAATCACCATAAACATTTAGGCTGGTTCTACTGTAAGAAAGAATGCATAGTGTCATAGGGTGAAAACAGTGGGCCGCATTCTCAAAATGTCATGAGACTAAGTCCCACTCTGCAACTCTAGTTGCAGACCAAAATCTCTGCAGCTGCAGAGGTGTTTTGACTGGTCCCACCAGCCATAACATTTTTCCGTAACTGCAAAGAAAACCACCCGCAAGCTGCCGTAAACTGTGGAGCCGGTCGTAAACTGGCTCCACTTTTGAGAATACCATAGCTGTGGGAGAAAAGTACAGTTACATAAGAACTTACTGTAACAGCAGAGCTTCAAGAGGATCTCTTGCAGCAGGCCATCACTGTTAAGACTTGTCAGGCACTAGGACCACACAGAAACCTTTCTAGCTAGCAGTGTACCAGAGGGGGCCACCCACTTCTGACATCAGCGCCTGATGTCAGCCTATCTTATATAAAGCAGGTAGTCGCTGCGCCCTCCTTAGTTCTCCTGCCGGAGACCAGAAGCAGTATTCCAGAAGGGGGAACCGAGGACAACGCCGAGGTAACCCTGTAGTAGAGAAAAAACAAAACAGAAGGAGTGTCCCAATGGAAGGGGAGCAAAACACAGGAAAATAAAGGGGGAAGGAGGAAGAGAAAAGCAGGGCCTGCTGCAAGAGATCCTCTCGAAGATCTACTGTTACGGTAAGTTCTTACGTAACTGTACTACCTTACTTCGAGGGTATCTCTTGCAGTAGGCCATCCCTGGTTGGACTGAGTCCAAAGCAGCTCTTATAGCACAGGCATGTAAGCAGGATGGGAGATTGTCAGGCAAAGATTACAGCCTAAGAGAGAAGTCCTTGAGGAACCACTAGGCCAAAATTGGCATGCCTCTTAGAGGCAATGTCCAGACTGTAGTGCTTGGTAAAAGTGTGAACAGTGCTCCAGGTGGCTGCAGCACAAATGTCAGCAGCAGACACATTTCGAAAACAAGCCACTGATGTGGCCATACCCCATGTGGAATGGCCCTTGACAGCATCAGGACTTTCCTTACCATACTTCTGGTGGCAGTAAACAATGCAATTTGCTAACCACTTGGACAAACACTGTTTGGAAACTGGGGAGCCCTCACTCCCAGGGGCAAACGAAATAAATAAGTGGCTGGACTTACGATAGTCCTTAGTCTGGTGTGTACAGTATCTCAGAATTCTATGTACATCCAAGGCATGGAGCAATGCCTCCCCCTCATTGGAATGCTCTGAAAAATAAACAGGCAGGTGGATGGACTGATTCAAAGTAAACTGTGACACCACCTTAGGAAGAAACTTAGGATTGGTTAGCGAAGACACCCTGTCTTTCTGGAAAACTATATGAGGCTCCTAACACATGAGGGCCTGAAGCTGTGAAATTCTTTAAGCAGAAGTACTGGCAACCAAAAACAACACTTTCCACGACAGAAAGCATAGCTTGCAAAACTCAGCTGGTTCAAAGGGAGGCAACATAAGCTTTTCTAACACAAAATTAAGGTCCCAAGGTGGGACAGGATTCCAAATTGGGGGGTTCAACTGCAGAATTTCCCACAGGAAAGTGTGGGACACATCGATCTGAGCCACTGTGCACCTGTCCACAGGTACATGGTACGCAGATTTGGCAGAAAGATGTACCTTAATAAAAGAGTACCTTAAACCGAAGTACGAAAGGGACAGGAGGTATTCCAGGACTTGATCCACTGGGCAGGTGAAGGGATCCAACTGGTGCATAGCAGCCCACAAAGCAAAGCACTTCCATTGCATGGAATAGGTGGCTCAGGTGGAGGCCTTCCTGGCTGCCACCAAAACGTCGGCCACTCTGGGGAAAACCTTAAATCTGGCTATGGCTACGTCTTCAGCAGCCATGCATGGAGACAAAGTGACTTGAGGTCTGGATGGGCTAGGATGTCCTGGTCCTGGGAGAGCAAGCTGGTGCACAGAGGCAGGGGGAGCGGAGGTTCCACTGCCAGTTGCTGCAGTAGGGGGAACCAGATCTGGCGAGGCCAGAAGTGGGCGATGAGAATCATCATTACCCCTTCCATCTGAAATTTGATTAGAACATGCTGAAGGAGCAGGAAGGGAGGGAAAGCATACAGAAATCTCCCTGTCCAGGAGAGAGACAATGAGTCTTGCCAGAAATCTCCAGGCCCTGGATCTAGCGAGCAGACATGAGACAGTTTTGTGTTGAGTGGAGATGCAAAAAGATCCAACTCGGGCCAACCCCATCTGTCAAAGAGATGTTCTGCCATCGAGGTCAGAAGCTCCCACTCGCAAGCCCTGGATCGTGAGTGACTTAAAGTGTCCACCAGGAAGTTCTGGACACTGGGCAGCCGAGAGCTGTGGACCATGCTCAATGGCGCAATACCAGACCCTCATCATTTCCCTGCATAGGGGGTAGGAATGAGTCCCCCCTGCTTGTTTATATAATAAACAACACACATGTTGTCCATTTGAATCAAGAGCAGACCCGGAGAGAGCTGAGTCTGGAAGGCTTGAAGGGCGTAAAGGACTGCCCACATCTCCAGGATACTGATGGGGAGATCCTACATGGTCTCATATCAAATCCCCTGGGTTTGGAGAGACCCTATGTGGGCACCCCAACCGAGGCTCGAGGCGTTGGTAGTGAAAATCTGCTGAGGAGGGGCAGTGAAGGCCACTCCCCGAGACAGGTTGCCTGGCTCCAGCCACCACAGAAGGACTTTCTTGACTTGGCCCGACACCAGCACTGGCTGATCCAGGGAGTCTACACACTGGTCCCATTGTACCCGAAGGGTCCATTGAGGGATCCTCATATGTAGCCTGGCTAAGGGAACCGTTGCAGTGGTTGTGGCCATAAGCCCCAGAAGCCTGAGAAATTCCCTTGCCTGAATGTGGCGGCTGTACAGCAGGAGGAGGGCCTGAGCCATGACTCACTCTACCCTGTCCAGAGGCAAAAAGACCTTGCCCTGACCCGTGTCCAGGACAGCCCCTATGTAAAGGAGGCGCTGGCAGGGGTAAGGAAGGACTTTGTTAGACTGATGGTAATGCCCAGGGACTGGAACGGACTGCAAGTACCCTCCAGAGTTTGCAAAAGATGGTCCAGGGACAGAGCCGCCAGGAGCCAGTGGTCCAGAGAGGGAAATACATAAAAACCCTGCCTCCTCAAGGATGCAGCCACCACCACCAGGCACTTGGTAAACTCTCTGGGGGAAGAGGAAAGGTCAAAGGGCAGGGCTGGAAACTGGCAGTGCTCCCCCATTAAATGAAAATGGAGGAAACGCCTATAAGCTGCGAAAGTTTTGTGCAGATAAGCATCCTGCATATCCAAAAAACATAGCCAGTCCCCCTGGTGGAGCAGGGGTAGTAGACCCTGCAGGGTGACCATCCTGAAATGTTTGTACTCTATGTACAAGCTGAGATTACTCAGGTCTAAGATGGGACAAAGGTCTCCTGTTTTCTTGGGTACCAAGAAGAAATGATAGTAGTACCCCAACCTTGTTTTTGCAGTAGGGCTTGTATTTCAGCCCATATGAGAGGAATGTGGCTTTCGTGGATATGCAGATGCCCTTGGTGGATTTATAAGGGTCCACTCCAGAAATTCTAGAGTGTGCCTGTGCTCTATTAGCTGAAGTACTCAGTTGTCTGTAGTGATGTGGAGGGAGAATTGACCCCCTACCACCACCTCCTAAAGCTCTGCCGGGGGGGGGGCGCAAGGAGTCAGGAGGTGGGAGTGGCCCCTGACTGGGCTACGAAGGCACATCTGGTGGCCCAGGGAGGGCACAGGCAGGGCTGTACCTGACTTACACTTGCCCTGGGACTTGGGAGGGGTTCTTGACTGCCTCTTGGAGGAGCAACAAAAGGGGCCCTATAACCTGATTTCAGCTGGTGTGGTATATAGAGTGGACTGACTTTGAGGCACTTCCAGAGTTTTGGAGCTCAGAGATAATGTCCTGGATGTCACCCCGGAATAGCCTAGAACTGCGGAAGGGGCATCCAGAATATTGCACTGAACATCGGGGTGAAGCCTGAGACCCTAAGCCTGGCGTGGCGCAACAGATTAATGCCTGCCACTGCTGCCCATCCAGAGGCATCCACTGCATCGTACACCGCCTGGAGGATGTTGAGTACCGACATCGGACCCTGTCTTCAGGGCCTGAAGTGTCTGCTATTTGGAGGTATCATCTGGCATCACCATGACCGCCTCCTGCCACCTGGTCCCACAACAAATTTTGGTACTGCACCTTGTCAGTCAGGTAGTTAAGGGCCCTGATGGCAAGGGTGGCTGAACCAAAGGTACACTTGGTCCAGCTTCAGATGCTTGGTGCGGTCATTTGTCATGTTAATGACCACTGAGTCAGCCTTAGGGTGCTCCCTGAAACAGGACTTACCAGCCGGAAGATGGCATCGTCTGTGTGCTTTTTAAGGGACCATAGGAATAGTGTGAGGTTGAAGCCATGTAGCCCTGGTAATGTCATCGTACGACTTAACCATCGGGGGGACCACCAGAGGGGGAGCATCACGCTGGCAAAGGTAAATTGCCAGGCAGTGATGCTCTAGGTCCTGCTCCTCAGTCTCCCACCCCATCAAGGACAAGATATTCTCCCCCCTCATATGAAGAGCTCCTCATCTCACCTAGCTTTTAAGCATGCTCTTTTTTCCCACCTTAATGCCCCTGGCTACTATGTCTGCACTTAAGGTTATGTGGGGCCTGATGCTTGCCCTCCAGCTGCTCTCTTGCCCACTTCTGTTTTACTACTGTTGTACGTGTGCCTGCTTGTCTCCTGTTATTCTATGTAGGACTACTGATTTGTGTACTGAATAAGTTTTACAACAATTGTATTGACTTCTCTAACCTGCAGTATTACTTGCTGTTAATTTTATGCTATTATTTATGCTGTTTGAATAGTTAGTGCTGACTATTATCTTAGCTTTTGTACCAAGTTTATTGTCATTGTTGTCTTTGCCGCATTTACTGTAACTGTACTCTCCTGGGTTGTGCCTGAAAATAGGCACGTTTCTTGCCTACTGCACTTACCCGGTCATCAAATGCTAATAAATAAATAAATAAATATGCCTCATTATATCCATAAAGGTGGGATTATTCGGTGGAGACTTGGGGACGTTACTGGGTTCACCATCATTCCCCCGAGGAGACCCCTTCCAGGGAGGAGGACTTAGAACTGGCATCATCATTCGAGGCAGAGTCCTCAGCCCTACTGTCACCAAGTTGAGGGTCAACTGGGCAAATGGGGGTACTTGCATCTGTGTGGGTAGGAGGAGCGCTGGGTGCCAGATGAGCAGGTCCCGGAGAAGCAGTGTCCCTAGGAGACCCCTGGAAGTGGGATGGCTCGGCCTGCAACTGCATGAGTGCCCAAAACACCGATATTAGACCATGGTAATCCATGGGCGCTGGAGCCCGACCCCCAGGCACTGGATAGCTGTAAAGTGGCTGTGGCCCGACCAGCGCAGGATATGTGTAGCCATCACCAGCCCTCCAGGAGCTGGATATGGGTACGCTGGCACCAAATCCCCAGGCATCGGTGTTGGGATACCCAGGCTATGGCTCAGCAGGTGTGGGTAGTGGTGCAGGCATCGGTCCCCCAGGCTACAGTGGCGGTAGGCCAGGCGTGGGTCCCCTGGGAGTAGGCAGAGGGAGAGCGGGTGAAGGCCCTGTCAGAATCAGTGGCAGGGCTGGTGCCAGACCCGCGGGTTGCGGGAGTGTAGGAGCCAACCCAGCGGGCATTGGCCTGGGTGATGCCAGGGCGGAATGCATGGGTATCAGGTGAGACAAGACCGGCACCAGAGAAAAACTCCTCCAGTGATGGTTGGGGAGATACCAGGCTCGTGGAGACGCCAGTACCCAGCAATGCCTGCCCCCGTGACTGAGGGGTAGGCCCGACAGAGGTCCCAGAGACTGAGACCGGCATCGGGAACTGGCACCAGCAGCACCAGTGCCAGCTGGAGGAGCTCCAGTCAAACCTCCTGCTGAAGAGACCGCTGAAAACAGGGGCTGGAAAAGCAGGAGCTGTAGGGGCAGGAACAGACGTACCCTGCCCCAAAGAGCCACTGTCGGTCACAGAGATCCGGGCGGGTGGGAGGGCCACCAGCAGCCCTGAGGGAGAAAGGGCATGTGGGGCTATGGAGGTCGACCCCCAGAGAGAGGGGAAGACCCTGAAGCGGTCGAGAAAGGAGTCTTATGTGGCGACCACAAGCAGGAGGAAGACCGGGGATGGTCCCAGTCTTTTTCCCAGTGTTTGTGCTTCTCTGAGGATTTCTTCTTCAATTTGGAAGAGGAAGAGCCTGATGACTGGGCCAGGGAAGCAGAGGAGCTCTGGGCCTGCAGCTCTAGTTCCATCTGGGTGACCTTCTGCTTGAGGATGTGGCTCTTGAGGGTCCTCTGTCCTCATCTTCTGGTGGCTGGATTGAATTTCTGGCAGGCCTCGCAGGCCTGAATACTGTGGTTGGAGCATAGACAGAAGAGGCAAGCAGAATAGCCATTCTTATCCAGGATCTGTTTGCCACAGACACATTTAGTGGAGCGTTTGGAAGCTGAAGAAGGTTGAGAAGACAAAAGATGGAGCGGACACGGAAAAAATATAATGTTTGCCCGACTAGAGGAAAAAAAGAAAGCGCGGTTGTAAAATGTAGGGAAACTGGTGATCAACTTTAGCAGCGGTGGAGTACGTGGTCCGACGTGCGCTGGTCAACATGGTGATCTATGTGATTTTGTATTTCCTTGAAACCTGGCTTTGTTGCCGATGTCTTTTTTGGGCAACCCCTGCCTCAGTGCTTTTGTGCGGAAGTTTTTTTGTCTTTTTAGCTATTTTTTCACAATCCTCTCTTGTGCTTCATCCACACCCCGCCCACAGTGAAACAAAATATATCAAAAAGAGATGATACAAATACATCATTTTCATTCTCTTTTCATATTGATTTTTATCTCCTGCAGGCTCATGTTGTCCCCACTGACTGTCAAGGAAGACAAAACTGCAGTGCACTCCAGACACTTCTACACCTGCAAAGCAAAATTAGCAGGAGAGCACGAATGGGGAGGCTGGAGACACACAGTAGGTATGCTAATTAGCAAAGCTGATTTTTATTTATTCAATATGTAGAGCGACAAAGTAAGAAATGACTGCGCACACTCACAGAGATAGTTTTAGTTGCCAGAGCATCCACATTTGTTGCTATCAAGCAGTCTCTACAGTCCAGAAGTCCCAAAATATCAGGTTTTGCAGGGCAGCCCGAAGTTGGAAAAGTCTTAGATTGGATATCCAAAGTTACTAGCTCAAGGAAGGGAGTCCAGCTACCACATATGAAGAGCATTCTCAAGGGGCATGGTTATTGTCACCGAAAATCACCAAACACCATGACCGCTAACCCCACTGCTTCAGCGAGCCCCCATCAATTTCATTAACAGCAGGGTGTTTGAAACAAGGCCGTCTCCCCCTGGCTCCACCAGGACCAGGTAGAGGGAGGAAGGGCACCATGCCGTAGGGCTCGGGTTTACCAGCAGCCATTATCTGGCTGGAGAGTGGGATTATTTTTTGTCCCCCATTTTCTCACTTGACACCTCCCTCCTCCTCAGGTGTGGGCACACTGCATGTAGCATTTTAGTGTGTGCAAAGCACATCCCTGGAGTGCAACAAGTGCCCTGGCTCACCGCAGGGGTTGCTGTTGTGCCAGAACCCACTCTCCACCCTCCCTAGCAGAGGTGCACTGCCAATGGCATTTGCCTTGGCCACAGTCTGCCTCCCATAATGCGCACCCTCTCATGGCTTACTACTGACTTAGCAAGTGAGTGCCAAGGACTTGCAGAAGCACATAGGGTACATACAATACAAATGAGTTGGTGACTCTGCAAACAGTGCACTGGCATATTAGAAAGTTTATGGGAGCAGTAACAAGAAGTCAGCACAACGCTACTTAATGCTGACATAAACCTACTCTAACGGGCATAGTCTGCAGTACCCCCAATTCTGGCCTGAAATTGTCATTAACGTAATTAATTCCCTGGCTCTAGTGGTTCCCCACCCATGATCTTTCTTTTTTCCATATTATTTGTTTATGCTCCCTTCTCCAGCCCAGCCGCCCACTCCTTCGGGTGGCCAAGCCCCACCTCATTGCTCCTCCTGATTGCATCTGCTGCCCCTCATCATGTCACCCCCCAGCCAACCCGGCGTATCCCTTCACCGGGGGGCTCCCCTTCCTGTGAAGGAGACTGGGAGGGGAAGACTTCTCCAGTGCCCATCAGCACCTTCCTTCAATCCCTTCCAGGGATGGTGAGGGCACAGCACAGGGCGATCCCGTGCTTTACGGCGACAGGAGGGCAGACTGCTGTCATATGGGTGGCTGGACAGCCATTTTCCTTGTTCTGGTTGTCCCATCCCCTGGAATGCACACCGTGGCATCCTGGCGTGATCGCGCATGCAACGTGTGGTCACCCACGCGGTAAAGCACAATGCCGGAACCGGCCGCCAGGAACCACCAAAGGGCTGTGAGTTCTTGGCCCTCCCCAGGGAGAACAGCATCCAAAGGATGCTCGGGAGCCTCCTTTAGCCTCCACGCCTGTCGTCCTGGGCTCGGGAGAGAACTCTGGTCGCCAGCGTGCCAGGCGAACCCCTTCGCCCAGCTCCATGGAGCTGTCACCCATGATCTTTCTGATGGTATCTACACTACGGTGAACAACCTGCACCCTATCCGCAAGTGTCCCCGACCCCAATCCCTGGTTTGGGTATAGTCAAATTTGCAGCTGATTTTGAAGGTACACCCCATAAGAACTGCAAGAGTGCCCACAAACTTCAACCACCTGCTAACTGGTCATTTTATTGTACTCCTACTACGTAAGAGTTTTTTTACTGCACTAATTAGAGGTTTAAAAAAAAAGTCTGAACCATGCAGTGTGAAATTAAAGCATGGTCACGTGACCAGTTAATGAATCATATTGCTTATTTGCCCATGCCATTTTATATAAGCCTCCCGTAAACACAGAGACGAGACTGAGAAACTCTAGCTCATGCTGGTAATGCAGGTGACACAGCCTGTTTCAGCAGAGGATAAATGATCGTCTGTGTGGTTGTGGACAGCTATACACCATCACTTTCAGCTGCTAAGTGATGCAGCCCCTTAGGTGTGCGATCAGCATCTGCCACTCTGAAGGACAGTAAATGAAACAAATGTTGCAGCATTTCCCTGGGGGGCTATCACTGTCTCTGCTTCATCTAATGATCTGAAAACAATACTCCAGTCCTCCTGCAGTTCAGCACAGAGATACCCTTTCCCTCTAAAAAGCAAATAAACTGTAGCAATGCCGTGTCTACCGCTAACAGTATGCACCAGGGGCTGCATACCATATCAAACACTGGGTCCTGTGAGGATACAAACCTCGTGCACTTCCTTTTTTCACTGGTGCACTCCCATGTCTCTCACCAATGCATGTACAACACAAAGTGAGGCACTCAAACACTTTTTTTTTTCCATTGTTTTTCTCCCCTGGCCATGTCCATCATGCAGGGATACACCCTGATCACTGGGATGTACTCTGTGCAGTCCTGTATCCCCCCGAAACGCCCCTGCATGCAGAAACACAGTCAGTCATTGCTTCAAGCTCAAGTTATGTTTGTCCAGTCGATCCCTCAAGCAGCAGATTCTCATTTAACTTGTCTGTGTTACTTACAATAATATTGTACACTTTGCTCTTTTTTTAACTGTTTATGCCCTCTTTTGACCCTGCACCCGATCTCCTTCCAGACTCCCCAAGGCACGTCAGATTCGTCACCCTTTATGCCTATTGCCCGGTGCATTTGTCCTTCCCCATGAAGCCTTGGCTATTCCCCCCAGGTTGGAACGAGGTGGAGGGGCTCACCTTCGAGCTGTCAAGTTTTCATCGGGAGGCATCAGAAGCAGGTCAGGCAAGGGGCCCCTGTGTTGTCAAGTGGTTCTTCATCCTCGGGTACAGGGGTCCATTTTAATTTTTTTTCTCCCCAACCCTGAGGATGTCACCATGCACAGGAGATCAGTGGATAAGCCTGCACGCATAGGTGTGTTTGGGTTGTGTTATACATAAAACTTTTAAGTAATGTAATACCAAAACGTCTCCTCTGTCTAATCTATTGAGTCACAAATATAACCATAGGAATTGGCGCTCAGAAAACAAACAAATGCTGGTTAATCCAACAGTCTCTACAAAAATGGGTCAAAGAGCCTTTTCTGTTGCCGTTCCCTTGATGTTCAAGCTCAAGTTTATTCTCCAGAAAAACTTCATTGAGTATGTTTATTTACAAGGAGGTCCTGCCAAGGACAATGTGATACAACAAGATACAGTACAATGGATTGGCGAACAACACATAATTCAAGGACACAAATCTACAAAATAGGGAAAGTTACGTAGAAGTAGCGCAAACTGTAACACATACATAGCATATACAACATTCTGTCACGGCAATGGAGGTGCAGAACCAACTGAGGGAACGTACGTACTAGTTGTGTAGTAACACTACCATAACATAAAGGAAGTGCGTGCTAATATGACACTGGCAAGTTTCCTTGAGGGAGTTGCTAGTCAGGGATTTGAAAATATTGGTAGAGACTACTTCGGCAATATTTTGTGATGTGAATTAATATTTCTGAAAATATTCATGTCCTGCAAGCTCATGCAGCATTTATTCTAAATGCCAGTGCTGACTGTATTATTGTTGATGTTACCATTATTTATTTATTTACTTATGATGGTATGTCGTGTCATCAAAGGTTTGTGTTTGTACTGTCGGACTAGTTCTGTGCTGCCATTTCATATGGCTTGGGTCAAGCCTGAAAAAGGTCCTTAGACCAATGCTTTTAGCTGGTAAACAAATAATACATAAATACATTTACTAACTGCGAAAGAGCACTGGAAGGGGAACTATTTAAAAACAAGCATGTGTCAATGCAAATGTCTGCCGCCTGCACTGCTGTTGTACAGGGTCCTGCTTGCACACAAGTGTACTATGTATTAATCCAGGAAAGCCCAGATGAGATGTAATAAGTTATTTGCAGTGGGTTCCTAACTGTACACAGTTTTTACTGCATTTACCCAGCGGAGGCATGGTGAGACGCGATATCTCATTTTAGTGTGGTGACCCTGCTTTTATATGGTACTTTTGTAGGACAGAACATTTGAGATGCAACATCTTTTCACTGGGGTTCTGCTGTAGGGTCATGTTTTTACACAGTTTTGCAATATATTTAGCCAGGAAAACCCAGCTGATATGTAATGTCTCATTTTCAGTGTGGTCCTGCTTTAACACATTTTTGTACTGTATTTAGTCAGGACAGCACAGCTCAGATGCTGTCTTGTTTTCAGCAGGATCCTGCATCTCACAGTTTTTACTCTGTATTTACTGGAATACGGAGCCTGATTTGGGCCTCGGTTTTTATTTAAAAAACAGTACTAGTTGCTCATCCTAAAGGAGCACTGTACTAAACCTATCAGTCATTTTGTTTTGTCCGGCTGAAGTTGTTTTTTTTCTAATACTGGTTCCAGTTCTTTTATTGTTTCTTCTTTGCTCGTCTCTAAGTAAACTCTACGGGTGTTTCTGACCTGATGTGTAGTAAGTACCAGTGTAAGTCTAATTTATTATTCATGAGCTAAACTAGCTCACTGATTGGCTACCATGCTAGTCTGAAATCTCTTAGAAATGCCCGGCATGGCAGCCCCACAGATGATCGCATGCTATATGCTGGCAGCACCTGCGGCAAAACAAAACAACTGTTTTCAGCACTGCTGTCAGTGTTGAGGATCAATCACAAAGGCAGCATAGTAGCTGTCAGGGTTTAATCCCTTCTCAGGTTCTTGGTGGTAATAAACCAGCAGAAGAAACAACAGACAAGTGGCACATGTGGTAATAAACTTGTTTATTACACAAAATCAGACATGTGCCCTAATCAGAGACTTACCAAAGTAGACACTGGGAGCCAGAGTTTCCCAATACCCCAGGGTATGAAGACGGTCTCAGAGAGAATACGTGATGCAGTAACTTATATACTGTGATAATCACTATGGAAACTATTACTTCGTACGTGAGTTAGATACATAAAACAAGCCCTATTGGCCACAGGTTAGCTGGCTCCACAGTGTATCTGAAGATATACAAAATGTGTAAAATCAGCTAAAATAATAACAAAGGACTTGTACAAATACAGAAATAAGTGCGGTGTTACATAAATCCGAATGATGGCAGTGTAGGCTATACAATGACTTCTCAGAAGAATATAATATGAATTGGACAAAGAACACAGATATATTCTTGGTGCATACTTATCCCTGGTAATTTACACTTATATGGTAAGTACCAATGCTCTATAGGTTAGTACTGATTATGAATAACATAGCATATAACATAATAGATATTGTCAGTGGTGCACAGTGGGTTGCCAATAAGGGTGTGGGGACCAAGCTTAACAGTAGCGACCGTGACAGAAAAGGAATTCAGCCAACTGAAGAAAAAAGATGTCATTTACCAAGCGGAATTTCAACTTGTTCTGAGGAGCAAATGTGGAACAATGGTTATCTGACTCATATGGCTGTCGAGTTTTCTGACAATGACAGTGCCAATACCATCTCCACAGACACAGCTCTGTCAGCTGTGCTACAATGAACACTTCTGTATTCCTGAGCATTTTTACTTACAGTTTCAGTATAGCCAGTTTAAACCCCCACACGCCACCATCCCGACTACAGAAAGCCACATTACCACAGACAACAGGTGACAGCACACGGCACTGTAAGCGTGCACCACAAAGGAAAAAAAGGACACTAAATAGAAAAACGTCTCCCTAAATATTTCATTATTGCTATTAAACTTATAACCACAATAATGACCTCACACCCGGTCATTTCTTGGGGGTTAATGACCGGCTGGTGGGGGTTGGCCATCCGCTGTGCCTCAGACCACCTTCCCCCTGGCCGGTCGTTAGTCCCCAGGAAATGACTGGCTGTAAGGTCATTACTGCTTAATTTTAGAACTCGATGATGTAGGATTTGCCCATTTCTTTTCTTTTCTTTTTTTAACATTATTTGTAAATTTTATGTCACTGACAAGCAGGTACATAAAAACAAAGTCATACAAGGACATAGACCAAAGCTGTACAGAATATAGCACGGAATAAAAACAGAGCAAGACACTCCGCTTTTGTTTTTCATCCCAAGTCAATATACAGGAGTTAATAGTCCAGACAGGTGCGTCAGTAGAACATCGCACTCTCACCGCAGGTATGTCAACCACAGAATTCCACACTAGAACACAGACACACTATGCCAACAACGTAAGAGCTAAGTGAGGGCATGAACTACATCATGTGCCTCTAAAGTGGTCTTTAGTGCTAGAGTGCAAGTCAGAAATAAATATGGAATTTACTGACAGGCCAGTAAAGATGGAACAATAATGGAAAGTGAACCAGCATTTAAAAGCAGCTTTTCAAGAAAATATAGGCTTACAGGATAAATGCAGTTCTCGTTTAAGGACTAGGCAGGTGAAGGACAGTACGTAAAGCCTCCACTGAGTGACTCTTGTAGCATAAAAGATCATAGAATAAGGTTAGAAAAACTATGAAAAAAGACAGTTGGAGGGGGGGGGCCTTGCACTACCTAATATACAAGTTGTATATTAGGTAACGCAAGGCCCTCCTCTCTGCTTTTTCTCAGAGTTTATCTAGCCTTATTTTAGGATTTATTCTAGATCTTTTATGCTATAAGAGTCACCCAGCAGAGGGTCTATAGTATTACATAGCTGTAGAAAACTGAAGCTACATACCAGATATGCACAAAAAGAACATTTTAGACTCATTCAAGCAGTTAGACAAAAAATGTTCTTCCCGATTCACATTTTTGTTAGATATCTACAGATAAGGGAAGACATTCAGGATAGGAAATGGTGAATAAACGCCCTGATACATCCTTTGCTCAAGGTGTTTCTCTTTTTTATATCAATGATAGCTATATGCCTATATTCATGTTATTTTCTGAAGTCGCACGGTCTGCCTGAGTTTCAGAGTTGAGCAGGGGGCTGGCACATGAGGTCCTTGCTCAGCTGCGTTTACCAGTCCTGGCTCTCAAGTCATTTTAGTACATGTGTGGCTCTCAGAGGTGTTTCTAACACTGCCAAAAGTTGAGCTGGAATTAGAGTTTGGGGTCATGGTTATGTAATCTACCTGAAGTTACACTCCCATGCATCCGCTCACATGTGCCAATGCCAATGGGCATCTTGGTGGTACATTCAAAGCCGGCTGCTGGTTGGGCACAGCAAACAGAAACAGGGTGACCACACACCCAGAATTTTCCTGCACTACCTGAATTGCCTCCTTGGCCCATAAGGGGAGGGCAGCTGGTACAGAATTACTGGTATCTGCACTCATACAAGTATCGTTTTCTAGGGCTTTTACCTATCTGCAGAAGGGTCTGGTCAGAAAAAAAATCTTGACAGATCCAGAATTCTGTGAAGCACAACAGGAGACAGCCCTACACAGAACCTACTCAATTTTTATGGCTGCGTGGGTGGAACTCTGCAGATGTTTTGCAATTACTGTGTTAAGACACTGTGGAATCACATGACTGGACAGTGCTCCGGCATGCTTCCACAGTGCTGGGGCACAGTTCCACTGCATTGTATTTCTACAGCCCTTCTCCTCCACAGGCTGCAGAAATATACCCTCTTCATAGGGCACTACTTTATCTTCAGCAACTGTGGAAGTGACGGCCGACAAAGCAAACTGCGCATGCGCAAGGACCACACATGTGCAGTTCTGCCACAGTGGCCATTTTGTGCACAGTAGCAAACTG
This sequence comes from Neoceratodus forsteri, assembly GCA_016271365.2. Taxonomy (NCBI): domain Eukaryota; kingdom Metazoa; phylum Chordata; order Ceratodontiformes; family Ceratodontidae; genus Neoceratodus; species Neoceratodus forsteri. Next base: position 959,161,879 of record CM028130.1, on the reverse strand, counting down.
CAAATGTGTGATCCTCGCACATGAGCAGTTCTTCCTTTGGCAATCTTCCGTATGGCTGACTCCAGCATGACGAGAGCTCCATCCACTCTTTCTTTTCCTCGCTCTCACTGTACTAAGCAGCCGTACCGGCTCTGATCAGAACTCGTTAACTATTGGTGCAGGCTACAGACTACTGAACATATCAATCTATCCCACACATATAAACTGATAGCAAGACCAGTTGTAAACCTCTCTTCTGTCATTTCTGTTTCGACTGCAAACTGACATGTCCATAAAACAACAAGAATCATTTGCCACTTACTGACAGACCATTACTACACTGGGACAGTAAACACACGCAATGTATGCAGACACACTCTTTTTACTGCCTGGAAAGAGAATGACTGATTTGCTTGACCAATTGCAACAATGAGTCCTGAGTCCCAACCAGCTGGCAGTGCTATGAACTCCTCCGAGAGCTGTGCACAAACTGAAATGACCTGACAGCTGGGAGTGCACGCGAGCGCGGTAGACATGGCTGAGCAAGGTGTGAAAATCTCAGGCTGAAAGACAAACTGTGACCAACTTTATTTTTTTTTGGATGTGTGAGTCCCAGGCTGAACTGGGAAACTCAGACTGGCTGAAAAACTAGACCCAGCTTCAAGTTTTTTTGGCTGACCTGTAGCTCTCCTCACAGCAGCCTGTGTACACAACAAACAGTACAGACAGGCCACCGTGTTGTGCACTTCACTATTCTGGATAAGGGAATGCACCAAACTGTCTGTAAAATAAAGTAGTGACAAAATTTCATTTAGTCAGACAAGACTCATGGATTTTCATTTTTTTTATTACTTTATTTTGTACTTTCACTTTTTCACTACATTATGCGCCACATGTAACGGACGCGGCTGTAATGGACAGCCACTTCTAATGGATATTTTGATAAAGCCAAATGCCAAGTCCCATAAAATCAACAGAAAAACTATGTGTTGTTGCGGACCTATAAATCCGCCAGTAACGGCCGCCAGAGAACGTACTTCACACATTTGCTGACACCATTACTTGATATTCTCGCCTAATTACTGGCCATTTGCAAGTGTTTGCAACGCAGTAATTTACATTAACTGACCACAACCTTTATTTAAGCCCCCTGCCTTCCGCACCAGACAGTAGTTTATTTTTTTTGTGATTTTCACCTCCTCAGCCTCCTTTCTGCTTCCCATGTCCTTGCATCCCTTATTTGGGTCCAGCCACCATCTGCCTCTACTGGAACTCCACGCTGATGCCTTATCCCCCTGCATCGGGGCAGCAGGGAGCCCCCAACAACCCACCGAACACGGATCCAGTGCAGGCATCACGGAAGTCCAGCGAATGTATGAACGGCCATCAAGCGGCTCAAAAGGTGCCGTATTTCCTTCCTTACTTGTCCCCTGGAGCATGCAAGGACGTCAGTGGAGGAGAGCGTGTGCGCATCTGCACACGCTCCCTCCAGATGTCTGCCCAAGCTCCTCCCCAAGCTGCTACCCAATGCCTAGCCCCCCAGCCTCCGCCAGGGGTTGATCAGGCACCGAGTAGAGTGATCCCCCTTCCCCGGACCAGGAGAGCAGTCCATTGGATGCTCCATCCTGCTCTGCTATAGCCAACCCCCGGCAACCCATGCTCGTTCCTGAACATGGGTCAACGGCGTAGCGCAAGGTTAGGTGTCCAGTGCCTCAGCCCTCAGCGCTACCGGGCCGGCTAACAGACAGTAGCTTCACTGATTTTTTGTTGTGCTGTGTTCTGGAAAAATACTTGCCGGTAAGCGAACTTGTTTATCTTTCTCCAAGAAAACAGAAATAATCAATGAAATTGATAAGGTGTCGAAACTTAGCATCAGAGACCTTAGTGCTCATTTCTCCATTCCGTAATCAACCATCTCTGATTTGATCAAAAACAGAGATAAGTTACTTTTGGACTGACACTTCAACCAAAACCCTGAGCGTAAGCGAAAAAGAGAGGGTAATGATAACAATGTTGAAGAGGCACTACCCAGGTGGTTTACTAACACCCGGGGTAGGGAAGCACTGATCAGTGGGCCTCTCCTGCTTCAGAAGGCAGATAAGTTGGCTGCAGCTCTTGGCAAAACAAACTTTAAAGCGACAGATGGGTGGCTGAGCCACTGGAAGGCTAGACACAACATATGCTTTAGGACGATTCATGGTGAAAAACGAGATGCAGACAGCAGCACTGCTGATTCCTGGTTGAGGGATGTCCTGCGTCAACTACTGTCAGGTTACGGCCCCGACAATATCTTTAACATGGATGAAACTGGGCTGTTTTCTGTTGTGTGGGATATGGCACATTAGCCTTTCACTCTAAAGCAGCACTGGGCTTAAAAAAGGCAAAAGAGTGAATCACTGTGTTGCTGACATGCAACATGTCTGGCACAGAGAAAAGGTTGCCGATGGTTATCGAAAAGAGTGCCCAACCCAGTGCTTCCAAGGAGTCCACAACCTCCCAATCATTTATCGCCACAACAAAACAGCAAGGATGACTGGAGATATTTTTAACTCATGGCTCCATAACTGGGACTGTTGTCTCCGGTCGAGAAAGATCACCCTGCTGCTCGATAATTGTAGTGCACACCCTCCTGTTAGTGGCCTGAGACATATTAAACTAATTTTTCTCCATCTAAACACAACAAGCATTATAAAACCCTCGATCAGGGTGTAATTTACAGCTTCAAACATCACTACATTACCCTGATGAGAGGCCAGTTGCTGTATATGCTTGATCAGGATGAGGAAATCATGGCTTCAGTGTGTGTCTACGGTGCATCTAATTCAACAAGCATGGCAAAAGGTTTCGATAGAAACAACTCAGACGTGCTTTGCAAAGGTGGCTTTGCCACAGATGACTCCATTGGGATAGTTGCAGAGGAGCCTGAAGATGCATTGGAGATGAATGAACAAGTGGCGCTACCATCAGAGGCAATTGGGGAGATCTGTCGCCTAGGCCACGAGGATAAACTGGCCGATGTTGATGATATCAACGAAGCACTGGAAGGTATCCAGGCTAGCACACAACCAGATGTCCAAACTGAAGAAGAAGAGGAGGAGGAAGAGGAACAAGAAACGGAAGCGCAAATTACTCTGACCAATGTCCGAAATGCTTTCCTTACTTTGCATCGTGCGGCTGAGCAACGGGACGATATCATCCTGAGATGGGACCAGCTCACACTAACTGAATCCATCTGGCAGAAGTACACCATGGCGCACACTAAACAGACCAGTATAGTTGACTACTTCGGGCCCACACAGGTAGAGCATTAACCAGGCAAAGCACGATACAGCACACAGTGTTTTATTTCTTTTTTTTGTTTGTTTGTTTTCTTTGTAAAATAAAGTTCCTTTTTTTATATCCACTGTATTTTTCCGCCTGCTGCGGTGCTTCCGGCGTGGGGCATCCAGCTGCCGGCTCTGCCCGCCTGGAGAGCTGGGTGGCTCTAACCACACCCAGGAGGGTCCAGGATGGCCATCTTGCCATCATGCTGGAGGGCCCCCCTACGCCTCTCTCTCAGCCAGGACAGCCCTGAGACCCTCCCCAATGGGACTCCTCACAAGTCCTCCGGGCAGCGCAGAGCACACAGCACAGCCATCAGGCTGTATGATCGCACCCAGCCGATTTTCCTCCTCTTTAGCCTCTTGGAATATGGACGTGCAATGACGTACAGGCACAGCGTGCTGGTGTCTGCCGCATTTCCCCCATGTTTGCACTGCCGCTAGTAGTACCTCCGGGCATCCCGAGGTCACTATAGCGCGGTGTATGTCCCCAGCCCCCCCAGGACTAGGACAGCAGTCTGAGGATGCTCAATCCTGGTCCTTCCCGGCCAACCCCCAACGACCTGGGCTCGTTCCCAAACTAAGGTCACCGGCGTGGCGCGAGGTGCAGCATCCAGTGCTTCAACCCTCAGCGCCACCGGGCCAGCCAGTAAAATAAAGTTCTGATTGCTGGTAAGGCTTCTACACGACAAGCTAAACACTTAGATCAAAAAAGAGCTCTGTGACAGGGTTGAATAGGACCCTGTCCCAGTTGCTATGGAGAGTTTGAATGCAAGGATCTGTTCTTTTCTTTCCTTTCCTGACTCTTGTCTGTCTGGTTGCGCAACCAAATTTTCCTGCGAGATCAAGGATTTGATCGCCCCGACAGTCTTGCAATTCTCTGCCTCTTGCTATCTCTCTACTTTTACTTGCTGTTCTGTCTTTTCCTCCCTTGCATATCTGCTGGTGTAAGAATATATGCAAATCATGTAGAAATGTAACTGATATTGGGATCCCTTTGTTCAGAAATGATATAGTGTTACTGTTGAAATTTATATAATTATAGTTTGAGATGACTGCAAAGCTAAAACTATATGTAACCCCTAAGTGGCGCTATCCCAAGGGCTACTACCCCTGCCTGCTTGGCTAGTAGCAGGTTAAGGGGCCTGAGTTCTGAAACGGATGCCTCCACCCGGAGGTTGGTAGTGGTCAAGCTAACCTGGGCACAGCCCTCTGGAACACTGTAACCCCCCTCTTTCCCCTCTAGTGGCCTGAACACTGTACAATAATCACTTTCACAATACCCATGGTACACCACACAAGTACCCAGACTGTTTGCACTTACCACCAGGGCTGGTTCCTCTGGCTCGACCCTGGGGACCCCCTGTAACATAAGGTTATGCAGAGCAAATAGCAACAGTACAGTACTTTGAGCACAACAGGAACCACAGTCAGATTACATGCAGAAAAAGTTAGATCTGATTTATTCAGGGGACTTGAACAAGGGAGGGGAAAAATCAGGCTAATTAGCTTAAAGGTTATATCAATCAAGCAGTTATGCATACGCTTTGAGTCCCCCCATACAGTCACACCTCTGGGTACCCAGGTGGAGAAGAGATCGGCTAGCCAGGATTGCTGCCCGGGGTTGGCCGGGGTCGCAGCTGGTTGGGGCCCTGTGATGGAAAACACAACATGCACAGTACACAATATTTGTAATCCGGAGCCAGAGGGCTCAGTTCGTAAAGGAAACGAAACAACAAGACAATCAGATGACACACTCAGATTAAGCTGTTGTTGCAGGGAGCTAACCTGGTATTTACTCACGATACCCAAGACTGGACACAGGCTGGATGAAAATCAAGACTGCAGGTGGTTGATCTGGAATGTCAGGAGAAGCAGGGCCCACACAAGTCGCAGAGGCATCGTTCTGTTCAAGCGTGGAGCAGGGGGCTGATCCCCAGGCAGGTCTCTCATCGATGGCTTCTCTGTGCAGTAGGTAGTCTGGCTGGGGCAGTCTGGCAAGGCCCAGACCGCATGGAGACAAATTCGGATGCACTCCATTTTGGGCTGCATACAGCCTCCAGCACGCAGAACACAGCTCACACAGTGGGGAACTAACTCACAACCCACTAGCAGCTCATAGTGCATTTACATGTACGGGAATTCCACTGTACCAGGCAAAGCGCTCTCCGGTCACAATCGCAAAGTCTCTGCACACACCGGGAGCTTAGGGGTAGCTGGAACCCCTGACAGGCCGATTGCATTCAGCAAAATCTTCAGTCTTCTTCAGGTTGAGCCTGGCCCACTTCAGTAGCTTATGTTAGTCACACAAACTTGGATTTAGTCCAAAATAATTCTCTTCTCTCCTTCTCAGGAGCAGCACACCGACATACAGGCCAAAAACTTAGCCTTTTCAGAGTTCTCCCATGCGAATCAACTCAGGATTGCTGCTCAGAATCACTTCAGCTCCTTCTTGTTCAGCTTCCAGCTTAGATCTAACTGAAAACTGCAAGCAGCCCGGGACTTCCCCAAGATCCAAAAGATTTCGTTGGCTGATTTGGCTGTCAGTCAAAGCAAGAGCTCCTCCTTCAGTTGCAAAAAAGGTGCAAAAAGTTCAAACTACAGTTCCTACAGATTTTGAATTCAGACAGCTCCTGTAGTCCGGCTACATTTTAGGTCCCACCAGTACCGATTGGTCCAATTTGCAGTCCAGGATCAAGATAGTGGAGGCAAACAAAACAGTCCTTGCTACAAAGAAAGCAGGTTAGACAAACTACGTTATCATTATCACTCTAAATGATTTTCAGTAAATAGTTACATCTTTCAACAGAGCTCCCTCTCAGATTACATAAGCTGCAATTAGGCAGCTCTTAAAGATACAGTACACAGAGGCTAAACAGGCTCTGGTAATCACATTTAAACTGCTAAAATGCAGGACACCAGCCTGGCAGTGAGCATTTAGGCAAGCTCAAGGAAGACTTTTTGGGAACCCCCATTTGTAGGGGGGTTACATGCATATAGTTATACTGTTGAAATGATTGCAAAACGTTATTGGGAACTCAATGGGTTTACCTGAGAGCAGTTTTTAAGCCCGTTTTCAGAAAATGTGGAGAAGGGGCCTCAGTTCTGGGACTCTGTGTTCTTGCAGCAACTGCCTGAAATTTACAAGAACATTTTAGAAAAAAACAGGATGCTTGTTAAGAAGGGGGTTGCAAGGACTTATAAAAACAGAGCTGCAATTTCGTGCAAGAAAGACAGACACAGAGATTGAAGGAAAACTCTGATGGTTCTTCTCTGTTTATTCTGCCTTTGTAAATAGTTATTCTGAACATTTTTTTATGTTACTGCTAGTACTAATAAAACACTTTTTGTGAATTCTACAACTGCTCCTGGTTTTTCCTATGCTTCCTGATCTGTTCCTCAATGACAAGCTGTAATCCACTTTACATGTGTGCAAAATGTATGAGGGTCTTGTGTTTCTTGTTCTAAGTGAAGTCTGGTTTAGTACAGTAACGAACGGTATGTCAATAACGATGTAACGGACGTGCTGCTGGTAGTCAGAGTAGTCCGTTACAAGCAGCGCATACTATATTTTATTTTACTTTGGAGGGGTTTGGCCCCCCACCTCCAATTTAAAAAAGACAAAGAGGGGTGCAGGGGCAGAGCCCACCCTTCCCCCAACTAACGCGATGTGAGAAAATCTAACTGAACAGGGACCTTGTGGTGCATCAAATGGATGGGATTATGCTATGCTCGTAGTGGAGCCATAACCCTGGTCCAATAATCTCCACTATCGCCGACTGGGGTCTATAAGAATGTTATACTGGTTGATTTTACATGCATAGCTAAAGAAATTATTTTGGGTCCCTTCTCTGATAGAATGACTCTCTCAAGTCACCAGAAACATTGGTTGCATTTTGCTTTTATTGAAGCAAAAAACATAATTTTCAGACACTGGAAAAGTATTGTACATCAATACCAAACATCTCGGAGTGGCTTCAGGAACTTGCCGTATGAGCTAATTACAAAAGGCTGTCTCACCTTAAAGGGAAACGTCCACGTACCATTGGACCCCACCTCTATATGAAGTGGGGCCCAATTATCAGTTTCATAAATATAAACTGTCTTTGTACTCTTCATACGGAGGTGGGGCCCAATGGTACGTGGACGTTTCCCTTTAATACTGACAGAATCGAATGGACACATTTCAGAACATTTAGATTCCATATCTTAACTCACAATACCCTAAGTGTAACCCCCTTGTTACCCGGGGTTACTAGAATCCCAGTAAGACCTAGTGGTAGGCAGGGAAGGCAGCTTGTGAAACTCCAGTTAAATGGGTTTCACACTGTCTCACTCTGTTCTCAGTCTCAGCTGAGACTGAGGGATGACATCACCATAGAACTGTCGCAGCTGCATGAGCCACAATGCAATCTGCAGCAGGGAGTTGGAATAGAATGTTGGGAGGTTTGAACAGTAGTCTGTAAGTCAGTTGGTGTGGGAGCTTGCTGTGAAAGCAGCACAGCAGCTCAGTGTAGGCTCTTGGAGCCTCAGCCCTGACAGAGGGCTACTTTTAGGTAAAAGGGTATGTGTCTCCACCTTAAGAGAGACACAGAAGCAGTTTGTAAGTGGTGGAGACCGCTGATTCGGGTCTTAGTGCCCCCTCCCTCCGGGGATGGGGGCAGGAAAGGGTTTCCTGCATATTTCAGGAGCAACCCCCCTGGTTCTGCTACTAGTGAAGAAGCTGCCTATTTGTTCCAGAGTTTTTTTGGGAAACAAGAAGATTTGTGAATCGCCTGTGGGGCACCTGCAACCGGAGGATGAGTGTCTGCTCTTTCTAAAGGGCCTATGTTTTTCACCCTGGGACTTGTGTGATAGTGGGGATTGGACTACTGAAATCGTGGAAGGCCTAGAGTAATAGGCTTAGCCAAAAAGTAAAAGTATGTTCAAGTCCAGCACATATGGGAAGTCAAGATATGTAGAGGAGATGTGACATACATCTACCCAGTAATCTACATTGCCAAGCTTTCAGTAAAAGAGTTGCTTAGTTTCCAAAGAAATGGCCGGGTATGGATTGTGGGAGCTGGAGGAGGAAGACCCCCATCTTTAGTGACCAGGTCCACCTCTACGGATTTGCTCTGTGGATTTCTACTTTGCCTCATGCACTTGGCCAGTGATGAGGGAAGTACCCAGACGTGGGATTGGAAGGAAAATTCCCTCTAGGAGTCGAAGGCTCTAAAGTGGTTTGGGGAGCCACAACAGGAAAATTGGTTCATTTCCCCAAATGGACCGCGGATCAAGTGGCCGGCAGGGGAGCCGGGCCAGTAGGGAAAATCCAAGTAGTGTACAAGTTGGGCTGTGTACCCAAAGCTGCGTGCAAGTCTGGGCTGTGTGCCTGGTGGGTTCAGAGTCTGAGGGCTGGAATAGTGAAAGAAGTGTTCTGTTGTCTCTAATCTGCATTACCACGAATGTAGACCCGTGGGGGTCCGTCTATGCTTTGTTTTGTTCAGCTTGGATGTGAATAAAAGCCACACTGTAGAATCCATTCCTGGTTTTGGATATTACAGTTATTGCTTCCTATATTCGGATTTACTTGGGTGCCCCTGTGCAGAGTAGCCAAACCTAGGCCCCCTGTGCCGAGTAACCTCATCCTCCCCGAACCCAGTCCCCACCAGGTACTGCTGTCAGCTTCAACAGCATGCCACCTGTCATTCTGCAAAAAAGGCAGGGGTCCGGGGGTTACAAAAATGGAGGCACCGCTTTGGATTTAATTCTGGGAGGAAGGTGCTCGGGCAAGGGGCTAGCGTTTTGGCTATCTGGCAGTGGGTAGCCCAAAAGCTGAAGCAATTTAATTAGTGTGTCGCTGTGTGCTGTGGATCTTATGCTGCTGTTCAAAAATGCGAACTGTTTACCAAGGAGCAGTAAAGCTAAAAGAGTGTGCTCTTGTCCTGCATCAATTGTTTACAGCGTTTTTGCCAGCTTTTAAAATGAACTGTGGTAAAGAAAAGTGTGGAAGACTAGGGGTAGCAACAGGAAAACTGTGCCCTGGACATTGGAAATGCTTTTAAAATGAACTGTGGTAAAGAAAAGTGTGGAAGACTAGAGGTAGCAACAGGAAAACTGTGCCATGGACGTTGGAAATGCTTTTAAAATGAACTGTAGTAAAGAAAAGTGTGGAAGACTAGGGGTAGCAACAGGAAAATTGTGCCCTGGACGTTGGAAATGCTTTCTGAATGAACTGAGAGACTTGCAAGTGTAATGGCTATGTTAAATGGCTGAAATGGCTCCCGCCGTGGAGTCAGTTGAAAAAAAAATAAGTTGCATTCTGCAGTTTAAATTTGCCTGCTCGACGATCGCCATGAGGAGAAGAGCACTCGCAAGGAAGAAGAGGCTCATTTGCATGGCGTCGTGTGATTGGTAAGGCTGCAATCAGTCCCATCCCTCAGCCAGCTCTACAGTGACTGCCCCAGCATTCGAGAGGGAGTGTGAGTGGAGTGCGTGTACTGGCCAGTGGAGGAGCATCACGGAGTGTTAAAAACGCTGTAAACCATCCAAAAATAGATTTGTTTGTTTAACATCAGCCTCAACCCGCTAATCGATCATCTGAATTGCAAGAGTGGTGGTCGAGGAGACGATCGGCAGGACTGCCCACCCGTTTCTGTTCTGAGGCCTCCAAGAACTGGCTGCAGGCCGTTTTTCCCCATCGCAGCAAACTGCTACTGATAACAGTAAGTACCAACAGTAAAAGTGCTCAAACAGTGATTTTCTGCCCTATGCCATATAAATATGTGTGCAGCAGTGTAGTCGCTTTGCAAGTAATGACTGTGTCAGGTCCTGCCAGCAAGTGCAAGTCTTCTAAGCCACTGACTGTGTGCACATTAATGAGTTCAGCATCAGTTTAAAGCCAGAGAGAGACTGTGAGTTGTAGCCAAAAGTGCAGCACTAGTTTTACAGGCAATCCTGTGCTTAAAAACCTGAAGCTTTAAGGGACTGTGAGTCAAAGAAATGTTTCCAGCATGTAAAAAGTCCGTGGAAAATCAAGTAAATGTGTTTAGAACAAGAACAGTGCAAGTTTGTGCAGTTTGAGCAAACGTTATCAGTAGTTTGTGTAAATCAGGTACGCAGTGGCTTGACCCAGTTTCTGAATGTTGATGCACAGGAGTGTTGCCGCCGCCATTACAGGGTGGGGTAGTAAAGTAAACACAGCAGCAGAGGAGCAATTTTAAAACTAAAGAGAGTGTTCAGTAAAGTGGGACTTTCAGTTACAGTGAGCTTTTGTTTGTTTTTCTGCAGTTATGGCCTCAGGACCAGTTCACTATCCGGATCATGGCCGGGTTGCAGTAACAGCAGCAGTGAATAGACTGAGGGATATTGAAAAGTGGCGCTATGGAGGACAACTGCCTCCTCATGTGGCGATTCCTGGTTTTCCAGTGAAAGTGTGTCAAATATGCTTGAGCGCTGGAAGGGACGTCTTCATGATACCTCACAGTGCTGGATGCCTAGAAAAATATGGCTTGTAGAAAGCACCTCCAATTCGTTTGGCTCCCACATGGACGAAGGTTCAGGAATCTGCAGTTGGCAGCACACAGCACCAGGTGGAGCCTGTGGAGGAAGGCCCCTCAGGGGAGTGTGGCACAAAGCTAGAGGGTGCAGATTTAGAGACAGAACCAGAAGTTGAAGTTTCGGATGCTGGATCTCAGAAGGAAAGGTCGGATAAAGCATCAGTAGACCCCTGGGGGGGCCTAGCCCAAGTCTCTTAGGAGAAGATGAGATGCGGGAGGCCTTTGAGTGGGAGGTGTCGACCTCCGCGCCTAGTGATGAGTGGATAGTCTCAGGAGTGAGAACGACTGCTCACTCCTGGGCTCAGATCCTCAGTGAAGAGGAAGATGAGGGGGGAACCTATGTGGCCTTGTGAAAAAGGAACGGGTACACAGCCTCAAGATCTTGCCTCGGAGGAATGCATGGAAGAGAGTGGTGATGCCACTGCCCTGGCTTTGCAAGGAGAAGAAGTCAGGGATCCGTTTTTAATTTCATTAAGGATGCATAGTTGGCAGAACCAGGACTGGCCACCCCCAAGCCAGGCCAGCAGTCTCAGATTGACCAAAGCTAGTAAAGAGGAGAGACTGGTTCGTAGGAAGGCGAATGAGATCTATGGTATGAGCTTTCCTACCTTTCCCTCGGAGAGTCTGGGAGGAGATTGAGAACAGCAGGAAATCCTGGATCTGGGCCGAAGCAATGAAATGTGTGCATCCTGGTGCGAACAAGCACGTAAAGAACAGACTGTTTCAAGAGAAATATACCCAGTGGAAGAGAGGCAGAACACTGTTTATGGACAGAGTGAGAATAGTGGATGGAGAGGGACGTGAAATCTCCCACTGTGTGAATTATGTGCGCCCAGATGGGGTAATAAGTCAAGCTCCTGACACCTGGTACTATTGGTCTCAGTGCAAGGACCTCCAAGCAAATGTGCCCATACCTACCAAATGGAAAGCCGAGCAGTGGTAGTCAATACTGCCACACCAGACTGTGAAGTGCCTTTATTGATCTGCCAGTATGAACATCCAGGACTCAGGTGCCTCACATTCATCAGTTCCACAGTGTATTGGCCTTTCCAGAATCCATCGACTGGCCCACAAGATGACTTCAGATCCAGAGAGGACAACAGCCCAGCTGTATCCTGATCCATCACCTGGTAATCAGATGACGTCAGACCAGCTGTTCTCTTTTTGTTCCTGTTCTAAGGTTCCATCTCCAGAGATGACATCAACCCAGCAGGTCTCAGATGTGCCCTCCTATGGTTCCCGGAAGATGTCCGCCCAGCTGTATCGGAAGAAATGCTGCCAGGGAGAGTCTTCGTCAGAGGTGCAGGTTGGTTCAGAATTTTCCATTCTACAAGGGGCTGGTAAGTCCGAACTTTTCTATCTTTATGACATTGCAGTACACACCCTACACTAGCAGACTCCAAAATGTGTGAACTGTTCTCAAAGACTCTCCCCTTCAGGACTTTGGCCTGTTAGAACTGTGCTTCACCGGGCTCCGGCCCAGGAGAAACTCTTTATTGGATTAGCCTTCGGGCACTGTGGTCACTAGTTGGGACTTTTAGGGCACTCCATCCCCCAAATGTGTATTGTAAATAATGTCGTTGTTTTGTAATGTAAATACTGTTTTTCCACCTTTTCTAAAAAAATCTTTTTGGGATTCTTCTGTGTTTTGATGGTAGGGGTTTAGGTAGACTGTGTATGCAGATTAGGAGTGTGTGTTGTCTTTCTTTTTCTTGCAGGTGTTCCTGGAGAAGACAGAAGAGAAGACAAGAAGAGGAGGAGGGGCTCATCGGAGTTCCTCATTAGTACTTTAGTGTGTAGTAATTTAAAGTACTATGGTGTTGTTATTGTTGTTGTCACTGTATTAACCCTTTTCCTTCCACAAGTGTGGTTGTGGGGGTAGGGAGGAGGCAGTAAAATGGTGTAACAAAGTGGTATTATTCTTGGTGTGTGGTCGCAGGTTGCCTAAGGTCGGGGAGGTCCCCGGGTTGTTTTTGTTTTTGGGTGTTAAGACAAAGGCAGATAGGTTTTCCCTAGAGGGTTAGGGGGGATAGACAGGCTGTGGTCCTGAATGGCCATAGGGACCGCAGTGCTGATCTAGTAGGGCTATGTTCTGGACAGTTCTACCAGAGCCACTAGGCGGCCATAGTAAATGGGTAGAGTAGAGGCTGATATGTCAGCTAAAGGCCTCTAGGCCCTTAGTGTTGCCTGCCTGTGCTCGCACATGGTAGGAGGGGGCCTGATCACCCCCCTCCGCAGGTAGCACATAGGGTGGGATGGCCTAAAGCCGATAAACAATGACTCGGACAGTCATTTTTCTGGTCAAGGCCGAGTGTAACCCCCTTGTTACCCAGGGTTACTAGAATCCCAGTAAGACCTAGTGGTAGGCAGGAAAGGCAGCTTGTGAAACTCCAGTTAAATGGGTTTCACACTGTCTCACTCTGTTCTCAGTCTCAGCTGAGACTGAGGGATGACATCACCATAGAACTGTTGCAGCTGCATGAGCCACAATTGAATCTGCAGCAAGGAGTAGGAATAGAATGTTGGGAGGTTTGAACAGTAGTCTGTAAGTCAGTTGGTGTGGGAGTTTGCTGAGGGAACAGCACAGCAGCTCTGGTTAGGCTCTTGGAGCCTCAGCCCTGACATAGGGCTACATTTAGGTAAAAAGGTGTGTGTCTCCACCTTAAGAGAGACACAGAAGCAGTTTGTAAGTGGTGGAGACCGCTGATTCTGGTCTCAGTGCCCCCTCCCTCCGGGGATGGGGGCAGGAAAGGGTTTCCTGCATATTTCAGGAGCAACCCCCCCTGGTTCTGCTACTAGTGGAGAAGCTGCCTATTTGTTCCAGAGTTTTCGGGAAACAAGAAGATTTGTGAATTGCCTGTGGGGCACCTGCAACCAGAGGGTGAGTGTCTGCTCTTTCTAAAGGGCCTATGTTTTTCACCCTGGGACTTGTGTGATAGTGGGGATTGGACTACTGAAATAGTGGGAGGCCTAGAGTAATAGGCTTAGCCAAAAGTAAAAGTATGTTCAAGTCCAGCACTTATGGGAAGTCAAGATATGTAGAGGAGATGTGACATACATCTACCCAGTAATCTACATTGCCAAGCTTTCAGTAAAAGAGTTGTTTAGTTTCCAGAGAAATGGCCGGGTATGGATTGTGGGAGCTGGAGGTGGGAGACCCCCCATCTTTAGTGACCAGGTCCACCTCTACGGATTTGCTCTGTGGATTTCTACTTTGCCTCATGCACTTGGCCAGTGATGAGGGAAGTACCCAGACGTGGGATTGGAAGGAAAATTCCCTCTAGGAGTCGAAGGCTCTAAGGTGGTTTGGGGAGCCACAACAGGAAAATTGGTTCATTTCCCAAATTGGACTGTGGATCAAGTGGCTGGCGGGGGAGCCGGGCCAGTGGGGAAAACCCAAGTACTGTACAAGTCAGGCTGTGTACCCAAAGTTGCATGCAAGTCCGGGCTGTGTGCCTGGTGGGTTCAGAGCCTGAGGGCTGGAATAGTGAAAGAAGTGTTCTGTTGTCTCTAATCTGCATTACCTGGAATGTAGCCCCATGGGGGTCCGTCTATGCTTTGTTTTGTTCAGCTTGGATGTGAATAAAAGCCACACTGTAGAATCCCATTCCTGGTTTTGGACATTACAGTTATTGCTTCCTGTGTTCCGATTTACTTGGGTGCCCCTGTGCAGAGTAGCCAAACCTAGGCCCCCTGTGCCGAGTAACCTCATCCTCCCCGAACCCAGTCCCCACCAGGTACCGCTGTCAGCTTCAACAGCATGCCACCTGTCGTTTTGCAAAAAAGGCAGGGGTCCGGGGGTAACATAAGAATCCCAGTTTGAAAAATGTGTAATGATTTCATATTCAGCTCTATAGTTGCCAGCTAACAGGATACTTTTCTTGATAGATACGTTTCCCCTTGTTACTAGTTCTTATTTTAGTTACATTTTGTATATAGGTTTTAATTTTTTGTGATATATATAAATACCTCATTTATTGTTCCTATGTGTAAGATTATCAGAAATTTAATAAACTTTTAATTATTAAAAAAGAATGCATAGGATAAGTACAAACGAATCCTAGTGGAAAGGAATTGGGGAGGAAGAAAAAGCTATAGATTGGGCATGGTCTGATGTAATAGTGTAAGTAGGGAGAAATGGGCACACTGGATGAGCCAAGCAGTCCTTATCTGCCGTCAAATTCTATGTTTCTATGTCATTTCAACTTTCTACAGAGTTTTCACATAAAACAATGACTCAACATATAAATATCACATTCATAAAAACAAAAGTGCGAAAGAGCAATCATACTATAGTTACAAGTTATTTATTAATAGAGAACAGATATCCACTGTGCAAACACATGAATATTCTTATTTATTTTAAACAGATACATACACACTGTTAGCAGATAAGGCCCTATGGCCCACCCAGTCTGTCCATTTGAGCTTATAAGATCACTTTAAGTTTTTCTAGAAGTCTGTTGCCCCTTACCCCTGACCTCCAGGATTCCCTTATGTCTGTCTCATGCATTCTTAAACCCAGTGATTGTTTCAGCCCCCCCACACACTCTTTCCTCAGGCAGGCTGTTCCACTTCTCCACCCCCCTTTCTGTTAAGAAATTCTCCCTCACATTTCCTCTGAATCTCCCTCACTCCAACTTCATCCCATGCCCTCTAGTCCTGGAACATCTTTTTTGCTGGAAAATAGTGTTTTCCTGCACCCTGTTCCTCCCCGTAAGGTACTTGTATGTCTCTATTATATCCACTCTCTCCCTTCTCTCCTCCAGGGAGTACATATTCAGGTCCTTCAGCCTGTCCTCATAGGACTTGTGATGCAATCCCTGTACCATATTTGTTGCCCTCCTCTGAACCTTCTCCACCCTGTCTATGTCCTTACGTAGGTAAGGTCTCCAGAAATGGACACTGTACTCCAGGTGGGGCCTCACTAGTGTCTTGTATAGAGGAATTATGACCTCCTTTTTCCTGCTGGTGATGCCCCTGCCTATGCATCCCAGTATCCTATTTGCTTTACCTGCCACCTTATCGCACTGTTTCCCTACCTTGAGGTCATCAGAGATGATAACCCCAAGGTCCTTTTCCTGCTTAGTGTGTGCTATATCCTTACCCCCCCCCAACTGATATGTTGTTCCAGGGTTTTTGTGCCTCATATGCATTATTTTGCACTTTTTTGTGTTAAATTTTAGTTGCCAAACCCTTTACCATTCTTCAGGTCCCTGCTCATTCTGTCTACACCCTCTGGCGTGTCCACTCTGTTACAGAGCTTTGTGTCATCAGCGAACATGGAAATTCTGCCTTCTAGTTCCTGCGCAATGTCACAGATGAAGATGCTGAACAGGACCACTCCCAACACTGATCCTTGCGGCACCCAACTGGTCACTCTTCCCTCTGTGGAGTGACAGCCATTTACCACCACTCTCTGTGTCCTGCCACCTAGCCAATTACCCACCCACCGCACTACTGTCCTACCCAAACCCATATTCCCCAGTTTGTTTAATAGCCTTCTATGTGGCACAATGTCAAAGGCTTACTGAAGTCCAGATAGGCCACGTCCACTGCCCTCCCCTGAGCCACCTCCCTTGTCACCCAGTCGAAAAATTCAATGAGGTTGGTCTGACATGACCTCCCCCGGTGAAACCATGCTGCCTTGGGTCCTGTAGTCCACTGGCAACCAGATGTTCTACCAATCTCGCCTTCAGTACTGCTTCATGATTTCATTTCTTTCTATTTGCTTTACTATTTCATGTCATTCTCTGCAATTCTTAAAACTAGAACAAAGTCAATAATGAAGTTTCCTTTAACAAAATAACCAGTACCCAGTAACATTTCCTTACTGTGTGATTTTGTTTTCCACAGCCCAAGCAAGGCATGCTCCTACTCTTAAGAATAATATAAGGAAGTTTAGGAAGCTATTCTTAGATGACAATGGACAATACTATTTTCTTCAAAACTCTTCCAAATATCCTGTGTTAATTCTGTTAAATGATATAATACTGTGCTGTTATATTTTGAAACCCAATAAAAATGTTATTGAGAAAAAAACTATATACATAAATATTTTCCTTGGTTTCATATTGAAGGGATGCACCAATATATTATGAACTGTATACTTTCTAGGTAACTTGCAATCAAAACCTATTAGATTTAACATGATGCGATTCATAGAAACGCAAAGTTGACGACAGATAAGGACCGCAAGGCCGATCCAGTCTGCCCATTTTTTCTACCTTATGAATGTGCCATAGGCCTTTGCTCTGTCAATGGCCTATCTATTTATACTCATCTGTATTGCTCCCTTATGCCTATCCCATGCCTGTTGGAAGCCCTGCACTGTATTCATATCCACCACTTCCTGAGGTAGGCCGTTCCATGCATCCACCACCCTTTCTGTAAAAAAGAACTTTCTCATATTACCCCTTAATCAGCCTCCCTCTAATCTCATGCTGTGTTCTCTTGTCCTATTTTTCTTGTATTGAAACATGTTAGACTCTTTCACCTTGTTAATGCCCTTAAGATGTTTGAATGTTTCGATTATATCACCTCTCTCCTTCCTTTGCTCTAGTGTATACATATTGAGCTCTGTTAATCTGTCCTCATATGTTTTCTGATGCAGTCCCTGCACCATTTTGGTTGCCCTTCTCTGGACTGCCTCCATTTTGTTAATATTCTTGTGAAGGTGCACCTCCAGTACTGCACGTAGTACTCCAGATGGGGCCTAACCAGTATCTTGTAAAGAGGGATTATTACCTCCCTCTTACGACTTGTGATACCCCCACTAACACACCCCATCATTCCCCTAGCCTTACCTACTGCTTTAGTGGTCTGCTTGGATGATTTCAAGTCATCTGTGATGACGATGCCCAAGTCTCTTTCTTCCCTTGTGATTGCCAGCAATTCCCCTCCCAACCTATAGGTGGCTTCAGGGTTTCTCTTCCCTATGTGCATGATCTTGCACTTTTTTGCGTTAAACCCCAGTTGTCACTCTTCTGACCATTTTGCCAGTTTGGGCTTATTTTTATTCCCAGGTAGGTGATGTGTGTTTGGGTCCACTGAAGATTAAGTCTAGTGAAGTCTGTGGCTTGGCATTTTGTGTTTAAAGGGAGCACTTCTGTATTGTTAGTGTTCATTTTGAGCCCAGAAAATTTAGAGAAATTACCCATAAGTTCTATAAGGTGCTAAACAGATGTTCCCACTTCACTAGTCAGGACCAATAAGTCATCTGCGTATAGGAGGGTTTTGTGTTGTTTTGCACCCACCTGTACCCCTTTAATGTCTGTGTTTTCTTGTATTGCTGCCGCTAGGGGTTCTATTGCTAAAACGAATAGAAGGGGTGAGAGAGGGCATCCATGTCTGGTGCTTCTATGTAAACTGAAAGGATTTGACAGCACACCATTAGTGAGAACTCGGGCCTGTGGGGCTGAATACATAGCTTGTATGACTTTTATGAAGGCTGTTCCCACTCCAAACTGAGTAAGGACTGAGTATAGATAATTTCACTCCACTGAGTCGAAAGCCTTTTCAAAATCAATGACAATGGCAGCTGTGGGGGAATTGTTGTCTTTAGCCAGGTGCATTATATAGATCAGACTGCGTATGTGATCTGAGCTAAGATGACCCTTAACGAAACCTACCTGTGAGGAGTGGATCAAGGAAGGGAGGACATTTTCAAGCCTGCTTGCTAGTATCTTAGCATAGATTTTGCAAACTACCATGATTAGGGAGATGGGGTGGTAGCTGGCTGGTAGTTCTATGTCCTTTCTAGGTTTGGGAAGGATGGTAATGGTTGCTTTGGCCATCCTCGGGGGGGGGGGGCGGTATATGCCAGTATAGAATAGGGGAGATCTGGATGGCCTGCACCTGGTAGAATTCTGTTGGTAACCCATCCCTTCCTAGGGCTTTTTTGGGGCTCAGATTGCATATTGCCATTATGATCTCCTCCTTTGGGAGTGGAAGCTCTGGGCTTCTCACTTGTTCCAGGTCTAGCACCGGGAGGTGAAGGGATGATAGAAAGGTGTTTGGTTTGTTTTGATCTGGGGTGGTAGCCAATGTGTAGAGTTGTGCGTAGAACTTGGACATTATCTTGTTAATGCTGTCCTGCAGTGTGCATAGTTTACCTTCAGGGGAGCGTAGAGATGCAATGGCTCTTTTGGACTGTTGTTTTTTAAGTCGATATGCCAAAAGTTTACCGCACTTTTCTCCCTCTTCCTAGAATTTCTGTTTTAGCTGCAAGATAGCTAGTTCTGCTTTTCTTGCTGTCAGATTATTTATGTTTTGTCTAAGGGCCAGAACTTCCCTGTATAGGGGGGTGGATGTACTGGGGTTATGGTTGCTTTTAAGGAGGGACTCTTTGTGGGCCAGCTGTCTCTCCAAGGTTGAAGGTTCCTGTTTCCGTGCCCTGCAGTGACATGCTGTGTATGCGATTATTGAGCCCTTTTTTGATGCCTTATAAGCCTCCCACAATATAGAGTCGAGGTGTCGTCCCTGGTGTCATTTAGTTGGAAGAACTCCTCTGTAATGCTCAATAGCCATGTTTGGAACCGGGGGTCTAATTGTAGTAGTGGGTCCATCCTCCAGCTAGTTGATTTAGTTGGGACTGTCCCATATAGGAGGTCAAGCTGCACCAGGGCATGGTCTGATATGACTAAAGGAGTGACGTGGATGTGGCTTACCATAGGGGTGATTTGTTGAGATGTGAGCCACATGTCAGTTCTGCTGTACGTGCCATGTACTGTTGAATGGTATGTGTAGTCTTAGTCTGGGATTGTGGATGTGTCACACATCTGAGAGTGCTTGATCTTTCATCCAGAGTTTGAGGGTTTTGACCGCTCTCATATGGGGCTCAAGACTGTTGTTGCTCCTGTCCTTTTCTCGCTCTAGTGTCAGGTTGAAGTCTCCTCCTATCAGGGTAGGTGCCCCTTTATAATTGAAAATTGATATTTCTTCAGCTATCTTGTGAAAAAATTGGGTCGAATCATTATTGGGGGTGTAAAGGTTTCCCACCACCAATGGGCCATGTGCAGTTTTGAAAAGTGCTAATACCCAGCACCCTTCTGTGTCATGCAAGGTCTTAATTAGGTTCCAATTCAGGGATTTATGAACCAGTATGGAGACATCCCCCCTTTCTTTTGACTGTGCGGCACTGTGAATCTCTTGCCTTAACTACCCAGCCACTAGCTAGCTTTATTGCCTCTAGGTCTGTGAGTTTTGTTTCTTGTAGTAGGGCTAGCTGTGAGCACATCCTCTGAAGGTGTGCTATTACCTATTTGCATTTCACCAGTCCAGAAGCAAATGGTTTGCTACCTTTTATTGGACCAATATAGATGTTACAACAAAAAAAACAAAGTGCTCTAGCTTTCGGACCAACCAAGTCCTTCTTCACAAGCTTTATGACAATTATTTAGAAAATCCCATACTATTAACACCCAGATAATGCATAACAAACAGAAATAGTTCTCATTAGTTTAACATATTCATTTGAAACATAACAGAAGATTACGTCAGAGAAGCTAATTAACACCAATATGCTTTTAGCTGAGAAGCCCCTGAAGGCAAAAGGTTATCAAGAAATAGCAACAAGCAGAGTTCTCCTCACACAAATTTTAAAATGTCTCAGTATGTTTCAAGAAAACAGTCTACTGATAACACAACCATAGGAAACTATTCTCCCTAATTACATGTAAGATGAGGAGCTTACAACTTTAATTGCAAGTGTCCCTGTGTTTTAATGAACAGAGTCAATGAAAGGCAACCTGTGGATATGCATGCTAAAATGAGGCCTAATTGCAAGTTAAAAATAAGCCCCCAAATTAAAATAAACAGAAATTATATATATATTAGAAAAATTATCTCAATTATCTCTGCTGGTTGGTTGAAACACATCACATGACTATGCGTATATCAGAGCACGACCACACACCTGCACTTTCACTCCCCTCCAAAACAATTTTGCCATTTTATAAGATAGATAACCCACTCTAGGATGTGCAGTCGTGCTCCAATATACACATGGCTTGGGTGGTTGATACACTGCCTGTGGCTTTCCTTACCACACTAAGGCGTATGATATCTGCCACTGCACATCTTGGAGTGGGTTACTATTACATATATATATATTTATAAAATGGATAAATCTAGTAGCTCCAAATCCAAAGTTCTGATTGTATAAAACACATCACATGACCGTGTGTATATCAGAGTGCTACTGCACACCTGCACTTTAACCCCTCTAAAAAAAATTTGTGCCATTTTATTAAGATAGATAACCCACTCTACAGTGTGCGGTCGCGCTCTGATATACGCACACCTTGGGTGGTTGACGCACTCAGCCATACAATGCACACCAAGGCATGCATATATCAGTGTGCCACCGCACACCTAAGAGTGGGTTATCTATTACATATACATATATATATATATATATATATATGGCATAGAGAGTTTAAAGTGAAGTTTACTCAAAGTGAGCAAATGTTTCACACATAATAAAATATAGAATTTAGCTTGAGACATTTTCCCAACTATACTCTCAACCAGTTAATACATCTTGCATTTCACCAGGGAATTTTGCCCCTTAATAATTCCAGCTATATTGTCTTATATCAGCCATTGTGTATTTTACAGTGGTAATTTGGCTGGTATTCGGCTATGATAGGAATGCAAGCAGGTGTTGGGTATGTGCTGCGAATAGGGATATAGTGTTGAGTATAGTATGTGTTGTGATGCTTTCCCCCTTCTCATGTGTCTCTTTCTGGGGGAGTTTGGGGTCAGGCTGGTATATAACTGTCATTCTGACCGCAGACTGGGGGTACTTGCACACTGATTGTACTTGTATGTGGAGTCCTTGTTGGGATGTACTTATAGCAAAGTATTGTCCTTGTCCAACCCTCATTCTGCTGTGGGCTGTATAGCAATATCCAGTTAGACAAACAAACATAGTATTTATATACAACAAAAACTACTGCGAGTGATCTGAGAGTGTGACCTGAGGCATTATAGCTCTTCGTGGTCTCTCAGCCACCGCAGGGTGGCAACTAAATATCTGCGTTTGGTTCTGTGCTGGATGAAGGGGTGAAGGAAATTAGGTACTGTGGTCTCCGTGTCTGTAAGACAAGTACTACTAATCTCCTCTGCAGTCCCTGATGTTAACAGACTGTTGTGACGTGAGGCCTGTAGGGAGGTCTGTTTGGTTAGGCTTGTTCTAAAGTGGGGGGTCTTGTATGGCAGTGGGGGATACGGGAGGAGACCTACATTGATACTAGGTATTCTTTATGGTCTGTTCAGTTGCACTGCGTGATTAGTACTGTGTGTCTGGTCACTGGCTGTTCTGGGCATAGGTTATTTGGGAGTGCACTTATTTCTATATTGCTTCCATTAATTAGTACATTCTAAGATTCTTGTTAATTAGCCTGAAGCCATTCCCTTGCTTTCTCCCCTCTCCCCCTGTGGCTATTGCAGTCATAAGCCTGTAGAGTCCAGGGGTGGGGGGTGTAACATCATCCCTTCCGATGGTTATTTATGATGCAGGCTGGCTGAAGAGAAAGTAAACCATCTGACATTCCAGCAGCTCTGTGCCGTTTCTTTCATTCCTCTCTGCAGTTGTTTGTTTTTTTTGTATTTTTGGGAGGAGATTGGGTATTCTAGCTAAAACATTTCTTAGGATCTGCCTAGAATGGTCCCTCCTGGAATTTCTGGGAGGTAACTGCCCAGTAACCAAGAGCCAATCCTTGGTCACCACCTTCCTAGGTCCAAGGAGCAGGAAGGAAGTGACCAATGGTCTTTGCCCTGAGGGTGAAGGACTACGAGTAGCCTGGAGCAGGGAGGGGCAGAGGCCATGCTTATAGGGTCTGGACAGTAGAGGATCTTCCTCTTTTCATCCAGATGCCAAAGGGAACACAAAAGAAAGCTCGTCCTACAGCTCCATACAACTCCAGGTAAGGCTGGAATGGGCCCAAGGCCTACGGGTCAGCGAGACCTCCGGGCTAGGTGGGGGAGGTAATGGGGGGAGGGGAGATGAGCTGAAGGGCCTGTAAAAAAAAAAAAAAGATTATAAAGGATTAAAGCAAAATGAAATAAAAGATGTGGTAGAAAGGAGATTTTGGGAACAATTGAAGCCATGGGCAGGCAAATGGGCCACTCCAGAGTGCGTGATGGACGGGGTCCACGCCGGGGTCCGGTGGAGAGAGGTGTCACAATCAAGACTGGCCCGGCGCCTGGTGCTTGGTGGGATGTCTAGAGGAATTTTTAGCAAGCGAGTTGTGGGACCCCAGCAGAGCTGGAGCAATGGCCAGACTGTGCCATTCCGTGGCAGGCTGACCATCCCAGTGGGCTGCCCAGGATGCACAAATTCCACCAGCCCCCCCTTCCAGCTTGCAGATTCATGGCTTTGTTATGGGAGCTACCCACCGCAGGTTCCATCCGATGGGGCACTGCCCTAGGTGCACACCAGCGCAAAAAAAAAAGTATTTGGCCCAAGGTCCTTTCTCCTGCTCATCTTGTCTTTCCCCCCTTAATTTCACCACCACCTCACTCCCACTGCAATCCAGCACCGATCCAACTCGCCAGGCAAGGAGTGATCCTGGAAGGAGACAGCGACCCATGGACCATGCCACAGGCCTTGTAGCTAGCGGCTTACCTTGCGGGTTCTTCCCATCAGCTGTTCCAAGTATCCTCAGAGGTGGACAAGCAGTGGGATATGGCGCCGCTTCTTTTCGTGGGGGGGGAGCTTCCTTGGGATGGTGTTGCGGCCTGGGCTGCATGGAACAGTGCAGGGATCCAGCTCCGCCCATCCTGGAGGTGGTACGACCTGCGGTCCAGTGGTGGAAATTTGTGGCCGCATCATCCAGCAGCCCCTAGCCAGCCCAGGTGGTAGTCCCGGCAAGGCGTGCTGCCTGTCCCGGTGCTAGGAATACTCCACAGAGACAGGGGGGGTTTTCACGGAGCGTGCGCACATGCACGGACAGGTGTGCCTGCCATATAGGGGATGGCCTCTGATGCACACTCTGACCGCTGCCTCCAGCAGTTTCTGACTGCCGTCTTTAGGCCTCATCACTAGCCCACATGAGGCAGGACGGATGGAAGCATACCCACAATTTAAAAACAAAAAACAAAAAAACAAACAAACAAAAAAAAAAGTAAGGGGTGGGAGGGTTTACAGGAACCTCCAACTCACTGCACCAATACTGCCGCAAGTGGCATTTCGGGGGGGATCCCCACGGAGGATTGTCTGTGCGTATGGGGCCGGGGTTAGCTACTGGCGCCATCTGCCAAGGGAAACGGCCTCTGCAGGGACGACAGTGGTGGGGGGTTGCAGCCAATGGTATGCACAGTTTACGGGGACTAGCATCTACAGGGACAAACATTGGGGTTTCATAACCTCCCCGACATAGTACTATCGCAGTGAACAACGAGGGGGTCAGCAAAGACAAAAAAAAAAAAAACAACAGACATGCATAAGTACCCAAACCACTGAATCGATCAATAAGGAGGGGAGTTGAGTAGGCACAGGACCCCCCCCACCACACCTGGAGCATTTTGCAGGATTTCTGTTTAAGCACCAAAGGGAGGGCTGGCCGCAGCAGGAGGCGGTCCCACTACACCACTAATGGGCCAGTTTTGTTTTCTTTCGCAGGTGAGCAAGTTTCTGGTAGCAGCAAAAGGTGAACATGAGTAGCATGGGAGAGGCAGCAAGGCAGGGGGGCGGGGAGGCGCAGGCCTCTATGTCGCCAGGCCTGCTTGACCCACCCACTCAAGAGTTCACAGACACCCTGCAGCGACTGATGGCATTGGGTGGTCCCAACTGGCTCCAGATTGCCATACAAAGTGTGTCAACACAACAGCATGGGATGCCCAATGCCACACGGGCACCCAAGCGGACGAGGAAGCCCTCCAAAAAGATGCAAGAAGCACTAGCAGCCAGAGGGGCCCGGAAGATGGCGGCTACAGATGAGCAGCAAGATAGGCCAATGGAGGTGACTGCAGTGGACCAGGACGTCACGATAGTCAAGACGGTGGTTGGAGGCATGGACGAAGACAACAGTTTGGCCAAGGGAGCCAGCACAGCACCTGAGTTGGGTGAAGGGCAGGCAATAGCCAACGCCACGGGGACAAGCAGGGGTCAGGGCGGGCCAGAACAAGAAAGGGCCCTTTCACCCAAGCAAAAGGCAGGCAAAGGGGGGAGGCGACTTCCATGGTGGGCAGACGTTTGTTGGAAAAAGCCTTGGATAGAGTACGAGACATGGGCTGGGGTAGGTCACCCCGGGGGGGGGGACCAGGGGTGACAGGCCGAGTGGGGCCATCGCAGCCCAGGGTACCACTGTGGCAGCTCCAGCAGCCACTGGGCAACAGGGTTAGTAGCCTTTGCCACTCCCGTGGTTTCCCCATATATCCCAGACACACTTCCCAAAGGGGCGGGGCAGGCTACACCACTCTGTGGGTGGTTGGGGGTCTCCCCTCCCACAACAGCATTCCATCTGTGGCCATGGGGCCCCTGGGGGGGCAGCAGTTCCTTGGGAGTGGTAATGTGGGCAACAATGTTGCAATGTCCCACGCGCCCACCTCGGCGGCTGTCCAAGCAGCGGCACAGGGGCCAGCTGGGGGGAATCCCTCGGTGACGGTGAATGAGCCATTACGGGCCAGCATCACGATGGCGCAGGCCAGTGTGGATAACACTGTCAAGCAAGTGTGGGGAATGGGGACTGCCATAACAGGACCAACGACAGGGGACACTGAGCAACAACAGGCAGGGGAGACCTTGTCAGCTCCCACACCCACGCAACAGCAGGAGACCGAGGTGGCCACGCCCGCAACTACAGGGCCAGACCACTGGGCCTACCTGGGGGTGGATGACCCAATTGGACACCCATCTGGCCCCAGCTATTCAGGGAAAAAATATGGAAAGGGGAGTACATAGAGATCATAGGGAATTGCCGGACGAGGAAGACAAAGGGAGACTGAAGCAGGAGAAGCTGCGACGGCCAAAGGTGCCACGCACATTCAAAAACTGGAGCGGCAGCCTTTGATATCTTTGTCTCCATCTACTGCGCCAAGTTCCCACAAAAGATAGGGCAGCTGCTCAAGTACAGGGACAGCATCAAGACAGCCCACCTTGCATTTGAGGGTAATGCGTGGTTGAGGTATGACGAGCTCTTCTGCTTGACGAATACCACGATCTCTGGAGATGCGCTGGGATAAGATCGACCACGACTTGAGGTGAGGCACATGACATGGGCCAGGCCCGCTAACAGCCTATACAGCCAGTGGGCATATGGTCAATAAGACAACCTGGTCGGGGCAAAAAGGGGTGGGCACCTGCAGGCAGTACAACACGGGAAAATGTTTTCGAGATTTCTGCAAATTCCGGCATGAGTGCAGCAGCTGTGGAGGTAAGCACAAAGCTAGCACCTGCCAAGGTGGAGGGAGCTACAAAAAGGGCGAGGTCCAACTGGCCGACAGCAAACAAAGGGACAGGTCTGCAAAGTAGCCTGGTGAGTTCTCCAGTAAAAATTGAACACGTGGCAGTTTGGCTTGACAGCTACCCTTGCAGGAAAGAAGCACAGTACTTGTTAGATGGTTTCCCTTTTGGTTTCCGCATTCCATACCAGGTGCCCCAAGTAACAACCACAGCAAGCAATCTGACGTCAGCCCAGACACTAAGGCACGTGGTGGCTGAGAAGATACACAGGGAGGTGGTTGCTGGTAGGGTGGCAGGACCATTTGTGAATCCTCCACTGAGCCTCTTGAGAATCTCCTCCCCATTGGGAGTTGTTCTCAAGAAGACTCAAGGGGAATTTAGGCTAATCCACCACCTACTGTATCCGAAAGGGGCCTCAGTGAACAGTTTCATTAGCACAGAGGACAGTGCGATGTGCTATGTTTTTGATACAGCGGTCAAGCTCATTCAAAAAGCAAGCAAGGGTGCTCAGCTGGCCAACAGCAACATTAAGTTGGCTTTTCGGCTGCTGCCAGTCAGTCCACAAGACTTTGACTTACTGGATTTCTCATTCGAAGAAAATTTTTACTATGACGTGTCCATGCTAATGGGTTGCTGTCTCATGTGCAGCTTTTGAGACATTCAGCCACTTCCTGGAATGGGCCACTAGGCAACACAGCGGCAATGACTTAATCACACACTACTTAGATGATTTCTTGTTCATAGAGGTCCCATGCATGGCAGAGTGCAAAGCCAGGCTGGCTTCCTTTTCCCAGCTCATAGATTAGTTTGGGGTGCCACTGGAACATGAAGAAACAGAAGGGCCAGTTAACCAGCTCACTTACCTAGGCATAGAGCTGGACACGGTCCACATGGTGTCCCGAATGCCGCAAGACAAAGTTGACTGCCTGGGGCAGCTAGTGGCGGAAGTTTGGGCAGCCAAAAAAAGTGACTCTCAGGACGTTACAGTCACTGATTGGGCACCTGAACTTTGCGTGCAAAGCTGTTACCTGGTAGGCCCTTCATGAGAAGGTTGTCCTGGGCCACAAAGGGTGCTTTGCAACCGCAACATCACATCAGGGTATCAGCCGACATGAGAGTAGATTCGCAGTGTGGGACACCTTCCTCCAGCATTTAATGGGGTATCCATTTGGCAGGCCAGCTTTGAGTTCCGTCAAGATTGCCAAATGGTTACAGACACAGCCAGGGCATTGGTTATGGGGCATACTTTCAGGGTTCCTGGTTTGCAGGCCCATGGGAAAGCAGCTGGGTTGAAGCAGGTCTCACCAAGAATGTGATCCTGTAGGCGTTTTTCCCCATTCTGATGGCAGTGTTCGTTTGGGGGGACAGACACAAAAAAGTTCTCTTTCAATCAGACAATATGGGGGTGATGTCCATCTTGAAGATGCAAACATCCAGTTCTAAGGAGGTGATGAGGCTACTGAGGATCTTCATCCTGAGGTGCCTGCAACTTAATGTATCCTTCAGGGCAGGTCACGTGCCAGGGGTTGTAAATGTAATCGCGGATGTACTGTCTCGATTGCAGTTCGACTGATTTCGGCAGATGGCTCTGGCAGCAGAGAAACACTCCGTCCGAGTGCCAGCTTTTCTGTGGCAAGCAGTGGTCCAAGAACAGCTGACTTGGTACAACACACTCTGGCCCCGGGGACATGGCATATGTATATGGTGCACTTAAAGTCTTTCTGGGGTTTCTGTGGGGATAGGCACCAAAACTATGAGCTGTTGTAGCAGCCTCAGCTGTTACAGCATTTTGTGCATCATTTGATTGATGAAGACAGGGCCCCATCTTACATCCGCAGTCATCTGGCGGGCATCACCTTCATGGCAAAGATACACAGTTTCCCGGACATGACAGGATCCTTCACCATACGGAAAATGATTGAAGGGTGGCATAGAATTAGGGGAACCAAGAAGGACAGGAGGCGTCTGGTGGACAGTCAACTGTTAATTGAGATATTGGGTAAAATGGCGGGGAATGCTCGTCCAAAGATGAAGCGAGACTTTTTAAGGAGCTATTCGCCTGCGCCTTCTTCGGCGCTTTCAGGATGTCAGAATTAGTGGAGGATCCTACCATGCAGGCAGGTCACAGCCTACAATGGGGGGATGTCAGGTTAACAAGTGAGATGCTACAGCTGTTGCTACACCAGTCCAAGACAGCACAGTGCAGCCCCAACAAGATAATCACTTTCCATCGTGCTTTGGGGTGTGTTCTTTGCCCGTGGGCCATCAAAGAATACATGGTGCACAGAGGGGTCATGCATGGCACCTTCTTCACCCATGCGGACAGAAAACCAGTAACCAGGTACCAATTCGGGGCAGTCTTTAGGAAAGGAATTAGGTCAGTGGGTCAGGACCCCAGATGCTTCAGCACACATTCTTTCAGGTTTGGGGCTGCCACTGAGGCAGCTATGCTGGGATGCCAGGTAGCTGAGATAAAACAGACTGGCTGCTGCCAGTCAAAGGCCTACAAAACTTACATCTGGCCCAGAGCGGGGGATTTGGAGGGGGGCACCCCACATAAAAGTGTTAATCAGTAACTGCTTGGTTTATCTTACAGGTGCACCTCCTGGAATCAAAAAATTTTATGTGATTGGCCACTCTTTTATTAGGAGAGCGTGCACTTGGGTGTCTCAGCAGGGCCAAGGAGATCAACTGGGCATCCCGGCAGACAGAGCAAATGTATGCTGGTGCGGAATCGCTGGCATGAGGTGGGGGAACCTCACCAGCATTGAAAAAGCTGGGGTTAATTAGAGAACCTCCACAGGGTTTGACAATTCACTTGGAGGGAAATGATCTGGGGAGCCTGTCATCTATAAATGTGATGCAGGGGATAATGGTGGATCAAGGTTGGATAAGGAGGCAGATGCCAGACACTAATTTAGCCTGGTCAAGGATCGTGCCTCGGCGAAAATGGAAAAAGGGACAGATGGTTAGGCCTCTTTGGAAAGTACGGGAGGTAAATAGGGTGGTATCGCGTTTCTGCCTTCCAAGGGATATACAGGTCATCTGCCACTGTGACATAGCACCAGGGAAGGAGAGTCATTTTGATTCAGATGCAGTACACCTGTTGGACATACGGCAGGCAATTTTTAACCTGAGTATTCAGAATATGTTGGAGACTTGGGTATAGTATCCTCCTGGGGCATTGGTGGGAGATTCATAAATGAATTTACAGATCCTGTGGCGGACGACTCTGTTTTTTTTTGGCTAAAATACTGTATTTGAAATGTGAATGGGGGTGGCCCAGTGAGGGCACATTCCAGAAGAGACGTTGTACAGCATTGGGCGGAGCCTGCTACTGTGGGGTGTGATGGTTGGGCAGTTGAGGCTCGGTGAGGGCACAACTGTACGGCTGTGGCCTAGCAGTACTGGTCTGTTTGTTAAGGAAGCTGGCTGACCCAGCGGGGGTTTGCCGGACCTTTTTTGGCTGTGCCTTAGCTTGGTTCCTGAATGGTTGATTCGTAGCCAATGTCGTCTATTGCCCCAGGAGAATACTGTAAGATAGATCTGCATATGATAAATGTTTGTGACAATGTTTTTTGCGATATTTCCTGTTTGTATTTTGTAACCAATTTTGATTTATGTAATGTGAATGTTATTAGTGCTGACAATCAAGTTGAAATAAAGTTTCAGCCTTTTCGCCAAAAAATCAATGTAAATGGTCACGAGTGTTCTTTCAGGGGTTTGGGTATTGTTTTATCTGGGCAAGGCTCTTTCTCCTGAGACCACAAACTAACACAGCGTGCTCTTACTAGGACAGTTTCTGCAGACTGCATAGTGTATTCATGAACCAACCCTCTTAGCGAGTTACATTTCTCTTTGCTTGTTCCTCCCCCTCCTCCCCCTCCTCCATTTCAAGGCAGCAATTTTAGCATTCTATTGATACATGGAAAATAACCTAGAACAGCATATAAACATCACAAGTCAGTAAGAGAAGGCTATTTGTGAATGGTATTACAACTTGTGAATTACAGAGTTACAAATGCATTGTACAGAGCAGTTTATTATTTAGTTCAGCTCAGTTCAATAATTGCCAGTCTTAGTTTGTGAGGTGATTGGATTCCAGTTAGCCGTGGACCAACAAAGAAAAACTCCGTAGTAAGCAGAAGAACATTACATTAATATACGTTAATGGGCCCGGCCCGGTGGCGCTGAGGTTTGAGGCGCTGGACGCCACACCTCACGCTACACCAGCGACCCGGGTTCGGGAACAGACTCGGGTCGTAGGGGGTCAGCCAGGGGCAGGAGGACTGAGCATCCATGGGACTGCTCTCCTCCTCTGAGAGGGCGGGGCAGGGTACCCACACATTTGCTGGCTCCTGGCGGTGGCCAGGGGATGCTGCGAGTCACGGCGTGATGGCGGGGACAGTGCAAGCAGACGTCTGACGCGCGGTGAGTGGAAGCGCGTACTGTGGCATCATTGGCGTCCTTGCATGCCCATGCTGTGGGGGGAACTATAGGGGACAAAAAAAATGCCAATCCTCCAGCGCACATGAAGGCCTGCCCGCAGCGCTGCATCAGATGCTCCCAGGAGCTCCCTCTGGTCCCAGCCCCCTGGTCTTCTGTGAGAGGGTCCGCGATGCAACCTTAAAAAGAGTGAGGACAAGGAGGTTGCAGCTCAGGCATGGTGCCCGATGCAGAAGTCACCAGGACAGGGCCGGATTAGGGGATCCATAGGACCACCCCAGCAGGAGGTAGGCAGATAAATAATACAACAACAACAACAAAAAAGATATATATACACATTAATATAGCCCCCCCTGCAGTCTGAGGGCATAGGTGAGGTGGAATATTTAATGTACTATAGTAAAGTCCTTCATCATATACATTGTAGCAGATCAAACTGCCCCTGCTGGAGCCTTACTTACATGACCAGGGTATGGGGATAGATTACTCTTTTAGTTGTTCTTTTATCAGTCTCAGTCTATTCCCAAGTGTGGGTTGTGGTGCTAGATGCATTTCACTTCTGGTGTTGGGTGGGCTAGTCCTCTGGCACGCCACTCTGTCCCCTCCGGGCGTCCATCTGTGGGAGTGGGTTGAAGTGGGGTTATGGCAGTTGTGGCAGTATTGTCTTCTATGACTATGTGCATCTGTTTCTCCTGTTCCTCCTGTTCTTCATGTTGTGCGGGTGGACACGTACCTGACTGAGACTCGAGTGAATTAGAATCTGCTGCGTATTCTGCTGCTCCAGGGGAAGGTGTCTTTTCTCGTATGGCAGCATATCTGTTCGTGGCCAAGAACCGGGTCAGGACCTCCTCTTCTGAACCAGCATTGTGCATGCCTTTGCTTGAGCTGTCATGGGGAGACCTCCACTTTCCCCACTTGTTGTGTTTGGATGGGGGCTGACTGGAATATCTCTCTTCATTTGTGCCTCTGTCTCAATCCCTCATCGCTGCAGCCTGCCTTGGTGTGTTACTCATTTTCTGCAGAGAAGTGGACGAGCTTTCTCTAGGGTGTTTCCTGTCTCTGTTGTGTTTAGGAGGATCTTTCCCTGCAACATATAGGGTGATGTATTCTATCGCAGTCTCCGGAGTAAGGAATATTCCATCGCAGTCTCCGGAGTAAGGAATACTCTGGGTGTTCCATTGTGGGTGAATTTCAGCTGGGCAGGATATCGCAGCGAGAACTGGATGCCTACTTTGTGCAGGGCCTGTCGGGCTGGGATGAATGTTTTCCTGTGTATAGTCACTTCTTTGGAGTAGTCAGGAAATGCCATAATCTTATGCGGTTGCCATCTCATCTCTACTAATTCCCGTGCTCGCCTCATGATGTTCTCCTTTACTGGGAACCTCAACAGTCTTGCAATGACGGCATGGGGACTTTCCCCGGGTTTCGGGATGGGTCCTTGAGAGCGGTGAGCCCTTTCAGATTCAAAGCTGACATCTCCTGGGAGTCTGAGCATCTGTGGGAGGGCATTCTGTAAGAAAGTTCCTACATCCCTTTTTTCTGAATATTCTGGGAAACCCACGAACCTTATATTGTTTTTGGTTTTTTTTTTCAATTTAAAGTTTATTGAAGTTTTACCATACAAGACAGATCTTCCATAACAAATGTATGTCATATAAACAGTATACATAGGACCAGACCTGTCAGACCCCCACCCCCTCCCCCTTATTCCCCATCCCCAAAGCACAGATTCAGCATGGAACCTTTTCCTTACGGTTTCCACAGCACAGACTATACAAGAGATACTAGAGAGTCGCCGAGAAGGAGAGCCTTACTCTGTAAGGTTCTGAATCGAGATTAAGGTATGTAAGATGTCCCATATTTTCTTAAACCTGTCCAGCCTATTGTTAAGACTTGCAATAACCTTTTCCGTTCTGAGGTTTGCAAGGAGCTCAGATAGCCATTCACCATACCTGATTTCAGATTGATCTTTCCAGTGTCTTAAGACAACTTTCTTAAGAGACAGGGATATCAAGGCCATGTAGTATTTTATGTTAGGGAACCTGATACTTGAAAAATCGCCTAGAATACAAATTTCGGGCCTAAATAAATCTTCTAGTCCCAAAATGGGGTAGAGTTTATTACGTATGCTGGTCCAAAGGGGTTTTATTTTGGGACATGTCCAGAAAATGTGAAATAGAGAACCATCATGGTTGGCGCATCTCACA
Source organism: Neoceratodus forsteri (assembly GCA_016271365.2). Classification (NCBI taxonomy): domain Eukaryota; kingdom Metazoa; phylum Chordata; order Ceratodontiformes; family Ceratodontidae; genus Neoceratodus; species Neoceratodus forsteri. The sequence continues at coordinate 959,128,977 of CM028130.1, read as the reverse complement.
CATTGAGGAGAAGATGTTAGTCCAGGTTTAAACATTCTCTCGGGGGAAAAATATGCATTATGTAAAATGAACGTTTGCGTCATCCTTAGTCTATCCTGCGTTATACATTTATGGCAGTTAGACCAAAGGCTCGCCCAGTTAATGTCATAGCCAGGAAAGTGGGAGCACTAGTAACGAGTGGGGCCATAGTAGTCTGGATATACCCTATCGAACAGCATGCCGAATATCTTGGAAACCGCTTTCTGTTGGCCCACCCATTGAGCTAAGTCAGGGACTAAAGGAGGGTCTACATATAGATTCGGTTTTAGCCCTAACACTTTAATTAATAGGTGCCTAAGTTGGGTGACTCTAAAAAAGTGTTTAGTAGGAATCCTAAACTTTTGCATTATGCAATGAGCGGGGTGGCCAAGCATTGTCGTCACCTATTAAGTCGAGTGCAGCGGGGTTTCGCTTGAGTTAGGGTAATCAATTAAAGGAATACATTTCTCGCCAATCTTAAAATTGGGTTTCCAAACAGGCTTGATTTGCTGCCTTTGGTTGTCATATTTGGAGGAAACGGCTACTGGTTGAGAGTGAACCCCTCAGTGATAAAGCGATGAGAGTGTTCTTTAACCTGGTGGGGAGGAGATTACCTTTGATGTGTAGCAGCGCTTTTGGTGCTAGGCCACAGGAGTTAATCAGGACACTCTCTATTTTGAACCAAAGTGGGGTATAGCCCGATGGAATGGGTAGTGTCCATCTGTAGTATTTATTGAAGTGACTGGCCCAGAAGTAGAGCCCTAAGTGTGGTAAGCATAAGCCACCTCTAGACTTAGGCACAGTTAGTTTATGAAACGCTATTCTAGGGGACTTGTGAGCCTAGATAAGTCTAGAAACAGACTATTTACCTTTTTGAACCATGAGAATGGTAACCAGATATTAAGCATTGAAAGGGGGTAGAAGAGGTGTGGGAATACATTCATTTTGAGCAGGTTTATTCTACCCCAGATGGAAATTGGGAGGGAGGCCCATCTGTTAAGATCCTGTTTAATCACCTGTATAAGGGAGCCCAAATTCAATTTCATAGTATTTCTGGGGAGTCTAGATAACTCGATACCTAGATAGCGATGGGAATCCTGTTTCCAGGCCAGACCCATTTCTAGGATTTCTGCTCTGTGGAGCTTATGATTGAGAGGGAAGACGGTAGTTTTGTTCACGTTTAGCTTATAGTTAGAGACTGCACTAAAAGAGTTAATAATCTCTAACATTGGGGGGAGAGAAGAAGCGGGGTTAGCAACTTGGAGGAGAAGGTCATCTCCATATGCGGAGACTTTGACCTCGCATGGAAAAATCGAAATTCCTTGTATCTCTGGACAAGCTTGTAATCGACGGATTAAAGGTTCTAAATATATATTGAACAATAGTGGGGAGAGAGGGCAGCCTTGTCTGGTACCAGAATAAAGGGTAAATGGCTCACAAATCACTCCATTACCCGATATTCTGGCAGTGGGAGAATGATAAAAGGATTTGATCCAGTTCCGGAAAACATTGGGAAATTTAAAGGAAGCCAACGTCTGAAATAGGTACTGCCAGCTAACTCTGTCGAAGGCCTTCTCAGCGTCCAGAGAAATTAAGGCGGCCGGATATGGGGCATCTCTGGACGCCGAGAAGACATGAGCCAGGGTTCGAAGGTGGTCCGAGGAAAATCTGCCTTTCATGAATCCTACTTGTTCGGGGCCTATAATGGACGGGAGAATCGGGTTAAGAAGATGTTTATTAACTTAGCCAGAATCTTGACATCTTGGTTCAAAAGGGAAATTGGACAGTAATTTGCAACAAGCTCAGACGCCTTGTTGGTCTTAGGGATAAGCACAATTAGTGCTTCAAAGATAGAAGCATCTACTTCTGCTCCAGAAAGTATATACTGAAATAAGGGGAGCAATAAGGGGACGAGGGACACTTTGAACCTGTTATAAAAGTAGGCTGAGAAACCATCCATCCCTGGGGTTTTATTTAGTGATAATGTACTTATAACCTTCAAAATTTCCTCCCTAGTAATAGGCTCAATAAGTGCACTTTGTTGGTCATCAGTAAGACTCGCAGAGGGTCTCCTGAGATATCTATCTAGTTGCTCACATCTGGGGATCTGTCATAGGGCGTAAGATCAGTGTAATAGTTGAGGAACTCCCGAATTATGTCCCTCGGGGAGGTCTTCAGAAGTCCGTCCTTATGGGACCGAATGGAAGCGATGTACCTGGAGGGTTTCATCTGTTTTATTCTGCAAGCCAAGAGGCGCCCTGCTTTTTCCCCCTGATCGGTAAATGACGCCTGTGTTTTTATAATGGTGTATTCCGCTTTATCGCGGAGAATCTCTAGGTAGGCTGCCCTTAGTTTAATAAGTTTTTGGAGTGTATGTTCTGAGTTTGAGGGAGACAAGTCTTTTTCCATGGTCCTTATCCGTGTCAACAGTTGGGACAATTCCTGCTCCTTAGCTTTCTTCCTATAGGATGCTAACCCAATAAGTATCCCCCTTAAGTAGGCCTTAAAGGCACACCAGAGGATATCCGGTCTTTGGGTTGTACCCTGATTGAACTGGATAAACTGATCTATGTGGTTCTGTATTATACGGGCCAATTCAGGGTCCTTGATAAGTTGGTCATTGAGTTTCCACCTTCCTCTGCCCTTACACAGAGGTTCGATAGTCAGTTGACAGACTACAAGAGAGTGGTCTGATGGGGGGCCTGACTGTATCGAGGAATCAATAACCTGTGGGATATAAGTCCTTGAAATAAGCAAATAGTCTATTCTAGATGAGGTTCTGTGAACCGGAGAAAAGGCGGCATATTCCCTTACACCAGGGTGCAAGACCCTCCAGATGTCGCACAGACCAGCCTGGTCTATTAAGTCCCTAAGTGCGCGTTGTGCCGGGGACAAACCCTTCCTTGAGAATCCAGATTTGTCTACCATCGGGTCAAACACTAGGTTAAAATCCCCTCCTAGAATCATCGGGGTTGAGAGGAAGGGAAGCAGAGTAGTAATAATTTGTGTGAAAAAATTAGGGGAGTCATAATTTGGTCCATAAATGCTTCCCAAAAGTAACTCTCTCGCATAAAGATTACCGATTACAAAAATAAATCTACCCTTAGGGTCCTTTATAGTTTGCGATGCAACAAATGGGAGTTTCCTGTGCACCAAAATCATAGTGCCACCACTATTCGTAGAGCCCTCAGCTGAGAAAACCTGTCCCACCTGTTGCCTCCGAAGTTTGGTGGCCTCAGTGTCTAATAGATGTGTTTCTTGCAGTAGCATAACTTCAGCTTTGACCAAATTTAAATGTTTTAGGATCATATATTGTTTAGTTTTAGATCTGACCCCTTTAACATTCCAGGTAAGGACTTTCAGTGGGTTAGCCATTGGATTTTAATTCTCAGTAATATTGTAGTGGGAATGTGGAAAGGAAACCACTGGGGAAATCGTAGTGGGATTTGTATACCTTGTGCTATGCCCTCCCCCCCTTCTACCCAACCCCCTACCTTCACCCCCTTAGTTTCCCCAGCCCCTTCCCCCAAACCACATAACAGTTATTATCTCTACCAAAACAATAGTCCAGTAAAACCCCCCTTCTGTTATTCCCACTTGGTGCAGAACCACTTTTCACTACTCTCCCAATTCTGCTCCATCGCCTGGTTCCAAGAAGAGTCAGTAAAAGGCTACATCGGGACTTTTAGAGGGCTTAAGAAGATAACTTCGAGGGGAAACCCCCGCACACAAACAAGGGTAATGCTCCCAACTTGAAAACAACCTCAGGTTAAAACTCAATTAATAGCATTACCCTTAGTAATTATAAACTGGAAACTTATTCAAAGGCAGACTACCATGTGGCTCCAAAATGGACTGCCGCAATTGGTTCCAGCTGAAAGACCATAAAAAATGACCTCGCTGTGTCCTCTGGGGCAAGGTGAAACACTCTAAGGATCGGGGACTATAAATGCTGTGTCCCCACACCCACAGAAAACCCCACACCAAAATCGAACAGCCCCCCCGGAGGCCCCAAGAGGTATTCTTCCCAGGGATTAGGATCCTGTGAACACAGAACATATAGGAGCCTATCTCCCTTCATAGGATGGTATGGAACAGAAAAAAAAAAAAAAAAAGACCAGCACACTTCTATTAATAAAAAACAGAGTGCTACCCTCCGAGGACATTTGGCAGTTGAAGTACCACCCCGATCTAAACCTGTAGAAATGAAGCTAAAAAAGAAAAAGAGGAGGAGTCCCCTCCACAATAACTACTATCGGATGGGAAACACAAAAGTCTTAAACGGAGGACAAAGAAGTCTAGTAACCCTCAGTAAAAGGTCCGGAATTAGACTTGATCTGTTTTCATACGAGAAGTTCACTCGTTTAGCCGCAGTCCAATGGGGACCTCTAGCGGTGGTAGAGCCCAAATGCGGTTGCCGCTCGTGATGTAAAACTGAAGACAAAAACAAAACCAGCCTCGCGCAATATATATATTGTCCCTAGAGCACTGTTTCACATTCCAGCAACAGTCCACACTCACAAAAGGAAGGGATCATCCACACTGGGTACAGAAAATGCATTAACAGCTGAGACATGGTGGAGGAGGGCGCACTTCAAAGCCACGGATGCTGGAGGTTCAGACAGGTGATTAAAGTACTCATTCCGTCAGTGGGGAACACAATTGCCGGCTAACCATTTGCATAAATTCAGCGGTTGCCAAACAGGTTAGGTAAAAACTTCTGGAGGGTCACTTTTGCTACTTCCACCTCTTCAAAGGTAACCCAAGAGCCTTTCAGTAATATTTGCAGCCTGGCTGGGTACCCCATTTTGAACCTTATCCCCGAAGCAATTAACCTGGAAATGATCGGGTGGAACTGAGTACGGCGTTGCCTGACGGAAGCAGGGAGGTCGTGGGTTAGTCTAATTTTTGTACCCTCCCATCTGATTTCTTGCAGGTCCTTTATCTTCCTCAAACAATACTGCTTCTCTTGATAATTAAGAAATCTTGCAATTATCGGGCTGGGCAAGGCTCCGGGTGGAGGCATGGGTCTGAGAGCTCTATGCATGCGTTCAATCATGAATACTTTGCCGAATGGAGAGGGGCCAGCTAATTTTTCCAACAGTTTTTGAATAAAACTGATAGCCTCGGTGCCTTCTTCCCTTCCGGGGATGCCAAGGATAACAACGTTGTTTCTGTGGCTCCTCCCTTCTAGATCTTCCAACTTAGCCTCCAATTTTTTAAGCCTGTGATGGCTTTCCACCACCTCCTCCTTAATAGTATCCGTTTTTTTTCTCCAAAGAGGTGGTGCAAGCTTCATTGTCGGAAATCCTTGTTGTGAGGTCCTCCAGCACAGTGGTCATCTGCTTGACCTCAGACGTGAGGGTTTTGACATCTTCTCTGAATGGGGAGAACTCGGCCAGAAACCGCTCGAGTGTCAGTGGGGTATCCCCGGTTTCCCTCGCAGGAATAGCGCTGCTGAGTGCTACTTTTCTGGCTTGGCTTTGCTGGGCCTTAGGCCGTTTGTTCTGTTTTTCGGGCGATACCGGCGGTGTGTGCCTAGGGGGTGCCGATCGCATCTCCGCCTCCATTATTACGGATCCAACTCTTCTCCGGTACTTCAGAGCGTGTTTAGCCCCCAGCAAGCAGTATTTAAAAAAGAAGAAAGTTGTGAAAAGGGCTTTTAAATTCACCAGGTAACAGGAGCTGAACTGGTAAGCTGTTACTCGGCGCGCTGCATCACGTGGTCCCCCCGAACCTTATATTGTTATGTCTGCTCTGATTCTCCAGATCATCCATTTTCTTCTATAAGGCTTGTATGGTAGTGGCTTGCTCCTTTAGTGTGGCCTTTAAGATGTTGCAAGTGTCTTCACTTGCTTTAGCTTTGGTCTCAACTAATGCAATTCTTTCAGACAGCATCTGCATGTTTTCTGATAATCAGATGTTCTCTGTGTTGATTGAGGTTTCTTCTTTTCTTGTTTTTAACTCTAGTATCAGAGCAAACATTGCCTCTACCTTATCTCTTGAGAGTGTGCTGTCCATCTTGCTTGACTATTCCTTTGTTAAGGGTCAGTTCCCTTTGAACTCAAAGAAATGCCCTGCTGTAGGGTGTTTTCTGTAGTGTTTGCAGAAATAGTTACATCCTCGTGTAGCTCTTGAGATGTGCTTCAGTGTCTTGACATTTTTGTAAATGTTGTCTACTGCTGAGGCCACGGATAGATGTAAAAATGAGATGCAAAGTTGGAGCTGAGAGCCTAGCACTCCATCTTGCTCGCCTGCTAGCCACGCCTCCCATGCCGTGGTTTCTAAATGATCTTGCCATAGCAAGCTTTTATTAAATAATAATCCCAAATAGTGGCAACGTTGGACTACTTGCAGTTTTCTATTCATTATCTGCCACTTAAACTTAGCTGTACTTTTACCAAATAATATGATTTGAGTTTTATTAATGTTAAACCATTCATTTTAACTGTGACATACCCGTTTACGGCCAGCATTTACGAAGCTAGAGCAAAGCGCAAAGCAAAGTCCCCTTACTGATGAGTAAAGTTGCCTGACATGCTCAGACTGGTAAAATGAAACTGGTGCAGAGCTAAGTTTGCCCATGTAAAGCATGTCTCAAAATGCTCCCACAGGAGCGTAGGGCAATAAAGAAGCAAAGTGCATCCAAAGCCCCCCTGCTGGCCAGGGAAGGGGGGACAGCTAGCGGAACTGCACAGGCATTCCACACAATCACAAGAGCAAACAAGCTGTTTGTGCAAGGCAAAGCTGTTTGCTCCTAAGACACACAGACCCATAATGGAGCCTTGAGATACAAATAATAATAATAATTATTTTATTTATATAGCGCCTTTCGATATATCAAGGCGCTGAACAAATTAGTCATAACTTCAAATTTCAATACAAAACCATCAAACACTACAAACATTATAAGAATACATCATAAAAACATAATAAATTACGATAAAATTCCAAACATATTACAATTCACATTAACTATCTAAGAAGGCCATTCTCCATAAATATGTTTTCAGTTCTTTCATAAATATCTCCACGGAGGTGCACTCCCGTAACCGGCATGGTAGAGAGTTCCAAAGAGTGGGTGCAGCATGAGAAAATGCTCTGCTGCCAGAGGATTTCAAACTCACTCTTGGAATCTCTAACAACCCCATGTCGGCCGAGCGGAGTGATCGGCCGGGGCAGTAAGGAACCAGTAGGTCTTTCAGATAGGACGGACCCTGATCGCGAAGGGCTTTAAAAGTCAATAAAATGACTTTAAAGGTGATCCGCCATCAGATTGAAGCTAGTGTAGTTCACGCAGCACCGGGGTAATATGACAGGACCTACTTGTCCCAGTCAAAACCCGGGTTGCCGCGTTCTGCACAAGCTGTAGGCGGTGGATTTCAAATGACCACTCTGCCCATGAATTGGGGGGGGGGGACATTTGCATATTATTATATCCACACTAAAACATGAGGAGCCAAGCTGGTGCTGGATGAATGTTCTACACTGCAGCCTGTGACTGGCAGGTCCAACAAAGGAAACAAAACCCAGCATAGGAGCCCCCCCGCCCACACACACACACACATATATCTGCAGATGTCCCTGGGATCCAGTGGTCTCTCCTCCATCACCTAATCCCTGAGTAATAGCTGTAAAATGTATCAATGGCATCTAGTGCACCCCTTCTCACTTGATCCCAGACATCAATATAATTCGCCTCATGCCTGGCATTTAGTGCCCCCCCAACTCGATCCCCAAGTCAAAGTTGTTAAACATATCCCTGGTGTCTAGTGGCCCCCTCTCACCCAATCCCCAAATCACAGTTGCAAAATATTTCCTTAGTATCTAATGGACACTACTCGCCTGATCCCCAATATATGTACAATTTACCCTATCCTTGATGTCAAGTGGGCTCCCCCTCACCCAGTCCCCAAGTCACAGATTTAAAACATATCCTTAGATTCCAGCAGTCCCCCCCCCTCCCTCACCTGGTCCTGTAGACAGACCCATTCCTGGGATCCAGTGGTCTCTCCCCTATGCTGGTAGCCAGCATCTACCCTCCACTCTCCTTCTTGGCTGGCTCCTGTCTACCGTGCATGCTGCCAGTATCGCACACTGACAGCAGTTAAGTCCATATTCATGTGCAGAAGGGCTTTATAGAGACACAGCTACTTTCAGCACCAAATACTGGCAGTGTGTCGGGCAGACAGCAGTACGCCAGGGAGGTGAGCATAGGGTAAGTGCTGGCCAACAGGTGGGGGGGTTAGCGGCCTACCAGCACAGGGGAGGGATCACTGCATGCAAGGGATGGGTCTGTCTAATGGGATCTGGTGAGGGAGGGTACTAGATGCCAGAGATATAATTTAAAACTAAAAACTGGGGACTGGGGGAGGGAGCCACTAGGTGCCAGAGATATGATTTAAAACTACGAATTGGGGATTGGGTGAGGGAGGCAGGGGGAACAACAGATGTCAGGGATTATAGTGTACTGTGGGGAGTTAACGGAGCAAAACTGTCCAACATCATCACCAATGGGTGGGGGCTTGGGTAACTGTGACCGGGTGCTTTGATCTCCACTGAATGAAGATTGTGTGTGTGTTGCATAGCGCCATTTCGGCAGGCTATTTGCTTGTGCAAGAGGCTTTCATTGTCTCAGCGTGCACATGGTAATGAAATGCCATTTCTTTTTTTATTACTCATTGTTTTTCACCTCCTCTGCTCTGGCCTGGAGAATTTACCCTTTTTTACTGTCTGGATATACCAGACTTCATGAAGCTGTGGGCAGAGGAGTTTTTCTTTTTCTCATTTATTTAGTTTCCCTATCTCTCTTTCTGTGCCATGTGTTGTTTGAATCTTTTAGCACTGCTGTCTTATTGTAATCCTTACTGTCTCTGTGCTAGTGCACAACTCTGCCAAATCTGTACCTCTACCCCCAGGTCGCACCTAGAAATGAGCCTTGGCTCAGTGTGCCTATCCTGGTAACCAAAATTTCAAATAAATAAATAAATATGTCCCCATGTCCCATAGGGATGCTGGCATTGGGACGTAGTCTCTGACAGAAGCAGGTATCTGCATGCTCACGCAATATGTAGAACAGCATGTCACGCCCTCCCAGTGTCCTGTGCACTCTACCATCCATACGTCTGCAGATGGCAGTAGTGCAGTGGGACACAGCACTACTGCCATCTGCAGTAGTAGTAGTAGTGCAGTGGGACACAGCACCCTCTCTCCCAGGAGGAGGAAAGCGTCCCCTAGGATGCTCGATCTTCACTCCCCCCCGGCCGGTCCCTAACAACCCAGGCTCATTCCAGAGTTGGAGTCGTTGGCATCACGAGCGGTAACCCTATTGCTGTGCCGATGAGCCAGCACGAAATGCTATTTCATTGCTATGTGCACCTGGTGTGCCTTTATGCTGCAGCACACACCACTTTGCGGTGACGCACAGTGAGACTTCCATTATGGGCAATTCCGTGCACACTTGGGAAAGCCTCACTTCATGTGCATAAACAGTGTCTGCGCTGCTGCAGAGGCTTACATTATGCTGTCCTACTGTATGTGCCATACAGATACTTAGGTGTCATAACTGATGACACCTGAAATTTTACAAATCGCATAAACTCTGTGCTTAAAGGGGAACAATCAGAACTAACAGCTCCATACTCAAGTGTGTGGTCAGTCCCAATTTGCACTTTGTATGCAGAAACATTGTTCTTTACTTATGGTTTACTGCAGTATAGTAGATTGTATCAAACTGATTCTTCTTACTTCCAAGCTGACATCTTCTGTAATTACAAATCCTAGAACCCCCTACAGCTGACATCAGAGGAGGGCTGCAGCAGTGAGGAATTCAATGGCATGCAGTGCATGTTAATGTTTTTATAAGTTCTGATCTTTCGTTTGCTGGTCCTGCTGACTTGCCTGGGCTACGTACAGTCCCAAAGGACTGTATTTAGCCCCGGGAGAACAGCAGGACCAGTAAACATCTGATCAGAGCATATAAAAGCTGTAACATACGCACTGCAGGCTGCTGAATCTCCCACTGCTGCAAGACCCTGATAGCATACAGCTTGTGTTGCTGGTGATTTCAAGCTTAAATCTTTCATTAAGTGTAATGCTTAGTGTATGACTGTATTTGTCCTGTGTCTTGCCATTTTAAAAAAGAAAATCACAAAAAGGGGTGCATGTGTGTGTTACCCTACCCAGTACTGTAGCTCTTCTGGGAGCAGCAAAAATGAGGACCGGCAGGTGAGTCCCCCTCAAACCTGTGCACTCCAAGTAAGTCAGCACCACTCACGAGCATTAAATACCTTCAATTCACACTGTCACATCACCACAAAGTGGGGAGGAAGCACAAATAATAGAATTTAAGCACTTAGACAGGAAGCGCGAAAACAGAAGTTGCGAGTCATGCCACTTCCAGTATGCGGAGTATAAAAACCAGAGCCAGGCACTATACATCATCTAGCCTCCAGAGGTAAGCAACTACTATGGCAATACTTGGCATTAAGCAGTGGAAATGTCTCAGAACAAGGGATTCATAACATTACAAAATGGGTGTATAACGCTACAGAGTATACACAGTGGGGGAAATTCTGCACAGAATGGGTGACTGATTTCCCAAACTACACCTGGAGTGAGTGTAATTTAATGGCTCTGCAGTACAGCATACAACAACTGGAACAGGAATTACATTTTAAAAGAGTAAATGGGAATTAATTAAAGGCAAGCACATGTGATAAAGACAGACTGCTAACAAGAGAGTTGGATGACAGTGTAACCAGTAATCAAGAAAATCAAAAGAAAAGGCAGAGGGAAGATGAGAGTGAGCAAGGTTCAGAAGGGTACGCTGTAATGAATGGAAATAAACCACAAAAAGGCTGGATAGTACTTGATAATGAGATTCATTTTATCTTACAGTTTCCGACCGCTAACAGACTTACTGGAAGATGAGCCTAGCACTTCCAATGATGCACCATTAGATCATAATAACCAAAGCAATAACCCAAACCACAGCTTCCCAGAAAGACAAACATACATATTGGGAGATTTTAGAATAAAATATACAGATAGGATAATTTGTGAAGCAGACAAATACAACAGAACGGTCAATGGTTTCTCTGGGGCAAAAAACAGAAGACATCAGTAAAATACTAAACAATATTTTGGATAACGCAGGAGATCATTCACTGGTCTTTATTCATACTGGTCCTAATGACATACGAAAGAAAACAGAGGAGGACATCAGCAAGTAGTTGTCAATGCCGAATGTTCGCCACTGGTACTGCTGTTGTACTGGGTCTTAGTTGTATACATTTTTACTATATATTTACCCAGAATACAGCAGATGAGATGCAATGTCTCATTTTCAGTGGTATCCTTTTTGTTTTTTTTAATGCACCCATACATGGCCCCAGTCCACCACTCCTTCTGGTCCGCTAATGTCCCTGGTACCTGCCGGTCTCACCCCCGCTACCTCCATCCACTTGTCATGTCCCTGTGCACCCTGCACCCGGGGGTCTGGCACTAACCCTACTGGAAGTGCCCTTCCCCCAGTGGGGGTACAGGGAGAGGATAACACTGTCTACGGTGCCTCCAGGGCAGACACGGGGGGGATGGAGGAGGTGCGCTCTGGGGACCTCAGTGTGGGGGGACAAGCAGCCATCATCTGGCAGGGCTGGACAGCCCATTTTCCATTTTTCTGTCCCTGCACACCCACGTGCTGCTGCTATGGTGTGCATCCTGCGGGGGGATGCCCAGCAGTGCAAGCACACCCATACTGCCAAGGACGTCACTTCATTCCACCACTAGCAGCTGCTATAGAAGTGGTACAGCACCCCCCCCAGGAGGGAAGCGTCCAAGGGGCACTCTGAACCCCTCTCTGCCGGCATCCGCTCCTGTCGTCCTGGGCTCAGGGCACAAGCCCTGGTCGCCAGCATGCCGAGCGAACTGCCCTCACTCAGTGCCACGGAGCCGACAGTATCCTGCTTTTACACATTGTTAGATAGTAAACACCCAGGATAGGGCAGCTGAGAGGCAATATCTAATTTTCAGTGGGCTCCCACATTTTGACCCCAAATTTCCAACAGTCTTTTTATGATCTGAAGTTATGATCAAGACATGTGGAATTTTGTTAAATCCCATCCAAAAGGTGATTCTGTAGTGCAGCTGCAAAAAACAAGTGTCAGAGAGGATTTGAAAATTGACACCTGTCATGTTCAGGAGGTGGGTAACACAAGGAATTTGCTGAACATCAGGGGCAAAATCTGCAACAACAAAGTTATAAGTAAATGCTGGAACAACTCAACATTTCTTCATTACTGTCCTACAACAGAACAAGTTAATCAAGGAAGTAGGGGGTTAGTAAAGGAGGAAGGGGAAACAAAGCAGGCAGAAGAAAAGAGGGAAGAAGAGGGAACAATAGGAACAAACTCTAGCCAGAGCCGATAGGGCTGTGAAAAGCTACTAAATGAACAAAGTTACACATGTGCGTAGAAATTATTCAACGCCCTAGTGTAACCTGGCCATTTTTTGGAGGTGCTGTACCAAATTTTCAACATGGTCTTTTTGGGACCCCTCCGCATGAAGAGTGCCAGTGTCATTTTGTTCACTTGTCCTGAAAGGTCATTTCGCAGAGTGAATGCACTATTCTGTGCCACAGGTGCGAAAACATGTTTTGGGCAGGTTGTGGAAAATGAGAGCTGTACTGTTTTGAAGGAGGTGTGTAAAATTGGCAATGTTGAAAATGTGGAGTGAAAATATTAAAAATTGGTGAAGTTAGGAACGTGCGTAGAAACTGCACAATGCACGCTTGTAAGGCAGTCATTTTTTGGAACTTTTCACCAAATTTGCAACATGGATTTTGGGACCCCACCTGAATAGTGGCACTGTTATTGCGGATCAGTCCTGAAAGGTGATTCCATGCAGTGACTACGAAATCACCTTTCGAGACTGAGTAACAAAATGACAGTGACAGTTTTCATGAGGAGGGATCCCAAGAACTCCATGTTGAAAATTTGAGGCAAAAATTCCAAAAAATAGCTGATTTATCAGCATAAGTTGAAAACCTCATTGAATGGCATTGTAACACGCTTACCTTTGATTCTTCAGTTTGCAGTTCGACTTTGAAGAGTGCAGACTTGTCCCGGTCCAGAGAAGAAGATGGTGCCAACCTCCAGAGGTAAGTATGGGGTAAGGGGGGTGTATGGGGAGGTGGGTGCTCAGTGGAAGGGTGGGGATGGGGGATGGAGTGACGACGAAGGACCATTTTCTTTTCACAGAAAAAAAAAATTATTTGGGCACACTGGGGTGGTCTCCCAGAGTGCCACATGACGGGGGTTGTACATGATGTCGACATGGGGACTGGGTACCCTGATGTCGGCAGGGGGTGGGGAAGAAAAAAAAACTGTTAGGCACACTGGGGTGGGCTCCCAGTGTGCTGCATGAATGTGGGGGTGGTGCACATAATGCCGACACGGGGATTGGGCACCCCGATGTTGGTGGGTAAAAGGAAAAATCTTTGGGAACACTGGGGTGAGCTCGCAGTGTGCCACAAGTTGGGGAGGCACATAATGCCGCAGAGTTGGCGTCGGTGACACAACTGCACATGTGCAGCACTTGCGCATGCACAGTTGCGGTGAATGCCATTTTGCCATTCACAACATGACGGTGGAACTGTGCATGACTGTAGAAGTAACAGCCGAAATAGTGCGACTGTTATTCCATAGTGGCTGATCGTGGCGGAGGGTTTCAAGCTCTGTTGGACATTCAGAAGGATACTTCCAAATGTCCAACAGAAGGTTCCACACTCGGCCGTTTTTTAGAGCTAGGATCCAATCCCAAAACGGTGTAGGCTCCACCCGCAGCCCTAAAAAGGGGGAAGCTACAAGTAAAGAGTTAACAAAATCTGGAAGGCCATGTGTGTTAATGCTAGGAGTCTTGGAAATAAACTCCAAGACCCAGAGACCATCATGGTGGAGGCTCACTTATTGTGATCATTACCGAGACATGGTGCACGGATAACCATGATTGGGACATGGTCATACCAGTCCACAGGATGTTCAGAAGGGACAGGGTAGGAAGGAAAGGAGGGAGAGTGGTGCTTTATGTGAACAAAAGCATAAAAGCAACAGAAATACAGGGAATGGGGGAAGGGGCAGAGGGGCTGTGGGTCATCCTTGAGTCAGGAAACCGTACCACTATTCGGACAGATGTGATTTACAGGCCTCTGGCACATGTGGAGGACTTAGATAAGGCTATGATAGAAGCAATTGGCAAAATGGTGGAAAAGGGGGAGGTGTTGCTGATGGGGGAGTTCAATCTGTCAGATATAGACTGGAGCCTCCCTACTGCAGCTTCAGCTAAAAGCAGGGACATCCTAGACTCCCTATAGGGGACATTCTTTAGGCAACTAGTCAGTGAACCCACTCACGATGGGGCAATACTGGACCTGGTGTTTACTAACAGGGACAGTATTGCAGACATCAAGGTGGGAAGCCATCTAGGGACCAGTGATCATTGTACAGTGTGGTTCAACATAAGAACAGCTGGAGAATCCAACCACACAATGGCGAGAGTCCTCGACTTCAGAAGGGCTGATTTTATAAAAATGGGTGAATGCCTCAGGAATGACCTTCCAGAGGGTGATGACCTGGGGGTGTGGAGGAAAAGTGGGCCAAACTGAAAAAGGGCATAGTGAAGGCAACAAACCTAAAAGAAAGAGGAGACCGCTATGGTTCTCGAAAGAGCAGAAAAGGTAAAGGCTAAAAGAGCAGCATTCAGTAAGCAATACAACATGACAGGGTGTGCATGGAACAGATTTTGCTGCACGCCAAGGGGTGGAGTGGGGCACAAGACCACAGGCCGAGTGCCTTCAGTCCCTGGAAGCTCAATAAAATCTGTTCTATGCACACCCCCGGAGTGTCTTACTGCGCTTATAAAATGGGCTCTTTTTTTTTTTTTTTTTTTTTTTTTACTTTTTACAGTTGGGATGTAGAAACAATAGATTTACTTGTGTACATTTATGATAAAAAAAAGTCCTTTTGCCCACTGCAAATGATGTCATTAATGATGTTATTCCATTACTGCTGGACAAAGTTTGTCCTTTGCTGGCATCAAGATTCAAGATATGGAAATGTTTACCATGGATTCAAAATTCTGCTCAGTTCCACTGGCAGAATGTTCCTGTCCTAACACAGTGTCCACACACACAACAAAGGCCTCTTCTACAGCCAGAGACTCAATTATCTCACAGTCAGGGCAAACAGAAGAGATTTCCCTGATAAGCAGGTAAAGCTAGACGGGGAATTTTTCATTGTCAGCAAAGAAACAGTTGTAATGAAAACTATAAACAATAAACGTTTCTAATTTGTTTATATGTATAAGAAAAGTGTGATGATCAGGGAAACAACATTTAATTAAGTCATTTGTTTTATTTTTTATTTAATGTAGTTTTATTTCTAGGGCCCAGTTGAAGGTTTTTTACAGTGTAAAGGTAGCAGCCATCACGGAAGATCAATTCTGGTTGTAGGGGGACTGCTTTGCTCATTGCATGATGTGGTTTAGGACCAGGATGACTGCATGAAACAGATTTCATGCATGGTCACATGATATATTTTGACCAATGAGACTTCTTTATTTTGGATGCCCATTTTATAAGAAGGCATAAGGAGACCCAGAGAGAGGAAGACAGGGAAGAGTATCAGGGAAAACAGAGTGTGGAACGCACAGCAGTAAGGAGTGCAAAGGTGCAAACTGAGGAAAGAATAGGTCAGGGAGTATGAAAAGGGGACAAAACATTTTTTAGGTATGTTAACAAAAAAAGGAAGACAAAGGGAGGGATTGTATGGTTAAAGAGGGAGGGGTGACTGCACGGAGGGGGCCAAGGAAAAAGCAAACATCTTGAACAAATACTTCTGCTCAAAGTTCACAGTAGGAGTGGATAGGGAGGGACCATGAAATGGTACCAGGAGCTTTCATGGGAGGGAAAGGGACACTGGTCCATTTTCTGTGACGAGAGTCCAGAAAGCACTAACTAACCTGATGGTAGACAAAGCTGTGGGGTCAGATGGTGCGCATCCAAGGGTGCTGAGGGAGCTCAGGGAGTTTCTAGCTGCACTTTTAACAGACATTTTTAACAGATCACTGGGGACCGGTGTGGTCCTGGAGGACTGGAGAAGGGCAGATGTAGTCCAGCTTTACAAAAGTGGTCGCAAGACAAGTTATTGCAGTTGGCACCAAAGAGGGTCATGTCAGTTGTTGGTGAGTTATTAACCTGACCCATGCTAGATTTCACGTGGTTCTAAAAACTGCGGGGATCACGAGTAGATGAACGGAGGAGCTGTTTGTAATAGGTGCTTTTAACTTTGTGGATGGCAATCTTGCATTCTTTCCTCAGCTGTCTGTATGCAGTCCAGTCCGCATGAACCTGGGTGCGTTTAGCAGTGGACCATGCTTTATCCCTCTTCTTCATTAGTGCTAGAAGCTGGTTGTTATTCCACCTGGTCATGGAGCCTCTGATGTGTCACTTTTTGAGGGGAACAAACACATCCTGGAGATTAAGAAGGATGGTATGTAGGAAGTTGAAAGCCTCATCTACATCAGAGGTCTGATAGATTGGCGACCAGTCAATGTGTTGGGCAGCTAGAGCCAGGGATCCATGGTCAAGGTTAGAGAAGTCCCGGAACTGGATTCCCTTGGGAGGAGGTTTTTGAGAGAGCATGCGCTCCATGTACAAAAGACTGGCACGTGGTCATTGATAGTTGGGCAGCGTTCCAGCGTTAGTGATCCTATCCTTCCTATTTGTGAGGATCCAGTTAATAAGCGATTGATGGTTATTGTCGGTCGCAACTCTGGTCGGACTTGTTACCATTTGAGAGAGATGTAGCTTCCCTAGAATTTCCTCCAATTGATCGGTATTGCACCCTAGCCAGTCTAAGTTAAAATCCTTAATGATGAGTAGTTCTGACTTCCCCCCCTTCAGTGATGCTAGGTATAGTGTGACATTAGTTCAACCTTTAAATCCATTCTTTGGAGGGTTATAAACAAAGAGGATGTTCAGTTTCTTGAAGCTTCCCAGAAGAAGCACAGCATGCAATAATGCAATAATTCACAGCCTTTAGGAGGTGAGTCAGGTGCGGCTTTTACCGGCACGAAGTCAGTTGAGCCTAGTTTTCAGCTCCAGGATGCATTACCCAAGTTCAGTCACAAAATATGAGCACTTGTTCAGTCATTGAGTGCAACTGGAATTCTTCAGCAGGCATCACAGACCTAATGCTCTGCAGCTGGTCGCCCTGGCAGCTACAGCACTGGGTGGGCAAGGCCACAATATGCAGATGAGCTGTGGTGCGGACAGGTGCGGCTGGAATGTTGCTCAGAAAGTGGTGTGTCGCTCGACTCCGTTCCTCAGTGCTGCTGAGTCCTGAGTGAAGCCCCTAATGAGGAACGTGTCTCTCAGACTCCCAGACACCTAGTAAAACTCTTCACAGGAGTGCACTTTTTGTTGACAAGGAAGGTGTGGTTCCTGGATGGGCTGCAAAGGTTCTGCCTGGGGCTACAATGTTTCCTGCCAGTGTGAAACTGACAAAGTAACAAAAATGCACGTGTGTATCAGCCCTATCTGCTGCCATTCAGTTAGAATGGAGCTGGGTGACTCAGCGGAGTTTCCACTATCCCCAGTCCCGGGTTCCCCTACTTGCAGCAACTCCCAAGTCCCAGCCACTCATCAGCGGCATGCAATGCAGGAAATGTTGCATGCAGCTGTTTTTTTTTTTTGCTTGCTCTCTGATTTTTTTTTTTTTGCGCACACAGTGTTGTCTTTCGGCCCAACTCTCTGAGATGCTAAGCCCTTACCTGCAGCATGTGATATTGCTGCACCAAGTGGAAACAGCAATCCGCTAAACCACAGCCCCCTGAAGTAGTTGCCTCCCGTCTCCCCATCTGCCATAGAGACCGTCTGCAATATGTGTGAGTTCTTCAGAGTCCGTGTGGGTAAGGAAGTTAAGACATCTACAGTGGAAGTGGAATGCCTCTTGGAGTTACTGCATAATGTTTGCAGATTACGCTGTTATCTATTGAAAACTGAATAAACGTTTTTGTTTCACAGATACCTTAATTATGCAAATAAGTCTGTAGACTTTCATGCTACAAGCTTTCCAGGCACACCCCAGTTGAATGCCGTTATAAAACCATTGGTGTGTAAAGGCCATACATGTGTCTCTGCAGCTCCGGGGGTGGGTGGGGTGGGGACAACAGCCTGATCATAACTCAGTCAGCTGTGTTTGCTGGGTGGCATTATACACACCAAAGTAAAGAGCAGCCCTATGATTGGGTCAGCTCTCCCGTTTGACCTGTGCCAAGTTTCTGCCCAGCAAGCCAGAACAGTGTCATGATCAGCTTGGATGATGATTAGTGTGACACTGATGAGCCCCTTGCAGAGTGCCCTGCATTGGACAATAGTGATACACCTCTCAAAAGCCAGTATCATTACAATCATAACAATATGTTCACTTGCACCTGCACACTGTGAACATAAAAAGGACTTTCGGGAACTAGGAGACAAGCTACTTCAAAAGGGCAGCAACGTAGCAATTTCAGGAATCTAGGATGATGATCAGTGATCATAAAAAGCCCAGATGGCCTCAACCCCAAGCTGCTTCACCTCTCAGCCTATGCCATATCTTCTCCCTTAGCAACTCTTCGGAACCTATCCTTTTCGCTTGCCACCATACCCACTATATGGAAGATCACGACTATTGTCTCCCCTTCCAAAGGGTGGTGATCCCTCCAATCCCAGCAAGTTCCACAATATTTCACTGCTCCCTGTCCTGGCCAAACTACAAGATTCTAGCTCTGGCACAACTCACTCCTTTCCTCAACTCCTCCTCTTCCTTCTTTACCCCCCCTTCCAGTCTTTATTCCATTAAGCCCACTCCACCACCGCCACCTCCCTCCTTTGGCTCACTGACTCCAATCTCTCAGGCATGGATCAGGGACGCATCACATCCGCCATCTTTATTGACCTGGCCAATGCCTTCGAAACTGTTGCCCACCCCCCTCTCCTCAGCAAGCTGACTATAGCTAGCCTCTCTGCATCCGCTACAAGCTGGTTCCAGTCCTATCTCCTGGGCAGGTCCCACTCTACCCGGGTCGGTGACTCCCTCTCCCCCCCTCTCCCAATCAACACTGGTGTCCCCCAGGGCTCGGTACTCGGTCCTATACTATTTTCCATCTTCCTAAACAACCTACCTGATGCCTACTCATCTGTTAACATCCACATGTATGCAGATGATATCATTTTATTCACCTCTGGTACCTCATCGGAGGTAGTGAACAGCCTTCAGCAGGACTTCAATACATCCAGCGCTGGTTTCATGCAAACTAACTTTCCTTAAATGCCAAAAACATTGGTCTCCATGACTTTTGGCACCAGGCAGAAGCTCGCCAGGATTGATACCTCTCCTTTCTTTCAGGCACTCAATGGTTCCATACTGGAAGATGTCTCCTCTTTCAAGTACCTCAGGCTATGGCTCGACAAGAACCTCAATTGTGCAGTGCACGTGGATGGCATCCACAAAAAGCTCCTCCCCAAACTCCGTGCTCAGTACAGACACCGCAGCTGCCTTCCACCACAAGTCCTGAGAGAGATAGTCCAAAGGATGATTCTCCTCGTCTTTGACTTTGGAGACATAGTCTACAACTCTGCCCCCAAATCTGCCCCTTCCAAAGTGTACACTTTTTTTTTTTTAAACTTAATTTTTATTTCATAAATCATATACGCAGCTAATACATGAAGATTATGTCATTACAGTACATTGGTACTCAGCTCTGTGTTATACAAAGTCATTGAACCTTTTTACCTCCACTGTAGAATTCCCATAAGTTCAAGTTCGTAAGGGAAAACAAAGTACATTGTTACTATGATCAAGGGTTAGCTCTTCTACCTCCCCTTACCTCTTAGGTTTGCACCCATTCCCAGTTAAACCCCCCCAGTCCCAAGATGAGGTGTACAATTCCCCTAGAAACAGACTGGACACTCTTTTCCACTCCTTCTGCTGCTTCGCTCTCGGCTGCCCAGCTCGCACCCACCACTGTGACCTTTACACCTCGCTCTCCTTCCTTCCCCTCAGTGCCTAATGCCTAGCCCAGAGTGCCTCATTAATTGGGAAGTACTGGCTTGACTCACTGCCACCCTACCCTCTCTCCCTCATCTCAAAGTCACCCACCCCCTCATGCCCTTTAGAACTCCTTCCACAGGGTCCTTGCCCTCCCTCCCTCCCCAGTGTACCACTTCAGGGCGTGCTGCTTTCTCCTACCACTTCCCTAGTATCTGGAACTACCTCCCTTTAAATGTCCGCTCGGCTCAGTCGCCCTGCTCTTTTATCGATCCTTCTCCGTCATCACATAGCTCCCTCCTGTAACTGCAACTAACCCCTAACTCCCCCTCTTGCTCCTCCCTTCACCCCATATCAATACGCAACCAATTTTCGGTTAACCCAGTTCCCTCTTTTACCTTGTCCTGCCTATTCCCTTGGGGCTTTCACCATCCAGATGGAGTGCAGGCTTCTGCATGACTTGTCCGCCCCCCAACCTCCTCTTCCTCACTCAAATGCCATCCAGTTCCTGCCTTCTTCCAATCCCTCATGCCTACTTGCCTGGCCTATCCATTGCGGGGCTTTCCGCATCCCAAAGAGGTAAAGGCTCTGGCTGTACTATCTCACTCGTTCCCATACTCTATTCTGACAGATCTCTACTGTCGCCCCAGCAACTGTATAGGCTACATAATCATGTTGGTTTTTAGCACTTTCCCTGCCAAGCCCCATCTTGGAATTGTACTGTAAGCACTTTTGTTTTGTTTTATGCTTTGTTCCCTCTGTAATATATTACATATGTATAGTGCAAGTTTTGTTGTTACTGTTCCACTTGGATATGTATTCCTCACTGGTACCTGTTCTGTGATTTTTCTTCTGTAAAATGATAGTTATGTTACCTCCTCTGTATTCCCCCTCCCCAGGACGCATCTGGAAATGAGCTACTGCAGCTCTGTATGTCCTTCCTGGTGACACTTTTTCAAATAAACAAATGAGTAAAAACTGGTTACAAAACTGGGCAAAAGAAGGATTGTACTTTGTCAGAAAGTGGGAAGCATTTGAGGGCAGACAAAATCTATATAGTAGAGATGGTCTCCATCTAAATAAGAAGGGGAGGCAGACTACTGGGTCAAAAGGTCAAAAACTGATGAAGGATACTTTAAACAAAATGACTGGGAGGAAGGGGAGAAGTCCACCACAGAACCAAAATTAAGAGCAAAGTCACAGCCATGTAAGAGAAACAATAAAAATAAAAGTAATTCTCTTAAATGCCTGGGGCCAGATATTCAAAACGTTGCACTGCGCGTAAACTGGCTGCACCCACTTTGCACAGGGACTGCACTGAAATCCCATACTGAAAGGGGTGGGCAGCGTGCACTAAATCTGACTGAATGTGCATGCAAAGAAAATGTATGCAGTGCACAATGGTGGGGGCAGGACCATGCATACCAGCCCAGCACAATATTAAGTGTGTTAGCACTGTGCAGCAGGGTCACCAGCCTAACATGGCCACACCATTACCAATGGAGGCGAGTGCCAGTACACTGCGTTACCATACACCCACGGTACAACTGTGCAGACTGGACACACAGGGTACAAGGCACGGGTGTCCCAGGGCTTCTGCTCCAGCATGACCCTGGCGCCCAGCTGTCAGACCAACCACCAACAGTATGCAGCCCCATGTAGACTACAAGAAGACGGATGACACCCCCCACAGGACTGGCAACACCTAGATAATGAGAGAAGATGCGCCCCCACTATCATAAAGTCACTGTCACAGAGTCCCACAAATGCATAGTACATCCTGTACTATATAGGGCATGGGACATGAGCCCATGGACAACGTGACCATGGTGGTACAGTGAATACATGGGGATGCTTCCCACAATGTCCACCACTGCACAGTATGGAATGTTCCTGAACACTGCAGACCGAGGCCCAGTGACTCAAAGGCACCATACCCATGCTGCTGTGTCAATCACAATGCAGCACAGTAGTACATGTGCAGTGGTACCCCCCTGCGTACAGCACCGTGATGGCCACTTGCAGGCCCTGTTGTTACATGGACCCTTGCATGGCTATGGGGATGGCTGTCCACTCCCTGGCTCCGGGGCCATATGCAGTACATGACACACAGTAGGACTACAACCCCTACCTAGTAAACGCAATGGCTCTATCGCTATCGAGTGTCCTGTATAGTACAGGATGTCTGCACTGTCTACATGGCCGGATGTCCCACAAAGCCGCCCTGGTAACACATGATGGTTGGGAGCATTGGGTAGCCTTGGCATGACTATCCACTACATGAACTCAGGAACAGTGCCATGGGGAACAGGGACAGTTTTGGAACTTTCTGAGGGCTATGGCTATGCCCATAACTCTCACCTGTCCCTGATTTTGCCTCCACATGTTCTTCTGTCTGGTGTAACATTTGTGTTTCTGTGACTAAACAGTGGGGACCGTATGCACAAAATACTGTCAACCATCACAGTTACAGACGTCTTCTCCTGTGAAACATGCAGCTCACACTGTGGCCCTTACCCCACTTGCCGTATGAGGGAATATAACACATTTACAAGATGTTTCCCTGAGTGTGGGTCTTTGCCCCTGATGTTTGTAAGCCTTGTCCCTGATATCTGAGGCAACAGGTTGAGAGGTGTGGCTTTGTATCATGCATCTGGGGGACATGCTGTCAGTAAGGAATACACACAGGCAACTGCTCATACCACACAGTCTAGTGCACTCCACTGCACACTTACCTCCGCCTGCAATTGCACAGTGATGTCTAGGTGGTGCACTGTGCTCCCTTAAATAGCCCAGGCGCAATCTGGCATGTAATGTATGTAGTACTGCCTATAATGATATGCTAATGTAACTTGTTGCCCACGGCCTGTCCAATGACCTCCTTTGCATACCTTGGCTAAATACTGCAGGTCTGCCCACCACGCTATCTGGTATTGCACTTGTGTAACTGTGTGGGTCATGCAATTGGTTGTGCATGCCATGGCCCTTGTGCAGGCCAGTTAGTTAGTATGTTTTTTATTGTTTGGCAATATGCCTTTACAATGTAGCAAAACAAAATAGGACAGTCCATACAAATGCACAGTACATAAAAATGAGCATCATATTTGACTAAAACTAGGAAAAAGGCTTACAAAGATTGCTCAAAACTATTGGGTAAAAATATTATGGTTCCACCAGCACTTACTAACAAAAGACTGTAGACAGCAATTTCTGATATACATTATTAGTCACATTTAAATATACTGACTTGTTATCAATGTAGAGATTGTATTTAATGACATTATTGTTACAGAAGCCATATGAAAAGTAAAGATAGTAGAACAACTTCCTTACTTAAAACTCTGGAGGGAGGACAGTCCACAATAAATTTGATACCAACACAAATCCAAGTGTAGGATGTCTAGGCCAAAACATAACAGAGGAAATTTGGGATTAAGAAAAAAAAACAAAACGGAACAAACCCTTGTTTTATTCCCACTGGGTCAGGCAAAGTTCAGCTTACTGCCCTCAGGGATGCAATTAGTCATCCAGACCAGTAGCACTAACTTGACAGAAGGCTTGTTACGCTGAATTTGGTTCATAGCTTAATTAGGGAGAACCAATACTACATAAAGAGGTTCACCATGCTGCATGGATTATTGAAAGAAAACGGCCCTTATACTGCAAGGGAAACAGTCCTTATTATGACTGTTGTGGCATCCTCGCAGCAGTCAAGAAGTTCATACCTGAAACATTTCTAAACACAAATGCTCCCAAGCCATTAATCTTATACTGCCTTCCTGAAATCTTTCGTTTTCCACAGGCCCAGACTAAAGCTATTAAACCTGGCTCCATTTAGGGAGGAGGCAATCCGGATAGGCCTGTCATTCCCCCTTAGCCTCAGTGGATATACTGGTACTTGAACACCCACTTACCAGGGTGTTAAATAAGTATGGAATTTTCATTCCCAAGCCCTACTTTCCCTTTTAAAATAATATTTCGCTAACTGGCTTTATTTGTACCTGCATATTCTTTCAATAGGGTTATAATTAAAATGTACCCTAGATATTATAAATTCCCCAGTTACAACCCATATATAATATACAAATAAAAAAAAATTTCCAAAAGGACAAGCACTTACAATACTCCTTTGACAGCTAGCTCGGTACTAGTTCATATAAACAAGTCAGAGTCAAATTGAACCAGGGTCTGTGTTCAGATTTTGTTGAGTCTGATACTCTTACACAGTCAATATCTCACAATTATTGTCAAAACAGCATTAAAGCCATCTAATAAGTGATACCAAAAACATCAGAGTGATGAGCGTATGTAGTGCTTCAAAAGAAAACATTCAGTGCTGTACCATTTGGTAACGCTGTTTAAAATTAGCAGAGTGCCAACATACCATAGGACCACAAGTGATACCAAAAATGGAAGTTCATCAATTGTTCAGTGACTCATATTCAGATATACGAGTCCCGCTTCAAGCTTCTGTTTTTTTTTAATTCTCTTTTTATTAATTTTCAGAAATTTGTAACAAGACAACCATAAAACATAAACTTAAATAGCAGCTTTATAACAATAAATGAAATCAACTATTTACAAGTGGTCCATTTCATTCAAACTCTGAAATCGAAATTAATACAGAAAGTTAATGTAGAAAACTAAGGGTTTACATCTATTCCATTACCCAGACATTAACTTACGTGGCTGTGTATGAAGTGGGAAAGGGCGTCCCATACCTAGCATCCCTAAGTATGGCAAGGGAAACAAACAGAGTGTCAGCTACTTCAAGGAGTATCGCCTCGCAGGCCACACCGACCTTCTAATCATACCAGGCCATCCTTTAGGATTTGTACCTCTGATGGGGACAAGGAGTTCAGGAAAGGGTCCCAGGCTGTCAAGAATCTCTCACCCCTTCCCCTCAGGATAAATGAATGGCATTCCATGGTCAAAATTTGTAAAGCCAGGGACTTCCAATGTTGTATCATGGGCTGGACACGAGACCCAGTTATTCAATTTGCAATGGAGTGCTACGGCCAATAAAACTCAAATCCAGTGAGGTAAAAAAAAAAACAGCCCTCTGGCCCCAAATCTTCCATGCCAAATAGCACGGTAATGGGTGTCAGTATAATCTGACGTCCCAACACAGTTGACAATTCCTGCGATACCACCTTCCAAAAAACCCGAAGGGTTGGACAGGACCAAAAATAACACAGGTATGACCCTAGATCCCTCTGACAATGCCCACATACTGGGAAATCGCTAGGTTATATTTGTGAACTATCAAGGGAGGGCAACATAATCAATGTATAAATTTAAACTGTGATTCTTCATACTTAATACAAGTCAATAATCCTATATGAGAGAGTAACATGAGCTTCCAATCCTCCTCCCTAATATTTACCCCCAGATCCCTTTCTGAAAACACCTTACTCTTATGAGTGAGGTCAGGTAAATATTGACTATCCTGGTGGGCTGCTTTTCATATAAGACCCTTAGAATCTTTACTAGCTGCATAAATCAGCTGTTCCATTTGCGCTAATAGGGACGCAGTTACCGGGTCTCTACCCAGTCCCCTCACAAATGCTCGAACCTGTAGATACCAGAAAAAGTGAGCGTGTGGCAATCCAGTGTCCCCCTGCACATCTGCAAAGGAGCGCAGCTCCCCACATGTAAAAAGACTACCTAAGCATGAGACCCCACAAGCCTCCCACTCCTTAAACTTGCCATCTGAAAGGCTCAGCAGAAAGAAGGGGTTCCCCGCCACCAGTACCAAATAAGTTTCATCCTCTAGGGCACCTCATCTACGTTTCAGCTGGTCCCAAGCATCCAGCACCCAGAGGACCAAAGGGCTGGGCACTCCCAGCTGGTTATATGCCTGGTGGCCACGCCTAGTTAAGTATGCAGTAAGTTGACCAGGGCATCCCTCCTCCTTCAGATCTAGTCATCCAGCCTCTGGTGACTGACTTACCCAATCTTTTATATACCTATGTTAAATAGCTAGATAATAGCTTCTTAGATCAGGGAAGTTTAAGCCCCCCTAGAAACATCCCCTCGGAGGCGCTGAAGGCTCATCTGGGAGCGTTTGCCCTGCCATAAAAAGGTGGTAAAGGCCTTATCTAAACGTCGTAGGTCCTGCTTTGTGGGGCCCATTGGTAACATGTGCATTGGGTATAATAACCAGGGCAACACATTTATTTTAATGAGAGTGATACGACCTAGCCAGGAAATAGGAAATGTGCTCCAGTGCCCCAGGTCACCAAAAATCATGTCTATAAGGGGAGTATAATTTGATTGATGAAGAGAATCCAAATTCCCAAATATTTAAAAGAACTAGTTACCACCCTTGACTCCCATGTATCCATCTGGTCACCTTCTGGTGGTCCCCCAAGGGCCAATAGCTCTGACTTTCTCAAGTTCAATTTGTAACCCGGGAGCATGGCAAATCTGGAAATCACTTGCAACAGTGCGGGCACAGAGCAATGCTGTTCTGACACATGGAGTAGCAGGTCATCTGCATATAAGCTAATTTTATGGGAGCGCCTCGATTTCCCAGGCACACCAAGAATGTCAGGAGCCCTTTGTATGCGGACAGCCAAAGGTTCAATTGCAAGAGCAAAATGTAAAGGGGAAAGGGGGCACTCCTGACTTGTCCCTCTAAAAAGAGGGAATTTGCCGGTGAGTGTTTTGTTGACCAGAATTTACACCTCTGGCAATTTATAGAGCACCGTACCATACCCACAAACTTCTCCCCAAACCCAAACCGCCTTAGAACTTCCAAGCAAAAAAAAACACTCTATGTGGTCAAATGCCTTCTCAGCATCCATGGACAGCACACATGTGCGACCCAGATGCTGAGAAGCCCCCACACCACATTCCGAAGTTTCTGCATGTTGTGGTAAGAGAGATGCCTGCTCACAAATCCAGTCTGGTCTGGATGGACCAGGCTGAGTAGTAGCTGATCTAGGCGGTTTGCCAGAATTTTGGTTCTTAAACATTTTTAAGTCACAATTCAGCAAGGAGATAGGGCTGTACGAAGAGCATTCAGTTTGCTCCTTTCCCAACTTTAAAAGTACACGAATTACTGCTTAATAGCATGTAGCAGGGAGATCCTCCCCTTCCCGAACCTCCTGCATCAGCTCCCACAAAGGATCCACCAGAAATCCCGCCATAGCTTTATAATATTAAGCCGTGAAGCCATCGGGTCCACTATCTTTCCCTTTTTTAAGACTGTTGATAGTCTGTTGTATTTCCTCCTTAGTGACCTCCATCCCCAAGTCCTTGGGCTGTTTGTCCGAGAGCCTCAGTAGCTCTATCCCATCAAAGAACCGATGGGCTGCCTCAAGCTCTCTGACGCACTCAGCTGTGTACATCCACTGATAAAAACTCTTGAATACCTCCTTAATTTGTCCCTTGTCCCACACCAAGACCCCTGCCTGTTTTTAACTACTGGGATATATGTTAAGGCACCCCTCCCCCTGATGAGGTTGACCTAGAAAAGGCACGTTTACTGCCACACTTGAAAAACGATTTTCTTTTTTTTTTTTTATCTTATTTCTATTTTACGCCCTACTGCGGTGTAACCAGTGGTGGCATCCAGCCGCCAGCTCTGCATGCCCGGAGAGCAGCAGGCTCACTCGCATGATGGGGGATCCGGTGCGGCCACACACCGACCTGCTGGAGGGCCTCCCCATGCCACTCCAAGCCAGGCTGGGCCCAGAACCCCCAGCACGATTCCACGACAGTCCTCCGGGCGGTGCAGAGCATGGCCATCAAGCTGCACAGTCGTGCCCAGCCATTTTTTCCTCCTCAGACCCCTGGAGTGCAGACGTGCAATGACATCTGAGGCACAACATGCCGACGTCTGCCACACTCCATCCCCAATGCCACCAGCTCTGGTAGTGCCCCTGATCATCACTGGGGGCCACTGCAGAGTGGTGGGAACCCTTAACCCTCCCTGGGATAGAAGAGTAGTCCTCTGGATGTTCAATCCTATCCCTCCCCTGCCGACCTGGGTGCGTTTCCGAACCGGAGTGCGTCAGCATCAGTGCAAGGATGAGGTGTCAGCGTCTCAACCCTCAGCACCGCCAGGCGTGAAAACTGTTTTCTCACAAAAAAGAAGGACATTCTGGCCTCCCCAATTAATAGTAAGTTAAGTGTTTCTCGGACTGTGTTTAGCTGTTTCAGCGCATCACCCTCAGAGCCCATCGCTACTTTATGTTCTAACTCCTTAAGTTGTTATTCTAATTTAAGTTTCTTTTCCCATTTCTCCCTTTTATATTTGGAAACATAACTAATAATAGCCCCTCTCATATAGGCCTTTCCGGCATCGCAAAGCACTCTTTTATTTGCAGCTGAGTCGTAATTCGTCTCTTTATAAAGCTGCCACTGATCCCTGAGGTAATCCCGAAAGTCCTGTCTTGTCAACAAGTATGTAGGGAACTTCCAGGTGGGTGTTCACTCCTAGTCCTCCCTCAGTGTCAAAGTAAGGCCTACCTACCATAGCATGATCAGAGATCATGATGGGGTTATGCCACACCTTTACCACCCTATAATATTGGTCCCTATGCATATATATATATATATATATATATATATATATAGTCCAATTGGGACCATGTTTCATGTGGATTGCAAAAAAAAAAACACAGGTTACTCACCTGTACCAGTAGTTCTAGGAGTGGTATATGTTGTTTATCCACATGTCTTGGCATGTCCTTTCCGCTTTAAGATCAGCCAGAAGTCTTTAAGCTGGCTCCTTCCACTCACCCAGGTGGTATATCCCTCGGCTGCACCCCATGATGCCAGATCTTGCCCGCTGGAAGCAGAGGTTGTGTGTCAAAGCCAAGGAGGTCGGGTGGGTTTGTGTGGATGAACAACATATACCACTCCTAAAACTAATGCTGCAGGTGAGTGACCTGTGTTTCTAGGAATGTGGATATGTTGTTCTAGCCACACGTCTTGGCAGAATCCCAGCAGTTCTCAGGGAGGAGGGAGGCAAGGCACACACCCTACTTAGGGAATAGAGATTGGAGAACTGAGGCCCCAAAACCAGCATCCCGGCGTAACTCTAGGACAATGTGGTAGTGGGAAATGAAGGTGTTTGCGGACTTCCAGGTAGCAGCCCTGCAGATTTCCTGGATAGGGACATCCCTAGAAGCATCCACCAATGCAGCAGTGTGGCGGGTGGAATGAGCCCTTAGTCCTCTGGGAGGCTCCCTACCCACCAACCTATAGCAGAGATCAATGCAGGATGTAATCCATCTGCCAATCGTGCACTTGGCTGTAGGTCTGCCAGGTGCGGCTTCAGAGTAGGTGTCAAAAAGCTGGTGAACCTTTCCCCCAATTCCAGCCATGCACCCCTTACAGTAAGCGAGCACTCACCTCAGGTCTAAGGTATGGAGCCTGTATTCGGCATCTGAGGTGTGACTGGGGTAGAAAACCTGTAGGGTCATCACCTGATCCAGTGGAACTCCGACACAACCTTTGGAAGGTACTTCGTGTTGGGGCACAGGACAACCTTGTCCCTATGGAAGACCAGATAAGAAGACTCAACTGAGAGCGCCTGGAGCTCCCCAATCCTGCTGGCTAACATGATAGCCACCAAGAAAGTTGGTCTTCCACGACTAATGCGACATCTCGCACTCGTGCATTGGTTCGATTGACTTGCCCATAAGCTTTACCAGTACCAGCAGTAGATCCCACGGTGGTGGTGGTTCACGCACCGGAGGGGATATGTGACTGAGGCCTTTGAAAAAGTGCCAGACCACCTTCTCCTGCACCACCAACTGCTGACTGACCCATGCCCGGTAAGCAGAGATGGCAGTCAGTTGCACCTTAAGGGTCATCGACCGAAGTCCCCACTGGAGAGAGACCAAAGGTAATCTAGGATGCTAGCCACTGGACAGGTCAGAGGGTCCAACCCCTTGCCCTGACACCAAATGGAGAATCTCTTTCATTTGAAGGCATAGCACTTCCTGGTCGATTCCTTCCTAGATGCCTCAACTACAGTGTGCACATCTTCGGAGAGACCCAAAGCTTGGAACAGTAGGGTAGCCAGTGATGTGGGCAACTGCACTTGAGTGACCTGTGAAAGGGCGACTCAATTGGGGCGCCCATCACCAAGGGCTACAGATGAGGGCGAGCGACTCAGACTGGGGAGGTGGAAGTAACTGTAGCGAGCAGGAAGTCGCTACATGTACACGCTGCAAGTGGGGGTGGGAGCGCCAGGCACACATGGCGAGGGGTGGGAGGGGATGTGAGGGTGGCGTCTGTAGGCTGCTGAGCCCAGCCCCATGGTGTTACGCCGGGTCAGCTTGTGGCTTCGTGGTTAGGGTGCTAGGTTCAGGTCCAGGCACGGGTTCGTTTTTGCTGCCTGGCTCAGATTTAATTTTTTAACATTTCCAACATGCACCCCTGGAGTTGAGAATCCTTTAGTAGGGGATGTGGGGGCACAGCTCCCCGCATAAACAAAAATACAAGTCCTCGTGCCGTTTTGTTGTCAGCCGGGAGTCAGAGCGTGGAAATTGATTTTCGGCACTCTGACTTCGCCGTAACATAGAACCATAGAAGCTGATGGCAGATAAGGACCGCAAGGCCCATCCGGTCTGCCCATTTCTTTTTCTGCCTTATGAATGTGCCATCGACCTTTGCTCTGTCGATGACCTATCTATTCATACTCATCTGTATTGCTCCCTTATGCTTATCCCATGCCTATTTGAAGCCCTGAACTGTATTCATATCCACCACTTCCTGAGGTAGGCCGTTCCATGCATCCACCACCCTTTCTGTGAAAAAGAACTTCCTCACATTACCCCTTAATCGGCCTCCCTCTAATCTCATGCTGTGTCCTCTTGTCCTTCTATTTTTCTTATACTGAAACGTGTTAGACTCTTTCACCTTGTAACAGTGATTGCCCTTTGGCAGTCACCGTTATCACACAGAACCAAACTCTAGCCGGTCAGGAACCAGGCTGTCAGGTGCACGGATTGAAGGTTCAGGTGGAGTACCTTCCCATGATTAATGGAAAGCAGGTCCAGGTGTGCTGGAAGAAGCCTCTGGAGCCTTATGCTGAGGCTGAGGAGATTGGGGTACCAAAACTGACAGGGCCAGTCCGGAGCCACCAGGATCACCTGTGCCTTGTCCCTCCTGACCTTGAGGAGCACCTTGTGGATAAAGGGAAGTGGAGAGAAGGCATAAAAGAGGCCTGGGATTCACGGCCTTGAGGTGGCATCCCCTGCAGCAAGCCCTGCTGAGGGGGGTGGGCGCAAAACAGCCTCAGCTTTGCGTTCTCCCTGGAGGTGAACAGGTCCACCTGAGGGGTGTCCCACTGGGAAAGCAAGCTGTGAACTACCTCTGGATGGAGAGACCACTCATGGGATGCCTTGCCCACTCAGCTGAGGGCGTCCGCCAGCAAGGAGATCCACCTCCCTTCGGCTCACAAGGGTCCAGAGGCAGAGAACTTCCCTGCACAGAGGCAGGGAGTGCATCCTGCCTAGCTTGTTGAGATAGTACATAGTCGTGGTGTTGTCCATCTGGACCTGAACCACTTAACCCCAAATGAACGGCGCAAAGGCAGTCAGCACCAGCCGGACTGCTCGGAGCGCCAGCAGGTTGATGTGACATCAAGACTCCTTGGGGGTCCAGAGCCCATGGACTCTGTGTTCCCCCAAGAGGGCACCCCAGCCCATGAGAGAGGCATCAGTCATCAGGATGACCACTGGCTCGGGGTGGACAAATGGGATCCCTTCCTGCAGATGCTCTGGGATGGTCCACCATTGGACAGCATTCCACATCTTCTGGGTCACAGTGACCAGCTTGTCTAAATGACCTAGGCACTGAGACCACTGGCTGGCTAGCTCCAACTGTAGGGGATGCATATGCCACCTGGCCCATTGGACCATGGAGGTGCAGGCTGCCATGTAGCCCATAAGCTGCAGGACATCCTGGGCAGGGCACAAGTACCCAACAAGAAATGATCGGGCAAAGGAGGAGAGAACCTCCGCACTGTTCACTGGGAGGCTGGCTCTGGCTCAGCAAGAGTTGAGCTCTGCCCTGATGAACTAGATCACCTGTGAGAGCACGAGTTCCAACTTGGCCTCGTTGACTAGGAGGCCAAGGTCAATGCAGGTCTGGAGGGCCAGATCCCTGGACCTCTCCACCTCCTGCTTGGAGAGACCCGTTATAAGCCAATCGTTAAGGTAGGGGTACACTCTGACCCCTCGATGCTGAAGATGGGCCGCCACCACTGCAATGCATTTGGTGAAGACCCTGGGGACCAATGACAGGCCGAACAGCATGACTTGGAACACGGAGAGGGTTCCCTCAGCTCGGAAGCAGAGAAACTTTCAGTGGGATGGACGGACGGATCAGGACGTGAAAGAATGCATCCTGCAGATCCAGGGAACAAAACCACATGTTTTGCTTGAGAGATGGTATGATCTGAGACAGAGTTACCATCCTGAAGGAGTGAGACCTGAGGAACTTGTTCAGGTCATGCAGATCTAGAATGGGGTGCCAGCCCCCCATCCATTTTAGGACAGGGAGTACCTGGAAACAAACCCTGGGTTGACAGGGGGATCTGCGACTCTGACCAGTACCTCCTTGTGGAGGAGTTGGGTGCTGTCTCGGAGCGCCGACTGAGTGTCCACGGACACCTTCTCCTCCCGTGGGGTGCGACTTGGTGGGTTCTGCTCGAATTCCAGAGGCAGATCCTGGCCGACCACATCCAGATACCACCTGTCCAGGGTAACAGCAGACCAGGTGGAAATGAAGTGGTGGAGCTGGCCCCCCACAGGAGGACCCAGAGGAGGCGTGACTGGCACGGGGGTGGTCACCCCCATCCCATCACTGTGCAGGCTTGGAAGACAAGGGTCTGGCCAAGGGGTCACTGGGTCCCTTCCCTCCAGGCTTTCAGGCTGCTGAAGCCCCTGACTTAGGTCAAGGGTGCCAAGACTGAGCCTGCTGCTGCTACCCACACTGGTACTGGGCCGGCTTGGCTGCAGAGGCGTAAGGCTGAAAGGGCTTGAGCTTCTACTTTTTGGAACCCTGAGATTCCTTCTGGGTGGAAGCAATGGAGTCCAAGGTGGCACTGGACTTTTCGATGCATTATAGGTGACCATCAACCCCAGGACCGAACAAGTTGGTGCCCAAGAAGGGTATGTCCGTTAATTTGTGCTGGGTGTTTGCCGTTAAAGGTTGAGAACCTCAGCCAGGCCCTGCAGTGCATGGTGACTGCAGCTGCCACTGAACAGGCACAGGATTCCCCAATGTCCAGGGCCATCTGAAGTTGTTTTGCCACAGCCCGACCCTGATCCAGGACCTGCTTGACCGTGGTCTGGAGGTCCGTGGGGAGATGAGGAAGTACCTCATCCAGAGAGCCCCAAAAGGGCAGAGAACTGTGCCATGATGACAGCCGAGCTCGCCTGATGGAGACCGGACGAAGAATCAACATAGACCTTCCTGGCAGAGTGGCTCAGTTTTTTGGACTCTTTTGTTTGGAGGTCTATCAGAGTCTCCTGAATTGCCCAAGTGCCAAAACACAGAGTCGGTCACCAACCCCTTGGTCGAGGGGTGCTCTGTGAAACCCGAAAGGGAGCCAATGGGCACCGCATATTTGCAGGCCATCTGGGCTGATGGCACAGAGCAGGAGGCGGGGTGCTACCAAAGCTCAAGGGCTGGGCCCACAATGGTTTCAGCCACTGGGAAGGCCTCAGTCAGAGAATCCCCTTTGTCCAGGATGTCTGTCAGGGGATATCAAGACCTTTTTTGAACAGGCTCCTAAGGCATTCCCATGGATTCTGAGATGAGACAGAGGATGCCCATGAAGGACATGGGACCCTCCCCATCAAAAGACCCCCAAGTGACTCATTGAGCAGACGGGAATGCAGCGAGCAGACGGGAGTGTAGCAAGCAGTCCTTGGACTCCGAAGAGTCCGGATAGATTGGCGGACCCCCTGTGTCATCTTCTACCCACTGCGGGTGGTCAGGCGTAAGAGTGGCTGACAGCCTGTGAGGAAGGCCCTTAGCAGGCTGAGACTCCTTGACTGGAGTCCCTGAGGGAGGCTGTTTAGGTGGCGGCTCCACCATTATCAGTGGAGAGGCCGGTTTTGGCCGAGCCGGGATGGCCTTCACTGGCTCCACATGTGGAGGGACAATGTCGACCGCCTTCGGAGGTATCGGCGTCGGCTTAGCAGGCAACAGCCATGTGATGGCCGGTGTGGAAGCCGGGGTCAACGTCAGACTGGCAAACACCAACTGTTGCCACATAAGATCCTCATAACGTCGGAACAACTTGCGTCAAAGCCTCTCCTCTTCCGAGGAGGACAAAGACGAATAGCAGCGGCACGGCTTTTTCGAATGCCCAGAGTGGCATCTATGAGTTTTCTTCAACCTTTCAGATGAAGATGACTGAGACCTCAACCACCAAGGGGGACTGATGGGGGTGCTCGGAGGGAGCTGGGGAAATCTGCGGCTCCTCTGGGTCATGGTCAGGGACCATAAGGAGGTTCCCAGCAGGCTAGGGCTCCTCCTCAGTGGGTCCTGACTGGATCTGAGTCCTAAACAGGGAGTTGTCAGCCAATTAGGCAATGTACTCTGTACTTAAGAGTAGCCACTGCAGGCATTTCAGAGCTGGGAAACTAGGTATAGGGACCAAACCGTGGGTCCCACCTTGACGATTTGGTGGTTTGGCTTGCTCACACTGGAATTCCAAACTGATAACTAAGGGAACCCTTTTTACATGGAGTTTAAAGTAAGCAAAGCCAATTCAGGCAGTTAACATTTTTAATTTCTAAGATGTGCCTTGTTTGGGGGGTGGGGAGGTGGGGATTGTCCACTAGAAACTGTTTTGTTTGCTGCCAAAGCTCCAGGGCTGGGCCCACAATGGCTTCAGCCACTGGGAAGGCCTCCGTCAGAGAATCCCCTTTGTCCAGGATGTCTGTCAGGGGATATCGAGCCCATTTTTGAACAGGCTCCAAAGGCATCCCCGTGGATTCAGAGATGAGACAGTGGATACCCATGAAGGACGTGGGATCCTCCCCATCAAAAGACCCCCGAGCAACTTGTCGAGCAGACGGGAGTGCAGCGAGGAGTCCTTGGACTCCAAAGAGTCCGAATAGACTGGCAGACCACCTGTGTCACCTTCAACCAGCCGCGGGCTGTCGGGTGTA
This sequence comes from Neoceratodus forsteri, assembly GCA_016271365.2. Taxonomy (NCBI): domain Eukaryota; kingdom Metazoa; phylum Chordata; order Ceratodontiformes; family Ceratodontidae; genus Neoceratodus; species Neoceratodus forsteri. The sequence continues at coordinate 959,093,717 of CM028130.1, read as the reverse complement.
ACAGTGACTGACAGCCTGTGAGGAAGACCCTTAGCAGGTCGAGACTCCTTGACCAGAGCCCCTGAGGGAGGTTGTTTAGATGGCGGCTCCACCATTATCAGTGGAGAGGCCAATTTTTGCAGAGCTGGGAGGGCCTTCACTGGATCCACAGGCGAAGGGACAGTGTCGACCAGCTTCGGAGGTGTCGGCGTCGGCCTAGCAGGCAACAGCCGTGTTGATGGCTGGTGTGGAAACCAGGGTCAACTTCAGACTGACAAACACCAACAGTTGCCACATAAGATCCTCGTAGCATCAGAACAACTTGCATGGGGACAAGGGGCACAATTTGAAGATAGAGGGGGGACGGCTCAGAGGTAATGTAAGGAAGTATTTTTTTACGGAGAGGGTTCTGGATGTATAGAACAGCCTCCCTAAGGAAGTCGTGGAGTCAAAAACAGTGGGGGAATTCAAGAATGCATGGGACAGACATAAGGCAGTCCTAGTGGGGGATAGGAGGAAGTAAGCTGTTGGTTAACTAGGATCTGCAACTTATCTGTTAAGTAGGAAAATGGGCAGACTAAGTGGGCCAAGCGGTCCTTATCTGCCGTTAAATTCTATGTTTCTATGTTTCTATGAAAGCCTTCTCCTCTTCTGAGGAGGACAAAGACGAATAGCGTCGGCACCGCTTTTTCGAATGCCTAGAGTGGCATCTGTGAGTTTTCTTCGACCTTTCAAATGAAGATGACCAAGACCTCGACCACCAAGGGGGACTGATGGGCGCGCTCAGAGGGAGCTGGGGAAATCCGCTGCTCCTCCAGGTCATGGTCAGGGACAATAAGGAGGTTCCCAGCAGGCTAGGTCTCCTCCTTAGTGGGTCCAGGCAGGACCGGAGTCCTGAACAGAGAGTTGTCTGCCAATTAGGCAATGCACTCTGTATTTAAGAGTAGCCACTGCAGGCATTTCAGAGCTGAGAAACTAGGAATAGGGACCAAACCGCGGGTCCCACCATGACGATTTGGTGGTTTGGCTTGCTCACACTGGAATTCCGAACTGATAACTAAGGGGGCCCTTTTTTCATGGAGTTTAAAGTAAGCAAAGCCAATTCAGGCAGTTAAAATGTTTAACTTCTAAGATGTGCCATGTTTGGTGGGGGGAGGTGGGGGATTGTGCACTGGAAACTGTTTTGTTTGCTGCCAAAGCTCCAGGGCCAGGCCCACAATGGCTTCAGCCACTGGGAAGTCCTCTGTTGGAGAATCCCCTTTGTCCAGGATGTCTGTCAGGGGATATTGAGCCAGTTTTTGAACAGGCTCCAAAGGCATCCCTGTGGATTTGGAGATGAGACAGAGAATGCCCATGAAGGAAGTGGAACCCTCCATGGTCAAAAGATTGAGTGACTTGTCGAGTGGACGGGAGTGCAGCGAGGAGTCCTCTGACTCCGAAGAGTCCGGACAGATCAGCGGACCACCTGTGTCACCTTCAACCCGCCGCAGGTGGTCAGGCATAAGAGTGACCAACAGCCTGTGAGGAAGACCCTTAGCAGACCGAGACTCCTTGACTGGAGCCCCTGAGGGAGGCTGTTTAGGTGGCAGCTCCACCATTATCAGTGGAGAGGTCAGTTTTGGCAGAGCCGCGAGGGCCTTCACCGGCACCGCAGGTGGAAGAAGAAGAAGAATCAGCATTTATATAGTGCTTTTCATACACAGTGTATCCCAAAGTGCTTTACAAGAAATGCTAGACTGGTAGTGAAGTGACTGAATGTGTGGTGGTGGCCATATCGCACATCATCACCCACACACAGCCTGGATAATTGCATGAACCGGTTTATGGGAAGGGAAATGTTGGCCAGGACACTGGGAATGATCCCTACTCTTTGGGAAGAGTGCCCTGGGTTCTTTTACTTCCACCTGGACACCCATCAGGACAACACCAGAATGGGCAGAAGGGACCTCGATTTAACATCTCATCCAAAGGACGGCACACCCCAGCAGTACAGCACCCCCCAATACTGCACTCGGATGCCAGTGATTTTTAGGTGCAAGTCCAATCCTGATGTGGGAGGAGAACCCACAACCTTCTGGTCCAGAGGCGGATGTGCTACCAACTGAGCCACTCTGACAGTGTCGACCATCTCCGGAGATATCAACGTCAGCCTAGCAAGCGACAGCCATGTGATGGCCAGTGTGGAAGCCGGGGTCAACTTTGGACCGGCAAACACCAACTGTTGCCAATTAGATCCTCGTAGCGTCGGCACAACTTGCACCGAAGCCTCTCCTCTTCTGAGGAGGACAATGATGAACAGTGGCGGTGGCGCTGCTTTTTGGAACGCCCACAGTGGCATCTATGAGTTTTCTTCGACCCTTCAGACAAAGATGACCTCGACCTTGACCACCGGGGGGGGACTGAAGGGGCCACTCGGAGGGAGCCAGGGAAATCCGCGGCTTCTCCAGGTCGTGGTCAGGGACCGTAAGGAGGTTCCCAGCAAGCTAGGTCTCCTCCTCAGTGGGTCCAGGCAGGATCAGAGTCATGAACAGGGAGTTGTCAGCCTCATCAAACAACAGGTCAATGGGGTCAATGACAATTTCGACCAGGTCGTCGTCTCGTGTCTTTGCCAGCTGGCTTGATGGGGGCACCATGAAGCCAGCGGCCAAGGCCACATTTTCGACCGAAGTCAAAATTGGAGATTCCAAGGAAGGAGAATGTTCTCGATCCCAAGAACGATGAAGGTGAGTCTTCTCCTTTTCTCTTGACTCCTTTGATTCTTTTTCCCTTTTACAGGAACGATAGCTGTGCAATGCTGAATGGCCCTCCCTCTTGGTCGGGAGAGACTGGCACAACTCCTTGAAGGAGCCTGTACAAGTGGAGCCCAGTTTGAGCGGGACGAAGACCGAGGCCAAAAAGGACTGATCAGCAGCCTGAGCCACCTCCTCCTCGAAGGCCTTCATCTGCTCAAGTTGCTCAGCAGACCCCACAGCCGCGGAGACCAGACAACGGGTTTCCTTGGATTTGACCAGTGGGTTCCTGTTTTTCTGGATGGCCAAGCTGCAATCGGGAGAGACGACTGTCGAGCACATTCGGTTGAAAGCAGTGACAGAAATTGCAGGCCTGGGTGTCATGCTCGGAATCCAGGCATTAAATACACATTGTGCAAGGGTCAGTACGTGACATCTTCTACCCGCAGGGGCACCAGCAGAACCCGGGCAAGGACTTGTCCTCCACTGCAGTGGCGATCAAAGATCGTTGCAGAAAAACTCTTACGAGTTTAAGTTTAGGTAGTAAATCTGAAGATTTGAGCACTAGGGCCCACTCAACGTAGGAGCGGTAAGGAGGGAAGCTGCTTCTTCCAGCAGAAAGGAAGATCTGGTGTCATGGGGCACAGCCGAAGGATATACCACCTGGGTGGGAGGAGCCAGCTTAAAGACCTCTGGATGATCTTAAAGGGGAAAGGACATGCCAAAACGTGTGGATAAAACAACATATCCACGTCGCTAGAAATGTATATTCTTTGGCCCCCGGGTTCACTGTATGCCAACTATCAACAAGTTGAGGTTGCAAATCCCCAGTTGCCACTGCTTCATGATGCCTCTATGCCGGCCCTTCCCCTCCGAATGGTCTAGCTCAGGATTCATGATGCTATTAAAATCCTCTCCTAAAATTAAACCCAGGAATTGCTCCTACGTAATAATATCCAATATATTTTGATAAAAGGTAGGATCAAATACCTCCAGGGCATAAATACTGGCATATGTAACCTGTTCCCGAAACAATTATCCCTCTACAAAAACATTCCATCCCTCATTAGGATTAGTCATCACCTTGCGAAGCTGCAGGGGGAGACATTTATGAACTAATACCACCACTCCCCGTTTGTGTGAGGTGTAAGAGGCCGCACAGCACAAGCTCACCCAACTGCGGACCAACTTGTCATGCTGCTTGTCACTAAGATGTGTTTCCTGGAGTAGCACAACATGGACTTGCTGCTGTTTAAGAGCTGTGAAGATGCTGGTTCTCTTAACTGGGGATGAAAAGCCCCGACCAATCCATGAAATGACAGAAATATTCTGAGTTGTCCCCATTATACAAAACATTAAAAATCTTTCTTATAGGGCGACCCAGTCACCGCCCCACACAGCCACATATAAAAACCCCACCTTTCTGTTATCAGCAGCGTGATGTGTGTAAATGGACCAAGGGATATAACCAAATAACCAAAATATCTACACGAAATAATAGACACAACATTAAACATCCCTTCCCCTTGCGCAGTCATATCAAAAATACACATATCCACCCTTATATTTGTAGCCATAGCCACATCATTATTAAATCCCCCTTCCCCTCCACCAACAAGAACAAGAGAAGAGAGAAATATAGTATCACTCAAAGAATAACTTGTAGAACTATCTCCCCTCCCCCCCCCCAACAAATTATCAGATTATAACTCATAAACCTTGATGCAGTGATAATTTCTCTGCTAGTAAGTAGGGTATCAAAACTACACTAAGTCATTACTCAATAGATACTGAAGGTTAATCCCATACAGAAAACGAGCTCCATCAGAGCCAACTCTATGAAGTAGAAACATTCCAGTGTCCCACCAAAAAATAAAGGACATCAAGTGGCATATGGGAGGAAGGGAGCCAGGTCCTCACTCCCCAGCCAGCCCCCCCCCCAGGGCTCAGAGCACCCTGGAGCACCACATGCACACCCCACTCCAATTCTTTCAGCGACCGACATGTCCAAGGTTCAGTGTAGTTGAGGATGAACAGCAGGGCCCTCCTCGGGTGCAACCAGCATCCCCCACCCGGCCTAGGAGGCAATGGACCCAAGCCCACCCCCCATGCTCCATACATTCTATGGCTTATAACAAACCCCCAAAAAGAAGTATAGTGGGGCCAACAACAAGCAGCTGATCCATCAAACTCCAGAACAAGTATGCCCAGGCGTGGAAGCCTCTAACCGTGCGGCCACCAAACAAGAGCTCAAACAATGACTGGATCTACCGATCGTTCCCCACCCTCTTATCCAGCCCCAACAAGAGTAGGGACTCTCGCCATCGCCAATCGAGCAGGTAGCCCCCCCCCCAATATGCAACCTCTTGCATACATAAATAGCAACTACCTCTAGGTATCATCATAACCTACTCACAGAGGACTAGAGCATATTCCCATATTGGCTCTTGCTCTTCCCCACACACACCACGGACATTGCCCCACACCCTATCATAGGATCATAGTTGAGTACAAGCTCAGGAGGCACAGACTTTATTAGAGCTCACCACTCGAAGGTGAGATAATTTTATATATAATCAAATTTTTAATTACCCATAAATTGATCTAGCTGATGTTTGAATATGTCCATGGTCTTGCTCTCTACAATTGAGGCTGTTAATCTGTTCCATGTATTGACTATTCTTTGTGTAAACCACTGGCTTCTCTTTTCAGTTCTGCAATTCACACCTCTTAATTTAAAATTATGGGATCTTGTTTGTGTTTTGCTAATTTTTTTTTCTATTTCTAAAGTTTCAGTAAGGCCAGGTTCTCTTATAGCTTTATATGTCGAACAAAGATCTCCACGAAGTTGTCCGTAATGAACAGAATATAAATCCAATAGTTTCAGTCTTTCTCCATAGGATTTATCTGCCATGCCCTGGATTCTTTTGGTCATTTTTCTCTGAACCCCTTCGATTTGTTTCTTACCCCTAATTGTATTAGGCGCACAGAAGGGTGCACAGTATTCCAGGAGGGATCTTATTAAACTAGTATAAAGTGGTAGAATGACCCGTGGTTGTCTGCTTTTAATATTTTTCCATATACATCCCATTATTCTCTGGCATTTCTTAACTTTCAATGTTGTGTTATTATCAAAGTTTATCTTACTATCTATATTGATCCCTAGGTCTTTTTCATTTCCGGTTTCTTGTAATATTACATTGTTTAGTAAATAGCTATTTTTCATAGTATTGTGTCCCAAATGCATTACTTTACATTTTAGTTCATTAAACATCATTTTATTTCTTTGTGCCCATAATTCTAAAGCTTCTAACTCATTTTGAAAATGTTTAATTGCCTCACAGGAGTTGACTATGCAACCAATCTTGCAGTCATCTGCATATTTAGACATCCAGACATTATCAGATGACTGCATTGATGCTATCAAAACATTAAACGGTACAGGGCTTAAAAACCTTTCTGTGGCAAAAAGCTTTTTTAGATAATTGAAGCGTCTATTATTGATTGGTATATAATTTTAAGTTGTATTGTTTTATTATTGGATTTTATATGAGCTGTTTTTATATTGTTAGGCACCTTGGCAATGGAAAGGTGCCATATAAATAAAATTATTATTATTATTATTAATACAGAGCCCTGCGGCACCCTGCTTGTCACCTTTGCCCATGGGGACATACATCCCTTTATCGATGTGCTTTGTTGGCGGTTGTGTAACCATGATTCTGTCCATTTTATTGAAGTATTTGGAAATGTCAAATTTATCATTTGTTCCAATAATATTTTGTGAGAGACTTTGTTGAATGCTTTTGCTAGGTCCCAAAATACTATATCGACTGGGAAACCCGCATCCAGGGCTACATTAGCATTTTCAAAGAAATGTAGTTGATTTGTTAAACACGACCTACCCTTTTTAAACCCATGCTGTGTTATATCTTGTAAATTATTATGTTTCATATGTTGTTCTAATCTATATAAGATTAACCTTTCTAAGATTTTCCCAATAACAGAGGTTAAACTTACTAGTCGATAATTACATGGTACAGTTTTATTACCTGATTTGAATATAGGAATAACCACTGCTTCCTTGCATGATGAGACACTCTCACCTGCATCTAGAGATAGACTGAACAATTTACACAAAGGGCCTGAAATGTGTGGTGCAATTTCTCTAAGAAATCTGAGGTGAATTCCATCAGATCTAGCTGATGAATTATTTTTTAGCTTTTGTAATTCCCCTAAAGTTTCGTTAACTGTAATAGGATCAACAGTTACATTATTTCAATTAGTTACTGAACTATTAAGTTTTTCCTTAGCAGTAAAGGTAGTAAGAAAATAATCATTAAATTCTGCTGCCATTTGTATTTCATCATTAATAAGGCCTCTTTTTGTTTGTAATGGTCCTATTGTAGTCTTGGAACCTCTAAGTAAACCAACATAATTATAAAACTTTTTTTTATTGTCTAATGTATCTGTTGCTAATTTATTTTTCATGTCCATCTTAGCTTTCCTAATCAGTAGTTTTACCTTATTTGAGTAGTTTTTATAACTATTCCATACATATATTGTGATGGTTGCTTTTTATATTTCCTATAGCATTTGCGTTTTTTATTAATTAATCTCTTAATTTTGTTGTTCCACCAAACTGGATTTCTAATCCCCTTTGTATATTTCTTCCTATTTGGTACCCAAGTATCCAAACAATGATTAATTTTGGACAGTATAAGAGTCCAAGCTTAACGGACATCTAGGCCCAAAAGTTCAGTGTTCCAATCCCATGTGGTGAAGTATTGTTTTATTTCTTGATAATTAGCTCTGGTGTAATCTTTTGTTATGGTATTCCCCTTGGTTTCAAATGATCCAGCCTGCATATGAAACAAAATCATATTATGATCACTGTTTCTCACCGGTTCTAGAATTCTACGTTCATGTACAGATGGCCCCATATTCGTAAGTACAATATCTATAATATTATTTCTTGTTCCTTCATGTACGATTTGATCTAGGTCTTGATTAACTGTAATGTCCAGAAAATCCCTCTCCATAGAACCATTGCAACTAAGCGTTGCCCAGTCAATATTAGGGAAGCTGAAATCTCCCATTAATATGACATTTTTACTTGGTTCGAAACTAAGAAAGTCAGTGTTTTGTTCTTCATTAAGGTTGGGGGCTCTATAAAATAAGCCTGTCCATAGTTTTATAGTTGATAAATTAATCTCTACCCAGATTATTTCATTATCACTATTAGCTCTATTTTTTGGGTGATACAATGAAATGTATGGTCCTCTGAAATATATAGTGCTATCCCCCCGTGTATCTTTCCTATTCTTAATTATTTTGTTAAATCCCGGAATATCTGTATTCCAACTGTCATCGTGAAACCATGTTTCAGTTACCCCACAAACAGAAATTTTCTCATTTTGGATTATATACCTTAATTCATCCATTTTATTTGACAGACTTTGAGCATTAAGTAATAATACCTTTATATCATTATTTATATTTTGGTGAGGTGAAATGTCATTAGGAGAGACTGTTTTTTTTGCAAAAGTTATTGATGTAGTTAAATCCTGAATTTCACTTTGGTCTCTGAATGAAGGTAATATTACTCTGCATGGCACCCAAACAGTAAAAGTAATAGGGAAGTCATCCAGTCAGTCAGTGCCAGCACAGAAATCAAAAATAAGGATCGAGCTGCAGAAGCAGGGAGAGGCTGCACTACTCTGATCATCCCGTGCAGCACTCGTCTCCGCCCCACCAAACCTACCACAGTCAGCCGAATCCATCCCAGAATGATTTTCCACCTCCAAAGCAGACCATCACCATTGCTCCACAAGAGAATAATGAATTATTAGCCAAACCAGAGAGGACACAGTCAGCCACTGTATGGAAACTTGTAGAGTTAATCCTCGGTCCCAGTCGATTTGTGGCGTCATCCAGCAGTGTGCTCCAGCGGACAGCAGATGATGAGTTCCAGCCTTTATACTGTACATCTGGACTACAGGCAGCTATAAGCTAGATTACTTCAAGGGTAGAAAACACATGAGCCAAGAGGCTGGAGCAGGCGAGGTCCCCCACCGAGACATACAGCAGAGAGAAAGGGCGGAATCAATCCAGTAGCCAGTCAGTAAAATCTTTTTATTTATTTATTTATTTCAGGTTCGGATTACAACCTTTGAGCCAAGAGGCTCTTTTACATAAGGTTCCAAGTCAAGAAACACAATACAAATACAAGAAGTATAGGTTCATAACAATGTACAGGACAATTGGTATACAGGTACAACAAAAGACTTGGCAGTTACAGTAAGTGCAAGAATTTGGCCATAGCACCCTTACACAAGAGAAGCAGGAGGTAGACGGAGTAGTAGTTCCACTGTAATGAAGCCATGAGGACGCCATAAGGTTGCTAAGTGCAGGGCAAAGGAGGTGTTTGCAGTCCAAACGGGCATTGTCTGGGAGGGAGGACAGGTGGGTATGGGTGGGTGGGAGGAGTTGTTTGGAAAGGGGAGTCAACTAGAGGTAGGGATAGCAAGTGGAGGTGGTAGCAGCCCAAACTGGCATTCTCCAGAAGGGGAAGAGGTTGGAAGGGAGGAGTCAAATAGAGGTAGGGATAGCAGGTGGAGGTGTCAGCAGCCTAAACAGGCACTGTCCAGGAGCAGGGGAGACATGAGAGGTGGGGAAGGTGGGGGGGGGAATCATTGGAATGACGGGGAAGAGGGTGTCAAAGGTAGGTATAGCAAGTGGTTAGGATTGGCAGTCACAGTGGTTTGCTTCAGCTAGAAGAAGGCGGAGGTCTCTTTTAAAAGGGCTAATCTTTCCATATTCAATGAAGGGGGCAGGGAGTTCATTTATCTATTGAGGCCCACGTTAAGCGAGGGCACGCTGGGCAAATGAGGTGCACTTAAAAGGGATCTTGAGAATATCTCTAATTGTTCTCCTTGTCATCTGTGAGGTCATGGAGTGCTGGAAAGGTCCTGCAGTTGAGCCAGGGGTTAAACCAAATAGGGCCTTTTTCCCAATTAGACAAGCCTGATATCTGACCAGTAGGTGCAGTGGGAGCCAACCCATTTTAGAATAGATTACAGGAGTGCATCAGTTTATGTGCTCCTAAGACCAGTCTTCAGGCTTTGTTTAGTAATACTTTTATCCTTTTCAGAGCAGTTTCAGTGCCAGCGCTGTAGATGACTAGCCCATAGTCGATAGTTGATAGTATCAAGCTCTGCATAACAAGGCTCAGGGCCTCGGGAGACATTGATTGCCTGTGATGACAGAGTATGCTAAGCTTGGTATTAGCTATTTTAACTACATAATCAATGTGAAAGGTGTAAGACAGTGCGTCATCAAGGTGAGTGCCTAGGTATTTGAAGGAAGTTCCTTGTTCTAGGGTGTCACCTTTCTGACTAAAGATGAATAGTGGACTAGATTTTTTCTTGTTGTGGGGCATTGTGAAGTACATAACTTTCTTTTTTTATAGTTTAGGAATCTGTGTTGGGAAAACTAAGTCTCAAGTTGTCTAAAGTTATTCTGCAGAGCAACTGTTATGCCAGTATGATGATTACCTGGTTCTAAGATCACAGCATCGTCTGCGTATAGCAGCATGCCGGCTGGGCAGGTGGATGGAAGAGACTTTATTAATAAGCTAAATAGCAATGGGCCAAGGATAGACCCTTGGGGGACCCTCCCCAAGAATATGTCCCTGGGATCGGACATTGCCTCACTTATTCTCACCCTCTGTAATCTATGGGACAAGTAGATACTGAACCAGGAGGCAGTGTCATGGGACAGGCCTAGCATCAGGAGGTTGTTAAGGGGCTGGCAGTATAGCCCAGAGGTTAGAGTAACGAGCTGTGAATGAGCTTGGTACATCCAGCAGACCTGGGTTTGATTCCCACAACCTCCACTTGCATATTGTGTGACTCTAAGTAAGTCACTTAACCTCCCCAGTGCTCCCAGGTCACCCCTGAAAACAGGCACTTGTGCCTAGTGGGCCTTACCCGGTTACCAAAGACTCAAAAACAAAACAAAAGTAGGATCTGGTAGTTCACAGTATCAAATGCCTTAGTGAGGTCCCCACCAACTTACCAGTGTCTAGGGCAATCGTATAGTTGGGAAGTGAAGGCTATTAGGGCTGTTATAGTGCTATGGTTTTTGCGGAATCTGTGTTGTTGGGAGCAGAGCAGATCATATTTAGTTAGGTGTTCAGTTAGCTGATCAGATACAATCCTTTCGAGGGTTTTTGAGAGAGCGGTAGTATAGAAATTGGTCGGTAGTTACCCAGGTTGGTTCTGTCCCCATTTTTAAACACCAGGGGGACAAGGGCTGTTTTCCATTTATCAGAGAATACTCCTGTTCTTAATGATATATTGAATAGCTTAGTGAGAGGAAGAGCTAGTTCATCCAGAGTGAGAGCTACGAGTTTCATATCTATCACATTGCCCGTAACCCTGGTTTTTGCCAAGGACCCTTCTGACATATTTAATGGTTTGAGTCCTAGTTACTTGTTTGAAATAAAATAGGGGTTGACCCAAGTTTTGAATGGGGTGTGAATTAAAGCAAGAGAACTTACTAGTGGGTAAGGTTTTTAAATATTCTGGAGGTAGAACTGAGCTTAGGTCCATGAATGTGTTAGCCATGTCCTTGGGCTCATGTAATGAGCCTGAATTTGTGACAATGAAGTCAGCTGGGGTTCTGGCTCTTTCAGTGGTCCCAACTCAGTCCAGCTTCAGCTAACTTCTCCAACTTCTTTTGCAAATCTTGCACAAAGGCCAATCCTTTATCCGCCTCCCAAAAGGAAAATGTAGATCCCTTGTTTAATTTTGAGAAGTGCAGTGTACGCAAAGATAAAGTCTAATTTAAGGTCCCGCAGCTTGTTCAATATGGGGTAAAAGGGCTTCCATCTTCTCTGCAGCCACTGGGAGAAATCTTGAGAAATACATAGTTGATGCCCCTCATAAACCAAGTCCTTCACATTCCAATAGGCGTTAAGGACTGTTTGCCGGTCTTTAAAGTTGTAGAACCTCATAATTATCTAGCGGGGAGGTTGGCCAGCCACCGGCTTGGGTATAACGGCCCGGTGCACTCTTTCTAACTTAAAGCTGCCATTTTTCGGTTTCAGCTCTAGCAGGCTTGGTAACTTTGTGGCACAAAACTCTTCTACACAAGGGCCCTCTTTGCCCTCCAGAAGCCCTCCAAGACGGAGATTTAGATGACGGTGGTAATTTTCCTAATAATCAAAAAGGTCCTTAAACTCCTCAAGCTCCTTTTCAAACTGGGCTACTTTTTCAGAGAGAGGGCCAATAGTATCTTCAAGTGTGGAGATCCAAGTCTCAGCTTTGTCAAGTCGTGAGGCATGAGAGGCGTTTTGCTCAGTAATCTCTTGGAGTTTGGCCTCAAATATGTCCAGCCTTGGGTTCAGTGCAGCTAACACTTGCTCAGTTACTAGTCAGCCCAGCAGGACATCTCAGCTGCCAAGAGGGAAATCGAGCCCTGGGTTTCCAGTGACACAGGTGGCTGCTGCTGTTTCTTCATGGATTTCGCCACAGATCTTTGAGTTTTTCTCCCCGTTTCACACCAAATACTCATCCATAGTTACTTTAATAACTGACTCTTCATAAGGGTGCCAACAAATATCACTGGAAATATGTATTTTTATATGTTAGTTCTCACATGATGGCGCTCAGGCAGAACACATCTTTACTCATAGATGCTCATCAGCGTTTCCCTCCAAGCTTCTGTTTTAATAAGCGCTCTGAAGGACCTGTGAGTTAAAATGAGTAATGTAGAAAACAGTGAACATAAGCATAAGGGAGCTTAATCTACGAGTCAAAGCACACCACTCTTTTTTTTTTGGGGGGGGGGGTGTTACACCATAATCCATCTCCTTAAGCCGCTAAGGTAGCTTCTCTTATTGAAGGAAACAGGGAACGGCACTACAAAAAGAGACGAGCTGCATGTCCATTTTATAAATATGAATTATGGGGGGAAAAAGATTTCTTGGTCCAAAGTTGTATCTTTAAAACAGTACCAGGATATTCAAGGCTCTTAGTTCAACTTAATAAGCTAGGTAGTTTAGCCTTGAAGAAAGGAAACAAAACCTCTTGGGGCAAGGCACCTATTGCTGAACAGCATCTTATATGAGCTTGCAAGAAGAAATCACCATACCCAGATCTTATGCTACATTTTTATTCCTTTATCTTTGGCCGAAGAATCAGGGGTCCAGGAGTCCAATCTCCCCCCAAAAAGGGTCTCTCCTAGCCAGCCTTCACAATGATCATTATGGTTAGTTTTTAGCCTCCAATGTTATGTGGATTGGAAACATCTCTGAAGTAAAAACAGGGAAATCGCTCATCTGAGCGCAGGAAATTTCATTCAGTTATTTATTTATTGAAATGTTTCACCAGGAAGGTACACTGAGCAACAAGTTGCTCATCTCCCGGTGCAACCTGGGGGGAAGGGGTACAATAGGAGTGAAACATTAAACATTCAAATTACAAGATCAACATTAACACAAAGTTCTAAGGCAGGTGTTACAAGCAGTAGTACAACAATGTTGCACATAATAGGTAGAAAGAGTGGACAATAATAAGTGCTGGGTTAATAAGTAAATAAGTGCTTACATAAAAGAGAAGAAAAGGAGGGTGGTGAGAGGGGGGAAAGGAGAGCGAGGGTTAAGGTGGGGGGGTAGGGGAAGAGTCATGTTCAAGTTACATTCAAGTTACAAGATCAACATTAACATGCAGTTATAAGGCAGGTGTTACAAACAGTGTTAAAACAGAGTTGTTCATAATATGTAGGAAAAGTGAACAATAATAAGTGCTGGGTTAGTAAGTAAACAAGTGCATATGTGAAAGAAAAGGGGGAAAGGATAGCGAGGGGTGAGGTGGAGGGATGTAGGGGGAGTGGAGTAGATGAGGGATACAAGCCCCTGAGGGGGTAGAAGAGGGACCCATGGATAGCATTTGGCATCCCTTACATTCTGTGAGAGATAAAGGGTGGCCAGAAAGGGGGAGCAATTTGGAAGAAGGGGAGGAAAGCTAGAAATTTGGGGAGTGAGGGTGCATAGGGTAAAATGAAATGTAATGGTAGAGGGGTAGGGTTTATCCAGGGCTTATAGGAGGGAATTAGGGAGGGGCATGGCAGGAACAGCTAGGCGCAAGGTAATTTTTGAGGGCAGAGCTGATGGAGTAGGTGGAGAATGAGTGCCGGATTTGAGGGGGGGAGTGAATTCCAAATTTTTGAGAGGTAGTGGGAGTAAGCAGATTGTCCGATTAGGGTGGAGCTGACAAATATAAATTCCCCCCCACCCTAAGCAAAGATGGCATACCTTTTCAAGTATAAATTAGGCATTTCAGCACTTATAGTGCACCTGTTGAAGATGTTATCATCCGTCTCAGGATCTTCCCTGGTTCCTGGCTCCTTTGATATACAAAGATTCAGCATTTCAGCACTGTAAGCACAGCTCCCTGGTTTCAGACCAGAAGTTAATTCCATAGCACCAGACACTGTGTCCCACAAGAGAACACTAGCACATGTATAGGTATACAAAAGTGTTCATTAATAAGATTGCGTTTTATAAAGGCTTTGCTGGTGACACAACATAAGTCCACTGCATGCGCATTTTCGAGTGCAATTTACAATGGTAATAGCAATAAACCAGAGCCTTAACGTGATCTCTGCAAATTAACAGTCGCATTTGGGCTTTTAACTCATTACCTCCAATAGCTCCATATGAAGTCCGAACTATCTGGTTTACCTGACACAAAGCGGCCGCCAAGGTAATAATGAGTTAAAATTAAATCCAGCACACAGCACCTCCGGACATATTCTGCAAATCAGCAGTAATCTTCTTCTTAAAAGCCAACAGTATTCTGTAACAAAATCACAGAGCGGTCATGGTCTAAGGCACACTATGGCCGGCATGTGAGCCAACAAACGACGTCTTTTAGCCAACATCCCAAACAGTTTACTATGATAAAACAACTTTATTATGAATTTTCCTCTCCTAGAAGTGAATTACCTTGATGTAAAAACCAAACAATTCCCAAGCAAACACTACGTCACGTGCAAGCCCGCTGATGTCACCTGCCTATGACATCACTGAGCTATATAGCCCTGTGCACTGCAGTGCTGCGCAACCATGTAACTCTGCAACACGCATGTACCACAAGCACATGCACGTGCCACCCCATGCTGGCTGCATGCCCCTAGATGTGCCCCTGTCCCTGGATGTACATGTTGCGCAGTGCACCGACACATTGTGCAGTGCTACGTATTAAGTGTACTGTGCAAACGCAGGACAGGCCCTGAACCAGGAAGCAGCATGTCAAGAGGCTGTGCAGCACATCGAGGAAAGAGACATGAGTTCAGAGCGAGGACATGCTGCTATGCAGCGCGACCACCAGTGGTCAGCTGTTCAGATTGCCAACCTGATGGACCTGGTGGTAGCCAGAGAGGAGGAGGAGGAGCTGCTCAGAGAGGCAGCTGAGGCAGACAGGCTCCAGTGCGGGGTCTGGGCCCTGGTGGGCCATCGCCTGACTCACAGGATGGGGACTGTCTGCACCAGGGACTAATGCCACCACAGGTTCAGAGCTCTGCAGTAAAGGGAGGCACATAGGCTGCATGAACTGCAGGATATGGTCACCAGTGGCACCGTGCCCAGGCCAGGTAGGTACAGCTGGATGCATACCTCTCAACTGTCAATGATGTACAGGGACATCCCTGACTATGCCTCAAATGTTTACTCTGTGCCTCGTACACCATGGGTCTGTGACTGAACAGTGGGGACTGTCAGCACAAAATAACGCTGAAAATTAAAGTTACGAATTTGTTCATCTCTGGACTAGGCATGTCACACTCATCTCCTGATTCTATCAGCATTCTGTGTGCACATTACCACTCTGTCAGATGTGTTCCTTAATAGAGGTCTGTGTCCCTGATGTTGTGATGCCTTGTCCCTGAGTTATGCGACATGAGGTTGACAGGTATGGGGCGTGTGGATGGGCATGTGTGCAGCACAGTGGCATCATACAGTACATAAGGGAAATCTCCCCAGACACTGTGCACATCTTCTGGGTGCTCTCGGTGCTCCTCTGCGTACAGCATGCTATGCCCCATGGCTTGGCCCACCAGTTGTATGATACTGGCCAACCACCCTGGCTCACGGAACGCCAGTCTGTCCTGTGCAGGTGCTGCACCACAATGGTTGCCTGGGGGAGCACAGTCCCTCACCGCACAGTGGGAGCTGCCACCTGGCCATGGTGGGAAAGGTATGGGTGTGAGGGCTGTCTGTATAGTGGTATGGCACAACTGGCTCAGTCCATGTGCTGTCCACAGGATCCCTGCCATCCTATCACCTGTTGCAATGATGGCCGTGTCAATGCCCACATGCAGTGTCCCTGTGGCCAGCCTGGATGCTGTATCCAGCAGGATGTGGAGCTGTCCACTGGTTTATCAAGCACAGTGTGTCCACAGGGGGAGCAGCTTGGATGCAGGGGGGATATGCAGGTTATGGGACCATGTGAGGGCACACACTATGGCATCCAAGGCCCCTGAGTGTACCACTATGCTGCCCCCCGCCCATGTGGTGCATTTCCTGGCACACCATGCATACCCATACAGTTGATGCCTGCACAGGGACTGAGGATGGCATGTCATATCAGGGGCACCAGGACCAGTGGGCAGCAGCCACAACTGGACTGGCTCACCAGGACCTGGACAGTACCATGTGGGCCCCTCTGTTGTGTAGCTGGCCACATTCCACACTTTGGCAACCCTACTGTGCTCAGCTCTGTTGCAAGTCCATGGACCCTGTATGTCTTTGTAGGCAGCAAACACAGAGCTACAGTATATCATTGAAGGGGTCTGCCAATGTACGTGCATCCCCTTTGCCTCCCCTATTGGGTGTCCAAGTAGGCACCAGTGTCAACCTCCCAGGCAGGACCCCTGTACCCCAGTCTGACCCTGGTAGCAGCCAATACACAGGGTGGCATGTATTGTGGATGTCCCAACCCCACAGCAGGTGGGCCGTACTGTATGTGTGCATGCTAGTTCGCATGTGAGTGGTGCCACTGGCTGGGCCACTGGCACCGGCAGCTCCCCGCCCACCCCGCCCCCATGCATTGCAAGTGTTGTAGCTTGGCCAGGGTTCAGGTAGATGTGTGGTTCTGTGGAAGATTATAAACTGGATGGGGCACTGTGGAGCACCATGGGAAACTGACTGCATCTCTCTTTTCCTATGCTGCAGATTTCAGTGCACAGTTCCTACAGGAGGAGCAGAGGAGTTAGAGGCACAGAAGGGAGTTGTGAGAAGTGTCAGCGAGCTATGATGGGGCCCAGGATGGATCTTGAGAGAGAAGGCAATCCAGAGAGTAGACCACCACGTGTGCAACACCCGGGGTTACATGTGTACATGCATAGGAGCCAGCACACGTTGTGTGGTGATGGGACTCTACCTCCATAATATCCCCTTGGCTATATGGGTCTGTGGCGGTGTGTGCCATGTCAGCACCTCACAAGCTGTCGGGGCAGTGGGATGGGGCCCAGTGTCAATGGGGACAGCGATGCCCCAGGGTGTGCAGCTGGGGGTGCCATGTTTCCATGTCACTGGGCCATTGCACACTTTATTTTATTTATTTCAGTCTAGGATTAAAATATCTTTGAGCACAAGCACTCATTTACAAAGGTTCTGCATCAGCGGGTGGGGTTACAAACTGACAAAGGGAAGACTAACAGAGGTAAGCTAAAATGACAATTAGTTGAAGCAGTCACAGGAGCTGTTTGAGTTGAAAGTTGAACTGGCCAATTTTAGGTGAGGATGATCCCCCTAAATCCAGGGTATTAAACCATAATGGAGCTCTGTAGGAGAAGGATCGCTGACCCTGTGTAGTCTGGCATCTAGGGACAAGGAGTAGTTGATTAACAGATTCCCGTGTATGCTCAGTACTGCAGGTCAGGGTCAGCAGTGACGCAGTCCCAGGAGGAAGTAGGCCCAGTAGCGCTTTTTTGGTTGAGAGGCATGTCTGATATTTAATCCTGTATCCGAGCTGTAGCCAGCCCATCTGCTCATAACGTTAGACAAGTATGGGTAAGGCGATCGGAGCCTGTGATAAGCCTGCAGGCCTTGTTCTGAACAACAGTTATCCTTCGAAGGGAGGATCTGGGAGAGTGTGAGAATGGAGCTATAGACAGCCAATTTAAGCACTTCAGGGGTTAAATTACGCTTGTGACGATAGAGGAGCCCAAGTTTTATATTTGTGACCTTGGCAACATTCTCAATATGTTGTACGTAGGAGAGATGATTATCCAAAGTAACCCCCAGATATCTGAAGTGCTCCACCAGTTCAAGTGGGGCACCAAGTAGGTTTTTTTTTTTGCATTATATTTTTATTAAGCTTTATATGCAAGTAATACTCACAAAAATCATACCCAGGAATGGATTCACAACAAATGCAGACATCAAAACAAAGCAGAAACATATCCCCAACTTAGCAAGACCCACCCCTCGTTTATTATCAGCCTGGGGGAATTAGCCACAAAACCATTCCAGAATAAGAACCCCACAAAGTCTGTAGCTTAAGGAAGGCTTCATCGGGGGTATACACTACCAGAGGTCTCTACGGGACCCACTGGCGTGTGAGCATCAGCCCACAAACCCCAATAAGATTCAAGTAATCTAACTAAATAACAGCTCCTATGTTACCCAAGTCCCTATTCAATAACAGCAATACTAAAATTAGATATCCTCCTTAGTAGATAGTAAACATCAAAGGTCAGGCTCCTAAACTTAAATTTGACTGTCCTGGGAGTAGTCCTTTGTGCTCCTTTTATAACATAGCCACAAGTGAAAGTTAAACAGTATACGAGTGTACACAAATATACAGACAGTGTAAAATCCACACTAATTAAACAGTCTCAGGCTTCCAAACAAGATTCCAAAGTTATAAAAGTGCCCTTGGTAACGGCCTAGGAAAAAAGAAAGTCCATATGTATTGTAATAGTCCTCAATAATCGTTAGAGAATCTTACATGCATTGCTGCAACCCAATACCATGGCGCACAACTACCTGTAAGGGAGCCTAAGGTAATAACAGCACATTATATGAAAATATGGGGTAAACAGAAGTGCACAGAGAGTCAACTTATCAGCATAAGTCCAGCAACAGGATCACTCCCCATCTGCTTCCAAATCTTCCGAATCCCGGGGTACCTCCTGCTCCATCAGTTCGAGCGCCTTCTCAGCCTCAGCAGGGTCATTAAACATATAGACCTTGGCATGCCAAAACAAGCGCAGCCGTGCAGGGAATAACATCTGATGTGAAATTTTGAGCTGCTGAAGTCGACTGTGCACTCCATCAAAGGCTCTCCGACGTTGACGGGTCTTGAAGGATAGATCCGGGTAAATAGATAGAATCGATTCTCTATATTTAAATATTCTTCGTCTTCTTACTGCAGCTAGGATACGGTCACAGACCTCCACTCCAGTGCAAACCACCACCAGAGTATTCGGGCCCTTCTGATCCTGTGTCACTCTTCGGGGAGAGAGCCGGAAAGCCTGTTCCAGAGAGAGCGGAGGCTCATCTTCACGCAGGTATGTTCGCATGAAATCCAGGGGGTCTTCTCCTTCTGCTGACTCTGGGGCCCCAAGATATGAATGTTCCACTCTCTCGCTTGATTCTCCAACATCTTAAGTTGGTGGTGGAGTGTAGATGTGTCCCCAATAAGCTTAGTGGACACATCCATTATTTTATTCAAGTTACGCTCCAACTTTGAAACCGTTTGGTGAGTGAGCTCCGCTTTAGTTTCTAGTGCCGCAACCCTCGGAGTCAAAAGATCAAATTTCCAATCCAAATGCTGGATTGAGCAGACAAGCTGCTGTAGCGTTGTGCGACCTGGTCCCAAAGACACTTTTTCTAGATCAGTCATACCGGCAGCCCCTGCTGCGCTGTTCTGTGAAGACCCATCTCCCTTCTTGCCTTTAGGATGAAAAGAATTAGGTGGTACAGCCATAAAGCCCCTCGTTTTCCCCATAATAAATCAGTCCAGGGTATCCAAAGTGTAGAAATAACAAGATCAGACTGAAGGGCTTCCAAAATTGCTTTTAAAATTCAGATAAAAGTTCAAAATATATGGAGCTGTACAAAGTGCTGCCTTCCACGTGGCTGCTCAACAGCGCTCCCCAAGTAGGTTTTTGATGGTGAAGGCATGACATTTGTACTAGTTGTGCAGGGTACTGAATATCATTACTTAGTTTTTTTTGTAGTTCAGGGCCAGTTTCTGGGCACTGAACCAACTTTCAACATCCTCGAAGCCACGTTGTAGGTGATGTTCAAGAAGAGCGGGGTTAGGTTGTTTTGAAAAAATGACAGCATCGTCAGAATACAAAAGTATTCATTGGTGGCAGCAAGACGGAAGGTTTTTGATGAAGATACTGAAAAGGACAGGGCCAAGGATGGAACATTGAGGCATGCCGGAACGGACCATCCGCTGGTCAGAGGTGGTGGTTGAGATTTTCACACTTTAGAAGCGGTCCACCAGATAGTTTTTTAAACCAGTGCGTCACCTCAGTTGATAGTCCAATAGAGGTTAGTTGTTTTAGCAGTAATGGGTGGTTCACTGTATCAAATGCCTTTGTTAAATCTATGAAGGCTGCACCAACAAGGCTCCCTTGGTTAACTGACTGGTGAATGAAGCCAGTAAATTCCAGGAGGGCAGTGGTGGTGCTGTGCCCTTTACAGAAACCATGCTGTTGTGGGCATTGTGTGGAGTATTTTTCAAGATACCCATTTAATTGGTCCTCTATTATACGCTCTAGGATTTTTGATTGGGAAGGGGATTGAGATGGGTCTGTAGATGGTGTGTATGGAGTGATCTCCAGATTTATGGACAGGGGTAACCAGAGCTGTTTTCCAGACACGGGGGAACAGGGATAGACTTAGCGAAAGGTTAAAGATCCTTGTGATGGGAACTATAACTTCATCAATGGTAAGTGCAAGGAGTTTTAGGTCGAGAGAGTCACCACTGTGCTATGACTTACCCAAGATTTTATGCAAGTGTCTTCTAATAAGGGAGACTGGTACTTTCTTAAACTAGAAAGGAGAGATTGAGTCGTGACATGTGCTGGGTGCTGGTATCCAATATTCATGGCGTGTCTCACCTTGGGAGATACTGGGCATGAGGGGGACAATGGGGGGTGTAAGTGCCCCGACCATAGTCACGCACTCAGCCCAGCTCCAGGGTTGGTGGTGCTGCTGGAGGAGGGGGTGTGACCTTACCATGTCTTGCACAGTGCTGTGCACCCTGTACGGAACCCATACAGGCTATCTCACTAGTGCCAGTGTCTAGTGATGTGCATTTCTGTGTGTGTCACCATGCTAGAGGCAACGCTGTGGAGGTATCACCCAATGGATGCAGGTGGTAGGTGCACCATGCCATGTCTGTGCTGCAGACATACCACTTGTGTGCCTGTCCCATGCCATGCCAACACCCCTATTGTGTGGCTATGGGTACTGTGAGCCACTGGACTACTGCCATGGGGGATGGCGTTAGTACACACCTGCCATGGTGGGGCCGCCCCATGGGTGGTGGACCCCTACTGTTCTGCAGCCACAACTGTGGCCACAGAGTGCAGCAGTGGAAGGCAGCCTTCTGTGTGTGGTCAGTACAGTGCCATGACTGCCCATGTGCCTCAGATGACCACCATGGTGTATCCTCTGTGCTGGTGGCCTCTCCAGTGCCACATGTGGTCTGTGGCATGCCCCAGATGGACACTGCTGGCCCGCCATACTAGTATGGGATGGTGAGCACCGGGGCCTCTGGTAGGTGGTGCATCCAGGGGGCCAGGTGTGCATGCCTCAGGCCTCAGCCATGGTGGTGTCCACTACACATGACACCATGCCAGCTATGCTATGGTGACCCAATGCATATGGCACCACTTGCCACACACCGGATATGGCGAGGATGGATGACCAATGCCCTGCACAGGTCCTGCAGTGGCAGACATCCCTTGAATAAGGCCCTGTCCTATTTGTTAAGCAGAAATAGGTAAATGCAAGGATCTGTTCTAGCCTCTCCTTTTCTGTCTGGTTGCACAAACAAATGTTGTTGTGAAACCTAGGAACTGATCACTCTGACAGTCTTGCGATTCTCCACCTCTTGCTATCTCTCTGCTTTCCCTTGCTGTTTCTGTCTTTTCTTCCCCCTTGCTTATCTGTGGTTATAAACTATATGTGAATCTTTATTGAAACTGTGATCACTTTGTTTGAAACTGCATATAGTTATACTGTTGAAATGATTGCAGAAAGCTATTTGTACTCAAGGGGTTAACCTTGAGATGCAGCACAAACTTTTCCAGAGCTGGTAACAGGAGGTCAGTTCTGGGACACCATGTTCTATTTTGTTGCACCTGCAAGAAAAGTGACATAAGTTCTAATACCTTTTATAAGAAACAGGATGTCTGTTAACGAGCTGAAGTTACAGAAGTTAACAAACTGAAATTACAAAGTTAATTACCAAGCAAAGATTATTTTAATCAGCAATCTTGCCGGGGACTGAAACTTGAAATTAGAGATACCCTCAGACAAAGGACTTTGTTTTCTCTGTACTGCCTTTGTACAATTTTTATTTTTTATTTTACTGTTATTGATAATTATAAAATGCTATTTGCAAATGTTATAACTGCAGCTGGTTTTCCCATACTTTTTGACCTGTGCCTTGATGACAGACAGGTCAGTGTAGAGCCAGTGGGGGAATGGGGTCTGGGCTCAGATTGCTATGGTGTAACACGTGGGCAGCATCCCTCAGCTGTTGTGGTGCCCTGCCGACACCGTTACAGTGTATACAGTGACCCAGCAGCCTTAGTCAGGTGTAGTACGGCTGCTACATACAGTGACCATCAGGGTATATAGGGTCACCATGGACCTAGCGGGGGGGCCAGTATGGACATTCTAGTGTCCATGTCCACTCTGGCTACACTGCACCTATGCTGCACTGGTGATGCCAGAGATGTCGGCCATGTTCAACCTCAGTGCAGCGTACACTGGTGTTCTGCCGACAGGTAACAGTGGATCCTGCATCCTCCCACATATACCACTGCAGCAGTAACATGCACCATGGGCCTGCGCATGGTGCTGATGGCCATTCCCAACCTTGTATAGCTGTGCTGTGTGCCCCATGTGTGTACCTGTGCCCTGTCCTGGCTGTGGCCCAGGAAGAGGCATGGCTGTCCACGTCTAGCACACCTGGGTTTGCCAGGGCAGAGGATGCCTGGCCAGTGCCAGCAGGGTGTGCAGCCACCCTACCATGTCCCCAAGACATGCCTCTAAGGATTAACAGAACTTTATCTAAAATATATGCCCAGTCACCAGCAGGGTCCCAGATAGCTCGGTTTTAGGCCCACTACTCTTCAACCTATTTATAAGTGATTTAGACAAAGACTGTTAAAGAATCATTAACAAATTTGCAGGCAACACAAAAATGGGGGGATCAGTAAATACATATGAGAACAGAACCACCCTTGAAGAAGATATACAAAAACTGAAGGAATGGGCAGTGGAAAACAAAATGAAATTTAACACTGCAAAATGTGTGGTAGTGCACTTTGGCCTTAACAACAAGGGTCAAGAATACTACATAAATTTATTTGTTTATTTATTTTACTTATTTAGTTTTTGTTGACTGGGTAAGGGTACTAAAACTGGGAAGACTAAAAAGTCGTATAATGATACTACTTTTTTTGAATAAAGTATTACTTTCGGCACAGCTTATCAACGGGGCCAGGTCTGGTATGCACCCACCTGCACACACATTTCACAAAGGCAGTCTGTACTCTAGGATAGATTTTCTTTTTCTTTCACATTGAGCACTGGTGGTAAACTATATGGTCACTCCCACTGAAACCTCAGATCACACTGTTTTTTTTTATACTTTTTATTTAGCATTTCATACATATGCATAAAACACATCATTCCTGAGCATATATAACAACATTAGATAATCGTTGTACATTACTAAGGATTATGAGGACACATTACAATTGGTACAGCTTTAGGGGGCAGGCATACGCACTGCACTCAGCAGTGTACAGTACAAAAAATCAGGCTGGGGCAACAAAAAGAGGAAAGCAAGGACACTGTGAGACACATTGTGCCTGCGTTGCACCGAGTCCTTTTTTGCCTTTGTTGTTCACTATGGGGCACTGATGCCACCAGCCAAATACACAAGCAACTTACCAGGCAGCCAGGCAGAAAAACAAAGGAAGGAGGATTACAGGAAGAAACTGATTACTTGAACTAAGACATGGCAAACGGGGGGTGGGGGGGCAGGCCTATTGTTGGTGAGGCGTGGCAGCACATATTTTGGTTTATGTTTACATAAAGGGGGGGCAACAGTGCATCAGTTTTGAGTACAAATTTAAAATTCCTGGCTACACCCCTGTTAGGGGGTGATACCAAAGGTAATAACATAAGGAAAAAAAAAAAAGAGTTATACATCATCTAGGAGTTATATTTGTAGCCAATGCCCAATTTTTCATATCTAGACTATTAATAAGTCAACATTTTGTAACCGACCATTTTAGGTCTTTTATTCTAATTCAGAAACATTAATAAGAAACTTTTCCCATTCTAGAGCTCCCCAAAGCCCTTCTTTTCAACAGATGATAACCTTCCTTCAGTAACTCGGTCCCAAGAGAATTGGTTACATTATATTTAGTAGTAATTATTCTAAATACCCATTTCCCTTTGGAAGAAGCATGATGTCTTAAGGGACTAGAGACTAGCTCCAGCCCACCTCTCTGAAAAATTGTGAGTTAAAAGGGGGCCATAACACGTGAATCCCATTTCCTTGCAGCTTTTAAACTTGAGTTACTGACTTAAAGATTAAATTGTAACGCATCCAACTTTTATAAACAGCAAAACCCTTAGAACTGCCATTTTAACAGCTAATTTGGCTAACTTTGGATATTTCTTGCTTGTGGACTTAAAAGAAAAACATCAGAACTCCAAGTCTTCCAGTTCGATTGTAGATCCTGCTTGCTGTACTGTATACTGTGTAAAGTCCAGGTAAAACAACAGAAAAAACGTGTCCATTTGGAGAGAGTCTTTCCATTACTTAAATATATGCATCATATGGTACTCATATTTAGCAAAGAAATACATTTCTTAGAAAGACAAACTTCCCTTCCCCATGAGATCCGGAACTTATTGCACAGATTAGATAAAGTAAATAACAAAGAATTAGCAAACCAATCTGATGTTCAGTCGTCATCAGAATCATCTTCGGAGAGACGTTCTTCGTGTACTCGCCGTGCGGCAATCTTCTCCACACACCACCTTGCTTCTTTGTTTATTTATTTGTTATTTATTTATTTATTTATTTAGCTTTTGTTGACGGGTAAGTGCACTAGACAAATCCTGCCTATTTTCAGGCACGACCGGGGAGGGTGATACAGATGAATGCCAACTGACCTTGAACCAGATTAAGCTGTTGGTGGTATTTTTAGTGAATGAGGGAAATTTGGCCAGGACACGGGAGAATTTCCCCTACTCTTTTCGATAAGTGCCATGGGATCTTTAACATCTACCTGAACTACCACCAATCCAGGCAGATGGGACCTCGGTTTAACGTCTCATCCGAAAGAATCGGTGAATCTATATTGCTTTCACCCATCTGCGAAAAACTGACAAGCCGGGAAGGCCACGGAGTATGTAATCCCCAAGTCTCTCAGTTTTTGTTTTACCCCATCGAAGGCTTTTCTTCTCATTTTTGTAGCATATGCGAGATCTGGGAAGAAAAGTACATGGTTCGCGCCCTGAAAAACAGGACTTCTGGTTCTGATGGCTCCAAGGATCAAGTCCCGTTCTGTCGCAGAGGCAAGTGTAAGCAACACGGTGCACAGGTTTTCATTGCTGGTATTAGGCCTGTGAGGGGCAATTCTATATGCCCGCACAATTTTAAATTCAGTCAGTTCTGTTAGATCGGTAAGTCATGGACCCAGATACTGCGAGAGATTTTCCCCCTCGATCCCTTCAGTGAGGCCCAGGATTTGTATGTTGGCCGATCGAACTGTATTTTCAAGTTGCTCCACACGACTTCTAAGAGCGACTTGTTCTTTAATAGAAGTGGCGGTTGCTGCCAGGGCCTTCCCCGCTACTGCCTCCGTTTTTTTAGTTGTTTCTCCCACGG
Organism: Neoceratodus forsteri; assembly: GCA_016271365.2. Taxonomy (NCBI): domain Eukaryota; kingdom Metazoa; phylum Chordata; order Ceratodontiformes; family Ceratodontidae; genus Neoceratodus; species Neoceratodus forsteri. The sequence goes on along the minus strand of CM028130.1, from coordinate 959,067,835 downwards.
TATCGAGACGTGTTTCTACTGCTTGAAGTCGTTGGGAGAAGGAGTCTAACTTCTGGTCTATTGGTTGCACTGTTTTAGTGATTGCATTGACCAAAGTTTGAAAAGAATTAAGCGAGGCTGCAGGTGACTCCGTGCTAGTCGAGGCGGCAGCCTCATCCACATGATCTGGCTGTTTAGGTGTGGGCACACGCGACTGAAAAAATCTTGCTTCACTTTGTTTGTCCCACAGTAGCTCAAGTTTTATATCCAGAGGTGCAGAATTATGTAGTGAAGATGCTGAAGTATATCACACATCAATTTGGATGTCAATTTTCGTAATTTTGACGTTTTATTAGAGCTTCTCTCAGGAGCTCCAGAAAGTAGCTGCTTCTGGCTGGGCTGCTAGCTCCGCCCCTCCCTCACATCACACTCTTATTGCGATCCAAGATGGAGCTGCTCTGAGTAAGCCTATGACACATATGTGGAGACTAAATATCTCAGCTTTGGAGAATCAGGAGATTGGGTATGCAGTACAGGACCTCTTAGAGGCTAGAAAATCAGTTTTTGAGTTGTATGACAACTCCACTGAATGGTGGGTGGACACGAAATATGATTTGAAAACTCTGTTTCGAACATGGGCCAAACATCATAATGCAGTTAAATATGTTCAATACTTGGAATTACGACAACAACTGCAGATTTTACTGTCTAGAACACGACACTGGTCATGATTATTCAACCCAAATTCAAACACTTAAAAAAGAGATGGCCACTGTACAATATGACCGTGCGGCTTCATTATTTGCTGAACAAAAATCTGGACTCATGGCAAGAGCAATCATATTAATCCTTATGACTGTTGCAGAAATAGGATAAATTCTAAATATATGGCCCAGATCAAACATTTGGATGGCTCCCTGGCAGACCATAATTTGGAAATTGTGCAATTAGTGCACCTTCGTACTGTTAATTTGTTCTGTTCCCCAGGGGTGGGTGCAGGGTCTACTGCTGAGTTTTTTCAGGATTTATTGGTACCTGAACTTTCCAAAGACATAAAAGAAGATATGATTGCTCCCATTTCCTCAAGGGAAATTATTGGGGTTGTTTCTGCTACAAGAGGGGGTATGGCTCCAGGTCCCGATGGCTTACCCACTGAATTTTACAAATTCTTGACAGCATGGTACATTACCTAGTTATTGTCTTCAATGGTACACTTAACGGCTCTCAGACTATTTCCCCTGTTATGTCAGAAAGCTTTTTATTTGTTTAAAAAACGGGATAAAACAGCTCTCCATAATTGGAGGCCTATTAGTTTACTTGAACTCCGATCGGAAAATCCTAAGTAAAATCCTAAATATCAGATTGGCTGAAGCAGTGCAAACTTTGATAATCGACACTCAGGCCTACGCTGTCCTGCAGCGGAAAGCTCAGGACAATTTATTCTTATTGAGGGAAATTTTGTAGAAGTCCCACACAAAATGGTATTTTATTTAGTTTGGATCAGGCTAAGGCATATAATATGGTTATTCATGATTTTTTATTTACAGTGTTATCTCAATATGGTATACCTGAGTTATTTATCAATTGGATATGAAGGGTATATGACACTGCTACTACTAGACCAGTGGTAAATGGTTTGCCAGGGGCACCTGTGAAGATAGGCCGTGGTGTGTGGCAGGGATATCCCCTGAGCCCACTACTATATGTCTTTAACACTGATCCCTTATTGAGGAAAATAGCTCAACATTCTGGTATTGGACACATCAGGGGTTATCATGGTGTAGAATTTCCTAACACCTTGGTGTATGCAGATAATATTTGCCTTATGGTTCCAGACTAACAGTCAGGGACTGTGGCATTCCGGGTTATTAGTGACTTTTCAGGAATATCGGGGCTATGCTTGACAAGGAAAAATGTAAACGTATGGTCCTGCATTGGGGGGGGGGGGCAAGATTGTTTGGTTGACCCAATTGTAGGAATTGAGGTAGGGTCCAGTACTATTAATATTTTAGGCATTATGTTTGGGGAACCTCACCCTGAGGTAGATAATTGGCTGACAGTCCTGCAGGAAGCAGAATGTAAGGTAGGAAAATGGAAAAATTGGCCAATGACTAAACAGAAACGGGTTTATTTATTGAAAACATTTATTGTACCGTTATTGCTGTACATTAGTTATGTGTACCCTTCTCCCTTTAGAATTAGAACCCAAATTATATAGTATTTTTTTAGATTATTATGCGGGATTAAGTAAGTTAAACGGGATATTACTTACCAACCAATTAAACAAGAGGGTTTGAATATGATTTACCCAGTGTTCTTTTTCTTTTCTATTTTTGTTTATGCTAATGTTTTACCAATTCTACAGGGATTGGAGCATTCATGGGTACATCTACTGCAATCCCGTAACCAGTATTTACTGTCTCAATGGATGTCTGGTGTTTGGGGGGGGTTCGTAAACAGCACATTCCACCCTCAAGGGAGACGTTGATATGTTTTAAGAAACTGAAACAATGGGAGCTTGTACAACAGATCTTTTACATAGAACTAGGACGGAATTTTACTTTTACATTTTGCATTCTAGAGTTTGTATTACGCAATGTTTTCAGTGTCCGACTGCTATTCTGGAATCTGCATTGCTTAATTAATTGATGGAAAAACGCATTCCTCTCAAAATGTGGGACACTACATGGTTTTGTTGTCATGATCGCCTTAATGTTTGAGGGAATCACCATGATAAAAAAATGGATGAATAATATTGTTTAAGACCTCTATGTGATAAGGAAACTGAAACAATGAGTCACTTGTTTTTTAAATGTCCGTATATTGATGGATTATGGGCTCTATTGGCAGCTACGTGGCATATTCTGCAATTTAGTGGAATGACATATGAGATAATTATTTATGAGGTTTTTTTGGATGGATGGAGGGATTTTCACTCAGGGACAGTGAGAGTTGTTTTTGCATGTATTAAATGGGCCATCTGGCAAGTACGATGTCAGTTTATTTTGCAACAAACACTGATCCCCCTTGTGGGATTACTTAAATTGATTGATGAGGAAATTTTTCATATTTCTTGTAGAGAGCATGGAGTTTTACCTACTACAGTGATGGAAACACGGTGGAGGAATTTCCCATGGCATCCACCCTGACTGACTCCCTTCTAGTGGTTCATATGTGGTGGTGGACACTCAGTTACTAAAATGGTGCAGGTGTGAGGGTGTGTGTACTTGCTTACAGGTAAGAATATGTGACAGTTGTTTTAGTTCGGTATGCTGGTGAAGGGGCCTGCTGTTGTTTACCATACGCTATATTGAGTGTTCTAATGCAGGAGCTTTTCTTTGAGTGTTTGTTTTTGTCCTTTTTCACCTTTTTGGTTTAGTTTACCCTGTGACGTTAACATGTATTTGTATTCAGTTTTTTTTTGTTCTAATAAAAATTCCCCCACTCTTTTCAAGACGTGCCATGGGATCTTTAACATCCACTTGAACTACCACCAGAATAGACAGATGGGACCTCGGTTTAACACCTCATCTGAAAGATGGCACTTCAGGAGTGCAGCAACCCCCTCATGCTGCACTACAGTGTCAGTATTGGGATTTAACCAAAGTGCCTGGTGTGGGGATAGAACCCACAGCCTTCTGATCTCCCAGCCTCAGAGGTGAGTGTGCTACCTGCTGAGCCACTGACACTGGGAAATGGGAATGAACTTAGCATAAGGGACCTGGGCATAATAATGAACAACAACCGTAAGTCGGGGGACCACTCTAGGCAAGTAGCTGGCAAGGCAAATCATACAATAGGATATATAAGAAAGGTTTTTATCAGAACACAAAGACCATCATTGCCATTATATAGGATGTATGTGAGGCAACAGTTGGACTACTGTTCCCTAGTGTGAAGCCCGCATTTGAGAAAGGACACAGATAGTGCTGAGAGGGTGCAACACTGATTTATAAAAATGATACCATACCTCCAATACAAGACCTATGAGGAGGAACTGGATAATTTGGCATTGTACTCCACAGTGGAGAAGATTAAGAGGGGACTTACTATACTTATTCAAAATATTAAGGGATGAAGACATGAGAAAAAGAGCTTGGGCTGGAATTCAAATGCAGTAGTCATGATCTGAGGAGGCCCACAACACAAGAATTGCAACAAACCAACCACAGCTTTATTTTAGGTGGGAGGGCTAGGAAAAGGGGTACCGGGGACAGGATTGCTGTGGAGAGAAAATTAGGTTAATGTGGTTAACAGGGCCCGTAGGCCAAAGCACATTCAATAACCACCCCCACTGGTACCAGTGCAAACCCCTTAGGTCCTAACAATCCTAGCTGGGTACCAAGACTTAACACAGGCCTGCTAAATGATGTGGGTTGGTTGGCTGGCATTAGGGCTCTTTGAGCAACTCTTCCTAGGATGCTAACACTTTAAACCTTTCTACTCCCCTTTTGTCAGGGCAAGCCCTGGGTTACTCATGGTCCTGAAGCACTGGGATTCAGCTACTGAAACAGTGGGTTCTGGAAGTCCAGGGATCACTCAATCGATTTCAGAGAGGGCAGCAAGCAGACGGGCAAAAAAATGTTGGACGACCTGGGACTTGCTTGAAGACTCTTGCAGCTTGTCACCTTCCGACTTGCTTGAAGATCTAGCAGCTTGTCCCCTTCAGCCTGCTCACAGGCCAGATGGCAGATCCCCAGCGCAAGGCCTACTAAGCCACAAGGAACCCAGACCCAGGAGTGACTCCACAGTCCGGCTCCTTCAATGGGTCCAGAGTACCCTAGCACTCAGGCATGCACCCGTGGCCCCCTGCAGCCAAATCTGCCTCACTCGATAGAGGTTTGCGGTTTCCCTACCTGACTCCCAGTTGCAGCTGTAAGGATTTTCAGTTCTCACCTCTCTTCAGGGCAGGAACGAACAGCTCTGCTGTGAGCAACGAGTTCTCCGAATTCCATCTCTGCAGTGGCTTTTTGGCTAGTGACTTGCAATCTCTGATTTTGACCTCTGCCTTTCTACAGCTGGCTTTCAGCAAATAGGCTCCCGACCTCTGGATACCTGCAAACCATTTATTTCCAATGTCCTCAGGTTTGAGCTGATGTGCTCAATTCAACTCTTGCACTCACAGCTCCAATTCTCCCTTTTCACAGCTCAAGGTCACTCACAATTTCAATTTTTCCTTTTTACAGCTCAGGGTCACTCACAGTTCCAACTGATGCAGGTTTACTGCGAAACTGAATCTTCAAAACACTACGAGCGTTCACCAGATACCTTAAATGTTCCGCTGCACCACCACAGTTCCTTTCATCAAAAAAAAATCCGTTATTCCAATCCTCAGACAGTTCCTTACACCAGGAAAATCCATTATTCCAGTCCTCAGACAATTCACCGCTTGACCATTTGAGTCCTGTAAAAGGCCTCCTGTCTTTGCAACACACAGCATTGGATCCCTCTTGACTCGATCAGAGCGCAGATCAGACTGCCCAAACTCCCAGGAGTTTCACCTGAAAATCTCAGCTTCTTATTGGCTGATTCTTGCTGGCAATCACAAATACTAATAGTTATCAGCCCAGTTCGATTACTGATTGGCCAAAGTCTTTGGCGCCTAGAATTAGTTCACACCTCTTCCCATAAGATATCACAACCAGCTTTTGAGTGCCCAAGTTACTGATTGGCTGTCCATAGGTGTTATAGTATCACAACATGGCTACTGTCCCAACAGCTCACATACAGTCCACCAGCAGTCCCAACTTTGCAGTCCTGCAGTCATAATAAACCTTTTTAGTCCATCATTGCCCCACAGTCCAAGAGCAGTCCCTCTTTTATTTTACACCATCATCCCATTCAGCATATTTATTTCGTCCCCTACCTGTTGCTAATGCCGATTTTTACTGCCTCCAGGTGCTAGGCAGGCTCCCTCATTGATATTTAAATTTGCTTCATTAATATTTATGATGCTGGATCCCCACAAGAGCACTGATCGGCACTTCTTAAATAAAAACAGATGCGGCTTTTCTTTTACTCTCCTTAGGTCTCCGGTCACCGATTAGCTTATCTAGGGGACCAAGACCTTTTAAACAGTCACCGCTTTTTTGCTACAGCGGTTGGAAAATCAATATGCACAAATGTGCATGCATGAGCCGCCACCACTTATTTTAAACCCCAGGCAGTGTGACGGCTCCGTGAATCGCTCCTCTGGCCCATTCCCACTGGCAAAAGATACAGGGGCCAGGGACAATCAAGGACTCAAGCAGGAGGCAGGGCTCATATTGGGGGATCCAGGGACGTGGACAGGAAATGGGAGAAACAGGGCAGCCCTGAGGGGCAAAAGGTAAGCCCCTGAAGGGGGGTTATAAAAGTATCTGTAAAAGACTTTCAAATTGCACTACCTGATGAATTCCAGACTGTTTGTCAATGTATTTAATATTGCACTTGTAAAATTATGTGTATGTGTTATTCCTCCAGAGAGAGAAAGAGAGAGAGAAGAGAAAGTGAGCCGAGGGGCGGCTCTGCTGAGTAAATACTACCGCGTTCAGTGAGGAATCCCTTCACACATGCTGAGGGCGAGCATTGAGAACTGCTAGTGTGGTCGCTAAGTCAGGCTGCAGCCTGCACAAGTCAGTGCAAGTGGAAGCTGAAGCACTCACTTGGAGTGCTCAGTAGAAATCAAAGTGGGCTGCCAGACGGGAGTCAGCGTGAGCGGGGACACAAGTCCACTTGATGACAGAACGTACACAACAGCTTTTAGAACATGCACAACAACTTTTTGAGAGCCACTGATTTCCACATAAAATAAGCCCTAACCATATACTATAAAGATTTTACCCACAGTACTGACTTACCCCTACCAACATCACCTTGTGATTCGCTCAAAAAGTTTCTCTTGATGCATGCCATGATTCTGTTTGTGGTGCTAGCTACTCCCCCACACACCAGAGCCCATTTAAAGTTGCCACCAGTTGGTGCAGTTAGGTTTTTTCCCTGCTGGGGTTCGCTAATGTCAGATCTCAGAAGCTAAGTAGGGTCAGACCTGGTCAGCGGTAGGATGGGGGGCCTCAATGGACACCGAGTGGTGCAGGCAGTGGTGCTACTAGCTCTGCAGGGGCACTCCCCTTGGTTAAAAGTAACCTCACTGATGCCTCAGCATGTTGTTTGGGAGATGCTGTGCTGTTGGAGTTGTTGTCTTTTGGATGAGATGTTGAACAGACATCCCGTGTGCCTGCTCTGTTTTTTATTCAGGTGGATGTTACAGATTCTATGGCACTTCTTGAAAAGAGTGAGGAATTCGCTTGTCGTCCTGGCCAAATTTCTCAGATTCACTAAAACCCATTGTAACCCTCGTCGGGGGCTTACCTGTGAGCCCCCCCAAAAAAGCTAATTTTCCCCGGGGTTTTGGTTCTACCCCCATCTTTTTGGGAGAGATTCCTGGTCCTCTCCTGCCAACCCCTGCATGGTTTCAGAGAGAGAGAGAGCAGGGCCGGAGGAGCAAATTCACGGAGCCACCGGTTTGAGGAGTGGCACAGCGGTGCCGGCGAGCTCCGTGCATGTGCAGAAGCACAATTTCATTTTGGCCGTTCGCGGCAGTTTTGGCTGACCTCTCCAGTGGTCCTAGTCTCAGGGCATGACAAGAGAAGGACCAGGACCGGTGGCAGGACTGGAGAGGCGCGGAGAGGCAGCGAGGGAGCAGCAGGAGTGTTTTCTTGCGTGCGCCAATTGCGGTCGAGTATTCAGATGCCACCTCATAAACATTAATGAAGCATGTCTTTTGAAGAGCTGGGAGCCTGTCTAGCACTGGGGCACAGAGACAGCGCTAGTGACAGGCTGGGAAAAGGAAAAAAGAAGAAATAAATAGAGCTCTGAGTGAAAGGGAAGGCTGCCAGTCCGTGGGGAAAATAAGGAAATAAATTGTATTCACGGACTGCAGCCAAAGATTGGGGCTATGTGTGAGCTGCCTATGAGCTATGTGAAATGACAGTAGCAACAGCCAGAGGGTTTGACTAACGTATTAAAATGTGTAGTTGCATGACAGGGCACAGGGTAGGCAACCAAATGGTGGGGAAATTAATAAATGAAAGAAAGGGGTTTGGCTGTAAGAAGGCTTAACATCTTTGGGACACTGTACAAACTGTGGACACTGTTTACACCGGCCGCCATGTTCTGCAGCCATGTGACACCAGCCAGCCAATCACCAAGCCAGGATTCTTGCCAGGGACTCTGGGACTGATTGGACTTTTGGGAGAAAATACCAGGGAAAGGTTATGCGCTGTTTTCTGTGCCAATGAAGTGTCGAGGTAGCCTCATACAATATTAATGTTTGCCTAAGGACAGTGGCTCCAGCGAATGGGAACAAGGAAAGGGCTCCCAAAAGCCAAGGACAGTTGGAGTTTGAGTCAGTTCGGTGGGAGCTCCTCCAAAAGGAGGGGGGCTCTGCCCCGGAGAGAATGGGGCTGCGAGATGGGCCTGCCTGGGGGCTGCCAGCAATTTGTCCCCCAGGGCTGGGAGTGCCTGCCCCATCAGGAAAAAGGAAGCAGAAGCAATGAAGGAGCAGCTTGGAAGAGAAGAAAGGAAAAGCTGCAGGTTGCTAAATTTTCTGCATTGTTCTGAAGTTGCACCACAGCGGTGAGAGAAGCGCAGCTCAAATGGAAAAGGGAAAGCTGCAGGTTGCAAGAAAGAGGTTGTGTTCTGAACCTGGAAAAAGGACAAAGGTTGTGTTTTGATCCTACAAAAAGACAAAGGTTGCGTTCTGGGCCTTGAAAAGAATGACGGCTGTGTCCTGAGCTGGGTAAAAGGACAAAGGTTGCGTCTAAGCCTGGGAAAAGATGAGAATGCTGAGGAATGATGAGGAACAAAAGAACGTAAAAGTGCTGAGGATAGAAAAAGGAAGAGTGAACCTCATCGGTCCGGAGAATTGTTATGTACCTGCATGGTGAGAAAAGGGACTTTGAGTATGCAGGTGATATGTGCGAGCCAAAGAGAGAATGTGGCTGTGTTAAAGTTGAGAGACTGTGAAAGCAAAAGGATGGACAGTTGCTTTTCTGGGTTGGGTGCCTGTTGTCTGCTCATGAGATACAGCAAGGAAAAGAGAGAGACAGATTGCTGTGGCTACACACCGTAGCAAGAAAGAGAAGGAAAAAGAAGCAGAAGAGAATGTGCTGAAGGTTTCTGCTGACACCCAGAACCAGGTGGGGAACTCGCTAACCCCCATCAAGAGGGGTCTGCCGCTGCAGGGGATCACGGTTCTTGTACCGAAGTGCTAGGGCGCTCTGATCAGAGGAAGCCAGACTGTGGGGCCACTCCCAGGTCTGTATCCTCTGTAGTTGGCAGGCCTTGTGCATGTGATCTGCAATGGGGCCTGTAATGGGACAAGCTGCAAGATCTGCTAGCACGAGAAAGAGAGAGCAAGCTGCAGTCTCTGTGCCCCCTGATCAAGCATTGTGCTCGGTTCTGTTGTAATGCCATCCATCCCCAGGACCTCAGTGAACTGTGCCATCTAATGACAGATTCTGCAGAACTGTGAGTAAATTGCAGGAATTGCCCTGCACCTGTAAATAGTTTAAGCACACATACCGGTGCTGGAGATAGATCCAAGGGTTAAGAAAGAAATGTAAAAAGTTACTTAATTCAAGTAAGTGTGCCAATGCTGGCTACCAGGTGCACTTCAGGCCTGCAACTATAATCTGGGTACCCAGTGAAGGACGTTGGGTTTTAAAGAGCTTGGGAGCTGTGGGTCTGGGTTTGAACACCCCTGCAGCAGTTAGCGAGACAGACAGATCGGATGGCTGCACTGATTGAGATCTGGGCTTGAACCAAAGGGAATGTGATTTGGGGGAAATGCAGAATAAAAATGCTTACTTGACCTCTATTCCACTTACCCCATCCTAAACCCTCTCCTCCCTGTAAATAAACCATGGAGTCATTGTTCTGCAGCATAAACTGAATCCACAGCCTAATTTTGGTGAGCCTTTTTATTGGGTGAAATGGAAAAGGTAAATGTTTCAACAATGTGGGGAGGTTCGAACTTGGTAAGTCCATGCCTGGGGTAACTGTTGGGGAGGTGGGTTGGTACAACATCCCAGAGGGTTGTACTGCAGGTAATCAGGCTCACTAATATGTACTCTGGGTGGAGGCACCACCATTTTATTTTCTAACTTTGGGAAAGAATCCCCTTTCTATAGCTATGGGAACCCGGGCCCCTTTTCTGGCTAGTGGCCACCCAGGAAGGGGTAGTGGCCTTCTCCCAGATGGCTCCAGACAGGGGAAACACCATCAACAGCAAAACCTGATTCAACATCAGTCTGCTGGCATCTGTAACCCCCCCCCCCCGGAATAGTAGTTTCTAGTCTTCCTTTCCTGGCTGACAGAAACGAAATATATACATTTTAGGAAGTATTTTGCCTTTTCAATTCTTTTTAAAGAGCATTGCCTTGCATTTTTCACTCTTAAATTTCATCTGCTATCTGCCCACTCCCCCAGCCTGTTCAGGTCCCTCTGTATTTCATTTACCTACTTCTGCCACTGCTCTGCCCACTCTGCTGGCTTGTTCAGGTCCCTCTGAGTTGCATTTATTTCCTGCTGCCATTGCTCTGCCCACTCCTCGAGTCTGTTCAGGACCCACTGAATTTTATCTATCTCCTGTTCGCAGCTGTGATCTCTCTGCCCAGTCCCCCAGTCTGTTCAGGTCCCTCTGCATTTCACGTATCTTCTGCTGCCATCTCCTTGCCCACTCCGCCCAGTCTGTTCAGGTCCCTCTGCATTTTCCTGCCTTGCTGCAGCTACAATATTCTTGCCATTATGACTGGCTCCGTGGTGCCAAGCAATGGGTGTTCACTAGGTAAGCTGGTGACCTGGGCTCGCGCACCGAGAGCGGACTTCAAGAGCGGAGTCCGGCAGGGAGGGAATTATAAGCATCCTACGGACACTTCCCTCCTGGTGGGGGGGCACGGTCCCAGTCTGCTTGTTAGGCAGCTCCTGGTGGTGGCTTGTGGCTGTTGTTCCTGGTGATGTAAAGCCTCGACATGTTGCCAACCCCCCTGATGCCGCTGCAGCTGGACCAATACATGGGGGGAGGGAGTTGGAAAGAAAAGTGGGAAAGCAGCCACTCGGCTAACCAGAAGATGGTGGCCAGTCCCTGCTCACCACGATGCCCAGAAGTGTCTGTTCCGACCCCACTTCATGTGTCTAGCATAGAAGGAAGCCTTTGGGCAACTCTCCTCTCCCAGTTCCCTTGCCCTGGAAGGGGGGGGGCCCGGCAAAGGGATATGTCAGGTCAACCGGGCCATGGCAGTAATGTGGGCAGTGGGATGGCGACGGGGACTGGTGGCGGGGCCCTAGGCTGCCCAAAGGAGTGGTCAGCGGGGGCCTGGGGAAGCATAAAGAAATAATACACAAAAAAGTATTCTTGCCAGTTTGGTGTCTTCTGCAAAACTGGATGCCCCAGTTGTTGATACTCATTCGCTGCTCCAGGTCATATATAAATATACTGAACAGCGCTGGCCCAAGGACAGACCCCTGTGAGACTCCACACGTCACTTATGTCCATGCTGAGAGGTTGTTCTTTATTTTAACTCTCTGCTTTCCATCCTGCAACCAGTAATTAACCCACTGAATTACGCAACCAGTTATGCATAGGTCCACCATTTTATGAACTGTCTTCTGTGTGGAATAATATCAAATGTTTTACTGAAGTCAAGATATGCAACATCCATGGGTTTACCTATACCTAATTCCTTGGACATGTTCTAGCAAAATGTGATGAAATCTGCCATGCAGGATTCCCCCTTATAAAACCTGTATTGGGCAACTGTGTTTAACTTGTTTTTCTGAACTTCTTTTTCTAAACAGAACTGTTCAGCAGTTTCATTTCTTAAGATTGCCTCAAGCATTTTTGGCCTACTAATGTCAAGCTTACTTGCCTACATTTCCCTAGTTCAGCCCTGGAGCCTGAATGCTGGAACTACAGGAACCACACTCCAATCTCCAGGTATATCTGCAGTTCTAACTGACTCACTCAATATTACTGCCAGCGAGCTAAGCAGTTCCTTGGCCCCTTCAGGATTCTGCATACATTGGGCCCGGTCCATTTGCCTAGCTTGTGTTTACAATCTCATGCATTTTCTCTACTCTGTCAAGTGTTCCAGACGTGTGTTACGGTGCTCCAGTGAATAAGATATTTATTATCAGTTACTGTTCAGTATCTTTCTTCCGTGAATACCAAAGAATACATTTTCATTTAGGCATTTAGCTACAGTAGCTGATTCATCTTGGGATATTACGTCATCATTTTCTTGGTCTTTAAGGGAACCAATTTTTTTTATACTATTTTTCTCTTCTCATTTACACATCTGAAAAAAGTTTCATTTTGGCAAGGTAAGGCAATTTTATTTGTAAAGCCCCCTTTCCCAAAGGCTCAAGGAGCTATACAATCAATACAATGAAAATAAAAATACAAATAACAATACAGAAAAATACATGAATAGAATAATAATACATAAATATAACTTACTTTTAAAAACTATTTGGGAATGCCTGGGTAAAAAGATACGTTTTCAAAGAGGCTTTAAAGGCCTCCAACATGCAGGCAGTGCAGACGCTCCCAGGTAACGCATTCCAGAACAAAGGTGTTGTCACACCGAGTGCCCTGTCCCCAGATTGTTTCAGATGGGAGGAGGGAGAATGAGCAGGCCCGTATCGGATCTACTGCAATGGTACGTTCTTAAGTAACTGTATTATCTTACTTTGGGGGACTCTCTTCCAGCAGACCATCACACGTAGGACCAAGCAGTTCCAAACCTGAACAAACTAGCAGACGGAGTGGAGGTGAAATCACCTAAGAAAGAAGGTCCTGTAACATAGCCAGGCCCAAACTAGCTCTGTGCCTAGAGGCGATGTCCAAACTGCAGTGCTTGGTGAAAGTGTGGACCGAACTCCAAGTGGCTGCTATGCACATCTCTGCAGCTGACACATTATGGAAGCTACTGAGGTAGCCGCACTCCTGGTGGAATGGCCATGAACAACTCCTGGAAGGTCCTTGCCATACCTCCGGTAACAGTTAGCCAACCATTTGGACAAACACTGCTTACAAACAGGGGTCCCCTCTTTCTCTGGGGTGAACGAAACAAACAATTATTATGAGGGGTATTACGAGCAGAAAGTAGGAAGTTATCATGCCCCTCTACAGATCCTTGGTGAGGCCACACCTCAAGTACTGTGTCCAGTTCTGGAGGCCTCACCTAAAAAAGGACATAGATCATCTTGAGACGATGCAGAGAAGGGCCACAAAGACGGTGCATGGGGCTGCATCATGAGCCATACGAGACTAGACTCAAAGTGTTTAATTTATTCTCTCTGGAAGAGAGAAGAAATGGGGCGACATGATAGAAACATTTAAGTATGTCAAGGGAATTCACACAACTCAGAAGGAAAACCTCTTCCAGGAAAACAGGGAGGCGCATACAAGAGGGCACAACTTGCGTCTGGTGGGAGGCAAGTTTAAAAGCAACTCTAGAAAGTACTTTTTCACCGACAGCGTGATAGACCCATAGAACAGCCTGCTACCAGAAGTGGTGGCAACAAAGACAGTAAGGGAATTCAAACCGCTTGGGACAGGCAATGTGGGCAACTTAGGAAAAAATATAATGGGGGGTAGCCACCTTGGGCAGATTAGATGGACCACATGGTCCCCCATCCACTTTTCTTATGTTCTTAACTGAGAGGACTTCCTAATCTCTTCAGTCCTGTGCATATAATAATGCAAAATTCTATGCACACCCCAAGTGTGGTGCAATGCTTTCCCTGGACTGGCATGCTCCAAAAAATATACAGGGAGATGAATGAATTGGCTCAAAGTAAACTCAGATATCACCTTAGGGAGAACCTGAGGATTAGTACGTAGACATCCTGTCTTTGTGAAAAACTAAATAAGGCTTACACATGACAGCCTGAAGTTTGGAAATCCTCCAAGCAGAAGTAACAGCAACTATAAATAACACTTTCCATGACAGCAAGAGTAGCTCACAACTCACCACCAGTTCAAAAAGAGGCAGGATGAGCTTTCCAACACAGAAGTGAGGTCCCAAGTCAGGATGGGATTATGGATTGGGGGCTTCAAATGCAGAATACTTTTGGTTTTTTTTTGCTCCTGCTTCCCCCACGGCCACCTTTCGATCCCCACCCCCCCCCGGCCCCATCACCCAGCTCCTCTGGGACTTACCTTCCACCACCAGACTTTGCAGCGTGCGCCCAGCCACTGGTGCAGAGCCTGCGAGGGGTCGGTCCTCATCTTTGCCGTCGGGGGGTATTTCCACTGTTTCTCCCCTTAAGCCCCGGCCATACACAGATGCACATGCGCATGGAGGCACGCATGCGCACTTGCACCAAAGACAACTACGATCCATCCACCCGGCCTAGTGCCTAGCCCCCCTCCCCCAACGCTACCATTGAGCCTCCACTCGGTGGCAGCCTAGAGCCGAGGAGGCCTTCCATCCCTACCCAGGATAGGAGAGCTGCCTGGCAGCTGCTCCGTCCACTCCCAGCCCTACTCTCCCCCCCCCGACTGACCCCCGGTGTCCCGTGCTCGTTCTCGATCATGGGTCACTGGCATGGTGAGAGGTAAGGCATCCAGCACCTCAGCCATCTGTGCCACTGGGTCGGCTTTGCAGAATACTTCTTAAGAAGGTATGGGTCACATGTAGCTGTGCCACTGACTGCCCATCAACAGGTACATAATATGCAGAGATGGCAGACAGATGTACCTTGATGAAAGAGTACTTCAGGCCTGAGTCTGAAAAGGACAACAGGTACTCCAGGATCTGATTAACTGGACAAGTGAAGGTATCCAGGTGACGCGAAGCTGCCAAAATGGTGAAGCGCTTCCACTTCATGGAGTAAGTGGCTCTGGCTCTGGTGGAAGGCTTACGAGCTGCCACCAAGACCTCTGCCACTTTGGGTGAAACCTCAGAGCACAAAATGGCTATATCCTCAGAAGCCACACATGAAGATGGAGTGACCTGAGGTCCAGATGGACCAGGGTGCCCGGATCCTTGGAGAGCAAGGCTGTGCACAGCGGCAGGGGCACTGGGGGTTCCACTGCCAGTTGCTGAAGCAGAGGGAACCAGATCTGGTGAGGCCATAATGGAGCAATGAGGATCATGGTCATCTCCTCCATTTGCAGCTTGATGAGCACTTGCTGAAGAAGAGGGAAGGGGGGGAAAGATATACAGAAACCTCCCACTCCAGAAGCGGGACAATGCATCTCACCAGAAAACTCCAGACCCTGGAGCAAGAGGGCGGAAAAGTGTCAGTTTTGCATTGAGTGGAGATGCAAAGAGGTTCAACTCTGGATGACCCCAGTGGTCGAACAGATCTGCCACTATGGCGGGCAGGAGCTCCCACTCATGTGCCTGAGACTGAGACCGGCTTAAGCTGTCCACTAAGAGGTTTGCATGTCTGGGACATGCACGGCTGAAAGGTGAAGGCCGTGGTCCGGTGCCCAATACCAGACTCGCATCGCCTCCTGACACAGAGGGTATATGAATGGGTTCCCCCTTGCTGTAATGGACCATGCTAGTATTGTCCTTCTGGATCAGCAGCGGGCCCAGGGAGAGCAGGGTCTGCAAGAACTGAAAGGCATATAGAACAGCCTGCATCTCTGGAACATTTATGTGAAGATGTCCCTCAGTTGCAGACCATACTCACTGGGTCTGGTGAGTCCCCAGATGAGCGCCCCAATTGGATGCATCCATGGTCAGGATCTGCTGGGGGGAGGGATAAGGACGGGCACCCCCAGAGGAGGTTGCTGGGATCCAGCCACCATAGCAAGACCATCTTTATGGGGTACGAGAACAAGACTATCTGGGCAAGATCGTCCATACGTTGATCCCACTGTACCCTGAGTATCCACTGAGGGATTCTCATGTGCAGCCTAGCTAGAGGAGCAGTGATTATGGTGGCCACCATGTAACCCAGAAGGCGTAGAAACAAATGAACTGGGACATGAGAGGAGTACAGTAGTCTGGCCAGCTCCATCTAATGGTCTGTCTTGTCCTGGGGAAGAAGGCTATGCCCTGAGCCATGTCCAGGACGGCCCCAATATACTGAAGGCGTTGGGAGGGTGAGAGGAATGACTTGGCCATATTCATGATCACCCCGAGGTCCTGAAAAAGGCAGCGAGTGTGCTCCAGGATTAGCAGAAGGTGCTCCCTGGATGGGGCCGTTAACAGCCAATCGTCCAGGTAGGGAAAAACAAAGAATCCCTGGTGCCGGACGGCAGCTGGTACCACTGCCAGGCACTTGGTAAAACCTTGGGAGCTGAGGACAAGCTGAAAGGGAGAACCTGGAATTGGAAATGAGATCCCTGGAGGTGAAAGCATAAAAAGTGCCTGTGAGATGCGCATATCTTGATGTGAAGGTACACATCCTGTAAGTCCAGGGAACAGATCCAATCCCTCTGATGTAACTGGGGGAGAAGGCCCTGCAAAGTGACCATTCTGAATTTCTTGTACTGAATGGACAGATTTAGAGTGCTGAGGTCCATGATTGGCCTGAGGTCTCCCATGCACTTGGGGACCAGAAAAAGTGGGAGTAGTACCCCTGTCCCTGTTGGGAAGTGAGGACAGCCTCTATTGCTATTTTTCATAGAAGGGCATGAATTTGTTCCCAGATCAGGGAACATGATGTGGGGGGTAATGGGACAGAGACGGGAGGATATGATGGGGTGGATAATGAGACTGATTGGGGGTTGTCTGGAGGCCATTCCAGGAACTCCAGAGAGTGACCCTGTTTGATCAACTGAAGTACCCAGCTGTCTGATGTGATTCCCTCCACTTGGGCAGGTGGAGAGAGAATGACCCCCTACCAACACCTCCTGCCCCACCTGAGGGAGGGGGCAAGGCAAGAAGTCAGGAGGGGAGAGAGGGGGAGGGGGCGCTGGTCCCCTTTAGGGGATTTTGCTGGTGGTGGCAGCTGGGGTAGGTAAGGCAGACATTGTAGTCTTGCATTTCCCCGGGGTTCTAGCCAGCTATCGGGCTTGGTGGGGAGGCTGACAACAAAAGGGCTGCTTCTGGGCAGGCCTGGGCTGGGTATGATAAAGGGAGTGGACCACTCTAATGGCCCTCCCTGAGGCCTAAAGCTTAGTGAGGATGTACTCCATGTCGCCGCTGAACAGCAGGGAGTCCCTAAAAGGGGCATTCAGGATGGACTGCTGCACATCCTGCACAAACCCCAAGACCCTGAGCCAAGAATACTGGCGAAGGCAGACGCCAGTGGCTACAACCCTAGCCGACACATTCACCACATTGTAGGTGGTTCTGACAAGGTGGTCACCGACGTAAGAGACTGCTTTGAGGTTGTCCTGGATTCCTTTTTGGGAGCCCTCTCGAGGAGGGAAAGGACAAACTCCTGGACCTTGTCCCACAGGGAATTCTGATATTGCAGCATGTGGCCAAGGTAGCTGAGGGCCCAGATGGCAAGGGTGGAAGAAGCAAACATCCGTTTGCCAAAATGATCCAAACGGCAGGACTCCCAGTCTGGGGGCAGGGAGCTGATGTGTTTCGGTCATCTGCAGTGGTCATGGACAACATTGATGACCACAGAGTCCACCTGAGCTTATTCACCCAAAAAAGGCCTGCCCTCTGGGGCATGATAAAGTTTGTCTGTTTTACGAGACATTGCCGGGAGGAAATGGGGCTGACGCCAGGCTGCCAATCATCACATCTTCATAAGCATCGATAAGCGGGGGCACCCCCAACAGTGGCGCATCAAGCTATTGTAAGTAAATGGCCAACCGCCTATGTTCAGGGTCCTGCTCCTCACAGCCTAACCCATTGCTGCCTTGATGTGGTGCATGACTGCAGAAAAGGAGGGGTCATCTGGGGGGGACTGTGGAATGTCCTTAGGTGCAGACACCCCGTCAGAAGTCCCAGAGGAGGAAGAGGGGGAGCCCAAAGCATTGTCCCTTTCATCTGGAGCACCCTCATCCCCAGAATCATGGAGGACCAGGTATGGGTGTTATTTGTCTCCTTCCTCGGCTGGGTGTGTAGGAGAAAAGGCCGGCTGGGGCATCTGGGGGGACACTGGGAGGGTGGGAGACATAAGCCCTTGCGGCAGGTCCTACAGGGGAGGTGGCAGGGATGGCGGCAGTACCTGGGAACACAAGACCTCCCAAAGGAAGGATACCAGTCCCTGAATATCCACGACTGGCATAGGGCCCATCGGAGGTGGATAAGGGTAACCTGGAGGAGCCCCTGGCATAGTGGGAGGGAAGACAGGATAAGGCCCCATGGGAGCCAGATGAGGGGAATACAGACCCTCAGGCATAGGCTAGTGAGGGCCCTGCAGTGGAGCAGGCAATGTACGGGCCGCTGAAGGGTGAGCCCTGTGTGGGGAAAAGTAAGAACTGGGAGCCGGCGAAAAGCCTATCTCCAGAGGGGGTGTGGACCGACGTGGGGTGTCAGACGCCAGGAAGCAGGTGACAGGAGGGGTGATGAAGGTGCCCCTGCATCCATGGAAGCTGCATTAGCAGGGGGACCGCTGACAGGGCCGCTCTGCTGTGTACCTGTGGTAATGAGCCTAAGCAGCAGGGGCCTGGCGGGCAGCAGGGAGGATCCCTGGCACAAAGCTCCTCTGCCTGTAACTGAGATAGTGGTGTAAGGAGGAATCACCCTTTGCCATGAGGAAGGGGGGCATTGGTGGGATGTGGAGCTGACCCCTGGAGGAAGCAGACCCCGATGTGGCCATGCAAGAGTGTGGCAACCGTGAACGGAAAGACGAAGACCGAGACTGGTGCTTCTCTTTGTCCTGGTGCTTGTGCTTCCTGCTAGGTTTGTTCCGGGGCTTGGCCAGAGCCAAACCTGAGGACTGGGCCTGGGAGGCCAAGGTTTGGGCCTGAGCAGCTGGAGGTTGGGCCTGGGAGGCTAGAGAAGATAATGCCTGCAGCTCCTGCTCCACTGAGGCAACCTTCATCTTGAGTAAGTGCCTCTCGAGGGTCCGCTGATAGCGGTGCTGGGTGGTAGCACTGAACCTCTGGCAGAACTCACAAGACGAGACATCGCGGTCCAGGCCTTGGCAGAAAAGGCAAGCTGAATGGCCATCCTTCTTGGGAATCTGCTGGCCACAGGCAAACTTGTTACGATGCTCCAGTGTCGATGACGAAGGAGAAGCAAACATAAAAGTGCAGGAAAAAACAGCCAAAATTGGGGGAACAACGAAGGTGAGAAAAATAAAAATGGCACAACATGGCAACTGAAGCAGTGGCGGTTTCCTTGCAGATCAGACGTGACTTGGTCGATGGCAGGAAACAACTGGGGAGGACATGGGGCCACCCACCTATAAAGATTAGCTGATGTCAGAGAATGACATTGGAGGTGGGTGGCCCCCTCTGTTAGAGTACCAGCTAGAAAGTTTCCATGCAAGTCCTATTGCCTGACGGCGGAGTCCTACGTGTGATGACCTGCTGCAAGAGATTCCCCCAAAGTAAGATCTGGGTACCTTGGAGGTTAGGGCCTGTAGTGAGTACTGAGTCTGGCGGGCTGGGGAAGCACATGTGGGGCCTGAAGGAGAGGGGCATTGAGGGGGCATTGGAAAGGAGGTGCTGTTCCACACAGTATAGCTAATGGCATTATTAAAGAACCTGAAACTGATGGAACCCCTCCATTCCCATATACATGCAGTCTGTGCACACGCGCTTAGGGCTTCAGGTGTTGTGCTTCCTTTTTAACTTGTTAATTTATCAAGTTCTTTAAAATAAAGGACACCTGGACCATTATGGTATCAGGAAAGGCTTCAATTTTGCTACTTGCTGTTAGTGCCTCCTCCCCCATTAAAAGTTATGGTAGAAAGGTCAAGTCTTAAAACTCAGAAATAAAGAGGGAGTGCGAGACTGCTTTAGGGACTTGGTGACCTTTTCACATGATGATCTTAAACGTATTAGAAGGATTTTCTGTAATATCAGAAGCTGCGCGAAGGTGGTAGGTTTTTTTACATAATGTGCCCACAATGTACTTTATTTGGTGGTTTATAAATATTAAATGTTACATGTTAGATGGGAATACTGTGATCCATTGCTCCTTTTTGCAATGCTCTTAAAGTTCAAATGCTGTAGGTACTCATGATCCTTCCTTCCTTCCTTTTTTTTCTTTCTGATTTCCCCTCAATCATTCCCTTCTACCTACCAGCTCAGACACAGTTACATAGGTGGACTGAGACAGGATCAGAACACCGACCCATCAGGTTCCTTTCCCTGTTATCCTACCTGTAGTAGCCTGAAACATTGACTCCCGCTATCAATGTATGCAGGCTGGAGTCGAAGCAATTCATAATACTGACACACGCAGCACATCCTAAGGCATCCATTCCAAACCAGTTACCTACTGAGTGAAAAAAAATGTTTCCTCGCATTCTTTTTGTTCCAGGGAGATGTCTCTCATTAACTGCATCCTCTATGTGGTCAGGGTAGGGGCTCATGGCCCCTGATGACCTCTCAGCTCTGTCTGCAGCTCCCCTGTTGTCCCTCGAGCAGGGGTCCCTGCAGTGCAGAGTCACAGAGTGCCCTTAACCATTATTTAAAGGGAAACGTGATTTTTTTTTATCTTGTTTTTTCCCATGGCCCTCCCTCCACCCACAGAGGCATGCAAATTTGGATATCAGCCGCACAGACCCAGCATGCCACTGTTGGAGGCGCAACCTCCCTGGCCCACCAGCAGGGATCGCTGTGTCAGTGGAACCCAGCACAACTCTCTGCAGGCTGGCATGCCTTGCCATAGACAGCACTCTGCCCAGTGTTTTGCCACCAGATGTCAGTCCCGGCGTGGCACTATGCCAGGTCATGGTGTGACCTTATCACATACTTTCTGAACACTTCTCTCCTTAATGATAACAAGTGCACCCTTCCTCTGGACCCCAGACAGGCCTTGCAAACTGCACTGGTCAGGGGTAACACTAAAAATAAATTCTTACTGGTCCTGTAGACCAGTGGCAAAAGAGATAACCACCACAAATGGCACAGACTTAAAAAAAAAAATAACATAACGCTCTGTCAGTTCCGAGTCTAAGAAACTGAGTTTGTATACACAGAAACACAATGACAGCAGAAAAAGACTGATGGTCCATCCAGTCTGCCCATGGTTCCCTGTCTATCCCAGAATTCACTGTCTCTCTAGGGTCTTCACTTACACTGTTCCCCCTTTTGGTACTTTACAAAATGTGTACATACCTCACTAGTTTTGCCTTATTCTAGTTTAGTGTAAATATTCTTAAAATGTTTTCATTCTCAGGGGATACCAGTGAACGTATTCCCAGAACCAGCAAATCTTTCCATTGCTTGTCAACTGCTTATCAATAAAATCAATTTTCGACCCCAACCTGACTTCTATTAAACATGCTACTTTTACTTGTCCTTGTGATCCACTTAACCCATTATACCCATTAGCACCATATGGCATCAGAACCATCCACTGCTTAACCTGACCCAAAATGGTGGCATCGGATAGAATGAGTTGAAGTACTTGAACACCTTTATAAAATTCCCCCTTGTTCTCCTTTTCTTCATAGTGAACAGCTTTTGTTCAAGTACTTCTCAGAGAGTACAGTCTCCAGTCCTCCCACAGCTTTGCTGCCCATATGTTCTGCCCCCTCCAATGCTCTACATCCTCTTTGCTGTGCAGTGCCCACTGCAATTCCCCAGATATGCTCATACAAGTGCTGTACAAAGTGGAATTATCAGGCCAGTTCATCATGCTAAGAAGCCGGGTTCAGGAATGAGCCTGAAGTGTCAGAGGGCTGTCTGGAAGTAGGATGCAAGTGCAATGGACTGCTCTCCTCCTCGGGGGGGGGCGGCACTAAGTGTGACTCCCAGTGAAAGCTAGGAGTAGAGCTCCAGCACAGGATGATGTAGACAGGACAGAGATGATGGACAATATCTGTAGGGTGAGTGTGGGAGACGCACTCCCTGCACTGATGTCACTGCACGCCCAGGTCCCCAGGGACAACCAAAACAGAAAACCCAGTGGCAGCAGCACAATGACGCCTGTCCCTTGCAAGCACTACCTCAGCCCCCTCTGGGGGATGCCAGTGCGGTCCGGAATAGCATCTCGGTCCTCCCCCTTGGGCTGGAGAGGAACCCCACTGTGTAGAAAGAGCCACAGTCTCCTGGATCCCCTGGTAGGTCTCTGGAGCCAACACAATGTGGAGCAAACCTGAAAGGGGCTCTAATGGCTGGTATGGGGTATATTCCCAGCCTCCTGCAGGAGAACAAAGAGAATTTAAGGAAAAAAAACTGAACTTACAGCCCGCCCAATGGTGCCATTGGCAGCATATGGCACTACCACGTGGGAGATCTGGGTTCCCACTGTGAGCCTGACTCCCCAGTCCCTGGCCGGTGGAGCCTTAAGCATGTTGTGGAGAAAGTGCACAGACTCTGGGGGAAGGAGGTTGTCCCACTGCTCAAGAGTAGGAGGCTGTCCCACTGCTCAAGAGAAGGAGACTGTTCTACTGCTCAAGAGTCTCTTGTGAGAAGGGAGGCCTTGGCACTGTGGGTGACAACACAACACAATATCACCCCCTGCAGGCCATCATCAGCAAGGCATCTTATGCTGGTGGGTGGGAGGGAGGTTCTATATAGAGAGAGAGGTAAAATCTCATTTGCAGCTAAGGGCAGATGGCCCTGGAATCCATGTCACAGGGACCAACATATCCTCCAGCTTCCCATCTGTGAAAAACGGAGCACTGACTCTCTTCCAGTGCACCGGAATGAAATTCTTTATATCTTTATTTTATTTATTTACGTTTTTGGTAACCAGGTAAGTGCACTGATCCAGAGGACCATTTTCAGTCATGACCTTAGCCACAAGTTGGCGATACATAAATACAAGCAGTCGACATGATATAGAATTTGATTATACTGTACAAGCACCAATATACAACAAACAGACAGTGTTTACTTAAGGTATACAAACATGGTGAGTGAAGTACCATAGGGATACCAGCAGCAGTACAAGGAGTGAGTAGTTATGTATATTACACAGGTTGACAAGGAGCAGTTTGAACGTAACAGACTTATCAATATCTTAGTCTAGGTAACATGCCTGTCCTGAGAAAGAGGGTAGGCTGACCTGAGGTTCTGGTAAAAGCAGAGCATGGCTACAAGACAGTGCACTGAGTTTGGGCAGTGAGGGAGCATATGCTGAGTAAACTGGAGAGCAGGATAGTTAGTGATGTGCCCTACCAAGTCCTGGAGCATCCTTGAGACACGGCCTGGACCTGGTACAGTAGAGTGGGAGGAGGTCTCCCAGATAGGTTTGAGCAGCAGTATGAGAGTCAAGCATGTGGATTTGTGCTTTGGGGACGTGGCGGGGGGGGGGAGAAGAGGGGGCAAGAAGGCACCAGACAGCGGTAGGATTATGGTGACTTTTGGTCTCCTGCGCTGCCCTGTGTGCATGTACAGCTGGAGCCTTTCAAAAGCCAGGCCTTTAGGTTAGACTTGAAAGATGTATGGGATGTGGATATACGAATGAGCGTGGGAAAACGATTCCAGAGGGAGGGAGGGAGCAGAGACAGAAAAGGCATTACTGCCCATTGCTGTAGAGACATGGGGTACTTCCTGGGGTTAAAAGGAGGATGCTCTAAGAGGTCTCATGGATGCTCTATTCATGAGTAGGGGGGCATAAGGGGACAGCTGGTTACTTCTGAGGGCATTATCGACTAGGCAGCCTGCGGTATAGTCCAAGCGTGCCTGCAGCTTGGGTACCACAGGAGGGTGGGTTCTCTCAAGGATAACAAGGCACAGGTAGGATCTTGGAACACAGGACTGTGTCCAACAGGTAGCTGCCTCAATAACAGCCTGAAGTGACACAGAGGTGAGTAACCAGTAGGACAAGGAAAGAAACAGACTTATCAATCAATAAAATCATTCATTAGAGTGGAATTCATTAGAGTGGAATTACCACCCCTCTCAGAGAATGTCATGTCCGCTCTGCTTTACTAATACTCTACCACCCTTAAAAGGTAACTACAACACACTTAAGCAAACCATGACTGGGAAGCTTAAAATTCTTAAACGTAATCTCTTATGAGGCACCCTGTTGCTTCTGTTACTTTCTGGTAATATTGGCCCCAATCCTGGCCCATTTGGACCGAAATATGTCTGGGAAACCTGCAATGGGGTGCTAAAACTAGCCTCCATAAACATCTGTAGTCTCCTACACAAGACTGACCAGCTCCAAGCTTAGGTCTGTATTCATAACCCAGATGTGCTTTCGAACTCAGAAACGTGGCTCACCCCTAAAATCCCTGACTCGGTCCTATCCCTGAATGGCTACACCCTCTTCAGGCAGGACTGAATAGGCAAAAGGGACAGCGGCTGTCTTGTCTACTTGACAGACTCTCTCCAGGGCCACGCCCTCCAACCTAAAGATACAGGCAGTAACAAACCACTAACCATACTTACAGTTTATATACCCCCTAGAGAGCAAACTGTGGCTTTAACAAGGTAATCAACTACATAAAAGGCCTTCACCGCAACTGTGAGGTTTTAATCCTAGGTGATTTTAATATTAATTGGCTTTCACAAGACGTAGCTCCCTTAGGGATTCCTTGTCTAGTATTTGCCTCTCTCAAATGGTGGATGTTCCTACGAGGATTAACTACTGGACTGGAACTAAAACCTTGATCGACTGGGTTATTACAAACCACCGAGAGAGAACACTGATGTCTCAGTCCACCCAGACTCACTCAGTGATCATTCTCCTGTGACCTGCCTCTAGTCCAATAAAGCCACAAAATCTACCCTAACATAACTGCAAGTCAGGTCCTAAGAAAAGGGCAGCTAAGCTCGTTCAAGGCTCATCTCAAACAGCTCGCCTGGTCCCCCCTTGACACCCTACATGATGTCGACCAGGCCTTAGACCTCTTTACAAACACCTTCAATGCAGTCTGCGACATCTATGCTCCCATAAAAAAGCAGAAGCTAAAGGGTTCCAGCAATGGCTGGATCATCCAAACAGTCATAGGTCACATGGGTACAAGGGACCATTTATGGCACAGGGCTAAGGCCACTGGCAAGCCAGTTGACTTCCAAAGGTACAGAGCAGTGAGGAACAACTGTACTCATAAGATCCGGCTAGCCAAAGCCCAGTCATATAAAGACTATCTCAGTAAAACCTGGGGAGAGGGTAAAAAATTCTGGAGCAACCTTAAAGACCTCACAGATAAGAGCAGCAAGGCCTCACCCTCCATGCTCTTTGTTGACGGGAACATCATGCATAACCCATATGTGGCTGCGGCTAACTCTGCTCACCCAGTTAACTGCCCTCCCTCCCCCACTCGACTCAGGGCCACACAAGGCTCCGTATCTCAAGAATCCCGCCTGGGTATCCCAAGATTGCTGCCTAACTTCCTCAACAGTCATTAAGTTTTGCCTGGACTGCTCCTTTGATTTTGTTATGTATATTCTGCCTGTTCCAAGTATGTTCTCTACTATATTTGTCTACCCTCCACCCTTGTAACCGACGTGGAGCCTTTGCAAAAGAGTCTGTGACTCAAGGGGTTGTAATTCTGATTGTTTCCAATAAATAAAAAAAAAAAATAAAAATAAAACAACAGCGGACACTTTCAATACCACCTTCTCTGATCTTAGTACTATCCCCCCCCACCCCAGATTTCTTAGATGTTAAAGCAGACACCTTGGTTGGCACCCTGTCTGACCACAATTTACTCCCAACCGGAACCACCCCCTTCTACTTTAAACAAATCATCCAACTGAAGCCAAAAAACACATTCAGCGCACCCTTAGTAAAACTAGGAACAGTAATGACTCCCTTTACTTAAAAATGATTGCCCTCTCACATAATAAAGTTGTACCTGCACTCACAAAAATAACCTATCCCTTAGGTAAGCACAATTCCCCAAGAGGTGGAAATCCGCAGTGGTAACACCAGTACACAAAAGTGGTGACCGTGCAATCCACTCAAACTACAGGCCCATATCCATCCAGCCCTTGCTGTCTAAGGCCTTCGAACGTATTGTGTCAGAACAACTAGTCGACTATCTAAATAAGTACAACATCCAGTGCCCCCAACAACACAGATTTTAGAAGGCCCATAGTACCACTACAGCGCTACTAGAATACACAGACTACATCCACAAAGCATTAGACACTGGCCAAATAGTAGGGTCGAGATATATATATTTATACATATATACCTCACTAAAGCCTTTGACACCGTTAATCACAGATTCTGCTCAGAAAACTACTTGCTATTGGACTATCACCGGAAACCGTTGGGTGGGTAAGCTATTTACCCAACAGAACACAGCAGGTAAAAATAAATAAAACTCTCTCTGATAGCAGGAATGTGTCCATTGGCACTCTGCAAGGTTCCATCCTGGGACCCCTTTTATTTAGCCTGTTTCTTAACTCCCTCCCTGGTATTTGCCCAGTGAAAATTCTGCTTTATGCAGATGACGTGGCCATTTTCTCTAGTAGCCACCATCTAAACCTGCTCAAAAATAATCTGCAGAAAAGCTTCACCATAACTGAGGAATAGTTCAATCAGAACAAACTCCTACTTAACTATAAAAAAAAACTAAAGTAATGCTGTTCTCCAATCCGCAAAACAAAAACAAGTCTACCCAACTTACAACTTTAAACAGTTAACTTGATCCTCTAGACCAGGTAACCACTTTCAAATAGAGTACCTAGGTATTACCCTTGACAACTCCCTCTCTTACTCCCACTATTGTAGAGGCGCAGGTCAAGAAATATAGAAAAAAACAGGAGCAGTTGTAGAATTCACAAAAAGTATTTTATTTGTACTAGCAGTAACAAAAAAAATAAACTTGTTCTATACAACTATTTACAAATGCAGAATAAAATAGTGAAAATACATCAGAGTTTTCCTTCAATCTCTGTGTCCGTTTTTTTGCAAGCAGTTGTAGCTCTGCTCTCTTATAAGTCCTTGCAACCCCCCTTCTTAACAAGCATCCTGTTTTTTTCTAAAGTGTTCCAGTATATTTCTGGCAGGTGCTGGCAGGAACACAATGTCCCAGAACTGAGGCCCCATTTCCACAGCTTCTGCAAAAGGCTTAAAATTGCACTAAAGTAACCTCTTGAGTTTCCAATAGCTTTTTGCAATCATCTCAAACTATAATTATATATATTTAAAAAATTAACACTATATAATTTCTAAACAAAGGGATCCCAATATCAGTTACATTTCCATATAATGATTTGCATATATTTTTATACCAGCAGATACGCAAGGGAGGAAAAGACAGAAACAGCAAAGGAAGACCGAGAGACAGTGAGAGGCAAATAACTGTGAGACTGTAGTGGTGATCAAGTCCTAGGTCTCACGAGAAAATATGGTTGCACAACCAGACAGACAAGAGACACGAAAGGAAAGAACAGAACAGATCCTTGCATTCAAACTCTTTCCATAACAACTTGGACAGGGTCCCATTCAACCCTGTCACATACATTCCCCTCCTTAAGAGGGAACCTGTTTTATTAAACAGGTTTCCAAAACTTTCTATTAATTCTTTACTAATAGTAGCTTCTAACTTTCAGAAATTAAGCACATGTGCAGTATCCTATTTTCTATAAAAGTATGGCAAACAGTAACGTTTAAACTCATACATTTGTTTTTTAACCTTCAGAACTCTCAAGTCCTGATCCATATCTTGACAGAAAATCAGAATTGCTATTCTCTTTACCAGATTTGTGTATCACCTTGAATTTAAATGGCTGTAGTGCCAGGTACCACCTTGTGATTCTGGAATTTTTATCTTTCATTTGGATCAGCCAACAGAGAGGACTGTGATCTGTTATAAGTACAAAGTCAGTTCCTAGTAAATAAAACTTAAGTGACTCCATGGCCCAGCTTGCTGCTAAACATTCCTTTTCTATGGTGGAGTACCTTTTCTCTCTGTTGTGCAACTTCCTACTTATGTACAGAATAGGATGTTCCGTCCCACCTATATTTTGACTCAGGACTGCACCTAGGCCTACCTCTGATGCATCTGTTTGTAACAAAAATGGTTTCTCAAAATTTGGGCTTCTTAAAACAGGGGATGAACACAATGTAGCCTTAATGGCTTGAAAAGCCTCATCACACTCTGGGGTCCATTTCACATTATTCGGGTACCGTTTTTTCATGAGTTCAGTGAGGGGAGTAGTTAACTCAGCAAAGTTGGGAACAAATCTCTGATAATAACCAGCCAGCCCTAAAAATGACCTGACATGTTTCTTGGTTTTAGGGACAGGGCTGTTAGCTACAGCTTCCATCTTAGAAACCTCAGGCTTACTTTTCCATTTCTCAAAACACAGCCCAAATATCTGGTTTCCTGCATGCCCAATGTACACTTGGTAGGATAAATTGTCAGACCCGCCTTTTTGATCGCTTGGATAACTGCTCGTAGATGTTCCAGGTGGCTTTTCCAGTCTGGACTGTACACCACATCATCATTCAGGTACACAGCACAATAACCAGCGTGAGGGGATAAAATTACATCCATGTACTGCTGGAATGTAGCTGGCGCAACATGTAAACCAAATGGCATGGTGGTGAACTGACAGAATCCAACAGGAGTGACAAATGCAGTTTTATCTCTGGATTCTTTAGCTAAAGGGATTTGCCAGTAACCTTTGGTGAGATCAAGGGTACTGATATACTTTGCACTCCCCAGTCTGTCCACCAAATCATCTATTCTGGGCATAGGATAACTGTCAAATTCTGACACTTGATTAAGTTTCCTAAAAATCAACGCAGATTCTAACACCCCCTTCTTTTTTGTTTACAATTACCATTGGAGATGACCAAGCACTCCTTGACTCTTCTATACCCAATTCTTTCATTTTTTGTATTTCCTTAACCACGTCAGCTCTTAACTGCTCTTGTAACCTGTATGTTTTCTGCCTAATAGGGCGAGCATTCCTTGGCACTATAACATGCTCAACCCCTTTTGCTTGGCCTGGTACTGTGATAAAAGTACTGTTAAATGTCTTTAGCACATTACGAATGTCTGCAGTTTGTTCTGAGGTTAAGGAAACATTCACCTTAACAGCATCAGCAGTTGCAGTTTGTTCCAGTCTATCATAAGCAACATCAATATCTTCTTTATCAGTTTCTGGCAAAACTAGCAAAGGAGCTTTTGGCATTTTTTCAACTCATTTCTTGAGGAGGTTAGCATGGTATATCTTAGTAGGATTTTTCCTGTCAGGGGTCTCAATCTCGTAGTTAACAATGCCAGTACATCTAAGCACTCTATAAGGCCCTTGCCACTTCATTAACAGTTTATTTTCTATTGTGGGTAACGGTAGCAAAACCTTTTCACCTGGCTCAAAAACTTTTTCTTTTACTCCATGGTCATAATATACCTTCTGCTGGTTTTGGGCCTCTTCCTGATTACTATAGGCGATGTCAACATATTTTGCCAGCTTCTTTCTTAGGGCATACATATAAGACGTTATAGATTGTTTCTGAGTGGGGTTATCTTCCCACATTTCTTTTATCACATCCAGTGGCCCTCTTGGCTGCCTACCATATAGCATTTCAAATGGTGAAAACCCTGCTGATGCCTGTGGCACTTCTCTGTAAGCAAAAAGTAGGTAAGGCAAGTATTAGTCCCAATCTTTCCCTTCCCTTTTTACAAATCTTTTTAACATGCGTTTTAGGGTTTTTGGTTAAAATGCTCAACAAGACCATCTGTCTGAGGGTGATAGGGGGACGTCGTATGGCAGCGATATCTAGTAGTCTGTACAGCTCCTTAAGTAATGCAGCACCAAAATTACTAACCTGATCAGTAATAATTTCTTTAGGTATGCCCACTCTGCTGAAAATTTTTACAAGCTCTACTGCCACTTTTGAAGTTGTGACAGTACGCATTGGAACTGCTTCTTGGTATCGAGTAACATAGTCGCATACTACCAGCATAAATCTATTACCCTTTTTACTTTTGTCTAAAGGGCCAACCACATCCATTGCAATTCTCTCAAAAGGCACACCTATTAAGGGTAGGGGCACCAGGGGTACCTTGTCTTTTCTAGTGACTGGGGCTACTTTCTGACACTCTGCACAGGAATTACAATAGGCAGCAACATCTTCATGAATTCCCGGCCAGTAAAATCTATACAGCAATCTGGCAAGGGTGCAATCCCTCCCTGAGTGACCAGCCATAGGACTATCATGTGCTGTCTGTAACAACTCTGTTCTATACTTCTGTTGTATAACCAATTATTCTGTCTGTTCCTGTGCCTGAAGTTTAACCCAAACTCTGTACGGTAACCCATTACATTTTTTAAACATTGGTCCACCCTGTTTTGGTTTCACCCCCAGCTGCTTAAAATAACCCTGGAGAGAAACATCGTTAGCTTGTTCTGAAAGAAAATCACAATCAGTTATCAATTTAGTTTCAGCATTTTCATATGTAAACCCCTCATGTCCATCAGTCATTTGTTGCCACAGTTTCTTCAGGCGTCATCTTTCTTTCCTCGATTCCCGGATCTTGGAGCTGTGCTCAAACAAGTCCTAATCAAAATCGGCGAAAAGAAAAGAGTTCCCACCATCTGAAATTTTCTTTGCCTGAGCTCTTGTCACCACAGCTGCTGAAACATCAGGATTTACTCCTTCTTTGATTAACTCAGTAAATCCTGGAAAGTCATTTCCAATAATCACAGGTATAGGTAACCTCGGTTCTACTCCCACTTTCATTTGGTGCGACACACCTTTAATGGTCAGAGTCACTTGGGTGGTGGGATAGTATCAAGTGTCCCCATGGATGAAGATGACACCAGTACCTGGTCCTTTTGCACAGTATTTTCCTGGCACTTCAACATGCTCTAGGATCTGTCTGCTTCCTGAATCAATGAGTCTCTTTACAGTCTTATCCCCCCACCTTCACATCTGTTAAGTACTTGCCCCAATTTGCTAAGGACAAATCTGCTCCCGTGTCACTCTTCTTAGGACAATTTCTTGCAATATGATCTGGCTTATTACATTTACATCCCTTACCCCTTGCAACCTACACCTACGCAAGGTTCCACTTAAATCTCCTTTCTTCTCACCCTTTCCTTAAACATGTCACATACATAATTAGATACATTACAATGTGTGCCTAAATGGACTGCTGGCCTCAATGTTACTTAGCTTGCTCTATTATCTACTCCTATGTTCCTACCCTAATGCCTGTATTTATGTGTATTTTTTGTGTACTGTACCTGACCTTGTGTGATGCAGGTCCACCTTGTAAATGAGCTTGCTCAACGGTGTCCGCCTGGATAAATAAAGATTTGATTGATTGATTGATTTATAGCAAATAATGTCTTTTGGCACAGATTTGTTAACCCCACCAGAGTTGTTATCAGACTTGGGAGTTTAAGTGGGAAAAAGAGTGTCTTACCGGTGCTTGGCTGTTACCACGCTGTTGTGGCATCTGTCTGGTCATTTGGTAGTCCTCAGCCAAAGAAACAGCCTTTTACCCAATTTCTGGTCGGTGTTCCTTTACCCAAAGCTGCACATCTGTAGGCAGGATGTTGATGAATTGCTCCACTGCAAATGTGTTGATCTGTGGTACTGTTTTGCCCTCTGGTTGGAGCCATTTTACCAGGAGTTCTCTGAGTCGGGTGAAGGCTTCTTGAGGATTGTCTACTGAGTTGCACTTCAGAGACTGAAATCTCTGCCTGTAGGTCTCTCCTGCGATGTCATACCTTTTGAGGATTTCACTTTTCACCAGGTCATAATTTTCCGCCTGTGCAGTGTCCATATTGCTGTAGGCAAGCCGGGCTTTACCTGTCAGGTAGGTTACCAGTCTGATTGTCCATTGCTGCTTTGGCCATTAGCAGGCTGTGGCAACTCTTTCAAAAGTTGTCAGGTATGCCTCGATATCATCTGAGGGACACAACTTTGTAAGTTTAATGGCTTTTAAGTTGCTTGTGTTTTGTTACTCATCTGGATCTGTCCCAGATCCTCTGTCTTTGATAGCTTGCAAGGCATCTAACCATCGCTGCTCCTGTCATTGCATCTCTTCTCTCCTGTGCTGCTTCAGTTCTCTCCTCTGTTTCTCCATCTCTTTTTGGTGTATAGCCCACCATTTGAAAAACGTAGTCAGGCTTTCAGGTTCTGTCACTGCCTGTTCTTTTTCCATAACTTGTGCTGGCTGTACAATCTCAGCTTGAACTTCTGTCTCTGCTAGTTTGGCTGTCATTCTCCTGGTAAGCACTCCTGGACTTGCTGCTGCAGAATACATACTTTTCTCTATGCTTCACTGGTACTAGGTCCAGTACCCATGCACAAAACTCCTGGCTTAGAGTATGCACGGCGTAAATCCCACTTCTAAAACCATCTGTAGTTGAGGCACAGGTCAGGAAGTATAGGAAAAACCAGAAGCAGTTGTAGAATTCACAGAAAGTATTTTATTTGGACCAGCAGTAATAAAAAAAATAAACTTGTTCTGTACAACTATTTACAAAGGCAAAATAAAATAGTGAAGATCCATCAGAGTTTTGCTTCAATCTCTGTGTGTCCCTTTTTGCAAGCAATTGCAGCTCTGCTCTCTTATAAGTCCTTGCAACCCCCCCTTCTTAACAAGCATCTTGTTTTTTTCTAAAGTGTTCTAGTATATTTCAGGCAGCTGCTGGTAGGAACACAATGTCCCAGAACTGAGGCCCCATTTCCACAGCTTCTGCAAAAGGCTTAAAAACTGCACTAAGATAACCTCTTGAGTTTCCAATAGCTTTCTGCAATCATCTCAAACTATAACTATATACATTTCAAAAATTAACACTATATAATTTCTAAACAAAGGGATCCCAATAACAGCTACATTTCCACATAATGATTTGCATATATTTTTATACCAGCAGATATGCAAGGGAGGAAAAGATAAAAACAGCAAGGGAAGGCCAAGAGACAGTGAGAGGCAAATAACTGCGAGACTGTCGGGATGATCAAGTCCTAGGTCTCATGAGAAAATCTGGTTGCACAACCAGACAGACAAGTGACAGGAAAGGAAAGAACAGAACAGATCCTTTCATTCAAACCTCTTTCCATAACAACTGGGACAGGGTCATATTCAACCCTGTCACACCCACCACACAGATCATGTAGTCAAAACAGTTAATACGTCGACCAGCCGGCGCAGCAGTAGCACTACTGCTTGCAACCCCAGTGACCTGGGTTTGGGAATGAGCCTGGGAGCTGGAGGGCCAGCTGAGGAGGGGAAGCTGAGCATCCACAGGACTGCTCATCTCCCCTGGGGAGGGTTGGGTGGAAGGCCTGTGGCTAGACTGACCTCTAGCAGAGTCTCGGGGCACAGCAGCAGGGAGCAGCATGGTCAACGTCAGCACACCATGTCCACAGAAAAGTGGAAACTGCCCAGTGTCTGCTCCAGGATGGTAGGCCGCCCAACACATTGGACACTGGCTGGAGGGGTCAGGGGCACCCTCCTACCCCACCTGGGGGGTTATCTGAGGCTGGGGTGAGCCATCATTGTGCCGCTGGGATCACCATTAGGACCCCGAGGAGAGGAAGCAGACACATAGAGAGGAGGAGATATAAATAGTAAGTTAAAAAAAAAAATGAATGCCAGAATCGGTAGCTTTATAGGCACTGACAGTCAGCAGCTCAATACTATCCATCATAGACTATGGTCTAGTTGTGTATACCACAGCCACTGACACTGCTCTGAAATGGGTCAGAACAGCCTTAAACAAGACCTGCAGACTGGTCCTAGGTACAGGCAGCCAAACTCACACCTGTGACCTTTATGCCTAGACCAAGTGGCTTAACCTCCAGGGGGATTAATTATCAGGTCTGCCTCTTTGGTAAAAAAAAAACAAACTCCTAGGCCTAACTAAAACAGCCATCCAGAAGTTCCTCGCACCTGCCCTAAACTCCCACCAGACTAGAGGAAAAGTGAGAAATGCACTACATATTCCCTTTTGGCACACAGCACTAGTCGAACAGCCCTTCTCCTATAAGGCCCCCTCTATGGCTCAGTGAGCTTCCTTCTGCCTTCACAAACATTTCTATGCTAGGCCCATTAAAAAAAAGAACTATTACAATACCTGACTACCCTACGTGTGTGCGACTGCTCAAACTAATTCCTGTATCTCTGCCATTCCTCCCTATCCACCCCAGCTTACCACCCGAATCCCCTTTCTCCACTCTCCCCCTCTCTCTTCTCTCCCCAGCTCACTACCTGAGCCCGCTATCTCCACTCTCCCCTCTCTCTTCTCTCCCCAGCTCACTACCTGAGCCCGCTATCTCCACTCTCCCCTCTTGCTTCTCTCCCCAGCTCACTACCTGAGCCCCCTTTCTCCACTCTCCCCTCTCTCTTCTCTCCCCAGCTCACTACCTGAGCCCGCTATCTCCACTCTCCCCCTCTTCTCTCCCCAGCTCACTACCTGAACCCGCTATCTCCACTCTCCTTCTCTTCTCTCCCCAGCTCACTACCTGAACTGCCATCTCCACTCCCTCTCCCTCTCCCCAGCTCACTACCTGAACCCGCTATCTCCACTCTCCCCAGCTCACTACCTGAGCCCGCTATCTCCACTCTCCCCTCTCTCTTCTCTCCCCAGCTCACTACCTGAGCCCGCTATCTCCACTCTCCCCCTCTCTCTTCTCTCCCCAGCTCACTACCTGAACCCGCTATCTCCACTCTCCCCTCTCTCTTCTCTCCCCAGCTCACTACCTGAGCCCACTATCTCCACTCTCCCCCTCTCTCTTCTCTCCCCAGCTCACTACCTGAGCCCCTTTCTCCACTCACCTCCTCTCTCTCTCCACTCCCTAGCTCACTACCTTTGCTCCCCAATCCTTCCCCAAACTGCCCCTCCCACCTCGCTCCCCTTCCTGACAACTGCCCCATGCTGTCTACCACCCCTTTCCCCCCCATTACCTCCTCCATCTACTCCCATCCCACCTTCCACCTGCCCAACTCTCTGCTCATCACTCCCTCACTGCTACCTCTTGACAACTGCCAGCTTCTGACTGCTACCTCTTGACAACTGCCAGCTTCTGACTGCTACCTCTTGACAACTGCCAGCTTCTGGCTGCTACCTCTTGACAACTGCCAGCTTCTGACTGCTACCTCTTGACAACTGCCAGCTTCTGACTGCTACCTCTTGACAACTGCCAGCTTCTGACTGCTACCTCTTGACAACTGCCAGCTTCTGGCTGCATACCTCACCTCTTTGCCTAATAAACGCCTCTTATGCTTAATTGTTAATTTTAGCTAGTATAATTTTAGCCCTCTTGTATAACGCTCTGTACATTTTGGGTATCTATTTAATATACCCACTCTGTATTCCTCCTGTATACAGCTCCTATCGCTGTGCATTTTTAACATTTTTGTTCTTTTTTTTCAGACGTGGATCCTTTGAAATAAGCTCAAAGCTCAAAGGTTGTTATCCAAGACAATTAATAAATAAAATAAATAAATAAAAATAAATGGAGGGGATTAGTAGATCATTAGTAATGTGGCTTGCTAATAACACAAGGTATCTTCAGTTCAGTTCAGTTTTTTGTGTAGGGATAGTTCCCAATGAGCACGCTCATTCACAAGGAGGTCCCTGACACAAAGTACTAAACATCACAGACAATCAGTACAATGACACATCACAGTAGTACAGCAGGTATATCATGATACATACAGCAGACTGACTAACAAATACATAGAGGCAAAAGCATCACATGACAGTAAGTTTACCACCACCTAATAAAAATCATCATAGACAATCAATACAAGCAGCACATCATAGAAAAACAGCAGGGATAGCATGGTATACACGGGAATCTACAAAGACAATGGGAGAGGGATGGGCAGAAGGTAGACCTGCAGGGGAAGTTAAGTGCAGTTGCAGGTCTCAGCAGTGATCTCATGTACCCTACCAATGAACGCCCTGACTGGGATAAGGGTATGGAGTTTTAGGGTAGCTTGAAGCTTATTCCAAAGGCAGGGAAGAGAAAAGCTTACAGATGCCCTACCAAACCATGTCTGATAATTTGGCACATTCAAGGTATTACGTGCACATTTTCTGAGGGCGTAGGTGCTAGTTGAGCATGAGAAGAAGGCTGATATATAAGGGGGTAGCTTACTGAGGAGCGCTTTATATGTTCAAGTATAAATGTGCACCATTCTCCTGGTGGATAAGGGGGTCCACTTCGTCGCCTCATACAAGTTACAATGATGGGTTCTGGCTGAGGCATTGGTAATGAAATGGATGGCCCAGTGATAGAGTGTGTCTAACTTATCCAGGTAGACGGGTGAGCAATTGTTATAGAGAATATCAGCATAATCAAGAAGAGGCATGGAGGTGGCCTGTACCAGTCTAGTTCTGGAGTCTCACGAGAACAATGATTTGTTCCTGAAAAAGAAGCCACGCCTAAATTTCAGTTTTTTTGTGAGAGCTTCGACATGTGATGAAAAGGATAGGTGTGAGTCGAGAATGAAGCCTAAGTATTTAAAGTGATTTACCACTTCAAGTGTCTGGGAGGACCAAGGGACTAAGGGGCCGGCTCAAAGACCATCAAATGTGCATCGTCAGCCTATGAGGTGAATATGGTAACCTTTACCAGGTGAGTAAACTTCCATTACCACCACCCCCCCCCCTTCTGCTGATTCCATATTTGATACGATGCGACATTCTACTTAACATCCTGACCACTTACAGGTTGAATGCAGACTAGCAATTGTGCTGTTGAGAATGAAAGACCTTGACTTATTCTTAAATATCGGCCCAAAGCATGCCCTAAGTTTACCACAAAATGAAGGCCATCATTTGCATCTTTAACTCCCTTCCTTTACACAGTGATGCCAAATGCTCCCCGTTAATGACAGAATTCTCTTCCTCTCTTCAATACTCCCTATACGTCCATGAGGACTGATGAATATCACCATCAATATTTCCTTTCTTGCAAGTATCTAAGTTACAGCTCCTTTAATCCTTGCTCATTGAGATCAAAGCAAGCCAGCTGGCAAACATGGCAACAGTGCTACCCCTTGCCAGCCAGACAAATGAGGTTTATGCCCCAAGCCTCGGGCAACTGGTGCAAACCAAAGAGATAGGGTCCCAGCATCCATCTCAGATGGAGGGGGCACCTCCTTTAATTGCATAACCACCCACTAGTGGCCCAAGGAAGGGGGTGTCATGTGGTAAGAAATGTGGCACCCCCTTATGGAGTAAATACAGGTTACTCACCTGTAACAGGAGTTCTAGGAATGGTATATGTTGTTCATCCACACTCATTGGCAGTATCCTTGCCGCTTTAAATCTTGCCGGAAGGTCTTCAAGCTTGCTCTCCCACCCACCCGGTGGTATAACCTCGGCTCCACTTATGACGCCAGATCTGGCCCACAGCTCAGGTTGTGCGTCAAGCTGGAGGTTGGTCGTAGGATGAACAATATATACCATTCTTAGAACTCCCATGGCAGGTAGTAACCTGTATTTCTAGGGACACATATGTTGTTCATCCACACTCATTGGCAGACTCCTAGCAGTTCTCCGGGAGGAGGGAGGCAAGACGACACCCCCATACTTACTTGGGAAAGAGACTGAGAACCGAGGCCCCAAACCGCATCCCATGCGGACTCAAGGTCGATGTGTAGTGGGTACGAAGGTGTTTGCTGACTTCCAGGTAGCAGCCTCCCAGATTTCTGACAGGGACGTCCCCTGAAGCAGCCACTGCTATAGCAGTATGGCGGGTAGAATGATTTCCATCCCTGGGAGGCTCCATGCCCGCTAACTATAGCAGAGATCTATGTAGGAGGTTACCCACTGCTTATCGTCCGCTTGGCTGCAGGTCTGCCAGATGCGGCTTCAGCGTAGGGTGACAAATAGCTGGCAACCTCCTCGAATATCAGCCGTGCGCGCCTTTATAGTCAGCGAGCGCCTTCTAGGATCCAGGAAAGGGAGTTTGCATTCGGCCTCCCGAGGTGTGATTGGGGTAGAACACCGCAGAGTCAACACCTGTTACAGAAACTGGCCACCACCTTCGGAAGGAATTTCGTGGGGCAGAACCTTGTCCCTGTGGAAGACCAGGTAAGGAGCCTCGATGGAAAGCGCCTGGAGCCTCTCCCATCCTTCTGGCTGACGTGATAGCCACCAAGAAGGCGGTCTTCCACGACAGGTGAGAGAGAGCACACCCAGCATAGGTCTGAATGGCTTGCCCATGAGCTTTGCCAGTACCAGCAGTAGATCCCACGGAGGTGGGGGGTTTCTGCACTGGAGGGAATGTGATCAAGGCCCTTGAAAGCCGCTCAGACCACCTTCCTCCTCATGCCACTGATCTGCTTCCCGCCCGCCGCCTCGCAAGCAGAGATGGCTGCCAGGTGCACCTTAGGGTCGTCGACCTAAGCCCTGACTAGAAAGGGACCATAAATAGTCCAAGATGCTTGCCAAGGAACAGGAGAAAGGGGTCCAAGCCCTTGCTCTGACACCAAATGGAAAACCTTTTCCATTTGAAGCATAGCATTTTCTGGTCGACTCCTTACGGGACGCCTCAACTACATTGAGGACCTGCGTCGAAAGAGACCCAAAGCCTGGAACTCTAGCCGCCAGGAATCCAGGCCGTCAGGTGCAGGGATTAAAGTCCGGATGGAACACTCTTCCCTGATTGATTGAGAGCAGGTCCCGGCGAGCTGGAAGCTGCATGGGAGTCCTGGAGCTGAGACTGAGGAGATCTGGTACCAGAACTGGCGAGGCCAGTCTGGGGCTATCAGAATCACCTGCGCCTTGTCCCTCCTCGCTTGAGAGAAGCACCTTGTGATCATGGCAAATGGGAAAGGCGAAAAGAGGCCCGGGTCCATTGCCTCGAGAAGGCATCCCCCGCAGCGAGCCCGCTGAGGGGGCGGGCATGGAACAGACTCAGCTTCTGCTTCCATGGAGGCAAACAGGTCCACCTGAGGTGTGCCCCAAAGGGAGAACAGATACTGTACCTCCGCAGGAGAGACCACTGGGATGCAGCCCCATCCGCCCAGGGCATCGGCCAGGGTGTTGGAGGCCCCTACACGTGAATGGCCAGGAGATCTCGCCCAGGCTGCGCACGCAGTGACCAAATGCGAGAGCCTTTGCATAGAAGCATGAGAGCTGGGCCCCGCCTTCTGGCGGTTTAGATAGTACATGGTCGTGGTATGTCCGCCTGGACTGACCACCACCCCTGAGTAACCCATAAAGGCAGAGAGCCAGGCGGACCGCCGAGCTCCAGCAGGTTGATGTGCATCGACTCCCAAGAGGCCATGAGTTCGGTAGCCCTCAGATGGGCACCCCAACCCATCAGAGAGGCATCGGTCGGACAGAGAGACCGGCCGGCTCGGGTTGACGGACCCGGATGCCCCCCGCAAATGATCTGAACGGTCCACCACTGGAGAGTTGCCCACATCCCTGTGTCACCGACACGCTGGTCCAAGGGATCTAGCTGTGACCACTGGCTGGCCAGTCTCACTGGGGACGATGTTCCAGCTGCCCAACGGACCACGCTGGCACAGGCCGCCATGAGACCCAGGAGGCGAGGAAGTCCCGGCAGGGTGCAATTGCCCAACCAGAAATGATCGTGTAGGAGGAAAGAACCCGCCCTGTCCGCTGAGCCGCCACTGGCTCGAAGAGAGCTCGAGCTGCGCTCGATGAATAAAATCACCTGCTTCGCTCGAGTTCGACTTACTGTTGATAAGTGAGGCCCAGTTGAGAGCAGACCTGGAGGGCCAGATCTCTGACCACTCCGCCTCTTCCTGAGTGAGCTGCTACCAGCCAGTCGTCCAGGTAAGGTGCACACTTAGACCTCAAGCCAAGAGGAATGCTGTCACCACTGCCATGCATTTGTGAAGACCCTGGGAGCTGGAGACAAGTCAAGGGCATGGCTTGAATCAAGAGATCCTTCACTGAAGTTGGCGAATCTCTGGTGAGACGGACGGATAGGACGTGAAAAACGCTGGGCCCTGCAAGTCCATGAGAGCAGAACCATACTGCCCAAGGATGGTATTATTCGAGCCAGAGTGACCATCCTGAAGGTTCAGACCTTAGGAACTTGTTTAGGTCGTAGGTCGAGAATGGGGCGCCAGCCTCCGTCTGCTTTCGAACCAGGAAGTACCTGGACACAAACCTGGGTCTGAAGGAGGGTCCACCACCTCTTACCACCTCCTTCTGGAGGAGGAGAGTGATGTCGGCCTCGACGAGCCGCCAGTGAGGCTGGGATCCCAGGTTCTCCGAGGGGCGACGGCTGGAAGGGTGGTGCCTGCTCGAATTCCAGAGGCAGGCCTCTTCCCACCACTCTAAGACCCACCGTCCGTGGTAACAGCGGACCAGGCGTGAACGGAAGTGCCGAGCCGCCTCTCACGGGGACCTAGGGTAAGGTGACGGGATGGGGCGACACCCCTCAGCCTGTCACTCACAGGCTTGGAGGAGGGACCGCCGAGGGACCTCCTGGGCCCTTTCTCCTGCTCCTGTTAGAGGAAGCCGGCGGTTGGGTTTGGGATGCTGGGTCGAGCCTGCTGGCCCTTACTAAGTGCTGGGCCGGGCGCTACCGGGGCACAGAAGGGATCTAAAGGGCTTAGGCTGTGGTTTGCGGCCTTTGTCCTTCTGAGCGGAAGAGACCGAGTCCAAGGTGGCATTGGACTCTCATCTCTGCAGGTGACCTTCCACCCCAGGGTCAAGAGGTCAGTCCCCAAAAGGGAACATCCGCCAACTTGTGCTGGGTATCCGAAGTAAAGGTGATATCTCAGCCAAGCTCACGACGCGATAGCCACTGCGGCCGCCACCGATCTGGCACATGAGTCCCTACATCCAAAGCAGTCTGGAGCTGCTGTTTGGCCACTGCTCTTGCCCTGGTCCCGCACTCCTGCTTAACCGTAGTCTGCAGATCGGGCGGAAGATGAGGGATGACCTCATCCAGGGAGCCCAACAGGGCATGAGAAAATGCCATGAGGACGCCGAACTGGCCTGACGAAGGCCGAGAGAGGGACGCAATGAGACTTTTCGCCCGACATAGTCCAATTTCTTGGACCCTTGTCAGGAGGTTTGTCCATATCCTCGGCGCTAAGCCGGGCGCTGGCTGAAAACGCTGTTTGCAACCAACCTCAGCAGAGGGTGTCTCCAAAACCGGACAAGGAACCGGGGACCGTGATACTTCCTGGGTCATCCTGGCCAAGGCGAGGGGCAGGAAGCAGGGCGCTGCCAAAGTTCCAGTGCCGGACCCACTATGGCCTCGCGCACTGAAAGGCCTCCGCCGGAGAATCCCTCGGTCCAGAATCTCCTGAGGGGATACCTGGCCCTGCTTTGGAACGGGTTCGAGCTCCATCCCGTAGACCCGAGATGAGCCGGCGAGTCCTAGGAAGGACGCACGGCTATCGCCCATTGACTGACCTCCTGAAGACTCAAGTCCAGTCGCTTGGAGAAGAAGGAGGAATCATCTTCGGACTCGGAAGAGTCCTCGAAGAGCTGCCTCTGGCCTGAGCCACCCTTCACCCGCCGAGGTCGGTCGGAGTGAGGGTAACTGACAGCCGATGGGTAAACCCTTAGTCGACCGAGAATCCTTGGTCGGAGCCCCACTTGCGGCTGTGGAGGCGGAGGTTCCACCGAATCGGTGGAGCAGCTGGTTTTGGCCAACAACCGCCTGTATAGCCCTCGGACAAGTCGAGGGGTTGTGTCGGGCCGCCCCGTGACAGCTATTTCAATGGCCGGGAAGGCGCCGGAGTCGGCTTATTCTCGCCAGGAGTGAGCTGTTGGTGCAACATAAGGTCCTCGCATCAGCCGACGTATTTACGCCGGCCTCCCTCATCCGAGGAGGAGGACGAGACGAAGCGGCGACGCCGCCATCAGCGGGTGTCTAGACCGGATCGCTATGACGTGGAACGGGTTGACCGCTAAGAGGTCCGGAGACCGAGACCGGAGTCCCGGATTCCGGGTCGGTGCGGAGGTGTCGGGCCGAACCGCACTCCTTCTGCCCGGAAGGTCCATCCGAGGCTCCGGAACCGGAGGTGCAGACGAGCCCACGGGATCTCAACTCCTCCCGGGGAACCGGGGAGGGGAATTCGGCTGCTAAAGGCGACATAGTTCGTCTAATGGGTCGAGAAAAATTCGGACTTCATCAGTGGAGTTCGGTCAACTGGACCTGACGGGGACACTCGTGAGGCCAGTGGCCGGGCCGAAGGGTCTAATCAAGCCGACGGACGACGGCCCGGGAGAGGGACCTTTCCTCGCCCCAAGAGCGCCGACGGAGGGAGTCTTACCTTTGTCCTCTTTTTGGACCGAGAATAAGGTCCATAGACGCAGGCCCTCTTCCTTAGTGGAGAGGGACAGACAAAAGCTCCTTAAAGAGCCGTGTAGGAAGAACCCGAGAGAAGCGGATAAATGCCGCTGCCGAGGAAGATACGTCACGCCGCCTTCCTCTTCGAGGACGCACTCATCCGCCGAGCTGATCCGCCGACCAGCCGCTGACACCGCCAACCAGCCTTGGACTTTCACCGAGGGAACGCCTGGGACGCGCCTAGTTGCAATCGGGCAGCACTGGTCTCGAGGACGTGAGGCCGAGAAAGATGAGCACAGGTCGCAAGCTCCGGGTCGTGCTTCATAGCCAGGCAGTAGACACGCGTGGAGTGTGGATCCGTCTCGACATCTTCTGCCCGAAGGGCATCTCCGGGAATCCGGGAGTCGATTTGTCCATCGCAGCCGCTAGGATCAAGACTGAAGTCTTTTGCAAATTTTTA
Source organism: Neoceratodus forsteri (assembly GCA_016271365.2). Lineage (NCBI taxonomy): Eukaryota > Metazoa > Chordata > Ceratodontiformes > Ceratodontidae > Neoceratodus > Neoceratodus forsteri. Next base: position 959,025,178 of record CM028130.1, on the reverse strand, counting down.
TTTTTAAACCTGCAAACGGAGAAATAGGGAACTAGTCAGCACGCAACGCAGAGCGTTAAGGAGGGAACCTGAGCTCCAAGGTAAGGAAGATCTGGCGTCATGGGGCGGAGCCGAGAGTTATACCACCCGGGTGGGTGGGAGGAGCAAGCTTGAAGACCTTCCGGCAAGATTTAAAGCGGCAAGGATACTGCCAATGAGTGTGGATGAACAACATATCCATGTCCCTAGAACTTATGTCAGCCTGCACCCATTTACCTAGTGTGTGACACAGTAGCATCATATGCAAACAACCAAACTGCTCTCTATTTGTCTCACCACCTGCTGACACCCACTCATAGATATGCTACGCATGAGGTTCAACATCATTGTTACCCATTACCTACATTTTCATCTATGGTAGGGCAAATTTTTCCTTTGGAGCCTCTCATGCTTGTAACAGCTCAGTACCACAACTTAGGAGTTGCCCCAGCATATCTGTCTTTAAGAACAGTGTAAAACTTGATTTGTTGAACACTTAACTCTGTTGCGATTGTTTTAAACCTTAAACATTTGAATAATGCTTATTTGACACTGCTGTACTACGTTGTACATCTTGTATTTATCTGACAGGGGACATTCTGTAAATGAGACTTGTTTCTCATAGAACTTATCCTGTTTAAATAAAAAAAAGAAGTTTTTGGGCCAGCAGAGAAGCTGAGCAGGAGGGTGGGGCTCATCAACACCCCCCCAACAGCCCTGAAAAGCTTAATGTTGGGTCATTCCACATGAGCATGCCCTGTGACTGGGATAAGGAGTGGGGTTAAGGGGTAAAAAGAGTGGGTTACTTGGGACAGATGAAGTCCCCTCGTCTCACTATGCCAGCCTGGGGCTACCTCACCAACTCCCGCCTCTGGTCTCCCTTGCAGTCGAGCAAAGTATGTCTTCAGAAACCTAGTCCCCCTCCAAGTTCCAGCCTATGAGAGATAAACCAGAGGTTATTGGTTTGACAGTTGGAGTTAGGAGTGAGCAAAGGCAGGAAAAGTGTCTGTCCCAGGGGATTCCAAGGGTGGGAAAGGGACACTGATGGAGATGGAAGAAGGATCCCAGATAAGGTCTGGGGATGCTAGAAGCAGAAGATTGAACAAACAACCAAAGGAAAGTGAAGCAGTGCTGAATGAAAATTGTCAGTTTTGATGCATTACAAGCTGGACCCCAGAGGCTTGTTAGTAATGTCTAGTATTATAAGCTTTATTTTAATACAAGAAGAGAGTTACACCATTAGGGTATCAGCAAGACCACTGATTTGTGGTGATTAAGGTAATGATACTTTTTTTCCAAGACTTAAAATTCTGGAAATTGCACCAGTGATTGTTATTCCAATTTCCTGGTTTCACCAGGATTCTATTGCCATTGTTTAAAATAATCAGAATAAAAGAAAGCTCAATGGGGGCTATTCTCCACTGTGCCCAAATTCCACATGAAGCCTGCGGAAAGTGCCTACGTGCTTTCACAGATGCAGGCAGGCACAGGGTGCACAGATGCATGACCACAAGCACCTGTCTACCCCCCTCCCAGTGTGCAGAACCACTGGGGGCAGATGGGTATGGAGTGGTGGACCTAGGTAGACATCTAATCAGATGCCCGTTCTGGGTCCCAGAGTGGATCCCTTGCACCACAGGTGGGGGAGTGTGGGATGGCGCTGATCTGGGATCACTGACTGTATGGACAATCCCATGAACAGCTGCCTCTCAGCCCACCCTGGCAGTCCAGTGTGCTGGGGCAGAAGTGTGCAGGGGGAACCTGTTGCCACCATGGCCCGCCACAAACCACGGGAGGCATAGACACTAATAGCAGGGTCCCCAACACATGACATTTCCTACATCGTCCCCACACTCCATGCCTTCGTAAATGGTGCACAGTGCAGGCACGCCCCCTGGCACAACCCCAGCATGGCCCAGGCGCAGAGCAGAAAGATCAGTTGGGGGATCCGGTATGCAACTGGCAGGTGCACCATTGGTGCATGCCGCCAGTTCCCTGCTGTGTAGATATTTCACATAGAGCTGCCTACCCACTGCACATACGTGGCACATAGGCACCATGCCTTTTTATGTTTGCTTGCACACATACGCAAGAAACATTATATGGCAGCTTAGAAGACAAGCGGGTTGTGGAGGTGTGGCACTGTGGCAGACAATGCCAGCACTGCATTTGTGAGCTTGGCAGAGTTCAACCAATGCAGGCCCACTGTCCTGATGACACTGGTTCTGCAGAAGTGCCACCAACTTGAAACGATTTGGCTGCCCGCAATCAGGGACCATCTTGTCATTGCAGCATCAACCATTCTACTGCAATGAGGGAGTGACCCGTCATTGTAGGGCAGTACCTTGCCTGGTGTAACAGTTCATGAACAAGGCGGTGGCCATCGTCGTCCACCTCAGAACCCCATGAAAGTCGACAGGGAGGCCCAATCCCCCTGTTGGCATGCCCCCAACCCAGTTCATTTGCTGATGGGGAAGCCCACTCCCCGTCGCCATAACTCCCCGCAATTTGTTGTGTGCCGAGGGGGTGCCCAATACCCCGCAGCATCATGCCCCCCAAACAGTCTTTCTTTGTCGATGGGGGGCCCAATCCCTGTCGGCTCCAGTCCACCCTCCCCAAAATGCAGGTGGCACACTGGAAGCCCACCCTAGTGTGACCAAAGCAAGTCTGAAAAACAAAAACCTTGTTTTTTTTTTTGTTCTCCCTGAAACCAAGAAAACGGTCTTTCATGGTATCTTGTGCCCCTCCCCAAACCGCACCCACCCCCGCAGACCCTGCCTCACCACACCCCCACCCCATACTTACCTCTGGAGACCAGCGAACGATCTTCGGTGGACCGGAACACGCCTGCACTCTTCACAGCCGATCATGAACTAAAGAAATGCCAGTAAGCTATATAATGGCATAAATAGGGGTTTTCAACTTATGTGGATATCTCGGCCATTTTTTCAACTTTTGGCACCAAATTTTCAACATGGGGTTATTGTGACCCCTCCTCGTGAATTCAGTCACTGTCATGGCATTATTCGGTCCCGAAAGGTGATTTCGCGGTCACTGCGCGGAATCACCTTTCGGGACCGCATAAAAAATGACAGTGCCACTGTTCATGAGGCGGGCTCTCAAAAAGCCTATGTTGCTAATCTGGCGAGACAAAATTAAAAAAAAATTACTGTTTTACGAGCGTACGATGCTAGTTTCACGCAAGACACTCAGAATCGTGAATTTGTAATATTTTCACTCTAGATTTTCAACATTGGCATTTTTCCACACCTCCTTATGAACAGTATAGCTGTCATTTTTCACATCCTGGCCGAAATGTGTTTTCGCACTTCTGGCGCAGAATAGCGCGGTTGCTATGGGAAATCAGTGTTTGGGACAGATTAAGAAAATCACAGTGACAATGTTCATAAGCAGAGGTCCTAAAATGCCTATGTTGAAAATTTGGTGAAGAAAGTCCATAAAATGACTGTGTTATGAGCATGCGTTGTGCAGTTTCCACGCACCCTCATAACTTTGCAAATTTGGAAAATTTTCACTCCAGATTTTCAACATTGCCATTTTTTCACACCTCCTTATGAACAGTGCAGCTGTCATTTTTCACATCCTGGCCAAAATGTGTTTTCGCACTTCAGGTGCAGAATAGCGCGGTCGCTGTGGAAAACCAGTGTTCGAAACAGATTAAGAAAATCACAGTGACTCTGTTCATGAGCAGAGGTCACAAAATGCCTATGTTGAAAATTTGGTGAAATAATTCCACTAAATGACTGTGTTACACGCATGTGTTGCGCAGTTTCCAGTACGCTCAGAAGTTTGATCATTTTTAATATTTTCACTACAGATTTTCAACATTGCCATCGCTTCACACCTCCCTATGAATCGTACAGCTGTCATTCTTTACATCCTACCCAATCGGTGTTTTCGTGCATCTGGTGCACAATGGTACGGTTGCTGTGGGAAACGTTTGGGACACATTAACAAAATCACAGTGCTACTGTTCATGAGAAGAGGCCACAAATGCTTTCATGAGGTGGGGGTCACAAAAAAGCCATGTTGAAAATCTGTAGTGCAAATACCAACAAACGCCCGTGGCGTTAGGGTTTCTAACCATAACGCCCCACCCTGTACAGACTGACAGGCATCAGGTGACGACCCAAACGCATACCGCAATGCCTGTCTGTCTCTACAGGGTGGAGGTGGGGTTGGCGTGAAGTTCAATACTTCACCGCCATTCCTGTTCTGCATCTGTCTAATTCCTGCATTTCCAATGTTAATACCAGCAAGCAAACATTCAGCATTGACAAATGCTTGTTGAGAATTGGCCCCAATATACAGAGCATTAAATGGAGAAAATTGAAAATAGTACAGGAAGCAACTATAAGAAAACTACCAGCTCCATAGATTTATTGACCTGGTATAAAATACCAAATTTCTTAAATTTCTTTGTTTTTACTTGTGTGCAGGCAGTCCAAGTTCCACAATTCTACCAGGTTTTTCCATAAAAACCACAAGCCAGTGGCCTTGGTCATCAGTGTATCCTGCTTACAAGGTGCTCCTGTGTGGAACCAGTCATACTAGTTGCAGTAAAGTGCAAAAATATAAACATAGTGGGACGGATATTCAGACTGCGCCGGGCAGTGGCGCAAGCCTGGGCGCAGCGCAATTGGGCTATGCCGGGGCCAGGACCAGGTGATATTCAACAGTGATCCGTCATGGCACAGCACCACTGAATATGGCAAGGTTGATGCACATACTGCGCATGGTGCAGTGGTGCTGTTCCAGCGCAAGCCATAGAGAGGGAGTACGGGGAGTGCAGGTGTGCTAGGTACATCACCCGCGATATTCAGCCGAGGGCATGCAAGTGAGGCCATAATATATGCAAAGTGAAAATGGGGCCATTTGCATGTCATTATGGTCCCATTTGCATGCATTGCACAGGGCGTCCAGGTGAACTGCGCCTGGCGCCCTGTCTAGCTGCTGTCGACGGGGGAAGGGTCCCTGGTGGGCTAATGTAACCCCTTCCCCTCTCATATGCCCAATCGTGGGCATCTGTAATGATAACACGTAACCTGGTGGTCTAGTGGTTCCCACCCTGATGCCCAATCACGGGCTTCTGTAAAAATAAAATGTAACCTGGGGGTCTAGTGGTTCCCACCCCAATGCCCGATCGTGGGCTGTTGTATTTTCAGATAGCAGCCTGGTGGTCCAGTGGTACCCCCCTCCCCCACCACGGGACCCCGGCCACCCTGCACCCCCCCCTGTCATTGGCAGGCGGCAGCACCCCGCCTGCATCCTGGCTGCCCGCCGACTGATAGCGTACAGTATGATCTGTACGCCTATTGCTCCACAATGTGGACCAATGGGCTTGCAGACCATACTGTACTAAACAGGACCAGAATGAACGCAACCCCTTCGAATATCCTGGACAGTATGTATAATCAATCTGAAATACAGCACACACACACGTTATACAGTACAATCAAATCTAAAAGTAGATTTCACCTGTAACAGGTATAAATGTTATTTCATTTGAAACACTCACATGTGAAACTCATTTCATGTTGGATGGCAGTACTAAAATCTTTGGTGACACTGCTCCTTGATACCTCATGCCAGCCCATCAACCGCGACCCCAGGGACCCGGGAATAAACCTGGGTCGTCAGAGGGCAGGCAAAGGGGATGGGGGGAGGACTGAGTGTCCCAAAGGACTCTCCTCCTCTGGGGAGGGTGGAGGTCTGACTCCCCCACAAAATGTTGGTTAAATCATTTAGAAAAATGCTTAATAAAACAGGCCCCAAGATGTAGCCCCAGAGAACTCCAGTAATGGTCTTGATTAGAGGAACTGAGGTGGAATTCAAATAAACTGACTGAAATCTACCAGGAAGATTGTTTTGAAACAAAAACACAAAAACTGCACAATCGGACAAGCCAAGTACCGGAAGCTTGCCCAGCAGGTGATGGTGGTGCACCAGATAAAAAGCTTTAGAATGACACAGGAAGAGGGTACTAACTGTGTCCCCACTGTCCAAGGCCCTCTGAAGATTATTAGAAATTTCAAAAAATTGCAGTAAACATGCTATGGTTATCTCTAAATCTGTGCTGGCAAAAAGTTAATAAATTGCCAGCATCCAGGTCATCTTTAAATTGGTCAAAAACAATATTTTCCAGGACATTGGACAATGGGGCAAGTAAAGATTTTGAACAATATTTTTGGTCAAGGTGCACTTCGGATTTAATAGTGGGCAGTACAGTTGCCTGCTTCTGCAACCTCCAGATCACACCAGTAACTAAGGAGAAACTATACAAGATACACATGGGGGTGGGCCATCAGATCAATGACAAACCATGTTTGTCAATGCCAAATGTTTGCTTGCTTGTATTTTCTGCATCGCTTGTCACCGTTACCAGTGCTGACTATTATGTTCACTTGCTGCATAGGTTTGTGCCATAGCCACTATGTAACGCTGCCTCCATCAGTTCCATGTACTTCATAGGCTAAGAGCATCCCTTTCCTGGTTGCTGGCACTCCCTGTCTGCTGGGAACAGAGGGTGGTGAATGATCATGGAAAAGCAGAGGGAGAGACCTAATCCAGTCAATAGAAGCACTCTGGATAGCGGGGGTTGATATTAGTCCTTTCACAGAAGAAAGGGTTCTGAAAGAACTCTTAAAACTGAAGGTGGATAAAGCTATGTGGCCTGATGGGATTCACCCCAGAATTCTAAAAGAACTAAGGGAAGAACTAGTAACACCAATGACTACCCTTTTTAATAAATCATGGGAGGATGGTGTGGTACCTGAAGACTGGAGAAGGGTGGATGTGATTCCCCTTCACAAACGTGGGAGCAAGCCAGAGGCAGGAAACTACAGACCTGTCAGTTTGACCTCAGTGGTAGGGAAAATGATAGAATCACTTCTGAAGGAAAGAACTGTTGAGTACCTAGAGGCCAGTGGGGCACAGGACACAAGGCAGCATGGATTCACAGCAGGAAGGTCATGTCAAACAAGTCTAATTGATTTCTTTGACTGGGTGACCAAAGTAGTAGACCAGGGAGGGGCTGTGGACATGGCCTACCTAGACTTTGGCAAGGCATTTGACACAGTCCCGCACAAAAGATTAATAAACAAATTAGCCAGCCTGGGAGTGGTTCCCAGGGTGGTAGCCCAGGTAAAACACTGGCTGGACAACAGGACACAGCGGGTAATAGTAAATGGAGTTCACAGTGAAGAAAGGGGGGTTACTAGTGGGTACTGCAGGGTTCAGTACTGGTGCCTGTCCCGCTTGCTTGCTTGCGCATGCTAAGGAACGCTTTGGGAGAGTAGCACACTTAGAGGTGTGCCTCCCACCCAATGCACTGCTCCCTGAGCAGGCGTATGTCCTCTGCACCATCGGTGTGCAGCTCAGCATGACAGCGGTGTTCCTCTGCTTCAAAGAAAACACCGCTGCTATACCGAGCGCCCCCTCCTCGCCACGCGCTACCTCCCCGTACCCGTCCGTCCACGTCGCCCCCAAAGCTTTGCGTGCCATGCTGAGCCCACCCAGCGTGGCAAACAGTGTGGTCGACGGGGTGCCCAACTCATCAGCCCATGGCCTCTGCTTATTCTGGCTGCCACGCTTGGGAGCCCACCCCAGCGTGGCAAACGCTTGCTTTATTTTTACGACGGGGTGCCCAACCTCCGCCGGCTCCTCAGCACCCCCAGCGGTTTGCCGATCGGGGTGCCCAACCCCACGCCGCCCCTCGGCCGCCCCCATTATCTTCGCCACGCTGAGCCCACCCCAGCGTGGCAAATGTCCCACGTTGTCTTTTTTTTTTTCAAACCTGTAAACAAAACTGTCCCCGCGCTGCCTCCCAACCCCCCACAACCCGCACACCAGCCTCCCCACAACCCTCTACCTCCGGACTCGCGTGATGATCTTCGAGGACCGGGAACACGTCTGCACTCTTCAAAGGCGACCGCGAACTGAGGAAATGTCGGTAAGCTGTATAATGGGCTAGATAGGCGGGGTTCAACTTTATTGCATATCTCAGTCATTTTTTTGGAATTTTTGCACCAAATTTTCAACATGCAGTTTTTGGGACCCCTTCATGAATGATGTCACTGCCATGGTGTTATTCGGGCCCGAAGGGTGATTTCGCAGGCACTGCGCAGTCACTGCGCGAAATCACCCTTTGGCCTTGAATAACGCCATGACAGTGACAGCATTCATGAAAAGGGGTCCAAAAACCCATGTCGAAAATTTGGTGCAATAATTCCAAAATGACTGTTTTACGAGCGGCATGCTGCGAGTTCCTATGCAGGCTCGTAAGTTCACGTTAATTTTCAATATTTTCACTCCAGATTTTCAACATTGCCATTTTATCACACCTTCTTATGAGCTGTACAGCTGTCATTTTCACATCTCACCCAAAACGTAGTCTCGCCTCATGTAGCGCACAATGGCGCAGTTGAAAGTAAATCAATGTATGGAACACATTAAGAAAATCACAGTGACACTGTTCATTAGCAGAGGTCTTAAATGGCTATGTTGGAATTTGGTGAAAAAATTCAAAATGATTGTTTTATAGCGCAGCGCCTACGTAGTTCCCATGACGTTTCTCAGATGTTTATGGATTTCAATATTTGCACTCCAGATTTTCAACACTGCCATTTTACCACACTCTCCTCATGAGCAGTACAGCTGTCATTTGTCACATCCTGCCCAAAAATGTGTTTCTAGTTTCGTAGCATTAATGGCGCAGTCGGTATGAACTCCGATGTATGGACACATTAAGAAAATCACAGTGACACTGATCATGAGTAGGGTCTTAAATGGCTGTGCTGAAAATTTGGTGAAAAATTTCCTAAATATGACTGCTTTATGAATCTGCGTTGCGCAGTTCCTACGCACGCTTGTAAGTTTGCGAATTTTCAATATTTTCACTCCAGATTTTCAACATTGCCATTTTACCACACCTCCATATGAGCACTGAAGCTGTCATTTTTCACATCTTGCCCAAAACGTGTTTCTGCCCATGTAGCGCAGAATGGCACAGTCGGTGTGCGAACTCAGTGTATGGGACACATTAAGAAAATCACAGTGTCACTGTTCATTAGCAGAGGTTTTAAACTGCCAATGTTGACAATTTTGTGAAAAAATTCCTAACAATCACTGTTTTACCAGCGTGCATTGCACAGTTACCACGCACGCTCCTAGGTTTGCGAATTTTCAATATTTCCACTCCAGATTTTCAACATTGCCATTTTACCATACTTCCTTATGAGCAGTACAGCTGTCATTTTTCACATCCTTCCCAGAACGGGTGTAACCCCCCCCCTGCAAATGGGGGTTCCCAAAAGACTTCCAGGAGCTTGCTTGAATGCTCCAAGCCTGAATGGTGTTTGGCGTTTAAGCCATTTATCAGTGAGTGTTTTTAGAACCTCTGGTACTGTCTCTTTAAGAGCTGTCTGCTTGCAGACATAATTAGTTTGTATGAGGGACTGTGTGCTTCTCTGTTTGAGTACCACTCGAGCTGCTGCCAATTCACTCCATTTTGCAGTCACTAGGAGTGCAAAGGAACCTATCTGAAAGATGTAATTGTTTGCCAGAAATCAGTTAGAGTAATAATGAAATTACAGTTTGTCTAACCTGCTTTTGCAGTCAGAACTGTGTCTGCCTAGTTCCCCATTCTGGTTTTGAACTGCTGAACTGGACCAATCAGTGTGGGGTAAGCTAGTCTAAAATGGTGCCTTGGACGAATCAGAACTTGGACTCATAATCTGAGCCAGCCACAAGAGGATTGTATGGGCAGTGACTCTGGGAGATGTAGTTTAGACTTCGCGCCTTTTTGACCAAACAGCAGCAGTCTATTGTGAGTGACAGCCAATCCAGTCAAGAACTGGGAGGAACTCAAAGGAAGTGCCCGGTTTTGTCTGTTGGGAGTTTCAGTAGAGCTTTGGCAGTGAAGGGAAAGGAACCCTGTGCTCTTCAGTGCACAGTTTTAGTCAAAAACATGTGTAAGGTCCAGAGTTCCGTCTGCAGCTTGTTAGGACTGAACTGTCCTGTGAAGAGAATCAAAGGATATCTGAAGAGTAGAAACCAGGCTCACCCTGTAGAAGACTGGAGGAATTGCTGAAAATTGCACTTGGTCTGTCAGGAACTGAATCTGCTGTGTGTTCTCCCGGTATTGTGCAGTAATTGCGATCGATACAGATGCAGCCTGCCTGGTATAGTGCTTTCTTTTACCATATAAATGTGTGAAGAGGTTTGTGTACCTCAAGTGAATCCTGCTGCCATTAAGTGACTTTTGCCTGTGACTGTTTACCATATAAATGTGTGAGGAGTCTCTTGAGCTCAAGAGTAGCCCTGCTGACATTGAAGGACCCTATCTTATTTGGAGGTCGTGAGTACTAATTCAGGGTCGCTCCTGTTGAATTGCCACATTAAATCCAAATGGAATTACTGTACTGCTGACTGTTTAATTCTCCTTTTCTCTGTGTGAAAGGGCCCCTACCAGCTGCCATGGTTTGACTAGCCACTAGGGCTTGGGTACCCAGGGACAGTAACTGATAGGGATAGGCCTGTGCACAGAGCCATAGGTAGATGAGTAGAGTGATAAGCTAATTAACCTGATTTCCTGTCCTTGTTATATCCCCAAATAAATCAGAGCTGCTTGTTTCAGCCAAGTTATACTGCCTGAGGTATTTGTCTATGTTAAAGTACTGTACTGTGATTGTTGCATTGTATCTTATTTCCCAGGAGGTCCCAGTGCCGGAACCAGTCCTGGGTAAGTGTATACTGTGAAGGTAATTCTGATATATTGTGTGGGCCACTAGTGGGAAGAAAGGGGGGTTGCAGTGTCCCAGAGGGCTGTGACCAAGTTAGTTTAACTATTGTAAACCCTGACCTCTAGGTGGAGGCACCCGCCATTGGATCCAGGCCCCTCAACCTGTTAGTGGCAAATCAGGCAGGGGTAGTAGCCCCTGGGATAGCGCCATCTAGGGGTTACATCTTGGAGGCTCACCGCTGGGATTGTGTGTCCTCTAGTGGCCATATTTACGAACCACTGTTAAGAAAAAAATGGGTACCCCGACAGAAGTGGCTGTGCACCGGCTGGAGGAGTGGTGTACTGGGAGGAGATTGACCCCAAAATGCTATGCTTATCCTGGACATCCCCTGGTATCAATACGGACACTGTGCAGGGAGTACTTTCAAGGTGGAAGGTTTACAAACCCCTGTGGTGGTGGGTCGGCATGCTAATCTGCTCACCCACACTTTCCTGGCCCTAGTAGAGTTTAAGGATCCCATAGATAGCTCCAAAGTGCCACAGACCATTACCCCAGAGGGAGCCCTCACTGCTTGGAGTGATAACTAAGGACAGTAAAGACCCGGGGGGAATGAGCCCCACCACTATCTGAAACTTTTGAGGAGAAATTTGCTAAATGGTTGCTGGGGAAGGGAAAACTGTGGGAGGACTTGAAGAAACTATTCTGCCACCTGGGGTGTTCCTCCCCAACACCTTCTCCCGCCCAGTGCCCTGTGATGGTGGCTGAACCAATGCAGACTCCACTTTCTGCACCTGCCATTAGTCACGACTCACCGGTTGAGGATCTTCTCTGGCACCCTCCCCACCCCCCAAGGAGGATGACTGGGAGACCTGGATAGACTATGTTGCCCCCAAGTGCTAGAATGGCAATGCCTGTAGTCGAAAAGCCGAAAGAGGGTTAGTGAGAGCCCGAGGTCCCGCCCTGGCTACCATCCGTACTAAACGGGCCAGTAACCCTGAAGTGACTGCACAGGCTTCATCTTGAGGCCTTGAGAATGTGTATGGGAGCCCAGATTCTGATGAGGATCTATGGTGGAGAGTAAAAATGCACAACAGTACCAAGGGAGTTGTTGTCTGTGTATGTATCTCGGCTGGAAAAATTGTTGCAAGAATGCCTCAGAAAGGGTAGTTTGCCAGGCGATTGAACTGGACCGAACCAGGCTGACAGGATCCTTAAGTCTGCTCCCCTTCTCAGAACTGCTGTTGCTTCAGTTACGCCTGGCAAATCGACTGAATCCCCACCTCCCATGATGAGTTAATGAGAGAAATTCGAGGAGTTGAGAAAAGGCAACCTCGGGAGGGACCTGCACCAATAGCTGCGGCTATGACCCGAGTGACTGAGGGTGGCCCATCAAGTGAAGTTCAGGGGCAGAGGTTGGCAGTCAATGAGTGCTCTGATAAGGAAAAAGATATGCCACGATGGGGCGAACTGTTGAGAGAGATCCGGGAATTCAAAAACAGTCCCTTTATGAAGGCCACGCCTGCAAGTACGGGCCCCGACCTATACCCGACTGCATCTGCTATGGGGGTGGGGATACCCACCCATGTATCTCCTGCTGATAACAGCTCCGAACTCGATTCCTTGACCATGGAAGTGGAGAAACTGACGAGATGTCTCCAAATGCTTATCACGCCGCAGACAGAGATGGCCCCAAGGTTTCCAGTTAGTAATACCCCCGCCCTGGCTCCCAGTGTGGCTCCTCGGCCAGCTCAAACTCCAGAAAGTATGTTTTGCTATAATTGTGGGAAGGATGGGCACATGAAAAGGGAATGCCGGTCCCCAAAAGACACTGACAAAGTTGCATATAGGCTACAAGGAGAGCTTCGGAGAACAAATCAGTGGTTAAGAGGTGCACGGAATGATCCCAGTGAGGGCACCAAAAATGCTAACTCACGCCCTTTTGTGATGAGGTCAGTTGCCCAGGCCCCCACTACCGCCTTCTCCAGACTGGTCCAGAATAGTGGGTCCCTCCATGGAGACCACTGTAAAGGTGAATGGAGTGTCTGCAAGAGCTGTATTAGACAGTGGCTCCTAAGTGACAATTATGTTCCAAGATTGGTATCAGAAGCATTTGTCAGACGTACCTTTACAACTATTAGAAGGACTGCATGTATGGGGTTAAGTGAGAAGGCCTACCCTATTCCGGTATATCCGAATTTGGCTGTCTTTCCCACCTCCTGGCTGGAGTGGCCGAACAAGTAGAGACCCTAGCCTTAGTGTTTCCCACTGGACTGTATGATGGTGTCCCTTTGTTGATTGGAACAAATGCTCATATGTTCGGAAGGCTGGCACAGTTGTGTTATGAAAACAGGGTCAAAGACTAGTAGAGCTTAAGAGTTCCGGTTTAATTAAGAAGGCCTATGAGGCACAGAGAGATGCTGAAAAATAGAACCAGAGGAACTGGTCGGAATTGTATGGAAGAAGGATCCTGAGTCTCTGATCCTGGCGCCAAATGCCCAGTGTACCTTACAGGGAGAGGTCCGTATCAGAAAGGATGTTAAGAATAAAATATTAATGTTGGATGCACCAGGCGATGGAAAATTGCCAGAGGGACTGCTGGTCAAGCCTAGTATTTTGCCTGCTAGAGCCCATGCTTATGCCAGAAGGGTAATGGTCCAAGTTCATAATGTGTCTGAAAGAGACATTCAAGTAAATAGAGGTTGCATCCTGGCTAATGTGCATTGTGCAGACACTGCAGTGCTACCCAGCAGCAAGAGTTCAAGGAAGAATGACAGAGTAACGCTGACTTGTTTGATTTCGGCGACTCGCTGCCAGCTGAATGGAAAGTGAGGATCAGTGAGAAGCTTGCCCAGAGAGACCAGGTGTTTTCTTTAAAGGAATGGGATGTAGGATGCGTGAAGGAGCTGGAGCACAATATCCGCTGCATGACGAAAGACCATTTCGTGAGAGGTCTCGACGCCTGGCACCTGCTGACATAGATGATGTGAGACGGCATCTGCAAGAGATGTTAGCTGCTGGTGTAATACAAGAATCCAGAAGCCCTTATGCTTCCCCATTGTGGTAGTGGAGGAAAAGAATGGAACAGTAAGGATGTGTGTGGATTATCGCACCTTAAACCGGGCGGACTATCCTGATCAGTACACAATGCCCCACATTCAGGATGCTTTGACTGCCTAACGGGAGCAAGTGGTTCTCTGTGCTGATCTCCGCAGTGGGCACTACCAGATCCCTATGGCACCAGAGGACCGTGAGAAGACAGCCTTTATCTGTCCGGGCTATTTCTATGAATTCATGAGGATGCCTCAAGGATTTCAGGTGCCCCAGCCACTTTTCAACGATTGATGGAGCGTGCAGTGGGGGACATGAACTTACTAGAATGCCTGGTATACCTAGATGATGTTATTGTGTTTGGCAGCTCACTGGAGGAACATGAGAGCAGATTATTTAAGGTATTGGACCGACTGGAGGACTTTGGCTTAAACTGTCCATTGATAAGTGTCAATTCTTCAAACATCAGTAAAGTATGTGGGACACATAGTATCCACCGAGGAACAGAGACCAACCCAAGTAAAGTTGAGGCCTTGACCACCTGGCCACAGCCCAAAAATCTAAAAGAACTGCAAAGATTCCTGGGATTCTGTGGTTATTATCGGCGTTCATCAAGGACTATTCAAGAGTGATCCGCCTTTACTTAACCTTACTCAAGGGTATCCCCAACCCACAAAAATACCAAAAGTCAGCCCTCAAGACTGAAAGAGTGTATTTCGTCCGAGTGAAGTATTTGGGGCCCGCTGACTCTGATTGTGAGACTGCTTTTCATGAGATCATTTATCAACTTACCCATGCTCCAGTGCTGGCCTATGCTGATCCAAGAAAACCTATGTCCTGCACACTGATGCTAGCTTGCAAGGGTTGGGGCTGTGTTGTACCAAGAGCACGAGAATGGCCTGAGACCAGTGGCCTTTGCCAGTAGAAGTCTGACCCCATCCGAAAAGAACTATCCTGTACATAAGTTAGAGTTTCTAGCTTTGAAGTGGGCTATTGTTGACCAATTCCATGAGTACTTGTATGGGGCTAAAATACTAGTAAAAACTGACAATAATCCTTTAACCTTGTGCAGACCTCAGCTAAGTTGGATGCCACTGGCCATAGGTGGCTTTCTGCATTATCTACATACGACTATGTCTCGAATACCGAGCAGGTCTGAACCACATAGATGCTGATGCTCTCCAGGAGGCCTGTTCCTCAGAATGACTGGGTCCATTGGCAGAACCTGACATTCGGCACTCTGCCGGAAGTTTGACAGGGAGGAACAATGTCCACGGACGAGTGGACTGCATGGTGGATTGCTTGGGACCCTCTGAGAATTGCATACCTGCTGCTTATTGCCACTTTTCTGCAATAGACATTGGTGCACTGCCTCAGCTGGACAATGACAGTATTCGCGGCTCAATCCCGCGATCCCATGATCAAAGCAGCTTTAGAAGCCCTCATGCAGGAAAAGATGTGTCCAAATTACGCCCACTGATTTGAGAACTGCACTGTTATACAAAGAAGGTCCTAAATTGAAACTGATCAATAAACTGTTATACAGAGAAACAGCAGACAGAGGGGGAAGTAGACAAACAACAACTAGTGCTGCCCACTGCCTTCGAGACTCAGTATTGAGGTCCTTGCACAACCACATGGGGCACCTTGGTATAGACAGAACACTTGACTTAGTGAGATCCAGATTCTATTGGCCTAAGATGGGGCTGATGTGAGCAACACATTCGAACTTGTAGTCGTTGTTACAGAGGAAAGCTTTGCCCAGAGGGCTGCCCCCTTGTTACATAACCACCAGTTCACCCATGGAGCTGGTCTGTATTGATTTTCTGAGTTTGGAGTCAGATCAAAGAAATATCAGTAATGTGCTGGTGGTCACTGACCATTTCACGAGATATGCCCAAGCTTTCCCCACCAAAGACCAGAAAGCATCCACTGTGGCCAAAGTACTTTAGAAAACTTTTTGTTCACTATGGGGCTCCACAAAGAATCCATTCTGATCAAGGAGAGACTTTGAGAGTCGTCTGATCAAAGAGATGCTTTCTCTGTGGGGAGTGCGAAAGTCCAGAACCACTCTTACCACCCAGGGGACCCACAGCCTGAACGTTTCAACCGCACTTTCTATATATGCTAGGCACCCTGCACCCAAAGGACAAGCCTAGATGGAGCCAACAAATTAGCACCCTGGTACATGCTTATAACTGCACCAAAAGTGATGCCACTGGGTTCTCCCCCTACCACCTGATGTTTGGAAGAGAAGCTCGACTACCGGTAGATGTGTGTTTTGGGGTCTCTCCTGATGGGGTTCAAGCTGACAACTATTTACAGTATGTGCAAAAGTTAAAGGCCCAGCTAACTCATGCGTACCAACTGGCTCAAACCATGGCTGCCAAAAGAAATCTGGCCAACAAAGAAAGGTATGATAAAAAGGTGAAAGCACAGGAACTCCAGGAGGGAGATCGGGTATTGCTAAGAAATCTGGGACTGCATGGCAAACACAAGATTGCTGACAGATGGCACCATCTCCCTCACATTGTAGTGGGCAAACTAGATGATTTGCCAGTGTACAAAGTAAGGCCTGAGAATAATTCAAAAGATGTAAAAACAATGCATAGAAATCATTTGCTGTCCATTGGACAAATCTTGATTGAGTCTGAGCCCCCAGAAGATGCCCCCTCTGGACCAGTGACTAGAGCTGCTGCTAAGAAAAGATCAAGAAAGTCTGCACCTACAGAAGCAGAGTTAAAGTGTTCCTCCACAAGTCCCAGTTGAGCATGACTGTCAGTCTATATCAGAAGAAAGTGAGAGTGACTTTGAATACTATCCTTCTTACGAACTGAGTCAATTGTTTGGGCAATCCCTAGTCAATACTGGAGATGAAGCTGGGCCTTCTGGACTGTCCAAGCCCCAGCTTCGTCCCTGGAGCCAATGCTCCCAGAAAGTGAAGTGCAAAGCATCAGATCAGATGAAATGGAATCATTGTGCATGGTTGAACTGTTTGAGCTTTCAGGGGAGGAAAATGATGGATTGGGTCAGACTGGTGATACACCAGAACAAGAAGAGTATTTTGAGTGCCCTGACAGTCCACTGCCAGTGTCCGAAAGCTCTCCATGCGAGCCAAATGTTGTGGACTCAGAAACTGTAACTCCTGGAGCTGAAAGTGCCCCAAGTTCTAGCCTCTCTACCCCCATGGAGACTCTCTGACAAGTGAGGACAATGCTGAAAATGAGGCTCAGAGTGCAGAGACTGTAACAGTTCCCCTAGAAAGACTGGTCGCTGTAAAGCCTGTGGTGCACCTCAGTTATGATTCCCTGGGCCGCCAGTGGATCTGCCTCTCAATGTTGTCCATAAAGGAGTGTATGTGTCCTCGAGCTCATTGCCCAAACTGAGCGTCAGTGCTAGCTCCAAGTTACTTGTGTTGTCTCTAAGTATGGTGCCCTTGCCCCGTCCAGCCCCAAGGTAACTGATAGGAAGGGCCCTCTCTTCAGGTTTCATGTACAAGAGGTAATAACTTGAGTTATGGTACAATATATGTAATACTGTGTAAAGAGGACGTACTGCAATGTTTCAGAAATGTGTTCTTGGTAAATGATATATTGAGTGATGATTACATGTGTGAGCCTAATGCAAATGTATATGGTTGCAGTTAAAACTTATGGGTACTTGCTTGACGCGACGTCAAGCTTTCCCAGGCCAGGAAGGGTGTAACCCCCCTGCAAATGGGGGTTCCCAAAAGACTTCCAGGAGCTTGCTTGAATGCTCCAAGCCTGAATGGTGTTTGCGTTTAAGCCATTTATCAGTGAGTGTTTTTAGAGCCTCTGGTACTGTCTCTTTAAGAGCTGTCTGCTTGCAGACATAATTAGTTTGTATGGGGGACTGTGTGCTTCTCTGTTTGAGTACCACTCGAGCTGCTGCCAATTCACTCCATTTTGCAGTCACTAGGGTGCAAAGGAACCTATCTGAAAGATGTAATTGTTTGCCAGAAATCAGTTAGAGTAATAATGAAATTACAGTTTGTCTAACCTTTTCTTTGCAGTCAGAACTGTGTCTGCTAGTTCCCCATTCTGGTTTTGAACTGCTGAACTGGACCAATCAGTGTGGGGTAAGCTAGCTCTAAAATGGTGCCTTGGACGAATCAGAACTTGGACTCATAATCTGAGCCAGCCACAAGAGGATTGTATGGGCAGTGACTCTGGGAGATGTAGTTTAGACTCGCCTTTTGGACCAACAGCAGCAGTCTATTGTGAGTGACAGCCAATCCAGTCAAGAACTGGGAGGAACTCAAAGGAAGTGCCCGTTTTGTCTGTTGGGAGTTTCAGTTGAGCTTTGGCAGTGAAGGGAAAGGAACCTGTGCTCCTTCAGTGCACAGTTTTAGTCAAAAAACATGTGTAAGGTCCAGAGTTCCGGTCTGCAGCTTGTTAGGACTGAATCCGTCCTGTGAAGAGAATCAAAGGATATCTGAAGAGTAGAAACCAGGCTCACCCTGTAGAAGACTGGAGGAATTGCTGAAAATTGCACTTGGTCTGTCAGGAACTGAATCTGCTGTGTGTTCTCCCGGGTATTGTGCAGTAATTGCGATCGGGATACAGATGCAGCCTGCCTGGTATAGTGCTTTCTTTTTACCATATAAATGTGTGAAGAGGTTTGTGTACCTCAAGTGAATCCTGCTGCCATTAAGTGACTTTTGCCTGTGACTGTTTACCATATAAATGTGTGAGGAGTCTCTTGGAGCTCAAGAGTAGCCCTGCTGACATTGAAGGACCCTATCTTATTTGGAGGTCGTGAGTACTAATTCAGGGTCGCTCCCTGTTGAATTGCCACATTAAATCCAAATGGAATTACTGTACTGCTGACTGTTTAATTCTCCTTTTCTCTGTGTGAAAGGGCCCTACCAGCTGCCATGGTTTGGACTAGCCACTAGGGCTTGGGTACCCAGGGACAGTAACTGATAGGGATAGGCCTGTGCACAGAGCCATAAGAATGAGTAGAGTGATAAGCTAATTAACCTGATTTCCCTGTCCTTGTTATATCCCCTAAATAAATCAGAGCTGCTTGTTTCAGCAAAGTTATACTGCCTGAGGTATTTGTCTATGTTAAAGTACTGTACTGTGATTGTTGCACTGTATCTTATTTCACAGGAGGTCCCAGTGCGGAACCAGTCCTGGGGTAAGTGTATACTGTGAAGGTAATTCTGATATATTGTGTGGGCCACTAGTGGGAAGAAAGGGGTTGCAGTGTCCCAGAGGGCTGTGACCAAGTTAGTTTAACTATTGTAAACCCTGACCTCTGGGTGGAGGCACCCGCCATTGGATCCAGGCCCTCAACCTGTTAGTGGCAAATCAGGCAGGGGTAGTCCCTGGGATAGCGCCATCTAGGGGTTACACGTGTTTCCGCCTATGTAGCGCACAATGGGGGTAACAAAAAGGTCATGCTGACAATTTATTGTGCAAATACCAGCAATCGCACAGGGCATTAGGGTAAAGCACTATACATGCCAAACACCTGCAAGCGAACGTTCGGCATTGTCAAATGCTTGTTAATGTCTTTATCAGTGACATTGCAGAAGGACTGGAGGGGAAGGTATGTCTCTTTGCAGATGACACAAAGATCTGCAACAGGGTTGATACGCAAGGAGCGGTGGAAAGGATGAAAAGGGACTTGGCAAGGTTGGAGGAACAGTCAAATGTATGGTAGCTTAGATTTAACGCAAAGAAGTGCAAAGTAATGCACCTGGGAAACAAAAACCCAGGGGAAGAGTACACAATGGGGAGTGAGATACTGACAACAACAAAAATAGAAAGGGACCTGGGGGTAGTCATATCAGACGACCTAAAGGTGGGTCAGCAATGTGAGAAGGCAGTAAGGAGGGCTCAGGGGATACTGGGATGCATAGGGAGAGGCATCACCAGTACAAAACAGGAAGTTGTTGGCCCTCTGTACAGACAGTTGGTAAGACCACATCTGGAGTACTGTGTACAGTTCTGGAGACCCCATCTCCGCAAAGACATAGACAGGGTGGAGGTTGTCCAGAGGAGGGCAACCAAAATGGTGCAGGGTCTGCACCAGAAGACATATGAAGAAAGACTAAAGGAGCTTAAGATGTATGGCCTTGAGGAAAGGAGGGAGAGGGGAACATGATAGAAATGTTCAAATACCTCAAGGGAATCAACAAAGTCCAAGAGGGTAGCATCTTTCAAAAAAGATGTGCAAGAACAAGAGGGCACAATTTGAAGATAGGGGAGGGACGGCTCAGAGGTAACGTGAGGAAGTATTTCTTCACAGAGAGGGTTGTAGATGCATGGAACAGCCTTCCTGAGGAGGTCATAGTCAAAAACAGTGGGGGAATTCAAGAATGCGTGGGACAGACATAAGGCAATTCTAGTGGGGGGTAGGAGGAAGTAGGCTGTTGGTTAACCGGGATCTGCAGCTTATCCGTTAGGTAGGGAAATGGGCAGACTAGGTAGGCCAAGCGGTCCTCATCTGCCGCCAAATTCTATGTTTCTATCCGTGAAGAGATGAATGTCTGAAGATGTGATCCCAAGGTTGATGTTGTTGATGTAAAGTGCGAAAAGCAAGGTACCCAGGATTGAACCCTGAGGTACACCTCTATTGATAGGTTTCAGAGGGGAGAGGTCGCCCATAGCTTTTACCTGCTGAGTGCACCCGGAGAGGTAGGAGGAGAACCAGTTCAGGGATGCCTTGTCCATGCCAATAGTGTGAAGGGTAGTCAGAAGCAGGTCGTGATCAACGGTGTCAAAGGCCTTACTTAGGTCAAGGAAGACTGCACACACAGATAGTTTATCATCAAGGGCTTTCTGCCAGTCGTTCGTTACCTTTGCGAGAGCAGTGATTGTGCAATGGTGGGGCCTAAAGCCTGATTGAGCTGGGTTGAGCAGGTATTGGAATCTAAATAATCTCTAAGTTGCAAGTTAACTACTTTTTCAAGCAATTTGGAGAGAAGAGGGAGTAACGAGATAGGCCTGTAGTTCATCAGATCAGAAAGCACTACCCACTGGGCTAAAGGCTGGCACTGCACATAGTGTCTGTTAATAACTTTTTTAAAATTTTAACCCCAGATTTTCAACATTGTTATTTTATGACTCCCCCTTATAAACATGACATGGGGCATCAATAGAATACTGAGTGAAACGTCATTTCATGCCACAAGTGAGAAAAAACAGGTTATTCACATGTAACAGTAATTCTAGGAGTGGTATATGGTGTACATCCACACTTCTGGCAGTGTTCCTTTCCTATTTAAATCCACTGGACAGTCTTCAAGCTAGCTCCTCCTACCCACCTGGGTGGCAACTCCCTTGGCACTGCCCCGTGACATCAGATCTTGCCCGCTGGATGCAAGACCGGTGTGCCACTTGCCAGGGGAGGTAGCGTGGGTCAGTGTGGATGTACACCATATACCACTCCTAAAACTACTGTTACAGGTGAGTAACCTGTGTCTCTAGAGATGTGGATATGGTGTACTATCCACACGTCTCGCAGACTCCTAGCAGTTCTCTGGGAGGAGGGGCAAGGCACACACACCCCCTACTTAGGAAAGAGAGATTGGAGAACCGAGGCCCCAAAACCAGCATTCTGGCATGACTCAAGATCGATGTGGTAGTGGGAAACGAAGGTGTGTGCTGACCTCCAAGTAGCAGTCCTGCAGATTTCCTGTCCCTAGAAGCAGCCACTGAAGTAGCGATATGGCAGATGGAATGAGCTGTAAGCCCTAATGGAGGCTCCCTACCTGCCAACCTATAGCAGAGATTGATGCAGGAAACAATCCACCTGCCAATTGTCTGCTTAGCTGCTGGTCTGCCAATTGTGGCTTCAGCATAGGTGACAAATAGCTGGTGAACCTCTCCCTGAACTCCAGCTGTGTGCTCCTTACAGTAGGCTAGTGCTCATTGTAGGTCCAGTTATGAAGCAGGTGCTCGCCCTCTGAGGTGTGACTGGTGAAGTACACCAGGAGATTAATCACCTGGTTAAGGTGAAAATCCGACACAACCTTCAGGAGGAACTTCAGGTTGAGGGGAAGGACAACCTTGTCCCTGTGAAAGACCAGATAAGGAGACTCCACCAAAAGTGCCTGGAGCTCCTAGGGGATCAAAGCATTGGAGAGAACGTGGCGAATTGTGTGCTACACATCTACTTGTGTTCTGGGGTTGTGGGGAGTTGCGACCTTTCTGGCAGTTGGTGGAGAGGGCACTGGTGGAGATATTTCCAGAGCTAATACAGTTGACTCCAGCTACTGCCCTACAATTACATTTTCCACCCCATATAACTAATAGCCACACGAAAATGATGTTGGCTATACTGCTAACAGCTGCCAAGAAGGCCATCTCTCGGAAGTGGCTTCAGAAGGATATCCCAATCCAGGGAGAGTGGGAAGATATAGTCCAGCAAATCTATGAACTAGAGAAACTAACAGCAAGCCTTTACCTAAAGCTGAAAAGATTTACCACTTTATGGAACAAATGGTTGTTATGGATTATGAACCATAGACCCGAAATTATCCCATAATACTGTGGAGGGAGAAAAGGCTATATAATGAAAAGAACAGTTTTTGAAACTATCAATGCTGTAGAGTCAACAAACATGTCTTACTTAGATAGCCATGATCTTATTGAATCTGTAAATATAAAATTAAGTATGTTCAAATGACAGTGTAAATCAACCAGATGTCTGAATATGCAATCTGCTCCTGTGGAAAACATCAATAAAATATAAAAAAAAAAAAGCACCTGGAGTTCACTGATCCTTCTAGTTGATGTGATGGCCACCAAGAAGGCAGGCATTCACGACAGGTGAGACATCTCACACATGTGTATTGGTTCGAATGGCTTTTCCATGAGCTTTGCCAAAACCAGCAACAAGTCCCACTGTAGTGGTGGTTCACGCACTGAAGGGGAAATGTGGTTGAGGCCTTTAAAAAGCGCCAGACCACCTTCTCCTGCGCCGCCAACAGTATACCAGCCCACACCCAGTAAGCAGAGAAGGCAGCCAAGTGACCTTAAGGGTCATCAACTGAAGGCCCAACTGAGAGAGGGACCAAAGGTGGTAGAGAATGGTAGCCACTGGACAGGATAAAGGGTCCAGGCCCTTTCCCTGGCATCAAATGGAGAACGTCTTCCACTTGAAGGTGTAGCATTTTTTGGTCAGCTCCTTCCTAGATGCCTCCACCATTGTGAGTACATCTTCGAAGAGACTCAAAGCCTGAAACTATAGCCACTCAGAAACCAGGCTGTTAGGTGCAGGGACTGAAGGTCTGGATGGAGTACCTTCCCCTGATGGCAAGAGAGCATGAATGGGCAAAGTGGATGGAGCCTGCTGCTGAGGTTGAGGAGATTGGGGCACCAGAACTAGCAGCACCAGTACACTGCCACCAGGATCATCCATGCCTTATCCCTCCTGGCCTTGATCAGCACTTTGTGAATCATGGGAAATGGAGGGAAGACATAGAGAAGGTCCAGGGTCTAGGGCCTTGAGAAGGCATCCCCCGGCAGCATTCCCTACTGTGGGGAGAGGGCACAATACAGTCTCAGCTTTGCGTTCTCCTTGGAGGCAAACAGGTCCACCAGAGGGGTGCCCCACTGGGAGACCAGGCTGTGTACTACCTCCAGATGGAGCAAACACTCATGAGATGCCTCGCCCATCTGGCTGAGTGCATTAGTCAGCTGGCTGGAGGTGTCAGCCACATGGAAGGCCAGGAGATCGGCACCCAGGCTGAGCATGAGGGTCCAGACACAGAGAGCTTCCCTGCACAATGGAAGGGAACGCATGCCATCCTGCTTGTTCAGGTAGTACATGGTCATGGTGATGTCTGTCTGGACCTGAATGACCTGACCCCAGATGTGTGGAGCAAAGGCTGCCAGCTCCAGCTGAACTGCCCTGAGGTCCAGCAGGTTGATATGGCATTGGGACTCCTCAGGGGTCCAGAGCTCCACCAAGTGGGCACCCCAGCCCAACAGGGAGGCATCGGTCGTCAGGATGACCGTTAGCTCCGGGCGGACAAACAGGATTCCTTCCTGCAGATGTTCCAGGACTAACCACCAATTGAGGGCGTCCCACATCAGGTGGGTCACAGTGACCGGCTGGTCAAAGTGACCCCTACTCAGAGACCAATGACGGGCCAGCTCTCACTGCAGAGAGCGCATTCTTCACCGGCCCCAACAGACCACACTGGTACAAGCCACCATGTATCCCAGGAGGAGCAGAATGTACCGAGCAGGGCGCAACTGCCCAACCCAAAATCATCAGGCAAAGGAGGAAAGAACTTCCGCCCTGTCCACTGGAAGCCGAGCCTTGGCTCTGCAAGTTGAGCTCCATTCTGATGATGTGAATCACCTGCGAGGGCATGAGTTCTAACTTAGTTTTGTTGACCAGGAGGCCAAGGGACATGCAGGTCTGGAGGGCCAGATCTTTGGACCGCTCCATGTCCTCCCTGGAGGGACCTGCTACTAGACATTTGTCCAGGTAAGGTTATACCCAGACCCATTGGCGCCTCAGGTAAGCTGCCACCACCGCAATACATTTGGTGAAGACCCTGCCGAGGAGAGGCCAAAGGGCATGGCCTTGAACTCATAGAGAATCCCCTCTGCATGGAACCGGAGGAACCAGCAGTGGGACGGATGGATAGGGACATGAAAGAATGCTTTCTGAAGATCAAGGGAGCAGAACTACATGTTCTGCTCCAGAGATGATATGATCTGAGACAGAGTGACCATTCTGAAAGTGGGTGACAGCAGAAATTTGTGCAGGTATTGCAGATCTAAGATGGGGTGCCAGTCCCCAGTCCATTTTGGCACCAGGAAGTACTTGGAGACAAAACCCTAGGTGTACTGCAGGGTCCGAGACAGGAGCCATGACCTCTTGTGGAGGGGTTGGGAGATGTCATCCCGAAGAGCTGTCAGAATGTCGGTGAACACTATGTCCTCCCATGGAGCATAGGCTCACAGGGTGAGTAAGCCTCGAACTCCAGAGGCAGACCCTGACGACCACCTCGAGGACCCACCTGTCTCTGTTGACAGTGGACCAGGCGGAAAGGTAGTGGCAGAGCTGGCACCCCAACAGGAAGACCCAGGGGAATCAAGATGGGGTTGGAGGAGGCACCGCCCCATCCTGTCACTGGGCAGGCTTAGAGAAGGAGGAGGGACCAGCTGAGAAGCCACTGGGGCCCCTCCCACCTGTCTTCCTGCTGACTGAAGCAACTGATTTTGGTCTAGGACACCAAGACTGAGCCTGTTGCCAAGCCTGGGCCTAGGACAGCTTGGCCGCAGGGGCTGACAGGGGCCAACAGTGCTTCTTCTTTTGAGACTCGGGGGCCCTAGGGATCCCTCTGGGCGGAGGTGACAAAGTCCAAGATGGCACTGGACTTCTCAATCCGAGTTAGGTGCCCTATGACCCCCAGCCTGAACAAATTGGTGCGCAAGAAGGGAACATCCACCAGCTTGTACTGGGTATCTGCCGTAAAGGTCAGGATCCACAGCCAAGCCCAGCGACGCATGGCCACTGCAGCCACCAAGGACCAAGCGCAGAAATCGCCAATGTCCATGGCTGTCTGGAGTTGCTGTTTAGCCATAGCTTGGCCCTGAACCTGCTTGACTATGGTCTGTACGTCAGCCGGGAGATGGGGAAAGCACCCCATCAAGCGTGCCCAAAAGGGCATGAGCAAAGTGGGCTATTAGGAGGGCCGAACTCACCTGCCGAAGGCCGAGGGAGGAGGCAGCCTATACCTTCTTAGCCATTTAATCCAATTTCTTGGATTTCTTGTCAGGAGATTTGTCTGCGTCCCTGACATTGCCAGTGCACCTGAACACAGAGTCAGCCACCAAATCCTCAGTTGAGCGGTGCTCTGTGAAACCCAAAAGCGAGCCGGTAGGGACCGCATACTTGCAGGCCATCCAGGCCAAGGGCACTGGTCAAGAGGCTGGGTGCTGCCAAAGCTCCAGAGCGGGGCCAAGAATGGCCTCAGCAACCGTGAAGGCTTCCCAAGGGGAGTCACCCCAGTCGAGAATCTCGGTAAACAGGTACCGAGTCCGTTTCTGAACTGGCTCCATTTTAAGACCCATGGATTCCAACATGAGATGGAAAAGACCCATATAAGATGTGGGACCATGCTCCATCGACAAATCCTCGGCTGATTCCTCATGCACCAGGTGGGAGTGCAGGGAGGAGCCCTCAGACTCCGAGGATTCTTCGAACAGAGGTCGACCGCCCGAATTCCCGCTGACCCGACGGGGCCGATTGGGGGTGATGGTTACCGATAGCCGATGACAAAGTCCCAAACCCGGACAGGCATCCTTAGAAGGCAGCCCAGACTTTGGCGGTTTTGGCAGCAGCTCCTCCTGGATAGGTGGAGAGGCAGGAGGGGGCCAATGGATAGGCTGAGGCTCCTGTGGCTGAAGCCATGTGATCGCTGAGGTAGTGGCTAGAATCAGCTTAACCCCAGTGAAGATGAGCTGCTGCCACATAAGCTCCTTATAGCACCAATGCATCTTGCAGCAGAGCCTCTCCTCACTCAAAGAGGAAGAATAGCGGCAATGCCATTTACCTGAATGTCGAGAGAGGGAGTGTCAACGTCAACGTGGGCTGCTCGACTCGGAAGAACATGATTGGGACGTCGACCGTCAGGATCACCAAAAGCAGGTCTCAGAGGGGACTGGATAAAGCTGAGGGTCCTCCAGGTCCACTAGATCCTGGTGAGGAGAAAGCGGATCAGTGGGCTGATCTGACCTTCCCTGTGAGGTAACAGGCAGGACTGGAGTCCTGCAGAGGGAGGAATCGACCTCATCTGGTGACAACAGGTCAACTAGTTCGAGAAAAATCTCAACCAGTTGGTCACCTGACGTCTCGACCTACTGGCCCGATGGGGGAACTGTGAAGTCAGCGGCCTGAGCCAAAGGATTGACCGCAGTCAAAACCTCTGAAGAAACGAAGGAATCCGAGGCCCAAGAGTGCTCGCGATCCCACAATCGATGGCGAGACTCCTTTTTAGTCTCTTTTTTAGATTTTGACTTAGTGCATGAAGAACGTCCCTGTCCAAGGGTGGGAAAGGCCTGGCACAAGTCCCTAAATGCCCCAGAAAAGGAGGTGCCTAAAGGAAGTAGCAAAAAGGCTAAAGCCGCAGAAGCCTGCTCCAGGTCCTGAGGCTTCCTCAAATGCCCCAAATTGTTCAGCAGACCCCGCAGCCGCAGAGACCACCCAGTAGGCATCTTTAGATTTAACGGGAGGATCCTGTTCATCCAGGTGCCCCAGAAAATGTTGTGCATGTTAGTCCTCCAAAGCTGAAGGATGAAGTGAGAGACACAGGCCACACACCTGAGGATCATGCTCGTGGCCCAGGCAGTAGACGCACATAGTGTGCGGGTCTGTCCGAGACATCTTCTGCCTGCAAGAACATCTCCTGAATCCCAGTGCCGACTTTGCCTCGTCCATCACGAATGAGGTGAAAGAGAAGCTGGAAGACGAATATTCGCAATTTGCAGTTTTAATAAAGCAGAAGGCCTACTCAGCATAGAGAATGGTAAGGAAGGAACCTTCTTTTTTCAGTGGAAAGGATGATCTGACGTCATGGGCGGTGCCAAGGGAGTTACCACCCAGGTGGGTCAGAGGAGGCAGCTTGAAGACTGTCCACTGGATTTAAAGGGGAAAGGAGCACGGATAGAAGCGTGGATAGTACACCATATCCACATCCCTAGAAACACATTTTGCTCAGTTTTGAAGAAAATGACACGTCACATTTAAGATGTGGTGTGAAAAAATGGCTATGTTGAAAGTTTGGAGTGAAAATATTGAAACATACCGAAGTTATGAACAAGCATATTAAAATGTTAATGTACATTCATAACTTTTTTTTTTTTCATATTTTGACCCCAAATTTTTAACATAGTCTTCTTATGACCCTATATCATGAACTCAGTAAGTGAAAGTTTTCAAATCCTGCCAAAACGTGATTTCATGGAGTGACTGTGAAATCACCTTGTGGCATGGATTCAAAAAATGTCACCTGTCTTGCTTATGAGGTGGGATCCCAAAAAGGCCATATTGAAGGTTTGCAGGAAAAATACCGAAAATTAGTAAAGTTACGAGTGAACATTGGAATATTTCAGCATTCACTCATAACTTGGTCATTACCAAATTGTCAACATAGTCATCTCATGACCCCACCTCATGAACGTGGTAGATGAAAATGTTCAGATTCCTCCTGAAAGGTGATTTGGTGGAAAAATATTTACAAATGACAAAGTTATGAGTAAAAATTCAAAACGAAATGCAAATTGAAATACATGAACCGGACTTACCTAATTTTCACATATCGCAGTCACGGTTCCAGAAGGAGGACATCTTTCTTATCGGAGAGTGGATCTATGACAGAATCAGCACCTTGGCAGCCAGCCCCAGGCATCACAAAATCAGAAAGATCAATCGACAAAAGCAAAGTTGACAACGCCACAGAAAAAGGAATTAAACTTAGTGGCGATGTCAGTAAAGTCGGTAAGGTTTCTGTAATCAGTAATAGTCAGGAGCAGAACCACTGTAGGACTAGATTTGCCCAGAAGAATATTCACTGTTTGCCAAATTACCTGCTATGGTACGATGTTATTACAGTTCTGCTGACAAATTCTGTTTTCTGTTTTGTCTGTTTTTTAAATCAAATGAAATTGCTTTTTACCAGCACCCTGTATTGCACCACTAACCCTGTTTTGAGATCAGTGCTCCATACCTTACTTAAAGCCCACTTATATAATGGCAAGGATATATCCAGAGACCTCACTGGACAACAGCTGTCACATGACCGTGCATTAAAATACTAACAATCCATAGTGAGAAACTGGATCTCATTACGAAGGCTGGAAAACCTCATTACCTACTATGGGCCATTTTAGAAGTACAATAAGCCACTCTAGCGTATGTATTAAAGGACTAACAATGAACTTCCCATGGTGTAAGGGCACTCAACCTCACGCCTCACTATGCCCCGGGGGGGGCATCATTAATCCTTTAAAGCACACCCCATCGTGGTTTACTGCTTACTTGTGCACATGTATAATATATAGAGTAGCCCCAAATAATTCAATTCATTCTTATTCAGGATGAATACCACTGAGCAGAGCTCATTTACAATGGTGTCCTGCTAAGGCAGGCTTCAGGTGACCGATGTACACGTTTCTGACTCAGACAGTGACAGGTAAAAGGTACACAGGCAGAGATGCATCACAGGAATAATGTGCCACTGCCCCACATCAATACCAAGACCACCATTCTGCATTTCTAGGCAACAGAGAACCCTGGATATTGTGAACATTGTTACAAAATGCAGATAAATGAACATGTGTAACTGTAAAAGTCTGTGCACACTGATCCATCTACAGTATCCATGTCCATCTAGTATAACGGCATTAATCCCACTATCCTAGGGCACTCCAGGTTCCAAAGGACCAACATGGCAGTAGATAAATTTTCTTCCAAAGCAAGGCCCCAGGAATTAGAAACCTTCCTTCCAGTGTGTATATCAAGCCTGGGGTCAGATTAAATAACGGCAGGCAGGAGCCCTATGAAAGAACTTTGTCCAGAGCAAGTGCTTCGGTTTAGTAAGGAGGACACAATTTTTCTGACCCCTTGCCTTGCTGCCAACCAATCAGGGGTCGGGGATCTTGGCAAGTGATACCCGGAGGATACTGGGAAAGTGACTGCACAGGATGTGTGGCGCCTTTTCACCCGGCCAACCAGCTACGACGTTTTACTTCCCCATGTACCATGTGGATATATTGTCATATTTTGTTTTGCATAATCTGTTTATTAATATTTTCATCCAATCTAAAGAGACCAAACAGTACAAACATAAAAAAAAAACATCCATAACTATATACAAAGGTCCAGTTTCATTACATCCAAAGCTTTCATCCTCAGAATAAGCATTACACCTAGTGCCAATGTATCCATATTGTACTAAATGACCTATATAATGCACAGTGGTCTAGTACCCATTGACAGCCAGCTTCAGAATACCCAGGCTAGGACACTCAACTTTATATTGCCATATTTGCATTATTTCTCATTGTCTATTGTGTGTTTTAGTCCCTTCCCCCATCATCCTGAAGAGGTCTCTCTTGGACATTTCCTTATCCCCTTCTCTCTGGTCCCAGCAGTCCCCTTGCAGGGTTCCTCACATCCTGAAGGGGTCTCCAGAGACACGACTCTTCCCCCTTCCCCCCACTTCACCCCTGCCTCTCTTTTCCCCCTTTTCCTTCACACAAGCACTTGTTTACTTATTAACCCGGCACTTATTATTGTCCCCTCGTTCTACCTATTATGCGCAACACTGTAACACCTGCCTTAAAACTATATGTTAATGTTGAACTTATAACCTGAATGTTTAATGTCTCATTTCTATTGTACCCTTTCCCGCCAGGTCGCACCAGGAGACGAGCAACTTGTTGCTCAGTGTGCCTTCCTGGTGAAACATTTCAGTAAATAAATAAATAAATAAATTTCTGCTTTAATGTTTGCTGGTATGTTTCCATCTAAGTTTTTTTAAACTACTTGTATTTACACTGTATTACACTCTGCATTTCTGTATATAACTGTAGACAATACATAGATCAGGAAGCACAGGCAAACCAAGAAAAGTTATAAAACAAAAAAATAAAAATTGTATAGGTTAGCTCTTTATACACGCAACACAAACAAAAAACCCTTCATCGGAATCTCTCTCTCTCTCCAAATCTCAGTCTCTCTCTGTATCCCTAAACAAAATGCTGCTTTTTATAAAATGTATTTTCCTGGCAGTTCAAAATGTTGCATCCTGTTCACTTAAGTTTCATCTCCTGTCTTTCACAAAATATATCAAACTTTGTCAATTTCTTTCCTGAGGACAGCCTGAAAAATACATCCAGTCTTAACAGGTGCAACAAAATAGAACATTCTATTTTCGACTGGGTGACCAGAGTAGTAGAACAGGGGGAAGCAGTGAACATTGTGTACCTGGACTTCAGCAAAGCCTTCGACACTGTCCCTCACAGAAGGCTAGCTAACAAATTAGAGCATACAGGAGTTGGTCATAAGATAGTGAACTGGATCACCAACTGGCTGCAAGATAGGACGCAGAGAGTGCTTGTCAATGGATCACTATTAAGGGAAGGCAAAGTGACCAGTGGCATTCCACAGGGGTCTGTGCTGGGACTTATCCTCTAACATATTGATTGGGGATATTGCAAACGACTTGAAGGGGAAGGTTTGCCTGTTTGCAGATGACACAAAACTGTGCAATGGAGTAGACACGCAGGAAGAAGCGAAAGGTATAGAAGCTGGTCTGAAAAAACTCGAGTTATGGTCCAGGGATTGGCAGTTGAAGTTAAATGTCAAGAAGTGCAAGGTTATGCATATAGGAAAAAGAAACCCAGGGATAAAGTACACACTGGGAGGACAGCAGTTAGAGGAGACAAAGACAGATAGAGACCTTGGAGTAGTCATTTCGGATATCTTAAAGGTTGGAAAACAGTGTGAAAAGCCAGCACAGTGTGCGAGTGGCATCCTTGGATGCGTTGGTAGGAGAATTACAAGTAAAAAGAGCGAGGTTATCATTCCTTTATACAGCTCTTCGGTGAGGCCACATTTAGAGTACTGTGGTAAGTTTTGGAGGCCCCACCTCAAAAAAAACATAGACCGCCTAGAGACAGTATAGAGAAGGGCTACAAAGATGGTACATGGACTGCATCATGAGCTATACGAGGCAAGACTCAGGGGAACTAAATCTGTACATACTTGAGCAGAGAAGACACAGAGGGGACATGATCGAAACTTTTAAGTACGTTAAGGAAATTAACACAACACAAACAGAAAGCCTCTTCCAGCAAAACAGGGATGCACGTACAAGGGGGCAGAACTTGAATCTGGTGGGAGGCAGGTTCAAAAGCAACCTCAGGAACTACTTCTTTACAGAAAGGGTCACAGACCCATGGAACAGCCTACCTCAGGAGGTGGTGGAATTCAAGACAGTATGCGAGTTCAAACTTGCATGAGACAGACATTGTGAACACATCAGGGTGCAGTCTAAATAGGGAGGGGGCAGAAACACGGGCAGACTAGATGGATCTTGCGGTCTCCATCTTCCAACACAATTCCTATGTTCCTATTCTGTCCCAGAGATGGTTTTCTGCTGACAATTCTGTTAACAAGCTTATGGAGTTCAAAATATTTTATTTATTAAATTTTGTTAACCGGGTAAGCCCCCTGGGCCCTGAAGGTCCCTTTTTCAGGGGTGACCCAGAGTTAGTTACATAGAGTTGAACAAGTAGTCAAGAGATACAGAGTAGTACATTGCATACAGGTGTACGATGCCATTGTACAACAATCATTGGACTTACAACACAACAGTGGCAGCTGTTAGACTTAGGGCAGGTAGTACATTAAAATATACAAGCAATGCAGTATAGGTCTAAAAGGTACAGGGTCACATTGAGAATGACAGCTTTACACAGAAGTGGGCAACTAATTACAGGGCAAGTACCTCAGATCAACAATGGCAGCTAGATGCCAGGGGTGTGATTTAGCTAGCCTTCAGGACAGACACAGGAGATGAGCTTCAGGAGGTGAGCACGTAATCCCATCTGAAAAATCACTGGTGAGGGGGCTTTTTGTAGTTGACAGGGGAGCTTGTTCCACAGTGTGGGGGCTATATGGGCAAAGGATTTACTGCTGGCTGCGGATCTGGGCCTGGGCAGTTCAAGCAGTATTTTGCCCAAAGTGCGAAGGGGCCTGTTGGTCGCTTTAGTAGTAGTCTACTAGTCTCATGGGGGATCATCAGAGAGGAGCTTGTATGTCCAGTTTAACAGGGGGTACTGAAGCCTTAGGTTCAGGGTGGGCCATTTGAGTGCGCAAGGACTTCACAGTGGTGGGTCCTCAGATGGGCTTTTGTAGTGAATCGTACGACTTTATGGTACAATGTCTGTAGTCTACAATGGTCAAGCTTTGTGATGCTGAGTAGGGTTGGGGCCGAGTAGGTAGGAGGACACTCTGCGCAACTGCCAGCCTTGTCTCATGTATCAGATTGGTGCTTAGACGGTAGAGCAGCCCGAGTTTTTGGTGGATGTTTTTGGCCACCAAATCTACATGAGGTTTTAGTGCGAGTCCCTGGTCTAATGTAAGACCCACGTAACTGAAGGACTGGACCACTTCGATAGGAGAGCCAGATGTGGTGACCAATGGTAGAAGATGTGCCCGGGAGGGACCCAGGGATTTGGGACCAAACAGGAGCACTTTGGTCTTCTTAGGGTTGAGAACCAGGTGATTCTCGACCAGCCACGCTTTAGCCTGGGAGAAGTCAGCCTGGAGCAGGGGTCCTAGATCATCCTGGTGTGGTGCAGTTCTGTAGAGTACTACATCATCAGCGTAATGCACCACAGAGCTGCTCCCGCTGTGGTGGCGGAGGCTGTCGAACAAGGAGAACAGAAGCGGGCCCAGGATGGAGCCTTGGGGCACCCCCTCATTTAACAGTAGCGTGTCGGAGGTTGCACCTTTCCACTTGACCTGCTAGGAGCAGTCAGTCAGGTAGTTGCTGAACCAGTTCAGGGAGTGTTGGTCCGGTCCACGTGTGCTCAATTTGGTTAGTAGGAGTGAGTGGTCAACCAGGTCAAATGCCTTGGTCAGATCTATAAAGACTGCTCCCGTGGGGGTGCCCTTGTCCAAGGCAGCTAGGACATTGGAAGTGAACCTTGATGAGGGCTGTGTCAGTCCCATGTTTTTGCTGGAATCCATGCTGTGAAGGGTCCAGGAGCTGATTGCTTTCCAGGTAGTCCCTCAGTTGGCCGTAGATGAGCCGCTCCTGGATCTTTGCTAGATGGCAAAGAATAGAGATGGGTCTGTAGTGGCCAACTGGATCTCTGGATCCACCCCTGTGTATTGGGACGACATGGGCCTGTTTCCACTTTTTGGGGACTTCTCCTTCCTGCAGGGATCTGTTTATTAGCATGGTGACAGGTAAGGCTATGGCAGGGGCCGCAGCCTTGAGCAGCCGAGGGTCCAATCCGTCAGGTCCTGGTGATCCGCTAGGTTTTAAGGACTGCAGGAGGGTAGCACTTCTTTGATGTGCATGGTCCTTAGGTCGAAATGGGGGGTAGGGGGGTCCTTCATTTCCATGACCGAGGGACCCTGGTGACGAAGTTGACAGTCGTTTCTGTAGGTGGACAGGTCTGTGAAGAAGCTGTTGAACGCGGCAGCGGCCTCTCCTCCATCCATTAAGGGTAGCCCGTTGCAGGTTATATTGCCCTGCTGTGGTTTGTTTGTGCCCTTTTAACAAGGAGTTGATGCTGGTCCAGAAGGACTTAGGGTCGGACAGGGTATCTCGCTGAAGGGCTTTGAGATAGGCCCTTTTAGCAGATTTTGAGGCTTTCTTGCACCTGTTCCACAGGAACATATATCAGCTAGGTCTGCTGGGCTATTGGAGCACCTGGCTTTTTTCCAGGCCTTGTCTCAGCTTAACATTAGGGATTTAAGTTTGCGCGATACACACCTATGGCACTGCTCTTTCGCTCATCTTTTCTGTAACGGTGCGTGTAGATTGGCCACCGCAGAGAAAGTATGTTGGAAGTACCGAGCAGCATCATCAATACTACCTAGCAGACTTAGTGGTGCCCAGTCAGTGTTTCTAAATGAGCTCTGGAAGGCCTCAGAGGAGAAGCCAGAGAAGTCCTTGGCTATTATGAGTCTGGGGGGAGTCCTGGGCGGCCTGTTTTTCCAGATGAAGAAGGTGGGGGAGTGGTCACTCAAGGCATCAGACATCACACCAGCTGCTTGAATGTTGGCTGGGTTAGAGACTAGGATCCAGTCAAGGGAGGAGTGGTTCCCAGTCTTTAGATTTTGCCTGGTGAACTCTGTTATGACCTGGGTCAGGTTAGCTTCTTGGAGCGAGGCCCTGTGGGCATCTCCAGGTTAACACCCTGTGTTACAGACTGTCACCTTTTCAAGAAACCCAAATAGCTTCTTTCTGCAATCATTTCAAACAACAAAATTATACATTTTCAAACCATGGAATCCCAGTTTCACATAGAGATTCACACAAGTTTTTAACCACCGAAAAGCAGGTGGAGAAAGAAAGATTAGGAACAGCAAGTGAAGGAAGGGAAAATAACAGGGGGAAGTTGTGGGAATAGTGGAGTGGCCAGTTCCTAGGTGCCACAAGAAATATGTGATTGTGCAATCAGAGAGAAGTGGCAGAATAGGAAAATAGACCTTTGCTTTTTAACTCTCTCTGCATAACAAATGGGACAGGGTCTTACCCAACCCTGTCACAGTAATCTCCCAGGCCCTGCCTGAAAATATGTATTTGTTTGCCTAGTGCACTTACCTGGTCAACAAAAACTAAATAAATAATAAATAAAAAGTCCAACGGACCTGCACAGTTTCTCCAGCTGGATACCCAGTGAAGCACAGGGAATTCCCGATTGGTTTGAAAGGGGTTTAAACTGGTGCTAGTGGTACAAGGGTAGCGCCCCAGTACAAGTGGGCTGGTAACACCTAAGGTTACAACATTCAGATGACCAGTGCACTGCACTGTCTGGTGGGGAGTGGGCATTACTGCTGTTTAAAGTGTGTTAATAGGCTGAGCCAAGTCAGCCACCTACCTTCGGCCTCAGTACCTTAAAGTTCATGAGTTCATTCCAAAGGAGAGTTGCCTTGCATTCCTTGATTCCCTGTGAATATCCCCCCATTAATACTGAATTGGTATTTTACATTCTGTCTCATGAGCATATTATTACTAGGAAGTTGTTAATTGCACTTTTGTTGATTTTAAGGTTGCAGTGTGATTTTTCATATGTGATGAGACACCGTGGGGGTGGCGAGGTACTGCATCCCAGAGGTTGGTACTGCTCTGACACCCAGCCCACTTAAACTTAACCTTGGGTGAAGGCACTGTGCAAAATTTAAATTAACTGGGTATGAACCCTCTATTCAGGAAAATAAGTACCTAGGTCCCTCAACCTTCTTTGAGCCCACAAGTAGTAACCCCAACATCCACGACAACCCTGTTACACTTACAGTAGTTCATTTTTTTTTTTTAACAAGTGAGTTACCCATGGATAACCCAGCTGAGAAGCAACATCGTGTTCACAGTGGGGTCCTGCTCTATTCAGTTTTATGGCTGTGTGGGATCGAACCACATGGAGGTCAAATTACCTGCTCAGGGTAATTGACTGAATTGATGGCTGTTGTGGGATTCGAACATGAGGACTTCCTGTTTCACATTTCTTTGCTGTAACCTTGACACCCTGCTGCCTGCCCAATGAAGGCACAGTGCTACTCATGAGGATTAAGCACTCTGTGATGTCACTGTTTCCTGCATGACAAAATGGAGTAACTATCACTGGATTTCATTGTGTGCCTGCAGGATCCTGCAAGATATCACTGGAAAAAAATGATAAAAGCGCTTCGTTTAGGCAGGTAGCAACATACCGCTAATATAGGGCAAATCGGTCTGGGCTCCTAAGTATTTCAGATCTCACTGCTATCTAGTCACAGTATAAAGAGGAGGACTTAGCATTTATATAGTGTCTTTAATACACAGTATATCCTAAAGTACTTTACATGCAATGAGAAATTGGTAGTGAAGTGACTATAAATGTGTAGTGCAGCCATTTCACATGTTGACACCCACACATAGCCTTTGACAATCATGTGAACCGATTTTATGGGGAAGGGAATGTTGGCCAGGATACTGGGGAAAATCACCTACACTAATGAGAAATGCTTTGGATTCCTTTATTTCCACCTGGACACCCACCAGGACAGCATCACAGATGGGCAGAAGGGACCTCAGTTTAACATCTCAGATCTGAGGGACAACACACTCAAAAGTACAGTTTTCTGGTACAAACATTTATGGTATTAGCCCAATCCCAGTGTGGGACCAGAACCTTTGACCTTCAGTCCCCGAGGCAGATGTGCTACCAACTGAACCATGCCGATACCTTCAGATCACATCATATGAGTGTCAAAACGTGAAAAAGGTAATACAAATATATAAAAAAAGCAGGGGCAAATCCCACCTATTGCCACGAAGCGTCCATTTGGACACACACTGAAAGGGGGAGGGACTTTTAGTCCAACCTTTTCTAAGACAGAATCTTTCCTGCAATATAGCAACGGTTACTTTTTTTATAATAAGCCTTGGTATCATTTAATGGATAGTGATATGTTCAAAATCCTCTAAAAAAAAAAAAGCTATTTTTTCATTAACTCCTGGCAAAAGCAATCAGATTATAAAAAAAAGAACATTTAGAGAAATGAAGATGTCAGATGGGATTAGAAAAAAGGCCAGTCCTGTACGCAAAGATTAATATCACTCATTTTACTCTCACTTTCTGTAACTATCTCTCTCTCTCTCTACCTCACTTTTTTTCTGTGAACACAGCTAAAGCTTTTTATAGAACCCCATACAGATAGTCTAACGCCACTTTTTTTTAATACATTTGTTATGAAAAATGCAGGATTCCGAGTTCTCCAGCTAGCAATTTCTTGTAAAACACAATGGAGCTTATGAGTCATCATGCTAGGTTTCTGAAAGGTAATCGGAGTTTGGAAACAGCATTTTAAGCAGTAAATGAATTCATACAACTTTTTGTGGTGATAAATGCTACTGGATAAAATCCTGTTCTTTAGTATGGAGACAATGAAAGATGTAGCAGTAAATAAACTGTGACATAGAACATTTGGAGGAACTGTGATTTTACCAGTCCTTTGGAAATAAATTGAGCAGAATAGAGATTACTGTGTTTCCCATATTATCTCTGATTTTCTATGTGCTCAGTATATTATCTCCACACTTCATACTCTAAAGGCGACAGGAATGTTTTGCTAATAGGCAGTTTCTTGTAATGTTTCAGTACACAGAAAAAATATTAGTACCTAAAAATTATTCTTATTTACCTGTACCTCTATAACAGTGGGTGTGAAAAGCTGTCTTCTATAGTTGTATTTTCTTCGCAGATAACATTCTGTGCAGTTGTCTTCATGGAACCAGTAGCTTAGAGGTTTTTTTTTCATATATACTTTAGCTCCCAACATCCCTGGTCTCGGTGACATCCCCCCAGCCGGTCACTGACCTGTCTCAGGGTCTTACAGGTTAACCACCATGCTGGCCTGCCCCATAGGGTCACATAGTGCCTGTGGGGGGATGCTGAGCGGGCTAGGGTGTTTTCCTTGGGTATTTTTCTTTGGTTCCCCTGGGGTGTCGGCATGCGATGATGCACACACATGCATGTGTTGGTATGTATGCATGCCATGTGTTTTGAAACCCTGCCTCTTCGTGCTGTCCCTACTGTCACTGCCATCTGGCCTCTGCCAGGCAGCAGTCAAATGGCAGGATCCAGACCACCCCCCCACCCTGAGGGAGAAGAGCTGTCACGGGGCGCTCAATCCTCTGTCTCCCAGCTAGCCCCCTGAGTGACCCTAGTCCATTTCCAAACCAGGGTCACCAGTGTGGCTGGTGGTGTGAAGTCCGGTGCCTCAACCCACCACCCCACTGGGTCAGCCTTAGTAGTTTAGAGTTTTTCCTTTTTTTTGTTAATCTATTTATTCTCCCCACTGCAGTGCAGTCCAACCCTCGACCCACCTCCCCAACCCTGTCACTGGCACACATTGGGACTTACCTCCACCCAAACTTCTTCCATGGCTTACCCCCCGTGGCGAGGTCATCAGGGATGCCATGCTACCGGAGAGAAAGATTCGGTGAGGGCCCTCGACCCTACCATCCCCCATGGCTTAGCCCCCCCACCCCTCGTGGCAGGGGTCTGGCAGCATGCACCACTAGCTGATGAATGGATCCAGTGTGGGAAGAGGGTCCCATAGTCCGGCGCATAGCCGGGGAGAGGTTGACTTAACCATGCTGCACCCACCCATTTTTCCTTTTCCCATAGGAAGGGACATAGAAACATAGAATGTGTCATCAGATGCCGGGACCGCATAGAAACATAGAATTTGACGTCAGATAAGGACCGCTTGGCCCACCTAGTCTGCCCATTTTCCTACCTAACAGATAAGCTGCAGATCCTAGTTAACCAACAGCTTACTTCCTCCCATGATCCATCTAGTCTGCCTGTGGCTTAACCCCCTCCCCATGTCATCATATTTTTGAGGATTCCCTTATGCCTGTCCCAAGCTATTTTAAATTCCCTAGTCCTGTTACAGTTGTTTACCTGAAAAAGGTCATGAGCCTGCACCCTGTTGATACCCTTCAGGTATTTGAATGTCTCTATCATATCCCCATGATCTCTATGCTGCTCTAAGGAGTATAAAATGAACTTGCTTAGCCTTGCCTCTTATGGTTCTCTATGATCAATATCCTTCCTTCTTGAGGTGTGGTTGCCAGAACTGCCTCACCAGTGATCTATACAGTGGCATAGAAACATAGAAGTTGATGGCAGATAAGGACCGCAAGGCCCATCCAGTCTGCCTATTTATTCTTCCTTATGAATGTGCCATAGGCCTTTACTCTGTCAATGGCCTTTCTATTCATACTTGTCTGTATTGCTCCCTTATGCCGATCCCATGCCTGTTTGAAGCCCTGCACTGTATTCATATCCACATCCACCACTTCCTGAGGTAGGCCATTTCATGCATCCACCACCCTTGCTGTGAAAAATAACTTCCTCACATTACCCCTTAAACAGCCTCCCTCTGATCTCATGCTGTGTCCTCTTATCCTGCTATTTTTCTTATATTGAAACATGTTCGACTCTTTCACCTTGTTAATGCCCTTAAGATATTTGAATGTTTCAATCATATCACCTCTCTATCTCCTTTGCTCTAGGGTATACATGTTGAGCTCCTTTAATCTGTCCTCCTATATTTTCTGATGCAGTCTCTGCACCACTTTGGTTGCCCTTCTTTGGACTGCCTCCAGTTTGTTAATGTCCTTGTACTGGGTCGGCCTCCAGTACTGCACACAGTACTCCAGATGGGGCCTAACCAGCGTCTTGTAAAGAAGGATTATTACCTCCCTCTTACGACTTGTGATACCCCTACTAATACACACCAACATCCCCCTAGCCTTACCTACTGCTTTAGTGGTCTGCTTGGATGATTTCAGATCATCTGTGATGACGATGCTCAAGTCTTTTTCTTCCCTTGTGATTGCCAGCAACTCCCTTCCCAACCTATAGGCTTCAGGGTTTCTCTTCCCTATGTGCATGATCTTGCACTTCTTTAAGTTAAACCCCAGTTGCCACTCTTCTGTCCATTTTGACAGTTTATCCAGATCTCTTCTCATTCTGCCCATCCCATCTGGATCATCTGCTCTGTTGCAGATCTTGGTGTCATCTGCAAACAGACAAATCTTACCTTTCAGTCCATCTGCAATGTCACAGATGAAGATACTGAAGAGGACTGGCCCCAAAACTGATCCCTGAGGTACCCCACTTGTGACTTGTATCTCTTCTGACTGTATACCGTTTACCACCACTCTCTGTGTTCTGCCCGCCAACCAGTTTGCCATCCAGTTGACCAACTTCTGACTCACCCCAAGTCTACCCAGCTTGTTAATCAATCTTCTATGTGGAACAGTATCAAAAGCTTTGCTGAAGTCAAGGTAGGCAACTTCAATGGCACCCCCTTGGTCCACCACTCTGGTTACCCAGTCAAAGAAATCTATGGGATTATTTTGACAGGACCTTCCTGCTGTAAATCCATGCTGTCTTGGATCCTGTGCTCCTATGGATTCCAGGTGTTGCACTATCCTTTCCTTAAGGAGTGCCTCCATAATCTTGCCCCCTACTGAAGTAAGACTGACTGGTCTGTAGTTCCCTGCCTCCTCCCTGCTACCACTCTTGCGGAGCGGGATCACATGAGCCCTTCTCCAGTCTTCTGGGACCCCTCCTGTGCTCAGAGACTCACTAAACAGTTCTGATAATGGCTCTGCTAGTTCCACCCTCAGCTCCTTTAGTACCCTGGGATGTATGCCATCAGGTCCCATTGCCTTGTCCACCCTGAGCTTAGCGAGCTCTTGTATGACCCTTTCTTTTGTGAAGGGACTTGTGCATACCTCCCTCCCACCTGTGTCCATGGTGCTGAGCTGTGGGCCCTGCCCTACCTTCTCTTCAGTAAATACTGAGCAGAAGTATCTATTTAGGATAGATGCTTTTCCTCGGTCCTCCTCCACACACTCCCCCTTACCCCCTTTGATCTTAGCAATACCCCCTCAGGACTTTCTCCCTTCACTAATGTATCTGCAGAAAGTCTTGTCAGCTTCTTTTACTGTTCATGCTCGTGTTTCCTCGGTTTGGGCCTTTGCTTCCCTTAGAAAAGTTTGGTGTGCCTCCCTATCTTCGCCCCGCTGCATTCCTTTATATTTTCTGAATGCCAACCTTTTGGCTCTGACCTTTTCTGCTACTGTTTCTGAGAACCAAAGTGGTTTCCTCCTTCTTTTGCTCTTGCTTTTCTCCCTAACACAGTGGGATGTTGCTTCAAGTTTTGCATCTTTTTTTTTTTACTCCTCCCCTACCGCGGCACTCCACTCTCTTCAGGAGACGCCTATGGCCGTTCTAGTTCCCACCTCCTACCTGTATCCCGTGGCGGTCCATCCTCCACATAGCCTTGGCTTACCCTCCCAGGTGGGGACGAAGTGGGGGGCAAGCACCCCGAGTTCCTTAGTCTCGTCAGGACGCCGGTCACCGGGCCAGGTAGAGGTATTGGGGACTAGGGCCTGGTGCCCCGTCTACCTGGGAGTGCCGTGGGTGTTTTTCTGATGTTCTGAGGGAATGGCCTAAGCACCAATGTTAAGGCATCTCCGTCGACGTCCGTCACTTCCCAACCCCTTGTGCGCTCATGTGTCTGCTATGCCTCCGGCTTCCGCCAGAGGCCAGTCAGGCACCGAGTGTGTGTGTCCCCTCTCCTTTCCAGGAGAGGAGAGCTGTCCTCGGATGCTCAATCCTCTCCCTTCCCTGCCGACCCCCGATGTCCGGGCTCGTTCCTGAACCCGGGTCGCCGGCGTGGCGCGAGGTGTGGCGTCCAGTGCCTCAACCCTCAGCACCACCGGGCCAGGCAAGTATTGCATCTTTAATGCTTGCCCACTTTGCCTGTTCCCCCTCACCTGTATTTCTTCTTGCCAGGGCTACCTTAACTCTGTTGGCCATCTTATCAAAGTCAGCTCCTCTGGAGTCCCATATTTTTGCCTTGGAATAGGATGATTTAATTCTAGTGGCCAAACTGAACCATACCATGTGATGGTCACTGGCCCCCAGGTGACCTTCTACCTGGAGATCTGTGATCCTTTCCCTGTTAGTCAGTACTAGATCTAGGATAGCCCTGTCTCTTGTGGGTTGTTTTGTACCAGTTGTTTGAGGCCCTCTCCCGCAGGGAATCCACTATGTGTCCAGTTCTGGCGGATGTTCCTGCTGGTATTGACCAATCTGTATCTGGCATGTTGAAGTCTCCCATTATCAGAACCTCCCCTTTAGCTGTCATGTTTTGTATATCGTCTAACAGTAATTTGTCTGTGTTCTCCCCCTGGTCTGGAGACCTGCAGACAACCCCAGTTCGTATGGCTGTCTCATTTCCTGTTTCCTTATGTGTATACTGAATTTCTGTAGCTTTGATATTTTACATACTAACATACTAACTGCCAGCAGATTAGGCCTTATGGTCTATCGAGTCTGCTCGAACCTCAGATCCCTAGTTGGGTGCCGAGGCCCTACCCCCCCCCCTTGTGTTCCAGAAACCCCTATCATCCATCCCCACCCCCCCGGGCCAGGCCATCATCTGATACATTCACCTTCTGT
Source organism: Neoceratodus forsteri (assembly GCA_016271365.2). NCBI lineage: Eukaryota > Metazoa > Chordata > Ceratodontiformes > Ceratodontidae > Neoceratodus > Neoceratodus forsteri. The sequence continues at coordinate 958,982,580 of CM028130.1, read as the reverse complement.
GTCTGTCCCACCCTCTCTTGAAGCCCTCCACTGTGGATTACTGAACCAGCTCACCAGGCAGCGCATTCCAAGGGTCCACCACCCTCTCAGTGAAAAACCTCCTCCTCTCCCCCCCCCACCCTTCCACCTTCCAACTTCAAACCATGCCCTCTGGTGATACCTCCCTGCTTTAGTCTAAAGATCCCCTCCATGTTTACCCTATTTATTCCCTTGAGGTACTTGAAGACCTCAATCATGTCCCCCCGTCTCTCCTCTCCTCCAATGAAAATAGGCAGAGCTCCTCAAGTCTGTCCTCATACGACAAATCCCCTAGTCCTCGTATCATCTTAGTTGCCCTCCTCTGTACCCTCTCCAGGAGCTGTATGTCCCTCTTCAAGTGTGGTCTCCAGTACGGTACACAGTACTCAAGGTGTGGTCTAACCAGTCCATTGTATAGCGGCAGAATCATTTCCCTGCTCCTAGAGGTGATCCCCATTACGATGCATCCCAACATCCTGTTTGCTTTGCTAGCCGCTCTCCTGCACTGCTCAGAGTTATTCATACATGCATCCACCATGACCCCTAGGTCTTTTTCCCCTGTTGAGGCCTCCAGTGCCTACCCTCCCAGGGTGTATCTGTGTTTTGGGTTTCCCAGCCCAAGATGTAACACCTTGCACTTGGTGATATTGAAATTTAATTTGCATGTGTGAGCCCAGCTTTCCAAGGTGTCCAGGTCCCCTTGCAGGGCCAATCTCCCCTCTTCCCCTCAACTACTGCTCCCATCTTGGAGTCATCAGCGAAGAGACTCATTTCACACCCTATACCCTCCCTGATGTCCGATACGTATGCATTAAACAGGATCGGACCCAGGACCGAGCCCTGCGGTACCCCACTACCGACCTCTTTTGGGTTCGAGAGCTCCCCACCGACCACTACTCTCTGGGTGCATCCAGCTAGCCAGTTTTCAATCCATCTGACCATCAAAGGGCCTACTCCCAACCCTGTCAGTTTCTCCACCAGACCATTGTGGGGGACAGAGTCAAACGCCTTGCTGAAGTCCAAGAATAATACATCCACAGGCTTTTCCCTGTCCATTTCTGATGTTACCCATTCATAGAACTCCACATGACTGGTTTGACATGATCTACCTGGCACAAACCCATGTTGCCGACTATCCAGACCTCCCACCTCCTCCAAGTACACTCCCAATCGTTCCTTTAGTATACTCTCCATTAATTTTCCCACCACTGAGATCAAACTGATGGGTCTATAGTTACCTGGTACGTCCCTCGACCCCCCTTTATGGATTGGCACCACATGTGCCTCTCGCCAATCCCTAGGTACCCTCCCTGTCTCAAGCAACCTGCTGAAGAGCTGCGCCAGGGGTGCAGCCAGTATGTCCGCCAATTCCCATAGTACTCTCAGATGAATGCCATCCGGCCCAGGAGATTTATCTTTCTTTAGGGCCTTGAGGGCTAACCACACCCTTTCGGTGGAGATAGCATCATCTGTCTCCTCCACTTTACTGGCCTTTTTATCCTTATCCTGATGTGACACCCCTGGGGTACTTCTCCCTCCCTCTTGCTCCATTTCTGTTGCTTCCCTGATCCCACTCACTACCGCTTCTATCCCCATCGTGCCTTGCTTTGTAGATATCCCATCCCCTCCCTAGTGACCACAGAGGCGAAGTACTCATTTAATACCTCTGCCTGGTCCCTTGCCTCTTCCACCCACCCTCCTTCTGATCTCAATCTGCCGAGATGGCCCTTAGTTTTTCTCCGCTCCCCAATGTACCGGAAGAACCCCTTTCTCCCTCCATGTATCCCCTGTGCCAGCCGCTGCTCTTTACTGGACTGTGCCCCATCACCATCCGGGTGACTTTTCTAGATGCAAGATGGTACACTTCCTTTTCCCTATCCCCTCTTGTTGTTTTATATTTTTTGTAGGCCGCCTTCTTTTCTCTGACCGCTACCTGAACCTCACTGGACCACCAGCATGGTTTATGTGACCTTGCTCCCTTACGTTTCACCTTAACGCAGGTCCTGACTGCCTCATGAAGTCCCCGTTTTATGACCTCCCAGCTCTTTTCGACATTTGTCACTGATGTAATCCCTTCAAGTGATCCTGAGAATATTTCCCATGCCCACAAAGTCTGCCCCCTGAAGTCCACTGCCAGTGTCCTAGATCTCTCCCCCCCTCGCCCCCCATGCTTATTTGAAACCAGACAGAATTGTGGTCGCTCCCAGTCAAGGGATCCTCTACAACCAGGTCCCTTACCAGATCCACATCTGCCAGAATCACGTCCAGGACATGCCCCTCCCTTGTGGGCTCCATCACATGCTGTGTTAAGAACACATCCTGGAAGTCGTCCAGCAGCCTCTGCTCCTTGGCCACCTTAGAGGACATGGTTCCCCAGTTTGTACCTGGCATATTAAGGTCCCCATCAACACCACTTTTCCCTTTTGGTCCACACTGGGCAATGATGTTGTCCAGCAAACCATCCTCCAGAATATCACCCATCCTCAGAGGGCCTATATATACTACACCCAGCTTGACCTTACCTCCTGCTGGGGTAGCCAAGGTGACTTCATAAGGCCTCCACGCTTCCTCTGCCTCTTCTACTCCTAGCAATTTCTATGTTATCTCTAATGAACATGGCCACTCCACCCCCTCTGCCCTCCTTTCTATTCTTCCTAAGCATAGTGTACCCCCGCACGTTTAGGTCCCATTCATGGTTTTTGTTGGCCCATGTTTCCGTGACCACGCCACATCCACTGCCCCCCGAACAGCATGGCCTGGAACTCTGGCAACTTGTTGCCCAAGCTCCTGGCATTTACTAACACCACCCCCACCCCTTATCCCCTTTGTCGAACCCCACCCAGGTTCCTTACATTTCCATCCTCCCTCTGCTCCTCCTGAAACCTCCTCCCCCAGTCTGTTTCCCCTCCTCCCTTGGGTTTGAAGGCTACTCCGCTCATCTGGAGGAGAGGGCATCTGGTCAGCCCCTCCCTTATCCCTCCCCCCCTCACAAGTTTAAACCCCACCTTTCTTGAATGTAGTCAGCTACCCCCTGTATGGGGGCTGAAACAATCACGGGATTTAAGAATGCATGGGATAGACATAAAGGAATTCTGGAGGTCAGGGATAAGGGGCAACAGACTTCTAGGAAAACAAACTGAACTTACAAGCTTAAATGGGCAGACTGGGTGGGCCATAGGCCCTTATCTGCCGACACTGTCTATGTATCTATGTATCTATGTTTACGGACTTCCTTCCCTAACAGGCCAAGACGAAGCCTGTCCTTGGCATACAGTCCCTTATCTTCCCAAACTCCTTTCCAGTTCCCTAACACCCCCAACCCACTCTCTTCACCCCACTTCCTGAGCCAGTCATTAACCTCTGTGATCTTCATTTTTTTCTCCACTGAGGCCTTTGGTACTGGCAAGATCTCCGAAAAGGAAATGTTGCATCCGTTATCCTGACAGACTCTGGCAAGTTCTTGGAACCTTGCTTGGATTTCCAAAATGCTATTTCCCTCTAGATCGTTAGTTCCCAAATGCACCAGGTAATCCGGTTTCCCTCCACAATCCCTAACCATTTCGTACACCATGAACTTTGCTCTGTGCACTGTCAGCCCAGAGATACTCACTACCTTCACCTGGCTATGGCATCCACACCCCTGTCCCTTCCACTGGATACCCCAATCATCGAGTCTCCCAGTAACAGAACCTTAACACCACCATCATCCTTATGGTTACCTCCACTATGCCCTCTCAGCCCCCCTTCCCCCCCTTTATACATGATCTCAATTTCATGGGAGTCTTCCTGCCTTATTAGAGACCCCTTGTCACCCTCCCTTTCTGCCTCCCTTGTTATTTTGCCCACTTAACTCAGCCCCTCCCCGAATAGGTGTCCCTTTAACCCTCTCTTATCCAAACCATTTATCCTGGCCCTGATGGCTTCCCTTCCCCACACCCACCATCCTCCCCTTGTAATAGTACCCCTACCTCCAGAGGCTCTCTGGGTCCCCTTTACCTAGGGCCCCATCCTTGGTTACAGACCCCCTGCTGAAGGGGGCCCTCCCTCACTTTATTGTCTCCCAGTTTCTCTCTAGCAGTTTCCTCCTCATGTCTGCAATATGTTGCATCTCCCCATCTGCTTAACATTTATGTTTCCCTCTCCTCTGGAACTATTTCTATCCTTTCCATTGCCCGTCTGTGATGCCCTATGGGTATCCGACTCCCTCCCCCCGGCCTCTGTATCAGTTTCCTCATTTCCATCAACCCCCTCCTCCCCCTCTAGGTTGCTTAGTAGCTCAAATTTATTGTAACACTCTATGCCAGCCTCCATCAAGTAACCTGAGTTTCCCCTGACTGCCCCTCTAAACTGCCCCTCTTGCCCTGTTTTCCTTAGGAGCTCCCTTCCCACAGACTGCTCTTTTAGGCTTCCCCACAACAGCCCCTCCCTTCTCACTGTCTGCTCTTCTAGGCTTCCCCACAACAGCCCCTCCTGACTCTTCCCCCTCCACTCTCTATATATTCGGAATGTTTACCCCGTACATTTTCCCCTTAGCGTCAACATCCCTATCTAAGGGTCCTCTGTCCCTAATAACCCCCCTCCTGCTTGCTGTAACATAATGTCCTGTAATTTCTGAGCGTTGCCCCAGCCTCCCCTCAGCCCCACCCTTCTGCCGCCCATATCTACACTCCTTATCCTTGGACACCCCCCAACTCCCCCAGCTTACTCCTTAACCAATATACTTCACTCCTGATACAAGATAGCTGTCTACAGAGTGGGTAGCCTCCCTCTCTCCAGGCCCAATTGAGAATTATTGCCATCCCACAGCCTGTGCAGCCTACAACCCTTCCGAAGATGCCTGCCATGGTGGAATGTGGCCACCCTGCTTGTCCCTCTCTGTTCATAATGGCACACATCCCTTTTCTTAGTCCCTTCCCCCTGGAATACAGTCTCTCTCTATACTGACTGCAGTTATTTACGAACCCAATTTCAACCCCACCAACAAAGTTCCCAAGTCTCACAAACACATACAGTCCAGTGTGTGTCCAGTCCCACTAACAGTGTGTGTATTTGCAGACATCAGGTACCGTATGATGTCACAGGCCCACCAGTTCCTGTTGCTTCAAATTTCAGTCACAAACAGAAATGCACAGCCCTTCAATCCCAACCCCCAGTGGCTTTTCAGTATTTAAGAACATCACATTTAAATTTCACTCTAATTATCACTGCCAAACAAGTGGTCCCACACCCAGCACACAAGCCCCAATAGTTACAATATCACAGCCCAAGTAACAGTTCTAACTCAAAGCAGTAATTTTTTAACACACAGAACTAATTTCAAGTACAAAACTATTCAAATATTTCAGTTAAAACAGAAGATAAAACCAAACTTCTTTCCTGAACAACCTCCTACTTCTGTTCCCAGGTGGACAATGAAAGACAAGATGATTCTTGTAATTACCCCTCCCCCTAACACCAGGCAAACATCACATTTAAATTTCACTCTAATTATCACTGCCACACAAGTGTTCCCACACCCAGCACACAAGCCCCAATAGTTACAACATCACAGCCCAAGTAACTCTAAGTTCTAACTCAAAGTAGTAATTTTTAACACACAGAACTAATTTCAAGTATAAAACTATTCAAATATTTCAGCTAAAACAGAAGATAAAACCAAACCTCTTTCCTGAACAACCTCCTACTTTTCATTGACATAAAGGGCTACCCCTCCACACCACACTTTTTGCACCTCGGTCTCTTCTGAACAGTACATAGTCGGGTACTGAAGTCTCCCAAGTGTGGTTACTGGTGAACCATGTCTCGCTAATGGCTACTATGTCCAGTTTAGCCTCTGTCATTGTTGCCTGCAGGTCTGGGATCTTGTTCCCAGACTGCAGCCATTTCTGTACATGATTTTCCACTGGCCAGATTTCAGTGCGTTACTTGTTGGGCGAGGTCTGGTGTCTCCCCTGCACGTTGTATGGGGAGCAGGACCTTTTTCCTAACCTGGTGTTGCAAATGAACTACAAACATGCTGAACTCCTGTTTGATCACTAGCTGAGGGAGGGGGGAGGGGTCTTCTTCCCGTTCGATGTATTGGGTGCTGCACCTCTTTCCCCATTGGCTAGTTCAAATATTCTGCAAAGATGTCAAACTTCTGCCCCAATGCTCTGACTCCCTCCTTAGTCAGATGCAGTCCATCAAATTTAAAGAACTTTTGCTCTCAAAACTGTTGCCAGTTACCTACAAATGTGTGTCCTTTTTCCCGGCACCAGCCCTTGAGCCACATGTTCAATGCCCCTATCTCCCCTTCTCTGACCTTCTGTCTGTCTGCCCCCCCTCTCCCAGACCAGCAGGATCTCAGAGAAGTAGATGCTGGACGAAATGGATGACAGTTTGTCTCCCAGCCTGGTCAGGTGTTCCTTGGTCTCCACAACTGACCAGTTGGCGAGATCATTAGTCCCTATGTGTACCAGGACATTGACATTTTCTCCTGGTTCTTGCATGATTTTAGCACTGCAGTCAGTGTCTCTCCACGCTGATGTACCTGGGAGACATCTGACCATTACCCATGGCTGGAGGTAGGCATCAACTCCTCGAACCATGGAGTCTCCTATGATCAGAAGTGTTTGGGATTTCCTTTTTTTGTTTGTTTTGGTCCCTGTTTTGGGCGAGTTCTGCAGCGCAGCAGTGTCCTGCTTTGCAGTGTCCTCTACCCCTCTGTTTGATTTTGGAGACAGAGGCAGATACCCGTTTGTAGTTTTTATATGGTTTGTGGAGGTGATACGTTGGAGAGCACTGAGTGGTGGGGCACTCGATTTGCCCCTAACCACTTGCCAACCTCCCGGATCAACTATCCTCTGCAGTCGAGGTGCTTCAGTTGGATGTTGGGGAAATGGCAGATGGTTCTTATAATATATTTTCTCCTGAATATGCAATTTGAGGCGCGCAATCTCTGCACATGCTGCCTGGAGCTGAGCCGTTAGATCTCCAATGGTCCAACATGAAGAACAGTGTCCTAAATCCTGTATAACTGCCCTTTTGAAAAGTGTCCCACAGTGCCTGCAATTAATAATATCCATTCCAGTTGAGTTGCCGAGTTTATAACCTGGTCCGAGTAATTAGAAGGAGGAAAATGAAAGCAAAAGTTTTTTTTTTGTTTGTTTGTTTTTGTATAGCTTGTTATAACAAGTTAAATTACTTGTGCCCCTGTAAGTGAGGTCACTGTGTGGATACCCCTCTGATCCTCCCCTTCCTGTTTTGCTACAGGAAATGTCACGACTGTGCTACTCTATAAAAGGAGTGTAGCATGGGGTGGTTGGGGATGGGGGTGGGTGGCTGGGCCCTTCCCCTGCTGAAAAGAAAGAACCACGGATGAAAGAAACAAGGAGGTAAGAGCAGAAACAATCAACCAACAACAAATGCAGTAGCCCTGAAAGCTTAGCCAATGATAGATAAAACTGTAAACCACGTAAGCACCACCTGTAACAATTTCACAGAAGATATACCCTGCAAAAAACAATTTGAATCAGAGAAGATTACAGCAGTAATCTGTAAGCACAAAACAGTAACAAACCTGTAGGCACACCCTGTAATAATGCAGCAGAAAGTATACCCTGCAACAGCAATTTGAATCAGAGAAGATTACAGCAGTAAAATGTAAGCAAAAAACGGTATTAAACCTTGTGAGCACAAAAGAAAATAGTAATACACAGTAAATCTGCCTAGCAAAAAGAAGCCTTAATGTTTTTCCTTGTTCTGATAATGTTGTTCTTTGGTTTGCCCTTACAAGCAAACCTAGAAAAAAAGGGCTCAGGTGAAGCTAGGTGCCTTTGCCAGCAAACCTAGTCTTCCACCTCTTGTCTCCTACTTGTGATCCCCCTCCCTATGCATCCCAATATGCTACTAGCTTTCAGTGATGCCTTTTCACATTGATTGTTCACTCATAAGTTGTCTGAAATGATAATTCCTAAATCACGCTCATGCTGAGTAGCCATTAGTTGTCCCCCCGCCATTAAGTATACTCTACCTGGGTTACACCTAGGACAGATGTGCAATGCCATCACAGATGCGCCACACACGCTACTGTGCATGAGATGTCGACAGCCGTCATCCTTCCAACCCCGAGAGAATGCAAGGATTTCCCCAAGCCTCCACCAGGGGTCAGACCAGTGCCGAGAATCCACAACCCCCCCCTCCCAGAGGACAGCAATCCTCCGGATGCTCAATCCTCCTCTCCTCAGCCAGCCCCTGGTGCACCAAGTCCATCACAGAACCTGGGTTGTTGGCATGGAGGCAGGTGAGGCATGGATGCCTCTGCACTCCGTGCCCCCGGGCCGGCAGTTTAGAGTGTTGACTGTGTCACTGCTTGTGAACACTGTCCATGAGCTAATGACCTATCAGAGCACAGCTCAGAGTCAAGGCCCCCAGTTTTCCACAGTTCCGCAGCTGTGGAAAAAAATTAAAGTTATGTACTTACCATAACTGTTGATCTACCTGAATATCTTCTGCACAGGTTACCATTACTAGGTCTGTGCTGCAGGCGTTAGGACCCCACAGAGCCAGAACTTTTCTGGAGGGATGGCGATGTGACTAGGCACTATGCATGCATCACTGCGCACGCCCTCTGGTATACAGCAGTGCCAGCCCCCACCCACCTCAGTACCTTGTTTACCGAAGAGTTGAACAGCATGAACTCAACAAGTAACCTATGTACTTCACCTAATGGTACAAGAAAGCCCTGTTGGCCTGTGTGAGAAGGGCCACCAAATCCAGTAACACAGTGTCTTCAAAGTCCAAACCAAGTACAAAGGTGTTAAGATCAATAGAACAATACTGGAGTAAGTCTGGGGATGGTAGGCAGGTGTGGTACTCTATGGAGAAGATATTCACAAAGATCAACACATATGGTAAGTACATAACTTTCATATCTTCCAATATTCAATCCTCCTCCTAGATTCCAAATAATAGGTCACAGTACCAAGCTCAGAGAAAGTCCCCCGGACCAGGGAGGCTGGAGTTCAGGGACTACTCAAGATAATAATCCATTTAGAATTGTCCTGCCAAAAGTGGCATGCTGCCTGGCATGGAAATCCAGGACATAGAGTTTGGTAAAAATATGCACTGTGCTCAAAGTTGCAGCTTTGCAAACTTCTCCAATAAGCACAGGGCATATTGCTGCTAAGGAAGTGGCAACTGCTCTGGTGGAGTGGGCATATACTTTACCCTCCAGTTTAACCTGAGCCACAGTAAAGTAATGGCGAAGGCAGTTTACAATCCTGGGTAGTGTTTTTGTGGATCCTACCACAATCTGTCAGATAGTGCTGGTATCCTACCTAGGATCCTACCAAAAATCCTACCAAAGACAGATGTGATGGATCCTAGGTCAGATCCAGGAATCCTAGGTCAGGTAGTTAGGATCCAGGGTCAGATAGTGATGGATCCTAATTAGGATCCAGGGATCCTAGATCAGGTAGTTAGAATCCGAGCTGGATCTGTTGCAAAGATCCACAGGATCCACAGTGTTTGTAGGATCCATGAACTGGATCCTAGAGTATAGGATCCATGGTCAGATCGCACTGCTATCCTACCACAGCAACTATCTGGCCAAATGAGCGGTATCTGTTGGTGTCCTAGTTTCTAGGATACTATCTGAGCAACACTAATCCTGGGTGAAATGCACTTGACTGTGACAGGCTGTCATTTTCATAGAAACATAGAAACACAGACGATGGCAGAAAAAGACCAGCAGTCCATCCAGTCTCCCCAGGTTCCCTATAATTATTGGAACCTACTGTTCCTCCAGGGTACAAAAGAGACAAAGAGCTGTTCTGACTCTGATGTCTACAGTCCTGTCCAGGTAAAACCTACAGAGCCTCTTAACATCCAGTCAGTGGAGAGTTCTTTCTCCCTCATTCTGAAAGTTGGCAAAGTAGGTAGACAGGATTACAGCCTGTTTTGTCCCCCCCAGACTGTTTATACTCCCAGTCATGGCAGGCTTGGCTCCCATCAACTCCAGTGCCACCACCCCATCATCCAACATCTCCCAGGATTACCCAGACAGCTAAGTACCCCCAAGGATTACCCCCATGACAGGGATGGGACAGGAGGGCTGTCTCCGCGCCCCCCCCCCCGAAGCATGAAATCCAGTGCTGCAGTCCTGTGCCCTGGTGATATGGTGGATGGGTGGGCATCATGTGCTGCCTGCTGTGCCTTTCATTTTTCCTCCAATTTCTTCCTTGGCCAGCCCCAGTCACAGCATACACAAGCATGCACAAGCATGCACAAGCGCGTGGAGACGCACATCCAGCCTGAGACTGTGATTCCCACCACCTCATGACTTACGTCTGCACTCAGTCATCCTATGCACTACCACCAGGCCTCCACTCGGTGGCAGCCAGGAGCCAAATGCCCTGCCACCTCAGTCCAGGAGAGGAGAGCTGCAGTGAGGCCACTCGATCCTCTCCCAGCCCTCCTCCCCACCCGAACCCTGGCAACCCATGCTCGGGCCTGAACACTGGTCACCAGCGTGGCAGGAGGTAAGGTGCTCAGCACCTCAGCCCGCCACACTACTGAGCTGGCTAGGATTACAGCTTTATTAAGATGGAACTCTGACCCCACCTTAGGTCAAAACTTGGGGTGTACAGAAAGCTACCTTATCTTTATGGAAGAAAATATATGGAGGATCTGTGACCAAAGCATGGATTTCAGATACTACGCATGCAGTGGTGTCAGTTACCAGAAATGTTACTTTCCAAGTTAGAAACTTCAAGACTTAAGTCACAATCAGTTCAAAGGGTTTGGGAGTGAACATATCCAGTAGAAGGTAGATATCCCAGGGAGTCACCAGCTTCCTGATGAGAGGCCTTGTGTACAGAACACGCCTGAGAAACGTTTTAAATAATGGCGGTTGTGCTAGAAGACAGGATACCTACAGGTTTGTGGTATGCTGATACATCGCAAAGATGTACCTTAACTGTGAAATACTGCAAACCAGCATCAGAAAGGTACTCCAAAATGTTTTCAGGTGGACACCTTTAAGGGTCCATGGGAGCTTTGGGCCAACAGATACAAATCCTTTTCCACTTGGCTGTGTACTGTATGTCTTCCTGGTGGAAGGTTTACATGTAGCCATAAGTATTTCAGAGACCCGCTGAGATACCTTGAACCTGTCCACTTCTATCTCTTCAGGAGCCATTCCTGAAGGCGAAAAGAGCGCAGGTTGGGATGGACTAGCTTACCCTGGGTTAATAAGTCCGTCCAGAGTGGCAGAACCCTCGGTTTGCTGACTGATGATTCAACAGAGAAAACTGTATCTCCCGAGGCTAGCAGGGGCCATTACAACAATCTTGCCCCCTGTGCACCTCCAGTTTGAACAACACTCTCTGGATGGGAGGGATTGGAGAAATGCATACAGAAACAGATTTTGCCATGGCAGTTTGAACGCACTGAATGCATCCTCACAGAAAATGTCTTGCCTTGGATTTCTGGAGCATAACTGAGGCAGTCTGGCATTGACTGGGGACGCAAAAATGTCCACATATGGGATGCCCCACTTGTCGAACAGTGATCTTGCGATGTCTGGAGCTAGTGACCACTTGTGAAGATCTGCCTCTGTTTGACTTAATTAGGGTGCCAGAGTGTTCTGGATCCCTGGCAGATAGACTGCTTGGAGCAAGATCCTCTACTCCAAGCACCATTACCACATTCTCACTGCCTTCCTGCAGAAAGGATAACAGTGTGCTCCTCCCTACTTATTGATACAGTACGATGGACTTGTCTGTCTGGAAAAGAACTGTTTCTCAGCTGACCAAGTCCACTAGTGCTTTCAAACCATATTGAAAAGCATGCATCTCCAGCACATTGACGTGGAGAAATGTTTATGTGTCCCAGACACACTGTGTCTGAAGACCCTGGCAGTGTGCCAGCATGGAGGCATCAGTGATGAGAGTCACCTCAGGCTTCGATGGGGAGAAGGGAAGCTCTGGTGGAGGTTGTTCTCCTCTGACCAGCACATCAGAAACCTCACCAGGGGTTTGGTCAACAGAATAGGATAGTTTTGGCAAGGGGGGGGGAGTAATGCCTATGACCACTGGGTACTGAGCATCCACTGAGTTGTCCTCACCTGCAGCCTTGCCGGAGGCACTGTGAGAGCTGACGAGGCTACTAAACCCATCATGCACTGCATGGAGTGGGCTGGCATAGCCTTACGTTCCATGATGCAGCATGCCATCTGCAAGACTGCAAGTAGTCTGCTGTCTGGGAGGATGACCTAAGACTGGGTCATATGTAGAACAGCTCCTATGAACAGCAGTTCTTGGAAGGGCTACAGCCTGGACTTTGAGGGGGTTCAGCAAAACCCCCATGGCTGCTAGGAATTGAAAGGCAGTGGCCACTGCTTGCTCTGTTTCCTGTCCTTTTTAGCATGCTCCCTTTGAAACACCTGTGTAAAATCCTTGATGGGAGCACAGTGTATAAAATGAGTCAATTAAACACATTAGCCATCGAGGCACTGGAAAGTTAGGGACTAAATCGAAGGGTCCCACCTTGACGTTGGTGATTTAGCTTACTCAAATTGGAATTCCAGTCTGAAACTAAGAGGACCCACTCCTCACATGGAGCTTGAGGTAAAAATAGCCAATTTTGGCAGTGGAAAGTTTAAGTATGTTATGCTGGGGGGGGGAGGTTGGTGTGCTCTAGTATCTTTGGATTGTATGTTGTTTGTCACAACCTAGTAGCACCCCTTAGAAGAAATGTGAATTCCAGTGTGTGAAGTAACATACAAGGTTTGAGCATGCTGTTTTTGGATTTGTTTGAGTTTTTGGGGGTGGTGGTGCTCCTTTTTAGCATGCTCCCTTTGAAACACCTGTGTAAAATCCTTGATGGGAGCACAGTGTATAAAATGAGTCAATCAGACACATTAGCCATTGAGGCACTAGAAAGTTAGGGACTAAATTGAAGGGTCCCACCTTGACGGTGATTTAGCTTACTCAAATTGGAATTCCATTCTGAAACTAAGAGGACCCATTCCTCACATGGAGCTTGAGGTAAAAATAGCCAATTTTGACAGTGGAAAGTTTAAATATGTTATGCTTGGGGGTTGGGGGGTTGGTGTGCACTAGTATCTTTGGATTGTCTGTTTCCTGTCTGGAAGGACTTGACATTAACCAGTTGTCATGATATGGGAAGGCTTGGAGTCCTTGCTTTCTGACATGTGCTGCGAGTACTGCAAAGAACTCTGTAAAGACTCACAGTGCTGAGAAAAGCCAAAAGGGTAGGACTCTGAACTGGTAGCATTGCCCCTCCATGCAGAGAACACCAGTGTGTGCTGGTATGTGTCTTGCATATATCCATTGACGCTAGCCAATCCTGATGTTTCAAGTAAGGTAGCATGGATCCCAGATAAACCATTTTGAATTTTTCTCGATTCATGTAGTTGTTCAGATTTCTGAGGTCAAGAATGGAGCCCACGCCTCATGATTTCTTTGGTACTGGGGAGTAATGGGAGTAGAAACCTGTGTTTCATTCCAACTCTAGCACTATTTCTACTGTCCTGTTTCTCAGAAGGCCCACAATTTCCTGTGCCAGAAGTTCCGACATGTGAGATGGCAAGGGGAGTTGCCTTCTGGGATGACTGTCAAGGGGGGCTTCCAACAATTCTAAGGAGTACCCTACTCAGATGATCCTTGGAACCCACTTATCCATTGAGATGGATTCCCACTGACAGTAAAACTGGGCCAGATGTTTCCCTACTGAAGGCAGCTGAAGGCAACCTGAAGCCAGAGCTTCAGATGGTGGCACTGAGCGCTTCTGCTGTCTGTCTTCTGCTGCGCTTTCTTCTGGGCCAGGGGAGGCTGGGACTTACTGTTATGGGCTCCTCTTCTCCTACCACTAAAGGACTGCTTGCTGTGAAAAGAACCGTGTCCTCTACCCCTTTGTAGGTGACAGTCATTCACATTTCATTAAGACTATTTAAAAAGAGACTGTTCCACCTACTGTCCAAACAGATAAGTGCCATTTAAAGGCACCCTCATGCTCTGTTGCTTGGACAGGTGGGGTGAAGCCAGCAGTCTGCAGCCAGGAGTGCTGCCTGATACAAATACCTGCAGCTGCGGAGCAAGCTGCTGCATCGAAGGCATCCATAAAGGCTTTGAGCTGCTGGCTGTTAGATTCTGTACCCTGTGTAACAGTGAACAGCATGTTTTGTTTTTCCTCTGTGTCTGGCAGTGCCTCTGCCAGAGACTTAAGCTTGTTCGAGAAGGCATACTAGTAGTTAGAGAACTGGCCCTGGTAGCTAGTTATCCTCATGACAAGGGTAGACAAGGCACAGACTTGCTTGCCCATGGCATCTACCTTGCATGATTTTTTGTTAGTGGGATACACGGTGACCTCCTTGGGGACTAAGGCTTTGTCATTCTGAGCCAGAATAACAATGGCATCAGCTACTGGCTGAATAAAATACATGGGCTTAGATACAGGCACGCCGTACTTCTTGTCTGCCTGCTTGGGGACATCTGCCACAGAAGCAGGCCTCCTCCAAGACATCTCAGAGTATCTCCAGGGCTGACTAGATGAGAGGAACTAGAAAGACTGGGATATTAGGCACATTTAAAAACTCCAGCTGGAGGGGCCTAGCCTGGTCTGGGGTCGCTGGCTTGAAATTCCATGCAGAATGTACAGTATATTTTTGAGCAGAACCTGGAAGAAGAAATCCTCCTGAGGTACAGCTATAGGGACCAGTTCTGGATTCTCTGGACTGCAGCACGAGTCATCATCCTCACCATCGGAGATAACAAGGACCAGATCTGACTCATCTCCCTCTACTCTCTCAAGTGGATAGTAGAAAAAAGCAGTGGGTCAAAGGGCTGACAGTGCAGGCCATGGCCTTGACAGCACCAGCAACATTGGCCTCAGCCTCAGATGGGGCCTCAGGAATAACGGCAATAGCAATACTGAGGATGGCCGTGGGACTGTTTCTGAAGAGAATGATCATGACACCACAGGCCCATGCAACACTGTCGGCAATGCTGGCACCAGAGTAAGCCTCGAAGAGCCTCTCAGCATCGGGTGCAGCACCACCAATGGTGTTGAAGACCCCACCAGCCTCGAAGGAACTGGCAGGAGCACAGTGGCTGCCCCCATCCCCGGAGGGGATAGAGTCAACACCACAAGCAGGGCAGGCCTCAGCGGCACTAACTGTAGCCCTAGCCCAGAGGCCGGAATTGAAGTCAACTGTGGGCCTAAGTAAAGTGGCACTGAAGACGTTGCCAGCTCCACCAACCCCAAGGGGTCAGGTGCTGGCACCAAAATTGGCACTGTCCAATTTATAAACTCTACCCACTGCATCATAACAGCTGCCCAATGCACAAACTGCCCACAGAAGTCTCCTTTATTGGACAAAGAGGGGCTTGGGGATGGAGATCTTGACTTTGCAGGCCCCAGCATTCTTGGTGTCATCAGTGACAACAGGAGGAAATCTAGGCCTGCAAAAGGTGAATGTTCCACAGCAGAATGACCAGAGGATGACCTCGACTGGTACTGTTTCTTCCCAATATGCTTGCGGGAAGAAATCAAGGCCAAAAGGTGCAAAGACCCTGATGCAGAGCATGTACATGATCTGGACTATTTCTTTTTGCAACTCCAAGAGGACTGTCATCTTCCCAGGAGTTGAACTGCCCATTGCCAAAGCACCCACCCAGATAGACACAGTTGCTAGACAGAGCATTATTGCTGGAGCAACTGTCTTTTCTGGCTCCCTTCCTTCTCCACAGTCGTCAACCATTGAGACTGTGAGAAACTGTAAATTGTTGTGTGTTAAACTAACTGAACTGACAGAAAAATAGCAAACTCTACTGTATTTTAAACTAAAACCAAAAGTACTGAATGCTGTCACTGTATAGACGGTGACGTTCTGGCCCTGACATGGAAAGTGGAGATGCGGCTGCTGCACACTTGTCGGCAAGAAAAAAAGGAACTGAGGTGGTTGGGAGTTGCCGTTGCTATGTACCAATGGGTGCAGGTGGTGATGCACATGCGTAGGGCCTATCTACGTCTCCAGTCCTCTAGAAACATTCTGACTCGCCCCGCAGTCCTAGTGCCTCTGACTCAGACCCATTAGTGGGAATCTATGGAGAAGTCTGATTCTTGGAAGATCTGCAGAATTCAGGGCCGACCGCAGAAGTTGCAGCTGAAAAAAGCAAAGCCGCATCTTTTCCGTTGTTTTATTGAAACAAGCCCACCATTCCGCTGATAAATCCCCAATTTGTGTTTTCCTACGAAAATAATTATTTTTTAAGTACACTTTAGCTCTTTTACTTAAGTTTTGAAAATCACCGTTAATATAAATAATAGTTGCGCTGCACTGCACTACATACTCAAAATGGTGCACGGTCACTATTTACATTAAGGAGGATTTTCAAAACATAAATAAAGGAGCTAAAATTTACTTAAAAAATTATGTTACTTAGGAAACCCCAAATTGGGGTTATCAGTGGGGTGGTAGGCTTCATTCAATACCCCCAATGTAGCACTGTTACCCCCTCCTCAAAACCTATAATTCTCTATCCTCCCACCCACCTTCCCATACTTTGCAAAACTGGGATGTCCACCCCAGAGCCGCCAATCTCCAGTCTGACACCAGGGTGCCGAATCCCAAGGGTTCGTCCCTGGGATCGATTTCAGTTCCTCAGCATTTTTTTTTTTAAACCTGTTAAAGAAGTGTAACCCCCCCCTCCCCCCCCCCCCACAAACTCCCTTGTCTAGGGGCATAATTTATCTTTGCAGATGGTCCAGGGAGTACGGAAGGGGGACCACAAACAAGTGCCACCTGAGCCAGTGCACTTCCAAACAGGAATAGCAAAAATCACTGTCCTACCTCTCGGTGACTTCATTTCTAGGTGCACTCTCAATCTCACCACCAAAATCTGGAGTCTCCATCCTGCTACCTCCGGTACTCTCCTGAGCCTCAGAGCCCCCTCAGTCCCGATGCAGCATGATGGAACCCCTTCTGGAATTAAAACTCATGAAATAAATTAGACACAAGGAGGGGGGTTTCTATTTCATGTACCCCTCTTCCTGCTTAAACAAAGGAAAACATCACTACCAATGTCTTCCCAAACCAGCTTCTTTATTTTAGCTTCTGCACCCCAAATGATTTCAGGAATGCAGGGGTCACATATTTTACCAAATTAATAAAGTAGCTCCATGGGGCTATCAGAACATTATACGATGGCCAGATTTTTTTTTCTCCCGACCCAGGCCCCATAACCCAACCTCCCATGCTACCTGAACCTGCCAGATGCTCCCAAACTCACAGCACCAATCCCCGCGTCCACAGCTCAGCACTCTCTACATAGAAACATATACTTTGACGGCAGATGAGGACCACTTGGCCCACCCAGTCTGCCCATTTCCCTACCAACTGGATAAGCTGCAGATTCTCGTTAACCAACAGCCTACTTCTTCCTACCTCCCCCCACCAGAATTGCTTTATATCTGTCTTCACTGGTGCAGTGGCCCCAAAATCCAGCCCTGCTCCAGCACTCGAGCTACCTCAAATGGGCTACCCTGCCATGGGAGAGAGAAACCCAGGCCCTGCCACCGCCCAGGCCCTCTGAGCAACCCATTCCTCCACAGACAGCACCCACAACTCCTCTCAGTGCTCCCAAATGACCATCTGGGAAGGGTACACAGCTCCTTGCCCCATATCTCTGTCCACACATCCTGGGCTTGCAGTAAGCACCCACCAAAGGCACCCCCCAAGGTCTGTCCTAAGATCTGCGACCCGCCCGGCCCTTTATTTGCCAGCACCCTAGGACCTGCCCCTTCACGCAGGCCCTACATTGGGTGAAGGGCCCCCTGGCTTCCTCTAACTGCTCAGGCCACCCGGCCATGCCAAGTATGGAGAAGAGCCACAGCCACTGGCCTCCCCTCTCTGGGAACCCTGCCACTGCCCCCACAGCCCCGGTGACCTGAGCATTCGCTACCATGGGATCTCTAAGGGCTCCTGCCTATCCTGGTGTAACCCCTAGATGGTGCTATCCCAGGGGCTACTACCCCTGCCTGATTTGCCACTAACAGATTGAGGGGCCTGGATCCAATGGCGGGTGCCTCCACCCAGAGGTCAGGGTTTGCAATAGTTAAACTTACATGGTCACAGCCCTCTGGGACACTGCAACCCTCCTTTCTTCCCACTAGTGGCCCACACAATATATCAGAATTACCTTCACAGTATACACTTACCCCAGGGCTGGTTCAGGCACTGGGACCTCCTGTAAAATAAGATACAGTGCAACAATCACAGTACAATACTTTAACATAGACAAATACCTCAGGCAGTATAACTTTGCTGAAACAAGCAGCTCGGATTTATTTAGGGAATATAACAAGGACAGGGAAATCAGGTTAATTAGCTTATCACTTTACTCATCTACCTATGGCTCTGTGCACAGGCCTATCCCTACCAGTTACTGTCCCTGGTACCCAAGCCCTAGTGGCTAGTCCAAACCGTGGCAGCTGGGGGCCCTTTCCACAGAGAAAAGAAAATTAGTTTAAACAGTCAGCAGTACAGTGATTCCATTTGGATTCAATGTGGCAATTCAACAGGGAGCGACCCTGAATTAGTACTCACGACCTCCAAACAAGATAGGGTCCTTCAATGTCAGCAGGGCTACTCTTGAGCTCCACAAGACTCCTCACACATTTATATGGCAAATTGCAACAGGCAAAAGTCCTTTAATGGCAGCAGGATTCACTTGAGCTAACCAAGCCTCCTCACACATTTATATGGTGAACAGTAACAGGCAAAAGTCCTTTAATGGCAGTAGGATTCACTTGAGGTACACAAGCCTCTTCACACATTTATATGGTAAAACAGAAAGTACTATACCAGGCAGGCTGCTTCTCTATCCCGATCGCAATTACTGCACAATACCCGGGAGAACACACAGCAGATTCAGTTCCTGACAGACCGAGTGCAATTCAGCAATTTCTCCAGTCTTCTACAGGGTGAGCCTGGTTTCTACTCTTCAGATATCCTTTGATTCTCTTCACAGGATGGATTCAGTCCTAACAAGCAGTTACACAAGCTGCAGACCGGAACTCTGGGCCTTACACACGTTTCCCGACTAAAACTGCACACTGAAAAAGCACAGGGCTCCTTCCTTCTTCACTGCCAGAGCTCAACTGAAACTCCAACAGACAAAACTGGGCACTTCCTTTGAGTTCCTCCCAGTTCTTGACTGGATTGGCTGTCACTCACAATAGACTGCTCCTGTTGGTCCAAAAAGGCGCGAAGTCTAAACTACATCTCCCAGAGTCACTGCCCATACAATCCTCTTGTGGCTGGCTCAGATTATGAGTCCAAGTTCTGATTCGTCCAAGGCACCATTTTAGAGCTAGCTTACCCCACACTGATTGGTCCAGTTCAGCAGTTCAAAACCAGAATGGGGAACTAGGCAGACACAGTTCTGACTGCAAAGAAAGCAGGTTAGACAAACTGTAATTTCATTATTACTCTAAATGGTTTCTGGCAAACAGTTACATCTTTCAGATAGGTTCCCTTTGCACTCCTAGTGACTGCAAAAATGGAGTGAATTGGCAGCAGCTCGAGTGGTACTCAATCAAAGAAACACACAGTCCCCCATACAAACTAATTATGTCTGCAAGCAGACAGCTCTTAAAGAGACAGTACCAGAGGTTCTAAAAACACTCACTGATAAATGGCTTAAACGCCAAACACCATTCAGGCTTGGAGCATTCAAGCAAGCTCCTGGAAGTCTTTTGGGAACCCCCATTTGCAGGGGGGTTACACCGGCATACCAACTATCACCTACACCTCCCTTATCCCCACGATGCAGGCATCTGACTGACCATCCTCCCCATGGAGCTTCCTCCCCTTCTCCTCTGCACCACGTTGCTGCAGAGGCAGTCCTTATTTGCACTTTGGGGGTAGTCCCCCAACCGGCCCACCCGGCCCACCGAGCTCCCATCTTGCCTGCCTTCTACTGCTCCTCCAGCTACCCCCTCCAGCCCAGACACACTGCCCGGGCTGGAAAAAAGGCCCTGAAACTTCCTGTCTCTAGCCTTATATACCTCCTTAACCTTGCCCTCTGCTGCCACCTTGAGGCGTGCAGCAGGTATTAACCCCCAGAGCACTAACAGATCCCTAGCTCTGGGGGGGGTAGGAAGGGGAAAGGGGTTCCTAAATGGGAGCAATTAGCTCCTCCTGCAAGGGGGCTTAGAGAAGAAAACTGTCCAGCAATGTCCCTCTGCACCCCTACCCCACCCGACTTCCACTTAGCACACACCATCCCACCCCCACAACCCTCACTCACTTAAAAAAAAAAGTCCAGAGCTGAAAATCCACTCTATGAGAAAAACATGTCCTTCTTCTTCAGTGCCAGTGGGGAACTGAAGATATGAGGTACTGTAAGTGCAGTCAATTTATTTAAATTTAGGCAAGCATTTGTCAGTGTCGAGTGTTCGCCACATGCACTGGTGTCATAGAGGGTGTGTGATGCTGAAACCACTGAAAGTGACATTAAAAATTGATTCAGTGAGGGAATCATTTTATTAATAGTCAAGAATGCAAAGTAGAAGCGATGATGTTGAGCAGTGTAATTGTCTTGTTTGTTAACATTTGTGCCCAAAATTTTCAGCATAACCTTCTCATGACCCCACTTCATGAACAAAGGAAGAGAAAATGTTCCTCTCCTGCCCGAAAGGTGATTTCGCACAGTGACTACAAAATCACCTTTTGGGGCGCAAAAAAAAAAACATTTTGGCCAAGATCTGAAAAATGACAGCTGTCATATTCATGAGGCGCTGTGAATAAATGGCTATATGGAAAATTTGGGGTCAAAATACTGAAAAATTGCCCAACGCAGGCTCATAACTTCGTTGTTTTTTTTTTATATTTTCACACTGAATTTTCAACATAGTCTTCTTTTGACCCCACCTCATGAACAATGGCAGAGAAAAATTTCACTCCTGCCCAAAAGGTGGTTTCACGCAGCGACTGCAAAATCATCTTTCAGGATGCAAAAAAACAATTTGGCCAGGATCTGAAAAACGACAGCTGTCACATTCCTGAAGTGCTGTGAAGAAATGGCTATATTGGAAATTCAGGGTCAAAATATTTAAAACTGCCAACGTTACGAGCCTGCATTTGCAAATTTCAAAGAAGGCTCATAACTTTATTGTTTTTTAATATTTTAACACCAAATTTTCAACATAGCCTTCTTATGACCCCACCTCATGAACAATGGGGGAGAACAATTTTAACTCCTGCCCAAAAGGTGATTTCACGAAGCGACCACAAAATCACCTTTCAGGATAGATTTACCTAACATCACTTGCATTACTCATAAGGTGGGGTCCCAAAAGAGGTAGGCTGAAAATTTGGGGCAAAAATTTAAAAAATGGCCAAGTTATGCCACTAAGTTGAAAATCCCATTGAAATACACTGAAGCCGAAAACCCCACTGAAATACATCGAAGTGCTTACCTCAGTTGGCGGTTGAGCTTTGAAGAGTGAAGACGTGTCTGCGGTGCAAGGAAGATTATGGGGACGGATCTCTGGTGGGTAAGTATGGGGGGGGTTCTGAGTGGGAGTGTTGGGCAGGGTTGGGAAACGGCACAGCAGATAATGATGGATGGTTTTCTTTTTTTCAGGTAGAAAAAAATAAAATGATGAGGGGCAGTTTTCTTTATTTCAGGGACAGGACACTGGGGGATTGGGAACCCCAGTGTCACTAGGGTACAGTATTGCAACAGCTGAGGACACTGGGGGATTGGGAACCCCCAGTGCCACTGACTTATGTTGGGGGGGGGGGCGCAACAGACATCAATGGATGATTTTCTTCTTTTCAGGGGAAAAAAACGAGGGACAGTTTTAAACTCTGGGGGACTGAGCACCCACAGTGTCACTAGTGGGTGTGTGTGTGTAAGGTGTGCAGACAGGGAAGGTCGGGTTGGGGGACAATTAGGGCCACCAGCAACAGACATCGATGGGTGGTTTTCTTTATTGCAGGCACACATTCCAGGCTGACCATGACAGATCAACCTGGATTGCTGGGCGGCGCAGATCAAAGGGATGGCAACTTCTTTTGAAGTTAGTGCTGTCCCCACCCAGCAAGCCAGAAACTCTGTCATTGTCAGCCTGGGTGCTGACTGGTGTGGCACTGTCGTGCCTCTGCAACACTGCTCTGCACTGGGCGGATAGTGTCACACCCTTCAAAGGGCAGGCTCATACCAACGTGTTCACTTATGCACATGGCGCACACAAAAAGGGGCTTGAAAAATAAAGCATCCTGACTGTCTGAAAGCCATGGTCAGGTATGCATTTATTTTTCAATACACGCCGTTAAAAAAACAAGTGCCAATTCGGGGTGCCCCATTACCTAGGGTATCATGGGGCACCCAGAATTTTCAGACTGACCAGTCGCCATTATTTTTCATTCGTTAAGCGAGCAGTAAACTAGCGAGCGATCTCCCCCTCTCCCTCTGGCAACACTCACACTTAAAATAATAAAGTCTGCACATTTTTACCCCAGGTGATCTAGCTTTCCTGTAGAGGTTGTTTCCACTTAGTTACTTGATCCCCGTAATCCCTGCTTTTGTAGCCGGACACAGACACTGTCACCCCTGAACACAAACACAGCATGCCGACAGTGGCTTTTACAGTAACAGCTCCCAAATCACAAACTGCCACCAACAGGAGAGCACACACAAAAAAAACAGAACCACACACTGCAGACTGGGCTGTCACATACTGCTGATTTAGCCACAATTCTCAGACAGGGAAAAGGAAAAAAAAGTTATCTTTGTAAATGAGTAGCACTAGCACGTTGCGTGCTCAGCACTACTCGCAGACAGCAGTTCTGTAAACTCTGTAAGTCAGTCACACCGGTTCCACTCCTGCTCCAGCAAAACATCTGTTCATCTTTTTTCAAACAAAAATCAAGTCCTGCTAACTTTTAGAACATCTTTACCTCTAAATTTTTCCAGGATTGCAGTGCCACTCTCAGCTGCCTGTATTCAAAGGGGGAGGGGACGCAAATCACCCTAAGAAATGGGTTAGACCAGTGTCTCACTGAGAAATAAAAACAAACACAGAAAAAACTGAAACCCATGTGAGCTTGGGGAAGGGGGGGGTTAAGACCAAGGAAGGAACATACTGCACACACCAGTAAACAAGGATGTAGCCAGGAATTTTAAACTCGCGCTCAGGAGTTGGCAAACAGTTGCCCCCCCATAAACACAACCCAAAAGATGTGCTGCCTGCCACACAAACATTGCCCCTCCCCCACTTCAGTTAACTGTATGTAGTATGTCAATGATCCTAATTGATTTAAAAATTGCAGTTACGTAAGAACTTACCGTAACAGTAGATCTTCAAAAGAGGCTCTTGCAGTAGGTAATAACTTGTAGGACTGCACCCCCTGGCGTCAGGACCACACGGGAACTTTTGCTAGCAATGTCTGACAGGGGGACCGCCCACCCGGCATCACGTGATGGACGTCAGCATGACACTATATAGTGGGCGGTCCCCACGTCAGCCCTCCAGTTCTCCCGCCGGAGACCTGTAAGAATCATGACAGGAGAATAGAAAGAGGCACCTGAATCCAGGAAAACACTCCTAGAAGGAGAGCTACAAACTAAAGAGGGGGAAGGTGGGAGGGAAAAAGGTTACCTACTGCAAGAGCTTCTCTCGAAGATCTACTGTTACGGTAAGTTTTTGTGTAATTGTACTGTCTTACATCGAGAGGACTCTTGAAGTAGGTAATAACTTGTAGGACTGAGTCCCAAGCAATCAGAGTCAAAAGGACAGGAAAACATGGGAGGCTGGAGTAGGAAGCTAATAGGTAGCCATATACTTAGGACACGAGTCCTAGGAGGACCACCAGCCCTGTGCCTTGAGGTAATGTCCAAACCATAACATTTTGTGAAGGTGTGGATGGAACTCCAAGTATCAGTCACGCAGATGTTCGCGGCAGATATGCTGATGAAAACAGATGGCAGAGGCAGCCATACCCCCGACAGAATGTCCTGTCACCTGCCCCGGAAGGACTGTACCATACTTCTGGTAACAAAATAGAAATGCAGATGGCCAAACAATTGGAAAAATGCTGTTTGAAAACTGCAGCACCTTCTCTTTTTGATGCGAAAGAAAAAACTGATCTGTTCTGTGGACATGTTTTGTCCTGTTTGGATTCGTGCACAGAGACACCCGGTCTCTTGTGAAAAAAAATAAGGCACCTTACACATTAGGGCCTGAAGTCCTGAAAGTCCTTGAGCAGAAAGACTGCAACTAAAAAAGATTGAATGACTCTAATATAAAGGAAGAGCAAAAAATCTTTGAAAAAAAAAATTCCCTTTTCCAGAGCGACCCTTTGTAAAGAAAGGAAGGAGATGCTGAGAGGGTTGCAAGAATTAGGCACTAGGGGCTTGGGAGGGAATGGTCCCCTCAGCACCTTGAGGGTTCCTGGAGGTAGGAGGAGAGAAGATGGTGGAGCCCGACACTCTCTGTACCTTCCTGCACCTAGCGAAAGGCTGTTTTACAAATCTTTTTTGCTGGGATATGGAGGGGTACTTAGGCCTGGAGTCTACCCTATGCAAAGGCCTAGAGGAACTCAGAGCATTGCCATTGTCGAGCAAACCCGTAAGGATGTCCTTAGTGCCATCCCCGAACAGTATGGGGCCCAAGAAGGGGGCATCCTGTACAGTTGCCTGTACGTCCAGGGTCAGCTCAGATGTACGCAACCAAGCATGACGTCTGATGCAGACCACCGTGGCAGAAGATCGAGCAATGGCGTCAACAGAATCGTAGGCCACTCACGGAGTGTACCTACAGAAAAACTTAAGACAGCTGTATGGTCTCAGAGAGCTCGGCTCTAAGGTTCGAGTCCTCAAGAGACTCAAGGCGAGTTTCCAGTTGGGCCAAGATGGCTTTCTGATGGGATTCCATGAGTGCTATGTAGTTCAAAGGGCGCAAGGCACACATCGAGGAGGTGTGGACTTTGAGCCCCAAGAGATCTAACAGTCTGGACTCCTTATCTGAAGAACAGGATCCCAAATGCATAGGTTGTAGAGTGGGATCTTGAGCTACTGCTAAAGTGCTGATGGCAGCCCAAAAAAGGAACTCTGTCCAGAGCAAGATAAGTTTGGTCTGCCATCTTGGGGACGGCCAGAACTGAGAAAAGTAACTGCCATACAATCAAGGTGAGATCCTCATGAAGGGGAACACAAGGAGGAATCGAGGTGGGCAAAGCCTCAGCCAAGTCTAAATATTTGACAAGGTGTCTACGCTTAGAGTCCTGCTCCTCTGTATGCCGGTCGTAGGTAGTCTGGAGGATAGGGAGGATCTCAGCAAAGGAGGGATCCTCGGGAGGCGATCTGGGGAATCTTTTTCCTCTGGCTTCCGTGGACAATAAAAGGTCCCCAGAAGATGAAGAGGACTAGTCCACCTGCAAAATAGAGGATTCTACCCTGTCCAAGGTACTGGCTCTTGTGAGGGTAGCCTCCTGATGAGTCTCCCATATAAAATGCACTACAGAAGAGTGCCCAAGGGATCTGAATCATGAGGTGGAGGAGGTCACTGCAACCTGCTGTGCCTGAACTGGGTTCAGCTGAGACCTGGGCTCTTGTCACCAGGGCTGCAAGATAGTCTGGAATTCCTGTGGGGGCTGAGGCTGAGGAGATTGAGGAAATGGAAAAGAAACACCCAACTCTGTAAGAACAGGGGTGCCCTCCTGAGCCCGGGAAAGGGGTGGGGCATAGCCCGGCCCATTATAACCTGGACAAAGACGACCTAATGCAAACCCAGTTGCCAAGGAGGCTGTTGCCCTGTCCGATGCCGGGTAACCTGGCGTTGGGTAGCCCGAATGCTGATGAGCCTGCCCAACAGATATCTGAGGACCAAGCAGGATAGTCCGAGGACCAGTCGGGGGGGGGGGCCCCATAGGTAAAGCTGAAGGGCCCAGCGTCGGCGTATCCGACATTAGCAATTCTGACGTTGGGATTGGTGTCGGTCCAGCTGGCATCAGAGACGGAGGTAGAAGCCTTGGCGGCGGCACCGACAGGTAAATTCCCATGCTTGCCGGCAAACTCGAAGTGTCCAGCATCAACATATCTGATGTCAGACCCTCTGACAACAGGGCTATCGTGTGGCCAACGGATATCAGGGACAGAGGAAAAAACCCTGGCGGTGGTACCAACAGGAAACGTCCCATGCCCACTGGCAAAACCAAAGTGTCCGGTGTCTGCCTACCTGAGGTCAGAGCCTCTGACGACAGGGCTACTGTCTGGCCAAAAGATGTCAGGGATGGAGGTAAAAATCCTGGCGGCGGTGCAGACAGGAGACTGCCCATGACATCTCACTGGATCCCCAGTGTCAGAAGTGTGGGGTCCAGTGGAGGAACCTCCAACGTCAGAGCTAATGAACGGTCCAATGGAGATGGAGTGTCCCTGTCAGCCAACACAAGGGCAGGGTCAGACGTCAGGCTCCTTGGGGGGGGGGACCTGTGGAGGACTAAGTGGGAGCCAGTGCTGGAGTGCAAGAAGGAGTTACAACATCCAGGGGACTCTTTTCCCCCTCCGATCCGGGATGAGGGTCGGAAAACGAGGAGCAACCAATGGCAGCGGCTAGGAGGGTTCCCACCCAGTAGAGACCAGGTGGGAGAGCTGGCCAGAGAAGGTCAGTGAGCTCAGCCAGATGTCAGGTGTTTCAGCAGCAGCCCCCGATGGGTGAACCTCGACCAGGCGGACGTCGGAAACTCCCTGACATCCGACTTATTGGTCGATGGCGCCACACGGGCGGGGGACAAGCTCCTGGCCGACTTACCGGTGGGTGCCTTACAGGTTCCCTCTGGGCGGGAATCTGACTTATTGGTGGCTGTGCGGGTTCCAGAGGAGCCAGTTCCCAACTTACCGGTCACGACCAGGCATCCACCAGAGGAGCCAGCAGGCAACTTATCGGTTGAAAGGCCAGACTTTGAGCCCATCTGAAAGGGCATGAAGGTAGACGTGGATCTGGAGAAGCCAGATGAGGAGGCCTGGACTGTAACCAGAGCCGGTGGTGGAGTATCGACCTTGCCCATCGAGGCCTTACTGGAGGAGGGCCTTTCTGGGTCCAACCGTTCTTGCTCCTGGTGCTTCTCCTTCTTTTTCTTCTTAAGGTCCAAAGAAGCGGAGTCCTTGAGCTTCTGCAACTCTTGTTCTAGGGAGGCCATCCTGGATTTCAAGAGGTGGGCTTCCAGGGTCTGCTCCCTGTGCTTGCGAGTGGCCTGGTTGAAGGGCTAGCAGTCTGAGCAGGCCCCAGTGTCATGGTCTGGGCCTAGACAGACAAGGCAGAGCATGTGGCTATCCTTGTGAGGTATCTGAGTACCGCACTTCTCACACTTCTTCTTGGTCTTCTGTGTTTAAGAAGACATAAAAGAAAAGAAAGCAAACTTTTCCAAAAGAAAATATGTTCAAAATGGCGATCGACTGGAGCTATGTTTACCGTGAGGTCCGACATACACAGGTCTATGGCAGAAAGGAACTGGACGGCTGATGTAGGGACCACCCACTATATAGTGTTATGCTGATGTCCGTCCTGTGACGCCGGGTGGGTGGTCCCCCATCAGACATTGCTAGCAAAAGTTTCTTTGTGGTCCTGATGCCAGGGGCACAGTCCTACAAGTTATTACCTACTGCAAGAGCCCTCTCGATGTAAGATCATTTTATTTTATCTAATACACACACATTACCAATCAGACGGACGTTGGCTGGCTTTTAGTTACAATGTTTAGGATACATTGTGATAAGCCTCTGTACCACATCAGGTAGCCCGCCTTTCATTAAGTCCATTCATACCAGCACTCATGCATACATACTCGATCGGGTCACTCATACAATCATGGCCTCTAAGTTTAGCACCCACACATCATCCAAAGATCATTCACAAATTAATACTAAAGCATCCAAGGAGGGAAGGCTGTGTTTGTTGCCCTGGCCTGAGGCTCACGTTGCCTCTGGATTTTCTAGATTTTACTGTACTCAGGAGAGTACACGGAGTATGCCTGCCAACACCCGTGCCTGTAGGAAAACTATTAAAATATTGTGAAACGTTGTGCTGCCGTCTACTGGTAAGTATAGTAAGTATACCAGTAGAGGGAATACTTTCCTAACAAAGCAACCATAAGTTAATCTTTGCAATTTTTTTTTTTTTACTATTGCTTTTTATTTATTAAATATTTCACAAAAATATTACATATAGCCCATTTTCTAAGCGCAATAATACCCTCAAGGGTGGACGGTATTGGACAATACCAGACCTTCCAGGGGCTATAAGGCCCTCCACCTGCAAGTGTTGGGCCTCATTAGGCCCCTGGGTAGTCCTGTATTACCCAATACCACCCACCCTGTTAGGTATTATTGCTTACATGTTTTGAACTTTTACTCATAACTTGGTAGATTTTTAATATTTTGTTTACCAAATTTTCAACATGGCCTTTTTTTAACCCCACCTCATGCACAAGCTAGGCGAAAATGTTCAAATCCATCCCAAAATGTAATTTCGCAGTCACTCCACCAAATCACACTGCAGGTGGGAGTTTGAAAATTTCACCTACCAGGTTCATGAAGTGGGGTCCTAAAATGACTATGTTCAAAATTTGGGATTAACATCTTAAAAAAACACCAATTTTATGAAGGTACGTTAACACTTTTCAATGTTCACGCATAACTTTGGTAATTTTCAATATTTTGACCCTAAATTGTCAACATAGCCATTTTTCACATCATCTCATGAACGTGACATGTTGTTTTTCAAATCCTGCCCAAATCACATTTTCGAACTTCTGGATGATAATTTCAGCTAGTTTTTATAAATGACACCTGTCATGTTCAGAATGGGGGCGAGGTGGTCATAAAAAGACTATGTTAAACATTTGGGGTCAAGAAGTCAAATAAAAAAATGATGAAGAAATGTGTGCAGGGCCGGCCACTGGCCCAGCGGGTAGCATGTTGAGGTCCCTTGCTGGCGACTGAAGTTTAGGGACAAGCTTAGGAAGCCAACAGGGCCAGGAAGATGTGAAACGAATGTGCAGGGACCTTGGGATACTCAAGGAGTGATCAAGAACATGGCAGTTGGGGTTCAGTACCAAAAAGTGCAAAATAATCGTGCAATTATGACATAGGAACCCCAGAACTGAGTATAGGATGGGGGGGGGGGTACTGTCAGTCAGTAAGCAGGAAAGTGACCTTGGGGTTATCACAGCTTTTTTTTTTTTTTATTAGTATGCTTTATCCCTTGTCTCCCAGTCCTCCCCTATTAACCCCCAATTCCTCCCAGCCCCGTCATCTGACAGATTTTTCAATACTCAATTGCTGCGGTGCCCCATGGCTTACCCCCACCAGTGGGGCCCCCCAGGACACTCCCCATTAACCCCGGAGGAACTCTAGTAGGGATACTAAGTGGCACATCCAGCAGGCTATGAGGGGCTGGCAAGGAGAGCGGCGTCATCCTGCAGCTGAGGAGTTTTCCATATAGTTGCACCCCTCACCCCTTGACATTGGTGGTGTGCCGAGCATGCTCATTCCCACACACATCCAACCGGCTGATGTCGTCCCTTCCTCTCCAGGCTCTAGCATTTGTCTGCTGCATGTGGTCACCCAGGTAACGGCTTAGCACCGGAGGTATGTATCCTCCCTCCCCCCAAGAGGTGGAGAGCTTCCACTGGACACTTAATCCACCCCACCCCGGCCAACGCTCTGATGCTCCTGGGATCATTCCCAAACCTGGGTCGTTGGTGTCGCAAGCGGTAGCTCTACCATTGCGTCTGTGGGCTGGCTTGGGTTTATTGTAGCTGATGACCTCACAGTGGCATTTCAGTGTGATAAAGCATGAAAGCAGTGGGTGGGGCCAGTTCCATGCTGGGACGCATTGGGAGATGTATCTCCAGCAGGAGGAGCGATGCTGTGTTGCCTCTGTATCCCTCAGTGGTGAGACCCCACCAAGAACACTGTGTCCAGTTCTGGAAGCCACACCTCAGAAAGGACATAGACAGGGTGGAGGCAGTCCAGAGGAGGTCAACTAAATTGGTGCCAGGCTGCACCAAAAGCCCTATGAGGGCAGACTAAGGGATCCCAAAACGTACACCCTGGAAGAGAGGAAAGCAAGAAGGGACATGATAGAGACCTACAAGTGCTACACAGGGGTGAACAGGATGCAGAAGGAGATTTCTTTCAGATGAGGAAGAGCACCAGGGCAAGAGGGCATGTGATGAAGCTGGTGGGGGGCAGCTGGAGTTTAAGAGGGATGTGAGGAAGAACTACTTCAGTGAAAGAGTGATGGATGCCTGGAACAGACTGATAACGGAAATGGTGGAGACAAAAACAATAGGGGGTTTCAAGCATGCCTGGGACACACATGGGGAATATTATTAAATAGGAAAGAAGGAAGGAGGTATGGTCACCGGAGACCAGTCTGCGTTTGCAGAGACAGACTAGGCAGAGAGGGTGGGTCAAGTGGTCCTTTTCTACTGACAAATGACTTACACTGCAGACAATGTCATCAGAAAAAGGTTCATCAGTCCATCTGGTCTGCCCACCTAACTTAACTACCCTGTACTGGCCCTAGTAGCCATCCAGCACCCCCCCCCTTTTCTAAGTAATCACATATGTCTGTCCCATCCATGCATGAAGCTGTTCACTTGTCTGGCCTGTACCACCACCTTCACCAGCTTGTTCCACTTGCCTAGCACTCCTTCTGTAAAACGGTGCTTGTGGACGTCCCTCTTAAACTCGCTGGTGGGTGAGGGGTTAAAGTGAGCACCCCTTGTTCTGGTATTTGAGCTCAAGTAGAAAAGTTCCTTGTCATCCACCCTGTTTACCCCATAGAGGTACTTGTATGTTTCAATCATGTCACCCTTTTTCCTCCATTTCTGAAGGGTGTACATGTTCAAGTCCTGCTTGCAACCTAGGATTGCTAGTTCAGCATACAGGTGAGACAAAATCTAGCACTCCAGTCCAAGGAAGAAGTACACTGAGGCCAAACTGGCAGTGTATCTTCTGATCAATTTATTTCCATTCATTTTAAAAGGTGAATGACCACAGTGGCGCAGACAAAGTGAACAAGAGAAGCCAATGGAGCCACAATGTTTTGCACCTTCTCCTCCCTGGCACTTTGTCAAGGTGCGTGTCCCCTAGCACTGATATCTAATATGGTCAGCATTTAAGGGTAAACTCGCAATTTATTAAAGTACAGTATTAGGGCTAAGTGAAATTAGCAAATTCTGATTTTGTGGAATTTAGCAAAATTCTGCAAATTTCATGACATTTTCTGAAATTCTTTAACCAGTCATAAATCAGACATCTTGCAGCTAGAGACCTGAAATTTGACCTGCATACTTTTTGGAAGAGCCCCTAAAAGAGATCCCAAGTTTGGATGAAGGGTGTGGAAGTTATAGAGAATCGAAGTCTTGCAATGTATTATTTATGAGAACATTTCTGAAAATATTTTTATGCTTACAACGTAGCCACCTTTGGAACCAGATGACTTGAAAATTTGTGTGCCTACTTTCTTGGAAGAGTCTTAGAAACTGTTTTACAAGGAGGCAGTTGGTTACGTAAACTGTAAGTTATAGGAATTCACAATTTCAGAATTATTTGTTAAATTGTGTGAAAACATTTAAGTATTTGTATGTTTGTAACTCTACTGCTATTACTGGTCTACATCCAAAATGTGGCATGCATACCCAATGTAAACAGGTCCTGGATCTAATTAAGCTAGACAAATGGGGTTTAGTAAGATCAGCTTTATCGTGGACATTTTAGAAATTACTAAGTGGCAGAATTTGTTCAATTATTAATGGATGCATAATAGGTAATGCCACTTGTGAAATGTAACTTTCACAAAGCACGTATCGCCACTGACTCACCGTACCTGCACTGGCATCATGGCCCTGCAATACCCCTCCAACACTCCTGTGACGTGATGCCCAGCACCATGCTCCACCATGACTAAAGATCTCCAGATACTTCTGTCACAATGGCCTAAGCTGCAACTAATTGTAATGCTTGGTGTCATTTTGTGCCACTGTTTTCAAATGCTAAACATATACATTGTTATCAAGAGGGTTGTTAAAAAGTCAGCATGTAACATTGCACAGAAACAATGCTACACATAACGTGTGCTTCTACAAATCATTTAGTCAGTGATTTCTTGTGGTTAGCTGGCATATTGCAAGAATTCAGGCTAGTGCACAGTGATGTCTGTCGTCAAGGTACAGGTCAGGAAGCATGGGAAGACCAGGAGCAGTTGTAAAATAAAATTAGCAATCAGTGTTTTATTATTATCAATAACAGCAAAATAAAACATAAATTGTTCAATATAACTATTTACAAAGGCAGTACAAACAGAGAAAACA
The DNA here is from genome assembly GCA_016271365.2 of Neoceratodus forsteri. Lineage (NCBI taxonomy): Eukaryota > Metazoa > Chordata > Ceratodontiformes > Ceratodontidae > Neoceratodus > Neoceratodus forsteri. The sequence continues at coordinate 958,950,170 of CM028130.1, read as the reverse complement.
AAGTTCTTCGTCTGAGGATATCTCTAATTTCAAGTTTCAGTCTCCCAGTCTCTCTCTAGCAAAAGTATTGCTGCGCTTTTTAAAAGTCTTTGCCTGGGAACTCATTAAGAAAGTAGGCCTTTGTAAGTTTCTTTCCTTGCAGGTGTAACAAATAGAACATGGTGACCCAGAACTGGCCTCTTGTTGACAACTCTGCAAAAGAGTTTGTGCGGCATGTCAAGGTTAACCCCCTAAATTCCAAATAGCTTTTTGCAATCATTACAACCATATAACTAAACACATTTCAAACTGAGAGATCTCAGTTTCACACAAAGACTCACATATATATATTATAACCGCAGATATGCAAGAGAGAAGAAAAGACAGAACAGCAAGTAAAGGTAGAAAGACAGCGAGAGGCAGAGAATCGCGAGACCATCAGAGTAATCAGTTCCTAGGTCTCACAAGAACATTTGGTTGTGCAACCAGACAGACAAGAGACAGAAAAGGAGAGGACAGAACAGATCCTTGCATTTAACTCTTTTTGCATAACAAATGGGACAGGGTCTTATTCAACCCTGTCACAATGTCCATGACTATCCTTCATAGTTTGTCACTCAAGCTGGCAGTGTATCTTCTGATTAATTTACTTCCATTCATTTTAAAAGGTGAATGACCACAGTGGTGCAGACAAAGTGAACAGGAGAAGCCAATGGAGCCACAGTGTTTTGAACCTTCTCCTCTTTGGCACTTTGTCAAGCTGCATATCCCCCTAGCACTGATATCTAATATGGTAAGCATTTAAGGGTAAACTCGCAATTTATTAAAGTATTAGGGCTAAGTGAAATTAGCAAATTTCTGATTTTGTGGAATTTAGCAAAATTCTGCAAATTTCATGACATTTTCTGAAATTCTTTAACCAGTCATAAATCAGACATCTTGCAGCTAGAGACCTGAAATTTGACATGCATACTTTTTAGAAGAGCCCCTAAAAGGGATGCCAAGTTTGGATGAAGGGCACCACTATACTTTACTATGGAGCCTCCTATAAATTTTACCTTATTGCTATTCTATGCAGCCTTTGTCTTCCTCCACAATGGCTCGTGTGTATGACTGGGCAGAATGTACGGATATGGCTTCAACAGAAGTAACACAAAATTCCACAATTTCACACAAGCTCCTGAAATTCAACCTTTTTTAAAGTTGTCTTTACTGGCCCGGATATTCAAACTGTGCCAGGCTGTGGCGCAAGCCTGGGAGCAGCTCAACATTGTTGTGCAGGGTTGTGGCCTGGGCGATATTCAATGGAGCTGCGCTATGGCGCAGCATCTTTGAATATCACACCCTGGCCACCCCCACTGCGCCAGCACAAGTGGCCAGAGTGGAGCATGGAGATGCACTAGTGCAAGTGCCATTGCGCCATGCACAGTACCTGCGATATTCAAAAGGGGACATGCAAATTGAGCCATAATTTATGCAAGGTGCACATGGGGTCATTTGTATGTCATTATGGCCCCATTTGCATGCCATTAGCATGCAGGTGCACCGATTCCTGATGACTTGCGCCTGGCGCCCTGCCAGGCAGCAGCCGTCAGGGACCAATGCCCCCTGCAGCCCGATTGTGGGCATTTAACTATAAAATAACCCCCCCCCAACATCCCTGGTGGTCCAGTGGACCGCTATGTGCCCGATCGCGGGCATTTGTCTATAAGAATAATCCCCCCAACATCCCTGGTGGTCCAGTGGACCACTATGTGCACGATCATGGGCATTTGTCTATAAGAATAACCCCTCCAACATCCCTGGTGGTCCAGTGGATCGCTATGTGCCCGATCGCGGGCATCGGTATTATAACCCCCACGTCCAATATCCTGGTGGTCCAGTAGACCGATCACTGCCGATTCATCCTGGGCATCTGTAAAGCTTAAAATATTCCTATTACCCTGGTGGTCTAGTGTACCCCTCCCACCCACCACTGAGCCCCACCGCCTCCCCGGTCAGCCGGGTGGAGTAACACCACCGCCTGCCGCCCCGCCGCTTGGTAGGGCTGCGTATTGGTTCACAGCGTGATGACGGCATGCAGTTCCATACCGTACTACTCAGTCCAGATATGTGATCTGTACCGAGTAGTACAGTATAGCTGCGCGCCCACCGCGCTCATGCTGTGAACCAATGGGCGCAGCCCTTATCGAGCTGTCAGTCAGCGGGCAGCAGGGCGGGTGGGGTGCTGCTGCCCGCTGGCTGACCCGGGGGTAGCGGTGGGGCTCAGTGGGCGGTGGGAGGGGGTACACTAGACCACCAGGGTAATGGGAATATTTTATGCTTTACAGATGCTCGCGATCGGGCAGCGATCGGTCCACTGGACCACCAGGGATATTGGACATGGGGCCGGTTATAATACTGATGCCTGCGATCGGGCACATAGCAGTCCACTGGACCACCAGAGATGTTGGAGGGGCGGTTATTCTTATAGACAAATGCCCGCGATCGGGCACATAGCGGTCCACTGGACCACCAGGGATATAGGAGGGTAGATTTGGCTACATGGATGCCCACGATAGGGCATCGGGGGGCACCGTCAGGTGCGGCAGGAACTCGGGTGGCCACCCACAGGTGGCAGCTGCCATGTTGTGCCCTGCAATACGGCAGGTCACCTGTGGGTGGCCATCACTTGTTCCTTTTTTTTTTTGGCTTAACTTTGTGCAGGCGCAGGTAGGGGTGGCGCATGCATGACTCTGCACATCCCGGGCTGAATATCGGGCTGTGCAGGTTATGCATGGGCACGCCCCCCCCCCAACTGTGCCTGCATACATTACTGACGTGCTCCAGTGCATCGGGATTTGTGCAGCGTGCTTTTCCCTTTTGAATCTCACGCCAGGGTGCATCAGTGGGTTGTGCATGGTGCAACACTGTTGCGCCCTGCGCAACCCTTTGAATATCTGTGTCACTGAGCTTTTAGTCAATAAACATGCCTTAAAGCATAAACAGTCTGCAAATATTTTTCCTTGCATCAGTCACAACTCATTTTAGCATCAGTATTAGCTAGTTAGCAGAACTGATACAGCATACAGGGGAAACCATGGGCCCCATATTCAAAGCCAACCGGCAGCGTGTGCAAAACGGTGTGCCGCACAAAAAAAAATAGGTTGTCTGGCTCTGGCACCATATTAAAACAGAGTGCGAGTTCCGAACAGATCACGCAATCTGTCTGAATATCGGACCCTGGATGCAGGGCGCACAGGAGAGGATCGCCATGTTCCGTGCAGCACACCCAGGGTGCGGGGCTGATGACTGCCCATAGGGATACTGCGTGGCGCAGACTGGTGTGCACCACAGCCCCCATGGGTGATATTCAGCCCAAACATGCAGATGAGCTCATGGGGCATGCACGGCGCAAGGGGGCCATTTGCATGCCCATTATGGGCTCATCTGCATGCCTGTGCTGCCGTGAAGTGCGCTGTGCCAGTCCCCCCCCCAGCCCCAATCCATAGTATAATACTAAAGTCCCCACTCCTGTATCCCTGGTAGTCAAGTGGTCACCCTCCCCAGCCCTGATCATCATAATAATGAACAAGCATCTGTCAATGCCGAATGTTTGCTCGCTGGTATTGGTATTGGTAGTGCAGGAGTTAAAGAGATGCATAATAGGAATGGCAGTGAAGTATTGAAATAACGCCAACCCCCACCCTGCAGAAACTGACAGGTGTTGGGGGTGTGCCTTTGGGTCATCGGGCATAACACTCATGCCATTCCACCTCACCCCACCCTGCAGACACGGATAGGTGTTGTGGCGTGCCTTGGGGTCTTCAGTCCTTACGCTCACCCCATTCCATAAGGAAATAAGCTGAGATGGGTGCAGTATAGGAGAACTGGCTGAACATTAGGGCCGAAGACCCCAAGGCACACCTCAATGCCGGTCTCTGGCTGCAGGGTGGGGATGGGGGTGGAATGGCATGAGCATTACAGCTGATGACCTTAAATCACACCCCAATGCCTGTCAGTCTCTACAGGGTGGGGCATTATGGTTGATGGTATTTTTGCTCCAGATTTTCAACATGTGCTTTTTGGAACCCAACCTCATGAACAGAGGCACTATCATCTCGTTACTCAATCCCAAAAGGTGATTTCCCACAGCGACTGCGCCATTCGGTGCCAAAAGTGCAAAAACACATTCCAGGCAGGATGTAAAAAATGACAGCTGTACTGTTCTTGAGGCGGTGTGAAAAAACAGCAGTGCTGAAAATCTGGAGTGAAAATATGAAAAACTGGCGATGTTACGAGTGTGTGTAGAAACTCTGTAATGCAATCATTTTTGGGAATTTTTTCACCAAGTTTTCAGCATTTGCTTTTTGGGACCCACTTCATGAACAGTGACACTATCATTTTGGTACTGCATTCCAAAAGTTGATTTCGGACAGTGACAGCGCCATTCTGCACCACAGGTGCGAAAACCTGTTTCGGGCAGGATATGAAAAATGACAGTTATACTGTTCATAAGGAGGTTTGAAAAAATGTAAATGTTGGAAATCTGGAGTGAAAATATTAAAAATTGATGAAGTTATGAGTGTGCGTAGAAACTACGCAGCACACGCTCGTAACGCAGTCATTTTTTTGAATTTTTTCACCAAATCTGCAACATGGGCTGTTTGGGACCCCACCTCATGAACAGTGGCACTGTCGTTTGTTAATCAGTCCTGAAAGGTGATTCCAAGCAGTGACTGTGAAATCACCTTTTGGGACTGAGAAACGAGATGACAGTCACAGTGTTGATGAGGTGGGGTCCCACGAATCCCATGTTGAAAATTTGGAGCCAAAATTCCTAAAAATGGCTGAAGTATCAACCTAAGTTGAAACTGCCCCATTGACTCCCATTATACAGCTTACCTTGGTTCCTCAGAACTGAATTCGGCTTTGAAGAGTGCAGACGCGTCCCGGTCCAGAGAAGATCGCAGCGCCAGACCTCTGGAGGTAAGTATGGGGTGAGGGGGGTGCAGGGAGGTGGGGTGCACAAAGGGTGGATGGGGAGGAAGGAGGGGGCCTGGGGAGACAATAAGGGACCATTTTCTTTTTTACAGGTAAACAACAAAAAGACGGGGATGGTTTTCTTTATTTACAGGTAAATATTTATTTTTTAGGCACACTGGGGTGGGCTCCCAGTGTGCCAAACTAATGTGTGTGTGAGTTGGGGAACACAAGCTCGACTCGGGGATTGGGCATCCCGATGTTGGCTTAGAAAGAACAGGCTTGGGAAGTATCCAACACCGGAGGGGTGGCATCCCGGTGTCGGAAAAATTTAAGAATTATTATGGCACACTGGGGTGGGCTCCCAGTGTGCCACAACATGATGCCGACAGGGAGATTGGGCACCCCCGTCGGCAATGAAAGATGGGAGGGCAGGCATCTGACACCAGGAGTGGGCAACCCTGTGTCGGAAAGTAAAAAAAAAACATTTATCTGGGCACACTGGGGTGGGCTCTCAGTGTGCCACAATAGTGGGGTGGGGGTCATGCTGACACGGGGACTGGCCACTCCAATGTAGGTTTTCGGGGGACTGTGTGGTGGCTGGTAGGAGCCACCAATCTGCAAAGCCACAGGGTGACTCATTTATTATTATTTAATTAACTTTATTTATTGATATGCTTCACCACGAAAGGTACACTGAGCGAACGGGTTGCTTGTAACTCCAAACATGCGCATTACTGTGCACTGTAATGCGCATGACTGCAGTCTTCTCCACCGCTGTGTGCCTAGTTGTGGGGTGTTATGCCTGGCTAATATACCACCTACTGGCCCACATGTAACCATAACCTTATACACTTACGAGTATTAGTGCCTTACCACATCTCATAATGTTTTATCTTGTTTTATTACTTATATTGGTGTTCTTTATTATATTTGCTATGTTCATATTTGTCTGTAATGCATTTACCCATATACAGTATGCCGTTTCTAGTTTCCACATACATTCTGCTATACTCATAATCACTCATATTCTGTAGTTTTCCATTATTGTGACGCATTGTATGCTTTTATGATTACGTTGCAAACATTTCCAGACTAACTGTCTGGAAATAAGAACAGATAACACTTTTTCTTGCTGAATATGAGTTTCCTTTGTTCAGAGATTCTTACTTCATTTCACAAGTAATTACCCAAGGCAGCCACCTTATTTACATGCTTTATCCAATGCTGTATGTTTATCATATCTGTAACTGTACTCTTATCAGTCATATATTATTGTATGCACACCAGCTCCTTGAAGAGAAAGAGACCATACTCAAGGAATGGTGGGAAATCGGCTCTCTTGTGATTGCTTTGCTTCACTTGTTATGGCGTGAGTATTGTAATAAACTTTTTTTATTACTTCTACTTGCTGTTACTTTCTTTGTCCAGCATACCATGCAAAGAACCTAAGGTGTGATCTTTTCACATTATAACAATGGCGAGCCAGCCTGTCACAGGGCAGTGACCGGGGGGGGCAAGTGCTACGGTTGCAGTAGGGCCCACACTGGTAGGGGGCCCACTAACTTAGAGGTCAGCATTAAGAAAACCTTTTCTCACACATGAACTTGCAAGTTTCACTTTGGAAATTGCTTATCCATTTGAAACTGGGTCTGTCATTAGTGGTGTCAGAAGATTCCAACACCAGTTTCACATGGTTGGGGAGTACAGAACATAGAGGATAATGTATGGTAGACTATCCATAACAAGCATGGGTAGCCATAGAGAGGTTGCCAGTGGCGACCGTTTAAACCTCGAAAGCGAAGTTCAAGAGGTTTTGGTCGCCATGGCAACCTCGAGGCGGCTACACGCTTGTTATGGATAGCCGACCATACATTATCTTTTATAGTGTATGGTCTGCTATCCTACCAAAACTGAGCCATTTAAAATTAATTGCTCTTTACTTTGTTGTTTTTCTTTGCGATGCTCTCCTTTGGTCTTTCTCTCACCGCCACAGCCCTGTCTGAATCAGGAGAAGTTTGCATATCATGCATGCGCGACCACATTTTAAGTTGTTATGCTTCACTAGCTATGTAACTAGTGAAGCATAACAAACCTAGCTGACTTAGCTAGTGAAGCATGATAAGATTTTTGAAGGGATGGATTTCCATACCTAACAAAGTTCCACCATACACTATAAAGAAACAATAGGGCCCATTACTCAAAACATCTAATCTTGGTGCTGGTATCCCCTGGAGGATCAGGAACAAATCACGCTGTTCAGTTCTCTGATCATGGTGCCAGCAAGGGGGACGGGGGGAAGCATGGACAAACTATGTATGTTCAGCAGGACCTTTTTTTTGTCCTTTCTATTTATTCACCTTCCCTGCCCCCTGTGCTCTGCCTCATCAGGAGCGCCTGGCATCTGTCTCAATTCCTTCCTTACCTGGAGCCCCGTAGTGGTCCCCCCATGTAGCCTTGGATTCCCCATCAGGTGGGGACGAGGTGGGCCCTTACACTCTGAACTAATGGCACCTTGTCGGGGCCACCGCGCAGGACAGATAGAGGACCATTGAGGTCTGTGCTGGTGCTCTGTCTTCCCGGAGCGCAGGAGGTGATTTTGCCCCTTTCTTCTGGGCATACCATGTGCTCTGACGTCAAGGCGGAGATCCACCGATGTCTGGGACACCCAACCCCTTGCACAGCCGGGCACTTACTGTACCCCAGGCCTCTGCCTGGGGTCAGTCAAGCACTGGACCTTGTTCCCCCTCCCTCCCTGGAGAAGGCGAGCGCCCACAGATGCTCAGCCTCCGGCTGGCCCTCCAGCCCCCGGCTCATTCCCAACCTGGTCGCCAGCCATGAGCGGTAGTGCTACCGCTGCACCAGCGGGTCAGCCTGTTCAGCAGGACTGATACAAAAAAACTCACGCTATAAAAAATATCATATGCGCTAATGGTAATTTTACATTTATTGGTGGGGAATTTGGGCCCTATAAAATATTTTGCAGGGGACCCTTACAGTTGTTGGCACAGCCCTGGCCTGTTATGGTTTTGTCTGGCAAAGAATAACACTCATTTTACTTGGTGATCTGAGGCCTGAGATGTGACTTTCCTCAGAAGCAAGTAGCAATGAATTTGGCAGCTTAGGAACGCCATGTGCTGACTGCTACTCGTTCTTTTGTGAATTCTTCCTTCATGGGAGTTCACAGACTCCATCTGTCTGTGTGTGTTTGGGTGTTGTGATTGCAAGCACAGCAGTTAACCTATAGAACGGCTTAAAGATTTCCCTGCTTATTGACATGTCTAAAATATGCACAAGGTTGAGAGAAGACATCTCGGCTTATCTCACTGCACAAGGTGGGTGGAATGTGCTTAAATGAAAAATAGTTAACTATATATGTTTTGGATCCGATTACGTGGATCCGTGTGCAGTATATTGAACTGAGACAGTCAACTACGATGCAATCTGTTAGAGGGCTGCTTTAGAGGCTTTCAAACCATCCTAACCAAGTTAATGGCTACTGATCAATCAGTGGCTGAACCTTCTGATAAGCTTGTTATGGACTTCCATGAGGAAACCTCCTCGCTAATGTGATTCACAGATCAAACTTTTGTCTGTTCTGACCCTGGAGGTATTTTTATTTTTTTTAAATGAAAAGTATGTTTGGCAGGGTGTTGTCACCGTCCTTGTGTTTTGGATTTGTGGTGAATATACTTTAATCATATCTGTTGGTTAATCCACCTTTCATTGCGTTCTATAACGAACCTAAGTGTAAACACTTGTCTATACAGCTGTTCCTTGCTACTCACTTTAGGAGAAGCACTACATTAATAGTAGTACACCATATCTTGTTATGTATTCCCTGAATGCTTAGTTTACTCTGCTAAATTACAGCATACTCAAGGTCACACTGTTCCCTGTGGTTCTGATAATGAATAATTGGAAAATGTTTAAAAAATTAAAAGCAGGAACATTAGTGTATTCTGTAATGACTGTTATGGTTTAATGGTATCAGCTTCATTAATTATAATGATGCAGGAGTTCAGTCTGTCTTTTACTCTGTTTGCGCCACTTAGCTTTGTTCTTTGAGCTAATTATTTTTTTTTTAATTAAAAGAATCATTTCCTTATTCCAGGTTAACCTTTGCTGGTGACGTAGTGTTGCAGAATATCTTTTTGAATGTGCTGTTCTGGATTTTGATGTGTGGAAATATTTGTAGTTGAGAGACACTGTGCCAAATTCAGCATCTGCTTTATCTGTTTCACTGTTACCAGTTTTCAGAGTCTTTAACTGTGTTTTCTGACGCTGCACTAGTTTTTTTTATGTCGTTTGTAATGAGGTAAATCTGCTCATAAACTGACCGACACCTTTGGCTTGTTGTCAATGACATTTTCAGTTTGCAGTGTTGGCACACTGTCTGCAAACTTTCTATCATTCAGATGAGTGGTTGGTTTTATGTTGAAGTATAGTAGACGGGTGTCCTTAGTATCAATTCAAGTTAATCATAGTTTGTTGCAATAAAAAGAAAATAGAAGCTTGACGCAAATGCTTGCAGAGGTTTCTTTTTTTTTTTCTCCAATATGGCCTCTCCATCTGCCATCATAGAAATTGTGATGGTTCATCAATTTTGTTTGTGATGCCTCAGCCAATGGCTAGACAGTGTTCTTTTATCTGTCAAACCTCTCATTCAGTGCAGTGTTCAAAGCCACTGCAGCTACGGCTGGATTTGGTCCCTGGAGATATTGTACAGTGCGTGACCTTCAGCAAGTCACTTGAACTCCTTGTGTTTTTGAGCTGTGCCTGTTTTTCAAGCTCACAACTGATGTACCTCCCTAATTAAATCAGTATTTCTTATCCAAATATAACTTTGAAGGGGTGTGCACATCAAGAGTACTTTTGTTATAAGTTCCTTTTTTCCCTCCAGTCCTCATCTGTACGTGACGTTAGGACTGCAATTTTTTTTTCTCTCTGGGCTTGCAGCCATGCTGCTGCTGCATGCTATATACAGACCCGCCCATTCCTACGTATGCCTTCCTTTATGGAAGATCTCATGGCATCTTTGTCCTTGTCCTGTATCACTTATCCCCATGCATCACACGGCGATCAGAAAGGGGGGGGGGGCTGATCACCCCTAGCATTTGTAATAAGCCGTTTACTTTATCTTTAACAGGAAAGCTACACAACGTACACTGCCACAGCAAGTATTATGTCTGTTTTGGGAGATTTTAAAGTTTTATGTTACAGACCTAATTTAACATCCTTTTAACAATGTTGTACGTACAAAATACCAGTATTATAACTTGTATTATTTATCAGACTGATGTGTGTGTTAATAACACGGTTTTAATGTCATATTCAGAGAATCAGGGACGCCTAATACTCTGACATTAATAAGTTATTTCATTTTCAGGAATTCATCAGAGTGTACTAGTAGCTACAATAAAAAAAGACCCTACCCCCCAAGGGTGGTCGAATGCACATGTCTTTATAATGTTAATATCAGTATCAGCATTTTGGAAACCAATACTAACCTTCCGCAAGAAGAATGCTCTAAGTAAATGAGATGTTCCCTTTCATGGCTTGTGTTTTATTTTTTCTCTCTCACAAGGATACGACTATAATTCACAAGTAACCACTGGTAATGTATAAGAGTATTTAAACCAGTGGCCCTATTTCATTATAATGTTATTATAGTTTGATTCATAGTAGGATACTGAATTGTCCTTAGTATTATTTTTTTTTTTTACAAGTTGGGTCACACCCACCTGTATTTATTCAGCATACAACCTTCCAGGTGATGACTGATTGGCAAAAACAGTTTGCCAATATTTTTGTGGATAGATATCCACACCTCTGTTGGGAATAAAGTGTTCTCTGACATTTATGCAAATTCCTGTTGCTGGTCAATTTGATAGTATTTATTGTTGTATGGTCAGGCATCTGCTCCAGCATTGGACATACTGTATCCTATTATCACCGTGCTGCCTCTTTCGCAGAAGGAGGAGCTCAGGGGGAGGGGGAGCATGCATTGTATATATGCCCACCCCCTGTAACTGATCACTTACATCAACACCTGTTTTAACAACTGGTGTGCCCGTTTCTTAGAATGGGAGTGGTGTACAGGCCACCATCTCAGACGGAGGAGTTAGACAGGGAACTAGCGGGACAGATCAGGACGACCTGCAAGAAGGGTAGTGTGGTGACTGTGGGGGACTTCAACATGCCAGGAGTGGACTGGAGCACCCCAACAACCAGGAACAGAAGGGAGCAGGTACTGCTGGATGCCTTCCAGGACAGCTTCCTGCTGCAAATGGTCAGTGAACCAACCAGGTTAGGGAATACCTTTGACCTTGTGCTGGCAAATGGGGACTTTGTAAGAGAACTTACAGTGGAGGAACCGCTGTCAGGGAGTGACCACCATTCAGTATGGCTCACATTGGATATGGGCAAGGAAGGAGTGGAATCTGGCACAATAGTGCTGGACTTCAGGAGAGCCAACTTTGGGAGGATGGGGAAGTGGTAAAGGGTACCTGGCCAGAATTCAATCTAGTATGGACACTAACCAGAGGTGGAGCTCATAAAGCTGGGGATAGTGGAGGCAACCAAAACTGCTGCAAAGCCCAGAACAAGAAGGCTAGGGCTAAGAAACCAATCTGGTTGAGCAAGGAGGTCATGGAAAGGTAAGGAGGAAAAGAGCTGCCTTTAGGAAGTACAAGAAAACAGGGAGGGGAGGACAGGGAGGAGTACTTGACAGAATCAAGGAGGTGACAAGGGCAGTAAGGAGCCAAAGCATCTACGGAACTCGGGCTGGCACAAGGCATTAAGAAGGAGGAGAAGGACTTCTTTAAGTAAATCAGGGAGAAAAGGAGCTGTAAGGACCACATAGTAAGGATTAGGAAGGAGGGGGGTTGGGTGGAAGCAGGGTGCGATAAGGCGGAAGCACTAAATGAGTACTTCTGCTCAGTATTTACTAAAGAGAAGAGGAGGATGACACCCAAGGTGGGAGAAATGGCAGAAGCAGGGGGGGAAGTGGTGACAGATGGGGAATCATGGAGAGCAGAGTTTGAGAGGGTTTGAAGGCACTGAGGGTGGACAAGGCGCCAGGCCCAGATGGCATCCACCCCAGGATACTGAAGGAGCTGGCAGAGGTCCTTGCAGGACCTTTGGCAGACCTATTTATGCCTCACTACATTCAGGGTGTGTACTTCAGGACTGGAGGATGGCTCATGTGGTGCCCCTCCACAAGAGTGGCCCCAAGGATGAACCGGGAAACTACAGACCAATGAGCCTCACATCCATCGTGGGTAAGCTAATGGATACTCATCCTGAAGGAGAGGCTGGTGGCCTCCCTAGAGGCCAAAGGACTACAGGACAGCACACAGCATGGTTTCATATGAGGCAGATCCGGCCAAACCAACCTGGCGAGTTCTATGACTGGGTGACTAGGCAACTGGACAGGAGCCATGCAGTGGATGTCCTGTATCTGGACTTCAGTAAGGCATTCGACTCAGTGCCACATGGAAGGCTGGGAAGGAAGTTAGTAGGCACAGGGCGGTGCAAGCTGGTGAGATGGGTAGAAACTGGCTACAGGGAAGGCAACAGAGGGTGGTGGTGGGTGGGGAGCTCTCACACCAAGAGGCAGTGACGAGCGGTGTTCCACAGGGCTCGTGTTGGGACCAGTGTTGTTTGGGATATTCATTGCAGACATATCATGTGACATCAAGAGCAAGATCAGTCTGTTTGCTGATGATACCAAGGTAGGCGAGTGGTGGATGACCTAGGGGATGGTAGGGGTTGCAGGATGATCTGGCAAAGCTTGAAACCTGGTCAGACACCTGGCAACTGGGGTTTAATGCCAAAAGTGCAAGGTGCTGCATTTTGGGATGAAGAACCAAGGAGGAGTTACCAGCTAGGGGAGTGCAGCTAGCCCAGACAGAGGAGGAGGAGAAGGATCTGGGTGTGCTCATTACAGGGTCAATGAACAACTCGGCACAATGTAGGAAGGCAGCTGCAAAGGCCAACAAAATGCTGGGTTGTATTGCAAGGGTATATCCTCGAGGAGGAGGAGGTGATTCTGCCACTGTATAGGTCCTTAGTTAGACCACACCTGAGTACTGTGTGCAGTACTGGCGTCCGATCTGAAGAGGACATTAAGTTACTGGAGGGTAGCAGAGCGACAAAGATGATCAAGGGGCTGGGGACTTATCATAGGAGAGGAGGTTGAAGGAGTTGAACATGTACTCACTGGAGGAGAGGAGAGACAGGGGTGACATGACTGAAACCTTTAAATACATGAAAGGAATAAACAAGATGGGTACAGAGGGGCTGTTCAAAGTAAGGGAGGGGAGGGCCACCAGGGGCCATGATATGAGACTGGAGCGAGGAAGGTTCAGGAGGGAGATGAGGAGACACTTTTTTACAGAGAGGGTGGTGGCTGGGTGGAATGCTGCATCTGCTGAAGTGGTATGCAGTAGAACAGTGGACTGCTTCAAACGAGGATGGGACAGGACAAGGGGGAGGGTTAATGAAGGGGAAGGGTGGAAGGAAGGGGCAGCTGCAGAATAAGGGGTGCTAGCTGCACATTCGAGCAGACTTGATAGACCTCTAGGCCTTTATCTGCTGGCAAATTTCATATGTTCGTATGTTCGTAAGGCGCAAATAATTGTTGGAACAGTTAATGACATAGTTAACTACTAACACATCATTGCATGCCTATTTGTTTAACAGATAGTCTATGGATGGTGTCAGCTGTATTATTTAATACAGGCTATACTCACTGACAGAAGGCTTTTATGGTCCATCAGTGATGAGTATGTATAATGCTGCAGCGGCTACCATTCTTAGTGTGATTTACCATGTCTATGACATTTCCGTAGATATTATATACTATAAGTCTAGCCTCCTTAATTATACAGGGAGCTCAAGGAGGGGATTGACCCATGTCACCTTACAGTGCACCTACACAGCTAGCAGATCCAGAAATGGGGCAGGTAAACCCACTGTCCCTCCAGTAAGAGGGCACAAGAAGAAAAACGTGTGTTTGTTAATAACCCATTTGCTGGTTAAAAGTTAAAAATAAAATATATAATGCCCTCTAACATTATAAACCAGCTCAGCCTCTCTGCCTTCGCAGTGCGGTTTAGAACAACCGTAAACAATCTATTTGCAAGTGACTTTATGCCAACAACCAGCACTGGCCAGGTGCAAGGGCCTTGGCAGTCAACTAGTAATCAATCATCAGCTAAGCGGGGGACTGTGTACATTCCCATTTTCTTTCACATATCCTTTTTGTCTTTTTAGCTCCTGTAAAAAACAATATTATTTCAACAGTCATTCCTGGACTCTGACGATTAACTTAATTTTAAATGTGATCAATGTTTAAAATGTATTTTCTGCAATGTGCTTAATATGACTATTGTTTCATTGTGATTATGTCATTGTCATTAGGTTTTCACATATTGTTGCAGCTTATCAACCATAAGCTCAGTAAACTGCTCCACATTCATGGATATTTCAGAGTATTAGGCCCATCTGGGTGACATCTGTCACACTCACATGGGGGGTTTACCAAGTACCAACCACATACACGACACATTAGTTGTTTTCACAAGCTGAAATGTCCCAACAACACCCCCATGAATGATTATTTCTTTCTTATGGGTTGTGTGCCACCATTCATATTCACAGACAAAAGGATCAGCATTGCTGTCCCATCCAGATTCATTACAACATGATAACCGTGTACACCTGGACACCATAATGGTGGCCCCTAACCAATCTTGCAGACTAAATGGCAGACTGCTAGCAATCAACGACAAATTCCTAAGGCCCACCTAGCTAATGGCACATTCCAAGGTAGGCCCTACACCAGATGATCACCCACTGACATCCTATCTGTACGCCAGGCCTAAGCACAACACACAGGATTCTACACCTGTACTGTACTCATACATCCATATTTTGTGCGCTATTTCTATATAATACTACTACACAGTATTGAACACCTCATTCCATTGCTAGCACTACCATGTTTCCAACTGTTGTTACTCCAACAGAGAAAAAGCCTACCCAATGTTCCAAGCATAAACCTAGACCGACTAGTGGTTTGACAGCTTCAACACTCACAGGTACCCTTGTATATAATGTGTAAATACACACATAATATGGCAGAATGTCAATTATGCTTCAATACAAACACTTCTAGGTTTCATAGCGTCATGTTACCAGACCCCTTTGCAATAGAACTGATACATGCTCAAGACCCAGTAACAGAGTACCACACTATTGACTACCTAGGAGCATTTCACCCTAGACAACGAACCTTACAGAAAGGACATTTTCAAATCCCATAAGCGCAACAGGCGCTGTTGTACACCCATGTTACATGGTGTAAATGGCATACTTCCATATGATAAAGGTTCTAAGTGCATATAACAAGCACAATATTGCACTTTCATTTCATGAGATAGGCCTAAACTAGACCAAACATCAACTCATAAGTTGGAAAACTGTGTTTTCTTTCCCTACTGTCACAACCTCTTTTGGGACTTGGTGACAGGGTGTATTCACAGATGAATAAATGGTATATTCTTATTATTGGACCTTGACCTGCACCTCCGAGTGCATGGCCAATGCCATCACTTGTCTATGTCACACCGCACCATAACCAAAGGCATTGCCAATGACCATTTACCAATTTCCTTTTAACAGCAACTATATGTGTGTTTTAAAACTAAGTTTTTAACAAAGTTTTACAAGTTTTAGGTTTCTACAGAGAGGTACTGGTAAGATCTTTAAGCAACACATGCATCTTTTCTTCATGGCTGGTTTTCCATATTTGGCTGGCACCTCATACGAATTGACTGTTCTTATATGGACTGTGCTCCTGGTTGCTCTTTCATGAATTATGTTCTTCATGAACTGTCAATATTTGTGCAAAATGTGCTCTTTTTACAAAAAGTTATACCTGTATGGGTACGGCTATTCCACTGAAACATTCAATGGACAATCTCATGCAACCCTTGCCAAGGCCTTTGCCAATCCAGCCAACCAGCAACCAGCTACATGAACATTACCTTTCTTAGCATGCTGGTACACGTCTGCACAACCCCATGTGTCATGTATGCCCCATGGGTTACAAACTTTTGATGAATGACATTTCCAGTGTAACTACACTGCTTTGTGGTTATCAACTCAAAACCTTATGAACTGGTTCCTCATTAAGGACATTGTTGTTACATTCTTCAATCAATAACATACACCGCTGTCACGTACACCGCCATTCTCTGCCTTTTCAACTCTCAATATGAACTGTTCTTTATGAATGGACAATGACTTTAACACTGTTTTTATAAACAATGTTCTGTGATGATACACATCAACAATTTTTCTTATATACATATCCACTGTGGTGTTGACATACCTAGTTTCTGTTTTGTATTTTATGATCTGACCATCTGTGATTACCCCCTGTGTCATCTCCTGAACAGGTCTACTTTCACAGTTGCCCTACCTATGCTATAGAAATGTAATTCATTTATGTTATGAGTTTTTATGTGCTTTGAAAAGCAGTTGTTACAATCAATGTTTTAAAGCTTGATAGTAATTTATATCTTGTTTTAGCTCATCCACTACTAATCCTTTGCTGTCTGAGGTGTACTTGTATCCAGCATCTTGCACGGCTGCGGTTCTTTTATAGGGCTTGTGCCTCAGGCTTGTTGACACATTTCGATATACCATTACTACACCTAACCATCTTCTTTTTGTTGTGTAGCCCTTTGAGCAGGCAACAAGGAGGGGAGTGTTATGCCTGGGTTATATACCACCAACTGGCCCACATGTAACCATAACCTTATACACTTACAAGTATTAGTGCCTTACCACAGTCTTATAATGTTTTCTCTTGTTTTATTACTTATATTAGTGTTCTTTATTATATCTGCTATGCTCATATTTGTCTGTAATGCATTTACCCATATATACCGTTTCTAGTTTCCACATATATTCTGCTATACTCATAATCACTCATATTCTGTAGTTTTCCACTATTGTGACACGTTGTATGCTTTTATGATTATGTTGCAAATATTTCCATGCTAACTGTCTGGAAAAAAGAACAGATAACACTTATTCTTGCCGAATATGAGTTTTCTTTGTTTAGAGATTCTTACTTCATTTCCCATGTAATTGCCCAAGGGAGCCACCTTATTTACATGCCTTATCCAATGCTGTATGTTTAGCATATCTGTAACTGTACTCTTATCGGTCATATATTATTGCATACACACCAGCTCCTCGGAGAGAAAGAGACCATACTCGACGAATGATGGGAAATCAGCTGCCTTGTGATTGCTTTGCTTCACTTGTTATGGCATGAGTATC
This sequence comes from Neoceratodus forsteri, assembly GCA_016271365.2. Taxonomy (NCBI): domain Eukaryota; kingdom Metazoa; phylum Chordata; order Ceratodontiformes; family Ceratodontidae; genus Neoceratodus; species Neoceratodus forsteri. The sequence continues at coordinate 958,932,869 of CM028130.1, read as the reverse complement.
GTAATAAACCTTTTTTTCTTACTTCTACTTGTTAATTTCTTTGTCCAGCATACCATGCAAAGAACCTAAGGTGTGATCTTTTCACATTGTAACAGGGGTGAGGGGGGAGCTGCTGCTGCAATCAGGGATGACAAAACTGTCCCTGATTGGAGTGGCAGATTTCTTTCAAGCCCAGCAATCGCTCTGAAACTGCTGTTATCGGCAGCTTTCCTGTTGATTGGTGGCCAAGGAACGCACCCCTGAAAGCATTCGCTGGATTGGCCAAACACTGCCACACCTCTGCAATGCTCTACTCATCTCAAAATGTTTCTTGTGTGCTGCGTGTGCAAGCAAACATAAAAATAACCCTGTTTACCCTGGTAGTCTAGTGGTTCCCCCCCTCCCCAGACCCGTTCTGTAAAAAAAAATTAAAATATGCCCAGTCCCTGGTAATCAAGTCCCCCCACCCAGTTAGGCAGTGACCCAACACCATGCTCCCCCCAACCCAACCAAAGCCAGCGACTGGCACAGCCCAACTCACATCGCACCAGCCAGCTGCCGACTGAACTGTACAGAGTGCCCACTACCAGGGTAAATGGAGTTATTTTTCATTATTATGATGATCAGGGCTGGGGAGAGGGGAACCACTAGACTACCAGGGACAACAGGGATATTATTTATTATTATGAAGACCAGGACTGGAGAGGGGGAAACACTAGCCTACCAGGGATATGGGGAGTGGGAGGGGGTTTTTACTATTAACACAGTGCCCGGGGATAGGAAGGGACCGTTGTACCACCAGGGTTCCCTGCCCTTACTAGTGTGCAGTCAGGTCTGCGCCAATAGTTAGGTCAGGAGTTTCAAGCTATAAATCTGCAATGCTGCTGGGGTCGATTCGCTTCTGAAATGTTTCAATATTAATGCTGCGCTGCATATGCTTGGGGACCCTCATTTATGGTGCAGCACAACTGTAACTGCAAGATCGGAGCTGTCGGGTGTGTGCTGCGATCTGTGCCCTTTGAAAATGGGCACACACACCCCCCGGCAGCTGATGCATTTGCAGGTATACGCAGTGCATCCCGGTTGCACACGCATATCAACTTTGAATATGGAGGCCCAATGTATTACTCAGGAAGTAACTTCTACGGTGGTTAATCACATATGCTAAGATGTGCAAGACCTATAGACTAACCAAAATTTATGTAAAGGATAGTATTTAACTGCAACACCAACTGTTATTATGCCCATAAGAATGAGAATCCATTTTAGGAATCCATTAACCTTTAATCACAAATCGCCTCCTAAACCACACCTCACCAACCTTTCTTTACAAAAGCTGTAAAAGTAACAATTAAGAAACCTGCAGTTGCTGTTCTGTTAAGGTAAAAAAACAGTTCGCTTAAGGGGTACAACCTGTACTGATTGTGAAAAATGTCCAGGATTTAATATCACTACCGCTCACAGACTCCAGGAGAGCGACTGCATGGTATTCTGTCCCCCATTCCAAACCACTCGAACACATGATCAGTGCCATTTTAATGACAACAGCTAGACAGCAGGTTAAACTATAGAGAACTTAGCCATAGTTGGCTGGAACCTGATCAATAGTGACCAACGTAATGAAAACAATTTTCAGCAGTGTTTTAACATGGAAACAATGAGTATCTGGCAGTATGGCAGTTTTCTGGCAGTATAGCCTAGAGGTTAGAGTAACGAGCTGTGAACAAGCTTGGTACATCCAGCAGACCAGACCTTGGTTTGATTCTCACAACCTTCACTTGCATACTGTGTGACTCTGAGCAAGTCACTTACCTGCCCAGTGCTCCCAGGTCGCCCCTGAAAACAGGCACTTCACTTGTGCCTAGCAGGCCCTACCCGGTTACCAAAGACTAAAATAAAAAATTAAAATAAATCTCACTTTCATTTCCAATGTCAAACAAGCAAATCAGACCACTCATTCTCTACCGTCTCCATGGTTGAAATCTTCTTGTTCCCTAGCTGGCACTCAGTGGAACTCCACAGCAGTTTTTGCAGCCCACTTGCCTGCTTCCTTGGGGTCTCCAAATTTATGGGTCTTGCCCCTGTAAGTGACGCAAAGTCATGCTGGTGCTAACAAAGAATGCACAGCTTCCAAACTCCTGAACTGCTGTGTTATGTCATCAGACTGCTTGCATTTAGTGTAGGTGGCATCGGTCCAGTCTGGAAATAAACAGATGTCGACCCTCATGTTGAATAGGGTACTTGCTCCATGCTGCTGTCAATATTAGGCCTCTTGACTCTGTCCCTGAGGTAACATGAATAATGGTCCAGGGAGGGGTTCTGTTGCTTTGTGGATTACAGGGGTTAAGTCTAGGTCCATGTTGGGTGTAGTCCCATGTAAACGAAGCACCTCAAGTAGCCAAGTTCGTAAACAGTCCAGCAAGTTCTCCCCTTCTGCCCCCCCCATTTGACTCAGTGCTGCAACTATTAAGAGCCTTATAAATATAACTTATTAGGTGATCTGAGGGGTTGCCCTGTCTTTGGGCTTGAATAAGGGTGATCACCACTGCAGGACTCTCCATTAGGACTGCTAGCTCCTCTTCTGAGGGTTGTAAATATGACTTACAGTAAGTTGTAGATAGCTAAGAAAATATCATTGAGGGAGTCCATGTTTGGTTCTAAGATATGCAAAAGAGTGTAGGCCAGATGGGCCCACTATTTGAAGTACATAGTGTAGGCCATATTATTTCCATTTGTCTGGGTGGGCTAGGGTCAGCAGGATGTCATCCGCAGGAAGAGATATTTTATAGGGCCTACCCCCATGTTAATGCCAGAGATGGCTCCGTCCAGTCTCGGGTATGCTTGGGGGGCAACACAGGTCTTATAGGTTTGTTCAGAGCTAAGGGGACTACAACGTCCATAGTGCTCACCTGATTGTATAAATAAAGCTTACCCATTTGGTACAACCTATCTAACTGGTACTTAAATGCTTCCACCGTATCACTTTCCACCACCTCTACAGGTAAGGCATTCCATATAGGGATGACTATCTGGTTGTACCACATCTTTCTGTATCATGTTTTATAATGTTTTCCTTGTAACTTAAAGGAGTGTGTTCTGGTGTTATATTTCTTTCACTGAGCTTTAGACCTAATTTTCTGCAAAGATCATGGTCACTAGAGGCTCTAAAAAGAAGGCATATGTCCCCTCATAGCCTTCTGTATTCAAGTAAGAATAATTTCAGTGTGTTTAACCCTATCTTGTAATCTTTCCCTTTCACCTGCTTAACCTCCTGTGTAACCTTTTTTTGAACTTTCTCCAATCTAGTGATATCTTCTTTGTGGTGGGGTGACCAGACTTGAGCTCCATACTGCAGCAGAGGCCTCACCAGCGCTCCATACAGCGGTAATAGTGTCTCTCCCTCTCTGCTTGCAATGTTTCTAAGTAAATATAGTTTAGTATTCCTTTTTGGTCACCTTAGTGCAATGTCTGGAAAAATGTAGGTCTCTGGTAATGGAGATACCCAGATCCTTTTCTTCTATTAGGGTTTTTTTTTCTTAACTTTCTTTCTGCACTGGACCACCCAGACATCACTCAGGAGTGCCCACATGGATGTGCCTCTCACTCCTGGCCTGAACCCCTGCTTTCCCCAGGCTCTCCCGGATCACCTCCAGGCTGGGCCACCTTGGCGGCTCTTATATTTAAGTGTGAGGACTACCATGCTGGGTCGGGGACGGAGATACCCTAAGTGCGCTGGGCTGGCATGAGGATGTGTGCACTCCACCGGGTCCTCCATCATCTCACCGGGTGGCCAGAGGATTTTTCTCATGTGTGTGTTCCCTGCTTCCCCCCCTTCCTGCAGAGCGTGGCTAGCAAGGCAACATTGTGCTGCAGCTCTGCCCCCAGGCATACGCCATGCCTTACCTCTCCCGGCTGCCACCAGAGGTCGCTGCATGAGCAGTCACTCCCTGAACCCACCTCGGGAAGAGAGAGCCATCCTCCAGATGCTCAATCTCTTCCTTCCCCCTGCCAACCCCCGGCGGCTCGGACTCACTCCCGAACCTGGGTCACCGGCGTGGTGCTAGGTGTGGTGTCCAGTGCCTCAAACCTCAGCACCACCAGGCCAGCTCTCTATTATGGATTTATAATAATAATAATATTTGTATTTATATAGCGCATTTCCAGTTTCAAAGCACTGCACATAAAAAACACTTCACAAATGATTTAAAATCTAGCACAAATTTAACTTCAATTTAAAAACTTCCCCAATCATAAATATCAGTCATTAAAAGCCTGTTGGAAAAGATGTTTTCAGGATGGTTTTAAAGCTCTCCATGGTCCTGCACTCTCTAATCCGACGAGGTAGAGAGTTCCACAGGGATGGTGCCGCAAACATAAATGCTGGGCCCCCGATGTTTGAAAACGCACCCTGGGAACCTCTAACAACCCCTCATCAGATGAGCGGAGAGGACGGTCGGGGCCGTAGGGAACCAGGAGCTCTTGCAGATAACTCAGTCCCTGTCCATGCAGGGCTTTATAGGCCAGCAAACCGACCTTAAAGATGATCCGCCACTGTATAGGCAGCCAGTGCAGAACACGCAGCACAGGAGTAATATGACTAGAGCGCAACGACCCAGTCAACAACCGAGCCGCTGCGTTCTGCACCAGCTGCAAGCGGCGGATATCAACCCCTGGAAGCCCCAGGTAAAGGGAGTTACAGTAATCAAGGCGTGAGGTCACAAAGGCATGGATCAACATGGACAAATCATTGGACGGAACAAGGTGCTTAATTCTGGCAATGTTCCTAAGATGGTAAAAGGAGGACTTGACAACTGCCGACATGTTAATATTTCCCAACTGGTATTTGGCGGCATCGCTTTTGTGTCCCATATGCATTACTGTGCACTTATCGGGATTTAGATGCAAATTGTAAGTATTGCACCATTTACTAATATAATCCAATGTCTGCTGTAACTCCAGATGGTCATGTTGGTCTAGCAATTCTACACCTAGTCGTCTGTCATCCGCAAATTTAGTAAGCCATACTTTCCTCTGCTGCATCATCAATGTTGACACATAAATAGTGAACAGACTTGGGCCAAGGACCGAACCCTGAGGCACTCCACTGGTCATATAGGTCCAATCAGATAAGGCCCCCCTGATATTAACTCTGTACTCTATTTGTTGACTAAGAAGTGATCCAGGATATGATTTTGTTGTGTACCCCGATGTCATAAAGATATTCAATAAGTTGTGTATGGGGGAGTTTATCAAAAGCTTTAGTGAAGTCCAAAAATACAACATCCACGGATCCTCCATTGTCAAGTACTTTACTGACCCTATCATAACAAGCATTTGTCAATGCCGAATGTTTGCTTGCTGGCATTGGCATTGGTAGTGTAGGAGTTACAGAGCTGCATAATAGGAATGGCAGTGAAGTATTGAACTGAAGCCAACCCCACCAGCATCCTGCAGAGACTGACAGGCATTGGGGTGTGCCTTTGGGTCGTCAGGCATAACGGCCATGCCATTTCACCACACCCTACCCTGCAGACACTGACAAGTGTCACGGTGTGCCTCGGGGTCTTTGGGACTTATGCGCACCCCATTCCAAAAGGAAATACGATGAGATGGGTGCAGTATAGGAGAATGGGGTGAACTTTGGGGCTGAAGAGTCCAAGGCACACCTTGATGCCTGTCACTGGCTGCAGGGTGTGGTATGAGCATTACAGGCAACAATCCCAAGTCACACCCCTGATGCCTGTCAGTCTCTACACAGTGGGGCGTTATGGCCGGAAACCCTAATGGTGCAGGCGTTCATTGGTATTTTCACTCCAATTTTTCAACATGGGTTTTTTGTGACCCCCACCTCATGAACAGTGGCAATATCAGTTTGTTAGCCGAAAGCTGATTTTGCACAGCGACTATGCCATTTGGCAGCACAGGTGCGAAAACACATTTTGAACAGGATGTGAAAAATGACAGCTGTACTGTTCATGAGGAGGTGTAAAAAATGGCAATGTTGAAAATCTGGAGTGAAAATATGAAAAAACTGACTAAGTCATGAGCGTGCATAGAAACTGCGCAATGCACACCCGTAATGTAATTAGTTTGGGGATTGTTTACAGCAGATTGTCAACACAGGCATTTTGGGACCTCCACTCATAAAGTGTCACTGTGATTTTCTTAATGTGTCCCGAACACTGATTTCCCACAGCGACCACGCATTTCTGTGCCAGAAGTGCGAAAACACATTTCAGCCAGGGTGTGAAAAATGACAGCAGTACTGTTCATAAGGAGGTGTGAAAAAATGCCAGTGTAGAAAATCTGGACTGAAAATATTACAAATTCGTGAACTTACAATGGTGCATGGAAGCTGCGCAATGCACGCTCGTAACACAGTCAGTTTATGAACTTTTGTCACCAAATTTTTAATATAGCCGTTTTAAGACCTCTGCTCATGAACAGTGTCACTGTGATTTTCTTACTCTGTCCCAAACATTGATTTCGCAAACCAACCGCTCCATTGTGCGCTACTTATGCAAAAATACATTTTGGGCAAGATGTAAAAAAAAAATGACAGCTATACTGCTCATAAGGAGGTGTGGTAAAATGGCAATGTTGAGAATCTGGAGTGAAAATAATAAAAATTTGTGACATTACGAGCGTGCGTAGGAACTGCTCAATGCACACTCGTAAAACAGTCATTTTTGGGAATTTTTTCACCAAATTTTCAACATATGGTTTTCATGAACTGTGACACTGTCATTTCGTTACTTGGTCCCGAAAGGTGGTTCCATGCAGTGACCGCGAAATCACCTTTCGGGAACGAATAACAAAATGGCAGTGCCAGAATTCATGAGGTGGGGTCCCAAGAACCCCATGCTGAAAATTTGGTGAACAAATTCCCAAAAATGCCTGAGATATGCATCAAAGATGAAAAAACCCTATTTATTCCATTATACATCTTACTGGCATTTCCTCAGTTTATGGTCGTCTTTGAAGAGTGCAGACGTGTTCCCGGTCCACCAAAGATTGTTGCGTCAGACTCGGAGGTAAGTATGGGGTGAGGGAGGTGGGGAGGCAGGGTGCGAGAGGGTGGGCGGATGGGGGGAGGGGGGTCAAGACAGTCAGCGAGGGACCTTTTTCTTACAGGTCATTTTAAGACAATGTGGGACTTTTGCCACGCTGGGGTGGGCTCCCATCATGGCAGCTGGAAGGTTGTTTTGGGGGGCAGTGGAGCAGATGGGGGGGATTGGGCACCCCCGTCGGCCATATGGACATTTTCCACGCTGGGGTGGGCTCCTAACATGACAAATGGAAGTCTGGGTTTTTTTTGTGTGGGGTACAGTGGAGCAGACTTTTGCCACGCTGGGGTGGGCTCCCAGAGTGGCACCTGGAAATCTATTTGGGGGGCAGCGGAGCTGACGGGGGATTCAGCACCCCTGTCAGCCATACAGTGTGTGGGGGGACTCGGGAATGCATGAGCATGCTGGGGTGGGCTCCCAGCGTGCTACGTAGGTGTGTGTGGGGGAGGCGAACTGTCTATGACAGTGCGGATGCAGTGAGTGCTGACGTGTAGGCAATTTGCATACTGCCGAAGGATGGCAGTATGCATATTGCCTACACGAGCCATGGTGTTTTCCTTTCAACTGTACGCCACTGCATCTGAACGGCTGTCACAGACAGCTCGGACATTCATTGGCACGGTGCGGCCACACCTGCAAAAGGGAGCAGGGCATTGGAAGTGGGGGAGGCACACCTACGAAAACTCGTATGGTGGCACTATGTTTCTTGCACATGCGTGCAAGCAAACATAAAAATGAAGCATATTCGTCTCACATGAATGCCCCATCCTAAACCCATGCTGAGTCATGTCCTCTAGGTAATTTTCCTGAAGAAATTTAGTGATATGTTCCTTTATAATACCTTCCAGTGTCTTGCCCAGGATGCTAGTCAGACTCACTGGTCTACAGTTAGCTGGATATTTTTTATTTCCTTTTCTATACAGTGGAATTACCATAACTTTCTTCCATGCTTTTACAACTTCTCCTCTATCCAGGGACATTTGAAAAAGGTGGCTCAATGGTATGGACAGCTCCTTAGCCACCTCCTTTAACAGTCTGGGATGGAAACCATCAGGACCTGGTGATTTGTATGGGTTTGATGCTGCCAGTCAGAATTGCACATTCTCCATTGTAATTTTTATTGGGTTTACTGGAACATATATGTTCTGTAATTGTGCTGCCATCTCTTTCAGGAAGCCAAAGTGAGACAGGGTCTCCCATAAAAAGGGACAGGAGACCCTGTCAAAATCTTTTTCTGCGTCTAGTCCCAGGAGCACTAGAGGAAGCTTCTGTTGTGTGGCATAATCAACCACTAAGTAGGTATGTCTCACCGCGTCATGTGCCTGCTTTTGTGTAATAAAGCCTACCTGATCTGGATCGACCAGCATGGGAAGTAGGACCTCGATTCTGTGAGACAATATGCTCATATAGATTTCATAATCATAGTTTAACATGGATATTGGCCAAGCCGGGTTTTTGGGGTTTGGGTATGGCTGACAGTATTCCATATTTCATGATGGGGGTGATCTGTTTCCCTCTTGCACCTCATGGAATGCTTCTAATGGGGGTGGGGCAGAGAAGTTCCCTAAACTGCTTATAGAATTCTGATGGGTGTCAGTCTGGGTCAGGGGCCTTGCAGGTTTTAGCCCTTCTTAACACTGACTCCAGTTCTCCACTCCGAAATGGGCGTCAGGAGAGACTCCAACTGATTCAGGGTTAATTTTGGGAGGGACAGTGTTTTCAAGCAGTTTTGCACTCTCTCTCTTTATTGGGGGAGAATCAGCTGCATATAGTGTTTGATAGGGTATGCCCCCCCCCCGACAGTGACACCAACACAGCGACCTACTAACTTGAGAAAATTAATAGGTTGCCGACAGGTTGCTATATTTCTGCGCCTGACAAAGGGGCACACTGTCTTCCGGTCCTGCACCCCCGCCCTGAATCAACTCCAACTGGAGTTGATAATCCTAAAGATAGAGGGGTGGGGGGCATGGGGGGTCGGGGGGATAAATCCCCCCGATGAAAAAAGTGGACCGGGAGACAGACGGGAATTATGTAGACTGCAACTGCGACATAATTCCTGTCGTTGATATGCTGGTCGACAAAAGTGTTGTCTAACCAGCATCGTAGAGCCCTTTGATAGTATTTAGCCATGGCCTGACGGATCTGTTGTGGGTGGATTAAATGTCTACCAGTGTCAGGGTCTATTAAGGTGGTGACACAGGCCTTAGCTTTGTGAATTTGTAGTCTGCAAGCCAGAGTTCTGGCCCCTTGGGGACCTTCCTCATGATGTTGAAGCTTCAGGTAAAAACAGCTGTTGCTCTATCTTCTGGTCTATCAGTTTCTGAAGCTTCTGTTTTGCTACTAATATCTGGGGTTTAACTGTTTTGTCACCTTGAGCATAGGTGGCTTGCAGTGTTTGTAATTCTGTCTGGAGTTCTCTACAGCGAGCTTCACTCTCTCTTTTTTTCTTCCCTAAATAGGATATTATTTTCCCCGGATGGCAGCTTTCAGGGTGTCCCAGAGTATTACTGACAGTGTCTCTGGCTGCTTATTTTCATTTAAAATCTGTGGTATTGCATCTTGAATCATTTGTTTAAATTCTGGGTCTCTCATATGTATCAGGTTCAGGCATCAGAATGAAGTCCCCCTCCTGTCGCCCAGGTGAATTCTGGTACATACCGGGGCATGGTCTGAGAGGAAGGTCAGGCCATGCCAAACATCTTGCAGAGTTTCTAAATGTTCTGCTTTTTTTTTTTATATACTTTATTTTTTCTTTTCATTTACATGACAATAATTTCACATTTAGTAAACAGACCACGTAAACTTACAGTTTTGGGATCAAGTCCCTTAATTCTAGGACTGCATTGCATTTACTAAATAGAGATACATCATATGGAGGGTTAATCCTGTAAACTAATCCTAAATTTATACAATAATTGCTGTGTTGGAAACCCATGAGTTACATGGCTGTTCCCTAAATTAGAAATTGGCTAGCAATGTATGCAACATAAACAGTGCCCTATTATTTTGGGACTATGTATCACCATACACATACCTTAAATTAAATCCTAAAGTCTCAAAAAGAGGGATTTAACTGTAGGATCAATAAGAAAAACAAAGGGCAAAATGACACCAAGAAAATACTAATCCCCCAATGTAACACTTTCCCCGCTTTAATAAACCATTTGGTAGGAGCTATTCAAAGGGAATCGACTTTTTTAAATTTAACCTAGTGAGGATTTTCCCCCAAGAAACTTCAATCCCCACCCCTTCCAAACCTGAATATACTGGATTCCAAAGTCCTTCAACATGAAGAGTGATCAACCCATTTTAAATCAGGGCTGTACAGGGGTAGCAATAATCTGTGTATGAAAGTCAAACAACTATTTAGTAAGTCCAGCACAAATCTCAGTTCTCAACCACGAGGCCTTCAAGTGTCCACAATATCTGTTTCATCCTCAGAGTCTTCACTTTTGGCCCTCCTGTTCCTAACTTCTGCCCCCCACCGTTCAGCCCACTTACCCGCTTCCACTGGATCAGAAAGAAGGTAGATTTCACCATTATGTGTAATCCTCAGTCGCGGTGGGAAAATCATTGTGTGGGACGCTCCTATGTCTCTCAGGACTCTCCTCACCCCATCAAATCTCTTCCGACGTTGTCTGGTTGTAAAACTAATGTAAAGAAAGAAATTAATTTGATGCTCATCCTGAAATAGCAGGCTGACAGGGTAGGCACACTGTAGGATCCAATCTCGCTCTCCAACTCCCGAAGTCACCATCATTAATGTGTGGGGTTCTTTTTCGTTTTGCTTGTGGACTCGGGGGGTAATGTGATATATTTTTTGCACTTCCCACTGGCTAGATTCAGAATCGGGTTAATTTTTCGATGAGCCACTCCCGAATAAGTATCATAGGGTGATCTCCCTCCAGTCCTTCGGGGAGACCGAGGATCCTAACGTTAGCAGAGCGCACCTGTTTTTCGAGTGTTTCTAATCTAGTACTTAGGTGCTGAGTTTCCTTCACCATTAACGTGGTGGAACTCGTGGAAGCATCCGTTTATTTGTGGACCTCAAGCATCTCTCCCTTCAGGGCTTCCATTGTGGTCTCTAGGACTACTACACGACCATTGAAGTCATCCACCTTCTGATTCAAGGTGGACACAGAAGTAATAAGTCTCTGCATTTTTAGTCCCAGGGATGCCAAAGTCTCTGTTGTACCCAATTTGGCTTCGGCCTGTGCTGAAGTTGCCATCATCATCATCCCTCCAACATTTTTACTTTTTTCAGCTCCCCCAGCTGTACGATCCTTCCTTGGATTCCCCATACTAAGCAATTCAGGCTCGCTCTTTCCAATAATACTCTCCAATTAATGATTAGAAGGTTGGAAAAGTATTCTTTAAGAGGATTTAAGATTAATTTTGCAGAGCTATGTGATCCTGCTGCTTCACAACTTGGGCACCACAGCGCCCTCCAGTAAATATTCTGCTGACATAAATATGTAATCTATGTGTGATGCCACCCCCAAACTTGGGGTCACATGGGTATAACCTCTGGTTGTTTGGAAACAGTGATGCCACGTGTCTACTATACCCAATGTCTTTAGAGTCTGTTTGAGGTATTTCTGGAGGGGGTTCACTCGGTGATTCATAAAGGTTGAAACATCTAGCATAGGGCAAAGAGTTACGTTTAAATCCCCCCTCCCCAATATAAGTTGGCACTGCCCAACTTCCAATAACTGGGAAAGAATTTCTTTGCCACTGTTTTGGAGGAGCCTGGGGGGAGATAGATTGACACCAGGGTGACTTGGCGGGCATAAGGTCTGCCAACCACAATGGCAGATCTTCCCTCTGGATCCTCTACCTAGTTCAACAATTCAAAAGGGACCCCTCTCAGGATAAGAACTGCGGTTCCCCTTCCCCTGCCGGAGGGGTGGGCTGAAGCTATGACTGTTGGGAAGCTCATGGCTTTCAACTTAATATGCTCCCCTTGAGACATGCTGGTCTCTTGCAGGGTCTTTTTTAAGGAACCGTAGTAGTCGGGAACGTTTGATGGGATTGGATATCCCATTAATATCAAGGGTGTAACAAGACTGGTGTAGACTTATCCATAGTGAGGGCAGTGAGAACTAGCTTGGGGAGAGGTTTCCCTTCTCCTCCTATAGCTATGTCGAAACCCTCCTGGTAGTGCTGCCGGTGTTCCCCATTTTCCACAACAGATCCATTAGGCCATGGCTAAATACTATCAAAGGGCTCTACGATGCCAGTTAGACAACACTTTTGTTGACCAACATATCCATCATTTTCCATCAGCTTTCAATAAACCCTGTATCAACATCACATTATTATAATATTTCTAATTACTGAAACCAATTGTTGTGGTTAGACCCACCAAACTGTCTGTATACCGACGTCAGCTCTGGTACAAAAGGTCCCGCGAACGAGCCCTGACAGGAGAATGGAGCAAAGCATGAAGATGGAACTCTGTACACCTCAGAGGGGGAAGGAGGGCGGGAAAGTAACGCCTGCTGCAAGAGTTCCTCTCGAAGATCTACTGTTATGGTACGTTCATAAGTAACTGTACTATTTTACTTTGAGTGGGAGCTCTTGCAGCAGGCTATTACAATTATGACTGAATCCCAAGCAGTCCCTCGCCAAGGAGGTAATAGACCCCGGGAGGTGGAGATGAAGCTGAACATAGAAGCTCAAGGCAGTAGTCCTTGAAGGACTGCTAGGCCGAAGCCTGCATGGCGTCTGGAGGCAATGTCCAAGCTGTAGTACTTTACAAAAGTATGCACTGAATTCCAGGTAGCGGCCACGCAAATATCCTTAATGGATACGCTCCGCAGCACGGCAAAGGAAGCAGACACTCCCCTGGTGGAGTGACCCCTAACTGGGCCCGGAAGGAGCCTGTTGTGCTTTTCATAGCAGAAAGAGACACAGTGGACAAGCCATTTAGAAATGGTCTGCTTAGACACCGGTCTAACCAAGTGTTGTGGTGCAAAGGCCACAAACAGTTGCTCTGATTTATGGTGATTAGCCGTTCGTTTAAGGAAAATACCTAAGCATCCTGTGAACATCCAAAGTGTGAAGGAGAGCTTCCCCTCTGTTAGAGTGCATAGGAATATAATAAACTGGAAGGTCAACCGACTGGTTGAGGGTCAACTCCGAGACCACTTTCGGAAGAAACTTAGGGTTCGTCCTCAGGGAAACCCTTTCCTTAAGGAAAATTAAGTACTGCTCTTTACACATCAGAGCCTGGAGCTCGGAAACCCTTCAAGCTGAAATAATGGCAAATAAAAAACAAACCTTCCAAGAAAGATATCACAGCTCACAATCCACTGCAGTTTCAGACGGGGGAAAAGTAAGCTTCTCCAACACAAAAAGGAGGTCTCAGGGTGGGATAGGATCCCAAATGGGAGGTTTCAAGTGAAGAATCCCCCATAAAAAGGTGCAGGCCACGTCCAATTGGGCTAAGGTTCTGTCACCCGAATGGACATGATAAGCTGAGATGGCCCACCTGTGCACCTTTATGGAGGAGTAGCTCAAGCCTTGCTGATATAAGAAGAGGAGATACTGAAGAGCCGAGTTCACTGGAGAGGTAACAGGATCCACATGTTGAGACAAGGCCCACAAACAAAACCGCTTCCATTTCATTTTCCTCGTTGACGCAAGAACATCCGCCACCTCTGGCGATGCCCCGTACCTGTATTTTGCTACGTCTGAAGGAGCCAAGCATGAAGGTGCAAGGATCGGAGATCGGGATGAACCAGCGAGCCCTGATCCTGGGACAGCAACCGCGAATATATTGGCAGCGAAATTGGAGGTTTCGCGGAAAGCCGCTGAAGTAGTGGGAACCAAATCTCCCGAGGCCACAGCGGGGCGATCAGAATCATTCACGCCCCCTCAGCCTGTAACTTCAACAAAACCCTCTGGATGAGAGGAAAGGCGTAAAGAAACCTCCCTGCCCAACATAGGGACAACACGTCTGGCAAGAAAACACCAGGCGCGGGCTCTCACGAGCAGAAAAGTGGCAGTTTGGCATTGCGTGGTGACGCAACCAGGTTCAGATCTGGACGACCCCACCTGTCGAACAGCTGGTCCGTTACTGACTGCAGTAGCTCCCACTTGTGCACCCTGGATCAAGATCTGCTGAGACTGTCGGCCAAGTCGTTGAGGACACCTGGGATGTGCACGTGAGACGTGAGAGGGTGATGTGCCATTCCAGTGCCCAATACCAGACTCTCATCGCCCCCGGCATAGGGGGTAAGAATGAGCTCCGCCTTGCTTGTTGATATAGAAGACAACCGCCATATTGTCCGTCTAAATCAGAAGAGAGCCTGGCATGAGGTGCTCCTGAAAGGCATGTAGCACACTGAGGACCGCTTGCATCTCCAAGACACTGATGTGGAGTTCGCACTCCTTGGGGGTCCAAATGCCTTGTGTTTGGTGGGCCTCTAGGTGCACGCCCACTCCAAATCCGAGACATCCGTCGTAAGGGTCTGATTTGGGAGCTCCAGATGGAAGGGGACCCCTCTTTCCTAATTGAGTGGATCCATCCACCAAAGAAGCGTTCTCTTTACTGGCTCTGTGACCCTGACCATGTGGTCGAGGTTGTCTGAGCACTGATCCCACTGCGCCCTGAGCATCCACTGTTGAATTCTCATGTGGAGGCGGGCCAGAGGAGTAACTGGAATGGCCGCCGCCATGTGCCCCAGAAGTCTGAGAAAGGTCCTTGCTGAGACCTGAGGAGTTACTAGAACTGATCCGGCTATCTCCTGCAAGTGATCGCCCCTCTCCAGGGGTGGAAAAGCCATGCCCTGGACCGAATCCAGGACCTCTCCAATAAAGATGAGTCTTTGGCTGGGTTCTGGGGAAGACTTTGGAAGGTTCAGGGTGATCCCGAAGTCTTGGAAGAGAGTACAGGTATCTCCGAGAGCTTGAAGCAGGCGTGACTTTGACGGGGCCGCTAGCAGCCAATCATCTAGGTAAGGGAAGACATAATGCTCCTGACGCTTACAGCCGCAGCCACTACTGCCAAACACTTTGTGAAGACTCGAGGAGCGGAAGAGAGGCCGAACGGAAGAACTCGAAACTGATAATGCTCCCCCTGGAAGTGGAACCTCAGGAACTTCCTGTGAGGGGGAAAGACCCCGATATGCCTATACGCATCTTGCATGTCCAGGAAGCAGAGCCAGTCTCCTTGGTGCAGCAGAGGAAGAAGACCTGGAAGGGTCACCAACTGGAACCTTTTGTACTCTATATAAAGATTTAGCGAGCTTAGGCCCAGAATGGGACGAAGGTCCCGAGTCTTTTTTGGGACCAGGAAGAAGTGGAAGTAATACCCTTTTCCCCGCTGACTCAGAGGGACTGGTTCTATCGCCCTTTTTTGCAAGAGGGCCTGTATCTCTCCTTCTATGAGAGGAATATGAGAAGGAGGATATCTGGAGAACCTTGGTGGAGTGTCTGGAGGAATCTCCGTGAACTCTAAAGTGTGTCCTCTCCTTATGATGGCTAGGATCCATTTGTCAGCAGTTATTGAGCTCCATCCCTGAAAATACAGGGAGAAGTGATCCCCTACCACCTCCCTTGGTACCTCCGCCGGAGGAGGGGAGGTCAGAAGGGAGTCACTGGGCGGAGCCAGGGGTGGGGAAAGAGGCCCATGGGGAGGAGCACCTCCAGGCTGCTGGTTGCCGGCTCTCCTCTGAAAGCCTTCTCTCTGGCCCTGTTGATTGCCATGGTCTTGACAACCTGAGGGCTTCAAAAATGGCTGCTTTTGCTGTGTCTGCTGGTCTCCATGGTACATTTGGCAGACAGGCCAGATGGATTTGCCTGACTCTTGGAGGCGAGAGATCAAAGACTCCGTCTCCTGCCCACATAAAACGGTACCCTGGAATGATAAGTCCCAGATGCCGGACTGCAGATCCTGATGAAAGCCCAAGACCCTCAACCAGGAATGGCACCTGAGGCAGACACCTGATGCTGTCGCTCTGGTTGCCGTATCCACAGTGTCATTCAAGATACACAAAACACGTGTGCCTATGTCCGAGCCCGATTTGAGAACGGCCAGAATCTCCGTTTTCTTCTCGGAGTCTTGCAAGGCATTAACCAGCTTGTCCCCGCTCCCATAATGCATTCTGGTACTGGACCATGTGCATAAGGAAATTCAGGGACCTAATTGAACAGGTGGAGGCAGAATACACTTTCTTGCCCACCTGGTCCAAGTAGCGGGACTCTGGGTCGGGAGGCTGTGAGCGGAGGTGTTTAGGCTGCTTAGCTTTGTCTTGAGCAGCCACAATAACTGAAAAGTCTGCCTGAGGGTGTTTGGCCAAGAATGGTTCATCCCTCGGGGCTCTATACAGCCTGTCCGATTTCTTCGGAACTGCCAGGACTGAAGCCGGACGCTTCCAGGTCACTTTGGTGAGGTCTTGGAATGTGTCCACCAAAGGAGGTACCACCAAGGGTTTAGGCTCCTTTTGCCTCAGGTACTTAGCCAAACATCGGTGTTCCGGATCCAGGTCCTCCGTGTCCCACTCATTGGAGGCCTGGATGTGCCTCATGATGTCCATGAAAGTGGGATAGTCAGGAGGCGAGCGGGGCTGGTCCTCCTCTTCTGGGAAACCCCCAATTCCCGAAAAGGAAGAGATAGAAGATGAAGAAGTGGAGGAATGGCTACTGGGTGACAAGTAGCCAGACCTATCTTTATGGCTAGCCCCACGCGAGCGTCAGTGGCTCACCGACCAATGTCGGGAGTGGTCCCATCCAGCAGAACGGGAATGGCTTTGGTGTAAACCTGACCCGGCTGCTCCCGATCTGGTAGAGCCGTGTCCAGTTACAGACCGTGACCAGGAACAAGCCCTGGGAGGAGGTCGGCGGTCGCGGGGTCTTCCTCGAAAGAAGCACCTCCTGGTTGTGGTTCACCCAAAGGGTCTGGGACCGCTTTGGGGGTCCGTCTGGACCTGCCCCCACCAGAAGAAAACAGATCATGGAGCTCTTCCTTAAAAACAGAGGCCACTTTCCCTGGAAATGGAATATGTGGAATGTCGACCTTAGAAGGAGCCCCTTCTGAACCCTGGGGATTAGGACTTAGAGGATGGTGGCGCAGCCCCATGGCCCGGCTGAGTCGGATCCACTCGCCCATCACCGGCGTGGTAAGGGACCCGGCGATGGGATCCCGACGGGCGGGGAGTGTCTTTGGACTCCAAGCGACTCTTGACTGGTGGCGCCGGGCCTTGGAAGGTGAGGCCGAAGCTTGCGCCTCCGAGGGCTTCACAGTGACCCTTAGCAGAGTCACCTTAGGCTTCGCTGGCCTCTCTCCTGAAGGCCCAGCCTTAGCCTGGTCTTTAGATTCTGGATGCTCACCTGAGCCTGTCGAACCACGGGCTGTCTTGGGAGAAAGCCGAGAGTGGGAGTGAAACCGGGACCTGGACCAGTGCCGGAAACGACTACAGTACTTTTCGCGGGACCGCTTGGATTTGTCCTTTTTTTTTTCTGCTTCTCCTCTGAGGTGTGCAGATCCATTTTCTGTTACAGCAGGTACGCTTTCAGGGCCTTCAAGTGGCGGATCTGAGTTCAGCTGGTGAACTTCTTACAGGTTGAACAGGCCACGGTGTCGTGCTTAGGCCACAGGCAAAAAAACGCACTGCTTACGGCCGTCTTTAGATGTAATTTTGTGGCCGCAACCGCACTTGTTGACGTGGGCTCCTGATGAGGAGGCCAATGACGGTGAAGACATACGTTGGTAGGCGATGAAAACCGTCGAAACTGTGGAGAAAACGTATAAACTTAGCGAAAAAAACAAGGTTCTTTAGCTGGGCTGGCAAGCCAAGAAGCAGGAACTTTTCATGTGCGCGGGACGACGTGGGAAAAGAAGTGGGGTGGAGCTGGGTCCACCCCCTTTTGTACCAGAGCTGACGTCGGGGTGGAGCCAATGTCGGGGGCAGTCCCTGCTGGGTATTGTTGGCTGAGAAGTTTTCCAGAGGGTCCTAGTGCCTGCAGTATAGTCCTAATTGTTATAGCCTGCTGCAAGAGCTCCCATTCAAAGTAAGATCAGATGTTTGCAAACCAGGCAACCAAGCAACGAACAAAAAACTGCATAACCAGTAAAGTTTTTTGCAACTATCTGAGGTAGTGGAATGTGACTTCCAAGAAAAGGAGACATACTGCAAACCTCCTATTTGGAGGTCAGAAAAGACTCCCATGGGGATGTGCCATGATCTTTGTGTGGGCCCCCACCACCACCTGTCAAAACATTGGCGGTGATTTGAGATGCCAGCAGAGGCTACAGAGCCATCAGGAGTAGCACCCTGCAATAATCTGCGAGGTCTGCCACTCTATCAGCTGACATCTCAATGTGGCGTCTGATCACAGTGGACCCAGCACAATACCAATGTTGGCCAGTTGGGAAGTAGTGCCCTGTGACTCCCCAGCCACAATTAACTTAAACAGATCAAAGTAATTGGGTGGTCTCCTTAGTCAAAAGGTAAATATTTAGGGGGGGGTTAGGCTTCCCTCCCCACATGGAGAGAATAGGGGAGTTTATGCCGCCAGGGGCGAAGGGCCGGTTTGTTTTAAATTCAGTGGCCCACTGGGAGATGGAGAGGTTTATCTCAGTTGTTGATATTTCTGGTCTAACAGTACCTTCATGTGGTCCCTTCCCTCTCCATGCCCCTCCCCCCATTATTACCAAATACTGCATGTTACCAATTATTTCCCCTTCTCGGCTATAAATCAGTGCTGAAGTTCGATAATGCTTTTTGAGGAGCGGGTGATAAACAGTTCTGCGTTCCCTCATTTGGGCTGCCCACAGCTCATCACTCCACCTTCCCCTCTCCCCATCTCAGATCAGAAAGTTCCTCCCTGCAACAGGAGTCTCTCAATCCCACTGGGGGATCTGATACCCATACAAAAAAGTCACCCGTTTACCATGAAGGACTCTCAGGCATCATCCTCTCATTGAAATTGCTGCAAGAGCGCTTTAACATCCTGTAATGTGGCTTGCCCTTGCTCTTTGCGGCCTTGTTTATTAGTCATGGAGGTCCACGTCGCATCTCACAGTTCCTGCTGCTGGTCTCTTAGATAGTGAAATTGAGGTGCCCTTGCTATTTAGTATCTTGACTGCCTCCTCCGGGGTTTCAAAATGCTGTGAGCTGTCTGCGAACATTATGGTAAGTTTGGCCAGATGGGGGTAAAGAATCTTAATTGCTGTTGTTTTGGGGCACGCAGGATAGGTGCATATTTTTGTCTCCACACAGATACAGCCAGCAAATAGTCATTATCAAAGTAGATTCATTTTCCCTTGTATCTGATATCTTTCCTACGCCAAGCTCTGGTTAGTATTTGTTGCTTGACCGAGAAGTTTAGAAACTTCATGACAAATGATCTGGGTCTTTAGTCGGCCTGCTGCGGTTTCGGCATTAAGGCTTGGTGTGCGTGCTCAATGTCTAGTGGGGTGGAGGAGCCCAGCTACAGCAGCTCTCTGAGAAACCAATCCAAGAACTCACACGTCTCTCCCCCCTCCACATCTTCAGGGCCTCCATGTATGTGCAAATTACACCATCTTGACCTGTTTTCTAGGTCTTCACATTTGTCTGCTAACTGTTTTGGTTCTTCGAGGACAGGGATTAGCAGTCTTTTAGACGGTCTGCACAGGAGTCCAATCCTGTCTGGTGAGTTTCCAATTTTGTAACTCTTTGAGCCACCTTATTAATTTCTGCTGTCATTTCACTCTGGAACGCATGAACCTCACCTCTGAAGTCCTTTAGTTCAGTGAAAATAGCTGCATTGCTCGGTTGCGTATCTGAGGGCCGGGAATCTGCCATGTTGAGAGGAGCCTCCCTCACTAATTTTTCTGACTGTGTTAATCCAGAGACATCTGTGGAATGCTCTCTGTTTTTGATTCTTCGGTGACCACCCATGAACTTATTTGTGCTCCCTTGAATATTTTTGTTTAGTTTTCAAGTTGTTTGTTTGTATTTTGGAGCATGTTTTGGGCCAGGATCACGGAACTCAACGATCAGTGCTGCATCCTCTGCGATGACGTCATCAGAAGTCCAACCAAACGAAATAAATGATATTCCGTTCTCTAGTTTTAAAGTTAATAGGAGCTTAAAATTCTGCAGTTTACGTAACTGCCAAATGTAATTTTATGATTTCTAAAGTCTGAAGATTTATAACTCAGTAACCTTAAGAAACAGAGATATGCCACTTGGCACACTTCTTTATGGACATTAGTAAATAAATAAAATGGACATAACTGTAATTATAAGTGTCACAAATCCAATCCTGGGGGTCAGGCCCACTGAGCTCACAGTGCCCACCCTTAAGTGCAATCCATGATTGGGGGGGGGGCAGTGATACCCTCCATGTCCTTTAGAATGCTCACCGAGGTCACGACTGCATTTCTGCCATGAGGATCCCTGGTGTCCCTCCAGCTCTGGATACCGGCACAATACCAGTCTTGAGTCTTATGGCCAAATATCAACCTTTCCTTGGCTATTACATAAAGGAGGAAGACCAAAGTGTCACTCTCTCTTTGGGGTAGCAGCGTACCTGATTTGGCCTTGTCCCAACAGCCTAGTTCAAAATCTTTGTAGACTCTGGTATTCTCCCTATCCTTCCAGATCCCTTCCAGACCCTTTTCTCAATTTGGTTGCTTACGATGGCCCCTCTGGCAATAACAGTTTTCACAAATTATTAATATACCTTCTACAGTCACACATACAATATAAGAACTCTCATGCAGGCAGAATTTCTTTAGGAAGACAAAAGTTTTACTAAAATACTTAAATAAATACAAGTACAACTAAAAAGATAATATTAATGTGGGTTACAGTATACAGGAAAAGAAAATTGAAAAATGTACAATGGAACACACTAAGATTGTTAGCTAATATACCTGCGGTATGAAGAATTCAAAGTCCAGAGAATCGCTGGTTTACAAATTATTTCAGTCTTTCTGTAGCATCCTTTGGTTCTTAGGTAGTCTCTGTGCTGACAGGTGTTTGTTTGTGGTCAGGAGAGTCCAAGCAAAATGGCACCAAGTGTCTGTGCTGGAGAGCTAAACAGAAGGCCCCCCAAGTCTTGGAATTAAGGCTGGCCCTTCCACTTTAGGCCACGGGTGTCACTCCTGCACTTTCCCCAAAGTCTTATTTTCCTGATAATCTCTGATGTCCGATTCCCATTGTTAACAAAGAGTTTACAATCTCACACAGGCCTGTTAGAAGGATGTTTCCTGGCACTTATCAAAAAATGTCAGTGCACTGTGGGAACCTTTTCTGTCACCTCTTGTCCAAGACCATTCACCTTTTGATCTTAAGGGTTTACAACAGTGGAAATAGCTTCTCTCATCCTGGGATTTTGAACAGGCTTAATTTAATTAGTTATAAGTGTAATGCCCCCCCATTTGGGGGGCTTACCTGATATGTCTCCCGGTGTTTTCCCACTGCTGCTGGTGTCCTCACTACCTTCACAGCACTTTGCCGTTTAATCCATGCCACCGAGTGTTCCCCCTATATTAGTGAGCCCTCAGGCTCACAAAATCGACTACAGCCAGGTCGGCATGTTTCTGAGGCCGCCGCTCGCCACCATCGAGGAGGATGCACGGTGCATCCGACCGCCCATGCTGATCCAGCAGTTCGGAGGTGTATCTCTGGATCCCGGTGTCATGCTAAGTTTAAAAATGCACCTGGGACACTCACAAAGCAGGAGTAAATATTTTAAATAAATAGGCAGATACCTAAAGCACTGCCTCTGGGGCACAGAAAGCAAAAGGGCAAAGGTTACAGCATGAAGTGCCCTAATGAATATTCATAAGCTCTGCAGTGCTTCTAGGGTCAGTGTGTTATGGGAGCCGCAACTCCCCGAGGGTGAATCTGGTCAAATTAAAAGTGGACTTGTTTAATAGAGAACTGCTGGGGCTACAAGACAGTGGGAAATTTAATAAATAAAAGTTAAACTGCTGGCTGGACCAGAACTTTAATCTTGGGGACAGTGAAATAGACTGCTTTAGGAACTGCATGCAGCCACCACTTTAGCAGCCAATAACCAATTGCAAGCCAGGATTTAACCAAGGGAATCGTGGAACATTGCCAGAGACTTATGGGGAATAATCTGGGACAATTTCTATGTGCCAAAAAGTGAGCCAATTAACAACTGGGGGCTGTTTAAGACAACTTTGGCAGGCAATAGAATCTCTGGACCTAAACCCCATATAAAAGGGGGCAACTGCTCAGGATCTTCTGATTCGAGATTTGATTTGCCCAGGAGTTCAGTGTGTGTGCCTCTGGGGAGCCTGCTGGCTCTCATGGGTTAGGTCCGCCAGGCCTATACTTTTTCGGCCGTTAGTCTGTGGGTCCAAGGTGTCCAGTCAGCCCACGTTAGGGTCTCAGCAGCAGGGGATTCGAGCAGCAATCAAGCTGGAATTCAGGATCAGCCTGCAAGCTGGCTAGAAGGACCAGAAAATGACATGCCTTACATATAAATGTGCCTAGCTTGGCAGAGTGTCTGCGTGGCCAGTCAGTTTGAGGCATCCAGCCGTCTGCTACTGCAGCACCTGACCAGTTTCTCGACAAGGACCATGAGGGAGATCATACTTCTTCAGCTTCATCAAACCATCTGTAACAGGTCTCATTTCATTGGATCACTTTATGGTCTGGGTAGTGTGAGTACAAAACAGTGTAGCTCCCTGCAACAAAAGCTGCAATCATTTGTGTGTCATCTAATATGCTTGTTTTGGGTTTATTGCAATGGACTGTGCCATCCAGCTCTGGATTACAAATATTTGGGTTGAGTCAAGTGCATGCTTATTGTTTTCTTTCCTAAGGGCCCCAAAGTTAGCTGCAATGCCGGCCTACCGCAGGCAATGCTTCAGGCTAGCTTGTCTTCCATACTGGGTACCCAGGGTTGTGAGACTGTGTTAAACCCCTCAACCCTTCCAAGGTTTATACAGGGATGTAACCCGCTGTCTCTTCTGAGGACCTGCTATGTCCATGATTGTAACATGCAATTTGCAACAATATGTAATGTAAGTGTATCTATGTTAAATGTTTCTTTCTACTGCACCTGTAATGTTGTCCACTGTTGTAACCTGCACTATGTCTTATTGTCTGCCCTCCCTGCAACGAGGTTCCTTTGTAAATGAGTCTCTGACTCAAAGGTTGTAAATCCGACCTGTACAAATAAATAAAAAATAAAATAAAGGGATTCACTGTGCATGCTTTGTCAACCTGAATTTAATCAGAACTGCAACTCACTTGCTAAATTTACGCCCCACACTTGTTAACATCCCCCTGAATAAATCAGATTGTTGTTTTTTGCATTTAACCTGGCTAGTGTGTACCTTCTTGGTGGGGATACAATATTACTATTGTATTGTTGTATCACTGGTCTTATTTTCAAGGGGGTCTCCAGGGCAGTTGCAGAAGATCCAGCTCTAGGGGTAAGAGCAAGGAGTGTGAGCACATCATTACTGTCATATGGTACATGTGACTGTTCTGTTGCTATACTGTTTAGGCCACTCGAGGGGTTGGTGGGGGGTTATAGCATCCCGGAGGGCTATACCAACAGCAACTACGCTACCCCAAGACCATACCTCTGAGTGGAGGCACCTGTTCACCGAGCTCAGGCCCCTCAACCTGTGCATAGTCACGCAGGCAGGGGTAGTAGCCCATAGGATAGCACCACCTAGGGGTTACATCTTTGGAGGCACCACTGGGATTAGCACCCCCTAGTGGCCCAAATCAAAAATTACAGCTAAAGATCTAATGGGTACCACTGAAGAAATGGCTGTGTATCAGTTGGTTGGAGGTGTACAGAGAATGAAACTGACCCCCAAAATGCCTTGTTAACACTGGAGATACCCCTGGGCACTAGTAAAGACACTATAGATGGGCGCTTTCAAAAACTGAATTCCTGGGGAAAGCTGTAGTGGTAGGCCGACATGCTGACTTGACTGCCCAAACTCTACTGGCTCTAGCAGAGTGTAGCAACCCCGTGGATAGCACTAAGGTGCCCAAAACTACTGCTGTTGATGGGTCCCCAGCTGCCTGGAGGGTGGTAACTAAAGATAGTGAGGATCTCTCAGAGAACGAGCTCCCATCTTTATCTGAGACCTCTGAGGAAAAGTTTGCCAAGTTGTTATTGGAAGAGAGTAAAACCCTCGAGGACTTTAAAAAGTTATTCATGCCGCATGGGGATATTCCTTCCCCGACACCCATGCCAGCTCCAGTGCCTGCCCCTTCGCCAGCTCCTGTGCCCGCATCAGTGCCGGCACCCACACCTGTGCCCACAGTTAGTCACGACTCTTACCGCAGGCTGAGAATGTTTTCGGGCACTCTCCCAACCCCCCCTTGGGGGAGGATGACTGGGAGACCTGGATAGACTATGTTGTCCCTCTAGTACCTGAGTGGCAGTGTGCGGAGGCAGAGAAATGAAACAGGATCATGGAAATATTGAGGGGTCTCGCTATGGAAGCAGTTAGGTTCTTGAGGTCCGCAAATCCTGATTCTTCAGCTCAGAAGTATCTGTCTGCACTAGAAGGTGTTTTTGGTAGCATTGAAACTGGAGAAACTTTAATGTGGCAATTCAAAAGCACCAAACAGTGGAAAGGGGAATGTCTTCCCGTGTAAGTTACTCGTTTGGAGAGAAGCTTACTGGAAAGGTGGGGTATCGGCCATTGAGTTGGATTGTGTGAGATTAAGCAAGGCAAGGCAAATTTTATTTAAGCAACACCCATCCCGGAGGCTCTGGGTGCTGAACATATTAAAATTTCATACAACAAATCATAATAAATACATAAACACCATGCTATTGAACATAAATATACAATATTCCAACAATTAAAACAAGATCTGGTATAAATACTACCCTCAAGAGCAGCAACTAAACTCAGAATAGCCGAATAGATCATATACTACAATATGCCAAATACTCTAAATTTCAAATTATCCAGCTAAAGCTCCAGGATGGGAGGGGTGATCCCCCTGATTACTGTGACCTGATAAAGGAACTCAGGGAGGTTGAAGTTGAGGAAGAAGACTGGAATTCCTGTGCAGACATTGCTAGAGTAGCCTCAGCGTTGGAAAGCCCTTATGAACCAGAGACTGCTAAGGAAACTCCGCCATGGGCTGAGCTAGTGAGAGAAGTCAGAGAAATGAAAGCTGGTGCCCCTACTAAGGCCTCTTCCACAGACAAAAACCCTGGTCCCTCTCAGAGCGTGTGTACTATGGGGGGGGGTGCAAACTCAGGTATCCCCTGCCGATGACAGCTTGAAAACTGAAACAAGTGAATTGACTGCTGCAATAAAAGAATTATTGAGACGTATTGCACTGCCTTTAACACCTCAGATGGAGGTTGAACCCAGACTTATTGTTGTCAATGCTCCAGTTCCAGCACCAAATGTGTACCCCTCCCAACCTCCTAGCTGTGAATGGAGACCAGCTCCTAATGCGATGTTTCGGCCACGCCAGACTAAAGAAAATATAATTTGTGATAGAATGCCGGTCTCAAAAGGACCTAGACAAAGTGGTACACAAACTCCAAGGGGAGCTCCGAAAAGCAAAATAATAGCAGAGGGGTGAATGAAACGATCGCAGTGGAGGTTCAGGAAATTCCAAATTCAATTTCTTACTGGCTAAATCGTCCGTCCAGTTTCCTACTACAGTTCCTCTGGACTGGTCCAAATTGATGGGCCCTTCCATGGACAATACTGTACAGATAGACGGGATTCTGGCCCGAGCAGTTTTAGAAAGCGGGTCTCAAGTCACAGTAATCTTCTAAGACTGTGATGAGCAGCATTTATCTGACCACCTGTTACAACCTCTTGATGGACTGCATGTGTGGTGGTTAAGTGAAACGTCATACCCATATCTTGGCTGTTTAAAGGTATGGCTTTCTTTTCCATCCTCTGTGGCTGGTGTAGGAGATTCTGTGGAGACGCTAGCCCTGGTCTGCCCTTCTACCAGAGTTTATGATGGTATCCCTGTACTGATTGGCACCAATGCACATGGTTGGGTGCCTGGCCCAGCTATGTGAAGAAAGGCAGAAGAAAAATACAGGAAAAGCCCTGCGTGTTCACGCCCTGATCCAAAAGGCCTATGAGAAACAAATGCACCCTGAGGAGAGTGACAAAGATGAGCCTGTTGGGATGGTTTGGAAAAAGGATCCTGCTACTATCATGTTACCTCCAAATGCAGAATGCAGTATCAGTGGTGAGGTGCGGCTGCAAAAAGATATGACTAACAAAATGTTGATGCTGGATGCCCCAGATAAGGGAAAATTACCCAAAGGACTGCTGATTAAACCCAGTGTGCTTCCGGCGTGGGGTCATGCTTACGCCCGATGAGTTGTGGTACAAATACAAAATGTTACAGACTGAGACATCATGGTACATAGAGGATGCACCCTGGCTAAAGTCCATTGTGCTGACACTGCTGTGCTCTCATCCCAGTGCAAAACTGACAAAGGACGTAAGGTATCACCTGACATGTTTGATTTTAGAGATTCACCTATTCCCAAACAGTTGCAGAACCGGGATCAGTAACACGCTGGCTCAGAGAACCAAGGTATTCTCCCTCAAGGAATGGGATGTTGGTTGTGTCATGGGTGCCGAACACCACATTTGTCTGCACGATGAGAGACCCTTCAGGAAGAGGTCTAGACGTCTAGCCCCGGCTGACATCGACGATGTCAGACATCACCTACAAGAGATGTTAGTGGCTGGCATCATACAGAGTCACGCAGCCCATACGCCTCCCCAATTGTTGTGGTGCGGAAAAAGAATGGCTCTGTCCGTATGTGTGTTGATTACAGGACCCTTAACAAAAGAACCATGCATGATTAATATACAATGCCATGCATACAGGGTGCCCTGGACTGTCTAAATGGGAGTAAATGGTTCTCCGTCCTCAACCTCCGAAGCAGATACTATCAGATCCCAATGGCTCCTGAGGACAGTGAAAAAAACTGCATTCATTTGTCCCTTGGGCTTCTGTGAGTTCCTTCGCATGCTCCAAGGCATATCAGGTGCACCAGGAACATTTCAACAATTAATGGAATGTGCAGTGGGAGATATGAATCTCTTGGAATGTCTCGGACTTCCGTTTCCGCCTCTAACACTAATGGACGCTTGATCCGAGAGCTCCGTTTCAACCCCTAACAATCTGTGGCAATCAATAAATCAATGAGCAGCAAACTGTCTACAAGGCCAAAAATCACCAACTACTGGATGCCTACCAAACACAGAAACAAGGATTCCACATCAGGGATGGCGGGGAAAGGCACACAAAACTTACATGAGTGGGCCCTCCCGATAGCGGCCTGTCTGGAGACCTCGAGTAGCACCCAGGCGGGATGCGCGACTACCTCGAGGGAATTGTCCAAGACATTGCAACAAATGAATGCCACACTCCAATGTCTTGAAACCAGGGCTCAGGAAGATCGAGCAGCCTTACATACCCTGTCACAGAAATCCGAAGAAATGGAGCAATGCCTAAATGAATATACCACAATTACTGACTCACATAACACAGCCCTCCTCGAACTGCACTACAGAACACAGCATCTAGAACACAAAATGGAAGAGCTAGAGAACAGGAATCGGAGTAACTATATACGGATCCATGGAGTACCGGAGGACACAGAAGCAGGGAATATGATCACTTTTATTGACTCCTTCCTCGAAAAAATTCTAAATTTGCCTAAAGAAAAGGAGCTTGGTATTATTACGGCATACTGACTGTTAATACCTCAACCCAGAGACCCAAAACCCCGCCCCTGTTCCATTGTGCTCACCTTTCTTGACTTCAGAACCAAAGAAGAGATCCTAAACTTAGCCTAGTCCAGAAAGGTCATACATTTCAGGGACACCGACTATATTTTGATCAAGACTACACCTCTCACCTCACCTACTAAATCGTCAGAGGCAGATCTTGGCAGTAATTAAACAATTACAGCTGAAAGGAGTCAAGGCATTTTTGGAGTACCCGGCCAGAATGCGGATTGTGACTGAGAAGGGCATTCAGAGATGTACAGAGCTGGCGGGTGCAAAGGAGTATCTGAAATTCATGGACATCGACTGGCAGAAAGAACCCATCACTAGAAAATTGGCGGACCTGAGAAACTCAGGGTGGAAGGCAGTGGGACCCAGAAGCAGGGGGTTCAGCGGTGCATCAGACATTTCCGCCGTGTGGCACAGGCTGCGTGAGAAAAACATTGGATGCAATGCATCTTGCAACAGCCCAGCAACAGTAGATGCAGACAGAGGCCAAGAGGGAATGACCGAGATGGACTCAGTTGCAGGCACCGAAACATGAAACGGAATATCGAGTAGGAGAGGATGTGGACACAGCCTTTTTTTTTTTTCTTCTCTCTTCGCTTTACAGCTGCA
Source organism: Neoceratodus forsteri (assembly GCA_016271365.2). Classification (NCBI taxonomy): domain Eukaryota; kingdom Metazoa; phylum Chordata; order Ceratodontiformes; family Ceratodontidae; genus Neoceratodus; species Neoceratodus forsteri. The sequence goes on along the minus strand of CM028130.1, from coordinate 958,904,462 downwards.
ATGAGCATAAGTGGCTGCTCAATGCAACCTGATGAAGAATAAGGGTGGTGTACATCGCCGGACCGTAAAAGCGAGAAATGGGGGTTTAAAACTTTAAACCTTCAGACAGAATGTCATTAAAATGAATAGTAGAGACTATTTGCCATAGACACAAGGGGGACCTGTTGCAAGACTTGGGGGGATGCTTGAAGATGGACCTGGGGGCCAAGGGTGTGCTCATGATGCCCTTGCCTGTCTCGGGAGTTGTCTAGAACCGGGGGGGGGGGGACACCGAAGAGCTCACACACAAAAGAAACATGTGCCTGGGCCACGCAGCTGAGAATAGCCACGTGGGGGACCTGAAAGGACATTTGGCTCTTGGAGGATGCACAGAAATTGGAAGAGAGCAAGGGCGGCTCCTGGCTATCCTGGTGGGGGAGACCACTCCCTGGGAGCGGGGGTCTCGGCCTGAATATCTCTCCATAATCATATAGAGAGAATTTGTTGCACCCCCAAGGAATAGAGTTGGGAGCCACACATAAATGGACTAAACGCCTGCATAACGCTAGCCTGGCAGAGGCCGGGGGAACCCTCATGTGGCATTCCGAGGCAGTGGAACTGGTGAACACCATAGTCAGCCGGAACTGACTTAATATTAGCTTTGGCAGTCTTGCAAGTCAACATGTGGTGGTGGGCTCTGGCGTCTGACCTCCTCCTGGGGAAACGTGGATGCTCTTTGAGATCAGGGCGGACCTTACCAGGACTTTCGGTGCTACCAGCCTTCTCGGGTGGGTGGAGAGATGGGTTTCCCTTTCCCTATGGTTTAGTTTCAATTCAATCCTATGGTATATGAAAAGGGAAGGGGAGAATTGGGAGTCGGATGAGCTGAGATAAATAAATTACTCAAGTGTTTTAAGTATATAGAGACTACCACTAACAAGAGGGATTTGGCATCTTCACTCTCTTTTGTAACCAGGACACGTAGCTCTGGTTAAGGAGAGGTGTCCCGGTAAGCAGGGGCAGTGCACTGTACCTCTCCTGGCCCTTCTGGGAAAGAAGGGTTAAGGAATCCTTAGCTTTGGATTACCCACTTTGGGAGTCATTGATGGTTCACAGTTGTGTTGTAAAAGCCATGTTGGCTAAAAAGGTTTTGTTTACCCAAGTGTTCACAAAAGTTTGGTCTCAGAATATTAGAGAGAAATTTCTAGTAATGGTTATAAGCCAGGGTCATGTACTGGTGGGGGGGGGGGGAGGCTGGCTGCGGTCCCATGGACCCACACTCATAAATACTTAAAATGGCTAACCAAAGCACGAGTATTTGCACATATAATGTGCATGGTCTCTCAAACCCAGTGAAATGGAGCGAGGTAATCACCTTCATTAAGAAATCGAAGGCGGACATGATATTTTGGCAAGAAACACACATGGCCAGAGAAGAACATGAAGAACTAGCTAGATTTGGGTTCCTTGGAGTCGCAGTGGCCTCGTACAAAAAGGGGCGCAGACAGGGGTTGCTATTTTGATACCCACAAGGGTACCTTTTGAAAGGGAAGCTGTCCTAGCAGACAAGGAGGGAAGGTATGTATTAATGAAAGGCTGTCTGATGGGCCATAAAGTAACACTGGCATCAGTGTACTTCCCCCCTGGGTCTCCATACATGTAATATAGATCCCTTCTGGCCACTCTACATGACTGGGGTGAACGGATGATCCTTTCACAGGAGATTTAAATCTGACCTTAAACCCACAAATAGACATCACATCCAAGCTCCCAAGGAGAGAACATAAGGTAGCCAGGGAGGTCACTAAGCTGTTAGTGGAACTGGGCCTGTCCGAGGTATGGCGACAGATAAATGGGAAATGAAGGGACTATACATGCCATTCGGCTGCACACCAAATGTACTCAAGATTAGATTACTTTTTGCTGCCCAAAGAGAAATTACCTAGGGTCCAGGATGCCTGGACAGGGGAGTTTGTCCTTTCCGATCATGCACCCCTATTCATGAAAATAAACTTGGGGGCCATTCGGAAAAACACCTTCTGGAGACTTAATGTCTCCCTTCTGAGAGACCTAGAAGTACAAGCTACTATAAGGGACACATATAAGCAATGCCTGGAAGATAGTGATTCTATAGAAGTATCCTCTGCCATATTATGGGATACAGCTAAAGCGATGCTGAGGGGCAAATTTATAGAAATCTCCTCCAGAAGAAAGAATGAATGAATGGGAGGCTAGATGACAGGTCTTAGTTCTGCAAATTAGAGCCCTAGAAACCCTCCAGAAAGAAAAATTAGACAGCAGGCGTATGAAGGAGCTTAAAGCACTCAAAAGGGAACTAGAAAATATATTAGATTAGCAAGTGGAGCAGAAACTTTTGTTTCTGAGACACAAATATTAGGAAGGGGGGCCTAGAGCTCTAAAACTGTTGGCAAGTCGATGTAGAGGGCAAAGGGCTAAAGCACACATACCCTCAATCATACACCCTCACACTAATGAAGTAAAGACCCAAACAGTGGACACAGCGGAGGCCTTTAAGAAATTTTATGCTAAACTTTACACCCCTGACCCAGATCCAGACAAAGGGGAGGTAGCGCAGTTCCTAAATGGTCTTACCCTTCCAAAATAATCCCAGGAACAAGGTGAGAGGTTCATGGCCCCTATATCCCTGGAGGAAATGCAAGAGGTGATTGGCACACTTAAGACAGGGAAGTGTCCGGGGACAGATGGGCTTCCTCCAGAATTTTATAAATTTTTTCGGGAGACAATCCAACCATTATTACTAAAGGTTTTCCGGGAGGTCCTGGAAGAGAAGGGTCAAACACCACCCTCATGGTCCAGGGCGGTCATATCTGTGCTGCCCAAGCCGGGTAAGGACCTTAAGCAATGTGCATCTTATTGCCCTATTTCATTGCTAAATAATGACTATAAGATATTAACGGACATTTGAGCGCGTAGCCTTAGCAGGTACTTCCCAGCCTTATACAATTAGACCATACAGGATTTGTCCCAGGCCGACAAGCCCAGGATAACCTTAGGAGAACAACCCATATTACTGACTATATTATAAAAACAAAAACACCCTCGCTACTCTTGAGTCTAGATGCACAAAAAGCATTTGACAGAGTTTCATGGAACTTTCTGAGGGGGGGTCCTTTCCCAGTTTGGGCTGCTGGATGGTTTCCTGAAAGGAGTGTTCAGACTGTATTCTGGGGCTAATGCCTATATCAGAGCCAATGGTCATGTTACATCTAATTTTGGGCTGGGCAGAGGACACGGCAGGGATGCCCCCTCTCGCCAATTCTCTTTGCTTTATATATAGAGCCCTTAGCTCAGGCGATACGTCAGAGTGGAGAGGTGAAAGGTATGAAGTTGGTGGGGGTGGAACATAAACTAGCCTTATATGCCGATGATATTTTACTGTATCTGTCAGACCCAGGTAGAACATTAGAAAGTGTATTCAGTAGACTACCTGTTCCACCACGGACCTGTAAACACTTGGAAGCAGCAGCTCTACGCTACCCGACTCAATTAATCTATTTAAAAAATTCCCCATTGAAAAGCTAATCGGTATCCAACCTGGTTGAAATATCGAGCGGTGGTCCGAAAAGCAGGAGGGGCTCGAAAATGACTCCTAAAAAAGGGTTTGTGTTTGAGGATGCTGACAGATTGAATAGAGGCCAAGGGCCCAGAGAGAGAAGCAGATCCCCATCCAGCACTAGGGGCTCTGAGCACGATACAGATGGAGAGCTGGAACATCTTTCGCGTAGTCGATTTCAAACTTTGCTCAGTGAAATACAGGGCTCCAGAATAGAAAATCGAAAGAAATTCAAAAGTATTTCCGATAAGCTTACAAAATTAGAAGCCCGCATGGATCAAATGAAGGAACGAGTAGCAACCATGGCGGATCACACACAACAGCTGGGAAGTGTCCTGGAGCTACTCCTGCAACAAACAACAGAGCTGCATACCAAAACTTTAGATCTGGAAAGTAGGTCTTGGAGAGATAACCTTAGAATTTATGGTCTGAGGGAAGGAGCAGACACATATCCAATGGCAGAGTTTACTGAAAATCTTCTCAGAGATGTACTGAACCTCCCCTCAGCATATGCTCTACGAATTGAAAGAGCACAACGCTCATGGATAAAGAAGCCAACTGACCCAGAGGCATGTCCTAGATCTTTAGTTATAAAGTGTGCAAGTTACAAAGTTAAGGAGGACATATTGCACCGAGCTTGGTCCCGAAAAACACTGAAATACATGAATTCCAAACTTACTCTCGATCATGATTACCCATCAGAGATACAGAGCGCCAGATAACGATATTCCCCCATTTTGAAAGTACTTCGAGAACAAAACATCAAGTTTCAGACTCCCTTTCAAGCACAACTGAAAGTTATCTGGGAGACAGGTACTGTAATATACACATCTGCTCAAGAAGCGAAACAAGATCTGATAAAAAGAGGAATGCAAATTCCCAACTTGCCTATGGAACGGAGAGTTGCAGGATGTCATTTCCACATGGACTGGCAGGCAGTGGCACACCAGAGGAATAGGGGAACTGCTAGGCTGAGTGCAAAAGAAGCACCGCAATGCGTAGCAGCACTACTTCAACACGCTGACAAGCGAGGCGACAAGCCGCCTTCTAGAATGGGAAATGAAGTCTGAACTTAAGCCAGCAAGTAAAGGTACTGAAAATAAATTATCCCCTTGGATCCACCTCATTAAAGAGTTCTGAAAGCTCTGGTTGCTGAGCGAGGCCTTCGATTCTTGGGGGCGAAGAGAAGTGAATATGCACTATTGCTTAATCAGCCCTTCTTTGAATTGCGACGAATGTACCATAAATACTATAATACTGCGGGACATCTGGTCTCAGAACATGGCGTGGACATGAACCACTGTCTAAAAAGGGTTCATAGGAGAGGAATTTTCCTTAATGGACATGTTTGAGCTCCTCGCTGTGTGAGTTACCGCTCTCCTTACCCAAAAACTTCCTTGGCAGGAAGATGGGAGACTACTTGTTTGAAGTTGAACTGAGTTAGGGGAAACGATAAAAAGTTGAATATGACTTATTACTTTTTACTTTAATTTACATGGCAAAGGTAATCTGTCCTTTCAGATAAAAACTTATTGGGGAAATAAAACATAAAATATTCATAAACAGGTAAGGGGTTCGGGGGGTGGGGATGCCGGAAGGGAAAGTGAATGAATTAAACTACTGTAAGGGTCTGTGACACATTGTCAGTTATATAAGAGCCGATTTTACAAAGAGCAACCGGCTCAGGGGGAGAGATCCTCTGTCTGAGGAAAAACACTCATACCCCAACTTAGTGGCAACCCCAGCAGGGAGGGGATCTTGCTAAGAATAGAAACCCAAATAGTAGAGTTTCCTACCTTAGGAATAATCTAGTTTCTGGGAGCTCTGAATGGCCCAGTTGGCTAAGGGAGCTCCATCTGGTTATTGTTCGATTGAAGTTCATCTGGTTTGTAAGTTAAAGGCTATCAAATATTATGATCCTGAAAAGGACCGACTTCTATCCAAAAAACAGCGGATTTACTATGGGGAAATGGTTCAATGTGAGAGCAGAACAGCATCTTTTTACCCAGTAAAATGACTAACAGAACACGATGATCTGCTCTTACAATGTCAATGGGCTAAATAACCCTATTAAAAGGAGCGAAATATTGGCATGTATTAAAAAGACAAAGGCGGTTATCACCCTCATGCAGGAAACACATCTCTCACGAAGTGAACATGAGAAGATGTCTAGGATGGGGTTTAAGGAGGTAGTAGCCTCTACTTATAAAAAGGTGAAACGACAGGGGACTGTAGTGCAGGTCTTGGGGGGGGCACAATTCCAAAAGGAGTACATCTGGGATTGACAGTGAGGACAGATATGTAGTGTTGAAGGGCTTGTATAGGGGCGAGAAGATTACCCTGGCATCGGAGTACTTCCCCTCAGGCTCTGAATATAATGATTGTAAAGTGTTTTTGTTAAAGCTACAGAACTGGGCGGAGGGAACGCTGATTTGTGATGGGCACTTTAACCTGGCATTGAACCCCAACCTGGACACCATATCTAAGGCCTTGAGACATTCAAATAGAATAGCTAGAAAGTTGCATAAGCAGCTGGTGGTGGTGGAATTAGGGATGATAGATGTATGTCGGCAGATATATAAGACCAGAAGAGACTACACATATTTCTCAAATCCTCACAAGACATATTCTAGGTTTGATTACTTTCTCTTACATAGAGAAGAGATGCAGCGAGTGGATTCAACCTGGATAGGAGACATGGTCTTATCTGACCATGCCCCCATTTTTCTCTCAATGGACCTAGGAGATTGAAAAAAAAAAAACACGATTTGGAGGCTTAATGTATCTCTTCTGAAAGATGAAGAGACTCAGAAAATAATAAAAGACACATATGAGAGTTACTTAGAGGAAAACACTGCCCCAGAAATTACAGCAAGTATATTGTGGGACACAGCGAAGGCCATCCTAAGGGGAAAGTTTATCGAAATATCAGCAAAAAAATAAAGTGACCGAGAATCTACCAAATTAGGTTTATGTTAGAAGAACAAAAGCAACAGCATAATAGGGACAGACACAAGGAATTACATAGCCTTAAAAAGCAATCAGGAAACCTGCTTGATTACCAGGTGGAGCAAAAACTGTTTTATATGAGGCAGAAATTCTATGAAGGTGGCCCACTCTCATTTAAGTTATTGGCGGCTAGATTACGAGCACAAAGAGCGAAATCTACGATTAACCAACTCATGCACCCAAATATGGGTCAGATTTTGACAAAAACAAAGGACATTGTGGAAGCTTTTCGAGAATAGTATGCTAAATTATATAAATCTGGCCCTTCAGTCCCAGATACCCTGACAGAAGATTTTATGGGGAAAATAATGCTTCCAGCACTTACAGAACAGCAGAGAATAAATCTTACTAAACCCCTCACATATCATGAGCTTAAAACAGAAATAGGGAGGATGAAAACAGGAAAATGTCCAGGCCATGACAGCCTTGCAGTTCAATTCTACAAAACTTTTACAGAGCTAGTGCAACCTTTCTTGTTTCAAACTATGCAGGAAGTTTTTAAGGGAGAGGGAGAGCCACCCCCTTCCTGGGCAGAGGCTGTCATTTCGGTGATCCCCAAGCCCAGAAAGGACCCCTCCAAATGCACAGCTTATCGTCCCATCTCCTTACTAAACAATGACTATACATTATATATATCTATAATTGCCCGTAGAGTTCAAGAAATCTTACCATCTTTGATTCACCTAGATCAGACAGGATTTATCCCGGGCAGACAGGCCCAGGATAATCTTAGAAGAACTATACTTATAGTAGACCATATTAACCACTGTAAAATACCATTCTTGCTCATGAGTCTAGATGTAGAAAAGGCTTTTGATAGAGTCTCTTGGTCTTTTCTCAGAGGACTTCACCACGAACCTATTCAAGCTATATGAGAACCACAGGATATGTACGAGCAAATGGGCATGTCTCTACAGGGTTTACTTTGGAGAGGGGTACAAGACAGGGTTGTCCCCTCTCACCAATCCTTTTTGCTCTGTACATCGAGCCCTTGGCGGAGAGTATTTGACAGAATCCTCAGATACATGGATACAGGTGAAGGATAGGAAGAATAAAGTGGCCCTGTATGCTGATGATATTTTGGTCTACATGTCCTTACCTGAAGATTCCTTACCACAGCTGATGAGGCAGCTAGATGTGTTCTCGGAAGTATCTGGGTATACATTAAATAAAGACAAAACAGAAACACTGTGTCTCCACTATATCCCTACATCAACACTCCCAGGAATGTATCCCATGAAATGGGACCTCCCTAGCATGCGATATTTGGGGATTCTCATAGGGCGAATTTCAGACAAACTACATAACCTAAACTACCAACCCCTAATCGCCCAATTAAAAAAAGACATCTCAAGATGGAAACTCCTACCTTTGACATTTGGTGCAAGGGTGCAGGCGTTGAAAATGAATGCACTACCTTGACTCTTGTATTTGTTTCAGTGTGTCCCCTGTGAGGTCCCACAATCAGTACTAGCAAACTGGCAACAAATTTTCCTTTCCTTTACATGGGGGAAAACATGTCCTAGGGTTAAAAAAAAAGTACTATACCTACCAAAGAGGGAGGGGGGCATGGCTTTCCCTGACTTGGCCAGATATTGAATAGCCTCCCAGATGTGAATAGCTTTGTTGTGGGGAAATAGAAATCATGAAACGCTATGGAAAAGAATAGATACTATAGACCAGACAAATCCCCCATTAATGGCCTTAATTTTTCAGCCTAAAATTCAATTCAATTGCCAAACATATTTTTCAGATACCAAGACAGTATTAGAGGGCTGGAGAAGAGGCATCAGGGAAGGAAAAATACAAAAAGTTATGTGGCTATTCCAGTGGTGGATATATGATCCTAAGTTTCCCATGGCAGCACAAGATAAGTGGTTTATAAAACAAGCAGTAAGAGGGATTACATCCCCATGTCAAATAGCACAGGGCACACAGATCATCGCTTTTCAACAGGTCCAGAATGTTTTTGGCTAGGTACATACTGATATATTGAGATTCTATCAAATTAGAAATTACATTAAAGAGTTGCAAAAACAGAAAGCAAAGGCAGAGGAGGCTGAGAAAATAAACATTCCTTTCAGAGATATCTGGAATACAACCCATGGTGAGAAAGCAATTACCCTACTATATAATGCATATGTCACGGGAGGCTTGGTGTCCTCTTTGCCCATCTTGAAAAAGTGGTAGAATGATTTGAACATCACTCTCACCGACACGGAATGGACTAAAGTATGGAGACACACATGGGCGACCACCTCCTCTCCAAATTGGAGACAGTTCTGTTGGCAAGTACGAATTAGGTACTTCTTGGCTCCTGTGCAGGTGACTCATTACGATAGGCGGTCTCCCCCATCTTGTTGGAGAAGGTGTGGGGCAGACAGATCCACACAGGCTCATGTTTTTTGGCATTGCCCCAAGTTGAGTTCTTTCTGGGCCCAAGTGATAGATAAATTACAGACAGTATTCATGATTCATACAAATTTGGGCCCTGAACATTTAGTGCTCGGGCTGCCCCCTAGGGAAATGAAGGGAAGGGATGAGAAACATCTCTGGTATATTCTTGTAGCTGCCGCCTTAAAGGCTATAACGAGAAGATGGTTACAGGAGAGTCCCCCAGATAGAGTAGAGTGGATGGATATTGTACACCAAATACAAATATCAGAGAGAATAACATGGAAAATAAACCAAAGAGAAGATCAGTTCAATAATATCTGGAACAGATGGGAACTGTCCACTCCATTAGATAACTAACTACTAGGAGAATGAAATAACAGGATAAAGTACATATACTTGTCTTAATAATAAGAGTGGGTCATATATGCAAGGAGTTATACCAATTAACTTAAGTTTATGTAAAAGATTTAAACCCCATGTATAAAATAAAAATATGGTCACAAAGTATATTTTAAACTTAAAATACTTGTTTAGATGTAGATCCGAAGAGATGGTATAAGGAAAGAAATATTGGTAACCTAGAGTTGTTTGGATCAGTTTTTATTTATGTTAAATCAACAGCTCTTTTACGATCTTTAACGCTTAAGTCTGAACTTAAACACCTATATAATTTGTCAATCTATAAAAATTATTCCATGTCACTATGTAACAAGAAAAGAGGAGGCATGTTGCCTTCGGAACTGAAAGATGTCATACTGTTCATAATGTATACTTTATATGTTGTACATGAATTATCAATAAAAGAGTATAAAAAAAAAGAAAGTGCACTCAGTATCATTGAAGCATTTTCTAAAATGTCAGGATATGCTCTAAACAAAACAAAAAACGAACTACTCAGTTTTAATTATATGTGCCTCATACATTTAAAGAAACAATACCCAATGAATTGGGACATGACAGTTATAAAATACCTGGGTATCAGGGTGGGTAGGTCAAATAGGCAACTTTACACCTTAAACTACCTTCCTTTGATAAATCAGTTAAAAACAGATTTTAAAAGATGGTCCCTGCTTCCTCTCCCATTACATGCCAAAGTCCAAACCCTTAAAATGAATGTACTGCCTAGGTATCAGTAAAAGCAAAAGGAAACAGGGAAAGCAGTCAGAACAGCAAAGGCCCAAACTGAGGAAAAAAGAGCCAACTCAGTTAAGAAGGGGGATAAAACCTTTTATAGGTACATCAGGGAGCGAAGAAAGACCAAGGGAGGGATAGTGAGGCTTAATAAAGAGGAGGGGGTGGGCAGAGGGTGACTGTGAAAAGGTAGAGATACTAAACAAATATTTTTGCTCTGTATTCACAAATGAAGAGGGGGAGGTACCTAAACCAAACAACAGAAACACTCTGGATATGGGGGTTGATACCAGCCCATTCACAGAAGAAAGAGTTCTGAAAGAACTGTTAAAACTGAAGGTGGACAAAGCAATGGGGCCTGATGGGATTCATCCCAGAATTCTAAAAGAACTAAGGGTAGAACTAGTGACACCACTGACTACCCTCTTTAACAAATCATGGGAGGATGGGGTGGTACCCGAGGACTGGAGGAGGGCAGATGTTATTCCACTTCACAAAAGTGGGAGCAGGGCAGAAGCAGGAAACTACAGACCTGTTAGTTTAACCTCAGTGATAGAGAAAATGATGGAATCACTTCTGAAGGAAAGAATTGTTGAGTACCTAGAGGCCAGAGGGCACGGACCCAAGGCAGCATGGATTCACAGCAGGAAGGTCATGTCAGATGAATCTAATAGATTTCTTTGACTGGGTGACCAAAAGTAGACTAGGGAGGGCTGTGGACATGGCCTACCTAGACTTTAGCAAAGCATTTGACACAGTCCCACACAAAGATTAATATACAAGTTAGTCAGCCTTGGAGTGGGTCCCAGATGGTAGCCTGGGTAAAGAACTGGCTGGCTAACAGGACACAGAGGGTAATAGTAAATGGAGTCCACTCTAGAGAAAGGGGGTTACTAATGGGGTACTGCAGGGTTCGGTACTAGGACTACTCCTCTTCAATGTCTTTATAAGTGACATTGCAGAGGGACTGGAAGGAAAAGTATGTCTCTTTGCAGACGACACAAAGATCTACATCAGAGTCGATACACAAGGTGGGGTGGAAAGGATGAGAAGGGACTTGGCAAGGTTGGAGGAATGGTCAAATGTATGGCAGCTTGGATTCAATGCTAAGAAGTACAAAGTAATGCACATGGAAAACAAAAACCCAGGGGAAGAGTACACAATGGGGGGTGAATTATTAACAACAACAACAAAAATGGAAAGAAACCTGGAGGTTGTCATATCAGATGACCTAAAGGTGGGCAAGCAATGTGAGAGGGCAGTAAGGAGGGCTTGGGGGTTACTGCGATGCATAGGGAGAGGCATCACCAGTAGAAAACAGGAAGTTGTTATCCCTCTGTATAGACAGCTGGTGAGACCCCATCTGGAGTACTACATGCAGTTCTGGAGACCCTATCTCCACAAATACATAGACAGGATGGAGGCAGTCTAGAGGACAGCAACTAAAATGGTGCAGGGTCAGCACCAGAAAACATATGAAGAGAAACTTAAGGAGCTTAATATGTATAGCCTCGAGGAAAGGAGGGAGAGGGCGGACATGACAGAAACTGTCAAGTACCTCAAGGGAATCAACAAAGTCCAAAAGGCAGCATCTTTCAGAAAAAGAGGTGCAAGAATAAGGGGGCACAATGAAGATGGGGGACGGCCCAGAGTAATGTGAGGAAATATTTTTTCAATGGAGAGGGTTGTGATGCATGGAACGGCCTACCTGAGGAGGTTCTGGAGTCAAAAACAGTGGTGGAATTCAAGAATGCTTGGGACAGTCATAAGGCAATTCTAGGGGGTGGGGTTGGAGGAAGTAGGCTGTTGGTTAACTAGGATCTGCACTTTATCCATTAGGTAGGGAAATGGGCAGACTGGGTGGGCCAAGCGGCCCTTATCTGCCATCAAATTCTATGTTTCTATGTAATGTGTCCCCTGTGTGGTACCAACTCGAGAATTAGAAAACTGGCAAAAGATGTTTCTGACTTTCCTATGGGGAAGGGACGCCCTAGGGTGAGGAGAATCTTACTTTATCTTCCTAAGGCGAAAGGAGGCTTGGCCTTCCCAAATCTGCAGGGTTATTGGTGTGCAGCCCAGATGAGGGTGGCCCTTCTGTGGGACAATTCCCACTATGACGCTCTCAGGAAAAGAATAGATATGTCAGAGCACACAAGCCCTCCCATCGGGGCTGCACTTTTTATGGGGGAGGGGAGGAACATAAAAACGGAATATACAGGAACTGAAGCAGTCCTAGCAGGATGGCAAAGGGACACCAAATGGGATTCACACAACAACATATGTGGAGGCACAGGTGGTTGATTTATGATGCACAATTTACCCCAATAGTACAGAATGATTGGTATCTGAGACAAAGTAAAGCAGGATTGCTGGACCGCAGCACAACTTTTGAGGGCTCACGATGATTTCTTTCAAGGCCACAAAACAGATGTTTTAATGGGCGGAGGGAGACTGCCTGAGATTTTATCAGATCAAGGATTATGTGAACTCAATAATGAGGAAACTGGGCCCTGGGGGTCTAGAAAATGAGGAGGGAATCCCCTTTAGAAGGACATGGTCCTTCATTAATGGGGAAGGAGCCAGATCACTCTTGTATGCCAGCTACACAACAGATTAACAATCAACTTCATTATACCTTAAAGATAAATGGAAGAGAGATTTGGGGGTGGACATCTCTGAGGGACAATGGAACATAGTTTGGAGAAGCACCTGGTGCACATCCTCTTCTCTCACATGGAGGGAATTTGGATGTAAAATCCAAGCTAGATTTTTTTTTCTTGTGCCAGTACAAGTGGCACAAGGGTAGCCGGGGATCAATACAGAATGCTGGAGGAACTGTGCAGAAACCCGAACCACACAGGCACATATATTTTGGTATTGCCCCAAGATGGGAGAATTTTGGAGAGAGGTGGCGCAACACATGAATACAGTGTCCATCACACAGACACATCTGGGCCCTGAACAACTATTATTAGGTATCTATCCATTAGGGATGAAAGACAAGGTGGAAAAACACCTTTGGGCCATACTATCTATATAGCAGCACTGAAAGCAGTAACAAGGAAGTGGTTGAAACCAGAACCACCGCTTATATCTGACTGGGTAGACATAGTGCGAGATATCCAGAGGTTAGAGAAAATCATGTTGGACCTCGCACAGAGATCCCTGACATACCAAAATCAATGGACTCGGCGGATCTTCTATGAAGAACAGATGGAGGACCTTTAACGTAGCAGCAAGCTCTAAAGGGGGGGGTAGAGGGGGAGGAAGTCTGGGAGGGGTATAGGAGGAACTAGTGAGGACCTCACACACAATATAAGAGACGATACTAGGCACCACTCAATATGTGTGGGAATGAGTATGAATTGTAAGGATGAACAAAAATCAGAGATTAAGGATAAAAGACCCTGAGACCAGTTTTAGGAGAATAATTAACTTTATTTCAAAACCTGAGACACTGTTAGTTGATTTGCTTTAGTTGATAAACAGCTGTTATTTGTTCTTGTCTTGCTACTCTGCACTTTGCTTTTAGCAAGGGAGTTGACTATATCACCTAGAATAAAGAAAATGGATTAAATAAGTTAAATTTGCAATTAGACAACAAATGTCAATATTACTGCCTATTGAAATATATGTACACTGGAATAAGTTGTCTGATGTACTCAAATTATGATGTATCCAGAAGTTTTTATGAATAAACTGAAGTATTAAAAAAAGAATCTCTTGGAATGTCTCGTCTACCTTGATGACGTCACAGTCTTTGGAAAAACTTTCGAGGAACATGAGGCTCACTTATTCAAAGAGTTGGGGAGACTTGAGGAATTCAGTCTTCAGCTATCCATTGACAAATGCCAGTTTTTCCAGAGTTCTGTCAAATACGTGAGCCACATTGTGTCACCAGAAGGCATACACACTGATTCCAGTGGTGGAAGCATTAACCAGCTGGCCAAAGCTAAACAACTTAAAAGAACTTCAAAGGTTTCTTGGAGTCTGTGGCTATTACTGCCGATCTGTCAAGGACTATACCAAAGTGGTCCAACCCCTACTAAACTTAACTCAAGAGTATCCACCCACTCACAAAAAGTTTAAGAAAGGTTCTGAAGAGACACTGAAAAAAACTATTTCAGACTCAATGAGCCATTTGGACAGCGATGGACTCTCGATTGTGACACTGCCTTTGAAGAAATAATATACAGATTAACTCATGCTCCTATACTCGCTTATGCTGATCCATCAAAGCCCTATGTATTACATACAGAAGCCAGCTTCAGTGGTCTCGGAGCCGTACTCTATCAAGAATACCTGGAAGAGCCGGCCCGGTGGTGCTGAGGTTGAGGCGCTAAGCATACACCTCGTGCCCGCGGCTGACCCAGGTTCAGGAATGAGCTTGGGAGTCACCAGGGGTCAGCGGGGAAGAGATCGAGCATCCGGAGGACTGCTCTCTCTTCCCGGGAAGGGAAGGGGTGCTGCTCACTTCCCGAGTGACCTCTGGTGGTAGCCAGGGGTGCGCCGATGAGCAGCACAGTGAAACGCCAGGGGTGGGCGGAGTCACGGCATTACGTTGCCTCACTAGCCGTGCTCCAGAGGGATGGGAAGGGAAAAAGCACAAACTCTCCACCTGGGGATAGATGAAGGTGCTGCGACCTTCACCGCCCACACTCCCAAATCCGGGCCATCTCCCTTCTCCATTCCGGTGGCGCGGGCCACCTTGCCCTTCAAGATAAAGCGTCCCTACCTCCGGAGGGTTCAGACCCGAAGGTGGTGCTCAGCGGCATGGAGAGAGGGGAATGGTCACGGCGGGTAGCCCGCGGTCGCTGGAAGGAGTTCTCCAGAGTTGGAGACAAAAAAAAAGAATACCCGGAAGGATTGTGTCCCCTAGCCTTTGCCAGTAGAAGTCTGACACCTTCAGAAAGAAACTATCCGGTATGTAAATTGTAATTTCTTGCTGTTAAGTGGGCCATAGTTGACCAATTTGACGAATACTTGTATAGTGCTAAAATCTTGGTCAAAACCGATAACAATCCATTAACATATGTCCAAACAACCACCAAACTAGACACTACTGGACACAGATAGCTTTCCACTCTAGCAACATATGATTATGCAGTGGAGTACCGACCAGGCCTAACCACATAGATGCCGATGCTCTTTCATGAAGACCTGCTTCGGACAAACTGTGGGTTCATATTCCAGAGCAATCTGTAAAAGCCCTATGCCACAAGTTTGACCAGGAAGAAACCCTGTCCTCTGAAGCTGTAAACTGTCTGGCAGATTGCTTGGGACCTCCAGAGACTTGTATACCAGTTGCCTACCGTAATTTTGCAGTTTTAGACTTAAGTTCATTACCACAGCTAACTCCAGCTGACATCCTCAAAGAACAGTACTATGATCCCATGATCAGACCAGTAGCTGATGCTTTAAGAAAGGGGGAAGATATTTCCAAAATGTGGTCCAGTGACCCTAAGATTGCTTTACTTCTTCGAGAGGGGCCCAAACTCAAGCTTCATGAACAGCTATTGTACAGACGGCTTACTGACAGCCAAGGTGAAATTGTAAGGAAACAGCTAGTGCTGCCAGTTAAGTTCAAAAATATTGTCTTAAAAGCCTTGCATGACCAAATGGGACATCTGGGTAGTGAAAGAACCCTTGATCTGACTTGCTCACGCTTCTACTGGCCTAAAATGGGCCTAGACATCGAGCAACATGTTAAAACCTGCAGTAGGTGTCTTCGGCTCAAGGCTCCACCACTAAGAGCAGCTCCTCTGGTCAATATTGTCACAAGTGCACCGATGGAACTCGTCTGTATTGATTTTCTTAGTCTGGAGCCAGATTCAGAAGGCACTGCTAATGTACTGGTAATCACTGATCATTTCACGAGATATGCGCAGGCCTATCCAATCAAAGATCAAAAGGCCTCAACTGCAGCCAAAGTTCTTGTTGAAAAGTTTTTCGAACATTACGATGTCCCCCAGCGTATTCATTCAGATCAAGCTTAAGATTTCGAAAGCAGACTTATCAAAGAACTGTTGTCCCTATGGGGTGTAAGAAAATACAGAACAACCCCTTATCATCCACAAGGAGATCCGCAACCAGAAAGGTTTAACCGAACCTTGCTTGATATGCTGGGCACCCTGCAACCTAAAGATAAGCCAAAGTGGAGCCAACAAATAAGTGCACTTGTACATGCTTATAATTGCACAAAGAACAATGCTACTGGGTTTTCACCATACCACCTTATGTTTGGCAGAGAAGCTCGCCTTCCAGTTGATGTATGCTGTCGAGTGTCTCCTGATGGTGTTCAGACAGAAAACTACCTGCAGTATGCTAAAAATCTAAAAGCTCAACTAGATCATGCCTATCAGCTTGCAAATACCATGGCAGCAAAGAGGAACCTGGCCAACAAGACTCGCCATGACAAACATGTTAAAGCCCAGGAGCTCCAACCAGGTGAAAGAGTATTAATGAGAAATGTTGGACTTCCAGGTAAACACAAACTAGCAGACAGCTGGAGTCACATCCCATACATAGTAGTCAGTAAGCTACATGATCTGCCTGTGTATAAAGTACGTCCAGAAGGGGATCCTTGTGCTGTCAAAACCATTCACAGGAATCATCTGTCACCTATCAGCCAAATTGTAATCAATAATGTTCAAGAGACTGAGGCTTCTCATCGCCCTGTAACTAGGTCTGCTACTAAGGTCAAGCAACAAGATCAGCAAACTTCTGTTTCCCAGCCTGTTGCTCTTAATAATGTCTCCAATCCTGCAGACACTGCAGATACTGAAAATGCTGAGTCTGAAAGTGATGATGAAAGTGAATTCTGTACTGCCTATTACCCATCTTTTGAACTTGAGAGAGTGTTCCAGGGAATTCCTTCCATTAACTACGATGATGGTCCTGAACCTCCAGCTGTGGTAACAGATTCCAATTCATCAATTGTACCTGAACCTCCAGAAAGTGATGCTCACAGTGTGAATTTTGAAGAGGCTGAATCCCTTTGTATTGTGGAACTAATGGCAATCAGTGAACCTGAACACAACGGAGCAAGTAGTGAACTGACAAGTGACCATGCAAGTGTTAATAAACTAAGTGGGCTAAGTGACTGTTCCATTCTAATGATGGTAATCTTGTTCAAGAACCGGAGAGATGTGTCCTGGAGGATTTCAACTTTGCAGAAATACCTTTGACAAATGCCAGTGAGCCTAAAGAGTCTGAAACTAGTACTCAACAACAAGAAAGTGCAGTGGAACTCATTTCTTCTGAAGCTGTTTTGTTGCTGGACAATGAACCAGAACTTTTCACCCCGAATGCGGAAGCAGAAGTGCAAGTGCCGGTGCCAACTTTGCCATGTCACTCAGAAAGACCTGTAAAAACAATCTTAAAGCTCACATACGATACTCCTGGACAGCCTGCTAACTTACCCATGAATCTTGTGCACAAAGGAGTCTATGTCACAAAAAATTCCTTGCCCGACATTGTGTTCATTGCCTCCACCCAAGCTAAGGTGCTCGTTCAGTATAACCAGGGGTACAGAGGTAAATAAATGGGAATAAGGTGAAGTGCTGTGATAGAATGTGGTAAATATGTTGTTACTAAAAATTTAATACTGTCTGATGTGAAAAAATGTGAATTATACAACGGCAAGAAAGAATGCTTGCCTCTGATTGGTCAGTATGGCACTGGACCCACGATATTATCCCAGCACACAAACGACCGCATCAAATGTACAAATTAAAAATAAAATGAATCATTCCACGGCAGCGACTGCTTGCCCCACTATCACCCTGCTGACACCACAATCTCCTTCACTTCCTGGTCTGCCCCAAAACAAATGACACATTAAAACAACACTGTGATTAACTTTAGTAAAAGAAACTGTTTCTCGCTACCTCCCCCCCCAAAAAGTAACAGTAACACATCCCAATCCTCAGCAAGAGAGCAGTGAGAGAGAAGAGAGAGAAGTCTTTTACTTAGCGAGACACTTCATAACGCCGCTCATCCAGTAAATCTATGTTGTTTTGTTTTTTCCCCAACCCCAACATATAGAAACAAAAACTGTACCATAAACAGTCAAACCTCATGATCCTCATTATTCTTAGGATCGAGCGAGTGTACAAGCAAGCACGTCTTTTAAATACTCACTGCACAGCTCTTAACACTCACTCGCTCTTCAATTCAATTTTCAAACAAGCATCAGCTTCAAGACTCACTAAACACAAATACAGGGAAACAGAAAAGCCCCCAAAAAAAGACCTAAGGAGGAAACACTACGGCCTTGTAACACTACATACATTCTCATATGTAGAGAACAGAGCCACATGAAAAACACAACATCTCTACCCACTGGCTAAAACAATAAATAGGCACTATTTTTTAATAATGTATTCCTACCCACTTAAAAAAGGAAAAAAACAAACTTAAAATGTACTTATTCATCTTTTTTTGATTTTACAAATAAGCCATTGTATAATAGCAATAATGCACTCCAGGGTGTGTGTTGTGCTGGGATAACATCACTTCTGGGGTGATTAGTCGCAATCGGCCTGCGGCCCCGTGCCTAATCACCCCAGGCATGACGTTATCCCAGCACAACACACATCCTGTCATGCATTACTGCTTAATTCTAAACTGCTGAGGTATACCAAGTGAATTTAAAATGTCATGACAATGCTTTAAGTATAGGACGTTCAGATGCTAAGTAAGACAAAACTGATAGCATGCTACCTTGTACATAGTTATTATAAGCCTAGCTAGGCTGCTATAGGAAATTGCTATTCAGATATGTCTGTTTACAATACAGTGTATTTAGTAATGTGTTTAATGGCTACCAGTCTATTATAGACTTGACGTGGACGCCAAGCTTTCTTAGGCAGGGGAGAGTGTAACGCCCCCCATCCCCCATTTGGGGGGCTTACCTGATATGCCTCTGGGTGTTCTCCTGCTGTCACCGGCATCCTCGTTACCTTCACGGCTCTTTGCTGTTTAATCCATGCCCCCGAGTGTTCCCCTGTATTAGTGAGCCCTGTGGGGCTCGCAAAATCAATTTTGCGAGCGGTAGGCATGTTTCTAGGCTGCCACATCGAGGAGGATGCATTGGCGCATCCAACCACCGTTGCGGTCAGCAGTTCAGGAGGTTTTTCTCTGGTTCCCGGTGTCATGCTAAGTTTAAAAAGGCACCAGCGACACTCATAAAGCAGGAGAAAATATTTTAAATAAATAAATAGGCAGACACCTAAAGCACTGCCTCTGGGGCACAGAAAGCAAAAGGGCAAAGGTTACAGCATGAAGTGCCCTAATGAATATTCATAAGCTCTGCAGTGTTTCTAGGGGCAGTGTGTTACGGGAGCCGTGACTCCCCCCGAGGGTGTATCTGGTCAAATTAAAAGTGGACTTGTTTAATAGAGAACTGCTGGGGCTATAAGACTGTGGGAAATTTAATAAATAAAAGTTAAACTGCTGGCTGCACCAGAACTTTAATCTTGGGGACAGTGAAATAGACTGCTTTAGGAACTGCAAGCAGACACCATTTTTGCAGCCAGTAACCAATCGGAAGCCAGGATTTAACCAAGGGAATCATGGGACATTGCCAGAGACTTATGGAGAATAATCTGGGGCAATTTCTAGGTACCAAAAAGTGAGCCAATTAACAACTGGGGACTGTTTAAGACAACTTTGGCAGCCAATAGAATCTCTGGACCTAAACCCCATATAAAAGGGGGCAACTGCTCAGGATCTTCAGATTCGAGATTTGATTTGCCCAGGAGTTCAGTGTGTGTGCCTCTGGGGAGCCTGCTGGCTCTCATGGGTTAGGACTGCCAGGCCTAGACTTTTTCGGCCATTAGTCCGCGGGTCCAAGGTGTCCAGTCAGCCCACGTTAGGGTCTCAGCAGCAGGGGATTCGAGCAGCAATCAAGCTGGAATTCAGGATCAGCCTGCAAGCTGGCTGGAAGGACCAGAAAAGGACGAGCCTTACATATAAATGTGCCTAGCTTGGCAGAGTGTCTGTGCAGCAGGTCAGTTCGAGGTGTTCGGCCATCTGCTACTGCATCACCCCACCAGTTTCTTGGCTAGGACCATGCGGGAGATCCTCCTTTATCAGCTTCATGAAACCATCTGCACCAGGTCTCATTTCGTTGGATCACTCTCCGGTCTGGGTAGTGTGAGTACAAAACAGGGTAGCTCCCTGCAACAAAAGCTGCAATCATTTGTGTGTCATCTATTTTGCTTGTTTTGGGTTTATCGCAATGGACTGAGCCATCCGGCTCAGGATTACAAATATTTGGGTTGACTGCATGTAACTGTTTTCTTTCCTAAGGGCCCCAATGATCAGCTGCTATGCTGGCCTACCCTGGGCAATGCTTCAGGCTAGCCTGTCTTCCATACTGGGCACCCAGGGTTGTGAGACTGTGTTAAAGGGATTCACTGTGCATGCTTTATCAACCTGAATTTAATCAGAACTGCAACTCACTTGCTAGTTTTACGCCCCACCCTCGTTAACATCCCCCTGAATAAATCAGATTGTTGTTTTTTGCATTTAACCTCGCTAGTGTGTACCTTCTTGGTGGGGATACAGTACTGCTATTGTATTGCTGTATCATTGGTCTTATTTTCCAGGGGGTCTCCAAGGCAGTTGCAGAAGATCCAGCCCTGGTGGTAAGTGCAAGGAATGTGAGCATATTACTGTCATATGGTACATGTGAATGTTCTATTGCTATACTGTTTAGGCCACTAGAAGGGTTGGTGGGGGTTATAGCATCCCGGTGGGCTATACCAACAGCAGCTACGCTACCCCAAGACTATACCTCCAGGTGGTGGCACCCATTCACCGAGCTCAGGCCCCTCAACCTGTGCATAGTCACGCAGGCAGGGGTAGCAGCCCATAGGATAGCACCACCTAGGGGTTACATAAGGAAGATCCAGTAAGTTGTATGATTATACAAGCTGATTTTATTACTCCTGTTTCCCTTGGCCACTTAACATTAGAGGAATACTCTTGGATCATGTATCCACAAACCTTTTGTCAAGACCTTGTCAGATTTCTGCAAGCAAGGCTGGCTTTCAGGTCAGAGGAAGGTCAAACCCCTCTTTAAAATAATCCAGTCTAGCTCGGCCTGGTGGCACTGAGGGTTGAGGCGCTGGACGCCACACCTCGCGCCACACCGGCGACCCGATTTCGGGAGCGAGCTCGGGTGCCGGGGGTCAGCAGGGGAGGGACTGAACTGAGTGCCCGCTGAGCTGATCTCCTGTCCTGGGGGAGGGCATCGGGGAGCTCGGCGATTTGGCGGCCCCTGGTGGAGACTGGAGGGTGCTGCAGTAGCGCGGACTGGCATGTAATAGCATGCCTGATGCTGGCAGGGTAGCCATGTGCCACTGCATCAGGGAATGCACACACAGAGAAGAGGTGGGAGGAACAGAACATAGGAAAACCCCAGTTCTAGGGGTAGGCAACGGCACCAATCCCCATGCCCATGACCGGGTCCAACTCGGCCGGCCTTCACAGATCCTCCGCTCACGGGTCCACGTCTGCAGCTGGAGTCTAACCGTGAAGAGCGCCCAAGGTAGGAGGGGCGGCCCCACCCCGGAGGGGTTAAGCTGGGTGTGCCAGCTGCGAGGTGAGGGCGGAGGGGAGGAAGGTTCGGTCAGGGTGACTTCAAGCAGGACAGGATAAGGTTGGATGCCTGAGAGAGGCTCCTAGAACCGTGACCAGAGGGAAAAAAGAGTCAACAAAAAAAAAATAAAATAAAATAATCCAGTCTTTTCTCTATGTGCCTTTGCTGACACTGCCATGTACATTTACATAGAATTACATAAAAAAACATATATACAACAGAATTATATCTACAAATAAAGGCTAGCAGCTGCCTGCCTGTCACCCCTCCCTCTGTCCTTATGTCCTGCATATACAACAGTCCACTGTACCAAAATGCTCTATGTCTCACGTCACCTCCCTGTGTCCCATCAGATTCTGCACAAGCTCTCAGCCTCTCCAAACTAGGATCAGTCCTCTGAGCAGCTGCAAATTCTTCCCATTTTCCCAAGGCATGGGACATGTCCCCTTCAGTTCCTAAACTGGGGTCCACATCTCTAGCATCAGAGCATTCAGGGTCACTGCCATCCCTAACATTCTGACCACTGGTTACCCCTCCCTCCTCAGAGTAACCTTCTGTAGCTGTTTTGTGAACTTCTACTTGGGGAAGTCCTGCCTCCCTTTCACTACTCTCCATTTCAGGAGACACAGGCTGGGGAACCAGCCTCCCTTTGTTTTCTACAGGGGCTACTGTGGGGTCCAGGGAACTACAATCAGCCTTTGCAGTCTGACTGTGGGTAATCGCACACACCACTCCCTTCTGGAGATTGTTCCTGGAATCACATCCAGGGCGAGGTTGTCTGCCAAAGCTACTTTTTGCATCCTCTCTCCTGTCTCACCCCAGTCCAGGAAAATGCTAGCTAGTGGCAGAGTTTTCTCCCCCAAGTGAATCCCCTTACTGTTACAAACTGATTAGGTATAAGTCGTTCAGGCCCAACCAAATCCCCTTTTACTAAGGTAAGAGACACCCCCGTGTCCCTTAACCCATGGGTGTGCACCCCATTTATATTAACCAGGTGAATGTGCTCCCTCATGTTTATAGGCATGCTTTCAGGGATACACAGTGCACCCAACTCTGTTTGAGTACCACTCTGTCCACTCTGCACCTTTTTAGGACAGTGTCTAGCAAGATGCCCTGGCTGTTTGCAAAATCAACAATCATCATTTCTTTTATCCAATAAATCCTTTTTTGTAACCCTTTCTGTGGATGCAGTGAGGGTTTTAGCTGCCCTGAAGGCGCACTTTTCCCCTTCTGCGCTGCCACACCCGTTCCACTCCCTTTCAGAGCAGGCCTGCTCTCGGCATGGTGGTCTGAAAGCTCTGCAGCCTGCTGCGCTGTTTTGGGGTCTCGGTCTTCCAACCAGGTTTTTAGCACTATTGGGCAAACCCTAAAGAATTGCTCCAGAATTATAACCTCCTCAATTTTCTCAACACAGTTTGCTTCCACTCTCTCCCACCGTTTCAAAAACTGACGCTGCTTTGTGGCAAGTTTCTCATAGCTCATGTCAGGGCTTCTCCAGAACTTACGGAATTTAACCCTGTATGCTTCAGACACTAATTCATACTTTTTAAGCAATGTAGCTTTAAGTCTCTCATAATTACTACTGTCCTGATTGTCCATCTGGCCTAGTGCCTCATGTCCTTTCCCAGTAAGTAGTGGGGATAGCTGGAAGCTCCAGGACTCCTTGGGTATTTTAGCCTGGATACAGACTTTTTCAAACAAATTCAAAAATGCATCCATATCCTCCACCTCTTTAAATTCAGCTATTAATTTGGAATTTAATTTATACCCCAGTCCTGGAGTTCCAGGTTCACCTCTGCCACTTATCTCCTCTGGCACTGGTCGTTGGAGTCTTAGCTTCGCCAGTTCGAATTCCCTGACGCTCTTTTTCCTCTGTCTCAGCCTCTCTCTGACACTGGTATTCTTTTTCCTGCATCTCCTGCTCCATCTGGAACTTCCTCTGCTTGAATTCCAGCACCAACCTCCTCAACTCTAGCAGCAGCCTGATCCCTTTCTGGCTCCAGCGTTGTGGTGACCTTCTGACGCTGTGGCTCTGGGTTCCCTCTGGTCTCACTATTCTCCTCCCTGTGACTGCACTCTGTGATGTCCCTTGGCACCCTGATGTCCAAGGTTTGGTCCTTTTCAGTCACCAGCGGTGACTCGAGGTCCTGGTCAGTCGCTTGCTCATCGGCTGCCACAAGAGCCTCTACGAGGTGCTTTATAGTTCATCCCTCGCACTGGACTCCTCTTTCCTGACACAACTGCTTTAGGTAGTCTGCAGTGTATTTGCTGTAGATGGAAGCCATTTTCTTCCCTAACTACTGCGACAACTAGCTTACACTCGAGGAAAAAAAATAGGTAGGGAACTTTATACTGTAACCAAATTATATATATATATATATTTTTTAAAAATCTCTGCCTTGTTTGTGTGTGGACTGTTTACAGTTTATCAGTCTGGTACACTGTATAAATCCACTGTTATAACTGTGCCACCAATATCTCAAATCTCAACCATATGCAACCAAATTGCTCAGATCCCAACACTGCGCACCAGATCTGTCACAAACCCACTCCTGGGGGTCAGGCCCACTGAGCTCACAGTGCTCACCATTAAGTGCAATCCGTGACAGTGGGGGGAACAGGAATACCCTCCTCGCCTTTTAGAATGCTCGAGGTCACGACTGCACCTCTGCCACGAGGATCCTGAGTGTCACTCTAGCTCTGGATAAGGGTACAACACCAGTCTTGAGTCTTGTGGTCAGAAATAAACCTTTCCTTGGCTATTACATAAAGGAGGAAGACCCAGGTATCAAACTCTCTTCGGAGAAGCAGTATAACACCTGATTTGGCCTTCTCCCCACAGGACATGGAACAGCCTGGTTCAAAATCTTTGTAGATTCTGGCATTCTCCCTATCCTTCCAGATCCCTTGCAGACCCATTTCTCAGTTAGGTTGCTTATGGTGGCACCTCTGGCAATAACAGTTTTCACAAATTAATAAAGCTTCTACAGTCACACACACAATATAAGAACTCTCTCGCAGGCAGAATTTCTTTAGAAAAAACAAAGTTTTACTAAAATACTTAAATAAATGTACAACTAAAAAGAGAATATTAATTTGGGTTACAGTATATGGGAAAAGAAAATAGAAAAATGTACAATGGAACACACTAAGACTGTTAGCTAATCTACCTGAGGTATGAAGAATTCAAAGTCCAGAGTATCACTGGTTTACAAATTACTTCAGTCTTTCTGTAGCAGCCTTTGGTTCTTAGGCAGTCTCTGTGCTGACAGGTGTTCACTTGTGGTCAAGAGAGTCCAAGCAAAATGGCCGTAAGTGTCTAAGCTTAAATAGAAGACCTCCCCCAGTCTGGGAATAAAGGCTGACCCTTCCACTTTAGGCCAGCGGGTGTCACTCTTGCGCTTTCCCTAAAGTCTTATTTTCCTGATAATCTTTGATGTCAGATTCCCATAGTTAACTCAGGGTTTATAATCTCACACAAGCCTGTTAGAAGGATGATTCCTGGCACTTATTAAAAAAATTAGTGTACTGTGGGAACCTTTTCTGTTACCTCTTGTCTAAGACCATTTCCCTTTTGATCTTAAAGGTTTACAACAGTAGAAATAGCTTCTCTCATCCTGGGATTTTGAACTGGCTTAATTTAATTAGCTATAAGGAAGACTGTGTAAACTGTGTGATTATACAAGCTTATTTTATTACTTCTGTTTCCATTGGCCAGTTAACATGAGAGGAATACTACTGGATCATGTACCCACAAGCTTTTTGACAAGAACTTGTCAGATTCCTGCAAGCAAGGCTGGCCTGCAGGTCAGAGGTAGGTCAAACCCCTCTTTAAAAAAAATCCAGTCTTTTCTCTAATTTTCATTGCTGACACTGTCATGTACATTTACACAGAATTACATAAAAAACATATATACAACAGAATTATATCTACAAATAAGGGCTAACAGTGGGGTAGCTTGCCACAATATGTTTGGTAAAATTTCATGGAAATTTCACAGAACTGAAATCATAATTTTGTCAGAATTCCACTGGTTGAAGATACATTTTGCCCAGCCCTATAAAGTGCATAAGAATTTCAGTATCAGTGAGAAAAAGTGCAGGAACTCAGTCCCTGCTGTATACTGCAAATAAGGTATAAGAACTTAGCTCCTATATGTTCCTGTACTTTCATCAATGTCCGTGTCTAACCACCCACACAGGGATGTGGTTACTACAGTATTGTCACGCTTAACTCCAATATGTTGTAAAATCATAAAGAGGTTGATCAAGCAAAGAAATTATGAACTCTAATTTTACTGATAATACCCCACATTGATTTATCACCGGTCACTTGTGCACAACACATTTAATCACTTTTTACAATATAATTAGTGAAAATCTTGACAACAATATCCCTACTGATGTGATCATGCTTGACTTTGCCAAAGCTTTGGATAAAGTCCCACACTTAGAATTGATTTCCAAATTAAGTAATAAAGGAATCAGTCCACTGATAGTTTACTGGATAAATAATTGGCTTGCTGATCAATCTCAAAAAGTGCATGTTAATGGTACCTCATCAGAACCTGGTTTAGTTACGAGTGAAGTACCCCAAGGGTCTGTTCTTGGTCCAACCCTTTTTAATCTATTCATATCAGACATAAATCATAGCACAGATAACATGGTTATTGAATTTGCTGACAACACCAAACTGGGTAGCCCAGTTGACTATTCCAGCAAATATGTCTCCATGGTCAATGATCTCAAAAATATTGAAGCGTGGGCTACAAATAATAAAATGTTGTTCAATGCAGACAAATGCGTGGTTATACATTTTGCTAAAAATAACCCAAAGTATATACAGGTTACTCACCTGTAACAGGAGTTCTAGGAATGGTATATGTTGTTCATCCACACTGTCCGGCAGGTTCCTTGCCGCTTTAAATCTTGCCGGAAGGTCTTCAAGCTGGCTCCTCCCACCCACCCGGGTGGTAAAACTCTCGGCTCCGTCCCACGATGCCAGATCTAGCCGCTGGAAGCCAGGTTGTGCGCCAAAGCTGGGGAGGTCGAAATGTAGGATGAACAATATACACCCTAGAATTCCTGTTACAAGTGAGTAACCTGTATTCAAGGACATGGATATGTTGTTCATCCACACTGTCTGGCAGACTCCTAGCAGTTCTCTGGGAGGAAGGAGGCAAGGCGCACCCCCCCGATACTTACTTGGGAAATAAGGACTGGAGAACAGAGGCCCCAAAACCAGCATCCCGGCATGACTCAAGGTCGATGTGGTAGTGGGTGATGAAGGTGTGTGCTGACTTCCAGGTAGCAGCCCTGCAGATTTCCTGGATAGGGACATCCCTGGAAGCAGCTACCGATGCAGCGGTATGGCGGGTAGAATGAGCTCTTATCCCTCTGGGAGGTTCCATGCCCGCCAACCTATAGCAGAGATCTATGCAGGAGGTGACTCACCTGCCTATCGTCCGCTTGGCTGCAGATCTGCCAGGTGCGGCTTCAGCGTAGGTGACAAACAGCTGGCAAACCTCTCCCTGAACTTCAGCCGTCCGCCTCCTTATAATAGCGCTCTTCTAAGGTCAAAGTATGAAGCCTATATTTGGCCTCCGAGGGTGTGATTGGGGTAGAACACCGCAGAGTCAATACCTGGTTACGGAACTCCGACACCACCTTCTCGGAAGGGAATTTCGGTGTGGGGCGCAGGACAACCTTGTCCCTGTGGAAGACCAGATAAGGAGACTCGATGGAAAGCGCCTGGTGCTCTCCCATCCTTCTGGCTGACGTGATAGCCACCAAGAAGGCGGTCTTCCATGACAGGTGAGAGATGTCACACCTGTGCATCGGTTCGAATGGCCTGCCCTTGAGCTTAGCCAGTACCAGCAGTAGATCCCACGGAGGTGGAGGTTCTCGCACCGGAGGGGATATGTGATCAAGGCCTTTGAAACAGTGCCCGACCACCGTCTCCTGCGCAACCAATTGCTTCCCAGCCCACGCCTGGTAAGCAGAGATGGCTGCCAGGTGCACCTTAAGGGTCGTCGACTGAACCCCTTGCTGAGAAAGGGACCACAGTAGTCCAGAATGCTTGCCAAGGAACAGGAGGAAGGGTCCAGGCCCTTGCCCTGACACCACATGGAGAATCTCTTCCAATTGAAGGCATAGCATTTTCTGGTCGACTCCTTACAGGACACCTCAACGATGTTGAGGACCTTGTCGGAAAGACCCAAGGGCTGGAACTCTAGCCGCTCAGGAACCAGGCCATCAGGTACAGGGATTGAAGGTCCAGATGGAATACCTTCCCCTGATTGACTGAGATCAGGTCTGGGTGGGCTGGAAGAAACCTCGGAAGCCTGGAGCTGAGACTGAGGAGATCTGGATACCAGAACTGGCAGGGCCAGCCTGGGGCTACCAGAATCACCTGCGCCTTGTCCCTCCTCGCCTTGAGAAGCACCTTGGGGATCAAGGGAAATGGGGGAAAGGCGTAGAAGAGGCCTGGGGTCCACGGCCTCGAGAAGGCATCCCCCTGCAGCGAACCCTGCTGAGGGGGGTGGGCATGAAACAGTCTTAGCTTCGCCTTCTCCCTGGAGGCAAACAGGTCCACCTGAGGTGTGCCCCAGTGGGAGAAGAGATCTTGTACTACCTCCAGCAGGACAGACCACTCGTGGGCTGCAGCCCCTATCCGGCTTAGGGCATCGGCCAGGGTGTTGGAGGCTCCTGCCACATGAATGGCGAGGAGATCCACCTTCAGGCTGCGCACAAGTGACCAAATGCTGAGAGCTTCCCTGCACAGAGGCATGGAGCGCATCCCGCCCTAGTGGTTTAGGTAGTACATGGTCGTGATATTGTCCGTCTGGACCTGAACCTCTTGACCCCGTAGAAGTGGAGCGAAGGCAGTGAGGGCTAGGCAAACCGCTCAAAGCTCCAGCAGGTTGATGTGGCATCGGGACTCCCGGGGGACCAGAGGCCGTGCACTCTGTGCTCCCCCAGAAGGGCACCCCAACCCATCAGAGGCATCGGTCGATAGAGAGACCGTCGGCTTGGGGCGGACAAACGGGATGCCCTCCTGCAGATGTGCTGGAACGGTCCACCACTGGAGAGCGTTCCACATCCCCTGGGTCACTGTCACTAGCTGATCCAGCGGATCGAAGTGCTGTGACCATTGGCTGACCAGTCCCCATTGAAGTGGACGCATGTACCAGCGGGCCCAACGGACCACACTGGTACAGGCCGCCATGACGCCCAGGGGGTGCAGAAGTCCCGGGCAGGGTGCGATTGTCCAACCTGAAATGATTAGGCAAAGGAGGAAAGAACCTCGGCCCTGTCCACCAGGAGCCATGCTCTGGCTCGAAGAGAGTCGAGCTCTGCCCCGATGAAATGTATCACCTGCTTTGGCACGAGTTCCGACTTGGCCTCATTGATGAGAAGCCCAATCTGAGAGAAAACCTGGAGGGACAGATCTCTGGATCGCTCCACCTCCGTTCTGGAGGGGGCTGCAATCAGCCAGTCGTCCAGGTAGGGGTACACCCGGACCCTTCGGCGCCGCAGGAATGCTATCACCAGTGCCATGCATTTGGCGAAGACCCTGGGAGCTAGGGAGAGGCCGAAGGGCATGGCCCAGAACTCGTAAAGGGATCCCTCCGCTCTGAAGCAGAGGAATCTCTGATGTGACGGACAGATTGGGACGTGAAAGAACGCGTTCTGGAGGTCCAGGGAACAGAACCACATGCCTCATTCCAAGGATGGGATTATCTGAGCCAGAGTGACCATCCTGAATCTCCAAGACCTTAAGAACCTGTTCAGGCCATGCAGGTCGAGAATGGGGTGCCAGCCCCCTGTCCGTTTTGGGACCAGGAAATACCTGGACACAAACCCCGGGTCTGGAGGAGGATCCGCCACCTTCCTGATCACCTCTTTCTCGAGGAGCAGGGCAATATCGGCTCGGCAGGCCGACAGCGAGGCTGCCCATGGCCCCCCCAAGGGGCGACGGCTCGAAAGGGTGGAGCCTGCTCGAACTCCAGAGGCAGGCCCTTTCCTACCACCTCCAACACCCAGTGGTTCATGGTGACCAGGTGGAAAGGAAGTGGCAGAGCCATCCCCACACGGGGGGAACCCAGGGGGGAGTGACGAGGCTGGGGGCGACACCCCCTCAACCCGTCATTGGGCAGGCTTGGAGGAGGGACCTGCCAAGGGACCTCCCTGGCCTTTACCTCCCTGCTTCCTGTTGGAGGAAGCTGCGGACTTGGGTTTGGGATGCCAAGCGTAAGCCTGCTGGCCCTGGTGCTGGTGCTGTTGGGCCGGACGTGCTGCAGGCGCAGAAGAACTAAAGGGCTTGTACTGCTGCTGTCGGCGGCCTTTGTCCTTCTAGGTGGAGGTGACAGAGTCCAGAGTGGCACTGGACTTTTCGATCCGCTGGAGATGACCTTCCACTCCAGGGCTGAAGAGGTCAGTCCCCAAGAAGGGGACGTCCGCCAACTTGTGCTGGGTATCCACCGTGAAGGTGGATATCCTCAGCCATGCTCTGCGGTGCATGGCCACCGGGGCCGTAACTGATCTGGCACAGGAGTCCTCTATGTCCAGAGCTGTTTGGAGCTGCTGCTTCGCCGCCACCCTACCCTGGTCCCGAACCTGCTGGACCGTGGTCTGCAGGTCGGCCGGGAGATGAAGGATCACCTCATCCAGGGAGCCCATGAGAGTGTGAGAGAAGTGTGCCATCAGCACGGCCGAGCTGGCCTGGCGGAGGCCAAGGGAGGACGGAGCGTACACCTTGCGCCCAGCATAGTCCAGCTTTTTGGACTCTTTATTGGGGGGCTTGTCCACGTCCCTAGCATTCCCAGAACGCTGGAAAACGCTGTCAGTGACCAACCCCTTGGCAGAGGGGTGCTCCGAAAACCCTGGCAAAGAGCCAGTAGGGACCACATACTTCCTGGCCATCCTGGCCGAGGGCGCAGAACAGGAAGCAGACCGCTGCCAAAGTTCCGAGGCTGGGCAGACAATGGCCTCAGCCACCGGAAAGGCCTCCGTGGGTGAATCCCCTCTGTCCAGTATCTCTGTCAGGGGATACCTGGCCTGTTTGGATATGGGCTCGAGCTGCATCCCAGTGGACTCGAGATGAGCCAAAGCAGACCCATAAAGGACGATGGGCTTTCATCCAGTGACTGGCCCACGGAGGACTCCACATCAACCGGCCTGGAGAACAGGGAGGAGTCGTCGTCGGACTCCGAGGAGTCCGCAAAGAGCTGCCTAGGGCCTGAGCCACCCTTCACCTGCCGAGGACGATCGGGAGTGAGGGTGACCGACAACCTATGGGGCAGGCCTTGACCCAACTGAGAGTCCTTGGTCGGCGCCCCCGATTTCGGTTGTGGAGGCGGAGGTTCCACCACAATCGATGGGGCAGCAGGTTTCAAATGAACAACCGGCCCAGGCTTGGGCATCTCGACTGCAGTGAGAGGCTGTTTCGGCCGTTCGGGTGACAGCCACTTGATGGCCGGGGAAGGCGTAGGTGTCGACTTGCTCCTGGACAGAACTAACTGCTGCCACATCAGTTCCTCAGAGCGTCAACGCAAAGTCGCTTGAGCCTCCTCTTCGAGGAGGAAGCGAAGGCAGCCGGTGGTGCCATTACCTCAGTGCAGGACCAGGGATCGTGACCGATGTCGGGCGGGATCTGCTGGACTGAGAAGAGGTCCGAGACCGAGATCCTTGGTGTGTCCGAGAACAGGCCTGGGAGGGAGCAGGGGACACCCGCTTTTCCCTCGGCTCGGACACCTTAACCGGGGACTGTTGCACTGAGGGCGCAGGCATATCCTCGGTTTCCACCGGGGGAACCAGCGAAGAAGGGTTGTCGGCTTCACCAATCGAAAATCCGTCCGACAGGTCGAGAAAAATCTCAATTGCATCGTCGGGTGTCTCGGTCGGCTGACCTGACGGCAACGCCGTGAAGCCAGCGGCCTTAGCCGCAACCTCAACCGAAGTCGACGGTCGGCTGTCTGGGGAAGGGGACCTCTCCCACGAATGCCGACGACGGGACTTACCCTTGGAATCCTTCTTTTTGGACTGAGAGGAATGTCCCGATGGCCCCTCTCCCTTCGTGGAAAGGGACTGGCAAAGCTCCTCGAACAAAGCAGAATACGAGGTACCCAAAGAGAGTGGGATAAATGCCGTGACTGAGGAGGAGGAAGATGCGGCCTGGGCCGCCTCCTCCTCGAGGGTGATCATCTGCTCAAGCTGCTCAGCCGAGCCAGCCGCCACAGTAACCGCGCAACAGGCCTCTTTCGACTTTACCGGTGGATAACGCTCCTC
Organism: Neoceratodus forsteri; assembly: GCA_016271365.2. Classification (NCBI taxonomy): domain Eukaryota; kingdom Metazoa; phylum Chordata; order Ceratodontiformes; family Ceratodontidae; genus Neoceratodus; species Neoceratodus forsteri. The sequence continues at coordinate 958,872,453 of CM028130.1, read as the reverse complement.
GGGGCACCCAAGCTTCAACTGGGCAGTGCGGTCCTCCAAGACATTGGCTGAGAATGAACAGCATGACTCGCAGGCCTGCAGGTAGTGTTCTAGGCCGAGGCAGTAGACGCACATGGAGTGCGGCTCTGTCCTGGACATCTTCTGCCCACAAGGGCACCACCGAAAACAGGGAGTCGATTTGTCCACCGCAGCCATGAGGGAAAGGGAAGACTAAAGTCTTGAAAATTTTAAAACGAATTTCGGACGAACCAAAGTGTTAGGATCCAGTCTATCACGCAGAGCGTTAAGGAGGGAACCTGAGCTTCCAAGCGGTAAGGAAGATCTGGCATCATGGGGCGGAGCCGAGAGTTTTACCACCCGGGTGGGTGGGAGGAGCCAGCTTGAAGACCCTCCGGCAAGATTTAAAGCGGCAAGTAACCTGCCAGACAGTGTGGATGAACAACATATCCATGTCCCTAGAACCATATTTTCTCTATAACATCGAATTGAACAAAGTTGATAAAGAGCATGATCTGGGGGTTAAAATAAATACTAAGCTTTCTGCTGTTGACCACTGTAGAAAAGTAGCTCAGTCTGCAAATAAGGTCTTAAATTGTGTTAAATTATCATTTACTAACAAGAATGAACATATTATTCTTCCTTTCAATAGAATCTATATCTGCCCGTACTTGGATATTTGTTCCCCAGTCTGGAACCCGTACCTTAAATAAGATATTCAAATCTTGGATAGGGTTCAAAGAAGAACAACCAAAATTATTCCAAGGCTGAAACACTTGCCTTGTGATAACAGGCTGGAAGAAACTTGACGTGTCAGCCTGGAAGAAAGGAGGAAAAGAGGGGACCTCCTCCAGATGTATAACATTTTACACAACCCAAAGTTGATGACATCCTGTGGTTTTAAATTCCTCAACAGATCCCAAAATCTGCATTGTCACAAATATCAGCTAATGATTCCCAAAGCCTGCACCACCAAAAGATATAACTTCTTCACAGTTAGTGGCTAGGGATTGGAATAAGCTACCTCAATATTTTGTAGATGCTCCTACCATTGATACCTTTAAAAACAGACTTGATAAGTTTCTTAACTGGAACCATCACTCCTCCAAGTAACCAGATATACCCACATTGTCATGGCAGACATTCTAGATGGGCGCAAGCCTTTTTATGTCTTACTTAAACTGAGTAAACCTTGTTGTGTGTTATTTCTTTTTTATAAAATGTGTCAGGATGACTGCCACAAATACTGCAGTCTGACTGGATGAACCAGGCCCCCTGATTTGCTTATATGGACTCACTAAAGTAAGGTGTTGCATTTCTAGCAATACAGTCTTTTAAGGTCGGAAGGGATACTAAGTCCATCATGTCTGCCCTTCTGCTTCATAAACGGATGAGAAACAGTATTCTGCCAGCACGCTGGTGCAACAATAGAGCTACCGCTTGTGACGCTGACGACCAGGGTTCAAAAGTGAGGCTGGGCATCAGAAGGCTAGCTGGGGAGGAGGAGGATCAAGCGTCCCATGGACTGCTCTCCTCTCGGGGGGTGGGGAGGCTCCCCAGCACTCACTGACCCTGGGAGGGACCAGGAATCTGACAACTGGTGCACACTGTTAGTGGAGGTGGGGCAGACATCGGCACATGTACCCCTGAAATCACTGCATGTCCTGCCTCTGGGAAGAAGAAGGCAAAAAAACCTTGGGATGAACTAGATGCCACCCACCTCACGCCACAGGTCCTACAACACTGTCCCGTGGCACCCTCGGTGACTGCATACCATCGTCCGATGGGAGGGATGGGACCTGCCTCCCTGAGGCCCCATCGGGGGGGGAGGGAATCCAGAGCTATCAACTGGGTGGGTAAGTCCCAGGTCGGTGGATGAAGGGGCTGACTGTGGGGTAGGGATGATGAGTGCCGGTCCCATATAAAGTAAAGCAAATAAAATAGTATTCTGCCAGCCCACTAGCTCAGCGTTAGCATTATCACTCCTCATGACACCAATGACCCAGCTTCAGGAGTAAGCCAGAGTCATCTGAAGGCCAACTGTGGGAAGTGAGATGAGTGGCCCACAGGACACTCTTCACCTTGGGAAGGGAGTTCAGTCTCTACCGCACTACTACCATCTGGGTGATCATAGTGCATCCGGAGTTCACGGGCAGGGAAGGAGGGAGGACACCAACAGCAGAGCACATGCCATGCGCACATGCTTCAGAAGCTTCCTTGGCTTCTTAGGGAGGGGGAAGAGGGAAAGAACACCGATCAATACAGGAGGACATGCACCCCTCACTGCAGGCCCTGCACTGCTGACCTAAGTGCTCCCTTCTGGAACACTGACTGAGTCTCCCAGTCGGGGGTAGTGCCCTCCCAACGGCCCCACGCTGGGGGGCAAGAAAAAGTGCACTCAGGAAGAGAGGCAAGTCCTGGAGAAGGAGGATGAGGGGGCTGAGTGAGAGGGTAGGACTGAAGGGGGCTGATCAGCAGCAAGTGAAGAAAAGCATACTGAATAATAACCCCCCCCCCAAAAAAAAAGTACTGTGTGCCAACATATACCATGTTGAAGGAATTCTCTACCTTCTCTACTATGCAGGGTACCTGTTCATTCCCTAGGGATGCAGACATATGCCTAGGCTTACCTTGAAAGCCTGCACCGTCTTCATATCCACCTATCCCTAGTTCAAGAAAACTCCTTTTTCTGCTGTCATTATGTCTGCTGGTAGACTTCTCCACAAGTTTATCACCCTCTGGGAGAAAAGTGAACTCTTAACATTATCTGGTCCTGTGTAGGAAGATAGATGGTGGCAGGACTTGACCTGCATGCTGAGGTGTGGATTTTTTTTTTTTGCTATCAATTTATGAATCCTTGCTCCGGCCCTATCTCTGGAGGAAGCCTGCAGCCCCATCCACCGATGTCCACCAGCCAACGCCGTCCGATACCCCCCAGGGCTCCCCCCCCCGGTGGGGCCAGCGAGGCACCCAGAACCCCGCCAGAGACTGGATCTAATGTGGCCGGTGCCATGGATATTCGGGGGTGGGACCTCCAAGGTGCCCTCCGTCATCCTGCCAGAGCAAATCTTTTCTCCTCCATTTTTGTAGAGCCCCCTCAGAGGTGGAACATGCAATGACACTGGCACCAGTAGTGTGCATGCTCCCATTCGTGCTGACCCGACAGCAGTGTTGGTGAGCCACCCCCAGCCTCCGCTAGGGGCCAGGTGTGTGCAGACTGCTGAGAGACCCCCCTCCCAGGAGGAGAGAAGGCCTTGGAATGCTCAATCCTTCTCCACCCCTGCCGATCCCCAGTGTCCCGTGCTTGTTCCCGAACACAGGCCATTGGTGTGGCATCCAGTGCCTCAACCCTCAGCATCACCAGGCTGGATAGGTATGGATGTACTTTGGAGCTACTAACCCAATAAAACTATTTTTCATCCTACCGTAACCTATATGGTTATTTATTTATTTTTTTTGTTGCTTTAATCTACTGTCGTCGAGGCACAGGTCAGGAAGCATAGGAAAAACCAGGAGCAATTATAGAATTCACAGAAAGTATTTTATTTGTACTAGCAGTAACAAAAAAATAAATAAACTTGTTCTGTACAACTATTTACAAAGGCAGAATAAAATAGTGAAGATCCATCAGAGTTTTCCTTCAATCTCTTCGTGTCCCTTTTTGCAAGCAACTGCGGCTCTGCCCTCTTATAAGTCCTTGCAACCCCCTTCTTAACAAGCATCCTGTTTTTCCTAATGTGTTCTAGTATATTTCAGGCAGGTGCTGGCAGGAACACAATGTTCCAGAACTGAGACCCCATCTCCATAGCACTTCTGCAAAAGGCTTAAAAAGTGCTCTCAGATAACCTCTTGAGTTTCCAATAGCTTTTTGCAATCATCTCAAATTATAATTATATACATTTCAACAGTAACACTATATAATTTCCAAACGAAGGGATCCCAATATCAGTTACATTTCCACATAATGATTTGCATATATTTTATACCAGCAGATATGCAAGGGAGAAAAAGACAGAATAGCAAGGGAAGACTGAGAGATAGCGAGAGGCAAAGAATTGTGAGACTGTCAGGGTGATCAAGTCCTAGGTCTCACGAGAAATTCTGGTTACGCAATCAGACAGACAAAAGACAGGAAAGAACAGAACAGATCCCTGCATTCAAACTCTCCATAACAACTGGGACAGGGTCATTTTCAACCATGTCACATCTACCATCGCTTGTCTTGAGTGCACTTATTTTCACTCTTGCATACAATGTACTGGGATTAGCCACCCCCTAGGTGCACCAGACTTTGTACTAACTGCGAAGTCCTATGAGCATTACGTAAACTTAAGCACTTTTGTATCAGATGCTGAGTTTCATTTCCCCCTTAACTTGTGTATATACATCTGAGAGCTTCTATACTGTAACTGAGGCATCTACGTAACATGACTGCCCATTGTGTTTTATTATTTTAGGAAGCAACTGTGTAACATCTGGTGAAAACTGTGTAGTGTGACTATGTGTGTGTAGGGGGGTGTCACTGTAATGACCTTTGCTTAGTGACTGTTTCCTTAATAAACTTGAAACTTGAAGCAATTCCATCTAACACTTTTTAACCACTGTACATGAATTTAGCACCACTTAGCTTCTGGGCGCCACCTCCCCCACATCCTGTTGGAGGACATGTATGTTATATCTTATCACTACCCTTGAGTACGTAGTAGTAAATTATCTTTATTAAAATCTTAGAGAAACCATCAGTTGAGTGAAGGCTCATTTACAATGGGGTCCCAAGTTGGCAACAGACACAAATTACACAGACACTGTACACATTATGATACACAAACATTCAGAGTTTACGAACAGCAGTTTATGAACAACAAACAAATGTGGAAGACTGAGCTCTTATCCCGTCAGCCTCCTTTTATCCAGGGAGAGCAATATCCTAAGCCAAAACTTTTAATAATGGGCCATTAAATAAGTGCAATATCACACCCCATGGTGCTGCGTTCCTTGGGTTATATATGAACTCCTCCAGTGTGTGCCATGGGGCACTTGCCCTTTAGCCCCTATAGCATCCAATGAACACACACCCTCTCATGTGTTATTACCCACTTATCCCACTACTGAGGCTAAGATAGCATAACTAGCTGGCCCAGTGGTGCTAAGGGTTGAGGTGCTGGACGACACACCTCGCGCCATGCAGGCAACCTGTGTTCGGGAACGAGCATGGGCTGCCGGGGGTTGGCAGGGGAGGAGATGGATTGAGCGTCCGACAGACTGCTCTCCATCTCTGGGGAGGGGGTAGACCAGTGGCCAGTGCATGCCTGACCCCTAGCAGAGGCTGGGGCTCAGCGACATGGTGCCGCAACAGTGTGGGGTTAGAGTGCGGAAGATGCTTGAAGTGGATGTGCATGGCAGCGTGTGTGACCCTGATGCAGGCATCACTGCATGCCGCACACTCACAAGGGGAGATGGAAAACAGGAAAAAGAGCAGTAGGATGAAGGAGGACACCTCGCAGGCCCTGCTCCCGTCTAGCCATGGCATTTGGCCACAGTGAATCCGGTCTCCAGTGGTTGAGGAACCCTGCCAGCACCACTGGGGAAGGGGCAAGCCCTGAGGTAACTGCTGGCACCAGCTGGTGGACACCTGGGGGCGGAACTGGGGGCGCCCTCCAGATGGGGGCTGCACTGAAGCAAAGAAAAATAATAGCAAAAAAAAAAAACAGCATGACTCAGTTGGTAGCACATCTGCCTCTAGGCCAGAAGGTCATGGGTTCTAGTCCTGCACCAGTAAAGGACTCATACCATAAACACTGGCACCCATGTGCAGTATAAAGGGGATGTTGTACTGTCTGGGTGTGCCATCCTTTGGATGAGATGTTAAACCGAGGTCCTGTTTGCCTTTTCAGGTGGATGTAGAAGATCTCATAGCACCTCTTGAGAAGACATTGGGAATTGCCATGGTGTCCTGGCCAAATTCCCCCATTCACTAAAATGCCTCCAATGGCTTTATCTGGTTCAGTTTCAGTTGGTTTGCATCTGTATGCCACCCCCCCCATACCGGTATGAAGTTGAAAATAGGCAGTATTCTCTAGCCCTCCATCTCTGCTCAACAAAATGTATTTATTGAAAGGCACACTAAACAACAAGTCGCTCATCTTCCGGTGCAACCTGGGGGGAAGAAGTACAATAGGAATGAGACATTAAACACTCAAGTTACAAGATTAACATTAACATACAGTTGTAAGGCAGGTGTTACAAACCAAACAGTGTTACAATAGTCTTGCGCATAATATGTAGAAAGAGTGGAAAATAATAAGTGCTGGGTTAATAAGCAAACAAGTGCTTACGTAAAAGAAAAGGGGGAAAGAGATGAGAGGGAAGGGTGAGGTGGGGGGAGAGTTGTGTCCCAGGAAACCCCTTCAGGATGTGAAGAACCCTGCAAGGGGACTGGGGGGACCAGAGAGAATGGGATATGGCAGTGTCCCAGAAAGACCCCTTCAGCATGTGGGGAACCCTGCAAGGGGGCTGTGGGGCTAGACAGAAAGTGTGATAAAGCTGTAGGGATCAGAGGGAGGAGAGAGAAGGAGGAGGTGTGACTTAATGCTAGGAGGGGGAATAGGACCTAACCCAGGAGAGGAACCTTCAGGATACGGGGTACCCTGCAAGGGGGCTGGGGAAGGTCAGTAGATAGGGATTAAGACAGTGATAGGAGAGGGAGGGAGGGAGAACTGAACCCTTGAGGGGAAGACAGTTTGCACCTTTGGAGGGGATGGGGCCTAATCAATAGTCCATCAGGAAGCATTGGACCCTGCTAGTAGTCATGGAAAGTCAAGATAGTGGCTAGACAGAATAGAGGAGATATGCTCAGGCTCAGTTGGATTCCTTCATGATGCTGAGAACCCTGCAGGGGGACTGTGAAGGCCAGGGAGAAAGGTAGATGGGGAAGGGGAAGGAGAGGAAACAAGACTAGGTGCAGTAGGACCCTCTCAGGATGCTGAGAACTCTGCGAGGGGGACTGCGAAAACTAGGGAGAAAGGTAGATGGGAAGGGGATGGAGAGGAGACAAGCCTAGACCCAGTAGAACCCTTTCAGGATGCTGTGAACCCTGCAAGGGGACTGTGAGGGCTAGGGAGAAAAGGTAGAATGGAGTAGGGGTAGGAGAGGAGACATGCCTAGGTGCAGTAGGGCCCCTTCAGGTTGCTGAGAACCCTGCAAGGGAACTGTTAAGGCAAGGGAGACAGGTAGATGGGGGAGTGGGAAGGACAGTAGACAAGCCTGACACAGGTGGACCCCTTCAGGATGCAAGAACCCTACGAGAGGACTGCACATCTAGCGAGATAGGAGGAAATCAATCACTAAGATCTGCATTTAAATGACATGAATCTCAGTGTAAAACCACTGAAGCAATGCTTACAGAAAAGGTGCATTTAATAACAGAAAATAAATTACAGATACATTCAAATACAAGGGATCACGGGGTAGTATATGCAGATCAAGGTAGTTAGCATACATTATCCATAATCAGGTCCCTCTAGTTTACCTTCGCACTTCAAGTACTGATATCTGCAGCTAAACTCCGAGGCTTCTGAACTGCATTATTTCACTCCCGCAGCATGAATTATTGGTTTGTGTGGTAGAATGCCATCCTACCATTACTTAAAATATAATCTGACATCATTGATGACATCAAGGCAGACGGGAGAGTTAAGCATTATGTGAAAATTATATATCTGAATGAAACTCCACCCAGAGCAATGAATTCCACATCACGTCATTTATTCTGTGGCACACAGTGAAAGTTTTGTGGAAAATTATGTAGCTGTGGAATTATTTTGTTAGTAGAAAAGCACCCCAAAGCCCATCCAGTCTGCCATTACCCTACCTACCCTATGTGATGGTGAGGGGCCCTTTGTGGCCCCCAGCTTCCACCACCCTCACCAGGTGATGCTTCCTCTTGAATCCCATCACTGTCTCTGCCCACACCACTTCCCTAAGTAACCTGTTCCATGTATCCACCACCCCTTCTGTGAAGAAATGCTTCCTCACCTCCCTCTTGAATCTCCCCCCACTAACTTCACTGTGCTCCCTGTTCTAATCACGCTCGTGCTCAGCCTAACAGACAGAATACCAGGGGCCTTGCCCATAATGCATTGCATTAAGGATGCATGTTTTGTTTCTTCCAGACCCTCACAGAACATTTTTGGCTCTGACACTTGAAAGTCCTGGATGTTATCCATACAGGAAAACAAAGGATACTACCCAAATGGCAGCAGTTGCTGCAGAAATGCCCGATTAGGGCTTTAAGCATGAAATGTAATTTTTTTCTTACCTTTGTAATAGGTTATTTAATCACAACAGTACTCATGTCAGCTAAGCCTCCCCACCATGGCCATCACCCACACATCAGGCAGCTTCCACCATGTGAGGTATGCTAAAGAAGGCTATCAACTCTCCCATTAGTTGGTAGCCCTCATTAGCATACCCACTTGGCAGAAGCTACCTGATGTGCGCAAGACGGCCACAGGCAGCTCAGCCGACATGACAGCCAGCGCTGGACTTTCATGATTAAATAACCTATTACAAAGGTACAGAAAAATTTACTTTCATGCTTAAAGCTCCAGTCAGGCATTTCTGCAGCAACTGCTGCCATTAGGGCGGTATCCTTTCTTTTCCTTTAAATGTATTGTAAACAACTTCTGACTGTAGTTCTGGTGAGCAGATGGTAAAACTCTGGACCATTCATGTAGCTGAAGGAGGAGGACCACCCATTACCACGTAGTCCACCCCCAACTCAACAAATTGAGAATACCTCAGTCTGGGATTAATGGATTACCTGGTGGAACACATCAGCCTTCAGAGCCACTCCAGCTGAGATGAAAGGAGTCAAAGGACTAATTAGTTCTACTGGATGCAGAGAAGGAAATAAAGAACACTAATGAAAAGTAAATATTGCCATTTCAGTTTTTAAAGGCTAAAATTTAAAGTAAGATCTAAGTATATTGATTATCTAAACTGTGGCCTCTTCAGGAGTTGGTGCAACTGCCTGAAATTAATATTAACAATTAAAAGAAGTCAGTTATTCATTTTTATAACTGAAGTCCTTTGTTTCAATTTGCAAGTCATTACTTTTGCAAAGATAAAACATTTACAGTTAAGTCAAGACAGAGGGTTACAGAAATGTGCAATCAATCAGCATGACTATTCCGGTAGGATATCTAGCTTGGAGTTTGGTGCAGGATTGATATTTGGGGGATTCCCCGAAAGAGTTCAACAGTGATGTCATTGCTAATCCCGCCTCTTGGGGAGAAGAAACAGAAAAACTGGGACCGTGCAGCATGTCACCCGCCTCATGCCTCAGTTCCTACACCACCAACCCATGGCACACCGGAGCCATATACCATCATCCTGCGGGAGGACATGTGGTAGCCCTCTCCTAAAAGCCCCGCCGGGAAATCCAGGACATAACTCTGGGTTGATTAAATCCCCGGGCGGTGGATGACGGGGCTGGGTATGGGGTAGGGCCGCTGGGGGCTGTCCCTTGTGGATAAAGTATAGCAAATTTTAGAGTCCAACGGTTCCAGCCAATCATAATAGGATCTGCAGAGCAGCAAGACAGTGAACCATGATAGGCAAGTTACTCGTAGTAAGTTCATTAGCTATCTTTGCACTGGCTGTCCATCAGTAAAATACCATTCATGCAACTCAAGCAGAAAAGCAAACTGATTTAAGTCATATTTAGAAGCCAATATGAAGTGATCAAATACAAATAGAAAATACGGTATAAGCCAGCCAGATAGTATGACAGTAGAGCTAACACCAGCTATGCCAGCGACCCGGGTTCGGGAACAGATTTGGGTCACTCGGTGGCTGGCCAGGGTTTGGAGGATTGTGCTTCTCCTTAGGTTGCTCTCCTTCCTCAAGGAGGGGGGTTAATATGTCTTACTAGTCAGCTACAACTGGGAGGAATCTGTCTGGCAGCTCTGCGGGACCCTAAGGAAGGGGACCCCACGTACAGACACTAAGGGTGTCTCTGTGGAGGCAGAGTATGCATGCCACATCATGGTACGTGCATGGTCCCCTGGGGAGAAAATAACCTCTGACAGCAGCTGGATGACAGATACGTCCTCCCCAGGGACTGCACTGGCGACTGGGTATTTCCAACAAAGGTTCTGTGGCAGGGGGCGCCGGAGAGAAAGGTAAGTCACAGGGAAGTTGGAAGATGGGTCTGTGGGGAGAGCTGGTCCAGATGGGGCAGGCTGGGGTGAAGCAGGAGAGAAACAGATTTAAAAAAAAATACTGCTTAAATGCACAGAACTGTGCATTTAACAGGTGTTGGTGGACTGCCTGAAATTATTAATATTAACAATTAAAAGTCAGCTGTTAATTTTTATAACTAAAGTCCTTTCTTTTCTTCTTTTAAACTTAACAAGTTATTTCCTTTGCAAAGATAAAATATTTACAGTTGCGCTAAGACAGAGGGTTCCAGAAATGTGCAATCAGTCAGCATGACTATTCCAGTAGGATATCTAGCTTGGAGTCTAGTGCGGGAATGACATTTGGGGGATTCCCCTAAAAAGAGTCCCAGGAAGAGGCAGAGCTCTGCTACAAAGTGACCGCTATGGTATTAAGGTCAAATAACCATAACACCTTTTGATTCTCAAGGGTATTTCTCACAGTTGTAAGCCCCCCAAAATGGGCTTATCTCTGGTGGCAGCTCTGGTCTCCCCCGGAGTGCCGGTCGTTCCTGTGGCTCCGGGTGGGAGTCGCACCTTGCAACAATCCCCCTCCCCACTGGTGCTGCTACGGCCATTCTTCTCTGCTGTCTCGGCTGTTTTCAGGTTTGGGCTGAGCTGCAGGGTTGTGTCTGTGCCTCCGGGGAGCGGTCTTGTCTTAGATCCTGTTTTAGGGCTGGTTGTGCTCAGGACCACTCCGTTTTAAATAAATATTTAATTGTACATAAAGATGGCAGACCAGCATGAACTGTGCATGCGCAGCTGCCAACTAGTGAGATTTAAAGAAGCAGCTGCTCCTTTATCCAGAGCAGTTTCAGTGCTGGCTGGCACAGTTCTATATGATAATGATGATTGCTGAATAACGATTGCCATTTGGGCAACAGTACATTGCGAAAATGAATTTTGGCGATGTACACTGGTGGCAAACTGCAAGAGGGCACCGAGGCTGGAGTTTCTTTTTATGCCGCCCCCATTAAAGGATTCTCGACTCGGGGGGGTGCTGTTCTGGGGCTGTGTAAAACTTTAAAAATGTAAAAACCCGACTTACACAAAACAGTATCATGCCCAGAACCGCACCTGTACCCTCCAACCCTAGCCTGCCACCTACCTGCCATGCCACAGCCAGCTCGGCCACCACCCTTTTCACCCTCAAAACCTCCCTCCCTTCACCTGTCGTGCAGGCGGTCCCCATGCGAGTGCATACATAGCAATATCCCGTCACTATATCCACCTATCCAGTTGCCCCCCCTGCCAGGTAGCCCTGTGCACAGGTGCCATGATTGAGTCGCCCTTTTTGAAAGCGCTGAATCGCGGTTACCCTGTACACAGGATACTGGCTGGCACCATAGGAGGGAATTATGAATACTGGAACTCAGGACTACAATTCCCACAGGGTACTCGGGGAAGACAGTGTGTTTGGTGCCTCGGAGTCGGTCTGTGATTGGACCTAAGGTTTAGGTGCTAAAGTGAATAGAAGGGATAAGAGGGAGTGTGAGTGAAGTGAGGGGAGAATCGGAAGGGTGTGCAAGCAGGAGGTCAGAGCGGGGCATTTGCCCGCTTGGCCATGAGGCCATGTTTGTTCTTTTAAGAGTGTTAATGCTGCAGATAGGAAAAAGAAAGTGGGGCTGTCGTCTCCATGGAACCACCGTGCTTTGGGGGCTAAACTGCAGAGAGTTCCTTGGAAGGGACAAAAGAAGTGTCTGCCACCAAAGGACAGAGACATGAGGTAGATAGGTAACAATTTTTATTCATAAAATAACGAATATGGATAATTCCACTGAGCAGAAGCTCATTTTCAGGGAGGTCTAAAGTTCAAATTCCAGTTACTCTTTCAACAATTACACACTAATTGGATAGACAAATACATAACTTACAGCATACAAAATATAAAATGAATAAAATTACCAGGATGTCTATGTACATACTTGACAAATAACAACACAATATCTATAAAGTGCATTTTTTCACATACGTGTCTTAATATAAGATAAACCTGGTACACTGGTATAACAATACCATAAATAATGATTTAATTCCTACTCTATTACACCATCTATATTCACATGTAGTGAATACTATTTTTTATGTTTGCTTGCACGCATATGCAAGAAACATAGTGCCATCATCCGAGTTTTTGTAGGTGTGGCACCCTGTCTTCCAAATCAGTCATTGTGTTTGCAGGCACAGCCACAGTTCACCAATGAATCTTGCAACTGTCTACAACAGCAGTTGAAAATGCAGTGGCGTATAGTTGAATGGGAGAGACCCGCTTCAGTGAGCAGCGATAAGATAGTGTTGATGGCATATTGCGTGCTCATGCGCTCCTCCTTCCCTCCTCCCCATACACACACACACTCTGTATGGCCGACGGGGGAGCCCAATCCACCGTCGGCTCTGCTGCGCTCCCACCCAACAGAGTTCCAGGTACCACGCTGGGAGCCCACCCCAGCATGGCAACCGCCCCAGGCGTCGACGGGGTACACAATCCCCGTCGGCTCCACTGTCCCCAGACTACTGGGTGCCACGCTGGGAGCCCACCCCAGTGTGGCAACAGTCCGTATGGCTGATGGGGGTGCCCAATCCCCCATCAGCTCCACAGCCCCCCAAACAGCCTTCCAGCTACCACACTGGGAGCCCACCCCAGCATGGCACAAGTCCCGCATCGTCTACCAGAAAAACATAACCTGCAAGAAAAAAACTGTCCCTCACTGACTGTCCTGATCCCCACCCGCGCCCACCCTCTGTGCACCCTGCCTCACACCCCCACCTCACCCCATACTTATCTCCGAGTCCGCACAATGATTTTCGGTGGATTGGGAACACGTCTGCACTCTTCAAAGCAGACCGCAAACTGAGGAAATGCTGGTAAGCTGTATAATAGAAAGATGGGTTTTTTCAACTTTGATGCATATCTCAGGCATTTTTGGGAATTTTTTCACCAAATATTCAACATGGGGTTTTTGGGACGCCACCTCATGAATTCTGGCACTGTCATTTTGTTAATCGGCCCGGAAAGGTAATTTCGCGGTCATTGCACGGAACCACCTTTTGGGATTAATTTATGAAATGAGAGTGTCACAGTTCATGAGGTAGGCCACCAAAAACCCTATGTTGAAAATTTGGGGAAAAAATTCCCAAAAATGACTGTTTTACGAACATGCGTTGCGCTGTTCCTATGCACGCTTGTAAGTTCGCTAATTTTCAATATTTTCACTCCAGATTTTCAGCATTGCCATTTTACCACACCTCCTTATGAGTGGTATAGCTGTCATTTTTCATATCTCGCCCAAAATGTGTTTCCGCATGCAGCGTACAATGGCGCAGTCGGTGTACAAAATCAATGTTCGGGACAGATTAAGAAAATCACAGTGATACTGTTCATGAGCAGAGGTGTTAAAATGGCCATGTTAAAAATTTGGTGAAAAAAGTCCATAAAATGACTGTTACGAGCGACCATTGCACAGCTTCCACGCACCCTCGTAAGTTCATGCATTTGTAATATTTTCAGTCCAGATTTTCACCACTTGCATTTTTTCACACTTCCTTGTGAACAGTACAGCTGTCATTTTTCACACCATGGCCGAAATGTGTTTTTGCACTTCCAGCGCAGAAATGTGTGTCGCTGTGGGAAATCACTGTTCGGGACAGATTAAGAAAATCACAGTGACACTGTTCATGAGCAGAGGTTCCAAAATGCTTGTGTTGACAATCTGCTATAAAAAAATCCCCAAACTAATTGCATTACGAGTGTGCGTTGCACAGTTTCTACGCACGCTTGTGACTTTACCAGTTTTTTTAATATTTTCACTGCAGATTTTCAACATTGCCATTTTTTGCACCTCCCCATGGACAGTACAGCTGTCATTTTTCACATCCTGTTTGAAATGTGTTTTCGCACCTGTGGTGCCAAATGGCGTAGTTGCTGTGCAAAATCAGCTTTCAGCTAACAAACTGATATTGCCACTATTCATAAGGTTGGGGTCACAAAAAACCCATGTTGAAAATTTGAAGTGAAAATGCCAATGAACGCCTGAGGTGTTAGGGTTTCCAACCATAACGCCCCACCCTGTAACGATTGACAGGCATCAGGGTTGTGACTTGGGATTCTCTCCTGTAATGCTCATACCGTTCCACACCCTGCAGCCAGTGAGAGGCATTGAGGTGTGCCTTGGACTCTTCGGCCCCAAAGTTCACCCCAATCTCCTAAAGAGCACCCATCTCACCGTATTTCCTGATGGAATGGGATGAGCATAAGGGCCAAAGACCCTAAGGCACACCATGACACTTGGTGTCTGCACTGTAGGGTGTAGTGAAATGGCGTGGCCGTTATGCCTGATGACCCAAAGGCACACCCCAATGCCTGTCAGTCTCTGCAGAGTAGTGGTGGGGTTGGCTTCAGTTCAATACTTCACTGCTATTCCTATTATGCAGCTCTCTAACTCCTACACTACCAATGCCAATGCCAGCAAGCAAACATTCAGCATTGACAAATGCTTGTTTATTTCTTGTGTTTGGATTTCTCTGCTCAGGGGTCTTAAATTCCATGGCAATTTGTTCCAGAAAGATGGACCAATATATGCAAAATGGTTTCTTCCAAATTCAGTTCTGCATTTAGGCACTACATATTCCAAACTATCAGACGAACGTAATCAACTTGTAGGTGTTTTAATAGAAATAGTATCTGCTATATCATCAGGGACTTTTCTCCAGAATACATTGAAATATAAATATTGTTATATTCTGAATTCTCCTTTGAGACAGAGATAGCCAATCCAATATATTGTACATGTCTATTCTGTGGGTCCTTTTTGGAGCATCTACAATATACTTTGCTAACTCATTATACATGAGATCCAGTTTATGCAACTGTGATTTTGCTGCCCCTATACATACTAAATTTCCATTCTCCAGTATGGGTAATACCATGACATTTACTATAAACCGTCTAACCTCAAGTGATATACAATTTCTAGATCTATACAGGGGCCCTGAACATTTCCCTACCTTTTTTATGGTTTCGTCAATGTGCACAACCTATTTTAGGTGTTTATCTAGGCACACCCTAACTATAATTGTCTACTTGTTCCAATTTAATCCCATTAAAGGTCACAATCTGTAACCTATTATCTTCTAACTTAGTTTTGGTATCTCTATGGAACACCATAACTGGTGATTTTTTTTTTCATTTAAAACAAGTTTACAACACATCAAGAAATCTTGTAAATAATCAAAAGCTTCTTGCAATAATGGCTGAATAGATGCTATGGTTGTACCTGTTCCATAAACAACTGTATCATCAGCATCGAGGTGATAATGCACCCCCTGCTGTGGAACAATTAAATAATTCATATACAAATTATAAAGTATAGGTACAAGTATGGGTCCCTGTGGTACACCCGAGATGGTCCCTTTCAAGGTAGAGGTCCATTTCATAAAGGTCACCTGCTGTTGTCAGTTTTCCAAATAGTTCTTAATCCATCTAGTGGCCGTCTTGGATATACCACAGGATTTCAGTCTGGACAGAAGGATGCTATGGTCCAACGTGTCCCTAACGTGTCGGGGTAAGGAGCAATAGACTTCTAGGAAACTGAACATACAAGCTCAAATGGGCAGACTGGGTGGGCCATAGGCCCTTATCTGCCGACACTGTCTATGTACCTATGTATCTATGTGTCGAGTACTTTAGAAAGATCAACAAAAATTGCCCCCACTGGCATCCCCCTGTCCATTCCCTCCACAATGTCCCTGTAACGTTTAATAGAGCTGTAGATGTTCCATGCACTGGCCTAAATCCGGATTGTTACTCTAAAACACCATACCTAATCAGGAAGGCCTGCAGTTGCTTTGCTACAATTTTTTCCAAGATCTTAGAAATTGTTGGCAATATAGAAATCAGTCTATAATTTTCTATGAGTGACTTAGTCCCAGAGTTATAAACAGGCATCGCCCTTGCTGTTTTCCAAACATTAGGGATCTCCGCATATGTTAGAGGCATATTAAATAAATTAGCCTTCAGCTGATCAATTATAGGGGTTAGAAACATAGAATTTGACGGCAGATAAGGACCGCTTGGCCCACCTAGTCTGCCCATTTTCTTACGTAACAGATAAGCTGCAGATCCTAGTTAACCAACAGCTTACTTCCTCCTACCCCCCACTAGGCCTGCCTTATGTCTGTCCCATGCATTCTTGAACTCCCTCACTGTTCTTGACTCCACAACCTCCTCAGGGAGGCTGTTCCATGCATCCAAAACCCTCTCCATGAAAAATACTTCCTCACATTACCTCTGAGCAGTCCCCCCTCTATCTTCAAATTGTGTCCCCTTGTTCTTGCACATCTCTTTTTCTGAAAGATGCTACTCTATTGGACTTTGTTGATTCCTTGAGGTACTTGAAAGTTTCCATCATGTCCCCTCTCTCCTTTCTTTCCTCAAGAGTATACATATTAAGCTCCTTTAGTCTTTCTTCGTATGTCTTCTGGTGCAGACCCTGCACCATTTTGGCTGCCCTCCTCTGGACAGCCTCCACTCGGTCTATGTCTTCGCAGAGATGGGGTCTCCAGAACTGCACACAGTACTCCAGATGGGGTCTCACCAACTGTCTGTACAGAGGGATAACAACTTCCTGTTTTCTAGTGATGCCTCTCCCTATGCATCCCAGTATTCCCCAGCCTTCCTTATTGCCCTCTCACATTGCTTGCCCACCTTTAGGTCATCTGATATAATTACCCCCCGGTCCCTTTCCAATTTTACCGTTGTCAGTATCTCACCCCCCTTTGTGTACTCTTCCCCTGGGTTTTTGTTACCCAGGTGCATTACCTTACACTTCTTTGCATTGAATCTGAGCTGCCATACATTTGACCATTCCTCCAACCTTGCCAAGTCCCTTCTCATCCTTTCCACTCCATCTTGTGTATCAACCCTGTTGCAAATCTTTGTGTCATCTGCAAAGAGACATACTGTTCCTTCCACTTCCTCTGCAATGTCACTTACAAAGACATTAAAAAGGACCGGCCCCAGTACTGAACCTTGCAGTACCCTGCTAGTAACCCTCCTTTCTTCACTGTGGACTCAGTTTACTACTACCCTTTGTGTCCTGTTGTCTAGTCAATTTTTTATCCAGGCTTCCACTTTGGGACCCATTCCAATGCTCCCTAACTTGTGTATTAATCTTTTGTGTGGGACTGTATAAAATGCCTTGCTAAAATCTAGGTAGGCCATGTCCACAGCCCTCCCTGGTCTATTACTTTGGTCACCCAGTCAAAGAAATCTATTAGATTCGTCTGACATGACCTTCCCATCGTGAATCCATGCTGCCCTGGGTCCTGTGCCCCACTGGCCTCTAGGTACTCAACAATTCTTTCCTTCAGAAGTGATTCCATCATTTTCCCTACCACTGAGGTCAAACTAACTGGTCTGTAGTTTCCTGCCTCTGTCCTGCTCCCACTTTTGTGAAGAGGAATCACATCTGCCCTCCTCCAGTCCTCAGGTACCACCCCATCCTCCCATGATTTGTTAAAGAGAGTAGTCAGCAGTGTCACTAGTTCTACCCTTAGTTCTTTTAGAATTCTTGGGTGAATCCCATCAGGCCCCATTGCTTTGTCCACCTTCAATTTTGTTAGTTCTTTCAGAACGCTTTCTTCTGTAAATGGACTGGTATCGACCCCCATCTTCAGAGTGTTTCTCTTGTTTGGTTTAGGTACCTCCCCCTCCTCTTCCTTTGTGAATAATGAGCAGAACTATTCATTCAGTATCCCTGCTTTTTCACTGTCATCCTCTGCCCTCATTCCCTACCTTTTATTAAGCCTCAGTATCCCTCCTTTGGTCTTTCTTTGCTCCCTAATGTACCTATAAAAGGTCTTATCCCCCTTCTTAATAGAGTTGGCTATCCTTTCCTCGATTTGGGCCTTTGCTATTCTGACTGCCTTCCCTGCCTCTTTCTGCTTTAACTGATGAAGTTCTCTCTCCTGCTCCTTCTTAGGTTGCTAACTTTAACAAAATATTTGGCCTTCTAGACCTTCGGCTTTATTTTTATTTATTTTAAATAATAAACATGAGGTGAGGGGGTCCTAGATTGGGGCCTGGGGAGTGGGCAGCCCCAGGTCCTGGCATGCCCCTGAGCCCTGGATTGTGGAGTACTGGGTTCTGTGCCCAAGGTGAGAATCATGCAGTGAGGGTGGCTGTGGGTCGGGCAGTTGTCCCTCAAGAGGTGTGTGCCTTGTGGGTCCTAGAGAGGAGGAGCGGATAGTGAGGGCGGCTGTATTTGTGCTGACTATCCCCTGGTTGTCCATGCTCCTTGATGGAAGAATGAAGATGGGAGACAGATCACTAAAGCTGCTTGCATTTGAGGGTCCTAATTGGCCTTGAGTTTACTGCCTGTGTTTGGACTGCTGGCTGCCCAGACTTGAAGGTGGTTGCCTGGATTTCCTGTTCAAATGTGACTCCTCAGTCCAGAGTACTGTTTGAGTGTTCACTGGCACCCCTTGGTCCAAAGTACCTATCAGTTTCTGATGTGACCACATGGTCCAAAGTGACATTATGAGCTTCTGATGTAACCACACAGTCCTAAACAACCTGTTTGTGTTTTACTGCTCCACGGAGTGACTGTTCCTGTTATTAACTGTTCATTAAATGGGATCCCCTGTTTTCTGCAGCTCTTGTGTTTGAAGAGAACTGTGTTGCTGCTGAAAGAAGTTTCCTCCACAGCTATGTTTCCAGTGTGTTCTAGGGTGGTATCCAGAACAGCGGGAACCAGACAACCACCGAGGAAGACGTCAAGAAGCCTGACTGGTGAAGACAGTCCAGAAAGCCCTACGGGAGAGTCAGCGTTCTTCATCACTCCTGTGTACCGTCTCTACCCCTGAAGGTCCGAGGGCACCCTGGTTCCATTGGGTCTGGTATGTGGACTCTGGCTTTGGACTGTTTTTCTGGCTGTAACACGCTCCCCCTTCCCCACAAACTTTATCATCATAATATACCCCTATAGAGGGAAGGGGGGGCTTACACAGTAAAGTATTATGCCTGTACCTCATGATACACCCTTTATTGCGTGGCAAAACAAATGTGTATGTACAGAAGTGCTATTCTATAGTGTTATTAGGCTTTCTTTGCTGCTGTGGTATATTTTGATCTCACTGTGTCTCCAAATCCCCTTCCCCCGACAACACTTCTGTAAATGAGATTCATGTTTTTCAATTTATGTTTTCTACTGGATAAAGTAATTTACCAAACAAATAAATACAAACCCAGTACAGTAACAGTAGTGGCCCTTACTATTGCATTCTATAAGCCAATTTACAGAATGGTGAATACCACTCTAGCCCCAGGTTACGTGTGGGATATTTTGTCACCTGCAGTTGTAGCCAAAGGCACCAGTTCTGATCATCTGGTCAGTGCAATTTCAAAAGGAAATGCCGAAGTGAGGAAAATGCAAGGGCATCATTTTAAAAAAAACACAGCACCGTCTCAGACCTCAACTTAAATTGTTTTCTACAAGACAACAGTTACCGAAAAACAGCAATGTTACACAACCCCCTTCCCTTGTTACAAACATTAAACAATACAGAGTACTGGTGAGTATTTCAGGTGGCTGACTTAAGGGTCCACCTTCCTGAATCTCACAGTCCATTCCCAGTTTTTTCAACCGATTTTCATGCATCTGCTGGATCCCAAAAATGATGAGTTTTACCTGCATAAGAATTTTATTTTGCAGGGAGTTGGAGGGAGCATGAGATGCCCAGTTCACATAAAAATGGCCCACACAGAGCTGAAACTCTTTTGTCGCTGCCTGGTTGCCAAACTGAGATTGAGGTAAAACAACATTTGTTCCCCAGACATGGATGTTAAGTTACCAATTGCTATTTTTTTTTTGTTTTGTTTTGTTTTATCCTCTTGGTCACAGGCAGGACTTCCTTTTGCCTACCGCTATATGCCCGGTTTCGTCCAGCTGAGAATCTGCTACCTATCCTTCTGGGACCATAAGCCCACCCGTGACATGCTGCTGTACTGCCCCCCCGCTTACCCCCCCCCCCAGGGCTGGGTCTGCCTTTAGCCCCATGGCATTTCTTCCCTGGATCAGTCTGCCCACCCATGGCAGAGGTGAAGTCTGATGGTGTCCCTGGGGGATGGTGGCACGAGTCCAGTGTGGGACATGGTGAGCCGGTGGAGGTTTCATACTCCCCGTACTGCACCATTTTCTGCCCCTGCCAATCAGGAGCATGTGTCAGGACTGGATGCTGGCAAGGCCTGACACTGCCAACCCATGGACACGCTCCAACAGTCCCCTCCTACCAGTCACTTATCCCCTGCACTACCACATATAGCCAACCAGGTGGCAGTAAAGCAGTGGGACATGACAGTCTCCCTCCCTCCCTGGAGGAGAAGGAGAGTGCCCTGTGGGATGCTCCAGCCACCCCCCCCCGGCTGGCCCTCTGATGGCACAGGTCAAGTTACTAATTTCCTTTGCCACACAGCATGCCCGGTCTTTTTTTTTAATTTCTCTGGTCACAATCAGCAATGTGTGAGGCAAGCACTCATTACTAGGCTTCTTCGTCAGTGTCATTTTATTTATTTATTTCAGGTTTGGATTAATACCTTTGAGCCGAAAGACTCCTTTACAAAGCCTCCAAGTCAATAACAAGACAAGTTGTACAAGAGCATTTGGTATCAGGTTACAAAAAAAAATACAAGACAGATGAATGTGAAATACGTGTACAAAAATAGTTTCAGAAGTACATACGTTTACAGTCCATATCTGTATTAAGGAATACACACGAGGACTTTGGTTGGGATTCCCCAGTCTAAGTTTTCATAGTGCTGTACACATGAGTTACTAAGTGCCGGATAGGATGTGGCACCTTCAAAGACTTTGTCAGGAGGGTAGAGTGGGGAGGTAGCAGCCAGAGTAGACTTTGTCAAGGTTGGGAGAGGTAGGGAATATTCATGGGGTGGGGAGGGGGAGGGAAAAATGCCAGAAAAATATTTTTATGATTGGCAATTCTGCATGCTCTCAGGGTAGTCAGAAGGGGTGGTGGTATTTTTTTAAAAAGTGCTCAAAAATTACAGA
Organism: Neoceratodus forsteri; assembly: GCA_016271365.2. Taxonomy (NCBI): domain Eukaryota; kingdom Metazoa; phylum Chordata; order Ceratodontiformes; family Ceratodontidae; genus Neoceratodus; species Neoceratodus forsteri. The sequence continues at coordinate 958,851,173 of CM028130.1, read as the reverse complement.
GTTGAGTCAAAATGCGCATATCTGTGTTATGCAGATGCAAAAAATATTTACACTGTATTTTCATAGCTGCATCAAAACCGACATGCCATGGCTTGAAATATACTTCCTTCATAACTAGGGCATATTTGCAGCGCAAAGACAGGCTATGTTTCAGTTGCATCACTCAGAGCCTCCGGGATTGGGTGCCATAAAATAAAATTTGCCTTGCCATACCACTCATCTGAACGCACACACAGAAGCAGCAGACTGTGGAGTAATCCTCTTCTGATGACAGCACAACCTTCTGACACAGACGCAACTGCGATCTGCAACACAAAAGTGAAGCAACTTGCTGTTGCATCCATCATAACTCTTTGAAAATATAGGTCAATGTGTTTCCAGATCACATCAAAGCCCTGAAGAAAGATTTGTGGGCAGGGAAAGTACAGTTACGTAAAAACTTACCGTAATAGTAGATCTTCGAGAGAGGCTCTTGCAGTACGTAATTACAAATAGGACTGAAGCCAGCAGGTGTCAGGACCCCACGGAAAAGTTTCCAGCTAGCAGTCTCTGGTAAGGGACCGCCCCCACGTCAGGTGACCGGCATCAGGAGACGTCTGTATAAAGGGGCAGTCCCTCACGCCCGCCTTCCAGTTCTTTCCTTCCAAAGGCCAAAAGAGGCCAGACGAGAGAGAAGCGAATATTTCCCTCACTGGAAAAGGAACTGAAAAAGCTTAGGGGGATGGAAGGTGGGAAGGTATTACCTACTGCAAGAGCCTCTCTCGTAGATCTACTGTTACAGTAAGTTTTTACGTAACTGTACTATCTTACTTCGAGAGGGCTCTTGCAGTAGGTAATTACAAACAGAACTGAGTCCCAATCAGTCTGGAACAAGAAAAAGCAAATGGAAGGAGGAAAGCTACTCAAAGTAGATCCTCTAGCTGAGAAGGCCTCAAGAAAGGAGGCCTTGCAGGACAGCAAGCCTGAAGCCTGCTCTACGGCGAGAGGCAATAGCCAAACTGTAACATTTTGTAAAGGTATGAACGGAAGTCCAAGTGGCGGCAGCACAGATGTCTACCGCTGACACATTCTTGAAACAAGCCGCCGAGGCAGCGACTCCTCTGGTGGAGTGGCCTTGCACTTGACCCGGAAGGGTCTTGTTGTACTCGTCATAACAGAAGGTGATGCAATGAGCTAACCATTTGGACAGGCATTGCTTAGAAACAGCATTGTCTTCTCTTTTGTGGGCAAAAGAGACAAACAATTGATCAGTCTTTCTGAGATCTTTTGTTCTGTTGGTGTAGTATCTCAGAATTCGGTGAACGTCCATAGTGTGTAACAGATACTCTCCTTGACTGGAGTATTGTGTAAAGAAAGCGGGTAACTCTATGGACTGGTTCAATGTAGATTCCGCTACCACCTTGGGAAGAAACTTAGGATTGGTGCGCAGAGCCACACGTTCCTTGTGAAAAATCAAGTATGGGATTTTACACATCAGGGCCTAGAGCTCAGAAATCCTCCAAGCAGAAGTAATGGCCACTAGGAAGAGAGTCTTCCATGAAAGGAACTTCATGTCTGCTGAGGCTGCTGGTTCAAAGGGAGGCAAAGTAAGCTTCTCGAGAATGAAATTTAAATCCCAAGAAGGGACGGGAACTCGGATAAGGGGTCTCAAGTGGAGAACCCCTCTGAGGAAAGAGAGACTTAGAGACTTCCAGCTGAGCAAATATCCTGTCTGCAAAAGGGACATGGTAGGCCGAAATGTCCGCCATGTGTACCTTCAGGGACCAGTGACTAAGACCCAGATCAAAGAGATGGTGCAGGTACTCCAGCAGTCACCCAACAGAGCATGAGAAAGGCTTGAAATCTTTTGAAGCAGCCCAGATTGTAAACCGTTTCCATTTCATGGCATAGGTAGACCTAGTGGAGGGTTTTCTAGCCTCCACCAGGATCTCAGCCACTCGAGGTGAAACCCCAAATCGAGCTTGAGCTATGTTTGCAGGAGCCATGGGTGTAGTTGGAGGGACTTGAGACCTGGATGGACCAGGGTCCCCTGATCCTGGGTCAGTAAAAGTTGCGAGAGAGGAAGAGGAAGAGGAGGTCCCTCTGAGTATTGTTGCAGAAGAGAGAACCAAACCTGCCTGGGCCAGAAAGGAGCGATCAGAATAATTTGTGCTCCTTCTGAGTCGAGTTTCTATAAGACTCTCGGGATCAAAGGGATCGAGAGGAAGGCATAGACGAATCTGTCCTTCCAATCTAGAGACAGAACGTCTCTCCAAAAAATGCCGTGCTCTTGAGTGAGCGAGCAGAAGTCAGGAAGCTTTGCGTTTAAAGGTGAGGTGAATAGGTCCACCTGTGGCATTCCCAAACGCAGGAAGAGATCATCTAGGACTCCCTGATCCAGTTCCCACTCATTAGCTTGAGCAGACGAGCGACTTAGTTTGTCTGCTAAGGTGTTCTCGACCCCCGGGACGTGGATTGCCATGAGGTGAAGGTTGTGCTGTGCTGCCCAATCCCAAACTCTCATTGCTTCCCTGCAAAGAGGGTAGTTGATGTACCATACCACACACATATTGTCTGTCTGGATGGCTAAGTGGCCAGGAAGAAGATGCAGATGTAGAGCCTGAAGAGCATAAAGCACTGCCCAAAGCTCGAGCACATTGATATGAAGCGTTTTTTTGAGCTTGGACCAGGAGCCCTGGGTCCTGTGAGGTCCGAGATGGGCTCCCCAACCTCGCTCGAGGCATCTGTAGTCAGAGTCTGGGGGAGAGGAAGGCAGAAGGGAACTCTCTGAAAAGGTTCTCTCGAGCCATCCACCACTGCAAGTCTCGAACCATGGGGAGGAGACTAGGACAAGCTGGTCCAGGTCGTCCACCAACTGATCCCACTGAGACCGAAGCATCCACTGAGAGACCCTCATGTGGAGCCAAGCGCGAGGGACTGTTGGGATAGCAGCCGCCATAAGCCTGAGGAGGCGAAGAACCAACCTTGCACTGACCCGCCTGCGGCCGGACAACAGGCTTACCTGAGTCTGGAGTGCGGCCACCCTGTCCGGTGGCAGGAAGGCCCTGCCCAAGGTCATGTCCAGGATCGCTCTGATAAACTGGAGCCTCTGGGATGGGATCAAGTGAGACTTGATATGGTTGATGGTACTACCCAGACAGGCAAAGACCTGCTGGGTAAGAGAAAGAAAGCGCAGGAATTCCTCCCTGGATGAGGCCGCCAGGAGCCAATCGTCCAGGTACGGGAAAACCTGCACCCCCGGGTAGGCAGGTAGGCCGCTACCACCGCAAGGCATTTGGTGAACACTCGGGGAGCCGAGGAAAGACCAAATGGGAGGGCCTTGAACTGGTAGTGGTCCCCTTGGAAAGCAAAATGGAGGTATTTGCGGTGGGAAGGATGGATAGATATGTGCAGGTAAGCATCCTGCATATCCAGAGTGCACAGCCACTGCCCAACAGAAGGAAGGGCAGGAGGCTCTTCAGGGAGAGCATCCTGAACCTCTTGTACTCCACGAATAAGTTCAGGGAACTGAGATCTAGAATCGGCCTTACATCTCCTGTCTTCTTCGGGACCAGGAAGAAGTGGGAATAGTAACCTGTTCCCTGTAGAGGAAGGGGATGGGCTCTATCGCATCTTTCAGCAAAAGTGCTAAAATCTCTTCCTGGACCAGAAGAAGGTGTTCCCGAGATACGACGACCTTGGGGGAGGGTGATGAGATGGCTTCTGTAGAAACTCTACTGAGTGTCCTTCTGCAATTAGCTGGAGCACCCATGAATCTGAAGTTATCCACTCCCAGCCCGGGAGGTGGAGGGAAAACCTCCCCCCCTACCGGTTCCTCCGGGAAGCCTCTGGGCTGTGGGAGAGGGAAGGAGTCAGGTGGTGTGGGGCAGTGCTGCAGCTGATACACCCGCTGCTTTTTTGGGCCAGGGGAGAGGCTTGGCAGCTGGAGGGGCCCAGCATTTAGCGGCCCGCTTTCCCTGGGGTTTCGCCTTAGGCCGAGTCCATCTGCGAAAGGAATGGCGCTGCGTTTGATGGGGATGATACATGGAGTCTAGAAACTTCAGTGCCATCCCCTTCTCCTGCAGATCGGTGATGATGTCCTTGACATCACCACCGACCAGCACCGAACCCCGGAAGGGCGCTTCCTGAATAGCGGACTGCATTTCCGGGACCAACGCTGACACACAGAGACAAGCATGATGCTGTCAGCCTACGGCGATGGCTGAGCTCCTACCAGCAGTGTCCACTGCATCGTAAGTTGTACAAAGCATGTGCCAACTGGCCGAACGTGCAGAGCGGACAAGGTCAGCCACTTCCTGCTTGACTTGAGAGTCCGGAAGGGAGTCCAATTTGGATTCCACCTCACTAAGAATTGCCTTCTGGTAATCCCCATGTGACCGACATTATTCAGGGCCCTAATACCCAGAGCGGAAGAAGCGAAAATCCTCTTGCCATACTGATCCAGAAGACGGGATTCTTTGTCAGGTGGAGATGAGCTCAAGTGCCTCGGGTTAGCTGACCGACCGTGAGTGGTGCTAATCACGACCAAATCAGTTCAAGGGTGGGACTCTAAAAAGTCAACACCCTCAGGAGCCTGATATAGCCTGTTCGACTTCCGAGAAAGTGGGGTTAAAGCAGACGGCTGTTTCCAAATAGTGGTAATAAGATCAGCATGAGGCTCAATCCAGGGTGGCACCAAGCTGGGAGCTGTCACAGGCAGATCCAGATGTTCAGCGAGTTTCTTACGCTGGGGATCCGGCTCCAAGGACTGCCACTTATGAACCTCCTGGATTTTACATAGCAACTCCGTAAAAGAAGGATCTTCCAGAGGAGACTTTGGAGGAGTCCTTGACCTGGGCTTAGACGGAGAGCGTGGCTCGTCGTCCTGCTCGGAACCGTCGGAGACGTCCGAGGTGTCCGAGGAAGAAGAAGATGGTGATGAAGAAGACTCCCTCTCCCAGCAAGGGGGAGGAACGGACCTCTTGGGAAGCCCTTGGGGAAGCGTGTCCTGCCCCTCTCTGGAACCAGAGGGTTTAGCCCTGGTGTCCAGAGGTGGTGAGGGAGTTTGTCATCGTGGACATATGGGAACTGGAACTGGCACCATCATCGGAAGATGACTCTCCACCTCTCTGGTGAGCTCAGCCTTGGCCTCAGCCCACCAGGAGGCCAGAGTCTTCTGCAAGTCCACCGGTGGCTGGGGGGGCAATGAAGGTGGAGGAGGAGGGGGATACAGGTATGGATTATACCCGTAAGGCACGTATCTGTAACCCGATGGCGGGAAGCCCGGCATCAGGTATTGAGGCGCCGGGTACTTCTACGACGGAGAGACCAGCGTCGGGTACTGGAGCGTCGGATATTGCGGCCCCAGGTAAGACGCCGTCACATAAGACAGGGTCGGATACCCGGGAACTGGGGGGGCTGCCAGAGCAGATGGCCCGGCCGGAGGCCCCACGGTCGGGTCTGGTGCAGAAGACCTGGAGGGCCGGCAATGGAGCCGGATGTCGCCCGGTGTCAGCAATACCGGCGTCGGGGCCAGCGACCGAGGAGTCGGGGCCGGCGTCCGGGGAGCTGGCGTCAGATCGGTCGGACCAGCAGGCGGACGGTCTTACGGGGCAGAGCATGAACCTCAGCGTTGCCCGGGGATGGGGGAGAAAAATCCTTGGGGTCAGGCTGAGGAGACCCAGGGTCCCCAGAGGACAGTGAAGGCTGCAGAGAGCTGGGAACGGCAGACGTGGGAGGGTCTGGGGTCGGCTTGTCCATTATGTGGACATTGGGCAAACCGACATCCAACTTATCAGCGAGATCCGGGCGGGCACCGGAGGAGCCGGCATCCGACTTAACAGACCCTTCGCGGGGGCAGGCCGTGATGGAGGGGCAGTCTAGTTGGGTGACTTACCGACCTTCTCCATGCGGGCGTCAGAGGAGCCAACTTCCGGCTTACCAGAGCTGCTCACACCAGTAGGCTGCACCAGGACGGCTTTACCGTGAGCAGAGGGCTCCAAAAGCCCGGAGGCGCTCAAGGCCCGAGCGACAGCCAGACCGGGCGGCTTGACGCTGCCTTAGAAGCCTTTGGCGGCCGTCATGAGCGGTTCCCCGGGGACATTACCTGCAACACTGCGACTCCCGAAGACGACGCGGTGGATGAGGAGCCCTTGTGCCGGTGCTTCTCCTTGTCTTTTTTTCTTTCGATGGCCTTCTAGGGAAGTGGACGCCTGCCGGAGCTTTTTCAACTCTTTTTCCATGGAGCTCATTTTCTTTTTTAAAATATGGGCCTCCAGGGACTGCTGCCGCCATCTTCGGGTGGCCGTGTTGAACTTGAGGCAGTGCTGGCACTTCTCCACCGGATGGTCGGGGCGTAGGCAAAAGAGGCACAGGGAATGGCCATCCTTGTGCTGGAGTTGGGCGCCACACGAGTTGCACTTGTTCTTGTGCTCGGAGGGTGTAGGGGATGACATACACCGGCAGAATACCTGACAATGGATCAAAAATTGAAAACACTGGTCAAAACTACCGACGATAGAGGCTGGACGAGCGATGAACTCATCATGAGGTGCTGGCATGAGCGAACGGCAGAAAGAACTGAAGGCGGCGGACCGCCCCACATCAGGTGAGCGGCATCAGGAGATGTCGGTATAAAGGGGCGGTCCCTCACCAGAGACTTCTAGCTAGAAATTTTTCCATGGGGTCCTGACGCCTGCTGTCTTTAGTCCTATTTGTAATTACCTACTGCAAGAGCCCTCTTGAAGTAAGATCATCACTTCCCATAGAACTCCCACAAATCACAAAGCGAGTGCCCTAGCAACATTTTCTTATTGTTCAGAATGGGTTTCTCAGTAGTCTGTTTTCATTTGTTACTCCAGTGGTTGTCATCAGGATCTTCTATGCTGTCTCTATTGTTTCTTTGATCTCTGCTGCCATTGTCCCCACTTTATTTTCCAGCACAGTAACCCACAAGTTAAAAACTTCTACTATTTTATCCAGCTCCTGCACCACCTGCAAGACTGCCTTTAATGCTGGCTTCAGTCCAGCTGTGTGGTGATCGTCTTTTGCGATTCCACTTGGACTGCCACCCTTCACAGCACCTGTGGTGGTTGGGTTGCTAGACTGGTGGTTTAGAACACAGAACACAGACTCTGTCATCAGAAAAGGACTACTTGGCCCACCCAGTCTTGTGCAGGTGTTCCCTGCTTGTTCTTCCTCTGCAAACCCTCACTGGTCTCTGGCGATTCTCCACGCTCTCTGCCTTTTTTCTAATATACCACTATGTTTATCCAGTGCATGCTTGAAGCCCCTCACTGTTCTAGCTTCCACTACTTCTGATGCTAGTCTGCTCCAGCCATCTACCATCCTTTCAGTGAAGAAGTATTTCCTCATATTTATCTTACCCATCCCCCGCTTCATCACACCTGCCCCTGATCCTGATGCTGGTCTTCATTTGAAAGAGACTCCTACCTGCACCTTGTTCACCCCTGTGAGGTAACTGTGAGGTCTCGATCATGTCCCTCTCTCCTCTCTTCCAGGGAGTACATATTCAGAGCCCTCAGTCTCTCTTCATAGGGCTTCCATTGCAACCCCTGCACCATTTTAGTTGCCCTCCTCTGGACTGCCTCCACTCTACATCCTTTTCGAGGTGGCAGCATGAGCTCCCTCTTCTTGCTGGAGATACCCCTCCCTATGTGACCCAGCATCCCACTAGCCCTTTCCACTGCCCTGCCACATTGAGGTCCTCTGATATGATAACCCCAAGGTCCCTTTCCTGTCTAGTGACTGTCAGTACCTTCCCCCATCCTCTACTCAGCTCCTAGATTACTATGCCCTAGCTGCATGATTTTGCACTTTTTGGCACTGAACCCCAACTGTCATGATATTTCCTGATACATATATATAGATACATATTATATATACACACACAAATTGCACCTACCCCAATAATGCAAAGCATCATGGGAAGCATATGCAAATCCTCATGAATTAATTTGTACAGGCTCAACTTTAAGCAAAATTGCATGGTGTCAGAAGGCCACACAATACTATATCTACACACACATACACACATATGTCTAGCAAGCCTTCTGCTACTAGCATGCTTCCTTCGTCCCCTCCCCCAGTCCCAGCCCCATCATCCACCTTCTCTAGGACTTACCCGGACTCCACTTTCATTCCCTGACTTATTTCCATGGCAGGGCACTTTCATCAGGGTCCTTGGTGGGGGGGACCCTTGGTCCCCTCTAGGTATCTCAAACCAGTGTTGGTGCAGTGGTGCTGCAGTCAGTGGGGCAAGGCCTGCGAACTGAGGTCAAGAGTCACCCTGCCCCGCTAGAACATTTTGCATGGTTTCTCCCAGCCTGAGATATATGTGCACGGGGAGGGGGCCAAGGGATATGAACATGCTAAGCGTACACACTGCTCCAGCCTTCGGCTACACGTCTCCCCTCCCTGGTGCCCTCAGCTGCACTGCTGCCTGTGGTCACCCAGGTGGCATTATAGCTGTGAGGGCAGAGACCCTCCCTCCCTGGAGGACAGTGTCCATGGGGATGCTCGATCCCGCTCTCCTGATTGGCCCTCGACAACCGGGGCTTGTTACCGAACCCAGGGCACCACCATCGTGAGTGGCAGTGCAACCACTGTGCCGACGGGCTGGCTGTACCCAACTGTCACAATCTGGATCACTCCTTGAGTTTTCCAACATCCCTGCACAAGCATCTGAACGCTCTCTTGGCCTGCAACTGCCCCTACATCTCTATCATTGACTGTTTCTTTTCCTCTACAGTCTACTGTACTACACGCTATATTAACCTGTGGCCTTTATCTAGATCTATGAGTGTCTTTCTTGCAAAACGGCAACCTACTTGTATTTGTTAGCACTTATTGTTGCACTTAGCTTCTACCATCTGCACCCTTGTTACCATATCTAATGTATGCTTCATGTATTGTTAAAACTCCCATTTCTTTGTACTGTTGTCTCACCATATGTTAATGCCCTCTAACTTTGCTTGTATTTTTGTCACATTGCCTGCATTTCTTATTGTAACCTTCCGAGTCGCACCTGAAAAAAAGGCATTTATTGTCTAGTGTGCTTACCCAGTCAACAAAAGCTAAATAAATAAAAATAAATAAGTTCTCTCCCCCCCCCCACCCACTTTTCTGAGTGTCCACCACCCTATTACAGATTTTGGTATCATCTGCAAAAAAAGCATACCTTCCCTTCCGGTTCTGCAGTGTCACTTATGAAGACACTGAAGAGGACCGGTCCCAATACTGAGCCCTATGGCACCCCACTGGTCATTCTCCCATCATTAGCATAAGTGTCATTAACCACCAACTTGGCACCTATCTTTTAACCAGTTTCTAACCCAGTTTACCACTTTCGATTCCACCCCAGGCTGCTCAATTTCTTAGTCTTCTGTGCAGCACAGTGTTGAAGACCTTGCTAACGTCCAGATAAGCCATGTCCACTGCCCTCCCCTGATCTATCTCCCTGGTCACCCAGTCAAAGAAATCAGACAGATTCATCTGGCATTACCTCCCCTCATGAATCCATGCTGCCTTTAATCCTGTACTCAAGGCTTACTGGATTCAAGGCACTCTATCAGCCTTTCCTTTAGCGGGGTTGAGCAGCCTATAGTTACCAGCCCCATCCCTGCTACCGCTCTTTTGTATAGGAACCATGTCTGATCTCCTCCAGTCCTCGGGAACTACACTTGTTTCCAGTGACCTGCTGAATAAGGCCAACAGTGGGGCAGTAAGCACCTCCCTGAGTTCCTTTAATACCCTTGGGTGTATCCCGTCCAGTCCCATAGCCTTGTCCACCTTCAGGACTCTTTTCTCTGAAAATAGACTTTTGTCGCAACCCCCCCCCCATGTTCCTGTTGCTCCCTGGTGGTCTGCCCTCCCTCCCCCATTAAGACTGACCAGAAGTACTTGTTCAGGATGACGGTTTTTTCTTAGTACTCTGCTGTGCAGTCTTACCCTGCCACCCTCCTGAGCCTCACTATCCCTCCCCTTGTTTTCCTCCTCTCACTTACGTACTTGAAAAAAGTCTCATCCCCTTTAGCTGTCCCTTTGTCTATCTTTCTATCCTTTCCTCTGTCTGTGCCTTTGGTACACCTCCCTGTCCTCCTCCCTCTGGGGTACTTTATACCTCCTGAATGCAACCCTTTTTTCCTTCACCACCTTGGTCACTTCCCTAGGGAACCAAAATGGTCTCTTTTCCCGTCAGCTTTTGTTCACTTCCTTAATGCAAAGGCTGGTTGCCTTAATTATGTTCGCCCTTATTTTTCCCCCACTGTGCCTCTACCCGTCCCTGACAATCCCCCCCCCCCCAACAAGGCAGTTTCTGAGGCAGTCTTCCATTTAATTTGCTGCCTACAGTCCAGAGCCCTCATCTTCATGTGGTTAGTCTCTGTCCCCATTTTAATGTTAAACCACACCGCATGGTGATCACTTGCACCTAAAGGACTGTCCACTGTGACATCTGCAATGCTGGCAATGTTTGCAAGTACCGGGTCCAGTCTTTGACTAGCTGCCTGAGTAAAGCTCTTTGTAGCGAGTCACAGACGGCCCTGCTCCTTGCTGACGATGCAGTTGGAAGGCTCCACTTCACATCTGGCAGACTGAAGTCACCAACTGGCAGCGCTTTCCCCTTACTTGCCGTCCTGATGATGACTTCCCCCCAGTGCCTTATCTAACTCCTCTCCCTGCGCTGGAGGTCTGTATACCACCCCTGTACCAATAGCACCTCCACCCCTTCCTTTGCCTCCGGGTGCCCCGGTCCCTCGGTGGCCTTAATTTCCTCCTCCCTCACATATCGTACAACCCCTCCTCTTTGCCTAACTGAACAGAAATTAGCCCCGTATGGCCATGTCCCAGTCATGGCTGTCAGTGCACCATAACTCCGTTATGGCCACCAAATCCAGGCTAGCTTCTGCCATGATCAAGGCCACTGATTTACAGTGATTAATGTAATGAAATTCCATTTTCAAGACTTGAAATTCTGGGAAATGCACCAGCGATTATAAGTCTAATTTCTGGAGCATTAAATGCAATAAACTGAAAATAGTACAGGTTATTTATGCACATACTAAAAGAATGACAGCAGAATCCTGGTAAAATCCAGAAATTAGCTTTTATAATCTCTGATCAGATGTTTTCAGGGACAGCTTTTCTCCAGGGGCTAAGTACAGTCCTCTGTGACCATACATGGCCCATGGAGGACATCGGGATCAGCAAACAAAAGATCAGCGCTTATATAAATGCTAATGTAACTCCCCCTACAAATGGGGGTTCCCGAAAAGTCTTCCTTGAGCTTGCCTAAATGCTCACTGCCAGGCTGGTGTTCTGCATTTTAGTAGATTAAATGTATTGCTAAAGAATGCCTGTATAGCCTCTGTGTACTGTCTCTTTAAGAGCTACCTGGATTGCAGTCTTAATGAATCTAAAATGGAGCCCTGTTAGAAGATGTGCTTGTTTGCTGACCATTTGTTAAAGTAGTAATAATACTGAAGTTTGTTCTAACCTGCCTTCATTGCAGCAAGGACTGTTCTGTTCATCTCCACCAAGCCTGAGACTGTCAGAATGGCCAATCAGTACTGTTGGAACTCTAAAATGGAGCCTGCCTACAGGGGCTTGGTGAGGTCAAAACTTGAAGGAATTATCATTTTTGCATTTTGGCGCCTAAAATAAACTGGAGGGGGGCCCCTATTGTGACTGACTGACAGACAGATAAGCCAACTGAACCTTTTGGATCTTGGGGAAATTCCCAAGCTGCTTGCAGCTAGTTTCAGTTCTGAGTTAGGAAGTGAAGAGATAACAGCTTGAATGATTCAAGCAGCAGCCCTGGCATAGATTTGCATGGGAGAACTGTGGAAAGGCCTGAGTTTTGGCCTGCATGCCTGCCTTCTGTCCCTGAGAGGGAACTTGTGCCTTTTTTGGACTGAATCCAAACTTGGAGAGTGAAGTAAGCCACTGAATTGTGACCAGGCTCCTACCTGAAGCAGACCAAAGATTTACTGAATGCGATTGGCCTGTCTGGACTTCCAGCCACCTCTGAACTCCCGGATTGTGCAGAGACTCTGTAATTGCAACCGGAGAGCCTTTTGCCTGGTGCAGTGGAATTTCCTTACATGTGAATGTGTTGTGTGCTTATAGTGGGTCGTGATCTGGTTCCCCACTGTGGTTTGAATTGTGTTCTGCTTGCTGAAAGCTGCAGTAAAATTTCCTTACATGTAAATGTGCTGTGTGCTGCTAGTGGGTCGCGATTTGGTTCCCCACTGTGGTTTGAACTGTATTCTGCTTGCTGGAAGCTGCATCCAGCCCCAGGGACTGAATCCAAAATCGTCTCCATTGGGCCTGGGCCTTGCCACACTGGCCCAGGATGACTACCTGTTGCACAGAGAAAGCCACTGACGAGAGACCTGCCTGGGGATCAGCCCCCTGCTCAACACTTGAACAGGAATGATGCCTCGGTGATTCGTATGGGCCCCGCTTCTCCGGGCACTCCAGCTCAACAACCTGCAGTCTCGATTTCGTCCTGCCTGTGTCCAGTATTGGGTATCGTGAGTAAACATCAGGGTAGCTCCCTGCAACAACAGCTAAATCTAAAGTGTTGTCATCTGATTGTCTGGTTGCTTTTTCTTTCACGAACTGAGCCCTCTGGCTCTGGATTATAAATAGTGTGTGTTGTGCATGTTGCTTTCTTCCATCACAGGGCCCCAACCAGCTGCAACGTTCCTGGCTAGCCCATCGTCTCCCTACCTGGGTATCCAGAGGTGTGACTGTGTGGGGACTTAAAGCGCATGCATAACTGTTTGATTAATATAGCCTTTAAGCCAATCAACCTGATTACGCCCCTTCCTTGTTCAAGTCCCCTGAATAAATCAGATCTGACTTTTTTGCTGCATTTAACCTGACTGTGGTTCCAGTTTGCGCCAAGAGTACTGTTCTGTTGCTATTTACTGTGCATAACCTTGTTTTACAGGGGGTCCCCAGGGTCGAGCCAGAGGAACCAGCCCTGGTGGTAAGTGCAAACAGTCTGGGTACTGGTATGGTGTACAAGGGGTACTGCGAAAATGATTATAGTATATTGCTGAGGCCACTAGAAGAGAAAGAGGGGGATTACAGTGTTCCAGAGGGCTGTGCCTGGGTTAGTTTGACCACTACCAACCCTGACCTCCAGGTGGAGGCAACCGTTTCAGAACTCAGGCCCCTTAACTTGCTACTAGCCGCGCAGACAGCAGTAGTAGCCCTTGGGATAGCGCCACCAAGGGGTTATACTAACATGCACTGCAGGCCATTGAATCTCTCACTGCTGCAATACTGCTGTGATGTCAGCTGCAGGGGATTCTGGGATTTGTAGTAACAGAAGATGTCAGCCTACAACTAAGCAACATTAGTCTGATACAATCTACTGCAGTACACTGTAAGTAAGCCACACTGTTTTTGCACACAAAATGCACACTGGGACCAGTCCCACACTTGAGTGTGGGAGCCCTTGGTGCGACTGCTCCCTTTAAAACGTTCTCTGGCCGAAGGCCCTGCACTATTTTCTGTACTGGATACAAATCCCCCCTCACTGTGTCAGTGTGAAAAGAACCCAGGAGCCTCCATCAACAGCTACAGTAACCCAGGGCCTGTGCAAGGTAGTGGGGCCTCTAGCTCTATGGGCCAATGGGAGGGATGCCCACCCTAACAGGGGCTTTACAGTCGATTTCTGTAATTGGGTGGGCGGGTCGGCATATTACAATTTTGTGAATCTGTGGGATTCAGTGTGTGTAACTGTGGAACAAGAGCTGTGACTTTACAAAGCTGGGGTGTAGTTCACCATGTATCCTTTTCAAGTTCGCTGCCAGCTATATTTTGTGTCTTATTCAAGCTACAAAACGGTCTGAATGCACTTCTAAAAAAAAAAAAAAAAATACAAGGTTACCAAGAAAAGAAGAGCATTACAGCTTTAATCTTCTCCCAGTCTCACTCTGCATTTTCCTCTTATGATATGGACAAGGGGAAAAGGTTTGTAACTCGCAGTGCCTTTCATCATTTCTGTTTCACCCACAGCAGTTTGTTAGGCAATACAAAACCCTTTTATCGCGCTCTCTGCTTGGCATTTGTGTGTGTGTGTGGGTGGATGATGTACTGCGGCGCATTCTCCAGTTTCTCCAGTTCCAGTCTTTAAACCTCTCTGCTAATTGCCTGCCTTGTGGCCTGTTATGTGTTATTTGCCGGCAACTGTACTGACCGCTGACCTCTGTTTTTTAAAATGAGTTCATAGCTACATTTTTATTTTGCAAGGATTTTATTTACTGGTCCTGCAAAATGAGACTGACATTGCACCCGGGATTATTTATTTATTTTTTTTTATAATGCCCTAGTGTTGAGGAAAGGGCTCCCCCTGTTAGATATTTTTCTCTCACTCTAGTGATGGCAGAGCAGCACTTCAAAACATATTCAGTCAGGTTGTCCTCATCAAACGGAGATAAGCAACACATGTTACATGTTATTTTTTAGTTTTACTAATGTTCCTTAAAACAAAGTAAAGAGGTAACCAGTAACCGATAACACATGTGTAACCCCTAGATGGCGCTATCCCAGGGGCTACTACCCCTGCCTGATTTGCCACTAACAGGTTGAGGGGCCTGGATCCAATGGCGGGTGCCTCCACCCAGAGGTCAGGGTTTGCAATAGTTAAACTAACTTGGTCACAGCCCTCTGGGACACTGCAACCCCCCTTTCTTCCCACTAGTGGCCCACACAATATATCAGAATTACCTTCACAGTATACACTTACCCCAGGTCTGGTTCGGCACTGGGACCTCCTGTGAAATGAGATACAGTGCAACAATCACAGTACAGTACTTTAACATAGACAAATACCTCAGGCAGTATAACTTTGCTGAAACAAGCAGCTCTGATTTATTTAGGGGATATAACAAGGACAGGGGAAATCAGGTTAATTAGCTTATCACTCTAATAATCTACCTATGGCTCTGTGCACAGGCCTATCCCTATCAGTTACTGTCCCTGGGTACCCAAGCCCTAGTGGCTAGTCCAAACCGTGGCAGCTGGTAGGGGCCCTTTCACCACAAAGAAAGGAGAATTAAACAGTCACAGTACAGTAATTCCATTTGGATTTAATGTGGCAATTCAACAGGGAGGCGACCCTGAATTAGTACTCCGACCTCCAAATAAGATAGGGTCCTTCAATGTCAGCAGGGCTCACTTGAGGTACACAAACCTCTTCACACATCCATATAAGAAAGCACTATACCAGGCAGGCTGCATCTGTATCCCGATCGCAATTACTGCACAATACCGGGAGAACACACAGCAGATTCAGTTCCTGACAGACCGAGGTGCAATTTTCAGCAATTCTTCCAGTCTTCTACAGGGTGAGCCTGGTTTCTACTCTTCAGAGATCCTTTGATTCTTTTCACAGGACGGATTCAGTCCTAACAAGCTGTTACACAAGCTGCAGACCGGAACTCTGGGCCTTACACACGTTTTGACTAAAACTGCACACTGAAAAGCACAGGGCTCCTTCCTTCTTCACTGCAAAGCTCAACTGAACTCCAACCGACAAAACCGGCACTTCCTTTGAGTTCCTCCCAGTTCTTGACTGGATTGGCTGTCACTCACAATAGACTGCTGCTGTTGGTCCAAAAAGGCACTGAAGTCTAAACTACATCTCCCAGAGTCACTGCCCATACAATCCTCTTGTGGCTGGCTCAGATTATGAGTCAAGTTCTGATTCGTCAAGGCACCATTTTAGAGCTAACACCCACACTGATTGGTCCAGTTCAGCAGTTCAAAACTAGAATGGGAACTAGCAGACACAGTTCTGACTGCAAAGAAAGCAGGTTAGACAAACTGTAATTTCATTATTACTCTAAATAATTTCTGGCAAACAGTTACATCTTTCAGATAGGTTCCCTTTGCACTCCTAGTGACTGCAAAAATGAAGTGAATTAGCAGCAGCTCAGTGGTACTCAGAGAAGCACACAGTCCCCCATACAAACTAATTATGTCTGCAAGCAGACAGCTCTTAAAAGACAGTACCAGAGGCTCTAAAAACACTCACTGATAAATGGCTTAAATGCCAAACACCATTCAGGCTTGGAGCATTCAAGCAAGCTCCTGGAAGTCTTTTGGGAACCCCCATTTGCAGGGGGGTTACACATGACAAGGTACAATCTGTGGCCATACTCTGATACACAAAAACTACACAGGAGGTGGGAAGGGGGTATTCTTCTTCTTTGGATGGGTGCCATTGACACTAAACAGACTCCAGCATTGGTATTTACTTGTTTTTAAAGCACTCCTGGGCAGAGTCCCTGTTTACCACTTCACATACCTTTCATTGGTTAAGACTTCTACTATGACTGGTTTAAGATCCAACAATTTGTTCGTGTACTATGCCCCAAGAGCACGAACTAAAGCTGGAACGGTCACACTTTATTTCAAATGTTTTACCAAGAAAGTCATACTGACACAGCAATAACATACTCCTCTGGTTGCAAATTTAAAAAAAAATTACTTGTATGTCTTTCACAATTCCAAGCCTTAAAGGGACACTATCAATCCCCTTTGACCTCAAAGTGTCAATTTTTTAAGCGATAGTGGAAGCAAAACAGACAGGAAAATAGACACATTTTAAGACGTTTGTCAGTTGTAGCTTTTTATTTTTAAAGTATTTTTCTTTTTCCTTTTGCTTACTATGAAGTTTTTTATGTGACAAGATTGTGTTGGACATGTGGAATAGCTCTCAGCCTGGCAGCTGACATGTCTATCTCTTGTCCCCCCACTACACCATCAGCATTGTGATCTCACTGACATTGACATCACAGGTGACTAATCTGGCAGCGACTGGTGGCTGTTCACAAAAAGCAGTGCTGTCACATGTCACTATAGCGAGGTCACAATGCTGATGATGTAATGGGTGGAACAGAGCTAGACATGTCAGCAGCCAGGCAGCATGCTGTTCCACACAGTACACTGAACATCATCAGGTACACAATCTTCTGAATAACTAAAGGGAAAAGGAAAAAGGAAAAGCACCTCAGATGGAAATGGTTATGGTTGACTGCTTTCAAAAAAATAATATTACTTTTAGGCAGTACACTAGCTCTTTAAAAAACACATTTTATGATTGGACGCATTCTGCAGAGACTGCCGATGCAGATGGCAGTGTGATTCGGATTCCTTTTTTCTTTTTAAAAATGAAAAACAGACTGCCCAACATACCAGTGTTACCACACAAAAATGTTTGTTTACACTCTGTCATCAACTCCAACTGATCTTTCCTGGACTTGGGAACACCCCCGACACAGTCTAGCCACTCGTGCTGTAGTAGAAGAGGAGACTGGTGCACCGTGAGTGCCTGTGCTGTTTGGGGGTGTTCCAAATGTTCAGGAAGTATGCAGTAAGAGTAGATTAAGGATTTGAAACATGACAAGGTTGGGTATAATTATTAGCATCGGTTCTATTTAGAAAGGAAGCAGATACAACAAACAGACACATTAATGAATTTTAGAGAAGGTATGCTATCATAAAATGTGAGTTTTTAGCTAGAAATAATATTATGCAAAAAAGGGCTGATAGTGTCCCTATAAAGGTTCACCCATATCGGTGCAACAGTCATTTTGTCAACGCCAATATGGGCAAAGGCAAAACACCCCCTGGCATTACAGCACCCGGCATTGTGGCTCCTGGGACGTGCAGAGCCAGAGCGCCGTCCCAGGTAGCAGTCCTGTTTTGCGGGGAGGGGAGGAGCTTTGCCCCCCACACCTCCTGAAACTGAAAATAACTTCCAAGACAAGGCAGAAACAGTGTGGGTGCCAAGGGTGGCATTAGTGAGGGGTGATCTAAAATTAAGATCGCCCTTTCACTGTCGCCCTTGCTGTGGTGCCAATTTTGAGTCACTGCCCTAATGGTATACCCACTATAATTACCCAGCTGTCATAAACCAGATGTTTTTTAGTGCAGTATTATCCACTGCTAAGCAATTTAAATCAAAATAATGTGACCCACTGGGATTTGAAACCAGGCCCCCGGAGCACCATCCCAATTGTTTAAAGTCACTGTGAATGTTATCACTGATCTGTTATCTATCTACACACTTTAACCCACATATGTCTGGTCTGTATATAATGTGTTGTACTGTATGTAACTTAAAGCAGCGGTGCAGCGAAATTTGGCAAAAAAATTTGACCCCACCTTATTTCGCTATCAAAGATTCGGGCATCTTCCAGTTTTATGTGGTGGTAACATTTTCTAGTTCTGCCAGACTTTGAGTATTTTATAAATGCTTTGATTTGCTTTCTCAAGAAAAAAAAAAGGCTGCCACATTTTGTTTAGAAATATCATTGTAGATCTGGAAAGGGTTAGGATCGAGAAAATGAAAACATTCGTAGTGCGCAGCATTGGAGATGCCTAGAAAAGTAGACATGACAGGTACACTAATATTTTTATTAAATGTAGATGAAACCAGCTTTTTGGAAAAACATTTGTTGTTGCACTGCTGCTTTATTCTACATGTACTGTGTCTTTTACAGTGTTTGTATTGTGCAGTTGCAACTGTAAAAGAGAGGTTTTTCTCTCTCATTTTGTTCACCAATAAACCGACTGATTGATCAGTCACATTTAGTATGTGTGCAGTACGAGAAGCCAAGTGCCTTAACAGCCGTGTGTGTGTGTGTTTGTGTATGATAGATTTGAACCACACATTCTTCTAGTGTGTTATCACTTACTTATGAAATGGTCTTGGAATTAACAAATTGAACTTTGGCACAGTAGCATGCAGACAGTGACTAGCCAAAATCGTGCTCCCCCCCCAGTCTTGGAGACCCTAGATGGCCTCTCTCTGCAAGAAGTCTCCATCTTTCAATATTCGGAGCTCGGACTGGCTCGTCACCTTGCATTTTCCCACCACCCAGAGGCTATTCAAAAGAACCCCTTCCCCCAGACGAGGGGCTCAATGGTACAGCTACAGCTTTCTGAACTTGTGCCTAGCCCCTGAAGCTTGGTGTGCTCTATGAGAAACAAGCATTTTCAATTCCAGATGTTCACTGCTGATGCTGATGTTGTACAAGGTCTAGGAGCAGAACCCCGTGCCAGAAGACTAATATGGGCTGGGCATGGGGGGGGGGGACAGTTACGGAAGGGCAGCAACAGACTCTCATTTAAATCAGAAATGACATGGATAAGGCTGAAACTAATCTAGATAGTGGGGAAATGTAGACTAGCAATTTTTGCACTAACCACTGAGCCACCTAACTGCACTTTCTAATTGCTGTGATACACACCAACTAATACATTTACACACACATATATATATATATTCCAGTGAGTATAACATAGCAGTGCACCATCTACACATGTTTACAGATTAAAAGAAAAGACATCAAGGGACTGTTTTCTTCTTTTCAGGCTCTGAGGGACATCAGAGGGTGGGGAGTTGCCACTAGACACATCAGTTAATTAAGCAATGACATGCAGAAGGCTGAAACTGATCTAGATAGTGGGGGAAATGTAGACTAGTACTTTTTGCACTAACCAAAGAGCCACCTAACTGCACTTTCTAATTGTTGTGATACACACACTGACTAATACAAATACACATATATGCATATGTATTACAGTATAACAGCAGTGCACTGTCTGCACACATAGAGCATTGCACCACACACACACACTAACACACATACATGGCCTTATATGAGGTATACTGTTCGAACATCGAAGTTTCAACATCGACTCCCTGACATTGAAGCCCGACATCGACGGATTTTGCATTGATGGGGAGATTTTTTGTCAACGGGGGGCAGGCACCTAACTCCATTGTCTGTGTGACATGGAGTTAGATATATAAAGTAGGAGAGATGCAATGGCACAGGGGGTTGCAGCACCCCGCATTGATACAGTTAAGTGTGGCGGTCGGTGTCAGCGTGTTGCGGGTCATTGTGGAGGTCGGTGTCGGCATGTTGCGGGTCACTGTTGGGATGTGTCGGGCGATGTCAGCAGGATTGCATCGATGTGAAGGATTGCATCAAAATTTCCGTCACTGTGGCTTGGTGGAGCCATTAGATGACATTTGTTTAATTATATATCCAAGCCTAACTTTTACTGTATTTTGTATAAGCACTGTGTTTTGCACTAACTCATTGTACTAATCTACTACATGACTGGGTAACTAAGGTAGGACGAGGAAGGTACGGTGGATGTGGCTTATCTGGTCTTCAGAAAGGCCTCTGACACCGCCCCCATAGAAGGCTGATTAACAAACTGCACAGCCTAGGGGTGGATCCTAAAATAGTTCTGTGGGTGGAGAACTGGCTGAATGGCAGGAGTCAGAGGGTTGTGGTAAACAGGGAGTACTCTGGAGAGGGAAAGGTGATGAGCAGGGTGCCACAGGGGTTGGTGTTGGGGCTGGTCCTCTTCAATGTCTTTGTTGGGGACATTGCAGTGGGACTGGAGGGGAAGATATTTCTCTTCACAGAGGATACAAAGGTATGCAATAGGGTGGACATGCCAGGTGGTGTTGAAAGAATGATGGAAGACCTTAAAAAAAATAGAGAGCGGATCCGGTGGCGCTGAGGATTGAGCTGCTGAATGCCATACCTCATGCTATGCCAGTGACCAGGGTTCGAGAGCAAGCCCAGGTCATCGAAGGCCGGCTAGGGGGAGGGAGGGAACAGGACTGAGCAGCCACATGGCAGCTCTCGTCTCCCAGGGAGGGTCCATGTTGCCCTCCCCCCACAGTCCAACTGCCCCCAGGTGGAGGCCTGAAGATAGCACAGGTAGGCAAGTGGCAAGTAGAGTGAGGGCGCTGCAGAATCACAGCGTGAGCGTGCCTCCACAGGCACATGCACGGCTGTGGCATGGGGAGTCAGGTGAAAACAGGGAAAAAAGGGGGCATAAACACAATAAAAAAAAACTTGAGAAATGGTTTGAAGAATGGCAGCTGGGATTCAATGCAAAGAAGTGCAGGATCATGCAGATAGGGCACAAGAACTCAGGGGCAATGTACAAACTATGTGGTGAGGTACTGGCAGTCACAAAGCAGCCAAGGGACTTGGGAGTTATCTCTCAGGACCTAAGAGAAACTAGCCAGTGTGATGAGGTGAGATGTTGGATGCACAGGGAGAGGTATCAGGAGTATAAAGAGGAAGGTCATCTTGCCCCTGTGTAAGAGACTCATGAGATCACACCTGGAATATTGCATTCAGTTCTGGAGGCCCCATCTGAGAAAAAACATAGACAAAATGGAGGCAATGAAGTGGAGGGCAACTACAATGGCACAGGGCATATGGGATAAGACCTATGAGGAAAGACTATCCAAGTCGATATTTAAAATATTTATTTCATTTGGATAAAGCATTTAAACCATTTTAAATATTGAATTTTAACAGGACATGCCAGTTGAGATTCGATATATGATATACCGAATATCAACTAGCATATCCTGTAAAATATCACTTACAGTGTGGTCATGCTTTTACCCATTATTTGTAGTGAATTTGTACAATGCAGATCTGCTGAGAGTCAGTTTCAATGTGGTATTCCTTTTACATATTTTTACAATTTTCCTAGAATATGCCTGCTGATTGCTATATACTCTGTTTAGCCTGGATGGTTCACAGAAGCCATGGCATCTTATTTTCAGTGGGGCTCTACATCTACACAATATTATACTGCAGTACATAAAATCAGAACATGCTGAAAACAATATTTTACATCTGGACTCAGCTACCCTGAATAACTACATTATAAAAATGGTAAGCCCTGTCTTGGACTGGGGAGGAGACCTAGTCTTTAGGGTAGTATATGGGTCACGTTAACTCAATTCTTGGTATCAAATAGTTTTTTTGCACCACAAAATAAATTCTGAAGTTCAATCAATCAAATCAATAAATCTTTATTTGTACACTGGAAGGTATGTGAGCAAAAATGTCCGTTTTCACAAATGTCCAGTGTAAGAGATACCAAGAAGGTATGACAATACAAAACAGAGTCTAACAGAAACAAAATCTATACAGGGGAAACAATCCAAACACGTGGTTTAGATATATAGTACAGTGTCAGATATTAACAGCTGTCTAACAGTTACAGCAATTTTCATAAACTGAAAAACAGGAGGCAGTCGATTACAATAAAGTAAAAAGAGAGAAACACATAGAGCAGCCCGAACATTTACGTGTGTAACATATGGAGAGCAGGAAAGAGAAGGGAAGGGGTATAGAGGGGTTAGTAACCTAAGTGCTAGAGGTGGGGAAACTGCAAGTCTTTTTATGTTTGCTTGCACGCATGTGCAAGAAACATAGTGCCATCATAAGAGTTTTCTAGAGGTGTGTCAGCCTCTTCCAATTCAGTCAGTGTGTTTGCAGGTGCGGTCGCAGTGCGCCAATCACTGCTGCCGCTATGACAGCAGGAAAATGCAGTGGCATACAGTTGAAGGGAGAGCTCCTTCCAGTGAGCAGAGCTCCCCCTCAACAACATGCCTTATATTGCTTGCTTTGTGCGCTCCCTCCCCACGCATGTAGTGTATAGCCGGCGGGGTGCCCAATGCCCGTCGGCTCCACCACCCCAAACAGCTGCCATGCTGGGAGCCCACCCAGCGTGGCACACCTCCGTATGGCTGATGGGGTGCCCAATCCCGTCTTCTCCAACCCCCAAACAGCCTTACAGCTGCCGCGCTGGGAGCCCACCCCAGCGTGGCAAAGCCTGTACGGCCCGACGGGGTGCCAATCCCCCGTCGGCTCCAGCCCCAAACAGCCTTTCCAGCTGCCACGCTCAGAGCCCACCCCAGCGTGGCAAACGTCCTGAGTCGTTCTTATTAAAAAAAACCCTGTAAATTAAAAACGGTCCCTCGCAGTCTCCTGCCCCCACCCGCACCCACCCACAGCACCCTGCCTCCCACACCCCCTCACCCCATACTTACCTCTGGCATCCGGCGCGATGATCTTCGGTGGACCGGGAACACGTCTGCACCCTTCAAAGCCGACTGCAAACTGAGGAAATGCCAGTAAGCTGTATAATGTAATAGATAGGGTTTTTTCAACTTTGCTGCATATCTTGGGCATTTTTTGGAATTTTTGCACCAAATTTTCAACATGGGGTTTTTGGAACCCCTTCTCATGAATGCTGTCACTGTCATGGCATTACTCGGGCCCGAAGGGTGATTTCGCAGCCACTGCGCAAAATCACCTTTCCGGAATGATTAACAAAATGACACTGCCAGTGTTCATAAGGTGGGCTCTCAAAAGCCTATTTTGAAAATTGGTGTAAAATCCAAAATGACTGTTGTTTCTAGCGTGTGTTGCGCGGTTCCTCATGCGCTAGTGAGTTCACAAATTTTCAATATTTTCACCAGATTTTCAACATTGCCATTTTACCACACCTTCTTATGAGCAGTACAGCTGTCATTTTTCACATCTCACCCAAAATGTGTTTCCGCCCATGTAGCGCACAATGGTGCAGTCGGTGTGCGAAATCAATGTATGGGACACATTAAGAAAATTGCAGTGACACTGTTCATGAGTAGAGTCTTAAAATGGCTATGTTGAAATTGATAACATCCTAAAAATAACTGTTTTCTGACGTGTGTTGCGCAGTTCTCGCACATCGTAGGTCCATAAATTTTCAATATTTTCACTCCAGATTTTCAACATTGCCATTTTACCACACCTTCTTATGAGCAGTACAGCTGTCATTTTTCACATCTCACCCAAAATGTGTTTCCGCCCATGTAGCGCACAATGGCGCAGTCGGTGTGCGAAATCAATGTATGGGACACATTAAGAAAATCACAGTGACACTGGTCATGAGCAGAGGTGTTAAAATGGCTATGTTGAAAATTTGGTGAAAAAATTCCCAAAAATGACTGTTTTAGGAGCGCACGTTGCGCAGTTCCTACGCACGCTGGCAAGTTTGCGAATTTGTAATATTTGCACACCAGATTTTCAACAGTGCCATTTACGCACTTCCTTATGAGCAGTACAGCTACCATTTTCACATCTCGCCAAAATGTGTTTCCAGACATGTAGCGCACAATGGTACAGTCGGAAGCGAAAACAATGTTTGGGACAGATTAAGAAAATCACAGTGACACTGGTCATGAGCAGAGGTCTTAAAATGGCTATGTTGAAAATTTGGTGACAAAACTCCATAAATGACTGCGTTACGAGTGAGCATTGCGCGGTTTCCACGCCCTCGTGAGTTAATGAATTTGTAATATTTTCAGTCCAGATTTTCACCAGTGGCATTTTCCACACCTCCTTAGGAAGAGTACGCCGTCATTTTTCCACAACTATGGCGAAATGTGCTTTCACACTTTCAGCGCCAGAAGTCGTGGTGGCTGTGGGAAATCATCGTTGAGGACAGATAAAGAAAATCACACTGACCCGTTCTATGATTGGAGGTCCCAAAATGCCTGTGTTAACAATCTGCTGTAAAAAATCCCAAACTAGTTACATCACAGGTGTCGTTGCACAGTTTCTACAGCCTTGTGACTTCACCAGTTTTTAAGATTTTCACAGATTTTCAACATTGCCATTTTACACCTCCCATGAACAGTACCGCTGTCATTTTTCACATCCTGTTAGAATGTGTTTTGCACCTGTGGTGCCAAATGCCGTAGTCGCTGTGCAAAAGCAGTTTTCAGCTAACAAACTGATATTGCCACTGTTCATGAGGTGGGGGTAACAAAAAAACCATGTTGAAAATTTGGAGTGAAGATACCAACGAATGCCTGAGGCATTAGGGTTTCCGACCATAACGCCCCACCCTGTAGAGAATGACAGGCATCAGGGGTGTGACTTGCGATTCTTGCCTGTAATGCTCATACCATTCCACCCCCACCCACAGCCTGCAGCCAGTGAGAGGCATCAAGGTGTGCCTCGGACTCTTCGAGCCCAAACTTCACCCCATTCTCTTATACCGCACCCATTCTCACCGTATTTCCAGATGGAATGGGGTGCGCATAAGGGCCAAAGACCCCAAGGCACAGTGACACTTGTCAGTGTCTGCAGGGTAGGGTGTGGTGAAATGGCGTGGTCGTTATGCCTGACGACCCAAAGGCACACCCCAATGCCTGTCACTCTCTTCAGGGTGGTGGTGGGGTTGGCTTCAGTTCAATACTTCGCTGCCATTCCTATTATGCAGCTCTGTAACTTCTACACTACCAATGCCAATGCCAGCAAGCAAACATTCGGCATTGACAAATGCTTGTTTGGTTGGTTGTAATCAGGTCCATGACTGAAATACGAAGAAACCTAGGCTAGGAGTGGGTGGTGGGAGTGAAAACTAAGTTGAGGGGTAGGGGGATGGGTGTGGGGAGTAGAGGGAAGGGAGTAACAGGGACTAGAGTAAAGCAAGGGGGACTAGAGATAAACAAGATGGAGAGTGGCCAGGTTTAGCTGGAGGGCTCGCCGGGGTAGCTGCAGACGAAGAACTGAGTATGTGAACTTTGAGGTTGGAGTTGAAGGTGTGGATGGACCTACAGGCTTGGATAATGAGGGGCAGTTGGTTGTACAGCTTGGTGCCCTTATAGGTGATGGAGTTCTGAGCTTGCTTAGTGCAGTAGAAAGGGGTGTCAAAAACCATACTTGAGGCCCCTCTGGCCGCCCGTACGGCGGTAGCAAAGGGGAAGAGGGAAATCACGCTGGGCGGCAGCAAATTCAGGTGTATCTTATGGAGGAAGGAGAGCATTTTTTGTTGGAAACGCCCTTCAAGCGTGAGCCAGCTAAGGGAGGAGTAGAGGGTACAGTGGTGAGTTTTCCATAGTAAACCAGTGATGAAACAGGCAATGTTGTTGTAGGTTAATCTTAGTTTGGAGTAGAGTGGAGATGTGGTGGGGTGGGGGGGAAGATGATGGATCCATAGTCGATGAGTGGCAGGAGAAGAGAGTTAGCTAAGTGAAGCCTGGTTGCAGGAATAAGGAACTGTCTTATCCTATAGAGAAGACCAAGCCTGTTGTGAGTCTTCTGTGTGAGGTTGTTAACATGCAGATTAAAGGGGAGGTGAGGGTCTAGGAAGAGCCCAAGGTATTTAAATTCAGACACCTGTTCAATTGGGTAGCCACAGTTATCAACTAATGTAAGGCCAGTGATGGTGGATTTTCTAGGGCCTGAGAAGACCATAAACTTGGTGGTCTTAGAATTTAGGACCATATTGTTTCTGGAGAACCAGGAGTGCAACATCGTGAAATCAGACTGTAGATTGCTGAACATGGTGGTGGGGTTGACATCACTACTGTATAGTGCCGCGTCATTGGCGTAGAGGACAAGTTGTGTGTTAAAGTAGATAGAGGAGAGATTATTAATGAAAAGTGAGAACAGGACGGGGCCCAGGATCCAGCCCTGGGGGACCTCATATTTGATCAGGCATTCGCCAGAGAGATGACCTTCAATGGAGGTTTTATGCGATCGCCCGGAAAGATAGTTTCCGACCCAATCGATGACATTGATAGAGAGGTACAGATCTTTGAGGGTATCGGGTAAGAGTGCGTGGTCCACAAGGTCGAATGTCTTGGTCAGGTTGACAAATACTAACCCTGTGTATTGGCCTCTGTCACTGGCATTAAGGATGTCGCTAGTGAACCTGACCAGGGCAGTTTCTGTGCTGCGACTAGATCTGAAACCATGTTGAGCACAGAAAAGCAGGTTGTTGGCTTCCAGGTAGGCAGTAAGTTGAGAGTGGACAACTTTCTCAATGATCTTTGACAGGGGAGCGAGAAGGGAGATAGGACGGTAATTACCGACCTCGCTTCTGGACCCGGATTTGAATAATGGTTTGATGGTGGCGGATTTCCAGGCATTGGGGAGGGTACAAGAGCAGAAGGAGCTGTTTAAAAGATTGGTGATGGGGATTGCAAGGACACTTATGGACCATTAAGGATTTTGTAGTTGATACCTTTGGCCCCCTTGCTGGGTTTCGGATTGTTCCTTCGAATAAGTTTGATAGTGTCTGCAGGTTTTAGAGCCTTAAAAAAGAATTTGGGGGGAGGTCCAAAATTGGGGTCAGAGTAGAGGGGGTCGGGGGGGGAGAGAGAGAAGGGGTGGCTGGTTTGTACTTTTCAAGGTCACCGAAATAAGAGTTCAAATGTTTGCCACTTCTGTGGGGTCGTGGGTTAGTCTACCATCATGAGACGGGGTGACAGGGTCACAGTTTCTGGATTTGCAGAGAAGATCTACTGAACTTGTTGAGATATAGTGGTATTTATGTTGACTATTTATATGTGTGCTGGTTAATTGCTTTTTCTTATTGTTCTGATATTTATAATAATTATACTGATTTTATGCTTTTTAAGGTTAGATACAATGGATAGGTAATTAACTGTTTGCTAACTAAGCTTCTCATAGTTAAGCTGGTGAGATCTCAGTATGGATTTTAACAGCATGAGTCTGGTTCCTAATTTTATATGTTACAAGTAAAGACGTTGTTTCTGTATACATTTCCCTTGTTATCTGAACATCATTAAAAAGAATCCCCAAAAAATGGTAAAATCATGACCCCGCTGAAAACAATATGTTTTATCTAATCTGGGACATCCTGAGTAAATAAATACAGTACACAAATGTGTAAAATAAAAATCCATATGAGAATGAGATGTAGCATCTGCCCTGTGCTATCCAGGATACAAAATATAGGATAAGAAATATTTAAAGGAAATCTACTGTAAACTGAACTTCACTGTGTTCCACATAACCAAGACTGATATAAACAGTTTCTTTATTGTTTTATAACACATTAGATTGCAGTATTTATTTTGAAGGTTGTGGCCATGAGGATAGTGTGTACAGTATATGTGTGTGTGTTTGCTATAGCTCAATGTAAATAATTTTTCCCAAAAAGCACAGCAAAAGGAGTAACAAATGATACCATTCCTAGCAGCTGTCTTCTGCTGTACTAACATGCATTCTAGATACTGCTGGTTGTGCTATGCACTTATATTTGAAAACAGAAAAGGAGGCTGTTTTCACGGCTAAAAGTTTCATAATGTGTTTGCCATCTAAAGCCCAATAAAAGTATTTTTTTCCAAAAAGCATAGTAAAATTAGTAACATAAGATAACAGTTCCTTACAGATGTCTTCTGCTGTAGTTAACTTTGAGACAGTGTTTATCAGATAGTGTCTTAAGAGGTTAAAAATAAGAGTGTAAATCTTTTTAGGAGAGTCCTTGGTGGGAAAGGGTGACATTGATGAGATATGAATCTTTCTTGAAAGAGTATACCTGCCCAAATGAAGCTAGTAGCAAGAAAATGTTTAAATGCTAAGTATTTAAATGTGCAAGTTGTTGCATTTTGAAGGGGGTAAACTAATCTCCAGTTTAATAGGCAACCAATATTTAACAAGCTGTTTCAGTTTCCGTTGCTGTAATGCTGAGGAGAAAGGGTGCAAGCAGGCAGGCTAAGAGCACATGATGAGATCAGCTGTGCTTGCTGAAAGTGAAAGTGAATGTGTCTGTCGGCACATTATTTTGAAGTCCACACACTTTCATGCTTGAACAGTGCCATGATCAGGCTTGTTGATTATTGTTCAAGGCCCTTGAAGAGTCTCCTGCATTGGACCACCGTGACACACCTCTCAAAACCCTGTACAGAGCAAAATGTTCGACTTGTGCTAGTGCGCACAGAGAACATAAAAAGGCTTGTATCCCATTCACTGCTCATTGTGAATTTAATCCATCCAGTATTTTATTACAGGGATATTATTTCAAATACTGCCTCCAAACCACCCTGGCCAAACTGCCCCCCCCCCCTTCTACTCACTGTCACTTGACTAGCCTCCCTGCACCCACCAGTGCCTTATATTCCCTCTCTCTTCCTCTCCTGGACGGCAGACGATTCTCAAACTGTGTAACCCAAATTTCTCAATTCAGGTTTGGGACTCTTCTCTGCTGCCTTAAATATCTCCTTCCCTGCCCTATTTACTCCTATGATTCTCTTAGAAACTGACACCCGCTCCTTCAATCTTCCCTGGTCCAGGATTTCAACAGATCAGGTCACCTTTTCTAACAGGCTTCCCTGCCTCCGGTCAACACCCTCCACTCCTTCATCCTAAAAATTCTTTGTGATTACACTGCTAATGTTTGCACTTGTACCTATCCTACTTTCCCATTCTCACCTTACTGCCCCCTCCCGCCTCCATGATCACACGACTTATGTCAGCAGTTGTACCTAACCCCCCTCCTATTCTCACCTTACTGCTCCCTCTCCCCTCCGTGATCACACTACTCATGTCTATCTCGGTATCTAAACCCCTCCCATTCTCACCTTCCTGCTCCCTCTCCCCTTTGTGATCATGCTATTTATGTCTATCCCTGTACCTAACCCCCTCTCACTGTACTGCCCCCCCGCCTCCATGAACACGACTCACACCTACCCCTGTACCTAATTCCCTCTCCAATTTTCACCCTACCACCCACCTCTCCCCTCCACGATCACACTACCCGTGTCTATCCCAGTACCCAGCCCCCTCCTGTTCTCACCTTACTGCCCCCTCTCCCCTTTAAAACCATCAGGCAGCTGTGTTGCTTCACTGGGTACCCAGCCCTAAACATGATACAGGCCCATTAATGTTGCAGCTGGTTATCAAACCCAAACCCCAAGGGCCAGGCAAATTGCTTGACAACCTCAAAGCAAGGTATTTGTTCATCTTCGCCCAATAGTTGAAGCTTTGGTGGCAAACTATGTACAATCCCCAGTTGCAGGGCAAGCCCTGAGAGTAGTCACGGTTCTGCTGTTACCAGCTTCCCTAACAACTCTTTCTCCGTCTCTGCAGGTGCAGATTTCTCTCAGGCGACTGATCAGTCAGCTGTTCTGGCCATTCAGATTAGCTGTGCAGGTCTCAGGTACCTCTTAGCTGGAATCAGGTTTTCTGCTCCAGCAGCTTTCAGGACCTCTAGGGTTCCCTCTCTCCTTCTCCTTCTGATCAGACCAGTCACAGAACCAGGAGCTACACGAGGCATGCACACACACACACACACACTTTTTTTCCAGACCCCAGTGTGAGACAACATCCAGTGCCTAGCTGTAGCACTGATCAGCCAGTCCGCTAGACTGTCTGCAGTCTTGATTATGGCTCTGCTGATCTGCACTATCCAGTCTTTACCATACTGCAGGCTGCAGCTGTGGCACTAGTGCATGATTAGCATGCATATTTTACATCCCTTTCTCTGAAGGCAGGTATCAGTCTCTCTCCCTTTTTCTCTAGATGTCACTCTGACAATGACAGGAAACAGCACTTCTCTCTCTCTGCTCCTTTGAGGTTGTAGAAACCCTTACAACACCTCCTAATTTGTGGCTATAGAAGCCCCAGGCAGGTCTCTTCAAATGGTTACAGCCAGTGACTCTGGCTGTCCTCTCTGTGAAAGAGCACACTGCTGACTGATTTGATCTGGAACTGCCCTGAGAACTTCACTGGGTGAGGACAGCTTCCGACTGCTCCAAGAGGCTATTAATCAATCCTTTCAGTCCCTCAGGCTCACACATGATGCCCGATTGGCTGGCTTAAAGGTCACAGAAATACAGAATGTGACAGTAGTTAAGGGCTTGGTGGGGCCCCCCAGTCTGCCCATTTTATGTTTTAACCTTCAGTTTTTTGCTGCAGACCCTACTTGATCTGCGGCACAATCTCTACCCTGCTTTCTTTTCCCCTACAATTCCCTTGTGCCTGTCCCAGGCAGTTTTGAACCCCACCACTGTTTTCACCCCCACAACCTCCACTGGAAGGTTGTTTCAGTTATCCTCCACCCTTTCTGTAAAGAAGTACTTCCTCACGTCCTTCCTGAATTTATCCCCCTCCAGCTTCATAGCATGCCCCCTTGTTCTAGAACACCCTTTTCTCTGAAAAATACCCCCCTCCTATACCTTATTTACAACAACTCTCTACGTCTCTATCATAACCTCTCCTCGTAGGGCTTTTGGTGCAGACCCTGCACCATTTTAGCTGCTCTCCTCTGGACTGCTTCCACTCTGTCTACATGTGTTCTGAGATGTGATCTCCAGAACTGGACACAATACTCAAGGTGGGGTCTTACCAGCACTCTATATAGGGGCAGCACTACCTCCCTCTTCCTGTTAGCGATATCCCTTCCTGTGCACCCCAGCATCCCACTAGACCTTTCCGACTGTCTTATCACGCTGCCTGACCACCTTTAGGTCATCCAATACGATTACCCCTAGGTCTCTTTCCTGCTTGGTCCTTGTCAGTACCACTCCACCCATTTTGTACTCTGCTCCTGGGTTTCTAAGGCCCAGGTGCATTATTCTGCACTTATTTGCATTAAAACCCAGCTACCATACCCTTGATCACTTTTCCAACCTTATCAGATCCCTGCCAATCCTTTCCACCTCCCCACCCCAGAGTGTCCACTCTGTTGCAGATCTTGGTGTCATCTGCAAAGAGGCAATCCTTCTCTTCCAGTTCCTCTGCTATGTCACTTATAAAGACACTGAAGAGGACTGGTCCCAGCACTGATCCCTGAGGTATCCCGCTTGTTACTCTCCCTTCCTTGGAGCGAACTACATGTACCACTGCCCTCTATGTCCTATCTGCTAACCAATTTCTTACCCAGGTTGCCACTTTATTTCCCATCCCCAAATTACCCAACTTCTTTACCAGTCTCCTATGTTGAACGGAGTCGAAAGCCTTGCTGAAATCCAAGTAGGCCATGTCCACCACTCCTCCCTGATACAAATCCTGTGTTGCCCAGTCAAAGAAATCTATCAGATTTGTTTGGCATGACCTTCCCTCTATGAAACCATGCTGCCTTGGGTCCTATAATCCATTGAGATTCAAGGTATTTCACAAGCCTTTCCTTTAATAGTTTTTCCATTAACCTACCCATCACCAGTGTCAGGCTGACAGGCCTATAATTACCCGCCTCTTCCTTGCTACCACTTTTGTGAAGTGGGATGTCAAGCAGCCTGCACTGTCATCCTCCCAGAATTCTTTGCTGGTGAAGTCTGAGATCCCTGACCTCTGAGTGGTTGCAGGCAAGGTCAGGGGTCACAAAGCTGCAGCCTCCATATATGATGGGAGCACTGGTACCAAAGTTATTTATGAGGGCTTCTTCCTTTATTTAACCTGTCCCCCTCCCCAATCTTACAAACAGCATTGTGCTCTGCTATCTGGTTGGACTGCAGCAGTAAACAAGGAAATCACCGCAGTTGCGAGCACTGACAGCATTCTCCACCCAGAGCGACATGTGGTCCCTCTGATGTGCGGCCAGGAGCTGCACTGCAACAGGCATGCTCAGCGCCAGAACAGGCAGTTTCTCCCTCTTCCTCCTAGTGTATCGCCAAGTCCCCCGAAGGCATGCTGGAGAACAGTGGGGGAGCTGACTGCTCAACCGTAGTTGGGATGGTGAATGTCGGGCATGCCTAGCACCAAAAGAACACTGTCACCCAAGGCTGTGATGCTGCTATGGCTCCCCCCGCCATTTCTGGCAGTCCCTGGGGATCGAAGTGACACAAGTGGGGGCAGCAGAAAAGCCCTGGCCTGTGGAGAGCCCAAGGTAAGCCCCACATATTGGTGGGGGTGTTACATATCATATGGGGGAAAAATCACCTGTGTCAGATTACAGTAAACTCCAGTCATCCCGAACATCTGGAACAGATGGGTAATATATATCATGAAGAAGTAGAGTAACTCTGTCCTATGAGAATGATCTCGGAATGCCCGAAACTGAGAAAGTCTCCCTGCATCACCCCACTCCCACCCATGACAGGAACACTATGCCAGTCACCGGTAATTAACAGAACAGAAAACTGAAAATTATAAAAAGGAGGATAAAAAGGGTGTACTGAGGTTAAAGCATGCACTGCTGAGCTAGAACATGTGGAAACAAACACAGTATATAGAATATAATAAGTGCAAAGTGTATCATCTACACGAAATGAAATTAAAGTGTACAATCACTGTTTTTACACAGAGTCTTACTAAGACTCTAAGCAACAAAAGAAGGCTGCAAGCCAATATTACTCTCTCTCCCACTTCTCAGTGGTAGCAATCCTCATGTGACCCTCCCTCAATAAAAACCTTAAATTTAAAAAAAAGGAACAGCGTGCGACTCTGAATACAAGGCTGTCCAGGGAAGCTCTCTGTTTTATCTAGTAGCATACACAGCCTTAAATTGCAGGAAGATTTACTGCCTCTATTATTGATGAGAAAAATCACTTGGGGGGGGGGGGGCTTCTGTGTACAATGATGACCTATGAACTAGGAATCCAGTCCTCAAAACCTGCAAGATGCAGATAGGTAGTGACAATACAAACACGTGTTGTACTGTTACTCCTGCATGCCCTGTACTTGAATGAATTTACGTCACTTTATTTATTGGGGGGATGGATGTGCAAAGTGCGAGTGTATTATTTCCTGCTCTCTGCCCGTGGAGAGCCTCTAAAGTGCTTAACGTTGCACCTACATGCAGATATCCTGGCATGAGAATATTTGCATATGAAAATAAATTTGCATTTAGATGGTTTTGCTACATCCTTGAACTGGACTGCTCTGCTGGAATTGTCAATGGTCCAAGTGAAGTGCAACAAAGACAGATTATTTAGAGAGCACTGGGATGTAATTCAAAGGTGGGGGAGGCGAGCTTGGTTCAGTGCAAATAAATTCTCCCAAAATGTAAAATCCCTCCAACCGACTCAATTGATTTCTCACCCCACATGTCTAAACTCCTAAATCTTTACATCATTCTTTCTCCTAGGCTGGATCCTCTAATCCCATCCCCACCATATAGGGGATTCAGGTACCCTCAAGACCCCTACTTTTCTGTGGCACAGTGGGGTCAAGTTCTGCGACAAGACTACCATTTGCCTCAGAACTTCTGTGGCAGTGGTTTGTAATTTCTGCGGAAATTCTGCGGCACTAACAAATTATCATATCACAGTGTCAGCTTGTCATCCTGACTTCACTTTCATGACAGTGGTTATAGCAATCAGGGTGGGGGAAAGCACAGTAACACTAGTTCAAAGAAGCATTTGTCAATGCCGAATGTTGCTTGCTTCTATGTGCTGTTTAGGTATTTGGAAGTCATCGGAGTGCAAATATTGAAAATTTGCGGACTTCTCGGCGTGCTAGGAACTCGCACAGCAACGCTCGTAAAACAGTCATTTTTAGGAATTTTTTCACCAAATTTTCAACATAGCCATTTTAAGACCTCTGCTCATGAACAGTGTCACTGTGATTTTGTTAATGTGTCCCATACATTGAGTTTGCACACCGACTGCGCCATTGTGCGCTACATGGGCGGAAACACGTTTTGGGCAGGATGTCAAAAATGACAGCTGTACTGCTCATAAGGAGGTGTGGTAAAATGGCAGTGTTGAAAATCTGGAGTGAAAATATTTAAATTTTCGAACTTCACGAGCCTCATTAGGAACTGTGCATGCGCTCGATAAAACAGTCATTTTTTGGAATTTTTTCACCAAATTTTCAACATAGCCATTTTAAGACCTCTGTTCATGAACAGTGTCACTGTGATTTTCTTAATTTGTCCCGTACATTGATTTCGCACATCGACTGCGCCATTCTGCGCTACATGGGCGGAAACACATTTTGGGTGAGATGTGAAAAATGACAGCTGCACTACTCATAAGCAGGTATGGTAAAATGGCAATGTTGAAAATCTGGAGTGAAAATATTGAAATTTCACGAACTTATGAGCCTGCGTAGGAACTGCACAACGCACGCTCGTAAAACAGTCATTTTTTGGAATTCTTGCCCAAATGTTCAACATGGGTTTTTGGGACCCTTCTCTTGAATGATTGTCACTGTCATGGCGGTATTCGGGCCAGAAGGGTGATTTCACAGTCACTGCGCAGTCACTGCGCAAAATCACCCTTCGAGCCCGAATAACGCCATGACAGTGACATCATTCATGAGAAGGGGTCCCAAAAACCCCATGTTGAAAATTTGGTGCAAAAATTCCCCAAAATGCCTGAGATATGCAATAAAGTTGAAACCCCTATCTAGCCCATTATACAGCTTACCGGCATTTCCTCAGTTCGCGGTCGGCTTTGAAGAGTGCAGACGTGTTCCCGGTCCACCGAAGGTCATCGCGCTGGAGTCGGAGGTAAGTATGGGGTGAGGGGGCGGGAGGCTGAGTGCGGGTTGTGGAGGGGGTCGAGAAGCTCCAGGGCGGTTTTTGGTTTTCAGGTGAAAAAAAAAAAAAGACAACGTGGGACCGTTTGCCATGTGGGTGGGCTCCCAGCGTGCACAAGCTTACTGGGGAGGCGTTCAGCCGACGGGGATTGGGCACCCCGTCGGCAACAAAAAAAAAAAACTGGCGTTTGCCACGCTGGGTAGGCTCCCAGCGTGGCACAAGCACTTTGGGCGCTTACTACATAAGTGATTGCCACGCTGGGGTGGGCTCCCAGCATGGCACCAGCTTGAGGGGACGACAGCAGCTTAGCCGGCGGGGATTGGGCACCCGTCGGCTATACAATCGCGATGTGGGCGCCTTGCCTGAGAGGCTAGCGCGTGAGCAGCGTCTGATCGCTGCTCACTGAGCGTAGCTCCCCCTTTCAACTGTATGCCACTGCATTTTGGGCGTGTCATAGACAGCTCCAAAATGCGATAAGACAGAAGCAGCCTGTCAGCCCAGTACCTGAATTGGGAGGAGGTGACACACCTCCGAAATCTCCGTTCATGGCACTATGTTTCTTGCACATGCGTGCAAGCAACATAAAACAAGCATTGTCAATGCCGAATGTTTGCTTGCTGGCATTGGCATTGGTAGTGTAGAAGTTACAGAGCTGCATAATAGGAATGGCAGTGAAGTATTGAACTGAAAGCCAACCCCACCACCACCCTGCAGAGAGTGACAGGCATTGGGCGTGCCTTTGGGTCGTCAGGCATAACAGCTCGCCATTTCACCATACCCTACCTGCAGACACTGACAAGTGTCACGGTGTGCTGGGGTCTTTGGCCTTATCGCTTTCCCATTCCATCAGGAAATACAGTGAGATGGAGTGCGGTATAGGAGAATGGGGTGAACTTTGGGGCGAAGAGTCCAAGGCACACCTCAATGCCTCTCAGTGGCTGCAGGGTGTGGAATGGTATGAGCATTACAGGCAAGAATCCCAAGTCACACCCTGATGCCTGTCATTCTCTACAGGGTTGGGACGTTATGGTTGGAAACCCTAATACCTCAGGCATTCGTTGGTATTTTCACTCCAAATTTTCAACATGTTTTTTTTGTGACCCCCACCTCATGAACAGTGGCAATATCAGTTTGTTAGCCGAAAGCTGCTTATGCACAGTGACTACGGCATTTAGCATCACAGATGCAAAAACACATTCTGAACAGGATGTGAAAAATGACAGCTGTACTGTTCATGGGGAGGTGTAAAAAATGGCAATGTTGCAAATCTGCAGTAAAAATATTAAAAAAACTGGTGAAATCACGAGCGTGCATAGAAACTGTGCAACGCACACCTGTAATGTAATTAGTTTGGGGATTTTTTACAGCAGATTGTCAACACAGGCATTTTGGGACCTCTGATCATGAACAGTGTCACTGTGATTTTCTTTATCTGTCCCGAACAATGATTTCCCACAGCGACCACGCATCTCTGCGCTGAAAGTGTGAAAACACATTTTGACAGCTGTACTGTTCATAAGGAAGTGTGGAGAAATGCCACTGGTGAAAATGTGGACTGAAAATATTACAAAGTCATGAACTTATGAGGGTGCGTGGAAACTGTGCAATGCTCACTCGTAACACAGTCATTTTATGGACATTTGTCACCAAATTTTCAACATAGCCATTTTAAGACCTCTGCTCATGAACAGTGTAACTGTGATTTTTAATCTGTCCCAAACATTGCTTTCGCACACCGATTGCACCATTGTGCGCTACATGTGCGGAAACAAATTTTGGGTGACATGTGAAAAATGGCAGCTGTACTGTTCATAAGGAAGTGTAATAAAATGGCAATGTTGAAAATCTGGAGTGAAAATACTGAAAATTCTCAAACTTACGAGCGTGCGTAGGAACTGCGCAACACATGTTCGTAAAACAGTCATTTTTAGGAATTATTTCACCAAATTTTCAACATAGCCATTTTAACACCTCTACTCATGAACAGTGTCACTGTGATTTTCTTAATGTGTCCCATACATTGATTTCACATACCGACTATGCCATTGTGCGCTACATGGGCGGAAACACATTTTGGGAAAGATGTGAAAAATGACAGCTGTACTGCTCATAGGGAAGTGTAATAAAATGGCAATGTTGAAAATCTGGAGTGAAAATATTGAAAATTCACAAACTTACAAGCGTGCGTAGGAAAGTACAGTTACATAAGAACTTACCGTAACAGTAGATCTTCGAGAACAGCTCTTGCAG
Source organism: Neoceratodus forsteri (assembly GCA_016271365.2). Lineage (NCBI taxonomy): Eukaryota > Metazoa > Chordata > Ceratodontiformes > Ceratodontidae > Neoceratodus > Neoceratodus forsteri. Next base: position 958,813,838 of record CM028130.1, on the reverse strand, counting down.
CAGGTTACACCATTGGGACTGAAGCCGGCAGGCGTCAGGACGCCACGGAAAAATTCTAGCTAGCTATCTTCAGCGGGGACCGCCCCCGACATTGGTCCCGCCTCCGACGTCAGGCGTGGTACAAAAGGGGGCGGTCCCGCCAGATTCCCCAGTTCTCCCACCGGAGACTTCCGGCCGCAGGCTGACATCGAAATGGGAGACCGAGGATTCGCCGTCAGAAGACAGAAAGATATAAATCCCTGCTCAGGAAGACTGAGCCATGCCTCCTCAAAGGGGGAAGGTGGGCGGGAAGGTACCTGCTGCAAGAGCTGTTCTAAAGATCTACTGTTACGGTAAGTTCTTACGTAACTGTACTATCTTACTTCGAGACACAGCTCTTGCAGCAGGTTACACCATTAGGACTGATTCCCAAGCAGTAACGCTGCCAGAAAATAGGAAGTACGTTCCAGGTCCTGAACCTAGGACAGGAGACCCTTTAGCACCGCAAGGCCAAAACCAGCCCTTCGCCTAGAGGCGATGTCCAGGTTATAATGCCTGATAAAGGTATGCACAGAGCTCCAAGTGGCTGCAGCACAAATAGCAGAGGTGGAGACGTTTCTGAGTGCTGCGAAGGATGTGCCCAAACCCTAGTAGAATGACCCCGGACTGAGCCCGGGAGGGCTTTTGTTTATATCATAACAGTAGGAAATACACTGGACAAGCCAGCGAGACAGAGACTGTTTGGATACTGATTGGCCCATCATTCTCTCAGAGAAGAAACAAAAAGCTGTTCAGAACTACGAGAGGGCTTAGTTCTGTCGAGGTAATACCTCAGGCTGCGGTGAACATCCGGGTGTGGAGCAAAGCCTCTCTCTATTGAATAACTCGGGAAGTAGACCGGAAGGTCAATATCCTGGTTTAGAGAGAGAAGAGACCACCTTAGGTAAAAACTTAGGATTAGGTCCTCAGGATACTCTGTCCAGTGGAAAACTAAATAAGGCTCTTTGCACATAAGAGCGTGAAGCTCAGAAATTCTTCCGCTGAAGTAACAGCAACTAAAATAACGTTTTCCACGACAGAAAACGTGGCTTCTAATCATGCAGGTTCAAAAGGAGGGAGGGAGCTGTTCCAGGACAAAGAGCAGATCCCATGGAGGCACAGGGTCCCTAATGGGAGGCCTAAGGTGTAACACTCCCCTAAGAAATTCCCGAGAGGCGTCCAATTGAGCTACTGTACGATGTCCCACCGGGAGGTGATAGGCAGAAATGGCACAGAGGTGCACCTTAATAGAGGAGTAGGCTAGGCCTGAATGAAAAAGGGAGAGGAGGTAATCCAACACTACTCCCACAGGACAACCTAAAGGGGAAAGATCACGAGCTCGTGACCATAAACAAAAACGGCGCCATTTCATGGCGTACGTCGCATGCATTGCCGGCTTTCTGGCTGCAGAAAGAACCTCTGCAACCTCTTGCGAGACCCCGTGATGCAAGATGGCTATGTCTCTAGGAGCCAAGCATGCAGGTTCAGAGAGCGTAGGTCCAGATGGACTAATGAACCTTTCTCCTGAGACAGGAGGTGGGAGCTGAGCGGCAATGGGAGCGGGGGTTCCCGAGATAGTTGCACCAACAAAGGGAACCAGATCTGTCTGGGCCAGAACGGGGCCACCAGGATCATGAGTGCGTGCTCCCTGCGCAGTTTGAGAAGAACTCTCTGGATCAACGGAAGGGAGGAAAGCGTAGGGAATCTGTTGCCCAGGAGAGGATAAGCGTCTCGCCAGAAAACACCAGGCCCTGGATCTAGCGAGCAAAATTGGGCAGTTTTGTGTTGGATGGGGATGCGAACAAGTCCAGTTCTGGAATTCCCAACGAAGAAACAGATCCTCTGCTACCTCTTGAAGAAGCTCCCACTCGTGGACTCTGGCCTGGGATCGACTCAGGCCGTCTGCAATTGTGTTGTCCACCCCGGGAACATGCACAGTGATCAGATTTGCGCCGTGTTCGATTATCCAATCCCACACCCTCATGGCCTCCCTGCAAAGGGGGTAAGAGTGTGCGCCTCCTTGTTTGTTGAGGTAATACATCACCGCCATGTTGTCTGTCTGAAGCAGGAGAGTACACGGTGGGATTACTGACTGAAAGGCCTGCAGGGCATACAGAACCACCCTCATCTCTAGGACATTGATATGGAGATGAGCTTCCAACGGGGTCCACGTACCCTGGGACTTTACCCCGTCCAGGTGTGCCCCCCACCCAAGGCCTGAGGCGTCCGTGGTGAGGGTTACCTCCGGGGACGGCGCTACAAACGGGACGCCCTTGGAGAGCGACCCGGGGACTAGCCACCACTGCCAGTCTCGGATCACTGAGTTCGTGATCCTGACCGGATGCTGCAAGTGGTCTTGCCTTTGGTCCCATTGCACCTTGAGCATCCACTGGGTTACCCGCATGTGGAGCCTTGCGAAAGGGACAGTAAGAATGGCCGCAGCCATGTGTCCGAGCAAGCGAAGGACCGACCTGGCAGGTACGATCTTGTTCGACGACAAATCCCTTATGAGGGATCTGATGCGCTCCGCTCTGTCATCCGGAAGAAAAGCCCTTCCCTGAACAGTGTCCAGGACTACGCCTATAAACTGCAGTTTCTGTGACGGTACCAGGAGAGACTTCTCGTAATTTATGAGAATGCCCAGAGATTGGAACAAGTCCTGGGTGCTCTGGACCGCGAGTAACAATGCCTCTCTGGAGGCGGCCATGAGAAGCCAGTCGTCGAGGTACGGGAACACATAGTGGCCCTGTCTCCTTAGAGATGCTGCCACGACTGCCATGCACTTGGTAAAGACCCTTGGTGCGGATGACAGTCCGAACGGAAGAGCTCGGAACTGAAAGTGGAGGTCGAGAAACTCGAAGCGCAGGAACCTCTGGTGCGCGTGAGCTATGGGGATATGCAGGTATGCGTCCTGCATGTCTAGAGACGCTAAAAAGGCGTCTTGTTTCAGCATGAGAATAAGGCCCGGAAGAGTCACCATGCGGAATCTTTTGTAGGCGACCGACACATTGAGGTCGCTGAGGTCCAGAATCGGATGGAGGTCCCCTGATTTCTTGGGAACCAGGAAGAAGTGGGAATAATATCCTCTTCCTCTCTGGTTCTCTGGGACGTACTCTATCGCTCCTTTTCTTAGGAGCGCGAGAACCTCTTGCCAGATCAAATTTTTGTGCTGACCCGGATACTGGGAGAGCAAAGAAGGACTCGAGGGTGGCTTTTCTGCAAATTCTATAAAGTGGCCTAGAATGACCAACTGCAGAACCCACCTGTCGGTGGTAATGGCCTGCCATCCCGGCAGGAAGTTCGCAATGCGACCCCCGACCATGATTTCCCATTGATCCTGAGGGGCGGGGGCTGGAAAGGAGTCAGGCTGTGGCGGCAGATGGGCCCGCTGGCTGGGTCGGCCTAGGGGAACGCTGACCTCGGCTAGCGGGCTGTTTTCCCTGGGTTCTACGGAAACCGGAGCCCCTCTGATGTGTAGCGGAGCAGGGCTGCTGTCTCTGTGTCCGCCCACGAAAACGGCTTTGGTTCCTAGGAAAGGAACCAAGCTTGGGTCGGTACATGGCTTGAACCGACCTCACCGCCTTCCCGGCCTCTTGAAGTTTGGTAATGATCTTCGGAAGGATTACCAAATAAAACTTCTCCTCGAACGGAGCATCCAAAATTTTTTTCTGGACATCTGGGGTAAAGCCGGAGACACGTAACCAGGAGTGTCTCCGGAGGCATACACCAGAAGCTGCTGCTCGGGCCGATGAGTCCGCGGAGTCATACGCGGCTCGAAGCACTTGGGTCCCCATGTCTGAACCCGTACGGAGGAGCTGGAGCATCTCCTCCTTCTGCTCACCTTCGGGCAGCTTTTCAGCCGCCTCCAGACCCTGTTCCCACAAAGCGTTCTGGAATTGAACCATGTGGGTCAAGTAGTTCAAGGATCTGATGGCGCAGGTAGCGGAAGCGTACGTGCGCCTGCCCAGTGCATCCAACTGTTTGGACTCTGGGTCCGGTGGCAGGGTGCTCAAATGTTGCGGCCTCTGTGACCGGTCATGTGAGGCTGTGATGACCAGAGAGTCGGCCTGAGGCTGCTATGTCAGGTACTGGTTGTCCTTAGGAGCCTTGTACAGACGATCAGCTTTCTTCGGCACCGCCGGGAGCGAATGTGGACGCTTCCATGCTGCCTTGGTGACGTCCACGAAAGTGTCCACCAAAGGTGGTACCACCACAGGCTTGGGGTCCTTCTGCCGAAGATATTTGGCAAGGCGTAACCTTCCGGGGTCTAGTTCTTCTGCATCCCATCCCATGTTCTCCTGGATATGTCGCATAATATCCATGAACGAAGGGTCATCCGGAGGAGATCTCGGTGTCTCATGTGGGTCCGGAAAAGGGATGGAGAGAGGAGATGGGGATCTAGAGGAAGAGTAGACTGATCCCGTGTCCTCCGTCAACGGCGAACGTCGGTGTCTCCTGGATCTCTTAGGGCTGGGTGATCCAGAAGAGGATTTCGACAAAGGTCTCCGTTTTTCTGATCTTCCCCTAGGAGAGGATCCAGGCTCCCGGGGAGGTAAGCGGCCTGCCGACCCAGGCGAAGGGGGCTGGTACGGAGGAGGAGGGGAGGAGGAGGGGCGGTGGGACCATGTCCCTTTAATGGTGTCCCACCAGTAAGTAAGAGATCCTTCACTTCCGCTATAGAAAGTCCTGACGAGCCCAGGCGCCCGGTGGGCGGTCGTCGGTCCAGCGTCGGCTCCACAGGGCCTCGGGTAGCGAGGGGCCCTGGGAGTTTCGGCGAGGCGGGGGTCGCCCGTCTGGTCCTCGGGCTGCATTAAGTCCTCCTCAGTCAACGTCTCCTGACCGACGTCGGTCGGAGGCGTGGGAGCCCTCTTCTCAGGCGGAACGGACGCCGGTCCCCCAACCGGTGTCCGCTGGGATGGTTTGGCCGACAACGGCCGTCCAGCCGACGACGGCTCCAGGGAGGAATGACGTACGGCCGACGACGGTCGAGCCAGCATCGGGTCCACGGGTCTCTTCAATGGTGTGAGCTCCAAAGTTTTACGAGGAGGCAAAGAAGACGACCGGACGTCGGGAGCCGAAGGGCGGGAACCCGACTTATGATGATGGTGATGGCGCTCCCCGGACTTCGCCAAGGCCCTGGAAGAGGAAGACGACGACGGCCTGGCGGACCTGGCCTGAGAAGAAGGAGGCTTTCTTACTGCAGCCGGGGGAGGCTGAGAGCTGGCCCTGGAAGGACAGCGGTCGGACCGAGAACCGGAGCTGCGGGACTCCGAAGCCCTGGACGGGGACCTGGAAAGGGGCCTTCTCCCTTCTTTTCTCCGCGTGCTTGTGGGATTTGGATGAAGATTCCCCCTTGGAGGACATGGTCTTCAGTTTTTCCTCCAACAAAAAAGCCTGGAGGGCCTTCTGACGTCGGATCCTGGTTCGGCTGTTGAAGCCCTGGCAAAACGAACAGGCCCGGGTATCGTGGTCTGGGCCCAGGCATCTAACACAGGCCGTGTGGGGGTCCTTGAAGGGGATCTGTTTCCCGCAAGCACACTTGGAGGGATGACCGGAGGTTGGAGGACATCAGCAACAATCTTGCTTGAGGAAAAAGAATTTCCGGAGAAAGCTCTGAACCACCCAGCGTCGTAGCTAGACTGGAACCGAAGGGTCGAGACATGCAAGTCGTGAGGAAAGAACTATGGGGAATCTGGCCGGGACCGCCCCTTTGTACCACACGCGACGCCGAGGCGGGACCGACGCCGGGGCAGTCTCGCTGAAGATAGCTAGCTAGAATTTCCTGGGTCCTGACGCCTGCCGCTTCAGTCCCAATGGTGTAACCTGCTGCAAGAGCTGTTGTCTCGAAGTAAGATCTACACAATGCACGCTCGTAAAATAGTAATTTTTAGGAATTTTTTTCACCAAATTTTCAACATAGCCATTTTAAGACCTCTGATCATTAACAGTGTCACTGTGATTTTCTTAATGTGTCCCATACATTGATTTTGCACATCGACTGCGCCATTGAGCACTACATGTGCGAAAACACATTTTGGGCGACATGTGAAAAATAGCAGCTGTACTGTTCATAAGGAAGTGTAATAAAATGGCAATGTTGAAAATCTGGAGTGAAAATATTGAAAATTTGCGAACTTACAAGCGTGTGTAGGAACTGCGCAACGCACGGTTGTAAAACAGTGCACCCAGTAAACCTTGTATTTGTTACAAAAAAGGCACTGTGAACTTGAGACCCGAGGAAAGTAGAAGATGCAGCAAGCCCAGTAACTTCATAGCTGTTGCAAAAAAAGGGGATGTGCTATCAAGACCGACGGAAGCTGTAAGATGCAGCACACCCACTTTCTATCTCACTTTTCTTTGGTGTCTATGCCTAGTTACTGTGGCATGCTAGCTCAGCGAGCACATCCCTCACCTTGTTGTTACAGGGACTGTGCCTGTGTATACCTGTACAGATGGGGCATGGGTAAATTCTTTGGTACCTCAGTTCCCCTGTACAGCTGCAGTGGTGACAGATACAAACTGTAAATAAGTTAAAATGCAGCTAACTGTGGTTTCTGCTGCTTACAGGCTTGGGATTTGTAAATATTGATTTCTATGGGCCCTTAGCAGAGATCTGGCTGTATGTACATCTCCCACACTAACTTTGATCAGTGTAAATAAATTGTTGGGTTTTACAAGCACGTTTATGCCTCAAGTGTGGTGCCCTGTGCCCCGTGTCGGTCCTGTAAATAAATAGAAAAAGAAGGGGAGCTGGCCTAGTGGTGTCTTGGAAGTGCTACTGCCCACCCCACTAGTGACCCGGGATCAGGAGCAGCCTTGGGTTGCTGAGGCTGGCTGGGAAGAGAGAGGATCGAGGGTCCATTGGACTGCTCTCCTGTCCCGGGGAGGGAGGGAGGGTTGCTGGTTCCACTGCATGACTGCCACCAGGTGGAGGCCTTGTGGAAGGACAGAACCAAACCAGCAAAGGGAGGGAGGGAGAGGGGGAGGCAGGAAGTTGCTGGACTCTGCAATGCATGCACACCTCCATATGCACACACTGGCACGTATGCCCCCGCAAGGGGGAGGGACCTGGAGAAACAGAAAAGGGGACTGGGCAGGCTTCATGAAGCCATGCCCACTCTCCTCCAACCCACAACATCACCTGGCCACCAGCTCTGAATTTGTGTACCAGGTGAATGGCCTCCCCTCCTCCGGGGGAGACCGCAAGGGATTCCTGGTAGCTGGGGGAGACATATACCAGTTGAGAGGGGTGGGGACACGGCTGACATCCACTGCGCAGAACCCATGGAGAGAAACACCATTATGGCAAAAAGGAAAAAGAAGGGGACAGAGTTCAAATTAAAATGAAGGTGGCCATCGAATTACACAGTCTGTTGTTGCTTTCCTAGTTAGGTTCTGCATATAGTGTGAAATCTACTTTCTGACCAACCAAGAGGGCTCCAAGGAGCCATTATCACCATTAGGCCTCGGTACTAAGGGAGGGAGAAGGAAAGGTGCATGGGTTCCCAGTAGCAGAGCAGGGGGACTCAGCACCGGTGGGTCCCTCTGTGTGTGGTGTTGATGCAACTCAGTGATCAGGAGCCACTCCCCTCAGATGGGGCACAGTCGAAGATGGAGAGCAGCTCCACCAGGGTGGCACTGGGTCTTTTATAGGCAGTGTCCCAGTGGTCACATATGGAAGAAGGAGGCAACCAATACCAGAACTGTTTGCAGGGGGTGGCTCCAAGCAAAAAACATTACCATCCAGATACCCCTAGACACGGAAGTCAATCCTGTGGGCTATGGCTCGCCACCCCTTTCCGAGGTGATGCTGGCAGGTATGGTGGGCAGAGGTAGGTTCTTACATAAAAATGGGTAAATGCAGGACCTACATGAAACTGAGATGTTTCACCCCAGCAGGGCTATCCTGGGTAAATACATTGTAACAATGGGTAAATTCAGGACCACACTGAAACTGGATCACAGAATCATAGAAGCTTGATGGCAAAAAAGGACCATACCGGCTCATCTAGTCTGCACTTTTTCCCCCTACACCTCCCCCTCTCTGCCAGCCCTGACTTCCCCCCAATACTCAGCCCCATATGCTTGTCCTATGCCCTCTTGAATTCTTCCACCGATTGAGCCCCCACCACTCTGTCTGGTAGTCTGTTCCAGGGCTCCACCACTCTCTCCGGTATGCATATAGATAGTGCATCTCAGCTGGGCTATCCTGAGTAAGTAAACTGTAAAAATGGGTAAAAGCAGACCCTACTGAAGATGAGATTTTACATTTCTGTTGGGCTATCCTGGATGAAGAAACTGAAAAAAAAATATTATCACAGCAGTAACAATGAAGCCAGAGAGGGCAATTGAAAGCTTCATATACAGACTTCATGGATAAGTTTGCAAACCCATACCAACCCAAAAACAGAAAAAAGCAAAAAGCAATCCTTGGAAATGCAAGTGTGATGTAAATGTTCTCTTTACTACATTGTGACAGAGGAATGCAGTATGTTTGTAAAAGTATATATGTAGGTTTAGAAAATGTGCTCTAGGAGGCAGTGTGGTGAGAGTGTTGGCTTGGGAAATGAAATCACAGGTTCTAGACTTGCTGGAACCAAATAGTGACTGTGTGACTCTGAGCAAGTCTCAACCTCTCAGTGCCCCAGTCCACCCAGCTTTAGAAATGGGTAGAGCAGGACCCCACTGAAAACGAGATGTTGCAGCTCAGTTGGGCTATACTGGGTAAACAATTATACACACACACACACACACACACACACACACACACACACACACACATGTCCAGTGTTGAAGAGACCCTTATTCTAATAATCCCACGACCCCACCTGGGTACCTTGCAGAGACATGCAACAACATAGGGGTGTCAGTGTCTGTTACTAATTGTGAAATTTCTCTCAGTTTTTGCATTTGAAAGAGTCTCTGCATCTACTTACTGCCGAGTTTCTCTTTTTTCATCTTTTTTATAGCTCACTGCATAATTCATAGCCTTTCACCAATTTGCAGCTGGGGTTAGCTGTGTTGTGTGAATCGGATCACAGTGCCGCGGAGGAGGGTTTCATTCATAAATCCTCTGCCTTTTTAATCAAAATTAAGGTGTTGCGAGTGCCTCGCCAGCCGACTGGGGGTGTGGATTTTTGGGTTTTGTTTCCGTGGGCTGCTGTCCATGAACCCCATGCAGTAGGCAATCAGGTAAGTTTTCATTGTCATGACATTTATTTAGGGGAAAACAATTTCTGACTTGCAATTTTTATTTTCATTTTTCAATCTTGCAGAATGAAAATAAAATGATTTTATGCATCTGTCTGTAAGTCATGCACGAATTGCGATCGCCTCTGGGACTGAAAAAAACAACTGTATTTTGTCAGGGATTGCCTAAGTGCATCATATATAATTTTTGTATTACATATAGATATTGAATATTAGCAATTAAAGGGTTTTTGCTTGCTTCATGCCTGCGGGTCTCCGAGACATCATCTGGGGTTCCAAAAGGGCAAAATGAAACAAAGCTTCAAGATTTATCCTGTGCTCCCTTTGCCAGCCTAGACACCTCAACTGAGATAAGGGAAGCTGAGGATTTAAAAACAATATGCAAAATAACTTGAGAGTCCGAAGGGGGGCTGGTGAAATCGAACAGCAGCTGGGAGCCGAACAAAACATCAAGGAAAGGCAGGGAATGAGGAAGAGAGATGCCCGCTGGCATGACATTTATTTAGCGGACAAAAATTTCTGACTTGCAATGTTTTTTTCATTTTTTAATCTTGCAGAATGAAAATAAAATGATTTTATGCATCTGTCTGTAAGTCGTGCACGAATTGCGATCGCCTCTGGGACTGAAAAAACAACTGTATTTTGTCAGGGATTGCCTAAGTGCATCATATATGATTTTTGTATTACATATAGATATTGAATATTAGCAATTAAAGGGTTTTTGCTTGCTTCATGCCTGCGGGTCTCCGAGACATCATCTGGGGTTCCAAAAGGGCAAAATGAAACAAAAGCTTCAAGATTTATCCTGCGCTCCCTTTGCCAGCCTAGGCACCCCAACTGAGATAAGAGAAGCTGAGGATTTAAAAACAATATGCAAAATAACTTGAGAGTCGGAAGGGGGGGGAGGCTGGTGAAATCCCGAACAGCAGCTGGGATCGGGATCGAAACATCAATGGAAAGGCAGAGAATGAGGAAGAGAGATGCCCGCTGTCATGACATTTATTTAGGGGACAAAAAGTTCTGACTTGCAATGTTTTCTTTTTCCATTTTTCAATCTTGCAGAATGAAAATAAAATGATTTTATGTATCAGTCTGTAAGTCGTGCACAAATTGCGATAGCCTCTGGGAGTGAAAAAACAACTGTATTTTGTCAGGGATTACCTAAGTGCATCATATATAATTTTTGTATTACATATAGATATTAAATATTAGCAATTAAAGGGTTTTTGCTTGCTTCATGCCTGCGGGTCTCCGAGACATCATCTGGGGTTCCAAAAGGGCAAAACGAAAGAAAAGCTTCAAGGTTTATCCTGCGCTCCCTTTGCCAGCCTAGACACCTCAACTGAGATAAGGGAAGCTGAAGATTTAAAAACAATATGCAAAATAACTTGAGAGTCGGAAGGGCGGGGCTGGTGAAATCCCGAACAGCAGCTGGGAGCCAGATCAAAACATCAAGGGAAAGGCAGGGAATGAGGAAGAGAGATGCCCGCTGGGAAGCTGTTCCAATTTTGGTTTTTTCTGGTCCTCTTTTGTGTATGTGTGTGTGTGGGAGCACACATGAGCAGGCAATATCTGATCGCTGCTCACTGGAGCGTAGCTCCCTCTTTCAACTGTATGCCACTGCATTTTGGACACTGTCATAGACGGCTCCAGCATGCATTGGCTTACAGGGGCCGCGCCTGTCAACACACTGACTGAATTGGAAGAGGGCTGCCACACCTCCGAAAACTCAGATGATGGCACTATGTTTCTTGCATATGCATGCAAGCAAACATAATAACAGACTTATAGAAATAATGTTATGCCTAAAAAAGCAAAACAAATATCTTTTTCTTAAGGTCCTAGCCTATTGCATAAATGAAATATGTAGAGGGGACCTTATGTGATAAATAAGGTATTTCTATATGAATGGTATCTATACCACTCATGAGGTCTCCACTGTGTATCACTTATATATTTATATGTACTTTCTACACCACTCATGGGGTCCCCACTGTGCATCACTTATATATTTATATGCAATCTGTAACATACATACAAATATGTGTGTGTATGTGTGTATATAGTGAAAGAGAGAGAAAAAGAGAGATACTGTATATGTGTGTGTGTGTGTGTGTGTACATTTTTTGTTTTAATTTCCATGAAATTGCATCCTCATTCATACAAGTCCCATTGGAAATGGAATAAACAGAATAGAGGAGTTACTGCAAAACTCATTTTTCATGCCAACCTGCTTCCCCTGACACATTACGTAACACCATCAGGCCATGACATGCATGTGAACCAGTTGTGAGATAGAGCTCTCCAGCCCATCGCAATGTGTCCACTGTGTGACAAAACACTGCACCATACCTTCCCAGGCTCAGAGCAGTGATATGTTCCCCCAGTCCTTGTGTTGTCCAGCCAGCTTCCAGAGCTAATCTCTGAACCTGAGTTGCCAGCAAGGAAACACAACATGCTACCTTCTGGCCCAACAGCTGGCCCTGAACACACTTCTCCATAATGTTTGGCTAACTCTATCAACCAGTGATAATATGTAATCAATAACCCTGGCAAAAATGTGTACAGTGCAATTATTTAACAGGTCTGTTCTTTCAGCAGGTCTACACGTTATTATATTCCACTTTTCTGGGCATAATTACTTTATTTTTCTTAAAAATGACAGGTAGATTAATTTTACCAGTTATTCATTTTAGATGGCATCTCTGTACCTTAAAGGCACAAATAAGTTTGTACAAAGTGAGGTATGGACTTAACAGGTCTATGCTATTGACAAGGCTTTGTTTAAGTTGGCCCTAGTGCAATAATGTAAGACTGAAAATTGTATTAGGCTGCAGTGCAGGTTGAGCAAATGTCACCATGTCTGATGTGCTGCACCCCTGCCTCTGGCAGTGGGAGCTGTGGTAGATAAGTGACTGTTCATTTCTATTGCAGAATGCAGCCATTTCATTAGCTAATTTATGATGCTAGAGCAATGATAACATCACATTCTGAGCTTAAAGGGATTTTGGATATAAAAAGAGGGGAAGGGAACCAGATTCTATGGATAAACAGAAATATTAATAAATAATCACAAAGAACAGTGAATTCTGCGGCACTGCAGAAGTTCTGCGGTAGATTGCAAGTTCTGCACAAAATTCTGTGGCCGCAGAATTCTAGGGGCCTTGGGTATCCTTCCTGATGCCCTCCGTGGCCATCATATGGTTTACTATGTGCGCAAGATACATCGTTCTAAGGCTCCCCAAATTCATCTATCTAGGTCCTTTAGGTCACTGGACTTGCCCTCCATTCTAGCCAACCTATGGTTATCTGATTGGTCCCCCACCTCTGCAGCAAATAATATAAACTATGCCCTCCAGTGCTTTCGGTCCAATTTTATGGCTGTATGGGACCATCATGCACCCCTGATGAAAACCAGTGTGCGGGGCTCCCATCTTCCATGGATATCAGCTGAGTTGTTAGCTTGCCTCCATACCAGAGTCCTTGCCTGGCAATCCTATAAGATCCCTGGCTCCCCGGCTGCTTTGGCCAACTATTGGCACCTTCACAACACATGTACTAAAGCCAACAGACTTGCGAAGTCTGAGTATTTTGCATCCACACCCCAGAGCAACTTTAATCACCCCTTCAAGTTCTGGAAAGTTATCCATTTCCTTTTCTCGCATTCATCCCAGTCTCCTTCCTGTTCTCAAGGTTGGCAACTTCCTCATCTCTGACCCATCTTCAGTTGCCTCTTCCCTTAACTCCTACTTCACCACCTGTGTGCTCTCTCTCTCTCTCTCATCCCTTTCTCACCCAAATCCTCCTGTCCCCTCCCTCCCTCTGTCTCCCCCTCTCACTCTTTCTCCTTCTCTCGTACCTCTGCCTCTGCTTCCCTTAAGGCCCTGCTTGCCCTGAATCCTCACAAGGGTGGTAGCCCTGATGGTCTTGATCTTAAGCTTCTGTTTCTCCCTGCTCCTGCCTTTTGCTCTGCCTATTACCCAACTTCTTCATCTCTCTTTTTCTTCTGCCACTGTCCCTGAAGCCTGCCATCCCTCTCCCTAAACGTGATGATCCTCCTTCTCCTGGTAACTTATGTCCTATTCCTATCCTTCCCACTCTGGCTAGGTTACAGGAACACCTTGTTCTTCCTCAGCTCTCTTTCTTCTTTGACTCCTCCTCCTCCTTGTTCACCCCTTTCCAGTCTGGTTTAAGGAAATCTCATTCCACTTCCACCTCCCTCCTCCAATTCACTGACTCCATCCACCCCTTCAGGAATGGACCAGGATTTGTTCACTTCTGCCATATCTGTTGATCTTGCTAAAGCTTCTGACACTGTGGCACATTCCTTCCTTCTGGACAAGCTTAAAGCAGCAGGCCTCTCTGCCTCCTCGGCTGGTTCCACTCCTACCTTCAGGGAAGGTCTCAAGTTGTCCATATCAGAAACTCCCTGTCCCTCCTTTCCCCATTTGTTCAGGTGTTCCTCAAAGGTCTGTCAGGAGCCCTATTCTTTTTTCCATATTCTTGAGTGACCTCCCATCTGCCTATTCCTCTATGCCCACTCATATGTACAATGATGATACAGTACTCTTTGCACCTGGCTCCCCTTCTCGTGGCCGTACTTCCCAGCTATAGCTGGATTTTGACAATATTCAGTGCTAGTTAGTCTAACCAACTATCCCTCAATGCCAAAAAATGTTTCCATGACTTCTGGCACCTCACAGAGGCTCATCAGACTCACCTCCCTCCCATTATTCCACACTCATGATGGTGCTGCGATTGAGGATGTATCCGCCTTTAAGTACCTCGGGGCTTGGCTGGACTGCCATCTTGATTTCTTGGCACACACTGGTCCCATACATCATAAGCTCCACCCCAAGCTATACAGGAACAAAGCATGTATCCCACTTCCTGACCATTGTGAGACTGTTTTAAAGATGTTTTTCCCTACTTTTGACTAGGGTGCCATAGTTTATACCGGAGCTCTCACATCCTCACTTACCAGACCAGACCCCCCTTTCACTCTTTTTGTCATTTTGCCTTAGGCTGTTCCCCTCTTACCCACCACCACTCTCTCTACTATGCTCTTTCCTTCCTCTCACTTGGTGCCAGGTGCCTTTCCCATTGTACCTCCTTTTAATCTAAATTCTGGTTTGGTTCCCTTCCCACCTACCTTATTTCCCTATTATCCCCTGCCCCTATTTCCTTCTACTCTCTCCGCAACAATAGCTCTCATTCCCTTCTATTCCATCTAAGAAATCTACTGTTGGTAGAGCTGCCTTCTCATGCCACATTCCTAAACTCTGGTCCAGCCTACCCACGTTGATCTGCACTGCCTCTTCTGCTTTCTTCTTCAAGTGTCTTCTTCCATGAATATTCTACTCCCACCTGCAACTCTCCATGACCCCTTCCTTTTTTATCTCTTTCCCACCTACTCATTTTGCCCCCGTTATGCCTGTACTGGTACTTCCTACCAATCAAAGCTCAGTTTTATCTACCATATGTACCTCCTGTGCGGTTATGACTTGCAATGTTTATAATTATGCTCTTTTGATGTGCTGTTTTGTTGTCTATGATTACTATTTTTGACATGCTGTTAATTGCTATTTTTTTTCTCCTCTTGTACTATCTTCCATACTCCTCACTCCCAGGACACATCTGGAAATAAATCAGCTCAGTATGTCATTTCTGGTAAAACTTCTGAAATAAATAAATAAATCCCAATTAAAGAGCTAGTGTATGCTGGCCTGCCGGCGCAGCAGTTGGATTTCCACTTGCAACACTGACGACCCAGGTTTGGGAATGGACCTGTGAGTCAGAGGGCTGGCCGGTGGGGGGGATGGCTCAAGCGTCCCACAACTGCTTGCCATCTCCTGAGAGGGAGGGGGACCATGACCCGGTGTTGGTCGACCTCTGGCAGAGGCTGGAGGTAGGGCAGCACGTCGGAGCGCTGTTGAGGGAGCGTGACAGACATCAGCTCATGCCTAGACATTCTGCATGTCACGCTCCCAAAACGGAGAAAACCAGTAAAATGGCTCCCTGGTCGAAAGGATGATGGTCTTTGATCCCCCACCTGGACCGATCCCAGCAACACCCAGGCCAAGTTGAATGTGCTGACCTGACCCACCCACCAGTGCCTTCTAACCTGGGGGCGCCCCGTCGACCCGTTCGATGAAGGGATACTTCAGGTTACCCAGGGGGCTGCAATGTGGGGTCGATGGCTGAGGGGAGCCAGCGTGGTGCCCTAGGGGGCCCGAAGGAGTGGCCAGCCAGGGGGCATGGGGGAGCAAAAAAAAAAAGAGCTACTGTACTAGTTCCACTGTGTTTAGCAGCTGATTACTTTCAAACAGAGACAAGTGACAGTCACACAGCAGAACCAGAGCCCACCCTCTCCACAAAAGCAAAGCATCCTTAGGTACACTCAGTCCTCCTCTCACCCCAACCCTGCTGATCCTCTGATGGCCAGGACCCCTTCCCCTCATTCTTCAACAGGCCCACATATTTGCAGCTTTAGGTGGGAAGTGTCTACAGGAAGTTTGGGCTAGACAGCTGACCTCACAACTCAGCTGGTAAAGCAGTGGAATGGTATCCTGGGGACCTGGGTTCAATTCCCAGTAAGCCACATTATTGGTGTCTCATAATCTGCACTGAGAAGAAAGTACTCACTACAGTGTGGTTGAAAGAAAGATTCACAGACGTACACTGGTGTGGAATGTGGTGGGGAGGTGGATATCTGTTGAAAGAGAGAGAAAAATATTTTAACAGCACAAGAATAAATAGGGTGCAGGCATTACAAACAGGGAAGGTAAAGGGGGGGGTGGGAGGAGAAGGCACACTGCACAGCAAAGTTTAGTTTTTATTTCACATAAAACCCTTTAGGTAGGTAACTATTTTCAAAGGGTTTAGAGTCTGGTACAAACCATAAAAATATACAGGTGCATACACAGGTAATAATACTGTAAACTTGGAGTTTAGTACTGTATACAGGCTAACAAGACACTGTGTATAAAGTGCAGTGTACACAGAATACAGTACATTGTGAGACTACAGCAGATCATCAGCGGAAGCAATTACAGATACCAGATGGTGTGAGCAAGGACAACAGCTGGGCTTTAAACAATTCAATAAAGTTGCAGACTCTTAAAGTGTCAGTCAGGTCATTCCATGTTTTGCAAAACGATATGAGAAACAGTTTTAAAGTGGTTCTCCTGTGAGGAAGCAGTACAATGTGGCACTCCACACCCCTGGTACCATATTTATTATCAACATGACTGAACACAGACTGTAGGCCAGGGGACAGCAAGCCTTGTAATGCTTTACTGCCTATGAGCAGGGTGTGGTACAGCACCCTCGAGCTGAGGTTTAACCAGATACCTGTACAGCACACACTTTACAGTTTGCTTTGGGGAGGGGGGTACTAAGGAAGAATGAGAGTCAAAATAGCAAAAAGAGGAAGGGGAGGGAAGTAAAGAGGAGAGGTAGAATATAAGGCAGCAGAACCAAAATTTAGAGAGGAAGGAGGCACAGTGTAAAAGGACTGGGTTTCATCACTACCTACGGAAGGAACATTTTGAGGACAATTTCTCGGCAGACCAGGAGTGAGAGGGGGTGTTTACTGTGATGTAGTGCACCAAGTAGGGGGGAACACTTAAAGCAGCAGTATTTTTAGTCATTGTGTAAGTTTTTTCAGAAACAATGTATTTCTGGCAAAAACAATCCTATACTCATTTTCCTTTTCACTGCCTTTCATTCTGGAACTTAGACACAAGATTTTGAAGATTTTAAAGAGCAGCTGATGCCTTCAGAAGAACTTTGTGACAAAACATAATATTTAAAAACAGTTTCACTTCTATTTCACGTCAGTCCCGTATTTATCCTCTCTATTATTTATTACTGAGGCCATTTGCATGAAAACAGGATCTTCGCTCCTGAAGAGTGCCATCTATTCCTGTTGCTGTCTCCCTGAGGTCATAATGCACTGCTTGTGACATCAGTTACTCCCAAGGCAGCCAACTGTGGTGTCACAACAGAGGATTAGGATTTGAAGTAGGGAGTAAGCTACAGCGACAGATGAACTCTGAGGGATAAAGATAATTTATTTGTGCAAATTTCCTCAGTGATAAATAAGAGGAGAAATCTGTAGAATATATAAGGAATGCAAGCCGAATTGTACCTAAATATAATGTTTTTCCAAGTTTCCTTTGACATGTCAGCAGCACTTTAAAAGTGCCTGATCCCGTGCCATGCCCACCATGAAAAAATGTAATATCTTGGTGTGTGTCTATGCCGTTTACCATCAGAAACATGTGGCAGCACCATCCTAATAACAACCACAGTATTTATTTATTTATGTTGTTTCTGTTAAGCGGGGAGGTGCGCCAGACAATAAACTGCCTATTTTCAGCATGACCCAAGAGGTTACAAAACAGTAGACAATCAAAGCAGCAGAAAAACATTACAGTGTACAGGAAGGATGATGCACAGAACATGACAATGTTGAACACAGTCCGACCCTATGATTTCAAATAACATCAGCGAACAATCAACAGAAGACCTAGTCATACGCATTGAAGAGCCAGTTGCAATAAAAATTTCTAGAGAATATCGAAGCAGATACGGTCAGTTACACAAAGTGTGCAAACTGAACAAAAGATCATTGGGAGTCAGGTGCAAGAACAAATATTTCTGTAGCTTAAGAATTTGTAGAGTGCTTTTTTGAACCTGCAGTGGGACTAGGGGGCTCGGAGGTGAGCTGCTAGGGCGTTCCAAGCTGTAGGGCCAAAAATGGTGAATGCCTGTCCACCCATTTTAGAGGAGCATCTGGGTACAGCTAGAAGTAATTGGTCCAGCAACCCGGGTTTGGGAACGATCTCAGGCCGCCGTGGGTCGGCGGAGGGGAGGATCAAGCGTCAAGGGAGACTTGTCGTCCCACTCATTGACTGACCTCTGGCAGTGGCTGGATGGCAGTATGGGTCAGGAGACACGTTCCAACATCCTTACATCGGTAGGGGAGGAAGGGCAGGAGAAAATGGTGGGAGAAGAGCCTGGCATGCTCCGTGATGGTCCGCCACTCCCGAGGGCCATCCCCAGCCCTGGATTGGGTCTCAGGGGAAGGAGAAGATGGCAACCTCCCTCCTTGCCATGGGGGCAAGCCGCGGGGGAATTTCCTGGGACCGGTGGGAGCGAGAGCAGTGGGACCGGAGAGAGACAGTCCCTCCATCAGGAGGGTCAGGAGGACCATAGCCGCCTGCCAGGGCTCCAGGAAAGAGAGGAAAAAACCTATGTACAAACCAAAAAAAAAAAAAAAGAAGTGATTGCTCACAGAATTGCAAAGGGCAGGACTGGTTCTGGGGAGTCAACATGGCTGCAAGAGCAGCAGGTTTGCAAGATATGAATATGTTATCGATCATACAGCCGAGTGCAAAGAGTTGACAACAGCAAGGGGGATAACCAGCGTAGTTTAGAGCATAGTGTACACTGGTGTGTTAACCTGGAAGTGGATAAGGCAAATTGGCAGATGTTATTATAGAAGACATTCCATTTGTCTAGAGTAGAAGCACTGGTTAGACAGAAGGAGGTGAGACCGTATGTAAGGCTGGGTAACAAGATTCCTTGGGCAACTGCAAGCCTGGAAGCAGGAGAGAGAGAGAGTATTTTATTCTATAGGCCAGCCCTAGCTTAGTATTCACTGATTTACAGATGTTCGAGATGTGCAGTGTAAAATCAAGGGCAGGATCCAGGTAAAACCTAGATATTTGAGAGAGTTACTGTAGCAGCAGAAAAAGGAGCCATCTGAGTAGTGAATGGCAAAGCAAATTGGGACAAGTCCGTAGTTTAGCTGGGGACCCAAAGATCATGGTCTGGGTCTTGGTAGAGTTTACAAGAAGGTGATTTTGTGTAAGCCAGGTTTGAATTCTTCCAAAATCAGTATTCGACTTAGAGTTGATCTCTGTTAAGCTTTTCGAGCTGGTGTAGAGTATCATGTCAGAGACATATAAGAGGGTGCTATAGAAGGATGGAACTTTGGGGACATCATTAATGAAGATGGAAAAAAGAAGCAGACCCAGAATGAAGCCTTGAGGTACACCTATACTGACTGTGGTTAGGGTAGATTTAGCCTGATTAAATTTAACAAATTGTTGCCTATTACTTCGATAGCTAGAGAACCATCTGATGATGATGGTGGTGGTGGGGGGACACCCAGTGATGATAGTTTTGATTGAAGCAGGGTGTGGTTTTCAAGATCAAAAGCCTTTCTTAGATCGATAAAGACAGAACCAGTATACATCCCCTTATCCACGCCCAGTTTAATATCACTGATGAACTGGGAGAGTGCTATGGAGGTTCTAGGGGCCTGCCAGAACCCATGTTAGGCAGAGGATATCAAGTTATATTTGTTACAGTGATCTGTGACCTGGAGGGCCACAATCTTTTCTAGCAGTTTACTGAGGACAGGCAGGATTACTATTAGTTGGTAATTTTCAAGGCTCTTGGGATCACCTTTTTATGTTCGCCATGCACATGTGCACCCAGCGAACATCTTGCTATGATAGTAGAGTTTTAAGAGCTGTGACACTGTCTATCCAATTCAGAGTGGTGTTTTAGGGGCAAGTCAGTGCCACTCCAATCATCACTCATGCTGATAATGATGGAGTTTTGGCTTGCTGGGCAGAGATGGCATGAACTTAAAAAGAAACAGCTGACCCAATCCAGGGTCATCTCTTTCCTTTAAAAGTGTTGCTCTGTGTAATAAGCCTGGAATGATAGCATGGTACTGTGAGCTCAGGGATTTTTTAATTATTATAATGGGATTGGGGACCAGGAGGGGAGAGGGACCATTACACTATAGAAATGAGGATTTTTTAATTATAACGGGATCGGGGACTGGGGAGGGACCACCACAATAGGGAAACAGGGATTTTTTAATTATTAGAATGGGATCGGGAAGGGGAAGGGACCACTACACTATTTGCTATCTGTAGCTTGAAAATGGAGTTTCGTGGAACTCATTTTTTGGACATTTTAATGTATTCTTCCACATCTACAAATCACTATGACAACTAAAATAAAATAATCCCTTCTTTCTGTTTAGAATGTTGGAGACATAATTCCAAACTGCTTATCTGATGGCCATTAGGAAACTGAAACAGCTTGTCAAATATTGTTTGCCTATAAAACTGGAGATTTGTTTACCTCCTTCGAAATGCAACAGCTTGCACATTTAAATGATTAGCATTTAAACATTTTCTGCTACTAATTCAGTTGGGGATGAATATCTTAAAAGAAAGATTCATATCTCATAAATGTTACCCTTTTCCAGCAAATTCTGTAAAGATTTACACTGTTTTTAAACTCTCAAGACCTATCTGATAAAATGCCAGGTCTTCAGTGAACTACCTAGACTAAAAACATAAATTTCTTTTTGACATAAAAGGGCTGCGGCCTGCTTCCCAAACATAACAGATAAGAGCTACTGAGATCTCTTATAGTAAGTGTGTGCGTGTGTTTGAGAGAGGAGTAGGGAAACAGTCAAACTCTAGGCAAGGGAGACCTCATCTAATGAATTAACTGCTGACAAACCATGAGTGATACAGAAGCAAATGATTTGATACCTTTAATAGGACCAACATAGATGTAGAAAAAATAACTTATAATTACTGGTGAGCAATTTTTTCAATGGGCTCACTGAGTTGATATTTGCTGTAATAACCAGTCGGTTATTATGACATTCACATGCTCTGTCTACTAAAAGGGAGCGCCCCCTCATTGGCTGCTGTTTTGAATGTGGCCGGGCTAAGGAGTTCCCAAAAGATGGTGTCTTCGGCTCTGTATCTTAGCGTGTGGCTGCCACGGTTTCACTTTCACCATCAGTTTCCTGTAATCATTGTATTTTTTTTAATATATCTGGTCGATCCTACCTTAAATATTATGTTTTTTTTTTAAGTATCTGATTGATCCTGCAGTTTACCTTTGGGGAACACAGAAAGTCAGCAAAACGAGTCTGCAGTTAACTAACACGGGTAAGCGCAAGCCTAATCGCGATCGCGATTTCAACTGTTAATTTAAAAAAAAAAGAGTAAAACTGGGAGCAGAGTGAGCTGTAGCGTAAGAGGGAGAGTGACTCTGGGGATTGCTGCACAGCTCAACTGGGGAAACTGGAGTGGGAGCTGCAGGAGAAGTGAGTTGCTGCTGCTTTATTTGGTGCCCCAGATAACTATAGAGTGAAGCTGCCAAACAGGGATTCCTTGAGAATGACGGAGGGAGAGAGACTGTGTGTGTGTGTGTGTGTGTGTGAGAGAGAGAGAGCTAAAGTAGTATGTGTGTGTGTAAAGACTATGTCTGTGGGGGTCACAGCATTTATACTGGAAAAATTGACCAGCAATTATATAAAATAAAAGATAGGAAAGTATTTGATAATGAGAATTTAATGCACACCCTCAGTGTGGGATGCTTTGATAAACCCCTCGGGCTTTGCCCTCGGGGTTTATCAAAGCATCCCACACCTCGGGTGTGCATTAAATTCTTATATCACACACTTCCCCATCCATTATTCTCTATACAACATTTAGAAAATTCCCGCTCAAACAACTACAAACAGAAGGCTGTTTTTTTGTTATTTTATAATATGTTATACTGAGTGTGTATTTATGGAGTTGCTGGATCAGGGCCTTGGTAAAATAATAACATTTACTTAACTCATTCAAGATTCCATCAGGTGGACAGAAACAAGTCTATGAGAATTTGTCTGAAAACTAACAACTGTAAGATGCAAAACTAGCGTATGTGACACTAACTTTGTTTTTTTTCCTCTTTTAGATATTTCCTGAAGAAGACCTAAGGTCAAAACGTAGATTTTTAACTCTATTTTCTATTTTCAGTGTGCATTTAATATAAACCTGTGTGTGTGTGTGTATATATATATATATATATATATATATATATATATATATATACACACACACTTATAAAATGGGTAGGTAAAATCATAGAAATTCCACTAACATGATTGCACAGAATGCATCACATGACAGTGTATTATTTCCCAACGACCGCACACCTCCCAGCGCGACCACACGCCTGAACTACTTTTTATCCTTCAAAACCTTCTCACCAGTAGTGAGATCATTCCACATCTACCACAGATAGGCACCCACATGCATACAAGTGGTACATTCAGACTGCTACCAACATAAATGACAACTGCCCCGGTAAATGAATTGCTGCCAAAGTTCAAACTAAGACTGACTGAAAAAAGATTTATATTCCTATTTATTTTCCTTTACTATTCTTAGAATAAAGTCGTCCTCTTTACAGGGAGGAAACGAGGGGACCACTTTCACTTTTATCAGTGACATGTACCGTAAGCAGAGCTTGGTCAATAATAGTTACCTAATATGCAGGCAGACACTGAAAGCAAAGTCCCCGCTGTCAAACCTGAGTAATGCAGATTTTTTGACGCATTATTGAGAATTCTCTAAAGATTACGAGTTTAGTGTAGACAAGACATTACTTTATCAGTGACGATGGCGACGTAGCCGCGTCAAACCGATAACACGCAGCCAAACAGTGAAATTGTTCACACTTCAGGCTCAGAAAAATCAACGTCTGTGACTCAGGTTATTTTAATTGCAATCCTGTGCTGTCGCCTGAACCAGGCGAAGAGCTAGTGCAGAGCGAGACAGCCGGGCATGAGGCAACGCAGGCAGAGCTGTGTTGCTCCAGCAACAGCTGCCAGAGCAACACTGGCTATACCCTGCGTGACCTCTCTGACACTGCCAACACTCTTGCTCTGCGCTAGCTCTTCACCTGCTTCACACGGCAGCTTTTATAAGGATTTTAAATTAAAATAACCTGAAGTGCACAGTTTGTTTGGTTTTCTGGTACAGAGTGTGACTTAGTTTCACTGTTTGGCTGCACATTATTTATCACTTTTGACCACGCCCGGTCACGCTACATGTCACTGATAAAAGTGAAAGTGCTGTTCACCACTCGCCTAGTCTTCTTGGAGAATTCTCAATAAAAATAACGAAATGCAGTTACTTTGCTTTTTCACACCGAGGGACTTGCTTTCAGTGTCTGCCTGCATATTAGGTACCATTATTGACCACGCTCGGTCACGCTACATCTCACTGATAAAAGTGAAAGTGTTCCCCACTCTTTCTCCTCCCTATAAAGATGATGACTTTATTCTAAGAATAGTAAATGAAAATAAAAAGACATATAAACCTCTTTTTTTTTTTTTTTAATTCTTATGCCAGACAGGGACTACTTTTTTGCTGTCCCACAAAATATTTATTTCCATTTTATATAGATAATACTCATTTCTGGTAACGCGCTTGATATAACGCACGCCTTGGTGGTTAAACGCACACCAAGGCGTACATATATCAGAGCGCAACCGCACACCCTAGAGTGGATTATCTATTGCATATACACACATGTATATATATATGGAAATCTCTCTATTTGCAATAAATATGTTTACAGGCATTACTAGTATCTTTTGAAAGGTTGTCTGATTTGTGATTACTAATTTTGAGTATAGTTCATGAAATAATGAGCTGATATTTGTTATTTCATATAGTCTCCCATTATGCCTTATGCATAGCATATAAATCCAAATTATTCCAAGGTCATCGTGATATATAATAGTAATACTGAGCAGCAAATCAGAGCTGTTTTCCTAATAAAAGGCTGCTGATATAATAAATAAAGAACAAAGTCATAAATAAGGAACCAGTGGCTTATGGAAAAATCTACAGGGATTTACAGGGTTTTGATTCTGCCTTTGTGGGGAAAACACAGGGAAATGAGGGTTTCTTACATAGTAATGGTTATTTGGATCTGGGAGCACTGAATATTTCTTTTCCTGCATTTTGTATCCTGGATAGGGCAGGAGAAATGCTACATCTCATTGTCACAGGGATGTTCATTTACACATTTCTCCACTGTATTTACTCAGGCTGTCCCAGATTAGATGCAATATCTTGTTTTCCGTGGGGTCATGATTTTAGCGTTTTTTAATGTATTCATGCTACCTAGTCCAGGGCTTGTGTATTCAAAGCAGATGCACAGCACATCCCAGTGGAAAAGGGAGATGTGCCGCACAACTCTAACAATGTGCAAAAGCACGATATTTAAACATGCGGGAAGCGCCGGCCGCAAGGGAATGGGCCAGGGCACACACAGATGGTATGTCATTCAAGTCGAGGGGGCAATCCCACGCATATGCTGTGCTGCAGCATATTCGGTGGGAATGTGCCCCTCACAGTCCAGAGCACCGCGGCCCACAGTTAGGCCATGAATAGCTGGCCTAACCCGGCCAGTCACACACAGGCAGGCTGCAGATGTGCACAGCAGCCTGGCAGCCCTGGTGGACTAGAGGTACCCTCTTTCCATCCCCAATCTAGCCAACTCCATAGTGTAGGGCCCCCCCAGACCTGATTACACCAGAGAAAACCATGGTCCATATCCATAGTCTAGAGAACTCCCACCCACCACCCCTGTATGCAGACACCCTCACTCCCCCCCATACCCAACCTGTTGCAAAGACTGGCACTGCCCTCCACACCCTGCCATGGCCAGCCATTGACTGCATTGAACCTGGGCTGGGGACCTGCAGTCTGAAATGACCAAACTGGCTGTATCATGCATTGGGGCACCACACCAGCTGTGGATCCACCAGTGTATGCAGCTGTGTGTACGTCCCTGGCAAACTGAAGAGGGAATTTACATACCTCCAGTGCATGCCTTGTCAATGCTGTATCTTCCTGCTGTCATACACTGCTGCAAGTCCACACTCTCCCCAGTTCCGCTGTGTAACATGCCACCCTCCCGACTTCTGAAGTATCGCAGGTGCCATGGGGTGCAGTATCCTGTAATGCCATTTGCAGTGTACGCTTCAGGCTATAGATAGTTCATCCGCAGTTCCCCAACTGTACAAATAAATGGGACTTCAGCTGTAACATGCCTGTTTTGGGATCTGTGTGAGTGGGTACAGCATCGGCCGTCACCCACACTGAGCAGTGCAATGGCACCGGGATGATGGATCCGCATGTGAGTGCCTGAGGAGTACGGCCACTGGGTGTTATCACCCACACACAGCTCGTGCCTACGTATAACACATTCCAGCATCCTACTGCGAGTGCTCCACCACCTACCGATAGAGTGGAACGATCCCATTACAGAGCCAGTCATCCCAATGGGATGGGCTTGGGGGGGCAGGGAGGGGGCTGTCTGTGCACCAATGAGGGGGAGCAGGGGCAAATACACTATGGACATGGACTGTAGGTGTATTCAGGTGCAATTAGGGATGGCATTGGGGTCCCTACAATATGGAACCAATAGAGCCTGGACTCCGGTATGACTGGGGCTGGTGGAACGGGTGGGGGGTGCCACTGTACCACTAGAGGCTTCAGGGCCTGTCCCACATGGGAGTGATCGGGGTCGGGGCTTGTGGGTGAGAGCTGCTCTGGCACATTCATCCCCATGCCAACATGCAAATGGACTGGTAATGAGCATGCATAAGGCCCCTTTGCACCCTGCATGCTCTATTAGTTCATTTGCATTCCTGGGCTGAATATCACCCATGGGGGCTGCGGTGCATACCGGTATGTGCCACACATTCCCCCTGGAAGGTATTCAGTTTATGTCACCCTGGATGCACCTGACTTGGCGGCTGCCTGCACTGTGACTCCTGTCCAGGGTCACATTTTCAACAGGAATGATGAAGCCTGCCAGGACGAAGCGCAGTGTCACAGGTTTACTGCATGACAAAAGGGATTAACTCCCTTTGAAACTGCATTGTTTGCTGCAATAACTCTACTGCAGAATTCTGCAGTACTGCGTTTCATCCTGGTGGTCTTCACTATATGTACACCCTGTACCGGTGGCGCATTCTCTTTGAGTGTTGTATCAGTGCCGACTGGCGTACCCTTTTTGTGCAACTTATTTTTCTGCTCATGCATCAATCTGGCACTTAATATATCCCCCCAGATGTAAAATATTGTTTTTAGTGCGTTCTGCTTTTACACAATGCAGCATAATATTGTGTAGATGTAGAGCCCCACTGAAAACAAGATGCCACATCTTCTGTGAACTATCCAGGCTAAATATATAGCAATCAGCAGGCAAATTCTAGGAAAACACATTGTAAAAATGTGTAAAAGGAAGACAACATTGAAACTGCCTCTTCACAGATCTGCATTGTGCAAATTCATTAGAAACAAGCATTTGTCAATGCCGAATGTTGCTTGCTTCTATGTGCTGTTTAGGTATTTGGAAGTCA
Source organism: Neoceratodus forsteri (assembly GCA_016271365.2). Taxonomy (NCBI): domain Eukaryota; kingdom Metazoa; phylum Chordata; order Ceratodontiformes; family Ceratodontidae; genus Neoceratodus; species Neoceratodus forsteri. Next base: position 958,787,344 of record CM028130.1, on the reverse strand, counting down.
TTGGAGTGCAAATATTGAAAATTTGCGAACTTCCGAGCGTGCGTAGGAATTGCGCAATGCACGCTCGTAAAACAGTCATTGTTAGGAAATTTTTCACGAAATGTTCAACATAGCCATTTTAAGACCTCTGGTCATGAACAGTGTCAGTGTGATTTTGTTAATGTATCCCATACATTGAGTTTGCACACCGACTGCGCCATTGTGCGCTACATGGGCGGAAACACGTTTTGGGCAGGATGTGAAAATGACAGCTGTACTGCTCATAAGGAGGTGTGGTAAATGGCAATGTTGAAAATCTGGAGTGGAAATATTGAAAATTGAAAACCCACGAGCTGCAGCGTGGAACTGTGCAACGCACACCGTAAAACAGTCATTTTTAGAATTCTCATCATTCTTCAACATTGCCATTTTAAGATCTCTGCTCATGAACAGTGACACTGTGATTTTCTTAATGTGTCCCATACACTGAGTTCAAGACAACGACCGCGCCATTGTGCGCACATAGGTGAAACATGTTTTGAGCAGGATGTGAAAAATGACAGCTGTACTGCTCATGAGGAGGTGTGGTAAAATGGCAATGTTGAAAATCTGGAGTGCAAATATTGAAAATTTGAACTTACAGCTCATGAGAACCGCGCAGAACGCACGTCAGAAACAGTCATTTTTAGGATGCCACTAATTAACATAGCCATATTTTAAGATCTCCACTATGAACAGTGTCACTGTGATTTTCTTAATTTGTCCCATACATTGATTTCAAGACATCGACCGCGCCCATTCTTACACGACAAGGAAACACATTTTGGTGAGATGTGAAAAAATGACAGCTATACTACTCATAAGAAGGTGTGGTAAAATGGCAATGTTGAAAATCTGGAGTGAAAATATTGAAATTTCATGGACTTACGAAAGTGGAGGAACCGCGCAACGACGCTCAGAACAATCATTTTTGATGGATCATTTCAACATGGCTGGGATCTTTCATGATGCGTCACGGAATATGAGCTCGCCCGGCGGTGATTTCCGCAGTCACCGCACAGTCACCGCGCGAAATCACCCTTCGGGCCCCGATAATGCCAGGACAGTGACATCATTCATGAGAAGGGGTCCCAAAACCCCATGTTGAAAATTTGGCAAAATTCCCAAAAATGCCTGAGATATGCATAAAGTTGAACCCTCCTATCTAGCCCATTATACAGCTTACCGGCATTTCCTCAGTTCGCGATCGGCTTTGAAGAGCGAGACGTGTTCCCGGTCCACCAAGACTGTCACGCCGTCCGAGGTAAGTATGGGGTGGGGGGTGGGGAGGCTGGGTGCGCAGTGGGTGGGTGCGTGGCGGGAGGAGGTCGGAGACGCCACAAACCGCTTTTTGTTTTACAGGTATAAAACAAAAAAAAAGACTTCGCGGATTGCTTGCCACGCTGGGGTGGGCCCTTGTGCGCACAAGGACGGGCGTCTCAGATGACGGGGATTGGGCACTCCCTGCTGCCAATAACTGATTGCCATGCTGGGTGGGCTCCCAGCGTGGCACCAGCTACGAGGGGGAACGACAGCAGCTCAGCCGGCGGGATTGGGCACCCGCCGGCTACACAGGACGTGCGCGCCGACGCTTGCGGGGGGAGCTACGCCATCGGTGCTCACTGAAGCGTAGCTCCTTTCAATCAGAGGTTACTGCATTTTGAGCGTGTCATAGACAGCTCCAAAATGCATTGGCTTACAGGGCCGCGCCTGCCAGCTTACTGACTGAATTGGAGGAGGAGGTGACACACCTCCGAAATCTCTGATGATGGCACTATGTTTCTTGCACATGCGTGCAAGCAACATAATAATGGGTAAAAGCATCACAGAAGCTCTCCACAGCCATATCAGCGCTGACCAGGGTTTGTTATTTACTGTTAGGTCCGCAATCGCGGTGGGCCTACTATGTTCTGGGAGACTGCAGCTGCATGGGGCTTGGGCTGGTGGAGCACACCTCACTAATGGCATGCAAATGAGCCCATAATGGGCATGCTAATGACCTCTAGTGCCTTGCAAGGCCAATGGGCTCATTTCCATCCCTCCCTTAGTGAATTGCACTGTAGTGCCGATGCGCTATTTGCTGTGGAGCCATTGTCCTGGCTGGCTGTGGGGGACTGCGCTAACATGTACTGCACGGCTTTTTTCTAGGTTATCACTGCTACCAGCTGGCCACTATTCACAGTCAGATAGCCCACCGGGCTGTCTGACTGTGAATAGATCCAATGCCCTCCTTCGCAACCAGGGAGCACAGTGCAAACTTTTGTGCTTGCTTTGCGAATCCTGTCCCAGGCTTTGATCCCGCCACATACCAGTGCTCAGGCAGCCTTCTATAGGCAAGATCTCCCTTTTCATCTCAGCTTCCATCATTAGTTTGGAGAAGGTGCCGCTGAGGCAGACTGCATGTCACACTCATTGCCCTGAGACACTGTGGTGAATATGAACTGAAAGCCGGACCCACAGAAACAAAAAGTGAATTTCCAAGCCTCTGGTCAGAACTAGACTTTACTTCCCAATCCCCACCGCCGCGCAATCACATATCTCATTTGTAAATCTTCAGAGGACATCCTTGTACCTGCAACATGGCTAATATCAACAAAAGAGTCAAACATCCCAGAAGACGTTCTTGACAGCATTTTATAAAATGGCAAGAAAAGATAAAGAAACTTCACTGGTTAAGAGATGTCACCTGACCGTGCATTATATCTAACGCACGATCAGGTGCCGGATCTCATTTCCATGCCCAAAAAGACCTAATTAAATGCCTCCTACACATCACATATCACTACACTAACACAGAAAACAAAAGCTGTACAGAAGCCATCTTGAGAAGCCATCTTGAAAATCCTATCCTGTACTACAACACTTTCTACTTAAACACTTAACTTTTGAGAAGGTACTTCCTATATAAAAAACACCACCAGTGTAGAATCACCTTTTCATCATTTCCCACAATTTTTTAACCTTCCTGCTCAGTAACCATCTCACTCACTTTATCTAGGCCTCATCACCACACTGGCTCCACTCTGCTCTCCCTCCCTCCCTCCCTCTCAGATGCCAAGCCTTTTTCAGTTAAAATCATCACCTGACACAGTCGAATTCTCACTCACATTAGCTTAACATTAAATAAAAAAGACTTTTCCTACCAGCTGCCGATGTTGGCACGCACTGACTACTGCCAACCAATGTCTCTATCGGGCAGACATTAACTTTAGCAGCAAATCAGACTTTGGCTCTTTCAGCAGCCGCTCACTCGTTCTCTCAATTCTGACTCTGCTCGACTGCTACAGCAATGGTTTCTGGGGGCCAGGACAATGACCTTTTGGCATGCTTTGCTGTTTGGCGGGGGGTGGAAGTGCGACCGTCATGCGGCTCCTGCTACAAAGCTCCCCAATCCCATTTGTACAGCTTGTGGGGGCTAGGAGAACATGTCAACATGCAGCTCTGTTTTTCTCCAGCGCAAGAGTGAGTCAGCTCGCGGTACTGATGTGGCTCCATTTTGTCCCGCTCAAGAATAACTGCACTTCTCACTATGCTCCTCCAGCCCCATTTGTACAGTTTGTGGGGGCTGGGAGAATGAATGAGTTACAGTTTGGCCCTCTGTTTTTGGTGTGGGGAGCTCATGGGAGTACCACTAAATTGGGACAGCGACTGAGCACCAATTTGTCCCTGTTGTTGTTGTTGGGGGTTGCAGGAGTGCACTGAAAGTGGGAGAGTGAGAGAGCTTTAGGCTTTTGTTGCCCCGTGATCTTTTCAGTGCAGCATTCCACCACAGACATCGTGCTACCACCTGATCTCCTGCTCCGCCCCAAATCCCAGACTGACACCTCTTACTATATGGGTGGGGTGACATTTTACTGTTCTGCAGAGTGTCACCTCTCTGTAGTGCAGGAGCAGGGTACATTTTCACAGGTCTTCTTCAATCCCGAGTCGCATCTTTGCGGGGGGGGGGGGGGAGAAAGACGACAGAGAACATTTAAAACAACTCTCTCCTGTCACTGTACAGTTGGGGCTGTTGAAGGGGAACTATGTTGTACAGTGCCTCAAACAACATTTAAGAAGATAGACAAAACATGAGTAAAAGACCAAAAAAAGATAGTCACAGCACCACCTGCTGTTTTTTTTTTGTAATTAACATTTTTATTGGTATTTTCAAAAATAAAATGCTTACAGTAACAAAAACAAATTCACATCAAACAACAAATTTACATCATACAACAAATTCACATCATACAACGCGTTACATATAGCTTTGTGAACTTAAGTACTTGCTAACTAATACATCAAAATCAAAAGCATAGTGCAACACAGGGACTTTTTTATTAAAAACTGAAAGGTTTTCCAGTTTATATTTTTAAATAATTGTATTATTGTTTTGTTTTGTGATAGGCCACTCCAGGATGTGGATTAAAGGATCTTAATGCACTTCCCAGAGGCATAAGGACTACGTCCCTGGGGTGTGCATTAAAATAATTTAATGCAGACCCTGTAGTGGCTTATTACTTACATAAGAACGTCAAAGGGGATAAACCACAGTGACTACTTACTGTCTGGAAGGCTGAAATTCAAATTATGTTGGGGAAAGAGGACAATGAGGGAAGGCTGACAAAATCTACATTCAGTATGAAAATTAAAAAAAATAGGGAGATTAGGGAAGAATAAGCAGAAGGAATAGCAAAATGCAAGGGGGGATCAGGAGAAAGAAGGAAAGCCTTAATGCCAGCAATCTGGGAAATAAAATTAGTGCACTCCAGGCAATGGTGGAAGACACTGTCACCACGTTTACATGGCAGGAAGTAATCAGATATCTGAAGAAATCAGATAACTTGAAAACCTGATTGAGTTTTCTTCAGTGCTGTTTACATGCAGTCTCTCTTAATAATCTGATTCAGTGCATCTGTTTATATGTCTGAGAGTTATCTGGTTTGATTTAAATGGGCTCCAGTTGTAACATGAGTATTTTGTCTACAGTATATTGTATACTTAGGATTCAGACAAAAGGTATTCTGTCCACAAAAACGTAAGAGTACAGTTCTTATCTTCAACTACCTCACACCCCAACCTCTGCCCCACAGGTACAGTATTCCTATTCCTGTAATGCCCTACAGCTAGCACGCAGTATTCTTATGTGGAACTGCTCCACCCCAGTATCTGTCTCATAACTCCTCACTCTAGCATCTCTCTTATAACTACATAATATTCTGCCCCATAACTACCCCCCAAATATCTGCCCACAGATACCCTAACTCTAGTGACAATCTCACAGCTTTCCAGCATGCTGTCCTGCAACTACTCACATCATTATCTGACACACAACTACCCTCACTCTTCCAACACTAATGCATCCGCACAATATTCTGCCCTTCGTCTGTCACATGCCACAATTTCTACACCACAGCTACACCAGTGTAAGATCGTCACAGCTACTCAACATTCTGCCCCGCAATTACCACACACCACATTATCTGCCACACAATTACCAACACCCTAGCAACACTTAAGAAGCCAACTAATATTTTGTCCTGTAACTACCCCATTCCCCAATACCTATCCCACGACTACCACAACTCCAATAAGACATTCTCTGTGACCAAGTATTTTCCCTGCAACTACCCTACACCACAATATCTGCCCCACAACTACCCACTGTAGTAACTCTCACAGCTACCGAATATTCTGCCCTGCTGTTACCTCTCACTATAATGTCTGAGCACAGCTACCCCCACTCTAGTCACACGTTTTGAACTACCCTATTTTGTGTCCTGCAACTTCCCATGTCCCAATAGTTAACCCACAACCCCTACAGTAGTAACCTTTTGCAGTTACCCAATATTTTGCCCTGCAAATACCCACTACCCAACATATGTTTCAGAACTACCACAACTCTAGTTGTTACACATTCTCAGTAACCCAATATTCTACCCTGCAACTATCCTACAGTAAAATATCTGCCCCACAACTACCCGACAGTAGTAACACTCTCAAAATGTCCCAATATACTGCCCTACAACTACACCCACTACATTGTCTACCCCACAGCTACCCTCATTCTATTCACACCATTGTAGCTATCCAATATTCTGCCCTGCAACTACCACACACCCCAATATTTGCCCCAAAACTACCCCCACCCTAGTAACATTCATGCAGTTACCCAGTATTCTACCTTGCAAATACCCCACTACCCAATATTGATCCCACAACTACCCGCCTCTAATAACACACTCACAGTAACCCAGTATTCTTTCCTGCAACTACTCCAAACCCCAAAATATGCCCCATTATCCCCACTCTAGTAACACTCACAACTAGCCAATATTCTTCCCTGCTACTACCCCACTCAATGATATCTGCCCCACGCTACCTTCACTTCAGTAACACTTCGGAAGCTACCATATATTCTGCCCATACCTCAATATCTTCTCCACCATGGGTTGGCCTGCCGGTGCAGTGTTAGCACTACTGCTAGTGATGTTGGTGATCCAGGTACAGGAACGAGCCCAGAGAGTTGGAGGGCCAGCCGGGGTAGAAGGCTTGAGCATCCATGGGACTGCTTGCTTTCTCCGAGGGTGGGGAAGTGGGGTAAGACTTGGCACTTGTCTGGCCTTTGGCGGAAGCTGGCAGCACCTTGAGCACCAGTCCAGACTTAGAGGGGGAGGCATGATGGACGTTGGAGTATGCACCCTGACATCCAATCACATATCATACCTCCAGAAAAATTGCCCCAGCACACCAGGAAGACAGAGTGCCAGCACCGATCCAGAACTCCCCTGCCTATCCCCATTGCAGAGCGTCCCAACAAAAGTGTAGAATTGTGCCCACCTCATCCACACATGGGGATACAGCCACGGCTCCATCGGAGATTACCTCAGTCACTGGGCTCCAGGAAAGGAGGGGAACAACAGCTGTGGGGATGCCTTGGAGGCTCACGTGTGTCAGTGTGCTGGTGGCGGGGGGCAGGAGGGGGAGCATATACATAAAGTAACTAAACAAATAAATATCTGCTCCACCTACCCCCCAGTCTGGCAACACTCTTGCACTTGAAGTTATCTGTAGCTTTTTCATCACATTGGCACATCTGTACCACCTCATTTTCAAGGGGGGTCCCACCTTGGGACCAGCTTTCAAGGTACAAGTCATGATCATTTAACTTCCCCTACCCCTCAAATACCCACATTCCAGTATCAGGTTCAAAATTATACAGTATACTGTTACACCCCAGTAACTGTATTGTAATTAACCCATCATTGTATTTACCAGTAGCTCACATTCATCATTGTTTCTGCCCCCATAATAACCCTAACACCATGGTACTTCACTAGAAACCACTCTTCATCCTTGTATCTGCCATACAACTGCACCACATCCTATTATCTGTGTAAACTATCCCATATATCTGTATCTTCCCACAACTACCACCACACCTCAGTAGTTGCTCTATAACCACCTTATTCAGATCCTCCATTCCAGAAAAAAGTCCACACTGCACTAAAGAGTAGTACAGAGTCCGTTACTGGGGTGTGAGTTGATTGCATATAGATTCTGGGATGTAATAGCTGTAAGTTGGAAAGTAGGTTAAGAAAATGTGTAAAGCAAATACTGAAGAATGATAGTGGTTGTGGGCAGTATATATGGTCTGTCATAGCGCTGGTCAAATACTGGGATGTGAGGTAGTCGTGTATTAGATACTGGAGTGTGGGGGTTACCTTATATGTATACCTAACATCCAGCTATCTGCCCCACAGTGGTCCCACTTCATGGTGGATAACCACAAACATTCAGATATAGAATGAGGACTCCAGAGGCTTGGAGCCTGGAGGGTCAGTAACTGGCAGCGGTCACAAGGACTTGCTTCCTTATGCACTGGGTTACTGAGGTATTTATTTCAGAATGATGCAATGTGCATATACTGTATGTGATTTACAAACAGACAGAAGTGAAGCAGCTGGAAACCTGGGGCCCAATTTTAAATTGATTAGGACTGGCATAAGGGGCCTGTGTCAAAGAGACATGGCACAAAGGGCTCCTTGAACCACACCTTGTGCCAGTCTGGATTTTAGAAGGCACCCTGCACCACTGGGGAGACTGCTTGCACCAACTGGGCTTGCACCATTCTTGCAATGGCCACACCAGTGCACTATGGCAGAAGGGGGCTTGCACTGGGGCAGCGCTGCAATATCCTCTAAAGTGGGATTTTGCAAGCCTCCCTATGGACGCATGGAGCCTGGGTCTGATATAACCTGCTGTGCACCACTCCAGGAGACATCTCTGGGTAGAGGGTGATCCTGTTCCCCCCTAAGGAAGGTGACCTCAGAGCCCCCAACACCTGCCAGTCCACTGCTGGAGGGGCTGGTGGCCATGGCAGGTATGAGCATGGGACCCCTTGCCCCCAATAGTAGTGCTGCTGCATCTACACCCCCACAGATCTGCAATGCAAGTGGTGGTCATGTTTTTTTTCCCAGTTGGGGGCAGATGCCACCCCCTCCCCTAATCAGATCTCCTTTAACCCCCCACCAATGAGCCAGGGCATGCCCCAGATGACCCACAATCCACCAAAGACCCAACTGTATCTGTCCTTTATTCCCAGACAGGATGATGTGATCTCCGTGCTTAACACCAGTCTAGCTGAGATCAGAGATTGGATGAACACTAGCTGGCTGAGGTTAAACCCGGATAAGACTGAGGTGCTGGTTGTGGACCCTGGTCGCCATGAGGTGGGTCTTAGGGCTGGGCTTCCATCTAGCTTATGGCTTGATGGCATCCAGCTCCTGACCTCAGACCAGGTGCGTAACCTGGGCGTTATTTTTGATGATAGTTTGACCCTGAAATCACAGGTGTCTGCCATTGTCAAATCTTCCTTTTATCATCTTAGGAATATCGCCCGGGTGAAACACCTGGTTCCTCTGGCTGACCTCCTATATTGGTCCACGCTTTCGTGACCTCCCACCTTGGTTACTGTAATGCCCTTTACCTAGGGCTGCCGGGGGTTGATATACGCCACTTGTAGCTAGTGCAGAACGTGGCAGCCAGGCTTTTGACTGGTTCATCTAGGTCTAGTCATATTACGCCTGTGCAGCACGGACTGCACTGGCTGCCGGTTCAGTGGCGGATCACCTTTAAGGTCGGGTTGCTGACCTATAAAGCCCTACATGAACAGGGACCCCAGTACTTGCAAGATCTCCTTACTCCCTACTGCCCCTCCCGCTCACTCCGATCCACTGACGAGGGATTGCTAGAGATTCCCAGGGTTCGGTTAAAGACATCTGGGGCACATGCATTTTCCTGTGCTGCCCCTTCCCTGTGGAATTCTCTACCTCATCAGATAAGAGAATGCCCGACTGTCTCGAGTTTTAAATCTGAGCTCAAAACATATTTGTTCTCTAAAGCTTATTTTGAAGGATTTTAAAAATGACTGTTTAATCTAATTGTATGGTTTTAATGTGTTTGTACAGTGCTTTGGTTCTGAAAAGTGCTTCACAAATTAAGTTTTGTTTTACTTTACTTCTAATGCTCAGGAAGTATGCAGTAAGAACAGTACCAGGATTGTAAATAAAAACAAGGTTGTTTATAAATATACATTGCCATACATTTCAGTTCTACTAAGCATGGAGACAGACAAAACAAACAGCAACATCAGTGAATTTCAGAGAAGGTAATCAACCATAAAATGTGGGTTTCAACTAGAAATAATATGATGAAAAACAGGTTGACAGTGTCCCTTTAAAAAAACCCTAGAAGATATTACTGATAAAAATAATACTGTTTGAAAGGTCTTGTAGTTTTGTTAATTATTATGCCCCATCAGTCAGAGTGATGATTTCTGTACTGCGAACAGACACACTTCATGCAAGCAGGCATAAGCAAACATAATAATAATCTGAAAATATTAACAGATCTGTTTACATGAGCCAGTTACCAGATTCAAATTGGAAAAATCCAGGTATTTGAATCAGGTTTCTAAAAGTTTACATAATCTGATTACAATAAGAATTGTCCTGTTTACATGGATCTGAATAATCTGATTCAGTTATCAGATAATTCAATAATCCAGTTCAAATCAGATATCTACCTGCATGTAAACATGGTGATTGATGAACCTAGTAGCCATCACAGAAACTTGGGCCACACATAAAGATTGGGACCTGAAAGTTCCAGGATGCACCATGTTTAGATGTGACAGAGGAAGAGGTAAACGAGGAAGTGTAGCCCTGTATATCAGGGAACATACAGTGACAGTGGAGGATGGAAACATCAAGGGAGGTAATCGTGAAACAGAATCGCTGCGGGTTCAGCTCACGGCATCCTCAGGCAAGAAACTATATGGACTGGGAGATCTACAGACCTCCAGGACAAGGGAAGAGAGAGAGAGATCAGGAGTTAGGGGCAGAACAAGAAAGGGAAGGGGGTGGCAAAGGGGGAGGTAGTGGTGGTGGTGGGAGATCTAAACCTGCCAGATGCTGACTGGGTCATTCCAGTGGCCAAGAGCTTCAGAAGTCAAGCCACACTGGATATAATTCAGGACTGCCTGCTAGTACACGTAGTTAAGGGACCCACACTGGAGGCTGCCCTTCTCAATATAGTGCTCACCAACTCAGAAGTGGTATTAGGAGTGAGGGTAGGGGAGCCACTAGGGTCCAATGACCATAACTCTACATGGCTCAACCTGGCCCTTGGAATAAGTATGCCCTCATCAAAGGTCAAAGTCGTAAGATTACATATGGGAAGACTTCAACTGAATGAAGGAGCTGGTCCACGACAAGTTAGTCAGAGTGGTCAGCATTATGGATGTGAAAGAACGATGAGGGTCAATCAAGGGAACCATTCTCGAGACAACAAAGTCATGTGTGTGAACAGTAATCAAAAGAAAAAGGTACATGAAACCAATATAGTAATCTGAAAAGGTCAGGGAAGCAGTGAGAACCAAAAAGAAGGCCTTCACCATTTACAAGTAAAAACAAGGGAATGAAGAATGGGGAAAATACCAAATGAAAACAAGGGAAACCAGAAGGGCAAACAGAGAAGCGAAGGCAAACACAGAGCTGTGTATTATGGAAGGGCTTAAGCAGGTGTGTCATGCAGTCAGAAATTCTGGAGGGGCAGAAAATCCTAACCTCTCTGGGGGGTCCGGAGCATCCCCCCGGAACATTTTGAAAAACTGAAGTCAAATGGTGCATTTTGGTCACTTTTAGCAGGCCAGAAAACTGTTCCCCAACAAGCTAAATGCCATAACACTGATAGAAGCTAGAGCAATAATAAATTGTTCTTGTTCTTTGTTCAGTCTATGTACAGTGTGACCTTTTGTATTTGAAAGAAATTTTTAAAGAATTAGTCAGAACTTATGCATTTTGTGAGTCTTTCATCAAATATACAGAATCAGCTAACTTAGTCCATTAATTAAAGAAACTTGCAGGTCTACTGGCACACAACAAACCAGACTGCAATACAATCTACAGAATATTGCCAACAACACTAAAACTGCCTGGGCAGGGGGCACACACAGACATTCATTACCCATTTAGTGACACCTCACCTCCCGCAGGCTCTCCAAAAGATAAAGCCCAATAAGTCCACTCCATACTACTTATTATTAGTAATAGTACTCCAACCGCAGGGTGGGGGTAGGGGGGGAGCCCAATCAAAGTAAAAAAAAAAAAAAAGACGAGCGCACCATTGCAGGCTCTCCAAACAGAGCAAGCATAATAAAAACCATAATTATAAAGATCTGCAGTACAACTACTACTGCCTTGGGGTGCATAACCCACTCCAAATCCCAAAAATTACACTTCATTGAAGAGCACACAACATCATACTGTCTGTCACTATAGAAAAAGCCTAGTAAAAATAAATGAGTACCTTTACTAACAACAATCACCACTGACAAATTGCTGTGGTGGTAACCCCCAATCCAAGGTGGAAAAATAGGACACAGACTCCATTTCACTTTGTGTAGAATGCTAAAGCTGAAACAGGATCGGTATGAGCAGTGCCACAAGCATGTATTTAGATCATTGTAAGCTAGGATGGCAGCAGCTGGTGTCAAAATTTAATTTATCAATTTAGGTAAAGTGGCACATTAGGAGGGGGAGAGATCCGGAGAGCATCGGGCTGATTGCAGAGAAAAACTGGTGCAATACCCGAACGGCAGAGTGGAAGCAGGGATCTAAAAAACTAATGGCTGAGCTGAGGTCACTTCGGCAGTACCCCCACACACCGGATCTGCAGACCAGAGGCACAGGGGGCTAACGAAGTGCCAATGAGACCTCTGTCTCAGCCATTACTTTCAGATCTCTGTGGCAGGGACCTTAAACTAATGGCAGAGGTATATGTCTCATCTGTACTTTGGTAGCCCACCCTCAAGTGAACTGAACAACAAACACAGTCAAAACCACATGTATGGCATGCCTACCTGCCAATGACAGTGCCACACTGGCAAGGGTAAGTGTTTACCACAGAATATCTAATGCATGGATTACATATAGTAAAACGCAAAGCCTTTTGTGGTGAGGGAGTGAGGGACAGTAATATTTCCACTGTATCGAGACAACAAGCTGATAGTTGCACAATCAATGCATTAGCTATTCTGTGGTGAACACATGCCCTTGCCTGTGCGGCACTGTCATCGACATACAGGCTTGCCTTCCATGTGTTTTTCACTTTTTTACAAAATGAAAAATACACAGAAGGCATGCCTTACAAACCCAGAATCAATTAGCCCCAGTAACAGAATTGTGGAAGTAGCCAGCCCAGCACCAGGCCCAGCCACAGTTCACACCCTTGAGTTGGCTCACCTCCCACAAGAAAGAATGCTGTTGTTGAACTTGTGTCCACTGATTTCTCTGTAATGTTTTTCTTCTCAGGAGAATGGCTCAAGCATTCACCCCACAGGGGCACAGTCCAAAAGTCTGTTTTTTACTACAGGTGAACATTTATCCCCTCCATAGGATAATTTAACAGAGAACACAACACAGTCTCAAATTGTGCAGGGTGAACTACACACCTTAACCCTTAGGCTGCTGACATAATTAGAACATACAGGAATTTGGGACTGATCTATCAGCCCGTGGCCCTGCAAGAGTTAAGTTAGAGGCAATACTTTACATTTTAAGCAGTTTGACAGTCCCCAGCAATGGTAAAATTCATCTGGGACCCCTAAGGAGCATTTGTGTCATTTTAGACATTCCCTAAAGCTTCCCACACAGAGAGAACACCCCCCCTCACAGATACTTCTGGACTGCACGTGTGGAAGAACTATTAGGTCCAGCCCTTGCCTTAGCCGACAGGTGCTCATAGACTGGGTCTACCAGTTTCTTCTGATGTCACCCACCGCCTAGAAGTCTGAAGCTGGGGGCCAATTACCTGAGCACACTGGCATTGGAGGCTAAGGGTCAATACACACTACCTCCCTTTGGATAGTACCTGGGTGCTATGCATACTAGAAATGTGGGATACCCTCCCTAAATCCTCAGGGGAAAGGGGAAGGGGAAGGGAGAAGCTTAGATTTAAACAATCTGTCAAACACCTATACTTTTCCCTCCCTCAGTTAAGTACTTTACATTTTCTGCCACATAAAGTTGTTCTTTTCCCGTTAAGAAAAATCCTCAGTTGAAAGAAGACAAATCCAAAAATCCAAATGAACTTTTCCCAGGCATAAAAACCTCTAAGTGCTGGTGAGCTCTTCACATACACAACAGTTTAGGGTGAAACAATCTCTTTTTCTTTCATTATAGATCGAAGCGCTATGAATTATGGCATTATTTATAATTGTGATTTAAAAAGGATCCTGTAGAATTAAAACAAGCCTTCCACATCTCTTAGCTCATTATCAGACTGGTGTATTACTGAGATTACTAACCACACATGGAACTGCCTATAGACCAATCAGCTTGCCAGATTTCTTTCGTCTTTTCACAACATCAATCACATAATTTTTACGAGAGGGAAATCAGAAAGTAGACTATACAGAATGCACTCTGTGTACAGTACCACAAGAAATATAAGTAAAATAAATTAAATTAAATAACTAGTAATTATGTCAGCCACACTAGTACTCCCTTTGTACTTACTGTATAAATGAGGCTTTGTAACTTTAGTTTTAGTCTTTCTGTTTGCCTGTTTGGGTGCCTGTCTGGTCACCTAAGAAGCTGCAACACAGGATATCACATCATGAAACACACTCAAAGAGTTCACAGACTTCTGATTCCTCAAACACTAGAGCCCCGAGTCACACTAGCCCCCCTGGGTCCCGAGTCTGACTCCCGACCTCTGATTTGTGAGCCCTGAGTCCTGTCACTAAGTTTGTATCCCGGAGTCCCCAGTCTACTGTGGCCTTGGCCCCCCTGCCAGGCCCCTGCCCTGTGTTCCAAAGAGTCCTCCAAGTCTTCTCGACCCCCAAGAACTGAGTCCTGACTGAGAGCCAATTTAAGAGCCCCTCCCTACCCCAGAGTCCTTAATCTTGAGGCTCAAAATGCCCATATAGGCTCCTCCTTGCAGAATGGGCCAGTGCCCGGCAGGGTCTCTCGTTCTGCTAGTACAGAACTGCTGTGCCCCACTGCACATCACTACTTCTAGTAATTAGCTGCTGCCACAGCACTATTTTTCCCCAGACTCCCGACTCCCAGCCCCAATCCTCACACACACTCACACTGTGACTCACAGGCAATTTATAGCCGATTTTCCTTTCCTGGCTGTCTGCCGGGGTCATCTAACCAGCTGCTGGGCACTGCTTCCTAGCCTTTCTTCCTCTGCTGATGCCAGCTGCTCAGCGGTACTGTCAGTTTATTTTTCTTAAACCAGGAAGCAGGAACTAGCTTGTCTTCTGGTCTGGAACGCCGCGCTCTCTCAAGTCTCATCCGGCTCTCCAAAGGAATTGACCGCCAACTGAGATGCCGCTTAAATGAACAATGAATGAACCAGTTTGCCATGTGAGCAAATTCTTCGTGCCTCGGCTCTACACGGTGCCCAGTCCAATCCCACACCACACACACACCACACCAATCGAATTCAGAACCCCCACCACCCACCAAAAAGACTTTGAAAAACAGCATTTTTTTTCCGGCCCTCCAGAGAATAAAATAAAATACTAGATCAATTATTCTTTAAATAGACTGCACAACAATATTTGGGGGGGGGGCACATGCCCCCTCGGGCCCTATGGGCACGACACCACTGGGCTTAAGGGAGAGGAGAAACAGTTCTTTAGATATATTAGGGGAAAAAAGAAAGAAGGGGAAGGAATTAATAGGCTAACAGGGGGATGCAGGGTAACTAAGGAGGACGGGCAGAAAGCAGCCATTCTTAATGACTACTTCTGCTCTATATTCACAAGGGAAGACAGCGGGCCTCTGCCAGAGAGTGGCAGTAAGGCAGTTGTATGGTGGATCCTTGAGACGAGGCAGCAAGTATTTACCAGTGAAAGTGTTCATAAAAGGCCAGCAGCCCCAAGGATAGATAAGGCCTCGGGGCCAGATGGAATGCATCCGAGGGTGCTCAAGGAACTGGTAATGGAACAAACTGAACCCCTGGTAGAGCTATTCAACAACTCAACTGGGACAGGAGTAGTTTCAAAAGACTGGAGGGTAGTGAACATAGTCCCACTCCATAAGGGGGAGAAGGACAAGGAGCAACCAGGTAACTACAGATCTGTCAGTCTTACCTTGATTGTAAGTAAACCGAGGGAGACCCTAGTCAAAGAGGACCTCGTGAACTACCTGGAAAGAAATGGACTGCAAGACAGTAAACAGCAAAGGTTTGTGGCAGGGAGATTTTGTCAGACCAACCTGATAGTATTCTTTGACTGAATAATGAGGGCTGGATAAGGGCCACGTGATAGATTTACTCTACTTCGATTTAAGCATGGTTTTCAAACTGGTGCCTCACAAAAGGCTGCGAAGAAGCTAGAGGACTTGGGTACAGTGAAGGACAGTTAGATGGATGAAAAAATGGTTGGAAGGGAGACTGCAGATGGTTGTAGTTAACAGTGTTGAAATAGGAGAGAGGGAGGTCACCAGTGGGATGCCACAAAGATTGGTTCAGGGTCCAATCTGTGACAGGGTTGAATAAGGCCCTGTCCCATTTGTTATGCAGAAAGAGTTTAAATGCAAGGGTCTGTTGTATCTTCTCCTTTTCTGTCTCTTCTCTGTCTGGCTGCACAACCAGAATTTTCTTGTGAGACCTAGGAACTGATCATTCTGACGGTTTTGCAATTCTCCGCCTCTCGCTATCTCTCTGCCTTCCCTTGCTGTTTTGTCTTTTCTTCTCCATCGCATAACAACGGGTATAAAAATATATGTGAATCTTTTTTTTTTCCTATACATACTTTTCGACTTTTTCTGTTTACTCCCCTTCCCCCCCGAGGCCACGGCGTATACATGCATGTACATGTGTGGAGGCGCACACACCCGCCAGGATCCAGTGGCCCCTTCCATCCCTTCCCAGACTTACATCGCCGCACCTGTCAACCTGCGCTACCCACTAGACCCCCACCTGGTGGGAGCAGGACTACGGCGGAGAGGGCATCCACCCCGATGGAAGGGAGAGCCATAGCTCAATCCTGTTCCAACCCTCTCCCCAGAGCCGGCACCCCAAGGTCATTCCCGAACCCGAGTCACCAACGTGACGCGAGGTAAGGCACCAGTGCCTCAGCTCTCTGCACCACCGGGCCAACAAATATATGTGAATCTTTATGTGGAAATGTCACTGATACTGGTATCCCTTTGTTTAAAATGGTATATAGCTATACTATTGAAATGATTGCAAAAAGCTATTTGGAACTCAGGGGGTTAACCTAAGATGCAGTTTTATGCCCTTTTGTAGAGCTGTCAACAAGAGGTCAGTTCTGGGACACCATGTACTGTTTTGCTGCACCTGCAAGGAATGAAACTGACAAGAACATTCTGTAAACTTACAAGAGCATTCTGTAAGATAAAGGCTCTCTTAACAAGCTTCCAGACAAAGACTTATATGAGTGCCAATGCTTTTACTAGAGAGACAAGGAGAGTGAGACTGAGAGAGTAAAACTTGGAATTACGAGATATCCTCAGAAGAAGGACTTAGTTCTCTGTTTGAACTGCCTTTGTAAATGGTTATACTGAATCATTTTTATTTTTTATTTTGCTGCTATTGAGAAAAATAAAATGCTATTTGCAAAATTTTAAGCTGCTCATGGTTTTCCTTTGCTTCCTGACCTGTGCCTCGACGACACAGTCTTTTTCAATATTTTCATCAGCAATATGGAAGAAGGAATCCAGGGCAAGATGTGTCTCTTTGCAGATGACACTAAATTCTGTGACAGGGTACACAGTGAGGAAGGGGTTAGGAAGACGCAGAGAGAGACTTGCAAAGGCTGGAGAGGTGGTCAAAGGTTTGGCAGTTGAAATTCAATGCCAAAAAGTGAAAGGTGATGCATATAGGGAATAAGAACCCCAGGATAGAGTACTGGATGGGGTGGGGGAAAAGCTGGACACGACCTCTGAGGAACAGACCTAGGGGTCATCATCAGTGACTCTCTAAAACAATTAAGCCAGTGTAACAAGGCCTACACTAAGGCAAACAGGATGCTGGGAAGTACAAGATGGGGTACTGACAACGGAAGGAAGGAGGTATTACTAGCTCTCTACTGATCACTGATACAGCCCCACTTGGAGTGCTGTGCTCAGTTCTGGAATCCTCACCTAAAGAAAGACAGAAAGATAAGGACAGGGTGGAGACAGTGCAGCACTGGGGGCCCAAAATGATTCAGGGCCAGCAGGGCAGATCTTATGAGGATCAGCTCAACGCACTGAATGTGTACTCGCTGGAGGCCAGATGAGAGAGGGGAGATACGATACAAATCTTCAAATTGCTGAAAGGAATGAACAAGGTAAAATGCGAGGAACTACTTCGCATAAGGAGCAGATCAAGAACACAGGGGTGCAAGTGGAAACTAACAGGGGGGCTCAAAAAAGAAGTGAGTTTAATTTTACAGAAAGGGTGATGGAGGTGTGGAACAGTCTGCCAGCTGATGTGGTGGGCATCAAAATGATCAATGGTTTCCAACATGGCTGTGTGAATAATGTGTCCGGGATTTGTTAGGGTTTTATGAGCAGACTGGATGGACCAGTGGTCTTTTCTGCCATCACTGTCCATGTTTCTATAACTAAATGTCCCTTTTATTTATGGAGTAGAATTGTTTCTTCCTTGTGGTATTCCATTCAGGGCCTACTTCCAGCATGCCAACTACTCAGCCTCAAAGCCACAGATCGCCCAGTACTTGGATTACTGGTCCCAGCCCTGATGCATGTCCCTTCCCCCATTACTCACTGGGATGGGGCCCTGCTTTCAGTGCGGCAGCAGCTGAAGTCACTGAGGGGGCATCAGTGCTCCAGTGGCTTTCCAGTCTCCAGGAGGAACTGGGACCCAAGGTGGTCTGGGGGGGAGGGGGAGTGGGATCAGACATCATCTGCCCAACAGGTGGAAATACAGAAACAGAAATACAGAAACTGTTGCAAAAAAGAACCTCCTGGCCCACCCAGTCTGCCCAGAGACTTCTGCCTTTTACGCCTACTCCTGAAACCAAGTGCAATGGCATCAGGGGTTCAGGCACACCTGGCGCATCAATGCCTGAGCACTCTCTCTTCCCCTGCTTGCACCTGCAGTCCCAGCTGGGTCGCCACCTGCTGTCACCCAGGTAGTGGTAGAGCAGCAGGTGGCACAATTTGCCCTCTCCACTTGAAGAGAGTATCCTCTGACGATTAATCCTCCTTCCCTGATGGTCCCCCAATTACAGGACTTTTGTTTCCGCTGCACCAATGAGCTGGTAAAAAATATCCCTTGGAATACACACTTCCCAAACACATTCTCTCACATATGCTTCCACACTCACAAACAAACGCTGTAAGGATGTGCTTATTTCAGCAGTAAGGCATGTCTGGATGTGCCTTGTGCTTGGATAATGGCATGCCTCACATGGGTTGAAGCATGAGGCCAAAGGCCGAGTGTTTTCATCACCCAAGAAGGGTTGTCATCCCAGCACAAAGCACACACTGGAGTGCCTTACTGTAATTATAAAATAAGTCCATTAAGCTTAGTAAAGAAATTATTTTTAAAAACTTCAGATCAGTAAAAATGAGGAAAAAAAGGGGATGAAAAGGAGGAAAATGAAAAAAGTAGGCCTACTGAGCAACTGTAATATTTCTGTTTGAATCAGAGATGCAGTGGGTCCTCACCCAAAATATTGTTCTTACTCGTTTTCCTTGGGCTGGGACAAGCGGATAAGTCCAAACAGAAAAACAGAAACCAGCCCAGATTTCACCTTTCAAGGTTACACTTTTATTTTCAAAAACCTCTTCACACTGCCATGATCTCGTCAACGCCAACACTTTGCCCACTGGGCTTCCTCAGGGGCAAGGATCTAGGCATAAACTTGGCATTGTATATGTTAAATTATTGTCTTTTTTTTTCGGTCAATCTTTTATATTTTTTATAGCTCATAGTAAGAGGCGTGACAACTATAAAGGCCCTGTGAGGGTTTAAAAGTCAAGAGTGACTGAAGGAAAACTAAAGGGAAACAAATATTCAATAAACACTAGGAGGTCTGAAGAAGGACCATGGAACGGGGAATATAAAAGACTGACCAAAAAAAAGACAATAATTTAATGTATACAACTCTAAATTTATGCCTAGATCCTTGCCCTCGAGGAAGCCTAGTGGGCATAACATTAGGCGCTGAGGGGATCATGGCACTGTGAAGAGGTTTTTGAAAATAAAAGTGTAAGCTTAAAAGTCGAAATTTGGGCTGGTTTCTATTTTTTTGTTTGCTAAGTAGATGGCAGATGCTGCATGTCTTTTATAAATACAAGTAAGTAGGACTGGGTGAAATAAGCAAATTCCCATTTTGTGGAATGTTCATGAAATTTTGTGAAATTTCACGGAATCCTCTAGAATTCTTTAATTGGTCATAACTCATCAGTATTACAGCTCAAGAGCCAGCCCAGTGGTGCCGAGGGTTGAGGCACTGGACGCCACACCTCACACCATGCTGGCGACCCGGGTTCAGACACGGGCCTGGATTGTCAGGGGTCAGCAGGGGAGGGATAGGATTGAGTGTCCAGAGGACTGCTCTCCTATTCCAGGGAGGGATGTGGGTTGCCACTGCTCTGCAGCGGCCTCTGGTGGTGACCGGGGCACTGCTAGAGTGGGTGCAAAGCGAGGCATGAGTGCAGCGGACGTCAGTACATTAATGCTCCGACGTCATTGCACGCTTGCACTTTGGGGAACAAGCTACAGGGAGAAAAATGGCAGCATTGACCACAATAGCTTCATAGCCGCAGCTTCCTAAGCACGGCGGGGCTCATTATGTGCAGCCACATGCCGGTATTAGTTCCTGGTCTGGTGCGGGGACTGAGGGGAGGGTCTCTTTCACAGGTTTCTTTCACGGGAGACAAAGCCCCACCCCCACCCCCACAAAAACACTGTTTGTTTTTTTGGATGTTGGGTCGGTGGCAAGTGTATATCGCCGATTTGCTTTTCGACGCTATACACTCGCCATAATAGTGATTGCTGTTTTGCGATCACTATTAAGACATGGAACCAGCATTTTCAGTTGCTGGTTTACAGACAGCTTTGTGCCACAAGTAAAGCAGTATCTGAGGTCTAAGGGACTGCTTATCAAAGCTCTTTCCCTAGTGGGCAATTCCCCTGCACACCCTGATATTCCCGATGTTCGAACACGGAATGGTGTAATCACGTACGCTTTTCTACCAGCCAATACAACCTCAAAACTGCAGCCCTATGACCAGGATGTGCTTGAAATCATGAAGAGATGCTACAGAGAAAAGTTGCTACAGACTGTTTTGGCCAAGGACAACGCCCAGTCCTCACTAGGTGACATCATGAGGGGTACAACTTTAGAGGATGTGGTGTACATGTCAGCAGAGGCATAGGAGACATTGCATCCTGAGTCCATCAAAAGTCATGGACAAAATCTGGGATTAAAACATCTTGCTGCAAGTCAGCTCTAGCTGACACCCTGACCTTCCAGATCTCCCCAACAACAATGTGTGGGCTGCTGAGATTACAAAACTCGCTGCCACTCTCTCTGACCCTCCGTCTGAAGAAGAAGTGCTGTTATGGCTGGAATATGACAAAGACAAGCAGGGTGATGAGTTCTCGGATGAGGAGATCTTGGAGCTTGTGGCTAAGCCTGTAAATTTGAGTCAGAGGCTGAAAATGACCCCGAAGTGGAAGAGACTGCTCTCATACTATCAACACATGCTGAGGCAGTGGACTGTTTCAATAAATGCATTCCGTACACGGAAAGCCAGGTCGACTTTGATCCGGTACAGGTAATGTTGCTACAGCAACTGAGACAGCATGCTGTTCGAAAAAGATTTGATTAATTTAAACAAACATCAGTGAAAGATTATTTTGCTAAATAACATAGATCCAGTAACTGCTTAGTAAGTCACAGTACTCTACTGTGGTTTCTCAAATAAAAGTTCCCAGTCGTACTGTATGTACCACACTTAACGCATATGGCTGTACTACTACAATTATTTCAAATGCTTGCAATCTTTTTTTTTAAAACTAATGTAATAAACTGTCATTGATGAAGTTACTTTTGATTAAATTAATAAAGATGTTATCATTTAAAACAGTGCCTCTTGAGCATTAGCAGTGTCAGTGGCTCAGTAGGTAGCACACTCGCCTCTGAGGCCGGGAGATCAGAGGGCTGTGGGTTCAGTTCCCACATCTGGCACTTGGGTTAATATCCCAGTACTGACACTGTAATGCAGCATAAGAGGGGTGCTGCATTTCTGAGGTGCCGTCTTTCGGATGAGACATTAAACTGAGGTCCCATCTGCCTGGATTGGTGGTAGTTCAGGTGGATGTTAAAATTCCCATGGCACTTATCAAAAAGAGTAGGGGAAGTTCCCCGGTGTCCTGGCCAAATTTCCCTTATTCACTAAAAATACCACCAACAGCTTAATCTGGTTCAAGGTCAGTTGGCATTCATCTGTATCCCCTTCCCCCGGGTCGTGCCTGAAAATAGGCAGGATTTGTCCAGTGCACTTACCCAGTCAACAAAAGATAAATAAAATAAATTTTGGTGAAGAGTGCACTTGTAATAAGATTGTGATTGCCAATTTGCCGTTTTGCATATTTAAAGTGAGTGCACCTGTTTATCCGACCTCCCGCATATCTGAACAAATTGGATGTCCCCCAGCGGGTTCGGATAAACGGGGTTGGACTGTACCGCATATCCTAGAATCTAATTAAACTGGATAAGTATGATTTAGGAGGTAAAAATTTACTGTGGATACTTCATTAATAATTTTTTTTTTTTGCTTTATCAATTTATCTCCCCTGTGACCCTCACCTACCTCTCCTTCAGGTCAGTTGCCACAAGGACTCTCACAGCTCCCGTCGCTGCCGCCGATCTCGACCCCACATCGCAACCACCTCAGGGTAACCCGACATAACCCTTCATTGGGTGGGTCCTCCTCTTCCGAGGATAAACGGCCTAACAGCCTAGGCATTGGCCCTGGGTGCTGCTGCGGCTGGGTCGGCTGTCACGGAGCTCGGGGAGGCACTGATCCAAGAGGCAGTCATCCGGTAGGAGGAGATGCCATTTTCTAGTTTTTCCTCCAATTTCCCTACTCACATTGCCACTGAGCTTCCCCTGGTCTCCACTGGGGGCCACTACACAGCAATGCCATTCCCCAACCCACCCCAAGAGAGGAGAGGAGAGCAGCCCTCTGGACGCTCAATCCTACTCCTTCCCCTGCCAACCCTCTGGCGCCCGAGTCCATTCCCAAACCCGGGTCACCAGCGTGGTGCGAGGTAAGGCGCCAGCACCTCAGCCCTCTGCGCCACCGGGCCGGCTAGAAATTATTAATTGGCAAAATCTTCTCAAAAATTCATGGACGCATTAATAGGCAATGCCACTAGAATTTCACTTATGTAATGTAACTTTCAAAAAGCAGTTACCACTGAATCACCATACCTGCACTAGCATCATGGCCCTGCAATACCCCTCCAACACTCCTGCAACAGTGATGCCCAGCTCCATGCTCCATCAGGACTAAAGATCTTCAGACACAGTACTTGTGCCACAATGGCATAAAGCTGCAACTAGTTGTAAGGCTTGACATCACTTAGTGTCACTGTTTTCAGATAGTAAAACTATACATTGTTATGATCTACAGGGTCGTTAA
Organism: Neoceratodus forsteri; assembly: GCA_016271365.2. Classification (NCBI taxonomy): domain Eukaryota; kingdom Metazoa; phylum Chordata; order Ceratodontiformes; family Ceratodontidae; genus Neoceratodus; species Neoceratodus forsteri. Next base: position 958,764,137 of record CM028130.1, on the reverse strand, counting down.
AGAGTCTGCAGGTGGCACTGTATAGAAACAATGCTGTACGAGCATGTGCTTCCACAAGTCATTTGTCAGTGAGCTCTGCTCTAGTGGTTATCTGGCATATTGCAAGAAGCACAGTGACGTCCACGACTACTGTTCATGGTTCGCCACTCATGACAGTGACCTGATACTTGGCACCACTATACTTTCACTATGGAGCCTCCTATGAATGCTACCGTATTGCCACTTTACCCAGCCTTTACCTTCCTCAACTCAAGTGTATGACTGGACAGAATGTGTGGACACGGCTTCGACAGAAGTATCACAACATTCCACAATTTCACAAAAGCTCATGAAGGTCAACTTTAATTACTGAAGTAATTCTGGAATCTTTGGCTGCTTATTACTTGGCCATCCTCTGAGCAAGAGATTAGAGAGCTGGCACGCACAGCCTCTTTTTTTCCCATACTGTTTTTTTCTCTTGTCTGACAGCTCGTCTCTCAGGGATATACCTTGTTCACAGGGATATACCCTGATCAGACTGAACCCAGCCATCAATCAGCTGGCTACTCAGTTTTTCTCCCCCGTTTCTTTCCCCTTCCATCTTCCCTGGTGGGGGCGGTGCCTCAGTCAGCCTTGCACAGCCACAGCTTCCCCTGAGGCAGAAGCAAGCTCCCTGGCCCAGCCGCAGAGGTTGCTGTGTCGCTGGAACCCACCGCCAACTCTCCCCAACCAGGATGCACTGCTGAACAGCAGCTGTCTCGGCAAGTGTCTGTCACCCGACATGACTTCCCGGGCTTGCTTCTGAACCTGGGTCATCAGCATGGCATCGCGACACACTGCTGTTGGTCCACGGGGGAGGCCTCAAAGCCTAATATTTAAGATTAGTGAACCTAACAAAATTGGTGATAGTCTGTTCTCTACCTTTAAAGTTATAGGGGCTTACAATTCTGCAGTTTTTATAACTGCAAAATGCAATTTTAAAATTTCCAATAGTTGTATGGCCTAGAGAAACAGAGTGGCAACACGGGAGGTGTCAGTGCTAAGGGTCAGTGGTTCGAGACCTACACAGGGATAAAGCTTGGCATAACTGAGAGTGCAGGATCACAGGAACTGGGGAAAGGGAGGGGGGGAATGACACTATAGGTCTTATAGTAACAGAGGGGTAGCTAAAATGTTACCACATATGTAATGATGTAATTCTTTTTTGTAAAAATATTTTGATATTTTGTTTTCTTTTCTATGTATGGGTTTTCTTGATCATTTAGATTTCCCTATGTTTTCAGGGGGATTTGTTTAGAGGGATTGTTTTTTTTTTTTCTTTTCAGTTTTGCACAATGATCACAGGATTTTTTTTACAGTTAATCTTTCTATTGTAATTATTGTGATCATACAGACAAATACACTACATTCTCCAATATACACTTACATATATTCTTAACAGGAGAAGGAAAAAACATGATGTCTGAAGTATTATACAATGATATTAAAGGGGAAAACAAATGTTAAGAAAACAATATGTAGCAATACAATCTGTATGATAGAGAGAAATTATGGCGATTTATGCTTCAAGGGGTAAAAGGAGTAGATACAAACAAGAAATATGAGCAGTCGTGACTGTACTTCTATTATGCTGTAATTTAATACAAGTACTGTATGTGTAAGATTGTATAAAGGAAGAACATAAAAAAGAGAAAAATAAGAAAGTGAACAAGAATGAAGAGGGAAAGGGAAGAAGAAAAGGAGATAAAAAGACAGAAAGAGAGGAGATGAAAAAGGAACGAAAGAGCTAGAAGCGAGATTCCATGTGAACATATAACTCATCGATTACGTGACAATATGTGTAGATGTGTTTAAGTATTTAAAATAGTCCTGCCAGCATTTATTATATAAATTAAGTCGGTCAGAGGCTAAGTGTGACATACAATCAAGGATGGCGTATTGAGATAGTTGTTTGAGAATATCCGGGAGGGTGGGAGTGATGTTGGATCTCCAATGCATTAGTATAAGGTGTTTAACTTGAAGGAATAGTAAGGATGACCACCTATTCTGAGAATGGGATATTTTGTATGAATGAGCACTGAAGATACCAAGTATGCAATGTTTTGGATCTAATGCAAAGGATAGACCAATCACTTTCATTGCAAAGAAATGAATATGACACCAAAGATTGTGTATGGGAGGACAATGTCATAAAATATGTAGCAAATTGCCGTTGGGGGAGTTAACAGCGCTAACATTTATTGTTGTTCATTAAGTTCATTTTTAGCAAAATCTCAGGAGTTCTGTACCATAGATGCAGAATTTTGGCTTGTATGAGTGAACTGCGATTATCCTTGAAAGATTTATGGCAGGATAGCCAGCAATTATGCCATTGTGAATTGGTTATGTTATAATTTAAAAGGGTACTCCATTTATTTTTTGCAATGAAAGATTGATCTGGAATTGTATTTCTGATATGTTTGTAAATGATACTATTTAATTTAGAGTTTGTTTTGATCCATTTAGAAATAAAAGTATCATTTATAGACTGATGAGGAATAATAGGAAGATAAAGGTTCCATGCTGTGCGTAACTGTAAATATTTCCAGAAATCGTGCTGGGGAAGGGTCCATTGTTTGCGCAAGTCAGAAAAGGATTTTAATTTTAGAGTCTGAGGTATAAGCATATCCTCCAAGAAAAAAATGCCCCTGTTTTTCCAATTACAACAGAAAATTGGGTGATTATAAAGAGTGATGTTGCGGTTCCCCCAAACAGGGGCATATATGAGAGGGGTTGGGTTGGATTTAAGGCGTTTATGAATTATTTTCTGGTAGTATATGGATGAGGCTATAGTAGGGTGAGATTTTAAATTTGGGGGGGGGGATATAAATGAAGGAAGTGGTGACATTGTCCAGACATACAGATGTTTCCATATTGACCCACAGCGGTGATTTATTGCTGGGTTTATTAAACCATTTTACAGTTTGGGCAGTGCGGAAGGCCCAAAAATATGCTTGGAACCAGGGGAGCCCGAAGCCCCCTTTGGACCAGTGGGAATGCAGTTTGTTACAACTAAAGCTGGGAATTTTGCCTTCCCATAAAAAATTGGCAATTATATCATCAATTCTGACAAAAAAAAGGTAGGGAGGGTTAAAGAGAGATTAGAAAATAGATACAGTATTTTGGGAGCTATTGACATCTTGATAGTGGAGATTTTCCCATTAAAAGAGAGGTTAAGCAGTTTCCATCTGTTGAGAGTGTTTTTAATATTTGCTAATAATGGGGAAAGATTGGTGTCCCATATCTTGTCTAATTTAGAGGTGATCTATATTCCAAGGTAAGAGATACCATGAGGGGCCCAACAAAAACATAATATTGTATTCACAGAAGGGTTACAAAAATTGTTCAATGGCATTGTTTCTGATTTGTTTAGATTCAGAGCGAGACCAGAAAGTGAAATAACGTTGCTAAGTAACTTACTTAAGGGTGGTCCCGAAATTTCAAGATTTTCGAGTACAATGAGGAGGTCATCAGCATAGGATAGTGAAGTATAGCGGGAATTACAGATAGAGATATCACAGGATTTTTGAATGTTTATGTAATTCTCGTTTTATTATGTACTTTTGTCTGAATTTCTTTTCAATTAAAAAAAAATTCCCCTACTCTTTTCGAGAACTGCCATGGGATCTTTAACGCCCACCTGAACAACCACAACAGACAGATGGGACCTTGGTTTAACATCTCATCTGAAAGACGGCACCTCAGGAGTGCAGCCCCAGCCAGCATGCTGCACTATAGTATCAGTAATGGAATTTAACCCAAGTTCCTGGTGTGGGGCTAGAACCCACAGCCTTCTGATCTTCTGGCCTCAGAGATGAGTGTGCAACCTGCTGAGCCACTGACACTGTTTAATTTTACATTTTAATTTTAAACTGTGGTGGTCTAGTGTTACGGTGGTAGCGCTACTACCCACCACACTGGCAACTCTGGATCGGGAGTGGTCTCGGGTTGCTGGGGGATGGCGGGGGGGTAGTGAGGGTCCAATGGACTGTTCTCCTCTCCCCGGGGGGGGGAATAGCCACATCTGCCAAATGACTACCACCAGGTGGAGGCCTGATGTTAGTGCAGTCTGACAAGTGGCAAGAAGGGTGGACCTGTGGGTTTATCAGTGTGCACGTGCCTCCACATGCACACCTCAGTGTTCCATCACAGGATGTGGAAGAAAACAGGTGGAAAATGGTAGACGAGGCAGGCATACATGACACTCTGTGCGCTGACTCCACCCACTCAACCACCAGGACTCTGCCAGTCGAGATGCTGAATATGTATGGGGGGGGGACAGCCCTCCCTCTAGTCCTGCCACGGGGGACACTCTGTGTTGGTTACCCGAACCTAAGAGATAGGCTTGGGGAGGTATGGGATGGTGGGGGTCGGTGGGGACAGGGCTGATGGGAGCCCTGTCTTCCTCAGCCAGGAGGACAAAATGTAAATGAAAAAAAAAATAATTTTAAATAACTAAAACTATAACTACTACTTTGAACCCATCCCAGCCAGCTTTGAACCCAATGGTACCTGCACTGACCACTGTGCGGGGCAAGCTATTCACTACCCTCTCTGTGTAGAAATACTTCTGCACGTCCTTTTTAATTTGAAACCCACCAGTTTAAAATGATGCCTCCTTGTGGAATTGGTGGAATTCCTGTTCACTTTGAAAGGTTCAGTGTAGTCTGCCTTATTAAACCTCTGGAGAAACTTGAATGTCTCTATCATAGCCCCCTTCTTTCCTCCTGTGAGTACACATTTAGGTTTGCCAAACTTTCCTGCTGTCCTGGAACACTTTAAAGAAGCGGTGCAACAAAACTGGGCAAAAAATTCAACCCTACCTTGTTTTCACTATAAAAGATTCCAGGTGCCATCCAATTTTATTTGGTGGTAAATGTTTCCAGTTTCACCAAAATTTTAGTACTTTATAAAAGATTTATGTTAGTTTTTCTCCAGACCAAAAGATGGCCACCACATCTGGCTTAGAAATAGCATTGGAGAACTAGCACGGAACAGTACTGAGAAAATAAAAAATAATTAAATAAATGGGGTGCCGCATAGGAGGTACTGAGAGAAAGTACAGTTATGTAAGAACTTACCGTAACAGTAGATCTTTGAGAAAATCTCTTGCAGCAAGCCACACCTATGGAACTACTGCCATCAGGCACTAGGATCAAACAGAAAACTTTCTAACTAGCAGTCTACTACAGGCCACCCATGAGGACATCAGCCGACATCGTCCCTCCCATATAAACTTGGGTGGCCCAGTGCCCTCCTCAGTTCCCCTGCCGAAGACCATATACAGAGGACTTCCTTCTGAGGAACCGATGGAGGATCAGAGGTTCCCGTCACTGTGAAATGTGAAATAGAAGGTATACTGTCCTGGAGAGAAAGACAGGAACAGAGAAGCAAAGGGAGATGGGGGGTGGGACGGCATGGCTTGCTACAAGAGATTCTCTTGAAGATCTGCCAGTATAGTGATTCTTATGTAACTGTACTATCTTCTTCAAGGATCTCTTTTGCAGCAAGCCACACCTATGGAACGATTCCCAAGCAGTTCTGACATCGAGACAGTCTGGGTGGCTAGGCCGAAGCCTGCATTCCTCAACAGGCAATGTCCAGATTGTAGTGTTTAGTGAAAGTATGGACAGTACTCCAGGCGGTAGCGGCTGACACGTTCCTGAAACAGACAACAGATGTGGCCATGCTTCTGGTAGAGTAGCCACAGACAATGCCAGGAAGTCCTTTCCATACTTCCTGTAACAGAAAATAATACAGTTGGGCAATCATTTGGACAGGCATTGTTTAGAAACTATTTAGTACACCCTCCTTCCCAGTGGCGAATGAAACAAACAGCTGCGAGGACTTCCTGCGATGGACGTAATATCTGAATATTCTATGTACATCTTAAGTATGGAGCAATGCTTCCGCTGGACTGGAATGCTCTGGGTAATACATAGGCAGGTGGATGGCTTGATTCAGGGTAAACTCAGACACCACCTTTGGTAAAAACTTAGGATTGGTAGGCAAAGACACCCTTTCTTTGTGGAAAATCAAATAAGCAGACTCACAAATCAGAGCCTGAAGCCCAAAAAGCCTTCAAGCAGAAGTAATAGCATCTAAAATGATAGCTTTCCATAACAGAAAACTTAACTCCCATGTCATGGCTGGCTCAAATGGAGCCAAAATAAGTTTCTCTAACACAAAATTTCAGTCCCAGGGTGGGACTGGATTGCGGATGGGTGGCTTCAGATGAAGAATGCCTCTCACAAATATATTGCCTTGTCAGAGGAACCATGACAATGGCTGCAGCCATGAGGCCCAGCAGCCACAGGATTGTCCTGGCTGTGACATAGTGGCTGCAGTAAAGGAACTGGGCCTGTTCTATCAGGCGTTCCGCCCTGTCCTGGGATAGGAGGGCTGCACTCTGGGCTATATCCAGTATGGTCCCTATGTAGCATTCAGCGCCCACAAATCTAATAGCAAACAATTTTATTCATATATCAATTCTCTAAGGAAACCTACATGTCAAGTAGGTCCATTATTGGACTGTGACACTTTAATATATGAGCCTAAAATAATGGCCGATTTGTTTAATGCAAAGTTCTGTAAAAATGTTTCCGGATCCTCTAATCAAACTTATGATTATACCTTACTAGACACCGCCAATGTTTCACCAGTTAAATTTTCTTTGGATACCATCAGAAATAAAATATTGACATTGAAAGGAAAATATAGTCCTGGTCCAAATAATATAGCAGGTCATTTATTATTTTTATTAGTTGATGTCATTACAGTTCCTTTAAAATTGATGTTCGAATATTTTTTGGCCACCAATTTTGTTCCCCGTGACTGGAAAGAAGCCCATGTCATCCCTATTTACAAAAAGGGCAAAAAAAATAAGTGGGACAATTATAGGCCTATAAGTCTAACTTCTTCTATTTGTAAATTATTAGAGAGTTTAACTAAATATTTCATTTCCCCAGTCCTGGATTGTCACGATGCAGAACAACATGGCTTCAAAAAAGGTAGAAGTTGTCTGACAAATTTAATATGTTTCTATGAACATATCAGCTTATTATTAGACAGAAATGTTCCATGTGATATTATATATATTGATTTCAGTAAGGCTTTTGACATCATGCCACATTGGGCCTTAATTACTTAACTTCACAAGCTCAATATAAACAAGTTTCTAGTCGATTGGATAATTAGCTGGCTTTATAATCACTCTCAGCAAGTGACCATTAATGGGAGCATTTCAGCTAGGGGTAGTGTGGCTAGTGGGGTGCCACGGGGTTCAGTCTTGGGCCCTTGTCTGTTCCAGGCATTTATTGCTGACCTTACTTCTGGCTGTTCCTCATTTACTATTAAATATGCCGACGACGCAAAAATAGGTGGTCTTTGTGCCTCTGATCATCAGGTTGTTGCCATTCAAAAGGACCTAGACCGTATCACAATATGGGTTAAGAAATAGGGTATGAATTTGAATATCTCCAAATGCAAAGTAATGCATTTGGGTTCTAGTAATTTACAAAGTCCCTATTATTTGGATGGCATATTACTTGAGACCACATCTGATGAAAGGGATTTGAGTGTCGATATTTCAGATAACTTTAATTACAATAATCATGTACACAATATTATTAACAAATCTAGTAAAGCGATATGGTCTATTTACATAATATTAGATCTAGAAAACAGGAAGTATTGTTGCCTTTGTTTCGTGCATACGTTAGACCACATTTAGAATATGCCTCACAGCTTTGGAATCCTTATAAAAAATCTGAATGCCTGTTACTGGAAAGAGTTCAAAGAAAATATACAAAAAAAGTTTCTGGGCTATTCTCAGTTCCTTATGAGAACAGATTAGACATTTTAAAACTTATGCCCTCATCTACACATCGACTTTGTGGTGATTTATGTTACTGTATGATATTATTCAAGACCCTTATTTATTGTGTGAACTGGGTCTAGAATTTAAAAACTGTGGTCATAACATCAGGGGCCATCCCTTACAATTGGTAAGAAAACCTTTTGTCAAGTCTAGCCGTAAATATTTTTTTACTGTCAGAGTTGTTGGCCCTTGGAACAGGCTACCACTAAATGTTGTTATCAGTGAAACTAAAAGTATTTTTAAAAATAGATTGGATAGTCTTATATGTAATGGGTATGACCTCTCCTATTATGTACTGGATTAGTATAAGAGCTTCATGGGCTTCTGCCTTCTTGCTCTTGCACCTAACCTTAGTATGAACCTTAGTATGTACTGGAGACATTGACAGAGGGTTAGGACTGACTTGCACAGGTTGACCATAATCCCCAGGGTGTGGAACAGCTGTCTGGTATGCACTAGGGTGCAAATGAGTTGCTCCTTGGTCTGAGCTTTGAGCAACTAGTCATCCAGGTAAGAGAAGACGTACAGTCCCTCCTTCCTGAGGGCTGCTGCCACCATCGCCAAGCATCTGGTAAAAAGGGCAATACCCTGAACTGGTAGTGCTCCCCCCAGAAGAGGAACCTGAGGTACTGCCTGTGGGAAGCACAAATCTTTGTGCAGGTATGCACAGGGGTGTCATTTACGGGGAACTAGGGGCTGCGGTTGAGACCCCTATGATTTCTTTGCCACCCCATGACTTCCCCTGCAACCCCTAGAAACTCCTAAATCATGATTTCCTTAGCATTTATTTATATATAATGTGGTGGGTAGGGGAGCTTTGCAACCCCTATGATTCTGGTGAGATGACACTACTAGGTATGCATCCTGCATGTCCAGGAAGCATATCCACTTTCCCTTGTGCAGTAGAAGCAGCAGGCCTTGGCGGGCTACCATCCTGAACTTCTTGTACGGCATGTAGAAATTCAGGTTTCTTAGGTCCAGGATGGGTCGCAAATCCCCTGTGGATTTTGGGAACTAGAATGAAGTGGGAATAGAACCCCCTGTTTCTCTGATCCTCTGGAACTATGGCCTTTTTCTACAGCAGCATGTAAATTTCCCCCACCAACACTGGAATGTGATCTGGAGGGTAAGTTGAATGAACTGGGGGAAGATCTGGAGGGCACTCCAGCAGTTCTAGTGTGTGGCCTTGCTCTATGAGCTGCAGGACCAAAGTATCTGTTGTAATCTCCCTACACCTGTCTAGGTGGAGGGAGAAGTGACCTCAACACTGCTTTCTGACATGCTGGAGGGTGTGGGTCTGACCAAGAGTCATGCTGAGGTAGGGCCAGGGGCCAGGGGCCAGGGCCAGGGCCATGTCTCCACCTTTAGGGGTCTTCCCAATGGTGGAGGCAGGGGTGGGCAGGGCTGTGGCTGCTCGGCGCTTTCCCGGCTGTCAAGCACCTGGCTTGGGTCTGTGGAAGGTCCGACAAAAAGGCACTTTCTGGCCACCTTTAGACTGTGTATGGTAAAGGGAGTGAACGGAACGTAGGGTTCTCCCCCAGGCCTGTAGGTCAGAAGGGCATCCACCCTGAAGAGTGTGTAGCCTCTAAAGGGGGTGTTCGAGATGGACTGAACGTCAGTGGCAAACCTGAACACCCTGAGCCATGAATGTCATCTGAGACAGATGCCAACTGCAACTGCTCTGGCACAGGCATCTGTAACATCATAGGCAGCCTTCAAGAGGTGCTTGCCCACATCAGCCCTAGACTGGAGGGCTTTAAGCAGCTCCTGTCTCTGGGGACCCTCAGTAAAGGCTTGAGCCACAGCCTTGCCCTTCTTCCAGAGTGTATTTTGAAACTTGACCATATGGGCAATGTAGTTCATAACCCTGATGGCCAATGTGGAAGAGGCATAGGCCCTCTTGCCAATAAGGTCCAGCTTTCTGGACTCCTTATCCAGGGGGAGGGAACTGAGGTGCTGAGACCTCTTTGACCTCTATCAGCGTTTGTTACTACTGAATCTGCCCTTGGTTGCTCTGTGAAGAAAGGCTTACCTGAGGGAGCCTGGTATAATTTGTCTGCCTGTCTGGGCATCACAGGAATCATATTTGGCCTGTACCAGACAGCCATGGTGGCATCATCAAATGCAGCCAGCAGAGAAGGAATGATCAGAGGAGGAGAATCTTGCAATTCCAAGTATTCTGTCAGATTTCTCCTAGTAACATCCTATTACTCAGTTTTGAACCCTATAGCTGCTTGCAGCTGCCTCATTACTAAGATGAAGGAGGGGTTATGGTGGGGGGGGCGACATTTGGGTATATTTAGTGGACTCCTCAACCTCTGAAGAAACAACAGAGGTAGAAGAAAGGCTCCTAGGATCCTGATCAGGAGGAAGGAGATAGGATGGTACTTATCCTCATTCCCTAGCTCTGCACAGAGCACAGAAGATGTCGATGACTGACGGCATGAAGGGTGTGTCGCTATGAAAGACATCAGCGTGAGAACCAGCCTCACAGGCCCTGGCATTGACAGGCCGGGGGGGGGGGAGCAATGTGATGCATGAACTCCCAGGAAGAGGAGAACATGGTCTGGACGCTGATGGTGATTGGTGTTGTTGGAGCACCTAGCAGTGTCAATGGTGGGGGGGGTGCTTGGTCCACGGCGTTGGAGATGCAGCCTCGACGAGAGACGGTGATGCACTGGCATCAGTGGTATGGCCTGCAGCATTGCCAAAACAGGCTACAGCTCTGGCACTGAAAGGGGGTCTTGGGTGTCAACGGGGGTGGCTGGAGACCTGGCATTGACAAGATGGCCATAGGCATCATTAGGGGAGGCTGAATCCCTGACATCGATGAAATGGTCAAGGGCGTTGACAAGGGATGCAAAAATCCCAGTGTCGAGAAGCCATTGCTGACCATGAGAGGTCCAATGGAACATCCTGACGTATGCCCCGAATCTGAATGGGCCTGAACAACAGGGGTTGAAGCGTCGATGGGGGAGTCGGGAGGCCTAACGTTGACAAGCTGGTGCCAGACTATGACAGACCATTGGGTGGCACTGCCAAAGCTGACCCTGTGGAGGAGAAGGTGTGGGCAGTAGTGGGGGTCACCAACACAGCGATCAATGACCCAACAGCAGCTGGCGCATGAAGTGGCAACAGAGAGCGTGCTGGGTAGGCCTTGTCCCTAGGCCTATCTTTATTCCAGTGCTTGTGTTTGCCAGTGGATTTGTCCTGGGACTTGGAGCAGTGGGAACCCATGGATGGAGCTGGCAAGTCAGAGCAGCTTCTTCCTTGTAGCTCTTTCTCTATGCGGAAGACCTTCAGTTCAAGGAGGAAGGCTTTCAAGGCCTTTTGACTGTGTCACTGAGTGGCCTGGTTGAATTTCCAGTGCACCTCGTGGGCCTGGACGCTGTGGTTGGCACTAAGACATCAGACGCAAGCATTGTGGTCATCCTTGTTGGTGATCTTCTTGCTGCACCAGAAAAGTTTGAAAAATTTCACGGAAACAGTAGACGTAAACAATGGGAGGGATCACTTTAACAAATAAAGTGATTCTTACTAGGGAAAAAAAATCAAAAATTTGGCTGTTGACTGAAGCAGCGGTGTTCTCTGTGGAGTCCAATGTGCAAAGGTTGACGTTGGGAAAAGAACTGAGGAGGGTGCAGGGCCACCCACGTTTATGCAGGAGGGAAGATGTTGGCTGACATCATTGTCATTGGCGACCCTAGTACATTGCTAGCTAGAAAGTTTTCCGTGTGGTCCTAATGCCTGATGGCTATAGTTCCATAGATGTGGCTTGCTGCAAGAGATATCCTCAAAGAAGATGTAGATTTGATAAGTATGCTGATATTTTTTTATTAACTTGTAGCTGAAATTGGCTTTTTGGGAAAACATTTTTCATTGCACTGCTGCTTTAAATGCCCTCTTTTGAGTTGTCTGCAGATTGCCCATGTTCTTTTTAAGTGTGGGATCCAGAACTGAACACAGTGCTCAAGTTATTACCTCATCATCAGAGACCTGTAACGTGGCAGAATCATCACCTTCCTGTGGCTGGTAAATCTCACCTGATCTACAGCCCGTTTTCTACTGGCCATCACATATGCCTTCCTGCACTAGGACTTGGTCTTCATATTGTCACTTATGATAATTCCCAGGTCTCCGTCTTCCCCTGACTGCTCTACCATTACACCGCTGATTTACTTTATTTATTTATTGAAATGTTTCACTAGGAAAGAAGACAGAACAACAAATTGCTCGTCTCATGGTGCGACCTGGGGGTTGGGGGTACAAGTGGATTTACAACAGTATATGCATAACGATATAGTTACAGGCATACAAACATATATGGGAATGAGTTACATACATGAGGATATAATTATGTGCAGAGATTGAGCCGCACTAACTACGCAGTGCAGACTATACTTCCAGTTTCAGTTACATACATGAGGATATGATTATATGCATAGAGTGAGGAACACTAGCTACAACCACTGTACAATTTAAACATGTAAACAGTACAGTTAAATCATTAAACCATTTAAAGTGCTGTATGAAGAAAAGTAGGTGTAGCAGTGGAACCAGTTGGGGATGGAGAAGCAGTGAAGGAGGAGGACATTATCAATACACAAGCAAGGCCTGGATGAGTGAGATATTTGACTGTGGGCTTAGGTGAGCTCAAGTAATGTTTCAGGCAGTGCAGAGAGTAAAAGGAGTAATGGAGGGGTGGATTAAATGTGCATAAGGGGAGGGGGATACCAATTAAGTGTTGGTGGAAAAGAGGAATAAAAGAGAAGAGAAGAGGGAAGGGGAGAGGAGGAGGAGGAGGATAGGAGAACATCGAGTCATGCTCAGAACTAAGCCACTCCAGGATGTTGAGAATCCTGCCAGGGGAAGAAGTGGGCGATGACTAGTGGAATGGGGGAGGGTAGAAAGTGGAGGAGCAGATATAAAACGAGGGACTGGGGGAAGGAAAGGTAGATGAAACAGAGGTAGGAGAAGGCAGGCTTAGATCTACCCACTCCAGGGTGCTGAGAACCCTGTGAGGGGGCAGAGCCAAGCAAGGACTAGATTATAGATGACAGAGGTGGGGGCAGATGTGGGGTAGAAGGGGGCAGTGTAGAAGAGAAGGGTTAGAACTACTCCCATCAGGATGCTGAGAACCCTGCAATGGGATAGAACCAGACTAGGTAATTGAATATGGAGGATTGGGGGGGGTGGTGGTGGTGAAGAAAAGGGATAGGGAATAGGAGTAGGGCTTGGTGGGAGGGGGATAGGGTGGCATGTTGTGTGGTACATGCAAGGACAGTTGTTAAGAAGGGTTAAAATGGGAGCAGCTAGAAGACAGATGGTTATGTAAGGAAGAGGCAAGGGAGTAGGCGGAGGATGAGTGCCATATTTGGGGGTGGGGGGGAAGAGTTCCAGAGTTTTGGGAAGTGATGGGAGAAGCCAGACTGGCCAATAAGTGTCGACTGGCAGGGGACCAGCAAGGTGCGAGTGTCCGTGGATCTGAGGAAGTAGGAGGGAAAGAAAGGGAGCTGAAGAGGTAGGGGGGAAGCTTGCCAAGCCAATATTTAGAAGTGAGTTTTATGCAGTGAGCGAGGCGCCTGTTAGCTAATGGGGGAAAAGACAGGGCATGGTAGAGGTTGCCGTGATGAGTTCAGGAAGGAACATCGAGAGCAAAGTGGCAGAATGAGTTGCAGAGTGTGTCTAATCTGGTCAGGGAGGATTTGAGAGTGGCACCATAGACTACGTCACAGTAGTCAAAGATGGGGAGAATCATCTTCTGGACAAGTTCACGCCGAGCCATAGGAGGGATGCAACTACAGTTCCTGTATAAGGCGCCAAGCTTGGGGCACAGTTTTTTCAGGATGGCGTCAATGTGGCCAGAGAAGTTGAGGTGCTGGTCCAGCCAGACCCCAAGGTATCTGAATGAGGAAGTGTCCTCTAGTAATGTCCCACCTAGGGTGTGGAAGGAGGGCAGGGGATGAAGCCTAGAGAGTCTCTGCCTAGCGCTAAAGGTCATGGAGACAGTCTTCTTTGCATTCAGGAAAAGATGATGTGAGGCAAACCAGAGCTGAACTTAGTGGAAGTCCTGCTGTAAGGTGGCTGCTACATCAGTAGGACATTTGCCAGTGGTAACAAGATGGTGTCATCTGCAAACACATGGATAGGGGAGGATGGGGAGCAGACTGAGGGCAAGTCACTGAGGAAGATGGAGAAGAGAATGGAGCCAAGGACTGAGCCCTGAGGGACTCCTGTAGAGATGGGGGGGGAGATGGCATCTTAGATCTTAACTGATTGAGTTCTGCCGGTGAGGTTGTCTCTGAACCAATCTGTGGCAGGTGCAGACAGTCCAGCTGTCATAAGACAGTCAAGAAGCAGGGTTGATCCAGCACTCCATTTCAGGATTCCTATTACTAATGCGCATGGCCTTGCATTTTTTGGCACTAAATTTCAACTGTCATATGCTTGACAATTTTTCCAGCCTCTGCATCCCCTTTCATATTTTTTGACACCCTCTGTACTGTCCACCCTCCCACAGACTTTGACATTGTTCACAAAGAGACACAATTTGCCTTGTACACCTTCTCCTCAGCTGCTGATGTACACGTTGAAAAGGGTGGGACCTAGAACAGACCCCTACAGAATCATCTGGTAACCTCCTTTACCTTTCGAATTTACCATTTTAAAGGCTGGCCTGGTGGCACTGAGGGTTGAGGTGTTGAACACCACACTTCACGCCACGCCAGCAACCAGAGTTCGGGAGTGGGCTCGGGACGCCAGGGGTCAGTCGGAGGGGGGGGGCGCAGAGCTGAACTGAGTGGCCGCAAGGCAGCTCTCCTCTCCAGGGAGAGATACGTAGGTTCCCCAGCTCTTGGCTCTCTCCCGGTGGAATCTAGGTGGCAGCACCAAGCCACAGGAACCCGGGCTCTAGGCCAGGGGTGGGAGGAGGGGACTGTTACCGAGGCCGCGGAGTGCATGCGTGCCTCCATGTGCATGCAGTGACTGTGATTCGGGGTCCTGGGATAGCGGACAGTAAAACAAGAAAATTAATGGCTCCCCATTGCCAAGTAAGACGGAGGTGGTAATGGGGAGCAAAAGCTATATATATATATATATATATATATATATATATATATATATAAAAAAGAATTTACCATTTTAGAGCGCTTATCACCCACGATGCCGAAACACGGGCTCGGAAGCTATCTCAAGTTGCTGGTAGCCAGATGGGGGGTGGGGGGAGAGGACTGCTCATCCAACGGACTGTTGTCTTCTCCTGGGGAGAAAGGTTTGCCACTTCCGTCGAATAACTGCCACCAGGTGAAGGCCTGATGGCAGTGGAGGTCTGAGATCAGCAAATGTAGAAAAGAAGCTGCGGGACTTCCACGGCACGCTCACATGCCGCAACACGTGCACCTGTCTGCATGCCTGCCCCAGCACTTGGACAGGGCACAAAAAAAAACAAGAGGAAAAAGGACTGGCGTGGCAGATGCATATCACACCCTGAGCGTCGACCCCCACCAGCTCTGCCACCAGGACCCTGTGAGCTGACACTGGATATGTACTTCGGGGGGGGGAGGAGGATGATTCTCCATCTCCTGACCGTGCCATGGAGTGGGGAGTTCATCCTTTGGGATTCACCAGCTGCAGTTATGTCCTGGGAAGGTGTGAGATGGTGGTGAACGATGGGAACAGGATTAAGGGAGATCTGCCTGCCTCGGCTAGAGGAGCATAAAAACCGTTGTAACAAAAAAAGAATTCACCGTTTTGAACCACTCTTTAGTTTTACCCTCCAACCAGTTCCCTATCCATCTAGTTAGCTTTACCCTAAACTTCAGGGCTCCCACCTTCTTTACCAGACTCTTGCATGGAACAGAATCAAAGCCTCAATTGAAATCAAGGTAGTGGATATCTACTGCCTTGCCCCTGTCCACAACTGCGACACAGAATTTAAGAAATCTCTCTGATTTGTTGGACGCTATCTGCCCTTCACAAATCCATGCTGCCACTTGTCCTGCAGCCCATGTTCTTTCAGGAATTCCACTTACAACAGTTTATAAAAACTTTCATACAACAGAAGTTATATTCACTGGTCTGTTGTTCTCAGGGTCCTCTCTGTCCCTTCCCTTACTGGGTTATTATTACCATTGCTTTTATTTTTACAGTTAGGTTGAAGAAAAGAGTCAGCTCCTGGAGGGTTTGGACAGCCAGGTTCCTGGCCTGCTCCAGGCCCTGCAAAGAACTCCTTGTGAGAAGTCATACAGCAAGGATGGGGAACATTCTGAGATTCCAAAGTCTGAGGAAGGCTGAGCCAGACATTTTTTGAACACCCTGGGAACTGATGACAGGCTGAAAAGCATGGCTCAAAAACTGGTGGAGGGTTCTGTTCACTCTGAACCTGAGAAACTGATTGTGTGACACCAGACCAAAAACTTGGAAAGTACAACATATAACACAAATACAAAATATTACATCACAAAACCATACAGTACTTCTATTACACATCTAAAAATCTATGTAAAGCAACCACAAAAAACAAATGCACTTAAATTTGGCTTGTAGATACTGATAAACACTTTGCTTAAAAATGTGTAAGTCATTAGTATCCTTTAAATCAGAGATCATTCAGTATTTGTGGCCCAGCAAACATTAGTGCCGTTTGACCCATCACTATTCTGACGCTTGACCCATTCAATGAATATGTGTCACCTGATCTCAATGACCAGACATTCTTTTTTAAGGAGGCCATACCAGGGTGGGAAAAATTAGTTTGTGGTTTGGTGGATGGCTGGCCACTAGCTTTCACAATCTGGTAGCCAAACAAAATTTTAAAGGCCATCATTTTAAAGAGATTCCCCCACCTTTTTTCAGTTGGATTTGCAGATTTGCACCACATATTCTGGTGCCTTACATCTGTGAAATGCAGTCTGTTTACATAGTATAACATTTTATGCTGTTATTTTAAAAGTGGAATAGACTATATCTTTGCTCCCCAATCTTCCACTTTCCAGTCTCTCGATCTGCCCATGATCCGCCCCAGCGCTCAGGCACTTAATGATGTGTACCATGAGAAAGCACGGGAGTGAGCTCCATTAAAGTCCATGGGGGAAAGTTTTAACAATGTCTTTTTTGCCTCCCTGCACCCTAGCTGACCACTCCTTTGGGCCCCACATGGATCCCGCCCATCCTGGTAGCTCCCTACCCCACTGCCCCACATCGCAGCCGGCCCCCAGGTATCCCCGATGTATCTCTTCATCAAGAGGGTCCCTTACCTTCGTGAGGGATGAGCCTTGCGGCCATGCGACAAGACCCTGGGCACTGCTGAGGTGGCAGATGGAGGTCCAGGAGTCCAGAGATGGGGGAGTTAGGGAGGCCATTATCTGATCGACCAAAGCGCCATTTCCTCTTTTCTCCCCGAGGGAGTGGCATGCCATGGATGTCATGGCAAGCGCCGACGTCTGCCACTCCCCCAGATGTCTTAGGGCCGGATATGCTGCTATGCCCTGGCTCTCCGCCAGGGGCCAGCAGACGTTTCTAGCATCCCCACCTCTCCCCTGGAGAAGGTGAGCTGTTGTTGGATGCTCTGACCTTCTCCCCAGCTGACCCTCCAGGGAGCCGGATCTGTTCCAACCCAGGTCGCCAGCATCACAGACGGAAACCAACTGCTGCAATGGGCCAGCTAATAATGTTTTTTTATATAATAATAGTTATTTGAGATTAATCAAGGGCACCACCGCTCACAAAGAAGCTGCCCTATTAGCTCACTGGTACCCTTTGATTAATCTCAAACTGGCTATTATTACATACAGAAACATTGTTAAAACTGCCCCTGATAGACTTTAATGGAGCGTGCCCCTGCACTCTTCCTGGGTACATATCATTACGTGCCTCAGTGTGGATGTTGGATAACGGGTGGATCGAGGGACTGGGAAGTGGAAGGGATGGGGGGTTGCAAAGACATGATCCCTTCTACTTCTAAAATAACAGAATCAAATTTTATAAAATATAAACAGATGACGTTTCAATGATATAAGGCACCAGGATATGTAAAGCACACCTGAATCTTGGTGAATCTCTTTAAGGATTCTATTCAGAATTACTCCCACTGGGAGGAATCACTTTGTGGGCAGGTGGCCAGTTGCCCACTAACTTTCAGAAACTAATAACCAAACCAGTTTAGTGGCCATTGGCCACCTGATTTGGCCCACCCTGAACTATACTCAGCAGTAGGGATGCACGGATATCCGACCCAGTTTTTGTATCTGACCAGATAGCAGGCTGTAATCCAAACTTCGGCCCGTTCAGATAGCTTTTCAAAAACTGGGTTGGAGTGTCTCATTTTAATGGCATTTCACCAACGTTGCACCTGCTGCTGCCGCTGTCTTTAAAATGTGAAAACTGCAGAAAAACTGCCACAACTGATTTGCAGAGAGAGAGACCCATAGTGTGAAAATGCTGACCGACTGTTACCTCTGCTCTTCTCGTTCTGAAGAATCCACAATAGCAGAGCAGGAAACACTGCAGCTTTAAACATTTACAGTTTAAATTTTAAACATTCAAGTTTATTTGTTACCTCTGCTCTCCTTGTTCTGCCACTACTGCCACAATTGATTTGTCGAGAGAGACCTGCAGGGTAAAAACACTGACCGACTGTTAATTCTGCTGTCCTCGTTCAGCTTGTTCTGAAGAATCCACAATAGCAGAGATGGGAACGCTGCGGTTTTAAACATTTAAAGTTTGCTAAATCTGCTCTCCTTGTTCTGACACAACTGACTTGCAGAGAGAGAGAGAGAGAGAGAGAGAGCCACAGGGTAAAAACGCTGACTGACTGTTACCTCTGCTCTCCTCATTCTGCTCTTTCTGAAGAATCAACAATAGCAGAGTGGGGAGTACCACGGCTTTAAACATTCAATTTTATTTGTTAACTCTGCTCTCCTCACTCTGATCTCATTCAAAACTCCTTACTACAGTTGCCAATAATGCTGAAACACCACTAAGTTGAAGCGAGAGAGAGACCAAGAAGGGAAAACGCTGACTGTCGCTCAAAGAAGCAACACTATCAGAGTGGAGAACGTTGCAGCTTTAAACAGTTAATTTAATGTGTTAGCTCTGCTCTCCTGAGCACTGGAGCACATAACACTGAACCAGCTGTTACCGCTACTCCTTCTGCTTTTTCCCCTGCCACTCCTTTCTGTCAGAAGGCTCAGAACTCTGAATATATTTGTTACCTCTGCTGAGTCAGCATAAAAGATTCCAAGCTACCATTTAATAATGTATGAATCAAGATTCAAACCTAGATTTGTTATAACCTTCCACAGATCACCAGTTTAAATTCTCCAAGAGAACAGTGATGGGTCAAAATGGGAGTAGACACCACAAAGCAACACATTCTATTTAACAGTCTTTGACACATAATTATTGACTGCTTGGTGCCTGAAAAGGTAACCATGTTTACACAGTAAAAGAAGACATTAGTCCCAATGAAGTTTTACCTGGTTAACAGGAAGGGAGGGAGGAAGGAAGGAAGGGAATAAATTTGGCTCCAGGGACAGAATGATCTGATTCAGGGTAACCAAGCAATATTCCTACAGTTAATATCCCTTAAATCCAAAGGAAGACCATACCATATTTGTGACCCAGCAAACATTAGCGTCATTTGACCCATCACCATTCTGACGCTTGGCATATTCAATAAACACATACTGCCTGACCACAATGATCAAACATTCTTTTTATTAAGGGGACCATACCAAGTTGGGACAAATTAGTTTTCAGTCTGGTGGATGGCTGCCGCTAACTTTCAGAATCTGATAGCCAAACCGATTTTTTTTTTTTTTTCGGCCACTGTGCCTCCAGGCACCTCTTTACTCCACTATGTGTGAGACTGCTATTGGAGTTTTGTGGAGCAGATCACTCCCGGTATTCATTAATTGCTACAGGTTGGGTGGGCCATACTGGTCCAGGTGTGTGGTTGGTGGATGGTTGCCCACTAACTTTCAGAATCTGATAGCCAAACCAATATTTTTCTCTTTTTTTCTTTTTGCACCCACTATGCCTCCTGGCACCCCTCTCCTTTGGGCCCCCACATTGTCACCTCTTTCTCCTGCCAGACTAATTCCTCGATTTTGCACCCCACTGGGTCACACTCCTAGTCAAGATCTCCAGATACTTTCTAGGACTGGCTTGTCCCTATGAGGGGCATCCCCCAGCAGTCTTCCCGGACAATGCCCAATAGAACTCCAGTACTTCCCTCTCCATTGTCCGTCTTGTCTCTTCTGGGGGCTTCACTATATCCTAGTGGAGGAACTAACATGTGGTCTCAAGAGGAGGGTGACAATTGGGTGCATCATCCAGGAGGGTCCAGGTGTGAGGAGGGGCAAAGTGGCCATCATATCAGTATACCAGCATGCCATTTTTCCCTTTTCTTCCCTCCCATCCTCCACTCCATTTTGCTCACATGCATGCATGGCTGGCCAGAGAGGTGCCTGACGGCATGTGGTCACCCCTCCCATCATCGGCACCTCCACCAGCCACCACCCGTAGCTGCTACAAGCTCTCTCTCCCCCCCCCCCAGGCAGGACAGCATCCAAAGGACACTCGTTCATCCTCCCTGACGGTCTCCGCTACTGACATCCTGGATGCGGGGCGTGAACCCGGGTCACCAGCATGCCAGAGCCATCCCCCATTACTAGGTGCCATACGGCAGGCCAAACCAATTGTTGTACTGCCCACTGGCCACTTGGTTACCTGATTTGTCCCCACCTTGGACCACAGTCAACAAAGACGATTCCAAGCTACCATTTAATAATTTATGAATCAATACAAACCTAAATTTAGTATAAAGCTTCCACAGATAACCAGTTTAAATCTCCAAGAGAACAGTGATGGGTCAAAATGGGAGTAGACGCCACAAAGCAACAAATTCTATTTAACAGTCTTTGACACATAATCACTGACTGCTTGGTGCCTGAAAAGGTAACAAAGTATGCATAGTAGGAGAGGAAATTAGTCCCAATGGAGTTTTAGCTGGTTAACGGGAGGGAAGGAAGGAAGGAAGGAAGTAAGGAAGGAAGGGAGGGAGGGAGGGAGGCAACCAAGTCTTTGGCTCCAGGGACAGAATGATCTGATTCAGGGTGATCAAGCGAAATTTCCATCTGCAGATGAACTTGTTCAGGATTCGCAGATCAAGTACGGGGGGCCTGCACCCCCACATCTGCTTCTGTATCAGAAAATACTGCAACACAAATCCCAATTCACAAGCACAAGTTATGAATGAGGACAGCTGCTCTTTTTGGCAGAATAAAATATCAGTATGCAATGGGGGCAGAGCTGAAAGACACATGATTGGGTGGTAGGAGGAGCCAAGCTTGAAGACTGTTTCCAATGTCTGAGCATGGTCAGCTGAAAACTGCCTAAGTGCAGCTAGTGAAATGACTCAAGAAGAGGGGGATGAAGAGAAAGTTTGTAAAAATATAAAACCAGAAAAAATAAACAGAAAAATCACGAACACTGGTATACAGTATACTGTTAGGGTTTATTGTGAAGCAGCCCCCTCAAAAATGATGTTATGCACGACCAAAGCTGTTGTGCATGTTCTAAAAAAGTTGTTGTGTGTGTTCCATCATCCACTGCACCTGTGTCCCTTCTTGCACCGACTCGTGCAGTGCTTCACACAGTGAATGCTGTTAAAAAAAGACCGAAAACAAAAATGATAGCAATGGTTTTCTCTCCTCTGTCACTTTGAAGCTATCGCGAACAGCAACTTGTAAGCACTGCACAAAATTTCAGTCTATGCCAAAAGTGTTTGTTTTTCCTTTCCACTCACCGAGTCTGAATACAGAAGTAAACTTACGTAACAGCCCACAACTTCCTTACTTCTCTCTATTAGGGAAAAACAAATACTATAAAAAATTAAAAAATAGTTGACCATACCAGCCCTGCCTTTAGCTTAGCTCTTGAGGACCACATGCTGTTATCTCAACCCCTCGATGGAAACATAGACTTATGAATGGCTGCCCTATGTTATTCTCTATATTGTGATCAGAAGGGATAACTTCACTCACCAGATATCAGATTTGGAGTTGTACCCGGCACATGTAAAGACCTCTGGACTGATGTAATGGGGTGTGCCCGTGAAGGTAGTAGCAAAGTCCGAAGTCCCCATCAAGATTCGTGAGACACCAAAGTCCCCTGGGATAAACAGGTATCAAATATTGCATTAATCCTCATCAGGAAGCCACTGTAAATGAGCATACGCTCAACTGGTTAATAGCACCTTTTCTGTTTTTTAATAAAACTAAATAAAGAACATAAAATCACAGTGATGAGATTAACAGCTTCCTAAGGACATCCCATCATATTATATATATATATATATACACTCCACCACATGACCGTGCGTATATCAGAGCGCGACCGCACACCTGCACTTTAACCCCCCTCCAAAACAAGTTTGACATTTTATAAGATAGATAAACCACTCTGAGGAGGTGTGCAGTCACGCTCTGATATCGTACGCCTTGGGCGGTTGAGCGCATTGGCCTGCAGCCTGTGGTGTACAACGCACACCAAGGCGGCGGCGTCAGATGCGACTATTACCTCAGAGTGGTATATCTATTACATATATACACACACACACACACATATATATATGCTATGGCACCTTAAAGTGTGCCTGGCCAGCCAAAAGATTTCCAGGATTTTTAGTAAGAAATATTTTACATAACAGCTAATTATGAGGGGTTTTGGGATTCACATCAAATCGTAATACCCTGATAATTCAGGTCAGCATGGCTCCTCATATGGCATCTGCTCATAATAATTCTGCTTTTAGTTGTGCCAAAGAGTGTTGGCATGAAGAAGACCAAATTCATCTTGCATATTTTTTTTTACTTTCTATTTTTACTTCTCACTCCCTGCAGCGCCCCATTTGAACTAGGCAACATCCCAGTCCCATCCTCCCCTTTTCTGTTGCTTCTCTTGTAACCCCTACCAGGTGGCTCCGTAGAAAGCTAACACCCTGCGCTCCCCATTGAGCAGCCCAGTTCCAGTAGGAGGCTGAGGATGGTTGGTGCCCGAGAGTGCCTTCTTCATCTTGTGTGCCTTGCAAGGTTGTTTTCTTTACTACTCCCAACACACACAGGATGCCATCAATGACAAGAGCTGAAGAGTGCACTCAAATGCAGATGTGTGTCAGCACCTACTGGAGTCAGTCGACATACACCCTTCCCCATTGGCAGTTTCGGCAGCACTACCAGCTGTAGTCATCCAAGTGGCAGGAATCTGCTTTTTCTTACCGCTTTCCAAAATCTTTGGTCCTCCCTGCCCCTTCCTATTCATTCTGCCTCTTCTCCTTCCTCCCTAAATTCACTTCTTTCAGACCTTTGTCATCCTACCTATAACTGCTTGTGACCCTTCCTCTTTTTCTCCATTCTCTAGTCTGGCCCTCTTC
The DNA here is from genome assembly GCA_016271365.2 of Neoceratodus forsteri. Classification (NCBI taxonomy): domain Eukaryota; kingdom Metazoa; phylum Chordata; order Ceratodontiformes; family Ceratodontidae; genus Neoceratodus; species Neoceratodus forsteri. The sequence continues at coordinate 958,740,807 of CM028130.1, read as the reverse complement.
TTACTGTTCTGCTATTTTCCCTTTCTGTATATAGTAGAGTGTGTGTTATTTTCTAGATGCCTTCATTTACTATCCTGTCTATAATATTTATGATTCTGCTTGTAAAACTATATTACTGTATTTTACCTTATTTTTTTATTGTTAGCTATCCCTACTCCCCTCTCCCCCAGGACACATCTGAAAACGAGCTGTTTTCAGCTCAGTATGTACTTCCTGGTTCAACGTTTAAATCAATAAATAATGCGGCAGCGTGTGCATACCCCCCCCTTCAGTCAGCCCTTCCATGTTTCGGACTCACTCCCAAATGCAGGTCACTGGGGTTGCAAATGGCAACCCTGCCGCTGCGCTGACAGGCTCGTCTTACATTTAACTTTTTAAACGTGGCATAACAGAAGTCAGAACAGAAGGAGGCAAATCCTATTAAGCTCGTTCTACCGTTTGCTCAACAGCTGTAACCAACAATTTCTGGCTTTGCTAAGAATATATCCAGTGCTGCTGTAAAGGCCAGAGTGCTTTTGTAATTTATGATGGCTCAGGCACTGAATTCCACAGCTTTACTATTCTGAGACAAAGTACTTCCTACTAGTTAACCTGGAGCCTCTGTAGTGGGTTATTCAACAGCCCTGCCTTTGTTACTAGATGTGCAAGTAACATTAGGATTTGAGGGCTATAATCACATACCATTGTTCAAATGTAAATAAATGCACAGTGGAAATGGAACTCTTTTTACACAGTTGGTTTCGTGGCTGGCAGAAAGGGGCTCACCATGATCAATGAAAAGTCAAAAAGCTGCCTTGCAGAGGCAGTGTATCATGTACCTTATATTGTGATCTCAGTGTACACGGGGTAGTAAACTGTTCCGTATCATGTAGCCAAACACTGGCCTCAAATGCAATAACCAGGTAACAAGTCCTTTAGGACAGTAGCCATTTTCCTTGGACTGCTAACAACAATTCAGATGTTCTCACCTCCGTGGCTGATCTTTGTTATGCCGGTCTCCTCTCTACTTGAACAGATGCACCTCCAGTGCTTGCTGGGAATCAAACCAGGGTCTCTGAATCTGAAAGACAGCAGCTCTAACCATTCAGCTTAAAGGGAATTCCCCTCTAGCTGAGAAGTTAGAGTTTACCTTTGACTTTGTTGCATGCTATCACATAGCCACCAATAAATGGTTGTATTGCTTTTGACTTATTCACTGCCTTCACCACTAGATGGCAGTATTGCTTTTGACTTATTCACTGCCTTCACCACTAGATGGCAAGTATTGCTTTTGACTGTTATACATTTCCCTTACCACTAGATGGCAGTATTGCTTTTGACTGTTATACATTTCCCTTACCACTAGATGGCAGTATTGCTTTTGACTGTTACACACTACACTAACCACTAAACAGCTGTATTGCTTCACACTGCTATCCACTGCCTTTACCACCAGATGACTGTATTGTTTTTGACTGTCATTCACTGCCTTCACCACTCGATGACAGCATTGTTTTTGATTGTTATTCACAGCTTTTACTACCAGATGCCCCTGCTTTGCTCAGACTGCCTTTTCCATGTATACAGTAATCTTTAATCCTCCTATCTCGAGCAGCTCTTAACTATGAAATCACAGCACCCTCCCTGAGTAGGACCGCTGAAAGGTATCAAGGTGCATGTTTTGCCTACACTCACCTATTTTGATGGTCCCATTCTTGAGAAAGATGTTCTTACATTTGAGGTCCCTGTGCAGAACCAACCTGTAAGGAAAGAAAAGGACCTTCAGTGCACTTGTCTTTAATGTTAGACCTTCAGTTTTGTAAAAGCACTGTATGATCCTGGTATTGACAAAAAAGAATTGTGAGGGATCAGGAACCCAATGAAGGCTCTGCAGAATCAGCCTGGATCCAGAAACTGACCAATCTCATGTTAAAGAGGAAGTAAAGTTTGCAAGCCACTTATAGTCTGAACGCCCATGCAAAGCTCTTTCAAGTATTGGGCTTAATTTGGGCCTCAACTGTAGGAGTCAGCAGTCTGGAGATATTCATAACTACATCAGCCGTCATAAATTAAAACAAGGCTGCAGCCAGATCATAGATATTTGAGAAAGGAAGTGAATTCAACTGTCTAGTGTTATCTACCTAGTACACAAAAACTAAACCAACCAATTAATTAATAAAATAAATATCACTGTTGGACAAGATGGATTTATTTTTGATAATTGGGCAAGTGGCTATTTTACTGTGTTTTAATGTGTTATTAAACGATTTTCTACTTTTTATTAGCAGCACTGTTTATGCAGTGTATTACATTTCTGTATCAGATTTCTAAATGTTGTCCACCATTTGGCCTAGCATGAAGCCGTCTGTCTAGTGTTCCTTACCTGGTAAACAAAAACTAACTAAATAAAAACGTAATAATTTCATTTTTAAAGAAAGGCACTTCTATCAGTAACATACTGAGGGCCACATATTTAAAAGAACTGTCCAGAGCAAAACTACAGTACATTGTGCCTCACAAAACCTAGAAATAACATCAATGACAGTGAAGACCTATATTCAAACAGTGAGTATACGCAGCATGAATATGACAGCACTTAAGCGCTAAATTGATACATATGGAGAGCAAACCAAAGGCGGTGACCTGAACAGAAACACAGAAACATAGAATTTGACAGCAGATAAGGACCGCTTGGCCCACCCAGTCTGCCCACTTCCTACCTAATGGATAAGCTGCAGATCCTAGTTAACCAGCAGCCTACTTCTTTCTACCCCACCCCTAGAATTGCCTTATGACTGTCCCATGCATGCTTGAATTCAACCACTGTTTTGACTCCACAACTCCTCCGGAAGGCGTTCCATGCATCCACAACCCTCTCTGTGAAAAATACTTCCTTACATTACCTCTGAGCCACCCCCCATCTTCAAATTGTGCCCCCTTGTTCTTGCACACCTCTTTTTTGAAAGCTGCTACCCTCTTGGACTTTGTTGATTCCCTTGAGGTACTTGAACGTTTCTATCATGTCCCTCCCTCCTTTTCCTCGAGGCTATACATATTAAGCTCTTTTAGTCTCTCTTCATATGTCTTCTGGTGCAGACCCTGCACCATTTTAGTTGCCCTCCTCTGGACAGCTTCCATCTTGTCTATGTCCTTGCGGAGACTGGGTCTCCAGAACTGCACACAGTACTCCAGATGGGGTCTCACCAGCTGTCTGTACAGAGGGATAACAACTTCTTGTTTTCTTCTGGTGATGCCTCTCCCTATGCATCCCAGTATCCCCCCAGCCCTCCTTACTGCCCTCTCACATTGCTTGCCCACCTTTAAGTCATCTGATATGACTACCCCCAGGTCCCTTTCCATTTTTGTTGTTGTTAGTATCTCACCCCCATTTGTGTACTCTTCCTGGGTTTTGTTTCCAGGTGCATTACCTTGCACTTCTTAGCATTGAATCTAAGCTGCCATACATTTGACCATTCCTCTAACCTTGCCAAGTCCTTCTCATCCTTTCCACCCACCTTGTGCATCAACTCTGTTGCAGATCTTTGTGTCATCTGCAAAGAGACATACTTTTCCTTCCAGTCCCTCTGCAATGTCGCTTATAAAGACATTGAAGAGTACCGTCCTAATATTGAACCCTGGGTACCCCACTGGTAACCCCCCTTTCTTCAGAGTGGACTCCATTTACTATTACCCTCTGTGTCCTATTCTCCAGCCAATTCTTTACCCAGGCTATCATCTTGGGACCCACTCCCAGGCTGGCTAACTTGGATATTAATCTTTTGTGTGGGACTGAGTCAAATGCCTTGCTAAAGTCTAGGTAGGCCATGTCCACAGCCCCTCTCTGATCTACTACTTTGGTCACCCAGTCAAAGAAATCTATTAGATTCATCTGGCATGACTTTCCTGCTGTGAATCCATGCTGCCTTTGGTCCTGTGCCCCCTCTGGCCTCTAGGTACTCGACAATTCTTTCCTTCAGAAGTGATTCCATCATTTTCCCCTGTCACTGAGGATAAACTAACAGGTCTGTAGTTTCCTGCTTCTGCCCTGCTCCCACTTTTGTGAAGGGGAATCACATCTGCCCTCCTCCAGTCCTCAGGTACCACCCCATCCTCCCATGATTTGTTAAAGAGGGTAGTCAGTGGTGTCACTAGTTCTACCCTTAGTTCTTTTAGAATTCTGGGATGAATCCCATCAGGCCCCATTGCTTTGTTCACCTTCAGTTTTAAGAGTTCTTTCAGAACCCTTTCTTCTGTAAATGGGCTGGTATCAACTTCTGTATCCAGAGTGTTTCTATTGTTTGTTTTAGGTACCTCCCCCTCTTCATTTGTAAATACTGAGCAAAAATATTTGTTTAGTATCTCTGCCTTTTCACAGTCACCCTCTGCCCACCCCTCCTCCCTTTATTAAGCCTCACTATCCTTCCCTTAGTCTTCCTTCACTCCCTGATGTACCTAAAAAAGGTTTTATCCCTTCTTAACTGAGTTGGCTATCTTTTCCTCGGTTTGGGCCTTTGCTGTTCTGACTGCCTTCCCAGCTTCCTTTTGCTTTAACTGATATAATTCTCTGTCCTGCTCCTTCTGTGATTCCTTGTACTTTCTGAATGCTTTCTTTTTCTCTTGAACCTTCACTGCCACCTCCTTTGAGAACCATAGTGGTTTCTTACATCGTTTTGTTTTGTTTATACATAATATAACCTACAAAGCATATTGCTATACCCTTGCAAGTGCTAAATGCAGAACAGCACCACACAAAGTATTGACTATAAAAGGCATGCTTTAAGGACAGCCCGGTGGCACTGAGGGCTGAGGCACTGGACGCCTTAACTCACGCTATGCCGGTGACCTGGGTTCAAGAATGACCTCGGGTCACCAGGGAGCTGGCATGGGGGTCAGGAGTGGGATTAAGCTGCGTAGGCAGCTCTCCTCCCAGGGTGACTGTTTACTCCCCCTGTAGTTCCGCTCCCACTGGGTGGAGGCCCAATGGGAAGCGTAGGCAAGGGGGAGCAGTGGCAAAAATGCCAGAGGTGGGGTGGAAAGGGTCGTGCCAGTGCCCAGCGTGCACCTCCACGCACGCGCACGTATGTGTCTGCCAGGGTCCCGGGTCTGGGGAACAAAAAAAAGGGGAGAAAAAAATGTAAATAGAAAAAAAAGGCATGCTTTAAAATGGCACTAACACATAACAAACCCCAAACCCCAAAGCACAGTGGCAGCAGCAGCCTGACAGCCCGAAGCAGAACAACGGCATACATGATCAGAGTGATGCCAATGGTTATGCAGTATGGAGAGGATACTGATGATGATGGCAACCAGTGTCGTCAGCATCGATGTAGACCACATGCTGTCCACAGAGCAAACTGATCCCAGCACACGTTCAGCGAGCTCAGTGATGAGCAGATCGTGTCATAGTACAGACTTAGCAGGATAATGCTGCTGCAGCTGTGCGAGCTGCTGCATGCTGATCTGGAGAGTGCAACAACAAAATTCTGGCATGCTCGAGCAATGAATTCTACTACACATGAAGTCTTTTTAAAGTTTGTTATTTTTATTTATAAAATCCCAATGTTTCGCCTAGTATTAGGCTTCTTCTGGGGAACTGTAAAAAGATTTATAAACAAATATTTACTATATTTCACATTTGAAAATAATATTCAATTTTTTAATTTTCAATATCTTTCCATATTAGACCATGCTAGTCAAAAATGACTGGGTGTACCATCTTTCTATTGTTCTGGAGAGTGCAGCACACAGGAGCCTTGCCATGAGCGTGGAGCTCAGTGTCACCGCAGCCATGTGCCTCCTGGCGACAGGCACTTTTCAGAGCCCCAAGGGTGACACCACCGGCATCACACAATCAGCCATGTCCAACCTGCTGGGCCAATGTTCAGAAGCAGTGCAGTGACATGCTGGGGAGTATTTCACCTTCACCAGCACCCAGGCTGAGAGAACAGCAACTATGCAGCAGTTATATCATGTAACTCACATGACTACCACATTAGGTGCCACTGACTGCACTCATGTGACCATCTGAGTACCACCTGCAGGGTAAGGGGCTACCTCGCTTATGACAATGAGGAGGGAGCAGGTGTAAGTGAGGCAGACAATGAGAAGCTCGTGTTTATTTATTTCTTTATTTTGCGTTCACTTATTTGAAAATTGGTGACCGGGAAAGGCACACTGAGCCAAGCCCTGTTTCCAGGTGCAACCTGGGGGAAAGGAATAGGGGACAGAAAATAAGTAGCACAGACACAGTTCGCAGTTACAATAAAGAGCAATTGAAGAACATGAATTAATTAAAGGAGTAAGTGCAAAGTGAGCAAGCAAGCAAGATAGAAGCAGCAAAATAAGGCATTTCAGCCACCCCTACACTGGGGCGAGAGGCAAATGTAAGGGTAACAGTCAAGCAGAAGGAAAACAGGAACAGGTGGGGGAGGGAAGGAGTTTCAGCTGATACCTGAGGGAGCCAGGGGAGGTAAGAGAGTAGCTAGTTCAAAAGTGATGGAATACATAGATACATAGAATTTGATGTCAGATAAGGACTGCCAGGCCCACCTAGACTGTCCATTTTCCCTACCTGCTGCAAAAAACAAAGACCCTACTTGATCTCTGGCTTTGTTCTCCTGCCTATCGCTAGGGTACCCCATGCAAATCCCATGCAATTTTGAATTCCCCTACCGAATTAGCCACCACCATTTCAGCTGGGAGGCTGTACCACGCATCCACCACACTTTCTGTGAAGAAATACTTCCTCATGTTACCCCTTATTCTACCCCTTCCAACCTCATGTCATGACCCCTTGTTCTAGAACATCTATTTTTCTGAAAGATACTATCCTCTTGTACCTTATTTATGCCCTTGAGATATTTGAAAGTCTCCATCATACCCCCCTCTCTCTCCTCCAGGGTGTACAAATTGAGGTCATGCAATCTCTCCTCATATGATTTTTGGTACAGACCCTGCACCATCTTTGTTGCCCTTCTCTGAACTGCTTCCACCCTATGTCTTTACGTACATGTGGCCTCCAAAACTGGACACAATACTCCAGATGAGGTTTCTCTAATAGTTTATACAGAGGCATCACCACCTCCTTTCTTATTCTGGTGATACCTCTCGCTATGCACTCCAGTACCGCACTGGCTTTCCCCCCAGTCTTGGCACATTGCCTAGCCACCTTTAGATCATCTGATACGATTACCCCCAGATCCCTCTCCTGTTCAGTTGCCATCAGTATCTCTGCCCCCATCATGTAAGCCTCCCCTGGGTTCCTGTGCCCCAAATGCATAATTTTACACTTGTTTGCATTGAATCTTAGCTGCCACACACTTAACCATTACTTAAGTTTACTTAGGTCCCTCCTCATTTTTTCCACCCCTCCCGGAGTGCCTGTCCTATTTCAGATCTGCAAATAGGCATATGTTTCCTTCCAGACCCTCCACAATGTCACTTATGAAGACATTGAATAGGACTGGCCCCAGAACTGACCCCTGTGGCACCCCACTGGTTACCCTCCTTTCCTCAGAATGAGCTCCATTTACCATCACCCTCTGTGTTCTATCCCTCAACCAGTTTCTAACCCAGTTTACCACCTTGGGGCCCATTCCCAGGCTGCATAACTTGCTTATAAGGCTTTTATGTGGAACAGTGTCGAAGGCCTTGCTGAAATCAAGGTAGACCACAGCCACCTCTCCCCCTGATCCACTTCCTTGGTCACCCAGTCAAAGAAATCCAACAGATTTGTTTGACATGACCTTCCCACTGTGAATCCATGCTGCCTTGGATCCTGCACTCCACTGGTTTCAAGATGTTCCACAATCTTTTCTTTTAGCAGTGATTAAATAATTTTCCCCACCGCTAAGGTCAAGCTGCCTATAGTGATGTGGGAAATGATAGGAAAATGCTTACTGCCCAGCAGAGGAGCAGGGATGAGGAATGGTGAAGATGCAAGGAACCCTAGATCAGGGGGAGCAGGAGACAGAGGGGACGAGGGAGAGAAGAGATGAGAGGTAAGAGGGAAGGGACTCAAACCAGTACTTGGATATGAGTAAGGCACAGTGGATCTGACGACGTGAGGGTGGAGGAAGAATGGCTAAAGAAGAATAAAATGAGCAATAATGAATACGAGTGTGGGAGTTGTTAAAGCGGCAGAAGGAGTTGCAGAGGGTGTCCAGTCTAGCCAGGGAGGTTGAGGGAGCAGTACCATAGACCATATCCGCATAGTCAATGACCGGGAGCCCCATTTTGGTGACAAAGTCATGGTGGACCTGCAGAGACAAACAATCTTTAATACGGTACAAGGCATTAAGTTTAGCATGGAGCTAGGCATGGATGGTACCGACGTGGGCAGAAAAGAAAAGGTTGCAGTCTAGCCACACACCGAGGTACTTGAAGGACTAAATCACTTCTAGAGGGGTGCCATCCAAGATGAAGAACATAAGCAGAGTAGGGAGTCTGGTCAGATTCTGGCTGGTGCCAAAGGTCACAGACATAGTTTTATTTGTGTTGACCCAGAGTTGGTTTGATTGGAACCAGCACAGGATACTGTGGAAGCTGTGATGGAGCAGACCTTCCACGACTGTGGTAGCGGAACCAGAGATGTAGATCATACATTTGTATGTGCAAGTTGGCACAAGCGAAGGGGAGGTCGTTAAGGAAGGTGAAAAACAGGATTGGCCCCAGGATGGAGCCCTGTCGGACCCCTGCCTGGATAAAAAGTGGAGATGACAGGACATCACCAACCTGTACTGACTGCAGTTGGCCCGAGAGGTAAGAACAGAACCAGTTGACAGCAGGAGTTGAGAAGCCGGCAGAAATCAGCTTATCCAGGAGGGTATGGTGGGACACCAAGTCACAGAGCTTGGCCAGACTGATGAAAATGGCAGCTGTGATATGTCCCTTATCCACCCTGAGAAGACAGAATCAGTAACATGCAACAGGGAGGAGACGGCAGAGTGATGCTTCCAGAAGCCAGATTGGAACGGGGAGAGAAAATCAGTAGATGACAGAAACAGAGTCTAGTGTAGACAAGCTTCTCTTGCAGCTTAGCAAGGGAAGGAGGGAGGGAGACTGACCAGAAGTTACCCAAGAAGTAAGGGTCTCCTCCCTCCCCCTTGTGGAGTGGATGAACTATGACCAACTTCCAGGACTGAGGGACAGCACTGAGGTAAAAGAAGAGGTTGAGTAGGTGAGTCAAAGGAGATGCTATGGCAGGAGCAGAGATACTGTACAATATGGTGTAACTTAGGATCCAGTCCATTAGGGCTAGATTTGTGCAGGTTAAGAGAGTAAAGGGTAGTCAAGGTTTCCTGGGTAGTAACAGGGGGAAAGAGGAAAACTCTTGGAAGGGAAAGGAGAAGGATTGTGAGATGGAATGGCGGAGGCTAGAGGGTGAGTGGAAGGGAAAGCACAAGTGGTGAAGAACTCACTGAAGTGAGCAGCAACAGAGGAGAGATTAGACACCAGTGAACCATCTACCAGAAGGACCGGAGGAGTGGACTAAGTGGGAGGATCGAACAGGAAGTAATTATCTTCCAGAACTCAGAAGGGGTGTTAATGTTGTTCTGAAGGTTGGCCTTGAAATACTGCAGCCTTTGTACAGGATTTCCTGATAGTTCTGATGCGAGGTCAGGAAGGGAGCAAGACAATTTGTAACATGCCCAGCAAGATCATAAGACTTGCACTGGTCAGTGATTTCAGGGGTAATCTAGAAGTGACGATGGTAAGTTTTGACCCCGGATTTTCTGAGTAGGGCCTGTCCCAAACTAAGGAGAATTTGGAGTGAAAAAAGGGGAGGGCAATGTCGATATCAGTGTCAGAGGGTATGGCTGCCCAAAAAGCAGCAGCAAGGTTGGTCAAGAGAGCAGAGACATTGAGTGACCTGGTCCAGATGTATTTGGGGGGGTGGACGTTCAGTTTCCTTACACAAAACATCATGCAGTGGTCACTGAAAGTGTCCTGCAAGATACCTGCTGCAACAGTACTGTGGGGGTGGGAAGAGAGAACACAGTCCAGAAGGGAATACTTGTGAGATCTGGGGTTGAGCCGGGTGAGTTTGGTAATAATCTTTGTAAGATTATGGGACTCAGCCTTGTAAGTGGTCAGCCTAGAGGCCAGGGAGAATCCACTGACATTAAAGTCCCCTAGCAGAATGAGTTCACCAGCAGAGGAGTGAGAAGTGAAGTCCCCTAGCAGGATGAGTTCACTAGCGGAGGCGTGAGAGGTGAGGAGGGGACAGGCCCATAACAGCCTCAAAGAGGAGATCCAAAGCCACAAACATGGCTATTTCACCACCATCTGTTACACCGGTTTTAGGGGTGGATGACATGGCCATCTGGCACAGCGATGTCAGTATCACTGATCTAGGACATGAGCCAGGTCTCACTGACCACCACTACATCTGGCTTGACCTGCATCACCCACAGGCAGAAGTGGTACATTCTGGGTGGTAGACTTCAAGCATTCAGGTGGCACACACTGGGAGGTAGTGGATGTGTTCCTGAGTCACCAGACATGAGTAGCAACCGTGATACAGTGATGTGGGTGCATGTTGTTCATGCAGTAGTGAGGGAGAGAGGGAGAGCTGATGAGGAGAAAGGGGTGGCAGGGCAGGTGACAGGAGGCAGGCAGGGGACTGTAGACATCATAGAAGATCAGGTACTTTGACAAAATGTGACCACACTACTCACGTTTTTAAAGCTATCAATCAAAAGCTGAGTCTCTTGTATAGATTAAATTGGTGTTTTACTATTGAGTTCTGTCTGGTAGTTGCCTAAGGATCCCTCCTCCTTTTTTTTTTGACTTTGGTGCTGTTTCAACAATAGGTGTGTAATTGCGTCCTGTCATACTGAATAGACGATGGCTGGCTGAGGTGGTGATCGGAGAGGTTGTGTGGATCACCTTCTGGGGCTACAAGGGGAGGGGCTGCTATGGTGAGTGGGGGACAGAGGGTATAGAGGTGAAGGGGTTTGAGCGGGTGGGATGGGGTAGGGGCTACAGTTGTCAGGGGAGGGGACCACTGGACCCCAGGACAATGATCCATTCACTGGGCAGGTGATTGGGGAGAGGGTGGCGCTAGACCTCAAGGGATTTCAATCCTGTATATGGGCAGGGGTTGGGGGGGTGGAGAAACCACAAGACCACCAGGGACCCAGGTATTACAACATGGGTAAGCAATCAGGGTTGGGGGAGAGCGAACCATCAGAGAACGTATAACTGAGGGGTGTGGCCAAGCCGTGAGCCAGTATGGCAGCTTAGACTCAGAGCTCCATGAACCTTGGGATTAATCCAGCGGTATCCTGCATATGGGCACACCACTCAAGTGAAAGAGACTACTTAAACAACTGAAAAACATTTCTGCATCAACCATATCAACTTTAGTCACGAGTTTCTCTTTAGTACATTGGCCTTACCTCATCTTGTTCAGTTGCAACGGAAGGCCCGAAGGATGGCATTCTCCTCTCACCTGCCCAGAGACCGAGTGTGAACAGAGCTAATGTTCACCCAGCTTCTGAGCCAAATGGCCCAAATGACCACCACTATCAATGCCACCATGCAAACCTTGCACAGTATCGAGGCGCAGCTATTTCAATCTGAGAGGTGGATCGGATCCCGTGAAGTCACCCTGCAAGAACTGATGGCCACAATGCAGGATCAGGCCAAAACTATCCACTATTTACAAGACAAAGTTGATGACCTGGAAAACCGCAGCTGGTGAAATAACTTGAGGTTTGTGGGTTTTCCGGAAGGAGCTGAGCAAAAAGACCCTATCCTGTTCCTACAGAAGACTCGCCCTCAACTTCTTGGGCTCCCGGCAGCCACACCGCTCCAAACTGAAAGAGCCCATCACTCGCTTGCTCCCCCTCCCTGGCCTGGAGAATGACTTCAGTCACTGCTGGCATGCTTTTTAGACTTCTGACAAAAAGAGTCAGTGGCAGTGGCTGCCAGAAACCTTGGCCAACTAACTTGGCAGGGGAACAGGGTGAAAATCAACAAAGACTACTCGAGGGAAATTTCAGAGTGGTGTACGGAATATTCTGAAGCTCGTAGGCTGATGCACAAATTTAATATCTCATTCTCCGTTTGATACCCCGTGACTATGTAGGTGATGCACAACGGATCTCCCCTCATGTTTGCTTCACCAAAGAACTTAATGGACTTTCTACGTAAATCCTAGCCAGCCGAATTCAGAGGGCCTAATATGCGAAGGTCGACAGGGCACTCACCTCATGAGGGAGATCTTATGGATCGTGGATCTATGCAGTCTAGTTCAGCCTTCTCCCCTGCAGTGCAAGTTTTTGATTCTTCTCTGCCGCCCAGGTCCAAAAAGTATCATCCCTCCCACAAGCATTCAAGGAGGCAACACCCAACGGACTGAGCGACAGCATCCAGCCTGGAACAAGAAGCCAATCCAGATGCAGCAGGGGAATCTAGTCTGCAGGCCTTTTTCTCTCTGAATCGATATGAGCTGCTCCAACTGACTGCTCCCGAAGCTCCAGTGCCAACAGAGAGCGATCCAGCTCAGGCCAGAGGACATACGCAATTAAGCCCTCTATTGCCGGACAAGTCTTGGGCTGCTATTGCAGCATCCAGTCTAGCTCCTGCCCCTGGGTAGCCGTCGACCAGCTCTCCACCCAGTCCCACGTAGTATAATGCAGTCCAGGGCCACCAACATTTGGACCGTGCTGGTGTCAATCAAGTTAACCCAACCTGAGGCCTATAGCTAAGTACTTACGAATTGGTTTTGTTATGGAGGGGAGGTAGTGTTGAGAAGTGGGTTAACGATTATATTCCTTGGGGTTACATATGTAGATTTACCCCTTCCCCTCCCCTCCCTGATCTCCCTGGGCAGAGGTGTGGATGTGCCTACTGCCAACCTGCAGCTTTCTTACTTCTGTATTCAAGATTGCCAGGACTTACCTTGGGTTGGATTTCACACTTGCAATACTGGACATTTGATTTATGGTTCACCAGCTGTAATGGGACTGATGTTATTGTAGTTAGTCTTTCTGGCAAGCGTTCAGATAGGTAGCCTATAAAAATATGTTCATGTGTTGTTTTTTAATCATTTTCTTTTACTACTTGTGTGGGGAGCTCAGCGTGGGGGATCTTTCCTACCCATTATCCCCTGTGTCAGTAATACTATTGCCAGTAGATTACTCTGGGGTCCCTGTGTTGAATGCCTAGCCAGGGCTCATTGACATCCGGCTATTCTACCCTCCCCTAACAATGGTACCCCTAACGGATCATGACCTGCACCAGGAGCCTAGCTACAGCTTCTGGGACGCTGCCTTTCCAACCACCTTACATACAAGCCTTCGCTTGACACACTTTCAGCCTTTCTTCTCCTTAACAATCCACAACCTTGGCGACATCAGCAATGCGTTCCATAGGTGGACCACCTCTGCTTGGTACCCTTAAGAGGCATGGGCTCTCTTCCTATGTTTAAGACGCCAGCCTGCATAATGCTTTCAGGCCTCCCCATTGAAGGCAGCTTAGTACACATTTGCCCAGTGCCAACAATTCCCAGAATTCGTGTGGGGATCGAATGAACCTCACTGCACAGGGCAGCATGGCCAGAATCAACTCCCCCATAGGAGACAGAGGTAGTCTTGTGGGCTCTCCTGCTGTTTATACACCTCTATGCTTCTCAGAGATTTTGATTTTGATGTTGATTGAAAATATGTTTGGGATGTTCCCACATAACTGGGCTAAAAGCCCTAATATGTTTTTTGTTCTTGACAAGGGTCAGACCAGGGGATGTACAGACCAGTTTTCTATTAGGTATATATGTTATAAGGTTGCAAAATGGTGCCTAGAGAGGGATCACACTTCGGGTTGTGCTGGACCTTACCTCAGCCTCTTCTTTATTAGCATTTATTCTCCATCTGTTCTCTCAATTTCCCACTGATGATCATGGGTGACATACATGCTCACACATGGAACGTTTGGGGTCTAAACACTCCACTAAAATGTAAACAGGTGCTATCCCATTTGAAGAGGCTGCGGTCAGGTCTTGCTTTCCAGCAAGAAACAAAATTAACTAAGCAGGACCATGATAATCTCTGCAGGTACTGGGTGGGACAGGTCTTGTCCTCTTCTGCCCCGATGAGAAAACGTGGAGTGGCTATACTGCTGCACAAAACCATAAATGGACTGTAGCCCAGACCAAACATGATTCAAACAGGGGGTGGGTAATAGTCTTCATGACAGGGTTTTATTTAACTCTAAAAATTGATTAGCATTTTGCTCATAAAAGTGCTAAAACATAGTAAAAATGCATAGTGCTTGCCTCATTGTGTTCAACAAACATAACACTTCTAGAAAACCTATATAAATACTTTCTGTACAGTTAGTATTGTCCCTGGAAAAAACTGCTAATCAATTATTTAAAACCCTGCATGAACACCCCAGCAGGGCCGCTGATCCTAGGCAACATATATGGCCCTAATGAAGACCACCCAGAGATCTTTCATGCCGTGGCCCAAGCCTTAGGATCCCTAGCCCAGTCCTCCACCCTGATTGTTCTTGGAGGCGATTTTAACCTAGCTCTGGATCCGAACTCCGATAGGAACTCCATGAGTCCTGATTACCACTTTAAAACACGTCTCTCCATTTCTCAACTCTTGACTGACCTGGGGCTCAAGGATGCATGGAGTATTCACCACCCCCAGGATCGAGACTATACCTTTTTTCCACTGTCCATAATACACACAGCAGACTCGATTATTGGTTAGTCTCGCTGGACATTCTGCAAAGCTCTACTGGGGTGGAGATCCTCCCCATGGTTCTTTCGGATCACTCTCCAGTCCACTTGCATATCCTGTGGGGCCCCAAAGCCCCCACCACTCCCTCATAGAGGCTGGACCCTTTGCTCCTAAGGAACCCTGACTTCCAACTCTGGCTCTCAGTGGAGGTGGAAAATTTTCTTAGGGAGAATCCACCCTCGGACACAACCCCAGGTGTCACATGGGAGGCCTTTCAGGTTACTATTCGGGGATCAATCATGGGTTTTGCAGCCTGTCGTAGACGACAAAGGGACAAGCTCCTGATATCACTTGAGGACCAATTAAAAATGCTGGAAGCTGCGTCCAGAGCAACCCTACAGTTCAGCATCCATTCCCCACTCGGCTGTAACATTATTAGAGTTCGCTAAGAAATCAATGACCTATTAGCTAGGAAAGCCGAGTTAGCTATCCTGCAGTTAAAACATAAGTATTGGGAAGGGGGGTGCTAGTTTATAAACTAAAAAAGCAGAGGGCTGAAAATTTTATTCCGGGCTTGCGTGACTCCACAGGACAGACCCTTACTAAGCCAAAACAGATCAATGAAGTCATGGGTGGGTTCTACAAAAAGCTATATTTATTTATTTATATATTTTATTTATGACTTTGATAACTGGGTGAGTGCACTGATCCCAGGGACCGTTTTCAGGCATGACCCGGGCCATAACACATGGCGCAGGGTGACAGTGGAGTACAAGGTAACAGTAATACACATGAAACAGATTTGATACAAGCAACAATAGTAAGCACAATATACAGGTTTGATGCATAGGTCCATTTGAGAACAGTGAATACAAGGTTTCAATACGGACATGAGGAGATTTGGTACAAAACAAGCAAATCGTAGCACAGTGTATGATGTGTGACTGCATCGTCCAGTGAGCAAGTAATACACAGAATACTCGGTAAAAAACAAAAATGCCTCCACTAGATCTACAGAAAACTAGGAGGTACAAAACTTATTATCCTTGACCCTCCCCCAGCTCACCCCTCAACAGGTCAACAGACTAGAGGAACCCATTGTGATGCTTAGCCAGCTGGTTATGATTGTTGTATGATATTTGTAATATAAAAATATAGTATGTGATTGTCTCACATAAGACAGCCTGTGCTTCCATGGGTGCCCTTCCAAGGTTTCAGTGACACTACAGGATATATTACACTGACCAGGAGATCTCTGTAATGTAATTAACTTCCTTGAGAAATTGCATTTTCTGGCCTTTTTATGACCTCATGCTTTTGAAGTTGGGAAACTAAATATACATTCTATTACAGGACAGGACATCATTTAGCTGATTCCTGTTGGCTATATCGCACCTAGGTGATGGACTGCAGGGTTGTAAACCTCAAAGAAACCAGTTGATGAAAGACTCATAATTTGGGAAATTAGTTTTTGCTGATGTCACCTTGTTTAATATACCTCCTGATAGGACATCATGTTTTGAATTTTTTGTTATTCTAAAAGGAGGAGCTAGATGACTCACAGAAGGGGTGTGGAGACACAGTTTAAACTGATACTTGTGTCTGAAATGAATGGGCATATGATTTTGGGACTCTAGAGAGACACAGTTCTCTGATTTAACTTAAGCACTTTCAGATGTAATACCTTAGACAGCAAAGATCTGACTGTATTGTGGTAGGAGTTTTGTTTTATAATCTTCCCTTGTTCTTTTATGTGATTGTGAGATCTCTGATATATTATTCTGTGTTTACATTTTTCATATTTTCATCATCTTTTAGTAAACTACCTTTTCTTGGAAAGACTGCCTGTGTGTCTACCAGTTATTTTTTGCATGTGACATATAGATGGTTAAGTCTGACAATTGTTCAACAGCTTGATGGTGTTACTGAGCTTGAATAAAAAGGTAAGAATATTCCTAAGGTCTCTTATAGAGTTAAAAGTGTTCATTTTGGATACCTGGTTAGGTTCCCTTACGCGAAAGACATACTGTATCCCCCAAAGAGAATATTATCTGAGCCTGTACATTTGGGTATGCTAGCATAAGGTTCACAGTTTTAATCCCCCCAGAACTTGAGACTAAAGGTGATTCAGACCCAAAAGCAGACAGGAGGATTACCCTGTCTGTTACCTGTTCACACTATTGTGCTCTGAGGTTGGCACTGTGGGAGCAGAGGGCCTGACAGCTGCATTGTATGCCCTGAATGGGGGGAAAGCACTGGGGGGGGTGGCTTTACCCCAGAGCTCTGGTGGATTGTCTCATCTCAAATAGACCCCTGGCTCTGTTCAGTATTCAATTTAACCCTAACAACTGGCTCCTTCCCACCCTCCCTTCGAGAGGCTACTATAACAGTTTTCCCCAAAAGAGGGAAAGACCCTACCCTCCTTTTCAGCTACCGCCCAATATCACTTATTAATTTAGATAGTAAAGTTTTTGCCAAAATATTAGCCACCCAATTGAACCCTTTTTTCCCTGCCCTTATACACCCCTCCCAGGTTAGCTTTGTCCCAGGATGCTACAGCAGAGATCATATCTGGTCTATGGTAAACATACTGCATCATGCTAAGGAGAGTCCCACTCCAGCTATAGCCACTGACTTTGAAAAAGCCTGTGACTCGCTGGAGTGGGACTAGTTTCTGCAGGTTCTGGTGCAACTGGGCTCCGGGGAAAGATTCCAGAGCTGGATTTCTGCTTTATAACATGAACCTATGGCATTGGTACTGACAAACTCTATCTTGTTGGAAACCTTCCCCCTGAGGAGGGAAACACAACAAGGTTGCCCTATATCTCACCTTTTGTTTGTTTTGGCAGTAGAGCCCTTGGCGGCGGCTATTCGTCAGCATACTAACATATAGGGGATCATTACTGGCAGCCAGACCTATACTACATTTATGGTATGCTGATGATCTCTTAGTCCCACTGGCTGATTTAGAATCCTCCCTCCCAGCTCTGCGTGCCCTGCTGGCAGACTTAGCTCAACAGTCTGATCTAAAAATAAATTGCTCAAAAACAGAAGTGCTTCCCCTGTGCTCGGCTTGTACAAAAGCTCTAGTGGCCCCATTTGGTCTGCATTTGTCCCAGGATTTTCTGGTATATCTAGGGATCCATCTGTCCCCAGACCTGTCCGAAATATGGGACCTGAATCTCAGGCCTTTGGTTGCAGAACTGAAAACTGAATACGACAGGTGGCAAACATTACATCTTACACTTCAAGGGAAAATCTCTGCTCTCAAAATGATTTCGGCCCCCCAAATTTTGTATGTTATCTCTCATCTTCCCCTTGACCCCCCAGCTACATGGTATAAAGCAATTGATACTACCATTAGCAAGCTCCTCTGGGAGGGATGTAAGCCCCGATATAGCAGGAACAAGTTGAGGGCACACTGGAAAACAGGGGGTGGGGCCTACCTTGGATGGAAGGCTATAAATGGGCCTAATTCTGCTGCTCAAACTTTGAAATGGTTCCTTCCCAGTACTTGGGACACCCCGCAGTGGCTACAGATGGACTTAGCACTAGCCAAGTTTCACTCCCTGCCATTATTACTTTACAATCCACTCCCTAAAAGACTAGCCCAGCACCCTACTATAGCCTCAACGGTCTGAATCTGGCACAAACTTCATAGGAAGCTCCAGGTAATCCTTGTCCCGTATAACTCACCTGATTGGGGAAATGACCACCTCAAAGTGATAATAAACCCCTGTACTGGCCCCAATGGGTGGAGAAAGGGGTTGTCACATTTTCGGATCTGTTGACAGCTGATGGGGGGAACCTAAAACCTTTTCAGGAGTTAGATCAAGAATATAAGCTTGGCAAGACATGCTTCTGGCAATATCTGTAACTACATAGCTCCATGATGTCATATCTAAAACACAATGGGGTGAAAGACAGCAGCTCGGCACCACTGAACCAGTGGCTGGCTCTTCCTAAAGGACAAGCCAGCTCAATTTATTCTAGCATCCGTGACAAACTGCCCTCCCAATCTAGGGAATCCAAAATCAGGTAGGGAAAAAGCGCTTCAGCACCCTATCACCAAGGCAAAATAGAGACTTTGCTGGAAATATGCCCATACGGCATATCCAGATGTTAAAAGCAAACTCAGAATAAAATTCTCCACCATTGGTACCAGAACCCTGCTGTGCTCTTCAAGTTTAAATTAGTTGACAGCAACCAATGCTGGAGGTGTCAGTCTGCGGTTGGTGACTTGCACCATACAATCTGGCAGTGCCCCTTAATACAGCCCTTCTGGACATCAATTGGCAGACTGGCCACACAAATTACTGGCTCAAATATAGATCTAGACCCTAAATTCTGGCTGTTAGGACTCCCTGTTTTGCTACCAAAGCTTAAACCACAACAACTACACTGGCTTGCCCTTCTAGGTCTTCAGGCCAAACAACTTATTTTGTGCTGATGGAGAACCATGGAGTACCCACTATATTGGAGCTACTTAGTACATTCTCTAGGATAGCTGCATTAGATCGGTTATCCCATATAGTTGCTAACACCCTTCCTAAATATTATGCTTGTTGGGACCCCTTCCTTACATATCTATTTTCTAGAATGGGGGTAGGATGAAGCGGCTCTAGGAATGCCTGGATTGATCAATATCTGTCTACCCCTGCGGCTGTCTGCTGTTGCCTGCTGCTTAAATCTTCTTCTCACCTTGCTCCTCTAGGTTATGTTCTCAATGGAATGTACTCCTAGTGGTCTGGTTCTTGAGGTCATTGGTCATGTACTACAGGTTGTGAGAATACACCCTGGTTCTGTCATGTGGGTGCTATCCCAGATAGTCTGACATATCACTTCAAGTAAAATCTGTCAGATCTAGTGGTGTTTTTACTGCTGTGTCAAGTTATTAGATTAAGCTTTTCGAACTTTTATCATGTGCTTTGTATCACTCTCTAGACCTGTGTACAGTTCTGTGTTTGTGTATTTTTGAGTCTTGATTGCTTATCAGAGATATGTATACTGAGAAAATGTTCAGTAAAAAGTATTAACGTCAAAAAAGCAAATGTATAACTGTACAAGGGCAGGTGATTGGGGAGGTGGGGGGGGGGGACTACTGGACCTACAGGGTTTCACGTCTTATGGCACATGCGGGTGATCATGAGGGAGTTTGGAGTAGCTGTGGGTGCAATGGCTGTAGGATCTGGCTTGGGGAAGGAGTCATTAGCAAAGCACTATCCGCTAGTTACCTAATCTCCAAACCTACCAATATGAAGGTGTGCTTATAGGCAAGGCACAAATCTGCTTTGCACAGGCACACCGGCATGGTTTATGGCTGCTCACCAACAGGTTAGTGACTTGCTATCCATGCCATCCAATATGGTATTTTATACTGATACCCAGCTTTGCGGGTGCTAAGCAGTGTTAGCGAGTCTCTAACTCATTGTGACAGGGAAAGCCTACCACTCTTGAGGACCGACCTTTTCTTAAATCTGTTGCAACAGTTCTTCTATTTCTTAGCCTACGCTATCCTTTACAATTTCTAGTCCAAAAGCTGGCTACCTACGGGCACCCCCTCCCCTTTCATGACTATGCTATAGTGTCCTCTTTAATTTTCCTTTTCCCTTTCAAGTCCTCGTACAGGGAGGTTATTGTGGTGACCTCCGAGCTGATGTAAAACAACAGGCTGTGTTCCTCATTGTTGGATTTAGTATGCAATAGCACTATGTCATAAAATACCTCGATGTATATGTCTTATGTGTATGAAACCTGTAAATGTTGAAGATACCACAGCACTAGATTTTTTTTTTATAAAGGTTAAAAGTTATTTAGGTGACTGTGTTATAGAATTAAGTTACCGGGGTAGAGATATCAGAAACCCCCCGTTGTGCTGTTTAAATGTATGTAAATTACAGATTGTTTGAGAGTCCCTTTGGCACCATGCATTCCTGCTTTAAGCTGAACCAGCCTAAAAGTTCATGGTGATTTGCATATACATCCATGATGCTTTGCATTATGGGGGTATGTGTGATGCTGTATTTCTTTGAAACTTGGCTTTATTGCCAATGCTTTTTGGGGTAACCCTTGCTTCAGTGCTTCTGCACTGAGGTTCTTTGTCTTTCGTTTGTTTTGGGTTTTCTTCTTTTTTTCGCTCCCTGTCATGCAAACACACAAGACCGACATACAGAATGAATTAATTTTCACTGAAGAGATAGATCAGTGGGTTAGCAGGTGTTGACTAAGTGCAAAAGGACAAGCATAGTCTGTTGCTGCAAACTGATGTATTGAAGAAGGGATATGCAATTGCTTAAGGTTATCCCTTATGTTTTAAATAAATATCACACAAAGATTGTGTGTTGAACCTGAAGTTCTGTGTCTGGTCCATCTGTTATCCCACAACCCCTCCACACCCATTTAGCAGTCACAAATCAGCTATGAATATTCTGGCTTGTATGTGCTGTTTTGAGTGGGTGGCAATGTCTACTGCTCCTAAGGAAACACAACCGTGTAGCTATTTTACAAGTAAGTTTAGATCACCATGCTTTAAATACAAAAGAATTACCCAAGCAAACTCCCAAGTGTTTCATTGTGTTTACAGATTCAAGAAGGACTCTTATTAACATACACATCAAAAGTCTCAATTCGGAACAGATGTTGGGGAGACACAATAAGCACAGAGTTTTTTTTCCCTCAGTTTTGCCACTACTGATCAATTCACCCTCTGGTGAAAGAGGCTGCTGCTGTACGTTCACTAAAGTCAGGCAGTGAGTCACAGGAAAGAAATCGTCAGCAAGTACTGGATCTAATGATGCTTTGAACATCAAAGAAGCTTGTCGAATTGCAGGTTGTGTTCCTCTGACGATAATAAGGTTGACAAACCGTTACAAAACTTGAATCAGAATGGTTTTGTAAACTTAAAGAAAGGAAGCTTTTCAGTTAGATGTATTCTATCTTTACCTAAAAAAAAGCTGAAAATATGCTTGCCGTTTTGTATAACTCAGTTGCTCAGTTGTTTAAGAAACTGGACACAGACAAGAGCTTAATTTTGCCTTTGACCTTTCTTTCCCAGTTCAGAGGTCACAGAGTTCATCACCACATGTTTTATACAGTTGTGCTCAGTGTCAGGTTCCTTCTTGTCCAGTCATATCAGTCAGCATCTTCAGACACAGACTGCTTAACTGATTTGTGTTTCCTATCATTATGTCTAATCATCACACAGGGCATTGTGATAACAGTGTTACAACATGACTAGACAAGAAGAAACCGGAGACTGATTATATATATATATATATAGATAACTATGCAAAACACTTTGTTAATGTACCATTAGGGTTCCAGTGTCAAAAGTAGAGAAACAACAACCTTTGGGTTCCCAACCCTAAGGCCCACCCCCACCCTCAGTTTCCAGCACTGACACCCCACATTACCCTGCGCGGAACAGGTGTGAGGGTGTGCCTTGGGTTCTTGAACCCTAATTCTCACCCTATTCTCTGATACTGTACCCACATCTAAACACTTACTCTTGCAATGGGGTGAGCATTATGGTTCACAAGCCCAGGAGCACCACTTGTTCCTGAATGCAGGGTAGGGTCAGGGTGCTAGGGCTGAAAACTGAGGGTGGGGTCTTAAGGTTGGGAACCTTAAGATGTCATTTCCCTACTTTAACACTGGAACCCTAATGGTGAATTAACAAAGTTTTTTGCATAGAATTTCCATACTTTCTTGAGAAAGTATAATCATAGGGAATTCTAATGGTGCATTAACAAGTTTTTTTGCGAAGAATTTCCTTACTTTTTGAGAAAGGATAATGGATGGCTTATTTGCTTGTGGGAGTGCAGCGCCCAACCATGCACCCTTTTTTGAGAGACTGTAATTGTTTTATTTCCCTGTGGGAGCACAGGGCCCTTTAGGCCCTGCACTCCCATCACTCCATTCTCCTCTGCGTGTTTGTGTGTGGGAGCCCAGGGCCCTCCAGATCCTGCACTGCTATCCATGCATCACTCCCTAGTAGTATCCGTATTCCATGCATCAGTCCTTAAAGGTATCCATATTTCTATGCTGCATGAAGTAAATGCCTGCATACACCTCATAGTACAATGCTATCCTATGGGAAAGTAAGCAAAATGTAAAGCCGCAGAACTCCAGAGCAAAGAAATATATTTTCACCAAACTAACAAAAGACACACCTCTGAGGCAAGCCCTCAGTACCCTGAAAATTACATCCCAAAATGGCAAAGCGTTTCTTCACAGCACAGTGACAAAGAAACAACTCTGTACACATCTCGACACAGTGTAATCCTATGGGAAATTAAGATAATTTTAAAGCTGCATAACTCCACAGTGAAAGAATATATTTTCACCAAACTAGTAAAACACATATCTGTGAGGCAAGCCCTTTGTACTGTACCCCAAAAATTTCAGCCCAAAAATTCCAAACCATTTCTTTGCTATGAGGTGAAAAAGAAACAGCAAAAAATACTTTTTCACAAATTGCAGAAAAAAATCCTGTTTCGCGGTAAAATAGAATCTTTTTTCATAATCTGCGGCAAAGGATCCTTTTTTGATTTTTGCGATTTGCAGTAAAAGAATTCCACGGATAAAATAAACATATTTCTGGTAATTGTTTTTTTAAAAACTGACCCCAGAATCTGATACTTTGGGACCCAATTAGGTAAACACAACTATTGGTGTTTACCAACTCAAAGTATTTTTTGAGAAATTTAAGTTTGCCTTGTTAACTGTAAACAAAATGGTGGCATCATGAATGAGAATTCCGCATTTACAAATTAAGATTCCGCATTCACGATCAAGAATCCTGTTTCGAGGCTCACATCTAACTTTTCCCATAGGAAATAACAGGAAACTTTAAAATTTGAAAACTTTCAGACCAAACGCCCAAGTCATTTCTGAGAAATGCGATGACAAAGAATTTCACAAAAAGTGGTAATTTTCAAATTTTTTGATACTCCATCTCCGCACCCACATGTCTGACCAGAATTAAACTTGCCATATCCAGAGATCTTTGGTCCCCAGTGGCGCATGCACAATTTTATGCAAATCAGTTAAACGGTTGCGTTAAAGATCAGAATTTGGGATTTAACATAGAAATGACTGTTGAACCCTAAAATAGGGGTGTGACTGCGCCCCTATGATACATAACCCAATAATGTGGAGCATCATAGGATGTATATGGAAATCACCATGAAAATTTAGACTGGTTCTGCTTTAAGCAGGAGTGCATGGTACCAAATGGCCTCTCACACAGTCTGCAGAAGCTAAGAACAGCAGACACAGGCACAAGTTTCGTCCTTCTGAGGATTCATCAGTGCACCTCATCTGTATCTCAACCCAGGAGAAAAGAACCAGCTCTTATGTGGTCTTATCACATAAGTTCTTTGACCAGAGGCCACCTTGAGGTTCCCAGGACTAGATTAATAACCTCAGGTAACCATGCTTTTAGTGTCGCTGGTCCAGTCCATCTTTAAGGGAGGCCTCATCGGTCGAAGTATTTAAAAGGCGTCTCAAGGCTCATCTCTTCGCCCTGGCCTTCCGGAGCAAAGTGACTCGACCAGTCTTGGTGTATTTATAATGCTGTGCTGATTTTACGATATCTGTTTTATTTATTTCATTGTTAAATTTATCTGACCCGTCTTATTTACTTGTGTATTTTCCTGTTTTATTTTTAATGTAAGGCACTCAGAAGCCTCTGGGATTGGGCGTGGTACAAATAACATTTTCTTTGCCTTGCCTTACTGGCTTGGATCGCGATGGATCCAAAAAAAAGAAAGCACGACAACAAGACAAAGAGAGACAGACAGCTAGAGAGAAAGAAAGAGAGAGACTAAGATAGATGGATAGATAGATAGAGTATATATAGATCTTAATATTGTGTTGCCCTGAATATTCTGCCTGTAAATTGTGACTGTGCACCATTTACTGTATGTATTTTTATTGTATGTTATTACTACTGTATCTTATGTTGGGTATTTTCACTTGCATATCACGAATTATATACTCCCCTTCCCCATCCACCCAGGATGCATCTAGAAACAAGCCATTACAAGCTCAGTGTGTCTTTCCATGTGAAACTTTTGAAATAAACAAATAAATAAATATGGCTTTATAAAAGATAGTAGGAATATCTTGACAAGTTGTGCTTGACCTCACAAGTGAAGCCATGAGTGAAATCGATGGGGTCCAGTACAACAAATGAAAATAGTTCTGCTATCTACTATTAAGCCAACACATACTGGATGTATACAACACTGTTGAATTTCATATACAGTCAAAGCCCAAGCAGCATTTCAACATTTTTGGCAAGAGGAAATGCCACTGAAAAAGTTTCATGAAATTGGTTTATGAGTAAGTGTGAGTATGAAATCTTTAAAGAGCATCTTTCCTGCCCTTTTCTGAAATCCCTCATAAAACATAGTGTGAACCATTACCTACCCCGGAGTTCCTCCACAGGTAAATTGCAATTTTTAGATAAAACGTTTTGGGAAGGGAAGCAATTGTATTTAGGCTCTGTGGAGCCAAACTGCCAATCCCTTCCACTTCCCTGTCCTGAGCGTCACCCCGCGCTAGCACATTATGTGATTTCATTATATGGAGAGCACAGGTGCGCACTCCATAGACTACTATAGGGACAGGATTTAGTGTTTTTTTATTTTTTAAATACTTCAGAGTCTCAGTTTGGATAAATCAAGGCCACTGCTCAACTATGTCTGATGCCTAGTGATTTAACAAGTGCCCAGTGCCGCCACCAAGGAGAAAGGGTTGGAGCCCGGTGCAGCACCTCATATTCGCTGGCTGGGATTCTATACAATGGCGTTCTTGCAGGTACTGGTAGAAATCCTGCCTCTCTAATCCATACTGGGCCAGCATTTCAAGAAAGGTTTTGATGCACTGACCCTCACAGAATTGGGTTAAAAATACTAAGTTCGGTCTCTGCCAACCCCAAAACATTGGGTCTAAAGTAGCTGGAGCAAACCCTGCCAGGCAAGCTATGGGACAAAGCCAAACAGGGCTCAGGGTAAGATTCAGTGAGGACATTGCCTCTCTTCATGTCTGCCCCACCCCCAACATACAGTGGTCCCACGGCTGCAGAGCCATGTCTCATGGATGCATTCCATAAAGGAACCAGGCTCTATCCTAAAAGGGGGGGGCATCCCATTCCAGTTCCAGCCACTGGGAGCCCCGGCCCCTCTGTGTGCCACTGGAAAAGAATCATCAGCTACATGGCTGTATGATATGCTGTAAGATCAGGTAGTGCCCGTCCTTTCCTTGCTCTGGGCCACATCAATGTGCAAAAACGTATCCTAGGGCGTTTTCCAACCCATACAAATCTGGAGATGATTACCTGTCATTTTTTCCAATCCTGCTCTGGAATCTGAACCGGGACGTTCTGAAATGTATAAAGACAGTGAAACAATGTCACCATTCATACTGTGTCAACTCGTCGAATCAGACTTAAGGGGCAGCTGTGCCATTCTTTGAGATCAGCAAGCAACTGTACTGAGAGGGGACAGACATTTACATCATACAACCTGTCCAGTTTCAAGGGGATTTTAACACCAAAATATTTGAGTTCCTGAAGGTCTCACTTAAAAAGATACACTGACTTCTGGGTGGTGGATGGGTGCCTGCATTGAGGAAGGACAGTTGTTTTATTTGTATTTAGGCAATACCTGATATCTCACCAAAGGCCTCCAGAAGGCAGAGCATCTCCGGACTAGTGGCTCCCAGGTCTGTCTTATATAGGAGGACATTGTCCGCGTACAACACGATCTGATGCTCTGTACTGCCCAGTATCACTCTCCTCATTATGGCGCTTTCTCTGATGGCCCGTACCAGAGGTTCAATATAAAGAGTGAATAGGAGGAGGACATGGAATGTCCCTGACCTAGCCTGAAAGCTGAGGAGACAAGTCCTTTCACCTTAACAAATCCTTTTGGGGAGGTGTAGATGCACTCTAAAAGGGATACAAAGTCTGGGAACAAGGCGAATTTTCAGAGTGTGATAAACAGACAGGGCCAGATACCCTATCAAATGCCTTTTCAGCATCAAGACTGGCTAACAGAAATGGAGTGGCAGTCATATGGATCTGGTGGAGAACATGGACGATGCGGTGAGTACAGCCTCCTGTTTGACAAGCGTGCACAAACCCAGTTTGGTCAAGGTGTAAAAGTGATGGCAAGAGAGGATCCAGGCGCTGAGCAATCATAGCCATGAATAATTTATAATCAGTGTTCAAGACCAAAATCAGCTAATAAGAGCAACATTCAGAAGGATCTTATCCTGGTTTAGGTACAGTGGCAAAGTGCCACGTAACCAGTATGTCCCCTCCTGCCATGACTTCACTGCATACTCTTGTCAGCTGTGGCACTAATAATTCCCACTTAGCTTTATAAAATTCCAAGATAAAGCTGTCTGGGCCAGGGGCCTTTTGAGTGTGGGCCCAACAAAGAGCTCTGTCCAATTCTGAGGCCTGACTGGGGCTGGTTAGCATTTCCATCTGCTCCAGTGTGAACTGTGGGAGGGTTAGCAGTGCAAAAAATGCCTCTGTGGCCTCCGGGCTATAAAGCCCCTCAGAAGTGTATAATGAAGCATAATAATAACAGTGGAATCCCTCTGCTATTACACCTGTTTTTCAAAGGCATTTCTTGGTGGTCAGGTGCCTCAGTTGTGCCACTGTGGCCTTCATATGTTGATACTGGACGTGGTGTGCCAAGATATGGGTAAGCCCTAGGCCCAACTATATTTATGCCTAAGACACTTTGAGGCTATCTCTGTTTTCTCAAGGAACAGCTTATCAATATCCTGCCTTGTTTTATCTAGCTGCGGCTTGATAGATATATCACCTTGCATGTGTGCCAACTTGAGGAAATGAAGGGTGTCCTGAAGGGTCGCCAACCACTGGTTGCGCTCCTTTGTTTTCCTGGCACAGTGCTCCATAATACAACCCCGTAGCACCATCTTTCAAGTGTCCCACAGCATCGCCTCTGTGTGCCCCCCCCCCCATTCTGCATATTAATTTTTGCAGCGTTATATGCTAGAAATGAGCAGAATTCCTCAGGCCTGAGGTAAAACCTATTCAGATGCCACTGTGTCTGGGGGACTTCTTTGTCCAGGTCAAGATACGATAAAACTGGGGCACACTCTGAAAGTTGGATGTCTTCTAATTTATCTTACAATCTACAACATATTTCAAGGATTCCTGCTGTGTGTACCTACAGTATGTATAGGTACAGATTGTAGTACCAGTAGCAGTAAAATATCGCTATTCATCTAAAATCGTATGAATAAAGGATTAACTTGAGTCAGTAAAACTCATTTTCAACGAGGTCCCTGACAATACACAAAAAGTTTTGACTTAAAACAAAGCCAGACATATATTAAAATATATACACCAGCAGCATAGCAATTGTATAAAATAAAAAAAAAATACAATATAATTTTAGCTAAAAGGGGAAAGGGGGGGGTGCTGGGGGGCTCCAACATGGCGGTAGCTTGAATGCACAGCTTGTCTGGTCACAAACTTTAATCTTTATTAACAACAAAAACAACCGGCCAGAAATATCAAAATCTTTAAATATCAGCAATTGAAAGAGATTTCATGCAGAATGAGTCCAAAAAGGGACCCTAAAAAGTCCTCACAGAGCATGGATGTTTATCTTTCGGCACAGACATCAACTTCTAACTTGGGGCCTGGCGTCTCTAAAGACATGGTGACACTGGAGCTCCCCACATCACAAATACTGGCCCTGCTAATGAAAATACAGGCAACGGGGGCAACGACACAAATAAATGTTTAGTGTCTTTGTAAGCTAAGTTGCTAGAAAGTGACTGCACAATCCAGGACAATGTGGCGGCGATTAAAGAGATTAAGGGGGAATCAGAATGTCAGAGACAATGTAATGCAGCCTTGGTGAGGGGTATGAACCTTGTAAAATCTAAAATCGAAACTCTAGAGAAATTAAAGTGCCAGGCAAACGTTAGGATAGCAGAGTTCCCTGCTAAATACTCTGGAGCCACGGAATTACAGGCAGCAGTAAATAGACTGATCTTTCAGGACATAAAGCTCTTACCTTCCGATGCTAACATTCAAGTAACAGGGGTCTTCACTATCCCCCAGCGGCCCTATACCGTGATCGCAACACTTTCAATGCCAGAAGCTCGAACTGCATTCCTTCAGGCAGCTCGCGCTACAGGTGAGATCAACTGGGAAGGGAATTGTCTCTCCTTCTTCCCAGATCTAGCCACTCAGACACAGGCTAGGAAGAAGGAGCTACAAGTTATTTGAAAACTCCTCCTTCAAAATGGCATTGAGGCAAGGCTCAACTTCCCCGCCAGACTTCTCATCTGACATGCAGCTAAGTCGCATGTCTTTGTCAACCCTGAAGTGGCTTCACTTTTTGCGGAGAAGTTGATCTCCACTCTGTACCCTACTAATAGCTCCTCAGAAGATAAAGGATGATCAATATCATTTAAAGTAACCTGGGGATTCTAAACACGTCTATGACTGACTGTGGTTTTAGGTTCTGAGATGCGCTATAGGCTCTTTCAGAGAGGTTTGCTGAAATACTCTCTTGATTAAACAGTTCAAGTTATTGTAACGATTGCATAAAGCAATAGATTGTTATGTTAGTGACAAGTTTTATTCACACTGCCATGTTTGTAGCTCTGATTTATTGTTTTTCCAAACAGTTTATAAAGGAAGGTACTGTGCTGGTCATAATTGGGTGTATAAGATACCTCCCAATTTGTGAACTGATGTTTTCTCCTATATTATATCCTGATTCCACAGTGCGGGTTGCCATGCTTACACAAAACTGTGGATAACTTATTCAACTTAATTGGGGCCAAACTATCTGACTTACAGTTTTACAGTACTATTTCTTGTATTTTTGCCTCCTCCAACTAGTCCTTCAAGGAAGCTGATCTCCTGGTGTTGGATCCGGGTTTAACCGTTTGAGGTGAGAGGGCTTTTGCTCTACAGGAAGAACAGTTTGGACTTTTCTCCTAATAATAGGTTGGGTCAACCCAACTAAGCCTGGACCCTTTTCTCTTTTAAAATATCCTACACTCTGATTGTACATGCGCAGTGGAGGTTTGCGTACCTCAACCTGTATTTTTACGTGCATCAGTAAATGCTATATCCTCATAAAGCTTATAAATAATTTTTTTTTTTTAAAAAGGGAAAAGAAAAAGCAAACACAGTACACAAGTTTATACTCGGCCCCTACCCCAACACACTTTCCCTCTACTCCTTCCCCTATGCTGCCATATAAATATCAATTATACAGTAAGGCTCGGATATTCAGATGGCGCCAGGCTGTGGCGCAAGACTGGGTGCAGCGTGCCGGCCCATTGGCGCAGCAGTGGGATTTCCGCTTAAGACGCCGGCGACCTGGGTTCGGGAATGGACCCGGATTGTCAGAGGACCGGCCGGGGGGAGAAGGATAGAGCATCCTATGGACTGCTCTCCTTCTCCGGGGAGGGTGGGAAGCACACGAGACTGGAAGGCTCCTGTGGAGGCCGGGATCTCTCACGCTGCCGATGCTAATCTCTCTGGGAGGCGGGGCGGACGCTGGCGTCATTGCACGTCCCCGCCTCCGTAAGGAAAAGACAGAAAAAGCATAGGCGGGTGAGGGACACTGTCTATGTGAAGCCCTCCCCGGAAGACCTCGCATAACCACTGTCGCTGCGGGTCCACCGACCAGATACTAGTTCCGTGATCACGGAAGATGTGACCACGGCCCCGCCCTCCGGGGGGTAAGCCGGGGGTAACTGGGGGACTCCGGCAACCATAGATAGTGGCAGAGGCTTCCGGGGGCCGTGACCAGGGCTGACAGAAAGTGACAGGGTCCTGCCAGGGAAAAGAAGAAAATAAAAAAAAAAAAAGACTGGGTGCAGCGCAACTGCGCTGTGCAGGGGCGTTGACAGGGTGATATTCAACAGAGCTGCGCCATGGCACAGCAGCGTTGAATATCGCACCCCTGGCCACCTGCAGTGCGCATAGCGCAATGGCACTGCGCCAGCGCAAGTGGCCAGAGTGGAGTAGGGGGATGCACTGGCACAAGTTCCGTTGTGCTAGGTGCAACAACCACGATATTCGAAAGTGCACATGCAAATCGGGCCATAATGCATGCAAGGTGCAAATGGGGCCATTTGTGTGCAGGTACGCTGATCCCCGGCGACTTGCGCCTGGCGCCCTGCCAGGCTGCAGCCATCGGGGACCGACAATCCCTGCACAAGCAGCAACATGCCCCTACACCCAATCGTGGGCATATGTTGCAGTATAATAGACCCATCTCCCTGGTGGTCCAGTGGACCACTCGCAACCCGATCGCGGGCATAAGTCTGAATAAAACTGTAAACATACTCCCTGGTGGTCCAGTGGACTGCTCGCAGCCTGATCGCAGGCATAAGTATGATTAAAGATGGAAACTCATTCCCTGGTGGTCCAGTGGACCACTTGCAGCCCAACAGCAGGCATAAGTATGACTAAAAATGGAAACACTCCCTGGTGGTCCAGTGGACCGCTCGCAGCCCGATTGCGGGCATTTGTTTATATCTGGACTGTCTAGTACGGTACGGGCTGCACGCCCATTGGCTCACGCTGTGACCAATGAGCATATAGCCCTACCGCATAATGTCAGTCGGTGGAGGCGGGCGGCAAGCGGGTAGGGAGCTGCTGCCGGGGCGGGCGATGGGGCTCAGTGGGCGGGTGGGGAGGTACCGCTGGACCACCAGGGTTTGATTGGGGTGTCATTTCAGAGTAACAAATGCCCGGGCGATCTGGCTGCTAGTGGTCCACTGACCACCAGAGAGTGAGTTTCCATTTTTAATCATACTTATGCCCGCGATCGGGCTGCAAGCAGTCCACTGGACCACCAAGGAGTGAGTTTCCATCTTTTATCATACTTATGCCCATGATTGGGCTGCAAGTGGTCCACCGGACCACCAGGATATAGGGATATTATTATTTCACGACTCCTGCGGATCGGGCATGGAGGGCGCCACCAGGAAGGTGCAGCCGAAGTTCGGGTGGCCACCCATAGGTGGTAGCTGCCATGTTACGCCCTGCAATATGGTAGCTCACCTGTGGGTGGCCAGCTGTTGCTCCTTAATTTTTGGCTCATCTGTGTGCAGCACAAGTAGGGGTTGCACATGCATGGGCTCAGCACACCCCGGGCTAAATATCAGGATGTGCGGAGTATGCATGGGCACGCCCCCCCTACCTGCGCCGCATACATTACTGATGCGCTCCGGCACATCGGGATGTGTGCCAGGCTCAATCCTCGCTTTGAATATTGCGTCAAGCGCATCAGTGGTTGCGATGGCGCAACCTTTGAATATCCGGGCCTATATGTACACAACATTGCCTTTTCTGACGTATCTCTTTCCTATACCAGGATTTTATACATGGCCAAAGTTTATTTACATTCCTCATGCGCAGACATGCTGGGATCGCATTCCATCACAATAGCCCTCTATAATATGTGGACTGGTGGACGATATCCAGGTCACATCTGGGCAGCTCCAAATCTGGCACTTTACCGTTCCTTAATGAGCCCAGTTTATTTCTATATTTCAACTTATCCATGATGTAGCCTGGATATCCACCCGCCAGACCCCTACATATAAAAGTCTACAAATGTTTATGGCTACTCTCTTATAATCTCTGCCAATCTATCTGATCATACAATTGGCATTTGTGAGTTAGCCAAGGGGCCCCCCGTATGAATCTGGCAAGACTTCCATGACAAACCTCTAATTTTTTAAGATCCCCCTTTTTCCCACTAGAATAGAGTATGTCTCCATAGTCAAACATGGGGACAATTATTGAATTTACTACTCTTTTTCTTACTTCCATACTCATAGATGATCTAACCCTATAAAGGGTTCCTATTCTTTTATTCACATTTTTAACCAAATTATTATTATGAGTATCCCAATTCAATAAGTTGTCCACCCACAGGCCCAAGTATTTATAAGTTTGTACCTGCTGGAACGGGGGCCCCCCAAGGGTAACCATCCTCAGGGTCAAATCATCTGCATATCATTCTTTCGGTGGAACAACATGGTCTGTCGTTTTTTTTTTTGTTTTTTTTTGCATTCAATACAAGCTTACTATCCATTAGGAGAGCCTGAAATTCATTAAAGGCCTACTGAAACCTCTTTTGTATTACCTCTATGGTGTTATCAGATGTATATATATATATAATGGTGTCGTCTGCACAGAGATGAAATGACACCTTTGAATCTGAAAAAGACAGACCATTTACATATATATCGAACAGTAGTGGTCCCAGGATGGAACCCTGGGGAACCCCCAACCCAACAGGCAACAAACATGACTCCTACTTACCGATTAAGACTTTCTAACTCCTGTCAGCCAAATATGAGTCCAGCCACCTCAAACCCTGTCCCACAATTCCAAGTGATGCTGCCCTGGACAGGAGGACACAGTGGTCCAAGGAATCAAAAGCCTTAGCTAGGTCCACAAATATTGCACCCACCTGTGCCCTCCTGTCCAGGGCCGCCAGCACATCCCCCACCACTTTAACAAGGGCCAAGGTTGTACTATGACACTTTCAGAATCATGATTGCATGTCATTAATTAAGCCAAGGGAATCCAAATGCTCCCTTAGTTGGACCGCCACTATTTTTTCAAATATCTTGGATATCTGGGGCAGAAGGGAAACTGGCCAGCAATTACTCATCTCTGCCTTATTACCTCCCTTGTATATGGGTATTACCCTTGATTGTTTCCATGCTGAGGGATACTCTCCTGTTCTCAGTGACAGATTATATATGTATGCAAAGGGATAGGCTATAACTAGAACAGCATATTTTAAAGGGTACCTAAACAAGCAGTTTTTTTAAAACCTCAAAATCTGGCTTCATAGCGAGGTAAAGTAAAGGCTGCTGTTTACATTTATGTTAAAACTGCATTTATGTAAATACTATAAATGCAATTTCATAGCTTTTGAAAAATGTAAACATCAGCCTTTCACTTTCAAAAAAACAGCCTTGCTTTCTCCCTAAAATGTCTGCCAAGTGTGTTAAGTGATGAGTCATGATGACATCATTGGAGCTAGAGACCCACATGGCTCCCTATAGTGCTAACTAGTTCTTCTTTCCCTCTTTGTTTTGAATGGTTTCACCAGAATGATCAACACCATTTATTATAAAAAGGGTCTGAGAAATAGAGCTTTCTGATTGGTTGTAAACATTCTATTAGCCCTATGTTAATCTTTGATTAACATACATGTACAGCCTAATCATATGCTGAACAAGGTTTTAACACTATTTAAAAACATTTTTATTATAATAGCAATAAGACAATCCCAGGGGTTATGTTAATGGACAGTTAATCACCCTCTAGGGGCAGGTAGCACTCGGCTATGCCTCGTGCCACATTACACCACTAGAGGGTTATTAACAGACCATTAACATAACCCCTGGTCATGCCTTATTGCTTAATTAACACATGCAATATTTTGATCAGTACACATGTTAGGCTATGGTTTTGTTCATTTTGTTTACTTTAACTTGCTTAAAATGTTTTGTCATCCAGCTGACCTTTTCTTTGGCAAACCACAGTACGGTACCACACTTCAAATACCTGATGATCTAGTGGTTATGTGATGCCCTGAAATTTGTAGAGAAGTCCTGGTCTGGTCCAATTCCAAAACTCATGCTTTCTTGGTAATCCACAAATAAGCTTCTCTTGTAGTCTTTTTCCACATGAACCCTCTGCACCTAGCCTGCCTTCTGTTGAACACCCCACCATCCATACCCTGTCCTTAGTACTGCCTGGGGCTGCCTATGAGCTTGCAGTCTCATGAAGAGGATTCTCACATCTCAGATTGTAATCTTGTATCTCAGAGAGTTGTGCGCTATACCGATACGCTTCATCAGCTGGCACTGTTAAAAAAATGCCTCCCAAATCACTCTCCATTCCACTTTCTCAGTGTTTGACTTCTGCTCTCACAGGAAACACTGAGTGGATCACCACCCTTCTGCACAGTGAAGGCAGTATTTATAGTCCCCCTGCTGTGTTTTTCCCCCCATCTCATTAACCAACAACTAGGTCTTCCTGGAGGGCCAAGCAATAAGCATCAGGACACACCGGAAAAACTGCTGTTCACACCCTCATAAGGGCTGCACTTTCTGTGGATAACAATATTATCAGCAGGAGAGGCATACTTATGACTTGAGCGAATTCACCCGACTTCCAGTGTTGGTCTACTCCTTTACCTGTGATATGCAGAACCCCACAGGACAGTTCCTGGCAATTCTTCTCAAGTACTTTTCTGTGCCCTACTCCACAATGCAAGTTGTCTGGCTACCACCCTTCCGAATCTTGAATTAGCTATACACAGCTCTCACAATACTGTCCAAAAAGTGTCAGCATCCCCCCACTCACCCACCCAAGGGTAATCTCCCACCACTGAACTCAAGTAACAGTTCAGGTGCAGCACTGCCACTCTGAGTATTTGTCATCACTGGCTGCTCTCATCCACAGTCAGGCAGTGATCACTGAGCTGGCAGCCCCACATCTCAGATCTCACAATGATCTGCTCAACGTCCCCCTTCCTGTCTTCCCCTAACCTGAATATAGCTGTACCCTGCTGGAATGACCTCTTCAGTCCCTGGCTTACCAGAAGATCACGTTTATTATTAATATGTAAAAATAACACGGGAGACTGCAAGAACTGCATTCATGATGCAGAAGGGTGATGAGCTCACCTGTTTTTAATGTGGGGAGAAGAAGTGAAGAATGAATACCAGAGGGGGACTGAGAAGGTCATTCCTGCAAGGTACTGCTACATTCAGGGAAGGGGGAAGACAGAAGGGGAAAAATGTGAGATATAAGATGTGGGTCTGCCAGCACCATGATCACTACTGGACCCCATTGTCCTGGCCAACATTCCCCTGCCCATAAAACCAGTTCATGCAATTGTCCAAGACTGTGTGTTGATATTAATGTGTGAATTGGCTGCCACTACACGTTCAGTCACTTCACTATCAGTCTAGCATTGCTTGTAAAGCACTTTGGGATACAATGTGTATGAAAAGCACTATATAAATGCTAATTCTTCTTATTATTTCCCACGGAAAAAGAAGACAAAATAAGCATATTTTTGATTTCCAACAAAGTATGAACTCTGGCATTGGACTACACAAGAACGTTGTTACAAACAAGTGGTGGATCTAGGGGGTGGTGAAGGGTGCAGCTGCACCCCCCCCCCCATTGTAACTTGCTTGCTGCTGCTGCATTTCACTTTCCTGAAGAAGTCTGAGTTATTGATTGTACAAATGTTTACATTCAAAACTATGGATTACATTTGTAGGTTCAGTCAAAAACTTACTAAAAAAGAATAACAGCAGACAATATAGGGGTTTAATAAAAATGTTAAAAAGTGCATATCAAGTAGGCACACCACCCCAGCACCCCCCATTGTAACATCCTGGATCTGCCATAACCACTAGACCACTAGGTTATTTAAGATTTGTACTGCACTGTGGTTTGCCAAAGAGAAAGCTGGTGGATTAAAACACAATTTCAGCATGTTAAAGTAAACAAAATGAACAGAACCATAGCCTAACATGTGTATTGATCAAAATGATGCACATGGTTTTGACCATTGTGGTGCAACAATTCTATACAAAAAGAAAAAATAACTGGTTAGTTTCACAAATTTACTCAGCTGGACAGCCCTCTACTCCCAAAGTGCCAACCTCTGAGCGTAGGATCTGTGGACAGTGAACTGTACAAGGTAACCCTCTTGTCTGTTTTGTGGGTTCGAGTCACCTTAGTCTCAAGTTCTGGAGGGATTCAAACTGATAACCTATTGTTAGTATACCCAATTATCAGGCTCAGATAATTCTGTCTTCGGGGGGCCAGATATCTTTGCCTACGGGCACCTAACCAGGTATTGCAAAATGAACCCTTAGAACTCTATGCAAGACCTTGGAGAACTCTATCCATTTCCCAGTTCGATATCACAATAAGCTCATATACAGTGTCAACTATAATCTTTAAAGCTTCACTTATATATATAAAAAAAAAAATTTCAAGGCACACCAGGCAGTTTCCATTTTAAAATATATATCTTTACTTTAAAATAGATAAAATAGGAAAACAGTAAATTACAGAACAAAATATCCCAACACATACAGCCTTAAAACAAACAGGTTTAAAAGTGCAGATTCCTACCAATAATAATACTCAGACCAGTCTTGTCTAAGGTCCTTACTTCTTAATCTTTTCAGTGCTTCGTGGTCTCTCTTCTCTCAGTCAGTTAATATGAAAAAAAAGTATATCTTCTAAGGTTTGCTCAGTAGGTTTAAAAACAGACTTGAGCTGGCCTTCTCTCTGAGGTCATCTAACTCCGCCTTGTAGTATTAAACGTTATATTCCATAATACAGGATGTCCAAACAAGATATTTGAAAAAATAATAGGTGACATCAATGAATTTCCTCCTTTCCTGTGACCTTTCAAACTGGTCTATGATCTACAAACATCAAAGGCTCTTTGATATAATGCTGGCTTCACTCTGATGACACCCCCCCCCCCACACACACACACACATACGCATATTGGACTACGATGCAATCTGGGACCTGTACATCAAAGGTCTCTTTGATGAAATGAGCTGGCTTCCTGGTAGACACCCAAAACACAAGCATGCTCTTTCCATTATGACACCTAGTGCAAAATCAAAGGATTTCTCTGAGGACGTCATGAATGGCTAATTTTATTTCCTGGGATCAAAGCAAATTGACAAGGTAATTGCATTTTAGAAATCTGCAGCTTAAAATACCTCCTGTCCTTTGAACTCATCCCTGTGTTTTTTTTTGTCAACTTCAGCAAGACAGTGGTTTCTCTTAATGCAGTCCATCACACATTTTTTATATTTACAAAAAAATGATACAGGGATCAGAACCAGCTGGCCAAGTGTGACAGTTAGCACTATAGAGAGCCATATAGCTCTCTGACTCTGGCTCCAATGATGTCATCACTTCACTCATTTGGCAGCTATTTTAGGAAGCAGGTAAGGCAGTTTCTTTGAAATTGGAAGGCTGATTTTACATTTTTCAAATGCCTTGGAACCACATTTAGGTAACTTACATAAATGTAGTTTTAGCATTAGTGAATGAAGCAGCCTTTCCTTTAGTCCCCCTATGAAGTCAGATTTTGGAACAGTTTGTTGTCAAAATGTTGTTTAGGTATCCTTTAACAATCTTGATGGAATATTATCCAAGGCAATTGCCTTTGAGATGTTTAAATGTAATAATTTTCTGATCATCTTTTCAACTTTTATCTTTCTGAATACAAAAGGTTTAATGTATCCACATTCTCTCACCTGATAGGCTTGGTGTGCTCCTGGTGTGCTTGATAGTCTAACTGGGTCTATCACACCCATCTTGCTAAAATAATCATTTAACCGATCAACCACCTGTTGTGACATTGGCAGCATTTGTCCTTCAATGTTAAATACATTTAAATCGTTATCTCTGACTCTTCATAAGCATGTTTCTGGTTTTCAAAAAATCTTTAGGATGTTATGTACAATGTTTATCCAGTAAATGGGAATAATATGGCCACTTGGAATTTCTGACTTCTCTTATATAGAAATTTCAAAGCCTTTTATAGTTATCCCAGTCCTGCCTAGTGCTTCTTTTTTTTTTTTTTTTGCCTGACACCATTCCTTATCCCTAGATAACTTGATCTTTCTAAGTTCATTGGTATACCAGAGGGCATTATTTTGTTTCAGGACTTTGGTTTTAACCAGGGCAAGCTTATTACAAGCCCCCATGGATTTGCCTTAGGAAATAGTCCCATAACTCATCCATGGTGAGAATCAACTGGATACGTTCTCATTCGATATCACTTAAGTCCATCATAAAATCAATATAGTCAAACCTCTTAAAACTACGCCAACTGACACTTCTGTTTCTTTAAAAATCTATTCCTATTGCAGAATATAAATGGATGGTCTGAGATTGCATCTGGCAGAACTCCACTATTTATTATATTACATGCTGCATTTGTAAAGGTTATATCCAAAATCAAAGACATTGAAATTGAGGCTATATTAATTCTTGTGGGCTCTTGGATCAGTTGAGTAAGTCCTAGATTTTTCTGTAGGTCTGCGAGTGGATGAGACTCAATTATACTTTGCCAATTTGAATTAAAGTC
The DNA here is from genome assembly GCA_016271365.2 of Neoceratodus forsteri. Lineage (NCBI taxonomy): Eukaryota > Metazoa > Chordata > Ceratodontiformes > Ceratodontidae > Neoceratodus > Neoceratodus forsteri. The sequence continues at coordinate 958,701,929 of CM028130.1, read as the reverse complement.
TCCGGCCATCAGTATCTTGTGGCTGTCATTAAATTAAAAAAGTAGAGTGAATGTAGACGGAGTGGACAGAGGAATAATGTGTGTAGTGGTGATCATGAGTGTTAAAATCCCTCCAGAGAGCCACCCATATGTGCGAGTTAAGAAGTGTGGTACAGGCCTTGTTGGCTGCTGACAAGTTGGGAGGGGGGGCCCAGAATTACAGGTATCCCAGTCTTTAGACCAGATCAGGTTGAAATCCCCGGCCAAGAGTAGTACTCCCCCAGTATTTACCAAACCATTATCTGGAAGGCGTCTGACCTCCTATGGAACTAGAATCTGGGGGGATATAGATGTTGACCAGTGTGATTGCCAACTGAAGAAGAACCCCTGTACCATTATTAGTGGTTCCTCCTTATCCTTAATTATTTCAGGCAAGGCAAGGAAATTTTATTTATATGGTGCCCAATCCCTGGGGCTCTGGGCGCCTTACATAAAAACAGGTAAGGTCTTAAACAAACAATACCACACATAAAGATCCACAAATATTTAAAACAGTAGGTAAAATCTTAAAATAACTAGAATAATTAGTACTGGTCAAGCGCCTTCATCAAGGAAAGCCAAACAGAACAGATGAGCCTTTAGACCCTTTTTGAAAGTCTCGAGTGTCAGGGCCTCCCTAACACAGGTTGGAAAGGAGTTCCCAGGGCCGGACTGGTAACACTAAAAGCACGGTCACCAGATATTTTTAATCCAACCCTTGGAACAGCGAGGAGGCCCCTAGCCAAGGAGCAGAGGGAATGGACTGAGGTGGCAGGTGTAAGGAGATCAGCCAGATAGCCAGGGCCCAGTCAGTATATGGCCTTGTAGGTGAGCAAGCCAACCTTGAAGATGATTCTACAACTGACAGGCAGCCAGCGCAGAACCTTCAGGATTGGGGTCACATGACTGGACCTAGACTGGCCCTTTTGCAACCAAGCCACTGCATTCTGCACCAGCTGCAGCCAGTGGAGGGTCCCTCCAGTGACCCTGAAGTGTACAACATTACAGTAATCAAGCCTCGATGTAACAGAGGCATGCTCCAGTGATGGCAGGTCTTTGGACAGAACGAGGGGTTTAATCCTGGCAATATTCCTCAAGTGGTAAAAACCACTTTGGATCACAGATGACACCTGAGCTTCAAGTGTCACTCTGTCATCCAGGATAACATCAAGATCCCACACCCTAGGGGAAGCCATCAATGGAGCAGATCCCAGGAACAATCCTGTAACCACTCCGGAGGCACTCCCATCATGCCTGCAGCCTGGTTCAATCACTAATACCTCCATCTTGTCGGGGTTCAGTCACAACCACCTGGAGGACATCCAGTCATTGATCTTGGCCAGGCAATTGTTAATCACTTCCATAGCGTTGCATGTTCTAGGGGCAAAGGACAAATACAGTTGGGTATCATCTGCATAGCAGTGAAAACCCAGGCTATAATGCCTAATGAGCTCTCCTAGGGGCAGCATGTACATCACGCATAACACTGGCGACAGCATCAAGCCCTGAGGCACTCCACATGACAGGGGCTTCAGGCAGGAGAAGAAATTCCCCATCACCACCTACTGCTTCCTGCCAGAAAGATAGTACTCGAACCAGTTGATCATAGTACCGGCAAGTCCACAATACTCTCGAAGGCAACCAAGAAACACAATGTGATCCATGGTGTCAAAAGCTGATGAGAGATCAAGAAACACAAGAACTGACCTGTCTCTTCTATCTGTAGCCCTAAGGAGGTCAGTTTGAACCCTACCTAACGTCGTTTCGGTGCTGTGCCTGCCCCTGAAACCAGACTGGAATGGTTCATAGATATCAAAGGATATAAGGTGTTCTTCAAGCTGTTATGTCACTATTTTCTCAACAATCTTACTCAGAAATGGCAGGTTGGAGATCGGACGGTAATTGGCCAGGACGTCAGGGTCCAGAGATGGCTTCTTAAGAGGGGTCTCACCAGAGCCTCTTTGAAGGCCTCTGGAAAGACTCCCTCCAACAGTGAACACCAGACAATCCCAGCAAACACCGGGCCTATGGTCCCAACACATCTCATCAAGAAATGAACTGGAGCCGGGTCCAGTTCACAATAAATGTGCCTGAGCTTCAAGATCACTTCAATGACCTCAGCCATCTCCACTGGTTTAAACTCATCCCAGACAAATGAAGCACCTCTGCCCACGCCAGGATAATCACCACAAGGCAAAACTTGCCTCACTGACAGGATTCTCAGACTGGATAGAGGACACCCTGTCAGAGAAGAACAGAGCAAACTCCTTGCATAGAGTGATTGGAAAAAGCTTTTTCCGGCTGTAGACAGACTGGGTTTAAGAGTCTGTCCACAGTCCAAAAGAGCTGCGATGGTCTGTTCTTCCCTGCAACAATCTCCCTGGACAGGAACTCTGCCTTCTTACAGTTGATTGCCCCTTGGTAATCATGAAAATGAGCACACAAGGCTATTTTGTCCTTCTCCGACCGGGTCCTCCATCAGCAATGCTCCAGCTTCTGACCCCTGAATGTCATCACCTTGGGATCCCCATCAAACCAAGGGGATCTCAAGTTAGAAGACCTGGGTCATATACAGACTGGTGCAATGGCATTGAGCACCTCGGAAACCACCTCATTATAGGCAGCCACCACCTCACCTGTACCAACCACACATGCAGCATCTACACTAGATAAATTAGCTGCCGCCAGCAGTCCCGGAAAGGGGAAAGGTGTGGAAGAAGGACTGCCACCCCTCTTTTTTTTTTTACACTATGTTTTAGGGAGTCTGACCAACCCCTGTCAGTCTACAGCTCTGCCTCACTACTGCTTCCTGGGATACTTCCACTGCCCCCCTCCCCAAGCACCCTGGCTTTCCTCCCTGGGCAGGTCAATCAGCTTCCTGATGGTTCTTCAATGGCACCAGGGAGGGGGAGGTTCCAGGCACCCTGGCTTATCCCCCAGGACAGGGCCGCCGGCTTCCCAATGGTACTTCAATGCTACCGTGTGGCGAGGTCTGGTTGCCAACGTCATCTAGTCAGCAGACAGGGTTATACCATAAGCCCCAAGGAGGCAGGACATGCAATGACATCCAAGGCATAATGCCGACATCTGTCCCACCTCCCAGTGGTACAGGTGCCAGGTCACTGCTGATCCCTCAGCCTCCACCAGAGATTGATGATGTGCCAGTCACACATCCCCACCTTCCCCCCTGGAGAGGGAGAGCTGTCCCTAGGATGATCAATCCTTCTCCCCTGGCTGGCCCTCCAACATCCCAATTCCATTCCCAAACCCGGGATGTCAACACCCAAGGTGGACATCTTACCGCTGTGCCGGTGGGCTGGCAAACTGCCACCCCTCTATGTTTGCCCTTGGGGAATTCAGCACTATACACCTGATATCAAAATTAATGCAGATTCACATGCTGGGCTGTGTCTAAATGAGTCACTTGTAAACAGAGCACCCCAGACGTTGTTTCTTAATCTGGGAGAACACCTTCCCTTATTTTACTGAATTATTTAAACCATTGACATTTAAAGAATATCATGATGGGGGCGCTAGACAGCCATGCTTTAGACTGGTCGCACTCCATTTCAGCTCTCATGGAGACAAATATATAAACAGTTAAAGGAGTACTACTGGGTGAGATGAAGCCCCAACCGCTGCACAGATCGGGGCTTCGCCTCAAAGATCCCCTCTGTATGTGCCTTGGTAAATAAAGGATTTTTTTACCTCATTGCTCGTAACATAACCCCCCTTCTGGATCCTCCAGTGCAGTCAGCATGATTAAATATGGCACTCCTAACCCCAGGGATCATGCCAGAAAGACCACAATATTGTGACGCGGCTTTACCCCTTCCTGTTGTTCGCCCATATGTACCGAAGTTTCAAAGTACTGGTATTCCCCATGCCTAACGCTGTTGTGACAGAATTTGCCTAAACGTCATGTCAGTGCTAGACATACACATAGCATTTAGGCAAATTCTGTCAAAACAGTGCTGGGCATGAGAAATACCAATATTTAAAAACTTCCGTACATATGGGCAAACAACAGGAAGGGCTAAGCCACGCCACAATACTGCAGTCTTTCTGGAGCGATCCCTGGGTGAGAAGTGCCATATTTAATCGTGCTGGCTGCACTGAAGGATTGGGGGTTGTGAGCGATGAGGTAAAAAAATCCTTTATTTACTAAGGCGCATACAGGGGAATCTTTGAAGTGAAGCCCCAATCTGTGCAGTGGTCAGAGCTTCACCTCACCCAGTAGTAATCTTTAATTTCAAATTTTGAAGCAGCTTTTTCTTACACATATTATATATATATTTTTATTCTGCTTGGCATAAGGAACACGCTTATCTTGAATCCACTAGGGGAAGACCGCGAGGGGCAACAGGAGGACAAGGGAAAGGGGAGCCACCTCCACCACAACAGATGCAGCAACAAGACGTGCCTCCTCCGGTTGGGGCGCTGGAGTCAGCAACCCTGGGGGAGGGCAATTCACAGCCTTGGGAGAGCACGTTGAAGCCTGTTTGAGAAATGGACAAAAAAGATTGAGCTACTGCTGACCCAAATGGGAATACAGGATACAAAGATGGCTGCTGCGGTTTTCACTGCATCAGAAGCCGATGACAGATAAATAAAAAAAACAAAACAGGTAGCTGTCAGCAGTCTTATACTGGAAAATACTCGCCTTCACTACAGACTTGAGACCATAGAGAACACTGCACAGGCTATGAATGTCCAGACTGTAGGCCCCCAGCAGGTGTCATAGGGGAAAACTTGCTGACTTACTTCAGGGCATGGCTACAGGCATCGTTATCTGAATACGTAGGGTTTGACCCAAGAGACATTAAAAGGGTGTACAGAGAGAATGCACATACAGCCCAGCAAATCAATAAGGCACCCTGCACAACTGTATTGGTGACCAAGGGACTTGAGGACAGAGATTATATTTTGCAGTGGGCTTATCGTAATTTTCCTGTGCAAACTGCTGAACATGAGGCTAAGATGTTTCCCAATTGGTCTTTTGCTACAAGATCTAGATTAAAGCTTTAAGACAGCAGCTCAGTGGACTAGGGGTAGTTCATTCACTTTTGGCTCCAGCCCGACTCCACATAATATATGGGGGTCATACTTTCCAGTTCAGTGATACAAAGGAGGAACAGTAAAGAGCTGACAAAATTTTTGAAGAATTTCACCACGCTCCACCGCTGGAGGCAGAGGATAAAGAACTTTCTGCCAGGGAAGATTGAGCCAATTCAGAGTTCTGTTTTGCAAGCCCATAGGTGTGTTATAGGTTCAGACTGCATGGTCACTTATGGGGGCAGGCATGATAGTGGCCTTCACTTTGATTAGCTTTTTCTACAGGCCATCAATTTGCTACTGTGCATGTTATTAGGTGCCTTTTCTCCACAGCTCCAACTGATGCATGGGTGCTGTAATGCCACGATGGATTTCCTCACATAGCATGCACAAACTATGACTGTTAATTCAAATGAAGGTCAGTGCTAACAGTCTGATAAACAGACCTTGATAGAAACTGCAATATATTCAGCGCTGTAAAGTTTACTTTCTAATTATCCTGGAGTTCCAATTTCATGTTTAAGTACTCTAGCTAATCTTTGTAAAATTAGCTCTGTTGGCCAAGTATAGGAATACTTAATTATACCCTTTCTAGAACATTTAGTTTGTTTTTATTTTGAAATGTATGTTTATTATTTTCATGTATAGTCATACATTCAAATACCTTAATACAGGGTAGTAGGTTTAGTAACATACAAAGTTAATATTCACAAATCGACCCCCTGTGAGCTGTTACGGGGGATCCAACATAATTCTTAACAAAAAGTCCCATAGATGTCAGCGGCTTTGGAATGTTCATGAAAGGTAGACTGTACGAAGGTATTTAGACACAGTCTGCATGACTGCTATTAATCAAAAAAACATGAAATACTGAAAAAGGAAATATCTGCTTTTCCCCATATAACTCAGCAATCAACTGCAAATGAAGTACAGTTCTAACATTCCAACGACTAGGTTCATTGCAATAAACGTAATGCCACAACAATACATAATTGCAGCTGAATAAACGCATGAATACACACACACAGCTACCTACATACAAACTGTAGAAACTGAGATCCACAAAGCCAGGGTATGTCTGGGAAGATAAAGAAGTTGCAAAGGGTGGAAATCCACCATTAGCAGTAAAATGACCCGCATCAAACTCCCTTCCCAAAAAATAGCAGAGAATTCTCCCCAACTAACCCAACAGCCACAAGTCCCAGTCCAAGAAGTTATTAGAAATTATTTCAAGCAGTCCTCATAACATATCCCGTAATTTAATACAACATCATGGGCTTAAACTTGCCACAAATACATTCAATCCTTCTCATCTATACGAGGACTCTCCTTGTCGTCCTGAGCGTAATCCAAACAGCCTGACTGCAAAGCAATGGTTTTCATCTTTCGCCAACGAGTCCTCTGAAGAGTAAGCCAGAAAAGGAATCCATCCAGATGCCGCCACATTTGTATTGTTCCCATTGTGAAAGGCAGGGACTCCAGATGCGTCACAACAATAGAAACATAGAAGTTGACGGCAGATAAGGACCGCAAGGCCCATCCAGTCTTCTTTTTCTACCTTATGAATGTGCCATCGGCCTTTGTTCTGTCAATGGCCTATCTATTCATGCTCATCTGTATTGCTCCCTTATGCCTAGCCCATGCCTGTTTGAAGCCCTGCACTGTATTCATATCCATCACTTCCTGAGGTAGGCCGTTCCATGCATCCACCACCCTTTCTGTAAAAAAGAACTTCCTCACATTACCCCTTAATCAGCCCCCCTCTAATCTCATGCTGTGTCCTCTTGTCTGCTATTTTTCTTATATCGAAACATGTTAGACTCTTCACCGTGTTAATGCCCTTAAGGTGTTTGAATGTTTCAATCATATCACCTCTCTCTCCCTCCTTTGCTCTAGGGTATACATATTGAGCTCCGTTGATCTGTCCTCATATGTTTTCTGATGCAGTCCCTGCACCATTTTGGTCGCCCTTCTCTGGACTGCCTCAATTTGGTTAATGTCCTTGTGAAGGTGTGGCCTCCAATACTGCACGCAGTACTTCAGATGGGGCCTAACCAGTGTCTTGTAAAGAGTGATTATTACCTCCCTCTTCTGATTTGTGATGCCCCTATTAATACACCCCAACATACCCCTAGCCTTACCTACTGCTTTAATGGTCTGCTTGGATGATTTCAGGTCATCGGTGATGATGATGCCCAAGTCTCTTTCTTCCCTTGTGACTGCTAGAAACTCCCCTCCCAGCCTACAGGTGGCTTCAGGGTTTCTCTTCCCTATGTGCATGATCTTGCACTTTTTGCGTTAAACCCCAGTTGCCACTCTTCCAACCATTTTGCTAGTTTATCCAGATCTCTTCTCATTCTGCCCACCCCATCTGGATCACCTACTCTGTTGCAGATCTTGGTGTCATCTGCAAACAGACAAACCTTACCCTCCAGTCCATCTGCAATGTCACTGATGAAGATATTGAAGAGGACTGGCCCCAGGACTGATCCCAGAGGTACCCCACTTGTGGCTTGCATCTCTTCTGACTGTATACTGTTTACCACCACTCTCTGTTTTCTGCCCGTCAACCAGTTTGACACCCAGCTGACCAACTTCTGACCCACCCCGAGCCTACCCAGCTTATTAATCAGTCTTCTATGTGGAAAAGTATCGAAAGCTTTGCTGAAGTCAAGGTAGGCGACATCAACTGCTCCCCCTTGGTCCACCACTCTAGTTACCCAGTCAAAGAAATCTATGAGATTAGTTTGAAAGGCCCTTCCTTTTGTAAACCCATGCTATCTTGGATCCTGTGCTCCTATGGATTCCAGGTGTTGCACTATCCTTTCCTTAAGGAGTGCCTCCATAATCTTGCCCACTACTAAGGTAAGACTGACTGGTCTGTAGTTCCCTGCCTCCTCCCTGCTACCACTCTTGCGGAGCGGGATCACATGAGCCCTTCTCCAGTCTTCTGGAACCTCTCCTGTGCTCAGAGATTCACTAAACAGTTCTGATAATGGCTCTGCTAGTTCCACCCTTAGCTCCTTTAGTACCCTGGGATGTATGCCATCTGGTCCCATTGCCTTGTCCACCCTGAGCTTATCGAGCTCTTGTAGGGCCCTTTCTTTTGTGAAGGGAATAGTGCACACCTCACTCCCCCGTGTCCATGGTGCTGAGCTGTGAGTCCTGCCCAACCTTCTCTTCAATATCGAGTTAGGATAGATGCTTTTACATGGTCCTCCTCCTTACATGTCCCCTTATCCCCTTTGATCTTAGCAATACCCCCTCTGGACTTTCTCCTTTCACTAATGTATCTATAGAAAGTCTTGTCACCTTCTTTTACTGTTTGTGGTAATGTTTCCTCGGCTTGGGCCTTTGCCTGCCTTACTGCCTTCCCTGCTTCCCTTAGGGAAGTTTGGTATACCTCCCTATCTTCATCCTGCTGCATTCCCTTATATTTCCTTAAGGCCAGCCTTTTGGCTCTGACCTTTTCTGCTACTGCTTTTGAGAACCAAAGTGGTTTCCTTCTTCGTTTGCACTTCTTTTTCTCTCTAACAAAATGGGATGTTGCTTCAAGTACTGCATCCTTAATGCTTGCCCATTTTGCCTGTACCCTCTCATCTGTATTTCTTTTTGCCAGGGCTAGCTTAGCTCCATTGGCCATCTTATCAAAGTCAGCTCCTCTGACGTCCCATATTTTTGCCTTGGAATGGGATGATTTAGTACTAGTGGCCAAATTGAACCATACCATGTGATGGTCACTGGACCCCAGGTGACATTCTACTGTACCTGGAGGTCTGCGATCCTTTCCCTGTTAGTCAGTACTAGATCAAGGATAGCCCTGTCTCTTGTGGGTTGTTGTACCAGTTGTTTGAGGCCCTCCCCCTGCAGGGAATCCACCATGTGTCTAGTTCTGGCAGATGTTCCTACTGGTATTGATCAATCTGTATCTGGCATGTTGATGTTTCCCATTATCAGAACCTCCCCTTTAGCTGTCATGTTTTGTATATCTTCTAACAGTAATGTGTCTATGTCCTCCCCCTGGTCTGGAGGCCTGTGCATGACCCCAGTTTGTATGGCTGTCCCATTTCCTGTTTCCAGGGTGACACACAGTTCTTCTGGCTCCTTGTGTGTATTCTGGATTTCTGTAGCTTTGATATTTTCATTGACATAAAGGGCCACTCCACCCCCTCCCCCCTTTTTGCACCTCAGCCTCTTCTGAACAGTACATTGCCAGGTACTGAAGTCTCCCAAGTGAGGTTACCGGTAAACCATGTCTCTCTAATGGCTACTATGTCCAGTTTAGCCTCGGTTATTATTGCCTGCAGGTCTGGGATCTTGTTTCCCAGACCATCGACTGAACCTATCCCTGTGATCGAGCTTCGGTATGAGCCCCATTTCTGAACGCTGCTGCATGACCTTGGTGTTGCGTCCCCTCATTGCTCAGTCCCACAACAGTCCCCTGTGGATCTGCAGCTCGCACTTCATATACTTGCACCACTTCCCTTCGAGCCATAGGTGCTTCACCAGATGTCTCAAGTCTTGATAATGTAGTCCCCATTTTGTAGTCCATTTGTTCAGTATTAAAAGGATTTGCTCCCAAGGGGGGATTGGCGAGGAGGTCATCCCGAATAGGCACCGAAACTGCAAACTCTGCGGCCTTGCAAGCACACTCAGCGTCAAAGATTAGACCTGCAAAATCGAGTTTTCCCTCGGCGTATCTTAAAAAGCTTGGTATCAATTAAAAACTTGAGAGTTCCCCAAAATCAAATCCAAATATAGTTCAAAGGGACAGTCAGTGTAAATTAGTAGTTTTAGTAGAATTTGGCAGCTGAAAAGTAGAGCTCGTAGAGAAAGCTTCCTGCCTGGAGATCGGCTCTCTGGCACCCCCCCAACATTTAGTTTTAGCAGAAACAGTAATTATAAGTGGTCACATATGCATAATATCTCTACTACATATTATGGATTCTTTTGCTTGTCATAGCACAGTTTAGCACATAAGTTAAGAACAATCCTAAATTTAGATAACATAACGGTTCCCCATATGGTGTATCAGTTTTTCAGAGCGGCAATCCTGATGCTTATAAATGTGATAGCTTCCTGTTTTGTGACGTGACCAAGTACTTGTAAATCTGTAAAGTGATGTGCTCTGTGGCATGAAAATGAATCAAATATAAGTTAAAGGGACACTGTCAACCCATATTTTTAGTTGAAACCCCACATTTTATGATTGCTTACTTTTTTAAATTCATTTATGTTATTTAAAATTCAATGATTTTGCTGACTGTTGTATCTGCTTCCTTTCTTAGAAGAACTGAAATGCATGATAGCAGTGTAATTATGTCCTACCTTGTTTTGTTTACAATCCATGATCAACTGTTATTGCATACTTCCTGAACATTCAGAACACCCCCAAACAGTGTGGCCACTCATGATGCAATGGCTTGCTCTTGTTCCACTGCATCGTGGGTGGCTAGACTGTACTGGGGGTGTTCCCAAGTCCAAAAAAGATGCAGTGGCACTTGATCAGGAATGTAAACAAGCACGTTTTTATGTGGTAACACCAGAATGGTGGGCAGTCTGTTGTTCCCTTTTAAAAAGAAAAAAAGAATCAGACTCAAACAACCAGCTACGTCAGAATATGAGCAATCATAAAATGTGTTTTTTAAACTAGGGAAAATCTGAGGCCTAAGGGGGTTGACGGTGTCCCTTTAAGAAAAAGAATACCTTACTTACCTACTCGTTTGCTCACCTCCAACATGCTCCCCCAGCCTGCTCCCACCTGTCATCCAGCTGCAACATACAGTACACTGCAGGTCAGATACCATTTAAAATAGTTACACCGTGAGGAATAAACGGCTGTGCCACAAACTACCATGGTGCCAACCAGGTGCCCGTAACAACACTGAATCCCGGAAGAAACATCTAACCGTGTGCCAACTGGGCATGCATTATCCACCAAGAGCAGAAATGAGCCTCCAAGGTAGGGGTTCCCAAGGAGTCCTGTGCCAGCAGATAAATTCCACAGCAGTGGTGAAAAATCAGTTTAGTCCAACAAGATGTGGGCCTACAAAACAGAAAACGGAAAAGGGAAAAGGTCAGTCACCAGTTCAGTCCCTATCCCTCTGTTTGGGGGCTGTTTTCCCAGGAAACCTCAAATTGTCCCACTTTACTCAGCCTCGAGAGATGCCACATACACTGAACCAGTCCCTTGGCTAGGTGCAGAAATGCCATGCTGTTCTAAGCCACTTTGGAGTATAAAGTATTGTAGCGACTGAAATCACATGGTGAGGAATAGCTGCCTCCATCATATCCAGTCTGCAAACTGTTCAGGTAAGCTGCTCCTCCTGGTTATCAGAGCATTTTTCCAATTTGGTAACATCTGTTCTCAGGGTTGCAGTCGTGTTACGGATTTCTTTTCGAAAGTCCCACACCTCCACGATCATCAAGTCCATTTTTGTGATTTAGTTGACTGGTGGGAGGGGACATTCCTTTATTCTTTTTCGAGCCCTGACGTCAGCAGCCTGTGCAGGAGGACACGAATGAAGCCAGACAGCCTTCACTGTCTGAGCCTTCCACTTCCAATCCCTGGGCATTCCCCCCGCTCTAATTCAGAATTGCCTTTGCTACAGTGTGCCACAGTCAGTAGCAGATGTCTCTTGGATGAACATACGAACATATGAAAACGTCAGCAGATTAGGCCTTAAGGTCTATCTCGTCTGCTCAAGTTACAGCTTTTTTTTTTATACTCCATTTATTGAAAAAGATGTTCATTAGGCTGGCCCGGTGGCGCTGAGGGCTGAGGCGCTGGTCGCCGCACCTCACACCACGCTGCCGACTGGTGTTCGGGAACCAGCACAGGTGCCGGGGGTTGGCAGGGGAGGAAAAGGATTGAGCGTCCAAAGGACTGCTCTCCTTGTCTGGGAAGGGGGGTCCATGGCATTCAGTGTGCAGTTGCCTCCTGGCGGAGGCTGGGGGACTGCACACTCTGCTGCACATAGGGGTGGAGCTGGGGGCAGACCTCTGGAGGGAGCACGGGTGGATGCGTGTACACTCCCCTCTGGTGATGTCATTACACGTCCTCGGCTCTGGGGTAAAAAATGGAGGAGGGCCTCTGAGTTGAGCAGCTTGATGGCCGTCTGCAAGCTTCACCCGGTTGTAGGGCACTCAAGCTGGGTCTGAGTTCTGTGGGGAGTCGAGGGCTCCCTGCAGCGGAGGGTACAACTGCAGGGGTAATGGTGACAAACAGACCAGGGCAGAGGCAGTTGGCGGCTGGAATGTCCAGAAGGATGCGAGGTTAAGAGAGGAGCAGACCAGGCGGCCAGGAAAAAAGGAGAAAAAGAAATAGCAAAAAAAAAAGAAAACAATGTTCATTGCTAACAAATAATTCACATTATCCGAACCTCTGGATTATCCAAACTCGTACCATGTACTCCGAGCTAATAGGAACATGGTGTAAGGGACCCTCGCTTTTTACACACTTCTCGATTATCCAAACTAATCTTGTGTCCTCCAATAAGTTCGGATAATCAAGGTTGTACTGTACCAATTAGATGAAATAAAATTAACATAAGCTGCATACAGATAACGACTATTAACATCACTAAAGTCATGGGTCTCTATTAAGAATTTCAGTCCATTAATTCATATGAATTCTGTGTCCTTCTCTAAGTTATCCTCTGAAGAATATTAATGTAGTTCATTGTAGATAAGTTTACGAGTCCAGGTATACTGTATGTACATATGCCAAAACAGAACTACTATTCAGTTACAAAGTCCATCAGGTTTGAAAGGAGGTAGAGTGGCCTTCTATTAAATTAGAATCCCATAAAATTTATGATACAACATACCATTTGTAAACTAACACAGTGTAAAAGAGCAAGCCCAGAGCTACAGTTTGTGCTCTGTGTACATTGGCACTCATAAAGGTCCTATCTAGTCCATCTATTTTGGTATTTCTGAGCTTATTGTCGCAAATTAAAGGTACGTTTCTCCAACCTTTGAATTTGCTGTATTATTGCCATCCATTCTGATATTGTGGGTGGGTCTTGCTGCAGCAGTCTTTTAGTTATGGATTTTATCGCAGCCGCAATCAGCATCATCCACAAATATTTTCCTTCCTTCCCCGTTAATTATTCCCGGAAGACACCAAGGATTAGATGGATGGGGCCAAGTGGTTCAGTTATATCAAAGATTTTAGACAGATGTACCACCAGGTCCCTACAGAATGGGGCAATGGATGGACATGTCAAGAAGATGTGCGCTTGGGAGGCCCGGGCTTCCCCACAATTCCTCTAACAGCCAAGGGAGACAGCTGAGTTCCAAAGGGCTACTTGGGCAGGAACCAGGAACTATCGGGCCCAAAGTTTCCATAAAAATTTACTCCATATGGGGGAAGAGGTGGTTCTCCATGTGTTCTGCCAAATAAGTTACCATTGTTTCTCATGAAGAGTTATGTGCAGGTCCTCTTCCCCTTTTTTTTTTTTTTTGCTCCTTTCAGGTTTCCCGACTGGCCACTCCTTCAGGTCACAATGTACCCCGCCGGCACTCATCCCTGCTGCCAGCCACCACCTCACAATGCAGCCCTCCCTGGGTAACCCAGCATAGCCCTTCGCTGGATGGGTTCCCCCCCCTCCAAGAAGGAAGGTGCCAGTGAGAACTGGCCAGTGCACTCTACTTGGCCAGGGTGCTGCTGAGGTGGTCTGGCTGTCCAGGGGGTTTTGCGGTGGCAGGGGCTGGCAACTGTTATCTGGTCGGCCGGGGAGCATGTTTTCTCCTTTTCTCCCCGTGGGAGCGTGATGTGCCACTGACATCACGGCATATGCCGACATCCGTCATGCTTCCCTAGGTAGCAGCGCCCGACGCACTGCTGTTCTCGGCCTCCGCCGAGAAGTCAGCAAGCGCTGGCTGATACCTTCGGGAGGCAGATCATCGGACGCCAAGCCTTCTCCCTCTGGCCAGCCCTCCGACACCTGAGTCCGTTCCCGAACACGGGTCGCCGGCATCACATCGATGAATCTTTCTTCTGCACTGGCCTCTTTCCATTTCTGTTTAAGATGAGAGGACAAAAAAGCTTGATCCCTTAAATAGTTTAAGTATAGTAATGTAATAGCTTTTTCCCCATTTTGAGACGTCCGAATTTTCCGAAATGGAATTTCTAATGGATTCCCATGCGACTCCCATCCCACAATTCTCATCTGGGCATTAACATAATCCCTCAACTGATAGAATTTGATTCTGTCAGCTGTGGTCCATCCAAATTGCTGCTGAGAGGCCTCAAAAGACATTACTATATTTGCCTGAAGCAGCTGCCAGGGAGCAGCTATGTCCCTTTGGACCTGTCGTCGAACCATGGGTCCAATCTAGCTGGGCCAAACGAAGGGTTATATATCCATCAGCTATATAACCACATCTGGGTTTCTGTGGGTCTTCTAAGGGTATCTCTCCTCCAACCCTCCAATACCGCCTTCGTACCTGAAAACTCTGTACTTGTCTGTAAAGTGTGGTGGTGGTGGTGTTCAAATAGTTGAGCTTCAAGTGGGGGATCCTGATGCGCTGCTATGTCGATTGTCTTCCATAGAGAAGCGCAGTGGGGATTACCCCAAAGTAAAGCCACATACATTTTGCTCACAGTACAGGTTACAGCACAGTCACTGTTGCTGCCCCCCTTCCCTTTTCCCTCCCTTCCCCCAAGGTTCCCCACCCTAAGTTCCTTCCCCACCTGTACCTTGCCTGTGTACCTATCCCATCCCATCTTAAAACTACCCACTAATTCCACTGAAATCACCTCTTCAGGTAATGCGTTCCAAGGTGCCACCACCCTTTCCATGAAGTAATACTGTATTTCCTCAGTTCTCTTCTGTACTTCCCCCCACCAGTTTTAGGCTATGACCCCTCGTGGTCCCTTCCCCCTTCAATCTGAACAAACCCTCCATGTTTACCTGTTGATGTCCCTCATGTATTTAAAGGTCTTGATCATATCCCCTCTGTCCCTTCTGTCTTCCAGGGAGTACATATTCAGCTCCCTAAGCCTCTCTTCATAGGGCTTTTCTTCATTCCCTGGATCATCTTAGACACCCTCCTCTGGACTCTCTCCAGGAACATGACATCCTTTTTAAGTATGGACACAAAGCCGGCCCGCTTGCGACGCCGGCGACCCGGGTTCGAACGGACCCGATCGCCGGAGGGTCGGCCGGGGAGAAGGATTGAGCGTCCATGGCAGCTCTCTTCTCCGGGAGGGTGCGGGCAACATTCGAGCACTGGGGACTCCTGGTGGAGGCCGGGAGAACTAGCTGCCGATGTTCAAATGGGGGCGGACGCTGGCGCATTGTATCGCCCCTGCCTCCTCGGGGAGGGAATATTGAGGGAACAAAATCCCACACCTTTGCCTCGTGACGCTCTGCCCCAGGAGACCCTGATTGGTCACTGGAGCCGTCTCAACCAGTCACAGTTCCGCGGTCCGATATAGGGGGTCGGAATCGCGGCCCCACTCTCTGGGGGGTAAGCCAAGGATGACCGGGGGAGACGGCAATATCCGGTGGCCGGGGCTCCAGGGGTCCGTGACCAGAGTCGATGGTCGATGAGAGGCGTGGGGAAAAAATAGGAAAATATAAAAATAAAAAAAAAGTATGGACATAAAAAACTGTACACAGTACTCCAAGTGCAACCTCACTTAGGATTTGTACAGCGGCAGGATAACCTCCTCCCCTCCTCAAAGTGATCCCCCTAGCAAAGCCCCCCAGCATTCTGTTTGCCTTTGCCGCTGCTTTCCTGTACTGTTCCGAGTGACTCATATTGCCATTGATCACCACACCTAGATCTTTTTCCTCCTCCGAGACTGTCAATTGCCCCCCCCCCTCAAGTGGCAGCTGTACCCTGGATTCTTGGCCCCAAATGCTGTACCTTATACTTACGAGCATTAAAACCCAGCTGCCATTTTTCTGACCACTGTTCTGGTATTTCCAGGTCTTCCAGGAGAGTCCTTCACCCCTAGTCACTGTCCACCACCACTCCTAGTTTGGAGTCATTGGCGAACAGTCTCATTTTGTTCCTAACTCTCTCCACATTGTCCACTATGAAAGCGTTAAATAACAGTGGACCCAGAACAGATATCTGCAGGACCCCGCTAATGACCCCCCTGGGTGTCGAAACCTCCCCCTCTACCACCACCCACTGTTGTCTATTGCTCAGCCAATTCCCAATCCACTTTACCATTTTTACCCCCACCCCCAGGTACCTCAGCTTGCCCAACAATCTTCCATGTGGCACTGAGTCAAACGCCTTGCTGAAGTTCAGATGAGTTGAATTTGAGATGAAGACATGAATTTTGCCATTTTTCAATGTTCGTTTGCCGGGGAGTTAGCATGAGAGGCACCACTGCTACTGACCTCAAGCTGCCATCTTAAGGATGACATCACCAGACGTCCCCAGAAAGTTGCATAAAAAATGCATATGACATCACAATAGCCACGTGCAGCACTGTAGCCAGCAGATATTAGTTACTTTTTAGACTGTTGTTTTCTAGTTCACATCTGCATTGATAGTACTGATCTGTACTGTACTGATCATATTGATTTGCACTGTACTGATTGTATTGATTTGTACTGTATTAATTGATTTGTATTGTATCGACTGATTGTACTGCACTGATTGTACTGGTAGCAGAGTACAAATTAATGCAATCAATGCAGGACAAACTGACTGCACTGTATAGATTATACTGATTTGTACTGTATTGCTTGTACTTATTGATTGTATTGATTTATACTGAATTAATTGCACTGGTCTGTACTGTATTGATTGTAATGATTTGTACTGTATTGATTTATTGATTTGTACTGCACTGATTATATTGACAGGTACTGAATTAATTGTTTTGATCTGTACTATATTGATTTGTACTGAACTGATTGTATTGATTTGTACTGTATGGATTGCATTGATTTGTACTGTATTGATCTGCACTGCATAGATTATATTGATTTATACTGTATTGTATTGATTGTACTGTATTGATTGTACGGATTATACTGATTTGTACTGAATTGATCTGCACTGCATAAGCTGTATTGATTTACACTGTATTGTATAGATTGTACTGTATTGATTGTACGGATTATACTGATTTGTACTGAATTGATTTGTACTGCATAGACTTATTGGTTTTTACTGCAGTTACTGTATTGATTTGTACTGTATAACTGGTTTTGATTGTACTGTATTGATTATATTGATTTGTACTATATTGATGTGTACTAAATGGATTGTACTGATTGCACTGCATTGATTTGTACTGTATGGATTGTATTCATTGTACAGCATTGTTTGTATTAAGCTGTACTGTACTGATTGTAGTGATCTGTACTGCAATGATTGAATTGATCTGAACTGGATTGTAGTGATTTGTACTGTATTGGTTGTATTGATTGGTACTGCACTAATTGTATTGATCTGTACTGTGCTGACTGTAGTGATCTGTACTGTATTGATTGTATTGATCTGTACTGTGCTGATTGTAGTGATCTGTACTTTGCTGATTGTAGTGATCTGTACTGTATTGATTGTATTGAGCTGTACTGCACTGATTGTATTGATCTGTACTGTGCTGATTGTAGTGATTTGTACTGCATTAGTTGAATTGACTTGTACTGTATTGATTGTATTGATCTGTACTGTGCTGATTGTAGTGATCTGTATTGTATTGATTGTATTGATCTGTACTGTATTGATCTGTACTGTGCTGATTGTAGTGATCTGTACTGTATTGATTGTATTGATCTGTACTGCACTGATTGTATTGATCTGTACTGTGCTGATTGTAGTGATTTGTACTGTATTGACCGTATTGATCTGTACTGCACTGATTGTATTGATCTGTACTATGCTGATTGTAGTGATTTGTACAGCATTAGTTGAATTGCCTTGCACTGTATTGATTGTATTGATCTGTACTGTGCTGATTGTAGTGATCTGTACTGTATTGATTGTATTGATCTGTACTGTGCTGATTGTAGCAATCTCTACTGTATTGATTGTATCGATCTGTACTGCACTGATTGTATTGATCTGTACTGTGCTGATTGTAGTGATTTGTACTGCATTAGTTGAATTGACTTGTACTGTATTGATTATATTGATTTGTACTGCACTAGTTGAATTGATTTGTACTGTGCTGATTGTAGTGATCTGAACTGTGCTGACTGCAGTGATCTGTACTGTATTGATTGTATTGATCTGTACTGTGCTGATTGTAGTGATCTGTACTGTATTGGTTGTATTGATCTGTACTGTGCTAATTGTAGTGATCAGTACTGCACTGATTGTATTGATCTGTACTGTGCTGATTGTAGTGATTTGTACTGCACTGATTGTATTGATCTGTACTGTGCTGATTGTAGTGATTTGTACTGCACTGATTGTATTGACCTGTACTGTGCTGATTGTATTGATCTGTACTGTGCTGATTGTATTGATCTGTACTGTATTGGTTGTATTGATTGGTACTGTATTGGTTGTAGTGATCTGTACTGTATTGATTGTATTGATCTGTACTGTGCTGATTGTAGTGATTTGTACTGCACTGATTGTACTGATCTGTACTGCACTGATTGTATTGGTCTGTACTGTACTGATTGTAGTGATCTGTACTGTATTGATTGTATTGATCTGTACTGTGCTGACTGTAGTGATCTGTACTGTATTGATTGTATTGATCTGTACTGTGCTGAGTGTAGTGATCTATACTGTACTGACTGTATCGATCTGTACTGCACTGATTGTATTGATCTGTACTGTGCTGATTGTAGTGATTTGTACTGCATTAGTTGAATTGACTTGTACTGTACTGATTGCATTGATTTGCACTGCACTGGTTGAATTGATTTGTACTGCATTGATTGTACTGATCTGTACTGTATTGATTGTATTGATCTGTACTGTGCTGATTGTAGTGATCAGTACTGTGCTGATTGTATTGATCTGTACTGTGCTGATTGTAGTGATCTGTACTGTATTGATTGTATTGATCTGTACTGTGCTAATTGTAGTGATTTGTACTGCGCTGATTGTATTGATCTGTACTGTGCTGATTGTATTGATCTGTATTGATCTGTACTGTGCTGATTGTAGTGATCTGTACTGTATTGATTGTATTGATCTGTACTGTGCTGATTGTAGTGATTTGTACTGCACTGATTGTAGTGATCTGTACTGCGCTGATTGTATTGATCTGTACTGTGCTGATTGTAGTGATCTGTACTGTGCTGATTGTAGTGATCTGTACTTTGCTGACTGTAGTGATCTGTACTGTATTGATTGTATTGATCTGTACTGTGCTGATTGTAGTGATCTGTACTGTATTGATTGTATTGATCTGTACTGTATTGATTTACTGATTTGTACTGTATTGATTATATTGATTTGTACTGCTTTGGTTGAATTTATCTGTATTGTGCTGATTGCGTTGATTTGTAGTTGTGCCTGATGGCTGCACACTGCATATCCTTGCATGGCCCGACTCAAGAGGCTTACAGACAGAACCAGCTATTGAGGAATAGGATGCCACCCATGCCCTGAGTGATTGTACTGATTTGTACTCTATACTGCTTTGATCCTCTTATGATGAGCCACTGATCAGAGGGGCACAGTCTACAGTTTGTACTTTTTTCCTTTTGTAACGTTTTATCATTTTTATCACAAAACTACCTAACCACCTGTTGTACAAATCAAATATGACATGGGTGAGAGAGATAGTAGAAATATCTTCCCTCACTGTACTTGACTTCTTCTGATCTCACTCATGGCTTCTCTACTCATGAAGTCAGGAAATCAAGTATCGCTAATGAAGACAGCAATCATCCTCATATTTATCAGCCTCAGCAGCATGAAAGCAGTTACTGGTATCTTTTATTTTTTTATTTTATTTATTAATTTTGTTAACCTGGCGGGTCCACTGAAACATAGAAGTCCCTTTTTCAGGCGCAACCTGGAAAATAACATAGTTCAAACGTACATTAAAGAGTCAAACTATATAATTAAAGAAGAAATACGTTCAGTAATGCTTGTACCTGAATAACAAACATTAAATACTAACATCACCTTCTCAGGGAGCCAAGCTTCCCCGATACACCCAGGTACTCTCTCTCCCCAGCTTTGACCTGGAAAGTATCTCGCTGGATAGCACTCACTTGTACACAGGTGACCAGCCATGCCTACAATCGCTACTACCCTAAACCTCTAAGAAAGCTCAACCACTCAGTCCACCTTAAACGATTGCTTGTAATTCTCCTGTTGCTCATCTCAGAGTTGATTTCCCCAACCCCAGGGCCCACATGTGGTAATAGCACCACCACAGGGGACCTGAAAATACCCTCTTGACTGCCCACCAAAACATACAGGCCCACATATTCAAAGGGTTGCGCATGGCGCAACAATTTTCACGCCATACACGACCCACTGATGCATGCGGTAGCGATATTCCAAAAGGAAAGTCGCTGCACAAATCCCGATCGCCAGAGCGCATCAGTAATGTATGCAGGCACAGGTGGGGGGGGGCATGCCCATGTATAACCTACACAGCCTGATATTCAGCCTGGGATGTGCAGAGCCATGCATGCACAACCCCTACTTGCGCCAGCACAAAGTTAAGCCAAAAAAAGAACAACTGATGGCCACCCACAGGTGAGCTGCCGCATTACAGGGTGCAACATGGCAGCTGCCACCTATGGGTGGCCACCCGAGTTCCGGCTGCACCTGGTGGCACCCCCCCATGCCCGATCGCGGGCATTCGTAAAAACAAAACCTCGTCCTATATCCCTGGTGGTCCAGTGGACCACACTCTGCGCAACAGCAGGCATCTGTATTAATATAAAAAAAAACAGCCAATATCCCTGGTGGTCCGATGGACTGCACTCTGCCTGATCGCGGGCATCTGTATTAATATTTAAAAAAAAAAAAAACAGCCAATATCCCTGGTGGTCCAGTGGACCGCACTCTGACCGATCGCAGGCATCTGTAAAACAGAAAACGTCCTATTACCCTGGTGGTCTAGGGTACCCCCTCCCCACCCGCCCACTGAGCCCCACCGCCTCGCTCCCCGGTCAGCACCCCACCAGCCTGCCGCTTAGCGCTTGACACTCGGTAGGGCTGCATGCCCAGAACCAATGGGCGGGTAGCCTACCGAGGTGTCAGTCGGCAGATGATGGGGCGGCAGGAGGGTGTGGTGCTGCCGCCCGCCCGCCAGCTGACCGGGGAGAAGCGGGACGGTGGCGCTCAGTGGGCAGGTGGGGAGGTGGGTACCCTATAGACCACCAGGGTAATAGGACATTTTCTGTTTTACAGATGCCCGCGATTGGGCAGAGTGTGGTCCACTGGACCACCAGGGATATTGGCCATTTTTTTTTTTATATTAATACATATGCCCGTGACCGGGCAGAGTGCGATCCACTGGACCACTAGGGATATTGGATGAGGTTTTACTTGATACAGATGCCCACGATTGGGCAGAAATCGGTCCACTGGACCACCAGGGATATAGGACGGGGTTTACTTGATACAGATGCCCGTGATTGGGCAGAAATCGATCCACTGGACCACCAGGGATATAGGACGGGGTTTACTTGATACAGATGCCCGCAATCAGGCACATAGCAGTCCACTGGACCACCAGGGATATAGGATTACTCTATTTTTGGACAGATGCCCGCGATCGGGCTGCAGGGGGCATCGGTCCCGATGGCTGCTGTCTGGCAGGCGCAAGTCGTCAGGGATCGGCGCACCCTGCATGCAAATGGGGCCATGATGACATGCAAATGGCCCCATGTGCGTCTTGCATAAATTATGGCCCCATTTGCATGTCACCTTTTGAATATCGTGGGTGCTGTGAATGGCGCAATGGCACTTGCGCTAGCGCATCTCCATGCTCCACTCTGGCCACTTGCACTGGCGCAGTGCCACTGCACCATGCACACTGGGGGTGGCCAGGGTGTGATATTCAAAGCTGCTGAGCCGTAGCACAGCTCGCTGAATATTGCTGAAGCCACCTCGCAGCCAAGTTCAGCTGCGTGAAGCTTCTTGCGCGCATCAGCCTGGCGCAGTTTGAACATCCGGGCCACAAAGTTTAACAGCCAAACAGAACGCCCTCAAGGTCTGGGCTCCTGACAAAAATTTTGATCTTACTGCAGGGAAACCTGACTTTCCATCAAAATGCCAAACCAACTGATTTGATTAGCCTTCAAGAGTACAATATATTCCAGGAAGATAGACGAGGATGCAGGGGCGGAGGTTGCCTATTATATGCCAAAGCCCACCTCAAGATTAGCAGATGTGCTTTCATCTATGAGCCTGCAGACCGTGAATTTCTGCCCGTTCTGCTAGTTTTAGGGGTGGAAAAATGTTTTCAATTGCAGTTACCTGTGCTCCTCCGGACAACTACTCTGCGGCCATAGATGCAGTTCGTAATTTTAGAGGCAGCCTTCCTAAGAACAGGGAACTGATAATCCTAGGGCATTTCAACTGCAACTGGCAGGGAAAATAAACAAGAACATCAGAGGGACTGGAAGGAAAAGTATGCCTCTTTGCAGATGACACAAAGATCTGCAACAGGGTTGACACACAAGGAGGCGTGGAAAGGATGAGAAGGGACTTGGCAAGGTTGTAGGAAAGGTCGGAAGTATGGCAGCTAGGATTCAATGCAAAGAAGTGCAAAATAATGCACCTGGGAAACAAAAACCCGGGGGAAGATTACACAATGGGGGGGAGGTAGTAACAACAACAAAAAAGGAAAGGGACCTGGGGGTAATCACATCAGATGACCTTAAGGTTAACAAGCAATGTGAGAAGGCAGTAGGGAGGGCTGGGGGTATACTGGGATGCATAGGGAGAGGCATCACCAGCAGAAAACAGGAAGTTGTTATCCCTCTGTACAGACAGCTGGTGAGACCCCATCTGCAGTACTCCGTCCAGTTCTGGAGACCCCATCTCTGCAAGGACATGCACAGGATAGAGGCAGTCCAGAGGAGGGCAACTAAAATGGTGCAGGGTCTGCAAGAAAAGCCATATGAGGAGAGACTAAAGGAGCTTAATGTGTATACCCTTGAGGAAAGGAGGGAGAGGGGGGACATGATAGAAACATTTAAGTACCTCAGTGGAATCAACAAAGTCCAAGAGGGTAGCATCTTTCAGAAAAAGAGACGTGCAATAACAAGGGGGCACAATTTAAAGATAGAGGAGGGGCGGTTCAGGGGCAATTTGAGGAAGTATTTTTTCACAGAGAGGGTAGTGGATGCATGGAACAGCCTTCCTGAGGAGGTTGTGGGGTCTAAAACTGTGGAAGAATTCAAGAATGCATGGGATAGACATAAGGCAATTCTTGTTGGGGGTAGGAAGAAATAGGCTGTTGGTTAACTAGGATCTGCGGTTTATCCTGTAGGTAGGGAAATGGGCAGACTAGGTGGACCAAGCGCTCCTTATCTGCCGTCCAAGTCTATGTTTCTATGCTTCTAAAAAGGCACTTGCTAATGCAAGGCTCTCCCAGATCATAGAGGAACCCACAAGACACAACTGCAGAACAGGGAGATTCACAACTCTAGACTGAATACCTGTTTCCGATACCTACAGAATCAAGCAGGGGTTCTGTCGGACAGCATAACTGACCACTGTGCAGTGCTCTGCCACTGGAGTGCCAAAGGAACAAAGGTTCTTCCTGTTTTTGTAATGCCAATAAACTTTAGAAAATTCAACATTTCTTTGCTTAGAGAAGCAGTTAGTAAGATCAACTGGCTGAACTTGGACCTCACATCCCCAACAGATGATGTGCTTCTCCAATTCAGCAATCTGTTCACAGCAGCCTGTGATGCCCTAGCACCTCTCAGGAAGCTTCGAATCAGAGGGAACCGACAGGAATAGATCACCCCGCAACTTACTGAACTTATGAGGGCAAGGGACGAAAAATGGAAAGAGTCCACAAAAATGTCCTACCCAGCAGCCTTCCTGGGATACATGCAGCTATGCAACAGATGTAAATCTGCGATAAGAAGCCAGAAGCAGGCTCTCTTGTGCCAAAAGCAACAGGAGTTTACCGTCAGTGATTCTACAGCCACATGGAGAACTATCAACAGCATGCTGGGCAAAAACATCAAGACCTGTCCCAACCTCTTAGTCACCGAGTCTGGCACCCACACCGATCCCCTCAGACATGCCAAAGAATTCAATACACATTTCCCTAACTTAGAGAAATACATCCCCCTCAGCACTAGCCATGACCTGCCCACCCAATGTGGGGTCACAGGAGGGGGTATCAAATTCACCCAAGTTTTACTTCAAGGCCCCTACTCCCAAGACAGTCCTTAAATATTTAAAAAAATCTAACCCTTGACCCTTGGTGGGCCTAGATAATTTGGACTACAGGCTCATCAAGGCCATGACCGATCTATTATGCACTCAGATTAAGGACTTTCTTTTGCTTTAACTGCCTGTATAGGAGCTATCCTGCACAATTTTTATGTTTGCTTGCATGCATGTGCAAGAAACATAGTGCCATCATCTGAGTTTTTCAGAGGTGTGTCAGCATCTTCCAATTCAGTCAGTGTGTTTGCAGGCGTGGTCACAGTTCTCCAATCACTGCTGGAGCTGTCTATGACAGCAGTTGAAAATGCAGTGGCATACAGTTGAAAGAGGGAGCTACGCTTCAGTGAGCAGCTCCTCCCCCCCCCCCACACACACACAGATCAACTGTGTTGGTTACCTGATAGATTGCTGTAGTCTTGTCTAGCTTAGAGAGACAAGCCACACATCATTACTTTAATAAACTGTTCCCTGCCACAGCAGGACCACCAAAATGTGTGGGTGCCTTACAGTCCTTACTCACACCAGCTCTCCAAAGCACACCTTCATGGACTCCAATGGGTTCTAATCCTCCAGAAAAAAATACCTCAGCATTTGATGTGAAAACTCAGACTTCGTTGTATGTGCAATTCCAAGCGTTTTCTCTTACTAGACTCTGTCAATGTGAACTCCCCACTGCTAAAACCTATGCAAACGAACTTGGCGTACTGTACTACCTGCAGCTGAAGCAAAGAACAGCCAGAATGCACAAAGGAGAACATACTGCTATGCATTTCAGCAGCAGCCAGTGGGGAGGTTTTCATGACTGAAGCACTTTAATGCACCTTTAGTGCTGTCATATACACACCCCTGTGTGGTAATTCACTAAACTGCACACTTAGTCTGGTAATGCAGCTTCAAAATATTTTTTTTTTCTCTGAATTGCCTTGAGCTGGCATTTTTATGTGACTGCAGAAACAAGATGCAGTATGTCAGCCATGTGTCTGCATTCCCACACTCATCCTCCTCACAACTCTCAAACAAAGCCAAAGGTGCTTACTGAATTGAGAAGAGTTACATGGATTTCAGAAGTTGTGCCAGATACACTTCACATTGCCTCATCCACTCTCTTTGTTTCAACCCTCCACCTCCACTTCTCTTGGGCAAAGCATGAAGGCTAGTTCACACTAGCACATTCAGATGCTTAATAATTCACACTTCCTTTCAAATCAGGGAAAGGCATGTTGTTGGTCTATTACACTATGAAAACAAGCATTTGTCAATGCCGAATGTTCGCTTGCAGGTATTTGCAGTGGTATTTGGCACTTGGACATGGCTTAAAAAAATCAGTGACAAAGAAGTACAAGCATTTGTCAATGCTGAATGTTGCTTGCTTCTATGTGCTGTTTAGGTATTTGGAAGTCACTGGAGTGCAAATATTGAAAATTAGCGAACTTACGAGCGTGCATAGGAACTGCGCAATGCACACTCGTAAAACAGTCATTTTAGGAATTTTTCACACCAAATTTTCAAAATAGCCATTTAAGACCTCTCCTCATGAACAGTGTCACTGTGATTTTCTTTAATGTGTCCCATACATTGAGTTACTTTCCCGACTACACCATTATGCGCTACATGGCGGAACACGTTTTGGGCAGGATGTGAAAAATGACAGCTGTACTGCTCATAAGGAGGTGTGGTAAAATGGCAATGTTGAAAATCTGGAGTGAAATATTGAAAATTTGCAAACTCACGAGCGTGAGGAACTGGCGCAACACACGCCGTGAAACAGTC
Organism: Neoceratodus forsteri; assembly: GCA_016271365.2. Taxonomy (NCBI): domain Eukaryota; kingdom Metazoa; phylum Chordata; order Ceratodontiformes; family Ceratodontidae; genus Neoceratodus; species Neoceratodus forsteri. The sequence continues at coordinate 958,675,763 of CM028130.1, read as the reverse complement.
ATTTTGGGAATTTTTTCATCAAATTTTCAACATAGCCATTTTAAGCCCTCTGCTAATGAACAGTGTCACTGTGATTTTCTTAATGTGTCCCATACATTGATTCTCGACAATCGACTGCACCATTGTGCGCCATATGGGCGGAAACACGCTTTTGGCAGGATGTGAAATATGACAGCTGTACTGCTCATAAGGAGGTGTGGTAAAATGGCAATGTTGAAAATCTGGAGTGAAAATATTGAAAATTCGCAAACCTACAAGCGTGCGTAGGAACTGCGCAACGCAGGCTCGTAAAACAGTCATTTTTAGGAATTTTTTCACCAAATTTTCAACATAGCCATTTTAAGACCTCTGCTAATGAACAGTGTCACTGTGATTTTCTTAATGTGTGCCATACATTGAGTTCGCACACCGACTGCGCCATTGTGCGCTACATGGGCGGAAACATGTTTTGGGCAGGATGTGAAAAATGACAGCTATACTGCTCATGAGGAGGTGTGGTAAAATGGCAATGTTGAAAATTTGGAGTGAAAATATTGAAAATTCGCAAACTTACGAGCCTGCGTAGGAACTGCGCAATGCACGCTCGTAAAACAGTCATTTTAGAATTTTTTCACCACATTTTCAACATAGCCATTTTAAGACCTCTGCTCATGAACAGTGTCACTGTGATTTTCTTAATGTGTCCCATACATTGATTTTGACAGACTGCACCATTGTGCGCTACATGGACGGAAACATGTTTTAGGTGAGATGTGAAAAATGATAGCTGTACTACTCATAAGGAGGTGTAATAAAATGGCAATGTTGAAAATCTGAAGTGAAAATATTGAAAATTCGTGAACTTATGAGCCTGCACAGGAACTGCACAACGCACGCTCGTAAAACGGTCATTTTTAGGAATTTTTCCACCACATTTTCAAAATAGGCTTTTTGAGAGCTCACCTTATGAACGCTGGCACTGTTGTTTCGTCAATCGGGCCCAAAAGGTGATTTCGCGCAGTGACTTCGAAATCACCCTTCGGGCCCGAATAATGCCATGACAGTGACAGAATTCATGAGAAGGGGTCCCAAAAACCCCATGTTGAAAATTTGGTGCAAAAATTCCAAAAAATGCCTAAGATATGCAACAAAGTTGAAAAAAAACCATTATACAGCTTACCGGCATTTCCTCAGTTTGCAGTCGGCTTTGAAGAGTGCAGACGTGTTCCCAGTCCAGCGATGATCGTCGCGTCGAGCTCTGGAGGTAAGTTTGGGGTGAGGGGGTATGGGAGGCAGGAGTGCGCAGTGGGTGGAGTGCGGGTTGTGGGAGGAGGGCAGGAGACTCCGTGGGACCGTTTTAATTTACAGGTTTCTTTTTCTATAATTGACGATGCGGGACGTTTGCCATGCTGGGGTGGGCTCCCAGTGTGGCAGAAGGATGGCTGGGGGTTGTGGAGCTGACCGATATTGGCACCCCGTCGGCAGATGACGCGGATGTTTGCCACGCAGGTGGGCTCCCAGCGTGGCAGCACAAAAGCTGTTTGGGGAGGTGGAGCTGATGGGGATTGGGCACCCCGTAGGCAGACAATGCAGGATGTTTGCCACGCTGGGGTGGGCTCCCAGAGTGGCAGCAAGATTTGGGGGCGTGGCGCTGCAAGCACACAGTGGTGGTTTTCTTTGAAGAGAAGACCACAACTGTCATACACAGCACCGCAGCGATTGGTACAGGACCGCCACACCTGCTCAACAGAGCAGGGGATTGCACAGGGCAGGCACACCTCCAAAGTGTCCCATTCTCCCAAGACGTTCCTTGCGCATGCGCGCAAGTGAAAGTAAAAACAAAAAACAAATGATGGACTTTAAAGGACACAGTAGCGGTGCTATCACATTGATTTTGCATTTTCCTGTAACTCTAGTGCAAATTTTCCTCCCACCGTACATTTCATTATTTCACATGAAGCAGAATTGCTCTGATGCCCCTGAAGCAAATGATTATTTACCTTTTAATGGACCAACATAGATGTAACAACAAGAACAAAGTGCTCTAGCTTTCGGACCAGCCAGTCCTTCTTCAGAAGCTCATGGCAGTTGTTTAGAAAATACAATACTTATAACAGCTAGATAATGCAGAGAAAAACAGAAACAAATCCCCATTGGTTTAAAATACTCATTAAAAAAAAAAAAAAAAACAACAGAAGATGATGTCAGAGAAGTTTAACAGTACTATACTGCCTTCAGACAATTCACCCCAGAATTCTAAAAGAATTAAGGGAGGAACTAGTGAAACCACTGGCTACTCTTTTTAATAAATCATGGGAGGATGGTGTGGTACCCGAGGACTGGAGGAAGGCGGATGTGATTCCCCTTCACAAAAGTGGGACCAAGACAGAGGCAGGAAACTACAGACCTGTCAGTCTGACCTCTGTGGTAGGAAAGTGATGAAGTCACTTCTGAAGGAAAGAATAGTTGAGTACCTAGAGGCCAGTGGAGCACAGGACCCAAGGCAGCATGGGTTCCAGCCAGGGAAGGTCATGTCAGACAAATCTAATAGATTTCTTTGACTGGGTGACCAAAGTAGTAGACCAGGAGGGGCTGGACATGGCCTACCTAGACTCTAGCAAGGCATTTGACACAGTCCACACAAAAGATTAATAGTCAAATTAACCAGCCAGGAGTGGGACCCAGGGTGGTAGCCTGGGTAAAACATTGGCTGGACAACAGAACACAGAAGGTAATTGTAAATGGAGTCCACTCTGAAAAAGGGGTTACTAGTGGGAAAATGCAGGGTTCGTATTGGGTCCAGTCCTTTTTAATGTTCTTCATCAGTGACATTGCAGAGGGACTGGAAGAAAGTATGCTTTTGCAGATGACACAAAGATCTGCAACAGGGTTGATAAACAAGGGCGTGGAAAGGATGAAAAGGACTTGGCAAGGTTGGAGGAATGGTCAGAAGTATGGCAGCTAGGATTCAATGCAAAGAAGTGCAAAATAATGCACCTGGAAACAAGAACCCAGGGGAAGAATACAATGGGTAGGGAGGTAGTAACAACAACAGAAAAGAAAGGGACCTGGGGGTAATCATATCAGATTACCTTAAGGTTAAAGCAATGTGAGAAGGCAGTAGGGAGGGCTGGGGTATACTGGGATGTATAGGAGAGGCATCATCAGCAGAAAACAGGAAGTTGTTATCCCTCTGTACAGACAGTTGGTGAGACCCCATCTGAGTACTGTGTCCAGTTCTGAGACCCCATCTCCAAGGACATAGACAGGATAGAGGCAGTCCAGAGGAGGGCAACTAAATGGTGCAGGGTCTGCAAGAGAAGCCGTATGAGGAGAGACTAAAGGAGCTTAATATGTATACCCTTGAGGAAAGAAGAGGAGAGGGGACATGATAGAAACTTTAAGTACCTCAGTGGAATCAACAAAGTCCAAGAGGTAGCATCTTTCAAAAAAGAGACTTGCAAGAACAAGGGACACAATTTAAAGATAGAAGGAGGCGGTTCAGGGGCAATGTGAGGAAGTATTATTTCACAGAGAGGGTAGTGGATGCACGGAACAGCCTTCCTGAGGAGGTTGTGGGGTCTAAAACTGTGGGAGAATTCAAGAATGCATGGGACAGACATAAGGCAATTCCTGTGAGGGGTAGGAAGAAATAGGCTGTTGGTTAACTAGGATCTGCGGCCTATCCTGTAGGTAGGGAAATGGGCAGACTAGATGGGCCTAGCGGTCCTTATCTGCCGTCAAAGTCTATGTTTCTATGTTTCAGCCAGAAGCAACCTTGGGTTAAACGTGCTTGGTGGAACACACATACAAAGACTCCTACTGCATATAAATTTAATTGACATAAGATAACACTGCTGAAGCAGATAACTCATAAATCAAGCTATGAGTGTCACAGTTAGTATAAGGATGTGATTACTGAAAGGCAACCCCCACCCAGATTAAAGACAAACTAAGATTGTTATAGTGCTCATGAAGTTTCAATGTCTGCATTATAGACAAGAATTTACCAGTAAAGTTGTCTTAAAGACATAAGTGCACACTGTGTGATGTGTAAAACCTAGCTGGACCTGTCACCCAGCTGTACTCTCCAGCTAGATATAAGGCCCAAGAAATGTCAAAAACCTCAGGACTATATAAATGATAATTTAAATATAAATTGATAATATTAGTGTCAAACAAAAAACTCTAGTCGAGGAACCTCAAGGAATTTAGACCACATAGCCTGATATGTACTGATGTCAATATACACTGGGAATGTAACAACTTGATGTACCACAAGTGTCTAAGGAATCTGAAAAAGAGATAAAAATGTAATTTCTTTCCTCCTCTTCATACAAACAATACACCCTAACCCACCCCACATCACCATAATGTGGGTGGAGGAGATACATAGCTTTAAGGAGATGTCTCTCTCTCTCTCTCTCTCTCTCCCCCTTTTTTCCCTTCTCTTCTCTCTCTCTCTCTCTCTCTCCCACAGAACACACACACACACTCACTCTCTCCTAGTGAACCTATATTCACTTCAGTCACTGCAATTGATCCCCAAAAGAATTCAACTAGTCATGAAATCCTGAGTAAAAGGGCTTATGTCTGATGCCCCTGTAACCAATGCAAGTCAATGGGAACAATTTCCCTGTAAATGACTCTCAATAGATCTGGGAGCCCTGCTGTATGTAGTCTGCCAGGGTCTTACAATATAATTCTTATTTTAATGCAGTGCATTCAAAAATTATACTGAAACAAATGGTTTGTTGCCTTTTACTGAACCAACATACATGGATGTTACAAAAAACAAAGTGTCTAAGTGTTTGGCCCAACAAGGTCTTCTTCTGAAGCTTACATGAGTAAACTTACAAGGGATGTTCTAGCCTGTGTGACAATGGTTTCAACTATGCCACTGAATTTGAAAAAAACAGCAATTAAATAACTTAGGAAAATGCAGGATATATAAATGAAATCAGCGCGCACAAGTGAAGGCATTGTTGTCATGTCAAAAGACAGCAACAGTACAGCAGCTACCTGAATTCACCTGCTTTTAACTGCTGTTTTAAAAGGGGAATTTTTTTTAAATATCCTGTAAATAGTTTCACAATAATTCCCTCACCTTTTACCAAGTGTCTGCTCTACATAATTCAATGGTTGGCAGCTCCTCCACAGCACACAAATGAACAGAGAGACTATTTTAGTTGTCATTTTCATATCTAGCCTAAAATGTGTTTCCAGCATGTAGCCACAATGGCGCAGTTAGTGCTGAGAAATCAATGTTTGGGACAGATTAAGAAAATCACAGTGACACTGTTCATGAGCAGAGGTCTTAAAATAGCTATGTTAAAATTTGGTGACAAAAGTTCATAAATGACTGTATTACTGACGAGCATGCATGATTTCCACGCACCCTCATAAGTTCATGAATTTGCAATATTTTCAGTCCAGATTTCCACCACTGGCATTTCCCACATTCCTTATGAACAGTACAGCTGTCATTTTTCACACCATGGCCAAAATGTGTTTTCCACTTCCAGCTAAGAAATGCGTGGTCACTGTGGGAAATCACTGTTTGGGACAGATTAAGAAAATCACCATGATGCTGTTCATGAGTGGAGGCCCAAAATGCCTGTGTTAACAATCTGCTGTAAAAAAATCCCCAAACTAATTACATTATGGGTGTGCGTTGTGCAGTTTCTATGCTCACTCATGACTTCACCAGTTTTTCTGATATTTTAACTCCAGATTTTCAATACTGCAATTTTTTTACACCTCCCCATGAACAGTACAGCTGTCATTTTTCATATCCTGTTCGAAATGTGTTTTCACAACTGTGGCTTAAATGCGTAGTCACTGTGCAAAATCAGCTTTCAGCTAACAAACTGATATTGCCACTGTTCATAAGGTGGGGTCACAAAAAACAATGTTGAAAATTTGGAGCGAAAATACCAATGGCGTCTGCGGCGTTCCTGTAAACGACAGGCCTCAGGGGTGTGACTTGGGATTGTCGCCTGTAATGCTCATACCATTCCACCCCCACCCACACCCTGCAGCTAGTGAGAGGCATCGAGTTGTGCCTTGGACTCTTCGGCCTCAAAGTTCACCCCATTCTCCTATACTGCACCCATCTCACCATATTTCCTAATAGAATGGGGTCAACATAAGGGCCAAAGACCCCAAGGCACACCGTGACACCTGTCGGTGTTTGCAGGGTAGGGTGTGGTGAAATGCCATAGCCGTTATGCCTGACGACCCAAAGGCACATCCCAATGCCTGTCAGTATCTGCAGGGTGGTGGTGGGGTTGGCTTCAGTTCAATACTTCACTGCCATTCCTATTATGCAGCTCTGTAACTCCTACACTACCAATGCCAATGCCAGCAAGCAAACATTCGGCATTGACAAATGGTTGTTTATTCTGTTGTTACTGATGATAAAAAAATGCTACTTGAAAATGTTATTACTGCTCCTGGTTTTCCGATGCTTCCTGACCTGCACCCAGTGACACATACCTCATAGCCCTGTCGACTTTGCACCCATACCCCACTTCTCCAGCAACAATCTTTTAAGTAAACTTCAGCGTTGGACAACTAGCACAACCTTCCCACAACTTCAGCAAGCTGCTATTTTTTTTTTCTTATACTATTTTCTTTATCTCCTGCCATCCTCCGGTGGCCACCTTTGGACCGCCCCCCCAGCCCCGTCACCTGGCTCCCCCTGGACTTACCTTCAACGTGGTGCTCTGCCACGGGACCCGTGGCTGTGCCCAGCCACTGGTGCAGTGCCTGCAAGGGGTCAGTTTTTCATCCTGCCACACAGAGGGTTTTTTCCTCCACTTTTCTCCCTGGGCCCATGGACATGCAACGGGTGCAGTGTCCCAGCTCTGCAGAGAAGGCTCCAGCGCCCTGTACGTGGGATCCCCCCGTGTTTGTGGCATGCTAGTGTTATCACCCAGCCACTTCTGGGTGGCAGGCAAGCAGCGCGCCGCGGCATCCCCCCCTCCCCAAGGAAGGAGAGCTGTCCTGGGACGCTCCATCCTTCCCCTCCTTGCCGGTCCCCAAGCAACCTGAGTCCGTTCCCGAGCCTGGGTCGCTGATGTAGTGCGAGGTGTGGCATCCAGTGCCTCAATCCTCAGTGCCACAGGGCCAGCTGCCATCTATTAAAAAAAAATTAAGACTGCATGCATACACAATATGCACATTTCAGGACTTTCTTTTTGCTCATAACTTGGCCATTTTTTGCCAGTTTTGGCCCATATTTCAAAGGTGTGCAAGTCGCTACATATGCTCATGATGGCCTATTGTAAGTCGCATTTTGTAAATCTGATACAAAATATGATTTGGGGGTTCATATGGTTAGGGGTAGCTTATATGGTTGTGAAATGGGATGGCAAGTTGGCCACCCTGAAAATGTGGAACCAAAATGATCATGTTATTAGCATTATTAGAAGAATAAACTATGTATAGAGAGCAGTGGACTCCGAAGATGGCGGTCATGCTAGGATGACCATCATTTGGGGGGGGATACAATTTCTGCATTACAGAGTGTTTTTAGTGTTTTTTCCTTTTTGAGAGTTTTAGAGTTATTTTATTATTGGCAGTCTGCATAAAAATCAGATTAGTCAGTGATATAGACAGATGGGTTAATGATAGTGTTTAGAAGTGAGTTAGAATTCGGAGATAATTTTTCTGTTTTTTAGCTAGGGCAGTCCTGGTGCACTACATTCATTTATATTTTGACTTACTGTTATCACTTATTCGCCTGAGGTTTGTGAGTCATGTTCCTGATGCTGGCAACTTTCTTGGCTTCCCGGAAGAAGTTCTGAATTGGAGGACTCAGCATCTGGAGTTGAACCAGCTACCCAGACAAAATTTGCTGGTCTCTTTGAGTCTGTGGATTTCGGATGGTTGGACGATTGTGCCACGGTGTTCTTGCATCAAAGTGGAGGGTTCGGCATCTGGAGTTGAACAGACTACCTGGATGAAATGTACTTATTTCTCTGATTTGGTGGATCTCGGCTGACTGATTGTGCCTCAGTGTTCTTACTTTGAATTTCGGTGTATAAATCTTGGCGGACCATTTAACTTCAACTCTGGTCCTGGTTGTCTTGGTGTGCAGTGGCGTCTGCTTCTGAGTGGAGATTTCGACAGCTGCAAATACCGACTGAAATCGGTGATTGGCAGTGCTGGGATGCTAAAGCTGAATATGGGAGCCAGATTCTAAGTAAAGATTTCATCTCTTTTGTGTGTTTAGCCTTGTTGGAAAAGCCCAAATCTGCTTCGGCTTCTGGGGGACTTCAACTATTTATCCTCAGGTACTGTGTATTCTTTGTGGGAATCAGAAACAAGCCTTCATTGGCAGTGAGAGTGCCAAAGAGGGGGCCAATACATTTTTCTTTATATTGTCTGTTGGAGGCTGAGAGAGGGCCGTTCTGGCTATCAACTTGGACTGAACATTTGTTCTTCTAGACTTGCTCGAGGGGAGTGTGCCTTCGGCATTTTTTAGAATTTGGACTGGTGTTTGGGAGTGAGTGTCCCATATATTATATTATATTTAGCTGTTATAAATTACAGTTTATTGGATTTTGACTAGTGCACTGTGGACTTTTCATAATTGACTGCCTGGGATAATTGAATTGTTGATTTAAGGAAGGGAGGGTTAGTGTGTGCTGGAGTGGATGGTTGTCTTTCGTGTTTGCATTCATACGTTAAATTTATTGTAGTGTGGAGTTTGTTTTGGGTGGGCTGTTCGGGGACGTTTTAATGTTAATTTAGTTTGCATTTAATTTTGATTTATTGTTAGTACTCAGTAGTTGGACAGTCAGGATGTGTTGGTTTCTTGGGCTCCCAAGGTGCAGCTACTCCACAGCCCAGCTGCGTGACCTCCGACCTTTTAAACTTCCTCCCCTACCTGTAGAGGTGTATGTGAAGTGCAGGGCATTGGGGATTGTGCATGCTCAGAGGTTAAAGCAGTGGAGTGCAGGAGTGGCTGTTTGGGAGACAGTGATTCGGATAGTGTAGCCTAGGGGGTGCCCTGGGGTGAAAGGGGTTCTGGAAAGGGGTCCGCCCTGTCTGATCCCCATACCCAAGGGCTCCACCATAGACAGTGGGCAAATGGTAGGTCCAGCAATTCCCACTCAGCTGACCCAGGTTCTGATTTGCAATGCCAGATCAGTGAGGAACAAACCAGACAACAATAGCCGCACTCAATACAGGTCAGTAAAGCTTGTAAACAACAGCTGTGGAAAATAAAGGCAGTTCACTTTCCTGATGAAATACAAGTGAATTTATTACACACTTATTGGCAGTACAATCAAATTGACTCGGTACTCTGTACTCATGCAGCCACTCCACACAAGGCTTGTGCAGAGTGGCTGCACAAGTATAGAGCGCTGAGTCAATTTGATTGTACTGCCAATAAGTGCTGTAATAAATTCACTCGTATTTCATCAGGAACGTGAACTGCCTTTATTTTCCACAGCTTTTGCTACAGCCTTTACTGATCTGTAATTGAGTGTGGCTAGTGTTTTCTGGTTTGAATTTTGTTTGGACCGCAAGCCCTTAGCCTGCATCGCACCCAATTCCTTGGCACAGCTCAAATGTTGTTCACCCAATGAGGAACAAGACTGCTATAACGGCGGACTTGGTTTCCTCAGTAGACCTGGCTGGATGATAATGCTGACCCCATATTGGAGGCGTCGATTCCAGCTGGATACTCTGTGATACACAGCCTGAGTAAGGATCGCAGAGACAGGGAAATGGCCATTTGTTTTAAAACCAGCTTGAACCTTTTGGTGCTCCCAATGTGTACTACTAGGTCCTTCGAGTGTGTGACCATGTAGGGGGGTCCTGGCGCAGGTTGCAGGATCATGCTCATTTACCGTCCACCTGGTGGGGAAAGGGAATTCCTGCAGGAGGTCGGGGACTTGGTTGCCAGCCTAGTGTTGGAGTCCCCAGATGGACGATTCTGGAGATTTCAACTCCTGGGTCGACGATGAACACTCGTTGTTTGGACGTGACTTCCTCCAATGTATGGAAGCTGTGGGCCTGTCGCAGGTGGTTACCTCAGCAATCCACTCACACGGGCACATGCTGGACCTGGTGTTCACACTGGGGCTTGAGGTTGATGATTTCAGGATTGTTCTGGTGGCATGGTCGTATCATAGCACTGTGAGGTTCTCATTTGGGACCCCCTTGAGGGTCCTTCCTCTGTGGAGATGTTCCTGTACTGCCCTTTACAGGGATTGCTCCCAACAGGACTACAGGTGATGTTAGACCTATTGAGTGTGGAAACTGCAAGCGGGATGGGTGTGGAGGGGTGGTGGCAGCCAACAATGGAGGACAAATTGGCTTTGCAGTCACATTATAGTGACTATCAAAGGGCAATCTCCCATAAAAAGGCAGATTTTCTGTCTGGGGAGATTGCTGCAGCAAGGAACAGACTGGCTTGGCTCTTCCACACAGTAGACAGGGTGTTACACCCGGCCTGTCTCCATCCGGGGGAAGCTAGTTCAAGCACCAGAAGCGAAGAGTTTGCTCTGTTCTTTGCAGACAAGATGTCCTTTATCAGATCCGATACCTCCTACAGGGTCACTCAACTGGCTTGTGGGGTCAAGCCGGAGGCGTAGGGGGGCATCCCTCTTGCGTGGAGTGAGTTTGACCAAGTTGAAGTGGATGAGATGAGCGAGGTAGTTTCAAAGTTATGGCCAACCTGTTGTGAACTAGACCCAGGTTCAACACGACTTTTGATCGGTTGTACTGGCCTGATTGGACCTGTGGTTGCTGAGATCGACCGATGTTCCATGAGGAGTGTGGTCTTCCCGGTTGTCTTGAAAGAGGCTCTGGTGAGACCCTTTTTGAAGAAACTTTTGCTGGACCCAGACTGCCTCACCAACTACAGACCTGTCTCAAACCTTCCATTTTAAGGGAAGGTTCTGGAGAAAGTGATGGCCGGTCAGCTTGAGGCTCATCTCATCTCCTCTGCCATTTTTGAGTCATTCCAGTCTGTATTTAGATCTGGGCATAGTACAGAGACCTCCCTGTTGAGGTTTGTTTAATGATCTCCTTAGAGCAAGAGATAGGGGAGAGTGATCTGTTCTTGTTCTCCTTGATCTCTCTGCAGCGTCTCACACCGTGGACCATGAGGTGTTGCTGGATCGCCTGCATAACTGGTGTGGACTAACTAGCAATGTCATCAGCTGGTTTAGGTCCTACCTCACAGACAGAGTGCAAAGGGTGGTGATGGGGTTATCCTCATCCAGTCCGAGGCCCCTGTGCTGTGGGGTTCCGCAGGGTTTGGTCCAATCACCCTTCCTGTTCACAATGTATACGTTGCCCTTGGGAGACGTTATCAGGCTGCATGGCTTGGGCTTTCATTGGTATGCTGATGATACCCAGCTATACCTGTCCTGTGCACCTGGGAGCCAGATGGTGGTCTCTGTGTTTAACACCTGCCTGGCCAAGATCCAGGACTGGATGACCTGAAACTGGTTATGGCTCAGTCCAGACAAGACAAAGGTACTGGTGGTGGAGCCGGGTCATCAGTGAGGTGGAGGGGTGCTCCGGAGTGACCTAGGTCTTAGACTGGGTGGCTCATCCCTGACCCTCTCCACTCGGGTTAGGGATCTGGGTGTGATACTTTTAACGATGACCTTACACTTAACGGTCAGGTGTCGGTCATCATTCAAAGTGGTTTTTACCTTCTAAGAAACATTGCTTGGATCCATTCCCTGATACTGCCAGATGACCTTGCCACCCTGATACATGCCTTTGTCACATCAAGGTTAGACTACTGCAATGCTTTGTATCTGGGGCTGTCGAGAGGCAATCTCCGCCGTCTGCAGCTGGAACAGAACACGGCAGCCAGGCTACTGATAGGTGCTCCTAGATTCAAACATATTATGCTGGTTCTTCTCAGACTGCACCGGCTGCCGATAAGGTGTAGGATTACCTTCAAGGTCGGATTACTGACCTATAAAGCCCTTCACGGTCAGGGACCGGACTATCTGCAAGACCTCCTGGTGCCGCACTGCCCAGTTCGCCCTCTCCATTCCTCCAAGGGTGGCCTCCTATGGTTCCCAGAGTGAGGCTGCGGCTTTCAGGAGATTGTGCTTTCTCCGTGGCTGTGCCTACTCCATGGAACTTGCTCGAGGTATTTGAGAGAGGCCCCCTCAGTGGAAGCCTTTAAGAGGGGGCACAAGATATTTTTATTTGAAAAAGCATTTAATTTATTATAGTATGAAACACTTGTGATGACTGTCATTTTAGTTAATAGTGATTTGAATTTGATTTTGATTTGCTGATTGTTATGCTCTGTATTGTAGTGTTTTTATGTATGTGAAGATGAATGTTTGATCTGTATTATACTGTATGGATTGTTCAGCGCTCCGAGCCTCCAGGAAGGGGCGCTTTATAAATAAAGTCTGTCTATCTATCTATCTAGCGATCTACCTATCGTGCACAGGCAACAACTTAACAATTTCTTCCATGATTTTTTTTTTTTACTTCTTTTGCCACTTGGCCCTCAACTTTCCTCCCATACACACCACTGCTCCCTTTATTCCAACTGCTCTTTCCTCTCCTCGCACCTCTTTTATCTCCAAATTTTGGTTTAGTTCACTTACGTACTAATATTAACTCGCTCCTGAACCATGAAAATCCTGCAACCTCATTGGTCAAAGCACATCACATGGCTGTGATTATTCTCTTACAACTGCACACCTCACCTGAACTACATATTAGCAATCAGACGTCTATTTAATAAGAGGGATGACACACTCCAGGGTGTGCAGTCATAAGAGAATAATGCACTTCTCAGGTGATTGTGGCACCCGGCCACGCCTCGTACCTAACACCCAAGGCATGCAGTTTTTTTCCTTATAACCACTAGGTCTGTGCATGGGGCTGATTTTTGATATTTATATTTGTGTCTCTAGTATTTTTATTTGTATCTGCACTGGTATTTGTCTGCATATCAGTGTTTGTGAAACAGGTTACTTTACAATTTAGATTTCCTTCTGCTGTTAATGATGACACAAGACAAAGAGGTTGAGAGTTATTAAGAAAATATACATTAATATTATGAACAGTAGTAGCCATATGTGTCACATCGGCCTCGGAAAGGTCTAATATTGCTTTATATGGTCAAATACAAATATTTAAAAGTGATATCAGTATTTATAAACAGTGCAGTATTTGTGTGTATTTGTCCCAGACAGTACAGGTTTTGCACTGCCCCAATAACCGCATGTCGTGTCATGTGATATCCCTTACGTGTTGTGTTTTAATAAGTTGCATATTAAATCCCGGGTTGCCCTTGAAAACTGGCAGTTTTGCTAATGTGCTCTCATAGCTACCAATGGTTTAATCAATCAACAGAGGATATGCAACAATGCTGTGTTGGATCAAAGTTTTATCCATATGAGGTGTGATGACCTCATGAGGGGCAGGACGAAGTTTGGCCTCCAGTGAAGTGCCTCCGAGGTCACCATAATGAGTGTGGATGAAACATTTATCCAAACACTGCCCTTGTTGCATATTCAATCTATGCAATGTAGTTTGTTGTCTAGGTGTCATCTGATTTATGTACGAGTGATGATTTTAAAGAAAACTGGTGATTTTAAACAAAATCTATGTCTTCATTTGTCAATGTTGCACTGCCTTTTACACCAGTTATTGAATGGGAGGAATGCAGATTTCCAACTGGCCCATGTAATGTTTGAATCTGACTGCAATCCGACAGCTGCTTCAGAGAAAAGAGGGTAGTGCAGCATTTGAAGATAGTGTGTGCAGAAATGTGAGAGAATAAACTGTTTATACGCACTTAGAACAGAGAATTATATATCCTGCATTTCTCACATACGTTGCATAAATAAAATCATTTCTCTCTTCCTTATCCCAAAAGCTGAATGAAACATAGAATTTGACAGCAGATAAGGACCGCTTGGCCCATCCAGTCTGCCCATTTCCCTACCTAATGGATAAGCTGCAGATCCTAGTTAACCAACAGCCTACTTCTTCTTACCCCCACCCCCTAGAATTGCCTTATGACTGTCCCATGCATGCTTGAATTCCACCACTGTTTTTGACTCCACAACCTTCCTCCGAAGGCCGCTCCATGCATCCACAACCCTCTCTGTGAAAAAATACTTCCTTAAATTACCTCTGAGCTGCCCCCATCTTCAAATTGTGCCCCTTGTTCTGCACACCTCTTTTTGAAAGATGCTACCCTCTTGGACTTTGTTGATTCCCTTAAGGTACTTGCAAGTTTCTATCATGTCCCCCCTCTCCCTCCTTTCCTTGAGGCTATACATATTAAGCTCCTTAAGTCTCTCTTCATATGTCTTCCATTGCAGACCCTGCACCATTTCAGTTGCCCTTCTCTGGACAGCTTCCATCCTGTCTATGTCTTTGCGGAGATTGGGTCTTCAGAACTGCATGCAGTACTTCAGATGGGGTCTCATCAGATGTCTATACAGAGGGATAATAACTTCCTGTTTTCTACTGGTGATGCCTCTCCCTATGCATCCCAGTATCCCCCCAGACCTCCTTGCTGCCCTCTCACATTGCTTGCCCACCTTTAGGTCATCTGATGCAACTACCCCCAGGTCCCTTTCCATTTTTGTTGTTGTTAGTATCTCACCCCCCACTGTGTACTCTTCCCCTGGGTTTTTGTTTCCCAGGTGCATTACCTTGCACTTCTTAGCACTGAATCTAAGCTGCCATACATTTGACCATTCCTCTAACCTTGCCAAGTCCCTTCTCATCCTTTCCACCCCACCTTGTGCATCAACTCTGTTGCAGATCTTTGTGTCATCTGCAAAGAGACATACTTTTCCTTCCAGTCCCTCTGCAATGTCGCTTGCATGGTGTGCTTTCTCTTTTAAGACTCCAATAGCTCAGGCTTACCTTCACTATTCACATAGTTTACAATCATGCACATAGGGCACAGAAACCCGGGGGTAACATACCAACTGGGAGGACAGGTGTGAACAGTCACAAAGCAGGAAATGGACCTGGGGGTGACTATATCCAATGACCTAAAGGTAGCTGAACAGAGCGACAGGGCAGTGGGAAAAGGTCACAGAATGCTTGGATGCATAGGGAGAGGTATCACCAGCAGAAAGAGGGAGGTAATATTACCGCTGTATTGATCACTGGTGAGACCCCACCTCGAGTACTGCATACAGTTCTCATCTCCAAAAGGACATAGAAAGGGTGGAAGCAGTACAAAGAAGGGCAACCAAAATGGTGCAGGGCCTGCATTCGAAGCCCTAAGAAAAAAGACTCAGGGATTCAAATATGTACTTCCTGGAAGACCAGAGGGAACGGGGGAATATGATAGAGACATTCAGGTACCTCACAGGAATAAACAAGGTACAGAAAGGGAGCATTTTCCAAAGGAAAAGATGCTCGAGGACAAGGGGACACAATATGAAGCTGGGAGAAGGGGGAGGCTCAGAGGAGATGTGAAGAAATACTTTCTTTTTTATTTATTTTACCGTCTTTTTTGCCCCCGCAGCTGGCCGCCGTACATCTGCCTGGTCACAGTGCCCCCCGTGCTTCCACCCCAGTAGCCCTGTCTTACCCCCCAGAGGGCGGGGATGCGGCACCCAAGTGCCACATGACTAATATCTGCCTGGGGAGAGCAGGTCCGGAGGCTAATCGAAGCCGAGGACAGGCTTCACAAGCGCGGCCAGCGGCGAGTAGTTTTTCCTTGCTTTGTCAGGGGTGGGGACGTGCAATGACATCCACCATCTGCCCCGACCCTCAGATGTTAGCGCCGGTAGCTGCGCAAACTCCCACTTTCAGCCAGTGGTCCGTCGAAGTCCGTGCGTGACCCACACCCTCCCCCCGGGAGAAGGAGAGCAGTTCATGGGATGCTTGATCCTACTTCCCCCAGCCAGCCCTCCAGTGACCCAGGTCTGTTCCCAAACCCGGGTCGCCGGCATCGCATGTGGAAATCCAATGCTGTGCCAGTGGGCTGGCAGGAAATACTTCTTCATGGAAAGGGTGGTGGGCGCTCAGAACAGCCTCCCAGAGGAAGTGGTGGGGGCTAGAACAGTCACAGGATTTAAGAATGCAAGGGAGAGACACAAGGGAATCATAGAAGCAAAAGGGGGGTGTAAGCCAGAGTCCAAGTAGGGTCTCAGGTGGCACTAAAAGTAGGGAATTTAGGGCAGACTAGGTGGGCCAAGTGGTCCTTATCTGCCAACAACTTCTATGTTTCTACGTTTCCCTTTACTCTTCATCTGCATTCTGAAAGCGCTTTTTTGTGAACACAAATGCTAGCCATATCTGCTCCTGTTCCCAGTATCTCATGCTCTCCTTTTCACTTTAATTGTCCTTCTCCTCTCCCCTCCTCTACCATACAACAACCTCTCTCTCCCTTGCCCCCGTTGCCTCCCCTGCTTGCTCTGCAGGCATATATTGCTACCTTATAATCTGTTCCTTTTTTTTTTAAACTTTCTGTTTATTGTGATTACAATAGACATAGTCAATTTTCCAGAGGCAGTACATGAGGAGATAAAACAATCCACATGAGGGCACCACCCCTCTTAATACAAGCAGATTTAAAATTGAACACACTGCATCAATTAGATACGACATTTGGGGGACTGAATAAAAACATTTCAAGTCATGAATAAATGTATACATTTAAAGCTGTTTGTAAAAGCCCATGAGCTGCATGATAATATAATCTATATACAGAGTCCATTAAGATTTCGAAGTCTGTATCCTATAAAGGAAAAGCAGATATCATGTAATGCCCCTTATTAGGAACCTTACTGGTATCCTTTTAAGCTATGTTTAAAGCTCTCAATTATAAACTTATATAGAATGCAAACCATTGCATAAGAAAACCACAACTGTCTGTAACGTATTTTTCAAAACTGAGCATCCTGTATAAACTCCATCTTCATTCCCCAACTTTTTTTTTTAGCCAAGATTAAAACAAGAAAACATAAAAAGATGCCTCTAATGGGATGCCTTTTTAAATTAAGAAGCATTAAAGATAGATAAAAGAAATATATAATAATACTCCCCAAAATGAGGGGATATTTGTTTCTAGGAGCCTAGTCAGCTAAGCACTATCGGTGCTATGTTAAACTGTTAGTCCCAAACTGAAACTATGGGGTCTGTCCAGATTAAAGCCAACCTGATATCAGGAGCAACAGCAAAGGATTCATGTCTCTCCCTCTTCTGATTCTTCTTCTTGGTCTATCTGGTCCGTGGAGTCCATCCGATTAGGAGGCGGTACATGGCGCTGGGCCCACTTTAGGGCCTCGCTGGAATCAGAGAAGATGAAGACCTTGCCCGAGTAAAGGATCTAGAGATGTGCTGGAAACAGCATGTTGTGAGGTATGCCCGCTTCCCTCAAAATAGTTCGAACACCATCAAAGCGTTTCTTTTTTTGCCTCGTTGCATAGCTTAAGTCAGGGTAGATTCGTATCTGGTTTCCTTTGTGCAACATCATTCTTTTCTGGCGTGCTAATGCCAAGACGAAGTCTCTAGATTTGACATCGTCCAGGACCGGAACTATTGCCCTGGGTGCATCAGAACTCTCAGAACCTCTGAATGCCACCCAATGAGCTTTTTGTATGCTTATTTCCCGGTCGGTGAAAGTTTGCCCCAATTGCTGCTGCATCCACTCTTCCATAAACAGGCCGAGGTGATCTTCTTCAGTACGCTCAGGCATACCCACAATTATGAGATTGGCCGCCTGGGCTTGGTTTTCCAAAACCTCAAGCCTGGAGTGGAGATGAGCATTTTCTTTTACAAGCTTGGTAGCAGTGCCCAGTGCCGCTTCTGAACTCTTATGAGTCTCCGTGGCTTCTATTTTGATTGAAGTCACCTCCAGTTCTAAATTAGTGACTCTGTTTGTCATCGATTCAAACTTCTCAGCTAGCCCTGACACTGTAAATATAAGGCAATTAATTTTGATGCCTAGAGTGTGTAGAGTTTCTTCTCCTGTTCCCACGTCTTCAGATGCTGTACGGCCTTGGGCAGACCTCGTGGCTGGGGGTCCCGAAACATTTTTACTTTTTGCTTACTCTTGTTGTAATCTATCTTTCTTTGGATTACACATGCTTAATCCTTTGGTATTCCAGTTTGCTTTTTTGGTCGTGGGATTTCTTAATTCGTACAATAAAGCAGTCTTAATTAGCTTAGTTTACAGATTTTGTAGAGAGCTTTAAATCTTAACCTCCGACTAGCTCAGGCTCAGCAGCGCCCCCCCCCAAAATAATCTGTTCCCTAAAGGTTCTGTGCTGCACTGAGGCCTACTTTTATTGCCCGACTGGCTGTATTATTCGTCAGTGTGATGCACTTGTGCGGCATTAATTATTGTTTTTCCAGTTACTGAGCTTTATGTTTATTGTATTTGAGATATTTTCCCTTATATTATCCCAACTCCATTTCTGCCCAGGACACACTTGGAAACAAGCGGTTCCCAGTTCTATTCTCAGGTCCCAGTATTTCAAATGAATAAAAAGTATGCAAAATGTAAGTTAAATTATGTTTATTTACTACTGAATTTTTCACACAGAGTTGTAGAATTTATCAGTCTATGTTTTGTTCTTACATAGCTCACTTCTTGACACAGTATGAGCTCAGGAATCCTCCCAAATTAAGTGGACTTTCCATATACTGATCATTTTAATCTTTGTCTTCTCTTTCTTGCACGTTTTTAGTTATCTACCATGTATCAATATGGGCATTTAAACGTTTATTGCTTTTCAATGTATTTGAATATTGTAAATTATCATAAATAAAAAAAAAAAATTGTCCTACTGCGGGCCACAGATGGCTCAAAGGGATACCATGTTAGAGACCTGGGATGGAAGAGGACTCGAGCGCTGGCAGTTCGGTGGACAGTTGGGAAGAGTGCTGCCTTACAAAGTGCACATCAGCCTTAGTGGGAGGAAGTAATATGTTCTGCCACACCAACGGCCCATAATGGGGATGGGGGGGGGCTTACTCTCCTGTAAGGGGAATCGAAGCTTTCACACAAGGTCACCAGCAGACTGTCTGAGCCACAGCAGGGTCAAGGGGCAACAAAGGGAAGAAAAACACAAAAAGTCAGGCAGCTGGGATAACTGCTGCTGGAGCACTCGGACCCTGCCCCCTGTGGACCCTGTGGGCTGGATCCTGCAGGGAAAGTCTTGCCCTGTGTGGACCTTGCAAGATGGATCCTGCAGGGAGAGTTCTGTCCCATGTGGAGCCATGTGGGCTGGATCCTGCGAGAAGGGCCCTGCCCCATGTGGACCCCTGAGGTCTGAATCTTGTGACAAGAGCCATGTCCTGTGTAGATTCCTGTGGGCTGGATCCTGCAGGGAGGGAGGGAGAGCGCTGTCCGATGTGGACCCGAGGGGCTGGATCCTGTGGGGAAAGCCCTGCTCTGTGTAGACCCCTGTTGGCTGGATCCTGCGTGGAAGAACTCTTCTTCATTTAGACCCCTGTGGGCTGGATTCTGTGGGAAGGGCCCTACCTTGTGTGGACACCTATGGACTGGATCCTGTGGGGAGGGCCCTACATCATGTGAACCCCCATGAGCTGCATCCTGCAGTGAGTGCAGTTGTTGGGGTTAGGAGGTAACCAGTTGAACACCCTGTGCATTGGGCAAGTGGGCAATGGTGATAAATAGTTGTATAAAAAAGGTCCTCCTAATGTTTTTTTTTTCTCTCGTAGTTTTCTTTCCTTCACTATTGTCCACTCAGTCCTTAGGCCTTTGGGAGGGAGTACCCCTACATTGGCTCTCCTAGCCACAACTATTATAACCCCTCGAATCACAGCAGAGAGTCTCCATAGCACAGGCTCTCAGAGAACCACCAGCTGTCATCTCGACGGTATTGAGGTTTTTATCCCAAATTTTTCTCCACCCACCTCCCACGTGGTGAACAATAAAGTCACCTATTGGCTTTGCACACTATGCTCTGTGGAGGAGCAGATTCATTTCCCACAACAGGAGCTGAAGTGACAGTATCACCATCTCAGTCTGCTCTGGGCTGCCCATTGATTCCCCGAGTCAGAAAGCAAGCACCATTTGTGGCCCTGGAGGCTCACTTTTTTTTTTTTTTTTTTTACTTTCTGGCCACTCACCTCCCATCTTCTTGTGAGTCATTCCTGCTCTAGCTGTTAACCATAAAGGCTCTAATCCTATCTCCAGCCTCCATACAGTATCCACCCTTCCTCAGCGGCACACTGTGAGGAAGTTCCTGCAGCAGTGTCCAGGTCAGGCTCTGCAACACCTGATGTGGAAATACATGCAGTACGTTTAGGTAGAGGGACTCAGAGGCGTTGCCAGGCCTAGCTCAGTGGGTTCACGAGGCTGACCGTCATGCATGCGGCCCGGCATCTTTTCCCCATTTTTATGTTGCTTGCACGCATGTGCAAGAAACATAGTGCCATCATCGGAGATTTCGGAGGTGTGTCACCTCCTCCTCCAATTCAGTCAGTGAGCTGACAGGCGCGGCCCCTGTAAGCCAATGCATTTTGGAGCTGTCTATGACACGCTCCAAAATGCAGTGGCATACAGTTGAAAGGGGGAGCTACACTTCGGTGAGCAGCGATAGAAGCGTAGCTCCCCCCATGCAGCGTGCGCACCCGCCTTGCTGTATAACCGACGGGTGCCCAATCCCGATCGGCAAACTCGTCCCCAGTAGCTGGTGCCACGCTGGGGTGAGCAGTCCTTTGGCCTCTGGGGTGCCCAATCCCCCATCGGCTGAACGCCCCGTCCTTGTGCCGCGGAGGCCCACCCCAGCGTGGCAAATATCCCAGTGTCTTTTTTGAAACCTGTAAAACAAAAGCGGTCCGCTGCGTCTCCGACCCCCACCCGCACCCACCCACTGTGCACCAGCCTCCCCTCACCCCCCCTCACCCCATACTTACCTCCGGACTCCGGCGCGACGATCTTCGGTGGACCGGGAACACATCTGCACTCTTCAAAGCCGACCGCGAACTGAGGAAATGCTGGTAAGCTGCATGATGGGCTAGATAGGGGGGGTTTCAACTTTGTTGCATATCTCAGGCATTTTTGGGAATTTTTGCACCAAATTTTCAACATGGGGTTTTTAGGACCCTTTCTCATGAATGATGTCACTGTCATGGCGTTATCCGGGCCTGAAAGAGGTGATTTCACGCAGTGACTGCGAAATCACCCGTAGGTCTGAATACGACAATGACGACATCGTTCATGAAAAGGTCCCAAAAACCCATGTTGAAAATCTGGTCAAAAATTCCAAAAACTGACTGTTTTACGAGCGTGCGTTGTGCAGTTCCTACGCAGGTTTGTAAGTTCGCGAAATTTCAATATTTTCACTCCAGATTTTCAACATTGCCATTTTACCACACCTTCTTATGAGTAGTGCAGCTGTCATTTTTCACATCCTGCCCAAAACATGTTTCCGCCCATGTAGCGCACAATCGCGCAGTTGGTGTGCGAACTCAGTGTATGGGACACATTAAGAAAATCACAGTGTCGCTGTTCATGAGCAGAGATCTTAAAATGGCAATGTTGAAAATATGAAGAAATCCCTAAGAATGACTGTTTTACAGTGTGCATTGTCACAGTTCCCACGCCTTCGTAGGGTTTGCAATTTTTCAATATTTCCACTCCAGATTTTCAACATTACCATTTTACCACACCTCTTGAGAGCAGTACAGCTGTCATTTTTCACATCCTGCCCAAAACGTGTTTCCTACGTATGTAGCGCACAATGGCGCAGTCGGTGTGCAAACTCAATGTATGGGACACATTAAGAAAATCACAGTGACACTGTTCATGAGCAGAGGTCTTAAATGGCTATGTTGAAAATTTGGTGAAAAATTTCCTAACAATGACTGTTTTACGAACGTGCGTTGCGCAGTTCCTACGCACGCTTGTAAGTTCGCAAATTTTCAATATTTGCACTCCAATGACTTCCAAATACCTAAACAGCACATAGAAGCAAGCAACATTCGGCATTGACAAATGCTTGTTACTGCTTCTTCCTGTCTCCTTCAACACAATGCCTTAGACTATAATCTCAGAAGTGATATACAAAGTGCCTAAAGGGAAAACGCCTGGTCCAGATGGTTTACCCTGTGAATTTTACAAGCATCTAAACCATAATATTGGCAAACATTTATTGAATGCTTTCCAGGAATCTCTTGGCACAGGTAGCCTGCCAGACTCCATGAATGAGGCCTTTATCTGCTTGTTGGCTAAAAAAGGCAAAGACAGCTTAGACTGTGCCAATTACAGGCTGATTTCCTTGTTAAATTTTGACTACAAGATCTTGACTAAAATATTGGCCAATAGACTATCTCAGGTTTTACAAAAACTTATAGGGGAGAGCTGGTGGGCTTCATGCAAGGCAGTCAGGCCTCAGACAACTTATGCAGATTGTTTTCTGTCATTTGGGCAGCCCACTCTGCTCAATTACTTAAGGCACCAACCCTAGTAATATCTTTGGATATTGGGAAAACGTTAGACTCATTAGAGTGGAACTTTTTTTTCTACAGGTATTTTAGGTACTTTTTTCCATTTTCTCACTGATCCCGACCCTACCTTGGACACATGTGCATGCAGAGGTATGTGCAGGTGCCCTCCCTTCATGTCGCCCCCACCGCCTATGCTAACCACCAGACCTCCACCTGGTGGCAGCAGGACTACGGGGGGGGCAGCGACCACCCCAGGAGAGGAGAGGAGAGTTGCCTTCTGGCTGCTCAATCCTGCCCTGACCCTCCCTGCCATGCTGGCATCCCGATGACCCGAGTCCATTCCCGAACCTGGGTTGCCAGCGTAGCACGAGGTGAGGTGTCCAGTGCCTCAGCCCTCAGCACCACTGGGCTGGCGTGGAACTTTTTTAATACTGTCCTGGAAACTTACAATTTTGGCCCCGTACTTTGAAACTGGATCCACATCATTTGTGACAAACCAAGAGAGAGTGTAATTTCTAACGGGTTTATCTCAAATACTTTCTAGTTACACAGAGGAACTAGGCAAGTGTGTCCTCTAGCCCCTCTACTATTTGTTCCATCTACTGAACCTTTAATCAGGAGAATTTTTCAATCTGACAGAATTCATAGGGTTCCAACTGGGAAGTACTCCAATAAAGTTTAGTTGTTTAACCAGGTATAGCACACTAAGCTGAAAGCTTTTTTACAGGAGCAACCTGGGAGCACAAGGAGGTTAAGTGACTTGCTCAGGGTCACACAATATGCAAGTGGAAGCTGTGGGATTCAAACCCAGGTTTGGTCTGCTGGATGTCACCAGATTTACAACTCAGAGCCTTAGACCACTGCGCTATACTGCCTCTAAGTGTTCGCCTTTGTGGAAGATATACTATTACCTTTAACTCAACCCCTTTTTTCCTTGTAAAATGCTAAATCTCTTCTTCAAAGATTTCAGCAGGGTATCTGGTTTGTATATTAACTGGAGTAAATCTGAATACATAATGCTCACGAACGCACCCTTACAAGAAAAGAGATTACAGGAGGAATTTAACATTACCTGGGCATCACAGGGGCTGACTTAAGACTTAGGCATCAAAAGTTTTGATTCTATTGATAAAATACTTCAGTGCATTCTCTCCCTAGTTATAAACGAAGTTAAAAACGACTTGGAAAATGGTCCAAACTCCATTTATTACTATGGGGTAAAATAAATTCAATTAAGATGGTCATAGCCCCCAAGATCTTTTATATTATTAACAACATGTCAGTCCATATTAAAAGAACTTGGTTTGACTAAATTTGAAAAACTTATTTCAGCCTTTCTTTGGGATAATAATCCCCCACGTCTATCTAAAAAGAAACTGAAGGCTCATGTTAAATATGGAGGGTTTGCACTACCATGGTGGCAGGACTATTTCTGAGTGTTTAAACTACAACAGGCTGCGGCATGTTTTTTACCAGGAGATAGCTACAATACTCCTCTGTGTGCCAGGGTGGAAAAGGAATTGGTGGCACCCCTAAAATTATCAGACTTATTCTTCCTACAGGTACCCAAAAAACTAAATAATCACCAGACGCTGTACAGTATGGTTTTAGTCTGCAAAAAATATAATACCATTAAACACTCAAGTTATTTGCCTTTGCAGTTTTTACCCTTACGGAATAATTCAGCCTGCTCAGCTAATGGCAAGAAACTGAAAGACTTGGGATAGGCAAGTAAGAGAAAAAGGACTCTTGGGGATTTGTTAGATACACAGATGTGGTTACTATCTTTTGAAGAATTAAAACAAAAAGTTCACATACAAAAATTTTACTTTTGCTTGTCTCCAAATTAGGGATATACTCTAAAAAATTTCTAGGAATAGACTTTTCTCTTTTAAGGTCACCTGAACAGAATATGTTCTTCAAAACAGCATAGCTCCCTAAAGGTGCCAGTCTGATTTATAAGATGTTAAATGAGGCAGACTTAAAGTTAACTGACTCGGCTAGATGCAAGTGGGAAGCAGGCTTTAACACTACAAGTTCGAGAGAAGCATGGTCCAAAATATGGGGCAATGCTATCAAATGCTGCAGAGAATTACAAGGAAGGATAATTCAATTTAAAATGTTACATTATTTTTACTATTCTCCCTATCACCTTAAAAAAATAGGTCTGACAAAGGATGCGAAATGTTGGAGATGTGAGGATCCAGAAGCAGATCTAGGCCACCTTCTATGGAGATGTAGAGAGATTCTTCATACATGGAAAGTAATTCACTTCCTATGTCAAATAATCCCTAAGGTATCTATAACCCTTTACACCATTGCTTTTCATCTTAGGTGATACTTCAGTATTACCAGACGTTCAAATGTATGTGAAAATCTGGGTACAATCAGCTGCTGTAGCCTTTAAGAGGCTAGTTTTACAGACTTGGAAGGAAACTAGAATCCCTTCAATAAGGCAACGGTTGGACTCCTTGGGTACTTTGGCAAACAATGAGAGAATCAGTTGTCCCTCGTTAGAAAAATCAAAACTGTATAAGCTCATTTATGGCCCTTTTCTTACATTTTGTGTTAAAAAATTATGTTATAGAATAGTTCGTTGTATGTGTTTTTATGATTACAGTTGCAGGAATGCTTTATAACAAGGATAGAAACAGAGAAATCTGTCACAGAAAAGGACCCATCGGCCCATCTAGTCTGCCCCTTTCCCCTCCCCATAGGCTCTTCTGCCCCATCCCCTTACTCCCCTCTTTTTTGTCCCTCTTCCCCCCATGCCACCCCAAGTCCCCCTGATAACAAATGGTTTCATACCCTTTCCTCTCTTGCTTAATCCCATGCAGTTATCCCATGCCCTCTTGAACTCCCCCACCAAGTTTGCCATCACTACCACCTATTCTGGCAGCTTATTCCAGGGACCCAGTATAGTATTGTCCCCCCACATTTCCTTTGAATTTACCCCCCTCCAGTTTTAAGCTGTGTCCCCTAGTTGTAGTGTTTTCACTCGTCAAGAAGACGCTCCCTTCCCTCACCTTGTTCATTCCCTTCAGATATTTATAAGTTTCTATCATATCCCACCCTTTCAATGCATATACAGGAGATGTCATCCTAGAGTTGGAAAATCTAGTTAATATTCTAACAACCTTAGAACAACATTTTATATTGTTAGTTTAATATTCATGATTATTTGTAAGATTTATATTGGAAGCAAAGATTGATGATCTATATTTATGTATGATAATATATCTATATGATTGATATATTCAAGCCATGATTCATGTATTAATTTGAAAATACTTAAAATTTTGATTGTAAAAAAAAAAAAAGACTATATGCTAGCACCAGCCTATGAGGGTGGAGCCAATGTCATGTGGTCATTAGTGAGGACAGTGCCCCCCACAAGCCACAGGAGGTGATCAGACAGCAGATGGTCAGAGCCTGACAATTCCGGCTGCCACAAGGTTCCCTAAGCTTTCTTGGCTCACAGCAGAGAAGTCAGGTCATATAGCAATCCCTGGTCTCCCACCAAGTCGGAGGGTCCCCACAGAGATAGCTTCTTCAAGGTAAGAAGGGAAGAAGAACCAGGGATTTGGAGAAACAGAAACAAGACTGATATTGCTGGATGGACCTACCTTTCATGGAGGTACTGCACTCCCAGTAGCATCTGGATGAACCATTCAAGCACCTGCCTCTCCGGGAACATCTTGCCATTTTTCCGACGTTCCTGGATTCTACTGTCCAGATCCCCATCCTGTGTTAGAACAGACATGTTTTAGGGTCAGTGGAAATATTTCACACTGTGACACAGATTACTGTACCTTTGTTGCAGTCACAAATAACTGGACACTGCATTCTGTTTCATTATGTTTGCTTGCACACATGTGCAAGAAACATAGTGCCATCATATGAGTTTTCTAGAGGTGTGTCAGCCTCTTCCAATTCAGTCAGTGTGTTTGCAGGCGCGGTCACAGTGCGACAATCACTGCTGCAGCTGTCTATGACAGCAGGAAAATGCGGTGGCATACAGTTGAAAGGGAGAGCTCCGCTTCAGTGAGCAGCCTCCTCCCCCACACACACACTCAAGCACGCATATTGCATGCTGATGCGCTCCCCCACGCACACTGTGCAGCCGGAGGGTGCTCAATCCCCGTTGGCTCCATGCCTCCCCCAAGCAACAGCTGTCCAGGTGCCGCTGGGAAGCCCACCCAAGCGTGGCAAGAACTGTCATAGCCACCGGGGTGCCCAATCCCCCATCGGCTGCACCCCCAAAAAGTTTCCATGTGCCACGCTGGGAGCCCACCCCAGTGTGGCAAAAGCATGTTATGGCTGATGGGGTGCCCAATCCCCATTGGCTCCAGCCCCCAAACAGCCTTTTCAGCTGCCATGCTGGGAGCCCCCAGCGTGGAAAGCGTCCAGCGTCGTCTAAAAACCTGTAAAGAAAAACCTTCCCTTGCAGTCTCCCCCCCACAACCCGCACCCACCACTGCACCCTGCCTCCCCACACCCCACCCATACTTACCTCCGGAGCTCGGCGTGGCGATCATCGGTGGACAGGAACATGACTGCACTCTTCAAAGCAGACCGCGAACTGAGGAAATGCCGGTAAGCTGTATAATGGAATAAATAAGGTTTTTCAACTTTGTTGCATATCTCAAGCATTTTGGAATTTTGGGTCCCAAATTTTCAACATGGGTTTTGGGACCCCTCCTCATGAATTCTTGCACTGTCATGGCGTTAATCGGGCCGGAAGGGTGATTTACGCAGTCACTCGGCGAAATCACCTTTTGGGACCCATTAACGAACGACACTGCCAGTGCTCATAAGGTGGGGCTCTCAAAAGCCTATGCTGAAAATTTGCGAAAAATTCTAAAAATAACTGTTTTATGAGCGTGTGTTGGCGCAGTTCACGCACGCTTGTAAGTTTTGCAATTTTCAATATTTTCACTCAGATTTTCAACATTGCCATTTTACCACACCTCCTTATGACCAGTATAGCTGTCATTTTCACATGTCACCCAAAATGTGTTTCCGCCCATGTAGCGCACAATGGCGCGAGTCGGTGTGCAAAATCAATGTACAGGACACATTAAGAAAATCACAGTGACACTGTTCATGAGCAGAGGTCTTAAAATTGCTATGTTGAAAATTTGGTGAAAAATTCTAAAATGACTGTTTCTGATGGCGCTGCAGAGTTCCTCATACGCTCGTAAGTTCGCAAATTTTCAATATTTCACTCCAGATTTTCAACATTGCCATTTTACCACACCTCCTATGAGCAGTACAGCTGTCATTTTCACACCTACGCCCTAGCGTGTTTCGCTCATGCTGGCGCAATGAGCGCTAATCGATTGTCTTGAAATCAATGTACAGGACACATTAAGAAAATCACAGTGACACTGGTCATGAGCGAAGGTGTTAAAATAGCTATGGTAATTTAATTAATTCAAAAATGACTGTTGTGGGGGCGCCGCGTTGCATGAGGATTCCCTTACAATGGCAAGTTTGCAAATTTGTAATATTTGCACACCAGATTTTCAACAGTGCCATTTACGCACCTCCTTATGAGCAGTACAGCTACCATTTTTCACATCTCGCCTCAAAATGTGTTTCCGCACATGTAGCGCACAATGGTACAGTCGGTGTGAAAACAATGTTTGGGACAGAAAAGAAAATCACAGTGACACTGGTCATGAGCAGAGGTCTTAAAATGGCTATGTTGAAATTTGGTGACAAAACTCCATAAAATGACTGTGTTATGAGTGAGCATTGCGCGGTTTCCGCACCCTAGTAAGTTCATGAATTTGTAATATTTTCAGTCAGATTTTCACCAGTGGCATTTTTCAACACCTCCTTAGGAACAGTACAGCTGTCATTTTCCACAACATGGCCAAATGTGTTTTCACACTTTCAGCGCAGAAATGCATGGTCGCTGTGGGAAATCATTGTTCGGGACAGATAAAGAAAATCACACTGACACTGTTCATGATTGGAGGTCCCAAAATGCCTGTGGTAACAATCTGCTGTAAAAAAAAATCCCCAAACTAGTTACATTTTGTGTGTTGCACAGTTTCTACGCACGCTCATGACTTCACCAGTTTTTTTAAGATTTTCACAGCAGATTTTCAACATTGCCATTTTTTACACCTCCCCATGAACAGTACCGCTGTCATTTTTCACATCCTGTTCGGAATGTGTTTTTGCACCCGTGGTGCCAAATGCCGTAGTCGCTGCGCAAAAGCAGTTTTCAGCTAACAAACTGATATTGCCACTGTTCATGAGGTGGGGGTCACAAAAAAACATGTTGAAAATTTGGAGTGAAAATACCAACGAATGCCTGAGGCGTTAGGGTTTCTGACCATAACGCCCCATCCTGTAGAAAATGACAGGCATCTGGGGTGTGACTTGCGATTCTTGCCTGTAATGCTCATACCATTCCACCCCCACCCACACCCTGCAGCCAGTGAGAGGCATCAAGGTGTGCCTTGGACTCTTCAGGCCCAAACTTCACCCCATTCTCCTATACCGCACCCATCTCACCGTATTTCCTGATGAAATGGGGTGCGCATAAGGGCCAAAGACCCCAAGGCACAGTGACACTTGTCAGTGTCTGCAGGGTAGGGTGTGGTGAAATGGCATGGTCATTATGCCTGATGACCCAAAGGCACACCCCAATGCCTGTCACTCTCTGCAGGGTGGTGGTGGGGTTGGCTTCAGTTCAATACTTCGCTGCCATTCCTATTATGCAGCTCTGTAACTTCTACACTACCAATGCCAATGCCAGCAAGCAAACATTCAGCATTGACAAATGCTTGTTTTTATCCTGTCACACCTAACAGCTGTTTAAGTGCTCTGTTTGCATTGACTTCTATTTAATTCTGGGGTTAGTTTTTAAAGAACTGCTTTATTTAATGGCAATTAAGTCTGTCAAACAATCAGCACACTAGCACAATTCCCAACCCCTGGGCTCTAATACTTAATGAGGATTGGGTGTGTTCGATTTGCAAGGTTTAAAAATACATGACTTTTCCAGATCTTAAACACTACTTTTTGGCCATTCAGTTTCGTTACATAAAGGACTGGGTGTGTAGATTGGAGGAGGCAGGATGGGTTGACTTAGAAGAACGGGACTGTCATGCGCGACTGTATGCTTATTTATCCAAACAGGGCTGTGCGGCATATGGTAGGCTGCAGCAGGCTAACCCCCTGGTGTTGGCCATCCTGGATGGCTGGCAGCAAATTTGCCGCCTTGTGAGAGTGTGAGAAGAAGAGATGTTGCTGATCCCGGTGGCTGGAAACCTCTTTTTTCTTCTGGGATGGTCAGATGCTGAGTATTGTGAATGGAAAGATGGGGTAAACTGTATGGGAGACCTATGCTCTTGTAACCCCCTTGTTACCTGGGGTTACTAGAATCCCAGTAAGACCTAGTGGTAGGCAGGGAAGGCAGCTTGTGAAACTCCAGTTAAATGGATTTCACACTGTCTCACTCTGTTCTCAGTCTCAGCTGAGACTGAGGGATGACATCACCATAGAACTGTCGCAGCTGCATGAGCCACAATGGAATCTGCAGCAGGGAGTTGGAACAGAATGTTGGGAGGTTTGAACGGTAGTCTGTAGGTCAGTTGGAGTTTGGAGCTTGCTGAGAGAGCAGCACAGCAGCTCTGTGTAGGTTCTTGGAGCCTCAGCCCTGACATAGGGCTACATTTAGTAAATAAGGTGTGTGTTTCCACCTAAAGAGAGACACAAAAGCTAGTTTTAAAGTGGTGGAGACCACTGACTTAGGTCTCAGTGCCCCCTCCCTCAGGGGATGGGGGCAGGAAAGGTTGTCCTGCATATTCCAAGGGCAACCCCCTGGTTTTCTACTAGTGGAGAAGCTGCCTTATTTGTTCAAGAGTTTTTTGGGAAACAAGAAGATTTGTGAATCACCTGTGGGGCACCTGCAACTGGAGGGTGAGTTTTTGTTCTTTCTAAAGGGCCCATGTTTTCACCCTGGGACTTGTGTGATAGTGGGGATTGGACTACTGAAATAGTGGGAGGCCTAGAGTAAAAGGCTTACCCAAAAGTAAAAGTATGTTCAAGTCCAGCACATATGGGAAGTCAAGACATGTAGAAGAGATGTGACATACGTCTACCCAGTAATCTACATTGCCAAGTTTTCAGAAAAGAGTTGTTTAGTTTCCAGAGAAATGGCCGGGTATGGATTGTGGGAGCTGGAGGTGGGAGACCCATCTTTAGTGACCAGGTCCACCTCTACGGATTTGCTCTGTGGATTTCTACTTTGCCTCATGCACTCGGCCAGTGATGAGGGAAGTACCCAGATGTGGGATTGGAAGGAAAATTCCCTCTAGGAGTCGAAGGCTCTAAGGTGGTTTGGGAAGCCACAATAGGAAAACTGGTTCATTTCCCAAAATGGACTGTGGATCAAGTGGCCGTCGGGGGAGCCGGGCCAGTGGGGAAAACCCAAGTAGTGTACAAGTCGGGCTGTGTACCCAAAGCTGCGTGCAAGTCCGGGCTGTGTGCCTGGTGGGTTCAGAGCCTGAGGGCTGGAAATAGTGATGAAGTGTTCTGTTGTCTCTAATCTGCATTACCAGGAATGTAGCCCCGTGGGGTCCGTCTATGCTTTGTTTGTTCAGCTTGGATGTGAATAAAAGCCACACTGTAGAATCCCATTCCTGGTTTTGGACATTACAGTTATTGCTTCCTGTGTTCGGATTTACTTGGGTGCCCCTGTGCAGAGTAGCCAAACCTAGGCCCCCTGTGCCGAGTAACCTCATCCTCCCCGAACCCAGTCCCCACCAGGTACTGCTGTCAGCTTCAACAGCATGCCACCTGTCGTTTGGCAAAAAGGCAGGGGTCGGGGGTTACACTCTAATGAGGGATTGCAAACTTTTGGGGCCCTACGGGAGCTCACAGGTCTGTCCCATCTACATTTTTTCTGCTACTTACAAGGAAGGGCGTTTGGAAGGGGGGCTACGTCAGGATCAAACTACTGGCTCCCCACTGGCACAAGTGGAGCAATTAGTTTGTGCTGCTGAGAAGGATAACAGGAGTCTTATTCGCAGGGCAGTTCATCAGGGTAGTCAATTCTCGCCAGATGTCACCCATAAGACAAAAACCCTGTGGGAGTGGGACCTGGGGATACCCATTTCTGAAGAAAACTGGTAAATGATCTCGAGTCAACACAGGGGTATATTAATTTGTAATATGTACAAGGAGTTGTTTTACAAATTTATTCACAGGTTGTACTACCCACCCATCGTAGTCCATAAATTAAATCCCACAGTCACCCTGCTTTATGGGTGGTGCACCGTGGAGCTGGGCTCTTTATTTTCATAATAAAGTGCATGTGCAATTTCCAACCAAAGGTTGCAGAACTGAGGCCTGCTCAGTTCTGCAGACCTTTAAGAAATACATCACTTTCGACTTTACTGGGGCGCCCGATCACAGTTACACCTTTATTGATGTTATTTGGCATTGAATATCTGGGGTTGGAAGGGTGGGTCTTGCTACCACGTTGGACCTGGGTGCTGTTGATATTGGCATGGCATTGCTGGGTGGAGATGGCATGAACTTGAAAATAAATAGCTGATCCAATCAGGGGTCAGCTATTCTCTTTGATCTGCACTGTCCAGCAACCCAAGCTGATCCGTCAAAGTCAGCCTGGAATGTCTGGCAGCTGTAAGAGGAAACCGTCCATTGATGTCTGTAGTGGCGGTCCCGTGCACTCGACCCTCCCTCCCTCCGCGCCCCCCCAAACATAACACTGACACTAGGAGGCGCCCAATCCCCAAGTGTCACCAGCTCTTAAGTTAAACCCCAGCGGTGCACTACCCGCCACTCCCAATATAGAAGTTACATCTCCTTTTTATTAGGGTACTCCCCATGACTGTGCTGCACTCCCAACCCTCCCTCTCGCTTAACCTCCCGACACAACAGTGATACAGGGGTTGCCCGATCTCCCAGTGTTGCCACTTCTTAAGATAATCCCCCCCCCCCCACTGTCCAGTACCACACTGCTGGCAATGCGCGGTCACATCTCCTCCGCAGGGATAGAAACACAGAAACATAGAATTTGACGGCAGATAAGGACCGCTTGGCCCACCTAGTCTGCCCATTTTCCTACCTAACAGATAAGCTGCAGATCCTAGTTAACCAACAGCTTACTTCCTCTTACCCGCCCCTAGGACTGCCTTATGCCTGTCCCATGCATTCTTGAAGTCCCCACTGTTCTTGACTCACGACCTCCTCAGGGCTGTTCCATGCATCCACAACCCTCTCTGTGAAAAAATACTTCTCACATTACCCCTGAGCCGTCCCCCTCTATCTTCAAATTGTGCCCCTTGTTCTTGCACATCTCTTTTCTGGAAGATGCTACCCTCTTGGACTTTGTTAATTCCTTGAGGTACTTGAAAGTTTCTATCATGTCCTCTCTCCTTCTTTCCTCAAGAGTATACATATTAAGCTCCTTTAGTCTTTCTTCGTATGTCTTCTGGTGCAGACCCTGCACCATTTTGGTTGCCCTCCTCTGGACAGCCTCCACTCTGTCTATGTCTTTGCGGAGATGAGGTCTCCAGAACTGCACACAGTACTCCAGATGGGGTCTCACCAACTGTCTGTACAGAGGGATAACAACTTCCTGTTTTCTACTATTGATGCCTCTTTCTATGCATCCCAGCATCCCCCCAGCCTTCCTTACTGCCTTCTCACATTGCTTGCCTACCTTTAGGTCATCTGATATAATTATCCCCCAAGTCCTTTTCTATTTTTACTGTTGTCAGTATCTCACCCCCCATTATGTACGCTTCCCCTGGGTTTTTGTTTCCCATGTGCATTACCTTGCACTTCTTTGCATTGAATCTGAGCTGCCATACATTTGACCATTCCTCCAACCTTGCCAAGTCCCTTCTCATCCTTTCCACTCCATCTTGTGTATCAACCCTGTTGCAGATCTTTGTGTCATCTGCAAAGAGACATACTTTTCCTTCCAGTTCCTCTGCAATGTCACTTATAAAGACATTAAAAAGGACCGGTCCCAGTACTGAACCCTGCGGTACCCCACTAGTAACCCTCCTTTCTTCATTGTGTACTCCATTTACTACTACCCTTTGTGTCCTGTTGTCTAGCCAATTTTTTATCCAGGCTACCACCTTGGGACCCATTCCAAGGCTGGCTATCTTGTGTATTAATCTTTTGTGTGGGACTGTATAAAGTGCCTTGCTAAAATCTAGGTAGGCCATGTCCACAGCCCCTCCCTGGTCTACTACTTTGGTCACCCAGTCAAAGAAATCTATTAGATTCGTCTGACATGTCCTTCCCATCATGAATCCATGCTGCCTTGGGTCCTGTGCCCCACTGGCCTCTAGGTACTCAACAATTCTTTCCTTCAGAAGTGATTCCATAATTTTCCCTACCACTGAGGTCAAACTAACTGGTCTGTAGTTTCCTGCCTCTGTCCTGCTCCCACTTTTGTGAAGAGGAATCACATCTGCCCTCCTCCAGTCCTCGGGTACCACCCCATCCTCTCATGATTTGTTAAAGAGAGTAGTCAGCGATGTCACTAGTTCTACCCTTAGTTCTTTTAGAATTCTTGGGTGAATCCCATCAGGCCCCATTGCTTTGTCCACCTTCAATTTTATTAGTTCTTTCAGAACCCTTTCTTCTGTAAATGGACTGGTATCGACCCCCGTCTTCAGAGTGTTTCTCTTGTTTGGTTTAGGTAACTCCCCCTCTTCCTTTGTGAATACTGAGCAGAAATATTCGTTCAGTATCCCTGCTTTTTCACTGTCACCCTCTACCCACATTCCCTCCCCTTCATTAAGCTTCAGTATCCCTCCTTTGGTCTTTCTTCGCTCCCTAATGTACCTATAAAAGGTCTTATCCCCCTTCTTAACAGAATGGGCTATCCTTTCCTCGGTTTGGGCCTTTGCTATTATGACTGCCTTCCCAGCCTCTTTCTGCTTTAACTGATAAAGTTCTCTGTCCTGCTCCTTCTGTGTTTCCTTATATTTCCTGAATGCTGTCCTTTTCTCCTTAACTTTCCCTGCCACCTCTTTTGTGAACCATAGCGGTTTTTTCCTTCGTTGTGTTTTATTGATTTGCTTTACACAAAGGCTTGTTGCCTCTGTGATGGCTGTTTTGATCACTCCCCATTGTTCCTCCACCCCTCCTTCTTGCCTGTTTGCTAGTGCTTTTCTGAGGCACTCTCTCATTTTCCCAAAGTCAGCCCTCCTAAAGTCTAGTACTCTTGCTTTTGTATAGCTTGATTGTATGGCTGTGTTTATCATGAACCACACTGTTTGGTGGTCGCTTGTTCCCAAATGCTACTCACTCTAAATCTGAGATTCTTTCTCCATCCCCATTTGAAAGTACCAGGTCTAAGATTGCTCCTTCCCGAGTGGGTTCCGATACTAGCTGTCTGAGGCATGCCCCTGTAGGGCATCAAGAATGACCCTGCTCTTGGATGTGCCTGCAGCAAGGTGCTCCAGTTAACATCTGCATATTCAGGTCCCCCATCAACAATATCTCCCCTTTTTCTGCTATTCTAAGAAAGCCTTCTATCATTTCCTTGTCCATTCCTTCCCCCTGAGATGGGGGTCTGTATACAACCCCCATGCGGATTGTGGTGCCATTTCCTGTTTCCAGGGTGACCCAAAGTGCCTCATCTGTTCCCTGTTTACTCTTTAGTTCTGTTGCTTTGATCCCTTCCTTTACATAGAGAGCTACTCCTCCTCCTCTTTTACCCTACCTGTCCCTCCTGTAGATTGTGTATCCTGGTATGTTGACATCTCAGTCATGGTTCTCTGTGTACCATGTTTCTGTGACTGCCACAATATCCAGGCAACCCTCTTCCATCAAGGCCACTAGTTCAGGGAGCTTGTTACACAGACTACGGGCATTGGTACTCATCACCCTATACTTTTTGATAGCCTTACCCCTTTTAGCCCCATTTCTGTCCTTACTGCCTTTGCCTTTTTTTACATTTAAATCTGTTCTGCTCCCTAATAACTTCTGTACCATGGTGTTTACCTCACTAATCACCATGTTTTGTGGGGGGAGGCTCGGATTTCCCTGCTTCTTTTCAGTGCCTCCCCCCTTGGCTAGTTGAAATGCTTGCCAATGAAGCATTTAAACCTCTCATCTAGGATCCTGGTTCCCCTCGGACAGGTGCAGACCATCGCACCAGTATAGGTCTGCATCCTCTCAGGTGGCTCCCAGTCCCCAATGAAGCAAAACCCTGAGCTCCACACCAGTTTTCAACCACTCATTGAATTCCTGGTGAAAGTGCCCTAGCATCTCCTTGCCATAGACAGGCAGCACCTCCGAGAAGGTTACGCATTATCGCTACTTGTCTAAGGCCCTTCCCAACTCTACAAACTCCTCTTGCACTGCTCTGATACCATTCCTAGCCAGGTCATTTGTCCCTAGGTGGACAATGACATCCAGCTCCCTCCCTCGTGCAGCTCCTCCCACGATCCTGAGGATTCGCTTCCTGTCCTCCAAGCCGTGGCAGGAAGACACCACCTCCCTCCCCTTCCTCCCCCTTTCTACCCCCCTAATGATTGAGTCCCCCACCAGGAGTTGTTTCCTTCCCCTGTGGGGTCCCATGCCACCCTCCTTTGGGTCTCCTTTGTGAAGGTTCCCAGCATCCTCCTTGGTCTCCACTGCAGGTGCCTCCATAGAGGAACCACTATCCACCAGAAGAGTGAATGAACTGTGGAGAGGTACAGCTGGAGGGATGCAACTCTGTTCCACCACCCTCTCCCTCCTTGAGCCCACCCTGGTCCAGCCTCTCCTCTTTCTTGGCAACCTCTGAGGTAGTGGCATTGGCCCTGGTGGTCCCTGGAGTGGGGGAGGAGGTTTCGAATCCTAGCCAGGTCAGCCTGGAGACGGCAACCTCCTCTCAGACCAGAGAGGTGCCTGCAATAGGGCAGCATCGCAGCCTCCAGAATGTCTCCCGGAACACTGCCGCCCACAGCCATTGCACTGCACCACTCCTATCATGTCTTATTTTGTGTCCCTCTACTGTTTCTCCTGGATGCTTACTCTCTCCTCTCCTTACAACTCTCACCCTTCCTGTTCTGGGACAGCAACTTCCTATCTTCTTCAGTAGCCTCCTTCTTCCTTGCTCAATATCAGACCACCAGCAGCTAGGGGGGGAGAGTGAGCTACTTTTTCTACTTTAGGGTTGACAAAACCAATGTTTCTCTATGATCCTTTCCTTCCTACTGCCAAACAGGAAGTTCCTGTTGACAGTCAAATCCAGTGGCTATAAAAGGAGAACTGGCTTTGGGTGGGTGGGATGGAGGGCAATTAGTAAGAAAAAAGGCTAGCAACAGGAAGTTGTAATTTGACTCACCTGCTTTTATAGTGTCTAAACCACACCCCCAGGTAAGCTCTCTTTCCTCCTACTGGTTTAGCAAAGTCAGCTGATACAGTACCCTTCACTGCACAGAATACACACTGACCTTCTTTCTTTTCTTTCTTTTTTTTAACCCTAAATAAGTCCCCTTCTACTTCTAATACAGTTATCTGTCTACTTAATCTTAACAGACACTGACTCCTGCTGAGATATACGTTTTAAATTAAGAAGAAAATGAAAATGTAGCTTCTTTTAGTTAGCTGCTTTCTGCTCTACAAGCAAGGCTAGCAACAGGAAGTTGTAATTTGACTCACCTGCTTTTACAGTGTCTAAAACCACACCCCCAGGTAAGCTCTCTTTCCTCCTACTGGTTTAGCAAAGTCAGCTGATACAGTACCCTTCACTGCACAGAATATACACTGACCTTCTTTCTTTTCTTTTCTTTCTTTTTTTTAACCCTAAATAAGTCCCCTTCTACTTCTAATAAAGTTATCTGTCTACGTAGTCTTAACAGACACTGACTCCTGCTGAGATATACATTTTAAATTAAGAAGAAAATGTAGCTTCTTTTAGTTAGCTGCTTTCTGCTCTACAAGCAAGGCTAGCAAGGCTGTTTTTTTCTTTTTTCTTTTTTTTAGTACCCCCCACAAGAAACATATCAGAGACACTGAGGATGCCCAGTCCCCCAGTGCCATGAGCTGAAATAAA
Organism: Neoceratodus forsteri; assembly: GCA_016271365.2. Taxonomy (NCBI): domain Eukaryota; kingdom Metazoa; phylum Chordata; order Ceratodontiformes; family Ceratodontidae; genus Neoceratodus; species Neoceratodus forsteri. The sequence goes on along the minus strand of CM028130.1, from coordinate 958,638,319 downwards.
GAGAATCTTCCCTCGTAGTTGTTTTTTTTTTTTCAAGAAACCCTGTAACAAGAAAACCGTGCATTGATGTCTGTTGCAGCCATTATTGTCCCCTCACCTGACTCTCCCACTCAGCACACCCCCAGTCCTTACTTACCCATCGGGGGTCCAATGCCATAATCCCTCTGTGGACACATGAGACCTTTCTCTCCTTGAAAGCCAGATCATGAATTAAGAAACAGGTAATGCAGTTCAATGTATTTCAATGGGGTTTTGAACTTGGTGGCATAACTTGGCCATCTTTGCATATATTTGACCCAAATTTTCAAAATGCTTTTTTGGGGACACCACCTCATGAAAAAATTGCATTGATATTAGGCAAACCTGTCCCAAAAAGTGATTTCATGGTCCCTGTGCAAAATCACCTTTTGGGCAGGAGATGCAAATGTTCTCTGCCCTTGTTCATGAGGTGGGGTCATAAGAAAGCTATGTTGAAAATTTAGTCTAAAAATAAAAAAACAACAAATTTATGAGCCAACATTGAATTTTGTGAATGTAGGCTCCTAACTTTGGTAATCTTCAATATTTGTAGCCCAGATTTACAACATAGCCATTTCTTTACAGCACCTCATGAATGTGACAGCTGTCATTTTTCAAATCCAGGCCAAAATGTGTTTTTACATCCTGAAAGGTGATTTTGCGGTCCCTGCACAAAACCATCTTTCAGGTAGGAGTTGAAAATGTTCGCTGCACTTCTTCATGAGGTGGGGTCACCAGAAGGCAATGGTGACAATTTCGGACAAAAATATTAAAACATAACAAAGTTATGAACCTGTGTTCAAATTTACAAATGTAGGTTCCTAACTTTGGTAATACATAACCCACACAGAGCACCACAACGCATTTACTACCCCAGGGCTTCTACATCAGTGGCAAACATCTGGCTTTGACAAACACTTGTTTAATTAGCTCTGAGTTTTGTAACCTGTAATATCAATTGATCTGAAGCCTTAAAAAATAAGTTAATAAAGTTTGTTGATGATGTTAAAATAGGGGGAGCAGTGGACACATTCAACGATTAAGCAATAATGCCCGACAGGGTGTGTGTCATGCTGGGATAACATCACGCCTCAGGTGGCTGGGCACGAGACCGCAGACCGAGTGCATCCAATAACTGAGGCATGACGTAATCCCAAACGACACACACCCTGGAGGGCATTATTGCTATTATACAATGGCACGTTGTTATACAGAATAAAAAAAATTATTTTAAAGATGTTTTTGTGTGGAAAAATATTTTTGTTTTTTAAAAGAAGATGAAACAATCAAGCCAAAGCATATCAAGCAAAAGCTCAACTACAGGTTCACAGTGAGGCTGAGACTAGACCGTGATGTTGTACTAGGATAACATCACGGGTCCAGCTCAAGACTGACCAATCAGAGTCCAGGATTTTTTCTTGCCATTGTATAATAAACTAATCTTTGGACAGGACTTAATCCATATTTCAGAATGGGCGATAACAAATGGGATGAATTTTTAATAAGGAAAAATGCATAGTAATGCATTTAGGTAGGCATAATATCCAGCAGACCTATTATATGTAGGGCCTTAGGCTTAAGGCTTCAACATGTGAGAAAGATATAGGGGTTTATATTCATAATGACCTAAAAATGGTGTTCATAGTAGAATAACATCAAACAAAGCTATTCATTTGGTAAATTGTCTAAGAAGGGAGTTCCATTCTAGAAATGGGGAGGTGTTGTTGCCATTGAGCAGAACATTGGTTAGGTCCATTCTGGATTACTGTTCCACTGTGTGGGGCCCCTTTCTTGTGAAGGATGTTAAATTGTTGGAAAGACCACAGAGATCTTTTACCAGATAGATATCAGGTTGTGAAGGAATGTTATATGAGGATAGATTGGAGAAACTGGGATTGTAGTCCCTAGTCAATAGGAGAGCAAGGGGGGACTTACTGTTTTTGTATAAAGTTCTAAGAGATGGGGATCTTAAAACTGACTTGGGATTAGTAATCAGGGAGAAATCATATCAATTGAGAGGGCACGATAGGCAATTGAGGGAAGTAATGAGTAGGACAGAATTAAGAAGAAATGGCTTTAAGTGCAGGGCGATTAGAATGTGGAACAGACTGCTTCAGGAGGTGGTGGAAGCCGAAAATTTGAGTATCTTTAAGAATAGATTGGATAAATATTTTGCTGAAGTTGGTGACATCTGTTACCACCACTGAATTGTGAGGAAAATCCATATGGGCCTTGCCTTCTTGACTTTCCTATTATTCCAGTATGAACTCCAGTATGAAGCTTCCTTCCAGACTTTCATTCACTCAATGTCATCGGGTTTCGGAACTGATAAGTAAACACGTTTTATAACTGAAATCTGTTATGCTTAGTTAGTGAAGGAGGGTAAATTAATTTTAAGAAGGACTTAGCTACTGAGGAAGCATGTACCAGGGTAGTATGACTGGGAAAGTCAGGTGACTGCTGGCAACAGATAATATATATATATATATATTTTACAATTTATTTACCCAAGATAGGCCAGTGGCCAGGTAGTATCTCATTTCCAGCGGGGTCTTGCTTTTACCCATGTTTACAATGTATTTACCCAGGCTGGTTCAGCTAAGATGTAACACTACATTTCCAGTATGGTCCTTCTTCTACTCATTCCCCCAGCTGGGAGGACTGAAGCCCTGGGAAGTTAAGTGACTTGCTCAGGGTCACACAGTGATTATCTGGCTGAAGCAGGGTTTGAACCTGTGACTTCTCGGTTCACAACAGTGCTCTAACCACTAGACCACACTGCCTGCTTGGAGGGGTGGGGAGAGGGAAGACTGGTGGCAATGTTTTTCTGCTTATTTACAAATTATTTACCCAGGACAGCCCAACTGGGATGCAACATCTCATTTACAGTGGGGTCCTGCTTTTATCTGTTTTTACAATAATTTTACATAGGACAGCCCATCTGAGATGCAACATCTCATTTACAGTGGAGTCCTGTTTTTATCAATTTTTAGTGTGTTTATCTAGGGTAGGCACATTTAGATGCAACATCTCATTTCCAGTGCAAGCCTCTTTCTATTCATTTCCACAGCTGGGTGGAGTGGGGCAACGTGAGGTTACATGACTTGCTCACAGTCACACAGTGAGTATTTGGCTCTAGCTGGGTTATACAGATGCCTTTTTTTTGTCTCCATTAATCATAAACAGACCCATACTAGTAGCCCAGTGTGTACTGACAGAAACATTCTGTTCTACAGGAGAAAACTTAATAGTTGTTTCTAGGTGGGCTGCACTGTCCTCCTTCTCAAGTTGTTAATGATGGATAGTGCTAGAGAAATCACAATTTCTTTCTGCACTGCACTACAATAAGATGATCAAACTATTACGTAGGGTGATGCACCAAGAGAGGAGGCTGTAGTAAAATATTTTCTGACATCTGACATGCCAAGGTGCTGGAAAATGGGGGGGGGGGATTCCTTTGTATAAGTGGCGTGCTGGTATCTCCAGCACACCACTTACTGACATTCTTAGATGCCGGCATCCCTGAAAAGTAAGATTATGCCTCTCATTATTAATTGCGGTTAGTTATAGAAAAATTGGCAAGGCATTTTTTATTGATATAGCGTTCTTTCCTCATAGGGCTCAGAGTGCTAAACAGCCACTTATTTAAACAAACGCTAGTCAGAGTCAATACGGCTGCAAAATGATTTTAGTGAATGTTCATGATATCAGGAATTAGTACAGTGTTTTGTTGTTAAAGGTTCTATTTAAAATTTTTCATATTACAAGTAATATGGCATGTAGTGTCATAGATGAAAGAGACATTAGCAGTCTGATACTAATGTGACACATCCTCAGGATATGAGGAGGCTCGTAAAGTTACAACTGGCAATAAAAGTAATGAAAGGTATAACATCAAACCTGGTATTAACTACCGACAAGGCATAGTTTCAACAGTTGGTTAGTGCATGTAATTATTAAAAAAAAGCTTTACATAGAAACCACCACATCAGGAAATATAAATTTATATAGAAGTCCATTTTGCACATCTTGGGGTGAAGCACTCAGGGGTTCATTCGTATATATTCCTTCTCTTGAGAGACATTTTCTCTAGCACTGTGGATCCAATGAACTATACGATACAAAATACAAATGTCAGACATGTAATCTACAAAACAATGAAAAGCAGGAAATTATTATCAGATGCTCATTTGGTCATAATACAATAAAGAAACACTTCTATTGCAAAGTATGCCATCTTCATATACTGGAAATAAAGATGGTCTATAAAAATCTTACAGAAAATGCACAAGTTCAAAGCAATTATTCACACCTGGGCCATAGCGAGCCCCCAAGGTATAGCTCCATTATGCCTGAGCATCTGATATAATAACGTCTTGCTTTTTATATGTAGTTTTTAGAATAGATTCCTGACATTTGGAATCATTGTACTGCAGAGTTCATTGATTCCACAGTCCTATCCTAAAGAAAATGTCTCTCAAGAGAAGGGATATATAAATGAATACCTGTACATTTTAGATCCTCTGTGCTTCACGCCAACATCTACAAAATGGACTTGCATCTAAGTTTTTATTTCCTGATATTGTAGTTTATATGGAAAGCTTTTTTCTAATTACATGCACTAGCCAACTGGGAAAATATGCTTTGTGGATAGTTTATACCAGGTTTGATATTATACTTTTCATTACCTTAATTGCGGTTGCAATTTCATAAGTGCCTCCTCAAAACCTGAGGATGTCTCACATTCATTGTTTTACATTTTTAATTTGTACAGTACACATCACTGGTGATGGATAATATATGTAAGCAATAACCCACGACAGGGTGTGTGGTTATTGGGGATTAATCAACACCTCGGGTGTGTTGTGAGGCATGAGGCCGCAGGCAGAGTGTCCTCACAGCACACGGGGTGTGGGTTAATCCCCAATAACCACAGACCCTGGAGTGGGTTATTGCACTTATAACATGGGCCAAAAGTGGACAGAAATGGGCAAAAAATGTTAAAATAAAAGGGAAAACATGTGGGAACTACTTAGTGTTCTTCCACCATTTATGGCCACAGTACCACAGTTTTCTGTGTTTTGCCACCGAAAACAAAGTGCCAAACAGATAATTTTGTGGTGAACAGGACACACAGAATAGGATCAAGGAGCACATGGAAATTCATATTGTGCTGAGATCAGAGTGCTGCATCATTCTGTACGCTCAGATTACACTATGTGTATACTCCCCTTCCCCGCATCCGTTCCCTGCTTACACTGAACTGTTCCCCCGACACCCAAAATTAATCAACTACTGCCACACATAGCATGGACACAAGCCTGATGATATCTATTACCTCTGTGCCATCGTTCTCCGATTACTGAAAGACAAAGAAGCAGAAGTAGTAATTGGCAGTGCTGCTTGCTGCTATCACACTGATTCACTGTTCACTGTGTCAGCTGCCACTCTGTCTCGGGAGTCTGCTACCGACATTGCCGCCAATGATTGTTCAATGCTACAGATCTTGGAGGTAAGCACGCCGGGTGTCTCAGACACTCACACCCTTAATTACAGTGAAATAGAGAGAGAGAGAGAGATACGGAGACGAAACTGTATCAGTTTCACTTCCTGATCATTATACCATGCACAATCATCATTTCTCTGTGGTAACGGACTCGATTTCTCTTTGTACGCATTGAACTATATTTCCAACCGCTGATAGAAAACTGCAGAGGGCATAATCAGGTTTTTCTGCGTGTGTATGCTTTGATATGCAGCTATTCCTTTGCTACTGTTCTATCGGGACAATGGTTAGTGGCAGTATTTACACATGCCATGATTTCACCGTGTCCATCGGGTCGGTGGCTGGGAACTGAGCTCTGATAGGAGTGTACTGTCCGTGAAAAATTATCGGCTGACATTACAGTGTCCACCGGTGGGTGGGTGGGAACTCTAAAACCAGTTCCAGTCTCAGTGAAAGCGAGAGCAACATGGCGACTGTTCCATTATTTTTCACCTGCAATTAACAAGATCTGGTATTGTGTAGGTTTCTCAACTAAAGGACTGATCAACCACATCCAAAGGAGGTGACTGATTAACACAGATTAAACAGTCACCTGATCAGTCTCTGCCAATCACATCACAGAAACATGCTTGCCTGTGTTGTAAAATGGCATTTCTACAGTAAGTTACCAACTCTGATGAAGCTCCGCTTCTGAACTGAAACATTAGTTGTTTTTGCCCCAATCTGGTATAGCATTGCTCCCTGCTATTCGCTGCACTTTTGTTGTTTTGAGTATTCATCCTATGAATTTGCATATACTTTTTTATGAAGATAGTTAACGTTTTACTGCTGACTATGGAATAAAGTTGCTTTTATTTGATGTCCGAGTGACAATAATACAATAAATAGCAGGGAGCAATGCTACGATGGAGTAGTGCAAAAAACAACTATTGTTTCTTTCTAAAACATCACTGGAGTTGGGCTCCCAGTGTCTGCTTACTTCTTTTCATTGACTCTTTGACCTGGTGGCTGGGCAGCAGGTGTCAGAATGGATGGTTGGCAGCACCCAGGCTTGGCTGTCATTGTCCACTTACTTTTTTTATTTACTGTCTGACTCCAGGGTTGGGCACTTTGAGTCAGAATAAGGGGAGTCTGGTGGCACCAGGGTTCAGCAGCAAGTGGCTGCATACTTTTCATTTAGTTTACCATCCAATCCCGGAATTGGGCATCCGATGTTGAGGGGGGCACTCGTGTTTGGCTCCTGGTGACTGCCTAGCTGTGTTAATAGTGGCAGCTTCAGGTTTTCAATCAGAAGCAGGATTCATATGCCTCTGACTGCTTTGTGTTTGTGTCATAAATACCCCACTCACACCTTAACCAGTATGCCTCTCGCACCTGGCTGCCACAGACCCTAACCGGTGTTCACCCCTCACCATTTCCTCCGCCCACTCCCCACACTCTCAGCAAAAGTGGCATGCCCTGGATTCCTGGTGCAGCTCAGTCATCAGTCCCCTGCATCAAGCTGAGGCTGAATGCTCAAACCCCAGGTGAAATATGGGTCTTGTTTTATAAAATTTTAATCCACTAACTTCCCTGTATCAGAAGGGATTACATTTTCTTCAGTTAATTATAATAAAATAACAAGTCTCTTTTGGAATGCAGATACCTCCTGAGACTTACAATACCTCTTGTTAAACAGTGAGGGATTGGACATGATGGACTTAAGAGTCCCTTACAACATTAATATGTTACAGTGAGGGGCTGGACATGATGGACCTATGTTGCGTTTGGGTTATGCTCCCTATCATCTCACATACACCTTACACTGTATTCTTGGTCAATTATACTGTGATACTGCTATTTTGCACTAACATGTAGGTTTAGGCACCCATTGCTTAAGTGTGAGTGCCAGGAATGTGCTTTGCTGCTAATATATGCTAATGTTTACATCCTTTATAGGATTAGTTCATGCATGATTATTATACAGTACCTCACTGTAATGCATTTTGTTTGTCTTTTACATACATTCCATGTGCCGGATATTCAAACTGCGTCCAAAATGTGTGCAATAGCAGGAGCAAGCACAAGTCCATTGCGCACATGCGCAATAGATGCGATATTCAAACATGGAGCAAGGCAAATTGCGAACCAGCCAACGCCTGAATATCGCGATTCAACTTGCGCCATAGCTTGAACCAGGAAGGGAAGCTGAGCAGATATGATGAGCATAGCACAACAAGGCCAGCCCAGCTGAGCAGTCCAGAGGCGCCATAGCGCAAGCAGAGAGCCCCCCAGCAGCAGAGCAATGGAACTGCACAACCAGGGAGGTAGGCAGGGGCCCACCACCCATGCCATAGATGGGCACAGGAACACACTGCAGAACTAACAATGCACCCCCACACCCCAAGCACAGCATAAGTGGGGAAGGGAAGGAATATCCACCGGCCCATGGGGACAAACCAACAAAGCACAGCCAGGCCATGTTGCCCCAGCACACCTACTGGCAAGCTGAGACTGCCACACAAAGGGGGCGGACCACCCCAGTGCACATCAGCCCCCTCCTTGTGTACAGCACACCCTGCACTGTGACCCCAAGACACCACCCATGAGATGAGCAGTGACTGTCACTGCAGGAGTCCCCATGCATCCCCCCGTCACACTGCAACCTCGTGTACCACAGAACCATACAAGTCAGACCCACCATGAGCACCCAGCAGTGGGTGGCAGCACACGGCAAGACCGACTGAAAGCCACTCCCACACCAGAGACACCTCCCCACACACCCGAGACAATACCACCCCAGATGCCATGCACACCACTGCAACTGAGCACCTATAGCCAGCTGCAAATCAGAGACTACCACAGTATTCATAACGAAATATATATTTCTAATTAATATAATAACAATAACAATACGAACAACCAGAACTATATACAAATATATACAACACAAGGGTGGGGGTATGGGTACAAGGTAGGGGTGGGTAGGGGCAGGGGTGAACAACTGGGAGAGGGAAGGCAGGGTGTGAGGGATGGGTAAAGGGGGGAGGTGATGGGCAGCTACTGCCTGCCAGCCCACTCGTCATCCGCCTGCTGCTGGTCCCGGGGCCTCCTCCTGCGCCTAATGCCATGGCACTGCAGGTCCCTCAGGATGTCGAGGGAATCCATGGCCACCTGAATGAGCTGGTTGACCGACCTCTCAAGCCTCCGCAGGATCCGGACACCTAGGACAAGGGATCAGAATCAATGGCTGTCACTGTCCATATCCCTGAAGCCCACCCAACATGCATGGCATACAGCCAAGTGCCCCACTCCTGTGATGGAGTGCACCCACCCACAGTGACCGTGCACAAGACATGCCCAACCAGGCAGCAACAGCCATGTGTGCCACTACACACACACACCACCCATGTCCAGCACAGCACAACCAAGGCTGTATAGTGACGTGGCTACGCGGTGGGAAGGCAGTGCCACAGCCATGTGCCCAGTGAAAGCATGGACCACCATTGACGCACTCCCAGACATGCAGTGCCACTGGACAGTGCTGACTGTCACATGTCGCGTGCATGGCAGTGTTGTCCATGGATGGTGGCCATGCCCTGTCCCCCCCCACAGCATGCAATAGCATTCATGATGTCATGTCACTCACCCTCATCGTACTACTGCTGCTGCTGCTGTCGTGGTTCGTCACCACCACCACCACCACGCACAGCAACCGCTGCCACCCCTTGCTGCACCTCAGCCTGGGCCCTCCTCTGCTCCACCACGCCTGTGGGAAACAAAAGGTGAGAAACACATCAGTGAAATCCCAAAGCAGACATCCCCCTGCTCCAATGAGTGTGCCCGCCCACCCAGTCAGATCCATACATCACATAACCTGTAAACACCACCACAGCCAACCGTAGATCAACCCTCCCCCATGTGCTGGTCACAATACACAGTGTTACCCATACGGACAATACAGGTGCATAGACGGCTCACCCACCTGGCCGAGGCACCACGCCCCTCCTGGCACGTGACTGAAGTCGTGCCAGTAGTGCCGGCTCCCTCCTCCTCAGGTCACTGTACCGGTGCCTGCACTGCTCTGCAGACCGTCACTGGCCAGTGGCCTCCTCAAGGGTAGTGACCACCTGCTGCCACACATGGGTCCTTGCCATGTTCAGGGGGTTCATCCCCAAACAGTGGGCCATGGTGAGGCTCCACTATGGCCACCAGGTTTGCCAGTTCCACTGCACTCCATTGTGGGGCTCTCCTGTGTGCCATCCCTGCATGTATATAGGCAATATGGTGTTCGCAGCCGGCAACCCATCGCGGAATTGTTGTTAAAACAACTCGCTTATTCTCTATCGCTATTGTTTGTATAGCGCCGCCTAGTCCCTATCGCGCTGTTACTGAACAGTGCGATAGAGCTGCAGACATGCCATACGTACAGTGCCAAGGGGGCAAAGGTCGGGCACAGGGTCATGGGTCTCTGGAGCAAGGCCATGCACAGCACCATCGGACGTCTATATGTCCAGAGTGATTGGTCGCCTGTGTGCCATTGCCACAGTGGACTATTGTGCAGTTGTGCCACAGCGCCATGTAGTGACCGTCGCCGTAGCACCACTGGCACAATGGTGGTCGTCCTGAATTGCCAATGACTTACGCACGCCATCAGCGGCAGACACCCGCAAGCTACCTGGGCATGCGCAGGTGGTGTACTATGCAGTTACAGAACCGCGCCATTGGCTCAGCCGCTCAACCAGATGCATAAGCAACAGCGCGATATTCAGCCGTCATATGCAAATCATCCAATCAGCCATTCAATCAGAAGACGCGATTTACATCTCATAAAGTTGCTCCAGTCCTAATTTGCATACATCGTGCTATAAATATGCGACACTGTTCTGCAGTGGCCATATTCGGTTACTGCAGTTGATAGGTGAGTTGCATGCATTGTGCTGTTCTGGACCATGGCCCCAGAGAATTGCTGTGTACTGCACAGTCACAGGTGACCACCTCACCCATACAGGCTGTGAAATGACCGGCAGAGGACTGGGTGAGGAGGATGATGGTGGGCGGAAGAGGAGGCCCAACTTTACGAAGGCGGAGACAGGAGCACTGTTTGAGGCCTACCTGGCTGAGGAGCCACTTCTCAGTGGACGGCGGGGCACCCCTCAGGCCCATGCTGCTGCATGGGAGGGGGTGGCACATGCCGTCAACCTGCATGGCAGCCACCAGCGCTCTGTGCAGGAGTGTAAAAAGAAGATGGGGACCGACAGGAGGAGGGTGAAGGAGAAGGTTGCAGCCATCAGGGCGGCATGTGCTGCAACAGGCGGGGGACAGCCGGAGGTGGTGCAGCTGACCCCGGCGGAGGACATGCTTGCTGCAAGCATGCAGCGCAGTGCCATTGAGGGTGTTCCTGGAGGTGGCTTCCAGACAGGTGGTAGCCCATCACTGCATGGTATGTCATGGTCGGGGAGAGAAGGTAGTTCACATGCACTAACGTGTCCTTCCTTTCTGTTACAGATCCTGTGCGACTGCAGGGGTAAGCAGTGGAGGGCCTGTCCACTGCGGACAGCCATCCGGAGTTGGAGGAGGGACCATCCACCTCCGCAGATTGCCGGCGTGCACTGCGCCAGTATGCAAGCCTGGCTACCTTCACTGATGTTGAGACAGGTGTGGGGAGTGCCCTTCCTGTGTCTCAGTGGTCTGGCATGCAAGCATGCCAGCACGCTGTGGCTGTGGCACAGACCTGCACCATCGATGATGCACCGACCACTATGGGCATTGACATGTGTGTGTCACAGAATGGACTCACAGCAGGACAGCTCACGCCCATGGATCTAGCTGGTTCCGATGTGTGTGCCAGCATGTCAGCACAGTCCCAGGCTGTGCCTGTCAGCACCGGTGGGGCAGCACCGGTGGCTGTGCAGGTCACTGGCACTGTTGCGGCCACAGCAGTGGAACCACTGATTCCGTGGGCACAGCAGGTGGAGGGGCAGCAGCAGCAGTCACCCACCGGGACTGGGGCTACAGGGCTCAGCGGTGATGTAGGTGCACCACCTGTGGACATGCCCATATCTGGTCCTGGTGAGCAGCGCCCACCCTCAAAGGGTGCTGTACATCAGGCCCTTCCAGACCCTGAGGGACAGGTTGCCGATGTGGCAGACGACCTCTTTGATGAGCACATCCGTCTGCTGCAGGCATCAGTACAGCAGCAGATGCGGGTTGCAACATCCATGGAGGCACTGTGTGTGGCTCTGGAGTGGCACAGCAGGGACACCGAGAGGATCCTGTCCCGGACTGACCATTTGTGGGTGGATGTGACCGCCACCATCGACAGGCTGACACAGGCAGTGGTCGGTGTCATGGCCACATTGGGAACACAGTTAGGTGCCCCTGTGCCGCTCACACGCGCAATCGCTATCCACTCCCCATTCCTGGCGTGGCGTATTCCTACCCTGCCTAATAATCGGGTTCAGCTGTGGGCATCCCGGCGCACCCTGGTGCAGGTGCAGCCCGTATGCTGCAGACCCCTGTGCGGACAAGGTCACGCTCGCACAGTGGGACCCCTGGTGGTCCAATGGTGCCACCCCATGTGGCCCGTGCTCAGCCTGCCAGTACTGCTGGGTCTTGGCGGGGCTGCCCATGCATCCGAGGTGGCCATGGCACTGTGCTGCATGACTGAGCTGTCTCCCAGTGTGGGCCCTGTCTGGTGCTGCCCTGTGTGCAATGTGTGTTTCGGTGGGCAGTGCACCAGTGGGTGCCCTGCCCTACATGCAGACACACGGACCACCTGCACACCCTCCTGACTGCTGTCCACAGATGCGTGTGCATGATGATGCCTGCATTGCGCTGTACACCAAAGTGCAAGGGTGCCCAGCATCTGACACACGTACATGGACAGTACACGTGGTGGTGGTGGCCTGTGGACATGTGTGTTTTTAGTGTCTGTGTTCCTGCTCTGTTGTGCACCTGACCCCTGTGCACTTTGTGCCTGTTATTGTGTGTGTGTCTGTCCATGTGGCGTGTTACTGTTCACCCTCCCTGGTTGTGTGTGTGTGTCTGTGCCCTGCCACTTCCCTCTGGCCATGCACCCTGGTGTGTTTCCTGTGTGTATGTGTGGGTTGTGCCTAGCCACTGTTGGTTGCACATGGCTCCATGACTTACCTGTGTTGGGCGAAGTGCTCCTCTTTGATGGTGTCCCGGTGCAGCTGGGCCAGCCAGATCAGTCGGGGGTCATACCATCCAAGGGCGAGCTGCTCATCCCCATCATCATCGGCGTCACCAGCGTCCCCATTGTTGTCCCCCTCCTCGACCTGTATGGCTATCCCACAGTCTTTGGCCATGTTGTGCAGGATACAACAGGCCAGGAATATCCCACAGGCCTTTGAGGGGCTATACTGTAGGGCACCGCCGGAGGTGTTCAGGCATCGGAAGCGTGCCTTCAGCATCCCAAACACCCGCTCGATGATGTTGCGTGTGGCGGCTTGTGCCTCACTGAAGCATTGCTGCAATGGGGTCGTGGGCCACCGGTAGGGTGTGAGTGGCCAGGGACGGAGTGGGTATCCACTGTCACCTGTGTGGAGATAGTGGATGTTAGTGTCATGTTCAGGATCATATTTCCCCTAACCCTGTGTGCCACTCCCATGGCACCTGTGGCTTACCCATCCTTGCCCCGGATTTGCCAATCCTACATGCATACTCACCCACTAGATGTCCTGTGGGGATGTCCCCACTCTCGAATCGATGGCACAGTGCTGATTGGTACCATATGAATGAATCGTGTGCTCCGCCAGGGTGCGTGGTACAGACATTGATGATGCGCCCACTGGCATCACACACCACCTGGCAGTTGACACTGGAAAACCCCTTCCGATTCCAATAGGCAGCCCCATCGGGCCAGGTGGCGGCGAATGGCCATATGGGTAGTCTATCGCCTAGCACGCCAGACATACGTATACCCTGTGGAACTCCTGTATTTTGCTGTACGCTCTGCCGCAGTGCTGGGGAAATGGATGTACTCCGCAGCACGTGGCAGCAGTGTGCTGAGGAATTGGGTGAGGATGCGTGACGTGGCCGACTGTGTTATGCCTGTGGTGTCCCCTGTTGGTCTCTGGAAGGTACCCATGGCGAACAAGCACATGCAGGCTGTTACCTTTGTCTCCACTGACAGAGCGTGACTCCGTCGTGAGGGTGCCTGCATCACATCACTGCACAGCTCACAGAGCCGCCTCAGTATTGCCCTGTTCAGGCGGTACCAGCCCACAATCTCAACATCTGAATACAGCTCAAAGCTGATGCGGGCTCGGTACTACCTGTTGGGGGTGTAGCCCGATGGCTCTTCCACGGCCACGTCCCCTGCAGCATGCCTTCACCCCTCATTACAGCTTCCATGTGAAGCTGCCACTGTCCATGTCCCCTGCAGTCTCCGGCTGTTGTTGCTCTGTTACCCCGCTGTCCTGACTGCTACTTCCACTGCACCGGTACACCTACTGGCCTCTGCACTCTGTGGCCCCACACTTCCTTGCCCTCTTCTGTCCTGTGCACTCCTGGCCTGCACTGTTCATTGCTCTGGCCTTCTCTGTCTCCCTGCCTCATGTGGCTTCCTGTAGCGTTCTTCGCCTCTTCCTTGAGCCTTTTATTTTGGTTCATTTCACGCTAGGCCAACTTCCGCCTGATCCACTGTTGCGCATTGCAAGCCTTTGAATATCGATGCGCACTTTATGCATGGTTCTACCCCCTCTGCTGCATTACATACCTTCATTAGCATTGCGCTGTTGCTCAGCATGTTTTCTGTGGCGCAACTGCCTCCTGCTGAATATCGCGAGAATGGCGCAATTTCGGACTTGCGCTGGCCTAACCCTTGAATATCCCACCCATATATATAATCTATCTAATCACGGATAAGATGACTCTAGGATCATCAGTGATTACTTTATATATATATATATATATATATATATATATATATATTCTCATATGATTTTATGTAGTAGTGGCCTGTCAGCACTTCTCTTTGTCTAAGCAAGCTGACAGAGAGAAAGCCTTTGTTATGCCTTGTACTTAGGCAAGTAATGCCACGTGTAGTTTGGGCATGTCAGCATTTCTTTTGTCTAAACATCATGCTGACAGGAGCATATTCTTTGTCTCATATGATACTCATTGGTAATTCTGTTTCCTAAGTCATTATCCAGTGGGAAATGTCTTATACCATATTGTTTATAATTTAGAACCAACAGTTTGTTTCTCATATCTGTAACTATGAGGTCATCTCTGTTGCTATGTTGTTATCTGTAGTATATAGCCTTGTGTAACCCAGCTCCACACAGAGATCTTGGAAATTCTGGAGATTATGTACATTCTTCAGGAGACTAGTGAGAAACCCATTCTCCCTTGTGATTTTTCCTGTCACTTGCTTGTTAAGTATTGTAATAAATTACCATTATTACTCCTGCTTGTGTACAAAGTTTTTTGACTGACACTGCAGACACACAATAATCTTATTTACTCTAGAGCTGGTATCTAGATAACAAAATGGCGACCATTTGGCAGGTGTCTGGGTGTTAGTCAAAGTTACATTTTAATTTCCTCTGTAAATTAAAACACTGGGTGAGAAATCCCCAGAGACGAGCAGCTGAGAGCGTTTTCTGTTTAAATCTCTTCAGTCAGCTTGTGCACCACAATGCAGACAAACCAGATCTCTTGCCAGATATTTAAACTCTGTGTAATGAGCTTGTTTTATTTTTGTTTTTTTTCCTCCTTCTTTCTCTGTGGGAACACACAGCTGTAAAGGAATCCTAACAGATAGACTGCTTTCATTTGTGGTTTCAAATCCTAGTGGGTCTATACTCATCTAGGAGTCCGCATACGCCAAATGCTGTTTGTGTCCTGTCATGAACTTTGGTTGCAAACAAAGTTCTTGATCCACAGACAGCTAAGGGTTTCTCATTTTATATGACATGTCTAAAAAAATCAGTACGGAGTTTAGGCTGTATGCCTTAAAATACCAAACTGCTTACAGTGGTTGGCAAGATGTTTCTGATGTAGAAAAATACAGTGATAATCCATTAAAAGATATAATTGAAAGCCAGCCCGGTGGTGCTGAAGGTTGAGGCACTGGACCCACACCTCGCGCTACGCCGTCGAATGGACTTGGGTGGCCGGGGGTCGGCTGGGGAGAGGGAGGATCGAGCATTCCAAGGGAGGATCTCCTCCCTCAGGGGTGGATGACCAAGAACGCACTAGCATTCTGCATCTCTTCAAGCCAGTGGAAGTACCGGCAGCAGTAAGGGATGGAGGCGGCTCCATTCTGTGGAGTCAGGGAGGGGAGACGTTGGACTGCGCATGAGAGGTAAGGCATGCATCAGCACGCCTCCACTCAGGACGTATGTCCCAAGCTCTGGACGTCTCAGAGGGTAAGGGATTAAAGCTAGAATGCCCTTGGTTAAGGAACACACTGCTGTTATGTGAAATGTTGTGATTCTTCCCTATGTAATTTAACATCAGCTCTCCCTGAGAAGACTGAATGTACTGTTTTTCCTAACACTAACAGCATTGGGCACATGCAGCCCACTAATAACTTAAGCTGTCACCTTAAAAACAATGTTGCTACCCTCCGGTGGGGAAACCCACTTTACATTTGATGGAGGAGGGGACAAAAATGATTCTGAAAGCCCCGTTGCCACGTTGGTGGGGGGATACAGATTTGATTTCTGAACCTGTGCTGACAGCTGTTCCAGTATTACTTTCTCCACCCCTGACGGCTAGTGAACCACAATCCATAACTGGAGAACTACGTGCAACTTGCACACTTTTCTCCACTGTTCAGGCACCCCGATAGTGCCAGCACTGCCTGCACATGATGCAGAACCCCCTGCACCAGTGACACCTGGATCATTCCATACAGTGGCTGCAATAGCTGGCACAAGCCAGGAACAGTCAGGGTTATTCCCAGCACATACAATAGCAGGCACTTCTGGCAAGAAGGTGCAAGGTACTGTAATGTTGATATTGTCTTTTCTAGCAGTTTTAGCCCAAACACACAATGAACACATCAGATCCATTGCTTATGCATCCCAGATAGATACAACCTTTGTGAAAGGAATCTTTTGGCGGCATACTGGGCAGTGAGGTACTTTATGTACATCACTGGATATGCACCTATTGTGCTGCTTTCCAATCATTTGCCAACTAACTTTCTGTTGTCAGACAGAGTAAAAGATGACTCGGTCTCCAATGCCAGACTTACACACTGGTCTCTCATTTTACAGGATTATGACATCACTGTCCTTCCTATCAAAACTCCATCCCTGTTGGCCCATGGCTCACAATTTACAGAAGAAACCCATGATTGTTCACTCCAACCTCCGACCTACCAGCCCAGGGTCTTTTCTGACAGAACCTCAGAAAGTGTTAAAAGACACCACTGTGTGTTATGTTTTGACTGATGACTCAGCCACACATACCAACGAGGGTCAGATAGCAGGGTTTGGAATTTTAATTGTACATCTTAGTGATGACAGAGCGTGCATCATCATTATGTACGATTCACATGCATTGTTAAAACATGCCAGGCAAGAAAAAATGTAAAGCAGGGAGGCGAGGAGTCTCTTTATTATTACCACAAATGTTTGTGCATGGTTTACAGAACTGGCAAGTCCTTGAGAAAAGAAACAGCTTGTGTTAAGAGAGGAATACAAAGAGGTTTTCCCTATGTAACATGACACCAGCACTCCATGAAAGGGTTAAGTGCTGCATGCTTTAAGAAACAGCCTTGATCTAATAACAGAAAAGCACTGCACGGAGTGATTTTATTACAGATTCTAATTGAGTCTGTTCCTCTCTGACTGAATTTCTTTTGGAAGAAAACAAACTTCCAATACTAATAGTACCCCTGTGAAATAAGGAGACTTGTTTGTGTACATTACAACACTAACCAGTTTAAATACAAACCGTATCTTCATAAGGTTCGAGTATATTGTAGACGTGAACCTTATGCTCCAAAAGAAGGACCCTCATTTGAGGGCAGTGTATAGGTTCCTTAATACAAGAACTGAGGAATAACTTCCAGAAATAAGCCCTTATAAGAAAGTGAAAATGACCTTCACCTATCCAGTGACGGTCTACTCATTTGGTATCACTGCCGTAACATTCATGAAAAGTTATGGGTAGTTCTTGAACACCTGAGGGTAGATTTTATCTACTTTACAAAGTACATGATACTCCAACTGGTGGACATCAGGGAGTCAATAAAACACTAGACAGACTGAAATCCTCTGTCTGGTGGCCACACATGAGAAATGATGTAGAACACTACATTAATAACTGTTTGATCTGTGCATAGAACAATCCTATACCAGCTAGGAAACATGCTAAATTGTTACCCAAGGGGCATTCAGGCCCTTGGAACAACATCCAGATTGACTAGACTGGCCCTATGTCAACCACTA
The DNA here is from genome assembly GCA_016271365.2 of Neoceratodus forsteri. Lineage (NCBI taxonomy): Eukaryota > Metazoa > Chordata > Ceratodontiformes > Ceratodontidae > Neoceratodus > Neoceratodus forsteri. The sequence continues at coordinate 958,620,382 of CM028130.1, read as the reverse complement.
AGAACAACATTAAGTTTGCACTAGTCATCACCAGCCTACTTTCCAAATGGGTTGAGGCTAGCCCAACAAAGAGCAACACAGCCAAAGTGACTGCAAATGTCTTGGTAAACCAGCTATTTACCAGGTGGGTTTACCCCTAAAGGTAGATTCTGATTACATAGAGCCGGCTTTATAGCCAAAGTAATGCAGGAAATTCTGGATTTGTTATGGGTGAAACAAACATTTCATATCCCTTACCACTCTCAGTCATCAGGACAGGTGGGATGGACTAACAGGCAGATCAAAGTTATGTTATCCAAATTTGTTCAAGAAAACACCAAAAAATGGGATTCATTATTGCAGTTGCTCCTTATGGCAATAAGAGGAACACCCTCTGCAGGTACACAGCATACTCCAGTTTGAAATCCTGACAGGACAGTCCATGAGACTCCCAGAACACTGACTTCTGGACCTGTGTACTGCCACTGCTGATGGAACATCAGTGGATAAATGTGTTAAATAACTCAAACAAGACATCCAAAAGGTACACTTGTTTGCTGCACAATGTATGGGCAAGGCCCAACAACAGGTTCTACCCCTTTGTAAACAAACTCAGTCCATCAGTCTACCAAGTTAGACTACCCCAAAACAAGAAACTCATTGATAAATGGCTACATGCCAATCAAATGAAACTGTTTAAAGGAGATTAAATCACTTTTCCATACCACAATGGGAGGAATAGTACTAAACTATGTTTTTCTTTTCTCTTTCTTTTTTAGGTTACAGAGAGAGAGAGAGAGAAAGAGAAAGAGAGAGAGATACTTGCTTTATGATTATTTTTCTTTTTAGAAGTATGGATCTTCTTACAAGCCCAAACTGCACATCGTACTGTACATAAGAACCAGTGACCTAAACCTAAACAGCTTGTTGAGGCAGAGTACCTCACAAGCCCACATGATCTAACTGCATCCTGTGGAATTCACACAAAAGTTCTGTAAGATATGTTCATCATCCAAAAGGGCAGTGAGGCCCTACTGAATGTTATAATCATTACTTTAGATCAATCCTAGCAGTTAGACTTGATCTGGATCCCTGTTTACAGTTTATTGATAATCAGGAATTTTGCATCCAAAAAATTATATGGCAATAAAAGCCATTAGACCTTACCCTATGATGCCCCATAATTTGTAACACCTAATACTGAGTGCCCAAAACAGAACCCTAGCCCACCCAGTGGTCTAATAGCCACTTCCCAACTAGGTACCCTAGTTAATAATGTGTAGTTCGTGCACATCCCAGTGATTTTAAATCTCACCCTTTAGAATTTGGAATCATTTGTTATGTTTCACAACAAACATTTCCCACATTCTTTTTAATAATGATGTGACTGGATACCCTGGCAGCATACCAGGTACTCATTAATGACCCCCTATACAGGGACTGATAGAACTACACACACACACACACACACACACACGTATACCAGGTACTCATTAATGATCCCTATACAGGGACTGATAGCACCACACACACATACACACACACAGGATTTTCACATCCTGACTGCTAGTGGTACACCTTATAATAGTACACCTACTGAGATGCACCAGGCGTTTGGGGTTTTTTTTAATTAAAAAAACAAAACACAGGTTTAGACTCAGGCCTATTTGGCTCTGACATATCTATTTAAAATAGGGCTGGTATAGCCATTATTCAAGCACATATGTTAAAGGTTCATGATAGTATGAAATATATCATACCCCCATTGCATGGTATACATGATCTTGCTCATGAAGCGTGATCTACATTTACAATATTATGGATATTATGAAGGGGTTTGACCTGACAAAGGTTAATATTAAAGAATTAATTTCTGCTTACATTAAGGAAGCAGACGAGCATCACATAGCTGGGAAGTCCTTTGCACTGCCTATAGCTATTATGTTCATACAATACTTTGGTTATCTCTTCCAGGATCTGGAATTAGGACATATCCCTGATCTCATACATCAGTGGTTGTCAACCTTTTTTGGTCCGGAGACCCCCTGACAACCTACCGGCCTTGGCAGGGACCCCCTATCCCAAAACACGCATTAGGTACATTTCATTGTGAAAAACAACATCAAGTGAATTTTATAAAAACAGTTACTTTTTAATAATGTATTTGCAAGTAAACAAAAACAATAATATTAGTCATATATAAAGTGCTAAATTTTGAGTTTTGAAGTGCTAATGTGAAACTTGGGCTTGATGCAATGAGCAAAGTCTCTCAATCCTTGGTGCAGTTTTTGAAAGACATATTTCAGGTCATTTTCTGGCTGTAGTCTTGAACAATACTTGGTTTTACGAGCAGTCAGGGCGGAGAATCCACTTTCGCACAAGTATGTCATCGCAAATGGAAGAACAACTTTTATTGCTTTATTTGCGAGATCTGGGAATTAATTTTTGCTACCAATCCAGAAGGTGGTGAGACAAGGTACTGATTCAAATCTGTTTCTGTGTATGCTGTCTGTGATAATTTCTATCAGCTGGTCCTCTTCCTTAGCTGTCAAGCTGGATGAAGCACTATTTGAGATAGAAGAAAATGGAAACTGAATCCAATTATTGTCACAATGTCAGCTCTCTGACTCTGAAAAGTACTCTTCAAATTGCTGTTCCAGTGCTGCCAAGTGTGAACAAATACTGCCTGATATTTTTGAAATAATGCTATGATCCGAGTTGTCAATCAGGTCTTGTAAGGATGGGAACATGGATACATTTCCCTGTTTTACTCTTTCTCTCCATTTTTTGGCTGTCTTGATGAATGCCTCCACTTTGCTGTACAGTTGTATAATATTAACATTTCTGCCTTGCACTGATATATTAAGCCTGCTCAAATCACTAAACAAATCAGCAAGGTATGCAAGTTTTTCTACCCACTCCATATCTGTAAACTTAACAGCAAGATCGGTCTGTGAGTTCTGTGATAAGAATTCATAAACTTCAACATGTAATTCAAAAACCCTGCTTAGAACTGCACCTCGTGACAACCACCTGACTTCTGAATGATATAGCAGGGCTCTGTGTTCAGCACCTATTTCATCACAGAGCGCAGCAAAAAGCCTGGTGTTCAGTGCCCTGTTTTTGATGAAATTTACAACTTTTACAACTGAGAGCAGAATTGAATTGAAGTCTGTGCTCATTCTTTTTGATGCTAGAGACTCCCTGTGTCGCACACACTGTGTCCAAATAACTTGTGGTGCAACTCTTTTTACCATACCAAGTAGGCCACTCTTGAAACTTGTCATTGCCATAGCTCCATCTGTACACAAGCCCAGACCTTTTCCTTGACAAAGTCATCAAGCACTTTAAGTATTTCTGCACCAGTTGTTCACTGTGGCAGTATTTTATAAAACAGAAACTCTTCCACCGCATTATTGTTCTCAATAAATCTTACAAAAGCAAGTAGCTGTGCATCATTAGAGATATCTGTTGACTCATCAAGTTGCAAAGCTTATGAACATGTATTGCACAGTCTCATTATTAACTGGTCTGCTATGTCTGTTGCCATGCCATCAATTCTTCGGGCTATTACGTTATCAGACACAGGGATTGTTTTGAGTTTATCACCAAAATCTGGACCATACATGATATTACAGATATCTATTGCAGCAGGCAAAACGAGACTTTCTGCAATAGTATGTGGCTTCTTGCAGCGTGAAACTTGAAAAGCTACATGATAAGATGCTTTTAACGCATTTGAACTTATATTTGAAGCTTTTGTCTATAAATGTCCGCTGTCTTAGCAAATCTTTGCAACAGTTTTGAAAATACCCAATTGGTTTGTCTTTGACTGCATTATGTTTTGTTTCCAAATGTCTGACCATTTTTGAAGGCTTCATTGCTTTGTTAGAAAGCACCAATGAGCAAACGACGTATTGTGGCAGCTCCTCTCCATCTGGTCCTACAGCTTTAGCTGTTATGAACCCATATTTCAAACAGTGATCCTCATATTTCCTGTACTTTTTAGTGCACTTATATTCTGATGGTGAAGAAGGTTCAGGCTGCACATGATCAAGTTTTCTTTACTTGACAAATCTGTCCATCAATATTTATTACCACTTCTGTTCTGCAATTAAAAAAAAAAAACACTTAATGGTAGCTGACAACTGTCAAAAAATATATAAATTTAAATGTGCTTTGGTGGGGTTGTATACTTCTTGCTAGCTTGCTGCTTGGGGGGAATAACTGAGACATACAGAGTATAAGTACAAATTTAACTGTTCTTTGGTGTTTTGTTAGGTTTATACACTTCATGCTGGCTGGTTGGGTTGGGGGGGCAAATAAGAAAGGTAAAAACACTTACTGGTAGCTGACAACCGTCAAAAAAAATACAAATTTAAGTGAGCTCTGGAGATGGCTGCTTTGGGGGCAAATAATTATCAGTACACAGCTCTGTAAATCTTAATAAATCTTAATAAAGTTCCACAGAAATCTTTGATTTAACACAGACTACGGTTGAACAGAAACATACATAGTGTACATACCAGGCAAATATCCTATATTCGTGAGTCCGTGAGTCCATGAAAAGCCATGATTCTTGAGGAATAGACTGGATATATGCTCGACTTTAAAGCACTAGCAAGAGTAACGAGATGAGAGAGGAACGAGTGCAGCAAGCGAAAACAAACGTGCTAAATGTATAACATTGCAGGCAGCATTACTCGGTCATTAACTCGGAGATGGAGAAGAAACACACAGAGAGCAGTTTGGATGACTGGAAGATGTGTAAGCCCAGAATGCTGACAATTGTATGCAGCTGCTGATAATTGCCTTATTTAAATATCAGCTAAGTACTAAAGTACCATGAAACGAAACGAGCTGCAAATTGTAAAATAATTGGCAGCACAGATTGTGACATGAAAGAAGATTCAAGGCTTCACTATTCAACAAGTTAATAAATATACTGATTCAACGTTGGGGGGGGGGTAACATTGCACCTCACACCTCTCCGTCATAATCAGACATCAGATCTCAATTGCTGAAAGTGATTCTGCTCCACAACACTGTTTCCTTAAGCACGTATTTGCCCAAAGTATTCAGAAGCATTTATTTATTCAGCTTGCACCTCACCGTCCCATCGGACATTATTAAAAGCTTTTATTAGTACCAAAAAGGACACCACTATTTCCTTCAAGATGTCGTTTCCCAAAGTAATCATAATCATTCATTCTTTTTAACACCACAAACATTATTACAATCTCCTTATGGGTCTGAATACGGCTAAAACACCATAAAAAACAGCTAATTCAGTAAATTTATAAAGCTAGCTGAAGCATTCCTTCACATCATAAACTCAAAGAACAGACTCTCCGTCCCATCTCACATTATTACTAGCTGAAGGGACATATGCACACCGCTGATAGTCAGTCAAAATGAAGGCATGACATTAAGGTAATTGATACCGGAGGTGCTGGACTGCCTTGAATGCTGAGCATTTGATTCTGGCTGGGGATCCTTAAAAACTATTGATAAAAGGGTTTTGATAATGCAGAGTTTTGCGTGTTCTTGCTCGCGCTTCACTGTTGCATGCCTGAACTGTAACGGGAATAAAAAGCAGGATTAACTGTTCATGTTTGCTTAATGAGGCTGACAGTTCCACGAACCCCCTTGCATGTGCTCGCGGACCCCCAGTTGAAAACCACTGTCATACATCATGGACGTATGGGTCAGTGGTATTGCCACATAATGCACTTCTACTGCATGTGTTAACAAATGTTTATTTGAATCTAGCACTATTCCCTTGCCAGTGACAAGGAACCTTGAGTTATGTCACCACACACACCAGTATAGCTCCATGTTTCGAAACGTATTCCTGCACAATCCTGGAAGCCATGTTTGTGACTCTCACAGTGTCACTGCCACATTTTCATCCAGCAACATCAATCTCTGATTGTCTGACAACTGTCCATTCTCTTGGTCATCTTGATGGTAACTTTTATTGTGAAAGGTTGAAACTGCCTCCTTTGCTTGTTTACCATGAGGTCTTGGAATCATGACTAACTCAGAATTTTGATTGTCATACCTGCAAGGATTACCACCCTTTATGCAGATGTGACATCTTCCAACTTGTCTTATCAACTTGGGAATACTGGCCTAATAATTGAAATTAGGCTTCCTCTTGTGACCTCTCAAACTGTAAAAGGTCCAGCCCATTCAGATTCTACAGTCAAGCTCACTGTTATGCACACTGTGGAGCCAAGTCTGGGGTGGGGGCAATCCCCTAACTTCAGCAAGAAGACTCTTCTTTAATTTGATCTACAATTGAGAAATCCATTTTCTTCACTGCTTGTTTACCAAGCCTGGCTGGCACCTCATACAAACTGAGTACCGTCATAAACATTTACACTTTGTGCAGCTGTGTGATCATCTTCCACTGAACACTGTTGTTATTCCGTTGTAAAACTTGATGTGCAGCCAGCCCCGGTGGTGCTAAGGGTTGAGGCATACGACGCCACACCTCGTTCCACGCCGGCGACCCAGGTTCGGGAATGAGCCCGGGACACTGCTGGTCGACAGGGGAGGACTGGAATCGAACGTCCGACAACTGCTCTCCCAGTCCTGGGGAAAAGGGTGGGTTACACACCATGCTCTGGTGATCCCTTGGTGATGCCTGGTGGTACTGCGGACACACGGGTGTCTGGATGGGGGGGCACGGTGGACGTCAGCACTTTGGTGTATGGACATCATTGCACATCTGTGCTCCCATTGGGGGGAAAATGGAAAAGGCTGGGCGCGACCACACTGTCGTGAAATCGCTCTGGGGGGACTCGACACTGGTCTGGCTGGCAGGGATGGGGGAACCCTCCAGCAGAACGGCAACGACCGTGTTGGACCCCCCCATCATGTGAGTGAGCCTGCTGCTCTCCCCGCGGGCAGGGCCGGTGGCTGGATGCCCCCCCCCGGTAAGGTTCTGCAGCAGAAGAAACAAAGCTGCAATAAAAAAAACAAAAAACAACAATGTGCAATCTAAAGCACCCCCTGCTGAGGCCTCTGTAAATACTGCAGCCTCCTGAACATTTGGATCTAGCTGTGGAAAATCTGAATGCATCGAATGTGAACTATGAATCTTCATCTAACATCTGAAGAAACCCTGGATTTATCCCTGGAATAGTTTGTAGTTTATGGCTTGTGGACATGGATATTTCGTGTCCTGTTCAACTTACTAACTGAAAAAATGCCATCCTCCAAGGTGGTATATTCTGCTGATGTGGAACACTGTGTGGTGACCAACCATACATTCTTCTAATACTTACTAAAGTTAGGCAAAGAGAACTTTTCTAACTTCTAGTTTTACTCCATAAACAGGTAAAAGGTTACATGGTAATCACACCTGTTCCCATCCTGGAACCAGATATCATTAAGTCTAGACTTAACCATCTTGATGCTCTATCTCAATTTTTACTTATTTTTTAATACCCATACAGGCAACTTAAAGATCAATGGCAACCATTTTACACATTGTTAATAAAAGCCTGAATTCAAGTCCCTGTGTCATGAGTAGTGTTTCCTGAAAATTCCATGCTATTTGGTTTTGTGGTTTTCTTTACATCAGCATTTAACTTGTTCTGCACTAACTGGAAACAGTCAGGCTGCTTCTGTCCCACTGACTGAGCCTTGGAGAGGGGATGGCATCATACTGGAGTAAGCTACTGCTTCAGCAGTGTAAGCCCCTGCTTGACTAAAAAGCTGAAGTGCTGTTGACTTTCCAAATTAGAGCAGCCTGTAGAGTTAATCATTTGATATCCAGGGTTTTGACTAACTCGGTCTCTGGTTTGCGTGCAGATGAATTCGCTGAAAATCTATCATTCTGTTCTTGTAAAAAGTTGATCATTTGAGTTTCAGTGCTGAACTGAAGTGGTATGCATATGAGAAATCATCTTGTCTGTATCATGGCTGTCATTTCCTTCTTATCAAAACTGTTTGTGAAACAAGCAGGGGAAGCTCTTCTTGACTCCAACTCAAAAAATTGAGAGAAATAATACAGGAAGAGAGGGAGGATGGTGTCGATCCACGAGAGCCCTCAGAAGGCCTATTACAACCAGGCCCTCATGGTGAGGAAAAGCACCCCGATCTAGCTGCAATGATCCATCAAATGGCTCAAACAATCACAAGAATAGATAAAAAGCTGACCGACCTCAAAACAGATATAAATAACATAAGTCATAAAACGGAGCAACTGGAGCTTTGCACTACACAGGTTGTGGAGCAGACAGACAGACAGGACAGACTGATTTTATACTTCCTGGCTAGAGACCGCAAACTCACCCACCGCATCGATGACTTGGAAGGCAGAAGCAGAAGACAAAATATCAGAGTCTTTGGGGTGACCGAAGGTGCGGAGGACAAGCATCAGAACATGATTGAGTTCTTACAAGGCCTTCTCCAGGATCTCCTGGAGCTTCCCCCGGAGTTCGACCTGAGCATGGATCGTGCGCACAGATCCCTAGGCCTACGGCCGAGAGGTGAAGGGGTGAAACCCCGTTCAATCATTGCGAGAATAACAGTCTATCGGGCCAAAGAAGAGCTGTTACGGAGGGCCTGGCAGCGTAATAACTTGGAGTTCTCCGGGAATCGCATAACGGTGGATCACGACCATACTGCGGCAGTGCAAGAAGCCAGACGGATCATGTGGCCGATTCTGAAGCAGCTCCGAGCGAAGAGTCTCAAGGCCCAGATCCTATACCCTGCGAGGCTTAAAATCACTACAGATAACGGCCCAAAGATCTTCCAAGACCTCCTGGCAGCCTCACAGTATCTTGAATCCCTTGGGATTGCTACTCCTACAATGGCCAAGGAAAGACTGGAGAAGAACTTACTCAGGTCGGCTTGGTCGGTGGCACAGAGGGGGTCTCCCCGAGGAGGAGCGTCGCAGCCCAGTCTTTGTACCGATGTTGCTGCTTTACTCCGGCAGTATGGAGACCCAGCCAATGTCGACAAGAAAGCCCAGCATTTACAACCTGACGCCGAGGCCTCGTCGCAAAATGACATCACACAGCTGGAGATGGAAACCTGAATTTTTAAAGGGGATTTTGTTCTACATAAAAAAGGAGAGACTGGCGCTTGAGTGACGCTCCCTGCCGTTGCAGATTTACTCCCCCATATCCCCCGTGTTTTCTTTGGTTCCACCCTTTTGCCCCCTTCTAGGGCCTTAGGAGCTGGTGCTGAGACATAGTCTAATCCAACGGGGCTGCAAATGAAAAGGCACACAGTAAGTACCATCCTGCCTGGATTGTTTAATGGGCCTGACTGCCGTGATGGACTGCTTGGGGGAGTTTGAACAGCCAAGCTATATGATCGAAGGGGACCTGATAGGAGTGGATATGGAGGGGGTGATTCAGTTTCCTCGCCCAAATACCTCCGTTCCCCGAGTAATCACTGCCATCTGGATGTAACTTTGGAGGTATTCCCCTTCTCCTCGGCATTCACCTCCTTCCCCGAGCTAGTTGCCATACGCCACAACCAATGCCAATAGCACCGGAACTACAAGATAACATGGGACATTAAGAACGCAAAGCTGAGACGGCCGCAGGGCATCTACAAATGTTGCACTTGTGCCAGCTGGAGGGTTGTCTGGGGGGGGGGACGGAACTGGGAACACTGGCCTTTATATAATAGACTCTTAAAAATGTAAAACCTGACACTGTCGGGCCTTCTTTTAAGTACTACAGAGTGATACAGGGAAAAGAGAACTAAAAGCATGCTGGCGAACAATGCAAAGGGTGACCTGAAGGACCTAAAGGTCTAAAATAGATCTGTGTTGATAAATTTTTTTTTTCTTTTTATATATATAGCCAGTTGTGTTCTCCGCTCCTGCCTCTCCTATCCTCGAGTTCATGGTAGCGATGTCTCAGATACGAGTTTCCAAAGTTGCAAATACAACTATCAAAGGTGGATCCACATCCTTAATGGATCGGATGAAACTGTAGTAACATTAGTGTAAATTGGTCTGCGCAGGTATAAAGGCAGGGAATCACAGGGTGTATTAATGTTACAAACTACGGATCAAAATGCTGACTTTTATTGAGCACTACCCTGGATTTCCAAACATGTAAAATACTACAAAGGTGATCCTCAAACCCTACTTAGAAACAGTCAGCATGATGAAAGGGGGTTGGAGGATACTGTGTTGTTTCATGGCTCTACCTGACTACTGGGCTTGCTCCATATGGGATTTCTCCCAGGAGTCAGAGGGAAAAATCCCATTAACCCGGGTAGCCCTCACCATATGCATGATTGCATCCGCCCTGCAGCTGGAAAATATACACCAGCTGTACCTTGGAAGTCGACCCACACTTGCTAAGAAGAAGAGCTCATGGGGCCTAGTGTTCCGGGGGCTTATTACTACTTGCTTAGTACTGTGGGCATTAGTTAACATCAATCAAATGTATATAGTTATTCCCTCCTATGTGGCTGGTCTGTTTTACACCCTCAGTTTGTTACTGGTCACATTTAGGAAAGGGTCTATGAATACTGTTATTGCCCAGTTTAGGGCCTTCGTAGACACCCTAGAGGTTTTAAGGGTGGCAAACTTAGCCATAGTTCCTGTGAAAAAGGCTAACTGTATAAGCTTGCGAGTATTAATTGAGGACTATCTAATGTTTGGGTCCCCCCTACGACCGCCTGGTAGGGGGAAGTTAAAGAAGAAGGCGGGTAGTGGTCACAGTTTCACAACAGCTCAGAAATAAATTGCAGTCCGAAATGCCTGGGAAATGAGGTTTGATGTTCTGGTTTTATTCACTTTGGTAGAATGGCTCGAAAACACCTAAAGGTTTACTCACTAAATGTAAATGGCCTGAACAGCCCGATAAAGAGGTCAAGAATTCTAGCATTAACAAAAAGATCTTCCTCTGAGATTATATATTTACAAGAAACCCACCTAAACCAGTCGGAGCATAGAAATTAAGGGTGAAGGGATATGCATGAGTTTTTCCTCATCTATGCCCAGGGGAAAGAGAAGGGGTGTGGCCATCTTGATCTCGGCCCATACCCCATTTCAGAAAATGAAGGAATGGGCTGACCCAGCCGGCCGGTTGATAATTATTCAAGGGGTCCTACATGACCAAGAGGTCGCTCTGGCCAACTTCTATCTTCCACCATCCTCAGACTTGTCCACAATACGCTTCCTGTTAAATAAAGTGGTGGAAATGTCAAAAGGGATCCTAATCTTAGCGGGGACTTTAACATTGCTCCCAATCCTGCTTTAGATACCTCTAGAGCCGGAGCAGCAGACAGCCGGCCACATAAATTTCTCAAACAATTCATGGGGGATGGGATGGGCGGACACATAGCATTCCCTCCACCCAAGGGATAGAGGCTACTCACACTATTCAGCGGTACATGGGACATATTCGAATTGACCTGTTACACACAAGGGAAAACCTGGGTGCACTGATTGCGCTACACTGGGCGTAATAGCGCATTCTGACCATACTCGCTGGAAACTGTTTGGGACCTGGGTGAGGAGAAGCGTAACACCAGATGGAGATTCAACCCCATACATATGAAGAATAAAGATTCAGGGACTTTCTTGAAGAGAGATCCCGGAGGTTATCCGGATAATCTCTCCCATGAGATCCCCTCAGCAATACAATGGGACACCCTGAAAGCTGTCTTGAGGGGCCATATAATAAAATTTACAGCTATATTATCACGGGAGCGTAGGGAAAGGCAAGCACAGTTGGAGCAGACCTTACAATTCTTACTGTTAGCTCACCAGCACGGTGATCAGTCTGTATTGGCTCAGATGAAACAGGCAAAGAGTGACTTAGACGTGCTATGCCAGCAACAGACTGAAGTAGCCTTGGCTTTTCTCCGCCAAAAGTATGGAGAGATTGGGCCTCGTGCATCCCGCCTACTGGCATACCGTCTTCATCAACAACGTAAGATATCAACTATCTCTATAATAAAGGACCCGAGAACAGGGGTGCCCCAGACTAAATTCACAAGTATTGCACAGGTCTTTACCCAATATTTTCAAAATCTTTATACTACTGATCATGTCATAGATCAGGAGCAGTCAAATATCTTTTTGAAAGCTTTAAAACTACCAAAACTCAATTTAGACCAACAAAACAAATTACTGTTCCCGATTGCCCAGGAGGAATTACTCCTGGCAATATCTCACTCTAAAACACAAAAAGCACCTGGTCCTGACGGTTATGGGGCGGAATTTTATAGAAGTAACAAGCAGTCAATCATTAACTTGCTACTCAGTTCCTTTAATGAAGTCCTCTCAGGAGGGACCCCTCCACCGAGCTGGGCATATGCAACAATTTCACTTATTCCAAAACCAGGTAATCCATTGCATTGCAGCTCCTATAGGCCAATTTCGGTGCTTAATATGGATTATAAATATTTTATGTCCATCATGGCCCGCAGGATGGATGAATTCCTCCCCTACCTAATCGCTCCAGACCAAACAGGTTTTGTGAGCTCGAGATCAACTTTCGATAATACCCATAGAGCACTCCATCTGGTGCATGAGATGCAGGTGCGGGGGGTCCCGGCAGTCCTTCTCAGTCTAGATGCTGAGAAGGCCTTTGACCGAGTCTCCTGGTCTTTTCTTTTTACCACTACGGAAGCAATGGGGTTCCCTCCCCCATTTGTGACCATACTCCGGAATATTTACTCCTCACCTCAAGCCTGCATAAAAATCTCAGGACACCACTCGGATTATTTTTCCCTATTTCGAGGAACACGACAGGGATGTCCCCTGTCCCCTGGCCTCTTTATAAAACCCCTGGCCCAGGTGATAAGGCAATCTACAGAGATTACTGGCCTAAAAATAGATGACGCAGAGCATCATATCACTCTGTATGCAGATGATATCCTGCTCTTTCTCACCAACCCATCCCAGTCAGTCTCTGCAATCTTCCAGATTTTGGAGGAGTTTGGGACTCTTTCAGGATATAGGCTTAATACGGATAAGACGGATGCCCTTGATGTTCATTACTCCCCCTCAGATATGTTAAAGAAAAAATACCCCTTTCGGTGGGGGCTTCCAAAGTCAAAATACCTGGGAATTTATCTTTCACATAAAGTGAAAGATTTCGAAATAATAATTACCGCCCCTTCACCACAGCTGAGCGAGATCTAGGCAGATGGAATCTCCTCCCACTAGATCTAATGCAGAGAATTGAAGTGGTGAGAATGGTGGTCCTTCAAGGACTCTTTATCTTTTTCAGAATGTACCACTCAGCCTACAGACACGCCTGTTTCAGGCCTGGAATAAGAGCTATTTCGGCCTTCATCTGGGCAGGTAGACGCCCTAGGATCAAAATAGGAATCCTGTCCCTCCCCAAATCCAGCGGAGGCCTTGCACTCCCAAACCTTAAATTATACTTCTGGGCCACACACCTCTCCCTTATTCTCCAACGTCTTGCTGGAATATCACAGGCCCGCTGGCTGGAGATAGAGGAGGGAGCAATATCCCATCAAGACTACTTTAGACTTATAACCTATAAGAATTGCACCAGGTTAAAACTTGGTACTTAATGTGCAAATCCCTGGGGCTCACCCCATTTCTGGTGATGATATGCCCGTTGGGCCTACTGGAGAATTTTACCCCAGTGACATTAGATCACATATTTCAGGAGTGGAGACATAATGGTCTCACAAACCTCTCACAGTGCCATAGGGGACCTTTTTTTAGAGAATTTGGTGAAATCAAATTGGAATTTCATCTCCGGCAAGCAGATTTTTTCCACTATTTACAACTGAGACATTATTTTGAAACCCTCCCGTCCCATGTACATGACCCAGGGGAATACCCTCACCTGTTTCTACTCCTTCAGCAAATACTGAAACCCCCAAAACTGTCACATCTTATCTCAACCCTATATAAACCCCTTTCTGAGAAATTAAAGTGAAACACAACAATGATAAGGGAAAGTGGAGTGAGGAACTGGGCAATGTAATAACCCTCAACAGTGGGACACGATATGCCCATAGATCGAAAATCACCTATTCTCATTCCTGGAGATTATTCTCATGGCAATTGCTGATTAGATTTTCCGTACCCCAGTCATAACCTCACATTTCAGCCACGTGGGAGATTCTTCCTGTTAGCGCCAATGTAGCGAACTATGCCCACTATACCCATATATTCTGGTCATGCCCAAATTGCAGCCTTTCTTGCAAGAGCTATATGGGGAACTGAGGAAATCTTGGGATAAAATTCCCCTTTACAGAAATTTTCATTTATGTATTCCCCTGAGGATGAGAGACGGCACTCTCAATATTTACTGAGAGTATTCCTATTAGCAGCAAAGAAAGTCATAACCAAACGTTGGTTAACTATGTGGACTCCTACACTGGAGGAATGGAGGGAGATAGTGATTCTTATGTACAAAGCAGAGAGAATTACATATAATTTAAATGATAAAGCGGAACTGTGCTCATTAATGTGGAAGAGGTGGATAATGTATATCACTTCTAGGGTTCCTCACTTTACCCCTTAGAAATATCCCCTCCATAATAGTTGACCTAACCTGGTTAAATTCATGTGGAGATATGGTTAATAAGATAGATTTAGCAAAAATCAAAAAAAAAACCTGGGTACGTGAGGAAAAGGGGACACTCCAACTTGGGAAGGTGGAAAGGGAGCCCCTGGAGGGATGACAACTGTTTTGAGATGGCGGAGGGTGGGATAATAGAATGGACGGATTAATTTTCGTTAGAGGAGAAGACCATTTAAAGAAAGAAGGGTAAAAGGAATGAATTTATGAACTAAGACTGTATAAACCTGATGTATTGTATGCTTTGTGTACTGTGACTGCTAAGTTTATGGAAAAAGTGTGTCTTTTAATAAAGATTATATTTGAAAAAAAAAAAACTCTGTTTTCCTAGCTATATAGCACTGGATTATTTAATGGGTATAAAATAAATATAAAGTTTGTTAATTCAGACAAGTACTTTGTCTTTGATGTAGCCTCCATAAATAGGTTCATGTAAGAACACTTTTTTCCTATCAGATTGACAAACAGATGCCTACCACACTCTGCTATTTCAGGCACATGTACTACATGAACTCACACATTTCAGTTCTGTGATGATTTCTGTGTGAAAATGCATCATGTATGTGTATAACCAGAAACACTATATGGCATCCTGATGCCCCCAGCTCCTGTCCACAGATGAGGCAGCTGCACTCTGCTGAACCCTGTCCCCTGCCCTCAAGCCCCGTCTCCTGCCCCACATTCAAGGCCGCTGCATCCTGCTGCCTACTCTCTTCTCCTACAGAGTTGGGACTGCTGCACCCTGTTGTCCCATCCCCTGCCTGAACAATCAGGGCTTCTGCACCATGCAGCCCCCTGCCTAAACAGTTGGGGTTGCTGCACCCTGCTGCCCTTTATCCCCCACCCCCCAGTCAGGGCCACTGCAACCTGTTGCCCCCTGCTCCTGTCACCACAGTCAGGGCTGCTGTGCTCTACTATGCCCTAGAGTCCCATGTCCCCTGCCTCCACATTTGGGTCTGCTGCACCATGCTGCCAATGCCACTAGAGTTGGGGCTTTAGTTGCACCCTGCTACCTACTTCCATTTTCCCAAATGGGCAAGGCTGCTAAACCATGTGCATCCCATCCCACAGTCAAGGCTGCTGTACCCTAATGCTCCCCCATGTCCTGCCCCACAGTCAAGGCTTCTGCCTCATGCTGTATGTAGTCTGTCCCCTGTCATCATAGCCAGAGCTGCTGTACCCTGCTCCTGTCAACACAGTGAGGGCTGCTGCACCCTGCTTCATTCTGCAGTCCTATACCTTCACAGTTAGGGCTGCTTAACCATGCTGCCCCCTGCCACCAAAGTTAGATTTTTTTCCTACACTGCCCAAACTTCCCAAAAGAAAAGTCAGAAAAATACTTTCATCTTGTGTAATGGGGGTGAGGCACAGAGGGCAGTAGAGTGCAGAAGTCACGACTGTTAGAGCAGGAAACAAGGGAGGCATCAGGGTACAGCAGTCCAAACTGTGGGATAGGGTGCAGCAGCCACACCTGGTTGCAACTGACCCAACTATTGGGGCAGAGGACAAGGTGCAGCAAATGGCAAGACAGAAGAAGAGGAGAAGGATCTGGGGGTGATCATAATGGGAGCAATGAACAACTCAGCACAGTGTAGAAAGGTAGCTTCAAAGGCCAAAAGGATACTGGGTTGTATTACAAGAGGTATATCCTCCAGGAAGGGGGGAAGTGATCCTGCTGCTATACAGGTCACTGGTTAGACCACACGTAGAGTACTGCATGCAGTTCTGGTGACTGTATCTGAAGGAGGACATTAGGTTACTGGAGGGGGTGCAATACAGGCCAACAAAAATGATCCAGGGACTAGGGGACACCCTACAAGAGCAGGCTGAGGGAGTTGAACATGTACTCCCTGGAAGAGAGCAGGGATGGGGGGACATGATTGAAACCTTCAAGTACATGAAGGGAATAAATAAGACAGGCATGGAGGGGCTTTTCAAATTAAGCAAAGGGAGGGACACTCTAGGGCATGATCTGAGATTGGAAGGGGGAAGGTTCTGGAGGGTAATGAGGAGACACTTTTTTTTACGGAGAGGGTGGAGTCTGGGTGGAATTCATTGCCAGAGGAATTGGTATCCCACAGAACAGTGGGCTGCTTCAAAAGGGGATGGGACAGGGTAAGGGAGGGTCACTGGAGGGGGGAGGAAGGGACAGCTGCAGTATAAGGGCTGCAAGCTGCACAATCAAGCAGACTTGATAGACCATAAGGCCGTTATTCTACTGGCAATTTCATATGTTTGTATGACTCTTGTGGCAAGTGGCAGCATGGTGCAGCAGCCCTAACTGTGGAGGCAAGGTGCTATAGAGCACAGTAGGCCACAGCAGCCCTGCCTGAGTAGGCAGGAGCAGGGTGTAGCAGCCCTGGTTGTGGTGGCAGAGGACAGAGGACAGCATGGTGCAAAAGCTCTGATTGTGGGGCAAGATACAAGGGGGCATCAGGGTACAGCAGCCCTGACTATGGGATGGGGTGTGCATGGTGCAGCAGCCCTGCTCATTTGGGACAATAGATATGGATAGCAGGGTACAGCAAAAGCCCCACCTCTGGTGGCATGGGCAGCATTGTACAGCAGCCCCAACTGTAGAGGCAGGAGACATGGGAGTCTAGGGTGTAGCAGAGCAAAGGAGCCCTGACTACTGAGAGAGGAAGAGGACAACAGGGGGCAATGTCCCCAAATGTGGGGGTAGGGGACAGAGGACAGCAGGGTGTAGCAACCCCAACTGTTCGGGCACAGGGCAGCATGGTGCAGCAGCCCTGACTGTTCAGGCAGAAAATGGGGGCAACTGGGTGCAGCAACCCCAACTGTGTGAGAAAATACAGTTGGCAGCAGGGTGCAGCAGCCTCGAATGTGGGGTAAGAGACAGGGTGCTTGTGGGGCAGGGGATGGGGGCAGCAGAGTGCAGCTGCCTCAACTATAGGGCAGGAGACAGTGGGCATCAGGATGCCACATAATGTTTCTAGTTATACTCCTACATTATGTATTTTCACACAGAAACCCTCAAAGAAATGAAATTTGTGAGTTCATATAGTACATGTGCCTGAAATAGCAGTGTGTGGCAGGCACCTGTTTGTCAATCTGACAGGAAAAAGTGTTCTTACATGAACCTATTTATGGAGACTACATCAATGACAAACTACTTGTATGAATTAACAAAATTTATATTTATTTTAAATCAATTAAATAACCCAGTGCCATATAGCTAGGAAAAAAAAACATTTTTTCCAGGAAGAACTGACAGCTCTGATACAGACAAGCTGATTTCTCATATGCATACCTCTTCAATTCGGCACTGAAACTCAAATGATCAACTTTTTAAAAGAACAGAATGATAGGTTTTCAGTGACTTCATCTGAACACAAACCAGAAGCTGAGTTATTAAAAACCATGGACAGCAAACAATTAACTCTACAGGCTGCTCTAATTGGGAAGTTAGCTCTTCAGCTCTTCAGTCAAGCAGGGACTTACACTGCTGAAGCAGTAGCTTACTCCAATATGATGTCATCACTCTCGAAGGCTCAGTCAGTGGGACAGAAACAGCCTGTTTTCAGTCAGTACAGAACAGATTAGCAAATGCTGATTTAAAGAAAACCACAAAACCAAATAGCAGAACATTTTCAGGAAACACTACTCATGACACAGGGACTTGAATTCAGGCTTTTATTAACAATGTGTAAAATGGTTGCCATTGATCTTTAAGTTTCTCTCTCCAATAGGACAGATATACACCTGCTACATATCAGTAATTACTGATTGTTTTTTTTATTCAAGTTTATTGCATATTCAGACACATACTGTATACTGCTCTATTCCACCTCCGACCTGCTCACCTTGGAGGAGCGCCTGCGCTACCAAACTTGCTTACTTGCCAAAAAATCCCTGCTAGGACTCTCCCCCCCAGGGGTCACCACGTCCCTGCGGCTTGCATCCCCATCCGTTGCCACACGTAGCTCAGTTAAGGCCACCTTTCTGGTGCCCCATACCAAGACCTCCCTAGCCCAAAGGTCCTTCCACTACCGTGCCCTCACATGGTTCAGCTCCCTCCCACTCTCTGTCACTAAGTCTACCAAAATTGGTCCCTTTAAAGTCGCTCTCTGTAACCACCTCTTTGGTGCCCGAAGCTGTAGTTGCCCTTAATCAACCTAATGTTGGGATCCCTCCCCGTTTCTTGCCCATAGCCTTGACAATGTCTGTTGGACTGCTTCCCTTCCCTTTATTTTTCTTTCCTCTTTTCATCACCCCTGTTCCCTTCCCCCCAAACCTTCCACTTAGTTATTTCCCCGGTATGACCAGGGTTGTGACTTCTACTATTGTTATACTTTATACGATTGCTATTTACTGCATGTAACTTTATTCCGCAAACCACTGTTATATTGTTTTCTTTTGTTATCTGTATTGCACCTCTATGTTACCACTGTTGTATCTCACACTGTAACCATGTCTACCCTTCCTGCAAAGAGGTACCTTTGTAAATGAGTCCCTGACTCAAAGTTTGTAAATCCGACTTTCAAAAATAAATAAATAAATATATATAGGATAGGCATTCTATTTCCATTTTCTTAATTAATTCCAGATCTAAGTCACATAGTTCAGCTTTTGTCTGATTCCTTTCATTAATAATATAGTGGATACATCCCTATCCAGTAATAACAAGTTTAAGAAGTTCTACTTCCCTATCCAAAGCAGTAAGGCTGTAACTCATTTACCTAATATTTTGGGTTTTACCTCAACTCTACACCTTAACAGCCCTCAAGTCTGCTTACAGCCCCTGATGCAGTCCTTTCCTTACTTCACCCCGCAGGTGCCACATTTCCATTCAGCATTATCCAGGGTGTCCATCTGCTCACAAAACTGAGTTCCATGATTGACTCTGTGGGTCAATTCTTCCATGTCCTGGATCTCTTGGACAATAATTAACCAGTTTTGGAGGGTGGGGAGGTCTGAAGTAAGCCATTTTCTCGTAATGGCCTTATGTGCAAACGTGACCAGAACATTCCACAAGTAAGTCTTGTCTCTCCCCCTAATTTCCTTGGGCAGCACCCCCAAGATCAAGTGTTTTGGACTTAGGGTTTCTGGGGTTGAGACTATCTCTTTTAGTCTATGTGAGATGTCCTTCCAGTACTGTACCAATTTCGGGCATGACCAAAATACATGGAGATGATACGCCCTCGGCTCCTGGCAGTCTCTCCAGCATGTCAGTGAGCAATTTTTATCCCATTTACACTTTATTACTGAGGTAATGAAAAATCTTACTCTTATTTGCCATTCAAACTCCCTCCACATTGGAGAGTATGTGGTTTGTATATTTGGGTGTAACTGGCTTCCCATTCCTTGTCTGTTAATTGTTCACCCACCTCCGATTCCCACTTATTTTGGAGGGGTATGGCTTGACCTCCCACCTTGTCTCTAAGGGCCCCATAGATAGCAGAGATATGGCCTTTTCATCTCTGCAAACTCATTATTTCTTCCATGAGTCCCATTAGGCCCAACTGGGCCAAGTCTTGGTTTTGTTGGCCCTGTATTGTTTGTATGTAGATTCTAACCTGCAAGAATTGGAAGTCGTCTGACTGCCAGAGGGAAAATCTTTCCCTGATTTGTCCAAAATCTAGAATAGTGTTTCCCTCCATGAACTGTTTCAATGTGAACAAACCCAGTCTTTCCCACCTTCTAAAGGTGAGGTCCTGTTTCGCCGGGGAGAACTCTCCATCCCAAGCAAACCAACGCATAGGCCATACCTCTCTAGATAGTTTATGCTTAAGCCAGAGGCGTTTCAGTGTCCCCAGTTTGTTCCTAACCATGAATAGCAAAGTGCTACTATCCTGATTTTGTGATTCTGGCATTGCCATTCTGGCTCCTAAAGGTGTCTACTCTGTAAAGACCACTTCTATTGTTTTCCAATAGGCCTTGTATTCCCTAATGGACCAGAGCAGAGCCCATCTGAGTTGGATGGCTAAAATGTAATCCTCTAAATTAGGAACATTCCTCCCTCCCTCCAGCTTTTTTGTTGGACTGCATAAGTGTGTTCCTGACTCTAGGCCTCTTATTGTTCCAGAGAAATTTAGTGATCATTCTCTGCCAAATTTGAAACTGGTTGCTGTGTATTCGCAACGGAAGACACTGGAATAAATACATGTATTTGGGTAGGACATTCATTGTGACTGACTGGATTTTTGAGTAAAGAGGTAGGTTCAATAGGTCCCACCTCTTAATATCCTGCCTAATCTGGGCAGTCGGGGGTTCATAATTAAGGGCATAAAGGGCTGTTAGGTTTTTAGGAATTTGGGTGCCCAAATATTTTATTTTGTTGGCATTCCACTTTAGAGGGAGCATTTGTTTTATGTTAGGGGCAGGGTTATAATAGAATCTAAGTATCTCAGTTTTATGCTTGTTAAGAGAGTATCCAGAATATTGCCTAAATTGGTCCAGAATAGACCACAGCCTAGGGATGGATCTACCTGGGTTTATTATGTACATGAGAACATCGTCGGCATACAGAGATATTTTATGCTCTTTCCCTACCCAATTACAATTCCTTTACAGCCTGCACCAGGGGTTCTATGTATAATGCGAAAAGTAGGGGTGACAAGGGGCAGCTCTGTCTAGTGCCTCTACAAAGATCAAATCTCAGAGACACCCCTCCATTCACACAGGCCTGTGGGGAGGAGTACAGGGCCTTTATGGCTCCCAAGAAGGTTACTGGGAATCCCATTCTATGGAGAATTGCAAAGAGAAAGCTCCATGTGACCATGTCGAATGCTTTTTTGATGTCGAGACTCATAATACAAGTGGGGGTATGTCATTTGTTGATTATTATCTATTATGTTAATTGTTTGTCTTACTCCTTCAGGGCCTTGTCTGGCTTCTATAAACCCTGTTTGATCTGGGTGTATTAAATTTACTAATATGGAGTTGAGTCTTGCAGCTATTATTGCAGTGAAAATGTTATAATCCACATTTAGGAGGGATATCAGTCTGTAAGAGCCACAGTCCTTAAGGTACTTCCCCTCTTTAGGAATCACAGTGATGGTAGTATAATTCCCGGAAGGGGATACCATTTCACCTTCCTGCCACACCTGATTGTATATATTCTTGAGTAGGGGAGTTGTTTCGGCTGTAAAGGTTTTACACAATTCACTACTGAACCCATCCGGTCCGGGACACTTGCCCACCTTAAGGTTTTTAATAGTACTAGTTCTTCCAGGGTGGGAAATTGGTGCAACCAGCATCTGCTTTTGAGCCACATAAGCTTGGGTAATTTTAATTCCTTTAGGAAGTCCGCAGTTTCCTGCGGGTGAGTATCTTTTGGTGCTTGGTAGATCCTTTTATAGTAGGCCACCAAGGAGTCTGCTATCTGTTCCCATTTATGTGAAACCTGTCCCGTGACCAGATGACAAAGGCCAGTTATAGTTGTACTTG
The DNA here is from genome assembly GCA_016271365.2 of Neoceratodus forsteri. Lineage (NCBI taxonomy): Eukaryota > Metazoa > Chordata > Ceratodontiformes > Ceratodontidae > Neoceratodus > Neoceratodus forsteri. The sequence goes on along the minus strand of CM028130.1, from coordinate 958,598,435 downwards.
CTACCCGTTGCCTCATGCGATAGGTCAGTATCCTGGTGGCCCTCGGGCCCCCTTCATAATAGGACTGTTGTACTGCGGGGTTTATTCTATTTCCATTCTTTGTAGCTGTTGGAGTTTAGTTTTGATGTTTTTTATTGCTGTCTCTCTCATCCTACACAGTTTAAGTTTTTGTTGGCCTTCTAATGTTTTGAATTGCTGTTTTAACTTTTCTGTTTACCCCTCTCCCTCTTTTTATAAGTTGCTATGGATATTAATTTACCTCTGATCATTGTTTTCACTGTATTCCACAAGATCTGTGGGGTTACATCAGGGCTGTCTTTTGTTTGAACTGTCTGCTCGATTACCCTTCTGATTTCTTCCTTCACTTCCTTGTCTCTTAAAAGAATGGTATTCAGTCTCCATTGTGTGGGTTTTTTGGGGAGTTTGAGGTCTAGGTCTGCAAAAATAGGCTGGTGATCAGACAATGTTTCTGTTCCCACCCTCATGGAATTAAACGTGTGAAGGTCTCTAGCAAACATCAGGAACATATCCAGCCTCGAGTACATTTTATGTCTCGAGGAGTAGAATGTAAAGTCTTTTGCTGCTGGATATTTCTCCCTCCAGACATCCACAACACCAATGTCTACCATCAGTTTACTAAACAATCTAGCTGTCCTGCCATTAGGCGTTAGGATACTTGAGGTGGAGTCGAGTGATCTGTTCAGTATCACATTCCAATCTCCCCCTGCTATTAGGACTCCCTGTGCCTGCTCAAAAATTAATTTAAAAAGTTCTCAAAAGAAGAAGACAGACGAGCCTGGTGGGGCATAGAAATTTAAGAGGGTGACCGCCATGTCCTGTATCCTCCCCACCACAACTTAGAGGGCGCTCACGTCCGTCACTATCTCCTCCTCCTCAAAAGGGAGAGAGGCAGACAGGAGTATAGCCACCCCCCTCTTCTTGCCCTTATCCAGAGATGTATGGTATAGCTTGGGGTATCTATTATTCTTCAGCTTTTGGACCTCAATCGGAGATAGGTGCATCTTCTGTATAAAATTAATCTCACATTTCCTATCTCATTACTGATTGTTTTGATATTGGAAAACCCCATTGTGAAGTTTCATTCCAAATGTTTATAGTAATACAAGGTTTACTAACATTTTCCCTTATCATTACATTTTGTTGTTTAAGGGAAACCCTGAAACACCACTGTGACTAGTTAAATTCCTCTGTCAGGCTCATGCCTCAGGCCTGTAGACGAATGGTGTCTAATCATCATCTTTTTGTTGTGTTGCCACTTTTGCAATTAGGGCAACAAAGAGGGGACTGTTACATCTGGGTTATGCCCCTATCATCCCACATACACCTTACACTGTATTCCTGGTCTATTATACTGTGATACTGCTATTTTGCATTAACATGTAGATTTAGGCACCCATTGTACAAGCATGAGTGCCAGGAATGTGCTTTGCTGCTAATATATGCTAATGTTTACATCTTTTATAGGATTATATCATGCATGATTATTATACCTCACTATAATGCATTATGTTTGACAACCTTAAATTACTACGTTACAGTCTTTTTCATCTTTGCAGTGCGACTTCGATAAGGTGCAGCACTGGTTTCAGCAAAACAGCTCAAACTCAATCATTCTTTGGTTCTAGGCAAAGACTAGCCAAATCTCTGAACTACCCAACATTCACAGCCCTTGAAGGCTCTCCCTTGGACACAGTCAACTCCTTCAAGTACTTTGGGTCTGGCTGGACAGCAGCCTTGATTAATCTGCCCACACTGATTCCATTTGCACCAAACTTCATCCTAAATTAGGTGCCCTCTATCGCCACAAAGACTGTCTCCCTATACCAACCCACCGTGATCTGGTCACCAAAACTGTATTACCCGTAATCGACAATGCTGATATTGTCTATGGTTTTGCTCCTGCAACCGCCCTTGCTAGACTCAACACTTTACTAAACTCTTTTTCTCGCTTCGCCACCCCCCCACTCACCACTGTCTTCTCTACTCTTCCTTATTTCTAATGCCTCTACATGCTAAGCATCAGGTCCATAGCCTCTCCTTCACTGCCAAATTCTTGTTTGGGACTCTTTCCCCTCCTCCCACCTCAACTCCTGCCTATCCCCTGCAAACTCATCCATGTATTCCCTTCATTCTAGGGATGCTCAAACTTTCTCCCTTCCCTATCCACGTGCTTGCTCAGGTCAGGTAGCTTTCTCCTACTGTCTCTCTCACCTCTGGAATCAGCTTCCTTGTAATATTGACCACTCCTCCTCCTCTCCCGCTGCCCTTAAATCTCAACTCCAAATGTTACCTTTCACTAGTTGCTCATCATCCCCTATCCTCCGTCCCCCTACTGCACCTCCCCAGCCAACCCCTCTCCCTCTATTGCATGCTACTTCATTCTCCATGCTATGCATCTTAGACCCCAGATCTGACCTCCTGTTGCCTAGCTCTCTGTCCTATATCAACTTAACCCTTCACTGTCTATTCACAATTTGTATGAACCAGAGTTTTTCCATGACCATCCTGCACCACGTTGCACTTTTTTGCCTAGATTATTTGTGTCTAGTTCTTTGCTACTGTAAATTAATTCATGTTTTACAATCTTTTTTTTTTTTTTTTTTTACTTGCCCAGGCCTCAGCCTTGCTTCGGAGGGGGCCTCGTACCCTCACCCCATAACTCCTTCCACCAGGTTCCCTTGGGATCCCAGATTCATAGTGCTCAGGGACTGGGGTGTTTATGTTTTTATCCCATTTTTGTCCCCGTCCCCAGAGGACACCGCTGCGAAGGATGTACATCCAGATGCACAGCGTGCAAATGCATGCAGCTGTCAAGCACCCATCAGTGCCATCCTTCCCTGACTCCATAGAGCCATGCATCCTACTGCCTGTGCTTCCACTGACAGTAATGCTAGAGGTGCATGTGCTACCCAGTAACCCACTCCACCCTGAAGAGGAGAGCATACATTGGTACGCTCAATCCTCCTCCCCCCCAGCCAACCCTGAAGACACGGGCTCATTCCTGTCATTTTACAATCTTGAACTGTGATGCAAACTATTGCTTTAATTCCTTTTACAATTCTATATATTCTTGTACTGCTTTCTCCAATTTTATATTGTGTACAAAGGCTGCCTTTCTGTACATTATTCCAATTGTTTTGATGCCCTGTGTTGGGTATTGTCTCTCTCACCAGAGTCGCACCTGGAAACGAGCCTCAGCTCAATGTGCCTCTCCCGGTTACCAATTTTTAAATAAATAAAACAAACAGTGAGTGGAAAACAAACAGTGAGTGGCTGGACATGATAGACCTAGAATCCCTTACAACATTAAATTAATATGTTACAGTGAGGGGTTGGACATAATGGACCCGGAGTTGCTTACAAGCCTTTCCAGGACCTCTGCATGCACCGAGGAGCAGCGAACTGTTTGAGGATTGTTGGGCCCTCAATATACAGACTGCTTCATGTACATGTGTCTATGTCTTCTGTTGGCACCCTTTGCAAACTGTGTGAGAGGCCTTTCGGCACCATGCATTTCTGCTTAAAGTTGAACCAGCATAATATTCTGCTGTGATTTGCATATGCAGCCCATGATGCTTTGCATTGTGGGGGCATGTGTGACTTTGGACTGCTGCAGATACACAAAACATATTAATGAAGTGAGATAAACACAGTACTGTACATAACTTGTTACCATGCAGCTCAATTAGATAGATAGATATTTTATTTATATAGCGCCCATTTCCAAAGGCCTCAGAGCACTTCGCAAAATTGAAAACACAATATAACAAACAAAAACACAGAAATCTACAATCCAGATGTAACGACAGCAGTATAAAAAATGTTCTATTTATAGTTCAGTAGTTAAAACCCATTAAACACCTGGTTAAACAAAAATATTTTTAATCCCTTTCTGAAGGATTCCTCTGAGGGTGCCTCCCTGAGTTGTTGAGGAAGAGAGTTCCATAGGGTGGGTGCTGCCTCTGAAAATGCTCAGTCACCTGACTCTTAATGACGACAGACACCTGAGAATCAAATGTCAAGCTGTCATCAAGGATCATGCCTAGATCCTTTACCTGCTCAGATGGGACTAATGTTACCCCCCAGTACAAGACCGGGGGGGGATCCCAATTAGTCTCCACCCCACCACAACGACCCAGATCCACCACCAATACCTCAGTCTTGTTAGGGTTGAGTCTTAACCAGTTATGAGACATCCAAGTCTGGATGTCAGTCAGGCAGCTGTTAAGCACGGCATCTGCCATCTGGCTACCTGGTGCGCAGGACAGATACAGCTGGGTATCATCAGCATAGCAATGAAAGTCCAGTCCGTACCACCTGAATCCCCTAGTGATAACGTCTCACCATGAAGCAACAGGCTATGAAGACCAACCTGTGGAACTCCACAGGTCAGAGGCATGCTCGAGTTTGATCTGTTTCATTTTTAGAGAGTTGGTGCTTCTCTTTGAAGAGAGCTATATACAGTGATAAAATATACTTACAGGGTTCATCCTGTTACGATGTTAGCTGCTGTAATGTTATTGTTCTCTTGTGCATGTTGGAACGATGTTGAACACTACGTATATTTGGGTACCCATGTGTTTGGGAAGGGGTCATATCAACTGTTATATGTTGGGGACATTACATGGTTGGATTTTCTTTATGCCTGATCTGACTGCTTAATTCCTGTGGGGTGCAGCTATTCGATACTATAAGGAACATGTTTATCTTGATATCCCCCATATCCGTGATCTTAATATGTTTAGATTAATTTTAACTGCTCCATCTGTTGGATCCTGAGCTGTATTTGATGTCTGACTTATGGCTGTAACGTGACATTGTATTGCATTTAAAATGCAATAAATATACAGTTAAAAAAGGGACACATTTTGCAGGAAATCAACACATATACCACAGACTCGGGTAAATATGCAGCAATAAGAGAATTATACACACATAATAGGAGCATTCTCTTTCAAGACATGAGCTTACAATGCTGAATCGAGCTCAAACAGAGACTGCTTAAGCTCTTTTTACAGGCAATTATTAAAGGGCATGTAGAAACAGTGCTGTCTACTGTAGGCAACGGTGCAGACACACACACACTACTATAGTAAATGGAGGAAACAACGGAGTAATACGAGTCATGTCTGACCCAAACTACTCAGTGGAAGACCACAGTCTTACAATCCTGTCACGTGCTTTCACAGTCCTTTCTCCTACTCGTAGCAATACGTCAGCATGGTGACATCACCATGCAGCCGTAAAAACTGGTTAAACATTTGACTCTTCCTGTAACTGACTTTGGCAATGTGGTGTATGACACTGCCCCACCCCCAACCCCACCCCACACACACAGTCAGTTATCCCATTAGACTCTTTACTGAATGCCCTCTGCAGGTTCATTCTCCCCTGCCCAGTACAAACCCACCACTACACAACCTATGACCATCTAAATTGGCCTTCACTGACAGACAGATGTGCGCAGTATCTTGCTTTTTATGGCTTCAAGTTCTGACTAAACAAACTTTCCAACTACCTGTGTATCCTGGCTGCTCCCTCTAGCCACAACCTTTGCTGCAGCTTGGGAAACAGAGTTACTGTTCCTAGCCATAAACCAAAATGTCAGACTACAGGAATCCATAAATAAGATGCCTTACAAATGCCATCAATCCGCAGGAGTGTGCTGCCCCGGAGACAGAACTTTATGCATATTATAGAATTTAGAATACATGTTCAAACTCTGCACTGTGGTCACACTCCCCTTGTTATTTTAATATCAGATTTGTTTCTCTGCCAATGAGAGCAGTTGCTCTGAAATCAACTCCAGCCTTCTGGTCAATTACTTCATAGTTTTATCCAATGTTTTTTGTTTTGTAGTTTTATAATTAGTTTTCAAATAGTCTGCATTAGTAAGGGTGTTTATTTAAATAATTTAATATTTTTTGTAGTTTCTACAGTTCCTGATTAGTTCCCAGGAACCGGAGAAGGCCACCTGACAATGTGGTTCCCGCCTGAGGGAACCAACCGCATTTTATGTAAACAACATTCATTGTTTATGTTATATTTAAATTTAAAGCATGTTTTACTAATTTTCCTGCTAAATATTTTTTTTGTTTACCATTTTTCATCTGGGGCTAACCCACTATATTCAGGAATGGGTAAATATTACCCCATACAAGTGGTTTCTGGAAGCAGTGGATCAGGGATTGTCCCTGCAATTCAAAAGGTTTCCAAAACTAAAGAGACAAAAAAAATTCCAGCTCATTCACCAACAGAAAGATCTGCTGGAACTGGAAATAGAAAAAAAATACTGCAGGCAAAAGCAGTAGAAAACAGTGGGGCAAAGGCCTGTTTTCAAGATACTTCTTGACCAACAAGAAAAATGGGGAGTGACCACCCATTTTACACTTAATATATCTGAACAAGCATTTAAAAAAAAAGAAAAGTTCAAGATGGTCACACTGGGCACAGTGACACCATCCCTAGTGTAAGGAGATTGGTTGGGGTCACGAGGTCCAATGGATGCTTATTTCCATATTCTTGTCAGACCCAACCATAGAGAATATCTCAGGTTCAGACTGGGAAAAGAACAGTAAAGCAAGAAGAAGAAGAAACAAAGACCAGATTGTGAGGATTAAGAAAGATGGGAGATGAGTGGAGAAGGGGGAGGACTAGGGAGAGGCACTGATTAAGTACTTCTGCTGTTTTCACGAATGAAAGAGGGAGGCATACATCCTATGGGAAGGGTGGAATGGGCAGAGAGGGGGGCAGGGGTGACTGATATCAGAATCATGGAGGACAGGGTGCTGGAGGGACTAAGGGCACTGAGGGTGGACAAGGCACCGGGGCCAGATGGCATTCACCCTAGAGTACTCAGGAAGCTAGCGGAGATCCTGGTGGGACCACTGGCAGACCTGTTCAGTACATCACTGGACACAGGATGCATGCCACAGGACTGGAGGATGGCCCATGTGGTGCCCATTCATAAATGTGGCCCGAAGGATGACCCAGGCAACTACAGACTGGTGAGTCTCACTTCGATCGTGGGGAAACTCATGGAGTCAATCCTAAAAGGGAAACTGGTGACCTTTCTGGAAGACAATGGGCTCCAAGATGGCCATCAGCATGTTTTTTTTTTTTATCAGGTTAATCCTGCCAGACAAATCTAGTCGAGTACTATGACTGGGTTACCAGGGAACTGTAGAGGGGCCATGCAGTGGACGTCCTGTATTTGGACTTCAGCAACTCCTTTGACTCAGTGTGGCATGGGAGGCTGGGGAGAAAACTGGAATATATTGGGGTGGGGACAAAAATAGTCAAATAGATCACCAACTGGCTGAGGGGTAGGCAGCAAAAGGTGGTGGTGGGGTTGGGAACTCTCATCACCAAGGGACGTTATGAGTGGGGTGCCCCAGGGTTCAGTATTCATAGCCGATATCTCAAACGGGATCCAGAGTAGAATCAGTCTGTTTGCAGACGGTGCAGTGGTAGATGACATAGAGGGGTGGAGGGGTCTGCAGCAAGACCTGACCAAACTACAGGAATGATCAGAGACATGGCAGTTGGGGCTCAAAGCCAAGAAGTGCAAGGTACTGGGCCTCGCAGCAAGGAGCCAGGGGAGGAAATACCAGTTGAGAGGGGTACAGCTGGTAAGTACGGTGGAGGAAAAGAATCTAGGGATACTAATAATAGGGAGAATGAACCACTCAGCTCAGTGAGGGAAGGTGACTGCAAAGGCAAACAAGATGCTGGGGTGCATAGCGAGGGGAATCCCTTCCAGGCACAGAGAAGTGATCCTACCCCTGCACAGTTCACTGATCTTGCTGCACCTGGAATACTGTGTGGAGTACTGGTGTCCATTCCTGAAGAAGGACATCAGATTGCTGGAGGGGGTGCAGCATAGGGCAACGAACATACAGGGACTTGAGGGGAAATCCTACCAGGAGAGGCTGGGAGAGCTGCAAATGCATTCCCTGGAAGAGAGGAGGGATGGGGGGATATGATCGAAACCTTTAAGTACCTAAAGGGTATTAAGAGGATTAATACAGAAGGGATTCTTCAGATCAGAAGGGGGAGGGACACGAGAGGGCATCAGCTGAGATTTGAGGGGGGAGATTCAGGAGGGAAATCAGAAGACACTTTTCACGGAAAGGGCGGTAGATAAATGGAACACTGCCCGAGGAGGTGGTATTGTTTAGAACAGTGGGTGGATTCAAGAGAGGGTGGGACAGAGTGGGGGTGGTTGTGAGGAGGGGAGGGTGGGGCAGCCGCAAGTTGAGAGGCTATTTGCACAATTGAGCAGACTCGATAGACCGTGAGGCCTGTTTCTGCTGGCATTTTGTATGTTTGTATGTAAGAACTTACCAGTAATAGCAGATCTTTGAGAGAATCTCCTCCACTGTGCCACACCTTTGCAACTATAAGTCATCAGAATCAGGACCATTTGGAAACTTTTGCTAGCTGTGGGGCCACTCACAATGACATGCAGCGTTGCTGCCTATGTAATATGGCTGGCAAAACACTCCTCAGTTCCCTACTGGAGACAAGCCTCAGAGGGCCTCTTACCATGAGAAACCAGGAGACCAAAATCAGAACAAGGCAAACAAGGAGAGGCATGGGACTGGAAACAGGATGCATGGACTAAACCCTTAGGCACAGCATTTGGTTTATCCCTCAGGAAAAAAGGGAGAAGAAGTGGGGTACGCTTTGGCTCAATGAAGGAGATTCTCTTGATGATCTTCTGTTACTATAAGTTCTTATGTAACTGTTGTATCTTCATCGAGGATATCTCCTCCATTAGGCCACATCTTTGGAACAATCTCCAAGCAGTACAAAACAGCCAGAGAGGATGGTACAGTCTGATAAGTGATCATGACAGAAGGCTCTACAGTACCACAAGTACAAAGCCAGCATGTCTACGAGAGACGACTTCCAGACTGCAGTGCTCAGTGAAAGTATGTACAATGCTCCATGTGGCTGTACTATTCTTTCTTTTGGATTACAGCAAGGCATTTGACAAAGTGTCTCATTCCCTACTTATTAAGAAGTTGAACAGACTCGGTTTTTCCCAGTACTTAACTAATTGGGTATCACACTGGTTACATAATAGAACACAAGCGGTAAGAATAAATGGTGTATTCTCTGACCAAGGCCAAGTTACTAGTGGTATACCGCAGGACTCGGTATTGGGGCCCACACTCTTCAACATTTTTATAAGTGATTTGATTCTTCCTTCTACTAATCATATTTCAAAGTTCACCAATGATACAAAACTTGGTGGTAGAGTAGATACAATATTGAACATTACTCTATTAAAACAGGACCTCCAAAATATTGAATTATGGGCTAAAACAAATCTCATGTCCTTTAATACTGAGAAATGTATAGTCCTACACTTCAGAACAAAACACTCTTAAACTAGTTATTACTTAAATAATGCCCTTCTTAAACAATCAAACTGTGAAAGGGACTTGGGCATATTAGTTAATAATAAATTGTCATCAATCTCTCACTGTAACACGGTGGCCAGAACAACTAATATTATGCTAAAAAATCAATAAAACCTTTATTAACAAATCCAAAAACAGTGCCTAGTTCCACTATACAGGGCATACATTAGACCACATTTAGATTATAGATCTCCCTTTTGGAACCCATACCTGAGGAGAGACATACACCGACTAGAACACACCCAGAGACAGCTGCCTAAAATGATACCAAGACTGAAAAATAAACCCTATGATACACGTCTTAAGGAAACAGGGCTTTACCCACTTCACTTAAGAAGACTTAGGGGGGATATTTTTCTTACGTTCAAAATGTTAAATTCATCTATACAAATTAAACAATGCAGATTAATATTATCCAATAAATGTACAGTAGGCAGACCCCATAATAAGCAGCTTTTAGTCGAATGGGCCAACACCAAAAAGAGAGATAAGTATTTCTGTATAAGAGCATCTAAGCAATGGAATTCACTGCCACAGGAGTTAATTACTTCAACTAACTTTGACACGTTTAAAACTAAACGTGATATATGGTTAAACTTACATAAAAACTAAATGATCCACTATTAAGGGGGACAATCACGATCAGCCTCGGCCTTCTTTTATCCCATACAAATGCAGTAAATATGTCTTGCAGCAGGGACATTCTGGAAGGAAGCAACAGGAGTGGCCATACCATGGAGTGACCACAGACAGCACCAGGAAGTTCCTTACCGTAATTTCTATACCAAAGAATTATAGTTAGCCAACCATTTGGACAGGCATTGTTTGGATAATGGTGCACCCTCTTTCCTGGGGCGAATGAAACAAAAAGCTAATAAGTCTTTCTGCAGCTCAGTATGCTGTGAACTTCAAGAGTATGGAGCAATGCCTCACTCTTATTAGCATGCTCAGGGTAATAAACCGGAAGGTTGATCGTTTGGTTTAGTGTAAATTTCGATGCCACCATCAGTAAAAAACTTAGGACTGGTGTGTAAAGAGACTATGTCTTTGTGAAAAATCAAATAAGGAGGCTCATTCATTAGAACCTGAAGCTCTGAAATTCTATGAGCAAAGGTTATGGCAACTAAAAATAAAATTTTCCATGAAAGGAAACATAGGCCACAATTCACGGCAGGCTCAAAAGGAGCCAAAGTAATTTTTTTAAGTATGAAATTCAAGTCCCGAGGAGGGACTGGATTATGGACAGAAGGTTTTATATGAAGGACACCTCTCAAAAAATATGGGACACCTCTAACTGTGCAACCATACAGTCATCAATAGGGGCATGAAATGCTGATATGGCAGTCAAATTGACATTTATAGAGGAGTAATACAGACCTGAATCAGATAATGAAAACAAGTATTCCAAAACAGAGTTCACATGTAAAAAGGTCCGTATTCCAAGAAGTGGCCCACAAAGTGAAATGCTTCCATTTCAAGGAATGAACATGTCTGGTAGAAGGCTTTCTAGCCACAAGCAGGACATCAGCAACCATAGGGTACACCCCAAAATGTACGATGGCTGTTTTCAGGAGCCATGCATGCAGATGTGGGGACCTGAGGTTCAGATAGACCACCGATCCTTGGTCCTGTGACAGCAAACCTTAAAGGAAAACTGTCAAAATTAGGGGGCTCCCGCCCCCAAAAGGCTTACCCTCCAGTTTAGTTTTGTACACTAAAAGCAGCGTTTTTCTTGCACCTCAACTGAGTTTATTTTACTTGCGAAAAGTTCATGACCCTGAAGTATGACAGATGCTGGGGGACTCCATTAACTGTAATGGTATGGCGCCACACCGCTCGCCTCAATACAAATGTATTGAAGTGAGTGGTGCAGCGCTGCACCATTACAGTTAATGGAGCCTCCCAGTATCCACCATACTTCTGCGTCGTGGACTTTTCGCAAGTAAAATAAACTCAATTGCGGTGCGAGAAAAATGACACTTTTAGTGTACAAAGCTAAACCGAACGCTAAGCCTTTCACGGGCAGGTGCCCCCTAATTTGGACAGTTTTCCTTTAACGCAGGGGCAGGGGAACAAGATGCTCTGTTGCCAGATGCTGTAGGAGTGGAAGTCATATCTGGCAAGGCCATCGAGGAGCTATGAAAATAAGATTGGCACTCTCCACCCTTAGTTTGAGCAGAACCCTCTGTGTGACAGGAACGGGGGGGAATGCATACAGGAATTTCCCTTTCCAAGAGAGGGACAGCGCGTCTTCTTGCAAAAAAACTCCAGGCCATGGAGCAAAAGAGCAGAAATGTTGCAATTTTGCATTGTGTGGAGATGCAAAAAGGTCCAACTCTTGACGATCCCATCTTGCAAAGAGGTCATTTACCACAGAGGTCAGCAGCTCGCATTCATGAATCAAGGTCTGAGATCTGCTTAGCTTTTCTGCCAAGACATTTTGAAGACCTGGGAGAAACAAGACTGACATCATAAGGTTGTGAGACATCGCCCAGTACCACACTATCATTCCTTCCCTGCACAGGGAACAGACGTGAGTGCCCCCATGATGTTTATGTAGTACATGACACTAACATTGTCCATCTGGATTAACGGAGGACTGGGGCAGAAATGATTCTGAAATGCCTGAAGGCTGTACAGAACAGCTCTCATTTCCAAGACACTGATGTGTAGTTCGGCCTCCACCATGTTGCAGGACCCTTGTGTCTGGAAGCAGCCAAAACCAGCACCCCAACCAGAGCCCAAGGCATCCATGGTGAGTATCTGTAGAGAACATGGTATAAAAATGGAAAGCCCTTGAGTAAGCTGTCATGGTCCATACACCATGCTCTGTCTTCTGGCAGGAAGGCACACCCCTTGTTCATGTCCTGTACCACCCCAATGTACTGCAGACATTGGCATGGAGTCAGCATTGACTTTGACACATTATTTTTATCCCTAAGGCCAAAAACAGCTGCATAGTTCAGGAAAGGGTGCAAAGAGGGTGTAAAGAAGAGCTTCCCAGGAACTGGCCTTCAGGTGCCACTCATCCACATAAGGGAAGACACACAGCTCTTTACTGCGAAGGGCTGTTGCAAGCATTGCCAGACATTTGGGTATCACTCACTGTGCCACGGATAAACCAAAGGGCAACACTCAGAATTAATAGTGCCTTCCCTCCAGCAGGAAGCAGAGGCATCATCTGTGGCACTGTCTGATCTTGATACGAAGGTATGCATCCTTCATGTCCAGTGAACAGAGTTGGTCCCCTGTTTGTAAGATGGAAATCAGGGTTTGCAGAGACACCATTCAAAACTTTCTGTACTTGATGTACAGATTGAGGTCTCTGAGGTCTAGCACAGGATGTAACTTTCCTGTCCACTTTGGAACTAGAAGTACCTGGAATAGAACACTTTGTTTCTGTCTTGTGGAGGAACAGGTTTGATAGTATGTTTTTGAAACAGGGTTCAGACTTCCTCTTTTAGAAGGGACAAGTGATCCAGATGGTAAAAGGAATGGGACAGAGGATGAACTGGAGGAGCTTCTATCAATTCCGGAGCATGCCCCTTTTCTATTACTTCCAGGACCCACTCATCTGTATTAATCTCCCTCCACTGCTTTAGATGCATTGAGATCCTCCCCACCAGCTCTCACCCTTGGAGGCAATAGTTGAGGGGGCGACTAAGAGAGTCAGGCAGAACTGGAGCCTGCAGGGCCACCAGGACCAATTCTTTTGGGTGCTTTTGCATGGGCATCTGGAGGGAATGGACCTGGGAGGGTACCATCACCTCTGCCACGGGGCTGCTAATGGTATGTTCTGTTACCTTTGGCAGCAGGCCCATGAAAAGATCCTCTACCATGCCCCCTGGTGGGCATAGAATAAAGGGCCATAACAGACCTTCAAGTCATTTTAGAGGATTGAAAGCCACTAAATGCATTTTAACATCATTAGCCATAGTAAGGCACCCCTGAAAGGAGCATTCAAAACACCATGTTGCACATCAGTGGCAAAACCAGCTATTCTAAGCCAGGCACGATGCCTAATGCAGATAACAGAGGCTGCAGCCCCAGCAGAGGCATCTGACACATCATATGCCGAATGCAGAACATGTTTGCCAACTTCAGAACCAGCTAACATGGTTTTAAGCAAGTCAGTCTTGGCAGGACCATCAGGTAAGGCCTGTGCTGCAGTATGTGCAGATTTCCATAGGCTATTCTGATATTTCATCATATGGACCTAGTAATCAGCAATTTGCAGACCTAAGGATGCTGAGGTATAAGTGCATTTTCCCATTATATCCAACCTCCTAGATTCTTTTTCTGGAGGTTAAAGTACTTATGTGCCTAGGGGTCCTAGAATAATCATGAACAGCCATAATGACCACAGAGTCAGACTCAGGCTGTGCAGCATAATAAGGCTTAACAGATGGAGTACGTACTGTTTATCAGCCTTTCTTGGAACCACAGGCAGGGTATTGGGCCTATGCCAAGCAACCAACAGTAGCATCTTCCAGTGCAGGATATACAGGAGGAATAATAACTGAAGGTGTAGAAGGAACCTCCAAAAACTCCATGAGATTCCTTTTAATGTATTCTCCCTCCTCAACAGCAAAACCCATGGCAGACTGCATTTGCTGAAGAATAGCCTGAAAAGATCGATCCTCAGGGGAAGACCTGTGTGTATAAACCATAGTCTTCACTGCAGGATGAGAGGGTAGAGCTAGAAGGCAAGTTACCTTCTTCAAACTGCTCCTCACCACTGTATTCCTCTTCCAAATCCACCTCAATGTTTATGAGGTCAGGATTATATTCCACCTCATCAGCATCAGAAACGGCAATGGAAGTCATAGAGAAGGAGCCAGCAACAGGCCACAGCTGAGAAGCAGGAATCATTGGCATGCTTCTGGAATCTGTCGATGAAGGCCCTGGTTCAGGCAAGCCTTGTCAACAACAAACCTACAGCCGCCTGCTGCAATGGTAGAAGGTGACACATCATGTCTGAAAATGATACTAGCACAGCGTGGGAGTTGGCAGCACCCTGACAAGGGTCCAGGATTACCCGCATCTAGGGGTCAGAGCCCAACAGTGGTGGCAATATACTATCCACAGCAGGTATGGCAGTACCTGAGCCAAGCGCCAACCTTGATGTCTCATCGACGGTTGGGGGGGGCTGTAATCGACACCGCTAGAGCAGACACCGATGAGTATCTACCTGATTTCATGGCAACCTGGACCTCCCTGGCAAAGTAGACTTATCTTTGCGCTTGTCCTTATGACCAGAAGAAGAGGAGGGCCTTGACAATGACTTTTCTGTCCTTCAGCTTCGATCACTGTTTCCCAGTCGACAGTGAGGGAGAAGCAAGAGCAGAACCCGCAGCCTGTTCCATGACTTTCAATGCTTTTTGAGTGAGGAAGGTTTCTAAAGCCTTTCTTTGGTGTCGCCTTGTGGCCTGGCTGAAACTCTGGCAGATCTCACTAGGTTTCACTTTGTGAGATAGGTCCAAACAACACATACAAATAGTGTGAGCGTTGACCTTGTAGATTTTGTAGCTGCAGGAACAATACTGGAACAAGGGTTCTCTGTTCTTCAGGTGCATACAGAGACGATGATGAAAATTCATACAAACAATCGAAAACAAAACAAAAAAAAACAGCAACAGCTATTTTGACAATGTTTCTCAGTGGGTCTGATGAGGATCATCGGCAGGAGAAAGAACTGAGGAGTATTGGGGCCACCAACGTTATATAGACGGCAACGCTGCACGTCATTGTGGGTGGTCCCCATCTAGCAAAAGTTTCCAAGCGATCCTGATGCTGAAGGTTTGCAGTTTCAAAGGTGTGGCCCAATGGAGGAGATCTCCTCGATGAAGATCTGTCAGTATCAGTTTGCAGCCTTTCCCTTCAGTGTCACCTTAGCACCAAGGATATTCACAAAGTGCCTATCTGTGGTGGCAGATCACCTATGAAAACAAGCTGTGGTGGTTTTTCCCTACCTAGATGACTGACTGGTTTCAGGGAAAACAGAACAAGAGGCAAGGAGCTCCATACAGCAGGTAAGGCACATCCCAGAGAGTATTAGAGGTGCCCCCTTCATCTTCAGCTTGAGCAGTACTTTCTGAAGTATTGGAAAGGGAGAGAAGGCATACAGAAACCTCCCTGTCCAGGAGAGGGACACCATGTCTCATCAGAAAACTCCAGGCTTTGGAGCGAGCAAGCAAAAAAACAGCATTTTTGAGGTGTGTGGGGATACGATATCCAGTGATATGGGTGACGCAAACTGAGTGACTCAATATGCGGGCCCAGAACAATAGCGACCATAAGAGAACAGCAAGGTGAAGGAATAGCGACAGGAGAGGGACAGAATAGTGAGAGGGGAGGAGTTACTAGGCGGGCAGGTTAAATGGATGAATTCGGCGAGGTTCTGCCAAGCTAGCTGCCTAGCATGGTGGTTAGGTCACCACCTCTAGATATTGTGGACCCGGGTCCATAGCTGAGTGTAAGTCATTTCTGTTTCCGTGTCTTCCTCTTTCCCCAGTGCCCCTTCCCCCGAGTTGATTATATATATTTTGGAGGTGCAGTGGCTTGCCCCCTACATAAAATGTTGGTGTACATCTTGATCCGTGAACATGTATGATGTTCTCACTGTTTTGCCGATTCGGTGTAGTGCTGATCACCAATAATGTTTTCAGTGATTTGCACTAGCTGTTATGGTCCATGCTGTTAAAGCTTCACCGTTATGACATGGAACCAGGGACACAAAAAATCCAGGTCCTGATGATGTGGACCCGGGTCCATAGCTGAGTGTAGGTCATTTTTGTTTCCGTGTCTTCCTGTTTCCCCAGTGCCCTCCCCCCCGGAGTTGATTATATATATTTTGGAGGTGCAGTGGCTTGCCCCCCACATAAAATGTTGGTGTACATCTTGATCCGTGAACATGTATGGTGTTCTTACTGTTTTGCCGATTCGGTGTAGTGCTGATCACCGATAAATGTTTTCAGTGATTTGCACTAGCTGTTATGGTCCATGCTGTTAAAACTTCACCGTTATGACATGGAACCAGGGACACAAAAAATCCAGTTCCTGATGACCTGCATCTTGTGAATAGGTCATCTCCCACTGAAGGGAGTTGCGAGGACTGTTCACCGTGAAGCACGGCTTGAGTAGCATTTTCACAAAGTGTTTTAATTTTGTTAACTTACAGTTGCTGGGATATATATATATATATATATATATATATATATATAGATATTATCTGGTTGAGCCTGCTTCCCTCCCGCTGGTATTTTGAATTGCTCGGTGACCCACAACCTCCTGCAGCTGTCCTGAGGATGATATATGAGACAGGGAGCAGCCACTGGAGTGTGCACAGACATCCAGTGTAAACTGAGTTATTAATAGCTCTGGTTTACAATGTACATGTTCGAGGGTATACCCCCTCCACCCTGTAAAAGGTTAAGTCGAAGCTCCATGGAGGATAGCAGGATGAATGTAGGTGGGACCCAGGGGGAGATGCCAGAGGACTCCAACAGGAGCTGATGCTGGAGACAGCAGGGGCATAAACATATTGTCCCAATCCTGCCTCTTGAGAACACAGAAGCATGCCTATGTGTTTGGACATACCACACTTGGGCCCCCTCCCCCATGAGGTTTGTCCCTGCTGCACTGTCTCCTATGATTCTCCAGGTGGCAGTGCTGTAGTGGGTGGCACTGCTGTCCCTCTCCGGGACACTTTGTCCTCCTCCTGCCAGCCTTCCGATGTTCAAGGCACACACCTAGAAGCCAGTAGTTATCACCCGCAATGCTGGGGACCTGGATTCAAGAACAAACCTGGGTCATCAGGGTCTGGCGGGGGCTGGGAGTAGGATCAAATGTCCCCCTGGACACTCTTCTCCTCCACAGTGGGTGGGTGTCAGTGGGCACCATGCAAGCACCACCTGGGTGACCACAGATGGAGCTGCAAGTGGCCCTGCTTGGGAAGCTGGATGTCAGCTAGTGCCAAGCCAGCAAAGTGTTGTGAGAGTGCTTTTACAGTCCTAGCCACCATCGAACTGGGAGAGTGGAGACAAAAAGGACTGATGAAGATAACTTCTCACAGGCCATGCACTGCTTACCTGGCTTCCTCCCTCTACTTGAATTCAGTCCCCATGGGGACTTGGGGCACCCCTGCAGCCCAACAGAGGAGCACAACCCCTGGAGGAAACAAACAGTGTGTAAGTCCAGGACATAAGAGGTGATACTGTAGGGCTTGGGTATTAATCAGTTAGGTGCAATTAAGTGATGAAGGGGGCAGAAACAGTAACAAAAAAAAGGCACAAACCTGAAGGACAGGGTCACAAACAACAAAATGATAATCCACTCTAGGGTGTTCACTAATGCCACAATAATCCCTTAGTGGAAGAAGGCACTCAGCTTTGGCTCATGTCTCATAATCCACCAGGTATGTGCAATTTTTTTTTTTAACTATGTATTTATTCACCCATTAACGCCCCCTTCTCCACTCTGTCTGGCATCCTACCGTCGCAGGCCTCTCTCTCCATTGAGATCTGCCCCAGAGCACCCGACATACCACATACCATCTTACTTGATACCCCAGGTAAGTGAGGAAGAACTCCCTTACCTTCCCAAACCAGCACTCTGAATCTGTGGGGTCGGTGCAGCGGAGTCTGTTCAACGAGCCCAGAGACCTTGCGTCGAGGTGCCTTCACCTAGGAGAAGCCGAGGTGGTTTTTCCTGGTTTTCTTTTCCCCCGATGTCGCCGTGCAATGAGGGGCTATGAGCCGGGAGGCATGCTGAGATGTACCTCCCTGCTTCGCACCTCTGGAGACATCTACCCAATCCCCTTGCAGCTGCTCCACCTACTGCACTATCCACCCGGGCTCCCCTAGGTGGTAGCAGTGCAGCGAGAGCCTGCAGACCACCCACTGGAGAAGGAGAGCTGCCGTCGGGCGCTCTATCCTTCACTGCCCTGGCCGACCACCAGTGACCCGAGCTCGTTCTCGAACCCGGGTCGCTGGCGTGGCGCGAGGTGTGGCATCCAGCACTTCAACCCTCAGCGCCACCGGGCCGGCCCTCAGGTATGTGCAATTCTGACAGTGTGACTGCATAACCACGTTCTCTGATAGCTTCCCCCCAACTTTCTGTTTATGCCTCTTACACACTGTGTCCCCTAGCATCCTTAGATTCCTTTCCACCAACAGCCAGCCTCCACCTTACCTCAGACTCCGTTCTGCTCCCACAGAGCCTTGGTTTGCCCCCACCTGGGGTACAGAGTGGGGGATGTACTCCTGTTAGGCCATACATTGGGTCAGGAGGGAAGAGCTGAACCAGGTGTACCGGGTCTCACGAGGAGCCAAGACCAGGGATATTTTTTTCCTGATTTGTTTTCTCCCATGATGTTGGCATACTTGGGGACCAATGCACATGCACACATCAAGCGTCATTCCCTCCCATACTATCTCCTCCACTGCACTGCCACTTGTGGTCACCCAGGTGGCAGTAAAGCAGCGGGGAAAGCTTCTATCCCTCCCTGGAGGAGGGCATCCCCTGGAACACTCGCTCCTCCTCTATCCAGCTGGCCCCTGATGACCCTAGCTCATTCCCGAATCTGGGTCGCCGGCATCACAAGTGGTAATGCTACCACTGCATCAACAGGTCACAACACTTCGCTATCGCTCCAAACAGTGCTGGGCTCCCAGGAACTGCTCTGTAATGTTACTGCCCAGATGACCCAGTGGTAGAACTGTTTGTGACGCTGGTGACCTGGTTTGCCAATAAACTTGAGTCATCAGATGCCAACCAGGGAAAGTAGGAGTGTGTGTCCCAAAGACTGTTTTCCTCCTTCAGAATGGGGGATGTGTGTTCTACAACACAATCACCACCTGGTGGAGGCTAATTTGGATCATGGCTGGGGCCAGCAGCAGGGGAGGGATGCCGGCAGGCATTGCTGGTGTGTCTGGGGAGCAAAACTAGATGAGCAAAGCCTCTGGTCCACCAAGAGTGATGCTGGCATCACAAAGGCTCATGCACTACTGATATGGCTCTCCGCCCACCCTGTTAGTCTCAACTAAGTGTTGGGTATACATAAGTCCATAAAAAGTTAGGTGGTGGGCCTGGAAGTGCCATCGGGTGGGGGGGGTGCACACACAGGGGAGATGAGAACAATTCGGATTAAAAGAATGCTCTGTAAGGAGGGCCAGTACTCCTTAGGTTACATTCTGAGAATACCGTACCGCCTGTGGTGCATTTCATGAGGGACAGGAAAGAACTGGAAAGATCCTGAGATTTTGGGTTCAGCCTTTCATACAAACTGTATGTCAAAGCACTTTACAGTCAAAGAGATGAAGGGAGAGAATGTTGCCTCCCTTTCAGGCATACCAGGAGATTCAAACAGCGGAGTGAGATTTAGAAAGTGGTTACTGAAAGATTAAGCACTTCACTCAAATCACACACAGAATAAGTGCAACTGTGGGAATCAAACCTAGGTCTTCTGACTCACTGTTCTACATATTAACCTCTAGGTCATATTGCCTCTGACACAATCAGAAAATAATTTTTCACAACCATTTCATTAGTGCCCTAATTTCTGCTGTGGATGATGCCTGCCTGGCAATGACATTGGAAAAGGTGTTGTGGGGCAGGGTTCGTACCTGGCAGTACTCCATGATGATACAGAAGGAATCTAACACCACAAAGCTGCTGTGGAAGTGTACGATAGCCGGGTGACTCAAGTTAGCCAACAGCTTCGCTTCTTGGGCACAAGTAACAGTGTCATCTCCCCTAATCTCTCCAAGTAGGATTTTCTTCAGCACTTTACTGTAAAAGAAACCATGGGTTGAAATTATAATTACTAATGTTCTTTATTGACATGTCTCATCAAATACAATATTTAAGTATTCAGATTTGTAGAACAAAAAAACAAATATGTTGCAGATGATATCTTTTATTGGACTAACAAAATTATTTCGGAGACCAGCTTTCGAGAGATAACAATACTCTCTTCTTCAGGTCAGGTCACTCAGTATTCAGATTTGAAATTGATTTCCATTTCTTACAAGTTTATTTCAGAGCAAAAACATTCTCTGTCCCACCCAGTCTGCACGCACGTAGCATATGTGATGCAGAGGCACCACACGTTTAGAGCAGAGCCAACAGATGACTTTGGAAGAAGGGGTGGGGTTCACCTGCTCCTCCGACAGCCCCAATATGTGAAATGCTGGGTCACTCCACATGAGCATGCATTGTGAGAAGGGTAAGAGGTGGGATTGTGGGGTGAAAAAATTGGGGATCTGGCCACCCAATAGCTCAGCAGCACTGCACTGGTCTGCCGCGCATATGACCGGAGTTCAGGAGCACACTTCAGTCCCCAGGTCGGGAGGCAGGCCAGGCTACAGGCAGTGCACCTCAGCAGGGGAGGGCTACTGGCAGATTCCAGCTTTGCAGCAACCCCTGCGGGTGGGCTGGGGATGTTGTTAAATAGTGTACTGCCTACAACTAATATTACAAAGTATTCTGCTATTACTTTTTATACCGTGTCTCTGGTGCTTATTTTTTCCCCTTGGCTAATTAGAAGATTTTCTACCTGACAATACTTGATACTAGGTGTGATGTGTGCTATAGCACTCTGCCTGGAGGCTGACGTATCTAGTTCTGTTCTTCTTCATAGCTCATCATTAGGGGTGTACCTTTTTTCCACCTTATTTTCTTCCCACGGTCCCGGTGGCAGCCCCCAGCCCATCACCGACCCATCTCAGGAACTTACAGGTTAACCACCTAGGTGGCCTGCCCATAGGGTTGTGCAGTGTCTACGAAGGACGCTGGGTGAGCAGGGGGTATTTTCCTCTGGTTGTTTGTCCCCAGGGTGTTGTGTGTGCAATGATATATGTGCACACTCTTGCAAAGTGCCGCGTCTGCCAACACCCTCCCCATTCAACTGTTCAGTCCAACACTGCCATACCATCTCCGCTGGTGGGCAATCAAGTGGCAGGACCCAGGACCCCCCCCCCCCACCATCCCACATCCCAATAAAGAAGAGCTGTCATCGGATGCACAATCCTTCTCTCTCCCTGCTGGCCCCTGAGTGACCCTGGTCCATTCTGTATCCAGGTCGCTGGCGTGGCTTGTGGTGTGGCGTCCAGTGCCTCAACCCACTGCCCCACTGGGCCGGCCTAGCAGGATTTGCACCTTTGTCATGGAAGTCATAGATTCCATTATTTTGTTTCCAATGTGCTGCTCCCTGCTACTGGATCAGCCTAACAATGAATTTTGTTAAACATATAAATCTTCACTAATTTGCATACATAAAAAAGTCAAAAAAGAGGTAAAGCGCTTAACAAATAATGGATCCATGACTTTTACTATGATTTCCATTTCATTTAGGGAAATACCACTGAGACAGCTCTTTTACAGTGCTGACCTGTGTCAGCAAAGCATAAATCAAAGTACCAATGATACTGAGCGGCACCAGGGTATGGATGTATTCTTTTGCATAGTAAAACGCACAAATACATGCTAAACAAGGTGCATGCATATGCTGCACAATACAGATAGATACACTGCACATGCATGCAAGCGCACACATACACCTCACAGAATAAACAAGCATACCCCACACAAAAACACTGACTCTGAACTTGTATTTATTTAGTTAGTTTTTGTTAACCAGTTAAGGTGCACTAGACAAGAAAGGAACTGTTACGTACTTACCGTAACAGTAGATCTTTGAGAGAGACTCTTTCATCAGGCTACACCTATGGAACTATAGCCACTAGGCACTAGGACTACACAGAAATTTTTTGCAAACAGTCCGCTAGGGGCTGCCCATGAAAACGTTTTACGTTGGTATGCCCATATAAACATGGGCGGCCCCTTCCCTCCTCAGTTCTACAAGAGATCATGCTCAGGGAACCAGGAGAGGAGTTATGGTTCCGCCTACCAGGCAAGGCTGGAAACGGTAGGTAGCCGACCCTGGAAAAAGAGAAATTACAGAGCTCTGAATGCAAGGGTGATGGAGGGTGGGATAGCATGGCCTAATGAAAGAGAGTCTCTCAAAGATCTACTGTTACGGTAAGTACGTAACTGTTCTGTCTTATTTGAGGGTATCGCTTTCATCAGGCCACACCTATGGAATGAGTACCAAGCAATACTAACAATAAAACAGTCTGGGTGGCTGGAGCCTATAGGCCTTAAAAAGGAGGCCTAGAAGTACAGCTAGGTCAAAACCTTCCCTTTTTCTAGAGGCAATGTCCAGACTGTAATGTTTAGTGAAGGTGTGGACTGTACTCCAGGTGGCAGCTGCACCTGATGTCTGAAGCTGACACATTTTTGAAAAAGGCTACAGAAGTGGCCATGCCCTTTGTGGAATGACCACAAACAACCCCCAGAAGTTCCTTACCATACTTCCTATAACAACAAGTAATACAACTGGACAACCATTTGGACAGACATTGTTTAGAAAGAGTTGCGTCCTCCTTCCCCAGGGCAAAGGGAAGAAAAAACTGTGGGGACTTCCTGCAGTCCCCCGTGCTGTGTATAGAGTACCTGAGTATTCTGTGCACATCTAGAGTATGGAGCAATGCTCCCCCGGGATTATAATGCTCTGGGAAATAAACTGGTAGGTGAATCATTTGATTTAAAGTAAACTCAGACAGCACTTTGGGAGAAACTTAGGATTAGTATGCCCTGTCTTTGTGGAAAATCAAATAAGCAGACCCACACATTAGAGCCTGCAGCTCTGAAATTCATCAAGTACAAGTAATAGCAACTAACAAGCATTTGTCAATGCTGAATGTTTGCTTGCTGGCATTGGCAGTGGTAGTGTAGAAGTTACAGAGCTGCGTAATAGTAATGGCAGTGAAGTATTGAACTGAAGTCAACCCCACCACCACCCTGCAGAGAGCGATAGACATTTGGGTGTGCCTCTGGGTCGTCAGGCATAACGGCCACGCAATTTCAGTACAACCCACCCTGCAGACACTGGAAGTGTCACGGTGTTCCTTGGGGTCTTTGGTCCTTATGTGCACCCCATTTCATTAGGAAATACGGTGAGATGGGTGCGATATAGGAGAATGGGGTGAACTTTGGGGCCGAAGAGTCCAAGGCATACCTCGATGCTTATCACTGGCTGCAGGGTGTGGAATGGTATGAGCACTACAGGCAAGAATCCCAAGTCACACCCCTGATGCCTGTCATTCTCTACAGGGTTGGGCGTTATGGTTGGAAACCCTAATACCTAAGGCATTCATTGGTATTTTCACTCCAAATGTTCAACACGGTTTTTTTGTGACCCCACCTCATGAACGGGGGAATATCAGTTTCTTGAAAGCTGCTTATGCACAGCGACTCACGGCATTTAGCATCACAGGTGCAAAACATTCCGAACAGGATGTAAAAATGACAGCTGTACTGTTCATGGGGAGGTGTAAAAATGGCAATGTTGCAAATCTGCAGTAAAAATATTTAAAAAATGAAGTCATGGCGTACATAGAAACTGTGCAACGACACCCGTAATATAATTAGGTTGGGGATTTTTACAAGCAGATTGTCAACTCAGGCATTTTGGTGCCTCGATCAAGAACAGTGTCACTGTCATTTTTTTATCTGTCCCGAACAATAATTTCCACAGCGACCACGCATCTCTGCACTGAAATTGTGAAAACACACTTGACCATGTTGTGAAAAATGACAGCTATACTGTAAATAAGGCAGTGTGGAAAAATGCCACTGGTGAAAATCTGGACTTAAAATATTACAAAGTCATGAACTTACGAGGGTGCGTGGAAACTGAGCAATGCTCACTCGTAACACAGTCATTTTATGGACTTTTGTCACCAAATTTTCAACATAGCCATTTTAAGACCTCTGCTCATGAACAGTGTAACTGTGATTTTCTTAATCTGTCCCAAACATTGCTTTCGCACACCAACAGCACCATTGTGCGCTACATGTGCGAAAACACATTTTGGGCAGCATATGAAAAATGGCAGCTGTACTGTTCATAAGGAAGTGTAATAAAATGGCAATGTTGAAAATCTGGAGTGAAAATATTAAATTTGCAAACTTATGAGCATGCATAGGAACTGCGCAACGCACGCTCATAAAACAGTCATTTTTAGGAATGTTTTCACCAAATTTTCAACATAGCCATTTTAAGACCTCTGCTCGTGAATAGTGTCACTCTGATTTTCTTAATGTGTCCCATACATTGATTTAGCACATCGACTGCGCCATTGTGCACTACATGGGCGGAAACACATTTTGGGCAAGATGTGAAAAATGACAGCTGTACTACTTACAAGAAGGTGTGGTAAAATGGCAATGTTGAAAATCTGGAGTGAAAATATTTAAAAAATTTGCGAACTTACAATCGTGCATAGGAACTACGCAACGCACGCTCGTAAAACAGTCGTTTTTTGAAATTTATCCACAAATTTTCAAAATGGAAGCTTCTTGAGCCCACCTTATGAACACTGGCAGTGTCATTTTCGTTAATCGGTCTCAAAAGGTGATTGCCAAATCACCTTGGGTCCGGCCAAGCCCATGACAGTGACATCATTCATGAGAAGGGTCCCAAAAACCCCATGTTGAAAATTTGGTGCAAAATTCAAAAATGCCTGAGATATACAACAAAGCTGAAAACCCCTATCTAGCCCATTATACAGCTTACCGGCATTTCCTCAGTTAGCAGTCGGCTTTGAAGAGTGCAGACGTGTTCCCAGTCCACCAAGACCGTCGCGCCAAAGTCCGGAGGTAAGTATGGGGTGAGGGGGGGTGGGAGGCAGGGTGCACAGTGGTGGGTGTGGGTTGTGGGAGGGGGCCAGGAGACTACGTGGGACCGTTTTTCTTTACAGGTATTCTTTTTGTTTCCAATGACAACATGGGATGTTTGCCAGCTGGGGTGGGCTCCAGCATGGCACAAGGGCAGTTGGAGGGTGTTCAGCTAGATGAGTTGGGCACCCCGTGCCTAAACATCGATTGCCACGCTGGGGTGGGCTCCCAGCATGGCACCCAGTACTCGAGGCGGGGGTGAGGACAGTGGAGCCAACGGGATTGGGCACCCCGTCAGCTATCATGAGTTGCCACGCTGGGGTGGGTACCCAGAATGGCATTTGGAAGGCTTTGGGGGGCGGGGGATGCAGCACAGCGGAAGAGGATTGGGCACCCCGTCGGCTATACAGTCAGTGGTGCGTCTTGGAGCGCGCACACCTGCGATGTCTTGTGTGTGTGTGTGTGTGTGTGGAGCTGCGCGCGGGCAGCGATATCTTATCACTACTCACTGAGCGTAGCTCCCCTTTGAACTGTATGCCACTGCCTTTTGGAGCTTGTCATAGACAGCTCCAGCATGCACTGGCTTACAGGGGCCACACCTGCCAACACACTGACTGAATTGGAAGAGGGGGTGACACACCTCCGAAATCTCGGATGATGCCACTATGTTTCTTGCACATGCGTGCAAGCAAACATAACAAACATAATAAATGTATCTTAATTTTTGAAGACCTGGTTGTTTTTTTTTTTGTGCGTGCATAAGTGACGTATGAATGAGGGATCCACTCACTGTAGATCAAGGGAGGATGTGAAATGGTGCAGGTACATGGTGGGGTGAACAAAGTGGTAGACAGTAAGCCCTACCAGAGCTTCAGGCTGATGTAGCACAGCGATACATGGGGTGGGGTGAACAAAGTGGTAGACAGTAAGCCCTACCAGAGCTTCATGCTGATGTAGCACAGCTGGACTAAGGCAAGGAAGGATGTGAAATAGTACAGGTACATGGGGGGGTGAACAAAGTGGTAGACAGTAAGCCCTACCTGAGCTTCAGGCTGATGTTGCACAGCTGGACTAAGGCACAAGCACCCACAGCATGTTCTTATAGTCCCCATTTATATGTCCGTTTATGTTCTTACAGCGTTGATTGCCTAACTGAGCCAAGATGTAAAACAGATACTAAAATGTCAGGTTTATTTCAGGTGACCAGGATTGTAGTGGGGAGAGGGGACAAGTGAAACAATGTCCTGAGAATGTGCTTAAACTTATTAACCGTTGTTGTGCCATGGAGTGATACACCGGTCCAGAATCCCTATATGTTCAACTTCTGTTTGCAGCCTAAAGGTGCTTAGGTGGATTGGCATTTACATCACTCAGCAGCAAATCTTTTTCATACTTTTTGTGATCATTGGTTAAGATATAACCACTAACTGATGACAGACACTTGGGGGCATGAAACTGTGCTACCAGCAAAGTTGCATTTGCAAAGCCCTGAATATTTATCTGTTGGTAATGAAATGAAAACTATCAGCTGATAACATTCAGCCACTGTCCATTGCACAGAATAGACATCTCACTGATAGATCTGGAGCAAAGGGACATGCACTTGCCAATAACACCACTACAGTTCCAGACACTGAAGAAAGAAGTTCATGCATTTTCATGACTGTTAACTTTTTCAGCATTTAAAACAGTTACTTAGCATCTGCACTAAGATGTTACACGTCGCTGAACTGAATTGTGACACCAGAATCCCTGCGATCAACATTTGTCAGCAAAAGTGAATTGAAAAAATCAATAGGTGTATAAAATGGTAAGTGACATGAGTCAAAGACAACATATCTGCACGTAATACTTGGCTTAAAATTTGAGCACCACCATATTCCGCACCACAGCGTCAAACAGGGATGCCATTTATAATTCAGCTAATGTCAAGCAGTTTTCGAGCCATAAAAAGAATTACTGTATCAGTATGATGGCAGCAACGGGATCAGGAAATTATGAAATAAAATTCAACAGCACCCCCATCGGCCATATGTTGTGCGGGTGGAGGAGTGCATGAGCACCCAGGGGTGGGCTGTTGCACGCTTCAGATTAAGCGAGAAAGGGTGGATTCGATTGTGAGCTACAGTTGAATTTGTGTTTTCTTTTTCTATACCTAGTTTTCGTTATTTTGTTAGAGCACATGTCCAACCCTAAGATGTTTAGGGTCACAAGGTGATGTGACTTCATTGAGCATCTGATTTGAGAAAGAGCTGTGTGATTCTATCTAAATGCCAGCTCATGGCAATTCAGAGAAAAAAAAATATTTTGAAGCTGCATTACCAGACTAAGTGTGCAGTTTAGTGAATTACCACACAGGGGGTGTATATGACAGCACTAAAAGGCGCATTAAAGTGCTTCAGTCATGAAAACCTCCCCCACTGGCTGCTGCTGAAATGCATAGCAGTATGTTCTCCTTTGTGCATTCTGGCTGTTCTTTGCTTCAGCTGCAGGTAGTACAATCGCCCAAGTTCGCTTGCACAGGTTTTAGCAGCGGCAGTTCACATTGACAGAGTCTAGTAAGAGAAAACGCTGAATTACACATACAACGAAGTCTGAGTTTTCACATCAAATGCTGAGGTATTTTTTTTCTGGAGGATTAGAACCCATGGAGTTCATGAAGGTGTGCTTTGGAGAGCTGCGTGTGTAAGGACTGTTAGGCACCCACACATTTTGGTGGTCCTGCTGTGGCAGGGAACAGTTTATTAAAGTAATGATGCGTGGCTTGTCTCTCTAAGCTAGACAAGACTACACCATCCTATCAGGTAATCAACACAGTTGATCTGTGTGTGTGTGGGGGGGGGGAGGGGGAGCTGCTCACTGAAGCATAGCTCCCTCTTTCAACTGTATGCCACTGCATTTTCAGCTGCTGTCATAGACAGCTCCAGCAGTGATTGGAGAACTGTGACCACGCCTGCAAACACACTGACTGAATTGGAAGATGCTGACACAACTCTGAAAAACTCAGATGATGGCACTATGTTTCTTGCACATGCGTGCAAGCAAACATAAAAATAACACTTTCCAAGACAGAAAGTGTAAGCCACAAGTCACAGCTGACTCAAATGAAGCCAAAGTAAGC
Organism: Neoceratodus forsteri; assembly: GCA_016271365.2. Taxonomy (NCBI): domain Eukaryota; kingdom Metazoa; phylum Chordata; order Ceratodontiformes; family Ceratodontidae; genus Neoceratodus; species Neoceratodus forsteri. The sequence goes on along the minus strand of CM028130.1, from coordinate 958,570,121 downwards.
TTTTCTAACACAAAATTCAGGTCCCAAGCCGAGACTTGATTGTGGATAGGAGGCTTCAAGTGCAGAATGCCTCTCAAAAATGTACTGGCCACCTCCATCTGAGTAAGCGTACAACCCTCAACAAGCACATGAAACGTCGAAATAGCCACCAAATGTACTTTGATAGAAGAGTATTACAAACCTGCATCTGACAAGGACCTAGAACCTGATTTACTGGAGAAGTAAAGGGATACAATTGATAGGAAGTGGCCCACAAAGCAAACCGCTTCCACTAAGTGGTCCTGGTGGAAGGTTTTCTAACAGCCACCAGAACATCAGCCACTTTTGCGATACCAGCATCCACCATACAGTGTGGTTCAGCATCAGTACAGTGTCACAGGAGAGCCATACAAAGACAAGGGTCCTGGATTTCAGGAGGGTGGACTTTGCTAGGATGGGTGAAAGATCAAAGAAGCCCTGGCAGGAAGGGATCAAGGGGGAGGGGTTGAGGAGCAGTGGGCACACCTGAAAGAAGCCATGGTGGAGGTGAAAAATCAGTGCATTAGGCGGAGGAGTAAGGGAAAAAGAAGGAACAAACCACTGTGGTTCACAAAGGAGGTGGCAGAGAAAGTGAATGACAAAAAGAGGGCATTCAGAAAGTACAAGGAGAATCAGAAGGACAAGGATAGGGCAGTGTACCTAGAGAGACAAAGGGATGTGGGGAAAGTGGTAAGGAGCGCGAAGGCACAGACGGTAAAGAGAGGGGACATAACATTTTATAGATACATTAGTCATACAAGGAATGCCGGGGGACTGTAAGGCTTAACGGGTGGAAGGGATGTGTGTGAGAGGAGGACCTAGAAAAGGCATCGCTACTAAATGAATACTTCTGTTTGGCATTCACGACTGACGGGGAGGGACAAGGACCACAGCTAGGCATCAGCAAAAAAAAGAGGTGGGGGGGGGTTAAACACCAGTCCCTTAACTGAAGAAAGAGTCCTGGAGGAACTCGCAAAACTGAGGGTGGACAAAGTGATGAGACCAGATGATATACTGTACACCCCAAGTTATCAAAGGAATTACAGACAGTGCTAGCAGCACCACTGGCAGCCCTGTTTAGTGAATTACTCAATACAGGAGTGGTTCTAGAGGACTGGAAGAGGCAAATATAGTCCCTCCCCACAAGAGTGGTAGCAGGGAGAAGGCAGGAAACTGCAGGCCGGTCAGCCTCACCTCAGTTGTGGATAAAATCACGGAGGCGCTGCTTAAGGAGTGGATTGTGGAACACTTGGAAACCATGGGAGCACAGGATCCAAAGCAGCATGGATTCACAGCAGAAAGATCATGTCAAACAAATCTGATTGACTTTTGTGACTGCAGGACAAAGGAGGTGGATCAGGGAGGAGTGGTAGATATCACCTACCTCGATTTCATCAAGGCCTTTGATACCATACCCCACAGAAGACTGGTGAACAAGCTAGGGAGCCTGGGGGTAGGCCACAAAGTGGGAAACTGGGTTAGCAACTGGTTGAGGGAAAGGAAGCAGAGGGTGGTAGCAAATGGGATCAAATCTGAGGAAAGGTGGGTGACCAGTGGGGGACCTCAGGGATTGGTACTGGGGCCAGTTATTTTTAATGTCTTCATCAGTGATATTGCTGAAGGGGAAGGTTTGCCTATTTGCGGCTGATACCAAGATCTGCAACAAAGCAGACACACGAGAAGGGGTTGCAAGAATGAGGAGAGAGATCTAAGAAGGCTGGAAGCGTGGTCAGAGGTGCGGCAATTAAAGTCTAATGCAAAGAAGTGCAGGATCATGCACCTGGGGCAAAGAAACCCAGCAGAGAGCTACAGGATTGTGTGTGTGTGTGTGGGGGGTTGCTGGCAGTCACCAGGGAAGAAAGGAATTTAGGAATAATCATCTTAGATTACCTAAAGGTGGCCAAACACTGTGACAAGGCTGTGGGGGGGGGGGGCCAGTGGGATGTTGGTGTACAAAGGAGGGGGTATCACCAGCAGAAGAAGGGAGGTGGTGATGCCACTGTACAAAAACGCTGATGAGGCCTCATCTGGAATATGGTGCTCAGTTCCAGAGGCCGCATCTTCGCAAAGACATAGACATGGTGAAGGCGATCCAGAGAAGGGCGACCAAGATGGTGAAGGGCTTGCATCAGAAAGCATAGGAGGACAGATTAAAAGAATATTAATATGTATACAATCGAGAAGAGGATGGAATGGGGGGATATGATAGAGACCTTCAAGTATTTTAATGGCTTTAACAAAGTGCATGTGGGTTACATCTTTCGGTACAAGAGCTGGCAAGGATGAAGGGACACAATATGCGATTGGAGGGGGGCAGGATAAGGGGAAATGTAAGGACATTTTTCTTCATGGAGAAGGTGGTGGATGCTTGGAATAACCTACCGCAGGAAGTAGTCGGTGCTAACACAGTGGGGGGATTCAAACATTCATGGGATAGACATAAGGGAACCCTAGATGTGATGGAGAGGTAATAGCCAATGACCTTGTATGGTCAGCGGCTGCTGATGCAGGCAGGGAATACGGGCAGACTAGGTTGGCCTAGCGGTCCTTATCTGCCATCAACTACTATGTTACCACAAACCTAGCAATGGCTATGTCTTCAGGATCCATGCATGGAGATGGAGTGACTTGAGGTCTGGATGGACCAGAGTTCCCTGTTCCTAGGACAACAGGCCCTTGCATGGGGGCAGAGGGACTGGTGGTTCCACCGCTGGTTGCTGCAGTAAGGGGAACCAGACCTGATGAGGCCAAAGGGGAGCAATGAGTATCAGCGTTGCCCCATCCATTTGGAGCTTGAGTAGCAATCTCTGGATTAGAGAGAAGGGAAGGAAGGCATAAAGGAAGAACAATTATGTACTTACTGTAACAGTAGATCTTCAAGAGAGTTTCTTTCATCTGGCCACACCTAAGGAACTATAGCCACCAGGCACTAGGACCACACGAAAACTTTTTGCTAGCAGTCAACTAGAGGCTGCCGATGATGATATCCTACGTCGGCTCTTCCTACATAAGCGTGAGCAGCCCCTTCCCTCCCCTCCTCAGTTCTCTGCCAGAGATCATGCTCGGAGGGCCTCTCTATAGGGAATCAGGAAGGGAGCTATGGCTCTACAGACCAGGTGAGGTAGAAATGCGCTGGCAAAACCCTATGGAGAAGGAGCCCCTCAGGATGTAGGGGGAATGGAGGGTGGGATGGCATGGCCTGATGAAAGAGATTCTCTTGAAAATCTACTGTTATGGTAAGTACGTAAGAACAAAAGAAATTGCCGGCAAAAGGGGACTGTACGATCCACCTAGTCTGCTGTGTGGCTACCCCGCTTTTTTCTTTCCTAAGTTTCTGCAGTGCCTATCCCATGCTATCATGAACTCTCTCACTGTCTTTGCTGCCACGACTTCAAGGGCAGCAGCTGCTAGTGCCAGACCAGTCAGTGTAAGAAACTGAATCCTGAGATCCTCCATGCCACACAGACAAGACAGTCCACTGGGAGCTGGGGGTGCAGAGTATCGGGAGATCAGGACAAGATGGCAGCAGCTGTGTGCTGGCAAAATGAACTAAGTTCCACTGACCCACCACGATCCGTGTACCGTTTGAAACACACAAATCCCTCACGCGGGTGAAACAAAAGACTGTCATGCGCAGATAGTAGGGCTGGACTGTGCATGACTGTGAGCGGGTGTGGGTAGTGACAACACTTGACACGAGTTTTCCCTTGAAACTACACCAATTGATGTAGTGACTTTTATTAAAGCAAACAAAATAAAGAAAACTTCAGGAAAACAAGCAAATAAATTGAATTCCAAAAGAAATAGCTTCAGATACTCTTCTCTGAAGAAAAAAAAAAAAAAACAAATGTCACAGAGTGGTACTAGCTCCCTCTCAGCATGACCACCATCATCTGTGCTCCACAGCCTATCTAACCACATACTGAGTCCAAGTCTTTTTATATACTGAAAACCGTGACATCATCAATCATGTGATCTGCCCCCTAATCTAATACAGAGAATAATCCTATACTAATACAGGAAATGGGGCTTCAGACTCTGCTAGATCTATCACACTTGAAGAGTACTGCAATAATCTTTACAAACTATAAAACAGCATTATTCATAGGAGAGAGAAATAAATAGAGATGAATAAGCAAAGGTCATATAACGACCCTTGTCTCCTCCTCCAAATCACGACATCACCATAAATGTATAATAAATAGAGTCCACTAGGGGGCCTGCAGCCCTTAAGGAAATTCATTTTCATCTGAGCAGGCCTCAAGAGCATACAGGTACCTCCTTGATTTCTTGCTTAAATTAACTTGAAAACAAAACATATATTAAGTGTGTCCTGAAGCTTACTAGAGCTTTAACATAAACTAACAACTGCAGTACACTGGCTTATTTCCAAGAAGAATTTTACTTTAGTTTTAAGCCACAAAAGCCTCCAAAAGTGTTAGTCTGCATGCAATACAATTTAAGCCCTAAACAAGTGACCAGCACCACATTAGCGGTACAGATATGGGAGTTATAAGGCAAGGGAAAAGTACTGATGAGAAGTGTGCACATAATTAACAGGGTCTGTTTGGGAATTTGAATGCATTTATCAAGTGGTGCAAAGCAACCACCCCTTTTCTATTTTCCAACCAGGCTTTGCCTTACTGCATTTTACTTAAACAGTATGAATTCTTTTCCAAACTTCCCTTTTAAAAACTGAAAGTGATGTGGCTTAATTTGATTACTTCCCAGTATTCATTTAGCCAAAACAGGCAGCTAGGTCAGCCTCTACAGTATCACCACCTAGACAAAAAGTAGAAAATTAGCAGGTTAGAAAAGAGAAGAATACCACAATATGAGGCCACCCCATTGTGGTAGAAAGGGGGAAAAAAAAAGTCAAGGGAGACCTATAGAGAAGACAAGTACTACTGCAGTAGATTTTTTTAGAAATAGGGTCCAGGGTAGAGAGGAGTGTCTAGTGGTGATGGGGTCCACAAAAACTGTCACAATGACAGAATTCAGTTTTTTTCAGCGTTCCTATCCTGACTCTTCTCCCAGTCTGTCTCTCATCACACAGATCTGAGTGACGACTCTGCTGCCACCTGCTGACCACAGTGCCGCGTGGCATGTTAATGTTTACTGTCAGTGTGGGGGCTCTGGTCAGCAATGCCCAGAACAGCATTTTTATTTAAAATTTGGCAAGAACATGGCCCCCTCACCTTTAAAAGCAGGGGGGCCATGACCCCCTTGGCTATGGCGTCCCTGTCTAGAGCATGGCCCTGTTCTATTATCTGCAGGGCCCAACCACGTGATGTAACCTTCTGCCACTGGTCCAGGTGGAGGGAAAGGCGACCCCCCCCCCACTACCACCTCCACAGGAACTGGTGGGGGTCTAGGAATGGGTCAGGCAAATGCAGATCCTGCAGCTGCAGCTGCAGCTGCACTCCCACCTCTAGGGCCTTTGAGTGGGTACCTGGGGTGGGTCCTGTAGAAGGCAAAGCTGATTCTCCTCTGCTTTTACTTTGTTGTCTGGCTCCTGAACAGTGTCTGTTGCTGGCCACACAAAAGGGCACCCTCTGCCTACTTCTTGACTGTGTACAGTAGAGGGAGTGTACTGATTTCAAAGTCCTGCCCGAAGCCTGTAGGTTTGAGAGGATATCCTGAATGTCTACTCCAAACAGCTTGTATCCTCTCTAAATGGGGCATTTAAGATGGATTGCTGCACATCATTGGCAAATCCTGCCACCTTCAACCAAGAATGTCTTCTCAAACAGACACCAGAAGCTGCTGCTCTTGCAGAAGCATCAGACATGTCATAGGTAGAGCGTAACAGATGCTTACCTACATCTGCCCCTGCATGGAGGGCCTTTAGCAGCTCTTGCTTAGACGCACCCTCTGGTAGGGTTTGAGCCACTGCCTTAGCCTTCCTCTAGGAGGTGTTCTGGTATTTTCCCATATGGGCCTGATAATTTGCAATCCTCAGACCCAAGATAGGAGAAGCACACATCCTCTTCCCCAGAACATCTAGTCTCCTAGACTCCTTGTCAGGAGGGAGAGAACAGAGATGTTTGGGCACGTTAGACCTATCATGGGCTGCATTTATCACAATCGAGTCGGCCTCAAGTTGGCCTGCAAAAAAGGGCTTTCTTGAGGGAGGTCTGGTACATTTTATCTGCCTTCCTAGGAATGTCAGGAATATTTGGCCTCTGCCAGGCAGCCAGGGTGGCATCCACTAGGGCAGGCAATAGAGAAGGAATAATAATTGGTGGGGAGTCGGGCAGTTCTAAGAACTCCACCAGATTCATTTTGGTGATGTCCTGCTCCTCAGATTCAAACCCCATGGCAGACTGCAGTTGCATCATGGAAATGAATGAAGGGTCTTCAGGAAGGGACCTCAGGGTTTACACAATGGAGTCCTCACTCCCTGTGGAGATGGTAGCGCTAGAACTCTCATAAGAGCTCTCCACATACTCTTCCTCCTCCTCTTCCTCCGACATTATGAGGTCAGGGTTACATTCCTGTTCCTCGTTGATGGTTTCTGTAGGCCTCAAGGAGAGAACAGAAGAGGTATTTGATGCCCTGGAGGGCAAATGTCACACTGACCTGACAGGTGTCAGTGCTGGGACTTGCTGGAGGTGCCCCATCAATGCAGGAGGAGGAGGTAACAGGTGCTGCAACATGCCCACAAAGGATGAAAGCACCGCTTGCATGTTAGCGCTTTTTTGGACTATAGGCACACCCTGTGATGTCGACAGGGGAGGCATCATCCCTGACACTGACAGCCCCTCACCAGCCATAATAGGCCTGGCAGTGCACACAGCCTGTCCCAACCTGGACGAGTCAGTGGTCTGGACAGCCATTGGTGTTGCTGCTGAGGCAGTCAATGGCACCGAAACTGTCACACTGGTATGAAAGGGCGACCTACAGTGTACCAGGGAGGTTTTCTCCTTGCTCCTCTCCCTCTCCTTAAGCTTATGTTACCCGAAGGTTTTCTCCAGGGACTTCGAAGAGTGGCTGCCCAAGAAATGGGCCAGCAATGCGATAGAGCTCTTTCTCCATCCTGGCTACCTACTGTTTCAAAAGGTGAGTTTCGAGGGCATTCTTCTTGTGTCGCCGGGTAGTGGGATTGAACTTGTGGCAGATCTCACAGGCCTTGACGTGATGGGCCACACTTAGGCAGCACACTCAGACGTTATGCAAGTCACCCCAGTAAATCCTTTCATCGTATTTGCAGTATCTAAAGAGCTTAGCAGGTTCTTTAAATGACATATACAATGATGGTTATCACTTGCAAAAAGTGATAGCGAACTAGAGAGAGAAATATTCGAAAACACACAGTAGCAGTTGACTGCAGTGGCAGTGTCTCCATGGAGGGTCCAGCGAGTATGGTCAATAGCGGGAAAAGAACTGAAGAGGGAAGCTGCCTATGTTTATATGGGAGTGCCAACGTAGAACGTCCTTCTGGGTGGCTCCTAACGGACTGCTTGCAAAAAGTTTCCACGTGGTCCTAGTCCCTGGCAGTTGTAGTTCCATAGGTGTGGACTGATGAAAGAGATATCCTCGAAAAAGATATGCTTTTCTTTTTTTTTTTTTAAACTATTTTTTTATTTCAGTGTTTTTTCCATATAGACCACAAGGCATAGGTACAGAAATAAATCAGTGTAGATAATGGATTATACAGTTGATAATATCTGTTAGTTACATCAAGATATATATAAAAGCTAGGTATCATTTTCCATGGATAGAAGAGTTCCAATTATTAATTATTAATCTGAGAGAATGCATGACTATCCTTAAACAGACAATAACTAAACCATGTAATATAAATCTACGGTTGCCTCATAGGGGGCCTGGAGATCTACTGGGAGGTCCAGGAGAGATATTGTCTTTCATAATTAGGTAAATATTGGGTATAAAATCTCCTATATAGTGGGGAGGGCTCATGGGGGAAAAGAATGTTTGGGGCTGGCCGGCACCACCAAGGCCCGGAAGGGAGGGACATCAACTCAGATGAAACAGCATTATGCTACTTGATCTGGCCTAATCCGAGACATATAAAGAAACCAGATGTTCCACCGATTCATTAATTCTGGAATTTTATTTTGTAACCACCTGGCTGTCATATGCTCTAATGTATAGACGTCATACACTGTGTCCTCCCAGGCTGTTATAGTGGGGGGTTCCAGACGGAGCCACAAACGTGTAATACAGTTTTTGGCCATGCCCAGTAGTATACTGAGTAAATAAATGTGATGTGGATTATTGAAATGGTGCGGACAGTGAAGGAGAATCCCCGTGGCTGGGGTGAAATTACCCAAAGAAGGCAGTAGGTCTAATATCCGAGCACCAATCGAAGACCAGTAGGATGAAAGTACTGGGCAGAACCAGAGAATGTGTGCATGCATGGCTAGCTCACAACCACAATTTCTCCAGCATGAAGGGTCCCCATCAGCCGAAAATTTGGCAGATATTTGGGGGGTGCGAAAGAATCTGGAAACTATTTTCCAGGAAAATTCTTTCCAAATATATGAGTTTGAAGTCTTATGTTGCCTCCGCCATATCGCGAGCCAGTCCTCGCGGGACAGCTCCTCCTGGAGTTCAGCCTCCCAATGAGACTGTACCAGATCCACAATCGAAGAGGGAGCCCCCTGTAGGGCTTTATATATTCGAGAGATCAAATGGGTTCGGTCGCCACCGTCTGCAAGTTGAACCAGCAAGGAACAAATGGGAGGGACCACCTGAGCCGTGACATCTAGGCCAATTTTGACACTCAAAAGGTGTCGAATCTGCAAAAATCTAAAAAAATCCATGTTGGTCAGGGAGAATTCCTGCTTAATCTGGTCAAATGACTTAAGTGGGTGATTCAACCCCTTACATGCCCAAACTCGGAAGGTGGTATCTAGCTGTGCCGGGGTCCATGAAGGATCTTCTACGGGGATTCCCATCCATATGGATAGGAATTATTGGTTGGGTGGGACAGGAACCCTTTCAAGCAAGGAGTAGGGCCCTCGTAAACCTAGAAGCCCACCTTAACCTGAAGATATTACAGGGCTGAAACACAAGAGAGTGAGTCAGGGGGCTGTCTGCCATTAGTCGCGTGACCAAGTCAGACCCGAGCCTGATACAGTAAAACCAACCTGATATGTGCGATAGTAGAGCTGCCAACCCATAGATAACAATGCAGGGAACAGCCAGACCCCCCTTCCTTAGTACACTGAAGCTTACTGGGACGTTGATCCACCCACAGGAACTTACTGAGCATTCTGTCCCAGTCCTGGACATCTCTTGAGGTAAGGGGAAGGGGAATATTTTGCATTAGGCATAATATCTTCGGCAAGGAGTTCATCTGTACTGACTGGACTCTAGCTATTAAGGGAAGGGGGGGCCATCTAGTCAAATACGATTTTATTTTAGAAAGAGTGAAGGCGTCATTTAATGAATAAAGCTCAGAGAGATTCTTAGGTATTTTAATGCCCAAGTAGGTTATGTAAGGTCTATCCCACTTGTAAGGATACAACCCAACCAACTCCGGGGGCAAGGGGGGCTGTACCAGTAGGGCCTCAGATTTATTAGGGTTAATAGTATATCCGGTGATGGTCTCTATGTCTTTTAGGGGTGTGGTTAGGACCAGTAGGGATTCTTCAGGGCGTGTGATGTAAAGAAGGAGGTCGTCTGCATAGTATGCTAGTTTATGATAGGAGAATTCTGACACCCTGTACCCATGTAGGTTGGGGGTCTGTCTAAGGAATTGAGCTATGGGTTCTACAAATAGGGCGAACAAGTAGGGAGACAGGGGACAGCCCTGGCAAGTGTCCCTGAATAAGGGAAACCGATCAGAGTGAGATCCGTTCAGCCTAACCACTGCCTCCGGGCCAGTAAACAAGCCACTTACGGCTGTCATGAATAACTCACGGAAATTACATTTTTTAAGTGTAGCTTTGAAAAACTTCCACAAGACCATGTCAAAGGCCTTCTGGATGTCGAGACTAAGTATTAAAGGGGGTGAATCTAACGGTTTGGGCATGATCTATATGATATAATGTATGTTTTATATTGTCTGTTGTCTGTCTGCCTTTAATAAATCCAGACTGGTCTGGGTGAATTAGGATTGGGAGGACAGAGTCGAGTCTGTGAGCCAGAATGCCAGTATAGATTTTATAATCTTGATTGAGTACTGATATGGAGTGATAAGACTCACACAAGTGTGGGGGTTTCTGTGGTTTTAAGATTACTGAGATTGTAGCTTGTTTCCATGACACAGGGAATGTAGAAGTGAGGTGACCAGTCCGCAGGGCCCCTAGTAGAGGGCTCTGGATTAGATTCAAGGTTCCTTTATAGAACTCAGCGCCAAAGCCATCCGGACCTGGGGCTTTACCGTTTTTGAGTCCTTTAATAGAGTTTTGGACTGCCAATTCAGATATCGGGGCTGCTATCTGGGTCTGCTGGGAGGGAGAGAGGGCTGGGAGATGGATCTGAGAGAGAAAATCTGGAATTAAATGTGAGGCAGGCTCTGCAGGTGAAGAATAAAGGGTTTGGTAATCATTTTTAAATGCGTCTAAGATGTGTTGTGTAGAGTACCGCGTCTGTCCTGAAATGGGATCTTTAATCTTAGATGTAGTGCGTTGTTGAATTTGGTTTCTGAGGCGGTAGGCAAGGAGTCTGGAGGCCCCGAGCACTACCCTCAAAATATCATTGCCTTAGCCATGCCAAAGCCTGTTCCGTTTTGGCTGTCAGCAATCACTGTATCTCAGCCTGTGTCTGAGATATCAGTGGAAGAAGATCTGAATCTCCCTGCATGTGGGCATCCTGGAGAAAACCCAGCTTCTCCTGTAGCGCCCGCAACTTCGCCTCAGCTTGTTTTTTCTTATATGTAGCATAAGCTATAATATGGCCTCTGAGCACAGCTTTTATCGTGTCCCATAGGGTCTGTGGGGATATTTGTGTAGAGGTGTTATCTCTAATGAGTTCCAGGATTCATGTTTCCAGGAGGTCTTTAAATTCCTTATCTCGCAAAAGGGATGGGTTAAATCTCCACTGCACCATTTTCTTCTCTTTTTTGAAGATTAAGTTCTAAGACGATAGGAGCATGATCAGACAGGCAGATGTTAAGGATTTGTGCCAACTGAACTTGATCTAAGTGTTACCTGCCTATGCAAAAATAATCTAGTCTGGAATAATGTTGAGATGCATTAGAGTAGTAGGTAAATTTCCGCTGTAAGGGGTGGAGTTGTCTCCATATATCGATTAGCCCAACATCCCGGAGCAGCTGCCGGAGATGTTTTTGACCCGAGGACTGCGGGAAAGGGTGTGCAGAGGATGAGTCAAGAGAGGGATTAAGGTGGCAATTAAGATCTGCTCCCAGTATCAATATTCCCTGCTGTCTACTCAAAATAATGTCCATTAACTGTTGTATGGTGGAGGCATCAGAACCTGGGGGGATATAAGTACTGCAAAGTGTCAGGATTTGTTGGTTTAGTTTGACAACAGCTAACGCCAGCCTGCCCTCTCTATCTGTATACCGGTCAAGTACTTGGAGTTGGGACTGTCTCGGGATCAGGATCACCACTCCCCTTCTTCTACCTCTCTGATAAGAGGCCTCAACTACATCAGTAAAACCAAATTTGAGTAATTTCTGGTGCTCAACTGATGACAGGTGGGTCTCTTGTAGTAACAGCACATCCGGGTTTAGTTTTTCAAAAGCACGGATTGTGCAGTACCTCTTTATGGGGCCAGCCGGTCCATTTACATTGTGAGAAATAATTTTAAAAGTTCCCTGCATGTTTGGGTTTTATCCAGGTATAGAATAATGACCTCCCAGGACCCAAGCCACCCCGAGGACCGAAGAATAGCTTATTTGTATTTCCTGCAGTATGAAATATTTGCTAGCTGATGTTATTACAATGCTTTGATGCTCTGTGGTCGACATAATAAATATACACATTAAATATCCTATAACATAGGTCATAAGAAGACAAAATGGCCAACTGGGCTTAAGTAATGCAAAGAAGGTTATCTCAAACAATGTGAAAGGGGAAAGGAGAACTATGTACAAACCCTCAAAACTAGGGTAGTCCTTGACTTCCAACAATGTGCATCCACTGAGGAAGCACATTAGGGACAGATCTTCTGACTGTCCAAGTGTGCACACCAGTACACCGAAGTGAGGTGGGGTCCTGGGGAAACTATTGCCCCTAACTCTAGGAAAGGAGAGGGATAGGAATAGGAAAAATAATTATTTATGGGGTTGAAAATTAAATAAGGGGATTGATGGGGGGGAGAGGAAGTTGGAGCAAAAAGGTGTAGCTCTGTTAGAAACATAGAATTTGACGGCAGATAAGGACTGCTTGGCCCACCTAGTCTGCCCATTTTCCTACCTAACAGATGAGCTGCAGATCCTAGTTAACCAACAGCTTACTTCCTCCTACCCCCCACTAGGACTGCCTTATGTCTGTCCCATGCATTCTTGAATTCCTCCACTGTTCTTGACTCCACGACCTCTTCAGGGAGGCTGTTCCATGCATCCACAACCCTCTCTGTGAAAAAATACTTCCTCACATTACCTCTGAGCCGTCCCCTCCATCTTCAAATTGTGCCCCCTTGTTCTTGCACTCTCTTTTTTCTAAGCTGCTACCCTCTTGGACTTTGTTGATTCCCTTGAGATACTTGAAAGTTTCTATCATGTCCCTCTCTCCCTTCTTTCCTCAAAGTATACATATTAAGCTCCTTTAGTCTTTCTTCAGATGTCTTCTGGTGCAGACCCTGCACCATTTTGGTTGCCCTCCTCTGGACAGCCTCCACTCTGTCTATGTCTTTATGGAGATGGGGTCACCAGAACTGCACACAGTACTCCAGATGGGGTCTCACCAACTGTCTGTACAGAGGGATAACAACTTCCTGTTTTCTACTATTGATGCCTCTTCCTATGCATCCCAGTATCCCCCAGCCTTCCTTACTGCCTTCTCACATTGCTTGCCCACCTTTAGGTCATCTGATATAATTACCCCAGGTCCCTTTCCATTTTTACTGTTGTCAGTATCTCACCCCCCCCAGTGTACGCTTCCCTTGGGTTTTTGTTTCCCATGTGCATTACCTTGCACTTCTTTGCATTGAATCTGAGCTGCCATACATTTGACCATTCCTCCAACCTTGCCAAATCCTTCTCATCCTTTCCACTCCATCTTGTGTATCAACCCTGTTGCAGATCTTTGTGTCGTCTGCAAAGAGACATACTTTTCCTTCCAGTTCCTCTGCAATGTCACTTATAAAGACATTAAAAAGGACTGGTCCCAGTACTGAACCCTGCGGTACCCCGCTAGTAACCCTCCTTTCTTCACTGTGTACTCCATTTACTACTATCCTTTGCGTCCTGTTGTCTAGCCAATTTACTATCCAGGCTACCACCTTGGGACCCACTCCAAGGCTGGCTAACTTGTGTATTAATCCTTTGTGTGGGACTGTATCAAATGCCTTGCTAAAATCTAGGTAGGCCATGTCCACAGCCCCTCCCTGGTCTACTACTTTGGTCACCCAGTCAAAGAAATCTATTAGATACGTCTGACATGACCTTCCCATCATGAATCCATGCTGCGTTGGGTCCTGTGCCCCACTGGCCTCTAGGTACTCAACAATTCTTTCCTTCAGAAGTGATTCTATAATTTTCCCTACCACTGAGGTCAAACTAACTGGTCTGTAGTTTCCTGCCTCTGTCCTTCTCCCACTTTTGTGAAGAGGAATCACATCTGCCCTCTTCCAGTCTCGGGTACCACCCCATCCTCCCATGATTTGTTAAAGAGAGTAGTCAGCGGTGTCACTAGTTCTACCCTTAGTTCTTTTAGAATTCTTGGGTGAATCCCATTAGGCCCCATTGCTTTGTCCACCTTCAATTTTATTAGTTCTTTCAGAACCCTTTCTTCTGTAAATGGACTGGTATCGATCCCCATCTTCAGAGTGTTTCTCTTGTTTGGTTTAGGTACCTCCCCCTCCTCTCCCAGTTTAGGAATGGCATAAGAACCAATACCTACTACCCGCTCCACCCAACTTATTACATAGAGAAGACAAGGGAGGTCCAAGTTTGTTGAGAATTGACCTGGGGTTATGGGAGTTAACCCATAAAAGGTAGTTGGTAAAGGATGGGGAGAACGCCAGATCCACAGATGGCTCCTCAGAAGTCCTCTGAACCCCTCCATTCAGAACCCTCAATGGGTCCGGTGTAAAGGTCCAGACATATTCCTCTTCAGGTCGTGTCCGTCCCAGGTCTCCCAAAATCTAGTGAGTTTTGTTCAGAAATAGAGAAGGAGGAAAGACACAGAGCTTAAAACTAGCTCTCTCTCAGAGGTTCGTGTCAGTCGTGAGAGAAGGTTAAGCTGATATGCAGTTGAGAACTAGTAAGGGGAAAGAGCCACAGGGGAGGCCCCAAACCACCCGTCCACCAAAGAAAGAGAGTGGGGGGACACTCCAGGGAGGAAAACCAAAGGAGCAAGTACCATTTCTGTTGCCTGAGCCACCATATATAGAGGGACAGGCAAGATCTAATGATCCCTACAAAGGGAAAAAGAAAGGGGGGGGGCAACAGGAGGGACCAGCAGCAGAACCCGTTACGCATGTATTCGAACTCAACCATCACCACATCAGAAGTAGGAAATCCTTGTCTGCCTGAATCCAAACATGTCTCATGTCATCTTTTAGATCCGCTGGGCTCCGCTGCACCCAGGGATCCAGCCAAAAGGCACCATCCAGTCCCCTGTGCCGAGGAGGCCCCAGATCTGGACCCTATTTAACGGGTCAATGGAGTTAAGCTCGCCACGTTGTAAGTTTGGGGGGGGGGGTACAATTCCCAACCTATAGGAAGAATACCGGATCAGACGGGCAGGAGACGTCCGACCATGTACTCTCGGTCTCAACCCGGGTGGGAGAACCCCTGAGATCCCTATTTAACGGGATTTGAAAGTGATATTAAGGGCACTTCCATGTGGTAGAGCAATTTAACCCTGAGGACACTATCCACCTGCAACAGGGGGATGGACAGCATGGCGATCATTATCTGGACCAGTTTCCAACCTCAGTTGCATGGGAGAAAGCACATGCGACACACCTGATGGCGTGTGCAGGCCCGCGTCTGGAGTCAACCCGCTCCCACCCCCACCCAACCTCAGCATAACTATCCCTCTATCGCACTCTGATTTCTCCATGGCTCCACCCAAGGGCAACTCACCCCCCCAGATGGTAAACATGGTGACCAGTCCATCCCCCGGGCTCTCTCTTAAACCCCCGCTTCAGTACTCACTGTGAGTTCCAGGGCGTGCTGCCATAGGGGCCTCAGCTAGGCTGTCTGGAGAATTGGGCCAGCATCTGTTTTATGGGGGTCATTGTGGCTTGTTGGTCTTGTTGTGCTCGGGAGGCAGCCATGCTGATGGACCTCTGGTCCGATGATATTCTCTGGGGTATCCGGATCGAAGGTGGGAGCTGTAGGCCACGTTTCCTTAAATCTGGCAGGCATCCTCAGCACTCTCATACGTCTGTTGTCCCGAGGGGAATTGTACCACCAGCTTGCTAGGGTAAGGAGTATGAAATTTAAGCTTCTGTTGCCTCAGGATTGAAAAGAGAGGTATGTATGCCCGTCTCCTCTGCATCGTAGCTAGGGCGTAATTGTTATCTAGAAAAATGTGTGTTCTGCCACAGAATTTGAGGTTTAGTCCATGCCTGTCTCAATATTTGTTCTTTTGTCTGGAATCAAAGGAATCTTATTATTATTGATCTGGGTCTGACAGATGACTGTGTGGGCTTTGGGCCCAAGGCCCTGTGGATCCTCTCTATTTCAAGATCAAAACTTGTGTCTAGGTCGAGAGTTTCCCTAAGTAATGATTCTGTGAATTTTTGTATGTCCAGGCCCTCGCTATTTTCGGGGACCCAGTAGAGTCGGAGGTTTTTACGCTGACTGCGGTTCTCCGCGTCTTCTTGACGTTCCACCGTAAGCTGGCAAAGGTGGACTACTTGTTGTAAAGTAGTCTGGAGCTGCGATGTTGTGGAGGCTTGCTTCTGTGCCTCATGTTGTACAGTAGAAACGTTAGAATGCAGGTCCATAAGCTCCTTCTGAAAGGATTCTTGTGCTTGTTTGAATTGGTAGAAATTGGACTTAAACTCCTGGAGTTCCATTAACATTTTATCCAGTTTGGTGTTCATTTTAATGGATTGTTGTACTTTGGGCCTGTTCTTGCCACACGCCTTCGGTTGTGAGGTGCGGGAGGAAAGTCCAGAGGCCCCCGAGTCTGTGACGTCTCCTTCTGAAAGCTCTGAGTCTGGTCGTAATAAAGCAAATCTGTTGGTATTCCCTCGATGCCTGTCAGAAGCCATGTATTCCGAAACAGATGAAGATTATTTTTGACCGCTGTGGCTATGTAAACTGAATTAAGTCAGAGGAGCGGGTCAGGAGCTTGAAGGCTATGCTGCCATCGGACCAGCAGCTACACCGGAAGCCCGAAGAAGATATGCTTATTTCAGACACGACACGGGAGGTTACAAAGAAAGCTGAAATTACAAGAAGTAGCAAGGCAACAACATAGCAGAAAGTGCAGAATAACAACAATGAAACACAAAATGTGTCCCAGATCTGTCACAACAGGCAGGCAAAAGTCACAGAAACAGAGATGAAGCGTCAATGAGTACAGTGCAAAAAGCATAATACAATTAACCTGATAAGTTCCTACACTAGGGCCTCTGGAGTCAATATAACCTTTTACAAGAAAAGAAAAAAAGGTCTCATGAACTGTGACTGACAAGCCTCCACTAATCCCTCTTGTGATTGATTATTCTCAATGGAGAGGGACAGTTGTGTTTTCCATGCTTTTTGCTCCTGGGTCACTAACAGTTCCATGGTTGAAAATCTACTCAAAAAAAGCCCTCTCACTGATAAAAGCAATGACATCTAACAAAATTTCTGTAATACAATAGATATATGCTTATAACATAAACTGTAGTGAGAAAGATAAAATGTTCAGCACTGAGAGCAGAACCCAGCCCTTCCCCCCAACTACTGTCCTGGTGCTCTGTCACTGTGTAATTGTCCTCCACAATGGGAACTAAGGCTTTCGGACAGAGATACATGTGAACAACATAAATTATAGTTGTTCAGAGAAAGAAAAACTGTTCAGCACTGGGAAACAAACCAGGCCCTTTCCACACTAGTGTCCTGTTAATCTGCCACTGTGGTATCACTCCACATGGAGGAACAGAAAGTTTCTAGAGAGTAATACATGTACCAACATAAATTATAGTGGAAAGAAAAAATGTTCCAGACTGGGAATCAAACCAAGGCTCTCCTCCAGCTACTGACCTGGTGTTCTGCCACTGTGCTGCCATTACACATGGTAAAACCTTGCTGAAACTCTTATTACAGACATTGGCAAGGACATCTTACAATTTTTCTCATACTACGTAAGTTGTAGTGAAAAAGAAAAATTGTTTTTTACTGGGACTCGAACCCAGTCCCCGTTCAATCACTGACTTGGTGCTCTACAACTGTGTGCTATTGTTCTACATAGTGAAATGGAATGTTTCTAGACAAGAGACCCATGCTATGAGAAAGCACATCCTGCACTGAGTGCAGATCCCCCCATACACAGCAGTAGTGTTGTTCAGTAATGAACATTTTGCCAGCTTAAAGTGATGTTTCCACCAAGTTGCATTCAAACTTAGACAAGCCTCAAAGTATCAGCTGGAACTAGTTAAGTTTACTGCAACAAATAAATAGTTTAATGTTCAGAAAGTTGGCTTTAACCTTGCTGAAACTCAAACACTCACCTCATAGAAACATAGAATTTGTTGGCAGAAAAGGGCCGCTTGGCCTACCCAGTCTGCCCAATTTTTCCCTGCCTAGTTTGCATCCACAGACCCTATCTGGTCTCCAGCACCCTCCCCCCACCTCTGTTCTAATATATCCCTATGTTTATCCCATGCATTCTTGAATCTCCCCACAATTGTAGCCTCCACCATTTTGGCTGACAGTCTCTTCCAGGCATCTATTACCCTTTCAGTGAAGAAATATTTCCTCACAGCTCTCTTGAACTTCTCTCCCTCTAGCGTCATCACATATCCCCTAGTTCTGGTATTGGTCCTCATTTGAAAGAGGCTCCCCACCTGCACCCTGTTCATCCCTGTGAGGTACTTTCAGGTCTCAATCTTGTCACCTGCTTCTCTCCTCTCTTCCAGGGTGTACATGTTGAGATCCCTTAGTCTTTCCTCGCAGTGCTTTTCCTGCAAACCCTGTACCATCTTAGTTGCCCTCCTATGGATGGCCTCCACCTTGTCTATGTCCTTTCTGAGGTGTGTTCTCCAAAACTAGACAAAGTACTCCAGGTGGGGGCCTACCAACGAGCAATACAGCTGCAGCATCATCTCCCTCCTCCTTCTGGAGATACCCCTCTCCATGCACCCCTGCATCCCACAAGCCCTTCCCAGGGCCTTCTCACACTGTGCTGCTACCCTGAAGTCCTCTGAAATAATAACCCCAAGGTTCCTTTCCTGTCCAGTGACTGTCAGCACCTCCCTCTTATCCTGTCCAGTGACTGTCAGTACCTCCCTCTTATCCTGTCCAGTGACTGTCAGTACCTCCCTCTTATCCAGTACTCAGGACCAGGGTTCCTACGCCCTAGTTGCATGATACTGCACGTTTTGGTACTGAAGCCCAATTGCATGTTTTTGACCACTCCTCAAGTCTCCCTAGGTCCTTATGGATTTCTCCACCCCCTCTTCATGTCCACCCAATAACAAATGTTGGTGTCATCTGCAAAAAAGGCATGCCTTCTACTCCAGTTCTTCTGCAACATCCCCAATGAAGACACTAGAAAGGACTGGTCCCAGTACTGAACCCTGTGGCACTCTGTTGGTCACGCTCCCATCCTTAGAGTGACTGCTGTTAACCACCACCCTCTGTTTTCTATCCTTTAACCAGTTTCTAAGCAAATTTACCAATCTGGATCCCAGTGGCATCTAACAATTTCTCTCATGCTACTGTAAGTAAGTGGGTCAAGAGAAGAACTAAGATAATACAGTATGGCTCTGGTTCAAGGCACAGGAGCATAATTTCCCACCGTCTATATGACTGCTGGTTTTGCAGTCCAGGGGGTGTGTGAGGTACAGAGAGGGGACTCTGGGAACTTGTGAAAGAACAGTGGTCTAGTTCTCCTATGTTTGTTTGGGTCCCTGGGGTTGGATTCCCTGAATGAGGGAGGTTGGGGACTTCTTTACACCTGCTCTGGAACCTACACTGTGTCAGATTTTGGTCTATGGATACCACAGTCAGTACAAAGAGGTAAATGAGTAACTAATCCTGGACTTGTGATGCCAAAACCTGTGTCAGGTCCAGTGGAGGTCAACTCCTGGTTACTTGATGGTCCTGATAAAAAGGTTCCATCTGAGGAGTCTGGACTTGGTCAGTTAAATAAACACAAAGGTGAAGAAAGGTAAGGAAATCAGTCTTTTGCGGGAACGAGTTCCCTTCTAAGCTTGGGGTGGGGGCATATGAGAGGGTCAGGGACCCTACCTCAGTTAGAAAATTGTAATTAATTTTAAAGCAGCACTGTTATGCAACAAAGCTTCCCCCATGGTGCCAAATCAGGGATATCCTAGGTAATAAGTAAATCCTAGAAGTAGAATTACATATGTATATATTTTCCTCAGTGTAAGTCTGTTTCTCATTCTGTCCTTTGATCTTTCGTTGTGCCCTTGGCTGGGTCCTTTCAGGGTGCTTTTATTGCATCGAGTTTTCAGTTTTCTTCTCTGTTCTGTGCCCCCCCACCCAAAAGAATGTAGCAGAGTAAAAGCAGACATACTTGTAAGAGGAGATGGCAACCTTATCAGAAAGTCCTTCATGGTAGACTACAGGAAGGATCGGATGTATATTTTCTTTTAAATTTTGCTCCCTTTGGAGAGAAAGAAAAATAGTTTTGGGGCAGTTAATATCATGCTTCCCTGTCTGCTAGTGTCTTTGTCAATCTTCTCTCCGTAATCGCAGTACTGGAACAGAGTTGATGGTTCTTTCGGCGGCACGCAGGAGCCAAAAATCACAAGAAATAATGATACTTTCCTAAGAGAAAACTAATAACAATGGTGACTAACAGATGACATTTCCATGAGCAGGTCCCACACTCCACATGGAGCAGAACACAGCAGGATACAACAGTCCTCCAAGAATTACCACACCAACAGAACTGTACGCCATTTACTCCTGGCGTTGGCTTGTGTCAGTACAGCACCCATCCCACCATGGAGGTTGAAGGGTCTGGAAAGGGGGGGGGCTGATTGTGCCCCAAGGATGACTTCAACGGACATGCAGAAGGGGGTGCATAGTCGCTAATGTAGCCTCCACCCCCTCCACTGGCCCTATGCATTGCAGGTCTTGTCCATGAATGGGGACCATGCCAACACTTTGGTCCACCCTTTCCCAACTGCCCACATAGCCCCACATGTGGCTAGGGATCAGGTGCAGATAAGGCACACAACCAGTTACATGGATGCCATGGAGTGCCCCACAAGTGTGCATCATGCGTGAAGGTGGTACTCTGCAGCTTTTCATTGCCCTTCACACGTGGGGAAGGGCTGGGAGCCTTTTGTAAATTCTGCCCTAAGTGGCATGGCCTTGTGTGTGAGTGGGGGGTGCACATTTTTCCATTTATGTCTAGCTCTGACTTGTGCCAGTACAGCCCCCACAGCACCACTGTGGCTCAAGGGGCTGGTAGAGGGGGCAAACGGTACTCCAAGGATACTACAATCACCATGCATTAGAGGGTGTATAGTTGCTAATGCAGACCTCACCCCCTCCACTGGCTCTATGGACTGCAGGACTTGTCCATGAATGGGGCCCATTCCAACCCCTAGGCCCGCCATTTTTTATTCTACTATACTATATGGCTCTGTAATTACATTTTTATTTCATTATATTTTATGGCTTAGTAATTAGGTTTTTGTTTAGAGAAAGCTGCATAAACATTTACTTGTACCATTAATAAAATGCATTCTACCCAAGGTCTGTCTGAAACTGAAAGCCCCCAGTGCCTCTTGTTCTGTGCTGAAGGCAAATAACTGTGCTGTAGAAGGAATGAGTCAGGACTTGAATGGACTGAGATACAGGATGGGGGATGATTACCACACTGCAAATCTTGTCCATGCATGTGCCCCTTGCCGACCCCTGGACCACCATATCACAACCGCCCATGTAGCCCGCATATGGGTAGGGATCAGGTTCAGAAAGGGCACATAACAAATTACATGGATGCCATGCAGTGCCCCACAGGTGTGCATCATGTGCGAAAGGGGTACTCCACAGCTTTTTCATGGCCCTCCGCATGTGTAGAAGGGCTGGGGGCCTTCTGTGAATTTTGCCCTAAGGAGCATGGCTCCTGGGGGGGCCGCCAGATTTTCCTCAGGCCTAGGGCTCCTGATAACCTTAATCTAGCACTGGGAAAAGCTTGGTTGCAGCAGGACTGCTTTAAACCTTATCAAAATTTTCTAACTGGGATAGGGTCCCGGATTCTATCAAAACTACATAAACTGTAGTGAAAAATCAAAAATGTTCATCAGTGGGAGTGGGGATCGAACCTGGACCCCCATTCAGCCCATACACAGCTACAGTGCTTTAAACCCACATTCTACTGTGGTCAGAAAATGCACTGTGTCAGTCAACACAGCCCATTTTCTAAGTGCAATAAGATCCTTCAGGATGTGCAGTGCTGGGGGATACCCACACTGCCTGGGCTGTAAGCCCCTTTGCCTGTGGTGTCAGGCCTCACTGTACACTGGCCATGCGGTTATCCACCAATACTACACACCATGTCAGATCTTATCAATTACCTCTCATACTACAGAAACTGTAGCGAACAAAAAAATACTCTTCACTGGGGATCGAACCCAGGCCCCCTTCAATTACTGACTTGATGCTGTACTACTGCATGCTACCATTCCACATAGTGAAACAGAATGTTTCTTGATAATAAACCCATTCAATGAGAAGGCACATCCTACACTGAGTGCAGCCCCCCCCCCAACACACACAGCTGCAATGGAGTTTAGTAATCAACTTTTTGCCAACTTGAAGTAATACTTCCCACTAAGTTGCGTTCAAACCTAGGCAAGCCTTAAAGTATCAGCCAGAACTAATTATGCTGGTTGCAAATGTTCTGAAAGTCTGCTTCAGACCTTTCGGAAACTCTTATCACTGACATCAGCAATGACATCTAACAAATTCTCTCAATCTGAATACATTATAGTCAGAAAGAAAAAAATGTTCTACACTAGGAATCAAACCCAGGCCCTCTTCAGCTGCTAACACAGTGCTATACCACAGTGTGCTGTCACTCCACATGGTGGAACAGAAGGTTTCTTGACAAGAAACCTGGAAGGGGGGCAGGGACAGGGGTGATGGCCACCTGATGCCGAGGTATATGATTTTACTCATGTGTCCCTGACTTGTGCCAGTCTTGCTCTGATTTGTGAGACACAGTAAAGGGGTATGGGGTGGGGTGGGGTCATCTGCTATATCATGCTGACTTTTATTTCAAACCATTTTTCGAAAGACTCCACTAAAAGCAACAAAAGTCATGATTTTCAACCTCATATTCGAACGTACATCTTTTCGCCATTTGTGTCACTGTTAGAACTGTTGACCTATAAATCTTTATTGAGCTGTTGTCTTCCTAATGCATTTCAGTACATCTGTAACTTGAAAGATGTTCAATTCTCCGAGGCGTTTTTACATTTTGCACATTGAGGAGCTATGGGTAAGAAAATTTCTGTAAGGCAACTGAAAACACTTAAATAAAAAGGGAGTTGAACAAAGAAAGAATGCTAAGGCTTCCTTTTTCGGAGCCCACTTACTTACTTTTTGTGAGGGTCAGCAAGTCACAGGAAAGTAAACCACCACTTCCTTGCTTCTCCAGTCATGCAGGAGGTACAGGACACACCCTTGCCCGCCTGCCGACCTCAATGCGAGTCAAGTCATGCACCTTCAATCGCTCTCCTGGAAAACAAGACTTCTTCGCTATTTCATTACAGCACCACGTGCCTCAAGTCGAATTTTTTTACTTTCGCTTCACTGCCCAGCACGAAGTCCAATTCGCACATTATATTAACCGTCCTTTCTAGAGTTGCACACAGGCAATTTTAGAAGTTGCCTACCTTGTATACGGATTTGCAAAACACCACCCCCATTACATGTCTCACCAGCAATTCACTGATCCTCTTGTTTTAGCCATGGAATACATACATTACCTAAAGTATAACTGAAAATAAGCTAGCATTGGAGGTAAGGCTGGTCTCTCTCTCTCGGACACACGCCACCTCAGTCTCCACTGCAATCTCACAACAAAAGGAAGGATTTTCATGAAATAGGTAAAAGCAGTTGTTTAAAGAGCCCACTGCCATTGCTCACCACTCCCCCTCGCACTGCTGGAAAGGAACGGGAAACGGGAAATTGTTTAACAAGGAAAGGCACACTAAGCCAGAGCTTGTTTCCAGGTGCGACCTGGGAGCACAAAGAAATTAAGTGACTTGCTTAGAGTCGCACAGTATGCAACTGGGGGCTGATGGGATTCAAATCCAGGTTTGCAACTCAGTGCCTTTAACCACTACGCTATACTGCCTCCTACTTGCTGACCAATTAGCTTAGGGCAAGAGCCCTGAATGGAAGGTGAGAAAGGACAGGACGTGTTTGTACTCAATCCTTCCTTTGTTATGGTTATTACGAGTGGTCGTCTGGTGGACAGCAACAAAGGCAGAGGGGCCCACCCAGCACTATTTGATTTAGTTGTTACTCCCCCCCCCCGGTCTCTGGTTTTATTTCAGTCTCCCTCACCTTGCCTTGTTCTTGCACAGTCTCAGATGTAACTGTTATCCCCTCAATATATGCACTTAACAGGTAGGCTAAGTACGTAGGGCAGGGGGTCTCACCCAAAATTTCTGGGTATCCAGCCGGGCCAGTCCGATGCTGATGACATCAGCCCCTCCTCAGCAGGATTGTGAGTGGCAGGACATTGCACAGACGTGTAGGGAAGGTGGGAGTGAGAAATCAAACCGGGGGAGGGGGGAGACTACTACTCAGTATGCCAATGAAGACTGGCCAGCCTGCCTCACAGGCACCATCCTTGCCTCCTGACACACCCTAACTCAACCAGTATCTGGGACTACTCTGCCCTCTGCTGCAAGGGAATACGCTCACAGGGTTCCTGCTAAGTGGCTGGGGTCTGGGTCAGGAGACTGGCAGTGAAGGTCAGTGGCACGGACTGGCAGCATGAGGGCAGGAGCAACCAGACATAATTATTAAAAGAAAATGAGTAAACACTGCCCAGCTGCTTTACATTCTCCACTGTTACAAATGTTGA
Organism: Neoceratodus forsteri; assembly: GCA_016271365.2. Lineage (NCBI taxonomy): Eukaryota > Metazoa > Chordata > Ceratodontiformes > Ceratodontidae > Neoceratodus > Neoceratodus forsteri. The sequence goes on along the minus strand of CM028130.1, from coordinate 958,545,756 downwards.
ATGTAACCTAAGTTTTGAGTCTCAAAGGTTGAAAGCCAAACACAACAAACTGTTGGAGCACTATTGTGTTTTTTTTCTTATTTATTGTCGGAATTCTGATGCGTTAGGCCCTCCCCCACTGTCATGTTGTCATGATTCAGTCTTAGCATGGCCACCTTTTCTTTGACTTGCTCACCAGTCTGTCAGTGTGGCCTATTTATGCATGCACAAATGACACAACCCCACCCACACCACCACAGTACCACCATGGTACTTTGCAATGAGCCATTAATTGTGAAAAAAATTCTTTAATTTGCTCTGCTTGCACAGGGTATGCACAGCATCAGGAAATCCAGCATGCTTACAATAAACTGTTCTACTGATCAGTCAAGCAGAACGCGATCACACTGACTACAGGTTTTGTTTTAATAACTTGAGCCTTGACTGAAGAACACTGAGGGTTGCTTTTTGTTTTGGGATTTTACTTCTTATGTTTAGTGCTGCAGTTTTTGACAGTGCGCATACAAACACATTACAAGGCTTTCCATTACTGACACACAGACATACTATGTTCAATTCCTTATAAGGCTCTCCCTTACACACACACCCTTCCCACAAACGTTCACTATAATAAAAGGCTCTTCGTTACACTACACACACACACACACACACACACACACTCTATTTTTAACTTAAAAGGATCTTTCTTGCCAGCCCGGTGGTGCTGAGGGTTGAGGCGCTGGATGCCACACCTCGCGCCACGCTGGCAACCAGGGTTCGGAAACTAACCCAGGGCATCAGGGGATGGTTAGGATTGAGTGTCCGAGGACTGCTCCCCTATCCCTGGGGAGGGTTAAGGGACTCCACCACTCTGTAGCAGTCCCTGGTGATGATCAGGGGCACTACCTAGGGCTGGTGCACTTAAGGGAAAAGTGCGGCAGACGTCAGCACGTAGTGCCTCGATGTCATTGCACGTCTGCACTCCAAGGGGCTAAAACAACAGAGGAAAAGGCTGGGTATGAGTGAGCAGCTTGATAGCTGTGCTTATACCGTCTGGAGGTTCTGTCATGGAATCGCACTGGAGCGGTTCGGTCTCGGCCCAGCATGGGGGGCCTCCCAGCAGGTCCGGGAATGGCCGTACTGACCCCTCATCATGTGAGTGAGCCTGCTGCCCTCCAGGCAGGTCAAGCCGGTGGCTGGATGCCCCTGCTGATCGCACTGCAGCAGGGCAGATAAACAATGACATGAAAAAAAAAAGGATCTTTCTTATAACACACACACACACACCTGCACACGCATGTGCCGCAAACATTTTGTTACAAGAACTGCATTGGGTTAAGGAGGCAGTATAGCGCAGTGGGTTAAGACTCTGAGCTGCAGATCTGGAGACCTGGGTTTGAATCCCACAGTCGCCTAGGAGCATACTGTGTGATTCTGAGCAAGTCACTTAACTTCCTTGTGCTCCCAGGTCCCAACTGGAAACAAGCTTCGGCTTAGTGTGCTACTCCTGGTTAAACAATGTTCCCTTTCCCATTTCAGGTGTTTCACTGTTGGTCCAATGCAGCTCAAGCTGCAGTGGGCTCAACAGTGAAGGCCAACAATCAACGAGGCTGATCATGACACTGGTCAGTGCTTGCAGGGCAGAAACTTCTTGTAGTTGAAAGGACAGAAGCACTCCTATTAGATAGCGTCTCAATGCTTTCATCTGCATGAAACCATCTGGGAAGCAGCTGTGTAGTGTTATTATTAGCAGCAGCCATCAGAATTGTCAAAGCACAGTCCCCACACCTACTGAATGAGAATGGTGGCAGCGTGCTTTGTCAGCTAAATGGGCCTGCATGGGACTTCCGGTGAAGTCACGGAGCAGCAAGGCGCCTAATCTCTGAAGCTCTGCACTCGACCTTAATTAAACTCTTCCAAAACACCACTAAATATCTGAAATGATCTCCCGAAATGCAGGAAGAGGACATAAAGACTCTGGCAGAGGCAGAAATCGGAACAAAGGGAAAATTAAAAACAAGGATGACATCGGATTAGTTGAAGAATCCCCCAGCAGGTCGGTCTCGCCCATGAACTCCCACACGGCCCACTATGACACGGATGGTGAAAACGAGCAACTCTCCTGCACCCACTTCGAAACCCTGCTCCATGAAATCAAAGAATCCAGAAAGGAAAATAAGCAAGAATTTTGCGTGGTAGAGAAACAACTAGCCGCTATGGACTCACGGATGGGGAAAATCAAAGATCAGGTCACAGAGGCCAAGGACAGCATGGCCCAGCTATCAGAGATTGTGCAATCCCTCCTAGTTCAGATGGAGGAGTTATACGCAAAGTGTCTGGATCTGCAGGGCCGATCCCGCCAAGACAACTTACGCCTGTATGGTCTACCAGAGAGTATGGAAGTTACCCCAGATGCTCCCTTCCTCGAAAACCTTCTGAAAGACGTCCTAGAGTTGCCCCCAACATACTCTCTCCACATTGAACAGGCACACCGCTCCCTCCAGGCTAAGCCTACAGACCCAGCTGCTCGTCTGTGATCTCTAGTATTTAAAGTGAGCTCCTTCAGCACGAAAGAGGACATTCTGCGACGGGCATGGGCCAAAAAAGAAATAAGCTATCATACTCACTGCTTATTCTCTATCACGATTATCCACAGGAGGTGCAGCAACAGCAACTGCGTTACCTGACGATTCTGAGGGTCCTGCATGAAAAAAAACATCCGTTTTCATACACCCTACCCATCTAAATTGAAGGTGTTTTGGGAGAAAGTCATGAAGGTGTACTCTACGGTACAGGAGGCAACAACAGCCCTTAAGGAGAGGGAAATCCAGATCCCTGAGGGTCGGAACCAGAGGGACGGGTGTAGAGGACCTGAATGGCAGCGTGCAACAGGAAAGAAGTGCCCCGCATCCAAAACACTGGCACACTCTGAGGCACTGTGAAGGATCCAGCAGCTGTTAAAGAAGAAGCTAATCGCCGAGGATAAACCAACCTGAACTGAACTCATAGCTCTTATTTGGGGACCTTCATCATCTCCCTGGGACTTTCCCTTGCTTCCGATTACAGCCGAGTAGACATTTTAAACCATTGGTTCACGTTTTTTCTTGTCCTTGTACAACGGATTGAAAAGCTGTGGCTGGAGAGGGGCCGGGGGGAAGGGAGACTTACTAGCTCCCCGTGTATACCAGGATCAGTGTTAAATATGCATCAACGGAATTCCCAACTCCTGAACATATATATGCAGAACTGATGTTGCCCCCTTTTTAAGAACCCAACATATTAATCCCACAGAGGACATTGCTATTATACTGTACAGTTAAGTTTGGTAAACCGGGATCCTGGGACATGGGCTACCTAAGCAAGTAAAACAGTGTCAGATATCCAAACAAGTTCTATGTCCGGGGCAGCTATCCTCGCTCTCCCTCTCCAAATTTGTTTTCCTTTGGTGGGGAAGGATGAGGGATCTGGAGGGGAGCCTGCTGGTGGTCTATTCTCACATCTGCCTTTGCCACCTGAAAGGTATTTGATATATAGGTCGGGTTGCACAAGAATGCTACAACTCGCATGCACTCCGTGACTGTGTGTACCATCTGGTACTTTTTTTATGAGCCCTTTTTGATCGTGGCTGTACAGGAGGTCTTCCTCGACAGGAAAAGCCAGTTTACCTTCTCGCTCTTCTCGCGTCTGAGAAGGCACAGAGGCTAATTTGTTTCATTAGCCTTCTCCCTTGGAAGCAAAAGTTTGTTTTGGTTGGTACGGTTTCTAAAGTTGCCACGTTGGCATGTCTTGTTTTATTACAGTTTACTGGGCTAAAGGAACCATTGATCTATGCTAATAACAAAGAGAGACAGCAAAGGGTGTGAACAGGGGAAGAGAGTGGGTCAGGAGGAGGACTCACTACAGGAGGGAGCTATCACTGTGGAGAAACGGATATCCTATAAATTATGGCTCAAGCATACAATACCTGCACATACAATGTGCACGATATAACTAACCCCATAAAATGGAGCAAAATATTTCAATGTTTGAAGAGGGTAGGAGGAGACATCCTGTTACTGCAGGAGACTCACCTCTCTCAGATTGAACACAAGAAATTTGAACGATTTGGGTTCTCTCACGTGATACAGCCTCTTGTTATAAGGGGGGATGGAGGAGGGGGACCGCAGTTTTGATTAAACAAGGGATTTTGTTTGATTTGCATGATCGTATAATCGATAAGGAGGGAAGGTATGTAATAATCAAAGGCACCCTGGAGGGCCAGAAGATTACTATAGCATCTACCTACTTCCCCCCTGCCTCAGACCTTAGTCTCTACAGGTCGTTCTTTCACCATTTAGCTCAATGGGCAGAGGGACAGGTGATATGCGGGGGTGACCTCAATTTAAATATCTCTGACAGAGCACATCCTAGGACTCCCCAGGGCAAGATAAAAAAAACCACTAGGGAACTGCAAAAATTGCTTAAGGAGTTGGGGTATGAGGATTTCTGGAAACACCTGAATGGCACAACACCCAGGCATTCCTTCTTCTCTCAGGCCCACACCACATATGCCTGCCTGGACTTCTTCCTTGTTTCCCTAAGAGCATTTGGGATTGTCTCAAAAAATGTGGTCTGGAGATTTTGTGCTCTCCGACCATGCTCCCATTTTCTACAAATTTCAAATGAGTACAGGCAGGAAAAACACATTCTGGAGACTGAACTTGTCCCTACTGGGGGACTTGGGAGTGATGGAAGAGGTGGAGAACACCATAAAGCAGGCCTTACAGGACAATAATAATACTGACACCACAGTGGCTATACTCTGGGATACTATAAAGGCCGTGATAAGGGGGAAATTAATAGGGATCTCAGCTTCCAAAAAGAAACAGAGAGAGGCATGTAGAAACTCTCTCGAGCTGAAAATTAAGGAGTTGGAGGACCAACAGTGTATACAAATAACAAGAGCAAGGAACCAGGAACTTATCAAATTAAAGAAAGAACTAAATAGTATCCTTGATTAGTCTGTAGAGCAGAAACTTGTTTTTTTAAGACACAAGTTTTACAACAGGGGACCTCAGTTTTTAAAATTAGTGGCCAGCCGCTTATGAGCGCAGAGGGCGAAGGCCACCATCCTGTAAATCTTAAAGCCCTCCACTAACAAGGTGCAGAATACGATCCAGGGCATCTCAGAAGCCTTTCTGAGATACTACACGCAACTATACTCCCCTGCCCCAATACAACCTGAATGAAGCATACTTGATTTTTTGTCCCCCCTCCAACTCCCCACCCTGACTGAAAGTTAGAAATCCCAGTTAACCTCTCCAGTGACAATCAGGGAGATTGAGGCGGAGATAGGCCAAGTACAAAATAGTCATGACTATGGCTAGCGCACCTACCCGGTAAACAAAAAAAAAAAAACAGGCAAATGTCCAGGATCCGATGGACTCCCAGGGGAATTCTATAAAACATTCTCCAAGCCCCTAGCCCCACTACTAAACAGAGTATTTTCTTTTATAGCCACAAAGGAGGGAACAATTCCCCTTTCCTGGAATGAAGCCATAATTTCGTTATCCCGAAGGCAGGCATGGACCCCACCCAATGCTCTTCATACAGGCCTATATCTATATTAAACACCGACCACAAGATATTTTCTTCTATCTTAGCCAAACGATGAATCCAATTTGCCCCTAGTCTAATTGACATGGATCAGTGTGGGTTCATCCTGGGCAGGCAGGTTCAGGACAACATCAGATGCACCATATACCTGATCAAACACACCCAGACCCAACGGAATCAGTTCTTCTTTTGAGGCTGGATGCCGAAAAGGCATTCGTTATGGTGTCCTGGGATTTTTTTCGGGGGGAGGCCTTGCCTCCTTTGGCTTCCCTGAACAATTCTCAGACACAATTTTCAAATTCTACAAAGCCCCTAAAGGTTACATAACAGCTAATGGCTAAATCTCAGAAGGTTTCCCCCTGTACAGAGGTACCCAACAAGGATGTCCCTTGTCACCCTTACTTTTTGCTTTTTACATAGAACCCCTTGAACAGTATATTCGACTTTCTCCCAACATAAAGGGTATCCCACTGGCAGGTACGGAGCACAAGCAAGCCTTATTTGCTGATGATATACTAGTTTATCTAACAGATCCGAATTCACCCCTACCAGCACCCTTTCAGAACTCCAGGTCTTCTCCTAATTATCTGGCTATTCCTTAAATGTCAACAAATCTGAAGCCATCTCCTTTGGTTACACCACCACACCATCACTTAGATCCCTATTCAAGATTAAATGGGACTTACAGGTCCTTAAATATCTAGGCATTAAGATACCTACCGACTTATCTCAACTATATACAACCAACTACCTTCCCCTAGTAACAATGTTAAAACAGGACATGAAGAGATGGAATATACTCCCCATGCCATTTTATACACGTATCCTCTCACTGAAAATGAATGCCCTTCCTAAATTCCTCTACCTGTTTCAATGTGTTCCCTGCGCAACAGACCCTAAAGAAATCCTGTCCTAGCAAAAAGCATTCAGTGCCTTTCAATGGAACTACAAAAAACAAGCATTTGTCAATGCCAACTGTTTGCTTGCTGGCATTGGCATTGGTAGTGTAGAAGTTACAGAGCTGCATAACAGACAAGCATTTGTCAATGCCGAATGTTTGCTTGCTGGCATTGGCAGTGGTAGTGTAGAAGTTACAGAGCTGCGTAATAGGAATAGCAGTGAAGTACTGAACTGAAGCCAACCCCACCACCACCCTGCAGAGAGTGACAGGCATTGGGGTGTGGCTTTGGGTCGTCAGGCATAACGGCCACGCCATTTCACCACACTCCACCCTGCAGACACTGACAAGTGTCACGGTGTGCCTTGGGGTCTTTGGCCCTTATGCGCACCCCATTCCATCAGGAAATACGGTGAGATGGGTGCTGTATAGGAGAATGGGGTGAACTTTGGGGCCAAAGAGTCCAAGGCATACCTCGATCCCTCTCACTGGCTGCAGGGTGTGGAATGGTATGAGCATTGCAGGAAAGAATCCCAAGTCACATCCCTGATGCCTGTCATTCTCTACGGGGTTGGGCGTTATGGTTGGAAACCGTAATACCTCAGGCATTCGTTGGTATTTTCACTCCAAATTTTCAACTTTTTTTTGTGACCCCACCTCATGAACAGTGGCAATATCAGTTTGTTAGCCGAAAGCTGCTTATGCACAGCGACTATGGCATTTAGCACCACAGGTACAAACACATTCCAAACAGGATGTAAAAAATGACAGCTGTACTGTTCATGGGGAGGTGTAAAAAATGGCAATGTTGCAAATCTGTAGTAAAAATATTTAAAAAACTGGTGAAGTCACGAGCGTGCATAGAAACTGTGCAACGCACACCCGTAATGTAATAGTTTGGGGATTTTTTACAGCAGATTGTCAACAGAGGCATTATGGGACCTCCGATCATGAACAGTGTCACTGTGCTTTTCTTTATCTGTCCGGAACGATGATTTCCCACAGCGACCACGCATCTCTGCGCTGAAAGTGTGAAAACACATTTCGGCCATGTTGTAAAAAATGACAGCTATACTGTTCATAAGGAAGCGTGGAAAAATGCCACTGGTGAAAATCTGGACTGAAAATATTACAAAGTCATGAACTTACGAGGGTGCGTGGAAACTGCACAATGCTCACTCGTAACACAGTCATTTTATGGACTTTTGTCACCAAATTTTCAACATAGCCATTTTAAGATCTCTGCTCATGAACAATGTAACTGTGATTTTCTTAATCTGTCCCAAACATTGCTTTCGCACACTGACTGCACCATTGTGCGCTACATGTCCGAAAACACATTTTGGGCGAGATGTGAAAAATGGCAGCTGTACTTGTTCATAAGGAAGTGTTATAAAATGGCAATGTTGAAAATCTGGAGGAAAATATTGAAAATTTGCAAACTTGACGGCAGTGAGGAACCGCGCAGAACGCACGCCAGAAACAGTCATTTTAGAATTTTTACCAAATTTCAACATAGCCATTTTAAGACCTCTGCTCAAGAACAGTGTCACTGTGATTTTCTTAATGTGTCCTATACATTGATTTTCAAGACAACGACAAGCTTTACTGTGCGCCAGCATGTGCGGAAACATGTTTTGGGCAAGATGTGACAAATGACAGCTGTACTGCTCATAAGGAAGTGTAATAAAATGAAAATGTTGAAAATCTGGATTGAAAATATTGAAAATTCGAGAACTTACGAGCACGCTGTAGGAACTGCGCAACGACACTCGTAGAAACAGTCATTTTAGGAATTTTTTCGCCGGCCTGCTACGCAGCGGTGGGATTTGGCCATGGCGTCGGTGACCCAGGTTCGGAATGGACCCGAGTCGTCGGAGGGCCGGCCAGGGGAGAGGGATGAAGCCCTGTGGACTGCTCTCCTTCTCCGGGGAGAGTGCGGCATCCGGAGTGTTGAGGACTCTGGCGGAGGCCGGGAGCTCTGGCGCTGCCGGCAGTTTCCGGGAGGGGTGATGCTAGCATCATTGCACGCCCCTGCCTCCGGGAGAAAACTTAGGGAAAAGAGGGAGGGGATCCTCCGCCTAGGTGAAGCCTCCCGGTTTCACCACCTCCTGCCGCCGCACTCCCAACCAGTTATTAGTTCCGAGGCACTGGTATTAGGGGAGCCAGTGCCGCGGCCCCACCTTCCGGGGGGTAAGCCGGGGGTGACCGGGAGGGGCGGCAAATAGGCAGGTGGTGGAAGCTCCAGGGGCCGTGACTAGGCAGATGAGTGACGGGAGGACCCCCAGGAAAAAAAAAAAAGGAATTTTTTCACCAAATTTTCAACATAGACTTTTTGAGAGCCCACCTTATGAACACTGGCAGTGTCGTTTCGTTGATCGGTCTCAAAAGGTGATTTCACGCAGTGACCGCGAAATCACCCTTCTGGCCCAATTAACGCCATGACAGTGCAAGAATTCATGAGGAAGGGTCCCAAAAACCCCATGTTGAAAATTTGGGCCCAAAATTCCCAAATGCCTGAGATATGCAATAAAGTTGAAAAACCCTATCTATCCCATTATACAGCTTACCGGTATTTCCTCAGTTTGTGGTCGGCTTTGAAGAGTGCAGACGTGTTCCCGGTCTGTCAAGATCATCGCGACGAGTCTGGAGGTAAGTATGTGAGGGTGGGTGTGGGTAGGCAGGTGTGCAGTGGTGGGTGCGGTTGTGGGAGGGGGGGCAGGGAGAAGTGCCGAGGGACATTTTTGTATTTACAGGTATTATTTTATTTCCTAAGACGACGAGGGACGCTTGCCACGCTATGGGCTCCCAGCATGGTAGCTGGAAGGATGTTGGTGGGGCAGGAGCCGACTGGGGATTGGGCACCCCGCCGGCCATAATATTCATTTTGCCACGGGTGGGTTCTCAGCGCGGGCGCTTTGGATGCTTGGATGCAGCCGACGGGGATTGGGCACCGTCCGCCATAACATCATTTTGCCATGCTGGGGTGGGCTCTCAGCGTGGCACCTGGATGCTTTGGTGTGGAGCCAACGGGATTGGACGCCCGCTACCGTGACAGTGGGAGTGGAAGGCGATGAGCACGCAGTGTGCGCGCGGTGTGTATGTGTAGGAGACGCGGGCATGAGCAGGCGATGTCTTATCGCTGCTCACTGAAGCGTAGGTCCCCCTTTCAACTGTACGCCACTGCATTTTGGAGCTGTCATAGCTCGAGCAGGCATTGGAGAACTGCGGCTGCGCCTGCAAACACACTGCCTGAATTGGAAGAGGGTTGCCACACCTCTGAAAACTCAGATGATGGCACTATGTTTCTTGCACATGCGTGCAAGCAAACATAAAAAAACTCAAGTCAGTCAAAATAAGCTATACCTCCCTAAAGTGCTAGGGGGAGTAGCGTTACCATCTTTAGCAAGTTATTGGGCTGCTGCCCAAATGTGTCTGGCACTGTTGTGGGGCAACAGTACCTACCAGGCTTACTGGAAGCAATAAGATCTTGCCAGACAGCTAGCATTTCCGTTGCAGGCCTCGCTATTTACACCCTCACTACTGAACCAGGCTAAACAGCTAGTCCCTAAAGCTACTGCCACCATTCTGGAGGGTTTTGTATTTATTTATTTAGTTTTTGATGACCGGGTAGGTGCCCTAGCCATAGCAATGACTATTTTCAGGCATGACTCAGGAGGGTACAAAACAGAGACAATAAGATAACAGATTACACAATATGAAATCACAATATACAATCATAGGAATACAAAACAAGGCAAAGTTAATTAACAAGCCTAGTAAAAATATGTAAACAGAGAAGAATAAAATAAAGTAAGAGTAAAGCGAGGTAAAAAATTACAAGAAAGTAAGATGACAGTTTGATTCTGCCGTAAGTGCTAGCATTACAGTAGAATCCAGAAGGATTAAAGCTAGGTGACAGAAACGATTGTGGTAGTCAGTACAAGATAAGGCGGGAGAAGTAAAGTTGAAATGAAGAAATAGGAATTGAAATAGGAGTATTGGATAAGATAGGAGGATGGGGACTTGGTGAGGAATAAAAGTTTATAAACAGGTGATAAGAGGGACTTCCGGTGACGTCATCAACTGGATGGCTGCCTCTGAATAGAGCACTAGCTTCCCTAAGAGAATAAAACCCTCAGAACAACAGATATAATAGCCAAAAATAAGGAGAAAAGAGTAAGTATGTCTGGGGGACATAAGCCAAGCAGATCCTATGGGAAAAAAGCAACAAATACAAAAGATGGAGGAGGATTATCAAAGGAAAGAAGCGCCAGCAGAAGTACCTCTCCGGCAAGCAGCATGGCGGTGACTTAGACACAGATCAAGAGATGGAGCACCTCTCACGATCGCGGTTCGAAACCATTATGACAGAACTGAGGGCATTCAGAGCTGAAACAAAATCGGAATTTCAGACTTTAAACGCAAAAATACAGGAGATGGAAAGAAGGACAGAGAGAGCCGAACAAAGAATTACAGACGCAGAGGAAGAAATAAGAGAAGTACATACGGCGGCAGACTATCTAGTGGATATACAAGAAAAACTACAAGAAAAAGTGCTAGATCTTGAAGCTAGATCCCGAAGAGACAATATTAGAATTTATGGCCTCCCAGAAGATTCAGAGGTGGGTCGGATGGAAGACTTTATAACGGATCTATTAAAAGACACGCTAGAATTGCCCACAACTTTCGATTTTAAGATTGAGAGGGCGCACAGATCATTAACAAATAAGCCAACAGAGCCTAAGGCCAGACCGCGATCAGTGGTGCTAAAATTATCGAGCTACAGAGATAAGGAGCACATCCTTCGCACTGCATGGCAGAAAAGAATTGTTAAATATAATACTGCAAGACTGATCTTTGATCATGACTATCCAGCCGAAATAGCAAAAAAGAGGGCTGCATATTCACCAATACTTAAAATACTTTGAGATCATAAAATAAGATTTCAAACACCTTACCCTGCTAAACTGAAGATTTTGTGGGACACAGGCTCAAAATTATACGAAAACCCCGAGATGGCAGTGAAGGAACTACAGGCGAGAGGTTGGATACTCCAGTCGGACAGGAAGGAAGTGGAACACCCAAAACCGGAAAGAGTGCAATGGAAAAGGATGGTGAGAAACAGACAGGGCCGAGGAGTGCAGCAGGCAACGTTACACTCGCTCCACGAAGTGCGAATGTTGCTGGAGAGAACACCTGAAACGGATACAGAGCAGAGGAAACTTAGCGACACCTGAAAATCTAGAAAATAGAGAGGTATGAAGATGGAAAGACTGAATAAATGACTTTACACCATCTAGGAAATCCCCGAGAAGAACCAGATTTCGTTCCTGGTTTAAGACACTTTGTAAAGATAATATTGGACGCTGATAAGTAAGAAGGGTAATATATGGAAAAGTGCAAAGGGAAGGGTGCACTAAGGATGAGGAGAGAATAATGAGGGGCTACAAGAAAAAATGGCAGGGACTTGGGGGGGGGCGGCAAAATGGATTTAGAGATAGAAGGAGGACCTTTACCCAGACACGTTTTCTAAAGCCACGACAGTGCTAGAACTTAAATTGGAGGAAAGGGAAGTGGACTTAAGAAAAAGATACGCATAGCGAAAAGAGGAATATAGGAAGGATAGGGGTACTGCAAGGAGAAGAGGGATAATAGACTAAACCTCTCCCAAACACGAGAATTGAGAAAGAGACCTTATTAAAAACCACAAAGATGAATGTCTACCTGGTTTTAGACAAAAAGGAAGAAGTTGAGGAAATGATTATACTATTAAGAGGGGCTAGTCCTACTAGGGAGGGGAAATGAGTAGGACTGGGGGATATGAAGGATAAGAGAGGTCGAAGGAGTGAAGGGCGGAATATATAGGAGGGGAAGGAGGGGGAAGGGAATGGGGAAGAGATGTGAAGGATGATTGAATGGTAGCCAAGGACTGTAATCTGAATGGCAACCAGATTTAGATAAGCAAAAGAGGAATGGGAATAGAGAGATAAAGTATCTATAAGAGAGGTTTTAGGGGAAGAGGATGGGACACACCTCCAAATGGAAGAGAGGAAAAGGAAAACCTTTAGGAACAACAACGAGAGAGAGGGGAGATAGAACAGAGAGGAGGTAGCATGAAAGGTCTCGAGAAACAAGGGACCTGGGGGGAGGAGTGTACGGTGACTCCCATGATCCCCCCACTAAGGGGGCTACTGGATTGGGTATACCCCTTAGAAAACATAGAGGGGGCAATTTAACTCCCTCCAACCTTGGAAGCAATTCTGTATATAGTTACAATGTTAGAATAGTTAAAATTGTTCTGTATGATGTAAATGTTATTCGATGTTTAAGACTACATAGGAGGAAAATAAGGGAGGAAACATACGAAATACGAAAGAGCTGGGAGATGCAGGAGAAATACAAGAAAATGGGTAAAAAGCAGAATGGAAATGTTTATAATGATATATGAGGGGATTGAGTGGGAAAATACAAGTGAATATATGCTCTCTGAATGTAAATGGGGTTAATAACCTGGTGAAAAGAAGCAAAGTGATAGCGCAAATGAAAAGACATAAACCAAGTTTTTTGTTATTACAAGAGACGCACTTAACAGAAGAGGAACATAAAAAGTTAGTCAGATATGGATTTAGAAATGTGATAGCCTCGTCATACAGAAAAGGGAAACGAAGGGGGGCAGCGATCTTAATCCCCCATAATGTACAATTTCAACAGACAGACATGTACACAGATAAAGAGGGGCGATTGGCCCTAGTTACGGGTAACATGGCAGGACATATGATAACAGTAGCTTCAATATATATCCCCCCGGGCTCAGAATCAAAGGAGGTTAAAAAATTATGCCAGAAAATTACAGAGAAACAGAAGGGGACATTGATCCTAGGTGGAGATCATAACATGATATATGATTACTTAGATACATCTACAAAACAAACCCAAAGAAGGAAACCACCACAAAAGGCAGCTATTAGATACTTTCAAGATGTACAATGGGTAGATGTATGGAGACATATGCACCCAAAAATAAGGGCTTATACCCATTACTCAGCACCGCATAAAATATACACACGTATAGATTACTTCCATATTTCTAAGGAATCTCTATATATGGTACAGGGATGCCAAATTATACCTACCCTCATATCTGATCACTCAATGTTAACCATACAGATAGAATGGCCGGAGGACAAACGAAGAACATTGTGGAGATTTAATAATTATTTGTTAAACCATAAAAAATTCAAAGAGCTAGTCGAAAAAAGAATACCCCAGATTATAAAAGAGAATGAAGATCCAGGGCTCGCAAAGGCAACACTGTGGGACACAATTAAAGTAGTCTTAAGAGGGGATATAATTAAATATGCCTCAAATTATAGAAAACAACAAAACTTATAACAGGAAAACCTAGAGAAACAGCTAAAAGAGGCACAGGAAAGACATGCAGACGGAGACCCGAGCTCTAAATTAAAAATACAAGAATTAAAAGGCAAACTACAACATATACTAGACATTAAAACAGAACAGGCATTACAAAACCTAAGACAAAAATACTATGAAGGAGGGCCAAGGGCAACTAGACTCCTTGTACATAGACTCCGACGAAAGGAAGCTCAAACAACAATTACGCAGATTAGAGACCCGGAAGGAGGGAGATTAGTAAAAACCCCAAAACAAATCGAGAAAACCTTTTCGAAATATTATCAAACTCTATATACACCAGAACAGGAGACTGATTTAGAGAAGGTTAAAACTTATCTGAGTGAGTTGAAAATGCCTAGTCTTACCCCGGATCAGCAACAGGAGCTGATCTCCCCAATATCAGAAAGTGAACTAAACAATGCTATCATAAAGCTTAAGACCCATAAAAGCCCTGGCCCAGATGGATATACAGGGGGATTTTTCAAAAGCTTCCGGAAGGAGTTGATAGCTATACTTAGAGAGACATTTAAAGAGGCCCAACAGAATAAGATTTGCCCAGACACTTGGAGGTATGCCACCATATCTAGTATCTTGAAGCCTGGCAAAGACAGCACGAACTGCAGCTCATACCGTCCAATCTCAGTTCTGAATGTGGATTATAAATTATTTACATCTATATTGGCCAAAAGAATGGAGTTACTGCTACCTAGTCTACTAAACCAGGACCAGACAGGTTTTGTGATGAATAGGCAAGCACAAGATAATATTAAAAGAACACTACATATACTACACTATGCCACCCTGTCGAAAACTCCCTTTTTGTTGCTTAGTCTGGATGCTGAGAAGGCTTTCGACAGGGTGGCATGGTCTTTTCTGAAGGCAACTTTGGAGAAAATGGGATTTCCAGCAGAATTCGTCGGGATTATAGACTCCATATACAATAATCCAAAAGCATACATAAAAATAAATGGCTCAACTTCAATGTTAATAAATCTGAAGAGGGGGACAAGACAAGGGTGCCCACTGTCGCCGCTCTTATTCATGCTATACCTAGAGCCCTTAGCTCAGACTATACGACAACACAGGGACATATCAGGGATACAACTTGTAAATGGAAATCATAAATTAGCCTTGTATGCTGATGATCTATTGATATATCTCACAGAACCTGAGAGATCTCTACAACCATTATGGGAAGTCTTGACGGACTTTGGAGAGATTGCGGGCTATAAAGTCAACACTTACAAGACAGAAGTGTTATGAATACACTACAAACCATCACAGCAAACAGAAAAATATTTTAAATTTAAGTGGCATATTCAGGCCTTTAAATATCTTGGTGTCTGGCTGAGCTCTGAACATGAGAAATTATATGAACTTAACTATAAACCCCTACTAACGCAAATTCAAAAGGATATAGAAAAATGGCATTTGATTCCCATCCCATTTATACAAAAAATAGAAGCAATTAGAATGGTGGTTCTTCCACGATTCTTATATTTAGCACAAACCATTCCCATTATAGTACCTAACATATTTTATAAAAAACTAAGTAGGGAAATAACGCAGTATATCTGGGGTAAACAGAAACCAAGAATAAGACAGTCTATATTACAACTATCAAAGGAAGAAGGGGGATTATCTCTCCCAAATTTTAAATATTACCACAGGGCTGCTCAGACTCGCACAGTGATTTACTGGCTACAGCCTACTTATATAGCAAGATGGAAAGAAATAGAAGTAGTAGAAGAGGACTTGAGAAATGTGCAAGGAATACTTCTATTGGATGGACGAGACAGGGAGAAAAGAGATATAAAGAATCCGTACACACAGTCAACTCTAAGAACCTGGAGGCAAACACTAAATGGGAAAAAAATGAAACCATGGACACCACTGTTTTACTCCCTAACATATACAGGAAGATTTCCACCTGCAATGATGGATTTAGGCTATAGGGATTGGGAAAGAAAAGGGCTACACATACTATACCAATTTTTAAAAGAGGGAATAATAATGAGTTTTGTAGACTTGCAAGCGAAGTATGGGATAACCCATAAAGATAGATTTCGATACTTCCAGGTAAGGGACTATATTAAAAAAGAAAAAGAAAAATGTTGGGCCCAGATCCCCACACCTAAGCTTATAGAGGCCTTGCAAAGAGGACTGGAGGGACAGGCTAGTCTAGCGTATATAACATCCTACTTATATACAGTCATAAGAGAGCTGGAGGGAGATACAGTACAGACTATCAAGAAAGCATGGGAAAAAGATCTGAATATAGTTATTAGAGAGGAAGAGTGGAGGAATCATCTAGTATGTATTCATAAGAGTACTTTCTCACCACAATGGAAGGAATTCTCTTGGAAGAATGCTGTCAGGTTTTTCAGAGCGCCGGCAATCCAGTCACAATTTGGAGGTAGAAAAGAGTCCACCTGTTAGAGAAAATGCGGTGAACAACAGGCTACTCTTGGGCACTTGTTTTGGAACTGCTCAGTAATTCAACCTTTCTTGATAGAAGCCCGAGAGGCTTTTAAAAATATAATATCACCAGCCATACAACTAGATGTACTTATGTATTTCTTATCAGACCTCCCTGAAGGAAGCAGGGATGAAAAAACAAAAAAATTATTTTTGGCACTGAACCTTGCCATCAAAAAAATTATTACAAAGAATTGGCTCACTAAGAACCAACCTCAAATATCTCAATGGCAGGATGAAATATATAAAATATACCAAATGGAAAGGCTGACAGCATTAACAAACAAGAGATATACCCATTTTGAAGTCATATGGAGGAGATGGGTACTACATATCTCCCCAATAAGGAAAGACTTTGTCTTTTGAATTGTTTCCCAGAATACAGTGTAATGAAGTAACAAACCACAAATTAGTAAAAATATTTTTATTTTGTATATTTTGACACTCCTATGTAAGTATATGTATGTGTAAGAGTTTGTAAGTTTATGTACATGTATAAAAGAAAAAAAGCTTATAAATAAAGAAAGTTTTAAAAAAAAAAACAGGTGATAAGAAGAAAGAGCTAGACTTTGGAACGGGTCAGTAAACTAAGTAGTGGTATAAGTGCAGGAAAAACATAGGGGAGGAGATGAATGCTAGGGTGGTTAGAAATGGGACAAGGGTGGTTTGAAACAGGAGCATCGGCAGGAGTCAGCAAGATAGTGTCGAAGCAGTTTTTTAAAGGAGGCATGGGATGATGCTGAGCGAGTACTTAGGGGGAGGAAGTTCCAGAAGAGGGGGGGGCACAGCAGGCAAAAGCACTAGCACCTCTGGACGTTCGGTGTCTAGGGATATGGACTGGGGCATTATCAGCAGAGCGAAGACCATAGCTGGATGAGTGGTTTAGGAATAGACTTGCCAATGGCTTTGGAATTTGGGATCGGATAACGTTATCAATGAGTGATCCATAAGTATAAGATCTAGATGCAGAAGGGGAAAGTCAGCCAAGATCCATGTGTAACCCCCCTACAAATGGGGGTTCCCGAAAAGTCTTCCTCGGGCTTGCCTAAATGCTCACTGCCAGACTGGTGTCCTGCATTTTAGCAGATTAAATGTGATTGCCAGAGAGTGCCTGTATAGCCTCTGTGTACTGTCTCTTTAAGAGCTGCCTGGATTGCAGTCATAAGTAATCTGAGAGGGAGTTTTGTTGAAAGATGTAACTATTTGCTGAAAATCATTTAGAGTGATAATGATAATGTAGTTTGTCTAACCTGCCTTCTTTGCAGCAAGGACTGTTTTGTTTATCTCCACTATCTTGGTCCTAGACTGCAAATTGGGCCAATCAGTACTGGTGGGACCTAAAATGTCAGGAACTGTCTGGAGTCAAAATCTGTAGGAACTGTAGTTTGGGGCTTTTTGCGCCTTTTTGCACCTGAAGGGGGAGCCTTTGTTTTGACTGACAGGAGGATCAGCCAACCGAACCTTTTGGATCTTGGGGAATTTCCCATGCTGCTGCAGCTAGTTTCAGTTTTGAGCTGAGAAGTGATTTTGAGCAGCAGTTCTGTGTAGTTTTGCATGGGAGAACTGTGAAAGGGCTGAGTTTTGGCCTGCCTGTCTGCCTGATGTCCCTGAGAGGGAAAATGGAGTTTATTCAGACTGAATCTGAGTCGTGAGGACTATTTAAGCCACTGGACTGTGACCAGGCTTTAATCTGAAGACAACCGAAGATTTGCTGAATGCGATCGGCCTGTCAGGATTTCCAGCTGCTCTGAATCCCCGGTTTGTGCAGAGACTTTGCGATCATGACTGAAGAGCGGTTTGCCTGGTACAGTAGAATTTCCTTACATGTAAATGTGCTGTGTATTGAAAGTGGGTCATGATTTGGTCCCCCATTGTGTGAACTGCGTTCTGCTTGCTAGAAGCTTTATCCAGCCTAATCGGACTGAATCTGCTTTCATCTCCATTCGGCCTGGGCCATGCCACGCTGGCCCTACCAGACTACCCCACTGCACAGAGAAAGCCACCAACAAGAGACCTGCCTGGGGATCAGCCCCCTGCTCCACGTTTGAACAGGAACGACGCCTCAGGGAATCGTGTGGGCCCTGCTTCTCCTGGCACTCCAGATTAACCACCTGCTGTCTCGATTCTCATCCAGCCTGTGTCCAGTCTTGGGTATCATGAGTAATCATCAGGGTAGCTCCCTGCAACAACAGCCTAATCTAAAAGTGTGTCATCTGATTGTCTTGTTGCTTTCTTTTCATGAACTGAACCCTCTGGCTCTGGATTACAAACAGTGTGTGTTGTGCATGTTGTTTTCTTCCATCACAGGGCCCCAACCAGCTGCAATGTTCCTGGCTAGCCCGCCATTCTCCATCTGGGTACCCAGAGTGTGTGACTGTTTATGGACCCTGAAGTGCATGCATAACTGTTTGATTGATAGAGCCTTTAAGCAAATTAACCTGATTATACCCCTCCCTTGTTCAAGCTCCTTAAATAAATCAGATCTAACTCTTTTTTGCATTTACCCTGACTGCGGTTCCAGTTTGTGCAAGAGTACTGTACTGCTGTTATTTGCTGTGTATATCCTTGTTTTACAGGGGGTGCCCAGGCCCAGGTCAGAGGAAAGCCCTTGTAGTAAGTGCAAACAGTGTGGGTACTTGTGTGGTGTATCAGGGGTATTGTGAAAGTGATTATTGTGTATTGTTCCAGCCACTAGTAAGGAAAGGGGGGGGGTTACAGTGTCCTGGAGGGCTGTGCCCAGGATAGCTTGACCACTACCAACCCTGACCTCCGGGTGGAGGCACCCATTTCAGAACTCAGGCCCCTTAACCTGCTACTAGCCAAGCAGGCAGGGGCAGTAGCCCTTGGGATAGCACCACCTAGGGGTTACACAAGTAGAGGAGGCAATGGTGCTTCAGCTGAGGAGAGGAGGATGCATAGCAACAGATGTTATTATAGGTGACATCCCATTTTTGGAGACTAGATTTACCGGCAGCAGCACAGGTTGTGACGCCATAAGTGAGACACAGAAGGAGTATACCACGAGCAATGGCGAGCCTGGCGGATGGAGTAAGCACATAACTAGTCCGGTAGGCAATGCTGAGTTTCATGTTTACCAATTTGTAAGTCTGTTGTATATGAAGATCAAAATTGAGAGTCCGGTCAAGGGTGATACCGAGATATTTAAATGAGTTAACTGCCTCTACAGATGTGCCATTAGCAGAGGAGACATTGAGTTTAGGTTGGTAGAGTTTGAGTTTCGTGTGGGAACCAACTAGCATGGTTTTAGTCTTTTCTTCATTTAGGATAAGCTTATTCGTCAGCATCCATAGCTGAATGACTTGTAGGTAATGGGAGAGTCGAGTGTTGATATCAGCTATATCCTTCACACTGGTGAGCAGAACAATATCATCTGCATAGAGTAGGGAGTCCGAGTGAGCAAGGCTGGAGGTGATATTGTTAATGAATAAAGAAAAGAGCAGGGGACCTCAGATAGACCCTTGTGGCACTCCAATATTAATGGAGGCTTTGTCCGATAAAGTTGAGTTCAATTTAACTGTCTGAGTCTGATCAGCTAAGTAGCTTCCAAACCACCTGACAACATTTGATGAAAAGCCTAGCAAGTTAAGGGTTGTTAGAAGGATAGGGTGATCAACTAAGTCAAATGCTTTAGTCATGTTGATGAAAATGGCTCCCATGAGGAGGCCAGAGTCCATGACCATCTGAACATCAGACGTAAACTTGAGTAGTGCAGTAGTGGTACTGTGACCTTTACGGAATCCATGCTGAGCAGTTGTAAGAAGGTCATATTGCTGAAGAAAGTCGGTAGTTTGAGTGGCCACAAGTTTCTCTAGAATTTTACTAAGAACTGGCAGGATGGCAATAGGCCTATAGTTGGAGGGATCTTTATGGTCACCTTTTTTGAAGACTAGGGTAATCCTAGCTATCTTCCAGATGTCAGAGACGTGGATTTGGAAGAGGAAGAGATTAAAAATCTTAGCTAGAGAAGCAGCTATATAAGGAGCAGCAAGTTTTAACAGCTTAGGTTCAAGGTCGTCAGACCCAATTGCAGTGAACTCTGAGATATTATTGAGCAATCTTGAGACATTGCGGTAAGAAACTGACTTAAAAAAGAACTGCGGTGTCGCAACAACAGGAGGAGTTGTAGAGTTGGGTAGGACAGGGAAGGAAGAAATGTATTTGTTAAGATCAGAGAATTGGGTATTGAAGAAATTTGCAATGGAATGGGGGTTGTTGCAATGAACGCCATTTAGTAGCATATCGTTAGGAGTGGGGGAGTGATTAGAACCCAGGAAAGACTTTATGTGGGACCAGAACTTTTTAGAGTCACCATAAGAGTTTGTTACTAGATCCTTACAGGAGGCACTTTTAGCCCTCTTAATATCCTTCTTGCAGGAATTTCACATTGCTCTATAGGTATTTAGGTCAGCTGGTAACCCAGAGTTTCTATAAAGGAGCCAGTTTTTATCCCGCTGCCGAAGTTTGGAGAGTAGGTCAGATTTTAGCCAATGGGTATGATGATTTTTTACCCTAAGGGTTTCAAGGGGACAATGTTTCTCCTGAAGTGCAAGAAAGTGGGCGAGGAAGAGGTTTAGGTCAGCCTCGACATCACTCGATTTAAAATGGGGGGCCCAGTCAATAGCACTAACATCAGTTAGGAAGGCAAGTGGGTTGAAGTGAGAATAGTTTTGGAAGGTAACAAGACGTGGGTTGGATGAAGGTGGCTTGGTCTTACCCCATATACAAAAAGCAGGGCAGTGGTCAGTGATGGCATCTGCTAGAACTCCTGAGGAGATTATATTCTCAGGATTGTTTATCATAATCCAGTCCAGTAGTGTACTGGAGTTTGTTCGAGGGGCAGTTCTGGTGGGATCATTGATCAGCTGATGCAGGTTAAAACTTTGAAGACTGGTAAGGGATGTGGGTTGAGAGTTACCAAGCCAATTTATATTTATGTCTCCGAGTATTAAGACCTCATTTCTTCCAGATAGATGAGAGGTTTGTTCCAACAGTTCATCAAGACCAGTTTGGCCTCCTGAGGGTGGGTTATAGGCACAGACAATATGTAATTTTTTGGAGCCGAGAAGAAGGAGAAAATGTAGTGCTTCACAGTGGGTAAGAGGAGATGAGCAGATGGTTGAGAGATGGAGGTAGTTTTTCAAATAAATAGCCTTGCCACCTCCTCTTTTAGGGGCCAGTCTATCTGATCTCAACAGGTTATATGAAGGAAGGGAGCATATTCGGTCAGGGATGGATGATTTCAGCCAGGTTTCAGTGAGGCAGATGATGTCCGGCTTGTAGAGAACTGTCCAGGGCTCCAACTCTGCCAGGTTGTGCACAAGACTTCTAATATTATGGTGCACAATAGTGAGCCCTTTGACACTTGAAAAATGGGTAGGTGAGTTGTTTACAGGCCCTGGGTTCGAGTGAACATCACCTGAGAGCAATAGGGCCAGTAGGAGGAGATACCACAGTTTGCTGGAAGGGCCACAGAGTACAATTTGGCAGGTGGCAGTGTTTTAGGGCATAGGCAACCAACTGGATCCAGGACTTATTTAATAACATTGGGGTAGGGTCACAATTTTGTGGAGGCATCAGAAGGAGGTTAGAGAATAAGAAGTCATGGGGCTGGAAATCTGGGATTGTCGAGGAGGCTCGAGACAGAGTAAGCATGCCTAGGTGGATCAATCCCAGTGAGGTCACGAGTAGCGGCAGGAGAAAATAGGGTTTCATTTTAATCAGGATTTGGGCTGTAAGAGTCCGTATGGGGTTTAGCCAAGTAGACACAAGAAGGGAGAAATAACAAGGTGAACAAGCCACAGCTATAGTAGACTCTGTGCCTAAGAGTGGCTTAAGAACATCCGGGAATTGGATGAACAATTAATTGAAATAAGGGCAGCGATCAGGACTGTAGCAGAGACAGAGCAGTGAATTTCCCACAGATGAGGCTTGTGAAAGGTGGTGATCATAAATTGGATGAGAAAGGGCTAGAGGACAGAAACCAGAGTAAGCTGTCCGAGAAACAGGGAGAGTTATAAGTAGCAGGTGAGAAGTTCAAGCACACCTAGTTCATACAGCAGTATTTGCCAAGGATAGGGGAGACAGACACAGGACAGCCAATCAGATGAGCAGTGCAGCAAAGTGGCGGAGTGATAGTGAATTTAAAGGAGGCCTGGGAGGTGGGGGGGGGGACATTGAGGGAGATAGCAGGTTTGTGGACAAAGGGGCAGCTGTAAGGTGGCAGACAGTCAGCGGGGGGTAGGGGAAGACAGCATTCAGTCACAGCAGGGGTTGGGGGGTGAGAGAGAAAAGATTAACAGCAACAGATCAAGCTGGCCAGGGAGAGGTTAGCTAGAGACAATAGGTTGAAAGGGGGGTGGATACTAGGAGAGGTGAGAGGTGGCAGAGAGGGGTAGGTTTACAAGCAGAGTGAAAGAGTAGGGAGCTAAGAGAGGGGGTTGAGAGAAAGTAGCGAGGAGCAGAGGATCAGCACACACACAAATCAACAGTACTTTAGCTAAATCTAGTAGGTTGGCTAAGTTTAGTAATTTAAAAACAAGCAGGCTAAGGCAGGCTACAGGAAAAAACACTTCTCAATAAAATTGCAGGCTACTCTGGAAACAGACTACACAGTACAATTTCAAGTTGAGATTAGAGCAGTAATTATAGCTCTTTACAGAACAAGGAGTTAAGCAAAAAATAGAAAAAATCTTGAGGAAGATAGCAGGTGAAAACAGCAGAGAAACAGCAATGATAAGGCAATGGGATAAGGTGCACCAATCAGTGCAGAGTCCAGAAAGCAGGCAGTCCAATCAAGGTTCGCCTCAGAAATGCTGCACCAATCGGATGCTGTGAGGACAGGAGCGGTCATACCTTTCTGTTGTGGCCAAGGCTGAGAGCCAGGCGGGCAGCTGGAGCTTGCGGCTTTTGGTGGGCGGCAGCCAAGGAGCTGGCCCAGCGCTCTGCTGGTGAAATCCCGTAGCACCGCTCAGAAGGGCACACATAAGACAGCTGCCCAGCAGTATTTCTGGCTCTTCCAGTGGTTCATGGAGGCCCACCAATTCTCTCCCAAACAATATAAACACTGGTACAACAGCCAAATCACCCGAGGCTTTGTAGCCCCATGGCAGTTACTCAGGGGAACCATGGTGTTGAGCTTTTGAGAAGACACAGGGAAGGTTTCACTGGACAAATAAGGTATTTTGTTTCCAAACATCCAAAATTAAAAGGCTTGGTAACACAAACATGGTTAGAAGATACCTCCTTTATTCAAATCTGGACTTCCTCAATGGATGATAAAGCAATTTCAATAATATACAAATCCTTAATACTCCAATTAGCCCACAGCATGGAACCAGTCAAGGCAAGCTGGGAGAAAAAGAGTTCAACCAACCTATCAGTTCAAGGGCTTGGCAGAGGGTTTGGAGAGGAGTGTGGTCCACATCTTCCTCACCCACATGGAGGGAGTTTATGTGGAAAGTCCAGGTTAGATTCTTCCTTGTCCCCTTGGTGGTGGCATTAAGAAATCCAGGGGCATCTTCAAGATGCTGGAGGGAATGCGGCACGTTTTCTGCCTCCCATAAACATATGTTTTATGACTGTACCAAACTGTTCCACTTCTGGGACAGAGTCTCCTTACATATATCCAGCATCTTGGGCTTCCCCCAGACCCTGTCAGGAATCAGCTATCTGCTGAGTATCCCACCAGAGGGAACCAAGGATAAGAACATCCTGTATCTGTGGTCGAGTCTCTTGTGTGCTACATGTAAATCTATTACTAAAAAATGGCTGCAGGAGGAATCCCCTGCAATACAGGAGTGGAAATCACCGGTTCTCACTATTCAGCATGATGAGCAACTGTGTCCCATGCTCTGCATAATAGAACAGACTCCTACACCTCTCGGTGGACAAGGTGAGAGCTGGGACAATCGCAAATTCAGTAATGGCACTTTTAGGCGAGGTGGAAGTCGTGAACTCCATCCCTACCATTCATGAAGCACAAAGGGGTTGATACATCTATAATTTCATCCTGCCTCCCATGAAATGTAATTAATCAGGTCTATGTCCCCCCCTCCCTCCCCCCATTGTCTCACTCAATTATAGTTGAATCAATTCTAAGTTTAGAATTTATTGTCTCAATATGGTTTGATAATCTATTATTGCCCGATTTGGTTCCTTTTACATTATAATTTATTGTAAGTAATTAATTCCTAATGTATGTGTCTACCCTTGCCTAGCCCAAAGTTTGTAGTTTATAGTGGTTTTTAGTTCTTAATAAGCTTTTAAATCACTGATAACTCAGTTAGATCTTCATGCTAGAACTTGTAAAGTTTGTAAGCCTGTTTAATTCTCTTAGAGTGCTGTTAAACTGATGCAACTCAATAAAAGAAGTATCAAAAAATAAATGGGCCTGCATGTTATAAATCACAAGAGTTTCAGCAAAAGGAAATGTAGTAAGGCTGCACCCCCCAACCCACCCCCAATTTCCCAGTCCTGTAATCGAGTTTCCTTTCTCGTATAAGCAGAGTTATGGCACAAGAGTTTATGCCCCCAAACTTGTCATAAACCTGGATGAAACCAGTATCCAAATGATACCCTGCTCCAAGTGGACAACGAGGCTACAGGGTCCAAGCAGGTGGAAGCTGCAGACCTTGGCAGCAAGGCAAACGTGTTGTTTATGTTAGTCTGCACACTGTCCAGCGAACTAACCCCCCCCCCCCACTCACACACACATAAGTGATTTATAAGGAGAAAACTGTTCCCTGCAATCCTAGTGACTGGAACATCACTCATTTTCTTAACCACTGGACGAAAGAGAACACTGCCATTACTTTAATTGATAACATCTTGGTGCCATATTTCACATTTATTTGCCAAAGACTGGGACTGCTTGATGAGTAAAAAGCACTGCTGATACTGGACTTGTCCAGGACACATACAACAGCTGACTTCAGTAAAACTGGAATCATGTGGCATTATTCCAATATTTGTACCTGCATCCTGTACCAGTGCCCTACTGCCTCTGGACAGATCTGTAAACAAACTTCTCAAGGACTCTCTCCCCACCTCCCCCAATTTTTTTTCTTTTTACAACATGGCATACTGATATTATCAAGGCACAACTGGATAAAGGTAACAATGCTGTGAAATGAAGGCTGATTTTAAGATGCCACACCTCAAAGAAAAGCATGGCCAGTGCTTACTAGCAAGTTACAGTGGCATTCTCATACGTCACGACGATATCATTCCAGGATTTGTGCTTGCCAGTAATTTTTTTCTACTGGTTTGTGTTATTACAACTGCATCACTCTAATTTCATTGTTTGACATCAAGCCCTTGAAAGGTGGCAGCACCAGGACATGCCAAGCCAGGGCAATGTCCCCTGTACAAATACGCTCAGATTAGTCCATGCCCTGGATATGCTTGTTAGGATGTTTGTGCGTTTGTCTTATTTTTTCTTAACTTTTTCTGATTTCAGCTTGCTTTGAATGGAGTACTAGTTAGAACTACTGTGGGGGGAGGGTGTTAAAACTATTCTGCTGCCTGATCAGGGCCTCTCTTGCACCCATTCTGTCATACTGCTGAGCCTGTCCTTCCACTGTCTAATACTACACGTGGTCACCAGCATTTGTGGTCTTCTTTAATTGGCTTGACGGATGAGATGGGAGTTCATTCAGAAATCCTCGATCACCTCACTGCAGACTTTCATCATAAAGTAAAAGCAGGTGGCTTGGCTAGTGACCCCCCCCCGCCACTGGCCAAGCTATCAAGCAGGAACACATCTACTCACCCTCACGCTAGTGATACAGCACATGTGCACCAACTGAGTTACCACTCCAAAGATGCCTTCTGCTGCCCATGCCATCCTGCACAAGCTACTGCCGTGGGTAGCTCTACCATTAGCTTAGATAACTTTACATTGGTTGATGCTTGCACTACATCAACCTGGTAAAAAGAGGAGGAAGCTACAGAATCAGTTTCTCAAAATCTGTCTGCATTTGTGCATTTGTGTGGGAATGAGCGTGAAATTTAGTGTCTGGGATATGCATCTCTGACTGAGAGTTAATGAGGTCGGTAGGTTATTGATCAATTATATCAAATGGCATATCATGCATTACTCATCATCATCGTCATATTATCCTTGAACATCATGTATTCAGAGTCTTGGCTACCACTGTGAATACTTCACAAAGTTCTCCCTCCCTCATAGCAACAGACAGGCAGTCATACTGTATGTCATCCCAAGTCCTGTCCTGGCTGTAACTTTCCCTCCTTGTTCACTCTCGCTCCCAGGCTCACATGACAGTTTGCACATGAATGAGTTCCCTCAGGTCAGGTCAGGAGTTGGTTGTGGTATCTGTGAAGCACAAATGTGGATAGGAAGGCAACTGCTCTCTCTATGAGCAGCCTCTGCTGCAAGCAACTCCATCCTCACCACCAACCCACCCCAAAGGAGCACGTTGTTATAGGAGCTGGAACCTGTAGGTGGGGGGGGGGGGCTGCAGCACGCCCACTTTTCCCCAGGTTCCAGCACCCATGCACATTGTTAAGGCTGCCCCCTGCTGCTGCTGGTACTGGGAATCTCACATGGGTTGCAGGGCTCAGTGCCCACTGTTGAGTTATACAGTACCTATGTGTTGCCAAGTGCAAGATACCACAACCGCATTCAAGGCTTACAATCAGTGCTAGGGGCTGCTAAAGCTATCCATGCTGCTGGAGCTATCGAACTTCATTCCCTTATTTCTTTGGAGTCTGGTACTCTGCACTTATGTGAGAATAAAGTTACAACTTACCCTACTACTTTATTGATTGTATGAGTCTTTTATATCGGGAATTTACTACGTGTTTGATGTTTCTCTTGATTTTGTCCGACATCAGATGTGTGCTTCTTACATACATCAAAATTAAGGCTGCTGAAATATCTGCACTAACAGCGCAGCATGCATAATGCATGCCATAGTTCATTTAAAGCACAGTGGGGTGTAAACTATAATCAACATATTATGTCATGTAGTAACTAAAGAAAGCCTTTCTTCAGGGGCGCTTTGGGTTCATATCAAACTCTTAGTCTGTCAGTACCAGGAAAGGAAGGTATATATGGTCCCCACCATCCTTTGTCATTCATTTTCTTTTGGGGGGGGTCAAGGGTCACACTTAATACATCATTCTCTCTGTCTGTCTGTCTGTCTGTCTGTCTCTCTCATGAATGTGCATTCTTTAGACCTGGTCAGCAAGTGTAAAGAAACTTCAGATATACTTGACAAGACCAAAACGTTTTCGTTTAATGTAGCTTCATGCATTTAACAGTATAACCCCAAACCAGCACTGATCATGATGTATACAAGTGATGCCGTACACCCCCCTCCCCAACACACACACACTGCATGTACTTCAGCATTAAGTGAAACAGACTTTATTCACACTCTTATAGAAACATTTTGGAAGTTATGCTGGCATGTTTGTAAAGATATGCATATGCACAAGTCCATATACAAATCATAGACAATAATATAAAGCACACATAGTATTATATGTGCAGTGGGTTGTACTGGTTGTATTCAAAGGCTATTCTACCTCAGATATTGCTGCCAAACATTCTTATGTCAGCGTGCGCATGTGCTGCAAACATTTTGTTGCAAGAACAGCATTTCTGAGATGTGACCCTGTCGGGTCCTATCAGCTCAGGCTGCAGCTGGCTCAGCAGTGACAGGCCAACGATCAGATAGGTTGATCACGGCACTGTTCAGTGCCTGCGGCATGGAAACTTCTTGTAGTTGAAAAAACTGAGCCGCTCCTATGAAAGAGTGACTCGATGCTTTCATCTGCATGACGCCGCCCAGCAAGCAGCTGAGCAGCGTCATTATCAGTCTCGCTGATCACTGTATGAGACCCACCGTGAGTGAGCATCTGAGTGCATATCTGTAATTTAATTACCCCCATGCAGTGCACCCCTACTCACTTCATGTGTGCAAACATTGGGGTGTCCCCCCAGTGCTGCCATATTGCACCTTAATGTAATCAACCCTCCCCCATGTAATGCGCCCCCCACCCACTTCATGTGTGTGGACACTGGGATGCCCCCCACGTGATGCCATACATGTGTGATACTGGGGTGCCCAATTCTCAGTGTCATCCCCACATCTGCAAGAAAACAAAAAACAAAAATGAGTTCCATCATAGTCATTTTCTTTAGTAATTGTAACATGAAAAGCAGAAAACTGTCCATCGATGTCTTTTGATGCTGACCCCCACCCCACCCAACTCCTCCCCACTCAGCATCCACCACCTCACATCCACCCACACCCTTGATCACCTAAACATGGTCCACCACCACTCTGCAACAAATCATGTCCTTCTCCAATGCCAACCGGGAACTGAAGAAACAAGGTAAGTATATTTTCAATGTGGTTTGAACTTTTACTCATAACTTTGTAATGTTTTAATATTCTGCCACCAAATTTTCAATATGGCCTTTTTTGGACCCCACCTCATGAACAAGGTAGGTTACATTTTTCTAGTCCACCCCAAAATGTGATTTTGCAGTTGATCTGCAAAATCACCTTCCGGGCTGGCTTTGAAATATTTTACCTACAAGGTTCATGAAGTAGGGTTATAAAAAAAACTATGTTGAAAATTTTGAGTCAAAATCTTAAGAAACACCAAGGTTATGAAGGTACACAGAAAATTTTCAACAATTATTTGTAACTCTGGTATTTTTCAGTATGCATTATACAATTATGCAATACACATGCATTTTGTTTGTATCCCAAACGCAGCCTCTTTAAGCAAGCGAACATTTGGCATTCTCAATTTTTTTTGTTTTGTTTTGTTATGCTGTTCCAAGGCTTTGCTCCCAGCTACTTTGCTATAACCTGCCATGACAGACTGCTAAGAAGACAAGTGAAACTCTGGATACCCAAGGCTACAGGCTGGAGGAGGAATGGACGGGGAAGGGGAACGCCACTGTTAAGTGCATTTATGCCCTCTCTAACACTGCCTCCCAGGGGCCCAAACTACTTCTTGCTGGCTCAAAGAAGATAAAAATAGGCTTGTAGATGACACATTTGTGTCCTGAACCCAGCCTCCCGTTCACTGGATTTCAATATGTTTGTTTGCACGCAGTGTTTACACATACCCAAGGGGGTGGTGTGAGGACCTGATTTGAAAGGACGTCTAAAGAAATAGCCAAGATTAGAAATGTGATGTGAAGGTATTAGTCCAATTTAAATGAACTGGGAGCATTAAGTAAGAAGGAGAAAACAAGCTATTTTCCATCAGGCTGTCTGCCAATGCCTTCTCACATTCTACATACCCATTTGTCTAGCTCTCTGTCAGGGTTGGGGACTTTTTTATTTTCCTGAGCTTACTGAAAGACTGATTTCTGATGCACTGTGCTCCTTCACCTCCTCAGTGAAACTGCTTACTTGGGATATCTAAGCAGGACTGGTTTTAGACTTAATGACGTCCCAAGCAGAAAACGCTTGTGGCGCCCTCCTGAATGCTCCCACTGCCTTCTCTCCTCCCTTTGGTTCCAACCCACATCTAGAAAGTGGGAAATATTCTCTGAACACAAGTGTGATTTTAAGTTAACACTTTCTGCAGTTCAAGCTGAGCTCCGTTTACACTATGCTTTCTACTTTAAGCGTGCCCTTTCTTACTGGCGCTCCAGCCAGCTGCTTGGTTCATTTGCATCTATCTGTATCTAAGCACATAATTTGAAGCACTCCAGGTCTGTAAATGAGACAGCAGGCAGAATTTGTGGTACAGAGAGTTTATTTTCTCCAAAGGCTTGTGCTCCTTTAGCACCTCGGCCCAACAACTGGGCCTCCGTTAGAGGGTGTTGAGGCCCGAAGGGAGCACAAGCCTTTGGAGA
Source organism: Neoceratodus forsteri (assembly GCA_016271365.2). Lineage (NCBI taxonomy): Eukaryota > Metazoa > Chordata > Ceratodontiformes > Ceratodontidae > Neoceratodus > Neoceratodus forsteri. Next base: position 958,515,514 of record CM028130.1, on the reverse strand, counting down.
AGATAAACTCTCTGCACCACAGATTCTGCCTGCTGCCTCATTTACAGACCTAGAGTGCTTCAAAATCATTGGTTCGTTTACAGCATTTCAGGGAGCACCCCTCCCGATTTGGAGCACCTTGGTAAACACTGTGACGCACCTGCTTCTCCCACAAAATCTGAGTACATATTGCAAGTTTATATGTGCATCTCCAACAGATGTCTCATATCATGGTGTAAGAGTGTCATTTCATGCAGTCTGAGCGAGAGGAACCAAAGCAAAGCTCAGTCATTCTGGTACCCAAAACTGTGCAAGAAGTCGCATCTCCCGGCACACTTAAACATATCAGAAATACCACTCCTGGGGCCACCTGATGTCCCAGTAGGTAGTGCTTTCTGCTCCCGTAGAAGTGACCCCAGTCTGGAAACAAGTCTGCGGAGTCAGCTGGATGGCCTGGAGGCTGGGAACATGATGTCACTCAGCAATGCTCCCACCCGGAGGAGGGATTACAGCGGGTTCGCTACAGTGGCAGCCACTGTGGTGGGCTGGGAAGCCTGCTCCTTCATTGGGGTCGCGTGTTGAGGCCTGCAAGGGTATGTCCAACGCCGGGGGTGGGGTGGAAGAAATGGCAAAAGCCATGCAGGCTTCATGAAGCCCTGCCTGTTTGCTCACGACCTGAGCCATCGCTTGAACCACCTGCCGCATGTGGATTAGGACTGTGGGATTTTCCCTCTGGCCCTACCACAATGGGAAATCTGTGGGAATCTCCACAGTAGGCCCAGGGGGGATGGTGGCTGGTCAGGAGAAGGGCAGCAACAGGATTGATGGCCGCCTGACACCACGGTGGGAAAAAAGAAATCCCACATCAGTAGTAGTCCAGCTATTGACTGACCTGACAGTTAATCCCAGCCATGTGGATACCTGCTGGCATATCCCTTTTATATTATCTTATACTGCTATCACCTCTTTGTGGAGGGTTGACATGCAAGAGATACAAGTGTAACACAACTGATAACCTTAAAGTGGCAGCGCAGTGCAACAAAGCAGTGGGTAGGGCTAGTGGCATAATGGAGTGCATCTGGAAGGGCATATCCAGCAGGAGGAGGAGGAGGAGGAAGGTGGTGCTGCCACTGTATCATGTGCTGGTGAGACCCCACTTTGGGTACTGTGTCCAGTTCTGGAGGCCACACCTCAGAAAAGACACAGACAGGGTGGAGGAGGTTCAGAGGAGGGCAACTAAAATGATGCAGGGCTGGCACCAAAATCCTTACAAGGAGCGATTGAGGGATCCCAACATGTACACCCTGGAAGAGAGGAGAGCCAGAGGGACATGACACAGACCTACAAGTACCTAACAGGTGTGAACAGGGTGCAGGAAGGAAGTGACCAGGACAAGGGGGAATGCAATGAAGCTTAAGGGAGGGGAAAGTTTAAGAGGGATGTAATAAAGTACTACTTCACTCAAAGGGTAGTAGATGCCTGGAACAGACTGCAAGCAAAAGTCATGTAGGTGAAAACAGTAGGGGGCTTAAAGCATGCATGGGATAGACATAGGGGAATATCAGCAAATAGGCAGGGAGGAGAGGGTTGACAGAGACCAATTAGGGTCTGCTCAGACAGACTAGGCAGGGCAACATATGGGTAGATTGGGTTGTCCAAGTGGTCCTTTTCTGCTGACAATTTCTATGTCTGTAACCCCCCCCCACACACACACACACATGGTAGGGCTTACTTTACTGTCTCGCAAAGCTGCCTGCCAACCACTTTTCTGCTCGCTCCAGTTCCCAGGACTGCAGCCTGGTTTGGGGTACAAGAAGAGCTGCACTATTGCAGACTGAAGGCTGTTTTTTTTTTTTCTGGTGCTCCTTGTGCCTGACGTCTTGCTGCCACAGCCACGGTCATAAGAATCCTCTCAGCGTACTCTGGCACCAGGAACTCCAGTTGGCATCTAGGGGCCCAGAGACACAATGGGAGGGCAGAAAGTATTTTGTCTGTTTGATGCTGAGGCACCTGTAATCAGTGTGGCTCTCTGGCCACACATCAAGGGAGGGCACTATCTATGGAGAGAGAAAGAGAGTACGCTGGTGTTCACAACAGGGCAGAGGATTCCCCGATCATCGCCAGCAAATGTTCAGCTCATAAAGCACAGCAGTGCTTATAACTCGGGTGCCAGTTTATCTGAAGTACGGTCAGGAGCCCAAATAATTAGCTTTGTTTGGAGCCAATGCTCCCATCAGTAATGGAGGCTGCCATATCTGCAACCACTGACCTCAGCAACAGTCAATCAGAGGTTAGGGCTCTCGGACCAAGCCTTAAGGGATTCTGGGAGAATAAGAATGCAGTCTGCCCTTTTAGCTAACCAAGAAGATATTGAGTGAGAGCAAAAGACAGTTTCCAGTAACTGACAGCCCCTTGGACCAATCAGAAACTGCACTGACCCAAAGAATGTCTGAGGGCAGTTCCAGAACAGGCAGTTAGCAGTTACCTCTCACACTGTGAGGAAGGTTAGGAGTTGTTGACCAGAGATATCTGAGAAAGCCTGCCTGGGGCTTCTATAACCACTTCACAAGAGGTGAACTTAAAGGTTTCTACAGCCTAAGAGGTACAGATTGACAAAAGTGTGTTTGCCCTCTGTCAGAACGACACCTACAAAAGAAGAGATTGAATCCTTCCTTCAGAGAAAATGAGGTAAAAGCATGTTTATCCAGCATTAGTGCCACAGTTGCCAGCCTGCAGCATGGACAGAAACTGTGTGGATGCTGCTGTTTGAAAAAGCCTGAGGTGAAGGAAGGGAGCTTGTTCAGAAGGAAGGAGGGGGCTAAAACTAGAGGGCATAGCCCGAGATTGGAGGGTGGAAGATTTAGAGGCAATGTGAGGGGGTGATTCTTCATGGAGAGAGTGGTGGAAGCCTGGAGTAAACTACCAGAAGAGGTGGTGGGGGCCGAAGTGGTGAAGGGATTTAAGAGGGCATGGGACAGACACATGGAGTTGAAAAGAGAGGGGAAAGGGAGGACCCGAAAGAGTGGAGATGTGTTGGGGAGGGAGGGAGGAAGGGCAGACTCGATGGGCCGATGGAGTTCTTTTCTGCCATCAGATTTCTATGAGTCTGTGAAGACAGCAGACAGTCCAGGGAACTGGCCAGTCAGTGCTAATGCTAAGCACTGGTTAGCATCTTGCACTAGGGGTTTGGAAGCCTGGATGTGTGTGTATGATGGACCCTCGGTTCTGAGACTAGTAAGACCAGCAGAGGATAATGAGAAAGGTGCCTATGTCTATGTTTCTTTGTGCCAGGGAGGTTCAGACAACTGCTGAAGCAGAAAGCCCGATTCCAGCCCTGAGGCACCCAAGACCTGCACAGCTAAGTTGATACCCAAGAACAACTTGTCATCTGATCAACTGCTCAAGAGACATCTGCAAAGATGGAGGGAGAGGGGCCCATGTTGTAAGAGAAGCTGATAATACCAGAACAATGAGTACTCTCAGGGCTTGCCCCGCAGGTGGGAAGTGCACATAATTTTCTACCAAAAAATATTTTTATTTGTTTAAAATGCACCACCATCGCCAGTCAAACAGCTGCAACAACAACAGGTTTGCACTGTTTCCACAGCTGGGTACCCAGTGAAGCACCAGGAGCTCCCCAAAAGTTTCAAAAGGTTTATACTGGTACCAATGGGAAAAGGTAGTGGCCCCAGTACTGGGGGGCTGAGAGGGACAAAAAGGTTTAACGATGACTATATTTGCACTGTTTGGTGGGGCTGGGCACTGCTAAAAGTGTGTCTTTTAGGCCAAGCCTGGCCAGGCAACAAACTTTGGCCCTGGTTCATAAAGTTCACGTTTTCTGCAATAACAGTTTCATTTGCATCCTCTATTTCTTTGTGAATATCCCCCAATAAATATTTTACTCTTTATTTTAATTTTGACTTGTGAGCTTATTATTAGTAGAGAGTCACTAAATGCCTTTTTGCTAAATTTAATTTCATGTGTTTCTGTGGGGGGGGGGAGACAGTTTGGGGAGTAGTTGCATCCCAGGGAGTTATGCCCCTCTGACACTGGACCCATATAAACTTAATCTCTGGGTGTAGGCACCACACAAATCAAATCTAACTGGAAATGAACCCCCCAATCAGGGAAATAATGACCAAGGCCCCTCAACCTTGTTTGAACCCACAATGCAGGGGCAGTAATCGCAATATCCATGGCAACCCGGTGTTGTCGAGGCACAGGTCAGGAAGCACAGGCAAAGTAGGAGAGGTCATAAAATTAGCAAGCAGCATTTTATTATTATAAGAATGAAATAAAAAAATAAAACTGTGCAGGGTACCACTTATACAGGCAGTTCAAACAAAACAAAGTCCTTCGTCTGGGGGTATCTCTAAACCTAAATCTCAGTCTCTCTCTCCCTCTCTGTCTAAACAAACATTCCTCTCATTTTATATGATGTTTTCACCTGGCAATTTAAATCTGCATCCTGTTCTTGTACATTACACCATGTTCCACAAAAAGTATTAAGACTTTGTCAGTTTCTTCCCAGTGAGGAGCCTGAAGAGTACATTAGTCTTCTTAACTGGCACAACTAAATAGCTTTCTGCATTCGTATCAACAGTATAACTACATACATTCGCAAACCAAGAGATCTCAGTTTCACATAAAGATTCACATCATTTTTTTAACCACAGAGAAGCAAGGAGAGAAAGAAAAAACAGAAACAGCAAGTAAAGGAAGGGAGATAACAGGGTGAAATTGTGGGACCATCAGAGTGGCCAGTACTGAGGTTCCACAAGGAAACCTTGACTACGCAATCAGACAAACAAGAGCTAAGACAAGTGACAGAATAGGAGAGGACAGAACAGATCCTTGCTTTTAACTCACTGCATGACAAATGGGACATCAACCCTGTCACACCCAGTTACACAATGAAATGACACATAGACACATTGGTTTCTGGTTGTCTCCAATTTATTGTTTACATCATTTTATCACCTTTTAGCATTCAATGCTAGCTGAGCACACTAGTCAAGGGTACAGTTCACTGTACACAACTTTCAGCAGATTCTCTGAACATTATAAGGTCATTCTGGAGAAGCTCCTGTCCGACAAATAAATGTTGGAACAATGTATGAGATGTGTTATGACGCAAATAAAAGGTGTCAACCTACACAAACAACTGGAACTAACAGACGTTAATACCACAAGACTCGGATGAAAAGTCGGGCTAACAGTCTACCAAGTAAAAAAAAAAACAAAAAGAAAACTAAAATAATAGAAACTGTTAAAAACACAGGCCCACTGGCCTGGTGGCGCAGAGGGCTGAGGCGCTGGCGCCTTACCTTGAACCACGCCGCCGACCCGGGTTCTGGAACGGACTTGGGACTCCCGGGGTTTGTGAGGAGAATAAGCACTGTAATCCGCCTCCTCTCCTGGGGTGGTAGTGAGGTCACTGCTTACAGCGGCCCCCGTGGAGACCGTGAGCACTGCAGGAGCATCGCTGCAGAGGGAGGAACCAAGAAAAATGGAAAAAGCCCGGGATTGGCCTGATAACGGCAGCCGGCCTATCAGCGCCTCCGAAGAACCTCCCCTGGATGTTCCGCCCATCTCAGCAGCGCCCTGGGGCCCACCAAGTGAAGAGTGTGCTGGGTTTCCCCAACCGGTGCCTTCCCCCTCGGAGGAGGGGGACCCATCCGGCGAAGGGTTACACCGGACTACCCCAGGGACCTGGCTGCAATGTGAGGTGAGGTGGGGTCAGGGAGGGGGACTAGTAGGAGGGCGTTGGAGACCATGGCTGCTCAAAGGAGTGGTGGATCCTGGGAACGTAGGGGTGGCAAAAAGAAATAATGCAAAAAAAAAAACCCACAGGCCCACATCTTTAGACTTGATATATGGCACATCCCTGGATGTGCTGCACATCTCCAGACTTGTGCGAGCCGTCAGGGCGCAGCTATATTCAAAGGCCACTGATGTGCCATATACCCCCAACTGCACTGCCATGCACAACACTGTGATGTGCCTATGCAAATGAGGGGTCCCCCATGCATAAGCCATGCATCACAATACTGAGACCCCCAAAGCGCAACTATGGCTGGCTGCGCTGGCACATACAGTAATTACGCTTTTGAAACCATACTTAATGCACGGGGCACATTGGTGCCCCATGCACAGTCTAGGGATGGGTACACATTCTCCCCCAGACCCTAACACTGAGACACTTAAAAACACAGATCCCCAATTCCATAGTGTAGGGACCCCCCTCCCCAACCCCGAGCACAGTGACATTTAAAGAAAAAAACGATCCCCGTTTCCATAGTGAAGGGACCCCTCTCCCCAACCCATGCACCATGACACTTAAAGAAAAAAACAATCCCCGTTTCCATAGTGTAGGAACCCCCTTCCCCAGCTCCAATCATTGTAACAATTTTAAAGAATTGTTATGCTGATCAGTGCTAGGGAAGGGGGTCCCTACACTATGGAAATGGTAATTTTTTTTTTTAAGTGCCATAGTGAACGGGGCTGAAGAGGGGGGTCCCTTACACCAGGAGCTGGGGAGGGGGGGTCCCTACACCGTGGAAACAGGGATCAGATTGGTTTTATTTACATAGGATAGTGACTGGGGATGAGGAGGGGGTTCCCTACACTATGGAAATGGGGATCTTTTTTTTTATTAAGTGTTACAGTGCTCAGGGCTGGGGGGGCGCTGGCCCGGCAAATTCCACCAGGTGCAGCCACGCAAATGAGCCCATAATGGGCATGCAAATGGCCCCTTTGCACTGTGCATGCCCAATGGGCTGATTTGCATGTTTGGGCTGAATATTGCCCATGGGGGTTGTGGCACATACAGGTATGCACCACGCATTCCCCTATGGGCAGTCTTCAGCCCTGCACCCTGGATGCACCATGCCATACAGGGCAGCCGCTTGCTGTGCACATCCAGAGTCTGATATTCAAACAGACTGCGCGATCACGAAATCTGTTTGAATATGGCACCAGAGCCGGCTGGCCCAATTCTTTTGAGTGGCACATCAATTTGCGTGCGTATCCAGCCAGCTCTGAATATGGGGACAGATATTTATTACACCCTGTATCACCCTGAAGAGGGCTTCTGTACCTACAACACTAATTTTACCACTGGCTCTCATAGATTATTCCAATACAGTTCTGCAGTACTTGACTTGGCCTGCGCTGAGCAAATAAGAGTTTACTTCCCTTCTATTGTGCCATGCTCTGATTCATAGTTTTTCCACCATGTTGAAATGGGAGACTGTGGTCTTGCCCTTTACTCTCACCATCTGCACAGCTGGCTTGTTTTCTGGGGAAGCTGGCTCATCCAAATTGGTGTCTGTTCTTGGGGGGATATGTGATGGCTGCCCCTCATTTGAGGGGCAGTGGATTTGGGGTATTCAGAGGCTTGAGGTGCGGTTACCAGGCTACTGCCTGGATGGACCCTCCCATCAGAAGTACTGACAACTAAACAGGTCCATGTATTTTTGGAATCTTACAACTAGAGTGAACTATTATACTGCCAGCTCACACTGGCTATTGTACATTATTTACCGAGGGCTATTATGTGTTTGCCCTTTTCACAATTGCTTTGCCAGAAACTTCCATCTCATCCCACACCCGGATGTGAGGATATCCAAGACTTATTTCTATATTACTGGTTTGCTCACCATGATTTGGACTTCTTTACTGTTTTTATTTCAAACTGCTATAACCCTGTGAGCCCTTCCCTAAGAGTTCAGGAAAGAGGGTTTGAGACTTAACACTGGGTGTAGTCTCCTTAGCTTGCCAGCTGGAGGGAGGGGGGAGGATTAATGAGGCTTATGATGACGGTCGTTTATCTTTTTTTAAAACTTTCCATCTTTATTGTTATTCCATTTTACAGAGAATAATTAAAAGAGAATACAGTTCTGTGATAACTTGTAGAACCATAAAAATAAATAAGACTACAAAGTTAATGACAATATTAAAATTAAAATTAATAAGGTTAGTAAGGTGCCTTCATTAATCCAGAATCCTAGATTTCATATGAAAACACTGCAGTTAGGGACTCAGGTACATTTCTTTAGAGAGTTAGGGAACAAAATCTTTTCGTAAGGGTGTGATGTACATCACCCATCTTCTCCACCTAGTCTCAAACCCCATTAGTGATTTATTAAGTAAGGCTGTTAATTTTTCCATTTTGTATAGCTGTATCATTATTAAGGACCATTGGTCCAGTGTTAGAGGAAGTGGGGAGAGCCAGTTTTTAGTTATGGCCTTTTTAGTCGCAAGGGTAGCCAAATTCAAAAAGTCCCTCGTTGGGATATCTTTACATGACTGAGGGTATACACCAAAAAGAAAGAAAAGGGGGTCAACTACTATGTCTGGTGAAATTATTTGCTGCAGGGCTTCCTGTAGCTTGTCAAGAAAGGTATGTAGAGTGTTGCATGCCCAAAATATATGTCCCAGCGTAGCTGGGGTATGTCCGCACTGCCTCCAACATGCACCCATAGCAGGATTGAATTTCTGGCTAATGGCTGGAGCGCGAAAATATCTTATAACCAGTTTCCATGCAAACTCCTTCCAAAGCCCTGAATTTACACCCTTTCCCACTGTCTGTAAATATTTCTCCCACTGCTCGGAGGTGATTTCCATTCTTAGATCTTTCTGCCAGGATACTCTAATTTTTTCCATAGAGTCAGCTTTTACCGAGACAAGGGCTCTATATAAGGTAGAAACTAATGGACGGGAACAAAGTGCTTGTCTATGGCCTTAATAAAAATCTGTAGAAGCTCAGGGATTGGGGAGTCTCCCCATTTAACCAATCCTGTTTTCTGTAGATAATCCCTCGCTTGAAAATATCTAAACCTGTCAGCATAAGGGATCCCGTACTTCAGGTTTAACTCTGATAAGGATAAGAACCCTCCCTGCGGCATAAAGTGGTATACCAAGTGAAGGCCCCTCCTCTCCCATTGCTGAAATCCCCGGTCCAACTTGGCTGGGATAAAAGAATCTAAATATGGTAAAGAGCATAATGCTAGTCTCCAATTTACAATCCCATCTTGCGTCAGTACTCCCTGCCAGTGTTTTAAAGTGGAGTGGGTATAAGGATTACTCACTCTGTTAAGTTTTATAACAGGCGGGAATGACAACAGGGTCTGATGCAAGTTTTTAAGTTCCACCTCTTGGTTCTCTATATATTTCCACCTCACCACATAGTTTCCATCCATCCAGTAGAGAGGTATTCTAAGCTGGGCAGCTATATAGTATTGTCTAAAATTTGGTACTGACAGCCCCCCTTGCCTTTTTGGTAATTGTAAAATGGATAGTCTTACCCTTGGTCTTTTGTATGCCCAAATAAATGGGCTTACCTTTCTTTGCAGGGTTCTGTAGAAAGCTTCTGGTAATACCATCGGTATAGTTTGGGCTAAATACAGGAAACGGGGCAGGACTATCATTCTAATTATTTCAGCTTTATGATGTAAAGCTAAGAGCAACATTCTCCACCTCTCTAGATCCGTGGCAAGCATTTCCAGAAAAGGTATTATAATTTAAGGAGAAGAGGTCTGTATGAGATCTCCCAATAAATACCCCTAAATATTTAATACATTTTAAGTCCCAGCGGAAAGGAAATTTAGTCCTCAGCTCCAAGGAGGGGACATAATTCATGGCCAAAACCTCCGTTTTAGAAGGATTAATTTTATACCCGGCTATCTTTCCAAATTTAATCAAGAGTTCCCAAAGACAAGGGAGAGAGTTCTCGGGGTCTGTCATATAAATTAATAAGTCATCCGCATATAATGCTAGTTTATGGGTTTCTGTATCTCCTTCCACTCCTGCCAAACCCTGTTCTTTTCTCAATGCCTGGGCCAAGGGTTCCAGATATATGGCAAACAGGAGGGGTGACAGAGGGCACCCCTGTCGGGTACCACGAGACAACTTAATAGGAGAGGAGAAGGGGCCATTCACCCTGATGAAAGCCCTAGGGTCAGAGTACATTAGTTTTATTATTGCAATAAACTGTTCAGGTAATCCTACCTTCTCCAGTACCGCCCACAAGAAGGACCATTCAACTCTATCGAACGCCTTCTCGGCATCCAATGAGAGGAGCAGAAAAGGCGTTCGATTTCTCCCAACCCTGTGAATCAGATGTAGGGTTCTTTTGATGTTGTCCTGCGTTTGCCGGTCAGGAACAAATCCTGTCTGGTCTAAATGCACTATATATGGTAAAAATTCTTTGAATCTGTCCACAAGAACAGATGCAAATATTTTATAATCTATATTAAGTACTGAAATTGGCCTATAGGATGAGCAGAATGTTGTGTCTTTGCCTGGCTTTAAAATGCTAGCTATGTAAGCATATCTCCATGAATCTGGAATTGCTTTACCTTGCTGTACCTCTCTATATTCACTAAAAAAATACCACCAACAGCTTAATCTGGTTCAAGGTCAGTTGGCATTCATCTGTATCCCCCTCCCCCGGGTCGTGCCTGAAAATAGGCAGGATTTGTCTAGTGCACTTACCTGGTCAACAAAAGCTAAATAAAATAAATAAATAAATAAAAATATGTCTCCATCAGGATCGGGATTAGATCTTGTCCAAAAGTTTTATAAAATTCACCCGAGTACCCATCGAGACCTGGGCTTTTACCTGACTTTAAGGCCCTGAGTACCCGATTCACTTCCTCCCCAGAAATTGGTTTTAATAAGGCTTGTTTTTGTTCCCCTGTTAATGTTGGAAGCTCAAGCTCCTGCATGAAAGTCCCTATCTCCTGGGGTTGCAATGTTTCCTCAGAGTGGTACAAAGAACTGTAAAAGGTCTGAAACGCTTGCTCAATCTGTTTGGGAAGACAGACCAGATTGTTTGTTGCTGGGTTTCTAATTTGGGTTATATTAGAGCGTGTCCTATGCTGCCTAAGCCTGTGTGCCAATAAACGAGTAGCTCTAGGGCCCTCTTCATAGTATCTTTGCTTAACAAGCTGCAAGGCTAGTTCTGTGCGGACATTGAGAATCCCCTGTATTTGTTCCTTAGTAGCCTGAAGGAGAGGAAAAACCCCTGCATCTCCTGCCGCATGTTGGGCTTGAAGTATACCATATTGATGCTGGAGTTTATCTAAATGCTTCTGTTGCTGCCTTTTATAACGTGATGCTAATTTTATTATGTCCCCCCTCAGGACAACTTTCAGAGTATCCCATAAGGTGCTCTTGGTAACTCCCTGGTTATTAATCTCCAAGATAATCTGTTTAACTCTTCTCTGAATCATATCTCTAAAGTCTTTTCTGTTTAAAAGAAAGTTATTAAATTTCCATAAAGTATTAACTCTTTTCTTTTCTCCCCAAGATACCCTCACTGTGATGCAAGAATGATCAGAGAGAACTGAGGGAGATTGTACACACTCTTGTAACTTATATAAATATTCCTTAGAGGTATGTATGTAATCTATACGAGTGTAAATCCCGTGTGGAGAGGAGAAATGCGTGTACTCCCGTTTATTAGGGTGTAGATGCCTCCACACGTCTACTCACTGAGCTTCCGAGAAGAAAACCTGAGTTGCCCTTTGAGCGGGGCTCCTTTTATATATTCTCAGATTTGTAGTGTCCATAGGGGACATCGTCTGGTTATGGTCCCCTCCCAATACCAGCATTCCCCTATGTACCTCCATGACCTTTTGAAGCAGTGACTTTTTTACTTCGCTCCCAGCACCGGGAGGAACATACAATGAGGTGAGGGTAATGTCTTGGCCCTCTAGTTGTCCTACAGCAACTGCTAATCTACCTTCCAGGTCTACATACGAGTTTGATAGTTGGAACGGGATATTTTTGGGAACCAGAACTGCTGCCCCCCTTCTCTTACCCTTCCGAAACACTGAGGCCACAATAGTGGTAAATCCAAATTTCGAGAGCTTTTGATGTTCTTTCTTACTTAGGTGGGTTTCCTGTAATAGTATGAAAGCTGGGTTCAGCTTTTTAAAGGAGCAGATTACTCTGTATCTTTTAATGGGATTGTTGCGCCCATTAACATTATGCGAGCATATTAATATCGTGGGGGACTTACCCATATATATAGAGGATAAGACTTAAGCCTGTCTCCCAAGAGCTGGGTTGGACTTTGCCTGATGAGAGTGTACCCTTTCCTATCACCAATGGGGTGAGATACAACCCTCCTCCCCTACCTTCCTCGAACCCTCTTCTCACAGGCACCTGTGGTTTCTTTGGTATAGTACTACAAAAAAAATTAACCTTTACAGTAAATGTAACATATTTGTCTGAAAAAAACGCTATCAGACTTAACAACCATCAACAAACTAAGTAACCTATTTACAGTTGTACTTCCAAATAGGAGAGTGATACTCTTCACTCTCCGGAGCAGGGAACGAAAGTCCCCCAGGGAGGAAAAGTGGCCAAAGAACTTAGCCAGGCCTCCCCGACCTCTCCTGCGTACGAAGCCGAGTGCAAGGTGCACCACCCGACAAGGAACAGACCACCTGCCCCCAACAGCAAGGTCCGAACTCTTCAAACGCCAGTCTAGCGCTATGAGAGAGAGAGAGAAAAAAAATGTTTCTTTAATTTTCCCCCTTTCATACCTTGGGGGTGGGAAGGGAAAGGAGAAAACAGGGAGGGGGGGTATGGACAGGAAGGGAAGGTACCAGGAGCAAACAAAACTAAAGCAAAAATTATATGGGTCATATTAATACTGAGACCATTTGCATTTCAGTCCAAATAGTGTCTTTATCCAAACACAACTTATGAGTCCTGCCCAGTTAGAGGGCTACTGTGAACTGAAAATTATCTGTAAGTTTCCATGAGCAGTCTGTCCCACTAAAGCTGTTCAGGAGTTACTCAAGAGAAGAGAGTGTTCAAAAAAGTCTCAGTGGTTGTGGAATATAAGAGACATGATCTTTATGGTACTTAGCTTAGTCCTTCATCCCGATCAAGTGTTCTGGTCATCTGCGGCCGCTTTTCCAGTAGAATTCTGTTCTTTCCGGAGGCTCTTCTTAATGCTCTTCATAGAACTGAGGACATCCCAGTGCTTATTGAAGCCTTCCTTCTTTCGTGCGCTCCTCTGCCAGCTCGAGCGTGGGGGGCGTTTTTCCTGTTGCACCGGACCCAGCGTCTGGAAACTCCAACCTTTACTTCTTAGTTCCGGGTATATTTCTTCTGGAGATGCATAGCTTTTACTGCCAGAATCCCAAAACACCCGCAGGGTCGCTGGGTAAGGGGTCTGGAAGCGCACTCCGTGTTCTTTAAGGACTCTTAATATGGGTGCAAATGCTGCTCTCCTCCTCATTATTTCAGTTGGGTAGTCATTATCAAACAGAAGTTTGGCAGAGTTGTAAGTGACAGTTTTCTTGGTCCACGCAGCCCTCAGAACAGTTTCTTTGTCTCTATAGCTAGAGAATTTCAGAACTACAGATCTAGGTCTAGCATCTTTATTTGTGGGCTTTTGTGTGAGAGCTCTGTGGGCCCTTTCAATTTGGAACTGAAACGTAAGCGGAAGGTTCAACACATCCCTGAGCATATTTGTTAAGAAGTCCTCCATTTTCCTAGTTTCTGAGTCTTCAGGGAGACTGAATATTCGAAGATTATCTCTGCGGGACCTGGCTTCCAAATCTAACAGTTTCTCATGAAACATCACATGTTGATCTATCAGGAAGTCCACAGCCCTATGCAAATTCTGGGTCTCCTCTGCCATCTCGTTCGTTGTGGCTTTGAATCCATTCAATCTTTCTTCCACATCTGAAAGTCGAGTTTGTAGCAGATTGAATTATTTTTTATTTTCCGCTCTAAATGCTCTGATTTCCAACAGGAGCATTTCGAAATGTGATCAGGATAATTTCTCTCCTTCTCTGTCTGTGTCCATATCTCCCACGGCACTGCTTGCAGGCGAGACACTACGACTGGGGCTAGGCCTTCTTTGCGATCCCATCGCATCCGATCGTCCTTTATGTCTCCCCAAGTGCGATTTAGCTACCTCTTTGCCTCCAAACATTCTCTGTTTTATAGTACCTTAAATTTAAGCCTTCCTTGTTTGTTTTAGAGACTTTGTTAAACGGACCTTGCTGGAGCTCTTCTAACAAGCGGCCATTCCTAGGGTGTCATCACCGGAAGTCCCCGACTGTCATTTATCATATTAATAATTTTGTTTTGCGATGCAGCCACCTATTCCCAATATGGGGCAGATGGATAGTTGTAGCCGATCTGGAACAATGGATGGGAGCCTTTTGGACTGGGTTCCCTTCTGCTTTTACCGACTGCTCTGCTCCTGCATCAAATCTTTCACACTAGGGGGATACCCCCTCTTTCCCCTTTCTCTCTCGGTCCCTCCCTGTTTGTTATCAATCTCATACTTTTGTTATAACCTTGCACAGTTGGAGATGTGGCATGACACCCCCAATCCCCCACTCACCCCTTTCTCCTGACGTATAAATGTCTGTAGGCCACATCTGAGTGACTGCCCAAACAGCATGGTGCAAACCTTGCCAGCCATGTCCCAGGTTCGACTTGTAGAAATAGAAGTACCTAGTTTCCCTCAGTTACATGAAACAGCCCAGTTGGCATTCCGTTGGGTGCTTGGCAGCCCACAGTTCAGACTGTTCCTTTTGTACTTGTTTTTTATAAGCACTGGTTACAATCCTACTCAATAGTTCTTTATTTGTATATTATTGAGTCTGTGAATCCTGGCATTATGTAGTATGTGGTCTGATATGGTATGTGGGGTGGGGGTGGGAAGCAACTATGATCCATTTCTCCTACTGTCTTGAACAGCAATATGGCTTCCCAACCATTGCAGTTATATTCTTTGAATTTCAATGGACTCACTACGATAAAACGCTCTAGGATATTATCACACCTCAAAAAGACTCCATCTGATTTGGTCTACGTGCAGGAGACTCGTCTCTCGTAGTCTGAGCACAAAAAATTGACTAGATTTGAGTTCTCCATGATGTACTCCTCCTCATTTTGAGGTGACCAGAAGAGTGGTGTAGTTATCCTTATCCCTTGCCTTACCTCATTTCAGCTAACTAGCTCCTGGTCAGACCAGGAGGGTCACCTAATTATAGTTCAAAGGCATTTATTTAATGTAGAGGTAACTTTAGCGAGCTTGTACATACCTTCTGGGACAAATTCTCCTACTATTAAAATGCTTACAGATAAAATAATAACTCAGACTAAGGGAATACTTTTGTTAGCAGGTGACTTCAATAGTGCCCCGATTCCACAATGGGATTCCTCTAATTTAGCTCCCCTCCAGACAGCTAGCTCCTCATAAAACATTTAAATGGCCTACTCAGGAGCTCGGTTGGGTGGATGTGTGGCATTTCTTACATCCCCGAACCTGTAACTACACCTATTATTCTGCAGTACATGGCACCTACTCATGAATAGATCAGTATGCCCAAAAAGAAAATATAACATATTTAGTAGACTGCACATTGGGAGCCATAGCTCACTATGACTATGCTCCAGTGATCAACTGCTGGGACCCAGGCCAGGAAAAACAGGTTGCTCAGCTGTAACAGTAGTTCTAGGAGTGGTACAAGATGTTCATCCTCACTTCTGGCAGTGTTCCTTTCCCCTTTAAGGCTTGCTGGAATGTCTTCAAGATGGCTCCTCCCACCCACTCAGGTGGTAGCTCCCTCGGCACTGCCCCTTGGCATCAGATCTTGCCCGCTGCAAGCAAAATCAGTGTGCCACTTGCCAGGGGAGGTTAGGTGGGTCAGTGTGGATGAACATCATATACCACTCCTAGAAAGACCAGTTACGCAAATACTTTTGCCATAACAGTAGATCTTCTAGGAATGTCTCTTGCAGTAAGTCATTATTTCTGGGAGTTCCTGATAGGTGGCGCTCTAACAAGGAAGTTTCTTCTAGCAGTCTCCATACCAGGGACCATCCCACACAACCTCACCTCCTGGGCTGTGCCTATAAAAGTGGGTGGTCCCTGGTAGTCTCCGTTCCCTGCCAGTTTCAGCTCGGGAAAGTGAGGGACCCAGGGGAACCGAGGTACCAAAGCCTCCCAACCCTATATCGTTTTCCCTGTTACAGAATGGCAGGGGGCCAGAGGGAGGGAAGCTACTAACTGCAAGAGACATTCCTAGAAGATCTACTGTTATGGCAAAAGTCTTTGCATAACTGATCTATCTTCCATGGAATGGTTTCTTGCAGTAAGTCATTACTTCTGGGAGATTCCCAAGCAGTTATATGGCAGTGGGGTGGCCAGATATGGCATTCTGCCATACATATAGTGTGGTCCTAGGACCGATAGGTGCTGAGAACAGTATATCAGCATATAAAGATAAGTTTGTATTTCATCTGTAAGCACTTTATTTTAGTATTCGTTACAGGGCTGTGGCTGAGAAGACAAGCCAGACTGGCTATTACTGAAGCGGATTTCAACCTGATTAGGGATTGCATACAAGATCCCGGTGATAAATCAGAAGGATTTCAGCGATATAATGGAGTGATTGGTAGGTCTCAGTGGCATGCACTGGAAAAGACAGTATATGTCAAAATCTATTGGGTTCTGAGTTTTGAATAGCAATCCAAATGATATAATGTTATTATTTTCAGTGCTACAATGTAGCAAGTAAATACATTTTTTTTTATGTCTGTCAAGTCATTATAAAATGTATCCATTTTGGGAAAAATAGGCTACATAAGTAGCAAGCAATTATAGGAAATGAAACAATGTATCTATTTCATACTGGAATCCAGTGGCTGTTAAGAGTCAGTAGTATTGTTATAGTCAATCTTGTACTCTTTTTAAGATAAAGACCAGGAATGCAACCATGTGATATTGTAAGGTCCATCGTGCAGTAGTAATCTCATTTGCAAAGGGGTCCCATGTATGTCAGGGCCTGCAGCCTTGTTAGGTGTAAACCTGCAATGTTAGTATATTTATAATATATGTACTCACCCTTGTTTCTGTGGCCTCTATCTATGGCCAAGTAAAGACTGCGTGTAGCAGTGGAAGTTTGGTAAGAGTATTATGATCCACATTATAATATTATTGGAATATATTGATTGTTTCTCAGCATGTGAGTTGTAGCAGGTCCTGTTCGTGGGAGGGACACAAAGGTCCGGCGCACAACAGGCCTAGAGGCATCCCGATGGAATGACTGTAATGGTCTGTAACAGTGATACCTCAATAAGTGGCTAGATGTATAAAGCCTTATGGGAAATGCCTCAGTATAATTTTAAGTCAAAGCCCCAGAAAAGGCCTCCAAGGCCTAGAAAAGGAGACCGGGGCGTAGTCTGAAATTTTTTAATGAGAGGAAGAGGCACTTGGCCGTCCTGAAGGGCGGCCACGGGTCGGTTTAGATGTGTTCCTTGTCACTGGTTCTTTGCCTCTAAAGTTTTCTCTTTGGTTATAGTAATTTCCAGTTTTGTATGAATAATTATACTGAGGGCGTGGTTTGTGGTACATATATTGTACTGTTTTTAGTTGTCTGCCTGAGGCTTGTAGATTGTCCAGTATTGTTTGTTCCCCTGGGCCAAAAAGTTGGTCACCATAAAAAGAGGCATTAGCCACTTTTTGTTGAATATCGGGTGCTAGCCCTAAGAATAACAATACCGACTGCACAGGCTCTAGCCAAAGCATTGGCAATGTCATATCCTGACCTTAATAAATGTCGAGAGAGGGAAGTGTGTTTATTATTGATGTGAGTTGCTCTTTTTCTGCGGATGTAATTAATTTACTTATAATGTCCCCAGCAGAGGTGCCCACTATATGCTGGTGTTTCAGCATATGTCCCATGTAGTTAAGTATTCTACTATTTAATGTATTTAGAGCAAACACTTTCTTCCCCATATAATCAAAATGTTTAGAGTCTTTTTCAGGAGGTACTGTACTTGTATGTTTGGGTTTGCCAGTGTGGTTGTGAGCGGCTGCAATAACCACGGAGTCCGCAGTGGGAATATTTGTTAAATATTGATAATCAATGGGAGCCTGATGAAGCCTATGCACTTTTCTAGGTAGCTCCTGTGCCGCGATGGGTTGACTCCATGATTCAGTAATCGCATTTCTTAACGTTTGTATAAAAGGAGGGACTGCCCGGATAGGTTCTTCCAGAATGTCAAGACATTCAGCCATATCTTTACTTAATTTACCTTGTTCTGTTGTGATAAACCCCATTGTTTTTTGTATTCATAGCATCATTTCTGGGAATGACGGGTCATCCGATGGGGAAATTATCTTTAATGGTTGTAATGTTTCTTCGTCCCAGTATGATGGCACAGAACATGGGGACTCAAACCCTCTTGTAGTAGGGGAACCACCATAATTTGTGCCTTTGGAATGTTCCGAAATTATATGAGAATCTGACAAATATTCCTCAGAATATTCATGAGGAGGCAGAAATGGTGAGTGTTCTGGCTCTGTGCGTGCCTGTTTTGATGGAGGCAGAGACACAGTCTGTTATTGAGGTTTTTTTTCACTGGAGTGGGGGTATAGTCAAAACCCATAGAATTTAACACTTTATTTACAATTTCTTCTATGTTTGGCACTTGTGAGGATGGAATTGCCATGGAAGCGGGTTCTGAGCCCTGTGTGCATGGCATCGGGGGATCAATCTGTGCCTCCCGATAAAGTGATCCGGCACGTCTTTAAAGTTTTTGTTCATCATGGATTGGTGTCTGAACACCATGCAAGAGTGCAAATGAGGCTAGTTTGCCTCTGCGTTCCGTGGTATATGATCCTTTACTTTGTGGAGATGCAGCCCAATAAGTATCTTTTGATACTGTTTTATAAGAAATTTCATGGTTAAATTTGAGGGTCTTCCATAAATGCATTATACGCTGGTAAAGGTGCTATTCTATGATGCAGGGGCTGCTGCGTCGACGGTGGGATCAGGTTCGTCGACGGAGGAGGAATAAAAGCATGCCCTGTCGACATTGTAATGTGTCTTATTGATGATGGATAAGTGAATGCATGCTCCGTTGACAGTGGATTACAATTCGTCGATGATGGAGGAGCCAGTGCATGGTCCGTCAATGATGGGATGCTCATAGTCGACGATGGAACAGAAGGTACATGCTCCGTTGATGATGGAAAGTGTATTGTCGACGATGAGAAGGCAAATGCATGCTCTGTCGATGGTGGCAGGCTTCTCATCGATGATGGAGGTTTAGGAGCATGTCCCATCAACTGGGGAGGTAGCCCCATCAACGATGAAGCATGTAGAGTGTGCTCCATCGATGGATGATATGTTTTCATTGATAAGGATGTATTGTGGAGTCCTCTCACTGACGGGGGAGTGTGCCCCGTCAACGATGAATGTAGCAGGATCTCCGTCGTCGACGGTGCATTTGGTCTTGTCGACAGGGGAGCTGAGGAATGATGTCCCGTGGACGATGAACGTTCCTTTCTGTGTGAAGCTGAATTTCTATGTTCTTTTGATGAAGAAGTGCCTGCCGTTGATGGGGGGATATGGCCCATCGACGAAGAATGTTTTCTTGACGATCCATGTTTAGGAGATATGACCGTTGAAAGGCGGTCAGGCAGGACTTTAGGTGAAGGTATTTCCTGCCCTGTTTTGCTTCTTGAAGAGGACTCTGAAGTTTTAGAGCCCTTTGATCGAGTTCCCTGAATATGTAACAGGGAAACATCCATTGTAAAGCTTTTGGACGAGCACAGGAATATGGTGCCATGTATGAAGCCCAGGCACCCCAAGCTATGGGTTCAATCCACATCGTAGACTGACGGCAGAACAATAAGTTGCTGTCAGAGCTGAAGCCGGCGGGAAAATGAACAGAGACTACCAGGATCCACCCACTTTTATAGGCACAGCCCAGGAAGTGAGGTCATGTGGGTGGTTCCTGGTATGGAGACTGCTAGAAAAAACTTCTGTGTTAGAGCGCCACCTATCGGGAACTCCCAGAAGTAATGACATACTGTAAGAGACCATTCCAAGGATGATCTACTGTTACAGGTAAGTAACCTGTTTTTCTAGGGAAGTGGATATGATGTTCAATCCACACTTCTGGCAGACTCCTAGCAGTTCTCTGGAAGGAGGGAGGCAAGGCACACACACCCCTACTTAGGGAAGAGAGATGGGAGAAATGAGGCCCCAAAACCAGCATCCTGCCGTGACTCAAGGTCGATGTGATAGTGGGAAATGGAAGTGTGTGCTGACTTCCAGGTAGCAGCCCTGCAGATTTCCTGGATAGGGACATCCCTGGAAGCAGCCACCGAGGCAGCGGTAAGACAGGTGGAATGAGTCCTTAGTCCTACAGGAGGCTCCCTACCCATCAACCTATAACAGAGATTGATGCAGGATACAATCCACCTGCCAATTGTCTGCTTAGCTGCTGGTCTGCCAGGTGCGACTTCAGCGTAGGTGACAAATAGCTGGCGAACCTCTTCCCGGACTCCAGCCATGTCACAGCCCCAATGTATGGAGCCTGTGCTCGCCCTCCAACGTGTGATTGGCGAAGTACACAGAGAGATTAATCACCTGGTTAAGGTAAAATCTGACACAACCTTCGGGAGGAATTTCAGGTTGGGGCGAAAGACAACCTAGTCCTTGTTGAAGACCAGGTAAGGAAACTCCACCGAGTGCCTGGAGTTCACTCATCTTCTGGCTGACATGATAGCCACCAAGAAGGTGATTTTCCATGACAGATGTGACATCTCACATCTGGGCACTGGTTCGAATGGCTTGCACATAAGCTTTGCCAACACCAGCAACAAGTCCCAAGGTGGTGGTGGTGGCTTACGCACTGAAGGAGAAATGTGGTCAAGGCCTTTGAAAAAGCACCAGACCACCTTTTCCTGTGCCACTGGCTGCATACCAGCCCATGCCCAGTAGGCAGAGATAGCTACCTGGGGTACCTTAAGAGTAGTCAACCGAAGGTCCGACAAAGAGGGACCACAGGTAGTCGAGAATGCTAGCCACCGGGCAAGATAACAGGTTCAAACCCTTGCACTGGCACCAGATGGAGAACCTTTTCCATTTGACGGCATAGTATTTCTGCGTGGATTCCTTTTGAGAAGCCTTGACCATGGTGAGGACGTCGTCAGAGAGACCTAAAGCCTGGAACTCTAGCTGCTCAGGAACCAGGCTGTCAGGTGCAGGGATTGAAGGTTTGGGTGGAGTACCTTCCCCTGATGGATCGAGAGCCAGTCCAGGTGTAGAGAAAGACGCCTCAGGAGACTGCTGCTGAGGCTGAGGAGCTTGGGGTACCAGAACTGGCAAGGCCAGTCCGGAGCCACCAGGATTATCTGTGCCTTGCCCCTCCTGGCCTTGAGCAACACCTTGTGGATCAAGGGGAATGAAGAGAAGGCACAGAGAAGTCTGGGGTCCAGGGCCTGGAAAAGGCATCCCCTGCAGCATTCCCTGCTTGGGGGGGGGGGAGCGGGCACAGTACAGCCTCAGCTTTGCATTCTCCCTGGAGGCCAACAGGTCCACCTGAGGGGTGCCCCACTGGGAGAACAGGCTGCATACTACCTCCAGGTGGACAGACCACTCATGGGACACCTCGCCAACATGGCTGAGAGCATTCACCAGCTGGTTGGATTCACTGGCCACATGGGTGGCCGGAAGATCGGCCTCCAGGTTGCATGAGGGTCCATACGCAGAGAGCTTCCTGCACAAGGGAAGGGAGTGTGTTCTGCCCTGTTTGTTGAGGTAGTACGGGGTCGTGGTGTTGTCCGTCTGGACCTGAATGACCTAACCCCGAACATGCGGAGCAAAGGTTGTCAGTGCCAGCCACACTGCCCACAGTTCCAGCAAGTTGATACGGCACTGGGACTCCTTGGGGGTCCACAGTCCGTAGACCCTGTATTCCCTCAGGTGGGCATCCCAGCCCATTAGAGAGGCATCAGTCATCAGGATGACCATGGGCTCTGGGCGGACAAATGGGATACCTTCCTGCAGATGTTCCAGGACTAGCCACCACTGGAGGGCGTCCCACATCAGCTGGGTCACAGTGACTGGCTGGTTGAAGTGGCCCTGGTGCTAAGATCACTGGGGAAGCCAGCTCCCATTGCAGAGAGTGCATTCTCCAGTGGGCCCAACGGACCACGCTGGTGCAGGCAGCCATGTATCCCAGGAGACGCAGGAGGTCTCAAGCAGGGTACAACTGCCCAATCCGAAATGATCGCGCAAAGGAGGAGAGAGCCCCTTCCCTGTCCACTGGGAGTTGAGCTCTGGCTCTGCAAGAGTTGAGCTCCACCCTGAGGAAGCTGATCACCTGTAAGAGCATAAGTTCCAACCTGGCCTCGTTGACCAGGAGGCCAAAAGATACGCAGGTCTGGACAGCCAGGTTCCTGGAGCACTCCACCTACTGCCTGGAGGAACTCACAATCAGCTAGTCATCCAGGTAGGGGTAAACCTGGACTCCTCAATGCCTCAAGTAGGCTGCCACCACTGTGATGCATTTGCTGAAGACCCTGGGGGCTGAGGACAGGCCAAATGGCATGGCCTGAAACTCATGGAGGATCCCCTCTGTTCGGAACAGAGGGAACAGGTGGTGGGACGGATGGATTGGGACCTGAAAGAATATGTCCTGAAAATCCAGAGAGCAAAACCATATGTTTTGCTCAAGAGATGGTATGATCTGAGGCAGAGTGACCATTCTGAAGGTGCGCGGCCTGAGAAACTTGCTCTGGTCATGCAGATCTAAAATGGGGCACCAGCCCCCCATCCGTTTTAGCACCAGGAAGTACCTGGAGACAAACCCTGGGTGTTCTGGAGGGTCCGCGACAGAAGCCACAACCTCCTTGTAGAGGAGCTGGGTGACGTCATCCCGAAGGGCCAACAGGATGTCTGCAGACACGATGCCGCCCTCTGGACAACCGTGGCAACAGACTTCAGTTGAGGTTGCCAGGCTTGAGCCTGCTGGCCAGACTGAGGAGAGTGGCAAAAAGGCTGAAGCCAAGGAAGCATGAGCTGCAGCCTGGGCCACAGCTTCTCAAATGATGCAAGCTGTTCGATGGACCCCGCAGCTGTGGAAACCAATCGATGGGCATCCTTTGATTTAATGGTCAGATCACAATCATCTGGACAACCCAGAAGCAGGGGGCATAGCGATCCTCCAACGTGGATGGATGGAAAGTGTGGCACATGCCACATGCCCAGGGATCATGCTCATGGCCAGGCAGTAGACGCTCTGCCAGAAGTGTGGATTGAACATCACATCCATATCCCTAGAAAAATGCTCTACATGGTGGCGGTTAAATCCTTACTATCTCTGCAGAGAACCCTTTTGAGAGTTCTTTGATAGTAAGATTGAGGAGATCCTATGGGATAATATGAGCGCCAACTGCTCATTCCCTGATTTATGATACCTTGAAGGTTATCCTTCGTGATCATCTTATTCAGTATACTTCTACCCAAACTAAAATAAGGCAGGAGAGGCAGAGGTGGCTGGAGGATATGCTCCCATTCTTATAGCTGGCACATCATCAGCAAGAAGATCACTCTGTGCTCTCCCAGCTAAAACAAATTAAAGTGGACCTAGATGCTCTCTGGCTCCAATAAACAGAAAGTTCCCTAACCTTCTTCGCTCAGCTATAATATGAGGCTGGCACAAGAGCCACTAGATTGCTGGCATATCAACTTTGTAAACAATGGCGCGCTGTGACTATCCCTATGGTGTTACATCCTATCACTAGGGTTCATCAAATCAAACTGCATGACACTGCATGAGCTTTTAGTACTTATTACCAGACCCTGTACACTCCGGTATACACACCATCCTCCCCAGATTTTGACAACTTTCTGAATTCTCTCACCCTTCCCACTCTGACCGAAGAACAACAGGAGTGTTTTATGGGCCCTGCTCAATTGCAAGAGCTTGCAGTGGCCATATCCCATTCTAAACAATGAAGGCACCAGATCCAGATGGATACAGTGCTGAATTTTATAAGGTTGCTGGGGAGAGGGTCCTTCACCCACTTCTTTGGGCCTTTAACGAAGTACTATCCAGGGATCACCCTTCTCAAAGCTGGTTGTACGCGGCCATCTCAGTTATACCAAAGCCAGACAATAATCCCCAGCTTTGTGACTCTTATCATCCAATATCAGTATTAAATACCGATTACAAATACTTTGTCTGTTTTGGCACACAGACTAGATGAGATTTTTCCAGCATTGATCAGGCTAGATGAGACTGGATTTGTACGATCAAGGACAACAGATAATACCAGATGCACCCTACATCTGATACATAAAATGCAATTCCACCAATTACCTTTGGTCCTTCTCAGTCTTGACACTGAAAAGGCATTTGATAGGGTCTCTTGGCTGTTTCTATATGCCACACTCACGAAAATGGGTTTCGCGGAACCTTTGCTACAAGTAATACAAAATTTATATGGCTCCCCACAAACATGTGTTAAGGTCTCTGGTCACCATTCTGAAGACTTTCCTTTATTCTGGGGAACCTGACAAGGTTGCCCAATGTCACCCATTCTGTTTGCCATATATATCACACCCTTTGCCCAGGCCATCCGAGAGTCACCACATTTAACAGGGATCTCCTGGGTAGCGAGGAGCACAGAGTTGCTCTATATGCAGAAGATGTCCCCCTATACCTTGATAACCCCAATAAATCTGTCCCCAATGTATTCTGAATACTGGATCGATATGGTACAGTCTCGGGCTATGAGCTAAGCAGCACCAAAATGGAAGATCTCACGTTTCATTATCGGCCCGTGCAAAAGTTTAAAACCCGTTATCCCTTTCGTTGGGATCTAGACAAAGTACATGGGGATATACTTGGCACGTGCTCCACAGCAGCCATCCGTAATAATTACACCCCCTTTTATTAACACATGACGCAGGACCTTACCAGATGGAATCTGTTACCCCTCAATCTTTCCAGAAAAGTAGAGGTTATCACAATGGTTATCTTATCCAGGGCTCTTTATCTTTTTCAAAATCTTCCCCTCACCTTAGCTCTTAGTAATTTCAGGCAATGGAACTAAATCATTGCCAGATTTCTTTAGGTGGGACTACGTCCTTGATTTAAACTCTCTACATTGTTCCTCCCTAAGGGGAAAGGAGGCCTGCCCTTCCAAATATTAAGCAGTGCCACTGGGCTTCCCACCTTCGTTTCACTGCACAGCGTCATCTTGACGCCCGCCAAACACTATGGCAGGGGATGGAGGATACACTCCATCCTTTTTCAGATTTTATTAAAACCATGTATCCTCTAGAAATACAACCTAGGCACCCACAGGGGCTAACTTTATGGCTTAAGTACCAACTCTCAGCATGGCTTGCCATCCGCAGAACGATGCATTTGGGTCTCTTCATTAGTCTACTCTGTCCAATAGCCTTATTGGAATGCTTCCAGTCGGCACATACGGACTTGGTTTTCCAGAATTGGGAATATCTTTCACTCCAATATATTTACCAACTGATGACCGGGGCTTGCTTTAAATCCTTCATGGATGTACAGCGGGAGTTCAGCATCTGGCAGCGTGACTTTTTAGATACCTACAGCTTAGACATTATTATCACAACCTTCCTGTAGGGGCTTAGCAACCTGAGACCCAGCCAACTATTGTTAACTCCCTCATCTTGGTAATATGGACTGACAACGCTGGACATTTCATTTCCCAGTTTTATAAATCCCTGATAGATACTGCCAGTCACTCGACAGGATATGTTTTACAGAGATGGTGTGAGGAGCTAAACCAGCAAATTACCCTAGATCAATGGCACAGGTCCTGTCAAAATCACCTCTAAAATAACTAGTTCTCACCGATGGCGGGAATATGCCTGGGAGCATCAAATACTGTTTTTTCGTACTCCTATGATCACAGCACATTACCATATTACTAGGGATGCCACCTGTTGGAAGCAATGTGGGAACACTAATGCCCATCACACACACATAATGTAGGAATGACCAGTCCTGCACCCCTTCTTTCAGTCACTCCGTGAA
This sequence comes from Neoceratodus forsteri, assembly GCA_016271365.2. NCBI lineage: Eukaryota > Metazoa > Chordata > Ceratodontiformes > Ceratodontidae > Neoceratodus > Neoceratodus forsteri. Next base: position 958,489,666 of record CM028130.1, on the reverse strand, counting down.
GAACTGGAGGAACTGTATAGCAAACCAATACTGTTGACAGCAGAGATGTTCATGTTGTGCGTGCTCCCACGGGGCCCGCACTATACTCACTCATGCTACCTTATGGACATTCTCCTCACAGCGGCAAAGAAGGATATCGCCAGAGCTCGGCTTACACCTCAGGTTCGTTTCTTAGCTAGTTGGAGGGACATAGTTAATCAGATATATAGAATGGAGAGGATAATGCAGTCATTAAATGACAGAGTGGATCTGTGTTCCTTGAGATGGAATGGGTGGATCCTGCACATTATGACCAAAAATCTGGACTTTGTCCCTTAGGGGGAATTGGTCTGGAGTCCTTACCTTTCGTTCTTTCTCGGCTGAGGAACCTAGGACCATCCTGGCATGATTTTTTTCACATTATAGTTATCTGCCAGTAAACAGGCTGGTCCTATGGTCCTTATTAACACCACTCCTCATGCCTCCACTGCTTTCCTTGGGGGCATATAACTCGACCCCTGTACCACACCTATGATACTTTTGCAATGATGCCTGCTCACTGACAGGTTTAGTCTTCCACTGTCAATATGCATATCCTCCCCTCCACGCTGTCCATAAGGGCATGGAGGACTAACTTGATATTACTGTCTTCTGGCCAGGACTGTTACACTACAACGTTTATACCTTTTGATTGCATGCTGAAGTGTATGTACCACTTATTTATTACTCTTATGGATTTTGCAGACTTTGAAAACATTGAATAAAGATTATATTTACAAAAAATAACATACAGTAATTTATTAAAAAGTTAAAAGGTACAGCAGCACCTTACCTCAACTACACGCCAACGTTTTACGTAACATGCTTTATCCATGGTACCTACAGCTTTAGTTTTTTTAATCAGTAGAGTGTTAGCCCTACTTTCCTCCGAGTCTTATAAGATGTGTTTAAGTAATAATGCACAATACAGTGTGTGTCGTGCTAGGATAACGTCATGCCTGGAGTGGTTGGGCACAAGGCCGCAGGCAAAGTGCATCCATCACCCCATAAAGTATAGTTACATACGAACTGACCGCAACAGTAGATCTTTGAGAGGAGCTCTTGCAGCAGGCTACACCATAAGGACTATGCAGCCAGACACTAGGACCCCACAGAAAAATTCTTAGCAAGCAGTACCCAGCAGAGACCGCCCCCTGACGTTGGACTGCCTCTGATGTCCGCCAATGGTATAGAAGGGGCGGTCCCTGGCCACACCTCAGTTGTCCCACCGGAGACCTGCCTGACAAACAATAGAGAACCGAGGTGAGTGGAATACCCCTCCAAGGGTAAGGAAAAAAAGGAGAAAAGGACCAGGGGGAAGAAGGGAGGGAAATAACGCCTGCTGCAAGAGCTCCTCTCAAAGATCTACTGTTATGGTAAGTTCTTTTACATAACTCTACTACCTTACTTCGAGTTGGAGCTCTTGCAGCAGGCTACACCACAAGGATTGAGTACCAAGCAGTACTAATTGGATCCCGAACAGACTGGGAGGTGGAAAACTTAGTACCGGGAGGCTTCAAGACAAAAGGCCCTGAAGCACCGCCAAACCAAATCCAGCTCTACAATGGGAAGCAACGTCCAGGCTGTAGTGCTTCACAAAGGTGTGCACCTAAGCCCCAAGTAGCTGCTGCACAGATATCTGCTGCAGAAATGTTCTGAAGTGCCGCAAAGGAGGCAGAAACACCCCTGGTGGAATTACTCTTAACCGAGCCTGGTAAGGGCTTGTTGTATTTATTGTAGCAGAAGGTAATGCAATGGAATGGACTACCCATCTGGACAGAGTCTGTTTTGCCACAGGCGCCCCCAGGGTTCTAGGGGCAAAGGAAACAAAAGGCTGGTCAGACTTTCTGAAAGTTAGAGTGCGGCTATTGTAGTACCTAAGCACTCTATGTGCATCCAGAGTGTGAAGAAGGGCCTCCCCTCAATTAGCATACTCTGGATAATAAACTAGAAGGTTGTTGTCCTGATTAAGGGTAAACTGGGGCACCACCTTAGGTAGGAACTTAGGATCAGTCCTCAAGGACACCCTGTCCTTGTGGAAAACTAAATACGGCTCTTTAGTCATCAGGGCCTGAAGCCCAGAAATCCTCCGAGCAGAAGTAATGGCAGCTAAAAACAACGCTTTCCATGACAGAAAGTGTAGCTCACAATCCGTGGCTGGCTCGAAGGGAGGCAACATAGGCTTCTCTAACAAAAACAAAAGATCCCAAGGTGGGAATGGAATCCCTAATGGCAGGTTTAAGATGAAGCATTCCTCTCAAAAATGTTCGGGCCAGATCCGTCAGGGAAACATATTTGCCCTCCACCGGTGCATGATAAGCAGAGATAGCAGAAAGGTGCACCTTGATGGAAGAATAGCAGAGGCCCATGTCTGACAGGGTGAGGAGGTACTTGAGGGCAGCATTTAGAGGGCATAGGAGAGGGTCCAGACCCCGACTGGAGGCCCACAAGCAAAAGCATTTCCACTTCATGGAATAGATAGCCCTGGTGGAAGGTTTCCTGGCTGCCACCAAGACCTCAGCCACTCTAGGAGAAACTCCAAAATGAGAAGTGGCTACATCTGCAGGTGCCAGGCATGCAGCTGTAGGTGAATAAGCCTGCCCTGCTCTTGTGACAGTAAGTGGGAGGACAAGGGCAGGGGAATTGGAGGTTCCATTGTCAGTTGCTGCAGTAGCGGGAACCATATCTGATGAGGCCAAAGCAGAGTTATGAGAATCATCTCCACTCCTTCTGCTTGGAGTTTGAGCAGAACTCTTTGCAGAAGAGGAAAGGAAGGGAAGGCATACAGAAACCTCCTTGTCCAGCAGAGGGACAATGCGTCTTGCCAGAAAACACCAGGCCTGTGATTGAGTGAGCAGAAACTGGGCAGTTTTGCGTTGCATGGGGACGCAAAGAGGTCTAGCTCTGGGAAGAGGTCGCCCGCTACATACTGCGGGAGTTCCCATTCGTGAGTCCTCGACCGAGACCGACTTAAGGTGTTGGCCAAGGTGTTTTGGACCCCTGGAACATGAACTGTGGTGAGCAATAGGCCATGGTCTAGAGCCCAGAACCACATTCTCAAAGGCTTCCGACAGAGGGGGTAGGAGTGAGTTCCCTCACTTGTTGATGTAATAAACGACTGACCTGTTGTCTCTCTGTACCAACAGAGGACCTGGACGGAGGTCCAGGAGAAATGCTTGTAAAGCGTTATGGAGGGTTGGTGTAACTGAAGACACAAATTGTTCAGGATCCAATATATAGGCGGACCGCCATGTTTATTTTAAAAATAAAATTAAATGAAGGATAAAACTTTAATTATTTGGCAACAGAATAAACATCAAAAGGTAGAAACAAAATCAAAGCTTAATTCAGCAAAACACAATACCAAAAGAAACATTCTCTCCAGAAAACAGCTAGAGAGAGAGACAAACCATGTGGTATGTACCACTGACTTCTACTACTAAATACCCTGCTTTTATCTAGCTGTCTTGTCATGTGATTTAGCTCCTCCCACATTTCCCAAAAGTTCATTCTTTACTTGCTTTTATTTATTTTCTACACCTAAACATTAACAGAAAGAATATTCTGCTGCTGAACATCTGATAAATACTTGGAAAGCACAAGGATTGCAGGGTTTCTACTTTTAACTCATTCAATAGAGACATCATGCACTGTCCAACCTGTATAAATTATTGGCATAAGCAGCTGGCCAGCTCCTAAGGGAACAGTGTGCAACGTGCTCCAGAACGAGTAGCAGGGAAATGAGTCAAACGTTTGCACAAGCAACGTAACATTTGACTCCTACAGTGACTGCACAAATAGACCCCAAATGCTGCTCATTCCTAAATATTTAGCCAGGTAACTTGAGCTCTTTCGTTACTATTTGCCTAACTTTTACAGCATAAAAAAAATGTGCAGTCGTTAAACAGGAAAGCACAACAAGGATTTTTTACGCCATGCAGCGAGTCGCCGTGCAGCTATCTAAAGTACAGGCTGCAGTACCAACGGCCGTATTCAGGAATATACAAAGCACTTTCTCACAACAATATTATTTTATGCTTACTTAGTTACAAGGGGCATACTTACTCTAAATAAGGCAATGATTTTCTTGAACAAATGCCTAAAGAGTTTTGAAGATACAGTGTCAGCAAGTAAGCAGGCTCACCTTTCATTTTGACCACATTTTGTTTAGACTGAAATTAATTTCGTGGAAAACGGTCAAAGTACATATGGAGATGTACTGGGCTGCATTTGTATTTAGAATTAAGAAACTCTAGGAATTTTCTGCATTTATAAAATAAAGGAATAAATGGGGGAAATTACATTGTGAACTCTGTATCCTCAAAAGTAGAAATATTTAAAGAGACAGGCAGCCAACCTACCACAAGTAAAGAACCGAGAAAGTACAGACAGAATAAATCTAAAAGGGGAAAATGCTGTTGCGCAACAGATTGAGAGTGAAGATTTTGGAGGTTGAGTGAATCAGTATGCAGGGGATACAGAGCACAAACCTGTTCCCTATGACAAGTGTACACAACTGCTCTCATCTCCAGAATACTGATATGGAGGGTCAGTTCCAGAAAAGACAATCTACCTTGCATCTGATGACTTGGAAAATGAGCCCCCCAACCTAGGCCCGAGGCATCGGTTGTGAGAACCTGTGAAGGAGCTTCTCTCTGAAAGGGGACTCCGGACTCCAGATTCTGGGGAGAGAGCCACCAAGACAGAGTCTGTACCACTTCTCTAGATCAAGACCGACTGGTCGAAATCATCCTTTCTCTGATCCCACTACACTCTGAGGGTCCACTGAGGGACCCTCATAAACAGGCGTGCTGAGGGAATGGTCACTATGCCACAGCCATATGGCCTAGGAGCTGGAGCATGGTCTGAGCTCGGACCTGGCGAGCAGCTGAAACTTTGTGAGCCAAAAAGCAAAGGCGTACTGCCCTGTCTGGCAGGAGGAAGGCCTTCCCTTGCTCTGTGTCCAGGACTGCCCCTATGTATTGTAACCTCTGACATGGCTTCGGGAATGACTTGGCCATGTTTAAGGTGATCTCCAGGGAGCTGAACAGACTGCAGATATCCTCTAAAGTCATCAGAAGTCGATCCCTTGTGGCGGCAGTCAGAAGCCAATCATTGAAGCATGGATAAATGAAGTGACCCTGCCTCCTTAGGGCTGCTGTCACTACCGCCAGGCACTTCGTAAACACGCACGTGGTACTGAGGAAAGGCCGAAGGGCAAAGTCTGAAACTGAAAATGCCTTCCCTGAAAGGAGAACCTCAGGAACCTCCTGTGAGCTGGAAGCACCAGAATATGGAGGTAGGCATCTTGCACGTCCAGGGAGCAGAGCCAGTCCCCTTGATGCAACACGGGAAGAATGCCCGGCAAGGTGACCATCCTGAATCTCTTGTACTCTATGTAATTGTTCAAGAGGCTCAGGTCCAGAATCAGGCACACGTCCCGTCTTCCTAGGAACCAAGAAGAAAAGGGAGTAGAACCCTTTCCTCCACTGTGGGGCTGGAACAGGTTCTATGGCCTTCTTGTCTAGAAGGGACTGTACCTCCTCCTGAATGAGCTCAGCATGGGAGGGGGAGTAAGTCATTTGGACCGGGGGATTGTCCAGGGGAATCTGCAGGAATTCCAGCGTGTGACCCCACTCTATCAACTGGAGGACCCATGCATTGGTAGTGATGGTGGCCCACCCATCGAAGTAAAGCAAGAACTGACCCCCTACTACTTCTCCCCTGGACTCAGCAAGATGTGAGGGGTCAAGCATTGGAGCCCGGGGTGGGCAGGGAGACCTGGGAGGGTTTGGTGTTGTGAGGTCCCTGGGCTCCACCAGGTTGAGAGGGGGCTTTGCAGGAAAATTTGCCTCTATGTTGCTGTCCTTTGGGCTTCTGCCCACCCCTGGTGATGAAACTGTCGATGCCTGCCTGGGGTCTGATCAGAACTGTACAACTGATGCACAGACTGAATGGCCTTACCCAAATCCTGGAGCTCCAAGATCATTTTTTCAATGTCTGGATGGAAAAGCACGGACCCATGGAATGGAGCATCTATGATGGCATCCTGAAGGTCCTGCCTAAAGCCAGAAACCAGAAGCCAAGAGTACCTCCACATTCAGACCCCTGTGGTGGCTGCCCTGGCTGCCGTGTCTGCCAAATCATAGGAGGACCTTAAGATGTGCTTCCCCAAGTCTAGACCAGACTGGAGCACACCCAGGAGCTCCGTTTTGTGATCAGAATCAGGCTGTCTTTTCACAAGCTCAATGGCCTTGTTCCAGAGTGACTTCTGGTACTGCACCACATGCTCCAAGAAGTTGAGTGATCTAATGGTGCTGGTGGCCAAGGAATAGAGCTTCCTACCGAACTGATCCAGACATCTGGATTCCTTGTCCAGTGGCTGGGAGCTCATGTGCTGGGGCTGTTTGGTCCTGCCATGGGCTGCAGTCAGCACAACTGAGTCTGCCTTGGGCTGTTTGCCAAGGAACAGCTCATTCGTCGGGGTACGATACAGCCTGTCCACTTTCTTTGGTATAGCGGAGGCTGTCGAAGGGTGCCTCCAGACTAGCCTGATGGCATCCTGAAAGGGTGCCACCAAGGGTGGTACGACCAAGGGTTTAGGCTCATTCATACCTAAGAAATGAGCCAGCCTTTTTCTCTCTGGGTGGAGATCCTCAGTTTTCCACTGGTTCAAAAACTGGGGGCTGGCCTGCCGGCGCAGCGGAGGGATTTCCGCTTGTGACACCGGCAACCCGGGTTCAGGAACGGACCAGGGTTATCGGAGGGCCAGCCAGGGGAAGAAGGATTGAGAGTCCCTAGGACTGCTCTCCTTCTCTGGGGGGAAGGGGGGATCCGCAATCGCACAAGGGTGACACCTGGCAGAGGTCGTGTTGCCGCCCTGTACGCAACGTGAAATCAACGCTCTCTGGGGCAGGACAGACACTAGATGTCATTGCATGTCTCCATCCCAGCCTACAAGGGGAAGGAAAAACATGGCAGGACCCCTGTCTCTGTGAAGCCCTCCCTGGGACTTCGATTAGCCTCTCCGACCAGATACTATCTCGTGGCACTGGAATACCGGGAACCGGTGCCACGGCCCCACCTTCTGGGGGGTAGGCCGGGGATGATCGGGAGAAACAACGGCAATCGGCAGTAAGTGGGAGTCTCGGGGGCCATGACCAGGGCTGATCCTGACAGAAGGGTCCTGCCAGAAAAAAAAAGGCAGAATAAAATGTAAAAACTTGATGTGATGCATCACGTCCAAGAATGTGGGATCATCCTGGGGAGAACAGGGCAAACCTCCTGGAGGGTCAGGGTGGTGGAGAGGAAAACTTCCCTGAGGATATGGAGGAGGCAGAAGAGTCAGAGTCAGATGACTTCGAGGAAGATCTGGAGCAGGAATGCTGGTGAAGCCTCCTGTGATGCCTGGAGGATGATCTCGAATGATATCCGCGTCATCCGGAGGACCTGTCATCTGACCGAGCAGGAGATTTTTCCCTGGGAGGAGATGATGACCTCGGTGGCCACTGCAGGGAGTCTACAGGGAGAGGCTGAGGCATGGTAACCGGGTGTTCCTTGGGGATGTCTTTCTTGACCGTGTCCTGTCAGGAACTAAAAAGGTCCTTGACGTCAGCCAGAGAGACCATGGCTCGAGCTGATGGGCCTGGCGTCTCCAATGTGTCATAAGGCCCCTTAAGTGGTGGACCTGACGGCTTGTTGGAAGCCGACAGACACGCTGGTGACATAGGTTTCTCCGGCGTTTGGTCTGGGGTGGCGCTGGAGCTGATGACAGGTCGACTGGCTGATCCGGCGTCAGGCCTCCTGACATCAAAGAGTCGGGCGTCGGGGGAGGCAACTCCTTGGCTGGCAGCTGTTCCCCTCCTGAAGGCAGCTTAGGGAGTGCAGGTGGTATGGGAAAACCCGAAGGCAAAGACATCGAAGATGTTAGGCTCGAGCGCTGGGAGTCTGAAGCCCGATGCTTCGGAGAGCGGGCGTCAGGATGACACTCCTGTTCCAAACGCTGCTTCCTGTCATCAGGTCCAGCCAGATGATCAGACGAGGAGGAAAAAGCTGCCCCATGACCGGCTAATTCCATGTACTTAGACCCGGAGGCATGGCTGTAGGGCCTAAGACTAAGGGGGGGGACGAAGGCCCTTGCCCCGAAGCAGCATCGCCTGATGTGCGCACCAATGCCGGGGGTTTCAAGGCCAGCAACTTGGAGGAAACTTGAGTTGGCGGGGGGGGAGGCAGAGTCTGATCTCCCACGGGAGGAAGGATTGGAGATGGCCGTTCTTCTATACGGAGACATGGATCGGGAGTCCGAATGGGTCCTGTCCTTCTCACGATGATGGTGCTTTCCACTGGTCTGTTTCTCCTTGGATTTATGAGAAGTACCCGACCATGAAGAAGATGGGAATCTTAGGCCTGACGGGGTCTTTTGTATTGCGGCCAGCTGCTGTTCTAGAAGGCAGGTCTTCAACATCTTCAGTCGATGGATGCGGGTCCAGTAGTTGAAACCTTGGCAGTGTGGGCAGGAGCTGGCGTCGTGGTTGACCCCAGGCAGATGAGGCGGGCCGGGTGACTGTCTCAGGCCGGGACCTGCTTCCTGCATGCACACTTGTATTTCGGTTGCTGGCCAGAGAACAATGACGGAGAAGACATACACTGATTAGCGGTTAAAACAACTAAGAAACTTTGGTAAAAAAGTTAGAGAAAATGGCGGTCGACTGGCTAGCAGTAGGCATCCGTGGAGCTGATGTGAATGGGTCAACAGCGGGAAAAGAACTGGGGTGTGGCTGGGGACCATCCCTTTTATACCACTGGTGGATGTCGGAGGTGATCCAATGTCAGTGGCTGATCCCTGCCGGGTACTGCTAGCTAAGAATTTTTCGTGGGGTCCCAGTGCCTGGCAGCACAGTCCTTATGGTGTAGCAAATTCCCACTCGAAGAAAGATGTGACGTTATCCCAGCACGACACACATCCTGGAGTGCATTTCTTCTATTATGCAATGGCTCGTTTGTAGTAAAAAAAAAAAAAAAAAAACATGTTTTAAATGAGTTTTTCCTTCATTTTTGTTCTGTGTAGGAACATGTTTTGGAAAAAAAGTCAGCCCAGCAGATGGTGCTGCCACTATCTACTGCTTGTCTGAGTCAGCATACTAGGTCGTGTCCGCTGTTGTCATTTTTATGTTTGCTTGCACGCTTGTGCAAGAAACATAGTGCCATCATCCGAGTTTTCGGAGGTGTGTCACCCCCTCTTCCAATTCAGTCAGTGTGTTGGCAGGCGCGGCCCCTGTAAGCCAATGCATGCTGGAGCTGTCTATGACAAGCTCCAAAATGCAGTGGCATACAGTTGAAAGAGGGAGCTACGCTTCAGTGAGCAGCGATAAGATATCGCTGCTCATGCGCCAGCTCACCCTACACACACACACACACACAAGACGCATACCGCGTATGCCCCACACACACATGTTTTATAGCCGACGGGTGCCCAATCCCCGTCAGCTGTGCTGCGCCTCCAAAGCCTTCCAAATGCCACGCTGGGGTCATATAACCGATGGGGTGCCCAACTCTCGCCGGCTCCACTGCCCCAAGTACTGGGTGCCACGCTGGGAGCCCACCCAGCGTGGCAACAAATGCCATGGCCAATGTGGGTGCCCAATCCCCGTCGGCTTCGCGCCCCCCCAGCTGTCCTTGTGCCATGCTGGGAGCCCACCCCAGCGTGGCAAACGTCCCACGTTGTCAGTTTAAAAAAAAAAAAACTGAAAAGTACAAAAAAAGGTCCCACGTAGTCTCCCTGCCCCCCCTCCCACAACCTGCACCCACCCACTGTGCACCCTGCCTCACCACACCCGCCACTCACCCCATATTTACCTCCGGAGCTCCAGCGACGATCTTGATGGACGGGAACACGTCTGTACTCTTCAAAGCCGACCACGAACTGAGGAAATGCTGGTAAGCTGTATAATGGGATAGATAGGGGTTTTTTCAACTTTGTTGCATATCTCAGGCATTTTTTGGAATTTTGCACCAAATTTTCAACATGGGGTTTTTGGGACCCCTCCTCATGAATTCTTGCACTGTCATGGCGTTACTCGGGCCCGAAGGGTGATTTTGCAGCCACTGTGCGAAATCACCTTTTCGGAATGATTAACGAAACGACACTGCCAGTGTTCATAAGGTGGGCTCTCAAAAAGACTATTTGGAAAATTTGGTGGAAAAATTCCTAAAAATGACTGTTTTACGAGCGTGTGTTGCGCAGTTCCCGCACGCTCGTAAGTTCGTAAATTTTCAATATTTTCACTCCAGATTTTCAACATTGCCATTTTACCACACCTTCTTATGAGCAGTACAGCTGTCATTTTCACATCTCACCCAAAGCGTGTTTCCGCCCATGTAGCACACAATGGCGCAGTCGGTGTCGCGAAATCAATGTATGGGACACATTAAGAAAATCACAGTGACACTGTTCATGAGCAGAGGTCTTAAAATGGCTATGTTGAAATTGATGAAATCAAAATTACTGTTTCTGGCGTCGTTGTACAGTTCACGCATGCTCGTAAGTTACAAATTTTCAATATTTTCATTCCAGATTTTCAACACAGCCATTTTACCACACCTTCTTATGAGCAGTACAGCTGTAATTTTTCACATCTCACCCAAAACGTGTTTCCGCCCATGTAGCGCACAATGGCGCAGTCAGTGTGCAAAATCAATGTACGGGACACATTAAGAAAATCACAGAGACACTGTTCATGAGCAGAGGTCTTAAAATGGCTATATTGAAAATTTGGTGAAAAAATTCTTAAAAATGACTGTTTTATGAGCGTGCATTGCGCAGTTCCTATGCATGCTTCGTAAGTTTGCAATTTAATATTTTCACTCCAGATTTTCAACATTGCCATTTTTACACTTCCTTATGAACAGTACAGCTGCCATTTTTCATATGTCGCCCAAAATGTGTTTTGCACATGTAGCGCACAATGGTGCTGTTGGTGTGCGAAAGCAATGTTTGGGACAGATTAAGAAAATCACAGTTACACTGTTCATGAGCAGAGGTCTTAAAATGGCTATGTTGAAAATTTGGTGACAAAAGTCCATAAAATGACTGTGTTACGAGTGAGCATTGCGCAGTTTCAACGTACCCTCGTAAGTTCATGACTGTAATATTTTCCGTCCAGATTTTCACCAGTGGCATTTTCCACACTTCCTTATGAACAGTACAGCTGTCATTTTTCATAACATGGCTGAAGTGTGTTTTCGCACTTTCAGTGCAGAGATGCGTGGTCGCTGTGGGAAATCATTGTTCGGGACAGATAAAGAAAATCACAGTGACACTGTTCATGATCGGAGGCACCAAAATGCCTGAGTTGACAATCTGCTGTAAAAAATCCCCAACCTAATTATATTACAGGTGTGCGTTGCACAGATTCTATGTACGTTCGTCACTTCACCATTTTTTTAAATATTTTTACTGCAGATTTGCAACATTGCCAGTTTTTACACCTCCCCATGAACAGTACAGCTGTCATTTTTTACATCCTGTTCGGAATGTTTTTGCACCTGTGGTGCTAAATGCCGTAGTCGCTGTGCATAAGCAGCTTTCGGCTAACAAACTGATATTCCCCCTGTTCATGAGGTGGGGTCACAAAAAAAACATGTTGAAAATTTGGAGTGAAAATACCAATGAATGCCTGAGATATTAGGGATCCAACCATACGCCCAACCCTGTAGAGAATGACAGGCATCAGGGGTGTGACTTGGATTCTTGCCTGTAATGCTTATACCATTCCACACCCTGCAGCCAGTGAGAGGCATCGAGGTATGCCTTGGACTCTTTTGGCCCCAAAGTTCACCCATTCTCCTATATCGCACCCATCTCACCATATTTTCTAATGGAATGGGTGCAGAGCAAGGGCCAAAGACCCCAAGGAACACCGTGACACTTGTCGTGTCTGCAGGGTGGTGTGGTGAAATGGCATGGCCGTTATGCCTGACAACCCAAAGGCACACCCCAATGCCTGTCACTCTCTGCAGGGTGGTGGTGGGGTTGGCTTCAGTTCAATACTTCACTTCCATTTCTATTACGCAGCTCTGTAACTTCTACACTACCACTGCCAATGCCAGCAAGCAAACATTCGGCATTGACAAATGCTTGTTTTTTTTTGACTGTGTAACAAATTCAGCCTTTTCTGTTAAGTTAGCTGAGGTGTGAGCAGATGTCAAGGACCATGGCGGCCACCGAACTGATGGCAAGGACTGCAGTGGCCAAGGTGATTAGTGAGACCAGCTACTATGTCTCTGTTCTGCGGAATGAAAGACATTACAGGTACAGGCTTCAATTTCTTAGGAGCAGATCAGGCAATAAGGATGTGTGGCAGTGAAAAACCAAAAAAAATGTATTAAATTTTCATGCAAGGTTTTCTCCCAGGAAGTGAGTGTTATCAGTGAACCATACAACTAGCAGTTATGGTCTCCATGGTTCACTGAACAAAATGGACATGAAACTTTAATTTATTCTTTATGCTGCAATGTCTATTCTTTTTTCTGTATGCATCTCGTATTTTGATTATGATATATATAATCCCTAGGTGGCACTATCGTAAGGGATACTACCACTGCCTGCGTGACCAGATGCAGGTTGAGGGGCCTGGATACTAGAAACGGGTGCCTCCACACACAGGACAAGTTTTGTGGTACCATCGCTGACCTGGGTACAGCCCTCTGGGACACTTATACCCCCTCTCTTTTCCCTCTAGTGTCCTAAATGATTCACAGAATACACAATTGCAATTTGCCCCTGACAACAGTTTTAACTCCACACTTGTTGCACTTACCACCAGGGCTGGTTCAGCTGGCTCAGCCCTGGAGACCCCCTGTAAAATAAGATTTAGCAAAACAACCAACAGTATTTCAATGCTGTTCGTACAGAGGTACACCACAACCAGTTTCAGTGCAAAAAGATTTAGACCCGATTTATTTAAGGGGCAGTAACAAGGAAGGGGGAAGAATCTAGTGGTTGATTCAAGATCTGAATAATTCAGGCTATAAGGCATGCACTCAAATGTCCCTGTAACACAGTCACACACACTCTGCGTACCCAGTTGGAACTACGGCTAGCCTGAAGCGTTGCCCGGGGTAGGCTGGCGTTGCAGCTGGCTGGGGCCCCATGATAGAAGGAAAACATGCATGCACTTTAACCCACAATTGGTAATCCAGAGCCGGACAGCTCAGTCCCAAAATGATTAGCAACAAGACACACTTTGATTTGAGCTTTGTTGCAGGGAGCTACCCTGGTTTTACTCATGCTACCCAGTACAGGATGCAGGATGGACGAAATGGAGACCTCAGGATGAAGTGCTGGATTGCCAGGAGAAGCAAGGCCCAAACGAAGCACTGTTGTGCCGATCTTGTTTGTTGGTGTTGAGCAGGGAGCCGAATCCCCAGGTGGGGATCTCGTTGGTTGTTTCTCTGCAGCGTGAGCGGCAGTCTGGACCGAGGTGGCAAGGCCCAGACTGGGTGAACAGTTCGGAGATAGCCCGGTAAGTGCTGGATACAGCTTCCAGCAAGTGTGACACATTCAAGCAGTGGAGAACCAAATCGTGACCCACTATCAGCATTCAGCACACTTATAGTAAAAGCAAGGAAATACCACAGTTTGGATGACAGTCCGGTTGCAATTCACAGCGTCTCTGCACAAACCTTACGCTCTGCGACAGTCTCAAGTCCTGACAGGCCAATCACACTGAGGCAAATCTTCGGTCCACTTCAGGAGGATTCGATTTGTCACAAATCAGGATCCAATCGCAAAAGCTGCAAATTCGGAAGAAGTCTGTTATCAGGCTCAAGGTCTCTTCACTTATGAAGATGGTAGCAGGCAGGCCAACCACAGCCTTCCTGCCGATTTCCCCTGCGCACCACGCAGGAGCAACTGCTCAAATCTCTCAAGCTGTTCACTCTTTCAACTCTAACTTCAGACTGACTCTCTGCTGCAGGCAGCCTGGGACTTTCCCAGAGATCCAAAAGGTTCAGTTGGCTGATCCATCTGTCTGTCACAGTTAGAGCACCCCTTCCAGGTCCAGTTAGGTGCCAAAGTGTAAAAACTACAATTCCTACAGAAATTCACTCCCACAAGACCCCTGGGGACAGACTCCATTTTAGGGTACCCAAAGGTACCGACTGGTCCAAACTAGCAGTCCAGAATCAAGACGGTGGTGATTAGCAGAAATATCCATGCTGCAAAAGAAGGCAGGTTAGACAAACTATGATATCTTTACTATTAAAGCAGATAATCAGCAAACAATCACAGATTCTAGTAGGGCTCCCTCTGCGCAAATAGTGATGGCAGAATGGAGCAATAATACAGCAGCCTGGGTGGGACTCGAGCCTAAAACTACTCAGCCCCTACCCAGATTAATTATACTCTACGAAATAGGCAGCTCTTAGAGAGACAAGCACAAAGGCTAACAGGGCACTCACATGCAGACACTTTTAAAGGGCTAGGACACAGAATGCCAGCCTGGCAGTGGGCATTTAGGCAAGCCCAAGGGAGACTTTTAGGAACTCCCATTTGTATGGGGGTTACATATCTATGTATTTACATTAAAAATCACTCAAATTAGCTACACTGATATATGATAAGTTTTGAGTTCCTAAAAAAAAAAAAAAAAATTACCCCCCCAACTCCAGGTTTTGTAATCAAGCTTCTCTTCTCTTCTTCCACCTCAGCCCAACATCAGAGTGGTGACTTTCTGCGCCCATCCATCCACTAGCACCCATCAAACATCCCCAGATGGCATTCCGTTCATGGCACTGTCCAGAGGGGTTAGGCCCTCCCCAGCACAAGTATCTGGTAGGCCAGGGGATCCACTGTGGCAGAGTTCCAGCCTCACTAACTACTGAGGCAATATTTTTCTTTTGTTCTTCTTTACCTGCTAAGTCCTGTCCACCTACTCAGGAGTTGCTTACAGCCACAAATGGCCTAACACACCAAATTAACCATTTTAAACAACTGCAAAAGATTACCAAACAAATCGAGCAAAATTTACTTTATTTGAAACTAACCACACATGAGGGGGGCCCCTCGTGGAGCCTGAAACCTTGTACATCAACTCTGGATGGTGAAAAGTCAGGCCACTATTACACATTTGTTTGACCCGGTTTCAAATTGCCCCCTCCATCATCCTTCAGAAATCGGGCTTTTGTCTCCTATTATCAAACACTCTATACAGCAGAAGTTTCCCCCCACCCGCCTGCAACCATAATCTAATTTCTACAGCATCTTCCCTTGCCCTGGCTGACTCAGGACCAAGCTCAGGGTCTCTTAGCTCCTATCATGGTGGAAGAGATTTCGACTGTACTTAGAGAGGCTAAAACCATAAAAGCCAGATGGATATCTGGCTGAATTTTATAAGCAGTTTAAAGATTTGTTACTCCCCTTATTTCAGCTGGCATACCATGCAGTTCAAGAGGAAGGCCCTCCTCATCCCTCATGGAAATATGCAGTGATAGCGGCAATTCTAAAACTGGGAAAAGTTCCTAGATACCTAGCTTCCTATCTATGACAGGGTTGAATAAGACCCTGTCCCACTTGTTATGGAGAGTTTGAATGCAGGGATCTGTTCTGTTCAGTTCTTTCCTTTCCTGTCTCTTGCCTGTCTGGTTGTGCAACCAAATTTTCCTGTGAGACTTAGGATTTGATCACCCCGACAGTCTTGCAATTCTCTGCCTCTCACTATCTTTCAGTCTTCCCTTGCTGGTTCTGTATTTTTTCCTCCCTTGCATATCTGCTGGTACAAAAATATATGCAGATCATTATGTGGAACTGTAACTGATATTGGAATCCCTTTGTTTAGAAATTATATAGAGTTACTGTTGAAATGTATAAAATTATAGTTTGAGAGGATTGCAAAAAGCTATTGGCAACTCAAGGGGTTAACCTGAGAGCAGTTTTTAAGCCCTTTTTCAGAAGCTGTGGAGAAGGGGCCTCATTTCTGGGACACTGGGTTCTTGCTGCACCTGTGTGAAACTTACAAAAACATTTTAGAAAAAAACAGGATGCTTGTTAAGAAGGAGGATTTCAAAGACTTATAAGAGAGAGCTGCAATATTTTGGGAGACACCTAGAGATTGAATGAAAACTCAAGTGGATCTTCTCTGTTTATTCTGCCTTTGTAAATAGTTATTCTGAACAATTTAATTTTTTATGTTACTGCTAGTACTAATAAGCACTTTTTGTGAATTCTACAACTGCTCCTGGTTTTCCTATGCTTCCTGACTTGTGCCTCAATGACAGATGGTGTTAGAAGTGGGATTTTTGCCGTGTATACTCCAAGCCAGGAGGTTTGTGCATGTGTACTGGACCTTGTACCAGGGAAGCAGCGAGAAAGGTATGCATTCTGCAGCACCAAGTCCAGGAGTGGTTACCAGGAGAATGGCAGCCAAACTAGCAGAGACAGAAGTCCAAGCTGAGACTGTACAGACAGCACAAGTTATGGAAAAAGAACTGGCAGTGACAGAACCTGAAAGCCTGATGGACTTTTTCAAATGGTGGGCTATACAACAAAAAGAGACCAAGAAACAGAGAAGAGAAGTGATGCAGTGACAGGAGCAACAAAGAAAAGAAGAGATGCAGCAACAGGAGTAGCGCTGACTGGATGCCTTGCAAGCTATCAAAGCAGAAGTATCTGGCACTGGTGCAGCAGAGTAACAAGGTACAAGCAACTTAAAAGACATTAAACTTACAAAGCTGTGTCCTTCGGATGATATCGAGGCATACCTGACAACTTTTGAAAGAGCTGCCACAGCCTGCCAATGGCCAAAGCAGCAATGGACAATCAGACTGGTACCTTACCTGACAGGTGAAGCCCAACTTGACTACAGCAGTATGGACACTGCACAGTCAGAAAACTATGACCTTGTGAAAAAAGAAGTCCTGAAAAGATACAACATCTCAGGAGAGACCTACAGGCAAAGATTCTGGTCCCTTAAGTACAATGCATTTGACAATCCTCGAGAAGCCCTCACCTGGCTCAGAGAGCTCCTTATTAAATGGCTCCAACCAGAGGACAATACAGTACCATAGATCTTGGATATATTTGCAACAGAGCAATTCATCTACACCCTGCCTACAGATGTGCAGCTTTGGGTGAAAGAACAAAAAACAGAAAGTGGGGAAAAGGCTGTTTCCTTGGCCGAGGACTATAACATGGCCAGACAGACACCACAGCAACGAGGTAATAGCCAAGCACTAGTAAGACATTCTTTTTCCCATTTAAACTCCAAGTCTGATAAGAACTCTGGTAGGAGGAACAAATCAGCATCGAAGACTGTATTTGCTATAACTGTAATAAGTCAGGTCATACTGCAAGAAATTGCCCTAGTAAGAAGAGTAACACTGGAGCAGATGTGTTCTTAGCAAACTGGGGCAAGTACTTAACAGATGAGAAGGTGGGAGATAAGACTGTAAAGGGACTCAATGATTCGGGAAGCAGACAGACCCTTGTGCATGTTGAAGTGCTGGGAAAACACTGCAAAAGGACCAAGTACTGGTGTTATCTGCATCCACGGGGGCATTCGATACTATCCCACCACCTGAGTGACTCTGACCATTAAGGGTGTGTCGCATCAAATGAAAATGGGGGTAGTACCTAAGTTACCTGTACCCATGATTATTGGAAATGACTGTCCAGGATTTACTGAGTTAATCTTAGAGGAACTGAACCCTGCAGTTTCAGCAGCAGTGGTGGTAAGAGCTCAGGCAAAGAAAATCTCAAACAGTGGGGACACTTTTCCATTCAGTGACTTTGATTCAAACTTGTTTGAGAACAGCTCCAAGACCCAAAGTCCAGGAAAGAAGGAAGATGTCTGAAACAACAGTGGCAACAAAAGACTGATGGACATAAAGGGTTAAAATATGAAAATGCTGAAGTTAAACTGATAACTGATTGTGATTTTCTTTCAGAGCAAGCTAACAATGTTTCTCTCCAGGGTTATTTTAAGCAGATGGGGATGAAACCAAAACAGGGTGAACCAACGTTTAAAAAATGTAATGGGTTACTATACAGAGTTTGGGTTAACCCTCAGACACAGGAACAAACAGAGCAATTGGTTATACCACAGAAGTACAGAACAGAGTTGTTACAGGTAGCATATGATAGTCCTACGGCTGGTCACTCAGGGAGGGATCACACCCTTGCCAGAATACTGTACAGATTTTACTGGCCTGTGTCACAAATACACTCTGGGGGTCAGGCCCTCTGCTCCCACAGTGCTCAACCTCGAAGTGCAATATGTGGACAGGCGACAAACAGGGACACCCTCCTGTCTGTTTTGGGTCTGAGCAACTACCAGTTTCGAGTCCTGGGGTAAAATATGAACCTTTTTTCGCTTGCACGCCCAGGTAACAGGTCCAAATATCATATCCTCTTTGGGGAAAGCAGTGCAATACTTAACCCAGCGGGCACACAACCAGATTCACAATCCCCCTTCTGACTCAGTTGAGACCTAGTTTTTTTCTTACCTTGCTGCATATGGTAACACACTATAAGCACTTTAACAGTTCTGTCAGAATTATCAACACTGTCCCAGCATTCACACTCAAAATGAGAAAATGGCTCAGGCAGGATTTTGAGGAAAACCAAGTTTACTAGAATTAAAAATAGTACATAAAATAAAAAACACAGAACATATAACATTAATGGTACAGTCATAAAAATAAATGGACAAGTATAAACAAACCACCTTATACTGAGCAACTGATCCTACCCCAGTTTCAGTTGGTAAATAGTGGTGTTGAAATTACCTAATTTTGGTAGACATGCTTCTTAAGAGTCCAGAACACAAGTGTCTCTTGAAAGTCCAAACACAAGTATTCATTGTACCCTCAGCAACTTGACAATATCATGACGGGAAAAGTGTCTCACCCAGCTTGTGAGGTCACAGCTCTATGGTGATGCTGGCTGTGAGGTCACTCTCATTCCTGCATACTGAATTAGTCACAGGCATCTGTACACTGCTACACATTCCACTTAAAAATATATATATTCTTCCTAATTAGTGAGTCACAGAGCATGAATTATGACAGGTCAGAATTACCCCTTCGATCTTCAGAAGAAAATCCTGAAAAGATACTTCTCTTAACTACGTGAAGATTTTCACAGAGTTGGCTTACCTCCTGATGTTGTAAAATGCAATATTTTATAACAGGTTTCTTAGGTTCAAAGTAATGGCTGGTTTTACAACCTGTTACAACCTGGTGTCAAAATGAAGCTCTTAATTAGTTTTTCCAGTGGGTCAATGATAGGGCAGATCCTTCTTTTCTCTCTGTTCAAGCCCTTAGTTCCATTATGCTTTACTGATTGGCCTGTGTTCCTAAGCGGAAGTCTAAAACATAAATATATATCAAAAATATAATACAAATAATAACAAGCAGATGGCTATCGTCACAGCCTGGAATTCACGAAGATGTTGCTACCTATTGTAATTCATGTGCTGAGTGTCAGAATGTAGCCCCAGTCACTAGAAAAGACAATGTGCCCCTGGTACCCCTACCCTTGACAGATATGCCTTTTGAGAGAATTGCAATGAATGTGGTTGGTCCCTTAGACAAAAGTAAAAAGGGTAATAGATTTATCCTGGTAGAATGTGACTATGCTACTTGATACCCAGAAGCAGTTCCTATGTGTACTGTCACAGTTTCAGAAGTGGCAGCAGAGCTTGCAAAAATTTTCAGCAGAGTGGGCATACCTAAAGAAATTATTGAAATTGCCCATAGTAATCAGGAAGAGGTCCAAAACCAGCAGAAGGTATATTATGCCCATGGGGCAAAAGAAAAAGGTTTCGAGCCAGGTGAAAAGGTTTTGCTACTGTTACCCACAACAGAAAATAAATTGTTAATGAAGTGGCAAGGGCCTTATAAGGTTCTTAGACGTACTGGCACTGTTAACTATGAGACTGAGACCAATGACAAGAAAAATCCTACTAAGTTATACCATGCTAACCTCCTCAAGAAATGGGTTGAAAAAATGCCAAAAGCTACTTTGCTAGTTTTACCAGAAACTGATGAGGAAAATATTGATGTGGCTTATGATAGACTGGAAAAAACTGTAAACGCTGATGCTGTAAAGGTGAATGTTTTCTTACACTCACAACAAACTGCAGACATTCGTAATGTGCTAAAGACATTTAACAGTACTTTTACCACAGTACCAGGCCGAGCAAAAGGGGTTGAGCACGTAATAGTGACAAGGAATGCTCGTCCTATTAGGCAAAAGACATACAGATTGCCAGAGTGGTTAAGAGCAGATGTGGTTAAGGAAATAAAAAAATGAAAGAATTAGGCATCATAGAGGAGTCGAGGAGTGCTTGGTCATCTCCAATAGTAATTGTAAACAAAAAAGAAGGGGGTGTTAGAATCTGCCTTGATTTTAGAAAACTTAATCAAGTGTCGAATTTAATAGTTATCCTATGCCCAGGATAGATGATTTGGTGGACAGACTGGGGAGTGAAAAGTATATCAGTGCTGTTGATCTCACCAAGGGTTACTGGCAAATACCTTTAGCTAAAAAATCCAGAGATAAAACTGCATTTGCTACCCCTATAGGATTCTACCAGTTCACCACTATGCCATTTGGTTTACATGGTGCACCAGCTACATTACAATGGTACGTGGCTGTCATTTTATCCCCTCACACTGGTTACTGTGCTGCGTACCTGGATGATGATGTAGTGTACAGTCCAGACTGGAAAAGCCACCTGGAACACCTACGAGTAGTTGTCCAAGCTATCAAAAATCCAGGTCTGACTATTAATCCTACCAAATGTGCATTGTGTATGCAGGAAACCAGATATTTGGGCTATGTGTTGGGACATGGAGAAGTTAAGCCAGAGATTTCTAAAAGAGAAGCTGTAGCTAATAGCTCTGTCCCTAAAACAAATAAACATGTCAGGTCATTTTTAGTGCTGGCTGGTTATTATCGGAGATTTGTTCTCAACTTTGCTGAATTAGAAACTCCCCTCACTGAACTAACGAAAAAACGGTACCCATATAATGTGAAATGGACTCCAGAGTGTGATGAAGCTTTTCAAGCCATAAAGGCTGCATTATATTCAGCCCCCGTTTTAAGAAGCCCAGACTTTCAGAAACCATTTCTGCTACAAACAGATGCATCCGAGATAGGCCTAGGTGCAATCCTAAGTCAAACTGTAGATGGGACAGAACATCCTATTCTGTACATAAGAAAGAAATTGCATGACAAGACAGAAAAGGTACTCCACTATTGAAAAGGAATGTTTAGCAGCAAAGTGGGCCATGGAGTCCCTTAAGTTTTATTTGCTAGGAACTGATTTTGTTCTTGTAACAGACCACAATCCCCTCTGTTGGTTTAACCAGATGAAGGATAAAAATTCCAGACTCACAAGATGTTATCTGGCACTATCGCCATTTAAATTCACGATGATGCACAAATCTGGTAAAGAGAATAACAATGCTGATTTTCTGTCAAGATATGGCTCAGTAATTGAGGGCTCTGGAGGCTGAAAAACTATACGAGTTTGAACTGTACTGTTTGCTGTATTGTTAAAAAAAAACTGAATGCACATGTACTTTAGTGCTGAAAGCAGCAAATGTTAGTAGAGAATTAATAAAAAGTTTCAGAAACCTGTTTAATAAAACAGGTTCCCTCTTAAGGAGGGGGGTGTATGTGACAGGATAGAATAGCACCCTGTTCCAGTTGTTATAGAAAGTGTTTAAAATGCAAGGATCTTTCCTTTCCTTTTCTGTCTCTTCTATGTCTGGTTGCACAACCAAATTTTCCTGTGAGACGTTGGACTTGATCAACTCGATAATCTCACAATTCTTTGCCTCTCACTGTCTCTCAGTCCTCACTTGCTGCCTGTCTTTTGCTCCCTTGCATACATGCTAATATGAAAATATGGGCAAATCATTGTATGGAAATTTAACTGATATTGGGATCCCTTTTCTTTAGAAAAATCTAATGTTACCGTTGAAATGTATAACATTATATTTTGAAATGATTGCAGAGAGCTTTGGAAAACTGAAGAGGTTACCTTAGTGCAAATCTTTGAGCCTTTTGCAAAAGCTGTGCAAAAGAGGCCTCAAGAAGCACACTGTGTTCTAGCAGCTCCTGCCTGATATTTACAAAAAACAGGATGCTTGCTAAGGTTGGGGGTTGAAAGGCCTTATAAAAGAGCTAAGCTGCAACTGCAAGAGAGAGATTAGAAGAAAAAAGGAACACAGAGACTGAAGGAAGATTTTACTGTATTTCTCCTTTGTAAATAGTTACACTGAACTAGTTTATTATGTTACTGTTACTGTAAATAAATATCTTTGGTGAATTCTGCAACTGCTCCTGGTTTTCCCTATGCTTCCTGACCTGTGCCTTGACAACACAGAAAATGATAAAGAAGATATTGATGTAGCTTATGGTAGACTGGAACAAACTGCAACAGCTGATGCTGTCAAGGTGAATGTTTCCTTAACCTCAGAACAAACTGCAGAAATTTGTAATGTGCTGAAGACGTTTAATAGTACTTTTACCACAGTACCAGGTCGAGCATGTAATAGCAACAAGGAATGCTCACTCTATTAGGCAAAAGACATACAAGTTACCAGAGCGGTAAAGAGTTGACGTGGTTAAGGAAATTAAAAAAATGAAAGAACTGGGTATCATAGAAGAGTCAAGGAGTGTTTGGTCATCTCCAATGATAATTGAAAACAAAAAAGAAGGGGGTGTTAGAATCTGCCTTGATTTTAGGAAACTTAAGTGTCACAATTTGACAGTTATCCTATGCCCAGACTAGATGATTTGGTGGACAGACTGGGGAGTGCAAAGTATATCAGTACCCTGGAACTCACCAAGGGTTACTGGCTAATCCATTTAGCTAAAAAATCATAGAAACATAGAATTTGATGGCAGATAAGGACCGATTGGCCCACCCAGTCTGCCCATTTCCCTACCTAGTGGATAAGCTGCAGGTCCTAGTTAACCAGCAGCCTACTTCCTCCTACCCCCACCCCCTAGAATTGCCTTATGACTGTCCCACGCATGCTTGAATTCCACCACTGTTTTTGACTCCACAACCTTCCTCCGGAAGGCCGCTCCATGCATCCACACCCTCTGTGAAAAATACTTCCTTAAATTACCTCTGAGCCGCCTCTATCTTCAAATTGTGCCCCCTTGTTCTTGCACACCTCTTTTTTTGAAAGATGCTACCCTCTTGGACTTTGTTGATTCCCTTGAGGTACTTGAAAGTTTCTATCATGTCCCCCTCTCCCTCCTTTCCTCAAGGCTATACATATTAAGCTCCTTAAGTCTCTCTTCATATGTCTTCCAGTGCAGACCCTGCACCATTTTAGTTGCCCTCCTCTGGACAGCTTCCATCGTGTCTATGTCTTTGCGGAGACTGGGTCTTCAGAACTGCACATAGTACTCCAGATGGGGTCTCACCAGCTGTCTGTACAGAGGAATAATAACTTCCTGTTTTCTACTGGTGATACCTCTCCCTATGCATCCCAGTATCCCCCCAGCCCTCCTTGCTGCCCTCTCACATTGCTTGCCCACCTTTAGGTCATCTGATATTACCCCCAGGTCCCTTTCCATTTTTGTTGTTGTTAGTATCTCACCCCCCACTGTGTACTCTTCCCCTGGGTTTTTGTTTCCCAGGTGCATTACCTTGCACTTCTTAGCATTGAATCTAAGCTGCCATACATTTGACCATTCCTCTAACCTTGCCAAGTCCCTTCTCATCCTTTCCACCCCACCTTGTGCATCAACTCTGTTGCAGATCTTTGTGTCATCTGCAAAGAGAATCCGGAGACAAAACTGCATTTGCCACTCCTGTTGGATTCTATCAGTTCACCACCATGCCATTTGGTTTACATGGTGCACCAGTTACATTCCAATGGTACATGGATGTAATTTTATCATCTCATACTGGTTATTGTGTTGCGTACCTGGATGATGTCATGGTGTACAGTCCAGACTGGAAATGCCAGCTGGAACACCTGTGACCAGTTATCCAAGCTATCAAAATGCAGGTCTATTAATTGTACCAAATGTGCATTGGGCATGTAAGAAACCAGATACTTGGGCTGTGTGTTGGGAAATGGAGAAGTTAAGCCAGAAATTTCTAAAACACAAGCTGTAGCCAACAGACCTGTCCCTAAAACAAAGAAACATGTCAGATCATTTTTAGTGCTGGCTGGTTATTATTGGAGATTTGTTCCCGACTTTGCTGAGTTAGCTACTCCCCTCACTGAGCACATGAAAAAATGGCACACGAATAATGTGAAATGGTCCACAGAATGTGACAAGGCTTTTCGAGCCATTAAGGCTGCATTATGTTCAGCCACTGTTTTAAGAAGCCCAGACTTTCAGAAACCATTCTTGTTACAAACACATGCATCAGAGGTAGGCATAGGTGCAGTCCGGAGTCAAAATATAGATGGTACAGAACATCCTATTCTGTACATAAGTAGGAAGTTGCATGACAGAGAGAAAATATACTCCACTATTGAAAAGGAATGTTTAGCAGCAAAGTGGGCCATGGAGTCCCTTAAGTTTTATTTGCTAGGAACTGACTTTGTACTTATAACAGATCACAATCCTCTCTTTTGGCTTAACCAAATGAAAGAAAAATTCCAAAACCCACAAGGTGATACCTGACATTACAGCCATTTTAATTCAATGTGATACATAAATCTGGTAAAGAGAATAGCAATGCTGATTTTCTGTCAAGATATGGATCAGGAACTGAGGGTTCTGAAGGTTGAAAAACAAATGTATGAGTTTAAACTTTTCTGTTTGCTGTACTGTTATAGGAAAAAAAGGATACTGCACATGTGCTTAATTTCTAAGTTAGAAGCTAATATTAGTAGAGAATTAATAGAAAGTTTTGGAAACCTGTTTAATAAAACAGGTTCCCTCTTAAGGAGGGGGGTGTATGTGACAGGGTTGAACAGGATCCTGTCCCAGTTGTTATGGAGAATCTGAATGCAAGGATCTGTTCTGTTCTTTCCTGTCTCTTGTCTGTCTGGTTGCACAACCAGAGTTTCCTGTGAGACCTAGGATTTGATCACCCTGACAGTCTTGCAATTCTCTGTCTCTCACTATCTCTCAGTCTTCCCTTGCTGGTTCTGTCTTTTTTTCTTCCCTTGCAAATTTGTTGGTATGAAAATATATGCAGATCATTATGTGGAAATGTAACTGATACTGGGATCCCTTTGTTTAGAAATTATATAGTGTTACTGTTGAAATGTATACAATTATAGTTTGAGATGACTGCAAAAAGCTATTGGGAACTCAAGGAGTTAATCGGAGAGCAGTTTTTAAACCCTTTTTCAGATGCTGTGGAGAAAGGGCCTCAGTTCTGGGACATTGTGTTCTTTCTGCACCTGTGTGAAACTTACAAGACCATTTTAGAAAAAAATAGGATGCTTGTTAAGGAGGGGGGTTGCAAAGACTTGTAAGAGAGAGCTGCAATGTTTTGAGACACCCAGAGATTGAAGGAAAACTCAGATCTGTTTATTCTGCCTTTGTAAATAGTTATTCTGAACATTTTTTTTATGTCACTGCTAGTACTAATAAACACTGTTTGCAAATTCTACAACTGCTCCTGTTTTTTCATATGCTTCCTGACCTGTGCCTCAACAACACTTTCAACCTATCTCCATGTTAAATTATGACTATAAGATGTACCTGTCTATAATGTCCCAAGGTTGGAAATGTTGCTTCCCCTGCTTGTTGACCTGAACCAGGCTGGCTTTGTCAGGCGGTGCCAGGCTCATGACAGTGTCCGACGTATCCCGTTACTCATCGATTACACCGTGACTTGGCAGATGCCATTGGCTCTGCAGAGCCTGGACACTGAAAAGACATCTGACAGGGTGGCCTGGCCCATCTTATGGGCCACCCTGGGGCGCTTTGGCCTTCCTGTGGCATTTATCGCATCACTGCAGAACATATATGACTCACCCCAAGCCTACATCAGAATAGATGGTTCTCTTTCTTAAACGTGTCCTTTAACGAGGGGCACCTGGCAGGGCTGCCCTTTATCCCTGCTTTTATTTGCTTTATATCTGGACTCACTCACAGCTAAAATATGACTCCACCCATCAATTGAAGGCATACCACCACTGGGCGAAAGGCAACATATTATCTCACTTTTTTCGGATGATATCTTACTTATTCTAACAGACCCAGAGATTTCTATCCCAACAGCTTGGGACCTAATCCAGGAGTATTAAACCTTGATGGGCTATATGCGTAACACCCAAAAGATGGAGGTCTGACTATATCATTACACCCCCCATGCAGGCTATTAAAACTAATTTTCCTTTTAAATGGCTTAAAACAGTTATCCGATATCTTGGCATTGAAATTCCCGAATCTTTAATCCACCTAGAACTTTTAATTTATGAACCTCTGGCCCAGCAAACAGCTGATGATCTATCCCACTGGCTTTAGCTGCCGCTCAGGTTCTTGAAAAGAGTGGAGTTGATACAACAGAATATACTGCCCAGGGTATTATTTTATCTCCAGACTCTCCTGCTTATGCCCAGCAGAACAAACTTCCAAGCCTGGGATAAACTGATATCCCACTTCCTGTGGCAAGGAAAGCCACTAGAGTGCGGTTCACCCTTCTCCAGTTGTCCTGAGATAAGGGAGGGCTAAACCTTCCAAACCTTCGTTATTATGCCCAGGCCGTCCAGCTGAGAATTATTCTCAACTGGATAATGCCCACATTTCAGATGCCCTGGAAGACCACAGAAGTTACTCCAAGTGATATACACGATCTCACCCAGTATCATTTTGGTAACCTCCCTACTTGTATCCCTTGCACAAAGTTTCCTCAATGTACGGCAGTGCCTTTCTGCCCGTCATTACTGGCACAGCAACAATATTTCTCCTTGGCTGAATGCCTATTCCTCCAGGCACTAGCTTATGATACTGTATATCCACCTAATAATTAAGATGTAGCACTGCAAAAATGGAAACATTATGGCATACAACATACGTTTCAACTGGTAGGTCCCACAGGTCTATTACCTTTGTGATGTTGTGGGGGACATACCAATTGCCCCAAACAGAATTTCATAGGTATATGCAAATTTGTTCCTATCTACAGCCACAGGAGGAGGCCTTAGCCCAAACAGCAGAACGGCCCTCCCCCTGGTACAAATAGTGCTGACATATCTTTATGGCTCTTTGAAGGACCATCTTATTAGTGCACTTTATAAGGCACTCCAGGAAACCTCAGAAGAGTCAACGGATGATATCTATGTCAGATGAAACTCGGAGATTAATTCAGATATTTTGTTAGAGACTTGGACTAAATATGTGCTCCCAACTTATAAAATTTCAACCATAACATATTGGAAAGAATATTCATGAAAGTCTAGAACACGATATTTCCACACACCTGCATTTCTTGCCAAATATCTTGGCCCACAGCAGGGACACTGCTGGCGTAGCTGTGGTCACCAGATGGCTGACCACTTCTGTGTCATGTGGTCTTGTCCCCAAATTAGGTCTTACTGGCAGGAACTGTTGGCAAACCTTCAAAACATGTTTGAGTGCCCAGATCTATGGACTCCTGCTTATATTCTTACTGCAACACCACCAAGTCATATAAAAGTAAATATAAGTACTCATAAACTGATTATTTTGCTCCTGTTGGTCGCCAAGAAACCCATTACCAACTTATGGCAGACAACAAGGGTGCCCTCACATGAAACGTAGCGTGCACTCACCCAGGAACTATATCATCTAGAAAGAATTTCAGTTATGTTGAGGAACTATACTTCTGCCTTTGAGCTTATATGGTGCAGGTGGGTCCTATATCAGGGCACAAAGTCCAGAAAATTATCTAACTAAGGAAATATATTTTGCATGCAGTAATAGATAACAATACACATGGGATTACCCTACCAGGTGACAGATCTACTTCCTGCATTCCCTGTTCAGGTGTCTATACTTAACTCTTTCTGCCCATTTTCAACAGCTTCAGTATTTCTACAACTCTTTTACTGGGAGCAGAGTCAATATTCAGACCTAGATCGTAAGTTTCAAGATGAGATGTTTTTGAACTCTTTTAGTCACAGCAGAGAAGTAGATGTCTAAAGCGTGATGCCCAGGAGTTTGGTGACCTCGGAGTATTTTCGCGTCCTATACATGGGGAGCACATAATTTTGAATGTACAAGGACAATGGACACTCTTATTTCACTTATATAATAATAATAATAATGTTTTAGTCCATTATGTGTATGTCCCTATGCAAAACACACCCTGCTATGTGACAATCTAGATGTGATAATATCGCTAAGGTGACTCTGTAACCAACCCTTTTCTTTTTTGTAAAAATACAATAAAACTTGGAATAAAAAAAAAAATGGCCTCACACACCTCAACGATAGCACTCAGCACCCACCCCTCATGAGGCAGCAGGTTCCCTGATGTGTTGAGAGGGATCACTGTGGCACCTTTCCTCTCCAGCTGGGATGCGTTGGCAAGCAACAACACTTCTTCCAGCCTGGCCTCCCAGCTACATGAACGGGATCGCTTCTGAACCTGACATATCTGCGTGAAACTCGGCACGCTTTCTCTGGGCACTGGGCAACCTTAGAACAGTACACTTTAGTGCTGCTACACGAGAGTACACCAGTGCACAGCATACAAGTTCCTGCAGTTCCCAAAGCTGACGGACTGCAATCATGTGAATTATAGTCACATCACATGGACAATAAACTAGGATTTTTACTAAGCCTTGCTGCAGGAGACTCAGGTTACAGTCTGACCTTGGGACACTCAGACACAGGGGTGGGTGTGCCACGAAGTGGGCATACTCTACTGAGAGAGATGAAGCAAGTCTATAGCACCCCCTGCAGCTGAGTTATGATCAGGACTTACGGTGGGCTGTCCTAGTGCAAAACAATCGCATTAGCACCAGCTTTCTGCCATGGATAGTTTTGCTTCATCAAAAGGATATTTGGTGTAATTCTATTTTTTATAATCAAAGTACTATGCCATTAATAATGGAGAACTGGAAAAGATGAGCACTGGGATCTTCATGATGACCTCATGGCTCAGCTTCACACTGATGATATTGCTGCTCAGCCTCACATGACATCACAGCTCAGCATCTCACTTTTGATACATCTCAGCCTAACACTGATGACATCACAGCTCAGACTCACCTTGATGACATCACAGACTGGCCTCCCTTTCTTGACATCAGAGCACAGAACACACTGATAACATCACAGCTAAGCCTCCCCTTAATGACATCATAGCTTAGACACAGATGAAATCACAGCTTAGCCTCCCCTTGATGGCAACACATACGGAAGTATTGCCTCTCAACTGCCCCCACATTGTGTGGCTCATCCCTACCATAAATCAGAAAGATGCTGACCGTACAGATGGGGTGCTGTCTCACACTGTAAATTCAGACTTTAAGAAAGAAAATTCATAGCCAGCCCAGTGGTGCTGAGGGTTGAGGCACTGGACGCCACACCGGCAACCCGGATTCAGGAGCGACTCAGGCTGCCGGGGGATGGCAGAAGCGGTGAGGACTGAGCACCTGTTGGGCTTGCTCTCCTCCCAGGGGAGGTTGGGGATCGCCCAACATGCCAACGGCTCCTGGTGGAGACCAGGGGCGCTGAAGCATGCTTGGCTGCACACCCTGATGCAGGCAGTGGTTGCCGTATGCCTAGCATTGGGAACGTGTACACGTACAGGAGGGGGAAGAGATCACCAGAACAAGGAAAAGCCCGGTCTGCGGGGTAGGTGACAGCACCTGCCCCCATGCCCATGGCCGGGTCCATCCTGCCTGGCCTTCCAGATTCCTCCACCCGGGTCCTCTCCCACGTCAGAGTCTGAATATAAAGTGCACCCAAGAGGAGGGGCGGCCCCACCCCAGAGGGGTTAGGCCTGGTGTGCTGACCATGGACAGAGGAGGAGGGAGAGAGGAGGCACAGATAGGAGGACTTCAGGCTAGGCAGGAGCAGGCATGATGCCTGAGAGAGGCCCCCCAGACTGCGACCAGAGGGAAAAAGAAATTGGGGAAAAAAAAAAAAAGAAAATTCATAATAATCCATAAAGACAAATCACAATGAAACTTTAAAAAAATAAATGTGCAATGTTCACAGTATTTTGACTTGTATCTCCATGAATAATGATGTGTAGCTAAATTCTGAGGGTCACTCTCCCATATCTTCATACATTTTGAGCACTTTTGTCACACAGTTCAATTCCAAAAGTTTGAGAGGTATGTACAGTATGGAAGACAGCTGTGTTTGTATAGTACATGGTGATTCTTACAGGCAGCATGAGAAACCACACTGTGAGTAAAGATGTGTACTGTAGACCTGGAAACCAAACGGTGTGCATCGCTGAGCTCCCAGATGAACCACTAACAAACAAAGCACCAGGGCTTTAGACTGCCAGCAGCTAATATCTTGATGTGCACACCATGCAGTGATTTACCACTTGGAGAGTGACTTTTCCCCCTTCAATCTGTATTTTATTTTACATTCACAAGTCTGCTTGGCTGCACCCTTCCCCAGACCCCTCACCGACATTCTAGCGGACTTAACAGTTATCCATGGTTTGCAAAGGACCACAGTGTGGTGGGGAGACCAGCCACGTCAGTCAAGTGAGAGCCTGTGGGGGGGGGGGGTCCCGACATAGTGCAACCCATCCATTTTTCTCCCCAGGGTGCCGTGTGTGGTGATGGGAGCGCACGTGTGTGCAATGGCATGCAGCCACACCAACATATCTCATGTCAGCCCCTCTCACTTGGGTGTGCCCCGACTGTGCTGCCAGGCAGCAGTCCCACAGCAGGAGTCTTGTCCCCTGCTCACCAATGACAGAGAGCAGTCCAGCAGATGCTTGATCCTTCCTCCCACTTCATCCTCCCAATCCTGTGCCATTTTTCCCTTTTTGTCCCACCCCCTTCCACCCGGAGTGTGTCTTGTCACTAGGTGCTGGCACACCTATGAACCCTGATGACTCCAATGACTGCTCAAAGCTCCTGCACTGACGCTTTCCCATACACCATCACCACCACCCGTGGTCACCCAGGTGGCAGTAGAGCAGAAGAACACTGAGTCCCCTTTCCCTGGAGGAGGAGGAGAGCATCCACTGGGATGCTCGACCCTCCTACCCTCAGCTGGCCCTCTGATAGCCCTGACTCATTCTTGTACCCGGGTCATCGGTGTCAACAAGCAGTGATGCTACTGCTGCACCAGCAGGCCATCTGTGAGCCTAGGTTTCCATACCAACCCTAGGATACTGTGATTGGCAGTGGCTAACACAGTCCTTAGAGGGTCAATGACACCTGCCACTACGTTTCTGCTTGCTGGTACTGCACAAGGATAGGAGCTAAGCAGGGAATATCCCCTTTCTGATGTTCCGTAGGGCTTGTCATGGACAACAGAGAATTTTTTTTTATTATTTCAGTAACCAGTTAAGGCCCATTAGGCACAATGCCTGTTTTCAGGGGTAACCCAGGAGGACAAGGGGGTGGTTAAGTGACTTGCTCAGAGTCACACAGTATGCAAGTGGAGGCTGTGCGAATCAGACTGAGGTCTGCTGGATGTACCAAGCTCATTTACAGTTTGTTTCTCTAACCTATAAACTCGACTGCCAGCCCAATCTTGCTTCACCCTATGATGCTGCTGTCATATGTGGAACTCAACTTAAGAAATGCCCCCTGACTGATAAAGTTTGAGTCATCATCCCTTAGTCTGCCCACCCCAGAAAGTGGCTGCCAGATGGGAAAGCTATGGGTTTTGCAAGTCATTGAATGGAGGTGGCCGACAAGATTTCCTTGACAGCGGCAGTAAGGGGGGGGGCCACCTTGGGATAATGAAGGGGTAGACTTTGCGAGAGTAAAATGAGGATATAGGTGGCCCGAACCTAGCAGCACTGCACACTGCGCTACCATGCAGGTGACCCAAGTTTAGGAAGGCGCTTGGGATGCTGCAGTGGGGGCTGGGCCTGTCCACAACAGCTGCCACTTGGTGCACTGCAGTTGGGGAGTGATGGCAACGTGCCACTGGTGTCACTACTGCAACCCATGCGATGGGCCAAGGGAGACTGCTCCCTCTGTAGGTTGTCGCTGCATGTAGCCGGGGAACAAGAGGCTACAGGCATGCCAGGTGGTGGAAGGGAGTGGGGAGAGAAACAAAGTGAGATAACTCAGGCTCCGCCCCTGTGAAGGTCTGGGTTCCTGGATTCCCCTGGGTCTAAGCACCTACTGACTGTGGATCCTAAATCACAACATGTGGGCTGCCTTGGAGGAGGACAGCCTTCCCTTAGAGTCCCCGCCATGGGGAGGAAGCTGCATACAATGTCAGTAGGGCATAAGGTCCTGGGGGTGAGTCGGGGGGGGATAATAGGGACAGACTGGGGTACATCTCTGGGACCAGGGTACATACCTGGTGAAGTATCGCCACAGAGAAACAATAAAGGAGAAAAAAAGAAATGAAACAAATTGGGGCTACAGTAAATATAGATGGGGCTGTCCAATGGCCTAACAGCAGTGCATTGTGCTACCGCACAGGTAACCCAGGTTTAGGGCCCAGGGGACTTGAGCTTGGACAGTTGAGACTGGGAGGAGCAACAGATATGGCAGCGTGTCCCCACCTGGAAACAGCAGCATCAAAGCCTGCAACCATAGGGACCCCTATGGTGGACTATGGGCTTGCTCCTCCACAGGGGCTCACTCAACATGTGTGAGGTGCACAGTGAGACAATATGTGATGCCAGTGGGGAGGTGGGTGGGCAAAGTTCACAGGTCAATTGAAGGAAAAATGGTGGCTGCCTGGAAGTTAGAACACTGGCACTCTTGGCATCTGTTAGTTCTGTGCTAAACCATACCTGCCAGCTATGTGACTTTGCTAAGCTGCTCAACCTGGACGAACGGCTCAGATACCAAACCTGCCTCCTAACTAAAAAAACACTCCTTGGTCTATCCCCTCCCGGTCTGACAGCCTCTATCCACCTAGCTCAACCCTTAGTCCAAACTCGTAGCTCCTCCAAGGCCACCCTGTCTATCCCAAGAACCAGGACCACCCATGGTCAACGGTCCTTCTATTACAGAGCCCCCAACCTGGTACAATACTCTCCCCAGCTCCATCACCGATACCCGTTCAATCTCCAGCTTCAAAACCGCACTTCGAAGTCAACTATTTAACATGCGTAGCTGTGCTTGTCCCCGGCCATAGGTGTTCAAGGTCACTGTACCAACAAAACTCTCTGAGTAGCTTCACAATCAACAACTGACAAAACTCACAAAGTGGCTCGCCCCCTCTTCTCATCATCTACCCTGTCCCTTAGCCACCTGTTTTTACTAACCTAGCAGCCCCTGCTCAAGACTAGTTGTCTGCTTAACCAATGTATGCTTACCTCTCAATCCTATCTGAATAACTGTATTAACCTGTGAATACCTAACCTGTTACACTGCTATTGTAAACAAAGTAATTACAGCATATATCTGCCTAAACTGTTGCCTGCTATGATGTAAAAAAAAAAAAAATGCTGTTATCTACAATGATGTAACGAAATGTTGTACTGTGTTTGTCCTCTTTGTGATGAGGTACCTTTGGAAACGAGCCTCTGGCTCAAAGGTTGTAAACTGATGTATAAATAAATGAAAAAAAAATAAATAAATAAACTGTGCTGTGGCAGGGAAGAGGCACACACCCCTGTTAGCTCTGCCATGGGGAGAGCAAAGGGGAAATAAATGGAGTGAGGTAAGAGAGGTTTATCTGGGTTGGTAGGATACAGACATGAGCCCGATGAAGGGCGTCCAGCCAAGCATTTCCGCCCAAGGAGGGTAAACACCGCGATGCGAAACATGAATAAACAGAATACAGTAAGCAAACACAAACAAGAACTGTGGATATTTAGTCATGTTGCATTGATAGTCCCACCATTTCTAGCTTCACCCGGATTTCATGACTTTTGATGGGCGTGGGTAATACAGATAATTAGAGTTTCACTCTGGGTTAATCCAGATTCTTATTCCCAGACTGGATACTCACTATTACCTGACCTATCTGATGAAAGTGGTCCAGATCATAGCCAGACAGCTCAGGGTAGTTCAGCTGGATGGTGACCAGGATATGGCATTTTTCTCTCCGCACAAAACAATCTATACATAAAATATAGAATAATGCATGGGGAAGTGTGTGTAATGAGGATTTTAAGTACACCTGAGGTGTGTGATGCCTCACAAACTCCTAAGAGCGAAGCTAGAGAGGTTTATCAAGGCATCGCACACCGGGGGGTGTGCATAAAATCTGAGCTGACACACACTTCCCAATGTTTTATTTTTTATAACTGGTTCCTTTGATTTTTTTGTCGGACAGGTACTTGCTGAACAGCCTAACGTTGGTCTTGGTTTTTCTTAGAGTGCTTCTTTTTTCTTGCTGCTCTATGAAGTTTTGTCTTTTGAGGTCACTAGGCTGCTGAAATTGTGATGAATTTGCCATTTTCAGGTGGATAGACAGACGTTAGTAGACTACTGGTTATTTTTCATTTCTGTAAGAAATGTGTCTTTCTTCAGCCACGCATGTTAGATTCCCACTCAGCGGTTTCAGGGAGGTTAGCACAATCAAGTTGACAGTGTGAGGAGCCAGTAGCACTAGCATGAGAGTGATTTTAGAATTTTTGCAAATGGTGTTTAATCAAACTCCATTTCGTTATACAAAGCTGATTATACACATGTGTATAATCAAACTCCGTTATACGTGGGTGATTATACACATGTCTATAATCAAACTCAGTTATACATGGGTGATTATACACATATGTGTATAATCAAACTCCGTTATACACGGGTGATTATATATGGCCATGTATAATGAAGTTTGACAACTTCTGGCCAGAGTTGATAATCATCACTAACAAATTATTATACTGCAATCATCCAGGGTGTCCGAGCGTTCTATGATGGAAATGACCCCAGCTCAGAATAATTAATTCCAGATATGGAAAAAGTATTCAGAAAATGGTACCCACACAAGATCAATCCTGGATAAAGTTAAACATGGAATAATCTAGCCATGCAGCAAGTATTAATGATGCGGTCAGTGCATAATCTGAGCAACTTTAATATTTTGGAGACAAACTCCTGGACTGGATTTTCCAACTCACAACATATAAAGGGTTAAGATAAATTAAATTTATTACACATACATAATAAATGATAGCCAACTGTTCATTATGTAAGGAATCACACCTGCCGAGGTGTTCAGGAGTGATCTAATATAACCACACCTTGGTTGCGTTGTGAGGCACGAGGCACATGCTGAATGCCATCAAGCACCTGAGAAGTCCATATATCAGCATGCCCAGACACCTCGAAGGGTGTTATTCCACTTATAAAATACATCCTAAGTTGAATTCTGAAGTGTAAACAGTCATTTTGCTCTGAACTGTCCAGGCGTGCTCTGATAACTGAACAGTCAGGTGATGCTCTCACCCAACAGATCAGTAGGATTTTATCACCTATTTTATAAAAGGGTATAATTCAATTATGGGGTTAGGGGAACATTATAAACCAAAAGAGTGTAAACCAATGGTTTGTCATCAGACCCCCAACCCCCGTACACTTTTACCCTTGTTCACAGTTGCTGATTTGTAAATTTTTTTAATAAAATTTGAATATGCCAAAAAATAAATTTCATGTACTAAATTTTCTTCAGCTGCTAATACTCTGCTTACAACAACCACAGTGTTCTGCTAAGTCGTGCTGATGTTGCTAGTGATCAGTGCTGATGAATTTACTTGGCAGTTTGTTTTCAAACAGAAGATTGACAGCTGTGTGTCATAATTCACTTTTTCACATCATACCAATAAATTATGAGATTCATGCTGTCAGACCAGTGAATTACAATGTTTCAAAAGAAGGCCTCATTGTGAACAGTTTGCCCATGTATTATACCAAGGCATAAAATAAACGGGTTCACATCGCAATTTGCAACCCAAGATCAAGGAAAAGCGAGTCAACTTTTGGAACAATTAGCAGTCATTGCTAATCATTCTGAATTGGCCCTGGGTCCTTTAAAAATGCCCTTTTTGGCATTTTGTGACATGCTTCATTAATTCCCCCACCCATTTTTCCTGTCCTCTCCCCAGCCCCTCCTGATTGCCTGTAACCCACCCCACCCAGTCTCTGTGTGGGAGAAATGTTACATCCTCTTGCAGCATGACCCCAGGAGAAGAGCAAGTAGGTCCAAAAGCTCCAGCCGGAGCAAAACTTATGGTAAGTTCCAGTTTCCTTTTTTTTTTTAAATTAATAGTATTTATTAGCTCGTCGGTGGTGTTTAGTAACACATTTTTTTATTTGTGTTGCAGGAAGGAGTCACACTGGAGCAGGATAAGCCGAGGAGGCCGAGACGGTATGTAAGGGGACCGTAACCAGACAGCCATGTGAAGCATCGTGGCGGGGCGAGCAGGCGTGATGCAGATACCTGTCTGTGCAACTTACTCGTGGAGGAGCAGTGTGCAGAGCTGAACAATCGAGGGAGTCTCAACAAAAAAAAACAAGTACAAATTTTTCTCTTTTTTTTTTCTGGGGAGCCTGGAGGAGTGAACTCAATGGGAGGGCACATAGCAGGGCAATGGCATGACTGGGGGAGCGGTCAGGGCAAGGTGGGCACCTCGTGGGCAAAAATTAACGGACAGGAAGCAGCAAGTAAATGTGAACTATTGCTGGCAGAGAAAGAACAGGTGTAAACAGTCTTTCTTTTGTGCCCAGCCCAATTGAATGCCAGTGACTGATCTGACGGGGGAGAATATCAAACGTAACTGTGCTCTTGCAAACTGCTTGGGAACAGAAAATAAATATTGTGCCTGGTTTTTCCAGAGAGTTCCGAGGGCTAATGTATTGTGCCCTGCTTTTGGCAGAGATGAAGGGATAACAGTGGTTAAACAGTCATGCCCAGCTTCAAAATGTGCCCAGCCCTTATTGCAGCAATGATGATGGAAATTAAGCAAACAAACTGTATTGACTTGCAAGTAGAGCATTTTTGGGAACAGAACAAGAAGAAGAATTGTGCCCTGGTTTACTCCAGAGAGTTTTATGAAGGGGGAGGAAACAAAGGAAAAACTTCTGTGACATTTAAGTAAATGTACCCTGCTTTTGGCAAAAATGAAGGGGACAATGAATGGTCATGCCTGCCCTGCCCAGCCCTTTTTTGCAGCAGTGATGAGTTAAGAATTGTGCCCTGGTTTTTCCACAGTTCTCAGGGGAGAGGAAACAAAGCAATAGAAAAAATTGTATCTGTGCCTGCCCTGCTTTAGCAGACATGAAGGGGACAAAAACAAAAATACGCCTGCTCTGTTGCACTGGGGAAGTTGTAACTCTTGTGTGCCTTGCCCATCGAACCTGAGGGGACATTACAAATTAAGACACTAGCCCTGTCGCCAGCTACAGCTTTGCTGCAGCAGTGAACTTTGGGGAAGAGTTCTGTTCACAGCCCTGAAACTAAGTGCGTGCCCTGTCTATGGCAGAGATCAGGGACAAGTTAAACATGAATAATGCCCTGCTGACAGCTTTCCTGCAGCAGTGAACTTTGGGGAACTGTTCAGTTCACAGCTCTGAAACTAAGTGTGTGCCCTGTCTATGGCAGAGATCAGGGACAAGTTAAACATAAATAATGCCCTGCTTCTAGCTTTGCTGCAGCAGTGAACTTTGGGGAAGTGTTCGGTTCACAGCTCTGAAATTAAGTGTGTGCCCTGTGTATGGCAGAGATGGGGACATTTTGGGGGAGGGGGGCTCGGGGGTCATAGCAAATCTGCAGCTGCCATTATTTTATTTTTTTTTTTACAGAGAGAGTTAGCCAGATTACAGTAACTTGATGTGTTAATTTTTAGGTGCACAGCTTGACACAGTCTTGTTTTGCTAACTTCAAACTTTTTAATAACTGCAGTCCAACATGGCTGGAGTTAAATTAGCAACTGCAGAGGGATGGCGCCAAAAATATGATCCAGAAAATAATTGGCTACAGATTAGCAGTGAGGGAGACTGTGCAGTGCGTGTTAGCTGCAAATTGTGCTGTGAGTAGAGATGACCTACGTGGGTTGAGGATCTTCAGTGAGGCATTAATTGCAGGGATTACAGGCCCCCAGCTGAAAGTTGACACCATCCGGAAACATCTTCTGACAAAGCAGCACAAGAAAGCTGTTAACATTTTCAAATTTGGTAGAACAAGGTCACCACTTGAAATTTATTTTTTTATTTAGTTTTTGTTGACCGGGTTACGTGCACTAGGCAAATCCTGCCTATTTTCAGGCACGACCTGGAGGAGTGGGATACAGATGAATGCCAACTGACCTTGAACCAGATGAAACTGTTGGTGGTATTTTTAGTGAATGAGGGAAATTTGGCCAGGACGCCAGGGAAATCCCCACACTCTTTTCGATAAGTGCCATGGGATCTTTCACTATCACCAATCCAGGCAGGTGGGACTTCGGTTTAACATCTCATCCAAAAGATGGCACCTCAGAAGTGCAGCACCCTCTCATGCTGCACTACAGTGTCAGTACTGGGATATTAACCCAAGTGCCAGATGTGGGAACTGAACCCACAGCCCTCTGATCTCCCGGCCTCAGAGGCGAGTGTGCTACCTACTGAGCCACTGACACTGACAACATATACATCGCCATACCACAATTGGTAAGTTTAAAATGGGGGGATGGGGAGAGGTTTAGGGGTTTGGACTGAGACTTAAAACTTATTTCATTTATTTGTAGGGAGAGCTTTCAGTAATGCAGAGGAACAGCATAGAACAATTCTAGGCAGGCTGATGGAGATCCTGAATATGATGGCCAAAGAGGACATCCCTAATAAAAAGTCTGAAGCAATAGTAGAACAAGAGAAGCGCCACAGAGTTCATTTGGGCAATAAATGCATTGACGCTGTTAGTGGGAAAGAACTCACAATGTGTATTGGCAAGAACCTGGAAGAAAACCTGCTGGCAACTGTCAAAAATGCAAATTATTTTTCCGTGCTTGTGGACGGTAGTACTGACAGTGGTGTAATTAAAAAGGAACTGGTTTACGTAATTTATGTAAATCCCATCATTGGTCACGTGGAGACTAAGTTTTTACAAATGAAAGCTATATCAGATGGCACAAGTGAGGGATTGAAAAATCTCCTTTTAGACATTTTTACAGAGTCTGGCCTTAATATAAAAAACATGGTTGGGTTTGGGGCTGATGGGGCCCACCTGTCAACATGGGTGTAAGACAGGGTCTTGCTGCTCTTTTAAGGGAAGACATGCAGCGGTTAGTTGGTGCTCATTGTTTCTCACACAGATTAGAACTGGCCATAGAAGACACTCTGGATAACACCTATTTCAACAATGTTTCAAACCTTCTGACCCAACTGTTCTATCTCTATTAGAAAAGTCCTGAGAGACTCAGAGAGTTACGGTCCCTTGCCCAGGCCATGGAGATGTCAGTTGAAAAGCCCAAGAAGGCCCATGGCATACACTGGGTGCAGTATAAACTTCTTGTCACCCGTGCTGTTACCAAATCATTCCCTGTAATTTGTGCCCATTTAGAATCTATGGCCGCAGACCCAACTAATGACCAGGTCAAAGCCAAGGGAGTGTTGCAAATTATGACTAAATTCCAAATGGTGGCACGCCTTTTGTATTTTGAACAGCTGCTTCAGCCACTTGCCAGGTTCTCACTAGCACTTCTAAAAGAAGTAGTTCAAATGCCAGAGCTACTTAGCTCTGCTGAAACTTTGAGAAATACTCTTGACCATGCTAAGCAGAGTGGTCCCATAGGTGACAGTAAACTTGACATTCTCTTACAAAATGAGTCTGATGTTCTTTCAGGAACATGTGCTGAAGTGACTTCCAAATGTGTGAAATTAAACAGCAAACCAAGAAATACATTACAAACATTGAGAACTGTTGTGAACAAAGGTTCAGGTTGACCGATTAAAGTAATATCTATAACCGTGCAAAAGTGTTAGATACATGTCCAGCTGCAGACAGAAAGGAACTGGAGCTGTATGGTAACAGTGACATTACTGCAGTAGCTGACCACTTTTCAGCACTTTTGCGGCCTGACTGTAATAGCACTCTGCTACTTGCAGAATGGCAGGAGTTTAAGATTTTTGCTCAAACCAATTTCATCAGTCTTTCTGCCTCTGCTGTCTGGTCAAAGCTGGCATGTGGTTTCCAAATTCTTATCCAAATTTGTTGAAACTTGTCAATGTGTTGAGAGTATTTCCTGTGTCTAATGCAATTGTAGAAAGGTGTTTTTCAACTACGAACAGGGTAAAAACTAACTGCAGAGCAAGTCTGGCAGAGGATACTGTAGAAATATTGATTTGCATTAAAATGCAGGGCCCCCTTCCAGCTGAATTCAACCCAGACACGGCTGTAGACATATTTTTTAGTGCTAAACCAAGACGTCCTAGTGATCTGACAGCTGAGGATGGTGGACCACCCCCAGGTCCCTCCCCCACAACATGCCAGATTTACTGGCTACATGCCTGGAGGAGAAGAGTAGCAATAGATTGCACCCAATCCTTGTTGGTAACTGTGTGGTCAATCACAGTCCTAGGTGCTGGAGTTTTTATGCTGGGGCAGGGGTCCATTATGTTTAATTTGTCACTACTCATGATCACGCTCACAAATTCACGGTCTGCTCTGGCAGACATCCTATCTTGACTCTTAAAATGTATGTGTGCTGCTGCACAATTGCTGTATTTCTCTGGAAACGGCTAAATAAAACAGTTAACAGTCTCTGCAAAGTGTGTGCAATGTGTATTTTATCAATATAGAGCAAGATAAGTATATTTTACGGGGCTTTGAGCAAAAATATAAATTTTTGGTAATTGCTGATCAACTTCGGCCAATTGCTAATCATTTTTATGTTGCTTGCACACATGTGCAAGAAACATAGTGCCATCATCGGAGATTTCGGAGGTGTGTCACCTCCTCCTCCAATTCAGTCAATGAGCTGGCAGGCGCGGCCCCTGTAAGCCAATGCAGTTTGGAGCTGTCTATGACACGCTCCAAAATGCAGTGGCATACAGTTGAAAGGGGGAGCTACACTTCAGTGAACACCGATAAGCGTAGCTCCCCCCCACACGCAGGCGTGCGTGCCCCGCACGTCCTGTGTAGCCGACGGGGTGCCCAATCCCCGCCGGCTGAGCTGCTGTCGTCCCTCCGTAGCTGGCGCCACGCTGGGAGCCCACCCCAGCGTGGCAATCAGTTCTTTGGCCGACAGGGTGCCCAATCCCCGTCGGCTGACGAGCCTCCATCCTGTGCCTGCCGTATTCCACCCCAGCATGGCAAACGGTCCCACGACGTCTTTTTTTTTTAAACCTGTAAAACAAAACGGTCCTGGCGCGTCTCGACACCCCTCCACAACCGCACCCACCACTGCACCCAGCCTCCCACCCCCCCTCACCCCATACTTACCTCCGGACTCGGCGCGATGATCTTCGGTGGACCGGGAACACGTCTGCACTCTTCAAAGCCGACCGCGAACTGAGGAAATGCCGGTAAGCTGTATCATGGGCTAGATAGGAGGGTTCAACTTTATTGCATATCTCAGGCATTTTGGGAATTTTTGCACCAAATTTTCAACATGGGGTTTTAGGACCCCTTCTCATGAATGATGTCACTGTCATGGCGTTATTCGGGCCCGAAGGGTGATTTCGCGCCGTGACTGCGAAATCACCGCGAGCTGAGCTCTTCAGCATGTTATCGAGAGGGTCCGCCATGTTAATTAAGAATTCAAAATGACATGTTCTAACATGCATTCTTGCGGTTCTCATGAGGCTCGTATAGTTGCAAATTTCAATATTTTCACTCCAGATTTTCAACATTACCATTTTACCACACCTTCTTATGAGTAGTACAGCTGTCATTTTCACATCTCACCCAAAATGTGTTTCCTCCTGTAGCGCAGAATGGCGCAGTCGGTGTGCTGAAATCAATGTACGGGACAAATTAAGAAAATCACAGTGACACGTTCATGAGCAGAGGTCTTAAAATGGCTATGTTGAAAATTTGGTGAAAAATTCCTAAAATGACTGTTTTACTTAGCTATGCTATGCAGTTCCAGGCTCGTAAGTTCACAAATTTTCAATATTTTCACTCCAGATTTTCAACATTGCCATTTTACCACACCCCCTTATGAGCAATACAGCTGTCATTTTTCACATCCTGCCCAAAACGTGTTTCCGCCCATGTAGCGCACAATGGCGCAGTCGGTGTGCAAACTCAATGTATGGGACACATTAACAAAATCACACTGACACTGTTCATGACCAGAGGTCTTAAAATGGCTATGTTGAACATTTAGGTGAAAAATTTCTAACAATGACGGCTACGGTGCGTTGCGGTTCCTCGCACGCTCGTAAGTTCGCAAATTTTCAATATTTGCACTCCAATGACTTCCAAATACCTAAACAGCACATAGAAGCAAGCAACATTCGGCACTGACAAATGCTTGTTTACTTTGATTAGCGAAGGCCGCTAATCAAGCCTCCAACACTAATTTATGCCTTGCATACAGCTTTATGCTCTGAATGCTTGGGGGAGGGGCGTAGGAAAGGTAAACAAGTCACTACCTCTGGTGTACTTAAAAGACCTGCATAATTTAGTGGCTTTAGAAAGTTGTAAGAAATTAACAGAATTACATGTTATTTCATGTACACAGTAACAGTAATGTGATGACAGAAGGGATTTAAAGTCTATTTTGTCAGCCACTACTGCTGTATGGCTGTTTTGATATATATATTTTTTTTTGTAATGTTTACTGATAACCAGAAAGACTCTTAAGCCTTATGGACCATTTTCGAGAATGTCCTGGGGCAACAAAAATGCCACAAACAACATTCTGTAAATACACTATCATACAAACAGTATATAAAAATATATACAGAAAAAATGTACAGGAGATCAACAGCAGTGATGTTTAGCATTATCAAGTAAAAGTATTCTAAAACTCATTTTAAATGTCTGAGCAGTCTCTCCCATATATTAGCAGGAACTGAGTTCCAGGTCTGAACAGCATAATATGAAAAGGTACGTTGGTCAAAAACTGTTTTTCTAATCCAATTTCAAATCAACAGATGATCCAAGATTAAAATACTTTTCAGGTGGGGTTCAACAGATGGAGCGGACGCCCCCCTCACTCTCATTTTCATTTGCGCTTTATCCGTAACTTTGACCTCAGTCCAATAATCCTCTGTCTTTAAAGTTCTGCTAAAAATAGAAATATCTCTCATGTTCTATGTCTGCCCCCCCGCCTTTTTTTTTTCCCTCTTTTCTTTCTCGTTCTCCCCTATTCCAAAACCTTGCTGATTTTTGGAGAATTTTAATTTCAAGACTCCACTGTTCTGGCAGTTCTATTTGGAAAGTTATGGGATTATTAATTTGAAAATAGCCTGCTGACAGATCTTCACGCCCAGTCACTAGTTGTGGAAACAACAGAATATACAACATGCTGTACTCCCTATAGGCAGTTTTTAAGTGTCGCAACAGATGCTTTATCAATACCATTGAGGCTGAAGGGAATTTAATGCTGTAGCCTCCCAAGGTACAGGTCTTTAATACCAGAATCTTGGACATTAACATGCATAAATCTCTCAAATGTGAGTAACTATCCTGTGCACTGAGCATGGTCAGTTAAAAAATGAAAATGTACTCAACTGTTATGCCTTTTTGTGCAAATAATCATATTAGCCAAGAATATGGTGTCATTAATGTAATTATGAAACATGAAATATTGCTACTTTTTTGTTTCTGTATGGAAATTAATAAATAGAATATATAAAATATACTTTTCAGGTACAATTATCATATCTTGCAAGATTTCCAAAGCTGCTCCATTTAACATTTTCCATATTATTGTGGCGAGCACTCCTGTTGTGCTGGGATCAGGTGGGCTACTGGTTCTGTTTTGTTACCTCAGACCTGAAGTTAGCCTAGATGTAAAAGGGGAGGCAGGTGCAACTAAAGGTGCTTATTGTAGGGAGGGGAATGCAAGTGTCACGTCAAAACTAATAAAGCAATGCCACGGAAGGGTGGTACCACCAATAACAGTTGTGGTAATGTCATACTCTAAGACTGATACTACATATGTTAAGCAGCTCTAAGCACTCTCAGCAATTCACTGCACTTTAAGTTAATACAAATGCAATGCATAAAG
The DNA here is from genome assembly GCA_016271365.2 of Neoceratodus forsteri. Lineage (NCBI taxonomy): Eukaryota > Metazoa > Chordata > Ceratodontiformes > Ceratodontidae > Neoceratodus > Neoceratodus forsteri. The sequence continues at coordinate 958,445,447 of CM028130.1, read as the reverse complement.
TCTCTACGACTCTAATGACCCTGGCCAGGGGTAATCTAAAATAGGGGCCTGGTTAACCTTCATGGAGTTAGAGCACTCAGTAACCTACTGTCTGTGAATTCACAAGGATGTGAAAGAGAACAAGGATGTAACCAAGGAGGGAGCCTTTGTAAGTGAGGCAGTACACTAGTTGGAGCTCAAAGGTCAATGGAGGTGCCTCCAGAAGAAGCCAGAAGAACTTTTACTGTGGCAAGGTTGGGATCTCCAGAGGGTTTGCCTCTTTTCCAGGTTTGAAAAACATATCTGCCTGAAAAAAGTTGTGACAGACCGCCAGGCTGGATGCCATTTAAAAACTCTTTCATCAGACCATCTAGTCTCCAGAGAAGAACTCATTACAGACTGCCATACAGGATACAGCAAAGCAAGCTTCTTTTGTAGGACCCTTTGGTCACTGGTGAAGAAGTTGTTGCAGACTGCTGGACAGGGTCTCCACAACAAATATCAGTTGTAATGCACACATCTGGCTGTTTCGTCACTCCTAGATCTTGCCGCTTTCAATGTTGCTGAAAAGGAAGCCCCACCCTACTGTACATGAGCCAGTGCAGCTCCTAAGCTGCCTTCACTTCCTAAAAGGGCTGCGCCAAAGGAATGAAGCAAGAGGTGACCTTGCTGACTACCACTCTTGTTCCCATATCTGTATGACAGGCCCCAGAATAGATGTGTATGGGACTGAGGAAAAAGATCACAGCAGTACAATAACGTTCTTAAACAAACAAGTGTCATCCCTTTCTTGTGCATGCTAGGATGTCCTGTCACAAGTACCAACATTACAGCTTAGTCAGGTCAACTCAGTTCCTTAGGTAGTTCACAAAGTGGGATGATTATCACAGTAAGGCACTGTCTGAACAGTAGCTCTGGGTAGTAGGCCTATTTTACAAAGTATGTTGATGTCATTATTAGGTGTCGTTGCAGGGCTAACTCATGCAGAAGGACAAGTCACTTGCAGTTACAGGGCAGATGACAGCTCATGCAGTCCTGCAATGTCACTTTACGCAGTAGTGTAGGGACTATTCAGTCAGTACTATAAACACGGGTGCCAGAACCAATGGGTAGGGGGCAGCCCCCCAAACACACTTTTCCCCCTGCAGTCTTCAAGGTGCCCCTAGGGTTACCACCTGCCCTGATTTTGTCAAGACAATCCTGATTTGGGCAACTGTGCCTTGCCAAAAAATATGAAAAATACTAAATGTCCTGATCTTAAAGTAGAAAAATATTTTCATGCCTTCCTTCAGAAGCTGAAAAAAACTATGATACTTTAGCTAAATGAACACCTAAAAATTATAGGAAACTATATAAACAACTACAGAGCCTCAACACTTAGCCTTAGTTCTGATTATTTGGAGGAAAAAAGTCTGTTGCATTGGTTAAGGTTACATGCCGTCCGGTGAAAAATCAATTTTCTCTCTGTATGAAATGTCCCACTTTGGGCTTCAAGGTGGTAACCCTAGGGCCTCTTTAGTGCATGCAAGTTAAAGAGAGAAGCAATAATGACCTCCTTTGCAGTTTTGTGTGTACAACTCAGTCTCCAACTCAAATGGAAGCTCCTGCAGGTTAGCACTGGAGCTGCAATCCAGTGGTCAGCCTCACCGCTGTGTCAAGGCAACTATCAGAGTTACCTTGATGTGATGCAAGGCTTGGCCATTTGCTTCCATTTGTACTCATCGAACCAAAAACTCCTGAAATTGCTTTAAATATCTGCTTTTTTTGGGGGGTACATGTGCTACATTATTTCATGTGTTTTGTATTAGCAAATGTGTTAATTTCTGTGTATAAAAACAGTGGTTTGCACAAATTGCCTTTTCTACTGGGCCCTTCTGAACTTCATCCCTCCCACTTTGCCCCATTTTCCAGCACTTCTTGTAGTGGCAGAGGTTTTATTTATTCACTACTGCAAAGTCAGTACACACTGCAGTAATATGGGTTGTGTATTCGGTATCGCAAAATCAGTAAACACTGCAGTAACATAGGTTGTGCATTCAGTATCGCAAAGTCAATACACACTGCAATAATTTCCCCTTTAACCTGGTGTAGCTCCTGTGGAGCGTTTTGGGTCACACCCTACGGGTGGTTTTACAAGTGGTTATTGCTCCTTGGTTTATTATTAGCTCCCACACAGCTGTACTAAGTCCCGCCCCATGGGTGTCAAGCTTTTCTTTCAACCTGCCCCCCCCCAATGGTTGTTCCTGTGGAGCTGCACTAGAACCTCGCCCCACGGGTGGTCTTATGATTGGGCTAGGCCCGGCCACTACTCTGGCTCTTGCTAAGCCCTACGCTGCCTCCATGGGTGGTTGCCATCGAGTGTCCCTCCCTCCCATGTGGCCTTGACCGCTTCTCAGGCACCTGATGGCACAATTCACCTGGGCACTAGAACTTTACGCAATGTCAACAGTGGTCGGTACCTAGCTACGCCGCTGCCCACTCACCACCGCTGCCAGGAAACTGGAATGGGGGCAAGTATCGGTGAATGTACTGAGGGACAGGGGAAAGCGTATCTTCTTTGCTGCTCTGCTGTGGACCGAATGATTCACTGCTATGGCCAGCTAATGGGAGGGACACTCCAGAAGCTGATGGGACTTCACCCCTCAGGCAAGCCTAGTTCTCTGCAGATCAGTGTCCCCTCCTTCATGTACCGCTGCTTGGTAAAACTTCTGTTCTCAAGGGCCGCTGGCCATTCTTGGTTTGAACTTGGTTCAGGGCTCCATTCTCAAAGTCCTTTTTTCATAGGCTGTCATCCTCCAAACTCCTCCTCAGAATATTTAAATGCCATAATCCATGAATTGCAATCGGTCTATGAACTGGGGAACATCACAGTTATGGGAGATTTTAACCTTGGTGATATAGACTGGATTAATACCTCAGCTAAATCCACTAATAGTCGTACTTTTGTGGCTACCTGTGCACAGCTCCATTTAAAACAAAGCATTCTGGTCCCTGCAAGAGGTAATAACATCTTAGACCTAGTGCTGCATATCGATACCCTTCGTGTTAAAGATCTACAGATTGAGGCACCACTTGGGAATAGCGATCATATGTCTGTCTCCTTTTGCCTAATGTGTATGTGCTCAGTCGATGTGGAAACCACCTTGATATACATGTATGACAAAGCTGATACTGTGGGTTACGAATCAAGCACTTGGCCTAATAGATTAGTATAAAGCACATAATGATCTCAATATACAAAAATACTGGAAACTACTGTATAATACTCTATTACAAATAAAAGATAAATATATACCAGCTAGAGAACATTTTAAAAAGGGGAAACAATCCAAAATGGCTCAACAAAACCATTAAAAGGCTCATTAGGCTAAAAAACAATAACTATGCAAAATATTTAAAATCTAAAACTATACAAAACTGGGAAGGTTACCTTTCTGCCCAGAAAAAAATGTAAAGTCAGCATTAGGAAATCCCAAAGAAAATGGGAACTTAATTTGGCCATGCATGCAAATAAATCTAATTGTAAATATTTCTATTCACATATCAACTCACTGAAAAAAAAAAAACACTGTAAGATCGGACCAATTCAGGTTAATGATGTTGATATACATGATCCCAGAGACATGGCAAACATCTTCAACGCAGAATTCTGTAACGTATGTACTGGTTCTACACTCTATATTCCTGTGAAGTCCCAATTACTTTTGAGCTTGACGCAATAGCTGATAAACTTCTTTTACAGAAAGGTACAACTAGTATGGGGCCAGACCTCATTACTGGACACTTTCTTTATCTACTTGCTGAAAGACTGGTACTCCTTTTAAAATTCCTGTTTGACTCATGTCTTAGTAAAAAGGTTGTCCCTAATGAGTGGAAAAGGGCCAATGCCATGCCCATTCATAAAAAAGGGACTAAATCGGACTGGTCTAATTATTGACCCATTAACCTAACTTCACCTTTGTGCAAAATATTCGAAAGTCTGATTAAGGAAATGATGGCGCCTATCTTAAAGAAATCTGATAGTGAACAACACGGATTCAAGAAAGGAAGGAAGAGGTTGTCTAACCTACCTAATGTGCTTTTGTGAAAATATCAGTCAGATAGTAGATCATAAAAAGTCATGCAATATCATTTTTATAGATTTCAGCAAGGCCTTTGATGTCATGCCTCCCTGGGCCTTAATAACTAAATTACAAACTCTACATATCAATAAATTCATAATAAAGTGGATCTGTAACTGGCTATCCAACCGTACACAGCGCGTCACAATTAATGGATTTTTATCCGATGTTGGACATGTTACCAGTGGGGTACCGCAGGGCTTGGTACTGGGCCCATGTTTATTTCAGGTCTTTATCTCTGACCTTACTACAAACTGTTTTTCCACTACCATCAAATATGCTGATAACATTAAGATTGGAGGTCCTTGCTCCAACCTTGAAGACACTGGTACAATCCAACGTGATCTGGATATTATTTCATCTTGGGTTAATAAATGGGGCATGAGGTTAAATAACGACAAATGTAAGGCCTACATAATCTTATCAGTACATATGTTCTGGGAAACTGTACTTTGGTGATTACCACTGATGAGAAGGATTTAGGGGTGACTGTGACCAATAACCTGGAGTATGACTATCACATTAACGAGGCAGTAAATAAGACTAATAAGATCATATGGTCCATTAAATGTAACATCACCTCTAGAGATTCTAGGGTAATGATGCCGCTGTTTAGGGCCTATGTTAGGCCTTATTTGGAGTATGTGTCACAGCTTTGGTGTCCATATAAAAAGACTCATATTTATCAATTAGAGAAGGTGCAAAGAAAGTATACTAAGCACTTAAAAGGACTGTATAATCTGCCTTATAAAGACAGACTAAATACTCTTAATTTGCTGTCACTGGAAACACATCGGTTATGTGGGGATTTACTGTTTCTATACAATATTATTCAGGACCCAGTCCTTATGACTGACTTGGGTCTTCAACTTAAGGTTCATAGATATGACACCAGAGGTCATCCACTTCAATTAACTGGAAAATCCTGCAATTATTTAAGAAGGAAGTTTTTCTTCACGTTAAGGATTATTAACCCCTGGAACAAACTTCCACTTAATGTCATTATCAGTAAAAATAAAACAGAATTCAAGACGAGGCTGGACACCTATTTAATATCTAATACTTCAAGATTGTATTATAACTGATTAGTATGGGAGCTTTTATGGGCCTCTGGCTCTCTTAATACCTTAGTATGAACCTTAGTATGAAGCTGGCATGTTGGCCACGCTCTGGGTTAGGGCAGAGGCAGCGTTCAATGAAAATAAAAAATATATATATGTTTTTTGCAAGGTCTTTACACTGCAGCCCAGGCAAGGGTTTACTATGGGGGGGGGTCTCAATTGGCAGCACTGGGTCAAAGCAGGAGGGTGATGGAGTGGGACGCTGGCACATGGGTGGCTAGATACGACAGGGATGGCTATCAGAAAGAAGCAGGGGCTATTTACAAGAAAAGGTGCTGAACATGAGAGAAACTGACTGCTGGGCAGTGTGGCCACTGGCCACTACTGAGAAAACCGTTTGTACTAACAGGGCTCTATTCCTGGGGGACCTGGCTAAATCGTGTCTCTACCTATTTTCTGAGGTTCCCCTAGCCCATATGCTTAACTGCATACTGGAGGGCTACAACTTTAGGACACTACATTATTAAGCCTACAGTACAAAATATTTCACTCTGATCTCTATAAGAAGCCTTTTTAATGCTGTACACAAACAACATTGGTGCATTTGCAAATAACCATTAAAGATAACTACAAACATATTATAAAGGACACGCATTTTGGAGAAAGAATCTTCTGCTGCTGATCAAAACATGGGGTGTAGGCCATCCCAGTGGCATGGAGGGCTGAGGTGCTGCACGCCTTAGCTCCTGCCATGCCAGCGACCTGTGTTCGGTGATGAGCACAGGTTGCTGGGGGTCAGCTGGGTGAGGACTGAGAGGTCGCTTGGCAGCTCTTCTCTCCCAGATAGGGAAGGTTGGCTCTTCTGGCCTTTGACCACCACCGTGTGGAAATGTGGCAGTGGTGAGGGCTATGGAGGAGAGCTGGGCACTAGGCCAGGGGTGGGAGGAGCAAAGTCACTCGGACCAAGGTGTACCTGTGTGCCTCCATGTGCACATCCGACCTTGTCTAGGACTCCAGGGGTAACAACAAGAAACTCAAGTGAAAAATTGGGAGTTGGGGCTTGATGAACCCACCCCCCGTAGCACCGATGGTCTGCCCGAGGTCGGAGGAGGTGTGACTCTGGATGGCCGCGGAGCCAGAAAATGGGATGGGCTGATACAACCGCCCAGCCTTCCAAGAGGATAAAGGAAAGGATAGTAAAAAAAACACAGGGAGTCCACATTTAAGAAGAGGAAGAATTACATTTTGAGAAATCCCAAAAACTTCTGATCATAGGAGACTCCATGATTCGGGGAGTTGATACCCATCTCCAGCCAGGGGTGATGGTCAGATGTCTCCCAGGTACATCAGCATGGAGAGACACTGACCGCATTGCTAAAATTGTTCACAAAGCAGGAGAAAACATTGATGTCCTAGTACACATAGGGACTCAATGATCTCGCCAGCCGGCCTGCCTGGGAGACCAAGGAACACCTGACTAGGCTGGGTGACAAACATCATCTATTTCGTCGGCATCTCCTTCTCTGAGATCCTGCCAGTCTGGGAGAAGGAGCAGATGGACGGAAGGTCAGAAGGGAGATAGGGGAGCTAAACACGTGGCTCAAGGACTGGTGCCAGGAAAAGGACACAGATTTGTAGGGAACTGGCAACAGTTCTGGGGCGAAAGTTCTTTAAATTTGATGGACTGCATCTGACTAAAGAGGAGTCAGTGCATTGGGGCAGAAGTTTGGCGTCTTTGCAGAATATTTAAACTATGCAAATGGGGAGGGTGCAGCACCCTTACATTGAATGGAAGAACACCTCCCCTCAGCTAAGTGGTCAAACCGAATTCAGTGTGTTTGCCATTCATTTGCATCACCAGGTAAGAAAAAGGTTTGTCTCCCATACGATGCACAGGGGTAATGCCAAACCTCACCCAACAACTAACACACCAAAATCTGGCCAATGGAAAATCATGTACACAAATGCTCACAGCCTGGGAAATAAGATCCCAGACCTGCAGGCAATAATGTCAGAGGCTAAACTGGACATAGTAGCAATTAGTGAGACGTGGTTTACCAGTAACCACATATGGGAGACTTCAGTACCTGGCTATGTATTGTTCAGAAGAGACCGAGGTGCAAAAGGGGGAGGAGTGGCCCTGTATGTTAATGAAAATATCAAAGCCAGAAATTCAGAATACACATAAGGAGCCAGAAGAACTGTGGGTCACCCTGGAAACAGAAATGGGACAGCCATAAGAACTGGTGTTGTCTACAGGCCCCAGACCAGAGGGAGGACATAGACACATTACTGTTAGAAAGATATACAAAACATGACAGCTAAAGGGAGGTTCTGATAATGGGAGACTTCAACATGCCAGATACAGATTGGTCAATACCAGCAGGAACATCTGCCAGAACTAGACTCATAGTGGATTCCTGCAGGGAGGCCTCAAACAACTGGTACAGCAACCCACAAGAGACAGGGCTATCCTAGATCTAGTACTGACTAACAAAGAGGGATCACAGATCTCCAGGTAGAAGGTCACCTGGGGCCAGTGACCATCACATGGTATGGTTCAATTTGGCTACTACATCTAAATCATCCCATTCAAGGCAAAAATATGGGACTTCAGAGGAGCTGACTTTGATAAGATGGCCAACAGAGTTAAGCTAGCCCTGGCAAAAAGAAACACAGGTGAGGAGGTACAGGCAAAGTGGGCAAGCATTAAGGATACAATACTTGAAGCAACATCCCATTGTGTTAGACAGAAAAGGAGCAAAAAAGAGGAAACCACTTTGGTTCTCAGTAATAGCAGAAAGGTCAGAGCCAAAAGGCTGGCCTTCAGAAAATATAAGGAACACAGCGGATGAAGATAGGGGCATACCAAACTGCCCTAAGGGAAGCAGGTAAGGCAGTAAGGCAGGCAAAGTCCCAAACTGAGGAAACACTAGCACAAACAGTAAAAGAAGGTGACAAGACTTTCTATAGATACATTAGTGAAAGGAGAAAGTCCAGAGGGGGTGCTAAGCTTAATGGAGAAAAGGGAGCATGTGAGGAGGAGGACCTGTAAAGGCATCTATCCTAAATAGATACTTTGCTCAGTATTCACTGAAGAGAAGGTAGGGCAGGGCCCACAGCTCAGCATCATGGACACAGGGGAGGGAGGTGAGCACTACTCCCTTCACAAAGAAAGGGTCCTACAAGAGCTTGCTAAGCTCCAGGGTGGATAAGGCAATGGGACCTGATGGCATACATCCCAGGGTACTTAAGGAGCTAAAGGAGGAACTAGCAGAGCCATTAGCAGAATTGTTTAGTGAGTCTCTGAGCACAGGAGAGGTCCCAGAAGACTGGAGAGGGCTCATGTGATCCCTCCACAAGAGTGGTAGCAGGGAGGAGGCGGGAACTACAGACCGGTCAGTCTTACCTCAGTAGTGGGCAAGATTATGGAAGCACTCCTTAAGGAAAGGATAGTGCAACACCTGGAACCATAGGGCACAGGATCCAAGACAGCATGGGTTTACAAAGGAAGGTCCTGTCAAACTAATCTCATAGATTTCTTTGACTGGGTAACCAGAGTGGTGGACCAGGGGAGCAGTTGATGTCGCCTACCTTGACTTCAGCAAAGCTTTTGACACTGTTCCACATAGAAGATTGATAAATAAGCTAGGTAGGCTCGGGGTGGGTCAGAAGTTGGTCAACTGGGTGGCAAACTGGTTGACTGGCAGAAAACAGAGAGTGGTGGTAAATGGTATACAGTCAGAAGAGATGCAAGTCACAAGTGGTACCTCAGGGATCAGTCCTGGGGCCAGTCCTATTCAACATCTTCATTAGTGACCTAGCAGATGGACTAGAGGGTAAAGCTTGTCTGTTTGCAGATGACACCAAGATCTGCAACAGAGTAGATGATCCAGATGGGGTGGGCAGAATGAGAAGAGATCTGGATAAACTAGCAGAATGGTCAGAAGAGTGGCAACTGGGATTTAATGCAAAGAAGTGCAAAATCATGCACATAGGGAAGAGAAACCCTGAAGCCACTTATAGGCTGGGAGGAGTTGCTAGCAGTCACAAAGGAAGAAAGAGACTTGGGCATCATCATCACTGATGACCTGAAATCATCAAGCAGACCTCCTAAAGCAGTAGGTAAGGCTAGGGGGGTGTTAGGGTGTGATAGTAGGGGTATCACAAGTCGTAAGAGGAGGTAATAATCCTCTGTACAAAGACATTGGTTAGGCCCCATCTGGGTAAATCGTGCAGTATTGGAGGCCACACCTTCACAGGACATTAACCAAATTGAGGCAGTCCGAGAAGGGCAACCAAAATGGTGCAGGACTGCATCAGAAGACATAATGAGGACAGATTAACGGAGCTCAATATGTATACCCTTGAGCAAAGGAGGGAGAGAGGTGATATGATCGAGACATTTAAACACCTTAAGGGCATAAACAAGGTGAAAGAGTCTAACATGTTTAAATATAAGAAAATAGCAGGACAAGAGGACACAGCATGAGATTAGAGGGAGGCCATTAAGGGGAATGTGAGGAAATTCTTTTCACAGAAAGGGTGGTAGATGCATGGAATGGCTTACCACAAGAAGTAGTGGCTATGAATACAGTGCAGGGCTTCAAACAGGCATGGGATAGGCATGAGGAGCAATACAAATGACTATGAATAGATGAGTCACTGACATCATAAAAGGCCGATGGCACATTTATAAGGTAGAAAAAGAAATGGGCAGACTGGATGGGCCTTGCGGTCCCTATCTGCCACCAACTTCCATGCAAGCAGGTTTCTGTGAGAGAGCCAGTGGCAAAGTGGTAGCACTGTCGACGCCTAACAGCCCAGGTTTGAGAATGAGTCTGAGTCCTCAGAGAGTTGGCCAGGGAGGAGGCTCAAGCAACCCTGGGGACACTCTCCTCCTCCTGGGAGGAGGGTGGGTTCTCAGATGCCACCATGCCACCCCCACCTGTTGGCAACAGGTGGCACTGCAAGCTAGAGCCTGAGCAAAGGAGAGGGGATGCCGACAGGGCTCTGACATGCATTGACAAACATCTGCATGCGCACATGGATCACTGAGCCCACACTGTTGGTGTCCTATGGGGAAGAGAGAGAGAGAGAGAGAGAGAGAGAAAAAGTCGAAATCCCCATTCACTGCAGCAGAAAGCCAGTCCTGCTCCACAGGTCAGACACCCCATCACTGCACTGAGCATAAGATCTGCCAGGGGAGCCTGCCTACCCCAACAGCCCCGCCTTTGGGGGGTAAGCAAGGGAGAATAGGAAGTGGGGTAAGACCAGCAGAAGGTGGGTGTCAGGGCTGGAAGTGGTGGCACAGCTGAACTAGGACAAACTGTGTGAAACGTGAGTAAAGTACACCAATTGAAAAAAAAATTAATGTACTAGATATAGATATATATATTATATATATAATAATTACATTTTGGACAGTCAGTTTTTGTGTCTCTAAAGCAAGGCATACTTTATGCTGCTATAAAATCCTCACTCATCTATTTGCTGCCTTTATTAACTTACCAATGTGAATCAAGTATGATAATATGCTGTCTAATATCATACCCAAGTAGTGAAAAGAACCAATTATTTTTCAGGGTGTATTATCAGCTATCACGGTCGACTCTGGGGTCACTAGCACTCTGCCCCCTCCTATTAGAACTAAAACTGCCCGAGTCTTCTTATTATTTAAAAATTTTTGTTTTGGGAAAGCCAATGTTGTTGTTCCTCAAAATCCAACTGCAAAGTTTAATTTATTTCATAAATGTCCTTATTTTTTGAAAATAATACTGCATCCTCTACATAAAATACTTGTTTTTCACAAATTCCAGAGATCATCAAATCAACAAACTGAGAGAGAGGGGCCCCAGAATTGATCACTGCGGTATACACAGTTGCAATAGCTGTGGAACAGATAAAGCCTGACCTAACCTAACTCTGCAACTCCCCTGCTAAAAATACACGCCCTGTTGAGTGCCTGTATTTCCACTGTTTTATGTCTGAAATATGAAATCAGTCCTATTGAGTATCTGTACAGGCAGGCAGCCCGGTGGCATTGAGGGTTGAGGCGCTGGATGCCATACCTCACGCCACGCCAGTAACCTGGGTTCGAGAACAAGCCTGGGCCATCAGGGGTTGGCAGGGGAGGGAGAAGATTGAGCGTCCGATGGACTGCTCTTTTCTCCCGGGGCAGGATCCAGGGCTTCTTTGGTGTAGCAGTGACCTCTGGTGGAGGCCAGAGGTACTACTAGCACTGAGCCATACAACTGGAGCAGAGTGGCGGTGGATGTCAGCGACCAAGATCGCATGGACATCACTGCACATCCGCATCCGGGAAACAACACAAGAAAATCCCCGTCCTAGGGGATAGGTGAAGGCACCTTTGCCCCGCCAGGCCACACTCCCAATTACCGGGCACTCTCCTCTCCAGGGCTGATTGCTCAGTCCGGCACACTAGATTCTAGATACAGTGCCCTGGGCGGTTAGGGTGGCCCCACCTTGGGGGGTTCAGAGCCAGGGGGTCTGTCGGGCTGGTGCGAGGAGAGGAGTTGTCTCAGGTGTGAGGTAGAGCCTGGAGGTGGTGAAGGCTGCCGGAGAGAGTTCCCTGAAGGATGGTGCACAAAATAGAGTTGGGGGAAAAAAAAAAAAAGTATCTCTACAGACAGAAAACAGGCCCTGTTCTATGCCTGCAGCCACTGCATTCTGCCTTTGCAGGCATCAGTCAAAAAACAGGCACCCTGCAGTAGATTTACAGTAGCTACAGTATTTGATACCTGACTAATGCCTGCATTGTTTAGATGCATAGCATATGTGTTTAATGCCTGTCTAATGACTGTGTCTAAGAGATTTCCGCAGGCCCTGCAGCATGGCCATTGTGAATTGGTGTATTTTGGGGGGTGGGGAGAGGACCTGCTGTACCCTGCATTCCCACCCATACAGAAAAAGAAGTGTTCATTTTCAGTAGTTTTCTCAACCTCTCTTCATTTCTCAGTATTTGTACCATGCAACCATTCATTTCCCAGACTTTATTTTTACCTTTCATTTTTTGCTCCCACTATCCCTTCAAATACCCTTCAGATTACCTATCTTTTTTGACCAGTTTATTCTGAACCATTCATGTTCCATGTTTTATCTTTCACTGTCAAAATTGTCCCCAATACCGCTTCAAATACTCCTGAAATGAGCCTTTGAAAAAAGAACGCTCCTAGTCCGAATCATGTCAGGCGGGATTTTTCTTCACTTGGAGTGGCATTAAATGTATTTACGTAATCATTTAGAGCCTACGTTGAATCTTTTTTTGCGACCCTCTAGAAGGGTTAGTGTGTGCCAGAAACCTGTTGGACAAAATACTGGGTGAGTTTCTAGAGCACCACACTCCTAGTGCGCACTCCTTGTGGTTCAAATACTCCTGAAATGATCATATCTTTTGCCAGTTAATAATGCCAAACCTTCATTTTACTTTATTTTGGCTGTTCGGTTTTTCTGTTACTGCTGGTCCAGTTTTCTCATTTACTTTAAACAGCTCTAACATTATAAGGAATATCAGTGCATCTTTGCAGAGCAAGAGTAAACGTGGTTGTAAAAATATCAGCTCTATGTGAAATGCATTTGAAGAAGTGTGTGTGTGTACGTGCGTGTGTGTGTGTGTGTGTGTGTGTGTGTGTGGGGCAGCAGGTTGAACAGCTTGAAATTACATGTTGCTGAGGTAGTGTGAAACTCACAGCATAGGGCCCCCCATATTCAGAGACCGCTGAAAGCACAACTTTCTTAAAGGCACATGCAGAGATGATTAGCAAAATCCATTAGACGGTTGCTGGCCACAGCATTGGTGCTCGTAAGCCCATCCAGTTAGTAGCTTAAAATAATGACTCGGCACTCAGCGCACACACTTTCATCACTGACACCTGTGTTCATGATGCATACTTTATTGAACCAGACTCTCCAATGCCAGTGTAGCCCAAGGAGGTATCCACAATGCAAAGTTCTGTACCCACTTGCTGGGTACTTTGTCAGGTTAAGGTGCCCCCCCCCCCCGCAGTATATTTACATACCTTCAGAACAGTGCTAAAACATGGAAATGCTAATAATTAAAACCTCTATCTACCAATTTGAACCAAATAAAAGAGAATACTGACAGGTAATGACTGAGGTACTGCAGAAGCAATTGAATGGCATGCATTCTCACCAAGGAGCTCTGATTTATAATTCTACAGTATGCAATAAATTGCCTTTTAAAGTAGTCCCTGCTCAACCTTGATCCCCCTAGAGGTGGAATGTCTTGAGCTTGCCCCTCCCGACTGCTGTCCTTGCCCCATTTGAGATCCTTCTTTTCCCCAATTTGAAGGCAAATACTGCCAAGTTATGGTGTGGGGGGATAGAGCTGGCAATTCCCTAGATACCCCACCTCATACTTTCTAAAATTGGCAATTCTGCCTGTTGGAAGCAGCCAAATGCACCCCCCCCCCAACTTTCCTTTATAGTGCAATAAGTTCCTACCTGTATTCATTCAATCAAGCAATCTGCTTGACCTGTATGTTAACATATCTACCTGTATGCATCTGAACTTATAACTGTAATGTAATTGTGTGCACTTTAACTTGTAATCTATTGTGTCTGTTCACCCTCCCCTTCCCCCAGGACACCTGGTCTCTGGAAACCAGTAATTCTGCTCAGTGCCCTCCTGGTGAAACCTTTAAAACCGCAGTAATAAGGAAAAATGTTTTTTCCAAAAAGCTAGTTTCAGCTACAGTTAAAAAAAATAGCATACCTGTCAAGTGTATTAGTCTAGGTACCCCCCATGCTGCCCACCGTGAACCTTTATTTATTTTTTTCTATCCTAACCCTTGCCACATCTGCAATACTATTTCTATTACACATACCTCTCAACTGTCCCTGATTTTGCCTCAAAAATTTCCTCTGTCCCTCCTCTTAAAACTCTAGCTTATGTCACTAAAAAGTCAGAATTTGGAGCATAAAATGATGGAAAACTTCGGTGTTACAGTCTTGATTTCCATCAGAAAATGCTTTTTATATTAGCCTACACATTGCAGTAGGCTTTCTGAGCTGATATTATTTTTTAAATGAACGCTGTCATATCTGAGCCCAATTTTACAGTGTGTGCACTGAATGTGTACATAGGAAGCACTGTTGTTATAGAAAATGTTCATGGGAAGAGATTTTAAAATAGCCCCAAGATATTTCTCATTTTCTCTGAAAGTATATGCTCGGTCTGCTTGAAATACATGTGGTGCGTGTCCACAAGAAGGAATGGCACTAAGCCATGGGTAAACATGTTCACGAATGAGTTCAAAATTTAATATGACATAATAACAAACAGTTGGAGCTCCCACCATTCACACCAGTAATCCATTCAAAATTTTTCCCTTGGTGAGCGCACTCTAAAATGTTTAATTTTGTTCATAAAAGTTGAAGCCGTGCTTCTGGGCATACACATTATAGTTGAGTAATGCACGCCCAGAAGCATGTCTTCAACTTTTATAAACAAAATTAAATGTTTAGAGCGCTCGTTTTAAGGGGAGTACTTTCGAATGGATCACTGGCGTGAATGGTAGGAGCTTTGGACTTTTATTACCATGTGATACCAAATTTTAAATTAATTCATGAACGAGTTTGCCCCTGGCTTGGTGCCATTCCTTCTCATGGATGCGTGCCACATGTATTTCAAGTGGACCTAGCATTTATACTTTTCGAGAAAATGAGAAATATCTTGGAGTTATTTCTCTTCCCATGACAGTTTTCTCTAACAAGTGTTTCCTGTGCACACATTCAGTGCGCACACAGTATGAAACTGGGCTCAAAGCTGACAGTGTCCCTTTAAGATGTGTCCCTGATTTTGGTCGTTTGCCAGTTATTTTTTAAGCCCTGTCTCGCTCTGATTTGCATGGCAGGAGGCTGAAAGGTATAGCTATGCAAAATGCAGTGGACATTTTTTTTTTCTTGAGGAAAAAAAAATCATTTAAAACATTCATAAACTACTCAATAAAATTGGAAAGTGCCTAGAATGTTTTATAGTAAAATAAAGGTAGGGTCACATTTTTTTGACTAATTTCATTGCACTGCCGCTTTAAATAAATAATTAAAATAAACTTTCTGGCTGATCCCGCCTCCTGTTGCCGACACCATGACATCCTAACGACGTAAACACCAGCCTGCATGGAGTTTTCTTCATGGGACTGCTTGCTTCTTCCCCCCAGGTAGCCATTTCTTTAAGATATACTTGTCTGATACTGCCTCCTTTGCATTTGCTGCTTGACGCCGTGCACGTTGTCTGTGTTCTCTCCCAACCCTATCTTCTTTTTTTCTCTCCCCCATTTCAGCCCTATGGGGCTTGCCTGAAGCCGCGGTGCAGCCATGTTTTACTTTCCTCAGGGAGCGCTCAGTCCTTGCCTGCGTCATGAAGGCTTTTACAATTAAATTAGAATGTAACCATCAGTCATTGTTGCGAGCCGCAGAGCAACTTACACTGTGGAGCACCTGCTGCCGTTGCTGCTTTTTCTCCACCTGCTCTCACTCAAATATCCCCCCAGCTTTACAGCTGCTGCGGAAGCAGCTTCCTTAACGGCAGCTCCTTGTTGCTGCTCCCTGCTAGCCCCGCCTATGGCATGGATGACTTCTGCCACAAACATGGCAGTTCAGGAAGGTGGGGAGGTGCTTCCACTATTGCCTCCTTCACTTCCCGCTGGTTCCTTTCCTCTCTCACTCAGCTCTCTTTCTCTCCCACCTTTGCGGAGTAGGCCGTGGCCTGGGCTCTGTATGAGCTAGGAGTTTCACAGGCACTTCAGATTTTAGCGTGATCGCACTATAGCAGGCTGCAGCAGCAGCCCCAGCATGTTCTCCTCCTGCCACGTGTGTTAACTGTTCTTCTTTCATTTTATTGTAATAGTTATGTTTCATTTTCTCATTGTTTTGCACCTTGTTTTTTAGAAAGGCATTTCTTGAGTAAATCATCTTATCTATCTAATTGATGAATGGAAGGCTGAGGATAGGAAAATCTTTTTATTATCCTAGAGCTGTGGGGGGAAAATGCAGAAGTTCAAGGGACTTAAAGATTAAATAACATGACAGAGGAAATCCAATGATCACTCACTGCCATTTACAACTGTTATGGCCAGTGGTCTCTAGCTAGCACTGGTTATCGCATTTTATTTTATCTAAGCGGTAATTCAATATGTTTAATAAGGGCTGATAGTTCTAAATTAATTTGAGGCTCCTACCAGCAGATAATTTGCATTGCAGTTGCAAACTGGCAACAGCATAGACTGAACCGAGAGAATTCAAGCTAAGCTATTGGCTGATTTGCTGTACAAACAGCTCTCTGATGGCTCCAACAAAGACATCACTAAGGTTCTGGGAGCCCACACTAGACCCTAGTGAAGGATATTCATTTATTAAAAAAAAGCTAGCCTCAACCATTCAGAAGATAGCCCTCTAGACCATGCAGGGTTAAATTTTACACTGTGGCCCCCTCAGGGCATTTCCTAGCCCAAAAGACCACCAGTGCCTTCCATTTATTCACCCATAGGCTTGCCAGCCCCCCTCCCCAGAGCCTTCACTAGCCTACCTGGGCTACCATAGCAAAATATGGGCCACTAAGTGTGTGCAAATACCTTATTTCGAATATTCTATTCAGGCCCCAAATATTCGGGTATTGGTTATTCGGTGTTCAGGGAGGGTGGATGTAATAAAAAAGAAAAAATAAGAAAGAAAATTAACAGTTCCCCACCCTCCTCCACAGCCTGAATTATTAAATCCCAGGCCCCCTGTCCCCACACCCTCTCAGTAACTCATTCCCACCCCACCCCCAGCATCCAATTCAAATATTAGTTTATTAAGGCGACTGGCACAAACTCACACCTCCTCCACAGCCAACCACCTACCAAATGAAGTGTTCTGCACTTGCCTGCTCTCTATACTGAAATGAAGTGATCAGCTGAACATTTCAGCACAGAGACTGGAGAACACGCAAGCATCAGTGGGGACACTTCACTCTAGTCGGTCGGCCATGGAGGTGGGCAGGTTTGTGCAAGTTGCCTTAATGAATTAACAAATGAATTGGGTGCTGTAGAAGAGGAGGGTTGGTGGGTGCTGCTGGCAGGGGTTGGGGGGATTTTGGGGATGGGACATCAAAAAAACTCAAGCAAGATTAGATTGGCGTCCGGCCGTAGAGGCAGGCAGGTTTGTGCCAGTCACCTTAAAATTATTTTAATGTATGAATTGGGTGTTAGGGAGGATGGTTGGTTGGTTCTGTCAGCATGGGATGTTGAAGGTATTCAATTTTGAAGCACAAAGGAGCGCTTAGATTGGTGGCCAGCTGTGGAGGTGGGTGGGCTGTGTTGGTCATACATTGTGGGACTTGTATTGTGAGTACTGGGGGAGGGGAGGAGGGTGGGATTGGGTTACTGACAGAGGGTGGGGAATAGGGGGCTTGGATTTTGTGATTTGGGCTGAGAAGGAGGGGGGGGAACTGTTTTTGTTTAATTATATTTTCCCTCTTCCCAAACCACACTTCCCTTCCTCCGTTTCTACTCAACTAGTGCATTTTTTCCCCCCAACTAACCTAATTTTGCTTTTATTTTGCAGGTCTGACAGGATGCGGACTCCTACTCCATCAGATAAGTATAGTTTTGTGCCTATCCTGTCCTTTCTATCCTGTTGCCCCCCAAAGAGCTACGGATCCTTTGTGACCCCTTTTCTATTCTTTTTATTTACAGGTGTGGCAGACAATATCTCTCCGAGACTCCTACTTCTGGCTCCCTAGTGCTCAGGTAAAACCCTCTACTTTACCTAGATTGGCTGGGTTTACTGTGTAACGCGGCACCCACATCTGTTACAAGGTGAGTTTTCTTTGTGTCCTTATAATGGAAATAGAAGCTGTCTAGAAAACTATAAGCCCCCATCCCATTTTGTTACTGTTACCTACCCACTCTCTTAATTGGTTCACTGACCCCTCTTTCTAGTCTCCTGTGGGGGTTCTTCCATTGAGTAATCATTTTGTCTCTTTGTAAAGACTAGGCTTTGACTTTTAAGGTAACAAATTACTTGGGTCATAATGGGGCACACTTTACACATGGAACAGTTCTGCATCTGACAGACTCGACATTTATGGGCAGTTCTGTCAGAGAGCATCTTTATCTTTTTATGTTTGCTGGCATGCATGTGCAAGAAACATCTTGTGGTAGTAGCACATTTCAGGGGTGTATCAGTGTTGTGGCCAATGCAGGGGATGATTTAGTGGGGGTGTCCCTCAGCCACCTATCAGTGAGCACGCTGGTGATGACAGCAGACTTCAAAGAGAGCCAAAGAGTTGAAGCAAATCTGCCACTGCAATTAGGTGCAGTATTGTCATTGCAGCAGCAGATGAGAAGACTCCAGCCATGCAAATTACAGTGCACAGTAATGTGCACAGCTAGAGTTACGAGTAGTCAGTGCCATTCGGTGAAACATTTCAATAAAAAAAGCCGCCACCACAATGGCGGATCCTGGCCGTGAGCCACACCTCTGCAAAGTCAACACCAGTGTGTGCCCAAACCCCGTATGGCATGTATTCCCACCCCCAAAGTCACATTGTGGCATAATGGAGCCACCCAGTGTGCCCAGACCTTTTTATTTTCTCCAACACCGGATGCCCAATCCCAGTGTCAGATGCCCCCACCCTTCAAGCTCAATTTCTTTGCCGACGGGGAGCCAAATCCCATCAGCATCATGTCATGTTTCCTCTCCCCCCAAGCTTGCCATCGAGGGTGCCCAATCCCATCAGCATTATGCCCCCCCTCCCACGCAAACTCATGTGGCACACTGAGAGCCCACCCCAGTGTGCCCAAAAGTGTTTTTTTTTTTTTTAACCTATAAATAAAGAAAACAGTCCCCAGAGTCTTTTTTTTTGTTTGTTTGTTAAACTGTAAAAAGAAAACCGTCCAGCGTGGTCTCCCAGTCCCTCCTCCCCCACCCCTCCCTATGTGCACCCACCTCCCCGCACACCCCCATCCATACTTATCTGGAGGTCAGGAGCAGTGATCTTCTGTGGTCCAGTAACGCCAGCTCATGCCTTCAAAGCCGAACTAAGAACTGAGGAATCGGGCAAGCCCTGTATAATGGGACTCAATGGGAGGGTTAAACTTAGGTTGATATCCCAACCATTTTTAGGCATTTTCATCCGAAGTTTTCAACATTGGGTTCTTGGGACCCCACCTCATGAACATGTCACTGTCGTTTCGTTTCTAGGTCCCAAAAGGTGATTTCAAAGTCACTGCGCGGAATGACCTTTCGGGACTGAGTGACAAAACAACAGTATCACTGTTCATGAGGTGGGGTCCCAAAAAGCCCATGTTGAAAATCTGGTGAAAAAATTCAAAAAAATTACTGTGTTACAGGCGTGCATTGCACAATTTCTACGCACGCTTGTAACTTCGCAAATTTTTCATATTTTCACTCCAAATTTTCAACACTGCAATTTTTTCACACCTCCTCATGAACAGTACAGCTGACATTTTTCACATCCTGCCAGAAATGTGCTTCCACACCTGTGGCACTGAATGGCATAGCTGCTGTGCAAAATCATCTTTCAGGATTAAATAACAAAATGATAGTGCCGCTGTTCATGAGGTGGGGTCCCAAAAAGCCAATTTTGAAAGTTTGGAGCAAAAATACCAGTAGACGCCCGGGACGTTAAGGTTTCCAACCATAATGCCCACCCTGTACAGACTGACAAGCGTCGGGGTGTGACTTGGATTCATCAGCCGTAATGCTTACGGCATTCTACCCCCACCCTACAGCCACTGACGGGCATCAAGGTGTACCTTGGGCTCTTTGGCAAGGCAAGGCAAAGTTTATTTAAAAGACGCCCAATCCCAGAGGCTCTGGGCGCCATACAAATTGTTTATAAAACAACATTTGAAAACAATATTGCAACATCACAAAATTATTTAACTAAAATAAAAAAAGAATAAATATCTCCAATAAAATCTCAGACACTTACTATAGATTATAATTTATATAATAAAAGCTTGGGAGAAAAGGAGTGTCTTCAAACGAGCCTTGAAAATATCCACAGTGGGTGCTTCCCTGACCTGAGCTGGCAAAGAATTCCACAGAATGGGTGATGCAACACTAAAGGCTCTATCACCAGCTGATTTAAGCCTCATTCTGGGAATGGTCACGAAGCCCCCACTTGAGGAACGGAGAGGGCGGACAGCTACAGTAGGTATCAGAAGGTCCGACAGATAACCAGGGCCCTGCCCATGTAGGGCCTTATAGGTGAGAAGACCCACCTTAAAGAGGATTCTCCACCTGACTGGCAGCCAGTACAATTCACGCAACACTGGTGTTATATGGCAAAATTTTTTCTGCTCAGTAAGTAACCAGGCTGCTGGGTTTTGCACCAGCTGTAGTCTGCGGAGAGATCCCCCTGTGACCCCGAGGTACAGCGCGTTACGGTAGTCAAGCCTAGATGTGACTAAGGCATGTATCAAGGTAGGGAGGTCCAGAGGCGGAACAAGGAGCTTAATCCTGGCGATATTTCTGAGATGGAAAAAACAGGTACGAACCATGGAGGATATTTGAGCCGCCATAGTTAAATTCCTGTCCAGAATCACTCCAAGATTTCGAACCCAAGAGGAGGCCTTCAATGACACTGCTCCAAGAACAAGTCCAGTTTCTGAGTCAGAGGCCATCCTATCAAGTACTCTGTTCGACTCCACTACAAATACCTGTAAAACCACATTCTACCAGAGGCATGGCTGCCTCTACGGAATGTTTCCTGGGTGTTTTGGCCATAGGAAATTTGCGAACCTGCCACGTGGTCTACTGTACATATCTTCTCTAAGCATTACAGTCTAGACATTGCTTCTAAGAGGCGAACCGTTTTTAGACAGGCCATCCTAAAAGGACTACTGTCCTAAACCTTCATTATTCGCTTCCTCCTCCTCCTTCCCGCTGGGTATAATAACTACTTGGGAATCTTCTCACGTTATGACCTGCTGCAAGAGACTGCCTCGAAGAACACAGTATGGTTGCATAAGAACTTAACGTAACAGTAGATCTTCGAGAGTATCTCTTGTAGGAGGTCATGCAGCCCCTCCCTCCTTCCCCCTTGCTGTTGCTTGAAAAGGTTCCTTGCTCCTGTCTTTTAAGACTCCACAGCTGCATAGAAAATAGTTGCAGAATGATTTTCCACTGAAAAAATGCTGTTCAATTCCGTGGATCTTAACGTTTTATGTGGAAATTGTTGCGGAATAATTTTCCGCAGAAAAAGCATCACAGTAGGTGAAATTCCACTGAAGAATCAGTGAAATTCTGGCAGAAATTCCGCCGGCAGAATGGCCATTCCGTGCCAGTTCCGCACAGCAATAATGAGCACCACTCAAGGGAGAGGAAGGTAAGCCTACCACGCCAGCATCCAACTCACCTTTATTTACAGAGAAACCAACATCTCGAAAAGAACTTTGGAAAACATAATACAGTATTTGTGACATGTGGGAATTTCTTCAGTAATAATTAATAGAAATGAGAAATCTACAGAAGATACATAATATACAAGCTAAATTGTGTCCAGCTATTATGTTTTTCAAAGTCAGCTGCTCTTTAACAAAAAAAATAAATATCCATTAGGGTAATCCGTGTGCTGCCAGTTGTTGAGGGAGTGAGGAGTGAATTGCTGCCCACAGTCCTTGTGAACTGCTTCAAGGTTCATGCAGGCTCGACCTGTTCTCAGAGCTTCATCTGTGTATTTCTAGAAATTATATTTTTCTTATGGAAAATTAATGTTTTCATTTAGAAAACTGTAAGTCTATGAGAACAATTTCTCAGTAGACTGAACCTTTTCCCTGTAAAATACATGAATCCTTGTAGATTTGGGAACCCTTGCTGTGTGGCCTGGATCAGAGTAGAATGAAAGCAGTTTCCCATAGTATTTCAAGCAAGGAGCTGAGAGCCTGGAGTTTCATTTAATAATTTACGTGTACTTTAAATCCTTTGTTTGGTTGTTTCAGTCCATTTATTTATTTTTCTTTTCCACCATCGCTCACAATCTGATGAGCAAGTTTATGGAGTACCCTGCATTGTGTCAGACAATATATTCTTAACCAGTCTTGCCTTTCCTGTCTTTCTTTCCCAAAGAACTACAGATCCTTTGTGACTCTCTTCTTTTGATTCTTATTTTACAGGTCCCTGTCTACTTGGGTTCCTTACCTTAACTAGAATCAGGTAAGCAAAACCTTTAGTCGCTGATAATACTGGATGGGGAAACTGTAATGGTAAAGTTTTAGATTTTAACCCCCGAGACCCTACTTGCATAGCTTCCATTAATCTCACAACATAGTGCAAGCAATCACTTTAATCATTTCTGTGCACCAAACAACATAGGGGTGAAAAGAAGGAAATGGGAACAAATAAATGCCTACCATCAGTCACTTATATGAAGTAAACAGTACTCGGTTGCTATTATTTTTTTCAACATGTCATTAATTCGAAACAAGACATAAATAGAATGCTGTTTCAGACAATGAGGATTCCTGTCTATCCATTGTATAATTATGCAATAATACACAACAGAGTGTGTTGTAACATGGGATATCATCACGCTTCAGGTGTGTTGTGAGGCACAAGGCCACGGGCCGTGTGCCCTCATGCACCTGAGAAGTGGTGATATCCTATGATATACCACACCCTGTCATGTATTATTGCTGTTAGGATCTGGATCTACATGTAAAGTAATTAAAAGAAAAGATGTTTACAAGGTTGTCATGTAGATGTACATAAAAAAAGTTCCTTTAACCTTTTAGTCATGGCCAGTAGATGGCACTGTTTCTTGTAGTACACGGCACTGTTCGTTGGTGGTAGAGCTGGCCCAGAGTTGCAGTTGGTGCAAGCAGGAAAGTTTACAATGTCTGAAGGTTTTCAGCAAATTCTATAAAGACAGCGCAGGGCATCAGAGATGTAGTCACTGTCAACTTTGCGTACATAAGGGCACTATCATGGGACGAGCAGTGCAGTGTGATTTTCTCACAGTATTACCAGCGAGATCCGGGGGGGGGGTTAAGGAGTGCCATAATTAAAATGCCAGGTACATTGGAGGTTCAGGAGATTTTTATGAGTGCTCAGATAATAAAAGTATTAACTGCATATGGTGCCTACAGAGGGGAATCGGAGAGGTGAAGCCCCAATCTGTGCAGTGGTTGGGGCTTCACTTCTCCCTGTAGAACTCCTTTAAATGCATATCTATAGGTACTGTACAGGGCCTGTACAGGAGCTGGGCAGGGATAACTATCTAATTTTTGAAGGGGCAGGCACTGTGCAGGTGCTGAGCAAGGACTAACACTTACTTGGACTTGGCAGGTACAGGCGCTGAACAGGTGCTATGCAGGACCAGTACAGGCACAGCTACCATTCAAGATGCAGCTGTAATTCAGTGACTGTTCAGGCCTATAAGTGCCTGTAAAGGGTTCATTAGTATGCACGCTTTCAGGCGAACTACAGGCACTCTTTACAGACATAATACAGATATACCAAAGGTGTAAGACAGGTATTGTACAGGCAAAGAACAGCCATTGTGCAGATATAGGACAGTGCAGCGTTTGTCAGCAGGGTCCTTTTACTTAGGTAGTCCCAGAACCATTTCTAAGCATTTTTAGAAACTGTCAGCTGAACCAACTTTTTAGTCAGGGCAACCAGGGTCAAAAGCCCTAGAGAGATCAATGAAAAGCAAACCTGCATATTCACCTCTGTCCAAGGCCTCGACCAAGAATTCCACAAAGCCAAGCAGGCCAGCTGCTGCACTGCACCCTTTTCAGAATCCATGTGGTGCACTGGTCAGTATGTTGTTTTTATTAAAGAACTCAAAGGGCTGGTCGCAGATCACTCTTTCAAACATTTCTAATACTGGAGACAATATGGAAATTGGATGATAGTTGTTAACACAGAACTTATTGCCTCTTTTATAGACAGGGGATAGAGATGCTTACTCAGAAACACAGAAAAGTGATGGCAGAAGGAGACCATAGGTCCATCAAGTCTGCCCAAGGGTTCCCAAGATCTGATGTGGTCCATCCAGATTGCTGGAAATGCCTACATCCAAGTTCGAGTTTATTGTGAATGGATAAATCCATTGAGCAAGTTCATTTTCAAGGAGGATCCTTTTTTTTTTTGTAACAATAACAAACCCCACATACAGTCGATATGGGGATAATAAATTAACAGACACTATTTAACAAAATGTACAATATGAGCCACAGGGGTGAATAGCCAATGCTGGGAAATATATAATCAATACATGAGGATGGTATATACATAAACAATATAACTAGGAATAATGACAGTAGTACTACAAGGTAAACAGAGCGATGTTGGACAAAACAGTAAATATATACATATATACAAAGCAACAGGAGAAGAATCATCATTAGGTATACTGTAGTACTCATGAGAGTGTGGTACAGTATAATGGGCAAATGGCAGAGAGGAGAAAACAGGCTAGCACCTAAGACAAGTATACAAGAGTGATGGTTTAGAGATAAGCTAAGGAGGTAGGTGAGCTCTACTGGATTAATTGCAGTGGCAAGCATCATTAATTACATTGGTTATTCGAGTTTTGAATACCCTTAGAGGAATGAAGGTGATCAATTTAAGGGACGATTGAAGCTTGTTCCAAGTGGTAGGGCGGGCGTAACTAATGGCCAGTTGACCAAAGCGGGTATGGACTTTGGGCACATCTAAGGAAATGTAAGAGGTATTTCTAAGAGCACAGAGAGTTTGGGGATGAGAAATAAGACTAGTGATGTAGGCTGGGAGTTTGTTCAAGAGAGATTTATATGCCCATAGATAAGCATGTAAGAGTCTCCTGGTAGCCAGAGAGGTAGATACGCATTTAAGAGTCTTCTGGGAGTCAGAGAGGTAGATACGCATGTAAGAGTCTTCTGATAGTCAGAGAAGTCCACCCCACTGCCACATATAGGGTGCAATGGTGTGTTCTTGCAGGGGCAGTAATGACAAAACGGATCGCTCTTTGATAAAGGGGATCAGGTTTTTGCAAATGGGTGGCTGCACAATTCTGTAATATCCTCAAGAAAACTCGATCCATTTTTGTTCTGGTGCTGATACTTCATCTGCTGTTATCTTAAAGCAGCAGTATTTGTTACCATGTCATCTTTTTTTTCCCCAGCAATAATGTATTTCTGGTAGAAAAATTAATAAACCAATATTTCTTTTCTTTTCTTTCATTCCTGAACTGAGATAAGGGTTGTTGAAGTTTTAAACGTTACTACCCCTGTGTGCCATAAAAATAAAATATTTTCATGTGGTGTCATGCTGGTTACAATCAGAGAGATGAAATAGCCCTATCTTAATACATCCACCGTAAGGTAACCTTAAAGATCAAATGCACATGTTCCATAAAAAGCTTGAATCCCCTTGAATACATACCCTTGTGTCATGATTAGTGTTTCCTGAAAATATAATGCAATTTGGTTTTGCGGTTTTCTTTAAATCAGCATCTGTTAATGTGCTACTAACAAACTCTGAGTGAAAACAATTACCTCTACCGACTGCTCTAATTAGGGACTGCAACAGCTTATTTAGCAATCAGGGACTTAATTGCAGAAGCAGCAGGCAGGACAGGTATGATGTCATTGCTCACTGACAGTGACGGACACAACTTTACTGTTTCTTAAGTTTTCAGTTACTGCAGAGCACGTTAACAGATGCTGATTTTAAGAAAAACACAAAACCAAACAGCATGATATTTTCTGGAAACACTACTCATGACACAGGGATGTGAATTCAATCTTTTTATGAAACAGGGGTGGATCTGATCTTTAACAGATGAAATTTTTAAAAACTGTAAGTGGCGGCCATCTTTAATTACGTGAGTCATTAATTACAAAATTAGTTATGAAAGCTTGTTTTACAACTATTCAGGATGATAAAAATATGCTAATGATGAAGGTAAGGATTCAAGAAATACATTTCTGTAAAAAAACAAAACTATGATCAAATGTTTTGATACTGCTGCTTTAAATAAGTGGACATCAAGATATTTAAAACTTCGGAAAATTCCTCACAAATTCTTCACTAGATATGATACTCTGATTCCTTGGAATAATTAGATTTCCTAAGTTACCAAAACACTTATTAGACTGCTCAGCTACCTCGGTGCAACTCAGTAGCATTTCTGTCTGCAGATTCTTAAGGGACAGGAATGGTTTTATCCTGTTTTGCCAAACTGTTTACTCACCCCCCCCCCGGCCAAACTTCCCATGGAGTTCTACAGTACTCATTTTGTAGTTTCTTAAAGTAATCTGATTTTGTGTCTTTAATTCTCTTATTACTCAGATTACAGTGTCTTTATATTTAACAAAATATTGTTGCTCACCTTTTTGTCTATTTTAATCATACTTCATTTCTCTACAAATGTTGCTCACGCTAGATGTTACCAGCCCCTTCATTTCTCCCTCAATGTGATGTCAGAGATTCAAATGAACTTATTAACAAAACACTAAGACCAAGGCCGTGCTGTTTGGGCCAAAATCCCTGGGCCTCTCTCCAGGGACCATCTACTGCCACTCACCACCTTGGCCGGCTCCAACATAGAGGCGGTACAATCAGTCAAATATCTTGGACTCATACTAGACCAGGGCCTCACCCTCAAGCCCCAAGTGGATGCTGTAACAAAAAACATACATCAAAAACTGGGCCTTCTCTATTGCCTTAGCCACAATATGATACCAGAGACTAGACTGGCCATCTCACAAACTATCCTTCTCCCGACCTTAACCTATGCCGCTCCCATCTTACTCGGCACCACTAAAACGGACCGGAGCACACTCATGACCCTATATCACAAAATAGCTTGCTTTGCTTCAAAATCCTGCTCGAGGACCCACCATTGTGATGCCCTCACTGCCCTCAACTAGCCATCCCTGGACAATAGACTCCAGTACCCCCTACTAAACTGGACCTATAAGCTCCAGGAAGCCCATCCACCAGCAGGCCTGAATGGACTACTTGCCCCAAAGCCGCTCAGACGACCGCTACGCTTCTCGAACAAAAAACCCTGGAGACTCCGGACCTGCACAGTTGCAGGGAGAAAACTTTACTCACCTAGCCCCGGAGTCATGGAACAATCTCCCCAGGCATCTTCAGGAGGCACCGACATTAGCCATCTTTCAAAGGGGGCTACGTGCTCACATTAACAAACCAAGTCCCTGCAACTGCCCCAATAGCTAAGACAATCACACATAATATCAGTCCATACCAACTAGACACCGCTTCCCTATAAGGGTAACAACTAACGTCGGCTTGAGCTGGTTCACTACCCCGTACGGAACCTCCCGTAGACACAGAAGCACTTATTCACCTCTCCACCTGACGTCACTGCTGTATTCTATACTATAATGTATTTGTTGCCCGTCCACAGAAACTGTATGGTGTATTCATAACCCCGTATTATTTGTCCACAGAAACTGTATAGTGTATTCATAACCCCGTATTATTTGTACTACTCTCAGCGCATCAGCGGACCATACATGTACTGCTCTGAATTGCTGTATCTTGTAACAAATGCACTGCACTGTATTATGACTGTACCAACTAATACAATGTACCTCATGCCCTCTTGCACAAAATTGGGATATTGTATACTGTCTTAGCAACCCTGTATGATCCGTATGACTCTGTGATACCTGTCTGTATGTTCAAACCTTATGTACCAATCCCCGGGTCGCCCCTGAAAAAGGGATCTTCGGAGCCCAGCGGGCCTACCCGGTTAACAAAATTTAAAAAATAAATAAATAAATAAATTCTGTAGATAAACCAGTGTCTGGTATTGCTTCCTGCATTCACTACCTGTCAGTTTCTTCCCTGCACGTCGTCCATCTCTGCCAGCAGCCGTGTCCTGATTGCTGTGATGTAGTAGTGCTTCATTGAGTAAATTATTCCCTGATCAAAGGGTTGAATAATGGATGTTGTGCTAGGAGGTAGGAATATTAAGCCAATGTTTCTCAGCCCCTGAATGTCTGCATGACGGTGAAACTTTCAAGGAGCAGTGCAATTTTTCTTCTGTGGAGACATTTGTCCCATTGATGCACCCACTCTATGACAGTTTTACCAGTCACCCAGGCTGTCCTACTGCCACGGTATAGGACAGGTAAGTGGGCAACCCCCCCCCTCCCTAAACAACTTGGTTGTATTGACTTCCCAACAACCAAAAGTTATTGTTTTTTGACCCATCCATATTGCGGCACATAGAAATGTAGAAGGTGTCAGCAGATAAGGACCTTATGGCCCACCCAGTCTGCCCTTTTCTCTCTTTACTGTGACACTGAAGAACCTTTTTTGCCTCCAGTCCCCCCCCACCATTTTACCTCTAAGATCTCCCTGTGTCTATCCCAAGCTTTCTTAAATTTGTTTCAGACCCCACCAACTCTGCCAGAAGGCTGTTCCACTCGTCTACCACTCTTTCAGTGAAAATGTGTTTCCACACATTTCCTCTGAACCTACCCCCTTCTAATTTCATATTGTGATCCCTCGTTCTTGAACATCTTTCCCTTTGGAAATACTACCTTCCTGTACCTCGTTTTTCCCTGTCAGGTATTTCTTATGTTCACCTGGGAACATAAGCAGAAGGCTGGTAAGGACAGAGGTTTGGGTTTATATTCTGTTTTAACTGAAATATTTGAATAGTTTTGTACATGAAATTAGTTCTGTGTGTTAAAAATTACTACTTTGAGTTAGAACTGTTACTTGGGCTGTGATATTGTAACTTTTGGAGCTTGGGAACACTTGTTTGGCAGTGATAATTAGAGTGAAATTTAAATGTTATGTTTGCCTGGTGTTTGGGGAGGGGAAATTAACAAGAATCATCTCGTCTTTCATTGTTCACTTGGGAACATAAGCAGGAGGCTGGTAAGGACAAAGGTTTGGGTTTATATTCTGTTTTAACTGAAATATTTGAACGTTTTGTACGTGAAATTAGTTCTGTGTGTTAAAAATTACTACTTTGAGTTAGAACTGTTACTTGGACTGTGATATTATAACTTTTGGGGCTTGGGAACACTTGTTTGGCAGTGATAATTAGAGTGAAATTTAAATGTGTTGTTTGCCTGGTGTTAGGGGAAGGGGAAATTAACAAGAATCATCTCGTCTTTCATTGTTCACTTGGTAACATAAGCAGGAGGCTGGTAAGGACAGAAGTTTGGGTTTATATTCTGTTTTAACTGAAATATTTGAATTGTTTTGTACATGAAATTAGTTCTGTGTGTTAAAAATTACTACTTTGAGTTAGAACTGTTACTTGGGCTGTGATATTGTAACTTTTGGGGCTTGGGAACACTTGTTTGGCAGTGATAATTAGCGTGAAATTTAAATGTGTTGTTGCCTGGTGTTGGTAAGAACCCCACAACCCACCCTGTTTTGTAGGCTTTCTTAAATACTGAAAAGCCGCTGGGAGTTGGGATTGAAGGGCTGTGTATTTCTGTTTGTGTCTGAAATTTGAAGCAACAGGAACTGGTGGGCCTATGACATCATACGGTACCTGATGTCTGCATACACACACTGTTAGTGGGACTGGACACACACACTGGACTGTATGTGTTTGTGAGACTTGGGAACTTTATTGGTAGGGGGTTGAAATTGGGTTTGTAAATAACTGCAGTCAGTATAGAGAGAAACTGTATTCCAGGGGGAAGAGACTGAGAAAAGGGGTGTGTGCCATTATAAACAGAGGGGGACAAACAGGGTGGCCATATTCCACCATGGCAGGCAACTTCGGAAGGGTTGTAGGCTGCACAGGCTGTGGGATGGCAATCATTCTCAATTGGGCCTGGAGAGAGGGAGGCTGCCCACTCTGTAGACAGCTATCTAGTATCAGGAGCGAAGTATATTGGTTAAGGAGTAAGCTGGGGGAGTTGGAGGGGGTGTCCAAGGATAAGGGGTGTGGGAATGAGCAGCAGAAGGGTGGGGCTGAGGGGAGGCTGGGGCAACGCTTTGAAATTACAGCATGTTATGTTACAGCAAGCAGGAGGGGGAATATTAGGGACAGAGGACCCTTAGATAGGGATGTTAACGCTACGGGGAAAGCGTACGGGGTGAACATTCCGAATACAAAGAGAGTGGAGGAGGAAGAGTCAAGAGGGGCTGTTGTGGGGAAGCCTAGTAGAACAGACATTGAGGAGGAAGGGGCTGTTGTGGGGAAGCCTAAAACAGCAGACTGTGGGAAGGGAGCTCCTAAGGAGAACAGAGCAAGAGGGGAGGAATAGGGGCAGTTTAGAGATGCAGTCAGGGGAAACTCAGGTTACTTGATGGAGGCTGGCATAGAGTGTCACAATAAATTTGAGCAACTAAGCAACCTAGAGGGGGAGGAAGGGGTTGGTGGAAATGAGGAAACTGATACAGAGGCCAGGGGGAGGGAGTCGGATACCCATAGGGCATCACAGACTGGCAATGGAAAGGATAGAAATAGTCCCAGAGGGAGAAGGGGAAACATAAATGTTAAGCAGATGGGGAGATGCAACATATTGCAGACATGAGGGAGGAGAGCATGACTGGAGAGAAACTGGAAGACAAGGAGGTGGGGAGGGCCCCTTCAGCAGGGGGGTCTGTACCAAGGATGGGGCCCTAGGTAAAGGGGACCCACAGAGAGCCTCTGGAGGTAGGGATACTATTACAAGGGGGGAGGATGGCGGTGTAGGGGAAGGGGAAATCATCAGGGCCAGGATAAATGGTTCGGATAAGAGAGGGTTAAAGGGGACACCTATTCAGACGGGGGTCTGAGTTAAGTGGGCAAAATAACGAGGGAGGCAGAAAGGGGAGGGTGACAAAGGGGGTCTCTAATACGGCAGGAAGACTCCCATGGAATTGAGATCACGAATAAAGGGGGGACGGGGGGCTGAGAGTGCATAGTGGAGGTAACTATAAGGATGATGGCAGTGTTAAGGTTCTGTTATTGGGAGACTCGATGATTAGGGGTATCCAGTGGGAGGGACAGGGGGTTGGATGCCATAGCCAGGTGAAGGTAGTGAGTATCTCTGGGCTGACAGTGCACAGAGCAAAGTTCATGGTATACGAACTGGTTAGGGATTGTGGAGGGAAACCGGATTTCCTGGTGCATTTGGGAACTAACGATCTAGAGGGAAATAGCATTTTGGAAATCCAAGCAAGGTTCCAAGAACTTGCCAGAGTCTGTCGGGATAATGGACTCAACATTTCTTTCGAGATATTGCCAGTACTAAAGGCCTCAGTGGAGAAAAAAAGAAGATCACAGAGGTTAATGACTGGCTCAGGAAGTGGGTGAAGAGAGGGTTGGGGGTAAGAACTGGAAAGGAGTTTGGGAGGATAAGGACTGTATGCCAAGGACAGGCTTCATCTTGCCCCATTAGGAAAGGAAGTCCTTAAACAGGGATGGCTGACTACATTCAAGAAAGGTGGGGTTTAAACTTGTGAGGGGGGAGGGATAAGGAGGGGCTGACCAGAAGCTTCTGCTCCAGATGAGGGGAGTAGCTTCAAACCCGAGGGGGAAACAGACTTGGGGTGGAGGTTTCAGGAGGAGCAGAGGGAGGATGGAAGTATAAGGAACCTGGGTGGGTCTCACAAAGGAATAAGGGGTGGGGTTGGTGTTAGTAAATGCCAGGAGCTTGGGAAGAAGTTAGCCAAAGTTCCAGGCCATGCTGTTTGGGGGGGTCACGGAGACGTAGGCCAACAAACCATGACTGGGACCCAACGCGGGGGTACTTGTGCTTAGGAAGGATAGAAAGAGGGCAGAGGGTGGAGGGCTATGTTCATTACAGATGACATAGAAATTGCTGGGGTAGAAGAGGCAGAGGGAACGGGAGGCCCTATGGGTCACTTCACGATCCCCAGCAGGAGATAAGGTCAAGCTGGTGTAGTATAGGCCCCGGGATGGGCGATGTTCTGGAGGATGGTTTTCTGGACATCACTGCCCAGTGTGGACCTAAAGGAAGGAGTGGTGTTGATGGGGACCTTAATATGCCAGGTACAAACTGGGAACCATGTCTCTAAGGTGGCCAAGGAGCAGAGGCTGCTGGACGGCTTCCAGGATGTGTTCTAACACAGCATGTGATGGAGCCCACAAGGGAGGGCATGTCCTGACGTGGTTCTGGCAGATGGGAATCTGATAAGGGACCTGGTTGTAGAGGATCCTGACTGGGAGCGCACACAATACTGTCTGGTTTCAAATAAGCATGGGGGAGGGGAGTGAGATCTAGGACACTGGCAGTGGACTTCAGGGGGAGACTTTGTGGGCATGGGAAATATTCTCAAGGATCACTTGAAGGGATTATGTCAATGAAAATGTGGAAAGGAGATGGGATGTCATAAACGGGACTTCATGAGGCAGTCAGGACCTCGCGCTAAGGTGAAACGTAAGGGAGCAGGTCACATAAACCACGCTGGTGGTCCGTGAGGTTCACGAAGGTCAGAGAAAAGAAGGCTGCCTACAAAAATATAAAACAACAAGAGGGAATAGGGATAAGGAAATGTACCATCTTGCATCTAGAAAAGTCACCCGGATGGTGAGGGGGCAAGTCCAGCAAAGAGCAGCGGCTGGCACAGGGATACAAGGAGGGGAAAGGGTTCTTCCGTACATTGGGGAGCGGAGAAAACTAAGGGCCATCTCAGCAGATTGAGATCAGAAGGAGGGTGGTGGAAGAGGCGAGGGACCAGACAGAGGTTTAACGAGTACTTCCTCTGTGTTCACTAGGGAGGGGATGGATATCTACAAAGCAAGGCACGAATGGGGATAGAAGCCGCAGTGAGTGGGATCTGGGGAGCAACAGAAATGGAGCAAGAGGGAGGGAGAGGTACCTCAGGGTGTCACATCAGGATAAGGATAAAAGGCCAGTAAGATGGAGGGACGGATGATGCTATCTCCACTGAAAGGGTGTGGTTAGCCTCAAGGCCCTAAAGAAAGACAAATCTCCTGGAGCCGGATGGCATTCATCCGAGAGTACTATGAAATTGTGGACATACTGGCTGCACCCCTGGTGGAGCTCTTCAACAGGTCGCTTGAGACAGGGAGGGTACTAGGGATTGGCGAGAGGCACATGGTGCCAACTATAAAGGGTCAAGGGAAGTACCAGGTAACTATAGACCCACTGGTTTGACCTCGTGGTGGGAAAATTAATGGAGAGTATACTAAAGGAATGATTGGGGGTGTACTTGGAGGAGGTGGGAGGTCTGGATAGTCGGCAACATGGGCTTGTGCCAGGTAGATCATGTCAAACCAATCTTGTGGAGTTCTACGAATGGGTAACATCAGAACTGGACAGGAAAAAGCCTGTGGATGTATTATTCTTGGACTTCAGCAAGGCATTTGACTCTGTCCCCCACAATGGTCTGGTGGAGAAACTGATGGGGCTGGGAGTAGGCCCTTTGATGGTCAGATGGACTGAAAACTGGCAAGCTGGATGCACCCAGAGAGTAGTGGTCTGTGGGGAGCTCTCGAACCCTAGAGAGGTTGGTAGTGGGGCACCGCGAGGGCTCAGTCCTGGGTCCAATCCTGTTTAATGCATACATATCGGACATCAGGGAGGGTATAGGTGTGAAATGAGTCTCTTCACTGATGACCCAAGATAGGAGCAGAAGTGAGGGAGAAGAGGGAGGTTGGCCCTGCAAGGGGACCTGACACCCTGGAAAGCTGGGCTCACACATGGAAATTAACTTCAATATCACCAAGTGCAAGGTGTTACATCTTGGGCTGGGAAACCCTAAACACAGGTACACCCTGAAGGGAGGCGCTGGAGGCCTCAATAGGGAAAAGACCTAGGGGTCATGGTGGATGCATGTATGAATAACTCTGAGCAGTGCAGGACAGCGGCTAGCAAGGCAAACAGGATGTTGGGATGCATCGAAGGGGGATCACCTCTAGGAGCAAGGAAGTGATTCTGCCGCTGTACAATGGACTGGTTAGACCACACCTGAGTACTGTGTACAGTACTGGAGACCACACTTGAAGAGGGACAACAGCTCCTGAGAGGGTACAGAGGAGGGCAACTAAGATGATACGAGGACTAGGGATTTGACGATGAGGACAGACTTGAGGAGCTCTGCCTGTTTTCATTGGAGGAGAGGAGAGACAGGGGACATGATTGAGGTCTTCAGCACCTCAAGGGAATAAATAGGGTAAACATGGAGGGGATCTTTAGACTAAAGCAGGGAGGTATCACCAGAGGGCATGGTTTGAAGTTGGAAGGTGGAAGGGTGAGGGGGGAAGAGGAGGAGGTTTTTCACTGAGAGGGTGGTGGACCCTTGGAATGCACTGCCTGGCGAGCTGGTTCAGAGATCCACAGTGGAGGGCTTCAAGAGAGGGTGGGACAGACACAGAAAGTGGATGTATCAGATGATGGCCTGTCCCAGGGGGTGGGGATGGATGATAGGGGTTTCTGGAACACAAGGGGGGGGGAGGGCCTCAGCACCCAAACTGGGGATCTGAGGTTCGAGTAGACTCGATAGACCATAAGGCCTAATCTGCTGGCAATTAGTATGTTAGTATAATGCCCCCCTCCTCCGCCTATCCTCCAGAGAGTACATGTTCAATTCCCCATTTTATCATCTGAGGATCATTGCCCGGATAAAGCACCTTGTTCCGCCTGAGGACCTTCCTATGCTGGTTCACGCCTTTGTGTCCTCTTGTCTTGATTATTGCAATGCTCTATACCTAAGGTTACCGGGGATGGATATCCGTCGCCTGCAGCTGGTGCAGAACGCTGCGGCCAGGTTGTTGACAGGGTTGTCAAGAACTAGCCATGTCACTCCTGTGCAGCGCGAACTGCACTGGCTGCCGGTACGATGGAGGATCACCTTCAAGGTCGCATTGCTGACCTATAAGCACCCTACACGACAGGATCGGGTTACTGCAAGACCTCCTTCGCCCACCCCCGTCACTTCGCCCTCCAATGAGGGACTGCTGTCTCAAACATCAGGTGCTAGAGCTTTTCCTTTTGTAGCCCCAACCCTGTGGAACTCTCTACCTCATCGGATTACAGAGTGCCTGTCCGCCGAGACCTTTAAGTAATCATTAAAAACGTATTCATTTGATTTAGCTTTTGGGGACAATATTTAGTTTTATTATTGCTGCCTTTATATCTTATATATATATTTTTAGACTGTATATTTGGTTTTATATTGTATATGCGCTTTGGTTTTCAGAAAAGTGCATTATAAATAAAATTTAATTTGATTCGAAGATGTTAGTGTCAGCGGCTCAGCAGGTTAAACGCTTGCCTTTGAGGCAAGAAAATCAGAAGGTTGTGGGTTCAATCCCCACACCAGGCACTTGGGAGTAAAATCCCAAAACTGACACTGTAGTACATCATGAGGTGCTGTCTTTCAGATGAGACATTAAACCAAGGTCCTGTCTGTCTGTTCTGGCAGTTGTTCAGGTGAATGTTGAAGATCCTATGGCACTTCTAGGAAAAGAGTAGGGGAATTCTTTATTACAACCGGAGAGCAAACCATACAAAAAATAGTTATTACAGCATACCAATTATAATAGACAACAAGAATAAACAGAAATAAGTATTACAACATACCAAAAGTTAACAGTGATCTAAGACCAAAAAACCACAAACGCCAACTCCCCCCTCCAAAGAATAAGAAAATACATCAGTAAAAGAAACAGAAAAATAGTGTTATTGTACACAAATTGTAAACAAGGGCAAATAATAAACAAAAAATAAGTATTTACAGCAGATCTTCAGCAGAAAATTTTTGGATTTAGCAGCCAATAGAGCTGGAGTTTTGCTAAATGCCCCGAGCAGAGGAAGCTAATTTAAAGCAGAACTAGCATTGTATGCAAAAAGCTATATTCAGCACCCAAAATCATAATGAAAGGGATCCCTCCTCTCTTTGAGGGGTTACCCTGGACCCGATAGAGGAGCATGTACATACCACAACAACCCTTACCCTGTATCAAGCCAGGTCATTTTCCTCCACCATAGTTTAAATAGTTCAAGATGCACCTTCTGTCTTTCCTGTAGTCTCCAACTAAATACTGATTTCCGAATGTTAAAGACAACCTGATACTCAGAGAGTAATTGCTGCCTAAGTGTTAGATTACACCGAGCCTGCCACAACTGAAAATCAATATGACCCATTAACAGGCACATTGTGACTACATCATAAATAACCCAGGAGCCCGGAAGGACCCCTTCCATCCAAATCTCCAATGAAGAACCCTGAAAAGGTTTCAATGGCCACACAGCATGAAAATGGGACCAAAATGAAACAACAAAAGGACAATCCATAAAAAAATGTTGCATTGTTTCAACCACCCCCAAACAAGTTTCCTCCTTGGGACAAAACCTCTCAGAGTTCTTTATGCCTCATATTGCCTTTCACCCCCAATCTTTTGTGAAGACAAAGCCGCAAAAAATCCCACATATGCCTAGGAACTCTCTTACTTACCAATAATTGTAGCTTAGAATGTTGCTCAGAAATAGACATATCATGGAACCAGGGATCTACAAAAAAGAAATCTTGTAATACAGTACAATAAAACAGTTGACGTGATTGCAAAAGAAGGGATTTCTTAACAACATGCCAGGATTTCAATTTCTGAAACATCGCTTGGAAATGACTAGCTAAGGCACATAGCCTAACCTGACGAGCCAGAAAGGAATCAGGATCCCAATGCCTAAGAAGGGGATCTATACTATCAACTACCCACGGGGACCAGATCTTAACTTCCCCTCTAAGCAATGGAACTATATTATAAAAAATAAAAATGCTATGCAGGAACACTACTGGATTTAACATTCCCAAACCCCCTTCACCAACAGGTAAATAGGTAATACCCCTCCTCACCGGGTTCAATCTACTGCCCCATAAACAAAGAAAAAATACACCATAAAGAGATGTTTCCAAAGACGGGGAAGGGGGAAAACCGCAGCTATAAACAAAAAATATGGCAACAAAAAAGTCTTAATCAGATAAATTAGTTTAGCTTTGGACATTCGGCCTTTATTCCACAGCATCACTCTGTTACGAGCCTCCACTAATTGCCTATCCCAATTGTACTTTTGGGCATCCATGCCTCCAAAATAAACTCCAAGAATCCTCCTATACCCAGGTTTAATAGGCATGTCCCAAATCAATGCCACATCAGTGGCCCCATACCCTAAAGGCATTATCCCACTTTTAAGTTTATTGATAGAGGAACCAGACATGGCAGAAAAGGATTGCAACAACAACTGTGCTGCAACAGTAGAAGTCCTATCTGATAAAACCAGAACTAAATCATCCGCATATGCTATTGAGACTATTTGTGGATCCATACAACCAACTGATAGTCCAATAATATCGTCCGTACTATTTAAGGCATGCAAAAGGGGGTCTAAGGAGAGCACACAAAGCAAGGGGCTAAGTGGACACCCCTGCCTAACTCCCATATGCACCTCAATGTCCCTTCCCAACCAGCCATTCACGCTCGGTAGTAGAGTGATGCCCTTATAACAAGTTTGTAACCAGCCTACAAATTGTAAGGGTAACCCATACCTCCGCAAGGTCTCCCAAAGATAAAGATATTCCACCTGGTCAAAAGCTTTGGCCTGATCTAAACAAACCAAATACCCAAATATTTCCCCAGATGCTCCCTTAGAAACAAGTTCCCTGAGTAGGATCAGTGCATCCTGAACTCTCCTATGAGGTAGACCACTAAACTGTGATGGATGTAATAAGGAACCTAAAACCCCCTGTAATCAAATACATAAGTTTTCATCAGAATCTTATAATCTGTATTTAAAAGAGACAAAGGTCTCCAATTAGCTAAATCTCCGCGATCCCCCTTATTTTCATACAGCAAGAGTAACACACCCTGTAACATGCTCTTGGGAAGAGCCCCAGCCTGCAACCCAGCATTCAATACTTGACACAGGTCAGTACCCAAAACTTCCCACAAGATTTTATAAACTTCATGAGGTAACCCATCAGATCCAGGAGTAATGCCTGACTTTAAAGACCAAATAACAATTTTTAATTCTTCCATTGTAATGGGTTGTACCAAATTAACCTGCTCATCAGGAGACAAGACAGGGACTGGTCTGCTAACAAACCAATCACAAATACAAGCTTCTGAAAGCAATCTACTCCTAAAGGAGGCAGAAGCATAAGCATGTATAGTGTCTAAAATACTTTTAGATGTTGTGACCAGCCCACCTTCTGTAGTATTTAAATACAGCATGCCCCGGGAGTTTTTAACAAGTTTTAGAGTTTCAATGGGCAAAGTGTCCTTCTTTTTACCACTAACCCCATATTTATGCTTCCTCTCCATATCCTGCAAAACCTGAGACTGTAATCTAGCCAACTCCACTTTCAACCCCTTAATTTGATCCAGGCAGTCAGATCCCAGAGGCTGGCGAAAGGTCGACAAAAAGTGAAGCCGGTCTCTGAGATAACGAAGCCCATCATGCTTCAACCTCCCATTTAAGCGACCTATAGCTTTAAAGTAGATTCGTACTTCACTTTTGGTATCCTCCCACCAAGTATTTAAATCATCATATAAGAACAAAACAGACTGCCTTGCCAAAAAAAGGGAATGTAGCCCACCTGCCACACAAGTGACATCTAGTAATGCAGTGTTCAATTTCCAAAGACCCGGCCCCCTTCGGATCTCTGGCACATCACATAAGACCAATCTAAGTAGTTTGTGATCTGACGTAGCTACCTCCTGTAAAGATTGTGATTGCACGACAACCCCAGGCGAAAGGAAAAAATAATCAATTCGGGAAGCTCTGGGTCCACAAAAATAGGTATTCCCAAACCCAGCAGTGGTAGGCCCAAAAGCATCAACCAAGCCAGTATCAACAAGAAGTTGCGACAAGCTTGCCACATCGCAATACACCTTCCTCCTATTCCCAGAAGAAACCTGGGAGGGTAATGAACAGTTAAAAGTCCCCACCAAGAATAATTAAAGAAGAGGTGCATAAAAAGGGGTAAAGAGATTTAAAAAGAGACACCCTATCAAATTTAGATTGTGGTGCATAAACATTTATCAACCACAAAGGCAGA
The DNA here is from genome assembly GCA_016271365.2 of Neoceratodus forsteri. NCBI lineage: Eukaryota > Metazoa > Chordata > Ceratodontiformes > Ceratodontidae > Neoceratodus > Neoceratodus forsteri. Next base: position 958,406,269 of record CM028130.1, on the reverse strand, counting down.
GAACCCCACTTAATATCCCAAACCAAGGCCCTGCCTGCCAGGATTTCTATATGGTGAATCACCTTAATGTGAGAGAGAAAAAAACAAATCCCAACCCCACTACACAAATACCTCCCTGATAACCAAAAACAATCCCCCCATAACCAACCAGTAGTGGCAGCCTCCACCTCCTCGGGAGAGTGCAAACGAACATCCTGAAGGAAAACACAATCCAAATTTTCCTATAAAAAATGAGAATAAGTGCTCTGACGCTTAACAGGAGATTTAATACTGTTTGCATTTAAAGTTGCCACTCGAAAGTGAAAGGGAGCCATGAAATGCTTTAGGGATAAATTCACTTTACCTTACTAGATGCCCTCGTTATCCTACCACTTTTACAGTCTTGTGGCCTAGGGACTAAATGGCCTTCAGCAGGTTCCTGAGGCTCAGGCAGTAGTAGGGGTGCAGAAGGCTGAACCATTTCTGGGACCACCTCTGGATCCTCCACCAAAACTTCAAAATTATTAGGGTCAGCTATAGAAAAGGTTGAAGTAGGTATGGCTGGTTTTTTACCCAACTTGCCTTTTCCTTTAACAGACTTCCCTTTCTTTCCACTAACCGTAATAAAACCATCTCCCGAGGGGCCTAAACCAGACGACAAAGGAGCAAGGCTAGTAACCCCTCCAATTTCCAGCTCAGACACCTCAGAAGCCCCAACTGCAGTTAAATCTATGTTATCAGGAGTCAAACCAGGCTCCTCAATCAAGTTTGTCTCAGCCAAGGGGGAGCAGTCACAAAGGTACTGAGAGCCAACCTTCCCCCAGCAGAAAGGCCAAGCCGTACCGCCACCCGGATATAATTATCCTGAACCCCAAAGTCTGCTTCGGCTGTGTTTTTAGCAGCCAAAGGGCAAGCTTCAAAAGTGTGACCCACCACATCGCAGAGATTACATTTAGAAGATTGAAAACAATGGGCACTAGGGTGACCAGTCTGCCCACAATAAGCGCATTTAAGCACTTCACATGAGGTGCTTATGTGAGTCCGAGACCCACACTTAAAACAGACTCTGGGTTGACCTGGGTAGAAAAGGAACCCCTTATCTCTACCCAGAAAAAAACAATTGGGAAGATGTAATAAATCAGAATCAGTGGAATGGAGTTTTACCCTAAATTTCCAACCCCCATTCCAAAATCCCTCAGCATCCAGGATAGGAACAGGATTCCCCTGGATATCACATTTTTTAGACAACCAATTTACAATATCTACCACGTTAACCCCTTCATTTCTGAACAGGATCGTAATGACCCTAAAGGGCTGTTTTGAAAGAGGCAATACAATAAAGTCTGACCATAAAGGATTAGTCTTCAGATTTAAATAGCGGCTCCAGAATAGTTCCAAAAGAGCAGGGGTACGGAAACTGATATAAAAAATAAATTCCCCAGGAACATGTATCAAAGCGTAAACTTCAGAAGGGGAAAAACCCATACTACGTTTCAACAGTGTCTTCCCAACATAAAACCTGTCGGGGGGGGGGGTTATCTCTGTGGCCCACATAGCACAAACGAATGGCACTGCGCCGCTTAGCCAATTCTAGAGGTTGCCGAAAATGACTAGCATAGGAAGGTTTATCAATGGGTTCTGGAGCTGGCCCCTGTACTTCAGAGGAAGAAGCCTCATCTTCAGCCACCCCATCCAATAAGTCACCCAAGGGTAGGCCAGGATCAGAAGCAGCCTGAGGGATAGGGGAAGCTGAAGAGCCTGTACCCAAAACAACAGAAGAAGGAACTGGTATGGTCACTGTACTTAACTGGGCATCCTCCTGATGGCCCGAAGCGCCTTCATCCGGCTTCCATGTCCCCCCCGCTATGGGAATCCAGCCTGCCCCTCGTAACGCTCTTTCCGGAGACCAGGTTGCATCCACAAGGTCCCCCCAAGCCTGGGAAGTCGAACTGCCACTCATAACAGGCCTCTCGGCAGCTGAAAGGAGCTTGCTAGGCCCCGCTGCCTCAGAAGCACTCGGCGAACCTGTGGATCTCTTCCACTTCCTGTCGTCCTCCACGGCAAGTTTCTGATGCTCCTGCGCCAACAGATCGCTTACTTGAAGTAGTTCCTCTTCTAAACAACGCTGTTTCTCGGCTAAGCTTAGACCCAACACTGCAGAAGTTTCCAATGGACCGCTGAATAGGGCAATTTGCTGGCCACCTCACGGGTGCATCCCAGCCGCCACTTCAACGGATCCTATCGAAGTGGATTCAGTATGCACTGAAAGGCTCTGGGCTAACTCAGCCCCTTGCAAAGCTCCTTCCTCTTCCATGGCTGGGAACAGAATGACGGCTTCCCACAGCAACAGGGTCCTCCTACTGACAAGAGTAGGGGAATTTCCCCGGTGTCCTGGCCAAATTACCCACATTTACTAAAAATACCACCAACAGCTTAATCTGGTTCAATTTCAGTTGGTTACCATCTCTAGCCCCCGACACATCTGGGACGAGGATGAAAATATGCAGAATTGCCTAATCCTTCTTTCCCGGTCAACAAAAAGTAACTAACTAAAGACGTCAGGGAAAATGTCTTTTTTCTGCTATATATTTACTTTACACTCCCACTGCCCTTGACCTACTCTTTCAGCTTGCCTTCTCCCCCAACCCTGGAACTTTACGTCCAACCTCTCAGTGCCCCACGGTTTACCCCCGTGGTGGAGCCTCCTGGGTTTCCCAAGCCCTGAAGTAGTGTACACTTGATGTGAGGTTGGCCGCCCAGCGAGTGATGCAGGGCCTGCAGGGAGGAGTAGCTTCATTCTGACTGACTGTGGATGTTTTCTAGGTTTTTGTGCCCCCCCCAGCTCCTCATGAACAAAGACTGCGTGGATGTCTGGAAGCATGCTTGCAGATGTGCTAGTCAGGAGTATCCCGTTATCCCCATCATGGCTCTGCTTGCACCGCTACCTGTGATCTCCAGGTGGCAGTAGTGCAGCAAAGCTCACAGCCCTCACCCCCCAGAGGAGGTGAGTGTCCTTTGCAATGCCCAATCCTCCTCCCCGGTCAGCCCGGGCTCACCTCAGAACTCAGATCACCAGAACTGAAAGTGGTAGCACTATGCTGCACTGATGCCCTGGCCCGAGGGAGAATGTCCTGTACTGAACTTCTTTCCATGAACTCTCCAGTAGCAGATGTTATTTTGCGCCTTCCAGTGCTAGAGCAATCCTTCCACTGGGTTGAAGCCCACATTCTCCAACTTGACAGTCATCTGTTTTGCCTTCCCTAGATAAAGGGGCCCATTTCCTAATGCCTCCCACTCCCGTCCAGTCAAAAACCAAAACAGCAAACCGGCCCAGTGGTCCAGAGGGCTGAGGCATGCAAAGCACCTTACCTTCTGGCACGCCAGCGAACTGAGTTCCGGAACAATCTCAGGTTGCCAGGGGTTGGGGGGGGCAGCTGGGAGAGAATCAAGCAGCCGCCTGGCTGCTCCTCTCTCCTAGACTGAGGTGCTGAGCTGTTCCAGCTCTTGGTTACCACCAGGTGAACGCCTGGTGGTAACACCGAAGTGAAAGGGGCTGACATAGTTAGGTGGCTGGGAGAGGGTGTCAGTTCCGGAGTGCATGTGCGCCTCCATGCACATGTGCCATCCCAGTTTGCCGCAGCCCTGGGAGAAAATGAAGGTGGAAAATAGAGGGGGACCGAGCTTAATGAACTGCTGCCAGAGGTGTCACAGCCCGCCCACCACTCCAGGAGTAAGGGAGAATCTGAATGTGAGTCTCTGGGAGCAGGGGAAGATGGCCCTCTCCCTGGCCATGCCACAGAGGGAATGCCCCCCCCAGCAAGGAGGGAGGCCGCAGGCTGGCCAATGACACCCAGGGATAGGGCTAATCAGCAGCCTGGTCTGCCCAGGAGGATAAAAAGATGGTGGGGGGGGGGGACACCAGAAAAACAACTTCTACCTCACTATCCCTTCCTTCCCTGTTCCGCTTCTTTTATAGATTTTATTTTTTGTGCCCGACAGTTATGATACGATCCTTTGCCTTTATCAGATCTGACACTGTCAATTTTGCAAGGCAAAGTGCAAAGGTTGTACATGTTCATGCGGGAGAGAGATTCCATTCCTTTCAAAACCTCACCATTACAAGACAGAGGAGCGGGGCGGCACGCTCTGAGGCCATGACAGAAGTTTAGAATTTAAGTTTTGAGAGACAGCAGCAAGTCAATACACCACAGCACAGCAGGTAGGAATGGGGAACAAGCAGGAAACAGCACTTTAGAGCACAGCTCATTCAGCTGAGCCATGCCAATTAACACCTAATCAAGTTAATCGCTAGACAGCCGTGAGCAGATGGCAATTACAGAGTGCAACAGTGACTGCAACTGAAAATCTCTGCCTGTTCAAACTGGCAGCTAATGTTCACTGTAAGTGGTGAATTTAAGTATGGTTTGGTCAATCAGGTTTTTGTTCGCTATATCAGGACGCCAGCTATACTCGGGTTCAGTATAGGTGGCATCCACGGTATATCCAATCAACTGTATTTATTTCTTGCCTAAAAGAGCTTGATCCATTGTTCTCAAATTTCAGGTAAACATATATTTTGATTGTACCTTAAAGATGACAGGAAATGGTTTTTGCATAATTAACTGCCTCCCACGTTCCCTTCCATGCCAGATATGTATTGTGATATGCTTTCACCAGTTTTGATAAACAAATAATCTTGTTTCAGTTGCCTTCAGATCTACATGGGGTTCCACTCTCCTCAGCAGCTACCGCTCTTTTTTTTCATATTTCTTTTTGTAAACCATATTTTATTGTAGACATTTTTCAGAACATAAGTCAAAATATCAAACATAAATGTGAACAAGAAAAACAAACATTAAAGTATGATGAGCATATCTTAACTATCTGAACAAAGAGTGAACTATATAGCAACTAACAAGAAAGGAGAAAAAATCAGAGAACAATAATACAGTTCTATACTTTCTAAGTTAATTCAGAAAATTCTACCAATAACATCAATAGTTAATCAACTTTCAAAATGTTGTGTTTTATCGAAAGGTTCTCATATATCACAGAATTTACCTACCCTGTTTATGTTAGCATATGCCACTCTGTCATAACTAACTCTAACACAAATATCTTGAAGTCATTCCTTTACTGTGGCAGCATCTGTGTTCCTCCAGTGCTCAAGTACCACATTTTTTGAAGAAGCCAATGTTTTTTTGGAACTCTGAACAATGTATCAATTCCAAACAAATTCCCCAAACTGCTAATTTTGCTGAGCATGTAATCTATGTCAATTATTTTTTCATAAATTGTCAATACGTCCTTCCAAAAAGATGGTAAAGATGAACATGACCATAGTATATGGGAGAGTGTAGCCTTTTCTGTTAAACATCTCCGACATGACTCCTCTGTAGAGAGACCCAACTCAACCAGCTTGCAGGGAGTACAGTACCATTTATGAATAATTTTGTACTGAATAAGCCTGCCTTTAGCTTCTCTGTAAGCCTTTATGGTCATATGTTCCATATCGGTCTCCATTCTTTGGAGGAAATTGGAATTTGCAACTCATTTTGCCATTTGTTTATCACGGTTAAGCTTGGATTCAATAAGCATTTTATAAATACTTTTGTGTTCATTCCGGTCGTGCAGATTTTGTCTAAAGCATTTATCGGAGGGAAGATTACATCTCTGATTATGTTGTCTCTGAGTTGAAGGTAATTGTGGAATTCTGTTCTGGGCTACTGAAACTTGTGAGATAGTTGTGAAAAAGACATCAGGGTGTTATGGACCTTGGTAACCCCATTAAGAGAACCAGGGTCCTTAATGAGTTAAAGCGGCAAAGCACGAGTTTATACAGAAAACTCACCTCACCCCGGCAGAGAGTGCCAAATTAAAAAGCGCTTGGGTGGGTCAGGTCCATTACGCCTCTTTCACTGAACATCCATATGGGGGGGGGGGTAACACTGATCCACAAAGGCTACCCATTCGAGCTGACACAGCAGGACCCCAAAGGGAGATGCCTGATACTGAAAGGAAATTATAGCGTAATTCCCTGTACACTTTTAAACATATATGCCCTGAACCAAGACAAGGAAAATATCCAATTCCTGAGAGAAGTAGTTTTAAAAGTGGATTTATTACGAAAGACTCAAAGTCAAAATATCGAGTGTCAGGATCACGAGATTGATCTTGCAATTGGAATCCCAAGACTGGTAACTGCCTCAGCAGAGGTTTCCATGTTTGAGGCTTTGTCCATCCACCCCACTTAAGATGATAAACTCTGCAGGCAATTACCGGGTGTCGGGATTACGAATTTCAAGCAATCAGTCTCGGGACCCTGACACTCGGTATTTCAACTTTCAGACTTTTGTAGTGATACGTTAAAAGCAGCTCCTCCTGCAGGGGACCTCTTCATTGTTGGAGGGGGGAATTTTATCACAATTCTAAACGCCCTATTGAACAAATCTGGGACGTTAGCCAGCCCACACTCTCGAGCAGCTAAATGTTCGAGTAGGTTAACACAGGAATTAGGCCTGGTGGAAGTATGGCGTCACTTCCACCCCAGGGTAAGAGACTATACTTGCTGGTCTGCCCCTCAGCAAGCATAATCGCAACGTACCCTTCTTTTCGTCTCGTCAGACTGGCTCCACAAGGTGGACCTATCTGAAATCTACCCTAGAACGCTATCAGATCATAGCATAGTAGTTATGAACCTACTTACGACCCCAAGGGTCAAGAACTCCTCTTGGAGACTTAATGTCACTCTCCTAAATAAAGAAGACTACAAGGAAATAGTTACAGTATTGGGGATTACACTGCCCTCAACATAGAAACATAGAAGTTGACGGCAGATAAGGACCACAAGGCCCATCCAGTCTGCCCATTTCTTTTTCTATCTTATAAATGTGCCATCGGCCTTTCAACCCATTCAAGACACAACTGCCACCATGTTGTGGGATGGCTCAAGGCAGTGGTCACAGCCAAAACTACCAGCTATGCTCTGGCCTCAAAAAGGTGAGCTAGAAAGCGCAGGAAGAGCTTGAGTCCCGACTCCGACCTGGAAACAGAACACAAAATTGTTCTGAATGAAGAGATCTGAGCTCAACTAGAGGTATGCAGAAGTAAATTAAATAAACTTCTAGATGATAAAATTGAAGGACAGTTGAGGTACTCATCCCAGAGGTTCTATGAGGCAGGGAACAGAGTGGGGAGACTCTTGGCGTAGTAGCTTCAGAAAGAGGCTGCTGGTAGAATGGTCCTCTGCCTAAGGAGTAATCCAGGTTCCACTCAATTTGTCTCAGACCCAGTGAACATAGCAAAAGAGTTTCGGGAATTCCATAAAAGGCTCTATTTCCGAGAACCACCAGAGAAAACCAGGTGATTTCTTCGTGAAAGTCAAGGTCAACAGGCTTTCGCAGGAAGACATGGAAAACCTAGACACCCCAATAACCCAGGAAGAGGTCAGCAGTGCAGTAGCGGAACTTAAAACGGGGAAGGCACCAGGCCCAGATGGGCTGGCAGCCAAGTTCTATAAGGCTTTTAGGGCAGAGGTTGCACCCCTGTTGGGTCAGGTCTTCAGAGGAGTTCAGAAAGGAGAGGGCCCCCCTCCCCAAACCTGGCAGTAGGCTCAGATTTCGGTCATACACAAAACTAGGGAAGCTGTGCTGTTCCTATAGGCCAATCTCCCTATTAAATATTAACCAAAAGATTTACATCTCAGTTCTGGCATGCAGACTGCAGCTGTGTGTGGGGAGGCTGATCCACCCATATCAAACTAGCTTCATCATAGAAACATAGAATTTGATGGCAGACAAGGACCGCCTGGCCCACCCAGTCTGCCCATTTCTCTACCCAATGGATAAGGTGCAGGTCCTAGTCAACCAACAGCCCACATCCTCCTAACCCCCACTAGAAATGCCTTGTGTCTGTCCCATGCATTCTTGAATTCTCCCACTGTTTTTGACTCTGCTACCTCCTCAGGAAGGCTGTTCCATGTTTCCACTACCCTCTCCATGAAAAAATACTTCCTCATATTACCTCTGAGCCGTCCCCCCTCTATCTTCAAATTGGGCCCCCTTGTTCTTGCACATCTCTTTTTCTGAAAGATGCTACCTTCTTTGGACTTTGTTGATTCCCTTGAGGTATTTGAATGTTTCTATCATGCCCCCTTGTCCCTCCTCTCCTCGAGGGTATACATGTTAAGCTCCTTTAATCTCTCTTCATATTTCTTCTGGTGCAGACCCTGCATCATTTTAGTTGCCCTCCTATGGACAGCCTCCATCCTGTCTATGTCCTTGCAGAGATGGGCTCTCCAGAACTGCATGCAGTACTCCAGATAGGGTCTCACCAACTGTCTGTACAGAGGGATAAATACAGGTTACTCACCTGTAACAGGAGTTCTAGGAATGGTATATGTTGTTCATCCACAGTATCTGGCAGGTTCCTTGCCGCTTTAAATCTTGCCGGAAGGTCTTCAAGCTGGCTCCTCCCACCCACCCGGTGGTAAAACCTCAGCTCTACTCACGACACCAGATCTAGTTCGCCAGCTGCTGTGCGCCGGCCGGAAGTTAGGTCGGTGGGTGTTTCGGATGAACAACATATACCATTCCTAGAACTCCTGTTACAGGTGAGTAACCTGTATTTCTAGAGACATGGATATGTTGTTCATCCACACTATCTGGCAGACTCCTAGCAGTTCTCTGGGAGAAGGAAGGCAAGGCGCACACCCCCTACTTAGGAATAAAGACTGAAGAACCGAGGCCCCAAAACCAGCATCCCGGCGTGACTCAAGGTCGATGTGGTAGTGGGAAATGAAGGTATGTGCCGACTTCCAGGTAGCAGCCCTGCAGATATCCTGGATAGGGACATCCCTGGAAGCAGCTACCGATGCAGCGGTATGGCCGGTAGAATGAGCTCTTATCCCTCTGGAAGGCTCCATGCCCGCCAGCCTATAGCAGAGATCTATGCAGGAGGTGACCCACCTGCTTATCGTCCGCTTGGCTGCAGGTCTGCCAGGTGCGGCTTCAGCGTAGGTGACAAACAGCTCGCGAACCTCTCCCCGAACTTCAGCCGTCCGCTCCTTATAATAAGCGAGCGCTCTTCTAGGGTCCAAAGTATGGTGCCTATATTCGGCCTCCGAGGTGTGATTGGGGTAGAACACTGGCAGAGTCAACACCTGGTTAAGGTGAAACTCCGACACCACCTTCAGAAGGAACTTCGGGTGGGGGCACAGGACAACCTTGTCCCTGTGGAAGACCAGATAAGGAGACTCGATGGAAAGCGCCTGGAGCTCTCCCATCCTTCTGGCTTACGTGATAGCCACCAAGAAGGCGGTCTACCATGACAGATGGGAGATATCGCACCTGTGCATTGGTTCGAATGGCTTGCCCATGAGCTTGGCCAGTACCAGTAGTAGATCCCACGGAGGTGGAGGTTCTCGCACCGGAGGGGAAATGTGATCAAGGCCTTTGAAAAAGCGCCAGACCACCTTCTCCTGCGCCACCGACTGCTTCCCGGCCCGCGCCCGCTAAGCAGAGATGGCTGCCAGGTGCACCTTAAGGGTCGTCGACCGAAGCCCTTGCTGAGAAAGGGACCACAGGTAGTCCAGAATGCTTGCCAAGAACAGGAGGAAGGGTCCAGGCCCTTTCCCTGACACCAAATGGAGAATCTCTTCCATTTGAAGGCATAGCATTTTCTGGTCGACTCCTTATCGGACGCCTCAACGACGTTGAGGACCTCATCGGAAAGACCCAAGGCCTGGAACTCTAGCCGCTCAGGAACCAGGCCATTAGGTGCAGGGATTGAAGGTCTGGATGGAATACCTTCCCCTGATTGACTGAGATCAGGTCCGGGCGGGTTGGAAGCCGCCTCAGGAGCCTGGAGCTGAGACTGAGGAGATCTGGATATCAGAACTGGCGGGGCCAGTCTCGGGCTACCAGAATCACCTGCGCCTTGTCCCTCCTCACCTTGAGAAGCACCTTGTGGATCAAGGGAAATGGGGAACGGCGTAGAAGAGGCCCGGGGTCCACGGCCTCAAGAAGGCATCCCCCTGCAGCGAGCCCTACTGAGGGGGGCGGGCATGGAACAGTCTTAGCTTCGCATTCTCCCTGGAGGCAAACAGGTCCGCCTGAGGCATGACCCAGTGGGAGAAGAGATCTTGTACTACCTCCGGCAGGAGAGACCACTCGTGAGACGCAGCCCCTATCCGGCTTAGGGCATCGGCCAGGGTGTTGGAGACTCCTGCCATGTGAATGGCTAGGAGATCCGCCTCCAGGCTGCGCACGAGAGAACATATGCGGAGAGCTTACTTGCATAACAGCATGGGGCACGTCCCGCCCTGGCGGTTTAGGTAGTACATGTTCGTGGTATTGTCTGTCTGGACCTGAACCACTTGACCCTGTAGAACGGAGCGAAGGCGGTGAGAGCTAAATGGACTGCTCGGAGCTCCAGCAGGTTGATATGGCATCAGGACTCCCAAGGGGACCAGAGGCCATGCACTCAGTGCTCCCCCAGATGGGCACCCCAACCCATCAGAGATGCGTCGGTCGATAGAGAGACCATCAGCTCGGGCCGGACGAACGGGATGCCCTCCTGCAGATGTGCCGGAACGGTCCACCATTGGAGAGCGTTCCACATTTCCTGGGTCACTGTCACCAACTGATCCAACGGATTGGGGCGTTGTGACCACTGGCTAGCCAGTCCCCACTGAAGGGGATGCATGTACCAACGGGCCCAATGGACCATGCTGGTGCAGGCCGCCATGAGGCCCAGGAGGCGCAGGAAGTCCCGGGCAGGGCACGATTGCCCAACCAGAAATGACTGGCCAAAGGAGGAAAGAACCTCGGCCCTGTCCGCTGGGAGCTGAGCTCTGGCTCGAAGAGAGTCGAGCTCTACCCCGATGAAGAGTATCACCTGCTTCAGCACAAGTTCCGACTTGGCCTCGTTGATGAGGAGGCTAATCCAAGAGCAAACCTGGAGGGCCAGATCTCTGGACCGCTCCACCTCCGCTCTGGAAAGGGCTGCAATCAGTCAGTTGTCCAGGTAGGGGTACACCAGGACCTTTCGGCGCTGCTGTCACCACTGCCATGCATTTGGTGAAGACCCTGGGAGCTAGAGAGAGGCCAAAGGGCATGGCCCGGAACTCGTAAAGGGATCTCTCCGCTCTGAAGTGGAGGAATCTCTGATGAGACGGATGGATCGGGACGTGAAAGAACGCGTCCTGGAGGTCCAGGGAACAGAACCACACGCCTCGTTCCAAGGATGGGATTATCTGAGCCAGAGTGACCATCCTGAAGGTCCGAGACCTTAGGAACCTGTTCAGGTGATGCAGGTCGAGAATGGGGCACCAGCCCCTCCGTCCGTTTTGGGACCAGGAAATACCTGGACACAAACCCCGGGTCTGGAGGAGGATCCGCCACCTTCCTGATCACCTCTTTCTCAAGGAGCAGGGCAATATCGGCTCAGCGGGCCGACAGCGAGGCTTCAGACCCTGTGGACCCCCGGGGGGCGATGGCTCGAAAGGGAGGGGTCTGCTCGAATTCCAGAGGCAGGCCCTTTCCTACCACCTCCAACACCCAACAGTCCGCGATGATAGCGGACCAGGTGGAAAGGAAGTGGCAGAGCCGTCCCCCCATGTGGGGAACCCAGGGAAGGGTGACGAGGTTGGGGGCGACACCCCTCAACCCGTCACTGGGCAGGCTTGGAGGAGGGACCAGCCGAGGGACCTCCTGGGCCTTTACCTCCTTGCTTCCTATTGGAGGAAGCCTCTGGCTTGGGTTTGGGACGCCAAGCGTGAGCCTGCTGGTGCTGGTGGGGCCGAAGGACGAAAGGACTTATGCTATTGCTGACGGCGGCCTTTGTCTCTCTGGGCAGAGGTGACCAAGTCCAGAGTGGCATTGGACTTTTCGATCCGCTGGAGGTGTCCCTCCACTCCAGGGCCGAAGAGGTCAGTCCCCAAGAAGGGGACATCCGCCAACTTGTGCTGGGTGTCCGCTGTGAAGGTGGATATCCTCAGCCACACCCTGCGGCACATGGCCAACACGGCCGCTACTGACCTGGCACAGGAATCACCTATGTCCAGAGCAGTCTGAAGCTGCTGCTTCTCCATCGCCCTACCCTGGTCCCGCACCTGATGGATCGTGGTCTGCAGGTCAGCCGGGAGATGAGGGGTGACCTCATCCAGGGAGCCCATGAGGGCGTGGGAGAAGTGTGCCATCAGCACGGCCGAGCTGGCCTGTCGGAGGCCGAGGGAGGACGCAGCGTACACCTTGTGCCCGGCAAAGTCCAGCTTCTTGGACTCTTTGTCGGGGTGCTTATCCACATCCCGAGCATTTCCGGAACACTGGAAGACACTATCGGTGACTAACCCCTCGGCAGAGGGGTGCTCCGAGAAACCGGGCAAAGAGCCGGTAGGGACCGCATACTTCCTGGCCATCCTGGCTGAGGGCGCAGGACAGGAAGCAGGCTGCTGTCAAAGCCCCAAGGCTGGGTCGACAATGGCCTCAGCCACAGGGAAGGCCTCCGTGAGAATCCTCGGTCCAGTATCTCCGCTAGGGGATACTGGGCCTGCTTGGACACGGGCTCGAGCTGCATCCCGGTAGACTCGAGATGAGCCAAGCAGACCCATGAAGGATGATGGGCTATCGTCCCAATGACTGGCCCTGGAGGACTCCAGGTCGACCTGCCTGGAGAACAGGGAGAGCCGCCATCGGACTCAAGAGTCTGCGAAGAGCTGCTCGGCCTGAGCCACCCTCCACCTGCCGAGGACGGTCGGGAGTGAGGGTGACCGACAACCTGTGGGGCAGGCCGTGACCCGACCGAGAATCTTTGGTCGGTGCCCCAGACTTCGGTTGTGGAGGCGGAGGTTCCACCACGATCGGTGGGGCAGCTAGTTTCGGCCGAACAACCGGCCCAGAAATGGGCATCTCGACTGCGGCGGCGGTTGCTTCGGCCTTTCGGGCGACAGCCACTTGATGGCCGGGGGATGAATCGGAGTCGATTTACTCCTGGACAACAGTAACTGCTGTCACATAAGCTCCTCCTAACGCCAACGCAATTTTCGTCGAAGCCTCTCCTCTTCCGAGGAGGAGGAGGATGAGGAGGAATGGTGTCACCGCTTACTTCGGTGCCGAGACCGAGACCCCCTATGTCGGCGGGAACGGCTTGACCGAGATGAAGTCCGAGACCGAGACCCTCGGTGTAACCGAGGGTGGGTCTGGGAAGGGGCAGGGGACACCCGCTCTTCCCTCGGCTCAGACACTTTAACCAGGGACTGCCGCTCCGAAGGCACGGGCAGATCCTCGGTCTCCACTGGGGGAATCGCCGAAGAGGGGTTGTTGGCTTCACCAGTCAACAACCCGTCCAAAGGGTTGAGGAATATCTCGACTGCGTCGACGGGTGTTTTGGCAGGCTGGCCTGACGGGGGCGCCATGAAGCCAGCGGCCTGAGCCGCAACCTCGACCGAAGTCGACGGTCGGCTGTCCGGGGAAGGAGACCTCTCCCGCTCCCACGAACGCCGATGGTGGGACTTACCCTTTGACTCCCTCTTCTTGGGCTGAGAGGAATGTCCCAATGGCCCCTCTCCCTTCGTGGAAAGGGACTGGCAAAGCTCCTTGAATGAAGCCGAATAAGAGGAACTCGGAGAGAGCGGGATAAACGCCGGAACCGAGGAGGAGGAAGATGCGGCCTGGGCCGCCTCTTCCTCGAGGGCAATCGTGCTCGAGCTGCTCAGCCGAGCCAGCCGCCGCGGACACCGCCCAATGAGCCTCTTTGGATTTTAACGTTGGGTAACGCTTCTCGGGGCGCCCGAGCTTCAATCGGGCAGTGCAATCCTCCAGGACGTTGGCTGAAAAGGAGCGACACAACTCACAGGCCTGTGGGTCGTGGTCTAGGCCGAGGCAGTAGACGCACATGGAGTGCGGATCCATCCTGGACATCTTCTGCCTGCAAGGGCACCTCCAAAAGCCAGCAACCGATTTGTCCAGCGCAGCCGCGAGGGATAAAGAAGACCGAAGTTTAGAAAACTTCAAAACTAGTTTCGGACGAATTGAAGAGTTAGGATCCAGTCTAAAACGCAGAGCGCTAAGGAGGGAACCTGAGCTTCCAAGCGGTAGGGAAGATCTGGCATCATGGGGCGGAGCCGAGAGTTTTACCACCCAGGTGGGTGGGAGGAGCCAGCTTGAAGACCTTCCGGCAAGATTTAAAGCAGCAAGGAACCTGCCAGATAGTGTGGATGAACAACATATCCATGTCCCTAGAACAACTTCCTGTTTTCTACTGGTGATGCCTCTCCCTATGCATCCCAGTATTCCCCCCAGCCCTCCTTACTGCCTTCTCACATTGCTTGCCCACCTTTAGGTCATCTGATATGACTACCCCCAGGTCCCTTTCCATTTTTGTTGTTGTTAGTATCTCACCCCCCATTGTGTACTCTTCCCCAGGGTTTTTGTTTCCCAGGTGCATTACTTTGCATTTCTTTGTGTTGAATCTAAGCTGCCATACATTTGACCATTCCTCCAACCTTGCCAAGTCCCTTCTCATCCTTTCCACCCCACCTTCTGTATTGACCCTGTTGCAGATCTTTGTGTCGTCTGCAGAGAGACATACTTTTCATTCCAGCCCCTCTGCAATGTCACTTATAAAGACATTAAAGAGGACTGGTCGCAGTACTGAACCCTGCAGTACCCCACTAGTAACCCCCCTTTCTTCAGAGTGGACTCCATTTACTATTACACTCTGTGTCCTGTTGTCTAGCCAATGTTTTACCCAGGCTACCACCTTGAGACCCACTCCAAGGCTGGCTGACTTGTGTAATAATCTTTTGTGTGGGACTGTGTCAAATGCCTTGCTAAAGTCAAGGTAGGCCATGTCCACAGCCCCTCCCTGGTCTACTACTTTGGTCACCCAGTGAAAGAAATCTACTAGATTCATCTGACATGACTTTCCTGCTGTGAATCCATGCTGAATTGGGTCCTGTGCCCCACTGGCCTCTAGGAACTCAATAATTATTTCCTTCAGAAGATTCATGGAAGATTAATCAATGACAACATAAAACACTTACTCAATCTCATCTCCTGTCAGCAGCTCTCCCATGAGTCAGCTCTAGCAATTTTCATGGATGCGGAGAAGGTCTTTGATTTGGTGGACTGGAGGTTCCCACACAGAACTTTAGAAGAGATTGGGACAGGACCTAAATTCAGTGAAAGTGTTAACACACTATATGCCTCCCCTTCAGGCAACAGTAAGGGTAAACAGGGTTACCACAGACAGGTTTCACTTGACCAGAGGAACCAGGCAGGGCTGCCCCTTATCCCCCTTGTTGTCTGCACTCTGCATTGAACCACTAGCAAATGCAGTTCGGAGTAATGAAAACATACAAGACATCTGAGTGGGGAATAGAACCCACAAGATATCCCTATATGCAAATGACTCCCTCTTTTTCTTAACCGGAATAAAATTAACCTGGACAAATCTGAAGCTATCAAACTGGGGGGGCTCGCTATCCCAAGATGTGTGGGTGAACTTCCCCTTCACGTGGGCCCCCAGCAATACTTTGAGAGACCTGGGAGTTAGAATTTCCCCACATCTCTCGTCTCCTTTCAAACTTAATTACAATAAATTGTGGTCAGAAATAAAGGCGGACATTTCACGCTGAGAGCTATTCCCCCACTACCTGGGAGGCAGATAGATACCATCAAGATGAATGTCCTCCCCCGATTCTTGTTCCTGTTTCAGGCCTTTCCCATTAAAATACCACTGCTCTTTTGAAAATGGGTGAACATCCCCCTTATGACTTTTGTATGGCAAAAAGGCAGAAGCAGGGTCTGCAAGAACACACTTACCCAACCCAGGGAGGTTTGGCACTGCCTGATCTCAAGCTTATTACATCTTTTCCAGTTGTCACTGGTTATTTCCTGGGTCAAGTAAAGTGGAGATATGGGGTGGTTAGCGACAGAGGTGCACAAAGCTCGACTCATCCCTCTTTCTTCACTACCACATACCCCCTCTCACACCTGAGGTCTGGAAGAGCACAGCAAATCGAGGGACCCAGCATACTCTAAAATCCCTGGTGAAGGCTAGACAGCTCATGTAAACCCCTGAAGAGGTAGGCACCCTTACTTCTATTATTGGGGACCCTAACGTTATACCACCATGAGCCAACGCCAGTTTCCTCAGATAGAATATGCTTTCCTTGATGCGCTACCAGACCATAATTCGCAGTACTCAGAGTATTCCATGCAACGACCTCCAGGTAAAATTTTCCCCTACCCCAAGCAGATTTCCATAGATACCTCCAGGTAATACATTACCTGCAGTCCAACCACTTAATATCAAAAATCAATAGAGAATAACACCACTGGAAAACTTATTCTACTGTGTGGTCTGGTTGGTTGGCAGGGGCAGACCGATGTCAGGGGCATATAAGGTTCTACATGGTAAAGACAGCCAAAACCTAGAGAGCCTCCGGGTGAAATATGAAAATGAAACAGGGGTCCCTATCACAGAAGAGAAGTGGAAGCTGACCTGGGAAAGGGGTCTGGAGGGAGTTTAAGTGGAAGTGCATGTCTCTTTTCTTCCATACCCCACTCGATCACCAAGTATTTCAAGAGAGGCAACTTATGTTGGAGGGGGTGCAACCAGATTGGAACTCACTTCCACATTTTCTGGGCATGCCCAGGGGTCATGGATTGTTGGTCTAAGGTCCACGAGCAGCTCAACAAAGTGTGGGAGATCCAAATCCTCTTCAACATCAACACGATGATTCTAGGGATTAAAATACTTGAGACTGTAGACAACAAGAACTGCTCCGAACCCTTTGTTTAGCATCCAGAAGAAAGTGATACGAACTGACTCCAGGGCAACCTCCCCACCCACCCACCCACCCCCATCATTTGAATCTTGGGTTTCAAGAGCTGAAAATATTAAAGAATGGAGGAACTGACAGAAAAATTAAGGCTCAATACAGGAAAGCACAGAGATCTGTGGCTTAGACAAACTTAATGTGCGCTCAGGACGGAGTGCATACGGGAGACAGGGAGGGCGCTCAGACACATAAGGCTCTGGGGGGGGGGCATTAAATTCTAGACTCTCCCACTGACAGGGAAAAAGTACCCACAGCCGTCTTCTACTGTACCATGAATTTGCATTATTAGATATGTCAGTCCTGGTACTGTAAGATCCATACCCCAAGGAAGTCTTAATTTGAATAACAACAATGCCTCTATAGTTCGAGACTCCTGTTGAGTCCGAATTCCAGTTTACTGTGTTTTGGTTACCTTCCCTGAAGAGGGTATTAGACTTAATGTAGCAAGGCCACACTTTTCAAGTGGTTTATACAGTAAAGAAATGCTAACATTCTTATTTTACATTGCTTGGGAATTAGACACCTCCAGGAAGATCGGTTACAGATGAATTAACAGAATTATTTTTGTCTAACAGTCTCCAAGAGGGATATATTCATGTAATACCATGCAACTGTGCATTGAACTACCTTGTAATGTATCGTTTTGTCAAGTTTTGAAAAGGAAAAAGACATCGGAGAGGCTGAAGTGGGGGTCAGTAATAGCATCTAAGAAGAAAATACTTCTTGATTTCTATATTGCCCAATCTAAACATTTGCCATCCATTCTAAGAAGCTTGTTACTCCATAAGGGACAGTGGGGAGAAGTACTTGGGTCCCATTCTAATGCTGTGGCAACTTCTTACCAAAATTTACCTACTTGGCTCAGGACAGGGTTAGAATTCAAGTATTTTGTAGTGTCTGAATATAAAATTACTCTGGGATTATGTCCTTTTAATAATGTTTTCTCCAAGTATACCCAACCTGGTATATTCTGGTTGTTATTTAACCATAGTGACTTAACACACTGCACAGCAATGAATGAGTTATGCCTACATTTGAAGTTAGGTAAGTTAAATCATCTGCCTTTATCTCTTAACTGCTGTAGCTTTCCCAAGCAGATCTGTGGGGGTGGGGGTTGTATCCCATAAAAATCTTCTAATCAGGGTCTAACTCATTTTTTTTTTTTTGCTTTTTGTAGTACCTCCTCTGCTGGGGGTGAACCTATGGTTCCCCCATCCAGCACGGTGTCCTCGGCCCCCGCCCGCAGTCATAGCTCTAACTCCCTCTTGCCCTCCCTCCCCAGGCTGCCTACATGGTACTTACCGTGACGCTGCGGAAACCTGGAGGCTGGGCTCGGGGTGGAGCTGACTTGAGTGTGTCAGTCACCGCTGCCATCAGAGTAGGTCTTCATGAGCGAGTTGGAGGATTATTTTCTCCCGAGATTGCCCCCTCCAAGGTACAGGCATGCAATGATGCCAGGGATGCTGTCACGCATGCTTCCATGTGTTGCACATCTGACGCTGGCCCACGCCGATCTACACTGGACCATGAACATATACCAGCCCCTGATCACCGCCAGAAACCAGTACCTCAGCGGTCAATCCTTCACACCCTCCCCAGAGAGTAGTTCATGGGATGCTCGATCCTCCTCCCCTTCCAGACAACTCTCCAACACCCGAGGTCACTCCCAGCCCTGCGTCGTCGGTGTGGTATCAGGTAAAGCGCCAGCGTCTCAGTCCTCTACACCACCAGACTGGCTATAAATCTTGTTGAAGTAATGGGAAGGTATATTTAATGGCAGATGTTGAATAAGATAGTACACGTTTGGTGCAAGCATCATACTGAAGGCGTGTATCTTCCCCCAAAATGAGAGGAGCATTTTACTCTATCTTGTCAAGTCTAAATCCGTATGGCCCATCAGTGCAGCAGTTGGATTTCCGCTTGCAACGCCGGCGACCCGGGTTCGGGAACAGACCCAGGCTGTCAGAGAGCTGGCCAGGGGGAGAAGGATGGAGCATCCCATGGACCGCTCTCCTCCAGGGCGGGGAGGGTTGAGAGCACATCCGGTGCTTGACAGATCCCTGACGGAGGCCGGGGGTACCACAGCGACCAGCATCTGAATGTGCTGGGAGGTGTGGCGGATGCTGGATGTCATTGGACATCCCCGCCTCCAGAAAAACGGAAAAATCACCCTGATTGCTCTCAATGACATTGCCCCTGGCTCCTGACCTTGACAGCTCTCCATCGCATCATCCACCGACTGAGTTACGGCTCCACGGACATCACTGCAGGCCCTTAACCCCGCCGGGGGGGGCCAGGGAGGCAATGTCGGGTTTGCTGACACCTTTCCCCGTTGAAGATGGGCAGGTAAGTGGTGCCGTTGCCCCACCCCTGAGGGGCAAGCCAGGGAGTATCAGTAGGTGGTAAGCGGTCACTGGGCAGTGAGGCACGAGCACGGAGTGGGGATTGAAGGCCGAGCACTAAGGGGCAAAAAGCATACTAAAAACAAACAAAAAAAAGTCTAAATCCATACTCTCTAAGAGTGCATTAAAGTTTTGGGTAACAAACTGTGAAATATTTGGAGTTAAAGTTATACCTAGGAACCTAATCCCACTTGAAGCAATTTTAATATTGTTCTGGTGGACAACTATGTTGCCAGTGTCGCCTGTTAACAAAAGAGCCTCTGATTCATTAGAATTGACTTGGAACCCTGAAAAGTTAGAGAATTCCTGTACAAGTTTCAAAAGTGAGGGAATGCAAGTTGCTGGGTGAGTAATTGAAATCATCACATCATCTGCATAGGCATTTTTTTCATATTTTTTTTTCTTCTGATCCCCCCATTCTTCGGACCCGCTCCTCCTGCCACCCCCATGCCCAGGCCTGCCCTCCCGGAACACTGCTAGCAAGCCCTGGCTTACTCACCCTGGCTCAGGGCCACAGGAGCAGGACCCCCCCCGTGGACGTCTGAGGCAGTGGACGGCAGTAGAGCAGGTTGTCATGCTGGGGGGGTAGCTTTTTCCAATGCTTGTTCCCCGGGGGGGGGGAGAACATGCAATGACGTCCAGCATCTGCCCCGCCCCCTAATGTCATAGTGCTGGTCGCAGCAGAACCCCCAGACTCTGCCAGAGGTCTGTAAGGTGCTGGAGACTCTGCCCTTCTCTCACCCTGGAGACGGAGAGCAGTCCCCAGGATGCTCGATCCTTCTCCCCCAGCCAGTCTCAGACTCCCGAATCCATTCCCGAACCCGAGTCATTGGTGTTGCAAGCAGAAATCCAACCACTGTGCCGGCTTGCCAGCTCTCTTTTCATATTTCTAAAACATTCCAGGAACATCGTTTGCAACGTTCGTACTATGGCCTGGAATGGTGTTACTGATATCATGGAATGTTCAGGCAGTATGAAATGAGACACCAGCAACTACTGAGAGGAGAGAGATTCACAGTAACTACAAATGCAAAAAAATAGATTATTTATTGAAGAAAAAAAGTCAAAACCAATCAGAATATTGGACAGACATTAAAAGGAAAATAGGAGGGACTCTAGAGGTGTAAAAACAGTTTTCCATCATCTTTAAACCTTTTTGCTGACCGCAGGCAGTACACTGAATGATGGTCACTTAGCTTATGAATCAGCCGTTAACTCCTTTGCGTTTATCCTGTCTAGATGTGATACTGGGATTCAACCAATAACTGCCATTGTGTTCATTTGTAAGTAACCCTTGAGAGCAAGTTTATTATTTGTGGTAAATTCATATTTACAACAGCAGCAGGGATAAAAATGCTGAAATAAAATATCTTGGCTAGTGACATCAGTAATAGCAACATATCAATAAAAATGTATTGCAGCGAGTGGTGCCACACTTTCACATTAAATGGGGCCGCACACCATCCGCCATATTCCCAACTCCCAAAGTTTTCAAAGTTAAAATTAAATCGCAGCTGCAAAAATTAAGGCTTTTCTTTGAGAGAAGCTTAATCGGGGGGTAAGTCTTTGTGGGGTGGGGGTCTGTATCTGTATTTTTTGGACAGCTTTCCTTTAAGTCAAAGTCAGAACATATGGCTCATTTAAATGCACTCATGATGAAAGAAGATCACATTTGGCCACTCCGCTATTGATATGCAAATGAATCATGCTAATATATCCAGCCTTGTCAGTGAAATTTGAAGTCTGACTCGGTTCCAGGAGCAAAACAGGGAAGGGCTGCTCATGTGTAAAATGTACCCCCTCCCCAAAAGCACACAAGAGTTGGCTTTAGTTGGACGAGTATTTTTTTTTAATTTGTTGTATTATTGTGATGTGAATTTCTACATCACACTGTCAGTGGGGAATTAATACATGTGGGTAATGTGTCCCCTTCCCCACTGGGGTGGTGGTACAGCCCAAAGGCTGTGTCTGTGTGCATTAATAGGATACTTTTTTTTTTCTGCATTATTGGGATGGTGTGTGTTAAATTGTGGAAAATGGAGAGGTTACATCCGTGTTACAACATACACTCATTGTACCACACAGTTTTCTACATTACCCCATGCTTACTCTGCAACAATAGAACAAATTAAAAATAGCTTTACACATCAAGCTAATGCAGAATGCCTTTGCAACAGTGTGATGTGCAAGTCTTATTTGTTAAAAATGAAGTCCTGGTATGCACATTAGAGATGTATGTACTAGTAAAGCAGTATAGATTCATCATCTCCACTCTAGTAACAGGGCTGTATAAAATGTGTATGGTGCTTATTAGCTCAGCATCAAATATAAATTATTATGAAATGGATTTAAAGAATCCTGGCTCCTGACTGGTAGAGAGGTACTTTCAGCTGAGCCGTTAATCTAGCACAACAGTCCTGCTGACAGTAACTACAGGCATCGGGACGCAGAACTGGAATTATATCCTTACCCATATAAACACGGCTATTTTAAGACTGCGTTTTCCCAGTCCCACACAGGAACCTACCCGATCCTGGCATCCACTACTCCTGATGTAATAACTCCTTGCATACCTCTCAACCTCTTGCCTCATGAATCAGGGACAAGACTTAAAATAATCAGGGACAAAGACCCAAACTCAGTGACACATCTTAAAAACTGGTACTATTCACTTAGAAAGCTGATAGAATAAGGGGATTTGTGTTAAGATGCATTTTCTGAAGAAGAACAAGTCTGTAACTTAAATGTTTGACATTATTTTGTGCTTTTAATCCCCACTGTTCTGTCACAAAAACACAAATTTTACGCAGGACAGCTTACAAGTTTGAGGCAAAATCAGGGACGTCCCTGAAAATCAGGGACAGTCGAGAGGTATGACTCCTTGTATTCAATGCTCTGAATTTCAATAGCTCCAAATTCTGATTGCCACATTTTAAAAGGAAAAAAAAAAAGTCAACCTCTCTGCCCCGACCTGACGCCAGCACACCTTACCAAGTGAAACCACCGCCTGCCCTCTCACTCTCACTGCCCCTACCACATCCACTACATGCATCATTGCTGCCACCTACTGGCAAAAAAGCAACAGTACTATGTAAAATACAATGTCCAAGTTGGACTATATTTTTTAAGCTTTGATTTGACATTTTGGCCACTTTTTTGTGCTACATTTAGTAAACAAAATAAAATAAAAAAAATCATGGGGCTAGATATTCAAAAACCACGTCCAGTGCTGGGTCTCTCTGTTCACACCTTCGTCTCTCATCCCTGCTTAGTCGCTCTGCTAGATTATAGATAGAGTGTCAGGAGGAGTAGGTGGTCCCACCTCGGGGGACTCAGAGCTCGGGGGGGGGTTGGGTCATCAGGTAGTGGATGGAGAGTCGGCCAACGGAGGAGGAATGGAAGACTTCAGGAGGGCGGGATCATGGTGGAAAGCCGAGCAACCCCCTGCAGGGAGTCAGAGTAAGGTAGCATAGGAGCATAAAGAGAATTGAGAAAAAAAAATAAGGCACTTCACAGGGGGTGTGTTACGATGGGCTAAGAACTTTACTTGGCTTCGCCTCCTGCGTCAAACCACCTGAGGCAGACCGTTTTCCCACTATAACCCCCATTGTACCTTATTGCTTAATTAATCTTACTGTGTAAAAATTATACGAAAAGAAATATATGGCCCAGGGCACCAATTAGTTTTGGAAATTTGGTGAGCAGGGTTTGCTAATCAAAAAGAAAATGATTAGTTACCTATATTCTAGAGAAAATGTAGAAAATGTTTCTTTTCATCGTTGGATAGTGAAAATGCTGTATTTCTCTACGTGGGATCAACAAGAAACCTAACTGGCAATAATTCCTGTAAAACAAATAAAATTTGCTGCTGTTTTGTGTGATTGCCTCATATACACCGGATCCTTCCCCTCTGCATATACTCACTGAACTTGCATGCTATATAGACTAACCCCCACTGGCTGGATCCCCAAGCTTCATTTTTTTAAACTACAGAAGTACATATGCTTGAGTCAGAGTATAGTTAGGGCTCATGAAGTAATTTCACAGTAGGAATTCTATCCCTTCACTCTCTGGTTACTGCATAGGTGGGCATCCCAAGTAAATGTTCATAAGTCCACATAAGAAGAAAAACGGCCATATGCAACCAGACCAAGGACACTGCCAGGTAATGTTATGACCACAAAGTCACTGAAAGTACAGTTATGTAAGAACTTACTGTAACAGTATATCTTCGAAAGGAGCTCTTGCAGCAGGCTAACACCAGAAGGACTAAGCCACCAGGATGACACGGAAACTTTCTAGCTAGCAGTATACCACAGGGGACTGCCCACTACCGATGTCACCCTCTGATGTCAGCCTATCCTATAAAGGCAGGGGTCCCCCATACCCTCCTCAGTTCTCCCGCCAGAGACTCAAAACAGGTAGTGGAAGAAGAAACCATGGAGGTTTCCCCGAGAGCCAAAAAATAAAAAAGTTAAGTAGAACACTCACTCGCATGGAAGAGGATATAGCCAAGAGAGCAGACAGAAAAAAGGGGAAGGAGAGAGGGAGAATTACAGACTGCTGCAAGAGCTCCTCTTAAAAGATCTACTGTTATGTTAAGTTCTTACATAACTGTACTATCAACTGTACTATCTTATTTCGAGGAACGCTCTTGCAGCGGGCCAACACCAGCAGGACAGAGTCCCAAGCAGTTCCGGCAGTATAAAGGAAGCAGCACCAGGAGGAGGAGGAGAAACAGCAGCCAACGGCCTAGGAGAGAAGGCCCTGCAAAACGGCTAGGCTGAAGCTGGCCCGATGCCTAGAGGCGATGTCCAGACTGTAATGCTTGGTGAAAGTGTAGACAGAGCTCCAAGTGGCAGCTGCACAGATGTCTGCAGTGGACACATTTCTGAAACAGGCTGTGGAGGCAGCCATAACCCTGGAGGAATGGCCCTTGGCCACTCCCAGAAGTTCCTTGTCATACTTTCAGTACAAATAAACAATGCAGTTGGCTAACCACTTGGACAAACACTGTTTGGACACTGGAGCACCCTCTCTCCTAGGGATGAATGAAACAAACAACCAATCAGACTTTCTCAAAGTCTTGCTCTGTTGTGTACAGTATCGTAAGATTCTATCTTTTTTTTTTTTTAACTGAGAAAGGCACACTAAGCTGAAAGCTTGTTTACAAGTGCGACCTGGGAGCACAAGGAAGTTAAGTGACTTGCTTAGGGTCACACAATATGCAAGTGGAGGCTGTGGGATTCAAACCCAGGTTTCCAGGTTTGCAGCTCAGAGCCTTAAACCACAGCACTATACTGTCTCCTTGCATGTACATGCAAATTATGGAGCAAAGCCTTCCACTCATTAGAATACTCTGGAAAATAAACAGGAAGGTGGATGGATTGATTCAAAGTAAACTCCGACAACACCTTGGGAAGAATCTTAGGATTGGTACACAGACACCCTGTCTTTCTGAAAAACTAAACAAGGCTCCTTACATATAAGAGCCTGAAGCTCGGAAATCCTTTGTGTAGTACACATAAGAGCCTGAAGCTTGAAACTCTTTTGAGCAGAAGTAATAGCAACTAAAAAAATGCTTTCCACAATATAAAGCACAGCTCACAACTCGCAGCCAGTTCAAAGGGAGGTAACATGAGTTTCTCCAACACAAGACTGAGGTCCCATGGAGGGACGGAGTCCCAAATGGGAGGTTTCAGATGCAAGGTGCCCTGCAACAAAGTGCGAGACACATCAAGCTGAGCCACAGCCCTGCCCTCAATGGGTATCTAGTACCCAGAGCTGACAGAAAGATGTACCTTAATGTAGGAGTAACTCAAGCCCGAGTCCCAGAGGGAGAGAAGATACTCCAATGCCTGATCCACTGGGCAGGTGAAAGGGTCTAACTGGTGTGAAGCAGCCCAAAGGGCAAAGCACTTCCAATTCATGGTGTAGGTAGCCCTGGTGGAGGGTTTCCTGGCAGCCTCCAGGACATCTGCGACCCTTAGAGATACCCCAAACTGGATAATGGCTATGTACTTAGGAGTCATGCATGGATGCAGAGACTTGAGGTTTGGATGGACCAGGGTCCCCCCCCTCCTGGGAAAGCAAGCTGGTGCACAGGGACAAGGGGCTGGAGATTCCACTGCCAGCTGCTGCAGCAAGGGGAACCATATCTGATTAGGCCAGAAGGGAGCTATGAGGGCCATCTCTGCCCCCCTCCATCTGAAGTTTGAGCTGCACATGCTGGAGGAACAGGAAGGGAGGGAAGGTGTACAGAAGACTCCCCTTCTCGGAGAGGAACAATGCGTCTTACCAGAAAACTCCAGGCCCGGAATCATAGAAACACAGAATTTGACGGCAGATAAGGACCGCTTGGCCCACCCAGTCTGCCCATTTCCCTACCTACTGGATAAGCTGCAGATCCTAGTTAACCAGCAGCCTACTTCTTCCTACCCCACCCCTAGAATGGCCTTATGACTGTCCCATGCATGCTTGAATTCCACCACTGATTTTGACTCCACAACCTCCTCCGGAAGGCAGGCTCCATGCATCCACAACCCTCTCTGTGAAAAATACTTCCTTAAATTACCTCTGAGCCACCCCTCTATCTTCAAATTGTGCCCTCTTGTTCTTGCACACCTCTTTTTTGAAAGATGCTACCCTCTTGGACTTTGTTGATTCCTTGAGGTACTTGAATGTTTCTATCATGTCCCCCTCTCCCTCCTTTCCTCGAGGCTATACATATTAAGCTCCTTAAGTCTCTCTTCATATGTCTTCCGGTGCAGACCCTGCACCATTTTAGATGCCCTCCTCTGGACAGCTTCCATCCTGTCTATGTCTTTCGGAGATTGGGTCTCAGAACTGCACACAGTACTCCAGATGGGGTCTCACCAGCTGTCTGTACAGAGGAATAATAACTTCCTGTTTTCTACTGGTGATGCCTCTGCCTGTGCATCCCAGTATCCCCCAACCCTCCTTGCTGCCCTCTCACATTGCTTGCCCACCTTTAGGTCATCTGATATGACTACCCCCAGGTCCCTTTCCATTTTTGTTGTTGTTAGTATCTCACCCCCCATTGTGTACTCTTCCCCTGGGTTTTTGTTTCCCAGGTGCATTACCTTGTACTTCTTAGCACTGAATCTAAGCTGCCATACATTTGACCATTCCTCTAACCTTGCCAAGTCCCTTCTCATTCTTTCCACCCCACCCTGTGCATCAACTCTGTTGCAGATCTTTGTGTCATCTGCAAAGAGACATACTTTTCCTTCCAGTCCCTCTGCAATGTCGCTTATAAAGACACTTAAGAGGACCGGTCCTAATACTGAACCCTGCGGTACCCCACTAGTAACCCTCCTTTCTTGAGTGGACTCCATTTACTATTACTCTCTGTGTCCTATTCTCCAGCCAATTCTTTACCCAGGCTGTCATCTTGGGACCCACTCCCAGGCTGGCTAACTTTTATATTAATCTTTTGTGTGGGACTGTGTCAAATGCCTTGCTAAAGTCTAGGTAGGCCATGTCCACAGCCCCTCCCTGATCTACTACTTTGGTCACCCAGTCAAAGAAATCTATCAGATTCGTCTGGCATGACCTTCCCGCTGTGAATCCATGCTGCCTAGAGTCCTGTGCCCCTCTGGCCTCTAGATACTCGACAATTCCTTCCTTCAGAAGTGATTCCATCATTTTCCCTATCACTAAGGTTAAACTAACAGGTCTGTAGTTTCCTGCTTCTGCCTTGCTCCCACTTTTGTGAAGGGGAATCACATCTGCCCTCCTCCAGTCCTTGGGTACCACCCCATCCTCCCATGATTTGTTAAAAAGGGTAGTCAGTGGTGTCACTAGTTCTACCCTTAGTTCTTTTAGAATTCTGGGATGAATCCCATCAGGCTCCATTGCTTTGTCCACCTTCAGTTTTAAGAGTTCTTTCAGAACCCTTTCTTCTGTAAATGGGCTGGTATCAACTTCTGCATCCAGAGTGTTTCTACTGTTTGTTTTATGTACCTCACCCTCTTCATTTGTAAATACTGAGCAAAAATATTTGTTTAGTATCTCTGCCTTTCACAGTCTCCTCTGCCCACCCTCCCTCCCTTTATTAAGCCTCACTATCCCTCCCTTGGTCTTCCTTTGCTCCCTGATGTACCTATAAAAGGTTTTATCCCCCTTCTTAACTGAGTTGGCTATCTTTTCCTCGGTTTGGGCCTTTGCTGTTCTGACTGCCTTCCCAGCCTCCTTTTGCTCTAACTGATACAGTTCTCTGTCCTGCTCCTGCGATTCCTTGTACTTCCTGAATGCTTTCTTTTTCTCTTGAACCTTCACTGCCACTTCTTTTGAGAACCATAGTGGTTTCTTACATCGTTTTGTTTTGTTTATTTGCTTCACACAAGGCTCATTACCTCTGTGGACAGTTTTATTATTCCCCATTGTTCTTCCACCCTCCTTCCTGCCCATTTGCTAGTGCATTCCTTAGGCACTCACCCATTTTAGCAAAGTCAGCCCTCCTAAAGTCCAGTACTTTTGCCTTTGTATGGCTTGACTCTATTGCTGTGTTTATTGTGAACCATACTCTTCAATGGTTGCTAGTTCCCAGATGGCTACCCACTTCTACATCTGTGATCCTCTCTCCATCTCCATTTGAGAGAATCAGGTCTAATATTGCTCCCTCTCGAGTGGGCTCCAATACTAGTTGTCTAAGGCATGCCCCCTGTAGGGCATCTAGAATAACTCCACTCTTCGAAGTGGCTGCTGCAACTGCACTCCAGTTAACATCTGGCATATTCAGATCACCCATCAGCAACATCTCCCTTTTCTGCCATTCTAAGTATACTTTCTATCATTTCCTTGTCATTTCCTCCCCTGAGAAGGGGTCTGTATACAACCCTGTGTGGATTGTGGTGCCATTGCCTGTCTCAAATTTACCCACAGTGCTTCTTCTCCTCCCTGTTTACCCTTTTGTTCTGTTGCTTTTATTCCTTCCCTTATGTAAAGAGCTACTCCTCCTCCTCTTTTACCCTCCCTGTCCCTCCTGTAGATAGTGTATCCTGGTATGTTTACGTTCCAGTCATGGTTTTGTGTGTACCATGTTTCTGTGACTGCCACGATATCCAGATGTTCCTCCTCCATCAAGGCCACTAATTCAGGAAGCTTGTTACCCAGACTACAGGCATTGGTACTCATTGCTCTCCATTTTTTGATGGCTTTACCTTCTGTTGCAGCATCCCCACTGACCTTTCTACCTCGGTCTTTTTCCCATTTAGTACCCTGTTTTGTAGGGAGAGGCTGGGATTTTCCTGCTGCTTATCAGTGCTTCCCCCTTTGACTAGTTTAAAAGCTTGCCAATGAAGCATTTAAACCGATTGCTCAAAAGACTTGTTTCCTTCCTAGACAGATGCAGACCATCCTGCCAGTATAGGCTGGTGTCCCTCCAGGTGGAAACCCAGTCCCCAATGAAGCCAAACCCCTGTGCTCCACACCATTTTTTCAACCATTCATTAAACTGCATGGTGCTAATTACCCTCGCCTCCCCCATGCCATTGACAGGCAGCACCTCTGAGAAGGATACTGTGTGTGCTACTTGTCTTAGGCCCCTCCCCAACTCTACAATGTCCTCCTGCACTGCTCTAATCTCATGATGAGCCAAGTCATTTGTCCCTAGGTGGACAATTACGTCCAGCTCAGACTCCTTTGCAGCTGTTCTCGTGATCCTGAGGATGCGCTTCCTGTCCCTCCAAGCCATGGCACCAGGCAGGCACCTTACTTCAGCTTTCCAAGCTCCCCAGTTCTATATCCCTAATAGGTAGGTCCCCACCAGAACTCTTCCTTTCCTGTAGTGTCTCTCTGTCTCTTTCCTGTGGGCCCCCTTGTGACAGTTGTCATCAGTCTTCTCTGTGGTGTATCCATAGGGGAGCTATGCTCCCAGAATGGTGTATGGATTGTGGAGTGAACAACTGACTGGTGCCTCTGTTCCACCATCCTCACCCTCCTGAGCCCACTGTGGTCCAACTGCTGTGCTTTCTTCGCAACCTCTGAGGTAGTGGTGGTGGCACTAGTGCTCCCTGGATGGGGGAGGTTCCCTTCCTACTGTCCAGTGTGGCCTGGGGGAAGGCTTCCTTACTACTGTCCAGTGCGGCCTGAAGACGGGCAACTTCCTCCCTCAGGCCACAGAGTTGTCTGCAAATAGGGCAGCATCTCAGCCTCCAGAAAGACTCCCGAAGACTGCTGCCCCACAGCCATTACATTGCACTACTCCCCACATGTTTATCTACTTTTTTTTTGTTTGTTTTTGTGTGTGTGTGTGCGCATGTGTGATTGGTTTGTTATACAGAAATATATATATTATACAATGTGTATGCTTATATTGTCAGTGCAGTGTGCTAGAGAGGATATGACAGTGATATGCACATTGCACTCTTGAGGAAATGATCAGAACCTCAGGTATAAAGGAGCTATTTCCAGGGGTGGGTGGGGTGAGGTGGGAAGGGGTTAGGCCTAAACTGTGCCCTCACAAAACAATCAGCTAAAAGCTCTCACCCACCACTGCAATGAGTGCCTTCCTGTCAGCAAGATACCCTACACAACAATTTGACAGAGAAAATACCCTGCTAATCAAACAGAGTAAGCAAAAAAGCGGAAGTTTTGTACTGAGTGGGGACGCAAAAAGGTCAAACTCTGGTCAACCCCCATCTGTCAAACAGGTCTTAGACAACAGGGGTCAGAAGGTCCCACTTGTGAGCCCTGGACTGGGAGTGGCTTAGACTGTCCTCAAGGACATTTTAGACACCTGGCACATGGACAGTGGAGAGCTCCAGACCGTGCTGGATGGTCCAATACCAGACCCTCATCACCTCCCTGCACAGGGGGTAGGAGTGAGTCCCTCCTTGCTTATGTAATGAACCACACATGTTGTCCATCTGAATCAAGAGCAGACCGGGGAGGAGATGAGTCTGGAAGGCCTGCAGACCACACAGAACCGCTCTTATCTCCAGGATATTGATGTGTTGGCCCTGTTCCACATCTGTCCAGGTGCTCTGAGTCTGGTGAGCACCCAAGTGAGTTCCCCAGCCCAGACCCAAGACATTCATTGTGAGGATCTGCTGAGGGGCTAAGACAGCAAAGGGAATCCCCCCCACAGAAGGTTGGCTGGCTCCAGCCACCACAACAGGACTCTCTTGACCAGATCAGAGACCATGACCAACTGTTTAAGGTCATCCATGCGTTGGTCCCACTGGGCCCTCAGTGTCCACTGAGGTATCTGCATGTGTAGCCGGGTGAAGGGGAACACGGCAATGGTCACTGCCATGTTGCCCAGGAAGCACAGGAAAGTCCTAAAATGGACCTATCAGCTGGAGGAAACCATGTAGGCCTGGGTCCATCAGGCACTCTGCTCTGTCCAGAGGCAAGAAGGCAATGCCCCAGGCCATGTCCAGGACTACTCCTATGTATTGGGGGTACTAACAGTGAGTCAAGCAGGGCTTTAGTCTGTTGATGGTGATACCCAAGGCCTAGAAAAGGCTGAAGGTATGATCCAGAGTCTGAACAAGGTGTTCCTGAGATGGGTGTGCCAGGAGCCAATCGTCCAAGTAAGGAAACACATGAAAGCCCTGGCGCCTCAAGGCAGCCAACACCACCGGGCCAGGAACTTGTTGAAAACCTTGGGGGCTGATGACAGGTCAAAGGGGAGCGCCTGGAACTGGTAACAGCAGCACCTGAAAACGGAAGCAGAGAAAGCACCAATGAGAAGGGAAAATTCTGATGTGCAGATGTTTCCTGCATATCCAAGGAACAGAGCTATTCCCCCTGGTGCAGGAGAGGCAACAGATCTTTAAGGGTGACCATCCTGCAGCGCTTGTACTCTATGAACAGATTCAGGTCGCACAGGTACAGAATGGACCAGAGATCCCCGGTCTTTTTGGGGACCAGGAAAAAGTGGGAGTAGAACCCCTTACCCCACTAAGCTGGAGGGACAAGCTCTATGGATCTTTTTTGTAGAAGAGCTTGAATTTCCTCCCAGACAAGATGCACATGAGCTGGGGGCATAAAAGGAGTTGCCTGGAGGATGTTCAGGCGCCACTCTCGGAGTTCCAGAGTGTGGCTGTGTTCTTTGAGCTGTAGTACCCAACTGTCCAAGGTAATCCCACGCCACCCTCCAATGTGGAAGGAGAACTGACCCCTGACTGCCTCCTCAGAGTCTCTTTGGGGGGGATCCTGCATGGAACAGGAGGTAGGAGTGGGCACCAGGAGGGCAGCGGTGGCTGCTCGAGGAGCCCTGGCAGTGGTCGTGGCAGGGGCTGACGCCACCTTTAATTTGCCCTGACCTTTGGAGGGAAGGCAGGCCTGCCCATGAGAGGTACAACAAAAGGGCAGCCACTAACTAAACGTAGACTGAGTATGGCACAAGGAGTGGACAGTCCAGAGAGCCCAGCCTGACTCCAGAAGGGAGCAGATAAAATCCTAGCCATATCCCACAAAAAGGACAGAACCCCAAAAGAGAGCATCCAAGATGCTGGATTGCACATCAGAAGCAAATCCAGACACCCAGAGCCAAGAGTGGCACCAGAGTCAGATGCCAGTGGCCGCTCCTCTGCCCGAGGCGTCGACCACATCATAGGCAGCCCGAAGGACATGGGTCCCTATGTCGGAGCCTGCCTTGAGAACCTGGGCCTGCTGCTTCTTAGATGGGTCATCTGGCAAAGCCTGAACCAGCTCCTTGGCCTGGTCATAAAGGACATTCTGGTACTGTACCATGTCGGCCAAATAATTAATGGCCTGGATGGCCAGAGTGGAAGAGGCAAAGACCTGCTTGCCCAGGTGATCTAGCTGCCTAGACTCCTTGTCAGAGGGCAGGGAGCTGAGGCGCTTAGGTTTTTTTGGTGCAGTCATGCGCCGCAGTGATAACCACAGAGTCAGCTTTAGGCTGTCCCCTGAAAAACGGCTTACCAGCGGGGGCATGGTAAGCTGATCAGCCTTCTTAGGCTCAACTGGGGTTGAAGAAGGGTGATTCCAAGCTGCCGTGGTGACATCCTCATAAGAGTCAATGAAAAGTGGAACCACCAAGAGGACAGCATCGGGCTGCCGCAAGTAGATGGCCAACCGACATCGCTCCGGGTCCTGTTCATCTGTCTCCCAGCCCATGGTGGCCTGAATGTGCCTCCTGATGTCCATACAAGAGGGACTATCGGAAGGGTACTTGGGGACTGCCTCAGCGGATTCCTCATCCTCAGACAAGTCCCCATGAAGGGAGGAAGACTGTATAATCTGAGTCATCTTTATCCTCTGTATGCAACTAACTTTCAGCTTGTGGGCATTGATCCTGGTGACTGCCGGAACCGGAGTCAGGCTTGTTCACCGAAGTGTGAGGATTACTAGGACCTGGCTGGACTGGATCCGCGGGAGGGTGATCCTTGGTGGAATGCCGAGGCCGGGCCTGTAAGGGTGGGATTCTGCTTCTACATGAAAGACCACCAAGAGATAAAAAGAGCAATATAATCCATCAGTGGAGGGTAGTTATAGACCGGAGGATAGGAGTAAGCTGGCGCCAGGTATCGAAAGGCTGGCATGGGGCCTGGAGGGCCAGCATTTGGTACCCTGGCAGTGGCCCAGCAGGCATAGGCTGTAGGGCTGGAAGCAGGCCCACCAGTTGTGGCTGAGGCCTAACAACTGCTGGCCCAGTGGGCACCAGCTGAGGAAGCCTGGGAAAAGTATCCACTGATGCTGGAGGGGACAGAGACATCACAGGCGAAGGCTAAAGCGAGAGTGGGTTTGGGGAGATGCCAGTAACCTGCAGCAGGCACTGCCTAGCAGGACTGGTGGTGGCCCCCACAGAAGGGACTGACGTAGGCAGCACTGTGGCTGAGGGGGGGTGATGACAGAAGAGCTGGCGCCCGTCACACCTGTACTGGCTCAGCCTCTTGGCTCAGAGTCTGCAGAAGACAGGGGTCTGAGCATCAGGGGCTGGGGAGCAGGAGACAGAGTAAGGGCTGACGGGGGTGAAGAGGCCAACCTCCCATGGGAGAAGACCCAGACACAGGCAAAGGTTTGTGAGGAGATCGCAAATGGGAAACCAACCAAGCCCAGTCTCAGTCTTTGTCCTAGTGCTTGTGCTTCCCACTAGACTTTTCCCGGGAATGAGAGGAGGAGGAAACTCTGGAAGACTGGGCAGATGAAACCGAAGAGCTCCTGGCCAGCAGCTTCTGTTCCATTGTGATGAGCTTCTGTTTGATGAGATGGCTCTTCCAAATTTTCAGGCGACATCTCCATGTGGCCTGGTTACATTTCTGGCAGATCTGGCAGGCCCTGGTGTCATGACTGGGGCCTAGGCACATGATCAAAGCAGAATGACCATCCGTTTCTGGATTTGTTTGCCACAAGCACACTTCGTGGAGCAGTCGGATGATGAGCAGATTGATTTGATTTTATTTAATTTGGTAAGACCATGGGCCAAAGACCTGTTTTCATGGGTGACCAGAGTCGGTTGAGAAGACATAAACCCGAATCTGGTAACACCAAAAAAATCAATGTTAAAACTAAAGAAAAGGTAAAACCAAAAAAGCATGGTTAAAGAGTGAAAATAGTGGTCGACTGTAGCTGCAACAGTTTCAGTGGTCCGACATGCATGGTTGACAGTGGGAAAGAACTGAGGAGGGTGTGGGGGACTGTCTGCCTTTGTCAGAGGGTAATGGTGGCAGTGGGTGGTCCCCTGTGGTACAATATAAGCTAGAAAGTTTCCGTGTGGTCCTGGTGCCTAGCAGCTTAGTCCTACCAGTGTTGTCCTGCTGCAGGAGCCTCCCTCGAAGTAAGATCATCATGCTTTGATGCAAAAGCAGGCCTATAAAAAGAGGCCCTGCAGTCCAAGAACCTGGAAATAAATTGTAGGAACATAACTCCCTTTTACATGTTCAGGACGATCTCTAAACATAGCTCCCCCTTCTCTACAGATAGTCTAATGGTAAATTACTGCTATAAATTTAAAACCAAATAAATCTTTTAACTGAACACAATTAAGTGGTTCAACCAGACACCTACACATCGTTACATCACTGTATGCAAGACAAACATATGCACAGTGTCCAACTGTGGAACTAAGCACAGAGTAACTAAGAGACTCTTAAGAGAATAATTGTAATAGAATCTTAGTGGACAGTATATACCCACACAATCAGGAGGCCCTGATCTTCAAAAGCACTTCGGCATCAGCAGGACTCTCTGATACTACGTCACAGTGCAAACTTGTAGCAGAGGATTTAGGGCCTCTGCTCCAGTCAGCACCACACAATCACTGCCATTTTCTTCTTTTAGGAAATGCTGAGAGCTGAGAACCACACTGCAATATACAAAACTTTTATGGCTGAGTGTTTGTTGAGCGGTGGCTTTCTTTTATTAAAACTGGCACTCAGAAGTATTTAAAGATGCACATAGAAAACGGCCCCATTACAGTCTATGGAGTGCGCCCCCACACAATTCCAGTACTGACATCATGAAACATGCCGGCGTAGGGACGTGCCTCCAGTATAGGAAGTCGGGAAGGGGCATTTTGGCTGAAGGTCCGGGTCTCCGTTTTTACGAGTCTAAATGCAAGAAATATACTGGTAAGAAAATTACACCCTCAGAAGGATCGCTAAACCGGAGAATAAGCTACTTAATCAGTTAAGGGAATAGAGAGCATCCATAAGTAGAAACCTGCTCTTTAAGTCACTTAACCTCCCCAGAGTTTCAGTCAATCAAGCAGCAGAAATAAGTACAAGCAGGACCCCACTGAAAATGAGATGCTGTCTATCAACTGAGTTATGCTGACTAAATAGTATAACAAAAATTAAAGCCAAACACACACTTTGAGAAAATAAATCTTTATTAAAACACATCAGGGTGAATCGGCCATATCTCACTGGCCTCCTTCACAAATGCTCTTTACTGTCTTTTTTTTATTTTTAACACATCCCAATGTGGAAATGTAATAGTGGCCCAGGAAATGTAAACTGTGAGACTCACATTTCTGATGAAAATGTACCACTTTGGCCATTGTTTCTAGCCCTGGGGTCAGATTCACAAAACTTTGCCCAGGCGCAAACTCAGTTTGCCTGGAGATGGTATTCACAAAGCCCAGTTTGCATCCAGGCAAAGTAGTGAGGGGGGGCAGCAATGCAAATGAAGGGAAGGAGACTTGCATATCCCTGCAATCCCATTCACTAAGGTTTTGATCCATGCGAGTGCCTTTGCAAAGGTCCTTGCATGGAGCAAAGTACTGCTGACAAAAACCTGGTGGTAATCCGTGCAACCCTAGTGGTTGGTGGAGGTACTACACCCCCACCCCCACTCCCTTCCCCTGTCCCTGGTCACCCACCAGAACTGTTAAAATACATGTTTCATAGTGTAGTGATCGCTCCCCAATCTCCAACCCGATACTGTTTAATCTTTGTCCATGGTGTAGTGCTCCCCTCAGTCCCCGATCCCCCACCCGATGCTATTCAATCTTTTTTCATAGTGTAGCAGTCCGTCTCCCCTCCCTGATCACTGAATAAAAAAACTATTTTCCATACTGTAGTGCCACCCCCGATCATCAGTCGCCATCCCCAAATGTCAAAATCCCATGCCCTGGTAGTCTAGTGTCTCTCCCCCCTCCTCACTCACTCATTGCCATCCCCAAATGTCATAACCCCATGCCCTGGTAGCCTAGTGCCCCTCCCTTCCACGATCACCATCCCCAAATGTCAGAACCCCAATACCCTGGTAGTCTAGTGGCCCCCCACCCCCACCCCCACCATCTCAGGTAATCACCCATCACCCTGCTCCCCAGCACGATTCACTGTCAGCAAGCAGCACAGCCCTCCTCTCACCTCCACAGCTGCCCGTGACTAAGCTAGAATGAGCATACTGCACTCATTCATAGCTCAGTCGGCAGTCAACTGTGGAGGTGAGAAAACTGTGCTACTAGCCGACAGGAGTCATGCTGGGAGAGAATGGGGTGGTGGTGATTACCTGAGAGGCGGGGGTCGTTGGACTACCAGGGCATTTGGGTACAACATTTGGTATGGTGTGATCGGGGAGACACTAGATTACCAGGGCATGAGGTTATGACATTTGGGGTGGCAATCGTGATCAGGGAAGGGGTGGGATACTAGACTACCAGGGCATGAGGTTCTGACATTTGGGGACGGTGATCTGCGGGGGTGGGGGTGGGACACTACACAATGGAAAATAGTTTTTATTGGGTGATCGGGGAGGGACCACTACACTACAGAAAAAGATTAAACAGTACTGGGTGGGAGATCGGGGATGGGGGGACCACTAAATTATGGAAAAAGATTAAACAGTATTGGATGGGAGATCGGGGATGGGGAGGATCCACTACACTATGGAAATATGAAATTAACATGTCAGGTCCATGATCAGGGCAGAGGAAGGCACCACTAGACTACCAGAGAATGTGGCTGAGTGGGGCATGGGCTGGTGGGGGGGTGCCATGCCATGCCATGGACCATG
Organism: Neoceratodus forsteri; assembly: GCA_016271365.2. NCBI lineage: Eukaryota > Metazoa > Chordata > Ceratodontiformes > Ceratodontidae > Neoceratodus > Neoceratodus forsteri. The sequence continues at coordinate 958,369,585 of CM028130.1, read as the reverse complement.
CAAATTGGCCCATAATGGGCATGCTAATGGCCAATAGCGCCTTGCATGCGCAATGGGCTCCTTTGTATGGCTCCCTTAGTGAACAAGGACTTAGTGTTTGTGTGCTATTGTTGCAGGCCCATTCTCCTGGCTGGTTGTGGGGCCGCACTACTGGGGTTCCTGGTGGTTTTCCTGGGTTAGCTCTGCCCCCCAACTGCCCCATTCACACCTGGATAGTGCACCACACTTTCCGACTGTGAACAGCAGGATTGCCCCCTAGCACAACCGGGAAGTGCAGTGCAAACATTTGCGTGGCACCTTGCATTTTTTTGTGAATCCTGCCCCTGGCATTGGAAAGCAATACCTTTGTGTTTATGAGCAAACACTATATTCAGAAGAAAGGAACAGCGATGGGTGCAAGTTTAGCACTCAATTACACAAACTTGCACCTGGCCAGCTGGGAGTGAGTGTAACACATGGAACTGCAATATCAACCCCTACTTACAAAAAACTGGTGTTTCGAAGCAATATATTGAAAAAAACTTTATGGTGTGGCAGGGGAGCATGGCAAAGCTTAAGGATTTTGTGCGATACTGCATGGGAGTAACACTTACCTCAGATTCACTTGTAATGTGAGTAAAAATGAACTTCCGTTTCTGGATATAAAAATCCAAAAGAAGGCCGATGGTACAGCAGGTACCAGTTTATACAGAAGCACCACAGACCGCATCACTGTCCTGCTTACTAGCAGTTGCCACCCCCACCATACCACAGAGGACATACCGAGGAGCCAGCATTGCAGCATAAAACGTAACTGTAGCAATGAAGCCACATGTGAAGAATCACCTGTACTTGAGAAAAGACTTCTTGAAAGAGGCTATGCTGTGGGTGCCACTGGAGCAGCAAAGGTTTGTTGTGACAGGAAATATACAGTAGGAAATCTCTTCTAGCCAAAAAAGCCAGAGAGAGAGAGAGAGAGAGAGAGAGAGACAGAAAATCAGAGCAACTTTGTTACCACCTACAGCACGACAGTTTGGAAAGTGAAGGAAATACTCTATAAAACCTGGAATGTGATGGGGTCCGATACACACCTAACAGAGACTGCAGAAATACCACCGAGAGTGGTATATAGGAGGGCTAAAATCATTAGGAATGATTTAGTCAATTCTGTTCAGTCTATACTGAGACCAAGAGATGGTTGTCCCCTCCCCCCAAAAGGGTGTAAACAATGTGGGCGGTTGTAAATACTACCCATACACGTTAGAGTGTACAACCTTCAACAGCCCCGATGGATAAAGACATAGATATCTTTAATTTTATCAGCTGTCATACCATGTTTGTTATCTATAGGGCCCATTGTTGTGCAGCCTGCGCCCCCCTCCAGCCTCCACTGGGTCTACTCACTACAATAATCCTAACCAATGAAGAAATTAACCAGGAGCTTGAAGAAATCATGGCCAGGCTCACCCCAAGAGAAACTGACCAGGAAATTGAAAGGGTAATGGCTGAATGGTCTGCCCCAGTGACACAACTCATGGAACCTCTTTTAGATATCACAAATGAGCAATAAGGAATGTTAAATAACGTCATTCTTTGATTAGTATGATTAAAATGTCACTTTCCACTGCAATAAATTAATAAGCAGATTTCAGTAATTGTACCTTGCAGTTTGGACCTCAGCTTCTCCTGCCGGAGCAAATGATCACAGTTGTGTTTGATACTTAGGAATATGTTTTTAACAGCTACCTATTTACAATTGTACTTAATGCTTACTGACAGGAATATTGAGTTTTATCTGTATGACTACTGAATACAAATTTTCTAACATAACAAAAATTAAATGCCTTAATGTCTTACAGTAGGAGACTGTATGCTAAAGTGTTTTAATGTCTTTCGGACTAGGTATTTTTTTAAAAGTATTTCTTGAAACTACCTCGGCCTCAGAGTGTGAAAAGATTAACCACGAAGCCGTTAGATGCCAAATAACATTTCTTATTGTAATAAACTAAGCAAGCAGACCCCAGCATTTATATCATGCACATGAATATTTAAAGATACATTTTCACTTACAATTTTACTTATCTATAGATTTAGACTTTATTTGATAACTTACTTGTCCACTTATTGACTTGTATTAATGCTTATTGCTAAGAGTGAATTTTCTTTAAATGCGTTACACATTTACAGTAACAATTATATGCCCAGATATTTAAAATGCTCTTCCTATAAGTCACGTGCTAGGTATTTTTAGATGTCTTTCTGGTGAAAGGCTCAACCACAATCCTAGATTCTGTATGCTATCTGCAAAAGTAAAATTATTTTTGCATACTTCCCGGTCTAATACTAGACCGCTATGACGTTGTAATGTACCATGAGGACTCAAACTGGTAGAAGCAGCCGCATAAAATTACCGAAAGCTACTATTTGGATCTTTGCAAAAGGCAAAAACTGTGTAACTAGAAACCCAGCCAACTGCCTTAGTGCTCTATATAAGCTTGCAGACACCTCAGTCAAGTTAAAGGAGACAGGAAATGATTTTACATAGTTAAAGAGCAGCCTTTACGCTCTTGACTAGCCCCCCTGCTGACACATATCCCTCAACTGACCTGGCCAGGAGTCGTTTTCTATAAATGATTCCTTTGTGGGCTACCGTCTAAAAATGTCATTTCACTCGTAACTTCATTCCCTGACCCGCCAGCTAAAAACTGAACCAGTTCTGCATCCTACAGCCACGCCCCCATACCGGCACATGCAGCCCCGTTTTGTGATGTCAGTAAACGAAGGCTGTGTGTGCGCACCCCATTGACCTGAATGGGGGTGATTTTCCCAAAGGCTTTATGTATCTTTAATGTTGGGATTTTAAGAAATCAAAGTGACAGCGATTAAGAGGGTCCCTCTTACTCGAGCAAGTTAGCACCTTCTAAAACTAACATTAAAAGACTCTATCGCTTTGAAAAAAATCACCAGGCTCAAATCATCGGTAGCCTTATGCAGCCGTTCCTGTATCCTAAGCGAAGGCTGCATCTCTTGTGTGGTAACCGTAAGACTCGTTTTCAACAGAATAAAGTTCTGGCGAAATAAAATTTTTAAACGGTAGCCCACAAAGGAATCATTGATGGAAAACAACTCCTGGCCAGGTCAGTTGCAGGATATGTGTCAGCAGGGGACTAGTCGAGAGCTGCTCTTTAACTGCCCTTCCATCTTCCTTTCCATGCCAGATATGTATTCTGATATGCTTTGATGATTTTTTGATAAATAACCTAGCTTTGGGGTGCCTTCAGAGAGTTCCACTCTCCTCACCAGCTACCACTCTTGATTTTCATATTTCTAAGATGTTCTATGATATCACAAACTCCCACTCTGTGCTATTCATCTGAATGGCCTGGAAAGGAGTTTGTGATGTGATAAAATGTTCAGGCAGTATGAAAAGAGAGAGAGAGTGCAGCAACTGCTGAAGAGCGAGGGATTCAGGGTAGTTAAAAATGCAACAAAATTATATTATTAATTTAACAAAAAAAATCAAAAACATATAAGAATACTAGGTAACCAATAAAAAAACAACTAAAGGGCTTCTAGAGGTGTAAAAACCAGTTTCCTATCACCTTTAAGCAGAAGAGAGAAAGGAGCTGTGACAGCACATCCTTCTGTCAGGACCTCACTTGGGACATCAGGTTATGGCTCTGGGTGGTAAGAGTCGCTTTTATCTCTGACATTAGGAGCAGAGAAGAATGATCCTTGCATTTTCATTTAATTTTTATTTTCTGTAGGATTGTATTTAAAAGTACTAGAAGCTTCTTCTCCAGTTGAAAAAATATATTGTTTGTTTGCTTGCACTGCTGATCAAAATTATGTTAATTTTGTATACAAGTTTTAAGTAAAAAATTAAGACAATATGACATTTTCTGGTATTTCTTTTTGATTAAATATTTTAACTTATAAAATTGTTGACTTACAATGCAGGGATAAAACTTAATTATAGCTATTGGTATATATGTTATACAAAAATATTAAAAAACAGCTATAAAGGTTTAGGTTAAGGTAATTTTAATCAGGCACATAGATTAGACCATGATTGAAACAGGGTGGTTATAAGGTAGCAATAACCTAAGTGGACACTCGGCCTTGTGCATCATTAGCACACCTGGTTAGACTTCACCCTAGTCTAGGTGAATATCCGAATAGGGTGACTGCTCCTGCCAGTTTCGAGAGACCATTCCAGAACATGGAACAACCCTTGGAAGTCAGGCCAGGGAACCGGGCCCAGTAATTACCCTGATGCTTCGTTCTACTATGTGGAGCAAACTAAAAGAAAGTTCAAAGAATGTGTGGGGCACCACATTTGAGCTGTTAAAAATGTAAATGTGGATTATGTTTTAGCCATGCACATGAAAAATTCCATAAATAAAGCAGAACATGTGTTGTCCTTCACAGGCCTTGAGCAAGTGTGCATGGGACCTAGAGGTGGGAAGAAAAAAATACTTACCATAGTAATCTTGTTTCTTCCCAGAGATACTCAGGTATTCATAACTTTCTGCAGTGTCCCTTTAAGCCAGAACTGCCCAAAGGGGATAGAAAACATGCAAATGATGGAACATCTTGTACGTGACAACTATTCAAATGCTGGCTTGAACTAACTGCCATAGTTCTAAACCCCTCAGATTTCCTGGATGCCTGGAAAGGCAGGCACCCAAGAACTATGAATACTGAATAGCAGTAATAATCATTAATAATAATTATGGTAATTAAACCTATAACCCCCTAAATAAACCCTCCAACTGGAGGGGAAAAACTCAATAAATACCCCCAAAAATGTCAGAGTCACCTGAAAGAAGGGAGAAAACACATGAACCTTGTTTACCCAAATTGTGCCAGAAAGTGGCAGGTATACCCCTGAAAGCACAGTATGCAGGAGTGCAGAGGCTAAAGGTTCTAGAAGAGGAGGCAGGAAGGGAAGTTATGAATACCTGAGTATCACTGGGAAGAAACAAGATTACTATGGTAAGTAATTTTTTCTTCTAACCCTAGTAATACTCAGGTATTCCTAAGTTTCTGCGGACTACGAAGCAGTACCTTTGGAGGTGGGCACAGAACCTTATTTTGGAAACAGACTTTGCAGGACTGCTGTGCCAAACCTAGCATAACCCCTGGACTGAATATCCAGGATGTAGTGCTTCATAAAGGTGTGTACTGTTTTCCAGGTAGCTGCTTTACAGATGTCCACTAGTGGAACATCCATGGCAGCCGCTAAGGTAGCAGTTGTCCCTCTTGTGGAGTGGGCCCTCCATCCTGCTGGGGGCTCCCTTCCAGCTTTAGTGTAACAGAGCTGGATACACTGGACTATTCAATGAGAAATGGACCTTTTCGATGCTGGGTTATCATTTCCCACATCCCCTTAAGTCAGAACAGCTGTTTTCTGTCCTGCCTATGGGCCTTAATGGCTGTCAAATAGTAGCTAAGAGCTCTTTTGACATCCAGACTGTGAAGCATTCTTTCACCAGAGGTGGAATGCTCAGTGAAAAAAGACAGGCAGGGTAATGGTTTGGTTCAGGTGGAAATCAGAGTCCACTTTAGGGAAGAAACTCTTGTTTGTTCACAGGACCACCTTATCCCTGTGGAATGCGATGTAGTCCTGTTCAGTGCCGAGAGCCTGAAGCTCATTGATTCTTCTTGCAGAAGTCATAGCAACTAGGAAAACTGTTTTCCAGGTGACATTTCAGATGAGCAGAAGATATGGGCTCAAAAGAAGGTCCCATGCTGGCACCAGTTCCCTATGAGGGGGTGCAAATGGGCTAGATCCTTGAAGAACCTCTCAAAGATAAGAGTCTGAAGCTACTGACACATTCATTCCAGTAGAAATATAAGTGGATGCTGCAGCCAGGTGGACTTTGAGGGTGCTGGACTGCAATCCCAATGAATGTAAATGAGAGGTAATCAAGAACAGCTGGAACCCCAGCCTGTGTTGGTACCAGCCCCTGGCTGAGCACCAAATAGAAAACCGCTTCCATTTTGAAGCACAGGTTTTCTTAGTGGAAGGCTTCCTGTAACCTCTCAGAATATCCAAAACAGTTTCAGAGAGGTGTAAACCTGTATATTCTAGGTCTTCAAGAGCCATGCGGTGAGATTGAGAGACCTGCGATTTGGATACAGGAGTCTCCCCTGGTTGGAGGTTAACAGATTGTGCCTCCAAGGGAGGTGTATTGGTTCAGCTAGACATGGGGAGCAGAAGACTGGCACTGTCAAGATCATTGATGCTGAGCGGAACCTGAGCTTGAGCAATACCCTGTACACCAGAGGGAAGGGAGGAAAAGCATATAGTTACTTCCCTGACCAGTCCAAAGCCAGGGCATCCAGGGGTAGTGTACCTCGGTCTAGTGGCCTGCAACAGTATTATTGCAGATGGTGGTTCTGGGGGAATGTGAACAAGTCTATCTCCGGAGTGCCCCACCTCCTGAAGATTACTTCCGCTACTTGCCTGTTCAGGGCCCATTCATGATGGGCCTGACTGATTCGACTCAGAGCATCTGCTGGGGTGTTGTCCTTTCCTGGCAGATGGATTGCCTACAGGGAAACTCCCAAGGAGTAAGCCAGGCTCGAAATTTTCATGGCCTCTGTGTAGAGAGAACTCGACCTGGTGCCTCCCTGCTTGTTTATGTAGTACACTGCAGTGGTATTGTCTGTTCTCAACTGTACCACCTTTCCTTGTACCAGTGTTGTGAAGGCTTTTAGTGTCTAAAACACTGCTCTGAGTTACAGCAAGTTTATGTGCTGGAGTGACTCTGTACTTGACCAAGTGCCCTAGACTGTGTGGTCCCCTAAATTGGTACCTTACTCCAGTAGAGATGAATCTGTTGTGAGAGCAACTGATGGAGACTCTCATTGGAAAGGAACACCTTCCCTCAGGTTGGATTCCTCATTCCACCACTGAAGTGCTTGTAACAAAGCTTTTGTTACTGGAATCAGCTTTGAGAGGGAATCTCTTCTCTGGCACCAGTGTGCCCTTAGGTGGAAACTGAAGGTCTCATTTGGAACCTGGGGCCTAGGACTGTGCCTGTGGCTGCAGACATATGGCCCAGGAGTTGTTGGAATTGCCTTGCAGTTTTTTCTTGTGCAGGCTGAATGAGTTTGCAATCAGCTGGAGACTTCTTACCCTGTCCAGAGGCAGGTAGGCCCTGCCTTGCAGGGTGCTGATCTCTGCTCCTATGAACTGCAACTCCTGTGCAGGTAGAAGGACTGATTGTTTGTGATTTATCAAGAACCCCAGGGACTCTAGAAGCCCCTGGGTGGTCTGCAGATGCTGTCTGACCTGGTCTGGTGAATTTCCTACCACCAGCCAGTTGCCCAAGCAGGTCCATAGCCATGGGGCGAGGGGAACACTGCCCCCTTTAATTTGTTTTGCCCCCGTAAATTTTCAGACCAGTCCATATTGCTTTAATATGCTTAGTAGCTGCCCCCCAGTCATTCTTTCTGCCCCCATCTCACTGTTCTTTCTAGCTACGGGCCTGTGCCCAAGTATGGAAACACTGTGACACCCAGTCTTCGAAGGTGTGCCACAACCACTGCCAAGCACTTTGTGAATACCCTTGGGACTGAAGTTAGGCCAAGTGGCAGGGTTAAAAACTGGTAGTGACTTGATGGGAATCTGAACCTGAGATATTTTCTGTGAGACTCCCTTATGGGGATGTGGAAATAGGCATCTTTTAGGTCCAGTGATGCCAACCAGTCTCCTTTTTGGAGAGTTGGCAGAATAGTGCCAAAGTTACCATTCTGAACTTTGGTTTTCTCAAATGCTTGTTTAGGACTCTGAGGTCCAAGATAGGCTGCCACTCTCCATTTTTCTTTGTAGTAAGGATGTGAGTAAAACTCATTTCCTTTTTGCTGCTTTTCGACAGGTTCTACTGCCCTTGACAGCAGCAGGGTTCAAACTTCTGCCTCTAACAAGTTTTTCTCTGTGAGGTAAGATGGTCTGAACACTCTGGTTCTCAGAGGAGGAAGGGATTTGAAACTCAGAAACAGTTCCTGTCTCACTATCCTCAAGACTCACTTCTCTGTGGTGCTCTTTTGCCAAGCCTGGAGGTAGTGAGACAGTCTGCCTCCGATAGGTACAGAGGAGGCGGCCTGTGAAGACACGTCAGGGTGTCTGCTTGCTTTGGGGCTGAGACTAGGTTTGAGATCTCCGCCTAGAACCCCTTCTGCCCCTACCTCTGAAGTACCCTTGCTGGGGATACTGTTGGTATTTGAGTGCAGCCATGGCCTGGAAAAAGAGCTTAGTATGAAAGGACCTGCCCTTGCCTCCCCTTCCATAGGGTTTGGAGGATGGAGAGGCTTTCTCCTTAGCAGAATTGCTCTTGAAGGTGGCCTTGTATTCATCCACCTTCTTCATATAAGCCACTACTGTTTCACCAAAAAGTGAATTACCATCCAGGGGGAAATCTGCAGCATTTTTCTGAGTAGCCTGGGTAAGATCTGTAGCTCTTAACCAGGCAAATCTACACTGAGCAACAGTATTTGCCATTCACCTGGCTGCTGTATCACTGGTATCAGCAGCTATTTGGAATTGATACTTGGCTGCCTCTAGGTCAAACCTGGCAGTTTCTGCCAGGTCACTAAACAATGGTGATGGGGTTTTGTGTGCCATGACCAGTACAGACTGCCATAAAGACTTTTGGTACTGAGCAGTGAAGGCTTGGAAATCTGCCTGCCTAATGGTCAAAGAAGCTGACAAGTTCCCTTTCAAACAACATGAAGTCTTGCTATATTATGACAATTGCAGTTTGTCCCCACCATTAGAACTGCTCCGGAGGTGAAAGAGTTAACTCCATTCCATGAATGGAACTTAGAGCACGAGCTCTAAAGAGAAGCTCTGTCTGTGTAGTTTCAAACCTGAACTGTCAGATTCTTTACTCCGCCTCACTGAACAGTCGCTCCGGAGACTTCTTCTACTGCTCGGTTCATTTCTCGGTTTAAACAGTGTTTTCTCGGTTCGATTCAACCGAGAATAGTTTTATTTTAACCGCAAAACCGATCGGTTCAAGCTCTGTCTGTGGTATCGTAAGTAATTTCATATTTTAATTCTGTGTGGAACTTGTAAGTTTTATCGGTTCAGTTTTGAACCGATCAGCTTGGGTTAAAACTTAAAGTTTTAAATTTGAGGTTTTAGAGTGCGGTTCCCGGTTCTTATCAGTTCTAAAAAAAACGGATTTCATTACGGTTTTTTCCAATACCCGTGACACGGTTAGGAACCGATAAGGGTGTCTTGCCTGGCACCGCTGCCAGCGGGCAAGTTTCTTCTGGTTAGGCTTACATTATTTCTGAGAAACCCAAAAGAAAACCGGCCCACTGGGTTTCAACACTGTGATGTCTGTGGGGAAGTCTTTGCCAAGGCTGACCCACACACCACATGTGTTTATTGTCTGGGGTTTGACCACCTCCAGTCAGACTGCCAGATTTGTAAGAATTTCCCTGCAGCCACCCTGGAAAAGAGATTGGGCAGGCTCAGGGAACGAGAGGCCAAAAAGTCCGCTGACCCGGATGGCCAGCCCGGTTTGGTGCCAACCGAACCGGAGGGAGTGCCCTCAGACCAGGGCGAGACTTCCTCAGGCAAACGAAAAGCTGGCTCGGATGAACCAGTTCCAGTAAAGAGAACAAGAAAGTCAGCAGGTTTGGAGCCCAAAATTCTTACTCCAACTGCTGCAGAGATAGCAAGGCTATTCAGATTGTCCAGTCACTTTCTCGGTTCCGTCCGAACCGCCACTATCTGGTAAAAGTCGGTTCGTCGGTTCCATCGGTTCAGGAATATGATGTTGAGGAGTTTTATGAACCAGAGGAGGGGGAGGATGATTATGAACAGTATGAATGTGACTTAGAGGGTCTGGGTGTGCCCATTGAACCGGACATCTCCCCAGACAGACCTTTTGAATCTCCCCCCATGCTTTCTGAGTCCCCCTCTCATTTTATGTTTTACAAAAAAGTTGCTGAAACCCTCCAGCTTCCTTTGGAGGAAGCTGTGGATGAGCAAGAAGAGCCTGATTTTGTAGAAATGATGGATATACCAGAGTCTAGGAGATTGTCTATTCCTTTGCAGAAGTCATTTAGGAAACAAACAATAAAATCTTAAAACTCCTAATTCTTGCCTCCTGTAGATAAAAGATGGACAGGAGGTACACACTGTCAGGTCCTGATATAGAATTCCTTTCTCAGCAATGCAGTCATGTTGAGTAGTTCAGGCTGCAGCCTGTGATAAAGCTAATATTCCTGGCTTCACATCCTCCTGACAAGGATTCCAGGAAGATTGATGCCATGGCAAAAAAACAGTACATGGCAGCGTCCTTGGGACTCAGGCAAGCAAATTATATGGCTTATGTAGCAAGATATCAGAAATCTAGATGGGATACTGTTATGGATTTAGCCAAACAAACCCCTGGCCAGCTTGCTAGTGAGCTGGAGCAAGTGGCTGCCGATGGCATTGAGGCTTCTAAGGTGCAGTTTCATCCTGCTGTGGATTTTAATGATGTTTCCTCTAGAGTCATGGCCACATCTGTAGCTTTTCGTAGGTTGGCCTGGCTCAGGTGTACTAGCTTGTCACAGGATATCCAGTCTAAGGCTATGGATTTTTCCTGTGGTGGGAAATTCTCTGTTTGGGGAGCAGACAGAGAATTATATGAAAAGATGGATGAATATAGGACTACCTATAAAAGTGCCCAAGCCAAGGAGCAGCAAGCCACTCCTCAGAGGCACACCCCAAGGGGTAGGGGTAGGCCTTTCCACCAAACCCAGGCCTCCTCTGCTTATGCTCAGAGGGGGTTCTTCAGAGGCAGAGGCAGACAGGGTGCGGGCAGGCCTGCCCCCACCCCTCAGCCTAAAGCACCTGCCAAGCAGGCACCCTGATGGGGTGCCCAGGGCCGATTCTCCTTTACCAGTAGGGGGCAGATTGGCTTACTTCAGTCAGAACTGGGTGTCTTTAACTTCAGACAAGTGGATTCTGGAAGTAGTAAGCCAGGGTCTGGTTCTCAGCTTCAAAAAGTTCCCAAAGATGAGAATCAGGTCTTTCCACCTGCAAGCTCTTAGAGACCTTTACTCTAGAAGCAGAGGTCTCAACCCTGTTAGCTCTCAGAGCGGTAGAAAGGGTTCCTCCTACACCAGGGCAAGGGTCTGTACTCCAGATACTTCCTACCCCAAAAGACAGGAGAATGGCGGCCCATTTTACACCTCAGATATCTGAACAAGCATCTTTTGAAACCAAAGTTCAGAATGGTAACTCTGGCAATGATTTTACCTCTCTAAGGCCAGGGGACTGGCTAGCTTCCCTGGACCTCAAGGATGCCTATTTTCACGTCCTAATCAGAAGCTCCCACCGAAAGTACCTCAGATTCGAACTGCCCTCAGGTCACTACCAGTTCAGAGCAATGCCCTTCGGCCTTACCTGTGCCCCAAGGGTATTCACAAAATGTCTGGCAGTAGCAGTGGCTCACTTAAGGAGGCAAAGGATTGCTGTTTTTCCCTATCTGGACGACTGGCTCATTGTAGGCCAGTCCCCAGAACAGGTAAAATCTCACCTGCAAGTCACCCAGCAGCTTCTCACCTCCTGGGCTTCCTGCTAAATATACCAAAGTCGGTTCTGGAACCAGTTCAGTACTCACCTTCATAGGTGCAGAATTGGACACAAATCTGGCCAGAGCTTTTCTTCCCTTAGAAAGGGTAAAGAACTTGGTGGCTCTGGCCTCCTCCTTCACTCTGCAGGTTTCTCGACCAGCAAGACACTTTTGCAGCTCCTGGGGCACATGGCTCGTCCACAGCTGTAGTGCAGGGAGCAAGATTTCAGATGAGAGACATTCAGTTTCACTTGAGAGCCTATTGGTCTCAGAGAAGAGACCCCTTTCCAAGTTGGTCCCAGTGACCGAACCTTGATCCAGGCCCTCCAGTGGTGGCAGGATCAGAGCAATTTAAGACTGGGGGTCCCCTTCATTCCCCTTTCTCACACTTTGACCCTCACTACGGATGCTTCCCTCCTGGGGTGGGGAGCCCACATGGGCGATCTCTCCACTCAGGGAGTGTGGTCCCCCCAGGAATCTCTGCTCCACATCAATTTGCTGGAATGCAGAGCTGTCTTTTTAGCACTTCAAGCGTTTTCTGCTTCTGTCCAGAACAAAGTGGTACAAGTCAGAACAGACAATACCACAACAATGTGGTACATCAACAAGCAGGGGGGCACTCGGTCTTCGGCCTTGTGCACCGAGGCAATGAAGTTGTGGTCTCTGGCCTATTCCCTGAACACTTCACTCATAGCAGTTCACCTTCCAGGAAAGAACAATGTCCTAGCAGATGCTCTCAGCAGGATTTCTCAGGGCCATCACGAATGGTCTCTGGATCCTCAAGTACTGGGGATAGTCTTTGCCAGATGGGGCACCCCTCAGATAGATCTTTTTGCAGCCCCAGACAATCACCAACTTCCACTGTTCTGTTGCAGGCCCCCAGTGTTGGGCTCAGTCCCCCTGGATGCCCTTCTCCTGGATTGGGAAGGGAAGTTTCTTTATGTTTTTCCCCCCTTCCCTCTCCTATTCAAGGTGTTAGTAAAAATCAGATCCCAGCCTTGCAGGGTGATTCTGACTGCCCCAGATTGGGCCAGGCAACCCTGGTACCCACTCCTTCTGTCCCTGACAGTCCATCTTCCCCTGTGTCTCCCCAGGAATCACAACCTATTAACCTGTGCCATGGGGAGAGTTTGGTATCCGAACCTCAAATCCCTCAACCTCAAGGCCTGGCTCTTGAGGAGTTAGAATTTGCTGACCTACACTCTCTCAGGGTGTTCTTGAAATCCTAAAGACTTCTAGGAAGCCTTCCACTAGGGCTACTTATAATTCTAAGTGGAAAAGGTTCTCCATTTGGTGTTCTGGAAACATATTTCCCAGAATCTGCTGATTGCCCATTGTGTTAGATTACATGGTCCATCTTAATTCTTTGGGCCTGAGACCAGCTACCCTGAAAGTTCATTTGGCAGCTGTCTCTGCTTTTGTTTCAGCAGGAAAGCCATCCCTCTTTCCGCTCACCCTGTATTTTCCAAGTTTTTAGGGATTACTTCATACTAATCCACCTTTTTGGGATCCGCCCCTGCCTGGACCTTAATGTTTGCATTGCCCAGTTAATGCAACCCCCTTTTGAACCTCTGTTTTCTGCAGAGCTTAAGTATCTAACTTGGAAAACTGTTTTCCTAGTGGCTATCACTTCTGCTAGACGCATAAGTGAGTTGCAAGCCTTGTCAGTAGAAAATGACTTTATTTCTTTCCACAGGGATAAGGTAGTCCTCAGGACTAACAGGAAGTTTTTGCCTAAGGTGGTTTCAGATTTCCATCTTAACCAATCTATCTCCCTTCCAGTGCTTTTCACTGAACATTCCTCTTCTGGTGAGAGGAGATTGCACAGTTTGGACGTTAAGAGGGCCCTTAGTTACTATATAGAACGTACCAAGGGTCACAGGTTCGAATCCCTCCAACTTTTTTCTCACTTATGGTGAGGTTGGGAAAGGGAAACCTGCCACTAAGAGATCAATTGCCAGGTGGATTGTCTCTTGTATCCAATTTTGTTATCAGAAACTGGGCAGAGATCCCCCTCTGGCTTGAGGGCTCATTCTACCAGAGGTACAGCCACGTCTCTAGCTGCTGCCAGAGACATCCCTATATTGGAGATATGTCAAGCTGCTACTTGGAAAGCAGTACACACTTTCACCAAGCATTACTCCCTGGATGTCCAGGCTAGGGAGAATGCTCGGTTTAGCTTTGGCTTCAGAGCTTATTCCCTAAGTAGGTTCTGTCCCTCCTCCATGAAGGTACTGCTGTGTAGTCTGCAATTGTCATAATATAGCAAGACTTCATGTTGTTTGAAGAAAAAATTACTCACCTCAGTAATGTTGTTTCTTCTAATGGAGTCTTGCTATATTATGACCTCCCCCCCAGCCTGCCCCTCTCAGAACTTCTACTTGGGTATGGGGTGGGCAGCCTAGTGTGGGCACTATTTTATGCCCTTTTATGTGTTTTCACCCCTTCTTGGGGTTTGGGGGTGTGGTGTTTTTCATTTTTTCCTCATATTTCTCTCATATTGTGAAATTATACTATTAGTTCTGGTCCCCTGACTTGAGTCTTTTGTGTTGGGACCAGCAATAGGTGTTAATATTTAGGTAGCCAGTTGGCTAGTGTAGGTTACAGCTTCCACACAGACCTTAGTGAGTTTTTGCTCGTAAAGATCTGACAGTTCAGGTTTGAAACTACACAGACAGAGCTTCTCTTTAGAGCTCGTGCTCTAAGTTCCATTCATGGAATGGAGTTAACTCTTTCACCTCCGGAGCAGTTCTAATGGTGGGACAAACTGCAATTGTCATAATATAGCAAGACTCCATTAGAAGAAACAACATTACTAAGGTGAGTAATTTTTTCTTTTTAGCCATACTGTCAATTTTCTTGGACTCCTTATCTGGTGGGTGAGAAGCCAGGGGCACCTTAGCCTTGTCACTGGTGGCCAAGGTGGGAAAACAGAAATTCTGCCCCTTCCCTTTCCAGTTGATACTTCTTGTCCAGCCTCTTGCCATGACAGGGAACAGAATTAGGGGTCTGTAAAATCTTCAGTGCATCTTTCTTGAAGAATCTGACAGGCAAGAGGAGCTTCTCTGTGAGGGTAAACCCCATCATCTCAAGGTGTTCCACTTCTTCCTCGTCCTCTATTTCTTCACTTGTGGTGATTTCCAAGGCATCAGCCATTTTCCTCACAAAAATAAAATGTGAGGAATAATCCTCAGTGGTTCTAGGAGGTGAACCAAAATCTTGCTCAGGGGAGACCTCAGGCTCAACGGGTTCCCCTTCAGACTCCTTTTCACATTCATCATAATCCTCTTCTTCAATAAGTGAGGATTTACCTGTGTGGCCAGTCTGTCCAGCTGGGACTGGAACAGGTGGCTGCTGGCCAGTGGGAAAAAGACCTTGTTAGGCCTGGACTACTTTAAAGGCCTGAGCTATTTCCTGAGGAGAAGGCAGAGCCAGAGCACCCACAGAAGTCCCCTTTTTTTCAGTTGGAGGTTCTATATGCTTTACTTTCTTTGTATTTTTTTGAGGGAACCGGGGAGTCAGCCGGTTCAGCAAGCCTCTTAGTACCCTTATCACTCATCTCAGGGTTGAAGCAATTATAGTAGTGGTTTCACCCACAGCAGAAGAGGGTATCGGCTGGTCAGAGCCAGAGGGACCCTTAAGTGGAGGAAGTTTTTTTCTTAAGCCTTTCCAGGCATTTCTCCACTGTTTTATCTAGGAAGGTTTTACAGATGTTACAATCTTCCCTAAGATGATCATAGCCCAGGTAAGCCACACATAAACTATGTTTGTCTGCCTTGGTAAATAAAACCAGGTTCACCGGTTTTCTTTTTTGGTTTCTCTGATATTTTAACAGATAAAAAAGTTAACTGCCAAATAATTCTAAAGTTTTAACAAAAGTTTAGTGGTTGTGGTCAGTTCCGGAACTGATGGGAATCGAAACCGATGCAGAAAATGAACCAAGGCTATCAGTTCAGTAACCAATAAAGCAGTTACTAAAACATTTACTAAAACAAAGTATTTAAAATAAATTTAAACTAAACTAATGGGGTTTTTTAGTCTGAAAATACCCGAACTAATAAATCTAAGTCAGTTCCCCACCAGTTATACTGGACCAGGAGGAACTGATAAAAGCACAAAATTTAACACTAAAACTTACGTTTAGCTAAAATTAACAATAAGTAAAAGGCAGCAAATGAAAGAAAAAAATGCTTATATGAAATTATAAGTTTCTTCACGTCACAGGAACAAGTTGAAGAGCGAGACTCCAAGCAACTAGACTTTATAGGCGGAGAGTGAAATCTGAGGGGGTTAGAACTAAGGCAGTTAGTTCAAGGCAGTATTTGAACAATTGTCACGTGCAAAGAGTTCCATCATTTGCATATGTTCTATCCTCTCCGGGCTGTTCTGGCTGAAAGGGACACTGCTGAAAGTTAGGAATACCTGAGTATTACTGGGTTTAGAACAGGGAGTTGGCTCTTGCAAAAATAAGAGTACTTTTGGATCCACAGACTAGGGGCATGCAGTAAAAGATGGTCTTGAAGATCAGAAAGAACTCATCCCATTTCTGATTAACAGATAATTTCTCTCATAGTCTGATTTGTATTGCTAATAGCAGTTGCTTCTTCTCTTCTGTGATCATTCTTTTTCAGATGGTCCAGGTTGTATAGAGGAGCGCTGTATGGATGGCAGCATTTCTGAAATTTCAGGTCCACCTACCCACCCACCCGACGTGGTGCTAGTTTTATAGTGCATTATTTGGTCCTGTGACCCTCTGTAATCAATCAGCCCACTTTCACATCCCTCCCTATCTCCACACTTGATTCAGTCCTCTGCGCCCCCCCCCCGCCTTCATTCTCACTTGGTTCCCTCCTGTGTCTCTTCTATTACCTCTTCCTCTGCATCTCTTGCTGCTGCCTTGACCTTCTCACTGACTCCCTCTGCACCTGCTCTTCTACTGCCCTGTTTCCACCTGTTCTGGTCTGTTCCACTACTACCTAACAAAGTTTAGCAACTGCTGAAAGCCTGGTTAACCACCCCCCCCCATCATGCTCCTACTTATCCTTGGTCTCTTCCCCTTTCTATTTTCCTTTACTTCCCTTCCCCTTCCTCCTTTCCCTCTCTCCCTCCGCCTCCTTCTGCACCTCACTGCCACCTAACCCTCCAAATTCACACTACTGCATCCCCCTTTCCCACTGTCCACTTCCACTACCCAGGGACCCCTGGGAAATCAATCTAACCCTCTTCCTACCTCCATGCTGCACTCCTTAGCCCTTCTCCCCTTACCCTACCCACATCTCTCAAATATCGCGTCCACACTCAACCTTTGACAAGGACACATATGAACACCATTACCTTTCATATGTTGTTGCTGCTAGCAGGGAACATAGAATCTAATCCTGGACCTTCCCCCTCTTCCCACCTGCCCCAGGGACTGAAAGTCACTCACCTAAACATTAAAAGCCTTCTCCCCAAACTTTCCCAACTATAGCCCCTCATGTTAACTCTCAAACCTGATATTCTAATACTGACCAAAACCTAGCTTACCCATAAAATTCCTGACATGAGCATCTCTATCCCTGGCTACACCCTTATCTGACAGGACCACTCTAGTAGGGACAGTGGGGTGGCCATGTACCTCACCTCCGCACTCCAATTCTAGCTTCTGCCATCCCTTCTGCTTATGAACTACTACTAGCAAAGCTCACCCTCCACCATTCCCTATTTTTATCACCGGCATCTACTGCTGCCCTGGCTCCTCCCCCTCAAGCATTACTGACATCCTATCCCCCATCTCGAACACATGCCTCCTGTGGCAAAATTCTTATCATGGGAGACTTGAAACTGAACTGGCTCTCCCCCTCCCACTCTAAAACTTGCTGCAACATCATCTCACTGAACCTAACCCACTAATCAAAGAACCTACTTGCTTAAACCACAAAACCCTCAACCATTCCCTCATTGGCTGGGCCCTCACCTCCCACCCTCACTGCATCATCCAGGCTGGCATCCTCCTAGATGCCTTACGTGACCATCATCTAGCCTTAAGACTTCGCAAGATTCACCACCAGTCATTCAAATCACTTGCCCTCGCCCCCTTGCACAATGACCTATGTAGTACTGACTGGCCTCCAATCACCTCAGCCACCACTACTGACAATACCCTAGATTATTTTAAATCAAAGTTCCTTGAAATATGGAACCTTCACACACACCCCCTTCACTACTCCAGGGTAAGGGGGTCTCATCTCCCCTAGGTAACAGCAGAATTACCGCCTGTGACCTGGTCTGGCTGGAACACAAATGTAACCTGTCCACTGCAGCCTTACAGAAGTACCGCTACCTCTGCAATGCCTGCACTAGGGCAGTTAGGCTCGCTAAGACCGAATACTTCTCAAACACCTTCAAGTCCAGTATCAACCACCCGTCAAATTCTGGAAGGTAGTACACACATTCTTCTCCCCACCAACTCAGCCACCTTTACCAGATCCTCAAAGTGGATGACTCGTCCCTATCTGACCCCCTCTCAGTCGCCTCTGAGTTTAACTCTTACTTCACCTCCTGTGCCTCCACTCTTCTCTCCTCCCTCTCACCCTCCTCCCTATGCTCCCCCTCCCCAGCCTTACCACAGTCCTCCTCTCCTACTCCCTCTTTCTCCTTCCTTCCTGTGACCCAAGTCATCCTCAATGCTCTCCTTGCACTCAACCCTTCCAAGGGTAAGAGTCCTGATGGCCTGGACTGTAAACCTCTACCTATCTGCCCCAGCTATCTCCTTACCTCTGGTAGACCTCCTAAACCTATCCTTCTCCAGCGCTTCTGTTCCATTTGACTGGAAGAATGCCACTGTTACTCCTCTCCCTAAAGGAGGCGACCCCTCAGCTCCTGGAAACTACCGCCCCATCTCCTTCCTCCCTATCCTGTCCAGGCTGCAAGAACGTATTGTACTATCCCAACTCTCTCCCTTCCTGGACTCCTCTTCCTTCTTCACGCCTTACCAATCAGGCTTCTGGAAGCACCACTCTATGACTACCTCCCTCCTTAGGCTAACTGATTCAATCCACACAGGCATAAACAAGGGCCTCATCACAGCCACCATCTTTGTTGATCTGGCTAAGGCATTCAACACTGTCTCCCACCCCCTCCTCATTTCTAAACTCTCAGCTGTTGGCCTCTCTGTAGCGGCCATCAGCTGGTTCCTCTCCTACCTGGAGGGCAGAACCCAATATGTCAAAATTGGTGACATTCTCTCCCTGTCCCTCCCTGTAACCACAGGGGTCTCGCAAGGCTCCATTCTTGGACCACTGTTATACTCCATCTTTCTCAATGGCCTCCCTCCGCCTGCTCATCCATATCCATTCACATGTATGTGGATGACATGGTGCTATATACCTCCAGCCCCTCCACTGCTGACATGGCACAGACTCCAGCTAGACTTCAACCAAGTTCAGCTCTGGCTATGCTCGAATCAGCTGTTCCTTAACACCAAGAAGGCCATCTCCATGTCCTCTGGCACGAGGCAGAGACTCTCTAGGCTTCCCTCCTCCTGCACACTAGAAGGGTCTCCACTGGAAGATGTCACCGTCTTCAGGTATTTAAGGGTTTTGCTAGACAAACACCTCAACTTCTCTGGCCATATGGATGCTACTGTCAGAAAATTGCACCCCAAGCTCAGCATCTTGTACAGAAACTGCGACTGCATCACTTCGTGGCCTGCCATGCTATTATCCAGAGAATGATCCTCCCTATCTTTGACTATGCAGATGTGGTCTTCAGTGCCCCACTGGTACTTCTCTTGCCAGATTGGACACTCTCTTCCATTCTTTTTGTCGCCTTGCACTTGACTGTACCTCCTGCACTCACCACTGTTCACTGTACCAGTCTCTTTCCTTCCCCTCTCTTAAGAACAGGTGCCGCACCCATTAAGTCAATATTGTTAGCAAATTCTGGTTCGACTCCCTCCCCACCTACCTCTCTTCCTCCCTTTCCCTACCCCCTCCCTCCTCCCACACTCTCAGGAGCTCAAATGTTTGAAACCTGGTTGTCCCTTCCACTTCGACAGCCATCGACCAAGCTGCTTTCAGCCACCATTTCCCCAAGCTCTGGAATTCCCTCTCCCACAACATCCAGAATGCCCCCTCTCCTTGAGCCCTCTCCTCCCTCCTCCATGGACTCACCTCCCCCTCCTGCAACTCTCCTAATCTTTTGTCCTAATCTTTCATCCCCACTCCTAATCTTTTGCCCCCGCTCCTGTACCCCACCTCCCCCTCCTCTATGCCTCCTCCTCCTGCAACAGCTCTTAATCTTTCATCCTAATCTTCTTCCCCACTGTTTCTTCCCCCATCCACGCCTGCCTCCCTGAAATCAAGCCCCTGTGATTTCAATGTATATCACCTAGCAGGTAGGCAATTTGCAACTCTGTAACGCACTCAAATGTACTTTTGTTGTAACTCTAATTGTATCTGACTTTGTATTGTTATTTCATGCCTTGTATTGTATCCACCTCCCCAGGACACATCTGGAAATGAGTTGGTAGCTCAGTATGCCTTTCCTGGTGAAACTTGAAATAAATTAATAAATAAATAAATAAATAAGGAGCATAATGGGTTTGGTTCCAGGCACAGAAGGAGTGTTTCCTCTACAAACAAGCGCCTGTCAATGTCGAATGTCTGCTTACTTGTAACACGTGAAAGTTGCTAATCAGATGAGAGAGCAGAAGCAGGGTAGGCAAGCAGAAAAGTGCCTACAGACACACAGAAGAAAGACGTGATTTCTGTTTCTGTGTCGTTAGCTTAGCTGGTTAGTAAGCAAAAAGTAAACTGTTCAGTTAAAGGGGAACAATAAACAACACAAAAGTGAGGACTGTGTTAATACCAGCCTGCCAGCACTAGCAGCACACAAGAGCACACTGTCATCATGGGAACCTGGGCTAACCCCTTGTGCAACAGAAGGCTGAACATAAATAAAATAATTGAAAGTACAGCATTTAATTTAACCAATATATAACCAGCTGGTCCTTCCCATATCTGTGTCATGGATCTTTCCTTTAGTAGACTGTGGCTGTGCACTTTAACATAACACTGGCATGCATTGAGAAGGACAGGAAAAAACGTGACAAAGTCCCAAAAGATTTTCAGACACAATCCTAATTTTTTAATCAAGTGAAGTTTGCTCTTGCCATCCCATCATCAGCTGTTTTTGTGGTTCGTACAAATCGTATCAGTATATTAAGCGTGTACAGCTGAAGTGTTGTTTCATTGGAGTATATCAATCACAGCCATGTTATTTGGGATAATAAAGCAACATGTTTTAAAAGAAACTTGAAGAATGTGGCAAATTCATTCTTGTATAGCTTATTTTTTTTTAACACATTTATGCAACCCCACTATACTATTTTAGCAAATAGGATCATCATTGCAGGAATCCTTGTCAACTACTTCAAAAGCAGCCCTGCCAAACATACTGTGGGTGCACTGCTGTTTTAAGGGATATTAAAACGTACTTCCTTGATAAATAACTTTTTTTTTTATCTCTGTTTATCGGCCCCCCTCTCCCCAAGTTCCACATCTTCAGAAGCACCTATGGAGACTGCCTCTGCCTTCGCCACCTACCTTCACCCTTCTCGCTCACCCCATGGAGCCGTGGTTTCCCCCCTGGGTGGGGATGAGATGGGGCAGCTACACCCCGACAATCCAGATTTTATCAGGAGCTGGAAGGGAGGTCGGTGTGAGGCCATGAGGGGTAGCTCCTTGGTGATCCATCTCCCCGGAGCCTGGAGCACTTCTTCCATTTTTCCATGAGGGAGAGGCATGCCCTGGCATCATGGCATCACCACCGACGTCACCTCTCCCGACCCCCTTGCTGGATGCTGGTACTTGCTGTGCCTCTGGCTTCCACCAGAGGTCAGTCAAGCGCCAAACATGGACCCCCCCCCCATCGGAGAGGAGAGCTGTCCTCCGGACGCTCAATCCTCTCCCTCTCCTGCTGACCCTTGACGGCCAGGGCTTGTTCCCAAACCTGGGTCGCTGGCGCAGTGCAAGGTGTGGCGTCCAGCGCCTCAACCCTCAGCGCCACCGGGCCGGCCGGAAAAACAACTCTTAATTGTGCTACCAAGTTGGAGATGGGGCTTTCATAAAATGGTAACTCTGCAGTGATAAGCATATTAAAGTGAAGCTGTCACTTTTGGGAAAAATTTGAAAAAAAGATGTAAGCCCCCCATGGGGCCTACTATATTGCTCATCAAGTGCCAGGGTATGTATGGGTGCTAGGACCTGTAGCTGAAGGCGGGGACCTGGCTCTGGGGAATAAAAGCAGCCGCGTGGTGGGAAATCAGGGTGGTTATAGTTGGTGGTTCGAGTTTGAGGGTTGGGGAGTAGGGCAGTAGGCCGGGGGTCAGGGTGGGATGATGGCCACCATGTTCACCCCCTCTTGAAGGAAGATGGTGTGTGGACTGTTGAAATCGGGGTGCAGTCCATGCCCTGCCTGAGCCCACTGGGTTCCCTTTGCTGATGGAGGAAGAGCCAAGGCCTGGCAGGAGGTCCGCTGCCGTGTTCCTCGGCCCCGGGACGGGGAGGCAAGGGAGCCCCTAGGGTCAGAGGACACCAGTGGCTGCCATGGGAGGCCACAGTATGGACAGTGAGAGGCCGAACTGTGGGAGGCTCAAGGTGACAGCTCGGGGCTCCATAGCCTAATGTTCCATGTCCACCGGAGTGTTCGCCTTGTGAAGCAATAGCCCAGTGCAGCTCTCATGATGCTACAGAAAGTGGTGTGGGACCACGATGGCAGAGTTTCCATTGTTGGGCCTGCAACATGGGTGCCGGCATCAGGCATGCAGTGGATCAGGGTGTACTTTGCCCAAGTGTTCTGAGGGAGCAGGATCTGACAGAGAACGAGGCTGCCCATGTACCTGAAGCATGGTCCTGGCTGCATCATGGGGACTGGAGTGTGTGGTTTGAAAGGTTTTGTGAAAATAAATCCAGAGTTGCTGCCATCACCCCTCAAAGCTTGGAGCTGGCTTGCTCCAATGAGGATTATCATGGACTGTGTCCCCCCCATCATAAAAGTAATGCACCTTTGCTCTGGCCACAGATTTCCAAGAAACTAATCAAACGATCCCCCATGCTCCATGGAGCTGATGATGTTTGTGACTTGAGCCTTTAATAAATGTTTAATTCAGAAACTGTTGCAAAATAAATCCAGAAGGTTTTAAAGTCAATTTTAGCCTGGACAGTGCCATGTTTTCTCTATTCTGAATCCTGAAGTGAATGAATGCCTGTCTATGAATTTTGTTAAGTTCTGCCCCCCAGAGACTGTTGGCTGCAACCCCCGGACAAGAAAAGCACCCTGATGGGGCCAATCCATCACCGCAACACCGTATAATCCAGGTACCAACCATTTTATTTGTTATATTTCTGGACTAAGTTTTCTGGCTGTAACATGCCCCCCTTCCCCATGAACTTAACATCTAAATACCCCTAGATAGGGAAGGGGGGTGTACACATAATATTTAGAACCCATTCATACTGCTCATATTGTATGGTGTTACAGATCCAGTTTCCATACAATGAGCAGCCAGTGATTTATCAGACTCCTCTTTGGATACCAGCAGCACTAAGCACTCGATCCCCTCTGCTTTGCCACTGACAATGCTAGCAATGGCAATGCCACAGTGGGTGAGCATTACTATATTTTAGGAGTCCTCTGTCCCTCCCAGTGCCTGCAGTCACACACAAGACTACAGCCCACTACCTAGCACCTTTTTCTTGTGGGGCAGTGCTTCTGCAAACTGTGGGGTCCTCGCAGGATGGCTCTGCACACATTCAAGGCACCCAACCCCAGGCCTTTGGGGAAAAATAATGGCTATGTCATTCTGTAGGTGAAAATGAAGGGCATGGCAATGGGTGCATACAGTAGATGCTGAAATCTGAGGACATATGTGGTGGCACTTAAGAGAGCACCAAAGGAAAGCAGAAAGGAGTTGGTGGGACAAAAATTGTGCTTGCTGCCGCAGTGGAGCAGAGCTAAGGTGATGGATTGCTAAATGGGGAATCAAGGATGGCAACCAGGCAGCAAGGTAAGAACAATTTGCACATCATTTTAGGGGGGAGGGAGTTTTTTTTGCCAAATGGCTTGTAACTGTTTGTCTCCCCTAAAAGTTGGAGGTTTAAAATTAAATTGTACTTGTTGAGCTGAGAGCTCCATTCAGTGCTGGCATGTCGATGTTCTCAGCAGGACAGCAGGTTGATTAGTAGATCTGACTTCAGTGATGACAGATTCCTTCCTGTGCCTGCCAAGAGACTGTTGTGGATGAAGTGGTGTGGTCATGGAGTAGTGGAGCTCAAAGCTGACTGAGTGACCCCATCGGGTGAGCTGCAGTGATGTAACTTCATTGTGTGATAATAAAATAGGCAACAAAGCAAGATGTAACAAAAGTGTGTTTTAGCTTCAATAAAAGCCCTAAAACTCACTACAGCATATCTAAACACCCAGAGCTTCTGGGGGTCTAGTGGCCCCAGACCCCTGGCCTTCATGTGTCTCAGTTGAGTCTCCCAGAAATTTGGTTGCATCATGCAAGAAGTACATATAGGGCTACCAAATTTCTGGGAGCCTCAACCAGGACATATGAAGGCCAGAGGTCGGGATTTGGTGTGGGGCAGTGCAGGGGCATGGACAGTTGATAGGGAGCCCACGAGGAAAATCATTGGTGGGGGCACATATCAGCATCCCACTTACATTTGGTACTCTAGGCTCCATGTTTCCCTTCTTCATTTATTTGTACAAACCAAATATAATTTCAGTCTGTAGGGTGGATAAAAGCCCAAGTGAGGCTGGGACTGGCAATTTCCAGGTATGCACACAGGTCAGGCTACAGGGTGCACTTCAGAACTGTGGGGTTGGGGGGGTCCCTCTGAGCCCACCATAATTCCAAGACGACACACTGGGCATTTTGCAAGGTCCGCTGTAGTAGAATGCCTGGCTCTTGTAAACCTCCCTGCAAGGGCAGACTGGTTACGGTGTTCAGAAATAAACAATGAGACAAAGTTTGCAGACTGTGACATCTTTAAAGTTGAAGACTGCTTGTTCTCAGTTGTAATTCCCAGTGTTTCAACCTTGAACTGCCTTATGGTGTTAAGTTACTCATGGAAGTCAAAGCTAAAGCTGTGTGTTGCCCTGATTAGATTGTTTTCAAACCCTGGATGTGGGTTGGCAGATGACGTAAAAGGAAGTCAGAGTAAACTGCAGAGTACAAAGCAAGTCCTCTGCACACAGTTGATTTGTCGCTAACCTCACAGTCTATCTTCCATAAGCAGCCCTGCACAGCACTTGCAAAGTTGCAATTAGTTGAGCTGAGAGGGGATACTTGGAGAGTCAGAGTGAATCGATCAGCTGAGCTGATCATGGAATTTAGAACTAGAGTACTAGAATTTTCATACATTGACAGGTTGTTGCTACTGAAGATCTTGTTGCTGTACAAGAAGAGGTCTTCACGAGCTACTTCCTTCCCCTTCACTCGGTTCACAGCGATAAAAGACATGATTTATAAATCATACCATATATGTTCACCTTCTGTTGCTCAAAGGCTTAGGCCGGGTCCAAATGATGCTGCTGCAATCTGTGTGCTGCTAGTTCTAAGCTGAAAGGCTATGGTATGATATAAAACTGCTGATCACAGCAGCGGCAGACAGGCGGAGGAGGAAGCATAGCGGCACAAGAGGGGGGTTAGCTAGCCTGTTTGTCAACTCTGCTAATTTAACTAATTTTAACTTCAAAAAATGTATGCAGTAGGCGTGAGCTTAAAACCCATTGCATATATATGCTGTTTACACTGATGACAAGTCTACTATTGAAATAAAAAAGCTGTTTGTATAGTTAACTCATTATAGCCATTTATTTCAATAGTAGAGTTGTCATGCACAAAGTGCAGCTGGCCCTCATTTCAGTCACTGTCTCCCCCACGACTGTGAGTATATCGCTAGCATGCAGCAATCAACTCGTGCTTGAAATTGACTAACCCTGTCAGTCTCAAATCACGCTATAAGTTACAGCCGTGAATCAAGAAAAGAAGCCGATCTGTATAAAATAAAATTTAAAAAATGAATAGCCAGTGTCACAAACGCGCTCCAGATGGTCAGGCCCTCTGCTCCCACAGTGCCAACCTCGAAGTGTGATAGTGTGAACAGGGGACAGACAGGGTAAACCTCCTGTCTGTTTTGGGTCCGAATCACCTATTAGCCTCGAGTTCTGGGGGTCAAAATGTGAACCTTATGCTAGCATACCCAGTTAACAAGCTCAGATATGTACCCTCTTCAGGAATGCAGTACAATCCTTCGCCCAGTGGCACTCTGCCAGGTTTCCAAAATGTACCCTTACAACTCAATATAAGACCTAGGTATATTCTTACCTTTTTCAAGATTAGTAACACATTCAAGCCCTTAACAGCTGTCAGACTTAAACACTGAATCAGCAATCAAATACAAAAGGAAACTGAGAAAAAGCACAGGCAGTATTTCAAGGAAAATACTGTTTACTAAAAATTGTAAAATAAGTAAAATATCAAACACAGAACAAATATATCAATAACCTACAGTCACATAAAAAAATGGGAAGTTACAGAATGCAAAATGCGCCTACCACAAATACTTAAGTTCCAGTTGAATTATTTTTCTAAAAGTGCCTAGTTACCAGTACACAGGATAAGTGTGTCTTATTTTCAGAGAGTCCTTCTGCACCAAACTTCTCTTGCAAGCAATATTCAAAAGTCAGTTTTCTCCACCTCCTGGTGATGTCACCCATGAGGTCACTATTAGATCTATGATAAATGTGTAATCTGAGTAGGGATATCCTAAAAAGGATATTCTTCTGCCGCTGGCTAGAATCAATAGTTACCAATAAAAAAAATATGTGACAGTCTTTGCAAGCAGGTTCCGTTGATTGCTCATAAACCCATATCCTGTCACTAGTCCCCTTCTAGGTGAGAAAACCAAGAGGAATCAGCCAAATTACTTCCCTTCCTGCTGTGTTATGTAACCCCTAGATGGCGCTATCCCAGGGGCTACTACCCCTGCCTGATTTGCCACTAACAGGTTGAGGGGCCTGGATCCAATGGCGGGTGCCTCCACCCAGAGGTCAGGGTTTGCAATAGTTAAACTAACTTGGTCACAGCCCTCTGGGACACTGCAACCCCCTTCTTCCCACTAGTGGCCCACACAATATATCAAATTACCTTCACAGTATACACTTACCCCAGGACTGGTTCCGGCACTGGGACCTCCTGTGAAATGAGATACAGTGCAACAATCACAGTACAGTACTTTAACATAGACAAATACCTCAGGCAGTATAACTTTGCTGAAACAAGCAGCTCTGATTTATTTAGGGGATATAACAAGGACAGGGAAATCAGGTTAATTAGCTTATCACTCTAATAATTCTACCATGGCTCTGTGCACAGGCCTATCCCCTATCAGTTACTGTCCCTGGGTACCCAAACCCTAGTGGCTAGTCCAAACCGTGGCAGCTGGTAGGGGCCCTTTCACACAGAGAAAAGGATAATTAAACAGTCAGCAGTACAGTAATTCCATTTGGATTTAATGTGGCAATTCAACAGGGAGCGACCCTGAATTAGTACTCACGACCTCCAAATAAGATAGGGTCCTTCAATGTCAGCAGGGCTCACTTGAGGTACACAAACCTCTTCACACATCCATATAAAGAGCACTATACCAGCAGGCTGCATCTGTATCCCGATCGCAATTACTGCACAATACCGGAGAACACACAGCAGATTCAGTTCCTGACAGACCGAGTGCAATTTTCAGCAATTCCTCCAGTCTTCTACAGGGTGAGCCTGGTTTCTACTCTTCAGAGATCCTTTGATTCTTTTCACAGGACGGATTCAGTCCTAACAAGCTGTTACACAAGCTGCAGACCGGAACTCTGGGCCTTACACACGTTTTTGACTAAAACTGCACACTGAAAAGCACAGGGCTCCTTCTTCTTCACTGCCAAAGCTCAACTGAAACTCCAACCGACAAAACGGGCACTTCCTTTGAGTTCCTCCCAGTTCTTGACTGGATTGGCTGTCACTCACAATAGACTGCTGCTGTTGGTCCAAAAGGCACTGAAGTCTAAACTACATCTCCCAGAGTCACTGCCCATACAATCCTCTTGTGGCTGGCTCAGATTATGAGTCCAAGTTCTGATTCGTCAAGGCACCATTTTAGAGCTAGCTACCCACACTGATTGGTCCAGTTCAGCAGTTCAAAACTAGAATGGGAACTAGCAGACACAGTTCTGACTGCAAAGAAAGCAGGTTAGACAAACTGTAATTTCATTATTACTCTAAATAATTTCTGGCAAACAGTTACATCTTTCAGATAGGTTCCCTTTGCACTCCTAGTGACTGCAAAATGAAGTGAATTGGCAGCAGCTCAGTGGTACTCAGAAGCACACAGTCCCCCATACAAACTAATTATGTCTGCAAGCAGACAGCTCTTAAGAGACAGTACCAGAGGCTCTAAAAACACTCACTGATAAATGGCTTAAATGCCAAACACCATTCAGGCTTGGAGCATTCAAGCAAGCTCCTGGAAGTCTTTTGGGAACCCCCATTTGCAGGGGGGTTACAGTTATAAAATGCATACATGGGAACCAACTTCAAAAGCAGGAACAGGTTATAAGAGGTAATAAACTGTCCCTCTGGAAGGAAGGCATTTAATTAGGTGTCACTGGTCAGTTTCATGACATCCTCACTGACACCTTGAAGGTCAAAGGTCAAGTCTCTCACACTTTGCCTGCTTGTCCTAGGCAGACAATCACATACCATATATTTATATTACAAATATAGAACATAAAACCATTAGCAGATGCTAGAGCATCACAGTCCTTCCCACCTAGACTGAATTTGGGGGGCTCTATCCCCTGCATGGGATGAGCTCCCCAAGTCAGTTCATTGCTCAAACTGACACAACAATCCATCTGCATTTTCATTGGCTGCCCCGGCCCTGTGTGAGACAGTCATATTATACCCTTGCAAGGCAAGACTCCATCTTAGTAGTCTACCATTTGTTTTACACATTTGTGCCAGCTAAACCAGGGGGTTGTGGTCAGTTTGTACCTCAAAATGCTGCCCGTATAGGTATGGCTCTAACTTCTTTAGGGTCCACACCATGGCAAGACACTCTTTTTCCCACAGTAGAGTAAGCCTGCTCCCTGGGAAGTAACTTTTTTACTCAGGTAACTATGGGGTGATCTTTCCCTTGGTTGGACTTCTGACTCAGCACTGCCCCAATACCTACATCTGAGGTGTCAGTCTGGACTACAAAGGGTCTGCTACAGTCTGGACTTGTCAATACAGGAACACTGCACAGTGCCTCCATCAGTCTGGTAAAGGCTGGTTCACAGACTGGTTCCCAGGTAATTTTCTTAGGCATCCTTTTCTTTAACAGGCCAGATAGGGGAGCGGCCAGGGCACTGTAATTTGGTACAAATTTCCTGTAGTACTCTGCTGTCCGTTGAAAACTCTGGACCTGCTTCTGTGTTTCTGGTCTGGGCCATGCCTTGACTGCTTCTATTTTCACTTGGTTAGGATGAAGCTGTCCCTGGCCTACAACATGCCCGAGGTATGCCACCTCAACCATGGCCACCTGGCACTTCTCAGCTTTGACAGTGAGCCCGGCCCTCTATATCCTGCTCAGCACTTCCCTAAGATGGGACAGGTGTTCCGCCCAGCTGGCACTAAAGATGGCAATGTCATCCAGGTAGGCCACAGTGTACTCCTCAGCACCATTTAACACCTGGTTCACCAACCTTTGGAAAGTGGCAGGGGTGTTCTTCATTCTGAAAGGCATTACTTTAAATTCAAATAACCCTATCGGAGTGATGAAGACCAAACTCTCCCTAGCTCTGGCAGTTAACTCTACCTGCCAATACCCCTTTGTCAGGTCAACAGTTATAAGGTATGTCGCCCCTCCCAACTTGTCCAGGAGTTTGTCCGTCCATGGCATCGGGTGGGTGTCTGACTTCATGACTGCACTGAGTCCACGATAGTCCACACAAAAATGAGTAAAGCCATCTGGCTTGGAAACAAGGATCACGGGTGAGGCCCAGGGGCTGTGGGATTTCTGGATTACCCCTAAATCCAGCATTTCCTCCACCTCCCTCCTAATGTCCTTTTGGACAGCCTCTGACACCCAATATGCTGTTTGCTGTATGGGCGCCTGCATCCCTGTCTCCACATCATGCGTTGCTAAGGGGGTTAGTCCAGGCTTAGCGCTAAACAGTGGGACAAAGTCTGCTAACACCTCCCTTACTTCCTGGATCTGGTCCGGGGTCAACTGGGGTGGCAATTTAATTGCCTCCACAGAGGACTCCCACTTGCTTTCCTCCAGCAAGTCCAGAAGGGGGTCTCCTTCATCTGTCCCCTTCCCAGGGCTACACACTGCAAACACCATGTCAGCCCTATTAGCATATGGCTTCATCATGTTGACATGGTACATTCTTTGAGCATGTCTTCAGTCGAGTAACTCTATAATGTAGTTTACATAATTTTTCTGTCTACTTTGTATGGTCCTGCAGCTTGTCTTTCCAGACCAGGACTAGGACCATGACTTCCTGACCCACAGCGTATGAGCGAGCTCTGGCTCTGCGGTCGTACCACACTTTTCGTTTTTGTTGGGCAGCTGCCAGGTTGCTCTGGGCTGTCCCCATAAGCTCCTTCAGTCTTTCCCTAAACCTAAGGACATAATCCACAATGGGAGTTCCCTGGGTGATGCGCTTGCCTTTCCAGTCCTCCTGGAACAAGTCATGGGGCCCACGTACCTGGCATCCATATAAAAGCTTGAAGGGGGAAAACCCTGTTGACTCTTGGGGCACCTCCCTGTATGCAAACAATAGGTAGGGAAGGTATTTCTCCCAGTCCCTCTCATGCTGTTCAGCAAACGCTTGGAGCACTGACTTAAGGGTACCATTTAATATTTCCACAAGCCCACTGGCTTCCAGGTGATAAGGTGTCATGCGTCTCTGCACCACCCCACACTTCAACCACAAACATTTCATCAGGTCCAACATGAAGAAGCCCCCCTTGATCGGTGATAACCTACTGCGGAAACCCAACATGGGAGAAAATCCCTAGTAAAGCATCTGCCACTTTGTCTGTCCTCAGTGAGGATAGGGTGACTGCCTCTGGGTACCGGGTTGCACAAGCCATCACAGTTAGGATGAACCTTTTCCCGGAGGAGCTGGGGGTATTTAAAGGCCCCACAATATCCATTCCCACCCTCTGGAATGGCTCCACCACTATGGGTAAGGGAATTAGGGCGGCTTGGGTTTTCTTACCTGCCTTCCCTATTTCTTGGCACTGGTGACAAGACCTACAATACTCCTTCATCTGCTGGGAGAAGTTGGGCAAATACAAATTCTGGGCCAATCGCTGCATACTGTACGCGATTCCCAGATGACCAGATATGGGAATATCGTGTGCACTCTTGAGCAACTGCTCACAGTACCCCTGGGGAATGACAAGCTGTCTGCCCATCACCCCTCCCTCTGTCTTAGCATCCTGCATATACATCAGTCCAATGTCCCAATAAACTTTGTTTCCCGTCACCTCCCTGTGCTGCGTCAGAGTCTGCCCAAGCCCTCAGCTTCTCTAGATTCAGGTCACTTTTCTGAGCAGCTGCAAACTCCTTGCACATTCCCAAGGCATGAGGCAGGTCCCCTTCAGTGTCTAAACTAGGGTCCCTAGCTGTAGCATCAGGGCATTCAGGGTCACTGCCATCCCTAACCCGCTGACTCTGGGTCACACCTTACTCCTCGGAGTAACCCTCTGTAGCTGTTCTGTTAACTGCTACCTTGGGAATTTCTATCCCCCTTTCATTATTCTCCAAATCAGGAGAGACAGACTCGGGAACCAGCCTCCCAGTAGTTTCCACAGGGGCTTCTATGGAGTCCAGGGAACCACAATTTTCCTTTGCTGCTTGGCTGCGGGTAACTGCACACACCATCCCCTCTTTGAGATTGTTGCCAATAATTACATCGACAGCCAAAGTCTTTGCTACAGCAAACTTTGCACAGTCCCCCCACCCGGCTCACCCCAGTCTAAGAGGACACTAGCAAGTGGCATTGTTTCTCCTCCCCAGTGAATCATCGACAGTCACAAATTGACTGGGTATAAGATGACCAGGCTCTACCAAATCCCCTTTTACCAAAGTCAGGGATGCCCCCATGTCCCTCAACCCATGTGTCTGTACACCATTCACAGTGACTGGGTGCATGTGTTCCCTTATGTTTACTGACATGCTTTCAGGGACACACAGACAACCCACTTCTTTCCTAGCACCACTCTGTACACTGCTTGTCCTTTTGGGACACTGGCCAGATGACCAGGTTCTTTGTAAAACCCAATATTAATTTCTTTTTTCAGGTAACTCTTTTCTTTGTAACCTGGGACTACCTGGTTTCGGTGGAGGCAGGGAGGGTTTTTGCTGCCCTGAAGGCATGCTTTTCCCTTTCTGCACTGCCACGCCTGCCCCATTCATTCTCAGAGCAGGTCTGCTCCTGGCATAGTGGTCTGAGAGTTCAGCAGCCTCTTGCACTGTTTTTGGATCTCAGTCCTCCAGCTAGGTTTTCAGCTCTGCTGGACATGCCCCAAAAAACTGCTCTAACAGTACAGCATTTTCAATTTTCTCTGCAGTGTTTGCTTCAATTCCTTCCCATCGTTTTAAAAACTGATGTTGTTTAGTGGCTAGCTCCTCGTAGCTCATGTCAGGGCTTCTCCTGAGCTCACGTAATTTAGTTCTGTATGCCTCTGCTGTTAGCTCATATTTTTTTTTTAACTGCAGCTAGGCTTTAAGTTTACTGTAGTCATTGCTGTCCTCACAGTCCATTTGACCCAATGCATCCCAAGTTTTTCCAGTAAGTAGTGGGGATAGCTGAAGGCTCCAGGACCCTCTAGGAATATTTGCCTGAATGCATACTTTTTCAAAGGAATTTAAAAAAGGCATCCATATCTTCCCCCTCTTTAAATTCAGCTATCAATTTGGAATTTAATTTGTAACCCAGTCCTGGAGTCCCAGTTAATCCCAGTTAACCCCATGCTACTTATTGCTCTGTTGCTGGTGTTTGGAGTCGTGGCTTCTCCAGTTCATGTTGCCTCTGGCGCTCATGCTCTTCTCGCTTGGCCTCTCGCTGCTCTCACTCCGCCTCTCGCTGAAACTGTCGCTCTCTTTCCTATTTCCATCTCCAGCTTCCTCTGTTCAAGCTCCCTTTGCTGCTGGGCTTCAAACCTTTTCTGTTCAAACTCCAGCTCCATCCTCCACAACTCCATCCACAGCCTGATCTCTTCTGGCTCCAGAATGTTGGTGACCTTCCCCTGATGCTGTGGCCCTTGGCTTGCACTGGCCCTGCTGTCCTCCTCACTGGATCTGGACACTGCACTGGCCCCTGGCCCCTCCATGCCCAAGGTTCGTCCCTTTTCAATCACACACTGTGACTCGAGGCTCTGAGCATCAGCTGCCACTAGAGCCTTCATGAGGTTCTGCTTGTTGGCTCTCCCCTTGTGCTGGACTCCTCTCTCCTGGCACAACTGCCTCAGGGAGTCTGCAGTGTACCCGCTGTAGTTGGAAGCCATCTTCTTCCCTAACTATGGCTATACTAACTTACACTCGAGAAGAAAAAAAATAAAACAGGTAGGGAACTTAGACTGTAAGCACAATGATATAGTTCTGTTTACTTTTTAAAAATCACTGTCTTATTTTGCATGTGAGCTGCACAGTATTAATCTGACACACTGAACTGTTAATGCTCATGTTACCAAATACTTTTTAAATCGCACCGCTGCCAACTAAATCTGTCACAAACGCCCACCGCAGGTCATGCCCTCTTCTCCCACAGTTCCAACTTCAAAGTGTGAACAGGGGACAGACAGGGTAACCCTCCTGTCTGTTTTGGGTCTGACTCACCTACTAGCCTCGAGTCCTGGGGGTCAAAATGTGAACCTTATGCTAGCCTTCCCAGTTAACAGGCTCAGATATGTACCCTCTTCGGGAATGCAGTATAATCCTTCGCCCAGTGGCACCCAGCCAGGTTACCAAAATGTACCCTTATGACTCAATATGAGACCTAGGTATATTCTTACCTTTTTCAAGATTAGTAACACATTCAAGCCCTTAACAGCTGTCAAACATAAACACTGATTCAGCAATCACATACAAAAAGAAACTTAGAAAAAGCGCAGGCAGTATTTCAAGGAAAATACTGTTTACTAAAAATTGTAAAATAGGTAAAATGTCAAACACAGAACAAATATATCAATAACTTACAGTCACATAAAATAAATGGGAAGTTACAGAACACAAAATACGCCTACCACAAATACTTAATTTCCAGTTGAATTATTTTTCTAAAAGTGCCTAGTTACCAGTCCATAGGATAAGTGTGTTTTTTTATTTTCAGAGAGTCATCCTGCACCAAACTTCTCTTGCAAGCAATATTCAAAAGTCAGTTTTCTCCACCTCCTGGTGATGTCACCCATGAGGTCACTGTTAGATCTATGATAAATCTGTAATCTGAGTAGGGATATCTCAAAAAGGATATTCTTCTGCTGGCTGGAATCAGTAGTTACCAATAAAAAAAAATGTGACAGTCTTTGGAAGCAGGTTCCTTTGATGGCTCATAAACCCACATCCTGTCACTAGTCCCCTTCTAGGTGCGAAAACTAAGCGGAATCAGCCAGATTACTTCCCTTCCTGCAACGTCATAAAATGCATACATGGGAACCAACTTCAAAAGCAGGAGCAGGTTATAAGGGGTAATAAACTGTCCCTCTGGAAGGAAGGCATTTAATTAGGTTTCACTGATCAGTTTCACAACATCCTCACTGACACCTTGAAGGTCAAGGGTCAAGTCTCTCACACTCTGGCTGCTTGTCCTAGGCAGACAATCACATACCATATCTTTATATCACAAATATCATACATATAACCATAAGCAGATGGCAGAGCGTCACAGCCAGGATGTAAATAGAAGCTTTGATCTCAAACTGCAAGACATTCTAATGCAGATCGAGATGGATGAAGAGCTGTTTCTGGATGATGCTCAGGAATCAACCAGTGGTAAAAATCAGGTACCCAGTGTAACTAACAACAACAATGTGCTCCCACAAAACACAACAGAAACAAACACAGTATCATCCAATACCATAAATACCTCTGCGGTAGCAACAGAAATATCCAAGTCAGGAACAGCACACACACACACACACACACACACACACACTGCTCCACCTGCTGCAAAATGACCAGATCACAAAGCATTTCCCATTACCTCACAGCAACAGAAATTGCAACATAGCAGAGTAGGTGAATACACAGTCAGAAACACTGACCTTACCACTGTCAGAGGTGAGCAACAATACAATGTCAGAAAGCCAGCAAGATGCTCAGCAGCCCATATTACAGTTACCACAGCCTGCAGAAATAAATAATGACAGGGGATCGGCCAGCATGGCCAATCCCATAGATGTGGCCATGACAGACAACGTACAGTTATGTAAGAACTTACCGTAACAGTAGATCTTTGAGAGGATCTCCTGCAGCAGGCCACACCTGTAGGACTAAGCCGCCAGGCGCCAGGACACACAGAAACTTTCTAGTTAGCAGTCTACCAGAAGGGGCCCACACCACTGACGTCACCGTCCAATGTTGGCCTACCCATAAAAGTGGGCAGCCCCCATACCTTCCTCAGTTCTTCCACTGGAGAACAAAAGCAAGAGCCTACTAGCAGACTCGAGGAGGAATCTGAGATGTTCTTGGAGTAAACAAGGAAAGAAGCAGAAGGTTCTCCGCTAGGGAAAGGCAGAAAGCCTGAAAGCCACGAAAGAGGAAAAAAGGGGGAAGGCGGGAGGGACGGAAAGCAAGGCCTGCTGCAAGAGATCCTCTCAAAGATCTACGGTTACAGTAAGCTCTTACGTAACTGCACTATCTTACTTCGAGGGTATCTCCTGCAGCAGGCCACACTGGTAGGATAAGTCCCAAGCAGTTCTGGCAACAACTGTCAGTTCGAGTGGCTGGGCGCAAGGACCTAACAGAGATGGCCTTGTAGAACAGCCAGGCCAAAACTGGCCCTACTGGAACAGCCAGGCCAAAACTGGCCCTACGCTTAGAGGCGATGACCAGACTGTTGTGTTTGGTAAAGGAATGGGCAATGCTCCAAGCAGCAGCTGCACACATCTCTGCAGCTGAAACGTTTCTGAAATATGCAACAGACGCGGCCATGCCTCTGGCTTAATGGCCACAAACCACACCAGTAAGTTCCTTACCGTACTTCCTGAAACAGAAAACAATATAATTGTCTAACCATTTGGATAAACACTGTTTGGACACCAGAATGCCCTCTTTCCCAGTGGCAAAGGAAACAAACAATTGACAGGACTTTTATAGTCCTTTGTCCGGTGTGTACAGTACCTACAATTCTATGAACATCCAAAGTATGGAGCAATGTTTCCCCTGGACTGGCATGCTCTGGAAAATAAACTGGCAGGTGGATGGATTGATTCAAAGTAAACTCAGACACCACCTTAGGAAGAAATTTAGGATTGGTATGCAAGACACCCGGTCTTTGTGGAAAATCAAATAGAGTTGCTCACACATGAGCACATGAAGCTCTGAAATACTTCAAGCCGAAGTAACAGCAACTAAAAATAACCCTTTCCACGACAAAAAGTGTAACTCACAACTCGCAGCCAGTTCAAACGGGGGCAGGGTGAGTTTCTCTAACACAAAATTTAAGTCCCATGCCGGGATAGGATTGTAGACCTAAAATTGTTCAAACCCTGTGAGGACATGCTATGTCCTGGCTCCGATCCCAGAACAGGGATGGACAACAAGACTTTTGCTTGACCCCTAATTCTGTGACTTTCTTAGAAACTGTACACAGTGCAATAGACTGTGTACCCTTGGTACCTCCTGTACCTGCAGCCCCCCAGCAGGCAAAATGTTGTTGGTTTTCCATTTTTTGCACAGAATAACCCTCGCAAAAGGACAGGACATTCCTTTGTGATTACGGTGATTGCTCATGTCCCCCGTGTCATGGTCCACCCCAGTTCCCGGGTTAAAAAGAAATGTTTTGTTAACACCCCGACAGCCAATGCAGGTAGCAACCCCAGCGGGGGTCAGCAGGCAGGCGGACAAGTAAGTATTAGACATAAATAAATGTATTGCCATGGATATCATCACTTCTTAAGAGGTTAAGGCACTTGGCTGCACCTCGTGCCTCTCAACGCACTTGAGGCGTGACAATATCCCGTGATATACTACATCCTGCTGTGCACGATGTATGTCATAAGACATACCAGGATGTGTAATTATGGGTCAATAATCCAATGCCTCGGTTTTGCTGCTAGGCACAAGGTGCTTGCACCAAGTTCCTGTAAATACACAGGAGAGAAGTGTAATTATTGACTGTATTTGCACATCCCTGAAGTGTTTTATTGCACTTATAACATGGATTCTACTTAAAACACTTTAAAACAGTTTTTATGGGATTTTGTTTTTAAACTTTATTTGTAGAGTTTTATCATATACCTGACAATAAAATAGTGTATGGTAAACAGACCATAGAGACAGATACTATTGGAAACTAAGTCCCTTGCTCAAAGAAAACATATGCATTTAACATATTGAGGTATATCATTGGAGCGGTTCTCTATAAATGATAACTAAATAAACATCAGCATATGCCGTGAATATGAGTCCAAGAGCAACATGGCTATTTCCACAAACTCTGGTTAGAGCCGATATGGCTGTGGAGAGCTTTCGTGATACATTTACCCATTATTTCTTTTTTGCAGCCATTAGTTTTGCTGCTGGCTTACATCCAGAGGGCGCTCCCAGCCCTGTCCCCTGACGTCCACCATCCGGCACTGACCTGGCCCCAGGGCTTGCCCCCCGGCAGGGTTCCCCAATACCCCACCGGAGACCGGATTCAAGGGGCCAGTGCCGTGGCTGGTTGGGAGCGGAGCCTGCAAGGCGCCCTCCATCACACTGCTGCGGCAGGTGGTTTTTTTTCCTTCTTCCCCTAGGGATCGGGGCATGCAATGACGCCTGTGGAGTGGAGCGTGCATGTGTCTGCACACACTCCCCTCCAAGCATCTGCCCCGACTCCTCTTTTGTCTGCAGTGCAGCAGCTGTGTCCCCCAGCTTCTGCTAGGGGGCAACCAGGCGCCGACAGCTGAAGTCCCCCCTTCCCCGGAGGAGGAGAGCAGTCCATCAGATGCTCAATCCTTCCCCACCCCTGCTGACCCCTGGTGGTCCGTGCTTGTTCCCGAACACGGGTCGCCAGCGTTGCGCAAGGTAAGGCGACCAGTGCCTCAGCCCTCAGTGCCACTGGTCCGGCCACCTATTATTTCTAATGAATTTGCACAATGCAGATCTTCTGAGAGGCAGTTTCAATGTGGTCTTCCTTTTACACATTTTTACAATGAATTTTCCTTGAATATGCCTCCTGACTGCTATATATTTAGCCTGGAAAGTTCACAGAAGAAATGGCATCTTATTTTCGGGTGGTGAAGCATTAGCAGTAGGACGTTGGAATGTGTCATACATAGGTACAAGATGTGTGCAGGTGATAACGCCCAGTGACCATACACCTCAGGCACTCGCATGTGGATCCATCGTCCCAGTGCCACTGTACTACTCAGCGTGGGTGAAAGCTGATGCTGTATTCATTCACGCAGGTCTCGGAACAGGCATGTTACAGTCAACCTCCCATTTGTTTGTACAACTGGGGAACCGCAAATGCACAATTCATAGCCTGGAGCGTACACTACAAATGTCACTGCAAGATACCGCACCCCAGGGCACTCAGGATACCTCAGCAGTGTAGTGCCCCAATGTATGGTATAGCCACTTGGGTCATTCTGGAGTGAAGATCCCCAGCCCGGGTCCAGTGCAGTCAGCGGCTGGCTGTGGCAGGGTGTGGAGGGCAGTGCCAGTCTCTTCAACAGCTACGGTATGGGGGAAGCAGGGTTATCTATGTACCAAGGCTGTGGGTGGGAGTTCTCTATGCTATGGATATGGACTGTGGTTTCCTCTGATGCGATTGGGTCCAGGGGGCCCTACACTATGGAGCTCTTCGGGGATGGAGTTGGATCGATCAGGGATTGGAGGGGGTACCTTTAGTCCACCAGGACTGCCAGGCTGCTGTGTACCTGGGTGCACTTCCACAGCCCACCTGTGTGTGGCTGACTGGCTTAGGCCAGCTATTCATGGCCTAGCTGTGGGCCGCACTGCTCTGGTCAAATTTCCCACTGAGTATGCCGCAGCATGGCATATGCATGGGAATGCATCCTCGACTTGCACGACATACTATTTGTGTGCACGCTGGCCGATTCCCTTGTGGCAGGTACATCCCGTACATTTGAATATCATGCTGTGGTGCATTGTTGGAGTTGCGCGGCACATCTCACATTTCCATCGGGATGTGCTGCTCATCTCCTTTGACCATGGGGGCCCTGGACTAGGCTACCCTGAAGAAATACATTATCAAAATGGAAAAATCATGACCCCACAAAAAACAAGATATTGCATCTAATCTGGGACAGCCTGCGTAAATACAGTGCAGAAATGTGTAAATGAAGATCCCTATGACAATGAGATGTAGCATCTCCCCTGCATGATCCAGGATACAAAATATAGGCTAAGAATATTTATAGGAAATCTACTCTAAATTGAACTTCACTGTGGTCACTGACATAAACAGTTTCTTTACTGTAACAGTCACACCACAGTCTGGTGTGCATATTTTATGGGACACATACAAACAGAGTTGAGAAAGAATAAGTGCCTCAGCTGGGACTTGAACCCAGGCTGCCTGGAATACCATTCTGATTGTGCTAACCAGCTGCGCTACTGAGACAACTGGAGCCTGGGCCATCCTCAAGCACATTACTCTTTCTCAAATGCACAACCCAATGGCAACACAAATATTTACTTGTAACAATCACACAGGAGTATGGTGTGCACATTTTATATAACATATACAAACAGAGGTGAGAAAGAATAAGTGCCTCAGGTGGGACTTGAACCCAAGCCACCTGGCAGTATTGTGGCCATGAGGATGGTGTGTAGTGTGTGTGTGTACAAAATATAAGATAAGAAATATTTAAAGGAAATCTGCTCTAAACTGAACTTCACTGTGTTCACTGACATAAACAGTTTTTTTTATAACATATTAGAATGCAGTATTTATTTTGAATGTTGTGGCCATAAGGATGGTGTGTGTGTGTGTTGCTGTAGCTCAATATATTTTTTCCCAAAAACAGTAAAAAATGGCTTCTTATTGATACATATTTAATCTAAGCAGTTCACTGAATACCTGCCATATGTCGGAGACTGCTCATCAAATAGTGTCTGTAGAGGTTAAAAAAACTGTGTAAATCATATGTTTGCTGGGGAAGGGGTGACATTTAATGAGGTATGAATCTTTCTTGAAAGACAGTACATTCCCAAATTAAACAAATATCAAGAAGCTGTTTAAATGCTTAGTATTTAAATGTGCAAATCTCCAGTTTCTTAGGCAGCCAATATTTAATAAATATTTAACAAGCTGTGTCAGTTTTCTAATGGCATCTGATTAGCAGCCTAGAGTTATGTCTCCAACATTCTTAATAGAAAGAAGAGAATATTTTATTTCAGTTGGCTGGAAGGATACACTGAAAAGTTTAAAACATGTGTTCCACAATACTCCATTTTCCAGCTATAGATAGCAAGAGGTCTGTAGGCTCCACCCACAGCCATAAAAATTAGAGGACTGTCCAGCAATACCAGTCCAGGAAAAACACACCCCATAAGCGACTAATGGTGCCATGTGTAACCCCTAAAGTAGATTATAGTCTCCAAGTATCATCATGCAGCTGAGATACTAAATATTACATAGGCAGACTTACTCCTCAACTATTCCTATTTTACCAAAGGAGTTATCCACTCCCTTATGAACAAAAAGACCTCCTCCGTTGTAAATCTTGAGTGAGTAACTTACAGAGAGCATTAAAACAGGATAATAATCTTCTAATTAAACAGTGCCCTTAAAAAGGTAAGCACCAGTTAGCCATCGCTAGAAAAAACAAATGTTTCAAATACAAAGAATTAAACTGTATGCAGGGTATTAAATAGTCGGTATCGCATCGCACTTTGCGATGCAATCTGACAGCTCATGCGAATCAATCTTCTCAATGGATCGCAAAAAAGTGCGATGCATTCCACAATAACTTGCTGGGTTAGCTCTGCTACAGTGTTCCCGGCATTCACGCATAGATGTACGTGAATCACCTATAAAATACAAACTTCACGTACATCTATGTGGGCAGGTAACACGGCATGTAAATACGCCTGGTTGAGTTTTGTATGTGCAGCTTTATGTACAGACTGCTGTTTTTAATTTTTTTCCCCCTACGTTTGGAGCCGTCGTAGGATTGGTGTACAACGTAAGAAAAAAAATCATCCTATCCTATTCCCCCAATTGGTAGTGAGCATGCATGTGATTTCCTAAGAGAGAAGGGCCTGGCGCCTACGCGGGCTTCACACGTGAGGCGGGACTAGCCGAGAAAGCGGAAAACAGCCGCCTGCAGCAGAACTTGTTGAGCCGGCCCTGCGAGTGGGATCCCATCCCTTCCCGTTCCGCACTTTGGCAGACCTGACCGGAAGGCAAGGAGACCTGGAGGACAAGAGAACTCTTCAGGTTTGTATTTGTGTTTTTTTAAAGACTGATGACAGTTGTGCCTTGTATCGAGCCAATGGACATGTGGAAAATGGAGCCTAAAGTCAGTTTTCCTTGCCGTGATGCCGCTGGCATGTTCCCGCCAAATCAACAGTTTGTCCCCACTATGCTACCCGGCCTCAACAAGTATAATTGTCTTATAAAGCATTGAGATTCGGCAGTTAAGCTGGCAGAATTAGTTGTTTGATCGGGAGCCTACCCCCAGAACCTGCAGTTTTGCTAACCACCCCCATGTCGCAATGCGCGAGCCTGAAAGCCACTGAGATAATTCTACTGTACATAATAGATAAACTGTTCTGTCTTGATGCCTTGATTCTCGATTTAAACATCAACTAAAAAAAACTCAAAATTCATATTGTGTCCTTCCTGGTGGACTTATCCAGTGCAGTTCCTTTTACTTACTACCTCATTAGCTTTGTGATGTCCCTCATTGTGACATCACTGGCAACCAGTCTAGCAGAAACCTGCTTTGTTTAAATGCACAGCAACTCGGTTTATTTATTATTTAAAAACGTTTCATCAGGAGAGACCCTACTGAGCTAAACAAAAGCTCGTTTCCAGATGCGTCCTGGGGGGAGGCTGGAAGAGGAGTGCAAGAAAAAAATCTTCATGTTGATAAATTATACAGTACATGTGATTACGTATTAACAGTAGAAAACAGAAATAAATAAATTGTACTAAGTGTTTTAAAATGAGCATTATTAAAAGGCAAACGTAATGGAAGGAACATGGCAGGGTGTGGGCTGAAAGGGGGTACATTACAGGTGCAGATGCAACGCAGGGCTAGTTGATGTAGGCAGGAGAAGGAAATGAAATGAAAGGAAAGGGTAAGACAGGTGTGGGACATGGGGGAAGGGAGGAGGAAAAAGGGAGTAAGTTAAGAAAGTCAAAGTCAAATTTATTTCTGAAAGGGACTTTTCTAAATTATCAGAGCACCTGTACAAGGAAATATTTAAAACAGGCGTGGTAATAAATACAAGACAATAATCAACAGTAGTCCAGTTAAAATGTACAGCAATGCCCAATTAAAAATGCTAATCTGAAAAAAGCATGATATTTTTTGTCATGCACCTGGGAAAACCTAACCTGGGGAACGAGTACTCATTGGGAGGGGAGAAGCTGGTGGATACTAGACAAGAGCGCTACCTGGGGTTATCATCTCGGATCACCTGAAGGTCAGCAAGCATTGCGAGAAGGCAGCACTAAAGGGTAGTGGCATCCTGGGATGCATAGGAAGGGGCATCATGAGCAGGAGGCAAGAAGTGCTCATGCCTCTGTATCGGACACTGGTTAGGCCTCACACGAAATACTATGTCAAGTTCTGGAGGCCACACCACAGGAAGCACATAGATAGACTGGAGACAGTACAAAAGAGCAACACAAATGGTGCATGACTTGCATCAGAAACCACATGAGGCGAGACTGCATGAACTCAACTTGTACTCCCTAGAGCAACGCAGAAATCAGGGGGATATGATAGAGACATTTAAAAACCTGAAGGGTAGCAACAAGGTGCAAGTGCAGAACCTCTTTCATGTGAAAGGACACAACAGGACAATAGGGCACAACCTTCGCCTAAAGGGAGGGAGGTTCAGAAACAACATGAGGAGGTTCTTCACAGAGTGAGTGGTGAAACATGGAATAGTCTGCCGGAGTGGGTGGTGAGGGCGAGGACAGTGAGGGCATTCAAGCAAGCATGGGATAGAGTGTGGGGCACTCAAGCAGGCAGCTAGCTAAGTAAGAGGGGGTAGGAAACCATAGGCAAACTAGATGAATCATGTGGTCCCCATCTCCCATCAGTTTTTTTGTGTGTTGCTGCCAGTGGCTGGTGCAGGGGGGATGTAAAAGGGCTTTATGTGGTGCTTTACAACGGATATCCCACAGTGCTTTTCAATCCAGGACATGAAAAGAAGAGAATGCTGCTATCAGCGGCAGGTGTGACTTGGAAATCCCATAGTGTTTTTAATCCAGGGCATAGATGGGACAGAATACTAACATACTAAAAAGCCAGCAGAATAGGCCAAATGGTCTGTCTTGTCTACTCTAAAGTCAGCAACCTAATGGCTGCCCGCCTCTCCACCCCCCTATCCCCCAACAGTGCCTTCCCTAGATTCAGTTTCCCTTTGTACCTGTCCCACTCCTTTTTGAAGCCCTCCACTGTGTTCTCCTCCACCAGCCTCCCTGAAGCACATTCCACGGCTCCACCACTCTCTCAATGAATGAAATCATGAGTTAATTTGGTCTGTCGGGACTACTTCATTCTTATAAGGACCCAGGACGGGTAGGTCTGGGCTGACTACAACTTGCCTTGCTTGTCATGCTTACAGATATGCATGCCCACACTGGCAGCAAGTCTTTTATTTCCCATATCCAACAGACCCTTCAAGAAATGGGGAGAATGGTGTCAGGATTTGGGAGAAATATAGTGGCACAAACTTTAGAAAACAGCCTGCCTGCGACTGACTGCACCATGGTGCACCCCCGCGAAGCAGGAAAGCCCGTTACCATTTCTGTTTTGTGTTTGCCTCAGAACTGCAGCCTGCTGCCTGGCACAAGTAATTTATGGTTACGAGATCTGCTGAGGCAACTGACAAGCAAGCTACTGTCACACTGATAAGACAACTGATCTCTTAATGCAGGCCCTGTGCAGGCCCGGCTATTTATACCTTGCTTTTCCCACACAGGGCCTGCAAAATCAGTGGTCTTATCATAGACAAATAGTAGTAGTACGTTAGGTTACGCTTGCTTGTCAGTTGCCTCAGCAGATCTTGGTAACCTGCAGTTCTGAGGCAAACACAAAACAGAATGGTAAACTGGCTTTCCTGCTTCGGGGGGGGCACTTAAGTTTACACAATTGGTGGAGTGGCAGGCAGGCTGTTTCAAAATGGCACAGAGGGCAGCAAAATAATTAACATTGAGAGGAAGTCAACAACATACCACCTGGGCTGCTTTTTGGAGGCAGAGTGCAAGTGCAATTACTTGCTGTGTGGGCCTGAGTTCACTAAGGCTTAGGCCCTACATGACAAACTGCCACTCTGCCCCCTCTGGGATGTTTCAGTTTTGTCAGGCCAAGCATTGCATTGTGCAGCCTCGCCACAGACAAGTTAATTATGTGGTCCTGAACTTAAGCAGTCCTGAGTGGCCAGGGTCAGAGCACCGGACTGGGTCCTTCTTGTCACTCGACTGCCCCTGCATTGATAATTTGAGGACCAGCTGCCATTCATGTTGTGGCCCATGGATGCATCTGATTATCTGTGCCGGTCACAGCTGATGCTACTCCTGCCACTCCCCCCCCCAATGTGGTATTTTGAATCAGGTGGTTTGACGTGCAGCTGCCCACTAAGCTCTCCAGTGAGATACTCTGTTGTGGAGCAGTCTGGTATTACGGTTGGCCTGGGGATTTTTGTTGGTGAAGGTAATTTATGTGGGGATGGTGGGGTGGTCAAATTTAGTTGAGCCTCTCTGTCAGAGAGCCTAATATTGCTTTAACTTTTTTTTCAGGTTGGTGACCAGACCCGACTGATTTGTCCCTGTGGCACAAGAGGTGAAAAGAGAAGCCTGCCCAAACTGGTGGCCCTGCAGTAA
The DNA here is from genome assembly GCA_016271365.2 of Neoceratodus forsteri. Classification (NCBI taxonomy): domain Eukaryota; kingdom Metazoa; phylum Chordata; order Ceratodontiformes; family Ceratodontidae; genus Neoceratodus; species Neoceratodus forsteri. The sequence goes on along the minus strand of CM028130.1, from coordinate 958,324,685 downwards.
GTTACTGCTCTGTTACTATCAGTCAGTCAGTGAAAAATGGATTTATTTGAATGAGTCTCTGAATGTAATCCTGTTGTTTTGCAGGGGCTCGCTGCCACAGTGGTTCACCCGACCAGCCTGGCCAGCCAGCGGTTGCATTTTCCAGAGAGACAAGGTAGGGTAACTTAACATTTGGGGCATTTGGCAAGCTAGCTTCAGGGATTCTTGTACAAGTAGTAGTCAATCAGATTAGGTGAGTAGAAACACTGTTTGTCATCGTGTTTGTAGGTTGAAACTGAGCTGCAGCTAGCTGCACACGGACTGAATTGCACAGCCAAAAGGAGCCACTGGGTGGTAGACTGGGACTCAGGAAGAGGAGGAGGAGGGTCGGGAAGAAAAGACTGACAGGATTCAGAAAAGTGCCAGGAATGTAGAAGCTGTCTGAGGGACAACTAAGACACAGGCTGACACACTTATGAACTTTACTGAAAAAAAACAATATTGTGTCAGTGAAACTGTAAAGCCAACTGTACATATTCAAAGTCACGTGGAGGGTGTTGTTTAGTGAGCCTAGGGCTTCTTACGCTAGCAATCAAACTCTGCCTGAAAACATTTTTGGGGGTTTGTCGGTGTGGCAAACGCAACCGGACTTTTCACTTTGGCATTTGAAACTCGTGATGGTAATAGACTCTGTTGCTGTGCTCGGGTGCCCATTTTGTGTCTGGCCACCGCAACATTTAAAGCCAGCAGCTGTGACAGAGTGAGACAAGTAGTCTCTAGGGCCTCCGGCCATATTGATGACTGGTGTTTAAGTCCAGTCTGCAGTTGTCAGAAGCCCCCCCCATTAAAGCCAAGATTTGGTCATCAGCCCTGCAGAGCTGTGCAGACAGCAGCAGATAGCGATTCTTGTCAGTGACCGTTTAAGTTAGAGGCTCTGACCTGTTACTCATTGTACTGTGTGGCGTGGGCACTTGACCGACTCAGTCCATTTAAGTTAGAGGGCTCAGTCAATCAAGCCCCCACCCCGGCATGGTCATCTTTGCCCTGCACAGCTCTGCAGTGTTGTGTAGGAACGCGGGTTCTGAGACCGTTTAAGTTAGAGGGCTCAGATCCGGTGTTGCTACAGATTTGTCCTCCCCGATTCCCGTTTGCCTTAGAGGCTAAGTCAGTCTCCCCCCACCCCCTGACAACTGTTCAGCCGCAAGTAATCACTGGGTGCCGGTGGTGTCAGTCTGTAGGAAAGAAGTGACACAAGACACAATTTACAAGCCTGATGTTTATTGTCAAATGTCTTTCAACAAATAATTATAAAAAAAGCACACACATTTCTTGTTCAAGCTCTTTATTGTTACTACATATGGTGAGTCAGACAGTGTCGCACACAGCTACGTGAACCTAGAGAACAGACAGCAACCATGGCAACCAGCACCAAAAAGTAAGGAGGCACACTGTAGAAAAATGGAAAAAAGAGACTGATCACTGCAATGAATGGTTAGTGTATGAAACAGACAATGGTGGTGAGTTTGTAGACCGGTTAAAATGTTCTCTGTGTGAAAAATGGGCAGACCAGTTAAAGTACTGCCGAAATTTTAGTGAAAGTTTCATTGTTGGCATCCGAGGTACAGCTTTGAAAAGGACAATGTTGCAAAACACGGTCAATGTGATGCTCACAAACGAGCTGTTACACTGAACCGAAAACCAGAATCAATTGCCTCCATATACAAAACTACACCAATAGGACGTGCACTATTGGGAGCAGAAGTAAAAGACAGAGCTGTAGTGCGCTGGCCTGATTGAAATCGCTTATCTGCTCGCTAAAGAAGAGCTTTCTATTTAGTAAATTTGAATCATTTGTTAAACTTGAAAAAGACATGATGTTGATCTTGGAAGTGCATATGCAAATATTAACGGTTGTCGATGTTCACGCAGTTATTGGTGAATTGTTGCAGGAAAATCTACTCACAGCCCTTCAGAAAAGTCTGTATTTTGCAGTTCTTCTAGATGGGGCAACAGATGAAAGTTGCATTGAAAAAGAATTACTGTATATTATGCATTTTAACGAAAGTTCTTGTTTAACGGAGATGACCTTTTCAGATTAAAAGAAGTTCAGCACGCCAGTGCAGAAGGTTTGTTACAAACACTTCAAGAAGCCTTCTAGAGTTTGGCATTTTAGACTTGGAACAGTTGCATGGTTGCTATGTGTAGATGGTGCTGCAGTAAACCTGGGGAAAAGAAAAGGGCTATCAGCTCTGCTAAAAGTGGAAATGCCATGGTTGCTGTCTATTCATTGTCTTAACCATAGACTTGAATTGGCAATTAGAGATGCACTGAAAGGAACATTTTTTGATCAAGTCCAAAGAAACTTCGCGAGCTCAGAGAATTAGCTAAAATAGTGGGCGGTGAAGTCAGCAAACCAGAAAGAGCATTTGGAACAAGGTGGGTAGATCACAAACTTCGTGCCGCTCAGACACTGGTAAAATCCTACACAGTTACGATTCATCATCTTGAAAATCTCGCAGAAACTGCCACTACACCACCAACAGAGAAAAGCAGAGTTAAGGGCATTTTGACCAAACTGAAAACTGCCAAATTTGTCAGTCATTTGCTGTTCTATATTGACCTTCTAAGGCCACTGTCACGACTTCTCCTCAGTTTACAGGGTTCTTCTGCTGACTTTATCTTAGCTTTGGCTTGAGTTGACGAACCTCACGGCAACTACAGCATCTCGCAGATAATCTTCTTGGAACATGCAACTCTGAACTTAAGACACTGTTACAGCAACATGATCATGACGTTACTGACAATGATGAGTGTGACGATTCTGAACCAGTCGTGTTTAAAGATGTTATGGTCTCGAATGCTAACGGCATCAGGCACCTTATAACACAGGTACCTAATTACATCAGTAGTGTACAACAGTGCATTTCTGATAGATTTTCAGATATCACTGACTGTGACTCTCAGGACCAACACCCAATTTTTAGGACTTTAAAACTGTTAGATGTGAAACAGTGGCCTAGGAGTGCTGATGAGCTAGAAATATTTGGAAACGTAGACTTGGACGGATTTGTTAATTACTATGGACAGATACTCACAAAACATAATGTTGACCTTGCTGCTTTGCCAGGAGAATGGTCCGAACTTAAAACTTTATACAATAAGTTTTTAAGTCACTTAAACAGGGAAGACTTTTGGAACTGTATTCTGAAGTCCTACAGAGAACAGTTCTCAAACTTCTACCACGTTGTCGTTATTTGTAAGCTCATTCCAGTGTCCAATGCAAAGCTGGAAAGGTCATTTTCAATAATGCAGCGTGTCAAACTGACTGGAGAAACAGACTGAGTGAAGTAATGTTGGAACACCTGGTTAGAATTTCAGTTGAGGGTGACAGTCCAGAGACATTTGATCCTTTTCCAGTTGTAGATAGATTCTTCAGCACTCCTAGAAGAGTTTGTGCGAAACAAAGGCAGTCAGAAGCAAAAAGGTCAGATTCATCCCGCACCAGAAATGTAACTAGTTCAGAAGATGCAGCAAGTAGTACTAGCATTATGTCTTACACTTCTGAGTCAGACAGTGACGAACCCCTGCAAACTGCGGGAAGTACACTTTTGGCTATAACTTTTAGCCTAAGTGGCAGTTAAAGTAAGTGCCATGGGAAAAATTTCAGATCCTCAACAGTGTCGGTAGCTGGTCACCGGAGGGAAGTGGGTCAGTTGAGAATCCACGCCAGTCAGCTGAGCACCTCACTCTGCCTGCCAGCCCCTCCCCGTGCTTAGACGTCCAGATAGATCTCCAAGCAGGGGGAGTGCACTGGCAATTATGGGGTGCCCTCTGCACTCTCTCCCTACTTAGCAGTCTGGATCTCAGTGATTGGGGTGGCGGGCGCAGGCAGATGTGGAGGTGGACACTCAGAATCCCAGCTGGCCATGGGAGAACTCAGCTGTTTCAGAATTTCGATTACCAATCCACACAGGTCAGGACTTTGCTCACTTCAGCAAATGGGCTGCACCTGTCTTGAGTTCAGCAATGTGTGCACTTAAAGTTTGTACATGCTGGGGCACCAACCATGCCATGAGATGTCTGAGTTAGACTTGTTTCAAATTACACTTTTTTCTTGTGCTGACTTCATCACAACTTTACTAATAGAGCTCTCAGAAGCCTGTGTGGTATTTGGGACACCACCTTAGTCTCACGTTAAAATTTAGCACTGACTAAAGTGCTGCAGCTTATGGTAAAAGCAAGTAGGAATTAGTTTTCCAAGTTAAACCTTTTATAGGGCATTTAAGTCCTCAGGTTCATTGGCTGGTGGAGACGCTCACTGCCATATGTATTTTTTTCAGTGGCTCAAGTTGAAGAACACAGTTGTTAAATTTCTTCATTGTTGATAAGAATGATATAGTGGCTAGAAGTGTTTTTATAATAATTCTTGCACTGTCACTGTGACTAAACAAATCAAAAATCCCATCTCACTTAATTGTGGGGTTGGTGGGGGGAGACTCATGAGCAGGCTTCTCAGGTGGGTACACAAAAGGCATCTCATCATCTTTTGTGCTGAGCTCTCTGGCTGGTCATGGAAATAAGTAAAAAGTGAAGTTAAATGCCACAGTGAGTCTGACAGTGTAAACTGTAAATCTGACTTACTGAAAAAATGGGATCTGGCCGTTGGAACTTACTGGGTCTACAGGCTCATGTAGACAATTTCACCGACTTCCAACCACCCTTCAAAATTGACCGCTTAAGTTAGAGGTCAATCCAAATCTGGATGGTGGTTGGGAACTTTACTGTAGTAGTAGTCCAAGAATAATACAGCTCATGTCAGTTAGGGTGCTGCAGCTGCTTATTCTCAGTTACCCATTGCTTCCCAGCCACCGCAATTAAATTTCCGTGCCAGCACAAGTCATGACTGCACCACAGGCTTTAGGCTTATTAAGGTCAGATAATGTTCGGTACTGAACATAACTTTAATTTGTTTGAGACATTAGACTTCCGACTACTGTTCCCAACTGCCCATCCATTTAAAATTGACCGTTTAAGTTAGAGGCTCAGTGCACAATGGATGGGAGGTTGGGAACACTAGTCAGTTGTACTTGTGTCTGTTGTTAAATTACTTTTAGGGTGCAGCTGCAGCTGCTTATTCTCAGTTACCCTACTAGCTGTTCACTGTTGGGTCCATCACAAAAGTAGTCACGCTTGGAAAGGTTGGCAAGTGGAAACTTTAAGGTCAGAAAATGTTCGTTACTGCATACTAAAGGAACTTTAAATTTTGTTTGGACACAGTGACTCCCGACAACTGACTACTGTTCCTAACCACCAACATCCATTTAAAATTGACCGTTTAAGTTAGGCTCAGTGCAAATGGATGGGAGGCTGGGAACACTAGTCAGTTGTACTACTTTGTCTGTGATTAGTAGTGAGGTGCAGCTGCTTATTCTACTGCTACTTTTGTAGTCACGCTTAGGAAGGTTGGCAAGTGGAAACCACATTTAACAAGACTGGGGTCAGAAAATGTTCGGTACATACAGAGCTGAAATTTTGTTTCACTAGACTTCCGACAACTGACTACTTAACCACCATCCCATTACTTTTCTGACCATTTAAGTTAGAGGCTCAGTCAAGTGCAGATGGGAGGTTGGGAATACTAGTCAGTTGTAACTACTTGTGCCTGTTTTATTACTTTTATGCAGCTGCAGCTGCACCTTATTCTGAAATTTGTAAGCTGACTGTACTTGTAGTCAGGCTTGGGAAGGTTGGCAAGTAGAAACTACATTATTAAGAATCAAATAAATTAATACTAGTTAAGTAACTCATGTCAGAGTTATTATGAATTCTGTGAACTTCACTGGAGACACTAATGATAAAAAGATTAATAAAGTGACTCAGTGACTGCACACACTCCTGTACCAGAGTCTTTTTTTCCCCTTTTGCTCCACACATCAAAGGAAATCAAAAAAGTGTTTCAGGTAAGAAATAACACCAATCATACCTGTCTCTAGTAAATATGACATTTTTTTATTTTGCTAATCAATTCGATCCAACTGCTACACATTTGCAACATTGATTAGCACTTTTCCGCACGAAAGTGCTAATCAATTTAAAATCCTTATTTAATACCCTGTGTATGTGTTAAAACTTCTGGATAGAATAATAAACCAAAGTGTCATTTAAACCTCTCAGACAGTTATCATAATGGAGAAAACAAATCAGACAATTGGAACAAAACAACTTCTAGGCTGACTGCTCTGAAAGACAAACATGAAAAACGACAGTCTGTTATCGAGGAACCACTGTTTCAGGTGGCCCCTAAGTCCTCAGAGCTGTTACCTTCCTCCAATTAAGCTTTAGTCCTGGCCTCCCAACGAGCAGCTCACCTACCAGCTTCCACAGGGTCAGAGAAGATGTAGACCTTGCCCTAGTGAGTAATCCTGAGCTGGACTGGGTAAATCATAATGTGCGGTACTCCAGATTCCTATAAGGAGCACCTAACACCATCAAAACTTTTCCGTCTTTGCCGTGTAGCATAACTAATGTCAGGAAAGTTATAGACTTGACAGTCATCCTGCATTAGAGGGCCTGCTTGACAGGCATGCTGTAGGATCCGATCCCTGACTCCAATACCGACAGTCAACCATCATCAAAGTTCTGGGCTCCTCTGAGTTTTGCAAACGGCCTCTCGGAGTAATCTGATAAATGCTTTGAATATCCCATATATATTCTTCACCCGCAGTTTCTCCGAGAGCCAATCCTTTTGGGGTTCTGTTATTTCTCTCCCATGACCCCAGCATACAAGCGTCATGCCTGCGTGGAGGTGCATGCACACCCCATGATGCTGGCGCAGTCCGTTCCACACTTCCCGGTGGCTACTGATGGAGCTCCCTTGGGTTGGTGCCGCCATCCATCCCCCACCAGGTAGTAGCCAGTGACCAGGGAGCCTTTAAACCCTCCCAGGAGGAGAGAGCTGCCTTGCGGCGGCTCGATCTTGCTCCTCACCCCCCAGCCGACCCCTGACAACCCAGGCTCATTCCTGAGCCCAGGTCACCGGCGCAGCGCAACGTGTGGTGTCCAGCGCCTCAACCCTGAGCGCCACCAGGCCAGCCCCCGAGAGCCAATCCTGCATGAGCATCATCAGGTGATCCCCTTCGCAGCCTTCTGGAAGGCCGATGATCCACATATTTGTGTATCTAGTTTGGTTTTCCAGCGTTTCCAATCTGGCACGCAAATGCTGATTCTCTTTTACCAGTAAGGCTGTGGCACTCGTGGAAGCATTTGCTTGCTTATGGACCTCATTCACTTCACCTTTTAGACTTTCCATAGACTTTTCAAGGACCAGCACTTGACCGTTAAAACCATCCACTTTCTGGGTCAGATCTGAAACTGAGGAGATTAATCTCTGGAGTTTCTGTCCCAAAGACGCCACAGTCTCGGTAGAGCCTGTCTCAACTCTGGCCTGTATATCTGCAACACCTTAGGCAATTCAAAGTCGTTCTTTCTACTGGCGTCAACCAAAACCAGTTTTAAGGCTTATAAAAGGAGGATTTTTGTCAGATCTTTATAAAGGAGTATGGAGCTGTTCAATTCTGCTGCTGCCCAGCTTGGGCTCCACAGCGCGCCCAGTTTTTATGGGATTGTTAATAAGAAAATATTGTTTACTCTATGAAATATGAGCAAAAGAGAAAAACACAATTCTGACTGAGTCGTACTGATATTGTAGGAGAACCTGGTGCACAGGCTAAACAAGTGCAGTAGTATAATTATGGCCAGGTAATTACATTGCTGTATTTTTCCTTTAGTCAGTCAGGTGGCTACAATGTTCTTACCCATGTTATACTACTTATATTTTTGTACCTGGCCTATCTGATTGAAACCCTTTGATGTGACCTGAACCTCTTCTGTTCAAAAGGCAGAGACAGCTACTCCCCTCGCAGGTTCCAGCGACAGTGACACTGCTGATGGGGCCATTAAACTTTTTTTGTCTGTTTGTTTGTTAAGCAAGTTTACCAAGTTAGCCTTTTGTTGCCCAAAAAACCCCAGTGAGACCACAAGCTCCCCCTCCTATCCCCAATTTGATTTCTTCACCCTTCACCAGTCACCAACAGCTTTCATATGCTGGTGGTACCCTTTTGGCCAAACAGATAGAAAAAAGTCAGATTTACCCCCCATGATGTGGCATGGTGTTGTATATGCAATCCAGACATGAAACCATGTCAGAGTGACAGCTGACAGCAGCCCAGGGATTTCAGTGGGCTCTGATAATAGCCTCTTTTCAGCAGAAATGGATATTTGGGGATTTCTTCTTTATCTACAGTAAGATGCTGTGGATTTGTCTGGAATCACAAATTATGCCTATAGCTTAATGGTATCAGGAATAAGCGTTACTTCCTTTCATAGCGAATGTTTAGCCATTCAGAAAAGTAGATAAAAAGTTTTTGTGCCTCAAATTGCAATTGACAATACCTATTAACGGCTATTACTTTACAATGCCACTATTTTAATGTATAGCAACATACTGCTACTACACGAACAAGGCATATCACTCTGCAACAGGGTTTTTTCTATTTTACCTGATGCTATCTCCACTGCATTTCATTCCATAGTTCAGCTGCTAAATAGGAAAACTAAGTAGTTGCTACTGTTTCCTCAACATCTTCCCAGCAGACGCGTTTCTGAATGTCAGAAGCTAGCAAACAATCTCACTTGCATTTATTACAGCAAGCAGGCTTAAAATTCTAATTGAATGTTTTTGTATTTTTAATTTCTTGTTTCCCTTTAAGCAATAAGGCATGGCATGGTGTGTGTTATGCTGGGCTAACATCATGCTTCAGATGCATTGTGAGATATGAAGCATATCTCAGTGCATTTAACCACCCAAAAAGGGACATTACCAACACAGCACGTCAATCAATCAAAATCTTTATTTATCCAGGCGGGCACCATTGAGCAAGGCTCATTTGCAAGGTGGACCTGGTCATGAATACATCAAAGTACAGTACAGAAGCAGGTATACAAAAAGCAATAATATACAAGGAAGAAAAAGTATATACAGTGTATACAGTACAGTACAAGGTTGAAATAAATAAAAAAAATACAGCATTATTTTACAACTGAAGAAGTCGGCAGATGTACAATCAACCATAGGCATACAGGGGTTATAAGCAGAGAACTTTTGAGTGAGGCAGCCGGCAACTACACATACAGGGGAAAGAGGCCGTGTATGGGGTGGCAGGTTAGAGAGGTAAAGAAGAGGAGGGATATATTACCGACTGGGGGAAAAATTGAGCTAAAACCACAGAAAGTGATGATGGCTGTCGTGTACTTGTTTATTATGATAATGACGGAGGAGGGGTAGATAACTGGGACACTATGGATGGGGTGGGACTTTAGCCAGGCTGGAGCAGACAGGGAAGGGTGGGTGCAGTAGGAAGAGTTAATAGGGAAAGAGTGAGAGCCAGGGTTAGAAACATGACGAGCGTCAGGATGAAAAGGGAGCGTTACAGAATTAGTGGGCTAACGGTGAGGAAAACATTTGCAAGGTGCTTTCATGTAGCGATCGTTGAGCGCCTCGAAGATATTCAGGCTAACAGGGCAGCTCAGCTTCAAGTTCCTTTGTAAACCGTTCCACAATGGGGGTAAAGAGAAGCTTAGAGCAGCTTTGCCAAAACGGGTTTTAACCCTTGGAACCTGGAGGGCAATTAGGGAATAGCTCCTTAGAGCGTAGATGCCTAACACACTCCAGGGAATACAATCTGAGACATATGAGTGGAGCTTGTTGGTCACCGCTCTGAGGGCCCATAGGCCGGCGTTTCTATTCCTTCTATAGTGAAGGGAAGTCCAGCCTAATGATGAGTACAGGGAGCAATGGTATGTGGAAAGTGGAAGGCCAGTAATGAACCGGATAGCTCTGTGGTAGAGGGTGTCCAGCTTAGCCAGTGCAGTGGCTGTAAAGCAGGTCCACGTAATCTATTAAATATAGGAAGGTAGCTTGAACCAGTTGAATCTTGGCCTCCTGTGTGAGCAGGTGGTTAATTCTGTAGAATAGTCCTAATCTTTGCCTTAGTTTCTTCTGTAGTTGTTCGAGATGGTCGCCGAAGGAAAGTTTATGATCGAGCCAAACTCCTAGATATTTGAATTTAGCTACATACTCTTAAGAACAGTGGTAATTTGTGGGATAGCTCTCCCCCCCCCAAAGCAGGAATTGCCGCATGCAAGGGAGGGGGAGAAGAGCATGGCTTTTGTCTTTTTCACATTGAGCAAAAGCTTTCTGATTATGAGTTGGTATTGTAGAAGGTTAAATTCAGCTTGGAAGTCTTCATAGGCTGCTTCCAGCGTGGGACGACTCAAGTACAGTACAGTGTCGTCCGCGAATAAGTGGATGTTGGCTTTTTTGATGGGGTCATTGATGATGTTAATGCAGACTGCAAGGAGGAGGGGACCAAGGGTTTCTTTATTGCAATAAGAAAATGTATACTGTCAAAAAATATACCGTCAAAAAATTAAAAAAAGGCTTTTATCTGTAGATTTTAGTTTAGTTTCAGACCGTGATGATGCTGTACCACGATAACATCATGGCTGGAACTGCCTCTAGACCAATCAGATTTCAGGAATTTTTTCCTTTCCATTTTATGATTTTTTAATAACAGTACAGTACTGCTGACCAAGGCATTGCTGAAGCAGTATGTTGTTTTCTTATGCAATGCGTCAATTAATGAATCTTTTTCCTGTCTTCCTCCCCTGCCTTTAAATTAACCACAAAGAAAGGACAGGAAAGAGCCAGTAACAGGTGAATCCGCAGACTTCCACTTGAAAGCGTATCCCAGTAATTGTTCTCCTAATGCAGGCCATTCATCACCTTAAAGAAAGCACTTTATTTTCAAAAGCACTGAAGCCCATGGCCGTGACTCTAGGCCCTCATGGACACGAGGAGCTTAACGGATTCCCTGTGCGACACTTGCTTTGCTACTTTTTGTTCGCTCCAAGCTATTAACCCATTCTGAGGTAACGCACGGGGGGGGGGGGGCGCAACACCAGATCAGACAGAATTGCCACTATTTGAATCTGGCCCATTTAGAATACAAGGCAAGGCATTTAGTTTTTTTATATAGCACTCCATCCAAATAGCCTGAAGCGCTTCACAAATTATTATATATGAAACAGACATTAATTTCATTTATTTATTTAATACAGTGCTCTATTTTATTTTGACTCAAGGCGTTGTACATGTGAGCAATTCATGTAAACAATAAAATAAAATACAACATTTAATTTAATTAATAATCAACTCCGATCCACTGGAGGGAAAACTTCTCTAAAAAGAAATGTCTTTAGCTCCCTCCATTAAGTTACATATTCAAATAATACATAAAATACAGCTTATACAGCAAAAATGGAGATAGAAGAGCCAGCCACAGTAAAACTCTTAAGTTACAGGCTTGGGTATATGGACTGAGCTAATACAGCCCAGGCTTTCTAAACCACACCGAAGGGTTCTGATCCTTTTTTTTGTTTAAACAATTTTTGGCCAGAAAAAAGACACACTAAGCCAAAGCTTGTTTCCAGGTGCGTCTGCGTCCTGGGAGCAAAGGCTGTCCCCCATGGCATACTCAAGTATGCACCCTGCATAGCCTAAATGTACGAAATATTTGTTGAAATTAAGGGCTGGCCTACCAGGTAACTGACAGCAGGGTAGCAAACTGTGAACAACATGTCCTTTACATATCACTTTTAAAGGTCAGTGGGTGGCCCTGCTGGAAGCACAGGGTAGTTAACTGACTTGCTCATGGTCACACAGTATGCAAGTGGTGACTGTGGGATTGGAACCCATTTTTGCAGCTCAGTGCTCTTAACCACTACACTATACTGCCTCCACCTCAAAAGGCACTTTAAAAAAATAGGTAATTTTCATGCAGAATTCAAGCTTGGTTTTTCTACTTTCATTTTGTCCAGCTCCTATGATGCCACCAATCAGGATTCCACAGCTGTAAGCAAGTTAGAGTGTGCCATCACTATTGAAGCCAGACAGCATCCCCCCCCCCCATATGTGGCTCCAGCTGCACTTCCGTCTGCAGTCACCCAGGTGGCACTATTTCACTGAAGCTGCTTGCCCTCCCTTCCTTCCTGGAGGAAATGAGCATGCTATGGGATGCTTGAACCTCCTCCTTCTCTCCCGCCAGCCCGCTATGCTCATTCTAGAACCCAGGTTGTCAGCATCACCGACTGTGATAATGCCACTGCGTCAACTGATATTTTTGAGTGTATGGGCTTCCATACATAATAGACCCTAACTGTATACTACAACACAATTTAACCTCTCTTTGCATTGGTCATATTCTTTTGATCAGGAAGAAAGCCAAAGCAACACCTCGTCCCAGAACACCCTGCGATGCAAAGAACTATCGACCAGTTCCAATTCTTTTAATCCTCAACGAGGTTCAGGAGAAAGCGCCAGCAGACCAAACCCCTCGAGCTGTACAGCACTGATTAAAGTGGCCAATGACACAAGTTGCTTCAGTCTGTTCCTAAATGACCTTGAAGAAAACTGGAGGACTGTATAAGGACCCTACTGGCCCACGACCACACGGGTGGCAAACCTACAACAACTTCTTTATTGACCTGACTTCAAACAGCTAACCAGGAAAGACATACTGAGCTGTTAGCGGCTCATTTCCAGATGCATCCTGGGTGGAGGGGGAACAAGAGAGGGCAGTATAATTACAAAATGACAATGTTAAGAAAATGCAACAATATGTAAATATGTACAACAAAAATAAACAAATCACACGCAATGCTTTTGAGAAGGAAATATCTGTCTTACAGTAAAAGTGCAGAACAACATGAACAATATGCACAATATGAACAATATGCAGAATATGAACATGCACAATATGCACAACATGAACAATATGAACAATATGCACAATATGCAACAGTTACGTAGAAATACATTTCTCCTAATAATTGATCATGATCGTAGGTTGCATACGTTCTTGGCTCCAACAGAAAAAGTAAGTTACAATTTGAGAGGTGGGCTGAAGTGGGACTACCCCAAATAAGAACTAGGGCGTACGAGAGAGATTCTTTTTCAGTCATTATATGGGTGTTATATCCCTTCCCGTACCCCCCCCATTAGGATAATTTGTTTGCCTTGTTATAAAGAAAATGGGAAAAAGAATTTAAAAAGAAGTGGGAGTGTTAAGGTTATTTTAAGTATGTTCTGCATAAAATATTGTGTATTTTAAATTTTATGTTTTTCAATATTTTAAATGATTCATATTTCATGTTTCTAGACAGTATGAAGAATTTGTAAGTTTTAAGTTTATGTTTAGTAGTACTGTCTTACATACAAAGGCTACTGTCTCACACAGAAATACTGTCCCACATACAAAGGGTACTGTCTCACACAGAACTAATGTCCCACGGGGTTGCGCATAGACGCAACGGTTGGATTTCCATCTGCTGGAAGGCCGGCCAGGGGGAGAAAGTTGGGAGTGCCCAATGACAGCTTGCCTTCTCCGGGGGGGGGAAGGTGGGGACACGGCTCGGCATGTGCTAACTCCTGGCAGAAGCCAGGAGTGCAGCTGCACATCGGTGCCTTGGGCTTGATTGTCCTCGGATGTAGGTCAGGGGTTCAGCAAGTTTCAGGGCAGACGCAAGTGGGGGAGGATGTTGCAGATGTCGGCACTTGCACCTGACGTCAGGGCAACTGTGACGTCACCAAGAAAACCAGGAAAAAGCTCTCCAGCTCCGGGTAGACAGAGCTCCCAGAACTAGCCCACATGTGCCTCCACATGCCGGTCCGTCACGGGATCAATGAAACTCAGGTGTGTTCAGGGTGTAAGGGCCCCACCTCGATCCCTGCACAGGGGGAGACAGCCGTGGCTCCATGGGGGGACCGATGGATGGATCAGGTAAGGCGGAGAGCAAGGGTAGTATTCAGGGGGCTCCCGAAGAGGCGGAGTTGGGGGGACATGGGGGAGATAAACAGAAATAACGAACAAAAAAATAAAATACTGTCCCACATACAAAGGGTACTGTCTCACACAGAAATACTGTCCCACATACAAAGGATACTGTCCCATACAGAAATACTGTCCTATATATAAAGGGTGCTGCCCCACATGCAAATGGTACTGTCCCACACAGAAATACTGTCCCACATGCAAAAGGTATTGCCACACACAGAAATACTGTCCCACATACAAAGGGTACTGTCTCACACATAAATACTGTCCCACATACAAAGAGTACTGCCTCACACAGAAATGCTGTCCCACATGCAAAAGGTACTGCCACACACAGAAATACTGTCCCACATACAAAGGGTACTGTCTCACACATAAATACTGTCCCACATACAAAGAGTACGGTCTCACACAGAAATACTGTCCCACATGCAAAAGGTACTGCCACACACAGAAATACTGTCCCACATACAAAGGGTACTGTCTCACACATAAATACTGTCCCACATACAAAGAGTACTGTCTCACACAGAAATACTGTCCCACATGCAAAAGGTACTGACACACACAGAAATACTGTCCCACATACAAAGGGTACTGTCCCACGCAGAAATACTGTCCTACATATAAAGGGTGCGGCCCCACATGCAAAGGGTACTGTCCCACACAGAAATACTGTCCCATGTACAAAGGGTACTGTCCCACACAGAAATACTGTCCCACATACAAAGGGTATTGCCCCACATACAAAGGGTACTGTCTCACACAGAAATACGGTCCCACATACAAAGGGTACTGTCCCACATATAAAGGGTGCTGCCCCACATGCAAAGGGTACTGACCCATGCACAAAAGGTACTGCCCCACACAGAAATACTGTCCCACATACAAAGAGTACTGTCTCACATACAAAGGGTGCTTATCCACAAACAAAGGGTACTGTCCCACACAGAAATACTGTCCTACACATAAAGGGTGCTGCCCCACAAGCAAAGGGTACTGTCCCACATACAAAGGGTACTGTCCCTCACAGAGGTGTTGTCCCACATAAAAAAGGTTACTGTCCAACATACAAAGGGTGCTGTCCCACATGCAAAGGGTGCTGCCCCACAAGCAAAGGGTACTGTCCCACATACAAAGGGTACTGTCCCTCACAGATGTGTTGTCCCACATAAAAAAAGGGTGCTGTCCAACATACAAAGAGTCCTGTCCCACATTCAAAGGGTGCTATCCAACATACAAAGGGTGCTGTCCAATATACAAAGGCTCCTGTCCCACATTCAAAGGGTGCTATCCAACATACAAAGGGTGCTGTCCAACATACAAAGGGTCCTGTCCCACATTCAAAGGGTGCTATCCAACATACAAAGGGTGCCGTCCAACATACAAAGGGTGCTGTCCAATATACAAAGGGTACTGTCCAACATACAAATGGTACTGTCCCACATACAAAGGGTGCTGTCCAACATACAAAGGGTGCTGTCCCACATACAAAGAGTGCTGTCCAACATACAAAGGGTGCTGTCCCACATACAAAGGGTACAGTCCCACATACAAAGGGTGCTGTCCAGCATACAAAGGGTGCTGTCCCACCTACAGAGTGCTGTCCCACATACAGAGGGTACTAACCCACATACAAAGGGTGCTGTCCCACATACAAAGGATACTTTCCCCACATACAGAGGGTACAGTCCCACATACAAAGGGTGCTGTCCCACATACAAAGGGTACTGTCCCACATACAGAGTGCTGTCTCACATACAAAGGGTACTGTCCCACATACAAAGAGTGCTATCCAACATACAAAGGGTGCTGTCCCACATACAAATGGTACTGTCCCACATACAAAGGGTGCTGCCCAGCATACAAAGGGTACTGTCCCACATACAGAGGGTGCTGTTTCACATACAAAGGGTACCGTCTCACACAGAAATACTGTCCCAGCATACAAAGGGTGCTGTCCAACATACAAAGGGCACTGTCCAACATACAAAGGGTGCTGTCCCACATACAAAGGGTGCTGTCCAACATACAAAAGGTACTGTCCCACATACAAAGGGTACTGTCCCACGTACAGAGGGTGATGTTTCACATACAAAGGGTACTGTCTCACGCAGAAATACTGTGCCACATACAAAGGATACTGTCTCACAAAGAAATACTGTGCCACATACAAAGGGTACTGTCTCACACAGAAATACTGTCCCACAAACAAAGGGTACTGTCTCACACAAAAATACTGCCCCACATACAAAGGGTACTGTCTCACATACAAAGGGTGCTTATCCACATACAAAGGGTACTGTCCCACAATTGTACAGTCTCACATAAAAAGGCTGCTGTCCCATACACAAAGGGTACTGTCCCACATACAAAGGGTACTGTCTCGTAGAGGTGCAGTCCCACATACATAGAGTACTGTCTCACTTACAAAGGGTACTGTTCCACACAGAGGTGCTTTCCAACATACAAAGGGT
The DNA here is from genome assembly GCA_016271365.2 of Neoceratodus forsteri. Lineage (NCBI taxonomy): Eukaryota > Metazoa > Chordata > Ceratodontiformes > Ceratodontidae > Neoceratodus > Neoceratodus forsteri. Next base: position 958,308,277 of record CM028130.1, on the reverse strand, counting down.
AGTGTCCCACATACAAAGGGTACTGTCTTACAGAGGTGCTGTCTCACATACAAAGTGTTCTGTTCCACACAGAGGTGCTTTCCAACATACAAAGGGTAGTGTCCCACATACAAAGGGTACTGTCTTACAGAGGTGCTGTCTCACATACAAAGGATTCTGTTCCACACAGAGGTGCTTTCCAACATACAAAGGGTAGTGTCCCACATACAAAGGGTACTGTCTTACAGAGGTGCTGTCTCACATACAAAGGGTTCTGTTCCACACAGAGGTGCTTTCCAACATACAAAGGGTAGTGTCCCACATACAAAGGGTACTGTCTTACAGAGGTGCTGTCTCACATACAAAGGGTTCTGTTCCACACAGAGGTGCTTTCCAACATACAAAGGGTAGTGTCCCACATACAAAGGGTACTGTCTTACAGAGGTGCTGTCGACATACAAAGGGTTCTGTTCCACACAGAGGTGCTTTCCAACATACAAAGGGTAGTGTCCCACATACAAAGGGTACTGTCTTACAGAGGTGCTGTCTCACATACAAAGGGTTCTGTCCCACACAGAGGTGCTGTCCCACATAAAAAGGGTACTGTTCTACATAAAGGTACTGTTCCACATAGAGGTGTTATACCACATACAAAGAGTACTATGCCACAGACATGCTGTCCCACATACAAAGGGTATTGTCCCACATAAAGATGCTGTCACACATACAGTACAAAGGTTGCTGTCTCACATACAAAGGGTACTGTCCCACACAGAGGTGCAGTCCCACAGTATACCATCAAGATATTGCTGGAATATCTGCACACTGCAAATCAGGCTGATAAACTAGCATGAGTCTACAAGCACTCTGGATAGCGGGGGGTTGATATCAGTCCATTCACAGAAGAAAGGGTTCTGAATGAACTCCTAAAACTGAAGGTGGACAAAGCAATGGGCCCTGATGAGATTCACCCCAGAATTCTAAAAGAACTAAGGGGAGAACTAGTGACACCACTGACTACCCTTTTTAACAAATCATGGGAGGATGATGTGGTACCTAAGGACTGGAGGAGGGCAGATGTGATTCCCCATCACAAATGTGGGAGCAAAGCAGAGGCAGGAAACTACAGACCTGTTAGCTTGACCTCAGTAGTAGGGAAACTGACAGAATGACTTCTGAAAGAAAGAACTGTTGAGTACCTTGAGGTCAGTGGGGCACAGGACCCAAGGCAGCATGGATTCACAGCAGGAAGGTCATGTCAGACAACTCTAATAGATTTCTTTAACTGGGTGACCAAAGTAGTAGACCACAGAGGGGTTGTGGACATGGCCTACCTAGATTTTAGCAAGGCATTTGACACAGTCCCACACAAAAGATTAAAAAACAAATTAGCCAGCCTGGGAGTGGGTCCCAGGGTGGTAGCCTGAGTGAAAACTTGGCTGGACAACAGGACACAGAGGGTAATAGTAAATAGAGCCCACGCCGAAGAAAGGGAGGTTACTAGTGGGGTACCGCAGGGTTCAGTACTGGGTCCGGTCCTTTTTAATGTCTTTATAAGTGACATTGTAGAGGGACTAGAAGGAAAAGTATGCCTCTTTGCAGACAACACAAAGATTTGCAACAGGGCTGATGCACAAGGTGGGTGTGGAAAGGATAAGAAGGGACTTGGCATGGTTGGAGAAATAGTCAAATGTATGGCAGCTTAGATTCGATGCAAAGAAGTGTAAAGTAATGCACTTGGGAAGCAAAAACCCTTGATAAGAGTACACAATGGGGGGTGAGATACTAACAACAACAAAAATGGGAAGGGACCTGGGGTAGTCATATCAGATGACCTAAAGGTAAGCAAGCAATGTGAGAAGGCAGTAAGGAGGGCTGGGGGGATACTCGGATGTATAGGAAGAGGAATCACCAGTATAAAAACAGGAAGTTGTTATCCCTCTGTACAGACTGTTGGTGAGACTCCATCTGGAGTATTGTGTACAGTTCTGGAGACACCATCTCCGCAAGGACACAGACAGGATGGAGGCAGTCCAGAGGAGGGCAACTAAAATGGTGCAGGGTCTGCTCCAGAAGCCATACAGAGAGAGAGATTAAAAATGCTTAATATGTATACCCTCGAGGAAGGGAGGGAGGGGGAACATGATAGAAACTTTCAAGTACCTCAAGGGAATCAACAAAAGCCAGGAGGGTAGCATTTATCAGAAAAAAGATGTGACAGAACAAAGGGGTACAATTTGAAGATAGAGGGGGAGGTTCAAGGGCAACGTGAGGAAGTATTTTTTTCACGGAGAGTGTGTCGGTGGTTGCATGGAACGGTCTTCCTGAGGCGGTCGTGAGGTCAAAAACAGTGGGGGAATTCAAGAATGCATGTGACAGACACAAGGCAATTCTGGTGTGGGGTAGGAAGAAGTAGGCTGTTGGTTAACTAGGATCTGCAGCTTGTTCAACAGGTAGGGAAATGGGCAGACTGGGTGGGCCAAGCAGTCCTTATCTGCCATCAAAGTCTATGTTTTTATGAGTCAAAACAGCTACAATAGCACTGCTGTACATGTAGCTGTTTTAACTCATGCTATGTAGTTTTAAGTCCAGGACTGTGTGCTGCCTAACCGTGATGGCAGCAGAGACTCAGAGGTTAGAGTCAGGAGCTGTGAGTGGGCTTGCTATAGTCAGCAGACCTGGGGTCAAGCCTAATGGGTTCCTCTTAGTAGTAAGACTTTCCAACCAAGTTTTTTGTATTTTCACGGACAGCTGTCCCTTCTACACCTACTCTCCCTGATGCTTTGTACAAAAATTACTTCTTATGTTATACCGCGATATAACAGTAACCGTAGTATTACAGTGACAGTTATTGTACCGCCAGAACTTTGATACCATGACATCCCTAATATAAAGGGTATTGTCCCACACAGAGGTGCTACTGTTCCACACATAAAGGGTGTATTTCTACATAAAAGTGCCATCCCACATACAAAGAGCAATGTCCCACAAATAAAGGGTACTGTTCCACACAGAGGTACTGTCTCCTACAAAGGGTACTGTTCCACACAGAGGTACAGTCCCACTTACAAAGGGTACTGTTCCACACAGAGGTACAGTCCCACTTACAAAGGGTACTGTCCCACACAGAGGTACAGTCCCACTTACAAAGGGTACTGTCCCACATAGAGGTACAGTCCCACTTACAAAGGGTACTGTCCCACACAGAGGTACAGTCCCACTTACAAAGGGTTCTGTTCCACACAGAGGTACAGTCCCACTTACAAAGGGTACTGTCCCACAAAGAGGTGCTATAACACATACAAAGCGTACTGTCCCAAATACAAAGGGTACTGTCCCACACAGAGAGAGTACTGTTCCACATAGAGGTGCTGCCCCACATACAAGGAGGGCAGTCCCACATACAATGGGTGGTGTTCCACACAGACGTGCTGTCCCACATACAAGGAGGGCAGTGCCACATACAATGGGTGGTGTTCCACACAGAGGTGCTGTCCCACATACGAAGCGGATTGTCTTGCATACAAAGTTTAATGTCCCGCGTATAAAAGGTGCTGTCCCACATTGTAAACGCAGGACATTAAAGCAGAAAATACAGGTTACTCACCTGTAACAGGAGTTCTAGGAATGGTATATGTTGTTCATCCACACTTATTGGCAGGTCCCTTGCCGCTTTAAATCTTGCCAGAAGGTCTTCAAGCTGGCTCCTCCCACCCACCTGGGTGTAAAACTCTCGGCTCCGCCCATGACGCCAAGATCTAGCCCGGGCTGGAGGCCAGGTTGTGCGCCGAAGCCGGGAGGCTTGTAGTTGTGGGATGAACAACAGCATACCATTCCTAGAACTCCTGTTACAGGTGAGTAACCTGTATTTCTAGGGACATGGATATGTTGTTCATCCACACTTATTGGCAGACTCCTAGCAGTTCTCCAGGAGGAGGGAGGCAAGACGCACACCCCTACTTAGGTAAAAAAGACTGGAGAACTGAGGCCCTGACCAGCACCCTGGCGCGACCCAAGGTAATTGTGGAAGGGGAACGGTAAAGCCTGCTTCCGGGCAGAAGCCCTGCGGATATCCTGGACCGGAGAGTCCTTGGAAGCAGCCACCGATGCAGCGGAAGGACAGGTTAAAAGAGCGCTTATCCCTCTGGGAGGCTCCACGCCCACCTATAGTGGAGACCTTGCAGGGGTGACCCGCCCGCTTGTCTTCCACTGGGCTGCAATCTGCCAGATGCGGCTTCAGCCAAGATGATGAACAGCTGGCGTAACCTCTCCCGAACTTTAGCTTTATGCTCCCAAGAGGTGAGCGCTAACGGTTCCCACGGAACCGAATAATGCCTCCGAGGTGTGAATGGGATAACCCTGGCAGAGGCAATACCTCAAGGGAAGACTCCGCCACCGCCCGGAGGGACTTCGGTGGGGCGAGGACAACCTAGTCCTGTGGAAGACCGGATAGGAGGTTAAAGGAGCGCCTGAACTCTCCCTGCCTTCTGGATGGCGGAGGGCCCCAAGAAGGTGTTCTTCCACAACAGGTGGGGAAATCGCACCTGTGCAACGTTCAGATGGCTTGCTCATGAGCTAAGCCTCATACCAGCAAGGATCCCGCAGAACGGGATACTCTCCCCAAAAGGGAGGCGTGATCGAGGCCCGAAGTGCCAGACCACCTTCTCCTACCACCAGCTACCCCCAGCCCGCCGCCTGAAGACAGTGGTGACCCGAGAAGCACCTACAGGGTCACAACCAAGTCCTGGTTTAAGGATGGACCGAAATGGTCCGGAATGCTTGCCCAGGGACGGGGAAGGGCACGGCCCTATCCCATCATCGAAAAAAGGGAGAACTTCTCCCAAAGGACAAGCATCTTGGCCGACTTCTTAGCAGGACGCCTCGAAGGTCGAGGACCTTGCCGAAAGACCCTAGGCCTGGCCCCTAGCCGCACAGGGGACGGCCTACAGGTGCAGGGATTGAAGGTCCAGATGGATAACCTTCCCCTGAAAAGGAAAGACAGGACCGGCGGACTAGAGGCCGCCTCGGAGCCTGGGGCTGAGATTGAGGAGAGCTGGATACCAGAACTGGCAATCCAGTCTGGGTCTACCAGCATCACCTCGCGCCAAGTCTCTCCTCGCCTTGCCCGTGAGGTCAAGGGAAATGGGGAGAGGCACGGAGGGCCCGGGGTCCGTGGCTCGATGGCATCCCCCGCAGCAGGCCTTGCTGAGGGGCGGCAAAACAGTCTCGGCCTGGTATTCTCCTCGGAGGGAAGAGGGAGAAGATCCTGTGCTACCCCCGGCAGGGGAGACCACTCATGAGGCGCAGCCTATGCCCGGCTCAGGGCAGCAGCCAGGGAATCGGGCTCCTGCCATCAAATGGCTGGGAAGCCTCGACTGTGCAACAGCCCAATGCGGAGAACCTCCTTGCACCGAGACAAGGGGATAGACCGAACCTGGCGGAGTAGGTAGCACATGGTCTTGGAATAGTCCTACTTGGACTTAGACCGGTAGATCCCGTACAAGCGGAGCAAGCGGTGCCGGCTAAGTGGACCGTCTGTCTCCAGCGAGCAGGAAGGACATCGGGACTCGCAAGAGGACCAGAGGCGAAGCACTCTGTATTCCCCAAGATGGGCATCCCACCCATCCGAGAAGCATCGGTCGGAGAAGACTGGCAACTCAGGGCGAACAAGCAGGATGTTCTCCTGCCGAAGTTAGAACAGTCCAAGGGAGCGCTCTCCTAACTCCTGGGCTGTAAGTCACAAACTGGTCCAAGGGACGCAACGTTGTGACGTCTGGCTGGCCCCTCCCACTAAGGGAAGGCCGCCCTGAGGCCCAGGAGGAGCAGGAGGTCCTGGCAGAACGTAATTTTCCAGCCAACTCGACCGGCAAGGGAGGAAGAACCTCGGCCCTGTTCACCCGGAGCCGAGCTCGGACTCAAAGTCGAGCTTAGTCCCGAAGAAGCTTCACCGCTAAGATACGAGTTCTCACTTGGTCTCCGGAAACGGAGACCAGTCTGCTTCCGGGTGGGGTGACATCCGATCTCTTCAATGCCGCAGAAACTGCTGAGCAAGGAAGTGCTAGAACTGTAGGAGAGCTCCCCAAGAAGGGTGGTGAGCTTCCCAAAAACAGACGGAACGAGGAGTAGGACATCCTGGAGACCAGGAAAACAGCTACACGCCACGTTCTGAGGATGGGATGTCTGCAGAAGAGAGACCATCCAGGCGTGCGGGAGAATGGGCACAAGCCCCCGTCCGTATGAGACCAGGAATACCTGGACGCGAACCCAGGGTTGAATGGGGGGGGGGGGCCCACAGCCTTCCTGATCATCTCTAACTAGAGAGCCAGGCATGTCGGACAACCGACAAAGGGGCAGTGAACTCAAGATCCCCTTGGGGCAACAGCTCAAAAGGGAAACCGCTCGCAACTTGCGACAAGATCCACCCTAAATACCTCCAGAACGAGGTGCGGAGCCGTCCCCCCATGGGGAAACCCGGGCTGGGACGACGGGGCCGGGGCAATGCCCCTTGGCCCATCACTGAGCAGGCTTAGAGGGAGAAGGAGCCGAGGAGCCCCTTGGTTTCCTGCCTCCCCGCTTCCTTTTGGAGGAAGACGCTGGTCTGGCAACAGGCCGCCCAGCGATGCCTGCTGGCCCTCATTGTTGCCGGGGCGCCCCAGGCCTGCAAAGGGGCTTATGCAAAGCTGACGGCTGCCTGACCCCGCGGCGAGAGTGACTGAGTCTGGAGTGGCATCGACTTCTCGGGCCCATGGATGTATCCCTCCACCCAGGGCCGAAAGGTCAGTCCCCAAGAAGGGGATGTCCGCCAACTCGTGCTGGGTTTCCAAAGAGAAGGAGGATAACCTCAGCCACGCCCTCGCGTGCATGGCCACTGCGGCCGCCACCGATCTGGCACAGAGTCGCCAGATCCAGAGCCGCTTGAGCTGCTGCCGCCACCGCCTACCCCTGGTCCCGGCACCTGTCGAACTGCGGGTCTGCAGGTCACCTGGGAGATGAGGGAGAACCTCGTCCAGGGAGCCCAAAAGGGTGTGGGAGAAATGTGCCATCAGTGCAACCGAGCTGGCCTGACGGAGGCTCATGGGAGGACGTAGAACCTTACGCCCGACACAGTCCATCCTTCTGGACCTCTTTGGTCGGGTCTGTCCACATCCCCAGCGCTTCCAAGACATTGGAAAACGCTGCCGGTAATTCACCTTCAGCTGAGGGGTGCTCCGAGAAACCGGGCAGAGAACCGACAGGATAGATACCGAGCCACCCGGTCAAGGCGAGGGCAAGAAGTGGCCACCGCCATAGCTCCAAGGCTGGGCCCACGATAGCCTCAGCCACTGGGAAGGCCTCCGGAAGAACCCTTCGATCCAGAATCTTCATAAGGGGGTAAGGTGCCCGATCGGAGATGGGCTTGAGCTGCACTCCAGTAAATTCTGAAATGAGCTGAAGTAGACCTTCAAGACGATGGGCTGTCGCTCACTGGATGTTCCTGGAAGACCCGGGTCCTCCCTGTTAGAAACATGGCAGAGCCTGCCCAGGCCCGGGCGGTTCGCAAAAGCTGCCGCAGGCCCGAGGCACTCTTCGCCCGCCAGGGCAGGCAGGAGTGAGGGGACTGAGTGACCTGAAGGACAGGCCACGTCCAGCCTGAACTCCACCGGGCGGAGGGGCAGCCAGGTCGAACGAGCAACCGCCCTGGAGAAGGCTCCTCGACCGATTCGAATGGCTGCCGCACTAGCGGCGGCTGCTTGCTATCCGGAGAATGAATCGGGGTCGATTGAAACCCAGACAACTGCTGTCGCCACATAAGCTCCTCGTAACACCGACGCCAACGGCATCGAAACCGCTCCTCATCCGAGGAGGGGGATGAGGAAGAACGCCAAAGCCACTTAACCCGGTGCCCCGACCGAGAACGCCGAGATCGGCGTGAGCGGCTAGACCGAGAGGTTGACCGAGACCGAGACCCAAATCCTCGGGGGAACCGAGGGCGGGCCTGGGAAGAAGCGGGGTGCACCCGCTCCTCCCTCGGCTCGGAAGAAAGGACCGAGGGCTGTCGACCTGAAGGGGAGGACAGGAGTTTCCTTAGCTTCCGTCACTGGCGGCGGGAAGACGGCCTCAGCAGACTTCAAAGACGGTCGAGAGACTCGATAACGCCGATGGGGAATTTGGCCGCTGACCTGACGGATACCGTGAGGCCAGAGGTCGAAGTCAATCCCCACCCAAGTCAGGCGTTGGGTCAGCGAGGAGGGGAGAAATCGGCCCTGCCGAAGAAGAAACCCCGCCCACGGCCCTTTAGCCATAGGCCGAGCGACAGGGCTCCAGGTTCCCTCTCCTCCAAGGGATGACGAAGCTCCCTGAATGAAGCTGCATGAAAACAATCCAAGGAGAGCGGGATAAGCTCCGCAACCGAGGGAGAGGGAAGGGGGAAACCCGTCCCTTCCCCGGCAGGATCAGACTGCAGAGAAACAGTCGAAGCGGGCACCCGCCGGTCCGATGGAATCTCCGGAGCGGAAAAAACTACCGGATGTCCAAGCCCCGAACGGGCCGCGCGGTCCTCCGGAGAGCTGATCGAAAGGGCAGAACAAAAGTTGCAAGCCTGAGGATCGTGATCCAAGTCCAGGCAAAAGAGCACGTGGAGTGCGAGTCCCTCCTGGAGGAACCAACCGTACATCTCTCGGGCCGGAAAAAGCCATCGCCATAGCGAAGAAGAAAAGATCGAAGATTCAAAGGACACTTCAATAAATTCGAAGACCGAACTTTTCAGGAACCAGTCAAAAACGCAGAGCGCTAAGGAGGGAACCTGAGCTTCCAAGCGGTAAGGAAGATCTGGGGTCATGGGCCGGAGCCGAGAGTTTTACCACCCGAGTGGGTGGGAGGAGCCAGCTTGAAGACCTTCCGGCAAGATTTAAAGCGGCAAGGGACCTGCCAATAAGTGTGGATGAACAACATATCCATGTCCCTAGAATTGTAATTATTTTCTTGTTTCAAAGTTTCACCAGGAGAGTATGCTGGACTGAGAACAGCTTGATCTATGATGCTATCACAAAAGCCCATGATGATCTAAATAATGTATGATTCTGTGCTAGCAATAATATCCAACAAGGTGGGTGGTACTGGGCTATATCAGACCACACAGGTGTGTAATGAGACACAATGCCACAGGCAGAGGGCCATATAAGCTCCTCGTAACACCGACGCCAACGGCATCGAAACCGCTCCTCATCCGAGGAGGGGGATGAGGAAGAACGGCAAAGCCACTTAACCCGGTGCCCCGACCGAGAACGCCGAGATCGGCGTACCCTGTACCCTGTACCCAATTGTATTTGTCTGACCACAATGTGACGTGGCACCTCTGGTGAATGCCTATTGTTTTTGTAACTGAAACACAATGTATGTCTTTATGTGACGAAGTACCTTTGGAAACGAGCCTCTGGCTCAAAGGTTGTAAACTGATTCCTTAAATAAATAAATAAATAAATAAAATATAACGAAAACAAGGTTGTACAGCACTCAGGCCAACAAAAGACTCAAAGCGATTTACTTACAAGATAGATATTTTATTATTCAATCCACAACAAACATTCCTGCTGGAAGAGAGGGTCCCTAGTGCTTCTCCCAACAATTAGGCCTTCATCTGGGGCGGGGGTCTTGTAAGTAAATCATCTTGAGCCTTTTGTTGGCCTGGAGTACTTCACAACCTTAGTTTTTTTGGGGGGGATTGTTTGGGAGCTGCATTCCTGTTCCAGCACCCTGGATCATACCTGTGTTGCACCTGCCTTTGTGTAGAAGAGGACCTTATAACTCCTGGAAGGTCTGGTATAGCCCAATACACCCACCATGGAGGGTATTACTGCACACAGGAAATGGGGGGTTTGTTACATTTTAAATAAAGTGTGTAATAATATGTTAACAAGCATATGTCAAGCATATGTCAATGCCGAATGTTTGCCGATAGTACTGCTGTTGTACCGGGTCTTGCTTGTACACATTTTTACTATATACATTTACCCAAGATGGAGCAGATGAGATGCACTATCTCATTTTCAGTGGTGTCCTGCTTTGACACATTGTTAGACTGTAATTACTCCGGATAGGGCAGCTGAGAGGCAATACTTAATTTTAAGTGGTATCCCACATTTTGACCCCAAATGTCCAACAATCTTTTTATGACCTGACATTATGATCAAGACATGCGGAATTTTTAAAATCTCATCCAAAAGGTAATTTCGCTGTGCGACTGTAGCAACAAGTTTTGGAGGTGATCTGACAAAAATGACACCAGCTATGTTCAGGAGGTGGGGTAACACAAGCATATGCTGAACATTTGGGGCCAAAATCTGAAAAAAATGAAGTTATGAGTAAATGCTGGAACAGTTAGTTTCCTCACAACTTAGTTGTTTTTTCACATTTTTACACCAAATTTTCAACATAATCTTTTAATGACCACTACTTCTGAGCATGACAGGTGTCATTTATAAAACAATGGTTTAAACCTCACTTTGCACCACACATGTTGAAACACATTTTGGGTAGGATCTGAGAAATGACAGCTGTCACACTCATGAAGTGTGTCAAAAAACGGCTATGTTTAAAAGTCGGGGTCAAAATACAGGTATTGAAAATTACCACAGTTACGAGCATGCATTGAAAAATTGCAATGCAGACTCATAACTTGGTTGTTTTCTCATATTTTTACCTCCGATTTTCAACACAGTCTTCTTATGACCTCACACAGCCTTCTTAGGAGCCCACCTCATGAACAAGGGCTGAGAAAATTTTCAAATCCTGCCCAAAAGGTGATTTTGTGCCACAAGTGCATAAACACATTTTAGCCAGGATTTGAAAAATGACAGCTGTTACATTCATGAGGTGCTGTGAAGAAATGGCTATGTTCAAAATTTGGGGTCAAAATTTTGAAAATGACCAAAGTTACAAGCCTGTGTTCATTAATTTTGAAGAAGGCTCATGACTTTGTTGTTGTTTTTTAATATTTTCCCCCAAATTTTCAGCATAGCCTTCTTACGACCCCACCTCATGAACAAGCACAGAGAAAATTTTTAACTCTTGATTGAAAAGTGATTTCATGCAGGGACTGCAAAATCACCTCTCAGGATGCAAAAACATATTTTGGCCAGGATTTGAAAAATGACAGCTGCAACATTCTTGAGGTGCTGCGAAGAAATGGCTATGTTGAAAATTTGGGGTCAAAATACTGAAAATTACCAAAATTATGAGCTCAATGTCATAGACTTAACGAGGCTCATAATTGTTTTTTGTTTTTTTTAAATATTTTTATGCCAGATTTTAAACATAGCATTCTTATGATCCCACCTCATGAACAAGGGCAGAGAAAATTTTCAACTCCTGCCTGAAAGGTGATTTTGCGCAGCAACTGCAAAAATCACCTTTTGGGATATAGTTACCTAATTTCACTGCAACCGTTCATGAAGTGGGGTCCCAAAAAAGGCATGTTGAAAATCTGGGGCAAAAATATTCAAAATGGCCAAGTGATACCACTAAGTTCAAAACCCTACTGAAATACACTGAACCACATACCTGATTTCCTCACTTTGCGGTTTGGCTTTGAAGAATGAAGACGTGTTTGCAGTCCACAGAGGATTACGGTGTTGGACCCCCAGTGGGTAAGTAAGGACTTGGGGGTGGGAGGGTCGTGGGAGTGGGACAAACGGTGCAAAAGACATCAATGGACATTTTTCTTTTTTTCAGGGTTAAAAAAGAATGAGGGACGCTTTTCTTTATTTCAGATGGTGACAGTGACACTCGTGGATCGGGCACCCCCAGTGTCAGTGTTATGTTTGTGGTGGAGATGCGGGGGGGGAACAGTTACAGGAGTGGTAGCAACAAACAAAGTGGTGACACTAGAGGACTGAGCACCCTGTGTCGGTGTTATGTTTGTGGGGGAGTGTGGGTGGGTGCGTGCTGAGAGGGAGGGTCAGGAGGACAGTTACAGGGGTGCCAGCAACAGACGTAGATGGATAGTTTTCTTTGTTACAGTTGGCGTCTGCAAGAATGTGGAGTTCTTCCTAGATGTTTGAAATTCCTCAGCAAGCTGATCATGACAGATCCGCTATGCTTGCTGGGTGGCGTAGATCAAAAAAAAGAGCCAACCTATGACTGGGTCGGCTTTTTCTTTCCAAATACATGAAGCTTCCACCCAGCAAGTTAAAACTGTGTCATGATCAGCCTGGCTGATGACTGGTATGGCACTGACACACCCCCTGTAGACCACTCTGCACTGAACTGACAGTGTCACACCCTACAAAAGGTACTCTAATAACAAGGTGTTCGCTTGCATGTGCGCACACAGTGAACATAAAAATGGGTAAAATGTAAATAAAATAGATTAAAAAGAACATTTTTGTAAAATAGTCCCTCCACTGCTGCATTTGGCAGTAGAGGGCGCTGTGGTGTGGTATCATTTCTTTTTGTTGTATAGTACCCCAGGAAATAGTATTCTTGTTTGGCTGGTTTTAACCTTTATATTTTACTGTGCAAATGGCACCCCCCCCCCCGGCAAAACGGTTAGCACTTGGTCATGTATTAGGAATGCAGTACAGTGTGCAGCTGGTAAGGGTGAATGGGACTGCAGTGGGACTGCAGCGTTATGTGAGCTGAGTGGGGCAGGAGTGTGCTGAAAGCTCCAGTTTAAATGTTTCATTCCCTGTCAACCATCGCCATTGAAACCCAAGAAGAATTAGGCCTTTTTTTTTTTTTTCTCCCTAAGAACTGTGAGCAGGGTGATTAAGAGACCATTGCGAATATGGAGCAATGGGAGAGAACTTGGTGCAGTCTGGAGCGTGTAGCAATAACAGTCAATGTTAGCACTAAGTAATGGGGTAAAGAATATCATTTTCATGTCTCGAACAGGAGGCACGAGAAGGAACAGAATTTTTTTTTAGTATGGCACAGTTTGTAGCAGTTCATTTAGAGAGAGAGAGAGAGTGTGTGTGTATGTCTGCGAGTGTGTGTAAGGGTGAGTCGGTCACTCGCTATGCAAGGAAACAAGATGGCTGCTTTCATTTCTTCTAAACTTTGAGGTAGCGATTTCAGTTGGCAGAGAGGCAGGTTGGCATGGGACTCGCTTTTACCCAGTCTCTGCTGGCACATAAAGCTACCGCTACATGGGGTGCTCAGCAAATCAGAGACTGGGATTTTTCTTCCCCATTTTCTAAATCAAAATAAAACATTCCACAAATAAAGGCCCAGAGTCCTGAGTTTGTATCTTCATATTTGATGGCATGTCCAACATTTCCCACACTGTGACTGTCATGTGTCCCACATTTCCCACACCGTGACTGTGATGTGCCCCACATTTCCCACACTGACTGTCATGTGCCCCACATTTCCCACACTGTGACTGTCATGTGCCCCACATTTCCCACATTGACTGTGATGTGCCCCACATTTCCCACACTGTCATGTGCCCCACATTTCCCACACTGCAACTGTCATGTGCCCCACATTTCCCACACTGCAACTGTTATGTGCCCCACATTTCCCACACTGTGACTGTCATGTGCCCCACATTTCCCACACTGCAACTGTCATGTGCCCCACATTTCAGTGACAAAGGATTGAGAGGCATGCACGCCTGTTATTATATAAATGTGACTGGTAATCATGACCCGAGTGGCAAGAGAACTACGGAGCGTAACTGAATATAGAAGTTTTCCCTGAGGCATTTGGAGCTCTTTAAGCTGGTTTAATAACTTGAAAGGTAATATACTGTACCATTAGTCCCCACGTAATGGGTGTATACCTACAGTAGTTAGGCTCAAGCCTCCAGTCACAGAAGGCCCACTTTGTAATACAAATAGAAATGTCACCTCTTGTTACAAACCTGCATATCTTTGTTCCAGACGTGTTGGAGTTCATATAGTGTAACCTTATTAACAGATTTATGAAGCACAGCTCTATAATCCGTCAAGAGGTAATTAGATTCACATGGCAATCTTCCTTTTCACATGAGTATTAAACAGTGCTTATTTCAGTAAAGTGCTCCTAAAGTTTGATGTACTGATTTAATAATGGAGCCAGTGAGACAATCTGATTTTCATCTCCCAGATCACTAATCAAGTATTCCCAAACACATTAACAAGAGCTGCAATGGAACATCTTGTAGAAGGCTCTGGAAATTATATCAACGCCCTCGCAAGTATTGTTTACTTTTGACTGATTACCAAATAACATTAGGCTTTTTCCCCCACCTCACTTAACGCCATGCTAGCCTCATGCACAGACACGAACGACACCCCACTACCAGCTTTGTATCTGTTCTGTTATTGTGGAATAAGAGCCCACAGAAATGAGCTCCCACACCAACCCATAATATCTTACATTTACGGGGAGTGGCGAATCATTGCATCACTAACCAGGAAAGGAGGACTAAGCAATTTTGCCAATTTTCTGACTCATCCCAGGGAAGGGAGGAAAGGGGGAGACAGAGATGGAGACCGTGTGAAATTGAACCAGATTAAGCTGCTGTTGGTATTTTTAGTGAATGAGAGAAATATGGCTAGGACGCCAAGCACGCTTCCAGTGTGCTTTGCAGTATGCAAATTTTATTTCAGGCAGGCACGCTGCGCACTGACTCGACAGCAGAACGACAGACCCCAACATGCAGTAGCAGACATTGTACAAAAATGCCTGCACAATATATGCTGGCAAGAAATGTCCACACTACCAGAAAACAAGACGAACACCATTATGGAAACATTTTGCATAGAACTGCTTGCTCTAAGCCTGTTGAACAGAAATGTGATGTTTGATAATGTATTAAAGATCCACATACTTTGTTTCAATGACAATGGTGAAAACATAAGTACATCTACAACATGTGATGTTTTATATGTTTGTGGTACATATATAATGTGTTTATTCTAATACAAATACCCCTACTCTCCAGTACGGGGAACCTATGGAAGTTTGGCTCTCTGCCAAGATGTCTGACCCCCGGAGGTGGTGGTGATGAAGGACATGCTATGTCAAAGTCTGAAATCCTGATGGAAGTTATGGTCAGAATGGAAAAGGGGGGGGGCCTGCACACTGTAGAAGCTACTACACCTGTGTGCACGATGTCTAAATCGACAATGGCAAAAGAAACACAAACACAGTATGAACCTGAGTTGCGGGGCACCCCTACCACTGAATACGATGAAGAATCACTACAAATGGCAGCAGCCCTGGCAGAGAAAATGATGATGGTCGGCATCAAGGAGAGAAAGGCGTGACTCCTGCAACTTCTAGCTAAAGAAAAGGCAGCAACAGCAGCCGTCAGAACAAAATAATCAAAAGATGTCAAAGCACCAGAATCAGCTGTGCATGACACTACAGCGTTGGTGTCAGTTTCCGACATGACAGCACCTGACAGTGCCTCAGGAACTGGTAAATATTTTGGGCACCGAAGGAATCACTTAGTGCCCAGTCTCTGCCTCACACTGACTGGTCCATGGAGCAGACACTTTTGGGAAGGGTCTGGTCACAAACTGCAGATGGGAAATGGACTGCAGGGGAGCAGCCCTCAGCATCTACAATTATTGTCTCAGCAAAGGTAAGCCCTAGTAAACTGTCAGCACTTACCTTCTGGTGATCATAACTAGATTTCTACTACAAGTGCTCTGGAACTCATGAAAGGGAAAGTTTTGGGGGAGGGAGTTGCGATGCCGGCTCCCAGAACGTCAGTCACCAAACAGACAAGCTGCTGTGACCCCATCTGTACTAGCAGCCATGCAGGACATATGGAACAGCAGCAAGCAAGTGCTGTTGCAGGGGCTAATACTGTTTATACAGACAAGGCTCTACATGATGGCGAGTCATCTGCTTTTGCAAGAAACTTTCACAGCATCAGGGTGTGGAACATCACAGTCTGGCCATGCAGGGAGTCAAGCAACAGACATTATAGAAAATGTGACTCTGGGCCTTGATGTGTAGGAGCCTGTTGTTGCTGCATGTAATAATGCAGCCCCTCAGCTAGGGGTACAAGCTCAGCCTTCAGTACCGTTTACTGGTAATAAGACCTGGCGTTTAGGCACTATGGTCAGACCGGAGAACCCACAGGCTCCTGCTACATGTCCTCAGACTTCAGGGACTTTTTCTTCTCTACTCCCCCAGATGCCTTCAAGGGAGGCAAGAACGGGTATATGATGACCCAGAACAAAGGAGGAGACCTCCAAAGTTCTCTAAACTATTTATTTACATCTGTGGAACCTACCCAGCACAGGAACACTGTTCACCTCTGGTATGTAGAGAGTAAAGTGTTTCCTCCTAAAAGAACATATGTTATCTGTACACTTTTGAAAGACTCCATGAAATTTGCTGCCTCGGACATATATGCTTTTATACATGTTGCTAGTAAAGAAATCTATGACGTTAAACTTTGTATTTTATTCATTTTAAAATGAAGCAAACATTACAGAACACATTAATAATCAACAATACATACAGAAAACACTGTTTTACAGATATTGTAACACCCAGATCTTAGATCTATTAAGTTGATACATCATAAGGGGGTTTCCTGAATGACCCATATCTATCAAATTCCTTTGCTAATATGCTGGTCAGCTAAACCTTTGGAAAACAAACAGGTAGTTTCTAGCATAGCAAACAAAAAAAACTATGACTCATATCAGTTTACTGTGACCTAAAATAAATAGTCACTGTGTTCCACGTACCTTATATAGTTCAGAATAGTATAGGTTCCCCAGTTTCCGACCTCCCTCTATAAGCACCGTTTACACACATTTAATGCATAACTTGACACTGATTAACATTTCTCAGTGCCAAAACATTAATTAAACTTTTTCAGCAACCAACGATGTAGATTACCCGGTTAGTCAAGACATTTATGGGAGGACTAAAGGCAGACTAAGACGCAGTGTGCCCCCTAGCAAATAACACCTATCTTCAAGGCATAATAAGACACAGTTAGCCCTCTAGCAAATAACACCCATCTCCAGGAGATATCATCCACGTTCAGGCAGAATCATATATAGTGTAAAAATGGATTTATAAACCCTGCATATGTAAATCTACCAACAACCTGCCAAGAACCAGACTATTACTCTCTTTTTATTTTTGAGAACTAGAGTGAAAGATGGACTTTATAGTCCTTGGATTAGTCCATTTGTTAACTTAAGTCTCTACCTCCATTCCCGGGTAATCCTCCAAAGTTTCTCTCAGTGCACTCCTAAACTCTTCCACAATCTTGTCAACTTGGGCCTTTGCCTCCTTTGGATCAGAAACTTGAAAGGTCTTCCCTCCATAGGTATTTCTGAGGCAGGCCGGAGCCAGGAGAGAGTGCACCACACTGAGAGCATTTAGTTGCTGCCGCAGGGGATCGTACATAGATACATAGACAGTGTCGGCAGATAAGGGCCTATGGCCCACCCAGTCTGCCCATTTGAGTTTGTAAGTTCAGTTTATGTTTTCCTAGAAGTCTGTTGCCCCTTACCCCTGACCTCCAGAATTCCTTTATGTCTATCCCATGCATTCTTAAATCCCGTGATTGTTTCAGCCCCCACCACTTCCTCTGGCAGGGTGTTCCACTTGTCCACCACCCATTCTGTGAAGAAATTCTTCCTCACGTTTCCTCTGAATCGTCCTCCCTCCAACTTCATCCCATGTCCTCCAGTCCTGGAACATCTTTTTCGCTTAAAAATAGTGTATTCCTGCACCCTGTTCCTCCCTGTAAGATACTTGTATATCTCTATCATATCCCCTCTCTCCCTCCTCTCCTCCAGGGAGTACATGTTCAGTTCCTTCAGCCTGTCTTCAAAGGACTTGTGATGCAATCCATGCACCATCTTTGTTGCCCTCCTCTGAACCTTCTTTCTGCTTTCTTTGTGACCAGGTAGCATATGACCAGTCCGGAAACAGACTTACATCATGCTCCTCAAATTGCAGCAGGTGATTCATTCTGGCCCAGTATAACAGTCTGTCCTTTATCACCTACCCAGCTGTCACTAACAGAATTGTACGTGAGGTATCCCGGTTCGATTGTTTCATTCAAAAATTCTGTATGCCTGCAGGAGATCAACGGGATCCAAGTCAAGTTCCCCTGTGTTTGTTTCGGTAAGCCAGGCTCGTATAAATGTCAAGAGGTCCTCCCCCTCTGCCTGCTCTGGAAAGCCAATGATCCGCATGTTCATGGCCCTAGCTCCATTCTCCAATGTTTCCAGGTGGGATCACAAATGTGAGTTCTCCAATGTTAGCCGAGCACCAGTTGTTTGAGTTTTTAGCAATCTGTCATTGGCTTCTTTGGCCTCTTGGACCGCTGTCTTGATCTTTGCATCCTGCGAGCCCGTCCGATCCAGGATCTTCTCAATTTTTTTATCCATGACTCTCACGGCTCGCAGGACTGAGTCCCATGGTGGCTGGTCTCCAAAGCTGCTCATGCTACTGCCCGAGTGGGTCTGGATTTTGTTTCTGGGCCTCTAGTATGGTCGACTGTTTCTGAGATTGCCCTCCAGTTGTTCCTTTGGGGCGCCCCATGTCAAAATCGGTATCTCTTGACTCCCTTCAGTTCTGCTGCTTGATTGTGCCAGTTGTTTTTACAGTAAGTTGCTGAAAATCAATGTCTTGTAAGTTTCATGTCAGTTTTAGTTGGAGCTGTCAAGGAATGCCTCTGGTAATATAGCCTGCTCTCTAGCACACCCCCCACCCCGTACTCTATAACTGTAGGACACATTTTGTGCTCACTACACAACACTGACCAACTCGGCATTATTTCTCATAATGCCGTGTTGCTCTTGCGCGTTCCCGAGCCCAACACGGCATTATCATCTCATAATGCCGTGTTGCTGCTGTAGTGGGTACTATAGCCACTGGGTGGCAAGTAGCGCTGTGGGCGGTCGGCGCCTACGGATCCCAAACGGGGGATAGAGCCTGCAAGGAGGAAGACTGGTATGCGTGGATGCAGGGGGCAGACTTAGACAGCACACACATAGGGAGACACAGGTAGAGAGCCGCAGGTAGTGTAGGCAAAAATTAGATGGCTGTGGAGTTTCGTTTATGCGCAATCGAGGTTGTCCGTGTTACAAGTGCATTAATCACCGGCAGCGTCGGGCTCTACCGGTGATTAATGCCCGCTGGGGGGTTGAACCCTCGGGCTTCGCCCTCGTGCAACAACGCCCCCCCAGCGGGCATTAATCACCGGTACAGCCCTCCTCTGCCGGTGATTAATGCTTACTTATAAAATTGGCACAAAATGTACTGCATTCTGATTGGCTGATAGCCTCTTTCAGCTGTGTCCTCATCAGGACATAACTTTGCAACCAGTACACTTGTGCCAAGCAAAACACATCATACATTAAAATCAATTTGTACCACCACTCTCCAACTGTAGCCCCTTAGCCAGTATCCTAGGGAACCACAACAACTGCACCAGGAGAGCGGTGGCACAGAGAAACCAGAAAAATACCTCAAAGCGTATCCAAGGTCGCCTTTCCTGCACAAGCCCTAAACTTGTAGTGTTTTGTAAGTGAAGTCTGACTGGCACTTCAGTGGTTAAATGCAACCACAATCAAGTGTGCAAAAGCGTGTGCCATGACTTTCAATTGCCACTACAGATCCATGCCTCCATTACTGATCCAGCAAACGTGGCATCACGTTCAAATAAAAACACAGACCTGATCTTTTTTCTCTGCAGCTTCTGAAAAACAAAATCTCATTATGACTGACCAGCCAGAAGTTACACCCGAAATCTCATAAGTGCTTTTTGAAAAGTGCTAAGGACGGCGGCTGCAGTGGGACATGCTCACTGTCACAAAAATCAGCGGATGCCCAATGTCAGGCAAATGGCTGGTCTGAGCATTTCAAACCCACCAGGAAAGAAAATGTTAGCAAAAGCAGCAGCGATAGGTTTAATGTTAGGTAGATAACCTGGTAACCAAAGGAACACATATGGAACTCTCTACTGCCCATAAACAGTTCTGAAAGTACTTAAATTGGAGGACTATTTTTTAGTATTTGACGTATCGAAACCTCCTATTTTTATGTTTGACTTCTTTTTTGCAATTTTTTTTTTTAATAATTACTTGGAGACCCATTTTATAAGCACAATAACACACTCCAAGGTGTGGGTTATGGCGTGATGAGAGCACTTCCCAGGTGTTAAAGGCACTTGGTGCAAGTGCCGCATGTCTTATAACGCACCTGGAGCATGCTCTTATCAGGCCATAACCCACACCTCATCGTGTGTTATTGCTTGCAGAAATCGAGGAGTCTGCTTTTACCAGGATCAGCCTTGTGCCTGCTTTAAGTGTGTCTCAATAACACATTTTAGCTCTGCGTGTGACCAGCAAAGATGTGGCCTCTGTCATAACTACGGGCATGGAAACACCACATGTCCAAATCCTTTTTGTTGCAACCTCTGTGAGGAACATGGCCACTCCTTTCATAACTTTCATAGGCCCTCCCATAATAGGATAGTTATGACTAGGACTACCTCATAGGTAAAGCTCAGAGAGCTAGGCCCCCCTAGGAGGCCCACTGATACAAACATACAAAATTTGCCAGCAGATAAAGGCCTAGAGGTCTATCAAGTCTGCTCGAATGTGCAGCTAGCATCCCTTATTCTGCAGCTGCCCCTCCCTTCCACCCTTCCCCTTCATTAACCCTCCCCCTTGTCCTGTCCCATCCTCGTTTGAAGCAGTCCACTGTTCTACTGCATACCACTTCAGCAGGTAATGCATTCCATCCAGCCACCACCCTCTCTGTAAAAAAGTGTCTCCTCATCTCCCTCCTGAACCTTCCTCGCTCCAGTCTCATATCACGGTCCCTGGTGGCTTGGTGATCAATCTTTTCGCTCCCATCCTAGGCCTGCAACTACCTCAGCCTTCCCAGAACCCTGATGACAAGGCAGACCCTACGGTGGGAGGGCCTACGGAAGAAATTTTGGTTGAGAACACTATAGATTCCAAGACCGCAGGCACTTCTAGTGTAATGACCCCTCCTCCAGCTCAGAGTCCACAGGATGCTGAGGCTGTAGAACATGTGGCTCCTATTGTGTAAACTGGAGATCAGCAAGACATGCCTCCCCTTCCCCCACCTCATTTAACTCAGGATGAGCAAAAGTCACCCATGTCTGAGGAGGCTGTGATGCACCCAGTTACATGGCGAAAAAGCAGCAGGAGTCATAAACCTAAAACTAAGAAGCCTGAGGGTAATTCCTGTCTCTAACAGATTCTTAGCCTTACAGATGAGAACAATGTGGAGATATATGGGAGATATGGAAAAAGAGGATGATGAGTCTTGAGATTTCTTAGTTGCATCTCTGAATGACTTCTCCTTAAAACTGGAAGATTCCCAAATGGATTCCTCTACCTCAAGGAAAAAAGAAACTGTGCTAAGTCACAATCTTTGAAACCGAGAGGTAGTTCATTATGACTACATTGCCCCCTGCTCCTCCCTAGCTCTTGCCCCTTGGCTATCCTTTTGGTAGCCCCTTGCCCCTCCTGCCCCAACAGGCAGTTTTTTTTCACCTACTCTCACCATGACTGTTCCCCTTCCCTTCCCCACTAGACCCTCCGGGGGCGTGGACACCCTTACAAGCCAGTCTGTCTCCCTGCCTTCTCCCAAATCACCCCCTGCTTGACTCTCCACAAAAGGGCTAAAAATTGCCCACCTAAACGTTCACAGCCTTTTAGCCAACCTGGCAGAACTTACTGCTTGGGTCACCCACTACAATCCGAATATCCTGGGTATTTCAGAAACTTGGCTGAAGCCTCAGATTCCGGATGCCATGTGCACCCTCCCGGGGTACAGCCACATCAGATGTGATCGCACGGGCAACAAACGGGGTGGCGGGGTGCTACTCTATTACAAAGTGCACCTTGAAGTGTCCACCATTGACCACCCACCAAACTCCTCCCCCTCCAGTGAGTTCCTGCACGCCCTTCTCCTGCTTGGGCACACAAAGAAATTACACCTGATATGTACCTATAACCCGACTAAGGGCGGACTGTCAGGACTCTCCTCACTTCTCCACAGTACTAGTAACAAAGTGGGTCCCAATGAAATCCTCATCATAGATGATTTCAACTTAGACTGGTTGGCACCCAACCGCAAATTATATGAGCCACTGCTCTCGGGTCTTGCCCTAAGCCAGATTATCACTGAGCATACCAGGCCCTCCTCCCGGGGAGGCTAAAGGGTCTCTAATCGACTGGATCCTGACCAACAGACCTGATAGGATCACATCCTCAAGTATTCTCCCTGATGCCATCTCTGATCACTTGCCTATCTTCTGCACATGGGTCATCTCCCAGACTAAAATCCCCAGTAAAGTGATCCAGATGAGGGATTACTCAAAGTTTAACATACATGACTTCCTCTCAGACCTCATGCTAGTTGACTGGTCAGGGGTCACTGCCCTATATGACCCAGCACAAGCCCTGGATGAATTCCTTACTAAATTCATCCCCGTGCAGAACAAACACGCTCTCCTCACTAGGAGGCGAGTGAGGGGCACCATTACCAAATGGCTTCATGGGGGCCTATTCTCCCTTATGAAACTCAGGGACAAATGCTGGGTGACCTTCAAGGCCTCCCAAAGCAACACTGATCTCCTTGCTTATAGGACCCTCAGAAACTCATGCAAAAAAGCCATCCGCTCTGCAAAAAGCGAGTACTGCCAATCCGCCTTGCGCTCCTCAGCCAGCAACCCGAGGAGTTTCTGGCAGAATATCAGAAGCGCGGTTGGTGGGTCTGCCAGAGTGCAAGTCACTGACTTACTCATTGGCGGGGTCAGCTGTAATAACCCCCATACTATCTCAAATACCTTTAACTCCATGTTCTTTGAACTGTCTGCCCCACCTTCCCTGTCCACTGCTCCCAAGTCCCCTGACTCCCCACCACCCCTCTACCTCCAACAAGTGTCTGTCAGTGAGACCCAGAAGTTCCTCGCCAGCCTCCCTCACAGCTGGGTGGGGCAAGACAGCCTTGAGCCGAAACTGCTCAGACTAGGGCACCACCTCCTTGCCAGGCCCATCACACACATCTTCAATGTCTCCCTTAACTCCGGGATCATCCCAGATATCTGGAAAGTGGCGAAGGTTGTCCCAGTCCTAAAACAAGGCAACCCCAAGGATCCCCTGAACTATCGACCCATTGCCATACTGTCTGCTGCCTCCAAAATTCTTGAGAAAATTGTGGCCTCCCAGCTATCCCAGTACATACAGAACCATAACCTCCTCTCTCCGGCACAACATGGGTTCAGGAAAGGGCATAGCACGTCCACCGCCCTTGCTGTAGTCACCTCGACTATCAGAACTGCTGCCGACCAGAGCAACCTTATTGAAGCCATCTTTGTGGATCTCTCCAAAGCCTTTGATAAGGTTGATCACTCACTCCTCAGCTCCACTCTCCTATCCCTTGGTTTCTCCCCCCCGCCCATGCGTGGTTCCTCAACTACCTCTCCGACAGACAGCAGTACACCAACTTTAATCACACCCTCTCCACCCGCTCTCCTGTCCGCTGCGGGGTCCCCCAGGGTTCTGTCCTTGGCCCAACCCTCTTCTCCCTCTTCATCAATGAACTTCCACCCATCACTGTCCATGGGCATACCACCCTGTATGCGGATGACCTTGTCATCCTGGCCAGTGCCTGGGACATCGCCACCATAAACTCTCAACTAAATGCTGACTTCAAATGCATTCAGTCCAGGTTGGTGAAACACAGACTCACCATCAACCTTAAGAAAACCCAAGCCATGCTTTTTGGTTCACAGAACAAGATTAAATCCTGCTTTACTCCCCTTCAAATACTTGGGGCTGACGGCTCCCCCCTGCAGACAGTGGCTGCAGTCAAGTACCTTCGCGTCACTCTGGACCCGGAGCTTGATCTTACCCTGCATATTCAGAATGTCAGCAAGGCTACTAATGGTAAGCTCGGCCTCACTTACAGAGCCAAAAACTGCTTAACTCCAGCAGCTCGTATGGCCCTAGCCAGAGGGGTCCTCCTCCCTACACTCTGCTATGGGCTGGTGACCTTTGCCCCAGTACCCATATCTAGCCTCCAGAAATGGGACACTGCCTACAATAACATCTGCCACTTTGCACTCTCCGCCCCTCCCCTCACACACCACTGTGATCTCTACACAAGTCTGGAGTGGCTCCCTCCAGAGAAGCACCACACCTTCGCGCTTGGGAATTTCATCCGACAACATCGTCAGATCGGCCACCCCCTCTGCCCTTGCCCCTCAACCCTGGCCCCCCATCCTATCATCTCAGGTCGAGGGCAGCACTAGATCGCCTGGTTCCTAGAACCCGCTCCCTTATGGGGGATCGGGCCTTCACCACCTATGCCCCAAATATTTGGAACTCGCTTCCAGCCCTCACCCGGTCCTCCTCCTCCCATCCCCACTTCAAAACCTCCCTTTGGAACTTCCTGAAATCATCCCCCACATGTCCCTGTACCTCGTAGTCCACCTAAGAACTTGTATACTGAGGGCTCTTAGCATCCACTGCACTTACCCTCCAGTATTGGTAGTGAATCCGGTACTGGACATCCGCTCACTATTCTCTCTCTCTCTCTCTCTCTCTACTCCTCCCTCCCTAATGATTCACCCGTCCATCTAGACCCCCCCACCCCACCTCACTGCTACCCCCCACCCCTTGTTTCTGTCTCTGCCCCCAGCACTTACTTCTGTTTGCACTAATCGCACTTGTTATGTATTTTGCTGCTCACTGCCATGCCCACCATGTATGTTCCACAATCGTATGTATCCTGTGCTAATCAACTCTAACGCTGTCTTGCTTCCTAATTCATTCCAGGTTATGTCTGTTATTTTCTTATATGCTAAATTTGACTTAATACGGTCAGCTGCCTATCCAATTCCTGTTAAGCCTGTTTATTCAACTGTATGTAATTGACTCCTTCACTGTTCTTGTATGCTTCTACTTATGTAACCCTCCCGGGTCACACCTGAAAATAGGCACTTGACTGTCTAGTGTGCCTTACCCGGTTAATAAAAATAAATAAATGACGAGGTATATTGGTTTTCTCTACTTATGGTGGTGGATAAGCACTTTTTTCCTGTGTTAATTTTAAATACTTATAGCATGACGTCTCAGATAAACTGCTTGTTGACATTTTCCCTGCTCTCAGCAACCTGAAGGTATCATACTGGTGCAGGATGCCTGGCTTAAAACTAAATCTGAACTATCCAGGGCTAAGGTGTTATGGACTAAAGGTCCATCTTTTTGGTCCCCAGGTGGTGGAATTCATGATGGTATGGGTATTCTTTTTAAGGGTTCTGACTGGCATATTACCAGATTAGCACACATATACCCTGGGAGAGCTTTAACGGTGGATACTGCAAAAGGGGAACTTAGATTACTCGTTCTTAATATGCATGTCGCAAACAAAAGCCTTGTGTATTGAGCTCTTTAAGGAAATTTGTCCCTATCTTTATACAGTACCTCCAGATTTGTTGTTCTTGGACAGTTTAAACTGTCCACTTACTCACGTTGCTGACAGGGATATGTTAAATAGAATAATAGATAGGTTCTGGTGTATTTCAAGGTAGTAATTCCATCAAGAGGTTCTGGGGACACAGAAAACCTCGAGAGCGGCTGAGAGGTTTCATCCCAGAACTCTCAGGCCAGAATACTATGTCTCAGAACCTGTTGATATTTTTATAATATATGGATACGGGTGGAATTGACTCACCTCCGTTTGACCACTGGAGTCAGCGGGTGGATGTGTGCTGGCAGGGTTCCCCAGTCCTGTGTGGATGAGCGGCTGCTGTGGGCTTCATTTAGCCTGTTTTTTTTTTATTTGTTTGTCAGTGGCGGTATCGGCGAGCAGAGGAGCCCCGGAGAGAGTCCGATTGTTAATAATACAAGACAAATGGTTTTCAAAGAAAAAAAAAAACGGTTGCTGCAAGGAAGATTGTCTCGCTAAGCGAGCGAGCAAGCCGCCATGTTTTCAGACTCATTCTGCCCGCCCACAGAGGAAAAGCGGCCAATCAGAAGGCATCGCCTTTTAAGACGTCGGGGATAGACTTGCATATGCGCTCTTCAGCTTTGTTAATAATACTATCGTTCGGGTGCCGAACGATAGTATTACAGCACCCCAACGATAGTATTATCACTCAGGAAGAGTAGTATTATCGCTCCAGGAGCGATGGTATTACCAGGAAATTTTTGTATGCTTTTCAAGCATATTAATTTAACAATCCATATATTAAAAAAAAATTAAAAAGAAATGAACTGTGACTCAAACCTTCTAGACGAAATGGTAACCACTGCAGGTCTCCAAGATGCCTACAGGGTGTTGCACGGGTGCGGAGGTTTCACTTTTTCCAAAGGTAACATTACTTCCTGAACTGATTTTGTGTTCGTTTCAAAACTCCTGGTAGTCTTCAGTGCAGAAAGGTTGGCAGTACAAACATCAGATCACATGGCTTTACGCCGCAAGTTTTCAATAACAGCTGCACCCCCACAAGGCAGACGAGAATGGCATTTAAATCCCTCAGTACTGACCCAACCCTGGGTGTGTAAAAATGGTCTCAATAAAGGCACACCAAGCTTTTAGTGTAATCTGCCTGTGATTCTTGGATGGAGTGGTGTGAAGATATAAAAGGGGATTTTAGGGCTTTTTTCTGTAGAACAGCATTCAAACATCACACGTCAGTTTATAATAAATATCTAATGCACTTCTGGGCCGCAGTATCTCGCTTGATTGTGTTGCTGCATTTCACCCCCCCCACCGTGTGGACACCTACCGCATCGTGGTAAGCTGCTCACTGAACCTCTCCGCAGCCGCTTTCTTCTTGCAATCGTGCCGCATATTAAGGCAAAACTCCTGCCATGAGGACTGTTTGTTCCGAAGCAACTGAAGCACTCCCATCATGCTCCATGGCCACTCCCATGATTCCTTGGACAACTATATGGAGCAACGGAGCAACTTAAATTGATGTACTGCCTGCTGCGTGGACAGTGGGAACCCACCATGCTCAAGGTACAGTCCATCCTGCATCGGCTCAATTTTATACCGCATTGCCCATGTAAAGACGGCTTAAGTCTACGTGTGCATTTGCATAAGCTCTTAGATCTACCCAGCACAAAAGGGGGGCCTATATACAGTGAATAGCCTCAGTCAAAGAAGCTATGAGCTCCTTTCAGTACAACAGGGCAGCTTCATTACAGCAGGAATTGCTCAGTGGACTAAGTAGGTTTTTCATAGTTTGAATGCTGCCATGTGAGGGTGGCAGCTACGTATCTGTCCACCTTATCACTTCTGAATGGGAAAACAGTTTCCCAAGTCTCTGAAATGTTGTCTGCTACAGAGCAGTACATATCTGAGTTATACGCACCAACTAAGGTTCCAACAGCATCTCAGTTCCTGTCTAGATTACCTCTTCCTTTGCTGGATCCTTTAGTTGCTCAGTCCATGACTACTCCCCTCACAGAAATGGAAGGGGCAGAGGTCATTAAATCTCTCAGAAGTAATTCTTCACCAGACAGCAATGGTTTCCTTCAGAATTTTATAAAACTTCCTCCCCTCAGCTTGTCTGAGTCAACAAATTTATACAACATACAGTTGGAGATTGGTACTTTTCCTGAGTCCACATCTACTGCTTTGATAATTTTTCTTCACAAGAAAGGGGACAGGTCATGACTGAATAACTGTCACCCCATCTGGTTTGTTAAATGTGGATCAAAAGATTCAAAGGTCCTAGTGAAACGGCTTGAGCAGGCAGCTGTATCTTTGGTTTCCCAGCACCACATGTGTGCATTGCCAGAAAAAACAATTTACTGTAATATTACTTAGAGAAGTTTTCGAGGGGGGAGGCTCAAGGTGCAGTATCAGGCTATGTGATCGCTTTGGATCAACAGAAAGCCTTGGATAGGCTGGCTCGTGAGTACTTGCTTATGGCACTAAAATATTTTGGGATTCCTGCAATTTTTATTAAATGGTTGGAAAATCTACACTACAAGACCTATGTTAACCCACTGGTTAATGGCTGGAAAGGTACTCAGACAGTTTTTAAAGGAGTCTGGCAAGGGTGTCATGTAAGCCCTTTGTTATATGTTTTAGGGACTGGCTCTTTACTAAGGGTTCTGGCAAGTAGTCAGATGGGTTTGGGTTGAATTTGAAAGTAAATCTTCTAACCCTTACTGTTTTAGCTTCAACAGATGAGATCTTTTTTTTTTTTTTTTTAGCAGGAAGCCTCTAGGGCCTTGTTGGAGCAAATTTTACAGGATTTCTCTCTGACCTCCAGATCCAAGATTGATCTGGAGAAATGCAAGGGTGAGGGTACTGGGACTCTTAAAAATAAAACCACAGCAGTAGCCTATACTGAGGTCACAGGTGAGACAATAAATATATCAGATATCTTGTATGGGGAGGAGGATATTGTTCTGCCGAATTGGGAATTCTAGGATTTCTTCAGCAGGCACTCTGGTGCAGCAGGGGAAGAGATAGCGGGAAAGCAATAAGGTTTCCTTGCTAAATCCCTGTTAATGCCTTGATTTTTGTCAGTTTTTGTTTTTCACCTACCTCCTCAACTGGAAGCAAGTTTTTTTTAAATATTTTTTTATGTTACTTTGGGGTAATAGATTAAATACAGTAAAAATTAGTATAACATAGTTGTCTGTTCAATAGGGTGGTTTGGACATGATTAACCCAGTACTCATTTTCTTCAACATTTTCCTTTTTTTTGTTTAATTTCAGTAGAGTCATAAAGCACTAAAATAGAATGTGGGTCCCCATGTTACAGAGCTAGATGAACCCTTTAATGGATCAGTGGCAGAGGGACATTTCCAGCTTCTGTAAGGATAGCATTTATGAAGCTCAGAGAAAATTAGCTCTGGGTTTTTACGTACTTTATCCAGGAAGCAAATATACAATACAATAATGCTATTTTTTCAGGTCTCTCCTGATTTTGTAGGGTGTTCTCAGCAGTGTAATAGTACAGTTACATAAGAACTCACCGGGATAGTAGACCTTCGAGGGGATATCTTGCAGCAGGCCATCATATGTAGGACTCCGCCGTCAGGCACTAGGAGCACATGGAAACGTTCTAGCTAGCAGTCTACCAGAAGGGGTCCGTCCATCTCCAACATCACTTTCTGACATCAGCTACCCTATATAGATGGGTGGCCCCGATGGCCACCCCAGTTCTCCCACCAAAGACCCAAGGATACCTGGTTGAGGGAGCTGAGGAGAAACACAAGGTTCAAAGAAACCAGAAAAGGGAAAGCTGAAGGTCCCCTCAAGGACAGGAGACACAGCAGGATAAAAAAACACAAGGGGAAGGAAGGAGGGAAAAGTAAGGCCTACTACAAGAGGTCCCCTCAAAGAACTACTGTTACGGTAAGTTCTAGCGTGACTGTACTATCTTACTTTGGGGGAATCTCTTGCAGCAGACCATCACACGTAGGACGAGTACCAAGCAGTTCCAAACCTGACATCACTGGCAGACTGGGTAGAGGTGAAAGCACCTAAGAAAGTAGGCCTTGTAACACAGCCAGGCCGGAATTGGCCCTGTCCAAACTGTAGTGCTTGGTGAAGGTGTGGACTAAACGCCATGTGGCTGCCACGCAGATCTCCACAGCTGAAACATTATGGAAGCACACCACAGACGCAGCCACACTCCTGGTGGAATGGCCATGAACCCCTCCTAGGAAGGTCCTTGATATACTTCCAGTAACAAAAAAGGCATGAAAATGGCAACTGAAGCAATGGCAGTTTCCCTGCAGATCCGACGTTACTTGGTCGACAACAGGAAAGAGCTGGGGAGGATGTGGGGGCCGCCCAACTATAAAGGGTAGCTGACATCACAGAGTGACATTGGAGATGGCTGGCCCTCTTCTGGTAGACTGTTACCTTGAAAGTTTCTGTGTGGTCCTATTGCCTGATGGCGAAGTCCTATGCATGATGGCATGCTGCAAGAGATTCCCCCGAAGTAAGATCAGTCAGTACTTAAAATGCTCTCTAACAAAGGTATACCAAGGTAAATGTGGGCTGTGTTATGGTTATATGTTCGTGGGAAGTAGGGGGTTGAATATTCAAACAAACAAAAGTGTTTAGAAGAAGGTTATTGTCCAAGGCCTAAATGTATAAATATTATGCAGGCACAGGAGCATCTATTTAAAGAATTTAAGTACATACAAGACTTTTGGAGATATCTAGGATGGAAATGGAACTGGCCATCTTTAAAGGAAGTTCCTTATGAGTGCCTTAACTTTGGATTAGCGCCAGAGGTTGGGAATATGTCCATAAGAACACAATTGGTGTACTTTCTGTAATTTTGAAGTTTTGTTTGTGGCAGGCACCATTGTGCCTTCTCTTTTCAAAAAAAACTGGCTTCCTGTCAGGAATTAGATATAACTGTTGTTAATGCCTGTAGAAAAGGTTGTCTCTTTTTTTTTTTTTACTTTGTTTTTATTCTCCTACCTACCTGCAGTAGCCCCGCTCTTCAGGGCCCCAATGCATCCTGCATCGGAGCTCCCCCGAGGATCGTCAGCCCATATGGGTGCCCCGCTCCTGGACCCTGAGCACTCCGGATGACCCCCCAGCCAGGGTGGAGGAGTCCCCCCCAACTCCCTCAGACCTACTACTGAGCGTGCATCTTGCGCTGTCATCTTCAGATTCCTCTGATTGCGGCGCTGGAACCCCTCTACTGGTGTCACTGCGAGGTGTTTTCCTGGATTTTCTCCCACCCCCTGCAGGCGTCAGTGCACTGGGAGGGCCAATGAGACAAAGGCATGGTGAGACGTGCCTTTGCTCTGGCCCTTGGCTGATGTCCACCCCTCCCAACACATCTTGCTGCCTCTGACTGCATTTTTCACCCGAGTTCCCCCAGGTGGCAGTATTCCAGCGAGGTCTGCATTCCTCCCCGCCCCAGAGAAGAAGAGCAGCCATCGAGCATTTGATCCTTCTCCTCCCCTGCCGACCCCCAGAGGCCCGTGCTCGTTCCCGAACATGTGTCACCAGCATAGCATGAGGCAAGGCGTCCAACACATCAGCCCTCAGCGCCACCAGGCGGGCTTGTAAAAAGGTTTTTGACAGCCAACCCTGTGGCACTGAGGGCTGGATGCCTTACTTCGTATTACGGCAGTGACCCAGGTTCAGGAATAACCTTGGGTTGTTGGCGTGCCAGCACGGGGTGGGGTGCAGAATAGACCACTGGCTCTCCTGTCTCAGGAGGAAGGGTCGCCCGTCCATAGTCTCACCACCACCACCAGATGGAGGTCTGGTGGCAGGCGGTAACGGAGCAACTGGTAGGGTGGGGTGTCCCGTAGTGCATGACATGTGCATGCTTCCACATGTGCATCCTACGCCAGGACGCAGGGAGGTCGGGGAGAGAACAGAAAAAAAAAATCCTATAAACTACATATAGAAACAAACAAAAAAAGGTTTTGACCCTGATTTGAAACTTTTAAAAGGGACTCAGACATGGCATCTCTGGGCCCATATCCTTGGTTGTGTGGTGAGGCCCATGACCTCTTTAACTGAATGCTCTTGTATACTGTAGTAGTACTTTTTTTTTTTTTAATGGGTGCATTTCTTATGAAGTCTGTGGGAATTAGATGTTGATTTTCGCTCTGTGTTTTTTTCCTGGCTATTAGCTTCCTTAGGAAGCTGATTAGCTTATTAGTTTGAGAGGCAGTATAGTGTAGTGGTTGAGCTGCAAACCTGGAGACTTGGGTTTGAATCCCATAAGCCCCATTTGCATACTGTGTGACCCTGAGCAAGTCACTTACCTTCCTTGTGCTCCTGGGTCGCACCTGGAAACAATCTCTGGCTTAATGTGAATTTCCTGGTTAAACAATTTCCCCTTTCTCTTGTATTTAATATTTTTTGTACTGCATTATCTCATGCTTTTCTGTATTTTGTGGTTTGTGCTTTGTCTGACTTTTCCAGTAATAAAAAAAATTCCCCTACTCTTTTTCAAGAGTCTCATAGGATCTTTAACGTTCACCTAAACAATCACCAGAACAGGCAGACAGGACATTGATTTAACATGTCAATCAATCAATCAATCAATCAATCAATCTATTTTTAAATTTCAGGTGGCTGAGGAGTTGAAAAAGAAACTTGCAAACTCTGCTTATCTTGGAAGTAACCTCATCAGTGTTTAAATACTTCATTCTGGTTGTCCCTTGGGGGTAGCTGGATTGACTACTAGGCTTTTGGGACTGAAACTATTTTTAAATAATTTACTGGTGCGTAGGAGTTTGTGATAGTTAAACTCTTTTTAAACAGAGTTACTGGGGTTAAGGAGTGGTCACAGAAAAACCTGCAGTGTGAAACAGGAAAAGACGGTCTTTCAAGCAACAGAGGTGGTGGATTAAGGTTTACGTTTGTTTGTTACAATTCTTAAGATTTTCAGTGCAGGAAGAGTTTAAAGCACAGCTGACTTATTTTGGGCGGACAGCTCTCAGAGCACAAACCACCAGGCCTGTTTTGGGGCTGGGAAGGTTTACCTGTGTCTGACTTGGATGTGGATTTTCTCTGATTGATTAGCAGGGTATTTCTCTATCAAATTGTTGTGTAGGGCATCTTCCTGACAGGAAGGCACTCATTGCAGCAGTGGGTCAGAGCTTCTAGCTGATTGTTTTGCGAGGCACAGTTTAGGCCCAACCCTTCCACCCCTCACCCCACCACCCCTGGAAATAGTTCCTTTATACCTGGGGTTCTGACATCATTTCCTCAAGAGTGCAAGGTGCATGTCACTGTCATATCCTCTCTAGCACACTGCACTGACAATATAAGCATAAACATTGTATAATATAAATATATTTCTACATTACAAACCAATCACACTCAAAAAAAAAAAATGTGGGGAGTAGTGCAATGTAATGGCTGTGGGGCAGCAGTCTTCCGGGAGTCTTTCTGGAGGCTGAGATGCTGCCCTATTTGCAGACAACTGTCTGCCCTGAGGGAGGAAGTTGCCCGTCTTCAGGCCACACTGGACAGTAGTACAGGGACCTTCCCCCAGGCCACAATGGACAGTAGGAAGGGAACCTCCCCCATCCAGGGAGCACCAGAACCACCACCACTACCTCAGAGGTTGCAAAGAAAGCACAGCAGTTGGACCACAGTGGGCTCAGGGAGGATGAGGATGGTGAAACAGAGGCACACCCAGTCAGATGTTACACACCACAATCCATACGCCATTCTGGGGGAGCATAGCTCCCCTATAGATACACCCACAGAGGAGACTAAGGAGGCTGAGGACAACTGTCACAAGGGAGGCCCACAGGAAGGAGGCAGAGGACACCACAAGGAAAGGAAGCAGCTCCTGGTGGGGGACTCAATTATTAGGGGGATAGAACTGGGAGGAGCTGGGAAATCTGAAGTAAGGTGCCTGCCTGGTGCCATGGCTTGGAGGGACAGGAAGCGCATCCTCAGGATCACAACAACAGCTGCAAGGGATTCTGAGCTGGACGAATTGTCCACCTAGGGACAAATGACTTGGCTCATCATGAGGTTAGAGCAGTGCAGGAGGACATTGCAGAGTTGGGGAGGGCCTAAGACAAGTAGCAAACACAGTATCCTTCTCAGAGGTGCTGCCTGTCAAAGGCATGGGGAGGCGAGGTAATTGGCACCATGCAGTTTAATGAATGGTTGAAAAATGGTGCGAACACAGGGGTTTAGCTTCATTGGGGACTGGGGTTCCACCTGGAGGGACACCAGCCTATACTCGGCAGGATGGTCTGCATCTGTCCAGGAAGGAACAAGTCTTTTGAGCAATCGGTTTAAATGCTTCATTGGCAAGCTTTTAAACTAGTCAATGGGGAGGCACTGACAAGCAGCAGAAAAATCCCAGCCTCTCCTACAAAACAGGGTACTAAATGAGAAAAGACCAAGGTAGAGCGGTCAGTGGGGATGCTGCAACAGAAGGTAAGGCCATCAAAAATGGAGAGCAATAGTACCAATGCCCGTAGTCTAGGTAACAAGATTCCTGAATTAGTGGCCTTGATGGAGGAACATCTGGATATCGTGGCAGTCACAGAAACATGGTACACACAAAACCATGACTGGGACGTAAACATACCAGGATACACTATCTACAGGAGGGACAGGGAGGTTAAAGAGGGGAGGTAGTTCTTTACATAAGGGAAGGAATAAAAGCAACAGAACAAAAGGGTAAACAGGGAGGAGAAGAAGCACTGTGGGTAAATTTGGAGACAGGCAATGGCACCACAATCCGCACAGAGGGTTGTATACAGACCCCCTTCTCA
The DNA here is from genome assembly GCA_016271365.2 of Neoceratodus forsteri. Taxonomy (NCBI): domain Eukaryota; kingdom Metazoa; phylum Chordata; order Ceratodontiformes; family Ceratodontidae; genus Neoceratodus; species Neoceratodus forsteri. The sequence continues at coordinate 958,274,096 of CM028130.1, read as the reverse complement.
GGGGGAGGAAGTGGACAAGGAAATGATAGAAAGTATACTTAGAATGGCAGAAAAAGGGAGATATTGCTGATGGGTGATCTGAATATGCCAGATGTTAACTGGAGCGCAGTTGCAGCTGCCACTGAAAAGTGCAGTTATTCTAGATGCCTACAGGGGCATGCCTTAGACAACTAGTACTGGAGCCCACTCGAGAGGGAGCAATATTAGACTTGATACTCTCAAATGGAGATGGAGAGGATCACAGATGTAGAAGTGGGTAGCCATCTGGGAACTAGCGACCATCGAACAGTATGGTTCACAATAAACACATCAATAGAGTCAAGCCATACAAAGACAAAAAGTACTGGACTTTAGGAGGGCTGACTTTGCCAAAATGGGTGAGTGCCTAAGGAATGCACTAGCAAATGGGCGGGAAGGAGGTGGAAGAACAATGGGAATAATAAAACTGCCATCACAGAGGTAACGAGCCTTTGTGTGAAGCAAATAAACAAAACAAGACGATGTAAGAAACCACTATGGTTCTCAAAGGAAGTGGCAGTGAAGGTTCAAGAGAAAAGAAAGCATTCCGAAGTACAAGGAATCGCAGCAGGAGCAGGACAGAGAACTGTATCAGTTAAAGCAAAGGAGGCTGGAAGGCAGTCAGAACAGCAAAGGCCCAAACTGAGGAAAAGATAGCCAACTCAGTTAAGAAGGGAATAAAACCTTTTATAGGTACATCAGGAGCAAAGGAAGACCAAGGAGGGATAGTGAGGCTTATAAAGGGAGGGAGGGTGGGCAGAGGAGAATGTGAAAAGGCAGAGAAACTAAACAAATATTTTTGCTCAGTATTTACAAAGGAAGAGGGAGGTACATAAAACAAACAGTAGTAACACTCTGGATACAGAAATTGATACCAGCCATTTACAGAAGAAAGGGTTCTGAAAGAACTCTTAAAACTGAAGGTGGACAAAGCAACGGGGCCTGATGGGATTCATCCCAGAATTTAAAAGAACTAAGGGTAGAACTAGTGACACCACTGACTACCCTCTTTAACAAATCATGGGAGGATGGGGTGGTACCGAGGACTGGAGGAGGGCAGATGTGATTCCCTTCACAAAAGTGGAGCAAGGCAGAAGCAGGAAACTATAGACCTGTTAGTTTAACCTCAGTGATAGGAAAATGATGGAATCACTTCTAAAGGAAAGAACTGTCGCGTATCTAGAGGCCAGAAGGGCACAGGACCCTAGGCAGCATGGATTCACAGCGGAAGGTCATGCCAGACCAGATCTGATAGATTTCTTGACTGGGTGACCAAGTAGTAGATCAGGGAGGGGCTGTGGACATGGCCTACCTAGACTTTAGCAAGGCATTTGACACAGTCCCACACAAAAGATTAATATATAAGTTAGCCAGCCTGGAGTGGGTCCCAAGATGACAGCCTGGGTAAGAATTGGCTGGAGAATGGGACACAGAGAGTAATAAGTAAATGGAGTCCACTCAGAGAAAGAGGTTACTAGCGGGGTACCCATGAGGGTTCAGTATAGGACCAGTCCTCTTCAATGTCTTTATAAGCGACATTATAGAAGGACTGGAAGGAAAAGCATGTCTCTTTGCAGATGACACTAAGATCTGCAACAGAGTTGATACACAGGGTGGGGTGGAAAGGATGAAAAGGGACTTGCAAGGTTAGAGGAATGGTCAAATGTGGCAGCTTAGATTCAATGCTAGAAGTGCAAGGTAATGCACCTGAAACAAAACCCAGGGAAGAGTACACAATGGGGTGAGATACTAACAACAACAAAAATGGAAAGAGACCTGGGGTAGTCATATCAGATGACCTAAAGGTGGGCAAGCAATGTGAGAAGGCAGCAAGGAGGGCTGGGGGATACTGGGATGCATAGGAGAGGCATCACCAGTAGAAAACAGGAAGTTGTTATCCTCTGTACAGACAGCTGGTGAGACCCCATCTGGAGTACTGTGTGCAGTTCTGGAGACCCAATCTCCAAAAGACATAGACAGGATGGAAGCTGTCCAGAGGAGGCAACTAAAATGGTGCAGGGTCTGCACCGGAGGACATATGAAGAGAGACTTAAGGAGCTTAATATGTATAGCCTCGAGGAAAGGAGGGAGAGGGGACATGATAGAAACTTTCAAGTACCTCAAGAGAATCAACAAAGTCCAAGAGGGTAGCATCTTTCAAAAAAAGTGTGCAAGAACAAGGGCACAATTTGAAGATGGGGGCAGCTCAGAGGTAATTTAAGGAAGTATTTTTTCACAGAGAGGGTTGTGGATGCATGGAATGGCCTTCCGGAGGAGGTTGTGGAGTCAAAATCAGTGGTGGAATTCAAGCATGCATGGGATAGTCATAAGGCAATTCTGGGGGTTGGGGGTAGGAAGAAGTAGGCTGCTGGTTAACTAGGATCTGCAGCTATCCAGTAGGTAGGGAAATGGGCAGACTGGGTGGGCCAAGCGGTCCTTATCTGCCGTCAAATTCTATGTTTCTGTGTTTCTATGTAATTAATCAAGTCTTTATTTAAGCAGGCGTTCATCGTTGAGCAGAAGCTCATTTGCAAGATGGACCTGGGTGGAGCATGAACAATTGTATATACAGGTCAACACAGGTATTTACAAGGCAATACAGATACTCTTTACAGAGAGGAAGAAAAAGAAGTTCATATGTACATAGAATTATACAGATATTGTACAGATTACACGGTATTTACATACATAGAAGTGTCTATAGGAAGATAAAGCAGGTTATCTAAGATTGCAGGAGGAAGTAAGGGAAGAAAAAAATAAAAATAAAAATATACACCAGGTAGAGGTGAAGGTAGGGGGGAAGAGAGGGAGGGAAGTAGGGGGAGAAAGGCTAGGAGGGCACGGTGCACAGAAAGGAGTTGGAGAAGGTGGATGGAGAAAAGGAGTATGTGTGAGCCCCGGGATTGAATGCTATAAAGTACGGGGCATGGTAGAATGTCACAACCCAGGGTAGTGAGCTCCTATCCGAGGTTGGGAAAGGAAGAATAAGGGATGGATGGGCCTAGTGTTGATAAGACAGGGGGATAAGAGAGAGAACAATTAGGCTGGTGAGGAGCAAGCTGGGGGGGTCAGTACTTAAAATTGGGTCTAGGCGTGGCTATATACCAGTGCAGACACCGGTACTGGGTCTGAGTGGGTGAAGCAGTTACATACTTCTCTGATTGTACGGAAATAAAGTATCTTGAAAGCATTTATACCAATTAGAGTGCGTAATTTGAGGGTTTTTGTAGATCATTCATAAGGTAGGTAGTACGTAAGCTTATGGCTGCCCCTGCCAAGCGGATTTTGCTTTAGGTACTTTATGTAATAGCTGAGTAACTTCTAACGCCGTATTTCCCAATTATACTCAGGGGAAGACAGCAGGAGATATAGTAAGGCAGCTTATTAGAGATGGCTCTATAGGTCCAGAGAGGCGCTTCTGTGGCGCCTGAACTTTAGTGATGTCCATCCCACTGCCGCATATAGGGTGCAGTGATGTGTGTCAAGGGGAGTCCGATATAAACCTCAGTGCTCGATGGTAGAGTGTGTCCAGTTTAGCCATGTAAGATTTGGGGCACTGGCTGTAGAGGAAGTCAGCGTAATCAACCAATGATAGGAAAATGGATTGGACCAGTTGTTTCTTGGCATCTCTGGTGAGAAATTGGCTGATTCTAAAAAACAGTCCAAGCCTTTGCTGAAGTCGTTTTAGCAAGTCCTCGATATGTTCAATGAAAGAGAGTCTTTGGTCTATCCAAACTCCAGATACTTGAATTTTGTGACAAATTCTAGTTTTTCACCTAGAACTGTGGTAATTTGGGAACTGTCCCACTGGACACAGGGTTAGCTGTACGGATAAAAGGAGAGGGACCATCGCTTAGTTTTTGTGCATTAAGAAGTAGCTTTTTGGAGGAGTTGGCTTTGCAAAGGTTGAATTCTGACTGTAGGTCACTGCAGGCAGCTTCAGGTGTTGGGCGACTCACGTGAGAACTGTATCATCTGCAAACAGATGGATGTTGGTCTTTTATACAGTAGTCGATGTTATTAATGTAGATTGCAAAAGTAAGGGCCCTAATATAGAACCTTGAGGTACCCCTCTTTGCAGAGTTTTTAAGGGGACAGGCCTCCTTCGGCTTTAACTTGTTGAAGGCGCCTGTAAGATAGTCAGTGAACCAACGAGAAAGGGAGGGGTCCACACCAGTGGTTTGAAGGGCGGAGAGGAGCAGACTATGGCTCGACGGTGTCGAAAGCCTTGCTTAGATCAAGGAAAACAGCACAAATAAAGTTTTGCTCTCAAGATTACGCTGCCAGTCATTAGTAACTTAGCAGGGCTGAGATAGTGCTATATTTAGCTCTGAATCTGGACTGCATAGGATTTAGCAGTTCCTAGACTCAAGGTGAGTCCTCAGCTGTGCATTACAATTTTCTCTAGGAGCTTGGACAGGACCGGAAGGAGGAAATTGGCCTGTAGTTATTGAGATTGCCACGGTCACCTGATTTGAACAGTGGTATGACATGTGCTGTCTTCCATATAGGTGGTAAGGTGCCCTGAGACAGGGATAAGTTAAAAAGGTGGGTGACGATTGTTGCTAATACGTGGTAGGCAATTTTAGGAAGTAAGGGTCAAGGTCGGCCCCAGCACTTTTTCTAGTATCCAACTGAAGCAAGAGGTCCTCTACCTCTTTCAGTGTGGCAGGTTGAAGTGAGAAAGGCGGCTAAGCTATCAGAGTTTCAGGCAGTTGGCTGGCAGTCTGGAGCGAGTATGTTTGCAGGGAGTTATCAAATGCCATGCCTGCAGTAGCAAAGTGGTTATTGAATCGTCAAGTATATCCATCTTTTCAGTTATAGTCAAGTTGCCAGAAGTAATCTTGGTGAGGTAATTTCCTAGGGAAGTGGCCTAGCAGATCACTGATTGTGTTCCAGAGCTTGATTGGGCTCTTTGTGGCAGAGTCGTAGTTCGGATTGAAGAAGGTGGCCTTTCGATTCTCTGATTGTTTTGTACATAAATTTTCTTAGTCTCCTGAACTGGTTCCAATCCTCTGCAGTGTTCAGTCTCGTGCTTTTTTCCAGAGCTTATCTCTTTCTAGAAGCAAGGACTTGATCTGAGGGGTGAACCATTTACAGGTTTTGGTCCTAGTTTGAACTTTAATAAGGGGAGCATACTTATTAAGGGCCCTTGATAGAATGTTATGGAAGATATTGTAAGCTGATGTAATCGTTTTGGCCAGGTAGAAATCTTGCCACTCAGGGGAGTACTTAAGCTCGTTTAGGTAGGCATGTTCATTGAAGTTGCGCCTGGATCTCTTCATAGAGAACTTGCTGATGGGTGCTGGGTTGTTGGTGGATCTTACTCCCGCAATAAAACAATGGTCGCTGGCGTCTGAGAAGAAGACGACAGCGTGGCAGAAGAGATGAGGTTTGCTCACCATTAGTACATCCAAAAGTGTACTTTTACTGGGGTTCTTCACGTTTGGGCGTGTTGGTTCAGTAATAAGTTGCGTCAGCCCATGTTCATCACAGAAGGATGCAAGGGGCAGCTGTGTTAGAGAGCCAGTCAAAGTTGAGGTCTCCTAAAATAATAGTTTCTGGCAGCCCTGTCCCAACTTGTCACTTAGATATGACACAAGCTGTAGGCCACCAGACGGTGGTCTGTAGCATCCTATATGCATGAAGTGCAGTAGTCTGTGAATTTCCACTTGAGAATTAGGCATTCGAATTCGCTGGCGACAGATGCCGAGGATAAGCAGGAGGCAGAAAATTTGTCTTTAACGTGAATAGCTACCCTCCTTCCCTGGCATGCCTATCAGCTCTGAACAAGGCATAGTTGGGTATGTTTACTTCTCTATCAGTGGTGCTGGGTCTAAGCCAAGTTTTGGAAATCACAAGTATGTCAGGAGAGGTATGATTTACCCAGGTTTGTATTAAGGTTATCTTTTAAGGAGCTACATGCAGTTAATATGCAAGAAGCTTATTCCTTTTAAATTTGCTAGTTCTGCTGGCAAAGCAATAGCTTCTGGGGATAGGGTTGAGTTCTACGTTGCCTGTACAAAGCAGGAGGATAAGTAGGATTTTTCTAAGGCGCTAATTATAAGCTTGTAATTCCTGCCTTTCTCCTGTCTAGTAGATCTGATGTTTTAGGGACTGGAAAGTAGCCACCATAGAAGAGCTGATCTGTTGTAGCAAGAGCTAGTACCCCTACCACAATAGGCGGGGAGGAGATAGAAGTCTGCATGGTGGGAGGTGGGCCTTGTGGTGGGGGAGTGTTATAAGTACTACTGGTATGTGTGGTCCAAGAGCAGGGTTCGAGGTACTGGTACTTGGAATCATGGCGGCAATTAAAGGATAAGTTGCTATGTGGTATACAGCACAAGGTGCCGTTGTAGACCAAACATGATGGTAGTTCAGGTGTCCAATGCTGGGCAGCTGGTATCAGCAGAAGAAGGGCAGTAAAGGAGCCATATAGGGCCCAACATGTGGTACCTCAAAAGGAGCCACTCAATTAGCCCAGGGGCCAGTGGGGTTGCTGGATTAATGCAGCTTATCAGTAGCTTTCCGATCCAGGTCATGCCAAATTTGATAGCATTAAAGATATTTAGTGGTGAAGGCACAGCCAAGGGAACCTATGCTTTTAGTAAGGCGAGGCCCTGAGAGTTGGATCTCGTAGGCTGGATGGAGAAGAGGGGGATCACGAGCTAAGTCTCTATTGGTGGGGCACTGCACCAGGGGACGTGGACTAATATTTTGGCAGGAGCTACTGTATTTAAGAATCAGCGGAGGTGGGGGAGGGGGCGGTCGAAAAAGTTGCGGCAGTTGCCGTACCTTGTAGGGCCTTGGGTCCATGTCTGCGGTCTCGAGCATCGGCTAGAGGGGCGCCGACCACCCGGTAGCTGGGAATCCCGTGGCTTAGGAGCTGGGAGCCTGGGCGACAGTTTCTCGGCTGAGGGAGAGAAGGAGAGTGAGGGTTAATAAAGTGGATTCACATAAAGGGTTAGACAGAACAGCGGAGAGTCCAAAATTTGCAGAACAAAAGGGCGGTATGGTACCAGCAATGCCAAAAGAGGTAGTGACGAGTAGTAGTAGGTGGTTGCACCCCAAGGTAGTTTTGTTTGGTGTTGCTGGCCTGCTTAACTGCAAGCTGGTTTATAGTTGAAAGGTATATAGTCGAATTAGGGTGAGGTCCCTAACAATAGGGCAGGTAGAGCAGTAATTGAGAGGAGTTAGATGGAGTGGCTGGAGAAAAGGTTGAGAGGAAATGTGGGATCCTGTGGGTGGGACTGCTTTAAAAAGGGGCGGTAAGAAAGTGGGTCAAGTCAGGTATTGAAGACAGGGAGGCCAATAGCATGAAAATGTGCAGCAGTGGAGTGACCAATCTGCTGCTAGGCTGAGGAAGGGGTGGAGTAAGGGTCTATTTAATACTGTGAGGAGGAGGAGGGGGAGGAGGGTGGGCGAAAAAATTCAGTCCAGAACAAAGCACAGAAAGAGATTTCCCTGAGACCAGGAAGCACCAGGCATTGGAAAATCAGCCAAGGAGTACAGCTGCCAGTCAGTGCCTGGTTCCTCCACTGGGCATCCAGTCAAAACAGTGGCATTCAAAACCACGAGTTTCGGAGGTCCGGTGTGTACCTGAATCTGTCCAGGGGTTAGTCGGATGGTCTGTTAGCTGTGGCCTGCTCGGAGAGCCAAGGCCACAGGAGCAACAGGAAGCCCACAGATGGGATGTCTGTGGAACAAGGAGGAAACACAGAGGATTAAATACAGCTAAGTACAATAGCAAGCTCAGTGGGGGCAGGCAATGGGAAAGACAAAGCATGAGGTAAAGAGGTGGTAAATGCAGGGCAATTATTTGGAGCTAGAAGAGAGTTAATGGGGGGTCGACTGTGCTTTGGCACCGGGATGTCTGAGGAGGACAGCAGCAGCAGCGGGGGTGTAAGGAAAGGGTTTGTAGGTAAGGCAGAGAAGAAAGTAAGGTGTTTAGAGAGACAGCATTACAAGTGGGGCAGAGAAATTAATAACTGGCAGAGTGACCAGTGTGGGGAAGGGCAGAGTTTGTCAGTAGGGCAGAAATGGAAAACTGCAGCAGTCTTGCTCAGTAGCTGGGTCAAGCAGTCAAACATTGGCTACTATACAATACAGTTTGTCAAGCAGTAAGTAACACTGAGAGGCTAGATTAGTGGCTTGTAATAGACTAGCTAAGCTGGCAGGTAAAGTAAGACCAATTGATGCATAACATATGTAGATTACATTAACAAAAATTCAGTCCAGAACACAGCACAGAAATAAATTTCCCTGAGACCAGGAAGCACCAGGCGTTGGAAAATCAGCCAAGGAGTACAGCTGCCAGTCAGTGCCTGGTTCCTCCACTGGGCATCCAGTCAAAACAGTGGCATTCAAAACTACGAGTTTCGGAGGTCCGGTGCGTACCTGAATCTGTCCGGGGGTCAGTCGGGTGGTCTGTTAGCTGTGGCCTGCTCGGGAGAGAGCAAGGCCACAGGAGCAACAGGAAGCCCACAGATGGGCTGTCTGAATCTGTCCGGGGGTCAGTCGGGTGGTCTGTTAGCTGTGGCCTGCTCGGAGACAGCCAAGGCCACAGGAGCAGCTTGGGAAGCCCACAGATGGGCTGTCTGAATCTGTCTGGGGGTCAGTTGGGTGGTCTGTTAGCTGTGGCCTGCTCAGAGATGTCACCTCAGGAGTGAAGCACCCCCTTCATGCTGTACTACAGTGTCAGTATTGGGATTTTTTTTTTACCCAGCTTCCTGGTGGAGGAGTAGAACCCGCAACATTTCCAATTTTTTGGCCTCCAAAATCTAAGATAACAGGATAAAATAACTGATAACAATGGCAAAAGCCGACAAGATGCCCCAGAACTTCAACTGGTGGGTCTTCATTAGGGTCTGCTGCACACTTATGTAAATTATTTTATACTGTCTAACTGGCTTTTGGACATAATAAATCCTTTTGTACTTTGCTTTGGACTGTGAGTTTGATATTTACTGTGCTTTTTGGTATGTGCACCTCTTCCTCTGCTGCTCATGGCCTAGCACATCCTGCTTATGGTTGGCATTTCATAGCTGGAAGCAGTCTCACGGCACAGCCCATCCTGCTGATTGTTTACACTTCGTCGCTGGAAACAGTCTCACGGCATAGCCCATCCTGCTGACTGTTTACACTTCGTAGCTGGAAGCAGTCTCATGGCATAACCCATCCTGCTGATTGTTTACACTTCGTAGCTGGAAGCAGTCTCACGGCATAGCCCATCCTGCTGACTGTTTACACTTCGTAGCTGGAAGCAGTCTCACGGCATAACCCATCCTGCTGATTGTTTACACTTCGTAGCTGGAAGCAGTCTCACGGCATAGCCCACCCTGCTGACTGTTTACACTTCGTAGCTGGAAGCAGTCTCACGGCATAGCCCATCCTGCTGACTGTTTACACTTCGCAGCTGGAAGCAGTCTCACGGCATAGCCCATCCTGCTGATTGTTTACACTTCGCAGCTGGAAGCAGTCTCACGGCATAGCCCATCCTGCTGATTGTTTACACTTCGCAGCTGGAAGCAGTCTCACAGCATAGCCCATCCTGCTGATTGTTTACACTTCACAGCTGGAAGCAGTCTCACGGCATAAAGCTGGAAGCAGTCTCACAGCATAGCCCATCCTGCTGATTGTTTACACTTTGTAGATGGAAGCAGTCTCACGGCATAGCCCATCCTGCTGATTATTTACACTTCGTAGCTGGAAGCAGTCTCATGGCATAGCCCATCCTGCTGACTGTTTACACTTCGCAGCTGGAAGCACGCTCGCTGCCTAGCCTATGCTGCTTATAGCTTACATTTCACTGCTAGAAGCAGGCTCAAAGCCCAGCTCATTCTGCTTTTTCCTTCTTACAGCTTACATTTCACAGCAAGAAGCAGTTGCATCCCAGACTACCCTGCTTATAGAAACATAGAATTTGACAGCAGATAAGGACCATTTGGCCCACCTAGTCTGCCCATTTCCCTACCTGATGGATAAGCTGCAGATTCTAGTTAATCAACAACTTACTTCCTCCTACCCCGCACTAGAATTGCTTTATGTCTGTCCCATGCATTCTTGAATTCTCCCACTGTTCCTGACTCCACAACCTCTTCAGGAAGGCTGTTCCATGCATCCACAACCCTCTCTGTGAAAAATACTTTCTAACATTACCTCTGAGCCTTCCCCCTCCATCTTCAAATTGTGCCTCCTTATTCTTGCACATCTCTTCTTCTGAAAGATACTACCCTCTTGTACTTTGTTAATTCCCTTGAGATACTCGAAAGTTTCTATCATGTCCCACCTCCCTCCTTTCCTTGAGGCTATACATATTAAGCTGCGTTAGCCTCTCATCATATGCCTTCTGGTACAGACCCTGCACCATTTTGGTTGCTCTCCTCTGAACAGCCTCCACTCTGTCTATGTCTTTGCAGAGATGGGGTCTCCAGAATTGTACACAGTACTCCAGATAGCGTCTCACTAACTGTCTGTACAGAGGGATAACAACTTCCTGTTTTCTATTGTTGATGCCTCTCCCTATGCATCCCAGTATCCCCCAGCCCTCCTTACTGCCTTCTCTCATTGCTTGCCCACCTTTAGGTCATCTGATACAATTACTCCTAGGTCTCTTTCGATTTTTGTTGTTGTTGTTAACTCGTCCCCCATTGTGCACTCTTCCCCTGGGTTTTTGTTTCCCAGATGCATTACCTTGACTTCTTTGCATTGAATCTGAGCTGCCATACATTTGACCATTCCTCCAACCTGCCAAGTCACTTTTCATTCTTTCCACCCCATCTTGTGCATCAACCCTGTTGCAGATCTATGTGTCATCTGCAAAGAGACATACCTTTCCTTCCAGGTACTCTCCAATGTCACTTATAAAGACATTAAAGAGGACCGGTCCCAGTACTGAACCCTGCGGTATCCCGCTAGTTACCCTCCTTTCTTCACTATGGACTCCGTTTGCTATTACCCTTTGCGTCATGTTGTCCAGCCAGTTTTTTATCCAGGCTACCACCTTGAGATCCACTTCAAGGCAGGCTAACTTGTATATTAATCTTTTGTGTGAGACTGTGTCAAATACCTTGCTAAAATCTAGGTAGACCATATCCACAGCCCCTCCCTGGTCTACTACTTTGGTCACCCAGTCAAAGAAATGTATTAGATTCGTCTTACATGACCTTCCCGCTGTGAATCCATGCTGCCTTGGGTCCTGTGCCCTGCTGGCCTCTTGGTACTCAACAGTTCTTTCTTTCAGAAGTCATTCCATCATTTTTCCTACCATTGAGGTCAAACTAACAGTTGAGTACCTATGTAACTGTACTATCTTCTTCAAGGTTATGTTTTGCAGTAGGTCACACATACAGGAAATGAGTCCCTAGCAGTTGGGGTCACATGCGAGGTGGAATAAATAAACTGAAATTATGATATCAGTCCCTGTAAGACTGCACAGCCAAAACTGGCCCTTCTTTTGGATGTTATGTCGAGGCTATAATGCTTGGTAAAGGTATGGATCTTGGACCATATTGCTGCTTCACAAATTTCTGCAATCGAGGCACCTTTGAAACATGCAGTTGATGCCACCATCCCACGTGTGGAGTGAGATTTTATGATACCTGGGAGTTGCTTATCATATTTTTTATAACAAACAGTAATGCAGTTGGCCAACCATCTGGACAAACACTAATTAGAAACTGAATTACCCTCTTCACCTGGAGCGAAGGAAACAAAAAGCTGTGCTGTCTTGTGCTTTTCTTTCATACGCAATAAGTAGTAACACAAAACTCTATGTACAGCTAACATGTGGAGCAATGCTTCTCCTGGATTAGCAGGTTCCGCATAGTAAACAGGTAGGTGGATGGATTGGTTCAGAGTAAATTCCAGAATCACCTTTGGAAAAAGATTTGGATTTGTATGCAATGAAACCCTATCTCTGTGGAAAATTATATAGGGTTCTTTACACATGAGAGCTTGCATTTCAGATATGCATCAAGCCGATGTGACTCACCTCCTATGAACGTGGAACGCAGATATTGCTGATAAATGTACTTTCACAGAAGAGAACTTCAAACCAGCATTTGAGAGAGACAGAAGATAATCCAGAACGTGCTGTGGGGGACATGTGAATGGATCTGTTAGTCAGCCACCCAAGTGGTAAAATGCTTCCAATTAATGGAATACGTTGCTCCAGTGGAAGGTTTATGAGCTGCTCGTAGGACCTCAGCCACTTGAGGGGAGACTTGGAATTTGGACAGAATGTCCTCAGAAGCCAGGCAAGAAGATGCAGGGAGCAAAGGCTGGGGTGAAGAAGGGTTCCCTGAGCTTGCGTGAGAAGGGCAGGACAGATTGAAAGAGGCAGGGGTTCGTCGATCACCACTTGCTGCAACAGAGGAAACCAAACCTGCTGCAGCCATAGAGGCGCTATGAGGATCATGGTGGCCTGACTCCAAAGCAGTTTGAGTAGCACTCTCTGAATGAGAGAGGAAGGCAGAAAAGTGTAAAGGAATTTTCCTGTCCAGGAATGAGATAGCACATCTAGCCACACAGTTCCAGGACCTGGCTCTAGCGAGCAATAGTGAGGCAGTTTAGTGTTGAGAGGAGATACAAAGAGATCTAACTCGGGTTGACCCCAGCAACTGAAGAGTTCTTCGACAACTTTGTGGAGAAGCTCCCGCTCATGTGCTGGGGCCCTGGAGCGACTGAGTGTATCAGCTAGAGTGCTCGTCTTGCCTGGGACGTATACTGCAATGAGACGCTACCCATGTTGAATCGCCCAATACCACACTCTCATAGCTTCCCTGCATAAGGGGTAGGAATGTGTACCCCTTGTTTGCTCAAGTAATGGACCACTGTAGAGTTTTCTGTCTGTACTTGAAGGCACCCTGGTGGCAAGGGGTGCTGAAAAGCCTGCAGCACATAGGGGACTGCCCTGATCTCCAGAATGTTTATGTGAAGTTGGGCTTCTCCTTGGTTCAATACTCCCTGAGTTTAAAGACTGTCCATATGGGCTCCCCAGCCTCAGGTGGAGGCATCTGTGGTAACAGTGTGAAGAGGCATGGGAGTTTGAAATGGCATACTCCATAAGAGATTGTCTCTGTTCATCCACGATTAAAGGACATGCATCATGGAAGGTGAGATTCTGACCTGTGCTTCTAGGTTGTCTGTCCTTTGATCCCACTGTACTCTTAAGATCCACTGTAGTATTCACATATTTAGCTGGGCATAAGGAACTGTTGGTATGGCTGCTGCCATGTGCCCCAGTAGCCATAGACAACAGCGGGCTGATACATGTTTGCTGCTGCTGATCTGGGATGCCAAGTTGATCGGTTTTTCTGCTCGATCGAGTGGCAGGAAGGCTAAGCCTACAGACCTGTCCAGTACAGCCCCAATGTACTAGAGCTGTTGAGTGTACTGCATTTTAGACTTCAGGACGTTGACCGTTATTCCCAAAGACGAAAAAAGGTGTAGAGTTTTGGAAAGAGTCCTTGCTAACTGCTGCTGGGAAGAGGCCTTGAGTAAACAGTCATCCAGGTATGGGAACACGTAATCAACTGCTCGTCCAAGAGCTGCCACCGCTACCACAAGGCACTTTGTTAACACCCCTGGTGCCGATGCCAGTCCAAAAGGAGGTGCTCTAAACTGATAAAGGAGCTGGTTGAAGCAAAAATGGAGATACCATCTGTGTGCCAGGTGTATCATTATATGCAGATATGTGTCTTTCATGTCCAGTGAACACAGCCAGTCTCCCTTATTCAGCAGGGATCAGAGAGTCAGAAGAGTAGCCATTCTAAACTTTTTGTATTCGAGGAAGACACTCAGTTGTCCAAGGTCTAAAATGGGTCTTAGGTCTCCCATGACTTTTGGCACCAAAAAGAACTGGGAATGTAACTGTCATCCCTGCTGATGAAGGGGAACTGGCTGTATTGCATCTTTATGCAAAAGAGCTTGGACCACTGCAGCCAGTACTGCCTCTTGATGAGAGGATAAAAAGACATCCTTGGAGGCATCCCGGAAGGAAAGGCAAGTAGATTCTGAGTATGGGCAGACTGTATTAACTAACGTACATACCCAAGCATCCAATGTGACTGATTGCCAGCCCTGAAAATACAGTGAAAATCTTCCCCCTACCTCCATGGGTTGGGACCGACCATGAGCTTGGGGGACTCTTGAGGCTGAGGGGTGTCCCTGGTTGGAGACTGGTGGGGCTGGATGGGTGGCTTTTGAAGCAGGGGTGGGTCCAGGCAAGGAAGCTCTGGCTTTCCATTTTGCCAGCTGTTTTGAGTCGAGTACAGTATCTGCCTGTTGGAGGGGCAACGAAGACTCCCCCGTATAAAGGTTTAGGATGAGTATGATATAGTGAGTGCTCTGAATTCAGAGTGTGTCCCGCTGTTTGAAGGGATGTTAAAATGTCCCGAGTTTGAGGCCCGAACAATTTGTGACTTTTGAAAGGTACATTCAAAATAGAATTTTGCACATCAGGAGCGAAGCCAGAGACTCTACACCATGAATGCCTCCTAAGACAGATACCCGCAGTAGATGCGTGTGCTGTGGAATCAACTGCTTCATAGACAGCAAGTAGGAGATGTCACCCAACTGCAGAGGCAGTCCATATAGTATTAGTCCTTCTTTAGGAGAGGTGTCAGGCAAGGACTGCACCAAAGCCTGAGCAGCTTTCCACAGCTCCTCCTGATATTTGAGGAGATGACCCATATAGTTTAGAATTCTAAGAGTCATAGTGGATGCCGAGAACATTCTCTTTCCCATAGCACCCAGCTTTCAAAATTCTTTATCAGGAGGAAGATTGCTGAGATGTTTAGGCCTGATCATCCTATTGCAGGCAGCATTAATCACCACTGAATCTGCTTGTGGCGGGATGCAGAAATAAGGGTGCTCCATAGGCGCCTGATAGGTCCTGTCAGCTTTCCTAAGACTAGAAGGAATGCTGAAGGGTTATTGACATGCAAATAAAATGGCATCTTCATAGGTCTCCAATAACTAAGGAAGGGCTGTCTGGTAGGTTCATAGTTGGCAAGTCTGCGCTTAGAGGCATCTTCTTCAGTCTCTTGAAAACCAAATGTTTTTTGAAATTGTAACATTATATCAGAGAAAGTAGGATCATCCGGAGGAGAGCACGGTAAATAAGGTGCAGTCTCCTCAGCCTGAGAAGAAGTGGTAGAACCTGAGGAATGAGAAAAATCCTCCTGGTTAAGCTCTTCTTGATCCTCCTGTTTCCAGTCCTGGAAAAAGAGGTCCTCCTCCATCTCCACTTCCTGGGAGGGAGCCAAAGAAATGGTGAAAACAGAGGAGCATCTGGAAGGAATGTCAGTGGAGTGGGGGGACAGAGCCAACCTCTGTGGTATTGGGAGTGTTCTTCTGAGTCAAGTCTAAAATAGTACTGATTAGTCTTTTCAGATCCACTGTAGCCAGTTAAGGGGATCCTATAGTAGTAAGGTCAATGTGAGTGGGCCCTATAGGAAAGATAGAAGATATAGGTGCAGGATG
This sequence comes from Neoceratodus forsteri, assembly GCA_016271365.2. Classification (NCBI taxonomy): domain Eukaryota; kingdom Metazoa; phylum Chordata; order Ceratodontiformes; family Ceratodontidae; genus Neoceratodus; species Neoceratodus forsteri. Next base: position 958,258,592 of record CM028130.1, on the reverse strand, counting down.
TGGCACCAAACGACTCATCAATGGAGACCTAATCTCTTGAGTCGTCGACGACAGTATAATCATTGACGAAGACTGGTCATGGCATCCAAGAGCATAGTGACCTTCTCCTGGCATCATGATCATCGATGACCAGGTGGAGCCCTATGAGGGATTATACAGAGATTCCCTAGAAGGCAGTGGCAGCAGACACAACTGCAATTTAATTGGAGGTGCTGAGTCTGTTGATGAGCGGGTAGGGTCAGAAAGACCAGAAGTTGTCAATGGAGTACAGGACTGAGCAGCACCCGAAGTTACAGCAGATAAAACAGCTCCGGTATTAAGAATTGCCTGAGGAATAGAGGAAGGTGACTGCAACGTCAACAGAGAGGAAACTTCTGGAGAACTTGCACTCCTATCACGGAAGTGTTTATGCTTCTCCTTTTCATCAGCTTTCTCTGTTGACGACCAGTCCCGACTGAAACGGTGGGACCTGGAGAACGACAACTATGTGAGAGCATTTTAGATTGTGGCTCCCACTCTAAGAGGGCAGTTTTTTGTTCCATAAGGTACTGCCTCAAATGCTGAAGTCATCGCCTTTTTGTGGCTTTGTTAAACCGTTGACAAAGAGCACATGCTCGTGTGTCATGTGTAAGGCTTAAGCACCATACACAAAGTTCGTGGAGGTCCTCTGTAGTGATCTTTTGGCCACAGGCCAGTTTCTGAATAAAGAGTCCACAGACGACATGGAGAAGATGCGGCGAGAAACTAAACATGACGCGTCTTCGAAGAACGATACAGGCTTTCTTTTCTTCAACTGTAGTTAATCTCTGAAATTATTTCTGAAGTTATTTGTAATCTTAGTAATAAATAAATAAATAAATAAATGGACAAGAAGCATGCAGGACGGTGGCGGGAAAAGAACTAAGGAGCATCTGGGACCACCCTCATTTATCTACCATAAAGCAGAACATGTGATGTCGTTGAGGGCGGTCCCAGGTTGACTGCTGGTAAAATCCTCCATCTGGAATCAATGCCTGTGGCTGGGAAGTTCCTATATGTGTGACCTGCTGCAAGAGAGATCCTTGAAGAAGATCAAGGGGTGATAGTCGGAGACGACACGAAACATTCTGCACAGTGCTGTAAAGCAGCGCCAAAGCAAATAAAATGTTGAGATGCATCCCCAGAGGAATCACCTCCAGCAGGGCGGACGTCATTCTGCCCTTATACAGGTCATTGGTAAGTCCACACTTGGAGTACTGTGTGCAGTTCTGGTGCCCTTATTTGAAAGAGGACATCAGGCAGCCGGCCCGCCAGCGCAGAGGCAGGGTGCCTGTCTGCAATGCCGACAAACCGAATTCAGGAACGAAGTCAGGACATCAGAGGGCTGGCCAGGGGAGAAGGACTGAACATTCTAGGGACCGCTTTCCTTCTCCTAGGAGAGGTGGGGCAGAATGTCTGGCACACCATGGACCTTTGGCACAGGCTGATGGAATCACAGTCCCAGCGTGTCATTTATGGGGGGGAGCAGACGTGGGACGTCACTGCATGTCCTTGCCCCAAGGGTAAGCATATTAAAAATTCCACCCCTCATTCATGATGCCCCCGCTGCCGCTCCTGCTACGACTTAAAGTCTGCCAGGGGAGGGTCCCACTCCCATGGCCCCACTCTGGGGGGGGTAAGCCAGGGCTAGACCATGTTCCCTGGGGTGTGAATGCCTCCCTGGTGACCCTGCTCGGGGGGGGTAAGCCTGGCATGTGGGAGTGGCGCACATGGCAGAGGGGGTATAAGCCTGGGGGAACTGGGAAAAAAAAAAGGACATCAAACTACTGGAAGGGATCCAGCAAAGGGCGACCAAGATGATCCAAGGCATGCGGGACAAGCCATATGATGAGCAGTTCTAAGACAGAAGGGAAAGGGGGAATATGACAGAAACCTTCAAGTACCTAAAAGGTATAACAAGGTTGGAGCGGAGAGCATTTTCAGTTTAAAAAGGAGTTTTAAAGGGGGGGGACAGGGCAATAAGGACAGTGGCAATGGGAAGGAGGAAGGGGATGGGCGAAGAGAGGATCGGGGAGGATAACTCTGGGGGCAAGGAGATCGGAGCAGCCCCTGTAAAACAGACTGAGCTGCATAGTTGAGAACACATGACAGATCACTCTGACCTGTTTCTTCTGGCAATTTTCATATGTTTGTATGCTCTGCCTTGGTTCAGAAACTGTCAAACTGGTAAGCAGCAGCAGCAGCAATTTACATCTGAAGGGCTTCTATCCTCTTGTTCCCAGATACACAAAGCAGTCCCTCAAGGATCTGTGCTAGGCTCTCTCCTGTTTATGATCTACACTAATGACCTGGGGGGCTAGCACTGGTGATGTCCATCCTCACTGCTGTGCTGAAAATACAGTGCCATATGTTACCCAACCTGCTGTATCTGAATGTTCAGACAGTAAGCTCTCCTCTGGCATCCACACTGACAACCTGTGTAAGAAGCTGTGTCCCAAGGTTAGGCTTCTATTACAGAAATAAATACTGTTTCTCTAATGAAGAAAGGAAAAGATTAGTTAAGGACACATTTCTGCCACTCCTTGATTACGATGACCTGGTGTATAGAGGCGCTGCTGCGTTGCAACTAGTGAACTAGATGTTCTATACCACAGGGCGTTAAGGTTTATTTCTGGTTTACCTGCCAGAGCCCACCATTAGCTAAGAAGACTAACCTATGTATATATGGACTTCCAAGGCTCTCTGAAATGCTGTGCCACAAAACTTCTCCCCTTTTTTAACAGGACCGCAATCCTTTACAGTTTAAGAACAAATGACATAATCCTATTGGAGGTCCCCCATACATATAAATATATATTTGCAAAAATCTTCATTAATGCATCAGTTAGGGTTTCACAATCAAAAGTAGGGAAATGTGTTTTTTTTGGTTTCCAACCCTAACACCCCACCAGTACCAGGTCAATATGTCGTTGCTAGAACTGCGTGGCAAGAACCGCGTTGTGTAAAGTGCAAAAATATTTAGCATGATAGAGGTATAATATCGATAGTGAATTACCGCTACCCCTGTTGCTGTATGCTGAAAGTGGGGGGGGGGGGTCAAATTACCATTGGTGTGGTGCCTGGTCGAGTCACTCCCGTGGAGTGGCTAAGGCACCAGCACATGGCAGCGTTGGAGACCTGGGACAATGGTTCAATTCCCCCAGGTCTCCTGGTGTTGCAACATTTTTTTTATTGTTAAATAAATGAATTTTCCCCCTCCTGAGTTTCTCCCCATCCCAGAAGTCCACACCCCCATGGAGTTGATTATTTTAAGTCGGGGTGGGTGTGGGTGTGGCAGGCCGAGCCCTCCCAACGCAAAAACAAAAATATCCCATTATTTCCTATAGTGTGTGCTGTGTTTGTGATGGTCTGTGTTTTTACCAACCTAATTTTGGAGCATGGCATTTTCACCCCATCCCATCCTCCATGCACCAACAGGCGTCACGGGATGTGCCTTTTGGTCATCGGGCCTAACGCTCACCCCATTCAATGTGTAAGGAAGCTGTGATAGTACAGTATAGGAGAATGAGGTGAGTGTTAGGCCTGACGAACCTAAGGCACACCCCCGATGCCTGTTGGTGCGAGGAGGCTGGGTGTGGGGTAGGGTGTTAGGATTAGAAACCCTAACACCACATTTCCCTACCTTTGATGGTGGAACCCTAACTGATGCAGTAACAAAGTTTTTTGCAATTTATTTCCTTACTTTTTGAGACAGTATAACTGTATCCTAGTATAATCGTATCCTTATTTGTCTTTGGGCGCACAAGGCCCTCCGGGCCCTGAGCTCCCATCCCTCCATAGATGCGTATCTGTATGTAGCTGTGGAAGTGCAGGACCCTCCGGGTCCTGTGCTTCCATTTATAGGACAACAGTAACCAAACTGTCAGCATAGCCATCTTATTACCCCCACCTCATGTACCTGGTACAGAAAATTTTCGAATGCCCCCAAAACGTAATTCTGCACAACTGCAATGCCATTCCTTGCCACAGATGCAAAAACACATTTTGGCAAGGATTTTAAAAATAACAGCTGTACCATACATAAGGTGGGGTAATAAGAAGGCTATGTTGGAAATCTAAGATGAAAATATTTAAAATTTCCAAAGTTAAGAGTCTATGTAGCAAAACTGCAACGAATGGACAAACTTTAACATTTTTACATATTTTGACCCCAAATTTTCAACACAGCCTTCTTATGACCCCAGCTCATGAAGAAGGTCAAAACATTTTTCAAATCCCTTCGAAAGGTGAATTCACCAAGAAACTACAAAACAACCTTTTGGGCAGGAGTTGCGTAATGACAGTCCTATTGTTCATGAGGTGGGGTCCCCAAAAGGCAATGTCGAATATTTGGGGCCAAAATCTCAAAAAATGGCTAAGTTATGCATAAAAGTGGAAATCCCCATTTAAATACATTAAACCGCATTTACAGTACAGTAACTTAGTTTCTTATATTGTAGTTGTCGATTGCAGCAGCAAGACGTGTCTTCGATCGGAGAGTGGATCTCAAACCTGGGACCTGCTAAGGTGAGTGAAGGTATGCAGCGGTGTACTGCAGGGGGTTGTGGGTGCTGAGTCAGAGGTGGAGGTGAGTGATTGGCAAGGGGCCGCTTTCTTTTTTGACAGATTAAAAAAAAAAAAACATTGAGTGACCATTTTATTTCAGCGTTCTGCCTGAAATGGTAGGGTGGAGGGTGCCACCAGACACCAGGGAACAAACAAAACAAAATGAAGATGGTGATCAGAGGGTGTGGGTGCCACTAGACAGCGGAAAACAAACTGTCATTAACGGGAACGGCGATCAGCGGGTGGGGGGGTGCCACTAGAACCAAGGGAAGAAATCGAAACTAATGGGGATGGTGATCAGAGGGTGTGGGTTACCATTAGACACCAGGGAAGCAATGTTAACCAAAGAGGATGGCAATCGGAGGGTGGGAGTACCACTAGACACCAGGGAAGAAATGTTTAAGAGCAGCTTCCCAGTAGCTGCCAGCCATTCTCGCTACTTAAAATGCAGCTTCCTAGTTAACGAATAGCTGCCAGCCCAAGCATGGTCAATAACTGACCTGTCTCTGAGTCTCCATATGAAATGTGTCAGAAATCCTTCCTCACTGAAAAAGTTATATTCCTTGTAATTTGTATTTTGCCTTATTGCTGACAAAAGGACCAACTTCCCAGTCTGCAAACCACATCCCCACGCCGGCCCACGCAGCCCCCTATTTTGTGATGTCACAAAACAAAAGCTGCATGAGCGCGCACCATTCACTACTATGGGGCCGATGCTTTAACATGTTTTTATATCCTTTTCTGTTGAAATTTTAATAAATCAAAAGCATAATAAAGTGATCGATCGACTAATAGGGACCCTATTAGTCAATCAGTCGCTTTGACTTATTAAAATCCCAACAGGAAAGGGTATAAAAACATATTAAAATGTCCACCCTATAGCAGTGAATGGGGCGCGCTCACACAGCCTTCGTTTTGTGACATCACAAAACAGGGCTGCATGGGGGTGTGGTCTGCAGACCAGGAAATCGCTCCTTTTGTCAGCACTAAGGCAAAATACAATTTTACGAGGAATATAACTTTTTTCAGCGAAGACGGATTTCTGCCACATTTCATAAGAGACTCAGAGACAGGGCAGTTATCGACCATGCTCGGGCTGGCAGCTGTTCGTTAGCTAGGAAGCTGCTCTTTAAGTAATGAGAATGGGCATCAGAGGGTGGGGGTACCACAAGACACCAGGGAATACATTTTAAATAACTGGGAAGGAATCGTGGTTGGGGGGCTGCCACTAGACACCAGCGACAGGCAATGGAGTGTGTGAGGGGTGTCAGCAAACGCCAGGGAAACAGTGGCTCACAGATCACACATCAGTCAGCAGCAGGAGTTCAACTGTGGCTGCAGAAGTCAAGAAATTCCTGCTGTTCTCATAGAGAGAATGTGGGTGAAGCGCTCCTCTAACTAAGCTTGACAACTGGGATTCTGGGTGCCCAGAAAATTTATTTCTTGGCATTATTTTAAAAAACAAACATCACAATGTAGCTAAACGGGTCACATTTAGCTAGGTTCAAATGTTTGTTTTTGAAATCCATTCATTTTTATGTGTTTTCTCTCAAACTGAAAAAACAAAATGGCAGCAGCTCGAGAAAGGCTTTCCCACCTGCGACACAGGATGACCCACCTGCGAAAAGGATTAGGCCCCTGTGGCAAAGAATCCTTTTTTGAGTGGGACATCTATAAATTCCCATTGAAAATAATGGGAACTTTGAAAGTTAATAACTTTGGAACAGATTAATATTTTTTCACCAAACCAGCAAAAGGCACGTCTGTGAGGCAAGGGCTTTATACCCTGAAAGTGTCAAACCACAATTCCAAACTCTTTCAGAGATACATGTGGACAAAGAAACAGCCCAAAACACGAAATCTTAAGACTTTTTAAAACCCCGTATCTCTGTAGCCACAAAACCAATTGCAACAAAACTTGCCACATCAAGAGATTTACCCCGTGAGATTCTCCACGCAAAATTTCATAGAAATCTATTTTAACAGTTGAGAAGTTATTAAAGTGCAAAAATTCAGCTTTAACATTAAACACACTCATTAACCCTAATTATAGTGGTGTGGTATATACATACACATATTAAAATTGCTTTCAGCTGGCTTGCCTCTATATGTTGCAACAAGACACAAGCCTCTCTTAAATTAAATTAATTGGTCAGCCTTTTTTTTTTTTTTATCACAACATTCTTTACACCCCCTACTGTGGAGCAGGTGGTGAGTCATCTGGCTACCGGGACCTGGTCTGGACAGTGACACGCTCTCCTCCATACAGACCGGCACGCAGACCCCCCCCTTCAGGGGACCTGGATCGTGATACCTGGGGGGGCGCACCTCTCGTGTCCGAGCGTGAAGGGCACAGCCATCAGCTGCCACGATCACCCTGCAATTTTCCATCATTTTCTTCCCTCGGAGCCAGCTGTGAAATAGCGGAAGCACACTTACGTACTGACACCTGCTGTGCTCCAGCCTTCAACTGTGCACTCTATTTGCAGTGCCCCTGGCCTCCGCCAGTTGCCACTGCAGAGCAGTGCACTCCCCCTGCCCATCCCAGAGGAAGAAGAGCAGTCACGGGACGCTCGATCCTCCCGCTCCCCTGCCGACCCCCAACAGCCCGAGTCCATCCCGAACCCCGAACGCCAGTGTGGCACGAGGTGTGGCGTCCAGCGCCTCAACTCTCAGTGCCAACAAACCGGCTGATCAGCCTCTTTTGTTTCAAATCATTCTTAGGCAATTATTGTATTGACAAATGCACTTGACAATACAATTTTTTGTCTCTCCTGTTCTCTGTATATGAACATACAAAGAAGGCAGCAGAAAGAATCCATTTGGTCTATCTAGTCTGCTTGTACTGCAGGATCCTCAGCTTAAGCTACTGACCCTGCCCTCCTTCCCTCCCCAATCCACCCTTCCCCTCCATCCACCCCTACCTTCACCCTTATTATCTCCCTAACTCTATCTCAGCCTCTCTTGAAGCTGCGCATCATCTTCGACAAAACCACCTCTTAAAGAAGCACATTCCAACAACCACCACCCTCTCCATGGAGAAGTGCCTCCTAGCCTCCCTCCTGAACTTTGCCCCTCCAATTTGAGACTGTGTCTCCAGGTTTTTTGGTTTCCACTTAGCTTAAAGAGACCCTCCCTTCCCACCCTAGTTATTCCTGTCAAATACTTGAAGGTTTCAATCATGTCCTCTCTCTCCCCCTCTCCTCTGGGGAGTACATGTTCAAGGCCTCCAACCTCTACTCATATGTTCTACCCTGCTGGCCTATGACCATCTTCGTTGCTCTCCTTTGGACCGTTTCCAGCAGTTATATGTCCTTTTTGAGGTATGGGCACCAGTTCTGTACACTATTCTCCAGATGAGGTTTCACGGATGGTCTGAACAAGGGTAGCATTGGATCTACCAAGACGCAGCAAATCAAATTTCGCCAACCTCCCCCACAGCAACAGATCGTCGCTCACATTCCCAACATCGCCCGGTCCTGACCATGATCAAAAACACACCGACAATTGTTCACTGTTAATGCGAGGGGGTCTGCTTCCCCCTCAGACACAAGGATTCTCAACTTAGAAGGGAAGGGGAGGGGGCAGATGTCGTAGGAGAGCGGCTAACACCAGGTGTCAGTGTGTCGGCAAATCGACGCAACAACCCATTCGACACAGTGGATGTCAAACGGGTTGTTGTCGCTGTACTGGTTTCGCTGTGGTGGGGGGGGTCGCAGAGACAACAGTATACAGGTAGCATTACCTCCTCTCACCTGCTAATGATCCCTCTAGCAAGGCAGCCCAAGATTTTATTTGCCTTTGCTGCTGCCTTCCTACACTGCATGGAGTGCTTCAAGTCACTAGTGATCATCACTCCCAGACTTTTCTTCTTATCCGATGAAGATACCCTAACCCTACCTAAGCTGTACATCATCCTGGGGTCTTGGCTCCAATGTGCATAACTTTGCATTTTTTTGCATTGAAGCCAAATTGCCAAATCTCAGACCACCTCTCTAGTTTTTCCAGATCTTCCTTTAGGTCCTGCATCCCTTCTGCTGTGACCACCCTCACAAACAGCTTGGTGACATCTGCAAATAGGCTCATTTTGCCCTTTATGCCATCCCCAATATCATTTATGAAGACACTGAATAGCACCAGTCCTAGCACCAAGCCCTGCAAGACTATACTTGTGACCTCTCATGCTAGATAGCTCACCCCCCACCACCACTCCTAGGTCCTGTCTCTAAGTCAATTTTCTGCCCATCAGGTCAACTTCTCCCCAGTCCAGAGATCCGAAAACTTCCTGATCAACCTCTTGTGGGGTTCAGAGTCAAAGACCTTGCTTAAGCCCAGGTAAAGGATGTCCACCACTTGGCTCCTGTCTACTATTTTAGTGATCCAGTCACAGAAGTCAATCAGATTTATTTGACACAACTTCCCTCCCATAAACCCTTGCTGCTTCCCATCCTGGAGACCATGCTCATCTAGATACTCTATCAACCTTTCCTTAAGCATGGTCTCCATGAGTTTGCACACGATTGTGGTCAGACTGACCAGTCTGTAACTCCTTGGGTCATCCTAGGGACCACTCTTATGGAGAAGCACTACATGTCCTGTTCTTCAATCCTGCAGTACCATGCCTAACTTCAGTGAATTACTGAACAGGTCAGCCAGTGGATCCACAAGCTCCTCTACCAGTTCCCTCAGCACCCTTGGGTGTATGCTATCTGGGCCTGAGGATCTGTCCACCTTCAGTACTAGTGGCCCTGTCGCCACCCTATCCACTTCTATCACTTCATCTGTGTCCCCCCACCCCTCCTGCTCCTCTTCTTCCACCTTTAGTGGCAACGGTTTATCTTTCTCCCTTGGTTTGTTCTTCTTCTTCTTCGCTTACTTTAGTCACTGTACTCTGTTTCTATTATTCGTTCCTGCTGAACAGCATCCTTCTTCAGTCTTGTGTAACTGTTGCTTATTAACTCTATAATCTATTATGTAATGCAATGAACTGATGCACCGTTACTTGACCTAACCAGGACCTCCTTGCAAATAAGCACTGCTCGATGGAGTGCTTCCTATTAAAAACAAATACAAAAATTCAAATGGTTTACATAGAAACATAGAAATTGTCAGCAGATAAGGACCACGAGGCCCATCCGGTCTACCTGTAGGCCCTATACGTTGTATGTGGCTGCTGACCCTGTGTGATCAATGACTTTTCATCACTCCCTCCCCTCTCAAGCTTCCCTTGTACTTGTCACAGGCATGCTTAAACCCCCTCCTTTGTGCTTGCCCCCACTACCTCCTGTGGCAGACTATTCCAAATGTCAACTACCCTTTATGTCCAGAAAAACTTCCTCACATTACCTCTTAATCTACCCCCTTCCAATTTCATATTGTGCCCCATTGTTCTAGTACTTTTTCTACATTGGAAAAGGTCCCCCACCTGCACCTTGTTTGTGCCCTTGAGATACTTGAAAGTTTCAGTCATGTCCCCCTGCTGTCTCCTCTCCTCCAGTGAGTACATATTGAGGTCCCTTAGTCTCTCCTCATATCTAGCCAGCCCTCCTCCCCAAATAATATGTCTCTGGATGGCATCCACTGCTATAATCCCTACACCATAGCAAACTTTTTCAACAGGCAATTTGCTGACCTCACCTCTTACACTGTCTCCCTGTCCACATCTTCTGCCCCATCTCCCCTGCAAAGGTCTTAGGACCTACTCTCCATTTTAAGGCTATACAAAAGAGTGACGTTCTCAGACTTCTAAGGAATATCTCTGAGCATACATCAGTTGGGTCTTATAACCTGGAACCTAGGCTCCTAGGATTGGCAGCCCCCTACATAGCTGCTCCCCTAGCTCAGATCTTTACCCTCTCGCTGTATAGCAGCACTGTCCCAAAAATCTGGAAAACGGCGTATGTCACCCCGGTACACAGAAAGGGAGATCTGCTTGACACATCTAACTACAGACCCACTGCTATCTTCTCGGTTCTCAGTAAAATTCTTGAGAAGCTTGTGGCTACCCAAACCACTTCCTTTCTCCAGCAGCATAACCTTCTCACTGATACTCAACATGGATTCCGCAAGGGACATAGTACGACAACTGCCCTCCTCAAATTCTCATCTGACACCCTAGTGGCTATGGATTCTGGAAAGCTCACGGGTGCTGTTTTCATCGATATGACCAAAGCCTTCGATCTAGTTGACCATCCCATCCTATCCTCCACCCTGAATTCTCTAGGCTTCTCACCATATGTCGTAAAATGGTTTGACAGTTACTTGTCTGATAGGTCTCAACACATGAATTTCAACTCTACCCTCTCAGACAAGGTCTCCGTAAGCACTGGAGTACCTCAAGGATCCATCCTAAGTCCTCTGCTATTCTCCACCTTTATCAATAGCATTACTGCAAATCTCCACAGGACCTCCTCCTCATTACTTTATGCAGATGACATTGTTCTATACTCAAGCTCCAACAGCATTCAAGAAATAAATGCTAATCTCTCCCGTGACTATCAACTTATCCAACTGTGGCTTACTGAGCATAAACTTGTTCTAAATAAAACAAAGACCCAAGCCATGCTGTTCGGATCTAGGGTCAAGCTAAACCATGTACAAGCTCCACTAACTGTATCCTCCCTTGATGGCACATCGGTTGGCGTGGTTACATCATTTAAATATCTAGGTGTCACCCTAGACCCATGCCTGAGTTCTGACCCTCATATTCTATCTACCATTAAGTAGGTAAACACTAAGCTAGGGGTTGCCTACTGGACCAGTTATGCTCTCACTCCCTCTGCTAGACTCGCAATTGCCCATGGCATACTACTCCCCTCTCACACATATGGAGCCCCTATATATGCATCGACTAGTTACTCATGTCTTCGTAAGTGGGATGTAACCTATAATATCATCTGTCGTTTTGCCTCCTGCTCCCCCAGGCTGAAACATCACTGCCTTCTTTATTTGGATCTTGGCTGGCTCCTACCTAAGGAATTAAGGTCTTTTGCACTTGGATCCATCACTGATAACATTATCAGGTCTCAAGCACCCATACATCTGGCCAGTCTCTTTCTCTATCGGAAAACTAATTATGCACTACGTTCTGCAGATAATGCCCCTATCCTTATCCCTAGACAGCTGACAAAAAAAGGCAGTAGGGCCTATGCCCACCATGCGCCCCATTTCTGGAACTCACTCCCTCTAACACTTCATCAGTCGACTTCCCATTACTCCTTTAAAAGAGAACTAAGACATCATTTCATCTCATCCCACATCTGCACCTGTTTCAAACCGCTGTAGTGCCTACCCCAAATCCCTTCCCCCCTCCCTGTTGTCAGGGTTTGGGGGTCCACCCCTCTTGTAGCACTTCCTCTCAGTCTCCTCTCCTACCTATTACTTCTTCATCCTCTATCTCTCCTCTTCCCTCTTCCAGTACATTCTTAATCTCTCCCTTCCTCACAAACCCCTTTCAATCACGGTCCATACTGCTTGTGCCGCCACCTCCCCCACTCCTCTTACTTCTCTCTCTCTAGTCCCTCATCTCTCTCTCTGCCAATTGATATCCACTAGCACTTACAGTACATTATCTCTTAAAATTGTCTGTTGTTGCCTTATCATTGCCTGATTTATTGCCTTTTGTAACATTACTGTTGTTTTTCATTTTTGTCTGTGCTGTATGCCTCCTTTTAAATCTGTAGTCAAAATTTCCACTGTTATGCGATTATCTCTTCATGTAATAGTTAGAACTCATGTAAATTCTCCTTGTAGCTTTGTATAACTGTGTCTGCACTCTCCCGGGTCGTGCCTGAAAATAGTCTTTCTGGCTAGTGCACCTACCCGGTAAACAAAAACCAAATAAATAAAAATTAAATATGTTTTGTGGTGCAAGCCCTGCACCATCTTTGTTTCCTTTCTCTGGATAGTCTCCGCCTTATCTATGTCCTTGCGCTGGTGTGGCCTTCAGAACTGCACGCAGTACTCCAGGTGAGACCTTATCAATGTTTTATATAATGGCATCACCACCTCCCACCTCCTGCTAGTGACACCCATGCCTATGCACCCCAGCATGCCACTGGCCCTCCCTGCCACTTTTGTGCACTACTTTGATACCTTAAGGTCATTAGAGATGATAACCCCTAGGTCCCTTTCCTCTTTGGTGACAGTCAGCTCCCCCCACCAACCTGTAGCTCTTCCCAGGATTCCCTCTACCTAGGTGCATTATTTTGCACTTTTTTGCATCGAACCTCAGTTGCCACATCTCCAACCACCTTTCAAGCTTCTCCAGGTCCCTCTTCATTTTCTGCACCCCTTCTGGAGTATCCACCCTGTTGCAGATCTTGGTGTCATCTGCAAATAGGCAGACCTTTCCTTCCAGCCCCTCTGCAATGTCACTAATGAAGACATTGAACAGGACTGGTCCTAGTACTGATCCCTGTGGTACCCACTGGTCGCCCCCCTCTCCCCAGACTGTACCCCATTTAACACCACCCTCTGTCTCCTGTCTGTTAACCAGTTCCTAACCCAGTTCACCACCTTGTCTCCCATATGCAGACTACCCATCTTGTTAATCAGCCTTCTATGTGGGACGGTGTCAAAAGCTTTGCCGAAATCTAGGTAGGCGATGTCTACGGCCCCTCCCTGATTTATTTCCCTAGTCACCCAATCAAAAAAATCTATTCTATTAATAAATCTAACTACAGACATATACTATTAGCAAGCAGCCTATTGCCTGCTTGCAGTCACGTGCTCAAGATACACACACACACACACTCATATACACTGATTTCAGTGCAGCCCTACTTCTCGTTCTCCTACCTTCTAATACACAATCCATGTCCCTCTCCCCAGCCAGCAAACCCAAGCATTTGTGCCAAGAAAAAAACTGCTCCAAAATACAGTTTATTTACTTCTGTAGCAAAGTTTAGCCCCAGCAGTTCCCAACTATAAGACGCTCTACCCCCCCACCCCGTCCTCCAGAGACCCAGGTCTGCTACCGAACATGGAGGATGAAACAAGTCTGGTCCACAACCCTTAGTAACATCCAGACTATCTAAATAAAATAATATATCACCCTTTTAAACATCACCAAACTTAAACTCAGGGTTGTTGTTTCTGTAATAAGTAAATCCTCAGGGTCAGAAATAACTTGTGCCCCGGCTGCTGGACCATTACAATCACTAAAAGGAACCAACATTGTCAAGAAATTATTAAGACAGTTTGCAGTATCAAATTTGTTTAAGATTGTTTTTGTTTACCGGCTAGTGGCGCAGAGGGCTGAGGTGCTGTACGCCTAACCTCTCGCCAGCCAGCAACCCTTGTTCAGGAGCAGGCGCAGGTCATTGAAGGTCGGCATTGGGGGGGGATGCCTTGCAGGATGAGCTGCCGAGAGGCATATCTCCTCTCTGGGGAAGGGGACCTGAGCTTCCCTCGATGCTTGACTGCCTCGCAGTGGAGGCCAGGAGGCACTGCAGCCAAGGGATCCAGGGGCGCTAGGACAATGGGGTGGGAGGAAGGAGCCCTTACTAGAGCATGAGGGCACATGCGCGCCTCCACGCGCATGCACCTCTCTGTCTGGGACCCTGGGTTACAGGGAGTAAACAAGGGGAAAAAAGGTCGGGGGCCACGGCAGGATGATGCCTCTGGGCCAGGTCTGCCAGGATACGCACAGCGTTATAAGATCCTGAATGACCCCGGAGTCCGGTAGGGTGGCAGATGGCAGCTGTGGCCCACCGAGGAACACAAACACCTATACGGAAGAAAAAAAGATTGTTTTTAAAGACTGTGAATTGTTTTTAAATATTGTTACGCACCCTGAGCCTCAGGGAAGGGGCGCTATATAAATAATGTTTCTATCTATGTATCTATCTATCTATGATGGTATATCTAGTTTTCATTAAGTTTTATACCCGATCCATCCTCAAATTTGTATAAAGAATTGAGAGAGGCCCCCAAATAGTTCTGGACCGCCTAGATACTTCAACTGCTGTGACTGAAAAAATTCCTATTTTAGCAGTCTTAAATCCCATTTTAACTGCATGTACATGCATGTATATTACCGGAATTACATTTTTAACTTGTACCAAGTATCTTTAGCACTTGAAACACTGTCAAGTTCAGAATCAAGCCTTCTTTCAGACCAGTTATTTATCTACTGTTGTTCCAAAATTACGTACATATGTCAGGCATGCATGACTTCTCAGTCAGATCGGGGCTATGTCCTGTAAAGGCACATCCTCTGTAGAGCAGAAGCGCACTGAGGAATTGAGAGGACGGGATAACAGGCAAAATGCTTGGGCTATAGTAAATAGGTGTAACCCCCCTGCAAATGGGGGTTCCCAAAAGACTTCCAGGAGCTTGCTTGAATGCTCCAAGCCTGAATGGTGTTTGTCGTTTAAGCCATTTATCAGTGAGTGTTTTTAGAACCTCTGGTACTGTCTCTTTAAGAGCTGTCTGCTTGCAGACATAATTAGTTTGTATGGGGGACTGTGTGTTTCTTTGATTGAGTACCACCAAGCTGCTGCCAATTCACCCCATTTTGCAGTCACTAGAGTGCAAAGGAACCTGTCTGAAAGATGTAACTGATTGCCAGAAATCATTTACAGTAATAATAAAATTACAGTTTGTCTAACCTGCTTTTTGGCAGTCAGAACTGTCTGCCTAGTTCCCATTCTGGTTTTGAACTGCTGAACTGGACCAATAGTGTGGGGTAAACTAGCTCTAAAATGATGCCTTGGACGAATCAGAACTTGGGACTCATAATCTGAGCCAGCCACAAGAGGATTGTATGGGCAGTGACTCTGGGAGATGTAGTTTAGACTTCATGCCTTTTTGACCAACAGCAGCAGTCTATTGTGAGTGACAGCCAATCCAGTCAAGAACTGGGAGGAACTCAAAGGAAGTGCCGGTTTTTGTCTGTTGGGAGTTTCAGTTTGAGATCTGAAAGTGAAGGGAAAGAAACCCTGTGCTCCTTCAGTGCACAGTTTCAGTCAAAAAACGTGTGCAAGGCCCAGAGTTCCGTCTACAACTTGTGTAACTGCTTGTTAGACTGAACTGTCCCTGTGAAAAGAATCAAAGGATCTCTGAAGAGTAGAAACCAGGCTCACCCTGTAGAAGACTGAAGAAATTGTTGAATTACACTCGGTCTGTCAGGAACTGAATCTGCTGTGTGTTCTCCTGGTTATTGTGCAGTAATTGCGATTGGGATACAGATGCAGCCTGCCTGGTATAGTGCTTTCTTTTTACCATATAAATGTGTGAGGAGTCTCTTGAGATCAAAGTAGCCCTGCTGACATTGAAGGACCATATCTTCTTTGGAGGTCGTGAGTACTAATTCGGGTCGCCCTGTTGAATTGCCACATTAAATCCAAATGGAATTACTGTACTGCTGACTGTTTAATTTTCCTTTTCTCTGGTGAAAGGGCCCCTACCAGCTGCCACGGTTTGGACTAGCCACTGGGGCCTGGGTACCCAGGACAGTAACTGGTAGGGATAGGCCTGTGCACAGAGCCATAGGTAGATAGTAAAGTGATAAGCTAATTAACCTGATTTCCCCTGTCCTTGTTATATCCCCTAAATAAATCAGAGCTGTTTGTTTCAACAAAGTTATACTGCCTGAGGTATTTGTCTATGTTAAAGTACTGTACTGTGATTGTTGCACTGTATCTTATTTTACAGGATGTCCTGTGCCTGAACCAGCCTTGGGGGTAAGTGTATACTGTGAAGGTAATTCTGCTATATTGTGTGGGCCACTAGTGGGAAGAAAGGGGGGTTGCAGTGTCCCAGAGGGCTGTGACCAAGTAAGTTTAACTATTGCAAACCCTGACCTCTGGGTGGAGGCACCCGCCATTGGATCCAGGCCCCTCAACCTGTTAGTGGCAAATCAGGCAGGGGTAGTAGCCCCTGGGATAGCGCCATCTAGGGGTTACATTTTGGAGGCTCACCGCTGGGATTGTGTGTCCTAGTGGCCATATTTACAAACCACTGTTAAGGAAAAAATAAATAAATAAATAAATGGGTACCCGACAGAAGTGGCTGTGCACCGGCTGGTGGAGTGGTGTACTGGGAGGAGATCGACCCCCAAAATGCTATGCTTATCCTGGACATCCCCCTGGGTATCAATACGGACACTGTGCAGGGAGTACTTTCCAAGGTGGAAGGTTTACAAAATCCTGTGGTGGTGGGTCGGCACGCTAATCTGCTCACCCACACTTTCCTGGCCCTAGTAGAGTTTAAGGATCCCATAGATAGCTCCAAAGTACCACAGACCATTACCCCAGAGGGAGCCCTCACTGCTTGGAGAGTGATAACTAAGGACAGTAAAGACCCGGGGGGGAATGAGCCCCCACCACTATCTGAAACTTTTGAGGAGAAATTTGCTAAATGGTTGCTGGGAGAAGGGAAAACTGTGGAGGACTTGAAGAAACTATTCTTGCCACCTGGGGGTGTTCCTCCCCCAACACCCTCTCCTGCTCCAGTACCCGTAATGGTGGCTGAACCAATGCAGACTCCTATTTCTGCACCTGCCATTAGTCACGACTCTTACCGAAGGTTGAGGATCTTCTCTGGCACCCTCCCCACCCCCAAGGGAGGATGACTGGGAGACCTGGACAGAACTATGTTGCCCCCAAGTGCTAGAATGGCAATGCTCCGGAAGCCAGCGAAAGAGGGTTAGTGAGAGCCTCCGAGGTCCTGCCTGGCTACCATCCGTGCTAAGCGGGCCAGTAACCCTGAAGCGACTGCACAAGCCTATCTTGAGGCCTTGGAGAATGTGTATGGGAGCCCAGATTCTGATGAGGACCTATGGTGGAGAGTAAGAAATGCACAACAGTACCAAGGGAGTTGTTGTCTGTGTATGTCTCTCGGCTGGAAAAATTGTTGCAAGAATGCCTCAGAAAGGGTAGTTTGCCAGCATTGAACTGGACGAACCAGACTGGACAGAATCCTTAAGTCTGCCCCTTCTCAGAACTGCTGTTGCTTCAGTTACGCCTGGCAAATCGACTGGAATCCCCACCCTCCTATGATGAGTTAATGAGAGAAATTGAGGAGTTGAGAAAAGGCGACCTCGGGAGGGATCTGCACCAATAGCTGTGGCTATGACCCGAGTGACTGAGGGTGGCCCATCAAGTGAAGTTCAGGGGCAGAGGTTGGCAGTCAATGAGTGCTCTGATAAGGAAAAAGATATGCCACAATGGGGTAACTGTTGAGAGAGATCCGGAATTCAAAACATGTCCTTTATGAAGGCCACGCCTGCAAGTACGGGCCCGACCTATATCCGACTGCATCTGCTATGGGGTGGGGATACCCACCCATGTATCTCCTGCTGATAACAGCTCGAACTCGATTCCTTGACCATGGAAGTGGAGAAACTGACGATGTCTCCAAATGCTTATCACGCGCAGACAGAGATGGCACAAGGTTTCCAGTTAGTATACCCCGCCCTGGCTCCCAGTGTGGCACCTCGGCCAGCTCAAACTCCAAAAGTATGTTTTGCTATAATTGTGGGAAGGATGGGCACATGAAAGGGAATGCCAATCCCAAAGACACTGACAAAGTTGCATATAGGCTACAAGGAGAGCTTGGAGAACAAATCAGTGGTTAAGAGGTGCACGAAATGATCCCAGTGAGGGCACCAAAAATGCTAATTCACGCCCTTTGTGGCAAGGTCAGTTGCCCAGGCCCCACTACCGCCTCTCCAGACTGGTCCAGAATAGTGGGTCCTCCATGGAGACCACTGTAAAGGTAAATGGAGTGTCTACAAGAGCTGTATTAGACAGTGGCTCCCAAGTGACAATTATGTTTCAAGATTGGTATCAGAAGCATTTGTCAGACGTACCATACAACCATTAGAAGGACTGCATGTATGGGGGTTAAGTGAGAAGGCCTACCCTATTCTGGGTATATCCGAATTTGGCTGACTTTCCCACCTCCGTGGCTGGAGTGGCGAACAAGTAGAGACCCTAGCCTTAGTGTGTCCCCCCACTGGACTGTATGATGGTGTCCCTTTGTTGATTGGAACAAATGCTCATATGTTCAGAAGGCTGGCACATTTGTGTTATGAAAAACAGGGGTCAAAGACTAGTAGAGCTTTAAGAGTTCCGGCTTTAATTAAGAAGGCCTATGAGGCACAGAGAGATGCTGAAAATATAGAACCAGAGGAACCGGTCGGAATTGTATGGAAGAAGGATCCTGAGTCTCTGATCCCGGCACCAAATGCCCAGTGTACCTTACAGGGAGAGGTCCGTATCAGAAAGGATGTTAAGAATAAAATATTAATGTTGGATGCACCAGGCGATGGAAAATTGCCAGAGGGACTGCTGGTCAAGCCTAGTATTTTGCCCGCTAGAGCCCATGCTTATGCCAGAAGGGTAATGGTCCAAGTTCATAATGTGTCTGAAAGAGACATTCGAGTAAATAGAGGTTGCATCCTGGCTAATGTGCATTGTGCAGACACTGCAGTGCTACCCAGCAGCAAGAGTTCAAGGAAGAATGACAGAGTAACGCCTGACTTGTTTGATTTCGGCAACTCCCCGCTGCCAGCTGAATGGAAAGTGAGGATCAGTGAGAAGCTTGCCCAGAGAGACCAGGTGTTTTCTTTAAAGGAATGGGACGTAGGATGCGTGCAAGGAGCTGAGCACAATATCCGGCTGCATGACGAAAGACCATTTCGTGAGAGGTCTCGACGCCTGGCACCTGCTGATATAGATGATGTGAGACGGCATCTGCAAGAGATGTTAGCGGCTGGTGTAATACAAGAATCCAGAAGCCCTTATGCTTCCCCCATTGTGGTAGTGAGGAAAAAGAATGGGACAGTAAGGATGTGCGTGGATTATCGCACCTTAAACCGGCGGACTATCCCTGATCAGTACACAATGCCCCGCATTCAGGATGCTTTGGACTGCCTAAACGGGAGCAAGTGGTTCTCTGTGCTGGATCTCCGCAGTGGTACTACCAGATCGATGGCCCCAGAGGGACCGGAGGAAGACAGCCTTTATCTGTCCGCTTTTCTATGAATTCATGAGGATGCCTCAAGGGATTTCAGGTGCCCCAGCCACTTTTCAACGATTGATGGAGCGTGCAGTGGGGGACATGAACTTACTAGAGTGCCTGGTATACCTAGATGACGTTATTGTGTTTGGCAGCTCACTGGAGGAACATGAGAGCAGATTATTTAAGGTATTGGATCGACTGGAGGACTTTGGCCTTAAACTGTCCATTGATAAGTGTCAATTCTTTCAAACATCAGTAAAGTATGTGGGACACATAGTATCCACCGAGGGAATAGAGACTGACCCAAGTAAAGTTGAGGCCTTGACCACCTGGCCACAGCCCAAAAATCTAAAAGAACTGCAAAGATTCCTGGGATTCTGTGGTTATTATCGGCGTTTCATCAAGGACTATTCAAGAGTGATCCGCCTTTACTTAACCTTACTCAAGGGTATCCCCAACCCACAAAAATACCAAAGTCACGCCCTCAAGACTGAAAGAGTGTATTTTCATCCGAGTGAAGTATTTGGGGCCAGCTGGACTCCTGATTATGAGACTGCTTTTCATGAGATCATATATCAACTTACCCATGCTCCAGTGCTGGCCTATGCCGATCCAAGAAAACCCACGTCCTGCACACTGATGCTAGCTTGCAAGGGTTGGGGGCTGTGTTGTACCAAGAGCACGAGAATGGCCTGAGACCAGTGGCCTTTGCCAGTAGAAGCCTGACCCCATCCGAAAAGAACTATCCTGTACATAAGTTAGAGTTCCTAGCTTTGAAGTGGGCTATTGTTGACCAATTCCATGAGTACTTGTATGGGGCTAAAATACTAGTAAAACTGACAATAATCCTTTGACCTATGTGCAGACCTCAGCTAAGTTGGATGCCACTGGCCACAGGTGGCTTTCTGCATTATCTACATATGAACTATGCTCGAATACCGAGCAGGTCTGAACCACATAGATGCTGATGTCTCTCTCCGGAGGCCTGTTCCCCAGAATGATTGGGTCCGATTGGCAGAACCTGACATTCGGGCACTCTGCCGGAAGTTTGACAGGGAGGAACAAATGTCCACGGACGCAGTGGACTGCATGGTGGATTGCTTGGGACCCTCTGAGAATTGCATACCTGCTGCTTATTGCCACTTTTCTGCAATAGACATTGGTGCACTGCCTCAGCTGGACAATGACAGTATTCGGCGGCTCAATCGCGATCCTATGATCAAATCAGCTTTAGAAGCCCTCTATGCAGGAAAAGATGTGTCCAAATTACGCCCACTGATTTGAGAACTGCACTGTTATACAAAGAAGGTCCTAAGTTGAAACTGATCAATAAACTGTTATATAGAGAAACAGTAGACAGAGGGGGACAAGTAGACAAACAACAACTGGTGCTGCCCACTGCATTTCGAGACTCAGTATTGAGGTCCTTGCACAACCACATGGGGCACCTTGGTATAGACAGAACACTTGACTTGGTGAGATCCAGATTCTATTGGCCTAAGATGGGGGCTGATGTGGAGCAACACACACGAACTTGTAGTCATGCCTTACAGAGGAAAGTTTTGCCCCAGAGGGCTGCCCCCTTGTTAACATAACCACCAGTGCACCCAAGGAGCTGGTCTGTATTGATTTTCTGAGTTTGGAGTCAGATCAAAGAAATATCAGTAATGTGCTGGTGGTCACTGACCATTTCACGAGATATGCCCAAGCTTTCCACCAAAGACCAGAAAGCATCCACTGTAGCCAAAGTACTCGTGAGAAACTTTTTGTTCACTATGGGGCTCCACAAAGAATCCATTCTGATCAAGGAGAGACTTTGAGAGTCGTCTGATCAAAGAGATGCTTTCTGTGGGGAGTGAGAAAGTCCAGAACCACTCCTTACCACCCCAAGGGGACCCACAGCCTGAACGCTTTCAACCGCACTTTGCTAGATATGCTAGGCACCCTGCACCCAAAGGACAAGCCTAGATGGAGCCAACAAATTAGCACCCTGGTACATGCTTATAACTGCACCAAAAGTGATGCCACTGGGTTCTCCCGCCTGATGTTTGGAAGAGAAGCTCGACTACCGGTAGATGTGTGTTTTGGGGTCTCTCCTGATGGGGTTCAAGCTGACAACTATTTACAGTATGTGCAAAAGTTAAAGGCCCAGCTAACTCATGCGTACCAACTGGCTCAAACCATGGCTGCCAAAGAAATCTGGCCAACAAAGAAAGGTATGATAAAAGGTGAAAGCACAGGAACTCCAGGAGGAGATCGGGTATTGCTAAGAAATCTGGGACTGCATGGCAAACACAAGATTGCTGACAGATGGCACCATCTCCCTCACATTGTAGTGGGCAAACTAGATGATCTGCCAGTGTACAAAGTAAGGCCTGAGAACAATTCAAAGATGTAAAACAATGCATAGAAATCATTTACTACCCATTGGACAAATCCTGATTGAGTCTGAGCCCCCAGAAGATGCCCTCTTGGACCAGTGACTAGAGCTGCTGCTAAGAAAAGATCAAGGAAGTCTGCACCTACAGAAGCAGAGTTAAAGTGTTCCCCTGCACAAGTCCCAGTTGAGCATGACTGTCAGTCCATATCAGAAGAAAGTGAGAGTGACTTTGAATACTATCCTTCTTGAACTGAGTCAATTGTTTCGGGCAATCCCTAGTCAATACTGGAGACAAAGCTGGGCCTTCTGGACTGTCTATGCCTCAGCTTCATCCCTGGAGCCAATGCTCCCAGAAAGTGAAGTGCAAAGCATCAGATCAGATGAAATGGAATCATTGTGCATGGTTGAACTGTTTGAGCTTTCAGGGAGGAAAATGATAGATTGGGGCAGACTGGTGATACACCCGAACAAGAAGAGTATTTTGAGTGCCCTGACAGTCCACTGCCAGTGTCTGAAAGCTCTCCATGCGAGCCAAATGTTGTGGACTCAGAAACTGTAACTCCTGGAGCTGAAAGTGCCCCAAGTTCTAGCCTCTACCCCCATGGAGACTCCCTGACAAGTGAGAACAATGCTGAAAATGAGGCTCAGAGTGCAGAGACTGTAACAGCTCCCCTAGAAAGACTGGTCGAGCTGTAAAGCCTGTGGTGCACCTCAGTTATGATTCCTGGGCCGCCAGTGGACCTGCCTCTCAATGTTGTCCATAAAGAGTGTATGTGTCCCCGAGCTCATTGCCCAAACTGAGCGTTAGTGCTAACTCCAAGTTACTTGTGTTGCCCTCTAAGTATGGTGCCCTTGCCCCGTCCAGCCCCAAGGTAACTGATAGGGAAGGGTCCCCTCTCTTCAGGTTTCATGTACAAGAGGTAATAACTTGAGTTATGGTACAATGTGTGTTATACTGTGTAAAGAGGACGTACTGCAATGTTTCAGAAATGGTTCTTGGTAAAATGATGTATTGACTGATGATTACATGTGTGAGCCTAATGCAAATGTATATGGTTGCAGTTGAAACTTATGGGGTACGTGCTTGGCGGACGTCAAGCTTTTCCCAGACCAGGAAAGTGTAACCCCCTGCAAATGGGGGTTCCCAAAAGACTTCAGGAGCTTGCTTGAATGCTCCAAGCCTGAATGGTGTTTGGCGTTTAAGCCATTTATCAGTGAGTGTTTTAGAACCTCTGGTACTGTCTCTTTAAGAGCTGTCTGCTTGCAGACATAATTAGTTTGTATGGGGACTGTGTGTTTCTTTGATTGAGTACACACCAAGCTGCTGCCAATTCACCCCATTTTGCAGTCACTAGAGTGCAAAGGAACCTGTCTGAAAGATGTAACTGATTGCCAGAAATCATTTACAGTAATAATAAAATTACAGTTTGTCTAACCTGCTTTCTTTGCAGTCAGAACTGTCTGCCTAGTTCCCATTCTGGTTTTGAACTGCTGAACTGGACCAATCAGTGTGGGGTAAACTAGCTCTAAAATGATGCCTTGGACGAATCAGAACTTGGGACTCATAATCTGAGCCAGCCACAAGAGGATTGTATGGGCAGTGACTCTGGGAGATGTAGTTTAGACTTCAGTGCCTTTTGGACCAACAGCAGCAGTCTATTGTGAGTGACAGCCAATCCAGTCAAGAACTGGGAGGAACTCAAAGGAAGTGCCCGGTTTTGTCTGTTGGGAGTTTCAGTTTGAGATCTGAAAGTGAAGGGGAAAGAAACCATGCTCCTTCAGTGCACAGTTTCAGTCAAAAACGTGTGCAAGGCCCAGAGTTCCTGTCTACAACTTGTGTAACTGCTTGTTAGGACTGAATCCGTCCTGTGAAAAGAATCAAAGGATCTCTGAAGAGTAGAAACCAGGCTCACCCTGTAGAAGACTGAAGAAATTGTTGAATTACACTCGGGTCTGTCAGGAACTGAATCTGTGTGTTCTCCTGGTTATTGTGCAGTAATTGCGATTGGGATACAGATGCAGCCTGCCTGGTATAGTGCTTTTTTACCATATAAAATGTGTGAGGAGTCTCTTGGAGATCAAAAGTAGCCCTGCTGACATTGAAGGACCATATCTTCTTGGAGGTCGTGAGTACTAATGGGGTCGCTCCCTGTTGAATTGCCACATTAAATCCAAATGGAATTACTGTACTGCTGACTGTTTAATTTTCCTTTTCTCTGTGTGAAAGGGCCCTACCAGCTGCCACGGTTTGGACTAGCCACTAGGGCCTGGGTACCCAGGGACAGTAACTGGTAGGGATAGGCCTGCACAGAGCCATAGGTAGATAGTAAAGTGATAAGCTAATTAACCTGATTTCCCCCTGTCCTTGTTATATCCCCCTAAATAAATCAGAGCTGTTTGTTTCAACAAAGTTATACTGCCTGAGGTATTTGTCTATGTTAAAGTACTGTACTGTGATTGTTGCACTGTATCTTATTTTACAGGATGTCCCGGTGCCTGAACCAGCCTTGGGGGTAAGTGTATACTGTGAAGGTAATTCTGCTATATTGTGTGGGCCACTAGTGGGAAGAAAGGGGGGTTGCAGTGTCCCAGAGGGCTGTGACCAAGTAAGTTTAACTATTGCAAACCCTGACCTCTGGGTGGAGGCACCCGCCATTGGATCCAGGCCCCTCAACCTGTTAGTGGCAAATCAGGCAGGGGTAGTAGCCCCTGGGATAGCGCCATCTAGGGGTTACATAAGGTTTTGAGGAAAATAAAAAACGATGAAAGAAAGTCTTGCAGATACTAGGAGATGGCTGTCAAATCAGTACATAATTTATGTTACAAAGGTTGACAAAACACACAAAGAATGTAGAA
Source organism: Neoceratodus forsteri (assembly GCA_016271365.2). Lineage (NCBI taxonomy): Eukaryota > Metazoa > Chordata > Ceratodontiformes > Ceratodontidae > Neoceratodus > Neoceratodus forsteri. The sequence continues at coordinate 958,233,802 of CM028130.1, read as the reverse complement.
AATTGCAAGCCATGAGCAATTTCTCTATTCACAGACCCTCAGTGACATCATGACGATACTGACATCTTCAGTACTGGGTGGCACAGCTCGGGTAGAGCTCGGGATAGCACAAGACAATGGAGCAGCAAAACAATGAAATATACAGCAATGTGTTTATCTATATTAAACAAAAATGACGAGACACAACCTGGAAAGGTGGTGCTTACTGAATACTGATGTTTGAAATAAAGGCAGTGTAGAGCGCAATAAGGAACACACTGTGAATTTCAAAGAGGAAAACGACCTTTACGGACAAGAAACAACATGGGTTTACAAGGGGCAGGGTGAGTCAAATGAACTTAATGTTGTTTTTTTCAACTCAATGTCATGTCAGGCAGCCTATGTTCTGCACCTAAACTTCAGCAGGGCCTCTGATCTGGTGCCACGCTGAAGGCTTATACAGAAAGTACAGGATTAGTGGTCTCCTGCAGGTCAGCTGAAGACAACGCTGCAGTGTCACAAAGTGTATATGAGAACCATATCTCTTAACCTTTCAAGCCCCAAATATGGAACACTGTCCCTCGAAATGTGGAACACCTCATCAAATCACACAGAAGCTCAGAACACTGTGCAAACGTGTTTTTTTTAACTTTGTTTTTATTTATATTTCAAGAAAAACATACAATTTACATCTGTATCTATTACGTTATTACCTAGAATAACTAAAACATCGCTTGACATTTCATTTACATGTTTACAGGTGATCTTTCAGCCTTACACAATTAGTAATGATTTAATTAGGTGAGATTTGAGTTCTTTATTGCAGTTTGATTAAAAAGTAATAATCCTTACAGTTTCCCGTTTCCTGCCATTGCATAAGTTTTATATGATATAATCCTCCCCCCCACAATGGTACGGAGTTGGGTCTATATTGTGAGAGATGCAGTACCCACTGTCTCCAGATCAGTCTGAACTGCTCCTATCTCTTGTTTACTATAGCTGTAAATCTTTCCATTTGGTACACACACTGCATTAAATCATGCCACTGGTTCAATGTTGGGGTCTTCTCTAATAGCCATTTTCTAGTGATTGCTTTTTGGCCATAAGAGTGCTTATTATGAGTATGTTCTTCGAGTTTGCATCTCTATAGCCCTCTGGAAAGTTTTTAAAGAAGAAGAAAACAGATGTAAGCTGCAGACCTGGATCAAAGATCTCCCTTAATGCTCCCTGTATCTCCTGTATGAAGGGCTGTAGCCTTGGGCACATTTAAAAAATATGCAAAAATAGGTAGGAGAGGAGGCTGAGACGAAGTGCTACAAGAGGGGTGGACCCCCAAACCCTGACAACAGGGAGGGGGGAGGGGATTTGGGGTAGGCACTATGGCGGTTTGAAACAGGTGCAGATGTGGGATGAGATGAGATGATGTCTTAGTTTTCTTTTAAAGGAGTAATGGGAAGTCGATTGACGAAGTGTTAGCGGGAGTGAGTTCCACATGCGTGGCATGTGGGACCCCACATCTCCTCCAGCATTCCACCCCTCCTCCCTGAAGGAACTCTGCTGTGATTGCAGGGGCCCTGAAGAACTGAATAGTGACTTTCCAGGTGAATTCTTTTAGCCTTAAGGAGGCCATGCCATTATGTATGATTTTAAGGTGTCTCTCCCATATTGTTTCCTGCATTGGTAGATCTAGGTCCTTTTCCCAAGCAGCCTGCACCTTCTGTAAAGAGTCCTGTTTTATCAACATCAAATCAGTATATAGGTATGATATCATATGCTCTAAAGATACAACCCCCTACGGCTTTGATTATTCGTCCCATTAATGCAGGGACAGGGAACTCCATCATCAGCCTCGGACATTGGATTCTAATAAAATTCCTTACTTGGAAAAATTTAAACTGTTCCTGGGGTCTCAGATTTATACCTTCCCTGTAGGTCTGCGAAGGAGACCACCATGTTGTTTTTTATTAACTGACTTATTAAGTGGAATCCCAGCCATTCCCATCTATGGTAGCCGTTATCTAGGTGCGCTGGTGTAAACTCACTCAAATAAGGGAGCGAGTACAAAAGGGGCATATTGGGGATTAAATTCTTTGAGTTTATTATGGTTCTCCAGTTATATAATGTATTAGTAGTATATGGATTGTTAGTAATGTTTTGCAGTGATATTCCCGGGGAGGTCAGTAATATTTTGTTTAAATTTGTTAGGTCTCACCCCCGCATTGCCAGCTGTTTCCATTTGGCCTCATATTGTGGCTGCAGCCAGTAGAATATTGTTCTAAGCTGCACAGCTTGGTAGTATGTATGTTTTCATATCTGGTAATGCTAAGCCTCCTTGCTCCTTTAGTAACTGTAAGTAGGAATATCGTACTATAGGTCTCTGTGCCAACCAGATGTATCTGGATATTTTCTTAGTTGTATCTCTGAAGTAGTTATCTGGAACCATAATAGGGAGGCTCTGGGCCAGGTAAAGGAAATGGGGTAGCAGGTTCATCTTGACTGCATCTACCCTTTTCAATAAAGGCAATGGCAGGGCCTTCCATCTCTCTAGATCTAAAGAGAGCTGTTGTTTCAGTGGGATGTAGTTTGCTGTAAATAATTTAGTGTGGTCTTTTGCTAGTTGTACCCCTAAATATTTCAGGGTATCTAGGCCCCATCTAAACAGAAAAGATTTCTTAGTGTAACCCCCCTGCAAATGGGGGTTCCCAAAAGACTTCCAGGAGCTTGCTTGAATGCTCCAAGCCTGAATGGTGTTTGGCATTTAAGCCATTTATCAGTGAGTGTTTTTAGAGCCTCTGGTACTGTCTCTTTAAGAGCTGTCTGCTTGCAGACATAATTAGTTTGTATGGGGGGACTGTGTGCTTCTCTGAGTACCACTTGAGCTGCTGCCAATTCACTTAATTTTTGCAGTCACTAGAGTGCAAAGGAACCTTTCTGAAAGATGTAACTGTTTACCAGAAATTATTTAGAGTAATAATGAAATGACAGTTTGTCTAACCTGCTTTCTTTGCAGTCAGAACTGTGTCTGCTAGTTCCCATTCTAGTTTTGAACTGCTGAACTGGACCAATCAGTGTGGGGTAAGCTAGCTCTAAATGGTGCCTTGGACAAATCAGAACTTGGACTCATAATCTGAGCCAGCCACAAGAGGATTGTATGGGCAGTGACTCTGGGAGATGTAGTTTAGACTTCAGTGCCTTTTGGACCAACAGCAGCAGTCTATTGTGAGTGACAGCCAATCCAGTCAAGAACTGGGAGGAACTCAAAGGAAGTGCCCGGTTTTGTCGGTTGGAGTTCAGTTGAGCTTTGGCAGTGAAGAAGGAAGGAGCCCTGTGCTTTTTCAGTGTGCAGTTTTAGTCCAAAACGTGTGTAAGGCCCAGAGTTCCGGTCTGCAGCTTGTGTAACAGCTTGTTAGACTGAATCCGTCCTGTGAAAAGAATCAAAGGATCTCTGAAGAGTAGAAACCAGGCTCACCCTGTAGAAGACTGGAAGAATTGCTGAAAATTGCACTCGGTCTGTCAGGAACTGAATCTGCTGTGTGTTCTCCGGTATTGTGCAGTAATTGCGATCGGGATACAGATGCAGCCTGCCTGGTATAGTACTTTCTTTTATATGGATGTGTGAAGAGGTTTGTGTACCTCAAGTGAGCCCTGCTGACATTGAAGGACCCTATCTTATTTGGAGGTCGTGAGTACTAATTCAGGGTTGCTCCCTGTTGAATTGCCACATTAAATCCAAATGGAATTACTGTACTGCTGACTGTTTAATTCTCCTTTTCTCTGTGTGAAAGGGCACCAGCTGCCACGGGTTTGGACTAGCCACTAGGGCTTGGGTACCCAGGGACAGTAACTGATAGGGATAGGCCTGTGCACAGAGCCATAGGTAGATTATTAGAGTGATAAGCTAATTAACCTGATTTCCTGTCCTTGTTATATCCCCTAAATAAATCAGAGCTGCTTGTTTCAGCAAAGTTATACTGCCTGAGGTATTTGTCTATGTTAAAGTACTGTACTGTGATTGTTGCACTGTATCTCATTTCACAGGAGGTCCCAGTGCCGGAACCAGACCTGGGGGTAAGTGTGTACTGTGAAGGTAATTCTGATATATTGTGTGGGCCACTAGTGGGAAGAAAGGGGGGTTGCAGTGTCCCAGAGGGCTGTGACCAAGTTAGTTTAACTATTGCAAACCCTGACCTCTGGGTGGAGGCACCCGCCATTGGATCCAGGCCCCTCAACCTGTTAGTGGCAAATCAGGCAGGGGTAGTAGCCCCTGGGATAGCGCCATCTAGGGGTTACATCTTGGAGGCTCACCGCTGGGATTGTGTGTCCTCTAGTGGCCATATTTACGAACCACTGTTAAGAAAAAAATGGGTACCCCGACAGAAGTGGCTGTGCACCGGCTGGTGGAGTGGTGTACTGGGGAGGAGATCGACCCCCAAAATGCTATGCTTATCCTGGACATCCCCCTGGGTATCAATACGGACACTGTGCAGGGAGTACTTTCCAAGGTGGAAGGTTTACAAAACCCTGTGGTGGTGGGTCGGCATGCTAATCTGCTCACCCACACTTTCCTGGCCCTAGTAGAGTTTAAGGATCCCATAGATAGCTCCAAAGTGCCACAGACCATTACCCCAGAGGGAGCCCTCACTGCTTGGAGAGTGATAACTAAGGACAGTAAAGACCCGGGGGGGAATCAGCCCCCACCACTATCTGAAACTTTTGAGGAGAAATTTGCTGAATGGTTGCTGGGAGAGGGGAAAACTGTGGAGGACTTGAAGAAACTATTCTTGCCACCTGGGAGTGTTCCTCCCCCAACACCCTCTCCTGCTCCAGTGCCCGTAATGGTGGCTGAACCAATGCAGACTCCTATTTCTGCACCTGCCATTAGTCACGACTCTTACCGAAGGTTGAGGATCTTCTCTGGCACCCTCCCAACCCCCCAAGGGGAGGATGACTGGGAGACCTGGATAGACTATGTTGCCCCCCAAGTGCTAGAATGGCAATGCTCGGAAGGTGAAAAGCGAAAGAGGGTTAGTGAGAGCCTCCGAGGTCCTGCCCTGGCTACCATCCGTGCTAAACGGGCCAGTAACCCTGAAGCGACTGCACAGGCCTATCTTGAGGCCTTGGAGAATGTGTATGGGAGCCCAGATTCTGATGAGGACCTATGGTGGAAGTAAGAGATGCACAACAGTACCAAGGGAGTTGTTGTCTGTGTATGTATCTCGGCTGGAAAAATTGTTGCAAGAATGCCTCAGAAAGGTAGTTTGCCAGCGATTGAACTGGACCGAACCAGGCTGGACAGGATCCTTAAGTCTGCCCCTTCTCAGAACTGCTGTTGCTTCAGTTACACCTGGCAGATCGACTGGAATCCCCACCCTCCTATGATGAGTTAATGAGAGAAATTCGAGGAGTTGAAAAAAGACGACTCGGGAGGGACCTGCACCAATAGCTGCGGCTACTAATCGAGTGACTGAGGTGACCCATCAAGTGAAGTTCAGGGGCAGAGGTTGGCAGTCAATGAGTGCTCTGACAAGGAAAAAGATATGTCACAATGGGGCGAACTGTTGAGAGAGATCCGGGAATTCAAAAACAGTCCCTTTATGAAGGCCACGCCAAGCACGGGCCCTGACCTATATCCGATGCATATCGCTATGGGGGTGGGGACCCACCCATGTATCTCCTGCTGATAACAGCTCCGAACTCGATTCCTTGACCATGGAAGTGGAGAAACTGACGAGATGTCTCCAAATGCTTATCACGCTCGCAGACAGAGATGGCACCAAGGTTTCCAGTTAGTAATACCCCGCCCTGGCTCCCAGTGTGGCGCCGCCAGCTCAAACTCCAGAAAGTATGTTTTGCTATAATTGTGGGAAAGATGGGCACATGAAAGGGAATGCCAGTCCCCAAAAGACACTGACAAAGTTGCATATAGGCTACAAGGAGAGCTCGGAGAAGAAATCAGTGGTTAAGAGGTCGCGACATGATCCCAGTGAGGCACCAAAAAGCTAATTCCACGTCCTTTTGTGGCAAGGTCAGTTGCCCAGGCCCCCACTACCGCCTCTCAGACTGGTCCAGAATAGTGGGTCCCTCCATGGAGACCACTGTAAAGGTGAACGGAGTGTCTACAAGAGCTATATTAGACAGTGGCTCCCAAGTGACAATTATGTTCCAAGATTGGTATCAGAAGCATTTGTCAGACGTACCCTTACAACCATTAGAAGGACTGCATGTATGGGGTTAAGTGAGAAGGCCTACCCCTATTCCGGTATATCCGAATTGGCTGTCTTTCCCCACCTCCGTGGCTGGAGTGGCCGAACAAGTAGAGACCCTAGCCTTAGTGTGTCCCCCCACTGGACTGTATGATGGTGTCCCTTTGTTGATTGGAACAAATGCTCATATGTTCGGAAGGCTGGCACAGTTGTGTTATGAAAACAGGGGTCAAAGACTAGTAGAGCTTTAAGAGTTCCGCTTTAATTAAGAAGGCCTATGAGGCACAGAGAGATGCTGGAAAACAGAACCAGAGGAACCGGTCGGAATTGTATGGAAGAAGGATCCTGAGTCTCTGATCCTGGCGCCAAATGCCCAGTGTACCTTACAGGAGAGGTCCGTATCAGAAAGGATGTTAAGAATAAAATATTAATGTTGGATGACCAAGGCGATGGAAAATTGCCAGAGGACTGCTGGTCAAGCCTAGTATTTTGCCCGCTAGAGCCCATGCTTATGCCAGAAGGGTAATGGTCCAAGTTCATAATGTGTCTGAAAGAGACATTCGAGTAAACAGAGGTTGCATCCTGGCTAATGTGCATTGTGCAGACACTGCAGTGCTACCCAGCAGCAAGAGTTCAAGGAAGAATGACAGAGTAACGCCTGACTTGTTTGATTTCGGCGACTCCCGCTGCCAGCTGAATGGAAAGTGAAGATCAGTGAGAAGCTTGCCCAGAGAGACCAGGTGTTTTTTAAAGGAATGGGATGTAGGATGCGTGCAAGGAGCTGAGCACAATATCCGCTGCATGACGGAAGACCATTTCGTGAGAGGTCTACGCCTGGCACCTGCTGACATAGATGATGTGAGACGGCATCTGCAAGAGATGTTAGCTGCTGGTGTAATACAAGAATCCAGAAGCCCTTATGCTTCCCCCATTGTGGTAGTGAGGAAAAAGAATGGAACAGTAAGGATGTGTGTGGATTATCGCACCTTAAACCGGCGGACTATCCCTGATCAGTACACAATGCCCCGCATTCAGGATGCTTTGGACTGCCTAAACGGGAGCAAGTGGTTCTCTGTGCTGGATCTCCGCAGTGGGTACTATCAGATCCCGATGGCCCCAGAGGACCGTGAAAAGACAGCCTTTATCTGTCCGCTGGCTTCTATGAATTCATGAGGATGCCTCAGGATTTCAGGTGCCCCAGCCACTTTTCAACGATTGATGGAGCGTGCAGTGGGGACATGAACTTACTAGAGTGCCTGGTATACCTAGATGATGTTATTGTGTTTGGCAGCTCACTGGAGGAACATGAGAGCAGATTATTTAAGGTATTGGACCGACTGGAGGACTTTGGCCTTAAACTGTCCATTGATAAGTGTCAATTTTTTCAAACATCAGTAAAGTATGTGGGACACATAGTATCCACCTAGGAATAGAGACCGACCGTAAAAGTTGAGGCCTTGACCACCTGGCCACAGCCCAAAAATCTAAAAGAACTGCAAAGATTCCTGGGATTCTGTGGTTATTATCGGCGCTTTATCAAGGACTATTCAAGAGTGATCCGCCCTTTACTTAACCTTACTCAAGGGTATCCCCCAACCCACAAAAAATACCAAAAGTCAGCGTCCCTCAAGACTGAAAGAGTGTATTTTCATCCGAGTGAAGTATTTGGGGCCCGCTGGACTCCTGATTGTGAGACTGCTTTTCATGAGATCATATATCAACTTACCCATGCTCCAGTGCTGGCCTATGCCGATCCAAGAAAACCTTACGTCCTGCACACTGATGCTAGCTTGCAAGGGTTGGGGCTGTGTTGTACCAAGAGCATGAGAATGGCCTGAGACCAGTGGCCTTTGCCAGTAGAAGCCTGACCCCATCGAAAAGAACTATCCTGTACATAAGTTAGAGTTCTAGCTTTGAAGTGGGCTATTGTTGACCAATTCCATGAGTACTTGTATGGGGCTAAAATACTAGTAAAAACTGACAATAATCCTTTGACCCATGTGCAGACCTCAGCTAAGTTGGATGCCACTGGCCATAGGTGGCTTTCTGCATTATCTACATATGACTATGCTCTGAATACCGAGCAGGTCTGAACCACATAGATGCTGATGCTCTCTCCGGAGGCCTGTTCCCCAGAATGATTGGGTCCGATTGGCAGAACCTGACATTCGGCACTCTGTCCGAAGTTTGACAGGGAGGAACAAATGTCCACGGACGCAGTGGACTGCATGGTGGATTGCTTGGGAGCCTCTGAGAATTGCATACCTGCTGCTTATTGCCACTTTTCTGCAATAGACATTGGTGCACTGCCTCAGCTGGACAATGACAGTATCGGCGGGCTCAATCCGATCCATGATCAAAGCAGCTTTAGAAGCCTCTATGCAGGAAAAGATGTGTCCAAATTACGCCCACTGATTTGAGAACTGCACTGTTATACAAAGAAGGTCCTAAGTTGAAACTGATCAATAAACTGTTATACAGAGAAACAGTAGACAGAGGGGACAAGTAGACAAACAACAACTAGTGCTGCCCACTGCCTTTCGAGACTCAGTACTGAGGTCCTTGCACAACCACATGGGGCACCTTGGTATAGACAGAACACTTGACTTGGTGAGATCCAGATTCTATTGGCCTAAGATGGGGGCTGATGTGGAGCAACACATTCGAACTTGTAGTCGCTGCTACAGAGGAAAGCTTTTACCCAGAGGGCTGCCCCTTGTTAACATCACCACCAGTGCACCCATGGAGCTGGTCTGTATTGATTTTCTAAGTTTGGAGTCAGATCAAAGAAATATCAGTAATGTGCTGGTGGTCACTGACCATTTCACGAGATATGCCCAAGCTTTCCCCACCAAAGACCAGAAAGCATCCACTGTGGCCAAAGTACTTGTAGAAAACTTTTTTGTTCACTATGGGGCTCCACAAAGAATCCATTCTGATCAAGGGAGAGACTTTGAGAGTCGTCTGATCAAAGAGATGCTTTCTCTGTGGGGAGTGCGAAAGTCCAGAACCACTCCTTACCACCCCAGGGGGACCCACAGCCTGAACGTTTCAACCGCACTTTGCTAGATATGCTAGGCACCCTGCACCCAAAGGACAAGCCTAGATGGAGCCAACAAATTAGCACCCTGGTACATGCTTATAACTGCACCAAAGTGATGCCACTGGATTCTCCCCTACCGCTGATGTTTGGAAGAGAAGCTCGACTACCAGTAGATGTGTGTTTTGGGGTCTCTCCTGATGGGGTTCAGGCTGACAACTATTTACAGTATGTGCAAAGTTAAAGGCCCAGCTAACTCATGCATTACAACTGGCTCAAACCATGGCTGCCAAAAGAAATCTGGCCAACAAAGAAAGGTATGATAAAAAGGTGAAAGCACAGGAACTCCGGGAGGGAGATCGGGTATTGCTAAGAAATCTGGGATTGCATGGCAAGCACAAGATTGCTGACAGATGGCACCATCTCCCTCACATTGTAGTGGGCAAACTAGATGATCTGCCAGTGTACAAAGTAAGGCCTGAGAATAATTCAAAAGATGTAAAAACAATGCATAGAAATCATTTACTGCCCATTGGACAAATCTTAATTGAGTCTGAGCCCCTAGAAGATGCCCCCTCTGGACCAGTGACTAGAGCTGCTGCTAAGAAAAGATCAAGAAAGTCTGCACCTACAGAAGCAAAGTTAAAGTGTTCCCCTCCACAAGTCCCAGTTGAGCATGACTGTCAGTCCATATCGGAAGAAAGTGAGAGTGACTTTGAATACTATCCTTCTTACTGAACTGAGTCAGTGTTTCGGGCAATCCCCTAGTCAATACTGGAGACAAAGCTGGGCCTTCTGGACTGTTTAAGCCCCCAGCTTCATCCCTGGAGCCAATGCTCCCAGAAAGTGAAGGGCAAAGCATCAGATCAGATGAAATGGAATCATTGTGCATGGTTGAACTGTTTGAGCTTTCAGGGGAGGAAAATGATAGATTGGGGCAGACTGGTGATACACCCGAACAAGAAGAGTATTTTGAGTGCCCTGACAGTCCACTGCCAGTGTCCGAAAGCTCTCCATGCGAGCCAAATGTTGTGGACTCAGAAACTGTAACTCCTGGAGCTGAAAGTGCCCCAAGTTCTAGCCTCTCTACCCCATGGAGACTCCCCTGACAAGTGTGGACAATGCTGAAAATGAGGCTCAGAGTGCAGAGACTGTAACAGTTCCCCTAGAAAGACTGGTGAGCTGTAAAGCCTGTGGTGCACCTCAGTTATGATTCCTTGGGAGGCCTGTGGATTTGCCTCTCAATGTTGTCCATAAAGGAGTGTATGTCCCCAGCTCATTGCCCAAACTGAGCGTCAGTGCTAACTCAAGTTACTTGTGTTGCCCTCTAAGTATGGTGCCCTTGCCCCGTCCAGCCCCAAGGTAACTGATAGGAAGGGCCCCTCTCTTCAGGTTTCATGTACAAGAGGTAATAACTTGAGTTATGGTACAATGTGTATGTAATACTGAAAGAGTGACGTACTGCAATGTTTCAGAAATGTGTTCTTGGTAAAATGATATATTGACTGATGATTACATGTGCGAGCCTAATGCAAATGTATATGGTTGCAGTTGAAACTTATATAGGTACTTGCTTGGCGCGACGTCAAGCTTTCCCAAACCAGGAAGGTGTAACCCCTGCAAATGGGGTTCCCAAAAGACTTCCAGGAGCTTGCTTGAATGCTCCAAGCCTGAATGGTGTTTGGCATTTAAGCCATTTATCAGTGAGTGTTTTAGAGCCTCTGGTACTGTCTTTTAAGAGCTGTCTGCTTGCAGACATAATTAGTTTGTATGGGGGGACTGTGTGCTTCTCTGAGTACCACTTGAGCTGCTGCCAATTCACTTAATTTTTGCAGTCACTAGGAGTGCAAAGGGAACCTTTCTGAAAGATGTAACTGTTTACCAGAAATTATTTAGAGTAATAATGAAATGACAGTTTGTCTAACCTGCTTTCTTTGCAGTCAGAACTGTGTCTGCTAGTTCCCCATTCTAGTTTTGAACTGCTGAACTGGACCAATCAGTGTGAGGTAGCTAGCTCTAAAATGGTGCCTTGGACAAATCAGAACTTGGACTCATAATCTGAGCCAGCCACAAGAGGATTGTATGGGCAGTGACTCTGGGAGATGTAGTTTAGACTTCAGTGCCTTTTGGACCAACAGCAGCAGTCTAGTTGGTGACAGCCAATCCAGTCAAGAACTGGGAGGAACTCAAAGGAAGTGCCCGGTTTTGTCGGTTGGAGTTCAGTTGAGCTTTGGCAGTGAAGAAGGAAGGAGCCCTGTGCTTTTTCAGTGTGCAGTTTTAGTCCAAAAAGCGTGTGTAAGGCCCAGAGTTCCGGTCTGCAGCTTGTGTAACAGCTTGTTAGGACTGAATCAATCCTGTGAAAAGAATCAAAGGACTCTGAAGAGTAGAAACCAGGCTCACCCTGTAGAAGACTGGAAGAATTGCTGAAAATTGCACTCGGTCTGTCAGGAACTGAATCTGCTGTGTGTTCTCCGGGTATTGTGCAGTAATTGCGATCGGGATACAGATGCAGCCTGCCTGGTATAGTACTTTCTTTTATATGGATGTGAAGAGGTTTGTGTACCTCAAGTGAGCCCTGCTGACATTGAAGGACCCTATCTTATTTGGAGGTCGTGAGTACTAATTCAGGGTTGCTCCCTGTTGAATTGCCACATTAAATCCAAATGGAATTACTGTACTGCTGACTGTTTAATTCTCCTTTTCTCTGTGTGAAAGGGCCCCTACCAGCTGCCACGGTTTGGACTAGCCACTAGGGCTTGGTACCCAGGGACAGTAACTGATAGGGATAGGCCTGTGCACAGAGCCATAAATAATTATTAGAGTGATAAGCTAATTAACCTGATTTCCCCTGTCCTTGTTATATCCCCCTAAATAAATCAGAGCTGCTTGTTTCAGCAAAGTTATACTGCCTGGAGGTATTTGTCTATGTTAAAGTACTGTACTGTGATTGTTGCACTGTATCTCATTTCACAGGAGGTCCCAGTGCGGAACCAGACCTGGGGGTAAGTGTGTGTACTGTGAAGGTAATTCTGATATATTGTGTGGGCCACTAGTGGGAAGAAAGGGGGGTTGCAGTGTCCCAGAGGGCTGTGACCAAGTTAGTTTAACTATTGCAAACCCTGACCTCTGGGTGGAGGCACCCGCCATTGGATCCAGGCCCCTCAACCTGTGAGTGGCAAATCAGGCAGGGGTAGTAGCCCCTGGGATAGCGCCATCTAGGGGTTACATTAGCATGGATCGAAGGGTTGTAATGCAATTGTAAGACTTCAGTCTCAGAGGTATTAACTCTCTATCCTGCCACTCTACTGAATGTAGTCAAAATCTGCCACAGGGGAGGCAAGGAGGTCTCTGGGTTTGTCATAAATACTAGCAAGTCATCAGCGTATAGTGCCAATTTGTGATGGCCTACTCCCTACACTGCCTTTTCCTGCCAAATGGCCTGTGCCAGGGGTTCCAGGTATATAACGAAGAGTAGGGAGGACAAGGGGCATCCCTGTCTAGTTCCCCTTAGCAGAGGGATCAGTTCTGATATTGCTCCGTTGATCTTAATATGCAAATATGTATTTCCATGATCACAAAGTTACCTGTTTACTGACTGCAGCACATTTTTCGCATTCATTGTTTGGATTTCTGCTTTAAAATGTCAGCACAACATGTGGGACTGTACCCACTCAATACAGAACAGAGAGGGCTTTTCTGAGGTGAAATGAGGGACTGTTCCTTGTAATGTGTTGGATAGTTGAGAGGTATGGTGAGAACTGGTTAAATCCATAGCTAATTACAAGGTAGAAATTCTGGTAAATTCAGTGCAGAATAAAACAGACACTCTCCCAAGGTGCAACCCCACCCACTGGTGACTGTCAGAAATAAGTAGAGTCCTGTGGTCCAAGAGTGGTCGGGGTGGGGTTGGGGTACAACCTACACAAGAGGATCCCATAGGTTTTGACTCGGGTTCGGAGTCAGGCACAGCCCCATCATTACAGAACCAACCAGGAAAGTGTTTGGGGTACCGGGGTTTCTGAGTATGAAATCTGTAAATTGGTGACTGTTCAGTACAGAATAACAACTGCTTTAACACTGTGTAATGTGGCATTATTTCTAGCTAGACAGGTTTAAAGTGAGTTCACTCCATGGCTGGAGGAAGTGTGTTATGATATTTTGGAGAACTCTCTAGCGAGCATACCATCTTTCTCCTAGAAACAGAGGGTATCCCTGGGCTATGCCCAGCTGCTGCGGACACCAAGAGAGAGTTATCATATGGTGCCAGCCTCAGCTGAGCGGTATTGTATAGTGATAGCTGAGTGAGTCGCAGGACCCATCTGCAGCACCAGACACTTGGAACAAACTCCCCCTCCAGCTGAGAAAAGCTTCTAGCTTGCATGTGTTCAAGTCCAGTCTTTCCAACCACCTTAGAGATCCCTGTATTCATTGTGGTCCAGTATTCCTCCCTTCCCCCACAATGATCATCCTGCATAACAATGCCTGTGCTGTTTATTTGCTGTGAACCCACTTTGCTTGCTTGCTTTGATTACTGTTTGGATGTACTCTCCTTTACAGTTTTTTCCCCTTGTATATTTTAACCTGTATATAACTCTTCCTGCTGGACTCTGTTAACCTGTTGACTGCTTAGCCGGCCTGGTGGCACTGAGGGTTGAGGCACTGGACGCCACACCTCGTGCCACACCAGCAACCTGGGTTTGGGAGTGAACTCAGGCCACCGGGGGTTGGCGGGGGAGGAGAGGACTGAGTGTCCAGAGGATTGCTCTACTCTCCTGGGGAGGGCTCTATGGGATTTTCCCTCTGGTGGCGGCTCATAGCAGTGGCTGGTGGGCGCAACACCTCAAGAGGGGACAGCCAATGGGGTCTGGTGTCTGCAGGAGGGGGTGGGAGTATCCCATCGGCGCACTAATGCTATTGCATGTCCGCATCAGAGCGAAACAAGGAAGGAAAATGGCTATCCATGGTGAGCGAAGGTGGGTCCAGAGGGCACCGCTCCGCCCAATGTCAAATCCTCCGTGCCCGTCTCTGGTGCTCCACCAAGCCTGGCTGCTGTATTAGATTGTAGATAGCGTGCCAGTACAAGTCGGTGGTCCCACCCCAGGTGGCTCAGAGCCTGGGGGTTGAGCGGTTCAGGTGACGGTGGAGGTGGGCACTCCAGAGCAGTGGCAGAGGACTTCAGATGGGGAGAAGAAAGCAGAGTTGACTGACCACACTGGAGAGAGCTCGGGAGATAGTGAGTAGGGAGGATAAATAGAACTAACAAAAAAAGAAACATTGACTGCTGTTATCCTCCCCGGGACCCACATGAAAACAAGACGCTGCTTCTCACTGAGCTATTCCAGTTTGGAATAATTCCAAATAAACAAATAAATATGGTATCTTATTGCTCCTTATTACCATCAATACATCACCTGTTAGTCACAGGATGAATGTCACAGACTAAACAGTATCAAAGCCTGCATCTGTCAGTGTGAAGTCACAGTCACTTAAACTAGAGTGCTGATGAGGTATGGAAGGAACAGAGCTACATCTGTCAGCCTCCGGGTGAAGACAGCTATTCAGTGCATCACACCTTGTACAGCCAGGCAAGAAATCTTCTAATTGGAACATGAACACAAGAGGTAGTACTTCAGAGACATACGACGACGACTGGGTACTTTAAAAAAATATATAAGTTCACTTTTTTGAGGGTCACTAGCTTAGAAGCAGCATGGTCCAATGACTACAGCTCAGACCTGTTCAACAGAATCTCAAAACCACTGGCAGTGTGCCTTGGTTCGGTAGTGCTGGTGCAGGAAAGGGCAGCAAGTCCAACATCCCAGACCAAAGCAAAAACCTGCACTCAAGAAAATAATTTTCTGGATATTCATTATTTCCTTGAGTGCAGGATTTTTGCTTTTGTTCATCAGAATAACTAGGTTCAAATCTCACTACTGCCACCTGCACACTGTGTGACCCTGGGCAAGTCACTTAAGCTCTCAGTGCTTCTGTCCTCCCTGCTATAAGAATGGGTAACAGCAAGACCCTACTGAAAATTAGATTTTGCATCCAATCTCAGCTGGGCTATCCTAGGTAAAGAAATGGAAGAACTAAGAAAACAAAACAGAGTATCATCAAACATTTTAAGTACAACACCCTTTAAGGTTGCCCAACGACTCGGTGACAAGCATGCTTTGTTGCCATGGTGGTGATCAGGGTTCGTGCCTCCAGCTCACGCTGCCACACACTGGATGGCAGAGATAGCAAAAGACGTCCAACACAGACACCTCCTGTCAGACTTGATGGAAGGCTCTTGTCACTGAACTGCTGCCCCCGGTACCTCAGGGAACAAGAACAGTCAGGGCAGGAAATCTGTGTCCCAAGACACCACCCAGCCTCCGACATAACTCGAGCACCTGCTGTCATCATAATGATATCTGGCTTGGAGCTTGTACGGTGTGATCGAGGGGATTGTGGAGTGGGCGGGTCTCGGACGCTCCTTAATCAGCAGAGAGCAAACAGCAGGGCCCACTAGCATACTACAGAGGTTGGTGGGATTCTGGGTGGGAAAAAACACACTGACCAGGCAGATGTAGTCTTGCTAAGCCCCCCATATGCAGTCAGGTCACCTGGCTCCTGTCTTAGCATGGAAGCCCCCCACCAACCATCAAACCCCAATATACAGAGCTCTCTGGTGTACTCTCTCACCTGAAGGCACCACTATGCGGCAGAAAAGCACATATACTAAACAGAAGATGGATGATTGGGAGCCGAGGCTGAGATCAGATTCATACACCACTGGTTCGAGGAATGGGAAGAGGCACACAGAGAAGCAGCACGAGGTTCAGGTACAGGGCTTGGGAAAAGGAGCAAAAGAGAGAGGAGGAAAGACGGAGATAGGGATGGGACAGAACAAGTGTGAGAAAGAAGAAAAAAGCAAAACACCCGCGTTTTTTTTTTTTTTAAGTTTTACAGTTTAAAGCAGCAGCGCTAAACTATCTACATGACATCTGCTGGGCACTGTCTGAATTATGCTCATCACTTAATCTTACACTAAGGGCTTCTGCAGAATGAAGCTGTTTTGAAGGGAGGATGATATTTTGAGAGGTTACAGCAAAAACCGCAGCACCTTCACTGCTGTTGAGCTCCCTTATGATGATGATGGTACAGGGTGATGCTACCCTATGCCACACGGATGCATACTGCCGTCTGCGAGCCCTAGGGGGTGGGAGCATGGGATGAGCCAGTAGAAGGGCTTACATTATTTAAGATGATGTTTATATTCCTGCATCCTGCTAAAGAGAGCCATTTCTATTAATCTGTGATAAAGGCAAAATACCTTAATATACCCATTTGCTTTCTTTCACCAATATGTACCATACTTCTAATTTTAAACTGCATGCATTTCTTTTGTTCATTATTTCTTTTGAAACATATGTACAGTATATACAGTAGGTGGGAGGAATTCTATGATCAGGACATACTTCTAGTAACTGAGTTGGTATACAGCTATTCCTAGATTTTATTTGTTCTGTATTTTTCTTTTTTGATACTTGAAATATGAATTGTACCCACCTTTGTATAGGTTATTGCATGTAGGTAGCTTGCAATTTAATCATTTAAAAACCTAATAAAATTGCAAGTAAAAAAGGCAGCAGTGCAGCAAAATTGTTTTTCCAAAAACCTAGTTTTTGGCTCCAGTTAATAAAAATATTAGCATACATGTGAAATGTGCTTTTCTAAGTGATGTGTATTCTGTTACTGATGTATATTATATTTATATATTTGGTACTATCCTGTTGTCAGGTTTTACAGTGCTTGTTCTAAGTGAAATGAAGTGATATCTTTTTTCTTGAGAAAAAGTAATTTTAAACATTTAGAAAATAATTAAAGGGGCGCTAGAGAGCCATGCATTGATCAGACATGGGTTACATGTGCTCTGCTCAAAATACAACTGCAGACCAAATTTAAGCGAGAATTTATGCCACCTGGGTTGCAATTTTCCTCAGAAAGTGTGTCTTGAGCACCAGAGCTTCAGTTTGATACCCCTTTTTAGCCATGGGTTGTCAAAAAGGAGCAGCAGGAAGGCAAACACAAAAATCTGGGCCGCCCTTGCTCCTTCCTGCTCCACAATCAGGCCTCAGCCATTCACCAGACCACGGAGATCAACCACTTTGGGATCGAGTGCTGAAAGCAGTTAATGATATTGATACAAAAGCTGAAAATATTCTTGAATGCCTCGGGTCCCTAGATGCGAAAACAGAGGCTGCGATGACTTCGGCTAAAAACGCAGATGAGCGCTCTATGAAAATGCAGGCTACAGTGGCTCAGTTAACTACAGAGAACGTTCATCTCCGTAACCGACTGGAAACCCTTAAAAATGAAGCCAGGGCCAAGAATGTGCGCCGGATCGGCTTGTCGGAGGGTGTAGAGGGAGAAGATTTACTTACATTTGGTCATGGCTATCCGAGGTGCTCCCTATGGAAGCCGGAGTTGAGATGCAGGACATTCTTAGAGCCTATCGTGTAAATTTTCAGGCTAAGCAATTAACCCAAGAGACAGTACTGATTCTGACTACCGGCATGGAAGTACGGGATCGAATCCTGCAATGGCCCAATAAAATCATCCTTTGCAAATGGAGGGTACTGATGTGCACCTTTTCCCAGACTGGTCTTTTGCGACACAGAATCGAAGGAAACAGTTTGACCCACTGCGTCAACAGCTCAGGTCTCTTGGGGTGGCGCAGTCGCTTCTGGCCCTGGCTCGGCTCCAAATTACTTACGGAAGCAAGACATACGTATTTTCTGATCCTAAGGAGGCAAGGAAGTGAGTGGAAAAAATTGCCGATGAATTTAGGTCTACAATGTCGGCGGGGACCGTGGAAGACGCTGACTCAGAGGTGGATACCTGAACTTTGTTTGCCCCTCTCTCTTTTCCTTTATGGACCTATAATGGGTCTGGGGTGTTGAACTCTGGTCTAATATTACTCTTGACTTGGTTATTTCTTGTGAGGGTTCCCGACTTGAGTGGAGTGATTCCTGATGGGGAAGTATTTTTTCTTTGTTTTTCTCCAGTTGCGGTGTCCCTCCCAGCAGCATCTGTGGACTTTAACATGGCAACAGCATTTGGAATTATTCTTGGGTTTTATCTTCTTGAATATTTGTTGAGAATGGACTGTGCTTTTTCTTTGCTGTGTCCTGGAGCTTATATTAATTAATTATTATGCTTAAAATTTTCTGGTTGCTTATGATTTCGATATATAACTGCTCTCATGGGCAGTGTGTTTTTATTTTTAAAAATGTTTATATTCTCTTTTTTCTTCTGTGTTAAAGTTTCTTTGTAATGGCCTCTTTCAGACCACTTAAATAAAGATTTGCTGCTGCTGCTATTACACATGCCAGTCACGCTGGCAGTAAAAACTTCTAATTAGTTTATCAAAAACACAAACTATATCTGCAAAGAGGGCACCACTGAAAGGAAAAGAGGGAAGGTTTTGAAAATTACACACTGGAATTGCGAGCAGGGTGAGGGGGTGCTGCAGAGGCTATGCTCTTGCACTCCAGGGTGATTGTATTCACTGCATATTTACAATAACAGTACATTTTAATGCCACTGGCCTGGTTCTGATGTCATGTTTGACCACCTGATCAGCCACAACCCACCTATATGGCATCACATTGGCAGCAGTGGTTCCTTTGAAAAGTTTTTTTTTTGGCCCATTGGCGCAGCGGTTGGATTCCCGCTTGCAATGCCGGCGACCCGTGTTCGGAATGGACTCGGCCTGGAGGCCGACCAGGAGAAGGCTTGAGCATCCGACCACTGCTCGCTTTCTCCAGGGGAGGGTGGGATGCTCGTCCGGCATCTGCTGACCCTTGGTGGAGACTGGAAGGTATCGCACTGCATCAACCAATTAACTGTGGGGGGGGGGGGGGCGTTGGCATATGCCTAGATGTCATGGCACACTGCGCTCCTGGGTGAGAAAATGGGAAAATTTCTCCCCCACTCGACCGGATGATGGATATCTGGTCCCTCTGCCTCCATGAGTGCCCTGATCAGGCCCCCAGAAAGACCACCGCAGCAGCACCTGATGGGCCAAGTAGTTGCGCTGGCCGGTCCCTACCAGCGCCTTTCTCCTCAGAGGGAGAGAACCCATGCGGTGAAGGGTTGCACCAGGTTCCCCAAGGGTGGCTGCCATCTGAGGTAAGGATGGATGGTGGCAATAGGCAGGGGTACAAGCGAGCAGTGGGAGGAAACAAGACCACTGATGGCCTGAAGGAGAGGCCAGTGGGGGAAGATATGGAGAAGGAGGAAAATAGATACTACAAAAAAAAAATAAGTTTTTGGTTTTTCTTTTACTTATTCTACTTTTAGGCCCCACTTAATCACCCAGCCTGCCCCTTTCTGTCCCCTCTCCCCCAGCCTCAGAAAGTTTATTTATTTGACATTTTTGGTAACTGGGAAAGGCACACTGAGCTAAGGCTCATTCCCAGGTGTGACCCGGGGGAGAGGGAACGGGAAATACGAGAATGAAAGCATACACAGTATTAACAACTGGTACAAAATAAAGTACAGAGTACAATTTAACATGGTTCAAGTGCACATAAAAAGTACAGTGAGCGGCTTTAATGTGTAAATACAGAGACCAAAGCAGGTTGGAAATAATGGCAGTGCAGATGTAGAAAAGGAAGGAGCCTAATACAGGCTGAGGCCCAATAACAGGCATGGTAGGGGCTGCAACAGGGGAGGATCAGGGAGGGGGGATTACAGGAGCAGGTGGGGGCAGAGAGTTTTTGCTGGTATCTAAGGTAGCCGGGGAGGGGAGAGATGTAGAGCGGAGGGGAGCTGGATCCGGAGGGAGGAAAGGCAATCGGAGAAGGCTTAGTATTCAGCAGGGGAGTGAGAGTGGGGAAAGGAGAAGGTGCGAGGATCCCTGGAGCAGAGTGAGCATAAGGCAGAGGGAATAGAAGAAAGGAGTGAGGACAGGAAAGAGAGCAGGGTCCCAAACCAGTACCTGGAAATGAAAGAGGGACAGTGGGACTGGTGACATGAGGGTAGGGGGAGGATGGATAGGGATGAATAGAGGGAGCAGTGGTGAGTACGAAGGGAAGCACTAAGGGAGGTAGACCGTGAAAATGCCAACCTACTGCATAGCGACGGCACAATACCGACGCAGGCATTGTGCTGCCCGATCGAGGAGTGTTTTTCTGTAGGGGCCGTGCCCCACACACCTCCATGCGGGGACTGTGCCCCACACCCCGGACTTTAGGTTCTCAACTCCAGGTGGAGTTGGTTTGGGAAGGGGGGAGAACACTGGGGGAAAGCGTAACACGAACAAGGACCATTATAGCGATTGTTGCCATAATAGTCTTTTTTTGTGTTACACTGTCAGAGTGTCAAGCTGAAGGGGTGCACCGGTATGAAGGGGACAGTTTATTTATTTGGTTTCTCATAACTGGGTAAGTATACCAGATAACTGAATACACATTTTCAGGTACAACCCAGGAGAGTACACAGCCAGTATAAAACAACAATCATAGAAACACAGAAATTGTCAGCAGATAAGGACCACTAGGCCCATCTAGTCTGCCCTTAAGCCCTATACTTGTTTGTGGCCTCTGACCCTAAGTGGTCAGTGGTTTCCCATCACTCCTTCCCTCCTCAAGGTCCCCTTGTGCCTATCCCAGGCATGTTTAAACCCTCCACTGTGCTTGCTCCCACCACCTCCTGTGGCAGGCTATTCCATTTGTCCACCACCCTCTCTGTGAAGAAATACATTCTCACATTTCCCCTAAACCTGCCCCCACTCAATTTCATATCATGCCCAGATTCTTGCACACCGTCTGCACTGGGAGATGTCTCCCCTCCGTATCGTGTTAATGCTCTTGAGGTATTTGAATGTTTCTATTATGCACCCCTGTTCCCTCCTTTCCTCCAGTGAATACATATTGAGGTCCTTTAATCTGTCTTCATACGTTTTGTGGTGCCAGCCATGTACCATCTTGGTTGCCCTTCTCTGGACTGCTTCCACCCTGTTGATGTCTTTGCGAAGGTGTGGCCTCTAGAACTGCACACAGTACACTAAGTGAGGCCTCACTAGTGTTTTATACAGTGGCATTACCACTTCCTGCCTTCTGCTAATGATACCTCTGCCTATGCATCCCAGCATGCCACTGACTCTCCTTGCAGCCTTTGTGCTCTGTTTGGACACCTTTAGGTCATCTGAGTGATGACCCCTAATTTGCCTGCTGCTGACGTCAATACCTCCCCCCCAACCTGTATGTTTCCCCAGGGTTCCTTCTTCCCAGGTGCATTATTTTGTACTTCTTTGCATTGATCCCAAGCCGCCATACCTCAGACCATTTTTCTCTACCCCTTCTGGAGTATCCACCCTAGTGCAGATCTTGGTGCCATCCACAAACAGGCAGACCTTTCCCTCCAGCCATTCTGTAATGTCACTGATGAAGACATTAAACAGGACTGGTCCAAGGACTGATCCCTGAGGTACCCCACTGGTCACCCCCACTCCCTGGATTGGATCCCATTTACCACCACCCTCTGTCTCCTGCTAGCTGGCTTCTAACCCAGTTTACCACCCTGTGTCCCATACCCAGACTAACCATCTTGTTAAGCAGCCTTTTATGTGGGATGGAGTTGAAGGCTTTGCTCAAGGTAGGCAATGTACACCACCACCCCCGATTTAGTTCCTTCGTCACTCAATTAAATAACTCTATAAGATTTGTTTGACATGACCTTCCTGCTCACTGCTAGCTTCCAGGTGTGCCACAATTATTTCTTTCAGCAGTGCCTCCATGATCTTCCCCCCCACTGAGGTTAGGCTGAATCAACAGAAAATTTGAGCAGTACAGGTTATAACAGTCACACAAACATCAAAGACATATAGCAATAAAAGTGATACTGAGAAAGCAAGTAGCAAAACATTTTATAAGATTATTAAGACACCAGGTGTCAAACAGTACATTGATTTAGCCATACAGACATAAGTAGAGGTGATAAGTATATTAGTTATTATGACACCAAGTAACAAACAGTACATTTGTCTTAGTCATGGGACGTGACAGTAGTGTAGATAAATTTACTATAAGCAAAGACTTGAAATGTACTGGGCATTCAGACAGTGCAGTATAGAACAGTATTTAGTAAACAGAGGGTGGAGGGTAACGTCAAGTGCAGGTACAGCCCATTGACAGAAGGAGATGAGCCTTCAAGCCTCCTTTGAAAGAAGACAGGTTGGGGAGTTTTGAATGTTGGTAGGAAGGGAGCACCACAGCTTTGGGGCAGACGAGGAAGGCCTGGTGGCCCATTTTAGCTGCTCATTTTGGAACAATCAGAGAGGTGGCATTTGTTGACTGTAATAACTAGGTAGGGTAAGCTCAATGAATAAGTGAGGCAGGGGAGGCAGACCTAAGAAGATTGAAAATAAAGCATCCCAGGGCACAGGAGCGTGACGCTGAGTGGGACAGCCAGCCCAGAACAGAGTAGAGAGAGCAACAATGGGTCAGGTGGGGGGAGGCAAAGGCAAAGTGACAGATGTTACTGTAAGTAACATCCCATTTGTGCAGTGAGGTTTTGGGGGCATTTGTGAGGATGAGTGAGTTGTATTGCGGGAGACAGGACTTGGGATATGGTCCTGCGTGCATCAGGAGTAAGGAAGTGGCGAAGGCAACAGGCCATGCTAAATTTGGAATTTGTAGACTTGGTAATGGCAGAGATATGAGAGGAGAACCCCAGGGCAGGGTCTAGGGTGATGCCAAGGTAGTTAAAATTACTCACAGTGGAGAAAGGGGTGCTGTCAGGGCAGCCAATGGACATGGACGGGATGCATGCTCTGCATGATTTAGATCCAATTATAAAATGGGTAGAAAATGCCCATGTTTCTGATTGGCTGAAAGGCACATTTTGGGGTTTCCTTATACAGCCATAAACTGCCAACCGGCACTACATTTGCCAAGCAAAACACAGCACACTGAAATGTCAATGCCTGTCACGTCTCTCTAGCTACAGTTGCACAACCAGCACCTGACGAAATCGGAACAGCTGAACCCGGAGAACACTGCCACCATTATACAAACAACCACCAAATTCAAATCCATGTTCGTTCCAATTTAAAAAGCACGTAAATTTTAAAACTCTAATCAGTTTTAGTTGTACCTGTCATTATCTTAGCACACCTGCCATTTTTCTGTGTAATCCTCACTCTGGTACTACAGGATCTTAGCCCACCCGCCTTGTCATCCATCAAGCATTTTGGACTTGCTCCTGTCATCAGGGCGAGGTTTGTCCAGTTGTTGTCATATGCCCCCCCCCCAACAATTCCTTGGTGTTCCCACTGGAGATAATCCCATCCTCACTGCTGAGAACAAGGCCAAGGGTGGCCTCACACCTAGTACGCCAACAGCTATTCTAGGAACCATTCCCTGAAGGTGCACAGGAACTGGGTCTTAGCAGTGCCCTTTGCCCTCTCAAGATGCTAGACTATGCCCCAAAGACTGAAGCCCCACAGGATCAATATGGCTGTTGTCATAATTTTGTTTCAACCAGCTGAGCTTCAGGCTAAGCTGAACTGTTTAGGGGCCAGCATCACACCCCCGGAGGGACTCTTTTGCTTCCCTTTTCCTCTAGCTCAGTCCAGATGGAATAGGTGACACTGTCTGCTCCCTGATATCCTCCAGAGTGATTCTCTCCCTTATGAAAAAAGCTACCCCACCCTCTTTCCTGTTAGGAGTATCCTTCTGGAATATCCCTCAGTCCTATACGATGAAAAAAAGTCTGGCATGCAACACCAGAAGTATCTGCACAGATGCAGCATTTAAAGTGCAGACATAAATCTTTACTAGAACAGGTAACACAAATGAACCCCAGCACATCACCAGATGCATTTCACCTCCCATGAGGCTTTGCATGTTTTTGTAACCAAGAAAGATTTATGTCTGAACTTTAATCTGTATCTGTGCAGCTCCCTTCACATGCTGGGTACCCAACCTGTTTTTCGCTGCATAATGTTGTTTTTAGTCGGCCACACCCATTCGCAGTGTGACTTTTTTTCATGGTAATGTGACACCTCAGTTCTGATGTTCCAGTCAATTGCTTCCCACATGTTGGAAATTCATTAGGAGGGGTTAAGGAGAAGCCCAAAGGAGGTGATCCTTCCCTGTTACAAGACCTTGGTTCCACCTCACCTGGAGTACTGTGTCCAGTTCTGGTAACCACAGAACAGAAAGGACATTGAAGAAATGGAGAGGGTCTGTCCAGCACAGAGCCAGCAAGCTGATTAGCACTTTAGGGGGCAACAGCAATGAGGAGAAACTGGACAAAAACTCAGCTTATTCAGCCGGCCCAGTGGCACTGAGGGCTGAGGTGCTGGACAACTTACCTCATGCTGCGCCAGCGACCTGGGTTCTGGAACAACCTTGGGGTGCCGGCACGGAGTGGGGGAGGTGGGAGTAGGATTGAGCAATTGCTCTCCTTTCCCAGGTTGGGGGGGGTCGCCTGCCCATAGTCCCACCATCACCGAATGGAGGTTCGGTGACGAGCGCAGGTGGTACCGGGTGGCCGGTAGGGTGGGAGCATCCCGCAACACGTGTGTGTGCCTCCACTTGCATACGTCATGTCGGGGACACACGGGAGTGGGACAGGAGAAAACCCAGAAAACCCTAATTTAAAAAAAAAAAAACTTGGCTTATTCAGCCTAGAGAAGAAATGGCTGAGAAGGAACATTACCACTGTGTTCTGAACACAATAAAGGACAAACAAGGCAGAGTACACCCAGACGTTTGTGTGAGCTGGGGACTCTGTTTAACTGAAGGATGTGCACTTAAAGTGTGTGTGTGTGTGGGGGGCAGGGTAAGAGGAAACATTAGAAAGAAATTAGAAAGTATTAGTTTACACAGAGGGTGGTTAGCATGTGGAAAAGCCTGCCCCATGAGGTTGTGGAAGCTGGTACTGGTACTGGTAATGCTTTCAAAGAAGGACTAGATCAATTCCTGAGAGGGCTGGTGTGGTTTACACAACATGAGTAGTGGTAATACAGGACTAGATCAATTCCTGAAGGAGAATGGCACTGAGGGTCACACAACACGCGCAGAGGTAACACAGACTAGACAGCTTCCTGATGGACCATGGAACTGTGGTTTGTACAGCATGAATAGTGGTAACACATGACTAGACGAATTCCCATGTGAGAATGGTAATGTGGGTTGTAAATATAAGAAGGGCAACACATGACTAAACAGATACCTGACAGAGAAAGGCATTTAGGATTACACTGCCTTAGTAGGGGTAACACAGGACTAGACAGATTCCTGAGAGGGAATGGCATTGATGGTTATACAGCATGAGTAGGGCAACGCAGGACTAAACAGATTCCTGAGAGAGGATGGCACTGAGGGTTACACAGCATGAGTAGGGGTAACACAGGACTAGACAGAGATTCCTGAGGGAGGATGGCTTTGAGAGTTACACAGCATGCGCAGGGGTAACACAGGACTAGACAGATTACACAGCATGAGCAGGAATAACACAGGACTAGATAGATTCCTGAGGGAGAATGGCATTAAGGGTTACACAGTGTGAGTAGAGGTAACACAGGACTAGACAGAAGTTCCTGAGGGAGGATGGCTTTGAGAGTTACACAACATGAGCAGGGGTAACACAGGACTAGACAGATTTCTGAGAGAGAATGGCACTGAGGGTTACATAGCATAAGTAGGGGTAACACAGGACTACACAGAGGTTCCTGAGGGAGGATGGCTTTGAGAGTTACACAGCATGAGCAGGGGTAACACAGGACTAGACAGATTCCTGAAGGAGACTGGCATTGAGGGTTACACAGCATGAATCGGGGTAACACAGGACTAGACATATTTCTATGGGAGAATGACACTGAGGGTTACACAGCATGAGTAGAAACATAGAAGTTGTCAGCAGAAAAGGACCTTTCAGTCCCACCTAGCCTGCCCTAAAAATGTCCTACCTTCTGTGTTGCTGCAGATCCTACCAGATATCCGCCCCCCCCCCCACCATTAAGGTTCCCTTGTACCAATCCCATGCATGCTTGAATCCTGTTACCATTTTGGTACCCACCACCTCTGCTGGAAGTCTGTTTCAGATGACCACCACTCTTTCCGTGAAGAAGTGCTTCCTTATATTCCCCCTGAGCCTCCCCCATTCCAGCTTCAATTCATGACCCGCTGTCCTTGCACATCTCTTTCTATGTAAAATGCTGCCTTCCTGTGCCTTTGCAGCTCCTCGGCCACCTCATACCCCGAGCTCTTCTCCACAACCTCTAGTTATACACTCTTGTAATGTCTTGAATAATTCATTGTTTTCTTTGTTCTCCATCTCATACTTTTCCAATATGTATTGTTTGTCTGATGTGGAACCTATGAAATGAGCTTGTTCTCAAAAATGTTATCCGAAATTTCAATATATAAATAAAATAACCTGTGCATGTGGCTAATAGGTTCCTGCATATTGAAAATGGCCCAGCCTAGTATCCACAATCTGTATTTTGTCCCTGCTCTGGTTGCTTGCTTATTGCCTCAACACGGTACCACACGTGTTGTGATGAATTCATGTTATATGTCATGCTTTTAACTCATACCTCTGTATGTCATGCTGAATTACTGTACACCTTATGTGCTGGATGATTATTTTTCCTATGTTCCCCTCCACAGGATGCACCTGGAATCGAGCAGTACTCTGCTCAGTGTGCCCTCCTGGTAAAACTTTTAAATAAATAAAATTAATACCCCTGAGGTACTTGAATGTTTCTATAATGTCTCCCCTTTCCCTTCTATCCTCTAGAGAGTACATATTTAATTCCTTGAGTCTTTCCTTGTAGGACTTCTGATGCAGGCCATGCACCATTTTCTATGTCCTTTCTGAGATGGGGCCTCCAGAACTGGACACAGTACTCCAGGTGATGCCTCACCAATGATCTATACAGGGGTGAGGCCTCACCAATGATCTATACAGGGGTAACGCCACCCCCTTCTTTCTGCTGGTGATCCTCCTCTCTGTACACCCAGCATCCTACCAGCCTTTCCTACTGCTTTCTCACACTGCCTTCGCTACCTTCAGGTCATCAGATATGCTAACCCCCAGGTCCCGTTCCTGCTTTGTTGTTGTCACCTCCAGGACTGATGCCCAATGCGCATGCCTAGAGTTATGGCTTTCGTTTTCTAAACCAATTTCTTAGTATGACAGAGCACTCGTTTAGAAGTTTCACTAATGTTACAACGTTCAGGGGATTGGAGTGCATCAGAAATGATATTTGGCTCAGTCTGCATATTAAATGACGTACTCATGCATACATGAGTTTACCAGTGCCTCAGCACCAGCGTGGCTGCATCAGGAGGTGGTCAGAAAGGCAGACCACTCATAATATTAGTTTCTAATAAATTTGATAAAACACTGTATTTATTGACAGTCATTGGCACAGTGTGGCATGCTTGATAGGAATGCTGTCAAATGGCACCACAGACAGCTATTTCGCTGACAGTTTTCCATGTAAGGGGAGCAGGGTGCCAACCCCTGCTACTTAGTCTTTCTCCCCGTCCCTTCCAGGTCATTGGCCCATCCACCCGCCATTCCCATCTCATATATATATATATATATATATATATATATATACACACACACACACACACACACACACACACACACTGTATATATATATTTTTTTAATGTAAGCGGTCTGGGATGCCCACACTCAGTACTGTTTCTTCTGACCCCCTCTCCCTTCCAGGTCCTCCACTCCCGTTCTTCAACAAGCCCGACACTGGGGTGCACAATCCCAGTGTTGGAATGTATATATCTGAAATAAAGAAAACTGTCACTCTATGCTTTTTTTAAACCATGTGAAAAAGAGAAAACTGTCCATCGGTGTCTATTACACAGTTAGTTCCCCCATCTGACCCTTCTACTCAGCACCCACCATGCACCCCCACCCACCCAAGCCCCTACACCCACTGGGGATCCAATGCTGTAATCCTCTCTGGACAGCAGAGACGTCTTCACCCTTCAAAGTTGGACCGTGAGCCGAGGAAATCAGATATGCGGTTCAATGTATTTCAATGGGATTTTGAACTTAATGGCATAACTTGGCCATTTTTGAATATTTTTGTCCCAAATTTTCAACATGCCTTTTTTTTTGGGACACCACCTCATGAACAATGGCAGTGAAATTAGGCAAATCTGTCCTGAACGGTGATTTTGCAGTCACTGCGCAAAATCACCTTTTGGACAGGAGTTGAACATTTTCTCCACCTTTATTCATGAGGTGGGTCATAAAGCTATGTTGAAAATTTGACCCAAAAATATTTAAAAAAAAAAACAACAAAGTTATGAGCCTACGTTGAAATCTGTGAATGCAGGCTCGTAACTTTGGTAATTTTCAATATTTTGACCCCAAATATTCAACACAGCCATTTCTTCACAGCACCTCACGAATGTGACAGCTGTCATTTTTCAAATCCTGAAAAACTGTTTAACAAGCATCGAATATTTGGCATTGACAAATGCTTGCGTTATTTATAATTCTATTCCGTTATTCATGTGTTGACCACGTAGGCAAACTGGAACCAAGTTTCCTTTTGCAGAATCAACTCAGATGGCAAATATAACAGAAAGCAGAAACAGGTGTTATTCAGTGTTGAGAATAGCTGTGTGATATGTGGACAAATGCTGAGCACACAGCAGACAGGATACAAGAAGTCATTATATTACACAACAGCGTGTGACAAAGTGAAGTTTGAGCTGAGAAAAGATACTTTTTGTAATCGTGGTAAACGGTTTGATGGATTTGGCACAAAGTATTTCCAGAGGTACATTATTCGAGACTTGCAAAGCTGCATACATCAGGGATTTCTTGCCCGAGTACGCATCTCACGCAGATCTTCTTGTTAAGCATCAATGAATGTTTTAGTAAATGAACTGTGGAATTCAACTGGGTGTGGCAGGGAGGTGAGACACAGCGTGCCCTGAGGTCATGTGAGGTGACTGCCCACCTCACTTTGCTTTGCACACTTCCGGTTCCTGTCGCATGGGACACTCAACATGGCACCTTGCTTGCAACAAAAATAAATCTGACTTTGCAGCAGCTAAGTTAGAGGAGCAACCAGGGACTCAGTTTGCTCATGAAAACATGCATATTTATGAGGTCCATTATTTATGCATAAGGCAGCAAATCAACTCGCCAGGAAATGTGCACTAATGTGGCACCAGAAGCTTTGGGTGTCCTGAAATGCATTTTCATTAACTCTGTCTGCACCACGTCCCTGTAGTTCTGAGGAACACAGCATGCTTTTCTAAAGAGCTGGTAGTGACTTCACTACCTGCTACTGAAAAGGCAGCATCAGGATGAACACTGTAACCACTGTTTACAGAACCATGTACAGCAACATGGACACAGAAAAGAAGATTTGTGTTTCTCTTATACTGCCCTCCATTAATAAGCTTCCCATCAGTCCCAGTTCCCTTCTCCCATTCTCAGAGACAAGTTAGGGCACTACCATCAATTCCATATTTTTTTTTTTGGGGGGGGGGGATCAGGTGGCCTTCTCAAATCCTGTCAAGGGACCAAAACCAGCAGTGAGCAGGCATAAAGCACACATGATGATGCAGGTAACACTGGTGTACCTGTACGGTAAGGACGCTTCATCTCTCAAGGGAGGTCTCTTTTTCACCAATGTCCATGGCTATTCCCAGTGACCTTGGCAAACCAAGTCCAGTTTATCTCTCCTGACACCAAGGCTCCTCCACGTCAACCCCTTACACATTATACTGTCAGTGATGGCCCCTGCCTTCCTAAGTCATCCAGGGGAGCAGCTGGAACAGGGACATTCCATCCCTTGTTATAAACAGCATGTGACAGTTCTGCACCTCCTACTGTCCCGCAATGATTTCAAACACCGGGGCAGCCACAAGGACCAGAAACTTATAGAAAGGCAGACTTTGTCGAGATGAAGGACCTGGTGTCCATGGGTCTGAAGCAGCTATATAAGGCTGGTGATGCAGAGTACATGTGTTTTTTTTTTTGCTAATTTCTTTATCTCCCCACGAACCCTTTCTACCGGCACACCCCCAGCCCTGTCACCACGGCATCCACTGATGCTTACCTCTTGGCTTAGAGGTACCAGCTGGCTGGGTGCAGCGCCTGCGGGGCGGCATCATCCCACTGGTCGGTGACATTTTTGGCCTCCATGTTCCTCCCTTCCCCGAGTGCAGTGGTACAGCGTGCAACGATGCCAATGGCCGAGTTGGGCGTCTGCTCCACCTCCAATCCTTACTCTGTAGAGCCAGTGTGCCAGCCTTTTGCCAGCACTAGGAGCCAGGCAAGCACCAATCTCTGGTCCCACCCCTCCCCAGGAGAGGAGAGCTGTCCTCCAGATGCTCGATCCTCTCCCTCCCCAGCTGACCCCCGGCGACCGAGTACATGTGGTGTTAGCTGCACAGATCTGCATTCCTGTAAGAAAAAGAGAAAAAAAGGACATGAAGTGGCCCCTCCTTAGCTGAACAGGGAACTAACGCAACTGACTCTGAACAAAAAGAATGTCTACAAGCTGGTTTGCTAGCGCAGCAGTATTGTTACTACTTGCAGCAACAATGACCATGGTTTGGGAGCAAACCTGGAGTATCAGATAGTCGGCTGGGGGAGGAGGACTGAACATCCATCTCATAGCTCTTCTTCTCTGGATGAGGTGGAAACAGACACAGCAGCAGTCAGTGCGCCAGAGTGCCTCAGCAGAGCTGGGGATTGGTGGCCGTGGTAGACATCAGCACTGCATCACTGAATATCCACGTCACCAGGGACACTGTAACCAAGGGGAGAAAATAAAACCCATAGCCACAGCACAGTGAAGCCCGGCTCCTGCATCATCTCCTGTCTCCTCAGGACCCCAGATTAACATATACTTACTCCCTCCCCTCTAGCAGCCAGGGTGGCCAACCATGCAGGTCAAAGCAGTCTCCCAGCAAGTTCTGGGTGGGGTTGGGGGAGGCCTGATGAGGGGTACATCCCTGCAGGCTCCCAAAATAAAACTGGAAAAAAAAAAGAAAATGTCTGCATACATGTGATATCTCCCTCTTCATGCAGGAGACTCCTGTTTTTTTTGACTGAACTCCCTCCCTCTCTCCTGGGAAACAAAATCTCCTGCTTAAATAAAATTCTGTCCAAAATATCCATGTTTTTTGGGCAGATAAAGACTCATAAAAATTAAATCAGTGATGAACAATGTATCTGATAACTTTATATAACTAGTTGTTTATTCTTTTTAGTGCTTATTCTTGACAAAATGAAATACATTACATTTTTGTAATGACTTTTTCTTATTTTTTTGATGCCATTTAAGGACAAACTCATAACGTTATGGCATCTCCCTACTAGCAGGCCAATCTCCCTCCTAATTTGACCCAAATCTCCCTCTTAAGCAAGTTGGACATATCACATGTATGTGTCTGTGACTACTGGAAAGAAACGGGGTTGCTTTCATGCCAGTGAGTAGTACAGAGCAGCACTGAGGGAATGTGAAACTATAATTAAGAAAGCCAAGGAAAGGATGAAAGCCAGGATATCGGCAGAAGCTGCAGATGACACCAAAGTCGAAGGAGGGGAATTGGGACCTTTTTTTAATTTAGCTTACTTTTCTGGCTTACCAGTTGGCAAGCCTTCGGTCCTACCTTCCGCCCCTACCATCCCCACAGGACTTACCTCTACCCCCAGAGTGCACCGTGGCTTGCCCCCCTCCCCAGGGCAGGGCCACTGGAGAGGGTCATTTTAGCACCCCGACAGAGCCTGAAACTGATTGGGGGGGGCCAGTGCCTCAAAGCCACATGGAGCTCGGCAAAGCAGACAGCATCCGTTGCTTGGCCTAGTAAGTATTTTTGGGGAATATTAGTTCCCTGAGGGGGCATGGCGTGCAATGACGTGAGGCGCAAGGCTGAACGTCTGGCATGCCCCTCCATCCCCATGTGTACAAGCTTTGTCTGCTACCCCTAGCCTCAGCTGGGGGCTGCTAGAGCACTGGTTGCCCCCTTCCCCGGAGGAGGAGAGCTGTCTGTGGGATACTCAATCCTCCTCTATCCTGGCCGGCTCTCCGATAGCTGGGCTCACATATAAAGCCGGATTGTCAGCATCGCGAGTGGTAGCGTTACCACTGCACCAGTGGGACCTTAAAAACAGGGGTGGGGGGAGGAACTTGTGAGGAGCCAGAGATGATGGCTGGAATGCTTAGCAAATACTTTGCTGCAGTGTTCACCCGTGCTGCTGGTGAGGGGACAGGTTTCATATGGAGGACCTATACCATCAGGGGTAGCCACGATGCAGCCAGTGCACATCACATCTGCCCTGGTAGCAGGCTTCCTAGAAAACATCAAGCCAGGTAAATCCCAAGGGTTAGATGTGATACACCCTAGGATGATTGTGGCATTTATGGAACAACTGGTGGTGCCACTTGCAGTAGTCTTTCAGAATTCGGTCCAGACAGCTGTGGTGCCAGAGAACTGGAAAGTAGCCAATGTGATTTCCATCTTCAGGAAGGGGAAAGGTCAGACGTGGGCAACTACAGGCCAGTCAGCCTGACATCAGTGCTGGACAAGGTCCTGGAAGGTCATTATCAAGGACAAAACAAGGCAGCCCTTGTTTGAAGTCCAGGTTCTTGCCTCCTTTCAGTATGGCTTTACGAGGGGCAGAACATGTCAAACCAACCTAATCACCTTCTTCAAGGGGGTGACAAGTGAGGTGGACAGAGGAAGGGCCATGGACATAGCCTATCTGGACATCTGCAAGGTCACTGATAGCGTGGAGCATGTCAAGTCTCAGGGCAAAGTAATTCAGTATAGTACACATAAGAGATATGTGAGAGGGACTGCCGACTGCCGACTGCCTTGGGGTCAGGAAGCAGAGGATGGTGGCGGACAGGGTGGTCACTACGAGTGGAGAGGCGTATTCATCAGCATCTGTCAGGGATCTGTGCTGGGGCCACTGCTCTTCAGCATCTTCAACAACAATCTGGAATCTGGGGTTCCAGCGGACTGTTTAGGTTCACGGATGACACTAAACTAGCCAGGGCAGTGGACTTCCTTTAATATGGGGATAAACTTCAGGAGGACCGGAACAAGCTGGGCGACTGGTTTGGCTTCTAGAGGCTCAGATTCAATGCAGCAAAATGCAAGGTACTACTGTATACTTGAGGAGGAAACACAGCAGCAGGACCTGCACACAGTGTTGGGCTCCCCCTGCTACAGTCAAAGAGGAGAATGACCTGGGGATCACAACAGCCAAGGGACTGAAGTAGGACAAGCAGTGCGGGGCTGCTGTCAAGATGGCTAGCAGAATGCTGGGCTGCACCAGAAAAAGGAAAACCAACAGGGATGAGGAAGTTATCCTGCCACTTTACATGGCTCGTGTCAGTTCCCACCTGGAGTACTGCATGCAGTTCTGCCTTTCTTAAAACAAAAAATAAACTGAGGCAACCAAGAGGGTGCATTGAAGGGAAAAGGAGGGTGAGAGGAGAACATGATCTTACTATTTTGTATCCTCGAGATCGAGTAGTTGAAAATGTTTGATTTGGTGCCTGCAGCACAATGCGGGGACACACTCTAAAGCTCATGGGTGGTAAACTCAGTGGTAACTTTAGATTGCCCATTTTCTCCCAGAGGGTAGTGAAACTATGGAACAACCTGCCAACAGATATTGTGGACATGAAGACAGTACAGGCCTTCAAGGCAGGCCTGGACAAATGTATGTTACCCAAGAAAATCACTGGGTGCTCTGGGTAGTTGCATGGGCAGGCAATTCATATAAACTGGTACATGTTTCCACAGTATACTTATTTTAACCCAGCCAGCCCGGTGGTGCTGAGGGCTGAGGCACTGGATGCCACACCTCACGCCATGCCGAAGACCCGGGTTTGGGAACAGACCCGGGTGGTTGGAGGTCAGCAGGGGAGAAGAGACTGGGCGTCCGGAGGACTGCTCTCTCTTCCCCGGGGAGGGCTAGTGACACGACTGCTCGATGAGCGACCTCTGGTGCAGGCTGGAGGGTAGCTGAAAGAGTGCTGCAGCGTATGCCAGGGGGTGGAGCTGTGGTGTGCATTGCCTTGGCAGCCAGGCTCCACAGGGATGCAACTAAATGAAAAATACCTCCCTCCGATAGGCGAAGGCACCTCCCACCCAAGGACCACACTCCCAGTAGTCGGGCATGACTGTCTCCTTACCCTGCCTCCTCCCAGTCCAGTTTCAACCCTATGAGAAAGAGCGCCCTGGGTGGGGACAGCCCTTCCCTGGAGGGTAGACCCGGGGGATTCCCGGTGCCAGGGGAGAGGAGATCAGTCAGAATGTCACACAGGGAGACAGAGCCCTGGAATGGGCGCTCACCAGACAGAGTTCGGTGGGGCTAAGTAGGAAAGGAAAAACAGAGTTAAAATAAATAAATAATTATTTTATCCCACCTTATAAAGCGGGGGGAGGGCCACGTGAAGGACCTAGTGTAACTTTTGACCTTAAATTATTAACCCTTCCTGTGCCTGATGGCTGGATCTGTGGGTTGTTTTTTTTTTCAGAGAAAAGTTTGCTGTCCCTCCCTACGTCCTTCCACATGCATTACCTCATGGAAACCTAGGAGGCAGACTGATCGCAGCACTGCGGAACTGGGAAGAAGCAGCGGAGCTACCCAGACATGTCTCACGAGCATCGGGAAACAGGTTTCATTAGTTTGTTTAGCAGTTACAGCAGCAAGTTGCATAATAAGATGCCATAAAAGCAACTGCAGCTGATGCCGAACGCTGGTTGCTTGTTTAACAATTTGATGTTTTTCCAAAAAAAGCCCAACAGCGAATCTAACCTGGAAACCCACAAGACCTCCCACACTGCAGCACCAACCCAGGTGTGGCCTCACCATTGATCTATATAGGGGTAACACTACCTCCCTTTTTCTGCTGTTGATACCCCTCCCTGTGCACCCCAGCAGCCTACTAGCTTTTCCTACTGCCTTATCACACTGCTTTTCTACCTTCTTGGTATGCTGAGCAGGGTACATGAATGCTGGGACTAATAAAAGGAAAAAATTGATAGTGAAGGTTGTTTGTAATAGTTGTCAGAGCGCAGTAAACAGCGTGGAAGGTCAGGCACCAGACGAGGGTCAGCACTGTTGTTAAGAGAAGGGAAGCAGTGCTGGAGACAGCGTGCTGATGCATTAACTATGTTTTTTGCAATTAATTTCCTTACTTTTTGAGATAGTGCAATAGTACTGGACCCTGTGCTTGAATTCCTGCGTGGATGCACATATGTACGTAGGTGTGGAAGCGCACACAGACATAGAAACATAGAAACTGTTGGCAGATAAGGAATGCTAGGCCTATCCAGTCTGCCCATAAGCCCTGTACTTGATTACGGCTTCTGACCCTCCCTCTGCTTTATCTCTGTGGTTCCCCTATGCCTGTCCCATGCATGTTTAACTCTACCCACAGTAGTCACTTCTACTACCTCCTGTGGCAGACCATTCCATGCATCCACTACCCTCTCCCCAGAGGCAGGAGGTGGGAGCTCCACTGCCTCCCGGGAGAACCCCACCTGTCTGCTGCTGCTCGCAAGGAAATGGTGTTGTGGATCCTGGGCATGAGCGAGGCAGCCCCCCCACTTTGTGTGCTATCTTGATTGGGGGTGTTCAAGTGTTTTGGGGACTTTTCTGGTCGATGGTGGATCGTTTGCCTTGTGCTTTGGTTGAACTGAGTCAAGTGAAGAGCCCAGTTGGGGGAAGAAGACTATTGGAGAGTGTTCATCTTTTGACTTTCCCGCTTGTGGGGTGAATGACTATTTTTAACATACCTGAGATTTGAAGCCTGCTCTGGTGAGAGGAGAGCGGTTTCGAGAGATTCTGTGAGGGGCTCTTGGGACAGAATTTGCTTGCTATCTGACGTGCAAATGACTTAGATCTGGGAACTTTGGTGGTGAGAGTACCGTTGTTCCCCTTTCTCTATAGTTGCTGTGAGCCTGCTGGCTGGATCTTTGGACTAGGAAGCTCTACCTCGTTTTGTTTGGGCATTTTATATTTTTGCCCCTGTTTTTTGAGTTGCTGTAGCACACTATGTATCTGTGATTTCCCCATTTGGAGTTATTTTAATTTTCTTGCTTGGTAAAGGGTGATTGGGTGGGGGGAAGTTAGTGGTGTGTGTGATTTAGGGTTTGATTGTATTAGAGTATGAGTGATTTGTGTGTGGGTTATTTATTTATTTAGGTTTTGTTGGTCTGAGGGCCTTATTGCTGGCATGTGTCTGGGGGAGCCCGGAGAGCATGGGTGGGCAAGAATTGTGTATGGGACATCCCAGCTCCGTGACCTGTGGCTCTTCACTGACCTCCCAGTCTCTAACAACACAGCGCATCGTTGTTTAGAGGTCGGCATTAGAAGGGGCCACACCCGCCAGAGTTGGCGGGGTGCCACGAGCACATCGGATGGGGGAAGGATAGAGGTGGTGAGGTGCAGAAGGCACCCTGGGTTTCAACAGGACCTAGTGAGAGGCCAGTCATGTTTGGCTCCCATCCACAGGGGTTCCACGAGATCGAGCGGGCAGGCAGCCAGTGGGGCTGCACTGTCCACCAGTCCCCTAAGGGCAGTGCTGTGCAATGCCAAGTCGATCAGAAATAAGACCACAATTATTGCAGATCTGGTTTTGTTGGTCAATCTGGCACGCATGATGGAGACCTGGACTGGGGATGATGCTGGCCCACTGTTTGAGTCTGCCGTCCCCACGGGGTACTCTGTTGTGCACTGCCCCAGAATGGAACGCAGGGGCAAGGGTGAGGCCATCTGTTTTAGATCTGAGCTGGGCTTCACCGTGCACCCAGTGAGAACACAGAGTTCATTTGAATGTGTGGCCATCCGTGGTGGTCCGGGCGCAGGTTGCAGGATTCTCCTGATTTACCGCCCCGGCAGGAGAATTCCTGCAGTAAGTAGCTGATTTCGTCGCTGGTGAAACATTGGAGGCCCCCCGGTGTTTGGTCTAGGGGGACTTCAATGTTTGGGCTGACAACGAATTGTCTAGATTGGGTTATCACTTCCTCCAGATGACAGCATCTCTGGGCCTGTCTCAAGAGGTTTCAACCGTGACTCACCAGGGTGGCCACATGCTGGACTTTGTCTTCTCCCTGGAGCTTGAGAGTGATAATCTCAAGACTTATCTGTTCATTTGTTCCGATCATTGCACGGTGGAGTTCTTGCTCAGGGCACCCCAGCCGTTTCCCTGCAGATCTGGTAAGCTACCGCCCTATGAGGGGTTTGACTCCAGAAGGTTTTCTGGCGGTAGTCGACCTATCTAGTGTGGGCAGTGTATGCATAGGGGATGTGGGCGGAGCAGTCGCTACCTATAATGATGCGTTGTCTGGGGCACGCGACTCCCTTGCACCAGGCCCTGTACGACCCAGATCCTCTCACTTGAGGTCCCCTTGATTTGATAGCGAGCTCAAGGCAATGAAGATCATGGGTCGGGGGTTAGAGCACTGTTGGCAGAGGACCGGTCTGGAGACAGACCGGCTGGCCCTGCTTGCACACCACCTAGTGTAGTGTAGCAGGGGGCAATCAACCATAAGAAAGCAGTGTTCCTGTCCTGGGAGATTG
Organism: Neoceratodus forsteri; assembly: GCA_016271365.2. Lineage (NCBI taxonomy): Eukaryota > Metazoa > Chordata > Ceratodontiformes > Ceratodontidae > Neoceratodus > Neoceratodus forsteri. The sequence continues at coordinate 958,195,971 of CM028130.1, read as the reverse complement.
CCGCTGGGCAGAACCAACCAGCTATGCTTTTTTGGACTGTGGACAGGGTGTTACATCCAGCTTGTCTACAGCCGAAAAAAGCATTTTCTGATACTTTATGCAATGAGTTTGCTCGGTTCTTCTCAGACAGAGTGTCCGCCATCAGGCAGGGGATCCCGCCAGTGAGCCACAGGGTGGCCGACAGTGGTCGCCTGGATTGTCTGAAGTGCACTCCGCCTGGCTGGTGGGAGTTCAAACCAGTGGAGGTGACCAAGATCACTGAGGTGGTCTTGAGGCTGAAACACAAATATTGTAAACTGGACCCAATGCCAACACGTTTCTTAATGGGATGTGTTGATGCTGCTGGCCCAGTGTTCTCCTTGATTGTCCAGTGTTCTTTGTCGGAGGGGGTCTTCCTAGATGCCTTGAAGGAGGCACTGGTGAGACCCCTTCTGAAGAAGCCATCTTTAGACCTTGATGTCAAGGTGAATTATTGTCCTGTCTCCAACCTGCCATTTTTGGGTAAGGTTGTAGAGAAGATTATGGTGCAGCAGCTTGGAGAACACCTCAAGGCCTTTGACATCTACAAGTTGCTCCAGTCTAGGTTTCGTGCCGGGCACTGTACAGAAACTACATTAGTTCGGGTGCACAATGATCTCCTCAGGGCGAGGGACTGAGGTGAGGGGACAATTCTCATTCTCCTTGATCTCTCTTCAGCTTTTGACATGGTAGACCATTGTGTGTTACTTGACCGCCTGAGGGAATTTTGTGGACTCAACAGGATGGGCATCTGCTGGTTTGAGTCCTGTCTCACAAATAGGAGGCAAAGGGCTGTGATGGGGAATTTCTCCTCCTCCCAGAGCCTTCTATCTTGTGGAGTACCTCAGGGTTCAGTCTTGTCACCGATGTTGTTTGCCATGTACATGCAGCTCCGGGGGGAATCATTAGGAAGTACAGTTTGGAGTTTCATTGCTATGCCGATGATACCCAGCTGTATCTATCCTTTGCCTCAGGACATCCAATGCGATGGATGTACTTAACAACTGCCTGGCCAAGATTAATTACTGGATGGTCTCCAGCTGGTTGTGACTGAACCCTGATAAGACGGAGGTCCTGGTGGTGGCGTCGAACAGGAGGCGTGATAGGATGGCCTCTGGTGCAGAGACTGGATTGTTCCTGGGATCTGTGCCATTGAAGGCCTCCTATGGGGTGTGCGACCTCTGTGTTATTCTCGACAGCAGATTGACATTTGAATCTCAGGTGTCGTCCGTTGTCCGGTCCAGCTTTTTTCCTCTGAGGAATATCGCGAGGATCAAGCACCTGGTTTCACCCCTGGACCTCCCTGCCTTTCTGCATACATTCTTGACATCTAGGCTCGACTACTGTGACGTTCTCTACCTCGGGGTCTCTGGAGGTACCCTCCGTTGACTGCAGCTGGTGCAGAACGCAGCTGCCAGGTTGTTGGTGGGACAGTCTAGATACTGTCACGTCACCCCGGTGCTGCGTGATCTGCTCTGGCTGCCTGTTCGATGGAGGGTTCTCTTTAAGGTGGGCTTGCTTACCTTTAAGGCCCTACATGAACTGGACCCTGGCTACCTGTCAGACTTTCTAACATCGGCTGCCCCGGTCCGCTCCCTTCAACCCTCCTCTAGGGGCCTCCTGGCAATTCCCAGGACGAGGTTAAGAACTGCCAGTGACAGAGCTTTGTGTCACCGGCCCCGTCCGGTGGAATTAGTTTTCTTCATCAGTAAGGGAGTCCCCTTCAGCTGAGGTGTTTAAGGCCCGCCTCAAGGCTTTCTTGTTTAACCAGGCATTCCCAGACACTGTTCTGTAGTTAATGTATGGGTTATCTAACTATTATTACTGAATTCTGCTGACAATCTAGACCTCTTTAATGATGTTATGTGAAGTTTTAATTTGAATGTTGATTATTTATAATGTTTAAATTTTGATATTTTGATATTTTTATTGTACGGTGCCCAGAGCCTCTGGGATTGGGTGCCTGAAAAATAAAAGTTGCCCTGCCTTGCCTCTCCGTGAAGAAAAACGTCCTCACATTCCTCCTTAACGTGCTTCCTTCCAATTTCATGTCATGCCCCCTTGTTCTTTTACTCCTCCTGTATCGGAAGATGTATTCCCCTGCAACGCATTTATCCCTTGAGGTCAAAACAAAAGGTAAGTAGGTGTGTTCCAGGTTGATTCCAGGGTGCAGAAAACAGGAGACTAGTCCCAGTTGTACAATGGAAAAAAAAGGCTGTCAGCACTACAAATCAGCAGTAACGTACCAGGCACCAGAGTGATATTTCAAAAAGATTTATTCAAAGTGGACCACAAACGTCCTCTCCCAGCACTTCATCCCAACACTAGGGCCTTCATCAGAGGCTGTCACCCCTGATGATGGACCTAGTGTTGAGCTGAAGTGCTGGGAGAGGACGCCAGGTCCACTTGGAATAAATCTTTTTGAAATATCACTCTGGTGCCTGGTACGTTACTGCTGGTTTGCAGTGCTGACAACCTTTTTTGCTTTATCCCTTGAGGTACCTGAATGTTTTTTTATCATGTCCCCACTCTCACTTCCTCTCCTCACCTCCAGCGAGTACATATTGAGGTCCCTTAATCTGTCCTCGCAGGTTTTGTGGTGCAAGCCATGTACCATGTTAGCTGCCCTTCTCTGGACCGTGTCCAGCCTGTTTATGTCCTTTCAACAGTACGGTCTCCAGAACTTCACACACTATTCCGTGTGAGGCCTGACCAGGGTTTTCTAGAATGCATCACCACCTCCCTCCTTGTGCTGGAGATACCCCTGCCTATGCACCCCAGCATGCCAGTGGCCCTCCCTGCTGTCTTTGCATTCTGCTTTGGCATTTTCAGGTGATCTGAAATAATCACCCCCAGGCCCCTTTGTTCCTTGTGAACTCCCCTCCCATCCTGTGGCTCTCCTCAGGGTTTCTATGGCCCAGGTGCATAATTTTGCAGTTCTTTGAATTAAACCTCAGTTGCCACTCCTCAGATCATTTCTGAAGCCTGCCTAGTTCCTTTCTCATGTTCTCTACCCCTTCCAGAATATCCAACTTGTTGCAGATCTTGGTGTCATCTGCAAACGGGCAGACCTTTCCTTCCAGCCTCTCTGCAATGTCACTAATGAAGACAGTGAACAGGACTGTCCCAAGGACTGATTCCTGCGGTACCCCACTGGTCACCCCTTCCCCAGATTCTACCCTATTTACCACCACCCTCTGTCTCCTGTCTGTTAGCCAGTTCCTAACCCAGTTCACCACTTTATCTACCATGTCCAGACTACCAATCTTGTTAACAAGCCTCTTATGTGAGATGGTATCGAAGACCTTGCTGAAATTGAGGTAGGTGAAGTCCATGGCACCCCTCGATTAACTTCCTTTGTTACCCAGTCAAAGAAATCTATCAGATTCGTCTGACATGACCTACCCGCTGTTAGGCCTGACCAGGGTTTTCTCGGATTAAAGCGGTTTCAGTCCTCTGAAGTGCATGAACGTTCAGCCCACCCAGCAGAGAGCTGCGTCAGGACCGACCACACATAGTGGTCATTCAGGTAGACTGCCGAGCCCCTGGTTCTGTGAACTGTAATGGGCTCGGCAGTGACACACACCCTGAAATCCCATACTGCCACAATACATCTGTTTGTGGAAGCCCAACCAACGTAACCAGCATTACGCAGACAAATGTTTTATCATCCCATCTGCTGCACCCCTGAAGATACACTGTTGAACAATTCAGTTAATATATTAAAATACAGACTACCTCTGATTTATTTTCAAATGGCAGCACTGGAAATCCTTTTAATATGTCTCCACTGGCAGCCTAGAACTAGTAATACTTTACTCTGCACACCTCATACAACCACTCCGTTGAAGCATACTACAGACACACTCTGTGTGTGTCACATGCTCCAACACGCACGCACGCACACACATACACACCAGTATACACATTCACAAACACACACACCCCAGCATACACACTCATGTACACACACATATATGCATACACCCCAACATACACATCCGTGCACACACACTCCTGTGTATGTGTCTGCATGCACACACACACACGCACCCCTACACACATGCGTACTCACATACATGCACACCACCCTTCACACATACATACACATCTACATCTATGCACATAACACACAAATACTTATCCTTGCGCATGCGTGCACACACAGAGATACAACCTCACACAGATGCACTTTAAAACATCAGGGTGCAGATATTAAAAAATGGGCTAAAGCAGGGCACAAAGTTTAGCGCTGTGCCTGCGCCCAACTGAGAGGCTGTGATATTTAGTTGGATAGTGAACCAGCGCTATCTGACTGAATGTCAGCCTGTGTTGGCACAGTGCAAAATCAATTTGTGCTGTCATGACATGGACCTGGGCTGTATCCTGTCCATAGGGAATTGCATCCCCAGATCAGATACAGCCAGGAACCATGGGGTGATGTTCAGCCACAAAATGCAAATAGATCCATTGGTACCCATCCTGACATCACTTCTGGTGGTTAGTGGTACCCCAACCCCCCAAACACCCACCCTAGTTCTTTGACAGTTTTTCCTGCTGTCTAGTAGCACCCCTGCCCCCCAAACACCTGTACTGCATAGAGCCTTCATTGTGCTGGTGTCTAGTGGCATCCCCCATGCTCCGATCACCCATTCCGGGTATTACAACACATTCCTTGGTGTCTAGTGGCACCCCCTACCCTCTGACCACTTGTCCGAGCAATACACAGTAGTCCCTGGTGTCTAGTGGCACCCCCTACCCTCTGACCACTTGTCCGAGCACTACACAGTAGTCCCTGGTGTCTAGTGGCATCCCCAGCCTATTGATTACCTATCTGTGTATCACCATATCCATGGTGGCTGGTGGCACTCCCCACCCACCCCCAATCTCCCAGCCCATGTCCCATATACAATCCCTGGTATCCAGTGGTATCCCCACCCCACCCCCCAAACACCGGTCGACAAACACACTGGGGAAAACTGGCAGTCCAGCAGCCTGCCCCACCCGCACCCAGCACAGCACAGTACCCACCCCGAACCCCCCTACTGGTCAAGAAGGGGATGTATCATTAAATCATTCCATGGCAACTGGCACAGCCCACCTCACCTCACCTCCTCGGTCTGCCTATACTTTCATCACAGACCCTACCCGATCTCTGGCTACCACCCCTCCCCTTTCCCAAGTAAGATTCTCTTATGCCTATCCCATGCAAGCTTGAAGCCCACCACTGTTTTAGCCCCTACTACATCCATTGGAAGACCATTCTAGGCATCTACCACTCTTTCAATGAAAAAGTACTTCCTCACATCTCTCATAAATTTACCCCTTCCAGCTTCACTGCATGTCCCCATGTTCTTGTGTACCTTCTCTTCTGACAAATACTCCCCTCCTGTACCTTCTTTTCCCCCATATGGTACTTGCAGGTACAGGTCACTATCATATCCTTCCCCTCCCTCCTCTCTTCCAGGGTGTACATACTGAGATGCACTAGTCTCTTTTCAAAGGGCTTTTGATGCAGCCCCTGCACCATTTTAGTTGCCCTTCTCTGAACAGCCTCCACGCTATGTCCTTCTTGATATGTAATCTTTAGAACTGGACACAGTGCTCCAGAGGTGGTCTCATCAATGATCTATACACTGGCAGCACCACCTCTCTCTCCTTGTGCTGGTGATACCCCCCACACACACACACACACCATACCCCCAGCATCCCCCCTGCCCTCTAATGCCTTGTACTGCCACCTCCCTGAAGTCATCAGACATGTGTACTCCCAGGTCTCCTTCCTGTTTCGTGACTGTCAATAATACCTCTCCCTCCACATTTTACTTCCTGAATTAAGTCTAAATATTAGGTTTGCCAATGTTTTCCCAAAGATATAAGCTACTCTAAGTTAACTGGCTCTGGGTCACACAGCAAGTGGCTCTGGCATGATTCAAAACCCTGGATCTCTCACTTCACAGTTCTGTAAACCTACTAGGCCACGCCACCTTCCAGAGAATGTGATGCTGGTAAGTCCTGTGTGCTGGGTCCAGGACACGGATACTACCAGCACCTTCCTGTAGTAACATTTTTATTAGAAATTTCAAATTTACTCAGTTTATTGCAGTATAGAGGTTAAAAAAATCTGAGAAACAGAATACAGCGTACAAATCATGTTCCAGGCCTAAAAAAGTATGGTGTGCTCGAATGGTGAGTAACATGCTAGTCACTGGTCACTGTTACAACAGAACCACATGTAACTCCAATGTTTTTTGAATGCTGATAGAACACAGAATTTGTTGGCAGATAAGGACTGCTTGGCCCACCAAGTCTGCCCATTTTTCTCTACCTACAGTATCACTGTAGATCCTGCTTGATCTCCGGCCTATTTTCCCCTCCCGCCTTCCTTTCCCCTAGGATTCCTCTATGCCTGTCCCATGCATTTGTGAACCCCACCACTGTTTTCACCCCAACCACCTCCGCTGGAAGGCAGTTCCAGAAATCCACCACTCTTTCTGTGAGGAAGTACTCCCTCACATCTCTCCTGAATCCACCCCATCCAGCTTCATAGCATGTCCCCTTGTTCTTCAGCACCTTTTCTGATAAACCTTTAAAAGAATCCTAAATACATAGCACAACACAGAACTTCACACAGGAAACACTGATCTCAAGAACAATCTGCTGGACCCAGAAAAAATGATGGTACCCCAATATGACCAATCCGAGACTGCAGCGGGAATTGGGGGCAGTAGGGTTAGAAAGTTATGAGGGTGCCGGCCCACCGGCACAGCGGCTGGATTTCCGCTTGCGCTGGCAAACCGAGTTCAGGAACAAGGCCGGTCATCGGAGGGCTGGCGGGAGGAGAAGGATTGAGCATCCTGGGCGACTGCCTCTCCTCTGGGGGGTCCCACGGTCGATACGCAGAGTGGCGCCTTGGTGGCAGCTGGGTACATCACCGATGCACCAACGCACAGTCAAGGGGTACTGGGTTGGGACAGACACTGGCGTCACTGCACATCTCTGCCCCAGCCTATAGGGATAAAATCCCTCTCGGCCGAACGTCTCCATGACGCCCTGCCCCCAGGACTCAATCAGCCGCCTGGCCGAGGGCTCTCCCAACCAGATACGGACCCACGGCACTGGTGGCCACTGCGGTGCCATGCCCCACCTCCCAGGGGGCAACCCGGGAGTGACCGGGGGGGTGAGGGGCTCATAAGGCAGTGGAATCTCGGGGGCACCATGCCCAGGGCAGAGCTACAATGAACGGCAGAGGAAGGCGCAAAAAGTAAGCTAAATATATATAAAAAAAAATCATGAGGGTGACGTGTCTGCAGTGCTGAAGGCCCTATCAACACCTTCTATATTACAGAAAGTCACACTTTCTTCAACATTTCTGAGATCAAGAAGTCCCACTGCAGCAGCAACAGAAAAAATCTGCCTCTTGCCTCCCTCCATAAAACACCAATAATTTCATCAAGTATGACATTCCGATAATGGACGTCATGATTCCAGATAATCAGGTCTTGAGTCTATATCCCATTTCTGAGGTTTAGTTGAAGCGTTACATCAGGAGAGCTTAAATTATGTTTCTCCTATACATTCCCCGTCTCCAGTCCTCTGGTCAGCCATATATGCTTCTCAGCTTTATTAACAAGAAATAAAAATGGAAAACTATAGGAAATGTTTGTCAGACTGACAACATAAGAGGCAGAAGCCCTCTAACTGCCCAGCATTCTAGCAAACAAAGCTTGTTACATACTTGTTTCCAGTTACATATATGAACATACGAAAAACGCCAGCAGATACAGACCCTAAGGTCTATCAAGTCTGCTCGATTGTGCAGCTATCAGTTTTTACTCTGCAGCTGCCCCCCTCCTTGAACAGTAGTGGCCTTCCCCCTGACCCTGTCCCACCCCCTCTTAAAACTGCCTGACTTCAACGATGCTACCTCCTCTGGCAGTGCATTCCACCCAGCCACCACCCTTTTCGTGAAGTAGTGTCTTCTCATTTCCCTTTTGAACCTTCACCCCTTCAATTTCAGGCTGTGTCCCCTAGTGTCTCTCCCTCCCTTCAATCTAAAAATCCACTCTGTACTAACCCTGTTTATGCCCCTCATATATTTGAAGGCTTCGATCATATTTCCTCTAGCTCTCCTTTCCTCCAGGGGTACATGCTGAGCTCCCTCAGTCTGTCCTCGTAGGGTTTGCCTCCATGCCTGTGATCATCTGGGTCTCTCTGCGCTGGACTCCCTCCAGCAGCTTGACATCTTTCTTCAAGTAGGGATGCCAGAACTGCATGCAATACTCCAGATTTGGTTTGAATAGCAACCTGTACAGTGGTTAGATAACCTCCCTCCTCCTTGAGGCAATTTCCCTGGCTGTACACCCCAACATCTTATTGACTTTGGCTGCTGCCTTTCTGGTCCATTTGTCCTGTGATTAGCACCCCAAGATCCTTCTCCTCCTCTGTAGTGGATAACTGTACCTCCCCAGTCTGTAGCAAAAATAACAGTTACGCAAGAACTTACCATAACAGTAGATCTTCAAGGGGATCTCAGTCATCAAGTTATACCGCAGGAACCTTCACCATCGGAGACAGGGAATCCACACAGAAGATTTTCAGCAGTACAACTGGGGTCGCCTACGCCATCGACATCCGCCGATGTCACCCACCCTATATAGACGTGGACGGCCCCGCTCCCTCCTCAGTTCATTCCCTCCGAAGATGAAGGGAGCAAGGCTAATGCCCTGGGGAACCGAGGAGAGACTGAGGTACCCAGCTCTAGACAGAAATGATGGAATACAGCAGATAGCCAGGTTCTGAACAGGAGCCCCAAGAAGTGGGACTGTAGGAAGGAAATCATACCTGATGGCTGAGATCCCCTTGAAGATCTACTGTTACAGTAAGTTCTTACGTAACTGTTCTATTTTATTTGGGGGTTTCTCAGTCATCAGGTTACACTGTAGGAATGAGTACCAAGCAGTGAAAAGTGAAAACAGACAAGTCTGGGAGGCTGGATCTCCATAAGCTTAAGACAGGAGTTCTTGTAGCACAGCCCTACCAAATGCTGCACGGGCTCTTGAAGCAATGTCCAGACTGTAATGCTTGGTGAAAGTGAGGACTGTACTCCAAGTGGCAGCAGCACAAATATAAGCAGCTGATACCCCCTTGAAACAAGCCACAGAGGTAGCCATGCCTGTGGTGGAATGAGCTTTGACAGCACCATGCAATTCTTTGCCGTACTTGTTGTAGCAGAACACAATGCAATTTGCTAACCATTTGGATCAGCACTGCTTAGAAACTGAAGCGCCCTCTCTGTCTGGGGGGAAAGTAACAAACAACTGCTTAGACTTTCTGGATTCCTTGGTCCAAAGCAGATAATACTTCAAAGTCCTGCGCACATCTAGCGTATGGAGCAGTGCTTACCCTGGATTGGCACATGCAGGAAAATAAACAGGAAGGTGGATAGACTGATTAAGTGTGAACTCAGAAACCACCATAGGTAAAAAGTTAGGATTTATGCTCGAAGATACCCTGTCTTTGTGAAAAATCAAATAAGGCTCCTCGCACCAGAGGGCCTGAAGCTCTGAAATTCTTTGAGCAGAAGTAATGGCAAATAAAAATAGTGCTTTTCAAGAGAGGTAGTGCAAATCGCAAGTCGCAATAGGCTCAAAAGGAGACAGGGTAAACTTTTGCAAAATAAAACAAGTCCCAAGCCAGGACAGGGGGAACAGATTCGGGGTTTCAGATGCAGGATGCCCCAGAGGAATGTACGGGAGACATCCAGCTGAGCTATAGTGCGGTCACCCATGGGCTCATGGAAGCCAAAAACAGCCGAAGGGTGGACCTGGAGGGAGGAATACTGGAGGCCTGAGTCAGATAAAGAAATCAAGTAGTCCACGATATGCTTCATAGGACAGATGAAAGGGTCTAGGGAATGCTTGGCAGTCCAGATGGCAAACCGCTTCCACTTCATGGCATAAGTGGCACATGTGGAAGGCTTGCGGTTGGCCACCAGGACATCTGCCACCCTGTTAGAGACCATGAACCTGGCGGCGATGGCTACATCCTCAGGAGCCATGCATGCAGATGGAGGGACCTGAGGTTGGGATGGATCAGGGTCCCTGATCCTGGGTCAGCAGATTCCTGCAAAGGGGCACAGGGACCGGAGGTTCCTCTGCTAGCTGTTGAAGCAGAGGGAACCATACCCTGGCGAGGCCAGAATGGAACTACCAGAATCATACTGGCCCTCTCCATTTGCAGGTTGATCCGCACCCTCTGTACCAGAGGAAATGAAAGGAATGCATACAGAAATCTCCCGCTCCAAGAGAGGGACAACACATCTAGTCAGAAAACTCCAGGTCCTGGATCGAGCGAGCAGAAATTGGGCAGTTTTGCACTGAGTGGGGATGTAAAAAGGTCCAACTCTGGACGACCCCATCTGTCAAACAGATCCTCTATGGACAAGAGACGCTCCCATTCATGCATGCTGGACTGAGTCCTGCTGAGACTGTCTGCCAGGGCACTGAGAAGACCTGGGACATGGACTGCAGAAAGTGTCAGACTGTGCTCCAGTGCCCAATACCACACTCTCATGGCCTCCCTGCAAAGGGAGTACAAGTGAGTCCCGCCCTGCTTGTTGATGTAATAGACTACACTCAGATTGTCCAACTGCACCAGCAGTTGACCGGAAGCAAGGTGGTCCTGAAATGCCTGCATGGCACAGAGCACTGCTCTCATCTCCAGGATGTTGACATGCAGGGCGGTTTCCCACTGGGACCAGGAGTCCTGGGTTTGAAAGGGATCTAGGTGGGCTCCCCAGCCCAGACCCAATGCATCTGTGGTGAAGCTCTGTTGGGGAAAGAAGACCTGGAAAGGAACTCCCTGAAAAAGATTCGAGGAGTCCATCCACCACTGTAAAACTCTGCCGACTGGGGAGGAGACCAGGACTAGTTGGTCCAGCTTGTCCATGCGCTGGTCCCACTGCACACTGAGGGTCCACTGAGGGATGCACATGTGAAACCTGGCCAGTGGAACAGTAGGAATGGCCGCAATATTTGACCCAAGAACCTGAGATCCAGCCTGGCAGGAATGTACCTACTCTGAGCTACTTCCTGAGCCTGAGCTATAAGGGATTCCACCCTGTTCTGGGGTAAGAATGCACTGTGTATTATGTTCCTCGCTGTCTAGTGTAATGTACCTGTGCTGTATGCTACCCCATGTATTATTCCATGTAATTCCCCGGGTCGCCCCTGAAAAAGGGACCTTCGGGGCCCAGCGGGCTTATCCGGTTATCAAAATTTAATAAATAAATAAAAAAGGCCTTCCCCGCTCGGAGTCCAGAACCGCCCAAATATATTGCAGTCTTTGGGATGTTACTATAACAGATCTGGGCAGGTTGACTGTCATGCCCAAAGAGTGGAAAAGCTGGAGAGTGCACTTCAGAGCCAGCCATAGTTGATCCCTGGATGGGGCCTTGAGAAGCCAATCATCCAGGTAAGGGAAGATGTATAATCCCTCTCTTCTCAGAGCTGCTGCAACCGCTGCTAAGCATTTGGTAAAGGCATGCGGCGCAGAGGATAAGTCAAAGGGCATCACCTTGAATTGGTAATGTTCACCCTGAAAGGTGAAGCGGAGAAACCTCCTGTGAGGAGGGAAGACCGCAATGTGCAGGTAAGTATCTTGCATGTCCAGTGAGCAGAGCCAGGGCCTTGAGGAGGGATAAGAGGCCTAGAAAAGTTAGCATCCAGAACTTTTTGTACTGGACAAAGACTGCAGTCCTTGAGATCCAAAATGGGCCTCAGATCTTCGGTCTTTTTGGGGACCAGGAAGAATCTGGAGTAAAACCACTGATTTCTCTGACACTTTGGCACCAGCTTGATTACCTGCTTGTGCAGCAAAGACTGCACTTTCTCCCAGAGAACAGACAAGTGGGCCGGAGGATAGGTGAAGGGTGGAGGAGAGGTATCTGGAGGTTGTTGAATGAGCTCCAGGGTATAACCACCCTCTGTAATCTGTAGGATCCATGCATCTAAAGTTATGGTTCTCCACTGATTCAGATGGAGGGAGACGTGACCTCTGACCACTACCTCCTGGGTCTGGGAAGGAGCCAAGCTGAGGCGGGATCAGCTGTGGAAGCTGGTCCGTTGTTTCTGAGCCGCTTGGCCACTGCTCCAGAATTAGAGGAAGCGGGCAAGGAAGACTGGGCTCTGCGCTTTCCCTGGGTGCGGGCCCGGAGCTTGGTATAGCTACAAAAAGTAGTGTGTCCCCTACCACAGGGCTGAGTGTGGTAAAAAGAGTGGACTGATTTAAGGGCTGTGCCAGAGGCCTGCAGATCATTAATGAGATCCTGGACATCAGGGCCGAAGAATTTGGTGTCACTGAATGGGGCACTGAACACCTTATTTTGCACATCAGCCGCAAAGCCAGAGATCCTCAGCCATGAATGCCCATGAAGGTAAATGCCTATGGCAGCAGCCTTGGCCACTGTGTTGGCCAAATCATAGAGGGCCCAAAGAAAGTGTTTGCTGACATCCTCTGCAGTTTGCAGACACTGCAACAATTCCTGCTTCTGTGTGCCATCAGGGAGGGCTTGGGCAACTGCCTTGCCCTTCCTCCAGTTGGCATTCTGGAACTTGACAATATGTGAAAGATAATTTACAATCCTCAGACCTAACGTAGAGGAAGTGTAAACCCTCTTATCCAGAGGTCAGTCCTGCGAGATTCCTTGTCCAGGGGATGGGAGCTATGGTGCTTGGGTGCCTTAGACGTGTCATGGCCTGCCTTAATGACAACTGAGTCAGTTTCGGCTTGGGCCTCAAAGTAAGGGAGGCCCTGGGGGCATTATACAATCTGTCTGCCATACGTGGCCTAGCTGGCACCATGTCTGGCCTGTGCTAGGCTGCTGTAGGGGCATTTTTCAGGGCTGGCAGCATAGGAGGGATACTTTTAGGTGGAGGATCAGGGATCTCCAGGTAGTCAGCCAGGTCCTTCCTGGTGACATCCTCCTCATCAGTCTGGAAACCCATAGTGGCAGACAGCTGTTTCATGACATTATAGAAAGTAGCATCCTCAAGGGGCGACCTCGGAGTATATTTAATTGAGTCCTCACTAACCAAAGAGGCAGTGGACTTGTCAGAAAGGAGGATTTCCTCCTCCTCCTCCTTTTCATCCTTAATGTCAACAGGGAGGATGAGGTCCGGATGGTACTCCTCCTCAATGTCAATGTCCTCATCTGGGTCTGGCATTGGAACAGTCATCGGAGTCCTGTGGGGAGGTTCCCTTGGACGATAAATGGGCATCGATGACGAAGCCATCGTTGACAGTGCCAGCGATGCCGGCCTATTGAAGGCATACACTGCTGGACCAGAACATTGGTCAATTTAACCAAGACCTCGTTCAGGTCCATGGTCGTCGTCGATGGAGGGGGGTTCGATAGCCCAGACGCCAGTGACCCGCCGACCCGAGAGCCTGATGAACCCAGAGCCCTCAAAGAGGAAGGGGCAGGCAACAATGGGGTGGCCATTGACAACGAGCCCATCGTTGACGAAGGAGGGTGCTGACGACCCAGAGGTCGACGGCCGGGTGCCCTGAGAGTCGGGTGGAGAAGTTGTCGGTATGGGTCTGGTAGGAACAGAGATCTGGACAGCTGGTCTCTTTGCCAGAGCGTCTACCATCGACAAAGAGCCCCGCGAAGAAGGAGAGGCTGATGGGGAACGGGATGGCCACTGGGGGGAGCGGTCGTGATCCCGGTCTTTCTTGTGACTTTTCCTCAAGGATTTGTCTTGGGCCTTGGAGTCCTGGGAGCTCGTGGACCTGGTGGGCGCTGAAGCGACTGAAGCCCCGGAGGACCCCTGTTCGGAGTCTGCTACCTGCTGATCCATCAGGAATTTTTTGAGAGCCTTCTTGTGTCGCCTAAGGGGTGTTTGATTGACTTTCTGGCAGAGCTCAAAGTCGGAGACTTCGTGGTTTGGCCCAAGACAGCAGACACAAATGGAGTGTTCATTTGTGGAGGTAATCTTCTTTCCACAGCGGCAGTGTCGAAAAACAGAAGAGGACAGATTAACTCTAGATATAAACAAAAAAGGAAAAAAAATCTCTAACAGAGATTTATTGGAGAAACTGAAGAAAAAATGGCCATATGCCAAAAAAGGTGCGAACACTGAAACAGCTCTTCCACGAAGACCGTGCTTACAAGTTGATGGTGGGAAAGAACTGAGGAGGAAGTGGGGCCGCCCATGCCTAGATAGGGCTGGTGACGTTGGCAGACGTCAAGGGAGTGGGCAGCCTCAGTTGTACTGCTGAAAATCTTCCAAGTGGATTCCCCGTCTCCGACTGCGAAGGTTCATACGGTGTAACCTGATGACTGAGATACCCCCGAAGAAGATCTTGTGGTTCTTTGCTCCCAAGTGCATAACTCTGCATTTTTTTTGCATTGAAACCCAGCTGCCATGTGTCTGACCAGTGTTTAAATTTATCCAGGTCTTCTTGCAGTCCTTGCCACCCCTCTGTGTTGTCCACCACTGCTCCTATCTTTGTGTCATCTGCAAACAGGCTGATCTTATTGCTAACCACATCTGCTATATCGGCAATAAATATACCAAACAGCACTGAGCCCTGTGGGACCCTGCTTGTCATAGCCCTTGGAGATGAGATTTCCCCCCTTACAACAACCCTCTGCTGCCTATCTCTCAGCCAGTTTTGACCCACCAAACTATCCTCTCTCTCCCCAGGTACCCCAGCTTGTTTACCAACCTCCCATGTGGGACTGAATCAAAAACCTTACTGAAGTTCAAATACAGGACATCCATTGCCTGGCCCGTCGATTGGCCTTGTTACACAGTCGTAGAAGTCAACCATGTTTGTCTGGCAGGATCTACCAGCGACAAACCCATGCTATCTGTTGTCTTGGAGACCATTCTCCTCCAGAAAGGCTACTAGCCTCTTCTTAAGGACAGACTCCATGAGCTTCCCCACGATGGAGGTGAGGCTGACTGACCGATAGTTCCCTGGTTCATCCTTGGGCCCACTTTTATGGATGGGCACCACATGCACCATCTTTAAGTCCTGAGGCACACAACCAGACCCCAGGGAGGTGTTGAATAAGTCTGCCAGTGGTCCTGCCAGGATCTCTGCCATTTCCCTCAGAACCCTGGGGCGTATTCCACCTGGTCCTGGTGCCTTGTCTACCCTCAGGGCTCTAAGACCTTCTAGCACTCTGCTCTCTGGGATTACTCCCTCTGTAAGCTCCAGCCCACCTGCATCCACTGCTCCCTTCCCCGTGGCATTGGACCCAGCTCCCCTCTGGTAAACACAGAGCAGAAGTACTCATTGAGTGCTTCTGCCTGCTCCACCCCCTTCTCTGCCCACCCTCCGTCCACCTTAATCCTAACAATCTGATCCTTACAGCTCCTTCTCTCTCTTATGTACCTGAAGAAATTCTTCTCCTATCCCCTGTGCCAGCCTAAGCTCTTTTGCTGCCTTGGCTGCCCTGACCAATCTGCTCACCTCTCTTGAATTATTCCTGTCCTCCTCCTGTTTGGATCTCATTTATTTTCTGAAGGCAGACCTTTTTTCCTTAATCTTCCCTAACACCTCCCTGCTTAACCAGCTTGGCTTCTTGGACCTAGCTTTCTTGCTCTGGAGCTCTGAACATGAGTTTGTGGCCTCCGCTAACCCAAGCTTTATAATCCCACATTTCTGATTAGCATCCATGTGTGCTTGGATTCTGGCAAGGTGCCCCTCCAGGATGACCCTCATCCTCCAACAGTCTGCCCTCCTGAAGTCAATCACCCTAGTCCTGGTACTGGCCATCTCCTTACTCATTACTACTAAGTGAAAACTACACTATGTGGTGCTTACTCCCTGCCAAGGGGTCCTACACCCTCTTCTCCTGTATGCAGGACCGGCACCAGGTCCAGTTTGTTTCCTTCTCTGGTTTGCTCCCTAACCAAATGTACCAGGACGCTGTCCAGGAAAGCTTCCAGGATTACCTGTTCTCTGACACTTGTGGTAGCACGGGTACTCCACTCCACCCCTGGCAGGTTGAAGTCCCCTACTAACACGGCATGACCCTTTGCACAGACTCTACTTTTATGCTCACCTAGCTCTCTATCAATATCTTTGCATTGGGCCAGTGGCCTGTACACCACCCCCAGCCTCACCTTCTTACCTTTTGAGTCCTGTATCTGTACCCATAAGGCCTCCTGCCCTCCTCCCCAACGTCTCTGCTACAGGGTATGCATTCATTTACATAAATAGCCACTCCTCCCCCCTTCTTTCCGGTACATCTTGTACCCTGGGACCACCAGGTCCCAGTCCTGGTATTGGGTGGCCCATGTTTCAGTGATCGCAGCTATGTCCACTTCCCCTATGTGTATGGTAGCACATTGTGCTGACACTTGAAAGACCGGGGTTCACATGGGAATCCCGAATGGAAGCCTGCTGTGGGCAATGTAAATTGTGCAGGCAAGGCACTTGCTACCCGGAATTTGCACAACACTCCCCGTTGCCGTAAAGCAGCAACACGGACATCATCTGTGAAGGTAGCTGCTCTCTCATTGTCTTGTGGTCAGAGGAAGGGTGTAGCCATGGCGGTCCAAATCTTGGAGGTGGGGAAGAGGTGGGAAGTATCTCACAATGTACCTGATACCTAGCGGAGGCTGGATGTCGGGAGGCTCTGAAAGGGGTGGGACATAGAAAGACAGTCAAGTGTCATTGCACGTTGATGTCCCAGAGGCAGACAAAAAAAAAATTCAGAGGAAAATCCCTTGCCGGGCAGGACATTAGCCTGGCACCACCAACTGGGCACCCGCTTGGATCCTGCTTCGAAGGGTTAAGGGCAAACCCTTCCAACCCTGCCACATGGGTAAGTCATGGGGAAACAGGAGTTAAGTCCCAGGGATGATGGGTGACTGGGGGGGTGTCACCCAGACAGAGACCGAGCAAGGAGGATAAACACCAAGTGGAAAAGGAAACAAACAAAAAAGAAACAGGAAACAAGTGTGTGAAAAGTGTTGCTAAGAGTCTGTGACAGGTACAGCATGAGTGAACATGGTGCAAGCTTCGCTGGACTGTGTGCTGATATGCCTCAACCCTGCCCTGGAGGGACCTGCCAGGATGCAATGCAGTAATGCTGGGTTCCATGTAATAACAGCTAAGTAAAAACGATACCAACACAATATGGCGAACACAAAATAATGATTACAAAACCAGCGACCAGCACTACAGCGACTGCTAAAAGAGCGAAGTGCTTTACTGTGTTTTTCCCGCATCCCCCGTTGCAGGGGGCTTCACCCCACCCATACCTCCCCATCTAAAATAACCATCTCCGGGGGGTGGCGAACTCGGGGAGTGTGAGAAACTCGGGAGGGGAGATATTCCCTGGGGAGGCAACTTGGGGAGAGATAAACAGTCGGGGGGCAGAAACCGAATATCGCCACTGGGGAGGTAACAGTAGTGGCAAAGCAGGAGCAGAAACTAACCCTGACACTGGAACAAACTAGAGACAAAAAACACAAAACAACAGTAAAATAAAAAATACCTACTGGAAATCGATCCCAGCTCTGATGCAGAACCCAGCCACACACAGGTGGCACCTCTAACCACCACACTAAGCCAGTAGCACAGTTTGCAGCCCACAGTGGCTGCACTACATCTCGCAACTCCTCGCTATTTTCCTGCACCCATATTCCTCACTCTTTTCCACCATCGCTCCTTTCACACCTTCACTATTATGTATTCCTCGCTATTCTTTCAGGCACTCAAACTGAGTCGCTCAATTTGACTCGCCCATATCATGGGACACCGTAATGCTGCATTATATCACAAAATGCTACAGTATGCTGCAGGGAACAGTGTAATTCAACGGCAATTAAACCCTTTTTTCCTGCAGTATTTTGTGACACTCCATGTTACTGCACTGCATCGTGGCTATAAAAAAAAGGTATAACAGAAAGACGGAACCAAATGACCTGCTTCATTTCAGTCCACCTAGGACAGGACAGGATTTCCATTTATAGAAAAACAGAAATATAGAAACATATCAAACCAATACTGTCCTGCAAGAAAAAAAAGACTGAAGTCTTTTGAAATTTCAACATGGGGGATACACCTCCACCACACTATGTGCACACATACAAAGTCCAAACAGAAACGTTTGTCTCACTGCATGGTGAGCTCATTTAATAGCCAGAACTACTGGAACAAGATAAAACAGCTATACCTCTCAAGTGTCCCTCATTACGAGGGACATCCCTCATTTTACCCTTCAAAATTGCCCTGTCCTTCATAGAAAAGGTGTTGCACACAGAGAGAATGTGCTGTTGATTCAGACTTTAAAGCAGAAATGAATAGTATTCTAAGATACTAAATAAAAAATTAAATTTGTACAAATAAAGGTAATGGTTTCCACAGTGTTCTGAGCTTGTATCTCCATGTCTGAGGATGTGTCCCTCATTGTGAGAGTCAGTGTCCCTCACTGTCCCTTATTTTGAGTGCCCATGTCCATCATTTCAATGACAAAAGGTTGGGAGGTATGTAAACAGCACCACTCCATCTATATTAAATAGACTCCAGGCAGGACAACAAACTCTGACCAGTTTCACTAAGGTGTCGTTGGAGTTTGTTGCCTCATTGTTTTCCTGACTGGAATCTCCGTGAAGGGCTGACTGCACTGTACCTAGTTATTATAAAATTTATTCTGTACTCTCAGAAGTTTTTTGGCAGCCTTTTCTCTTTTGGTACTAACTGGATATAGATAGGGTAGTGCAGTTCTTTACAAAGCCATTTGACCACTATTACCAGACAAAACTAGCTACGAGTCAATAAACAACACAGCACACTACTTCCATAAAACCGTAATCTTCAGCGTCTGGGTGCGCACCAAGGTCTAAAAAGCCTTAGCCACAGTGGCTAATATGTGCCTAATTTTGTAGCCACATGCGAACTGGATTAACCACTATATAGAAGTGGTCTGATGCTGCTTTCCAGTCCCCATCAAACTTTCCGGGGTCCACCACTGATTAGTAATAAATGTCATATTTTTCAAAAGGGCAGTGAGTGAGCTTGCACCCCCAGCAGGCCCTGACCTTGACTTTGGGGAGGACAAGAAACAATCACCCTCTGCTGTATGCCAAACGTGCTGGTGTATATGACAGGGCCAGCCTGCTGTGGTGCAGCATCACTGGTCAAAGTTGGTGATAGACGTGACGAAGCCAGCCTCATTCAATCACATTCAGACAAAATGCCTTAACCACTGTAACAAAAGGGAGCTTAGAAATGTTAGCCTCATTAATTATACGGTAGTACTTGCCGATGGTGGTGATCCTTAGGCATGCACCCTGAGTCCCTGTTGCGAAATAAGTCATTTGTAAAAAAAAACAAAAAAAACCACTCACCACCTGTGTCAAGACCATTTACAAAAACTCAACTGCTCCTTTTTTCTCCTTCATCCATTGGCACAGCAGATACTAGGAGCAGATTAGTCACGCAGGACTACAAATACCCCAACCAGTTTCAGATTTGCGCCCTTCACCCAAGGGCTAACGTGCTCCATTTCTCCAACATTGCTTTTCTTCCATATACTGTCTCTGCATCCCTCCGCTCCAGCATGGTGGATATACCACCTCCAGGCTAGATTTACCAGTCTTTATGGAGCTATAGCCGGAGGTGGGACTTACCATTATTAGTTTCCCCTTTTCTCTTTTTGTTGGTCCCCCTAACCCTGCAGGGCCACCGGCATCTGCCACAAGGTCCTAGGCATGAGTGTGCATTAGCATGCTCGTGCAATATGCATCGCGGTGCAATATGCAGCGCTGTGTCCCTCCCGCTCTGTGTCCCGAGTGCTCTGCCACCTGTATGTCTACAGGTGGCAGTAGTGCTGTGGGATGTGACTCCCTCCACCCTTCCCCCTCACCCAGGAGGAGGAAAATATCCACTGGGATGTTCAATCCTCCTCCCCTCTGGCCCCCAATGACCCAGGCTCGTTCCTGAACCCAGGTCACCGGCATCACGAGCAGCAGCCCTACCGCTGTGCAGACTCATTTCATAGGAATCATAGGAATTTTTGAAGTCCAAAGCCTTAACAGGACACTAAGACATGACCATTACCCTAACATCCCCTATATTCAATCCTTCCTTGTTCAGTCATGTAAATATTTCCCAACATTCTTTTATGCACATCAAATCTTGTGACATTCCACAAGTGCACATTAATTAAACTCAATTAAAAATATTTTTCGGGGGGGGGGTGCTAATGAGCAGCTAAAGGAGCAAGACGCAGACCTCCGAGCTCGGTCTCACAGCTGAATATAAGTGATTTTTTTTCATAATTTTGAACGGCTCAAATGTGATATATTTGTATTTATCACTAATCGGAAGCATGGACAAATATATTATGAGTGGCAAAGCAGGCCAGCAACCTAATAAAAGCAGTAAAAAGTTACAGCAGATGAAGAGCAAGAGCGGCCCGACCCAAGGCCCAATGTCACTGTCTGTGGCCGCGATGGCAGCACTCGGGGAAAAATGCTCACCACTCAGGTATTGGAAGGCCTAAACAGCAGACCAGACAAATCTGAAGAAAAACTGAGTGAAATCTTGGCAGAACATGCTCAGAACACTAAAAGGATTGATGATATGGTGCAGCGTATAACCAATTTGGAGGACACTGAAGCCCCTGCCAGACCGCATGGCGTGCTATGAGAAGGAGATGGCTGACCTCAAAGAACTCCTGGATTACCAGGAAAACTATCATCGAAGGAGCAACCTAAGGATTAGGGGTCTTCCAGAGGGTAAGGAAGGCTCAAGCTGCCTGGACTTTTGTGCAGTGACTTTGCCCCAACTTCTGTGCATGAATGTTAAGAACGGGTGTCTCAAAATAGAGACGGCGCACAGAGCTTTGGCACCTCGGCCCCCTGATGATCAGCTGCTGTGCCAAGTAATTTTTAGCTTGCATCATTTTGGTGACTGTCAAGCTATCATGACGGCTTACCAAAAAATGAAGGCGCTCCGGTTTGAGGGACATAAACTTGCTATACATCAAGACTTGTCCTCCCGCTTGCAAAGAAAGCGTCAGCAGTGTAACCCGTTAATGGACATGCTCCGTGAATGGAAGATCGAGTTCTTCATGGCTTATCCTGCTACAGTGAAGGTTAAATATGAGGAAGCCATGATGTCTTTCTGGGAGACTGAGAAACTGAAGCTGTTCTTAGAAGAATGGGACAAGAAAAACAAACGCTGAGCTGCCGTAAAGAGACAGGATCTTTTCCTATCTTCTATGCCTGATTTTTTCGAGCCTACTGTCTGCGACTGTCAGGGATGGACCACCAGGATGTAATCCCCTTCCTCAATCTGTTTAGGGGGAATTGTGCTAGATGAGAACTCTGGTGCCTGTAGATTTTATTTGAAGCTGATAGCCTGTAGTATATATTATTCTTAGTGCTCCAGATGCCTAGGATTGAGCTATGGGAAGTGGACTTTTTATACTATGATGTTAGTGCTCAAGGGATGGACCTATGATCTGCCTCCACAGGAAAGTGCTGACCTACTGATGTTCTTGGCTCTACTGGCATGGGACTACACTCCTGGATGATTTACTCTACATAAAGACCTCAGCAATCTCCTCTCTTTCTTCATGCAGGTAACGGACTTGGGGGACGGAAGTGCACATGTGAATTTGATGGGTGCAGCCCCTGGTTCCCACTCCTCTGCCTGGCCTGCCGATGCCTATGATTAGGTCCTTTCTTTTGTTTTGTTTTTTTTCTCATTACACTACTGTAAAGTTTAGGGTTTTAAGGGGGATGGAGAGAAGTTTGAGGGAATGTGGGAAAGGGAGTCCGTTCCCTCGCACTTGAAAAAATAGACGTTCTCCTCAGTGGGGGATGTGGGGATATTTCTTTAAATAAGAGAAGCCTCTTTTTATGGAGAGAAGTGAAAGGTAAATATTAGGTAATGGCAGAGGCAAATGTTTCTACAGCTGAGACTTAAGATCTTGAACTGTGTGGATTAGCCTTCGGGCATGGTGGGAAAGATAGGATTCTTGTCATAGAGGATGCAGGGGTTGGAGGGGGAACCATACTGTCTTGCTCAAGCCTATGGGAGAGTTTTGATAAGGAACTGACATTGGGCCCAAGAGATTGACCCCATATCATGCTGGGTGTTAAAGGGATCACAGAGGAGTGGTAGACTAAGGCAGATGCTAGAAAAACAAAATGTATTTATTTTTTATAAGAAAGACGATCTGGGAGGAAGGAAATTGGGGGCCAAGGACACAAGCCTATAGACACCACAAAAGGGCAAGGATGTAATGAATGGGGTACTACTATGTTTTGGGGGGGGCAATATACTAACGGTCTGCAGATCTGGGCCGGATAAGGCCATTAAGGCTTGTTCTCTTATTCTCTAAATTCTGGTAGAATGAGCTTAAGTTGGACCTGAGCCGTTTGCTCACAGATTTATATAGGACTAGTATGCATATTATGGAATTAATAGTTTATAAAATAGTGGGACGCAGGGAGGGAAGCGTGGGGTGGACACACGTATTGCTGTTGCTTTTTTTTTTTTTTTCTTTCTTTCCTCTCTGAAGCCTCGAAGTACAAATTCACTTTAAAGATGAGAAGGTTCTTGGAAGGAAAGAAATGGGGAGGAATTACTTATGAAAAATCAAGATTCATTACTGTTTGCTCTGGTCGTTTGTTACACATATATCCTCACACCTTGTACTGCCCCTTGTCTACCTAGTATTTCTCTCAATCCTCCTAATGTTTTACCATGATTTGCACTTACTGTTTAATTAATTGTTGCTGCCCTGGCACTGAATCCTGCCTATGTATTATTTACCTGAAGCTTGTATATCCTGCTATTTGTTCCTTGCCCTTGTTCTCAACTGTTCTTATGCATCTACACTTCTCATGATATTTTGTAGCACTGTTTTGTTGTTTGCTCTGCATCTGTGTAATCCTTATATCCTTGTAACCCTGTAACCTCCTGGGTCGTGTGACTCCTACCGTCCTATTTCATTATTGAATGCGGAGTAAAAATTATACACCACTATTGCAGCATCCCGACTCAATCAACTCCTCACACAACTAACTCACCTGGATCAGACAGAATTCGTAGTAGGACGACAGGACCTGGACAGTGTAAGGCGCACCATTAACATCATAGATAAAGTCACATAAGAATATAGTCCTACATGTGCGATGAGTCTTGACGCAGAAAAAGCATTTGACAAAATCTCTTGGCCCTTCTTATTTTTAGTCCTAGAACAATCTGGCTTCCCACAAACATTTATTGGCAACCTTAAGGCCTTATATGCGGCATCTCAGGCATATGTTAGAATTAATTGTGGCATCTCACAAAGATTCCCATTGAGGAGGGGCACCAGACAGAGTTGCCCGCTTTTTCCCCTACTATTCGCTCTTTATAACGAGCCACTAGCCGTTGCCATAAGCAACCACTCAGAGGTGACAGGGGCACAGACAGGTGACTTAGAACACAAAATTGCGCTTTATGTGGACAATCTCCTATTGTACCTTACAAAACCGGATAGATCCATCCCCTTCATCTGGCCCCTCCTTGAGAAATTTGGCATACATGCAGGTTACTCCCTAAATAAAACTAAAACTGAGATACTTAGAATAAATTACAACCCCTCCCCCCGAGACGATAAAGTTATTACTCCTGAACTGGAATAAACAAAGATAAAATACCTGGGGATACAGATTCCCAAAAACCTAGATAAACTATTCCACACTAATGTAGAACCTCTCATCATTCAGCTCCGCCAAGACATAGCCAAGTGGACACTTCTCAACCTACCACTTTATTCAGATACAATCAGTCACTATGAATGTGCTACTCAGATTTCTGTACCTGTTTCAATGTTTATCTCTCAAAATAACCAAAAAACAAACACTTCCAAAGCTGGCAAAAGATGCTGAATCTATATCTATCTCTCTATATATATATATAAATATATATAAATAATGTATATATAATAAATAATGATCTTCCAGAATAGAGACAGCTCTTCCTCCCTTACATTTACCAGCCTGCATTATTTGAGATTTAATTCTTGTTTTATAGGGTGTGTGTATATATATATATATACACACACCACCTGGCAAACCAAGAATTAAATCTCAAATAATGCAGGCTGGTAAATGTAAGGGAGGAAGAGCTGTCTCTATTCTGGAAGATCATTATTTAGCTGCCCAAATGTGACTTTCACTACTCTGGAGCACAAAGTGCTATGTGACACACTGGAAAACCATAGAGGTTCTCCTTGCAGATGGAGCCCTACTGGAGGCCAGAGTATTTGACCCCTCTCTACAAGGGGACAATAATGACTTCCCACTACAGAACACCCATAATACCTTAGCCACGGCCCACAGATTATGGACCAAATATACATTAAAAGGAGCCATCTGGCCACTCCAATGGTTCGTCTGGAGTAAGGCCTTTGCCCCAGCTCAAATGGACCATGTATTTAGGCAATGGGCAAGACTAGGACTATGCCAGTTAAGTCAATTAATGGAGGGGGACAAGGTAAAATAATTCTGGGAAATCAAGGAAGAATTTCAGTTAAGACACACAGGCCTCTACCGCTACTTATAACTAAGAACACATATAAATACCCTCTGAAGAGAAAGCAGAACACCAAACCAGGCTAATCACATCCTGGAGACAACTCAGGCAATTATTCAAGGGAGGACAGAGAGGGGACACGTCTCGGCTCTCTATGGAGCCATATGACACCTATATAATGAGAGCACCTCACAGCTTAAGAAGAGATGGGAACAGGAGGTGGATATCCATCCATCTGAGGAGGAATGGGACAGGATCTTTCACCTGGCACACAAAACTACACAGTCACCCCTCTGGCAAGAATTTGCTTGGAAAATAAAAACTAGTTTTTTTTTTAATTTAACATACTTTATTAAGTATAACCAAACACATAGTCAAAAAACATGGGATACGTTGACATCAGCACATATTGCATAATAAGCTGTATGCAGAGTATTAACAGGAAAAAGTAACCTCGGAGAAATTAATAACAACACTACCTTAAGAAAAACAAAATCAAAAACTACCCCTCCCACCCCCACCCCCCAACTCCATGGTGCACTTTCCTATAGCTTAACACAACAGAACTAAAAAGAGGACCAAGATGATAACAGTTGAATAAAATTGTCAAGGAACAATAAGAGGCCATACAAGAAACAAGGGGTCATCCCCTGCAGAATCGAAAAAGGCCAAAGGAAAAAGGTAAGAAGGAGGAGAGGCTCGCGAACTTACCAAGACACCCTATCATGACAAATAGAGGGCGTATAATTTCCCCAATTTTTTGTTAAAAGATGATTGACGGTCGGTGTACACTCGCAATTAAGTGTTCAACACGGAGTGCAATGATATTTCATGCAACCATTCCATGTAAGAAATGGTAGCTTGATCCATCCAGTGTCTAAGCACTAGCTTTTTGACCGCCATTGAGATTAGAGCCATATGAGATCTTCTCTCCTTCACAGGAATTCCGGAGTAATCTCCCAGAATACATATGATGGGGCAGAAGAGGCCGTGCAGACCCAGCAATGGGTCTAAAGCAGATTCAATTTGTTTCCACAAGGGAGATATTTTTTCACACGACCACAATATATGAAGGAGCAAGCCCTCCTCCTTATTACACCTAGAACACATGTTGGAGGGAAGCCACTTCATTTGAGCCAATTTGATAGGCGTATAATACATATTGTTTAAAATACAGTATTGCATAAGCCTGTATCGATCTCGAGTGAGGTATGTATATAGGCCTGTCCATATAGAGTGCCAGTTAATAACTGCGTCAGGGGAAAGTGCTTGCCAGATCTGAGATCCGGCAATCGGGGGAGGTTGCGGGTATATGAGAACCAATTTATATATGGTAGAAATGCCATGGGATTTGCAAGTGAACATCTTGATTTGCTGGAGAAAGGCTCCAATATGGGAGGGGTTGGATTTTTCCCAAACACACTGGCTAGTAAGTGCTTAAGCTGAAAAATCTGGAAGGCAGCCCATGATGTTAGATCAAATTTGGTAAGAATCTCCTCAGCAGACAGAATAGAGTCCTGTGAATAAAAGTCAGCCACAGTGAGATTGGGAGAGAGTGGTAACCAGCATCGAGATATAGGAGCACCACCTATTTTGAGATTCAAGTTGGCATAGATTGGCTGAGAAAAATCAGAGCTAGGAACTACCTTATAAAAGCTGAACATTTGAGAAAGAACTCTTAATGAAATACCGATCGGGAAAGACTGCAGAGCTTTTGGTATATTTTTCAAGGGCGTATAAAAAAGTGAGGATGGAGATAAATTATGCTCAGCAAGAATGTCCGACTCAATATACAACTAGATTGGGACATACTCATGATGAGTAAGGAGGGCCTTAAGCCTCTAGCTCTTTAAGTAAGGAGAGCTTAAGATAGGATCTTGAATAGCTTTGTCCTGCCAGATTAAGGAATTAACATCAGAATGGATACGCTGAAAAAAAAGACAAAGGTAACCAAACATCCAGCATGTTTAGCGGATAAAACAATCTGGGTAGGACATTCATTTTGACGGTGTTAATTCTGCCCCATAACGAGAGTGGAAGCTTTTTCCATCTTGATAAGTCCTGCTGAATATTATACCACAAATCCTCCAAATTAAGTTTGCGGAGTGAGGATAAGTCCGAGGTAATATGAATACCCAAATATTTAATGAACCTGGGGGTCCATTTCATACCGAACTTACTGAAAGCTGAGCTATATGTTAAGTAATTAAGAGGGAAAATTTCGGTTTTGCTAATATTGAGTTTGTAGTTCGAGAATTTCCCAAAAATGTCAATAATATGCAGTGCTTCTGTTAGAGAAGAGACCGGGTCTGAAAGATGAAGCAATATGTCGTCTGCATAGACTGAGAGCAAAGGGACCCTATCGCCTATTGGAATACCAGAAATTAAAGGAGAAGATTTCAGCCGCCTGATCAGGGGTTCGAGATATATGTTAAGGAGAAAGTGGACATCCCTGCCGCGTACCCGAAAAGAGAGGGAAGACATCAGAGAGTACACTGTTGCAGTGTATTCTAGCCAGAGGACAGGAATATAGAGCCTGGATCCATTTAATAAAATTATTAGGAAAGCCCATTATCTGTAGCGTAGCCCAGAAAAAATTCCAGTCCACCCTGTCAAAGGCTTTTTCTGCATCAAGGGATATCAAGGCCATAGGGATGGGGGAAGTTTTGGTCACCTGAACCAGATACGACAATTTACGAAGGTGATCAGCAGGGGTTCTGCCTGACACAAATCCAATTTGCTCCAGACTGAGAAGATGAGTCCAGACTTGCTCAAGTCTACTAGCGAGTATCTTGGCTAGAATTTTAATATCACAATTTAGCAGAGAAACTGGACGACAGCTCGCTGGAGACTGGGGTGGCTTGTCTGGTTTAAGGAGGAGGATAATAGAGGCTTCCAGCAGGGATGGATCCTGAGTTTGCCCGGAGAGCATATATTGATACAGATGCAACAGGCAAGGAGCAAGGTCTTTGGTGAAAACTTTATAAAAGTTTGAAGGGAATCCATCTGGCCCGGGGGCCTTGTCCATCGCGAGATTATGCATAGCCAATAACACTTCTTGGAGGGATATAGGAGCAGATAAAAGGGACTGCTGCGTGAGAGAGAGAGAGAGTAGGTAAAGATGAAGCAGACAGGTATTCTAATAATTCAGCTTGTGATGGAGATGTGGGACGCCTTCTATAAAGAGAGGAATAGAACTGTCTAAAAACAGAAGTTATGTCTCTTGGGTGTGTTTTAGTAATTCCGTCAGGATCATTAATAGAGGTAATAAATCCTGACGCCGCTAATTTCCTCAGGCATAAGGCTAGGCGATGACTCGCATTGTTCTATATATTTTGCCTGAGTTCTTAGTATGAGAAATTCCGATTTTTCTTGTACTAAACAGGAATACTGATTCCTTAAATTCATAATGATTTTAACAGATCAGGAGAGGAAGAAGAGGTGAGAAATTGCTCGAGTGTACGGATCTGATCCAGGAGTGAGATGATGGTAGCCTCTCTCTTCCTTTTACGGGTAGAGGAGAGCCTAATAAACTCACCTCTCAAAAAGCATTTCAAGGCACACCATTCATGATCCGTTCTTGCGACAGAACCCTGATTATTTGCAATGAATACCTGAATCAAGTCAGAGATCCTAGTAATAACATAGTCTTCCTTTAAAAGCTGCAAATTTAAACGCCATACTGAGTCCTTTTGGAGGTTTTGGTTTAGCATGACAGTGACCCAGGCCACAGCGTGGTCCGATATAACAATCGGTTCAATGGCAGAGTCATTTAGACCGTGTATAAGAGAACGGCTAAATAAAATATAGTCCAGCTGGGACCAGGTGGAGTGCACCATAGAGTGAAAGGAGAAGGCGCGGACCCTGGGATTTTGCAAATGCCATGGATCACACAGCCCGGCGGAATCGAGGAATTCAGCAAATGCCCTCTGGACATTGGAGGGGGACTTAAGCAAGGAATTAGAACGATCTAAGTCCTGCGTGGGTGGTAAATTCCAATCCCCCCCCCCCCAAGGATTAAGGGAAGTGCAGAAAACATTTGCAATTCGTTCAACAAGACCTGAAAAAATTCAGAATTTCCCCCCACAGGCCCATACACACACTCCCAAAGGCTAATTCAATGCATTCCAATGGGCCGTGAACTAATACATATCTCCCTTGTAGGTCAGTAATTATCATTTTTGGTTGCAAGGCAATCGACTTGTGAATGAGGATGGCAGTGCCTGCTGGTTGAGGTACCGAGGCAGCTTTGCCCAATCTCCAGTCTCACATAAGCCCACCGCTTACCGGAGAAAGATGGGTTTCTTGAATAAAGGAGATATGGGCATGCAATAGTGATAAGTGTTTAAGAACCTGAATTCTTTTATTAAGTTCACGAGCCCTCTTACATTCCAGGTTATAAATTTTTTCAGGCCACTAGCCATTGAAATCTATAAAGCCCCATACATAACCAGTTCCTTGTAATGAGAAAGAGAACCAATAAACTCCCCCCGACAAATATTCCTTGGAAACTATAAGATTGGTGTTCCCACGAGACCCCCCCAAAAAAAAAAATGAACATAAATCCGTCCATTAAAACAACTGTAAAGTGAGGGGAGACCCCATCATTAAAAGTGAAGAGAAGGACACCAAGGTTGTCTGATTACCCCCAATAATCCCTACCCTCTTATAACTATTTACAATTAACTCTCTACCCAGCTTTAAAATCAACTGAAAAACCTCATTGCTCCTGAATGGGAGAGACCCCGTATGTACCCTTTTATAACTACCCTCTATAATCATATCTAGGCATACAAAACTGAAATTAGCAGCTTTATGCATAGAATAAACCGCTAACCCTAATTTAGACATAAGTATGATCCAACCCTAAAACACCAAAGATAATCCCCATAGTGCCATAGGATATAGAGAAACGGACGAGAGTAATTAGGGTACATCCCCCCACACACCAGTACGTGTGGTTGGCTATTCCTAAGCCATTGTCCTCTCCCTCCCACCCCCCACAAGACCTTAATCAAAGGGTACTGTAATTAGTTTAATCCAAATAGAGATACATCATGGAGTTATGAAACAGGACACCCCTCATATGCAAAACCGTATTACTGTCAGCCTGCCAAGAGGGAAGCAAGGTCTGCACCAGAAACTCTAAAAGAGATAATAAGGAAAAAGAAAACGGTGTAGAACGAACAGGACTGCAGGGAGAGCTAGCTCTAAGCAGTGAAATAAAAAGTACGAAAGGGAGCAATAAAAATTAAAAAAGAGAATAAAAGAAGAAGACGAGAAGGAGGACAGAAGTCCTATAGAAAAATATCAAAGGAAGACAGGCTCTTTATGCAGGGGTTAGGCTTCGCTATTACTCCAAATATAGCAAATCCAGAAATGTAGTATGGTAGAGAATCAGCCAGAAGACAGAGGGTTAGTAGTGAGCAGAGAGGGAGATAAAAGATGGTATTTCCAGCCTTATTTGCATAAAGCAACATAGAAATATCTCAAGGAGGAGTAGATAAGCTGAGTGACCCCTTGAAGATGCGGCTGTTCCCCAGGGGAACCAGACTGGTAACGGGCCAGCACCGCACCATAAAACAACCCCCACTGGAAACAGCCAACTACAGAAAAAAAGATCCGCGGGAAAATGGTGCCTTGATGCAGCGTAGAATCTTTCAGGCCTTCAGGCCACTGCTCGCCTCCCTCTCAGTCCGCTGCCGTCCTCTCCCTAACAGGGAATACCTCCCCACACAAAAGGCATCCTCTGGACTGGACGCATCAATGGTAAGCCAGCTGAAAAGTCATTCAAACAGTCAAAAGAACTTTCGTGGTAACTTGTAAACTGGTCCACAGCATTAAGGTTTAAATAATGAGGGGAGCTTCCTGCTCAGATTAGCCTAAGCCTGGTCAGCAGAGTCAAAGGAAAGCCATACTCCATCCACCAAAACCTGCAAATGAGCTGGGTAGGCCATACGAAACTTAATACTGGCTGCTATCAACTTGCTGACTGTTGAGTGAAAGGTGGCTCTTTTCTGGCGGGTTTCAAAAGGCAGGTCCTGAGTAATCCTTAGCCACTTGCCCTCCCAGTGTATAGCCTGTAGCTCTCTGACGTTCGCCAGGATATGTTGCTTTTCCAAGTAATTAAGCAAGCGGATAATCATCGGATGAGGGGATACAGACTCCTCCGGTTTCAGGCGTAAAGACCTGTACGCCCTTTCTATTAGATAAGTAGGATTATGTGGGGAAGGACCCACAATCTTGGAGAGAAATTTCTGCATAAATGGAATCGCAGAGGATCCCTCAGCCCCTTCTGGTAGCCCAAAGATCAGGATGTTATTCCTCCTACTGCACCCCTCTAGGTCTTTGGTTTTAAAAAGCAATTTAGTAATTTGTTGCCTGAGCTTTGTGATCTCTGGTTCTGTCTTGTCCCGCCAGGCCTCTAGAGAGTAGGTACGTGCCTCGGTGTCCACTGCTCGAGTCCTGAGATCCACCATCTCGCTGCGAATATTTTTAAGGTCAGTGGCGATATCTTGAAGAATCTCTTTGAAAGGTTGCAGTTCTTGTAGAAAGTGTTCTTCTGAGAGTGGTGTGGAGGCTGACAGGATGCCCAATTGCTTAGCTGAGGAGTGCTGGAGAGGTTTTGCTTTTTTCGCCTGCTTGTCAGGCGAGACCGGGGGCGTATGTCTGGGCAAGGTTGCTTTCATTTCGGCTTCCATCTCGGCGTATTAAGATAGCAGAAACACCAGAAATTCGGCCAGAAAACTTCACTGGATAGACAGGAGCAGTAACGTTAAGGTGATCCCCAGCAGTTTAAGTCAAAAGGCACTAGATTATAGTAGATTTTCAGATGGGGGAGCGGGAGCAGAGGGAAACAGCAGCTAGCAAGCCAAAACCATCACGTGATCTGAAAAAACGAGGTATTTTTATACCCCGGCTATACAAAAGCAATGGAGAGGGGAGGGCCAGACTGGTAGTTGGAGAAACTGTGGAGAGCCATTAGCACACCATACTCATATATTCTGGTCTTGCCCGGAGCGTCACGGTTTTTGGCAACATATATCCCAGACAATGACCAAAATCTACTCTTGCGCCACACCTTTGACAGTGGTGAATCTCCTACAGGGTCTACCCCCCCTATGGATGTTAGGGGCCCGGACAGCATATACCTCTGGAATATCCTCCTGGTTGCAGCCCATAAAGCAATAACCAGGAAATGGTTGACCGGGGATCCACCGACACCCCAACAATGGTGCTCAATAGTAAAAGAAATTCAGGAGATGGAAGAACCAACATACAAAGTGAATCTCAGAACACAGATTTTTACTCGAAGATGGACCAGCTAGTTAATGAGCCCTCCACCCCGCCATTAGTCTAATAAAAATGAATCAGAAAATACCTCCAAGGTCCCTGACCCGGGATGGATTTGGGGTCCCAATGTATCTCTGGGTCAGAGTGGAGGGGGGAGGGAGAGAAAGAAAGCGGGAATAAATCTGGAAGTAGATGAGATGTATGAAGACTCATAAGAAGCTAATCAGTAGTGTCAAGGGTAATGTTTTAGGCCTTGATACAACCTGATCTAAGAGAGTCTGTTACCACCTCAGTGTGTACACTAATCAAATCAGGAACCAGATATGTCATCTTTTCTCTTGGCATCTATAAACTGCAATAATAATTGTAAGAACTGAATGTGAACTAATGAGTTGAATGTTAATACTGTCTTTTGTACCCAGATGTTTTAATAAACTTGAATTAAAAAAAAAATAAAATTCTAGACATCATTCACAGAGAACAGTTTCCAAACTTAGTATTGGGAAGGGACCTAGACTGCATTATGGACCCTAAATTAGACTATTCTGGAGACAGGAATCGAGCTGCCAGTATGACTAAAAATTGGCAGGTGGGGATGATAGAACTGGACACGGTGAACAGCTGGAGGATAGCAAATCCGGGATGTAGAGAATGTACGTTTCATTCCAGCCCACACCAGACCTGGTCTAGACTCAATTATATTTATATACCTAGATCCTACTATCATTAGATGTTAAAAATAGAACATGGTCCTAAATGCATCTCAGACTATGCGATGGTCTGTATGGGTAGGACTGAGGGAAGCAGTTTGCAGGTAAGTCTGAAATTGATGGTTTATTTGTACTCGGCTGAAGTCTGTACCTTAAGTGTAGGATCCTATTTCAAGGGATTAGTGTGGTTTGAAACGGAGGGCTTTTTCTAATGCCATTCAGTGGGCAGGACTGAGGGAAGCAGTTTGCTGTTAAGTTTGAAATTGAGGGTTTGTTTGTGCTTGGCTGAAGCCTGTGCCTTATTTATTTATTTAAGTCTCTGCTTACTGGGTAGGTGCACTGATCTGAGGGCCATTTTCAGGCATGACCCAGGCCACAAACAATGGCACAGAACAAAAGATTTAAGATATTATACAAGCCAAATAGTAGTAGCAGGTTACAGGCAATATAGATAAATCACAGGGAAACAGTACATGACAGAGCAAGCAATAGTACCTTAGGTGTAGCATCATATTTCAGGGGATTAGTGTGCTTAGAAATTGTGGGCTTTTCCTAACCAAGGGAAGCAGTTTGCTGGTAAGTTTGAAATTGAGGGTTTGTTTGTTTGTGCTTGGATGAAGTCTGTGCCTTAGGTGCAGGATCGTATTTCAGGGGATTAGTGTGGTTTGAAATTGAGAGCTTTTCCCAACTGCCATTCAGTGGGCAGGACTGAGGGAAGCAGTTTGCTGTTAAGTTTGAAACTGAGGGGTTGTTTGTATTTGACTGAAGTCTGTACCTTAAGTGAAGGATCATATTTCAAGAGATTAGTGTGATTTGAAATTGAGGGCTTTTCCTACCTGCCATTCAGTGGGCAGTGACATCAGCACTTTTGAAAATCTTAACCAGGCGGTTTAAATCCGGTTCAATGGAAAGGAGCTATACTAGTGGGAAGCAGGCAGGCAGGCAGAGAGGGAGTAGCCTGCATCCCACCTAGACAAGCGCAGGGAGAGGAGTGTGGAGCCACTGCCAGAGGACTCCTTGGCTGATTGTTTTCGGACACAGCCGGTGGTGTAATCCGATCCACCTGTCCCGCAACCTACCCACCCCAGGGTTTGACCTACATTTATAGGGTTGGACCATGGTGGGCTCAGGGAGGGGGTCTGAAGCACATCCCTCAACCGGTCCAGCTAAACTCCTGCACTGTGTTGGAGGAACAGGAAAGCCCTACACAGGCCCCCTCAGCTGGGACCAGTGAGGATGGGATGTTTCTCCAGAATAGAGACCCAAGGAGGGGGGCAGGGGATCCGAGAGGAGGGGGAAGAGTCTCCTAGTGGGGGACTCTATTGTCCGAGGGGGTACAGTTAGGGACAACTAGCATGGGGGAGAGGGAGGTCAGGTGCCTCCCAGGAAGCACTGCATGGAGGGATGGGAAGCAGATTCATAGGATCACTAGGGTGATGGCTAGAAGGGAGGAGCTGCATATCACTGTCCATCTGGGGACCAATGACCTGGTGGAGAGAAGGGTGGAGTTAGCCAGAGTCCAGGAGGATTTCAGGAAGCTGGGGGGGAACCTAAAACGGATAGCATGCTCTGTCACATTCTTGGAAGAAGTACCTGTCCAGGTCACAGGGGAGGCTAGGGCATGCCACATCCAGACCTTTAATTCCTGGTTGAAGGATTGGTGCAGAAGGGAGGGTTTTGGCTCATGGGGGACTGGGGCCTGACCTGGGAAGATGCAATGTTATACAATGAGGATGGCCTGCATCCGTCTAAGAAGGGGACCTCAGTCCTTAGTGAGAAGTTTAAATGCTTCAGCAGTGAACATTTAAACTGGCCAAGGGGAAGAGACAGGAGGGTCAAGGGGGCTTAGAACTCCCCCTTTCAGTAACAGCTGAATCAGGCAGAGAGGCACATGCAGGTGAAGGCATGTATAGAGGCGATATGGGGGGCAGAATACATAGGAAAGCAAACCGGGGTGGGGGAGACAAGAGTGAGAGAACAGGAA
The DNA here is from genome assembly GCA_016271365.2 of Neoceratodus forsteri. Classification (NCBI taxonomy): domain Eukaryota; kingdom Metazoa; phylum Chordata; order Ceratodontiformes; family Ceratodontidae; genus Neoceratodus; species Neoceratodus forsteri. The sequence continues at coordinate 958,161,402 of CM028130.1, read as the reverse complement.
CAGACGGAGGGCAGACTGCAAACAATGGAACGTTATGTTAACAAATGCCCGTAGCCTGGGAAATAAAGTTCCAGACCTGGAGGCCTTGTTGGCAGAAGCAGACCTTGACATAGCAGTAATAACAGAGACATGGTACTGTGCTAATCACAGCTGGGACATCAATGTACCGGGTTATACACTGTTCAGGAGGGATAGGGAGGGTAAGAAGGGTGGGGAGGGGGGTGGCCCTGTACATCAGAGATAGTATAAAAGCTATAGATGTTCAGGGAAGATAGGGGGAGGGCGAGGCAATGTGGGTCACCCTTGAGCCAGGTAATAGCACAGCAATACACACAGTGGTGATCTACAGACCTCCGGCACAGAGGGAGGAGGTAGACAGGGAACTAGTGGAGGACATACACGACATGGCAGCTAAAGATGAAATCCTGCTACTAGGGGATTTCAGTATGCCGTACATGGACTGGACCACCCAGGCGGCTGCTTCAGCCAGAAGCACAGCCATCCTGGAATCCCTGCAGGGGGTTGGTCTCAGGCAGCTGGTGCATGAGTCAACCAGTGACAAGTCAATTCTGGACCTGGTATGGACCAATGGGAACAGAGTCAAAGGAGTACAGGTGGAAGGGCAGCTGGGGTCCAGTGGCCACAACGTGGTGTGGTTCAGCATGGAAACAGGGACTCAAGTGAGCCACACAAGGGCAAAAGTATTCGGTTTTAGGAGGGTGGATTTCACAGAAATGGCTAGATGTATAAGAACAGTCTTGGGGAAAGGAGAGGTAATGGGGGGATGGAGGAACAATGGGGGCAACTGAAGGAAGCCATACTGGAGGTAACAAACCAATGCATTAGCATAGTGGCCAAAGGGAAAAGAAAGAAGAAGAAAGAAACCACTATGGGTTTCTAAAGAGGTTGGAGACAAAGTAAAGACTAAAAGAAAAAATAAGGGGACCCAAAGGGAGGATGACAGGGAGGTGTACCTTGAATTTCTAAGGGAAGCAGGCAAAGCTGCAAGGAGAGCCAAGGCACAAACAGAGGAGGGTTTAGCATGGACAGTGAGAAAAGGGGACAAGACATTCTATAGGTACATCAGCAACAGAACGGGGAAGGGGGATAGTGAGCCTCAAAGGGGTGGAGGGAGAGTGTAAAGAGGGGGATCTAGACAAGGCAGAAATACTGAACAAATACTTTTGCTCAGTATTCACTAAGGAGGGGGAGGGTCAAGGACCATAGTTGGGTGGCAGAGGTAATGGAGGGGGAGAAGTGGACACCAGTCCATTCACAGTGGAGAGAGTTCTGGAAGAACTCACAAAGCTGAAGGTGGATAAAACCGTGGGACCAGACGGAGTACCACCAAGAATATTAAGGGAGCTGCAAAGAGAACCTGCAGCGCCTCTGGCGGCCCTGTACACAGAGTCACTCAACACAGGGGTAGTTCCAGAGGACTGGAGGAGGGCGCATGTAGTACCACTGCAAAAAAGTGGCAGTAGGGAGGTGAGGAACTACAGGCTGGTCAGCCTCACCTCTGTGGTGGGGAAGATCATGGAGACACTGCTGAAAGAAAGGATAGTGGCACACCTGGAATCCAGGGGAACCCAGGATCTGAGGTAACACAGATTCACAGCAGGGAGGTTGTGTCAAACAAATCTGATAGATTTTTTTGATTGGGTGACTAGGGAAGTTAATCAGGGAAGGGCAGCAGATGTTGCCTACCTAGACTTCAGCACAACCTTTGACACCATCCCACAAAGAAGGCTGGTTAACAAGATGGGAAGTCTGGGCATGGGAAAAAAGGGGATACAATGGGTTAAAAACTGTCTGACAGACAGGAGGCAGAGGGTGGTGGTAAACTGGATCCAATCCAGGAAGAGCACGTTGACCAGTGGAGTACCACAGGGATAAGTACTGGGACCAGTCCTATTCAACGTCTTCATTAGCGACATTGCAGAGGGGCTAGAAGGAAAGGTCTGCCTATTTGTAGATGATACCAAGATCTGCAAAAGGGTGGATACTCCAGAAGGGGTTCAAAAAATGAAGAGGGACCTGGAAAGCTTGAAAAATGGTCAGAGACGTGGCAACTGAATGCTAAGAAGTGCAAAATAATGCACCTTGGTTGAGGGAACCCTGGAGAGAGCTACAGGATGGAGGGGGGGGAAGCTGACTGTCACTAAAGAAGAAAGGGACCTAGAGGTTATCATCTCTGATGACTTCAGGGTATAAAACAATGCGCAAAGGCTGCGGGGAGGGCCAGTGGCATGCTGGGGTGCATAGGCGGGGTATCACTAGCAGGAGGAGGGAGGTGGTGATGCCATTGTATTAAACATTGGTAAGGCTTCACCTGGAGTAATGCATGCAGTTCTGGAGGCCACACCTGCGCAAGCACATCAAAAAGGTGGAGGCTATCCAGAGAAGGGCGACAAAGATGGTGTAGTGCTTGCAACACAAAACATATGAGGAGAGACTAAGGGACCTCAATATGTACTCACTGGAAGAGAGGAGAGAGTGGGGTGACATGACAGAAAATAGCAGTTATGTAAGAACTTACCATGACAGTAGATCTTCGAGAGAGGTTCCTGCAGTAGGTCTTCACATATAGGATTGCACCCTCTGGCGTTAGGACCACATGGCAAAATTGTAGCTAGCAACCATCAGCGGAGACCACCCCCGGAGTGAGATGACAGACGTCAGCGTGCCTATAAAAGGGACGGTTCCCTGCCTGCCCTCCAGTTCTTCCACTAGAGACCTCTAAAGAGGAAGCAGAAAAAAGGAGAGGAAACTCCTGGAACCTTAGCCCTGGATAAAACAAAGACCCGGGAAGGGAATAAAGAGGAAAAAACACAGGAGCTGGGGGAAGTGGGTGTTAAATACAGACCTACTGCAAGAACCACTCTCGAAGATCTACTGTTACGGTAAGTTCTTACGTAATTGCTATATCTTACTTCAAGAGGGTTACTGCAGTAGGTCCTCACATACAGGACTGAATACCAAGCAGTCAACTGAATAGAAGGAGTCGGAGACGAGGTTCCGGGAGGAGGAAAAATGTCTGCCAACTACGGGTCTTTCAAGATAGAAGACTTTGTAGGACAGCTAGGCTGAAGCCAGCCCTGCACCTAGAAGCAATGTCCAGACTGTAATGTTCAGTGAAAGTGTGGACGGAGGACCAAGTGGCCGCTGCACAGATGTCCACTGTGGACACATTCCTGAAAAAGGCAGTGGAGGTGGCCACACCTCTGGTAGAGTGGCCTTGACTGTTCCCAGAAGGGGCTTTTCATACTTCTGGTAAATGTAGTGAATACAATTTGCCAGCCACCTAGAAAGAGTCTGTTTAGACACAGCTTTGCCTTGGCACAGAGGGGAAAAGGCAACAAACAGTTGGTTAGACTTACGAACCTCCTGAGTCCTTGAGACATAATATCTCAGAATCCTGTGTCTCGAGAGTATGCAGGAGATACTCCCCATTGGAGTGTTTGGGTAGAAGACTGGCAACTTTACACTCTGGTATAAGGTAAGTACAGATACTTCCTTCTTCGCAAAAAAAGAAGGGTTAGTCCGCAGAGCCATCCGGTCTTTGAGGAAAATCAAATAAGGCTCCCTATAAACTACAGCCTGAAGCTCTGAAACTCTTCAAGCTGAAGTAATAGCAACTAAAAAGAGCATTTTCCATGCTAAGTAATGCATATCACAGCTTGCTGCTGGCTCAAAGGGGGGCAAAGTAAGCTTTTCAATCATAAAATTAAGATCCCGGCGGGGACAGGATTCCGGACCGGAGGTTTGAGATGAAGGATTCCCTTCAAAAAAGTTTTGGAAACCTCCATCTGAGTGAGGGTTTTGCCCTCCACCGGAAGGTGGTAGGCCGAAATCGCAGAGAGATGGAGAGGAATAACTGAGGCCCAAATCTGATAAGTGCAAGAGGTACTCTAAAACCTGTGGGGCCTAACTAGAAAAGGGGTCTAAGCCTTTAGCTGTAGCCCAGATAGTAAATCTCTTCCACTTCATAGCATACGTGGATCTAGTGGAGGGTTTTCTGACCTCCACTAAAACCTAAGCGACTCTGGAAGAGACGCCAAAGCGAAAGGACACTAAGTCCACAGGTGCCACATGTGAAGGTGGAGTGATCTGAGGCTCAGGTGTACCAGGCTGCCCTGCTCCTGGGACGGAAGGTCGTGAAGAGAGGAAGAGGTACTGGGGTTCCAGTGCTAACTGCTGCAGTAGAGGGAACCAAATCTGCAGAGGCCACAGAGGGGCAATAAGGATCATATGGGGCCCTTCTGCCTGGAGCTTCAGCAGAACCTTCTGCAGAATAGGAAAGGGAGGGAAAGTGTACAGAAATCTCCTCTCCAAGATAGAGACAGTGCATCTCGCCAAAAAGCACCACGCCCAGGAATGAGCGAGCAAAAGCTGGGTAGTTTAGCATTGAATGGGGAGGAGAAGAGGTCTATGTCTGGCCGTCCCCACTGAAGAAACAGATGATCTACTACTGCATGCTTGAGCTCCCACTCGTGGGCCCTGGTGACTGATCTGCTGAGACTGTCCGCCAGAATGTTCTGATCGCCTGGCTCGTGGACTGCTGTCAATGATAGGCCATGTTGAACGGCCCAGTAACACACGCGCATTGCCTCCCTGCAAAGGGGGTACAACCGGGTGCCTGTTTGTTGAGGTACCAGACAGAGGCCATGTTGTCTGTCCGGACAAGTAGTGTTCCTGGAACCAAGAGGGGCTGAAAGGCTTGAAGAACACAGAAGATTGCTCTTGTCTCTAGAATATGGATGTGAAGGTTCTCCTCCATGGGTGACCAAGTGCCCTGAGTCCAATGGTCTCCCAGATGCACTCCCCATCCGAAGTTCGAGGCACTAGATGTGAGAATCATGGTCGGAGACGGAGGGCGGAAGGGGACACCCACTGAAAGGTTGGATATGTCCTGCCACCAAAGGAGATCCCTCTGAAGGCTGGTGGAGACTAGAATTTTCTGGTCCATGTCGTCCAGACACTGAACCCATTGGACTCGTAGTGACCACTGGGTTACCCTCATGTGCAGTCTGGCCAAAGGGACTGTGGAGATGGCGACCGTCATAAGTCCCAGCAGTCACAGTATCGAACGTGCTGTGGTCCAACGAGAGGAAGCCACCAGTGCCGCTAGCGAGATAATGGTCTCTGCTCTGTCGAGTGGGAGGAAGACCTTGCTTTGGACCATGTCCAGCACCACTCCAGTGAACTGGAGGGGCTGGAAGGGTATCAGCTGGGACTTGGGGTGATTGACTGAGATGCCCAGGCTGGAAGAAAGGTCCAGAGTGAAGGAAAGGTAATCCTTCAGACTGCCCGGGGAGGGGGCTGAAAAAGCCAATCTTCCAGGTACAGGAACACATCGATGCCCCTGCGATGTAGGAAAGCCGCTACCACCACCAGGTACTTGGTGAAAACTCGAGGTGCTGAAGAGAGGCCAAAGGGAAGGGCTCTGAATTGGAAATGTTCCTCCTGAAAGGAGAACCTCAGAAAGCGGCGGTGGGCCGGAAGAATGGGGATATGGAGGTAAACATCCTGCATATTCAGGAAACACAGCCAAGTGTTTGGCTGGAACAGGGGTAACAGTCTCTGTAGGGTCAACATGTGGAACCTCTTGTATTCTATGAAGAGGTTGAGCATGCTGAGATCTAGGACAGGCCTGAGATCTCCCATCTTTTTGGGAACTAGGAAGAAGTGGGAGTAAAATCCCCTTCCCTTCTGTTCTGGTGGAACTCGCTCTATGGTTGACTTCTGTAGTAGAGCTTGAATTTCTTGTTGGACCAGATATTGTAGGCCTGATGGGTAATGTGACCTTCCCGGAGGGTTGGAGGGCGGTCTCTCCAGGAACTCTATCGAGTGACCTCTTGCTATAAGTTGAAGAACCCATGCATCTGTGGTTACGGCCCTCCACCCCTCCAGGTGAGGCCGAATCTTCCCCCCACTGGTTCCTCCACAGGAATGGGAGGTAGCGGGGGGGAGGGGGGCAGGACGCAGAGGGGAGAAATGTTTTTCCTCCAGAGACTGTTTTAGGAAACTTAGCCTGGAGGGGGTTTAGGCGCCAGAACCCGAGTGGCGTCGCTTCTTCCGGTTTCTACCCTGATTCTGTTTGTTCCACTTCCGTTGGCAGTGAAAAGGCTGTCAGGGCTTTTGACCTGAACAGTACAAGGAACGGACATCTTTCAAAGATTTGCCGCTCTCGTGCAACTCTGTTCATATATCCTTGGCGTCACCACCAAACAGAAATGGACCCCTGAAAGGAGCATCCAGAAGAGTACTTTGCACATCCTGTGCTAACCCTGCCAGATGGAGCCAAGCAAGGTGCCTGAGACAGACACCCGTAGCCACACCACGTGCCACTGAGTCAACCAAGTCGTAGGTTGCATGAAGGGCATGGCGGCAAGAAGATTTATTCAATCTAATCTTCTCCAGGAGTTTGTTCCTGAGCTGGTCATCAGGCACCTCCTGGATGTCTTTTTCCAGATCGGACAGGGCCGTTTTCTGAAAAACCACCATGTGGGCCACGTAATTCAAGGAGCAAATGGGGCAAGTAGAGGAGCTGTAGATCTTGCGGCCATACTGGTCCATTTGCTTTGACTCCTTGTCTGAGGGGAGGCACTGAGGTGCTAGGGTTGTGATGACCTATCGTGAGCTGCGGTTATTACCATAGAGTCAGCCTTGGGTTGTGAAGTAAGATGGGAGACCCATTCCGGGGGATGATATGCCCTGTCGGCCTTTTTTGATACGGCCAGAATGGACGAAGGCTGTTGCCATATTGTAGAAGTGAGGTCTTCATGCGGCCCCGTCCTGGGGGAATAGGGATTGGGTCCGCATTGACCAGATCCAAATGCTCAGCTAGTCTTCTGTGTTTGGGGTCCAGTTCTTGGGAAGCCCACCCACAGGACTTTTGAATGGATCGGAGTAGCTCAGAGAAGGAAGGATCCTCCGGAAGGGATTCTGGGGACTCTTTCGGTTGGGGTTCATGGGTGAGTGCGGCTCCGATTGATCCCCCATATCCGAGTCCTTCCCTGAGTCTGATGATTCTGGCCTGCTAAGCTGAGAAACATCTGGGATCATTTCAGGAAGCCTATGCTCAGTGATACCTGAGGGCAAAATGCCCAAGCCTCTGTCCGAGACCCTACTGGAGGGCGTAGGGCTACCAGGTAGCACCCTGTGGGGTGGTGCCCTGACCACCAGTTGAGGCTGCCCCAACTCCTGAAGCAGCTGAGATTGAGTGTCCTTCCACCAGACTGGGATATCCTGTTCCAACTGACTAGGTGGAGGAGGTGGAGGAGGGGTGGAGGATATCCTGTGTATCCCATGGTATATGGATAACTTAGAGGTTGGTACCAATAAGGGTACTGGAAGGCCTGACCTGGCATCAGGTAAGAAACATACAAACATAGAATTTGACAGCAGATAAGGACCGCTTGGCTCACCTAGTCTGCCCATTTCCCTACCTAATGGATAAGCTGCAGATCCTAGTTAACTAACACCCTACTTGCCGGCAACCCGGTATCAGAGTAGAGTAACCCGGCATCGAGACCCCTGGCATCGGGTACTGTGGGAACTGTGGCCGATTGCCTGGATAGTACCCAGTAAGAACTGACAGGGTGGGGGGCATAAGGCCCTGCAGGTGGCAGCGCTGAGGGACCACTAGGGAATGGGTCTGACAGCGGAGTCAGAGGGGGAGCTCCTGAAAGCCCAGGATGGTTCGGATCCATACCGCCCCCAAGTAGGTCTGGTGAGGGATCTGGAGTCGGGTGAAGATCTGTTGGTGGAACCAATGCTGGCGAGGGAGGTAGGCCTGGAAGAGTCTCTGTCGACAGGTCTGAAAAGTGGGTATCCAATGGAAGAGGAACCTGAAGATCAGGCTCAAGAAGGTCAGAAAAAATCAGCAAATCCTTAAGGGGAGAACCCTGGTGGGATGAGATGAGACCTGCGAGCTCTCTCTGTCCGACGTCGGGGTCCACAAGGGAGTCCAATGGGAGAGAAATCACCATGCGGGAGCCGGGTGGTCCGGGGTTTGACTTAGAGGTGACGGCCTGACGGGTTCTTATGGTACAGGTGGACGAGACATATACCCTCCACCCCAACTGGTCTATTTTCTTAGACTCCTTGACTGGAGGATGGGAACTGGTGTGTTTAGGCTGCTGTGACCTGCCACATGCCGCCATGAGTACTATGGAGTATGCCCTAGGGTGCTCACTGAGGTGAGACTCATTTCTGGGAGTGTGATAAAGGCAGTCCACTTTCTTGGGCACTGCTGACATAGTGACTGGATGTTTCCATGCCAGCTTCGTGACATCCTAAAGTGGTTCCACCAGATTGGGGATGACCAGAGGCTTAGGGTCGGAGGCCTCTAAGAATCTGGTGAGGCGGCATTTCTCTGGGTCCAAATCCTCAGTCTCCCATTGACTGAGGAACTGGATATGCCTCATGACTTCTAAAAGTTAGGATCACGCCCGGACCCGGTTGTGCTGAGGGCTGAGGGCGCTGGGCCGCACACCTCGCCACGCCCGGCAGCCTGGGATGAAGTGAGCTGGGTTACAGGGGCTGCAGGGAGGAAGGATCAAGCATCCGATGGACTGCTCTTCCTCTCTGGGAAGGGGGGTCCACAATGGTCGGTATCCGACTGCCCCCTGGCAAAGGCTGGTGGTCGGGGACGCACGCCACAAACTGGGGAGGAGTCGAGCACAGATGCCTGGCCAAGGACACGTGTGGACGCATGCGCGCTCATGGCCACTGGCGTCACTGCATGCCCTCCGACTCCGGGGAATTTTGAACAGGGAAAATGACACCAGTCGCGGCAGCTTGATGGCCATTTGGCGGGACACCCAGCTCTGAGGGCTCACTGCGGTGACTGGATCCTGTGTCGGCGGAGATGGGGGTCTCTCCGCCACCCCGCCATGGGGGGCAAGCCACGGGGGTATGCAGTGAGCCCCAGGTGGAAGCCGAACCGGTCTGGATGGCGGCCAGAAGGAGGCGGATGCCTGGACAGGGATGACAGACCGGAGGCCAGGTAAGAAAAAAAAATTTTTAAATAAAAAGTTAGGATCATAAGGAGGCGGATGCCTGGACATGGATGGCAGACCGGAGGCCAGGTAAGAAAAAAAAAAATTTTAAATAAAAAGTTAGGATCGTCAGGTGGTCACCTCGGAGAGTCCATCCTGGTATCAGGGGAGGGCAGAGGGAGCTCATCCTCTGAAAAAAAAAATAAGTGGAGGAGGAATTGCTAGAGCCCCTAGAGTGATCAAACAGATGGTCTGTGGACCCGCTGTGACATCAGGAGTGGCACCCTCTTGACTTGCTCCGACCTCGAACTACGATCCCTGGATCTGCTGTCCCTATGGGAAGGAGAGCATGAGGGAGAATGGTGACCCCGGCCCTTATGTTTGACGGAGTCATGGTCTGAGCCACCTGGAGTCGGTTTAGGCATCAGAGGTGGTGACGTAGATCTGTGGGAAGGTGCCGGCTGTGGTGGAGGGAGCCCCCGGTGTCTCCTTCAGATCAGGCGTATGAAGGAGATCTCCCTTTATGGTGTTCCACCAACTGGTGAACCATGCCCCAACCTCAGTCAAAGGGACCATAGAGCCTGATGGCAGCTCTGGCGCCTCCTGTCAATCCTGAAAGGGCTAGCACCTGGTCTGGCAACGGGGGTGCGTCTGGTGACCGGCCACCTGTTGTTCCATCCCCTGGCCCCTGGTTGTCATCCCTAGGCTTAGGTACCAGGGGAGTTGTCAGGGACCTGTCATTGGGACCTGCCGTCAAAGGGTCCGAGATAAGATCAGATGCCGTCAGGTCCTCTGGCAAGGCCCCTGGGGAGCTGGCAGCACCTGTGGCACAGAAGTCTTGTCTGGCACCACAGCCATGGAGGCAGGCGCTACGGGGATCTGTCGTCTGTCAAACTTGACTGCAACCAACAGGTCAGGTGTCAATGGAGTTATGTTCGCTGTATCAGCTACCATGTTCTTGTCCTGGTCATCAGGCTTAGCTGACGAACAGGAGGACGAGGCCTTAACAACAAGGGAGCCAGAGCGTACTCCCACTGAAGAAGTGGCCAGGTCCTGGGCCTTAGACCCCAATGACTGTTTGTGGGGTCTGATGGCAAGTGAGGATGAAGATGTGGCCTGAGAAGGTCCGTGCCCAGAGTTCCCACCTGACGCCTGAGAAGAGGAGGGAAGCGTTAGAGCCATAGCCCCTGAGAGAGCTAATGACCTGTGGGCAGAGTTTGACGACCTGCCGGAGAAAAGGAGGCCTTACCTTTGTCTGAGGAGAGCGGGGCCGCGAGTCTGACCTGATTTTCTCCCTATCCTTTTTGTGATACTTCCCTGAGTGCTTTTTCTCCTCGGGGGAAGCGTGAGTGCAGGACAAGGAGGAGCTGTGTCCCGAGCGAGACTTCTACCTCGCAGCCAGTTGTTGCTCCAAGAGGCAAACCTTCAGATGGCAGATGTGAGTGCACTGGTTGAAGCTTTGGCAGTGCGGGCAATCTTTGATCTTGTACCCGGGACCCAGGCATAAGAGACAGGCCGAATGACTGGCCTTCGCTGGAATTTGTTTGCCACACACACACACACACTTAGCCTTCTGCCATGGAGTGGATTTGGAAGGCTCGGAAGACATAAAGAGGCTATTGAAAACTCGAGAATTGAACTGTGTGGAACATCAAAGAAAAGGGCAGTTAACGGGAAGAAGGAGGCATCCATCGAGCCGATATGCTGGGTCGATGGGAGGAAAAGAACTGAGGTGGTGCTGGGGGACCGCCTCTTTTACACAATGACTGACATCATGGGCGGAGCCGACGTCGGGGGCGGTCCCCCGCCTTGGACTGCTAACTAGAAGTTTTCCGTGGGGTCCTAGTGCCTGGCTGCGACAGGGTTGAATAAGGCCCTGTCCCAGTCGTTATGGAGAGTTTGAATGCAGGGATCTGTTCTATTCTTTCCTTTCTTGTCTCTTGTCTGTCTGGTTGCGCAACCAAATTTTCCTGTGAGGCCTAGGATTTGATCACCCCGACAGTCTCGCAATTCTTTGCCTCTCACTGTCTTTCAGTCTTCCCTTGCTGTTTCTGTCTTTTCTTCCCGCTTGCATATATACTGGTATAAAAAATATATGCAAATCATTATGTGGAACTATAACTGATATTGGGATCCCTTTGTTTAGAAATTATATAGCGTTACTATTGAAATGTATATAATTATAGTTTGAGATGATTGCAGAAAGCTACTGGGAACTCAAGGGTTTAACCTGAGACCAGTTTTAAGCCGTTTTCCAGAAGTTGTGGAGAAGGGATCTCAGTTCTGGGACATCGTGTTCTTGCTGCACCTGCCTGAAACTTACAAGAACAGTTTAGAAAAAAACAGGATGCCTGTTAAGGAAGGGGGTTGCAAAGACTTATAAAAGAGAGCTGCAATGTTTTGGGAGACACACAGAGATTGAAGGAAAACTCAGATGGATCTTCTCTGTTTATTCTGCCTTTATAAATAGTTATTCTGAACAATTTTATTTTTTTATGTTACTGCTAGTACTAATAAACATTTTTTGTGAATTCTACAACTGCCTATGCTTCCTGGCCTGTGCCTCGACAGCACTGGCGGCATAGTCCTATTTGTAACGACTTGCTGCAAGAGCTCTATCTCAAAGTGAGATCTACTGTTTTATAATATATCATTTTTAATAACATTGTTAAATTTTCTCATTCACATTTCTTAATAAAATGGCACAGTCAATACAAAATCACAGCAAATCTCCTACTCTGTCTTCTGGCACCTTTTCAGTAATAATTCATAATGCAGATACGTCTGCATCAATACCTGTCACTGTCAACATACAATATGAAGGGAATATTTCATTCACCCGCAAGAGCTATTGCAAAAAAAATAATAAAAAAAAAATGAACATATTAAATCATCACAAATCAAATGCTCATAAATGCAGGATTATCCCTTTAACAGTCGCACAACTTCATAAAAAGCAATCAACACTGCACAGTAAAACATATTCCTTCTAAATAATCCAATATTTGATTTGAGATGACTGGAGGTGGTGTTTTTACAATTACTTATCGAGCAACAAGGGCTACAGATTACGGTTCTATGGAACTAGTGCACAGCATTATTTATTGACTCACAGGGATTCTTGTCTAGTGATACTAACAGAAACATAATGCAGATGTTTACTGCATAAAAGATCCAAATGGCACACAGAGTCTGCCTCACACCAGCCTACATCTGCACCCAGTCTAATTCTGGACTGGAGCTAGTCTGTCGATGGCCCTGACTGCATTTTACCACCCCCTCCCATCCCCGGTCTTCTCCCTCCCTTCCCTTAAATACATACAGTATATAGAATTTGATGGCAGATAAAGACCACCAGGCCCACCTAGTCTGCCCATTTTCCCTACCTGCTGCAAAAACCTAAGACCCTACTTGATCTCTGGCTTTGTTCTCCTACCTATCGCTAGGGTACCCCTATGCAAATCCCATGCACTTTTGAATTCCCCTACCAAATTTTCCCCCACCACCTCAACTGGGAGGCTGTTACATGCATCCATCACCCTTTCTGTTAAGAAACACTTCCTCACGTCACCCCTTAGTCTACCCCCTTCCAATCTCATGCCATGACCCCTTGATCTACAACATCTCTTTTTCTGAAAGATACTATTCTCCTGTACCTAATTTATGCCCTCGAGATATTTTAAGGTTTCTATTATATACCCCCTCTCTCTCCTCTCCTCTCCTCCAGGGTGTAAAAATTCAGATCCTCCAATCTCTCCTCATATGACTTTTGGTGCCGGCCCGACACCATTTTTCTTGCCCTTCTCTGAACTGCCTCCACTCTGTCTATGTTTTACATAGATGTGGCCTCTAGAACTGGACACAATACTCCAGATGAGGCCTCACTAATGATTTGTATAGAGGCATCACCACCTCCTTTCTTCTGCTAGTGATACCTCTCTCTATGCATCCCAGTACCCCCACTAGCTCTCCCCACAACCTTGGCACATTGCCTGCTCACCTTCAGATCATCTGACATGATTACCCTCAGATCCCTCTCCTGTTTGGTTGCCATCAGTATCTCTCCCATATCATGTAAGCCTCCCCGGGTTCCTGCACTCCAAATGCATGATTTTACACTTTTTTTGCACTGAATCTTAGCTGCCACACTCTTGACCATTCCTCAAGTTTACCTAGGTTCCTCCTAATTTTTTCCACCCCTCCCAGAGAATCTACCCTATTGCAGATCTTGGTATCATCTGCAAACAGGCATATGTTTCCTTGCAAACCCTTTGTAATGTCACTTATGAAAACACTGAATAGGACTGAACCCCTGACTGGCCACATTCCCTCCCTCCGATTTGGGCCATTCTCCTGTGCCTATCCCACCTGGGTTTTAAGCTGGCGGTGGACTCTGCACTGAACACTTCTTGCAGAAAAATGCATTCAACTTCTCCACCACCCTTTGTGCAAAGAACTTCCTTACATCCCTCCTGAAGATCCCCCAACCCCCACAAAACTTCCTCTTGTTACCTTGCCCTGGCTTCTTGAGAACAGGGCACTGCTGTCCATGTTATTAAATAACTCTTAGATACTTAAACAACTTCTGATCATGATCCCCCGGCACTCCTTGGATACATTTTCAGACTCTCCTGCCTCTCTTCATATATTATCCCCTGCTGTCCCAGAATCATCTTTGCAGCTCTCCTCTGAACAGCATCTAAGAGGTCCCTTCCCTTTCTTCAGATGCAGACTCCGGAACTGTGCACAGTACTCCAGGTGAGGTGTCACCACAGGGGCAAAATCACTTCCGGGATCATGGATATGTTGTTCATCCACACTTTCTGGCATGTCCCTTTCCCCTTTAAGGATCATCGGAAGTCTTCAAGCTGGCTCCTCCCACCCACCCACCTGGGTGGTATATACTATGGCTCCACCCCATGACACCAGATCTTCCTTTCCGCTGGAAGATTCAGGTTGCCTCCCTCATGCGTACGCATTTTGTAGGCCCTGGCTTTCAAAACTTCGGTTTTACCAAAATTAAAACTCGTTCGAGTTAGCAATCACGCTTTTTGCGTCTTCAATTATGGAAGAAAAATCTTCCCCCTGGATTTTGCCAGTGTCCTTGCAGTCAGAAGATGTCGCGCACCGATCCCCACCTCATGTGCGTCCGTCCTGTAGCTTTGGCTTGGCCTTCCATCCCAACGTTCTGGACAACTGCCTGGCACGTTTAAAATTGGGAAGATTGGAGAAAAGAACCCTCCATTGAAGTATAAGGAGGCTAAGTGGGCGGTTTCCGCAGTTGCAGGCTCCGCTGAGCAACTGGAATGCATGAAGGCATTTGAGGAAAAAGCGGCTTGTGCCACAGACCCTCGGGGCTTCTTCGTTCCTCTCACCCTAGGCTCTTCTTTCTCAGGCTTCTTCCAGGAGTTGTGCCAGTGTCTTCCCACCCGGGGAGAGATGCCTGTGGCTCACACTCCTCCCAATTTCGTTAGCAGGGGAAGGAACTGAGTAAGCCTTCGTCTCGGCGAAGGCGCTCTTTGGACCGAAAGAGGTCCCAGAAGCAAGCGGTCTCGGTTGCGGTCGAGATCGCTTCTTCGACCACTGGCTTCTCGGACTCTCCAGGCCAGCCGACCGAGGATGTGGTCATCGAGGTCGAGATTGTCATTGACCCCACTGACCCTCTGTCACCAGCTCTAGTCTATGACTCCTTGGAAAGGACTCCGGTCCTTGTCTTCCCCGATGAGGAGACCCAGACTGCTGGTGTTCCCATCAAGGACCCGGTTCCTGACCCTTGGAAGTCACCGGTCCTGCCGGTGTCTCTGGAGCGGCTGAGTCGGCCCACCTGATCTCGATCGAGGTCTAGAACCTCCTCAACCAAAAGGCAGAGGAAGAGCCATAAGCACTCTAAGAAGAGGCGACGCCATCGGTCATTCTCATCCTCCTCGGATGAGGAGAGGCTCCGGCGGAAACTCGGCTCTGAGGACCTCATGTGGCAACAGCTGATCTTGTATAGGCACAAGCCTACTCCGGCTCCTTCCCCGGCCATTACTTGGCTGTTGCTTCCTAGGCCGAAACCGATCTCTCTGGAGCTGAGCGCTTCAGTTCCCCCACCTGCGGGGAAAGCAAATCTACCTCTTCGGCCTAACCTGGCCTCTCCACCCATTGTGGTGGAACCACCACCTAAGCAGCCTGTGGGAGGGTCTCCTTCTAAAGAAGACAGACCAGACACCGGGCTCCCCTGGCATTTATCAGTCACAGTCACCCCGGACCACCCTCGGCATGTCAAGGGTGATTTAGGCAGCAGGCCGTTGTATCCCAACTCCTCGGATTCAGAAGTCACCGGGCTTCACTCTCATCCTGGGGATGATGAGTCGTCCATTGGCCTAGGGATGGAGGAAGGTCCTTCCTCCTTCAAAGGAATCCTTTGCCTCATCTCTGAGTCCACAGGGTACCCCTGGAACCCATCCAGAAAAAGGTGGCGTACTCTCTTACGGACATCCTTAAAAGAAGGGACACCCCGACGGAGACATTTCCAGTGGACAAGGTCATTGTTGGTATGGCCCTTGAACTCAGGCATCGTCCTGACTCTTGCCCAGCTCCATCTGCCTGCATGGTCCACAAGTATGCGGTGCCTATGGGGTCCCTAGTGGTGTTCACAGAGTTCCCCTTCGGCCGAGAGCCTGGTGACTGCCTCTGCATTCAGGCATACTGGCAGTTCTGCTGACACGGACCGACCTCCCAATAAAGAGTCCAAGCTCTTGGACCAATCAGCGAGGAAGGTCTATGTGGCCTCCTCCTTGGGCCTTCATCAGGCAAGTTCGGCCGTCAACATGGCACACTTCTCTCACGCCCTTCTCGGGTCATTGGATGAGGTCCTCCCACATCCCCCCCCCCGTGGACATGCAGACCATGGTCAAGCAGGTCCGAGACCAGGGCCGAACTGTTGCTAAACAGCAGCTCCAGACAGCCCTCGACATTGGGGATTCTTCTGCCTACTTGATGGCTGCCGCAGTTGTCTCCCGTCACAGGGCTTAGCTGAGACTCTCCTCCTTTCCGGTGGATACTCAGCACAAACTAGCTGATGTGCCCTTCCTCAGGACCGACTTGTTCAGCCCAGGAGTGGCCGGTCATCTTCAGCGCATCGAACAGTCCAACGCCACCTTCAATTCTACTTCTGCGAAGAGTTCTTCGAGCAATAACCAGCAGAAGAAGAAGAAGAAGAAGCCCTTTTGGCACTCTTCCCCTGTGGCTTGGCAGTCCTCCTTCCAAGGGGGACAGCAACACCAGCAGCAGGCTCAGGTTTGGCACCCTCAGCCCAAGCCCAGGCCCCAACAGGCCCGTAAAGGAGGCCGAGGTTCAGGTCCTGGAGCCTCTTCCTCCTCATCCAAGCCTGCTCAGTGACAGGGTGGGGGTTGCCTCCCCTTCTCCCATGACAGCTCTAGGTCCTCCCGTGGGGGGCCGGCTCCACCACTTCCTTTCTGCCTGGTCTGCTATCACTTCAGACAGGTGGGTTCTCGAAGTGGTCGGTTAGGGACTGCCTCTAGAATTTGAGCAATACCCTCCCAGTCGAGCCCGTGCCCCTCGGGAGGAACGGATATCCTCTCACACCCAGTTGGCTCTTCGAGACAACATTGCTCAGCTCCTGCTCAAGGAGGCTATAGTTCCAGTGTCGGATCCTCCAGCAGACCCAAGCTTCATCTCCAGGTACTTCCTGGTGCTCAAGCGGATGGAGGGGGGGCTGGTGCCCCATTCTAGATCTCCACGACCTGATTCAATATTACAGGTCTCACACCTTTTGGATGGTCCCTCTGTCCCAGATCATACCATCCTTGGAGCGAAAAATGTGGTTCTGTTCACTGGATCTGCAGGACGCGTTTTTTCATGTCCCAATCCGTCTGTTCCATCAGCGGTTCCTCCACTTCAGGATCAAAGGGACCCTGTACGAGTTCCAAGCCATGCTGTTCAGCCTGTCATCAGCTCCACGGGTCCACCAAATGCACTGCAGTGGTGGCAGCCCATCTACGGAGTCAGGGGATCAGAATTTACTCCTACCTCGATGACTGGCTTCTGGCAGGTCCCACCCTACAGGAGGTGGAAAAGTCCAGGGATCTGACCCTCCAGACCTGCTCTCAACTTGGCCTCCTCATCAACGAGGCCAAGTCAGAACTCGTGCCTTCTCAGGTGCTGGGCTTCATCGGGGCAGAGCTCGACTCTTGTCAAGCCAGAGCTCAGCTCCCGGAGGACAGGGTGGAGGTCCTTTCCTCCTTTGCCTAATCATTTCTGGTTGGGCAGTCGTGCCCTGCCCGGGACTTTCTGAGCCTTCTGAGCCACATGGCAGCATGCACCTCGGTGGCCCATTGGGCCTGGTTGCACATGTGCCCCCTCCAATGGGAGCTAGCCGCCCAGTGGACTCAGCACCACGGTCATTTCGACCAGCTGATCACTGTGACCCAGAAGATGTGGGACGCTCTGCAATGGTGGACCACCATAGACCAGCTGCAGGAAGGGATCCCATTTGCCCGCCAGAGATGACGGTCGTCCTTATGACCGATGCCTCTCTCATGGGCTGGGGAGCCCACATGGGGGACAAAAGAGCCCACGGGCTCTGGAACCCCGAGGAGTCCCGATGCCACATCAACCTTTTAGAGCTCAGAGCAGTCAAACTGGCACTGTCAGCTTTCACTCCTCAGCTCTGGTGTCAAGTGTCCAGATGGACAATACCATGATCATGTACTATCTTAATAAACAGGGCGGCATGCACTCCCATTTGCTGTGCAAGGAGGCGCTCCACATCTGGACCCTCGTGAGCCAGATAGAGGCAGATCTCCTAGCCATCCATGTGGCAGGAGCCTCAAACCATCTGGTGGATGCTCTCAGCTGCTTGCCAAACATCCCACGAGTGGTCTCTCCATCCATAGGTGGCTTACAGTCTGT
Source organism: Neoceratodus forsteri (assembly GCA_016271365.2). Classification (NCBI taxonomy): domain Eukaryota; kingdom Metazoa; phylum Chordata; order Ceratodontiformes; family Ceratodontidae; genus Neoceratodus; species Neoceratodus forsteri. The sequence continues at coordinate 958,143,481 of CM028130.1, read as the reverse complement.
TCTCCCTTTGGGGCAAACAAATGGTGGACCCGTTTGCCTCCAGGGGAAAATACCAAGCTGAAGCTGTTTCATGCCGCCCCCAGCAGGGGCTCGCTGCAGGGGGATGCCTTCTTGAGGCCGTCGCCCCCAGGCCTCCTCTATGCTTTCCCTCCATTTCCCTTGATCCAAAAGGTGCTCCTCAAGGTGAGTAGGGACAAGGTGAAGATGACTGTGGTAGCCCCAGACTGGCTGCGCCAGTTCTGTTATCAAGATCTCCTCAGCCTCAGCTGCAGGCCCCTGGAGCAGCTCTGTACATGCCTAGACCTGATATCACTCAATCAGGGAAAGGTATTTCATCCAGACCTTCAATCCTTGCACCTCACAGCCTGGTACCTGAGCGGCTAGAGTTCCAGGCTTTGGGTCTTTCCGAAGATGTCTACACCGTGGTGGAGGTATCTAGAAAGTAATCAACCAGGAAGTGTTATGCCTTCAAATGGAAAAGGTTTTCCATTTGGTGTCAGGACAAGGGCCTGGACCCTCTGTCCTATCCAGTAGCTAACATTCTCGACTACTTTTGGTCTCTCTCCAAAGAAGGTCTACGGTCATTGACCCTTAGGGTGCACCTGGCAGCCATCTCTGCTTACCGGGTGTGGGCCGGTCATCTGACGTTGGTGCTAGAGACAGTGGTCAGGTGCTTTTTCAAAGGCCTGGATCACATATCCCCTCCAGTGCGTGAACCTCCACCTCCGTGGGATTTACTGCTGGCACTGGCAAAGCTCATGGGCAAGCCATTCGAACCCATGCACAAGTGTGAATTGTCACACTTGTCATGGAAGACTGTCTTCCTTTGTGGCTATCCCGTCAGCCAGAAGGACGGAGGAGCTCCAGGTGCTTTCGGTGGACTCCCCTTATCTGGTCTTCCACAGGGACAAAGTTGTCCTGCGCCTCCACCCGAAATTCCTTCCAAAGCTGGTGTCAGATTTTCACCTTAACCAGGTGTTAACTCTGCCGGTTTACTACCCAACCTACACCTTGGAGGCCAAGTACAGGCTCCATACCTTGGACCCGAGACATGCTCTCTCCTATTATTAGAAGAGGATGGCAGAAATTCGGGGAGAGGTTTGCCAGCTGTTTGTCACTTATGCTGAAGCTGCTTCTGGCAGACCTGTAGCGAAGCAGACCATTGCAAGATGGATTACATTATGCATAAGTCTCTGTTATAAGCTGGCGGGCAAGGAGCCTCCCAGAGGGATAAGAGTTAATTCTACCTGCCATACTGCTGCATCGGTGGCTGCTTCCAGGGACATCCCTATCCAGGAAATCTGTCGGGCTGCTACTATACCTGGAAGTTAGCAAACACCTTCATCACCCACTACCACATCAACCTTGAGTCACGCCAGGATGCTGCTTTTGGGGCCTCAGTTCTCCAATCTCTGTTCCCTAAGTAGGGGGTGTGCACCTTGCCTCCCTCCTCCTGGAGAACTGCTAGGAGTCTGCCAACAAGTGTGAATGAACAGCATATCCACGATCCTAGAAAAACAGGTTACTCACCTGTAACAGTAGTTCTAGGAGTGGTATATGTTGTTCATCCACATGGACCCACCTGACCGCCCGGCTGCAGACATATAAAACCTGGCTACCAGCAGGCTAAGATCTGGCGTTATGGGGCAGAGCCGAGGTATATACCACCCAGGTGGGTGGGAGGAGCCAGCTTGAAGACTTCCTGTGATCCTTAAAGGGGAAAGGGACATGCCAATAAGTATGGATGAACAACATATACCATTCCTACAACTACTGTTACAGGTGAATAACCTGTTCTTCCTGTCTTCTGCTAGCAAACCCACTAGCTATGTACACCAACATCCTACTCGCTCTCCCTGTGGCCTTCTGGCACTGGGCATGGGACTTCAGACTGTCACTAATAAAATATATAGCACCCTTCAATGGACTCCGAGCGCTGTACAAAAATAAACAACAAAACAAACACAACAACATCATGAAAAATTAAATACAAATCATCACAACCCTGAAGCCATCAATATTTGGTAATACCCTACAAAACACAAAATGGCTGATACTAAGAAATTAAATTAAAACTACGGGGCCACGGTAAGCTGTGCAAAAGAGCCACCAGACAGACTCAATGGGTCTAGAGCATCGTTTTGAAGCGCCTCAAACTATGCATGCGCCGCACTGTGGCAGAAGGGTGTTCCACAGGATATAGGCAGCCACAGAAAATGCCATGTCCCCTGCTGAATTTAACCTAGAGTGGGGGAGAGGACAGAGGAAGCTACAGAAAACTCTCTGTTCCCTACTGATTTTAACCTAGAACCAGGGACAGGACCAGGGCAGCTACAGAAAACACCCTGTACCTGCTGATTCTAACTTAAGACTGAGAGAACAGACTAGGCAGTTACAGAACATTCCCCATCCCATACTAATTTTAAGCCAGAGTGGGGGACAGGAACGGGAAAGTTAAGAAAAACTCTCTCCCACACTGATTTTAACCTAGAGTGGGGGACAGGAACAGGACAGCTACGAAAAATGCCCACCAATTTTTGTGTGTGTGTTAATTTCTTTTTAGTGCATTTTAGACAAAGTACATAAAATGCATTTGCATAAGAGGTGAGGTTCAGTACACTGTATAGCAGCAGCAGTTATAAGGTATGTATAACAACAGCTATAATGAGGTACAATCAGATATACCACAACACCTCTCTTAATTGTTACAGCACCAGAGGTGCTAGCCCATGAAGTATCAGGCCCATAAAAGTCCAAAAATCCTATAGACTGTGCATAGCACCAACACTAGAAGTTACAAGTAGAAAGTCTCTAAAAATGAACCTGCTGCCATTTCTATGGCTTGATGCTCCAGCTCGTCTATAAGTTTTTAAGACATATACAGCAAGCATTTGTCAATGCCGAATGTTTGCTTGCTGGCATCGGCATTGGTAGTGTAGGAGTTACAGAGCTGCAGAATAGGAATGGCAGTGAAGTATTGAACTGAAGTCAACCCCACCACCACCCTACAGAGCTAACAGGCATTGGGATGTGCCTTTGGGTAGTCACGCATAACGGCCACACCATTTCACCACACCCTATCCTGCAGACACCGACAAGTGTCACGGTGTGCCTGGGTCTTTGGCCTTATCGCACCCCATTCCATCAGGAAATATGGTGAGATGGGTGCTGCATCGGAGAATGGGTGTTTAGACAAGAGTGCAAGGCACACCTCGATGTCTCTCACTGGCTGCAGGGTGTGGAATGGTATGAGCATTACAGGCGAGAATCCCAAGTTACACCCCTGATGCTTGTCATTCTCTACAGGGTGGGGTGTTATGGTCAGAAATCCTAACGCCTCAGGCATTCATTGGAATTTTCACTCCAAATTTTCAACATTTTTTTTTTGTGACCACCACCTCATGAACAGTGGCAATATCAGTTTGTTAGCCGAAAGCTGCTTTTGCACAGTGACTACAGCATTTAGCACCACAGGTGCAAAAACACATTCTGAACAGGATATAAAAAATGACAGCTGTACTGTTCATGGGGAAGTGTAAGAAATGACAATGTTGAAAATCTGCAGTGAAATTATTAAAAAACTGGTGAAATCACGAGTTTGCGTCAAAATTGTGCAGCGCACACCCATAATGTAATTAGTTTGGGAATTTTTTTTTTTTTACAGCAGATTGTCAACACATGTCATTTTGGGACCTCCGATCATGAACAGTGTCACTGTGATTTTCTGTAACTGTCCCGAACAATGACTTCCCACAGCGACCACGCATTTCTGCGCTGAAAGTGTGAAAACACATTTCGGCCATGTTGTGAAAAATGACAGCTATACTGTTCATAAAGAAGTGTGGAAAAATGCCACTGGTCAAAATCTGGACTGAAAATATCACAAATTCATGAATTTACGAGGGTGTGTGGAAACTGCACAATGTTCACTCGTAACACAGTCATTTTATGGACTTTTGTCACCAAATTTTCAACATAGCCATTTTAAGACCTCTGCTCATGAACAGTGTTACTGTGATTTTCTTACTCTGTCCCAAACATTGCTTTTGCACACCGACTGCGCCATTGTGCGCTACATGTGCGGAAACACATTTTGGGAGAGATGTGAAAAATGGCAGCTGTTCTGCTCATAAGGAAGTATAATAAAATGGCAATGTTGAAAATCTGGCGTGCAAATATTAAAAATTCGCAAACTTGTGAGCGTGCGTAGGAACTGCGCAACATGCCGTCCTAAAACAGTCATTTTTGGGAATTTCTTCACCAAATTTTCAACATAGCCATTTTAAGACCTCTGCTCATGAACAGTGTCACTGTGATCTTCTTAATCTGTCCCAGACATTGATTGCGCACACCGACTGCACCATTGTGCGCTACATGCAGGGAAACACATTTTGGGCGACATGTGAACTATGACCGCTGTACTGCTCATAAGGAGGTGTGGTAAAATGGCAATGTTGAAAATCTGGAGTGCAAATATTAAAAATTCACGAACTTATGAGCATGCGTAGGAACTGCGCAACGCACGCTCGTAAAACAGTCATTTTTAGGAATTTTTTCACCAAATTTGCAACATAGGCTTTTTGAGAGCCTACCTTATGAACAATGGCACTGTCGTTTCGTTAATCGATCCCAAAAGGTGATTTCGCACACTGACTGCGAAATCACCCTTCGGGCCCGATTAACACCATGACAGTGAGAGAATTCATGAGGAGGGGTCCCAAAAACCCCATGTTGAAAATTTGGTGCAACAATTCCAACAAACGCCTGAGATATGCATTAAAGTTGGAAAAACCCTATTTATTGCATTATACAGCATACCAGCATTTCCTCAGTTCTCGGTTGGCTTTGAAGAGTGCAGACGTGTTCCCGGTCCATCGTCGCACCAAGTTCCGGGTAGGCATGGTGCTGAGGGTGGGGAGGCAGGGTGCAGAGGGTGGGCGTGGTGGGCAGGGCTAATGAGGGAACGCTTTTTTCTTTACAGGTTTTTTTTTTTTTATTTTTTATTGGATGATGCAGGTTGTTTGCCATGTTGGGGTGGGCTCCCAGCGTGGCAGCTGGAAGGCTGTTTGGGGGGGCTGGAGCCGACAGGGGATTGGGCACTGCCGTCGGCCATAATCATTTTTGCAGCGCTGGGGTGGGCTCCCAATGTGGCACCTAGAAAGCTGATGACGTGGGACATTTGCCACGCTGGGGTGGGCTCCCAGCATGGCAGCTGGAAGGCTGTTTTGGGTGGCCTGGAGCCGACGGGGGATTAGGCACCCCTGTCAGCCATACAGTGTGTGCGTGGGGAAGCTCTGCTCACTGAAGTGGAGCTCTCCCTTTCAGCTGTACGGCACTGCATTTTCAACTGCTGTCAGACAGCTGTAGCCTTGATTGGAGAACTGCGACCGTGCCTAGAAACACACTGACTGAATTGGAAGATGGCTGCCGCACCTCCGAAAACTCGGATGATAGCACTATGTTTCTTGCACATGCATGCAAGCAAACATATAAAGCACACCGACTTTTCAAACAGGATTTCAAATTGATGTAAACAGGACCACTATAAACTTTGTGGTAATACCATAAGAAAAATGGCACAATTCGATCCATTCTGCAGCATCAATACACACAAATGTACAGTCATAGCAAGGCATTTTCACACCCAGGACAAGCCACACATTTTGTACCCCCAAAATACAGAAAAAAAACTTTCTTGCATGCCCACTGAGTGCGACCAATATCTTGGACATGCCTCCAGTCCAGCGCAACCATCAATCCCACCTTCACACACAGCCAGCTCCTGCTTCACACACCCTTACACATGGCCAACTCCCCTCCACACATGACTCACACCATACACACACTCAGCTCTCTCCCCCTCACCAAGATGGAATTTTGTCAAAAGCACTGGTTCCTTAGGAGCCAAAGGTTTCTTCACAGTCCACATCAGTTTTCCAGCTCTGCGGTACTTTTTAGTCATTTTACTACTGTAGGGAGGCTTCCGGGAAACATGTAAATAGGGGTGCTATTAGTCTCAAAGTAACTAATCAAAGCAGAAGCAATTCTGAGTGGAGACAAATGCATGCTACATACACAAACATGCCCCTGCCTCCTGTCAAGTAGGATGGATTCTAGTTACAGTCAGGTATCTTCATGTCATTATGTCATATCACTATAGTCACTGCAGAAAACAAGCGTGTATGGCTTCAGTATGAAAACGCTAATATCAGACAACCATCTCCCTAGGCGACATCTCAAATCTTGTAATCTTATACTGTCTATGGGAATGACAACTAAACATAACCAAAGTAACTAAGTCTACCACTCCGCAGTGAAGTACATTCAGCGCTGGTCAACTAGCTTAGCAACAGATTAGATATGCAAAGTGCTATCCTAATCAAACTGGCACCCTGGGTGGCTGTCTGGCACGCTACAAGTATTGTACTACTGAATTATTCTTAAGAACCCACTTCAATGCGGCTTCATGAAATGGGCCTCGCAGCCAAAGTTCAAAGTGTCCTGCAATCTAAACGCCACGCCTCATATACCTTGCTATGGTCCTGTAAACTACATTACAGTAGAGATCACTCGGTCTATGTGGAATGGCACACATGGCCGGGCCAGTCATAGAAGCAGAAGCTGACTGAGACTGGAGTCATCATCAGTGAGGAACAAGTTCAACTACACTCTGCCTCTGCTACTACCACTTAAATGGGGATGAGGGATTTAGACATTGGCAGCTATAACGTGTCCTGGGCCACTACCTCCCCACTCACCTTGAGACCGAGTTCTTTACTGGCACTCTGGCGCTGGACTGGCCTGTAGGCTGCTTATCTTACCTGGCTGAAATGGCCTGTTATCCACTATCCATTGTTGTTCATTGACCAACTCCGTCTTCCAGCAGCTTCATAGGCAGCCCCAGCAGACTGACTCGGTGTGCCAGTTGCCACCACCTGCCGCCACCAACAGCAGCCATCCATGGTCCTGTCGAGTATCAAACTTGTACACATCTGCTGCTCAGCCTTATGTTCACAGCCAGCTCTCGCCTCTCTACCCGATCACCGGGCCGCACACAGCCCTCCACAATGGCCGATGAGGTTCAAGATTTAAATTTTTTATTTTTAGGACCAGTCGTGGGTCTCAAATCTAAGTTTTTCTAATAAAGACGAAGAAGAACCCTCCATTCCTTGTTGACTCTCAACTCACTATCCTGCCCTACGGAGGACAGTACCACCAATTTCAAAATGGCCAATCAGTCTTTACATATGGTACACTCTCGCTGTGATTGGACTCTGACCGTGGCTGAAAAAAAAAAAATCTGTGAGGCACTTTGTGGCGGGGTGTAGGGGAACTTGCAACAACTGGGACATCAACGTTGTGGCTACAAACAATTTAAAAGTACAAATGTTTGTGTTTTCAGGGGTGAGGACGGAAGCAGCAGCCAGATAAATAATATAATCAAATTCATTCGTCAGCATGGAAGAGTGTGCCCCCTGGAGGCTTGCGACTGGGGCAGCTGCCTCTCTTGCCCCGCCCTTCCTACAGTACTGCAAACTAACTCAGCCGTAGCTGTCTACAAAGGATCAAAGTAACTAACATTTAACTTTTTAACCTTTAAAGGCATATAATAAACAGAACCTGTTGGTTTTAAAATTATTACTCCCTAGCGTTCAACAGCTTATTAGTTGTGCTGCCCCATATGTGCACTTCACAGGGGCAGAAACCTTACCATTGGGGGGGAGCTGCCATGAAGACCAATACAGTCGCATATAGTGCCATTTTGGCCAATCTGACCACAACATAAGCAAAATAACTGCAATGCTCAGAAGGGCAACGTATGCCCACAGGGCAATCAAATATGGGTCCCTTCCCTACCCCAGGTTAGCCCCCCCCCCGCACACTTAAAAGCTAAAAATGAACATTTATTTAAACCAGACCGAAGAAAGGAAGGTGCATAATTAACAGGAAAGCACCTCATCTGCTGTAAAGTCCCTCTGTTTTGTCATTGCACGGAGTCTGTTTCAGAGGCATCATTTTCCACTCTTGCAGAACATTCTCTTCAGACTTTTTTCTGCCAATTTTCCAGTATCGGAGGGCTTTGAAAATAAGAAGATGTTTCAACCATAGTGAACTCTGAGACATGCTAACAGCAGTATATAGTGGTTTACTCTCAGTTCTCTTAACAGAGATTGCACCCTGTCATATTTATTCCCGCCGCTGGCAGGTGCTAAAACTAAATTATAACAAGCATTTGTCAATGCTGAATGTTGTCTGGCATTGGCAGTGCAGGAGCTAGAGATGCATAATAAGAATGGCAGTGAAGTACTGAACTGACACCAACCTCACCCCCACCCTGAAGAGACACATTTTCAACATAGGCATTTTGGGACCTCCCCTCATGAACAGTGGTACTGTGATTTTGTTAATCTGTCCCAAAAGTTGATTTCCCACAGCGACCATGCCATTCTGCCCCACAGGTGCGAAAACACATTTTGGGCAGGATGTGAAAAATGACAGCTGTACTGTTCATAAGGAGGTGTGAAAAAATGCCAGTGTTGAAAATCTGGCATGAAAATATTGCAAATTTGCAAAGTTATAAGGGTGCGTGGAAACTGCGGAACGCATGCTTGTAACACAGTCATTTTATGGACTTTCATCACCAGATTTTCAACATACGCATTTTAGGACCTACTCATGAACAGCGTCACTGCCATTTTCTCAAACTGTCCCGAAAACTGATTTCGCACAGCGACCACGCTATTCTGCACCAGAAGTGTGAAAACATATTTCGGCCAGGATATGTAACATGACAGCAGTACTGTTCATAAGGAGGTGTGGAAAAATACCAATGTTGAAAATCTGGAATGAAAATATTACAGATTCACAAAGTTACGAGCGTGCATGGAAACTGTGCAACACACACTCGTAAAACATTCATTTTTGGGGATTTTTTCACCAAATTTGCAACATAGGCTTTTTAATAGCCCACCGCATGAACAGTGGTACTGTCATTTTGTTAATCGGTCCCAAAAGGTGATTCCGCACAGTGACCGCAAAATCACCTTTAGGGACCGAATAATGCCATGACAGTGACTGAATTCATAAGAAGGGGCCCCAATAACCCCATGTTAAAAACTGGCTGCAGAAATTCCAAAAAATGCCTGAGATATGCACCAAAGTTGAAAAAAACTTATATTTATGTCATTACACAGCTTACCGGCATTTCTTCAGTTTGCAGTCAGCTTTGAAGAGTGCAGACGTGTTCCCAGTCCACCGAAGATCATCACGCCAGACTCTGGAGGTAAGTATGAGGTGAGGGGGGTGTGGGGAGGCAGGGTGCGCAGAGGTTGGGCGCGGGTTGGGGGAGGAAGCAGGACAGACCACGAGGTGACCGCTTTCTTTATTAAAAAAAAAACATTGAGGGACTTTTTTTTTTTTTTACAGGGCTATTTAGCACACTGGGGTGCACTCCAGCTGCCACCTGAGTGCTTGGGAGGGCTAGCTGACGGATCGGGCACCGCCGGGCACATACTGAAGGGGGGGGGGCTAAAGCTGAGGGGGATAGGGCACACCCCTCAGCATACAACAAATGGGAGGGAGCTTTATGCTGACGGGGAGTGGGCTCCCCCCTCGGCACATGAACTGGGTCAGACCATGCCGACAGGAAGATTGGGCACCCCCGAAGTCAGCACTGTGGTAGGCGGACTGCTGCCATGTTTCCAAGAATGCTTCATCAGGAAAGGCACGTCGGGAGGTGCCGCTGCGTGATGAGCTTGGCTCTCACTGCAGCGGACCTTTTCTTAGATGTGCTCGCCAAATTACGTGTTGCTGCTGTGGTGCCTGCATGCTGCCTTATTGGGGAATAAGGGACGCACCTACTGACGCCCTGCATTCGCCCATAGTGACCGCACCTCCAAATCTGCTACTACTGCAATATGTTGGCTGGCACGCAAGCGCGAGCCAACATAAAAAGGATCTCAGAAATGCTGCAATCTGATTGGCTGTTAGGATTCCAACAGCCTTACATTAATCCCTTTTACACTGTCAAGTACAGCCTGATCACCATGGCACATGGATTCTTCCTGTCAGCATTCCATCCTCTAGCACTGCTGAATGACTGGAATGGTGCATTCTGATTTTGAACCAGCATTCTTAAACTGTTGGTGGAAGAATTATTTTATTAAAAATTTCCCTCTATACTTTTAACACTTTTCTTTTGGAACAGTTTTTTATAATAGCAATAAGGCACTCCCAGCAGTAAGATTAACAGTCAGTTAATCACCCCCTAGGGGCATTATGACACTCGACTGCATCTCGTGCCACATTACAACCCTAGAGGGTGATTAACAGACTGTTAATCTAACCCCTGGCCGTGCCTTATTGCTTAAATCTGGAAATAATAAGCCATTGCACCGGCACAAAGGCATGGCGTCCATCTGCGACACCAACGACCCAGGTTCAAGAATGGATTCAGGACATCAGAGGGCCGGCTGGGGGAGAAAGACTGAACATCCTAGGGACTGCTCTCCTTCTCCAGGGGAAGGGGGTAGACTGTCCAGCACACCATGAACCTCTGGTGGAGGCTGGAGGTTCCATCATGTTGGCACTGTCACCTGAGGGGGGGGCAGGGCGGACACAGGACATCATTGCATGCCCCTGCCCTCAGGGTTCCACCGTAAAGTTAACAAAAAAAATGCCAGTCCCCCAAGCATGAAACACTGCTCCGCCGTCATCCCCGCTGCCACCATTGTCTGCTGGGGGGGAGCCCATTCCCATGGAGGGTAAACCAGGGCAAGATACCAATGACCGTGGGGAGGGTGCTGGATGGCGTGTGGACATGGGCTGAACTCCCTTTGGCCGGTGTGGGGGGGTGGGGGCTGGACCATAACTATAAAATAAACGAAAAGTCTGGAAATAATCTGATTCCAACCCCAGGAATCCATCACTATGTTTAACCACTGCAAATCAGCCTTCTGGTTTAAGCTGCCCCAGCAAGTAGAATTTAATTTTAGTTATGGGATCTTAGAATGAAATTCAAATCTCTGCTGGGTGGTCACGCTCCACTTTGCTCTCTAATGTCAGATTTATTTCTCCGTCTGAGGAAGAAGTCGCCCCAAAGAGCTCTCCCGATTCTTTAGTCTGTTGCGAATTTGTTTTTCATATTTATTTTCTATTTCTTAGTTTATTATTTAGTTTTTCGAATCTCTGCATTAGATACAGTTGTTTCTAGCTGGTTTTAGTTGTTTTTTATTGCTGTTCTTCGGTTCCCAATCAGTTCCCTGGAACCGGAGAAAGGTCTTTGAATTGCACTTTTCCCTGCTCTGGGAACCGCTAGTTTAAAAAAAATAATAAAACTCTTACTTATTTCTCTTTTTACCACTTTGCAGTTGCTGCTTGTCCAAGTTCTCTTTTTCTCTGGGAACAGAGATGTGAATATTGAGTTTTTTTATTTGACCTTTAAACACTGTTTAGTTAGTGGTTTGTCATTTTTGTGGAACCGTACTGCAAACTAAGTTTTCTCTGTCTGGAACTGAACCAAATTTGGGCTTGTCTGGCAGACCCAAAAAGAAAACAGGACCTACAGGCTTTAAAAAATGTAAAAAAAATATTTCAACCTCCTGGCTAAGGCAGACTGCCACAGGTAAGCATTAGTGCATGACAGAGTAGGGCTCTACTAGGGAATTACTGCCCGGTTGGGGGGAGTTGGGGCTGAGTGCCTCCAACCAGGTATCAATTCCCTAGTAGAGCCAGACTCTGGAGTGCATTAAGGCGCTTGTAACATAGCAAGCACTACAAAAATTAGAGCAATATTTCTGTTTGAAGAGACATCTGCGGTTCAAAACAGACACAGGCATGTTTCTGCTAATCATTTATTTTTTTTTCATTTCTGGCATCTGGTTTTTGACAAATGCCACATCTTTTAATGTTGTAACTGGTCTGTAACGTAATCTATAACCAAACATACAAAATCTTAAACAGTGCACTGTAAGAAATGCTGCATCAATACTTTTTTTAATAACTAAACCTTTATACACTGCTACTGTAACTTTACTCGTAAATTACTGCTTTACGAGGATGTTCTACTGAAATGCATTGTGGGAGTGCTGAATAACATTATGCATTCCAGCACTGAATAGCACATATTATGCGGGCAAACTTTGCACATTGCGACCTGTTTCATACACCGGTACAAGTACTTCACTGTTCTGTTTTTTTATTCAAACTTCTTTTTCTAGGACATGCTAGGGCCTGGACTAAGTCTGACAAATCATTCATATTCTTTTGTTCAGAAGACATTGTAATACCGATTGCCACTCTGCTACTACTCTGATCACATATGTGCTACGATAATACTGTGACTGCTGGGCGAGAGGGTGGAAGGTAACAATTTGATATACAGCTCGGTGGTAATTATATGGTGGAGCTCTACAGTACTGCAAAATGAAGCGGGCACTACTAGGGAATTAATACCTGCTTCATTTTGCATCATGGGGTGGCTTTCTACCAATTACAATGCTAGATTTCACTAGCAGGAATGTTGCCATGTTACAAGTTGTGTTTGAGGTACCTGGGTCCAGATCACAATTTCTCTAACTACAAGCTTTGCATTAAGTTTTGCCCTACAACTGTTTAAAAAAAGGGCTAAAAAATTGGAAGACCTTACGACTTAACAGTCTGCTTCCATGTCACCAAAAGGCACAGACGAGAGTTTAACCCCTCACAGTAATCAAAAGGACAAGTCTGCTAAAGATGGATCAGAATCCAGGGTGTCTGAACGGAGGAACTCTGAGACCAGCAAGCATAAAAAAGCCTCTGAGCAGGTACTGGAGACGGTGCCTGCAAAGAAAAAAAAAAAAAAAAGAAAAACATGCTGCTGCCCCACCTCCTGAAAAAGGAAAGGGGATGTCAGTGAACAAGAATAAAATGCCCTCAGTAGAGGACATGACCAAGGCATGGCAGTTATTTCAGGCCTTTCAGGCTGTGGCATTGCTCATAGGCATGCCTGTTCCCCTTCCCCTGGTTCAAGTACCCACCCTGGTACCAGAGAAAAGGAGGAGGAAGGAGAACTTATTAAGACTGATGGTTTCCCAGAGCAGGAATTTGGTTCCCCTCATGCTCAAAATGATTTCTCCATGTATTACTCCTTTGTGAGGCAAATGCTTAACACCCTCAACCACTCTACCCAGGAGATGGCTGAGGATGAGGACATAGTGGAATTCTTGGATACGATGGGGCTAACCCCTACCAAGAGGTTGCTTGCACCCATTCACAAATTCATAAGAAGGCAATGTGTGAGCTCATGCAAACGCTCAGCTCTACCCCTGGTATTAAGAGACAAAAAAAAATACCAGTTGGATAAACGGTGCTGAGTACCTATATTCTCACCTTGACCATAAGGAGGTGGTCCAGGTGACAGCCTGTGACAAGGCTAAAGTACCCCTCTCTGCTCAGCCTCCAGGAAACCGCACAGCATGGGGAAGAAAGTTTATACCTCAGTTTCCCTACTTTTGAGGCAGGCAGCTTACATGGTATACACAGCCCAGTACCAGAAGGCTCTCTGGTGCTCCGTCCTGGCTATAATTGAGAAAGTATCTGGTGACTTGGCACAAGATCTAGCGCCACAACTAAGACCGCAATAGATGCCACCAAGTACCAGTTCCACAGGGCAGTGGACGTGAATAAGACTGCCTCCAGAATTATGGCTCATGCAGTGTCACTGAGGAGGTTTGCTTGGCTCAGAACCACCAGCCTCTCCCAAGACACTTAGATGAAGGCAATGGATCTTCCCTGTGAGGGAAATTCCCTGTCTGGTAACAAGACAGAGGCATACGTTAAAAAGGTGGAGGAGTACAAAGCCACCTACATGACCAATACTGAGAAGGAAAAGGCCTCCACCTCTAGCAGGCCTTATGGAAAGGGAAGGTAGAGGTAAGGGATACTTTCTCCGTGGTTTCCTCATCTATGATTTCTCCCAAATAAGGGGTTTCTTCAGAGGCACAGGTAGAAGGGGCTCTAAGCATGCTGGCTCATCCCCAGCACCCAAGGCCCAAACTAAACAGAACCCCTGCCAAGTCTAGGTCGCCCATCCATTGCCAGTGGGGAAAGGCTGGCTCAAGTCTTCTAGGAGTGGAAAAACATCACCACAGACAAGTGGGTCCTAGAAGTAGTTTGCCAGGGACTGACCCTGCAACACAAAAGATTTCCAAGACTGCAGGTTCACAAAAACATTGCACCTCCCACCACACAGAGAAAATCCTGTTAAGAGCTGGAGGTAAGGAAGTTGCTGCAAGCAAATGCAGTGCTAAAGGTCCCTCCATCACATGGGGAAAGGGCCTCTATTCAAGGTACTTTCTGACTACCACCAAAAATGGGAAATGGTGACCCATTTTAGATCTGAGATATCAAAAACACCTGAAAAAGGAAAAGTTCAAGATGGTAACCCTGACATCAGTAATCCCAACCCTTCAGCAAGGGGACTAGCTAGGGTCTCTGGACCTGAAAGATGCCTATTTCCATATTCCAGTCAGACCCTGTCACATGAAATACCTAAGGTTCACGGTAGGAATTGGTCCCTACCAGTTCACAGCCCTCAGTTTTGGACTCTCTTCAGCTCCCAGAGTGTTCACAAAGTGCCTGGCCATGGTGGCAGCACATCTGGTCCCCCCAGCACAGGATGGGGTAGGCAGGCACCAGATCTGTAGGTGCTGGCATAGGGTACCCAGGTTGAGGTCCTACAGGTGCAGGTTGTGGCAGGATGGGTGCTGGTCCCGATGAAGAGGTTGTGGCAGGATGGATGCTGGCCTAACAGGCGCGGGCCCGGTGGATGCTTGCTGCAGAAGGCCAGGCACAGGCCCAGCAGGAGGAATCAGCAGGGCCAGTGTGGGTCCCGCAGGCTGTGGTAGAGCAGGGACTGGCACAGACCCAGCAGGCAACAGCCAGGGGAGTGCCCAAGGAAGATCCACGGGTGCTGGTCGTGGGGAAACAGACACCAGGGTGGAAGGTGAAGCCGTGGGTGAGTGCTGAGGAGAGACTGGGCTCGAGGAGGTGTTGGTGCCCTGCAGCATCTGCAACTGAGAAGGGGAGCAGAGGCTGTGGTGGTTCCAGAGGATGAGACCATCGCTGGGGCATTGGGGGGAGCATCTGCTAGGAGACTGGCACCCACTCTGGCTGAACCATCTGTGTGCCTGCTGAGAATAATGGCTGAAACAGCAGGGGCTAGGGAGCAGGATACAAAGTACCCTAACCCAAGGAACTTCTGTCCGTGAGGGAGACCCAGGCAGGTGGCTAGGCCACTGGTAACCCTGTAGGAGTGAGGGGTCATGGAGGTCGACCCCCCCAAGGGAGAAAGATCGTTGTGTGGACGAAGGCTTCTTGTGAGGGGACCATGAGTGGGAGGCTGACTGGGGACTGTCCCAATCCTCGTTATGCTGCTTGTGTTTCCTGAAGGTCTTATCCTGGGACTTTGAAGATGAAGACCCCGAGGACTGGGCTGGAAAAATGGAGGAGCTCCTGGCCTGCAATTCCTGTTCCATCGAGGCAACCTTCTGCTTACAGAAATGGTTCTCCAGGATCTTCTGGCAATGTCTCCTAGTGGCCGGGTTGAATTTCTGGCAGGCCTTGCAGACTTAGATGTCATGGTCTGGGTCTAGGCATAAGACGCAGGAAGAACGGCCATCCTTGTCTGCGATCTGTTTTCTGCAGGCACACTTCGTGTAGCAGTCGGAAGATGAGGAAGGTTTAGACGACATAAACTATCAGAAGAAGATGCCAAAATTTCAATGTTAAATACTAAAGAAATTGAAAAAATAGGAAAGCTCAATAAATATGGTAAAATGGCAGTCGATCGTAGCTGCGACGGTGTCAGTGGTCTGACATGCGTTGGTCGATGGCGGAAAAAGAACTGGGAAGGGCACAGGGGCCTCTACCTTTATAGGACTGGCTGACATCGGAAGTGCTGGCCCCCTCTGGTACACTGCTAGCTAGAAAGTTTCTATGTGGTCCTAGTGCCTGGCAACTATAGTCCTACCGGAGATAGCCTGCTACAAGAGAGACTCTTAAAGTAAGATCACACATTCTCTCCACTCAACTGTCAGGGCTCGCACACACTGCCAATTTTAACCTAAGAGAGGTGGATAGGACCAGGGCAGCTATAGAAAACAGCTTGTCCCTTGCCCATTTTATACTAGAGTGGGGGACAGGACCAGGGCAGATACAGAAAATGCCCCATTCCCTGCCAATGTTAACTTAGAGTGGGAACCGGACTGGCACAGTTACAGGAGAACACCCTGTCTCTCGCCAGCTGTAACCTAAAGCAGGGGACAGGACTGGGGCAGCTACAGTAAATGCTCTGTCATCCTGCTGATTTTAACCTAGAGTGAGGGACAGGACGAGGGCAGCTACAGAAAATGTCCTGTCTTCTGCTGATTTTAACCTAGAGCAGGGGACAGGACCGGGCAGTTATAGAAAATGCCCTGTCCCTCACCGATTGTAACCCTGAGCTGACCAGGGAAGCTACACAAAATGCCATCTCCTTCCCAATTCTAACCTAGAGCAGGGAAAAGGACAGGTACAGCTGCAGAAAACATCCTGTCCTCCCATCAATTTTAACCTAAAGCATGGGACAGGACCAGGACAGTTTCAGAAAACGCCGCGTTCCTCCACCAATTTTAAATTAAAGAGGGGGATAGGACCAGGACAGCTACAGCAAATGTCCTGCACTCTGCTGATTTTAACCTAGAGCGGGGGACAGGATGTGAGCAGCTATAGATAATGCTTTGTTCCCCTGCTAATACAGTTATTAACTTACAGTGATGGACAGGACTGAAACAGCTACAGAAAATGACCTGTCACCCCAAAGAATTTTTTTTCCCTCGTTCTCGGCGATCACAGGCAGCTATCACCCCCTTGCCTGCCACCTGAGACTGTCCACCACTCCTCCTGGTACTGCTGAGCCCCATTTTTCCCCCCACGGATTTCCCCTCGTGGCAGTGCCAGGAAAGGGAGAGCCCTCCCCCCCACACCCGGTACTTTCAATCCAGAGTGGGGCTTCCAGCGATCCAGCGGCACAGTGGGATGCTGGTTGGCAGGCAGGGCTTCAAGGAGCCTGCGGACGCCTTTTTCCATTTTTTGTCCCTCCCCTTCACGGCCATGAGCGCACGTGCATGGAGCTGCGCATGAACCACGTAGCCATGGTCTTTTGCCTCCCTAACTCCAGTGCTGCCATCTGAACTCCACCAGGAGGCAACCAAGAAGCCAGATGACCTTCCCTCCTTCCCCAGAAGAGGATAGCAGTCCATCGGAAGCTCAAATCCCTCCCTCCCCTGCCGATCACCGGCAACCCAAACTCGCTCCCAAGCCTGCGTTGCCAGTGTGGCGCAAGGTGTGGCGTCCAGCATCTCAACCCTCAGTGCCACTGAGCTGGCTCCTCCCTAAAAATTTTAACCAACAGTTGGGGTCAGGAAAAGCATTCAATCGAGTCTGATGGAACTTCTTCAATATACATTAACCAATTTTAATTTCCCCATAGCATTTATAGACATCTTTCATAACCTCTACTTCTCTCCATAACTAGTGATGAAAATAAACGGGACATACTCTCAGTAGATAGCCCTCACTAGAGGGACCAGGCAACACTGCTCCCTCTCCCCACTCTTTTTTGCACTGTATGTGGAATCGCTCGCACAAACCCTGAGATCCGCTGATGCCATCATGGGTATAACAGTGGCAGAGGTGGAATATCACATTGCATTTTATGCTGGTGACCTCCTGGTCTATCTTACTAAACCAAATACATCTCTACCGGGCCTATTTTAGAGTCTTAGAGAAATATAATACCTCATTGGTTATAAGTTAAATACAGGAAAAACTGAACTCTTCACATTCCACTACACAACTACACAGTTATTATGGAAACAGTTTTTGGGGCAATGGGATCGGCCTATAAGAAATACCTAGGGATACAAATTTTTAGAGATCTAAATACCTTTTATCAGGTCAATTACCTTAGACTGCAGCACCAAACCATAGACAACTTAGCGCAATGGAATAATTTACCACTCTCCTTAATTCAAAGTGTAGATTCAGTATGGATGAACCTCCCTACCACAATATTTATACCTTTTTCAGAATCTACCATTGGAACCTGCAGTGGAGGATTTCAATATTTGGCACAAAGCTACCTCAAGGTATTTGTGGAAGGGTCACAAACCCAGAACTGCACACGCAAGACTACAACTTCCCAAGATACAAGGAGGCCTCGCTCTACCAAATTTAAGAAGCCAATGTGAGGCTGCCTAACTGCAACACATAACAGCTTGGTTAGATAACAGCGACCGGTCACATTGTGTGGAAACAGAAAGGGAAGAGAATGACCACCAGCTACAGGAAAGTACAGTTACATAAGAACTTACCGTAACAGTAGATCTTCGAGAGAGGCTCTTACAGTAGGTAATAACATGTAGGACAGGTGCCCCCTGACATCAGGATCACACGGAAACTTTTGCCAGCATACTCTGACGGGGGACCGCACACCGGATGTCAAGTGACTGATGTCAGCGTGACCCTATATAGTGGACGGTCCCCACATCCACCTTCCAGTTCTCCCGCCGGAGACCAAGAAAAAGGATGTGACAGAAGAAGAAAAACGAGACTCCTGGATTCCCTGAAGAAATGGCTTCTTGGAGAAAGATCATGAAGATAAATCCCAGACAGAAAAGGGGGAAGGTGGGAGGAAAAAATATTACCTACTGCAAGAGGCTCTCTCAAAGATCTACTGTTACGGTAAGTTCTTAAGTAACTGTACTATCTTACTTCGAGAGGGCTCTTGCAGTAGGTAATAACATGTAGGACTGAGTCCCAAGCAGTAAACTGTCCAACGGACAAGAGAAATCTAGGGAGGCTGGAACATACAGTAACCAAGTATAGCTAACTAAGGACAAGAGCCTTTGGAGAACTGCTAGTCCAAAACCAGCCCTGCGCCTAGAGGCCATGTCTGGATGGAAATGCTTCGTGAAAGTGTGGACAGAACTCCACGTCACTGCTGCGCAAATATCTGCAACAGAGACATTCCTGAAACAGGCTGTGGAAGCAGCCATTCCCCTGGCAGAATGTCCTTTGACTTGACCCGGAAGGACCTTACCATACTTTTGGTAACAAAAAGTAATGCAGTTTGCCAGCCATTTGGAAAGACACTGCTTGGAAACCACCACACTCTCTCTCTTTGGCAAGAAAGAAACAAAGAGTTATTCAACTTTACAGACATCTTTTGCCCAGTTCATGCAGAAACCAAGGATTCCGTGCACGTCCAACGTATGCAGGTTGGCTTCACCTCGACTGGAATGCTCGGGATAATATACCATCATTTCTAAGGACTGATTAATGGTCGTTTCCGACATGACCTTAGAAAGAAACTTAGGATCTATATGCAGAGCCACTCTGTGTCTGTGAAAAATCAAATAAGGCACTTTGCACATCAGGGCCTGAAACTCAGAAATTCTATGAGCTGAAGTAACGGCAACCAAAAATAACGCTTTCCAGGACAAAAAGCGTAACTCACAAGAGCTTGCCGGCTCAAAGGGAGGTAAAGTCAATTTTTCTAACAAAAAATTAAGGTCCCACAGTGGCGCAGGATTTCGCACCAGGGGTTTCAGATGCAGAATACCTTTCAAAAAGGTTTTGGAGACCTCTAACTGAGCCATTGTCTTGCCTCCTACTAGATCATGGTAGGCTGAGACAGCTGCTAAATGCACTTTCAATGAAGAATAACTTAGGCCCAGGTCAGAAAGACGAAGCAGGTACTCCAAGACCTGGGAAGTGGGGCATGAAAAAGGGTCCAGATCTTTGGCAGTGGCCCAAATAGAGAAACGCTTTCACTTCATGGCATAGGTACTTCTGGTGGATGGTTTTCTCGCTTCCGCCAGAATTTGAGCTACCCTGGGAGAAACCCCAAACAGTGAAGCAGCTATGTCCTGAGGAGCCACTCATGAAGATGAAGGGACTTCAGTCCCAGATGAACCAGTGTGCCCTTTTCCTGAGTGAGAAGGTCATAAGACAGAGGAAGGGGAATGGGAGGTTCCACCACTAGACACCAAAGCAAGGGGAACCAGATCTGTTGAGGCCAAAACGGAGCTATCAAAATCACTTAAGCCCTGTCCAATTGAAGCTTGGTCAACACTCTCTGTAATAGTGCGAAGGGAGGAAATGCATACAGAACCTCCCTGTCCAAGACAACGACAGCGCATCTAGCCAGAAAACACCATGCCCGGGATCGAGCGAGCAAAACTTCTAAAGTTTTGCATTTGATGGGGCTGCGAACAGACCCACCTCTGGACAACCCCACAGGTTGAAGATGTGATCTAGTACCTCTTGTTTTAGCTCCCACTCATGAGCCCTTACCCTGGTGCGGCTTAGACTGTCTGCGAGAATGTTCTGCACTACTGGGATGTGAACCACTCTCAGACAGACTTTGTGCAGAACTGCCCAATTCCAGACCCACATCGCTTCCCTGCGAAGGGGATACGAGAGAGTGCTCCCCTGTTTGTTTATGTACCACACTACGCACACATTGTCTGTCTGAATCAAAAGGATGGCTTGAAGAAGCATGTGCTGAAAAGCTTGAAGAGCATAAAGCACTGCCCTCATTTCCAGCACACTGATGTGAAAGTGCGTTTCCACAGGGTACCACAGACCCTGGGTTCTGTGGTGTCCCAGATGGGCACCCCAACCCTGTCCTGACGCATCTGTGGTTAGAACTTGGGAGTATGAAGGAGCCTGGAAAGGAGCCACCCCCGCAAAAGATTGCTGGGGGTCCTGCCACCACAACAGGTCTTGTTGCACTGGGGTGAAGATGAGAATAGGGGCAATCTAGATCATCTTCCTTCTGATCCCACTGAGAGCTAAGAGTCCACTGCGTAATCCACATGTGAAGTCTGGCCAATGGGATCGTGGGAACAGCCACTGCCATAAGGCCAAGAAGACAGAGAACTGCTCTGGCCAAGATAGGACGATTGGAAGACACCATCTTGGCCTGACCCACCAGGGTATCTGCCTTGTCCAGAGGGAAAAAGGCCATGCCCTGCACCGTGTCCAAAACCACCCCAATGAACTGAAGACATTGGGATGGCACCAGCTGTGCTTTGGGGTAACTGACTAGAATACCCAATCTCTGAAAAAAAGGTGCAGGGTAGCAGAGAGGGAAGATTCCAACTCCGCCCTCGATGAAGCTGCCAGGAGCCAATTGTCAAGATACAGAAAAATAGTGTGCCCCATGCACCTCACAGTTCCTACCACAATCACCAGGCATTTGGAAAAATATACGGGGCGGATGACAGACCATTTAAACTGATAATGCTTCCCTTGGAAACAGAACCTGAGGAACTTCTTATGAGGGCTGAAAATGGGGATGTGAAGATATGCATCCTTCATGTCCAGAGCGCAGAGCCACTGATCCTGGGACAGATGAGGCAGCAGGCTTTGTAATGACAGCATCCTGAACCACTTGTGCTCTATGAAGAGGTTCAGAGCATTGAGATCCAGTATCGGGTGTAAATCCCGTCTTCTTGGGAACCAGAAAGAAGTGGGAATAAAATCCCTTCCCTATCTGGTCTACTGGCACGGGCTCTATTACTTCCTTGAGAAGAAGAGCCCCAATTTACTCCCTTAAGAGTGGGATATGCGCCCTTGGGTAATGAGAAAATTTCAGCAGAGTGTCCAGAGGTTTTCTCGAAATTCCAGAATGTGATCAAATTTTATCAGTTGGAGCACCCAAGCATCTGACGTGGTGTACTCCCAGTCTTCCAGGTACCTTGTCAATCTTCTGTCCACCTGCTCTTCCGAAGGAGGAGGAAGAGGAGGGGCGGTCACCGAGTCAGGAGTGGGAGGGTGGGTTAGGAAGGGCCTTGCCCGCAGCTCTTTTAGACTTGGCTTTGGGGCCAGCAGTGGCTGTGGGAGCCCTATGCTTAAACTGGCTTTTGGATGCTTGCTGATTTTTCGCCTGGCATTTGTTTTGCCAATGAAAAGGATGCTTTTGTTGTTGTGGTTTCGGACGGTACATAATATGGACCGACCGAAGTGCTTTGCCCTTATCCTGCAGGCTAGTAATAATGTCCTGGGCATCCCTGCCAAACAGGACAGTTCCCCTAAAAGGGGCATCCTGGATAGCCGACTGAACATCAGGGGCTAATCCTGATACTCTCAGCCACGAGTACCTTCAAAGGCTAACAGCTGAGGCCACACCTCGAGCTGAGGAATCCATCGCATTGTAGGTGGCCCATAATGAATGGCGTCCAGCCACCTTGGCCATTTTTAGAGTAATAGCTAAGGATGACTTGGAGTCGGAGTCCGGTAAGGCCTCAATGGCAGGTTCCAGCTGGCAGAACAATGTTTTCTGGAATTCCAGCAAGTACGAGACATAGTTCAAAGCACAGATTGCCAGAGTCGAAGACGAGCAAAATTTCCTCTCGAACTGGTCCATTTGTTTAGACTCCTTATCGGGAGGGGAGGTGCTAAAGTGTTGTGGTTTAGCGGAGCTATCAGGGGTCACTGTAATGACCACTGAGTCTGCCTTAGGATGGGTGCTCAGATGGTCTTTTCCCTCAGGTGTCCTGTAGACCTGGTCAGCTTTTTAGGCCATTGCCGGGATGGAAGAGGGTCTCTGCCAAATGGCTGAGGCTAAATCCTCATGGGGTTCCAGCCAAGGTGGGGTGAGTACCAGACTCATGTTAGGGAAGTCCAGATGCTCTGCTAACCTATGCCTTTTTGGGGTCCAGAGCCTCTGACTTCCACCCTTGGGCCTCTGCCATCTGCTTGAAGAGGTCCACAAAGGAGAGATCTTCAGTGGGGAGATTTGGGGAATTCCCAAGGGACCGGATCCTTGTGGGGAGGGGTCACTAAACCCGAGCTGTCATCGGAGGTATCCAAGTCCAGCTCAGAATCCCCGGAATCCTCCGGGATTTCTGAAATTGGAGGATCTGGCTCCCTGGTGACAACATCTGGCATCAGGTGAGTTCTCGGCGCAGATGAATGATCTGACATGGGAGGACGGGTGCACACCGGCAAAGACGCCCTAGGCGGAGGAACTGGGTGGCTAACAATCAGCGGTGCAGGATGCCTGCTGTCCAGTTCAGAGACCAATTGACTCTTGGTCGTCAACCACCGTGAGTTAAGAATTTCCCGGAAGTCTACCTGTGGCTGCTGAGGAGGTGGATTATTGAGAAAAACCAGGACCCTGCTCTCCAAAATGGTGTGGGGGATAAGGAGGGTAACCTGACGAAGAATAAGAACCAGTGTAGCAATGGTAAGAGTAGTATGGCATAAGGGCAGATGGAGGATACTCTGACGGAGGATAGGCTGAAGATGGGAAACCCGACCTGAGGCCGTACTGATGGAAGGACATATGGCCTGATGGCGGGTAACGTGATGGTGGTCCCGACGGAGAAAAGGCTGAAATAACTGATGTGAGATAGCCAGATAAATGTCTCGCTGGGGGATAGCCTGTCGGTGGCCCCAGTGGAAGGAAGTCTGACATCGACCCTTGTCAAAGGGTTCATAACAGAATGCATTGTTTTGTTGCTGACGAGTGTGGAGTTTGTTAGCCCCCCCCCCGTTCCTGTATTGTCTTTGTTGTTTGTTATATGTTTATGCACAGACTGGCCACCTATGCTTATTTGTGGTATATGTTGTCTGTTTCAATGTCTTTCCGTCTAGCAAAAACAATATTTGCCAGCTACAAAACAATAGCATGATTTAAATGTGTATGGGTCCTTTAAAGATGACCATAATAGGTCAAATCGCTTTAAAAACCCTTTTACTGTTCAAGCAAAATTCCCTACTGAATTTAGTGTTTCCTGCCCCAAAACACTGTTTCTACACGTTGTATACAATCCAGAATAGAGCTTTTTATACGCTCCTTCTCCCGTACAGTTCGTTGTGACCTGCACTAACGTGCGCACCTTCCTGCAGCTTGAAAACGCCGTGAACGCTAGGAGATGTTGTTTAACCTCTAAATACACTACAAAGTACTATGCCCACTTATAAAAGATGTCTAGTTATTTATTTCAGTGAAATACTTGCAATTATGAGACCAGTTCAATGTTAATAACTGAGAGCTTCTCCAGCCAATATTAAAGGTTGGCTTTTGTAAACACTTTCCACTAGTAGTGACAAAGAACTGATTTTAAACCCCTCTTTACTTTATATGCATTTCTTGTAATGTTAGTAACCTTCCTAAAAGTTAGGCTGACAGCCTCAATAGTTCTAGTAACTAGTGATATGAAAGAAAGCCTTGAAAGGATTGTAATACCTGGCAGAAACTGGAGCAGCTTGTTGGTGTCTGTGCTGTGCTCTTTCTCTCTAGGAGCCAGCCGACTATACTGCTAATACTTTTATGCTTAGAAAGGAGGGGCTTACTGGGCAAACATGTTGTAAAACCTTCTAAGCAATATACTAATGTTTTCATTAGTCATACATACAACCAGAATATGTCATAATGCTTTATTTAATAATTATAATGTAGAAATCATTGTTTTACTTAAAAGTTTGTTTAAAACATGTGATTGATGGATCACCCATCCAATGAGTGAACACTAGAGAGTATATATATCCAGCAGTTTAAAGAGAAGTCAGTAGCAGTCAGGTTGGTGAAGTGAGTGCATCTGGAACTAGTGCCCTAGTTAAGACCTAAAGACTGCTATTCATGTTTGTGCTCTTGTTTAATATGCCTCGTCATTTTATTTTGTCGGATTAAGTTAGCTTATGCCTTATTTTATTTTGGTGCTTTGCCTGGCAGTACTCCTAATAAATCTGAAAACGTTGCTGAAGTTTACAGCCTCCATTGCAGTTCTTCTGTACACCGCCTAGTTCCTTCCACAACCCTGACGGTGGAAGGGCTGACAACGGCCCTAACAGGAGAAGACCAGACAGCTGACCCGACGGGAAGACCTGATGGGCCTGCCGTTATCCCTGAAGGGACGGAAATCCCTGACAAAGGGGCCCCCATGAGGTGTCCTGTCGGAGGAATGTGAGGTGCACCTGACGGTGGGAAGCCTGACAGAGGACCCGAAGGAGGTAAGGGTACTTGTGGGCATTGAGGAACTGGGTTGGGTGTCACCAAAGGTGGCGTAGAAGCCACAGTAAGGCTGGGTGTCCTGCAATTGTTGGGAATCCCCCGGTGAAGGGTGGACTTGCATCAGAGCTTGCGGATCTGGCAAAAGCGGGGGAAGCTCTGATGTGTCAGGCGATGGGGGAGTCAGGAAGTGCACCCCTTGGGAGAGCCCAGATCTCTGGCTTGGACAATTCCAACGTCCAGCAGCATCATGTCAGAGCCTGATGGACGCGAAGCAGTTGGGTGATTGTCAGAGGGGCCAACGATCAGCATATCAACTTGGGCTGCATGGGAGTCAGAGGAGCTGCCTCCTGACATATCAACCCCAACTGGGCATTTGTTGGAGGGGCCAATGAGTGACTTACTGGCTGCGCCAGCCATCTTAGAGCCTGAGGTGGTAATGGGCCTAAGAGCAGTGGCGGCCTTGGAAGAATCCGAGGAGCCCGCCACCACAGAGACCAGTGATGGCGGGGGGACCAAGGCCTGCTCAGTTGGCAGGAGTGCAGGCATGGTCGCAGTGCTTACCAGGGGGCCAGTTCTCCGACAAACGGACTGCAGGCGTCTTTGATGGAGAGTGGGAATGCTCCTGTTCCCTATGTTTCTCTTTGTCCCTCTTCTTTGTATGAGGGTCTGCGGGCGAGGAAGATGCGCTCTTCAATTTCTTTAACTCCTGCTCCATCAAAGCCATCTTTTCTTTTAGGATGTGGGCTTTGAGTGCTTGCTGGCAACATTTCCGCATGGCCTGATTAAAGTGGGCACAGGCCTCGCACTCCTCAATCTTGTGGCTAGGCCCAAGATAGAAAAGACACAGAGAATGTAGATCTTTGTGCGGCAGCTGTACTTCGCATGAACCGCACTTGTTTTTATGCGGATCTGGAGAGGATGACATACAAACTATTAAGGACTGACAAAAATAAACGAATACTCATCCGGAGAGGCATTCTATACGGCGACAACAAGTTCCAGTCGGTCCAACGTTGTGCAGGTCGACGACAGAAAAGAACTGTAGGCAGACGTGGGGACCGCCCACTATATAAGGTCACGCTGACGTCAGTCTCGTGACATCCGTTGGGAGGTCCGCCATCAGACTATGCCAGCAAAAGTTTCCGTGTGGTCCTGACACTAGGGGGCGCCAGTCCTACATGTGATTACCTACTGCAAGAACCCTCTTGAAGTAAGATCTATTATTTACTCCACAAGGCAGAGAGACTTCACGGATAATAAACTCCCCCTTTACACCGTCCATGCTGACAATCTGGAGAAAACTAATGACAGCCCCATATACTAAATCAGATGCACGTTACCTAGAATGGATACTAACCGATGACTAGTTTTATTTGTTTATTTTTTAGTTAAAAAGTTGATAACTGGGAAAGGCACCAATGAGCTAAGGCTCATTTCTAGATGTGACCTGGGGAAAAGGGTTACATATGGAGAAAAAGTTCTATGACTGGGTAACTAGGCAACTGGATGGGAGTCTTGCAGTGGCTGTCCTGTACCTGGACTTTAGTAAGGCATTCAACTCGATGCCACATGGGAGGCTGGGAAGTAAGTTACAAGGCACAGGGGTGTGTACAAAGCTAGTGCGATGGGTAGGGAACTGGCTTCAGGGAAGGCAACAGAGGGTGGTGGTGGGTGGGGAGCTCTCATCCCTAAGGGTAGTGATGAGTGGTGTTCCGCAGGGCTCAGTGTTGGGGCCAGTGTTGTTTGGGATATTCATTGCAGACATATCATTGGGCATCAAGACCAAGACCAGTCTGTTTGCTGATGACACCAAGATGAGAGCAGTGGTGGACAACCTAGGGGGATGGCAGGGGTTGCAGGATGATCTTGCAAAGCTGGAAAGCTAGTCAGACACCAGGCAACTGGGATTCAATGCCACAAAGTGCAAGGTGCTGCATTTTGGGGAAGAAAACCCAAGGAAGAGTTACCAGCTGGGGGGAGTGCAGCTAGCCGAGACAGAGAGGAGGAGAAGGATCTGGGGGTGCTTATTACGGGGTCAATGAACAACCGGCACAATGTAGGAAGGCAGCTGCAAAGGCCAACAAAATGCTAGGTTGCACTGCAAGGGGTAAATCCTAAAGGGTGGAGGTGATTCTGTCACTGTATAGACCATTAGTTAGACCGCATCTGGAATACTGCTTGCAGTACTGGCGCCCGTATCTGAAGAGGGGCATTAAGTTACTGGAGGGGGGTGCAGTACAGAGCGACAAAGATGATTCGGGGGCTGGGGGACTTACCATACGAGAGCAGGCTGAGGGAGTTGAACATGTACTCACTGGAGAGGAGGGACAGGGGTGATATGATTGAAACCTTCAAGTACATGAAAGGAATAAACAAGACAGGTATGGAGGGGCTATTCAAAGTAAGGGAGGGGAGAGGCTCCTGGGGCCATGATATGAGACTGGAGGGAGGAAGGTTCAGGAGAGAGAGA
This sequence comes from Neoceratodus forsteri, assembly GCA_016271365.2. NCBI lineage: Eukaryota > Metazoa > Chordata > Ceratodontiformes > Ceratodontidae > Neoceratodus > Neoceratodus forsteri. The sequence continues at coordinate 958,115,966 of CM028130.1, read as the reverse complement.
GAGATGAGGAGACACTTTTTCTTAGAGATGGTGGTAGCTGGGTGGAATGCGTTACCAGCGGAAGTGGTATCCAGTAGAACAGTGGGCTGCTTCAAAAGGGGCTGGGACAGAGCAAGGGAGGTCAAGGGTGGGGGAGGGTGGGAGGGAGGGCAGCTCAGAATAAGGGTGCTAACTGCACATTCGAGCAGACTTCATACACCACTAGGCCTTTATCTGCTGACAAATTTTGTATGTTCGTAAGCAGTGAGAAGTACAACATTGTAAGATGAGCAAACAAACGTGGGTAGCGGTTACAAAACCCACAAAACAAATACATTCGCAGCAACAGCTAGTAGACATAACATGGATCACTAATTACAAGACCCAAAAACAAACACAGTGGTACAGCCAGAGCAAGTAAGCAATTTTGGATTCAGCATACAAAGCTCGAGGCATAAATAACACAGCCTGATATAGGCAAACTATTAAAACACAAAATGGAGCCTCAGTAATAATGCTAGTGCAGGTGCAGGACCTGTACTGGCACAATAGTAAGGATGAAATTTAGAAGCAGAATAAAACACAGGAGAAGGGAAAAATCAGTACAAGCTGAGAAGTACAGCAAGGTGGGACATGCGGGACTATGGGGAAGTGGATAGCTCAGACGGGAGACAAAGTTAATGTTTAAGGAGGGGAGGGTTGGGAGCACTCTGGAAAGGGTAGGGATCTGAGAAGCCTTTTAAAAGAGAAAAGGGAGGGTGACTGTCGGAGGTCGGGGGGGAGTTTATTCCAGAAACAACGAAAATGAAAGAAGAAAGCAAACTGACCAGAAATGGATTGGGGGCGAGGGTTAGAAAAGGTGCGTGTACCTCTGTGGTGAATGGAGCAGTTTGAGGTGGCAGCTTGGGATAAGTGAGTGGAGAGGTAGGTCGGGGAGGGTTCCAAACTAGAACTTAGCAACAAAGGATGCACCGTAAAGCAATCTCCTATGAGACAGACAAGCAAGGGAAAGGACGGAACATAGAAGACAGTGGTGGGTAAGGAAGGGGGAGGCGGCAGCAAAGTGACAGAAGGAGTTTAGCAGGGTGTCCAGTCTGGCAAGGGACAACTGAGAGGCAGTTCCATACACCACTTTGGCATAATCAAATATGGGTAAGATCATTTTGGTGATCAGTTCTCTGCGGGTAGAGAGGGGGAAACTGTCTTTGTGCCGATAGAGGGCACTCAGTTTTTGGCGTAGCTTGGCGCATATGGCATCGACGTGGATGGAGAAATCCAAGTGGCTGTCCAATCAAACCTCCAAGTATTTGAAAGCTGGAACAGTTTTAAGGAGAGAACCATCCAAGGTAGTGAAGGAGAGAGAGGACTGAAGGCTGGCCAGTTTTGGCCTTGCTCCAAAAGTCATGGACACTGGGTTTTTTCTGCATTAAGTTTGAGTTGGTTGTCCTTGAACCAGGACTGAACTCTGCTGAAATCTTCCTGAGGGGGGCCTGAATGCTGATAACGGAAGACCCAGAAATGAAAATAATAGTGTCTTCAGCTTACATGTAAATTTCAGAAGATTTGCAGACTGATGGGAGGTTGTTTATGAATAGAGAGAAGAGGATGGGGGCCAAAGATGGAGCCTTGAGGGTCCCCGGAGAGGACAGGAAGCGGGAAGGACATAGCAACACCTATTTGAACCAATTGTTCCCTATCTAGAAGATAGGAACAGAACCAGTTAACAGCAGGTTCAGCAAGGCCAATACATCTAAGATGTTGTAGTAGGAGACGGTGGGAAACAGAATTGAAGGTTTTTGCCAGGTTGATGAAGATGGTGGCAGTAATATGGCTCTTATCCATAGCACAAAGTATTGAATCTGTGACTCTTGGTAGCGAGAAGATGGTCGAACGGTGTTTCCTAAAACCAAACTGAACTGGAGAAAGAGTGTTTGTGTTAGCTAGGAAATCAGACAACTTGGAATGAATGAAGGATTCTTACAATTTTGTGAGAGAGGGAAGAAGAGAGATAGGCCTATAGTTGCCGGGGGCAGTGGGATCACCTCCCTTGTGGAGGGGAAGGACCTTAGCCAATTTCCAAGCCTTTGGAATGGAGGAAGCAGAGAGATAGATAGATTTAGGATATGGGTGAGTGGGGCTGTTATGGCAGTAGCTGAGATATGGAGCAGCTTGGGGTGGAGACCATCGGGGCAGGGCTTTGTTGAATTTAGGTGAGGAGGGCAGAGTAGACTTCAGAGTGAGAGAAAGGGGGAAATGGAAATTAAGAGGTTGACCAGGAGCAACCATTTGGGTGGAGGGGGTTTCGGGGGGTTCAGGGGTAGGGGTAGGGGTAACAGGGAGAGCGCAAGTGGCAAAGAATTTATTGAAAGTCTCTGCGACTGATGCCGGGTCAGAAACAGGGGATCCGTCAACATTTAGGACAGGGGAGATGAGTTGGGCAGGGGAGTCTAGGAGAGAGTGGAGAACCTTACAAAATGACAAGAGGGTGTGTTTATCTTGCTGCAGGTGGCACCTGATGTAATTTGCCTTGGAGAGGCGGATGGCCTTAGTGCAATTATTTCTAAGGGCTTTATAAGCTTGGAGGTCTACTTGAGATAAGGATTCTTTATAGTGATGCCAAACTTTGTCCCTGGCTGTGCACTTAACAAGCAGGGTGGCAGTCATCCAGGGGTGATGATGTCTTTTCACCTTGAATTTCTTCAGAGGGACATGGAGATTTCCAAATGCAGAAGAGGCTGGAGAAGAGAGAAAGGGCAGAGTCAATGTCAACAGCTGAAAAGATAGTCTGCCAGTCAGCCTCAGACAGCAGTGATGTCAAGATTGGGATGGGGTGGGACCAGATGTATTTGGGGGCTGCACGGGGAATGTAGGTCTTTCTTATACAGATAGTAATGCAATGGTCACTGGTGGCATCAGGCAGTGTCCTTGCTGCAGTGATTCGGTGGTGGTGGGAGGATAAAACCCAGTCAAGCAGAGTGTGATTTTGGGAGCAGGGGTTTAAGCGGGTGGGTTCATGGATCAACTGAATAAGGTTGAGAGCTTCTATTTTTTTTTTATGTTCACGCACCCTTTTCATCGCGGCTTGCCTTCTGGGTACTGTACTGAGGGGGGGGGGCATGCCGAACCTCGGCCCACATCCTGCCTCGGTTTCCCACGGGTGAGGAGGCGGGGACTACTCCCACCAGTACCATGTGTCATGCCTCATCTGACCCAGGTCCACATCACTCCCCTGCCAGCCCCATAATCTGGTGAACTGCAGGGCCATTTTCCACTTTTTCTCCCCATGTCCCAAAGATGTTGGCCAGCAAGGGGATTCATGGAGACAGGCACATGCTGAGACGTGACGCTGCTCCAGCTCCCAGCCAACGTCCAGCCCTCCCATGTGGTGCCCCTCGCTGCAACTCCATCCGTGTGCACTTAGGTGGTGGCACTGCAGCAGGAGCAGCATCCCTCCCTCCCCTCGCGGAGGAAAAGAGGCTTGGGTGCTCACTCTTCCTCACCCCGGCTGACCCTCCAGCTTCACGGGCTTGTTCCTGAATCGGGGTCGCCAGCGTCACAAGTGGTAGCACTACCCAAGATGAAACAAACAGAGAATATAAAGAGAAAATGTGAGCAAGGTATGGGGGTGGCGATAACAGACTGAACGTGACTGCAAACGTGCTCATCAGCATAAAAGTACATCCGGATTTCTATGGAAAGAATCTGGATGGAAAACATAGAAGATTGTGTATGAGCAGTCATACATAACAAGGATATTCTTGTATCGAGAGGTTTCCTTGGTAACAGATGACCTCAAGAGCGCAGCTCAAGAGGTACTCTGTTACCAAGGGAACCTCAAGATACAAAAATTCGCTTGTTTGTGTATGACTGCTCATACTCAATCTTTTATAGTGTACGGGCAGTCTCAGCATAGAAAATCACACAAAACCAGCTAGAGAAGACAACAGAGAATAGAGATGTTACCATTTTCTTTTTTTTTAACTGACAGTGTGCTGCAGATGTTTCTGCAAGTTCACGTTTAAAAAAAACAGCAACTTCCAGCTTAACTGGATTGAGGAAAGCAACTATGTGGCAGCATTCCAAGTTGTTACGCTGCAGTAGTGACATAGCTAGTGCAGCATAACAGCTGTGATGACACAGCTACTGCAGCATAACATAGAGGACAAGGCAGTTGTGATCGAGAGGTTTCCACAGGGGCGGAGGAATAGCCGGTGCAGCAGGTGCGATGGCACAGGGGCCCGACACCCTTAGGGGCCCAATAAGTTATTCAGTGTTTTACTTCTTTTTGGTGAAAGATTCCACATTTTTTAACTGAGACGAGTCTGCGATAGTCAACGCAGTCCCAGACAGCTGACTGAGCTGTCAGTGTGCCGTGCCTGACCTGTGCTGCCCACACGGAAGACCGATCACCGAGAAGGACTAAAGCAGCTGACTGGCCCTGCAATGCGATGGATTGTGCTGCGCCTGCGTGCAGAGCAGAGCCCTCCACACTCCCAAGCAGCAAGCACCTCACAGATTTCATTCTGTTAATGAGTTCAGTCAATCAAATGCAGAGTAACGGCGTATGCTGCTCGTATTCGTGGAAGCCGGTAAAAGCAGTTTGGCATTTTTGGCGGTCGCGAGACCTAAGTCAAGAGTTGGCAAGGAAAGTTCCAGAGCAGCATCGCCCGTCGGTAAGAGACCAACTGGTCCTACAATGTTTTAAAAAATATTACAACTTCCATCATGTGTGCAAGCGTCTGGTCAGGCGGCTGGCAGAGAGCACTACAGCAACAGATGGGCAGTGACAGGCAAAGAAGTTCAATGCTTCGACGGTGGCGTGGTGGCCCACAGAGACTGCAGACAGCCAGCTCTGATGAGTGGTACTGGAGGTCTGGAGGAGGACTGATAACACCAGTTAGTACCAAATCAAGTATATTTAAATGTCTACCTTTCACTTGCTTTTTAATTAGGTGTGTTTTAGGCTGCATGATATCTAGAAAAATATAACCCAATACTAATACTCCCACAGCTTCATGTTTTGCCCAGTCTATTTCCAGGTCAGAAGATTAAAATCTACCACAGTTAGTACAATACATCCCCTTTTTCAGAATGAGATTTCTTTAAGGTGTTATATATGAATCAGTCTCTGCTAATATCTGGTGAAAGTATTAACAATTTTCAATGACTAGGTTCCTTGGCTTGTGAGTGGTTATTGGTTAGCAGTGGGAAGGAGGAGGAGGAGAGCTTGAAGACAACTGAAACATATTGCAGCCTAATATTGCAATTTTTTAATCTTTTTATTGAGACAGTTCAGTACAGCTTTACATATTATTAATCATCATATGGTTACATTAATTCTTCTCATCTTACCATTTAATAAACTGAATCTCTCTCTACACATCATATATCCTATGTTATGGTTAGTTCTGAATTCCTGTTAGGTGTCCTGATAGTCGAGACGAGTCATAGTTCCTTTGTGTTTCTTTTTAATCTTTCTGGGTAGGGCTGCATTTCTGATCCTGGGTGTGACCCCCCTGTCCACTTAGGCTCCTTTACAAGGGGCTTTCCCTACAGGAGGGTAGTCAAGCGTTCCCCCACCCATGCCCAGTCTCAGGAGACCTGCTTTTTCCTTGGCCACAGCCTGCTATTCTGTTTCATTCCCATCAACTGGCTGCTGGTTCCCCCCTTTTTAATACTGTAAAATTTCTGTTGTTGGAAAAGCTTTGTGGTGGAGACTGAGGGAGAAGCTGAGCTGTAGTACACTTTGTAGAGCTTTGCCCAGGAGGCAGCGGTAACCAGGAAGGACAATCGGGTGTACTGTAGTTTGGTTTACATCCCTCAGCGGGCATCACTACAGTAACAGCTGGCTGTACAGTATAGTAGATTTCAGAAAGTAAAGGCTGGTGCTAGTTATTTGTTCTGTGGCAGTTTATTGACACTTGAAGGCAACAACACATACAGTCATTACCTGACATGAGAAGCACTGCACAAGAGAAAAGTTATTCATTTGCATACTCTATTTTCACTTTCTGAGAGAGACTCTGGACTCATCTACTGTGACCACACAGGACTTATATTACAAACATACAGTACACATGAACATCTGAAGAAGCCAGCAGAAGAAGTCAATTTGATCTAATTCTGATCTGCTCATATTGCAGGGTCCTGACTTAAGCTACTGTCCTACCCCCCTAACTCCTCACATCCTTCGTCTTGGAGCTCTTTTTAAATATCCAGCAAATCAGCCACAACACTTCCCACACAGTAAAAGGACAAAGGAAGTCTCAGGTATTTTTAACCAAACAACTTTCCAAAGTTTATGATCTCACCATGAGAGTGTATAGCCTTTCCAGGTACAGGCACATAAATCAGCAACAGGTAGCTCCTAAAGTTTCATTGAATCTTGGCTTTAACTCTGATGGTGAGATAATAAACTTTCAAAAGTTTGGTTAAAAATACCTGAACTTTCACTACTAGTGAAATACCGTATTCGATTTACTAGTCTTTTAACTTGTCACTGAGCACCCAAACCTTGCCGAGGCTTTTTTTATGTCTATCATTTTTAAAACTACATCTGTTTTTCTTTTAGCTAACACATTTATGCTGCCAAGTGGGAGGAGGGCAGATATTGAAGTATTGTTGCTGGTGTTTTGTCGCTCTGCTTATTTTGCTCATGGCAGTAGAAAATTAGGGCGAGGGGGCCCACAATAAAAATCTGCACAGGGGCCCATCTTTCTGTTCGTCCGCCACTGGGTTTCCATGGTAACCAGAGACCTCGAGACTGCAGCTCGAGATGTCTGTTACCACAGTAACCTCAAGATCTAACAACTGCCTTGTTTGTGTATGGTTGCTCATACACAATCTTTTATAGTGTATGGGCAACCATAATCATCACTCCGTGATCCCCCAAACAAGTCGAGAAAAAAAAAATAAGGCTTACTTTGGGATGTGTAGCATCACGCTGACTTCTGCATTGCCGTGGACCGCTCAATTGCGCACGCGCGAATGCATTCGGTCTTGTTGTGCTGCACCAGTGATGTACTCGGTGCAGCACAAGATTATGACGCACCGAGTGCAGTACAACAATGCTGTTCCAGGCATGGATTTCCAAGCGGAACAGCGTTCCACCATACACTATAACTCAATTCTAGTTATGGATTTCTATCCATAACAATATTCTACCATACACTGTAATAATATGATTCCTCTGGACTCCACGAGTAGCTGGGAAATATGATCCTCAACAAAGGACCTCTTGTTGGAGGGGGTGTGGGGAACCACATGCCACCCACACACATATATTCTGGGCGTGTGACATAATACGACCCTTCTGGGAGACAGTGGTGGAAGCACTGACAGAAATACTGCCACAAATGGGGGTCTTAACAGAAGAAATAGCTCTATTTTTGTGGTTCTCACTAGCCCTTAAGGCAAAACTGTGTCAGAAACAATTTAACATATGGACGACGACAGCAAAAACATAGGATAACATATGGTCAGTGGTGTGTAACAACGCTAGGTTTGCCTTCTAGTGGTTCCCTTGGCGACGCTGTTAAACCTCGACAGCGAAGCTCGAGAGGTTTACCAGCATCGCCAAGGGAATCACGAGAAGGCCAACTTAGTTGCTGCCGCCTGCACCGCCGGACCATACGCGTCTTTATAGTGTATGGTGATACATATGGTCAGTGGAGAAGATGCAACACTGCTCTTTTATGAATGCCTGCCGGTCAGTGAGGTCTGGCTTTGAATAGATAGCTGCAGCCATTGTTAACTACTTGCGATACTTTCCCAAGTTTTTTCTACAGTTTACTTTTTGTGTTTGAACTGGTAAAAGATGAGCGTCTTCAGTATCCTAGCAACAGCAAAGCTTTGTGTTCGATGTTGTTACACTACCGATGCGACGTAATGTTGATACTGTAACAGGAGTGTGACGTCACATCAATAGTGTAACAACGCTGTAAAAAGATGATTTTTGCCACATTACAGCGTTCTAACATACATTATAAGGCAATAACATGTCATTGGCTCCCCCCTGACACTCACACAACAAGAATGGAATGATACTGTGATGAAAGATATCAAATGGAATGACTAATGGCAGCTTTGAACTGCCACCCACAAGCCCTGGCCCAATTCAGAAACCAGTGGAACAGCTGGCTCATGTGGATAATGGCACAATGTTCAGATGTGGTCCTCTGAAAGCCAAAGTTAACCCCTCAACACAACTCCCTAAGATCTGAACTAAACAAAAGCCACGAAGTACAGAGGTGAGAGTGATCAGCTACAATATGGCACTGAATGGAGGCCCTAGATAATATTTTATCTATGAGCAGCACACATTCTGAGACACTGATCTCTCTGGAAGTAGTATAAAAATCACATGACTGTAAAACAAAACCATGAACATAGAAATGGGCAGAAACAGGACCCCACCACCATATTTATAAGTAATAAGTTTACTACCACACCAAGGAAAGTCATTACTAATAGGGAAGCATTCATAAACAATACCATGGAATTGTATAGATTGAACAATGTGACGGCATATTTGCATTCTCAATTGTGTTCGCTACATATTGTCACACGTTGATAAAGTGCTTGTCTTTTTTTCGGAGAATAATGTACCTATACAGAGAACAACAGACAATATTAATAAACAGATAATTACAAAAAAAAAAAAAAGTTGGGGACAGGAAAGAGACAGCCACACAAAATGCTCTGTCCCCTGACAACTGTAACCTATAGCAGGGGACAGTACCAGTGCAGCTACAGAAAATACCCTATCCCCTGTGGATTTTAACCTGGTACGGGGGAACAGGATGGGGGCAGCTAAAGAAAATGTCGTCCCCCTAATGATTTTTATATATTTATATATATATACATATATGTATATATATATATATATATATATATATATATATATATATATATACATACACACACATACATTTTTCTGCCTCCCTGTGCTGACTGGCCCCCTGCTACCGGTCCCCAGTCCAGTCACCCTGTCATCCATTGGGATTTACCTCGATGGTACAGAGGTGCCGAACTAGCCAGGTGTGAAGCCTGCAGGGGACCAGTGTCATCCTGCCAGTTAGCAGCATTTTTCCTCCTCCTGTTTTTCATCCACCCATGCTGTGGCCACACATTTGCGTGTGGAGGCACTCGCACACCGTGGTCCCGCAGTGCCCTTCCTATTCATGCCGCCTCCCACCTACACTACCTTCAGGCCTCCACCTGGGGCAGTTGGACTGCGGGGATGACAAGGTCCCTCCCTGAGAGAAGAGAGCTGCTTTTTGTCTCCTCAATCCTGCTCCCAACCCCCCGGCTGACCCCCGACACCCCAGGCTTGTTTCCGAACCTGGGTTGCCGGCATAACGCAAGGTGTGTCATTCAGCACCTCAACCCTCGGTGCCACTAGGCCGGCCCCACTAATGATTTTAACCTAGAAAAGGGGGACTGGACCAGGGCTGCCACATAAAATGCCCTGTCCCCTGACAGTTACCCATGACACCCCTCTCCCAGCAATTCCCGCTGCCCCCACCCCCCTCTATTATTTGCCTCGCACACTAATTAAGTCCACCCTGGGGGGCACTGTGGTGCACATCTACCGACCCGATGTGTCTCACATTGGCTCCTCAACCAGCAGACATATAAAGTAATAAAACTGGTATTTTGAACAGACTAAACACATTTTTACAACCTGCACAGTAATCAACGGGCTGTGCCACACATGGATATATAAGTTGTCAGAGGGATGTTTTGTACAAATAAGGGACCAATGACCAGCTCTAAAACAAGGAATACTGAACACGAGCAACATGAAGCGGCAGTACAACTTGTGTCGGGGAGTGATCCACCATGGACAGCCTTGCAAAGGTCGATGCAAGCGAGCGACAGCAAAGTAGAATCTATCTTGACTCGGTTTGTGGAGCAAGACAGCTAAATAGCAGAAGCTGTGAAAACTGCCTCCCTGGCAGAATCTACTGCAACCAGAGAAATGGCAACAACGAATACAATCGTTAAGGAGAACTCACAACTATGATACTGCCTAGAATCCATTGAAAACTCTCAAAGGGCCCCAAATGTCCGTATCGTAGGTCTCCTGGAACATTGCAAGGGGGATAACCTCCTGTATTTCCTCCAGAACTGGTACCGGGTGCATTAAGAATAGGTTCAGAGCTCAAAGAAGAGAGCTTTATTCGAGTCTACTGGATCTCTCCCCATACAGCAGCAACACGAGGAGACATACCTCAAACTGCTCTTTTGGTCACTTCTAGTCCAGCTATTCGGGATTGGATGTTGCAAGCTGCTCGGGAAACAGATGAACTAAATTTCCAAGGTACTACTGTCCATCTGTTTCCAGACTTATCTTATGCGATTAGAACAAGGCGTAAGAAGTTCGGCGGGATGAGAACGAAACTTCGTAGCCTGGGAATTACTCACTCACTACTGATGCCAGCCAGACTTAGGATGCATTATGGTGGGCATACTTATCAGTATACCGACCCAGAAGAAGTTGGGAGGAAGGTAGAAGCCATCGCAAAGGAATTCCAGCACGCTGACAATCAGGAGAGATTGGAATCGGAGGATGGAGAAACCTGATCAATTTGGGACTTAAAAGTTGGCTTATAAAAAATAGATGATCACCATCAGGTTTTACCTTACCTTGTTTTTCTATATTTCCTCTGACCCCTTTAAATGTTTGCCTTGTTTTGGGCAGGTTAAAGTAAAGATGATAAGGGCCTTGTTGCCGTGTTTTGGCCCATGTGGAGGATTTAAACGCTGCTATGGTGCAGTGCTGTTTAATTCTGTTCACATGTTCTAAAAGGATGATTAAATCCTTTAAGTAAATCTCATGGTTTGAACTTTGTTTGTCGGCTGGGAAAGGGTTGAATCTTGCTGGACACTAAATATCTTATGGGGGAACAAATGTTTGAAATGGGGACCATAACAATGAAGGTTGTTGTAGAAAAATGTTTAGTTATTTCTCTTTTGGATCAGGTCACCCAGAAGCCTTGTAGGGTGCAGTTTATCATGGACTTTTTTCAGGTTGAAAACTTAAAGTGAAAGAAATACCCCTAAATCCGAAAACCAGAATGTATAGATTCCTTTTCCTGGCAACATTTGATGTACTGTAATGGAACATATTTGAAGTCTTACATGAGAAGACTATATGTATTGTTTTCTGTAAAGCACTAAAACATAAGTTAACAAAACCTAATTAATCCACCCCTCCTCTTGGACTGCTTGCCTCCACCCAGTGTGACAAAATAATAATGTTCGTATCTCAAACCAAGAACAGAAATGAGTCTCTATTTCTCTGCCCACCCATTTTACAGTCCCAACTCTGCCTACTCATTTTGTCAGGTGACATCAAGTTGAACCCCAGTCCATGCAAGAGGGCCAAACTTAGCCCACTAATCACATGTCCCACTTGGTCAGACATAAAATTGCTCAAGTTAGCCCACATGAACATACAAAGTATCAGGTGTAAAACAGCAGAACTAGAAACATGGGTACAACACTACAAATCGGATTTCCTGTGCATAACGGAGTCCTGGTTAAAGCCCTCTGTCTTACCCCATGAAGTCTCACACCCGGGCTTCTCCTTCTATCATCGGGACTGGCCCAACAAGAGAGGATGGGGACTGCTAATCTACAGTAGGGTCAGGCTGGCAGTCCGCAGGCTACCTGGCCTACAAATTAACCCTGATGTTGAACATACACTCATTTCAATCACCCTCGGCCAGGTTAAACAAATGACTATAGGATGTGTCTACCTACCCCCTAAACTTGCCTCCTTCTACTTCACTGAGTTCTTCTCCAATCTTGACTCTCTACCATCCAGTGATACCATACTCTGTAGAGATTTCAACCTTGATTAGACCGGACCCAATAGAGCTCAATACCAATTAGCTCTCTCAGATGCCAAACTCGAGAAATTACTCAATCAACCAACTAGATTTAACATGAAGTCAGGCAACCACAGCCTACTGGACTGGATGCTAACCAACAAAAAGGTACACATCAAGGCTGCAGGAATTCTTCCCGATGCGCTAAGCAATCATTCTCCCACATTCTGAGTATGGAAGAACAACTTTCCCCACTCCACCCCCAAAAATCATCAGATCCAGAGATCTAACCAAGTTCAACCCTGCAGCATACCGGCAAAGTCTTGCCTCTGTCAACTGGACCCCATTACCTCCCTTCCTGATGTAAATCAGGCTTTAGAATACCTTATCAACACCTTCACCGTCATCCTTGACTTTCAGGTCCCTTTCAAATTAAGAAGATCCTGAAGCACACACTCCCCCTGGCTTTCTCAGCAGCTATGGCACCTTATGCGCTCCCAAGGCAAGGCCTGGAAATCCTTCAAATGAACTGGACTCCACTCAGACTGGATAACCTACTGCCAACTGGGAACATCTGCAAAGCCAAAACAAACAAATCAAAGCAGGACTATCTACTATCCATGCAAGAAACGCATCTCGCCAGCCCCAAAGTTTTTGGACTCAAATTAGCGCCCTACTTAAAGTCAATGAGCAATATATTCCCCAAAATATGATCTCGAAGGGCTCCCTACTATCCTCCTCAAGGAGATAGCCACCAGTATAAATCTCTTCTTCACAGACCTAGATGCATATAAGACAGGTCTACCTACTACCCACCCGGCCCCGCAAGTTTCTCTCCCAGAAGCCCCCTACCCCCTCTTCCATATAAAAATGACCTAGTGGAAAGAAGTCCTCATACTCTTAATGGGTTTCAACCCCAGTAGTTCTCGAGGATTTGATTCCCTGCCGCCTAAATTCTTCAGGATAGGAGCTCCCGTGCTTGCTCACCCAATCGCACAGTTAATTAACAGATCTTTCCTTACACAGACCATCCCAGACAAATGGAAATCAGTAATCATTGTCCCAGTACATAAAAGCAGCCCAACTAACCTTGTTAAGAACTACAAACCTATATCCCTCTTATGTCCTATTGCAAAAGTCTGGAAAGAATATTATACAATGAGTTTTACTCATTTCCTGAGCAGACCGATACCCTTACCAGTCATCAACATGGTTTTTGGAAATCCAATGGAACAGAATTTGCCCTTCGGAGGGTCACTTCTGATACCTTTCAGGCCATGGATTGAGGATGTGTCACCAGGGCTGTTTTATAGACCTCACAAAGGCCTTCAACCTTGTAAATCATTCACTCCTCATCTCCAAGATCCAATGTCTAGGCCTAGATTCCACCTCTCTAACTTGGTTCACCAACTACTTATCAACCCACTTCCAGTGCATCAAATGGGCTGGCGCCCACTCCTCCCTATCTCCAATCACTGATTGGGTCCCCCAGGGATCAATCCTTGGGCCTCAATTATTCTCAGTCTTCATCAATGAACTGCTGCTGAACTGTGGGGAGGCATCGATTCAGCTACATGTATAGATAGACAATGCCATACCATACACATCCGGCAGAGACATCTCCTCTATCAAGTCTGACCTGGAAAAGGACTTCTAGCAGATGGAATCCTGGTTCAGGTAGAACCTGTTGGTCTTGAATACTAAGAAAATAGAAACCATGCTGTCCCATCATACCTCCTTCGATATAACCTCCCAGCCTCCCTTTGTAGTCTTTACCTTCTCTGGGGTGCCTTTAGAAGGTGTGGGCTCCTTCAAATATCTGGGTACGACTCCAGATGAGCACCTATCTTTTGAAGCGCATGCAACAAATGCCATAAAGGCAACTAATAAGAAATTTGGTCTCCTATACCGTACTGCCCCCTACCTCACACCCCATGTTCAGAAGACTATTGTCACGGCTACCCTTCTCCCAGGCCTATTCTATGGGGCCCCAAAAACTCACTCTGTCAAAACCTCCGTTTTGGCCAAACTAAAACAGACCTATTACAGAATTGCACGCATTGCGGCCAAAGCACCGGGCATGAGCCCATCACTGTGACATGCTCAACTCCCTAGGCTGACCATCCTTTAAGGCCTGAATAGACTTCTCTGTACTTTGCACCGTCTTCAAACTCAACCACCTTCCCTCCCCACCCATCCTACCCAATCTACTCTCACAGAAATCCTTCCCTTGGACCCTCAGATCCTCCCACCACCCCATAAAAAGCATACCAAAAACCCACTTAGCCATAGGCAAGAGATCCTTCTCTTCTGCAGCACCTCACAAATGGAACAACTTCCCACCCAGTTTACTATAGTGTATATCTCTCCCCCAGTTCAAGAGACTCTTCAAAGAAATCTTCTTCTCTCCCCCTATTTGTAACAGCAACTGCACCTAATCCTTACCTGCCTACTTGTGTCTCCTCGCCCTCCTTCTTCCCCCCTCTATTCATGCCTGTCCCACCCTGATACTCTTATCATCTCCACACATCTCCCCTCTCTTGGCTTCACCTTTCTCTGCCCTGCATGTATATGTAACCCATAGGTGGTGCTATCCCAAAGGCTACTACCCCTGCCTGCTTGGCTACTAACAGGTTAAGGGGCCTGAGTTCTGAAACGGGTGCCTCCACCCAGAGGTTAGGGTTGGTAGTGATCAAACTAGCCTGGGCACAGCCCTCTAACCCCCCCCCCCCGCAGTTCCTGCTAGTGGCCCACACAATAAGCACCTTCACGATTGACACGTACCATCAGGGTTGATTTCTCCAGTTCGACCCTGAGGACCCCCTGTAAAACAGGTGTAACCCCTTACAAATGGGGGTTCCCAAAAAGTCTTCCTTGAGCTTGCCTAAATGCTCATTGCCAGGCTGGTGTCCTGCATTTTTAGCAGTTTAAATGTGATTACCAGAACTTGCATAGCCTCTGTGTACTGTCTCTTTAAGAGCTGCCTAATTGCAGCTTAAGTAATCTGAGAAGGAGCTCTGTTGAAAAATGTAACTATTTACTGAAAATCATTTAGAGTGATAATGATAATGTAGTTTGTCTAACCTGCTTTCTTTGTAGCAAGGACTGTTTTGTTTGTCTCCACTATCTTGGTTCTGGCCTGCAAATTGGACCAAGAAGTACAGGTGGGACCTAAAATGTAGCCAGACTACAGGAGCTGTCTGAATTCAAAATCTGTAGGAACTTTAGTTTGGAGCTTTTTTTGCGCCTTTTTTGCAACTGAAGGGGGGGCTCTTGCTTTGACTGACAGCCAAATCAGCCAAACAAATCTTTTGGATCTTGGGGAAGTCCCGGGCTGCTTGCAGTTTTCAGTTAGAACTAAGCTGGAAGCTGAGCAAGAAGTGATTCTGAAGTGATTCTGAGAGCAATTCTGAGTGGATTCGCATGGGAGAACTGTGAAAAGGCTGAGAGTTTGGCCTCCATGTCTGCCTGCTGCTCCTGAGAGGGAGAGAAGAGAATTATTTTGGACTAAATCCAAGTTTGTGTGACTAAAGTAAGCTACTGAAGCGGGCCAGGCTCAACCTGAAGAAGACTGAAGATTTTGCTGAATGCAATCGGCCAGTCAGGAGTTCAACTACCCTAAGCTCCGGTGTGTGCAGAGACTTTGCAGATTGTGACTGGGGCGCTTTTGCCTGGTACAGTAGAATTCCCGTACATGTAAATGTGCTATGAGCTGCTAGTGGGTTGTGAGTTAGTTCCCCACTGTGTGAACTGTGTTCTGCTTGCTGGAAGCTGTATCCAGCCCAAAACGGACTGCTTCCGAACTTGTCTCCATGTGGTCTGGGCTTTGCCAGACTGACCTAGCCAGACTGCACAGAGAAGCCATCGATGAGAGATCTGCCTGGGGATCAGCCCCCCTGCTCCATGCTTGAACAGGAACGACGCCTCTGCGACTCGTGTGGGCCCTGCTTCTCCTGGCATTCCAGATCAACCACCTGCAGTCTCAATTTTCATCCAGCCTGTGTCCAGTCTTGGGTATCGTGAGTAAATACCGGGGTAACTCCCTACAACAACAGCTTAATCTGAGTGTGTCATCTGATTGTTTTGTTGTTTCGTTTCCTTTTCGAACTGAGCCCTCTGGCTCCGGATTACAAATATTGTGTACGTGTTGTGTTTTCCATCACAGGGCCCCAACCAGCTGCAACCCCGGGCAACTGTCCTGACTAGCCCACCTCTTCTCCACTTGGGTACCCAGAGGTGGACTGTGTGGGGGACTCAAAGCACATGCATAACTGCTTGACTGATATAACTTTTAAGCTAATTAACCTGATTTTGCCCCTCCCTTGTTCAAGTCCCCTGAATAAATCAGATCTAACTTTTTTCTGCATGTAATCTGACAGTGGTTCCAGTTTGTGCTCAAAGTACTGTACTGTTGCTATTTGCTGTGCTTAACCTTGTTTTACACGGGGTCCCGGGTCCCCAGGGTCGAGCCAGAGGAACCAGCCCTGGCGGTAAGTGCAAACAGTGTGGGTACTTGTGTGGTGTACCAGTGGTATTGTGAAAGTGATTATTGTACAGTGTTCAGCCCACTAGAGGGAAAGGAGGAGGGGGTTACAGTGTCTCGGAGGACTGTGCCCAGGTTAGCTTGACCACTACCAACCCTGACCTCCAGGTGGAGGCAACCGTTTCAGAATTCAGGCCCCTTAACCTGCTACTAGCCAAGAAGCAGGGGTAGTAACCCTTGGGATAGCGCCACCTAGGGGTTACACAGGGTTAGGAAGCACAAATGACAACAGTAAAATCTAAAGCACAAACTAGAAACACAGTCTGGTTGAACTGCAGAGAAAAGAATAGATGTGATTTATTCAAGGGGCTATAACAACGGAGGGGTGTAATCGGGATAATTGGCTCATAAACTACATTAATCACACTGTTATGCATGCAGTACAGAATCCCCCTCACACTGTCACACACACACACACACACACACACACACACACACTGGGTACCCAGGTAAAAGGCAGATGGGCTAGCTAGGATCATTGCCAGGGGAAGGCCGGAGTCACAGTTGGTTGGGGCCCTGTGATGGAAAAAACAACATGCACGCACACAATTTGTAATCCAGAGCCAGATGGCTCAGTTCGTGAAGAAAAGAACTAGCAGAGGAATCAGATGACACACTTTGATTTAACAGAAATTGCAGGGAGCTACCCTGATATTTACTCATGGTACCAAAGGCTGGACACAGGATGGACGAAATGGAGACTGCTGACAAGTAGTCTGGATGGCCAGGGAAAGCAGGACCCACACAGTGCAGCAAGGCGTCATTTCCGTTCAGGCGTGGAGTGAAAGGCTGATCCCCGGGCAGGTCTCTCGTTGATGGCTCTTCTCGGTGCAGCAGGGTAGTCTGGCAGGGCCCTTGTGGCAAGGCCCAGCCACATGGAATCAACTGCAGATTCAGTCCACTTGTGCAGGCTACAGATTTTAGCAAGCAGCCCACAGTTCACACAGTGGGGAAATACAGCCTGACCCACTGTATTCAAACAGCACATTTATATGTAACAGCAAGCAGCACACAGTTCATGCAGTGGAGAAATTCAGCACGACCCACTGTCATCGAACAGCACATTTGTATGTAAAAGGTTGTACAATACCAGGCGCACTGCTCCCTGGTCCCAATCGCAAAGTCGCTACTCTAACTGGGAGCTCTGAAGTAGTTGAAGTTCCTGACAGGCCAATCGCATTCAGCAAAATCTTCAGTCTTCTACAAGTTAAGTCTGGTCCCAATTCAGTAACTTGCTTAAAAGCACACGGCTCGGATTTAGTCCGAAACAATTCCCTCACTTTCTCTGGGCCAAAAACAGGCAAGCAGGCCAGGAGTCAGGCCTTCCACAGTTCTCCCGCGTGAACTACTGCGCAAACGGCTGCTCGAACTAAAGGAGCTGTTGGTCTCTCAGCTTCCAACTTAGATCTGGCTTGCCAGCAGACAACTCAGGGGATTTCCCTCAGATTCAAAAGGTTTGATTGGTCGATTCTGCTGTCAGTCACAACATGCTCCCCCTGTTGGTGCGAAAAGGCACCAACAGTCCAAAACTACAATTCCCAGAGTCTGGCTCCACATATGCCCTTAGCTGCAGGCTCCATTTTAGAGTCCCCATGTACATATTGGTCCAGTTCGGCAGTTCGGGACCAAAATGGTGGAGCCAAACACAGCAGTCCTTGCTGCAAAGAAGGCAGGTTAGAACAAACTACATTACCATTACTACTTTAAATGATCACCAGCAATCAGTTACATCTTTCAGCAGGGCTCCCTCTGCACAACCAGCGATGGCAGAAATGGAGTGATTAGTCAACAGCCCGGGCGAGACTCGAGCAGGGAAACACTCAGACCCCCCATTCAAATTAATTATATCTGCAATCAGGCAGCACTTAAAGAGACAGTACATGGAGGCTTTAACGGCGCTCACTGGCAACAACATTTAAACGCCGAACATCAACTGGGCAGCGAGCGTTTAGGCAAGCTCTAGGAAGACTTGTCGGGAACCCACATTTGTAGGGGGGGTTACATATATATCTAATAAACTGCCATATAATGGAGTCATTTTGTTACTGCTACTTGTCCAAGCTTGCTATGCATTTGCACCTTATTCTATTTCTCAGCAATTGGTTTACTATGCAAGTGATAATGTACTTTTGTTATCTGTCCTCACCTGTTTGTCACGATTGCTGTATTAATGTACTTACACTCTAGCCACTTTATGTATAGAGTCTTATCTCTCCGTATATGGAATGCCTCTATTCCCCAGGTCGACCCTGAAAAATGGACGTCTGTCCCAGTGGGCCCCCCAGATCATCAAAATTCAAATAAATAAATAAATACATTTCAACTTACAGAGGGGGACAGAACTGAAGCAGCTATAGAAAAT
The DNA here is from genome assembly GCA_016271365.2 of Neoceratodus forsteri. NCBI lineage: Eukaryota > Metazoa > Chordata > Ceratodontiformes > Ceratodontidae > Neoceratodus > Neoceratodus forsteri. The sequence continues at coordinate 958,097,245 of CM028130.1, read as the reverse complement.
GCCCTGTTCCCTGTCGATTTCAACCCAGAGCAGATGACAGAACTGCACAGCTACTGAAAATATCCTGTTACCATAAGAATTTTACCCTAGAGAGGATGATAGGACCGCCCAGCTACAGGACATATCTTGTTCCCATAACAATTTTAACCTAGAGTGGGGTCAGGACCAGGGAAGCCATAGGAAATGCCTTGTCTCCTGACAATTTTAATCTACAACAGGGAACAGGAATGGGGCAGCTACAGAAAATGCCCTGTCCCCTGCCAATTTCAACCTATGGCAGAGGACAGGACTGAGGCAGCTAACGAAAATGCCCTGTCCCCTGCCGATTTCAACTCAGAGCAGAGGACAGGACTGGGGCAGCTACAGAAAAGAACAGTTACGTAAGAACTTACCATAACAGTAGATCGAAAGACTCTCTTGCAGCAGATCCCACATTAGGAACTGCAGCCGTCAAGTACCAGGACCACATGGAAACATTTTTTGCTAGCAGCCTATCTGGGGCCGCCCACAGCGATGTCACCACTTCGGCAGGCCCACGCCCTCTTCAGTTCCCCAACAGAGACCACCCAGCAAGGACGAGAGACCAACCAGAAAGCACATGTGAAACAGAAGGTTGTCCATCCTGGAGAAGAGGGAACAGAAAAAGGAGACTCTGAATGAAAGGGGAAGGTGGAAGGGATGCCATAACCTGCTGCAAGAGATACTCTCAAAGATCTACTGTTACAATACATTTTTACATAAATGTTCTATCTTCTTCGAGGATATCTCTTGCAGCAGGTCGCCCCTTAGGAAGAAGTCCCAAGCAGTACTGCAGGGACCAGATTGGGCGGTTGGAAAACAGGGACCTAAAAGAGGAGGCCCTGTAAAACAGTTAGGCCGAAATTTTCCCACCTTCTAGTGGCAATGTCCAGACTGTAGTGCCTAGTGAAAGTGTTGATGGTACTCCAGGTGGCAGCAGCACAGATTTCAGCTGCAGAAACCCCTCTGAAAACAGGCAACAGAAGCGGCCGCACCTCTGGTCAAGTGGCCTTTTAACAGTCCCAGGAAGTTCCTTACCATACTTCCTGTAACAAAAAATACAGCTGGCTAACCATATGGACAGACACAGTTAGGCATGCCCTTTTTCCTGGGGTGAATGAAACAAACAGCTGAGAGGACTTCCTGCAGTCTCTCATGTAGTAAACATAATATCTAAGAATTCTGTGTACATCCAAAGTATGGAGCAATGCTTCCCCTGAACTGCCATGCTCCGGGTAATACACACGCAGTTGGATGGCTTGATTCAGGGTAAACTCAGACACCACCCTCAGTAAGAACTTAGGGTTAGTGCACAAAGACACCCTGTCTTTGTGAAAAATCAAATAAGGCTGCTGACCCGTGAGCGCTTGTGGCTCAGAAATCCTTCAAGCAGATGTAATAGCAACTAAAAAATAACGCTTTTCATGACAGAAATCGTAGCTCGCAAGTTGTGGCAGGCTGAAAACAAGTCAAAGTAAGCTTTTCTAAAACAAAATTCAAGTCCCATGCCAGGACATGGTTACGGATGAAAGGCTTCAAGTGCAGGATGCCTCTCAGAAATGTATGGACCACGTCCAACTGGGACATCGTACGGCCCTCAATGGGCACATGGAAGGCAGATATGGCAGACAAGTGCACCTTTAGAGAAGAGTATTTAAGTTGGGCATCGGACAAGGACAGTAAATACTCTAGAATCTGGTTCACCGGGCAGGTGAAGGCATCCATGTGAAAGGAAGCAGCCCACAAGCAAAATGCTTCCACTTCATGGAATAAGTTGCTTTGGTGGAGCGTTTTCTGGTGGCTACCAGGACGTCAGACACTTTAGGGGAGACAACAAACCTGGCAATGACTATGTCTTCAGCAGCCAGGCATGCAGGTGAAGAGACTGAAGGTTTGGATGGATGAGGGTTCCCTGTTCCTGTGACAGCAAGTCTGGGCACAGGGGAAGGGGCACTGGAGGCTCCACTGCTAACTGCTGCAACAGTGGGGACCAAATCTGATGAGGCCAAAGGAAGCCACCAGAATCAAAGTGGCACCCTCCATCTGGAGCTTAATTAGCACACTTTGAATCAGAGGAATGGGGGGAGCATAGAGGAACCTCCCTTTCCAAGAGAGGGAAAATGCATCTTGCCGCAAAACTCCATGCCCTGGATCAAGCGAGCAGAAAAGCTGCAGTTTTGTGTTGTATGGGGATGCAAGAAGGTCCAACTCTGGATGATCCCACTTGTCGAACAGGTCTACAATCGAGGTCAGCAGTTCCCACTCATGCATCCAGGACTGTGACCTGCTGAGCCTGTCTACCAAGGCATTTTGGACACCTGGAACATGGATAGCCGACAGCTCTAGGATGTGGTTCAGAGCCCAGTATCAAACCCTCATCACCTCCCTGTACAGGAGGTAAGAATGGGTGCCCCCTGCTTGTTGATGTAATGCACCACACTGACGTTGTCTGTCTGCATGGACAGATGGCCTGGGGACAGGAGGCACTGGAAGGTCTGCAGACCATACAGGACAGCTCTCATCATGAAGACATTGATATGAAGGGATGTCTCAAACACAGCCCATGTCCCTTGAGTCTGGCAAGGACCCAAATGCATGTCCAAGCCTGTCCCTGAGGCATCCATTGTGAGGATCTGATAAGAGGAGGGAATGAGAAAAGGAACCCCCTTGTGGCTGGGTTCCATCCACCACAGGGGAACTTTCTTTACCGGCGACAAGACCTTCTGATCTTACTTCGAGACACAGCTCTTGCAGCAGGTTACACCATTAGGACTGAAGCCGTCAGGCGCCAGGACCTCACGGAAAAATTATAGCTAGCTAACTACAGCGGGGACCCCTGACGTCGGTCCGCCTCAGGCGTCAGGCGTGGTACAAAGGCGGTCCCGCCAGATTCCCAGTTCTTTTCCGCCGCGCGACTTAGCTACCTGACCCTTCAGTTACCAGTCCATGCGTGACGCGTGAATAGTGCTTTTTTCGACAAATTTCTTTTTTTCAATTTCTTCAAGCAAGATCTTGATGTCATCACCAACTTCTGGCCATCCATCAAGTGCGCTTGTGGAAAGCAGATCCCGTTCAAGGACCCCCACCGGCCTGCGTCGGTGCCTGGGCCGAACCACGATACCGGGCCTGTCCCTTCTTGCCAAGGGTTCAACAGCCGCACCGGATCCGGCGTCAGAAGGCTTTGCAGGCGCTTCTGCTGAGGAACAACTGAAGACCATGTCCTCCAAGGGGGGAAAGCTCCAAGGTCCACAAGCACGCGGAGAAGAGAAGGGAGAAGGCCCCTTCCAGGTCCCCATCCAGGGGTTCGGAGTCCCGTAGCTCCGGTTCGAAATCTCCCCCGGCTGCAGTGAGGAAGCCTTCCTCTCAGAAAAGATCCGCCAGGCCTTCCTCCCCTTCCAGGGCCTTGGCGAAGTCCGGAGCGACACCATCACCACTGCAAGTCGGGTTCCCGCTCCTCGGTACCCGACGTCAGGTCTTCATCGGTGCCTCCACGCAAGACGCTGGAGCTCACGCCCTTAAAAAGGCCTGTAGCCCAGACGCCGGCTCGACAGCCGTCAGCCGTGCGCCCTGCTTCCCTGGAGCCACCGTCGGCCCGACGACCGACGCCGGCCATTGCATCCCAGCGGACGCCGGTAGGGGGACCGACGCCCGCCCCTCCTGAGAAGAAGAAGGCCCTGTTGCCTCCGACCGACGTCGGTCAGGAGCCTCTATCGGAGGAGGACCTAGAGCAGCCCGAGGACCAGACGGGTGACCCCGATCCCGTCAGTACTCCCAGGGAACCCTTGCCATTACCAGAGCCCCCTGTGGAGCCGACGCCGGGACCCGACGACCACCCACCGGCTCCCGGGCCGTCGTCGGGCCTCTCTCTAGCGGAGGTGAAAGATCTGTTCACCTCCTGGTGGGATACCATTAGGAAGGACATGGTTCCCCCTCCTCCTCCTCCTCCTACTCCGGTTCCTGCCCCCTCGCCATCCGGGTCGGCAGGCGTGTTCCTCCTCCCGGGAGCCTGAGAACCCTCCCAGGGGAGACCTGATAAGCGGAGACCTCGTGAAATCCTCTTCTGGATCACCCAGCCCCAAGAGATCCAGGAGGCATGACGTATCGCCTTCAACGGAGGACACGGGATCAGACTACTCCACCTCTAGATCCCCATCTCCACTCTCCATCCCTTCTCGGACCACGTGAGATGCCTAGATCTCCTCCGGATGATCCCTCGTTCCTTGATATTATGAGACATATACAAGAGAACATGGGATGGGATGCTGAAGACTTAGACCCGAAAGTGCAGCCTGCCAAATATCTTCAGCAAAAGGACCCCAAGCCTGTGGTGGTACCACCCTTGGTTGGTGACTACTGGATCGCCACCAAGGCGCGTAAGCGCCCACTGCCTCCCGGCGAGACCGAAGAAAGCTGATCGCCAGGCCAAGGCTCCTAAGGACGACCAGTACTCTGCGCAGCATCCTCAGGCCGATTCTCTGGTCATCACAGCCTCACATGACCGGTCACAGAGGCCACAACATTTGAGCACCCTACACGGACCCAGAGTCCAAACAACTGGAGCGCATTGGGTAGGCGCCGTATGCTTCCGCTACCTGCGCCATCAGATCCCTGAACTATTTAACCCACATGGCTCAGTTCCAGAGCGCTTTGGGGAACAGGGTCTGGAAGTGGCTGAAAAGATGCCGAAGGTGAGCAGAAGGAGGAGATGCTTCAGCTCCTCCGTCACGGGTTCAGAGCGTGGGGACCCAAGTGCTAAGAGCAGCGTTGACTCCAGCGGACTCATCGGCCCGAGCAGCAGCCTCTGGCGTATGCCTCCGAGACACTCTTGGTTGCGGCGTCTCGGTTTACCCCAGCGTCAAAGAACATCTTGGGCGCCCTTTTGAGGAGAGGTATTGTTTGGTAATCCTACAGAAAGATCCTTACCAAACCCAAGAGGCCGGGAAGGCGGTAAGGTCGGTTCAGGCCATGTACCCGACCTAAGCTTGGTTTCCTTCGTAGAACCAAAGCCCGTTCCGTCTTGGCAGACGCAAGGCAACAGACCGCTCCGCTGCACCTCAGAGGAGCTCTGGTTTACGTAGAGCCCAGGGCAAACACCCGCCAGCCGAGGCCAGCGTTCTCCTAGGCAGGCCCAGCCAGCGGGTCCATCTGCCGCCACAGCCTGACTCCTTTCGGCCCCGCCCCTCAGGATCAGCGGGAGTTAATAGTCGAGTGCGTTGCGAACTTCCTGCGGGATGGCAGGCCATTACCACCGACAGGTGGGTTCTTCAGTTAGTCAGTCTAGGCCACTTTATAGAATTCGCAGGAAAGCCACCTCGAGGCCTCCTTTGCTCTCCGGTATCAGGGTCAGCACAAAGCCTTGATCTGGCAAGAAGTACTGCGCTACTAAGAAAGGGAGCGATAGAGTCGTCCCAGAGAACCAGAGAGGACTAGGATACTATTCCCACTTCTTCCTGGTTCCCAAGAAAACAGGGGACCTCCGTCCAATCCTGGACCTCAGCGACCTCAATGTGTCGGTCACTTACAAGAGATTCTGCATGGTGACCCTTCGGGTCTTATCCCCATGCTCAAGCAGGACGCCTTTTTAGCGTCTCTAGACATGCAGGATGCCTACCTGCACATCCCTATGGCTCAGGCGCACATGAGGTTCCTGCGCTTCGAGTTTCTCGACCACCACCTTCAGTTCGAGCCCTTCCTTTCGGACTGTCTTCCGCACTCAAGGGTCTTTACCAAGTGCATGGCAGTTGTGCAGCGTCTCTGAGGAGACAGGGCCACTACGTGTTCCCGTACCTGGACGACTGGCTTCTCGTTGGCCGCCTCCAGGAGGCGTTGCTTCTTCAATCCAGAGCACCCAGGATCTGTTCCGATCCTGGGCATTCTCATAAATTGAGAAGTCTCCTGGTACCGTCGCAGAAACTGCAGTTCATAGGAGCAGTTCTGGACACTGTTCGGGGAAGAGCCTTTCTTCCGGCCGACAGAGCGGAGCGCATCAGATCCCTCATAAGGGACCTATCATTATGCAAGGTTGTACCTGCCAGGTCGGTCCTTTGCTTGCTCGGACACATGGCTGCGGCCATTCCTACTGTCCTTCGCAGACTCCACATGCGAATTACTCAGTGGATGCTCAAAGTGCAATGGGACCAAAGGCAAGACCACTTTCAGCATCGGTCAGACTCACGAATTCAGTGATTCAAGACTGGCAGTGGTGGCTAGCCCAGGGTCGCCTCATCAGGCGCCCCGTTCATTGCGCCATCCCGGAGGTCACCTCACCACGGACGCTTCCAGTCTTGGGTGGGGGGCACACCTGGACGGGGTAAAGTCCCAGGGTACGTGGACCCAGATGGAAGCTCACCTTCACATCAACGTGCTGGAAATGAGAGCGGTCCTCTATGCCCTGCAGGCCTTTCAGTCAGTTATCCCACCGTGTACTCTTCTACTTCAGACAGACAACACGGCGGTGATGTATTACCTCAACAAACAAGGAGGCGCACACTCTTACCCCCTTTGCAGGGAGGCCATGAGAGTGTGGGATTGGGTAATCAGACACGGCGCGAATCTGATCACTGTGCACGTTCCCGGAGTGGACAACACGATTGCAGACGGCCTGAGTCGTTCTCAGGCCAGAGTCCACGAATGGGAACTTCTTCAAGAGGTAGCAGAGGATCTGTTTCTTCGATGGGGAACTCCAGATCTAGACTTGTTCGCCTCCCATCCACATAAAACTGCCCAATTTTGCTCGCTAGATCCAGGGCCTGGTGTTTTCTGGCGAGACGCGTTATCCCTCTCCTGGGCGAACAGATTCCTCTACGCTTTCCCTCCTTTCCCGTTGATCCAGAGAGTTCTTCTCAAACTGCGCAGGGAGCACGCACTAATGATCCTGGTGGCCCCATTTTGGCCCAGACAGATTTGGTTCCCTTTGTTGATTCAACTATCTCGGGAACCCCCGCTCCCGTTGCCGCTCAGCTCCCACTTACTGTCTCAGGAGAAGGGTTCACTTGTCCACCGGACCTCGTTCCTTGAACCTGCATGCTTGGCTCCTAGAGACATAGCCATTTTGCGTCACGGGGTCTCGCAAGAGGTTGCAGAAGTCCTTTCTGCAGCCAGAAAGCCGGCAACGCATGCGATATATGCCATGAAATGGCGCCATTTTTGTGTATGGTCGCGAGCACGCGACCTTTCCCCTTTAGGTTGTCCTGTGGGAGTAATATTAGAATATTTGCTCTCCCTCTTTCATTCGGGTCTAGCCTACTCCCTCTATTAAAGTGCACCTCTGTGCCTATTTTCGCTTACCACCTCCCGTGGAAATCGTACAGTGGCTCAGGTGGACGCCTCGGGAATTTCTTAGGAGTGTTACACCTTAGGCCTCCTATTAGAGACCCTGTGCCTCCATGGGATTTTCTCTTTGTCCTGGAACAGCTCACGCTCCCCCCCTTTGAACCTGCCGCGGATTGCGAGCTACGTTTTCTGTCATGGAAAACATTGTTTTTAGTTGCTGTTACCTCGGCAAGAAGAATTTCTGAACTTCACGCTCTCATGTGCAAAGAGCCTTATTTAGTTTTCCACCGGGACAGAGTATCCCTGAGGACGAACCCTAAATTTTTGCCTAAGGTGGTTTCTTCACTCACTTGAACCAGGATATCGACCTTCCGGTCTACTTCCGAGCTACTCAAATAGAGGAGAGGCTCTGCTCCATACCCTGGATGTTCACGCAGCCTGAGGTTTTACCTCAACAGAACTCAGTCCTTTGTAGTTCTGAGCAACTTTCATTTCCTTCTCTGAGAGAATGATGGGCCAACCCGTATCCAAACAGTCCCTTTCTCGCTGGCTTGTCCAGTGTATTTCTCACTGTTATGGTATCAAACAAAAGCCCCTCCCGGGTACAGTCCGGGTCATTCCACTAGAGGGGTGGCTACTTCCTTTGCAGCGCTCAAAAATGTTTCCACTTCTGCTATATGCGCTGCAGCCACTTGGAGTTCTGTGCATACCTTTATCAGGCATTATAGCCTGGACATCGCCTCTCGGTGAAGGGCTGGTTTTGGCTTGGCGTGCTTCAGGGTCTCCTGTCCTAGGTTCAGGACCTGGTATTTATCCTTTATTTTCCTCCTCCGGATTTTCTGACAGCGTTACTGCTTGGGAATCAGTCCTAATGGGTGTAATCTGCTGCAAGAGCTGTGTCTCGAGTAAGATAGTACGATTCGTAGAACTTACCGTAACAGTAGATCTTCGAGAACAGCTCTTGCAGCAGGACCTTCCTGCCTACCTTCCCCTTGAGGAGGCATGGCTCAGTCTTTCTGAGCAGGAAGTAGTTTCTTTCTGTCTTCTGGCGGCGAATCCTAGGTCTCCCATTTTGATGTCAGCCTGCGGCAAGAAGTCTCCGCGAGAACTGGGGAATCTGGGCGGAACGCCCCTTTTGTACCACACCTGACGCCGGAGGCGGATCACGTCAAGGCGGGTCCCCGCTGTAGTTAGCTAGCTATAATTTTTCCGTGGGGTCCTGGCGCCTGACGGCTTCAGTCCTAATGGTGTAACCTGCTGCAAGAGCTGTTCTCGAAGATCTACTGTTACGGTAAGTTCTTACGTAACTGTACTCTCCAAATCGTCAGTTCACTGATCCCACTGTATCCTCAAAGTCCACTGAGGGATGCACATGTGCAGCCGTGCCAAAGGAACCATGGAAATGGCTGCTGCCATCAGGCCCAACAGTCGGAAATAAGTCCTGGCTTTGACACAATGGCTGTTGTACAGTTCCTGGGCCTGCACCATCAGGCGCTCCGCCCTGTCTGGGGGCAGGAAGGTGAAGACCTGAGCCATGTCCAATATAGCTCCTAGGTACTGGAGACGCTAGCCGATATGTACTGGAGACGCTAGCCGATAGTCAACCCCAACTTGGAGAGGTTAACTATGATCTCCAAACTGTTGAATAATTGCAGGGTATGCATCAGGGTCAAAGACGGCTGCATATCCAGGGGACAGATCCAGTCTCTCTTCTAGAGCAAAGGCAACAGGCCTGGGAGGGTGACTAGCCTAGACTTTCTGTACTAGATGAAGTAGTTCAGGTTTCATAAGTCCAGGATAGGCCTCAAGTTCCCAGTGGACTTGGGGATGAGGAAGAAGTGGGAGTAGAACCCCAGGTTCCATTGACTCTTGGGAACAGGTTCTACAGCCTTTTTTTTGCAGCAGTGTACGGACCTCCTCCAGCAACACAGGTACGTGACCTGGAGGGTAAGTTGAAGGCCTTGGGGGAAGATCTGGAGGCATCTCTACCAACTCTAGAGCAGGCCCTTATTCTATGAGCTGCAGCACCTAGGCATCTGTTGTGCTCTCCCACCACTCGTCAAGATGGGGGGGGAAGTGACCCCCTACCACCACATCCTGGGGAACCAGATGGAGGGGGTTGGGCAAGGAGTCAGGCTGAGTTTGAGCCTGTGGACGGGCCTGCTCCACCACCTTCTGAGGACTTTCCGGTGGTGGAGGAGGGGGTAGACAGGGCCAAGGTAGCTGTGCGTTTGCTAGGCTGCTTGGTACCAGACCTAGGCTGATGGGTGACATGTCGAAAAGGCACCCTCTGTCCACTCTTCTGGTGAGTTTGGTAGAGGGAGTGAATAGAATGCAGGGTTCTCCCCAAGGTCTGAAGGTCACCGAGAATGTCCTGCATGTCTCCCCAAAAAAGCCTGTAGCTCCGGAAGGAAGTATTCAGGATGGACTGTTGGACATCAGTAGCGAAGCCTGACACCCTGAGCCAGGAGTACCTCCTCAGGCAAATGCCCACTGCAGATGCCCTGGCTGACGCATATAAGGTATCACAGGCAGCCCTCAAGAGATGCCTGCCCACTTCAGCACTAGACTGGAGGGCACTGAGCATCTCCTGCTTCTGGAGACCCTCAGGGAGGGACCGGGCAGCAGACCTGGTCATTTCCCAGAGGTCATTCTGTTTGAGCATATGACCCACATAATTAAGGACCCTTACAGCCAGAGTGGAACAGGCAAATACCCTCTTTCCCATAAGGTCCAGCTTCCTGGACTCCTTGTCCAGAGGGAGAGAACTGAGGTATTGGGATCTCTTGGATCAATCATGGACCGCGTTGATAACCACAGAATACGCCAGAGGGGTCCCCGTGAAAAAAAGCTTCCCAGAAGGGGCCTGGAACAGCTTGTCCACCTTCCTGGGCATAGAGGGGATCAGGTTAGGCCTGTACCAAGTGGCCATAGTGGCATCCTCATATGCATCAATCACAGGAAGGATAATAAGAGGAGAGGAATCCGGCAGGCCTAGGTAGTGAGCCAGGTTCCACCAGGTAACGCCCTGCTCTGCAGCACTGAACCCCATGGTGGCCTACAGTTGCTGCATCACAGCAATGAAGGAGGGGTAGTCCGGGGAAACCACTGAATGTATTTGGAGGAGTCCTCCCCTGAAGAAGAGACTGTGGAGGTGCTAAAGGGAGTCCTGGCCCCAGCATCCTCATCTTCCTTGTCCTACTTATCAATGAGGAAGAAGTCGAGCCGATAACTGTCATCGTCCCCTGGCTCAGAGAGGGGCATCGAGACATCAACAAGCGAGAGAGAGGGCAAGTCTCAATTAAGCCTGAAGTGATGGTGCTAAAGCTGGCCGAGAAGGCCCCGTCAGCGATGAGGCCTGAGGAAGGACAACCTTCTGCATAAGGTCCAGGATGAAGGAGAACAGAGCATGGATATCAATGGTGACTGGCGTCGGAAGAATGCCCTGCGGCAGCGACAGGGGTATTGAGGCCCCAGCGTCAAGAGGAATGGATGAAGCAGCCATGAGATGGGGGCAGAATGAGGGGCCAACAGAAGGACCTGCATCCCCAACATCGTAGGGATGGTCAGAGGCATCGACTGAAGAGGCCCAATGCATGAAGACTCATGACTATCGCCAGCCACAAGCAGACTGGCATCGCTCCCTGACTGTGGCCCCTGAGCAGGGGCAGGCGTGTCGGCGGGGGTAAAGAAGGAAACCCCAGCAATAAAGGGCCAGTGTCAGTAGAACAGACGGTCCACACTACCAAAGTCCCCCCTGTACCAGACAAGTGAGGAAGGTAGTCGGAATCATTGGCAGGAGAATGGAAGGCCCATCGATGATGAACTACTGCCAGGATGAAGAGGTCCGGTGAAGAGGGCTGCTAAGGTCTACCATGTAGGCGAGAGGGAGTAGGTGGCAATGGGAGTGCCACCGGTCTGGTCGATGACTCCAAAATGGTTAGCGCAGGGAGCGGGGACTGAGAATGCTCCCGGGAGGACAGGTCTTTTCCCGGTGGTGGTGCTTCCCTAACGACTTGTCCCAGGCCTTGATAGAATAAGGGCCCAAGGATGGGGCCGTGGAAGCAGAGCAGCTCCTAGCCTGAAGCTCCTACTCCAAGTTGGTCACCTTCTGTTCCATGAAGAAAGATTTTAGCTCTTTCTGGCACCACGTAACTTCATAGAAGCCGTGGCAAATCTCACAGGCCTGGACATCATGGTCGGTGCTGAAGCAACGGAAGCAGGCCTTATTGAAATCTTTAACCTAGATCTTTTGTCCACAGCTGCAGCAATGGAAAAGATAATCAGATCTGGACATCATATTTCACTGTTTAGAAGACGCAGCTTCTATTGCATTTTTCTATTTTGATCCGCAACTTCTAAACAGGGGTGGCTACTATCGATGGCGGCTTCAATTACTAAGCCCAACAGGCTGCCATCCACATATTATATAGATCCAAAAACATGCCAAAACTACAACCTTAAGTTGCTTGTGTTCAATGCAGCTTTCGTGGTGTGTGGGACAAGAGCAGGGTGGGGGTGAAACTGGAGCAGGCAGCCTAAGGATAAAGGATATGAATAAGTCTACAGGCACCCAAACCGGATTCAAGAATGGAAAACAAAGAAGATGGGGGGAGGAGGGGGCTGCCGAGTGGACTGCGCATGCGAAGAATGGCAGGAGGAACTTGTTATCTGCTGTACTCTTGACATGGAGCCTTTGTAAATGAGTCTCTGACTCAAAGGTTTGTAATTCTGATACCGTTTTAAATAAATAAAAAAATAAATACGCAGCAGTCCGGTAATACATAGGAGCTGAATGAACAATCACAGAATCAGTAAGTGACCTTACAATAAATCTTCACTCCTAAATACTTGATGTCTGGCAGTAGAGCTAGGTAAACTGCACAGGACTACCTGCAGTACAAAACAGTGAAAATAACAATCATATATGAATAAAATACAGGGCAGTACATTCAAACAATCAGGTAAGAACCTATCAGTGCAGCTCTGCTGATGAGTATGGAGTAGGATCCACTACCTGAAGTTGCTGCTGTACAAATGAGTGGTGATGACTGAGTTTATTATTTCACCGTTTCCACGTTGCCCCCTTTAGAAGCCGCGGCTACAAATCAGGGGCAGATTCTATTAATAAATCTATTTTTAGGTGCAGCCATTATTCGGGGGCAGCTTCAAAACAGTGAAATACGGTAAGCAAAAAGAAAAAAGGGGAGTCACTTTGGGGAATAAAATAACTGAAGGACTAGAGTGAGAAATAAAAAACAGAAAGTTCAAGAAACAAATGGCAGTTGACTGAAGTGATGGTGCTCTGTGGAGTCTGAAGTGTGATGGTCCATGGTGGGAAAAGAACTGAGGAGGGCGTGGGGCCGCCCACAGCTATATAGGGGGACGCCGACGTGGTGACGTCGCCATGAGCGGCCCTGGATAGACTGCTAGCAAAAAATGTTTACGTGTGGTCCTGGTGCCTGACGGCTGTAGTTCCTAAGGTGTGACCTACTGCAAGAGATATCCTTGAAGAAGACATGCACTTTTCATTGCTAGTTTCAATGTAGAGTGGGGAACCATGGCAGATACAGAAAATGCCCTGTCCCATGTCAATTTCAACCCACAGTTGGGGACAGGACAGGGGCAGTTACAGAAAATGCCCTGTTCTCTATAAATTTTAGCCAAAAGCAGGGGACTAAAAGCAGCCCCAGGTCTCTAGACTGAAGGGCTCTACTTGGTGGACGGAGAGTCATGAGCTCGTGAGTACATTTATAACCCTGAAGTCAATCCTCTACCAAACAGGCAGCCAGTGGAGATCACAGAGTGCTGGAGTAACATGCTTGTACTTATGCACAGAAGTCAGAAAGTAAGCTGCCGTATTCTTTTTTTTTAATGCTTGTATATTTGGGCCCTCAGTCACTGCCGGGAGACCCCACCCCACCCCATTGGCTAGGTCCTGGCACTAGCCAGGATGTGAGTGTCATGGGGCTCACACTGAGGTTTGTCTTACCCTTGTGCATCCCTTCCCAACCCTCCGTGGCGAGGTCAGTCATGCAATGACCTCAGCGCACAGTCAGGCACATTCCTGCTCCCCGACATGCGAGGCTCGCTGGTCCCCGCTATGTCCAGCTCTCAGTGTGGTCCCAGGCTGCCATACCCACAGCCAATGTGTGGGACTGCTATGCACTGGGAACCAAGTCCCTCCCTCCTTGGAGAAAGAGAGCAGTCCCCAGGATGCTCAGCCTCCCCCCGGCCAACCTTCTACATCCAAGGTCCTCTCCCAAACCCAGGTGATCGGTGCCGCAGGTGAAAGCACTTCCACTGTGCTGGGGGGTCTGGCCCAAGCTGCCATACTTTGCAACAGCTACATGCATTGGATCTGACCACAGGGCAGGCCCTTGTAGAGTACACTACTATTATTGAGTTGAAAGGCAATGAAGACTGGCATAAGCATTCTTATATTGTCAGGTTCAGGAAAGGGTGCAGTCTGGCAACACTTCTGAGATGGCAAAAGCAGCCTCTGTCTCCGGACAGCACTTAGGCCTCCAGGATAAGGCTTTTGTTATAAATAACTTCCAGACTGCTTACAGCCTTTTCTGCCACAACCTGAATTCCATCCAAGATGGGTAAGCCAGAGGCTGGCGTTAAGGGCAGAGACATGACACTCAAGAGTCCACCAGCAGCAATTACATCTTACTGGGATTCAGAACCAGTCAGCTGGAAGCCATCCAGTCCTTAATCTCTGCCAAACTCTGTTCGAGTAACAGCACAAAGCAATGCCACTGACCCTGGCCAGATGCAAAGGAAAGAAAAAACTGGGTACCATTCACATCGCAGTGATACCCTATGCTGTATTTCCCAATGATTTCCACTAGGGGCAGCAGATACAGGGCAAACAATACAATAGAAGTGGACTGAACCATGAGGAACACTGTAGCCAAGGCCAATGAGCTGCGACAGGTGTGATCCAACTACTTCCTCTGTTCTACAAAAGACCAGAACCACATAAGCATGGTGCCAGCAAAACCAGTGTATTCATGAGTCTATCCACCATCGCACTGTGATCCACTGTGTCAAGAGCCGAGGAGAGATTGAGGAGGAGCACAATAGATGTTATACCTTTCCAACTGGTCACCCAGGTGCACCACCACCATCTTCTCCAACCTGAGCCAGAAATGACAGGTTGGTGATTGGCTAATAACTGTCAGGATCTAATGATTGTTTCTGGAGTAGTGATGGTGTCACCATAGCCTTTTTCAAAGCCGCAGGAAAGCCCCCCTCTATCAATGAAGCATTATAAATCCCTGCTATGACCATGGCTTTATCTGCCATCCCATCCTTGACCATCTAGGAAAGTGCGGGGTCAAGCCTAGAGGTAATGCACCACAAGCCACAGACTACCTGGATGCCCCCCTCCTCCCGACATCCAACTGTCTGAACTTGCTTTATGTCTCTGGACTTTCCACTTGCCCCACTTTCTTACCCCTGCTGCTCACCTTTTGATGCATGGAAGAGATGTGGTGTCAGCTGCCGACAAACTTGGCTTTCAAGAACAGATTTAACAGGTCACACTTCTCCATGTAGAGTTCCTCTTTCTTCTGCAGACAAACAAGATGTACAAGTCTGTCCACATTATAAAGAAGTGCGACTGGGATGTTCTTTCTTCTCTGCTGTAATAAGACCTGGGAGAACATAGCTTTTTCAGATCTATCACCTGATAGCTACAGCATCTAAATGAGCTATCCAAACAAGCCCGTCAGCATCTGTCCTAGATCTCCTCCACTTGTTCTCTAACCTGCGCCTCCACACTTTAAGATGCCAAAGCTCTTTGGAAAATCATGGCGCACTTCGGCACAAAGTCACCGTGGAATTACAGACTGGTCCCAGGGTGTTGATCACAGCTGCCAGGTCACAATATGTGCCTTGATAGTTGCAGTGGAACCCACCTGGAGGATGCAGACACTAAACTTGAAGTGTCCAGTTGACCTAGAAACCTTACTGGATCCAGGTCCCTTTTTGAATGATATTAAATCACTTTTGCAGTTAGAGATTACTTCATACGGGCCCTGAAATTTTATCCTGTACTGCAGTAGTCCAACCAAACAACCCGATTCATTGAGATAACAGAAATCTGCATCCTCTGCAGTAAATAACTCTAGATCTGTAATGCTTTTAGCAAGTGAACAATATCCACTGGATAAAAACTGGACTGGGACACCTACTTGTCAGACCTTCCCCTTACAAACACAGAAGTGTGAATTAAGGGACTGGCAGAACCGATTCTAAAAAAAAAAAAGGTATTCCATAGAACTTGGTTGGCTGGACATCTAAAACTGAATGGAACCTCTGCTGTAGAAATAGTTTGCGAGCTTTGAAATTCAAATTAGCTGTAATTTATCATCTGATTAATATTCAAAAAGCAATATGCATCTGATTGCTATGCAACAGTAATATGCATCGATTTAATATGTAAAATATACAAATTACTAGTCTCAAAAAGAGGTTTGAAAACAAGAATCTTTCAGAGCCTTTTGAGGTTCAAAATAGAATAAGTAAGATAGCCTCCGAGAGGATGGGGTGAAAGCCATGTGGGAGAGACCTGGATTAGTGTTGCAAATCTGGCAGGGAAGCCACAGTAATTTACGGTCGAAAGGAACTCTGGGTCAGTCAGGTCTGCCCCCTTCATAAGCAGAGATGACTAAGTATGCTGTGCCACAATGTACTAGTTTATAGGACTTTCCTAGCTCGCCTGTACCACACAGGGTATCCACTGATTCCACAGTAACATAAGGCCAGAGGGTTCCTCAGGTCAGCCCCCTCTTGCTTTATAAGAGTTAATAAATGCGCTGTACAAACCAGGGTGCCCTGTGATTTCCTACCTACCCTACTACCCTGCGTACCCTATGATTCCCCTATTAAATAGGAACTCTGTAGGCACAAATTTCTCCGGACTTACCATGAAGGCCTGTGCTGTCTTTATAGGCACTGCCCCACTGGAAGGCTGCTCCACAGGTTCACCAGCCTTTGGAAGAAGATGTGTCACTTAACATTACCCCTGAATTTACTCGTGGTGGTAGAGGACAGGAAAGGTTGTGCTATGGGAGAAGGACCTCTGGGAGCAGCTGCAAAAAATCGTGGCCAATGGTAAGGAGGAAGCAATAAGAAAAAATTACTTACCATAGTAATATTGTTTCTTCCAAGGGATCCCTCATTATGCTAAACATATGCAGCCAGCCTGATGTCTTGAGCTGCCCTGGAGCGCGTGGAGTATATGCAAATTAATGGCATGTGAAATGCTGTTCAAACTTCGAATTCGCAGTAATGCTGTGCTCTGCTGCTCAACAGCAAATCTATTTCAAAGATCTAGAAAGTAATAGCTACAAACCTACTATCCTAACTTATACCGAATAGTTAAAAGGATGAAGCCTAACATCCAACTAGAACAGACTAGCCTCTCAGTCCACTCCATGGCAGATTAAAACAAAAACTATAGCAAACTGATTGTGGAAGAACAAGAAGAAATGCTGAAGCAGTAAACCTTAACTAAGAGAACACTGACTCTTAAAAAATTTTTTCCACGTTCTGGAAGGGGAGGCAGGGTGGGAGATTTAAGCATATTGAGGGATCCCTTGCAAAAAACAATATTACTATGGTAAGTAATGTTTTCTTCGAAACCCAGGAATCCCTCATTGTGCTTAACATATAGTATGCAGACTACAAAGCAATACCTTGGGGAAGTTGGGTACAGAACCTATTTAGGGAAAAGGTTCTGCAAGACAGCAGTGCCAAACCTGGCATCCCTTCTGGACTGCACATCCAAGCAATAATGTTCTGTAAAGGTGTGTACAGTTTTCCAGGTAGCTGCTTTACAAATTTCTGGAAAAGAATATCATTTGCAATTGTCACTGAGGCAGCAGTGCCATAAGTGGAATATGCAGAGGCCTTGTGGCAGCTGCTTGCCAGCCTTGTTGTAGCAGAACTGTATGCAAGAGACTATCCAGCGAGCAATAGCTCTCTTGGAGGCTGGCCTACCCTTTCCCCACGTCACCACATGTAAGAAACAGCTGTGAGTGGGAAGATCTGAGGCCCCTTGCGCGATCCAAATAGTACTCGAGTTCCCTCAACGTTCAGGCTGTGGAGCCTCTGCTCACCAGAACTGGACTTTGCTGTGAAGAACACTGGGAGAGTGATGGACTGGTTCAAATGGAACTAAGACACTACTTCAGGGAGGAATTTTCTATTAGTCCTAAGGACTACCAGTATGACATCAGTATGGAATTCACTCTCACATGAGGTGGTGGGAAGTCGCAGTATGAGTGAGTTGAAATTAAAATTGGATGAATACTGTAATAAAAACAATATTCAGGGTTATCTTTAGGAACAGGTGACATTTATGGGCCTCAGCCTTACTGTGCTCGTATAGTGCAGTACCTATGATATCTATGATATGATACCTTGTCTCTGTGGAAGATGATGCAATTAGGGGCATTGCAGAGAGCCTGCAGCTCACACACCCTTCTGGCAGAGGTGATGGCCACACCGGGAAGACTGTCTTCCAAGTGACATACTTTAAATCTGCAATAACCATGGCTCAAATGGGGACTGCACAAGCTTGGCAACGCACAGATTCTGATCCCATGGAGGGACTGGTTCCCTAACAAGGGGATGCAGGTGTAGTAGGCTCTTAAAAATCTCCTGAAAATTGGGTGTGAAGCTACTATTTTCTCTTTACCTGCAGAAATAAATGGCAAGAGAGCATCAGGTGGACCTTAAGGGTTGAGGGCCTGAGACTCAGAGCCTGAAGATGAACAAGGAAGTCCAGGAGTACAGGCAGGTCTGCCTGCAAAGGGTTGAGCTGCCTAGGGACACACCACAGAGAAACCCTTTTCCGCTTGGAGGAATGTGTCTTCCTGGTAGCAGGCTTCCTAGAAACCCTGAGGACTTCAAGGAGTTCCTCGAAAACCAAAAATTAGAGAACTCTAACTCAAGAACCAAGCCTTGAGGTGCAGTGATTTGAGGTCTGGGGAAGTTATCCTGCCCTGAAACATCATGAGCAGGATGTGTCTCTGACACAGACGGATGGGTCATTTAGTAAAAGTAAGAAAGTAAAAATGTATTTATACAAGACGCCCTTCCTGAGCTCAGGGCATCTTTACAATACTCCATACAATTACAATATATTTAAAATCAATAAAACTGATGACAAAGACAATAACAACCACTCAGTAAGTCTCCGAAAATGCCTGGTTAAACAAATAAGTTTTTACATATTTTTTAAATCCTTCCATGGTCAGGCTATCTCGTATCTGGCAAGGTAGAGAATTCCACAGGGTAGGTGCCATAAAGGCAAAAGATCTTCCTCCAGATGTTTTCAGGGATACTTGGGAATCTCTAGCAATCCCTCGTCAAAGGATACGAGTGAGCAGGAGGGGAAGTAAGAAAACAGGAGCTCTTTCAGGTAGTGAAGTCCCGACTCGTGTAGGGCCTTATAGGTCAGCAATGCAACCTTGAAGGTGATCCACCACTGTATGGGCAGCAGTGCAGTTCATGCAGCACAGGTGTTATATGACTGGATCTAGAGATTCTAGTCAACAGCCTGGCCGTCGCATTCTGCACTAGCTGCAAGTGGCGGATATCCATCCTCGGTAGCCCTAGATAGAGGGCACTGCAGTAATCAAAACGACTGGTGACAAAGGTGTGGACCAAGGCAAGAAGATCTTCTGGTGGGACCAGGTGCTCCACCCGGGCTATATGCCTTAGATGGAAAAAGGAGGACTTGACTACAGCTGACACCTGCGCCCTCAGGGTCAGGCCCTCATCAAATACCATGCCCAGGTTACGTACCTGGCCTGAGGCCATAAGCGGGTTCCCCCCCAAGGAATAAACCTGAGGGTTTCCCCACCTATGCCCCTATCATCCTAAAATCAGGGTCCACCACCAATACCTCTGTTTTACTCGTGTTTAACCAAAGCCAACTAGTATTCATCCAGTTCTGTATCTCCAGCAGGCAGTTATTAAACACCGTGATTGAATCAGACTCCTGTTCAGGCACAAAAAGACATGCAGAGCTGAGAATCATCAGCATAGCAATGAAAACTCAGCCCATATCATCTTATAATGTCCCCCAATGGAAGCATATACAACGCAAATAACATGGGGGACAGCACCGAACCCTGTGGAACCCCGCAGGGTAGCCAGTGAGGGGCAGAGGAAAGAATCCCCGACACCATTCTCTGTGATCTGCCCTCAAGGAAGGATCGAAGCCAACTAAGGACTGCCCCCCTCAGTCCACATTAAAACCACAGGTGCTCGAACATCACTCCATGATCCACGGTGTCAAATGCTGCTGAGAGATCAAGGAGAACCAAGATGGAACGAGTTCTTCAATCTCTCGCCATCAAGAGATCATTTAGTACCTACACCAGGGGTGTCTCGGTGCTGTTCTGTTTCCTGAAGCCAGACTGGAGAGGGTCATAAATATTGTGGCTGGTCAAATGATCCTCCAGCTGCAGAGCGACCACCTTCTCAATAACCTTCCCTACAAAGGGTAAGTTCGAGACTGGTCTGTAGTTTACTGGGCAGTTGGGGTCAAGGGAGGTTTTTTTAGAAGGGGGTGTACTACCGCCTCCTTTAAAGGATCTGGAAAGATCCCTCTCTCCAATGAAACTGCCACAATCCCAGCAAGGACCAAGCCAATGACCTCTACACACCCCACTAGTAGGCGAGTGGGGCCCAGATCCAAACGACAGTACGCTGGCCGCAAAGTCTAGACAATCCTTACTATATCCATGACTGCCGGTTGGCTAAAGGTGAATCAAGTCAACTGGGCATTAGTACCACCCGACTGATCAGTGCAAGGTCCAATGGGAAGTCACTGGCTGATCTCATCCCTGATGGTGGATACCTTATCAGCAAAAAATTGCACAAACTCCTCACACTATACTTGTGACAATGCTTGACCGGCATGGAGACAGGCTGGATTGCACAGTCTGTCCACAGTCCGGAAGAGCTGGGCTAGCCTATTCTTCGCTGTAGCAATTTCCCTGGACAAGAACTCTGCCTTCTTATGAGAAATTGCTGATTGATAGATCTTATAATGATCCAGCAATCTAAGCTTATCCACCTGCAAGTGAGTTTTCCGCCAGCGTCTTTCCAATCTTGGCCCCGTCTCTTCAGCTCACGGGTCTCCCAACTAAACCAGGGGGACCCCCCCTCCGGCGAAGGGTAAAGGGGTGAACACGAGTTGGAGCAATGACATCTAAGACCCCCACAACAGCCCTATTATAGGCCAACACCAGGGGCCCTGGGTCAGTGATAGCCATTGGAAATCCCGAGAAGTCCAGCTCAGTCATTAGGACTTCTGAGGTGACTCCTTTCAAAAGATGGAACTGCACTAACTCCTTGGGGTAGGCCTATTTCGGGAGGCTGCAAAACTGAATCTCGGGGTGTGATGGTCAAACCAACCAATTGGCTCCACCTCCACATCAGAGATCTCTATCCCCAGATGGAACACCAAGTCCAGTGTGTGCCCCCCCTCGTGAGTTGCAGATGTAATAACCCGTGTCAGGCCCAATTAATCCATCAATTGGAGGGGGTTTTGTCCAAATGGCGAGAGTTCATCGTCAGCCCAGGCATTGAAGTCCCCCAGAATTAACCATCTGGGAGACTCCAATACCATCTTGGCGATGAAGTCTGCAACCTCCTTCAGGAACTCCCTCCCATCACCTGGTGGATGGTAGATAAGAAGGGTCCTGTAGCCTGCACCTGCACCCACTATACACTCAAAGGAGTTGGTGCAACCAACTGGCACCTCCCAGAGCTCCAGTTCCTGTCTAAAACAGACTGCAACCCCCCCCCCGCCCCTACAGTCCACTCTCGGGCGGTGTTGAATTACTGAGAACCCAGCCAGAACCGCAGACTCCAAAATAGGGCCCGCATTTGGATCCAGCCAGGTCTTGGTGATGCAAACCAGGTCAACAGAAGCAACAAGATCCGCAACCACTGCGGTCTTATTCCTAATTGACCTGGGATTGCTTAACACTGCCAGAAAGGGATGAGAATCCAGTGATGGCCACACTTCCTGCCTGACAGAGTCAGAGCCCTTGGGTGTAGGCATAAGGCAAGGATAACCTCGCTTCTGTGTCCATTTCAATGGAGAGAGCCCGAAGCAGGGAGAACCGGGGCTGTCAGGTCCAGTCTAGGTCCACCAGTATCATGGTAACAGGCTGGCTCCTCAATTTCAGAACTCTTGGTAGTAGGGGAAATGGAGGACATATAGTACCTCCCCGTCCAATCCTGGTTCAGGGCATCCATAGGCACTGAACCCACTGCTGGAGGCTTGCAACAAACCAGGGCATGTTGGTGGTTCTCTTCAAAAGTGAAGAGGTTTATTTCTGGTGTGCCCCACCTCTGGAAGATTGTGGCCAGAAATTGCTTGTTCAGAGACCATCCATGGTGCCCCTGGCTGGTTCTGCTGAGGTTCTGCTGAGGGAATCTGCCGGGACATTGTCCTTTCTAGGAAGATGGATTGCTAAAACCTGCACATCCATGGAGTAAACCAGATTCCAAATCTTTATGGCCTCTGTGCATGGCCTTGAGGACCTGGTGCCCCACTGTTTGTTGATATAATACGTGGAAGTGGTGTTGCCTGTCCTGATTTGGACTGACTGACTCTTCAACAGAGGCGAGTAGGAATGTAGAATGAGACAGACTGCTTTTAGCTCTTGGAGGCTGATATGCTGCCTGGACTCCTAAGGGGACCAAATCCCACTTACGGTCAGGTTACCTGAGTGTGAGCCCCAGCCTAGAAGAGTGGCATCTGTTGACAGAACCACAGTGGGAGACGTTGTTGGAAAGGGACTCCCTCTCTGAGGTTGTCCCTTTCCTTCCATAAATCCAGAGCCTATAACAGTGTCTTTGTGACTGGTACCGACTTTGAGAAAGAGTGCCTTTTCTGAGACCAGTGTGTTCTTAGATGGTACTGAATGTCTCTCATTTGGAATCTGGCACCTGGAACCATGCTCATGGTGGAAGCCCTGTGACCCCCAAGCCGTAGGAAAATTCCTGCTGGCCTGGCCTGGCCTCGGCTAACCCAGCACAAGGAATTTGCCAAGCTCTGGAGATTTTCTGCCCTATTCTGCGGAAGGAATGCCTTGCCTTGGTTGGCATCTAACTCTGCTCCTATGAACTCCAACAGCTGCACCGGTTCTGTTTGGGATTTCTGTACATTTATGAGAAAACCCAGTGACTCCAGAGTGTCAAGTTAGCTGAAGAGTGTCCTTGACCTGCTGGTGTGACTTCCATGTAACTAGCCAGTCATCAGGATATGGAAAGACCATCATACCCTGCCTGCAAAGATGCGCCACCACCATGGCCAGGCACTTTGTGCATACCCTGGGAGCAGGTGAGAGTCCAAAAGGAAGGACTGTGAACTGTTAATGACCAGATGGAAGTCTGAACCTTAGATATTTACTGTGACTGGACCTGACTGGGATGTGGAAATAAGCATCTTTTGGGTCAAGAGCACCATCCATTCTCCCTGCTGCAGGGAGGGCATCACTACCGACAGAGTGATCATCTTGAACTTGGTTGTTTTTTTTCAGATGCTCGTTCAGAAACCTGAGATCCAAAATGAGCCGCCACTCCCCATTTTTCTTTAGAGTGAGGAAGTATGTAGAGTAGAGGTCTTTCCCGCGCTGATGGGGGAACTCTCTCTACTGAATTTGCCTGCAGCAACTTTCTGACCTTCAACTCCAACAGGATTCTTTTTATTGCATTGTGAGGCTTGAAGTTTTTGCGGGTATACAGTTTGGGAAATCTGCTGAACTGTAGAGTGAGCCCTTGACTCACCACTTCCAGTACCCACTTGTCTGTGGTGATATTTTTCCATTCTTGGAAGAAATGAGTTAACCTTTCTCCTACTGGCAATGGATGGGTGGCTTGAGCAGATCCATAAGGAGTTCTGTTTGGGCTGGGCCTTTGGGGCTGGAAATGGGTCAGCCCATTTGGAAGCTCTTCTTCTTCTGCCCCTAAAGAAACCTCTCATTTGAGAGTGGCCATAGGGCATGGGAATGGAACAGAAAGGGTGGGGAAGGGGGCGCTGTGGAGCATGCCTACTGACTAGACATGTGCAATGACAGCTCTCTGATCTACAGCAACAAAACTTAAAAAAAACTATTTTCTTGGTAGACAGTGCCTCTTCTGAAATCAGATCTAAATTCAGTGAAGTATGAACCGTCAGTTGATACCTTTTTTGACAATGGGCCATACTAATAATGGTCCCATGTCCAGTCCAAAACCCAGCAGACAGAGACAGCACAACATGAGGTGATGGCTAAATCCGCCTCAGAGTCGGAACCTCTGTGGAAGGCCTTACAGAAATCCATGCATGCCATAGAGGCCAAGGTCGGGTCAATCCTGACTAAATTTGCAGAGCAAGTTGCCAGAATAGATATCGCAATAAAAATGTCTTCCAACGCAGAGTCCATGATGACGAAGGCTTTGGCTTCCTCAGGCAAGTTCACTCAGGAAACTGCCCAGATGAAATACCATCTTGAGGCCCATGAAATTGCGCAGAGGACCTCTAACGTCCTCATGGTGGGGTTACCTGAAAATGTTGAAGGGGAGAACTTGCTATATTTTATAAGATAATGGCTGCCTGGAGCTTTGCATTTGGAGTCACTAACACCAGATAACGTTTTCAAGGCTTACCGGATTTCCCCCAGATCTGCCGCAGCTAAGCAGGATTTACCCCGGACCATCCTTGTGGTGATATCCAGCCCAACAATATGGGACCAGATATTGCAAGCTGCTAGGGATGCTTCTCGGATGAACTTTCAGGGAGCAACTATTCATTTATTCTCAGATTTATCCTTTGCCACTAGAGCAAGAAGAATGAAATTTGACGGGGTTCGAGCCAAGCTACGTAGCTTGGGCATTGCCCACTCACTCCTTATGCCAGCTAGACTAAGGATCCAGTGTGGAGACCATACTTTTATTTATTTACTTTATTTTATTTGCTTTTGGTAACCAGGTGGGTGCACTAGGCATGGGAATGCCTATTTTCAGGCACAACCCAGGAGAATACAGGTAGACAATACATAAGCACACCATGTGACACAGCACATGAAATAGGTAATACAGTGGGAGGAGGTCAGAACAGTCAATATAAGAGGTTGCGTGAAAATACAGTTTAGAACAAGGTTAGGGTACAAGCAGTATAACATTAGACAAGGTAATAAGGTATGAACAAGTGCAAAACAACTGAAATACTCAGTACAAAAAAATGGATGGGATGGACAAGATATATACAATATGCAATAGTGCCTTTGAGGTAGTTAAATTTTAGACAGAAGGGAGAGGAGGATGTGATAGAGGCACAGGAGAAAGGGGTTAGGGTGGTGGAGAGTGTGCAAGGGGAGGGTCAATAGAGAGAGGTGATAAAGCAGATTGGAGGGGAGTAGATGTAGGGGGGAGTGAGGAAAATGGAAAGCG
Organism: Neoceratodus forsteri; assembly: GCA_016271365.2. Taxonomy (NCBI): domain Eukaryota; kingdom Metazoa; phylum Chordata; order Ceratodontiformes; family Ceratodontidae; genus Neoceratodus; species Neoceratodus forsteri. The sequence continues at coordinate 958,072,480 of CM028130.1, read as the reverse complement.
GGATCTATGGCGGGTGGAAGCAAGTGCAGGGGTTAGAAGCACATAGTTGATCTTGGTGGAGTTTCTTGAAACTGGCATGGGTGGGAGCTAGGCGGATAGCTTGAGGTATGGAGTTCCAGTACTTTGGAGCCAAGTGAGAGAAAGCTTGTGCACCCATACAGGTTTTGCATCTGGGGATATAGAAAGGAGCTAGGTCTGTAGAGCAGAGCCCATAAGAGGGGGACTGGGAGTGAAGCATGGAAGCAAGGGATTGAGGGAGACCTGATCTAAGTATTCTGTCAATTAGGGAGCCATAGGACTGAAGTCGATGGGCAGTGGGAGAGGGCCAGTTTAAGTCAGCTTAGAGCCGGCAGAGGTGTTTGTATCTTGGTGATGCAGAGGCGTAGCGCCAGATGTTGTTATAGGTGGTGTCCCACTTGTGAAGGGGTAACTTAGTGGCACCTAGGTAGGTGACGGCGCCATAGGCCAGGGCCGGGAGTAGAAGGCCTTGTGCAACAGCAAGTCTGGCAGATGGGGTGAGGGCATAGCTAGTACGGTAGGCCCCTCCAATTTTTGAGTTGACGGATTTACAGGTGGTGGTAATATGTTGATCAAAATCCAGGGATTCGTCCAGCAGAATCCCCAAGTATTTGAAGGATCTGGAATTTGCAAGTGGGGAGCCATCTGCACACAAGATAATAAGGGAGTTTTGATTTCCTTTAAGTCTGATGGAAGCGCCAAAGAGCATAGAGTGAGTTTTGCTGACACTGAGCACTAGTTTGTTCTCTGTCAGCCAGGATTGTATGTTTAGGAAGTCAGAGGCAAGAGAGTGGTTTAGGGGACCTGGACACCCTGGAAAGGTGGGCTCACAAATGGAAATTAAATTTCAGTATCACCAAGTGCAAGGTGTTACATCTTGGGCAGGGAAACCCTAAACACAGGTACACCCTGGGAGGGGAAGTGCTGGAGGTCTCGACAGGGGAAAAAGACCTAGGAGTCATGGTGGATGCATGTATGAACAACTAAGCAGTGCAGGAGAGCGGCTAGCAAAGCAAACAGGATGTTGGGATGCATCATAAGGAGGATCAACTCTAGGAGCAGGGAAGTAATTCTGCCGCTGTACAATGGACTGGTTAGACCACACCTTGAGTACTGTGTACAGTACTGGAGACCACACTTGAAGAGGGACATACAGCTCCTGGAGAGGGTACAGAGGGCAACTAAGATGATACGAGGACTAGGGGATTTGACATATGAGAACAGACTTGAGGAGCTCTGCCTGTTTTCATTGGAGGAGAGGAGAGGAGAGACGGGACATGATTGAGGTCTTCAAGTACCTCAAGGGAATAAATAGGGTAAACACTGAGGGGATCTTTAGACTAAAGCAGGAAGGTATCACCAGAGGGCACGGTTTGAAGTTGGAAGATGGAAGGGTGAGGGGGGGAAGAGGAGGAGATTTTTCACTGAGAGGGTGGTGGATCCTTGGAATGCACTGCCTGGTGAGTTGGTTCAGAGATCCACAGTGGAGGGCTTCAAGAGAGGGTGGGACAGACACAGAAAGTGGATGTATCAGATGATGGCCTGACCCATGGGGTGGGGATGGATGATAGGGGTTTCTGGAACACAAGAGGGAGGGCCTCGATACCCAACTAGGGATCTGAGGTTCGAGCAGACTCGATAGACCAAAAGGACTAATCTGCTGCCAATTAGTATGTTAGTATATCTGAGATATTTTTGGCACTACAATAGATGACAAGGTCATCCGCATAGAGAAGAGATGAGCAGGTTGGTGCTAGCAGCGGGAGGTCATTGATGAAGATAGTAAAAAGCAGTGGGCCCAGTACAGAGCCCTGAGGAACACCAACTTGAATAGAGGAGAGATCTGACATGGTAGAATTGAAAACTATGGCTTGTTTCCTGTTTAAGAGGTAGCTCTTAAACCATGCCACCACTCTGGCAGAGAAACCAAGGGAATGAAGTTTTGATAGGAGAAGGCTGTGTTTGACCAGGTCAAAAGCCTTGGTCAGGTCAATGAAAACTGCACCTGTCAAGAGGCCAGCATCCATGGCAGCACATATGTCATTTGTTAGTTTTAGGAGGGCAGTGGAGGTGCTGTGGCCTTTACGGAAGCCATGCTGGGTGCCAGAGAGGAGGTTAAAATTCTGAAGATAAGCTATGGTTTGAGTAGCCATTAACTTTTCCAGGATTTTGCTGACTACCGAAAGAATGGCAATGGGTCGATAATTGACAATTTCTTTTGGATCACCTTTTTTAGGAATTGGTGTTATTTTGGCTATTTTCCAGATATCAGGAAAGGTGCCGTGACACAGTGACAAGTTAAAGACTTTGGTTAAGGGGGAGGCAATGATAGGGGCAGCTACTTTCAGAAGCCGGGGCTCAAGCCCATCAGACCCAGAGATGGTGCTGTCCAGGATAGCAAGTAGTAGCTTTAGTACTTCAGTTCTTGTGATAGCCTGGAACCGAAAAGGTGGATGAGTGGGCATGGATTTTGTGTCTGTGGGGGAGGACTTAGTGCTTCCAGGGGGGGAAGGAGGCCACATGACTTGATAGTTCAGACAAGTGATGGTTAGAGGAATTGGCGATGGTCACTGGGTTATTACAATGAGTGCCATTTAGCAGCATGTCATTTGAGGTGGCCTTGTGATCTGTTCCCAGGAGGGTTTTTATGATTGACCAGAATGTTTTGAATCACCTGCTGCTTTTGTTAATAAGTCTTTGTAGAAAGCGTTTTAGCTAAGTGGATATTTCTTTTGCAGGCATTTCTTAATGACCTGTAGGAGTCGCGATCAGATTGAAGTCCAGAGGCCTTGAAATGCCTCCAACTTTTGTCTCTCACTCTTATTTGGGAGAGAAGATCCTTTGTTAGCCACTTTGTTTGAGTTCCGCGTATGCGGCAAGTGACTCTGGGAGCGTAGATATCGACCCTGAAGAGGCTGGGAAGAAAGCAGAAGCACTCTTCAGGGAATTTGACCAAGCCAGATAACACGAATCATCCGACTCAGAGGATGGCACATGAACTTTTAGAGGTTTTAAAAGAACCTTAGATACTTGGGGGTGTCCACTTTAAAACCCTTCGATAGTTCTGTTTTTACCAGTGAATGTTATTAAATGTTAATGGTGGGTTTTGTTTCTAGGGAACTGTTTGTTTGTAGCTGGGGGAGGGAAAAAATCAGGGGTCGAAATTAACATACCCAGCCTGTTCCCTCCGTAAGTAGAAGCAGGCTGGGTGCATGTAGTTTTTACTCCCACATGCACTGTAGTGCAGGTAGCTAATTTCTGTTCTGTAAGGCTGCAATTCTCACAAGCCGCCACAAGGGGCGCAGTGCCGGAAAGTGATAAGCTTTTTGTTTTTAGGGGCCGACGCTAAATCGCGTGCACAGCACACGCCGCCATAAGGACTCATTCAGGAGTGAGCAGGCGCGAGTACTGGCTTGCCTGGACTGTGAGAGAGGAAGAGAGAGAGAGACGAAGACATGCCGAAGGAGGTCGGAGTAGACAGTGGGGAAAGCGGGAACATGCGACCAGACATCAGGAGGAGCTACAATCCCAGAGAGGCAGGATCAAGCTGGCTGAGTTCCTGGGCTGCGGCGGTGACTGGCTGGTAAAGAAGGGATTGGGGGTTGGCACTGGGCAGAGAATGTTGCTGCTGACAGTGGCAGTCATGGATGGGCGGGAACCAGGTGCTTGAAGTGCGGGTGGGGGTTTCAAAGCACAGGTCGTGATGGTAATGACATATCTGTAATGCAATCTGAACATTACTGTACCATGTGTGCCTCTTTCTGTCACCCACATGGTACAGTAACGGTTCAGATAGGCATGTGTGCACTACGCATCTTGGAGTTAGCTGCTGCAGTGATTAGATGCTTGGCGCCAAGCTCCATGTGTTGAATTTGCGATCAGTTGTATTGTTGAAATGCTGATAGCACTATATTTATGCAGGATCATCAGACTTTGTTTAAATAAAAAACTGAGCAAAGCAAACAGAAAGGCAAACAGATCGAGCTGGGGTTTCTTTCACCTCTGCCCCAAGGAGATTTTGAGCAGGCCTTGCTTCAGTCTCTTTGAAGAAATATAAGGGCACCTGTTTAAATGCTAACCAGAAGTTGCTGTGAGAATTAGTCTGTTAATATAAAGGCTGTGTGTATTCTGAAAATGTTGTCGGAATGGCGGTTATATAATCTAGCTCTACTACAACCTTGATTCCCACTTGTTTGTTTTGAGGAAATCTTGTTGAGCATTGTGTTTCTTTTTTTTTTTTTTGCTGGGGGCAATTTATACTAAAATATAATGTGCTTCATATTACCAGCACAGTCTTACTGTGACCTCTACAGTTGACAGAGCTGACAGTAGTACTTAGCACCAAAGTACCCTGCCTTGCTCCGAGTCTGACCACTGGTTTTCTTTATTTTTGATGGGGGAATTTGTAATTTCTAATTCTTATTAGCACAATCTTAGTGACCTTACTCGGTTGCTCCTACCCAGTCTACAACTGAAAGCGCGGTAGTGCATCCATCAGCACCAATGGTAGTCATGCTTGTATCTGAATGCGAAATTAAGAAAAAAAAACTGAGCCTTAAAATCATTATTAAAAATAAATACAACTGTGGTATAAATATCCCAATGCAAAATTAAAAAAGCTAAGGCACTGTGAGATTTGCTGCAGGCAGTGTGTGTAGTGTGTACTGTCTACAGCCTGATGCTGCCCTTTTGTTGCTGTGTGTGCCCATTGCACCCTGACCCCGCTATTGTTAGGCAGTTAGTGTGAAAAAATATATACTTCTGGCCTATTTTCTGTCTGCTGGTCTCTGGGTGGCTCTGACTATGCCGGCATACCAGGTGGAGACTACCTGACCATGACACCTAAATATATACGTGTGTGTCAATGTGTGAGCAATACTGTCCTGATCTCTGAAACTAATAATCATTGGTGGTAAATTTATACTGTTGTACTACTACAGTACTGCCTTACTGCTACACTTGCCAGACTGACCCCTTAACTGTGTGTGAGAAACAGTGGGTGTGGGTGAGCTTTCCAGTCAAATAGGGTAAATCTTAATCTCTGCTGAACCTGTACTACCACAGTATGTCAGTCTAATCCCAATGTGTGTGTATTATTGAGCTTTCTGAATTTCAGTAAATCTGAACGACAGTAGTACTGCCTACGTGGCCCTGCCCTGGTTCAGACTGAGTCCTGCGAACCTACTGCAGTCTATAACTTGTCCCTCTCTTCTCTATCTGTAGCTTGAGTGTAATTTGTAAAGTTACTATTTTTGAGAGAGAGAGAGAAATAAATATTACATATATATTACTGCCTACCTGGCCCTGGTCCAGACTAAGAAAGAGCCTTGTGGATTTACTGCGCAGTGCCATCTATATAATATAACCTGTCCTTCTCCATCTGTAGCTTGAGTGCAAACTGTAAAGTTACCGTTTTTGTGAAAGAGAGAAATAAATAAATACTGCACTGCCTACCTGGCCCTCTTTCAGACTAAGACCTTAGCTGTAGACTTACTGCAGTCTACAGAATTAAATGAAATTGTTGCAGAGTAGTTTCTCTCTGCTGTGCAGTCAGTGTGACTATGAGCCTCTGTGTCTTTGTGTGCTACCTACTAGTAGGCACGCTACACCAAACTAGTCTTGGTTACTAATTTAGCGAGATAACTAAAAAATCCTGCCTGATTCAGCTAAGCCTTGTGTACTTGGTGTTGTCTAAAGAATTTAACCTACAAAGTAATAAAAAAAATACACTGACACGCTTTATGACTGACAGTTTTTATTGACATTTAAAACACAAACGATGTCAAAGGCAAGCTCAGCTCACTAGACACTATGGTTCAAGATAAGAGTAAGAGAAAGGCTATGGAAAGTGATGAAGACACTGAAATATAGAAAAGTATACTACAGTTGTTCCATATGCGACTATTTCAAGATTCAGCATGTTTTTTTTCAGTTTTTATCATTTTTGTCTACCCGTGCAGGTAACCTGACTCTGGTGCATGTAACTTTTGTTGCCACATGCACCTTGGTGCAGGTACCGGAAAAAGTTAATTTCTATCCCTGGAAAAAATGCTTGCTTAAATATTAATACTGCTGTTTACAACGAAAATTAGAATAGGAAATGTTGGCATCGCTAGAGAAATATAGGCAGCTGTTTTCAACTCCTTAGCTAAAATGGTGGATACCACGTGTAATGCATGTTGGTGTCTACTGCGCAACTGTTAGGTTACAAGTATAAATGCAGTTCTACTTACTGATGTGGCTGTGGGTTCAGAAGTAGTTAATCATTGATAGCTGATTTACTGTAGTGAAGCTATGTTTGGGTGAGGGACATAGTAACATTGGTTGTTGTCTACACGAGTTTGGATTACCTTTTTTCATGATTTGGCCTCTCAAAATTCTTGTGGGGTGCAGTATATCCGTGGATTAATACCTGGACTTTTAAATTAAGGAATACCCCCAAATCTGAAATTAAGATTGCGTAGATTAAAAATGTCTACTACACTGGATGCATCCTACAGATATGTAACAGTAAATGTAATTTCTGGCATGATAAATGATATGTAATTGCTTTTTTATTTCTTTTTATTTTCTTCCTTTTTCCCTCTACCAGCGAGGAGATTCTGCTCCCTGCTCCGCTCGCCGCTCCCCCCCATCCACAGGCTCCCCCCCCCCGGGTAGAGCCACTGGGCAGGTGCCCGCTCCAGTAAACATGGTTGCAAAGCTCTGACTTGCCCCCAGGGCAGGGTCAAGGAGCAGAACCCCGGTGGATTTTGGTCTGCGGCAGGGAGCGGCGGCAGAGGTGGAGGCAATCATTGGTGGGTGGTGAAGGATTTTTTCTGGATTTTTGTCCTGGGGGCAGGCACATGCAATGATGCCAACATCCGCCCCACTCCCCTCATTACATGAGTCACCTGGTTTCTTCTCACTGAGGGCCAGCACTGAGTTCCAGAGTGCTTTCTGGTACTGGGCAATATAAGCTATATAAGTAGCCTGCCTTAACAGTAAGGAGGCAAACATATACACCTTCTTATCCATACTGTCCAGCTTCTTGGAGTCCTTCTCTGGGGGCTGGGTAGTAAGGGCAACCTTAGCTTTGTCACAGGCAACCGCCTGGACTACCCCTGTATGATCCAGGTGCATACAGAGGTACTCTGCATCACACTTGACCAGCTGGTGGTACTTCTCTACTTTTTTGTCTACCCAGGGCGTAGAAGTAGGGCTCTGCAAGAGTTTGCAGGTCACGCTTCTAAAAGATTTATGCATAGGTAGAATCAATTTCTTAGTGAGAGGTAACCCCATCATATCCAAATAGTCAGGCTCTTCCTCCTCCCCCGCATCTTTCTGGGTGGAGAGGTTGCAGGTGTTAACCATCCACCTCACAAAACATAGTGGGAGGAAAATTTCTCCATCCCATGAGAAGTGGGACCAAATTCATGCTCTGAGGAGCCCTTGGGCTCCATGAGATCCTATCTGTCATGCTCCTCCTCCTCCTCGTAGAAAAATTCATCTCCCTGGGCATCAGGGACCGGGGAAGGAACAGGAGCGGGGGGCATTTTCATTGGGGAATCCAAGGCTTGAAAAGCCTTAAAAATTTACCAAAGTTTTGACATGTCCTCCATAGACGGCATTTTCATTGGGTCCGCTGATGGCTCCTTTGACATGCTTTTCTTTTTGATTCTTTTTTGCAGGTCCAAATTCTGGAGCCTGCTCTGGTGGTCTTATGTACTTAGAAACATCTGAATTCCTTCTTCCAAAAAGTACAGTTACATAAGAACTCACTGTAACAGTATATCTTTGAGAGGAGGTCTTGCAGCAGACAACACCGGTAGGACTAAGCCACCATGTGCTAGGACCAGTCAGAAAACTTCTAGGTAGCAGTCTACAGTGGGGGACCTTCCCAACATTGGCATGCCGATGTCTGCCTGTGGTATAAAAGGGGCGGTCCCCCAGCGCCACCGCAGTTCTCATGCCAGAGACCCCAGCAGACCCAGAAAAAAAGAATACCAAGGCAGTTCCTCATAACAGAGGAAAGCAGAGGAGCCAAGAAGAAGATGCTACCCTCAGAGGTAGGAGGGAGGGAAAGCAGCACCTGCTGCAAGAACTCCTTTCGAAGATCTACTGTTACGGTAAGTTCTTATGTAACTGTACCATCTTAGTTTGAGGTGGAGCTCTTGCAGCAGGCAACACCACTAGGACTGAGTCCCAAGCAGTAATGAAACCAAAACAGTCAGCAGGGAGGAGGAAAAAATAGCCACAGGCCATTAAGAAAGAAGGCCCTGAAGGACTGCAAGGCCAAAGCCCACCCTACACCTAGAGGCAATGTCCAAACTGTAATGCCTGATGAAGGTATGGACAGAACTCCACATGGCAACTGCACAGATATCCGCAGCGGACCCATTCTTGAAAGAAGCAACTGAGGCAGCCATGTCTCTGGTAGAATGACCTTTGACAGGGCCGGGTAAAGGCTTGTCATACTTGTAATAGCAGTAAACAATACAATTACCTAATCACTTAGACAAACACTGTTTGGAAACGGGCTCATTCTCTCCGAGGAGCAAATGAAACAAATAAATGATCAGAATTTCTGATAGCATGGGTGCAATCCAAATAGTACCCAAGCACCCGGTAAACATCTAGAATATAGAGCAAGGCCTCCCCTTGGTTTGAATACAGTTAATTCCGCTTGTATGCCGCTGCCGCGGACAGCTAAAAAATGGGCATATATCCGAAACGGCATACAAGCGGGAGAACATATTTCAATTATCCGTAGCTGCTATTATGCATGAGAATCAGCCGCACTTCTATTTTAATTGTTAATTTCATGATTTATGCAGAAGCCAACCTTGATAGCTGACTTGAATAAAAATGGAACTGCAATAATTAAGTACAGTGCAGTAGTGCAGTAGTTAAAGTAATTTAAAAAAAAAGATCACAAGTCAATGCAGTTTGTGTTTTCTGCAGTGTCATTTTCCACGACTGCATCTGCATCTGCTTCTGTGCAATGCTTGAGCCACTTATCGGAAGCTGCGGTGTCATTCTCAGCCTTTTCGCCATGGATCCGTCTGTAACAGATGTTGTTGCGCTCTTTCCACCTGGAGAGCCAGCCTGTAGTTGGCTCGAACTGTACACCCAGTGTTAGCGACATGCTACGGGCTTTTTCCATCAACATTATGCCAGACACAGGAACACCACAGTCGCGGGAGGCAGTAAACCACCTGAGGAGCACCCTCTTCCACCTGGAGGATCCCTGCCATCTCTTTTTCTTTTTGTTAGTGTTGCCACTACCCACCGGATGCAGGATCTGATCTCGGGACCGCATAAAACGACCAACACTGGAAATGTCAACGCCAAATTCGGATGCTAAATCCCTTCTTGTAACACCAGGCAATTCAGATTTTTCAAGAAGCTCAGCTTTACGTGCGAGAGATAGCACATTTCTTTTGTTCTTCTCCATCGCTGCATGCGGTGCTAGTGATAAGCTGCTGTATTTAACATGAAACCGCTAATGGCAATTAACCGTAATTACCTAATTAACACATACTCAGGTATCTGGAGCTTCATTTAGAGCTTCATTTAAACACAGCTGCAGTACATAAAACAGGCATACAACCGAAATTGACAAGGCATACATCAGGACACTTTTATATTGTGGGAATAGGAAGTGGATTGGGACTTTGATAAAACGGGCATATAACCGAAAAAGGCATACAAGTGAAATTGACTGTACTTAAGAAAGTATACATGCAGGTGGATGGATCGATTTAGTGTGAACTCAGACACCACCTCATGAAGAAACTTAGGATTAGTTCGCAAAGACACCCTGTCTTTGTGAAAAACCAAATAAAGCTCTTTACACATCAGAGCCTGATGCTCAGAAATCCTCCGAGCAGAAGTAATGGTAACTAAAAATAACGTTTTCTAAGAAAGGAAGCGTACCTAGCAGCTTGCGGCAGCCTCAAAGGGAGGCAACATAAGCTTCTCTAGAACAAACAAGAGGTCCTATGGCGGGACATGGTCCTTAATGGGATGCTTCAAGTACAACATACCCCACAAAAAGGTGTGAGAAATGTCCAATTGGGCAATGGTTTTGCCTTCAACAGGTGCATGGTATGCAGAGATAGCGGAAAGGTGCACATTAAGCGAGGAGTAACCTAAACCAGAGTCTGAAAGGGATAGAAGGTACTCCAGGAGAAGATTCGCTGGACAAGTGAAGGGATCCAGGTGCCAAGTGGTGGCCCAAATGGAGAAGAGCTTCCACTTCATAGCAAAGGTGGCTCTGGTGGAGGGTATCCTAGTAGCCACCAAGACATCTGCCACCCGGGAAGAGATTCCAAAGCATGCAATAGCTAAGTCTGCAGGAGCCACGCATGGAGGTGCAGTGACTTGAGGTCCGGGTGGACGAAAGTGCCCTGCTCCTTGGACAGCAGGTCACAGCACAGGGGCAGTGGGACTGGAGGCTCCACTGCTAATTGTTGCAACAGTGGAAAACATATCTGGTGTGGCCAGAGGGGTGCTATAAACATAATTTCGGCCCCCTCTGACTAAAGCTTGAGGAATACCCTCTGCAGAAGTGGAAAGGAAGGGAAAGCGTAAAGGAACCTCCCTGTCCAAGAGAGGGACAACGAGTTGCACCAGAAAACACCAGGCCCTGGATTGAGTGAGCAGAAATTGGGCAGTTTTGCATTGAATGGAGATGCAAAAAGGTCCAGCTTGGGGTGGACCCACCTGTCGAAGAGGTCCTCAACCATGGGGGTGAGAAGCTCCCACTCATGAGCCCTCATCCTGGACCTGCTTAAACTGTCTGCCTGGATGTTTTGGACACCTGGAATACATACGGCCATTAGTTCCAGGTAGTGCTGAACGATCCAGTACCAGACTCTCATGGCTTCCCCACAAAGCGGGTATGAGTGTGCCCCCCTTGCTTGTTGATGTAATAAACTACTGACATGTTGTCCATCTGAATCAACAGAGGGCCTGGAACCAGATGAATCTGGAAGGCCTGCATCACATAAAGGATGGCCCTCATCTCCACGACACTGATGTGGAGATATGTCTCACCTTCCGACCAGGTCCCCCGTATCTGACGATGGGTCAAGTGGGCACCCCAGCCCAGGCCTGAGGCATCTGTAGTCAAAATCTGTTGTGGGGAGACAGTTGGAAAAGGAACTCCCTTGAGGAGATTAAAGAGGTCTATCCACCATTCCAGGATCTGCCTCACAGGATTGGAGACCAGGACCTGCTGATCTAGAATGTCTGTGTGTTGGTCCCATTGGGTTTGAAGGGTCCACTGAGGGACCCTCATGTGCAGATGGGCTAGAAGAACTGTGGTTATAGCCGCTGCCATCTGTCCAAGGAGGTGCAGGAAGGACTTGGGACTAGAATGTGCTGGGAGGAGGCAACCAGCTAGACCTGCACTACCAAACGTTTCGCTCTGTCCTGGGGCAGGATGGCTTTGCCCATGGATGAGTCCAGGATTGCTCCTATGTACTGAAGGTGCTGGCTTGGCAGAAGACAAGACTTGGGGAGGTTGAGGGTAATCCCCAAAGTCTGCAGCAACTGAACTGTGGCTTCCAGAGTCTCGATCAACTGAGTCCTGGAAGGGGCTGTCAACAGCCAGTCATCCAGGTAGGGGAAGACATAATGCCCCTGTTTCCTGTGGGCTGCAGCCACCACTGCCAGGCACTTGGTAAGGGAAGGAAAGACCAGAGGGGATGGCCCAAAACTGGTAATCATTCCCTTAAAAACACAAATGGAGGAACTGACGGTAGGGGCTGGAAAACTAGGATATGGAGGTAAGCATCCTGCACATCCAGCAAACAGAGCCAGTCCCCCTGGTGAAGAAGGATGCAGCAACCTGTGAAGGGTGACCATCCTGAACCACCTGTATTCTATGTATGGATTCAGGCGCTGAGATCCAAAATTGGTCTCAGGTCCCCTGTCTTCTTGGGGATGAGAAAGAAGTGGGAGTAGAACCCCTTTCCTCTCCACGCTGGAGGAATAGGCTCTATGGCCCTTTTGCACAATAAGGCCTGAATCTCCTCTTGGATGTGGGCCTGAGGATCATGGGATTGCAAGGGAAGGCTGTCTGGAGGGGTCTCCAAGAACTCCAGAGTGTGCACCCTTTCCACCATCTGAAGGACCTATTGGTCTGAAGTTACAGTGCGCCATCTGTCGAGGTATAGGAAAAAGCAACCCCCCCACCACCTTCCCAAGGACTTCACCAGGGAAGGGGGGTCGGGCAAGGAGTCAGGCAGTAGCACCGGGGGTAGGCAGAGTGGTTGAGGATGCTCTGCAAGCCTTCAGGGTGGGGGCTCTGGCCAACTGGGTGGTAGCCTTGAGCTTAAAGGTGCCTTTAGGCTGCTGGCCCTTGGGTTTCTGTCTAGGAGCCAGATGAAAGGACTGACGCTGGTTGGGCCTGGGCTGAGAAAGGTACAAAAACTGTACTGAACGCAAGGCTTTCCCCAATTCTTGAGGCAAGAAATAATGTCCTGAGCGTCACTGACAAAAAGGACCAAACCCCGGAAGGGCACATCTGGGATTTTCGCCTAAACATCTGGTGCAAAGCCTAACACCCTGAACCAGGAGTGGTGGCAGATACAAACGCCGGAGGCCGCCACTCAACCTGCTGCGTAAACAGTGTCATAGGTGGCTTAAGGACATGGTTGCCCACATCTGAGCCTGACTTAAGGAGCTGCAACATCTTCGTGGGATCCTCAGGGAGGGCTTGCATGAGATCCAAAGCCTTGTCCCATAGAGCATTCTGATCCAGCACCATGTGGACAAGATAGCTCTGGGTCCTAATGGCCTATGTAGCCGAAGCATAGACCTGCTGGCTGAATTGGTCGAACTGGCAAGATTCCTTATCGGGAGGGTGCCTGCGCTTCTTGGTATGGACATGGGCTGCATGAATGACCACCAAGTCTGCCTCTGGTTGCCCCCCGATAGACTTTGCCGATGGGGGCATGATAAAGGTGATCAGCCTACTTGGCCAAGGCCGGGGTGGAAGAAGGATGGTTCCAGGTGGCTTTGGTGACATCTTTGTATGTCTCAATGAGGCAAAGCACCACCAAAATGAGAGTCTCCTTCCTACAGAGATAGACCACAGCCGGCGACACTCCAGGTCTGGTTCCTCCATCTCCCAGCCCATCAAGGACTGAATATGCGTCATGACGTCCATAAATGTAGGATCATCAGGAGGGGACCTAGGGGTTTCCTTGGGGGTTTCAGGGTCGGAAGGCCCCCCAGAATTTTCAGAGTCCTCCACAGAGGAGAAGGAGGAATCTCTGCCAGATGATTCACTTTCAGGTACTGGCATCGGTGGTCGATGATCCTCCTTGTGCCAGTCTGGACGAGCTGGAGAGGGTACCAGGGACTGGGGTCCGCTAGGTCCCACTCGGTCGAAGTCCTTAGGAAGAGGGTCCCTAGGAGGCAGAGTAGAGGGCCTCTTAGGTGCCTCTTTATACTTCATAAAGGCCCACCAGGCCGAAAAAAAGCACTATAATCTACTGGTGGAGGTGGTTGATAAGGTGGATACGGATACTGAGGAGGCAGCGCCATGTACACCGGTGTCAGTCCCTGTGGTGTGGGGTACCCTGGTGCAGGCCAGAAAGGCACCAGGTAACCAGGCGTAGGCCCCTGAGGCGTTGGGTTCCCTGGCATTGGTCTATGAGGCATCGAGAATCCTGTTGTTGGTCCTTCAGGCACCAGTGGGGTCTGCCCGAAGGTCCAGCTGGCATCGGCTAAGGTGACGACGGTTGAGGCATTGTCGGAGTTGACACCAGCACAGCAGGAGTTGGTTAGACTGGAGAGGACTGATGCCGGTCCTGAAAGGCAGGTGCCGCCAGCCCTGAAGGGGGGGCGGGAACCTGCACAGGTGACCTAGCTCCCAACGGAGGCAGAGGTGACGCCTATGTAGAGGAAGTGAGCGTGTGCTCCAGGCACTGCAAAGAAGCACTGGTCCCAGAGTCGGAAACTGATGTAGGCAATGCCAAGACGGGGTGAGTGATGGGCAAGGACCCACCACCCACCAAACAGAACTCAGTTGAGCCACCTGGATGAGGACCCACTGGATGTGATGGCCTGAGTATCGGGGCCGGGGGGGTCACAGACAGAGTCTAGGGCCCTGAGGAGCTGCTGCCCAAGGTAGTGATGAGGGTGGGTGATGAAGAACTAGGTAAACCAACAGGACTGAGGGCCACCGATGGGGGGCTGACCTCCTGTGGGAGGAAGACCCTGTTCGATCGCTGATTTATGCGGGGACCAACAGCAGGAAGCTGACCATGGACAGTCCCTGTGCTTGTCCCGGTGCTTATACTTCCTAGCTGATTTCTTCTCCTTCTGGGAAGGCAAAGAAGTCAAAGCCCCGGAGTCAGGGGAAGAGGAAGAGCCTTTGCCCCGGAGCTCCTTCTCCATTGTGGCTATCTTCTGTTGCAATAAGAAGGCTTGAAGGGTCTTCAAATGGTGTCGTCTCTGTGTGGCCTGGTTGAAGCCCTGGCAGTGTTGGCAGGCCTCAGTGTCGTGGTCAGGGTCTAACCAGAGCAGGCAAGAAGAATGGCCATCCTCGGAGGGAAGCTGCTTGCTGCAAGCACACTTTGTACACCAGTCAGAAGACAGTGGGGAAGAAAAAGACACGCGCAAGGAAATAAACACTTTAATTTCAAATCCAAAATGAAGAAAAATCACAGAAATGCAGGAAGTACACTGACGGTCGACTGAAACAAGCATTCGTGGAGGTCTGACGTGTGTGGGTTAACAGCGGAAAAAGAACTGAGGTGGAACTGGGGGTCCACCCTTTTTATACCACAGGCAGACGTCAACATGCTGACGTTAGGGTGGTCCCCCACTGTAGACCGCTAGCTAGAAGTTTTCCGTGTAGTCCTAGCACCTGGTGGCTTAGTCCTACCGCTGTTGCCTGCTGCAAGAGCCCCCTCGAAGAAAGATCTTTTATTGTCAGCTAAATCTTTGGGGGGTCTTTCCTTATGTTTGTTATGAGAGGAAGGACACTCCTCTGTATGCTTTGGTGACACACAGGCAGATTGAGAAGCCATACTAAAACCAACACCTTTGCCCTCTAGAAAGTAACCTAATCAAATCTGCTGTAAACACACCATCAGCAAACAATGCAAAAAGAACCTAGGAAAAACTGCACAAACAACTCCTGGTTATTTGCCCTCGCCAGGAGTTAGACAGTAAATACAGTTTTTTTTAATGTATATATATACACTATGGGCTGGATATTCAAACTGCGCCATTCTGAGCGCAAGCCGCTAGCTAGCAAAATAAGTTAGCGAGGGGATGGCGATATTCAAAGGAGTTTGCGCTGAGCAACTCCTTTGAATATCACCCCCCAGCCACAGCCACTGTGCATGGCGCAGTGGAACTTGCGCCACCGCAAGTTGTCAGAGTGGAGCATTCAACTTGCGGTGGCGCAAGTACCATTGCGCCATGTGCAAATTTCCGATATTCAAAAGGTGACATGCAAATGGGCCATAATTCATGCAATGATAGAGGGGCCATTTGCATCTGTTTGTAGCCCCATTTGCATGCCATTAGCATGCAGGTGCGCCGATCCCTGAGGACTGCGCCTGGCGCCTGCCAGGCAGCAGCCATTGGGGACCAACGCCCCTGCAGCCCGATCGCGGCAAAATAGTAAATAACCCCCACTGGCGATCGCGGGCAAAATAGTAAATAATCCCCCACCCCCCACTGGCCCGATCGTGGGCAAAATAATAAATAATCCCCTCCCCGACTGGCCCGATCGCGGGAAGCAAAGTGTCCCCTCTAAACTTATCCCTGGTGATCCAGTGGACCGATAAGCCCGATCACGGGCTGCATAGATGTAAAATAACGGCCCCCGAACTTATCCCTGGTGGTCAGTGGACCGATAAGCCGATCGCGGGCTGCATAGATAAAAGTACCCCAACCCCAAGACCATCTCCTGGTGATCTAGTGTCCCCCACCCACCCACCCCATCCCACCCGCCTGCGCCCGCGCCCGACTGACTGCCCGGTGAATTTGCCGCCCATTGGTGCAGAGCAAAGAGCCAATGAGTGCAGCCCATCCCGTACAAGACAGTCCAGATTTATGAATGAATTCGTGGGCGGCAGGCGGGTGGGATGCTGCCCTCCCGCCCGGCTGCGGGGAGGCGAGTGGTGGGGCTCGTGAGTGGGTGGGGTGGGGGACACTAGATCACCAGGGATATGGTCTTGGAGCGCGGGGGTTATTTTACATCTATGCAGCCGCGATCGAACTTATCGGTACCACGGACCCACAAGGGATAAGTCCAGGGCTTGGCCATCTATGCAGCCTGCGATCGGGCTTATCGGTCCACTGGACCACCAGGGATATGTTGGGACACTCTGCTGCCACGATCAGGCCAGTGGGGGTGGGGGATTTCTTACACTCTTGCCAGCGATCGGGCTGCGGTGAGCACAGGGGACTGGGTTGGGGCCAGCCACAGGTGGCAGCTGCTGTGTTGCGCCCTGCAACACAGCAGCTCACCTGTGGGTAGCCACTCGACAAGCCTTTTTTGGCTCAAAGTCCTGCAGGCGCAGGTTGGGGGTTGCGCCTGCACAACTCTGCACAGCCCGGCTGAATATCGGGCTGTGCAGTTTATGCATGGTTCCTCCCCCTCCAGTTCAGCATGCATTCATTTGCATTGTGCTGTTGCTCATCATGTTTCCTGTGGCGCAACTGCCTCCTGCTGAATATCGCAGAATGGAGCAAGTTTGGACTTGCGCAGGTGCAACCCTATTGCGCATGGCGCAACCCTTTTGAATATCTGGCCCTATATATATATATGTTGGTTTTTTAGGTCCTGAGGTTTATTTGGTTCTATCTGACCTGCCAATATGCAGGCAGACCCCAAAAATGGTTCCAGAATGACGGAGCAAAATAGATCGTCTCAAATAAGAAAAAAGCAGGGTTGCTGTAAAAATGAATCAAAACTTTATTCCATTTTTTTTTTAAAGAAAACTAAGGGATTCATGCTGACAGACACCAGTGCTAAAAATAAGGTTAGAACAATGTGAAACGTGCTGAGGTAGAAATACAGGTTACTCACCTGTAACAGGAGTTCTAGGAATGGTATATGTTGTTCATCCACACTGTCTGGCAGGTATCCTTGCCGCTTTAAATCTTGCCGGAAGGTCTTCAAGCTGGCTCCTCCCACCCACCCGGGTGGTAAAACTCGCTCCGCCCCATGGCCAGATCTGGCCCACTGGAAGCTCAGGTAGGGTTGTGAGCCGGGAGGTCGGTGGAGTCGTGATGAACAATACATACCATTCCTAGAACTCCTGTTACAGGTGAGTAACCTGTATTTCTAGGGACATGGATATGTTGTTCATCCACACTGTCTGGCAGACTCCTAGCAGTTCTCCGGGAGGAGGGAGGCAAGGCACACCTCACTTAGGGAATAGAGACTGGAGAACCGAGGCCCCAAAACCAGCATCGGCGTGACTCAAGGTCGATGTGGTAATGGGTGATGAAGGTGTGCTGACTTCCAGGTAGCAGCCCTGCAGATATCCTGGATAGGGACGCCCGGAAGCAGCCACCATGCAGCAGTATGGTGGGTAGAATGAGCTCTATCCCTCTGGAAGGCTCCATGCCCGCCAACTTATAGCAGAGATCTATGCAGGAGGTGACCCACCTGCTTATCGTCGCCCAGCTGCAGGTCTGCCAGGTGCGGCTTCCGTGGTGACAAACAGCTGGCGAACCTCTCCCAATTTCAGCCGTGCACTCCTTATAATAAGCGAGCACCCTTCTAGGGTCCAAAGTATGGAGCCTGTATTCGGCCTCCGAGGTGTGATTGGGGTAGAACACCGGCAGAGTCAACACCTGGTTAAAATGAAACTCCGACACCACCTTCGGAAGGAATTTCGGGTGGGGGCGCAGAACAACCTTGTCCCTGTGGAAGACCAGGTAAGGAGACTCAATGCAGAGTGCCTGGAGTTCTCCCATCCTTCTAGCTGACGTAGTAGCCACCAAGAAAGGCGGTCTTCACGACAGGTGAGAGAGTTCACACCTGTGCATTGGTTGAATGGCTTGCCCATGAGCTTTGCCAGTACCAGCAGTAAATCCCACGGAGGTGGAGGTTCTCGCACCGGAGGGGAAATGTGATCAAGGCCTTTGAAAAAGTGCCAGACCACCTTCTCCTGCGCCACCGACTGCTCCCCGGCCCATGCCCGGTAAGCAGAGATGGCTGCCAGGTGCACCTTTAGGGTCGTCGACCTAAGCCCTTGACTAGAAAGGGACCATAAATAGTCCAAAATGCTTGCCAAGAACAGGAGGAAGGGTCCAAGCCCTTGCCCTGACACCAAATGGAAAATCTCTTCCATTTGAAGGCATAGCATTTCCTGGTCGACTCCTTACGGGATGCCTCAACAACATTGAGGACCTCGTCGGAAAGACCCAAGGCCTGGAACTCTAGCCGCTCAGGAACCAGGCCGTCAGGTGCAGGGATTGAAGGTCCGGATGGAACACCTTCCCCTGATTGACTGAGAGCAGGTCCGGGCAAGCTGGAAGCTGCCTCGGAGCCTGGAGCTGCGCTGAGGAGATCTGGTACAGAACTGGCGGGCCAGTCTGGGGCTATCAGAATCACCTGCGCCTTGTCCCTCCTTGCCTTGAGAAGCACCTTGTGAATCAAGGAAATGGGGGAAAAGCGTAAAGAGCCGGGGTCCACAGCCTCGAGAAGGCATCCCCCTGCAGCGAGCCCTGCTGAGGGGGGCGGGCATGAAACAGCCTCAGCTTCGCATTCTCCCTGGAGGCAAACAGGTCCACCTGAGGTGTGCCCCAGTGGGAGAACAGATATTGTACTACCTCCGGCAGGAGAGACCACTCGTGAGATGCAGCCCCTATCCGGCTCAGGGCATCGGCCAGGGTGTTGGAGGCTCCTGCCACATGAATGGCTAGGAGATCCGCCTCCAGGCTGCGCACAAGTGACCAAATGCGGAGAGCTTCCCTGCACAGAAGCATGGAGCGTGTCCCGCCCTGGCGGTTTAGGTAGTACATGGTCGTGCTATTGTCCGTCTGGACTCGGACCACTTGACCCCGGAGAAACGGAGCTAGGTGGACCGCTCGGAGCTCCAGCAGGTTGATGTGGCATCGGGACTCCCGCGGAGACCAGAGGCCGTGCACTCGGTGTTCCCCCAGATGGGCACCCCAACCCATCAGAGAGGCATCGGTCGATAGAGAGACCGTCAGCTCGGGGCAGACAAACGGGATGCCCTCCTGCAGATGAGATGGAACGGTCCACCACTGGAGAGCGTTCAACAGCTCCTGGGTCACCATCACTAGCTGGTCCAATGGATTGCAGCATTGTGACCACTGGCTGACCAGACCCCACTGAAGGGGGCGCATGTGCCAGCGTGCTCAACGGACCACGCTGGTACAGGCCGCCATGAGGCCCCGGAGGCGCAGGAAGTCCCGGGCAGGGCGCGATTGCCCAACCAGAAATGATTGGGCAAAGGAGGCAAGAACCTCGGCCCTGTCCGCCGGGAGCCGTGCTCTGGCTCGAAGAGAGTCGAGCTCTGCCCTGATAAACAGAATCACCTGCTTCGGCTCGAGTTCCGACTTGGCCTCGTTGATGAGAAGACCGACTTGAGAGCAAACCTGGAGGGCCAGATCGCTGGACCGGCTCCACTACTGACTGTGGAGGCGGAGGTTCCACCAGAATCGGTGGGGCAGCTGGATTTGGCGAACAACGGCCTGGGAACAGGCTCTTGGCTACATGAGCGGGGGTTGTTTCGGCCGCTCCGGTGACAGCCACTTAATGGCTGGGGAAGGCGACTGGGTGCGGCTTATTCCGGTCAGAAGGAGCTGTTGCCGCAGAGTTCCTCGCCTTCTGACGCCAACACGCTGAAGCCTCCCTCGTCCGAGGAGGAGGAAGAGGAAGAAGCGGCGGCCACCTGCCAGCGGTGCGGGCCGAGACCGCCATGGCAGGCGGACTGGCTGGACAAGATGTCGAGACCGAGAATCTCAGCTGGGCCAGGACGGAGGCGGGAGGTGTGGAGAGTCGGCACTCCCTCAGTTCAGACGATTCCACTGAAGGCTCCGGAACCAGAGGCACAGGCAGGCCAGCCGGGATCCTCAACTCCCACCGGGGAACCAGAGAGGGTTCTCAGCTTCTCCAGCCAACAACCCATCTAGCGAACGCGAGAAAATCTCGACCGGCCGACGTGAGTCTCGGTCCAACTGGCCTGCAAGGGGACACCGTGAAGCCAGTGGCCGAAGCTGATGGGTGGGCCGAAGTCGACTGTCGACCAGGGAGGGATCTTTCCTGCTCCCAAGAGCGTTGGCAGTGAGACTTACTTTGCTCTTTGGACCGAGAAAAAGGTCCAGAAGAAGTTGGACCCTCACCTTTCGTCGAGAGGGTCAGACAGAGCTCCTTAAAGGAAGCCGAATACGAGGCACCGAGAGAGAGCGGGACAAATGCACGCAGCCGAGAGTAGAAGTGGCCAGCGCCGCCTCCTCTTGAGGGCGATCATCTGCTCGAGCTGATCCGCCCGAGCCCGCCCGCCGTGGACACCGCAGCGGAACTCTTTAGATTTAGCGGAGGAAATCTTTTCTCGGGCCGCCCAGCTGTAAACAGGCGCGCACGGTCGAGGACGAGGGCGGTAAAAAGAAGAGCATCGGCTCGCAGGCCTGTGGGTCGTGCTCAAGACCAAGCAGTAAACGCACGGAGTGCGGATCCGCTCTGAGACATCTTCTGACCCGCAAGGGCATCTCCGAAACTGGAGTCGATTTATCCATCGCAGCTGCAGGAGAGAAGACGAAGTCTTTTAGCAAAAGAACTTTGATTTCGAAAATTGGAAGAATTAGGAACCAGTCATCGCAGCAGAGCGTTAAGGAGGAACCTTGAGCTTCCAAGCGGTAAGGAAGATCTGGCGTCATGGGGCGGAGCCGAGAGTTTTACCACCCGGGTGGGTGGGAGGAGCCAGCTTGAAGACCTTCCGGCAAGATTTAAAGCGGCAAGGATACCTGCCAGACAGTGTGGATGAACAACATATCCATGTCCCTATGTAACCCCTAGATGGCGCTATCCCAGGGGCTACTACCCCTGCCTGATTTGCCACTAACAGGTTGAGGGGCCTGGATCCAATGGCGGGTGCCTCCACCCAGAGGTCAGGGTTTGCAATAGTTAAACTAACTTGGTCACAGCCTCTGGGACACTGCAACCCCTTTCTTCCACTAGTGGCCCACAATATATCAGAATTACCTTCACAGTATACACTTACCCCAGGACTGGTTCCGGCACTGGGACCTCCTGTGAAATGAGATACAGTGCAACAATCACAGTACAGTACTTTAACATAGACAAAGTGCAATTTTCAGCAATTCTTCCAGTCTTCTACAGGGTGAGCCTGGTTTCTACTCTTCAGAGATCCTTTGATTCTTTTCACAGGACAGATTCAGTCCTAACAAGCTGCAGACCGGAACTCTGGGCCTTACACACGTTTTTGACTAAAACTGCACACTGAAAAGCACAGGGCTCCTTCCTTCTTCACTGCCAAAGCTCAACTGAAACTCCAACCGACAAAACCGGGCACTTCCTTTGAGTTCCTCCCAGTTCTTGACTGGATTGGCTGTCCTCACAATAGACTGCTGCTGTTGGTCCAAAAAGGCACTGAAGTCTAAACTACATCTCCCAGAGTCACTGCCCATACAATCCTCTTGTGGCTGGCTCAGATTATGAGTCAAGTTCTGATTACGTCAAGGCACCATTTTAGAGCTAGCTTACCCCACACTGATTGGTCCAGTTCAGCAGTTCAAAACTAGAATGGGAACTAGCAGACACAGTTCTGACTGCAAAGAAAGCAGGTTAGACAAACTGTAATTTCATTATTACTCTAAATAATTTCTGGCAAACAGTTACATCTTTCAGATAGTTCCTTGCACTCCTAGTGACTGCAAAAATGAAGTGAATTGGCAGCAGCTTGGTGGTACTCAATGAAAGAAAACACAGTCCCCCATACAAACTAATTATGTCTGCAAGCAGACAGCTCTTAAAGAGACAGTACCAGAGGTTCTAAAAGCAGCTCACTGATAAATGGCTCAAATGCCAAACACCATTCAGGCTTGGAGCATTCAAGCAAGCTCCTGGAAGTCTTTTGGGAACCCCCATTTGCAGGGGTTACACCCTTCCTGGCCTGGGAAAGCTTGGCGTCGCGTCAACAAGTACCATAAGTTTCAACTGCAACCATATACATTTGCATTAGGCTCGCACATGTAATCATCAGTCAATATATCATTTTACAAGAACACATTTCTGAAACATTGCAGTACGTCACTCTTTACACAGTATTATATACACATTGTACCATAACTCAAGTTATTACCTCTTGTACATGAAACCTGAAGAGAGGGGCCCTTCCTATCAGTTACCTTGAGGGCTGGATGGGGCAAGGCACCATATGAGGGCAACACAAGTAACTTGGAGTTAGCACTGATGCTCAGTTTGGGCAATGAGCTCGGGGACACATACACTCCTTTATGGACAACATTGAGAGGCAAGTCCACAGGCCTCCCAAGTGAATCATAACTGAGGTGCACCACAGGCTTTACAGCTCGACCAGTCTTTCTAGGGGAACTGTTATAGTCTCTGCACTCTGAGCCTCATTTTCAGCATTGTCCTCACTTGTCAGGGGAGTCTCCATGGGGGTAGGAGGCTAGAACTTGGGGCACTTTCAGCTCCAGGAGTTACAGTTTCTGAGTCCACAACATTTGGCTGCATGGAAGCTTTCGGACACTGGCAGTGGACTGTCAGGGCACTCAAAATACTCTTCTTGTTCGTGTATCACCAGTCTGCCCTAATCTATCATTTTCCTCCCTGAAGCTCAAACAGTTCAACCATGCACAATGATTCCATTTCATCTGATCTGATGCTTTGCACTTCACTTTCTGGAGCATTGACTCCAGGGATGAAGCTGGGGGCTTAGACAGTCCAGAAGGCCCAGCTTCATCTCCAGTATTGACTAGGGATTGCCCGAAACAATTGACTCAGTTCATGAAGAAGGATAGTATTCAAAGTCACTCACTTTCTTCCGATATGGCCTGACAGTCATGCTCAACTGGGACTTGTGGAGGAACACTTTAACTTTGCTTCTGTAGGTGCAGACTTTCTTGATCTTTTCTTAGCAGCAGCTCTAGTCACTGGTCCAGAGGGGCATCTTCTAGGGGCTCAGACTCAATTAAGATTTGTCCAATGGGCAGTAAATGATTTCTATGCATTGTTTTACATCTTTTGAATTATTCTCAGGCCTTACTTTGTACACTGGCAGATCATCTAGTTTGCCCACTACAATGTGAGGAGATGGTGCCATCTGTCAGCAATCTTGTGCTTGCCATGCAGTCCCAGATTTCTTAGCAATACCCGATCTCCCTCCTGGAGTTCCTGTGCTTTCACCTTTTATCATACCTTTCTTTGTTGGCCAGATTTCTTTTTGGCAGCCATGGTTTGAGCCAGTTAGTGCGCATGAGTTAGCTGGGCCTTTAACTTTGCACATACTGTAAATAGTTGTCAGCTTGAACCCCATCAGGAGAGACCCCAAAACACACATCTACTGGTAGTGAGCTTCTCTTCCAAACATCAGGCGGTAGGGGAGAATCCAGTGGCATCACTTTTGGTGCAGTTATAAGCATGTACCAGGGTGCTAATTTGTTGGCTCCATCTAGGCTTGTCCTTTGGGTGCAGGGTGCCTAGCATATCTAGCAAAGTGCGGTTGAAACGTTCAGGCTGTGGGTCCCCTGGGGTGGTAAGGAGTGGTTCTGGACTTTCGACTCCCCACAGAGAAAGCATCTCTTTGATCAGACACTCTCAAAGTCTCTCCTTGATCAGAATGGATTCTTTGTGGAGCCCCATAGTGAACAAAAGTTTTCTACAAGTACTTTGGCCACAGTGGATGCTTTCTGGTCTTTGGTGGGAAAGCTTGGGCATATCTCGTGAAATGGTCAGTGACCACCAGCACATTACTGATATTTCTTTGATCTGACTCCAAACTCAGAAAATCAATACAGACCAGCTCCATGGGTGCACTGGTGGTGATGTTAACAAGGAGGCAGCCCTCTGGGGCAAAGCTTTCCTCTGTAAGCAGCGACTACAAGTTCAAATGTGTTGCTCCACTCAGCCCCATCTTAGGCCAATAGAATCTGGATCTCACCAAGTCAAGTGTTCTGTCTATACCAAGGTGCCCCATGTGGTTGTGCAAGGACCTCAGTACTGAGTCTCGAAGGCAGTGGGCAGCACTAGTTGTTGTTTGTCTACTTGTCCCCTCTGTCTACTGTTTCTCTGTATAACAGTTTATTGATCAGTTTCAACTTAGGACCTTCTTTGTATAACAGTGCAGTTCTCAAATCAGTGGAGCGTAATTTGGACCGTCTTTTCCTGCATAGAGGGCTTCTAAAGCTGCTTTGATCATGGGATCGCGAGTTGAGCCGCCGAATACTGTCATTGTCCAGCTGAGGCAGTGCACCAATGTCTATTGCAGAAAAGTGGCAATAAGCAGCAGGTATGCAATTCTCAGAGGCTCCCAAGCAATCCACCATGCAGTCCACTGCGTCCGTGGACATTTGTTCCTCCCTGTCAAACTTCCGGCAGAGTGCCGAATGTCAGGTTCTGTCAATCGGACCCAATCATTCTGGGGAACAGGCCTCCGGGAGAAGCATCAGCATCTATGTGGTTCAGACCTGCTCGGTATTCGAGAGCATAGTCATATGTAGATAATGCAGAAAGCCACCTATGGCCAGTGGCATCCAACTTAGCTGAGGTCTGCACATAGGTCAAAGGATTATTGTCAGTTTTACTAGTATTTTAGCCCCATACAAGTACTCATGGAATTGGTCAACAATAGCCCACTTCAAAGCTAGGAACTCTAACTTATGTACAGGATAGTTCTTTTCGGATGGGGTCAGGCTTCTACTGGCAAAGGCCACTGGTCTCAGGCCATTCTAGTGCTCTTAATTCAACAGCCCCCAACCCTTGCAAGCTAGCATCAGTGTGCAGGGCGTAAGGTTTTCTTGGATCGGCATAGGCCAGCACTGGAGCATGGGTAAGTTGATATATGATCTCATAAAAGCAGTCTCACAATCAGGAGTCCAGCGGCCCCAAATACTTCATCGGATGAAAATACACTCTTTCAGTCTTGAGGACGCTGACTTTGGTATTTTTTGTGGGTTGGGGATACCTTGAGTAAGGTTAAGTAAAGGCGGATCACTCTTGAATAGTCCTTGATGAGCACCGATAATAACCACAGAATCCCAGGAATCTTTGCAGTTCTTTTAGATTTTTGGCTGTGGCCAGGTGGTCAAGGCCTCAACTTTACTTGGGTCGGTCTCTATTCCAGTGGATACTATGTGTCCCACATACTTTACTGATGTTTGAAAAATTGACACTTATCAATGGACAGTTTAAGGCCAAAGTCCTCCAGTCGGTCCAATACCTTAAATAATCTGTCTCATGTTCCTCCAGTGAGCTGCCAAACACAATAACATCATCTAGGTATACCAGGCACTCTAGTAAGTTCATGTCCCCGCACGCCTCCATCAATCGTTGAAAAGTGGCTGGGGCACCTGAAATCCTTGAGGCATCCTCATGAATTCATAGAAGCCAAGCGGACAGATAAAGGCCGTCTTCTCACGGTCCTCTGGGGCCATCGGGATCTAGTAGTACCCACTGCGAGATCAGCACAGAGAACCACTTGCTCCCGTTTAGGCAGTCCAAAGCATCCTGAATGCGGGGCATTGTGTACTGATCAGGATAGTCCGCCCGGTTTAAGGTGCGATAATCCACACATCCTTACTGTTCCATTCTTTTCCTCACTACCACAATGGGAAGCATAAGAGGCTTCTGGATTCTTGTATTACACCAGCACTAACATCTCTTGCAGATGCCGTCTCACATCATCTATGTCAGCAGGTGCCAGGCGTCGAGACCTCTCCGAAATGGTCTTTCGTCATGCAGCGGATATTGTGCTCAGCTCCTTGCATCCTACATCCCATTCCTTTAAAGAAAACACCTGGTCTCTCTGGGCAAGCTTCTCACTGATCCTCACTTTCCATTCAGCTGGCAGCGGAGTCGCCGAAATCAAACAAGTCAGGCGTTACTCTGTCATTCTTCCTTGAACTCTTGCTGCTGGGTAGCACTGCAGTGTCTGCACAATGCACATTAGCCAGGATGCAACCTCTGTTTACTCGAATGTCTCTTTCAGACACATTATGAACTTGGACCATTACCCTTCTGGCATAAGCATGGGCTCTAGCGGGCAAAATACTAAACGACCAGCAGTCCCTCTGGCAATTTTCCATCGCCTGGTGCATCCAACATTAATATTTTATTCTTAACATCCTTTCTGATACGGACCTCTCCTGTAAGGTACACTGGGCATTTAGGCGCCAGGATCAGAGACTCAGGATCCTTCTTCCATACAATTCCGACCGGTTCCTCTGGTTCTGTTTTCAGCATCTCTGTGCCTCATAGGCCTTCTTAATTAAAGCGGAACTCTTAAAGCTCTACTAGTCTTTGACCCCTGTTTTCATAACACAACTGTGCCAGCCTTCCGAACATATGAGCATTTGTTCCAATCAACAAAGGACACCATCATACAGTCCAGTGGGGGACACACTAAGGCTAGGTCTCTACTTGTTCGACCACTCCAGCCACGGAGGTGGGGAAAGACAGCCAAATTGGGATATACCCGGAATAGGGTAGGCCTTCTCACTTAACCCCCATACATGCAGTCCTTCTAATGGTTGTAAGGGTATGTCTGACAAATGCTTCTGATACCAATCCTGGAACATAATTGTCACTTGGGAGCCACTGTCTAATACAGCTCTTGTAGACACTCCATTCACCTTTAGTGGTCTCCATGGAGGACCCACTATTCTGGACCAGTCTGGAGAGGCAGTAGTGGGGGCCTGGGCAACTGACCTTGCCACAAAGGCGTGAATTAGCATTTTTGGTGCCCTCACTGCGATCGTATGGGTGCACCTCTTAACCACTGATTTCTTCTCCAGAAGCTCTCCTTGTAGCCTATATGCAACTTTGTCCAGTGTCTTTTGGGGACTGGCATTCCTTTTCATGTGCCCATCTTTCCATAATTATAGCAAAACATACTTTCTGGAGTTTGAGCTGGCCGGCGCCACACTGGGAGCCAGGGCGGGGGTATTACTAACTGGAAACCTGGGTGCCATCTCTGTCTGTGGCGTGATAAGCATTTGGAGACATCTCGTCAGTTTCTCCACTTCCATGGTCAAGGATTTGAGTTTGGAGCTGTTATCAGCAGGAGATACATGGGTGGGTACCCCCACCCCATAAGCAGATGCAGTCGGATATAGGTCAGGGCCCGTACTTGCAGGCGTGGCCTTCATAAGGGACTGTTTTTGAATCCCGGATCTCTCTCAACAGTTCGCCCCATTGTGGCATATCTTTTCCTTGTCAGAGCACTCATTGACTGTCAACCTCTGCCCTGAACTTCACATGATGGGCCACCCTCAGTCACTCGGTCGTAGCCACAGCTGTTGGTGCAGGTACCTCCCGAGGTCGCCTTTCTCAACTCCTCGAATTTCTCTCATTAACTCATCACAGGAGGGGTGGGATTCAGTCGATTGCCAGGCGTAACTGAAGCAACAGCAGTTCTGAGAAGGGGGCAGACTTAA
This sequence comes from Neoceratodus forsteri, assembly GCA_016271365.2. Lineage (NCBI taxonomy): Eukaryota > Metazoa > Chordata > Ceratodontiformes > Ceratodontidae > Neoceratodus > Neoceratodus forsteri. Next base: position 958,044,832 of record CM028130.1, on the reverse strand, counting down.
GGGATCTGTCCAGCCTGGTTCGGTCAGTTCAATCGCTGGCAAACTACCCTTTCTAGGCATTCTTGCAACAATTTTTCCAGCGAGAGACATACACAGACAACAACTCCTCTTGGTACTGTTGTGCATTTCTTACTCTCCACCACAGGTCCTCATCAGAATCTGGGCTCCCCATACATCTCCAAGGCCTCAAGATAGGCCTGTGCAGTCGCTTCAGGGTTACTGGCCCGTTTCATACGGATGGTAGCCAGGGCAGGACCTCGAGGCTCTCACTAACCCTCTTTAAGCTTTTCGCCTTCCGAGCATTGCCATTCTAGCACTTGGGGGCAACATAGTCTATCCAGGTCTCCCAGTCATCCTCCCTTGGGGGTGGGGAGGTGCCAGAGAAGATCCTCAACCTTGGTAAGAGTGAGTGACTAATGGCAGGTGCAGAAATAGGAGTCTGCATTGGTTCAGCCACCATTACGGGCACTGGAGCAGGAGAGGGTGTTGGGGAGGAACACCCCAGGTGGCAAGAATAGTTTCTTCAAGTCCTCCACAGTTTTCCCTCCCCAGCAACCATTCAGCAAATTTCTCCTCAAAGTTTCAGATAGTGGTGGGGGCTGATTCCCCGGGTCTTTACTGTCCTTAGTTATCACTCTCCAAGCAGTGAGGGCTCCCTCTGGGGTAATGGTCTGTGGCACTTTGGAGCTATCTATGGGATCTTAAACTCTACTAGGGCCAGGAAAGTGTGGGTGAGCAGATTAGCATGCCGACCCACCACCACAGGGTTTGTAAACCTTCCACCTTGGAAAGTACTCCTGCACAGTGTCGTGTGATACCAGGGGGATGTCCAGGATAAGCATAGCATTTTGGGGTTGATCTCCTCCCAGTACACCACTCCACCAGCCGGTGCACAGCCACTTCTGTCGGGTACCCATTTTTTCTTAACAGTGGTTCGTAAATATGGCCACTAGAGGACACACAATCCCAGCGGTGAGCCTCAAGATGTAACCCCTAGATGGCGCTATCCCAGGGCTACTACCCTGCCTGATTTGCCACTAACAGGTTGAGGGCCTGGATCCAATGGCGGGTGCCTCCACAGAGGTCAGGGTTTGCAATAGTTAAACTAACTTGGTCACAGCCCTCTGGGACACTGCAACCCCTTTCTTCCCACTAGTGGCCCACACAATATATCAGAATTACCTTCACAGTATACACTTACCCCCAGGACTGGTTCCGGCACTGGGACCTCCTGTGAAATGAGATACAGTGCAACAATCACAGTACAGTACTTTAACATAGACAAATACCTCAGGCAGTATAACTTTGCTGAAACAAGCAGCTCTGATTTATTTGGGGATATAACAAGGACAGGAAATCAGGTTAATTAGCTTATCACTCTAATAATCTACCTATGGCCCTGTGCACAGGCCTATCCTTATCAGTTATTGTCCCTGGGTACCCAAGCCCTAGTGGCTAGTCCAAACCGTGGCAGCTGGTAGGGGCCCTTTCACACAGAGAAAAGGAGAATTAAACAGTCATCAGTACAGTAATTCCATTTGGATTTAATGTGGCAATTCAACAGGGAGCGACCCTGAATTAGTACTCACGACCTCCAAATAAGATAGGGTCCTTCAATGTCAGCAGGGCTCACTTGAGGTACACAAACCTCTTCACACATCCATATAAAAGAAAGCACTATACCAGGCAGGCTGCATCTGTATCCGATCGCAATTACTGCACAATACCGGAGAACACACAGCAGATTCAGTTCCTGACAGACCGAGTGCAATTTTCAACAATTCTTCCAGTCTTCTACAGGGTGAGCCTGGTTTCTACTCTTCAGAGATCCTTTGATTCTTTTCTAGGACAGATTCAGTCTAACAAGCTGCAGACCGGAACTCTGGGCCTTACACACGTTTTTGACTAAAACTGCACACTGAAAAAGCACAGGGCTCCTTCCTTCTTCACTGCCAAAGCTCAACTCAAACTCCAACCGACAAAACCGGGCACTTCCTTTGAGTTCCTCCCAGTTCTTGACTGGATTGGCTGTCACTCACAATAGACTGCTGCTGTTGGTCCAAAAAGGCACTGAAGTCTAAACTACATCTCCAGAGTCACTGCCCATACAATCCTCTTGTGGCTGGCTCAGATTATGAGTCCAAGTTCTGATTCGTCCAAGGCACCATTTTAGAGCTAGCTTACCCCACACTGATTGGTCCAGTTCAGCAGTTCAAAACTAGAATGGGGAACTAGCAGACACAGTTCTGACTGCAAAGAAAGCAGGTTAGACAAACTGTAATTTCATTATTACTCTAAATAATTTCTGGCAAACAGTTACATCTTTCAGATAGGTTCCCTTTGCACTCCTAGTGACTGCAAAATGAAGTGAATTGGCAGCAGCTTGAGTGGTACTCAATGAAAGAAACACACAGTCCCCCATACAAACTAATTATGTCTGCAAGCAGACAGCTCTTAAAGAGACAGTACCAGAGGTTCTAAAAACGCTCACTGATAAATGGCTTAAATGCCAAACACCATTCAGGCTTGGAGCATTCAAGCAAGCTCCTGGAAGTCTTTTGGGAACCCCCATTTGCAGGGGGGTTACACCTAGAACAAAAGGTTTTTCCAGGCCCTGGGAACCACAATGGCATCTTAGAAAAGATGAAAAACAATGTGAAAAAAAACCTCACTAGAGTCAAGCTGGGACACAGCAGAGCACAGACAAGTGAAGGAAACACCGCAGACTGAAACGTTACTATAAAGAAAAACAAATGAATGGAGCAGGAGAGAGCGCTTGGGGCGACTGGCTTGCTCAGGCAGAGAAATAAATCTGTTGTTGAGCAGCAAAGCACAGCATCACCGTGACTCCGAAGTTTGAACAGCGTTCCACTTGCCATTAATTTGCATATACTCCACATGATAAGGGTCAGCTCAAGACATCAGGCTAGCTGCATATGTTAAGTACAATGAGGGATTCCTGGGGTTTGAAAAGGAGGTTGGTGGGATCCTGAGAGGGAACACAGAGTCTCTGTGTGCATGGGGGAAGGGGTACAGGGAAACACGAACTTGGGGAAAAAACTGCCCATCTGCAGTGGTAAGCTGTCTCTCTGTTTGGAATCTCTTGTCATGTTTCCAGCCTCCCCCCCCCCGCCACATGTGTGATGCTCCCATTTCACATCCACTCCAACTGACCAGTCATTTAGCATCACTGCACAGTGCATCAAGTTCACTACAAGAAAGACCAACAGCAAGAAAGGAATGTGGGAAATCCCTGCAGTGCATCTTTTTCTGAAATCAGAACAGACTGCTTGGTTAAAATGCCAAAAGTAAAGGGTGTGGAGCACATGTACAAAAGCAAAATGTGGGAAAGTTTTGCAGCTAACAGAAAAGTTGTTTTTTTAAATGATGGATTTGGGTATACAAAATAAAGCTTACTAGGCAGCTGTAAAAAAAAAGGCAATTATTTATGGAAAGCAATGCAGAGAAACACCTTCTTTAAAACAGCTTCCCTACTTGAAATTCTTCAGATGCACTTTTGTGTGTGCATCTGAATAAAAGATGAATCAGTCCGGAGCCCCTAGTACCCATTACAGCTCCCTGTGGGATGGGAACTCAATCTGATTTCACATTTGGAGTGACAGCCGGAGCAGAAGTTGGCTAGCTTTGCACCGTTGGTGGGATTTGTGCTACCGAGTGCTTATGAAGTACACAGAGTACTTAGAGAACAGTAGCCAAGTCTGAGCTGAAATGGAGGATAAAGAGACAGTGGGGGTGGGTAGAGAGACAGAACTGAATTAGAATTTTGCATGGCACTTTTCTCATTCAAAAGGGTCTCAAAACTCTTTACAAAATAAATAAAGCAGTAACACTTCAGGGTGTACATTGTGCTAGGATGCAGTTACTGCATGCTCAGGGGCACAGGGAGGCATGAGGCTGCAGGCCAAAAGCCTTTAGTACCTGCAAATGCATTTATCACAACACAACCAGTCCCCTTAGTATCTTAATATACTTATAAAATGGGTTCAAAAAACTGACTTAAAAATCTGAACATTTTATACTAAGAAAATTTAATAAATGGTGCTAAATTAAGGGGAACGTCCATTATGAAAAGCCCCACACCTTAGTGTGGGGCTGCCCCTGATTACCACTTTCAATGCACAATTATAATTTTACCCGATTTTGTTGCTCAGTATTTTATATTTATCTGGTTGATCCTGGCATCTCTCCTACCTGACATCTTAAGCCAAGTGCTGCCAGATGGGGGTTCCAGAATCTCCTGTGGCTGATGTCACAGCTGGGGATTAGCCACCAGAGATCTATTACTAGCTGCAGTAATGGAGCTTGTTAATTGCTCCATTTTGCTGGCTGGTCCCACTGCCCTATTGAGACTAAGTACAGCTTGCGCAAGTCTTGAATGGAAAGGCACTGCCAGAAAGTGTGGCTAGAACATTGTATCTACGCCCCTAGAATGGCTGTTATTCAACTGATTTAAACTGCCCCCAGTCCCAAAGTGTGTCTAGACGGAAGCCAAAAATGACATTGTCCACATTACTAGTATAGCACGGTCAGTGCAATTTAATTATTTATTTGGAAAGTTTCACCAGGAAAGGCATACTGAGCCAAAATAGCTTGTTTCCAGATGCGTCCTGTGGAGGAAGGGGAATAGGAGAATACAATTGGTGTACGTAAACCAAGATACACAAAACATAGAAAACAAGCATTTGCCAAAGCCAAATGTTTGCTTCCTGGCATTGGCAGTGGTAGTGTAGAAGTTACAGAGCTGCATAATAGAAATGGCAGTGAAGTACTGAACTGAAGCCAACCCCACCACCACCCTGCAGAGAGTGACAGGCATTGGGGTGTGCCTTTGGGTCGTCAGGCATAACGGCCACGCCATTTCACCACACCCCACCCTGCAGACACTGACAAGTGTCACGGTGTGCCTTGTGGTCTTTGGCCCTTATGCGCATCCCATTCCATCAGGAAATACGGTGAGATAGGTGCGGTATAAGAGAATGGGGTGAACTTTGGGGCCAAAGAGTCCAAGGCATACCTCGATGCCTCTCACTGGCTGCAGGGTGTGGAATCGTATGAGCATTGCAGGCAAGAATCCCAAGTCACATCCCTGACGCCTGTCATTCTCTATGGGCTTGGGCGTTATGGTTGGAAACCGTAATACCTCAGGCATTCGTTGGTATTTTCACTCCAAATTTTCAACATGTTTTTTGTGACCCCACCTCATGAACAGTGGCAATATCAGTTTGTTAGCCAAAAGCTGCTTATGTACAGCGACTATGGCATTTAGCACCACAGGTGCAAACACATTCCGAACAGGATGTAAAAAATGACAGCTGTACTGTTCATGGGGAGGTGTAAAAATGGCAATGTTGCAAATCTGTAGTAAAAATATTAAAAAAACTGGTGAAGTCTCAAGCGTGCATAGAAACTGTGCAACGTACACCCGTAACATAATTAGTTTGGGAATTTTTTTTACAGCAGATTGTCAAAAGAGGCATTTTGGGACCTCCGCTCATGAACAGTGTCACTGTGATTTACTTTATCTGTTCGAACAATGATTTCCCACAGTGACCACGCATCTCTGCGCTGAAAGTGTGAAAACATATTCGCCACGCTATGAAAATGACAGCTGTATTGTTCATAAGGAAGTGTGGAAAATGCCACTGGTAAAATCTGGACTGAAAATATTACAAAGCATGAACTTACGAGGGTGCGTGGAAACTGCGCAATGCTCACTCGTAACACAGTCATTTTTATGGACTTTTGTCACCAAATTTTCAACATAGCTATTTTAAGACCTCTGCTCATGAAAAGTGTAACTGATTTTCTTAATGTGTCCCAAACATTGCTTTCGCACACTGACTGCACCATTGTGCGCTACATGTGCGAAAACACATTTTGGGCGACATGTGAAAAATGTCAGCTGTACTGTTCATAAGGAAGTGTTATAAAATGGCAATGTTGAAAATCTGGAGTGAAAATATTGAAAATTCGCAAACTTACAAGCGTGCGTAGGAACCGCGCAACGCATGCTCGTAAAACAGTCATTTTTAAGAATTTTTTCACCAAATTTTCAACATAGCCATTTTAAGACTTCTGCTCATGAACAGTGTCACTGTGATTTTCTTAATATGTCCCATACATTGATTTCGCTCACCGACTGCGCCATTGTGTGCTACATTGGCAGAAACATGTTTTGGGCAAGATGTGAAAAATGACAGCTGTACTGCTCATAAGGAAGTGTAATAAAATGGCAATGTTGAAAATCTGGATTGAAAATATTGAAAATTCGCAAACTTAAGAGCGTGCATAGGAACTGCGCAACGCGCTCTCATAAAACAGTCATATTTAGGGATTTTTTCACCAAATTTTCAACATAGCCATTTTAAGACCTCTGCTCATGAACAGTGTCACTGTGATTTTCTTAATGTGTCCCATACATTGATTTCGCACACCGACTGCGCCATTGTGCGCTACATGGGCGGAAACACGTTTTAGGTGAGATATGAAAAATGACAGCTGTACTACTCATAAGAAGGTGTGGTAAAATGGCAATGTTGAAAATCTGGAGTGAAATATTGAAAATTCGCGAACTTACGAGCCTGCGTGGGAACTGCTCAACGCGTATAATGTAAAACAGTAATTTTTGAATTTTTCCACAAATTTTTAAAACAGGCTTCTTGAGACCACCTTATGAGCGCTGGCAGTGTTGTTTGTTAATCAGGCCCAAAGGTGATTTCGCGCAGTGACTGCGAAATCACCCTTGACTCCAATAACGCTCATGACAGTGACATCATTCATGAGAGGGGTCCCAAAACCCCATGTTGAAAATTTGGTACAAAATTCCAAAAATGCCTGAGATATGCAACAAAGTTGAAAAACCCTATCTAGCCCATTATACAGCTTACCGGCATTTCCTCAGTTCGCGGTTGGTTTTGAAGAGTGCAGACGTGTTCCTGGTCCACGAAGATCGTCGCTGGAGTCGGAGGTAAGTATGAGGTGAGGGAGGTGTGGGAGGCAGGGTGCACAGTGGGTGGGTGCGGGTTGTGGGAGGGGCAGGAAGAACGCCGAGGAGTTTTTGTTTACAGTTTTTTTTAAATTGTGTGTGGGGCGTTTGCCATGCTGGGGTGGGCTCTAGCGTGGCACAAGATGACTGGTTGGGGGCGTGGAGCCGGCGAGGATTGGGCACCCGTCGGCCATAGCAACTTTTGCTGCCTGGGGTGGGCTCACAGCGTGGCACCCAACTACTCGGGGGAGGACAGTGCAGCCGATGGGGGATTGGGCATCCCCGTTGGCGCCTCGATAACTTGCCACGCTGGGTGGTCACCCAGCGTGGCATGTCAGAAGAAGGCTTGGGGGAGCTTAGCACAGCCCGGCGTGGGATTAGGCACCTTCCGGCTATACAGTGCTGCGGGAGGGTAGCCTTGTATGCATGTGTGTGTGTGTGTGTGTGTGTGTGTGGGGGCTGCTGCGCATGAGCAGGCGATATCTGATCGTTGCTCACTGAAGCGTAGCTCCCCCTTTCAACTGTCCGCCACTGCATTTTGGAGCTGTCATAGACGGCTCCAGCAGGCATTGGCGGACTGGGGCCGTGCCTGCCAACACACTGACTGACTTGGAAGAGGGGGTGACACACCTCCGAAAACTCAGATGATGGCACTATGTTTCTTGCACATGCGTGCAAGCAAACATAAAAATAAAATGATATAATACTTAACAAATTATAGCTATAAACAGCTAAGATGAGCATAGGATCAATAAACAGAAATACAATATTGCACATTTATAACATGAGTTTAGCTGCCGGACCAAGCAGAGCCAGAGTAGTTGAGGGGAATAGAGAGAATATAGCTAGCCTGACTGAAGAAATAGTAGATGAGAGGAAGAGAGTGAAAATGAAAGGCAGACTGAAGGAGTGGAAATGGGTGAGAGGGATCGGTATGGCTTGTAGACAGAAAATAAGAGTGGTGGGGCTATTGGGGTGTGGGTCCAACACAGTTGCAGGATGGAGAAATGTAGCTGTGAAGAAGAGAGGATAACAAACAAGTGGACGGCAGAGCAGATAGCTAAGAGAAGGGAGTTCCAAATTTTAGGGAAATGGTAGGAGAAAGCAGCCTGTCCTGAGAAGCACGAACAGACAGGGAGGGCAAGAGTCGGAAAGCCAGAGCTACGGAATGAGAAAGTGGGAGGAGGAAGGGTGGAGAGGAGGTTGGTAAGGTAGGAGGAGGGAACTTAGCCAATACTTCCCAACAAGGGAGGAACAGTGGGTGAGGCATCTGGCCCCAAGAGAGGGGAAAGAGAGAGCTGAATACAAGTCACAATGGTGTGTTCAGGGCAGGCAGCTAAAAGCAAGCTGACAAAAAGAGTTGAAAAGGGTGTCCAGTCTGGTTAGAGTGGTCTTAGGGGCTGCACTGTAGACTATGTCACCATAGGTAAAAACTGAGATGATCATTTTCTGGACAATTTCATGGTGAGCCAGCTGAGGGATGCAACCACAATGTCTATACAGAGCACCAAGTTTGGGATGCAATTTTTTGTGGATGGCATTCACATGTCCAGCAAAGTCTAGGTGCTGGTTGAGCCAGAGCCCGAGATATCTGAAGGAGTTGACATCCTGTAATATGAACCCAACGATGTGGAATGACGGGGTAGTAGTAAGCCTGGCAAGCCTCTGACTGGTGCAAACGTTCAGACTGTCTTCTTGGTGTTGAGGAACAACTGATTGGAGCAAAACCAGAGTTGGACTTTACTGAAGTCCAGCTGGAGGCTGGTCTCCACATCAGAGGTGGAAGTGCCAGTGGCAAACACAACAGTATCATCCACGTACATGTGAATAGCCATGGAGGAGCAGACAGCAGGAAGATCATTTAAGAATATCAAGAAGAGTATTGGGCCGAGGACTGACCCTTGAGGGACTCCAGTGTTGATGTGAAGAGGGGAGGAGAGGGAGTTGCCTATCCTGAGTCCTACCCATGAGAAGGAATGAAACCAGTTAGCAGCAGTTTCTGAGAGACCAGCTGCTACAAGCTTGTCGAGGAGAAGGGTGTGGGTAACTGAGTCAAAGGCTCTGGCCAAGTTGACAAAGATGGTGGAAGTGATGCGGCCCTGATCCATGCCAGAGAGAATGGAAACAGTGAACTGGAGAAGGGAGGGCATTGTGGAGTGTGCCTTACGAAAACCTGACTGGAAAGGGGTGAAAAAGGAGGAAGAGCCAAGGAAAGGAGAAAGCTGTGCCAGTACAAGGTGCTCTTGAAGTTTCCTCTAAGTACAACTCTTGCCTGAGTTGTGCCTTGGTGGATATCACTGTGATTCCTGCTGCCAGAGTACAGTTTGCTTAAGAGGCCATGTGCTGGAGTAGGAGAAACTCCTTCATTCTTACTGTCATTTCCTTTCCTGTTAGCTCAAATATTGTCAACTGAGTAGGTAGTTATTACATATGGGTAATGTGCGCCCCCACTGGGGTAGTGGTACGGCTCCAAAGCTGTGACTTTCAGCATAGAATCCCAGGAACATGTATATTCCGAGTAGAGCAGTTACCTCAGCTTTCTTCTGTCCACACAGTAAGCCAAATACACACAAGTTAGCAATGTCCACATACCTGGTGAAAATCCTATATAATATATGCTAAACAATTAGTACAAATGGAACAACACAGGTCGACCTCATCGTGAAGACCAGAACTGGTATATGAAACATCCAACTACGACTTCTTCAACAATGGTAATCAATGACAGCTTGTCCTGGACTACAGCTCACCACTCTGTCTAATGTTCTTCCTATCTTCAAAAGTTTGTCTTAAACACAAAACAGAATTACTTAGTTATGGAACAACAACTGGTTTCTTAACAAGTGCTGAAAGCCATGCTGGTTCCCCAGAAAAAAATTAATTCCAAAGGTCCTGATGTTATGACCTTTTGAAGAATTGCATACACCATAAAACTGAGTACCGAGATCAACAGAAACATCTGATGAATCCTAAATCTAGAAATAATGCACGTATACCTAACTATATATATTGGACAATATTCCCCACAGGAGCTGATGGCTTCAGGACGAGGCCCCACTGATAATGTTGGACCAAACAGAAAAGAAAATTACTGTAAGTATGAAGGAATTTCTCCTTTCTGTATTGCTCCATGTTGTCAATGGGGAATAAGGGTTCTAAGAAGGAGGATCTGAAGTAGGGAGGGGGAGAATACTGTCCCATATATGACCCTTATAGGTATCTACTGGATCCATACAACAACCACTGCCTGGCAAATTCCTATGTCTGACAGCTGCCATAGCCAGAATCTGGACATCAACTGTGCAGAACACCAAGAATGCATAAATGGTAGGCTACATATCACCAGCAGCAGTCTGCACCAAAACATCTGCTCTATCAATTCGGGGTGCCATTGGTACATGAAAAAAAAAAGGGTGCCCTGCTCAATGAAGACATTCACTTTCCGTCACATATGCAAACGACTTGTGAAAGAATGTGAACTTACCATTCCTGCTTAACACATGACTTCTAAAAATAGTACCGTATCCCTCTGGCTAAAGGAAAGTACAGTTACGTAAGAACTTACCGAAACAGTAGGTCTTCGATAGGTGCACTTGCACCGGGCAACACCACTAGGACTGAAGATGGCAGGTGCCAGGACTCCACAGAAAACTTCTAGTTAGCAGTTATTAGCGGGGGACCGACCCCTGACATCAGCCTGCCCCCAACGTCCACCTATGATATAAAAGGGGTGCTCTCCCAGCCCCAACCTCAGTTCTCCCTCTAGAGACCCCGGCATGTACAGTACAGAAATTGGAGAACTGAGGTGGTTCCTCCATACTGAGGAAAGCAAGGTGACAGTGATAGAGAAGCAGTCACCAGGGGGATGGAGGGAAGGAAAGCAGCATCTACTGCAAGAGCTCCTCTCCAAGATCTACTGTTACGGTAAGTTCTTACGTAACTGTACTATCTTACTTCAAGGGGGGCTCTTGCAGCAGGCAACACCATTAGGACTGCATCCCAAGCAGTGTAAGGACTCACCCCGGTCAGCTGAGAGGAGGCAGGAGTCTGTGTAAGGCTCTCAAGAGAGAAGGCCCTGCAGGACTGAAATTCCAAAGCCTGCCCTGTGCCTAGACACAATGTCCAGGCTGTAATGCCCAATGAAAGTGTGAATAGAACTCCAAGTGGCTGCTGTACAGATATCAGCAATGGACACATTCCTGGAGGAGGCAACAGCAGCAACCATGCCCCTAGCAGAATGGCCTTAAACTGGCCCTGGTAATAGCTTGGCGTACTCGTGATAATAAATAATGCAAATGACTAACCATTTGGACAACCATTACTTCAAAATAGGAGACTCTTCTTTCCTAGAGGCGAATGAAACAAACAACTGATCAGATTTTCTAATGGCACGAGTGCGATCCAAATAATAGTGAAGCACCCAGTTGCCATCCATAGTATGAAGAAAGACCTCCCCTCGATTTGAATGTAATAAACAGACAAGTGGATGTCTTGATCCAGTGTAAACTCTGACACCATCTTAGGTAGAAACTTAGGACTAGTCCGCAAGTACACCATGTCCTTCTAGAAAACTAAATAAGGCTTTACACATCTGAGCCTGAAGCTTGGAAATCCATCAAGCAGAAGTAATAGCAACTAAAAACAACGCTTTCCACGACAGAAAGCGTAGCTCATAGCTTGCAGCAGGCTCAAAGGGAGGCAAAGTAAGCTTTTCTAAAAAAATCAAAAGGTCCCACGGAGGGAAAGAGTCCCTGATGGAAGGCTTCAGATGCAGTATGCCCTGCAAGAAAGTGTGGGAAAGATCTAGCTGGGCGAGAGTCTTGTCCTCAATAGGTGAACAGTATGGAGAGATGGCGGATAAGCACACCTTAAGTGATGAGTAACTCAGACCTCAGTCCAACTGGGAAAGAGATTCACCAGACAAGTGAAGGGATTCACATGACGAGTGATGGCCCATATACAGAATCACTTCCACCTAATAGCATTAGTGGCTCTAGTGGAAGGTTTCCTGGCTGCTATTAGAATATCTGCCACTGGGGGGGAAAAAACAAAACAAAATCAGGCAACTGCTAAGTCTGAAGGAGACATGCATGAAGATGCAGAGACTTGAGGTCCGGATGGACTAGAGTGCCCTGCTCCTGGGTGAGCAAATCGGAGCACAGGGGCACGGGGACTGGAGGTTCCACTGTTAGCTGCGGGAGGAGTGGAAACCATACCAGGCACGTCCAGTAAGAACTATTAGGATCATCTCTGCTCCTTCTGACTGTAACTTGAGAAGAACTCTCTGCAGTAATGGAAAGGGAGGAAAGGAGTACAGGAAACTCTTTGTCCAAGAGAGGGACAATGCGGTGTGCCAGAAAACACCAGGCCCTGGATCTAGCAAGCAGAAACTGGGCAGTTTTGTGTTGGATGGGGATACAAAGAGATCCAGCTCGGGACAGTCCCACCTGTCAGAGAGATCTTCAACCTCGGAGGGACGAAGTTCCCATTCATGTGCCTTGGACTGAGACTGGCTTAAGCTCTTGACCAAGGTATTTTTGTATTCAGAATGCCTGGAACATGTATCGCAGTCAGGTCCACGTGATGCACTATGGCCCAATACAAGACTCTCATGGCCTCCCTGCAGAAGGGGTAACAGTGAGTTCACCACTGTTTATTTATGTAAAAGACTACGGACATATTGTCTGTCTGGATCAAAAGAGGGCCCTGGAGCAGGTTTGTCTGAAAGGCCTGTAGGGCGTAAAGGATCGCCTGCATTTCTAAAACACTGATGTGAAGATGCTGCTCCTGTGGAGACCAAGTCCCTTAAGACTGACAGCCTGCTAAATGGGCACCTCAGCCCTAGCCCGACGCATTTGTGGTGAGGATCTGGCGAGGTGACTCTGTCCAAAAGTGCAGCCCCTTGGAGAGTCTGGAGGGGTTCAACCACCACACCAGCATGGGTTGGAGGCTGACACTAATTTCTCCAAATCATCTGTGCGCTGATCCCATTGAAACTGAAGGTTCAATTGGGCAACCTTAATGTGCATGCGAGCCAGGGGAACCGTTGTAATGGCTGCCGCTATGTGTCCCAGCAGCCTTAGAAATCACTTGGTAGGGACCTGGCGAGGCGATGAGACCAGTTGAGCCTATGCCTGAAGGTGTTCTGCCCTGTCTGGGGGCAGAAAAGCTTTGCATTGGGCAGTGTCCAAGATTGCCCCGATGTACTGAAACTTCTGGCTTGGCCAAGAGGAATATTTGGGGAGACTGAGGGTGGTCCCCAGATCCCGAAACAGGGTGAATGTGGCCTCTATGGTTCTGAGGTACAGGTTACTCACCTGTAACAGGAGTTCTAGGAAAGGTATATGTTGTTCATCCACACTTATTGGCAGGTTCCTTGCCGCTTTAAATCTTGCCGGAAGGTCTTCAAGCTGGCTCCTCCCACCCACCCGGGTGGTAAAACTCTCGGCTCCGCCCCATGACGCCAGATCTAGCCAGCTGGAAGCCAGGTTCTCTGGCCGAGCACAGGAAGGAAACAGGTCGTGGGTGTGATGAACAACATATACCATTCCTAGAACTCCTGTTACAGGTGAGTAACTCCATATTCTAAGGACATGGATATGTTGTTCAATCCACACTTATTGGCAGACTCCTAGCAGTTCTCCGGGAGGAGGGAGGCAAGGCGCACACCCCAGATACTTACTTGGGAAAAAGAGTCCGGAGAACCGAGGCCCCAAAACCAGCATCCCGGCGTGACTCAAGGTCGATGTGGTAGTGGGTAATAAAGGTATGTGCCGACTTCCAGGTAGCAGCCCTGCAGGTATCCTGGATAGGGACATCCCTGGAAGCAGCGATATGGCGGGTAGAATGAGCTCTTATCCCTCTGGGAGGCTCCATGTCCACCAACCTATAGCAGAGCTCTACGCAGGAGGTGACCCACCTGCTTATCATTCGCTTGGCTGCAGGTCTGCCAGGTGCGGCTTCAGCGTAGGTGACAAACAGCTGTCGAACCTCTCCCCAAACTTCAGCCGTCCGCTCCTTATAATAAGCGAGCACTCGTCTAGGGTCCAAAGTATGGAGCCTATATTCGGCCTCCGAAGTGTGATTGGGGTAGAACACCGGCAGAGTCAACACCTGGTTTAGGTTAAACTCCGACACCACCTTCGGAAGGAATTTCAGGTGGGGGCACAGGACAACCTTGTCCCTGTGGAAGACCAGATAAGGAGACTCAATGGAAAGTGCCTGAAGCTCTCCCATCCTTCTGGCTGACGTGATAGCCACCAATAAGGCGGTCTTCCACGACAGGTGTGAAATATCGCACCTGTGCATCGGTTCGAATGGCTTGCCCATGAGCTTGGCCAATATCAGCAGTAGATCCCACAGAGGTGGAGGTTCTCGCACCGGAGGGGAAATGTGGTCAAGGCCTTTGAAAAAAGCGCCCGACCACCTTCTCCTGCGCCACCGACTGCTTCCCGGCCCGCACCCGGTAAGCAGAGATGGCTGCCAGGTGCACCTTAAGGGTCGTCGACCAAAGCCCTTGCTGAGAAAGGGACCACAGGTAGTCCAGAATACTTGCCAAGGGACAGGCAGAAGGGTCCAAGCCCTTCTCCTGACACCAAATGGAGAATCTCTTCCATTTGAAGGCGTAGCATTTCCTGGTCGACTCCTTACGGGACGCCTCAATGACATTGAGGACCTCGTCAGAAAGACCCAAGGCCTGGAACTCTAACCGCTCAGGAACCAGGCCGTCAGGTGCAGGGATTGAAGGTCCAGATGGAATACCTTCCCCTGGTTGACTGAGATCAGGTCCGGGTGGGTGGGAAGCCGCCTCGGGAGCCTGGAGCTGAGGCTGAGGAGATCTAGATACCAGAACTGGCGGGGCCAGTCTGGGACTACCAGAATCACCTGCGCCTTGTCCCTCCTCGCCTTGAGAAGCACCTTGTGGATCAAGGGAATTGGGGGAAAGGCGTAGAAGAGGCCCGGGGTCCACGGCCTCGAGAAGGCATCCCCCTGCAGCGAGCCCTGCTGAGGGGGGCGGGCATGGAACAGACTCAGCTTCGCATTCATCTGGAGGCAAACAGGTCCACCTGAGGCGTGCCCCAGTAGGAGAACAGGTCTTGTACTACCTCTGGCAGGAGAGACCACTCGTGAGACGCAGTCCCTATCCGGCTTACGGCATCGGCCAGGGTGTTGGAGACTCCTGCCACGTGAATGGCTAGGAGATCCGTCTCCAGGCTGCGCACAAGGGACCATATACGGAGAGCTTCCTTGCATAACAGCATGGAGCGCGTCCCGCCCTGGTGGTTCACATAGTACATGGTCGTGGTATTGTCCGTCTGGACCTGAACCACTTGACCCCGTAGAAACGGAGCGAAGGCGGTGAGAGCTAGACGGACCGCTCGGAGCTCCAGCAGGTTGATATGGCATCGGGACTCCCGAGGGGACCAGAAGCCATGCGCTCGGTGTTCCCCCAGATGGGCACCCCAACCCATCAGAGATGCATCGGTCGATAGAGAGACCGTCGGCTCAGGGCGGACGAACAGGATGCCCTCCTGCAGATGTGCCGGAACGATCCACCGTTGGAGAGCATTCCACATCTCCTGGGTCACTGTCATGGGCTGGTCCAACGGATCGCAGTGTTGTGACCACTGGCTGACCAGTCCCCACTGAAGGGGACGCATGTACCAACGGGCCCAATGGACCACGCTAGTGCAGGCCGCCATGAGGCCCAGGAGGCGCAGGAAGTCTCGGGCAGGGCGCAATTGCCCAACCAGAAATGATTGGGCAAAGGAGGAAAGAACCTCGGCCCTTCACCACGAGCCGTGCTCCGGCTAGAGAGAGTCGAAGCTCTGCCCAATGAATAGTATCACCTGCTTTGGCACGAGTTCCGACTTGGCCTCGCTGATGAGGAGGCCAACCTGAGAGCAAACCTGGAGGGCCAGATCTCTGGACCGCTCCGCCTCCGCTCTGGAGGGGGCTGCAATCAGCCAGTCGTCCAGGTAGGGGTACACCCAGACCCTTCGGTGCCGCAGGAACGCTGTCACCACTGCCATGCATTTGGTGAAGACCCTGGGAGCTAGGGAGAGGCCGAAGGGCATGGCCCGGAACTCGTAAAGGGATCCCTCCGCTCTGAAGTGGAGGAATCTCTGATGGGACGGACGGATTGAGACGTGAAAGAATGCATCCTGGAGGTCCAGGGAACAGAACTACATGCCTCATTCCAAGGATGGGATTATCTGAGCCAGAGTGACCATCCTGAAGGTCTGAGACCTTAGGAACTTGTTCAGATCGTGCAGGTCGAGAATGGGGCGCCAGAGCCCCTCGTCCGTTTTGGGACCAGGAAGTACCTGGACACAAACCCCGGGTCTGGAGGAGGATCCGCCACCTTCCTGATCACCTCTTTTTTGAGGAGCAGGGCAATATCGGCTTGGCGGGCCGACAGCGAGGCTGTGGACCCCGTGGACGCCCGAGGGGCGACGGCTCAAAAGGGTGGAGCCTGCTCGAACTCCAGAGGCAGGCCTTTTCCTACCACCTCCAACACCCAGCGGTCCGTGGTGATAGTGGACCAGGCGGAAAGGAAGTGGCAGAGCCGTCACCCCCAGGGGGGAGTGACGAGGCTGGGGGCGGCACCCCGCAACCCGTCACTGGGCAGGCTTGGAGGAAGAACTGGCCGAGGGACCTCCTGGGCCTTTACTTCCTTGCTTCCTGTTGGAGGAAGCCACCGGCTTGGGTTTGGGACGCCAAGCACGAGCCTGCTGGCCCTGTTGCTGGTGCTGCTAGGCCAGTCGAGATGCAGGGGCCGAAGGACGAAAGGACTTCTGCTGCGGAAGGCAGCCTTTGTCCCTCTGGGCGGAGTTGACGGAGTCCAGGGTGGCATTGGACTTCTCGATCCGCTGGAGGTGTCCCTCCACTCCAGGGCCGAAGAGGTCAGTCCCCAAGAAGGGGACATCCGCCAACTTGTGTTGGGTATCCGCCGTGAAAGTGGATATCCTCAGCCACGCCCTGCGGCGCATGGCCACCGCGGCCAGTACTGACCTGGCAGAGGAATCACCTATGTCCAGAGCATTCTGAAGCTGCTGCTTCGCCACCGCCCTACCCTGGTCCCGCACCTGGCGGAGCGTGGTCTGCAGGTCAGTCAGGAGATGAGGAACAACCTCATCCAGGGAGCCCAAGAGGGTGTGGGAGAAGTGAGCCATCAGCACGGCCGAGCTGGCCTGTCAGAGGCCGAGGGAGGACGCAGCGTACACCTTGCGCCCGGCAAAGTCCAGCTTTTTGGACTCTTTGTCGGAGGGCTTATCCACATCCCGAGCAATACCGGAATGCCGGAAAACGCTGTCGGTGACTAACCCCTCGGCAGAGGGGTGTTCCGAGAAACCGGGCAAAGAGCCGGTAGGGACCACATACTTCCTGGCCATCCTGGCCGAGGGCGCAGGACAGGAAGCAGTCCACTGCCAAAGCTCCAAGGCTGGGCCGACAATGGCCTCAGCCACTGGAAAGGCCTCCGTGGGGGAATCCCCTCGGTCCAGTATCTCCATCAGGGGATACTTGGCCTGTTTGGACACGGGCTCGAGCTGCATCCCGGTGGACTCTGAGATGAGATGAAGCAGACCCAAAAAGGATGATGGGCTATCGTCCAATGACTGGCCGCCGGAGGACTCCAGGTTGACCTGCCTGGAGAACAGGGAGGAGTTGTCGTCGGATTCCGAAGAATCTGCGAAGAGCTGCCTCGGCCCTGAGCCACCCTTCACCTGCCGAGGACGGTCGGGAGTGAGGGTGACTGACAACCTGTGGGGCAGGCAGTGACCTGACCGAGAATCCTTGGTCGGTGCCCCCAACTTCAGCTGTGGAGACGGAGGTTCCACCGCAATTGGTGGAGCAGCTGGTTTTGGCCGAGCAACTGGCCCTGGAGCGGGCAACTCGACTGGGACGAGTGGTTGCTTCGGTTGTTCAGGCAACAGCCACTTGATGGCCGGGGGCTGGATCGGGGTCAGCTTAGGCCCGGACAACAGCAACTGCTGCCACATAAGCTCCTCGTAGTGCCGGTGTAATTTACGCTGAAGCCTCCCCTCATCCGAGGAAGACGATGAGAAGGAACAGTGTCGCCTACCTCAATATCGAGTCCGAGATTGCCAATGTCGGTGGGAACGGCTAGACCGAGAAGAGGTCTGAGACCGAGACCCTCAGGGGGACCGAGGGTGGGTATGGGAAGGGCCGGGGGATACCCACTCTTCCCTCGGCTCGGGCACTTTAACCGGGGACTGCGGCCCAGAAGGCACAGGCAGATCCTTGGTATCCATTGGGGGGACCGGTGAAGGAGGGTTGTCGGCTTCTCCAGTCGACAGCCCATCTAACGGATCGAGAAAAATCTAGACTTCGTCGATGGGAGTCTCGGCAGGCTGGCCTGACGGGGACACCATGAAGCCAGCAGCCACAGCCTCGACCGAAGTCGACGGTCGGCTGTCTGGGGAAGGGGACCTCTCCCGCTCCCACGAATGCCGATGGTGGGACATACCTTTCGACTCCTTCTTCTTGGGCCAAGAAGAATGTCCCGATGGCCCCTCTCCCTTCATGGAAAGGGACTGACAAAGCTCTTTGAACGAAGCCGTATACGAGGAACTCAGAGAGAGTGGGATAAATGCCGTGGCCGAGGAGGGGGAAGATGCGGCCTGGACCGCCTCCTCCTCGAGGGCGATCTTCTGCTCGAGCTGCTCAGCCAAGCCAGCCGCTGTGGACACCGCCCAACGAGCCTCTTTTGATTTTACCAGCGGGAAACATTTCTTGGGGCACCCGAGCTTCAATCGGGCAGCGCGATCGTCCAGGACGTTGGCCGAGAAAGAGTGGCACAACTCGTAGGCCTGCGGGTCGTGATCTAGGCCTAGGCAGTAGACGGACGTGGAGTGCAGATCCATCCTGGACATTTTCTGCCCACAAGGGCACCTCCGAAACCCGGGAATAGATTTGTCCATCGCAGCCACGGAGGAAGATGAAGACCGAAGTTTAGAAAACTTCAAAACCAATTTCGGACGAATCAAAGAGTTAGGATCCAGTCTAAAACGCAGAGCGCTAAGAAGGGAACCTGAGCTTCCAAGCAGTAAGGAAGATCTGGCGTCATGGGTGGAGCCGAGTTTTACCACCTGGGTGGGTGGGTGGGTGGGAGGAGCCAGCTTGAAGACCTTCCGGCAAGATTTAAAGCGGCAAGGAACCTGCCAATAAGTGTGGATTGAACAACATATCCATTTCCCTAGAACAACTGTTTCTTGGTAGGAGCTGTCAGAAGCCAATCATCCAGGTAAGGGAAGACATAATGGCCTTTCCTCCTTAAAGACACAGCTACTATTATGAGGCATTTTGTAAAAACTCAGGGAGTCAAGGACAGGCCAAACGGCAAAGCCTGAAACTGGCAATGGTTTCCTTGGAAGTGGAAGTAAAGGAACCTCCTGTGGAGTGGAAAGATCAGAATGTGAAGATAAGCATCCTGCAGGTCCAAAGAACAAATCCAATCCTCCTGATGAAGCAGGGGGAGAAGGCTTAGAAGAGTGACCATCCTGAAGCATTTATATTCTACTGTATTTACTGGTTCAGGTGGCTGAGGTCTAGGATGGGATGCAGATCTCCGGTTCTCTTTGAGACCAGGAAGAAACCAGAACAGAATCCCTTCCCTCACTGTACTGGTGGGACAGGGTCTATGGCCTGTTTTTACAGGAGCACCTGAATCACCTCTGCGATCAGGGCAATGTGGGCCTGAGGGTAATGGGAGGATTGTCCGGGGGCACCTCCAAGAACTCTAGAGTGTGCCCCTTTTCCACTAGCTGAAGAACCCATTGATTTGTGATTATTTTATGCCATCCCTCTAAGTAGAGAGGAAAAAGACACCGCCTCCCCCAGGGTTTTGGCTGGGATCGGGGGATCGGGTAAGGAGTCAGGTTGAAGCGCCGGAAACAGGCAATGCAGCCTGGGAAGTTCTGGGAGCTCTGGGGGCTGAACCTCCAGTGGCATGGGTAGTGGATTTTCACCTAAAGGCACTTCTAGGCTGTTGGCCACTGGATTGCTGCTTGGAGGGCCAACAGAAGGACTGCCACTAGAAGGATTTAGGCTGAGATCGGTATAAAGTGTGTACTGAGTGCAAAGCCTTGCCCAGCTCTTGTAGGCGAGTGATTATGTTCTGGGAATCCTTGCTGAAAAGAACAGGACCCTTGAAAGGGCATCCAAGATTTTGGACTGTACGTCTGGAACAAAACTGGAGACTCTGAGCCAGGAGTAGTGGTGAAGACAAACTCCTGTAGCTGCAGCTATGCCTGCAGAGTCCACCAAGTCATAGGATGCTTGGAGAACATGAGTATCAACATCCGAGCCCGAGTTCAGAAGGTGCTGCAGCTTGGTCTTGCTAGGAGTATTGGGCTGAGCTTGTGCTACCTCCAAAGCCTTCTCCCACAGGGCATTCTGGTACTGGACCATGTGGGCCAAAAAGTTCAGGAAACAGATAATGCAGGTGGCAGAGGCATAGATCTTCTTGTCAAATTTGTCTGTCTGTCTGAAGTCTTTGCCAGAAGGCTGAGTGCTAAGGTGCCTGATCACTTAGAGCGGTCATTGGCAGCACTAATGACTACAGAATCAGCCGCTGGTTGCTCCCCATAAAAAGGCTCATCCCTTGAAGCATTATATAGGTGATCTACCTTCTTGTATATCGCTGGAGTAGAAGATGGATGCTTCCAGCCAACCCTATTGGTGCCCTTGAAGGACTCAATAAGGGTTGGAATTACCAAGGGCAGTGACTCCTTTCTATGAAGAAAGATGGCAAGCCAATGTCATTCGGGGTCCACTGTCTCCATGTCCCAACCTACAAGGGACTAGATGTGCCTCATCATCTCCATGAAAGCAGGATCATCTGGAGGAGATCGAGAGGTATCCTTGGGTTCCTCCGGATCTGACGGTAAGTTAGAGCATTTAGACTCATGTGAAGAGGAGGAACATCTTCTTAACTCACCGATGTCTGGAAAGAGAGAGGGCAAGCGATGATGCTTTCGTCGTTGAGTCTTTGGCTGGCTAGTGCCAGCTTTGTCAGACTGTGGTGTAGGCTCCTTAGGAAGTGGTGTTGGAGCCTTCCTAGGAGAGACCTGGTCCTTGTCCAGATTTGGTGGAGTATCTTTAGGAGCTGCAGTAGGGGGCTCCTTCGGGGACTCCTTGTCTTTAAATTATGCTCACCAAGCTACAAAAAGAGCACTGAGATCTGTGTGCAGATTCAGAGGCATGCCTGGGAGCGTTGGAGGTGGGAGGGCAGCAGTAGAGGGCCCCAGCATAGGTTCCTTAGGCTTTTGTAACCCAGGCGTCGGCTTTGGAATTGTGGGATTAACAGGCATTGGCCCCTGGGATGATGAGCCATTCATCGCCGGTCTGGTGGGAGAGAAAGACCGGCCGTTGGACCTTCGGGTGTTGGCTGAAAAGTAACGACAGAAACAGCTGGTGAGAGTAGAGAGTTGGGTGACAATGACTGAGGTGTCGACACTGAGGTGTTCGATGTCAACCGGACAACACTAGGTTAACACCAGTCTGGGGACGCAGCCGGTGCTGGCCGAGAAGGAGAAGTCTGTCATGGGGAGCAAGCTCCCGATCAGGACATAGTCGTCACTTTCATGAGGGAGGTAAGCGCATGCCCGAGGCATCACATGAAGGTGTCGAACCCTGAAGTCGGGGCCAACTTGGCTGATGCCCAGACAGGGAGAGCGACAGGCAAAGGCCTGCCACCCAAGGAGGACCCGGTCAAGCCACCTGGCTGAGGACCCGCATGATGTAAGGGCCTGCGTGTCAGTGGCTGAGAGGCTGTGGACAAAGTCCCGAGCACCGGAGAGCTACCACCTGAGATGGTAATGAGAGCAGGTGGTTTGACCACAGAGAGCCTGGAGAAAATGAGGGGTGCTGGGGTAGAAGAGGCTCACCTCCCACAGGAGGAATACCCAGACTCAGTCGCTGACTGACACGGGGAACTGGAACACGAAGCTGACTGGGGTTTGTCCCTGTGTTTCCCTTGGTGTTTGTGCTTTCCACTGGACTTCTCCTTGTGTGATGATGAAGAAGTCGAAGCCCCGGAGGCCAGGGAAAATGAGGTGCTTTTGCCCTGGAGCACCTTCTCCATCGCTGTTAATCTCTGCTGTAGCAGGAAGGCAACCAGGGCCTTCTGGTGGCATAAACTGGTGTGCTGGTTGAAATCCTGGCAGTGCTGGCAGGCCTCAGTGTTGTGGCCCGGGCCAAGGCAGAGCAGACAAGCAGAGTGGCCGTCCTTATGGGGGAGCGTCTTGCCACAAGCACACTTTGTCTGCCACCGCTCTGAAGAAGAGGATACAGAAGAAGACATGCAAGAAAATGCAGTAAAGTGAAGAACATTAATAAAATAATAAAGCGCGGAGAAACTGTCAGTTGACTATAGCAGAAGAAGCCAGAAGGGGAAGGAAGGAAACATATTCAATTCAGTGCTTTAGAGTAACTGGTAATTACTATTTTTCTTTTAAACTTAGATTGTGGGCTTTTAGTGACACTGTACTTTCTTTGTTGTCTTTACTTAGAATTGTTTTTGGGCTGTTGAAAACTTAAAAATGTAGTGGTGGTGTAATTCTGTGCTGTCTTTAATTGCCCTGTTAAATCTGATTGACAGGAGCTAAACACAGGGTATAGTAAGGGATGTGAAGTAGGAGGGGCATAAGGGGAAAGAAGCCCATCCTCAGCACGACAAGTGTTTTGACTCATTTATTTATTTATTGGTTTCTTTTCTTTTTTTTTTTTTTTAAACAAAATTGAGGATCAGTGGCAGGATTTTTAGGACAGTAAATTAATAAAAAGGGAACTAGGAGAGCTTCAGTAGCAGACAAGTAGTGTAATAGCAGTATAATTGCAGTATAATGTGTGGGAAGTGGTGCAATGCAGTGGCTGTGGGGCAGCCATATTCAGGCAGACCTTCTGGACACTTAGGTGCTGCCCTATCTGCATGCATCTCTCTGGACTGCGGGATGAGGTAGCCAGACTCAGAGCAGAAGTAAACTGGGTCAGGAGTACCATCACCCTTATCCAGAGACCACCCAGTCCAATGCAACTGCCTCAAAGGATGCAGAGAACGAGGAGCACCTGGATGACAGTGGGCTCAGGAAGGATTAGAGCGGTCAGGCAGAGGCACATCCCAGATCCTATTCCACTCAAGAACTCATATGCCACACTGGCAAATGAGGACAACCAAATAGAGGTACCCAGACAAGTGGAAGGAAAGGATGTGGAGGTTAGCCAAGGAAATGACTTCAGTGGGGAAAGCAGTGGACCCCAGAGGATGAGGAAGCGAATCC
Source organism: Neoceratodus forsteri (assembly GCA_016271365.2). Lineage (NCBI taxonomy): Eukaryota > Metazoa > Chordata > Ceratodontiformes > Ceratodontidae > Neoceratodus > Neoceratodus forsteri. The sequence continues at coordinate 958,021,522 of CM028130.1, read as the reverse complement.
TGGTTGGGGGACTCCATCATAAGAGGGATCCAGCTAGGAACACAGGAGGGGGAGGACAGGGAGGTGAGGTGCCTACCAGGTGCCACGGCATGGAGGGATGGAAGGAAGGAAGATCCTGGGGATCACTGGGAAGGCAAGACGGGAAGGTGAGCTGGATGTCATTATCCACCTAGGTACTAATGACCTGGAAAATGGGGAGCCAAAGGAAGTTCAGGAAGCGTTTAGGAAATTGGGAGGGGTCTCAAGCAAGTAGCTACTTCTGTCACTTTCTCAGAAGTACTTCCCAGAGAGGCAAGGAGAGCATAGAGTGCATGCACCAGGAACTTTAACTCATGGTTGAAGAACTGGTGCTGAGGAGGAAGGGTTTGGATTCATTGGTGACTGGGGACCCACCTGGAGGATGGAGGATCCTGTGTCAAGCCTGACGGCCTGCATCCATCCTGGAAGGGAATCCAAGCACTCAATGATAAGTTTAAATGCTACATTGACAGCATTTAAACTAGCAAAGGGGGGTGGCAGGCCAGCAAGGAGGGTACCTACTTGCTCACCCCCCACAGCTAGCAGTGGAACCAGTGAACCAGAGGAGTGGCTTTCTCTGCAAAACAGTGTGCAAAATATGGAGATTAGTGCCCAAGAGGTGGATAGACAGAAAAGGGGCAAAATTCAGCAGAAGGGCAGACAGCAAGGAGAACCAGGGATAAATGACAACCAAGGAAGGGGCTGGTAGAACAGCAAAACAGTCTAGGGAGGTCAAATCATGGAAAGCCATGTGCAAATGCCAGGAGCCTTAGCAACAAGATGGAAGATCTGAAGGCTGTCATGGTGCAGTCAGACCTGGACATTGTGTCCATCACTGAAACCTGGTGTAATGATAACCATGACTGGGAGATGGCCATACCTGGCTACAACATATTCAGAACAGACAAAGCAGGCAGGAAGGGAGGAGGAGTGGCACTGTATGTGAAAAATGACATAAGGGCCACAGAGATCCAGGAGGAACAAATTGGGGGAGAGACACTGTAGGTTAAGCTGGAAAGGAAAATGGGGACAGCCATCTGCACAGGTGTGGTCTATAGACCACTAGCCCATGAGGAAGAAACAGATAGGGAGCTGATGCTAGCCATCCAAAGAATGGCAGACAAGGGTGAGGTAGTACTGGTTGGAGACCTCAATATTCCAGACGTGGACTGGAGCATCCCAGCAGCAGCATCAACTAGGAGCAGATTTATCCTGGACTTCCTTCAGGGTGCCTTCCTCAAGCAACTAGTCATGGAACCAACTCGGCAGAAGGCAATACTGGACCTTGTGCTCACAAACAGGGACAGTGTGATGGGGGTAACAGTGGGGGAGCACCTGGGGAACAGTGACCACCATTGTGGTTTGAAATCACAGAAAGAGCAGAACCAAACCACACAAAAACACGTATCCTAGATTTTAGGGGGGCAGACTTTGGGAAAATGGGAGATACTTGAAAGAGGCATTAAGGGAATAGGACAGGAATCAGGGTTGAGGAACAGTGGGCTGTATTTAAAATGGGGATTACAAGAACAACAGAATTATGCATTAAGCAGGTTAGCAAGAGGAAAAGGAAGAAGAGACCATTATGGTTTTCCAAAGAGGTAGCAAAGAAAGTGAAAGCCAAAAGATTGCATTCAGGCAATACAAAAGACATAGGCAGAAGGGGATAGGGAGAGTACCAGGAGAAGCAAAGGGAGGCAGGGAGGTCAGTAAGGAAGCCAAAGCTCAGACAGAAGAACATATTGCAAAATCAGTGGGTAGGGGACAAAACCTTTACAGGTACCATAAGTGAAAAAAGAAAGACAAAAGGAGGGATAGTGAGACTGAAGGGGAGGATGGGTGCCACGTGGAGGATGACAACAGTAAAGCTGACATACTGAACAGGTATTTCTGCTCAGTCTTTACTACTGAGGAAGAGGAGGTAATGGGTCTGAAGGAGTGCAAGGGGTGAGAATGGTGCAGAAATGGACACAAGTCCTTTACACGAGAAAGGGTCCTGAAGGAACTGGAAGTAATAAGAGTTGATAAAGCAATGGGGCCAGATGGGAAGTTTCCAGGGTCCAAAGAACTAAGAGAGGTGGTGGCTGAACCTCTGGCTATCGGTTTAGCCGATCACTGGAAACAGGGAGGTACCCAAAGACTGGAGGACAGCAGATGTAGTCCCTTATACAAAGTGGGAACAAAGAGGAAGCAGGGAACTACAGACCAGTCAGCCTCACCTCGGTAGTGGGAAGATCATGGAAACACTACTGAAGGAGAGACTGGTGGAACATCTGGTTGTCAATGGACTACAGGACCCAAGGCAGCATGGTTTCACCAGGGGAGGTCATGTCAGACCAACCTCATTTGAATTTTTGACTGGGTGACTAGGGAGGTGGATCAGGGGAGGGCAGTGGACATGGCCTATCTGGACTTGCAAGGCCTTTGATACTGTGCCACTTAGAAGACTATTACACAAACTGGGGAATATGGGTGTGGGCAGGACAGTAGTGTGGTGGGTAGGTAACTGGCTGGGTGGCAGGACACAGAGGGTGGTGGTAAATGGCTGTCACTCCACAGAGGGAAGAGTGACCAGTGGAGTATCACAGGGATCAGTGCTGGGACCGATCCTAATCAACATCTTCATCAGTGACATTGCGCAGGACCTAGAAGGCAGAATTTCACTGTTCGCTGATGGCACAAAGCTCTGTAACAGAGTAGACACACCAGAAGTGTAGACAGAATGAGAAGGGACCTGCAGAAACTTGAAGAATGGTCAGGGTTTGGCAGTTGAAATTCAATGCAAGGAAGTGCAAGATAATGCATATGGGGCACAAAAACCCTGGCACAATATATCAGTTAGGGGTGAGGATATAGCATGCACCAAGCAGGAAAGGGATCTTGGGGTTATCATCTCTGATGACCTGAAGGTAGGGAAACAGTGTGACAAGGCAGCAGGTAAAGCAAATAGGATGCTGGGATGTAGGGCAGGGGCATCACCAGCAGGAAAGGGAGGTCATAATTCGGCTATACAAGACACTAGTGAGGCCCCACCTGGAGTACAGTGTACAGTTCTGGAGACCATACCTACATAAGGACATAGACAGGGTAGAAGGTTCAGAGAAGGGCAGCAAAGATGGTGCATGGATTGCATCACAAGTCCTATGAAGACAGGTTGAAGGAACTGAACATGTACTCCCTGGAAGAGAGAGGAGAGAGGGATATGATAGAGACATACAAGTATCTTACAGGGAGGAACAGGGTGCAGGAATACACTATTTTTAAGCGAAAAAGACGTTCCAGGACTAGAGGGCATGGGATGAAGTTGGAGGGAGGACGATTCGGAGGAAACGTGAGGAAGAATTTCTTCACAGAACGGGTGGTGGACAAGTGGAACACCCTGCCAGAGGAAGTGGTGGGGGCTGAAACAATCACGGGATTTAAGAACGCATGGGATAGACAGAAAGGAATTCTGGAGGTCAGGGGTAAGGGGCAACAGACTTCTAGGAAAACATAAACTGAACTTACAAGCTCCAATGGGCAGACTGGGTGGGCCAAGGGCCCTTATCTGCTGACACTGTCTATGTATCTATGTATCCATGAAGGTCCAACTTGCGCGGGTCGACGGTGGGAAAGGAATTGAGGTTGGGCTGGAGGACCACCCCTTTTATACCATAGGTGAATGTCGTGGGCTGGGCAACATCAGGGGGCAGTCCCCCACTAATAACTGCTAGATATAAATTTTCCGTGGGGTCCCAGTGTTGCCTGCTGCAAGAGCCCCCTCGAAGTAAAATCTTTATAGAGTTTTTCAGTCCCTCTTGCTGCTCCGCAAGAGAACAGACAAGGGAAAGGAGAAAAAGGAAATCCAATGTCTGACTCTCTATAGTCCTCTGATCTTTCGAAGCATGCATTATTTTGTCTCTATGCCTTCAAATGTCAATATGTGAAGGAGCCTGGTATCTGCAAATCCTCTTGACTGGGTAAATTTCAATCAGTAATAACATGCCTTATGAGAAAGCATCCAATGAAACTGATGAAAATTTAGGCTGAATAACCCTCTGTCCAGGGTGAGCAATATCAGTTCAAGTACCATGGTGGAACTGTGATGGTCCTCATGGAAGCCCCACCATGCATTTGACACCTAATCCCATGGGAATTTTAATGTGTGTTCTGCATCCACTCCCACCTGCTAGAAAAAGCTGGCCTGAGATCCAAGTAAATGTAGACTTGATGGGCCTAAGGCTCTGAATTCCAGCCCAATGTATACTTCCGAGAGCGTATTCCTCCTAGCAGCCATCAGTGTCTTCATGGAGAACTCCCGGAGCTAGGGACTCCTCCTGTCTGAGGCCTGGTTGCCAGCATTTTTTCTACTTTCTTTTTCTCCCCACACACCAGCTGGCCCGCTCTCTGCTGACAGCCCCCTCAACCCCATCACCCGCAGTCTCTGGGGCTTACCTCTAGCCTTGGCTGGAATCCTCACAGATTCCCCCTGTGGTAGGGCTGAAGGGGGATATTCCAGGCCCCCTTTATTTATTTATTTATTTGTAAAATCAGTTTACAACCTTTGAGCCAGAGGCTCGTTTCCAAAGGTACTTCGTCACATAAAGACATACATTGTGTTTTTGGTTACATAGCGTAGGTTTGCAAAACAATAGGCGTTCAACAGAGGCGCCACGTCACACTGTGGTCAGACAAATACATTTGTGTTATAGGGTACATGTAATGAGAACAGGTGTTACTACAAGTTGGTATCAATAGTGAGCAATCTAATAGGTAAACACTGAAACAGCTGGCACTGGCCAGGTTAAACATAGGCACGGTGTACAAGGAAGTGGTGGTGGGGATGGCTAGGTGGAGAGCCGCCCGAAGGGCGTTGTCAAGAGAAGTAAAGGTGGAGGCTACTTTCAGAGACAGGAGCTGTTACGAGTGTTGATGATGTGGTTTCGAAGGCTGGTTTTGAACTTGGAGATGGTGGTGGCATTGGTGATGGGGGCAGGGAGAGAGTTAAACCAGGTTGGGGCTCTACAGCAGAAGGACCTCTGGCCACGGCTGGTTCTTGATCTGGGGACCATTAGAGTGGTCTTGTTGGAAGACCGTGTTGCAATAGTGGGAGGGCTCTGGTGGATGGATGCCATTACCCCAGGGGGAGAGAGCCCGAGTAGGGTTTTTTTTGTGAGGAGACAGGTTTGGTATTGGGCGCGTTCATCCAGGGTAAGCAATTTAGCCTCGACATACAGCTGACAGGTGTGTGTGAGCCTGGGGGCACCAGTAATCAATCTGCAGGCTTTGTTCAGGGTTAAGTGAATTTTTTTGAGTGCAGTGGTGTCGGCAGCACCATAGACTGGTAGACCATAGTCTACAAGGGACAGAACGGATGATGTAACAGCGAGCCGGAGAGCATTTGGGGGAAGGCAGGTTCTATGGCGGAAGAAAATGCCAAGCCGTGTGTTAGTGGCAGATGTTAGGGCATTGATGTGATTGTGAAATGTGAGGGCTGAGTCGAAGGTAACCCCAAGGTATTTGTAGGAGCAGACTTGTTCCAGTGGCTGATTGGTACTTGGAAGGATATAGAGTGGGTGGTTGCTAGCTTTGTTTTGGGGGTGGGAAAAGAGCATAGCTTGGTCTTTTAAGATTGATGACGGAGTCTCGCTCCTTAAACCAAGCTTGGCACTGTTAAAAGACTGCTGTAGGGTGTCCTGGAGGCAGGATTGCAGTGCGTGGCAAAGGACAGCGCCATCTGTATACAGTAGAATTTTGCCAGGGCATGCACTGGGCAGGTGTTCAGATAGAGCGAGAAGAGAAGGGGGCCCAGGATGGAGCCTTGGGGACCCCAGAGTGAATGGGACGGGTATCGGAGAGTGTGCCATTGATTTTTACACACTGTGATCGAGCGGCAAGATAGCTTGTGCACCATGCTAGGGGGCCAGCCGAGAGACCAGTGTGGCAGAGAGCATTCAGCAGAAGTGGATGGGAGACGGTGTCGAAGGCCTTTGAGAGGTCGATGAACACTGCACCAGCTAGGGAGCTGGTATCCAAGGAGGAGTGTAGGAAGTTGGAGAATTCAATTAGGGCAGTGCTGGTACTGTGACCAGCATGGAAGCCATGTTGCTCTGGGCATAAGATGTTATGCTAGCCAGATAATCAGTGATTTGAATGGCCACCACTTTCTCCAGGGCTTTAGAGATGGGGGGAGGATGGAGAGTGGCCGGTAGTTGTTGGCCGATGACCTGTCGCCCCCTTTATGAATTGGTGTGATAATGGCTGTCTTTTCCAAGCTGTGGGAAATTGTCCCAGGCAGAGTGACTGGTTAATTAGGCTGGTGAGTGGGGCAAGGACTTCACCTAGCACCAGCCTGAGGATACTGGGGTCCAGTGAGTCACTGCCGGGACTGTTGCCATTCAAAGCTTTGATTAGATGGGTCTGGCTTCCCAGGTGTAAATCGTGCGCAGGTGGAAGCTGGGGCACTAGAGGACAGGGGGAGGTTGGTTGGGGGGAGGGTCAAAGAAATTACTAGGGAGGACTGAGCTAAGGTCAGTGAAAGCGGTGTTGAACCAGTTAGCTATGGTGGCAGGCTCGGTGGTGGTAGTGCCATTTCTAGTGAGCTGGGATGGGGCAGGGGAGCGACCTTTTCCGTTGAGTTGCTTAATATTATCCCAGAAAGTCCGGGCCGAGCCCCAGGAGGAGGTAAGGGAAGCCTGGTAATGGTCGGCCTTGGCTTTCCTGATGGCCCATGAGCACTTATTCCGGGCTGCATTGTAAGCCTGCCTATCAGATAGACGACCCGTTTCAGTGGCAAGGTGCCAGAGGTTATCCCGATTTCTTAGTAATTGTAGAAGGGCCGGGCTAACCCAAAGTGCATTCTGTTTTTTGGACTGGATTTTGGTGAGGGGTGCAAAGAGATCACAGGCCATGTTGAAGGTGTGAGTGAAGAAGGCGAGGGCAGTGTCAATGTCGGTTGCATGATGAATGGGGGACCAGTTTATCTGGGTGAGGAATACTTTAAGTTTTTTCAGCCCACTAGGGCGGAGGCACCTTCGGAGGGTGGTCTGGGCTTTGGGTTTGGGATTGGAGACTGCCCAATGAAATAGGATAGGGGAATGGTCACTTAGGGAGTCTGGGAGGACCTGGATGTTTTGGATTTTATGGGGTCGGTTAGTTATAATAACATCCAGAAGGGTGCTGGTACCTCTCTTAGGGTTTATTCTTGTGGGCTGGGTGACGAGTTGCGTCAGGTCTTGGGCGGCAAATGAGTCTCTGATTGCCGATGAGGAGGTGCTGAGCCAATTTACATTAAGGTCCCCAACTAGGATTTGCTCCGCCTTATGGTGGAGGGTTGCCAGGTAGTCCGTTAAAGATACCAGGGCCGGGTGCTGGTTCTTTGGGGGAACTAGGCTGTGGTGAGATAGAGAGGGCTCCTAGAGGGGTCCGGGGTGAGTTTGAGGGTAAGAGCCTGGGCCCCATTTTCATGGGGGCAGGGGTGGGAGTGCGGTTCAAGCATTGGTGTCCCTAGTGTAGATTGCACAGCCTCCCTCGTTTGCCTACTCGGTCCTCCCGGTATAAGGTATAGCCTGGGAGGGAAACAAATGAGTCAGGGTGGATTTGACAGCCAGGTTTCAACCAGGGCTATGATGTCTGGTTGATGAGCCAAGGCCCAGCACTGTAGGGTGTCAATTTCTTCAGCAGGCTGCATATGTTCATGGAGGCTACTTGAAGACCAATGGGCTGGGTGGGTAGGTGGGAGGGGGCAGGGCCTGGGTTGGGATGTATGTTCCTGTTAGGAGTAGAAGGAGGAGAAGTGCTCTGGTCAGAGGGTGCCAGATGGAGAGTTCTACGCCGGAGTGATAGGATGAGGAAGGGGGTTTCGTAGCACAGGGGTGGGTAGGGCAGCACAGGCAGGGAAGGCTTGCATGATCAGAAGCGCAAGGGAGCTGGGGGGGAGGAAAGGTAATGTCTGGATGGGGGGTGAGGTGGAGAGGAGCATATGGGGTGTGTGAAGGAGGAGGGAGGGGGAGGAGCAGTGGTAAAGGAGGAGGGGAAGACAGGAGGGTAGGTAGGAACACTGGGATAGTGAGGCTGAGGGTTAATAGGGACAACAGGGTTGGTGGAAGGCAAAAGGAGGAGGAGGAGAAGAGAGCTGGCGAGCAGGGGTGCACATGCATAGTTGGTAAGGGTGGGGAGCTGAAGTGAAGAAAGAATGGGGGTACTAGGATGATAGAGGGAGATGTAGTGAAAGGTCACCTCTAAGCCTAGTTGCTGCTATGGTGTAGTGGCAGGGCTAGTGCCTGAAGTGCACAGGGTACTAGCTTCAAGTCTTGACCAGCGTAGCAGGAGGGAGTTGGGTTCAAGGTCTGCAGAAGCACTCAGATAACACTTTAGCAGTGTCAGAGGGTTAGAGCGTTTTTAGAGTTTTGAAATCCTGCAGTAATAATAGACAGGTGTGCTAGCTGAGTGGTGGGACTGCTGACTTTGAAAGTGAGGGTGCAGGGTTCAAAGCCTGCAAAGGCAGCAAGAGAGAAGTGGTAAACTTATATTTTGGCAGGTGGGGGGGGAGGTAAGAGACTAAAAGGCTTAGAAAGTAGGAATTAAATAGGTAGGTAATATGGTCCAGAGGCAGAGCTGCTGACTCTGACTGCAAGGGTACTGGATTTGAGCACAGCTCAGGGACAGAGTGTAGAAAGTTTTTTTAATTCAGAAAAGGAGGGAGGAAGGGTTAAGAGTTTGAAAGTAGAGGAAGATGTTGGCCTGGTTTGTTGGCTTAGTGGTTAGTCAGTAGACTTTGGACAAAAGGGTACCAGTTTTGATGCTGGCAGGTGCTTAGTGGTAGGCTGATGGGAGGAGTGAGGAAAGCAGGTGGTAGAAGGATTCAAAGGGAACTGCAGTGACCTCTAGTGGGTCAGCTTTCAAGCAGTAGCTAGGAGGGGTAGAGAGTTGAAAGAGGAGCTAGAGTAGAGAGTGCAGCGACCCCTAGTGGTTGGTGTCTATAACCTGCAAATGGGAAAGTGGACACTTAGTAAAAAGGAGGGTAGGTCACGTGATATGACACATGACCTGCCAGCAGCAATAAATGAAGCGCCGACCCTGTGTGTGTGTGGGCGTGGGCAGGAAGTGCCTCACAACAGTCAGGCTGTCGTGCAGGACACTTTACCTCTTACAGGCTCTGGCAATCCCTGACTTCAGTCTCTGCTGCTGGGCAGAGTTCCCCCTCTGGAAGCCTTGCTAGGTCAAACCCGCTGTGAGCCCAGCAAGCCATGTGGGGGTCTTCAGAGATCCATATGCTTCATCCTGCCACAGCTGATGGGTTTTTCCTTGTTTTCTCCACCACAGGACTTCTTCCACAGGGAGAATTCTCCCACCCCTTAGCTGCCCTACTCCCACCATCAGCTACGGTCATCTAGGTGGCAGTGTTGCAGCAGGGCTTGCTGCCCACCCACCCTGGAAAAGGAGAACATCCTTTGGAACATTCGATCCTCCTCCCCCCAGCCGGACCCCGTTGACTCAGGCTCACTACCAAACCCAGGTCACTGGCATCACGAGTAGTAGTGCTACCACTGCACCGATGGGCCGGCTCCAGGCTGCCACCTGGAACTGAGAGCAGAACTAGACCCTACCTGTGCAGGCCCTGTGAAGAGGGACCAAATGGTACCTGCATAGCAAATGGCACCTGCATAGACAGAGGGACTAGAATTGAAAACCATAGCCTTCTGGACCACTCCAAGTTAATAACAAGAACTTCATACTGACAGAAGTTTTGCAGTACCCGAGAAAACTGGAAACATCGAGTAGTTGACCCAGTGGCATAGAGGGCTGAGATGCCTAGTGCCTTACCTCTTATGGCGGCAGCGACTTGGGGTTCGGAACAAGCTTGGGTTGCTGAAGGTTAACCGGGGGGGTATTGAGCAAGGGGTGGGTTGTTGGCTTGGCCCTTGGCTGGCCTGGGTGGAGGTCTGGAGGTAGCGCCAGCAGCTAGAGAGGCAAGGAAGGGAGGGTCTACAATTACGTGGTGCGTCCGCACCTCCATGCACACACACTTATGTGCACCATGTCAAGGGAACCAGGGGAGAAAATGGAAAATGGCAGCGGCAGGCTACATGAAGTCCTGCCTGCCCGCCCTCGCTCCGCACTGCCACTGACTCACTGACCCCACAAATCTAGATGCTGGGTCTCTTGGTGGGGGGAGGATGGCCCTCTCCTTCTCAGCCCCGCTACGGGGGGAAATCCATGGGGGATGAGAGGGCTTGGTGAGTCGGGAGGTCAGTTGTTGGGCAAGTGAGGCAGGGACAAGATGGAGCAATCGCCTTCGGCACGCCTTGGTAGAAAAACCTACGTGGGGGGGAAAAATGGGAACATGCTCTGTTGAAGTCCCACTGCTGGAATAGAGCATCCACCTACAGACACCAACTCAGCTAAAGAACCTCAACTCCTGAGAGTCCTCCTTGAAGTGAACAGACTGATATGGTGCTGACAAACCTTCTGCACAGATGCTCAACACTTCTGGTTCAAAAGCCACTCATTCATACTTACTCTCTGTGGCCTACACAGTCAACCTAGGCATTCAGTTACCTGGCTAGGAGAACCGCTCACAGAGACAGCAGCTTGCACCCCCCCCTCCACCAAAGCACCCAGATCACCTCTGAGAGAAGGCTAGTACCTCTAGTGTCTCCTGGATTGCTTATCATTGCATGGGTGAAGCAATGCCCAACCTTGCCTTCATTTTCTAGAATCAAACTCAGTCGTAAAGAAACACCAAGGTGAGACACCTTGCCCTAATTTCCAAAATACTGATTAGCAACACCGTCCTAAAACTCCATGCTCCCTACAACAGGATCTTATCTTGAATAACCCCCCCCACTCTCACCCAAAGACTGTTCTTAATCGGTCTCAATGGGCTTTGAGGCGTGACCCTCTAAGGATTTTTGGGATCGCTAACTGCAAATGTGATTGTCATAATGGCCTGTATAATTATGTCAGAATAGATTGCAAGAATAGCCTGGATAACAGCATAAGTATCTGACTTGCGAAGCTCTTACCGCTTGCTACTGGTATCAAACTCAGGACCTGGGGCAGTCTTAATGCAGAAAACACTGTCCAAGATCTCAGCCACTGAATCTCCCTGACCCGCTCTAGTATTTGCAGATATGATCAACATCCGCTTACAGTTCTGAAGCACTGTGTATTTGACAATCTGCTCACAGTGGCAAGGTCTGGCTCTTCCAAAATCCTCCAGATCTGGGAGCTAAGACCAAATAAACAGCATGGTATCCCAGCACCCTTTCTCGTGAAAGAGCTGGAAATCACCTCTGCCTGGATCAGGTGGACTACAATGTGGTTTACAGCCTGCTCTTTCACGTGGAACACAGGGAAAACAGAAAACTCTTGCAGACAAGGGAAGTAAAAAATACAGACAGAAACATAGACTGACAGCAGATAAAGAGCTGCTTGGCTCACCTAGTCTGCCCATTTCCCTAACTATTAGATATGCTGCAGATCCTAGTTAACCAGCAGCCTACTTCCTCCCACCCCCACTATGACTGCCTTATGTCTGTCTCATGCATTCTTGAATTCCCCCACTGTTTGACCCACAACCTCCTCAGGAAGGCAGTTTCATGCATCCACCACCTTCTCCATGAAAAAAATACTTACTCACGTTGCCCTTGAGCCATCCCCCTTCTATCTTCAAATTGTGCCCCCTTGTTCTTGCACATCTCTTTTTCTGAAAGATGCCACCCTCTTGGACTTTGTTGATTCCCTTGAGGTACTTGAAAGTTTTATCATGTCCCCCCTTCCTCAAGGATATGCATATTAAGCTCTTTTAATCTCTCTTTATATGGCTTCTGGTGCAGACCCTGCATCATTTTAGTTGCCCTCCTCTGGACTGCCTCCATCCTGTCTATGTCCTTGTGGAGACAGAATCTCCAGAACTGCATGCAGTACTCCAGATGGGGTCTCATCCACTGTCTGTATAGAGGGATACAACTTCCTGTTTTCTACTGGTGATGCCTCTCTTTATGCATCCCAGTATCCCCCCAGCCCTCCTTACTGCCTTCTCATATTGCTTGCCTACCTTAAGGTAATCTGATGTGACTACCTCCAGGTCCCATTCCATTTTTGTAGTTGTTGGTACCACCACCCCCCCCAACAATTGTGTACTCTTCCCTTGGGTTTTTGTTTCCCAGGTGCATTACCTTGCACTTCTTAGCATTGAATCTAGGCTGCCATACATTTGACCATTCCTCCAACCTTGCCAAGTCCCTTCTCATCCTTTCCACCCCAACCCCCCAGTGTATCAACCCTGTTGCAGATCTTTGTGCCATCTGCAAAGTGGCATGCTTTTCCTTCCACACCCTCCACAATGTCACTTATAAAGACATTAAAGAGGACCAGTCCCAGTACTGAACCCTGCGGGACGGAACCCCACTAGAAACCCCCCCCCTTTCTTTAGAGTGTACTCTGTTTACTAGTACCCTCTGTGTCCTGTTGCCCAGCCAATTTGTTACCCAGGCTACCACCCTGGGACCCAATTCCAGGCTGACTAACTTGTTTATTAATCTTTTGTGCGGGACTGTGTCAAATGCCTTGCTAAAGTCTAGGTAGGCCATGTCCACAGCCCTTCCCTGGTCTACTACTTTGGTCACCCAGTCAAAGAAATCTTTTAGATTTGTCTGACATGACCTTCCTGCTGTGAATCCATGCTGCCATGGATCATGTGCCCTGCTGACCTCTAGGTACTCAACAATTCTTTCTTTCAGAAGTGATTCCATCATTTTCCCAACACTGAGATCAAACTGACAGGTCTGTAGTTTCCTGCCTCTGTCTTGCTCCCATTTTTGTGAAGGGGAATCACATTGGCCCTCCTCCAGTCCTCAGGTACCACACCATCCTCCCATGATTTGTTAAAAAGAGTAGTCAGTGGTGTCGCTAGGTCTCTCCTTAGTTCTTTTAGAATTCTGGGACGAATCCCGTCAGGTCCCATTGCTTTGTCCACCTTGAGTTTTAGGAGTTCTTTCAGGACCCTTTCTTCTAAGAATGGACGGTTATCAACCCCCTGTCCTGAGTACTTCTATTATTTGGTTTAGATACCTCCCCCTCTTCTTCTTTAGTGAATACTGAGCAAAAGTGTTCGTTCAGTATCTCTGCCTTTTCATTGTCACCCTCTGCCCACCTCCCCTCCCCTTTATTAAGCTTCACTATCCCTCCCTTGGTCTTTCTTCATTCTCTAATGTTCCAATACAAGGTTTTATCTCCCTTCTTAACTAAGTTGGCTATCTTTTCCTCGGTTTGGTCCTTTGCTATTCTGACTGCCTTCCTGCCTTTTTCTGCTTTAAGTGATACAGTTCTCTGTCCTGCTCCTTCTGCGATTCTTTATACTTCCTGAATGCTATCTTTTCCACGCCACCTCTTTTGAGCACCACAGTGGTTTTTTACTTCGTTTTGTTTTATTTGCTTCACACAAAGGCTTGTTTCCTCTGTAATGTCAGTTTTGATTTTTCCTCATTGTTCCTCCACCCCTCCTTTTTGCCCATTTGCTAGTGCATTCCTTAGGCACTAACCCATTTTGTCAAAGTCAGCCCCCTTAAAGTCCAGTACCCGCGCTTTTGTATGGCTTGACTCTATGGCTGTGTTTATCGTGAACCACACTGTTTGGTGGTCGCTTGTTCCCAGATGGCTTACCCACTTCTAAATCTGTGATCCTCTCTCCGTCCCCGTTTTAGAGTACCAAGTCAAAAAGATTGCTCCCTCCTGAGTGGGTTCCAACACTAGCTGTCTGAGGCATAATGACCCTGCTCTTTTTAATTTATTTATTGAAGATATCGAATAACATACCTTTGGGTCAAAGACTCCTTTACAAAAGTTCCACGTGCTCTTGGATGTTGCTGCAGCAAAAATGCTCGTTAACATCTGGCATATTCATGTCCCCCATCAGCAATATCTCCCCTTTTTCAGCCATTCTGAGGATGCCTTCTATCATTTCCTTGTCCATTTCCTCCCCGAGATGGGGGTCTGTATACAACACTCATGCGGATTGTGGTGGCATTTCTTGTCTCCAAGGTGACCCACAGTGCCTCTTCTCTGCCCCATTTACCCTTTAGTTCCACTGCTTTGATCCCTTCCCTTACATGCAGAGCTACTTCTCCTCCTCTTTTACCTTCCCTGTCCCTCCTGTACCTTGCTACGCTGACATCCCAGTCATGGTTCTCCATGTACCATGTTTCTGTGATTGACACAATATGCAGGTGTCCCTCTTCCTCCAAGGTCACTAGTTCAGGAAGCTTGTTACCCAGACTATGGGCATTGGTACTCATCACCCTCCAGTTTTTTGATGGCCTAACCTGTTTTAACCCCATCCCTGCCCTTACTGCCTTTGCCTTTTTCTCCATTTATCCCTGTCCTGCTCCCTAGCAACATCTGCCTTGGTGTTTACCTCGCTAACTACCCTGTTTTGTGGTGGGAGGCTGGGAATTCCATGCTTCTTATCTTAACATCCACACATTTGATGCTGGGCTTATTGTTAATGAACTATTCCCTCAGAACTCCCCTGGTTCAGAAGATCATGAACTGAAAGAAAACAATACAGTGTGAGCATGGAGGCATTTCAATAGTACAGACTTGAGACAGAATTTCTAGTACCCATGAATCTGATTCTGAATGGGTCCACCACTAAGAAAACATTCTGCCAACTTCCACTAAGCGGGGGAAGCAGCAGAGATGGGCCTGTGCATATTTCTTGTAATTATTCACCTCTTTTTTCTGTCCCCCAGTGCTTCCTGGCCCCTGACTGACTGAAGCAGCCAAAAAACTCTCACCCCCATGGGTGTTTTGCTGGGCTTTCCCTGCTGCTGATGACTAGCAAATGTCCCATCTTATCCTGGATGTTCCACACTATCCCATCCTGATATAGGTGAAAAAGCAGCAAACAGAATACTGCACAACTTCATCTCAGATGCCTGAGCAGTAGCCCCATGGCGCAGCCATGCCCACACATGTACAGCATATATAACATACCACAGTATGCACCCAACTCCTTATGTTTATCTCCTGTAATTCTTCTGCTTACTTAATTGTTAAGTTGTCCTACTTACTGTATAATGATGTGAAGCCTCTGAAAATGAGTCTCTGACTCAAAGGTTGTAAATCCAAAATGTTCAATAAATAAAAAAAAAAAATGGCAGCCACAAGAAAGTAGGCTGAGAGAGACAATGTATACAAACTGACCAGAGCTACATCTTCCAAAAACTGCAATAAAAGATATCCTGCAAAATCCTGAGGAACAAAACTATCTCAGGCTGTACACGTGAGATAATGAAGTAAGCACACCTCCTTCATAGATTAACACCACACAAAGCAGAATCTCTTCTACACGCCACTTTCAATCCTTGACATTAGCATTTGACCAAACCACTGAAACTTCCAAGGGAAAGGTGGCAAGCCTCCCAGCACTGTGTATGGCTTTGACCATCACCAGAGGAACTTCCCACGTACTAAACCATCCCCACTGAATGGCAAACACAGAAACCTAAGCCTGTGGCAGCTGCTTCCACCATCCACCCAGGCCCATGCCTGATCTATCATTTGGTCCCAGTAATGAAAATTAGGGTCCACACCAAAAGTCAATATATCCTAGACTTCATTTAGGTGTAACGTCCTACGAGGCTTAGTTATCAGGCAGGTGGGGCACTGAATCAAACAAAGAGGGGATATGAACTGACTTTGGATTCTATCCACTCTCCCTCCCCTCAGAGGGTCACTTTACCCCATCTTACGGATCTGACCCCATCTGGCCAGGGATCTCCCCAGACCTCCATGCACGGTCCTCTTAACCTTCCTGAAGGGCCTGCTTTGGGCTTGGGTGTCTTCACATTAAGACCTGTGGATAATCAGCACTGAGTATCTCTTTACAAGAAGCTCTATGGGTGGCAACTCAGCTTTACCACTGCCAAATGGTACCACAAGTGCACCCACCAATCCCCCCCCACACACACACACAGTTCGGGGGTTTGGCAGTGGTGGGGGGGCACCAAAAAGTCACATTAAGTTAGATTACACATTAAGGACACTATGATCCCATAACAGGTTTTGAAGTCCTGTGCAGGTCTCACATCTGATAACAATTGTTCTACCTGAAATCATGGTGCCAACAGAGAAATGACTGGTAGAGGTGTCTAATACAAAAAAGAATGACTCTGAAGGATATTTATGCAAGACCCATAAATAGGCCACTGCTCCTTTGACAGACAGAGTAGCACAACTTCCTCTCCAACTAATTAACCTAGCTCCCCTCTGGAGAGAGTTTCGCTGGAGGCTTAGGACCAGATTCTTCCATATCCCGGTGATTGTACAACACTCTGGGGTGAATATTAGTCCCCTGTGTTGGACAGTGTGTGGTTTCCCCTGTACACATGCCCATATTTTCTGGTCATGCCCCTAGATTACCGACTTCTGGCACCAAATTCAGAGGGCATTGAATACAGTATGGGGTAAACCCGTCTCATAGCTTTTCCACTATGATTTTAGGGGCCCTCTCAAGGAAATTCTGATTTGAGATGAGAGAAGACTATGTCCTCCTATGTCTGATAGCCAGTAAATGTATCACAACCCATTGGCGATCTGCTATCACTCTGACGGTGGCCGAGTGGCAGTCCTGAGTGATGCAGACGCAGACCATGGAGTGCATTACAGTTCAACTACGCCTTACTCTGGAAAAACACCTTACTCTGTGGGCACTGTGGGATCACTTTAAGGGGTTATAGGCTCTCAGGGTGGGGTGAGCATTAAGTGGATAGTTACTGAGACCCCTCTAGGTTTGGTCCTCTGTAAGGGTTACTGTGATAACCACCTTAGCTGTAGATTTTTAATTTGCTACTGCTTTTTGCATGTTGAGTTATGGTCCCTGATGATCCTCGCCTTTGCGTTAATCAGTTCCTTCTCTGTTATTTGAGTTGTTCATTGGTGTTACTGTTATGCATTTTATTTTATTTAAAATGTGATTGCTCTAGCTGCATTGGATACTGTGGCTTTGTTAGTTCTCCATGTATAATTAATTGAATTACATTTTACAGCTGTATGGACTATAGATTATTGAAAATTTGTAGTAATCATTGCAGTAGTAGGTCATTAGGCCTGGCCTCTATTTATTTACTTTCATTTGGATGGAAATGTACTTGATTTGTTTTTATTATTATTGCACTTGTTCCAATTTTGAATAAAGCTGAGTTAATAAATAAAAAAACTAGCCCCCCCCAAATCACCACCTCATGAGCCCTGAAAACACCAACCTTGTTAGGAGCTGCAACTTCTGAGGGATTATGCTCCACCTTCCCATGCTCATCAGTGCTGACAACTGCATGCAGGGCCCACCTGAAAAGCACTAACCTCGTGCAATGCCCTGGAGATAGCGCCCACTCCACAGCACTGTCAACTGAACGCAGGGCCCACCCGAAAAGCACCTACCTCGTGCAATGCCCTGGAGATAGCTCCCACTCCACAGCACTGTCAACTGAACGCAGGGCCCACCTGAGAAGCACCTACCTCGTGCAATGTCCTGAAGATAGCTCCAACTCCACAGCACTGTCAACTGAACGCAGGGACCACCGGAAAAGCACCTACCTCGTGCAATGCCCTGGAGATAGCTCCCACTCCACAGCACTGTCAACTGAATGCAGGGCCCACCTGAGAAGCACTAACCTCGTGCAATGCCCTGGAGATAGCTCCCACTCCACAGCACTGTCAACTGAATGCAGGGCCCACCCGAAAAGCACCTACCTTGTGCAATGCCCTGGAGATTGCACCCACTCCACAGCACTATCATCTGAATGCAGGGCCCACCCAAAAAGCACCTACCTCATGCAATGCCCTGGAGATAGCTCCCACTCCACAGCACTGTTAACTGAATGCAGGGCCCACCCGAAAAGCACCTACCTTGTGCAATGCCCTGGAGATTGCTCCCACTCCACAGCACTGTCAACTGAACGCAGGGCCCACCCAAAAAGCACCTACCTCATGCAATGCCCTGGAGATAGCTCCCACTCCACAGCACTGTCAACTGAACGCAGGGCCCACCCGAAAAGCACCTACCTCGTGCAATGCCCTGGAGATAGCTCCCACTCCACAGCACTGTCAACTAAACGCAGGGCCCACCTGAGAAGCACTAACCTTGTGTAATGCCCTGGAGATAGCTCCCACTCCACAGCACTGTCACCTGAACGCAGGGCCCACCCGAAAAGCACCTACCTCGTGCAATGCCCTGGAGATAGCTCCCACTCCACAGCACTGTCAACTGAACGCAGGGCCCACCCAAAAAGCACCTACCTCGTGCAATGTCCTGAAGATAGCATCTACGCCACTTCTGAAGCAGATGGCCTAGTTGCATGAATGCACTGATGCCATGTGTATGCATGACGTCCCCATAGCATGCAAAATGCACATACTCGCATGCCCTTTCGTGTTGCATGTCATGGTACAGAACGAAGAGCTCTGAAAGCAGAGTTCGCTGCGGGCCCATGTGTGGTGAGACAGGAAGACTGAAAAAAGGCACTAAGCACTGCAGCTTTAGTCGCGATCCTTAAATGATGCTAACAAAATATGCACACAGAAAAACACCCTAGAGAAACAAGGATAAAGGGGTTACTAAGCCAAAAACAGCCGTGTTCTGGAAACACAAGGGGCTGCTAAGGCAAAAGAACTCCAGAAGGCTGCTCGAATTGGGGGCGGCGGTTACACAATACTACCAGGCAGCATTAAGCCAACCTGCTCTTTAGGGAAAAAGAGGCTTGATTCTGCATGGGCATCCACAGCTCACCAGGAAGAAAGTGTCAAACACTAAAGACCCTCAGGAGGGAAAGGAAAAACAAACAATCCCCCACTAGCCATCTAAGCCAGCCATAATTAAAAATGTTCTTGGGCCAACCCAGTGGCACGGAGGGCTGAGGCATCACTGCTTTACCTCATGCCATGCCGGTGACCCAGGTTCGCAGTGTGAGCGGGTCACCAGGGGTCAGCCTGGAAGGGAGAAGGGAGAAGATCGAGTGTCCGAAGAACAGCTATCCTCTCCCAGGAGGGGTGGGACCACAGACCGTTGCATGCCTGGCCCCTAGCGGGAGCTGGAGGCTGCCACACTGACTCTAACAAATAGGGGGCAGTGACGGAGCAGACACCTGGTGTGCTGCATACGGAAGCGTGCATGGCTTGGCCATTGGCACCATTGCACACATACAGCTCCACACTCGGGGGACGGGAACAAACGGAGGCTGAAAATTCTCTGACTGGCGGGATGATACCGGACCCTTGCAGGCGCTGCACCCTGCCAGCTGGCACCTCAACATGACAAGAGGTAAGTACCAGTGGACGCTGGAGTGACAGGGTTGGGGGGAGCCAGTGGAAGGGGGCCGGTCAGAGGCGGTGAGAAAGAAATGGAAAAAAAAAAATGTCCTTTCTTACTAAAGTCACAAGACTAGGAACCGTCTGTAGACCTATAACAACACCCAGACAAAGGCAAGTGGTCCCCATTCAGGTACTGTAGACAATGACAGTTTGCAAGCAGGTTATCCAGTTTGAAAGCCTCAGCTTAACAAGCACAGTTTCTAAATTTAAATGTCACCTGGAAGCCCCAACCTGCCTTAGAGTCGCACAACTCCCGATAACAACAACAAACAGCTAGAAATCGAAAATTTTCCAGAGAGGTCAGTCTATGCTGCCTACCCCTTCTTGGGATTCTATGCTAAAGGTCACACAATTGAAGCTGTTACCACTACCCCAGTGGGGGAGCACATTACCCATAGGTATTAACTACCTTCCCCATTGATAAGGTGGAGCAATTACAGTAACAATGTTACAGAGCTGTACCTGCCAGTAAAATGAACAGCTGTTGGGTCCCTTTCGAACTATATACATCAATTTGTGTCTTGCATGAATTCATTGCCCCAGCATAAAGGGGGGGCTATGAGGGAAGCGGGGGGCTGTGACAGAATGGTGATACTGTAAGAAATGACTGGTGCTTGACCATGTATCTGTGTGGATCTTCATTTGTGTTTGGTTACAGTTCATGTTTTGGCCCCCCCCCCCCATATTTATTCCCTAGGGACCCTATTAGTTGAGCGGTGTCTTTCTTTTTTTATCAAAAGGTAGCTTAAAGTATTAAAACAAGCATTTGTCAATGCCGAATGTTGCTTGCTTCTATGTGCTGTTTAGGTATTTGGAAGTCATTGGAGTGCAAATATTGAAAATTTCGCGAACTTCTGATGATGCGTAGGAACTGCTGTACTAAATAAAAACAGTCATTGTTAGGAAATTTTTTTCACGAAATGTTCCTTTGTCATTTAAGACCTCTGCTCATGAACAATGTCAGTGTGATTTTGTTAATGTGTCCCATACGTGAGTTTGCACACCGACTGCGCCATTATGCGCTACATGGTAGGAAACACATTTTGGGCAGGATATGAAAATGACAGCTGTACTGCTCATAAGGAGGTGTGGTAAAATGGCAATGTTGAAAATCTGGAGGTGGAAATATTGAAAATCAAAACCTACAATGCGTGGGAAACTGTGCAACGCACACTAAATAAAACAGTCATTTAGGAATTCTTTCACCAAATTTTCAACATTGCCATTTTAAGATCTCTGCTCATGAACAGTGACACTGTGATTTTCTTAATGTGTCCCCATACACTGAGTTCACTACCGACTGCGCCATTGTCTAGCTACATGAAGTGGAAACATGTTTTGAACAGGATGTGAAAAATGACAGCTGTACTGCTCATGAGGAGGTGTGGTAAAATGGCAATGTTGAAAATCTGGAATGAAAATATTGAAAATTTGTGAACTTACGAGCCTGCGTAGGAACTGCGTAGCATACACTTGTAAAACAGTCATTTTAGAATTTTTCACCAAATTTTCAACATAGCCATTTAAGACCTCTGCTCATGAACAGTGTCACTGTGATTTTCTTAATTTGTCCCGTACATTGATTTCGCACATCGACTGTGCCATTCTGCGCTACAAGGGCGGAAACACATTTTGGGTGAGATGTGAAAAATGACAGCTGTACTACTCATAAGAAGGTGTGGTAAAATGGTAATGTTGAAAATCTGGAGTGAAAATATTGAAATTCGTGAACTTACGAGCCTGCGTAGGAACTGTGCAAGGCACGCTCAGTAAAACAGTCATTTTTTGGAATTTTTGGACCAAATTTTCAACATGGGTTTTGGGACCCCTTGTCATTAATGATATCACTGTCATGGCGGTATTCAGGCCGAAGGGTGATTTCGCAGTCACTGCGCGAAATCACCCTTGACCGAATCAGCTCATGACAATATTTATCATTCATGAAGGGTACTAAAACCATGTTAATTGGTGCATCAATATGCTGAGATAATGCAATAAAGTTGAACCCTCCTATCTAGCCCATTATACAGCTTACCGGCATTTCCTCAGTTCGCGGTCGGCTTTGAAGAGTGCAGGCGTGTTCCGGTCCACTGAAGACCGTCGGCGGAGGCTATGGGGTGAGGGGTTGTGGGGAGAGCTGGGCGCAGTGGGTGGGTGCGGGTTGTGGGGGGTGAGGACGCGCGCGGAGACCGTTTTGTTTCAGGTATAAAACAAAAAAAGACTTGATGGGACCGTTTGCCACGCTGGGG
Organism: Neoceratodus forsteri; assembly: GCA_016271365.2. NCBI lineage: Eukaryota > Metazoa > Chordata > Ceratodontiformes > Ceratodontidae > Neoceratodus > Neoceratodus forsteri. The sequence goes on along the minus strand of CM028130.1, from coordinate 957,999,902 downwards.
TGGGCTCCCAGCGTGCGCTGGGGCAGGGAGGAGCCGTTCAGCGATGGGGATTGGGCACCCCTGCCGGCCAAATAACTGATTGCCACGCTGGGGTGGGCTCCCAGCGTGGCACCAGCTCGGGGAGGGATGACAGCAGCTCAGCCAGTGGGGATTGGGCACCCGTCGGCTACACAGGGCGTCGCGGAGCGCGCCTGCGCCTGCGTGTGGGGGGTAGCTTCGCTATCAGTGCTCACTGAGCGTGGCTCCCCCTTTCAACCGTATGCCACTGCATTTTGGTGCGTGTCATAGACAGCTCCAAAATGCATTGGCTTACAGGGGCCGCGCCTGCCAGCTTACTGACTGAATTGGAGGAGGAGGTGACACACCTCCGAAATCACCGATGATGGCACTATGTTTCTTGCACATGCGTGCAAGCAACATAAAAAGGTTCTGAAAATAAGCCTCATGTTACCTTGAATATGATCTTGTATATTCCACCTCGTAGCACCACATAAAAGCGTGTATTATTGAGTGCATCAATATGAGCGACTCAACAATACCGTTCCCATGTAGAGCGAGTAATGAAAAGAAGCTATTCATACTGAAAGCGAGCATAACTGAGCTGGCCGTGTGGTGTAGTGGTTCAGCCATTGTCCCTAGAGCCTGAGGTGCCAAGTTTGGATCCCAGTGCAGATACTGTTTTTGCTCCCAGGGGGAGTTTCTATTAATTTCTAAGTCTGCTCCCCCAGGAGTTCGGGGTGCGGGGGGCTTCCCTTCCGCATAAACAATGAATTACTATATATTTTTGGAGGACCGTCACTGTTTACGGCAGTCTCTGTAATGGGAAGTCACCCTTTTGTCATGGGTGATTCTTTCCTCGCTCTAATGAGCGGCACGATAAGAGACTTGCCCTTATCACATAAAACCATTCCGCCTAAGTATGCTGTTGCAATGCTGTAACTGTGGTCTGTAACTTTTCTATTGTATAACTAATCTGTGGTCTGTAACCTTTCTATTGTATGACGTGGAACCTTTGCAAAAGAGTTTTTAACTCAAAGACTGTATCCGATACTGTTAATAAATAAATAAACCAAACATGTACTCACTGGAAGAAAGGTGAGAAAGGAGAGACATGACAGAAACATTTAAATACCTCAAGGGTATCAATAAGGTACAGGAGGGAGGTATACTGCACAGAAAAAGGAGCTCAAAGACAAGGGAACATAATATGAAGCTGGAAGTGGGGAGACAGAGGGAATGTGAGGAAATATTTTTTTTTTTTTTAAATTTCTCTTTCTCCCCTCCTACGTCCCTGCCAGAGCCGTGAGGAAATATTTCTTCACGGAAAGGGTGGTGGACACCTGGAACAGCCTCCCAGCAGAGGTGGTGGGTACCGAAATGGTAACAGGTTTCAAACATGCATGGAATAGACAAAGAGTGAGCTTAGAAGCAGGGTGGGGGGATGGGGAGGCCGGAGATCAATTAAGAGTGATGGTAGCACTGTAGGTAGGAACTTTAGGGAAGACTGTGCGAGTCTAGAGGTCCTTTTCTGCCGACAGGTTCTACGTTTCTATGTTGGCAAGGTGGATTTGTCGGTGCCCGCAGTGCGGGGGGCCGCTAGGTGCCAGGGATGGGTATGCTGGCATGAGGATGGTGGGAAGGGAGACCATTAGGCACCAGGATAATTTAGATTTCACAGGGGATGGCGATGGTAGAGGCGGAGACCACTAGGCACCAGGGATACTTTAAATGACACCGGGGCAGCAATCAGAGGGTGGGGGACCACTAGGTGGCAGGGATTATTTAGACTTCACGGAGATAGCAGTAATTGAGGAGTACCACTAGGCACCAAGGATAATTTAAATGACACCCAGGGATGGCAATCAGTGGGGGGGGGGACCACTGGGCACCAGGGATAATTTAAATGACACCAAGGATGGCAACTGAAGGGGGTCACTAGGCACCACTGAAAAGATCTTTCTTTATTTGGGACAGCAATGGGGGTTACTACAAGCTACCAGACATACTTTGGCGTACACTGGAGGTGGCAATTGGAGGGCGGAGGGGCATTAGACACCAGGAAAAGGATCTTACTTTACCAGGAACAGCAATTGGGGGGGGGCACTACACACTAGGGAGAGGATTTTTACGTTACCAGGGAAGGTGATTGGCGGGTGGGTGGGGGGACCACTATACACCAGGGAAAGGATTTTATGTTACCGGGGACGGCGACCGGAGGGTGGCGGTATCACTGGACACCAGGGAATTATGTACTTTACCGGGGACGGTGTTTGGTGGACGTGGGGGCCACTAGATGCCAGGGGATGGGAATGCTCTCCCATCCATCAATGTGGTAGTTGGCTGCAGTGGCTCCGGCGGCCACTAGAGTTAGTCAGGGTTTTGATTGGCAGTATTTGCGCTGCACAAAGTGGCCTGCGCTGACCCCTTTGCACAACTAAAATGCACTGAACATTGCACTGTGCGGAATTCCTGTCCCCACCCTCCTTGCCCACTGCATACATTTTTTTTTTTGCGTCGTAACCTGTTGGTGCATGCAGCTTTCTTTGAAATATTACACGGCGCGAGTACAGAGGAACAATCATGTTGCCCACCAGGCAAAGATTTGAATAGCTGGCCCATAGGCTCAATCTCTTGAAAGTACTGGGATGCCTAGAAGTTTTAACAATTGGAGGCCAGTCCTCCTTTGCTGTCTGAGATCACAAATTGGAACCCAGGCCCTTCTACATCTAGTCTCTAACACCATGGTAATGGCAACAGGGAACGTGGGGAGTTACATGAGGAGTATATATCTGCTAAACTCCTGGGCTAAACTGAGTGGAAAACACAGCCCTTCTTATGTGCTGTCTTTTTAACCAAGAGAGATGCACAGGACTCACAGGGGAACTCGTAAACAGAAACCTATGTGAATACCTGTGATACAGTGTTTGTTATTAACTTATGGTGACATCAGAGGACTGCCGCAAACTCAGCAAAAAGTCCTTTTTGGTGTCAGTAATAAGCCAAACGTTATAGAAATGTACTGCTGCAAGATAAGAGCATAGTGAAAACAGACCCCAGTGTGCACATTTTGTGCTGGTATATGTTAAATATTAAATATACAGCTGTAATGTTCAATTTTTATATGAAACCTAATTTACGTAACTTTTTTGGTTCATGCAGTATTTATCTCAGTAAAAGCAAATTACGTGCACTAAGCTAGTTATGTGAAGCATTTCATGCATTTTACAGATGCATACACTGCAAATCTGAAATAAGCTTTTTAAAAGTGTTTTTAAAGGTTAGTGATCTGTCCTCGTTTCCTCCAACTTATGTAGTCATTTTAACAAATACTAAAAATATTGCCACTGGTTTACATTTTGTTTGGAGGTCGCTACTAGTCTGCTTTCCATATGGACTTGTGTTTTATTCTATGGCAAGTACCAGGGGAGTGGGCTCTGGGTGTCTGCACATCCTAAACGAATACAGTGAATCTGATATCCCAGTGTTTATTTTTAGTCAAAGGGAGGTGGTGTTGCCTCTGTATAGATCTCGGGTAAGACCCCACCTAGATTAGTGTCCAGTTCTGGAGACCACACCTCTGAAAGGATACAGAGTGGAGGTGGTCCAGAGGGGGGCCAACTAAAATGGTGCAGGGTCTGCATCATCAATAGCCCTAAGAGGAGAGACTAAAGGACCTCAATATGAACACTGTGGAAGAGAGGAGGGATATGACAGAACCCTTTAAATACCTCACGGGGTAAATAAGGTATAAGAAGGAAGTCTTTTTTTAGAAGAAAAGGTGCTCATGAACAAGGAGACATGCTACGAAGCTGGGCATGGGTACATTCAGGAGAGATGTGAGGATGTACTTTTTCACAGAAAGAGTGGTGGATTCCTGGAACAGCCTTACAGAGGAGGTGGTGGAGGCGGAAACAGTGGTGGGGTTCAAAAATGCATGGGATAGGCACAAGGGAATCATACTAGAAAGGAAGTGGGGAGGGAGAAAGGGTTAAAAATCAAACACAGTCTGTAGTAATAACGTAGGTAGGGAAAAATGAACAGACTGGGTGGGCCAAGCGGTCCTGATCTGCTGTCAAATTCTAAGTTTATGTGTTTCTAGTCTTAGACTGAATACTGGGATCTCAGGCTCACTGTATTAGTTTAGCAGTTCTGGTTCTCAGACCCTTGTATAGTTTAAGTTCTGGTCGGCTCTAACTAAGCCTCCGCCTGTGCTGCTCAGCTGGTCTGCCCGGAAGGAAAGCTCCTCTACCCTGCCAAGGTACGACACGACTGCCAACAGGTTAAATTTTTGGCACTTTCCACAGCCAAATCCTGAGTGGACACCGACCTCTGATGCTGCATCTCAAGTGGCTCTTCCCCAGACTAATTCTTCCTGATGCTGCAATTACTTTCTACACTTAAAATGACCGTTTTCTGCTCATTTTTATGTTTGCTTGCACGCATGTGCAAGAAACACAGTGCCATCATCCGAGTTTTCAGAGGTGTGTCACCCATCTTCCAATTCAGTCAGTGTGTTTGCAGGCACGGCCACAGTTCTCCAATGACTGCTGCAGCTGTCTATGACAGCAGCTGAAAATGCAGTGCCGTACAGTTGAAAGGGAGGCTCCGCTTCAGTGAGCAGCGTTCCCCCACATGCATAAGGCATATTGCATGCTCATGCATTCCCACGCACACACTGCAATGGCTGACGGGGTGCCCAGTCCCCCATCAACTCCACGCCCCCCAAACAGCCTTCCATCTGCCACGCTGGGAGCCCACCCCAGCATGGCAAAGATCGCGTCGTCTTCAAAAACAAAAAAACCTGTAAACAAAAAGTCTCCTCGGGTCTCCCCTGCCCACCCGCGCCCACTCTCTGTGCACCCTGCCTCCCACACCACCACCCTCACCCATACTTACCTCCGAGCTCAGGCGCGACGATCTTCGTGGACCGGGAACACATCTGCACTCTTCAAAACGACCGTGAACTGAGGAAATGCCAGTAAGCTGTATAATGTAATAAATAGGGTTTTTTCAACTTTGATGTATATCTCAGTCATTTTTTACGTTCGCCTGTGCGCATGTGCAAGGAAAGTCTTGGGAGAATGGGACACTTTGGAGGTGTGCCTGTCCTGTGCAATCCCCTGCTCCGTTGAGCAGGCGTGGCAATCCTGCACCAATCGATGCGGTGCTGTGTATGACAGCAGTGGTCTTCTCTTCAAAGAAAACCACCGCTATGTGCTGGCAGGGCATCACCCCCCCCCCAAATCTTTGGTGCCACGTTGGGAGCCCACCCCAGCGTGGCAAGCGTCCTCGTCATCTGCCGACAGGAATTGCCCAATCCCCGTCGGCTCCACCTCTCCCCAAACAGCTTTCCTGCTACCACGCTGGGAGCCCACCCCAGTGTGGCAAGCGCCCCGTGTCATCTGCTGGCGGGGTGCCCAATCCCCTATCGGCTCCACGGCCCCAGCCATCCTTCTGCCACGCTGGAGCCCACCCCAGCGTGGCAAAGCGCCCACGTCGTCATTTTTTTAAAAAAAACCTGTAAATTAAAACGGTCCCAAGCAGTCTCTCCCCCCTCCCACAACCCGCACCCACCCACTGCGCACCCTGCCTCCCCACACCCCCTCACCCCATACTTACCTCCGGAGCTCGGCGCGACGATCATCACTGGACCAGGAACACGTCTGCACTCTTCAAAGCCAACCGCGAACTGAGGAAATGCCTGTAAGCTGTATAATGGGCTAGATGGGTTTTTTTCAACTTTGTTGCATATCTCAGGCATTTTTGGAAATTTTTGCACCAAATTTTCAACATGGGGTTTTTGGGACCCCTTCTTATGAATTCTGTCACTGTCATGGCGTTATTCGGCCGATGGTGATTTTCAAGAGTCAATTGCCAAATCACCTCGACCTGGATTAACGAAACGACAGTGCCAAGTTCATAAGGTGGGCTCTCAAAAGCCTATTTTGAAAATTTGGTGGAAAATTTCTAAAATGACCGCTTTTGAGAGGCTATAGTTCTCACGCAGGGTTCGAAGTTCGCAAATTTTCAATATTTTCACTCCAGATTTTCAACATTGCCATTTACCACACCTTCTTATGAGCAGTACAGCTGTCATTTTTCACATCTCACCCAAAACGTGTTTCCGCCCATGTAGCGCACAATGGCGCAGTCGGTGTGCAAAATCAATGTATGGGACACATTAAGAAAATCACAGTGACACTGTTCATGAGCAGGGGTCTTAAAATGGCTATGTTGAAAATTTGGTGAAAAAATTCCTAAAAATGACTGTTTTGCGTGCGTTGCGCAGTTCCTACGCACGCTCGTAAGTTCGCGAATCTTCAATATTTGCACTCCAATGACTTCCAAATACCTAAACAGCACATAGAAGCAAGCAACATTCGGCATTGACAAATGCTTGTACTTCTTTGTCACTGATTTTTTTTAAGCCATGTCCAAGTGCCAAATACCACTGCAAATACCTGCAAGCGAACGTTCGGCATTGACAAATGATTGTTGGAATTTTGGCACCAAATTTTCAAAATGGGGTTTTTGGGACCCCTCCTCATGAATTCTGGAGCTGTCATGGCATCAATCAGGTCCGAAAGGTGATTTCGTGGTCACTGCGCAAAATCACCTTTCGAGACCGATTAAGGAAATGACAGTGCCAGTGTTCAAAAGCCTATGTTGCAAATTTGGTGAAAAAAATTCCTAAAAATGACTGTTTTATTTAGTGTATGCTATAGTTCCTACCAAGAGTCAGAAGTTCATGAATTTTAATATTTGCACCTGATTTTCAATATTGCCATTTTACCACACCTCCTTATGAGCAGTACAGCTGTCATTTTCACATTGCGCCCAAATGTGTTTCGGCGCGCTGTGCACAATGGAGCAGTGATTGTGCGAAATCAATGTATAGGACACATTAAGAAAATCACAGTGACACTGTTCATGAGCAGAGGTCTTAAAATGGCTATGCTGAAAATTTGGTGAAAAAATTCCTAAAATGACTGTTTTATGAGCATGTGTTGCACAGTTCCTCACGCGCTCATAAGTTCAAATGTTTAATATTTGCACTCCAGATTTTCAACATTGCCATTTTATCACACCTCCTTATGAGCAGTACAGCTGCCATTTTTCATATCTCGCCCAAAATGTGTTTCTGCACATGTAGTGCACAATGGTGCAGTCGGTGTGCGAAAGCAATGTTTGGGACAGATTAAGAAAATCACAGTGACACTGTTCATGAGCAGAGGTCTTAAAATGGCTATGTTGAAAATTTGGTGACAAAAGTCCATAAAATGACTGTGTTACGAGTGAGCATTGCGCAGTTTCCACGCACCCTCTTAAGTTCACGAATTTGTAATATTTTCAGTCCAGATTTTCACCAGTGGCATTTGTCCACACTTCCTTATCAACAGTACAGCTGTCATTTTTCACAACATGGCCGAAATGTGTTTTCACACTTTTAGCACAGAAATGCGTGTTCGCTGTGGGAAATCATTGTTTGGGACAGACAAAGAAAATCACAGTGACATTGTTCATGAGCGGAGGTCCCAAAATGCCTGTGTTGACAATCTGCTGTAAAAAAATTCCCCAAACTAATTATATTACGGGTGTGCGTTGCACAGTTTCTACGCACTCTCGTGACTTCACCAGTTTTTTTTTTTTATGTTTTCACTGCAGATTTTCAACATTGCCATTTTTTACACCTCCCCATGAACAGTACAGCTGTCATTTTTCACATCCTGTTCGGAATGTGTTTTTGCACCTGTGGTGACATACGAACATACGAAGAAGGCCATTTGGTCTATCAAGTCTGCTCGTATTGCAGGGTCCACAGCTTGAGCTAATGTCCCTGCCCTCCCTCCCCACTCCTCCCATCCTCCCTACCCATGATTCTTACCTTCCCCCTATGCCTATCCCAGCCTCTCTTAAAGCTGCTCACTGTCTTTAACGAGATGACCTCTTCTGGCAGTGCATTCCAAGGGTCCACCACCCTTTCTGTGAAGAAGTGCTTTCTGACATCCTTCCTAAACCTCCCACCCTCCAGCTTAAGACTGTGCTCCCTCGTGATATGGCTGTCACTCATCTTAAACAGACTTTCCTTATCAACATTATTTATACCTTTCAAGTACTTGAATGTCCCAATCACGTCCCCTCTCTCCCTCCTGTCTTCCAGGGAGTACATGTTCAGTGCCCTCAACCTCTCCTCGTATGCCTTGCCCTGCTGACTGGCTATCATTTTTGTAGCCCTCCTCTGTACCTTCTCCAGCAGGTTAATGTCCTTTTTGAGGTGTGGGCACCAGTACTGAACTCCATACTCTAGATGCGGCCTTACCAGTGACCTGTACAAGGGCAGGTAACCTCCTCTCTCCTACTACTGATCCCTAGCTATGCATCCTAGCATCTTGTTTGCCTTTGCTGCTGCTTTCTTGCACTGCGTGGAGTGCTTCAGGTCATTAGTGATCATCACTTTCAGGTCCTTCTCCTCCTCTGATGCAGCTACTTGGACTTCACCCAGGTAATACTCTGTCCTGGGATTCTTGGCTCCAATATGCATAACTTTGCATTTTTTGGCATTAAAGCCAAGCTGCCAGATCCTGGACCACCTCCCCAGCTTTTCCAGATCTTCCTGTAGGTCCCATATCCCTTCAGCTGTGTCCACTCTCCCACAGAGCTTGGTGTCATCTGCGAATAGGCACATTTTGCCTTTAATGCCATCCCCAATGTCATTGATGAAGACACTGAACAACACCGGCCCCAGCACTGAGCCCTGTGGGACCCCACTGGTTACATCTCTGGTGCCAGATAACTCTCCCCCCACCACCACCCTCTGGGTTCTGTCCCTCAGCCAGTTTTCCACCCATCTGGCCATCTTCTCCCCAACTCCAAGATCCACCCACTTCCTGGTCTACCTTTTATGGTGCACAGAGTCAAAGGTCTTACTGAAATCAAGATAGAGGATGTCTACTGCTTGGCCCCAGTCTACTGTCTTAGTGACAGTCAAAGAAGTCAATCAGATTTGTTTGACACAATCCCCCCCCCCCATAAACCCATGCTGCCTCTCATCCTGGAAACCATGCTCCTCTAGATATGCCACCAACCTTTCCTTTAGTATGGTCTCCATGAGCTTGCCCAGAATGGAGGTCAGACTGACTGGTCTGTAAATCCCTGGATCATCCTTGGGACCACTTTTGTGAAGGGGCACTACATATGCTGTTCTCCAGTCCTGTGGTACCATGCCTAACTCTAGTGAACCATTAAATAGGTCTGCTAGTGGCCCTGCCAGCTCCTCAGCCAGTTCCTTTAGTACCCTTGGATGTACTCTGTCCGGGCCTGGTGATTTGTCCACTTTCAATGCCAGCAGACCCTCCCCACTCTATCCTCCTGTATCACAATGTCTGTGTTTCCCTTCCCCCCACTCTTCTTTTCCCTCCTGAAGGCACTGGTCCATCCTTCTCCATGGTGAAGACAGAACAGAAGTATTCACTTAGTATCTCTGCTTTTCCTTCATTATCCTCCACCCACTCCACCCCTTTCTTAAGCCTAACAATTCCTTCCTTCTTGTCCCTTTTCTCACTTATATAGTTAAAGAAAGCCTTCTCCCCATTCTTAATTCCTTCAGCAATTTGCAGCTCCTTCTGTGCCTTTGCTTGCCGGACTTCCTTACTTGCCTCACTAGCCAACCTTAGGAAATTTTCTCTATCCACCTCTCTCTTGGTCTTCCTGAATTTTCTATAGGCCAACCTCTTTTCCCTTACTGCCTTGGCAACCCCAGAACTGAACCAGCTGGGCACTTTGGCCCTTGTGTTCTTACCCCTGAGCCTAATGCACTCATTTGTGGCAACCAGTATTCCTTCCTTAATGATGGGCCACTTTTGGTCCACCACCATATCTGCTCTGATGCCCACCAGATGGTTCCTTAGACCCTCACCCATTTTCCTGAAATCCGCCCTCCTGAAATCCAAGATTTTGGTCTTAGTCGGGTTGCTTTCCCTGCCCATATCCAAATGGAACCACACTGTGCAATGGTCACTTCCGCCCAGTGGCTCCCTGACCATTATTTCCTGTACATGCTCCCCATTTGTGAGCACCAGATCAAGAATTGCCTCAGCTCTTCTTGGTCCAGTGATGCCCTGAGCAGTCACTGTGCAAAAGCAGGTTTCGGCTAACAAACTGATATTGCCACTGTTCATGAGGAGGGGTTCACAAAAAAAACATGTTTAAAATTTGGAGTGAAACTACCAACGAATGCCTGAGGAATTAGGGTTTCCGACCATAATGCTCCACCCTGTAGAGAATGACAGGCATCAGGGCTGTGACTTGGCATTGTCACCTGTAATGCTCATACCATTCCACCCCCATCCACACCCTGCAGCCACTGAGAGGCATCGAGGTGTGCTTTGCACTCTTCGGCCCCAAAGTTCATCCCATTCTCCTATACCGCACCCATCTCACCATATTTCCTGATGGAATGGGGTGTGCATAAGGGCCAAAGACCCCAAGGCACACTGTGACACTTGTCGGTGTCTGCAGGGTAGGGCGTGGTGAAATGGCGTGGCCGTTATGCCTGATGACCCAAAGGCACACCCCAATGCCTGTCACTATCTGCAGGGTGGTGATGGGGTTGGCTTCAGTTCAATACTTCACTGCCATTCCTATTATGCAGCTCTGTAACTCCTGCACTATCAATGCCAATGCCAGCAAGCAAACATTCAGCATTGACAAATGCTTGTTTTTTCTCCATTAGAAGATTATATACTTCTACCACTAGAGGGATCCTACCTTACATTTCCCCACACATAGATAGTGACAACACACTTTCACTCAGGAAATTACCACTAAAGCTCAGAGATACATCTCCTTATTAGAACTGACCTTAGGTAGCTTGGCTCATCGCCCTGCTGCACCTGCATGCCATCTGCTATTTGACAAGTGACCTCCTTGCAGAGAACGCTGAAATGTGGACTCGGGCACCGCAGTGCACTGGTCTCCTTCTGCTAGTGATATTCCCTCAGATTGGGTTTTTTCTGCACCAAGTTTCCACTGTGGAAGTAGGACGCGGGGCCACAGCCCCCAGCGCATTAGGGTTAAATCATGGCACCGCCACAACTGCCCATTTTAAACCACCTGACACACCTTCACCCCCATGAGCCACTCTTTAATCTCAGTAGTGGTACCCTAATTCTGGCTCAGCTGTCATGCCACCCCACAAGGGCTAATCCATCTTACACAAAGGGCCAATTTAAATAACAAAAGGCGCAAATTAAAAATGATAGCATACTCTCTGACACATTTAGCCATCCTTGTGCTGTTGCTCCTGGCTGGGGACGTTCATCCTAACCTGGGGCCAACTGGTGACAACCAGTCCAAGGAGAAGCATAGTAATGGGTTGAAAAGCGTGGCTATGAATATCTGTAGCCTGCTTCCCAAGATGGCGCAGCTGCAGGCATGGACTCGACTGCACAACCCAGATATCATCTGCCTGACGGAAACCTGGCTCAAACCCAAGGTTCAGGATAAATTAATTTCCTTAACAGGCTTTGAAACCTTTTGGCTCGACAGGCGAGGTAAACAAGGCAGAGGCTGTCTCATCTATGTAAAGGATGAGCAAAAAGGGAGTAGGCTACCTGTTCATGACGGCGCCAGTGATTACGAAATGCTAGCTGTTAAGCTTCTCCTGGGCAGACAGAGTAAGGCTCTCACTGTCTTTTCTGTATACCTGCCGCCAGAAAAAAAGCCAAATCGGGGCTCAGCCCTGCCCTGGAAACCACCTCCAAATTGAAGGACAGCTCTGAGGTTGTCATTACTGGGGATTTTAATCTAAACTGGATCAGCAAAGACACTGGCACCTTAAAGGTCAGGCCGCTAGCTATTATCTCACCCAAATGATCTCTGAGCACACCAGGCTAACCCAGAACATGGGTAAGGGAACCCTTCTAGACTGGATTCTTTACAGCAATCCTAATAAGATGAAAAATGTCATGGTTCTCCCAGACTGCCTCAGTGATCATTCACCTGTGGCTTGCACCTGGGTGACAAAAGAAAAGATAGAACCTCCCATCACTGTACATAACAGGGTTCTCAAACGCAGGGCAACCTGGGCCTTTAAAGATGCCCTGGCCAAAGCTGACTGGTCTCTAGTTGACGCCACTGAGGACATCAACCAGGCCCTGCAATTCTTTGTAGACACCTTCAATGGTATTTGTGATACCTCTGCACCGCTGAGAAAGAGAATGATAAGGGCAGCCTCCAATGGCTGGGTCTCCCATGACCTAATCAACTGTATGAGGGAGCGGGATAACCTCTGGTGTCTGGCTAGAAATTCTGGCAACCCCACTGACTGGCAAAATTACCGGGCCTTAAGAAACAAGTGCACCCTGCTCATTCGCCAAGCCAAGGCAGCACATTACAAACAGAAGCTGAACTGCAGTTGGAGGGATGGTAGACGCTTCTGGGACAACATTAAAGACCTGCCTGGAAAGGAAAACAGGAGACACCCCACAATGCTCACCACTAATGGGACTCCTACCACTGAGCTGCACATCATAGCCAAATCCTTTAACCTGTCATTCTCTGATCTTAGTGCTGTCCTGCCATCAGAATATTTAAACAGCCCAGAACTTCCTCCTCCACAAGACCAACATTACCCCTCTCATCCAAAATTCTATTTTAAACAGGTCACAATTAGTGAAGTCAGAACCTACGTACATAAGGCGCTCAGGAAAACACGGCTAGGTAGCGATGGTTTGGATATGAAGCTTGTGGCGGCACTTGAAGTACTACTGAGACCAATTACCAGGCTCTTCAATAAATCCCTTGCCCAGGCGAAATTCCCTTCGACCTGGAAGCCCTGGTCACCCCAGTTTTAAAAAGTGGAGATTGGTCCAACACTGTCAACTATAGGCCGATCTCCATCCTGTCTCCTCTCTCTAAAGCCCTAGAGAGGATTGTGGCAGACCAGGTTACTGAGTACCTCCATAAATATGGACTCCAATGCCAGCAACAGCATGGATTCAGCAAGAAACTCAGCACGGCTACTGCCCTGGTGGAGTTCTCCGACTACGTGCACGAAGCCATGGACAGGGGCCATTTGGTGGGATCTATATTCATAGATCTCACTAAAGCATTTGACACTGTCAATCATCGCATCCTTCTTACTGACCTATTAAACCTGGGGCTCTCACCTGAAGTGGTCCACTGGTTCCAAGACTACTTATCCCACAGAAAACAAAGTGTCAAAATCAGGATGGCCATATCTCCCTCAAGGGAAATTACACTAGGGGTCCCCAATGGTCAATATTGGGGCCACTCCTATTTAGTCTATTTATAAATAGACTCCCTGAAGCTTGCAAGAACAAGATCATTCTGTATGCGGATGATAGAAACATAGAAACACAGAAGTTGACGGCAGATAAGGACCGCAAGGCCCATCCAGTCTGCCCATTTCTTTTTCTACCTTATAAATGTGCCATCGGCCTTTACTCTGTCAGTGGCCTATCTACTCATACTCATCTGTATTGCTCCCTTATGCCTATCCCATGCCTGTTTGAAGCCCTGCACTGTATTCATAGCCACCACTTCCTGAGGCAGGCCATTCCATGCATCCACCAACCCTTCTGTGAAAAAGAACTTCCTCACATTACCCCTTAATCGGCCTCCCTCTAATCTCATGCTGTGTCCTCTTGTCCTGCTATTTTTCTTATATTGAAACATGTTAGACTCTTTCACCTTGTTAATGCCCTTAAGGTGTTTGAATGTTTCGATCATATCACCTCTCTCCCTCCTTCACTCTAGGGTATACATATTGAGCTCCGTTAATCTGTCCTCATATGTCTTCAGATGCAGTCCCTGAACCATTTTGGTTGCCCTTCTCTGGACTGCCTCAATTTGGTTAATGTCCTTGTGCAGGTGTGGCCTCCAATACTGCACGCAGTACTCCAGATGGGGCCTAACCAGTGTCTTGTACAGAGGGATTATTACCTCCCTCTTATGACTTGTGATACCCCTACTAAAACACCCTAACATCCCCCTAGCCTTACCTACTGCTTTAGAGGTCTGCTTGGATGATTTCAGGTCATCGGTGATGACGATGTCCAAGTCTCTTTCTTTCTTTGTGACTGCCAGTAACCCCCCTCCCAGCCTATAGGTTGCTTCAGGGTTTCTCTTCCATATGTGCATGATCATGCACTTCTTTGCATTAAATCCCAGTTGCCACTCTTCCAACCATTTTGCTAGTTTATCCAGATCTCTTCTCATTCTGCCCACCCCATCTGGATCATCTACTCTGTTGCAGATCTTGGTGTCATCTGCAAACAGACAAGCCTTACCCTCTAGTCCATCTGCACTGTCACTAATGAAGATACTGAAGAGGACTGGCTCCAGGACTGATCCCTGAGGTACCCCACTTGTGACTTGCATCTCTTCTGACTGTATACCATTTATCACCGCTCTCTGTTTTCTGCTCATCAACCAGTTTGCCACCCAGCTGACCAACTTCTAACCCACCCCGAGCCTACCCCGCTTATTAATCAATCTTCTACGTGGAACAGTGTCGAAAGCTTTGCTGAAGTCAAGGTAGGCAACATCAACTGCTTCCCCTTGGTCCACCACTCTGGTTACCCAGTCAAAAAAATCTATGAGATTAGTTTGACAGGACCTTCCTTTTCTATACCCATGCTGTCTTGGATCCTGTGCCCCTATGGATTCCAGGTGGGTTTTTTTTTTTCCAATTATTTAACCAGGTGAGCCACACTAAGCCGAAAGCTTGTTTACAGGTGCAACCTAGGAGCATAAGGAAGCTAAGTGACTTGCTCAGGGTCACACAATATGCAAGTGGGGGCTGTGGGATTCAAATCCAGGTCTCCAGATTTGCAGCTCAGAGCCTTAAACCACAGCGCCATACTGCTTCCTGTTGCACTATCCTTTCCTTAAGGAGTGCCTCATTCTGTACAGCAGCAAGCAGCATATGGCCCTGCAGGCAGAGCTTCAGAGTTTGTTCAATGGGCTAGAGGATTGGTTCTGTACAAAAAAAAGCTGCTCCTCAATCACCAAAAGACAAAGACAATGCTCATCTCTAGTCCGGGCTGCCCCGCTGGAGCAGGTACATAGTTGCAAATACCTAGGGGTTGTTATCGACGACACCCTCACTTTCGTGCAGCACATCGATTATGTGGTAAAAGCAGTAAATGCAAAGCTAGGTGTGCTCTATAGGCACATGCAATACCTCACACCATTAGCCCTTCATCTCTCGGTCTCCTCCTCAGTTCTGTCAGTCTTCGACTACGGACTTGTGGTGTATGAGGCTGCCTCTAATACTGCACCTGCATGCATTGCAACAGCCCTTAACTAGGCATGTAGGCTAATACTTGGGGCAGACAACCTTATGCACACATACTCCCTCTCTGAGCAGACCAACTGGCTTAACCTACCCAACAGAATAAAATACCAAACCTGCCTGTTGGGCAAGAAATTACTACTAGGCAAAACATCTCCGTTCCTCAGCGGCTTGCTGCCTACCTGTAGATCTGGGTACTAAACCAGAGGTCACTCCCGGGACTCCCTAGTGGTTCCCTTCAGAAAAATGACACTGGGACAGCGGTCATTTGCATATTGTGCTCCCCTGCGGCTTAACGAGATCCTGGCTCACCTAGTGACAAACTCAAGCCTACCTGCCTTTAAGGCTGAGCTTAAACAGTACCTTTCTGGAAGCATGGCCTGTTGCTGTAGGCAAAACCGGTAAAAATCACAGAATCCTTGGTTTGCAGATTTTGAATTCTTGTACCGGTGCCTCATGGAAGTTTCATGTCACTGCATAGAATCCCTAAGATTTCAGCATCTTTTTGAATTTTTCTTTTAATTTTCTCTTTCTATGCCCCCTTCTCGCAGCATCAGTCTCCACTTTTCAGAGGTCCCTAGGCTGTGTATCCCCTAGCTTTGCCCCAGGTAATGCTCGGGAGCTACTGTGGGCCTGCCCCCTTCCTGCTTGGATTGTACCGCACCAGGTGGGAAGGAAGGGGACCCCAGGTCATCCCCTCCACAGTCCGTTAGTATGCATCGGGCGGCCCAGTCTGTCCCTCGTGGAGCCTGCTTATGAAGTCTGGGGCACCAGGGTCCCTTCTACCAGTGGCCAATGTGGGGTGATTGTTCCTGGTTTTCTGGCCTCTGTCCCTGAGGGCTACGGTACTCGAGGGGATCCAAAGAGGTAGTGCACATAAAGACATGCCACTGCTCCAGATCCAGGCCAGTGTCCTCCCTTCCCCTCCCGATCGCTCTGCAGCCCCACTGCACCACCACCCATGGCCACCCAGGTGGCAGTAAAGCAGTGGGACCTGCAGCCCACCCTCCAAGGAGGAGGAGGAGGACAACAGCCCCAGGGATTCTCGATCCTACTCCCCTGGCCACACCTCCAGCAACTTGAGTTCGCTTCCAACCTCCTGTCGCTGGTATTGCAAACAGTAGCGCTATCTGAGCTTAGCTGGCTAGATCTAGATTTCAGCATCTTAAAATTAATGCTGCTCTGCTTCGCATTCTTTCTGTTTTGCTGCTTACAGAATCAGTAAGGAAACCACCTGCACTGCTTTGTTGTAAGCAGCCATGCTTCAGTTTAACCACCCATGCTTCCCACCAACCTCTCCATCAGCTGTGAACTGCTTTCCTCCCTGAAACCACAGTTTTCATTTAGTATGTGCCTAAACATCTTTTATTATTTATATTACACTGGATGATACAAAAAAAAAAAATACAAGCAGCAGCACACATGGGCAGGACCACTGGAAAATTACGGGAAACGTAACCTGAAATTGCAGATTTTTTTTGCAAAAATTGCTGGTAAATTACAAGAGAACTACTATAGACCCAGAGTGCTTCACAATAAATCCTTTACTGTTTTCTGCAGCATATATTAGCATAAACTATTAAATGAATACACTGACATTTGAACATGTTTTAAATATGAAGAAAAACTTATGTTCCTAAAATGAATTCTAAATGGATAAGATGTGTTGCCTCTCTTCCTAAACTTAAAAACATCAGCCTCATATAATGCTAAATAGATTTTATTTATTGAGCCACAGAAAATCAATATTAAATAAATCCAGAATAAACAAATGTTATCTGTTTCTGGATGCAGAATAATGAAGCCTGATCAAAAACTATTTACAGTGCTCTGTCAACTATTCACCCACTCTGGTGTAAGAAAAAATAAGCAGATGGAGTGGCGAATAATTCAGTTTTAGTAAAATGTTGTAAAGTGTTTAATGTTCATAATTTGCACTGTAGGTGCTGTGCACTATTATTGAAATCATATATTGAAACATTATATCTGGGTGTTATTATGGCTGGCAGTATATCCTAGTGGTTAGAGTAACAAACAGTGATTAAACTGGGTACATCCAGCAGACCTGGGTTTGATTCCCACAACCTCCACTTGCATACTGTGTGACTCTGAGCAAGTCACTTAACCTCACCAGTGCTCCTGGGTCACCTGGTTTAAAAAGAATATAAAAAAATACCAATATATGTTTACTACATCATACAGTAGTCAGGGTACTCTGTAATTTTCCTGAGTTTTACTCAGGCTACAATGATTTTGTAAAGATAAAGACAACTGTTCAGATACATTGTATGTGTTTTATAAGCTTGTTTTTAGACTTTAGTCAGGTTTTTATTGTAGTCTTTACATGTGATCATCTAGGTTGTAGATTGCTAAGCGCAGGATCATTGTTACCAACTAGCTTATTCAAGTTTATAATCAGCAGGGCCATCCAAAATTCTTAGTTGTTTGAATGAAAACTAGTCTGAATGAAAGTATGTTCACAACGAAGAAACTGCCTTACCGCTTATAAAAAGGCTTCACAGTTAGCACCCCATTTAGGTGAATTGGGATAATTTCCGCCTTTTCTCCCACCTGCTGTTTCAGTCTCTGTGGCAACAAAAAGTTTTCTGATAGACTGCTTCAACAAAAATCAAATGTTAAGTGTTTAAGTGTACTTATGCTTGGCCAATGGATTTTGAAACCAAACCAGAAAATTGGATTCAAACGAAAGCAGGGTAACTTAAAACCACCCCAGACCTTGCACTGCCTTGTTTCAGCCAAACCCAAGTCTGCATGCAAAATTGTCAATATACTTGAGAGTACTGTATTGAAATGAATACTTTTTACACAGTTCAAAGTAAAAACTTGCAGGTACAGTTTTTCAGTGTCCCTGCACATGGGGAATCTGACTAGGCAGCAGGGGTGGCGGTGTTAGATTTACAGTTGAACTGCTGTGGCATCTAACCCTTCATTCCCTCAGCTGATGTGACTGCTCATCAACCTGAAAGTAATGTTTTTTGTGTAGAAAAAGTATTTGCCTAAACATTTTACAGGGACCCTGGTTTTCCATTTTTACCGGTAACACTGGTAACAATCACAGAATCCTGCTTGGTTTGTGGATTTTGAACTCTTGTACCGGTGCCTCACGGAAATTGCATGTCACTGTACAGAATCTCTCAGATTTCAGCATTTTTTTTATTTTCTCTTTCTATGTCCCCTTTTCACAGCATCAGTCTCCACTTTTCAGAGATCCCTAGGCTGGGTATCCCCCAGCTTCACCCCCAGGTAATGCTCAGGAGCTCCTGTGGGCCTGCCCCTATCCTGCCTGGACTGTACACCCCCAGGTGGGAAGGGAGGGGACCCCTGGTCACCCCTCTACAGTCTCTTAGTGTATGTTGGGCAGCTCAGTGGGTCCCTCATGGAACCTGGTTATGAAGTCTGGGGCACCTGGTTCCCTTCTGCCAGTGGCCGATGTGGGGTGATTGCTCCTGGTTTTCTGGTCTCTGTCCCTGAGGGCACCGGCACTAGAGAAGATCCAAGGAAGCAGATAACATAGAAACATGCCACTGCTCCAGATCCTGGCTAGCGTCCTCCCCTCCTGATCACTCTGAAGCACAATTGTACCACCACCCATGGCCACACAGGTGGTGGTAAAGCAGCAGGACCTGCAGCCCACCCTCCTCAGAGGAGGAGAGCAGTCCCCCAGGTGCTCGATCCTACTCCCCTGGACAGACCTCCAGCAACCCGGGTTTGCTTCTGACCCTGGGTCACTGGCATTGCAAGCAATAGTGCGACTGCAGCGCATGCGGGCTGACCCAGATTTCAGCATCTTAAAATGAATGCTGCTGTGCTTTGTATTCTTTCTGCTTTGCTGCATATAGAGTCAGTAAAGAAATCACCCGTACTACTTTGTTGTAATCAGCCATTCAGTTTAACCACCCATGCCTAGTGGTTAGAGTAACAAATAATGATTGAACTGGGTACATCCAGCAGACTTGGGTTTGATTCCCACAACCTCCACTTGCATACTGTGTGACTCCAAGCAAGTCACTTAACCTCCCCAGAGTTTCTAGGTCACTCCTGGAAACAGACAGTTCTGCCTAGAGGGCCTTACCTGCTTTACAAAGAATATAAAAAAAAAATACCAATATATGTTTACTACATCATCATAGAATAGTATTCAGGGTACCATGTAATTTACCTGAGTTTGACTTGGGCTGCAATGATTTTGTATAGGTAAAGATAAATGTTCAGATACATTTTGTGTGTTTTATAAGCTTGTTTTTAGATTTTAGTCAGGTTTTTGTTGTATTCTTTGCATATAAGCATCTACGTTGTAGATTGCTAAACGCAGGATCACTGTTACCAACTAACTTATTCAAGTTTATAATAAGTAGGGCCATCCAAAATCCTCAGTTGTTTGAATGAAAACTAGTCTGAATGAAAGTATGTTCACAAAGAAGAAACTGCGTTACTACTTATGAAAAGACTTCACAGTCAGCACCCCATTTAGGTGAATGGGATCATTTGCACCTTTTCTCCCACCTGCTGTTTTAGTCTCTGTGACAACAAAAAGTTTTCTGATAGACTGCTTCAACAAAAAGCAAATGTTAAGTATTCAAGTGTACTTATGTATGGCCAGTGGATTTTGAAAGCACTGTCAGACATGCAGAAGGTAAGACCCCAGGGGCTGTATGATGCTGGTGGGCAGAGTGGTGCTCAATTCACATCTGAACAAAGACATGAAAACTGGGAGACACCCTTTTCATGGACACCAAGTAAAAAAAAAAACATCCACATGTCTGGGAGATACATGAATCCATTTGAAGGTCCTCCACTAATTACTTGTGGATTTTTTACGTGAAGACACTTTATTTCAAAGAAGCAAATTCAAGCGGGTTTTTTTTTGCTCCTCCTATCCCCTGGCCATCCACTCCTTCAGGCCTGCCAAGGCCCCCTACCACTGCTGCTGAGTCCCGACCACCATCCACTGCCTCTTAATGCTGTGCTACCAGATAACCCAAAGTAACCCTTCATTGAGTGGGCCCCTACCCCTGTGGGAGGCTACCAGGGGAGGAAAATTACCCAAAAGAGCTTCCTGCGTATCCTGGGCATGGCAGGGGTCAGAATGGACACATGTCTTGGGCTTCCAGCTTGTGGAGGGACCAACAGCCGTCCTTTGGTTGGTCAGTGGGTGTTTTCCCATTTTCTTGGGAACGTGACAGGCCACATGATGTCAAGGCACAAGCTGACGTCCGTCGCGCTCCCTGCCACAGTGAGGGCCAACAAGTTGTCATGCCTCTGGCCTCCCCCAGGGGCAAGCAAATGGTGAGCCGTGAATCCACCCTCCCTCCCAGGAGAAGGCGAATGGTCGTAGGACACTCAAGCCTTCACCCACCAGCTGGCCCTCCAACACCGTAGTCTTTTCCCTAACCTTGGTCAGCGGTGTCACAGGCAGAAATCCAGTTCAGGCAGTTAAATTATAGATAGGAAAAAACAAAGGTAGTTCACCTTAGCAGTGGTGGTTCAGATTAATTCACTTCTGAGTTCTAACAAGCAAAGAGACCAAGTCATTTGTAACTTGTGGGTGTTGAAGGAAGGGAATCATAGTGCTGTCACTACTGCCATCACCCCAGAGGGATGTGGACTGCATTGTTGCTACTGCCATCATACCTGAGAGGGCAGGGGCCATAGTGCTTCTGCCATCACCACTGGTGGATGGGGAATGTAGTACTGCTGCCGTCTAACCTGAGGGATGGGGCCATAGTGCTGATACTGCCATCACTATGAGTAATGGTGAACGTAGTGCTGCTGCCATCACACCTAAGGGATGGGGGCCACAGTGCTGCTGCTTCTGTCACACCTGAAGGAGAGGTCATAGTGCTGTTGTTGCTGCCATCACACCAGAGGGATGGGGGCCATAGTGCTGTTGGTGCTGCCATCACACCTGAGGGATGGGGCCATAGTGCTGCTTCCATCACACCTTAGGGATGGGGGCTGTAGTGTTGCTGCTGCCATCACATCTTTAACCTAAAATAACTTTAAATTGGTACAAGGATGGAAGGATGTGTAATGGTGGAAGTCAAAATTGCTAAGATGCAAGTTAGCAGAGTTAAAAATTGTTAAATAAAGTACACAAAACCAAATACCAGTAAAACCGGATTTTGACTTAGCAGACACCGGTGACAATACCGTTTTTTACAATGTGCAAAACAGAATATGCCCTTTCTCAATCCCAGTAAACCAGTGTCCCTGATTTTTCACACTAGAAGATTTAAAGCAACATTAAAAGCGAAGTCCAATTAGGCTGGACAGTAATCTGTTTCTTAGCTAGGGCACCTACCTGGTAAACAAATTATAATCATTTAAACTAATACTAAAATCTGGCTATAAACTTCTATAACAGTATTGAACCTACTGTGCAAACCAATGTTACCTCTGATTTTGCAACCTTTTCTATACTCTGTACCCTATATGTTTATTGAAATCCTGATGTAATTTTTTTCACATTGTTTTTTGTACCATCTTCTGTATTTGACGCTGTCTGTAATTTTTCCCTGTTACTCTGTAATTCTCCCAGGCCATGCCTGAAAATAGTCATCTCTATGGCTAGTGCACTTGCCTGGTAAACAAAAATTAAATAAAAATAAAATAAATGGGCAGGAGTGTCAGGTTTAAAGTTCAACAGCTGTGCATCTAACCCTTTGATCAGCTGATGCAACTGATCTCTCACCGCATGATTAAAACCCCCGAAAAGCTTAGTATCCGCACACTTGGAGAATCAGGTGGTAGTGGGGAGTTCAGTCGGGTGAACTTAACTGCATTTATTTAAATGTGTGTATCGAAGCTGAACTGTTAGTCTTGCTGACCTAGGAGTCTCAAGGGATGCTTGCTGATCTGGGTGTCTTTGTGTGGGATTAACCAATCTGGCAGGGTCACACACTGTGCGGTCACCCACATTATCAAGGCAGCCCCCGCAACCCACTAAAATATGCCCCCCCTCAGGTCAGCAAGCAGTGCCTCTGCATCACACTGTAAACTCCACCAGTCCAAGGCAGGGGAGTCTGGATCAGCTCAGCTCACAAACCAAAATCTATCACTTGCTAGAGTTGCAAACCACAAGCCTGCACCACTGTTTTGTTTTTAATTTTTGGGAGTGTTCTTTTTAAGCTGGGTGGACGAGCTGAGCTGATGACTGTGTAAGAGCTGGAAGTTCTCCATGCTGTTGTTGTTAGTTGTGTGCCCCTGAGTAAGGGGGGGGGGGCGCTTAGATTCTGAGTAGCCCTGAATTGCTGCATGACTGGGTGCTGTTGTTGCCCTACCTGCCACAGCCTTATACCAGTGTGGGAGGGTGGGGGTGCTGCAACAGCACCCAGGCTAGATTGCACATTCAGAGGAGCACAGCAAGTAAGGTGCCAGATACTGTGCGATGCCTGTGGGCTGAGTGGGGCTGCTGCTGTTTGCTTCTTGTTTTTCCTAAATGAATTGGGGGCCTTAGCATCTGTACCACCTTGAATTTGTTATATGGCCCAACTGCAGTTGACACTCTACCTGCCACTGTATAATGCCATTTGGGGTGAGTGGGTTGCTGCAAACACACCCAAACCAGAAAGCACACTCAATGACACACTGAAGTTAAGACCCCAGGGGCTGTAAGATGCTGGTGGGCAGAGTGGTGCCCAATTCACATCTGAGCTCAGACATGAAAACCAAGAGACACCCTTTTCATACATACATAGATAGTGTCAGCAGATAAGAGCCTATGGCCCACCCAGTCTGCCCATTTAAGCTTGTAAGTTTGCTTTATGTTTTCCTAAAAGTCTGTTGTCCCTTAACCCTGACATTCAGAATTCCTTTATGTCTATCCCACGCATTCTTAAATCCCATGATTGTTTCAGCCCCCACCACTTCCTCTGGCAGGGTGTTCCACTTGTCCACCACCCATTCGGTGAATAAATTCTTCCTCACGTTTCCTCTGAATCAACCTCCCTCCAACTTCATCCCATGCCCTCTAGTCCAGGAACATCTTTTTCGCTTAAAAATAGTGTATTCCTGCACCCTCATGGAGACCAAGTTAAAAAAGCATCCATATGTTTGGGAGATGCACGATTTTCCATTAGAAGGTCCTCCACAGATCAATTGTGGATTTTTTAGGTGAAGACACTTTATTTCAAAGAAGCAAATTCAGGCAGTGTTTTTTTGCTCCTCCTACCCACTGGTGATCCACTCCTTCAGGCCTGCCAAGGCCCCCTACATTACCACCACTGCTGAGAACTGACCGCCATCCACTGCCCCTTATTGCCATGCAACCAGGTAACCCAAAGTAACCCTTCACTGGGTGGGCTCCTGCCCCTGTTGGATGCCACCAGGGAAGAGAATTGCCCCAAAGGACTTCGTGTGTATCCCAGGCATGGAAGGGGTCAAGACAGACACATGTGTCTGGGGCCTCGGGCATATGGAGGGACCAGCAGCCATCCTCCAGTTGGTCAGCGGGTGTTTTCCCGTTTTCTTGGGAGCATAACAGGCCACATGATGTCAAGGCACAAGCCGACATCCAACACACTCCCCCCCCGGCAGTGAGTGCTGACGTGCTGCCATGCCTCTGGCCTCCACCAGGGGCCAGCAAATGCTGAGCCATGAACCCACCATCCCTCCCAGGAGAAGGCGTGTGGTAGTTGGACACTTAAGCCTACACTCCTTGGCCAGCCCTCAAACACCCAAGTCCATTTCTGAACCAGGG
Source organism: Neoceratodus forsteri (assembly GCA_016271365.2). Classification (NCBI taxonomy): domain Eukaryota; kingdom Metazoa; phylum Chordata; order Ceratodontiformes; family Ceratodontidae; genus Neoceratodus; species Neoceratodus forsteri. The sequence continues at coordinate 957,975,864 of CM028130.1, read as the reverse complement.
TCAGCAGTATCACAGGCAGAAATCCAATTCAGGCAGTTAAATGACAGATAGAAAACAACAAAGGTGGTCCACCTTAGTGGTGCTGGTTCAGATTAATTCACATCTGAGTTCTAACAAGCAAACAGACCCAGTAATTTGTAACTTGTGCATGTGGGGTGTGGGTGTTGAAGAAAGGGGATCATAGTGCTGTCACTACTGCCTTCACCCCTGAGTGATGTGGACTGCATTGTTACTACTGCCGTAACACCTGAGGGTCAGGGGCCATAGTGCTTCTGCCATCACCACTGGCGGATGGAGAATGCTGTACTGCTGCCATCCCAACTGACGGATGAGGCCCATAATGCTGATACTGCCATCACACCTGAAGGATGGGGAACGTAGTACTGCTGCCATTACACTTGAGGAATGGAGGCCACAGTGCTTATACTGCCATCACACCTGAAGGATGGGGAACGTAGTACTGCTGCCATTACACTTGAGGGATGGAGGCCACAGTGCTTATACTGCCATCACATCTGATGAATGGGGAAAGTAGTACTGCTGCCATCACACCTAAGGGATGTGGGCTGCAGTGCTGCTACTTTCATCACACCTGCGGGAAGAGGGCTGTAGTGTTGTTGGTACTGCCATCGTACCTGAAGGATGGGGGCCGTAGTGCTGCTTCCATCACACCTTAGGGATGGGGGCTGTAGTGCTGCTGCTGCTGTCACATCTTGTACCTAAAATAACTTTAAACTGGTACAAGGATGGATGGATGCACAATAGTGGAGGTCAAAATTGCTAAAATGAATGTTAGAAGAGTTAAAAATTGTTAAATAAAGTACATAAAACCAAACACCGGTAAAACCGGATTTGGACTTAGCAGACATCGGTGACAATACCATTTTTCACAATGTGCAAAACAGAATCTGCCCTTTCTCAGTCCCGGTAAACCAGTGTCCCTGTCCGAATCTTGAAAAAATAAATAAATAAATAAATAAAAGTTCAGTCTAGCCCCTACCCCCAAAAGGGTCTGAGTGGCCCAAAAGGATGGGGCTGCCTGTCTGGTCAGTCTTTGGATAGCAGTCTGTCTGCCCTTTCTGCACAGTAAGTTGTGATAATAAAATTTAAAAAAAATAAAAACACAACTTCTGTTTTTTTACATTAATTGACTGGTCTTGGAGTACACTGTCTTCCATTTTGTTCTGTTTATTTAGTTTATGCCTGACATTCTAACCTTCATTTCTCGCCCCAAAAAAGGGCATTCAGCATAGCTGGAAACATCTCCAAATCCATTTTTAGGCATTAAAAAACCATCAGCTTTTAGGGGCCAAAGCAGCCACCAAACCCCCAGCCTACTGATGAAGTCACAGGGTCCCCCCATTACAGACTGTCCATGGCCCCAGAAGTTTTTACTCTGACCCTGTCAGTGGTGGTGAAGTGAAGAGATTTATGAAATCAGGCCTCTGCTAGGATACCCAGGATGTCGCTGCCTTCCTTCTCTGCTTTGTATTCCTGGAAAGCTAACCATCACCCACTGTAATTCACTAGTGTGTGCCTAATAAGACCAGCAACCACTCCCTACTTGACTGGGCGCTTACCTCTCATCCACACCGCGTCGACAGCTCTGGCCTCCTTCCTGACTCCATCAGTGACCATCATTTAACCTACTTGGTCCGCAAAATCCACCAGGTTAAATCCCCTCCCAAATTTATATTCCAACGGTCATATAAAACTCTAAACCTCTCCCCTCTCCTGGAAGAACTAGCTCACTCTAACTGGGACCTCAACCTTAGATGCTCTAGCATGGATGTGTCCCTTACGCACTTCCGGAACACCTTCCTTAGCGCCTGGGATAAACATGTCCCTTGCGCCATGCTAGGGTCCGAGGGTCTCACCTTCCCTGGATTTCATCTGAGTTGAAAGCATGCCAACAAGCCCGTGACAGGGCGTGGTGAAATTACAAATCTATGCTCCTCCCAGGCGACAACATCACCTACCGCATGCTCCAAAACAAGTGCATAAAGGCAAAGGCCGAATATTTTAACAACACCCTAAACAACAATCTTGGGAGGCCATCTAAATTCTGGAAAGTCATCAACTCCCTTTTCTCCCCCCCAACATCAATCCCCCTCCCTTCTCTCCCAAGGGACTCTCCTCCGACCCCCTGATGGCTGCCTCCAATTCAATTTCTACTTCACTGCATGTGCAATGACCCTCCTGGACTCCCTTCCCTCAGTATCCCAGCCAATCTCCAGACAGCTACCCCACCCCCACGTCCTGGCCAGAACCCTCTCCTTCAGATACATCTCCCCATCGAGACCTTAAAAGCCCTTTGCTCCCTGAATCCCGCCAAAGGAAAATCTCCCGACGGACTTGACAACAAACTCCTCTTCCTATCTGCCCCTGCCATAGCTACTCCCCTCGCTGCCCTGCTAAATCTTTCATTCACCACTGAATCACTCCCCACAGAGTGGAAACATGCCACTGTCCTACCACTACCTAAAGGAGGTGACCCTACCTCCGCTGCAAACTACGGCCCCATCTCCCTCCTCCCCGCTCTCGAGAAACTCCAGGAACACCTTGTACTATCTCAACTCTCCCACTTTCTCTCTGAAAATAACTTTACTCCATTCAATTCCGGTTTTAGAAAAAGCCACTCCACCACCACCTCCTCCCTACTAAGACTCGCAGATTCCATCCTCTCTGGGATGGACAAAGGACAAATTACATCTGCATATTCATCAACCTAGCCAAAGCTTTCGATATGGTATCCCACCCCCTCCTATTATCCTGCCTATCAGGTGCTGGGTTATCGGTGATGACTACAAATTGATTCAGAGCCTATCTACAAAATAGAACCCAATCTGTAAAAATAGCTGACTACACCTGCCCTCCGCTCCCTATTACCACCGGCGTTCCCCAGGGCTCAATCCTTGGCCCCATTCTCTTCTCCATCCTACTAAATGATCTGCCAAAGGCTTGCTCTACTACCTCAATTCACATGTACGCTGATGACATGGTCCTCTTTACATCCGGTCGGACCTATGAAGAAGTCACCTCTAATCTCCAGACCGATTTCAACAAAGTGCAACACTGGTTTAACTCCAACCAACTCTCCCTAAATGCCAAGAAAACAGTCTATGACTTTTGGTACTAGACAGAGGCTATCCAGACTTACATCCTCTCTGATCTTCTGTACCCTGGATAGCACTGTCCTTGAAGACATGCCCCTCTTTAGGTACCTGGAGGTTTGGCTTGACCGTCACCTCACCTTTTCTACACATGTGGACGCTATCCTGTCAAAACTGCGCCCTAAACTCGGCGCCCTCTATAGAAACCGCACTAGTCTCCTGCTTCCTGTGACACGTGAAATAGTCCTGAAAATGATTCTACCTTCCTTAGACTACTGTGATGTTGTCTACAGCTCTGTCCCCAAGTCCACCCTATCCAAACTGGACCCCCTCTCCAATGCTTTCTATTGAATCGCCCTCAATGCCCCCCAATACCATCACTGCGAGCTCTTCCATTCACTGGCCCTTCCATCCCTGAGCAACCGGCGCCTACTTCACAGTGCTAAATTTGTTTCTAATTTCTGGCTCAGTTCCCTTCCACCCTATCTCGTCTCCTCCCTATCTTCCCCACCAACCCCAGCCCATGCCCTCAGGTCCACTGACTCCAGACTATTAGTAATCCCCCACCAAAAGTCCTCTGCAGGCCAACTGGCTTTCTCTTACCTCCTCCCTAAGCTCTGGAACGACCTGCCGGCCCAAATCCACCATTCTTCCTCCAAACTCTCTCTATCCTCTGCCCTCACTAACTTCTACATGCCTAATTGTACATGCCCCTGACCTCCTCCTCTCCCCCTTGCCTGTTCTCTCCCCCCGATCTCCCTCCTCACCTTCGCAGCCCTGACCGGTGACTGGCCTTGGCCCAATGACTAGCTTATAAACTGCCCTAAATAACCCATGCACTCACCCTCTCATGGCACTTCTGCTATCCCCCTTCTTATTACCCCGTCAACGTCCTCCCTAAGACTACCCACTCATCTTTCCCTGTTATTTACTACCCAGACCTGTCATCTCTGCCTGGCCCCTAGCCCAGGTTTCCAGTTCTATCAGCCAACTCGGAGTAAAATATTCCAAAATAAATCTCTAGATAGTAGGCACCTATACAAATACGAATGGTTCTAGTTGTGTAATCAAGTATGTAATGTCACCCTCATTGTGGCACATGTATGTAGTGTCTCCTCATGTAGCAAGTTTGTAAAGCCACCCTTAACTATGTAACACTTGTTTGGAATTGCTAGTCTCCTATGTACAACCTACTGATTGTTTTATGTATATCCTCCTTCCTTGTAACCCCCTCCCCCAGGTGACACCGTGAGACGAGCATCTTGTTGCTCAGTGTGCCCTTCTGGTGAAACATTTTCAATAAATAAATAAATAATAAGGGCAGTAATTCTGTCCATCTCTTGGATGCTGGTGCAAATTCTATACCAGTCCTCCGCTGCCTGGGGAGTGGCTAAAAGCCAGCATTGGGTGATAGCTTTGTGAGCTGCCACCACAAAAATACTGAATAAATACCATTTGCTTTTACCTCTGAACCCAGGATATGATAGGCCTAGGATCCCATGCTGAGGGTTGTTGGGTGGGGGTGCATCTAGTATACGTCCTACCACTGCACCTATGTGTTTCCAGAAGCCCTCTGAAGCTGGACAAGTCCAGAAAATGTGTAGATGATCATCTATCCCTCTGCAGCTTCTCCAACAGCAATCTGAGCTGTGCACTCCATAACGTTTAGATATGACAGGTGTCCTATACTATCTGACTGAAAGCTGCCATTGGAACTCTCTCTCAAGTTAAGAGATGCTGCTGTTTTGTGGATCTTTTTTTTTATTCTTTGATAACCGGGTAAGGCCCACTAGGCACAAATGCCCGTTTTCAGGGGCAACCTGGGAGCACTGGGCGGTTAAGTGACTTGCTCAGAGTCACATAGTATGTAAGTGGAGGTTGGGAGAATCAAACCCAGGTCTGGTCTGCTGGATGTATCAAGCTCGTTCACAGCTCGTTACTCTAACCTCTAGGCTATACTGCCAGCCGGATTTTGTAACATACCTCTGTCCACTCTTTTTCTGTACATTCTACCTTTGGTTTGTTCTGCCATTTATGTTTAATGAGTTCTAGGGCATCTTCCTCTAAGCTGTGGATACTTGAGTAGAGGGTGGAAAGCAATTTTTTTGGATAGATTTTGACCACCTAGCTGTGACAACATGGTATTGAGGAGGCTAGCCTGTTACTGTAGTTTCTGTAAGACCTGACCATAACAGAGATAATGCCTAACCTGGGGATAATTAAAGCATAGGCACAAGAAATGCCCAACACCTGAAGCACTCCAAACCACAATCCATAGCACAGTTGTCTCTGTCATCGACTATGGATTGGTCATATACAGCTCAGCCACTCCCACCTCACTACGTAGGATAGCAGTAGCCCTAAACAAAGCCTGCAGACTGCTCACCAATTCCCCCCAACTAACGCACACATGTGACCTTTATGAGCAAGCCGGGTGGCTACAACTTGAGAACAGCATACAATACCAAACCTGCCTCTTAGCTAAAAAATCACTACTCGGACTTCAGCCGCCTGGAGTCACAGGCCTATTAAGCTTATTCACAGGCCCACACTGCACCAGGAACTTTGACCATCAGGTTCTCACCATCCCTTGCTGCAGAACCTCCCAAGGGCAAATGTCATATGCCTACCGGGCACCATTCTGGCTCAATAACCTCGGCACTGAACATAACACCATGCAAAGACTGGGGCTTTTCAAGACCAAGCTAAGACAACACCTACTGAAGAAAAGCTCCTATGACTGTACTTTTTAATTACTCCACACACACCCGCTTCTGACCCCGGTCTTATTCACCTTTCAGGTTATTACCATCTCCTCGCTACTCCTACTTTGTCCTGCTACCCTGAATTGTCCCCATTTTTGCCCTGCAATACCTGCACTCTCCTCTCCACCTCCCCTAAATAGTCATCATCCCCCCCACTCCAGTGCCCCCTACTGTCCTTTCTGGATAGCTGCTTACTGTCTTTTACCTGACAATGCCATCTAGGCTGCTACTGTTACCTGAATTATCCTAGTGTTAAAACCATCTCTGTTTCCTATTTACAATGTATTTTTTGTCTATGTTTACTCACCTAGCTAGATACTCCTAAACCCACAATGTATGTATACCCACCCTTTACGATGTGGAACCTTTGTAAAAGAGCAGTCTCCCACTCAAAGGTACTGTAATCCAAGATTGAATAAATAAATAAATAAAAGACACCCTGCCTATCCAGCCCTAAATTCTGCCTTCAATTGTTCAAAAGATTTCTATGGTATCCCCGGAAAAGAAATGCCTTAACTGGATCAATCCTAGCCTTTCCCAGATTCTGAAACCTGCATCCGACTAGAACAGTACTGACCAGGAGATAAGAAAAGTACCAAGTTTACAACAGTGTAAAACTCAACTCCGAAGGGGTCTCTTTGCTGGAGCTCGATGTTCCTGATTTTAGATGTTTAAGACCGTTAATGACTGTAACGTTGTGTGTTCTTCATTTGTCTACTCTTGTACGTGTAATCAATGTACAGTCTTATTTTGCAATTATATGATGTATTTTGTATTATGAATGTCACATTTCTGTATTGTTGCGTTCTTGTTCTCTGGGTCTAGCCTGTAAACGGGCTATGTGATCCAGTGCTACTTACCCAGTTAACAAAATGTTACATTAATGAAAACAAAAAAATGCAACAGGGCAAAGTTTGTACAGGCTCTTAAGGATGTGAGAGTGCCACTGTCTTTAGGGAGCTTCCACTTATGGCATACTTTTGTCCAGACCTGGACCATGTGCTTGGCCCAGGGGCTGTTATTGGTTACCTCTCTCCCTTCCTATGAAGAGAATGTCTGCCATCCTCACCACTGCTTGACTATTTTGTCCTAGAGGTACCCACTGTGGTATATCCTGTGTTTTTAAAAAAAATGCACAACGTATTGCAGCTGGGCTGCCCAGTAATATGTTTTAAGATCTGGGATGCCTAGACCTCCTCTAGACGTACATATCTGCTGTACTGGCTGGGTTTTTTTTTTAAATATAAATTTGTGGTACAGCCAGATATTTGTTTGACTGTATGTGATGTATTGTTGGTTTTATGTTATGATCAATTTATTATCTGTGCTGTACAGGCATTCCAAGCTATGGCAGGCACTTTGTAGAAAATTAAACAAACAAGGGAGGTAAGGATGTTCCATTTTATTCTGGGCTTCTTGCTGCCCAGACAAATTTCGGTAATACCTTTTGGTGCCGTTTCCACACCGCGTCAGTACTGTAATGGGAAGAGCAGCAAAAAGAAAACTGAGTCTAGGCAGAATATTCATCCTGACCACTTCTGCTCTCCCACCCACTGTGAGTGGTGGCTCCCGCCATCTAATGCAGTCCTCCTCTATCTCTCTGAGGAGTTTGGGGTAATTTAGGGAGAATAATTCAGAAACGTCTGGAGAGAGACCCAGAACCCCAGATACCTAAAGCCTTGTGAGGCCCATCTGAGTCCGCAACAGATGCATAGACCTGGAGTAACTGGGTCCCCCAGCATCATAATCTCTGATTTATCTTTGCTGATTCTGAATCCCGAAGCCTGTTCAAATTTGCATAAAATCTCCAGCACACATAGGGTGCTACTGACAGGGTTCATTACATAAAGTATTGTGTCATCCACACAGAGTGAGATACATAATTCTTCTCCCCTACCCTGATCCTTTTAAAGACCGGGGCAGTTTCGTGATAGAAATAATGAATGCCAATGCAGCAGCTGTGTAAAACGGTTAACTGCCATGAACAAAAACATGATGAGTATACTAACAGACTGAACCCAGCGGAAGCAAAAGTAGAAGAACTTGTGAACATAATGTCCTGTGCAAACAGAGCGATACTATCAACACCACCACTCATTAAAGAGCACTCTCATTTAAGTATTGACCTAGAACATTTAGAAAATCAAGCAAGGAGCCTTAATCTTCAGATTATCAGCCTTTGCCAAGGGGGTTCCCCTACCTGTACGTCTTGGACTGATTACCTAAAGCTCTGTCATTACTGTGAATCACAGGGGAAATCCTCTGGTGATTGAGAAGGCCTACAGAATCACTCTCTTACTTGCAGTGGCCAATTTGGATGCCCCCAGAACTATGCTTGTGGTTACAGGCATATCTGAGGTCCAGTACAAGGATCAGGTGCTTCAACTGGCATGGCGCAAGAAAGAATTTCAGGTGGATGGTGAAGCAGTGGAGATATTTTCTGATCTTAGTTTTGTGACCTGCCAGACACAAAAACAGTCTGATACAGTCGGGGCCAAGCTATGGGACAAGCAAATTCTGAATAATATGCTGCTACCAGCAAGACGACCAACTGTTCATGAGGAACGGTCTTTAGTTTTGCTGACCTGAAAGATACCAATTGTTGGGTACACAGCCTGGAGGGAGACACACCAGAGTGAGAGATATCGACGAGGTTTCTGCAGAGGAGGAGGACTAATGATATTTGCTGTGCTGGATAACAGTGAGTACGCAGGGCAACAGCCAAGAAAACAGGGCTATGTTTTGTGAGTGCCCACCTACAGTACTTATGACTAGGACTTGAAATAAAAAGCAGGGTCACCCATTAAACACAGGTGCTAAACACCACTCCAAACATAGTTAAAAAGGGCCGCCAATTAAACCTCATGGCATGGAGGCCTTAAAAAAGTGCCAGCAAGTGGAAGGTGCGAACCATTGAGCAAAGACACAGAGACACTGCACTCTTCATTAAACATTTGTGCTTATTTTTTTTGCAGGCGTATGACTGTCTATACCACTAAACAGCAGTGCCAACAAGAGTGCCCCAGCACTATGGGTACTAGCGTGACCCCTCCTCAGGGGGTCATGAACTGCTGGGCATCTGTAGTAGTACTTTTTTGCTGTGCTTGCATACCATATCAAAACAAATGATTTTTGAAGCTTTTATCTCAGCATTGGGGATTTTCCTAAGCGCCGGACCTTGTTTTTTTAATCAGGAAATAATCCTCCTGACCAGTTGCCTCTCTTTTTTTTTTATTTTAGCAACACCTCAGCCCTCCCAGGAGAAAGGAGAGAGCTGGGGGACAAGTTACGAGGCTGGGGGGTCTCTCCTGCAGGGGTCCAGAGACTAGTATCCAGAGTATCCTGGGCTAGTACTGGGCAAGAGGAGGACAAAATGGGCAAGAGTTTAGAAGTTCAGAGTCATTTCTAAATGACAGTGTTCTTGTTTTGCTAACCAGGGGTTATTAATGTGTGCTTAGCTACTGTTTGGGGCGGGTTGTTACAGCCACTCACTTTAATGTAAAACCCTGGCTTCTAGTTGCCTAATCCAAATTCTGAAAGAAATCACAGGGCGATGTTATTGGGCTCTGGTTTTTTTTGACATGCTAATTGTTATGAAGATGTTTTGAAACAAAGTGTTTCAGTCATGTTTTATACTCCACATATACTGAAGAGCGTATATCTGCTGTGAATATACGCCTTTAGGGTATAAAATGGTGGTAAGTGCATGATTCTCGTTTCTTCTTGTAAGGACCAGAGACTGGATTTATTTCTTTTCACTAAAGGCGCTTTTACACACAGGTTTATGTAACGGAATGACTGTTACGGAAACAGTATTCCGTTACATCCCTTGTGTGTAAATTGCATCTGTTTCGGTCCCTAGGCGAACGTTCATCCAAACCACAATCACTGCTTTTCGCGGTTTGTACCATTGTGTTCCGTTTCGTCGGGCTGTGTAAAACAGCCACTCCGGTAGAAAGGCAGAAAAGAACATTACAGAGCAGCAAACTCTGGGGGAGCCGAAACAAATGGAGGTGGGGGTTGCCAGAAAACTCGCAGCGTGCAGAAAGGAACCAGAACACAACAGAGTACAACGGCGCCACACAGGTAACGCTGATTCCACTTTAAAAACCTGTGTGTAAAAGTGCCTTAAGTTTAAACGTAGTCATGCTGCTCATGGTCTCAGTAACACAGCTTTAAAGTGTTAATATTTGTTCAGAAGGTAGTTATACCTTGTAAAAAAATACCCTCCAAAGATGTACCTTATTGATAAGTACATTTATCTTAATCCGCATGTATTAAGAGGGGTAGCGCCTGTGACGCTTGGCCAGCTGGTTATGACTGTTCTATGATATTTGTAATATAAAAAAAAAGACAGCCTGTCGTATGGGCACCCACCCAGGTTTCATCTACAGGAACTAACCAGGAGGTAATTACAGGACCAGAGAGACTTAATTAAGGGTCTCCTGTTTTTCTATCTTAATTAGAACTGACCCAGCTGCCAGGATATAGGGCTCGTAAACTTTTATGACATCTTAGAGGAAAAACATTTTATACCAACCTGGTGTGAAAAGTCATTAAATCCTTTGATGTGCCCTGGGAATAGGAACTGCTCGAGATCAAAGAGGGGATGTTAATTAAGGAGTCATATTGGGAAATTAGTTTTTGCTGATGTCACCTTATTTAATATACCTCCTGACAGGACATCCTATTTGTATATTTTTTATATTCTAAAAGGAGGAGCTAGATGACACCATAGAAGGGGTGTGGAAACACAAGAGTTTTTAAACTGTATACTGTGTTTGAACTGGTGGGACATTTTCTTTTTGGACTCTTTAGAAACAAGATCTCTGATCTAACTATAAGCACTACAGAGGTAATACATTAGATAGAAAAAGTCTAACTGTATGTTGGTAGGAGTTTATCTGTAGTTTTAAGTGATTGTATGCTTTTTGATATAGTGTTCTGTGTTTACATTTTACATATTTTTATCCATTTTAGTAAAAATATTATTTTGAAAGACTGCCTGGGTGTGTCTCCGAAGTTCTTTTTGCATGTGATGTATAGAAGGTTAAGACTGACAAAAACTGTTCACAGCTTGATGATGCTACTAAATTGGAAAAAGGTAAGAATATACCTAAGGTCTTTTATAGAGTTTTAAGGGTTCATTTTGGATACCTGGTTAGGTGCCCTTAGGCAAAAGATATCTGGCATCCCCCCCCCCCCCGAAGAGCAGATTATCTGAGCCTGTACCTTTGGGTACACTAGCATAAGGTTCACAGTTTGAATCCCCCCCAGAACTTGAGAGTAAAGGTGATTCGGACCCACAAGCAGACAGGAGGGTTACCCTGTCTGTTACCGGTTTATAATATTGCGCTTGGAGGTTGGCACTGTGGGAGCACAGGGCATGACCTGCTGAGTGAATTTATGACAGTGCTATCATTGTTAATGAAGTTACCATCACCATGTACCTCATCCGGACCTAATTCTGTAGGATTTATTGTTAACCTAATAAATACAAAGTATATAAAAAAAAAAAGCTCAGGGCTAGGGAACAGCTGCCTCTTTGTGCTACACTTTCTATGAAAGCTGTAGCATGTCCAGTGACAAGGCTTGGGATCATAAGAGGCTTACAGTTAGCACTGTATTTTTTTTTTTGTTAAAGCAGTTTTAGGAGAGTAAGTCAGGACAACGAGCAGGCTGTAAGGCCAAAAAATGTAGGCAGCGGAGTGACATAAGATGGCACCCAGGAAGACAAAGAAGAGATCCTCTCCAGCAGAACCAGTTCCAATGTTTCAAACAAAACTAAAATTCTTAAAGGGGCACACAGAATGCACCCTGTTTTTATTAATTATAAACCTAATGCTAATAGTGAAGAAAAATCAAAGATCACCAGCTACTATTTCTCTTGTAAAAATCTATTAGTGAAGTCATCCTGATGGCACCACATCTCACTGCCATGCAGCTGACGCGGGTTCGGGAGTTGACTTGGATCGCTGTGCTGGGAGGAGGGCCAGGCTGCCTGGGTTTGCTGCCACTAGAAGTGCCCCTTAGTTGGGTAGGACTGGCAGTGACTTCTGGCACAACAGTGACCCCTGTGGTTAAGCCCGGGAACTCGCTCTTACTGCAGGGACGCTGTGTGCGCACAAGGCCAACAGTGGCTGCGCTCATACCATTGTGTGGAGGCAGGCACTACAGGCTAGGGAGAAAACCAGAAAAAGATATGTGCACCAAGCTGTTTAAATGGCAGCTGCCAGCATCCACAGGACCATTTCTGTGTGGATCCCCCACCACTAGTTACAACGATAGAGGAGAAGAGATGACAAGGCTGATGGGATGCCAGCAGTGCAAGATTCGACTGGAAAGGGGCAGGTGGTAGCTCGGGAGTCTAACAGCTATATGAAAAAAAAATTAATTGTAATTTCTGTGACCAGAAAAGCAACCCTGAGCTGTGATAGCTTGCTTCCAGGTGCACGCTGCAGGGTAGGTTACATGGACCTGTTTTATTGACAGGTGGAATGGAAACCAGGGCCACTGGGGAAACTCCCCTACTCTTGGGAAGGGGGCGCTGTTGGCCCACTTCCTGTCTATGGAGGAGCCAGAAGCTACAGTGATGGAGGGAGAGGAGGTTCTCTCCCCAGAACAAAATGGAGTTGTAATGGATATTTCTGCCCAGAATGTGACTTACAGAGGAGGCCTGGACTAGCACCCCAGAGACTCTCTAAAATGTTCCCCTGGTGATGTGCATGCCTTAATTCACATCTCAGGAGAGGATAATTTTGACATAAGCTTTACCTCTCCTCAGGGGTTAGAACATTTCTGGTTTAAACACAACCAGGTCAAGTTTTCCCCTCTCTGGACCCCATTTATGGTAATCCCCCTGACCCAGCCATTAATTAAGCGAGTTACAGTGATATTCAGAACCGAGGGTGTCAGTGTGGGTGATAGTCACCACTGGTTGCAGAAATGGTGCGATCTTCTTGGTGCACCTGAGCCTATCATTGATTCTGAGCAGTTCTGGTCTGGGGAAGGGTGGCATTTTAGAGTAAAGCTTCGTCAGACTGCCCAAGGGATAACACATGTTCCAAACAGTTTTTTCATTGGAAAGGATCGAGGGGTCTGTTTTTATGCGGGACAGCCTAAAGCTTGCCATAGGTGTAGTGAACGCACACATCTTGCCAGTACCTGTGATAAACTGCGCTGTATTCTGTGCGGGGAATACAATCATGTTAGCACTGCCTGCCGGAATGTAGTTAAGTACAATTTGTGTGATGCCCGGGAACTTGTCTTTCACAAATGCCCCTGGGCTGCTAATAATCGTACTGATGGGATAAACCAGGATGCTCTGATTATAGAGGCACAGCGTAAGGCCGCGACTGCCTCTGCCGCACAACATACTACCCCCTGATCCTCACCTGCACATCAGGTGGCAGCTACGGAGGTTCCACCCCAGGAAACATCCCCTTACACTGCAATAGGGATACTGTGCCATCTGCACCTACTGAGCCTACTTCTCAGCGTTCTCAGCATGACTTACCTATTGACTCTTTGCCCAGTGTTATGCCTGATATACAGACTCAGGCTACTGTCTCCTGTACCACTATGCCACCACCTGCTATTGGCTGGTCTGTTCATTCAACAAGAAAGAGTGCCAGACTCCAGGCTTTGAAAACCCCACCTGTTGCTACTGTGAATAGATCTGAGGTCTTTGCACATTCTAAGAACTGGGGGGACTATGATTGTGAAGCAATGGAATCGGATGCTGCTTCGCATTCTTTGCCTTTACCGAACAATCTGGATATTAGGAAGAGGAGAAAAAAGAAAAAGCATGTTGAAGGAACTGACTTTCCCTCTTAACTTCTTCTCTGTTTGTTTGGGTGCGAGTCTGTCAACCTCACCATATTTCCATGTCTCAGTTACATTGTGCCACTCAGTGTATGCAGCATAAAGAATGCTAGTAAAAGGCTTACAGTTTTCTCAACTTTACAGCAATTGAATTTTGATGTCATCTTTTCACAGGAAACGTAGATGGCAGATTCCTATAATCTCAATCAATCTAAAAAGGAATGGATTTGGGGCCCGTCATATTGGTCGTTTGGCCTTGATAGGGCGGATGAGGTAAGAATTCTGTTTACTGGGCATGCATTTAAACTGCACAGGTTGACAGATTCACTTCCTGGTCAAGTCCTTATTTTAGACAATTATGGGACACGAAACCGTGTCGATTTATGATTGTTTATGCCCCTCAGGTAAAAGCTGATAGGGTGGACCTTCCAGAACAACTTCAACCTTATCTGACCACTGCCAGAACGGTATTCTTAGAAGGGGATTCTAACTGTTCCATTGAAATTACGGACAGGATAAATGCTGGGAAGAAGCTATATAGTGACACTCATGTTCTCATTCAATGTCGTTCCACAGCTGGCCTCCAGGATGCCTACCAATTGAAGGGTAAAGCATCTGAAAGCACCTATTATCGGGAACGCTTAGCAACCCGTATCGATTTATTTTTTTTCTTCCCCCAAGTCTGAAAGTGTTGGACCTAGGTACTATGCCTTGGGAATTTTCAGATCACTCACTCCTTCAGGTTAGTGTGCAGTTGGAAATAGGACACAATCAGGAACATTTTTGAAATATTTGGCAATTAGACAGCAGTTACACCTGCTATACTCCCCCAGGCTCAGTTGGCACAGATTATTCAGCCCAGATTACCCGGGTGAAACAACAGATCAAGCTGTACCAATATGATCGGGCTTCAACTTTGAAGGCTGAACTTAGTTTTGGCACTAGGAAAATGCCTGGGGTGACCCCTGTGCTGCCTGTAAACTGAAAGTGAGGCTACCACATTTTCAACATTAACCGATGATGCTGGTGTAACCCCCCTGCAAATGGGGGTTCCCAAAAGACTTCCAGGAGCTTGCTTGAATGCTCCAAGCCTGAATGGTGTTTGGCATTTAAGCCATTTATCAGTGAGTGTTTTTAGAGCCTCTGGTACTGTCTCTTTAAGAGCTGTCTGCTTGCAGACATAATTAGTTTGTATGGGGGACTGTGTGCTTCTCTGAGTACCACTCGAGCTGCTGCCAATTCACTTCATTTTGCAGTCACTAGGAGTGCAAAGGGAACCTATCTGAAAGATGTAACTGTTTGCCAGAAATTATTTAGAGTAATAATGAAATTGCAGTTTGTCTAACCTGCTTTCTTTGCAGTCAGAACTGTGTCTGCTAGTTCCCCATTCTAGTTTTGAACTGCTGAACTGGACCAATCAGTGTGGGGTAAGCTAGCTCTAAAATGGTGCCTTGGACGAATCAGAACTTGGACTCATAATCTGAGCCAGCCACAAGGGGATTGTATGGGCAGTGACTCTGGGAGATGTAGTTTAGACTTCAGCACCTTTTTGGACCAACAGCAGCAGTCTATTGTGGTGACAGCCAATCCAGTCAAGAACTGGGAGGAACTCAAGGAAGTGCTCGGTTTTGTCGGTTGGAGTTTCAGTTGAGCTTTGGCAGTGAAGAAGGAAGGAGCCCTGTGCTTTTTCAGTGTGCAGTTTTAGTCAAAAACGTGTAAGGCCCAGAGTTCCCGTCTGCAGCTTGTGTAACAGCTTGTTAGGACTGAATCGCCCTGTGAAAAGAATCAAAGGATCTCTGAAGAGTAGAAACCAGGCTCACCCTGTAGAAGACTGGAGGAATTGCTGAAAATTGCACTCTGTCTGTCAGGAACTGAATCTGCTGTGTGTTCTCCCGGTATTGTGCAGTAATTGCGATCGGGATACAGATGCAGCCTGCCTGGTATAGTGCTTTCTTTTATATGGATGTGTGAAGAGGTTTGTGTACCTCAAGTGAGCCCTGCTGACATTGAAGGACCCTATCTTATTTGGAAGTCGTGAGTACTAATTCAGGGTCGCTCCCTGTTGAATTGCCACATTAAATCCAAATGGAATTACTGTACTGCTGACTGTTTAATTCTCCTTTTCTCTGTGTGAAGGCCCTACCAGCTACAGTTTGGACTAGCCACTAGGGTTTGGGTACCCAGGGACAGTAACTGATAGGGATAGGCCTGTGCACAGAGCCATAGGTAGATTATTAGAGTGATAAGCTAATTAACCTGATTTCCCCTGTCCTTGTTATATCCCCTAGATAAATCAGAGCTGCTTGTTTCAGCAAAGTTATACTGCCTGAGGTATTTGTCTATGTTAAAGTACTGTACTGTGATTGTTGCACTGCATCTCATTTCACAGGAGGTCCCAGCCGAACCAGACCTGGGGTAAGTGTATACTGTGAAGGTAATTCTGATATATTGTGTGGGCCACTAGTGGGAAGAAAGGGGGGTTGCAGTGTCCCAGAGGGCTGTGACCAAGTTAGTTTAACTATTGCAAACCCTGACCTCTGGGTGGAGGCACCCGCCATTGGATCCAGGCCCCTCAACCTGTTAGTGGCAAATCAGGCAGGGGTAGTAGCCCCTGGGATAGCGCCATCTAGGGGTTACACTGGTAGACAGTGTACTGACATTTTGGATCCAGAAAAGATCATTAGACTTCATTTTCAGGCTTTTGACGATACCCAGATAGGCGACACCCATGAACAGGATTTATATTTTGATGGTTTGGCTACTTCCCTCTCACAGGAGGATTGGTTGGCATTACAGGCCCGTTTCCTTGTCTGAAATAGAGTTGGCTATTTCTAAAATGAAAAAGAACATATCTCCTGGGTGGGATGGACTGCCTGGAGAGTTCTAGCAGGCTTTCTCTGCTGAAATTACCCCATTTTCGGATGAGACGTTAAACCGAGGTCCCATCTGCCTGGATTGGTGGTAGTTCAGGTGGATGTTAAAGATCCCATGGCACTTATCGAAAAGAGTAGGGGAATTTCCCCGCTGTCCTGGCCAAATTTCCCTCATTCACTAAAAAAATACCACCAACAGCTTAATCTGGTTCAAGGTCAGTTGGCATTCATCTGTATCCCCTTCCCTCGGGTCGTGCCTGAAAATAGGCAGGATTTGTCTAGTGCACTTACCCGGTCAACAAAAAATAAATACATTTTTATTTCTTTTATTTCAAGAGACCATGGAGCAACTTTTTGTGCATCCCGAAATTCTCTAGTGGTCTTTTGCGGTTTCTGTTTAAAAAAGGGGATGGGACATCCCTGCAAAATTGGAGACCTATTTGTCTCCTTCATTCCGACTGGAAAATTATGTCTATTTTGCACCTCAGATTATAAAAACCCCTTAGCTCTTTGATTCATTTCTCCCAAACCTGCTCGGTCCCAGGGAGACGTATTCAGAACAATTTATGGGTTTTTTTTTTTTTTTTTCCATTTTTATATTTTTCCATGGCAGGATCCCATCATTGATCGGCCCTGGTCACGGCCCCTGGAAACCTCCACCACCATCTATGGCTGCTGAGGTCCCCCAGTCACCCCCAGCTTGCCCTCTGGAGGGCGCGGCCGCGGCCATCTTCTTCGGTGACCACGGAACCAGTATCTAGTCGGGGGACCTGCAGCGATGGTGGTGAATCGAGGTCTTCCGGGAGGGCTTCATTTAGACGGTGGCCCTTACCTGCCTCAATTTTCTGCCGTTTTCCTTACGGAGGCGGGGACATGCAATGACACCAGCGTCCGTCCTGCCTCCCAGAGCTGTAAGCGTCGGTCGCCTGAGATCCCCTGGCCTCTGCCAGGAGTCCTCAGTGCGCCAATCACTTCCCACCCTCCCCTGGAGAGGAGAGCAGTCCTTGGGATGCTCCATCCCCTTCCCTCCCAACCAGCCCTCCGAGTCCAGGTCCATTCCAGACCTGGAATGCCCGGTGTAGTCACCGGAAATCCCACCGCTGCCAGACGGGCGGCCAATTTATGTATTTTAAGGGATTGTCTTGAATACTATAAAAATACTAATCAGACTGGGTCTTTACTCTCTATTGATCAAAGCAAGGCTTTTGACAGGGTAACGCATTCTTTTTTATTTCACTTACTACTACAGTATGGCCTGCTTCGCCCTCTGATCACTTGGATTCAACTTTTGTACAGTTCTGCAACTGTTGCTCCTCTGATTGGAAGTTATATTGGTGCAAGGATTAAGCTCTGTAATGGGGTACAACAAGGATGTCCTCTTAGTCCGGTTTTATATGTTCTCTTTTTAGATGCCTATATTAAGCGGATTTGGAGTAACCCTAATATACACGGCCTATTAAACCCCTATGGACACTTGGGTCTTAAGTCTCCTGCTTATGCGGACAATTTGATATTATTTTGTAAAGATGAGGGCAGTGCACTATGTGCTATGGAAGAATTACCTGCATTTTCTGCAGTGTCGGGAGCCTGCATCAATACAGATAAAAGTTGTGCCATTTATATTGGCATCCCAGGTCTTGTGACCCAAATTGCCAATATTTGGATTAGTCCTGACCCTATAAAAATTTTAGAGGTTTCTTTTGGAGGGGAAGATGCAGCAGACAGGTACTGGGGATACCTCCCTTGCTAGATGTGAGGCCTGGCTGCCGGAAAGGGTGGCAATTATCTAAATTTAGACGTATTTTATGATAAAACAATTTTTAGTCCCTATTCTTTTATATATCGCATGGATATTTCCCATTCCCTCTCACTATGACACTAGAGTATACAGCCTGTTTTTCCAGCTGTTATGGGGTAGTCGCTTGAACCCTATTAAGAGAGAGTTCACCTATTTGACGAGGAACCAGGGGGGGTCTTGGTACGTTGCATCCATTGGTGTTTTTCCATACCTTGTTTTGGGAAGGGACTCACAAGATTGGGGTACAAAAAGCCTCGTCCCTCTGTAAAGAATGGATTTGGTGTGTCCTTGGACCTTATTTTTCAAACTGGGACACTGAACCCTTAAAATTGATACCCTCTATGGGTTTACCTGGGTGGTATAAATTTTCATTGAAGAAGTTTCACCCATGGAAGGTGACTAAACTGAATATTCTGACCTTAAACAGGTAGCAATTATATTGTTTAGTTTTGGGCCGTATAGGTCTTTTAGCTCCTGCCTTGGCTGAGTGTAGAGCGGAGCGGATTCCTCTTGCCGTTCGCCAACTGAATAATCTGAGGATGCCCCTTTGAATGTAGGATATAGTATGGTTGTGTACCTATGGCAGAATGAACGTGAGAGGTAACTGGAAGCACAAGCCGGCTGAGGACAGATTCTGCCCTTGTTTGGAATGTTTGGCCCCTTTAGAGTCTATGCCTCACTTTTTCTTTGAGTGTACTTATACAGTTCACTTTTGGGAATTTTTGGCACAGAGCTGGCAGTTGTCTTGGACCATGAATTTAACTAATGACCAGTTTATTTTGGGCATTTATGCAGGTAGCTTGCTTCACTATGATCATACTACCCTGAAAGTGGTATTTGCTGTTCTAAAATGATCATACTACCCTGAAAGTGGTATTTGCCGTTCTAAAATGTTATTTATGGCAGGCAAGGAGTAAACATGTTTTTCAGCAACAGAGAATGCCTTATTTATCTGTGAGAAAATTGTGTGAAGCTGCTTATCTAGAGGTTTTTTAAAAGACTCGTTATCACACTCCAGGCCTACGGTGATGGCTATCTGGAGGGGGTTTCGACACCTCCTACATCTTTGATTGCTATGTTTTTTGACAGCCTTGCATTCGGTGTTATGCACTGGTGAGGGGAGGATTAATAGGATTGTTTTGAATATTGTTTGCATTCTTTTGATTTACTGCTTGTGTTTGTTTCAGTTTTGGGGGACTTTTCTTTTTTTTTCTATTTTCTGTATTATTGACTGTTTCTGGATTTTTTTGGGGGTGTATTTTTATTTGTATACATTGTATTGACCTTTTCTGCAATAAAATACCCCTACTCTTCTTCGATAAAACACAGGGGATCTTTAACTTCCACCTGAACAATGACCACAGATGGACAGAAGGGACCTCGATTAAATCTCTCGTCCAAAGGATGGCACCTCAACAGTGTAGCACCCCCCCCATGGTGCACTTACTGTGTCAGTTATAGGGACTTCCCAAAGTACCTGGTGTGGGGATAGAACCCACAACTTTCCAATCTTCCAGCCCCAGAGACATGCTATCTACTGAGCTACCAATACTGGCAATAAATATAAATGATGGTCACAAACAATATCAACACCTTACTCGTTTCTGGTCTCCAACTCAACATTAGACTTCCTGGGATGGTAACTTCATAAAGCTTTGTCTTTGAAACTGCATGTCCCCTTCCCCCCCATGACTGGTGGATGCCAAAGGTGCTTGACACCCATGCCTCTAATGTGAGCCCTATATCTTACCCAATGCTACCTTTGGTGGTAGAATGAGGACGGGGCCTCAGGAGTCCCCAAAGCTCATGAAATGTAATTAGCCTTGACTGCTATGGTGCCAACAAGAAACAGTTTACATGCTCCAGTTGACAATTTGTATGAATAATGAGGCTCATTAAAAATAAAAGTCACTCAGATCTGCAGAGAAGCTATTTCTGGGGCCGCTTAGAGAGCGTGCTGTTTCATTTCAGTTCAGATCAGTGTAGACTGGGGAGAGGCTTCATGTGAGGACACAGCACTTGGCATCCAAAGAAACTGTGACAGAATTTACTCTCCTCTGGAGAAATTGTTATTTCCGCAGGAAAATAACCCCTACACAAGTAAGCATACACACATATACAGGTTTGGATGGCCAGTGCTTTTACAGTCCCACTGCAGGCTAACATAATAATGCTCAACAGCATTTATACACTGTGACAAACCCAGCAGCCTCCAGTGTGCCACCTAACACACACACACACACACACACACACACTCTCTAAGCATCACATCAATTAGATTACTGGATGTGAAGAACACTCCTTCTAGACAGCAGTGCATTAGCAAGGAGCAGAAATCTACTGAAACAAATGCCCAGTGCTGCAAACTGGGGGGGTGGGGGGACCAGTGGTACTCAGTTCCAGAAGTGAAATAAAAAGTGTGACTCAGTACCAGGAGTAAACTAAGGAGAGACTGTTCCTATGTAAAATGTACACCCTGAAGGTATAAAACTTATGAAAAAGGAAGAGTAAAAATGTATCCTATAACAACAAGATTATTCCCCCGACCGATCAGGTATGTTCGATCCTCCATCAAAGGTGTTGGGTTCCACCAGTGAATTTATTTTCATTTCCAATAGTGCTAATACCTATCCATCTATCCATCTGTTACATTCTAAGGGCTCGATTCTCAAAAGTCAGCTCAAGCCGCGCCAAAGGCGGTGCCAATTGTCAGTGCGCCAGGGACCCTGTGCCTGATTCTTGATCAGGTAGTGTCCTGGTGGCAAAGTCCCATGGCTTGCGGCAACCATAGCGGTGCGCCAAACAGAAGGCACACCCAGACAGGCTGCTGCAAGCCATGGGTGACCATGTGGCAATGTCCCCTAGCATTCCCTGGTGGTCCAGTAGACCGCTCCCACCAAAGTCCTGATCCCCCGTACTGTATTAATGAAGTATCCGGGCAGTCTAGCACTCCACCCCCCAGCCCCAATCCCCCATAATTTTTTTTTTATCTTCTGTTTTACCCCATGGGGCCACTGCAGGCAGGATTCTCCGCCCTTGCCGGCTACCTTCGGTCTGCCTCCAGTACCCAGAGCCTCATTTCCCCCACGGATGTCCCCTATGGTGGGGTGGGAAGGGGGAGGTCTATCCTCCCCCCCACCCAATACATAATCCAGATTGGGGCAATCCACGGCAGTCCGAGATGAAGCAGGATGCCGGCTGGTCGGCAGAGCTTCATGTGGCCTGCGGTGAAGCCCCTCCTTTTTCTGGCCCCATCCCCTTGTGACCATCAACATGTGTTGTGGAGGCACACGTGCATCACGTAGCCAGGCTCTTGCATCCCGTTGTCTGACGCTACCCCTGGCCTCCACCGGGGGCAGCCAAGGAGCAGGACGACATCCTCCCCAACCCCAGGAGAGAAGCGCTGTCATCGGACCCTTAATCCTCTCCCTCCCTCCCCTACCGACCCCTAGCAACCCGAGGTTGCTCCCGACCCAAGGTCGCCAGCATGGCGCAAAGTGTGGTGTCCAGAGCCTCAAACATCAGTGTCACCGGGCCGGCCATCCCCGTAATGTTTTAATATACTATCTCTGGTAGTCTAGCAACCCCCCAATCCCCTGTAATGCTTTACTATATTATCCCTAGTAGTCCAGCAGCATCCCCCAAGTTCCAATCACCTGCAATGTAAATAAAACACTTTGTTGGTGGTCTAGTGGCCCCCATCCTGAACCCCAAGCTGACGACCGACACAGCCTTCC
This sequence comes from Neoceratodus forsteri, assembly GCA_016271365.2. Lineage (NCBI taxonomy): Eukaryota > Metazoa > Chordata > Ceratodontiformes > Ceratodontidae > Neoceratodus > Neoceratodus forsteri. The sequence continues at coordinate 957,953,754 of CM028130.1, read as the reverse complement.
TCTCACCTCCACGGCTGGCTGCCGACTGAACTGTCACTGAGTGTGTACAGTATAGTGTACGCACTCACTGATTGACAGCTCAAGTGCATTATTTTGCACTTTTTTGCTTTTTTTTTTTGGCTCCTTCTCAGCCATCTAGGTCCGACTGCCGTCCCCTTGTTCCTTCACTATCAGCCGCCTGTCAGCGCCGTGCTCCCGGGTAACCTGACGTAACCTTTCATTAGAAGGGCCCTTCCCCTGTAAGGGGGGGCAACCGGGGAGGAGAGTGTTACCCGGAGGCCAGCAAATGTATTCCAGGGACACATAGCCACTTTCTGGCCACCGTGGCGAGCAGGGACTGACCGCCGTCATCTGATTGACTGAGCAGCACAGTTTTTTTCTCCTCCCCCACCCACAGTGGCTGCATCCTAGCATGACGCACAGACTGCGGTGGTCACCCAAGTCACTACATCGTCGCTCCCAGGAGCCGCTCCAGAGCGGTGCAGACTCGCACATACCCCACCCCGGAAGGAAAGTGTCCAGTGGATGCTCTATACTCTCCCTGCCGGCCTCTGCTCCTGTTGTCCCAGGCTCGGGGTGTGAAACCATGTCGCCAGCATGCCATGCGATCCCTTATTGCCCAGCGTCACGGAGCTGGCCTGAATTAATTCTTGTTTGAAAAGTGAAACTGGGACTCTGCGGATACTTTGCAAACAAGAATTACACTAGGAATTAGCCCTCATTTTTACAAACCCTGTTAATAGTGGACATAAGGACAGATAGGAAAATTCAACAACAGGTTATTTTCTACATACCACCAAAATTGCTGAACTCGTTCATGCACAAGTTCTGCTGCCTGCAGTGCCATTCTGTCTGTCAGGGACGTGGTGTTTGGAGCACACTGAGAATTTCTGTCAGGTAGGGATGTTCAAAAGTGTTATTATTACAAAAAATATATTTAATAAGGTACAACAACAGTCTGCTTCAACTAACTCTGGGCCATTACTAACTACAGCTTATCAGAACGGTTCAGAAGCAAAGGGTTTGATGTCTTTTATTGAACCAACGTAGATGTTACAAAAAGAAAACAGTGTCTCAGCTTTCAGACCAATCAAATCCTTCCTCAGAGACTTATGCTGAGGAAGGACTTGCTTGGTCCAAAAGGTTAGACACAGTTTTCTTTTTGTAACAGCTATGTTGGTCCAATAAAAGGTATCAAACCATTTGCTTCTGGATCTGTTCTTACAAGGACCAATATGGCAACTAAGCTAATTCTGTACAGCTTATAAGGGCCCTAATGATGACCAATACTGTCATTCACCATCACGTTTTAGTGAGACAGACATTAAATACTTTGCACAGAATCACATGAACAGAAGAGATGACTTAGCCACTGGAGTTATACTTTATTGTTAACATGGTGTCTTGTGAGGGAAAGGGGGAACACTGCCGAACACTTTACACAAACGCATAGCATTTTCCCCTAGCGAAAACGCTACTCCTTCACTGTGAAACACTGTGTTAATCAGCCCTGCTCCATATGGTGATGTCAGCAGCACAGCCACGGGTCCACAGCAACACCTGGCTCGGTGCAAAAGCGCTGGTGCAGCATGCAATTTTCAGCAGCTCAGATTACAAAACCAAACTGCAGAGAACATTAAATAAATACAACATAAGAATCAATGCAAGAAGCGGGAATTTATGCATCCAAGTCAAAAGGACTGGGGAAGGTGTTCTTTAAGCTTTTGGTCTTTCTCTATTCCCACCCTTGGTAGGGAAGCCAGACAGTGTGTAGGGAATGGAAGACCCAGCACCAAGGGTGAGTAGAGTGCTGGAGAAGGAGGAGGAGGATGGGGAAGATGGTGGGTGTGACAAAACACGCTGAGCATTGTTTGTAGGGAGTAGGATGTTTTTATGCGTAATGTGGGAGGAGCTATTCCCCCACACTAAACCTTGGGCTTAACACTCCTATTTCAATGTGTTGTGAACAGCAATTGTGCTTGTGTAAACTGATTATGCTTTTACCTTTTCTCTAGCCCCACCCTTGGTAGGGAAGCTGGGCAACATGTAGGGAATAGAAGGCCCAAAAGATTACCTCCTCCAACTCATGGAGAGTGTGACCAGTAGCACACAGGAGAGGACCCCCCCCTTCCCCCGTGGAGGAAATATCTTGAGGATCCATGGCTACTGACTTGGCCATCCTCTGGGAAGCTAAGAGGAGGTGATGCTAAATGCTTGTCTGCTTTCTGCTCCTGCATTAACTGATGAAGTCCATTTTCCAAGTCTCTCGATGATGTACGCAAAGGTGTTATTCTTTGATGCTGAAGACACTGCTCCGAATAGAAACGAATGTCCTGGAAAGGAATAAGGATTGAGCCAACTTGATGCAGAAGTATTTCTGATGATAATTGCAGGGCTTGCTGAAAAGTTAGGAATACAAGAAATTGTTCAACATGAGCAGAAGTACTCAGGAAGAACTGCAGAGTGCAGAATGAAGAATACTTTCCATGCTGTAGTATAAATAGCTCAGGTGGCTTGAATTAGAATGGGCAACACGATAGCACTTGCTTGCCAGAGATAATGTTCCAAGATATGATGTAACTGAACATGAAAAGTGAAGTTATGACTGAGTTTGCTAAAAGATGGAACAGCTGCTTTGATGGGATAGCCCTCGTGGATAATGTCCGCTGAGGTTGATTACCAGAAAATTGTAGACTGTCTGGAGGGACCAGTGATGACCTCATACAAAGGCAGCATCTACTATTAAGTAATTTCATAGAAAGGAGACATTGTTACAATTCTTGGAGATATGCGATGACTGAAAGCCAGGGAGTAACGATCCGGGGCTGTTCGAGGACAGCAGCTAGCTATTGGGGATGCAACAGAGCGCAAGCTAAGATTGAACTATGCACCACCAAGCCTGGCTAATACTTTATCTGCCAAACAAAACAGCAGGCTCCTTAGATCCTCGAGCCATCAACTCCTCACTGTGCCGAAAGTCAGGTCATCCCTGGGACAGAGGTCATTCCCAGCCAGCATCCTGCCCCTCTAGAGTGCTCTCTCTACAAATGCACAGACATGTAATTCCCTCAGGGGGTTCAAAAAGGGACTTAAGGCTCATCTGTTAGAGCTTAACCAATGCATTTGCTACAGTTGAAAACTGTACCTTCCTCTGCGACCTGTATTTCCCTACTGCAACTTTTTTGTCTATAACCATGAATGCAACCTAACTGTTAACCTATGCTGAGTGTTGAAAACTGTCTAACTGTAAACTACAATTTGTATTATAAACACTGCAATGGTCTAATATACACCATTCTATGCTCACTACATTACTGTCTGTTGAAAACTGTGCTAACTTACGAAATGTCAACCTGTAATTGTGTGTAACTTTATGGACTGTCTTACCTGTAATTAATCCCGGGTCACCCCTGAAAAACGGGACTGTCATGGTCTCAGTGGGTTCACCCAGTTACCAAAATTAAATAAATAAATAAATATAGTGTACCGGAATGGATTCCTTAAAAAACATATAGAAAGCTTTGAGCTGCTTGTGCAACCGAAGTTCAGACAAACTACAAAGTAATAATGATCCTTCCAAAAACATGCCATAGATAGATGAATGAGTAACGACTGAAATACGTCAAAGGTGTCAGCATTTGAGAATCGGGATCCGGGGCCGAAGCATTTGGTAAGTACTATTGCATTGTTAGTATGAGGAGAGGATAGCAAAATGTTCTAAGGAACCAATGAGTGGATGCCCAGGTTGGAGGAGGACAGAGGAGTCGATAATTTAACAATGAGAAGCTTTGTGCCAGAAATGATCTAGAAGCAACACTTGTGGGATTGACTGATAAGTAGGGAATGGCCGGAGCTAAAGTCCCAGTAGGAACGCAGTTTGAAGTGTCATTGTAAGAGCTGATGGAGTACTGGAGAATCCTTCACTGCAAACTGCAGATTATAACAGTGGAAGGCATCAGAGGGAAGCACTAAGATGCCTACGTGGAGTCCATGAGAAAGCCAGAAAGGATATGCAGCAAAACTGGGTGAGAAGGATGGGAGCTAAAATCCTGGATACAGTTTGTAAGCTGATCGAAGTAGACAGAGGAATGAATGATGACTGAGGAGGCTGAGGAGCTTTCATGCAAATATAGCGAGCATGATGGTGCCACAGAAGTTGTGAATATGAAAATATGTGCAGCAAATCCAGGGCAGCCAGAGTAGTTAGAACTGATGCCAGTTGGCTTGACTCCCATGATTTGAATAGGCGGGGCTAGAATGTTTGGTTGGGCTCAATGGATGGAAGAGGAGAGAAGATCTGAGTGAGCCTTGGCAAAGGAGTGAAATTCAAACTTGATGGATGATCTAGGCTTGCTGGATTAGTGGAGAAAGAGGCATGAGATGTTGCTAAAATGTAAAGGAAGTCAAATGGGAAAGAGCTGCATAGGAAGCAGGAGTAAGCAAGCTGCCCAGAGAAGTGACGGAAAAGATCTCATGTCAAGAAATGCCCAATGTACTCTGGTAATGTAATGTGCCAATGCTGCTGTGGCATTAGCAGAGGAGGATCAATGGGAATCGTAGAAATAGGATCCTCCATAAAGGACACTTAAAGCAGCATAAGATATGGGTAGAAATCTGAGTCCTCACAGGTGGAGGACAATGCAGAATAGATCACGTTGGTATAGAAGGTGAATGCTAGGATGGTTTCAGGCACAGTTAATTTCTTCAAGAGTCTGGAATCTGTAGACATCATAGCACTGGAGCGTCATCACAGGATACAATTCAGTCATCACTAGACTGAGTTTTGGAGCAGTAGAGGATCTCAGGTGGACAGAGAACTGATGTAGAGTATTACTCGGAGGAGCTGTGGTGAAAGGAGCATGGCTGATGGATGGAAGGGCAGCAAGAATTGTTGGATTGAAGGCTGAGCCTGTAAAAAAGGAACTTTGATAGTCATGAAATGGGACTGCAGATCAAAAACTGAAGAAGGCAAGTGGAGCCATTAAGTCTCAAATATCTGATGAAGAAGCTGGTCCCTGTTGAGGAATGGGCTGGCTGAGATCGGGACCATGAACAGGTTGAGATTTTGAAGTGAGGTATCGATACTACGATTCTTGCTGCAGGCAGATGCTGTTTGTTGGATGCCAGGTTTCTTCGGTTGTCCAAAAGGTGGGAACAGTCCAACCATAAATGGAGTAGTATGATGCGAACGCCCAGTTACAAGCTGGGAGCTTGGGAAGAAGTAGGGGACCTTACAGGACTTTCTTCTGGGTTTGCAGGAGTAGGATGGTGAAGAAGATGGCATGGAGCCAATACACTGTGTGTTCTGCTGAGTGGGATAAAGTCCAAGGAAACCTTGCTGGACCTGCTTTGGAACTGAATGCAGAAAGTCAGTATGAGAGAAGATGCCAAGGAACCAGTAACCGGCAGAGAACAGCGGTACATGCAGAGTGTTGGTAGTGGAGAAGATGCCAAAAAAATCTAATACGCAGGTGCAGATGAAGGGAATAAATAAGGTGGAGGGTGATGGCTTATTCAAACTGAAGAAGGGAGCAAACACGAGGGGACATAGCCTCAAACTGGAAGGTGGGCAATACAGAGGTAATGTCGGGGGCAGTTTTTCACGGAGAGGGTGGTGGAGGCCTGGAACAAGCTGCCGGAGGAGGTAGTGGCAGCTGAAACGGTGGAAGGGTTCAAGAGGGCTTGGGATAGATTTAAGGGGTTGGGAAAAAGAGGGTGGAAGCATAACAGAAGGTGGGAGGTAGGGTGTTGGGCAGACTAGACAGGCTGTGAGGCCTTTCTTTGCCGTCACATTTCTGTGTATCTGTGTATTGCAGTAGATGCAGATTATCGATAGCATAGCAGGTGCCAAAACACCAATATGCAAATGCGTATTGTGGTAGATGCAGGGTGTCGGTAGTGTAGCTCATGCCAAAACACCAATACACAGAAGCAGTAGATGCAGAGTTTCGGTAGCACGGCAGATGTCAAAAAGTCAATATGCAGCTGTGTACTGCGGTAGATGCAAAGAGTTGGTAGATTGACCGATGCCAAAACACCAATATGTGGATGCGTAATGCAATAAATGACAGTTGCTAACTTGGCTGATGCCAAAACGCCAGTATGCAGCTGCATACTGCACTAGATGCAGAGAGTTGGTAGCACAGCCAATGCCAAAATGCCAATATGTGGCTGCGTATTGTGGTAGATGCAGAGTGGCTGAATGATTAGTGCAGAACTCCCATCTCTGGTAGACTGGACAAGTCCACCTGCACTCAAATACCTAGAAGGTATGAGTTGGAGACGGAGACTGGAATGACACTGCTGGTTGTAGAATAGGGTGGTTTTGAATGCTTGGTGACAGAACTCCCATCTGTGGTAGACGTGGCAAGACTACCTTCACTCATATACCTCAGAAGGTATGAGTTAGAGACGGAGACTGGAAAACTGTTGCAAACTGCTGGTGAGGGCTGTGCAAGGAAAGTGCAGTTGGCTGCTGCATTAGAAGTAACAGCAGAAACAAATTAGTGAAACAAAGGAGGAAACGAACACTGCAAGTTGATGGATGCTTATAACATGAAACTGGACTGCATAGAATGAACATATTGCAAGAGTTAGAGTAACAACATAAGAGAGTGAATAGGAGCATACCTCTAAACTGCTATGAACGTTGCATAGCGCTATGGTTGTACACTCAACTGATGTTCCCTGTAACGTTAGAGGCATAATAATAATCTTTATTTATTTTAAGCACAATTCAAACGTGTGCCAAAATCGCTTTTACAGAATAAAAACTTTAAAAACTATAAATATTTAAAATCCAACATAACAGCGGACATCCATAAATTAGTTGTTCAATGTCTTCATCAATGACATTGGGGATGGCATTAAAGGCAAAATGTGCCTATTCGCAGATAACACCAAACTCTGTGGGAGAGTGGACACAGCTGAAGGGATACGGGACCTTCAGGAAGATCTGGAAAAACTGGGGAGGTGGTCTAGGATCTTGCAGCTTGGCTTCAATGCCAAGAAACGTACAGTTACGTAAGAACTTACCATAACAGTAGATCTTCGAGAACAGCTCTACAGCAGGTTACACCATTAGGACTGAAGCCATCAGGCCAGGGCCCCACGGAAATTTTCTAGCTAGCAGTCTTCAGCGGGGACCGCCCGACGTCGGTCCCGCCCCTGACGTCAGGCGTAGTACATAAGGAGGCGGTCCCGCCATAATCCCCAGTTCTCCCGCCGGAGACTCCCGGTCGCTAGCTGACATCAGAAGAGGAGACCGAGGATTCGCCATCAGATGGTCAAGACTAGAAGAAAATGGTTCCATCCTGAATGATGGAAATTAGGCTATAACCTATCTCCTCCAAAAGGGGGAATGGTGGGTGGGAAGGTAGCTGCTGCAAGAGATGTTCTTGAAGATCTACTGTTACGGTAAGTTCTTACGTAACTGTACTATCTTACTTCGAGATACTGCTCTTGCAGCAGGTTACACCATTAGGACCGATCCCAAGCAATGGCGACAATTTTACGCCATCGGGAGGAGGAAAGACGGAGATTATGACCCTGTCTGAGCCTAGGACAGAAGTCCATGGAGGACGGCTAGGCCAAAACCTGCCCTTCGCCTTGAAGCGATATCCAGGCTGTAATGCCTAATAAAGGTATGCAACCGAGCTCCAGGTAGCAGCAGCGCAAATAGCTGAAGTGGGAACATTCTTCAGCGCTGCAAAAGAGGTGGCCACCCCTCTGGTAGAATGACCCTTGACCACGCCTGGCAAGGGTTTGTTCCGCTTGTCATAACAGAAAGAGATACACTGAATGAGCCAACGTGAAAGGGACTGTTTAGAAACAGGGGCTCCCTTCATCCTCTCAGCAAAGGAGACAAACAGCTGATCCGCTTTCCGGTACTGTTTGGTTCTGGTCAGATAATATCTGAGACACCTGTGAACATCTAAGGTGTGAAGCAGTGCTTCTCCTCGATTGGAGTACTTGGGAAAGTATACTGGTAAATCGATATCCTGATTAAGGGTAAGGGCTGAAACCACCTTAGGCAGAAACTTAGGATTTGTCCTCAGGGATACCCTAACCTGATGAAAAATTAAATAGGGTTCTTTGCACATGAGTGCATGTAATTCGGAGATTCTTCTTGCCGAAGTAACTGCAACTAAAAACAACGTTTTCCACGACAGAAAACGTAGCTTGCAATCCGTGGCTGGTTCAAAGGGTGGCAGCATAAGCTGCTCCAGGACAAAAGGCAAGTCCCAAGGAGGAACAGGATCCTTGACAGGTGGCCTAAGGTGGAGAACCCCCCTTAAAAAGGCACGAGCAGTGTCCAATTGAGCCACCATACGATGGCATATGGAGGCATGATAAGCTGAGATTGCGCAAAGGTGCACCTTGATCGATGAGTAAGCTAGCCCAGATTGGAAAAGAAAAAGCAGGTACTCCAGAACCAGCTTCTCAGGACAGTCTAAGGGCGAAAAACCGCGCGTTTGAGCCCACAAACAAAACTGTGCCACTTCATGGCGTATGTTGCCGGTTTTCTAGCGGCAGAGACCCCGTGCCGCATCATGGCTATGTCTCTAGGAGCCAGGCATGTAAGTTCAATGAATGTAAGTCCGGGTGGACTAGTGAACCCTCCTCCTGAGACAACAGATGGGAGCTGATTGGCAAAGGAAGTGGAGGGTCCCGAGATAGCTGATGCAGTAGCGGGAACTAGATTTGCCTGGGCCAGAAAGGCGCTACCAAGATAAGCGTCACGTGCTCCCTGTGAAGTTTGAGAAGAACTCTCTGGATCAATGGAAAGGAGGGAAGGTATAGAGGAATCTGCCCGCCAGGAGAGGGACAACACGCCTTGCCAGAAAACACCAGGCCCTGGATCTAGGAGCAAAAATTGGGCAGTTTTATGTGGATGGGGACGGAATAGATCTAATTCTGGAGTGCCCCATCTGTGGAACAGATCCTCTGCCACCTCCTGTAGAAGTTCCCACTCGTGGACTCTGGCCTGGGAATGACTCAGGCTGTCTGCGACGGTATTGTCCACCCCGGAGACGTGAACTGCAATAAGGTTTGTGCTGTGTCGAATTACCCATTCCCACACTCTCATGGCCTCCCTGCAAAGGGGGTAGGAGTGTGTGCCTCCTTGTTTGTTGAGGTAATACATCACCGCAGTATTGTCTGTTTGCAACAGGAGAGTACTCGGTGGAATCTCTGACTGGAAGGCTTGCAGGGCATAAAGGACTGCCCTCATCTCCAATATGTTGATGTGGAGATGAGATTCCTGCGTTGTCCATGTTCCCTGAGACCTCACCCCATTCAAGTGTGCTCCCCACCCCAGCCCTGAGGCGTCTGTGGAGAGATTTACTGTTGGGGATGGCGCTGTGAAGGGAACCCTCACGGAGAGGGTTCGCAGATCTAGCCACCATTGCCAGTCCCGAACCACGGGCTTCATGATTCGGACTGGTTGCTGCAGATGGTCTTGCCTTTGGTCCCACTGCACTCTTAACATCCACTGGGTTACCCGCATGTGGAGTCTTGCCATTGGGACCATTGGAATGGCCGCAGCCCTGTGCCCGAGCAGGCGAAGGACCAGTCTGTCTGGGACGGTCTTCTTCTCTGACAGATCCCTTATGAGGGACCGAATGCGTTCCGCTCTGTCCTCAGGAAGAAAAGCTTTTCCCTTGACGGTGTCCAGAACTGCCCCTATAAACTGCAGTTTCTGGGACGGCACCAGGAGAGACTTCTCGTAGTTTATGAGGATGCCCAGAGACTGAAAAAGGGTCTGGGTACGCTGAATGGCCATCAGTAATGCCTCCTTGGAAGGGGCCATGAGAAGCCAATTGTCCAGGTATGGGAACACGTAGTGACCCTGTCTCCTCAGAGACGCTGCCACAACTGCCATGCACTTGGTAAATACCCGAGGTGCTGATGACAGCCCGAAGGGAAGCACCCGGAACTGATAATGGCGGCCGAGAAACTCGAACGCAGGAACCTCCTGTGTGCTTGAGCAATAGGGATGTGCAGGTAAGCGCCCTGCATGTCCTGGGACACCAAGAATGCATCCTTTTCAGCATGGGATTAGACCCGAAGGGTCACCATGCGGAAGCGCTTTGTAGACGACTGACAGATTGAGGTCGCTGAGGTCCAAAATTGGACGGAGGTCCCGTTTTCTTTGGAACCAGGAATGTGCGAATAGTATCCTGCTCCTCTCTGATTCCCTGGAACGTGCTCCAAAGCTTCCTTCTCTAGAAGCGTGAGCACTTCCTGCTGTATAAGCAGGGCATGCTGACCCGAGTAGCGGGAAAGCAGAGGAGGCCTTGTGGGCGGGTTGTCTACAAATTCTATATAATGGCCTTTTTCGACCAACTGTAGCACCCACCTGTCGGTGGTGATCGACCGCCACCCTGGGAGGTGGTCCGCGATACGACCCCCGACCTTCATTTCCTGTTGATCCTGAGGAGGGCGGGGCTGGGAAGGAGTCAGGCTGTAGCACCATTGGGTCCTGCAGGTTGGGCCGACTTTGTGACTCGTTGGCCTCTGCCTGAGGATGTCTTAGCCTGGGCTTTTCGGGTGAAGGAGCCCCTTTGTTGCTGGCCGGAACGTGGTTGTTGCCTTTGGGTCCGGCTGCGAAAACGACTTTGGTTCCTGCGAAAGGAACTAAGTCGAGACCTGTACATAGTGTGGACAGATCTAACTGCCTTCCCGGCTTCCTGCAGTTTGGTGATCACCTTCTCCGAGGCTTCACCAAATAGAACTTCGCCATGGTAAGGGGCGTCCATGATGTTCTTCTGGACGTCCGGGGTAAACCTGGAGACACGGAGCCATGAGTGTCTCCGGAGACACACGCCTGAGGCTGCAGCTCTGGCCAAGAGTCCGAGAGAGTCAGAGGCGGCCTAAGCACCTGGGTCCCCACGTCCGAACCTCAGAGGAGGAGTTGCAACAGCTCCTCCTTTGGCCACCGCCTGGCACTTACCACTAGTCTTGTCCTCTGTTCCCACAATGCATTCTGGAAGTGGACCATGGGTGAGGTAATTTAACGACCTAATGGCGCAAGTCGCGGCTGGCATGCTGTGCGCTTCGCCCAGGACGCCCAACTGTTTGGACTCGGGTCCGTGGCTGTGTGCTCAAGTGCTGCGGTTTCTGAGACCGGTCATGAGAGCCGTGAATGACCAGGAAGTCGGCCAGAGGAAGGTTCGCCAGGTACTGGTCCTCCCTTGGGGCCTTGTACAGGCGGTCAGCCTTCTTCAGCACTGCCGAGTCAATGTGATGCTTCCACGCAGCCTTGGTGATGTCCACTAAGTGTCTCACCAAGGGTGGCACTACCACAGGCTTGGGGTCTTTTGCCAAGGTAAGCGGCAAGGCGTAGTCTCTCGGGTCAAGCTCTTCATCGTCCCACCCCATGTTCTCCTGAATATGCCTCATTATCCCGGGCGAACAAGGGTCATCGGAGGGGCCTGGGAAGGTCGCGCGGTCCCGAGAAGAGACGCTGATTGGAGAAGGGGATCTGGAGCATGCAGAGGTGTCAGATCTGGAGTCCTCCCCGGACAGGGTATACCGACGCCGTCTGGGTCTCTTGGGGCTGGGTAACCCTGAAGTGGATCTCAAGGGAGGCCTTCTCCTCTCCGAAGATCTGCCCCTAGGAGGGGATGCTGGCTCCTGGGGGGTCGATGCCCATCCTGCTGACCCCCTGGGTGGTGGAGGGGGCGCAGGCATTGGAGGGGCAGCAGGCGCAGGAGGAGGTTGTGTGGTGACCACATCCTTCTTGATGGTGTCCCACCAGAAGGTGAAGAGTTCCTTCACCTCTGTCAAATTTAGGCCCAACGATGGGCCGGGCGCCGGTGGCCTGTCATCAGGGCCAGGCATTGGGTCCCCGGGGCTCTCCCGTTCCGGCGAGGGTTCCCGTGGGAGCTCGATGGGACCGGGATCGCCTACCTGGTCTTCGGGCTGGGTAGAGTCCTCCTCTGACGACGCCTTCCAACCGACGTTGGTAGGCGGTGGTGTGGTCCTTCCTTCTGCAGTAGCCGACACCGGTCCCCTGGACGACGTCCCCAAGGACGAACGCCTGACCGGTGACGGGTGACGTACGGTAGTCAGTTCCCGGGAGTGCCTATGGAGCGTGGCCGACGTCGGGTGAGCCGACGTTGGGTCCGACGTCCTCTTCAGGGAGGTCAGCTCCTTAGTCTTGCGCTGGGGTGGCGGCGGTTGGGAGACAGACCTGACATCGGAGTCCGGACGACGGGTGGAAGACTTATGGAGCTCCCCAGACCTAGACGAGGCCTCAGACGGAGTGGACAAAGATACAGGCCTGGAGGTCTTGACAGGCTGCAGAGAGGAGGAGCCACTAGCCGATCTGACGAGAACCGGGGGAGGCTGAGAGCGAGCCCTCAAGGGAGAGCGGTTAGACCTGGAGCCGGAGCTGCGGGAGTCCGAGGCCCTGGAGGGGGATCTGGGTCTTTCCTTCTCACGGTGCTTATGGGACTTCCCTGACGACTCCCCCTTGGAGGAAGGGTCTCGATCCATAGCTTTGAGTTTTTCCTCAAGGAGGAAAGCTTGAAGAGCCTTCTGGCGGTGGATCCTTGTACGGCTGTTGAAGCCCTGGCAGAAGGAGCAGGCCTGGGTGTCGTGGTCTGGGCCCAGGCAGCGTGCACAGGCCGAGTGACGATCCTTGAAAGGGATCTGCTTGCCGCAGGCACACTTCGATGAATGGCCCTCCAGAGAAGTTGGAGAGGACATCAGACGAAATCCAGTGAGAAAAGAACAGTTGAAGTTTCCTAGTCGTCGCACGCTAGAAGATGACCGAGAGGCCGGCGCCGCGTCGACGGTGGAAAAGAACTGGGGATTATGGCGGACCGCCTCTATGTACTACGCCTGACGCCGTGATGGACTGACGCCGGATATGCGTCCCCAGACCGCTTAGCTAGAAAATTTCTGTGGGGTTCTGATGCCTGATGGCTTCAGTCCTAATGGTGTAACCTGCTGCAAGAGCTGTAACTCGAAGTAAGATTGCAAAGTTATGCATATTGGAGCCAAGAATCCCATAACAGAGCATTACCTGGGTGGAGTCCGAGTATCTGCATCAGAGGAGGAGAAAGACCTGGGAGTGATGATCACTAGTGACCTGAAGCACTCCATGCAGTGCAAGAAAGCAGCAGCAAAGGCAAACAAGATGCTGGGATGCATAGCTAGGGAGTAGTAGGAGAGAGGAGGTTATACTGCCCTTGTACAGGTCACTGGTAAGGCCTCGCTTAGAGTATGGAGTTCAGTACTGGTGCCCACACCTCAAAAAGGACATTAACCTGCTGAGAGGGTACAGAGGAGGGCTACAAAGATGATAGCTGGTCAGCAGGGCAAGGCATGAGGAGAGGTTGAGGGCACTGAACATGTACTCCTGGAAGACAGGAGAGAGAGAGAGAGAGAGAGACATGATTGGGACATTCAAGTACTTGAAAGGGATAAATAAGGTTGATAAGGAGAGTTTCTTGCTGAGTGGCAAACTATATCACAAGGGCACAGTCTTAAGCTGGAGGGTGGGAAGTTTAGAGGGAGGTCTAGGGAAGCACCTCTTAACAGAGAGGGTGGTGGACACTTGGAATCGCTGCCGGAAGAGGTCATCTCATTGAAGACAGGGGCAACGTTAAGAGGGGCTGGGATAGGCATGGGGGAAGGTAAGAATCATGGGTAGGGAGGATGGGAGGAATGGGGAGGGAGGGCAGAGACATTAGCTCAAGCTGTGGACCCTGCAATACGAGCAGATTTGATAGACCACATGGCCTTCTTCTGCTGGCTTCTTCATATCTTCGTATGAATAGGCAAGCGAGAATAAGTATGTTTTGAGTGCTGATTTAAAGCTCTCCACAGAGGTAGAGAATTCCACATGGCAGGAGCTGCAAATGCTCGAGCTCCGGAGGTCTTTAAACAGACCCTGGGAATCTCCAGCAATCTCTCATCGGCAGAGCGGTCGGGGGGCAATAGGGACGCAGGAGCTCTTGCTGGTAACTCGGTCCCTGTCCGTGTAGGGCTTTGTAGGTCAGCAAACCGACCTTGAAGGTGATCCGCTACTGAACAGGCAGCCAGTGCAGTCAGCGCAGTACAGGTGTGACATGGCTAGATCGAGAAAGCCCAGTCAACAACCTGGCCACAGCATTCTGCATCAGCTACAAGCGGCAGATATCAACCCCCGATAGCACTAGGTACCGGGCATTGCAGTAATCAAGGCGGGAGGTCACAAAGGCGTGGACCAATGTCGGGAGATCGCTGGATGGAACCAGATGCTTAATCCAGACAACATTCCTCAGATGGTAAAATGAGGTATTGACAACGGATGACATCCGAGACTTCAGAGTAAACCCCTCGTCAACAATAATGCTCAGACTTACGACATTGGACAAACAGACCAGGAAACATTAAACTACCTGATAGGAACATTTCTTAACATCAAAATACAGGCCTCATTATTCCTAGGCATGGATTATGTGAATATGACAGAGCTGCAGATTCTGGCCAGTTGCTCTGAAATAGGTTATTTATTTAAGGCCACTGCTCTGAATTGCAATGCTGAGAAGTGGAGAGGTATGATGGGAGTGTAGCTTTAAGCCGGGCGATGAGCACATCACAGCCTGGAAGTGCTGAGACAAGGAATGGAGCGGCAACCTTGGGGAGACAGAAGTGCCCAAAAGAAAAAGCAGAAGAGCAAACACGAATGAGAGGAATACAAGGCACAGCAGAACAAGGAGGAGGAAAGCTGTGGGCAGGGAAGCAGAGCAAGTGCACACAAGGTAACCGGGACAGCCACGGGGGGATTGACCGGATGGGAGAGGAGGCAAAACAGCAACCACAAACAACAGGAGGGGGTGGAACAGTAACGGAGCAAGCGGAGTGGAAGAGCAAGGGCACAAAGGTAAGCACAAGCAGACAGACAGGGAAGAGCAGAGTGAGGTACAGAGAGAGCAACAAGAGAGAAAAGGGGAATGCAGATGGAAAGCAATGGGGGGGCTGGAGGGAGCAAAACACAAAACAGCAACAGAAGCAAGCAGGGAACAGAAGCACAAAACCCAGCAAATGGGACACGGAATGAAAGGGGAGGGCAGAGAAGGGAGCAGAAGGGAGGAGATGAAACAGAGCAAGGCAACCAGCAGGGAAAACAAGGAGGCATAGCTGCACAGACCACGCAGGAGGCCAGAGTGTGATGAAACACGCTAAGCATGGACTGTAGGGAGTAGGCTGCTTTTATGCAGAATGTGGGAGGAGCTATTCCCCCACGCTGAAACTCAGGCTTCAGCCCTCCCATAAATAAAAGATACAAAAAACATGAAGATAATAAAAATAGACAGACTAAGTGGGCCCAGTGGCCCTTATCTGTCGTCCGTTTCTATGTTTCTATGATGGGCTGGGGGTCTGGCTGCCCTTCGAGGCTTTGCCAGTGGGGTCCAAGTAGGATTCCATAGCCATGCATGTTCCTGGGCCGGACTGGTCTGAAGCCCATTGGGGGCAATGAACAGAAGTTACTGGACAGAGGTGTACATTTGCTGGGCATCAGGGGATTAAATTGTAGCTTCCCTGTGTGTCCAGGCTGCCCTCTTGGGTCCACTGGTGGGTTCTTCGGGAGGCCAGTCATCGGCACGGACACAGAAAGGCAGAAAATGTATGCACTCCTCGACCACATTGCTTTTAGCAAAATAAGTGATAACACTGAACATACATGTTAAAACGCCCCTACACTTCAAGGATAAACTCTTCCTCAGGGGGTATCTGGGTAGACAGCTAGGCAGTTGAGGAATGGTATGGATGGCTGGGGATCAGTGCTGACAGAGAGAAGGCAAAAGTAGGTTCCCTGAGTGGGCATCCCCTTCCGGGATGTGCACTGATGGCTCTAAAGTTTTCCTGAAAATGCTGGGCAAGAGGAGGACAGACAACACCCTGGTCTTGGTGATTCGGCTTGGGGTAACAGCCCAAGGTATCAGCACACTTAAGGTAGAGAGCATGTGTCCTAATTTTTAGGGATGAGATGACTCCTAATGGGACGAAGGCTGTACATGAGGGGTACTGAAGCTGAAGATGAGCAAGGTATCCCTTTAAACGTCTGTGCATGGGGTACAAGTAGCTCCCATATCAGAGGGCAGTGCACAAGGCACTGAAAATATCGGTAAAGGACGGGACAGTCTCATGTAAAGTCCTGTGGCAACTGACCTATGCTCTAGTGGGGAGTACTCACATGCATTAATGGGCCCTAGGTGTGATGAACTGTATTGTGGGGCATTTGTCCCTAAATACCTGTAATGAATTTGGAGTGCATACATGAAGTACCTTTAAAGCCTACTTTCCTAAATAAAGGGATCGAATGAAACTGTCATTCTGGTGAGCTGTGTCATTATTTGGTGACATCCTATCCGCTTATGGTCTGAAGTAGACAAAGAGAAAGACTGTAGCCTTAGCATTTGCAAGGGGCTCCTGGACAGCTGCAGTATCTATTACCCCTAGACACAGGAGTCACCCTGGGCCATGCTGCTCACCCCATCTGGGCAGCCGTGATACTCAGAAGTGCAGGATGGCGGGGGGTTGCATACTGTGTGTGTGTGTGTGTGTGGGGGTTATCATGAAAAAACTCAGTGCTTCCATCCAGGAGAGTTTGTGGACTACCTGACAATCTAGTACAATCCCCCGATACTGTACCTCCTAAAGTAGTCACGGTCCCCACTTACAGAAGGCAGTTATACCCCCCCTCAAGACTGCACAAGCAGATTGTCAAACAATAATGACAACAGTTTCTGAAGTGGCATTCACGGTTTTATTTACACAGCAAGCCCTGCAACATATTAGCACAAGAACTTCTGCAGTACCGAGCCGGTCAGTTGCCCTGCCTAGTCAGGGCCTGAACTACCACTTGGGATCTAAGCTACTTTTCAGATAGGCCCTAAGAAGGCACAGCAGGATGGTCAGTGCACTCCAGACAAAAGTATTTCTGCATGCTTGTTGAAGTAGCATTAATCCGCATGACAAGGAAGCTACTACTACAGAATTAATGCCTGGTGGGGGTTGGGGCTCGAGGTCAAGGCCAAGTGCCTTCAACCACCCAACCAGGCATTAATTCCCTAGTAGAATCCTCCTTGAGTGGATTAATGTGCTTGTAACATGGCAAATCTTACAAAATTGTGTTCAATTATTAAGTTAAAGCAATAAAACAGAGACTGTTGTAACAGTTAAAGTTGTTTAATGATGGTTTGTCTGGTTCAACATTTGTTAATATTGTGGTTGTTGTGTGTAGCCTTATATTACAAATGGCTATTCACACTAGTCTTTTGTATTATTATTTGCAGTGGTTTCATTTTTTGTTCAAGTCTCAAAAAATTCTCTTAAAAGTACTCATTATAACTTCAAAACGCTATGTGTAACATGCACTGTGGGAATCCTCAAGCTAATATGCATATTCATTAGCTCATCAGCAACACTACGATGTAACCCCCTTGTTACCCGGGGTTACTAGAATCCCAGTAAGCCCTAGTGGTAGGCAGGGAAGGCAGCTTGTGAAACTCCAGTTAAATGGATTTCACACTGTCTCACTCTGTTCTCAGTCTCAGCTGAGACTGAGGGATGACATCACCAATAGAACTATCGCAGCTGCATGAGCCACAATGGAATCTGCAGCAAGGGAGTTGAAATAGAATGTTGGGAGGTTTGAACAGAGTCTGTGGTCAGTTGGTGTTGGGAGCCTGCTGTGGAAGCAGCACAGCAGCTCAGTGTAGGCTCTTGGAGCCTCAGCCCTGACAGAGGGCTACTTTTAGATAAAAAAGGGTGTATGTCGCCACCAAAAGAGAGACACAGGAAGATAACTGAAGTGGTGGAGACCACTGTTTCGGGTCTCAGTGCCCCTTCTCTCCAGGGATGGGGACAGGAAAGGGTTTCCTGCATATGCCTGGGGCAACCCCTGGTTCTGCTACTAATGGAGAAGCTGCCTATTTGTTCCAGAGTTTTTGGGGAGAACAAGATTTGGAGATAGCCTGTGGGGCACCTGCAACCGTGGGTGAGTGTCTGCTCTTCCAGAAAGGGACTATGTTTTTCACCCTGGGACTTGTGTGACATGTGGGGATTGGACTACTGAAATAGTAGGAGGCCTAGAGTAATAGGCTTAGCCAAAAAGTAAAAGTAGGTTCAAGTCCAGTGCTTACTGGGAAATCAAAATGATATGTAGAGGAGATGTGACATACGTCTACCCACGAATCTACATTGTCAAGCTTTCAGTAAAGGAATTGTTTAGTTTCCAGAGAAATGGCCGGGTATGGACTGTGGGAGCTGGAGGTGGGAGACCTCCCATCTTTAGTGACCAGGTCCACCTCTACGGATTTGCTCTGTGGATTTCTACTTTGCCTCATGCACTTGGCCAGTGATGAGGGAAGTACCCAGACGTGGGATTGGAAGGAAAATTCCCTCTAGGAGTCGAAGGCTCTAGTGTGGTTTGGGGAGTCACAACCAGATAATTGGTTCATTTCCCAAAATGGACCCTGGATCAAGTGGCTGGCGGGAGCTGGCCAGAAGGGGAAACCCAAGGTAGGCCGTTTTGGCTGTGCAAAAATTCTGGCTGCAAGTCCGGCTGTGTGCCTGGTGAGTTCAGAGCCTGGGGCTGGAAATAGTGATAAAGTGTTCTGTTGTCTCTAATCTGCATTACCAGGAATGTAGCCCTGTGGGGGTCCGTCTATGCTTTGTTTTGTTCAGCTTGGATGTGAATAAAAGCCACGCTGGAGAATCCCATTCCTGGTTCTGGACATTACAGTCATTGCTTCCTGTGTTCGGATTTACTTGGGTGCCCCTGTGCAGAGTAGCCAAACCTAGGTCCCCTGTGCCGAGTAACCTCATCCTCCCCGAACCCAGTCCCCACCAGGTACTGCTGTCAGCTTCAACAGCATGCCACCTGTCGTTTTTCTAAAAAGGCAGGGGTGAGGGGTTACACTATAATATAGGAAACAGTACAAGGAGTACAACTGAGATAGTTTAAAACATGATAGCAATAACATCGTAAACTTTTGCAACAATAACATTTCTAAGGTTTAACAGTAAAGACGTGTGTCGGGACCTTATTTCTATGTCACTCGTTGTGACTGACCACTGTAAGAATTGAAATTAACAGGGCCGTTAATTGTGAAATGGGACAAATGAAATGTAATACGGCTCATCGACAATACATTTTCAAGAGTGTTCTTAGTTTGGGAACTGTCCTGGTTGACAAGATTAGCTTGAGCTGCAGCATTCATGTATTCATTTCAGGTTTCCGTTTTAGGTATGGCACTGTTTTTTACACTGGCTGTTTCAGTTAGACAACGTGAATTCTCTGCTTTATTCTGTTGCTGGATTACAGGAGCAGTGGTTTTGGCTTGTGGTCTGGACACAGTAATGTTTGTCTCATTACCACTTTGGATTGTGTTGCTTTGCTCAGCTGAACACGGAGCACTGTCTATTGGTATTGTAGGCATTTTGTTCTTTTGCTCTTTTTTAGGACTGGACTGTGGTTTTGACAGAATGTCATACCACTTCTTATGATCACGCTTTAGTCAGTGTTTAACAGTGGACAAAAGAAATATGGAGCGATAGTCTGAATACCATGAGGGTGGGTGGGTGGGTGGTGGAATTTGTGTGTAATCTGTACATTTGTTGCTCAATGATGATTTTTAATGTGGAAAACTATGGTACTGCGCAGGCATGTGTTGTTTTACACCAATAGAAAAATTATATTTGGGTACCTGTTGTTTGCCATGTTACAAGATGCAATTAAACAGTATTCGTGGGAATAACATAGAGAATAATGGATAGTAGCTAGTTATAACGAGGATTTTATACACCCCCGAGGGGTGGGATGCCACATAAACCCCGAGAGCGAAGCTCGAGGGGTTTATGAAGGCATCCCACCCCAAGAGGGTGTATAAAATCCGAGTTTTAACTATCTACCCATCTTTTATTTTGTATAATTGCTAGGGATCGTTTTTTCACCACAGCAATTATACAAAATAAATGTATGTATCTACAGAGTTGAGCCGAATGTGTTGGAAAGCCCAGACTTAGTGCGTAGGTAGCTGTCCCTAAATGGAAGCAATGTTTATTTATTTATTTTTTTTTTTAACTGTCATGATGGTTTGCTGTGCCGAGAGATGTTTTTTCTTTAAAAGAAAAAACTTACCACTGACGACTTCTGTCAGGGAACACTGTAGCACTGAGGCATCGCGACGGACGGTGTAGAAAAGGGGAAGTTCGCAGTAGGCGCATGCGCAGAAGTAGAGAAACCAGGCACGTGAATGTCATTATAACCAGCTGGTTATAACACTGGAATTACAACCCGGTTTCCCTATGGGAAAAAAAAAACTATAACCAGTTATTACAGTACATTTGTATCCAGTAGTTACTGTTTCTGTGAAATTTATTGCAGTCCCGTGTTCAGTACAGAAAGTGAAGAAGTTAACAAGCATTTGTCAATGCTGGATGTTCGCTACTGGTATTGCTGTTGTACTTGATCTAAGATGCAGATCCCCATGCTGGAAGACTAATATGGGCTGGGCTTGCGGGGAGGGCAATTACAGCATGGCGGCAACAGACATCAATGGACATTTTTCTTTTTACAGCGTTTATTTTTTTTTACCTTTTTTTAATTAAACTACAAGTGAGGGTTTTCTTTATTTCAGGTGGAGACTTTGGGGGATTGGGCACCCCAACTGTCAGTGTTACGAGCAGCCCTCAGAAGCTCTGGGGTTTTACATGCTCTGTGGCACATTTTAAGGCTTACATAGAAGATAAAGCAAAGTTCTGTTGGGTCTCCCCGCACCCCTGACTCCAGGGAAAAAATATAATCCTATGGCTGATACCTAGAGACTGCAGCTGGGCCTGGCTGAGAGCAGGACCATTTCCATGATTTTACCAGGGGTTTTTTTCCTTCCTTTAAACAGAGAATATGGAAGACCTCCCCAAGAAATTGTTTAAATGGTAAGTGTTCAAATTTGCAAGTTGTTGCACTTTGAAGGGGTAAACTAAACTCCAGTTTTATAGGCAACCATTATTTAAAAATCAATACCAGACACAGTTTATTTGTTTGATCTCCCGTATACTAATGTGAACTGGTCACTTATTTACTACCCTATGTTCCATTTTCCACTCTATCAGCAGCCTACTATGGCATGTGTAACCTGACTGTGTGTGTGTGTGTGTGTGTGTGTGTGTGTGTGTGTGTGTGTAAAATGCTGGGGAGGGAAGGAGCAGGCAGGCTGAGAGCACATGTTGAGATCAGCTAGCTGTGCTTGCTGAAACAGCTGATTTATGAATGCGTCCGTCGTCACATTGTTTTGAAGTCACGCACATTCATGCCTGAACAGTGTCATCATGAGACTTGCTGATTATTGGTCAAGCCCCTTGTAGACTCTCCAGCACTGGACCACTGTGACACATCTCTCAAAACCCTGTACATAGCAAAATACTCGACCGCGCAAACATAAAAATTAGTACAAAACTGTAATCCCAGGTTTGATTGCCTATGCTCCAGACTAGACAAGTAGTCGACCCTGATTGCCTCGCTCGAATGAGCTTCTTCATGGGGCCTGGGCTGCCACTAACAAGGCCAAGGAAGGAGCAGCACTTCTTATCCACTTGTAAAATATGCTGTTAATGACTGTACAGTTGTGTTGGTCCTCCAGTACTGAAGGTCGCTACCCTTTCACATTTGTTTTTTCCATATAGATTTTTTTTTTTATTTTTTCTCCCTGTCCACATGCCCCAGCGTATGCTTTATATATGGAGGCACGTGGTATGCTACGCCTTGGGGCACCATACCGCTACACTATCGTCTCCACCCATCAACACTACCTACCAGGCATCCACCCGGCAGGAGTGGAACTACGGGGGGGTGCCGATGACCACCCAGGGAGAGGAGAGCTGCCTTTCGGTTGCTCAATCCCGCTCCCCCCCATGCCAGCTCTCCAACGACCCAAGGTCATTCCTGAACCCAAGTCGCCAGCATAGCAAAAGGTAAGGCATCCAGCTCCTCATCCCTCAGCGCCATCTAGCCAGCTTACCCTTTCACATTTGATACCAGGACTTCCCTTGACTCAGTCAGAAGCTCTCCATATGGCAGTCATTGTGTACACAGTGCTGGACTGTTGCAGACCCCTAGATGCTATAGTGGGCTGGCCAGCGCTGATGCACTTCAAGATGATAGGAAACAGTTTTTGCACCTCTAGATGCCTTCCTGTTTTCCTTTTCATGTCTATCCAGGGTATTAAATAAGCTGAAAAAATTGACTAGCAGTTTTATGCATGGAAGTGCTAATTAGCTGTAAAAATGCATAACATGTGGCAGAGACTGGCAAAATAAAAAAAAAAAATAAAAAAGTTTTATTCATGTTGCCTACTGTGCCATGAACTCATTCAAAAAATGATTAGCAGTCCACTGCTACTCATTTCTAGAAATGGTTAGCATTACCCCGTTTTGCATCACGTTTTGTTATGCTATACCAGCTATTTAATACCGATATCCAAAATTCAGACAAGTTTCTACCTTTTTTGTTAAATTAATAATTTATGTTTCGCCTTTGTAACCACTCTCAATCCTTTTTTTCTTCTGCAGTCACTGCTCTCTCTTTTCATACTGCCTGAACATTCTATGGCATCAGTAACTCCATTTCGGGTCACTCAGAGGAATCGCTTGGAATGGTTCAAGTGATGTCATGGAATGTCTTAGAAATACGAACAGGAAGAGCAGGAACTGCTGAGGAGAGTACAACTCTATGTAGATCTGAGGGCACTACAAAGCTGTATCATTTATCAAAACTGGTTAAAGCATAACTGGCATGGAAGGGAAAATGGGTAGGCAGGCAATTATATAAAATAATTATTTCCTATCTTCTTAAGATTAAATAGCCACAGTTTTTTATGACTGTAGGCGGAGCCTAGAGCCATCTTGCTGTCAGTAGCTGGAAAAATGGAAGATCCCGGAACACATTTTTGAGTTTTCAATGTATCCTTCCACAACTATAAATCACCATACCAGCTGAAATAAAATACTCCCTTCTTTCTGTTTATAGTGCTTGAGACAGAACTCCAAACTGCTTATCAGATGGCAAACTGAAACAGCTTGTTAAATATTGGTTGCCTATTAAACTGGAGATTTGTTTACCCTCTTCAAAATGCAACAACTTGCTCATTTAAATACTTTGCATTTAAACATTTTCTTGTTACTAATTTCAGTTGGGCAGGTATTGTCTTTCAAGAAAGATTCATACCTCATAAATGTCACCCTTTCCCAGCAATTTAAAAGATTTACACTGTTTTTTAACCTCTCAAGACACTATCTGATAAGATCCCATCTCAGACATATGCCAGGTCTTCTGTGAACTATCCAAGCCTAAATATTTAGCAATCAGCAGTCATTTTTTATTATGTGTTTTGGGGGGAAAATATATTGAGCTACAGCAACCACACACACACACACACACACACACACACTGTACACACCATCCTCATTGCCACAACAATTGTAATAAATACTGCATTCTAATATGTTATAAAACAATAAAGAAACGGTTTATGTCAGTGAACACAGTGAAGTTCAGTTTACAGTAGATTTCCTTTAAATACTTCTTATCCTATATTTTGCATCCTGGATAGCGCTGGGAGATGCTATATCTCATTGTCATAGGGATCTTCATTTTACACGCTTGCACTGTATTTACTCAGGATGTCCCAGATTAGATGCAATATCTTGTTTTCAGTGGGTCATGATTTTACCATTTTTATAATGTAATAATATATGTATATGTAGATACATGTGTATAATTTATTCAGGGTAGCCTAGTCAAGATGTAAAATATTGTTTTCAGTGTGTTCTGATTTTACACAATGCAGCATAATATTCTGTAGATGTACAGCCTCACTGAAAATAAGATGTCATGTCTTCTGTGAACTATCCAGACTAGATATATAGCAATCAGCAGGCATATTCTATGAAAACACATTGTAATAATGTATAAAGGAAGACCACATTGAAACTGCCTCTGCAGATCTGCATTGTGCAAATTCATTAGAAATAATGGGTAAAAGCATTCCAAAAGTTCTCCACAGTCATATCGGCTCTGACCAGAGTTTGTTTTTAATGTTACAATTTTATTTGCCTAAGAGAGGTGGGGAACAGGATGGCTCCGTGGAATGGTGGCAAGTTAAGGAACATTTCACCTCTAGGTCACGGGTTCAAATCCAGCACAGGTTGGTAGTGGTCGAAAGCCACTGTCACCTGAGGGCTGTTTAGTGGCTGCTGTGAAATGAGTTGTGGTGGTATCAGTCCAGTTCCCAGTGGGTAAGAGTCCACATCACAAAAAAAAAAAAACACCAACACAACTGGCACTAACTGGTATCCTTGTTGGCAGTCTCACATGAGAGGCCAATAACTGAATGGCCATGGAGTCTGAACTACCCTCTCACCTACATGGTGGTCCCTCCATAGCAGGGTTGAGGCACACTAGTGGGTCAGTGTGGAGAAGCTTGCACTGTGATCGCTCATGCTGTACCT
Organism: Neoceratodus forsteri; assembly: GCA_016271365.2. Classification (NCBI taxonomy): domain Eukaryota; kingdom Metazoa; phylum Chordata; order Ceratodontiformes; family Ceratodontidae; genus Neoceratodus; species Neoceratodus forsteri. Next base: position 957,929,244 of record CM028130.1, on the reverse strand, counting down.
GTCATGTGGATATATCGAGGAATTCAAGTTTGTACTAGCATTGTTTCTTTTCCTTTTTTTACCTCCCTGACTGCGAGTTACTCTGGCTAGCACTGCCTGCACTTGCTACTACCTTAGTCTACAGTACCCATAGCAAACAGTCTCTCTGCTGTATATGTTGCAAATATGGTTAAAAGCACTGAACTGTGAAACAGCAGGCTGGACTCCCACTACAGCCACTGGCTAACTGGTTGACCATGAACAAGTCACCTGACTGCCTGTATTCGAATCTCATATCTGTAACACTGGGTTGTAGCAAGAGCAGGTCTATCTTGGACAAATAATTTATTATTTATTTATTTATTTATTTATTTGCAGATTTTGTGTTTGGACTCTTAGTGACGCCACCGAGCATGGCAGTTTAAGCTTCTCGAGCTCCCTCGCAGCCCCGAGCAATCCAACCCCATCCACTTTACACAACCTGGCCAATCTAGCTAAAAAAAGAAGATTAGAGGCACTGATGGCAAACACAAGAAGCCAGTTGAAAGATTTTGCAGCATCTGTGGGAGAAAATTAAAAAAAAATAAATAAAAAGAAAATTTTGTTTAAGTCTTTTGGTAACCGGGTAGGGCCCACTAGGCACAAGTGCCTGTTTTCTGGGGTGACCTGGGAGCACTGGATAGATTTGAAGGGGACTGAGAGACAGGCCGAGATGGTGGGCCCAGACCAGGGAGCTTTCGGTGAGAAAGATCCATGGAAACACTCACCCACCCCAGACACCAGCTCAAACGAGGAAGAGGATGATGATTACTTCCAGACAACTGTGCAGAGAACTTCGAGGTCTGAGTAAAAAAATAGGAAGCTTTCAAGACGATCTATGAGAACTCCGGAAAGATCAACAGGCCCAGCAGCAACAGATATCAGAGCTGGAGCAGCATGTCACGAAGACCTCTTCTACTATAGATCTGCACAATGGAGTGCTTTTACAGCCCCATGACAGAGAAATATGGCTCCAGCAGAAATTGGAGGACCTCAAGAATCGACCAGGAGGATTAACATCTGCATCCATGGACTGCCTGAAGGTACAGAGTCGGGCAACATGTTGGTATTTGTGGAGAGCTTCTTGCGGGAGGTGCTGGGCCTGGGCTCAAATTATAAACTAGACATTATATGTGCACACCTTTTCCTGGGTCCCCGACCCACAGACCTGCAGGTGAGGCCGCACTCAGTTATAGTGGTCTTTTTGGACTACCGTACAAAAACAGACATTCTACAGAAAGCATGGGCAAGAAAGAAGTTATTTTCAGGGACACAAGGCTCTACTTCGAGCATGATTATGCCTCTTTCATTATGGACTGCAGACACGAAATGTTGGCAATTATGAAGAGGCTCAGGGAGACAGGTGTAAGGGCCAGACTAGATTATCCTGCCACCTTAAAAATCACCACAGATAGTGGGGTCCACTTATTGCAAACCCTGAATGAGGCTAAGAAATTCCTCAGCAAATGGGACATTAACGTGGACGAGCTGTTGGATCTGGGTACAGTAAAGGAGCTGGATCAAAAACATTGGTACCCCGTGGAAACGGCTGGGAGAAGACGAAGAGAGGCACCGGATGGGAGAGATTTGCAGCGCCCTCTTGACTGCCTGCAGGACCTGATCAGAGGAAACAGTGGTACTACCCACCCGCTCCCATAGAGAAAGGAGGTCGGTGATAAGAAGAAGCAAAGGCAGAGACAACAAAACTCCCAGGAATGTACTTCAGCAACTGTGAGCTCTCAATCTGATACCCCGGCTTGAATGTACCCGCAGCAAGTATAAGACTGCAAGTTCTTTTTATGACCGAGGGCATAATCTTTTCTTTCTTGGCTTCTTTGTAAAGGGTAACATGAGCTATGACCCAGAATGTTAAAAATACATTTAGCGATCTCCTCTAGAAACATAGAAACACAGAAGTTGACGGCAGATAAGGACTGCAAGGCCCATCCAGTCTGCCCATTTCTTTTCTACCTGTGAATGTGCTATCAGCCTTTGCTCTGTCAATGGCCCATCTATACATACCCATCTGTATTGCTCCCTTATGCCTATCCCATGCCTGTTTGAAGCCCTGCACTGTATTCATATCCACCACTTCCTGAGGTAGGCCGTTCCATGCATCCACCATCCTTTCTGTGAAAAGAACTTCCTCACATTACCCTTAATCAGCCTCCTCTAATCTTATGATGTGTCCTCTTGTCCTGCTATTTTTCTTACATTGAAACATGTTAGATTCTTTCACCTTGTTAATGCCCTCATAAGGTGTTTCAATGTTCGATCATATCACCTCTCTGCCTCTTTTGCTCTAGGGTATACAATTTAAGCTACGTTGATCTGTCCTCATATATTTTCTGATGCAATCCCTGCACCATTTGGCTGCTCTTCTCTGGACTGCCTCAATTTGGTTATTGTCCTTGTGAAGGTGAGGCCTCCAGTACTGCACGCAGTACTCCAGATGGGGTCTAACCAGTGTCTTGTAAAGAGGGATTATTACCTCCTTCTTCTGACTTGTGGTACCCCTACTAATACACTCCAACATCCCCCTAGCCTTACCTACTGCTTTAGTGGTCTGCTTGGATGATTTCAGGTCATCTGTGATGATTATGCCCAAGTGTCTTTCTTCCCTTGTGACTGCAAGCAACTCCCCTCCCAGCCTATAGGTGGCTACAGGGTTTCTCTTCCCTATGTGCATGATCATGCACTTCATGCTTAAACCCCAGTTGCCACTGTTCCGACCATTTTGCCAGTTTATCCAGATCTCTTCCCATTCTGCCCACCCCATCTGGATCATCTACTCTGTTGCAGATCTTGGTGTCATCTGCAAACAGACAAACCTTACCCTCCAGTCCATCTGCAATGTCACTGATGAAGATATTGAAGAGGACTGGCCCCAGGACTGATCCCTGAGGTACCCCACTTGTGATTTGCATCTCTTCTGACTGTATACCGCTTACACCACTTTCTGTTTCTGCCCGTCAACCAGTTTGCCACCCGTTGACCAACTCTGACCCACCCGAGCCTACCCAGCTTATTAATCAATCTTCTATGTGGAACAGTATCGAAAGCTTTGCTGAAGTCAAGGTAGGTGACATCAACTGCTCCCCCTTGGTCCACCACTCTGGTTACCCAAAGAAATCTATGAGATTAGTTTGACAGGACCTTCCTTTTGTAAACCCATGCTGTCTTGGATCCTGTGCTCCTATGGATTCGAGGTGTTGCACGATCCTTTCCTTAAGGAGTGCCTCCATAATCTCTAACGGGATACAGTGAAGTGGGGGGGCGGTCATTCTAGCCTCCTGGGGGGTGGTTGTCCTCCTTCTCTTCTTTTTCCTGAGAAGGATCTAGAGGGAAACAAGATAGGGATGATGTATTCATAGGGAAGGGCGAGGTGAGGTTGTCAGTAGGGCAGCAAACAAGTACTCCAGTCGAGAAGACACAAAGATGCATCAAGAAAAGGGAAAATGGGTGTAATAATAAAATACTACGGATAATCTCGACTCTTAAGGAGACTTGAGGTTATAAACCATCGGGGGCATGGGGGAAGGAGGACCTGTTAACACTTTTGTCAAGTTGTTCTTTTTCTTGGGAAGCCATGCTGAGGCAGTAGCGACCACCTTTGCTACGAGGAGTCAGTGCGAGGCCCACATGTGGGTGCGGTGATATTCACTGCTCCAGCCCCCTTTGAGACCACAAGGAGGGAAAGGGTGTCACTTTGGAAGGGACTGTGTTCTCATTTGTTCTGTTTAACTGAAGTTTATAACAGCTGAAAGATTTTAAACAGCTGTTAATTATGGAATGTGTGTGTGTTGATAATAGGTTTAATTGGGGCTACGTTGCTGGGTTACATTGTCAAGCTGGTGGTGGGACACAGAAGGGAGTAGGAGGGGAGACCTTGGAGGGGGTGGGGGGCTGGAGCTGGGAAAGAAAAGAGGGAAAGCGAAACACCAGGATCACATAATGGCTTTATCCCTGATTACATACAATGTCAAAGGGCTGAATAGCCCGACAAAAAGAGCTAGAATCCTCCAGGAGTTAGGCAGGCTAAAACCAGAAATGGTGTATCTACAGGAGACACACTTATCCGAGGGGGAACATGGTAAACTTCAGCGTTCATGGTTAGGAGAAGTTTACACTTCATCTTGGCCTGAGCACCCGCATAGATGGGGCACAGCCATTTTGATCAGGAAAAATGCGCCAGTGAAAGTGACAAAGGTGGTCCTGGATCAGAGAGGGAGATTTGTGAAGCTTAAGGCACAATACCTGGAATATAAATGCATACTACTGAATATTTATGCCCCAAATGACCTTAAGAAAACCAGTCCTTCTTAAGAAAACAATCCTGGATGCTATTTCGACACAGAGGCAATGATTGGGGATTCTAATATGGTCGTGCAGCCACACTGAGATAGAAAGGGAAGGGGAGGGTCCTCACACTCAGCGGGCTTCTTGAAGAGGTTACTGGAGAAACTGGGGCTCTCGGACACTTGCCGAGTCAAGCACCCAGAGGGGGCTGATTATACCTTTTTTTCTCACAGGTATCGCAGTTTCTCCAGAACAGACATGTTTGTCCTGTCTGAGAAATATAAACGGAATATTCAACAGTGTAAGGTTCTGCCGATGACTTGGACGGACCATGCTCCAGTTCTGCTGAGGTTGATTTTTTCCCCCCTCACCCAGAAATTCAGTGTGGCACCTAAACATTGGGTTGCTAAACCAGGAACAGTTTCAGGAAGAGATTAAAGGGGAGATAGAAGACTTCTTGGTTTATAATCCCAAGGGAGATACCTCACTCTCGGTGAGATGGGATGCTTTAAAAGCAGTAGTTAGGGGGCCATAGTTGCTTACAGCTCCCGGCAGAAACAGCAGCAGCTCCGGCTTCAGAGGGAGACTGAAGCCGAGCTACAGGAAGCAGATTTCCATTATAAATTGACTTTGCATCCAGAAGATAAGGCCCAGTGGTTGAGTAAGAAAAAGAAATTAAGAGTATTATTGGCCAGGCAGGTAGATGGTCTCCTGCGATGTACGAGTCAAAGATACTATGAGGGGGAAATAGAGCAGGCCATCTCCTGGCGATGGCCCTGAGGAAACAGATCACCTTGCGGGCGGTTACACAGATACAGGGAGAAGAAGGGAGTTAAGGTAATCGTGAGACCCTTTGGGGATACTGAAGCTTTTGCAAGGTTCTATGCAGAGTTGTACTAAGGGACCACTCGCCCAGATGAGAAACAGATACAAAACTTTCTGGGGGACTGAGTTACCTGGATTGGGGAAAGAGAAAGGCCATACTTGAAGGGGACATTGGGGAACTAGAAGTACAAACATTGATAAATAAAATGAAGGTGGAGAAGTCACCTGGGTTAGATGGTCTACCTGTAGGAATTTTACAAGAAATTTGGCTGGAGCTACTCCCCAATGGTGGACTGCTTCCACCATGTCTGAGGGAGGGTGGGAATCTCCCTCATGGAATCTAGCACAATTGCATTACCCAAGGAGCGGAAGAATTCAGAGCTCTGCTCCTTGTACTGCCCGATTTCATTGTTAAATGTAGATATGAAAATATTTACAGGGGTCTTGGCAAGTCGTCTGCAATTTGTGGTACGGGGGTAGTTCACCCTGACCAAACAGACTTTGTGGCAGGGAGATTCTTATCAGATAACATAAGGGGATGTCTGAATATAATTTCATCACAAAGATGGGGGAGGGAATTTTGTATAGCGATAGCAATGGATGCCGAGAAGGCATTTGATAGAGTTAATTGGCTATTCTTACAAAAGACAATGGAGAAAATGAGATTTTGTCCCAAATTCTTAAAAATAATTTCGAACCTTTACTCCTCGCCGCGGGCCTAGGTCAGGGTGAATGGGGTGAGCTTGGGATTCTTTAAGCTGGAAAGGAGCACTCATCAGGGTTGTCCCCTATCCCCCCTGTTGTTTGCGACAGGACTGGAACAGCTGGCCATGGCACTCCGCAGTGACTTAGGAATTGAGGGTATTACAGTGGAGGGGCAGGAAGAAAAACTAGCTCTGTATACGGATGACTCCATTTTCTTCCTGAGCCGCCCAGATGCCTCTGTGCCGAGGCTGCTGGCACTGCTTGGTTAATTTGGGGCCCTCCCTGGATACAAGATTAACTATGACAAATCTGAAGTCTTACAACTTTCGGGTAGGGTCTCCCCTTAATTTCTGACTAAGTTCCCGTTTAGTTGGGCCAGAAACAATCAGATTCGTTATCTGGGAATACAGGTCACTGCAGATTTGTTGAAGCTATTTGAGGCTAATTACAACAAACTGTGGGTAACAGCCGGGGGGACCCAGCACGATGGTCCTTATTAACACTTATGACCATAGGTAAAATAGATGCCATCAAGATGAATCTTTTACCTCTTCTTATTTGTTAACCTTCCCCTACTGATCCCTCCAGAGTATTGGAAAGAAATGATTACAGGATTTATACGTTTGTATTGGGGGGGTAGACCTAGGATATCGAGGGCTACTCTTGTTCTTCCAAAGGAGCAGGGGGGGCTTGGGAATGCCGGATTGTAGAGCATACTATGCGTCTTGCCAGTTGCAGCCAGTTGGAACTTGGGCCCAGAGAAGAACGGACTCAGGATGGTATCAGATAGAAGAGATGGACAGTTTGGGGTTACCCCTCTTCTTGTTGGCCCTCTCGGTCCCTGGAACACAGATTCTCACCTTAACCAGAAACCCTTGGTCCCAACATATGTTGCGGGTGCTTAGAGGGGCAGAGAGGGGTCTGGGGAGCCCCGGGACTCTGGGTCCTCGGTCCTTAATTAGACACCATCCGGACTTTCTTCCCCCTTGGTTAGATTCGGGCTACGGGAGGTGGGACGGCAGGGGGTTGCGCCTTTTCTCCCAGTTCCGGAGGGAGGTCAGTACATGTCCTTTCAACAGATGAGGGACCGGTATGGACTACAGAAAAATGATTTTCATAGATACCTGCAAGTTAGGCATTTTGTGGGCTCGGGGGCCTGCTTGTCATCTCTTAGTAGACAAAGAACCTCTGTGTGCAAACACTGAGGCAAGGGTTACCCTAAAGGGCATTTGCTGAGCCAAGCCCAAGAATACAACACACATGCTCACAAACATGAAACCATCAGCAACACAGTGTTATGTGGTCTGCAATTTGATGAGAGTTGGGGGCAGTTTTTCACACAGTTCTGCAAAGGGTGCAGCACCCTTTGCAAACTGTGTGAGAGGCCTTTTGGCACCATGCAATTTTGCTTAAAGTTGGACCAGCATAACATTCTGTGGTGATTTGCATATGCAGCCCATGATGCTTTGCATTGTGAGGGCATGTGTGATCTCTTAGTAGAGACATAAATCCATGGGAACTATATATTCAGGACCTAGTCACCCCGGGGTTGAAGGTCAGAGGGATTTTGAGAATATATGGGATGGTGAGACCAGGGAACCCTCATCCCCTAGAGAGTATTAGACAAGCCTGGGAGATGGAAACTCAAACCCGAATTGGAAGGGCAGACTGGCTCAGGAGACTGAAGCTAGGGTGGAGAGTGCCCTCATCACAAACATGGAGGGAATTCTACTGGAGGGTGACAGCCAGATTCTTTAGACCCCACCACCATCACAAAATATTTTCACACTACCAACTCGGATCAATGTTGAGAAACTGCAGCCAGACTGGCTCTCACTGGCATGTTTTCTGGAGTTGCCCAGAACTGTCATCCTTTTGGCAAAGGGTAGGGATTTCAATATCAGAAATCATATTGACAGAAGCTGAATTCCAGCCCACACATTGGGTGTTGGGCACCCCAACCTGGTCAGACTCCCACTGGTGGACAGGAAACTAGCCCTGATTTTGGCAGCTGCAGTGCATAACTGCCCGCTGGTTGAGGCCTGGTTCCCCCACCTGAAGGGAGTGAATAAACAGGGTTAATCAGATTATGGACATGGAATCCATTACAGCTAGTTTACATCTTCGGATGGAAACCTTCAGAAATATTTGGAATAAATGGATTGCATGGGAAGCAACCCTGGCAACAGAATAATTTACTAATTTCCTGGATGGTGTCATGGGGTATGGGCAGGGGTAACCCCCAGAACATGGACGGGATGGTTCCTTTCCCCCTGGCCTAGGTGCCTTATTGCTCCCCCAGGTTGTTGTTTCCTTTTGGTAATCAAAGGTACTGGGTATGCCCCGGCTCCCCTGCACCCTCATTATAAAGCGGAACATCGACACAAGCAACATTGTTATTTTAGCCTCACAGTTTGTTTACCTAGTTTATGGGAATGACTGTATATATGTATATGAGCTCACTTGTTCACAGCAGGAGTGAAATGACACAGCAAAGACACATACACAATTTTCTTTGTCTTGCAAACCCTCTTTATTGTATTCTCCTTAAATAGGAAGAGAACCAGGACAATGGTGGACACTGGATGCAACAGGAAGAAAAGAAAAAGAAACAAATATTTTTCCTGTTTTATTTTTTTCTTTTAATGGAATATGGACTATAAGTAATGTCACTCTGTAAATCATTTGTATGAATATAAATACAACAGAAATGAAGTTAAAATGAAAACCTGTAATGTGAAAGTGATGAGCAGTTTTTGAAATAAACTCAAGTTTAAAAAAAAAAAAAAAGATTTTGTGTTTTTTATTGTGTGTGTGTGAATGTAGTGCTTGTGAAAGCTGCTGGATTCTGGGCAAGGGAGAAAAGATAGGTCTATAGGCAAAACATGAATTAGGAGGGTGGGGTAGTTAGGTGAAGACAGACTGGTATTCAGCTCCAGATGGCAGGGCAGCAGGAGGTAATGCTACAGAGACAGAAGGCAGAGTGCGCCACAGAAAAATGGAATGGCTACTTCTGCTCATCCACAGCAAAGCGGCAGAACTATTCCTCCCATCCCAGCCAACATAGGAAGCTTTACCAGCAGTATATACTGAATAATAAGATGAGTAGAAGGGGGTCAGCCAGCGGCCAGCTGCAGTATGCTCAAGCCAGGCTCCAGTATTATTATGGCTCTTCTTCGATGTCCTCCCGGGTTTTAACTGAAGTACCATATTATCGTGTCTTCCTTCTTAAAGCACCAGTGTTTGTTCCTAGTGAAGACAAAGGTCTTCACTGGAATCTATTTTATGTCACTGTATGACCCATTCCATCAGGTTTGTAAACCACTCTCATCACAGTATCATACTTAGTGTTTCAAATTATGGAGTAAGCTGTCACAAACTGCGTGTCCACCTCCCCCAGCACCCCTGTGGCTTGCCAAAGCTGTGTTTACATGGCCGCTTAGCTTACCGCTCTCTCTTGCTCCAATGGTCTTATACGGAGTGGAGCGCTGTTGGTTTCAATTCAGTTCAATTTAATGCCATCCGCACCGGCCAAGAGTACCCTCTTGCAGCCCTATTCCAGGTCAGAACCTCACACCGCTGCCTACGCTCAAACTCTACCCCCCCCTCCGCTTTCCCAAGGTATCCACCAAAATGGGTGAGAGAGCTCTATCCCCTGCTGCCCCCACACTATGGAACAAACTACCAGCTGGGCTTCGCTCCCTGGCTACCCACTGTCTATTCAAATCTTACCTCAAAGACTAGTTCCTAGTGGAGTCTAGCTGCCTGTGTTTCTCCAAATAGTTTCACACTCCCTAACAGCTGCTATACACCCAGACTCTGTTTCCTCAGCCGCCTCTCAGTATCCTGTAATCTGCCTCAGATTTTAACACTGTGTACCTCATGTTGCCTAATCCTATTGTTTTGTACTCGATTGCTTTGCTCCTGCTCCACTATATCTGACTTGTCCTCAATGCACTGTTGTGCTTTACATTTCTGTATTTTGTACTTACTCAAAGTATTTTGTTCAATTTCCGCCTCCGAGTTTAACACTCTGTACCTTATGTTACAGAGGCATACTGTTTTGTCCTTGCTTCATTGCTCTGGCTCTATTGTGATTGACTTGTCCTTCATGCATTATTTGTACTTTGAATTCTGTATATTGTATTTTGTTCATTGTTACCTCCTGTGCCATTGCCATGGCCTGGGTCGTGCCTGAAAATGGTCCCTGGGATCAGTGTACTTACCGGTTATCAAAGTCTAAATAAATAAATAAATTCACATGGCCCCTCACAGTGCCGACACATGACACGCTGGTAAGAAACTGTGACTTGAGGGAGAAGCTTTCCTGTGATGTCGGGTGACATGCACTGACTTCTAGCCAGTCACAGCACTGACCACCACCCCAGCAGACCATGTTATGTTGGAGGCGAGTGGTGCAGCCAGTCCACAAGAGGCTTAAGACCGCCCACTCAAGCGCCCCAAGCCGCTTGCTCCACTCAGCCCCCAACTTGGGAGGGGATCTGGAAGTGCCGTACCGATCAGCTTACCACGATTAAAAATGTGTGAGGGGCTGTGTGTAAAAATGTAAGCTAATGCACTTGGGGCACAAAAACCCAGGAAAAAGATATCAGCTGGGGGGAGGATACAGAATGCTCCAAACAGGAAATGGTCCTGGGGTTATCATCTCTGATGACCCCAACTTGGGTAGGGAGGCAGTGTGACAAGGCGGCAAGAAAGGCAACTAGGATGATGAGATGCATAGGCAGGGGGTATCACCAGCAGGAAAAGGGAGGTCATAATGCCACTATACAGGACATTAGTGAGGCCACACCTCAAGTACTGTGTCCAGTTCTGGAGACCTTACCTATGAAAGGACATAGACAGGGTGGAGGCAGTTCAAAGGACGGCAACCAAGATGGTACAAGGATTATATCACAAACCCTACAAGGACAGGCTTAGAGACTTAAACATGTACTCCCTGGAAGAGAGGAGGGAGAGGGAAGAATATGATTGAGACACACAAGTACCATACGGGGAGAAATAAGGTGCAGAAAAACATGATTTTTCACAGAAAAAGATGCTCCAGGACTAGGGGACATGGGATGAAATTGAAGGGAGTGAGGTTCAGGGTGGAGGACAAGTGGAATGGCCTACCAGAATGATGGCAGGATTTAAGAATGTATAGGATAGACATAAGGGGATCCTGGAAGTCAGGGGAAGGAGACAACCTAGCTCAAAGGAAGAGTGAAGAAGCACATTACATACTTGTGACAGGGTAGAATAGGACCCTGTCCCATTTGTTAAGGAGAAAGTGTTTAAATGCAAGGGTATTTCCTTTCTGTCTCCTCTCTGTCTGGTTGCGCAACCAAATTTTCCTGTGAGACTTCGGACTTGATCAACCAGACAATCTCGCAATTCTTTGCCTCTCACTCTCTCTCAGTCCTCCCTTGCATATCTAGATCTGCTAAATAAAAATATGTGCAAATCACTGTATGGAAATGTAAATGAAATTGGGATCCCTTGTGTTTGGAAAATATATGACATTACTGTTGAAATATATATAATTATATTTTGAGATGACTGCAGAAAGCTATTGTAAACTCTAGAGGTTACCTGAGTGCAAATCTTCCAGCCTTTTGCAAAAGCTGCAGAAGGGGCCTCAGCTCGAAGCACACTGTATTCTAGCAGCTCCTGCCTGATATTTACAAAACCAGGATGCTTGCGAAGGATGGGGTTGAAAGGACTTATAAGAGTTAAGCTGCAACTGCAAGAAAAGAAGAAAAAGGGACACAGACTGAAGAAAAACTCTTACTTTATTTTGCCTTTGTAAATAAGTTATACTGAACAAGTTTATTTTTATGATACTGCTAGTGTAAATAAATAATTTTGGTGAATTCTACAACTGCTCCTGGTTATCCCTTTGCTTCCTGACCTGTGCCTCAACGACAATACTTACTTGTTCTGATCCTTGACAGACACTAAAGCCCCCTTTACATGCCGGGCTCTGTACCACAGCGAGCAATGCAGAGCAACAGGAATGTTACTTTTTTGTCATCTAAAGTGGCCAACTGCATCACAGGGAGGCGTTCCTGCTTTTCTGGGTTTACCGCTCGTTCTGCACTGCATCCTTAGGACTGCATAGTCAAATCCCAGCACTCCACACTGATCCAGGAGCCTCGTGAGAGACTCCTGGATTGCTTGTGAATGTGGCTTGGCTATATTGCAAGGATTCAAGACTAGATGTGGTTTGATTTTTGTTTTCTCAACAAAAAATTGCACTACTCTTCACAAGACGGCCACGACATACAGAACTTTGGTTTCACATCGCATCTAAAAAACGTTAACATGCAGGGGCTTACAGGTACTTTCAACTTTAAAGACAACTACGTTTTATGCAAGAAAACTTCAGTACTGTCATCACTCTAAGTGTTGCATGTGGCCCCTACTCTAAACTGAACAAGCAAGCTTGGGCACTCCACCAGCCAGAAAGTTAGCAGAAATGCCAGAAGAGCTACGGACCGATGGAGGCTGCTGGTGTAGAGGCAAAGGCAGCGGCAAGAGGGAGCAAGCATTTACAAACCACTCCAATGTGAGTGGGGCTCCGTGTAAATGGGCCTTTAGTAATTAAACTCTCCCCTCTCTCTCTCTCTGTCCGTGATAGATCTACATTATCCACAGAGGTCAAAAAGGTCCCTCAATTAGTGTTACAATTGCATTTGAGCCTTGTGGAAGTGTCAGTGGTGTTATCTCAAAAAAACATTTCCACGAAGGCCAGTGACACCGTGTATCATGGTGCAACTATCTATGCTCTATGGACATTCATATATTACAGAAAAAAAAGGATAGTGCACAAAAAAAAAAGGTGAAGTGAAAATGTTATTGATACACTCACCACTCAGTGCTAATGCAAAAATATAGGTTACTCAGCTGTAACTGCAGTTCTGCTAGTGAAATACAGTTCATGTCGGCCAGCCCGCCAGTGCAGCGGTAACGCTACTGCTTGTGACACCAGCGACCCAGGTTTGGTAGCGAGCCTGGGTTGCTGAAGGGATGGCCGGGGGGGGGGGAAATCGAGCACCTGTAAAGCTGCTCTCCTTCTGCAGGGAGGAAGGGCTGCATTCCCCACTGCTATACCACCACCTGGGTGACCACAGGTGGAGGTGCAGTCGGGGAAGCAGAAGTTGCAATGAGGGGAGGACGTTGGCCGAGCATCTGCAGCAAAGGCTCTTCTCAGCATGCTTTTGTCTCCTTGGCCCTCCTTGCATGCCGGCATCTGCAGGGGTGGGACAAGAAAATGGAGAAATGCCCCCACCTGCACCTGGAAATGTGTCCTGGCGCCGGTGTCAGGAGGGATAAGGAGAAACTACACAGTGTCCCTCCACTTGAGTGGGGGGATAGAGGGCCCCTCCACCCCACTCGGGAGTAATAGTGCTGAATGGATATGGGGCGGACACATGGGAGCGGAAGTCCTCTGTCCTCCAGTGCAGCCTGTGCAGTCACATTGGGGACCCTGAGGGAAGGAGCAGGGGTGGAGAAGAAGGGGACATAAACAGAAAGTGAAAAAAAAAAAAAGAAAAGAAATACAGTTCACATCTAGACTTTGGCAGTTCTGCTGGAGGTAGCTAACTCATCGGAAGTCTTGAAACTAATCTCCTCTACCACCTGGGTGGTATATCCTCTGGCTCCGTCCCATGACAGCAGATCTTTTGTATGCTGGAAGCACAGATCTGGGTGCCACTTGCCACGGAATGGCGGGTAGGTTGAGTGGATGTGAACTATATACCATTAGCAAAACTACGATTACACAACAAAGGGGAGTACATCCCATCCTACCTGTTCAGGTAGAACATGGTTGTTGTGTTGTCTCTCTGGAGCTGCAAGACCTGACCCCGGATCAATGGAGCAAACTCTGTCAGAGCCAGACACGCTGCAGGGAGCTCCAGGTTGATGTGGTGACAGGACTCCCTGGGAGACCAGAAGCCATGGGCCTTGTGGTTTCCCAGGTGTGCTCCCCATTCCACCAAAGACGTGTCCATTGTGTGCGTGATGGATGGTACTAGGCAGAAATACAGATCCTTCAAAATGGTGTGGGTCCAGCCACCACTGGGTGGCATGCAACACTGGCAGGGTGACCCTGATCAGCTGGTCCAAGTCAGCTAGGTGCTGGACCACTGTTGGCTCAACTCCCACTGCGTGTGGCGCATCTGCCAAAGAGCCCAACAGTTCATGCTGGTGGAGGATGCCATGTACTTCAGCAGCTGCAAGATGTCCAGGGCAAGGTGTAAGTGCCCAATACATTATGATCGGGCAAAGGAGGTACGATCTGATGCCCAGTCCACAGGGTGGTGGGTCTTGGCCCACAGGGAGTCTAGTTCTGCCCCGATTAACTTCATTACCTGTGAGAGGACCAGCTCGGACTTGGCTGGGTTGACCAGAAGGCCCAAGTCTCGACAGGTTTGGAGGGCCACATTCCTGGACCTCTCCACAACCTATCTGGACGGCCCAGCTATCAGCCAGTTGTCCAGGCAGAGATACAACCTGATGCCCTTGCGCCTCGGATAGGCTGCCATGCACTTGGTGAAGACCCTGGATGCAGATGAGGGACTGAATGGCATGACCTGAACCTGGTACAGGTTTTCCTCTGCACAAAACTGAAGGTACCAGCAGTGGGAAGGATGGGTTGGGATGTACAAGAACACATCCTGGAGGTCCAGGAAGCAGAACCATATGCCCTGCTCCAGAGATGGAATGATCTGATTCAGAATGACCATCTAGAACCTGCACTTCCTCACTGGATGGTTCAGATCATGCAGATTTAGTATGGGGCACCAACTCTCCCCCCCCCCATCTGTTTCAGAACCAGAAAGTACCTGGACACATACCCTGAGTGGCCAGAGTGTATGGAACACAGGTTACTGCCCCACACTCTAACAGCTGAGTGATGTCAGCTCTTAATGTGAACAACATGTCATTCAACACCCGGGACCCCTGAGGAGATGGTATGGCAGGACAGCCTTGAAATACGAAGGTAACCTTCTGCCCACCACTTTTAGGACCCACCAGTCTGAGGTAATGGCAAACCACTGTGGCAAGAAGTGATGTAACAGACACCCAACTGGGAGTTGGGAAAGGGACTGGACGGGAGGAGGAATGACACCCCACAACCCATCAGTGTGCAGCTTCGGAGGGGGCTCCAGCCATGGGGGCACCACCTCTGCCCCCTCCTTCTTTTTTGCCCCGGTCACCAAATCTGGACTTCAGACACCAGTGCTGAAACTTTCCCTACTGGGGCTGCTGCTGAAAGGAATAGTACTGAAAGACCTTCTTTTTAGGCTTCTGGGCCTTCTTACTCTTCTGGGATGAAGCCACGGAATCAAGGCTGGCAATGGACTTCTCAGTTCACATGTGTTGTCCTTCCACCCCTGGGCCAAAGTGGTTGGTGACCAAAAGCGACTCTACTCCTGTATCTGTGAGATGCATGTAGGTGTCTGTCATGTCCTTCTCACTCTCCTCTTTTCTACAGTGTTTATGTTGAGGTCCTCAGTCTCCCTCATAGGACCTTTGATGTAACCTGCACCAGAGGCAGTGTATTATGCTCCAAAACCACTGTTTTAAAAATTATCAGACCCTTATTGGAATGTGAAAATACTTGTGATAAGGTTGTTTTCCAGACAAGGGCACCAGTTCTGGAAGGTTCTGAATGTATCCGAACAGGTTCTCCCATCCCTAGAGTTCCAAAACATACAGTATAGGAAAAGCTTTCTGCTGCTATAAATATGGTTTACTCTTTGCAATTCCCCATAGGAGAGGGGTGGATATATAAGTTCCTCCCAGTAAATGATTCTCACAAAACTTTACGATACTTTTTTGGAAGGACCTAACCACCTCCCTCATAGAATTCAGCTTCTGGATGGTATTTTTAGGGCAACGTGTTACTGACCGCTCATAAATGCAGCCTTCGCTAATGGACAATCGATAGCTAAAGCAATACTGTGTTGAACAGCTTGTCTTCACGCCCTTACTAAACCAATTATGGCTAATAGCTGAATGAACTACTACTGGGTGTTTCGGAGACATCTGCCAATTAACTCTTCCTCTGCCCATTGAAATCAATGGTGTTGCACAACAGACTGTGATTTGGCACCAAACCAAAGAATACTGTGTGATTTATCACCAGGCTTGCTAGAGCGGCAAGCTGTACTGCTCTTGTTAGATCCCATAGACTTACTGCTGATTCCGATTTTCAAAAAGAAAACAAAGTATAATGAGGAACACAAAATTATTGAAGCTATTCTTTATCCATGTATTAAAGTTTCCCATTATGGGGATCAGCTGCTCCACATGATTTATGTCCCTAATATGTTTATGGACTCAGATGACTGAAAAAGCCTCGAGATAGTTTTCTGTTATGAAAGTGCTGCATTTTTTAGTTTTTAAAAAGACATAGTACAGGCTATGGGTGGGGTGGGGGTTAACCTGAAAAGTGATTAGTCTGCCCAGCTGTCTCACTCTACTACAGTAGGATGTTGTGTGATAATCCATTTCAGCCCTTCATCCGGTCTACATTCACCACAATTTTCAATGGTGTCCAAATGTGGACAGAATAGAAAATACAGATAGCAAGCATTCAATTTTAAATGCCTGAATCCAGGCACAGTGCTAGAAACCATGTTTTACATTTTCATTCAACACATGCAACAAAACGAACTTATTTCTAACATCTAAATCAAATCATTCACTCACTCATTTAGTCCTGTTTATTAACAAAGGAGAGGTACTACAATGCTATTAAGCTATGACTCATTTTCTATGGCATCCTTAACCAATACTGCAGTACAGTGAGGTGAAGGAACATCCACTGCTGCAAAAAACAGTACAGCAAAAGGGAGGGGCATCCACAGCCAACACTGCAGTACAGTAAGAGGGTTGGGGCATTCACAGCCAACACAGCAGTATAGTAAGAGGTGAGGGGCATCCACAGCCAACACTGCAGTACAGTAAGAGGGGTGGGGCATTCACAGCCAACACAGCAGTACAGTAAGAGGGGAGGGGCATTCACAGCCAACATTGCAGTACAGTGAGAGGGAGGGGCCTCCACAACCAGCACAGCAGTACAGTAAGAGGGGATGGGCATTCGCAGCTAACACTGCAGTACTGTGAGAGGGAGGAGCATACACAGACAACACTGCAGTACAGTGAGAGGGAGAGGCATCCACAGCCACCACTGCAGTACAGTAAAAGGGAGGGGCATCCACAGCCAACACTGCAGTACAGTGAGGGTGGGGCATCCACAGCCAACACAGCAGTACAGTAAGTGGGTGGGGCATCCACAGCCAACACAGCAGTACAGTAAGAGGGAGGGGCATTCCAGCTAACACTGCAGTACTGTGATAGGGAGGGGCATACACAACCAACATTGCAGTACAGGGAGAGGGAGGGCATCCACAGCCAACATTGCAGTACAGTAAGAGGAAGGGGCATCCACAGCCAACACCATAGTATGGTAAGCAGGAGGGGCATCCACAGCCAACACCGCAGTACAGTAAGAGGGGTGGGGCATCCACAGCCAACACTGCAGTAAAGTGAGAGGGAAGGGCATTCACAGCCAACATTACAGTACAGTAAGTGGGAGTGGCGCAGTACGGTAAGTGGAAGGGGCATCCTCAGCCAATGTCTCAGTACAGTAAGAGGGGTGGGGCATCCACAGTCAACACTGCAGTACAGTAAAGGGAAGGGGCATCCACAGGCAACACTGCAGTACAATAAGCGGGAGGGGGATTCACAGCAAACACTGCAGTACAGTAGCCGGTTGGGGCATTCACACCCAACACTGCAGTACTAAGTGGGAGGGGCATTCACAGCCGACACTGTAGCATAGTAACTGGGAGGGGCATTCACAGCCAACACTGCATTGCAGTAAGTGCCACGGGAGGGGCATCCATAACCAGCACTGCAGTACAGTAAGGGGGAGGGGCATCCACAGCAAACAATGCAGTGCAGTAAGGGATGGCGCATCAACAGCCTTTACTGCAGTACAGTAAGGGGGAGAACATCAAGAGCAAACACTGCATTGCAATAACGGGAGGGTTTTCCACACTGGAAGGTGCCATCATTTGGATGATACTGTAAAATGGGGCCATTTTGCACATCTCTGGTTACTGCGCAGATGACACTGAAGTGCTTTCTGTAATGGTCAGTCAGCCTTCCATATATGAATGAGCCCATACTGTAACTAGGTTGTATGCTCTATCTGGGCACCCTCTTCAAAGGGACTAAACTTCCTATCTGGGTGACTCATCCACTGTGTTTGTGGTCCACCTTATCTGGGTGGCACCTTCATTATAGGTGGTAACTCTCCTTGCTGGGTAACACCTTTGAGAACTCCCCCAGATACTCCGCATCCATATCTTGGGTGGCATCTTACTGCTGAAGTTCACTCCGAGGATGGGGGTGACTAGCAGGATGCCTCGGTGTCAGTGCTGGCACGGGCCTAATTTCATGTCTTCATAACTGGCGTTGCAGAGAAGCTGGAAAGAATGTCTGCCTCTTTGCGGATAACGGCAAAATCTGCAACAGAGGTAGACACTCGAGGGGGTGTATGGAAAGGAAGAGCAAACCTTGAAGAAAACTAAAGGAGTGGTCAAGGGTATGGCAGCTGGGTTCGAATGTGAAAAATGCAAAATAATGCACTTAGGGCACACTACAAGTTCAAAGTACGAACTAGGTGGAGCAGTATTGCTGACCACCAAGCAGGAAACAAACCGGTGGTAATCATATCAGATGACCTAAGGTGGCCAGGCAGCACATCAAGGCAGTAGGAAGGGCTAGTGGGATGCTGGGGTGCATAGGGAGGAGTATTATCAGCAGCAGAAAGAGGAGGTGGTGTTGCCTCTGTATGGATCACTGGTAAGACCCCACCTAGAATACTGTGTCTTGTTCTACAGACCACATCTCTGGAAGGACAGAGACAGAGTGGAGGCGGTCAGAGGAGGGAACTAAAATGGTGCAGGGTCTGTATCAAAAGCCCTATGAGGAGAGACTAAAGGACCTCAGTATATATACACCCTGGAACAGAAAAGAGGAAGGGGGGGATATGATAGAGATCTTTAAATACCTCTCAGTGGTAAACAAGGTACAGGAGGAAGTATTTTTCAGAAGAAAAGATGCTCAAGAAGAAGGGGACATGCTATGAAGCTGGACGTGGGTACGTTCAGGAGAAATGTGAGGAAGTACTGTTTCACAGAAAGAGTGGGGGATTCCTGGAACAGCCTTCCAGTGGAGGTGGTGGGGGCGAAAATAGTGGTGGGGTTCAAGAATGCATAGGATAAGCACAAGGATCATAGTGGAAAGGAAGGGGGGAGGGAGAAAAAAAGTACAGTTACGTAAGAACTTACCGTAACAGCAGATCTTCGAGAGAGGCTCTGCAGTAGGTAATCCCCTTGAGGACTGCACCCCCCTGGCATCAGGACCACACAGAAACTTTAGCTAGCAGTGTCTGATGGGGATCACCCACCCGATGTCACGTGACTGACGTCAACATGACATTATATAGTGGGCAGTCCCCACACCCGCCTTCCAGTTCTCCTGCCAGAGACCTCCTCCGAGGAGCAACAAGAGAGAGATGAAAAAGAGACTCCTGGAACCAAATGAGCTCATACAGAAAGAGCAGCAAAGAAACCTGGGGGAAGGAGGGAAGGAAATTGGTTATCTATTGCAGGAGCCTCTCTCGAAGATCTACTGTTACGGTAAGTTCTTACATAACTGTACTATCTTACTTCGAGAGGGCTCTTGCAGTAGGTAATCACTTTAAGGACTGAGTCCCAAGCAGTGTGAATCAGAAGGAACTGAAACATGGGAGGCAGGAAATGTCTGCAGAAAAGCAGAGAGTTTAGGAACAGGAGGCCTTGGAGGACAGCTAAGCCAGCCCTGCGCCTGAGGCTGGTGAAAGTGTGGACAGAGCTCAAGTGCCCACTGTACAGATGTCAGCGACAGACACATTCCTGAAACAAGCAGTAGAAGCAGCCATGCTTCTGGCAGAATGCCTCTTAACTTCCCCCGGGAGGGTTTTACAGTTTGCCAACCATATGGATAAACACTGTTTGAAAACTGCCACTCCCTCTCTCTTGGGTGCAAAAGAAAAAAAAGTTGGTACATTTTCCAGACAGACTTGGTTCTGTTGGTATAACGCAAGATTCTGTGAACATCTAAGGTATACAGAATAGCCTACCCAATTGGAATGCTCAGGGTAATACACTGGAAGTTGAATAGACTGGTTCAACATGAACTCAGAAACCAGCTTTGGTAAGAACTGAGGATTAGTATGCAGAGCCATCCGGTCTCTGTGAAAAATTAAGTAAGGCTCCTTACACATCAGGGCCTGAAGCTTGCAAATCCTTCGAGCAGAAGTGACTGCAACTAAAAAGGGCACTATGATAAATAGCGCATACTACAACTACCAGCCGGTTCAAAAGGTGGCAAGGTAAGTTATTCCAAAATAAAACTGAGATCTCAAGGTGGTGTGGGACTGCACACTGGAGGTTTCAGGTGGAGTATCCCTTTCAGGAAGGTTTTGGAAACCTCCAACTGAGTCACAGCTCTACCCTCCACTAAGGTGTGGTAGGCAGACAGGTGAACCTTCAGCGAAGAGTAACTCGGACCCAGGTCAGAGAGGTGTAGTAGATACTCCATGACCTGAGGAACGGGGCATGAAAAAGGGTCCCAACCCTTCGAAATGACCCAAATGGAGAAATGCTTCCATTTCATGGCATATGTCGTCCTCATAGAAGGCTTTCTGGTCTCTACAAGGACCTGAGCCACTCTGGAGGAAACTCCATAGCGTGAAGCACCTATGTCATGAGGTGCCACGTGTGAAGGTGAAGGGACTTCAGCCCTGGATGTACCAGCGTGCCCCTCTCCTGAGTCAGGAGATTGTGGTAGAGCGGCAGGGGGACCGGAGGTTCCACTGCAAGCTGCTGAAGAAGCAGAAATCATATTTAGTGAGGCCAATATGGGGCAATCAAAATCATGTTAGCCCCCTCTGCTTGAAGCTTGAGCAGCACCCTCTGCAGAACTGAAAAGAGAGGGAAGGCATACAAAAATCTCCCTGTCCAGCAGAGAGATAGCACATCTCACCAGAGAGCACCATGCCAATGAGCAAGTGAGCAAAACCTGGGTAGTTTTGCGTTGTACGGTGAGGCAAACAGATCTAGGTCTGGATGATCCCATAAGTCGAAAATGTGTTCGACCACCTCTTGCCTGAGCTCCCATTCATGGGCTCTTACTCTGGTGCAGCTGAGACTGTCCACTAGGATGTTTTGCACGCCCAGAACGTGAGCAGCTGTGAGGTGAACTCGATGCAGAACTGCCCAATTCCACACCTGCATCGCCTCCCTGCAGAGGGGTACGAGCAAGTGCCACCTTGCTTGTTGAGGTACCACACTACACACATATTGTTAGACTGGACTAATAGTGGGCCCTCGTAAAGCAAATGCTGGAAGGCGTGAAGAGCATACAGCACTGCCCTCATCTTCAGCACGTTTATGTGCAGGGAGAGCTCTGACTGAGACCACAGCCCTTGAGTCCTATGGTTCTCCAAGTGAGCACCCCAGCCCATCCCCATGTCTGTAGTTAGGGTTTGGGTGGGAGGAGGGAAAAGGAAAGGAACCCACTTGGTGAGGTTGTTGAGAGCCTGCCACCATAGAAGATCCCACTGCATTGAACTAGAGACTGTGACCATGTGGTCTACTAGGTCGTCTGACCTCTGATCCCACTGCGTTCTGAGTGTCCAGTGAGAAATTCGCATGTGGAGCCTGGTTAGAGGGACAGTGGGAATGGCCGCTGCCATAAGGCCAATGAGTCGGAGAACCGACCTGGTCGTAACCCGCCTGCTGGAGGCTACTAGATGAGACTGTTTCTGCAACATTTCCGCCCTGTCCAAAGGGAGGAAAGCCATACCCTGGGCCATATCCAGCACTGCTCCAACAAACTGGAGGTGTTGGGAAGGGGCAAGTTGGGACTGGGGATGACTGACAGAAATCCCCACTTGCACAAAAAGGGCCAGGGCAGCCAAGAGAGAAAGTTCCAACTGCTCCTCGACAGGGCTGACAGAAGCTAGCCGTTGGTGAGGGAACACATAGTGGCCCTGGTGCCTCAGAGGCCACCTCACTACTGCAAAACACTTGGTAAAAACCTGGGGTGCCGAGGACAGGCCAAAGGGAGGGCTTTGAACTGATAACGCCCCTTGAAAGGTGAACCTGAGGTGCAGCTATGGGCCTGAAAACTGTGATATGCAGGTAGGCATCCTGTATATCCAAGGCACAGAGTCACTGTCCTTGTGCAGGAGGGCAGCAGACCTGGGAGGGTCAATATTCAAAACCGTTTGTACTCTGTGGACAGGTTTACAGCACTGAGGTCCAAGATGGAATGCAAATCTCTAGTCTTCTTAGGGACCCGGAAGAAGTGGGAGTAATATCACTTTCCTACCTGGTTTGAGGAGACGGACTCTATTGCCTCCTTTTGCAGAAGAGCCTCGATTTCTTCCTGTAAGAGGGAATGTGCACCTTGGATAATGAGACACCCCTGGAGGCTTTTCTGGAGGGTTCTCAAGAAACTCTAGAGCATGACCCTCTCTGATCAACTGAAGGACCCACAAGTCTGAGGTGACTGCCTCCCACTCCAGCAGATGACTGGCGAACCTTCAGCCCACACACTCCGCCAACAGAAGGGGGGGGGGGCAGGCTGTGAGTCAAGAGACGGAGGGAGGGATGGGGAGAGCTGCCCCAGAGGCTCTCTGAGCTTTGGCTGAAGGGGTGGCTGCAGCTGAAGGTGCCCGATGCCTGGTCTGGCTGTATGCTGCTGTTTCATCTGCCACTTGGTCTGGTGATGAAATGGCTGTTTGGCCTTGGATCTAGGGTGGTACATGCTGTAAACTGATCTCAGGGCCTTACCCTTATCCTGGAGGCTGGTAATAATATCCTGGGCATCCCTAAAACAGGACAGAACCCTGAAGGGGCATCCCGAATAACCACCCTGGACATGGTGCCAAGCTTGACACCCTGAGCTAGGAAAATCTCCTGAGACAGACAGCCGTAGTGGTGACCTTGGCTGAGGAGTCCACCGCATCATAGGTGGCCCTCAGGGAGTGAAGACAGGTGACTGACTGACCGGATAGTGTCAGCCAATATAGTCTTGGATTCTGAGTCCGGCATAGCCTCAATGACGGGCTCCAACTGGTGGAACAGTGACTTCTGATACACCAGCATGTGTGCCACGTAGTTAAGGGCATGCATGGCGAGAGTGGAAGAAGAATAAAACTTTCTCTCAAGCTGATCAAGCTGCCTCGACTCCCTGTTAAGAGGGGAGGTGCTCATGTGCCTGGGCTTGGTGAACCTATCGTGGGCCACTGTAATTACTACCGAGTCAGCCTTAGGGTGGACACTGAGGTGATCCTTTCCCTCAGGAGTCCTGTAGGTCCTGTTAGCCTTCTTTGCCACAGTCGGAATAGAGGAAGGCATCATTCACATAGTGGAGGCCAAATCCTTGTTAGGCTCCAACCACGGAGGTGTGAGGACGGGAGCAGTCTCCTGGATGTCCAAGTGCTCAGCAAGTCTCTGATGTTTGGGGTCCTGAGCATCAGTTTCCATCCGTAGATGTCCGCAATCTGTTTCAAGTGGTCTGCAAAGAAGGGTCCTCCAGAGGTGATTTGGGTACCCGACTTAGGTTCCTCCATAGGGGAGTCTCAAACCCCAAAACCAAAGAGGAAGACCGGACTCGGTTCTGAGTCCTAGGAGTCTAACGGACCAATGTCTGGGTGATAGTCCTCCTGAGTCCTACAAGGAACACTACTGCAATATTAGGGCCGACGGAGGAGCTTTCGTCAGGCCCGACATAGACTGGCATGGTTCCAGTGGGGAAGCAGACTTGGGAGTCTGACCAAGAAGAACTGGGGGTAGTTCTCACCTGGTGCCAGCTGTCCAGCTCTGAGACAAGCTGAGATCTGGTCTTGGACCACCAAGACTGGAGAACGGCCCTAAAATCCGCCTGGGGTTGGGGAGAAGGATGTGGTGACTGGTAAACCACCTGGAACCCCGAAGGGTACCCATTGTTGGGTATCCCGGCATATGAAACCCATGCGCCACAGCCTGATGTCAGCAGAATGGTTGAACAGTTGTCGGGGGGTCCAACGACTGGCTTATTGACCTTGGCTGAGTGGGCACCAGAGTCCCTGGAGCCTGACTTATCGGCCTGGGCCGGGTGTTCGTCGGAGGGTCCAATGCATGGCTTATCAGCCCCGCCAGCCTGCTTAGACCCGGTGGTGGAGAGGGTTCTAAAGGAGGCGGAAACCTTAGACTCGGCTGAGGCGCCCACGGCCACCATAACCAGTGGCGTCAGGGGAACCAAGGGCTGCTCCTGGGAAGGTGGGGCAGACATGGAGGTAGTGGCGGTCTTCCCAGAGAAAGTGGGCCGCTGATCACCCAAGGGGCCAGAGGCAGCTGCGGGTGAGGGTGGACGCTCCTGGTCCGGATACTTCTCTTTGTCCCTCTTCTTCTTATGTTTGTGGGAGTCAGTTGCGAGGAAGAAGCACTCCTTAATTTGCAGCTCTTTTTCCACGGATGCCATCTTTTCAGAAGATGGGCTTCAAAAGCCTGCTGGTGACACTTCCATGTGGCCTGGTTGAAGCTGGAACAGGCCTCACAATCCTCAGCCTTGTGCTCTGGATCTAAACAGAAGAGACAGAGGAATGAGAGTCTTTGTGTGGTAGCTGCGTGCGCCAAGATCACACTTATTTTTAGGCAACTCGATGGAAGACAGCAAGACATACAAAATAGAAAGTTTTCACAGAAAACTAGAAAAAATAGATACTCACCTGAAAAAGGCATTCGAACTGCAGCGACAATCACCACGTGGTCCAATGTGCTCATGTCGACGGCGGCAAAGAACTGGAAGGTGGTGGGAAAGAACTGAATGCACAAAATAGAAAGTTTTCACAGAAAACTAGAAAATGGATACTCACCTGAAAAGGCATTCAAACTGCAGTGACAATCACCACGTGGTCCAATGTGCTCAGGTCGGCAATGGGAAAGAACTGGAAGGTGGCGGGAAAAGAACTGGAAGGCGGGTGTAGGACCACCTGCGTCAGTCAGGTGATGGTGGGCGGTCCCTGTCAGACACTGCTAGCTAAAGTTTCCATGTGGTCCTGATGCCAGGGGGCGCAGTCCTCAAGATGGTTACCTACAGCAAGAGCCCTCTCGAAGTAAGAGCTGTAGATCAGGCATGGTCTGCAGCAATAGTGTGGGTAGGGAGAAATAGGCAGACTGGATGGGCCAACTGGCCCTTATCTGTCATCAAATTCTATGTTTCTATATCTATGTTTCTAGGTTGAGTTTTTCCTAGGCACCTCCTTGTGAACATAACCCTCTCTGACTACACAAATTTAAACTGGATGAAACTGATGAAAATTAATATACGTAGTATGCTAAATAAATTGGACACATTGAAAATGTGGCTTACTCATTCAAACCAAGATGTTGACTGAAACCTGGCTTAAAAATTCTACTGACTCCAATGTAACTTCTATAACCGACTTTAAGCTGTATCTGCTAAATAGGGCAGCTACAGGAGGAGGAACTGTACTATACATCAAAAATAGACTCTCCTCACCGGCCCGCCGTCATAGTGTCAAGGCGACCGCTTGTGACGTCAACATCCTGGGTTCAGGAATGGACCTGGGAGTCAGAGGGACAGCCGAGTGGAGAAGGATAGAGCGCCCAAGGGGCGGTTCTCCTTTTACTGGGGGAGTGTCAGGCCTGTTGGTGACCTCTGGCAGAGGCCAGGGGAATCGCGGGGAGCCAGCACAGACGCTGGCGGCACTGCATGCCCCACCTTCCAGGGGATCATAGCAAAAATACCTCTGGTCCCCAAGGGTATGCCGCGCTGCTTCACCGCTGCTCCCGCTGCCACCAGTGTCCACTGGGCTCACACTCCTGTGGGTCCGCCTGGGGCAAGCTTGTGGGCTGATACTCACTAACCGCTGAGGGGACATACCACCCAGGGGGTAAGCCGAGGCATGGTGGGTCGGTGTGCAGGGCAGAGGCTGAGCTCAATTTGGGGCAAAAAAAAAACTCCTCCTCCACTGCTTTTCTCTCACAGACAGCTGAATCTGAATGTTTGGTAGTGACTACAGCCCTATCTAAATCACAGTCCAATAATGTGGTTGGCTACAATTGTCCACCCTCGCATGGTACAGAAATTATGGATCTTTTATCCAAGGTCATCTGTGCTGACAATGAAAGTATAGTTTTCAGTGACCTAACGTTTGACTATCTCACATCAAAATCAGCCAACCTAAAAGTTGTATATGACGTACTCAGTTGGTCTCTGGACGTACTAGGTCTAACCGTAAAAATCCATCAAATGCTTCAATTCAGGATGTTATTCTCACTAACAGACCAGAGAAAATTAAGGTCAAGCAGCTGGTCCAGTGGAGTGGCAGTAGCGCTACCGCCCACCACATCGGCGACCCAGGATTGGGGGTGATCTCAGGTTGATAGGTGCTGGCCGTGGGGATAGGATGAAGCATCCATAGGACTGCTCTCCTCTCCTGGGGGAGGCTTGCCACTTCTGCCAAATGATTACCACCAGGTGGAGGCCTGGTGGCAGTGCGGACCTGCAAGCGAAAACAGAGGTAGGGTGCTGCGGGACTCCACAATGTGTACATGCCTCCACACATGCACTAGATTGGCACACCCCAGCAATGGGATCGGGGAGAAAACCAGGAGGAAAATACGGAGAGGCAGGTGATCATAATGCTCTGCACACCGAGCCCTCACCCACATCACCACCACGGCAAACTTGCCAGCTGTTACTCAATTTGGACTTGGGGGGTGCACCCCTCCAACACCCCGCCATAGGGGGAAGCCATTGGGGATTCCAGCCAATCACGGTAAGCCTGGGAAAGGTGTTGGATGGTGGGGGTTGGGGTTAGTATAACAGGCAGATGGGAGCCCTAGCCTGCCTCAGCCATGGTATATAAATAAAACATGGAATGAAGAAAATTACTGTCACTACTATTTTTGACAATTAATTTAGTGACCATTTCACAGCAGCATGCATCAGAGGAACAAAAAAGTTATTCAATAAGCCTACCTTCACATACACATGTCACTTTTCTCACTTTATTTAATCAAACTTCACAAATCATCAGCCGTCCATTAGGTGGCTGGACCTTTGTCTTGCCCTATCAGTTAATACAGCAGCTGCAATCTTTAACTAGCAAATTCTGAATGTAATAAGCCTCCACGCACCCCTGGTACAGGGCAGGGCCAGAGAGAAAAATGTTCCCTGTTTCAAACATGAACTACAGCAAGCCATAAAAGATAGAGATACTCAGTCGGTAAAGGCCAGAACAACTAAAACGCCATCTGACAGGATGCCTTTCAGGCAGAAAGGAAACCTTATGTACTTCACCAATTTGCTCTGCTAGGGCATCTTACTATTTGGCCTTACTGAAGGAATATAAACAAGCATTTGTCAATGCTGAATGTTGCGTACTTGTATTTGCAGTTTAGGTATTTGGCACTGATAGTGCAGAGGCAGTAATGAACTAACTAATAAATTAGTGAAATTGTCATGATTTCATACGTCTCCTTACTGAATATAGTTAGCAGCACTGAGACTCGAGTGTTGAAGTCTTGCTCTCCCCAGTTTGGCATTGCAACACCAGTCAAGTTCGACCATTGCACGTCTGTGGGCCCAGGGAGAAAATCTGGAGGAAAACCACCCCAGGGCAGGATGAACTATTGACCCTCTGCACCCTGCAACGCTCAGGCCGGCAACCATTACTTCCTGGGTACCCAGTGAGGTTAACTGGATTGACCAGGGGACTGAATGTTCTTTTTGATGTTGTTCGGTTGTTTGATTTGCATTGTGAACTTTTGACCTTTATGATATGTAATTAACATTTTGACACTTTCTGATCCCAACTGGTTGTGCTCTCGACTAATGTACCTTATCTTGTCTTCCAGTACTGGCACATAATCCTTTAATGCACACCTGTCTTGTGCTTCCTTAGTGCTGCCACCTGCACAGACCTTGACATACTGGCTCAGATATTCAAACTGCACCAGGCTGTGGCGCAAGCCTGAGGCGCAGCTCAAATTTGTTGCGTGAGGGGTGGGGCTGTGGGCGATATTCAACGGAGTTGTGCTATGGCGCAACTGCTTTGAATATCGCATCCTGGCCACCCCCACTGTGCATGGCGCAGTGGCACTGTGCCAGTGCAGGTGGTCAGAGTGGAGCATTGAGATGCGGTGGTGCAAGTGCCATTGCGCCATGGACAGCACCTGCGATATTCAAAGGGGGACATGCAAATGGGGCCATAATTTATGCAAGGCAGACGGGGGGCCATTTGCATCTGATTACGGCCCCATTTGCATGCCATTAGCATGGAGGTGCGCTGATCCCCGACGACTTGCGCCCTGCCAGGCAGCAGCCGTCGGGGACCGACGCCCCCTGCAACCCGATCGCGGGATGTCCCGTAAGGGACAAAGAATGTCCCTTATTCATGCTGGTCCAGTGGACCGCACAGAGCCCGATCACAGGCATCAGACACCCCCACCCCCAAAGTTCAATATCCCTAGTGGTCCAGTGGACGCGATGAGCTCATCGCGACATCAGACATGTCCGATATCCCTGGTGGTCCAGTGGACTGCGATGAGCCTGATCGCGGGCATCAGACCCCAAAGTCAATATCCCTGGTGGTCAGTGGACGCGATGAGCCGATGCGCGGTGGCATTCCTCACCCACCCAAGTCGATATCCTGGTGATCTAGTGGACCCCACCCCAGCCGCCCACCCATTGGCTCATGCTCTGAATCAATGCGTGCAGCCCACCGAGCTGTCAGTCGGCGGGCGGCAGGGGTGCTGCTGCCCGCCGGCTGATGGGGCTCGGTGGGCGGGGGATGACTAATGCCCGGCGATCGGGACAGCGCGCCAGGTGCGCGGAATAGGTGATGGCCACCTACAGTGTGGCAGCTGCTGTGTTGTGGCCTGCAATGCGGCAGCTCACCTGTGGGTGGCCCTCGACTTGTTCCTTTTTTTATGCGTAACTTTGTGCAGGCGCAGATGGGGTTGTGCCTGCATAACTCTGCGCCTGGGCTGAATATCGGGCTGTGCAGGTTGGCACTATAAACACGCCCCTGTGCTCATGACATTACTGATGCGCCCTGGCGCACCGGGATTTGTGTGGTGCACTTTTCCCTTTTAAATATCGCACCGGGGCGCATCAGTGGGTTGTGCATGGCGCAACACCATTGCACCATGCGCAACCCTTTTGAATATCTGGGCCACTATGTGTAAGCAACGTAAAAAGAGAGATCTACATGGTATTGAACCTGACTCAACTACATTTCCTCTGAAACTGCTTACTGCACTAGTAATATTTTTTGTGACTACGTGTATTGTAAATGAGCACCTGTGCTCAAAGATACTCTCAAGTATTCAATAACTAACTCAATAAATATAGGACTGTGTGTGACAGCTGAGCAGTATGGTTGACAAATAAACTGGGCAACACTTACAGTAGTAGGGCAGTGGACACAACCAGCATGAATGTCTATCCTTCCCAAAGTGGGGCCACCGAGCAGTTTGCTGTAGTATTTAACAGCTATAGGCATCTTTAATCAAGCATGTTTTCCTCAGAAATATGATGCATTTTTAACCTTTTTTAAATTATGTGCTTTTGTGTTAGTCATGGCCGCCGCCTTGCAGCCTACTCTCCTCAGCCCAGTGGCCAACTCTGGTCCTACATCTGTGCAGCTTCTGACTTGTTACCCTCGCCACCCTACAATCCCCTCCTGGCTTCATTCCACCAATCTGCCCGCACCCACCTGTGACTTTGCTATCGTCAGTAATGGCAAATCGTCCCCGGAGCAATCAACAATATTCACGCCCCTTGCCCCCTGTCAACAGCTGACTCTTTGGTACCGCCAATCAGGAGGCAGTAATCCCGCAACGTATTAAACTAAACAATATGTTACAGTATTGACACACTGTTTACTGCTTGTTTGAATGAATTACATGTCAACCTCAGCCACTTGCTCTTTGCTTATCAATGAAATGTACTCTTACAGTGTTGATAAACATTGCAAACCTAAACACTGAAAACCAGTAAATTATATAAAATAAGACGTGCACATATGTATCATTCATTTTTGTCGCACACCATCAGTGTGTGTGATGCCTTTTTAAACCTATCAAGCTTTGCTCTCGAGGTTTAGGTGGCATCGCACAACCTGGGTGTGTGAAAAAACTCATAATACACATGTGCAAACATAGGCTTGCAGTAAATAGTTTTTGAATTTTACATGGTTCACAGATTTTAAACAATAAATATTTATGTATGTTTTCTACCACTGTTTGACTATGTGGATGTGTTCTATGGTGGTGGTACTCCTAAACCATCTCTACTCAGACTGGACCACCTTTTTCATTCCTTCTGCCACTTTGTCATAGGATTAAATGCTCACTGGCAGGCATTTAAACTAGCCAAGGGGGGAGGCACTGGAAAGGAGCAGGGAAATCCTAGCCACCCCAAAAAGTCAGGGTAGTAAGTGGAGGTAAACACCAAGTTAGAGATGTTGACAGGAGAAGGGCAGGGTAAATGGAGAAAGTGACAAAGGCAATAAGGACAGGGTTGGAGCAAAAGAGTTAAGGCCATCAGGAAATGGAGGGTAATGAGTACCAATGCCCATAGTTCGGGCAACAAGCCCCGAACTGGTGGTCTTGATGAAAGAGGGATGCCTGATATCGTAGCAGTCACAGAAACATGGTACACAAGAGAACCATGACTGGGATGTTAACATACCAAGGTACACAACCTACAGAAGAGACAGGGAGGGGAGAAGAGGGGTAGGAGTAGCTCTCTATGTAACGGAAGGGATAAAAGCAACTGAACAAAAAGAGTAAATAGGGAGGAGGGGAGGCACTGTGGGTCACCTTAGAGACTGGAAATGGCACCACAATCCTCACAGGGGTTGTATACAAGCTCCCATGTCAGGGGGAGGGCATGGATAAGGATATGATAGAAGGCATTCTTAGGATGGCAGAGAAAGGGGAGATACTGTTGATGGGAGACCTGAATATGCCAGATGTTAACTGAAGCACATTTGCTGCAGCCACATCCAAGAGCAGGGCCATTCTCGATGCCCTACAGGTGGCATGCCTCAGACAGCTAGTTTTGGAACCCATTCGTGAGGGCAATCTTAGACCTTGTACTCTCAAATGGGGACAGTGAGTTGATCTCAGATCTAGAATTGGGTAGCCATCTGGGAACAAGTGACCACCAAACAGTATGGTTCACGTATAAACTCAGCTGCAGAGTCAAGCCATACAAAAGTGAAGGTATTGGACTTCAGGAGGGCTGTCAAAATGGGAGAGTGCCTTAGAAAAGCACTAGCAAACAGGCTAGAAGGAGGGTGGAGCAACAATGGGAAACATCAAAACTGCCATCACAGAGGCAACAAGCCTTTGTGTGAAGCAAATAAATCAAAATGAAAGAAAAAGTCACTATGGTTCTCAAAAGAGGTGGTAGGGAAGGTCAGGGAGAAAAACATAGCATTCATGAAGTTTAAGGAAACACAGAAGGAGCAGGACAGACAGCTGTACCAGTTGAGACAGAAGGAAGCAGGGAGGGAAGTCAGAATAGCAGAGGCCCAAATTGAGGAAAAGATAGCCAGCTCGGTTAAGAAGGGGCTAAAACCTTTTATAGGTACATCAGGGAGCGTAGAAAGAAAAAGGGAGGGATAGTTAGGCTGAATAGAATGGATGGTGGGTGGGCAGAAAGATACAGTGAAAAAGCAGGGATACTGAACGAATATTTCTGCTGAGGAAAGGAGGGAAAGGGGGACATGATAGAAACTTTTAAGTACCTCAGCAGAATCAACAAAGTCCAAAGAGGTAACATCTTTCAGAAAAAGAGATGTGCAAGAACAAGGGGCACAATTTGAAGATAGAGGGGACGGCTCCAGAAGTAATGTGAGGAAGTATTTATTCACAGAGAGGATTGTAGATGCATGGAACAGCCTTCCTGTGGAGGCTGTGGGTCTAAAACTGTGGGAATTCAAGAATGTATGGGACAGACATAAGGCAATTTTGTGGGGGTAGGAAAAATAGGCTGTTGGTTAACTAGGATCTGCAGCTTATCCTGTAGGTAGAGAAATGGGCAGACTAGGTGAGCCAAGCGGTCCTTATCTGCTGTCAAAGTCTGTTTCTATGTAACCCCCCACCCTTCACTGCACCGTTTACCAACTCTCTCCCTCCCTCTCTAACCTCTCCATACATCTCCCATGGTGCTTTCTTTATTACTAAATTGTAGTTCTCATCCCTTCCTCCTACCTCTACAGCTTGCTCCTCTCCCTTCTGCTTTTCCTCCATCAGCTGGGGCAACTCTTTTCATGGGTTGCCTGCCCTCACTCTGGAACTCTCTTCTGCTCTTTATGTATTTTGCACCCTCTTACCTCTTCTCTCTTAAGCCCTTCTGCATTCTCACTTTGCTTCCCTTTACCTGCCCTCATCTTGCTGCCCCTGACCTTGATTCAACTCCACTTGAGCCTCCTCCCACTTCTTTAACTGGTCCCATTCATCCAGCGGTACCTACCTATCTACCCTTAATTGTCTCCCAATGTTGCTGTTTCTTCCTGTGCCTCCAGACCCTGGTTTTATTTATTTATTTGAATTGTGATAACCAGGTGGGCTCACTGCACGTGTCCCTTTTTCAGGGGCGACCCAGAGATTATTACATTTAGTATATATACAGTAGTAAATATGTCACATAAAATCATCAGGAAAGCAACGATTGCACTGGTTTGTAATACATAAATGGTGTAGAGTATTGCACATAACATTTAGGAATTATGTTGAAATTGCACCGACCCAGTATATAAACATGGTGCAGAGATTAAAAACAAGCAGTGGCAATAGCAATACAATAATTTACAGCCTTCATAAGACAGAACATTGCACAATATAATGTACAAGGGGTAGAGAAGCATGCTCCACCGAGGAGGACAGCAGGTGCCTGTGGGACCTGAAAGGTGTAGACAAGTAATTGTACCTCCGTTGTTGCATCTGCATTGGTTCCTCACTGATGAGTACGCCCCAATACTTTTTTTTATTGATGGAAATATGGAACAATTCAGTATCTCGCTTGGAAGACTGTTCCACAAAGATGGAGCAGTGAAGAAGGATCGCCTGGCAGTGGCTGAGGTTGCCTGAGGGATTTACAGCTGTGGACTAGACGTAGAGCACAGGTGTTGTACACGTTGTTTGGGCTTGAGAATTCCCACAAGGCTGGGTGGGGTAGAAACTTTGGACAGCTTGAAGGCTAGACAGAGTAGAGGGAACTCTATACGTGCTGCAAATAGCGGCCATCCCAGGGTGGCAAGCACATCACAGTGGTGACCCGTGGGGGAGGATTCAGCTGCAACGTGACCCCCACCTTGAAGTACAAGCAGTTGAGCCTGTTTTGCTCCACGGCCTAAAGGGACTGTAAAAAATGAGGGCTCCATAGAGGAGTACCGGCATGAGTGTGCAGTTTGCTATGGCTAGGCGGGTATCATTAGATAGGTAGGGGAAAAGGCTGTATAGAAAACCAATGTAGTGCTTTAGACATCAGATCCACATGGGCACTGATTAGTTGGATATTGTAACCTAACAGGCAACTTATGTATAGTTGTCAGTCTCTGGCTCTATATTATTCATCGTATCTATTTATTTGCGCTAGGGTTTCATTGCAGTATAATATCTTGATGAATTACCTTATTGATGTGTTTGTATCTGCAGTTCTCATGACCTTTATCTTAGCATGTGTGCACCACGTTGAATGTTCACTGATTTTACCACATATCCTCGGTCACACATGGATACGAGCTCTGACTCAGTGTGCCCTTTCTGGTTACCAATTTTCAAATACATAAATATATTTAACTATGACATTGTTTGCAGGTTTCATAAACTAAACATACAAGGGAATCTTTGACAATGTCAGTGTGGAGTAGCATGATGATATTAACCAACAGCTGTGTCAAGTACTATTCAGTGACATTAGCAGTGCTGTGTTGCAAATCTTAAAAAAAAAAAAAAATCAAAAAGCTTTCAAGCACACTGCTGCCAAAACTTGGAATAATATTGACGCTGATGCAAGAAGTGCAATAAATCTTCATCAATTCAAAGCACAGTATAAATGGTATTTACTAGCAAGCTTGACGCTGCTGTTTTTAGTCTAGTTTTTAGTCACAAAATTGTATATTTTGTAAACTGATGAGATTTCTGTCTGTTACTGTATGTGTGATTTTCTTTTAATACCCAAGTTCTACTAACTGTATGTTTAAGTAAGTGTCGTGTTTGTATATACATACCTGGGTCAAGCCTGTAAAAGGGCATGTGGCCCAATGCTTTCTTTACCCAGTTTACAACATTTTAAATTCAACAAGCATTCAAGCAATCAATCAATAAAACCAAATAAATAAATAGGTGAGGAGGTTCCTGTGGCAAACCCCAGCGACATGATAAGTTTAACAGATAAATGAGAAACTCCATTATTTTCAATGGGAAGTTCTGACTATGACTTCAAGTGAAGGGAAGGTTTTGAATGGGGCATTTTGAACCTGATTTCATGTACAGCTGGGTTTCCAGTGAAGCTGTTTTTTGCCAGTTAGAAGTTTTGACCCTGCTTTCAAGAGAAATACCACAGTTTTAACTATGCACTCAGACGCACACTAGCACACACTATCTCTCACATACACAACTCAGTTTCATTTTGGACTGAAAAAGAAAACAGAAAGACCTGCACACTTCAGTAGGGCCATCATATCCAGATGCCCCCCGAATTCTTATCCAAGTATTGTTGTTTTTGGATTGAGGAAGGCTGTGGAAGTATAATTTAATGTTTCTCCTAGAGTTATTTTCAAGTGTGTGCCCCTCCCCCACCAAAATTCTTGTGGTATGGTGCCTCTTGCATCGGTTTCAGATAACCCCTCTCTCCTTAAAACTTTCAGTTTGTGCAGCTCCACCATTCACATTAATTGCTGAGCCTGCAATTTTCAGTTGGTAGAGCCCCCCAACAAAACAATGGACAATTCAGGTAGAGGTATGTTTCCCCCATTTGCATGGTAGATTTTGTTTTGATATCAAAACAGTAAAGCAAAAGAGATTAAACATGCTAAAAATAAATACAAGGTTTAATAAGGACGGCATGGCAGGTGGCACCCAGATAGGGGGAGAAGCAAGGAGCCGGCTAGGGGGAGGGGCCAGTAGAAAGGATGAGGGACATGGAAGGGGGAGGAAATGGAGGGAAAGGGATGGCCAGAGTGCTCCTTTTGGGTGATTCCATGATCAGGGGGATCAAATGGGATAGGGAGGGAGAAGCCTGCCAGGTTAGAACAAAATGCTTCTCTGGACTAATGGTGCACAGGGCCAAGCATGAGATACATCAGCTGGAAAACGATTGTGGAGGTTCCCCAGACATACTGGTCCACCTGGGTGCCGATGACATTGAGGAAAATAGTGAGCTAGAGATACAGGCAAGGTTCAGGAGCTTGTCAGGGTCTGTCATGACATAGGATGCAATTTCCTTTTGGAAATCCTGCCAGTGCCAAGGGCTAGTGGGGAACACAAGAGGAAGATTAGGGTGATAAACCAGTGGCTCAGGGAGTGGTGTGGGGCCAGAGGCTATGGGTTGATGGGGGATTGGGGGGAGACCTGGGAGGATAAGGGGCTGTATGCTAGAGATAGGCTCCATCTCAATTCGGAGAGGAAGGAAATCCTTAAGTTGAAAATAGAGGGGTTCATTGGTGAAAGGTGGGGTTTAAACTTGTGAAGGGGAAGGGATGGGAGAAAAGGCTATCGAGGGGGGTCCGATAAAGGAGGGACTCTGTATCCACCCCCCCCCCGGGGAGCTGGAGGAATGCAGGAAAAGGCCAACTGGTAAGGTGCGGACCAGGGGAAGACAGAATCCCCACAGGAACACGAGCAGGGGAAATGGAAGTATAGGGAAAGGGTGGAAGGTAGTCCTACTAAATGCCAGGAGCTTGGGCAACAAAATGCCTGAGCTCCAGGTGATACTAACTGAGGGAGGGGTGGATGTGGCAGCTGTTACTGAAACCTGGGCCACCGCAGGGCACGACTGGGACCTGAACCTGGAGGGTTACACCATGTTCAGGAAGGACAGGGGGGAGGGAAGGGGAGGAGGGGTAGCAATAACAGTCAAAACTACATTGCCATAGGAGGAGAGGAGGAGGCGGGAGGGAACTGTGGAGGCGATTTGGGTCTGTGATAAGGGGGGCAAAAGAGTAAAAATAGGAGTGGTGTATAGACCCCCTGCGCTGGCGGAGGAGCTGGAGGAGAGTCTGGTGGCAGAGGCTGGGAGACACTGCAGATTGGGAAGGGGAAGGGTGGTGGTGTTGGGGGACTTAAACATGCCAGGAACAGACTGGGAGACTATGACATCCTCGGTGGCCAGGGAACAGAGGTTGTTGGATGTCTTTCAGGACGCGTTCCTAACTCAGCAGGTGGGGGAACCGACCAGGGAGGAGCAGATACTGGATGCGGTCCTGGCAGACAATGACCAGATTGGGGTCCTGGAGGTAAGGGACCCGTTGGCGGGGAGCGACCATGCCACGGTCTGGTTCTGCCTGAACCTAGGAGGGGTAGAAGGCTGCACAAAGACAGAGGTAACTGACTTCAGGGAGGCGGATTTCAAGGAAATGGGAAGGATCCTTAAGTGGCACTTGGATGGGATTGGGCCAGACATGGACGCTGACAGTAGGTGGGAAATCATCAGGAGGGGGGTGCAGGATGCTACCAGTACCTGCCCAAGAGTAAGACGAAAATGCGGTAGGGCCCGAAAACCCTGCTGGTGGACCAGGGAGGTTCAGGAGATGGTGAGGGGAAAAAAGGCGGCCTATAGGCAATTCAAGTGCTCAAGGAGTGAAAGGGACTGAGGGGAGTACGAGCTGATGGCCGAAGGGCCACTAGGAGTGGTCAGGGCAGCTAAGGCGAGGAAGGAGCAGAACCTGGCTAGGGAAATTAGGAGAGGGAACAAGGGGTTCTTTAGATACATTGGGGAAAAACGAAGGGTGAAGGGGCAGATTAGCAGGATTAAAACAGGGGAGGGATGGGCACAAGACCCGGGGGAGCAGGCTGAGGTACTAAATGAGTACTTCGCCTCAGTTTTCACCAAGGAAATTGGGGGGGCTGCATCATACATGGGAGGATATGGTGAAACTGAGGAGGGAGGGACCCTTACAGACTGGCGGGTCTGAGGAAGGGGGCATCACTGGCAGGTGGGGGAGGAGGCAAAGTAGGGGGACGAGGTAGCGGAGGTGGAAATCACGGCAGAGAGAGAGGGAAGCCCTCAGGTCTCTTAAGCGGAGAAAGCACCAGGGCGGATAAATTACAGTATGGCGCAGTGGTTTAAGGCTCTGAGCTGCAAATCTGGAGACCTGGGTTTGAATCCCACAGCCCCCACTTGCATACTGTGTGACCCTGAGCAAGTCACTTAACTTCCTCGTGCTCCCAGGCTGCACCTGCAAACAAGCTTTCAGCTTAGTGTGTCTCACCTGGTAAAATAATTGGTAAAAACAAACAAACAAAAAAAATTACATCCCAGAGTGCTGAAGGAATTGGCGGATGTCCTGGCGAAACCCCTGGTGGAGCTCTTCAGCACCTCTCTGAGGACAGGGTGGGTGCCCCAGGACTGGAAAGTGGCGCATATAGTCCCTATCCACAAGGGGGGATCAAGGGAGGTGGCAGGGACCTACAGGCCCGTCAGCCTGACATCGGTGGTGGGCAAGGTGATGGAGGGCATTGTCAAGGAGAGACTGGGGGGACCTGGAAAAGGTGGGGTGCCTGGACAATAGACAGCATGGATTCATCCCGGGGAAATCGTGCCAGACAAACCTTGTGGAGTTCTATGACTGGGTGACGAGTGCCTTGGACCTGGATAGGCCAGTGGACGTCCTCTTTCTTGACTTCAGCAAGGCGTTTGACTCTGTTCCTCACAGGGGCCTGTTGGATAATCTGGGAGAAATGAGGGTGGGGAACCAGATGATCAGATGGATAGTAAATTGGCTCCAGAACCAGATCGAGAGGGTGGTGGTCGGAGGGCTAGTCTCAACCCCAAGGAGGTCATAGTGGAGTCCCTCAGGGATCGGTCCTGGGCCCCTCCTGTTCAATGCCTACGTCTCTGACATAAGGAAGGGTATCAGGAGTGAGATGAGTCTCTTTGCAGATGACTCAAAACTGGGGGGTGGTGGATGGGGAGGAGGGGAGGGTTGCCCTACAGGGGGACCTGGAGGCTCTGGAAAGGTGGTCTAGAAACCAGAAGCTGAGGTTCAATGCAGGAAAATGCAAGGTACTGCACCTGGGAGCCAGAAACCCAGGCCAAGTGTACACCCTGGGGAGGGAAATGCTACAAATCTTGATGGCTGAGAGGGACCTGGGGGTGGTGGTGGATGTCAAGATGAACAACTTGGAGATTTGTAGGAGGGCAGCGGCAAAGGCCAACAGGATGCTTGGATGCATCGCTAGGGGGCTCACCTCCAGAAGGAGGGAAGTGATACTCCCACTGTATAACTGCTTGGTGAGGCTGCACCTTGAGTACTGCATGCAGTTTTGGAGGCCACATTTAAACAGGGGCATTGAACTCCTGGAGAGGGTCCAGAGGAGGGCAACCAAAATGATTTGAGGCTTGGGGGATAGGACCTATGGGGAGAGGCTCAAAGAGCTAAATATGTACACATTGGAAGACAGAAGGGACTGGGGGGACATGATAGAGGTCTTCAGGTACATGAAGGGGGTAAATAGGGGAGGAGCAGTCAGGGTGCTCCGAAGGAGGGGGCAACTAGGAGGCATGGGTGGAAGCTGGAGGGAGGGAGATTCAGGGGAGAAAGGAGGAGGTGCTACTTCACTGAGAGAGTGGTAGAGCCATGGAATGCACTGCCCAGGGGGCTAGTGGAGGCAGAAACAGTGGAGGAGTTCAAGAGGGGGTGGGACAAGTACAGGGGAAGGGTTCTGGAAGTAAAAACCAGTGCAGTGAGAATATCCAGGACTGGGAAGGCAGAAGCCAGAGAGGGAGAGAGGTGGGCAGCAAGGTCAGCTCCCAGGGTGGGGGCTGACCAAACGACCAGACATGAAAGACTGTTAGGCCTATTCTGCTGGCATTTTAGTATGTTAGTATGCTTAGAGTAAAGGACAGTGATTCTTCTAGCATTAGGCAAAAAGCATGTAGGAAAACTTTGGGGTGAGGAGCATAAAAAGACAGAAAACATGAAAAGTGACATTAAACAAAAGGTGTTCAAAAACAGCGGAAAATACTGAAGAAATCCTGTATCTGGAAAGGACAGCCAGCATCTGGGAAGTTTCAGGTTATTGGAGACAATAAGCGAGGTAGAGAGCTGCAGTATTGAGAGGGTTGGAGACGGACACGGAGAGAAACCACGAGCACAGGGGCCACATTATCTACCTGTGACAGGAGTTTAGAGAGAGACAAAGCGGTGTCCGAGGGGCAAGGGGAAACTTGAAGCCTATATATATACTAAGACCGGGACCCCGAGAGCCGTGAGGTTGAGAGTTCGCAGCAGTCACAGGGAGACACAGAGAAATAACACGCGAACTGGGCACTGTATACAGAGAGAGAGCGGTTCAAGTTTCTACACCGACAAACCGACCAACCCAGTCTGGAGCGACAGATTGGTACCGAACTAGCCCCAGAGTGCGCCCCGACCACAGATCAAGTGGGTATGTTCTACAAACCCAAAGGGACTCATTACCAGGCCAACGGCCCATCCGTGTCTCTGGGCCGTGATGGCCAGAACTGGCAGCAGCAGAAGTGGACCACTCTGTGTCCTGAAATGGATCCTCCTCTTCGCTGGACTTGCAGCGGGGGGTTGGGGTGTGAGCCTGGGCTATGTGCAGAGTTGTAAGGGGGCAGTTACGATGTTGGGTGGAAGCTTTGGGGTAAGAGGGAAGTGAGCTGGGGCTGTTATACTGGATGTGTGTGGGGCCGCTTGTTGGACTGAGTTAGAGCCGGGTTCCTTATCCTTTTTTTTTTTTTTTGTGCTGCCATGCCACCGACCCTCCACCTTGGTCACGACACCCTCTAGCTCCCACTCCCACATTAGCCGTGACTCCCTGATACCCCTGGCTTGCTCCCCAGGGCGGGGTTGCGGCACCAGCCCTAAGTGCGCAACTGACGGGATAGGTCAGGAAGCTGGCCTGGGAGCTCATCAGAGCAGAGGGGCAGGCATCATCCAGGCAGTAGGCAGCCGGCTTTTTTCCCCCCTATATGTGGGGCGGGGACGTGCAATGATGACCACCATCCACCCCGCCCCACGTACTGCATCAAAGTGCCAGTCGTTGTAGTGCCCCTGGCCTCTGCCAGGGGACTATCAAGCACCAGACACACTCCCTGCCCTCTCCCCGGAGAGGAGAGCAGTCCTTGGGACGCTCGATCCTTCTCCCCCTGGCTGGCCCGCAGATGACCTGGGTCTGTTCCCGAACCGGGGTTGCTACATTTGCAATCGGAAATTCAACTGCTGCGCTGACGGGCCAGCAGAGAGTTCCTTATCCTAACAGCACACTGACAAGACGATCCCTCAGGGCTGGCAATCGCACCCTCTCCCCACCCAGTATGGGGGTTGGATTCCTCGTCCATGTGTCCTGGTTAGTCCTGCTGTATCTTGATTCGGTCTCAATATCTCCCTGTGCATTTTGACTCCCTACCTAAAATGAATCATTGTGGCTGGGTTCTATGCGAGGGACACGGGAAAGGGTGTGGTGTGTGTGGAACAAGGGGGTATCGCAACCAGAAGGAAAGGGGTGGACAGAGGAGAAATGTCATAAAAGCCGATCAGCTGTTTGCTGACCGGTGTTGTACATGAAACGGAATAAGTGTTCTCTCTTATTGGGGCGCTTAATTGCTTTCAACTACACAAAGCTTCTGCCCATAAACTGTGAACCACTATTATACTTAGCTTGCATAATCATTGGTCTGTCAAGGACAAGCCCAAGGCAGCTTGACCTGCACGGGGCTAGTCTGTGACACATCTCCAAAATGCCGTTCTCTGTAGCAAAACGTTTCTTGTGCAAGCGCAAACAACATAAAAATGACCCATTAAGATTCTGGAAGGCTAAAAATTCTCTCAACGGTGATACTGCCTTATCCTCATTGCCTAAGTAGTTAGAACCTGATAATAAACTGTCTCAGCTAAGCAACTCATTTTGGAAGAGTTAAACTCCTATTTTGCCTCGACTGGATCGGCTTTTGAAAAGCCAAATAAGGGCTGCATCCTGTTCCAGATTTGAAGCAACCTGATATTATTCCCACTAATGAGGGCTCTTTCTAGAGGTGTGCAAGTAAAGTACAGTTCTGGAAGACCTTACCATAACAATGTAGATCTCGAGGATCTTCTTACAGCAGGCCACACCTGTAGGAAGTCCTCTCTGCTGTTTGTTTCATTTGCCCCTGTGAAAGAGGGCATACCTGTTTCAAAACAGTACTTGTCCAAATGATTGGCTAATTGTCTTACTTTCTGCTGCAGGAAGTATGGCAAGGATCTTCCTGGCGTTGTTTGTGACCGTTCCACCAGAGGCATGGCCTCTTCAGTTGCCTGTTTCAGTAATGCGTCAGCTGCAGAGATCGGTGCTGCTGCTACTTGGTGTACTGTCCACACCTTTTCCAAGCACTACAGTCTGGACACTGCTTATAGGTGTGAAGACCAATTTTGGCCTAGCTGTCCTCCAGGGCCTACTTCTCTTAGGCTCACAGTTTCCTCCACCCAGACTGTGCTGTCTGCTGATGGAACTGCTTGGAACTCATTTCACAGGTGTGGCCTGCTGCAAGAGATACCTCTGAAGACAGATAGTACAGTTACATAAGAACTTACCGTAACAGTAGCTCTGCGGCGTGATCTCTTGCAGCAGGCCACGCCATTCCTCCCTCCTGCCCCCTGAGCCTGGCTGGCCCTTTTGGGTCTGTTCCTTCTTTTTTCCATGGCAGAAGCCTTCGGTTCCCTCAGCTGGTACTAGATGGCTCATTGTCTCCTGGAGAAGAACTGAAGAGGGTGTGGGGGTCGCCCACTCTTATACTCTGCATGACATCTGCATATGATGTTGGAGTGGGCAGCCCCCTTGTAGACTGCTAGCTAAAAAAGTTTCTGTGTGGTCCTGGCACCTATAGTTCCATAGATGTAGCATGCTGCAAGAAATACCCCAAAGACAGATTGAATAGTATTTCCCAAATACCATGAATAACGCACTATTCATTATTCAGACCTAAATAACGAACAGTGTCACTATTTGTGAGGTATTCGTATTTGGGAAAGTGTTCCTCTCCCCAGGTGGCCAGGGCTAATCTTCCGGCCAACTGTCATCCCCATTTTATGTTTTAAAGTTCTCCAACCCATCTCCCCTTTATCCCATAACCCAAAGCTAAACAAATACCATATTGCATACTGCCACCGGTTTCTGGCACACTGCCAGGAGGCGACACCATCACTGCTTCCTAGTTTCTGTACAGTATCAGTACCTCCCCACACTACCACTCATCCCCCCTTGCCCCAATCCTTGATGGAGGGGCTAACAAAACAAAATGGGCTAGCCAGTCAGACCCCTTTCTGCTGCAGTGTGCTTCCTACCATAAGCCGCATGAGTGTTAGCTCTTTTGTCCAACACAATGAATGTAGTCGCTGTATACAATTGCAAGGGAGGGGTGGGGCAGAAAGAGCATCCATCTAATAATGTTCCTCCTGCCTGGCCCCTCCCTTGTGATTGTGGCTCCTAATACTACAACTCGAGTCATGCTATTCGTTGAGCTGAGACAAGAAAAAGCTCACACTCATACTTCGGTAGGACAAACTCTGCAGCAGGATGGGGGCATCTGACTCGAATGTCGTTTCAGTTAGTTAGCCCCAAATTAAGAATTTGGGAGGTGGTAGTGTGTCATAATGTAGTTGGTCAGTGTTTGGGCATGTGGGGAGGGACTGATATTGTGCAGGAACTGGGAAGCTTTTAAAATGCATAGTGTTGGCTGCTGGCAGTGTGCCAGGAATTGGTGCAGTATGCTAATATGACATTTGTTTAGTTCTAGAACATGGGAAAAGGGGGAGGTGTGTGCTAGATTTTGTAATCAT
This sequence comes from Neoceratodus forsteri, assembly GCA_016271365.2. Classification (NCBI taxonomy): domain Eukaryota; kingdom Metazoa; phylum Chordata; order Ceratodontiformes; family Ceratodontidae; genus Neoceratodus; species Neoceratodus forsteri. Next base: position 957,886,232 of record CM028130.1, on the reverse strand, counting down.
AAAATGGGGAGGACAGGTGGCCAGGAGACTAGCCCAGGCCACCTGGGGAGAGAGAACGGTCATTTTTTTTCTTTTAATACTTCTGTTTATGCCGCCTTCCTAGCCTGCCATCCCCGACCCATCCGGAGCCCCAAGGCAGACATCCCTCTGCCTTTCACCCTGCTGGAATGACCCATGGAGCTGCGGTTTACCCCCCCCGAGCGGGGATGGGGCAGTGCCCTATGCCCCATTACTTATGTTTCGTCGGTCCGGGCGTCGGGCGGGTGAGAAGGCACATTGAGGGCACATCTCCAGGGCTCCATCTTCCAGCGTGTGGCAGACTGCTTTCCTCTTCTCCCTCCCCACAGTGTAGGACCCCCAGCGTCAAGGTGTTGAGCACCATCACGCTGTATAGGCCACCCGTCCCCTACTATTGGGGCTTCATGAGTACTCGAGCCTCCGCTCCAGAAGTCAGACAAGTGTGCAGGATGTGGCCTCAACCCTCCCTGAGTAGGCGAGCTGTCATGGGACACTCAAGCCTATCTCCCCGGCCGACCACCAGCAACCCAAGTCTGCTCCCGAACCGGGTGGCCAGCAAGGTGTGGCGTCTTAACGCCTCAACCCTCAGCACCACTGGGCTGAAGGAAGGTCTTTTTTATTGTACTGGCAAACCAGCCGAATACATGAATATTCAGGCATGGAATAATAATATTCAGCCTATTCAGGATAAGGTATTCGCACCCCTACCTCCTTCCACTTTCGCCCTCTCACTTCCTTACAATGAAATGATTACTCTCTAACTTGGATACTAAGAAAGGTGCAGGTGCTGATGGCATTGAACCACTGTTCTTAAAACTGGGATACTCCATTCTAATGGGTCCTACTGCACATCTTTTTTAATCTTACCGTAACAAGAAAGGAGATCCCCTCTCTCTGGAAAACAGCCCATAAAATTCCCCTCCTCAAATCGGGAGATAAGGCCTCCTTAAAGAGCAACTATTTAGGTGCTGCCCCCCAAGAAGCAGGACAAACTCTTACCTGGCTCTGACTCCTATGGTGCATGAATTTCATTTTATATGTGCCCAGTTTTAGGAAGGGAAGGGATCGTATTTTGGCTCCATGGAGTCACGCTGATCCCTTCCACTTCACGGTACCTTCTGTGAGAGTGATCCTCCCCCACGCTACCACATTTTGTAATGTCACTATACGGATAGTGTGGGGGCATGATCCATACACATGAATGGGGTTGTTTTTCAAAGTAAAATTTGTGTACCTCAGATGGCCGTTCGAAAACAAATCATGGCCACCGCTTAACTAGGAAGGTCCTTGTTAATTAAGCAGTGGCTTTGATTTGTTCCAAATGGCCATCTAAACTACTAAATTTTTACTTTGAAAACAGCCCCATTCATGTCTATGGAGCACACCCCTATTGCTGTCCGTGACAGTGACATCACAAAAGCGTGACAAGCACGGGGTGGATCGGGGCAGACCATGGACTGAAGTTGTACTAGGAAGTGGAAGGGATCAGCTCAGCACAGCTCACGGAGCCAAAATCGATCCTTTCCCATACAAAATTGGGACTACTAAAAAGAAATCCTTAATGGAGCTGGCAGCTGGAGATGACAACTGGGGCTGGCAGTATAGCCCAGAGGTTAGAGTAATGAGCTATAAATGAGCTTAGTACATCCAGCAGACCTGGATTTGATTCCCACAATCTCCACTTGCATATTGTGTGACTCTGAGCAAGTCACTTAACCTCCTCAGTGCTCCCAGGTCGCCCCTGAAAACAGGCACTTGTAGCTAGTGGGCCTTACCTGGTGACCAAAAAATAATTAAAAAAAGAACAGAACAGAATAAATATTAGAAGCATTCAACTTGGGGGCATGTAAGGATTACCCATGCTTCTTGGGAGGAATTTTGGAAATGACGTGGATAGTTGCTCTTTAAATAACTATAGGCCCATTTCCATTCTTCCAGTGCTGGCTGAAGTATCAGACAAATTTGTAAATTATCAGATCCTTGAGTATCTGGATACACTTGTCATCATTACTCTCGAACAATCAGGTTTTACATGCAAACACCAAACACAGTACCTCTACTACCTTTGTAAAAGTAACCAATGACTGGTTTACATCGCTGAGTGAGAAACAAATGGGACCTTTTTCATTGCTCTATTCTGAGCAAAGCTTTTGACATAGTGGACCGTAATATTCTACTAACTAAATTTGCTAATACTGGCATCTTCAGTACATCAGTGTCACGGTTTCAAAAAGAATAGTTACGTAAGAACTTACTGTAATAATAGATCTTCAAGAGACTTTCCTCCATTAGGCCACACCTTTGTAACTTCAAGTTGTCAGTGCTAGGACCACAGAGAAACTGTCTACCAGCCAGGGGCTGCCCACCGTAACGTGTAGTGTAGACATGTATACAATGTGGGTGGCCCCATCATGCCTCAGTTCCTCACCGGAGATTAGCCTTGGAAGGCCCCCAACTACGAGGAACCAGGAGATTAGACCAGCACCAGGCTCCCAAGGAGGGGCATGGGGCTGGAGACAGGATGCATGGAGTAAGGTTTTAGGCACAGCATCTGATATAACGCTCATTGAAATCGAAAGAGGAAGGAGGAGGGTACAGCATGACTTAATAGAGGAGATTATCTCAAAGATCTACTGTTAAGGTAAGTTCTTATGCAACTGTTTTATCTTTATCGAGGATATCATTCACCTCAGTAGGCCACACCTTTGGAGCGACACTCAAGCAGTACAAAGCACAAGGAAGGATGATACAATCTGACATGTGATCAGGTCATAAGGCTCTGTGGTACAGCAACCTAAACCAGCACTTCAGTGAGAGATGATGTCCAGACCGTAAGGTTTAGTGAAAGTGTGAACAGTGCTCCATGTCGCTGCAGCACATGACAGCAGTAGGGATATTGCTGAAATAAGCAAGAGAAGTGGCCATACCCCTTGTGGAGTGACCATGAAAAACACCAGGAAGTTACTTCCCGTACTTCCTGTAACAAAATGTAATACAACGTGCCTTAGACACAGGAGCGCTCTCTTTCCTAGGGGCGAATGTAACAAAAAGCTGAAAGGACTTTCTGTAGTCCTTAGTGCGATCAGTCTAGTATCTCAGTATTCTATGTTCATCTAAAGTATGGAGCAGCACCTCACCCTGGTTGGCATGCTCGGGACAATAGCCAGGAAACATAAGTCACAACTCGTGGCAGGCTCAAAAGGAGCCAATATCAATTTTTCAAGAACGAAATTCAAGTCCCCCTGCGGGACAGGATGTTTATATGAAGAATACATCTCAGAAATGTATGGGACACCTCTAGTTTGGCAAACGTATGACCATCAATACGGGCTTGGGGGCCGGCCCGGTGGCGCTGAGGGCTGAGGCGCTAGACGCCACACTTCGCGCTACGCCGGCAGCCCGGGTTTGGGAACGGACTCGGGCAGCCGGGGTCGGTGGGGGAGGGAGGATCGAGCGCCCAACGGATGCCTCCTCCCTCAGGGGTGGTGACCAAGAACGCCTACGTTCTGCATCCCTTCCATAGCCAGTGGAAGCACCGCAGTAGAAAGGGATGGGCGGCTTCGCTCCGTCGGAGCCGGGAGGGGGACGCCGCGGCGATGAGGGCTGGCGCATCAGCACGTAGCCACCGGCACATACGCCCTAAGCGCACGGCGTCCCCAGGGGCGGGCGGCGTGGGGAGAAAACTGAAAAACACTCCAGCTGCCCTAGATGAAGTCCGCCCTAAGTCTACCCGGACCACCTACAAGGACAGACCCCAATGTGCCAGGGAGAGGAGGAAGGGCACTCTAGGGGCAGATCCCTAAGGTGGGTGTCGGGGACATGAGCGGATGGAAGGAGGGCACCGGGTGGGAAGGAGGATAAAGATGAAAATAAAAAAAAAATACGGGCTTGGAAAGATGATATAGCAGCCAAATGTACTGTAACAGGGGAATTCTGTAGGCCAGAGTCATTTAGGAAAGCAAGTATTCCAACACAGCATTCACAGGACATTTCAAAGTGTTCATATTCCAGGAACTAGACCACAAAGTGAAGCTATCCATTTCGGGGAATAATTATTTCTGGTAGAAGGCTTCATAGCCAGAAGCGGGACATCAGCAATCTAAGGGGATACCCCAATGTCCAATGGCTATGGAGCCAAGCATGCAGATGCAGGGACTCCAGGTTCAAATGGACCAGGGATACCGTATCCTGTGACAACAGACCCTGACCCTGAGGCAGAGGAACAGATGCTCCACCGCCACAAGCTGAAGAAGTACAAACCTATCTGGAGAAGCCAGAATGGCGCAATGAGGATGAGAGTGGCACTCACCAGCAGCTTCAGCAGAACCCTCTGTATTAGAGGAATGGGAGAAATGGGCATAGGACTTTCCTTTTCCAGGAGAGGGACAACACGTCTTGCCAAAAAAAAAAGGCACAAGTTGACAAGCCTTGTTTAGCGTGGACTTAATCCGCCTGAGTGCTGTGTTATTCGCAGCCCCATATACTACTAGGCTGTAATCAATAATTGACAGCACTGAGCTAGTAACGGCAATTTTTACAGCCTCATGGGTAAGGCATTGTTTGTTACGGTATAGTAGGCCCAGCTTGGCATTGGCTGATTTGGCTATCCTATCAATGTGCTGTTTGTACGATAGGGTGCTGTCCAGGATTACACCTAAATATTTGAAATCTTGTACCGTCTCAAGGGGGGAGTTAAGATTATTGCAGATTTGAAGTTGGTACGACCTGTGTTTATTATGAGCTGAGGTGAGCATCATTGTTTTAGTTTTTTTTGTAGTTTAGCAATAAGTTGGAGTAGAGGAACTATTGCAATGGGCAGTGAAATTAGACTACATCAGGTTTTCCACAGTAGTGGGGTCATGATGTCTAGGGTAAAATACAGCACCATCTGCGTATAGTAAGACATTGTCTGTGACAGCTGGGGGAGGTGGTTAAGGAATAAACTGAAAAGCAGCAGGCACAAAATTGAGCCTTGAGGCATCTCAGTGAAACCAGTCAGTTTTTGGACAGAACATTTTGAATTTTCACTTTTGCTCTCTCCTGTGAGGTAGCTCCTGAACCATTATGGGACTCGATTAGCCTGTGTGGGAAGGTTGGTTAAGAAGCAGTTCATGATTACGGTATTGAAGGCCTTGGTGAGGTCTATATAGGTAGTCCCCACCAAGAGCCCTCTGTCTAGTGCACTGTGGATACAGCCTGTGAATTCAACTAGGGCAGCTGAGGTACTACGCTGCTTCTGGAAGCCGTGCTGTTGCCGGCATTGTAACTAGTACTTGTCCAGGTATTCTGTCAGTTGATCTGATACTATGCGTTCAAGCACTTTCGAGAGGGAAGGGAGAATTGAAATTGGTCTGTAGTTGGAGTGGTTGGTTCGGTCTCCAGATTTGTGGATGGCTGTGATCACTGCAGCTTTCTAAAGGTGAGGGAATTTCCCTGAGGTAAGAGAAAGGTTTAGGATTTTGGCTAGAGGTGAAGATAGTGTAGAGGGTGAGTTTTACTAGCTTACGGTCCAGCGTATCACTGATGGCTCTGGTCTTGAGCACTTTTGTGAGGTATTTCTTAGCCTTGGCTGGGGTTATAATTTTCAGGTAGAAGGGTGGCAGGGGGTTTCGGAGGGACACCGGGTCCTGCAGGCGTTTGTTGTATGACAACGGTTTGCGGAAGTCAGGAGGCAGTATGTCACTGAGGTCTGTGAATGCCTTGTTAAATGTGTTGGCTATGACGCTAGGGTCTTGGGAGAGAGTACCCTCCACATTTAGCAAGGTGGGTGGAGTCTTGTTGGGTGTACCTGAGATAGGTTTTATATTATCTCAGAGAATGCGCTATCACCACAGGAGTTGGTGAGTTCTGTTCTGAAATGTTGGCTTTTCGCCTGGCGGATTGCCCAGGTGCACCTGTTCCAAGCAGTTTTGTATGCCTGCATGTCCGCTGGTGAGCCAGAGATTCTAGCTCTGGCCCACAGGTCATCTCAGTGCTTCATTATATTTAGTAGCTGGGGAAAGATCTAGGAGTCGCCGGAGTCCCGAATCTTCCTTTTTGTTACAGGCACAAAAATATCACAGGATTCACTGAATTTCTGAATGAAACCTTCCAGTGCAGTATCAGCGTCATTAGTAGTATCTAAGAAGCTACAGTCTTGGAGCCTAAGGTGAGCATTCAAGGAAACCAGTTTCCCTTTTTTTATGACCTATTTGTGATCATCCTGGTTGGAACCTTGGGGGACTTGTCTGACCAGCTGAGAAGGATCAGGGAGTGGTCGCTGAGAGAATCAGAGAGGATTACTAATTTAGTTATTCTTACAGGTCTGTTCATGATGACCCAGTCGATAAGCGAGCTTGTGCTGGTGCGGTATGTGAAAAGGGTGGGAGAGTTTACTGCCTGGGTCAAGTTAAGGGTGGCTAAAGCATCTTTGTAGGGGGCTGTGCTAGGTGCTGCCCAGTTAATGTTAAAATTCCCCATCATTATCAGTTCCTTGTTCTGGCAGTGGTCAGCCAGGAAGTCATGAACAAATTTAAAACCACTAGAGTGGTCCTTGGGAGGGATGTATACTGATGCCACAGTTACTGATTTGCCGTTTGTGCCTAGCATTACTTTTAACACTAGGAGTCGGGAGTTATTTGTGGTAGCGATGGGTGGTAAAATCTGGGCCTGTAAATGGTCCTTTACAAAGACAGCACATCCACCCCTCGCTTGCCCAATGTGAAGCCTGTACAAAGGTGTAACCTGCTATCTGTATAGCCGAGTCATCAGTCATGGGGTTAAGCCAGGATTCAACTACTGATAGGATATCTGGTGTGTGTTGGATAACTCAGACTTGCAGGGAGTCAATTTTTACCAAAAGGCTACAGATGTTGATTGTGGCAAGAGTCAGGCCGTTGGCCAATCTGGGTTTTGCTGCGGTACCTGTACTGGGGCCAGGGTTAGGGTGTATATTCCCACAGAGAAGCAATAGAAGCCAGGCCATTTGGATTGCCTGCCACTTTAGGTACGCTAGTGCCAAAGTTTATTGGCAGGAAAATACTCCATTGAGCAGGCTCATTTACAAGGAGGTCCTGAACAAACAGTAATCACAACATAAGTAACATATAATACATGAATATTACAGAACAATAAATCAGTGACATAGCACACAAAACCTAATGGACAACAGTACAACATCATCTGTAAAGAAATGTGAGGAGTACCAAGGAGGACGGAAGTGCTTAGCGAGTTGCTTGGTAGGAGCTGGGGAGGGAGGCGTAGGAGGGAAAGGTGAAAACCGGGGGGAAGTGAATAGCTGTGTGATTTTGAATGGTGGTGGTAGTTGGGTGGCTGAAGCAGGAAGCAATAGAGAGTGGTAGTTTGGTGGAGATGGAGGTTGTGTGCTAGGAAGGATAGGGTGCTGTGGTGACAAGGGGTGGGGGAAAGCTGCGATATGCACTTGGGAGGTGAGGGCTAGGTAATGGGAGCTGGGGTGGGAAGGGCGCACTGGATGGGGATGAGAGATGAGATAGAAAGGGGTGAGCGTGGGGTGAAGTTGATACTTGAGAGGGACTGAGGGAGGTAGACGTTCTAGAGGCATGTACATAGCTGTCAAGATTGCTGAAGGCCAGCTTTCTGAAACTATTTAGAGGAATTAGGTTTTGTAATTTGAGTTTTAGATTGGGCTTTATTCCAGGCACTCAGGAGAGTAGGCTTATGGCCATGTCCCCAAAGCGAGATCAGGCACTTGGTACATCTAGCAAGATGTATGAGGTACTTCATAGGGGGTATGGGCAGACCGTATGTGAAATAGTTTTGTTATGTATGGAGGAGCTTGCAAGGAGGCTTTGTAGAGCCAGGTGAGGGAGTGAATGAGGCATCTAGCTGAAAGAGAGGTCCAGCCCAATGTGGCATATAGACTGCAATGGTGGGTTTGATGGTAGGCATTGGTAATAAAACAGTTGCCCTATGGTAAAGAACATCAGGCTGGTGAAGCAAGGAGTCTGAACAGTGACCATAAACTATACTGGCACGGTCTAGGAGTGGCATGAATGTTGACTGAACTATTTGCAAACTAGCCTCAGAGGTAAAAAGTGATTTGCTCCTGAAAAAGAAGCCAATTCTTTGTCTTAGTTTCTTCGCCAGTGATGCTATATGGCCAGAGTATGTCAGGTGTTGGTCTAGCTCACATCCTAAATATATGACTTTATTAACTACCTCAGCATTGTCATCCAGGAGGGTCTTGATGGGGGGCAGTGATGTGAGCACATTTGTGATGGAGGTCATAAGGTTGGAATGGAAATACGTAACTTTTCTTTTTCTAGCATTTAATAGAAGTTTTGATTGGGTGAGGCTGTATTGAAGCAGGTTAAATTCTGACTGGAGCTCTTTGTGGGCTTCAGCTACTGATGGTCTGGATAGGAATATTACCATATCGTCCGTGAACAGATGTAATTTTGCTGAGCTGATGTTGTTGCCTATGGAATTGACATACAGTATATCACGAATAGGAGAGGTCCAAGGATCGAGCCTTGTGGTACTCCTCTCATTACAGGAAGGAGATGGGAGAGGGAGTCATCCGCTTTCACCTGTTGTAATCTATTAATTAGCTAGCTATTGAACCATGCCAGCGCAGAGCTGGAAACACCATTACAATAAAACCATGCACCCAAACAGGGACATGAACCCTGGACCCTCAGATTAAAAGTCTGATGCTCTACCGACTGAGCTATCTGGGCTTGCGAGTGGTTAGATTTAGTGGGTTTGTGATGCTTGACTAAGGAACTGGTGATTATCATATTAGTGATTGTTGCTGTTACACTGTGGAATTTGAAACTGCAGGCGGCCTCTGCCATTGTGAAACAAGTAAGGGATACTGCTAATCTGTGCATGTACAGACATCTGTTCTACATGGTGTGTCAACCTGTCAATGTACGTTACCCGTTACAAGCTTGTATTCTGTGCAACTTTTATAAAATGAATAAAATTCAAAGTTAAAAATAAACAAACCAGAGAGTTGCACCTCCTTCTGTGTATCCTTAAGTAAAGGTGTACCCCAAGGATCTATATTAGGAATTATTTTTAATGACCTTGATATCAACTCTGATAATACTCAGCTTCATCTTTATACTGATGATACAGTCCTGTATGTTTTCAGATCCTCCCTGACCATAACAGTAAACAATGTACAAGCTGCTGCTTTCGATAAGCTAAATACCAATCTCTATTCGTCTAAGCTCTTGCTAAATGTCTCAAACTAAATTCATGGCTCTCTCCCTGCTGTTAATGTAAATGAAAATAATGCTGCAGACGTTTGTTCCCCTGACTGGTCTGAGACAGTTTCCGAGCCACCGGCCTGGGGCCAGTTTCACCACTATACATGAGCTTTCTTTGTTGCACTTAGTTTTTATGGTTGTGGATGGAGCCTACAGCCATTTTGCTATCTGTAGCTTGAAAATGGAGTTTTGTGGAACACATTTTTTGAACTTTTCAATGTATCCTTCCATATCTACAAATCACTATGACAACTAAAATAAAATAATCCCTTCTTTCTGTTTAGAATGTTGGACACATAACTCCAAGCTGCTCATCAGATGGCCATTAGGAAACTGAAACAGCTTGTTAAATATTGGTTGCCTATTAAACTGGAGATATGTTTACCCCCTTCGAAATACAACAGCTTGCATATTTTAATGATTGGCATTTAAACATTTTTTGCTCATATAAATAAAGACTTGCTTGCTTTTTTTAATCATATTTCTTTTTCTCGGCTACTGTGGTGTAACCGGTGGGGGCATCTAGCCACCGGCTCTGCCCACCTGGAGAGCAGCAGGCTCACTCGCATGATGGGGGTCTGGTGCGGCCGCACCCTGCCCCCGCCAGAGGGCCCTTTATGCCACTCCGAACCAGGCTGGGCCCAGACCCCCCAGTGCGATTCCATGACAGTCCTCCGAGTGGTGCAGAGCTCGGCCATCAAGCTGCATGGTCGTGCCCAGCCATTTTCCTCATAGTTGTGACCCCTGGAGTGTGGACGTGCAATGACATCAAAGACACAACATGCCATCTGCCGCACTCCACCCCAACGGCACCTACTCTAGTAATGCCCCCGGTCGTCACCAGGGGCCGCTGCAGAGCGGTGATAACCCTTCAGCCCTCCCAGGGACAGGAGAGCAGTCCCACGGATGCTCGATCCGATTCCTCCCTGCCGAACGGGTCATTTTTTTTGCGATTTACTTACTTTTTCTGGCGAGCCCCCAAACCCCTTGAACAGGCTCGCCCCCACAGTACCAGACCCTTACACTGAAGCCCCAGAGTGGAGCCGCCAAGTGGAACTGTCGTGGCTGAAGGGTCATGCACCGGCCTGGCTCATACACGGGGCCGGCATTTTCCAATTAGAGTCCCCTGGGAGCTAGAACGTGCAATGACGCAAGGGTGAGTGCATCTATCCTAGCTCCACCCCATATCTAGGTGCGGCGTACTTTGTCTGCCAGCCTCCGCTAGAAGGCTATCGATGCCAACACTCTGGGGTCCTCCCCACCCCAGAGAAGGAGAGCAGTCCTCCAGACACTCTATCCTTCTCCTCCCCTGCTGACCCCCGACGACCCGTGCCTGAACACAGGTCGCCGGTGTGCTGCGAGGTGTGGTGCCAGCACCTCAACCCTCAGCACCACTGGGCCGCCGACCGGTGCGTTCTGAACCCGGTCGCCTGTGTAGCGCGGAGTGGCGATACGCCAACTCCACAGCCGCGTGTTGGCTTTGCTATTAATTCAGTTGGGGATGAATGTCTTTCAAGAAGGATTCATACCTCATAAATGTTACCCTTTCCCAGCAAACTTTGTAAAGATTTACACTGTTTTAACCTCTCAAGACCTATCTGATAAAATGCCAGTTCTCCAGTGAACTACCCAGACTAAATACATACATTGCCTTTTGACAGAAAGGGCTATAGCCTGCTTCCCAAACATAACAGATAAGAGCTACTGAGATCACTTATAGTAAGAGTGTATGTGTGTGTGTTTGTTTGGGGGAGAGGTGGAGAAACAGTCAAATTCTGGCAAGGGAGACCTCATCTACTGAATTGACTGCTGACAAACCATGAGTGATACAGAAGCAAATGATGTGATACCTTTATTGGACCAACATAGATGTAACAAAAAAACTTATACCATTTATAAAATTCTGATCAAACAACTGCAAACAGAAGACTGTTTTTTGTCTTTTTATAATATGATATACTGAGTGTGTATTTACTGAGTAGCTGGATCAGGGCCTTGATAAAATAATAATATTTACTTAACTCATTCAAGATTCCATCAGGTGGACAGAAAAAAGTCTATAAGAATTTGTCTGAAAACTAACAAATATAAGATGCAAAAATAGCATTTGTGTGTATATAAATGTCTCTATCTGCAATAAATTTGTTTACAGGCATTACTAGTATCTTTTGAAAGATTGTCTGACTTGTGATTACTAATTTTGAGTACAGTTCATGGAATAATGAGCTTGATATTTGTTATTTCATATAGTCCCCCATTATGTGTTATGCATAGCATATAAATCCAAATCATTCCAAGGCCATCGTGACATATAATATTAATACTGAACAGCAAATCAGAGCTCTTTTCCTAATTAAAGGTTGCTGATATAATAAATAAAGAACAAAGTCACAAATAAGGAACCAGTGGCTTACGAAAAAATCTACAGGGATTTGATTCTGCTTTTGTGGGAAAACACAGGGAAAATGAGGGTTTCTTACAGAGTAATGGTTATTTGGATCTGGCAGCACTGAATATTTCTTATCCTATATTTTGTATCCTGGATAAGGCAGGGGAGATGCTACATCTCATTGTCACGTGGATGTTCATTTACACATTTTTGCACTGTATTTACTCAGGCTGTCCCAGATTAGGTGCAATATCTTGTTTTCATTGGGGTCACGATTCTACCATTTTTATAATGTATTTATTCAGGCTACCTAGTCCAGAGCCCGCGTATTCAAAGGAGATATGCAGTGCATCCCAGTGGAAAAGGGAGATGTGCGGCACAACTCCAACAATGTGCAGCAGCGCGATATTCAAACATGTGGGATGCACCGGCCGCAAGGGAATGGGCCAGGGCACACACAAATGGTATGCCGTTCACGTAAAGAGGACAATCCCATGCATATGCCGTGCGGCAGCAATTCAGTGGAAATGTGCCCCTCACAGTCCAGCACACCGCGGCCCACAGTTAGGCCACGAATAGCTGGCCTAACCCGGCCAGCCACTCACAGGCAGGCTGCAGATGTGCACCCAGGTAGCAGCCTGGCAGCCCTGGTGGACTAGATGTACCCCCTTTCCATTCCAAATCTAGCCAAATCCCATCCCTGAAGAGCTCCATAGTGTAGGGCCCCCTACAGACCTGACTGCACCAGAGGAAACCATGGTCCATATCCATAGTCTAGAGGACTCCCATCCACCACCCTGTACAGAGACACCCTCACTCCCCCATACCCAACTGGTTGCAAAGATTGGCACTGCCCTCCACACTCTGCCAAGGCCAGCCATTGACTGCACTGCACCCGGGCTGCAGACCTTCACTATGGAATGACCCAACTGGCTATGCCATGCATTGGGGCACCATGCCAGCTGAGGATCCACCAGTGTATGCAGCTGTGTGTACTTCCCAGGCAAACTGGAGAGGGAATTTACATACCTCCAATGCATGCCTTGCCGATACTGCATCTTCCTGCTGTCATACACCACTGCAAGTCCACACTCTCGCCCCGTTTCCCCTGTGTAACATACCACCCTCCGGACTGCTGAAGTATCCTGGGTGCCATGGGGTGTGGTATCCTGTAATGCCATTTGCAGTGTACATTTCAGGCTATAGATAGTTCATCCACAGTCTCCTTAATTGTACAAATGAATGGGAGGTCAGCTGTAAAATGCCTGTTTTGGGACCTGTGTTGAGTGGGTACAGCACTGGCCGTCACCCACACCGAGCAGTGCAATGGCACTGGGATAATGGATCTGCATGCCAGTGCCTTCGGAATTTGGCCACTGGGTGTTACACCCACACACAGCTCATGCCTATGTATAACACATTCCAGCATTCTACTGCAAGTGCACCGCCACCCGCTGATAGAGTAGTATGATCCCATTACAGAGCCAGTTATCACAATGGGATGAGCAGGAAGGGGGTGTCTATGCACCATTGAGGGGGAGCAGGGGCCACTACACTATGGACATGGACTGTAGGTGTATTCAGGTGCAATTAGGGATGGCATTGGGGTCCCTACAATATGGAACCGATACAGCCTGGGCTCTGGTATGATCAGGGCTGGTGGAACGGGTGGGGGGGGGTGCCACTATACCAAAAGAGACTTCAGGGCCTGTCCCACATGACAGTGACTGGGGTGGGGGCATGGGGGGGCGACAGCTGCTCTAGCACATTCATCCCCATGCCAACATGCAAATGGACTGGTAATGAGCATGCATAAGGCCCCTTTGCACCCTGCATGCTCTATTAGTTCATTTGCATTCCTGGGCTGAATATCGCCCATGGGGGCTGCGGTGCATACCTGTATGTGCAACACATTCCCCCTGGAAGGTATTCAGTCAGGGTCACCCTGGATGCACTTGACTTGGCAGCGGCCTGCACTGTGACTCCCAACCAGGGTCACATTTTCAACAGGAACGATGAAGCCCGCCAGGATGAAGTGCAGTGTCACAGGTTTACTGCATGGCAAAAGGGATTAACTCCCTTTGAAACTGCATTGTTTGCTGCAGTAACTCTACTGCAGAATTCTGCAATGCTGCACTTCATCCTGGTGGGCTTCACTGTATGCACACCATGTACCGGTGGCGTATTCTCTTTTAATATTGTATCAGTGCCGACCGGCGCACCCTCTTTGTGCAATGCAGATTTCTCCTCATGCATCGATCCAGCACTTAACTATATCCCCCAGATATAAACATATTGTTTTTTGTGCATTCTGATTTTACATAATGCAGCATAATATTGTGCAGATGTACAGCCCCACTGAAAACAAGATGCCATTTCTTCTGTGAACTATCCAGGCTAAATATATAGCAATCGGGAGGCATATTCCAGGAAAACAGATTGTAAAAGTGTGTAAAAGGAAGACTGCATTGAAACTGTCTCTCCACAGATCTGCATTGTGAAATTCATTAGAAATAATGGGTAAAAGCATCCCAAAAGCTTTTCACAGCCACATCAGCTTTGACCAGACTCTGTTTTTTCCTGCACCAACTCCATTTAGTGTAAATTTACTATTATCAACTCCATGCTGTTATGGATCACCAACACTAGTGAAATTGGGAGTGAAAAGAATTTCTGGGGAAAGTTAAATTCAAAACCAGATTTTCAGGATCACAGCCTAGTGCACTAACCACTACACCGTGCTGGCTGCTGCCTAGCAATTTTGTGGTTAGACACATATGTGATAATAACTGATCCCAGACCAGTTCAGCTGGAAGGAGGAACTGGTCTCAGATCAAGTGGCGTGGAAACTGGTGTAAGATCAGGCAGCTCTCAAGCTGGTCCCAGACCAGTCATCAGGGGAAAAATCTTCCTATACTGTGCAATAACCCTATGCCATTTATTAACACACTGTCAGAGGAACAACTGGAGCTGATAGAGAACTACAAATACTTAAGTCTGTGGTTGGATAGCTGGCTGTCATTTTCTGCCCACACAGACTCACTGTGTAAACAACTGTGCATGAGGTTAGGTTTGTATTTTAGAAACAAATTATGCTTTCCTTTAGATGCAAAAACAAAGAGATTAGGGCAAGCTACTTTTATTCCTCTGCTTGACCATGGTGATGTATATGGTTATGCCTAGCCAGACCTGATGTGCTGTACAACTGAGCATTGCGCTTTATTACCAACCTTCCTGCCAGAACACACCAGTGCGCCATATACTCGGCTGTAGGATGGACATCTCTCACTACAAGAAAACTAAGGAACCTCCAAACTTGGACTTTTAAAGCCCTAAGAAATACACTTCCATTATACACAGTGTCCCTGTTAATAAGACCGCTGGGTTGTACAGCCAGAGAAAAAAAATTACATGTGCTTCTTCAGTATACCCAGATTTTCCACCAATTTCGGTGAAAAGGCCTTCAATTGGACTGTTCCTTCCCACTGGAACAACCTATAAGAATTGCTTAAAATGAACTCATTTATCAGCCTCAATTCTTTTAAAGCATTAATTCTGACCCACTGCGCTGACAAATGTGTGAGTGCAACTCTCCTGCCCGACTCGATATACTGACAGATTATAACTGTCATGCTTTTAATGTGTTTGCCCCTTTTTTCCTTCCTGCAGCACTAGACTTCTTTGTATTTATTTCCTGGGTTTGAATTTGACTTAGCTGCTGTATCTTGTGACAAATTTCCTTGGCTGCATTTCTGACAGTTCTAAAATATTGTATTGTAATGTCCTCTGTGCTACCCAGGACCTCCTTGTAAACGATCTCTGCCAAGTGGAGCTTTCCTCCTGGTACGGTAAATAAGTACTGTACAAATACTGTTATCAAGTGGCAGTATTTTAAACATGCTTGTTCCTGACGGCATGTGTGGTTACAGAGTACAGAAAGTCTGTCTACTGTAGTGGTCTACGGTAAACTTTGCAAAAATTAGTACAGACAACATATAAATACAAATATGCAGATACAGGTATACAGATATAGATAAAGATATACCTTTTATGCCACAGTTGTAGCCACCTACCTCTGGCTCCATATCGCTGGTCTGACAGACGGGTCTCTACCTGTTGCTACTACTTGCTGTACACCCTATGTTCCCCTCCAGACTTGCAACCCCCTACCAGTCAGCCTGTTGAGGGTGACTGGTGAGCTAGGACTTCACCTGGATGTTTGGCTAGTGAAGGAAAGGCAAAATGGTGTGGGAGTGACATGGGGGTCTGCCCACATGTCACATGTCTTGACCCTCTGTATGTTTAGTCCCCTTAATGCCCCTCCCACCACCCAGCACAGTGAGATTCCACTGGGGAATGCCATACATCGTGTGGTTAGCCAAGCTGCCAACATCATTTCACACCTAGATGCTGCTGCAAGAGTGGCATTCCAAACCACCCAGCTGACAAAGGACAGTATGCGTCATCTTCCCTGTTGGCCTCCGATCTTAACGTGCTAGGCTCAGGGCATGAACCCTGTTCGTCAGCATGCACTGCAGTCCGCCACTCAGCACTATGCTGCCAGCAAGGCACATCTAGCAGTCTTTGTCCAGAAAAGGTCTAGGACCAAATCTCCTAGGAGACTGAATCACCCCTCACCCTGGTAAAGAGTAGTCCGCCAAAACTGGTACTGAATCACACTGGTTGAAAGCCTGTACATCAGCCACACTGAGACTGAGAGCGAGTCAAACTATAAAAAAAATCCTCTTCACGTCTCTTGGCTACTAAACCAAAATACTTAGTGGTCCAATCTCCTGAAATAGTAGCCACTGGATGCAACTGTGCAAACAGGCACCCAAAACCTAGCAGGCATATGGTCCCTAAAACATCGTAGTTAGTGAGCACTGATGATTTGTAAGTGGCCATTGGATTCTTTACTGCCTGGTTTCAGCTGTACGAATGGCAGGCTTTAGCTTGCAACACCCTATGTCCTTTGCCTTTCTTAGGCAATAAATTAATCGCCCAGTCCTGGCGGGAACATACTGCACTAAGGAGCTCAGAGACCCAGGTTTCAGAGACAAATCTGCTTCATAGCACCCAGCCTGGTAGAGGCTGGACTCCGGGTCTGGGAGCCCAGGCTGGTGGGAGTGGACCCCAGGTCCTGGAACCCAGAATGGTGGAGAGGAGACACGGGCTTCCAGAATACAGGCTGATGCAGGTCAGACAAAGCTCCCCAAACTCAAGATGGTGTGAGCAGACTCCAGTACCCGAAACCCAGGCTGGTGAGCATGGACTCCAGCAACGGGAGCCAAGGTTGACGGAAGCAAACTCCCAGCTCCTGAACCCACAATGATGGAGGACAACCCTGGCTTTCAGAACTCTGACTGGTGCAAACAAGCTCTGTCTCCTCATAGCAAGGCTGGTAAGGGGTAGACTTCTACTCTGGGAACCCAAGCTAATGGGAGTGGACATCAGCTCCTGAAACGCAGAATGGTGGCTGGAAGACTCCAGTTCCTAGAGTCCAGGCTGACAGAAGTAAACTCCATCTCCCATAAAACAGAATGATGGAAGGCAAATCCAAGCTACCAAAACCCAGGCTGGTGGAGGGAAGACATCTTCTCTCACAACCCAGGCTGATAAGAGTGGATCCAAGCTCCTGGAATGCAGAATGGTGAAGGGGAGACCTAGGCTTCCAGATTACAGGCAGGTGAAGGTCAACCCAGCTCCCAAAACCCAGACTGTTGTAGAGTACACTACGGCTCCCAGAATCAAGCTTGACTGAAGGCAGACCCCATCTTCTACCAATCCAAGCTATGGAGAGCAGATTACAGCTTCCAGTTTCTAGACTAATGGAGGGCAGACTCCAGCTCCTGGAACCCAGACTTGAGTAGGGAAGACGCCATATCCCTGAACCCAGATTAGTGCAGGGCAGAGCCCAGCTCTTAGAATTAAGACCTGTGGAGGGCGGACTACAACTCTGGGAATCCAGGCTGGTGGAGAGCAAATTCCATGTCCTGGAACCCAGACTGGTGGAGAGATGATTCCATGTCCTGGATCTCCCATATGGAGGGCAGACTATGGCTCCAGAAACCAAGGCTGGTAGACAGCAGCCTCCGGTTTCAGGAACCCAAGCTGATGGATAGAGGACTCAAGGTCCTAGAACCCAGACTGGAGGACAGCATACTCCAGTTTGAGGAATCCAGACTGCTGGAGAGCAGACTCTAGGTCCAGGAACCCAAACCTGTGAGGGCAGACTGTGGCTCCAGGAACCCAGATCTGTGGAGAGCAGATTCCATCTCTTGGAACTCAAACTGGTGGAGGGCAGATTCTGATTTACATTACCCAGGCTGGTGAAGAATAGACTACAACTCTGGGAACCCAGTCTGGTGGAGACAAGACCCTGGCTCCTGGGAACCTAGGTTGGTGGAGGACAGCAGACTACAGTTCCCTGAACCTAGACTGGTGGAGGGAAGAAGCCCGCTTCTAGAACCCAAACTGGCAGACTCTGGTTTACATTACCCAGGCCGGTGGAGAACAGACGACGCTTTGGGAACCCTGGAAACCCAGGCTGGTGGACAGCAGCAGATGGCAGCTCCTTGAATCTGGACTGGTAAAGGGAAGACGCCTGCTTTTCGAACCCAAATTGGTGGTGTGCAGACTCCATTCCTGGAACCCAGACTCTGGCTTCTAGTGTCCACGCTGGTGGAGAGTAGATGCTGACTCCCGCAATCCAGACTGGTGAAAAGCAGTCTCCATCTCTCTGAATGCAGACTAGTAGAGGACAAACTCTTGCCACTGGCAACTAGGCCACTGTAGGCCAAGTACAACATGAAGATGTCAAACTTAGGTCCGGTTTCCCACTGTCCTTGGACTTGGGTTAAAAACGGCTACAAGCTCCAGCAGAAACTGAATCCTGCAGGAGGGCATAGCCAACTGTGTATGTGTTTTTTTTTTTTTACACACCTGAGGTGACTGATAACCTATAGACCTTGAGGGCAAAGCTTGAGAAGTTTATGTGGTCATCATAAATTGAAGGTTTTTAAAAGAAAACTTCACCAGCACACACAGTCACTAATTAACTGGTGCAGCAACATGAGCATGAGAATCATGCTTCCCAACAGGGAAAGTAAAGCATGAGTGCTCCAAATGCCATAATAACTGGAAGAAGTGAGTGTCAAATTCGAATCTGCTATTGAATACCTTGAATAGATAGATAGATAAAGGTTTTATTTATAGAGCACCCCTTTCCGGGGATTTGGAGCACTTTACATTAAAAACAAAATTTCAATGCAATGCAATATTGAATAATTTCAAGCCAGCAGCAATAAAAATTCTTAAAAACGCATCTATCCATACATAAAGTAGGATACTATATCCAATTTTCATTATGGTTATGAATAAAATGCCTGTTGAAAAAGGAGCATTTTAAGACCTGTTTTAAAGGCTTCTACCGAGGGTGCCTCCCGAAGATGTCTAGGTAGTGAGTTCCACAGGGTAGGCACGGCAACTGAGAACACATGGTCCCCAGAATGCCACAGCCTAACTCTGGGAACTTCCAGGAGGCTACCCTTGCCAGAACGGAGAGCCTGGGTCAGATGGTGGAGCTCCAGGAGATTTTGCAGATAGGCTGGTCCCTGATTGTGCAGGACTTTGTAGCTAAGGCGCCCTAACTCGAAAACAATTTCCACCTGACCAGCAGCCAGTGCAGTTGGCGGAGGACAGGAATAATATGATTGCTTCTAATACCAGGCATATTAGAAGAATACCCAAATACTGGGGTATATTCGGGTATTCAACGGCATGTATTCAATTAGACTAAGATGTCATGAGGTCTTCTGAGTAAATCCCAAGGATGCACAGAGAGCTTTCCCAGAGCTTTACCACGTGAAGTGCCTTACTTCAGAGAGACCCTTTAGCTCAGAAGAAGCTGTTGCTCTCTGTGAAGAAGTTGGGCTTTTCTGAATCAAATTTAGAAAACAAAATAGTCTTTGCAAGCTTTTTTTTTTACTCTTCTGTTTGCTGAATCTTAGTTGAGACTGTGGTGCTCCACTTGACCGACTGATCAATTGCTAAGTAGCTTTTTTTTAACAACAGAACAAATCCTGTTGCAATCTTCAGGCAAGGGTCTGTCTGCAGTTGCAGACTAGGCTTCAAGCTAGCTCTTGCCTGCTGGATAGCTGGCTGAAAAAGGGCCTGTTCCAGTGATTTCTTCAGACTTTTGACTTACAGTGCTGAAAAACAGAATTTATAATTTTCAGTAACTACTACTGTGTCTGTGCACATTTTTTTTTGTGTGTGTTTACTGTGTCCTGTAGCTGTTTTAATTATTGTTCAATGTTTTGGTGAATAAAGTAGTGCTTGTGTATACTTGCAATGTTTTGAACTTTGGCCTTTCTCTATTCCCACTCTTGGTAGATAAGTTGGGTAGCAAGTAGGGAATAGAAGGACCAGCACCAAGGGTGAGCAGAGTGCCAGAGGAGGAGGAGGCAGGGGAGGATGGTGGGTGTTTTCAAGAACGCTAAGCGGGAACTGCCGTGGGAGGCTGGCCTTTATTTGGGATGTGGTAGGAACTATTCTCATTGAACCTCGGGCTTTAGCCCTCCCATTCAATGTTTTGGTGAACACAGTAGTACTTGTGTATACTATACTTGTAATGTTTTGAACTTTGGCCTTTCTCTATTCCCACCCTTGGCAGGTAAGTCAGGTAGCGAGTAGGGAATAGAAGGACCAAAATGATTACCTCCCCCAAGTACAACTAGTAGCATGCAGAAGACTAACCCCCAGGTGGACGAAACCTCTAAGAACCCATGGCTACTGACCCACCCATCTTCAGGGCAAACTAAGAGGAGATGATCCTAGATTCTTAGAGCAATATTCTAATTTTTGAGTAAGGTGTAATGTTCGTAGTGATGAAGTTCCATCTTCCGTGTCTGTTGAATGATGCATTCAGGAGGGTTGTTTCTTGAGGTTGAAGAGGCAGGCCCAGTCTGAAGAAATGTCCAGATCCCGAATATGGATTAAGACTAGCTGGAAAAAGGGTTGAACGTAGTCCAGAATTTAAATGAGATATTGGTTGATATTCGATGGGGGTATAGAATCAATGAGAGCATGAGTTGATTAAATGAGCTGCCAGACTCCAAATTGTGGGAGGTATGATGGGTTATCAAAACTTTAATCTGTCAGACTTTGTAGAAAGTAAGGGCAAGATATAGTGCTTGATTCCTTTGTAGAGTGGCAAGTGGTTCAGATATTTGCAAGGTTCTCAGAAGAGCTTGATTTCAGCACTGATTAATAAAAAAATGTGGGAACTGAAAAGGCTAGACGACGAGGTAGTAGAGGCGTTAACATCCAAATTAGGGTCTCATGGCTTAGAGTTCAGCAATTCACACTGTTTCGTTAAGTAGGCATCTATGCAGATGATCAAGGATTCAGAGAGAAGCTTTAGGTACCTGGTAGGATGGGGTAACATAGAAACATAGAAACATAGAATTTGACGGCAGATAAGGACCGCTTGGCCCACCCAGTCTGCCCATTTCCCTACCTACTGGATAAGCTGCAGATCCTAGTTAACCAGCAGCCTACTTCTTTCTACCCCCACCCCCCAGAATTGCCTTATGACTATCCCATGCATGCTTGAATTCCACCACTGATTTTGACTCCACAACCTCCTCCGGAAGGCCATTCCATGCATCCACAACCTCTCTGTGAAAAATACTTTTAAATTACCTCTGAGCCGCCCCCTATCTTCAAATTGTGCCCTCTTGTTCTTGCACACCTCTTTTTTGAAAGATGCTACCCTCTTGGACTTTGTTAATTCCCTTGAGGTACTTGAAAGTTTTATCATGTCCCCCTCCTCCTTTCCTCGAGGCTATACATATTAAGCTCCTTAAGTCTCTCTCTCAGTGTCCTCCGTGCAGACCCTGCACCATTTTAGTTGCCTCCTCTGGACAGCTTCCATCCTGTCTATGTCTTATGGAGATTGGGTCTCCAGAACTGCACACAGTACTCAGATGGGGTCTCACCAGCTGTCTGTACAGAGGATAATAACTTCCTGTTTTCTACTGGTGATGCCTCTCCTATGCATCCCAGTATCCCCAGCCCTCCTTGCTGCCTTCTCACATTGCTTGCCCACCTTTAGGTCATCTGATATGACTACCCCAGGTCCCTTTCCATTTTTGTTGTTGTTAGTATCTCACCCCCCCATTGTGTACTCTTCCCCTGGGTTTTTGTTTCCCAGGTGCATTACCTTGCACTTCTTAGCATTGAATCTAAGCTGCCATACATTTGACCATTCCTCTAACCTTGCCAAGTCCCTCATCTTTCCACCCCACCCTGTGCATCAACTCTGTTGCAGATCTTAGTGTCATCTGCAAAGAGACATACTTTTTCCTTCCAGTCCTTCTGCAATGTCGCTATAAAGACACTGAAGAGGACTGGTCCTAATACTGAACCTCAGTGTACCCGCTAGTAACCCTCCTTTCTTCTGAGTGGACTCCATTTACTATTACTCTCTGTGTCCTATTCTCCAGCCAATTCTTTACCCAGGCTGTCATCTTGGGACCCATCTTGGGTAATTAAAAGATTTCTGACCAATGAAGGATGGGTGACATACGCTGTAAAGATGGTAACTGGATACTGATAGGAATGATTGGAAAGTTCAATACAGTAAGTTTGAGGTTTGAAGCAAGTTATTGTAGATATGAGGTTTGCATGGGCTCATATTCAGGAAGGACTGCTAGTGTGAGATGGTGGATATGGGTATTGGTGTGTAGCTTAATAGCTTGTGGCAGGAGCTTAAATGGCCATGGTGGCTTTGCCTTGCTGGTGGATCCAATGTCTGTATGCTGTGTGGAGCCTGAGAATGGATCTTTGAATGTGTCTATGGCTGATATTGCAAAGGGAAGCTAATAGCAAGCATAGAACGCAATGAGTGCATTGCATGCTGAGTCAGATTTAGAACTGTTGCGGAGCATAACTGTGATAGGGAGACAACCACGTCAGTTGTGGATGTCCAGAATGATGAATTAAATGGAGGCCTTGGTGATGATATTCGCGGGAGGGAGTATGGGGGATAAATCCTGATAGATGAGTTAGAAAGGACCACTGGATAGGTAGCTGCCATGATTAAAGTAACATGATGTAAGATGTAGATAACTTCATGAAGTATGGTGATGTCCAGGAGCCAGGGAACAGTGACTTGAATAGCGTACATTTAGAAAGGCAGCTACACACCAGAGATCCAACAATACATTTTATGGGATAGTAGCTGCAGAAGGGTCTTATGAACATCCAGTGGCTATTCGGGGAATACAAGTCGGAAAACATTGTCAAACTCAATCAGCACTTTGGGGAGAAGACTATAAGGAGAAGATATAATGAACGATGCCAGTATTACGATGTGGTATCCTGCGGTTCCTGTTATCCTTGAGGATTATAGTTATTATGGAGTTGGTATAGCTCAGGAGGGAATTAGGTTCACATTTCCAGGTAAGACGATAGGCGTGAAGGAGACTCCACTAAATCATGGATTCTATGAAGAATTCGGGAGGTAGTGACGTCCATGCTGTTTGAATTTAATGGAATATGTAAGGAAAGATCCTGCAGAGTTGGCTGAGAGATAAGATCTTCTATAGTCCAGTCGAATGGGAGTCCAGAAATGGATCCTGGGTAAATGATCCAGAATAGCTGATATTTCATCTAGTGACTTAAGAGTCTATATGGCTTGCTGTTTGAGGGATGTCACTGGAAGAGGATTTCTTTAGGTGAGAAGAACAGGTACTCCTTAGAGCATTGGATGGGAGCTGTAATGTCGGCTGAGGTAGGAGTATGAGGCAGATAAATAAGTAGGAGTACTTGAATGGGCAGGGATGTGGAACATCGATAATTGTAAGAACGCCCAGAAAGAGACACAGCAAACATACAGGAGCCCTGAGCCACCAGCGTGGCGAAAAGGAAGGCAACAGTCCGAGAATTGAGGGAAAAGTCCAAAGTGGAAGTCCAGTGACTGGAGGAAGGAACTTGATAGGAAGGCAGCAGAGGATGAGCAGTACTGACATCTGCAGGTGTAGAAAAGGTACAGGACTGGGGGCAGTCGCCACAGCATACTGGAATGGAATGCAGGAAAGCTGAAACAGGCCTCAGGTGGCAGATCCATGTAAAACTGAGAAGCAAATCCAGGGACAATGTGCTGCGAAGTTGAGGTACGAGGTTCCCACCTCCGAAGGAGATGGCAAACGTAAACTGCTGATAGCAAAAGGCGCTGCAGTGATGGGGTATGAGGTTCCCACATCCATAGGAAATGACAAACATAAATTGTTGATAGCAAAGGTGCAGCAGTGAGGGGGAATGGTTTCCCACCTCCGAAGGAGATGGCGAACTGGAATTGCTGGTAGCGAGGTACAGCGTAGATGGGGAATGGGTTTCCACCTCTGAAGGAGATAGCGAACTGGAAATGCCAATAGCACAAAGGTGGTGTGGTGATGGGGTAATAGGTTCCCACCTCCAAAGGAGATGGAGAACCGGAATTGCAGATAGGAAAAAGTGCACTTGCACCGCTGATGGCAGACCTCTGAATGGAGACAAGGGTGGCATAAGGGGAAAACTGTAGAAGGCCACAGGCACCCATCCTTGAAGATGAGCGAATGTCAAAAATCCAGCAGGAAGCAAAGGGGAATGGGGGCAGACATGTTCAAGAGGAAGGAAACAGAGAAACAGAATCATCCAGAGTAGCAATGAGGGAGGAGATGGCAGCATAGAGCTGAAGATCTGGAGAGAGGAGGACGCTGATCCGGAAGGCAAGCCACAACAATACACAGGAGTATGGGAGGAAGTGGGAGGCAAGCAGCAAGGAAGTCCAGGAGTCCGATGAAGCAGATGGAGTTGGAAACTGAACAAGCTGGTGGGGTCCAAATTCAGAACGTGAGGAGGCCAAAGGCAAGGATGAGTAAATCGATTCCATGGAGGTATAGAATGTAGTTGCTTGAGATAGGAGATTGGAGGCAATTGGGGTACAGTGATTCCATTTCCGAAGGGAAGCGGCAACTGGATATCAGGTATAGAATGCATTTGAGTGGAACAGTAGATTGAAGATGGGCTCCTGTCCCCAGTAGTCGCAGTGAGCTAGCCTTCACTCAATGCCACACCAGGCAGAGTTACGAATGGAGACTGTTTTATGTTGGCTGGGAAGATAACTGGTTGAAACTGGAGGTGGAGGAAACAAGCTCCCATCCCTGGTAGACAGGTGAAGCCTACCTACACTGCTATGGCTCAGTAAGCAGAGTTAGGAAAGAGGCTGTTGGACTGCTTGCATAGGCTGGGCAAGGAAAGGGCAGCTGATAGCTGTGGAGTAAGAGGCAGATAAGCAAAAGAAGCAGGATGAAGGAGGTGGTTGTAAGACATTAGAGAACTGCAGGATGATGATTACCTTAAATGCCATTAAGACGGAGATAGGGTAATCCAGTGAGGAGCAATGGAATGCAATGAACATCTAAAGGCCACGAAGGCTGCAAGGTTAATGATTTATGCATGGGTAGCTGAAAGCCAAGTAGGCAAGCAAAATCATAGAGCTTACATAAAGCCTGCTCCTGTTAATCGGAGCCATGATGCCCCAACGTGACACTGCAGTCCCCCACTGTGGGAATAACAAAGGAAGCCACAAGCTTAGCATCATGAGATCGAACAGCAACTGGAATGTTGGTAGGGTAGGAACCCGAAAAGATGCTCCAGTACTGGCAAGGTTCTAGTGAAGGACAAGCCATAGGCATACTGGGGAACCTGAAGCAAATGGATACATTAGTTACATATAATGAATAATGCCAAACAATAAGAAATACAGAAGAAGGAGTGCCAACAATGCGGGACTGAGTGAACATTACGAGGAGAAAGGAAGGAGGAGTGTGCATGCGCATTGCAGGTGATTGGCGTGCTGGAAGATTTGGAAGCACTAGGGGTAGAACAACGTAACATAGGAATAATAGGCTGAGCAGGGTATATGAATGCTGGGACTAAGAAATGGTAAGGTATAAGCAGCATAGGTGTCAGACAGAAACTGGTTGGGAATGTTGACTGCAATAGTTGGCTGAGTGGAATAAATACTGAGGTAGTGCAGGTGCCAGACTACTGTCTGAGGTGGCACTGGACTGTTGAGGTAGAAGGGGGTGGAAATGGAGATGGAGTGCCAGTTTGAGGAGCGGAAGCCTAAAAGAAAACATGGGGGACAAGGGTAAGAATAGGGGGGGGTACTGAAAAACAATTCAGCAGGGAAGGAAGGACCAGCTCTGGGAATGAGAGAGAAGAGGAAGACAAGGAGAGCCACGGCACAGAGAGTGGGAAGGGATGTAAGTATTTTTCTTCTTTTTTTTTCTCATCATAGCAGTGTCTGTGTAGGAAGAGAGGAGGCTAGTCCAAGGATCACCAGGGTGACAGGGCCAGGGCGGCCGAGCACATGGTGGTGACTGGAGAACAGGAGCAACAACAAGGCAACACACACACACACACACACACACACACACACACACAATCCCAGCAAAATACAGAACACAAAACTAGCAGCAGGAGAAGTGCAAATCAACTCCAGGTCCTGGAACATGAACACCAGGGAAAAGGACTAAAGGGCAACTTTAGGAACTGAACGACAGAATGACTCAGAAATGTGCTAAGATTCGAGCGCCAAACAAGATCTGTACAGGGACAACCGCAAGATGCACACTGAAAGGGCTAAAATCACTGCTGGTGCAGATATGGGGGGATGGGAACACCAGGCAAGGACCTGTAGGGTCCGGAAGATGCACACACAGCAGGGAGGAGTCTGACCGAGAAACCCATCATGGACTGAGAGGATATGACATACCCAAACAGGTTCTGGGCTCTGACCCAGCAACGGTAAACCGAGCTCAGGCTATCAATGCAGCAAGGGAGAAAGGGAGACCAAGCTGGTCTTGCCACAGCCGCCAAGGGCAGTGCACACGCAGCAGGAGCAAGAGGCATCCCGAAATGGCAGGTATACTACAGAGGGCAGCTCGAACCAACCTGGAGGTAGGAAGATCAAAAGGGACACCGATGCCATGCTGGAAAAAAGGAGGAGGGGCCGGGACAACCATTGGTAGACAGTGAGGCAGGGGATAAAGTGCTCAATGCTAGAAAAGTAAAGAAGCATGAAGGGAGGAGAAATTAAGCACAGGGGTCACAAAGGAGAACGTGTAGAGGTAGGAGTGTGAGGAACAAACACTGAAACAAAAACCAGCAGATGCCAATGCAGGCGCCATGCCAGACCTGGGGAACCAGCGGGGGGCAATGGGGCAAGGAGGGAAGGAGCGAGAACCAGGGGAACAAATGGGGAGTTGGGCAGGGGAACAGCGTGGAGGGAGAGGAAGTAGCAGCAAAATAATCGCGAGATTAGGTGGGGCAGGAGCAAAAGAAACAAAAGGGTAATGAGCATGGGGGGGTCGAAAGACAAACAATGGAAAGGAAAATGGAACACAAGAACACAGGAGGGGCAGAAGGAGAAGGAGAAGGAGGCACAGCCCATGAGCCATGCAGGAGCCCAGCACGTGCGGAGGGGAAGGGATTCACACTACGCTAAGCGGGAAACTGAAGTGGGAGGCTGGCCATTATTTGGAATGTGGGAGGAGCTTTTCCCCCACATTGAACCTTGAGGTTTAGCCCTCCCATTATTTATTTTAAACCTTATTTTTATTAGTTTAACTGTACACAGTATATTCATCCTGTAGGAAGGCACATACTAATATCATAGCCTTTGCAAAAAAAGTTTACATCACTTTTACAGTCAAGATAGGTTATGCCCCTACTACATTGATACAAGATTGGGGGGGGGGGGCACATTTATAAGAGTTTCACAATAACAGATAACAAATGGCCTTTACTGCCTTGCGCAGGGAATACTGACATAAGAACAGAAATATAAGATCATGTCCCCTTTTAATATGGATAGATTATCCCCCAAACCACAGTAAAATGTTAACACCATAGTTAATAATGCGGTACCCTACATATGATAAACAGCTAATTAATAAGTGACCCTAAATGCCACTAAAAACATTAAACTTTTCTTTGCTTTGTATTTGGGATCTTACCAACAATACACTCAAACCTGCGGAAATAACATTGAACTAGCCTTAAACATAAAAACTTTTCTTTGCTCTATATGCAAGATTTTTTTTTTGTCAATTCTATTTATTCTAGTGGGGCCAGGCATTTCTTCAGAGTACCCATGCGACCTCCACCTCTACTCCCAGCCTGAAACCTCCCTCTCACCACCGGTCTCCCACCCAGTCCCACGGACTCTTCCAGCCCACGGATCACCCCCCCCCCCCGGGGAGGGCCCGCCTTACCTACCTGGTAGCCATCTGAAATTAGAGGGATGGTCCCTGGGCTGGATAGGGAGCCAGATGATCCAGTGAAGGGTTGGTCCGGCAGTGGGATGTGAGCATTGGTCCCTGGGGTCTCCTTTGCCTTCTCTGGTCCACCGGGGTTTTCATTAGTGTTTCGCCTTCGGAGCATGGACGTGCAATGACGTCCAAGTACCTACGTGCTGCCGTCTGCCACCGCTCCGCCCCAAATATCGGCAACACTCGTGCAGGGCTCCCGACCTCCATCAGGGGCCGCTGGTGAGCGGTGTGAGCCCCTGTACCCACCCCGGGAAGGGTGAGCAATCCTCTGGATGCTCAGTCCCTTCCCTCCCCTGACGACCCCATACAACTCGAGTTCGTTCCTGGACCCAGGTCGTCAGCATGACGCGAGGTGTGGTGTCCAGAGCCTCAACCCTCAGCACCACCATATGTAAGATATTAGCAACCATACATGCAAAACTGTAGAAATAACCTTAAAACGAGCATTGCGTACGCCACGTAGGAGACTTGGTGCTAACCAGCCTTGCTGAAACACACCAGGTCAATGCATTACACACGTTCAAACAATTTTAAAGGCGCCAACATGGACATAGTTACTAAAAAAGAAGTGCACCATAACGAAATAACTGCAACTGCGCTGTAAAGATGCCATCTTGAGCATTCCCTTCCAAAACCCCTTTTAACTCATAACCACCTTTTTTGTTGTTGTATCTTATGTTTATTAGATTTCACATCAATAAACAATTAATTGACAGGTACAGTTCATACAAGGTATTCGTATGGCCTACATTAGGTACAGTTAATAAACAGTGGCACTGAAACCCCATAATCTTTTACAATAGGAGAAGGGAGTTTCTAATGTAGTTCAAAAAGAACAATTTCCTCAAATGTTCAATACATTGCCAGCCTCTTCAACGGCTGAAGGTATTTCCTGTAGGGAGTAAAATCAATCAGGGAAAGTAATACAATCGATTGCTATTTAAACCTGTTAGTAGATGGGTACATAAACATAAGTGTAGACCCCTTTAGAGCTCACCCCTTATGCAACTGGTAAGAATGTAAAGTAGTAAAACAAAAACAGCATCCTTCTTAATAATATACTCTTAACAGCGTTTGTAAACTATCACCAAACTCTTAAATTCTAAAACCATGTAACAATATTGTATGTTCAGAGCATTGCCCAGAAAATCTCAGGTAACACAAGAGTGTGTGCAACATTATATGTATGAGCCAGTCTGGTGATTCTTCCCGCGCTCCCGCTACAAGAGCTCATACAGTAAATATACTTAATCTTTGTATATTGCTCCCATTATACAGAAAAACACAGACAGACTCTGCAAGTCCCCTTCACTGCCCAGTAGTTAAATTGATCAAGTTCCCACAAATATATTCAGTCCTTCATACTGAATCATAACAGAAGTCTTTTCTGGTCATGCTGCTCATATCCCTTACTACACTGTCCCAAACCAGTCCCAGGTTCAATCCTCCATATCCAATTCAAGAATGTTGGGATCCGAGGCATCCCTGCGTCTGCAAATTCTGTTTCCATCTTCTCGACCCAGCGACTGGCATTCTGTGGGTTACTGAAGCTCCACATCTTTCCCCCGTATAATATTCATAGACGGGCTGGTAGTAAAAATTAATGTATGATATCTAAAGTCCTCAGTCGATGGCGTATTGCATCAAAGCTCTTTTGACTAGCTCTCATTTGAAATGAGAGGTCTGGATAAAGTTTTATGTCCGATCCATTTATGCCCAGTGGATAAGTAGCTCTTGTGGCTGCAATAAGGATATCTCAAACTTCTGGCCTGGAAGGACACCAACACAGAGAAATATACACCTGTCGGCAAAATTGACACTTTGTTGACAGGTCGCTGTGTTGGTGTGCCCGAGACAGGGTCATGCTGTCTCCCAGTCCTGTACCCCTACCCCAAATCAACTCTGACCAGAGCTGACAATCCTAAAGATAGGGGGGCAAGAGCCCCCAAGACAGGATTTGGGGCAAAGCCCCATAAAAAACAGGACCAGGAGATACACAGGAATCTGTCGACTACAACATGCAGTCCACGATTCTCTGTCGGCGAGATGCCGGTCGACATAAAGGATGTCGAACCGGCATGGTAGAGTCGGCCTGGAGTGCGTAAGAGAATTATGCGTGGCTGAGTCATTCCAATCAGTTTCATCCTCAGATTGACCAGGTAAGCTTTTTTCAGGGAATTCCAGTCAAAGACTGTGGGTACATTTAAGTGTTCTTGTAGCCAAATCGTTAAAAATTGCAGGAGATCTGTACCCTCCGCTCCCTCAGGAAGGCCAACTATATGTACATTCCCGACCTGATTTCATTCTCTACTGCTTCCATGCGGCTTAATATCTGGGTATTTTCCAGGTACAGTAAGGGTAGCCACTGTAGCCATGGTAGATATGGCTCACTTTTCTGATTCAGCCACAGTCCCTGTGAGTTGTTTAATGGCTGCATCGTGGGACTCAAGCTTTTGAAACCTTTTTTTTCAATTTTAGAGTCAGTTGCTTCCACTGACTCTTATTATTCTTTCCATGGGGGTTCGATGAGTGTAACACCCTTCCCCACTACATGCTGCTCCTGCGGCCTTGCTTGTGCTCTGCTGCTGTGATTCTTTGGTATTCCCTGGTGCTGTTTTTTTGCCCTCTGTTCATCCCCCACCCCGAGCTACACTTCTTCGGGAGACACCTGTGAATCACCCCAAGGCTTGCCTTACCTGACTCCCTGGGGTTTCCCCATGGAGCATGGCTGTACTCCCAGGTGGGTACAGGTGGGGCCTGAATGCCCCGATATCTTCTATATTTCGTCAGGTCCCCTGGTGGCCAGGCATGCAGCTGTAATGAGGGTCAGTACTGGTGCTCCATCTACCCATGCTCTGGCAGTGAATTTTTCTCCCCTTGTGTGGTGTACGCCCTGACGTTAAGGTGCTACATGCAAATGTCCACCACACAGCTCCCACCAGCCCCTCCTGCAACTGCAAGACTTGCTGTACCTCAAGCCTCTGCCTGGGGTCAGGCAAACTGCAGACCTTTGTCCCCTCCCTCCCCCCAGAGAAGGCGAGCAATCGTGGGATGCTCAAGCCTTCTCCCCCGGCCAGCCCTCTAGCTGGTGCTATTTTTTGATGAACCATCTTAAATTTGATATTATTCGACCCCAAATGACATCGGGAATCAAAATCTGGTAGTAGCTTACTGAATAGATAACTTTACCTTGCTGTTTTTGTACTTTATTTTGATCCATATGGAGGAGCTCTGCTTAGGTGCTTCCGACCAAGAAGATGGCTCTCAGGCGCACCCCCCTCATAATCACCTTTAATGCTTTTTTAAACCAAGAGCAATCCTTGTAAATATTATGTCCAAGTGGCTAAGTACCAGGGGAATAAAAGTCAGGAATAAGATCAGTACCTTAAGCCGACGAACGGCACCAAAGTCCCAATCTGTTACTTACTGTCCTCTGAACCAGAGCCCAGTTTGTCTTCTTTAGCCCTGAACTCTTTCTCATTGCAGTCCAGGAGTTTTGTAGCTTCTCCAGCATCTGCGAATTTAAAGGATTTCTCCCCATACACCACTTGCAAGCTAGACGGCATAAGGAGAACGTGGTGCACACCCAACTGTCAGAGTCGAGCTTTGACCCCGTCAAAACTCTTTCTCCGCTGCTGAGTTGCATAGCTGAGATACAAAACAAGTGGACTTTATTACCCTGCTGTCTAGAGAGCCACACCTTTTAGCTAGGGCCAAAACCTTGTCTCTGTCCACATCGGTTCCCAGCACCATCAGGAGGGTACGGGGTGTCCACAACGGTTCCCAGCACCATCAGGAGGGTATGGGGTGGAAGCTCATTGGTAGTGGTCCGATTTCTTCCGCCATGTGGGCTAATCTGGTAAGCTTTGAGGACCGTAACTGCATCTTCTATTTTAAGGATATCTTTAAGAAAAGTAGCCACAAATATCATAGTCTTCTCCCTTGGCCCACTCAGGGAGCACAAGGATCCATAAATGTGTTGCCCAGGAGGCATTTTCCAGATTCTCTAACCAACAATGGAGCACCACATTTTCTTTAGTCAAGCCTGCAGATACAGTTAACACCATTTCTGCCCATTTCATTGCTGCTTTTGTTTGTCTCGCAAGTACTTCCATTTTTGTGTCCAATATTTAAACTGAGCTGTAAAGTCCTCTAATTTCTGATCAAGTCTATATTGCTTTGGGCTCAGCGGCGTTGGACGGCTGTGGTGCGACCTCGTCTCCCATTCCCAGGTTGGCCGCCTTACTTGCTCCCTTGCTGCTGCCAGGCTTCAGCTCTTTGGGTTGGGCTCCTTCTCCTCCTGCACCCGGTCTATTACTTTGCTCCATAACTTTACTTCGGGGCCATAGATCTGGTTCCAAATTAGACCAATGTACTTGGCTAAGATTCGGCTTTCCTTCAGGCTGTTTTCAGATTTGTAAGTCAAATAATAAATATCAACTATTTATAGATTTAGCTGTGTCTAGCAGAGCCCCTCAAAATACTTACTTCAAGCTCTGCAGTAAGCCAGGCCCCCAGCCCTCCCATTATTAAAAAACTCCTATTTGTTTTTTCTCCTGATGCTGCAGTCTTTGTTTTGGCAGTGCATGTAGGCATTTGCCGCCTGCCTTTTCTGTCTCTAGACCGCACACCACAGACTTTGTCTGTGCCCTAGGGTAGGCAGGGACCAGGGGGCACCTTTGCATGTGGCATAGATTTAGCTTTATGATTGAAACTGTTGGAAGTCCTTACTCTTTTTGTCTCTGGACACCCCAGACATTATCTGTGCCCTAGGGTAGGGACCAGGGGGCACCTTTGCGGCCTACACTTAGCTTTCTGTGTTAAAACAGTAAAAAGTTGAAGTAACAATATAAAAAAATTGTTGAAGTCTTTTTGTCTCCGTACCAGATGCCACAGACTTTATCTGTACCCTAGGGTAGGCAGGTGCCAGGGGGCGCCTTTACGTGTTCCCTAGACTTAGCTGTCTGATGGTTGTTAAAGTAAA
Source organism: Neoceratodus forsteri (assembly GCA_016271365.2). Lineage (NCBI taxonomy): Eukaryota > Metazoa > Chordata > Ceratodontiformes > Ceratodontidae > Neoceratodus > Neoceratodus forsteri. The sequence goes on along the minus strand of CM028130.1, from coordinate 957,853,220 downwards.
ACATTACAGACAGCAATATAAAAAAAAACTGTTGAAGTCTTTACTCTTTTTATGCCCGGACACCACATTTATCATCTGTGCCCTAGGGAAGGCAGGGCGAGGGGGGGGGGGTGGCACTTTTGCAGTCTAGACTTAGCTTTGTGACTGTAGTTGTCATTACAGTAAAAAGTTACAAACAGCAATATAAAAAAAATTGCTGATATATTTTTGTCTCTGAAGTCCGGATGCTACAGAAGTTGTCGGAGCTGTCACTTACATTTGCTGACTGCCACCGATGGATACAGCAAAATACAGTAATTCTTCTTGCTTCTGGTTCCTACTGATGTAAAAAAAAAAATTTTCTTTTTGCATATACCGTATTGAAAAATTAATTAAAGTACCATGAAAATAACATATAAAACGTACTGGAAAACACTATTTCACTTTATTTTGCAATTTTATCCGCTGATCGAAAATGTCTCATGAAGCGCAGTCAAAACACATCTGTGGGCCAGCCCCTCCAAAAGAAATTCAGACGGGGTCGACATTCGACTTGTGTTCACCATCCTGTTGTCCCCTTCACTCAAACCAAACCAGTTGCTATTTCAACCAGCGGCAGCACTGCTAGTACCACAGTCACCACCACTGTTCCACTGCCGCCCCCACTGTTACAGTGCAAGTCTCAGCCTCTGTAGTGACTGACGATGTTGAAACATTGGCTGCCACCATCACCACCACCTCCACTGCTGCTGCCAGTGTCACCATCGGCACTGTCTGCGATGCTGCTGCTTCTACCACGATCGTCACTACTGCTACTACTGACACCAGTGCCTCCACCACCAAATCCACCAGTATCACTATGACCACAGTTCATGACAGAAGTATTCAGCCATGACCTTGACAGTTAAACCCAAGCAGTTCCTCTGAGCATGGTAAGGGCAGGAAGGCAATGTCTTCTGGGCAAAATATGCTCCTACCCCAGAAGATTTAAAAAGGCTTGAAGATGTGTTCCTGACAGATGCTCTGAGAATAATGACCAGAGTCTGAGGATGCTGAAACTAAGTCCTCACCTCATTCCACAAGGAAGCACTCAGGTCAGAAATGATCCAAAAAATCAGCTGCTGAAGCCAGGCACAAAATAACTATCACTGTTCCTCCTCCTCCTCCTCCATCACGTCAACCTCCTGCCAAAAAAATCTAAGTAGTCCATCCTAACTTTTTGCTCATCCTATTAGTTCATATACTGCATCTGGTGTCAGTTCACAACAATCTTCTACACCACTCCAAACTGAATCTGGTGGTTGTGGGCACAAGCAATGTCGAAGAGGGCTTAAGACAGGTACAAGTTCAAGTTCCAGCGATATCTGGACATATTATACTAAGCAAGAGGATGATAAAAGGAGAGTTTGTTCACACTGTGGCCAGAGTCTCAGGTGTGGTAAAAATGTTGATAAACTGAGCTCAACATGTCTCTGGACTCACCTTCTGAAAAAGTATCCTGAGGTGGCTAACCTGGGTGAAGATCTTGCTGGTGTTGTCTCTTCACACCACTACACGCTGTATTTTAAAAAAAGCAAAATCAGGTTCTGATTCTGTTGACGGTGCTGCTAGTGGTGCGATTTTTTTAAAACTAAAGTTTTAACATCAAAATGCAGTTAGAAAATTTCATTTTTATTTTCTATACCTGTCATTTTCACAAGCAACAAGTACAAAAATACAAATAATAAAAAACAATAATCAACTTACATAGTTACAACACACACAAATAAACTTTTTTTAAAACATATATATCTTTTCTTGTTACACAGAAATGCTGATTGAGGGCACAAATATGCACTGGCAGGAGAGTGCACGAAGGTAACTGGTGTTTTCCTTTAAACTACACTTACAATATGACTCGGCAGCAATATAGTATGTTTTCACAAGTTAGTATTACCCCCTCTACCTATGGTGAGCAGAAAACCTCTCATTTGTCTATTTTGAGGTGTTTTTTCGTGTTTACAGTATTTAAAATAAATGTACTATGTTATGGTCAAATACCAGTATAGTCAAATACCCAACTATTCCTGGGTATATTTGACAAATACACAATTTATGTACTGCATTTGCACTCTCCTAATAACTGGGTATGATGTCATACCCAGTTATTACAGCGTTTGATCACACTGACAATTAGTATGATAAAGGGGGTCACGTGTTATTATAGAACAACATTTCCTTTTATTTCAGTTTCATCATCAGTGTAAAATCCTGGGTTCCAAGGTATAGTAATAGCAAAACACAGCGTTTACACTCTTAAACAAGATAATTATTTTGTCTTCCATTCTCATGCTAGGAGGGGTACACAGTACAAGAAACTACATAACATTTCTCCTAAAGAATAACCATATGGCCCTTGCAGCAAGACCATGGACTGTAAAGGAAAAACTGCAGTCCATTAAGTCCTGGAATGCTTATAGATAACACTCATTAACAAGCGTTTGTCTATGCTGGATGTTCGCCGCTGGTACAGAAGTCCTGGGGTACTAGATGCTTTGTGGTGCACTTTGTGGCTTTTCTATTACCAAAGTTACGAGTCTGCATTCGTAAATTTCAACACAGGCGCATACCTTTGTTGTTTTTTCACATTTTTGCCCCAAATTGTCAATGCAGCCTTCTTATGACCCCACCTCATGAACAAGTGCAGAGAAAATGTTTAACTTCTGCCTGAAAGGTGATTTTGCGCTGAGACTTCGGAATCACCTTTCAGGACACAAAAACACATTTTGGCCAGGATTTGAAAAATGACAACTGTGACAGCTGTCATTAATGAGGTGCTGTGAAGAAATGGCTATGATGAAAATCTGGGGTAAAAAAACTATTGAAAATTTCCAAAGTTGTGAGCCTGTGTTCACGAAAGTCAACCTAGGCTCGTAACTTTGTTGCTTTTTAATATTTGTACGCCCAATTTTCAACATAGCCTTCTTATGACCATCGCCTCATGAACAAAGGCAAAGAAAATTTTCAGCTCTTGCCTAAAAGGTGATTTCTTGCAGCGACCGCAAAATCACCTTTCAGGAGAGATTTGTCTAATTTCATTGCAACTGTTCATGAGTGGGGTCCCAAAGGCACGTTGAAAATTTAGGATAAAAATATTCAAAAATGGCCAAGTTATGCCACTAGGTTCAAAACCCCACTGAAATACACTGAACCGCATACCTGAGTTCCTCAGTTCGCAGGCTGGCTTTGAAGAGTGAAGACACGTCTGCGATCCACAGAGGATTGTGGCGTTGGACCTCTAGTGGGTAAATAAGGGCTTGGTGGTGGGGTGAGATGGTGGGTGATGAGTGGGACGGTCAGGTGGGGGGACTAACAGCGCAGCAGACATCGATGGATGCTTTTCTTTTTTTACAGGGTTAAAAAAGAAACAAAAATGACAAGCGATGCTGTTCTTTATTTCTGATGGCGACAGTGACACTGGGGGATTGGGCACCCCCAGTATCAGTGTTATATTCGGGGGATGTTAAATGGCGAGGGTAGTCGATCCGGCAACAACTGATGCTCACCCACCAGCACTTCCTACATTCAGGAAGGCACAGCTTAACACAACCGAGTTCAGCAAACAGCATTTTATCAAGAGCAGGAAGAAAGCTGAACTTGGGGAAGTGTATGACAATGTAAAACGAGGGCTAGAAGTATTACAAATAATGGTCGTAAACTGGGACCCCAGTACTGGGCATGAACCAATGTATAGGAACATCCTCTCTCTCCTTTGGGATATGCATATGCATTGGCGCATGCCCAGTATCGCTGTCCCACTTTACCACCCTAATTTGTAACACTTCCAGCCCTCATTTTACATTTTAATGCACTTTCCTGAGTTCAGCTTTCTTTCTGCTCTTGAAAAATGCTGTTTGCTGAACTCAAGTATATTAAGCGGGGCATGAGCCTTCTGGTGCTTCAGCTCCACTTGCAATTCACCAGCTAGCCACTGCAGCGTTGGCGAGGGGATCAACCTGGCGCAGACTGTGTGGGTTTCACTTACGAGGTGGCAACACTGAGGAACTGGACATCCCAGTGTCAGTGTGTTATGTCTGTGGGGGGCGGGGTGCTGAGAGGGAGGGGTCAGAGTGGGGGGCAGTTGCAGGGGTTCCAGAAAGCTGGTGTCTGCAACAGTGCGGGACTCTTCCTGGCTGTCTGAAATTCCTCAGCAGGCTGATCATGACAGATCAGCTTGCTGGGAGGCATACATCAAGAGAAGAGCCAACCCATGACTGTGTCGTCTTTTCCTTTTCAAGTACAGGACGTTTCCACCCAGCAAGCCCAAACTGTGTCAAGATCAGCTTGGCTGATGATCGGTGTGGCACTAACGCACCTCTTGAACACTGCTTGTCACTGGACCAAAAGTGTCACACCTCTCAAAACCCAACTCTTGTAACAAAATGTTCACTGCATGCACACGCATATGGTGACTATAAGAATAGACAATCAAAGTCAATGTACATGCTAGAAAAAAAACAACAACATCCTATAATTGTAGGAGTAACAGGGATTATGTGGGGGAAGAGCTCCTCCCCCACAGCCTATTTAAATGAGGCATATGCCTCCAGCTCTGCTTAGAGCGAGTCGCATTCGCTGCCGTCGCTGCGTGCTGTGAGGCTGTGGTTGCTTCCCCCCCCCACCTCCCCTATTCTCCTTTATATTCATTTGCCTGTCCCTTGTTTTCCCCCTTTCTCTCGTTCTTCCTTTAGCTGATTCTATCCTTTGCTCACTATCCCCCCCCCAGCAACCGCCTGTTAGCCTTCCTCCTCTTCTGCTCCTCTTCAGCTGTTTTGTTTCTGCGACCGCAGCCCCATTGCCGCCGCTTAGTTCACATCATGGCTTAATTATATCTCGTTGCCTGACCTTGTAGCTTGCCAGCTGCTCTTCGCATGGCTCGTTTGTTTCTGCCCGCGCCTGCCGAACTCAGCGTTTCTGCATTCCTGCACCCTGAAGTTGGACCGTCTCGCTGTCTGCTAATTGCCCTGCTCCTTCATTCCTGGCCTGCATACGCCTCCCATCTGATGTCGGACCATGCTATGCTTTGCACTTCCCTATCTGTTCTATGGAACAATTGCAATCAGATGCTGCTTGCGCTCCTGCGAGGCGCTTTCTAAATTCCTACCTCACCATTGCCTCCTCGCAAGCTGCCTTGCTTCTTTGACCATTCAGTCTGCTTCCTCCGGGATCATCATTTCATTTCCGCATTCGCAGGATGCCGCGTCACTCCTTTCTTAGCTGCTCTCTGCCGAAGAGTACGGACATCTACAACCGTCAGAGCAACCTATGGGGTGCATTGCAGCTCACCGAACTGTTCGTGTCTACCTGGACTTAGCTAATGGTTTGCCGCGTTCTTGCTTTCCTTAAAGCAGTCGCAGGTTTCCAAGTTTTCACTGATCTTCATTATTGAGCCGTTTTCCTAGCTGGTTTATTTCCTTTGTTATCCGGCTCCTATTTAAAGCGCCAGGTCAAGCGTCTACTACACTTAGCTTATACTAGGCTGCACACGTACCAGTGCTGGCTTGACTGCAGTTCTTGGACTAGTTTCAGTACTGCATTTCTTTCATTCCTGGTAATTAATGGAGATTGGTCCATTTACAGTTTCTACATTTCTTTCATTAAGGTAGTCACTAGATGCTATTATAGTGCATTGTGTTTGCAGAGTAGCCTTGGAAGTGCTGCTTAGCTATTGGGCACTCGTTCTTACTTGGTATATATGATTTATGGATTTGAGCATTGGACCGGACACTTTAGAGCCTCGTTATCCCTGCGCTCCAGATGTATAGTGCATTCCTTGCCCTCGCTGCCCCACAGGTGGCCGGCGCATGTTCCCTAATAGAGGCATCATCATTCCGGCCAGTTTATGCTCTCATTTGAATTCAGCTGACTGCGTTGTTCGACCTTGTAGGATTCTACCATCCAAATACTCTTTCAGACCAGCCATCAAGCTTCTACAGTTTCAGCTGCCTTATTGCCACGCTTGCCACGTCCATTTCCGTCCGGAGGTTCACCACTCTATTCTTCACCTTGTTGGACTGGGGATTCCTATGCCTCTACCTTACCTGCTTCACCTTCAGAGACTGGAATGTTCAGCCATCCTTGCTCTATGCCTGCATGCGCCATCTGGCATGTGGTTCCTGCATATCCGCCTGCCACCACTGGGCCTGAAGGTCCGTTTTCTTTGCCTCATATCCGACTTCTACCCAGCCTACAGTATGCATGACTTCAAGACGACGGGGCCTGTGATTCGTGCCATCCTCGATCTACGAGATCCACTGGTCTTTAGCGTCGTTTACTTCTTATGCTTGCTTCGCAGTTCCATTGCTACTTTGCACTTTCCTGGCTCAAACCACTACCACATTCAATGCCTCTCTTCTTTACACTGCCTTGCCAGGCTGGGGCCAGGAGCTTCGCTTCTATCACCTGCCTTCGCCCTCAGGCTGGGAAGTTTACATACTTTTACTCTTGGCCTGCCTTGATCAACCTGGGGCCTGGAGATTCACAGCTTTTACGACCTGTCTTCGCCAGTCAAGCAGGGAGGTCTACCTACTACTCACCTGCTTCTCTGACTTGCCTTCGCCCCTTTGGGCCCAGGGGGTCCCCCCCTACTTCTGCTCTAATTCCGCTTTGGCCTGCTCGGATTTGCTTGCTTCAGTCCTGCCTGCGCCTCTGGGCTGGAAGTCCCTACCGCTTGCTTTCTGACCTGCCTTCGCCATTCGCCAGGGAGATCCATGCTGATTCCTGCTTCCACCACCTGCCTCGCCCATCGGGCTGGGCTGCCTACCTACCTATTTGCTTGCTTCTGACCTGCCTTCGCCTGGGCTGGGAGGTTCACCTACTTTGTTCCTTCGGCCTCACCTGGCCCGGCACCTGGTGATTCCATTCTACTCATGCATACCTGCTTCTGCCTCATCCCTCGACTCCCTGATGCTTCACCTTTCAGGACATTAGTTGCCATCTCACCTGTGCTCCCCCTACATGCCTGGTGATTCCTACTTCTCCATCTTATTGGATGATCTTCCTTCTCCACCGCCTTCAGATTGCCTCAGTGCTCGTTCAGCGGCTTCCGGAGTTGCTGTCTTGGATGTTTTGCCCTGCCGCCTCGGCCGTGGAATTCCAGTTGCTTCTTTCCAGGACTTGGTTGGCGTCTCCTGTGGACTTCTCCTGCTTGTGCTCTACCAACTTCAGACATGGGGCACTACTACTTCATTGGATTCCGCCTCTTCAGTTCTCTATATCTGGGATTCTTCGGGTCTCATCTGGTTCTCCTACCTTGAACTTTGCTTGTCTTCAGTTTTGGATGTTTGACTTTCCTCGTCCGTTGCCATATATCTGCCTCAGTCTCTTCCATGTGATCCCTTCCTTCCTTGATCTGGATACATCGTCCTCAGCATCATTCCTTCTCTATGTTCGCTCACGGCTCAGTGTCTCGATGCTCCAAGATGATTCAAGATACGTCTCCTGGAAGATTTGCTACATTTATTTATCTGCTGCCTCGTGAGTGTGGCTGCATTCATGTTACCTGGAACTACTTTGCATTTCGCACTTGCTACTGCTGTTTGCTGTCCATCTCGCCAAGACTACGCCGATTTCGCCATCAGACCTTCTAACTGTGGCTGCGCTCACATACTGGAATCAGCCGCCTCCCCGCCTCATCAGCTATCGCTTCAGCTACACTTTCTCAAGGGGCTGATTGCCATGCCCCTTCCTTCTCATCTGGCCTCGTGGGTGCAATCCTCACGCTACAACCTCTCACTTAGGATTAGCAGTCCATCAGATTCGCTTTGGGCTCTCCATATCCTACACGCAGATGCTTCATACCTCATACCAGTGTCTCCATTTATCCTATACAGCTTGCTACTTTTCCAGTTCAGCTCTACAGCCGTTGCATTCATATCAGTTCCTAAGATTATTCTTTACTTATCAAGACTGGATGCATCAGTCGGTTACCTAGCCTCAAGATTTCTCCTATTCCTCGCCTCATACAAGCCATCTATTATTAGAATCATAGCAATTGTACTACTTATATTGTTTTGCCTCATTGTCATCAAAGCTTGATGCAATATCTTCTGTCTCCTGTATTGAGTTCGACAGTCATCAACTTTATCCACCATCATTCAATTACATGGATTATGCCCTCTATCAACTGAAGTATGGAAGTCACTTCTTCAGTATTACTCTCCATCATTCCGAATTATACATGGATTCTTGGACTCAGACTTTTACTCGAAGGAATTACTTTACTGGACACTTACAATTCAGTCTGTTCTTAAAGCTCCATTCATATGGATTGAGTTCTATATTAGAATTCAGAATTTAACTGATTAATTAGTTTAATTAGGATCTCTCTCCTTTAGTATGCCCAGAAGGACGGGCAGGTCAGTAGCCATGGGTCCTCAGAGGTTCCCCCCCAAGGGGTTTTTTCCTCTCCTGAGTGCTACTGGTCATACTCTCCGGAGTTGGAGGAGGTGATCATCTATTCTTATCATTAAGTTATGCCGACTTATTTAGCATTTAGTTATAGATCAATCGTGGATATTTATTCTTTTTGGGATCTACAATTCTAATCAAGCTCCTTCCTGCAGGTGGGATACAGAGAAAAGCCAAAACCCTCAAATATTATCAAACTCTCTCTCAAGCATCCAAGTACCTAAGCACAATACATTACTCAGTAATCATTGTTCTCTATACTGGCCTCTGTATCCACCAATCATGTTCATCATTCAACTATATGTTACATAAGCACTGAGCTATGAACCCACACATAACTATAGGTATACATCCCTCAAGCTCCACACAACCCAAAATCTGCATAGCAAACATAACCTTATACAAGATCATTAAACTTTTTAGTAAAGGAAAACAACCTTAGAACTTGTTACAGTAGTTGGCCCGTCAGCACAGCAGTTGAATTTCTGCTTGCGATGCCAGCAACCTGGGTTTGGGAGCGAACCCGGAAGCTGGAGGGCCGGCTGGGGGAGAAGGCTTGAACATCCCAGGGACTGCTCATCTTCTCCAGGGAGGGAGGGGGGTAGCGACTTGGAGCTTGACTGGTCCCAGGCAGAAATCTGGGATATAGCAAGCAATGAGCGGACACAGAGGGGAGGATGTCACGACATCGACGCTAGGTGCCCTGATGTCGGGGCATGAGATGTCTGAAAGAAAGGAGGAAAAACACCCTCCAGCTCTGGGGAGATGGAGTGCAGAGTATGGCCCCAATGTGCTCCCGCCTGCCTGACTGGACCGAGCCCGACGAGGCACTGAATTGTTCGGGGTGGTCCTGCTCCAACTTGTCCCTGCCAGTGGGGTAAACCACGCAGGATGGGGAACAAGCCACTGCCGGTAAAGCGGTAGCAGAGATGGACTCCACTGGTGCTCCTGATGATGCAGAGCTGGTAGGGACGGGGCGAGAGAAACAGAAATTACAAAAGAAAAAAACTTGTTACAGTGCATCTCCCAACATTCCTTCCTTTTCAGTGAGAGGGATAGTCTGATTTCTTTTATGCTTCTTAGAAGCCCAGCATTACAGATGAAATGCTTATTTCTTACAATATCATACATACTATACATTCTGAATCAAAACTCAGCAGCATACTTCTGTTTGCTATCCTGCTGGGACACAGCGCTCTTGCAGAACAGGGTAGAAATGTTCCCTGTCAGGTGAAGACTGTAATGGCATTTATAATGCTATTCCAGAGGTCCATGAGGTTAGGGCCATTTTGTGGGTCACAGCTTTGGCCTCAATTCTCAGCATGGCTATACGGCAGTACTCTATCAAGTACGATTCTCACCCTCCACACCAAAAATCAGTAGGCACGCTCTGGTCAAATCTATAATCGGTCCCTATTTGGTTTGCAGACACCTGTGCCCATCATATTAAATAATTCAAGTATCATTAAAGTCTGAACATGGATAGCACATCACAGATTATTGCAACAATAAAGAAAAAAGAAATTTAAATTTCAACACAGTCCCTCAGTCCTCCTCACCCTCCTCATCTGTTTCCGCATTCCGGGCAAAGTCTTCTTTTCTTCTGGCCACCCTCATATGGCTTCCATAGGATTTTAAAAGAAACGTATTATCTGAATAAGCTATGTGTAGTTTAGCCGCTAACAGTATCGAGTGAGTTACCCTAGTTGCTTCAAATCTTTGCAAACAGTATCAAAGGTTTGCCATGTTGCCTAGTTGCATAAGATAAATTTGGGAACAAGGAAAACCTCGAGCCGCTCTTCCAGCTGCAACTGCCCCTTAATCTTAGCAGTGTGCAACAAACTGTCCTGAGCTTGGGGTCTACTGAAAACTATTAACATATATCTGGCAGTATTCTCAGCAGGTCTACTCTGAGGAACGATGTAAAGCTTTCTGATTAGCCCTGTCATGTACAAATTCAAACCAAGCCACAACAGCCATAGATTTTCGAGCTGTGGAATTCGCCTTGTTTTGCCTCCATGGACACCCAATGAAATTTTGCTCCACTACAGCCACTCTGGGTATGACAGTATCCACTTTCTTATTGAGTTCTTTAACAAAGCTTCCAGGTCCTTCACAGCCTTAAGGACCACACTATTCGTGCAGCTTCCCTTCCTGGCTGCTTCCCTTGCTCAGGCCCAGCTCTGCCACTTGACGAGGTTTCCACAGGTATAAGTTGAAAATGAGCAGTGTTGCAATATGCACTTCAACTGTGCAAAGCTACAGCACAAAAATAAGGAAATTAATTTAGTTTTAATCAATATTACAAATATTCGGTCGCTGAGCAGGAGCTTGAGGAAAGTGTGACTGAACTGGTTGACTGTTGGCCATGCCCTCTTCATTAGGAACATGTTTAATTTCAAACCGTTTCACTCTTTGTCATTCAGGACATTTGCATGGAAAGATGATCTCTTTTCCTCGAATTAACAAACCTACTGGTTCTTGTTCCCTAACTGAAGGGATAACCCTCGGTTCATAGGTGCCAGCTCCAGGGGTGCTGAGGTGCTCAGGCACCCACAAAGTTGACTCAAGCACCCTCAATATTTTGAGGGAAAACTGCAAAAAATAACATTACTAGGAAACCTCCCCATAGGGAAAATATTACCTACTGGCAGTGAGCACCCACAAAGGTTTATAATAGTTGGCACTCCTGCCTCGGTTTGTGATATCACAATTTCCACAGCATCGGATTAGCCTCTATGCTAAGGGGCAGACTGTTTATGTGCCATGCACCTGCAGCATGTAGGCAAGCCTAAGTTGGAATGCCGAACCCAAGCAGCATTCACAGAAGGGGTGCATGAACCTCACGCACCCGATCCCATGGCTGATTGCGCAGCTACGTGCAGCAGTCAACTGGGGGCATGCCCACACTATGCACCACGCACTAAGGCATGCAGTGCCAGGAAGGGAGGTGCAGAATACGGGTGGCAGTAGCTGTGCCATTTTTTGTGCACCCTCCCAATGACCCACAGGCTGGGTGGGATGGGACAAGAAATCCTCCACCGTGTTGCCCCAGCCCACTGGGCTGACAGGCAGGGCTGGAGGCAGCCATTTGGGCTCTCATCCATATTTTTACATTTGTTGGGTCCAGTGCCTTCCCATCATCCCCTGCTCACACAGAGCAAGGGACCCACTTCAGGACTCAGGACTTGTATCCATTTGGATGCCCGCCTGTGTCCCTCAATCCGTGCCCCATGCAGCTGCACACCAGGGGACAGGACTATGGATAGGTACTTTATGCTTATCCCCTCATGCGCAAAAATCATGTGTATCTGGCCCACAACAGTGCATAGTCCCCAGTGTGGGGTCACAAACTAATGACTATGACCTCAGCCAAGAAATACATATCAAGTGCAGATGGATGTTAAAGGGAAATGGACCCTGTTTTTATGTAAACGTCCTAAATAATGAAGATTGAAATGGCTTAATTCAATTTTTGGGACTCTAATGTAATGGGACACTGCTGATACCAACCAGGATTCTTCGTTTTGCTTCTAGTCATACCCCATCTTCAAAGCCTCATTACAGCCTCTCCCACCAAAACAAGGGTGTCATTCCATTTCTGCCACAGCTGCGTCCATCTTGAACAACTGTGCGGGTAATTTTCAAACATGAGGAAAAGCAATAGAGGATCTCTGTACAGACAGATGCTGTTCTGAAAAAATTAAGACCTAAGCTCAGTGCCCTCTACAGAAACCACAGCTGCGTCCCTCTTGCCAACAGGCGTGAGCTGGTACAGAAGATTATCCTGACCATTTTTGACTACTGTGACATAGTCTATGGTGCCGCCCCTCAGTCCCACCTATCCAGACTGGACTCTCTCTTCAACTCCTTCTGTCATTTCACTCTTGATGCCCCCCTCCTAACCCATCATTGTGACCTGTACCGCTCCCTCAACTTCCTTCCCCTCCACAGTTGGAGAGTTCTACATGGTGCCAAGTTCATCTCTAAATCCTGGCTTGGTTCACTCCCCTCTTACATCACCTCCTCTCTTGGTACCCCTTCCCCCTCCCTTTACCACCTTAGATCTCTTGCTGACACTCGCACCCTGTCAATCCCTGGCAGAACCACATCTTCAGGACCGAAAGCCTTTTCGTATCACCTGCCTAAATTGTGGAATTCTCTGCCTCCTCAAATCCGCTTCTCCTCCTCCCTGTTTTCTTACCTCTGCTCTACACAACTACCTCACCCCTTCCTGCATCTGCTTCTGACCCCCTCCTCCCCTAACCTCCTCCACCTTCTCACTTGCCCCCTCCTCATGCACTTACTTCACACCCTCTTAGTTTGGCACTTAACCCCGAGACATGTTCCTCGTGGAAGGTTACTGTAACTGCTGCAGTATACCTCCTACAAATCTTGTTACAGGCGCATGGCTCAGCGCTGCACTTAACAACTGTATGTAGTATGCTGTGTATACCTGTCACTTATGCAAACCTCCTATATTGCAAATAATGTCCTCACATGAATGTACTCCTTACCATATATGTACTGTACTGTATCTAGTGTACCACAGTATTACTGCATGTTAATCCCACCGCTGTACCACTGTATTACCGCATTTATTAGCACCTTTGTATTGCTGTACGAATTGTCATTACTACGGTTATCCCTCTACCCCTTCTCCCAGGACGTACAGTGAGACGAGCATGAAGTTGCTTAGTGTATTTTTCCTGGTGAAAAATTTCAATAAATAAATAAATAAGCTTGTAGCAATGGGCAAGGAGCCTACCAGTGGCATCCTTTACAGCACCAGCATCAGCCATGGAGGCAGCTTCTTGCCCACCCACCCAGAAGCAAAGTCACGCCAAAAGTTAACATGAGAGGACAGAGCAGGTTATGTAAGTGATAACACACAACAGGATGTGCAGTAATGCAGAAAAAACACACACTTTGAGTGGCTGTTTGGCACAAGGCCTAGCCAAGTGCCATGAAGTCACTCAAGAAATATGTTTATTCTGCTGTGCCCCATGCCATGAAACCACTCAAGAAGTGCGTTTATTCTGCAGTGCCCCAAACCTTGTGCCATGAAACCACTCAAGAAGTGTGTTTAAAGCCGGCTCAGTGGTGCTGAGGGTTGAGGTGCTGGACGCCACACCTCTGCCACACTGCCGGCCTGCGTTCAGGAATGAGCCCGGGTTGTTGGGGGTTGGCAGGGGTGGGAGAGGATTGCGCATCTGGAGGACAGCTCTCTTTTCCCTGGGGGGTTCAGGGTTCGCTGGCACAGTAGTGACACCTGGTGGAGACCGCGTACTACTGTGCCTGGAACATAAGGGGAGGAGCACGGTGGATGCTTACGGCTTCTCTGTGCAGGCGTCACTGCATGTCTGGCTCCTGGGGTAACAAACAGTAAAACCCCGGCCGAGGATAGGTGAAGGCGCCCAGTCTCGACCACACTCCCACCATCAGGCTCAGATTCCAGGGGGTTCTCAGACACCTGCCCAGCACATTACATTGTAGATACAGTGCCAGGGTGGGAAGCCCCACCTTGTAGGACTCAGAGCTGGGGGATCTGCTTGGCAGGGTCGGCCTGGGAACGCCAAGCTTCAGACCGGGAGGTAGAGTCGGGCTGGTAGGTAGCTGGAGAGAGTTCCACAGGTCCCGGAGAAAAAATAAAGTAAAAAAAAAAAAGTGTGTTTATTCTGCAGTGCCCCAAGCCTTGTGCCATAAAACCACTCAAGAAGTGTGTTTATTCTGTAGTGCCACACACCCTGGAGTATGTTAGTTTATAAGATGGCATCATTCCAATCAGGTAATGAGATTGTAGTTCACAGTTCAGTTGTGCAAAATACAAACACAGGTCTTAGAATGTAGATAACCAATCAGATCACTTAATTTTCCACAGCTTCATAAACTAAGGTTGGCTATCTCTAAGAACAGGCAACACTGTTTTATTGTTATCCAGTTTATTCCTTTACCTATAGTTTTGATTACCTGTTATAATTTTTCTCAGCTATAGACCTGGGCTCAACTTGTTTTCCAATAAATAAACTGAGATTGAAACTGATGTAATTTTGCATCAGAAGAAATTTGGCTGAATGCCTTGTATGTGTTTATCACAATAATGCTGGGATTTAAATAAAGAATAATATTACAAGGGGTGGTGTGTTTAACGAGATTTTGCATACTTGAAGTGTTCGAGGGGTTTATTTAAGCATCCAAACATAGAATTTGATGGCAGATAAGGATTGCTTGGCCCACCCAGTCTGCCCATTTCCCCTACCTGATGGATAAGCTGCTGATTCTAGTTAATCAACAGCTTACTTCCTCCTACCCCCCACTAGAATTGCCTTATGCCTGTCTCATGTATTCTTGAACTCTTCCACTGTTCCTGACTCCACAAGGAGGAAGGCTGTTCCATGCATCCACAATTCTCTCTGTGAAAAAATACTTTCTAACATTACCTCTAAGCCATCCCCCCTCTATCTTCAAATTGTGCCCCCTTGTTCTTGCACATCTCTTCGTCTGAAAGATACTACCTCTTGTACCTTGTTAATTCTCTTGAGATACCTGAAAGTTTCTATCATGTCCCCCTCCTCCCTTTCCTCAAGGGTATACATATTAAGCTACTTTAGTCTCTCCTTGTATGCCTTCTGGTGCAGACCTTGCACCATTTTGCTTGTCCTCCTCTCAACAGACTCCACTCTGTCTATGTCTTTGCGGAGACGGAGTCTCCAGAATTGCACGCAGTACTCCAGATTGGGTCTCACTAACTGTCTGTAGAGAGGGATAACAACTTCCTGTTTTCTACTGTTGATGCCTCTCCCTATGTATCGTAGTATCCCCCCAGCCCTCCTTACTGCCTTCTCACATTGCTTGCCCACCTTTAGGTCATCTGATATAATTACTCCTAGGTCTCTTTCGATTTTTGTAGTTGTTATTAACTCACCCCCCATTGTGTATTCTTCCCCTGTGTTTTTGTTTCCCAGATGCATTACCTTGCACTTCTTTGCAGTGAATCTGAGCTGCCACGTATTTGACCATTCCTCCAACCTTGTCAAGTCCCTTTTCATTCTTTCCACCCCACCTTGTGTATCAACCCTATTGCAGATCTTTGTGTCATCTGCAAAGAGGCATACTTTTCCTTCCAGGTGCTCTCCAATGTCACTTAAAGATATTAAAGAGGACCGGTCCCAGTACCGAACCCTGCGGTGCTCCGCTAGTTACCCTCCTTTCTTCACTGTGGACTCTGTTTACTATTACCTTTTGCGTCCTGTTGTCCAGCCAGTTTTTTATCCAGGCTACCACCTTGGGACCCACTCCAAGGCTGGCTAACTTGTATATTAATATTTTGTGTGAGACTGTGTTGAATGCCTTGCAAAAATCTAGGTAGGCCATATCCACAGCCCCTTCCTGGTCTACTACTTTGGTCACCCAGTCAAAGAAATCTATTAGGTTCATCTGACATGACCTCCCTGCTGTGAAACCATGCTGCCTTGGGTCCTATGCCCCACTGGCCTCTAGGTACTCAACAGTTCTTTCTTTCAGAAGTGATTCCATCATTTTCCCTACCACTGAAGTCAAACTAACTGGTCTGTAGTTTCCTGCCTCTGCCCTGCTCCCACTTCTGTGAAGTGGAATCACATTTGCCCTCCTCCAGTCCTCAGGTACCACTCCATCCTCCCATGATTTGTTAAAGAGAGTAGTCAGTGGTGTTACTAGTTCTACCCTAAGTTCTTTTAGTATTCTTGGGTGAATCCCATCAGGCCCATTGCTTTGTCCATCCTCAGTTTCAAGAGTTCTTTCAAAACCCTTTCTTCTGTGAATGGACTGGTATCCAACCCCTATTCAGAGTTTCTCCTTGTTTGGTTTAGGCACCTCCCCCATCTCATCTGTTGTGAATACTGAGCAGAAATATTTGTTTAGTATCCCTGCTTTTTCACTGTCACACTCTGCCCACATTCCTTCCCCTTTATTAAGTCTCGGTATCCCTCCCTTGGTCTTTCTTCGCTCCCTAATGTACCTATAAAATGTTTTATCCCCTTCTTAAAAGAGTTGGCTATCTTTTCCTCAGTTTGTGCCTTTATTATTCTGACTGCCTTCCCTGCCTCCTTCTGCTTTAACTGATAAAGTTCTCTGTCCTGCTCCTTCTGTGTTTCCTTATATTTCCTGAATGCTATCCTTTTCTCCTTAACCATCCCTGCCTCCTCTTTTGAGAACCATAGTGTTTTTTTCCTTCGTTTTGTTTTATTGATTTGCTTCACACAAAGACTTGTTGCCTCTGCGATGGCAGTTTGGATTATTCCCCATTGTTCCTCCACCCTCTTTCTTGCCCATTTGCTAGTCCTTTTCTAAGGCACTCCTCATTTTCCCAAAGTCAGCCTTCCTAAAGTCCAGTACTCTTGTTTTTGTATGGCTTGACTCTATGGCTGTGTTTATTGTGAACCACACTGTTTGGTGGTTACTTGTTCCCAGATGGCTACCCACTTCTAAATCTGAGATCCTTTCTCCTTCCCCATTTAAGAGTACCAGGTCTAAGATTGCTCCTTCCCGAGTGGGTTCCAACACTAGCTGTCTGAGGCATGCCCCTTTAGGGCATCAAGAATGACCCTGCTCTTGGATGGGCCTGCAGCAAAGGTACTCCAGTTAACATCTGGCATATTCAGGTCCCCCATCAACAATATCTCCCCTTTTTCTACCATTTTAAGGATGCCTTCTATCTTTTCCTTGTCCATTTCCTCCCCCTGAGATGGGGGTCTGTACACAACCCCCATGCGGATTGTGGTGCCATTTCCTGTCTCCAGGGTGACACACAGTGACTCATCAACTTCCTGGTTACTTTTTAGTTCTGTTGCTTTAATCCCTTCCCTTATATAGAGAGCTACTCCTCCTCCTCTTTTACCCCCCTGTCCCTCCTATAGACTGTGTATCCTGGTATGTTGACTTCCCACTCATGGTTCTCTGTGTACCATGTTTCAGTGACTGCCACAATATCCAGGCATCCCTCTTCCACTAAGGCCACTAGTTCAGGGAGCTTGTTGCACAGACTACGGGCATTGGTACTCATCACCTTCCATTTATTTTTTATGGCCTTACCCCTTTTAGCCCCATCCCTATCCTTAACACCTTTTTCCTGCATGTATCCCTGTCCTGCTCCCTACTGACTTCTCTGCCTTGGTGTTTACCTCTCTAACTACTGCGCTTTGTGGGGGGGAGGCTGGGATTTCCCAGCTCCTTTTCAGTGCCTCCCCCCTTGGCTAGTTTAAATGCTTGCCAATGAAGCATTTAAACCTGTGACCCAGGATCCTGGACCCCCGGACAGATGTAGACCATCGCACCAGTATAAGCCTGCATCCTCCAGGTGGCTCCCCAGTCCCCAGTGAAGCCAAAACCCTGAGCTCCACCATCCAACACCGAGGATATGTGTAAAATTTGAGATAAACACATTGCCTCATGTTTTATTTTATATACTTGCTGAGGAGCATTTATTTTCCCAGCAATTACATAAAATAGAAATACATCGCTGTTCAGACGTGGCCTGGTCAAGTTTATGCGATCTGCGTCATGTTGAAGAGCTGTTGAAACCTTTCTTTTTGTTAAAAAAAAAAGCTTTATCAAGGTTTAAAAGGTAGAAAAGTTTCAAAAGTGCAATCATTACAGTTTTTTTTCAAATTTACTTACCACAGAGTTACAAGAGGCAGTGAAGTATGCAGCGATGACGAGAAGATGGCAGCAGGAACATGCGAGGAGAGAGGGAAACCTGTCCTGTGTTCACCACTATAACCAGCTGGTTATAACGGCAAATTATTACCGGGTTTCTTTATGGGAAAAAACACTCACCAGTTATTATAATTTCTTTACTCTAGAGTGTGCTCTAGTGTTCAAAGTTCTGGACAGTGAACCAGTTTCTCACAGGTTCAAAACCCACAATAGCTGCTAGCACACTGTGTGACCCTGAGCAACTCTCTGATTCTCCCCCTCCCCGGCTGTAAAACTGAGCAGCAGTGGGACCCCACTATAACCGAGATGAGGCAACTCAGCTAAGTTAATCTCAATAAATTGTAAACAAAAACACAAAAAAAAAAAAACAACAAACAAACCTTTAATTTCCATCTGCCCAGAAATGATGAGATTCTGCTGCGTAAGCCGAGAGGGAATTGCTAACCAGCAGCCAGAAGGAGCCTTTGTCACTTAAATAACTTTGTACATATTATGGGTCATAAGGGACCAGCAATTTTGATGTCCTTCTCATGTCTTCTAAGGGCAGATATTAATCTTCTTCATAAAAGCAGAGTAAACACTTCAGCAGATTCCCTTTAACGGTGACAGTAACACAATGAAGATACTGTACATTTAAGGTAACCAGGTTAACAACATTTCAAACTTTTTTTGTTTTGGAGCACTGCGGATGTGAGGATGACATCGCAATTTAGGAGGGCTGGAAGTGCGAGGTCACCAGTGATGAATAAAATGCAATGAGGTTAACAACCTTGGAGGGTGGATTGATTCCTTCCTTCCTACATTTGCCTATTTTCAGGCATGACCCAGAAGGTTACAAGGCAGGGTTTTACTCATGGTAATGAAAACATTAACATAGTGCTTTGATTGGTGCAGTACAAAGCTAGGCAAGACAACTCAGGATACTTAGGGTTCAGGAGTAAGTACAGTAAGATTACATATTCAAAGACACAGGTTACATGGCATGCAGGGTAACAAATGCAACAAGAAGAAAAAAAATACAGTACAGCGAGTGGTGCACGTTTCATACAATGCAGTGATGCATACAGTGAGCATAATCAGCATAGTGCCATATGTGCTTCTGAAACCTATGACCAGGGAATATACAAGGGCAAGCGTACCATTCGGGCAAGAGTTAGTTCCCCAAAAGCCTGATTAGGTGGGAGGCATGTGGTAAGAGGACATGGTTATGCTGAGCAGGTGCATTGGAAGCGCTGGGTCAGGAAGGTGCAGAGTTGGTTTCTGAAGGGGATGGGGACTTGGCACTGACACACGTGTAGGGGGATGCTGTTCCAAAGTTTGGGGGCAGAGATGGCAAAGGCCATAGTGTTGTATTTGGTCCCTGACCTAGGAGTTGTCAGCTGGATACTGTCGGAAGATCTAAGGGAGTAAAGGCTATTGCATGGTACGAGGAGCGAGGCTAGGGAGTGAGGCAACTGGTTAAAAGAGTTCTGGGGATAATTCTCCCCAACGAAAGTTCCATCAAGGCTGAGGGGGCAAGCCAACCAAGTTTGCTAGAAAGTGTGCAGTGGTGGGTGAGGCAATTACATGCAAGGGCATAATGACAGATGTTATTGTAACCCACCTCCCATTTGCACATCAGGGTACTGGAGACGCAAGAAAATACTGGCAGGTCACAAGTGAGCTTGGGAAGAAGTAGACTACTTGCAGTAGTTTTGCACGCAGACTAGGAGAGGTTAGGGCAAGCTCAGTATGCAGTCCCAAGGCTGGAGTTTACTGCCTTGCAGATGGAGGTGAGGTGGAGGGAGAACTAAAGAGGGATCAAGTGTGACGCTAGACACTTGAAGGAAGTGACTGTTTCAGGGAAGTCGCATCACATAGTACTGCTAATTGGGTACTGTTGTTCCTAAGCCTGTAGGGGTTATGAGAGCACTGCCTGGGACTTAGCATGGTTCATAAGAAGTTTATTGTCTTTAAGCCAGGATTGGACAGCCCAGAGGTCAGAGGACAGGGTTCTGTTAATGTCAACCACTTTCAGAAACACTGCTAAAAACACTAGGCTGTCAGCATATAAGAGAGAAGTGCAGTGTTTAAAGCAGTGTGGATTGAATTAATGTGCAATGAGAACAGCAAAGGTCCAAGTATGGATCCTTGAGCGATGGGAGATCATCAGAGAAAGAGGAGGCGATCCAAACTCGCTGGTGCCTGTTAGAAAGGTGTAGTTGACCCTCCCCCCAACACACACAAACTCATACAAGTCACCCCTGAGCATTACCAGTGTTCTGTGCCATCCATCTGACCTCCTGATGAAATCACGTGATCAGCTGGTGTTATTATGTTAGCGAGCATTTTCATTCATTCAGAAGGCAGCTGGCCATGGAGTAGGGTGGGTTATGTCAGTCGTCTTCGTTTTCTCTCAGCTTCTTCTAATAAGAAGAAATGGGATGCTGGGGAGAGGAGGGTGATGCCAGGGTGGGGACATAATATTTGGTTTAGTGCAAATGGGGATGAAACATGGTAGATGGTTGTGGAGGTGTGGGTAGTGCTGGTCGCCCATCGTGTGAGTTTTTTTTTTAAACAATATACACTTAAACTATCAAACTGTGGGTGCTGGAACAGATTGGGTTTCTAACAGAAAGTGAGGGGTGGGGGAGTGGAAATTGTAAAAGATTTGGCTGTGGAGGAGCGTGGGGCCTGTTTCATTTTCTTTATTAAATCACTAAAATAAGAATACCAAATACCCAAACATTTTGGAGCTGAATATAATATCTGGCACAAATATACGGGATGAGGTATTTACACATCCCTGTCCTCTGTATGCCACAGTGACAGCCTTCTCAGAACCAGGATTAGTAGCTCGGCTCCACGGAGTCCAATTACAATCCCTTCCATTCCAAAATCTAGGATGATTAAAATTCTACTTTTGGTGCCAGTGGACTTACTGACAGGTAAGCCACCTCTACAATTTTTGTAATGAGCACCAGGAAAGGTGCTCCTTAAGAAAACAGTCTGATGAAAAGAATAGCCTTACAAACAAAACATTCACTTTTGCTGGTTAGACCTAGACACACACACACACACACACACACACAGAAAACAAAAAGATTAGATCAGAAAGAGTTCCTTAGTTGAGGCCTGAACAGCAGGCACCTAACAGTGCAGCTGCAAAACGTCATCAGTGGTCTCCAATGTATCACTGCCACATGGGAAAAGAGGCACAGTGGAAAAAAGAAAGGTAATAAAATAGGCAAACACTGGAGATCCCTTCGGCCAAACAAAAATAAGCAGTTAAATTCAGGAGAAAAAAATCCCAACAGTAAGAAAAAGAAAGGACACACTAGGACTGCACACACAAATCAAAACACTCTGCACAACATATTTCTTTGTAAATGTTGACTGTAATTACCCTTTAAGGTTCTGCAACTGGATGCATAGCCACTAGCTCCCTGCCTCTGCGCATGAAGAAAATAGAATATCTTTCCTCTACTCTGTTTTTCGTCTTTTGGTTTTCTCACCGGAGCCTGGATTGCAAAGTCAACCACTCTGAGAAGCTGTAGTGCTGCCGGCTTCAGAGATTTTCCAAGTCCCTTCAGCACTGTTTTTGGCTAGAACCACCTGTCCACTCGGAACCGGTTGAGCAAAAGGTAAAACTGATCTGGCTTCACTGCTACAGTGTTACCCGTTTCCTCAGCTTTGGTCAATTCCTGAGCACAGACAAATGCTTCAGCAGCAATCTCTTCCTGCTTAATAAGAGGTCACCAAAGCTGTGTTACTGGGCCCCAGGGCTGCTTATTTTTCCAGGGCCGCTTATTGTGATGTAGTTTGCTTTCTTCAGAGCCAGCTGTTCTCTTTAGAATCCCACATGCAGCCCTTCCCAGAACTTTATAGATGGGAGTATTTATTGGGTACTAGGGAACCTCACCAATCAGTAAACAGGCAAACTGACCAATCAAAACCCTCATCCCAATTTAAGTCACATGCATGTGCATGGCATGCTAACTAAGGATAGAATTTTTTCCATTTTATTCCCCAACTCCCCAGCCATGCTCCACCAGGTATCTGCCTTGGTCCCAGGGATGTACCCTGATCAGGCCCATTTATCCCCTGCTCAGCTCAGGTCTGCATCCCCCAATCTGTGTTCCTCATGGCTATTACCTTGTGGCAGGGGTGCATGAGAGAGGGCCGTTCTTCTCCCAAGCAGCTTGCCATGTGAGCTAGGATCTACTGCTGTCGGGTGCTAGGACCCAGGATAGCCAGGAAGTGCAGGCCATCATAGGGGTGGTGTCATGGGGTTTCTTCCCCTGGTTTTCCCCACATCCTTCCTCCCCTACCGTGCACCAGCATCCAGGTCTCGGATGCATGCAGCGACATCCTTGCAGAGGAAGCAAGCTCCCTAAGCCCTCTGCAGCAGTCACTGCAGCCCCAGTCATGCAGCACCAACACTCCTCGACCACAGGGCACTGCCAAGCAGCAGCTGCTGCGGTCAAGCCCAACCCCCAGTCTGGTGCCCCATCGCTCCTGAACACAAGTCACCTGTCAAATTCTATGTTTCTATCTGGTGGGGGGTAGGAGGAAGTAAGCTGTTGGTTAACTAGGATCTGCAGCTTCTCTGTTAGGTAGGAAAATGGGCAGACTGGGTGGGCCAAGCGGTCCTTATCTGCCGTCAAAGTCTATGTTTCTACAGCAGCATGACATTTTGCTGCTGGGCCACCATGGTGGAGGGACAGAATTTCTTAAGCTGACACTCGTTTGTGACCTTGTGTTTTTTTATAGACGCACTGCCACCTTTAATCAGCTGTTACAGGTCTTGGGTAACCAGTGTGCCTCTAACAAAATCTACGCCAAATTATGTATTCATAAGCCCCACTGTGATCAGTGACAGGATGTTCATAGATTTTCAAAAATATTTATTTTATTCATTTATTTAAATATTTTACCAGGAAAGGCATTATGCTCAGAAAATGCTAATTTCCAGACGTGTCCTGGGGAGAGGGGCTAGGGATAATGGTAAGGAAACAAGCAGGTACAAATGTCAAATACAGTAACAGAATCACACACACAGCAAAAAATAGCACATACGGTATAAATTGGTTGACAAGAAATAATGTCAAGCTACAGGCAAATTACAGAACAGGAATTATGTGAGCGAAATATACATTTATAAAATCAGAAATGTCATGGGTCAAACATTTAACATTTTATAAGTGCTAACCAAGTGTATGAAACCAGGAGGCAAAAATAATAAGGTGAGGGAGGGAGACTGGATCCCTTAGGAGGGAGAAGCGTGCCGGACAGGCTGGAGGAGAGAGTTCCATATTTTTGGGAAGTGGTACGAGAAAGCTGACTGGCCTGCTGTGGAGGACCTGTGAGGACAGGTTAAGGTTCAGGGAGTCAAGATTTCTAAGGGAGTGAAAGGGAAGAGGTTAGAGGAAACTGAGGATGAGTGGTAATGAGGAGAGAGTGAAACCAGAATTTAGCTAGAAAGGAGGTGCAGTGGAAATCAAGCAGTGGATTTCAGACTTTGGCTCAGCCTAAGCACATTGCCTTGGTGCTTGGCAGAACTTCCTCAGCCAGATGCCTCTCCTTGACGTGAACACGCTGTGTGCTATTTATTTACTGTAAATCTGTGCATGCAAGAGTTTTAAGTAAGCATTAATGCACGACAGGGTGTGCTGATAATGTGGATTAACACACACCTCGGGGGCACTGTGAGGCATGAGGGCACAGCCCGAATGCCCTCACAGCCCCCGGGGTGTGTATTAATCCACATTAGCAACACACTCTGTCGTACGTTAATGCACTTATTACATGGGCTATGTTTAAACAGAAAATAAATATCAAAAAGATATTATTTTTTCTTTAAAGACGAAAAAGGTACTGTATCCTGCCACCTTGCAAAGTAGTTCCTAACAAATAATGCATCCTGCATTGCTGGTATGCACACAGAAATGTCACAGACACAGATACACTACTGATATGATTCAGACATCTCTTGTGCATGACATTCACCACTACACATCCTGCACATGCACAAACAACCCTCCAAACACATACACATATACAACTGTGCCCCGACAGCATTGTACACTGTGCTGCTCTGACATTTACAACCTCACAAGCACAGGGTACACACATTTACTGGTGATGACCTGCCCTGTTACTTTTCAAGACACCGAGCAACAGGCCATTCCAGGCTAAAAGTTCCACATAGTGTGGGAACAGACACATGCTATGGAGAGCCCCCCCTCCAACGCACAGTGTGAGCAGGCAACCACGGTAAATGTCTCTGGTCCCCCCTGAAATACTCACAGAGAACATGTCACAGTGTAGACAGAAAAAAGTAGCGGCACATATAATACCAGGGCTGCGGCACTCTGTCAGTGTGCCTTCTTCACTCTCACGGGCTCCCTGTCTCCCCACACCGCTACCTAAATACTCACCCACCCACTCCGCAGATCTGCTACTAACTGTAAGTAACCCCTGCTGTGCATTAATGCCAACACTGCTGTTGCTGCACTGCCTGCCTGGGACGGGATGCCCGCCGAACTACAGGAAGGAGAACAGGAACAGACAGACAGATGCACAACTGACTCTGCTGCTGCTTCTTTGCATACAGACAGGGAGCTACCTGGACCATGACAGTGGCTCGGGACTAGACATGGTATGGGAAGGGAACCACCTGCTGCAAGGAATGCCCTGTGTTACTACACTGTCTGTTATGCAGGACCACTTCCACTTACTAAGCAGCAGCATTCATTATTGACAGCGGGTTGCAGTTGCGTCAACTACAGTACAGCCGACTGTACATCTGTGATCCGCTGTCATTACTTGATGGTGTTTGGCATGCTACAGTGGCCGCTGGGTGTGTTGCTGGCCAAAAAGAAACTACGGTGCAGTTGGAAGTAACTTGTGTGCCACAGCCGATCGGGCAGCGTTGGGATGGACCTACTACAACAACAGTCTAGTATGCTGCTTGCAACGTGGCAGCAGAGAGGGATGGGGGGCCTAACGGTGCAGCCCACTGTCTACACAGATGATGCCTGCACTTCGGGGCTACATCTTGTGAAGTGTGTCTGTTCTGCTCCCACATGTTATCGGGATGGGGGGGCGGAGGAAACCCCATTCCAACAACAGAGCAATAAAACACCCCACAGCTGAGTCATTATTGAGCTGCAATCGCCTGGGACCCAGCAACTTGCCGATTCTGCCACAGTGCACAGTGTGGGGAGACTGTATCGGACAGCACTATCGTGCAGCTGTGCCTCACATCACTTTCACAACTTGTTAGCGAGGAAAAGCAATGGCTGCTCTGTTGTGTTTGGGAACATGGTGTGAAAGAAGCACTGTTGTGCCCTTTGATCTTAACCATTGTGGACCTCATCACCCTGACAGTGCCGATAATGTGGATTATCGCACTGTTAGATGATATCATAATCCAATCAGATCCCTCACTAAGCAAGCCTATATAATAAGTGTCATTAGTGAATATAACAAAGGTTTGGGGCTAAATGTAGATGCTCTCTGAGCATGGGGATCTTTGTATAAATCTAAAAGAAGCACTCTAAGTAATAGTTTTACTCATTTGAAAAATCTGACCACGATCCCGAGCATGCGTACCAGCATCAGGTATCAGGTGAATCTCCATAAGAGACTGTTTGCTTTAACTACAGTATATTACTACCTGCATTTGGGTAACTGGACAGACAGAGGAGTGTGGGCTGATTCTTGGCAGGTGCTGCGGTCTGTGTGTTAGCAGTGGGACAGAATTAGAGGAATGACTCGTTGTGGTACTGCATGATCATGGTTGAAGGGCTGATACTACGCTACTGTGTGGGTTCTAGGACAGGCATTGGGTTATAGGGTAGTTGTGGAGCAGATGCTGTGGTGTAGGGATATACATCTATTACCCTTAACAGCGCAACATCCAGACAGCTGCTGCACAAGTGCACCAATTCACAGTACCAGACTGGAACTACAGAAAACCCCAGTATGTGACGCACAATAAAGCCAAATCCATGTCTGCCCCACACCTCTATACTGGTGGTGGTTTGGCAGCAGTTACTGGGGTATGATGGTGGTTGTGGGGCGGATGCTGATGTTAAGGTTACATGTGGGACAAGTAATAGGGTATGGGGTAGTTCTGGGGAATATGCAGAGGTGTGCAGTAGTTGTGTGCAGACACTGCAGTAAGGAGTTTGTGGGGCAGAAACTGGGCCACTGGGTTGTTAGTGCAGATGCTATAGTAGGGTTGTTGTGGGACAAATACTGTGGTTTGGGGTACAGTACTTATAGGGCAAATACGGAGGTGTAGTGACAGTTGTGAGGTAGCTATGGGTACATGTGGCAGTAGTAAGGCAGATACTGAGATGTGGGGCAGTTGTGTGGAAGATGCATGGATGAAGGGTAGTTGGACAGCAGACACTGGAGTGCTTGGTAGCTGTGGGACAGATGCTATGGTGTGGGTGAATACAAGGAAAATACTGAGGTGTGGGTGGTTGTAGGAGCAGATACTTGGATATGGTATAGTTGAGTGGCCAACACTGGGGTGTAGGTGCTTGTAAAGTATACAATGGGATATTGTATAGTTGTGGGGCAGATAACAAAGGTATGTGGTAATTGTGGGTCTGACACTGGAATGAGGTGATGGTTGTGAGCAAAAAGTGGCATTATGGGATAAATGTGGGGTAGATCACTGGGGTCGGGGCAGTTCGGCAGCAGAAAAAGGGTGAGATGAGTTACAAGATAGATAATCAGACTGAGGGCTCAGTGGAGGCAGACACAGTGGTGGAGCAGTTGTAGGACAGATATTTTGGTGTGGCATCGAATACTGGGTTGCTGTGGGGCTGTCAGTGGGTGGGGTAGTTATGGGGCAGATACTGGGTTGCTGTTGGTCTGTAAATAGGTGGGGTAGTTATGGGGCAGATATTCGAGTGTGGGAGGTTGTGGGATCAAATACCGGGGTGTGCTGTAGTTAAGGGGCAGATATTCTGGCAGAAATGCATTCTGAAAAATTCCATGCTTTGGATGAGAAGTATTTTATCAAGTTTGTAATTCATTCTGTGCACAAAAAGCATTCTTCCAGATACATACTGTAATTCAGTCTGGACCAAGTGCATTTTGTCAAACTCCTAACTTTATTCTCAAAACACCTTTTGTCAAAGTGCTTGTTTCAGTCTGGAGGCAAAATTCCTTTTGCATGAAGTCCTGCGATGGGAAGCTTAAAGCAGAGCCGCTGCCTCCACAATGTGAAAGCTAGGACAGAAGGAATCAAACCTGTGCCTAGTGGCAAGTAGAAACTTGGAATAGACTGAAAACAGTATAGAGTCTACAGGGTAAGTGGGATAAGGCAGCTAGACCACCAGGTAATTATGGAGCAATGTAAAGGAGTTGCATCTTGCCCCGAGGTTGAGGGCTGGAAGAAAATTATCTTGACCTAAGGTCTGGGGCTAAGTGATAATTGGGAGGAGGTTCCTAGGGCAGTGCCCTGTATGTAACCTGTTTGGCTTTTGCAGTTAAACCTCAGTCCTGTGAGGGGACGCTTGAAACAGCAGCTAACAGTGTGGCTGCAGCGTGATATTTAAATCCCATAGGCCTAGCAACCTGGGAGCATTTGGGACACTTAAACAGGGCCACAGAATAGGTGGGTGGTACTCACAGGTTTGCTGTCCCTCCACAGGAGACTCTGCCTGTACAGCCATTGGGCAGCAGGGGTAGAAGGTAAGCAACATTAAATAGGTAGGAGGGGAGTCAAGGATCCACAACAGTAAGGTCCATTCCTGTCCTTACTCCTCGAGTCAGGGCAATATACAAGTTTAATGTAAAGTTCATTCCCGTCCTAACTCCGGGGGAACAGAAAAGGGGAGCGAGGGAGTATTTTACTCCCAGTTTTGCCTGATTTACTACCACTTTCCAATTTTAAGAATTTATTTCCCACCCTGCAAATGTAAAGTATATTCACTACAAATGCACAGTATTGGCACTATGTAATGCTTGCAGCCCCTGCATCATGCACTACGAAGAAGACAACAGAAGAAGGCCATTTAGTATATCCAGTCTGCTTGTATCACAGGGTCTTCAGCTTATGCTACTGACCTTGCCCCCCCCCCCCCAACCGGGTCCTCCCCTTCTCTCCATCTGCTCCCCAAGCCCTGTATTTTCCCCTATGCCTATCCCAGCCTCTCTTAAAGCTGCTTACTGACTTCATCGAGACCACCTCCTCCGGCAGTACATTCCATCTGGCCACCACCTTCTCCGTGAAGAAGTGCTTCCTAACCTCCCTCCTAAACCTCCCCCCTTCCACCTTTAGACTGTGTCCCCTTGTGGTTCGGTTGCCAGAGCTTGAACTAAAAAAAGTGGAAGACTATGGGGTGGAGACAGAAAACAGCATGAGTATCATTTGGTGCTGCAGTACAGAACAGTGTCAGAAGTTGCTAACTAGCTGGCCAGAAGGGTTGCTGTAGCCTGAACATGTTAAAAAACAAGGCCACAACACTGTGTAGCATCAGGAAGGTATCTCAAACTCCATGGCAGCACCAGTCAAAAAGAGTCAGTGGCTGCAGGTGCCCTGTGGGTTTGAGACTTGGTTTAGAGGCAGGGTTCGAGACTGGTCAGCTGATGGCATTGTTACCATTTAGATGAAAATACTACCAGGTTGAAGGAGCTAGCAGTAAATACTTCCCAGTCCCACATCTTATCTGGACCCCTGCCTAACTCCCTATCTGGGATAGGCAATATACAAGTTTAACGTAAAATTCATTCCTGTCCTTACTCCCTATCTGGGGTAGGGCAATATAGAAGTGCTAAGGCCATGCTAGTAGGCAAACCCATTCAAGCAACACTATACCAAAGGAGCTATAACTCACACATCTGGGTTAAATATGTTTGGGCAGCCAGGAGAAGGGGGGAGATAAGTTGCAGGGGTTGTGGCACCGGCATCTTCTTGGGGGTGAGGGTTGCTCTGGGAAATGTGAAGTACCTAGTTTGCAGGAGGCTGGGATTCCTGGCAGCAGAAATTAATCAGCTCTGGGCTGATCTCACCAGATTAAGGGGTACTAGCATCCTCAGAGGCTGAGGAGACTGAACACTTCTTCCCAAGAGAACCTAGTGCACATTGGGGAGGCTTGGAAGGAGGAAGCCCAGATCCCAGGGGTGGTAAGTAGGAAACTATTTCAGCCCTTGGACTCACCGGAAAGGGTTGCCTTCCACAGACTATAGGCTGAAGACACAAAGCAGGCGCCAATCCAGGAATTAAGGCCCAATCCATGCAGAAGGAGCCTAGTGGTGTGGCTCAATCTGCACTGGAGGAGCTTGCAGCGGCTGGACGGTACGGGAAGAAGGGAGGGAGCAAGTTTGTAGTACTAGGGGACTCAACTCTAAGAGAGATGGGAAGGTTTGCTGAGGAACCCCAGCATGACAGATGGAAAGTGGTTTCCCTTCCAGGTATGAGGGATGTGAAGATACTACTCAGGCTCAGTACCCTGATTAGGGGAGATGACAGGAGTCATGGGAAGTCAGACGTTGTGATCCACTTGATAACCAATGATATTTAGGGCAAGAGGGTAGATGTAGTGCAGGACAGAGTCACAGTACTGGAAAGAGGCTGAGGAGACAGCAGCTTCCGTAGGCATTTCTGAAGTGCTGTCAGTGAAATGTACTAGTCAGATCAAGGTAAATAGAGCTGCCAAATTTAATGTGAGGTTAAAGGGGTGGTGCAAAGGGCTACAGTTTTATTGGGTCTGGAGAACCCTCTAGGAAGGTAATGCATTGTATGTGGCAGACTGCCTTCATCTCAGCAGAGGGGGAACCAGAGCACTGCGGAGGCAGCTGTAGTAGTATGTAAGTAGCTATTTAAACTAAGCTGAAGGGAGGGTTCACCAGGGAACAGAACACTAAGCTTTCAGACAAAGGGAGCCACAGGGTGTGCCAGCCAAGTAGCGAGGAGGGCTGGGGGTGCTGGCACCTTACCGCCTGCCACACTGGTGACCTGGGTTGGGAACAGACGCAGGTCACTTAGGGGTCGGCCAGGGGAAGGGAGGATTGAGCATCCCAGGGACAGCTCTCCTCCTTCAGGGGAGGGGGGGTTTACCACAACCCACTGCACTACTGCCACCTGGAGATGTCTGGCAGGGTAGATCTGGGTGCGTCTGTACATAGGGCTACAGCTTGACATTTTAGGATGTCTCCATGGAGGTGGAGTTCCCCAGCCAACCTTTGCACAGTCTGGGCCCTAGGGGAAACCTACACCCAAGGTGGAAAACCAACCTTGGCCGCAGGATGAAGTCCGGTCCTTCACAGGCCCCGCACCAGTGATCGGGAACCTCGACACAGTCCAGAAAGCCGAACGTTGGTGTGAAGTCCCAGAGAAGCCGGGTAAGGGGGCTAAGGGGACTGGACGGAAGGCAGCTAGCTAAGGGCGATTGGGGCCAAAAATGTATACAGAAAAGAAAGGCAGCAATAGGGAGCCCCCCAGGCAATACTCTAAGGGTAGGAAGGGGAAATACTGGGGGATAAAAGGGGAAAAAGGGGAGGAGGGTACAGAATCTGAAAGCATATCAAAATCCTACACAAAGGCTCAAGGCACAAATGGACAGTGCACACTGGAAAAGGAGAAGCTCATGGGCTGTAATAAAAACTCTAACAGAAAACAGTCATCCAAGAAAGTCATGACCATCAATGCCAGGAGTCTGGGCAACAAAGTGAGCACTCCAGAGGCACTGACTGCTGAAGCCCGTATGGACTTAATGTCAGTTACAGAAACATGGGTGACTGTACACCATGACTGGGACCTCACTGTTCCAGGGTTTAGAAAAGGGACGGAGACAGAGATGTTATCAGTGCAGCTGGTAGCTGGGATGGGCAGTAAAATAATACTGGGGGTGATTTACAGGCCCCCTAATCAAAATGAGGAGGTAATGAGCTGGCCCGTTGGTAGTGCTATCATTTGTCATGCCGGCATTCTGGGTTTGGGAGTGAGCCTGGCTCATCGTGGGTTATCTGAGGGAGAAGGACTGAGTGTCCCACGGGACGGTCTCCTTCTCCGAGGTGGGATGATATCATTCTTTGCCACAACAGTGCCACCTGGGTACCATTCGAGGATGGTGTGGAAAGCTAAGGCCAACACGGAACTGAGGACTGCAGAAGTTAAGGAAAGGGCAAGGCCTTGGAGGGGAAGAGTAATAAAAAGCCTCTAGGGCTCTATCATTCAGCATTGGTTATGCAGGAATGGGCACACATGATGGAGCAACAAGTCTTTTTCTTCCAACAGATGCTACGTTTTCATGTTTCTTAATCTCTCTTTTACCCTTGGTGTGGTTCCTCAGACATGGAAGCAGGCTAAGGTCCTCTCCTTGCATAAAGGTGATAACCTGTAGTCTTTCCTCGCTTCCTCCTTACTACTCCGGCCAAGTTACAGGAAAGGTTAGCATTCTCTTAGCTCTCCACCTTCCTTGATTCCACGGACTTCCTCTCTCCTTTCCAGTCTGACTTTCAAAACAAACACTCCTTTGTATCTTCCTATTTTGGGTCACTGATGCCATGCTTGACAGGAGTGACCAGGGTTACCTTACTAAGGCTTTCAATTCTGTTGCCCGCCCCCTCCTGCTGGTCAAGTTCAGAGATGCAGGGCTCTGCCTCAGCTGTAAATCAGTTTCACCCCTATCTGTCTGACCACCAGTCAGTTCACATAGGAGCCACCCCCCACCAATCCGATCTGGTGTTCCCCAGACCTTCATTCTAGTCTTTTGGAGGCAGTATAGCACAGTGGTTAAAGGCACTGAGTCGCAAACCTGGAGATGTGGGTTTGAATCCCACAGCCCCTTCTTGCATACTGTGTGACCCTGAACAAGTCATTTAACTTCCTTGTGCTCCCAGGTCGCACCTGCAAACAAGCTTCAGCTTAGTATACCTTTCCTGGTTAAACAAGTTCCCCTTCCCTTTTCCATCTTTTCAACAGCCACCCATAAGCCTGTGACAGCATCAACATACATACACATGTATGCTGCTAACACACCATCCTCTACTCCACCTAAGCCTCAGTTTCTGAGCTTGAATCATCTCTGTAAATAGACTTTGATAATGTCCAGTATTGGTTGGACTCTACCCGGCTATGACTAAATGCCAAATGGTATTTATGTCATTTGGCACCAGGCAGAAGCCAGCTAGGCTCTCTTCCATGCCGTTTACTAGCTTTGATGGCACCTCTGTAGAGGCTGTCCCCCCTCCTTTAAGTCCCTCAATGTATGGCTCAGTCAAAACCTGTATTTCTCTTCACACGTTGACGACATCCAAAAAATCTACGCCCTAAACTTGTTGCCTCTACCACAACAAATACCACTCCTTATCTGCAGTATAGATGTTCTTAAAATGATTTTACCTGCATTTATGTGGATGTGGTTTATGGGGCTGCTTCTAAACCCAACCTTGCCAGGCTGAACCCTCTCTTTCATTCCTTCAGCTGCTTTGCCTTAAACATTACTTATGCATCACTGTCTCCTCTACCAATCCCCCCCTCCTCCTTTTGTGACTCCAAGCATCTCTTGCAATGCGTCTGCTTTCTTTCCAAATCCTAGTTCTCTTCCCTCACCCTACTTTAACTCTTCCCTATTCCCTCTCCCTCCTTCTAACTATTCCCTCTGCTCCTCCAACTCTCGTGACTTTTTTGTTTCTGCCTCTGTACTGCTTCCCGTCATCTGGAATAAACTACCTGCTTCATTCTCTGTGATCTCTTCCACCAGTCTCTCAAATGTCTCTTAATAAATGTCTTATCCCCCTCCTGCTCTTGCCCATAGCCTCTACACTCTGTTGGTAGTCACGATCAACTGTGCCGGTTCCTCAGTAATCCAGATCTCAGCCCCCGCCACTGGGAAGTATTTATACAATGTAATTTATTCCTGCACTTTTGCTGTACGATTTAATGCTCTTTATAATATTTCCTCCTATTTCTCTTCCCCTGGTTCGCATGTGGGAACGAGCCTCGGCTTGGTGTGCCTTTCCTGGTCACCAATTTTCAAATGAATAAATAAAATTTAAGGAACTGCACCTTATGTACAGTATAGCTTCATTCCTTATTTCATTTGTTATTAGTTGCTGTATGTATAAAATGGTACATGCAGTCACGCTGTATGTATATACTGTGGTTGCTCAAAGTTCCTAGTACTTGGTCATTGTCTTCTCTTGTTATAACGTACAGTACCTTGTATCGTACTGTTCTTACTCCTGTATCCCCTTTTGTTCATTCCTCCCCCCCAAACATACCTGGAAATGAGCCTCAGCTCAGCATGCTTTTCCTGCTAATCCTTAAATAAATAAATAAGTTACATTTTCTAAGTTTCAGGGGAGAAAAAGAAAAATCAAAAGAAGACAGTGTCAAACTGAAACAGCAAAGGCAAGGTCCAAATACGGAAT
This sequence comes from Neoceratodus forsteri, assembly GCA_016271365.2. Lineage (NCBI taxonomy): Eukaryota > Metazoa > Chordata > Ceratodontiformes > Ceratodontidae > Neoceratodus > Neoceratodus forsteri. The sequence goes on along the minus strand of CM028130.1, from coordinate 957,819,716 downwards.
GACTACTTCTGTTCAGTATTTACAAAAGAAAACGGAGGGCCTTATGGGAAAAATTAACACTAGATCAGACAGGGGTGCAAAAATGTGTATGGGACCAATTGCCATAGACAGGGCACTAGGGAGACTTGGAGCACTGATGGTAAATATGTCCTCAGGGCCAGAAGGTCTGCATCCCAGGGTGTTTAAGGAAACTGCACTAGTACTAGCTGAGCCCCTAATGGACCTCTTTAATTGCTCCTTGGAGAGTGAAGAAATGTTGATGGCCTAGAGAACAGCAGATGTGTTACCACTGCACAGAAGTGATAATAAGGATGAGCCAGGGAACTGCAGGCTTGTCGCTTCTGACATTAATGGTCAGCAAACTACTGGAAACCAGTATTAAGGAAAGACTGATGATTTCCTTGGGGAAAACATGCTACAAACAGACATCACAGCTTAAAGGCAGGAAGGTCTTGTCAAACAAACTTTTTTTGACTGAGTAACAAGGGCAGCAGATAAATAAAATAAATGAATGAATGACAGTAAACATACTGTACCATGATTTTAGTGAGGCGTTTGACTTAGTCCCTCATAGGAGACTAGTCAAACAAAGTCTAGCCAGAGCCAATACGGCTGTAGCGAGCTCCCAAAGCTCCGAAGAGTTAGCATCGCCAGAGTTGCTGAGTGCCATCTGCAAGATGGTGGTGGCGATGCAACTGCGCATGCATGGCATTCGTGCATGCACAGTTATGGCAAATGGCAACATGCCATTCACAAGATGGTGGCGCCAGTGGAAATGCACATGTGCGCCTGTTCTTGTCCTGGAATGCAGAAGTAACAGCCGAAACAGTGAGGCTGTTGCTCCATAGCAGCTGATCGTGGTGGAGTGTTACAAGCTCTGTTGGACTTTTGGAAGTATACTTCTGAAAGTCCAACAGAAGGTGCCACGATTGGCCATTTTCAGCCAGAGAAAACAAAACTGCTGTAAGCTCTATCCACAGCCATAAAAACTGGGGGATCTGGGGGTGAAAGGCAAACTAACAAACTGGGTGGAAAACTGGTTCAGGGGGAGGATACAGAGGGCAGTGATTAATGGAGAATTTTTGGGAGTGAAGAAAGTCACCAGTAGGGTACCGCAGGGATGAGTGCAAGGCTTGATGCTCTTTAACACCTTCATTAGCAACTTACTGTAGTTAATGGCATTAGAGGGGAATTCTGCCTATTTGAAGATGATGTCAAGCTCTATGGCAGGGATACTGTGGCCATTACTGAGCCATGGTGCACTGAAAACCATGACAGGGACGTGGCCATACTAAGCTATACCCTGTTCATGAAGGACTGGGTGGGAAGGGAAGGGTGCTTTATTTGAGGGAAAGCATAAAAGTGATGGAGATACAGGGAATACAGGGGAGGCAGAAGTGCTGTGGGTCACCCTGGAGATGGGGAATGGAGCTACTTTCGCACTGCAGTGATCTACATACCTCCTGCACAAGGGGAGGAGTTAGATAAGGTACTGGTGGAAGCCACTCGCATGATGGAGAAAAGGGGGGGGGTGGTGGGGGACTTCGATCTGCTGAATGTAGACTGCAGCCTCCCACCCGTAGCTTCAGCTAGAAGCAGGGACCTCCTGGACTCACTGCTGAGGCACTCCTCAGGCAACTAGTCAGCGACCACATTCATGATGGGGCAATACTGAACCTGGTACAATCAAATCAGATCAAACAAATAAAAGGGACTGTAGCTACAAAACCCAGGACGATATTAGATGCAGAAGCACATATGTCCAGCCTGAAGGATGCACCACAGAGAGAGACCAGTGGGAAAGGATTAAAGATACAAGAAAATAAACTAAATGGAGGAACATATGGAGTACCAAGAAAATTATTCCAGAAGAAGGAATCTCCTTGCGTTCAGGATTCCTGAGGTGAGAGAACAACCAGATCTGATCGCTTTCACTAACAAGATGCTTGTGGACCTGTTTGGGGCACCTACTGCAAAAGCAGATTATCAGAGCAAACTGGCACATCACTGTCTATCACCCAAGTCAGCTCACACCAGTGCCCCAGGGTATTCATAATTAAATAATTTTGTTTTCAGGACAAACTGTTTGTGCGGCAACAGGCTAAAGAACTGGCAGCTCTTCTGTACCAAGGCAATACTCTGAGACTGTTTAATGATCCGAGTCCTGGGGTAATAGAAAAACAAGATGACTATAAGGATGTAACAGCTGGCCTCCATAAAACGGGTACCCACTTTCATTTAATGTATCCTGCCAAGCTGAAGGTCTGGTTAAAAACAGGCCCCCAAACATTCCTGACTCCTGAAGCTGCCAAGAAACACTTCCTGCAAGGTGCATTCCTCAGGCAGCTAGGCAGTGAACCCACTCGAGGTGAGGCAATACTGGACCTGGCGCTCACTACAGGGGACAGTATTGCCGACATCAAGGTAAGAAGTCATCTGGGGACCAGTGACCATCACACAGTGTGGTTTAATATAAGAACAACAGCGGAATCCAACTGCACAAGGGCAAGGATCCTGGATTTCAGAAGGGTTGACTTTACAAAGATGAGGAACTGCATGCAAGCGGGCCTGGCAGGAAGGAAGATATCCTGGGTGGGGCAGAAGGCAATGGGCCAGATTAAAAGAGGGCATAGTAAAAGCAACAAACCTATACATCACGCGAGTAAGCAAAAGCAGAAGGAAGAGGAAATTAAGGTAAGGGCAAAAACAGTGGCATTCAGAAGCTATAAGTAGACTAATAGAGAGAGGAGGACAGGGAAGTGTATCTGGGAAACTGGAGAGAGGCAGGTAGAGCAGTAAGGAGCCCAAAGGCTCAAGCTGAGGAAAGAATCGCTCAGACAGTACTGAAGGAGGACAAGACATTTTTCAGGTATGTTAGTGGGAAAAAGACAAAGGGAGGGGATTTTACAGATAAAAAAGGGGGGCTATACAGAGAAGGGCCAAGAAAAGGCAAACATCTTAAAGAGATCCACTAAGTTAAGAGTCTGCACCACATGTTGTGGTGCCTTACCTCTGTAAAAGGTGGACTGGATATATCTGATAAAAAATCTTTGTCATAATTAGTAGAAGGGATTGTAAAATTATCCCCTGCCAATCCCTTCCACTTCCCATTTCTGGGAGCTGCCTAAGATCTGCCCCCACACTCAGGCACATAATGACATGTGCCCAGGGAGAGTGCAGAGATGTGCTCCATTAAAGTTTAATGGGGGCAACTTTTAAAACGTTTTTATATATCGTGACAGTTGTTTTGTGATTAACCATGGGCACCGGGTGACTAACAAGGGCTTGTTAGTCACATGGTGCTCTTAGTTAATCACAAAATGACCATTACGATATATAAAAACATGGGCGGATCTTAGGCAGCTCCCAGAACAGGAAAGTGGAAGGGATCGACTGGTGAGAATTTTACGATCCCTTCCACTTGTAAATATGACAAAGATTTTTTTATCAGATATATCTAGTCTGCCTTTCGCAGAGGTAAGGCAACACAACATGTGGTACAAATCGCACTTCATATAACTTAGTGAATCTCTTTAAACAAATACTTCTGCTCAGTGTTCACAGTAGAAAGGGAAGGAGAGGGACCACAAATAAGCACCAAGAGTTTTGAGGGGAGGGAAGTGGAAACCAGTGGACACCAGTCCCTTTTCTGAGAAGGTAAGGAATGTACTTGCTAATCTGAGGGTGGACAAAGCCATGGGGCGAAACGGGGTGCATCCAAGAGTGCTGAAGAAACTCAGGTAGGTGCCTGCTCCACCCCTAGCAGACTTATTTAACAGTTCACTGGTAATCGGTATGGTCCCGGAGGACTGGAGAAGAGTGGACATAGTCCCACTTCATAAAAGTGCTAGCAAGGAGAAAGGGGGTTATAGGTCTGTCAGCCTGACTTCTGTAGTAGGGAAATTGATGGAAACACTATTAAAGGAAGGACGGTGGAACATCAGGAATCCAAAGGACTGCAGGACCCAAGGCAGCAAAGCTTCATAGAAGGGAAGTCATGCCAAAGAAATGAAATCTATTTTTTGACTAGGTAACCAAGGGTGTTGGATCAGGGAGGGGCGGTGGACATGGCCTACCTGGACTTCAGCAAGGCCTTTGACACCATTCCACATAGGAGGCTGGTGAACAAGTTGGGTAGCATGGGGGTGGGCAATAAGGTGGTAACCTGGGTAAGAAACTGGTTAGGGGATAGATGGCAGAGGGTGGTGGTAAATGGAGTTCACTCAAAGGAGGGGACAGTGACCAACAGGGTACCTCATGGGGTCAATACTGGGGCCAGTCCTCTTCAATGTCTTCATTAGCGACATGGGGGTGCAAAAGGACAGGAAGGTCCGCCTGTTTGCAGATGACACCAAGATCTGCAATAAAGTGAACACTTGGGGGGGGGGTGTCAAAAGTTTGGTAGCTAAGGTTTAATGTGAAAAAGTGCAAAATAATGCAGTTGGGTCACAGAAACCCAGGAGTGGAGTACAAAATGTGGGGAAAGGTACTTGCAATGACCATGCAGGAATGAGATCTGGGGATAATCGTATCAGATGACCTGAAGGTGGCCAGACAATGCAACAAAGCAATCAGGAGAGCTGGTGGGATGCTGGGGTGTACAGGCAACGGTATCACCAGCAGGAAGAGGGAAGTGGTGTTGCCCCTATATACATCACTGTTAAGACCCCACCTGGAATACTGTGTCCAGTTCTAGAAAACCATCTCTCAGAAAAGTCATAGACAGAGTCGAGATGGTCCAGAGGGGGCTACCAAGATGGTACATGGTCTGCATCAAAAGCCCTATGAGGAGAGACTAAAGGAACTAAACATGTATACCCAGGAGGAGAGGAGGGAGAGGAAGATATGACTGAAACCTTTAAAATACCTCACAGGGGTAGATAAGGTACAGGTAGGAGAAATTTTTTAGAGGAAAGGATGCTCTAGAAATACAGGTTACTCATCTCTCAGTTCCCTCGTCACTGTCTCCGGTCCTCTCTGTGTCTGCCCTCATTAGTTTACCAGGCTACCTCACTCCTCCATATTAAAAAAAATATACAGGTTACTCACCTGTAACAGGAGTTCTAGGAGTGGTATATGTTGTTCATCCACACTTACTGGCAGGTTACTTGCCGCTTTAAATCTTGCCGGGAGGTCTTCAAGCTGGCTCCTCCCACCCACCCGGGTGGTAAAACTTTCAACTCCGCCCCATGATGCCAGATCTAGCCCACTGGAAGCCAGGTTGCAAGTCAAAGCCAGGGAGGTCGGGTGGGTTGTGTGGATGAACAACATATACCACTCCTAGAACTCCTGTTACAGGTGAGTAACCTGTATTTCTAGGGACGTGGATATGTTGTTCAATCCACACTTACTGGCAGACTCCTAGCAGTTCTCCGGGAGGAGGGAGGCAAGGTGTGCACCCCCTACTTAGGGAATAAGAACTAGAGAACCAAGGTCCCAAAACCAACATCCCGGCGTGACTCAAGGTCGATGTGGTAGTGGGTAATGAAAGTGTGTGCTGACTTCCAAGTAGCAGCACTGCAGATTTCCTGGATAGGGACGTCCCTGGAAGCAGCCACCGAAGCAGCGGTATGGCGGGTAGAATGAGCTGTTATCCCCTTGGGAGGCTCCATGCCCTCCAACCTAGAACAGAGATCTATGCAGGAGGTGACCCACCTGCCTATTCTCCGCTTGGCTGCAGGTCTGCCAGGTGTGGCTTCAGCGTAGGTGACAAACAGCTGGCGAACCTCTCCCTGAACTTCAGCCGTCCGCTCCTTATAATAAGAGAGCGCTCTTCTAGGGTCCAGAGTATGGAGCCTATATTCGGCCTCCGAGGTGTGACTGGGGTAGAACACCGGCAGAGTCAACACCTGGTTAAGGTGAAACTGACACCACCTTCGGAAGGAATTTCGGTTGGGGTGCAGAACAACCTTGTCCCTGTGGAAGACCAGATAAGGAGACTCGATGGAAAGCACCTGGAGCTCTCCCATCCTTCTGGCTGACATGATAGCCACCAAGAAGGTGGTCTTCCATGACAGGTGAGAGATGTCACACCTGTGCATCGGTTTGAATGGCTTGCCCATGAGCTTAGCCAATACCAGCAGTAGATCCCATGGAGGAGGAGGTTGTCACACCGGAGGAGATATGTGATCAAGGCCTTTGAAAAAGCACCCAACCGCCTTCTCCTACACCACCGACTGCTTCCCGGCCCGCGCCCGGTAAGCAGAGATGGCTGCCAGGTGCACCTTAAGGGTCGTCGACCGAAGCCCTAGCTAAGAAAGGGACCACAGGTAGTCCAGAATGCTAGCCAAAGAACAGGAGGAAGGGTCCAACCCCTTATCCTGACACCAAATGGAGAATCTCTTCCATTTGAAGGCATAGCATTTTCTGGTCGACTCCTTACGGGATGCCTCAACAATGTTGAGGACCTCATCGGAAAGACCCAAGGCCTGGAACTCTAGCCACTCAGGAACCAGGCCATCAAGTGCAGGGATTAAAGGTCCGGGTAGAGTACCTTCCCCTTGTTGACTGAGAGCAGGTCCGGGCGGGCTGAAAGTCACCTCGGGAGCCTGGAGCTGAGGCTGAGGAGATCTGGATACCAAAACTGACGAGGCCAGTCTGGGGCTACCAGAATCACCTGCGCCTTGTCCCCCTTTGCCTTGCGAAGCATCTTGTGGATCAAGGGAAATGGAGGGAAGGCGTAGAAGAGGCCCGAGGTCCACGGCCGTGAGAAGGTATCCCCCAGCAGCGAGCACTGCTGAGGACGGCAGGCATGAAACAGCCTCAGCTTTGCATTCTCCCTGGAGGAAAACAGGTCCACCTGAGGGGTGCCCCAGTGGGAGAACAGATCTTGTACTACCTCCGGCAGGAGAGACCACTCGTGAGATGCAGCGCCTATCCGGCTGCGGGCATCGGCCAGACTGTTGGAGGCTCCTGCCACATGGATGGCTGGAGATCCGCCTCCAGGCTGGTCATGAGAGACCAAGTGCAGAGAGCCTCCTTGCACAGAGGCAAGGAGTGCGTCCCGCCCTGTCGGTTTAGGTACTACATGGTCGTGGTGTTGTCCATATAGACCTGGACCACTTGACCCCATATAAATGGAGCGAAGGCGGTGAGGGCTAGTCGGACCGCTCAAAGCTCCAGCAGGTTGATGTGGCATCGAGACTCCTGAGAGGACCAGAGGCCACGAGCTCTGAGCTCCCCCAGATGGGCATCCCAACCCATCAGAGAGGCTTCGGTCGTCAGGGTGACCGTCGGCTCGGGGCGGATAAACAGGATACCCTCCTGCAGATGAGCTGGAACAAGCCACCACAGGAGGCCGTTCCACATCTCCTGGGTAACCGTCACTGGCTGGTCCAGCGGACCGGAGCGCTATGACCACTGGCGGGCCAGCCCCCACTGCAGGGGACGCATATGCCAGCGGGCCCAATGGACCACACTCGTGCAGGCCGCCATGAGGCACAGAAAGCGCAGGAAATCCTGGCAGGGCACAACTGCCCAACCAGAAATGACTGGGCAAAGGAGGAAAGGACCTTGGCCCTGTCTGCCGGGAGCCGTGCTCTGGCTCAAAGAGAGTCGAGCTCTGCCCCGATGAACTGAATCACCTGCGATGGCACGAGTTCCGATTTGGCCTCGTTGATGAGGAGGCCAATCTGAGAGCAGACCTGGAGGGCCAGATCCCTGAACTGCTCCACCTCCAATCTGGAGGGGGCTGCAATCAGCCAGTTGTCCAGGTAAGAGTATACCTGGACCCTTCGGCGCCGCAGGAATGCTGTCACCACTGCCATGCATTTGGTGAAGACCCTGGGAGCTGGAGAGAGGCCGTAGGGCATGGCCCAGAACTCGTAAAGGGATCCCTCTGCCCTTAAGTGGAGGAATTGCTGGTGAGACGGATGGATTGGGACGTGAAAGAACGCGTCCTGAAGGTCCAGAGAACAGAACCACACGACTCATTCCAAGGATGGAATGATCTGAGCCAGAGTGACCATCCTGAAGGTGCGAGACCTTAGGAACTTGTTCAGGTCGTGTAGGTCGAGAATGGGGCGCCAGCCCCCCCATCCGTTTTGGGACCAGGAAATACCTGGACACAAACCCTGGGTCTGGAGGAGGGTCCGCCACCTCCCCGGTCACCTCCTTCTGGAGGAGCAGGGCAATGTCGGCTTGATGAGCCAACAGAGAGGCTGCGGAACCCATAGCCCCCTGTGAGGCGATGGCTCGATAGGGTGGGGACTGCTCAAATTCCAGAGGCAGACCCCTGCCTACCACTTCCAACACCCAGCAGTCCGTGGTGATAACGGACCAGGAAGAAAGGAAGTGGCAGAGCCGTCCCTCCACAGGGGGAACTCGGGGAGGAGTGACGAGGTTGCGGGTGACACCTTTCAACCCATCACTGGGCAGGCTTGGAGGAAGGGCTGGCCGAGGAGCCGCCTGGGCCTTTCCCTCCCAGCTTCCTGCTGGAGGAAGCAGCAGGCTTGGCTTTGGGGTGCCAAGTGTGAGCCTGCTGGCCATGATGCTGGTGTTGCTGGGCCAGACGTGCCGCAGGGGCTGAAGGATGAAAGGGCTTATGCTGCTGCTGGCAGCCTTTGTCCTTCTGGGCAGACGTGACCGAGTCCAAGGTGGCGCTGGACTTCTTGATCCGCTGGAGATGACCCTCCACCCTGGGACCGAACAAGTCGGTGCCCAAGAAGGGAACGTCTGCCAGCTTGTGCTGGGTATCCGCCGTAAAGGTGGAGATCCGCAGTCAAGCTCTGCAGCACATGGCCACTGCGGCTGCTACTGACCAGGCACACAAGTCAGTGATGTCCAAAGAAGTTTGGAGCTGCTGTTTGGCCACCGCCCTTCCCTGGTCCCGCACCTGCTTGACTGTCATTTGAAGGTCAGCCGGGAGATGAGGAATCACCTCATCCAGGGAGCCCAAAAGGGCGTGTGAAAAGTGTGTCATCAGGACGGCCGAGCTAGCCTGACGAAGGTCTAGGGTGGAAGCAGCATAGACTTTCCACTCTGAGTAGTCCAATTTCTTGGACTCCTTATCGGGTGGCTTGTCCACATCCCGAGCATTCCCGGAACACTGGAAAACACTGTCGGTCACTAACCCCTCCGCAGAGGGGTGCTCCGAGAAACCGGAGAGTGAACTGGTAGGGACAGGATACTCCCGAGCCATCCTGGCCAAAGGTGCTGGACAAGAAGCTGGCTGCTGCCACAGCTCCAGGGCCAGGCCAACAATGGCTTCGGCCACCAGGAAGGCCTCCGTAGGGGAATCCCCTCAGTCCAGTATTCTCCGTGGGATACCTGGCCGCTTTGAACGGGGTTCAGCCCATCCCAGTGGATTCTGAGATGAGCCGAAGCATACCTAGGAACGAGGATGGGCTCTCGTCCACTGACTTACCCCCAGTGGACTCCAGGTCAAGCGGCCTGGAGAACAAGGAGGAGTCGTCGTCAGACTCCGAGGAGTCTGCGAACAGCTGCCGAGTGCCAGAGCCACCCTCCACATGCTGAGAACGATCGGGAGTGTGGGTGACCAACAACCTATGGGGCAAACCCTGACCCGACCGAGAATCCTTGGTCAGGGCCCCAGTCTTCGGCTGTGGAGGCGGAGGTTCCACCACAATGGGTGGTACAGCCGGTTTTGGCCGAACAACCGGTGCCGGCTTCGGCTCGTCGACCACTATGAGGGGTTGCTTTGGCCACTCCGGTGACAGCCACTTAATGGCCAGAGAAGCGACGGAGTCGGTTTATTCCTGGACAATAAGAGCTGCTGCCACATTAAATCCTCATAGTGCTGATGCAACCTGCGCCGGAGCCTATCCTCCGAAGAGGACGACGAGGATGAGCGGCACCGCCACTTCCCATGGTGCTGAGACCGAGACCACCGACGGCGGGACTGGCTGGACCTGGAAGAGGTCAGAGACCGAGACCTTTGGGGATTCGGAGGGTGGGTCAGAGACGGGTTGGGGGAAACCCGCTCCTCCCTCGGTTCAGGAACCTTAACCGGGGACTCTGGCACAGGAGGCACAGGCAATTCCTCAGTTTCCACCGGGGGAACCGGTGAAGAAGTGTTGTCAGCTTCTCCAGTCAACAAACCATCCGACTGACCTGGCGGGGAGCCAGCCGCCTTAGCTGCAACCTCGACCGAAGTTGACTGTCGACTATCCAGGGAAGGGGACCTCTCCCGCTCCCACGAACATCGATGGTGGGACTTACCTTTGGAGTCCTTCTTTTTGGACTGAGAGGAATGTCCCGATGGACCTTCTCCCTTGGTGGCAAGGGATTGGCAAAGCTTCTTAAAAGAAGCTGTATAAGAAGAGCCCAAGGAGAGTGGGATAAATGCCGCGACCGAGGAAGATGATGATGCGGCCTGGGCCGCCTCCTCCTTGAGGGCGATCATCTGCTCCAGCTGGTCTGCCGAGCCCGCCGCCATGGACACCGCCCAACAGGCCTCCTTCGACTTGACCGGAGGATAACATTTTTCAGGGCGCCCCAAGAGCAATCGGGCAGCGCGGTCCTCCCAGACCGAAGCCTAAAAGGATTTGCATAACTCACAAGCCTGTGAGTCATGGCCGAGTCCTAGGCAGTAAATGCACATGGAGTGCGGATCGGTCTGGGACATTTTCTGCCCACAGGGGCACCGACGAAATCCGGGAGTCGATTTGTCCATCGCAGCTGTGAGGGAAAAAGAAGGCCGAAGTCTTTTAAACTTTAGAATGAGTTTCAGTTTAACCTAAGAGTGTGGATCCAGGCCTAAATGCAGAGCGGAACCTGAGCTTCCAAGCGGTAAGGAAGATCTGGCGTCATAGGGCGGAGCCGAGAGTTTTACCACCCGGATGGGTGGAAGGAGCCAGCTTGAAGACCTTCCGGCAAGATTTAAAGTGGCAAGGAACCTGCCAGTAAGTGTGGACTGAACAACATATCCACGTCCCTAGAACAAGGGTTCACAGTATGAAGCTAGAGGGGGGTAGGTACAGGAGAGATGTGAGGAGATACTTCTTCACAGAAAGAGTGGTGGATGTCTGGAACAGCCTTTCAGTGGAGGTAGTGGGGGGAAAAAACAGTGGTAGGATTCAGAAAAGCCTGGGACAGGTACAAGGGAATCATAAGGGAAAGGAAAGGGGCGGAAGAAAAAGTGCCGAAGGCCTACAAGTGTCTCAAGCAAAAGCAATCACAACAAAAAAAGGCAGACTGGATGGGCCAAATGGCTGCCGTCAGTTTCTATGTTTCTAAAGCCTTCACAACTGAATTCCCCAACGTCTTTCCCTTTTGCCACCCAGCCTGTCCAGCTAAAGAGAACTTGGGACCTAAACTGAATCCAATGATTACATTTTTGACTCATGCTTCGGGTTTTTCTGTGCCAGTGGACACAACACCCTCTTTTTAGTGCAACCGCTGTCCCCCGATGTTAGCCTCCACATGAACAGAAAAACCCGAAACATGAGTCAAAAGCGTGATCACTGGATTCAGTTTGGGTCCCAAATTCTCTTTAGCTACAAGCTAAAATAATATTCAAGCTCATCTGTAATTCAGTAAATCATTATTTCCCAACAAAATTACGTCAACGACCACTGCAACCAACTTAGATGCCTGTGCCCAACATTACAAATCAAACCCAAGGTAGGGTGGATGCACCTTTTTGAGCAGACCCTCCTGAAGCAGGTGCCTTCTCGACAGTGCAACTTTCACCACAAGAAGAAGCGGGAACGTGCAAGAGCACCCAGTGATTAGTGCATGGTGCAGCACCTCTACAATATCCACAGCGACAACTTTGTGACCCCAAATGTCACCTGAATCACACAGTCGAGAGGTTATCAGAAGGAAGACTGGACACCGGAGAGGTACACAGTAAGTACTGTACCTGGGGTCCTGAGGGCAGAGAGGGAAGGACAGGTGGAAGAGGCCATGATCATAAAATCAGCCCTCTTGGGCAGCTACCATGTGGCCTACCCAGGCTGTGTTGGTTTGAGAGGTACAAGTGTTCCCACTTCCCCAACCGACTCCACAGTCCACAGAGTCCAGAGCTTACATCCTCTCCAGTGTGGCGACCAAACATCCGTATTATTAACAAGCCCCAGTTTAATTTTTTTTTTCCAGATTAAAAAATGATGAGTCTCTATTAGTACTGTTAAGAGTTGCTCTGAGACAGCAGATCTCCCACAGATCAGTCCAGAGACTAGCAGGTACACATGTACAGTCCTGACCTCAAGTCACCCCATTCTACCCGAGGAGAAAAACCTAGTGGTTTTATTCTGGGGACTTGTGTGACCTGCTATAACTAAATTAAGACTTTGGTATGTGGTACATGCTCTTCCTCTCTGGTCCCTGGTATACTTTACAGTACTTAGTTTCATCAACAGCAGTACTTCACGAGGTGCAGAGGTTGGGGGGAAGCCTCCCGGATCTGACCTGTGTACCCACTTGGAGCTGCTTAAGCCCCATGTGGAGATACAGGTTCTTGAAAACTGGAGCTTTAACAGGGCTAAAGGGTTACATTCTGACTGATAACAGACCATCATCTGGGTGCTGCTGCCCCTCTGCATTTGGTGGGGCGGGGGCTCAGGGATCACTCAGTCATAGCTCCTTCGGTGGAGGGGGTACTAACAGTACAGCTGCTATCTTAGTTTGTGGATAGAACAGTCACCTTTACAGAGTTCCCAAAGTTACATGCCATTATATGGTTATATGTTGATCAATGTTCTATTCTACGGATTTAATTTCTCATATGGTAGGGGACAGCTGGCTTTCCAAGTAAGTGCCTTGGCTAGAGAAATCATGGACCATCGGAGGAGGATGACAGAGAATGCATTGGTAACGAAATGTGTCACAAAGCAATCGGAGGGTGGGGAGATTCTCTTTATTCGTGTAGTACACGGGGAGTTTACAAGGCTAAAATCTGTATGGGATGTCAAATACTTTTTTTTTTTTACTTTTTTTTTTGTTGATTTTCAGCTTGTCACTTACATCAAGTAATAGCCCAAGAAAAGGCCAAACATCATAACATTTGATCTTACACAAATATTCTTAATACAGGAAGGACTGAGACACTTTTCTGTTGTAACCTCATAAGGGAGATGCACCAAAATTAGTCTCCTTTACACACAAGCGACCAAGTTTGCAGCCAATGCGCTGTCGGACTAACACATTAATTGTTAAACATCGTGGGCTGGATATTCAAACTGCGCCATTCTGTGGCGCAAGCCCTTGCGCTGCTCAAAATAGTTGCGCTGGGGTGTGCCCGGGGCGATATTCAACGGAGCTGTGCTATTGAGCAACTCCTTTGAATATCACCCCCCTGCCACAGCCACTGTGCATGGCGCAGTGGAACTTGCGCCACCGCAAGTGGTCAGAGTGGAGCATTCAAGATGCGGTGGCGCAAGTCCCATTGCGCCATGCGCAAATTTCCGATATTCAAAAGGTGACATGCAAATGGGGCCATAATTCATGCAAGGCACGGGGGGGAGCCATTTACATCTACTTATGGCCCCATTTGCATGCCATTAGCATGCAGGTGCGCTGATCCCTGACAACTTGCGCCTGGTGCCCTGCCAGGCAGCAGCCGTCGGGGACCGGCGCTTTCTCGTAGCTTGATCGGTATAATCAGAGCAATCTTTCATGGGACATATCGCAGATATATCAGTGATAGTCTTCGTTTCGAGCTCACTCGCTGGCAAACCGTAGTAACCCCTCCCCCGATCGCGGGCAGAACAGAGTTCAATCTTCGAGAACAATATCCTGGTGGTCCAGTGACCGCCAAGCCCGATCGTGGCATCAGCGCCCACCTCGAGAATACACCAGGACCAGTGGGAAGCGATCGCTGGCATAGAGTTCACTTTCAGGTCCGAGTAGCTTGGTGATCATCGGCCCCCACCCCACCCACCACGGAGCCTCACCACCATTTCTCCCCTCGTCAGCTGCATTGCCAGCGCCGCCGCCGACGATCAGCTCACTGTACATGATGCGCATGCAGCCACTGGGCGCAGCTCATCAGTCAGCAGTCCAGATATGTCACATATCTGACCGCCTTAAATGGTAAGGGCTGCACACCCATTGGTTTCTGCTCTGAACCAGTGCGGCAGCCCCACCGAGCAGTCAGTCGGCGGGCGGCGGGCGGCAGGCGAGGGTGCTGCCCAACCGCTGACGGGGGCAGGTGGTGGGGCCCGTGGTGGGTGGGGGGGGGCCACCAGATCACCAGGCTACTTGACCTTGGGGTGGACTCTAATGCCCGCGATCGGGTCGCGGTCCACTGGACCACCAGGATATTGTTCTTGGGGGTGGGTTGAACTTGTTCTGCCCGCGATCGGGCTAGTGGGGGAGGGGGTTATTATGGTTTTGCCATGCATCGGGCCAGTCGGGGGTGGGGATTTATATAGTTATACCGATATCAGGCCAGTCGGCAGTGGGGATTTATACAGTTATGCCCGCGATCGGGCCAGTCAGGGGTGGGGATTATACAGTTATGCCCGCGATCGGGCCAGTCGGGAAGGGGAATTTATACAGTTATACCCGCAATCGGCCAGTCGGGGTGAGGGATTTACAGTTATGCCCGCGATCGGGCCAGTCGGGGAGGGGTTACTATTATGCCCGCGATTAGTAAGTGGGGGGCACAGGAGAAGTCGCGGCCACCCACAGGTGGCAGCTGCTGTGTTGGCGCCTGCAATGCAGCAGCTCACCTGTGGGTGGCCCCGACTTACCTCCTTTTTTTTTTGTTCAAAGTTGTGCAGGCGCAGGTTGGGGGTTGCGCTGGCATTGGTCTCTGCACAGCCCGCTGAATATCGGGCTGTGCAGTTTATGCATGGTTCCTCCCCCTCCGGTTGAGCATGCCTTCATTAGCATTGCGCTGTTGCTCAGCATGACTTGGGGGGGCGCAACTGCCTCCTGCTGAATATGGCAGAATGGCGCAATTTCGGACTTACGCAGGCGCAACCCTATTGCGCATGGCGCAACCCTTTTGAATATCCAGCCCCATGTCTCATTACACTTACTAAATGGTATTACAGAACAATTGAGTCAATTTTTCTCCTATATTGCAACACTTCTTCAAAATAGCTTTGTGGAGCAACATTATGCACCTTTCATTCAAACAAACATGTAATGACGATTTCAACTGCGACAAGCCCATTCGAACAGAAAAACTGCGATTTTTAATTCTCTGTATAAGGGCTTGTATGAATACATAGTATAATAGTTAAAATTCAGCAGCGGCCCATAGATGTCTTCATAGGGCTTTCAAATTCGGAGGCTTAACAGACGGAGCCCGAACCCTCTAAAATAGCTCTGATGCATAAAGGATCTCGGTAATAGGGCTTTGGTCTTATTTGTGTAGGCTTAATTTGCACCTGTAGGCGCCACTATCTTAACCTCCTATTTACTATCATTATTCATCACAGAGGGCCTTAATTAGCTAACAGTGATAATATTTCAGTACAGCATCAGGCCCATCATTAGCTGTCTATGTTAACATTCCGAACCCCTCTTCGCCCACTACAACATTTTGTACTATATTAGTAAAACTTGTAGCAGTGTACATAAATTGTGAGTGAGTAGAAGATCCGTTATCAACATTCTGACAGTTCCTAAAGATGACAGCTCGGGCCTTCAGTAGCGGGTTGCATACTTAGGGACAGAGTAAAGCGAGCCTTTCAGTTACTCACTGTCAGACTGATTTTCTGCGGGATCTGGTTCCGCCTAAGCTGATAGTTTCTCACGAAGTCTCCAGCCACCCTAGGATCTGTGAAACTGTAGGTCTTGTCTTTGTAAAGGAACTGAAGATGAGCTGGAAAAAGTATTCTATAAGGGACGCCTGCTGCTCGTAACTTTGCTAACACTCTCTCAAACACTTTCCGTCTGAGCCTCATGGCATAAGCGTAGTCAGGGAAAAATAATAACTTGGCTTCTCCCAACATAATTGGGGAATGTTCTCTTACTGCCTTTAATATCTGGTCTAGGACTGTAAATGTGGTGGTTGTGAATAATACCGCTTGGGAACCATCTCAAGTGTTCACAGCCCCTTTGAGGTTAATCCTGTAGGCTTTCAATATAGAAACCATGAAACCCATACCAATTGCCTCAGTGAACCATCATTCCAGAAAAGTGTGTAAATCCCCCACTTCTGTGCCTTCTGGCAACCCCAGGATACGAATGTTGGCTGATCATGCTGAATTTTTCAACTGCTCCAATCTGGCCTGAATTGCACCTTGCTCCTTGATCACTGCTGCGGAATGCTCCCAATGCTTTCCCTGCCGTTTTTTTCAGCCTCCACCACAGAATCTGCCATCGTTTCTACTTTCTGCTCTAATAGGACCACTTTTTCATTTTGTAGGTCCAGTTTTTTTTAATGCACTGGATTGTGGCAGTGACTGTTGTTAGTGCCCTCTGCAAGGACTCTAACGTCGCAGGCTGGTCTCCGTATGGATCACCATGTTGCTGCTCCGTCAGTGCTTTCGACAGGCGTGCCCCAGCTCCTGTAGCATCACTCTTCCCTGCATTTTCCAGGCTTCCCATTGTCTTCTGTCGCTGTTTTGAGTTCTCTGACAGCAAGCTAGGTTAGTTATCACCAAGCTGCTATAAAATTATTTTTGTTCCTCTTCAATAAAATGGCTTAAAAGTAGTTGAAATCTTAGATATTGCAGAGCTCCAACAAACCATGTATATCTTGCCACGCCCCTTTCTCAAATACAGTTATCAAGACTATGGGTGACAATATGGTAACATGCATGACATGGAATGTAAAGGGAATGCAGGTGGAGGCCAACAGGCAATAGATCTTATAACAGTTAAAAAGAGTTGGAGCTCAAGTTGCTTTTCTGCATGAAACCCATATGAAGGGAAAAGACACTCACATGATGCAGAGACAATAGGTAAGTCTCTCAGCTGGTGCAGGAATTAACAGACATGGGGGCACCCTTATTTTGATACACAAGGGAATGGGGTTCAAGCAGGCGGATGCTTGGAGCCATGACACTAGGGGAATTCTGATTGTGACAGGGATCACTGGCTCTACCGAGACTGCCCTGGTAAATGTGTATGGTTCAAATGTGGATTTCCCAGAATTCTTTGCAACACTGGCAGATTAGCTTATTACAATGACCACTAGATCCTTACAGAGGATGATCTCAATTCCATTTTGGATCCTCACTTAGATAGTATGAACATAAACAGGCTCAGATCCTAGGCTGCCCAAATGTTAGAAGGGGTGACACATGATAATATCTTGGCAGACGTATGGCGGCTCCTACATCCTGATGAAACTGAGTACACCAGTCCTTCCATGGTCCACCATTCCAGTTCAAGAAATGACTACTGGATAATTTCCACTTAACTGATCCCAGATCTCACAGAGATTCAACATATGTCCACAACCACATCAGACTCTCCCGGTCACATTAGTCCTGAAATTACTGGACAATATCCACCACCCAGGTAGATGGAAATTCAACAACACACTACATACTCACAAACAATATAAAACACATCTCTGAGTACATCACCTCATGTTTAGCCCTTAACAAACCTGCAGAGACATCTTGGGCAATAACCTGGGAAGTGCTGAAGTGTTCCTTGAGAGGGAAATTGCCATATGCTCGGACAAAAAAATGCCCAGGACCACAAAATGACACTGTTAAATAAAATTAAAGAAACAAAAGACAAGCTACATGTGGATAACCAAGAAAGTAGATGCTTGGAATGGATAGAAGGTACACAGAAATATAATGAGGAACTGAGAGAATCAACAGAATTTCTCCACAGAAAAACAAAACTTGTCTATGTAACCAGCAGTCCACAGACCACTAAGATCTTAATGGTACGGCTGAAACCAGAACAACCTAAATCCTCCATTACCTCTGTCAGAAACAGCTATACTCAACAACTCCTCACAGACCAGAAATTCATCAACAAAGGATTGCAGAGCTTTTATCAGCAGCTGTATACATCCGAGGCTTCGAATGATGACAGGATAATGGAGTGCTTGTCTGGTATCCAAATTCCATCTCTTTCACAAGTCCAGGCTGAAATGCTTGAAGCTGAAATTTCGGGAGGGGAAACTTTGAGAAGTCTTACCAAATCTTCTGAAAGGAAAGGCACCTGGGAGTGATGTTTATTCCCATGACCTCTATGCAGATTTTGCTTCCCAACTAGCCCCTATACTCTAGAAAGCATACTTAGAAACTCTACTGACCCAGTCTCTCCCTCAGACAATGATGACTGGCATCATAACACTCCTGCCTAAACCCAGCAAAGATCACACTGTATGCTCAGGCTACAGACCAACCACAATACTGAATATCAACACAGAACCTTTCGTTAAAATACTGGAAACAGAATTCAGAAAGTGCTACCTACCCTGATCAGTCCTACTCAGGATTTATGCCCAATTGTCGTATATCAGACAACAAATGCAGTTACATACATTGCTAGAGGAATTAAGAAGATGGACACCCCAATGTTTTTGATCACGCCCAACACTGAAAAAGCATTTGATCGGGCAGAATGTAAATACCTGTTCAGGGTCTTGGAGTTAAATGGTTTCCCTGATAACTTCTGGAACATGACTCCTATACAAAAAGCTTACAGAAATGGTCTCCCCCAATGGCCTCTTGCCCCCCAATTTTAGCATGCAGTGAGGCACCAGGCAGGGGTGTGCACTGCCCGCATTCTCTTTTAATCTGGCACTTGAACCACTACTGAGGAAAATACAACTCAACTCACAAATAAAGGGTGTAAAGACAGACATGGTGACGCACAAACAGTAAGCGTATGCTGATGACGTCCTTCTTACCTCGAGTGAACCTAATGCCTCTATACCTCCAGTCATGCAGTGCCTCAAAGAATTCGGACACTTTTCTGGATACAAGTTAAATGTGGATAAATCACAGATTCTGCCCCCCCCCCCCCACACACACACACACACACACCGACCATAGATGCAACAGGAACATGTTCCAAGAATCTGGGATGCAGTGGAGACAACCCTCAATACAGTATCTGGACATCTCTATTTTTACTGAACCAGGGGACACAGTAAATCACAGCGACTGTAAAATCTGACAAGGTGAGGTGGGGTGCCCTCCTCTTATCAATGGCACAGAGAACAGCAGCTGTTAAGATGGAAGTCTTCCCTAGGATCTCGTTTATGCTTTCTATGCTGCACACTCCAATCATGGTCAGACAGGTGCAGGAAATGCAACATGTAATATTAAACTTTATATGGGTGCAGAAGAAGCCCCATGGTAACTGCAGAGACTAGCTAGACTCCCAGAGAAAAGTTCCTGACGTAGCTCTTTATTACTGGGCAACACAACTTAGAAATGTCCCATGGCAGGAATCAGCAGATCTGGATCCAACAACCAGGCAGGTGCTGGAATGGGTGTCAGTAGAGAAAACCTCAGGAAACAAACAACAATTCAGTTGCCGGCTTTAATGTATGGCCCTATCCCTCACTCACTTCTAGATGCTCCCCCTAAGATGCACCCAGCAGATCTTATCCAGGGTCCTTATTATTTTTTATTGAGTTTTAAGACTGAAACAGCGTTAAAAATTACACTTCTCAAAAGGCATCATTAGGATGTCAGTCAGTTACACAATTATTCCATAGAGGCAACAGAGATGCTTTTCACAGTGATACCACATCAGGAGGCTAACACCAAGTATAATGCCCAAAACACGATGACACAGTGTGACCATCAAATGCAGCCAATGCCTAGAACATACTTAATATTTTCATAAAAGAAATGGTTTAACCAAGCCAAACGTGGCTTCTATATATAAACAAATTGTGAGAGTTTAAAATTTGGTGAAGATGCCTTTAACTGATCGTAAGGCACTATGCGAGCGTACAATTATTCAGGCAGTAGCACACAAGAGGAAATTTGTTGTCTAATCAATAAACAGAAAACATTATATCAAGCACATTACTGGCACCGTAACAGGGGAAATTCTGTGTGGAGTGGTAAATTGCAACCAGAGATATCAAAAGACTGTGCAGGTTTCCATGTCTCACATTCAAACAAAACGGAAACATTAAGAGCCAGAGAATATGTGTAATTCTCCCCGTCTTCTACCTAGTTGAGCGTTCGTACCAAAGAAGAGCTGAAAAGAACTACACAAGAGGTGATTTTTTTTTATTTCAAACTTGCAGAGTTTGTGTAAGTGAACCTCTGACTGAAACTGTTTTTTGCAGGGTATATTTTCTGTTAAATTGTTGTGCAGGTTGTCTTGCTGAAATGAAGGAAAGCACTCTCCGGGGTGGTGGGTCAAAGCTGTAGCTGATTGTTTCTGGAGAGCACAGGCTTGGTCCCACCCACCGACCCCAAGTGTGTCATTTCCTTTATACCAGGGGTTCTGACATCATTTCCCCAAAAAGGCAAAGGACATACACCTGTCATATCCTCAACAGCCCAGCATGCCGCGTAGGAAGGAAACGCACGCACACGCTCACACACACGAACAAAAAAGAAAAACAAACAACCAAAAAAATTTTGACAGGAAGGGAGAGATACATGTGAGGAGTGGTGCAATGCACTGGCAGTGGGGCGGCATTCTTCCGGGATACGTTTTGGAGGCTGCAATGCTGCCCTATTTGCTGGCACCTCTCTGGTCTGAGGGAGGAGGCTGCCCGTCTCCAGACTGACCTGGTGAGGATTCGGGAAACCTCCTCCCACCACCCAGGGACCAGCAGGGCCACCGCTGCTGTCTCAGAGGTTGCCAAGAAAGAGCAGCGGTTGGACCACGGTGGGCTCAGGGAGGATAAGGGTGGTGGAACAGAGGTGCATCCCTCCAGTTGTACCTTCCACAATTCATACGCCATTCTGGGGGAGTGTGGTTCCTCTATGGAGGCACCCACAGTGGAGACCAAGGAGGATGCTGGGAACCTTCACAGAGAAGACTCACAGGAGGGTGGCACAGGACCCCACAGAGGAAGGAAACAACTCCTGGTGGGGGACTCAGTCATTGGGGGGGTAGAACTGGGGGATGGAGGGGAGACGGAGGTAAGGTGCCTGCCTGGCGCCATGGGACAGGAAGTGAATCCTCAGGACTGCGGGAGCAGCTGCATGGGAAAGGGAACTGGATGTTATTGTCCACCTAGGGACAAATGACCTGGCTGGGAATGGGATCAGAGCAGCGCAGGAGGAGTTTGTAGAGTTAGAGAGGGGCCTTAGACATGTAGCACACATGGTAACCTTCTCGGAGGTGCTGCCTGTCTATGGCATGGGTGAGGCTTGGGTACTCCGTACCATGGGATTCAATGAATGGCTGAAAAACTGGTGCAAAGCTCAGGGGTTTTGGCTTCATTTAGGGACTAGGGGTCCACCTGGAGGGATACAGCCCTATACTGACACAATGATCTACATCTGTCAGGAAGGGGAACCAGGATCCTAGGTGATAGGTTTAAATGCTTCACTGGCAAGAATTTAAACTAGCCAAGGGGGGAGGCACTGAAAAGGAGCAGGGAAACCCCCCACACAAAACAAAGTAGTTAGCTAGGTAAACACCAAGGCAGAGAAGTCAATAGGGAGCAGGACAGGGATGGGGCTAAAAGGTTAAGGCCATAAAAAAATGGAGGGCGATGAGTACCAATGTCCGTAGTCTGGGTAACAAGTTCCCTGAACTAGTGGCCTTGATGGAAGAGGGAAGCCTGAATATCATGGCAGTCACACAAACATGGCACACAGAGAACCATGACTGGGATGTCAACATTCCAGGGTACACACAATCTACAGGGGGGACAGGGAGGGTAAAAGAGGATGAGTAGCTCACTACATAAGGGAAGGGAGCAAAGCAATGGAACTAAGGGCTAAACAGGGAGGCGAGGAGGCACTGTGGGTCACCTTGGAGACAGAAAATGGCACTACAATCCGCACGGAAGTTGTATACAGAACCCTGTCTTAGGGGAAGGCAACAGACAAGGAAATGATAGAAGACATCCTTAGAATAACAGGAAAAGGGGAAATATTGTTGATGGGGACCTGAATATGCCAGATGTTAACTGCAGCACCTTTGCTGCAGCCACATCCAAAGAGCAGGGTCATTCTCGATGCCCTACAGGGGGCATGCCACAGATAGTTAGTGCTGGAGCCCACTCGCAAGGGAGCAATCTTAGACCTGGTACTCTAAAACGGGGATGGAGAGAGGATCTCAGATTTAGAAGTGGGTAGCCATCTGGGAACAAGTGACCACCATGCAGTGTGGTTCAAGATAAACACAGCTGTAGAGTCTTAAGCCATACAAAGGCCGAGGGTATTGGACTTTAGGAAGGCTGACTTTGGCAAAATGGGAGAGTGCCTCAGAAAAGCACTAGCAAGCAGGCAAGAAGGAGGGGTGGAGGAACAATGGGAAAAAATCAAAACTGCCATCACAGAGGCAACAAGCCTTTGTGTGAAGCAAATAAAACAAAATGAAGGAAAAAACAACTACGTATAACCCCTATGCCAGAAACATAGAAACACAGAATTTGACGGCAGATAAGGACCGCTTGGCCCACCCAGTCTGCCCATTTCCCTACCTAATGGATAAGCTGCAGATCCTAGTTAACCAGCAGCCTACTTCTTCCTACCCCACCCCTAGAATTGCTTTATGACTGTCCATGCATGCTTGAATTCCACCACTGTTTTGACTCCACAACCTCCTCTGGAAGGCCGTTCCATGCATCCACAACCTCTCTGTGAAAAATACTTCTTAAATTACCTCTGAGCCGCCCCCCCCCTCTATCTTCAAATTGTGCCCCCTTGTTCTTGCACACCTCTTTTTTTGAAAGATGCTACCCTCTTGGACTTTGTTGATTCCCTTGAGGTACTTGAAAGTTTCTATCATGTCCCCCCTCTCCCTCTTTTCCTCGAGGCTACACATATTAAGCTCCTTAAGTCTCTCTTCATGTGTCTTCCGGTGCAGACCCTGCACCATTTTAGTTGCCCTCCTCTGGACAGCTTCTATCCTGTCTTTGCGGAGATTGGGTCTCCAGAACTGCACGCAGTACTCCAGATGGGGTCTCAACAGCTGTCTGTACAGAGGGATAATAACTTCCTGTTTTCTACTGGTGATGCCTCTCCTATGCATCCCAGTATCCCCAGCCCTCCTTGCTGCCTCTCACATTGCTTGCACACCTTAGGTTATCTGATATGACTACCCCAGGTCCCTTTCCATTTTGTTGTTGTTAGTATCTCACCCCCCACTGTGTACTCTTCCCTGGGTTTTGTTTCCCAGGTGCATTACCTTGCACTTCTTAGCACTGAATCTAAGCTGCCATACATTTGACCATTCCTCTAACCTTGCCAAGTCCCTTCTCATCCTTTCCACCCCACCTTGTGCATCAACTCTGTTGCAGATCTTTGTGTCATCTGCAAAGAGACATACTTTTCCTTCCAGTCCCTCTGCAATGTCAAATAAAGACACTGAAGAGGACCAGTCCTAATACTGAACCCTGCGGTACCCCACTAGTAACCCCTTCTTCAGAGTGGACTCTATTTACTATTACTCTCTGTGTCCTATTCTCCAGCCAATTCTTTACCCAGGCTGTCATCTTGGGACCCACTCCCAGGCTGGCTAACTTGTATATTAATCTTTGTGTGGAACTGTGTCAAATGCCTTGCTAAGGTCTAAGTAGGCCATGTCCATAGCCCTCCTGATCTACTACTTTGGTCACCCAGTCAAATAAATCTATCAGATTTGTCTGGCATGACCTTCCGCTGTGAACCATGCTGCCTTGGGTCCTGTGCCCTCTGACCTCTAGATACTCGACAATTCTTTCCTTCAAGTGATTCCTTCATTTTCCCTATCACTGAGGTTAAACTAACAGGTCTGAAGTTTCCTGCTTCTGCCTTGCTCCCACTTTTGTGAAGGGAATCACATCTGCCCTCCTCCAGTCCTCGGATACCACCCCATCCTCCCATGATTTGTTAAAGAGGGTAGTCAGTGGTGTCACTAGTTCTACCCTTAGTTCTTTTAGAATTCTGGGATGAATCCCATCAGGCCCCATTGCTTTGTCCACCTTCAGTTTTAAGAGTTCTTTCAGAACCCTTTCTTCTGTAAATGGGCTGGTATCAACTTCTGTATCCAGAGTGTTTCTACTGTTTGTTTTAGGTGCCTCCCCCTCTTCCTTTGTAAATACTGAGCAAAAATATTTGTTTAGTATCTCTGCCTTTTCACAGTCACCCTCTGCCCACCCCCTCCCTTTATTAAGCCTCACTATCCCTCCCTTGGTCTTCCTTCACTCCCTGATGTACCTATAAAAGGTTTTATCCCCCTTCTTAACTGAGTTGGCTATCTTTTCCTCGGTTTGGGCCTTTGCTGTTCTGACTGCCTTCCCAGCTTCCTTTTGCTTTAACTGATACAGTTCTCTGTCCTGCTCCTTCTGTGATTCCTTGTACTTCCTGAATGCTTCCTTTTTCTCTTGAACCTTCACTGCCACTTCCTTTCAGAACCATAGTGGTTTCTTACATTGTTTGTTTGTTTATTTGCTTCACACAAGGCTTGTTACCTGTGTGATGGCAGTTTTATTATTCCCCATTGTTCTTCCACCTCCTTCCTGCCCATTTGCTAGTGCATTCCTTAGGCATTCACCCATTTTGGCAAAGTCAGCCCTCCTAAAGTCCAGTACTTTTGCCTTGTATGGCTTGACTTCTATTGCTGTGTTTATTGTGAACCATACTGTTCGATGGTCGCTAGTTCCCACATGGCTACCCACTTTACATCTGTGATCCTCTTCATCTCCATTTGAGAGAACCAGGTCTAAGATTGCTCCTCTCGAGTGGGCTCCAATCTAGTTGTCTACAGGCATGCCCCTGTAGGGCATCTAGAATAATCCCACTCTTGAAGTGGCTGCTGCAACTGCACTCCAGTTAACATCTGGCATATTCAGATCACCCATCAGCAATATCTCCCTTTTTCTGCCATTCTAAGTATACTTTTATCATTTCCTTGTCCATTTCCTCCCCTGAGAAGAGGGTCTGTATACAACCCCTGTGCGGATTGTGGTGCCATTGCCGGTCTCCAAATTTATCCACAGTGCTTCTCCTCCCTGTTTTCCCTTTTGTTCTTTTGCTTTGATTCCTTCCCTTATGTAAAGAGCTACTCCTCCTCCTCTTTTACCTCCCTGTCCCTCCTGTAGATAGTGTATCCTGGTATGTTTACGTCCCAGTCATGGTTTTTGTGTACCATGTTTCTGTGACCTCACGATATCCAGATGTTCCTCCTCCATCAAGGCCACTAATTCAGGAAGCTTGTTACTCAGACTACAGGCATTGGTACTCATTCTCCAATTTTGATGGCTTTACCTTCTGTTGCAGCATCCCCCACTGACCTTTCTACCTCAGTCTTTTTCTCATTTAGTACCCTGTTTTGTAGGAGAGGCTGGGATTTTCCTGCTGCTTATCAGTGCCTCCCCCCTTCACTAGTTTAAAAACTTGCCAATGAAGCATTTAAACTGATTGCTCAAAAGACTTGTTCCCTTCCTGGACAGATGCAGACCATCCTGCCAGTATAGGCTGGTGTCCCTCCAGGTGGAACCCCAGTCCCCAATGAAGCCAAATCGCTGTGCTCCACACCATTTTTTCAACCATTCATTAAACTGCATGGTGCAAAGTACCCTCGCCTCACTCATGCCATTGACAGGCAGCACTTCTGAGAAGGATACTGTGTGTGCTACTTGTCTTAGGCCCTTCCCCAATTCTATAAAGTCCTTCTGCACTGCTCTAATCTCATGTTGAACCAAGTCATTTGTCCCTAGGGAGGACAATGACGCCCAGCTCAGACTCCGTGCAGCTGTTCTGGTGATCCCGAGGGATGCGCCTTCCTGTCCCTCCAAGCCATGGCACCAGGTAGCACCTTACTTCAGTTTTCCCTGCTCCCCCCAGTTCTGTCCCCCTAATAACTGAGTCCCCCACCAGGAGCTGCTTCCTTTCCTTGTGGTGTCCTCTGCCTCCTTCCTGTGGGCCTCCCTTGTGACAGTTGTCCTCAGCCTCCTTAGTCTCCTCTGCATGTGCATCCATAGGGAAGCTATGCTCCCCCAGAATGGTGTATGGATTGTGGAGTGGAACAACTGACTGGGTGTGCCTCTGTTCCACCATCCTCACCCTCCCTGAGCCCACTGTGGTCCAACTGCTGTGCTTTCTTCACAACCTCTGAGGTAGTGGTGGTGGCTCTGGTGCTTCCTGGATGGGGGAGGTTGCCTTCCTACCATCCAGTATGGCCTGGGGGAAGGTTCCCTTACTACTGTCCAGTGTGGCCTGAAGACAGGCAACTTCCTCCCTCAGGGCAGAGAGTTGTCTGCAAATAGAGCATCATCTCAGCCTCCAGAAAGACTCTCGGAAGACTGCTACTCCACAGCCATTACATTGCACTACTCCCCACATGTTTATCTACTTTTTTTTTTTTTGTGTGTGTGATTGGTTTGTTATATATAAATATATATATATTATACAATGTGTATGCTTATATTGTCAGTGCAGTGTGCTAGAGAGGATATGACAGTGATATACACCTTGCACTCTTGAGGAAATGATGTCAGAACCCCAGTTGGGGGTTACTACGTTTAAATGCCCTGTCGGCATTGAGGGAGGTTATGCTCAGGTGCACGCATGTTTTGTTTTAAAAAAAGCACCTTTTGGCGCGAAAGAAAGAAAGGAGAGTATAGTCAAGCATTCGTTGAGGAGGAGCGGGTGCCCACATGCAGGCCTGCGATGGGGAGGCCTTCAGTCGGGGCTGGAGAAGCCCAGGACCAGGGTGGGGAGATTGCCCCCAGCTCCCAAACAAGAGAAGTGATTCCCCTGAAGAGCTAGAGGGGAAAGCAGCAATATGGAGCAGCAATTCTGGGAGGGATTGCGAGTAGCCTGCTAGGCTTCACAGAAGCAGAGAAGAGAAGAGTGGCTGCCATGGGAGGGCCTGTCAATATTGAGGTGGCAGTGATATCTCCAGTGGGATAGTTGACAGATACCCCTTTGCCTGACTGTGTTCATTCTAAAAAGGTATTGTGCTGTTAATGCTTGTGACTGCTGTGAAGAAAGCGTTAGGCCCCTGCATCTGGGAGAACCCTGCCCATGGATCTGCAGTGTTGGTGGCTTCTAGTGGCAAGGACTGCAATGTGCCTGAATGTGTACAATTGTAACCCCTTCCCTCCCAAGATGAGGAGCATCTACCAGCATGTAAAAAGAAATTGTGCCTCCGCTCCCACAGGCAGGACAGCAATCATAAAGTATGGGAAACAAGTAGGAAAGTGTGTTCTGAGAGGAAAGTGAGCCCATTTTGGCTAAATATGAAAGGGAACAGAGTCGCTAGGTCCCAGGTTCCAATCCTGAGTCCCCCAAGTTTGTTCCATGGCCGAGGGCCACAGAAAAATGGAACTGTGCTAAAGAATCATATGAGGATCCTCTATGTTGTTACTGCTTGAGCATTTTTGTGGAGAAAGAAAATAAATGCTAAATAGTTTGCATTTCAAATCGTTTGGACTTGGATTCTGTGGAGAAACTGCTTGGTTGTTCTGCTGCTTGCCTAATGAATAGTTTTACAGCCTGCCTGTGAAGCCTGCTACTACCCGAGGTCCTGGGGAGGGAGAGAGAGAGAGTGTTATCAGTGAGCCAGTGCTTCGACGGAGCTTGAGCCATCACCAAAGGAACCCGACAACAAATTATAAAGGTACTGTGATTTGTACTCCCTCCTTAAAATGTGCTTACAGTCAAGATTGGTACCCTTCCCCTTTCCCAGAGATAGAATACCATCAAAACCCCAGACAGGGAGGGGAGTGAGGTAGTTTTCTGGAGTCTGCTATCAGAGTCTGGACTGGAGCTGCTGCCTGCTTGAGGGAAGCCCCTACATTCCTTGAGCAGGAGCAAGCTGGATTTAAAAGTATTTTCCTTTCTGCAATCAGTTAAAGTGCCAGAAGTAAAGTAGGAAGAGGAGGGGGGTTACATATGGTTCTCAAAAGAGGTGGCGGGGAAGGTTAGGGAGAAAAAGACAGCATTCAGGAAGTATAAGGAAACACAGAAGGAGCAGGAAAGAGAACTGTACCAGTTAAAACAGAAGGAAGTGGGGAAGGCAGTCAGAAAAGCAAAGGCCCAAACCAAGGCAAGGATAGCCAACTCAGTTAAGAAAGGGGATAAAATATTTTACAGGTACATTAGGGAGCGAAGAAAGACCAAGTGAGAGATAGTGAGGCTTAATAAAGGGGAGGGTGGGGGGCAGTTTGTGACAATGAAAAAGCAGAGATACTGAACGAATACTTCAGCTTAGTATTTACAAAAGAAGAGGAGGGGGAGGTACCTAAACCAAACAATAGAAGTACTCTGGATAGATGAGGGTTGATAACAGTCCATTCACAGAAGAAAGGGTCCAGAAATAACTCCTAAAACTCAAAGTGGACAAAGCAATGGGGCCTGACGGGATTCACCCCGGAATTCTAAAAGAACTAAGGGGACAACTAGTGACACCACTAACTACCTTTTTTAACAAATCATGGGAGGATGGTGTGGCACCCAAGGACTGGAGGAGTGTGGATGTGATCCCCCCTTCACAAAAGTGGGAGCAAGGCAGAGGCAGGAAACTACAGATCTGACAGTCTGACCTCAGTGATAGGGAAAATTATGGAATCACTTCTGAAAGAAAGAACTGTTGAGTACCTAGAGGCCAGCGGGGCACAGGACCCAAGGCAGCATGAATTCACAGCAGGAAGATCATGTCAGATGAATCTAATAGATTTATTTGACTGGGTGACCAAAGTAGTAGACCAGGGAGGGGCTGTGGACATGACCTGCCTAGACTTTAGCAAGGCATTTGACACAGTCCCACACAAAAGATTAATAAACAAGTTAGCCAGCCTGGGAGTGGGTCACAGGGTGGTAGACTGAGTAAAAAAAATGGCTAGACAACAGGACACAGAGGGTAATAGTAAACAGAATCCACTTCATTACCATCACTAAACTAATGATGGCGAGTTCAATTATGGGATTGCTCCTCGAACTTGTACAACCTATGAAACTATGAAACAAAGAAAGGGGAGGGGTTACTAGCAGGGCACTGCAGTGTTCAGTACTGGGA
This sequence comes from Neoceratodus forsteri, assembly GCA_016271365.2. Lineage (NCBI taxonomy): Eukaryota > Metazoa > Chordata > Ceratodontiformes > Ceratodontidae > Neoceratodus > Neoceratodus forsteri. The sequence goes on along the minus strand of CM028130.1, from coordinate 957,790,730 downwards.
CTGGTCCTTTTTAATGTCTTTATAGGTGACATTGCAGAGGGACTAGAATGAAAAGTAGGCCTCTTTGCAGATGACACAAAGTTCTGCAACAGGGTTGATGCACAAGGGGGGTGGTGGAAAGGATGAGAAGGGACTTGGCAAGGTTGGAGGAATGGTCAAAAGTATGGCAGCTTAGATTCAATGCAAAGAAGTGCAAAGTAATGCACCTGGAAAACAATAACCCAAGGAAGAGTACTCAATGGGGGGGTAGTAACAACAACAAAAATGGAAAGGGACCTGGGGGTAATCATATCAGATGACCTAAAGGTAGGCAAGCAATGTGAGAAGGCAGGAAGGAGGGCTGGGGAAGATACTGAGATGCACAGGGAGAGGCATCATCAGTAGGAAACAGGAAGTTGTTATCCCTCTGTACAGACAGGTGGTGAGACCCCATCTGGAGTACTACATGCAGTTCTGGAGACCCTATCTCCGCAAGGACACAGACAGGATGAAGGCAGTCCATAGGAGGGCAACTAAAATGGTGCAGGGTCTGCACCAGAAGCCATACGAAGAAAGACTAAAGGAGCTTAATATGTATACCCTCAAGGAAAGGGGGGGTATGATACAAACTTTCAAGTACCTCAAGAGACTCAACAAAGTCCAAGAGGGTAGCATCTTTCAGAAAAAGAGATGTGCAAGAACAAGGGGGCCCAATCTGAAGATAGAGGGGGGACGGCTCAGGAGCAACGTGAAGAAGTATTTTTTCATAGAGATGGTGGTGGATACATGGAATGGCCTTCCTGAGGAGGTTGTGGGGGTCAAAAACAATGGGGGAATTCAAGAATGCATGGGACAGACATAAGGCAATTCTAGTGGGGGGTAGGAGGAAGTAGGCTGTTCGTTAACTAGGATCTGCAGTGGTCCTTATGTGCCATCAAAGTCAATGTGACTATGCTTCTATGTTTCTAAATGTGCATTGTCTCCATACATAAGAGCTGAACTGCCACCATCCTATGGCACAACTGAAAAAATTATTTTTACCCTACTCAGCAGCAGTCAATAAAAAAAATATAAGCAGATTCCATTACCTGTATTTCACATGTTCCCCCAATTCACAAGCCAATTAATCTAAACAAGCCATTATAACATGTAATAAGTAACAGCTAAAACAACCATCATGTCGTAAACAGAGAACATCTAACTGAGGATTAGTTTGAGGCAACATATATTGTAGAGTATGGCTCGTTCATAGGTTCCCATTATTGATTCCACACGACAAATTTCACGTGGTTGCCTGCTGAATTTACTTACACCAAGTTCAGGTCAACCCTTCTTCTCATTCGAGGAACTCCCAAGGCAGTTCGGGAGTACCAGCACACTGAAGCAGTTTCTTGAAGCAGGCTCCCACTGCTTTTGCCTCTACAAAATAATACATTTTGTCCTTTATAAAGAACTGCAAACAGGCAGGAAAACCGAGCCAATAGGGAATTTCCGGCTCCCTTAACTTTTTGGTAACTCTCTCTCGAATGGTTTCTGGTGGGTTCTCGTTGCAAAAGAATAATCTGGAAAAAAGTAGTATCTCTTGTTCATCCAGATATACCGGCCCATGATCCCGAACTGCTTGTAATATTCTGTCCCGTGTTCCAGATGAGTCTAATACCATGAGCAGCATTCTCAGACCTTCCTCTGTTGAACGCGCTCTCCTAGGAGTGATCCAGTACGCTCGGACCAACCTCGGCGCAAATCCCAGTCCCACTGCCTCTGGTAACTATCGCTTAAGGAAGGTGACAGCATAATCTCCTTAGGTTCCTTCTGGAATCCCCAGAATTCATATATTTACGGCCTGCACAGTTTTCCAGCTGCTCACTTCGAGAGCGAAGCAGTCCCTGCTCCTTTGTAGAAATGGCTGCTGTAGCCAAAGCTTTACCAGAGATCTTCGTTGCCTCCTCCACATGCCCAGTCATGCTCGCCACTCTATATTCGATGACCTTTATGCCTTTACACATAGGTGTCCATTTTTTTCCCCATGTGCGCCCCAGACCCAGGACCCTGGCAGACACATACGTGCAAGTGCGTGGAAGCGCATGCCGGGTACCAGCTCAGCCCCTTCTTCCCCACCCCTAGCATTCGCTACCTCCTCCCCTCGCCTACGCTTCACACCAGGCCTCCACCCATTAGGAGTGAAACTGCGGGGGGGAGCGGACAACCACCACCAGGAGGGGAGAGCTGCAGCTCAATCCAGCTCCGACCGTACCACCCCATGCCAGCTCCTTGGTGACCTGAGGTCGTTCCTGAACTCGTATCACCAGCACAGTGCATGGTAAGGCATCCAGTACCTCAGTGCCACTGGGCTGGCCAGGTGTCCATTTTTTATCAAGATTTTTAATAGTCTGAGTAAGGGCATTTACTGCCAATTGCAGTGTTTCCAACGTGGCTGGAGAGTTTCCTTCTGGTTGAAGCAATGGCCTGCTCGTGCTTTGGCTGGACGGGCCCGGTTTGGAGGAGTCCGCTTTGTTCGCTGTTTTAGTTCAACCCATCTTCAGAAATGTAGCCCAGCCGTAGGAATATAAGATAGACAACAATTAATCCACTTGGTAGCTAGAAAAGTGCCTCAAAATAATAAGTTTTTACACCAAATTAGACCAGAAATAGCAGAGACAAATCTAATTGATTTCTTTGACTGGGTGACCAAAGTAGTAGACCAGAGAGGGGCTGTGGACATGGCCTACCTAGACTTTAGCAAGGCATTTGACACAGTCCCACACAAAAGATTGACAGTCAAATTAACCAGTCTGGGAGTGGGTCCCAGGGTGGTAGCCTGGCTAAAACACTGGCTGGAAAACAGGACCCAGAAAGTAATTGTAAATGGAGTCCACTCTGAAGAAAGAGGGGTTACTAGTGGGGTACCGCAGGGTTCAGTACTGGGTCCAGTCCTTTTTAATGTCTTTATAAGTGACATTGCAGATGGACTGGAAGGAAAAGTATGCATCTTTGCAGATGGCACAAAGATCTGCAACAGGGTTGATACACAAGGAGGTGTGGAAAGGATGAGAAGGGACTTGGCAAGGTTGGAGGAATGGTCATAAGTATGGCAGCTTGGATTCAATGCAAAGAAGTGCAAAATAATGCACCTGGGAAACAAAAACCCAGGGGAAGATTACACAATGGGGGGGAGGTAGTAACAACAACAAAAATGGAAAGGGACCTGGGGGTAATCATATCAGATGACCTTAAGGTTGGCAAGCAAAGTGAAAAGGCAGTAGGGAGGGCTGGGGGATACTGGGATGTATAGGGAGAGGCCTCACCAGCAGAAAACAGGAAGTTGTTACTCCTCTGTACAGACAGTTGGTGAGACCCCATCTGGAGTACTGCGTCTAGTTCTGGAGACCCCATCTCCGCAAGAACATAGACAGGATGGAGGCAGTTCAGAGGAGGGCAACTAAAATGGTGAATGGTCTACAAGAGAAGCCATACAATGAGAGACTAAAGGAGCTTAATATTTATACCCTTGAGGAAAGGGGGGGGGGGACATGAGAGAAACATTTAAGTACCTCAGTGGAATCAACAAAGTTCAAGAGGGTAGCATCTTTCAGAAAAAGAGATGTACAAGAACAAAGGGACACAATTTGAAGATGGAGGGGGGATGGCTCAGGGGCAATGTGAGGAAGTATTTTTTTCACAGAGAGGGTGGTGGATGCACAGGACAGCCTTCCTGAGGAGGTTGTGGGGTCTAAAACTGTGGGAGAATTCAAGAACGCATGGGACAGACATAAGACAATTTTTGTGGGGGTAGGAAGAAATAGGCTGTTTGTTAAATAGGATCTGCAGCTTATCCTCTAGGTAGGAAAATGGGCAGACTAGGTGGGCCAAGCGGTCCTTATCTGCCATCAAAATCTATGTTTCAGTCTGTCGACCCCATGAGTTACATCCTCTTTCAACAGCTATAACGTCTTCACCATCTCCAGCTGGCAGATGCCTACAGGTATCTGCAGTTTCAGCATGTCATCTCCCAGCTCTTGGGCACCATTTCAGCATGCCATCTCCCAACACTTGGGCACCAGAACCCCCAACTCCCAAGTAACCGATTGGGAAAAGAAACTGGCATTCCAGCTCGGGACAGCCACATCCATATCCAGTTGGTATACTCTCCTGGTGTCCAAGATGCATGGCGAGGTGAACAAGATGAAGCAGTGCTGGTCCAGAGAGCTAGGCGTGTACACTTCCAACTGGGATTGGACCAACATCTGAACATTCTCCCATCAGGCCACATCACTGATTGATCTGAAGGAGCAGCAATGTAAAATTCTGCATAACATGTACTACACACCTCGGAAGCTTCATAAAATTAAGTGGATACCCACTGCTAAATGTTAAGAAATGTGACCACCCAGATGGTTCCCTGATACATTTATTATGGCAATGCCATCCAATACACACATTATGGCAGGAGATCAAATCAAAGCTTAACTCTATGCTGGAACAGAAAAAAACATACAGACTCATAGAAGCTGATGGCATGCGTCATTGTGTGCTCTAGAGTTGCTGCCAGCAGACAACATGGAACTATCCTTGCTGCTAACAGTGAAACTCCTTGGACAAAGTCTGAGAACTAATACCTTAGAGAATACAATGACTACCCAACAGTGACTCTAGCTATATCCATGGATGTAAATCACTTCTCCAATGCTTACTTCTACAAGTTCGTATCCCTGGGTTAAGTGTACAAATCCAAAAGCCAAAATAGCTAAAAAACTCTTTCTTTGGCTATGGCTAGATTAAAGGCTTCCGGCATATAGACAATAGCTGTTTGACACCCTGGGGGGTGCCTCAGGAAAAACTGGCACACGGCATGAGGAATGCACCTCAAGTATACATCAAAAAAATATTGTCACCTGGATGCCCTTATTGCCAAATAGGAATAACAGTACCCCCAGGAATATACCCAGAAAACCCCTCTAGAACAGTTCTACTTCACCACTTTCCTCCTTACATTAGTCCTTAGAGCAGGGTTTCTTAAATGATGAGGTCAGCCTCTCTGGGGAGGCCCAATCAACAGTAGGCACAAAAAAGTCCTAAAAAGTACTGTATATAAAATCTTGAGTTTTAGATATTTTGTGTGAATCGAAGAGGTAAATGGAAAGAGGATAATAGTAGGTGAATTTATATATTTATGTACAAATCAGTGACCAGGAAAAGCACACTGAGCCAAGGCTCATTTCAGGTTACTCGGGGAAGGTTAGCAACTGAATACAATTCAAAAGGTAACTGCAAAACATTCAAGCAATACAAAATGAACGGTAGTGCAAAAAAGAACAATGAACAAACAATGAGAGGTAACAAGTGACCAATTAAACTGATGGCAGAACAGCCCAAATAAACAGGTTAAGCAAAAAGTAACTAGGAGCAGGAGCAAGAGCAGGAGGGGGCACAAGGATACCCAAAAGTGGCTTGAAAGAGGAGGAGAGGCAGAGGTGAGTAGGAAGTTTATTCTAGAAAGAGGGGAAACAGAGAAAGCAGCCTGACTTATGAAGGTAAGGTAACAATGGTTCCAGAGTTTAAATGGTGGAGCCAGTAGGCTGGCCTGGGGAGAGAGGGGTTACAAGTGTGTGTGTGTTGGGGGGGGGGGGTATGATAAGCTGGATAAAATGAGACCCAACTACTCCAAGGAGTTTCACTTTATTACTGATGTACTGTAGAAAATATGCTATTTTACTATGGAGAGGCCTAACATTATTTCAGTGTTCGGGGGTAAGCGTGAGATCTTTTCCATGGATTGGGGAAGGCTCACTATGACAAAGTCTGAGAACTAATACCTTAGCGAATATGATGACTACCCAACACTGACTCTAGCTATATCCATGGATGTAAATCGCTTCTCCAATGCTTACTTCTACAAGTTCGTATCCCTGGGTTAAGAGCATAAACCCAAGCTTGGTTGACCAGTGGGAGATACCACTTATGACGATAGCCATCTGCTTGTTATTAATTGTATTATATTTTTGATATAAATACGTGTTTAGACTTCTGCTTAGAAAAACAGGCCAAAGAGAACAGCCTCATGGGACACAGAATTTGAACACAGAGAAAAGAAGATCTGCCCTATCCCTGACCCAGTGGAAAGACGAATTAAGAGCTTCCTTTTGACACCAGGTTGTAACAGATTGTAAAACAACTACTGCTTTGAAATCTAGGAAACTGGCCATAACAGATTGCATTTTACAACCTATCAAGAGGAAAGCAACCTCTGACAGATACCTGTGAAAATCCTCACACAGATAGGAGAAATAGCTTTCAGGATGTCCTTCTGAAGATCAAAGGGGTAATTCTGAACTGTCATAATTCCTGCTCTGACAGGCTCACTAATTAAAAAGTATATACACATATATTTATTAAGTGGGATGCTTAGCAATGTGCAGATGCATGTAACAAATTCGGAATGCAGGAATGAGAGTGACCTCACAGCCAGCATCACCACAGAGCTGTGACCTCACAAGCAGGGCAGGATTTTTTCCCTTGTGAAATTGTCCAACTGCAGAGGGTACAATGCACACTTGTGTTTGGACTTACAAGAGACTCTACACTTTTTACTTCTTGACTCTTAAGAAGCACTTCTACCAAAGTTAGGTAATTTCATCACCACTATTTACTAACTGAAACTGGGGTAGGATCAGTTACTCAGTAAAAAGCCGGTTTGTTTATACTTGTCCTTTTCTTTTTATGACTGTACCATTAGTGTTATATGTTCTGTGTTTTGCATTTTATTTACTATTTTTAATGTAAGTAAACTGGGTTTTCCTTGAAATCCTGCCTGAGCCTTTCTCTCATTCTGAGTGTGAATGCTGGGACAGTGTTGATAATTCTGACAGAACTGTTAAGCATTGCAGTGTGTTACCATGTGCATGCTAGCAAAAAAGGGTTCATATTTGACCCCAGGACTCAAGACTGGTAATGGATCGGATCCAAAACAGGCAGGAAGGTTACCCTGTTTGTCTCCTGTTCACAGATTGCACTTCAAGGTTGGGCACTGTGGGAGCAGAGGACCTGATCCCCAGAGTGCATTTGTGACAGATCCGGTTGGCAGTGGTGCGATTTAAAAGATTTGGTTTGCAGTGCTGCAATCAAAAAGATTTGTTTGCATACTGTGAAATTATTTGGTGACACAAGCATTAACAGTCAAGTGTGTCAGGTTGATAAACTAACAGTTCACACACAAAACAAGGCAGTGATTTGATTTGAAAAGAAAAAAAAGAAGAAATATATCATTGTGGTTACAGTCTAAGTTCCCTACCTGTTTTTTTTGTGGGTTTTTTTGGGTGTAAGCTACTGCAGCCGTAGATTAGGGAAGAAGATGACTTCCACCTACAGTGGGTACACTGCGGAATACCTGAGGTAATTGTGCCAGAAGAGAGGAGTCCGTTGCAAGGGGAGAAACACAGCACCACGTGGAGGCTCCTGTGGCAGCTGAGGCCCAAGACCTCGAGTCACAGTTGGTGACTGGAAGGGACCGGACCTTGGGCATGGAGGGGCCAGGGTTCACCGCAGTGTCCAGTCCCAGGAAGGAGGACAGTAGGACCAGTGTGAACCAAAAGCCACAGCCGCAAGGGAGGGTCACCACCATGCTGGAGCCAGAAGGTATCAGGCTGCAGATAAAGTTCTGGAGAATGGAGCTAGAATTCAAGCAGAACAAGTTCCAGATGAAGATGGAGAGAGAGAGAGAGAGAGAGAGGAGAAGCGAGAGCAGTGAGAGGCTGAGCGAGAGGAGGGAGCATGCCAGAGGAAATCTGAACTGGAGGAGCTACAACTTCAAAGACCAGCGTCAGAGCAGGTAAGTGACATGGGTGAACCTGGACCTCCAGGACTGGGTTACAAATTAAATTCTAAATTGATAGCTGAATTTAAAGAGGGGGAAGATATGGATGCAATTTTAAATTCATCTGAAAATGTATACATTCATGCAAAAATTCCCTGAGAGTCCTGGAGCTTCCTGCTATCCCGCTGCTTACAGGGAAAGTTTGTGATGCACTGTGTCAAATGGACAATCAAGACAGTAATGATTATGGCAAACTTAAAGCTGCATTATTAAAAAAGTATGACTTGACAACTGAAGCATATAGAGTTAAGTACCGTAAGCTCAGGAGAAGCCCCGACATGAGCTACGAGGAACTAGCCACTAAACAACATCAGTTTTTGAAACATTGGTGGGAAGGAGTTAAAGCAGACTCTGTAGAGAAAATTGAAGCTGTTGTACTTTTGGAGCAGTTCTTTTGGGCTTGCCCAGCAGAGCTTAAAATCTGGCTAGAGGACCGAGATCAAAAAAGAAAATGCAGGAGGCTGCCAAGCTCTCGGACTGCTATGCCAAGAGTAGACCTGCTCTGAGAGGGAGTGGGGTGGGCATGGCAGTGCAGAAAGGGAAAAGCACACCTTCAGGGCAGCTAAAAGCCTTACTGCCTCCCCAGAAAGTGGGCAGCCGCAGGTTACAAAGAAAGGAGTTTCCTGATAGATGAAATGATTGTTGGTTTTGCAAACAACCTGGGCATGTTGCAAGACAGTGTCCTAAAAAGGCACTGAGTGCTCAAAATGGTGCTGGGAAAGAGGTGTTTTTTTGGTGTATCCAGAAAGCATGCCAGTAAACATGAGGCAGCACATACACCCAGTTACTGTGAATGGGGTGCAAACCCATGGGGTTAAGGAACACGGGGGCGTCCCTTACTTTGGTAAAAGGGGATTTGGTTGAGCCTGAACAGCTTATACACAATCAGTTTGTTGCAGTACAGGGATTCACTGGGGAGGAGAAAACTCTGCCACTCGCTAGTGTATTCCTGGACTGAGGTGAGACAGGAGATACTGTGCAAAATGTTGCAGCAGCAGAAAAGCTGGCTCTGGATGTGATTACAGGGAACAAGCTCTAAAAGAGGTGGTGTGTGCAGTTACCCGCAGTCAGGCAGCAATGGCTGATTGTAGTTCCCTAGATCCCATAGAAGTCTCTGTGGAAAACACTGGGAGGCCATTTCCCCACCCTGTATCTCCTAGTATGGAGAATAGTAAAATGGAGGTAGAAATTCCCCAGGTAGCAGTTAACAAAACAGCTACAGAATGATACTCTGAGGAGGGCGGGGTAACCAATGGTCAGAGAGCTAGGGACCCTAGTTTAGGAACTGGAGGGGACCTGTCCCATGCCTTGAGAATGTGTAAAGAGTTTGCAGCTACTCAGAAAAATGATCCTAGTTTAGAGAGGCTGAGGGCTTGGGCAGAATCTGATGGGGCACAGGGATGTGACGGGAGACACAGAGTGTATTGGGAGAATGGACTTCTGTATACGCAGGACGTAAGGACAGAGTGAGGGGTGATGGGCAGGCAGCTTGTCATTCCCCAGGAGTACTGTGAGCGGTTGCTCAAGACCGCTCATGATATCCCCATTTCTGGACATCTGGGAATTTGCGCACTACGCAGCGAATGGCCCAGAATTACTATTGGCCGAACTTCACCCAGCAGGTGAAGGAATATTGCAAGTCCTGTCACCAGTGTCAAGAAATAGGGAAGGCGGGTAGTAAGACCCAAGCCACCCTAATTCCCTTGCCCATAGTGGAGGAGCCATTCCAGAGGATAGGAATGGATATTGTGGGGCCTTTGAATACCCCAAGCTCCTCCGGGAAGAGATTTATCCTAACAGTGGTGGATTATGCCACCTGGTACCCAGAAGCAGTCGCCCTATCCTCACTGAGGACAGATAAGGTGGCAGAAGCCCTGCTAGGGATTTTCTCCTGTGTCGGGTTCCCACAGGTGGTTATCACCGATCAAGGGGGTTTCTTCATGTCGTACCTTATGAAGTGTTTGTGGGAGAAGTGTGAGGTGGTGCAGAGATGCACGACACCTTATCACCCACAGGCCAATGGGCTTGTGGAAAGGTTTAACAGTACCCTTAAATCGATGCTCCAAGTGTTTGCTGAACAACATGGGAGGGACTGGGAGAAATACCTTCATCACCTGTTGTTCGCATACAGGGAGGTGCCCCAAGAGCTGACAGGATTCTTCCCCTTTGAGCTCTTATATGGACACAGGGTGCGTGGGCCTCTAGACTTGATCCAGGAGGACTGGGAAGGCACACATGCCACCCAGGGAACTCCCATAGTGGATTATGTCCTCAAGTTTAGGGAAAACCTGAAGGAGCTTATGGGAACAGCCCAGAGCAACCTGGAAGCAGCCCAGAAGCAAACGGCATGGTACGACCACAGAGCCAGAGCTCGCTTGTACACTGTGGGTCAGGATGTCATGGTCCTAATCCCGGTCCGGAAAGATAACCTGCAGGCCGAGTGGGCAGGACCATACAAAATAGTCAGACAGGCAAATGATGTAAATTACATTATAGAACTACCTGACAGGAGACATAACCAAAGGATGTACCATGTCAACATGATGAAGACATATGCAAATAGGGCTGACATGGTCTTTGCAGTGTGTAGCCCTGGGGATGGGATGGACAAGGAAGACCACCTTCTGGACTTGCTGGAAGAAAGCAAGCGGAGTCCTCTGTGGAGGAAATCAGAATGTTGCCCCAGTTGTCCCTGGACTAGATCCAGGAAGTAAGGGAGAGTTTAGCAGACTTTGCCCCATTGTTTAATGCCAAGCCTGGACCAACCCCCTTAGCGACGCATGATGTAGAGATGGGGATGTAAGCGCCCACATGGCTGACAGCATATCGAATGTCAGAGGCAGTCTAAAAGGACATTAGGAGGGAGGAGGAGGAAATGCTGGATTTAGGGGTAATTCAGAAATCCCACAGCCCCTGGGCCTCACCTGTAGTCCTCATTCCCATGCCAGAAGGCTCTACTCGTTCTTGTGTGGACTATTGTCAGCTCGATGCAGTCACAAAGTCAGATGCCCACCCAATGCCACGGACGGATGAACTACTGGACAAGTTGGGAAGAGCGACATAACTTACTACCACTGACTTGAAGAAAGGGTACTGTCAGGTGGAGTTAACTGCCAGAGCTAGGGAGCGGTCGGCCTTCATCACTCCGATATGGTTATTTCAGTTTAAAGTAATGCCTTTCGGAATGAAAAATGCCCCTGCCACCTTCGGAAGGTTGGTGAACCAGGTGTTAAATGGTACTGAAGTGTACGCCATGGTGTACCTGGACGATACTGCATCTTCAGTGCCAGCTGGATGGAACACCTGTCCCACCTTAGGGAAGTGTTGGGCAGGATACAGAGGGCTGGGCTCATTGTAAAAGCTGAAAAGTGCCAGGTGGCCATGGCTGAGGTGGCATACCTAGGGCATGTAGTATGGCAGGGACAGCTCCATCCTAATCCAGCAACAATTGAGGCAATCGAGGCATGGTCCAGACCTGAAACACAGAAGCAGGTTCATCATTTTCTAGGGACCGCAGGGTACTAGAGAAAATTTTTATCAAACTACAGTACCCTGGCAGCTCTCCTATCTGGCCTGTTAAAGAACAGAATGCCTAAAATGGTAAACTGGGAACCAGCCTGTGAACGAGCCTTTACACGGCTAAAGGAGGCACTGTGCGGTGCTCCTGTATTAGCCAGTCCAGACTTCTGTAAACCATTTGTAGTCCAGACAGTACTTAGCCAGACTTCTAACCAAGGGAAAGATCACTCAATAGTGTACCTCAGTAAGAAATTACTTCCCAGGGAGCAGGCTTATTCTACAGTGGAGAAAAAATGCCTTGCAATGGTGTGGGCACTAAAGAAATTAGAGCAATACCTATACAGGTGGCATTTTGAGGTACAGACAGATCATAACCCCTGGTTTGGCTGGCACAAATGGGTAAAACAGACAGTAGGCTTTTAAGATGGAGCCTTGCCTTGCAGGGTTACGAAATGACGCTTACTCACAGGGCAGGAGCAGCAAACGCAGATGGTCTATTGCGTCAGTTAGAGAAGTGAACTGAATCTGGGAAACTCATCCCATGCCCAGGAACAGATTCCCCCAAATTCAGTCTAGGAGGGAGGAGTGTTAAGATAGCCATCTGCTTGTTATTAATTGAATTATATTTTTGATATAAATACATGTTTAGACTTCTGCTTAGAAAAACAGGCCAAGCAGAACAGCCTTATGGGACAGAGAATTTGAACAGAGAAAAAAGATCATCTGCCCTATCCCTGACCCAGTGGAAAGACTAATTAAGAGCTTCCTTTTGACACCAGGTTGTAACAGATTGTAAAACAACTACTGCTTTGAAATCTAGGAAACTGGCCATAACAGATTGCATTTTATGACCTATCAGAAGGAAAGCAACCTCTGACAGATACCTGTGAAAATCCTCACACAGATAGGAGAAATAGCTTTCAGGATGTCCTTCTGAAGATCAAAGGGGTAATTCTGACACGTCATAATTCCTGCTCTGTTAGGCTCACTAATTAAAAAGTATATATATTTTTTTTTAAGTGGGATGCTTAACAATGTGCAGATGCATGTGACTAATTCGGAATGCAGGAATGAGAGTGACCTCACAGCCAGCATCACCACAGAGCTGTGACCTCACAAGCTGGGTGGGACCTTTTTTCCCCTCATGAAACTGTCAAACTGCAGAGGGAACAATGTATACTTGTGTTTGGACTTTCAAGAGACTCTACACTTTTACTTCTGAATCTTTAAGAAGCACGTCTACAAAAGTTAGGTAATTTCAGCACCACTATTTACTAACTGAAACTGGGGTATGATCAGTTACTCGGTAAAAAGGCAGTTTGTTTATTCTTGTCCTTTTCTTTTTATGACTGTACCATTAATGTTATACATTCTGTATTTTATATTTTATTTACTATTTTTAATTCTAGTAAACTTGGTTTGCCTTGAAATCTTGCCCGAGCCTTTCTCTCATTTTGAGTGTGGATGCTGGAACAGTGTTGATAATTCTGACAGAACTGTTAAGTGCTTACAATGTGTTACCATATACAGAAAGGTAAGAAAAATACTAAGGTCTCAACTGAGTCAAAAGGGGGGATTGTGAACCAGATGGTGTGCCCGCTGCGTTAAGTACTGCACTGCATTTCCCCGAAGAGGGTGTGATATTTGGACCTGTTACCTGGGTGTGCTAGCGAAAAAGGGTTCATATTTGACCCCAGGACTTGAGACTGGTAGTGGATTGGACCCAAAACAGACAGGAGGGTTACCCTGTTTGTCTCCTGTTCACGTATTGCACTTCGAGGTTGGGCACTGTGGGAGCAGAGGGCCTGATCCCCGGAGTGCATTTGTGACACTATTCTTTATCCAAAAAGTTAACAATTGCTGGCCTGGTGGTGCAGAAGGTTTGAAGCTCTGGAAGCCACACCTTATGCCCTGCTGGTGACCCTTGTTTGGGAATGAGCACAGACCACCATGGGTTGGCTAGGGAGGAGCATCTGACAGACCGCTCTCCATCTCTGGAAGGGTGGGACCAGCAGCCGGTGCATGCCTGACCCCTAGTGGAGGCTAGGGCTCAGTGACACACAGCCACAACAGCGTGGGGCAGGAGCGCAGCAGATGCTTGACATGGGCTGCTACCGACCCTGTCACAGGCATCACTGTGCTCCGCATCCCTGCAAGGGGGCAAGAAAAATTGAGAGAGAGCAGTGTGGCAGAATGAAGGACGCCTTGCAGGCCCTACTCCCAGCTAGCCACAGCGTTGGCCACACTTAATCCGGTCTATAGCGGGGGCTGGTGAACCCCGCTGGCCCCATCAAGGGGGGCAAGCCCTGGAGGTAAGTGCCAGCACCAGCTGGTGGATGCCAGGAGATGGGGCTCGGGGCGCCCTCCAGATGAGGGGCTGCACTGAGGAGCAGAAAAATAATAAAAAAATAAATCAACAATTATTTATTTATTTAAAAAGTTTCACAAGGAAAGACATACTGAGCTGGTAGCCACTCATTTCCAGATGCGTCCTTGGGGGAAGGGGATAGGGAACATCATATAAGGTGAACATAGTTGCTGAGGAGACTAAGGTCGCGAATCAGAAAGCCGATAAAGCCCTTATGATCACAGCGGGGCTGACAAAAGAAAACAGGCTTCTCCGTAAGAGACTGGAGAATTTGGAGAATGCAGCCCGATCTACTCATCTTCGGCTCTTAGGAGTGCCAGAGGAGTCGGAGGGAGAACACCTTTGCCGTTTCTATAAGTGTGGTTGCAAGACATATTAAAAATTGATTCTTACGGAGAAGCGACGAAAATTACTGGACAAAATAGAGAGACAATTTAATGCGAGGGACGAAGCATCCGATTCTGATGAAGACCAGACAACCTGAACTTTAATGTACTGCTTTAAAGTTTATATGGCTAGTTTATAAGGGTGGTAGAGGAAGGAATTCATGACTGTGCAGGAATAATTTCACTTGAATCCCCTCACCAAGATGTTTTATTCGAGTTAAAGTCTGTAGTGTTGTTATTAAGAGATGGTCTGGGAAAGGGAATTTTAACCAACAGTCATACTGGCTGTGCTTTTTTATTTTTTCTCCTTCTTTCCCTCCGAGTTCCCTTGATTACAGCCTAAGAATAGAACAACACAAGAAGTTTATATACAGTATGTGAGTAGTATAATCCACAATAAGGTTACAGTAACCAAATTAGCTGTACTTATTTGACTTCAATAGTTTTGCCTACTATTACTGAGGAAAGTTGTAGGTGGGCAAAGTTTCTATGTTACAATCATTTCTAGAACGGGATGTTTAACCCGTGATAGGGTATAAGATGTGTCATATTTTTGGATTTTCCATCCCTGCTCATGGCCATTTATGCCGGACTGGATAACTATAATTTTAGGATGTATAATATCTTAAGTGCTTATAGCACAGATTTACTGCTGTGATGTACTTTGGTAAATATGTTTAGGATAACCCCCAAGTGATGTAACAAGGCTCAGGGGCATTTCCTGTGACGCTACTGTAAAAATGTGGATTATACAATTGAATACTTAAATACCTGTGTGCAATGAAATGTAATGCTTTGTATTACAGAAAAGTAATAAAATGTAATTAAAAAAAAGGGGGAGAGAAACAGCAGAGATTTATTACTATCACATCCGTTTGTACCAATGTTCTGCATTCACAGAACCCAGCACTTGAAGACTAATTAACAAAGCTCATATCCTGGTAGAGAATAGAAACATAGAAGTTGACGGCAGATAAGGACCGTAAGGCCCATCCAGTCTGCCCATTTCTTTTTCTACCTTATGAATGTACCATCGGCATTTGCTCTGTCAATGGCCTATCTATTCATACTCATCTGTATTGCTCCCTTATGCCTATCCCATGCCTGTCTGAAGCCCTGCACTGTATTCATATCCACCACTTCCTGAGGTAGGCCATTCCATGCATCCACCACCCTTTCTATGAAAAAGAACTTCCTCACATTACCCCTTAATCGGCCTCCCTCTAATCTCATGCTGTGTCCTCTTGTCCTGCTATTTTTCTTATATTGAAACATGTTAAGACTCTTTCATCTTGTTAATGCCCTTAAGGTGTTTGAATGTTTCAATCATATCACCTCTCTCCCTCTTTTGCTCCAGGGTATACATATTGAGTTCTCTTAATTTGTCCTCATGTTTTCTGATGCAGTCCCTGCACCATTTTGGTTGCCCTTCTCTGGACTGCCTCAGTTTGGTTGATGTCCTTGTGAAGGTGTGGCCTCCAGTACTGCACGCAGTACTCCAGATGGGGCCTAACCAGTGTCTTGTAAAGAGGGATTATTACCTCCCTCTTACGACTTGTGATACCCCTACCAATATTATACCTCAACATCCCCTAGCCTTACCTACTGCTTTAGTGGTCTGCTTGGATTATTTCAGGTCATCGGTGATGATGATGATGACCAAGTCTCTTTCTTCCCTTGTGACTGCCAGCAACTCTCATCCCAATCTATAGGTGGCTTCAGGGTTTCTCTTCCCTACGTACATGATCTTGCACTTCTTTGCGTTAAACCCCAGTTGCCACTCTTCCGACTATTTTGCCAGTTTATCCAGATCTCTTCTCATTCTGCCCACCCCATCTGGATCATCTACTCTGTTGCAGATCTTGGTGTCATCAACTCGCCTAACCTACAGAGGCACGAACTAACCAACATGACCATCCCTATAGTTGTGGGGTGTACCATCTGTCTGTGTAATACAAACATCAAGGCAGGAAGGGTTCGGGGGGGGGGATGAGTAGTTGAGGGACCCTCCCCCTCCTCAGCATATCTATGCTACTTATTACAATGTACTGTTCTTCTAGTCATCTGTGCAGTGTGAGTGCATAGGTGTCTTATGTTGTACAAGTTCTTTGAAAAACATAATAAAATATAAATTAACAAAAAAAGGAGCTTACAAATGAGTTTGGAGGAAGCTGGATTATATAGCCTAGGAAGGGGGTGTGGCTGGCTGCTCACCCCCATCAAATGTCAGGCTTAGCCTTTTCATTATGTGTGGTTACTACGGTTTCTCTGTCTGCTCTTGTATTTTGGAATAAAAAGTTATACTGGATCCACAATCTCCCAGCTGGATTTTCTGCAATACCTGTGGCATGTGGTTACCTAAGGAATGCATATCTCAGCAAGCTTTTGTCCCGAGAGCTGGTGAGTGCCGTTCCTTTCGACTGCTTTCCTTGTATTGCTGTTTGGAGCCGGCAACACATTGGACCAGAAGCAGCCCAATTATGATTTTAGTAATAACATTTACAGACAAAAATCTCAAAAAACGTAAGTAACGATATTCTCTTCAAATATTTTTTAAGTAAGACACAACAACCTGCCACTCCCTTGTCCCATCCACAAACCACTCTAGTGTCTGAGCAGCTACTGACTATCTTGCATTTCTAGCAGCTGAACCAGTTGTAAGTTTTAGTCCAAATCCTGCTGTACCAACCAAGGCCAAGGGACACTGCCTGCCTGCAGTTACTGATGGTATATACAGTACAGCAGAACAACATTAAGTGCATAACCTTTCTACAAAGGAAACCAGATGGCCTCTCAGTAGTTTAAGACCCTTTGAAGTTCAAAGACGTTATTACATTTTGCCACTTGGTGAGTCCCTCAGCAATATCCATTCCTTAAGCAAATATTCATTTAAGTGGGTGGAAGAGTAATTAAACTTCTTGATACAGAATAAATAGGTTACTCACCTGTAACCATAGTTCTAAGAGTGGTATATGCATCACATCCACCCTCTGACAGTTATACTGGAACAACCTGATTTGCTGGATATCTTTAAGCTAAGTTCCTCCCACCACCCAGGCAGCAAAACTCCTGACTCCACCCCATGACATCAGACCTTGCCTGCTGGAAGCAAGGATCTGTGTGTCACTTGCCAGGGGAGGCAGGGTGAGTTGTGTGGATGTGAACAACATACCACTCCTAGGACTGTGGTTACAAGTGAGTAACCTATTTTTCTTGGGGGGTGGATATGGTTCACTATCCACACTCTGGCAGATTTCTAGCAGTTCTACAGGAGGAGGGGCCAAGGCGCGTACCCGAACTTGGCAAACAGAGACTGGAGAACTAAGGTCCCAAAAAACAACATTCCATTGTGACTCAAGGTTGATGTGACAGTAGGAAATGAAGGAGTGTGCTGACTTTCAGGTAGCAACCCTGCAGAGCTCTTGGACAGATGTCCTTGGAAACAGCCACTGAGCAGTAGTATGTCTGGTGGAATGAGTTCTGAGCCCTGCGGGAGGTTCCCTATCAAGTCAACCCATAGCAGAGGCTGATGCAGTATGTGATCCACCTGCCAATCCCCTGCTTTGCTGTGGATCTGCCACAAGTGGCTTCAGCATAAGTGGAAAACAGCTGGCGAGCCTCTCCCCAAACTCAGCTATGTGCACTACATAATAAGAAAGCATCTTCTGCAGGTCCAGGGTAAGAAGCCTGCAGTCGAACTTCGAAGATGGGTCTGTGAAGTATACCAGTAAATTAGTAAATTCATCATCTGATTAAGGCAAAACGCCAATACAACCTTTAGGAGGAACTTCAGGTAGGGGCAAAGGATGACTTTCTCACTGTGGAAGACCAGGTAGGGAGACTCCACAAAGAGCACCTGATGCTCCCTGATCTTTCTAGCTGACATTATGGCCACCTGCAAGGCCATCTTCCATGACAGGTGTGACATCTCAAACCTGTGCACTGGCTTAAAAGGCTTGCCAATGAGCACAGCCAAACCCAGCAGTTGGTCTCACAATGGAGGTGGTACACATACTGCAGGGGACAGGTGGTCCAGGCCCCTAAAAAGGCACCCAGCCATAGTCTCCTGGGCCACCGTCAGCTAACTAACCCACACCCGGTAAGCAGAGACGGCTGCCAGATGCACCTTAAAGATTGTTGCCCACAGTCCCAACTGAGAGAGGGATCAGAGGTAGTCCAGGATGCTAGCCACAGGGCAGGCAAGGGGATCAAGCTCCTTGCCATGGCATCAAATGGAAAATCTCTTCCATTTAAAGGTGCAGGACCATCCCCTAAAGACTGGTCAGCAGATCTGGGTGGAGAGGCAGTCACCAAAGAGGTCTGCTGCTGAGGCTGAGAAGAGCCGGGTACCAGAACTGCCTTGGCCAGTCTGAAGCCATCAGGCTCATCTGCCCTTGTCCTTCCAGGCCTTGACCACTATCTTGTAGATCAAGTGGAAGGGAGGGAAGTCATACACGAAGCCTGGGTCCAGGACCTGCAAAAGCATTCCCCAACAGTGTCCTGGACTGTGTGGGGTGGGCAAAAAACAGCCTCAGTTTGTTCTCCCAGAAAGCAAACAGGTCCACCAGAGGAGTGCCCCACCAGGAAAACAGGTGGTTCCCCACTTCCTGATTCAGTGCAACATCTCTCCTACCCAACTGAGAGTGTCTGCTGGCTGTTTTCTCCTGTGACATGAATCGCCAGGAGATCTGCACCCAGGCTGCATGGGAGCATCCAGGTGCAGAGGGCCTCCCAACACAAGGGAAAGGAGTGAGTTCCGCCCTGCTCGCTCAGGTAGGACATGGTCGTGGTGTTGTCCGTCTGGAGCTGCACGTCCCGACCCCTGACTAGGGGAGTGAATTGCGTCAGTACCAATGCACTGCATGGAGCTCCAGCAGGTTTACGTGATGATGGGACTCCCAGGGTGACCAGAACCTCTGGACTCAAGTGATCTCCCAGGTGCGCCCCCCACTCCTTCAGAGACACATCCATCATGAGTCTGATGGTCAGTTCCGAGCAGACAAATGGCATTCCTTCCACCAGGTGTTCTGGGATTAGCTGAGCCACCACTGGATGGTATCCCATATCAGCTGGGTCACTGTGACCAGCTGCTCTAAGTGGCCTAGGCACTGGGATCACTGACAGCTCAACGCCCACTGGAGGTGGAGCATCCACCAGTGGGCCCAACAAACCACGCTGGTGCAGAATGCCATGTACCCCAGCAGCCTCAAGAAATCCTGGGGAGGGCACAATAGCCAAACCTGAAATGATCAGGCAGAGGAGGTAAGATCCACTGCCCAGTCCGCAGGGAATCTAGTTCTGCCCTGATGAACTTGATCACCTGCATGGATACCAGTTTGGACTTGTCCGGACTGACCAACAGGCCAGTGTCTCGGCAAGTCCAGAAAGCCAGATCTCTGGACCTCTCCACGGCCTCTCTGGATGGACTGGCTAACAGCCAGCCATCCAGGTAGGGGTACACCTGGACCCCTAGGTGCTGCAGGTAGGTTGCTACCACTGCTGTGGACTTGGTGAAGACCATGGGCACCAAGGAGAGGCCAAAGGGCATGACCTGGAACTGGTACAGGATTCTTCCGCTTGGAACCAGAGATACCAGAGGTGGGATTGATGGACTGGGATGTGCAAAAACACATCTTGGAGGTCTAGGGAGCAGAACCACACATTCTGCTTCAGTAACGGAATGGTCTAATTTAGAGCTACCATCTGGACCCTGAATTTCAGCATGAACTGGTTTAGATCATGCAGATGCAGCATGGGGCACCAGCCCCCCCCCCCCCCCCCCCGTCCATTTCAGGACCAGAAATACTTGGACACGTAACCATCACTAGCCAGGGTGTTTGGGACATGGGCTATTGCCCCTTTTGCAAGGAGCTGATTAATATCCTCACAAAGGGTTGACAATGTGTCCTGCGACACCCTGGACTCTGGAGGCAGTAAGGTGGGAGAGCTTTAAAGTTCTGAGGCAACCCTCTGCCACTATGTCCAGCACTCACCTGTTCATTGTGTTAGTGGATCAATGCGGTAAGAAGTGATGTAGCTGGCCTCAGATGGGGAATACAGACAGGGACAGGACACGTGGAGGGACGACACCTCCCAACCTGTCACTGGGAAGCTTTTGCGGTGGCACCGGTGGTGGCAGCTGAAGGGGGCACCACTACCCCTACCACTCTTCTTAGGACTCTGGCTCCCGGATTTGGGCTTGGGGCACCAGGCCTGGTACTGCCCCTACTGGGGCTGCTGCTTGAAAGGACTGGTGCAGGAAAGCCTGTTTCATAGGCACCTTTCTTCAGGTTCATCTGGGATGACACCTGGGTGGCAATGGACTTCTCAATACAGGTGAGATGTCCTTCCACCAAGGGCCAAACAGGTTGGTGCCCAAGAAAGGGGCATCAGCCAGCTTGTGCTGGGCATCCATTGTGAAGTTGGACAGACATAGTCAAGCCCTGTGACGCATGGAGACGGCCACCTCCATGTCCAAAACTGTCTAGAGTTGGTGCTTAGCCAATGACTGACCCTGGTCTCTAATTATTGTCACCACCAATTACTGAACAGCAGGAAGGTGAGGGAGGAAGGTATCGAAGACACCCACCAGGAAGTGAAGGAAGCTGGCCATTATCATGGCATAACTAGTTTGATAGAGACCCAAGGGTGCCTTTTTAGTGGTGTGGCCAATCTTATGGGACTCTGTCCGAGGGCTTGTCCATGCTTTTGACCTGGTGAACCACTCGATTTTATATAGGAGACTGGCCGGCCTGGGTTTCTCTGGGGACCCACTAACCTGGTTTACGTCCTATTTAACAGGGCGATACCAGAGGGTTCAAATACAACACCATCTTTCTGAACCTCAGGCCATCCAGAGATGTGTACCACAGGGGTCCATTTTAGGACCCTTATTTTTCTTGATCTTTAATAATGATTTGCCATCAGTAATTCAACATATGTCCATCAGGCAGTACGCAGATGATACGGTTTTAGTGGCACCTGGGCACAGCTTGGGGGGGCCTCCGGGAGAAACTTCAGGCTGACTTTACCAAGCTACACGAGTGGTTCACCAGGTCACAGCTAATAATGAATGTCAATAAGACTAAAATAATGCATTTTGCAGCTAATAAACATAAAACCTCCTCAAAACTGCAAATATATACAGTACACAAAATCAAACTCTAATAGAATATGCAGCTATCTACTGTTACCTAGGGGTAAATTTTGATTATTTTATTGACCTTTAATGATCATATTGAAATGACCATTACAAAACTAAATAAGACACTAAGGGCCCTAAAAAGGACAACCAGATGCTTAAAGTTACAGGACAGGAAAAAGATTGTGGAACAGCTTATATTACCAGTACTTAAATATGGTGAATTTATTTATAGATCAGCAAACAAACAATTACTGAACAAATTAGATAAATTTTACTATAGGGCTGCAAGGTTTGTTTTGCGCTGCGGCTTTAGAACCCACCACTGCATTCTCATGGCAAGATTAGGATGGCTGCCCCTTCATTTGGACCACAAGAAAAATTGGTTAACTTTTATTCACAAATACAAAACGAACCACCCAAACCGTAACACTTCTCAATTGTTGTTTACAAATGTTTCAGTTACTAGGAAATGTTTGGACAGGACTATACACCACAATAAGATTTAGGTGAACAAATATAAAAACAGGTTCGGAGACCGAACTGTGAAATCCCAAGCATCCCTACACTGGAATGCACTTCCATCCCCAGTGAGAGCTGAACAAAACCACAAGAAATTTGCTAGAGCATTAAGTAATTGTTGTGCATATTCATGTACCTGTATGAGATTAAACATTTTGTGTCACTACCACCCCCCTTACAAACGGTCTACCCTCTGTCTGTTTTAAACATACTGATTGTTATATTTTGTCATCTTTCTTTTTCATATTTATATATCTGTATTTAATTTTATCTGTGTAACTTAGATGGTGTACAGGACTGTCTTGCAAACTGGATTGATTATATCCAAATGGCTTGCCTTTTTCCTGTATAAAAATAATAATTTTTTACTACTTACTTCTACATGTACCCCTGGTGTCCAGACTTGCAGAACACTGAATCCATGTTTAGACCCTCCGTGGAGGGGTGGTCTGAGAACCCAGAAAGGGACCCAGTAGGAGAATCAAAACTGTGGGCCATGGCTATCCTGCAAAGGGTGCTGGATAGGGTGCTGGATGCTGCCAAAGCTCCAGGGCTGTTTCCAAAATGTCTTCACCGACAGGAAAAGCAACCTCGGGGGATTATCCCAGTTCAAAATGTCCATAAAAAGGTACTGAGCCCTTTTTGAACTGGCTCTAGCAGGATCGAAATGGACTCTGAGATTAGGTGGAGAAGACCTCTGAAGGAAATTGGGCCATACACGGTGGACAGCTTCTCCACCGATCACCAGTCAAGGAGTGGAGTCCCAGAGCAGGCCATGGACTAGTGGTCTAACTTGTCCAAGGACTCCTCAGAAATGGGTATCAATTGCTGCTTGCCATGGACTACCCAGGTATCTTCTCCTGGGGTGAGCTGCACCAACAACCAGCCTGGCAAGCTGGTGGCCAAACGGGCATCCTTGGTTGGAGCACCACCTTTGGCTGTGGTAGTGATGGCTCCACCCAAAGAGGTGAAAAAGCAGATGTGGTAAGCACCAGCATAGCATGGACCCAGACGTCATGGGGATATAGCCTTCCCTGCTCTGCAATGGCCCAGTGTTGCCAGAGAAGCTCCTCGCACCTCCAGTGCAGTCTGCAATTTTGCCTCTCCTCACCCAAGGAGGAAGAGTTCAAGGAATGTCAACGGCAATGTCTCCCCACCGAGCAGGATCAAGAGTGGGAACGCCTCAACCAAGATCTCAACCATGACCTTGACTGTTGACCAGTCGATGGCAAGGGGGAACCTTCCAGCTGGTTGTGGTATACCACATGCCAGCCCACATTAAGCAGCATGGGTGTGCAAGGCTTGACCACCAGTGGAGGCTGCTCCCTATAAGGGCCAGACAGGGATACCGACCAAACCACATCCTCTTGAGTAAGGAGCAGGAGCACCGGGATCTGTGAGAGCGATTTCTTGACCTTGTGTAACAACTGGTTGACAGGCTCGAGGAAAAGTGGCCTACTCAACCAGAGTCAAAGTTGTTGACTGGTTCGATGGGGGAACCGAAGAACCTATGACCTGCCTGACCTGTCCCTCTACCAAAGGGCACTCAGTCATTGTCGAGAGATCGGGAGGACTGCAATCTCTCCCACGCCGGCACCGGTGGTGCTTGTGCTCAGTGCCATAGTGGACAGGGCTCTCACCCAGAGTTTAGAGGGTCAAAAGTACAGTTACGTAAGAACTTACCATAACAGTAGATCTTCGAGAGGAGCTCTTGCAGTAGGCTACACCATAAGGACTGAAGCCGGCAGGAGCCAGGCCCCCACGGAAAACGTAGCTAGCAGTCTATAGTGTGGGACTGCCCCCTTACGTTGGCCCATCCCTGACATGGACCAGTGGTATAAAAGGGGCGGTCCCCCAGCCCAACTTCAATTCTCCTGCCAAAGACCCCGGTAAACTCAGAATGGAGAACCGAGGAGGTTCCTCTGACTCGGGGAAAGGAATATAGCCAATGATGGAGAAACATAGTAATGAGAGGCTTTGTTTTCTCCACTACATAGGCAGCCCCCCCCCCCAGCTCACTGCCAACCGCGGCAGGCACTCGGGACAAACAAGCAACACAAGCAGCTCACCTGAGGAGCTGTGGAAGCCGAATTTCCAGCCTGATAACTTTTGAGGCAGCCCCCAAAGCTCACCGCAACCGCTGCAGGCACTCGAGACAAACAAGCAACACAAGGAAGCTCACTCTGAGGAACTGAGGAAACCGAATTTCCAGCCTGATAACTTTTGAGGCAGCCTCTTAAAAGCTCATCGCCAACCACGGCAGGCACTTGGGACAAACAAGTAACACAAGCAGCTCACCTGAGGAGCTGAGGGAAGGAATTTCCAGCCTGATAACTTTCGAGGCAGCCCCCACCCCCCAAGCTCACTGCCAACTGCGGCAGGCACTCGGGACAAACAACAACACAAGCAGCTCACCTGAGGACTGAGGAAGCCAATTTCCAGCCTGATAACTTTCGAGGTAAAGAGAGCTTCTTCTCTTCATCTGACGCCTGCAAGGGGTGCTACCTGATGAACACTTATATTTTATGAACTTTGTTCCTGTTCACCGCTAGGTGGGCTTGTTATTTGCTTTTCTTTGTGCTACTAATGCTGAAGTGTAAAGCTTAGGATTCACTATCTAGAGTTGCCTTGCTGATTATACCTTAAAGCCAGACATACTAAGCAGCTAATATAGAGCAGACTTGTTTAATTTTGTGGTATTGAATCTAATTGCTGATTAAACCTTAAAGCCAGATATACTAAGCAGCTAATATTGAGCAGGCTTGTTTAATATTGTGGTATTGGATCTAATTGCTGATTATACCTTAAAGTCAGATATACTAAGCAGCTAATATAGAGCAGGCTTGTTTAATATTGTGGTTTTGGATCTAATTGTGCTTGTAACTGAAGGTATTAGGATAGCTGGGTCCTAGTGTGACCTCATTTTGGAATAGCCCTGTGTGCTTAGAGTGGCTGTGTGCTTAGAGTGGAGCCCCTTTGTGTAAGTCACAACATTTTCTCCCGCTGCATAGTAATGAGAGGCTTTGTTTTCTCCACTACATAGGCAGCCCACCCCACCCCCTCAAGTTCACTGCCAACCGCGGCAGGCACTCGGGACAAACAAGCAACACAAGCAGCTCACCTGAGGAGCTCAGGAAGCCGAATTTACAGCCTGATAACTTTCGAGGTAAAGAGAGCCTCTTCTCTTCGTCTGGACGCCTGCAGGGGGGTGCTACCTGATGAACACTTATATTTTATGAACTTTGTTCCCTGTTCACCGCTGGGTGGGCTTGTTATTTGCTTTTCTTTGTGCTATTAATGCTGAAGTGTAAAGCTAGGGATTCACTGGGTGCCCTAGAGTTGCCTTGCTGATTATACCTTAAAACCAGACATACTAAGCAGCTAATATAGAGCAGACTTGTTTAATTTTGTGGTATTGGATCTAACTGCTGATTATACCTTAAAGCCAGATATACTAAGCAGCTAATATAGAGCAGGCTTGTTTAATACTGTGGTATTTGATCTAATTGCTGATTATACCTTAAAGCCAGATATACTAAGCAGCTAATATAGAGCAGGCTTGTTTAATATTGTGGTTTTGTATCTAATTGTGCTTGCAACTGAAGGTATTAGGATAGCTGGGTCCTAGTGTGACCTCATTTTGGAATAGCCCTGTTTGCTTAGAGTGGAGCCCCTTTGTGTAAGTCACAACATTTTCTCCCACTGCATAGTAATGAGAGGCTTTGTTTTCTCCACTACATAGGCAGCCCCCACCCAAGCTCACTGCCAACCGCGGCAGGCACTCGGGACAAACAAGCAACACAAGCAGCTCACCTGAGGAGCTGAGGAAGCCGAATTTCCAGCCTGATAACTTTCGAGGTAAAGAGAGCCTCTTCTCTTCGTCTGGACGCCTGCAGGGGGATACTAGCCTGACGGCGCTTCATGCCATCTGCCCCACCCACCCAGGGGCGGCTGTCAATTTAAGGATCCACCTCCATGACATCACATCCAGTGACATCACGTCCTGTTGCCCAGAACCTATCTCCCCACTTTCCCATTTGCAGGTTATACCTGCTGGCCACTAGAGGGACCTATGCTCCCTCGCTACTTCCTACTCCTACCTGTACAGTACTCCTTCCCTTGGATCTTGCTCACCACAATGTATTGGCCCTGCCTCATGCTCTGCCTGTGCCTATTCCCACTAGCAGTGCACTTGCCCACTTACCCATCTGCTACTCCGCACTGTGCCCTGGCACCCTCCCTCCCCTTGCTCCTGAACCTGCCTCTCTGCTCCCTGGGACCTCTGTGTGTCTCTGGTCCTCCTGCCTCCCCTAGCTTCCTCCTCGCCTCAGGCACATCTGGGTGTCTTCTATTCTTGCCTTCCTTCCTGTACCACCTTGCCCACCCCCTGCTCCCTTAACGTCCCCCCCATGTCAATCATAGGAAAACCTCTCACCATCTCCCAGCCAGGGTGTTAGTCATGCTACTACTCCTGTCAGGGAACATTCATCCAAACCCTGGCCCGGTTCCCAGGAGCTCCCCGACTAGCACCACAGGCTATGCATGGTCTCCATGAATATCTGTAGCCTCCTAAAAAGTTTGACTCACTACAATGCCTGGTCACATCAATTAACCCTGATGTCATCGCTCTGGTTGAGACTTGGC
This sequence comes from Neoceratodus forsteri, assembly GCA_016271365.2. Taxonomy (NCBI): domain Eukaryota; kingdom Metazoa; phylum Chordata; order Ceratodontiformes; family Ceratodontidae; genus Neoceratodus; species Neoceratodus forsteri. The sequence continues at coordinate 957,764,301 of CM028130.1, read as the reverse complement.
TGCCGAAATCCTCCCTGACTCCTGGTCTCCCTTCCTGGTTTCACCCTCTTCCGGTCTGACCGTGTTGGGAGGCAGGCGGTGGCTGCGCTATTTATGTCAAGGAATCTCTCCTCGTACTAGCCCTGCCTACTCCAATCCTTGACTCCAGGGCCCAGGCGCTTACACTGAAACTAACCCCTGACCCTTTAAAGGGACCCCTTTATCTGACTACTGCATACGTGCCCCCCCAGGGACCAAACACAGGCCATTGCCTCTCTTACAGAATACCTTTCCTCACTACCTCCTTCTGCTGATCAAATTCTGGTGGGTGACTTAAATGTCAACTGGCTCAGCCCCTCCTCCTCCTCTACCCGTGACTCCTTTTCTGCAATAGACCTAACACAACCAGTTACCCAACCTACCAGGACTAACCCCGAGAGAGGCTCCAGTACCCTGCTTGATGTGGTACTCACCAACCGCCTCTAATCGGATCCCCAATGTACAAGTCCTCCCAGACTCTCTCAGCGATCACTCCCATTCTATTCCACTGGTCATCCTCAGTCCCCAAACCCATAGCACAGTCCACATGCTGGCAGCATCTAATACCTGGTGTCTGACAAAACTTAAGGAGCTTCTGTCCCAAATTGACTGGTTTCCCATACAGGCAACTCCTGACATTGACACAGCTCTCTCCTTCTTTACTCAAACTTTTAATAATGCCTGTGATATCTTTGCCCCAATATCGACCCGCCATTCTAAAAGGCAGAATGCCCCTTGGGTAACCCCAGCTTTGATCCACCAACTCAAACATAGGGACAACCTATGGCACCTGCGCATTGAGACTGGCCGGCCCAGTGACAGGCAGTTATATGCTGCCACCCGAAACAAGTGCACTGCCATCAGAAAGGCCAAGTCTGAGCACTATCGTCCTCACCAGCCCTCATGGGGAACCCCAGAACCTTCTGGGATAACATTAAACAGTTAAATGGGAGTGCACACTCCCCCACCAGATCAACATTAATGGCGTGATCTCGTCAGACCCAGCCCTCATAGCCAACCACCTCAACACCTCATTCATTGACCTTAGCCCTATCCTCCCTACAAATTTTTTTGACCCTCCTCCCCCAGCGCCTGCCGTAAATCTTTCTCACCCTTATTTTCTCCTCCGCCGTGTTTCTGCCAAAGAACTTAGGCCGCACCTTGTCACTGCCCTCAAGAGTAATAGTACGGGCAGTGACACCCTGGATCCGTGTATCCTATGGCTGGTCTTAGACACAGTCCTTACCCGATCACGCGCTCATCAACCACTCTCTTTGACTGAGGGTTCCAACTGCCTGAAAGTCACCACTGTCACCCCTATCTTTAAAGGTGGTGATAGGACGGTGGCTGGAACCATCGGCCAGTCTCCATCTCTCTCTCTCTCCAAGGCCTTGGAAAAGTGGTAGCCTCTCAAATCTCTGACTACCTCTCCCACCTACAATGTCCTATGTCCTGAGCAGCATGGCTTCCAAGGCCACAGTACCAACACAGCCCTCCTAGAGTTCTCCAACTTTCTCCACCTCCTAGACACTGGTTCTGGCTGGTGCGGTCTTCATTGACCCTCTCTACAGCTTTCGGCACTGTCTCCCACCCCTCCTTCTTGATGCCCTTAGTCTCTGGTTTTGCTTCTGGGTCTATCTCCTGGTGCACCAGTTATCTGTCTGACCGCTCACAGCGTGTAAAAATTAATGGGACCTACTCAGACATCTGTCCCATCTTTTCTGGGGTTCCCCAGGGCTCCATTCTGGGCCCCTTACTATTCTCCCTTTACCTTAACACCCTTTCATGCTCTTTCTCGGGGAACATTCTATTGTACGCTGATGATGCAGTCATCTTTGCCTCAAGTTGTAACCCTATTGCCTTCCAGGACTCGCTGCAGAAGTCCTTCGCTGAAGCCGAGGGCTGGTTCAAGGAACACAGATTGGTGATAAATCTTAAAAAAACAAAAACCATGTTCTTCACTCATCCTTAAAACAAGTCCTGCAAATTCAAACTCCTCATTCACTCTGGGTCCTCTTTCCCACTCGAACAAGTTTGCTCCTATAAATACCTAGGAATCCATTTTGACCCCTCCTCCCTTCCATGGACACATCGCTGCCCTAGCCACTGCCACTAATATCCAATTGGGCATCTTACATCGGTGATCAAACACTGCTTCCCCGGAGGCTCTTCAACCTCTGCATCACCTCTCTATCCTGTCCCTAGTGGACTATGGACTGCCCGTGTATGGTGCTGCTGATCAGACCACACTCCATCAAATTCGCACTACTCTGAATAAGGCCTGCAGGTTAATTACTGGGGCACCTAGGCTAACACACACCTGTCTACTGTACGCTAAAGCGCTGGTACTTGATCTTGACGAGCGCCTCAACTATCTGACCTGTACCCTTACAAAAAAGACCCTCCTTGGGCTATCCCCGCTTGGATTGATGACCACCATCCGCCGCTCTGTCCCACTAGTTCATACTTGGACCTCTGGGAAAACCTCTCTTGTTATCCCTAGAGCTAGGACCTCTCATGGCCAAAGAGCCTTCAGCTTTAGGGCCCCTTCCTGGTTCAACACACTGCCCCTCCATCTCCGGCTCCAACTATCGCGTTTCAAAACGTCCTTACAGAACCACCTTGTTAACACCCGAAGCTGTAATTGCCACTAGTCAAAGCCGTACTCAATACTAATGACAAAGCTTACTACTAAGCTGCTAAGGACAACATAACTCTGGTATTGTTTGCATCAATCCTACCTGTCCCAGCTTGTTTGTATCTATGTCTTAAGTTACTGTTATACTGTGTTATACTGTTATACTGTGTATTTTCGTTTGTCTTACTGTGACAAGGTACCTTTGTAAATGAGCCTATGGCTCAAAGGTTTTCCAAACGGCTGTCTAAATAAATAAATAAATAAATAAATAAAACAAGGGGGAAAGTGGGAGAGAAAGCAGCACCTGCTGCAAGAGCTCCTCTCGAAGATCTATTGTTTTAATAAGTTCTTACGTAACTGTACTATCTCACTTCTAGGGGGAGCTCTTGCAGCAGGCTACACCATAAGGACTGAGTCCCAAGCAGTGGAAGGACAAACTCCCATCAGCCAGGAGCAGGTAAAAGTCTGCTGAAAAAACTCATGAGAGTAGGCCTTGCAGGACAGCAACGCCAAAGTCTGTCCTACGCCAAAAGGAAATGTCCAAACTGTAATGCCAAATGAAGGTGTGGATAGAACTCCAAGTGGCAGCTGTGCAAATATCAGCTGCCCACACATTTTCCTCTAAAACATCAAAAATGGCATCAACATGGGGCGGAATAACCTAAGCTAATTATATGTGGGGGATGAAGGCAATCCTAGAAGAGAGGGATCTAGGGATCATATTTTCCAATAACCTTAAGGTAGGGACCCAATATAGCAAGGCGGTGGGCAAAGCGAATAGACTGCTGACGTGCATAGGGACAGGTATAACAAGCAGGAAGAGGGAGGTGCTGATACCACTTTACAAATCCATGGTGAGGCCTCACCTGGAGTATGGGGCGCAATTCTGGAGAACTCACCTATGCAAGGACATAGATGGAATTGAAAGGGTACAGAGAAGGGCCACTAAGATGGTTCACAGGATGAAAGGGAAGTCCTACAAGGAGAGGCTGAGGGAGTTGGACTTGTACCCGCTGGAGACCAGACGGGAGAGTGGGGACATGATAGAAACGTTTAAGTACATGAAGAGGATTAATAAAGTAGGGGGGAGCTCATTCACAGGAAAGGCAGGTGCTAGAACTAGGGGTCACAGTCTAAGCGTGGAAGGAGGAAGGTTTAGGGGAGATGTGAGGGGTGTTACTTCACTGAGAGGGTGATGGAGTCCAGAACAGTCTGCCAGAGGAGGTGGTGGGGGTCAAAACGGAGGAGGGATTCAAGAGAGCATGGGACAGACACAAGGGGCTGACCAGGGGGTGGAGGGGATCTCTGGGCGAGGGGGAAAAGTAGGGAGGGGTGGTAAGGGGCAGACCCGATGGGTCAAGAGGGTTCTTTTCTGCCATCACATTTCTACGATTTTAAAGGATGCAAAGGAAGCAGCCATACCCCTGGTACAATGGCCTTTGACCGGTCCAGGCAAAGGTGTATCATACTTGCGGTAGCAATGAACAATACAGTTGACTAACAATTTAGACAAGGTTTGTTTAGAAACAGGAGCCTCTTCTATCTTCAGGGCAAAACAAACAACTGGTCAGACTTTCTGACAGTACAGGTGCAATCTAAATAGTAACAAAGCACCCAGTGAACATCCAGAGTATGAAGTAGAGCCTCCCCTTGGTTAGAATACCCTAGGTAGTAAACCGAAAGGTGGATGTCCTGATTTAGTGTAAACTCAGATACCACTTTAGGCAAAAACTTAGGATTCGTCCGCAAGGATACCCTGTCCTTGTGGAAAACTAAATAAGGCTCTTTGCACATCAGAGCCCGAAGCTCGGAAATCCTTCGAGCAAAAGTACTGGCAACTAAAAATAACGCTTTCCATGACAAAGCGTAGCCTGCAACTTGCAGCCAGTTCAAAGGGAGGCAGCGGAAGTTTTTCCAAAACAAATAAAAGAGCTCAAGGGGGGGATAACGTAGCTGATGGGAGGTTTGGGGTGAAAGATACCCCACAAAAAAGTGCAGGAAAGATCCAACTGGGCAAGAGTTTTGCCCTCTACAGGTGCATGATACGCAGAGATGGACGATAAATGCACCTTAATGAAGGAGCAGCTCATCCCTGAGTCTGATAAGAGAAAGGAGGTACTCCAATACAAAATTCACTCGACAGGTGAAGGGATCAAGGTAGCGAGCGGAGGTCCAAATGCAGAACTGCTTCCACTTCATCACATAAGTGGCCCTGGTGGAAGGCTTCCTTGTGGCCACCAGGGCATCTGCCACTCTGGGGGAAACCCCAAACCGGGCCACTACTAGGTCTGCAGGAGCCATGTGTGCAGGTGCAGTGACCTGAAGTCTGGATGGACCAGGGTGCCCTGCTCCTGGGACAGCAAGTCTGAGCTCAGGGTCAGGGAGATCGGAGGTTCCACTGCCAGCTGCTGAGGTAGTGGGAACCAAATCTGACGTGGCCAGAAGGGAGCAACTACGATCATCCCCGCTCTTACTGCAATTTGAGAAGGACTCTCTGTAGTAATGAAAAGGGAGGGAAGTCATACAGAAACCTCCTTGTCCAGGATAAGGACAATGTGTCTCGCCAGAAAACACCAGACCCTGGATCTAGGAAGCAATAACTGGGCAGTCTAGCATTGAGTGGAGAAGCAAAGAGGTCCAAATCGGGTCAGCCCCAGTTGTTGAACAGCTCTTTGGCCACAGACTAAAGTAGTTCTCATTCATGTGCCTTGGACCAAGACTGGCTTAAACTGCCGGCCAAGGTGTTTTTATGCCTGGGGCATGCATGGCAGTGAGGTCCAGATGATGGTCGATGGCCCAACTGCAGACTGTCATGGCCTACTTACAGAGGGGGTAACAGTGAGCCCCCCCTTGCTTGTTTATGTAGTAGACCACTGACATATTGTCCGTTTGCATTTTGAGAGGGCCCGGGAGCAGATTTGTTTGGAATGCCTGTAGGCATAGAGTATCACTCGCATCTCCAATACATTGATATGGAGATACTGCTCTTGGGGAGACCAAGTTCCCTGGGTCTGAAGGTCTGCCAAATGGGCACCCCAGCCCTGGTCGGATGCAGCCATAGTCAGAATCTGACGAGGAGAGTCCTACTGAATGTGAACCCCTGTAAAAATATTGGAGGGATTCAACCACCATGTCAGAGTTTGACACACCGAAGTGGAGACTATAACAAGCTGCTCTAATTTGTCCATGCGTTGATCCCACTGAACTCGAAGGGTCCACTGGGAAACCCTCATGTGCAGGCATGCAAGAGGGACAGTTGCAATGGCTGCTGCCATTTGCCCTAGCAACCATAGGAATACCCTGGCTGGAATTTAGCATGATGAGGAAATCAGGCGAGCCTGGTCCCGAAGCCGTTCTGCCCTGTCTGGAGGCAGGAAGGCTTTCCCCTCAGCGGTATCCAGAACTGCCCCGATGTACTGCAGCCTTTAGCTGGGCCACAGGGAGGACTTTGGGAGGTTGAGCATGATCTCCAGATCTCGAAACAAGGTAAAGGTGTCTTCCAAGGTGCTGATCAGCTGATTGCTGGAGGGAGCTGCTAGGAGCCAATCGTCCAGGTAGGGGAAGATATAGTGGCCTTTCCTCCTAAGCACCACAGTCACTACTGCTAGGCACTCTGTAAAGACTTGTGGAGCTGAGGACAGGCTGAATGGCAGGGAGTGGATTTGGTAGTGATTGCCTTGGAAATGGAAGTGAAGGAACCTCCTATGGGGTTGAAAGACCAAAATGTGTAGATAAGCATCCTGCATATGAATCTCTGACTCTCCCTCCTACCTGTCTGTCACCTCCCCCTACTAATGGCACCTTTTCACCCCATGCCCTCCCCTTTACCCTTAGATCTACCATGCTGACTAATGCAGCTATGACAATCCTGAAGGTATTACAGTTCCCTCTCCCACCCCTCCTAACCTCTCCTCCCTCCACTATCCTTGGTGCATCCTGTGCCCTCGGTGCTCTTGCTTTATAGTCTACTCCTAGGCCACATAATGCTTTGCTGGTCTAGACCTCATCCAATATAATACTGTACTCTGCTGTCTATCAGAGACCTGCCTTGCACAGAACTCGCTCATAGCGGTATGCTGACTGCCTCTTGTACCAAGTCTGTAAATTATGATGCCTTGTTCTGTTCTCAGTGTCAAGTCTTACGTTGCTATTTGTAAATTATTGTACACCACTGTGCCAAGTCATGCCATTCTCACTTGTAATGACTGTACATAGGCTGCTAATATTGCTACGCCTACGCCAAATTATTGTATTGTGACTTCTTGTTGTTTAAACTACCAGGTCCATCTTGTAAATGAGCCCAATGGTGTTCTGCCTGGCTAAATAAAGATATTGATTGATTGATATCCATGGAGCACAGCCAATCCCCCCTGATGAAGACGGGGAGCAGGCCTGGAAGGGCGACCAAAACACAAAAAGAGCAAACTTTGCACTGCGGAGAGGACTCAGTGCATATCTCAACAGGTAGCCACCTGTGTTTCATACAACAAAATCGAACAGGAGATGCACTCATGGATTTCAAATATGAGGTCCACTAGTCAGCAAAACTTAAATCAAGCTTTCTTATTTTATTTCCAAATTAAAGCAGGGAATTCCTGCAGTGTCCTGACATGGCTCTAGTGCAAAAACCACAATGCCCCGGCGCTTTGAGACCACCTTCATCAGGGGGCGTGGTTACAAAGACATGATGCTGTTTAAGTACCTCCACAACATTAAAATTCATGAAACTAATTATGACATATCAAGTTAGTTTTTTAAAATATATATATATATATATACAAAATAAAACAAAAAAACAGTGTCAGATGAGCATCAAGTATATACTGTAACTAAGCTGTATCTAATTTGCATATTCCTTAAATAAATCATTGTTATAATTAGCAGCTGCAAAAACTGCACTTGTGTAACTATTTATAAACACGACAAATTCAGGAATTAAGTAAAGACAGAGTTAGTACAGTATATAGAGATAGTTTAGTCAGGTTCTGGAGAGTTGATCTAAGGCTCTTGAAGTAATATTACATTTATAAACGATATTTCATAACTTACAAAATTATATGTGGAGCTATACATTAAAGGGAATGAAGGGAAGTAAATGGGGCTGGAATTAACATACTAGGTAAACAAACAAAAACAATGGGAGGATAGGGGGGGGTTAGGGAAAGGGGGGGAGGGGGAAAGGATCCAACAAATCCGAACAGCTGACTTCGAAATACAGAGATAGTGCAGAAACCTGTAAGAAAACACACATAAAAGAGGTATTAGTACCCATTTTATTAAAAAATAAAAAGCACATCTTATTATTTAAAGCACTATTCAATACAAGCATTTGTCAATGACGAATGTTTGCTTGCTGGCATTAGCAGTGAAGTGCAGAAGTTAGATACAGTATAAGAATGGCAGTGAAGTATTGAACTGATGCCAACTCCACCCTGCAGAGATGGACAGGCATTGGGGTGTGCCTTTAGGTCGTCGCCCATAATGGTCATGACATTTCACCTCACCTTACCCTGAAGACACTTATAAGTGTCGAGGTGTGCCTTGGGGTGTTCGGACTTTACACTCACCTCATTCCATAAGGAAATATGCCGAAATGGGTGCAGCATAGGAGAACGGGGTGAACTCTAGGGCCAAAAAGTCCAAGGTGCACCTCGATGCCTGTCACTGGCTGCAGGGTGGAGTGGAATGGCGTGAGCATTACTGTCAACAATCCCAAGCCATACCCCTGACCCCTGTCTCAGTCCCTACAGGGTAGGCCGTTATGGTCGGAAACCCTAATGCCCTGGGCGTTTATTGGTATTTTTACTCCAAGTTTTCAACATGGGCTTTTTGTGACCCCACTGCATGAACAGTGGCACTATGAGTTTGTTAGCGGAAAGGTGATTTTGCACAGCGACTGGGCCATTTGTTGCCACAGGACTGAAAACACATTTCGAACAGGATGTGAAAAATGACTGCTATACTGTTCATGAGGAGGTGTAAAAAATGGTAATACTGAAAATCTGGAGTAAAAATATAAAAAAAACTTGAAGTCACAAGCGTGCGTAGAAACTGTGCAACGCACACCCGTAATGTAATTAGTTTGGAGATTTTTTACACCAGATTTTCAACATAGGCATTTTGGGACCTCTGTTCATGAACAGTATCACTGTGATTTTCTTAATCTGTCCCGAACACTGATTTCCCACAGCGACCATGCTATTCTGCACCGGAAGTGCGAAAATACATTTTGGCTAGGATGTGAAAAATGACAGCTGTACTGTTCATAAGGAGGTGTGGAAAAATGCCAATGTTGAAAATCTGGACTGAAAATATTACAAATTCGTGAACTTACAAGGGTACGTGGAAACTGCGCAATGCACGCGCATACCACAGTCATTTTATGGACTTCACCAAATTTTCAGTATAGGTATTTTAAGACCTCTGCTCATGAACAGTATCACTGGGATTTTCTTAATCTGCCCCAAACATTGATTCGCACACTGACTGCACAATTATGCGCCACATGTGCGAAAACACATTTTGGGCGAGATGTGAAAAATGACAGCTGTACTGTTCAGAAGGAGGTGTGGTAAAATAGCAATGTTGAAAATCGGGAGTGAAAATATTAAAAATTCTCGAAGTTACGAGCGTGCGTAGGAACTGCGCAACACAAGCTTGTGAAACAGTCATTTTGAGGAATTTTTCCACTAAATTTTCAACTTAGAGTTTTTGGGGGCCTACCTCATGAACTGCGACACTGTCATTTCATTAATCAGTCCCGAAAGGTGGTTCCGTGCAGTGACCGAGACATCACCTTTCGGGACCGAATAACAGAATGACAGTGACTGAGTTCATGAGGTGAGTCTAAGAACCCATGTTGAAAATTTGGTGCAAAAATTCCCCAAAATGGCCGAGATATACACCAAAGTTGAAAAAAAACATTTATGCCATTATACAGTTTACTGGCATTTCTTCAGTTCATGATGCGACTTTGAAGAGTGCAGGCGTGTTCCCATTCCACGAAGATCACACCAGCCTCCGGAGTAAGTATGGGGTGAGGGGGTATAGGGAGGTGAGCATAGAGGGTGGCTGGAGTTGTGGGAGGGGCAAGAGAGTCAACGAGGGACTGTTTTCTTTTGTTACAGGATTTTTTTTTTTACAAAGAGGACGCGGGACTTTTGCCGCACCTGGAAGTTTGTTTGGGGGCAGTGGAGCAGACAGGGGAGTGGGCACCCCCGTCAGCCATACATTGCACAGGGTGGAGCGCATGAGCATGTTGGGGTGGTCTCCCAGCGTGCTAGCTACCCGAGTGTTTGTTTGGGGGGGCACTGGAGCTGATGGGGATTGGGCACCCCCGTCGCCCATACAGTGAGCTTGGGGGGGGGGTGTGCATGAGCTGAGGGGAATTGGGCACTCCTCGGCACACGGGATCAAGCCCCCCACTTTCGCCCACAGGTGAGGAACAGGTTCCTTGTGGATGAGACACTGCAGGGTTCGACACATTATTTCTCGTAAACACTGTCATTAATGTATTATGTGTTATTAATCAGTTGTTTCTGTTTGAAGTTTTTAAAGTCCAGGCTGTGGCCTTCATACTGCCAGTACGATTTTTTTCGTAATTGCTGCACTCAATGTAGCCATTACAGATAAGCAAAGGGAAAAGGTTACCACTACCTAAAACAAGCCATTCTAATTTCTGTGTGTGTTCTGGCACACGTGATTAGTTTATTTATTTAGCTTTTGTTGACTGGGTAAGGTACACTAGGCAAACATGGGCCTATTTTCTAAAGGTAATGGAAAAAAAATGTGTAAAGAAATGTGTTTCTTGCAGCCGCTACAATCAGCAGTGGTGACGTGTAGGCAATTCGCATACTGTGATGTGTTGCATACTGACGACTGCACAGCAGTATGCAAATTGCCTACACGTTACCACTGCTGATTGTAGCGCCCATTTGCTTTCAACTGTACGCCACTGCATCTGAACTGCTGTCATAGACAGCTCAGACATTCATTGGTGCAGTGCAGCCGTGCCTGCAAAAAGGATCAGGGCATAGGAAGCGGGGTTGCCACACCTACGAAAACTGGTATGGTGGCACTATGTTTCTTGCACATACGTGCAAGCAAACGTAATGAAATAGTTCCAACATCCACAGCTTATTTAAAACAGATGTGGCTTTAAATCCCATCTGTCATTCATACCCGAAGGTTTGACATTTTGCATAGTGAAAATCCAAAAACATTCACATTTTAACAATGAACTCTTCCTGTTGCCACCCCTTTTGGGTGCATCCACATGTTCTAGACCCATGAATTTCAGAGAATCTGGGCTGAAATTGTGCATGTTGGCAAAATGGTATCCTACTGGTGTATCAGTTCTCTGACTGACTATGGAGTGTACATGCTCCTGGATTCATTGTTTTAAGGGCGTATAGTTTTCCCAATGTATACAAGATTGCAGGTACACCACAAAGCATACATTGTGAAACTGGTATCCCATGTAATGCACTGATTTACTGTAACACCTTTGCTTTTGTACCTAGGGTGTTCAAATCTCTGACCAGTACATGCTTATTTGCAAATATTACAGTGGAAACATCTAAAAAATCCTTTTGGTCTGGATAGAAGCTAGGTAGTGGTTCTTTCAATATCAGGATTTGGCAGCCTACTATGTACCAGGATATCTTTGCAGTTCCTTGCCCTTTTAAAGGACACCCTGGGTTTGGCCCCAATGGCTGCACCTACTGCATTGTCACTTAATAGTATTGGCCAATTTGTAAAAATAATATTGCCAACACTCTCTGCAATATTATTAAATCATTATCTGACACAGTTTTTTTTTTACTTTAATTTTGTAAATATATATATTTTTTTAAAAACAGTACCTTATGATGTCATAATTAGTTTCATGAATATTAAAGTTGTGGAGGTACTTAAACAGCATAATGTCTTTGTAACCACGCCCTCTGGCGAAGCGATGTGGTCTTGCTCTATAGTCAGAGAACTGATATACCAGTAGGATTCCATTTTGCCATTTTTTTAACAAAATGGGTACAGATATATCTTTTATGTGTTTTTTTGTTAATTCCCAAACCTCCCCCAATTTACTTCCCTTCATTCCCTTTAATGTATAGCTCCACATATAATCTTGTAAGATATGAAATATCGTTTATAAATGTGATAGTACTTCAAGGAGCCTTAGATCAACTCTCCAGAACCTGACTAAACTCTCTCTATACTGTACTGGCTCTATAGTTACTTAATTCCTAAATCTGTCATTTTTATATATAAAGTTATATATTATAAGTGCATTTTTTAACCACTGCTGATTAAACAATAATGATTTAAGGAATATGCAAATTAGATACAGCTTAGTTACAGTTTATATTTGTTGATTATCTGACAGTTTTTTTACTTTAATATTGTAATATATTTAAAAAAAACAATGCCTTATAATGTCATAGTTTCATGAATATTAATGTTATAGAGGTACTTAAACAGCACAATGTCTTTGTAACCACGCCCCCTGGCGAAGAGACGTGGTCTCAAAGTGCTGGGGCACTGTGGTTTTTGCACTAGAACCATGTGAGGACACTACAGGAATTCCCTGTTTTAATTTGAACGTAAAACAGAAAAGCTTGATTTAAGTTTTGCTGACTGGTGGACCTCATATTTGAAATCCGTGAGTGCACCTCCTGTTGGATTTTGTTGTTGGAAGGGTGACCATCCTGAATTGTTTGTATTCTATATACTTGTTCAGGTGGCTGAGATCCAGGATAAGTTGTAGGTTCCGTTTTCTTTGGAACCAGAAAAACGTGGGAATGAAAAACATTCCCTTTTTAATCTGGCAGAACTGGCTCTATGGCCTGCTTCAGCAAGAGTGCTTGAATCTCCTCCTGAATGAGGGAGAGGTGTGACTGAGGGTAATGGGAGGTTACGGATGGGTTGTCCGGGGCATCTCCATGAACTACAGAGTACTCCCTTTCTCTATCAGCTGGAGAACCCATTGATCCATGGTTATTCTGTGCCATCCCTCTAGATATAGAGAGAAGTGACCCCCCACCACCTCCCCCAGAGATTCTGCCAGGGGAGGGGGTTGGGTAAGGAGTCAGGCCGAAGAACCTGGGACAGGCAAAGGGGCCTGAGAGGTTTTGGGAGCTCTAGGACCTGAACCTCCTGAGGCCTGAGAGGTGGCTTTACATTTAAAGGCACTTCTGGTCTGTTGGCCTTGGGGCTGTTGCCCGGAGGACCACTAAAATGGCTGGCAGTGATTCCGCTTCTAGTTAGATCTGTACATGGTGTGGACAGATCTGACAGCATTGCTGAATTCTTGAAGTTATAACCTTTCCGGATTCCTCGCCAAAGAGGACTAAGCCCTTAAAAGGGGCGTCCATAAGGCTCGCCTGGATGTCCGGGGTAAAACTCGAGATGTGGAGCCAGGAGGAACGGAGAAGGCAAATGCCGGTGGCCACTGCCCTAGCTGTTGAATCTGCTGTATCATAGGAGGAACGTAGGATATGAGTACCTATGTACGAACCTGATTTCAAAATGTGCAGTAGCTGGACCGGCCCACCAGCGCAGCAGTTGGATTTCCGTTTGCGGTGCCGGCGACCCGGGTTCAGGAATGGACCTGGGTAGTCAGAGGGCCAGTCGGGGGTAGAAGGATTGAGCGCCCCATGGGCAGCTCTCCTTCTCCGGGGGGAGTGTGGGGCAGTGTCCGGTACAATGAGGACCCCTGGCGGAGGCTGGGAGTCACTCCACGGTACCAGCACTCGCAGAAGGGAGGCGGGTGGACGCTGGTATTATTGCACATCCCCGCCTCCGAAAACCACAGGAAAAAGATGGCAGATGGTCTGTTGTCTATGAAGCCCTCCCTGGGGCTTCAATTAGCTGCTATCACTGCATCCCCGACCAGATACTAGTTCCGCAGCATGGATAAAGGGGACCGATGCCGCGGCCCCGCTCTCCGGGAGGTAAGCTGGGGATAACTGGGGATGGCGGCAGTAGATGGCAGTGGAAGTCCCAGGGGCCGTGACCTGGGCTGATAAAGCGACAGTGGAACTGCAGGATAAAGAAGAAAAAAAAAAATGTGCAGTAGCTCAGTTTTCTGAGGGATATCCTGCTGAGCCTGAACCAGCTCCATGGTCTTCTCCCACAGGGCGTTCTGATACTGGACCATGTGGGCTAAGAAATTCAGGGAGCGAATGGCACAGGTGGCCAAAGCCGAGTGGGTCCACCTGCTCAGAATCCTTGTCTGGAGGCTGAGTGCTGAGATGACGGGGCCTTTTGGATCGATCACAGGCCGCTGTAATGACCATGGAGTCTGCAATGGATTGCTCACCAAAGAAAGTCTCATCTCAGCCGGCCCGGTGGTGAAGAGGGTTGAGGTGCTGGTGCATTACCTTGTGCCACGCTGGTGACCCGGATTCGGGAATGACCTCAGGCCGCTGGGGTGCCGGCTCGGGGGGGGGGAGGGTCAGAATGTGATTGAGCCTTGGCTCTCCCTTCCATGGGGTGGACGCTCGCTCCGCCATAGTCCCATTCCCACCAGATATTGGCCCGGTGGGTAGCGTAGGCAGTCAGGAGCAGCAACGAAAGTCCAAGCAGGGGCGGAGAGGGCCACTGGATCCTGGAGTGGGCGTGCGCCTCCACGCACGTACATGCATGTGCATGCCGTGACCCCAGAGGGGAAGGGGAGTAAAAAAAAAAAGAAAGAAAGGCCCATCTCAGGGAGCATTATAGAAGTGATCAGCAGGGGTAGTAGATAGGCATTTTCAAGCCTATTTAGTGATGTCCTTAAATGGATCCACCAGAGGAGGAGGAATCATCACAGGCTCTGCATCCATTGACAGAGGAAAATGGCCAAATGGCACCTCTCACGGTCCAAGTCTTCGATATCCCAGCTCATGTTGGACTAGATGTGCCGCATGACCTCCATGAATGTCGGGTCTTCGGGAGCAGATCTGAGCGTGCCCTTGGGATCCAATGGATGAGGGGATACCCCAGCCAGAGTCAGATGACACTGAGGATGAAGAAGAGGAACACCTGTCTGACTCCCCTGAAGAGGAAGATTGGGAGGTCGAACTATGGTGCCTGCGGCCGTGCGACTGACATCAATGCCTGTCAGAGGACCTGGAGGACAAGCAATGGTGCTTTCGACTGTGATGCTTGGAAAAGCCCCTGCCAGTGTCATCTGGTGGGGTAGGCACTTTGGGAGTTGGCGTATGCTGCCAAGGAGGAACCCGAGGCTTAGCCCGTGAGGGAAGAGGCTCCTTAGGAAGGGGTGTAGGAGGCCTCTTCAGACGCTCGCCCTTGACCACATTCCACCAGGATGTGAAGAGAGCTGTGAGGTCCAGCAGAGGGTTCTAGGGTGCAGACGGATTATCCGGTGTCGACTGGGGGATGTCAGATGGCCCTGGCATTGGTACCTTAGGTTGGTGGCAACCCAGGCATCGGGTCTTGAGGATTTGGGTTGACTAGCAGCTCAGCAGGCATCTGGTTATCTGGCATCAGTCTAGTAAGTGTCGTAAGACCAGACGCCAGACCCCCTGGAGTCAGCTAAGAAGTAATGTTAGGGTCAGCTGGCGACATTGGGTGTTCAGGCAAACGATGGAAGGGCATTGTCAAGGATGATGTCGGGGGTAGCTGGCATTGCCTGGATAGGCGTAGACTGATGCCAGTCTGGGGAAGCAATTGGTGTCATCTTAGGAGGAGCCTGCCAAGGAGAGCTAACTCCCAAATGGGTCAGAGGCATCACCCTCTCGGGGGAGGTGAGCGCATGCCCCTGGAGTCGCTGGATGGCATCAGCCCCAGAGCCAGGAGCCGACTTAGCCAATGCTGAGGCCGGGCGGACAACGGGTAAAGACCCACCAACTAAAGAAGACCCAGCTAAGCCTCCTGGCTGACAGCCTGTAGTTTGGTGGAAGGGCCCGAGCATCAGAGACCGAGAGGCTGAGGACAAAGTCCCCAACCCTGGAGAACCACCGCCTGATGTCTGGATGAGGGTGGGTGGTTTGACCACTGGAAGCCCAGAAGGAATGCGGGCTGCCATGGATGCAGAGTCCGACCTCCTGCAGGAGGACATCCCGGAGCTGGTCACCGTCTGGTGAGAGGATCAGGAATGAGAAGCAAACAGGGGTTTGTCCTTGTGCTTATCCTGGTGTTTGTGCTTTCCACTTGACTTCTTGTCCTTCAAAGAAGACGAGGCCCCTGAGGTCGGGGAAGAGGAGGTACGTTTACCCTGGATCTCTTTCTCCATCGCTGCTAATTTCTTTTCAAGCAAGAAAATTTTCAGGACCTTCTGGTGGTGGATTCCGGTCATCTGGTTAAATTTCAAGCAATGCTGGCAGGCCTCTGTCTTGTGGTCGGGACCCAGGTAGAAGGGGCAGGAAGCCTGGCCATCCTTCGAAGGAATCTGCTCACCACAAGCACATTTGGACTGCCGCAGTTCTATAAACAAGGTCGGAGAAGAATACATGCAGACAAAATACTGAAGAAACAGGTATTTTTTAGAAACTAATCATGCATGGGTAATCGTGAAAAAATGGCGGTTGACTAAGGCAGAAGGTGTCCGTGGAGCCGATGTGTGCAGGTCGATGGTGGGAAAAGAACTGAGTTTGGGCTGGGGACCGTCCCTTTTATACCACCAGCCAACGTCGGGTGCTGGCCGACATCAGGGGGCAGTCCCCCGCTATAGACTGCTACCTGTCTGCTTTGGTCCTTATGGTGTAGCCTGCTGCAAGAGCTCCCCCTCAAAGAGAGATCACATGTTCTGGAAGCATCCAGTGAATGACTCTCTGGCACTGGCCCCAGCCAGGAGCATCACCAAGACCAAGGAGGTGCCCACCGCGACAGTGGTCGCTTCTGCCTCAAGGACTGCAAGCTGTTGAACAGACCCAGCCGCAGCTGACACCTTCTTGTGGTCCTTATGGTCCTTCGACCAAGGCTCTGAAGGCCAACCCAGTGAAAGCAGGAGCTTCCTGTTTTCGAGGGACTCTGGCCGCATGCGTAGACAAAGGCTACACCCGGACATGTCCGGTTGCCCTCCCATGCAGTACACGCATGTATTGTGTGGGTCAGTTACCAACATCTTCTGCCAGCACTGAACACAAAACTTGAACCCCTGCTTCCATTGCTCCATCAAAGATCGAAGAGGGGAGTTTAAAGAACCAAGGAAATAATTCAAAGAAGTTTAAAAAACTCAAAGACAGAGTTCACCTATGGGGCACTAAATCCTAAGTAGAAGCTGCGAAGGAGGTGACCTATTCTTCCAGCGGAAAGAAAGCTCTGATGTCACAAGGCTGATTTAGAGGATATACCTCCTGTGTGGTGGGAAGAGCTTAGCTTAAAGACATCTGGCAAATCAGACTGTTCCGACCAGGTGAAAAAGATACTTGGTTTTAGGACACTATGCCCAGCTACTGAAGAAACTGCATGTATCCCCAGCTCTGTAGACAGAACAGTGCAGTGATTTTCAAGGCTCCTCACAATCATAATCCGCCTGACAACAGCCTATGTTATCCACTGCAATAGAGAGTGGAAACAGCTACTGCTGAATGGCCCAATTAGATTGACAACTGTTGACACTGTGCCATCTATTAAGGAGGGGTGATCAGAGGTGTGTGGGATCACAGGGCTACCAGAGAATGAAGGTATATATACAGATGGGGGATTGGGGGATGGTACCATGTGGTAAGAGCTCCAGCATAATGGCGCTTACAGCAACAGCTACTGCACATCGCTGAAATGCAAAATAGCGATGTACACCAGAGCGCCCATCACAAACAGCAAGGCTACCACTCACTTGCTGAGAACAACAATACTTCTCTACGTTTAATATGGGGGCTACACCCCATCCCCCAATCTTAAAATAATCAGCTCGGGGGCATGTCAATGGGAAAGCGATAAGATGGGAAGCCAATGTGGGGAAAGATCATGGAAGGGGAGAACGTTGTGGGGCAACCTACTGGGGGACAAAGTCAGAAAGGCAGGGTACAGGACTTAAAAAAAAAAATAAAACACAAGTACCAGGTAACAGCACAGCCAGTCCTGAACCTGGGTCACCTGCCTTGCAGGCGGTGACATTAGCCAGTACACCGGATAGCCAGCTCAACGCCTACCCAAAAACCAAACCTACACTAACCCTCCGAAACAACCACAGAACATAGCAGCTCAAATTACAATGTGCTCTTAACAGTCATAGCTATTAGGCAAACATCGCCCAATTCACATTTGCTATTCTGTCTTCGCCCATATTCAATCGCTCATATTGAGTCGCTCTATTGACAGGTTACCTTGGGGGATCACCGGACTACCTGGGCATAGTTGTGTACAACAGATGGCAACTGAGGGTGGGGTGGGGAGGACTGCTAGACCACCAGGGCATGGTTGTATAAAAAATGGATGGGCAATTGTAGGACGTGGGGAGGCGCAGCACAGCTACATAAGAATAGTGAAGGCACTACATAGTAAAGCACCAATGGCTGTGTAACAGCTACCTAAATCTTTGGATATGCCAGTGCGCCTATATGTAAGCACAGTCAGTTGCTTTGCATAGGTGCATGGCATAAGTCAGTGCCACTGGCAAATAGGTTAGTGTCTCATTAACAGTGCCTTTCTACACAGTATATTTAGTGAGTTCCCTGCTTTTGAGCTGTTAATCACTGTTAGGGAGGTGCCAACCCATTCTGCGCTTGCTAACTACTTTTAATAATATCCTTGCTACAGATCACCATATACATCAGTAAAGTATCGTGTATATTTATCCACTTGGCAAATGATGCAATTTTTCCAACAGGCAGGGACTTTAAGCAAAGCTGGATTCGAGTCCTAGATCCCCTAACACTTTGGTGCACTGTAACCAGTAAATCTCACTGCCCTCCAGTCCCCTTGGACATCCCACCAGGTCCTACTTCTAACGCATTCACAGGGGTTGTGGATCAAGAGGGGTAGTCTAACCCTCATGCTCCCACAGGGGTTAATGCTGGGAGACAAATAACGGTGGCCACTGGGCCAGTCCACGGGATAAAACTGCTGGCCCGCAAGACATTTTGGTGGCCCACTGAAAAAAGAGAATTGTGACCCTAATTGAAGGATAGCCCAGCCCATGTTTCCTCAGGATTTTCTATGGACTGCTTTTGTGCAGAACTTCAAAGCACACTGGATTATTTTCCTGCTTTGTTTTTTTTTTTTTTTAATTAATAGAGTGATACTAGAACTAAGTGCAACACTTCAGGTCACACACAGAGCAGGACTCAGCTCTCCATCTTTTAGTTAACTATTTCAGTTCAGCCACAGTCCCCAAACCCAACACAACACAACACAACACAACACAGCACAGCACAGTAGTAGTAGCTCCTGTCTTCATCAAGTCACAACATTGTCTGGTGCAGAGGTCAGACACAGCATTTACCATTTCCAAATGTGTTGCAGCTGACTGTCCCATCTGCAAGTTGTCTGTCCAGCTCCCCAATATGTACCCTGTTCACGCTGTCTGATCAGTTGCTGCACTACAAGTCAGTGATCTGATCATGCAGGTGGTAGTTCTGTACAATTACGTGTCTGACATACCACAGTCTGGGCTTTCACTATGCACCGTGTGTCTTACAACGCTGTAGAATCTGAAAGAGTAAGTGCGTGAGCTCCTGACTCCAAAAGCAGCTGGTGCAGAATATCTGCAGCTACACTTCGCCTAACTTCCAGAAGTCAGCCGAAGAGGTTAGAACTGGTCTGTTTTAAATGCGCAAGACACACTACTAGTAAAAAAATAATAATAATAATAATGCTGGTCAACCGGGTAAGCAAAGAAAGTTTTTCTGGCCGAATTAAGTTTTGCTGGCCTCGGGCCACCACTAAAGAAGTTGACCCTGCTCCCAGACAGCAAGCATATCACCCTAGTAATGCACCCAGTCTCCACCACTGCCACAAGGCAGAGGTCATGGTCATTCCTGAATACAGGACTCCTGCATTGCAGCACAACATGCTACCGTCATATCACAGGGCCAATTCTGGTAATGAATCATTAACAGCACTTCATTCTCTGTCACATCACAACGCCAATTCTGCTACTGAATCTTTATTAGCATGCCCCCCCATGACATCACAGGCCCAATTCTGCTACTGAATCTCTATAGCGCCTCCCTGCCACCATCACAACACAGGGCCAATTCCACTACTGAACCTTTACTAGCATAACCCCCGGTCACATTTTTTTTTATTCTTTGTTAACCAGGTAAGGCCCACTAGGCACAACTGCCTGTTTTCAGGGGTGACCAGGAGCTTTGGGCTGGTTAAGTGACTTGCTCAGAGTCACACAGTATGCAAGCGTAGGTTGTGTGAATCAAACCCAGGTCTGCTGGATGTACCAAGCTCATTCACAGTTCATTACTCTAACCTCTAGATTATACTGCCACATCGCAAGGTCAATTCTGCTACTGAATCTTTAATAGCACCGCCCCCCCCCCCAAAACTGTCACATCACAGGGTGAATTCTGCTACTGAATCTTTAATAGCACTGCCCCCAAACTGTCATATCACAGGGCCAACTCTGCTACTGAATCTTTATTGTCAACCTCCCCCCGCCCCCAATCACATCACAGGGCCGATTCTGCTACTGAATCTTTATCAGTACCGCCCCCACAATCACATTACGGGGCTGATTCTGCTACTGAGTATTAGCACACACACCCCCGAACATCACAGGACCGATCCTGCCATTGAATCTATATTAGCACCTCCCCATCACCCTAACACAGTGCCAGTTCTGCTACTGAATCTTTATTAAAGGGGAACAGTCAGCACTAAGAGCCTCAGACCCAAGTGTGCAGCTGGTCCCAATATACAATAGCAGCTTGTGCAAAACCTTTTTTTTAATTACTGTTTACTGCAGTATAATAGATTGTATCTAATTCTGCCGACTTACAAAACTGACATTTTCTGTAACTACAGATTCAAGAATGCCTGCTTCTGACATCAGAATAAGGCTTCAGCAGAGGGAGATTCAGCAGCCTGCAGTGCATGTTACAGGATTTATAATATTAGACATGGTTGTCCATGTGGAAGTTGAAGATCCCATGGCACTTATAATAAAAGTTGGGGAACATGCAGGCTCACCAGCGCAGCGGCATGGTGTCCGTCTGCAACATCGATGTTCCAGGTTCGGGAACAGATCCGGAAAGTTAGCGAGCCAGCCGGGAGGAGAAGGACTGGCGCAAGTCAGACCCGTAGCATAGGCTTGGGGGGCTCACAGATTCCTTAGAAGGTGTGTAGACACTGGTGTCACTGCACATCACACCTCCTCCTTCAGGGGAAAAAAATCAGCCACCACCTCTATGATGCCCAGCCGCTTCCCCGGCTCCAATCGTCCGCCCGGCACTCCCAAACAGACGACTTATCTGTCATCTGCTGTATCCTTCGGCTCGCACCCCTCACCCGGAGGCAATGCCGATTAGCATCCCTGCCGGCATCCTTCTTCTCCATCGCCGCAGGGTCACACTAGTGAGGTGGCTCTGCCCTGGGGAGGCAATCCAGGGGGTATCGCCTGCAGGGTAAGTCCCGGGGGGGGGGGCTGAGGTCGGGGTCCGGGGGTTGGCGAGAGTGGAGGCACAAAGACAGCACTAAAAAGCAGACTAAATAAAAAAAATAAAACAAAAGTTGGGAAACATTCTATTAAAAATTATGTCACATACAGACAACAGACCAATTCAAACAAGCCAGTATAGATTACATTATCAGTCCCACTATGACAGGAAAATTAAAAAAGATCCAAAGACATAATCCTCAACCCTACTTACCACTCATTAATTAGTGAACAGCCAGTTAAATGCCTTTTTTTGGTAAACAAAAAATCTAGTATGGCGCTAACTAATAAGGTACCACTCCACCTTATATCATAAAGCAGGCACATTTGATTGCTTGTCGATTTATCTCTAGCATAAACTGTACGCACTATAGACTTTACCAAAGCCAGCAATACAGCAACAGAAATCACCGTACTCTGTACACTAGACTGACATCTCGCCTGGCATATATAATAGTTCAAGCCGTCATATAAAATAGTGGATGTTTCTGCATGAACAGATCTTATGACCCAGTGTCATGAAACCAAAAATTAAAGTTTCACATTCTGGAGAAAACAGAGCTTTTTAACTATTAGCCCCAGTGGCATATGCCCAGCAGAGTAGATAAGTGTTGGAGATGTTGGCAGCAGAGAGGGACTCTGTTATAGATACAGTACTGTGGCCCTGGCCTAAGCAGTCCCAGCAATGGGATTTGATTTTGGATACTTGTAGGTAAGTCACGCAGCAGCGCTTACCACACATAACTAGTCTTACAGTATTGGTGAAACACCAGTATGTTGCAGGCCATATCTCCCCACCTGGTGAGGTGGCCGCTTGTTGCCCTGATAAAGAGACCAAGAGGCTTCTTGTGCTATGGTGGCACACAGAGGAGGTACCAACAATCAGTGAATGGGAACAAAATATACTCAAGCTGGTGGGCTCTGAACACCTGGCATACATAGTCAGGTGCTCAGAACCCACTTACTGGAAGACTTGGGCAGGCTTTCTAGTCCAGCAGCTATGGTCAAGAATGCCTTTGAACTCATCAGGGCAGAGGAGGCCTGGAGGGGCATCTGATGTACAGGAAGGGCAAACAGGATCACCCCAGAGTGCAGCATTAAAGACGTACTGCTCACATGTAACAGCAGCTCTTTGAAGAGTCAGGATACCGGAGGAATAACACTGACAGACTACAGTAGGTACAGCAAAGAGTCACCAAGCTGATCTAGGGCTAGCAGGGCAGATCCTAGGAGGGCAGGATGGAAGCCCTAAATATGTACTCAGAGGAGCGGTGGGACATACAGTAAGTGAAACATATACATTTGTCAGGGGTACACCGAGGACCTATTTGAAAGGAACAGGGATACAGCCACTGTGGGGCATAAACAGCAGTTACCCTAAGAAATTACCGTAACAGTAGATCTTCGAGAGAGGTTCCTGCAGTAGGTCTTCACGTATAGGACTGCGCCCCCTGGTGTCAGGACTGCACAGCAAACTTGTAGCTAGCAATCAGCAGCGGGGACCGCCACCAACGTCAGCATGACTATAAAAGGGGTGGTTTCCCACCTGCCCTCCAGTTCTTTTCCACCAGAGACCTATAAAAAGGAAGCAGAAAAGAGGAGTGACAGACTCCTGGTACCCTATACCCTGGATGAGACAGAGTCTTGGGCAGGAAATAAAGAGAAAAAAATGCAGGAGAAAGGTGAGTGGGAAACTAGACCTACTGCAGGAACCTTTCTCGAAGATCTACCGTTACGGTAAGTTCTTACGTAACTGTTATATCTTACTTCGAGAGTGTTCCCTCAGTAGGTTTTCACATATAGGACTGAACACCAAGCAGTCCAACACAAAAGGAGGAGTCGGAGACGAGGTACTGGGAGGAGGAAAATGTCTGCCAACTAAAGGTCTGTTCGAGACAGAAGACCTCCCAGAACTGCAAGGCTGAAGCCAGCCCTATGCCTAAAGGCAACGTCCAGATTGTAATATTTAGTGAAGGTATGGACGGAAGACCAACTGGCCGCTGCACAGATGTCCGCAGTGGACACATTCCTGAAAAAGGCAGTGGAAGTGGCCACACTCCTGGTGGAGTGGCTCTTAACCGTCCCCAGAAGGGTTTTCTCATATTTCTGGTAAATGTAATGGATACAATTAGCCAGCCACCTAGACAAAATCTGTTTCACAATAGCTTTGCCCTGGCACTGGGAGGCGAAGGTTACAAAGAGCTGGTTCAACTTTCGAACCTCCTTAGTCCGAGAGGTGTAATACCTCAAAATCCTATGCATGTCAAGGGTATGCAGGAGATATTCCCACCTGTTGGAGTGCTCTGGAAAAAACACACCAGCAGTTCAACACTGTGGTTAAGGGTCAATTCCAAAACCACTTTCGGAAGAAACGAAGGGTTAGTCCACAGAACCACTCTGTCTCTGTGGAAAATTAAATAAGGCTCTCTGCAAACTAGAGCCTGAAGCTCGGGAACTCTTCGAGCTTAAGTAACAGCAACTAAAAAGAGCGTTTTCCACGCTAAAAAATGCATCTCACAGCTTGCTGCTGATTCAAAGGGGGGCAAAGTAAGCTTTTCTAACAAAGTTGAGATCCCAGGGAGGAACAGGATTCCGGACTGGAGGTTTGATATGAAGGATCCCCTTCAAGAAAGTCTTGGAAACCTCTAGCTGAGCTAAGGTTTTACCCTCCACCGGGAGGTGGCAGGCCAAAACCGCCGAGAGATGGACCTTCAGGGAGGAATAGGTGAGGCCCAACTCTAACAGATGTAAGAGATACTCTAAAACCTGGGAGGCTGAGCACGAAAAGGGGTCTAGGCCTTTCGCTTTGGCCCAGATAGAAAATCTCTTCCACTTCATGGCATAAGTGGATCTAGTGGAGAGTTTCTTTGCTTCCTCTAAGACGTGAGCGACCCCTGAGGATATCCCGTAGCGAGAAATCGCTAAGTCCACTGGTGCCACGCATGAAGATGGAGAGACTTGAGGCTTGGATGAACCAGGGTACCCTGCTCCTGGGACAGAAGGTCATGAGAGAGAGAGGAAGAGGTACTGGAGGTTCCAGTGTCAGCTGCTGTAGCAATGGGAACCATATCTGCCGAGGCCACAGGGAGGCAAAGAGGATCATGTGAGCCCTCTCTGCTTGTAGCTTCAGCAGAACCTTCTGAAGAATAGGAAAGGGAAGGGAAGGAAAGCATACAGAAATCTCCCTGTCCAGAATAGAGACAGTGCGTATCTCCAAAAAGCACCACACCCAGGAATAAACGAGCAAAAGCTGGGTAGTTTTGCACTGGATGGGGAGGCGAATAGCTCTAGGTCTGGCAGACCCCACTGTAGAAACCGGTCTTCTACTACTGCCTGCTTTAGTTCCCACTCATGAGCACTGGCAACTGATCAGTTGAGACTGTCCGCCAGAATGTTATGAACACCTGGCACGTGGATCGCTGTCAAAGATAGGCCATGCTGTATCGCCCAGTACCACACCCCACATTGCTTCCATGCATAGAGGGTCTGGCCGGGTGCCTCCCTATTTGTATAGATACCAGACAGTGGCCAGGTTGTCTATCTGGATAAGAAGTGTAACCGGGGACAAGAGCGACTGGAAGGCCTGGAGAGCATAGAGCTCCGGTCTCATCTCCAGAATATTGATGTGAAGATTCTCCTCCATGGGAGACCAAGAGCCTTGAGTTCAGTGGTCTTCCAGATGCGCTCCCCATCCTGAGTTCGAGGCACCTAAGGTAAGAATCTGAGAGGGAGACGGAGGGTGGAAGTGAATCTCTACCGAAAGGTTGGCCAGGTTCTGCCACCAAAGGAGATCCCCCTGTTTTTTTGTAAACTTTATCAGAAAAAAGTCAGTTACATCGGATCCAGCAAGTCCATATACAGTATACATATCATCCAGTAATCTCAGAGGAATCACATTCAATTCTCAGTTCTCTTATTGTACATACCCTACCTATCAAGCCAAATTTTAATTTACTTATTGTTAATACATTTAACTGGGCATTTTGGAAACACAAGAGTGAGGTATTTCCTTGAATAATAGAATACATGTCAGAAAATCTGAAGAGTCCCTCCATTCAGGAGCACACATGCCCCCCTAGACTTAAGACTGTCACCTTCCTTCCTCCTCCTTATATCTAGCAGTCATAACCCTGGGAACCAATCCTTCTCTAGAGTTTCCTCCAGGGGCACCCACATGGACCTGTACTGATTCATTTGTTGTCTCACCGAATATTGCATGTGCTCCAGTTTCATACAGTGTAGTAAAGATTGGGCCCACTGCATAGCCCAGTTTTATCAAGGGGTGCAATGTAGATTCACAGCCGCATCCTCTAGGGAGGCCCAACAGAATCTCAATAGGATCTGTACTTGGCTGGACCTGCACACCCACTGTTCTAATTAGGATCTTTGAGATTTTGTGCCAAAATTTCTGGACCATGGGACACTCCCATACCATGTGATAAAAGGTTCCTATCTGAGCTTTACATTTTAGGCAGGATTTAGATGCTGAGGGGTCTACCTTGTGTGCTAGGGCTGGGGTGAAGTTCTATACACATAATTTATATGAATAGCCCTTAGTCTGTTGCTGACGGAGCAATTCATACTCTCTTTAAAAATTATATCCCAGTCCCCTCCGGTCAAGATTTCTGGGAGAATGCCTGCCTCCCAGGCTTTCCTAAGTTTTTCTCTGGGGTCTGGTAAGGCACCCAACAGCAGTAAATAAATTCTACTCATCGGCTTAGAGTTCTGCCTCGCCCGACCTTCCCAACATATTTCTTCCAGTGAGGAGCGTGCGAGGCCCACACCCAAATCTCTCCCTCGAGTAAGCAGGTCCCTGATCTTACAGTAGATAAAGAAATGCATGGGTCTCAGGTTAAATTCTCTGAGAAGGTGTGGAAATTCCATCAAGTTATCCTCCACATATAACTGGGAAAGGAGCCGAAGCCCCTTCCTGGACCATTCTCTCAAAATGGCTGCATCTACTGTATGTAAATCATAATGTGCTTTCAGTGTAGCTGTTATTGTGGCCTCCGGTGATAGAGTCCCATCCCCCCAGGATGTCATGAGCTTTTTCCAAACCCTGGCCAGGGTCCTAGTTAATGGATTTTTAATTAGAGAGGGAAATTTACTATTAAGACTAGGGACCAGAGTTGCAGAATATAGTGCTTCATCCCTCTCCTCAGATTCCCAATCCACCCATGCTTTCCCAGATTTGGCCTCCAGGAACAGGTCTTCTATAAAAGCCAACTGTGCTGTCAGGTACTAGATCTGCAGATTAGGTAAGCCCAGCCCCCCTCTCTTGACCGTGGTCCAGAGTGCCTTTTTTCTTATTCCTGGCCGTCTTCCCTGCCACAACAAGGAGGGAATCGCCCCCTCTAATGCTTTTATGTAAGTCTGTGGAACTTGGGTGAGAATCAACTGGAATGTATACAGGCACTGGGGTAGGATACACATTTTTACTAGATTTACTCTACCCACTAGGGTTAAGGGGAGATTCTGCCACCTCTGACAACCGTTTTCACCTTCTGTATTAATGGTTTGTAGTTAACTTCTGCTAATCTTGACAGGCCGCTGGTAAGCTTAATCCCCAAATATTTGAGTTCCTTAACCGGTTTAATTGTAGATCCCCCTATCTTCACCATGTCTACATCCTTCCCCAGAAGCAACCATTCACACTTATTTCAACTGATTTTATGCCCCGAGATTGGACCGTATATTGAAAAGATCTGTAAAAGTGCCTGAAGGGCCTTTTCTAGGTTTTTTAGAAATAAAACGATGTCATCAGCAAATAATGATATGACATGATTTTGCCCTAGCTAATTACATCCTTCCAGATCTTCATTGTAAGGACATATAAAAGACGGGAAAGGGACATCCCTGCCTGGTGCCTCTAGTAAGGGGGAAAAGTCTGGGAAAGAGTTTCATTTGTAAGAATCTGTGCCTTCGGTGAGGCATATAGAGTCCTAATCCACAATCTAAGTTTAGGGCCTAGTTTAAATTCCTGGAGAACAGCAAACATAAATGACCATGCTACGCAGTCAAAAGCCTTTTCCGTGTCTAAGGCTAGAAGACCCTGACCCTCCCTCTTTGTCCCCCTGTCCAGTGGTGTATAATATTAATGGCTTGCCGAAGATTGTGCTTGGCTTGCCTCCCCTGCATGAACCCCTCCTGGTCTGGGTGTACCAAACCCAGGAGGACCCCCTCAAGGCGTTTCACCAGTATTTTCGCAATGATTTTATAGTCAGCAATTAGTAGCGAGATTGGTCTATATGAGCCGCAGTTTCAGGGGTCCTTCCCAGGCTTGGGGAGCACAGTTATGGTTGCCACACAGGGAGGGGGGAAGGGCTCCCTCAGTCAACACCACCTGTATCATTCTATGCATAAGGGGGCACAACACCTCCCAGAACTCTGGTGGGATTCTGTCTTGCCCAGGGGCTTTTCCACGCTTCGATGACCGTATCACTTGGCGTACATGCGATGGTTTGATTGGGGCATCAAGATTGTCTTGTTCATTTTGAGACAAAGACGGGAGGGTCAGATTGTCCAGAAACTCAGCCGGAAAAGAGTCTTTAGGGGGTTTGGGTCATATAAAGTTCCTCATAAAATGTGCGGAATACCGAATTAATATCCCGTGGAATATTAGTATATGTGCCATCTCCTTTCCCTATCTCGTATATATTTCTCGCCACACTTTTTTTTCTGAATTTGCCAAGCCAGGAACTTGCCTGACCTGTCCCCTTCAAAATAAGAATGAGACTGTATAACCAGTAAATATCTTTCTATCCTACAGGACATGATCGGATTCAGTTTTCCCTTCAGTTTCGTGAGAATGGGATTTGGGTCTATCCTGCCACGGCCATTTCCTGTTTTTCTAGGTCCAAATCTCCTACTCTAGTGCCTCCTCCTCCTCCTGCATCTGCTTCTTTTTGACATGAGCTGCATAGGCAATTGTCTCTCCCCTAACAAATGCTTTCATAGCATCCCACAGCATTTGAATGGAGGTTTCTCCATTATCGTTTAACTGTATGAATTCTTTTAACTTTAGAGATATGGATTCAATAAAAAGTGAGTCGTTTACTAGAGTAGGGTCCATTCTCCAATTTCTAACCTTAGGGGATTCTACTTCATTTTGTATTGTTACTAGTAGGGAAGCATGGTCAGAGACCAATATAGGGCCGTAAACTGCTTCCACCACCCCCTTCATTAAGGATGTTGAGCAAAGCAAGTAGTATAAATTCTGTGGGCATGTCAGTAGAAAGAGATTTCCCTCTCCTGTGGATGCATATGTCTCCACGTTTCCTTTAAGCCCCACTCAGATAACAGATTAGCCAGGGCTTTGTGGCATCTAGGGGCGGTTCTGTTACGATCGTCCGAGTAATCAAGCGCAGGGTCTAAACAGGTGCTGAAGTCTCCTCCAACCATCAAATTATCTTTATACAAGGCCAGCTCCACGGAAGGTTGTTAAAAAAACTCAGGGGAATCGAAACTGGGGCCATACAGATTTTCGAGCGTATAATGTACATTTTCTAGGACGACCTCCAAGATCAAAAATCTACCCTGTGGGTCTGCTTTGGTCGAGACAATCTCCACCCTAAGAGATGGCCTAAACCAAACGGCCACCCCTCTGGCCTTAGATGTAAAGTGAGCTGCTAAGAGTTTCCCTCCCCACGAGGAGGGTGAGCGAGAGACCTCTTGTTGGGTCATATGTAACTCCTGAAGGAACACAATGTCTCCCTTTACTTTTTTAACATAAGCCCACAACCTTTTTATGTTTGCTTGCACGCATGTGCAAGAAACATAGTGCCATCATCCGAGTTTTCGGAGGTGTGGCAGCCCTCTTCCAATTCAGTCAGTGTATTTGCAGGCGCAGCCCCAGTTCTCCAATGCCTGCTGGAGCTGTCTATGACAGTCCAAAATGCAGTGGCGTACAGTTGAAAGGGAGCTACGCTTCGGTGAGCAGCGACAGATATTCGCCTGCTCATGCAGCTCCCCTACACACCTGCGCATACACACTGTGTACTCGCCCCGCACTGTACAGCCGGAGGGGTGCCCAATCCCCGTCGGCTGTGCTGCCCCCCCGCCAAACAGAGTTTTACATGCTACGCTGGGTGCCCACCCAAGCGTGGCTACATGTATAGCCGACGGGGTGGCCAATCCCCTGTAGGCTCCACTGCCCCCGCCCAGAGTACAGGGTGCCCACGCTGGAGCCCACCCCAAGCGTGGCAGCAGATCTTCGCCGGTAGGGATGCCCAATCCCCGTCGGCTCCACGCCCACAAGCCATCCTTGTGCTACGCTGGAGCCCACCCCAGCATGGCAAAGCGTCCCGTCGTCTCCTTTGTAAAAAAAAACAAACCTGCAACACAAAAGCGGTCCCCGCTGTCTCTGCCCCACCCGCACCCACCCACTGCGCACCCTGCCTCCCCACACCCCTCACCCCATACTTACCTCCGGACCTCGGCGCGACGATCTTCAGTGGACCGAGAACACGTGTGCACTCTTCAAAGCCGACCGCGAACTGAGGAAATACCGGTAAGCTGTATAATGTAATAAATAGGGTTTTTTCAACTTTGCTGCATATCTCAGCCATTTTTTGGAATTTTGGCACCAAATTTTCAACATGGGGTTTTGGGACCCCTCCTCATGAATTCGGTCACTGTCATGGCGTTAATCGGGCCCGAAGGTGATTTATGATCACTGTGCAAATCACCTTCGGGACTGATTAACGAAATGACAGTGCCAGTGTTCATAAGGTGGGCTCTCAAAAAGCCTATGTTGAAAATTCCTAAAAATGACAGTTTTACGAGCGTGCGTTGCACTGTTCCTATGCACGCTCGTAGGTTCGATAATTTTCAATATTTTCACTCCGGATTTTCAACATTGCCATTTGACCACACTTCCTTATCAGTAGTACAGCGGTCATTTTTCACATCTCACCCAAAATGTGTTTCCGCACATTAAGCACACAATGGGGCAGTCGGTGTGCGAAATCAATGTTCAGGACACATTAAGAAAATCACAGTGACACTGTTCATGAGCAAAGGTGTTAAAATGGCTATGTTAAAAATTTGGTGAAAAAATTCCCAAAAATGACTTTTACGAGCATGCGTTGCACTGTTCCTACGCACACTCGTAAGTTCACGAATTTTCAATATTTTCACTCCAGATTTCCAACATTGCCATTTTACCACACCTCCTTATGAGCAGTGCAGCTGTCATTTCTCACTTCTCACCCAAAATGTGTTTCCGGACATGTAGCGCCACAATGGCGCAGTCGGTGTGTGAACTCAATGTATGGCACACATTAAGAAAATCACAGTCACACTGTTCATGAGCAGAAGTGTTAAAATGGTTATGTTAAAAATTTGGTGAAATAATTCCCAAAAATGACTGTTTTACAAGCGTTTGTTGCGCTGATCCTACGCACGCTCATAAGTTCGCAAATTTTCAATATTTTCACTCCACATTTGCAACATTGCCATTTTTCACACCTCCTTATGAGCAATACAGCTGTCATTTTTCATATCTCGCCCAAAACATGTTTCCGCCCATGTAGCGCACACTGGCGCAGTTGGTGTGCGAAATCAATGTATGGAACACATTAAGAAAATCACAGTGACACTGTTCATGAGCAGAGGTCTTAAAATGGCTATTTTGAAAATTTGGTGACAAAATTCCTAAAAATGACTGTGTTACGAGTGAGCATTGCGCAGTTTCCACGCACCCTCGTAAGTTCATGAATTTGTAATATTTTCAGTCCACATTTTCACCAGTGGCATTTTTCCACACTTCCTTATCAACAGTACAGCTGTCATTTTTCACAACATGGCTGAAATGTGTTTTCACACTTTCAGCACAGAAATGCGTGGTCGCTGTGGGAAATCATTGTTGGGACAGATAAAGAAAATCACAGTGACACTGTTCATGACCGGAGGTCCCAAAATGCCTGTGTTGACAATCTGCTGTAAACAATTCCCAAACTAATTACATTACAGGTGCACGTTGCACAGTTTCAACGCACGCTCGTGACTTCACCAGTTTTTTTTTATATTTTCACTGCAGATTTTCAACACTGCCATTTTTTCCACCTCCCCATGAACAGTATAGCTGTCATTTTGCACATCCTGTTCAGAACGTGTTTTTGCACCTGTGGTGAGAAATGCCGTAGTCGCTGTGCAAAAGCAGCTTTCGGCTAACAAACTGATATTGCCACTGTTCATGAGGTGGGGGTCACAAAAAACCCATGTTGAAAATTTGGAGTGAAAATACCTACGAATGCCTGAGATGTTAGGTTTTCCGACCATAACACCCCACCCTGTAGAGAATGACAGGCATCAGGGCTGTGACTTGGGATTGTCACCTGCAATGCTCATACCATTCCACCCCCACCCACACCCTACAGCCACTGAGAGGCATGGAGGTGTGCCTTGGACTCTTCGGCCCCAAAGTTCACCCCATTCTCCTATATCGCACCCATCTCACAATATTTCCTGATGGAATGGGAGTGCGCATAAGAGCCAAAGACCCCAAGGCACACCGTGGCACTTGTCGGTGTCTGCACGGTAGGGTGTGGTGAAATGGCGTGGCCGTTATGCCTGACGACCCAAAGGCACACCCCAATGCCTGTCACTCTCTGCAGGGTGGTGGTGGGGTTGGCTTCAGTTCAATACTTCACTGCCATTCCTATTATGCAGCTCTGTAACTCCTACACTACCAATCCCAATGCCAGCAAGCAAACATTCGGCATTGACAAATGCTTGTTCTTTTAACAGCAGTTTTTAGCCCATTAATGTTCCAAGTTAAGAACTTAATCCTATCCATTGTAGTGCGTAGATTTAAGCATTAACCAACGTGATCTCTCATGTTGTATATTCTGGACAAAACTGGCCTCCGAGTCACCGACTTTGTTTTTAAACATTACCCTAACTAGTTTCCCCCAAAGCCCACCTTTTTCAACTTTAACTGCCCTGGAAAACACTTTAGAACAATCCCCAACTTTATCCGCCTTCTGAACCTCTTTAAAGTAAACCCGCCCAAAAAGGCACTCCACTCCCTCGGTATTCCCCCTCTTCAGTCCCCGTAACAACAAAGAAACCAAACACAACTTTCTGAGACAGGAAACTTCCCTTCTCTTCCCACCTACTCCGGTGGGCATCCTGAATCCACCTATTTTACCTTCCTGTGTCTCGTGGATGGAGCTGTGCCATCCACCCCCTTTGTCCAATAAAGTCTACAAATTGTTCATCCTTTCCTATATGAAACATAGAAACATTGAAGCTGGCAGCAGATAAGGACGGCAAGGCCCATCCAGTCTGCCCATTTCTTTTTCTACCTTATGAATGTGCCATCGGCCTTTACTCTGTCAACGGCCTATCTATTCATACTCATCTGTATTGCTCCCTTATGCCTATCCCATGCCTGTCTGAAGCCCTGCACTGTATTCATACCCACCACTTCCTGAGGTGGACCGTTCCATGCATGCACCACCCTTTCTGTTAAAAAGAACTTCCTCACATTACCCCTTAATCGGCCTCCCTCTAACCTCATGCCGTGTCCTTTTGTCCTGCTATTTTTCTTATACTGAAACATGTTAGACTCTTTCACCTTGTTAGTGCCCTTAAGGTGTTTGAATGTTTCAATCATATCACCTCTCTCCCTCCTTTGCTCTAGGGTATACATACTGAGCTCCGTTAATCTGTCCTCATATGTTTTCTGATGCAGTCCCTGCACCATTTTGGTTGCCCTTCTCTGGACTGCCTCAGTTTGGCTGATGTCCTTGTGAAGGTGTGGCCTCCAGTACTGCACGCAATACTCCAGATGGGGCCTAGCCAGTGTCTAGTAAAGAGGGATTACCTCCCCTCTTACGACTTGTGATACCCCTACTAATACACCTCAACATCCCCTGGCCTTACCTACTGCTTTAGTGGTCTGCTTGGATGATTTCAGGTCATCGGTGACGATGATGCCCAAGTCTCTTTCTTCCCTTGTGACTGCCACCAACTCCCCTCCCAGCTTATAGGTGGCTTCAGGGTTTCTCTTCCCTATGTGCATGACCTTGCACTTCTTTATGTTAAACCCCAGTTGCCACTCTTCTGACCATTTTGCTAGTTTATCCAGATCTCTTCTCATTCTGCCCACCCCATCTGGATCATCTACTCTGTTGCAGATCCTGGTGTCATCTGCAAACAGACAAGCCTTACCCTCCAGTCCATCTGCAATGTCACTGATGAAGATATTGAAGGACTGGCCCAAAAACGATCTGGTACCCACTTGTGATCTGCATCTCTTCTGACTGTATACCGGTTTACCACTCTCTTTTCTGCCCGTCAACCAGTTTGCCACCCAGTGAATGGGGGGCTGATACCACAAATCTTTAAAGTAATACAAGTACTATATACACTATAGTCGGGGAGGGAGTCAACCTAACTTTATTCTCAACATAACTGCACCCCAAAGGGAGGCAGGCATGCACAGGTTGGCCATGGATGTCCGACACCCTGAGAGATGTCTGTGTCCAGCAGCGGTTAGCATCCACGTAACGTCTCACAGATTTATCTCAACTGCTCATTCGTAAGCATTACATACGTCCGCTTCAGGGTAGTAATTATCCCCCCCTCTTTATAGTAGCAGAGATATATCACTGCCGCGTTGAATACATATCAACATTGTCCCCCTCCCTTTTCAAAATCCCATTACACCAAAATCTAAATATGGCTCATATAAACAGCTTTCTGGGGTCATGCAAACATAAAGAAAAAGAACAGAAAGCCATACACTCATTCCGGCAACCAGTCCGGTATTTCTAGACCCTGCCTTGAGTCCCCACATTCAAATAATCTTCATGCAGCAAGCTGCCTGCAGTGGTTTAAGTTTAGAGTATTTTCAGTAAGGTATACCCACCATTCTAAATGATATGTGTTAGGGTTCAAAATAAATATTTTAAGTCACTTGTTCGTAGCCTGTAAAAAAGAAAGAAATAGTACTACAGAAAGTCTCCAGTTCCTGATCCAAGTACACCTCGCAGTATCTCTGGAAGATTTCTTTCAGTGGAAATCCACAGGAAGGGCCTTGTTGCAGGGAGAGCAGGCCGGGGTGGGGAGGAGACAAGGCCTTGCCTTATAAGCCACATACGTGTTACAGGCCTCCTTCAAGTGTGCCCCCAACCAAAAGCCTCCCCCTCACGAGGAATTTAGTTAAGTATAGTACCTGCATATAGATTCAAATGGCGATCATCCCCCAGTCCAGCATCCGCTTGCCTCTTCTCTTCGATTCAACAAAGGCCAGAGCTGCCTCGGGATCTGAGAGAGTGCGCTGTTTATCACCCGGTTTGCAAATCACCAGTCTCGCCAGGTACAACTGGCTCCTTCCGTTCCCTCTGGGACCCCCACCAGTCTAACATTATATCTTCTTTCTCAGTTTTCGTGGTTATCCAGGGCTTGCTTTAATAACACTGTATCCTTCCGGGCTTGCTGGAGATCAGCTAAGATTTTTGAGATGCTGTCCTCTTGGTTCCCGGTGCGGGTTTCCAGCTCTTGTATTCTGGTTTCATGATTTTCAACCGATTCATAAATGGTATTAACCGTTTGCTGAAGGTGCTGTATCTGCGAGGACATATTATCGAAACTTGCCTGCATCTTCATCGTTAGGTCGTACCACAGATCTTTAAGGGGTTTTTACAGCATTTGGAAGGAAGAGTCTCCCCTTTCCCTCTTATCTCTCTCTGTGGTGTCCGATTCCTCGGGCCCGCTTTACAGTTAGCTCGAGTTGCCATTGTGTCAGGGCCTGGATATTTCTGGCTGTCTCCAGCATTTTTAAAACAAAGTTTTGCCTGAGATTTTTGATGATTTAGACGTGTTCACCACCTCGAAGGTCTGCTGCCAACAATTTTTCGGTTTTTGGCATTAGTTGAGGCAGGATGTTTAAAAAATAAGGTGGAGGGATGAGGAGCTCTTGAACTAAGCGTCCATCACCGAACCCAGATAGGCCACGCCCCCAAAGGAGATCCTTTTGAGGGCTGTTGGAGACGAGGACTCTCTGGTCCATGTCATCCAAATACTGGTCCCACTGGACTCGAAGAGATCATTGGGTAACCCTCATATGCAGTCTGGCCAAAGGGACTGTGGGCATGGCAGCTGCCATCAGACCCAGAAGTCAAAGGACCGAGTGTGTCGTGGTCCACTGAGAGGAAGCCACCAGCGTCGCTTGAGAGATTCAGGTCTCTGCTCGGTCAGACAGAAGAAAGGCCTTGCTCTGTATCATGTCTGGCACCGCCCCAATGAACTGGAGGTGCTGAGAGGATATCAGCTGGGACTTGGGAAAGTTGATGGTAATGCCCAGACTCAAAAAAAGGTCCAGACTGAAGGAAAGGGATTCCTTCAGAATGACCGGGGAAGAAGCTGAAAAGAGCCAGTCATCCACATAAGGGAATACATAGACACCCCTGCGGCGTAGAAATGCCACAACCACTGCTAGGCACTTGGTGAACACCCGAGGTGCTGAGGCTAGGCCAAAAGATACGGCTCTGAACTGTAAATGATGGTCCAGAAAGGAGAACCTCGGGAAGTGGCAGTGGGCCGGTAGAATAGGGATATGAAGGTAGGCATCCTGCATATCCAGGGAGCACAGCCAAGTGTTGGGAAGGAGCAGGGGTAACAGTCCCTGGAGGGTCAACATGTGAAACCTCTTGTATTCTACGAAGAGATTGAGCATGCTGAGATCTAAGATAGGCCTTAGATCACCTGTCTCTTTTGGCACCAGGAAGAAGTGGGAGTAGAATCCCTCCCTGTCTGTTGTGGTGGGATGTGCTCTATGGCTGCTTTTTGCAGTAGAGTTTGTATTTCCTGAATGTCCAGCTGTTGTTGACCTGACGGGTAAAAAGACCTTCCTGTAGGGTTGGGAGGAGGTCTCTCCAGGAACTCTATTGAGTGACCTCTTTCTATGAGTTGAAGAACCCATGCATTTGCGGTGATGGCCTTGCACCCGTCCAGGTGGAGACCAAACCTTGCCCCCACCAATTCCTCTGAAAGGATCAGAGGGAGCGGAGGGGGGGAGGAAGTCAGGACATGGAGGGGAGGGGCGTCTTTCCCCAGGGGCAGCTTTGGGAAACTTAGCCTTGGGGGTTTGGGTGCTGGAACGTGGGGCACAACGCTTGTTCTGTCGTCTGCTCTGGTTCTGCTTGTTCCATTTCTGCTGGCGACGAAATGGCTGCTGCTGTTTTTGACCAGAACAATATACAGAACGGACATCCTTTAGGGATTTGCCACTCTCCTGCAGCTCAGTAATAATATCTTTGGTGTCGCTGCCAAAACAGAACTGGACCCCTAAAAGGAACGTCCAAAAGAGAGTTCTGTACATCCTGTGCCAATCCCGCCCAATGAAGCCATGCTAGACGTCTGAGACAGATTCCCACAGCTGCTCCTCGAGCCACAGAGTCCACCGAATCATATGTGGCACACAGGGCATGGCGGCAGGATGATTTATTTATCCTGACTTTATCCAGGAGTTTATTCCTTAGCTGTTCATCAGGGATCTCCTGGAGGTCTTTTTCCAAATCCAAGAGGGAGGATTTTTGGAAAGCCATCATATGGGCTACGTAGTTCAGGGAACGGATAGCGCAGGTGGACGATAAGTAGACATTTCTACCATACTGGTCCATCTGCTTGGACTCCTTATCTGGTGGGGAGGCATTAAGATGCTTGGGCTGGGACTATCTATTGCGGGCAGCCGTGATAACAACAGAATCGGCCTTAGGTTGGGCAGTTAGTTGGGAGACCCCTTCCAGGAGTAGTACGTCATATTGGCCTTTTTGGATATGGACAGTATGGATGAAGGTTGCTGTCAAATGGTGAACATAAGGTTCTCATGCGGCCCCGTCCAGGGTGGAATGGGTAGGGGATCCGCATTGATCAGGTCCAAGTGTTCTATCAGTCTTCTGCGTTTGGGGTCCAATTCCTGGGAAGCCAATCTGCACGATTTTTGGATGGTTCTGAGGGGCTCTGCAAAGGAAGGATCCTCAGAGGAGGATTTTGGGGACTCTTTCGGCTGAGGCTCAATGGGAGAGTGCGGTTCGGACTGGTTCCCCAAGTCCGAGTCCTTATCGGATTCTGAGGACTCTGATCTACTGGGCAAGGATGCCTCATGAGCCTGGCTCGAGGGCCTATGATCAATGAGTCCAGAAGGCGAAACACTCAAGTCTCTATCAGAGACTCGGCTAGAGGGTGTGGGACTACCTGGAGGCACCCTGATAAGTGGGGTGGTCCTGACCACTACCTGTGTTTGACCCAACTCTTGAAGGATTGGGACTTGGCATCCTTCCACCACACAGGAATGACTTCATGTTCAGGCTGCGGTGGTGGTGGAGGTGGAGGCAGGTAACCCAGGTACCCTACATAAGAAGGGTAGCTAGGAGTTTGATACCAATAAGGGTACTGGCAGCCTGGATAGTAGGCCTGTCCTGGCGTCAGGTAGCCCGGCACTGGCGGGCTGTAACCCAGCGATGGACCCCCTGGCGTCGAGTGCTGTGGATATTGAGGGGTTACAGGGAAGAACCTGGTTGGACCTGAAGGAGGAACAAAGGGCCCCGCCAGAGGGTGTGCCGAAGGTCTGCTGGGAAGCAGGGTCTGGTGACGGGGTAGGCACAGGAGCTGAAGGTCCCACAGGAGAAGGGCCTTACCATCCCCAAAAAGGTCCGGCGAGGGATCCGGCGAAAGATGAGGATCCGTTGCCGGGAGAGAGCCCGGGGAGAGATCTAGTAAATCCCACGTTGACAGATCAGGAAGATTATCCAATGGGAGGGTAGTCCCGAGATGGTCGGATACAGGTAGCAAATCCCTGGAGGGAGAACCCTGAGGGGATGCAGAGGGACCTGCGAGCTCTTTCTGCCTGGCATCGAGGTCCACAAGGGAGTCCAACGGGAGAGAGGTGGCATCCACGCAATCGGCAGAGGAGCAGTCAACCGACTTACTGGGTGCAGCCGGGCTGACAGAAGCCGGAAGGCTAGGGTCAGGCTAATCGGTCTGGATCACGCGCCCAGCGGCGGAGCCAGAGGGCAACTTAGCAACAGAGGTCAAAACAGGAGATCTTGAAGGACCCTCCAAAGGGGCAACCACCAACTGCTCGCTAACCTTGGTGGGGGGGGGGAGCGTCCAGTCCGCCACAGCGGAGGAAGGTCCCTCAAGTGGCGTACTCATGGAGATGGAGGGCCCACACTGGTCAGCATCGGCTGTCTGGCTGGACTTCTCTTGAGGAGAACGGCTCCGCTCCCAGCATCTCTCCTTGTTTTTCTTTTTGTTCTCCGGGGCCAGTGACGATCTTTCCCTCAGCTCCTGGAGCTCTTTTTCCATTGAAGCCAGTCTCTGGGTCAGCAGATGGTCACTGAGGGTCCTCTTGTGACCAGAACGCGTGGCCTGGTTGAAGCCCTGGCAAATAGTACACTCGGTAGAGTTGTGCCTAGGCCCCAGGCAGAGGACACACAGGGAATGTTCGTTCCCATGCAGAATCTGCGCACCGCACTTGGAGCACTTCTTCTTGGGCCAACTAGACGACACACTGTAATGGTCATGAAAGAAAACGTAAAAAAGAAAGAGTCTCCATCGAAAATGGCGGGTGACTGAAAGCTGTTCTACCGTGTTTGTTGAACGATACCATGCGACGGTGGAAAAGAACCGGAGGGCAGGCGGGGGACCGTCCCTTTTACAGTCTTGCTGACGTCCGTCACCTGAAGTCGTAGGGGGCGGTCCCCTCTGACGATTGCTAGTTACAAGTCTGCCGTGCAGTCCTGACGCCAGGAGGTGCAGTTCTATATGTGAAGACCTACTGCAGGAACCCTCTCGAAGTAAGATCTGGAGGTAGTGGAGTGTAAGTTCAGGAGAAACGTAAAGAAGCTCTGCTTTACTGAGAGGGTGGTGGAACAGACTGCCAGCAGAAATGGTGGGGACAGCTACTCTTAAATACAGCTGGAGTAGAGCAAGAGGATGCATAATCCCTGGTGAGGGGTAGTGAGGGGTGGGGACTGAGGAGCAACAGCCCACCAGCACAGCAGGTCAGTGGGACTCAGGCAGCATACTGTAAAAAGGCAACTGAGCCAGCCACTTGGCGCTTGCGATTTGGATTTCCGCTCACGGCGCCAGTGACCGGGTTCGGGAATAACCCAGGAGCTGGGCGGGCGGGGAAGAAGGACTGAGGCGCCTTCGGCTGCTCTTCTTCTGCGGGGAGGGTTGAGGATAATGTCCGGTAGTGACTCTAGCAGAGCTGGAAGGAATCACTAGCACAGGCATATAGAAGCCGTAGAGGGGCGGGACAGATGCAGGATGTCACTGCATGTCTCCGCCCCTCAGGGACAAAACCAAGAAAAAGACAGCTCGTGCCTGCCTCTATGAAGCCTGCCCCTGCCCTAATCAGCTTTCGGGGCCGGCTCCATGATGCTAGTCCCATGTTTGCGGCACTGACGCCCTAAGGTGTTGCGACACCAACCCGAGGAGGCAAGCCGGGGGTGTCTTGAGTCTGGCTACAATGAAAGTGGGAGCACTAGTGGTCCGTGACCAGGCTGATCCTTGGCGGAGCGAGAGCAATGAAAAATACAGAATAAAAAAAAAAAAAAGAAAGGCAGACTCGATGAACCCTCAGTCTCCTTCTGCTGTCAAACTCTGCGTTTCTATGGATAAGATCCCACCACTTCTCTAGACATGTCATTTGCTGATAAGCCATTTGTCTGGCATCACCGCAGCATTTCTGTTAACTGTTTTTTCCTGTTCCCCTGCTTTCTCAAGGCACCAGGCTGCATTATGTATTTAGACCACGTTCACTACATTATGACAGTCATTACTGGTCGCTGAAAGTTTAGAATGGGCGCAGATGATAAAGGCAGCTAATCTATGGAAAGGAGTGAGCAACGCAGATAAACTATTGTCACAGCCAGACTACTCCCTAATGGAGAGTGCCAAACATAATGGGAAACTGACTCTGGGACTTTGTTTTTTTCCTTTTTAACTAGGTAAACACACTGGACAATTACTTGCCTATTTCCAGGTACGAGGCAGGAGATTACAGCAGAAAAATAACAGGGAAAAACAAACTACAGTATGGATCAGATCATACAGAAGGGGAAATCTAGACTACTATACAAGAAATAATTATTCAGTAAAGAGGACAGTCGGAAAAGGCATCTATCCAGTAGCAATAAAACATAAGGTATACCGCAGAGTTAAAAAGTAAGCAAGCATGGACACTGCCTGGAGAATAAGAAGTTGACACACACAAAATTAGCTTCAGCATCAAAATGTAAATAAGAAACCCATTAGGGATAACTCAGGTGCAGTTACAGGCTGAACTGGTCAGCAGATGGCCTCAACGGGTCCTGCCAGTAACATACTAGTATTAGTAACAGTAGTTGTAGCTTTATTTCTCAGGCAGCCTCTTCCAGAGGCTCAAGGTGTCATATAAGACATGTAACAGTCATTAAAAACAAACTAAAACAATAAAACTGCATTTAACTAAATTAAACACACGAGATAACACTCTTACAAACCCTATCATAATAAATAGATGGAAAAAAAAGATAAAGTAAAGCGCAGTAAAGTAAAATGGAAAGAAACAGCAACCTTAGTGGTCCAGATAGTGATAGGGATCTTCAGGTCCCCAAATCCCTCTCTGAAAAGGTAAGCCTTCAGCCCCCTTTTAAAGGCCTTCACCAAGGGGACCTCCCTCAGTACCCCAGGAAGAGTGCTCCAGAGTACAGGGCTGGCAATCTCGAAGGCACGTTGTGCCCTGTGGACTGTGGGGAGACACGCCTCGAAGGACCGAAGGGAGCAAGAGGACTCAGAAATTCTGCCAGGTAGCCCCAGCCCAACCCACGTAGAGCCTTGTAGGTTAGCAGATCAACCTTGAAGGTAAACCACTTCACAAGCAGCCAGACCAGTTCATGCACGGGCCGTTGCATTCTGCACCGGCTGCAAGTGTTGCGGGAACTTCCACTGACCCCAAGGTAGAGCACATTACAGTAATCCAGTCTGGACGTCACAAATACATATACTAGTGCTGGCAGGCCTTCAGTGGGGATAAGGGAGTTAATCCGGCTGATGTTCATAAGATAATAAAAACCACGCTGGGCTACAAATGACACTGGAATCTCAAATGTCAAGCACTTGCTGGCGCAGCGGTAGGGTTACTGCTCGCAGCGCCAGCGACCCAGGTTCAGGAACGGACTCAGGCAGCTGGAGGGCCAGCTGGTGGGAGGAAGACTGAGCACCCACAGGCTGCTCTCCTCCTCCTCCTCCAGGGAGGGTGGGCTGCTTGTCCCGCTGCTCTACCACCACCTGGGTGACCATGGGTGGAGGTGCAGTGGAACAGCATTAAGCAGGTTGGGAGGACGTCAGCTGGGAGCTGGAGCAATCACACGCTGTGACATGCTCCGCCCCTTGGCTCCCCTAGCATGCTGACATCCTGAGGGAGGCACCAGAACAAAGGAAAAAAAGCCCCGCGGATGCTGGTGTAGAAGGGATCACACTCCCAGACACCATAACCTAGCTCTTGAGAGGAGCCGCTCGGACTGCCTGACAATCACTAATGGACTGGAGGGGGAAATCCCAGGATCCACCTCCTCCCCACCCTGGGGGATAGGCCAAGGCAACATGGGACAGGTCTGGTGGCCCTCTGGGAGGTACCGGGGGCGGGCAGAGGGAGCACACGCTACCCAGAAGAGAGCGGC
This sequence comes from Neoceratodus forsteri, assembly GCA_016271365.2. Taxonomy (NCBI): domain Eukaryota; kingdom Metazoa; phylum Chordata; order Ceratodontiformes; family Ceratodontidae; genus Neoceratodus; species Neoceratodus forsteri. The sequence continues at coordinate 957,722,408 of CM028130.1, read as the reverse complement.
AACTGCGGTGAGAAGGAGGCATAAACAGACAATGTGAAAAAAAAAATGTCAACCGCTCATCTAGAATGACTCCCAAATTTTTCAACTTAGTGTAAGCCAACAGCCTGGAAGATGTAGAGCCCAGTTTCTCCCATGGCTATCTCCACCCCCCACCCACCCCAATGACCCAGGCTCAATCATCAATTCCCCAGTCTTGTCTGAGTTACGTCTCAGCTAACTCGATGCCATCCAACTCTGAATCTCAGCCAGGTACAAATTAATTTTGTGCCATCTGTCTGTGGGCCTTAAGAGCTTGTTACATCCTCACAGGGTACGTGTTACATCCTCACACTGCTCACGGGTGTGGTTTAACCTGCTAGCACTTTCATCTGCTCAGTTAAGATTTATCTGCAATGTTCTTATTTACAGTGTTTTAGTTTGGCTCAGTCTTTTTGAATTGTACCCGACTCCTCTGTATGTTTCCTCCTGGGCTGCGCATGCGCAGTTGGGTCCTCGCTATCCCTTTGTCCTGGCTTCCCACCAGATATCTGATACCTATCTTGTCTCTCTTTACAGGCTCCCAATGACCCCCACTTGCTGCACCAACAGCAGAGCACATCACCAAGGAGCAGTCAGCAAGGTAACTACAAGAGGCCTCATCATACTTCCCATGTCGGCTGTTGTTTGTGGAGGGGTGTTAGCGTACCCTGCCCACCCTACGTCGTCCCTAAACTTATTGGGATCAGCTGGTCACATGATTTGTCATGTGACTTCTACTTCTAGTAGCAAAGTGTCAGCTTTCCCATTTGCTGCTTACAATTTCTGACCACTAGGGGTCAGTCATTTCCTGCCTCCTTACAGCACTGAACTCCCTTTTCTCTCACTTCCTCTAAGTGATACACCCTCTTTCCTTGCTTAACATTCTGTTCCTTCTGCACTAACTCCCTCCTTCTGGTCCGGGGATTTGAACCCCCGACCATCTGCACCATAGGTGGACACCCTACTGCTGCACCACTGTTCCTGGCATATACTCTCCTCATCTTTCAGTCAACTTCCCTTGTCTATCTCCTATTCCCATCCTACTACCCAGTCTCTACACCCACCTTCATATACCCCGCACTATAATGTTGCTCTCACCCTGTTTTTTGCCCTTTATCTCTCCTGCTCCTTTCCTCTCCCCCCACCCTCACTAAGCTAGCTCCCCAGAACTTTTCTATTTTATTAATCCACAAACCCAGTGGGTGGTACTATCAGTGACTACCTGCACCATGACACTCAATCCCCGGTAAGGTTCTCAGCTCATCTACCCACTACTTGTTCCAGTTCTTACTCCTGCTACCCCATGTACTCTCCCTCCCTATTCCTTCCACCGGGGCCAACTCTCTCAGTCGTAAACAGTCAAAGGTAAGTTAATAAAACTGTTTTCTCTTTAGGCTAGCACTTTTTCTGCTCCTTCTATCTGGCAATGTTCACCCCTACCTGGAACCCACTGCACTGACCACCCCTATTAGCTGTACGGCCAGCAGTCTAATGCTAGCCTCAATTAACATATGCAGTCTGCTGCAGAAATCTGACCTTCTCCAAGGCTGGGTTACTCAGCACAACCCTGACCTCCTGGCTGTAGAGAAAACGTGGCTCTCCCCTAAAATCCCTGACTTTGCTGTTGCCTTGGCAGGCTCTACGCTCTTCAGAGATGATAGGTGGGGGAATGGGTGGGGGTTGTGCCATTTATCTCCGCGACTCTCTTCCAGGTCAGATCCTACACATCACTTTATCCTGGCAAGGTGCCCAAGCCCTTCTGGTCAAAATTACTATCGGTAACTCGGGCAAGTCACTATTAGTTGTGGCCGTCTACATATCTCCCCACAGCCCTAAATCTGCCTTCAACTCCATTCTTGACTATGTCTCCTGGCTGCCCACAAAGACCGAGCTCATCATTCTGGATGATTTTAATATCAATTGGTCAGCCCCTGTAGCCGCCCAGTACAGAGATGCTGCTACGGCCATTAACCTAGCCCAGGTTGTGTCAACACCTACAAGGATCAGCATAGAACAGGGACCAGTACCCTCACTGATCCTGTTCTAACAAACCATCCTGAGATATTCCTTAATGTCTCTGTGCTACCTGATACTATTAGCAACCACTCCCCCAACCTCTGCTGTTGGTCGCACCACTCCTCAAACGCCCCCCCCAAACTTCTCCGATCTACGCTTCCTCAAAAAAGGCTCCCTGTCATAACTCAAGGAATACCTCCTATGCTCCAATTGGTCCCCTCTCAACACCGCTCCTAGTGTTGATAGTGCTTTAGCTTTCTTCATTTGCACGTTCAACTCTGCCTGCGATACAGTCGCTCCATATGCCAAACTTCTATCAAAAGGCCCTGGAACCCTTTGACTTACTCCCGCACTCCTTGACCTTATGCAATCTCGTCACAATCTCTGGTACAAAGCCCTTGCCTCTGGTCGTGCTCCTGATATGCAGTGCTATAGGACTGCGAGAAATGTCTGTACCAGAGAAATTCGTAGTGCTAAAGCTGCCTACTTCCAAGCTTGCCTTACCTCCTCCTGGGGTGAAGGGAGGAGATTCTGGGAAAATATTAAGGACCTAACAGGTAAACCTAAGTCTTCTCCCCCCTCCCTGCTGAACATAAATGGTGTTACCTCCCAAGACCCTCAGCATATTGCTGATACCTTTAACTCTGCCTTCTGGGACCTAAGTGTTCTCCCCCCTGATTTTTCCAACATTTCTCTTAATTCTCCACCTCCCTCACACCTCTAGCATCCCTCCATTTCGCTTTAGGACCATTTCTCCCTGTGAAGCTAAATCCTACCTCACCAAGATCCTAGGTAAATCTAGATTCAGTGAGGATTCACTAGAGCTGAAGCTCCTATCTCTGACCCTAGACATTGTTCTTCTCCCCTTTACCAAAATCCTTAATCATTCCCTTTGCTTGGGACAATTCCCTTCTCAATGGAAATCTGCTGTTGTTACACCTATCTTTAAAAGTGGTGACAGAACCTCCCATAACAATTATCGACCTATCTCCATTCTCCCACCCATTTCCAAAGCCCTTAAAAGGATCGTATCAGATCAACTTACAGAATATCTCCAAAACTACAACCTTTTATGCCCGCAGCAGCATTGCTTCAGGCAGGGCCGCAGCTCCACCACTGCACTTCTGGAGTATACAGACTTTATACATAAATCCCTGGACTGTGGCCACCTAGTTAGGTCTGTTTACACAGACCTAACCAAGGCCTCTGATATGGTCAGCCACTTGCTCCTTCTTGATTCTTTCTCTTTAGGTATCTCGGCGGATGCCTCTTCCTGGTTTGCCAACTATCTGAGTGGCTGCTCTCAGAGAGTAAAAACCAATGATACCATCTCCACCTGCTTACCAGTTCACTCTGGTGTCCCCCAAGGATCAATTCTTGGTCCTCTCCTGTTCAGCTGTTTCTCAACACCCTTCCCCAAGCCTGCTCTGGGAAGATGTTACTTTACTCGGATGACACAGTCATCTACAGTAGTCACCCGGACCCTACCACCTTACAAGAAAGACCTCCAACTATTCTTCTCTGAATCTGAATCATGGTTCTCCCACCACAAACTCATTTTAAGCTACAAAAAAACCAAGGTCATGGTATTTGCTAATCCACATAACAAATTCAAAGGTACTCCCTTAAATATTCTCAACTACCAGTTCGCTCCTCTGGAACAGTTGACTCACTTTAAATAATCAAGCGTCACTCTGGACTCTACACTCTCATTTCAGGAGCATATCAACCAAGTATATAAGGTGGTAAATACCAGAATTGGCCTCCTCTATAGGCACTGATCTTGCATGCCCTCTGAAGTCCTGCGTCTGGCTGTAACCAGCTCAGTACTATCCACAGTTAATTATGGCATAGTTATACATGGATCTGCATCCGACTCCTCTCTTAGAAAGATCAAGGTCTAGCTGAATAAAAACTGGTCACGAGTTGTAATCATCTCACTCACACCAGTGAGTGATATAAATAATCTGACTGGTTGAACTTTGAGGAAAGGCTTGCCTACCACACCTGTCCGCTAAGAAACTCTCCATTGGCCTCCTTCCATCTACCGCCCAACACCTCCTTACATTAGCATCTACCTCTCACTCTACCAGAAACTCCTCCAAAGCAACTTTCTTAGTACCATTTTGTAGGACTTCCCAGTGGCAGAGGGCATTTATGTACAGAGCCCCGCAGTGGCTCAATGAGCTGCCCAGGGACATCTCCTCTGCTTGTAAACTTGGCCCATTCAAAAAAATGCTCAGACAGCATCTCCTGACTACCAACAGCTGTGACTGCCTGTAGCGCCAACACTTATCTCCTTACGTTACATATCTAACCCAGCACGCCCCCTACGCTTGACAATGTCCTCTCAGACTGCTGCTTTCTCCTTCCCTACTCCTGCTCCTTCCTCCCACTTACTTCCCTCCACCTCCTCCTCCTGTTCAACTCTGCCCTACCCCTACTACTCCCATCTCATCCCTCAACTTCCTCCCCTATGCCTGAACCCCCTCTGTTCAGAGTCACTACATTGTCTCTGAATACCTACTCCTTGAGGACAGTACCTGCTGTCAACAGCTGGATAATGTTATCTGTATACTTTTGCTGTCTCACCTACTGTACCCTGGTTGTAGCTAGGTTTTGCATTATTTGTACCAGGTCAACATGGAGCCTTTGCAAATGAGTCCCTGACAAAAAGGGTTGTAATTCCAATTTTCTCAATAAATAAATAAAAAAACACCTCGAGAGTGCCAGGCGTCCAGGGCGCAAATGATGGATACAACTGGGTGTCATCCACATAGCAGTGAAAAATCCAGATTGTATTTTCAAATGACCCTTCCAAGGGGCAGCATGTACACTGCAAACAGCATTATTGACAGAACTGATCCTTGGGGAAGATGAGAACATTTTCACCACCACCCTCTCCGTCCTATCCTTGAAGTAGGACTTCAACCAGCAGAAAACTGTGCTTGTGAAACCTCTGTACTCTTTCAGATTGTCCAACAATAACCCATGATCCACAGTGTCTAAGCTGATGAGTCGAGGAGAATGAGAGATGACCAGTCACTCCTATCCCTTGCCCTGAGAATGTCATTATGCACTCTGATCAACGCCATCTCAGTGCTATGCCTAGATATGAAACCAGACTGGAGAGGCTCATGAATGTCATAAGCTGAAAGGTGTACCTCAAGCCGCAGCACCACAACCTTCTCAATAACCTTGCCTGAAAAAGGTAGGTTAGAGACAAGATAATTCGCCATACTGTCTAGGTCCAAAGACGGTTTCTTCAACAGGGGCCAAGCCAATGCCTCTTTTAAAGAAAATGAGAAGACCCTGTCATCGAGGCACAGGTCAGGAAGCAGAGGAAGACCAGGAGCAGGTATAAAATTCACAAGTAGCATTTAATTTTTTCCCCAAAACAGCAAAATAAAAATAAAATTGTTCAGTACAACAATTTATAAAGGCAGTACAAACAGAGAAAACAAAGTCCTTCTTCTGAGGGTATATCTTAATTCCAAGTTGCAGTCTGTCACTCTCATTGTCTCTTTAGCAAAAACACTGTTGCTCTTTTTATAAGCCTTTGTCTGGGAACTCGTTAAGAAAGCCTGCTTCTCACAGAATGTTCTTGTAAGTTTACAGAACGTTAATGTCAGTTTCGGTGCAGGTGCAGAAAAAAGAACATAGTAACTCAGAACTGACCTCTTGTTTACAGCTCTGCAAAAGGCTTAAAAACTGCATCTCAGGTTAACCCCGAGTTACAAACAGCTTTTTGCAATCATTTCCACAGTACAACATAACTATATACATTTTTAAACAAAGGGATCCCAGTATCAGTGACAAAAAGATTCACATATATTTTTATACCCACAGATATGTAAGGGGGAGAAAAGACAGAATAGCAAGGGAAGGCTTAAGGGACTCCATGGCCCACTTTGCCGCAAGGCATTCCTTTTCAATGGTGTAGTACCTTTTCTCTCTGTCGTGTAATTTCCTACTTATGTATAAAATAGGATGTTCTTTCCCATCTATATGCTGACTCAAGACTGCACCCAGGCCTACCTCTGATGCAGCTGTCTGTAACATAAACTGTCTCTCAGAGTCTGGGTTTCTTAAAACAGGGGCTGAACATAATGCAGCCTTAATGGCCTGAAAAGCCTCATCACACTCTGGAGTCTATTTCACAGCATTTGGGCACCATTTTTTCATGAGTTCAGCGAGGGGAGTAGATAGTTGGGCAAAGTTAGGAACAACTCCCCAATAATAACCAGCCAGCCCTAAAATGACCGGACAGGTTTCTTGGTTTTGGGGACAGAGCTGTTAGCTACAGCTTCTATCTTAGAAATCTCTGGCTTGACTTCTCCATTTCCCAAAACACAGCCCAAATATCTGGTTTCCTGCATGCCCAATGCACACTTGGTAGGATTAATTGCCGGGCCTGCCTTTCTGATCAATTGGATAACTGCTCGTAGGTATTCCAGGTGGCATTTCCAGTCTGGACTGTACACCACATCATCCAGGTACGCATCACAATAACTAGTGTGAGGGGATAAAATTACATCCATGTACCACTGGAATGTAGCGGGTGCGCCATGTAAACCAAATGACATGGTGGTGAACTGACAGAATCCTATAGCAGTGGCAAATGCAGTTTTGCCTCTGGATTCTTTAGCTAGAGGGATTTGCCAGTAACCCTTTCTGAGATTGAGGGTACTAATATACTTGGCACCTTCCAGTCTGTCCACCAAATCATCTATTCTGGGCAAAGGATAACTGTCAAATTCTGACACTTGATTAAATTTCCTAAAATCAAGGCATATTCTTACGCCACCTTCTTTTTTTATTTACAGTTACCAATGATGATGACCAAGCACTTCTCGACTCTTCTATGACATCTAATTATTTCCTTTTTTGTATTTCCTTAATCACGTCTGCTCTTAACCGCTCTGGTAATCTGGATGTCTTTTGTTTAATAGGGCGAGCATTCCTTGTCACTATTATGTGCTCGACCCCTTTTGCTCGACCTGGTACTGTGGTAAAAGTTCTGTTAAATGTCTTTAGCAAGTTACAAATTTCTTCGGTTTGTTCGTAGGTTAAGGAAACATTCACTTTTACAGCATCAGCAATTACAGTTTGGTCCAGCCTATCATAAGTTACATCAATATCTTATTTATCAGTTTCTGGTAATACCAGCAAAACAGCTTTTGGTGTTTTTCCAACCCATTTCTTGAGGAGGTTAGCCTGGTATATCTTAGCAGGATTTTTCCTGTCAGGGGTCTCAATCTCGTAGTTAACAGTGCCAGTACATCTAAGCACTTTATAAGGCCCTTGCCACTTCATTAACAGTTTATTTTCTATAGTGGGTAACAGTAACAAGACCTTTTCACCTGGCTGAAAAACCTTTTCTTTCAGGGGGCACTGTGGAGCCTGAGCAAGATGGCAGCAGATTTATAGAGCTCCGCTGCTTTAAAGTCTAAAGCAACATTTTCAACTAAAGCAATCAAGTTATTTTGCGACTTATCTGTAGTTAATTAAGTGTTGAATATCATGGGTAACCCTCAGAAGGATAAGTCATTGGGAGATGGAGACAAATCAAAAATGGCTCATGGGGCCCCCAACATGAGGGCGACTCAAGGCCGAGAATGAGACCATGAAGAGGGAATGAGTGAAGAGACTATGCAAACTCTAGGAGCCAAACTAAATTGACTCCTCTCTTCGGTAATTGACCTCTCAAATAAATTTGATTTACTTACCAAATCATGTGACTAAGATGGAAACTTCAGTGGAACTGGCTACATCGGCTTCAACAGATGCATCCAGGAGAGCTGACGCGGCTATGGGGGACATCACAACCATAATAAAAGAGAATGCCCACCTCCGGTCGAGAATCGAGACGCTTGAGAATCAGGCGAGGGCTCATAATTTGAGACTTTTGGGTCTGCCAGAGGGGTGTGAAACAGACCACTTGATGATGTTCATCCAGGACTGTCTAGTTCAACAGCTGGGGGAAGAAGCCTCTCAAACTGTGCAGAAATTCCAGAAAGCATATTGAGTTACCCCTCGAGGATTAACAGACAACCCTGAGGCCCTAAGCACAGTTGTTATTGCGACAGATGGGGTCAGCTCCAGAGACTTTCTCATGGCACTCGCCCGGCAGAAGAAATCCTTACTATTTGATGGCCAGCAAATACAGATGTATTCAGACCTCTCCTATGCCACTAGGTAAAAATGGAAGAGATTCAACGGAGTGTGAGCCCTGCTACGCAAAATGGAAGTGCCTCTCAGCATGGTCTTCCCTGCCCGTATCCGAATAGTGCATCGAGGAAACGTTTATCTCTTCTCAGACCCGGAGGAGACCCAGAAATGGTGTCATTGAAACGCTCCTACCTGAACCCAAGATCAGGATAAAGAGGACGCTACATCTGATGAGGACATTTCATGAACTTTTTAAATGTAGTATTTCTATTGTTTACAAAAAAATTCTCAAAAGATAAGAGGTTTTGGGATGGGGTGGTATTTGTGTGCCCAGAGTTAAGCTCTGTTAAGCTTATTTGCCTGTTGTTAAGTAGGGACACTCTGAGTATTGGGTTATTTATTTTCCCTACAACTCTGTATCATTAATATGGGCACAATATTTACTAAATGTGTAATTACCTGCCTCTGTATTGTTTTAATTGCCCAGTTCTGATAAGGGTTATTGTTGTTAAATAGTCACTGTCTAACAAACTAGCTAATATCTTGCTCTGTAGCTTGTTGGAAAATAGTAGCGGATATTTTGTCTGCCTTTTATTTACTGCTTAGCACCATAAGGTGCCTATTTCTTGGTTTCGCATGGTAGAGCTCTCACCCACTTTCTGGGCTGGATTCTGGACTTATAGACTCTGTACCATTTTAATTCTTGAACAACGCAACTCATGGACTCCTAAACAGTTATTTAAATACAATATGATCTATAAAATATTAGTTTTTTCCTCAATATGATGTATCTTTTAACATTTAATGGATAAATTGGATATATTAAGAGGAGTGGCGCCCTATCGGTTTGAATTTTTATTTGTAAAATTAAATGTTGGAATGTAACTACTTTTGATTTAAAAAATAATAAACATAAAGTTAAAAAAAAAAAAAAAAACTTCTTCTGTTATCCCATGATCATAGAAACAGAAACATAGAAGTTGATGGCAGATAAGGACCACAAGGCCCATCCAGTCTGCCCATTTTTTCTACCTTATTAATGTGCCACAGGCCTTCACTGTCAATGGCCTAGCTAGTCATACTCATCTGTATTGCTCCCTTATGCCTATCTGCCTATCCCATGCCCGTATTCATATCCACCACTTCCTGAGGCAGGCCGTCCCATGCATCCACCACCCTTTCTGTGAAAAATAACTTCCTCACATTACCCCTTAAAAGGCCTCCCTCTAATCTCATGCTGTATCCTCTTGTCCTGCTATTTTTCTTATACTGAAACATGTTAGACTCTTTCACCTTGTTAATGCCCTTAAGATGTCTGAATGTTTCGATCATATCACCTGTCTCCCTCCTTTGCTCTATGGTATACATATTGAGCTCTGTTAATCTGTCCTCATATGTTTTCTGATGCAGTCCTTGCACCATTTTGGTTACCCTTCACTGGACTGCCTCCATTTTGTTAATGTCCTTGTGCAAGTGTGGCCTCCAGTACTGCACGAAGTACTCCAGATGGGGCCTAACCAGTGTCTTGTAAAAAGGGATCATTACCTCCCTCTTACGACTTGTGATACCCCTGCTAATACACCCCAACATCCCCGTAGCCTTACCTACCGCTTTAGTGGTTTGCTAGGATGGTTTCAGGTCATCTGTGATGACGATGCCCAAGTCTCTTTCTTCCCTTGTGATTCCCAGTAGCTCCCCTCCCAGCCTCTACGTGGCTTCAGGGTTTCTCTTCCCTATGTGCATGATCTTGCACTTCTCTGCGTTAAACCCCAGTTGCCACTCTTCTGACCATTTTGCCATTTTATCCAGATCTCTTCTCATTCTGCCCACCCCATCTGGACCATCTACTCTGTTGCAGATCTTGGTGTCATCTGCAAACAGACAAACCTCACCCTCCAGTCCATCTGCAATGTTACTAATGAAAACACTGAAGAGGACTGGCCCCAGGACTGAACCCTGAGGTACCCCACTTGTGACTTACATCTCTTCTGACTGTATACCATTTACCACCACTCTCTGTGTTCTGCCCACCACCCAGCTGAAAACCTTCTGACCCACCCCGAGCCTACCCGGCTTATTAATCAATCTTCTATGTGGAACAGTATTGAAAGCTTTGCTGAAGTCAAGGTAGGCAACATCAGCTGCACCCCCCCTGGTCCACCACTGTGGTTATCCAGTCAAAGAAATCTATGAGATTAGTTTGACAGGACCTTCCTGTTGTAAACCCATGCTGTCTTGGATCCTGTGCTCCTATGGATTCCAGTTGTTGCACTATCCTTTTCTTAAGGAGTGCCTCCATAATCTTGTCCACTACTGAGGTAAGACTGACTGGTCTGTAGTTCTCTGCCTCCTCCCTGCTACCACTCTTGTGGAGCGGGATCAAATGAGCCCTTCTCCAGTCTTCTGGGACCTCTCCTGTGCTCAGAGACTCACTAAACAGTTCTGATAATGGCTCTGCTAGTTCCACCCTTAGCTCCTTTAGTACCCTGGGATGCATGCCATCTGGTCCCATTGCCTTGTCCACCCTGAGCTTAGTGAGCTCTCGTAGGTCCCTTTCTTTTGTGAAAGGACTTGTGCACACCTCCCCCCCGGGTCCATGCTGCTGAGCTGTGGGCCCTGCCCTACCGTTTCCTCAGTAAATATTGAGCAGAAGTATCTATTTAGGATAGATGCTTTTCCTTGGTCCTCCTCCACACACTTCCCCTTATCCCCTTTGATCTTAGCAATACCCCCTCTGGACTTTCTCCTTTCACTAATGTATCTATAGAAAGTCTTGTCTCCTTCTTTTACTGTTCGTGCTAGTGTTTCCTTGGTTTGGGCCTTTGTCTGCCTTACTGCCATCCCTGCTTCCCTCAGGGAAGTTTGGTATGCCTCCCTATCTTTGTCACGCTGCGTTCCCTTTTATTTCCTGAAGGCCAACCTTTTGGCTCTGACCTTTTCTGCTAGTGTTTCTGAGAACCAAAGTGGTTTCCTCCTTTTTGCTCTTGCTTTTCTCCCTAACACAATCAGATGTTGCTGCAAGTATTGAATCTTTAATGCTTGCCCACTTTGCCTGTACCCCCTCACCTGTATTTCTTCTTGCCAGGGCTAGCTTAACTCTGTTGGCCATCTTATCAAAGTTAGCGCCTCTGAAGTCCCATATTTTTGCCTTGGAATGGGATGATTTAGTTCTAGTGGCCAAATTAAACCATACCATGCGATGGTCACTGGCCCCCAGGTGACATTCTACCTGGAGATCTGTGATCCTTTCCCTGTTAGTCAGGATAGCCCTTTTTTAATACATAATACACCTTCTGCTACAGTAGTTTTGGGCCTCTTCCTGACTACTATGGGCGATTTCAACATATTTTGCCAGCTTCTTTCTCAGGGCACACATATCAGATGTAATAGATTGTTTCTGATGGGGGTAATCTGCCCATGTTTCTTTTATTACATCTAGTGGCCCTCTACATTGTCTACCATACAGCATTTCAAATGGTAAAATACCTGTTGATGACTGTGGCACTTCTCTATAAGCAAAAAGCAGATAAGGCAAGTACTGGTCCCAGTCTTTCCCTTTCTTGTTCACAAACCTTTTTAACATGCGTTTTAGGGTTTGAGTAAAATGCTCAATGAGATCATCTGTCTGAGGGTGAAAAGGGGAGGTTCTTATGGCAGTGATACCTAGTAGCTGGTACAGCTCCTTCAGTAATGCAGCACTAAAATTACTACTCTGATCAGTAATAATCTCTTTAGGTATGCTGAAAATTATGTCAAGCTCTGCTGCCACTTCTGAGGCTGTGGCGACCCTTTCAAAAATTGTCAAGTATTCATCAATATCATCCGAGGGACACAACTTGGTAAGTTTGATGTATTATAAGTTGTTTGTGTCTAGTTGCTCTGCTGGACCAGTGCCAGATCCTCCAGCTTTGATAACCTGCAAGCATCCATCCATCACTGCATCTCTTCTTTGCTGCTCCTGTCATTGCAACTTTTCTCCTTTGCTGGCCCTGTCGCTGCATCTCTTCTTTTCTCTGCTTCTCGAGTTGTTGCATTTCTTCTTTTCGCTGTGCCTCTAAACGCTGAATCTCTTTTTCTCCCTGCTACATCTCTTCTCTTCTCTGTTTCTCCATCTGTTTGTTGAATAGCCCATTTGAAAAAGGCAGTCAGGCTTTCAGGTTCGGTCACTGCCTGTTGTTTTTTTTTTCCCATCGCTGGTGCCGGCTGTACAGCCTCAGCTTGGACCTCTGTCTCTGCTAGTTTGGCTGCCATTCTTCTGGTACTCACTCCTGCACTTACTGCTGCAGAGGACATACCTTTCTTCTATGCTTCCCTGGTCCCAGGCCTAGTAACCATGGTATCACGTCATTATAGCAAGCACATTACAGTGGCTGTAATTGAGCGAGTACATTACAGGGACTGCTTAAACAGCAATTACTGAACTACAGCGCGCACACATTTGAGCTACTGTCACATTACATATGGGGTGCAATTAGAGCGATTGCCCGTTTGGCGACTGGTATTGTAGCCTACCCTCACCATTAGGGTGCGGCATGGTGTTAGAATCCTACAGATGGGGGGGTTGAGGGGCACAGAACCCCTATGGGGGGTGCAGGGGGGCACAGCCCCCCTGCATGACAGAGGAGCATATGATTATTTCAGCGGTGATGTATGCTGGGTTAGGGTGTTGCGAGGATGACGGTCGAATTTATCCGTAGTCAGAGAGGCATGCCTCTTCTGATGTATGAAAGCTTTATGTTTCATCGTGACAAGGAGGCATGGGAGAAAGTTTATTGGAGATATGGGGAGTATCACAGATACCATTGCCCCGCACTTCTCCACACCATCGTTGATAACGTTGTGTATGAGGGGAGGAAGCACAACCATGCTCCCAATGCTGCCGATGTTGGAGCCCATAGGGTTATGACTGACCTGTGGGAGACAGCCAGGAGCACTTCTGGGAGTACGGTTCAGGTAGCCATCCAGAGTACATCTGCTGCAACGGCCGCGGTGGCGGGAATGCTTCCTAACATTCGGTTGCTTTGGCGGACAGTCCAGAGGATCCAGCAACTGGAGAGGATGTGTCCTGTATCTCCAGCAACATTGGGTGAGCTTGTAATACCGCTGTCCTACACCCAAATGGTAGCAGCTTAGTGCTTCCTGCTGTGGGACAGTGAGGTGGGAACTGACCACACAGTAACGTTTGCATCCGATCCTGGTCTAACAGCCCAGAATGGTTTATGGACGGTACGTTTTGTGCCTGTCCACTGATGTTTTCCCATGTTTATACAGTGCATGGTCTGCGGGGTGGTTGTGTAATACCGGCTGTCTTTGTGCTGATGAGTAGTCGATGGGCAGCGTCCTATGAGCAGGTTATGAGACGGCTGAAGGGGCGGTGCACGGATATGTGTCCTGCATCAGTTATGCTCGACTTTGAAAAGGCATCTATATGGGCTGTGAATACAGTCTTCCCGACTGCAAATGTGAAAGGGTGCTACTTCCATTTCAGTCAGTGTGTGTGGAGACATGTGCAGCAATGCCGGGAGGTAGCAGCACAGTATGTTGGTGATGCTGAATATGCCATTAATAGTCGTATACTGATGGCATTAGCATTCGTACCCGTGCAGGATGTGGTGGATGCATCTGAGCAGCTGAGGGAGACACAATTCTATGAGGTGCGTGAGGAGACACTGCTTCCAGTGTTGCATTATTATGAAGATACCTGGATCAGCCGTCCAGTCAGCCAATCGGGACGGAGGAGGTCTATGTTTGCACTGGAGTTGTGGAACTGTTACAGTGCTGTGCTCAGTGGCCATGCCCACACCAACAATGCCGTTGAGGGATGGCATCGCAGGTTCAACACTCACCTGGGAGCCTGCCATCCGGATATCTGGAGATTTCTGGACTGCATACGGGAGGAGGAGAAGAGGATGGCACATGTTCACATGGAGCAGGTTGTGTCAGGCTGCGCTGATGGAACTGGTCGGACGCACAGGATGGAGTACTTGCACGGTATTGCCTATAATATTCATGTTCATATCTGAATGGTGGTGTTGTCGTTGTGATGTACAGGTAGTGCAAGATGTATTCATGCTTGTGTGCAGTCGCTGGGATGTGCGGTCGCGGTACGTACCGTCACTGTATTATTTTTGCCCAAATTGTAGTCGCTCCTTAAACTTCACTATGTTGACATACACACAAAACTCCTGGCTTAGAGTATGCACGTCGGAAATCCCACTTAGGCTGACACCATCTGTCATCAAGGCACAGGTCGAGAAGCATAGGAAGCCCAGGAGCAGGAATAAAAGTCACAAGTAACATTTTATTTTTTCCAATAACAGTAAAATAAAAATAAAACTGCTCAGTATAACGATTTACAAAGGCAGTACAAGCAGAGAAAACAAAGTCTTTCTTCTGAGGGTATCTCTTAATTCCAAGTTTCAGTCTCTCTAGCAAAAACATTGCTGCTCTTTTATAAGTCTTTGTCTGGGAACTCATTAGGATAGCTGGCTTCTCACAGAATGTTCTTGTACGTTTACAGAATATTCTTGTCAGTTTTAATGCAGGTGCAGTAAAAAGAACATAGTGACCCAGAACTGACCTCTTGTTTACAGCTCTGCAAAAGGCTTAAAAACTGAGCTGGCCAAGTGGCACTGAGGGTTGCGGCACTGGCGCCACGCCAGAGACCCAGGTTCGGGAACGGACTCGGGTCGCTCGGGGGTCAGCAGGGGGAAGAATGATTGAGCATCCATAGACAGCTCTCCTTCCTCGGGAAGAGGGAACAGTGCGGTACGCTGTGGACTGACACCTGGTGGTGGCTGGGTGTCGGCACAGGCGTGTCACCCAGATGAGGGAAGGGCACCCATCCAGGGCATCTGGCTGCTTCCACAGAGGCGGGGGCAGCTGACTCGCCCACTGCACAACTCGGGTACCAGGGAGAAAGCAGGCGGAAAATGGCCAGGAGCCAATGGGGTCCACAATGACCCGTGTTCAGGTCTGAGGATGAGTCCCTCGGATGGAGGGCCAGAGCAATCAGTCGGCTCCGCAGAGGAGTCATAAAAAGCATTAATTAAAAAAAAAAATAAAAACCCTGCCTCTCAGGTTAACCCCTTGAGTTCCAAACAGCTTTCTGCAATAATTTCAACAGTACAACATAACTATATACATTTTTAAACAAATCCCAGTATCAGTGACACTTCCTCAAAAAGATTCACATATATTTTTTTATACCTGCAGATATGCAAGGGGTGAGAAAAGGCAGAACAACAAGGGAAAGTAGAGAGGTAGCAAGAGGCGGAGAATTGCGAAAACCGTCAGAGTGATCAATTTCTAGGTCTCACAAGAAAAGTTGGTTGCAAAACCAGACGAGACAGAAAAGAGAATAGAACAGATCCTTGCATTTAAACTCTTTCTGTAAAACAAATGGGGCAGGGCCTTATTCAACACTGTCACAGATCCCCTCAGATTAGGAGCACCGAACAATTCCAGTGAACACCAAATCCAGTAACCCCATGCAATTCACTAGTAATTGCATGGGGCCTTAGTCTAGCTCACGCAAAGTGGGCCGCAACTCCAAGATAACCTCACAGACCTCTTCCACCGTGATTAGCCAAAGACCTCCCCAAAAATAGCCGAGTGTATTTAAGAGTTGCAAGCTCAACCCTGCCGGTTTGTGAGAGCCCGCTTGGCGAGATCACGGCCCTGAACAAAGAACACTCTGTCTGAGAAGAACTGAGCAAACTCCTTACATTCTGTTAGCAAACCAGCTCATACCAGCTGCAGACAAGTCAGATTTACTAGCCTGGCTATAGTACAGAAGAACTGAGCTGGTTGATTCTTCCCAGCTGCAATCTCCCTGGACAGCCTTCTTACAGAAGATTGCTCTCTGATATTCATCAAGATGAATCTTCAAACCCAGTTTTGTTCTCCTTAGCCCGAGACCTCCTCCAACAAACTTTGCACCCCTGCACAATAATGGATTTGGAGGTGAAGCCCTATGTTACAGTTATTTCAGTAGCTTACTACAAAGTTTCCCCTATAGACTATATTATCGCTCTGGACCACTGTCGCTCCACTGATGTCATCGTCTATGTACATAGCAGCCACTTTAGGCAGCTACTGTAGCGCAGAGTTTAAACAAATGGGGTTGTTTACATTACGAGGAGACTTTCAAATTGTAGCGACTATGAATTAATGCATATTTCAAGGCAAATGGAGCACAGCATTATATAGGTGAGAACCTAACCTCCAGTGCTGTCTTTTTATTGGGCAGATTCCATCCAACCTTGTTTATGAGTCCTTTAAGAACAGAATCCCATTTGATCTAAAATAGCTTATGTTAGGGAATACTTCTGGCCTACTAACATTTCTAGACCACAGAAGGTATGGGTTTTGGTTCTTACTGTAGGGCTTTAGAGGTTAATTTTATCCAGGTGGAACACTGCAGAAATTCTAACATTTGAGAAGAGAGAATTATAAACTGAGTGCTATAGACCGAGTTATTAAGACAGAAGACATTTATTTATTTATTAAATTTTGATAATCAGGTGAGCACTGGGCCCCAAGAGTCCCTTTTTCAGGGGCAACCCGAGGGTTACATACAATATTACAAGGGATTGTATACGGCAAGATACATAGCATGTGTCACATAGTTACATAACAGGGTAAACATGATAGCAATACAACAAAAGACCAACGGTATAGGAGTTGGACCACAGAGTGTGGGCTAACAAGATACATAACATGTGTCACATAGTTACATAACAGGGTAAACATGGTAGCAATACAACAAATACCAACAGCATAGGAGTGGACCACAGAGTGAGGGCTAACACTTGGGAGTCTGTTAACTTAACAGTTGCACTTAGTGGAGGTCATCAGGTGCACCTTAAGCCTAGTGCGGAAGGTGTAGGGGGAGGTGGTTTCCTGAACACCATGAGGCAGGGAGTTCCATAGGGTGGGGGCAGTAAAGGCGAACATGCTGCCCATTATTTCTGTCTCCCATTTACTGATACCAGCTTACCCTTTTTGTTTTTTGTACTTCATTTTTATGATTTTACCATGTACAAGACACTGAAGAATACATATAGTGAACAGACCAACAGAGAAAAAAAAGACAGTATCAGGACAACAGTCCCTTAATCAATGGAAGCATGCATTCACTATATGGAGAT
Source organism: Neoceratodus forsteri (assembly GCA_016271365.2). Taxonomy (NCBI): domain Eukaryota; kingdom Metazoa; phylum Chordata; order Ceratodontiformes; family Ceratodontidae; genus Neoceratodus; species Neoceratodus forsteri. The sequence goes on along the minus strand of CM028130.1, from coordinate 957,705,051 downwards.
ACCACATTGGGGGGGATACCTCTTAAAATTTGAAAAAAACCTCAAAGACAAATAACATATTATGCTGTGCTACAAGCCCAGGAGCAACATGGCTACTTCGTAAAGTTGTCTGATGTCCAGCATACCCCATCAAAACATTCACGTCCCTAGTGGGACTAATGGCGCCATGTCGAAACCTTGAAGTTACAAAAAGAAGCTAAAGATTTAAACAGCGCAGCAGTATATTAATTCTAAATATATCTTTAGACCATTCTCACCTCCACCCAAACTTCCAAATCCCAATACCGTTTCACTAATAACCCAAATATAGGATTAACAATTGGAGCACTCAAACTTGTAAAACAGGCAATTACAAAGTCCAGAACAAAGTCAATAATAAAATCGTCAACTCACGAAGGCCTGGAACCAGCTCGTAGCGAGCCACAGAACATTGGCAAGAACAACCAGGCAGCTCAAACGGAGGCACAAACTTGGATCAGGGTGATGAAAACCCTGTTCATGTGTTCCCAACAAATTTGTCAGGATCTGCCTCCTCCAATTCAACCTTTCGTGTGGCAGCATGATGTGTGGCCCACTTACTGGCCTCCGCTGGGTCTGAGAACAGGTACACTTTCCCACTGAGCACAATCCAGAGCCGTGCTCGGTATATCATCACATGTGGGACCCCAGCCTTCCGCAATATGCGTCGAGCCCCGTCAAACTTTTTACAGCGCTGCCTCGTGGCATAGCTTATGTCCGGAAAGATGAAACTTGTTTAGTGCCCTACATATTGGGGCCAGCTCTCCTTGATAATTGTAAAATACGGTTGTGCAGAGCAACCCCCGTCATCACCACCATTAGGGTCCAGGATTCCTCTGAACTTTGCAGCCGTCCTCAAGGGGTGATCCAACAGACCTTCTGAATGCCAGTAATCAGTTCAGCCCCAGTTGGGACCAGCTTTTCATTTAGCCAATCTGTTACAAACACCACGTGGTGATCCTCCTCAAATCCCTCCAGCAGACCAAGAAGCCTGATATTTGCCAAGCGAGCCTGGTTCTCCGTTTCAATGCATGCCCATAAGTACTGCACTTCCTTAGTTACCAAGGCTGCAGCTCCAGTGGAGGTAATGACTTGTTTGCAGACTTCAGCCAAGTCCCCTTTTAGTCCATCCACAGCCAGTTCCAGTACTAAGACACGGCTGTTGAACCCATCTACCTTCTGTGATAGAGCCGACATGGATAAAATTAATTTCTGAAGCTTCTGACTCAAAGAAGCTAACGTTTCTTCCAGGTGATGTTCCTCTTTTGGTTGGCCCTCTGCACCATGCTGTAAGGTCTGTACTCCAGTGGGTCCTTTGCCTTTTTGAGAACAAGATGCAGCTTTGTCTTTCTGAGGATTACCCATTTTAATCAAAGAATAGTCCCTCGTTTCAATTAGGTGCTCAAAACTGTAATCCAGGCAACTGAAAATATTGATTTTATCAGATTTAGAATTCAGGTCATAGGAGCTGTAGAAGATGCTACTTCTCAGCTCGGGCTCCACCTTGCCCCCACAGCTTACCCTTTTCTTATTAAGTATGTATGTGTCATGATAGGGTTGTCTGAACCCCCTGAAGTTCTGGCTTCTAGTTCAGAACTTTTGAAAAAGTTCAAGAACTAATCTTTTTTAGAACTTTTTAGAACTTGAACCCTATTTTTTTAATTGTGCTGCCAACAATGAAGATGATAATAAAATACATGGGAAATTGCGGACATTCTGCCAGCAATGAAGATAACAGTGAAATACACGTGAAATTGAGGACAAAAAGAAATACAATCTGTTCAATATAAGGGGGAGAGACAAGAGAAAAAATCATGTGAGTTTGATATGACTATAACACAGCACTAGGTTTATCTATGGTTTCTTCTGTTTGCTAAAGCCAGCAACTTCCATGTGCTAACTACTGACAGTCAGACTGCTAACAGACCCACCCACACCTTAAATGTTTTCCAGCTGCAGTGAGATAAAAAGTGGTACATTAACTATTTATATACTCAGTTTTATATATGTATATATATATATATATATATATATATAAATTACAGTGCACGGTAGTGCCACTATAGTTAGGGTTGAGTACCCCATTTAAGGTTAAATCTGAAATTTGGCAGCTTAATAACTTTGCCACCATACGATGGATTTACCTGAAATTTGGCAAGCACGGTCTGGTACCACAGATCTCTGGATCTGCCAAGTTTCATTACGGTCGTATACATGGTTGTGGAGCTACAGAGTGCTGAAAAACACACAAATTACGCATTTTTGCACATTCTTTCCTCTCGCCTACAGGTTGCACGGTTTGCGCAACCAGTCCGAAACCTTCAGAGAACAAGCAGCCAGGGTTCCTGATGTGCCCTTTAAAGAGTTTGTGAAAAAAATCTTAAACAGTTCAAAAGTTATTCAAAAAACAAATTTCCCATTATAGTCAATGGGAAAAGTTAACAAAATATGTGAAAGTGTCGCAAATGCAATTTTTACTTTTGCAAAAGACCCTTGTAGTGTCACAAATCAGCCATCTTGTTTTCAGTTGGTGGTCACAGAAATGCTTGGCATTTAAATTTAGGACCCTCTAGGGACACAATTATTGTTGTGTTCACCCTAGTCGAGCCCTGAGGATGCTAGCCATGTCTTTTTTTGGGGGTAGAACACCCCAGAAATATGTTTTTTATATTTTTGTACAAAGTAGTGTCGTAAAGTACTTTCGCATATGCAACACTTTTGTGATTTCATTTGCGAAAGTATCGTGATTTGCGACACTATGCCCAAAACAATAGGAAATCTTTGCCAACCTGCTGTAAAAGAACGGTTTGGTCTTTTGGGCTGAAATTTGAAGGGAAGAAAGCCAAGATCCCACCAATGTGCCTTTTGGTGGTTTGGTGACAAAATATTTGAAGGCTGCAAAGTTATGGCACTCCAAAGTTGACGGGTTTTCCCATAGGCTAACATTACAGCATCTGCCATGCCTTTCGGGGCCCGTATCTCGAAAACGCTTCGAGATACGGACTTTTCGTTGGAAGAATGCTTACTCCCCCGCTAGGGGCTAAGTACAAAACTAGCCTGGAAAGTCATAAATAATATGATATTTTACATTTTTTTTCTATGTCATACGGTTACTGAGATATAAGGAATTTAGTATTCCAAGTGCTCATTTTCTGCTCCAAGGGCCATTATTATGCATACATCCTTTGTATTCACTGTGTTTCTGAATGCACCTTTTTGAGAAACAATCGGTGTGTGTTTGCATTACTGTTACCGATAGCGTTTCCACTTGTGTTTCCGTACCCGTTTGCATTACCGTTTACATCCACGTGTGCATTACCCTTTTGCATTTGTGCTTGCGTTGCTGTTACCCTTTGCGTTTCCATTACTGTTTGTTTGCTTTTACTTTTGTGTCACCGTGTGCATCACCATTTGCGTACGTGCTTGTGTTTGCATTTGTGTTTCATTTGGCATCATCATTGGTGTTATCAAAAGTGTCTGCCTTTCCAATTGCGTTACCATGACTGTGTGCATTACCATTTGCATTTGAGTACGCGCTTGCGTTTCCGTTACTGTTTCCTTTGGCATCATCGTTGGTGCTAACGTAACCGTTTGCGTTTCCAATTGCGTTACCATTACCATTTGCATTTCTGTTGGCCTTAGCATTTGCATTTTTGGTAGCGTTGCCGTTGAGTGCGTTACTGTTTCCTTCTGTGTCGCAGTTACTGTTTTCGTTACCGTTTGTGTTTCCGTTGGCATTTATGTTACCATTTTCATTACCATTTGCGTTTCTGTTGCCGTTAGCGTTTGCGTTACCATTTGTTTTCATTTACATTTGCAATTGCATTTCCCTTACCGTTTGCGTTATCGTTTCCATTTGCATCACTGTGCACATTACCATTTGCGCTTGCATTTGCATTACCGTTAGCATTACTATTTTCTTTTACCTCACTGTTTCCATCACCATTTGCGTTAATGTTACCATTTGCGTTTTTGCGTTTGCGTAATGCAGTGCAAAATATTATGATTTTCCTATTTTTTTGCACTGTCTTCTGCGATGCATTGCGCAGCCAGTGTGTGGTTGATGGATTTGAAACTTGCAACGAGGAAAGAACTCTGTTCAAGGAACATGCCAGTCTTTGGTGAGAAAATGTTGTTCCATTCCAGAGTTACTGCCATTTGAAGTTGGCCCCCCCTCACCAGTTAGGACACTGAGGAGTTGCACGGCATCAGCCAGGGAATGCCCCCCCCCCCCCGAGCAGGTACTAGAGTGCAGATCCACAGCCCCGGAAAAGCCATTGACATCAACGGTAAACCTCCCTGGTACCAGCTGCACAGCAGTTAGGACACTGAGGAGTTGCACGGCATCAGCCAGGCAATGCACCCACCCACTGCAGACCAGGTACTGGATCCTGAGTGCAGAGCCACAGCCCAAGTTATGCCATGGACATCAATGGTATGCCTCCCCGATACCAGCTGCACACCAGTTAGGACACTGAGGAGTTGCACGGCCTCAGTCAGGCAATGCCCCCACCCCCTCTCCATACCAGGTATTGGCGTCTTAGTGCAGAACCACAGCTCAACTGAAGTAATGAACATCAATGGTATACCGCCCTGATAACAGCTGCACACAAGTTAGGACACTGAGGAGTTTCATGGCGTCAGCCAGACAATACCGCCCCCACAGACCAGGTCTTGTATTGTGAGTGCAGAGCCACAGCTCAACTGAAGGCATGGACATCAACGGACACTGAGGAATTGCACGTCTCAGTCAGGCAATGCATCCACTCCCTACAGACCAGGTATTGGATCCTGAATACAGAGGTACCGCCCAAGTAAAGACATGGACTTCAACGGTATACCTCCCGGATACCAGATGTACACCAGTTAGGACACTGAGGAGTTGCACGGCCTCAGCCAGGCAATGACCCCACCCATGGCAGACCAGGTATTGGATCCTGAGTGCAGAAGCAGAGCCCAACTAAAGCCACAGACATGAATGGTGCATCTCCCTGATAACAGTTGTACACAAGTTGGGACACTGAGGAGTTTCATGATGTCAGCCAGACAATACCGCCCCCAGAGACCAGGTCTTGTATTGTGAGTGCAGAGCCACAGCTCAACTGAAGGCATGGACATCAATGGTATACCACCCTGCTACCAGATGCACACAAATTTGGACAGTAAGTAGTTGTACGGCCTCAGCAAGGCAATGCCCCCACCCCCCCCAGAACAGGTATTGGATCCTGATTGGTCAGCCACAGGTCAACTGAGGTCATGGATATCAACGTTATACCTCCCTGATACCAGCTGCACAGAAGTTAGGACACTGAGGAGTTGCACGGCCTCAGTCAGGCAATGCCCCCACACCCCGACCAGGTATTGGATCCTGAGTGCAGAACCACAGCCCAAGTAAAGCCATGGACATCAATGGTATACCACCCTGGTACCAGCTGCACACCAGTTAGGACACTGAGGAGTTGCACGGCGTCAGCCAGGCAATGGTCCCCCCCCCAAAAGACCAGGTACTGTATCTTGAGTGTAGAGCCATAGCTCAACTGAAGCCATGGATATCAATGGCATACCTCCCTGACAATAACTGCACACAAGTTAGGAGAGTGACAAGTTGCATGCTCTCAGCCAGGAAATGCCCCCCCAGACCAGGCACTGTATCTTGATTGTAGAGCTACTACTCAACTGAAGTCATGTAGGTCAATGCTGTAAGTCATTGATACCAGCTGCACATAAATTAAGACACTGTGGAGTTGCACGTCCTCAGCCATGCAATGCCCCCTGCTCTCCCCCCATAGACCAGGTACTGGATCTTGAGTGTACAGACACAGCTCAACTGAAGCCATGGATATCAATGGTATACTTCCCTGACAACAGCTGCACACAAGTTAGGAGAGTGACGAGTTGCATGGCGTCAACCAAGCAATGCCACCCCCCCCCCCATACCAGGTACTGGATCCTCAGTGCTAAGCCACAGTTCAACTGAAGTCATGGAGATCAATGGTATACCTCCCTGATACTAGCTACACAGAAGTTAGGACACTGAGGAGTTGCACGGCGTCAGCCAGGCAATGCCCCCTCCCAGACCATGTACTGCGGGAGCAGAGCCAGAGCCCCAGTTAAGGTATGGACATCAATGGAATACCTCCCTGATACCACGTGCACACAAGTTAGGACACTGAGCAGTTGCATGGATTCACCCAGGAAATGTCCACACCTGCTGCAGACCGGGTACTGAATCCTGAGTGTAGAGCCACAGGTCTAGTAAAGCCATGGACATCAATGGTATACCTGGCTGTTACCAGCTGTATACAAGTTAGGATACTTTCAGTTGTTTAGTTATTTCTTGTAACAAATACTCATAATGTTTCGATACTTATAATAAACACACAGCTGTTTTTTCACAAAAATATGTGTATTAAATATTTTTTGGTACAAAATATGGCTATTGCAAAAGAAAATGGTTTTGTAGAAAAAATACTGATTATGAATACATTTTCAAAATAATAAAAAGAAACATGGAAATATTCTTTGTTTTATATATATATATATATATATATATATATAATAAATAAATAAAAATAACTGAAAAAGAGGGAGGTGTGTTCTCCTGCTTAAGGCGGTGCAGCTCAGGAGACCGAAGCCATGTGAAGGCACAACAAAAGTGGAAACTGCTGCGTCAGGGAAGGAGATATCGGATGTGTGGAGGGTCCTTCAGCTCTGCCCAGGGAGACTGGATGCTGCTACATGCGGTGAAACCGTACTGCAGTGGGCGGTGGCATCTGTAACTGTGCCTACAGGCTCAAGCAGAAGGCTGACCATGCAACAGGGACAGCATTTTTCGCTGCCCCTCTAGCAGGAGGTCAACCTTCTGCTCAAATCTGTTACACAGCTACAGTGCCCACTACATGTTGGTGTTGGTTGAGCACCTGTGAACAGAAAAAATAATTATCAATATGTAACATTGGTAAGCGTACTTTATTAGTATATATTATATACAATCTGCATAAAGAACAGAAATTAGGGTGGTGGCTACTTGAAAAGCTTCAGCAGGTAGTCCCCATCACCACAGAACAGGCATAGTATCCTGAGTGCAGCGGCAGAGACCAAGTAAAGGCATGGACATGAACAGTATACCTCCCTGATACCAGCTGCACAGAAGTTAGGAGACTCAGGAGTTGCACGGTGTCAGCCAGGCAATGCCCCACCCCACCCACCCCCAACCAGGTACTGCATCTTGAGTGCTGAGCCACAGCTCAACTAAAGTCATTGCTATCACTGGTATAGCTCCATGATAACAGCTGTGCACAAGTTGGGACTCTGAGGAGTTGCATGCCCACAGCCAGGCAATGCCCCCACCCCCCAGACCAGGTACTGTATCCTGAGTGCAAAGCCAGAGACCAAGTAAAGCCATGGACACATACAGTATATGTCCCTGATACCAGCTGCACACAATTTAGGATACTGAGGAGAGTTGTATGGTCGCAGCCAGCTAATGCCCCCAGACCAGGTATTGTATCTTGATTGTAGACCTACCGCCAAATGAAGTGATGGAGATCAACGCTGTACCTGATTGATACCAGGTGCACACAGATTAGGACACTGAGGAGTTGCACACCCTCAGTCAGGCAATGCCCCCACCCCACCCCCAGACCAGGTAATGGATCTTCAGTGCAGAGCCACAGCTCAACTGAAACAATGGATATCAACGGTATTCCTCCATGACAGCAGCTGCACACAAGTTAGGACAGGGACAAGTTGCATGGCCTCAGCCAGGCAATGCCCCCACCCCCAGAGCAGGTATTGGATCCTGAGTGCAGAGCCACAGCTTAACTGAAGTCATGGATATCAACGGTATGCATCCTTGATATGAGCTGCACAGAAGTTAGGACACTGAGGAGTTGCACAGCATCAGCCAGCCAATGCCCCCCACCCCCAGAGCAGGTATTGGATCCTGAGTGCTGAACCACAGGTCAACTGAAATCATGGACAGATTTGGTATACCTCCCTGATAGCAGCTGCACACAAGTTAGGAAACTGAGGAGTTGCATGACCTCAGCTAGGCAAAGGCCCAAGCCCGACCAGGTATTGGATACTGACTGCAGAGTCACAGCTTTAGTGAAGTCATGTACATCAATGGGATGCCACCCTGATAGCAGCTGCACAGAAGTTAGGACACTGAGGAGTTGCACGGACTCGGCCAGGCAATGGTCCCACCACCCCCAGACCAGGTACTGGCTCTTGGCTGCAGAGTTGCAGCTTAAGTGAAGTCATGGATATCAACGGCATACGGCCCTGATACCAGCTGCACAGAAGTTAGGACACTGAGGAATTGCATGGCGTCAGCCAGACAATGCCCCCCCAAATCAGGTATTGTATACTGATTGTACAGCTACTGCTCAACTGAAGCCATGGATAGCAATGGTATACCTCCCTGACAGCAGTGGAACACAAGTTAGGAAAGTGATGAGTTGCATGGCCTCAGCCAGGCAATGCCGTACCCCCCAGACCAGGTATTGTATCCTGACTGTTAAGGCACAGCCCAAGTAAAAGTCATGCATATCAACGGTATACCTCCCTGATAACAGCTGCACAGAAGTTAGGACAGTGAGGAGTTGCACGGCCTCAGCCAGGCTACCCCCCCCCCCGACCAGGTGTTGGATCTTCAGTGCTGAGCCACAGCCCAAGTAAAGCCATGCATATCAGTGTTATAGTTCCCCGATACCAGCTGCGCACAACCTAGGACACTGAGGAGTTGCATGGCCTCAACCAGGCAATGGCCCCAACCTCCCTCCAACCAGGTACTGGATCCTGACTGCAGAGGCACAGCTTAAGTGAAGTCATGTACATCAATGGTATACCTCCCTGATAGCAGCTCAACACAACTTAGGACAGTGGCAAGTTGCACGGCCTCAGCCAGGCAATGGCCCCACCCCCCAGACCAGGTATTGTATCCTGAGTGCTGACGCACAGCACAAGTAAAGTCATGCATATCAACGGTATACCTCCCTGATACCAGGTGCACATAAGTTAGGACACTGAGGAGTTGTATGGTCTCAGCCAGCTAATGACCCCCCACCCTCCCTGAGACCAGGTATTGTATCTTGATTGTAGAGCTACCCATGGACATCAACGCTATACGTCAGTCATACCATCTGCACACAAGTTAGGACGCTGAGGACTTGCACGGCCTCGGCTAGGCAATGCCCCACCCCCGAACAGGTTTTGGATCCTGAGTGCAGAGCCACAGCCTAACTAAAGCCATGCATATTAATGGCATACCATCCTGATTCTAGCTGCACAGAAGTTAGGACAGCGAGAAGTTGCACGGCTTCAGCCAGGCAATGCCCCCCCACTTCCCCAAACCAGGTACTGGATCCTGACTGCTGAGGCACAGCCCAAGTAAAGTCATGCATATCAATGGCATACCTCCCTGATACCAACTGCACACAAGTTAGGACACTGAGGAGTTGCACGGTCTCAGCCAGCTAATGCCCCCCCCCCCACTCCTTAAGACCAGGTATTGTATCTTGATTGTAAAGCTACTGCTGAAGTCATGGACATCAACGCTATACCTCACTGATACGAGCTGCACACAAGTTAGGACACGGAAGAGTTCCATGGACTAAAACACTCAATGTCCCCCTACCACCCATAACAGGTATTGCATCTCCAGTACAGAGGGACAGGCCAAGTGCAGCCGTAGACAAAAATGGTATAGCTAACTGATACCATCTGCACATACGTTAGGAGGCTGATGAGCTACAGGATGCTGACTGTAGAGGCACAGAGTAGTAAAGGCATACACATTGATGGAATATCCCCTTGATAGCAGGTGAACAGTAATTTGCACACTGAGTATTTTCATGTCGTCAGCCACAGTGCCGCACCTGCCAAGATCAGGTACAGGATCCTCAGTGCTGAGCCACATTTTAACAACAGCAACACAGTTTTATGTAATATTTACCTCATAGGAGCTGTAAACATTTATGTTGCAGCTCCCTGATACCAGCTGACCACAACTTCGGATACTGAGGAGCTGCACAGTGTCAGGCAGGCAATTTCCCTACCCCCCTGTAGACCAGGTATTGGAGCATGACTAGAGAAGCATATCCCAAATAAAGTCGTTGTCATATACAGTATGTTACTTGTCCACTGATACCACCTACAGATAAGTAGACACTATTTAACCAGCAAATAGAAAAGAAGATGTGGAAGCAGTATGTTTTTAAGTCTGACACGAATGTGTGTACTATATTACAGCACTTACATTTAGCACTGTTGTCCGGCTCCTGCTTCACCGCATGCACTGGCCGATGTTTCTCAGTCTCCCCAGACACTAGACAAAAGATATATACATTTTTTAATACAGATCATATTTCTATGTCCATTTAAATCAAGACTGATATTGTCTTTCATCTGTGTTGGCATGCTACCATTACCGAATAGCATGAAGGATAAGGATTAACATTGTCATGAAAAAATGTAACTTAATTGTGACAGTTGTACACAAGTTACAACACCGGGCAGTTGCATGGCCTCAGCCAGGCAATGACTCCACCCCCACAGACCAGATGTTGGATCCTGAGTGGAGAACTACAGCCTACGTAAGGACATAGACATCAATTGCATACCTCTCTGATACCAGCTGTACACAAGTTTGGACAGTGAGGAGTTGCTCAGTGTCAGCCAGGCAATGCCCCCACCCCCTGCCAGACCAGGTACTAGATTCTCAGTGCAGAGCCACAGTGCAAGTAAAGTAATAGACATCAATGGTATACCTCCTTGATAGCAGCTGTGCATAAGTTAGGATACTAAGAAGTTGCATGTCCTCACCCATGCAATGCCCCCACCCTTCCCCACACACCAGGTATTGGATCCGAAGTGCACAGACACACCACAAGTAAAGCCACGGACATCAATGGTATGCCCCCCTCATATCAGATACACACAAATTAGGACAGTGAGGAGTTGTACAGTTGAGCCAGGCAATGCCCCCATCCCCACCACACAAGAGAATGGATCCTGAATGCACAGCCAGAGGCACAGTAAAGCCATGTACACCAATGGTATAGCTCTGTGATGCCAGGTGTACAGACCTTAGGACACTGAGCAGTTGCACAGTGTCAGCTAGGAAATGCCTCCACTGCCTCAGACCAGGTATTGGATGGTGAGTAGAGACCTACAGTCCAACTAAAACCATTGACATCAACGATATACCTCACTGATACCACCTGCAGAGATGTTAGTGCACTGAGGAGTTCCACAGTCTCACACAGACAATGCCTCCACACATCACAGACGAAGTAGTGGATGCTGAATGTACAGCCTCAGCCCAGTAAATCTATGGAGTTGGATGTCCTTAGCGAGACAAGCCCCCCCCCCAAGAACATGTATTGTATACTGAGTGTAGAGCTACAGCCCAAGTAAAGACACAGACAGGAACGGTATACCTGTCTGATAGCAGCCACAGACAAGTTCTACGGTCTTAGCTTGTATGATGTCCCCCGCCCCCATACACCAGGAAATCAGTTATTCTTATCGCTTTTATATATTTCTCTTACCTTCTGACTCAATGAGTATGACGCTATTGGAGTCAGACTCAGGACCCTCCACTGCCTCAGCCTGGGCTGGTACTGCCTGTGGTGGGGAGCGCCTACAATGTTCTGTTAATGAATAAGAATACATATTGAGATTGATTTTTACGTAATCAGACAACTTCAGTAGATAGTGGTTTCATTACTTACTGACTATATTTTCTGCTGATTAAGAAATGTCATGTCTTTCTTATTGTCACTGGCTGCCTACCTGCACCCTACCATATGTTTCACCTGCTATAGGATACTCGGGTATCTTTAGTTACATAATATGCTACACTATGCAGTACAATGATTTTAATATTTCACAATGCAAGACACTAACTACTGTAAAACAGATACAATATTAAGAGCACACAGAGTAATACTTCTATTTCAAATAGTGATGATCTCACTGAGGCAACATATTCACAAAGAAAACTTATTGCTGCTGGCAACTTTTGAAAGGCGAAGTACTACAGCTATGATCCTTTCCATACATTTATATCCTGTTCAATTAATATAATATATCATATACAATAGCGCATAGTAGTACTAACTGTTAGTGTACATAATTATTGAATGCATCATACATATTATGATACATAGAATATTGCTTGTATACTTACGACGTGATAGGCGCTCCCCAGCATCAGGCTTGCCAGCTGTTTCCCCACATTTCTTGGGTGAGGTAGTACTAGCAGATATAATTATCCGGTATCTCCTCCTGGTTTTTGAGCAGGTAGAAATGCTGGCGCAGCAGTTTCCACTTCCGTTTGCACATCTGAGCCATCTTGTTTGTTACTCTATGACGAATGGCCAGATAAAGACTTATGCGCCTCCACATGGCGTCCAGTCTCCTATTTGTACTTCTCATAAGTACATTGGGATTCCCTTTTGTCTGTACTGCCTCAACCAGGCAACATACCTCCTGAAAGCTCCAGATCCTCATTCTTTTATATGTTTTTCCAAGCTGACATAAACAGAGATGCAACAGAGACGTAAGTATACTGTATGTTGGCTGTCTCTTATTCTAAGGCTAGCTTCATTCAGGATTTACATTCTTAGCTATGTATATGTGAAGAGTCTTTTACACTACTATGGTGCATTATTCCTCCTTTGTACCAGGTACACAACATTAAGTATGCTGCGGAGTGTATACTGTTACCTAGCAAATGCCTATAGCACTGTAGGCAATTTATTGGGTACAGACTTATGAGTCACAATACAAGTGATGCCATACATATGAATCTTGCAGTTCTCTAACAGTAGGTGGGAATATGTTAGGACACTTAGTAGCTGTATGCCATGAGGCAGGCTGTGCCCCCACTGCACAAGGTCAAGAACAGCCATTGTCATTACCATTATACGTCTGTGATACCAGCTGTGCACAACTTACTACAGTTACATGGCATCAGACAGGCAATGCCCTCCTCACCCCCACCCCCACCCCCATAGCATGTTTGATCCATGGACCATAGGCATAGGCCAACTATAGCCATAAACATTTATATTATGTCTGACTGGCAACAGCTGCAGACAAGTTAGGCTATCGAGGAGGGAAATGTTCTCAGCAGGTACTGTACACAGCCTCCAAGATCAACTACTGCATACTGACTCCACAGCCACAGTACAAGACACAAGAATTCACATTATGACTGTATAGTAGCAGTTGCAGACAATGTAGGACACTGAACAGCTGGATCACAGTATGTAGGCATGAACCCCCCACCCCCAAAATAAGAGGTATTGTATCTTGAGTGTATAGGCAGATCTGAACTAAACCCATAAACATTTTCGTTATATGTCCCTGATAATACCTGCACTCAAGTAAGGACAGTGAGGGTCTGAATGGCGTACACCAGGTAATGTCCTGACCGTGTAAGAACAGGTATTGATCGTGAAAGTGCGCCCACAAAAATACTTATCTGTGACACTCTCAGTTGTTGGATGCTATATGTTAAAATGGTGCAGCAACACAGATTGTATCTGTATGTGATGTGTTATGCATGCAGCTTTTCTATATTTTGACCAAGGTTTTGTGGCTCTTAAAAGAACCGTTTTTTAAAGGGTACATTTCAACACTCTGATACTTTAGAGTTCTATGAAGATTCCATCTCGAAGGTCTCCCAAAAAAAGGCAATTGCCAGAATATGAGAAGTGCAAACCATCTGGTAGACACAGCCAATCCTTACAATACTTAATTTCAGGGTGACGTATGGTGTGCATCCCAGACATGGGCAGATATCCAGAAATTTGTATGCTCACCTTTCTTCATGCCCTGTCAAACAGGCACATGTGCTTTTCTGCTTGCCAGACCCTATGCTCTGTAATGTCTGAAAACAGTATCTTACAGGCAGGTAACATACTCATAATAGAAGCAAGGTCCAACTTCGCTTCTGCTACTAAATCTACCCATCGTTTGGTGCCTAAATCACTGCCTCCGAGATGAATCAGCAGTATGTCTGGAGGAGCATGAGTGCTCAATAGTCTGTGCATTGTTGGCATGAGATGCTCCCACCTCATGCCTCCCTTGCCAAACCACTTTACAGAACAATTTGAAAGCTGCAGGTCTTTCCCAAACTGACTTCTGTGAGCATACTCAGAACCTCATCGTACTATGCTGCTGCCCATGCCCTACACAGTACATTTGCTGTTTTCTGCCATTCTAAGCTTTTAAACTGAGAAGTGGACAGAGAGCTACCAAAAAAAAAATCATTTTTTCTCCTGCAGTGTCTAGTCATTACTGAATACGAAACTGAGATTTCCCCCTATGCTTTAATATTGCTTTTGTGGGCTGTCCAAATACACAGGAACCAACAAAATTACTGGCTAATACTTTGTCATAGTTAACCAATACAGTGGCTGCTTCCACTACAATTACAGTGAACAGGTGCAGCTCCTGCCAGGCGGATATGTTGCAAAGTTTCCAGGAGGGAAAATACTACATTTTGATAGGCTAATCCAAACAATCACACGTAAAAAGCTAGCAATTATTGGTTTCCTCTTCTTTTATGGTCCACGTACTGGGTGCTTACTGCCTCCATTTGCAGCTGCCATCTGTGCTGGCAAGTACTCACTGACACTCTGAGTTTAAACAGTTATAACTTCTTCCCGCAGCATAACAGATTCTTTCTATTGCTATAGTCACATAGAGCTGTAAAAAAGGTTTTGTTTTCTACTATTTTTGTGCAATTATCAGTTTTTAAAATGTCAGTAAAATGTTGTAGAAAATTGTATGTACTTACACAGAGTGAGACAGGCTGCTTCAGTTATCTCTAAGATGGCTGCTATGTCCTTCTTCTCCAATTTTCAGCGATTGTGATTGGTTGCTTGACATCACCAGATAAAGGTTCTGTCCCACTGGAGTTAGCATGTTAGTCAAATACAAAGCAGTATCTCACAGGCTTAGCTTTAAAGAAGGTGTTTTTTCAATGTGTGTATTCGACACTTTCGTGTATTCAACACAATTTTGTGAAAGTATCTTGCGTTTGCAACACTATTATTCGACACCTTCATGTATTCAACACTACTTTGTGAAAGTATCGTACTTTTTCGACTCAATTTAAAACATAGTGGTGGTGTAATTCTGTGCTGTCTTTAATTGCTGCAAATTTTATCTTGGCTTGTCTGACTCTCCTTCCCCAACTCTTAATTATATGCCGTGCTAAATCTGATTGACAGGAGCTAAACACAGGGTATAGTAAGGGGTGTGAAGTAGGAGGGGCATAAGGGGGAAGAAGGCCACCCTCAGCACAAGTGTTTTGACTCATTTATTTATTTATTGTTTTTTTTTTGTTTGTTTTTTTTTTAAAGAAAATTATCTGAGGATCAGTGGCAGGATTTTTAGGACAGTAAATTAATAAAAAGGGAAATAGGAGAGCTTCAGTAAGCAGACAAGTAGTGGAATAGCAGTATAATTGCAGTCTAATGTGGGGAGTGGTGCAATGCAGTGGCTGTGGGACAGCCATATTCAGGCAGACCGTCTGGACACTGAGGTGCTTCCCTATCTGCATGCATCTCTCTGGACTGCGGGATGAGTTAGCCAGATTCAGAGAGGAGGTAAACTGGGTCAGGAGTACCATCACCCCTATCCAGAGACCACTTAGTCCAATGCAACTGCCTCAAAGGATGCCAAGAACGAGGAGCACTTGGATGACAGTGGGCTCAGGGAGGGTTAGAGCAGTCAGGCAGAGGCACATCCCAGATCCTAGTCCACTCAAGAACTCATATGCCACACTGGCAAATGAGGACAACCAAATAGAGGTACCCAGAGAAGTGGAAGGAAAGGATGTGAAGGTTAGCCAAGGAGGTGACCTCAGCGGGGAAAGCAGTGGACCCCAGAGGAGGAGGAAGCGAATCCTGGTGGGGGACTCCATCATAAGACGGATCCAGCTAGGAACACAGGAGGGGAGGACAGGGAGGTGAGGTGCCTACCAGGTGCCACGGCATGGAAGGATGGAAGAAAGATCCTGGGGATCACTGGGAAGGCAAGACGGGAGGGTGAGCTAGATGTCATAATCCACCTAGGTACTAATGACTTGGCAAATGGGGAGCCAAAGGAAGTTCAGGAAGAGTTTAGGAAATTGGGGAGGGGTCTCAAGCAAGTAGCTACTTCTGTCACTTTCTCATAAGTACTACCTAGAGAGGGGCAAGGAGAGATAGAGTGCATGCACCAGGAACTTTAACTCATGGTTGAAGAACTGGTGCTGTGAGGAAGGGTTTGATTCATTGGTGACTGGGGACCCACCTGGAGGGATGGAGGTTTGTTCAAGCCTGACGGCCTGCATCCATCCTGGACGGAATCCAAGCACATCGATAAGTTTAAATGCTACATTGACAAGCATTTAAACTAGCAAAGGGGGGTGGCAGGCCAGCAAGGAGGGTACCTACTTGCTCACTCCCCACAACTAGCAGTGGAACCAGTGAACCAGAGGAGTGGCTATCTCTGCAAAGCTGTGTGCAAAAGATGGAGATTACTGCCCAAGAGGTGGATAGGCAGAAAAGGGGCAAAATTCAGCAGAAGGGCAGACAGCAAGGAGAACCAGGGATAAAGGACAACCAAGAAAGGGGCTGGAGTAGAACAGTGAAACAATCTAGGGAGGTCAAATCATGGAAAGCCATGTGTGCAAATGCCAGGAGCCTTAGCAACAAGATGGAAGATCTGGAGGCTGTCATGGTGCAGTCAGACCTGGACATTGTGGCCATCACTGAAACCTGGTGTAATGATAACCATGACTGGGAGATGGCCATACCTGGCTACAACATATTCAGAAGAGACAGAGCAGGCAGGAAGGGAGAAGGAGTGGCACTGTATGTGAAAAATGACAGAAGGGGAAGCCAAAGCTCAGACAGAAGAACACATTGCAAAATCAGTGGGTAGAGGGGACAAAACCTTTTACAGGTACATAAGTGAAAAAAGAAAGACAAAGGGAGGGATAGTGAGACTGAAGGGGAGGATGGGGCCGTGTGGAGGATGACAACAGTAAAGCTGACATATTGAACAGGTATTTCTGCTCAGTCTTTACTGAGGAAGAGGAGGGTAATGTGTCTGAAGGAGTACAAGGGTGAGAATGGTGCAGAAATGGACACAAGTCTCTTTACACGAGAAAGGGTCCTGAAGGAACTGGAAGTAATAAGAGTTGATAAAGCAATGGGGCCAGATGGGGTGCACCCAGGTCCTAAAGAACTAAGAGAGGTGGTGGCTGAACCTCTGGCTATCCTGTTTAGCCGATCACTGGGAAACAGCGGAGGTACCCAAAGACTGGAGGACAGCAGATGTAGTCCCTTTATACAAAAGGGAACAAAGAGGAAGCAGGGAACTACAGACCCGCCAGCCTCACCTCGGTAGTGGGGAAGATCATGGAAGCACTACTGAAGGAGAGATTGGTGGAACATCTGGTTGTCAATGGACCACAGGACCCAAGGCAGCATGGTTTCACCAGGGGAGGTCATGTCAGATCAACCTCGCTGAATTTTTGACTGGGTGACTAGGAAGGTGGATCAGGAGGGCAGTGGGCATGGCCTATCTGGACTTCAGCAAGGCTTTGACACTGTGCCCATAGAAGACTATTACACAAACTGGGGAATATGGGTGTGGGCAGGACATTAGTGTGGTGGGTAGGTAACTGGCTGGGTGGCAGGACACAGAGGGTGGTGGTAAATGGCTGTCACTCCACAGAGGGAAGAGTGACCAGTGGGGTACCACAGGATCAGTGCTGGGACCGGTCCTATTCAACATCTTCATCAGTGACATTGCACAGGACCTAGAAGGCAGAATTTCACTGTTCACTGATGACACAAAGCTCTGTAACAGAGTAGACACACCAGAGGGTGTAGACAGAATGAGAAGGGACCTGCAGAAACTTGAAGAATGGTCAGGGGTTTGGCAGTTGAAATTCAATGCAAAGAAGTGCAAGATAATGCATATGGGGCACAAAAACCCTGGCACAATATATCAGTTGGGGGGTGAGGATATAGCATGCACCAAGCAGGAAAGGGATCTTGAGGTTATCATCTCTGATGACCTCAGGGTAGGGAAACAGTGTGACAAGGCAGCAGGTAAAGCAAATTGGATGCTGGGATGTATAGGCAGGGGCATCACCAGCAGGAAAATTGAGGTCATAATTCCGCTATACAAGACACTAGTGAGGTCCCACCTGGAGTACAGTGTACAGTTCTGGAGACCATACCTACGTAAGGACATAGACAGGGTAGAGAAGGTTCAAAGGAGGGGAACAAAGATGGTGCATGGATTGCATCACAAGTCCTATGAAGACAGGTTGAAGGAACTGAACATGTACCCTGGAGGAGAGGAGGAGAGGGATATGATAGAGACATACAAGTATCTCACAGGGAGGAACAGGGTGCAGGAATACACTATTTTTAAGCGAAAAGATGTTCCAGGACTAGAGGGCATGGGATGAAGTTGAGGAGGATGATTCAGAGGAAACATGAGGAAGAATTTCTTCACAGAACGGGTGGTGGACAAATGGAACACCTGCTAGAGGAAGTGGTGGGGCTGAAACAATCACGGGATTTAAGAATGCATGGGATAGACATAAAGGAATTCTGGAGGTCAGGGGTAAGGGGCAACAGACTTCTAGGAAAACATAAACTGAACTTACAAGCTCAAATGGGCAGACTGGGTGGGCCATAGGCCCTTATCTGCCGACACTGTCTATGTATCTATGTATCTAATTATTCGACACTTTCGCATATTCGACACTATTACGCGAAAGTGTTGCAAATCAAGAGTTCTTTCGCAAAACAGTGTCGGGTATTCGACACCTTCACAAAAAATCCTTTTTCAATGGCAGTTACATTTATTATAGTTTGGGTTTACATTTGCGCTTCTGATTCAATTCTGATTTGCATTATTGTTTCTATTTTTCTCACTGTTACCATTATCATCTCTGCTTGTGTTCACAGTATTTACACTAGTGTTTGTTTGTATGATGATGTTACTGTCTGCGTTTCTGTTTTCACTTACATTTGCATTACTGTATTTGTTTTTGCCACCAGTACCGTTCTGGTTGTGTTTATGTTTTCACTTGCATTGGTGTTTATATTACCAATTTTTTGTTTGTGTCACCTTCATCATAACTGTTTTCGTTTGTGTTTCTCATTGCATTTGCATTTCCATTTCTGTTTCCTGTTATGTTTGTGTCACTGGTAATGTTATTGTTACTGGTTTTGGTTTGCGGTGTTGTTACCATAACTGTTACAGTTAAATGTACCATTTGTGTTTATGTTTGCACTCCTGTGTTAATTTCTTACATTACTGTGTGTGTTTCTCTCACTGTCACTGTTAGCGTTTCTGTTTGCTTTAGCGTTTCTGGTTGGATTTCTATTCTCATTTGCGTTTGCAGTTACAATTTCCATCGCCGACACCATTACCATGACCTGTTCCCTTTGCATTTTCACCAACATGACTATAACAGTTACTACTACCATTTATGATTACTGTGACAGGGTGACCCCTGTCAAGGATGGGTACCCTGGTAGAAAGATGAGGTTCCCTTAACCCCCCCCCCAAAAAAAAATTAAGCACCAGGTATGTAGGTCCAGCATGCCAGCTGGCCGAGGTAATTAAGTGCTGGTTGCTTAAACAGAGTACATACAATGCCTATAAAGAGTAATACTGTATGTGCCTATAAGAAAAATAAGGTGCTTATTGTTTAAATAAAGTACTTTGAAAGTTTAAATACAGTGCATGAGAGGCATTTAAAAATGTTCACTGAATTTAAATTGAAGTATGTTTGTGCCTTTAAATAATAAAATGCTTTTTGTTTTGAAAGTAAAAGGCAGCAGTGCTTGCCATGTAACATTTTGTACTAGATGTTAGTTATAAAATAAATAAGAATTAACACAAGTTAAGTGGCTTATGCTACATACATACAAGGATTCCATAGGAAAGGAGAGGTTGATAAAGAACTACAGGTCTTTTCTGAAATACATAAATATAAAAGGGGCTTACCAGTGTTTGCAGTTCTCCACAGCAGAGCAGCAAGTTAAATTTCTATTTAGAGAGCCTGCTGCTTTGCTGCAAACCTGGAGGAATTAAGGATTTAAAGGGACAGGACTATCTCTGTGAAACCACAAAGCGTAAAATGGTGGCAGCCTTCAGTATAAGAGTTGGCTGCAAGTCTTAAGAATGAAAATGCACATATGAAATAAAAAATAAAGTGAACATGTATAAAGACACCCCAAGTCTCTGTGAAGTCCCTCACACCGTTTCTTTAAGCACTACCCTGCTGCATGAGTGTACACAGCTGAATGGGGTTCACAAAAATCTATCTGGAGGAAAACTAGGTGACTGTCTCTGGTTTCTTTTAAAACAGATAAAACACAGTCCTCATGTCTTCCAGGTAAAGCTGGAGAGGCTTAAAAGCAATAAGGTATGAACAGTCATTGAAATAAAAGAAAGAAAGAAAGAAAAAACTTGCCATATACAGTATTGTATTACTAAATATCAGGCCTGTAGGTCTGCCTGCTCCAAGAATGGTATGCCAAATGAGGTGCACTATAGGGTGACAGCGGCCCCTAGTGTCCTCTTTTTATACT
Source organism: Neoceratodus forsteri (assembly GCA_016271365.2). Lineage (NCBI taxonomy): Eukaryota > Metazoa > Chordata > Ceratodontiformes > Ceratodontidae > Neoceratodus > Neoceratodus forsteri. The sequence continues at coordinate 957,684,400 of CM028130.1, read as the reverse complement.
AATGATGCTGTCAATCACAGTTCAGTGGAAAGTTTTCCACTTCCTCTTACCGTTATATTCTTTTCTTGCAGGACTTTTTGTTGTATTAAGGTTTTCTTAGTTAATTCTCATGTTTAGAAAGCCCTCTGGCACTGTATAATTTAATATGAGTACCTAAACAAAAAGTTTTATAAGTTGATGATGCTGTGGTCACATGACTTCGGTAGGCGGGTATAAAAAGCCTACCTTAGCAAGCTATATCCAGACAGGAGAGTCAGTTGGAGCTGACTGGCAGAGGTGGTGGACCTCTGAAGTGCACACGTTTGTGTGAAACAGGCAAGGAGATAGCCTGGTGGCACTGCTGGGCAGAGCAGTGGCCCTTCCTGAGTGTATTTCATCTGTTTATCATTTTGTTGAGATACTGAAAGTGAATGAACTAACCTTATTTTCCTGATTTCTGTGAAACCTGATTTCAACTTTTTCTAAGAAAATTAAAATGATAAATGCCTTGCCGGCGCTTTTTATGCACTGAGTTTGTGGGTCTGCTTGGTTTGTTATCCTGTCTATCCCAACCCCACTACAATTGGTGTCAGCAGTGGGATACCGGCTGAACGTCCATATTATACTGGGGGAGTTCAGTCTGGGGTGCCAGACCTGGCATCACAGGATAATAGCAGACAAGTGCATGGCGCCAAAAATAGGGATGTCTGTGGGAGTGAGTGACCTGGGAGAAGCACCACCAAAGATGGATGGAGATCGGATGGAAGAGTTGGTGAGGCTGGTACATGGCTTAGCGGAGAATGGCTGGAGGCAAACCAGTGCCGAACAGAGGCTGACCAGCGCAGGAGTGAGTCAGAGCACCGCTGCAGGGTAATAATGGAGGAGTCCCAACTGCGAGAAGCCAAGGAAGATGTGGAAGCGATGGAGGATCAGGACTCGAGGATACTGGAGGAGGTGGACCCTCTGTTGGATTTATCATGGCATGCTTTTAATGTATTGCTTCCTGAGTTACCAGTGTTTCTGGGCTGTTACTTGCTGGAAGATGATGAAGTCAGTGGGACCCCAGGTAAGACTGTATCCAGCCATTGTAAACTGGGGGAGAAGGCTACAACCAAGACTGAAAAAGCCATTAAGGCTGAAGGGACATTGTATTCAGTTACCCATGAAATGTTTAACAGTATGTACAATATTGACTGGGGTAAATTACAGGCTGAGGATCCAGAGGTAGCCGTGTTAAGGCAAAATGTTACAGAGAAAGAAGGTAGCCGCGTTAATGGTGATAGGTCAAAGCAGGATGGTGGTATGAACAGAAAGAGGGTGTCCTTTACCACATGCGGCCCAACCCCTGCACAAAAAGGATCTGCTTGTGTTTCTAGTACTGTTTCTGTTTCTCTCACTATAATTGTTTCTGTTTCTGTTTGCAGTTGTATTTCTGTCACTCTGTGCATTAACGCTTGCATTTCCAGCACCATTTATGTAATAGTTTCCATTTCTGATTGCATTCCTCTCAGCATTTCTGTTACTTTTACCATTTTCTGTTAACGTTACTGCTTCAATTATCATTTACTTTTACATTTGTACTTCTACTCCCTACATCTGACAGTGTCACAAATTTCTTCTGAATACACAGCTTTTTCTTGGTCCCATTTTATCACATATTGTGCACTGTTATTATTCAGTTTCTATTGTGGGAAATCTCAAAGCATTGCATTCTGTTTTGGCTACTGTTGTACTGTCACGAGTATTATGTGTAGTGCCATTTGTTAGCAATGCTCTCTATTTATCTTATATTACAGATGTACAGTGTGTATGACTATGAAATGTGTAAGCAATAAGACATGGCTGGGTGTTGGTAGTACTGAGATACCCGCACACTCAGAGGCGTAGTTAGGCGGTCTCGTGCCTTCAGCGTCTGGGTGTGCGGGTATCTCAGTACTACCAACACCCAGCCATGTCTTATTGCTTATAAAAAATGGGCCCATAGGTAACTTTGGAAAAAAAAAAAAAAAACATTCTAACAGTTTTCAGTCACAAAAAATGTTGCTAAATAATGTAAAATAGTCCTTCCACAGATGTTTTTCACCTGTCAGTCATCTGTCTTTTTTACACTCGCTACATTGTGTGATTGTTTACCATGGAATAGAAGAATTCAAAGCTCTGCATTATTCCAATAGTAGAATGCCCCCCCCCCACATACACACACGGAATGGTAATATGGAATACGTAAGCAATAAGACATGACAGGGTTGTGCATGGAACAGATTTTACTGCACGGCCAGGGGCGTAATAAGGCACGGGGCCTTGACTGAGTGCCTTTAGCCCATGGTGTGTGGTAAAATCTGTTTCATGCACAGCCCTGGAGTGTCTTATTGAGCTTATAAAATGGGCTTAAAAAAAAAAAAAATTTTGTAGTTAAAAAAAAATCATTTTTATATGTGATAAACAGCATTTAGTTATGCTGATTTAACATAAAATAGTCCTTCCGCCTACCACATAATGACGTCATTATGATGTCATGTCCATACTGGACAAAGTTAGTAATTAAGAGAACTTGTAGAGAAATAAAAACCGGGGGGAGGGGGCACTCCATTTAATTCACTGTAAATTCGTTACTGTAAATAGCTACTGTAAATTCGTACTATAGTGTAGTGCTGGCAGAGCGAATGTTATTGTTTACCTGCAGAGGTCATCCAGTACGCAGCTGGGTATCTCCATTCATTTTCTTATGATGTTGAGCACAAGAATATCTTCTCAAGAAACACGGAGGGAAGGAGAACACAAAGTCAAATTATTTTTTTTTAAAGTGCGAAAACAGCTACCACAGGAAGAAATTCTACTCTAGCTCACAGAGGGGAACAACCTAACTCAGAGTGAGGGTGGCGCTTTCACGGACATCCGTCGGTACCAAATAGCAGCTTAGAAGGTAAATTATGCTGTACAGTGGTGGGGAAACTGTGGTTACTTCTTCACGTTGATTAGCAAAAAGGGCAGTGATGGGAAACAACCACTTACACCTGCAAAGGAGGGCTCGTGAGTGTAAATAACATTAACTTATTTACTTAATTTAATGGACTTTTATTTTTAGGGCCTAGTTGAAGTTTTTTATATACGAGTAAAGGCTGTAGCCATGTTTGTGCTGGAAGCTAGGAAATAGGTGGTTTATGAATTCTGTGAGTTGCCCTGGTTGGCAGGGACTTGTTTTAGCAGGTGTTGGCACTTTCTTACTGCAATGGCTAGAACCAAGTCGGAGCCAATCAGGACACAGGGATTTCTTTGCCCATTTTATATGATTTTACAATGTTTGCTTGCCACTAAGCATTTCTTTTTGTCCATTTTTTATACAGGTGTCTGATACTCACGAAACATTTTCCAACACTACTTTGAAATAGTACAGAAAAAAGATGCCTTCTAAACAGAGACACAGTGCTATGCAGAGACAAAACAGGTGTCATAGTAGTACAGTGTTGCTTAAGAGTGGCAACAATTTCACACATGCTACATCACTGCATCATGCAACATGCACAGATTCAACAGTGTCAGTAGCTCAGTAGGTAGCACACTCGTTTCTGAGGCCGGGAGATCAGAGGGCTGTGGGTTCAGTTCCTCACATCTGGCACTTGGGTTAATATCCCAGTAGTGACACTGTAATGCAGCATGAGAGGGGTGCTGCACTTCTGAGGTGCCGCCTTTCGGATGAGACGTTAAACAGATGTCCCATCTGCTTGGATTGGTGGTAGTTCAGGTGGATGTTAAAGATCCCATGGCACTTATCGAAAAGAGTAGGGGAATTTCCCCAGTGTCCTGGCCAAATTTCCTTCATTCACTAAAAATACCACCAACAGCTTAATTTGGTTCAAGGTCAGTTGGCATTCATCTGTATCCCCCTGCCCTGGGTCATACCTGAAAATAGGCAGGATTTGTCTAGTGCACTTACCCGGTCAACAAAAACTAAACTAAAACTAAACATCAAAACATAAACAGAGTTCTCGTTCCATTCAAGGAGTTAGTTCAGCGGTTGCATGCTCCACATTGTACGCACTTGCTCAACTGAAAGGCAACTATGTACAGCTCAGCAACAGTTTCAGAAATCTTTAAGGGAGAAGAAATATGTTGCAAAGGCAAGCATTAAAAAACATACTAAACAACAGCGACGAGCTATGGTTGCTGATGCTCACCTGAGGAAGCAAAAGATTTATTGATCACTGGCATGTAAAGCTAAGGTTGATAGACTTATTGTGGCTGTGATGAGACATGAACGCAGAAAACTGAAGACTTGTCTGTCACAGATGAAACTGCATTTCAGAGTTCGTACTTCTGTCAGCAGAGCAGTATTTGTTCTTCAACGCTTGTGGAGTAAAATGGCACACGCACTTGAACAATTCAGAAAAGCTGTGTACAGTATAAAGATGAGGCTACGCCGCTATCCCGTCTTGAACCAACACAACTTCTGTGACGTTTTCACAGGTAGCTGGCTACACACAGCACTCAGAGGCACATTTCTGGGAGGAGTCATATAACACACAGAAAAAGGACAGCAAGTTCTCTCCTGATGAGTCAGGTAAACTATGTAATGTGCTGACTCTGTGATGACATAACAACTGAGTTAGATGATGAGTCTGAGTCCACTGTTCAGTCTCGTAAGCATCACTGTCCGTCATGGACATGTGATGCAACATGCAACCGGAGGCAATCATCATTTAATAAAGTCGAGCACTTTATTTATCAATCTGTTTGTCGTTACTGATCATAAAGACAGACAAACTGTTTGAAACTACAGACCTTTTTGAGATCCGTCCACATACTGGACTTATGGGTCATTCACTAGCATGCTTGGATAGTGGTGTTTGTGACAGTGTATTTCACCACATGCGGATGCTGGCAGTGCATCAATCAGGGATGTGTAACTTTGTCTATAGGGTCTATGAGGTGAGACAAGCTGTTGCACAGTATACTCGTCTTAATGAGTTGCTGCAGTCTGGTGACATGCATGGTGCCATGACATTTATGAAATAGCTGCAACGTGACAGGAATGTCACTGATAGTGTGGTTGATCAGGTATCAATTGTTGATGACTATTTTGTCTCTGTCTTGGAAACATATTCTCAAACTGTTTGGGAAATCCATTACCAAATTTGAGTTGGCAAAGACAGAGAAATTTGACTCTGTATGTGTCTCATGTGATCGGCTCTGTTACCAGAAACAAACGGTCACAGTTAATCTGGAAACCTTGTCACCGTACAGTGACATGTGGTTTCGACTCTCCGCATTTCTGCTGTTAAAAAGTGACTTCCACTAAGAGCCACTCATTGTGATGTGCAAGCACTGTTTCTGCAAGGTGAAGAATAACACTATGCCACCAAGGTCAGTGTTGAACAATATGGAGGCACATGTTACACCTGCTGAGATTGCCACATTGAATACCTTTGAACGGATTCTTACTCAGACTATGAAACCACTTCAAACTATTCTACGTTTGAATACAAGAACAAGGAACATTCCACAGAAAGAGCTCATTAGGTCTCTTAAGGGTTCCGTTATGTATCTCCCACTTCCTCTTCAGGAGAATGTGGAGGCAACCTCCAGTGAGACCAGTTTGGTGATTCCTGTTAACGGTGTTCCAACAAAGTCAAAGGTCATCTGGCAGGATGCTGTCAATGTACAGAAGGCAAAGCTGGCACTCACTTACTTGAAGAGCAACAATCCCTTCTATGCAGGCCCTGACATTGATGGAATGAGTAGTGTGTCTGCTCAGCACGGTGTGTTGGAGACCAGAAAACCAATGATTGAGAAGGTCAATGTAGAGACAACTGATAAAGTGTATGAACAATGCACAATACATCCACTACATGGCAGAGATCCAGTTGGGGAGAACACTGATCTGTATCAGATGAAACAGGTGGAAGGTGCCCCTGTTAGCATTTGGGAGGCAACACTGGAAGTGCATTGTTTTCCAGATTTATTTCCAAAAGGGTCAGGTGAACGTTTACATGATAGAAAAGCGTGTGTACATTGTGCTGAATACTGTACCAGTCGCGTGCTCAGTAAGGATGGCAAATTCAGATGCAACATACAGTACTTGTTCCACCTCCTATGGGAGCGTGAGCTTAGCATACTGTCTGCATCAACTGCACATACTATACGGCTCACAACTCCACTTGATGGAATCTCTGTCGTTGAGTTTTTGCAGAACTTAAAGGAAAAGGATGAAACTGTACAGGTGAATTTGTCATCCATACTGTCAAGTCTACGTGGCACCAAAGAATACTGGTATCGCAGACATTCTAAGGTGATAACTATGTTGCGAGAGTGTGGTGCAGCAACACGGTTTGTTACACTCAGCTATGCTGACTATTCCTGGGATGAGTTGATTGAACTCTTGAAGTGGGCAAATTGTGATGCAGAGGGCATTTCGTCAATGACTCTCAGAGAGATGTGCTCACTTGACCCAGTGTCTGTGACTAGACATTTTCACAAGCGATTCCATAATATTCTTTCATTTTGTCAAACGACAATCTGCCTCTTGGTATTGTAGAACATTACTTCTACAGAACGGAATATTAGGCACAAGGCGCTCCTCGTATTCATATGTTACTATGGATCAAGGACACCCCGTGCATAGGCGAACATGAAGCAGCAGAAGTGCTAACGTTCATAAAGCGATACATTATTTGCCACATACCAGACAAGTATGACAGTCCTACACTGTGGAAGTTGGTGCAGAAGTTCCAATGCCATATTTATGCAAAATACTGCCGCTGGGCAGTGAAGAATAAATCTGGTACACAAGATGTCGTTTCGGATTTCCAGGGCATGTCTGTCAGAACAGTCACATGAATTAACTCTTTTCAGCAATGTGATACCACTTGAAGGCAAAATCGACCAAGAGGGTATACGAGTATCCAGGGAGATGTCTGTTGCTCTTACTGCTCCTACTGGACTGGCTGCATACAACACTGGTGGAGTTACACTACACCATCTCTTCATGTTGCCAGTGGAGCATGGTAAAGCAGGAGAGTATCGTAAGCTGTCATTTGAGGTTGCATCTCAGCTTCATTCTATGTTCACTAAAATGAAGCCATTAATCATTGATGAGATCAGCATGGTCTTTAATGTGATACTTGCCTGTATATACCTTTGTCTACAGGAGATTTGGGGCACTGACTATGGAGATGCATTTGGTGGTCAAAGCATTGTTGTATTTGGAGACCTTTTACAACTTGCGCCAGTTAATGCAGAACCTGTCTTTGCAGCTCTGTCTGTCAAGCAGGCTAAGAATACACTGGGCTGCATTGGAGGTTGTAACCTGTGGGAGTTATTTACCTATGTTGAGTTGTGTGAGAACATGTGGCAGAGTGGTGATCTGGCTTACAAGGCACTGTTGGATCAAGCTCGTACAGGTTCGTTGTCACTACATCTTTCGATGTTACATAGCCAAAGACTCACTACGGATACTACATCCATCCATACAGCATGTGATGTTTTCAGTGATGTGTACTCTAAGGGCACACGAATTGTGTGTCTTATGCCACGACTTACAAATGTGTTGAATTCAACAGTGTTATGATGCAGAGAGAGAGAATCAAGAAATTCTCACACTGCATGCTGTTGACACAGTTGATGGTGTTAAGTCAGAAGCTGGTAGCAAAGATGACCCAACGACTGAAGTGAAGTCTGATGTGTCATGTACAGCTGGCCTAGAAGCTGTTCTTACAGTTTGTAAGAATGCGTGTGTTATGCTACATCGCAATCTTGATGTTGAACGCAGCATGGTAAATGGTGCAATGGGTCACATTATCGACTTTGTATACAATGTTCAGAAGACGTTTATCGAGGCACTTGTTCACTTTGACAACATGCAACAGTCTGTGCAGACTGATCGAAGCTGTGTTAAGTTCCAGCTATTTAAGGATATATATGTCAACAGGAAACAGTTTCCAATATGTGTTGCATATGCTGTTTCCATTCACAAGTCACAGAGTTTGAGTTTGGATTCAGCGATGGTGGACATAGGCACAGACATTTTCAAGGATGGCATGAGCTACGTCGTACTTTCACGTGTTTGCAGTCTTTCTGGGTTGTACATCATCACACTTGCACCACAGAAGATACGCGCTGACAAGCGATGTATTGTTGAGGACAACAGATCACGTACTCTGTACCAGCCACAGATGCCTCTCATACCACTACCTATGTACATGGTTGTCTCACATGCCACAGTCGCAGCTCCAGCTGACAACAAGAGAAAACGAGCTACCACTATTGAATTAAATACGCACACTACCAACAAGCTCAGTATGTCAAATACAGATGCAAGATCACCTGCTTGTAAGAAGTCACTTGGTGTGCCTGTTGTCCCAGTGTTTGATAACGGTACTGGAGTTAACAGCTATGCAAGCATTTCTCCACATGCCACACTTTGTGCAAGCAATATCAGCTTCACAAGACACTACCTTATCAAAGGCATTGAAGGAAGTTGTGAATGTAACTTCTGAGCAGTTAGACAATGTACAGTCACTGACACCTCTACAGCAGGTCCTAGGTACGTATGATGGGCACAGTACATTTGTTGCTAACATGCAGCAGGACACCGAGTTTATGATGGGCATCATAAACAGTTTGGATGAAGAGGGGATTCCAATGCGACAGTACTTCACTGTCTCCTATGTTACCAGATATGTATGCCTGTCATGTGGTCATTCAGAGTAAGAAACCACTGAGGACATACTTTGGGTGTCTTTGTGCCTCACTCTCAAAGTGTCAAGTTCTGACAGTTGTTCACAAATGCATAAAATGGTCACCTGTGTGCTAGGTGTGGAGGGACATGTACTCAGTCAATACATCTCAGGACTTGACACACCTATCACAGATTTCACAGCTGGTAGAGTTGTATTTAACCAAACAGTGTTTGACACCCATGCTGTGATCTACCACTACGGCCAGTCTGTACATTCTGGACATTATGTTACTTTGTTGAGGTACAGAACTGGGTGGGTTGAACGCAATGACTCCACAAGCAGTTTTAAGCAGAGGCTACTGCGACACCTAAAAAATGCCTATGTGCTGATACTGAAGAACCATGACAATATTCATCGATCAGAATAGTCGCACAACATGTGACATAACTTGCTGTCCCTTTTGTTACACAATAACTGCTGAGAAACTACTCCGATTTTTTTTCTTCTGCAAATCTGCATCCAATATTACACTGACAGTACATCGCATGGTTTACATGCATGTGTTTACTCAATCTTGCATCTAAGATAATATTGTTAATCAGTGATAGAGTGAATATAGTTGCAGGGGTCTTCAATTGGCGCCAACTGTGTTTACAATCACTAGAGAAATCACACTTAGATGTTTAAGAAAGACTTTCAGATGCCAAAACAGATATGACTATCTGGTCCTCATGTTCTGTCATTGTCTTTTCTTCTAAAGTAACTCCCATGCAGACATTACAAGTACCACTTGGCACACTTGCCAACTGTGTACCACTTGTTCATGTATGTAAAAAAAAAAAATTGTGTTTTGCATGTATTGTTACATGATTGTACTGCATTTCAATATTATTTGGATTTTTTATGAGTAAAAGATAGTCTTCATTTGTTTGTGCCGCTTCTGTGATTCACACAGCTGCACACTGTTTCCTATGTTATGTGCTGAGCTGCACTTGAGTGTCACATTCTGATATAGCCATCACTCTGTTACATGCTGAGTATCATGTGTCGCTTATCTTTTTTGTCCCTTTTGCAGTTTGACTTTATACATTCATATTATGTAGCAACAGTGTACTACTAGCTCTGTTTGGTTTTCGTATATCTGTGTTGTATATATGTATTTATAATTAAGAGATACTACTGACTTATACAGCATTATCAACTTTTCAGCAGTTGTCTTACTATTGAACTGTATGTATTAAGCAATGATAAACATTTTGCTGTTTAACACTACTGAACTGGCAAGTATTTCAAAATATTCTTAATATGATAACTTAATATCATGTAGATATTTGCACAACTTTTCTAATTTGTGGTGAGTTTCATATACTGTAGGTATCATCAACGGTAATAGTGTTGTGATCTTTTTTTAACAAGAGGTGCTTGTTGTCAGTAGTAGATTAGAATGTTTATTATTTGTAGTATTGTGTGCAAGCATTACTTATTAACTTGTGTGTCTTACAGTTATTAGTGACACAGATACTTAGTGACTTCACTATTACCATTGATAGCTTTTATGATATTTAGTGATCTATATAGTAGCTATTAACATATGACATTAAATTTTGTTTTGTGTAAGAAGATAAACTACATACATGTAGACAACTGTACACTACTGTAAATCAGACACTTGCACTGATAACAACTGTTTTTTATGTTCCTGATAATATTTCTCGATCGCCTCAATTGGGGGATCGGGTGGGAATTTTCCAAATGCATCTATATATCTATATGTCTTTATATATATATTGTGTCTATATATGCGTATGTATACACACATTATATATAATATTAAAAGTAAATGTATCTAAATAGTTTTAATAAGTAACTTTGTTTAGATACCAGAATGTATTTCTGGTGCTATTCTTTAAACAGTTGGCATCTGGTTTTTTGCACACCCCAGGAACAGTCACACAATGACAATAACATCATCACTGTTTGATACATGCTGAGCAGTGTGCAGAGATTATAGTGGCAACTGTGTTCATGTGGTCTGTACTACTGACACAACTTCCTCATCAAGTAGCTGTCATACTGTTTAACATAAATATTTTACTTCGATGCAATACTTTTTTTTTTTTTAGATATTGTATTGTGAGACTGATTTTGTGTAGCAATTTGCATTTTTAATTCTGCCTTTATCATCAACTAATTTGGCAATAAATATTTTTTCAACATTATCTAACTGTGTTGTGTCTTTAATTAAATCTAATGTTACAGTGCTGATACCTATACTGCATACAAAGAAAGTACGAGAGGTTAATCTGTGTATGTTTTCTACATAACACAACACATGTCTTATTGATCTATGTGTGGTGCATATTACTGTCCTATGGCATTTACGTACAAGCTCATTTTTATGTCCAAGGTGTAGCAAAGGAACTACTGCCACATAAATAACGTAAGACAAGTACATGTTACAATAAAGTTATTTACCGGTATATCTTGGTGGGAGCGTGGTGCCCAAAGGGCCCCACACTCCCACCAACATATATAATGTAGTATTTAGATTATGGTTTCTCAAAAAGACAGGAAATTCATGGCAAAATATACAGGTTACTCACCTGTAACAGGAGTTCTAGGAATGGTATATGTTGTTCATCCACACTGTCTGGCAGATTCCTTGCCGCTTTAAATCTTGCCGGAAGGTCTTCAAGCTAGCTCCTCCCACCCACCCGGGTGGCAAAACTCTCGGTTCCGCCCCATGACGCCAGATCTAGCCCGCTGGAAGCCAGGTTGTGCGTCGAAGCTGGGGAGGTCAGGTGGGTCATGTGGATGAACAACATACTGTATACCATTCCTAATACTCCTGTTACAGGTGAGTAACCTGTATTTCTAGGGACATGGATATGTTGTTCATCCACACTGTCTGGCAGACTCCTAGCAGTTCTCCGGGAGGAGGGAGGCAAGGCGCACACACCCTACTTGGGAAATAAAGACTGGAGAACCAAGGCCCCAAAACCAGCATCCCGGCGTGACTCAAGGTCGATGTGGTAGTGGGTGATGACGGTGTGTGCTGACTTCCAGGTAGCAGCCCTGCAGATTTCCTGGATAGGGACATCCCTGGAAGCAGCCACCGATGCAGTGGTATGGCGGGTGGAATGAGCTCTTATCCCTCTGGGAGGCTCCATGCCCACCCACCTATAGCAGAGATCTATGCAGGAGGTGACCCACCTGCCTATCATCCACTTGGCTGCAGGTCTGCCAGGTGTGGCTTCAGCATAGGTGACAAACAGCTGGCAAACCTCTCCCCAAACTTCAGCCGTCCGCTCTTTATAATAAGCGAGCGTTCTTCTAGGGTCCAAAGAATGGAGCCTATATTCGGCCTCCGAGGTGTGATTGGGGTAGAACACCGGCAGAGTCAACACCTGGTTAAGGTGAAACTCCGACATCACCTTCGGAAGGAATTTCGGTTGGGGGTGCAGGACAACCTTGTCCCTGTGGAAGACCAGATAAGGAGACTCGATGGAAAGCGCCTGGAGCTCTCCCATCCTTCTGGCTGACGTGATAGCCACCAAGAAGGCGGTCTTCTACGACAGGTGAGAGATGTCACACCTGTGCATCAGTTCAAATGGCCTGCCCATGAGCTTAGCCAATACCAGCAGTAGATCCCACAGAGGTGGAGGTTCTCGCACCGAAGGGGATATGTGATCAAGGCATTTGAAAAAGCACCCGACCACCTTCTCCAGCTCCACCTACTGCTTCCCAGCCCGCGCCCGGTAAGCAGAGATGGCTGCCAGGTGCACCTTAAGGGTCGTCGACCGAAGCCCTTGCTGAGAAAGGGACCACAGGTAGTCCAGAATGCTTGCCAAGGAACAGGAGGAAGGGTCCAGGCCCTTGCCCCGACACCAAATGGAGAATCTCTTCCATTTGAAGGCGTAGCATTTTCTGGTAGACTCCTTATGGGACGCCTCAACGACGTTGAGGACCTCATCGGAAAGACCCAAGGCCTGGAACTCTAGCCGCTCAGGAACCAGGCCGTCAGGTGCAGTGACTGAAGGTCCGGAAGGAATACCTTCCCCTGATTGACTGAGATCAGGTCCGGGCGGGCTGGAAGCCGCCTCGGGAGCCTGGAGCTGAGACTGAGGAGATCTGGATACCAGAACTGGCGGGGCCAGTCTGGGGCTACCAGAATCACCTGCGCCTTGTGAAGCACCTTATGGATCAAGGGAAATGAGGGAAAGGCATAGAAGAGGCCCACGGTCCACGGCCTCGAGAAGGCATCCCCCTGCAGCGAGCCCTGCTGAGGGAGGCGGGCATGAAACAGTCTCAGCTTCGCATTCTCCCTGGAGGCAAACAGGTCCGCCTGAGGTGTGCCCCAGTGGGAGAACAGATCTTGTACTACCTCCGGCAGGAGAGACCACTCGTGAGACGCAGCCCCTATCCGGCTTAGGGCATCGGCCAGGGTGTTGGAGGCTCCTGCCACATGAATGGCGAGGAGATCCGCCTTCAGGCTGTGCAAGAGTGACCAAATGCGGAGAGCTTCCATGCACAGAGGCATGGAGCGCATCCCGCCCTGGCGGTTTGGGTAGTACATGGCCGTGGTATTGTCTGTCTGGACCTGAACCACTTGACCCCGTAGAAATGGAACGAAGGCGGTGAGGGCTAGACGTACCGCTTGAAGCTCTAGCAGGTTGATGTGGCATCGGGACTCCCGAGGGAACTAGAGGCCATGCACTCTGTGCTCTCCCAGATGGGCACCCCAACCCATCAGAGAGGCATCGGTCAAAAGAGAGACCATCGGCTTGTGGCGGACAAACAGGATGCCCTCCTGCAGATGTGCTGGAACGGTCCACCACTGGAGAGCATTCCACATCCCCTGGGTCACTGTCACTAGCTGATCCAGAGGATCGGAGTGCTGTGACCATTGGCTGGCCAGCCCCCATTGAAGGGGACGCATGTACCAACGGGCCCAATGGACCACGCTGGTGCAGGCCGCCACGAGGCCCAGGAGGCGCAGGAAGTCCCAGGCAGGGCGAGATTGCCCAACCTGAAATGACTGGGCAAAGGAGGAAAGAACCTCGGCCCTGTCCGCCGGGAGCCGTGCTCTGGCTCGTAGAGAGTCGAGCTCTGCCCCGATGAATTGTATCACCTGCTTTGGCATGAGTTCCGACTTGGCCTCGTTGATGAGGAGGCCAACCTGAGAGCAAACCTGGAGGGCCAGATCTCTGGACTGCTCCACCTCCGCTCTGGAGGGGGCTGCAATCAGCCAGTCATCCAGGTAGGGGTACACCCAGACCCTTCGGCGCTGCAGGAATGCTGTCACCACTGCCATGCATTTGGTGAAGACCCTGGGAGCTAGGGAAAGGCCGAAGGGCATGGCCCGGAACTCGTAGAGGGATCCCTCTGCCCTGAAGCGGAGGAATCTCTGGTGAGAAGGACGGATTGGGACGGGAAAGAACGCGTCCTGAAGGTCCAGATAACAGAACCACACGCCTCATTCCAAGGACGGGATTATCTGAGCCAGAGTGACCATCCTGAAGGTCCGAGACCTTAGGAACCTGTTCAGGTCGTGCAGGTCGAGAATGGGGCACCAGCCCCCCATCCATTTTGGGACCAGGAAGTACCTGGACACAAACCCTGGGTCTGGAGGAGGATCCGCCACCTTTCTGATCACCTCTTTTTCAAGGAGCAGGGAGATATCGGCTTAGCGAGCCGACAAAGAGGCTTCGGACCCCATAGCCCCCTGAGGGTCGACGGCTCGCTTGGGCGGGGCCTGCTCGAACTCCAGGGGCAGGCCCTTTCCTACCACCTCCAACACCCAATAGTCAGTGGTGATAACAGACCAAGCGGAAAGGAAGTGGCGGAGCCGTCCCCCCATGGGGGGAACCAAGGGGGAGTGACGAGGCTGGGGGCTACACCCCCTCAACCCGTCACTGGGCAGGCTTAGAGGAGGGACTGGCCGAGGGACCTCCTGGGCCTTTACATCCCTGCTTCCTATTGGAGGAAGCCACGGGCTTGGGTTTGGGATGCCAAGCATGAGCCTGCTGGCCCTGGTGTTGTTGGGCCGGACGTGCCGCAGGTGCAGAAGGACGAAAGGACTTGTTGCTGTCGGCGGCCTTTGTCCTTCTGGGCGAAGGTGAATGAGTCCAGAGTGGCACTGGACTTTTCGATCCGCTGGAGGTGACCTTCCACTCCAGGGCCAAAGAGGTCAGTCCCCAGGAAGGGGACATCCGCCAGTTTGTGCTGGGTATCTGCCGTGAAGGTGGATATCCTCAGCCATGCTCTGCAGCACATGGCCACCGCGGCCGCAACCGATCTGGCACAGGAGCCTCCAACATCCAGAGCCATTTGGAGCTGCTGTTTAGCCACCTCCCTACCCTGGTCCCTTACCTGCCGGACCGTGGTCTGCAGGTCGGCCGGGAGATGAGGGATCACCTCATCCAGGGAGCCCATGAGGGCATGGCAGAAGTGTGCCATCAGCACGGCCGAGCTGGCCTGGCGGAGGCCAAGGGTGGACACAGCGTACACCTTTGCGCCCGGCATAGTCCAGCTTTTTGGACTCCTTGTCGGGGGGCTTGTCCACATCCCTAGCGTTCCCGGAACGCCGGAAAACGCTGTCGGTGACCAACCCCTCGGCGGAGGGGTGTTCAGAAAAACCAGGCAAAGAGCCTGTAGGGACCACATACTTCCTGGCCATCCTGGCCGAAGACGCAGGCCGCTGCCAGTGCTCCAAGGCTGGGCCAACAATGGCTTCAGCCACCGGAAAGGCCTCTGTGGGTGAATCCCCCTCGGTCCAGTATCTCCATCAGGGGATACTTGGCCTGCATGGATACGGGCTCGAGCTGCATCCCAGTGGACTCCGAGATGAGCCGAAGCAAACCCATGAAGGACGATGGGCTTTCGTCCATCGACTGGCCCCCAGAGGACTCCAGGTCAATGGGCCTGGAGAACAGCGAGGAGTCATCGTCGGACTCCGAGGAGTCCGCGTAGAGCTGCCTGGGGCCTGAGCCACCCTTCACCTGCCGAGGACGGTCGGGAGTGAGGGTGACCGACAACCTATGAGGCAGGCCCTGACCCGACCAAGAGTCCTTGGTCGGCGCCTCCGATTTCGGTTGTGGAGGCGGAGGTTCCACCACAATCGGTGGGGCAGCTGGTTTCGGCTGAAAAACCGGCCCAGGCTTGGGGACCTCGGCTACAGTGAGGGGTTGTTTCGGCCGCTTGAGTGACAGCCACTTGATGGCCGGGGAAGGCGACGGCGTCGGCTTGTTCCCGGACAGAAGTAACTGCTGCCACATCAGGTCTCAGGCCGACGCAATCCATGTTGAAGCCTCTCCTCTTCCGAGGAGGAGGAAGATCGAGGACGAGCGGCGGTGTTGCTTACTTCAAAGTTGAGACCAGACCGCTGCAGTCCAGCAGGATCGGCTGGACCGAGATGATGTCCAGACCGAGATCCTCGGCGCTTTCCGAGATGGGTCTGGGAAGGGCAGGGACACCCGCTCTTCCCTCAGCTCGAAGTCTTAACTGCGGATCGTGCACCGGAGGCGCAGGCAGGTCCTCTGTCTCCACCAGGGAACCGTGAAGAAGGGTTGTCAGCTTCACCAGTCGACAGCCCGTCCGGCGGGTCGAAAATCTCGACCGCATGGCCGGGTGTCTCGGCGGCTGACCTGACGGGACACAGTGAAGCCAGCGACCTTGACGCAAACTCGACCAAGTCGAGTGTCAACTGTCCGAAGGGGACTCTCCTACTCCTACAAACGCCGACGATGGGACTTACCTTTTGAGTCCTTCTTTCTGGACCGAGAGGAATGTCCCGATGGCCCCTCTCCCTTCGTGGAAAGGGATTGGCAAAGCTCCTTGAAAGAAGCTGAATATGAGGTACCCAGAGAGAGCGGGATAAATGCCGCGACCGAGGAAGAGGATGATGCGGCCTTTGCTGCCTCCTCCTCGAGGGCGATCATCTGCTCGAGTTGCTCAGCTGAGCCAGCCACCGCGGTAACCACCCAACGGGCCTCCTTCGACTTCACCGTTGGGTAGCACTTCTCAGGGCGCCCACGCTGTAACCGGGCAGCGCAGTCTTCCAGGACGCTACTGAAACGAACGGTATAACCTCGCAGGCTCATGGGTCATGTTTCAGGCCGAGGCAGTAGATGGCTGTGGAGTGCGGGTCCATTCTGACATTTTCTGCCTGCTAAGGGCACCACAAATCCCGGGGAGTCGATTTGTCCATCGCAGCCGCGAGGGAGAAACTTGACCGAAGTCTTGAAAATTTTAAAATCAGTTTTGGGCAAACCGAAGAATTAGGATCCGGTCTACACACAGGGCGTTAAGGAGGGAACCTGAGCTTCCAAGTGGTAAGAAAGATCTGGCGTCATGGGGCGGAGCCGAGAGTTTTACCACCCGGGTGGGTGGGAGGAGCCAGCTTGAAGACCTTCCGACAAGATTTAAAGCGGCAAGGAATTTGCCAGACAGTGTGGATGAACAACATATCCATGTCCCTAGAATTGTAATTCTGACTCCGAGTAAATAAACTGTTTCATTATTATTACACAAAATTGTGCCACCACACAACTGTCCACTGAGTTTCTCACGGTAACACACACTGGGTAGGGTACGATGTAGACAAAGGATACACAGCAGCAGGGTAATGGGCTGGCCACAGGAGACAGAATCACTCACACAGTCACAGAACACAGTGTACAAGATTTTCATTCATGTGTCTATTTTCCCAACGTGGAAATATATCTCTGGTATGTATTTAAGGAGATGAATACCACCACACACACACGCACGCACGCACAACTGGCCGCTCATTGGGCCTCTCACGATAACACACACTGGGAAGGGTAAAGGGCACACAGCAGCAGGGTGACAGGCTGGCCACAGGGGATGGAATCACTCAGTCACAGAACACAGTGAAGGAGATTTTCATTCACATGTCTATTTTCCCAACAGGGAAATATATTTCTGGCATATATTTAAGGAGAATACCACCACAGACGCAACTGACCACTCATTGGGCCTCTCATGGTAACACACATACTGGGTACAGTGTAGTCAAAAGGGCACACAGCGGGACTATCCCCCCACTGCCTGGCTTTTCCTCCAGTCCTTCCTTTTTCTGCCACCAATGTTTTTTTTGGGGGAGGGTTCCCCTTCCTTCCCCAAATCCCCAATCCCCCGCCCACTCTAGTGCCTGTCTGGCAATGCCTGCTGCCAGAGCCCGACGAAAAATAATCGGTCAGCTCGGCTGACTGCTCCCTGCTGCTCTGTTCAGTCTGCTCTGCAGTGTCTGCACCAGCCCAGCCGCTGATTTTTCTGCTGTGCAATGCCTGTCGAGTGACTCTGACTCCGTCCTCCATTCTGAGTCCCTCCCTCCCAGCTGTCACTCTCACTCTCCTCCCCAATACGGCAGCTGCCAGGCAGTCCCTCCCTCCCAGCTGTCACTCCCTCCTCCCTGTGGCCTCCATCCTCTGCGCCTCTTGCCATCCACTCGCACTCACCCCCCCACTCACTCACTCTCTCCTTCCCCTCCCAAATACGGCAGCCAGGCATCCAGTTGCTGAGTCCCTCCCTCCCAGCTGTCACTCCCTCAGTGTCATCCATGCCTCTTGCCACCAGCCACTCACCTGCCAGTCTGCTCTGCAGTACCAGCCCAGTGCCATGATGCCACCCTCCTCCCAATGTTAGTCAATCCTTAAGTCCCTCCCTGCACCTGCAAGCTGTACGGCATTGTGGGGTGCAGGGCGGGCAATGTTTAAAAAGACACAGAATTCAAACCCTTTTGCAAACCCTCTGGTGTTCAAGTTCTAAATCAGAACTCGAACACAAGGGTTCGAGGAGGGTTCAAACATTTTTCGAACTAGTTCTGACAACCCTATATCATGATGTTTGAAAGTTGCAAAACTGTCTGCCCCGACAATCTCTTTAAGCAGAGTTCCACATTCTTCCTGCAGTTTGTGTGAAAAAAAAAAAACTCTCCTTTTGTTTGTAGTGGTATTTATTTATTTCAGTTTGGGATTAATACCTTTGAGTCAAGGACTCGTTTTCAAAGGTTCCACGTCAATTGTTAAAAACAGACATAACAGTATAAAATACAGGGTTAACAGTAAAAAGAACATTGAATCATATACACAACCAGTAATAGAACAAGTCTGAGGTTTTACACATCAATTTAGTACTTAATTAATTATACAAGCTTGATTCAAGGAAAGAGATGGGGGGCAGCCAAAAGGTGGCATCGTCAGGGCTGGGGAGCAGTGTTCAGCCATGAGGAGACATTGTTAGTTACAAGGTGGTAGGGTAAAGAGGGGGTCCCAGGGAAGGTGATATTCAGTGGAGTGATAAATGAGAAAAGGGGTAGGTACTGGGAGACTGTCAGCTGAGTTATTACCACATCAGCACCGGCAGGTACAGGTCATTTTTGAGCCAAGGAAGGTTCTGAGCCCAGTTCTGAAAGTACTAATCTTGGGTGTCTCAGAGAGGTCAGTGGGTAGTTCATTGTACCACTTCGGTCCCTGATACAGGATGGAGTTTTGGGCAAGTTTCGCCCTTTTGAAGGGAATCATCATCATCCTGTCGGTGGTCTGTATCGGGATTGACAGAGACGCCCAGCCCAAAGTGGCCTCCCAGTGTGGGAAGACTATAGACTCAGCAGCACCTTTTCTAGAAGCAGGCAGGTTTGATATTGCCCTTGAAGGCTGAGTGGGAGCCACCCAGTGTCTTTGTAGAGCATGCAGGTATGGGTGTCAATGGCAGCCCCCAGAGTGAGGTGGCAGGCTTTATTGAGGAGTGTGCCGATCCTGTTTAGGGCTGTTTTTGTGCCCGCCCCATAAACAGGCAATCCATAGTCTATGGTAGACACTATTGGACTACTAGTGGCTAGTTTGAGAGCATCAGGAGTCATTGAGTGTCTATGTTGGTAAAGCACACCCAGCTTTGCATTTGCAGTCTCGATAACTGAGTCTATGTGGCTTGAGAAAGTGAGGGTGTCCTCCAACGGGATGCCAAGATATTTGAACTTGGTGACTTGGTCTAGAAACTCACCCTTTTGGTTATGTATCAGCAGTGGCAGGTATTTCTTTTTGCTTTGAGAGGTGGTGAAGAGCATACTCTTATTTTTTTTGACGTTTAACAGTAGTTTGTTTTCTGTGAACCACGATTCAAGTTTAAGGAAGCTGCTTTGGAGATCTGTTGTGATGGAGTGGAGGTCTTTACCACCGTCTAATATTACTGTCATCAGCATAGAGAACTGTGCTTGCTGACCATGCTGTAGGGGCGGAGTTGATGAAAATGCTAAAAAAATAGAGGACCATGGATTGACCCCTGCGGGACCCCAAGGGTCACCTCATTAGCTGCAGATAGGGTATCACCTATTTTGACTCGTTGTGTCCTATTGGTGAGGTAGCTACCAAACCAATTTACTGTCTCAGGGGATAGACCTATGGATAGAAGGAAGCTTAGGAGGAGGTTGTGATTTACAGAGTCAAAGGCCTTCGTAAGGTCGATGAAGACCGAACCAACTGCATGCCCATTGTCCAATGCATTGTATAAGTGGGATGAGTAGTCCACTAGTGCGGTGAGTGTGGAGTGCTATTTTCAGAAGCCATGCTGCTGTGCGCAGAGTAGATTATGTTTATCTTGGTATTCCGTAAGTTGCTCTGAGACCATTCTTTCGAGTACTTTAGATAGGGAAGGGAGGATGGAGACGGGTCTGTAGTTGGATGTTTGTGTCTTGTCTCCTGCTTTAAAGACAAGTGTGATGTTTGCTGACTTCCATAAATTTGGGAACACTCCCAATTTAAGAGAGGCATTGAAAACCATGGTAAGAGGACCAGAGAGTTCATTGAGGAGAAGACCAACCAGCTTCATGTCAAGCATATCCGCTCCCATCCTGTTCTTGCCAAGGGCCCCTTTAGTGTGTTTAATTGTTTCAGCCTTGGTGACACATTTAAAGTGAAATGGTGGTGCCTCTATTCTTAATGAGTAGTGAGGGGCAGTTTGTCGTTGTTGCGCTTGCGTATCCATGAAATAGTCACTGGGGAGTACACTTGAGAGTTCTGTGAAGGCACTGTTGAGCTCATCGGCAATATCGATGGGTTCCTGCAAGGGCCCCTTTGTGGTAACAAGAAGGTCGGGGGGAGCCTTAGTGACCTTGCCCATCAGGGATTTTAAGGTCCCCCAAAAGTCTCTGCCAGAGCCCCATGTTTTAAGTAGATCCTTGTAATAGGAGGCTTTGGCCTGTCAAATGAGTTTGGTGCAAGCATTTCTGGCTGCCTTGTAGGTGTTTATCGCAGCAGGTGTTCCAGTTGCCTTTGCTATATGCCAACAATTGACTCTGTTCCGTATCATCCAACTGGATTTGCTTATTTTGAGATCTTAAATTCTTTAGTTACCATTTCTTTTTTTTAATCACGACTTGATTTTTGTGCCTTCGCCGGCAGACCCCATCCAACCTACCCCCCAGCCCTGTCCCCCAGAATTACCGGTACTTTCCTTGCCTGGCCCGGGAGTAGTGCCTACGGGGAGTCGGTCTTTATCCTGCTGCCGGCATATTTGGCCCTCCGTTTTTTCTCCTAGGGGCCCCAGCAGTATGCACGAATGCGGGTGGAGGTGCACATGTGCCGTACAGCCCCAGTTATGACCCCTTTCCCCGACCCCATGGCCTAATGCCTGGGAACCCGCTGCACCTGTGCTTCCCCTAGCCTCCAATAGGGGGTCGCCATCGGCCGAGGGTTACCACGCTACCTCCCTGGAGAGGAGAGCTTGCCTGCTGGCAGCTCCATCCAGCTCTGCCCCCCCCCCCCCCGATGACCCAGGCTCGTTCTCAACCCGGTCACCGGCGTGGGTCGCGGTAAGGTGCCAGCACCTCAACCCTCTACGCCACTGGGCCGACCATATTAATTACCATTTTGATTTGCACTGACGCTATAAGATGATCTTAAACATGGAAACATAGAAATTGTTGGCAAATAAGGACCACCAGGACCTTCCAGTCTGCCCGTAAGCCCTACACTTGTTTGTGGCCTCTCACCCTATATGGTCAGCGGCTTTTCACCACACCTTCCCCCCATATGGTTCCCTTATGCCTGTCCCAGGCATGTTTAAATCCCTTGGCCTGGTGGTGCTGAGGGTTGAGGCACTGGATGCCATATCTCATGCCACACCAGCGACCCAGGTTCAGGAACAGACCCAGGTCGGCGGGGGTCGGCAGAAGAGAGGAAGGACTGAGAGTCCCCCGACAGCTCTCCTTCCTCTGGGGTGGGTAGGGGCATTGCATCGCTCCGCAGCGGCACCTAGCGGAGGTCAGGGGCACTGCAAGGGTGTGCACAGTCAAGGGGGAGCACGGCCAGTGTCAGCACATTAGTGCACCGACGCCATTGCACGACTGGCTCCATGGGGGAAAAACATAGTGGAAAATTGCAGGGCGATAGTGGCACCTGATTGGCATGCCCTGTGCCCCCAGACACGAGAGGTGTGCCCCCCTTCCCCCCAGGTTTCCAGGTCCTGGGTGGGTCTCCATGTGCCAGGCTTGTGTGAGGAGAGCATGTCACAGGCCAGTCCTGGTCCTGGGGTGTGGGTCTCGGCGGCTGGACGACTCGCCACCTGCTCCTCAGCGGAGGACAGGATAAATAATGACATGATAAATCCCTCCACAGTGCTTGCTCCCACCACTTCCTGTAGCAAACTATTCCATGCGTCCACCACCCTCTCCATGAAGAAAAACATCCTCACATTTCCCCTTAACCTGCCACCTTACAATTTCATATCACGCCCTCTCGTTCTTGTACTCCTCCTATATTGGAAGATGTCTCTCCCCTGCACCTTGTTTATGCCCAAAAGGTACTTGAATATTTCTATCATGTCTCCCCGATCCCTCCTCTCCTCCAGCGAGTACATACTGAGGTCCTTTAATCTCTCCTCATATGTTTTCTTGTACAGGCCCTGTACCATCTTTGTCACCCTTCTCTGGATTGCTTCCACCCTGTCAATGTCTTACGAAGACGTGGCCTCCAGAATTGTACATAGTACTCTCGGTGTGATCTCACCAGTATTTTATACAATGGCATCACTACCTCCCGCCTTCTGCTAGTGATACCTCTGCTATACACTCCAGCATGCCACTGGCCCTCCCTGCAGCCTCTGCACTCTGCTTAGACACCTTTAGGTCATCTGAAATAAGATCCAGTTCCCTTTCTTCCTAGGTGATTGTCAGCAGCTCCCCCCCCCCCCATCCTGTAGCATTCCCCAGGGTCCCTGCATCTCAGGTGCATTATTTTCCATTTCTTTGAATTAAACCTCAGTTGCCACACCTCAAGACTATTTTTCAAGCTTCCCCAAGACCCTCTTCATTTTCTCCACCCCGTCTGGAGTATCCACCATTGTAGATCTTGGTGTTATCTGCAAACAGGCAGACCTTTCCCATCCAGCCCTTCAGCAATGTCGCTAATGAAGACATCACAGGACTGGCCCAAGGACTGATCCCTGAGGTACCCAGCTGGTCACCCCCCCCCCCGATTGGATCCCATTTACCACCACCGTTTGCCTCCTATCCGTTAGCCAGTTTCTAACCCAGTTTACCACCTTGTGCCCCATGCCCAGACTATCTATCTTGTTAACCAACCTTTTATGGTGGGATGGTGTCGAAGGCTTTGCTGAAATTGAGGTAGGCGACATCCACCCCCCCACCCCAATTTACTTCCTTCGTCACCCAGTCAAAAAAACTATCAGATTCATTTAACATGACCTTCCTGCTGTGAATCCACATAGCCTTGAATTCTGGGCATCACTGGATTCCAAGTGTGCCACTATTCTTTTCTTAAGCAGTGCCTCCATGATCTTACCCACTATTACGCGGAGGCTGACTGGCCTATAATTCCCTACCTCCTCCCTACTACCACTTTTGTGTAGAGGGACTACCTGTGCCCTCTTCCAGTCCTCTGGAACCACTCCTGTGTTGAGTGACTCTGGGAACATGGCTGCCAGAGGTGCTGCTAGTTCTCTTCCCAGCTCCCTTACTATCCTCGGGTGTATGCCATCTAGTCCCATTGCTTTGTCCACCTTCAGTTTTGTGAGCTCCTCCAGGACTCTCTCCACTGTGAATGGACTGTTGTCCACCCCTCTCCTTTGTATCTGTTGCCCAACTGTGGTCCCTGACCTTCCCCCTCTTCTGTCAATACTGAACAGAAGTATTTATTCAGTATATCTGCCTTTTCTTGGTCTCCCTCCTTACACTCGCCTTCATCCCCTTTAAGCCTTACAATATCCCCCCTCCCGGCTTTTCTTCTTTCGCTGATGTACCTGTACAATGTCTTGTCCTCTTTCTTCACCATCTGCACTAATCCTTTCTCAGTTCACGCCTTTGGGCTCCTAACAGCCTTCCCCATTTCCACTAGGCACACCTCCCTGTCTTCCTCCCTTTGGGTCTCCTTATATTTCCTGAAAGCTGCCACTTTATCCCTTACTTCGTCTGCCACCTCTTTCGAGAACCATAGTGGCTTCCTCCTTCACTTGCCTTTGGATACCACCCTAATGCACTGGTTCGTCACTTCCGCTATGGCTCCTTTTAGGTGTCCCCACTGCTCATCTCCCCATTTCAGCAAAGTCTGCCCTTCTTAAGTCTAAAACCTTCGCCTCTGTGCGACTTGACCGAGTCCATGTCCCCATGCTAAACCACACTACTGTATGTGGTGGTCGCTGGACCCCAGCTGTCCTACCTGGACTTCTGTGATTCTGTTCCCATATCAAGCATACCACTTCTTACTTTCCTATCCTCTGATAGAAACAATTTCAAGTGATTTAGCCTACTTTCATAGTCGAGATTTTTTAAATCTTGGAACCATTTTTGTGGCCCTATGTTGGACTTGTTCCAGTTATTTAAATTCACCTTTCATAAAAGGATTCCATAAAGAAGATGCATAATCCAAGATGGGTCTTATATATGACCTTTATATAGGTATAATACAGTCTTCATCTTTTGATATAAATGTTCCTTTAATATTAGAAAGAAGTCTATTTGCATAATTATTTTCTTATATTTTCTATTTTTGTCCCCTTCTCTCACCACAGTTGTACCTCTCTCTCAGGAACAACCAAGGCATCCTAGGCTGGAGCTCCACCTACTTGCGTCTCTTCTTGGTGCTGGTGCTCCACGCTGCCTTGGCTTACCCCCCGGTGGGGAAGGAGGAAGCAGCTCCCCATTCCACTCCCCCCTACCTGCTTAATGTCCTAGTCAGGCGGCTGACCAAGATCGCACAGTTTCGGTCGTTACTTGATGCTATGGTGCCAGGGTCTGTCGCCGGGTCAGCTGCGAGGCCATTTTTCTGGTTTTTCATTCCTCCCCCGAGGAGTCGGCATGCATGGAGAACCAAGGAGCGGGCACACAAGGTTTACAAATGCTATGGAACCCGGCCGGCGTCCTTTCTCTCCCAAGCGGCAGCAATACCACTGCACCAATGGGCCAGCTCAAGTCTATTTGCATAATTGATATTGTACTGCATTGTTTACTAAATGTTAAATCCCTACTTATCAGAACGCCAAGATCTTTTTCAGCAACAACTTTCTTCAATAAAGTCCCAACGAATGTATATTTATGATTTTTTTTTTCCATGTGCATTACCACATACTTATCTGTATTAAACTGCATCTTATTTTCCTCCACCCACATTTCAATTTTCTTTAAATCATCCGATACATTATGTCTATCCGTAAAAATGTGGTAACTAGGGATGGGAATGCCTTACTTCAGGAAAAGCCCCATGAGGCAGTCCAGAGGAGGGCAACTAAAATGGTGCAGGGAGTCCAGGACTGCCCTCTTCATATGGTTTTTGCACCAGAAACCATGTGAAGAGAGACTAAAGAAGCTTACTATGTATACCCTCGAGGAAAGAAGCGAGAGGAGGGACATGATAGAAACTTTCAAGTATCTTAAGGGAATCAACAAAGTCCAAGAGGATAGCATCTTTCAGAAAAAGAGATGTGCAAGAACAAGGGGGCACAATTTGAAGATAGAAGGGGGACAGCTCGGGGCGACATGAGGAAGTATTTTTTCACAGAGAGGGTAGTGAATGCATGGAACAGCCTTCCTGAAGAGGTTGTTGGGTCAAAAACAGTGGGGGAATTTAAGAAAGCATGGGGCAGACATAAGGCAATTATAGTGGGGGGTTGCAGGAAGTAGGCTGTTGGTTAACTAGGATCTGCAGCTTATCCAACAGGTAGCAAAATTAGCAGACTGGGAGGGCCAAGCGGTCCTTATCTGCCACCAAAGTCTCTATTTCTGTGTTTCTATGATATATACCACAACATTATCTCACTTGAATTGAGCAGGTTAACAGTTAATCCTGAAATTACTACTAAAAGTACTGACAAGAGGGGAGGGGGTACTGTTGTGGTCGTGTCTAGAGAACAATATAAAGGTGCAACTTTGTCACAATTAAGAGATAAAAAAAGTTACAAACTGTTGCAAAATTATCTATTTTTTTTTTTTTTTTTTATTGGACCTTTTTCTGTACCTCCATTGACCTGACAGGGGCTATGACCCCTCCTTCGGAGAGGTACGCCCTCTGGCCTCACTGACTGCTCCTTCCGGCCCCCCCCGAATTTCTCCCACAGTTCCCACCCCCAGTGGTGGAGCCAAGGTGAGGAGTCCCCCGCTAATCTCCCCCCCCCAGAACACAACAATCTAGAATGGGGGGGGGGGGCAGCCATACAGGACCGATCAGGGCCATCACAGGTCCTTCCAGGTCCCAGTTTTTCCTCCCACACCATATGCTCGTGCAATGGGCAGAGAAGGTGCCTCCACCTCTGCGAAGGTAGCCAATAACCCTGGGCATGGGCCAACCCCCTTGCGCTTGCATCTGCACTGACCACCAGCCACCGCTGGGCATCAGTCGACAGCGCACGGCGCCAACCCCCCTCCCTTGCAGAAGGAGAGCAGTCCTCTGGACACTCAAACCTTTCCTCCCACAGCCGACCCCCGAACGACCAGAGTCCATTCCCGAACCTGGGTCACTGGCATGGCGCGAGGTGTGGCATCCAGTGCCTCAACCCTCAGCGCCACCGGGCCGGCCTAAATATACAGGTTACTCACCTGTAACAGGAGTTCTAGGAATGGTATATGTTGTTCATCCACACTTATTGGCAGGTTCCTTGCCGCTTTAAATCTTGCCGGAAGGTCTTCTGTTGGCTCCTCCCACCCACCCGGTGGTAAAACTCCTGCTCGCCCCATGACGCCAGATCTGGCCCGCTGGAGCTGGTTGTGCTTCGGGAGGTGTTTAGGAATGTGGATGAACAACATATACCATTCCTTGAACTCCTGTTACAGGTGAGTAACCTGTATTTTAGGGACATGGATATGTTGTTCATCCACACTTATTGGCAGACTCCTAGCAGTTCTCCGGGAGGAGGAGGCAAGGACACAATTCGATACTTACTTGGGAAATAAAGACTGGAGAACTGAGGCCCCAAAACCAGCATCCCGGCGTGACTCAAGGTCGATGTGGTAATGGGTAATAAAGGTGTGTGCTGACTTCCAGGTAGCAGCCCTGCAGATTTCCTGGATAGGGACGTCCCTGGAAGCAGCCACCGATGCAGCAGTATGACGGGTAGAATGAGCTCTTATCCCTCTGGGAGGCTCCATGCCCGCCAACTTATAGCAGAGATCTATGCAGGAGGTGACCCACCTGTCTATCGTCCGTTTGGCTGCAGGTCTGCCAGATGCGGCTTCAGTGTAGGTGACAAACAGCTGGCGAACCTCTCTCCAAATTTCAGCCGTGCGCTCCTTATAATAAGCGAGCGCCCTTCTAGGGTCCAGAGTATGGAGCCTATATTCGGCCTCCGAGGTGTGATTGGGGTAGAACACCGGCAGAGTCAGCACCTGGTTAAGGTGAAACTCCGACACCACCTTCGGAAGGAATTTCGGGTGGGGGCGCAGGACAACCTTGTCCCTGTGGAAGACCAGGTAAGGAGACTCGATGCAAAGCGCCTGGAGCTCTCCCATCCTTCTGGATGACGTGATAGCCACCAAGAAGGCAGTCTTCCACGATAGGTGAGAGAGTTCACACCTGTGCATTGATTCGAATGGCTTGCCCATGAGCTTTGCCAGTACCAGCAGTAGATCCCACGGAGGTGGAGATTCTCACACCGGAGGGGAAATGTGATCAAGGCCTTTGAAAAAGCGCCCGACCACCTTTTCCTGCGCCACCGACTGCTTCCCGGCCCGCGCCCGGTAAGCAGAGCTGGCTGCCAGGTGCACCTTTAGGGTCGTCGACCTAAGCCCTTGACAAGAAAGGGACCATAAATAGTCCAAAATGCTTGCCACAGAACAGGAGGAAGGGTCCAGGCCCTTGCCCTGACACCAAATGGAGAATCTCTTCCATTTGAAGGCGTAGCATTTTCTGGTCGACTCCTTACGGGACGCCTCAACCACATTGAGGACCTCGTCGGAAAGACCCAAGGCCTGGAACTCTAGCCGCTCAGGAACCAGGCCGTCAGGTGCAGGGATTGAAGGTCCGGATGGAACACCTTCCCCCGATTGACTGAAAGCAGGTCCGGGCGAGCTGGAAGCTGGCTCGGGAGCCTGGAGCTGAGGCTGAGGAGATCTGGGTACCAGAACTGGTGGGGCCTTTCTGGGGCTATCAGGATCACCTGCGCTTTGTCCCTCCTTGCTTTGAGAAGCACCTTGTGAATCAAGGGAAATGGGGGAAAGGCGTAGAAGAGGCCCGGGGTCCACAGCCTCGAGAAGGCATCCCCCTGCAGCGAGCCCTGCTGAGGGGGGGCGGGCATGAAACAGCCTCAGCTTCGCGTTCTCCTTGGAGGCAAACAGGTCCACCTGAGGTGTGCCCCAGGGAGAACAGATCTTGTACTACCACCGCAGGAGAGACCACTCGTGAGATGCAGCCCCTATCCGGCTCAGGGCATCGGCCAGGGTGTTGGAGGCTTCTGCCACATGAATGGCTAGAAGATCCGCCTCCAGGCTGTGCACAAGTGACCAAATGCGGAGAGCTTCCTTGCATAGAAGTATGGAGCGCCTCACGCCCTGGCGGTTCAGGTAGTACATGGTCGTGGTATTGTCCGTCTGGACTCGGACCACTTGACCCCGGAGAAACGGAGCAAAGGCGGTGAGAGCTAGGCGGACCGTCAGAGCTCCAGCAGGCTGATGTGGCATCGGGACTCCCGCGGGGACCAGAGGCCGTGCACTTGGTGTTCCCCCAGATGGGCACCCCAACCCATCAGAGAGGCGTCGGTCGATAGAGAGACCGTCGGCTCGGGGCGGACAAACGGGATGCCCTCCTGCAGATGAAATGGAACGGTCCACCACTGGAGAGAGTTCCACATCTCCCGGGTCACTATCACTAGCTGGTCCAAAGGATCGCAGTGTTGTGACCACTGGCTGGCCAGTCCCCACTGAAGGGGGCGCATGTGCCAGCAGGCCCAACGGACCACGCTGGTACAGGCCGCCATAAGACCCAGAAGGTGCAGGAAGTCCCGGGCAGGGCGTGATTGCCCAACCAGAAATGATTGGGCAAAGGAGGTAAGAACCTCAGCCCTGTCCGCCGGGAGCCGTGCTCTGGCTCGAAGAGAGTCGAGCTCTGCCCCGATGAACAGGATCACCTGCTTCGGCTTGAGTTCCGACTTGGCCTCGTTGATGAGAAGGCCAACTCGAGAGCAAACCTGGAGGGCCAGATCTCTGGACCGCTCCACCTCCCATCTGGAGGAGGCTGCTATCAGCCAATCGTCCAGGTAAGGGTACACCCGGACCCCTCGGCACCGCAGGAATGCTGTCACCACTGCCATGCATTTGGTGAAGACCCTGGGAGCTGGAGATAAGCCAAAGGGCATGGCTCGGAACTCGAAGAGGGATCCCTCCGCTCGAAAGCGGAGGAATCTCCGATGTGACGGACGGATAGGGACGTGAAAGAACACGTCCTGTAGGTCCAGAGAGCAGAACCACACGCCGTGTTCTAGAGATGGTATTATCTGCGCCAGAGTGACCATCCTGAAGGTTCGAGACCTTAGGAACTTGTTCAGGTCGTGTAGGTCGAGAATGGGGCGCCAGCCCCCCGTCCGTTTCGGAACCAGGAAATACCTGGACACGAACCCCAGGTCTGAAGGGGGGTCCTCTACCTCCGTGATCACCTCCTTTTGGAGGAGGAGAGCGATGTCGGCTCGGCGAGCCGCCAGTGAGGCTGCGGACCCCGAGGCCCCCCGAGGTGCGACGGCTCTGAAGGGCGGGGCCTGCTCGAATTCCAGAGGTAGGCCTTTTCCCACCACCTCCAGTACCCACCTGTCCGTGGTAACAGCGGACCAGGCGGAAAGGAAGTGTCTGAGCCATCCCCCCACGGGGGGAACCAGGGGTGAGGTGACAGGGATGGGGGCGACACCCCTCAGCCCGTCACTGGGCAGGCTTGGAGGCGGGACTGGCCGAGGGACCTCCTGGGCCTTTACCTCCCTGCTTCCTGTTGGAGGAAGCCGACGGCTTGGGCTTGGGATACCAAGGTCGAGCCTGCTGGCCCTGACGTTGCTGGGCCGGGTGCACCGCGGGCGCAGAAGGACGAAAGGGCTTAGGCTGTGGCTTGCAGCCTTTGTCCTTCTGAGCAGAAGAGACCGAGTCCAAGGTAGCATTGGACTTCTCGATCCTCTGCAGGTGACCTTCCACCCCAGGGCCGAACAGGTCAGTCCCCAAAAGGGGAACATCCGCCAACTTGTGCTGGGTGTCCGAGGTAAAGGTGGATATCCTCAGCCAAGCCCGACGACGCATGGCCACTGCGGCCGCCACAGACCTGGCACATGAGTCCCCGATGTGTATCGCAGTCTGAAGCTGCTGTTTAGCCACTGCCCTGCCCTGGTCCCGCACCTGCCTGACCGTAGTCTGCAGATCTGTGGGAAGATGAGGGACAACCTCATCCAGGGAGCCCAACAGGGCGTGAGAAAAATGTGCCATGAGGACCGCCAAACTGGCCTGACGAGGCAGAGAGAGAGACGAGATAGACTTTTCACCGGCATAATCCAATTTCTTGGATTCCTTGTCGGAGGTTTGTCCATCCCTATGCTTCCCGCACGCGGAAAACGCTGTCGGTAACCACCCTCGGCCGAGGGGTGTTCCAAAACTGGACAGGGAACTGGTAGGGACCGTGATACTTCCTGGCCAACCTGGTCAGGCGCAGGGCAGGAAGCAGGACGCTGCCAAAGTTCCAGGCCGACCTACTATGGCTTCGCCACTGGAAAGGCCTCGTGAGGAGAATCCCTCAGTCCAGAATCTCTGTGAGGGGATACCTGGCCTGCTTAGAACGGGTTCGAGCTTCATCCCGGTGGACTCCGAGATGAGTCGAAGCAACCCTAAGAAGGACGAAGGGCTATCGTCCATTGACTGCCGTCCCGAGGACTCCAAGTCCATGCGCTTGGAGAAGAAAGAGGAACCATCATCAGACTCAGAAGAGTCCTCAAAGAGCTGCCTCGGCCCTGAGCCACCCTCCACCTGCCGAGGTTTATCGGGAGTGAGGGTGACAGACAGCCTATGGAGCAAACCCAAAGCCGACCGAGAATTTTTGGTCGGAGCCCCAACTAATGGCTGTGGAGGCGGAGGTTCCACCAGAATCGGTGGGGCAGCTGGAACTGGCCGAACAACCGGCCTGAGAACAGGCTCCTCGACTACAACGAGGGGTTGTTTCGGCTGCTCCGGTGACAGCCACTTAATGGCCGGGGAAGACGACTGGGTTGGCTTATTCCCGGTCAAAAGGAGCTGTTGCCACATAAGTTCCTCGTACCTCCGACACAACTGCCAAGCTCCCTCGTCCGAGGGAAGAGCGGGGCGCGCGCCATACACGGTGCCGAGACCGCCTATGGTGGCGGGATCGGTTGGACCGCTGAGGATGTCCGAGACCAAGAGTCTCGACTAGGCCGAGGAAGGCGAGGAGAAGTGTCGGAAATCGGCACTCCCCTCGGCTCGGACGATCCCACCGAAGGCTCCGGAACCGGAGGCACAGACGAGCCGACGGGATCCTCAACTCCCACTGGGGGAACCGGGGAGAGGGGATTCTCAGCTTCTCCAGCTGACAACCCGTCTAACGGGTCGAGAAAAATCTCGACCGCGTCGACAGGAGTCTCGGTCAACTGGCCTGACGGGGACACCGTGAAGCCAGTGGCCGAAGCTGAGGGGTCGACCGAAGTCGACTGTCGACAAGGGAAGGGGGATCTTTCCCGCTCCCAAAAGCGTCGACGGAGAGACTTACTTTTGCTCTTTTTGGACCTGGAAAAAGGTCCAGAAGAAGTTGGACCCTCACCTTTGGTCGAGAGGGTCAGACAAAGCTCCTTAAAAGAAGCCGAGTACAAGGCACCGAGAGAGAGAGCGGACAAATGCCGCAGCCGAGGTAGAAGCGGCCCGCGCCACCTCCTCTTCGAGGGCGATCATCTGCTCTAGCTGATCCACCGAGCCTGCCGCCGCGGACACCGCCAATCGGGCCTCTTTAGATTTCACCGGGGAATTCTTTCTCGCCCCAGTTGTAATCGGGCAGCACAGTCTTCAGCGACGAGGGCTGAAAAGGAAGAGCACAAGTCGCAGGCCGCGGGTCGTACTCAAGGCCCAAGCAGTAGACGACGTGAGTGCGGATCCGCCCTAGACATCTTCTGCCCGCAAGGGCACCAAACCGGAGTCGATTTGTCCATCGCAGCTGCGAGGAGAAGAAGACCAAAGTCTTTTAGCAAAAACTTTTAATTTCGAACTTTTCGAAGAATTAGGAACCAGTCTTAATCGCAACGCGTTAAGGAGGGAACCTGAGCTTCCAAGCGGTAAGGAAGATCTGGCGTCATGGGGCGGAGCCGAGAGTTTTACCACCCGGGTGGGTGGGAGGAGCCAGCTTGAAGACCTTCTGGCAAGATTTAAAGTGGCAAGAAACCTGCCAATAAGTGTGGATGAACAACATATCCATGTCCCTAGAAATGGTTTTTAAAGAAAAAATGGACAAACTTGTTAATGGAGTACTGTGAACAGTTGCGTTATGATGAAGTGAATTTTATTAGGGTAAAACACTTTGTCCATCCCATAATATACCTCTTACCCAAGATTCATAAGTCTCCCACCAACCCACCTGGTAGACCTATAGTCTCTGAGATAGGCTACATTTCAGAAAATCTTTCAAGGTATGTAGATTTCTTAATTAACAAAATAGTATTGGGAACATCGGCCTGTCTCAGGGACACCATGGACATTTTAAATAGATTCCAGGATTTGGGCTGGCAGAAGACTTGTAAATTTGTGACTACCAAGTCTTTATACACAGCATTCCTCATGATGAGGGTATTAAACATTTTTGTCGGAGACAATAGGGGATTTTT
Organism: Neoceratodus forsteri; assembly: GCA_016271365.2. Lineage (NCBI taxonomy): Eukaryota > Metazoa > Chordata > Ceratodontiformes > Ceratodontidae > Neoceratodus > Neoceratodus forsteri. The sequence goes on along the minus strand of CM028130.1, from coordinate 957,651,437 downwards.
CCAGTGGTGCCCTCTGACTTTATTCTCCAAGCTGTGGATTATAATTTACATCATAACTATGTTTTATTTGATGATCATTTTTACTTACAGGTTCAAGGTAAGACAATGGGTGCCACAATGGCCCCCTCTTAAGCTAATTTATACTTGGAGTGGTGGAAGGAACAATGGTATTCAATGCAGAGAATTATCCACACATGGAGCGGGGTGGATAGTCAGATGGCACTTTATTGATGACATCATATTGGTTTAGTCAGGCTCATTGGAAAAAGTTGGTCAATTTGTTTCTTGGCTTAATGTGAATAATTTTAATTTAGTTTACATACTTGGTGAATTGGAAGTGTATTGAATTTCTGCATGTTCTTTTGTATGTGACGAATCAGGAGTGGTGTGATGAAAATCTCCACACCGGGAACTTCTAATTCACTGCCACTGCCAGGTTTTTACCAGGACTGGGAAACCTGCATCTTACCTCCTCCTCCTTGCTCAGGCTTAGGAAGGTCAACACAATAACCGAGGGTAGAGCGTCTTCTGAAGACGGACTGCAAACAGAGTCCAGCAGAAACAGTAAAATTACCTTTTTAAATAACCAAGCAGTCACACGACTTATGAAAAATAGGTTCTTTACTAGAAGAACTATAAGTATTTACAAACAGGGTACTTTTACAGTGAAACAAAAGGATTACCAGTTTACTAAGAAATAGAAAATTAATGAAGTAACAACAGTTGACAGATAGAAAAACTGAGCTTCCCTCACTCTTAAAATCTATTTACCTGCTGAAAGCTGAACAAACACTCTTCTCTGAACCAGCCTGCCAGCACAGCAGTTGTATTACCGCTTGTGGCGCCGGCAACTGGGGTTTGGCAATGAGCCCGAGTCACTGGAGGGTGGGCCGGGGGAAGGAGGATTAAGCACCCAAGAGGCACTCTCCTCCTCCATCAAGGGAGGGATGCCACTCCCGCTGCAGCACTGCCATCTGGATGCACACAGGTGGAGGTGCAGCAGACGGCGCCACATGGGTGGGGAGGACATTGGCTGGGATCTGGAGCAGCGTCACGTCTCAACGTGCACCTGTCTCCTCGGACTTCCTTGGCTGCTACTATCTTTGAAGGAAATGGGGAGAAAAACAGAAAATGGCACCATAGCTGTGCCTGGCGACGGGGTGCAGTATGGTCCTGAAGCATCAGTTGGAGGCCTAACACATATGGTGTAAGTGAGGAAGCTGCTGGACCTCCTGCTTCCCTGCCCAGGAGGTAATCTGTGGCAGGAGGGGGGCTGAGAGGATTGAACGCCAGGGCTTAGTCTGCCCCCCCCCCCCACGGGAGTCCCTGAAGAAAAGGCCAGCTACAGAGAGAAGGGGGCACGAGTATAAAAAATAAACACTCTTCCCTAAGCTGTATTTCTTACCAGATATCTATCTGCAGGGCTCTGGTCTCTAGACGTTGCAGGTCCGAGAGAGGGAGCTGAACCTCTGCTCCCTACTTTCTACCCTTTCGCAGTAGGGAAGGGTCTCTCCCCTTTGAGTAACAGTTCCCCACTGTCCACATGATGAATGACATCATCCGAGCCAAATGGCTGTGAGGAGTGGTCTCACCCCTTTGAGTGAAAGTTCCCCACTCTTCCCCAAGGTGAATGACATCATCTGAGCCAACTGGCTGCTTCACACCCCAACAGCCTTTGTCCAGGTTTATTATCCTGTTTTGCAGGGTGTCTGAGATGTCCAACCCAATGCCCGTGCCTTTCAGGATGTCTGAGGTGTTCAACACTGCACTCTCCCACCTGCCTTTCTTTGCTTTTATGAAAAATTGTGTCCTACCCAAAACTAGCTGCATTTTCTGTTCCAAACATATACTACTGCCAATGCCACCTGCTGATACTTTGTATACACTGTATTATTGTATCTCACTTTATTTGTATTATTACTATTTTCTTGTGTGTTGCATACCATGGGCTGGATATTCAAACTACGCCATTCTGTGGCGCAAGCCCTTGCGCTGCTCAATAAAGTTGTGCAGGGGTGTGGCCGGGGCGATATTCAACGGAGTTATGCTATTGAGCAACCTTTGAATATCGCCCCCTGGCCACAGCCACTGTGCATGGCGCAGTGGAACTTGCGCCACCGCAAGTGGTCAGAGTGGAGCATTCAAGATGCGGTGGCGGAAGTTCCATTGCGCCATGTGCAAATTTCCGATATTCAAAAGGTGACATGCAAATAGGGCCATAATTCATGCACGGAGGGCCACTTGCATCTAATTACGGCCCCATTTGCATGCCATTAGCATGCAGGTGCGCCGATCCCCAATGACTTGCGCCTGGTGCCCTGCCAGGGCAGCCGCCGGGGACCGACGCCTCTGCAGCCCGATCGGCGTGAGCATCCACCGACTGGCCCGGATCGCAGGCATACTGTATAAGAACCCCGCAGACTTGTCTGATCACTGGCATACTGTATACAGAACCCCCGACTGGCCCGATCACGGGCAGAACGGAGTTCATCCCTCCCCCAAATACCAATATCCCTGGTGGTCCAGTGGACCGTGAAGCCCGTTGGGGATTAGAGTCAAACCCTCCCCAAAGTCCAATTTCCTGGTGGTCCCCCACCCGCTCCCCGTCAGACGGTAGGCGGCAGCACCCACCCGCCTGCCGCCCGCCACCTAAGCCTGGTGAGGGCTGCACGCCCATTGGTTCAGGAGACAGAGCCAATAGGTGTGCAGCCCTACACTGAGGCAGTCCAGATATGTGAATGAATCTGACTGCCTTTAGGCAGAGATGCACGCCCATTGGCTCGTGTTCCTGAACCAATGGGCGGTAGCCTCACCGAGCGTCAGTCGGGCGGGTGTGCTGCCGTCACTGTTGACAGGAGGGGGAGCGGGTGGATGGGGAGGGGGCCACTGGACCACCAGGAAACTGGACTTTGGGGTTGACTCTATGCGCGTGATCGGGCTTCGCGGTCCACTGGACCAGCAGGGATATTGGTATTTGGGGGTTTGAACTCCATTCTGCCCGCGATTGGGCCAGTCGGGGAGTTCTATACAGTATGCCCGCGATCGGGCCAGTCGGGTGGGGGGTTCTTATACAGTATGCCCGCGATCGGGCCAGTCGGGGGTTTTGTACAGTATGCTCGCGACCGGGCCAGTGGGGGTTCTATACATTATGCCCGTGATCGGGCTAGTGGGGGGAGAGTGTGTCTGCCCACGATCAGGCTACGGGGTTACTACAGACCGCGATCGGGCTCGCGGGGGGCACATGGAACAGTGGAGGGCCACCCGCAGGGGTGGCAGCTGCTGTGTTGCGCCTGCACGCGGCAGCTCACCTGTGGGTGGCCCTCGATGTATTCCTTTTTTTTTTTTGGCTCAAAGTTGTGCAGGCGCAGGTAGGTGGTTACGCCTGCACAACTCTGCACAGCCCGGCTGAATATCGGGCTGTGCAGTTTATGCATGGTTCCTCCCCATCAGCTTGAGCATGCCTTCATTAGCATTGCACTGTTGCTCAGCATGACTTGGGGGTGCGCAACTGCCTCCTGCTGAATATCGCAGAATGGCGCAATTTCGGACTTGCGCATGGCGCAACCCTTTTGAATATCCAGCCCCATGTATATTGTCCCTTGTCCCTTGTTCCTTGTTAACAAACCCAGGTCCACCTCGAAAATGCACTTGCTCAATGGCGATCGCCTGGTTAAATAAAGACTTTGATTGATTGATTGATCTGTAGATTAGTTCCCATGAGAAAGTTATACTGAGCAGCTGGGCTGGCCAATATTTCCTATGAAACCTGCCTGGACATGTGACCCTGGAAGCCATGTTTATGTCCACTTGCAAACAGCAGAACATATAACAAAAGCATAATTACACTAGCAAAAGAAATAAAAAAATTAACAGATCAGTCTGGTTCCATGTCCATCACAAGTGGTACAAAGTGACACTTTTAAAAAAGTGACAGCTGGTAATGCCCTACACAGAGCTGAGAGCAGGCATCCATGCAGATTAATACTATCCCTGTGGGGCAATTTCTCAGAATCAGGAGAAACTTTCTCACAGAGGAAAGCTTTGAAATTCAGTCAAGAACTGAAGAACCATTTCAAGTCCAGAGGTTATTCAGGATGAGGTTTTTTTAATTGAATCTTTTTTATTGTAGAACTTTTTCCAAGCAATATATTACAGCTCTAGCAGAGTGGTGTAATAAAGTACAGTCATTACAGGACATTAGACATGATACAGAATTGTAAAGCCTCAGATTAAGTCAATCAATTACTGACATTATTCCTATCTTTACTTCACCAGGACGAGTGTTTAATAAAGTACACAGAAGGGCAAAGGAGACTAAGAGAAATCATTAATGACTCCAATTCAAATTTGATAAACCGGAGGTAACTTTTGTTACAAAACTGACACCTCTGGCACTAAAATTAAGGTACCTGTCTTAAAGCACTGATGGCACCAAACACACTGCACTCAACTGAAACAATGAAGAAAGGCAGCAAGGGTAAAGTTACTTTGCACAGCCTTTAATTTCGGACATAATACACCATGTAAATCACTCCTGCACCAACAGGGCCCAGCGCTTCGCCTCTACAAGGCTTCCAAGTGGCTAATGGATAACGTATTGACTCACTTTTTAAAGTCACTCCCAGTTGTGACATTACTTCATTACCTACAAATTCATTGGTTCTTACAAAATTTCAAAAAGTTTCTAACATATCTTTATGAAAAGTACACAAACTCAGTGTGTAAAGCATAAGAGTATTTTTTCACAGAGAGTGTGGTGGACGCATGGAACAGCCTTCCTGAGGAGGTTGTGGGGTCTAAAACTGTGGGAGAATTCAAGAATGCATGGGACAGACATAAGGCAATTTTTGTGTGGAGTAGGAAGAAATAGGCTGTTGGTTAACTCGGATCTGCAGCTTATCCTGTAGGTAGGGAAATGGGCAAACTAGGTGGGCCAAGCGGTCCTTATCTGCCGTCAAAGTCTAGGTTTCTATTAACGAGCAGCTGAAAGGGACTCGATGCAGTTCCGTATTATTATACACCATAGTTAATAACTAACATAGAGACTTGCATTACATTTCTACATATGTCATAACTTATAACTGTATGTTAATGTCTATACCTTCTAAATATTCTGCTAAGTAAACCCAAGCAAATTCTCAGTTAAGTGACATTAATTAATAGAATTTATTATGTAGCTGTAAGCACACTCCATTCATTTTTTTTTGTCCAAGTATGAAAGATTGAAAATGTAAGTAATAACTCATTCTGGGTCAACATGTTTGCTCCACCAGATAGTTCTACAACTGGATGTTGGGAACCGATGTAAAAGAAATGGACGCAAAGATGCGATACCTCTCCACCCCAGCCACTGCCGCACCCCTAGCCGACCTTTTCAATCTATCCTTCTCCCTGGGCAAGATACCAACAGCCTGGAAGCTGGCCACCATTATTCCACTACCAAAAGCAGGTGACCCCTCCTCCCCAGGAAATTACCGACCCATCTCCCTACTTCCTATCCTGGCCAAACTCCAGGAATGACTGGCCCTGTCCCAACTCACCCCTTACCTAGACGCCTCTTCCTTTTTCACACCTTTCCAATCGGGATTCGGAAAATCCCACTCAACCAACACCTCCCTACTTCGAGTCACAGGTGATATCCTTACGAGTATAGACAAAGGACACATCACTTCTGCCATTTTCATTGACCTAGCCAAGGCATTTGACACAGTCTCCCACTCTCTACTCCTCTCTAAACTCACCGTCGCAGGGCTCTCCACTACAGCCACTAACTGGTTCCATGACTACATAGTAGGCAGGCGACAAGTAGTCAAAATTGCCTCTCACACCTCCCACCCACTGTCTGTCCCTGCAGGTGTCCCCCAAGGCTCTGTCCTGGGTCCCCTTCTTTTCTCCATCTTTCTAAATGACCTCCCAGCAGCTTGCTCACACTCCTCTATACAGATGTACGCAGATGACATTGTCCTATACTTCTCTGGTCCCACAACCCTCAGTGTAGCAATCCAACTCCAGGAAGATTTCAACTCTATCCAGAACTGGTTCAGGTCTAACCAGCTATTTCTTAATTCTAAAAAAACCATATAGCTAACTTTTGGCTCACCACAAAGACTCTCCCGCCAAGGTCCCCATTTGCCCACAAACCCTGGGCGGAACCCCCCTGAAATCTGTACGAGCTTCAGATACCTGGGTGTATGGCTAGACCAACACCTAGATTTCTCCGCTCATACCACCTCTCTACACAAGCGACTACTCCCCAAACTTGGGGCACTACACCGAAACAAAAGCTGCCCCCCTACACAGACAAGGCATGCCATTGTACAAAAAATGATCCTTCCCGTGATCGACTACAGAGATATAGTTTACTCCATCGCCCCCGGGTCCGCCCTGGCCAGCATAGACACCCTGCTCTACTCCTTCTGCCGTTTCATCCTCGGCTGCCCCCAAACAACACACCACTGCGACCTCTATAGGTCATTAACTCTGCCATCCCTACATGACCGTAGACAATCCAACTGCGCCAGATTCACAGCCAAATACTGGTCCAACTCCCTTCCCCTCTTATCTGTCCTCTGCCCTCTCCCAACAACCGTCACCTACGTACTCCCTTAGAAGTTTTAACCATAAACTGCTTCATGTCCCATTTATGCGTACATCTAAAGGCCAGGCCGCTTTTAATTACCATTTACCTCAGACCTGGAACGCCCTGCCTGCCACCATCATACACGCACCAAATACCCCCCTATGAAACAAATTACTCAGTGCACATTTCACCTCCAGTTGCTCCTGCTTCAGTTAAGAATTTTACTCAAATGTCTAGCTGCTATAAACTCATATGTACTGTACAGTAATCTACCCTCTGTGTCTCCATACTGATTGTGAGTATACTACCCTTGGATGTAACTCTCCCCCAAATATATAATTTTCCCCCAAATATGTTATGTACATTGCCTTGCTCGTTTCTGTACTGTCTAAGCACTCCAATTTATAATATGTGGTCCAGGCCCCAAGTGCATCTGGAATCGAGCATGTTGCTCAGTGCCTTTCTAGCTAAACTCGTAAATAAATAAATAAATAAGATATGGATCCCCAGGATGTGCGATAATCCAGAAGGATGACCGAAGTATACAGAATCGGCCACCTGCAGGACTGAAAATAAGAACTGCATTACCAGTGTAGAACCTAGAGCAAGGAAGTAATGAATCTTTGTAAGGTTAGAGTATAGGTCTGTTTCATTTTCTGGTGTATATTTTAGAATGTTATAGTTATAGTTATAAAAATAAGGGGTTGTGCTCTTTTTCTTTCCCTTGGGCCACAGAACGTGATACCAGTCTCAGTTTGACACTTTTTTCAAGATGTGAATTGTAGCCATCATACACTGGGTGGGATATTCAAAGCAGGTGTGCATGGTGTAACTGGGTTACGCATACGCCACTGCAAAAATGTGCCAAAGAGCGATATTCAGCGGCAATGCACACGCAAGGGCAGACGGTGTATCCATGAATATGCAGCACAGTGTGATATTCAACCCCGACCAATAACGCAAGCGAGGAGCAACCACCAGTTGTGTGGAGCAGACTTGAGCCTATAAAAACAGGGAGCAAGTAGGAGAAGAGCACTTGCACCAGAGGGGAGCAGGATAGCGGTAGATAGACAGGTCATCTGCCAATGAAGAAGGAGACAGGGAGAGAGAAACAGACAGAGGGAGGGACAGTGTGAGAGAGTGTGTGACTGACAGGGAGGCGACGGCGGGTGTAAGAGGTGTGGGTCTGCGCCAGAGCCACCAGGCTAAGGGGAGTGACAGAGCCTGCAGGCAACAGCCGGGGCAGGGTACACAGGACGGGGTGCTGCTGAGTGACACACACACAGCCACACACTGCCGGGTGGGCCAGTGGAGCCGGACACCCAGGGGGTGACAGGACAACAGGGGCCATGGCCAGTGTGACATTCTAGATAGAGGCCGTAATGAGGGGTGTGGGGAGGCAGGAGGCACAGCGACATGGCTGTAGAAGGGCCCCGTCGGCGGTAGGCCCAGAACAGGCGGTACCGACCCTGCATTAGCTATGAGACCTATGCTGACACGGAGATCGCGGGCCAGTACCAACTGAACTGGGCAATTCTGAGGCAACTCTGTGAGCTGTGCAGTGAGGAGATGCAGGCACCCACTAGACGGAGCCACGCCATGACAGTGGAGACAAAGGTAACGGCTGTCATGTGCCTGCTCACCACGGCACCTTCCAGAGACCAACAGGGGACACCACAGGCATAACCCAGTCAGCCGCGTCACGGTTCCTCACACAATTCCTCAACGCCCTGCTGCCACATGTTGTGGAATACATCCACTTCCCCAGCACACAGGCAGAGCATACAACAACCATGCAGGACTACCACAGGGTAGCACGTATGCCTGGTGTGCTAGGGGCCATCGACTGCACCCATGTGGGCATCCACATGCCACCTGGCCCAGAGGGGGTAGCCTACGTCAACAGAAAGGGCTACCCCAGTATCAACTGCCAGGTGGTGTGCGATGCCAGGGGGTGCATAACCAATGTCTGTGCCACACACCCCTTGGGGGAGCACATGATGCCTTCATCTGGCACTGCTCTGCACTGTGCCACAGGTCCGAGGGTGGGAACATCCTCACCGGTCACCTAGTGGGTAAGTATGCTGAGACCACAGGCAGCTGGGTACACCAGAGCATCTGAGGGGGCGGCCAGGGTAGGGCTGCTGTCAAGTGCAGCTGGGAAGGACAAGGGGCACAGCGACAAAAGACAACAGGCTAACCATATCTCCATCCACACTGGTGACAGTGGCTACCCACTCCGGCCCTGGCTGCTCACCCCCTACCGGTGCCCATCGTCCCCAGCAGAGGAGCAGTACAATGAGACACATGCCAGGACGTGGAACATCATTGAGCGTGCCTTTGGTCTGCTGAAGGCACATTTATGTTGCCTGCACAGGTGCAGCGGTGCCCTACAGTACAGCCCCTTGAAGGCCTGCTGCATGCTGTACAACATGGCCACTGACCGTGGGATAGCTGCCGAAGTCGAAGAGGGGAACAGCAGTGGGGATGACGCAGTTGATGGGCCGTGTGGCAGTGGGCAGCCCCCGCTGGGCGGAGGAATCCCCGGCTGTTGAGGATGACATGCCAGCATCGAGACACTATAGCGGAGGAGCACTACGGTGCATGCAGATAGGTGGACAAAGACCAATGCACCGGAAAGGACACAGTGGTAAGGCACACAGGCATGTGTGAGCGTGTCCTGCTGCTGGCACAGGTGGGCGGCAGGGGAAGGCGTGCGGCCGTGCCACACATCCACACGCAACACACACACTGGCGCCCGCAGGCATGCACCCGGTGCTAGCACCTGGCATGGATCATATGCAGGGCACCAGTGCACAAGTGCAACCAGTGCTGTGGTGGCATCATCATGCACACGCCATATGGTCCAGCGGCTGGCAGGTGCACACACGGCCAGTGTGTGGCCCAACCCAAGGATGCCACGTCCGTGGCATGCATGCACACACACACACACACAACGCCCATGTGCACATCTGGTCCGCCGTGCGGTCACCCGGCTGCCACGGACACGAGGACAGCTGCGCCGCAGCCTAAAAGAAGACCCAGGCTGCGCAATGGCCATGGGGGGGTCTGCAACCATCCCCAAGGGGTGGAACTGTGGGAACGCGACCATGTCCTTGCAGTGGTCTGCAGGTTCCCAGACAGGCCCACACCAGGCGTGCCTGGGATGCCCACAGTGGAGCCCGGCGTCAACACTGAGGGGGTCGCCCCGAAGCTGGGTCCGTGGGGTGGACAATACACTCCGCAGGGTCTGCAACGGCCGTTCACGTCCCGTGGCAGCCAGTGGGACAAGGCCGACCATGATCACAGTGGCTATGCGGTCCAGAGCCTCAGTCATGTCCCCCTGCAGGCGACGTCTTATCTTCTGGACCTGCACAATGCCCCTGTCACGCTGCTCAGCTGCCTGGCACACCTCTGCGCAGAATGCACGCACCCCAGCCATGAGCAGCACCTGTTGGTACTCGGAGGCCCGCAGCAATTGGGTGTGCTTGGGCAAGGGTTCGGCACCCAGGGACACTTGGGTGTGGCGCGAACCCACCAGGGGAATACGACTGAGCTGCACTGCCCCCCGCTCAGGTGAGCGCTGCACAGTGGGGTACCCATGGGGTTGCTCAATGACAGGCGCACCGGCAGCGGATGCTGCACCTGGTCTCCCAACGTCCCCAGCCATCTGTTGCTGCCACCCCTCCAGCCCATGTGCTGGCCAGTGCCTGTGCGGCTGCACCACCACCACCACCCCCCAGCACCGCACTGCCTGCGCACACAGTGGTACTAGGTTGGTGGCGAGCGGCTGGCCCACCGCCAACAGGCCACTGGCCGCGCTGCTAGAGATGGTGGATGGTATGGGTGTCTCCCCCATGACAAGTCCCCCACTGTCCAGGACAACAGTCACATAGTCATCGGTGTCGGACCCCACCCCAATCTGTGTCTCCACGCACAGAACACCATGGCTGGCGTCCCACTGGAACACAGCCAGGGCCTTGTCCGACACCATGCCCAGATCATCCGGCCAGATGGTGGTGGTGTGCTGCAGCCGTTTGGGCGCCCATATGCCAGTGGAGGTGGATGGCTGGTCCTCCAGGGCTGGGCATGCCCCCACAGCAGACACAGGCACCCGCCACTACATGCTGGCATTCTGGTGCTGAAAGGGAACACAGATGCATTAGTGCCGCCGATGCAATGGACCACCCACCCCCAATGCCGCTGTACCTACCATGCAGTGATGGGCTTCCTCTAGTCTGGAAGCCACCGCCTGGCACACCCTCGACAGCGCTGTGCCACACGGTGGCCGCCACCAGCTCCTCCTGCGGCGTGAGCTGTGGCACGTCGACCTGGCCCCCACCTGTGGCTGATCTGGCGGCCCGTATGGCCACCACCTTCTCCTTGATCCAACGCTTGTCGGTGCCCACCTTCTTCTTGCACTCCTGTGCAGAATGCTGGTGGCTGCCCTGCTGGTTCACAGCCTCCTCCACCTCCTCCTCCCAGGCTGCGACCCTGGCCTGGGGTGTGCCAGTGGCACCACTCAGCAGAGGCTCCCTGTCGATGTACGCCTCAAATAGGGCATCCGCCTCCGCCTTCATAAAGTTGGGCCTGCGCTTGCGGGCAGGCCCACACTCCTCATGTTTGGACATGCTGCTACCAGTGGGCAAGAACATGTGGTTAGTGGCTGCAGCGGCCCACACCAGCCATCCATCCCGCTGTGCTGTCCGTTCCCTCAGCAGGCGCAATTTACCTCGGATGGTTATGATACTGGTCCATGGCCTGTGCTGTCGTGCAGCGCCTTTATAGCATCGCATGCAAATGGGCTGATGCGCAACAGTAATGACATGCTAATTCCCCCATTGCACTGAGGATAGGCTGATGAGCTCATCTGCATATGCCGGCTGAATATAGTATTGTTGCACACTGCGCAATGGACTTGCTCCAGCACAAGTCATGGCGCAATGCTGAGACATCCGCAGTGTGCCCATCAACACGCATGCGCCACGGCATGTACTACCACCTACTGCGCAGCATGCACTAGGTGCACTATTGGTGACCACTGTGCCCTATGCGCCATGGGCCCTATGGTACTCGGGTGTTATTGGGCCTATGGTGCTCGGGTGCTATAGGGTCTATGGCGCTCGGACGCTATAGGGCATGGTGCCCTCAGGGCCCTATTGCGCAACATGCATCATGGCCCCAATAGCGCTCATGTGCACACTGCGCATACCCCTGACCCCCACCCTATGCCCCAAGGACCTCTGACCCACATGTGTGGCCATGCCCATGTCATGATATCCCTGGAGATGCACTCCATCGCCGAGGCAGCCGCATCTCCGTGAGGTATGTATTCGAGCACACTGAGCACCAGTGCTACTGGGCGCCATTTTGGACGGCTTCATAGCTGTGGAAGCATGCCGCATCGTGCAGTGCCCCATTCCCAGAACTGGAGCCAAGTCGAGCTAGTGAACCCGGTGGCCCAGGTGGAGCCCTATGCTGCTAGCCTGTTCTCCCAGCAGCCCCTCGACCAAGGTGTGGCAGGACACTGCAGACGGACTTGTCCAGGCCACTGTTGTGCAGCGCACAAGGAAGCAGTGTCACCACCGGTATGGGGACCTGTTAAGGAGGGACCCGGAGAGGCTCAGGTTGCTGCAGGAGTGCATCCAGAGGGGGGCCGTGCCACAGCCAGGTAAGTGTGCTCTGACTGTGCCTGTGCACGTCCAGTGTTCCATGCGGCAGGCAGGGCTGCATGCCATGCCGGAGGGGTTGTCGCTGTGTGCCCTGTGGCTTGGCACTTCCAATCTCTGGGTGCACTGCGCCACTGCCCTGTGGCCTTGCCAGCTGGGGTGCACTCTGTGCTTGGGGGGTGAGGGCAGTGGGCTCATGTTGTGACTGTGTTCTGATGTGTGCCTGTTTGTGTTCCCATCCTAGGCCCTGAAGACCGGAGGAGAGCCAGGATGGCGGGGTGGCAGGCCACTGCGGGCCCTTCTGCAGGTGGTGCAGGACTGAGGGGAGGAGCTGCAGGACCGGCGCATGCACCACCACAGCAGGCAGGTAGGCACTGTGCATTCCAACAATGTTGTGCACGGTGGTCGGCGGGAGTGAGGGCACGGCCTTGGGCCCCCTGCACGATGAGCTGTGACAACTGTGTTCGGCAGGCGGTGTTCATGGCGCCGTGGGGTGGCCACTGCACATGTGTGGCAGCTGTTGGTGGGCTGTGGGTGCGTCTGGCTACCACCAGTGCCACTGTGGTTCCGCTGCTGCACCATGCCACCTGCCTGCCACTGTGCTGGCGGATGGCGCTTGGGCGGTGGTGTCCAGCACTGTGCACAACCATGGCATGCCGGGTCGGTGGCAGTTGTAGGCCCACCCACTGTGGGTGGCCAGGGCGCCAGCCCAGCGGCATGTGTACCCACTGTCTGCTGCACACAGTGGGAGGACTAGGGTGCCTTGGACACGTACTGATCACCTGTTCCTTCCGTTGCCATAGGTGTCCAACGGGGAGGTCGCCTGCCACTCTACTGCCGCCTCCTGTGGCACATCATTTCTATCACCACCGCCACCCTGGAGATAGCGAGGCAGACGAGATGGATCCTGCTGTGGGGGCTGTGCAACGGACGGGGCCAGGTGGCAGCGGAACGTGGCCGCTCATAGGGGCCGAAGATACCTTTTCTGCCCCTGACCTCCCTTCCCCTGCCTTCCCCAGTCCCACTGTATAGCCCTGTCCCATCCCCATCCCTCCCTCACCTACCCTATCCCTGCTTTGTATACAGTTTCCCTGCCTTGTGCCCTGTTTTGTATTGTTCATTGTTCTTTTATACAGTTTACTTTGCTTACCCATCTGTGTCCATGTCTGCTTTGTGGCTGGCGAGTGGAGCCATGCTGCAGTGGCGTGGTGGGTGGCTGTGTGGTGTGCCTGTGTTGTTCTGTGGGCCATGCATGGTGGTGTTTGTGGCTGTGCCCTGGGATGGCCATGGGCTGACTGTTCGGGCTGTGTGGTGTGTGTACTGTGGACCGGGTGGGTGGGGCGAGCTGTCCAGCAGGAGGTGGTCGGTGGCGACCCACCCTTGGACGTTGGTGACGCCTGTTTCATATATCCACTGCTCTGGTGCTAGTGGAAGGGGGCTGGCTACATGCCCGCACTCCGTGGGCGTTCTTTTGTGGGCCAGCTGTGCCTCCTGACCTGGTTCCACCACCTCCCCAGCGGCCACCCCCCCTTCCCAGGCACCTTGCTCCCTGCTCTGCCTGTGGATGGTCCTTGTGTGCCTTGGCACATCTTCCTCAGCCCCTTGTGCATCCCTGGTTGTGCTATTGCACATGTTGGGTTGCAACAGATGCAGGCTGTACTATACACCCTTCAGGCTTTTCAGCACCTAATCCTCCCTGGGCCCTTACTGGTACAGATGGATATGTGCGTGGTCTGGTACCTGAACAAACAGGGAGGCACAGGGTCATATCCACTGTGCAGGGAAGTGATGCACATGTGGCATTGGGTGATACTACACAGCCTACAGCTCACAGCAGTGCATGTCCCAGGCTTTCAAAATGTCCTGGCAGGCACCCTCAGCTGCACTTAGGCCAGGGCACACGAGTGGGAACTGAGGCAGTCAGTAGTCAAAGACATCTTCAGTCGATGGTGTTGCCCAGATCTTGATCTGTTCACCTCCCCATCTAACGCAGAACTACCCAGTTTCTGCTCGCTTGTTCCTGGGTGTGGTGTTTTCCGATGAGATGTGCTGTCTCTCAGCTGGACAGGGAGGTTCTTGTATGCCTTCCCTCCCTTTTTTTCACAGTTGCAGAGGGTGCTTCTGAAACTACAGCAAGAAGGAGCCTGCTTGATCCTCTTAGCCCCTTACTGGCCTTGCCAAGTGTGGTTTCCTCTGCTTCAGCAGTTGAGAGTGGAACCTCCGGTTCCCCTGCCCCTCTGCCAGAATCTGCTGACTCAGGACCAGGGCAAGCTGGTCCATCTGGTCCTCGAGTCTCTTCATTTTCACATGTGGCACCTGCTGACGTAGCTGTTGTACACTTTGGGGTCTCTTCCAGAGTGGCTCAAGTCCTTGTGGAGGGCCGAAAACTGTCCAAAAGAACCACATATGTCATGAAATGGAAGAGGTTCTCCATTTGAGCATCCAACAAGGGTTGGGAAGCTTTCTCTTGCCCTGTCCCACAGGTCATGGAGTACCTACTGTACCTCTCTGACCTTGGCCTTAATTACTCTTCTCTCAAGTTACAGTTGTCCACCATTTCTGCCTACCACACTTTCGTTGAGGGCAAAACTTTGGCTCAGCTGGAAGTTTCCAAAATCTTTCTGAAGGGAATCCTTCATCTGAAACTCCCAATCAGGAACCCTGTTCCTCCGTGGGATTTGAGCTTCATCCTTGAGAAACTCACCTTGCCTCACTTTGAACTGGCCGCGAGTTGTGACCTCCGCTACCTTTCCTGGAAAGCGCTCTTTTTAGTCGCCATTACTTCTGCTCAAAGGATTTCTGAGCTTCAGGCCCTGATGTGTAAGGAGCCTTATTTGATTTTCCACGGAGACTGGGTGGCTCTGCGTACAAATCCTAAGTTTTTACCAAAGGTGGTGTCTTACTTTGAATCAGACCATACACTTGCCAGTGTATTATCCTGAGCATTCCAATCAAGGGGAGGCCATTCTGCATACCCTAGATGTGCACAGAACCTTGCATTACTACATGAACTGGACAAGGTAAGTCCATTAAAACTGATCGGCTTTTCATTTCTTTTGCGCCCAAAAGAGAGGGTGCAGCAGTTTCCAAACAATGCTTATCCAAATGGTTAGCAAATTGTATTTTATGGGAAGTATAACAAATCCTTTCAGGGGGGAAACCAAGGGGCATTCATCAAGAGGCACGGCTGCATCTGCTTCTTGTTTCAGGAATGTTTCTGCTACGGACATTTGTGCGGCAGCCACTTGGAGCTCTGTCCACACCTTTACCAAACATTACAGTCTTGACATTGCCTCTAGGCGCAGGGCAGGCTTCAGAGAAGTTGTCCTTCAGGGCCTCCGGGCTTAAACTGGTACCTACTGCAGTCCTTTCCTGCCTCCCTTGCTTCAACCTTTGTCAGAATTTCACTGCTTGGGACTCAGTCCTAATGGTTAGTACCTACTGCAAGAGCTCTGTCGAAGTAAGATAGTACAGTTACGTAAGAAATTACCATAACAGTAGATCTTTGAGAAAGGCTCTTGCAGTACGTACCTTTTTCCTTCCCACCTTCCCCCTGCTTCTGTGGCTGCTTCCTTCAAGCCTTTCTTTTAGCTCCAGAAGCCCACTCCTTTCTCCTGTTGCTCCTTCTTAGGTCTCCGGTGGGAGAACTGGAGGGTGGGCATGGGGACTGCCCACTATATAGTGTCATGCTGACGTTCATCACATGATGTCAGGTGGGCAGTCCCCGCCAGACACTACTAGCTAAAGTTTTCCATGTGGTCCTAGTGCCTTACATCTCTAGTCCTAATGGTTAGTACCTACAAGAGCCTCTAAGAAGATCTACTGTTATGGAAAGTTCTTATGTAACTGTACTTTCGTAATCTTATTTAAAGGAAAATAACTATTTAAAAAAAAAAATGCCTAATCTGGTCTAAGTAATCATATATGAGTGTTCATACCCATTGCACCAATGTGACGTTAAAAACCACTGCAACACTTAACTTGATTGAAGGACAGTTATACAATATTATCTGACACAGAAATGATTATTAAATAGCATAATTCAGCCAGCCCGGTGGTGCAGAGGGCCGAGGTGCTGAACATCTTGCCTCTCGCCATGCCGGCGACCCGTGTTCGGAAACAAGCACAGGCTGTCGGAGGTCGGCACGCGGGGGGAGGAGGGAGTGATGCAGGATTGAGCTGCCTGAGCTCTTCTCTCCTACTCCGGGGAGGGATCTGTGCTTCCCTAGGCTCTTGAATGCCTTGCAGTGGAGGCCAGGGGGCAGTGCAAGCTGAGGGAGCCAGGGCGCTAGGCCAATGGGGTGGGAGGAAGGGGCTGTCACCAGAGCAAGAGGGCGCATGTACACCGCCACACGTATGTGCATCTCTGTCTGGGGCCCTGGGTAAATGGGGAAGGGAGAAAATGTGGAAAATTGGAGGCTGCAGCAGGATGATGCCTCCAGGCTGGCTCCGGGGTCCGCCGGGACACGCATCGCGTTCAAGATCTCGAACGACCCCAGAGTCCAGTAGGTTTGGTGGGCAAGCAGCTGCAGCCCACCGCAGTAGGATAAACACCTATATGGGAAAAAAAAATATATATATATATATATATAATAGGCCTGTCAGCCTGACATCAGTGGTGGGCAAGGTGATGGAGGGCATTGTCAAGGAGAGACTGGGTGGGGCCTGGAAAAGTTGGGGTGCCTGGACGATAGACAGCATGGATTCGTCCCGGGGAAATCATGTCAGACAAACCTTGTGGAGTTCTATGACTGAGCGACGAGTGCCTTGGACCTGGGTAGACCAGTGGACGTCCTCTTTCTTGACTTCAGCAAGGCGTTTGACTCTGTTCCTCACGGGGGCCTACTGGATAATCTGGGAGAAATGGGGGTGGGGAACCAGATGGATAGGCAGTTGGCTCCAGAACCGGACCCAGAGAGTCGTGGATGGCGGGATAGTCTCATCCCCAAGGAGGGTTATTAGTGGGGTCCCTCAGGGATCGGTCCTTGGGCCCCTCCTGTTCAACGCCTACGTCTCTGATATAAGGAAGGGTATCAGGAGTGAGGCAGTCTCTTTGCAGATGACTCAAAACTGGGGCCGGTGGTGGATGTGGAGGAGGGGAGGGTGGCCCTACAGGGGGGACCTGGAGGCTCTGGAAAGGTGGTCTAGAAAGCGGAAGCTGAGGTTCAGTGCAGGGAAATGCAGGGTACTGCACCTGGGAGCCCGAAACCCAGGCCAAGTGCACACCCTGGGGGATGCTACAAGTCTCGATGGCAGAGAGGGACCTGGGGTGGTGGTTGATGTCAAGATGAACAACTCTGAGACTTGTAGGAGGGCAGCGGCAAAGGCCAACAGGATGCTTGGATGCATCGCTAGGGGCCCCCTCCAGAAGGAGGGAAAAGATACTCCCACTGTATAACTGCTTGGTGAGGCCGCACCTCGAGTACTGCGTGCAGTTTTGGAGGCCACATTTAAAGAGGGACATTGAACTCTTGGAGAGGGGCCAGAAGAGGGCAACCGAAATGATTTGGGGCTTGGGGGTATAGAACCTATGGGGAGAGGCTCGAAGAGCTAAATATGTACACATTGGAAGAGAGAAGGGACTGGGGGGACATGATAGAGGTCTTCAGGTACATGAAGGGGATAAATAGGGGAGGAGCAGTCAGGGTGCTCCAAAGGAAGGGGGGCAACTAGAGGGCATGGGTGGAAGCTGGAGGGGAGATTCAGGGGAGAAAGGAGGAGGTGCTACTTCACTGAGAGGGTGGTGGAGCCATGGAATGCGCTGCCCAGAGGGCTGGTGGAGGCAGAAACAGTGGAGGGGTTCAAGAGGGGGTGGGACAGGTACAGGGGAAGGGTTCTGGAAGCAAAAACCAGTGCAGCGAGAATATCTGGGACTGGGAAGGGAGAAGCCAGAGAGGGAGGCAGCAAGGTCAGCTCCCAGGGTTGGGGCTGACCAAACGAGCAGACTCGAAAGACCGTTAGGCCTATTCTGCTGGCATTTTAGTATGTTAGTGTGTGTGTGTATATATATATAATCATAATTGAAAGAGATGTATGAATTGATAAATCATATCAAGAACAAACCCCAACCATCTCCCAACCACCACCACCATCATGTAATATATGGGGCGTAATAAATACTTCTATTTTAAATAGGAAAGGCAAGATAAAAAAAACACTACATTCTAATAAACAACATTATAGTCAACATGAAAGTTCATTCAAGATATGGCTTAAGATCCAAAATTTAATTCGGGCCTTTGGGGGAAAAGACTTCTAAAGTGGAATATCCATCAAGATTCAAGAGTTGCCGGAATCAGTCCCCTCCTCTGACTGATCTCGGCACATACTCCAAAGCTGTAACTTTAAAGCCATTTGAATTTTGTTGATGACATAGTTTAAAATGAGCTCCTGTAGCATTTTTTGAAACCATTTCTTAATGTCCCAATATGTTCAAGTAATCTGATTTTCAGCTGTCAGGTGGTCCTGCCAGAACAAACCTTACAGCAGAAGCACCAGGCAGTATATAACAACATACTCAGAACAGCAACTTGAAAATTGTCTAATTGCAACCAACTTACTTTGATTTTCATCTTGTACCATCTTCCGCTAGCTGCAGATTTGCAAGCTGAGCATCTCTTTCATGGGGAAAAAATAGTTGGTCTTTTCCTTAGCCGACTTTCCACTCTTGGTTCTGTGTAATGACTCTGAATGAGAATATCACGTAAATTTGGTACCCTTGAAATGGCGAACCTAGGCCTTGGTCCAGTTAGTAAGACTCGCATTGGATAACAAAACTGACCAGTGCTTTAAGACAGTCCCAAAAACTCATACAAGTGCTCCAGTTTACCAGGCGGTGCAGGACAGGGGCAGCCTCCCCAATAAAGAACTGATGGCTCCAAACACACTGCACTCAATTGAAACAATGAAGAAAGGCAGCAGGCGTAAAGTTACTTTGCACAGCCTTTAATTTCGGACATAATACACCATACAAATCACTTGTGCATCAACTGGGCCCAGCACTTCGCCTCTGTACAAGGCTTCCAAGGGGCTAATGGATAACGTATTGACTCACTTTTTAAAGTCACTCCCAGTTGTGACATCACTTCATTACCTGCAAATTCATTGGTTCTTACAAAATTTCAAAAAAGTTTCAAACGTATCTTTATAAAAAATACACAAACTCAGTGTGTAAAGCATAAGAGTGATCACATTAACAAGCAGCTGAAAGGGACTCAAAGCCGTTCAATATTATTATACACCATAGTTAATAACTAACATAGAGACTTGCATTACATTTCTACAAGTGTCATGACATATAATTGTGTGTTAATATGTATACTTTTTAAATGTTCTGCTAAATAAACCCAAACAAGTTCTCAGTTAAGTGGCATTAATTATCAATTTGTGATTGTGCCAACTATTCCATACAGAGTTTCTAACTTATTTTTTTCAGTGTGTCACATGACACTGATCTACAAAGCTTATACTCAATGGGTGGGATATTTAGAAATGTGCCAGATGCCAGCACAAGGCTGGCGCAGCGCAGATCCGATGTGCCATGGCACAGTGAGTGCAATATGCAAAGTTTGCGCATGGTGACATGCGCCAGCGCAACACAACTGAATATCGCAAGGATGCGCCAGAGCGCAGTCAGAGGTGCACCAGGGAGCAACCCAACTATGTTGTTCATCCACACTGCCTGGCAGGTTCCTTGCTGCTTTAAATCTTGCCGGAAGGTCTTCAAGCTGGCTCCTCCCACCCACCCAGGTGGTAAAACTCTCGGCTCTGCCCCGTGACGCCAGATCTAGCCCGCTGGAAGCCAGGTTGTGCGTCAAAGCCGGGGAGGTCGGGTGGGTCGTGTGGATGAACAACATATACCATTCCTAGAACTCCTGTTACAGGTGAATAACCTGTATTTCTAGGGACATGGATATGTTTTTCATCCACACTGTCTGGCAGACTCCTAGCAGTTCTCTGGGAGGAGGGAGGCAAGGCACACACCACCTACTTAGGGAATAAAGACTGGACAACCGAGGCCCCAAAACCAGCATCCCGGCGTGACTCAAGGTCGATGTGGTAGTGGGTGATGAAGGTATGTGCTGACTTCCAGTTAGCAGCCCTGCAGATTTCCTGGATAGGGACGTCCCTGGAAGCAGCTACTGATGCAGCTGTATGGTGGGTAGAATGAGCTCTTATCCCTCTGGGAGGCTCCATGCCCGCCAACCTATAGTAGAGATCTATGCAGGAGGTGACCCGCCTGCCTATCGTCCGCTTGGCTGCAGGTCTGCCAGGTGCAGCTTCAGCGTAGGTGACAAACAGCTGGCGAACCTCTCCCTGAACTTCAGCCGTCCTCTCCTTATAATAAGCGAGCGCTCTTCTAGGGTCCAAAGTATGGAGCCTATATTCGGCCTCCGAGGTGTGATTGGGGTAGAACACCAGCAGAGTCAACACCTGGTTAAGGTGAAACTCCGACACCACCTTCGGAAGGAATTTCGGGTGGGGTGCAGGACAACCTTGTCCCTGTGGAAGACCAGATAAGGAGACTCGATGGAAAGCGCCTGGAGCTCTCCCATCCTTCTGGCTGACGTGATAGCCACTAAGAAGGCGGTCTTCCGCAACAGGTGAGAGATGTCACACCTGTGCATCGGTTTGAATGGCCTGCCCATGAACTTAGCCAATACCAGCAGTAGATCCCACCGAGGTGGAGGTTCTCGCACCGGAGGGGATATGTGATCAAGGCCTTTGAAAAAGCACCCGACCACCTTCTCTCTCACTGCGCATTAACTGCTTCCGGCCGCCGGGTAAGCAGAGATGGCTGCCAGGTGCACCTTAAGGGTCATCGACCGAAGCCCTTGCTGAGAAAGGGACCACAGGTAGTCCAGAATGCTTGCCAAGGAACAGGAGGAAGGGTCCAGGCCCTTGCCCTGACACCAAATGGAGAATCTCTTCCATTTGAAGGCGTAGCATTTTCTGGTCAACTCCTTACAGGATGACTCAACGACGTTGAGGACCTCGTCGGAAAGACCTAAGGCCGGGAACTCTAGCCGCTCAGGAACCAGGCCGTCAGGTGCAGGGATTGAAGGTCCGGATGGAATACCTTCTCCTGATTGACTGAGATCAGGTTCGGGTGAGCTGGAAGCCGCCTCGGGAGCCTGGAGCAGAGACTGAGGAGATCTGGATACCAGAACTGACGGGGCCAGTCTGGGGCAACCAGAATCACCTGCGCCTTGTCCCTCCTCACCTTGAGAAGCACCTTGTGGATCAAGGGAAATGGGGAAAGGCGTAGAAGAGACCCGGGGTCCACAGCCTTGAGAAAGCATCCCCTTGCAGCGAGCCCTGCTGAGGGGGGCGGGCATGAAACAGTCTCAGCTTCGCATTCTCCCTGGAGGCAAACAGGTCCACCTGAGGCGTGACCCAGTGGGAGAAGAGATTTTATACTACCTCCAGCAGGACAGACCACTCGTGAGACGCAGCCCCTATCCGGCTTAGGGCATCGGCCAGGGTGCTGTAGGCTCCTGCCACGTGAATGGCAAGGAGATCCGCCTCCAGGCTGCGCACGAGCGACCAAATGCGGAGAGCTTCCCTGCACAGAGGCATGGAGCGCGTCCCGCCCTGGCGGTTTAGATAGTACATGGTCATGGTATTGTCCGTCTGGACCTGAACCACTTGACCCCGTAGAAACGGAGCGAAGGCGGTGAGGGCTAGACGAACCGCTCGAAGCTCCAGCAGGTTGATGTGGCATCGGGACTCCTGAGGGGACCAGAGGCCGTGTGCTCTGTGCTCCCCCAGATGGGCACCCCAACCCATCAGAGAGGCATCGGTCGATAGAGAGACCGTCAGCTCGGGGTGGACAAACCACTGGAGAGCGTTCCACATCCCCTGGGTGACTGTCACTAGCTGATCCAATGGATCGAAGTGCTGTGACCACTGGCTGGCCAGTCCCCATTGAAGGGGATGCATGTACTAGCGGGCCCAACGGACCACGCTGGTGCAGGCTGCCATGAGGCCCAGGAGGCGCAGGAAGTCCCGGGCAGGGCGCGACTGCCCAACCAGAAATGATTGGGCAAAGGAGGAAAGAACCTCGGCCCTCTCCGCCAGGAGCCATGCTCTGGCTCGAAGAGAGTCGAGCTCTGCCCCGATGAAATGTATCGCCTGCTTTGGCACGAGTTCCAACTTGGCCTCGTTGATGAGGAGGCCAATCTGAGAGCAAACCTGGAGGGCCAGATCTCTGAACCGCTCCACCTCCGCTCTGGAGGGGGCTGCAATCAGCCAGTCGTCCAGGTAGGGGTACACCCAGACCCTTCGGCGCCGCAGGAACGCTGTCACCACTGCCATGCATTTGGTGAAGACCCTGGGAGCTAGGGAGAGGCCGAATGGCATGGCCCGGAACTCGTAAAGGGATCCCTCCGCTCTGAAGTGGAGGAATCTCTGATGGGACGGATGGATTGAGACGTGAAAGAATGCATCCTGGAGGTCCAGGGAACAGAACCACACGCCTCGTTCCAAGGATGGGATTATCTGAGCCAGAGTGACCATCCTGAAGGTCCGAGACCTTAGGAACCTGTTCAGGTCGTGGAGGTCGAGAATGGGGCGCCAGCCCCCCCGTCCGTTTTGGGACCAGGAAATACCTGGACACAAACCCCGGGTCTGGAGGAGGATCCGCCACCTTCCTGATCACCTCTTTTTCGAGGAGCAGGGCAATATTGGCTCGGCAGGCCGACAGCGAGGCTGCGGACCCCGTGGCCCCCCCGAGGGGCAATGGCTCAAAAGGGTGGGGTCTGCTCGAACTCCAGAGGCAGGCCCTTTCCTACCACCTCCAACACCCAGCGGTCCATGGTGATAGCGGACCAGGCGGAAAGGAAGTGGTGGAGCCGTCCCCCCAAGGGGGGAACCCAGGGGGAAGTGACGAGGCTGGTGGGCGTCACCCCTCAACCCGTCACTGGGCAGGCTTGGAGGAGGGACCGGCCGAGGGACATCCTGGGCCTTTACCTCCCTGCTTCCTGTTGGAGGAAGCCGCGGGCTTGGGTTTGGGATGCCAAGCGTGAGCCTGCTGGCCCTGATGCTGGTGCTGTTGGGCCAGACGTGCCGCAGGCGCAGAAGGATGAAAGGGCTTGTGCTGCTGCTGACGGCTGCCTTTGTCCTTCTGGGTGGTGGTGACCGAGTCCAGGGTGGCATTGGACTTTTCGATCCGCTGGAGGTGACCTTCCACTCCAGGGCCTAAGAGGTCAGTCCCCAGGAAGGGGACATCCACCAAATTGTGCTGGGTATCCGCCGTAAAGGTGGATATCCTCAGCCATGCTCTGCGGCGCATGGCCACTACGGCCGCAACCGATCTGGCACAGGAGTCCCCTATGTCCAGAGCTGTTTGGAGCTGCTGCTTCGCCACCGCCCTACCCTGGTCCCGAACCTGCCGGACCGTGGTCTGGAGGTCGGTCGGGAGATGAGGGATTACCTCATCCAGGGAGCCCATGAGGGCGTGGGAGAAGTGTGCCATCAGCACGGTCGAGCTGGCCTGGTGGAGGCCAAGGGAGGACGCAACGTACACCTTGCACCCGGCGTAGTCCAGCTTTTTGGACTCCTTGTCGGGGGGCTTGTCCACGTCCCTAGTGTTCCCAGAACGCCGGAAAACGCTGTCGGTGACCAACCCCTCAGCAGAGGGGTGCTCCGACAACCCGGGCAAAGAGCCGGTAGGGACCGCATACTTCCTGGCCATCCTGGCCAAGGGCGCAGGACAGGAAGCAGGCCGCTGCCAAAGCTCCAAGGCTGGGCCGACAATGGCCTCAGCCACAGGAAAGGGCTCCGTGGGTGAATTCCTTCGGTCCAGTATCTCCGTCAGGGGATACTTGGCCCATTTGGATATGGGCTCGAGCTGCATCCCGGTGGACTCCGAGATGAGCCGAAGCAGACCCATGAAGGACGATGGGCTTTCGTCCAGAGACTGGCCCCTGGAGGACTCCAGGTCAGCCTGCCTGGAGAACAGGGAGGAGTCATCGTCGGACTCCGAGGAGTCCGCGAAGAGCTGCCTAGAGCCTGAGCCACCCTCCACCTGCCGAGGACGGTCGGGATTGAGGGTGACCGAAAACCTGTGGGGCAGGCCTTGACCCGACCGAGAGTCCTTGGTCAGTGCCCCCGATTTCGGTTGTGGAGGCGGAGGTTCCACCACAATCGGTGGGGCAGCAGGTTTCAGCCGAACAACTGGCCCAGTCTTGGGCATCTCAACTGCAGCGACAGGCTGTTTTGGACGTTTGGGTGACAGCCACTTGATGGCCGGGGAAGGCGTCGGTGTCAACTTGGTCCCAGACAAAAGTAACTGCTGCCACATCAGCTCCTCATAGCATTGACACAATTTGTGCCAAAGCCTCTCCTCATCCGAGGAGGAGTGGCATCGCCGCTTACCTCGGTGCCGAGACTGAGACTGCCGATGTCGGCGGATCGGCTGGACCGAAGAGGTCCGAGACCGAGACAGAACCTCGGTGTGTCTGAGGGTGGGCCTGGGAGGGAGCGGGAACACCATTCCTGCTCGGACGCCTACTGGGACTGCTGCACCGATGGCGCAGGCAAATCCTCGGTTTCCACCAGGGGAACCGGCGAAGAAGGGTTGTCGGCTTCACCAGTCCACAATCCGTCCGACGGGTCGAGAAAAATCTCGACCATGTCAACGGCTGTCTTGGCCGGCTGACCTGATGGGGATGCCGTGAAGCCAGCGGCCTTAGCCGCAACCTCGACCGAAGTAGACGGTCGGCTGTCCAGGGAAGGGGACCTCTCCCGCTCCCACGAACGCCTACGATGGGACTTACCCTTGGGATCCTTCTTTTTGGACCGAGAGGAATGTCCCGATGGCCCCTCTCCCTTCGTGGAAAGGGAATGACAAAGCTCCTTGAACGAAGCAGAATACGAGGTACCCAAAGAGGGCGGGATAAATGTCGCGACCGAGGAGGAGGAAGATGCGGCCTGGGCCACCTCCTCCTCGAGGGCAATCATCTGCTCGAGCTGCTCAGCCAAGCCAGCCACCACGGTAACAGCCCAACGGGCCTCTTTCAACTTTACCAGCGGGTAGCGCTTCTCGGGGCGCCCAAGCTTCAACCGGGCAGCGCGGTCCTCCAAGACGTTGGCCGAGAACTAACAGCATGACTCGCAGGCCTGCGGGTCGTGTTCTAGGCCGAGGCAGTAGACGCACGTGGAGTGCGGATCCGTTCTGGACATCTTCTGCCCACAAGGGCACCGCCGAAAACCGGAATCGACGGTCCATCGAGCCATCGAGGGAAAAGGAAGACCAAGTCTTGAGAATTTTAAAACGAAGCTCTGGACGAACTGAAGAGTTAGGATCCAGTCTATCACGCGGAGCGTTAAGGAGGGAACCTGAGCTTCCAAGCGGTAAGGAAGATCTGGCGTCATGGGGCGGAGCCGAGAGTTTTACCACCCGGGTGGGTGGGAGGAGCCAGCTTGAAGACCTTCCGGCAAGATTTAAAGCGGCAAGGAACCTGCCAGACAGTGTGGATGAACGACATATCCATGTCCCTAGAACTGCCCATTTTCACGCACGACCTGGGAGAGTACCAATCAAGGAACAGGTTAAAAAACAAATACATTTACAGTGTTGTACAACAAGAGATTCCAAACAGTTATACAGAGGTGCAAGTTACATAGTACATAGAGGAAGTACATATCACACAGTATAATAGGAACAAAACAAACAAAAAGGCACAATTTACTGTTAATAATGTACAAAACATGACTACTGTTGGTAAGTTAGCAAGGAGAAAATTCCCAGGCAGGGTCAGGGAACAAAGTGCGTAGCTGCAGCTGAGGAAGAGTGGGGATGTTGCCACCAGGAAGACAGTTTTCCAGATGACGTACTTCAGATCAGCTGTAGCCACTGGCTCAAAGGGCGGTTCCATGAGTTTGGCTATGCACAAATTCAAGACTTAAGGAGGGACTGGTTCCCTAACAGGAGGAAACATACAGTATGCGCCAAGCCCTTGCAAAACTTTCTAAAAATAGGGTGTGAAGCTATTGTTCTCTGAGCACCTGCAGACAAGTAAGCAGAGACTGCTGCTAAATGAACCTTGAGGGTTGCAGGGCTCTGGTCAACGGCCTGTAGGTGCACAAGGTAGTCAAGCAGTGTAGGTAAGTTTGCCTTAAAAGGACTGATGTACTTAGAGCTGCTCCAGATGAAAAATATTTTCCATTCTGTAGCATAAGTCTTTCTGGCTGAAGTTGTCCTGGAAACCTTCAGGACCTCAAGGACCTGTTTTGACAGTTTAAAGTCAGAAAATCCTAGTTCTTCAAGAACCAGGCCTTCAGGTGGAGGGTTTTGAGGCTTGGAAATACTATCTAACCCTGAATGGCTGTTAGAAGACTATCTCTGGGGAAGCCAGATGGGTTGCTTGGTGGACATGGGCAAGGCCCCTAGAATTCTGCAGCCGCAGAACTTGCAACCTACAGCATAACTTCTGCAGTGCCGCAGAATTCACTGTTCTTGGTCTTTACTAATATTTCCGTTTATCCATAGAACCTGGTTCCCTTCTCCTGTTTTTATATCCAAAACCCCTCTATGCTCAGCGTGTGATGTTATCAGTGCTATCACATCATACATTAGCTAATAAAATGGCTGCATTCTGCCACAGAAATGAATAGTCACTTATCTACCACAGCTCCCACTGCCTGAGGCGGAGGCACAGCACATCATGCATGGTGATATTTGCTCAACTTGTTTATTTATTTATTTAGTTAGTTTTTGTTGACCGGGTAAGTGCACTAGACAAATCCTGCCTATTTTCAGGCACGACCCGGGGGAGGGGATACAGATGAATGCCAACTGACCTTGAACCAGATTAAGCTGATTAAACTTGCACTACAGTCTAATACAATTTTCAGTCTTACGTTATTACACTATGGCCAACTTAAAAAAAACCTTGACAATAGCGTAGACCTGTTGAGTCCATACCTTACTTTGTACAAACTTATTTTTGCCTTTAAGGTATAGAGATGCCATCTGAAATGAATAACGGTAAAATGAATTAACCTGTCATTTTTAAGAAAAATAAGGTAATTATGCCCAGAAAAGTAGAATATAATAATATGTAGACCTGCTGAAAGAATAGACCTGTTAAATAGTGTCAGTGGCTCAGAAGGTAGCACACTTGCCTCTGAGGCCGGGAGATCTGACGGCTGTGGGTTCAGTTCCCACATCTGGCACTTGGGTTAATATCCCAGTACTGACACTGTAGTGCAGCATGAGAGGGGCGCTGCACTTCTGAGGTATCGTCTTTTGGATGAGACGTTAAACCGAGGTCCCAGCTGCTTGGATTGGTGGTAGTTCAGGTGGATGTTAAAGATCCCATGGCACTTATCGAAAAGAGTAGGGGAGATTTTATTTCAACAAACACAACATATCATCATACATAATATACAGCAGACAGAAAGGTGTACCAACAAACAATGACATAATTAAAAAAACAACATATAAATACACATATTAAAAATCCATCAAACCAATTCCAATCTATCTGGTAACCCCAACATTTTAAATCTCACTTTGTTCTGTTCCCCTTCCCTTTCCCTCTCCAAAAACCCTGACCACCTATCCCCATGTCCCCCAAAATTATACTATCCCCTGCATAATTCTCACATTTTTTCTCTTTCTTCCAGTCAAGGCATCTGCCACTTAACTAAATTGAAGCTTATTCATATTTCACAAAATAAGTTACACTCTTCCACCACATTTCCACTTTTTTCCTTGGGTGATATTTACAATCATTATTATATACTTCTTTTAATTCTGTACTGCACATTTTCTCAATTCCCTCATAAGAAATTTCTTTCTGCTGTAGAAGAAAATGACATCTCCCCTGATATAGGTAGTACTTTATACAGGCAAAAAGAATATGTACCGTTGCCCAATGATACAATTCCAATTAGGGTTGTCAGAACAGGTTCGGTAAAGATTCGAACCCTGGTGTTCGAGTTCTAACTTAGAACTCGAACACTAAATGGTTCGCAAAAGGGTTCGAATCACCGCGAGACAACGTGGGGGTCGAGTAAGCTACGCGAGCCGCAGGATCTGTGGGGGTATTTAAGGAGATACGCCATGAGGAGGAGCGCCATTTGCTGAGAATCATCGGAGCAGAGGCAGCAGCAGCAGCCCACTAAACTGTAGCAATTAGCGGTTAGCGCGTATACCGCTACTCTTGTCCAGTGGCCACTTCTTCTCTCCTGTGAGACCGAGAACAAGAGAAAGGCTCAAAAAAAAAGCTGGAAAATCGGGAGGAGACTGGGAGTGGGACTAGGGGAGGTTCAGGACAGAAGGAGGGATTAATCAAGATTGGGAAGGGCTGGGGAATAGGGAGGGATTGAGACCAATATCAGGACTGGAGGAGGACTCTGAGAGAGAGAGAGAGAGAATAAAAAAAAAATAAGAAGAAGACTGAAGATTAAGAACCTTTGTGAAATGTGATTATTTGAAACTGCAGCACACTGCACACTCAGCAGCTGCCAGCAACAAGCATACAAGGGGGCCAAAAAAAGGCAAATAAATCTTTCTGAACCCTAGTGTGTGTGTCACAGAGAGAAGCCCAGTGTGTGCCCCTTGACTGCACTGTACCCTACCCAGTGTGTGTTATGAGAGAAGCCCAGGCCAGTTGTGTGGTGGCATTAACCTTACATGACAGAAACGAGAAATATAATTCTCATTCCCCGGGTTGCGTATGTGACTCCGTCTCCTGTGGTCAGCCCATCACCCTGCTGCTGTGTGCCCTTTGACTGCACTGTACCTACCCAGTGTGTGTGTTACAGAGAGAAACCCAGTGGCCAGTTGTGTGGTGGCATTAACCTTACATGACAGAAACGTAGAAATATAATTCTCATTCCCTGGGTTGTGTATGTGACTCCGTCTCCTGTGGTCAGCCCATCACCCTGCTGCTGTGTGCCCTTTGACTGCACTGTACCCAGTGTGTGTGTTACAGAGAAGCCCAGTGGCCAGTTGTGTGGTGGCATTAACCTTTACATGACAGAAACGTAGAAATATAATTCTCATTCCCTGGGTTGCGTATGTGACTCCGTCTCCTGTGGTCAGCCCATCACCCTGCTGCTGTGTGCCCTTTGACTGCACTGTACCCTACCTAGTGTGTGTTACAGAGAGAAGCCCAGTGGCCAGTTGTGTGGTGGCATTAACCTTACATGACAGAAACGTAGAAATATAATTCTCATTCCCTGGGTTGCGTATGTGACTCCGTCTCCTGTGGTCAGCCCATCACCCTGCTGCTGTGTGCCCTTGACTGCACTGTACCCTACCCATTGTGTGTGTTACAGAGAGAGCCCAGTGGCCAGTTGTGTGGTGGCATTAACCTTACATGACAGAAACGAGAAATATAATTCTCATTCCCTGGGTTGCGTATGTGACTCGCTCTCCTGTGGTCAGCCCATCACCCTGCTGCTGTGCACCTTTTGATTGCTGTGTGTATGCCTATGCCCAGCAGCCCAATCATTCTGTAAGCCTTGAACCTGGGATCCTTTAGTTGCAAACTGTCATATTCTTCAATTACTTTCAGTCCACGTATCACAGTGTCACACAACCAAAATAAAATTTTGGAGTTGTAGCCAGCGATTACAGATCACATTGCTTTGTTACACAGGAATTGTTTGGGTGTTGTGCACTGCAGTATACTGGACTGGTAGTACTGGTACTTACTGTCTGTTATGGCTGACACCAACATAGATGAAGCATTTAGTGCTGGTGTTGGAGCAGGTGTTGGTGGTAGTGGTAATCCTGGTGCTAACAGAAATAACCAAAATGTTTCATGTGATAAAATTCAACAAACAGCAAAAGAGCAACAGTGAAGTGTGGTAAAGGGGACCTTTAAGAAAACCTGTACAGCTGCTGGGTCACACGGAGAGGCACCATAAGGTATGCCATTCATGCCGTTAAGATCCCTGTGACTAGCAGCAATAATGCAAGTGACAGTGAGTCCCTCTCCGACTCAGACAGTAGCTCTTTGTCTCAGTCCCACACTGTTGTGCCTCGCGACAAATCATTACTTCCTCAACAAAGTGAAATGAGCAAGTCTGCTGACAATGAATCAGGTAGTGCACTTGGAAATACATCCAGCACTGTTGGCAATGAAAAGGACATATCCACTGAATCCACCACTTCTGTGTTGGCCAGCAATGAAAATCCATCAGAGTCTTCTGTCCACTCTTCTAGCACCAAGGAGCATGTCCCAGGTTCTGTTAGGACAGGTGAAAAGACACAAACAGTCTTTAGCTATCTTCCTAGCACTCGAACAAAATCTGTCACATCTGAGGTGTGGAATTATTTCAGTCAGTAA
Source organism: Neoceratodus forsteri (assembly GCA_016271365.2). Classification (NCBI taxonomy): domain Eukaryota; kingdom Metazoa; phylum Chordata; order Ceratodontiformes; family Ceratodontidae; genus Neoceratodus; species Neoceratodus forsteri. The sequence continues at coordinate 957,620,880 of CM028130.1, read as the reverse complement.
AACTGATCCATGCAGAGCAATTTGTTCCTGTGTAAACAGAGTGTAAGCCGTGGTAAAGTTGTGTCATGCCTTGGCACTACAGCTCTTAAACGCCATCTGAAAAAGCATTCGGTTTTGCTTGATCATCCAAAACCCATGTCCTCCATCTTCCAGACCGCACGTGAGAAGGGTCAGGAATCTGAAATGGATACTGAATTGTCTGAACTTGATGCGGGCAGAACCACTGCCAGCCCTAGGATCACTGTTACCACCAATGCCAGCACCATTAGTACCAGATGCACATCCAGTGATGGCACTGAATGTTTAAGTCCTAGTCCACCATCTCTGCGTCCATCTGCCCATCGAAGCACGGTGTATAATAAACCAGCAGGGACATGTTGCAAACAGCTAACACTGTCTCAGGCATTTGAAAGGAAGAATACCTTTACTAGAAATCATCCAAAGACCCTTCATCTTAATCACCAAATTGGTGAACTGTTAGCCGGAGCCCTTCTCCCATACTCTTTGGTAGATCATGAGGATTTTAGGGAGCTCATGACATTAGCAGAGCCTCGTTACAATGTTCCTCATCGAAGGTACTTTTCCTATGTTGAAATACCAAACATTTATCAGGCTTTAAAAGCGACAGTGATGCTTGCACTTAAAACTGCAGAGGGTGGGGTTATTCATGTCACAACAGATATGTGGACCAGCACTCAAAACATAGATTACATGTCCCTACCGCTCATTGGGTCACGTTTCTTGTGCTTCTTCAAAACAAAGACACCCCAAAAGATGGCGCTGCTGCATATAAAGAAGTTTGGGCAAGTCATACTGCTGAAACATCTTGCAGGAACTAAATGACCTCCTTGGACGAATGGGTTTATTCTCACGGTCTAAAATGTGGCTTCATAGCAAGTGACAATGGAGCTAACATCTTAAAAGCAATACAGGATGGAGGATTTCTGCATGCTTCTTGCTTTGCACATTGCTTACACTTAATTGTCCAGGATTTCTCTCAGCGAAACCAAGTCGATGGTATGATTGCTGTTTGCAAAAATTGTGACTCACTTTTCATTCAACCAAGGCTATACGGACATTGTCCGAACTGCAAAAACACAAGCTGCCCCAGCAAAAGCTGATTCAAAATGTTTCCACTTGTTGGAACTCAACGCTTTATATGCTGCAGTGCCTCCTGAGCAAAAGCAAGCTGTACATGAGTACTGCTCCAGTTACATTATTGAGATGGCATTATGCTGTCTGTGCTGCAGTGGAAATTAATGGAGACAGTGTGCTGTATCCTAGCTCCTTTTGAGACTGCTACAAGGGACATGTCTTCTGAAGGTGCATCTGTGAGTCAGGTTATCCCACCCATAATGCTCATTTCACATCATCTTAGTGTTCTAAATCTACAAATAGAAAAGACAGATCTGAGCGCAGACAACATGTCGCCTGTATCATGGGAATCTCGTAAAGAGAATGAGCGGCTCAAAACCAATGACAAATTAGTTGCAATAGACAAAATCAAGACACTACATCCTTGCAACTCTCTTAGATCCCAGGTTCAAGGCTATACATCTTCCAAAACAGATGATATAGAGCAGTACAAATGTATGTTGCTAGATGAGCTGCAGCACTCACAGGAGTCAAACACAGACACGCACAGTACCCTCAGGTTGTCATCACCACAACATGCAGGTTCATCTTCACAAAGGGATACAGAACTGGAAAAGTCACCAAACATTAACAGTAGTTGTTCCACAACTGCCACTTCTTCAGCCCTTAGTAGCAAGCTAAATCTGTGCAAAACCTTTCCCAAATTGCTGCCATACCAGCTGCTTCTGCTGATTCTCTTCTGAGCGGTCTCTGTCCAACATGGTAGACAGTTACCTGCAAGAACTGCCTATTCCTATTGATGCATGCCCTTTGAATACTGGAGATCAAAAGTCAATTTGGACAGAGCTGTATGATGAAGCCTGTAAATATCTTGGTTGTCCTGCAACAAGTGTCTCTTCAGAACGCATGTTTAGTACAGCTGGCAATATTATGACAGACACCAGAAATAGGTTGCTGCCAGAAAATGTACACACGTTAACTTTTATTAAAGTTAATAAGTCAAGATTTTCGTATCCCTACAAGAGTATACAAACTGATCCTGAAGTGACTGATGTTGTGGATGTTGATGGTGATGACAACTCAGATGGTGGTGGCTGGTAAATATTGTGTGGGACGAGTCTCTCTGCACCAAAAAGGAAACTTTTACAGACTGTGATGACTTTGGTTGTCGCCTCTCCTTTCTCGATCTACTACCTTGGACTATATACCCCCCAAAACTTTCACCATTTCATGGCAAACTGCTTTGTAGCTAGGGTCTAAACTAAAGTCAACAAGTTTTATATACAGGGCAATTTTAACATCAGTGGGAACAGGCCCAAATTTGACATAAAAGGGACACTGTCATGTCAATCCTTTCTGTATCATATTATTTATAGTTAAAGTGCAAACATATGTTTTGGATTTACCTTCTGTGACTTTGTGGTGCATCAGTATGGGCTGGGACAGGAGACGGTCTATTTTTCAATTTTAAGAGGACAAAACAATGAGTTCTAATTGGTAGCTGTTTATTATTTTTCAATTACAGAAATGTTAGCCATAAACGAAAATGGATGCTGGTACATGGGTGAGGGTTGTGGGCTGGTTTTAACATGGGTGTAAGGGTGGCATGGGTGCTACTGCACAGATGAGGGTAGGGAAGAAAAGTGGAATGGGTGATGGGTGAAAGGTGGGTGTTGTTTTAGTTCTTTCATTTACAGATTCGTGATCAGCTGGGGATGGTGAGGAAAAAAATGATGACAGACCAAACCTACTGTACACATAATATATATTCTTATTAAATACATTGCAAACTGCTGCCACCTAGCACAATTGTCCTGTCCCCTTTAAAAAAAGAATAAAGGAATCAGAAATAAAAGAAAATCTGCATCAGCAGTTTTCACAGAATGTGACGTATCATAGTGTTTTTGCTTTATAAGTAGTGATAATTTGATACATAATGGGGTTGACAGACGCTGTCTCTTAAACATCACATGCCAACTGCTGCAGCTACATTAAATGTTCCTTAGTATGTGGTGAGGAAACCACTTTTTTTATTTATGTGACTGAAATACAGATTTTATTGAAGTATCAGCTGCAAAATGCATCATCTTAGAATTTTTGTATGTATTACTTCAATTTGCCAACAAAATGTTGGTATATGTATGCATTACCTTAGAAAATTGCATGCATTTTGCCAGCAACAATGACTGGCATATTTTTTATTCCAATGTCTTGATTGAATATGTTATGACATAATATGTTTTGTAACAGTTCCACATGTTGCTGCTAGTACTTGGCTTGACTTTGTTATAAAAGCTTTCTTTTAAACATAGCAACTTTTGATTCACTCATTTAAAACAGAAAGCAGCAAATAGCTGAAATTAGGTAATATCAGTTATTTTTCTCTAATTCATGACGAGGAGTATATATAGCTGAGTACATAAATGGCTAATGTGCCTCTTTCTTTCACTAAGGAACTATGATGCAGCTGCAGCAGGAAAACTTTTAACATAGGTGGGTGGGTGGGCCTGTTACATATTAAGTTGCTGACTTTAGCAAACAGAAGAAACCATAGATAAACCTAGTTGTATTCCTATCAATGTCACACAAGATAATTTCTCTCCCCCTTATATTGAGCAGTTTTTCCTTTACATGTATTTTATTACTATCTTCGTTACTGGCAGCACACAAAAAAAATAGGGTTCGAGTTCTAAAAAGTTCTAAAAAAGATTAGAACCCTAGAACTTTTTCAAAAGTTCTAGACTAGAACTAGAACCCAGAACTTCAGAGGGTTCTGACAACCCTAATTCCAATAGCTCGGGAAAAATTCCCAACACCACATTTTTATAAGAAATCTTTTTCAAACACGGCATCTTCCACTTTTCTGACAAAAAGATCCATAAGCCTACTGCATAGCTGCACTGGAGCAAAAAATGCTCTTGAGTTTCCAGATCTTATCCACATCCTGGATATAAGCAATTACTTTCTTCTACCGCCTTATGCTTATGATTCCCTGTTACCCCCACCCTCCCATGCGCCATTATCCATTGTAAATCCTTCATTTTTCTTGGCACTCTTGGATTGTTTAACATTTAATACACATACTTATTTTCTCTCATTGTACTTCCTTTAAACTCTATCTCACCGACCCCTATTTCCGTCATTATTTCCTGTACATTGCTTTTCTTGGCAGACCTAACATTTGTTCTTTTGTTATTTTCCATTTCATAATTTTTTTCAAAGTTCCCTCATAATATTTTGGTATTTCCTTTCTTTTAAACATTTTAGGAACACCTTCCCTCCATGCTTCCCACCAGTTTCCTAATACATTTTTCCCCCACCTCTCAATCATATTCTCTTTACCCTTCAACATTACCCCAATGTTTTTATACCAAAAGATCGTGTGAAAAAATACTATTGGGCTTATCATCCCTAACCCGCCTTGTTTTACTGGTTTATAAGTTATTTCTCTTCTTGATAGGGTGAAGTCTGCTACCCCACAACAGCTGAAAGAAAATCCTTAATATTCTAGATTCTAATGTTACTGGTAGAGGAAAAACTCCTGCAACATATAAAAAGCAAGGCAACAGCAACTGTTTAAAAACAAATATTCTTTTATATTTTGACATTTTCCAAGCTTTCCATCTACCCACTTTCTTCTCTCCCTCTTCTATTGCTTCTTTCCAATTTTCTATCCCCATGTCTCCTTCCCCGTACTTTACTCCCAGAAGTTTCCTGCTATCAGTCGTGATTCTTATATTCCTGCTCATTCTTTCCCCTTTATTAGCTGTCCCTATCCACAAACCCTTACTCTTTTCTAAATTAATTTCTGCCCCAGACACTTTTGAATACCTTTCCAACTGAATCATTGCATTCTCTAGCCCTTCCTGTGAAGCTATATGTATATATATATATATATATATATATATATACACATATATTCAAATCGTCTGCATAAGCCATTATTTTAACTTCATCCCTCACTTGACTTCCTTTAATTCCTACTATTTCTTGGTCTCCTATAATCTTTCTTGATTAATGGATCCAACACGAATGTATATAATACTGGGCTCAAGGGACACCCCTGTCTCACCCCCTCTTTATCTTTATATCCCTACCCTGAACTCCTCCTATTTGTTTTTAGGACCGCATTTTTATATAACAGACCCACCTATCTACAAAACTTAATTGGAATTCCATATTGTTCCAATACCTTTAGTAGAAAATCATGATTCACTAAATCAAATGCTTTTCTCTGATCTATTGTTAAAATACATGCTTCCTTCTTCTGTTGTTGACAATACTCAAAACCGGGACTGGGACCCAGGAGGTCATGAGGGGCTTTGCTCAGCAACCTTCCCCCAAACCAGATCGCGAGAGACCATCTACCCTCCCAGCCCAGAACAAAAACCAGGACCGGGACCCAGGAGGTCGTGAGGGGCTTTGCTCAGCAACCCTCCCCCAAGCCAGATCGCGAAGGACCATCTACCCTCCCAGCCCAGAACAAAAACCAGGACCAGGACCCAGGAGGTCATGAGGGGCTTTGCTCAGCAACCCTCCCCCAAGCCAGATCGCGAGGGACTGTCTACCCTCCCAGCCCAGAACAAAAACCGGGACCAGGACCCAGGAGGTCGTGAGGGGCTTTGCTCAGCAACCCTCCCCCAAGCCAGATCGCGAGGGACCGTCTACCCTCCCAGCCCAGAACAAAAGTAAGTCAGAAGCCGTACTGCTCGCCTCGGGATCACTCCTTTCTGAACAGGACTGGACCCAGTTAAAGCAGCAACTTCAGCAGCACCCTTAACTCAAATTTTTGTCCCCACACATGTGGAGATAGTTTTTGCCACTAGCATTACTTAGATTCTGGCACCAAAACACTATTTGTACAGTAGCTAGGAGTTAGGGCTTACAGCTTTGAATATATTAGTGTTGAACGTCTGTAACAGCTGCCTGCTTGAAATCCTAGGAACTAGGCGCCATAATCACAGTTTGAATGTTTGTATAAAGGGAGCCTTAAGCTCAGGCCATTACCCTGCCATTTTGGGCTTGTTTAAAATCGGCTGGCGCGACTGTAACTGCTGCAGCCAGGAAAAGGCAGGAGAAACGCTTGCAGCCCAACTTGCAAACTTAGGAACAAAAAAAAAAAAAAAAAACTACAAGAGGGGTTTAAAATTAACAGGGCAGAGAATTGAAACAAGAGCCCTTCCCCTCACTGAAACGCCCAGCCCTACAGTATTTAAGTTTGCTCACTCACCCTTTTCTTGTCCACAGACCAGGACCGGGACCCAGGAGGTGGTGAGGGGCTTTTCTCAGCAACCCTCCCCCAAGCCAGATCACGAGGGACGTCTACCCTCCAGCCCAGAACAAAAGGAAGTCAGAAGCTGTACTGCTCGCCTCGGGATCGCTCCTTTCTGAAAAGGATTTGACCCATGGCTGTGCCAGCCCCCACCGCCCCCACCACCACCCTTGGTCGACACTGCACTTTACAGGGGTGATCACGTGAGCGCAAAAACCTATCAGTTCACTTTCCCATTAGTCGGTTATACGGAGCTAACACTAGAGGGCTCACCAAGAAATAAATGCTTCTCAATTGACAAACAACATGTTAAGCTGCCAAATGTCGTTATTACAAGCTATGCTAATCTTGGCACTTGCTTCTCACTCACTCCCTCTTACAGAACACAGCAATAATTTGCCAAATAATCTCCTTAACGTCCACTACCCTTATTCCAACTTAACCAAATTCTTAAGCTGCACCGAAAGTGGATCTGCACAGGCTAAGCAATTACCCCAGCCCACTACTCACCTCTTGAACATACACAACCCCCCTCCTTCTCCAAGCACTAATAGGCCAAGTGACCCAATCAATCCCCATAACAAGCAGACCACTAAATAACCATGTCAGCGCACGTCACACCAAAAACAATTATAAGCGGCTACACCTAGCAGCACTCAGGCATGCACTCCTATTGGCCGGAGACATACACCCAAACCCAGGTCCTTCTCTGGACAGCATAAAAAAAAGACAGGGTAACGCTGGTCTTCTACTATCCTCCTTAAATATCTGCAGCCTGCCTAAAAAACTAACACTACTCCAAGGTTGGGTTGCACAACACTCACCAGACATTCTTGCTCTATCCGAAACATGGCTCACAAGAAATGTCCCAGATTCAGCAGTTGCTCTAAACAACTACATAATTTTCAGAGATGATAGAGTGGACAAGAGGGGTGGAGGTTGTGCTATTTACACCAGACCGCAACTTCAACCATTACTCGTTCCCTTATCATCACCGGCTCACGGGGCACAAGCCATTACAGTCAAAATAACGGTCGGCTACCAAGGGAAACCGCTATACATAATGGCCGTCTACATACCCAACAACCAAAAAGTAGCCTTCGACTCCATACTGGCCAATATAGCGCTGCTCCCCTCAAGAAGTGAGCTCATAGTAATGGGAGACTTCAATATAAACTGGCTTACTACCTCAGCAGACCCCTTCAAAGACGCTGCTACAGCACATGACCTGACCCAAGTTGTCCTGACCCCTACACGGCTAGATCCCAGGACAGGAACTCAAACCCTCCTGGACCTCATTTTAACAAACTCACCCAATCACCTCTCTAATATCAAAGTCCTCCCAGACATCCTTAGTGATCACTCTCCCCTCTCCTGCCTCTGGTCAAACAAAAGTCCAACTCCACAACCCAAAATCTCGCACCAAAGGCATATCAAAAAAGGCGCGATAACCAAGATTTTTCACTCTCTCTCTCTGCCAGTGATTGGACAGCTGTACATACCGCACAATCTGCGGATGAGGCACTTCCCTCCTTCATCAAAATCTTCAACACAGCTTGTGACAAATATGCCCCACTTTCATAAAAGATCCTAAAATGAAGGGACACCCTGTGGATCACTCAGTCCCTGATTGACCAGATGCACCATAGAGACAACCTTTGGCACAAGGCACTCAACTCCAAGTTACCCCATGACAGACAACTCTACAAAGAGGAAAGAAACAAATGCACCAGGGCCATTCGGCTAGCCAAGGCCAACCACTACAAGCAAGCCCTCACCTCAACCTGGGGCTCAGGAAACAAATTTTGGAGCAGTGTCAAAGAACTTTGTGGGAAAACTGTTAACCAATCACCAACCCAAATACTCAACAATGGTGCCCTCTCACAAAACCCCACCATAATAGCCAATGTCCTGAATAATTCCTTCACAGACCTCAGCCACATTCTCCCATCAAATTTCTTCGACCCACCCCCCAGTGTCCCACCTAACCCCATTCCCAGTCATACCCCCACACCGTTCCGGCTCAAAACAATCTCCTGCAGTAAGGCCAAACACTACCTGGCAAACGCCTTATGGAATAGAAGGTATAGCAGTGACTCTGTAGACCTCAGGATCCTCCGGCTAACACTAGACGTGACCCTCCCACATATCACCAAGATTTTCAACCTATCACTACGTCTAGGACAATTCCCCACTTTATGGAAAAGGGGAATTATTACACCAATTTTAAAAAAGGGTGATCCAACTGACCCCGGCAATTACAGGCCCATTACAATACTCCCCCCACTCTCAAAAGCTCTCGAAAGAATAGTTTCAGACCAACTCGCAGAGTACCTCACAGGCATTCCCTGCTCTGCCAAGAGCAACATGGCTTCAGATCAGGACACAGTACCACCACGGCACTCCTCGAACTCACATCATACGTACACGAGGCACTTGACAGGGGTGAAATAGCAGGAGCAATCTTCATCGACCTAACCAAAGCATTTGATACCGTCAGTCATGACCTACTGTTACATCTACTCCCCTCCCTCAACCTAGCACCAGATACATTAAGCTGGTTTAAGAACTACCTAACAGGTCGAACACAAGAAGTTAAAATCAGCACCACTCTATCCACTAAAACCCCGGTTCTATCAAGTGTACCTCAAGGATCTATCTTAGGCCCCCTATTATTCACTCTCTTCCTGAACTCCATCCCTAGAGCATGCAATGGGAAACTTCTGCTCTATGCAGATGACGCAGTAGTCTACTGGAAAGACAACACCCTCAACTCCCTCCAACACAAGCTTCAAACCTACTTCCACGAACTAGAAGACTGGTTCACAAAGCACAGGCTAATACTAAACTACACCAAAACAAAATCCATGATCTTTGTGCACCGACAATGCCCCTATATAAGAGCCCAACTAAACATCTCCAACTATCAGGGCACCAAAATTGACCAGGTCTCAGACTTCAAATACCTTGGCATCACATTAGACTCATCTCTCACCTACCACACACACATCAACCAACTGTCCTCCTCAGTAAACACCAGACTAGGGATCCTCTACAGGCATAGACAATGCCTCCCACCGCAGGCCCTACGTTTGGCAGTGACCAGCTCGGTCATATCCTTATGGAATAATAATATATGGGACAGCTGACCCCACAGCCCTGAAACGTATCGACCTAGCCCTCAACAAAGCCAGCCAGCTGGTCACAGAAAGTGACCACCTAACCCACACCTGCGATCTTTACAAAATAGCAGACTGGCTGACCTTTAAAGGAAGGCTAAAATACCATACCTGCCTCCAGGCCAAGAAAATCCTACTGAAAACTGCACCCTTGGGCCTTCACTCCCTAATACTAACACCCATAGGAGCACCCCAAGGCACCTAGCAAACTTGCCCATCTGTGTCCCCTATCGGAGGACCGCGCTAGGCCAAAGGTCTTTCAGCTATCGTGCATCCACCTGGCTCTACAAACTTCCTCCTACTATAGCACAGGCCCCAAGTTTAGGCCAGTTTAAAACCAACATCAAGAGACACCTCATTGCCTCAGAGAAGTGTAGCTGCAACTGAGCATCTAACCCCACCTCGTCGCAGGGTTGTAATTCAACCCCTAGAACCTACCCAGAACTACAAATGTAGTTACAGACAGAGGATAAGGCTAACATTCCACCATTTGTGGCACGTTCAACAAACCTAGGACTGCAAGACTAACCCTATTGTAACTTTATTCTGTATATGTTTGTTGTCAATTTGTAAGCACCACTGTGTAACACTAAGCAAAGAATCTTGTTCACATCAATCTGTATACTGTGTTCTCATAAATCTGTATGTTTGTCCAGACGTGGAGCCTTTGCAAAGGAGTCTTTGACTCAAAGGTTGTAATTCCGAAAATTAATAAATGAATAAATATGTCCCTAGTTATTATAAGGTTCTCCTGTATGTTCCGTCCTGGAATAGCGCACATTTGCGCCGGTTCAATCAGGACTCTTGCCACCTCTCTTAATCTTTTCTGCAAAACTTGTGCTAATATTTTAAAATCAGAGTTCAGGAGACTTATTGGTCTCCAATTTGCCAGCTCTTGCCTGTCTCCATTCTTATACAAGAATATCACAATTCCTGTTGTGAACTCTACTGGAATGTTTCGCTCTTGCAACATGTAGTTAAATACCCTTGTTAGAAGAGTTGCCATGGTTTCTGGGAATTCTCTGTAAAACTCGTTTGGGATCCCATCTTCCCCTGGCACCACTCCCCCTTTTAAATTTTTGATCACCTCATACTAAAAAAAGAGATATGAGAAATAGGAGTGTAAGTCTATCTCAGTCTTCTTTAAAACAGGTATCTGCATACTCTGTAAATATTTCTTTATTTCCTTTCCCTGCCCGCTCTTATTTCCCTCTAGTAAATATGCTAGCTGTTTTTCTACCATTTCATTTAATTCTACTGACTCATTAATAGTTTCTCCATTATTACCCCTTAACAATGTTATTCTAGATCTATTTTTTTTTATCCTTTAATGCCTCACAAGGATCTGAATATGGACTCTTCTGGGTTCCACAGTTTAATTCATTCATTAGTGTCTTTGCTCTTTTATACTGTATCACTTTCATTTCCCCTTGCAATTTCTCAATCTGTTTTGACATATCCACCCTATTCACATAAGAAGCTTCGTATAACTTAAGTAGCTTATTTCATAGTTTTAGATATTTAAAAAATGTTCGGTCACCATCCTTTTTCCATAGTTTTTAAAACAAGTGCTTAACTCCTTCTTCACCTCAAACCACCATAGTACCAAATCTTCATAGAACCCAATTACTGATGAACTACATACAAAAATATCCATTACCTGTATTTTAATTATGTCTCCCCTTAAAGCTGCTGTGTTCATTTTCCACCTCACTTTCGGCTGCACGATACCAGACTCCGTGCTTATTACACTTCTTATACTTAAATGGTCAGAAAATGCATTGGGAATCACTTTAACCTTCACTATCTCTACCCGATCTGACAAAAAAACAATCAATTTTCGAAAAGCGTTTTTCAAATTTACATGTAAACAGACATTCACATCTCTCTTTACTAAATACATTTTTTAACTCTTGCTTGTTTCACAGCTTTCTCTAGAGCAAAGGAATCACAGTACACTTTCTTTCCTGCTTTTTTCCCATCAATTATATCTAACGTGCAATTGAAATCCCCCACAAAATAAATATTCCTTGCAGTACATAAATATGGCTGCATCTGTTCGAATAGCTGTACTCTTTCAGACAATCTGTGAAGCATACATCACAATAAACCTACTTGGGTCACCATACTATAACCCATCCACTATCAAAGCCCTTCCTGGGACAGTATCAATCAGCTTCTGAAATCTTAAACCTTTACCAGAAAACAATATACCTACCCCATCCACCCTCTCCCCTCCAAAAGAAAAATATGCAGGCCCCCACATCCACTCCCTTTGGGCTAACTTGACCAATTCTATAGAGTTCAGCTTCACAGGCTAATTCCCTTAATTCATTCCATACTTGCCCCCTTTTCCCTCCATTTAAAATGCTATTCACATTCACAGATGCAATTGAAAACAACAGCATAGTTCAATTATTATGGATGTACCCCTTCTCTTCTCTTCCCTTTTTTTTCCTTTTTCTCATATTATCTTTCTTCTTTTCTTCTTCTTTTTCTTTAAAGTATTCCAATCTTCCACACTGTCCTCTCTTCTTTCTTGTCCCTCCGTTACAACTTCCACCGGGGCATCAGACTCCTCCCCCCTCCTACTATCCTCTATTTGTTGTACCTCCAAGACTTCGTAAGCATTACTCAGAGCTATTTCAGGGTGTATCTCCTTTTCACTTCTCAGAGTCATTTTCTTATATTTCCCTTGAGTACTTTCTTGCCCCTGCTGTGGGAAAGGGGGTCCTGTCCTACCTGCTTTTCTTCCAGTCCCTTTTGCCTTTCTTCCATAAAAGTTCTTTTTATTTATTTTCCACCTCTTCTATTGCCTTGTTCTAGGGTTCTACTCTACCCTCCTCCTCTTCTTCCTGTATGTCCTCCTCCATTCCCAGGCCTAAAAGACTTTGTATCCCCTTACTGGGAGTCATATGGGTGAGGTTGCGGGCTTGGGGGGGGGGGAACATCTTCTTCTTCTCCCACATTTGTTTCCTTCTCTCTCTCTCTCTCTCTTTTGACCCCTTTTGCTGTGCTTTATTTATCAAATCCCCTGGATCCATACTACGTGAGTTATTCCTAGCTGCCCATGGACAGTCTTGATACATGTGTCCATATTCCTCACACAGATTACATCTCACATGATTACAACATTGTGAATTACTATGCCCCATCTCTCCACACAACCCACACCTGATACTATCACATACATTCGACAAGTGACTTCTTGACCCACATCTATAACATGCCTTAGGCTGGCCTGGGTAGAAGACCACCCCTCTGTCCTGCCCCCCCCCCCGAAAAAACTACTGGGATTGTGCTCAATACCTACTTCGCTATGATGTAATTGAACCTTAAATTTCCACCCTCCTGTCCATAGGAATTCTGAGTCTATAATAGCCTCTGGGGGGGTCCTAACACTTCACATTTTGAATTTAACCACTGTTGAATATCGCCCACATGCACACATTCATTCCTGAACAAGACAGTAATAAACTTAATTGTTAGCTTTGTGAGAGGCACTGCCAAAAAAGGGGTCCACACTGGAGAGAATTTTAACAAACTGTATTTCTGCCAAATTCTTTCTAACCCTCTCATTGTCCTGAAATTGATGTCAAATACATCCTCCCCAGATACATGAATCAAAGCATAAATTTCCGTTGCAATGACCTTCATAGATTCTTTTAACAAAACCTTTCCCACATAATATCTATCCGGGAACTTCTCCAACCCTCCTTTATACCTTAATCTGACTGCGAAACTCCTAGATGGAGCTTCTGTATAGCCTGGTCTTGGGGGTGGGGTCCCAGCTCTACCCCTCTTTCCCAAGGTAAAATTTCTATCTCCTTGCTTGTTTCTCCTTCCCCTGCCACTCACTACTTCTGAAAATGATCCTGACTTCTCCTGTGTCTCAATAAGAGATTCTACCATTCTTTCCCCTCTTTTTCCTCCACTTGCTACCATGTTCTGCATGTTTCCAATTCCTCCCCCGTATCCCCTTCCCCATTCCTTGCACCTCCTGTTTGCTTTTCATTCCCCACAATGTTCTGTAAACCCTGCTGTTCACTCGTATTTATCCTTTCTTCAGTTTGTTCCGTTGCTCCCAGTCCTGTTTGTAGTTATACATTACAGCTACTCCTCCCGGAAATCCACTCCTCTTCAGGCTCCCAAGTCTCATCTTGTTGTTGTTTCCAACCTCCGCCACACAACGCCGGCCCCAGTTTCCACTCTCCTCCCTTGCTTGAATCATACGGTAATCCAAATGCTCTCACCATGACTTCCTTAGTCGAGAGCTGCTTGCGTCAGTCCAAATCAACAATCCCCCCGGGCACTTCCTGTTGTTGTTCGTCGCTCTTTCTGCTAGTACTTGGTTCCTGGACTTTGCCTTTCCTGTGCTCGCGTCTTCTCTCCTCCATTCGCCGCTCGTCCTCCTCCTCCAGCTGCTTCTGTACCATTTCTCTTTTCGCCAGCAGAATTTGTTCCAGATGAGCTGATGCTCCATTTTTATCTCTCTCTGAAGTTTGACTCAATATCCCACCACCACTATCTGGCTCCTCGTATAGATTCACATCTAGGAGCTCTTCAGATATATCAGTGGCTGGCGCCGATTCAAACATTTCTTCTTCCTCACCCTCTGAATTCCTATCGTCAGCAGGATCTCCGTTTTCTGCTTCCATTTTTCTGCTCAAGTCAATCTCCTCCACCTCCTGCTCCTTCTCCCGCACAGCCTGTTCTGAACTGGCCATCCTTCCCAGTCGAATGGGGACCCCTACAGCACAGAAGGGGAATTTCCCCAGTGTCCTGGCCAAATTTCCCTCATTCACTAAAAATACCACCAACAGCTTAATCTGGTTCAAGGCCGGTTGGCATTCATCTGTATCCCCCTCCCCCGGGTCGTGCCTGAAAATAGACAGGATTTGTCTAGTGCACTTACCCGGTCAACAAAAACTAAATAAATAAATAATTACGCTGTACACATTTTTGCCAGGGTTATTGATTACATATTGTCATTGGTTGATAGAATCATCTAAAAGTTATGGAGAAATCTTGTGTGCAGGGCCAACTGTTGAACCAGAGGGTAGCATGTTGTGTTCCTGTGCCGGCAACTCAGGTTCAGAGATGAGCTCTGGGAACTGGATGGGCAGCACAAGCATTGGGGGAACACATCACTGCTCTGAGCCTGGGAAGGTGTGGTGCAATGTTCTGTCACACGGGGACACATTGTGATGGGCTGGAGAACTTTATCTCACAGTGGGTTCACATGCATGTCATGACCTGATGGTGTTATGTAGTGTATCAGGGGAAGCGGGCTGGCATGGAAAATGAGTTTTGCAGTATCTCCTGTATTCTGTTTATTCCATTTCCAAAGGGACCAGAATGAATGAGGATACAATTTCATGGACATTAAAAAAAAAAAATATATATATATACACACACACACACACACATATACATACATACAGCATCTCTTTCTCTCTCTCTCACTATGTGTGTGCGTGTATATATGTGTGTGTGTGTGTGTATATATATATATATATATATAATACATACACATATACATACATACGTACATATTTGTATGTATGTTACAGATTGCATATAAATAAGTAAGTGATACACAGTGAGGCTCTCATGAGTGGTATAGACAGCGTGAGTATAGAAATACCTTATTTATCACATAAGGTCCCCTCTGCAGTCAAGTTTACACAGCGTTTGGATCCATGACTAAATGTGACATAACATCGCTGCACTGCACAGCCATGCCGGTCTGCCCTTCTCTTCTGCCAGTAAAACAATTCTGTGTATTGAATGGCTCGCACCAGGGGAGGTGACAGGCCCCGTGGTCAAGAAACAACACCTGTTACTATATTGGATCTTCCCCATAGCCTCACAACTGTGGCAAGATGCTAGGGACAGGACCGGATGTCAGATTTCAGTACCCTCCCACTCATGGACCTCTTGAGAACTCCAGCTTCAGCAAAGGAGGTGAGATTAAGTCAGGTTCCACACAGAATGGCTTCCTATCTCCCCCATAAGCCGCCAAGGGTGCAACCACTCCACATGGTCTAGATGGTGACAACCATATTTACGAACATCCGAAATTGCCAGCAGATACAGGCCATTCGGTCTATTTGTATCCTCCCCTTGAATCTGTCCCACCCCCTCTTAAAGCTCCCCTACACTCTGCAGTGATAAGACTTCCTCTGGCAGAGCATTCCACCCTGCCACCACCCTTTCTGTGAAATAGTGCTTCCTCCATTCTCTCTTGAACCTACCCCCCTTCCAACTTCATAGAGTGTCCCCTGGTTTCCCTTCCGCCCTTCAGACTGAACATATACCTGATGTCTACTCTGTTCAAACCCTTCAGGTACTTGAAGGTCTCAAGCATAACCCCGCTCTTCCTGTTGTCAAATTCTATGTTTCTACCTCACCACAAAGATTGTGTCATCTGTGAAGAGTCTGATCTTGCTCTTAATCCTTACTGCAATGTCGGCTATGAAAATGTTAAACAGAACCTGTCCCAGCACCGAGCCCTGTGGTACATCACTTGTTACTGCCCTGGGTTCAGATGCCTCCCCCCCGACTACTACCTTCTGCTGTCTACCATGCAGCCAGTTCTCGACCCATCTGACCAGTTTCCTCCTGCTCCCAGACTCTTCAACTTGCAGGTCAGCCGACCGTGTTGCACCAAGTCAAAGGCCTTGCTGAAATCCAGGTAGAGGACATCCACTGCATGTCCCCTGTGCATTGCCCTCGTAACCCAGTCATAAAAATTAACCAAGTTTGTCTGGCAGATCTGCCTGAGACAAACCCATGCTGCCTGCTGTCCTGGAGATTATAATCCTCAAGAAATTGCACCAGTGTTTCCTTGAGGATGGTCTCCATCAGTTTTCCCACAACTGCAGTAAGGCTCACCGGTCTGTAGTTCCCCGGTTCATCCTTGGGCCAACTTTTATGTAGAGGTACCACATGTGCTTCCCTCCAGTCCCTGGACATGCACCCTAAGTTGAGAGAGGTATTGAACAGGTCCACCAATGGCCCTGCCAGGACCTCTGCTAACTCTCTCAGCGCCCTGGGGTGGACTCCGTCTGGGCCAGGTGCCTTGTCCACCTTCAGGGACTTAAGGTCCTCCCTCACCATTTCCACCGTGATTTCCCATCCATGGTTGCTTCTCCTCCACCCTCTCCCACCTCGCCCTTCTTCTCAGGTATGGGCCCATCACTTTCCTTGGTGAAGACTGAACAGAAGTACTCATTAAGTACTTCTGCCTGCTCAGCCCCCTTTTCTACCCACCCATTTCCCCTCCTGATCCTAACAATTTGATCCTTGCTCTTCCTCTAATATATCTGAAAAAATTATTTTCTCCTTCTTTGATCCCCTGCGCTAACCTCCATTCCCTAGCTGCCTTTGCTGCCCTTACCACTCTGCTCACTTCTCTGGATTTCTTCACATATTCTTCTCTGTCTTCTGCCCTGCTGGATCTCTTGCAGATCCAAAATGCATTCCTCTTTTCCCTCACCTTCTCCACAACCTCTCTATTCATCCAACTTGGTTTCTCAGTCCTGGCTTTCTTGCTCTGACTCTTGACACAAGTTTCAGTGGCTTTAGCCAGTCCTGCCTTAATGACTGCCCATTTCTGTTCCGTGTCCATTTCTGGGCGGATGCTTGCCATATGACTTTCCAGTATGTGTCCCATCCTGCCAAAGTCCACCCTTTTGAAGTCCAGCACCCTAGTTTTTGTAGTGGCTACTTCCCTACCCAGATTGATTGAGAACCACACTGTGCGGTGGTCACTGCTTGCTAGAGGTTCCTCCACCCTTGCATCCCTGACCTGTTCACCATCTTCCAGTACCAGGTCTAGTATATTCCCCTCCCTCGTTGGCTCCATTATCCTCTGGGTAAGGAAGTCATCCTGGAATGCTTCCAGGAGGATCTTCTCCCTGGTGCAAGTGGTTGCTGGGATGCTCCAGTCCACCCCCAATAGATTAAAATCCCCACCACCACTGTGCTCCCTTTGCCACTATGCCTCATCTGCTCCCCCAGTTCCCTGTCAATGTCCTCCTTCTGGCCGGAGGTCTATAAACAACCCCCAGACAGATTTTGGTCCCTTTCTGGTTGTGTAGTTGCAGCCAGATTACTTCCGACCTGCCCTCCTCCCCTTCCTCCCTATTACATCTGATCCCTTCCCTTATGTAAATGGCAACCTCCCCCCCAGCCTTCCCTTTATCTCTATCCCTCCGGAATAGTTTGTACCCTGGGATGGTTAGGTCCCAGTCATGGTGCCTGGTTGCCCATGTCTTAGTAATGGCAGCAATGTCCACCTCCCCCTCTGCCTTCAATGCCTGCAACTCTGACAACTTGGTACCTAAAACAAACAGTAGAAACACTCTGGATACAGAAGTTGATACCAGCCCATTTACAGAAGAAAGGGTTCTGAAAGAACTCTTAAAACTGAAGGTGGACAAAGCAATGGGGCCTGATGGGATTCATCCCAGAATTCTAAAAGAACTAAGGGTAGAACTAAGGGTAGAACACCACTGACTACCCTCTTTAACAAATCATGGGAGGATGGGGTGGTACCCGAGGACTGGAGAAGGGCAGATGTGATTCCCCTTCACAAAAGTGGGAGCAAGGCAGAAGCAGAAAACTACAGACCTGTTAGTTTAACCTCAGTGGTAGGGAAAATGATGGAATCACTTCTGAAGGAAAGAATTGTTGAGTATCTAGAGGCCAGAGGGCTCAGGACCCAAGGCAGCATGGATTCACACGGCAGGTCATGCCAGACAAATCTGATAGATTTCTTTGACTGGGTGACCAAAGTAGTAGATAAGGGAGGGCTGTGGACATGGCCTACCTAGACTTTAGCAAGGCATTTGACACAGTCCCACACAAAGATTAATATAAAAGTTAGCCAGCCTGGGAGTGGGTCCCAAGATGACAGCCTGGGTAAAGAATCGGCTGGAGAATAGGACACAGAGAGTAATAGTAAATGGAGTCCACTCTGAAGAAAGCGGGGTTACTAGTGGGGTACCGCAGGGTTCAGTATTAGGACCGGTCCTCTTCAATGTCTTTATAAGCGACATTGCAGAGGGACTGGAAGGAAGAGTATGTCTCTTTGCAGATGACACTAAGATCTGCAACAGAGTTGATGCACAGGTGGGGTGGAAAGGATGAGAAGGGACTTGCAAGGTTAGAGGAATGGTCAAATGTATGGCACTTAGATTCAATGCTAAGAAGTGCAAGGTAATGCACCTGGAAACAAAACCAGGGAAGAGTACAAAATGGAGGGTGAGATACTAACAACAACAAAAATGGAAGGGACCTAGGGGTAGTCATATCAGATGACCTAAAGGTGGGCAAGCAATGTGACAGGGCAGCAAGGAGGGCTGGGGGATACTGGGATGCATAGGGAGGCATCACCAGTAGAAAACAGGAAGTTATTATCCCTCTGTACAGACAGTTGGTGAGACCCCATCTGGAATACTCGTGCAGTTCTGGAGACCCAATCTCAAGGGACATAGACAGGATGGAGGCTGTCAGAGGAGGGCAACTAAAATGGTGCAGGGTCTGCACGGAAGACATATGAAGAGAGACTTAAGGAGCTGAATATGTATAGCCTGGAGGAAAGGAGAGGAGAGGGGGACATGATAGAAACTTTCAAGTATCTCAAGGGAATCAACAAAGTCCAAGAGGGTAGCATCTTTCAAAAAAGAGGTGAGCAAGAACAAGGGGCACAATTTGAAGACAGAAGGGGCAGCTCAGGTAATTTAAGGTATTTTCACAGAGGGTTGTGGATGCATGGAATGGCCTTCCAGAGGGGGTTGTGGAGTCAAAAACAGTGGTGGAATTCAAGCATGCATGGGACAGTCATAAGGCAATTCTAGGGGTTGGGGGTAGGAAGAAGTAGGCTGCTGGTTAACTAGGATCTGCAGCTTATCCATTAGGTAGGGAAATGGGCAGACTAGGTGGGCCAAGCGGTCCTTATCTGCCGTCAAAATCTATGTTTCTATGTTTC
Organism: Neoceratodus forsteri; assembly: GCA_016271365.2. NCBI lineage: Eukaryota > Metazoa > Chordata > Ceratodontiformes > Ceratodontidae > Neoceratodus > Neoceratodus forsteri. Next base: position 957,601,337 of record CM028130.1, on the reverse strand, counting down.
CCAGGCTCCTAGCATTTAGTGAAACCATTCTCCATGCTGCTCCTATCCTTTCTGCTTCCTTACCCTTCACTTCAAGTTCAACCCCTATTTTCCCTAAGGTCGTATCTATCCCTGTGGTGGGAGGAGGTCCATGGGACCCCCTCTCCTGGTGATTCCCTGCTCCAATGCCTCCCCCACACCCAGTTTAAATGATACCTCTTGTTGATGAAATCCTCCACCTTCTGCTTCAACACCTGTGAACCTGCCCTGCTGAGGTGTAACCTATCCCCTGCATAAAGATCTGTGTTATCCCATGTGCTACCCCAGTCCCCCACCAATCCATACCCCTTGGTCCCACACCATTCCCTCAGCCACTTGCTGAAGTCATTGATTCTTCTCTTCCTGTCTGTACTAGCCCTTGGCACTGGCAGAACTTCTGTGTAGGCTACCATTGTTCCCTCTTTGCTGCATAGTTTTCCCACTTCCCCCAAGCTGTCTTGTACCTCCTCTATCCTTCTCCTTTCCAGATCATTTGTTCCCAGGTGCACCACAAGGTGTGGCTTCCCCTCCACCTTCCCCACATATCTGCCCATATGCTGCCCCACTCAACTCGCAGTCATGCCTGGCATACATTCTACCCAGATGTTACTTTTTCTGGCACCCCCTCCATCTTACCCTTAAGTACAGAATCCCCTGGAATTATGACTCTCTGACACTTATCCTGTTCACCCTCTTGTTGCCCTTCACTCCCCTGCCCCCCAACTTACAAGGCCCTCTCATACCCTCGTCCCACCTCCCCTTTGCCTTCCCTAACCTTTGCCCTGTCCTCTCCCCCCTCGCACCCCCAAACTATTTTCTGTATGTGGAACCTTCCCATTGCACTCATTTGTTGCTCCATCCACCACGTTACCACCTCCTCTATTACTTCCCCATGTCTTCCCTGAAATGTGACCCTCCTCCACTCTGACTCCCCTCCTCTCCCTATCCTTAGCCTTCCCCGAGCTGCTTGCCACTTCCCCCATCCTCCTGTCTCCTTGCTCCTTCATTCCCTCCGGGAACCCTTAAAATGCTCCAGGAGGGATGTGGCTGGCAGTCGACAGTGTCAGACATGACTTGGGGAGCTCTGTCAGTGCTGACGAAATCGTTATAATTTGTTTTTTTTTTCTCTATCTGTGGGCAGTGATTTACTTTCACATATTTTGATAAAACTAGCTGTGCCATACCTTTCTTGTTGCATCCTGGACACGTACTCCATGTCATCACCACACAAGCAACAACAGGAGGCCAGGAAAGGAAAGCAGCAACAGCCGCAAGATGGAGCAGGAGCAAGTGGCCACAGAGCAGAAGCAACCAGAGAACCCAAGTTGAGTGTCAAGCGCACCGTTCAGGATTTAGATTTAAAAAAAGTAGATTAATTTAGACACAGGGCAACTTTGGTTGAGAAGAACTTAGATGTGTTACCCACGGAGGTGCATCAGGTGACAGACTGTGAATAAATCTTTGATGGTGGTCTCGGGGCTCGTTAAGGAAAACAAACTTCTTCCACTCAGATTAGAGCACATATAGAATGTTACCCGATGGGCCAACATCTGTCTCTCAGGGTCCCCGAGGATATGGGAGTCCAGGATCCTGTGGCTTTATAATAGACTTCTTTAGAAAACTGTTTGAGACGGAAATGGAGGGCTTTGTTTCATGGGCCTATTGCATCACGCCTAGGATGCACCCAGCTAACTTGGACACACCACACACACACTTTTTAGTGGTCATGGTAGGACAAGTTGTCTGGGACAGTATTTTAGATTTATCAAAGAGAAAAGGAACCTTATTCAGTTGAGGACTCTTGTTTTCTGAAGAGATCTGATGGAATCAGGCATGGACTAAAAGAGCTTGCCATTCCCTACAGCTGCCAGCAAAGCTCCAGATTATCTATTCAGGCAAGATGTTTCTTTACAATGATCCAGACTAGGCTGGGAAAAACTGTGTGCAGATGCAGAAGAGGGCTGGCAGTATAGCCTAGAGGTTAGAGTAACAAGCTATGAATGAGCTTGATCCATCCAGCAGCTCTGGGTTTGATCCCACAACCTCCGCTTGCATGCTATGCAACTCTAAGCAAGTATCTTAACCTTCCCCCCCTCCCCGTGCTCCTGGGTCACCCCTGGAAACAGGCATTTGTGCCTAGTGGGCCTTACCTGGTTACCAAAGAATACAATACCACTGGCTAAAATTAAGGAGGATTTTCTTAGTAAAGTGCAGTCCCTGGCCGGCCCACTGGCGTAGAGGCAGGGCACCCACCTGGGACACCAATGACCCAGGTTCAAGAACAGACTCAAGACGTCAGAGGGCCGACTGTGGGAGAAGGACTGAGCATCTTACAGACTGCTCTCCTTCTCCAGGGGAGCGGGGGAGAATGTCCAGCACACTACAGACCTCTGGTGGAGGCTGGGGGGTTCCATTCTGCCGGTGCCATCACCTGAGGGTGGTGCAGGAAGGACGCAGGATGTCCCTGCACATCCCTTCCCCCAGGGATCTACAATGAAAAAATTGTGGCAACCATATATGACACTTCGCCTCACTGGCTCAGACTGCCTGCCGCAACACTCCAGTAGTTGACCTATTCCATCTCCACTGATCCAGCTCAACCTCCCGCCCTACCCGGGGGAGGGGGGCACGATCCAGGGAGGCAAGGCTGGTAGGTGCTCCTGCTGGCATGCTTCTCCCGTCTCCATGTGACTTTGCACTGGGAAGGTGGCCCTGCCCTGGGAGGCAAGCCAGAGGGCATCGAACCACAACAAGGTAAGTCCCAAAGAGGCAAGGAGGGAAGACTGGGTGAGCGGAGGCTCAGCAGCACAGGCAGGCATGCAGAGCAAAATGCATTCGGGGGAGAAAAAAAAATGTTATCCCTGATTTGGATGAGGAAAGCTGAAAGCTGACGAGGCCTTTTAAATGTGGTGTCAGTTTAACAGTTCAGTATTATAATACTGTTTAATAACAGAGTTATGCAATTTAAAATGTTTGCTCATTGTATTATTAAATATGAAGTTTGGGTACAATTTATAATATTTTCTGGGCCCTTTACTTAACCTCCTATTGCTGATAGCAGGATGTAGGCTGGAAATAATATTTTAAAGTTAAACCTGTTCTCATTTGGTAGGCTACCTTCCTGGGACCTCTTTGTGCCACAAGTTTGGTGGCTGGCGGAGTGAAGACGGCTACTGCCACATGGAGTGGGGGGGAAGAGGTGCATTATACACGCAATGTTTATTTCCATTCCACACAAAGTGTTAAGGGGTAGTATTGTCCCACAGCCCCATGCTGGGCTACATTTAGTAGTAAAGGCTAATGCTTACAGTACCCACCTGAAATATTTACATTTCAATATTTCTGCATGGTGCCGGCCTGCCGGCACGAAGTACAGTTAAGTAAAAACTTACCGTAACAGTAGATCTTCGAGAACAGCTCTTGCAGCAGGTTACACCATTAGGACTGAAGCCGGCAGGCGCCAGGACCCCATGGAAATTTTCTAGCTAGCAGTATTCAGCGGAGACTGCCTCCGACGTCGGTCCCTCCCCCGACGTCAGGCACAGTATATAAGGAGGCAGTCCCCCAGAATCCACAGTTCTCCCTCTGGAGACTCCCGGCCGCTGGATGACATTAAAAGAGGAGACTGAGGATCCGCCATCAAATGGCAATCAGAATAGTGTAGAGAACACCTGATCCTAGGAGAAGGATATATGAACAACAAAATCTACCTCCAGCGGGGATGGTGGGAGGGAAAGTACCTGCTGCAAGAGCTGTTCTCGAAGATCTACTGTTACGGTAAGTTCTTACGTAACTGTACTATCTTACTTCGAGAAACAGCTCTTGCCGCAGGTTACACCATTACGACTGATTCCCAAGCAATAGTGGAAATCCCACACCATTGGGAGGAGGGAAGGTAGAAATCCTTAGTCAAACCTAAGCCTAGGACAGAAGTCCTTGAAGGACTGCTAGACCAAAACCTGCACTTCGCCTCGATGCCACATCCAGGCTATAATGCCTGATAAAGGTGTGCACAGTGTTCCAAGTCGCTGCTGCACAGATGGCTGAGGTGGACACGTTCTTTAAGGCCGCAAAGGAGGTAGCCACCCCCCTTGTGGAATGACCCTTAACCGTGCCCGGTAAGGGTTTGTTGCGCTTCTGGTAACAGAATGTGACACAATGTATAAGCCACCTGGACAGTGACTGTTTGGAAATGGGAGCTCCCAGCATCCTATGGGCGAAGGAGACAAAAAGCTGATCTGATTTTCGGTGGTGTTTGGTCCTGTTCAGGTAGAATCGAAGACACCTATGCACATCTAAAGTGTGCAACAGGGCCTCTCTTCGATTTGAATATTAGGGAAGTACACTGGTAGATCAATAGCCTGATTAAGGGTGAGAGCTGAGACCACCTTAGGCAGAAACTTCAGACTGGTCCACAAGGATACCCTGTCCTGTTGGAAAACCAAATAAGGTTCTTTGCACATCACTGCATGAAGTTCTGAAATTCTTCTGGCCGAAGTAATAGCAACTAAAAACAACGTCTTCCATGTAAGGAGACGTAGCTTGCAATCTGCGGCTGGTTCAAAAGGTGGTAGCGTAAGCTGCTCCAGGACAAAGGGTAAATCCCAAGGTGGAATAGGATCCTTAATCGGAGGTCTAAGGTGGAGAACACCTCTCAGGAAGACTCGTGCCGTGTCCAACTGAGAGATAGGACGTTGGCCTATAGGAGTGTGATAGGCTGAGATGGCACAAAGGTGCACTTTTATCGAGGAGTAGCCCAAGCCTGTCTGGAAAAGAGACAGGAGGTAGTCCAAGACCGACCTTTCTAGACAATCCAGTGGCGAGAACCCCCGCGCTTGAGCCCATAAGCAAAATCTGCACCATTTTATGGCTTAAGTAGCATGAGTGGCCAGTTTTCTAGCGGCAGCTAGATCATCAGCTACTTCTTGCGAGACCCCGTGTCGCATGATGGCTACGTCTCTAGGAGCTAAGCGTGCAGGTTCAGCAAGCGAAGGTCCGGATGGACCAAGGAACCCGCCTCCTGAGACAGCAAGTGAGAGCTGATTGTAGAGGCACCAGAGGTTCCCGGGACAGCTGATGTAGTAGAGGTAACCAGATCTGCCTGGGCCAGAACAGCGCTATCAGTATTAGCGTCGCTCGCTCTCTGCGAAGTTTCAAAAGGACCCTCTGGATAAATGGAAAGGGGGGAAAAGCATAGAGGAATCTGCCCGCCCAGGAGAGGGACAACGCGTCTCACCAGAAAACACCAGGCCCTGGATCTAGCGAGCAAAAACTGGTCAGTTTTGCGTTGGATGGGGATGCGAAAAGGTCTAACTCTGGTGTACCCCATCTGCGAAATAAATCCTCTACTCCTTCCTGGAGTAGTTCCCACTCATGGACTCAGGCCTGAGAGCGACTCAGACCGTCTGCGATGACACTGTCCACTCCTGGTACACGAACAGCAATGAGGTTTGCACCGTGTTGCAAAACCCAATCCCACACCCTCATGGCCTCCCTGCAAAGCGGGTAGGAATGGGTGCCTCCTTGTTTGTTGAGGTAATACATCATCACAGAATTGTCTGTTTGTAACAGTAGAGTACCCGGTGGAATCTCCGACTGGAAAGCCTGCAGGGCGTAAAGAACTGCTCTCATTTCCAGAATATTTATGTGGAAATGAGTCTCTTGGGCTGGCTACAGGCCCCGAGACCGGACACCGTCTAGGTGTGCTCCCCATCCGAGCCCTGAAGTGTCTGTGGAGAGCATCACAATCGGAGACGGCGCAGTGAAGGGGACCCCCACTGAGAGGTTCTTCACATCTAGCCACCATTGCCAATCTCTGATTACGGCCTTCGTGATCCAAATTCGGAGCTGCAGATGGTCTTGCTTTTGATCTCAATGGACCCGTAATAGCCACTGGGTTACCCGCATGTGGAGACGGGCTAGCGGGACCGTTGCAATGGCTGCAGCCATGTGTCCGAGCAGGCAAAGGACCAGTCTGGCTGGGACAGTCTTCTTTGCCAAGATGTCCCTGATGAGGGATCTGATGTGTTCCGCTCGGTCCTGGGGTAGAAAAGCTTTCCCCTGGATGGTGTCCAGGATTGCGCCTATGAACTGCAGAATCTGAGATGGAACCAGGCGTGACTTCTCTTGATTGATAATGATGCCCAGCGTCTTGAACAGAGACCGAGTACAATGAATGGCGGACATCAGGGCTTCCCGAAAGGGCGCCACGAGAAGCCAGTCGTCCAGGTAGGGGAACATGTAGTGGCCTTGTCTCCTCAGAGACGCCGCTACTACCGTCATGCACTTCGTGAACACCTGAGGTGCCGATGACAGTCCGAAGGGAAGGGCTCGGAACTGATAATGGTGACCCTGAAACTAGAAGCGCAAAAACTTCCTGTGCGCTTGAGCTATGGGTATATGCAGGTAAGCATCCTGCATGTCCAAGGATGCTAGAAAAGCACCCTGCTTGAGCATGGGAATCAGACCTGGGAGGGTCACCATGCGAAAGCATTTGTACAGGACCGACGTGTTGAGGTCGCTGAGGTCCGGTATTGGACGGAGATCCCCTGTTTTCTTGGGAACCAGGAAGAAGTGAGAATAATAACCTGTATCTCCCTGGTTCCGTGGTACATGCTCTATAGCTTCTTTTCCAAGAAACGCAAGCACCTCCTGCTGTATGAGCAGGGCATGCTGACCCGAGTAATGAGAAAGCAGGGGAGGTCCTGACGGTGGGTGGCTGAGAAATTCTATGAAGTGGCCTTTCTTGACCAACTGGAGAACCCACTGGTCGGCGGTGATCGACTGCCATCCTAAAAAGTGGCAAGCGATGCGACCCCCGACCTTTTGTGCCCGTTGATCCAGAGGAGGGGCAGGGGCCAGGAAGGAGTCATGCTGTGGCAGCACTGGTCCCTGCAAGCTGGCCCAGTTTGGTGTAATGCTGGCCTCTGCCTGGGGATGACTTAGCCTGGGTTTTACGTTGAAAAGTGCCCCGTTGTTGCTGGCCAGAACGAGGCTGCTGCCGTTGTTGCCGGCTGCGAAAACGGCTCTGGTTCCTACGAAAGGAACCAGGTCTTGATCTGTACATGGCTTGTACAGACCTGACTGCCTTCCCAGCGTCCTGGAGTTTGGTGATAACCTTCTCCGAGGGTTCGCCAAAAAGTACTTCACCATTATAAGGGACATCAAGAATGTTTTTCTGTACGTCCGGGGTAAAACCAGAGACATGGAGCCAAGAGTGTCTCCAGAGACAGATGCCTGAAGCTGCAGCTCTGGCAGACGAGTCTGCAGAATCGTATGTGGCTCGTAGCACTTGGGTACCCACATCAGACCCTATGCGGAGGAGGTTTAGGAGCTCCGCCTTCTGATCGCCATCCGGTAATTTATCGACCAGGTCCAGGCCCTGTTCCCACAGGGCATTCTGAAACTGTACCATGTGAGATAGGCAGTTCAGAGACCTGATGGAGCATATAGCAGCTGCATACATGCGCCTCCCCAGGGCATCCAGCTGTTTGGATTCCTGGTCCGGTGGCTGTGTGCTCATGTGCTGCGGTCTTTGGGACCGGTCATGTGAGGCCGTAATGACCAGGGTGTCAGCCAGAGGTTGTTGAGCCAAGTACTGGTCCTCTTTCGGGGCCTTGTACAGGCAGTTAGCTTTCTTCGGCACAACAGGAGTGGAGTGTGGACGCTTCCACGCAGCCTTGGTGACGTCCGTGAAGGTGTCTACCAAGGGTGGCACTACCACAGGCTTTGGATCTTTCTGCCGAAGATAACGGGCAAGGCGCTGTCTTTCGGGATTGAGGTCTTCAGCATCCCATCCCATGTTGTCCTGGATGTGCCTCTTGATCTCAGAGAAAGAGGGATCATCCGGAGGAGACCTGGATAGGTCATGTGGGTCAGGTGATGGAATGCTGACTGGAGAAGGAGATCTGCAGTAATCCAAGGTATCCGATCTAGAGTCCTCCCCTAATGGAGTATACCGATGACGTCTGGGTCACTTGGGGCTGGGAGACCCTGACGGAGATCTAGAAGGAGGTCTTCTCCGATCCTTGGATCTACCCCGGGAGGTGGAGTCTGCTCCTTAGGGGTTGGTGGTCGTCCTGCTGGCCCCTGTGGTGGAGGAGGGGGCGTAGGAGGTGAAGGAGGAGGTTTTACTGGGACCACGTCTTTATGGATGGTGTCCCACCAGAAAGTAAAGAGATCCTTGACCTCTTGTACATTCGTGCCAGACGACGGGCCTGGTGCCGGTGGTCTGTCACTGGGGTTGGGCGTCGGGTCCGCGGGTGTCTCTGGGGTGGGCGAAGGTTCCCTCGGAAGCCCGGCATCCTCTGTGTCGTCCGCCTGGTCTTCAGGCAATGTGGTGTCCTCCTCTGTGGAATCCCTGTGACCAGTGTCCACCGGTGACTGGGGGGGCGGTCTTTGGCTCTGGTGAAGCCGACGTCGGTTGCTTGGCCGATGACTTTGGCTCCGGCAAACGTCTGGCCGACTTCGGGTTCTTGGCCGACGTCAGGTCCTTTGTCTTCCTGGGTGATGGATCCGGGCCCCTAGGAGGCTGGGAGACCAACCTGGAGTCGGGGTCCCTACGTTGAGTGGATGAGGAAGACTTGTGGCGTTCGGAGGACTTAGAAGAGGCCCAAGAGGGAGTAGAGGAAGCCAAGGGCCTGGAAGTCTTGATGGGCTGAAGAGTCGAAGAACCGCTGGAAGGCCGGACTATAACCAGAGGGGGCTGAGACCTAGCCCTGGAGGGAGAGCGGTTCGATCGGGTGAAGCCTGAGCTCAGCGAATCCGAGGCCCAGTTCAGGGATCTGGACCTTGCTTTCTCCCGGTGCTTGTCCTGGTGTTTATGGGCCTTGGAAGAAGAATCACCCCAGAGGAAGGCTCTTTGTCCATCCTACTAAGTTTTTCTTCTCACTGGTAAGCCTGAAGTGCCTTCTGACAGCGGATCCTGGTGCGGCTGTTGAACCTTTGGCAAAAAGTGCAGGCCTTGGTATCATGGCCCAGGCCTAAGCACCACACGCAGGAAGAATGAGGATCTTTGAATGGGATCTGTTTTCCACAGGCACACTTTGAAAGGTGTCCCTCGAATGAAGGAGTTGGAGAGGACATTTGTTATGTAAAAACTCTTGAAGTTCTAAGTCATCGTGCGCTAGGTAGAGACCGAGAGGCAGAAGCTGGCGAGTCGACGGTGGGAAAAGAACTGGGGATTCTGGGGGACTGCCTCCTTATATACTATGCCTGATGTCGGGGGCAGGACCGACGTCGGAGGTGGTCCCCGCTGAATACTGCTAGCTAGAAAATTTCTGTAGGGTCCTGGCACCTGCCAGCTTCAGTCCTAATGGTGTAACCTGCTGCAAGAGCTGTTTCTCAAAATAAGATCTGTAGAGCTACCATTCACGATGCCAATGACCCATGTTCGGGAACAAGCCAGGTCCACTGGAAGATTCAGCATTTCCACATAACTCTCCTCCTCCGGGGAAGGGGGACTCACTGCTCCTCTGCCCTACCACTACCTGGGTGACCACAGGTGGTAGTACAGGGGACAGTGTCAGAATAGGGAGCCTGGATCGAGCATCAGGTCATGGGATGTGTCGACTTTCCGCCATTCAATGATGTGGCACGCTCCTGGGGGGAGAGCAAGACAAAACCAGGGGAAAATTTCAGACTGGATGAGGCCAAATGAAGCCCTCTCCTGTTGTCCATTACGGTCACCAGTGGACCCACACCGCCACCAGCCAGGGATCCTCCAGGTCTTCACCTCTATTGTAGGTGGACACATAGATAGTGGGTAAGAAAGCCACAGTGGAAAGGCGACCCCGGCCCTGGGGGCAAGCCAGGGGGGCAGTACAGCAGTGTATCGCAGATGGGCCTGGATTCCTGGTCAGGTGAGTGGTTGGGTCTCGGTGAATGGGAACCGGGATTGGCAGGGGTGGAAGGAGGACCCACCAGCGGAAGGGGGAAAAACGTTAAAATAAATAAATATGTTTTCATTCTTTTTTCTTTTCTTGTTAAAGGGAATTTCCGACTTACTATGGGGCTTTATAACCTATTACTTTTTATCCAAGACAATTTTTAAATTTTCGCAGCACCACAGTCCGGGAGGGAAGGGATCATAATTCAAGCCGAATCAACAGCCAGGTGGATCCCTTTCACTTCCTGGTTCTCCAGTCCTGCCCCTACGCTCAGACGTTTGGTGATTAACAGGGAGAGCATGAGGGCGAGCCCAATTGTAGTCTGCAGGGGTAATTTTATTTAATTTTTTTAATTCTCTTTTTTACCTGCTGCTAGCCATCCACCCAGATCATGGCCCCCTCCACTCCTATATGTAGCCGCAACTCCCGGATAGCCCCTGGATTAGCCCCCAAGTCGGGGTTGTGGCACTGGCCCAAGTGCCACAGACAACAGGATAGGTCCAGGAGCCGGCCTGGGAGCTCATTAGAGCGGTGAGGCAGGCATCATCCTGGTGGCCAGCAGGGCAATTTTTTTCCCCCTTTAGGCGGGGGCGTGAAATGACGATCTGCGTCTGCCCTTCCCCCAAGCTTGCTTAGGCGGCGGCGCTTGTGGTGCAACCCAGCCTCCGCTACGTGTCCCCACAGTGCCCGATCACTTCACCATCCCTTCCCCCTGGAGGACAGTAGTCATGGACACTCAATCCTTCTCCCCGGCCATTCCCTCCGATGACCCAAGTCGTTGCGAACCTGGGTCACCCGGCGTAACAAACAGAAATCAACCGCTTGCCAATGGGCGGCTTCTGTGGGGTAATTTTAGAAACAAGTTTAAAACTTACAGTATCCTTTGATTTAAATGAAAGCCACAGCTCAACTAATAGGGACCTTATTAGTTTGTGCAGCGGCTTTTTTTTTTTTTTTTTAACTTTTTATTTATAAAGTTTTTATGATCCTACAGTACAGACTGTAATACACCTAAAAAAAAGAAGAGGTGCACAGACCCCCACAATGAATGTATAGGCATAATACAATAAGGCCAATTAACTTTGTAGAACTAAAAGTCCATGCACTATGAGAGGTGAAAAGGTATATAACCAAAGGAATTAACTTTGAACTAATTGTCCTGTAGGACAGTGACACTCTCACCCCAAAACAGAACTTAACAAGCATTTGTCAATGCCGAATGTTTGCTTGCTGGCATTGCCATTGGTAATGTAGGAGTTAGAGAGCTGCAAAATAGGAATGGCAGTGATGCACTGAACTGAAGCCAACCCTACCACCACCCTGCAGAGAGTGACAGGCATTGGGGTGTGCCTTTGGGTCGTCAGGCTTAATGGCCACGCCATTTCACCACACCCTACTCTGCAGATACCGAGAAGTGTCACGGTGTGCCTTGGGGTCTTTGGCCCTTATGCTCATCCCATTCCATCAGGAAATATGGTGAGATGGGTGCAGTATAGGAGAATGGGGTAAACTTTGGGGCCGAAGAGTCCAAGGCACACCTCCATGCCTCTCACTGGCTGTAGGGTGTGGATGGGGGTGGAATGGTATGAGCGTTACAGGCGACAATCCCAAGTCACACCACTGATGCCTGTTAGTCTCTAGAGGGTGGGGCGTTATGGTTGCAAACCCTATCGCCTCAGGCGTTTGTTGGTATTTTCACTCCAAATTTTCAACATGGCTTTTTTGTGACCCCCAAGTTATGAACAGTGGCAATATTAATTTGTTAGCTGAAAGCTGATTTTGCAGAGAGACTACGGCATTTGGCACCACAGGTGCGAAAACACATTTCGAACAGGATGTGAAAAATGACAGCTGTACTGTTCATGGGGAGGTGTAAGAAATGGCAATGTTGAAAAGCTGCAGCGAAAATAGTAAAAAAACTGGTGAAGTCACGAGCGAGCATAGAAAGTGCGCAATGCACACCCGTAATGTAATTAGTTTAGGGATTTTTTTTTACAGCAGACCTCCGCTCATGAACAGTGTCCCTGTGATTTTCTTAATCTGTCCCGAACACGCATTTCTGCGCTGAAAGTGTGAAAACACATTTCCGCCATGTTGTGAAAAATGACAGCTGTAATGTTCATAAGGAAGTGTGGAAAAATGCCAGTGGTGAAAATCTGGACTGAAAATATTACAATTTAATGAACTTACGAGGGTGCATGTAAACTGTGCAATGCTCGCTCGTAACAGTCATTTTATGGACTTTTGTCACCAAATTGCCGACATAGCTATTCTAAGACCTCTGCTCATGAACAGTGTCACTGTGATTTTCTTAATCTGTCCCAAACATTGATTTCGCACACCGACTGCGCCATTGTACGCTACATGCACGGAAACACATTTGGGCGAGATGTGAAAAATGACAGCTGTACTGCTCATAAGGAAACATATAAACATAGAATTTGATGGCAGATAAGGACCGCTTGGCCCACCCAGTCTGCCCATTTCCCTACCTACTGGATAAGCTGCAGATCCTAGTTAACCAGCAGCCTACTTCTTCTTACCCCAACCCCCCAGAATTGCCTTATGACTGTCCCATGCATGCTTGAATTCCACCACTGATTTTGACTCCACAAGCTCCTCCCGGGAAGGCCGTTCCATGCATCCACAACCCTCTCTGTGAAAAATACTTCCTTAAATTACCTCTGAGCGCTTCTCATCTTCAAATTGTGCCCTCTTGTTCTTGCACACCTCTTTTTTTGAAAGATGCTACCCTCTTGGACTTTGTTGATTCCCTTGAGGTACTTGAAAGTTTCTATCATGTCCCCCCTCTCCCTCCTTTCCTCCAGGCTATACATATTAAGCTCCTTAAGTCTCTCTTCATATGTCTTCCGGTGCAGACCCTGCACCATTTTAGTTGCCCTCCTCTGGACAGCTTCCATCCTGTCTGTGTCTTTGCGGAGATTGGGTCTCCAGAACTGCACACAGTACTCCAGATGGGGTCTCACCAGCTGTCTGTACAGAGGGATAATAAATACAGGTTACTCACCAGTAACAGGAGTTCTAGGAATGGTATATGTTGTTCAACCACACTATCTGGCAGGTTCCTTGCCGCTTTAAATCTTGCCGGAAGGTCTTCAAGCTAGCTCCTCCCACCCACCCGGGTGGTAAAACTCTCGGCTCCGCCCCATGACGCCAGATCTGGCCCGCTGGAAGCTCAGGTTGTGCGTCGAAGCCGGGGAGGTCGGGTGGGTCGTGTGGATGAACAACATACCATTCCTAGAACTCCTGTTACAGGTGAGTAACCTGTACTTCTAGGACATGGATATGTTGTTCATCCACACTATCTGGCAGACTCCTAGCAGTTCTCCAGGAGGAGGCAAAGGCGTACACCCCTTTAATACTTACTTGGGAAATAAGGACTGGAGAACCGAGGCCCCAAAACCAGCATCCCGGCGTGACTCAAGGTCGATGTGGTAGTGGGTAATGAAGGTGTTTGCTGACTTCCAGGTAGCAGCCCTGCAGATTTCCTGGATAGAGACGTCCCTGGAAGCAGCCACTGATGCAGCAGTATGGCGGGTAGAATGAGCTCTTATCCCTCTGGGAGGCTCCATGCCCGCCAACTCATAGCAGAGATCTATGCAGGAGGTGACCCATCTGCTTATCGTCCGCTTGGCTGCAGGTCTGCCAGGTGCGACTTCAGCGTAGGTGACAAACAGCTGGCGAACCTCTCTCAAACTCAGGCATTACACTCCTTGTAATAGCGAGCCCTTCTAGGGTCCAAGTATGGAGCCTATATTCGGCCTCCGAGGTGTGATTGGGGTAGAACACCGGCAGAGTCAACACCTGGTTAAGGTGAAACTCCGAGACCACCTTCGGAAGGAATTTTGGGTGGGGGCGTAGGACAACCTTGTCCCTGTGGAAGACCAGATAAGGAGACTGGATGCTCAGCGCCTGGAGTTCTCCCATCCTTCTGGCTGACGTGATAGCCACCAAGAAGGCGGTCTTCCACGACAGGTGGGGGAGACCACACCTGTGCATTGGTTCGAATGGCTTGCCCATGAGCTTTGCCAGTACCAGCAGTAAATCCCATGGAGGTGGGGGTTCCCGCACTGGAGGGGAAATGTGATCAAGGCCTTTGAAGAAGCGCCCGACCACCTTCTCCTGCGCCACTGACTGCTGACCGCCCCGCGCCCGGTAAGCAGAGATGGCTGCCAGGTGCACCTTTAGGGTCGTCGACCTAAGCCCTTGACTAGATAGGGACCATAGATAGTCCAAAATGCTGGCCACAGAACAAGAGGAAGGGTCCAAGCCCTTACCCGACACCAAATGGAGAATCTCTTCCATTTGAAGGCATAGCATTTTCTGGTCGACTCCTTACGGGACGCCTCAACGACGTTGAGGACCTCGTCGGAAAGACCCAAGGCCTGGAACTCTAGCCGCTCAGGAACCAGCCGTCAGGTGCAGGGATTGAAGGTCCGGATGGAACACCTTCCCCTGATTGACTGAGAGCAGGTCCGGGCGAGCTGGAAGCTGCTTTGGGAGCCTGGAGCTGAGGCTGAGGAGATCTGGGTACCAGAACTGGCGGGCCAGTCTGGGGCTATCAGAATCACCTGCGCCTTGTCCCTCCTCGCTTTCAGCAGGACCCTGTGAATCAGGGGAAAGGGGGGGAAGGCGTAAAAGAGGCCCGGGGTCCACGGCCTCGAGAAGGCATCCCCCTGCAGCGAGCCCTGCTGAGGGGGGCGGGCATGAAACAGCCTCAGCTACGCGTTCTCCCTGGAGGCAAACAGATCCACCAGAGGTGTGCCCCAGTGGGAGAACAGATCTTGTACTACCTCCGGCAGGAGAGACCACTCGTGCGATGCAGCCCCTATCCGGCTCAGGGCATCGGCCAGGGTGTTGGAGGCTCCTGCCACATGAATGGCTAGGAGATCCGCCTCCAGGCTGCGCACAAGTGACCAGATGCGGAGAGCTTCCTTGCATAGAAGCATGGAGCGCGTCCCGCCCTGGCGGTTCAGGTAGTACATGGTTGTGATATTGTCCGTCTGGACTCGGACCACTTGACCCCGGAGAAACGGAGCAAAGGCGGTGAGAGCTAGGCGGACCGCTCGGAGCTCCAGCAGGTTGATGTGGCAACGGGACTCCCTCGGGGACCAGAGGCCGTGCACTCGGTGTTCCCCCAGATGGGCACCCCAACCCATCAAAGATGCGTCGGTTGATAGAAAGACCGTCGGCTCGGGGCGGACAAACGGGATGCCCTCCTGCAGATGAGATGGAACGGTCCACCACTGGAGAGTGTTCCACATCTCCTGGGTCATCACCACAAGCTGGTCCAAGGGATCACAGCATTGTGACCACTAGCTGGCTAGCCCCCACTGAAGGGGGCGCATGTGCCAACGTGCCCAACGGACTATGCTGGTACAGGCCGCCACGAGACCCAGGAGGCGCAGGAAATCCCGGGCAGGGCGCAGTTGCCCAACCAGAAATGATTGGGCAAAGGAGGTAAGAACCTCGGCCCTGTCCGCCGGGAGCTGTGCTCTGGCTTGTAGAGAGTCGAGCTCTGCCCCGATGAACAGTATCACCTGCTTCGGCTCGAGTTCCGATTTGGCCTCACTGATAAGAAGGCCGACTTGAGAGCAAACCCGGAGGGCCAGAACTCTGGACCGCTCCGCCTCCTGTCTGGAGGGGGCTGCTATCAGCCAACTGTCCAGGTAAGGGTACACCCGAACCCCTCGGCGCCTCAGGAATGCTGTCACCACTGCCATGCATTTGGTGAAGACCCTGGGAGCTATAGAAAGGCCGAAGGGCATGGCCTGGAACTCGAAAAGGGATCCCTCCGCTCGGAAGCGGAGGAATCTCCGGTGAGATGGACGGATAGGGACGTGAAAGAATGCGTCCTGAAAGTCCAGAACCACACGCCGTGTTCCAGAGATGGTATTATCTGAGCCAGAGTGACCATTCTGAAGGTTCGAGACCTTAGGAACTTGTTTAGGTCGTGTAGGTCGAGAATGGGGCGCCAGCCCCCCGTCCGTTTCGGGACCAGGAAATACCTGGACACAAACCCCGGGTCTGAAGGAGGGTCCTCCACCTCTCTTATCACCTCCTTCTGGAGGAGGAGAGCGATGTCGGCTCGACGAGCCGCCAGTGAGGCTGGGGACCCCGAAGCCCCCGAGGCGGCGGCTCTGTAGGGCGGTGCCTGCTCGGATTCTAGAGGCAGGCCTCTTCCCACCACCTCAAGACCCACCTGTCCATGGTAACAGTGGACCAGGCGGAAAGGAAGTGCCGGAGCCGTCCCCGGGGGAACCAGGGTGAGGCAGCGGGGATGGGCGACACCCTCAGCCTGTCACTGAGCAGGCTTGGAGGAGGACCGGCCGAGGAACCTCCTGGGCCTTTTCCTCCCTTGCTTCCTATTGGAGGAAGGACGGCGGCTTGGGTTTGGGGTACCAAGGTCGAGCCTGCTGGCCCTAGACGCTGCTGGGCCAGGCGCCCCGCCAAGGCACAGAAGGTGAAAAGGCTTAGGCTGAGGCTTACGGCCTTTGTCCTCTGCGCGGAAGAGACCGAGTCCAAGGTGGCACTGGACTTTTCGATCCTCTGGAGGTGACCTTCCACTCCAGGGCCAAAGAGGTCAGTCCCCAGAAAGGGAACATCCACCAATTTGTGCTGGGTATCCGAGGTGAAGGTGGATATCCTCAGCCAAGCCCACCGACGCATGGCCACTGTGGTCGCCACTGATCTAGCACAAGAATCTCCGATGTCGAGAGCAGTCTGGAGCTGCTGCTTTGCCACTGCCCTGCCCTGATCCCGCACCTGCTTGACCGTGGTCTGCAGGTCCGGCGGAAGATGGGGAACGACCTCATCCAGGGAGCCCAACAGGGCATGGGAGAAGTGTGCCATCAGGATGGCCAAACTGGCCTGACGAAGGCCGAGAGATGAAGCAGCATAGACTTTCCGCCCGGCGTAATCCAATTTCTTGGATTCCTTGTCGGGTGGTTTGTCCACGTCCCTGGCATTCCCGGCGCGCCGGAAAACGCTGTTGGTAACCAGCCCCTCGGCAGAGGGGTGTTCCGAGAAACCGGACAGGGAACCGGTAGGGACCGCGTACTTCCTAGCCATCCTGGCCGAAGGCGCAGGGCAGGAAGCAGGACGCTGCCAAAGTTCCAAGGCCGGACCAACGATGGCTTCGGCCACGGGAAAGGCCTCCGTCGGAGAATCCCCTCGTCCAGAATCTCCATGAGGGGTTATCTGGCCCGTTTGGAAATGGGTTCGAGCTTCATCCCGGTGGACTCCGAGATGAGTCGAAGTAGGCCAAGAAAGGACGAAGGGCTATCGTCCACTGACTGCCCCCCTGAGGACTCCAAGTCCATCCGCCTGGAGAACAAGGAGGAGTCATCTTCAGACCCCGATGAGTCTTCGAAGAGCTGCCTTGAGCCTGAGACACCCTCCACCTGACGAGGTTTATCGGGAGTGAGAGTGACCGACAGCCTATGGGGCAGCCCCTGAGACGACTGAGAACTCTTGGTCGGAGCCCCAACTAACGGCTGAGGAGGCGGCGGTTCCACCACAATTGGTGGGGCAGCAGTAATAGGCCAAACAACCGGCCTGGGAACAGGCTCCTCGACCACCGCGAGGGGTTGTTTTGGCCGCTCTGGTGACAGCCACTTAATGGCTGGAGAAGATGACTGGGTCGGCTTATTCCCGCCAACAGAAGCTGTTGCCACTAAGCTCTTCATATTCCGGCGCAACTTGCGTGAAGCCCTCCCTAGTCCGGGAGGAGGAAGAAGAGGAAGAAGCGGCGCTTGTCGGGTGCCGAGACCGGACCGCCTATGGCGGCGGGATCGGCTGGACCGCGAGGCGGTCCGAGACCGAGACCGAGAATCTCGGCTAGGCCGAGGTCGGCGCGGCGGGGTACCGAGGATCGGTACTCCCTTCGGCTCCGATGATTGCACCGACGGCTCTGGAACCGGAGGCACAGTCGAGCCGACGGGATCCTCAACTCTCGCCGGGGGAACCAGGGAGAGGGGAATATCAACTTCACCAGCCGACAACCCGCCTAACGGGTCGAGAAAATCTCGACAGCGCCGCCGGGTGTCTCGTCAACTGGCCTGGACGGGGCGCGTGAAGCCAGTGGCCAAAAGCGAGGTCGACCAAAGTCGGCTGTCGACCAGGAGGAGATCTTTCCCACTCCCAAGAGCGTCGACGATGGGACTTTCCCTTACTCTTTTTGACCGAGAAAGCGGTCCAGAAGAGAGTTGGACCCTCGCCCTTAGTCAAGAGGGTCGGGCAAAAGCTCCTTAAAGCCGAATATGGCGCCCGAGAAGGCGGGGCCGAATGCGCGGCGAAGATGGAGGCGGTCTGGGCCGCCTCCTCTTCGAG
Organism: Neoceratodus forsteri; assembly: GCA_016271365.2. Lineage (NCBI taxonomy): Eukaryota > Metazoa > Chordata > Ceratodontiformes > Ceratodontidae > Neoceratodus > Neoceratodus forsteri. Next base: position 957,583,080 of record CM028130.1, on the reverse strand, counting down.
GCGATCATCTGCTAGAGCTGTTCTGCAGAGCCGCAGCCATGGACACCATATCGGGCCTCCTTCGACTTGACTGGAGGAAATCTCTTCTCGGGACGCCCCAACTGCAAACGGGCAGCACGATCCTCGAGGACATAGACCGAAAAGGAAGAGCACAGGTCGCAAGCCTGCGGTTCGTGCTCAAGGCCTAGGCAGTAGACGCACGTGGAGTGCGGGTCTGTCCGAGACATTTTCTGCCCGCAGGGGCATCTCCGAAATCCAGGAGTCAATTTATCCATCGCAGCCGCGAGGAGAAGAAGACCAAAGTGTTTTGGTAAAATTGAAACGAGTTTCAAAGTTTTGAAGAGTTAGGCACCAATTCTTAATCGCAGAGCGTTAAGGAGGAAACCTGAGCATTCAAGCGGTAAGGAAGATCTGGCATCATGGGGCGGAGCCGAGAGTTTTACCACCCAGGTGGGTGGGAGGAGCTAGCTTGAAGACCTTCCGGCAAGATTTAAAGCGGCAAGGAACCTGCCAGATAGTGTGGATGAACAACATATCCATGTCCCTAGAACTTCCTGTTTTCTACTGGTGATGCCTCTCCCTATGCATCCCAGTATCCCCCAAGCCCTCCTTGCTGCCCTCTCACATTGCTTGCCCACCTTTAGGTCATCTGATATGACTACCCCCAGGTCCCTTTCCATTTTTGTTGTTGTTAGTATCTCACCCCCATTGTGTACTCTTCCCTGGGTTTTGTTTCCCAGGTGCATTACCTTGCACTTCTTAGCACTGAATCTAAGCTGCCATACATTTGACCATTCCTCTAACCTACCAAGTCCCTTCTCATCCTTTCCACCCCACCCTGTGCATCAACTCTGTTGCAGATCTTAGTGTCATCTGCAAAGAGACATACTTTTCCTTCCAGTCCTTCCACAATGTCGCTTATAAAGACATTGAAGAGGACCGGTCCTAATACTGAACCCTGCGGTACCCCACTAGTAACCCTCCTTTCTTCTGAGTGGACTCCATTTACTATTACTCTCTGTGTCCTATTCTCCAGCCAATTCTTTACCCAGGCTGTCTTCTTGGGACCCACTCCCAGGCTGGCTAACTTGTATATTAATCTTTTGTGTGGGACTGTGTCAAATGCCTTGCTAAAGTCTAGGTAGGCCATGTCCACAGCCCCTCCCTGATCTACTACTTTGGTCACCCAGTCAAAGAAATCTATCAGATTTATCTGGCATGACCTTCCCGCTGTGAATCCATGCTGCCTAGGGTCCTGTGCCCCTCTGGCCTCTAGATACTCGACAATTCTTTCCTTCAGAAGTGATTCCATCATTTTCCCTATCACTGAGGTTAAACTAACAGGTCTGTAGTTTCCTGCTTCTGCCTTGCTCCCACTTTTGTGAAGGGGAATCACATCTGCCCTCCTCCAGTCCTCAGGTACCACCCCATCCTCCCATAATTTGTTAAAAAGGGTAGTCAGTGGTGTCACTAGTTCTACCCTTAGCTCTTTTAGAATTCTGGGATGAATCCCATCAGGCCCCATTGCTTTGTCCACCTTCAGTTTTAAGAGTTCTTTCAGAACCCTTTCTTCTGTAAATGGGCTGGTATCAACTTCTATATCCAGAGTGTTACTACTGTTTGTTTTATGTACCTCCCCTCTTCATTTGTAAATACTGAGCAAAAATATTTGTTTAGTATCTCTGCTTTTCACAGTCTCCCTCTGCCCACCCTCCCTCCCTTTATTAAGCCTCACTATCCCTCCCTTGGTCTTCCTTTGCTCCTTGATGTACCTATAAAAGGTTTTATCCCCCTTCTTAACTGAGTCGGCTATCTTTTCCTCGGTTTGGGCCTTTGCTGTTCTGACTGCCTTCCCAGCCTCCTTTTGCTTTAACTGATACAGTTCTCTGTCCTGCTCCTTCTGCGATTCCTTGTACTTCCTGAATGCTTTCTTTTTCTCTTGAACCTTCACTGCCACTTCCTTTGAGAACCATAGTGGTTTCTTACATCGTCTTGTTTTGTTTATTTACTTCACACAAAGGCTCGTTACCTCTGTGAAGGCAGTTTTTATTATTCCCCATTGTTCTTCCACCCCTCCTTCCTGCCCATTTGCTAGTGCATTCCTTAGGCACTCACCCATTTTGGCAAAGTCAGCCCTCCTAAAGTCCAGTACTTTTGTCTTTGTATGGCTTGACTCTATTGCTGTGTTTATTGTGAACCATACTGTTCGATGGTCGCTAGTTCCCAGATGGCTACCACTTCACATCTGTGATCCTCTCTCCATCTCCATTTGAGAGAATCAAGTCTAATATTGCTCCCTCTCGAGTGGGCTCCAGTACTAGTTGTCTAAGGCATGCCCCCTGTAGGGCATCTAGAATAACTACACTCTTCGAAGTGGCAGCTGCAACTGCACTCCAGTTAACATCTGGCATATTCAGATCACCCATCAGCAATATCTCCCCTTTTTCTGCCATTCTAAGTATAAGGAGGTATGGTAAAATGGCAGTGTTGAAAATTTGGAGTGCAAATATTAAACACTCATATCCCCACGAAGCGCAAGTGTGAGAACTGCGCACGCATCGCCTCAGAACAGTAATTTTTTAGGAATTTTTCACCAAATTTTCAAATATAGCTATTTTAAGACCTCTGTTCATGAACAGTGTTACAGTGATTTTCTTAATCTGTCCCAAACATTGATTTCGCACACCGACTACGCCATTGTGCACTACATGCGCAGAAACACATTCTGGGCGAGATGTGAAAAATGACAGCTGTACTGCTCATAAGGAGGTGTGGTAAAATGGCAATGTTGAAAATCTGGAGTGCAAATATTAAAAATTCACGAACTTACGAGCGTGTGTAGGAACTGCGCAACTCACGCTCGTAAAACAGTCAGTTTTAGGAATTTTTTCACCCAATTTGCAACATAGGCTTTTTGAGAGCCCACCTTATGAATACTGCCACAGTCGTTTCATTAATCGGTCCTGAAAGGTGATTTCGCGCAGTGACCGCGAAATCACCCTTTGGGCCCGACTAATGCCATGACAGTGACAGAATTCATGAGGAGGGGTCCCAAAAACCCCATATTGAAAATTTGTTGCCAAAATTCCTGAGATATGCATCACAATTGAAAAAAGCCTATTTATTGCATTATACAGCTTACCAGCATTTCTTCAGCTCACGGTTGGCTTTTAAGAATGCAGGCGTGTTCCCAGTCCACGAAGATCATTGAGCTGGACTCGGATGTAAGTACAGGTTGGGGGTGGGGGAGGCAGGGTGTGCAGAGGTGGGCTACGTTGTGGAGTGGGGGCCAGGGAGACCGCCGAGGGACCGTTGTTTTGTTTACAGGTTTTTATGTTTTTCTGGAGACGGCGCGGGGACGTTTGCCACGCTGGGGTGGGCTCCCAAGCGTGGCAGCTGGAAACTGTTGGGTGGGGCGCCATGGAGCCGACGAGGGATTGGGCACCCCTGTCGGCCGTAAGAATTTTTGCCACGCCGGGGTGGGCTCCCAGCTTGGTAACTGGAACGCTGTGGGAGGGGAGGCAGGGAGAGAGTGCTTCAGTTATCTGATCATGCTCACTGAAGCAGCTCTCTCCCTTTCAACTGTACAGCACTGCATTTTCAACTGCTGTCATAGACAGCTGCAGCACTCATTGGTGAACTGTGGCTGCGCCTTCAAACACAGTGAGGGAATTGGAAGACAGGGTGCCACACCTCCAGAAACTCAGATGATGGCGCTATGTTTCTTGCACATGTGTGCAAGCAAACATAAAAACAACCATATGACCAAGTTATCAGTTCTCTTGAAAAAGTAAAGGGATGAGGAGGGCTGAAAGACATAGACACTAGTAGGGAAAGTGTGGCCTTGTGGTTTCGTGCAAGGGACAAGGAGCCTCCACTCAGGGGCCATCCTAAAGGGTGTGTGCAGCTCTTTTGGTTCATGGGCTTGGCCGGGAGGACCAGTGCTGGGTCTGCCGAAGGGTGGGCCTGTGTGCCGGATCCCTAGGGAGCGCAGGGGCACAGCCTGGTGGCTGTGCAGTTGCACTGCTGTCGGGTTGGGCTATGAGGCAGGACAGCGTGAGGGAAGGTGGCCCCTGTCAGAAGGTGGAAGAAGTGGGTGAACTGGATTTCATCTGGATGAGTCTCTCTTTTTTTTTTTTTTTTTAAAGAACTGAAACAATCTCAGACCATTTCCCGATTTGGTGTCGTATCCACTCATATCTTTTTGACTGTGTGTAAAACTCTAGGCGGTGATTTCTGTCGTTTGTTTGGAAGCAAATTATCTGCTGAAAAAATTAGTAACTGGCTTTTCGACACTGACCTGGGTGAGAGGCAGGCCTGTTGAGGAAATTTTAAGTACAAAACTTTGCAGAAGTGGAAGCTCTGCAATATTAAAAATTCTCTCTTGAAACTGTATTCTACTTGACTGCTACATAGTGGGTGAGGTGTTGGGGGGGGGGATTGTATGCTTAGTGTATAACTGTGGTGTGATGAATAAACTTAAGTGAGTGTGCTGGAATTTTTGTTGGGTGTGATGTGTCAGGATTGTCTGGGAGGGCCACGACAGTGTATGGGGCATCTCATCTGCGCAATTTACAGCCCTTCACTAGCCTCCCAGTTTCTAAAATTACAGCAAGATGCTGCCAAGGGGCCAGGGTGATCTTGGGCGGTGGGGTGCCCCGTGCACGGCGGGGGGTGGCAGGATAGAGACTGTCGGGTCTAAAAGGCGCCCTGGATTATGATGGGTACAAGAGAGAGGCCAGACGTGTTTGGTGCCCGTCTCCAAGGAGCCCCAAGGGGCTGTCTTGCCCACCAATCCGCCAACGGCAGTGGTATGTAATGCCAGATCGAACAGGAACAAGACTGCAATTACTGCAGACTTGATTTCCTCGGTCGATCTAGCTTGCCTCACGGAGACCTGGATTAGGGACGATGCTGGCCCAGTTTTTGAGGCTGCCGACCCCTCTGGGTATACCGTGGTGCACTGCCCCAAAGAGTAATGTAAGGGAAGTGGGGCAGCCATCTGTTTTAGATCAGACTTGGGCTTCACCGTGCACCCAGTGAAAACCCCAGGTTCTTTTGAATGTGCTGCTGTCCGTGGAGGTCCGGGCACAGACTGCAGGATTCTCCTGATCTACTGCCCCCCCCCCCCGGGGCAGGAGGGATTTCCTGCAGGAGGTTGCTAAATTCGTTGTTAGTGAAACACTGGAAGCCCCCAGATGTATTGTTATGGAGGATTTCAATGTTTGGGCCGATGATGAATCCTCTTGGCTTGGTTATAACCTCCTCCAGACCATGTCATCACTGGACCTGTTGCAAGCTGTTTCTGCCACACGTTGGACCTGGTGTTCTCACTGGGGCTTGAGATAAATGATCTCAAGACTGATCTGGTGGTATGGTCCGATCACTGCATGGTGCGGTTCATGTTCAGGGCACCCACCGGATGCCCTATAGAGATGATAAGCTGCCGTTCTTTGCAGGGATTGACCCCGGAGGGCTTTTTGGTGGCAGCTGATCTATCTAGTGTGGGTAATGCATGTGTTGGAGGCATTGGTGCAGTGGTGGGCTCCTATAATAGGGTACTATCTGATGCCACTGACTCCCTCGCACCTGTCCATATACGACCCAAATCTTCCTACCTGAGGTCCCCATGGTTTGATGGGGACCTTAGGGAGTTGAAGAGAAAGGGTCAGAAGTTAGAGCACCGCTGGATGACGTCCGGCCTGGAGGAGGACAAACTGGCCCTGCACATGCATTATAATGCATACCAGGGGGCAATCAACCATAAGAAGGCAGAGTTCCTGTCCAGGGAGATTGCTGCTGGGAAGAACCGACCTGCTGTACTTTTTCAGACTGTCGATAGGCTACTTTGTCTGGCCTGTCTACAGCTGAAGAAGTTTTTTTCTAATGCTGAATGTGAAGAGTTTGCTCGGTTCTTCTCGGACAGGGTGTCTGGTATCTGGCAGGGAGTTCCTCCAGTCAGCCGGTCCAGGGCTGGCAGTGGTCGCTCGAAGTGTTCCGAGTGCACTCCGTCTGGTTGGGGGGAGTTTAGACCAGTGGACATAAATGAGGACCTCCTCTCCCGGGGGGAGGGCCAAAGGCTGTCCAGTGTCCCAGTGACCCCTGATGGAAATCGGTGGTTACTGCAGGATGATCGGCTTGTTACTGTGGGGCCGCGCGGCGGCGTCGCTAGGGTTGCCATGCACCAAGACATCACTGCATGTTGCGCTGTGGGGGTATGGAAAAAAAAAAAAGAGGTTTGTGGAGATGATGCGAACTCCAGTGACACGGCCCACATCCCAGCACCGGCCCGCACAACAGGATCCTCCCCACGGCACCAATTCGAGCAGTCAGGTATGACCCCTTGAGTCTGCAAGGTCGCCAAGGGCAGGCAAACCTTTCCCCAGCGAGTACCCAGTTGCAGGGGAATGGGTCCAGACCAGGTTGTTCTGGTGGGGAGTTCCTGTAGGGTTCAGGCAGGGAGTGAGAGGCCCTCGTTGAGTGGGTACCCTGGAAGGATGCCCTGCGTCCTGGGTGCACAAAGAGAAATGTCAAAAAAATGATGGCCTCTGGATCAGAGACTGGAGTTGTTCTGGGATCTGTTCCATTGAAGGCCTCCTCTAAGGTGCAAAATCTTGGTATCATTCTGGACAGGGGTTTGACGATGGAGGCGCAGGTGTCTTCCACTGTCTGCTCCTATTTTTTCCATCTTAGAAATGTTACCAGGATAAAGCCCCTTGTGCCGCTTCTGGACCTCCCCACTTTGATGCATGCCTTAGTTACATCAAGGCTCGACTACTGTAATGCACTCTACCTTGGGATCACAGGAGGATCTCTCCACAGGCTGCAGCTGATGCAAAACGCAGCTGCTTGGTTACTCACTGGGCAGCCTAACTTTTGCCATCTTACATCGGTGATGCGTGATCTGCACTGGCTGCCGGTCAGGTGGAGGATTCTCTTTAAGGTGGGTCTTCTCACCTTTAAGGCCCTGCATGGCCAGGGCCCTAGTTAACTGTCAGACCTTCTTGCACCGGCTCTCTCGGTCCGTCCCCTCCACTCCTCCTGTGGGGGCCCCCTGGCGATTCCCAGGACAATGCTAAAAACAGCTGGTAACAGGGCCTTTAGTGTCGCCGCCCCCGTCCTGTGGAATTCGCTACCCTTCGGGGTTAGGGGGGGCCCCCGACCTTGGAGGTATTCAAGGCCCGCCTTAAGGCCCTCCTTTTCGCCCAGGTCTTTCCCGATTAAGCTTTTAATCTATTGGTATAGACATAGTTCTCGGCACCCCTAGCTTTAGCCTACTTTCTGTGATAAATTTTATCTTGTGGATTTGATTGTTTAAATGTTCTTTTTCTTTCGTTATTTATGGATTTATTTATGTTTATTTATCTGATTTGTACGGCGCCCAGAGCCTACGGGATTGGGCGTGTTTTAAATAAATATTGCCTTGCCTAGACAGGATATAAACCCGATAGTCTGTGCTCAGTTAAGCTGCTTGAGAGACCTGTAGTCTAGGTAGACAAGGCAACCCGCCCTCCGGGTGCAGGATAGACATCAAGGACTAATTTATGTCCACAAACTGAGTGGTAAGCTTAGCCACCATTAACATATGACTTACAGCGCTAGTCATTACAGAGTGTTTTACTACCAGAGAAATTAAAGTATTACCTACAGTGCTAGTCATTACAGAGTGTTTTACTACCAGAGAAATTAAAGGGAGCAGCAAAAGGCATAATAACCTGGAAGCAATATCAAAATTAGCTAGCAGCTGATTTTGATTGAAATATTGTAAATGTGATATTAAACCTTCAGTCAGAGAATGGCTTACTCAATGAAAACTACCCAAAAGTTATACAAGGCACAAATATAGGACCATTAGAGTTCAAAAATGTCCAAACTTAAGGCCCCAACTGCTAAACAGGTACATAGTAATCCAATGTAGAAAATCAGAACTTCACCCATCCTCATCAGAGGCAGAGTCTGTTGGATTTAACTTTTCCACAAGTTTCTCAGAAAACTGAACTGCTGCAGCGGGATCCAGAAAGACACGGGTCTTTTATTCATGTCTTATGTACAGCTGTGCCGAGTAGTTAAGCCTCACGTCAATTCCCCTTCTCAGAAGGTCTTTCTTAACCAGCTGTAATTCCTTCTTCCTTGCCTGTGTTTGCGCTGACAGGTCAAGGGAAAAACCCCAGACGGCTACCTTCCCACACGATGTCTCCTTTCGATTGAGCCTCTTGCATAAGCAGGAGCCATGCTTCTGGAGCCAACAGTGTGGCGATCGCAGTAACTGGTCTCTGCTGTTGATCTCCTCCCGGCCTAGAACACTGGAGAATTGCAAATGCCTTCAGGATTTTAAGCCCGGAGTCCTTAGGCAAAGCTGGAGATCCTGGAAAATAATCTCGTAACTGCTTGAAGAATCTGTGTAGTTCCAGCATATCTGGGTGGGAAGCCTACAATTCAAACTTTTGCCTGTCTATTGACACTCTTGAGATTTTCTATTTTGGACTTTAGGAAAGATAAACCCCACACATAGACTGCACTGCACTCTTCCTGCCTACCCTGTGAGCCTTGCAGGTTCTTTACACTGCCCGAGTTCTCTTCTATTAGGTGGTCAGTGTTGGAAAGTTCTGCCTCCACCGCGGCGAGTCTCTGATTTGTCTCCTTGCCGTTCCCCTGAACTTTAACCAGCATGGCCATGAGCTGTGTGGTCGCTACCTCAGGTGCCGGCGTTCCACTAATCTCAGTAGGCCCTGAGCCCGGATTGGAACTCGCCACCCGTAAGGTACAAATAGTCAGGTACTTAGCTCTTTATTGTAAGAAGTGATCGGAGCTGTTCTAAGCTGTCACCATCTTGCTGCTCTGCAGCGCCCCCCTGTGCAGTGGCTTTTATTGAAATCAAAGGATGCTGTTACAGTTTTAAAATAATTTCTAAAATTAACCCCACAGACTACAATGCCCCGGTTTAACGTTATAAAAGCGTCTAAGTGTGGGTGGGACTGGAGGGCGTAGGGGATTGGAAGGGATAGCCTGGCCATCAGTTCAGCCCAAATTACGATCCCTGCCCTCCCGAACTGGGGTGTTGCAAAAGTTGTAAAACTGCCTTCGATGAACTGCCAGTGATATAAGGTAACTGGCTATAAAGCCCAAAACATAAATAGAAAAGCTGGAAATTTACATTAACTGTGCTGAAAAGTTGCTCTATTTACATAAATGGTTTGGCTGGGAAAGGACTCCCCTGCATTTCATGTTCACTACTCTTCTAGGACATGACCATTACAGCTTTAGGTATACGTGGGAAAAAGAAGTCCCTGGCTGACAAAATGAGTGATATCGCTCTGGAATGTAGCAGACCTTCTTATCTTGAAAAGGTGTCCATGGTCATGCTGCTACAGTCAATTCTGGACCACTCCTATCTTGTTTGTCTCTAAGATTAAGGTTTACACCCGCCCCCTCGATCTTGTAATGTGGGGAGACAACTATTATATCCTATGGTAAAATTTACTGTACATATATGTAACCCCCCTGTTACCCGGGGTTACTAGAATCCCAGTAAGACCTAGTGGTAGGCAGGGAAGGCAGCTTGTGAAACCCCAGTTTAATGGATTTCACACTGTCTCACTCTGTTCTCAGTCTCAGCTGAGACTGAGGGATGGCATCATTTTAGAACGGTCACAGCTACATAAGCCACACTGGAATGTTGCAGTTGGAGGTTAGTGCAGAACGTTGGGGGATTTGAAACCAGTCTTTCAGAGTCTGAGAGAGAGTCTGTAGTGCAGCAGAGGTGCTCTGCTGAGGGCAGGCCCTCAGAGCGTTAAGCTCTGTTACACAGCTACTCTTGTTTTTGGTGTGTGTTTCCACCTGAAGAGGAACACAGAAACTGATAATTGAAGTGGTGGAGACCACTCTCAATGGTTCAGAGCAGGATGGGGGGAAGGTGTCAGCCTGTTTTCCAGGGGCAACCCCCCTGGGTCCGGCTAAGGAAAAGAAGCTGCCTGTTTGAGTTGTGCTGAGTCACCAGAATCTCAGTGAGGAAGATTTCTGAGGAGGAAACGTCTGTGGGGCACCTGCAACAAAAGGGTGAGTTCACTCTGCAAAAGGGCCAAGTGTTTTCACCTGAAACAGAAGGAAACTAAAGGGACTGTTACTGTGGTTTCAGGAAAAGACAGCTAAGTACAGTTGGAAAATGTGGGGACTGGACTGCTTAACTCTATGGGGAGTCTCGAGTAATGGACAAAGCCACTTATAAGTATGTTCAAGTCCAGCACAAATGGAAAGAAAGATGTGGGGATTGGGCTGCTTAACCTGTGGGAGGTCTAGAGCAATGGACAATGCCACTTATTTTAAGTATGTTCAAGTCCAGCACAAATGGGAAGCAAGACAAGTAGACTGAATGTGAAATACATTTAGCAAGACTCTACACAGCAAAGTGTTAAAGGATGAGGTGTTTACAGTCCAGAGAAATGGCTGGGTATGAACTGCGGGAGTGAGAGGTGGGAAACCCCCCATCATTAGTAACCAAATTCACCTCTACGGATTTGCTCTGAGACACCTGTTGCTTTCTCTCAGGTACTTGGCCAGTGCCTGAGGAAAGTACCCAGATGTGGGATTAAGAGGAAGATTCCCTGATGGAGTTGAGGTGCTCTTAGGTGGTTTAGGGAGCCACCAAAAAAGTTTCCATGATATATGGAAAGTGTCCAAGTGGCTGGCAAGGGAGCCGAGCCAGGGAAACCCAGAGCAGCGTGAAGTTCGGGCTGTGTGCTCAGTGTGTTGTAGAGCCAGAGGCTAAAGTGATGAGGATGTGTTCTGGTCTCCTTTAATCTGCATTACCAGGAGTGTAGCCCCGTGGGGGTCCATCTATGCTTTGTTTATTCTGTTTGGATGTGAATAAAAGCCACACTTGAAAATCCCACTTCTGGTTTTGGACATTACAGTTATTGCTTCCTTTGTCCGGAGTTACTTGGGTGCCCCTGTGCAGAGTAGCCAAACCTAGCCTATGTGCCAAGTGACATATTCCTCCCCGAACCCAGCCCACCTGGTACAGCTGTCAGATAGAAACGGCATACCGGGTAGGGGTTACATATATGCCTTTGAACCATGTGCTGGTTCTATATGTGCTTTGTGTATTGGTAAAGCTTTAAAAATAACGTATAAAAATGCTGCAAGTGTTTATGTATGTCTAGAATCTAAATACATTCCAAACATATGAAAGAGGTAATGAGGCTCACCATTATTTCAAATATTATTATTACAATGGTATTAATAATACTCAATTCTGATTGGCTCTCAGTGTTCCAGTAGGGTTACATTAACCTATGTAACACTTCATGTAGAACCGCATCACAGCATACGTTTTATGGCTACATGGTGATGTCACCATGCTGACATATTGCTGTCACATGACAAAAGAAGGGGAAAATGTGACTGGATGCCTACACTGTGTCCTTCGAGAGGTGGAACCAAAGCACAAGTACAGATGGTCCTGGCCATTCACCACAGTGCTGTTCACCACCCACCCTTCCCCGCGCACTATTTTGTAGCTCTGCACTCACTTCCGGTTTTCTTCTGGGTTTGGAGCATTGTTGTACTTTTAAAATAAAAGATTTTTGTTCCTGAGCGCTGCACAGTGGCACCCCCACCCTCCGCTTAGACTAACAAATGTCCTATCTGTATTTAGAATGGATACAGTAATAACTGTGACATTTTCCGGCTGTGTAAAAACAGTGGCACCAACCCCAAACTCAGAAAATTTCAGCCAATCAGCATATGAGTGCTTGACTTATACATTACACTAAATCAGATTTTAACAAAGACAGGGAGCCTTTACTGGCGACTTTCTAATATAAACTTAGTTAGATATTGCATGATCCTTCAATCAGCTGTACAGTACAAGGACAAAACACAGATCAGGGAAGAGAAGAACTAAGGAGAGAATAAACATGGGCGTTTCAGGCCCAATGACTCTGGACATGAGCCGAGAATGCTTTACAAGAATAAACATCTTAAATAAAAGGCACAGTTAACAGAATCCGTGCTGTTTAATTAATACAATACGGTGTTCACATGCCAAGTTCCACCCCAACTGCGCAGTCAAATGCTGATACTCAGCCAACTAAGCCATATGTCCCAACTGCGCACGCCTAGGACATAGGATCATGGCAAGTACTGTACTTACTGTAGATTTGATGCTATGATTAACCAGTAGCGTCTTAAGTTTTGAGAAATGATGGATTTGCTAAAAAAATTTAGATGATCATGTGGTTTCTGAGAAATTATCTCCCAGTTCCTTACTTTTTCCTATAAATAGCCGGCCCAACCATAAGTGCATAATGTACCTCAAAGAACACAGTTGGATACCAAAGGCTGCCTCATAAGTTACAGAGAAACTGAATAGAACCCAGTGCGAGTACAGTTAAAATACATATACAATAATGGATGGGGAAGTGTGCTTAATGAGAAATTAATGGTTGCCCGAGGTGTGGGATGCGTCATAACCCCCCAGGGGTTTATTAAAGCATCCCACACCGAGGGCAACCATTAATTTCAAATTTAAGCACAATTCCCCATCTTTTATTATTTATAATTGCTGGTCAGCAATTTTTCCCCAACATTGACTTTGGTACTATCACACACACACACTCACGGTCTCTGTAAGATACGCTACTCTTTTTGCAGTTGGTCTTTTTTTTTTTTTTGCCAAAAAAATCATACATTTCCTTTTTGTGGAGCATTGTTTTTTTTTTCCGTATTTAGGTCACGGTGGCTATCAGAATTGATCCCTACCTTCGTTCAAGACTTTTTGGCCATTCTTCCTGAGAGTTGTACTGTGTAGTTTCAGAATGGTAGAATCAGCTGGATATTTGTTAAAATTGCACAAATCCAGTTTTGTTTTGTAGGGAAAAAAAAACAAAACGAGTAGGTGTCCCGGTGTGGCGGCTCGTCGCTTCGCGGGATGAGAAGCCGCCATGTTTGTTGCACTGTTTCGCCCGCCTACAAAGAGTGCAGAGCCAATTGGGATGTGGCTCTTATATGATTGATCTGGCATGTGTTTGACGTTATAACCCATGGGTTATAACAGCAAATTATAACTGGCTCAAGCAATGGGAAATATTGCTGGCCAGTTATTTTAGTATGTTTAACTACACAGAGTTGGGTTTTAGAACCCATGGGAACTGTAATTGACACACACACACATTTCTTTTCAAAATAATTTTCCTCAGTGATATTACATGGGCCTCACACATTTATTTCAATAGGCTAGCTACATTATTTTATTAATTATTCTTCTGTATGTTAAACTTCCTCGAGAACTACTCTTGAGGTTGTTTCCGATACCATTATCAAACATGTATCGTGTTGCACTTTTTTGATAAGAATTACGGACACATGGTTCAATTAATTGAGATTCAGGCTTTTTACTTGTCAATGCCTCTGCACAGATAAGTAATTTCTACAATCTTTTACAGTACATCCTTGTTTCAGATATACAGTATAGTCAGGGCTGATGCACTGGCAGATTATTGATGTCTGGCATAAAAGATCATCACAGCTCAAATGTGATTTTATAGAAAAATCTACAAATGATCGCTCTTCATTCAAGCCAAGTGGAAATAACCTTTTTTAATGAATAAATTAGCTGGCTTTCACATGGTTCTAATTTTTAAAATGAGGGTATGCTCAACTGTTCACAAGTGTCGATGGCTTATAGTTTATAACTATAATTCTCCTCCGCTAGAGCACACGGTTGGCAGCAGATGTGAAGCTGCATTTAGTCTTAGCGCAAGTTAGCAAGCTGAATGCTGTTACAGATTCACCGGCTATCAATATGCTGTATTCAGATGGCAAGGCTAATGTTCAAATAGGAGGAGCCCTCGGCTACAATTTAAGCAGCAGCTGCAATATTGTTCTAACTAAAAAACAATGTTCTAACCACCAGCACATGAACTGGTTAGCCACACTGTATAGATGTGCTAAATGTTGCTTCAAAACTTAAAACCGCTCCATAAGGGTGCTCTGTACCAGCGGGAGACAGTCTCAAACAGTCCCTTCATGAGCTCCTAATTCTTAGCTCTTGCAGTGTCCCAGGTACCTGGTTAACAGTCGGTGGCCAGTTGGTTTGGTGGCAAAGTGTGTATGTACTTGGATATCTGTTTGTGGAATTACAGGAACTGTTTTGAATGGCACTGTTGAAGTGCGCGTCTGTTACTTTAGCCATTTTCACACACTAACCACATATGTGTTCCAAACTGTGCTTGTCTACAAGTTAGTGTTTGCAACTGCTAGAGGTAAGCAGCCCTGAACCTCCATCCTGCCCAGCACTGATGAGCGTGGCACCTCATTGTTGTTTTTTTGAGTAATGATTTAACACCCAAGACGGCTTGGTGTTCCTGAGTCACGCTGTCAAACCACTTCCCTGACTGACTGCCTTAGCAGCTGCTGCTGGTTGCTCCAGCTGAGTGAACCACCCTTTGAACCACAGGACTCCAGGATACTGCTGGTAAGTATATTTAACTTTTTCCAGTCATCCCCCGCTGTGGATTTTTTTTCATACAGCATGGGAATCTACTGAATATAAAGTACAGTTATGTAAGAACTTACCCTAACAGTAGATCTTCGAGAGAGGCTCTTGCAGTAGGTAATTACATATAGGACTAAAGCTAGCAGTCTGTGGCGAGGGACCACCCCCACATCAGGTGACCAACATCATGAGACGTCAGTATAAAGGGGTGTTTCCCCACGCCGGCCTTCAAGTTCTTTCCCGCCAAAGGCCCCAAAAAGGCAGGACAAGAGAGAAGGGGATATTTCCCTTCCTGGAAAAGGAGCTGAGAAAGTTAAGGGGGATGGAGGGCGGGAAGGCATTACCTACTGCAAGAGCCTCTCTCGAAGATCTACAGTTATGGTAAGTTTTTACGTAGCTGTACTATCTTACTTCGAGAGGGCTCTTGCAGTAGGTAATTACATACAGGACAGAATCCCAAGCAGTCTGGAACAAAGAAAAGCACTCAGAAGGAGGAAAACTACCAACCAACAGAACCTCCGGCTATAAAGGTCTTAAGAGAGAAGACCCTGCAGAACAGCCAACCCAAAGCCTGCTCTACGACAAGAGGCAATGTCCAAACTGTAGTGTTTCGTAAAGGTATGGACGAAAGTCCAAGTTGCGACTCAGCAAATGTCTGCCACTGACACATTCTTGAAACAAGCCACAGAGGCAGCTACTCCTCTGGTGGAGTGACCTCTAACTTGACCCAGCAGGGTCTTGTGGTACTTGTCGTAACAGAAGGTGATACAATGAGCCAACCACTTTGATAGGCATTGCTTAGAAACTGCATTGCTCTCTCTTTTATGAGCAAAAGAGACAAAAAGCTGAACCGATTTCCTGAGATCCTTAGTCCTAGTGGTATAGTATATCAGGATCCTATGAACAACCAAAGTATGTAAGAAGTACTCCCCTTGATTGGAGTGTTGTGTAAAGAAAGTGGGTAGCTCAATGGATTGATTCAGCATCAATTCTACCACCACCTTAGGGAGAAACTTAGGGTTGGTGCACAGAGCCACATGTCCCTTGTGAAAAATCAAATAAGGGATTTTGCACATCAGGGCCTGAAGCTTGGAAATTCATCAAGCTGAAGTAATGGGCACTAGGAAGAGAGTCTTCCAAGAGAGGAACTTCAAGTCTGCTGAAGTTGCCAGTTCAAAAGGGGGCAGGTTAAGCTTCTTGAGAACAAAGTTTAGATCCCAAGGAGGGGCAGGAATATGGATGGGGGGGGTCTCAAATGGAGAACCCCTCTAAGGAAGGTCTTAGAGACTTCCAACTGCGCGAAAGTCCTGCCTCCAAAAGGGACATGGTAGGCTGAGATAGCCACCATGTGAACCTTCAAAGAGGAATGGCTGAGACCCAGGTCAAAGAGATGATGCATGTAGTCCAGGACTCTCCCGACAGGGCAAGAGAACAGCTCGAAGTCCTTAGAAGGGCCCAAATCGAAAACTGTTTCCATTTCATGGCGTAGGTGAATCTAGTGGAAGGCATTCTGGCCTCCACCAGAATATTTGCAACGAGCGGCGAAACCCCGAACCGGGCTTGAGCTACGTCTGCAGGAGCCATGCATGCAACTGAAGGGATTTGAGACCTGGATGAACCAGGGTCCCCTGATCCTGGGTCAGCAAATGCTGTGACATAGGAAGAGGAAGCGGAGGTTCCTCTGAAAACTGTTGCAGAAGAGAGAACCAGATTTGCCTGGGCCAGAATGGAGCAATAAAAATCATTCGGGCTCCTTCGGAACTGAGTTTGTGTAAGACCCTCAGAATTAAGGGAATTGGAGGGAAGGCATAAACGAATCTGTCCCTCCACTCAAGAGACAGAGCGTCCCGCCTGAAAATGCCGTGCCCTGGAGCAAGTGAGCAGAAGGCGGGAAGTTTTGCGTTTTGAGGAGACGTGAACAGGTCTACCTGAGGGGTTCCCCAGCACAGGAAGATATTGTCTACTTCCCCTGGATCCAGTTCCCATTCATGGGCCTTGGCTGACGATCAACTGAGGTGGTCTGCCAGCATGTTTTTGATTCCCGGAACATGAACTGCCGTCAGGTGAAGGTTGTGCTGAACCGCCCAACTCCAAACTCTCATTGCTTCCCAGCACAGAGGGTAGGAACGAGTTCCTCCCTGTTTGTTGATGTACAGACTATGCACATGTTGTCCGTCTAGATAGTAAGATGGCCGGGAAAGACACAAGAGTTCAGAGCCTGAAGAGCATACAAGTCGGCTCTGAGTTTGAGCACATTTATGTGAAGAGTCTGCTTGAGTCTGGACCAGGATCCCCGAGTCCTGTGAGATCCTAGGTGGGCTCCCCAGCCCTCTCCCGAGGCATCTGTTGTCAATGTTTGGAAGGGGGGTTCGAGGCAGAAGGGAACTCCCCAGCAAAGGTTCTCTTGCACCATCCACCACTGCCAAGTCCCGAACCATGAAATCAGAGACCAGAACTTCCTGGTCTAGGTCGTCCAATGTCTGGTCCCATTGAGACAGAAGTATCCACTGAGAGATCCTCATATGGAGCCGAGCATGAGGGACTGTCAGAATAGCAGCTGCCATGAGCCCAAAAAGGTGAAGGACTGACCTGGCACTGACCCATCTGTGACTGGACAGCACACCTGCATGAGCCTGGAGGGTGTCCACCCTGTCCAGAGGCAGGAAAGCCATGCCGATGGTCTTGTCCAGGATCGCCCCTATGAACTGGAGTCTTTGGCAAGGGACCAGATGGGACTTGGCCTGGTTGATGATGATACCCTGGCTGAAAAAGACCTGCAGGGTAAGGGAAAGAGAGCACATAAGATCTTCCCTGGACGGGGCCGCCAGGAGCCAGTCGTCCAGGTACGGGAATACCTGCACTCCCCAAGTAAGCAGGAGGGGCTCTACCACAGAAAGACATTTGGTGAACACTCGGGGAGCCGAGGAAAGACCAAATGGGTGGGCCTTGAATTGGTAGTGGTCCCCTTGGAATGAAAACTGAAGGAATTTGTGGTGGGAAGGGCGGATGGGGATATGCAGGTAAGCATCCTGCATATCCAAAGCGCACAGCCACTGTCCCTGCCGAAGAAGTGGCAGAAGGCTCTGCAGGGAGAACATTCTGAAACATCTGTACTCCATGAACAGGTTTAGGGAGCGGAGGTCTAAAACAGGCCTCACATATCCTGTCCCCCAAAGGTGGGTCGGGACAGGCTCTATCGCCGCCTTCGAGAGAAGGGAGGAAATTTCTTCCCGAACCAGAGGAAGATGTTCCGGGGAGTAAGATGACCTGGAGAGTAGTTTTCTGGGTGGTTTCTGAAGAAACTCAATTGAGTGTCCTGCTGCAATCAGTTGGAGCACCCAAGCATCTGATGTAATCCTTTCCCAACCCAGTAGATGGAAGGAGAACCTTCCTCCTACTGGTTCCTCTGGGGGATCCAGAGGCTGTGGGAGAGGAAAGGAGTCAGGAGGTGTGGGGCAACGCCGTGGCTGAAGCTCCTGCCGCTTTTTTGGGCCAGAGGGGCCCGACATTTGTTGGCCCGCTTGCCCTGAGTTTTCGCTTTAGGCCAAGAACATCTGTGAAAACGGCGACGCTGTCCCTGACGGGGCCTGTACAAAAAGTCAACAGACTTGAGTGCAGTGCCCCTCTCTTGCAGGTAGGTGATGATGTCCTTGACAACCCCACCGAACAGCACCAAACCCCTGAAGGGCTCATCCTAAATAGAGGATTGCACTTCAGGGACCAATCCTGACACCCGGAGCCAGGCATGACGCCAAACAGCTATGGCAAAAGCCAAGCTCGACCCGCTGTGTCCACTGCATCGTATGCGGCACGGAACATGTGCCGACTGGCCGAATGAGCAGACTGGATGAGATCAGCCACTTCCTGTTTGGTCCGAGACTCAGGAAGGGAGTCCAATTTGGATTCCACCTGACTCAGGATAGTCTTCTGGTAGTCCCCCATATGTGCGACATAATTCAGGGCCCTAATCCTCAGGGTAGAAGAAGCGTACACCTTCTTCCCATACTGGTCCAGAAGATGGGATTCCTTGTCCGGTGGAGACGAGCTGAGATGTTTTGGATTGGCCCACCGGCAGAGAGCGGTGCTATTCATGACCGAGTCGGCTTTGGGATGTGTATTCAAAAAATCCACACCCTCAGGAGCCTGGTATAGCTGATCCGCCTTCCTCGGAAGGGGGGGCTAATGCAGATGGTTGTTTCCAAATAGTGGAAACAAGGTCAGCGTGAGGCTCAATCCAGGGTGGAATCAATGTCGGAGCAGATTTAGGCAGATCCAAATGGGACGTGAGCTTCCTCTGCTGTGGATCTGGCTCCAGAGATTGCCACTGGTGGACCTCCTGGATCTTTCTCAGTAACTCCAGAAAGGAAGGATCTTCCGGAGGAGACTTCAGAGGAGTCCTTGGCCTGGGACGGTCTGGAGTATGTGGCTCGTCATCAGTATCGGAGCACCCCCGAGTCTGAGTCAGAGGTTTCCAAAGAAGAGGAGGAAGACTCCTCCCGACGTGGGAAAGGAACGGACCCCTTGGGAAAACCTCAGGGAAGCGTATCCTCCCAACCCCTTGCACCTGAGGGTTCACCTCTGCTGTCGGCTAGGGAGTCTCTCCTCTCCAGCGAAGGGGATCCTGTGCAGGGTCCAGCGCCAGCAGACAGCTCTCCACCTCTATGGTGAGTTGAGCCTTGACCTCAGCCCACCAGGCAACCAGAGTCTCCTTCAAATCCACTGGCGGCTGGGGGGACGGTGGAGGAGGAGGGGATATGGATACTGAGGGTATCCGTAGGGCGGGTATTCGTAACCTGATGGCGGGAAGCCCAGCATTGGGTATTAAGGCATCGGGTCCTGCGGCACAGGATACCGCAGTCCGGGGTAGGACGGCCCCGGATAAGACAGGTCCGGGTACCCAGGAACCAGGGGCTCTGCCGGAGCAGACAGCCCTGGAAGAGGCCCGGCAGAAGGGCCAGGCACAGGTGGCCCCGCGTGCATCAGGTCTGGGCTGGAATGGCGTCCGCAAAGGAATGTCATCCCTGCGTTGGATAGGCTCATGCCGGCCGGGCGCCAGGGGGTCCAGCCCTGTGGGAGGGAGCCCTGACGTCAGCTTACCTAAATCCTCTGCATCACCCAGGGACGGATGACTGAAATCCCTGGGGTCCAGCAGAGGAGAAGCTGGATCCTCGGCAAGCGCTGTGGCGAGCCTTTTGCCGGCAGACTTGGCCAGAGTGTCCGATGTAGGCCCTTTCACTGTGCATTCACCGGAGGGCCAAACGTCCGCCTTACCGATGGGATCCGGGCGGGTGTTGGAGGAACCGGCGTCCGATTTATCGGATCCTGCACCTGACGAAGGCCGTGTAGGGGAAGCGAACTTGGCGGGCATTGGTGGGACTTTGCACCCCTCTGAAGTGGCCAGCATCTTACTAGCCCTGTCCAAAACAGGCGTCGGTAGCACCGATGTCCAGCTTACTGGACCCACTCAACCCGGAGGGCCATGTGGTTGCGGTCTTCCTGAGAGTGGTCACCTCCTTTGTCTTGGAGGCACCAGAGGGTCTCGAGCGCGAGCCTGACGGAAGGGATGACGCCGTCTTGGAAACCTCCAAGACGGCTGTCGAGGGTCGGTCCCCCGAGGGGGGGGGACATTATCTGGAGTACGGAGACTCCAGCCAGAGTCGCGGTAGCCGTGGAGGTGGAGTCCCGGTCCCAGTGCTTCTCCTTCTTTTTAAGGTGTCCCTCGGGCAAAGCAGAGGCCTGCCTAAGCTTCTTCAGCTCCTTCTCCATGGAGGCCATCTTCTTCTTTAAAATGTGGGCCTCCAGAGACTGCCACCTCCGTTTACGGGTGGCGGTGCTGAATTGCTGGCACTTCTCCATGGGGAGTTCCGGGCCTAGGCAGAAGAAGCACAGGGAGTGACTGTCCTAATGCGGTAGCTGTGATCCGCACAAGTTGCACTTGTTTTTATGCGAATTGGAGGGTGTCGGGGATGACATACACAGCATTTTTAAGAAAAAATTTGAAAAAACTTGGTAAACAAGACTGATGATAGACTGACAAGCAGAGGAACTTAACCGCGAGGCACTTTCACAAGTCGACAGCGGGAAAGAACTGGAAAGCGAGCGTGGGGCACTGCCCCTTTATACTGACGTCGCATGATGTCAGTCACCTGATGTGGGGGTGGTCCCCCACCAGAGACTGCTAGCTAGAAAGTTTTCCGTGGGATCCTGACGCCTGCTGGCTTCAGTCCTATATGTAATTACCTATTGCAAGAGCCCTCTCGAAGTAAGATCTTGAACATATGCTTGCTTAAAAATGGGACACTGCAGGAGTTAAGAACTAGGAGTTTATGAAGGGACTGTCTGAAACTGTCTCCTGCTGGTACTGAGCACCTTTATTGAGCGGTTTTGAGTTTCAAAGTGACACTCACCACATCTATTCAGTGTGACTAACCAGTTCATATGCCGGCAGTTTGAACATTATTTTTCAGTTAAAACTTCCAGACAGCACAGACCTCCAAATCATATTTTTTTTTTTTCAGAGCAATACTCTGTTTTACGTAATGTTTGCATGTTAGCTGCATTTTTATATACAATTACGATATTTTAGCAAAATGGATCAGATAAGGACTCAAATAGGAACAGGAGATCTTGTTCATATTTTATATGGTAAGCAGAAAACTTATCTATTACGATGTCTGATGTGAGTTTCTAAACTGTAATGAATTCAACAGAAGCTCACTGTAGCGTGACCTTTTTTCTGTAATTGAAACAAGTCACCCAGACATGTGTGCTGTCTATTTACAATGATTTATTTTTTTGGTCATTTTATTGCCCTCACCAGGGAAGAAAAAAAACATTCTGAACATCCACTTGAGTTATTAATGCCACCGAACATGTGGTTTGAAGTAATTTATTGCATAAACTATTATCTACAATCGGTGTGCACTTCTAACACAAGATTTGTAATTCACTGTATCTTTAATCGCTTAAAGTCTTTCATGATTCCAGTCTTTACTGAAGCACAGTGAGCCGCAAGTAAAGCCGAGTAAACAGTCACGCAGTTAATTATGTTTTTAAAGATAATGAAACATTAGGGTGGTGGACCTGCCATCGGCTTGCTAGTACATATTTAGTTTGCCATCCTCCGAAATTACTCCTACATGCTGTTCTTCATACAAGTTAAGCTTTCCTTTGCAACACATTTGATCAAGGAAAACAAAAAGAGTATTTTTATCAATTGATTTATTACTATTGACAGGAAATTGATGCAACACTATTAATCAACAGTCCACAGACTGGAACTCCGCAGAGCAATCCTCAAAATGAGGTCAGAAAGGCAGTCATTGCAACAGCACCTATAAAAAAGTCTTGTTAATGGAAGGTGACAGAGTGTGCAGTGCAGTTCAGAATGTGACAAATATTGATGGCACTACAGGTACAACAGTTTTGCTATAACCCCTAATTTAGGACCTTTCTTTTATGGGCAGTACTGTATTTGTGTGACTACTGCATCCATCACACATAAACTTTGGTGATGAGGGACCAGCATAAATGATGTATACTTGCTATCGACCTGGACCAAAGAGACTGTAATACACTAGTCAGCTAAGGACAGACACAAACATTTGCTTCGGCTTGTAGCCCAGCAGGCTACAGTGCATTAAGAATGATTTGTGACACCAGTCCACAAATGTCAAAGGTACTGGTCAGGGGAGATAGGGGATATTCCACATGTATCAGCACCAGTATATGTACAAGCATGGCACTACACATCACACATACATAAATTAAGCAATAATGCACAACAGGGTGTGTGTTGTGCTGGGATAACATCATGCCTGGAGTGGTTGGGTACAAGGCCGCAAGCCAAGTGCATCCAATACCCCAGGCGTGATGTCATCCCAGCACAATACACACCCTGGAGTGCATTATTGCTATTATACAATGGTTCGAGTATAAAGAAAACAAAGAAAAAAACATTAAAAGATACATGTTTAAATACCTTTTCAGTTAAGTTTTAAAGTAGTAGTTATACATATTAAAATAAAAGTTCTGTTTCACTGTTCTAGCCAGCAGGTAGTGCAGCTGAATCATGCTGCACTGTTCTGTAGCCCCCCCCCCACACACACACACACACACACTAACTGCTGGAAGAAACTGTTGTTTTTGTTTTTTCTCTTTTCAGTTTTTCTTTTTGTGTGGATTTTTTTGTTGTTACAGTTCAAAAGGAGGAGCTGCAGTTGTATTCGGGAGCAGAGTGAGTGGAGTTGCAGTCGCGGTCATCGAGAGCAGAGTGGGTACATCGTAGTAAAGCTATGGGCACTGCAAGCCAGCAGAGGAGTGTAAAATGGAAAAAAAAAACGAATATGTTACTGAATGACATTCGGAGTCACCGACTTAACCACAGAAATTCAAATTCAGATTTACTAGAAAGCAAATTAAGAGTGAGCTCTTATTTACAACTGCAAACAGAGAAAGAGAAGGACTATAGTTCTGTGGCTGTGAGGATGATCACCCAGACAGCTTTGACTGATTTTTTTATTTGTTTTTAAAAATAGTATTCAGTAGGCAATGTTTCAGTTAAGCTGCAAAATGTAAACCAGGATGAAACTGGTCAACATGGTAATAAAACATTTTTTATATAATGGGTTGTGCCTTAGTGACATGGTGGGAGTGGTTGTTTTAAATATGTGGCAATTGAGTGGCATAACTGAGCGGCCGGCAGTTACGGTCTCCATGGTTCAATGAAGCTGTGGGTTTGGGGATGAAATGGCCAATATAATTTTACATTTATTGTATAAGCTTTGTGTGCTGGAGAAGTATAGATTGTGACTTGGTGGGGAAGAAGTTGTTTTTTTTTTATTTTTATAGTAAAGAAGCTGGCAACATGGAAGCTGGTTTGCGAGCGGGAAGGCATACTGATGAGCGAGGATCACTGAGCCAGCATCATGGAGTGATTTAGCCAATCATTCGATGCGGTCATCTGTGTGCTGGAACTAGACCCGTGATGCTGTACTGGGATGACATCACGGGTCCAGTCGCAAACTGATCAATAAGAGGTCAGCATTTTCTATTGCCACTGTATAATGTGGCATCATAGTATATGGTTAGGGCTCATTATGGATAGAAAGCCATGGCTTTCAAAATCTTGTTGTAGGATAGTTCAAAGGTCAAAAAAGTAGCTGTACTATCGTTCTGACATCACATCGATAGTACAACTTTTCAGACTTGTCCTGCCACCTGATAGGCTGATTCAATGTGGACTTCAAAAAACACAGGATTAAATGGTGGTGGTACTTAGTGAGCGGGTCAGGCCAAGAGTTCAATGGCAGTTTGGACACAGACTCAGAGTGTCCTAACTACCCGTTTTCAGTGCTTCATATTTATTTTCTTTACTGGCGCAATTACAATTGGAATACAGTGGGACTACAGTGCCGGTGAAGAGAACCGGTAACTTTGGGGACTCAAGGATGACTGGATTCTTCAGGGACAGCAGTGGAGATCTCCAGAGTGAAATCAATGTACTGAGGACCAATGCGGGAGCACCGTGAACATAATGTATGAACCTTGTGAAGCTACACTTTCAACATTTCGGGTCACCATATACTATACAAAATAGTGGATGGATGACCATCCACAACTAAAGCCGTGTTTCCATCTCGGGAGTCGATGGCATAATAGAGACCTCTCGAGCTCCGCTCTCAAGGTCTCCATGATGCCATCGACTCCCTCGATGGAAACACAGCCTTGTTATAGATGGTCACCCATCCACTATTCTATATACTGTGTACCCAGTGTAACATTTCAATATTTGCACAAAGGAAGGTGGGTTCATTACCCAGGCACAAATCTACTGCTTACAGAATATCAGTAATGTTTCTGTTCCAGATGATCTCCTGGCCCACATCCTTCAAATGATTTACAAGCAGTGGAGGTATGATTTATTATAGCGGTCTCGTCAGTGTTTCTTTATCTTTTTAGTGTCTGTAAGACTGTGCTGTTGCGATACAAGGAAAACAAGCATGTGTCCATGACGGATGTTCGCCACTGGTATAGAAGTCCTGGGGTACTAGATGCTTTGCATGACTGCGCGGTGTGAATGGCGGTAAAGGATGTGTTGGCAGAGGGTTAAAATAACGCATCTTGTGTCAAAAGACATATGTAAACTGCCTTTTTTAACGTAAGATTTTTTAAATATCTGTAAAGGAAGCTGCGGACTGTACAGAGAGGAGAGCGAGCGAGTTTTGTTGTTGTAGTGTAGCATAACCGAGCGGTGTTAATGGTAGTACAGGATGTGCTTCCAGAAGATTAAAATCAGTCATTTTCTGTTAAAAAAAGTATACAAATGCCTTTTTTATGTTAAGATTAGTTAGATATCTGCAACAGAAGCTGCCAACTATAGACCAGCTCGTCTGTAGCCATGGATACACATGCACACCACCTGGGAAGTGCGATAAAAAATTCCTATAGGATCACATTGTAAATTGTAAGTAAGGAATAATACAGGACAGGGTGTGCGGCAATGCTAAATTACTACACACCCCAGGGGGGTTGTGAAGCATGAGGCACAGCCTAGCGCCTTCAACCACCCAGGAAGTGTGGTAAATGATTCCCATAGGATCATATTGTAAACTGTAAGTAAGCAATAACACATGGGAGGGTGTGTGGCAATGCTAAACTGATGCATGCTCCAAGTGGGTTGGGAGGCAGGAGGTGCAGCAGAGTGCCTTCAATCACCTGAGAAGTGCAATATAAAATTCCAGTAGGATCACATTGTAAATTGTAAGTAAGCAATAACACACGACGGGGTGTGCGATAATGCTAAATTACCGCATGCCCCAGGTGGGTTGTGAGGCACGAGGTGCAGCTGAGTGCCATCAACCAGCTGGGAAGTGCGCATGTCTTCACTCAGGTGCTGAAGGCACCTATGATGCCATGGAAGCGCATGCTATGGACGTGAGAGAGTCAGCAGGTGGCTGCTCTAAGGAGCACCAGGCCACTGGCTTCTTTGCCTGTAAACAGAGGTAACATTCCAACTTATATGTATGGCACACAGCTGAATGACACAAAATGAAACCAAGAAAAGGGAAACGACAGCAGAGCAAGATGTAGCTCTGGGTAGTATAGAGAAGGCAGTTTTTATGTGCACTGACTAAATGCAAGGAAGAAAAGGAAGTGTTGGTGGGTTGCTGCGTGAGAAATGCAGCATGCACTAGATCACTTTGCCTGATAAGTAAAGTGGCATTATGAGAATTTGTGGCTTGCACTGTCACTATGAGGCAGCATTGACAGGGCAGGGGAAAATAGAAATGGAAACATTAAGCGTACATTGGTTTTGCACCCGCCTCCCCCCCGTTTAGAAGGCAGGAGGTGGGAGCTATTTGAAAAGCAAATTGCAGCTTGGTTAACTGAAGGAGAGGGAGCCTCAGATTGTTTCTGACACCCGTACATGACAAACTAGGAACCAGGAATGGAGAGTATACGCACATGAGCAAGTGCCGTAGCTACACTGCACTTACAAAATAGGAATCGCCAAGACGAGGCAGGGTTATTATGTGTCTCAGCGGGAGGCCAAATAAAAATATCCATCAGATAGACAGCCTGTAAACAGGGTTGAGACATGGTCATGGATCTCTGGGGAAATGGCTAATGCTGTGATAGGGGCACAGTCCCATAACTAGACAGGCTTGGGCAGATTAGATGGGGCTTGGAGTGGGGCAGCCGGTGCATCAGAAACTGCTTCTCAGTTTCATCCAGTGGCAGATGCGACCTATACAGGGGCATGGGTGCCAGAAACAATCTGAGGATCCCTCTCCTCCAATTAAGTAAGCTGCAATTTGCTTTTCAAATAGCTACCATCTCCCGCCTTCCAAACTAGGGAAGGGAGGTGCAAAACTGTTGTACACTTTGTTTCCATTTCTGTTTTCCCCTGCTCTGTCAATACTGCCTCGCCATGACAGTGTGAGCCACAGATTCTCGTATTCCCACTTTACTTTATCAGGCAAAGTGATCTAGGGCACGCTGCATTTCTCACGCAGCCACCTCTGATACCTTCTTTTCTTCCTTGCATTTAGTCAGTGCACATGAAAACTGCCTTCTCCATACTACCCAGAGCTACATCTCGTTCTGCTATGATTTCCCTATTTTGGGGTTTTCACTGTGTATTCAGCTGTATGCCATTTAAGTTGAAATGTTATCTCTGTTTCCAGGCAAAGATGCCAGCAGCCTGGTGCTCCTCAGAGCAGCCATCATTTTACTCTCCCACATCCTCAGCATGCGCTTCCATGGCAGCATGGGTGTCTTCAGCACCTGAGTGAAGACATCTACACTTCCCAGCTGGTTGATGGCATTCAGCTGCACTTCGTGCCTCAGGACCCACCTCACAACCCACTTGGGGCATGTGGTAATTTAGCATTACCACATACCCTGTTATGTGTGTTATTGCTTACTTACAATTTACAATATGAGCCTATTGGAATTTTATATTGCACTTCCCAGGTAGTTGAAGGAACTCAGCTGCACCTCATGCCTCACAACTCACCTGGGGCATGCAGCAATTTAGCCTTGCTGCACATCCTGCTGTGTGGTATTGATCACTTAAAATTTATGTAATCTTATGCAAATTATATAATGCACTTCCCAGCTGGCTGAAGGCTCCCAAGCTGCACCTCGTACCTTACAACCCACCTGGGGCATGCAGCAATTTAGCATTGCCACACACCCTGCCGTATGTTATTATTTACTTGCAATTTACAATATGATGTTATGGGAATTTTATATCGCACTTCCCATATGGTTGAAGGCATTCAGCTGCATCTTGTGTCTCTCAACCCATCTTGGACATACAGCAATTTAGCACTGCTGCATACCCTGTTGTGTGGTATTGCTTACTTACAATTTACAATGTGATCCTATGGTAATCATCTATTGCACTTCCTAGGTGGTTGAAAGCACTCAGCTGCGTCAAATGCTTCACAACCCACCTGGGGTGTGCACTAATTTAGCACCGTTGCACATCCTGTCATGTGTTATTCCTTACTTACAATTTACAATGTGATCCTACGGAAGTTTTTTTACCGCACTTCCCAGGTGGTGTGCAAGTGTACATGTGTATTCATAGCTACAGAAGCACCGGACCACGAAGATGGATGTCTCTTGTATCACGTGGAACAAGTTGTATGTTGTTTGTCTTAGCTGATGATAGATGTCTGTGGTTGCTTGTGTTGCACTGCCCCCTCTGGCTGATTGAAGGGGTAATGCCGAGTTAGTGTTGAAAACCCCAAAATTGCATTTCCATAATTTTGTTGCTTTAATAGCAACACAAACTGATGCATTAACAGGTTTTTTTTTGCAAAGAATATATAAGGGATATACTACGCCCCCGGAAATATTGTTGATATTTTGTTCGAGTGCTGATTGATCCTGATGACATCACAAGTGGCGAAGCCATGAGTGATATCATCATGTCACTCAGCACTCAAACAACAAATATCAGCAATATTACCCATTGGGGGTAGCATATTCCATTTATGCCATACCCCCAAAAAAGTGAAAAAAAAAACCCTGAATTTCCTGCCATTTTTTGCTGATTATAAAAATCTAAAAGGAATCTATAAATGAAAGACCATTCATTTCGTAGGTATTTTTGTGCTGAACAACTTTTGTGCTCAAAGTACCATGCTATCATTTTTCATTTTAAAGCTATTTGCATTTGCTTGTTGCAAATGTGAAACAAATTTGAATTTTCTACTTTTTTTTTGCTAATTATTAAAAAATAATGTATGGACAGTGTCTATTAACTCCTGTTTTCAATCAGTTTATAGCCTGATTATCCCATCGTTATGACATCAGTATGCTGTAAACCTTGCTTAACTACATCATAATGATGGGATTATAGGCTAGAATGTCACAACCTGTCAAAATTCTTGAAAAGGAAAGGTGATCTGCTGCTTGGACATTCATTTAAAACACACACATTCCATTCAGACAGTTACAGATCCGATGCAGTATAGATCGAAATGGCTAATTTCAGTAATTCAGTTGCTCAACATGCAAAGCAGAAGGCATTCATAGCCAAGCTGCAGAACAAACGCACATTGAAAAAGAGTTTTTTTTTTACCACAGTGGCTAGTTTTTCCATATGCTATAAAATACAATGCCTCAGTAACAGTGGTCAACCATGGACGTAATCACCTCTCGTGGTTGCCATGACAACTGTAAACCTCTCGAGCTGCACTCAAGGTTTATTTGGTTGGCAACTGCTTGAGGTGATTACATCGTGGTTAACCACTGTTACTCAGGTATTATCCTCTATCTAAAAGGTATATATAAATGAAACACCAACTTACTGTGTAGATATTTTTGTGCTGAACAAACATTGTGCTCATTGTACAATGCTATCATTTTTTGTTTCAAAGTTATTTGCATTTGTTTGTTAAAAAATGTGAAGGGGGGGACACTAGAAATCACTCTTGCTGTTAAGATGTGTTTTTCTATGGCTCTGGTTCTCCAGGACAATTTTCTCCAAATATTAAAGTCAAAAGGCAGCAAATCTAATCAAGACTATTCAAGCCAAGCTGAATCAGAGGATATAAAATTTGTATAATGGGATGGCAGAATAAAGGAGCTACGGACAGACCAAAACCACAGCAGTCAACAGAACCACAGGCCACAACACTGACCCCTGCATCAACTACAGAAGAGCCGTCATGGAGATCTTTGCAATTATCAATGCTAATACTGCAGAGACTCAAGCCAATCAAGTCCTGGCGACTACAGCAAAGTTGATATAGGAAAATGCCCAACTCCGGTACTGGCTGGAAGCACTGGAAAACGCACATCGAGCCTGCAACGTGCGTATAGTCGGGTTACTGGAGGAACTGGAAGGGGCTGATCTAGTACTGTTTTTGAGGTCTTGGCTTCCAATAGCACTCCGTTTGGCTCAGTCTATAGCAGACCATTTTGTCCGGGCTTACTGTATAGTGCCACGTTCTGTGGAGGTGAGGAGGGATCTTCCACGGACTGCTCTTCTGGTCATGGATGGTGTCCTTGTGAAGGATATGCTGTTGAAAACTGCATGGGAGTCAGATTCCTTGCACTGCAATGGGAAGACTTCATTAGTTTGCTGATTTGTCTTTTGCTATGAGAACACGCAGAAAAAACTTGACAGTGTTCAGGCGCAACTGCACAATTTAGGAGTGGTGCAATCTTTTCTTATGCCTGCTGGACTGAGGATTTTCTATGGACGCCAAATGTTTCAGTTTTCGGACCCAGTCAAAGCGGGAAAAAAGGTGGCAGCTATCACCAAAGAATTTGAGGTCGCCCATAAAGACAAACCCGACAGAGAAGCCACAGATTCCAAACTGGAGGACACTTGAACTTTGCAAGGTTGGATTATGCAGAGGTGATGCCTGTAGAGGCTATTAACTTTGGTTCTGGGACTAATTGGGACTTGAGTTTGTTTAAACCATAAAGTTTATATATAGCCTATTAAGATTGACTGCTGTTGGTAATGGTTCATGTTAGATTCTATCTCCCTGGCGATATGTTGGATTTACAAAGCTGAATAGTTTGGGTTATATCATGCAGTTACCACAGCAATACCAGGGGATGCATTTAACCCTGGATTTCTTTTAGAACCAAATAATTAATAATTTGGGACATTACGCCCTAAAGTATTGGTTTTGAACAAATATGTAATTACCATTTATTTCTCTAGCTGGTAAGGTGTAGGCAGTAACTGCTACAGTATTTATTTTACTGTTATTAATGGTATACAGTCCCGACAGCGACATGTCGACAGCAAGTGACACTGCAGCAATAACAGCACCAGGTCACTGTAGTGTCGGCGCTGGACCCCGGCACCGTTTTCTCGGGGTCTTGCACCCCTCTAATCAGCTCCAACTTGGGTTGATTATCTTAATGGGAGGCAGCGAGGGGGCATAGCCTGCTTGAGCGGGTTTGGGGCGAAGCCCCAAGAAAACATGGCAGGCAGTGACCACCTTTATGCCGACTACAAATATGGTCAACATAAAGGTTTAGCTGGAACGCTGGTCGACAAAAGTTTTGTCGATCAGGTGTCGTAGATCCATTATTAATGATAGATCAGTTTTGCTATATACAATTTTGTTTGAAGTGAACTGTCGGTGGGGGGGATAGAGAGGAGAGAACACTACCATGTTTGGTTTCACACATGCTTGGAAGATGGTAACATCAGCATTGATCGTTGAGGCATAGACATGTTTGGTAAGAATTTTTTAATAGGAAATCCACCATAACTTGCAAGGCGCAGCTATCCTAGGATAATCTCTTTGTTTAAATGTAATATTTTACATGGAATACCACCAAATTGTGTACTCCAGATTGTTTAGGCTGCTTGTTCCTGATCCACTGGATGGCTCCTTTTTGTATGTAAATGCCTGACATGAGTGTTTTATCTTTTTCAGCCATACAAGTGATGAAAAGTGATAAAAATAAATTAAAAAAAAAGAGTGAAAAAAGTTGATTTTCTGCATTTTTTGCTAATTATAAAAAACTAAAAGGTATCTATAAGTGAAACACCACTCATTATGTAGATATTTTTGTGCTGAACAACTTTCATGCTCACAGTACTATGCTATAATTTTTAGTTTTAAAGTTATTCACATTTGAATATGGTTAGTACAGGCAGAATACATCTGCAGAGCCGGGCACTGAGAGAGAGAGAGACACACACACACACACACACACACACACACACACACACACACGGATGGGTCTTTTCTGTTACAGCTTGCTTGAGCCCCTGGATGTTTGAAATTCCAGGCTGATCCGAAAGATCAGCTCTGCTGTGTAGAGCAAGGGCAAGAGCTAAGCCAGGACTGGGTCGGCTTTTTGTTTTCAAGTACATGACTTCTCTGCCTAGCAAGCCAAACCTCTGTCATTATCAGCCTGAATGATGATTGGTGTGGCACTGACTCACCCCTTAAACAATGCTCTGCATTGACCACTGTCACCTTCCTCAAAAGGCACTATCATAGCAAGATGTTTGCTGCATGCACACGTGCATGGCAAACATAAACTGATGAAATATTTTTTCCCATAATGAAATGCTATGCAGAAGCTGTCAAACAGAGGAATAGTGTTAAAACAATTTTACTTGGGACGCTAGTATGTCCAGACTGGGAGAACTGTAAATATGTGGTTATGATTCATGAAATACAAATGTGTGTGTGTTTGTGTGCACGCATGCTCACAGTGACAACTACGCGACTAGTGCATACAGTGTGGAAGACTAACAAATTACACTGTGTAGCTGTCAGTGTACATTTTATTTTCCATGCTGCCTGCTGACCTTCTGTCACAAAAGGTTTTCACAAACATTAGAGAGCACACATTTTTAAAGTGTTCACAAGATTTACTGAACTGTTGTTTTGATGCCTTACAGATTGCAATATATTTACATGCTATCATGTTCACTTTTGCTCTATAATTTTTTAATTATGTCTGTGGACTTAAGAAATATTACCCAATAGGCTACTTTAAATTTAAGTTATTTGAAATATTATTGGTATTACAGACTTTATAATTAATTGAGAGAGAGAGCTGCTAATTAGAAGCAATAATTGCTTTTATAAATAATAATATTCTGATTTGGTACTTTGAATAAAAAAAAAAACACTGAATTTGACTGTAGCTTTTAAAATCAAAATCAATCTTTTTATTGACCTTTCATACTACAGCACCTTGTACAAACTGACTAAACAACAGACATGCAGAAATCACTGTAGGCAGCAGTGGCACCTTATAAATACTTCTGTAGCATGACTGTGTGCTTTTAATACTGGCCATGTCTTTCAAATTTCAATTTTTAAATGACTGTTTAATTAAATAATAAACAGTACATATGGATCCATTTAAATAACTTCAGTACTGAAACAACATGTGCCATTGGTTTGAGTGCCTCTTTCTGTGGTGTACCACACTTCGCATTTTGTTGTCAAAGACCTTAGCGTAACTCATATAAAAAAAAAAAAAAATTGTGGTCAAAATTTGCGTTATTGTTCATTAAATATCACCAACACACAAACAGTTCTAGGAACCTTAGTAAAATGAAAAGCACCCTGATTTTACTTATTAATAGTGGCAGAATGTCAAATTAGACAGGAAGCAGCTTCTGACGGCAACCATGAGCTTACGTCACACGCGCAGCATGTGACAACATGCACTAAACAATGACACAAGATACGAGAGAGTTGGACTCACAGTGGCCAACATGACTGAAAAAAACACAGAAAGCAAGATTATGTCATTTAAAAGCTTTAAAAACAACAAAAGAAGAGTTTAAAGAGAACATTGTCTAACAGAGGTATGATTATTTAAATTACTATACAGTTCACCGTGACTAACAGCGGCGCCTGACAAACACTGCTGGATGCTCCAGCAGAGCGGCTTCATGGATTACATCATTGGATTAACAAGTTATAAAACCGACATTATTCTTTCATTGTGTACTCCTTTTAAAATGAACAGTAACTTTTGACAAGCATTATTACAGGCATATTCCTGTCAACTGTAGTGGTAAACAAGCAGGGCTTACATATGACAGACTGACTTTTCATGACCCTCCAAAAGTGCTGTTTCCCCATTTGGGAACTTTTAGGGAACTCGGCCCACTGGCAATTTATCTGGCTACCACAAGATAAATAAAGTCTTCTCTTCTCTTCTGCTGCCTTACCTGGTGGAACAGCTTGCCACCCCCCTTGAGGGCCCTGGACTCCCCACCTACAATTCTGCTCCCTCCTCAGGGCACACCTTAAGACCACTCTTACCTGCTCATGCGCCGCAGGGTGAATGTCATGTAATGAGGGTCTTCATTCTCCTTCCCCCCTTCTGTTAGGCCTTGCCTTGTCTAACTTGCGATATCTTGTGTCTATCTGCATTTAGATCACTGCCTGGATGTAATGCCTTATCATGGATGTATTTTCACTTCACTGGTCCACATGAATTGTACTATTTGTAATTTATATTTTCTATCAGTATACCCTCCCTCCCCCATTTTCTTTGGCCTCTGTACCAGCTTTGTATAACCATGTTTATTTATTGCCCAGTGTTCCATCTTATTGCTCTGTATTATACCTTAAATCTGTACTGTGTTCTCCTGTGCCATCTCCATGGCACGGGTCATGCCTGAAAACTGTCCTTGGATCAGTGCACCCACACAGTCAACAAATTAATAAATAAAATGACTTTGCACATTTTCACTATTTGACTTTTCCTGTGGTTCTTTTTTTAATTTATACTTTACGACTCCTCCGCAGAGCCGACTGGTTGCTCCAGCCCTTCCCTGGAGAGACTCATACTCTAACCCAAACGTGTCGGGTCACCATGGACCCCATTGGCTCCTGGATGTTTTCCGCTTTTTCTCCCCGGGCACTCGAACCATGCAATGGGCGAGGCAGCTGCCCTCGCGGAAGCAGCCATACATCCTGGACAGGTGCCCTTCCCTGGTCTGGGCGACATGCTTGTGCTGACATCCAGCCACCGCTGGGTGTCAGTCTACAGCACGCCACACTGCACCCCCCCCACAGGAAGGACAGCAGTCTACGGATGCTCAATCCTTCCTCCCCATGCTGACCCCCGAGTGACCCAGGTCACCGGCGTGGTGCGAGGTGTGGTTTCCAGTGCCTCAACCCTCAGTACCACCAGGCCGGACTTTTCCTGCGGTTCTTGAGTGCGGGTTTCGTTATGCTGTACAATGTGTGAGCTGGCTGCTCTTCCCAGCACCACAGTGTTCCTGTGTCACACTGTCAAGCCAGTTTTCCATGGACATGGAGCTGTAGTAGGAGGAACTGAGCTGCATGAGGACAAGAAGCTGTAATGCAGGGTGGCTGAGCACAGCACATTGCCATCTTTCCATTCAAAACACTCAAGTTGAATTAACGGAGGTCTCTGGCTGCACCCGAGACATAGCGAGAGGGCAGGCAGAAGAGTCCAGCAGGTAAATGGTAATAAGCTGGGGACGGATTCGGCTCTGACTGGGGCAGGCAGCCTAATGACAGCAAGAGAACGAGAGACACAAGCACCTGCACCAGTCTCAACAGGACAAGCACTTGCACCAGCTCCTGCTCAATGAACGTGCCATCATTTCTTGGGTTTCTCAGCTCCACTGTACAAAAAGCAATAGATGCGCACCTGCTGTCCAGAGTACTGCATGTGCCTGTCCTACCTCCTTGCTCTCCATCAAACCACCACAACACGGGAACTTTAGAGCTGTTGGCAATAGTCAGACAGACGCATCTCATCACCTTTCATCCCCACACACACAACTAGGGGAGCACGGTTACCACAGACAGACATGCTTTGACTGGTCCTGCTGTCATCCATGCAGGAAACGAAGTACAGGACGAGCACCGAGGGTCAAGATGCACTCACAGAGGCTTGAGAGGGAGCAAGTACCCAATCCCCTACTCTTTTTTTTTTTTTTAACACGTAGATGCATACCCCCTCAAACTGTCAATGGCCAGATGTGTGACAATATGTATAACAAATGTTTAAAATGTGTGGAATATCATCAAACATGACACTGCAGACTCAGAACACTATATAAGTGCTCTAAGGTTTTTAATGTTTGCTGATAACTGAGCATCACACATTAGTAACTTATACTTTAAAGTCTCAGTGAGCAATGCGGAATCTCTCCTCTCAGTGTCAAAAATTGTTTATTGCCATATCTGTATACACCCTGCACAGCTACATAACATTCCATTCTGTGACATTTGACCTACACACAACTATAGTTCCAAGGATGGCTTCATTATCTCTGTCAGGTTCTATTTCATATCTAATTACTCCCCTAATCGGTCACATTCATGTGTAAATTTATTTTCCCAGTAGTGCTCTGGGGGACTTAAAAGTGAATTCTTCTCAATGTGTAACAGATGGTTTCTGAGAGGTAAAATGAGTAGCATACCTGGCAACGTGTGACAGTTAAGCGGTATGCCTGGATGATGCAGCACCTAGTTCACAAGAGTCCTCAGGAGCCACCAACAGGAGCAGAAGAGGCTACAGATGTACACATTTATACAATCAATAAAATAAAACAAAACATAAATGACAGAGAAAACTAAAAGAGGGCACAACTTGCATACTGCGTGATCATGAGCATGTCATTTAACCTCCCTGTGCTCCCAGGACGCACCTAGAAACATGCCTCAGCTTACTGTGTCTTTCCTGGCCAAAAACTGCAACTAAATAAATTAATTACTTAATTTAAAAAACACACTACTGTGGAACACAATGTCAACCACTTTACTTATGGCCAGTACACAGCTTCAGTGGACAATGTCCCTTTAAAGCAGCATAGCAGCCGTGCTGGCCCTGACCAGGGTTTGTTTTAAATGTGTTTTGTAAGTGTAATACCAGTAAAGTACAATGCCATGTAACTAACTGTAAAGAAACTGCAGTCAGAGTCCCCTATAGTATTTTCAAATATTATGGTTAGGAGAGCCAGCAATCACTGTACAGTTGAAAATTACTACAGTACTAATCACAGATTAAAAAAAAAGCAAATGGGTTGAAGAGCTGGACGCCACACCTCGTGCTGCGCCGGCGACCCAGGTTCGAGAACGAGCCTGGGCCACTGGGGGTCGGCAGGAGGGAGAGGATTGAGTCTGTTGACAGCTCTCTCCGTGAGGGAGGGAGGTTTGCACTTGGCGCTGACTGGCCTCTGGCGGAAGCCGTGGCAGGCAAGCGTACAGCAATACTTGGGGATGGGGAGTGGTGATGTCGGCGGTGACGCCATGACGTCAGGGTGCATGCCACTTCTCCAGGAAAAACGGAAAATTGGCAACCGGTCTCCTAGATGACGGAGCACCGATAGAGACCCTGATTCCCCGCACCTGCCTGGCAACCCGACGAGTCTGACGAAAAGTTGATTGTCTCGGGGTGAATCCGCCCCACCCTGTACCTGCCTGGGGGGTACAGCCAAGGCTCCATGGGGACTCGATGGAGAACCAGGTAGGTTGTGGTGCAGGGACAATGTGTTTGTCTCCTGAAGAAGAGAAGACCGGTCACTGGGGAGAGGAGCATAAAGTGTACAAAAAAAAAAGGCAAACGGCAAAAGATCGTAATACATCCCTCTGACGTGTCTGTCTCCCTTTCTTACTGATACAATTGACGCTGTTTCAACATTTGATTCAAACAAAAGGTAACATGTTAGCCTCCCAAGAAAAAAAAGCAAACTGCTGTCACTTAACTCTGAAAGACTGCAGTACCATCTCAGCTGTTAGAATCAGCTGTTCAGTGACCACTGGTGTCATGTCGAGATCTGCTGTCACCAGTCAGGGAAAAGAAAACTGCCAGACTAGATTTTATTAAGTAACAAACATAAGCTTATAAAACTAACCATAGGTACTTTAACCAAGTTCCTCTGGCAACCTAAGCAACAGTCTTCATGGCAACAAAGTGCACCACCCTATGTGACCAGTACATGGCGAATGGGAGAGGAGAGGGTTTCCATAGAATCCACACAATGCAGTAGACCAGATCATGCACAGACAGGCAAATAAAACATGCGAAAATGGTAAAACTGTCAGGCTACAATGCAAATTACCCCAGGAATTACCTTTAAATTAATTATACCAAGTCTTGTGGATCTAGTAAACTAGTGAGCCTGGCAGATGGGATGGCGGGGGTTCATGGCTATCCCATGATGCAGCAGCCAGCATTCCTCCATTAGCTCAGCATTCGAGAAAGTCAAAACAAATGCAAAATAACTATTTCACTTAAAAATAGACATTTTCTATTAAAAAGTCCAACACAAATGAAACATGAATTTAAAAAAAATCCAGAATATAATAATAGCAATAAGGTATGACCAGGGGTTAGACTAACAGTCTGTTAGTCACCCCCTTGGGGCAGCTTCACCTTGTACCATATGATGCCCCAAGAGGGGGGGTGATTAGCAGACTGTTAATCTAACCCCCGGTCATACCTTATTGCTTAAAAAAACTCTAAAGCAAACTCGAGATGTGGGGAAAAGTGCGACTTACAAGACAGGAGAAAACTGGTAATCTAAAATGGACTAAAACTGTATCAGTCCAAAATGTTCTCACAACATAACCTGCTGCTTTAAAGAGCCCGTCCTCCGATTGGGGTGGGCCCCCATACCTCCATAATAGGTGATCCCAACTTCCAAGCACCAAGGGCTGATCCTGGTTTTTCCAGATGGAATAGGCTCTCCTTAGTGTACTTTAGAGCCCTCATTTGCAACAACACTATCCTGCCTTTCTGTGACACTCCTCTGGAAAACCTTAGGGCAAAATGGGAGGCTGAGACAGGAACCCCTATTTCATAAGAGAAGTGGAAGTCAACATGGGAGAGGAGATGGAGAACTGCAGCCTATTCAGGATGGAGGGAATTCACATGGAAGTGCATATTTCAGTTCTTCATATACCCTCAGTTACCAGGCACCTGCAAGGTAATTCAGACCTGTGCTGGAGGGGGTGCAGTTGGGCCAGGCGCACTTCCACATTTTTGGGCCACAAGATTAAGAAAGAACACTTACGTAAGAACTTACCGCAACAGTAGATCTTCAAGAGGATCTCAGTCATCAGCTCACACATATGGAACTTCACCATGGATGAAGCAGGATCCAGACAGAATATTTTCGGCAGTACC
The DNA here is from genome assembly GCA_016271365.2 of Neoceratodus forsteri. Taxonomy (NCBI): domain Eukaryota; kingdom Metazoa; phylum Chordata; order Ceratodontiformes; family Ceratodontidae; genus Neoceratodus; species Neoceratodus forsteri. The sequence continues at coordinate 957,544,949 of CM028130.1, read as the reverse complement.
ACTGGGGCTGCCCACGCTGATGTCATCTGCTAATGTCACCAATCCTATAAAGGTGCGAGCGGCCCCCTTCCCTCCTCAGTTCTTTCCTCCAGAGACTAGGAAGCAATTCCATACCATGGGGACCGAGGAGAGAGAGAGAGAGAGAGGGGTACCCAGGCCAAAATAAAAGGCCGAATACACCAGAAAGCCAGATCTGAGAAGAAAATCCCGAAAGAGGGTGATGGTGGGAGGGATGGCAGACCTGATGACTGAGATCCCCTCGAAGATCTACTGTTATGATAAGTTCTTACGTAACTGTTCTATCTCCATCAGAGGTATCTCAGTCATCAGGTCACACATATGGAATGAGCCCCAAGCAGTTACAGATGCTGCAGAACAGTCTGGAAAGAAGGTCAGCCAAAGCTCAGGACAAGAGGCCCGGTAGGACAGGCCTGCCAAAACCTGCATGGGCTCTAGAAGCAATGTCCAGACTGTAGTGCTTGGTGAAAATATGGACGGTACTCCAGGTGGCAGCAGCACAGATATCAGCCATTGAGACCCCCTTGAAACAGACCACAGAGATAGCCATACCCCTTATGGAATGGGCTTTCACCGCCCCGGCAGCTCTTTGCCATGCTTGTTGTAGCAGAACACAATACAATGTGCCAACCATTTGGATAAACATTGTTTAGAAACCTGAACGCCCTCTTTCCCTGAGGCAAAAGGAACAATAAAATCTGCTTCAACTTTCTGCATTCTTTAGTACGGAGCAGATAATACTTCAAAATTCTGCGCACATCAAACGTATGGAGCAGTGCTTCCCCTGGACTGGCACGCTCAGGAAAACAAACCAGTAGGTGGATAGATTGGTTCAGGGTAAACTCAAGACACCACCTTAGGGAGAAACTTAGGATTCTTCAGCAAAACATCCTGTCTTTGTTAAAAATCAAATAAGGCTATGCTACTCACACCAGAGAGCCTGAAGTTCTGAAATCCTTCAAGCAGAGGTAATAGCAACCAAAAATAATGCTTTCCAAGAGAGAAAGCATAGCTCGCAAGTCACAGCTGGCTCAGAAACAAAATTCAAATCCCAAGCCAGGACAGGGGAACAGGTTGGAGGTTTCAGATGCAGGATGCCCCTGAGAAAAGTACAGGATACAACCAAATGGGCTACGGAGTGGCTGCCCACAGGCTCATGAAAGGCAGAGATAGCTGAAAGGTGCACCTTGATGGACGAGTACTGGAGACCCTAGTCCAACAGAGATATCCGGTAGTCCAGAATCTGGCTCACCGGACAAGTGAAAGGGTCCATATGATGCTTGGCAGCCCAGATGGCAAACCTCTTCCACTTCATGACATATGTGGGTCTAGTGGAGGGCTTCCGAGCTGCCACAAGGACACCTGACACCCTCCAGGACACCCCAAACCAGGCGATGGCTATGTCCTCAGGAGCCAGGCATGCAGATGAAGGGACTTGAGACGAGGTTGAACCAGGGTCCCCCTGAGCCTGCATCAGCAGATCCCTGCAGAGGGACCTGAGGTCCCTCTGATATCTGCTGCAGTAATGGAAACCATATCTGCTATGGCCAGAATGGTGCTATAAACATCATGCTGGCCCTCTCCATCTGCAGTTTGATTAGCACCCTCTGAATCAGAGGAAATGGAGAGAAGGCGTAAAGGAGCCTTCCATCCAGGAGAAGGACAATGTGTCTCATCAGAAAACTCCACGACCTGGATCTAGCAAGCAAAAACTGGGCAGTTCTGCACTGAGTGGTGTCAGGAGGTTTAAACCTCACTCTCAGGTTCTTGGCAATACTGGGAATGCAAGTAATCACAGACATGTTGCATAAGAGTAATAAACTTGTTTATTACTACCAAAAAAGATAAAATCACAGTTGCCCTAAGCAGTTCTTACCAATACGAACCAGGAGCCAGTGCTAAGCGTTCCCTACACCTCGAGGTTTCTTTGTGTCTCTTGGGATCTCCGAGGTACAAGACTAGTGTATCACATTATATACCTATGATAATTACTATGGTTACTGTAAGATAGAAACATTTCTAGTTACAGAGATGAGCCCTATTGGCTAAATTAGAGGTGGCTCCACGGTCCAAGATAACATTATACAATTTTGTAGTAGTCCTCAGTTTGTGAACAAAAGAGTTCTTATACAGAGTCTTACATAACTCAATGCAGTGGTACAAATCACCAAAAGGTGGCAATGTCGACTTACATATCATAATTATTCCAAGGACACAGGTGCCTTGGCATCTTACAAGTAAGAAATACACAGAAAATACATAGGAGAATATATGTATTAGCAAGCAAAGTGTATTACAACAATATGCGTTCATATCCTGACATCTACTCTTGTACGGCAGATGCCCTTAGCCCTATATGTTAGTATAACATATGCTTAAGCACTAGCTGCCTACGGTGTATCTCTGAGGGTACCAATTAGGGTGCAGGGACCTCGTGTAACAGTAGGGACGCAAAAAGGTCCAACTCTGGACAACCCCATCTGTTGAACAGATCTTCTGCAATGGACAAGAGAAGCTCCCACTTGTACATGCTGTACTGTGACCTACTGAGGCTGTCGGCCAGGGTGTTTAGCACACTGGGGGCATAGACTGCCAGGAGGAGCAGACTGTGGTTTACTGCACAGTACCATACTCTCATGGCTTCCCTGCACAGGAGGTACGAATGCGTCCCCCCTTGCTGGTTGATATAACAGACAACACTAAGATTGTCCGACTGGATCAACAGCTGACCCGAGAGGAGATGGTTCTGAAAGGCCTGCGTGGCATACAGGACTGCCCGCATTTCCAGGACGTTGATATGTAGGGAGGTTTCAATCTGGGATGAAGACCCCCGAGTCTGGAAGGGATCCAGATGCGCCCCCTGCCTGAATCAGAGGCATCTGCTGGGGAGAAGAAATCTGGAATGGGACCCCTTTTGAGAGGTTCTGTGGGTCCATCTACCACTGGAGTGCCTTGCAAATTGGGGAGGAGACCACCAGCAACTCATGTAGGAACTCTGAGTGTCCACTGAAGAACTTGCACGTGCAGCCTGGCCAAGGGAACAGTGGGAATGGCCACGGCCTTAAGACCTACTAGCCACAGGTATACCCTCGCAGGGATATAACAGCTCTGGGCAACCTCCTGAGCCTGGGCAATGAGGCACTCTGCCCTGTTTTGAGGCAGGAAGGCCATGCCCTGCATCAAGTCCAGAACTGCTCCTATATATTGCAGCCTCTGGGATGGGGTCAGGACAGACCTGGGCAGACTGACAGTGATGCCCAGGGAAAGAAACAGCTGAAGGGTTCTTTCCAGAGTCCGAAGAGCTGCTCTCTGGATGGGGCCTTTAGAAGCCAGTCATCCAGGGTGAGGAAAACATACAGTCCCTCCCTTCTGAGAGCTGCAGTTACTGTTGCTAAGCACCTTGTAAAGACCCACGGCACAGAGGATAAGCCAAAAGGCAATATTTAGAATTGATAGTGCTCGCCCTGAAAGAAACCAGAGGAACCTTCTGTGCAGTGGAAACACTAAGATATGCAGGTAAGCATCCTGCATGTCCAGGGAGCACAGCCAGTTGATCTGCTTGAGTAGGAACAGCAGGCCTGGCAGGGTGACCATACAGAATATTTTGTACTGGACATACAAATTGAGGTCCTTGAGATTTGGAATGGGCCTCAGATCTCTGGTTCTTTTGGGGACCAGTAAGAATCTTGAATAAAAAACTCTGTTCCTTTGATGCCTGCACACTGACTCTATAGCCTTTTCTGCAGAGAAGGGACTGTACCTCCTCTCGGAGGACAGACGGGTGTGGCGGGGTATAGATGGAGGATACTGGAGGAGTCTCTGGGGCATCTTTGAGTTCCAGAGTTGACCCCTCTCTATAATCTGAAGAATCCAAGCATCTGAAGTGATGGTTCTCCACTGATTATGATGGAGGGAGAACCGACCTCCAACCACCACCTCTTGGTCGGGGACCGGAAGGGAGGGGGTCTAGCAAGGAGTCAAGTGGAGGCGGAGCCAGTCACTGGGGCTGATCTGTCACCCATAGGACGCTCTGCTGCAGTGTCCGAGAAGGAGGAGGAAGGCAAGGCGGAGGACGACTTTCTCTTGCCCTGAGGACGGGAGGCTGCTCCGGACTTGTGGGACATCTTGCAAAAGGGAGGGTGCTGTCTGCTCCTAGGCTGCGTATGATAGAGCGAGTGGACAGACTTAACAGCCCAGCCAGATATCTGCAGGTCATTGATGATGTCCTGAACATCTGGCCCAAATAACCTGGAGCCACTGAAAGGGGCATTAAGCACCTTTTGCTGGACATCTGCTGCAAGGTCTAACACCCTTAGCCAGGAGTGCCTACGAAGGCAAATGCCTGTGACAGCAGTCCTGGCACTAGTATCCGAGATATCGTACAAGGCCCTGAGGAGATGCTTGCTGATATCCTCTGCATTCTGCAAGCATTTAAGAACTTCCTGTTTCTGGGGACAGTCAGGAAGAGCCTGGGCAGCTGCCCTGCCCTTCTTCTAGATGGTATTCTGGTATTTGACCATATGAGACAGGTAATTAGCAATCCTTAGCCCCAAGGTGGAAGAGGCGTATACCCTTTTACCACAAGTCAATCCACCGGGATTCCTGTGGGGAGGGAACTGAGGTGCTTAGGCATCTTAGACCTGTCATGAGCTGTCTTGATGACCACTGAATTGGTCTCAAGTTGGGCAGCATAGTAAGGTAGGCCCTGGGAGCATGATATAACCGGTCTGTCCTGCAGGGCATGGTAGGGACCATGTCAGGAGGTAGTAGTGGCATTCCTCAGTGCTGGGAGGATAGGAGGAATGACCTTAGGAGGAGCTTCTGGGATTTCCAGGAAGTTCACCAACTCCCATCTGGTGGCAACTTCTTCCTCAGTATGGAAACCCATGGCTGAGGACAGCTGCTTCATAACACTAAAGAAAGGAGAGTCCTTTGGGGAGATCTGGGGTATGCTTGACAGAGTCCTCACTCAAAGAAGAGGTTGTGGACCTGTGGCAGGATGAGGCCAGGGTGGTACTCCTCCTCTACGTCAATGTGCTCCAACTCTAGGTCCAATGAACGAGGGACCAACGACGGCCAATTGGGAACTGCCCAAGAAGGCCAAAATGGTGTCAACAACAATGGGGCCACTAATGGTGCAGGAAACTCAGACCTATAAACGTCCAGCTGGTGGACCAAAATTGTAGTAAACTTGGCCAGAATATCATTGAGGTCGATGACAGCAAACTGATGCATCGATGGAGGAGGGGTCATCAGCACAGGACATGACCACTAGTCCGTCGGGGCCTGGGAACCTGAACAGCCTGATGGCTGTGGGCCTGTAGAAGAATCAGGCTATGATGGAAGGGCGGTCATCGATGAACCAGGCATCAATAAACTGGGGGCCGATGACCCAAGGGTCGCCAACCAGCTGCCTTGAGAAACAGGTGGCAGCACTGTCGTTATGGGCCTGGTAGGAACAGAGACCTGGATGGCTACAAGTGTCGCTGCAGCTGATGGAGTACCCCCGGAAGAAGAAGCCATCCGAGAGTGGAAATGCCACCGGGGGGAATGATCCTGATCTCGGTCTTTCTTGTGACTTTTCCTCGAGGACATATCTTGGGCCTTTGCGGCCTGGTAGCTCGACGAATTCACCAGCGATTGGGATGGATGGACCCCCAAGGACCCCTGCTCAGAACTGCTTCCTGCTGCTCCATCAGGAATTTTTTGAGAGCCTTTTTTCATGGACTGAGGGCGGTTTGATTAAATTTGTGGCAGAGCTCACAGTCCAAGACGTTGTGGTCAGGCCCAAGACAGCAGACACAGAGAATATGGTCATCTGAAGACGCAATCTTCTTTCCGCAGCAGCAGCGATGGAAGAGAGGAGTGAAAGGATTAACTCTTGACACAAACAAGTTAAAGAATTCTCTTATGAAAAAGATTCTAAAAACCGTGTAAAATAAAAGTCATTGGGAAAAATGGCACAAAACTGCATCGGAGCTTCCGCAGAGACCATGGGAACAGAGTCAACAGCAAGAAAGATCTGAGGAGGGAGAGAGGCCGCTCACGCCTTTATAGGGTTGGTGATGTCGGCAGGGGGCAGCCCCAGTGATGATGCTAAAAATCTTCCATGTGGATCTTGCTTCACTTACAGTGAAGTTCCATATGTGTGACCTGACAACTGAGATAACCCTGAAGAAGATCTTCTGGTCCAAGATCCATGAGGAGCTCAGTAAGTTATGGGGTACATAGATACCCTTCGACTTCAACACTTTGATTTTGGGGTTGGGAGCTGTAGCGATAAGGAACCATAGGCAGCAGGGACTATTGAGGATCCTCTGTCTAGCAGCACAAAAAGAGATAACAGCCAACTGGCTTCAACCGACCTTGCCATTTTATATATTCTGGATTACCAGGATCAAAAATATTAAACGAATGGAAGAATTAACAGCAAAATTGAGACTCACCAAAGGAAAACATACTGAGCTATGGGATAGGTGGGACTTAACTGTACCTCCAGAAGCTGAACATGTTGGGGGGGGGGGGAGAGAGAGACACCCCACTAGGGGAGTAACTGCAGCCGGACGGCACTCACTGGTACAGGCTAAGCACCTGCAGCCACTTTCACTTTAAGCTTTACTTACAGATACAATGAGATCTAATACATGGATACACTTTACCACAACAGGGTAACAATGCAAAAGTAACAGCACCCTTGTATCCTGTGTAAATGCTGAATTTAATGTCTGGTTCGTTGGTGTGCTATTGCACCCCTTGTTGCTGGGTAGCATTCTGTATAACAATGCTATTAATCCTTGAAACACCATTAAACTATAGAAGATTAGAAATTATATCTTACATTGCAGAGAAGCTCAACATCCTGGATGAGAAATGTATTTAGAGGTAACTAACTGACCTACTCTAACACTCCATCCCTCAAGGATGATACGTTACTGTCTACAATGTTAATGTGTTAATGGCATTTTTCAATAATGTACTGTTATCCCTACAAGAAAATTAAGTTTAAAAAAAAAAAAGCCTATCAATGCCTCTGTGAAAGGTTTGGAAATGTACCCAATCGTAGCTGCATTATACACAGGTGTGCTTGTATTACGCTCAGTTGTAATTATATTTTATGCAGTTGTAACTGTATTACACCCCGCTGTAGTTCTATTATACAGTTGTAATTGCATTTTACACAGCTGTAACTGTATTTTACAAAGCTGCAGTTTACCACACACTATTGTAGTTGTATTACACTCAGTTGTAACTGTATTGTACACAGCTGTAATTATAATACACCCCATTGCCGCTGTATTATACACACTTGTAGTGGCATTACAAACAGATGTAGTTGTATTTTACACAGCTGTAGTTGTATTACGCACAGCTGTAGCTGTATTCTATTACTGTTTTGTAGTGTGCATTCACCGTTATTTATATATGTATTATGGCCGCCCAAGAAACGGGCTTTTAGCTCGGGGATTTACCAGATTTTAAATAAACAAATCAAATCATAATTTGCACAGTTGTATTATACACCATTGTAACTGCATTTTACAGTATTAAATGTACTATTCAAAGTTTTACTTGTATTATGCACAGTTGTAGTTGTATTTTACACAGTTGTAGTTGCATTATACACAGCTGTAGTTGTATTATACACAGTTGTAGCTGCATTATACATAGCTGTAGTTGAATTAGACTGAGTTGTAGTTGTATTACACAGTTGTAGTTGTATTTTATAATTGCTGCATTTTACAGCTGTATTTGTATTCTGCATAACTGTAGTTGTATTATACACAGTTGTAGCTGTATTACGCACAGTTGCAGTTGTACTGTGCACAACTGTAGTTGTAGTATTCATACTTATAGTTGTATTACACACAGTTGTAGATGTTTTATGCACAGTTGTAGCTGCCTGATTTTTTTTTTATTTATTTGAAAACAGGTGACCGGGAGAAGCACACTGAGCTGAGGCTCATTTTCAGGTGTGACCTGGAGGAAGGGGCAGGGGATACAATAAAGACACTACACAGTCGCATTACTCTGTACAATGAAAGTACAGTCAGTCTACAATAATGAACTCAGGTACAAGTGCAGAAAAAGAGAAACAACATGGCACAAGCAGCTTTAGAAAGTACCAACAGAGAGACCTGCATGGGGGATGGATGGCGCTGCAGAGGAAAAGAGTATTGAACTCTGAATACAGGCTGGGTGAAAGTCCAGGAGGCGGCCTGACACATGGTCAGCAGGAACTCCAAGCAGAGGAAGCATCAGGGAGAGGGATGACAGAGCAGGTGGGGGAGGGGAGGAGTTTTTTCCGCTGGTGCCTGAGGGAGCCAAGAGAGGAGGAGATGCAGAGGGAAGAGGGAAGCAGGTTCCCGAGTATGGGAAGATGATGGGAGAAGGCCAATTACCCAGCAGAGGAGCCGTGATGGAGCACAGAAAGTGTGATGATCCCTAGAGCAGAGGGAACATTATTATTTTGCATACAGCTGTAGTTGTATTATGACGCAGAGGGTAATGGAGTCAACCAGGGAGGGAAACATACTGGACCTTGTGTTGCTGGATGGGGAGCATGTCCAGGGCGTAGGGGTGGAAGACCCCCTTGCAAGAAGGAACCATCACACAGTGTGGTTCTTCCTCAAGCTAGGTAAGGAGGCGGCCGGAACCAAGACAAAGGTAGTGGACTTCAAAAGAGCAGATTTTGTCAGGATGGGAGGCATACTGGAAGGGCACCTTGCCAACATCTGCCCAGACATGGATGCCGACTAGAAATGGACCATCATCAAGCTGGGACTGGCAGAGGCCACTAACTCATGTACAAAGATCCAAAGTAAGAAGGCCAGGTCCAGGGGAGGCAGTATAGCGCAGTGGTCTAAGGCTCTGAGCTGCAAATTTGGTGACATCCAGCAGACCAGACCTGGGTTTGAATCCCACAGCTTCCACTTGCATACTGTGTGACCCTGAGCAAGTCACTTAACCTCCTTGTGCTCCCAGGTTGCTCCTGTAAAAAAGCTTTCAGCTTAGTGTGCTATACCTGGTTAAACAACTAAATAAAAAAAACCAAAAAAAACTGGTTGAGCACGGAGGTAGTAAAGAGAGTGAGGGAGAAAAGAGCTGCCTTCAGAAGCTATAAGAGATCCAAAAGAGAGGAGGACAGGGAGGTGTACGTGAACAAATCCAGAGAGGTGAGTAGAGTAGTCAGGGCAGCCAAGGCTTCAAGGGAGTGAAGGCTGGCACAGGGGATTACAGAAAGGGGAAATTATTTCTTCAGGTACATAAGGGAGAAGAGAAGCTGTAACGATCAGATTGTCAGGATCAAGAAAGATGGAGAGTAGGCAGAAAAGGGGACGGAGCAGGCAGAAGAACTCAATGTGTACTGTTCAGTGTTTACCAGGGAGAGGGATGGGCCCAGGGGAGAAACGGGGTGGGCACGGATGGAGCAGGGGTAACAGATGGGGAGATCACAGTGAGCAGGGTGTTGGAGGGCATTAGATCCCTGCAGGTGGGTAAGGCGCCAGGGCCAGACGGTGTGCATCCAAGGATACTGAAGGAGTTGGCAGAGGTGCTGGTGGACCTCTGGCAGACTTGTTTAACATCCCCCTGAGGACTGGGTGCATGCCCCACGACTGGAGGATGGTACATGTTGTGCCCCTCCATAACAGTGCGCCTAGGGACGAATCAGGTAATTACAGACTGATCAGTCTAACCTCCATCGTGGGGAAACTAATAGAGACGATCCTTAAAGAGAGGTTGGTGATCTTTCTGGAGGAGAATGGTCTCCAATATGATAGGCAACATGGGATTGTTTCAGGTGGATCCTGCCAGAGAAACCTGATTGACTTTTTTGACTGGGTGACAAGGGCCTACGATAGGGGCCAGGCGGCGGATGTCCTGTATTTGGACTTCAGCAAAGCCTTCAACTCGGTGCCACATAGAAGGTTGACTAGTAAGCTGAGAAACCTGGAAGCATGTGAAAAACTGGTTGGATGGGTTAGGAGCTGGCTGCAGGACGGACAGCAGAGGGTAGTTGTAGGGGACGAACTCTCAAGTCCCAGAGCTAACCATTGGGGTACCACATGGACCGGTGCTATTTAACATCTTTACTGCCGACATATTGGATGGGATTAGGAGTAAAATTAGCCTTTTTGTAGATGACACAAAGATCGCTGCAGAGGTAGATAGTGTGGGGGAGGGCCAGGTGCTCCAAGAGGATTTGGAAAGACCTGGGCGCTGGTCAGACACATGGCAGCTGGGGTTCAATGCTAAGAAGTGCAAAGTCATGCACTTGGGAGCCAGGAACCCTGGGAATTACCACTAGTTAGGGGGAGTGCAGTTATTCACTTCAGTAAAGGAGAAGGATCTGGTGCAGTTGGGGTGGAACCAAACTGCCCACAGATTTCAATGATATCACCTCCTCTGACAGTGCGTTCCACCTCACTACTCCTCTTTCCATGAAGTAGTACCTCCTCATTTTGGTAAGGTCAAAACTGGGGGGAAGCAGGGGAGGGGGGAGTCTGCAGAAGGGGATGATAAATCAGATAGACAAGCAAGGGGTGGTGGGGCAGCTGCAGTAGATTAGACTGGGAGCTGTGCACTCGAGCAGACTCGATAGACCGTATGGTCTGTATCTGCCGGCATTTTCATATGTTCTTATGTATGGTCATATTACACACTTCTGTGGTTGCATTTTACAGATGTAGTTGTATTTTGCACAGTTGTAGTTGTATTATTCAAAGTTGTAGTTGTATTTTACACATAGCTGTAGTTGCATTATGCACAGCCGTAGATGAATCATCAGGGGCTGAAACTATTTTTTCAGTCATTAGCCAACAGGGCTACGGACTGGAAAAATCCACCAGCCCAACAGGAATTTCATCAGCCCAGCTTGATAATGACCAGAAATTCAGTTAAAAAAGGGGGCGGGGGCTGTGGAGCCTGTATAAGATGGCTGCCTGAGTTTGGAGCTCCTTTCTTTTTTTTTGGACATTAAGAGTTTAAAAGTATATTTATAACTGGGTTTCGATTTTCAACAGTACATGGTCTGATGGCAGAGACCTTCTGGATCAAAATGGTCAAGAAAGGTAAACTGCCGCCCAAAGGCACAAAACCTAAACCAGCTACGGGAGTTCTTGCCACGAGATCAACTCCGGGGAAAGCACCTGATCCTTCAGCAGAGACTGCAGAAGAAATGCTTCGGCCTCTGGAGGTTGAAACCAACAGTCTGATACAAACGGACCCAGAGCTGAGAGAAATTTGACACACTCACTAACTGAATGGTCATACTTAGAACGCCATTGGATTAGCCGACCCATCGGTGCAGCGGTTGGATTTCCACTTGCGAAGCTGGCGACCTGGGTTTGGGAGTGGATCCAGGAGCCAGACGGGGGAAGATGTCTGAGCTCCTCCGGGGGGGAGGGGGGCACACTGGCTCGGGGGCGGACTGACCTCTGGCAACAACCACAGGTATCGCAGCCCAGATGCCCACAACTGTAGGGGGAGCGTGATGGACACTGGTGTAAGCCATGGCATCAAGTGGCACGTCATGCCCAGGAGGACGTACATCAGAAAAAATGCCTCTCCCAGCGCAACACCGACACGAGGGCCTGACAGTGGGTCCTCACCTGCCCACGACTGCAGTTCCACTGTGGAGACCTTGACACAGACTTGATTCCTCTGGGAAGGGGGTTAAAAGGGGAGACCCCCCCCACTGTGTCCCCATTTGGGGGGTAAGCCAGGACTCCGTGGGGGCTCTCTGGTGAGAAGAGGCAGCCAGAGCAGGTAGTCAGGTGACAGTGGTGGTTAGGGGTGGGGGAAAAAAAAACAGAAAAAAAAATGTCACTGGATTCTGTCAAATCTTTTACGATGGAGGCTGGAAAGCAGGCTTACTAAAGAAAATGTTCATTTACATGGCCGCCTGGAAACTTTGGAAAAATCAGGCTTGCTCTGCTAATCTCCGGTTGCATGGTATGCTGGAGCAGAGTGAGGGGGGCCATCTTTCTTTGTTTATTATGGAATGGCTTACTCAACGACTGGGAGATGCAGTCACTAGTCACCTGATACATATTCAAAAGGCACATCAGGTGACTTCCCGTCGAAGGCCCGATAATCCGGAGGCTCCTTGAGCTATCGTTCTGGTGAATGACTGTGTGGACAGCAGAGACTTTCTATTGGCCATAGCTCACACAGAAGAGGCCTTTGCTTCATGATGGGCAGCAGGTATGCATGTACCCTGATTTGAGCTACGCGACATGCCAAAAGATAAAGTGTTTCGATGGGGTCCGTGCCATGCTCCAGGAGGCCAGGATCACTTAATGGCACTGTCTTTCCAGCTTGATTACGGATCATCCATGAAAGAAAGGTGTTTATCTTTATTGACCCTGCCGAAGCCCTGAAATGGGCGAAGAAGAACACTACATCACCCCACATTACAGCAGCATCCCATCCCAGGAATCCCGATCTGAAGATGAAAATACTTGAACCTGGACTAAATTGTTTTTTAAGCCCATATATGGGACAGCGTTTTTCCTGAAAATAGGCAGAATTTGTCTAGTGCACTTACCTAGTCAACAAGAACTAAATAAATAAATAGTGTGGTGAGTAAGTGGCTTGCCCCCAGGTAAGGCCTGTTAATGCAATTTTAGTCTCTTCACTCGTATTTAGCCTGCCTTTTTACCAGGGGTGGCCTGCCACCATGCTTTGTTGGGACTTACTCCCTTCAGTTAGACCTGTTAACTTTTAACTCTATATGTTACTGTTTATCTTTTTAAAATTTGGTCTTCAGGAGCACTCTTGAACTCCCTTTAGTGATTTCCACCAGCCACAGCTAATGGCAATATCTGAAACTGTAGCAAGTACTTAAAGAAAAAATTGTTACAGCCCGGTGGCGCTGAGGGCTGAGGCGCTGGATGCCACATCTCGCGCTATGCTGGTGACCTGGGTTCGGGAATGACCTTAGGTCACTTGGGTGCCGGCGTGGGGTGGGAAGGGCGGAGCAGGATTGAGCATGCCAATGGTCAGCTCTCCTCTCCCGAGGGTGGGTTGGCGCCCCCCCCGTAGAAGGGCCAGTGGGTAGTGTAGGTGGAGAGGGGCAGCAAACAATTACGGGAGGTGAAAGGGGCTGAGTTGGTGCCACGGGGTGTGCAGTGTGCCTCCACACGTTCGCACAGCTGTGTGCCGGGGCCTCAGGGGAGAAAAACCTGCAAAACGCCTATGTGTCCCCATCGCCAGCTGGCAGGAGGAGGCGACAGGGACCAAATAGCTGAATTAAAAAAAAAAAAAAATTGTTATGCCTCAGACAAGGCACCTGGGAGATACTCTTCTATGTATTAATATGTCCCCTGTAGCCACTCGTTGCTGTATCAGAGTGGTTTCTTGTGCCTTTGGTTGGAGCGAGAACAGCGAAGCAAAGCTGAGCTGTTCTGGCTCAAGCTGAAGGCAAGTGAAACCACTCTGATACAGGAACAAGTGGCGATGGGGGATATTTTTGTTGTCGAGGCACAGGTCAGGAAGCATAAGGAAAACCAGGAGCAGTTGTACAATTCACCAAAAATATTTATTTACAGTAGCAGTAACATAAAAAAAGAAACTTGTTCAGTATAACTATTTACAAAGGCAAAATAAAATAGTTTTTTTCCTGCAGTCTCTGTGTCCCTTTTTCTTCTGATCTAGCAGCTGCAGCTTAGCTTCTTTATATGTCTTTTCAACCCCCATTCTTAGCAAGCATCCTTTTTTGTAACTAACAGTCAAGAGCTGCTAGAACACAGTGTGCTTCTTGAATCGAGACCCTTTTTGCACAGCTTTTGCAAAAGGCTTAAATATTTGCACTCAGGTAACCTCTTGAGCTTTCCAATAGCTTTTGCAATCATCTCAAAATACAATTATATACATTTCAACAGTAACACTATATATTTTCTAAACAAAAGGGATCCCAATATCAGTTACATTTTCATACAATGATTTGCACATATTTTTATATCAGCAGCTATGCAAGAGAGAAAAAGACAGACAGCAAAAGAGGACTGAGAGATGGTGAGAGGCAAAGAATTGCGAGAGTGTCAGGTTGATCAAGTCCGAGGTCTCACAGGAAAATATGGTTGCACAACCAGACAGACAAACAGACAGGAAAGGACAGATCCTTGCATTTTAAACACTTTCTCTAACAACTGGTCCTATTCCACCCTGTCACAACTTTAATATAATATTGATCGAGAGTGATCAATAATATATATATTTTTTTTTAAAAACTGTTCCCGGAACGTGCCCGTTTCTAGGGCATCTGCGTGTGAGACGTTCTTCACTGAATAAGAGTGTCTCACGGGCAGGGGAAAGGAGCACTCCGACTGGTTGGTTGAGCTCCCTCAATCTATAATATACTAATTTCACCCGCCCAACCCAAAATTTACCAGCATTTGGTGGGAGGGTGGGTGCCAATTTCGAACTCTGGTATTATGCACAGTTGTAGCTGTATTGTGCACAGCTCTATTTGTATTTTCCACAGCTATAGTTGTATTATTCACAGCTATAGCTGTATTATTCACAGCTGTATTTAGTAACAGCAAAGACAGAGATATCTCAGCTGCACACTCAGCTCAGCAAGCGCTAACCCCCTACAACTCTACTCCAGAGACCAACTGGTCCAGAGTGGTGGAGGGTGGCAGAGTGCGGGGGGGGGGGCAGCCATAATGCAAGGTTGTCTGTCCCAGTACCACCCAGATGGCGAATCCCTTCACACCCCTTGAAGAGGTTCAGGCACCTAGCTCCACCAGAGGGGACTCCAAGTCAGTCATGGGGAAAGAGCATGACATCACGTTGGCACCCAAGGACAGCAAGGTTAACACAAAGGTCCTAGTGGTTGGGGCCTCAATGATCAGGGGTATACCCAGGGTGATAGGGAAGGCATCGGATGTGAGGGGGTTGGTCGGATGCTTACCTGGAGCATCAGCCAATCAGGATTTAGACAAAATGGGGGGTCTGGCAGTGCCAGTACACCTGGGTATCAATGATATGGCCAACCAGTCGGTAGAGACGGTGAAGTGGAAATTCCAGAGGCTGGGGCATAGACTGACTGCACACTCAGCCTCCCTGGCCTTTTCTGATGTCATCCTTGTGTGGGGCAGGGAGGGAAGGCAGGGCAGAATTCTGAAAACAGAGGAGTTTAACAGTTGCTTATGGAGTGGTGTCCAGACATGGGGGTTCCACTTTGTCAGGGACTGGGGGGATTTCAGGGACAGGAGACTCTTCAAGGGTGATGAACTTCATCTGACAAGAGAGAGAGTTAGTGCACTAGGGCAGAAGCTTGACATCTACATCAGACATTTAAATTGACTGTGGCGGAGTCTGAGTCTAGGCGACCCATGGTGGATGGTAAGCAGAAGGGCATCCTAGCTAGAACTCCCCCACATCCAGGGGAGAGTAACTGCAAAGAGGGTACAGGGAACACAGTAGGATTTACAGGACCGAGGGGAGGAATACCAGTGAGGAGGAAAGTAAAAGGTATAAGCACAAACAAGGAGGGAAGAAAATGTGAAAAGCAGAAGGACAGTGGCAGAGTTAGAGCAGAGATCAAATGGAGGGGGCATGCTTTAACGCCAGGAGCCTAGGCAACAAACTTGGCATGCTCCAGGTGCTGGTGGCAGACACTGAAGTGGATCTGATGGCCATCACAGAAACGTGGGCCAAAGATAAAAATGACTGGGAGATGAAAGCCCCTGGGTTTACTGTTGAGGAGGGATAGAACTGGAAAGAAGACCTGATAGAGGGGAATAAGTTGTCCTTTTTGTCAAGGAGGGCATTGAAGTGGCAGAAGATGAAGTATTAGGGGTGGCAGTGGGGAAGCTGAGTCAGTATGGGTGCAACTCACGGCAGCCTCAGGCAGGAAAGTGCACTTAGGGGTGATCTATAGGCTTCCACAGCAAGGGGAGGAAAGGGGCAGAGAACTTGAGAAGGAACTTAAAAGAGGCACAGCAAAGGGGAAAGTAGTGGTGTTGGATGACCTGAACCTGCCTGACATTGATTAGGAGGCCCCAGTGTAGAAGAGTGCCAGGAATCAAACACTACTGGACGCCTTCCAAAGACTGTCTACTGGTGCTGCTTGTTGAGGAACCTGCCAGGCAGAATGCAATTCTTGATGTGGTGCTCACCAACTCAGAGATGGTGGGTGCTGTGGGAAAGCTGCTAGGGAACAGCGACCACAACTCCGTGTGGTTTGAATTAGCCCTCAGGGCCGGCAACCCACAACAAAGAACTGAAGTCCTGAAATTTAGAAGGGTGGACTTCAACAGATTGAGGGCACTGGTCAGAGATAAGTTAGTACGGGTGGAGGACATGGAGTGGGGTGGAGAAGAGATGGGGAGTAATAAAGGGAGCCATCCTTGGGGCATTAACTGCATACATAAGAACAGTACCTTAAAAAAACAGGCTTAAGAGACCACTATGGTTCTCAACTAAGGTCAGGGAAGTGGTTAGGGCTAAAAAGAAGACCTTCAGTAAATACAAGGAAAAGCAAGGGGAGGCAGAATGGGAGGATTATTTACAGAAAAATAGGGGGCCAAAAAGGGCTGTAAAGGAGGCAAAAGCAGACACGGAGCTGCGTATTGTAGAGGGGGTCAAGAATGGAGGAGAACAATTATTTAGATTTGTCTATGAAAAAATGAAAAAGGGGGGCATCACATGGCTAGTTGTGGGGGACAGAGTGATAGAGGAAGATGAGCAAAAGGCTGTCATCCTGAAAGACTACTTTTACTCAGTATTCACTAAGCAGGACTGCGGATTCATGCCAAAAAGCAGCATCAAAGAGGCTGGTATGGGAGACTCAGAACTGAGACAGCCAATAACTTATTAATGAGAGGGTCCTGACAGGCTGGCAGCCCTTAGGATAGATAAGGCTCCAGGACCAGATGAGTTGCATCCAAGGACATTTAGGGAATTGACAGCAAAACTGGCTGGACTACCGACTGGGCTGTTCAACATCTCACTTAGGTCCAGGGAAGTTCCAAAGGATTGGAGAATGGCAGATGTTGTACCACTACATTGGGGAAGGGGGGAGAGAAATGGGGAACAATCAGGGAACTACAGGCCTGTTGGTCTGACCTCCGTCGTGGCAAAATTGATGGAATCACTAATCAAAGAGGACCTTGTGAACTACCTAGAGAACAATGAGCTGCAGGATAGTAAACAACACGGTTTTGTGACAGGAAGGTCCTGTCAGACTTACCTGATGTTTTTCATGACTGGGTGACCAAGGAAGTACACAAGGGCTATGCTGTGAATCTGCTGTACTTTGACTTCAGCAAGGCTTTTGATTCGGTGCCACACAAAAGGTTGCTCAGAAAGATGGAAGACCAGGGTGCGGCTAAAACCACAGTGAACTGGGTGGGTAGTTGCCTAGAAGGGAGGCAGCAGAGGGTGGTGGTCAACAGGGTTAAATCAGAGGAAAGGGAGATTACAAGCGGGGTTCCACAGGGATCCGTCCTGGGTCCAGCCCTCTTCAACATGTTCATTAGTGACACTGATGAGTGAATCCAGGGCAGGTTGTGCCTCTCCGTAGATGACACAAAAAACTATGTGGAAGCATGGACAGTGATGAAGGAATAAGGGATATGCAGAGGGATCTACAAAAGCTAGAGGGGTTGTCTGGCAGTTAAAATTCCATGCCAAAAAGTGCAAGGTAATGCACCTAGGGAAAAGGAACCCCAAGACGGAGTACTGGATGGGTGGGTTAGACTCAGCTCTACAGAAGAGGAACGGGATCTAGGAGTTTTCATCAGTAACTCTCTTAAACAAATGAGCTAGTGCAACAAGGCCTATAGCAAAGCTAACAGGATGCTGGGATGTATTGGGAGGGGTATTAATAGCAGAAGAAAAAAAGTAATACTTCCCCAATACAGATCCCTGGTGAGGCCTCACCTGGAGTACTGTGTCCTGTTGTGGACCCTTCACCTTAGAAAGGACAGGACTTGGCTGGAAATAGTACAGCACAGAGTATCGAAAATGATTCAGGGCCAGAAGGGCAGATCTTATGAGGAGCACCTCAAGGCACTATATACTCACTGGAAACCAGAAAGGAGAGAGTAGATATGGTAGAGACCTTCAAGTTCCTTAAAGGAATTAACAAGGTATACTGCGGAGAATTATTTACCCTGAATATCAAACTCGAGGTCACATGGTCATGAATGAAAATGAACAGGAAGGATGTGAGGAAGTGCTACTTTACGGAGAGGGTGGTGGAACCTTGGAACAGTCTGTTGGCCGAGGTGGTGGGTGCAAACACAGTCAGGGGATTCAAGTAGGCATGGGACAAAATGAAGGGAATAGTGATCACCCCAAGGCGACAAGACCAGGGAGGAGAATGGGTATAGGATGGGGAGGATTAGTACCCTGGAGGAACAATAGATTCCAGGGAATATGGGCAAACTGTATGGACCTCTGGTCTTTTTCTGCCATCATGGTCTGTGTTTCTATGTCTATTTTACAGTTGTATTATTCATATTTGCAGTTGTACTATTCACAGTTGTAGTTCTACTACGCACAGCTGTAGCTGTGTTATACCCAGTTGTGGCTGTATTGTGTACAGCTGCAGCTGTATTACACACAATTGTAGCTGTACTGTGCCCAGTTATAGCTGTAGTGTGCAGAGCTGTAGTTGTATTACACCCAGTTGTAGCTGCAGTATACTCAGCTGTAGATGTATTCTGCACAGTTGTAGCTGTATTTTGCACAGCTGTAGTTGTATTATTCATAGCTGTAGTATACCTGGTTGTAGCTGCACTGTGCACAGTTGTAGTTGTATTATGCACTGGTTGTGTGCAGCTGTAGCTGCATTATTCACAACTCTAGCCACGTTACATGCAGTTGCAGTTGTAGCTGTATTTCCAGTTCTTCTTTCTACCCCTTATTCTCTATAACCAAAGACATTTTCTATTTATGTTTTATGCCCCTGTCACTCCGGCTCCAGTCCCATCAGAATCCCTACACCCCCCCCCCGTTCCCTACCTACCTATTGTCCTTCTGCCCCCAAGAAGCCTCGGTGTCCCCACCCCGGCAAGGGATGGTGTGGGGGGATATACCCCTGTGCATGCCACCAGACATCAGGTGACAGAGGAGGTGGCAGGGGGTCCCTGAAAGTGGTCACCAGAGCTGCAGTTTTCCTGTTTACTGTCCCTTGGAAGTTCTTGGAGCATGAGGGGAAGCAAATGTGCTTGAACATGCATTGTGTACACAGCTTAGGTCCCTGGGCAACATCTTCTTCCGCCTACCTGGAGCCCTCAAGTGCACTGCCACCTAGTGTCCCCCAGGTGGCAGTACTTCAGAAAGAATGGCAGGCCTCCCTCCCCAGAGGGCAACGTCCACTGGGACTTTCAACCCTCTTCCCATCGACTGGCCCAGACGACCCAGTCTCATTCCCGAATCCGGATCACTGGTGACTGGAATGGTAGCTCTACCACTACATCCATGGGATGGTGGTTACTATGGAAATTTGGATGGGAACAGGATCCTTGTCCTTTGGACTGCATCTGCTACCACTCCTTCTCTACTTGTGATGTCATAATCTCCTGCTTGTGACATCATATTCATCTACATAGCAAACAACTGTGATTCATAAACGGAAAATTATGACATCACGTTTAGACAGACAGCAGGAGCAAATCAAATTAGGGGTACAAAGATCCGATTTTCATGCAGGTGTCTGGAGTCATACAAAAAGAAGGGCACACAAATCAGAAAATATGTGAAATATAGGCAGAATTGTGTACTTTTCACTGTTTTCCCAGAAATGTCTCATGCTCTTTAAAGGTGCTATATTAAAATTGGTTTTCAACCAGCCCATCAGCACAGCGGTACCACTGCCACTCATGACACCAGCAACTTGAGTTCTGGTGCAAGCTTGGGATGCTGGAGGCCAACGAGGGGGAGGAGAAGTGAGGGTCCCACAGGATGCTCTCCTCTGCCAGGGAAGGAGGGTTGCTAACCCTGCTGCTATAGTGCCACCTGGGTGACCACAGGTGGTACTGCAGCTGGGGAATGCCAGGGAAGGGAAGGGAAGAACATCAGCTGGGATCCAGGTGTGAATGCACACCTAAGGCGTGCACGCACCCATTGATTCCCCATGCATGCTGACATTCTTGGGGCTGGGAGAAAACAAGGAAAACGGCCCTTGCACTCAAGAATGAAGGACTGCCCGACAACCACAACAGATCCTCCTGCATCAGGCCCACCACTCCAGCCTTCCGATTCAGACAAGTCAGTTCAAGGGTAACCCCCTCCACACTGTCCTCACCTGGGGGAATAACCAAGACTCCATGGGGAAGGACTGGACGTGCCAGCACAAGGTATGCGGGACAGAGCTGGCTTGCCTGGCCAGAGTCCGGAAGGAGTTTAAGTGCAGGGTGGAAACAGGGTATAAATAGAAAGTTAAAAAAAAGAAAACCTTGGTTTTCAGTCCCCTTTAGCAATGTGTCAGGCTCTCATATGACAGGCAAGATGGTAATTAAAATTTACTACAGAGCCAAGCAGCAAAGGCTGTGAAAAAATAAAACAGCACTCCATTTGTCTCTACATAGAATTATTTAGAAGCAAACCAACTTGAAAGAAACACTTTCTATCCCTCCAAGGTTACAGACATTTGTCTCGTTTGCAATGGCAAACAGCACTTTAGGTTCTTCAGCTTGTCTTCCTGTGTGCAAAGGAAGGCCAGAATTAATGAAAAGCTCAGTGGAACATCACATATTCTATGATTTACTGTATGCTCTTTACACCAAGAGAGTTCCCCCCAACACACACTACCTCCTTGGAAAGAAGGTCAGAAAGAAAATAAATGTAGCAGAAAGAAGGTGGGAACGCTTGCAGTGTGGCAGTATTTTTCAGCAAAGTTATTATAAAAGCTGTCCGAAATCACAAATAAAGCATCCTTTTTTTTTTCCCCACAGCTTGACCTTGCCTACTGTAACTTTGCTTTTACTATACTCTTGATAACAAGAAAAGGACTGTGACAAGTTGTAAATAACTCCTCTTCTGCCCCGTGGGACTGAATGGCTTAGTAAGGCGGCAGTGAAGCTTAGTGGTCAGGAAGCAGAGCAGTGAATCTGGAGACCCCCAGCTGGAATCACACCCACCACCAGCACCTATTTACTGTGTGACCTTATTTTCTTTCTCCCCCTACTGAAACTGGTAATATTTCTAGAGTCTGACGCCCCATGGAACAGCCTGAACTCTGACCCAGAGGCCAGTTTAAACACTTGGGCGGGGCACTTTGGGCTTTATCCTGAAGGAAATTCTTTCCATAACACCTCAGACTGTAAATACTGAGAAAAAAGTTGCTATGACTATAGCAGCTCAACAGGGGTAGGAACTGTTGTAATCAGGAGGTGAGAGCCAAAATCCTAAACTGGACAATTCTACTGATCTATGAGTTAGGGAGACATCGTCATGTACAGAGTGGAAGCTCAACTGCCAGCCTGTCGACACAGCAGTAGGGCTACCGCTCGTGATGCTGGTGACCTGACTTGAGGAATGAGCCTGGTTCATCAAGGACCAATCAGGGGCAGAAGGATCAAGCATCCCAGAGCACACTCTCCTCCTATTGGTGGGGGGGGGGGGGAGAGAGAGAGAAGGAGCCATGTCCACAGCACCATTGCCACCTTAAGACATACGGATGGCAGAGTGCTCGGGACAAAAGGAGGGAGGGATGTTGTGAGCATCAGCACGCTCAGGTTGGGAACCTTGGACCCAGAATCCCAGCATCCCTGGGGTAAAGGGGAAGCACAGAATGAAAGGACACCATAATAACAAGGTAAATATCCCCTCAGCCTGTAACTACATAATGGCTGGACACCCAACTGTAAAGGCAGTATCTCTTCAGCACCAAGGTGGGGGGCCCAAAAGAATAACATTTAAAAAAAAAAAAAAAAAAAAAAAAGAGTGGCAGGTCAAACACTGCAGACTACTTTAGCTGGATCATATAATCGAATATTAAAAAAAATGTGTGATTTAATTAAAAGCAATTTGGGCCAGCCTGGTGGTGTAGAGGGGTTGAGCTGAGCTTTACCTCTTACCATGCTGGCGACCTGGGTTGAGGAGCGGACTCAGGCAGGGGGTTGGCAGGGAAGGATCGACATCTGTAGACTGCCTCCTGGGGTGGGTTAGGGACGCATGGTCACTCTGCAACGGCACCCAGTGGAGATTGGGAGCATTGCAGAGGGGAGCATTTCAGGGGAAACACCAGAAAACGGAAATACCACTCTGGAGACTGGCCGGATGATGGCTGCCGGCCTAAGGACACCTCCAAAGACTCCCAGAGGCCACGCAAAGTCTCAGCAGCGCCTCGGACCGAAATAAATAGTGTGCCGATTTCCTCCAACCGGTGTCTTCCCCCTCGGAGGAGAGGGACCCACCTGGTACAGGGTTATGCCGGGTTATACCGAGGTCGGCTGCGAATGAGGTAAGGTGGCTTGCATGGAGATAGTAGGAGGTATGTCTGAGGGGTCATGGCGGCTCGAAGGAGAGGCAGCTCCTGAGCACAATGAGGTAAAAATAGATAACAAAAAAAAAAAAAAAGGCAGCTTGGGTTTCATAGTCCACTACCCTAGGGCAGTGATAGCCCCTCTGTGCTAAAATTTTAATTTTTAATGCAGCCTATACAGTTTGGGAAGGGATCATAATGCTGGCCGAACTGCCAGCCAGCCGATCCCTTCCAACTTCCTTGTCCGCCCTGCTCCACCTCCGCGCTCCCCCGTTTTGTGACGTGATACCAGGGAAAGTGTGGGAATGTGCCCCATACAAGTCAATGGGGCTCATTTTCAGAACAATTTTGCACAACTTTGAAGTACCTTTTGATACGAACATATGAAAACGCCAGCAGAAACAGGCCTCACGGTCTACTGAGTCTGCCCGATTGTGCAGCTAGCCCCTCAACTTGCAGCTGCCTCACCCTCCCCACCCCTCTTCATCATTACTCCCTCCCGCTTACTCTGTTCCACCCCCTCTTAAACCACCCACCATTCTACAGGATACCACCTCCTCGGGCAGAGTATTCCACTTGTCTTCCACCCGTTCTGTGAAAAAATGTCTCCCGATTTCCCTCCTGAATCTCTCCCCCTCACCCAGTCTCAGCTGGTGCCCTGTCATATCCCTCCCTCTTCTAATCTGGAAAATCACTTTTGTATTAGTCTTATTTATCCCCTTTAAGTAGTTAAAGGTTTCGATCATATCCCCCCTATCTCTCCTTTCCTCTCCTTCAGGGAGTACATGTTCAGCTCACCCAGCCTATCCTCGCAGGACTTTCCCTCCAATCCCTGGATCATCTTTGTCGCCCTGTGCTGCACCCCCTCCAACAATCTGACATCCTTCTTCAGGAACAGGCACCAGTACTGCAGGCAGTATTCCAGGTGAGGCCTGCCCAGTAACCTGTACAGGGGAAGGATCACCTCCCTATTTCTGGAGGAGATTCCACTCGCTATACACCCCAGCATCTTCTTGGCTTTTGCTGCCATCTTCCTGCACTGAGCCGAGTTGTTCATACTCCCCGTTACAAGCACCCCTAGATCCCTTTCCTCCTTGGTGCTTTCCAACTGTACCCCTCCCAGCTGATAGCTTCTCCCCTGGGTCCTAGCCCCGAAGGGCAGTACCTTGCACTGCTTGGCGTTGAACCCCAACTGCCATGTTTCCAACCACTACTGTAGTTTGGTCAGGTCTTCCTGCAGCCCCCTCCAACCCTTGATGAAATTTACCACAGCTCCCATCTTCATATTGTCTGCGAACAGAATGATCCTACTCTGGATCTCAAGTGAGATGTCAGCTATGAATATCCCAAACAGCACCGGTCCCAGTACCAATCCCTCTGGTACCCCACTCGTCACTGCCCTCGGGGATGAAAGTAACCCCTTCCCCACTACCACCCTTTGCTGCCCTACTGAGCCAGTTATTGATCCATTTGACCATCCTTGTTCCCACCCCTATATACTTCAACTTCCTCCCAGCCTCCCATGTGGCACGGAATCAAAGGCCTTGCTGAAGTCTAAATACAGTACAGCCACCGCATGGCCCTTGTCCAGTTCCCTGGTCACCCAGTCATAATACTCAATTAGGTTTTTTTGACTGGATCTGCCCGAGACACACCCGTGCTGTTGACCGTCCTGGAGTCCATTATCCTCCAAAAAAGGTCACCAGCCTTCTTTAAGGATCGTCCCCATGAGCTTACCCACAACTGACGTGAGGCTCACTGGTCTGTAGTTGCCTGGTTCATCCTTAGGGCCACTTTTGTGAATGGACATCACATGGGCCATACTCCAGTCCCATGGTATGCATCCTGTGTCCAGGGAGGTATTGAACAGGTCAGCCAGTGGTCCTGCCAGGATCTCCGCTAGTTAAAAATTAAAGCCACCGCTCAACTAATAAGGTCCCTATTAGTTGAGAGTTGGCTTTCATTTTTATCAAAAGGTACCTTAAAGTTATGTAAAATTGTTCTAAAAATAGGCCCCATTGACTTCTATGGGGCATGTCCCCGCGCTCTCCGTGGTACCACGTCACAAAACAGAGGAGCGTGGGGGCGGAGCAGGGGGACAAGGAAGAGGGAAGGGATCTGCTGGCTGGCAGTTCGGCCAGCATTATGATCCCTTCCCAAACTGTACAGGCTGCATTAAAAATTTTAATTTCAGCACAACTGTATAGGCTGCATTAAAAATTTAAATTTTAGTACAGAGAGGCTATCGCCACCCTAAGGTAGTGGGCTATGGAGCCCAAATGCCTACATCACACATTTACTTTAAGATTTACTATGAAAAGTAATTATCAGACTCATCACTGTCTTCTCAGGAAAACAACTCCGCTGGGCTTTCCTTGGGAGACATGTGACCAAAGGTTAAATGTCATACTTAAAGGAGAACTACAGTCAAAATTTACCCCCCCCCCAAAAAAAATAAAGGTTGTATATAATGTTTTGATTTCTGTGTGTAGTCCTAGTAGATCCTTGACTTTGTTTGCTGTTTGTACACTTGTTTTATGGGCCCTGGGAATCTCCATTCTTGTTTCTTTTATTACCATTCCTTTTCCAACAATGCCTCTTGTCCCATGTGACAAACAGGCATTAGAGAACATTGATTCAGTGAGTGCTGGCTTTCTGCTGTTAGGTGCCTCTCCTTATCCAATGAGCACTAATAAAGGCTACATTCACAGTTTAGCCAACTCCTGAGGGATAACTGAGTGGGCTATTCTTTACATAAAAACATAGACTTTGGCGGCATACAAGGACCGCTTGGCCCACCTAGTCTGCCCATTTCCCTGCCAACTGGATCAGCTGCAGATCTCAGTTAACCAGCAGCCTACTTTCTCCTACCCCCCACTATAATTGCCTTATGTCTGTCCCATGCATTCATGAATTCCCCCACTGTTTTTGACCCCATGACCTCCTCAGGAAGGCTGTTCCATGCATCCACCACCTTCTCCATGAAAAATACTTCCTCACATTTCCCCTAGGCCTTCCCCTCTCTATCTTCAAATTGTGCCCCCTTGTTCCTCCTGCACATCTATTTTTCTAAAATATGCTACCCACTTGGACTTTGTTGATTCCCTTGAGGTACTTGAAAGTTTCTATCATGTCTCCCCTCTCCCTCCTTTCCTCAAGGGTATACATATTACGCTCTTTTAGTCTCTTTGTAAGGCTTCTGGTGCAGACCGTGCACCATTTTGGTTGCCCTCCTCTGGACTACCTCCATCCTGTCTATGTCCTTGTGGAGATGGGGTCTCCAGAACTGGACAAAGTACTCCAGATGAGGTCTCAAAAACTGTCTGTACAGAGGGATAACAACTTCCTGCTTTCTACTGGTGATGCCTCTCCCTATGCATCCCAGAATGCCCCCAGCCCTCCTTACTGCCTTCTCATACTGCCTGCCTACCTTAAGGTCGTCTGATACGAGTACTCCCAGGTCCCTTTCCATTTTTATAGTTGTTAGTACCTCCCCCCCAACTGTGCACTCCTCCCCTGGGTTTTGGTTTCCCAAGTGCATTACTCTGCACTTCTTTGCATCGAAACTAAGCTGTCATACTCTTGACCATTGCTCCAACCTTGCCAAGTCCCTTCACATCCTTTCCACCCCTCCTTGTGTATCAACCCTGTTACAGATCTTTGTGTTGACAGCAAACAGGCATACTTTTACTTCCAGCCCCTCCGCAATGTCACCTATAAAGACATTAAAGAGTACCAGTCCCAGTACTGAACCCTGCGGTACCCCACTAGCAACTCCCCTTTCTCCAGCGTGTGCTCTGTTATCTATTACCCTCTGCATCCTGTTGTCCAGCCAATTTATTACCCAGGCTACCACCCTGTTACTCATTCCCAGGCTGGCTAACTTGTTTATTAATCTTTTGTGTAGTACTGTGTCAAATGCCTTGCTAAAGTCTAAGTAGGCCATATCTACAGCCCCTACCTGGTCTACTACTTTGGTCACCCAGTCAAAGAAATCAATTAGATTCGTCTGATGTGACCTTCCTGCTGTGAATCCATGCTGCCTTGGGACCCGTGTGTGACAGGAAGCTGCTGACACTCTTGAGGACCGACCTTTTCTTAAATCTGTTGCAACAATTCTTCTATTTCTTAGCCTAAACCATCCTTTACAATTTCTAGTTCCATAAGGTTGGCCACCTATGGGCATCCCCTTCCCTTTCTTGACTATGCTATAGTGCCCTCTTTAATTTTCCTTTCCCCTCTCAGGTCCTCGTACAGGGAGGTTATTGTAGTGACCTCCAAGTGTATGTAAAACAGGTTGTGTTTATCATTGCTGGATTTAGTATGTAATAGCACTATGTCATAAAATACCTCGATGTATATACCTTATGTTTATGAAATCTGTAAATGTTGAAAATACCATGGCACTAGGTGTTTTTGATAATGGTAAAAAGTACTAGGTGATTATTATAGAAATTAAGTTAGTTGTGCTGTTTAACATGCATGTAAATTGCGGTAAACTGAACAAATCTGAAATTCCATGGTGATTTGCATATGTCCCATGATGCTTTGCATTACGAAATTATGTATGATGTTGTATTTCTTTGAAACTTGATTTGTTGCCAATGCCCTTTGGGGCAACCCTTCCTTCAGTCATTCTGCATTAAGGTTCTTTGTCTATATTCTGTTGTTTTTTTTCTTTTGGGGCCCCCACTACCCAAGCAAACGAGGCTCACATAGGGGTGAAAGGTTTTCGCTGGAAGTGTAGAGATCAGTGTCAATAGGTGCTGGCTCAGTGCAGAGAAAGGACATACATGGTATGTTGCTGCACACTGATGTACTGAAGAAGGAATGCGGCATTGCAGAAGCTTATTTCCTGTGTTTTAAATAAACATCACACAGAGGTTAAGTGTTGAACTTGAAGTTCAGTGGCTGGTCCATCTGTTATCGTACCACCCCTCCATAGACTTGGTGTTAGAAGTGGGATAACTTGCTGGAAGCATCTGGACTGGTTGAAGAGGGACGTTTTCTGGTGGATATCGCCCAAATATCCCAGGTGGGCCAATGCACCACGAGTTGCTGGAGAAGAAAGTCTGTGGACTTCTGACCAGAACCATGACTTACTGACGGAGAGAAGCTGCTGTCTGGACCTGGGAGCATGGAGGAAGGCCAAGCCTGAAGAAGACAAAGTGATGCAAAGAGGACAAGGAGCTACCATGGGGTCGAGGCAGACCAGAGATGCGAGGCAACACCCTGGAGGGGGAGATCCTGATGAGGATGATCCACTGGATGAGTGGGCAATGGCTGGAGGCAGATCGACTACACAGAGAAGCGGAACACTGGTGCCAGGGGCTCCACAGGTTCCTGACGGAGAGTTTGGATAAAGAGTCGGTGGAGGATTTTTCGTGGGCTCAGTTTGAGGAGGACCTCCTAACTGAACAGGATATTCCTTTGTTTCCTGTGTTCTCAGGATGTTACCTGATGGAGGTCAGAGATGCAAGTAGGGAACTTGAATGCGAGACCCCAGGTAAGACTGTGTCTAGTGATATTGTGCTGGGGTTGAAGACTCCAAGCAAGCCAGAAGAAGCCTATGAGGCTGAAGGGACTTTTTCTTGTACTGATGCAGCTACATCTGTTAACAATATTGAATGCGGTATACTGCAGGCTAAAGATGCTAACATTGCTAGAATGTTACAATATGTTAAGATCAAGGAGGTGGGTGGAAAATGGATAGGAACCTGTGTTGGGGTAACACCCAGAGTGTCTTACCCTCAGGTGTCTGGATCAGCAGCAAGTGAAATGAATGACTCAGGAGACATAGTGGGTTTATGTAGAGGGGTTGAACCTAGGACTGGGCCCCCTGCTTAAAACCGACATGTCTGGTGGGGTTGGAGCAGGTAATTACTCACCCCAGAGAAATTATTTCTATGGTACTGGACTTTACAGTCATCCAGATTTTTTGGTTAAGAAATGTGATGTACTTTCCCTACTAGGAGATAGTTCGGGAAAGGTACTGTTAGTCTCTGTTGAGAAATATGTTAATGCCTTTAGAGTAAAGAATGATGATATCCACTATGTTTATGATAGAATGTTTATTGTTACTAGGGACCCTGAAACAGAGCTTCTGAAGATGGATGGGTTGAGGCTCCATCCCTTCCTGGGACAGGAAGGTGGTAAGCAGTCTGCAGTAACTGCTTCCCTCTTAAGGTGGGGGATATGTGACAGGAAGCTCCTGCCACTCGAGGACCGACCTTTTCTTAAATCTGTTGCAACAGTTCTTCTATTTCTTAGCCTAATCCATCCTTTATAATTTCTAGTCCATAAGGTTGGCCACCTATGGGCATCCCCTTCCCTTTCTTGACTATGCTATAGTGTCCGCTTTAATTTTCCTTTTCCCTCCTAGGTCCTCATACAGGGAGGTTATTGTGGTGACCTCCAAATGTATGTAAATAGGTTGTGTTTATCGTTGTTGGATTTAGTATGTAATGGCACTATGTCATAAAATACCTTGATGTATATACCTTATGTTTATGAAACAAATATTGACAATACCATGGCACTAGGTGTTTTTAATAAAGGTAAAAAGTACTAGGTGACTATTATGGAAATTAAGTTAGTTGTGCTGTTTAAAATGCATGTAAATTGCTGTAAATTGAACAAGTCTAAAATTCCATGGTGATTTGCATATGTCCACTGATGCTTTGCATTATGGAAGTATGTATGATGTTGTATTTCTTTTAAACTTGATTTGTTGCCAATGCCCTTTGGGGTAACCCTTCTTTCAGTGATTCTGCATTAAGGTTCTTTGTCTATAGCTTGTTTTTTTTTTTTTTTCTTTTCTTTTTGGGCCCCCATTACCCAAGCAAAACAGGGCTCGCGTAGGGGTGAAGGGTTTTCGCTGGAAATGTTTAGATTACAGATCAGTGTCAGTAGATGCTGGCTAAGTGCAGAGAAAGGACATACATAGTCTGTTGCTGGAAACTAATGTACTGAAGAAGGAATATGGCATTGCAGAAGCTTATTTCCTGTGTTTTGAATAAACATCACACAGAGATTGTGTGCTGAACTTGAAATTCGGTCTCTGGTCCATCTGTTACCCCTTCACCCCTCCACACTGTGTCCCGCTGGCCTCTAGGTACTCGACGATTCTTTTTTCCAGAAGTGATTCCATCATTTTCCTTACCACTGAGGTCAAACTAACCGGTCTGTAGTTCCCTGCCTCTACCTTGCTCCCATTTTTGTGAAGGGGATCACATTCACCTTCTTCCAGTCCTCAGGTACCACACCATCCTCCCATGATTTGTTAAAAGGGGTAGTCAGTTGTGTTACTAGTTCCCCCCTTAGTTCTTTAAGAATTCTGGGCTGAATCCCATCAAGCCCCATTGCTTTGTCCACCTCGAGTTTTAAGAGTTCTTTCAGGACTCTTTCTTCTGTGAATGGACTGGTATCGACCCCCCTGCCCAGAGTGCTTCTATTGTTTGGTTTCGGTACCTCCCCCTCTTCTCCTTTAAGGAAAAAGCTGTAGCCTACACTACTTACAGCACTGATGACCGGGGTGATTTTTTTTATTATGTTGCTTGCACGCATGTGCAAGAAACATAGTGCCATCATCGGAGATTTCGGAGGTGTGTCACCTCCTCCTCCAATTCAGTCAGTGTGTTGGCAGGCGCGGCCTGTGAAGCCAATGCATTTTGGAGCTGTCTATGACCGCTTCAAAATGCAGTGGCCTCCCAGTTGAAAAGGGAGCTATGCTTCAGTGAGCACCGATAAGATATTGGCTGCTCCGCACAGCTCCCACAGACACCCCATGAGCGTGCACCCCACTCCCTCGCACTGTATAGCCGGCAGGGTGCCAATCCCGTTAGCTGAGCTGCGTCCCCCAGTAGTAAGTGCCACGCTGAGGCCCACCCAGCGTGGCAAGTGATCACTGGCCAACGGGGTGCCCAATCCCCGTCGGCTGAACGTCCCCGTCCTTGTGCCATGCTGGAAGCCCACCCCAGCGTGGCAACAAATACCATAACCGGACGGGGTGCCCAATCCCGTCGGCTGAACACCCGCTAGCGTCCTTGTGCCACACGAGCCACCCCAGCGTGGCAAGCGTCCACGTAGTCATTTTAAAAAAACCCTGTAAAACAAAAAGCGGTCCGAGGTCGTCTCAACCCCCTCACTACCGCACCCACCCTGCGCACCCAGCCTCCCCACAACCCCCTCACCCCATACTTACCTCTGGACTCCGGCGCAGCGATCTTGGTGGACGGGAACACGTCTGCATTCTTCAAAGCCGACCCTGAACTGAGGAATACCGGTAAGCTGTATAATGGGCTAGATAAGAAGGGTTTCAACTTTGTTGCATATCTCGGAGCATTTTGGGAATTTTGCACAAATTTTCAACATGGGGTTTTGGGACCCCTTCTCATGAATGATGTCACTGTCATGGCGTTATTCAGGCCCGAAGGGTGATTCGCGGTAAGCTGCGCCAAAATCTGCCGGGCTGGTACTGCTGTTCGTTTATCATTAAATGAAAGTCCCAAAACCCATGTTAAGTAGTAAAAATAAAAAATGACTGTTTCTGATGTGCGTTCGCGGTTCCTCGGGCTCGTAAGTTGCGAAATTTCAATATTTTCCTCAGATTTTCAACATTGCCATTTTACCACACCTTCTTATAGGTAGTACAGCTGTCATTTTTCACATCTCACCCAAAATGTGTTTCCGCCCATGTAGCGCACAATGGCGCAGTTGGTGTGCAAAATCAATGTGCGGGACAAATTAAGAAAATCACAGTGACACTGTTCATGAGCAGAGGTCTTAAAATGGCTATGTTGAAAATTTGGTGAAAAAATTCCTAAAAATGACTGTTTTACGAGCGTGCGTTGCACAGTTCCTACGCATGCTCGTAAGGTCGCGCATTTTCAATATTTTCACTCCAGATTTCCAACATTGCCATTTTATCTCACCTTCTTATGAGTAGTACAGCTGCCATTTTCATCTCACCCAAAACGTGTTTCTGCCATGCCTTTTAGACAATAGCGCTTGATGGGTGTCTGAGATCAATGTCTGGGACAAATTAAGAAAATCACAGTGACACTGTTCATGAGTCAGGTGTTAAAATGCCTATGTTGAAATTTAGTGAAAAATTCAAAAAATGACTTTTCTGGCGTCGTTGTACAGCGCTCTATACCTTCAGTAAGTTCACGAATTTTCAATATTTTCACTCCAGATTTCCAACACTGCCATTTGCCACACCTTCTTATAAATAGTACAGCTGTCATTTTCACATCACCCAAACCGTGTTTCTCCACCCATGTATGGCACCTGATGGCGCAGTCGGTGTGTGAAATCAATGTTCGGGATAAATTAAGAAAATCACAGTGACACTGTTCATGAGCAAAGGTCTTAAAATGACTATGTTGAAAATTTGGTGAAAAAATTCCAAAAATGACTGTTTTACGAGCGTGCATTGTACAGTTCCTACACACGCTCGTAAGTTCGCGAATTTTCAATATTTTCACTCCAGATTTTCAACATTGCCATTTTACCACACCTTCTTATGAGTAGTACAGCTGTCATTTTTCACATCTCACCCAAAATGTGTTTCTGCCCATGTAGCGCACAATGGCGCAGTTGGTGTGCGAAATCAATGTACGGGACAAATTAAGAAAATCACAGTGACACTGTTCATGAGCAGAGGTCTTAAAATGGCTATGTTGAAAATTTGGTGAAAAAATTGCCTTCAGATGTTCTGCAATATTACTAATGAAGACATTGAACAGAACTGGCCCCAGGACCGATCCCCGCAGCACCCCACTGGTCGCCCCCTCTCCCTAGACTGCATACCATTTACCACCACTCTCTGCCTCCTGTCTGTTAGCCAGTTTCTAACCCAGTTTACCACCCTTTCCCCCATGTCCAGCCTACCCAGCTAGTTTATCAGCCTCCATATGGGATGGTGTCAAGGTTTTGCTGAAATCAAGATAAGCGTTGTCCACTGCCCCACCCTGATTCACTTCCTTTGTCACCCAGTCAAATAAATCAACCAGATTTATCTGACATGATGTCCCCACTGTGAATCCATGTTGTCTATGGTCCTGGTTCCGATGGCATCTAGATGCCCCACTATCCTTTCTTTAAGCAATGTCTCCATGATCTTCCCCACTACTGAGGTGAGGCTGAATGGCCTATTGTTCCCTGCCTCCTCCCCTGCCGCGACTTGTGTAGAGGGACCACATGTGCCCCCTCCAATTCACTCATGTTGAATGACTCAGTGAACATGGCTGCCAGAGGTACTGCTATCTCCCTTCGCAGTTCTGTTAATATCCTTGGGCGTATGCCATCTGGTTCCATCGCTTTGTCTACCTTCAATTTAGTGAGCTCCTGCAGGACTCTTTTGCCTTTGAATGGACTATTGTCCACCTCTTCACCCCCCTGGCAACTGCTGTGGCCCTTGTCCCTCCCACTCTTCTCTGAATACTGAACGGAAAGACACAGTGGATGTCTTGGGAGGAAGGCATGAAACTGTCACTTCCAAATACCTAAACAGCACATACAAGCAAGCAACATTCGGCATTGACAAATGCTTGTTTTATGGCTGTTTGGTTTGATGAAAAGAGTAGCTCTACAAATTAAACGGTCATTTTGCAAGCTAGACTACACACATGCCTAGAAAACAGAAAGACTGGACAAGAAACAGATATTTAGTTGAGGTGAGGCTGGAACAATAGGCATTTAACAGCACAGTGCAGCTGCTGACAGGGCAGAAGGTCATCAATGGTCTCCAGTACATCACTGTTACAAGGGAAAAGAGGTGGTGGGGGGGGAAGCATGGAGATCCCCAGAGGTCATATCGTCAGTAGACAGATGAATCCTTTTTATTATTATTTATTGTACTTTTCTCCCCCTCTAGCTGGCTATCTTTGGTCCTTGCCTCCTCCTCCAGCCCCATCACCTGCCTTCCCTGAGACCTAACCAAGCACCTTGTTCCTCCCTGGCTTACCACCAAGGCAGAGTTGTCGGAGGGGAGCCCAATTCCTTACTCAGTTCTGTTACTGGAACCTGGATGGCGGTGCCAGAACTGCGAGATGGGGCAGGATGGCATGCTGTGAGTGGCTGGTGTTATTTCCTGTTTTCTGTCCCCACCTACAGACATTGAGGGAAGCCCATGACTGGCACATGCATGCATGATGTGCAGCACATACCAGAGAGCATGGACGCTCCCTAATCAGTTGCCTCACTTGCACCATCACCTGTGGTCACCTAGGTGGCAGTACTGCAGCAAGATTGACAGAGACCTGTGGGATGCACCACCACCCTCCACAGCTGGCCTTCTGATGACCCAGTCTCACTTCTGAACTCGGGTTGCTGGTTTTGCAAGTGGTAGCGCTACCGCTGCACTGCCGGGCTGGCTCAGGGGTGCACGGAATCCATCCAATGGAACTGGATTCCTCAGTTTCTGAGCATGTTTTCAATACTGAGGGCCAAAACTCCAAATCAGAAAAACAAACTTTTTTAAATTGGATGCAAAATCGGAATCAATTCCGATCCACATCCAATTTTACTAACCTGTAAAATGTTAAAGCCTCATTCCACCTGTCGCGGTGAGGAGAAGTATATACAAGCAAGTAACTCCAAGCCTCCCTCCTTTCCCTATCCTGACTTGTAGGCCACTCACCTATTCTCCCTTTTTACCAGTAACTACTTCAGCTGGCTGCTGCTAGGGATGGGACGGGGGGGTCCATCCTACTGGTCAGTCCACTCCAAACTCCAAGTCAATCCTACTACTCCTGCCATGGCACTGTGTGTCTGTGTCCTCATCAACTGAGTTAATTCATCAAGCCCTGACTCAAGCCCCGAGCCCTAGTAACTGGCCGACGGTGGCAGCCCCCCACCCTGAAAAAGAACCACAACCCCATGGACCACGATGCACCTGAAACCCTGCCTGCCTTCTTGACCCACCCTACCATCAGGCTCTACACGAGACCGAGAGTGAGAAAGACACCTAACTTTCTTAGTGCCCACTAAGACAAAACCCTGGGAAAAGGAGCCATTACTCCGTCTTCTCACAGTAAGAGTGGAGTGATTCACCCCAGTGTTTTGTGCTGATGGGCAATCTTTGAGTCAGGGAAAGTCATGTGGGGTCGCAAAGGTAGTAGCAGTGGTGTGGTGTAAAATATTCTTAATTCATTTTCTTTATATATAAAAAAAAATATTATTAGTCAACTTTGTTTATGACAGAGGGTCAAGGAACTTATTTGGCAGCTGACAGAAAGTGGAAGGTGTGGGCTGTTTCTGGTTGGGTTCACTAGTTCGATGGAGGGCTGGAATGTGGCACTAGCAGCTAAGGATGGAAGAGATACCTCACCAGACAGCCAGACGCTCAGGACAGGAGATGAGACACACTGTCTGTGACCACTACCCACTGCCAACACACACAGCAGTATGGCAGCCCAGCCCCCAAGGTAAGGTGAGTAAGGGAGGGAGTTTGACATGGTGGGGGGGTCAGGTAGGATACCTCACAGCAGTGTTTTTTTCCCCCCTTGCTGTGTGTATGCACCAGGTGGGGTGGGGATAGCTAGCTAACTGTTCACACTACCTGTTATTCGGAGGCAGAATCGGAATTCAAATTCTGACTCTGATTCCAACTATTGGACTCAGAATGGACTCAGGTAAGAATTGGAATATCTCAATTTCCGATGAATGCATCACTGGACAGATTCTAGAGACTCCCAGCATCCCTAATTTTAATATGAATCCTGTACACAAAATTGCCAGCAGAAAGCCATTACGGTCCTTCGAGTCCATCTGATACGGACTTAGGCCACCATATTCAAACAGCTAGCATGGCACTAACTGGGTTAGCACTGCACTAACCATGAACAGCACCATCCAACAGGGCAGGGGCCATATTCATAGGGCCCCTGTGTGCCACACCAACCTAACAGCATGACCGTGCATAATATACCGCTGCACCCATGCAAGTGAAGGCTCCCACATACCTATGGGGTACAACAGTGGTATATTCATCGGTCTGATGGCACTAAGCAGCCTCCATCACAACGCTGTTTAATGCAGAAGAAACCCTGCCCTTTACCCCTTTACTGATTACCTAAGGTGTATGCATCAAACAATAAACTGTATGAAAGGGAAAAAGGCAAAGGGAAAGGAAAGGAAAAATGTTCACAGGTAATGAGCAATAAATTATAAAGAATTTTTGTTCTTGTCCAAAGCAGCCTTTACCGATGTATTCATGAATAAAGATGATTTCTCTGTATCAGAGCAAAGAAGATGGTAAGGTGCCATAGAAATATACATGCAGACAGGATAATTCCATTTTCACAACTTCTTTCTTTTATTGTATAAAAATGACAATTCTGAGTTCATTGCCATTTTTATACAATAAAAGAAAGAAGTTGTGAAAATGGAATTATCCTGTCTGCATGTATATTTCTACGGTGCCTTACCATTTCCTTTGCTCTGATACAGAGAAATCATCTGTATGCATCAAACCCCTTTCTGGAGGTCTAGCAGACCCCCATCCCCCAACTGCCCAGGTAAAACAGCATACCCCTAAATCTGGTGGTCCAGTGACCCCCTCGATCACCAAAACGAACAGTATACCATCTAACCCAGTGGTCTAGTGCACCCCACCTGCCCAAAGATGAAATGCTCCCCTTCCGACTCGCCCACTCAGGACCCTCCCTCCTGCACTCCCCAGCCCCAGCTCTTTCTACAGTACATGCAATCGAAAATGCCTCTCAAAATGGCATTCAGCCAAGCTGGTGAGAGGAGGGTTGTGCTGCTGGCTGTCTCGGATGCCATGGACCAGCACTGGCAACTGGAGAGATGGGATACAGGGTAGGTGAGCCCTGAACAAGCGGGTCAGGAGGGAGGCAGTTGGTCTTTGGGCTAGTGTGGGGGGGGGCAGCACCACTAGACCACTAGGATGGGTACTGTACTGTTCATCAGGGTGACCTGGGGATGGGGGTCTACTAGACCATCAGGTTGGGAAGTATACTATTCACTTATGCAATCAGGGGCATGTGGGGACCATGAGACCACCAGGATTAGGGCATCTATAATTGCACCATGGACAGAATTGGGACCCTGGGGGCCGCACATGCATGCTAATGAGCCCATAATAGGCACACTAATGGTCCCTTAGTGCCTTGCATGCCCAGTCTGCTCATTAGCATGTGTGGGCTGAACATGGCCCACAGAGCCCTGGTGCTATCTCAGTTGGGACGCACCATCTCCACTGGGCTCCCCCATGGGCCATACTCTGTCTTGGGCCGTATCAGCTCAATGCATCGTCATGTGCTGCGCTGGCATGGCCCCTCTTAAGAGAGCAAGCTCCAGTTGGAGCACACTAATTGTATGAATATTGCCCCAAGCCGTCCAGGTGTTAACTGCTAGGCCGTGCTCGTCTGAGCAGTGTGCACATCCAGGTCTGAATATGGGAGCCCAAGTATTTTTTGTTGCCTTTTTTTTTTTGTTTACTTATGTATAACTTGGTCATCTGAGGTCAGTTTGGCCCTAAATTTTCAGGAAGACCATATCCCCCCACACTTAAAGCAGCAATGTCTGGGTTGTAGGGAGTAGAAGTGTTGTGTTTACCTCCCTTACACCAGTTATAAATGTTATTGGGGGTGTGGCTGAAGGGATTGCATAGTTGAAGTAATAAATCTAATTCTTGTGGCAGATATGGCACTCGGTTGTTGCAGGTTTCCTGCTATAACGTGGACTCTCTTCATAATATGCCCCGCATCAGGGAGCACTGTGTTGGTTGGCAGTACTACTTGCTGTAGGGACAGATCTGTATTGATAACAGTGTGAATTCAAATGTTATTTTTTCCTTTCTTTGGAAGGGATTCAGCACCATGTTTAAACATAGTGCACCTTAATAAAAACTGTTCCAACTTGTATTGCATTTTGCTATGCTTTGGGGGGTGCTTGTAAAAGGGTCAGAAGTTGGTCAACTGGGTGGCAAACTGGTTGACGGGCAGAAAAGAGAGAGTGGTGGTAAACAGTATACAATCAGAAGAGATGCAAGTCACAAGTGGGGTGCCTCAGGGATCAGTCTTGGGGCCAGTCCTCTTCAATATCTTCATCAGTGACATTGCAGATGGACTGGAAAGTAAGGTTTGTCTGTTTGCAGATGACACCAAGATCTGCAACAGAGTAGATGATCCAGATGGGGTGGGCAGAATGAGAAGAGATCTGGACAAACTAGCAAAATGGTCAGAAGAGTGGCAACTGAGGTTTAATGCAAAGAAGTGCAAGATCATGCACATAGGGAAGAGAAACCCTGAAGCCACCTATAGGCTGGGAGGGGAGTTGCTGGCAGTCACAAGGGAAGAAAGAGACTTGGGCATCATCATCATCGATGACCTGAAATCATCCAAGCAGACCACTAAAGCAGTAGGTAAGGCTAGGGGGATGTTGGGGTGTATTAGTAGGGGTAGCACAAGTCGTCAGAGGGAGGTAATAATCCCTCTTTACAAGACACTGGTTAGGTCCCATCTGGAGTACTGTGTGCAGTACTGGAGGCCACACCTTCTCAAGGACATTAACCAAATTGAGACAGTACAGAGAAGGGCAAAAAAAATGGTGCAGGGACTGCATCAGAAAACATATGAGAACAGATTAACGGAGCTCAATATGTATACCCTAGAGCAAAGGAGGGAGAGAGGTGATATGATCGAAACATTAAAACACCTTAAGGGCATTAACAAGGTGAAAGAGTCTAACATGTTTCAATATAAGAAAAATAGCAGGACAAGAGGACACAGCATGAGATTAGACGGAGGCCGATTAAGGGGTAATGTGAGGAAGTTCTTTTTCACAGAAAGGGTGGTGAATGCATGGAACGGCCTACCTCAGGAAGTGGTGGATATGAATATAGTGCAGGGCTTCAACAGGCATTGGATAGGAACATGGGAGCAATACAGATGAGTATGAATAGAAAGACCATTGACAGAGCAAAGGTCGATGGCACATTCATAAGGTAGAAAAAGAAATGGGCAGACTGGATGGGCATTGCGGTCCTTATCTGCTGTCACCGTCTATGTTTCTATAGTTATCCTATGTCTTCTCCCTAGTCATGCAACAAGTTAAACCATCAGTCTCAGGATTGCGTTTATTTTTTCATATGGACACTCTCTGCTGGACATACCTTATACCACTAAAGAGGCTGGCAACTATCGATAGACTTTTGGGATTTGATTACAAGGACTGACGGTCCAAGATTACCCCCCTTTTCTACTGTACAAGATTACATGGATATTCTTATTTGTGCATCTAATGTCTGTAGCTGTGATGTCTCAACTTCCTATGCCATGTATGAGTTTTTGTGGATGTTAATTGTCTGCTTATACAGAAAATTAATAAACATAAAGTTAAAAAAAAAGCAGCAATGCATGATAGCGGTGAACATTTTGACCTATTTATTTTTTTACTTTTTATTTATCCTATTTGCAATAGACGTACAAAAAGTACACATAGATACATAGATACATAGACAGTGCCGGCAGATAAGGGCCTATGGCCCACCCAGTCTGCCCATTTGAGCTTGTAAGTTCAGTTTGTTTTCCTAGAAGTCTATTTCCCCTTACCCCTGACCTCTAGAATTCCTTTATGTCTATCCCATGCATTCTTAAATCCCGTGATTGTTTCAGCCCCCACCACTTCCTCTGGCAGGGTGTTCCACGTGTCCACCACCCGTTCTGTAAGAAATTCTTTCTCATGTTTCCTCTGAATCGTCCCTCCTCCAACTTCATCCCATGCCCCTAGTCCTGGAACATCTTTTCGCTTAAAATAGTGTTTTCCTGCACCTGTTCCTCCCTGTAAGATACTTGTATGTCTCTATCATATCCCCTCTCTCCTCCTCTCCTCCAGGGAGTACATGTTCAGTTCCTTCAACCTGTCTTCATAGGACTTGTGATGCAATCCATGCACCATCTTTGTTGCCCTCCTCTGAACCTTCTCTACCCTATGTCCTTCATAGGTATGGTCTCCAAAACTGTACACTGTACTCCAGGTGGGGCCTCACTAGTGTCCTGTATAATGGAATTATGACCCCTTTTCCTGCTGGCGATGCCCCTGCCTATACATCCCAGCATCCTATTTGGTTTTACCTGATGCCTTGTCACACTGTTTCCTACCTTGAGGTCATCAGAGATGACAACCCCAAGATCCTCTTCCTGCTTGGTGCATGCCATATCCTCACCCCCAAATGATATATTGTGCCAGGGTTTTTGTGCCCCATATGCATTATCTTGCACCTCTTTGCATTGAATTTCAACTGCCAAACCCTTGACCATTCTTCAAGTTTCTGCAGGTCCTTCTCATTCTGTCTACACCTCTGGTGTGTCTACTCTGTTACAGAGCTTTGTGTCATCAGTGAACAGTGAAATTCTGCCTTCTAGATCATGCTAATGTCACTGATGAAGATGTTGAATAGGACCGGTCCCAGCACTGATCCCTGTGGTACCCCACTGGTCAATCTTCCCTCTGTGGAGTGACAGCCATTTACCACCACCCTCTGTGTCCTGCCACCCAGCCAGTTACCTACCCACCACACTACTGTCCTGCCCACACCCATATTCCCCAGTTTGTGTAATAGTCTTCTATGTGGCACAGTGTCAAAGACCTTGCTGAAGTCCAGATAGGCCATGTCCACTGCCCTCCCCTGATCCACCTCCCTAGTCACCCAGTCAAAAAATTCAATGAGGTTGGTCTGACATGACCTCCCCCTGATGAAACCATGCTGCCTTGGGTCCTGCAGTCCATTGACAACCAGATGTTCCACCAATCTCTCCTTCAGTAGTGCTTCCATGATCTTTCCCACTACCGAGGTGAGGCTGACTGGTCTGTAGTTCCCTGCTTCCTCTTTGTTCCCACTTTTGTATAAGGGGACATCTGCTGTCCTCCAGTCTTCGGGTACCTCCCCTGTTTCCAGTGATTGGCTAAACAGGATAGCCAGAGGTTCAGCCACCACCTCTCTTAGTTCTTTAAGGACCCTGGGGTGCACCCCATCTGGCCCACACAGGAGGTTAATACAGTTCCAGTTTTCAAGGACACTGCATTCTTACAAAGGAAACTTGATGGACACCTCCTCAGTAGTTACTGCATTGGGGGAGTAAAGAATTCTAACTTGAACAGATTATTTAAGTTCACAATAAGCATACAGCCAAGGGAACAAAAAGGGGACTGGGATTCCTAAGAAACTTTTTATAAAGGAGTCCTGATTAACATAATGACTTTTGGTCTACATTGTCCACCCCTTGCTAATGAATGAACGATACCCCAAACTTCTCCACCATTCCCAAAGAGAAAATCTAATACAACTCATTGTCGTAAGGAATGAACTAGGGTAATTAATTCCACAGTTGCTCTGTGTTATCACTTAAGTAAGGTATCTAACTAGAATGAGTGAACATACTGTGAAATACTGCAAAACACTACAACAAAACAGATGATCCAAGCTCCCAGGATAAGTGCACTGTATTGTGAATGACTATATACAAGAAGTATATTTGCATACATTCAAACTTGGATTTCATGCACACTCAAGAGTGCCAAAAAGAATTAACAACTTAGAGGTGCACTGCTAAACAGTGTTCCAAACAGGAAAATCATGCAGCACTCGATTAATGTTCCATGAGGCAGGGCACCTCTGTATATCAAACTGTGGCAAGGAGACCATGCATTCTCCGTTTGAGCGGGAAACTACCATCTTGACAGCCACCCTTGTGCAGCTCAAAAACGAATGTGACCTGAAACGTTCCAGCACTAAAAGTCAAACAACTTACAAAGTTAAAGTCCCAAGCCGTTAACTGCGCCTTAGGTGAAATGGAGCTTACTCACTGCTCTGTGATGCACGTCAGTCCCCGTCAGTTGATTCTCTGTCCTCTCCACTGGCCGCTAGTTCCTTTTCAGCCCTTGTTATCAGCTTGTCTGCTTCCCCAGGGTCAGAGAATATACAGGACTGTCCATTCCAGACCAGCTGGAGTTTCGCCGGCATCAGAAATTGATGCTGCAATTTAAGTGACCTCAGGTGGCTTTGTGCACTGCTGAATGCCTTTCGTCACAGCCTGGTGCTATATGACAGATCTGGGAATAGCTGGATTTCAGCATCTCCATATCGTACCCTTCATCTCCACTTGGCCATGGTAAGTACTTGGTCCCAGTCTCCTACCCCGGTGAGGACTATCAAAAATGTGTAGGGAGAAGCAGAAAGCTACAATCACTGCAATTAAGGATCCTAGATCTGGTAATCTTCTTCATCATGGCCCAGAGATAGAACAAGCATTTCAAAAATGTTATACAGAACTACTGTATATTCTGAACAACATCCCCCCTCCCCAGAGATTAGAACCTTTCTAAGTAAGCTACGCATTCCTAAGCTTTCTGAGACACAACAAGCCTCATTATTGAGTCCAATCACTGGACAGGAAATCCAGCTGGCTATTAAAAAAACTAAAACAATGAAATCACCAGGGCCTGATGGTTATTCTGCTAAGTGGTACAAGGCTTCTTCTCCTTTATTAAGCCCCTTGCTGTTACAGCTTTTCCAAGATGTTCAAAATGGTGAACCACCCCCAGACTCCTGTCATTATGCTGTGCTCTCAGCCATGCCAAAACCAGGAAAGGGTCCCCAATCCCCAGAATCATACAGACCTATATCTGTACTTAACTGTGATTATAAGATATATATGTCCATATGGGCCCAGCGTCTGGATCATATTTTACCAGAAGTAATTCATATGGACCAGGCAGGCTTCCTATGACAGAGGCAAACTGCAGATAATACTCTTAGAACATTCCACCTGATGGACCATATGACCAGGAGTTCTCTTCCTTCAGTATTAGTGAGTTTAGATGCCTTTAAGGCTTTTGATAAGGTCTGTTGGGACTTTCTATGGAGGGTCCTGGAGGCTTTTGGATTCCCAGAGCAATTTGTTACATGGCTTAGTCACATATATTCGGCCCCCAAAGCCTTTTTAAAAATAAATGGAGCAATTTCCAACCAGATTCCCTTAGAGCGGGGCACCAGTCAGGGATGCCCTCTCTCCCCGCAACTATTTGCA
The DNA here is from genome assembly GCA_016271365.2 of Neoceratodus forsteri. Classification (NCBI taxonomy): domain Eukaryota; kingdom Metazoa; phylum Chordata; order Ceratodontiformes; family Ceratodontidae; genus Neoceratodus; species Neoceratodus forsteri. The sequence continues at coordinate 957,502,427 of CM028130.1, read as the reverse complement.
GTTTACATTGAGCCTTTAGCTCTAACAGTCCCTCAATCGGACGATGTAAAGGGGGTAAAAGTAGGAGAGGATACACTCACAATAGCCCTATATGCAGATGATGTCCTACTGTCTTTTTAGACCCAGAACCCTCTCTTTGGAACCTATGGAAAATTATTACTCAATTTTCATTAATTTCAGGATACAAGATAATTCTACAAAAACAGAGGTTTTGCCTGTTTGCTTTTCCGCTTCTCCACCACTATGAGCTTATTTACCTTTTAAGTGGTGAGGGACAAAACTGAAATATCTAGGTATACAGTTACCTCAAAATATTGATTGCACTGTCCTGACAAATTATGAAGCTCTCACTCAGATATTAGAGGATGACCTTCATACCTGGTCTCAGCTTCCTCTCTCCTTTTATTCAAGGATTGATCTTATTCGAATGAATATATTGCCCAGACTACTGTATTTGTTTCAAACCATTCCTGTCTTGCCTCTCCTTTTATATTTTATATCAAGGAATAGGGCCTTAGCCCGATTCGTTTGGGCTGGTAAGAAACCTCACATTCGAAGGTCCATCCTACAGCTTCCAAGAGACAAGGGAGGGTTGGGATTACCTGATCTTGGTAAATATGCACAAGCAGCTACCCTGTCTAGGATACTGGGATGGATTGATCCAAATTATAAAATACTTTGGAAAAAGCTAAAGATTACACAATCATATTCAAGATATTAAGAATGTTCTGTTTGAGCCAGGGGAGTCCCTTCCAGGGCGGAATGCTTATCAAAGGGGAATGCAAAGCAGTATGATAGTCTGGGACAGGCTTAGAGCCTCTCAGGAACTTGTACTGGTCTTTTACTTCCTAAGACAACTTAGGTTAGAGACAAAGAATCTTCAGGTTCCCCTAACTGAGACTTTAAATGGTTGGCATAACAGACGCCTAACTTTCATTTTTCAGATATTAGGCAACCAGGGTATGTTACCCTTTTCCACATTAAGAGATGCCTTTGGGCTACCGCCAGATACTATTGTAGCTTATCAGCAGATACAAGCCTATATGGCGAATAAGGCTCCACAATGGAGCCGCCTTCCATCTCTATCTCCTCAATTATTGCTAATTATTATATCTTCCATAAAGGGAATACCCCCCCCTAAACCTGACTGGAACACTGTTTAAGTGATTGCAGAAGGTTACTAGAGATTCAACTTTAGGGGTCCTGACAGCCTGGAATCTGGAACTATTGATACCGGTCTCAGAAGACCTCTGGTTTAAATATATCACGTTATCCCATGTAATATCCTTAGCACCATACTGGAGGGAATTTGCCTGGAAAGTCAGGCTTAGATTTTTTAATACACCAGCTAGACTGGCAAAAGTTATAGGTGGCCCAGTATGAAGCTTCTGGAGATCTTGTGGGGAAAAGATGGTTGGACATGTATATATTTTCTGGTCACGCCCAGTGCTCTGACCTTTTTGGGGAGCGGTGGCAAAAACCTTAGGGGAGTTGGTGGGGAAAGAGACTGTCCTAACTCCTGAAATGGTGCTGCTTTCAATACCCCCCGTGGGCCTCCATATTCCGAGGGTCTCTCTCTTGATTACTTATATATTGATAGCTAAGAAGGCAATCACTAGATTATGGGTCTGGACCTCACCTCAGACCAGAAGAGAATGGTTTATGGCCATGAAGGAAGTATACTATCTGGAAAGACTGGCGGCTAGCCATTTAAACAGAAAAGATAAATTTGAACTCCAATGGAGGAAGTGGGTCCTCTATTTGTCAGTACAAGATCCTCATTTTGTTCCATAATGAATATCCAGAGAGGTAACCTGATGCTAAGAAAGGCAAGGGGAAGACAGAGAGAGATTTAGGGGGAAGACTTATCATTTGAGTACCAGCATACAAGGATCCCTATCGGGACGGATTTATTTATGGCTGTATTTGAATTATGATTTTGTGTTCATGACTGTAATGCACTGTGTGCTGCTTGAGATATACTTGATTGTATTATGTGATCTCTATTATGTACTGTATCCCTGTGTCTCTTACATATTTTAAAACAAATAAAAATATAATTAAAAAAAAAAAAAAAAGTGTGAGGAGTACCTGAAGTCACTGGGGCAGTCGAGGAGATCTCTGACATGCTTTTTCGATTGAGAAGTTGTTGTCAGCTTCCAATAATCCCAACACTTGTGGTAGGAACATCTGGGCAAATGCTTAGGGATCTTCTCCCTTTGCCCCCCTCCGGTAGTCCAACCACCCGAATATTTCTCTCACGGGCCTGGTTCTCGACTGTTTCCAAGTGCTGATGGAGCAAGGAGTTTTCTTTAAGGATCTTAGTGGAGGTGTCTGCAGTTCGTAGCACAGACGTCTCGGACTGTGCTGTTGATTGTTCAAGGGCATCCATTCTAGTTTCCAGGGTTCCTACCCTTGGTGTAAGGGAATCAAATTTCTGATCCAAATCTTGAACTGTGCGGATCAGTTGGCCCAGAGTGGCGTTAATGGTGGCCAAAGCAACTTCACCAGTCAAGGCATCAAGCGAGGTAGAGGATGAGGCCTGCTGGTGAGACTTCTCGCCACGCTGCTATCCCTTTGGTTTGAAAAAAGCCACATTAACAGCCAGAGTGTTTCTAGATTTGCCCATTTCCACATAAGTAGGTGAACAGGTGTTCGATAAGTGCTTAAATCCACCAGCAAAAGGACAGTTTTATATAAGTAAATACTTAAATTCTCTCTTGGGAGCTCGAGGAAAACACAACTTCCTTGTTATGCTCAGCAGCACCACCATCCTTTTTTTACTTTAGACTGCCCCTTATTTCCTGACTTGTAGGATATTCTTTTTCCCCAACTTTGAGCCAAATTACCATTTTCTTATAGTTAATAAAAGGCGCGCTCTGTGTGTTATTTTCTTATTGTGCCCAAAGATGCATTTTTAAGGCTGAACCTGAAGAAAACAGGGCCAGTTTCCTAATTTCTTCATGCACAGCCCTTTGGCAATTAGATACTGCTATGGCATTCAATTTGATGGAGTTCGCAGAGGTGGTGCAAATGTGTGCAGGAGTTAGAGTCTGAAAAATCTGTAATGTTAGATTTCCTTACTTTGATGTTTTAAACCCCTAACTGGTACATTTACATAGTTTTTGTCATGAAATATATATATAGATATTTCTACAGACTAGCCCTCCTAGAACTCAGCACTGTACTACCAGCTTTTTTTTTTTCAGAGCCTGAATGGTCACCTTGACATGCTGCCACCTCCCAGCTTTATTCTCACTCGGGGTACCTTTAGGTTCGCATCCCACAACTAGCCACTGCTCACACAGTACAGTTGATTTACCCAGGGGCAAACGCCCCACCTCTATAGTCACAGCTGGGAGCACTCTTTCACCTGCTCTCTTTTAGGCTTGCAGCCCCCTTCTGATGAATGTAGCTCTATTCTCTGGTAAGATGAAAGGGTTGTTTGCCCTTTGGCCAAGGACAGTAAAGAGAATGCAATTTCAATTTTCAACATACATCCACCTCTGTAACAATATTTCGAAGAGAAATAAAAAACATATTACGTTGGTGTCACATCCATTTATATATATATATATATATATATATATATATATATTACAGGGGCACGGTAGCAGTGCTCCATAGTTAGGGTTAGGTAGGCTGTTCAATGTTAAACCCCAGTTTTTGAGCCTTAATGATTTTACTTGTCATGAGAGAAAAGGAAACTATTACGTCGGCCGTTATCTTGTTTTTTTTTGTTTTTTTTTAACTCAACAGCATTGAGCACACCTTAGCGAGAGGAGCTGTTCAATCATGTTCTCACTATGAGAATAGAAACAAAACATAGAATTTGACAGCAGATAAGGACCACTTGGCCCATCTAATCTGCCCATTTCTCCCTACCTACACTATTACCACAGACCGTGCGATAACAGATGAAGCTTTGAAGAAAGGATGCATATGGCACCTTAGCAACAGAAGTTTCTCAGCACCTCACCAGTTTGTGTTGTGTCCATTCTTGAGTGCACAATTTTTTGTTTTCTCAGTTTCAGTTCACTACCACCGGCACTGGGGGTTCCCAGCTGCGGCTCTGTTGTTCTTTTTTTTCATATATCTATTCATTCATTATTTTGATTTAATTATGGGCTCATTTACTAACTGGCTTATTTTAGTTTTGCAGAATATTTACTCGAGTCCATTTTGTAAGTGTATTAGGCTGCTTTTTGTGTATGAGGTTTATAATTATTGTATTATACAGCAAAATTGGTTAAATATGTCAAGTTTAACAACCTGACATTTTATGTACTTAACAACTTTTCCTTGTTATTACTGTGTGATCTGTATATCAACAGCTGATGACACTACCTGCACAATCAGATGGAGCTGGCACTCTTCGTGACTTCCACTTATGCACCAGAAGTCCCACGGGAGAATGAAATCAGTAACTGCATGAGGACCATTTTTGACCACTTGAAACTGAAATAAAATAGAATTTAGAAAAAAATACCATATTGCTGGACATTTATGAGACTGCTATGTGACAGTGCTGTTAACCGTGGCTGCAGCTGTAGCCATGTGTTAAGTACCTATTAGGCTGCATTTTGGGAACGTGCAGCTTCTGGCAAGTTCATTGCTTTTGATTTATCTGTGCGTCAAGTGGATGCAACTGCAGCCATGGATAACAGTACGGTTGCTGTGAGGTGAAGGGGTGAGGAACGGGCTCGCCAAGTACAAGAAGGGATGCATTTACAAAAGTTTCTTTCTCACTTATACCTGACACAATTATCTAGCACAATTAGCTCAATAACGACACCAAAAAAAAAAAAAGTCCCACTACCTTTAAAATTTAAAATTTGCAAGCGAAGTGGGGTACACCAGAGATCTTATTTACATGAACCTCATTTTAATTCTTTTTGTAAGAAAATGCTTTTGAACTCCGTTATTAAGAATGCCCTTGTGGCCGGTCCACTGGCGCAGTGGTAGGGTTACTGCTCGCGATGCCAGCCACCAAAGTTCGGGAACGGACTTGGGCGGTTGGAGGGTCGGCCTGGGGAGGAGGATTGAGCGCCCAGAGGCCGCTCTCCTCCTCCGGGGAGGGTGGGTTGCTTGTCCCGCTGCTCTACCACCACCTGGGTGACCACGGGTGGAAGTGCAACGAGACAGCAGAAAGAAGGGACAGGGGACATCGGACAAGAGCTGGAGCGCTTGCACGTCTCGATGTGCACCACCTCTAGGCTCCCCTAGAGTATCGACGTCCTGGGGGAGGGGCCAGAAAACCAAGGAAAAACCCTGCAGTGCTCCCTGTAGACGGAGCTCATGCCCGATCCCAATGCCCCTGCCGGTGCCAGGGGACAGCATCCCTGATGAAAGACAGACAAGTTGGGACGGAAAGTGGGGTCCCGTCCCCACCTGGGGGTACAGCCAAGGCTCCATGGGTGGGATGGACTGCACCAGTGCTTGGGCAGACAAGCGGGGACGCACAAGGCCACAGGAGCCGCCCGAAGAAAGAGAGTAAGGCGGCGAGACGGGGGCATAAAAAGAAAGAATAAAAAAAAAAAGAATGCCCTTATGGCAGACTACACAATATTCAGCTGCTTGATATTGACAGCTCCCATTAGCACAAGCCTGTATATCGAAGCCACCATGCACTAGAAGAAAATATGTCACTTCTTCAATTACATAAAAGTCTGACCGAGACTGGCATGGAGTGGAGAGAAAACACTGATCTGAAATGCTTTAACAGCTGCAGTGAAAAAACATGTAGCACACAAATTTTTATAAAAGATTCATAGGGGATACATGATGTGCAGGAGTGGGATATGGAAAATATTCTCACTCCTGCAGAGTGAGGCATGGATATCTCCATATCCCACTCCTGCCCATCATGTGTGCGATTTATACAATAGGGCACGAGCAGGTTTACAGGTTGTTTATTTCTCATTTTGTTTCTTTGTGCTGATGCTACTTACTCATTATGTGTCTTTCCGCTGCCGTTTTCCTTTTTCAATCGGTTCAGTTTCAGTTTGTGAATGGTGGTCTTTGCTAGGTAGAAACTGGTGGCCAGGTTGTCCTTCGGCAAATATTGCTAGGTTACCAGATTTCTTCTATGTGTTGCCATAGGTTGCACTGCATGTCAGTCACTGAAATGGACATGATGATTGGTGTATGTGTCTTTGTGGGTGGGGCTTTATGTATTCATTGAGTTCCGGGAATGGAGTTTTCGAAGCAGTTTGTGATGTTTTATTTTGTTATTTATTTGGTGTTTAGTGTGTGATAAAGTTTATTTATTTCAATGGTTTGGTTTTTGTCATGTACTTTATGTGGGTATTCATGCTTGGGGGACATTCTGTCAGTTACTGCCACCAGACTGAACTACAGGAGTTTGCATTCAGGTTAAGATATCGAAGTCTGCACTTTTTTTTCCTGCTGCAACGAAAACAGGTATTTTCAGCTATGGGTGCAGTGTGTTGTGGTTGATCTACTCAGAGTCACTGTCACTGGACATGGGTTTTGGTCTTTTGCAGGGTGGGCTTCGGTGCTGCATCAGGTGTGTTTTTTCACTGTTGTTGTTTAAAAGAAGGGCCGGTATTCTGAGGAACTTCAGTGATGTAACCACAGTGGAAATATCGGTTTCTGACATAGACACTGTGGGCCAGATATTCAAAACTTTGCCCCAGGGCTAAAATTAGCACTGCTCGGCGTGCTAAATTAGCCCGGACCCAATAGCCCTCTATATTCAAAAGGGATAGCCCCGGTGCTAAACCTGCTGAATATGCTAAGGAAGACGGGCAAACTGGGTTGGGAGTGCAGTGCAAAAATAGCCCAGGAATAAGACAGCTCTGAATATAGCAATCAGGAAGTGCATACCACAACAGCAGTCAAATTCACAGCGACATGAAGGAAAGGAGAGGTGAACTATGTGGCCAATGTGCGTGCTAGCAAAGGCGTGGAGTCAGTAAAGCTGCAAGCAGCAGAGTATGTGAAATTACATTGTGCAAAAATGTACAATATTTCTGAAACATCTGCACAGCGCAAACACATTTGCGCAGGTTTAGCATGGAGCTAAGCTGTTTGCCCGGCACAATTATGTTTGCCCGAGGCAAAACTGTGATATTTTCAAAAGTGACATGCAAATGAGCCAACTTAGGTAGTCTGTGGGCAAATATTCAGATTAGTATCTCATTATGACCTGACTTGCATGCAGTTTGCCCAGCACTATTGCAGGGTCCCACAGCTCCACCTGTAGGTCAGTCTGAAAGTACAGGGGCTGGCTGGGTCTGCCCACAGCTCCACCTGTAGGTCAGTCTGGGAGTGCATGGTGGTAGCTGCAGGCTACATTTGTACAGTACAGCACATTGTGCCCCAGGGGACTACACAGCACAGGCACAGGTGGTGGTGCTGCATGCAACTGTCAAACTGTAGTGCATGCTACAGTGCACAGCAGACACTACAGTAGCAAGGGGGCCAGTAGTGTGAGGGACACAGCAATGCCTATGGTGTGCAGGGCAGTGATGACCACTGCATTGTACACAGTGACAGACCCAACTTGCAGGTGTTCACTGACAATGGACATTACTGTTATGCTGTTGTGCGACCCACAGATGCTGCACCACTGGCATGGGATGCTTACGGTGACATATACACGGCTGGCTGTGTGTGCTGTGGTGTCTGTACAGAGGTGTGGTATGTGGCTGGGGGGGCACATACGATCAGACAGGCACACTGGTGTTGGGGTATTCTCAACACTGGCCCATGTGCAATGTGTGGCTTGTCCCAGCCTTGAGCCCGCACCCAGTCTGTGGTATAGCCTGGCCACTTGTACACCCTCCATGCCCACAGTGCTGCATGTGTGTGCTGGCATCTGTTGGTATCCACAGAATGGTGGTCTGCAGATGTGTGCTGTATGGCCTCACTGCCATGGTGTCCACTGGGAGCCGGGTCACCACTTACTGCCTGGCATGGCTAGGACTGGTGACAGATGATGGCATCAGAGTGATGCCGTCAGTGAGCAGCATGTTTCCTCTATGTTTGGCTTATTGCTATGTGTCATACTTATTGGTTAGGGTTACGCAAAGCTGCGTAAAAGTCACGCAAAGCCACAAAGCCGCGCAAAGCTGGTTTGCCCGGAATTAAGACTACCTTTTCCTGGGCACGTAAAATCACTTTGTGCGGCGCTATTCGCTGAATATAGCATTGTGCTGACATGCCCCCCTCAGTTTGCCCCTTGCATATAGTTTTGCCTGGCGCTAATTCAGTTTGCACACGCTATCTGACCTTTTGAATGTAGTGGACCTGTGCTAACCTGGCACTAAACCTGCACAAACGGTTTGTGCCCAGCGCAAAGTTTTGAATATCTGGCCCTGTGTGTGTAAAATGGTGATATCTTCCACAGTGTCTATGTCAGCAGGATTTACCTCACTCCAGTAAGAATATATGGTTTAACTCACGTTTACAACTCACCCCACTGTATAAATAAAAATCTCACATACACACACTTGTTTATACCAATGTTTTTACTGTACAGGCTGTACCTATGAAAACAATTAAATATCAGCATTGCTATTGTTCTTAAAGTTAAATTTTTTTCTCCAGTACTGAGAATATCAGGATACCTCACCCTCAATGAAATTTTAATATTTCAGTTTAGTACCCTCATATACATGTAACGAGGACAATGTTTCTAATTTTCTTGTAAACTGGGAGGTCTGTTTTTATGTTGGGCAGGTTTTTTTTTTTTTTTTATATCCAGGAAAGCATTCCAGTGTTGCCTTGTGTCCTCCTACAACAAAGAAACCTGTCTCTCATTGTTTTGCTTGTTTTCTAAGCTGAAAAAATAAAACAATCCATCACTGATCTGACCCCCACACACACCCAAACACCCTGATCCTCCACGCAGCACCCACAACCCTTCCCCCAAACACACCCAAACACCCTGATCCCCACACAGCACCAACCCCCACACACACACACACTCACTTACCGGATGATGTAGATCCACTCTCCGATCGAAGACATGTCTGTCTGCTGGAACCAGTGACTGCGATATATATGCAATAAGACATACCAGGGTGTGTAAATATGGAGGAATAATTGTACAGTTCGAGGGGGGTGTTAGGCACGAGGTGCCAGCACCGAGTGCCTTTAGACACCCAAGAGTAAAGTGCAAATTATTCACCATAATTACACATCCCTGAAGTGTCTTATCACACTTATAACACGGAGGAAAAACTGTGAGCCACTGATTCAAATAAAATGTACTTACAACACTTTTGACTCCTTAAAAATGAATGAATTAATTCAAAACAAAGTAGTCCCTTCCGAACATTAAAGAGCAGCTGACGCATTCATAAGAACTTTAGCAAAACATAATATTTAGGCACAGTTCAGCCTGTATTTCAAATTAATTCAGTATTTCTCATCCGCCATTATTTATCACTGAGGTCATTTGCATTTAAACATGATCTTTGTTCCTGAAGAGTTCATCTACTCCTTTTGCTTTCTCCCTACCTGAGGTCATAATGCATGGTTTGTGACATCAGTTACTCCCATGGCAACCGAGTGATACAACCGATGACTATGAACTGAGGTAGGTAATATGCTGTAGAGACAATGAACTCCAAGGGATAAACACCAGGTATTCATGTAAATTTTGTCAGTAATACATAATGGGCAGGGGAAATCCACAGAATATACGTGGAATGCAAGCTGATTTGTACCCAAGTATTATGGTTTTCAAAGTTTTCTTTCAGGCGTCAGCAGCTCTTTAAGGGACCCTGCATGAAACTGTACCATACTCCTTCTGAACAGAAAGGGAGCTGCTATAGATGGAAAAACCTAGCTGAAACGGATTTAGTACAAGCACGTTAGCAGTAAGGGAAAATGAACTGTTTTTAAACATTAGAAGCTGCGCTGATTTGTCCTGTTATTTGATTAAAATGAAAGGCGACATCACCCGAGAAGCTGCATAAGCTGCTGTTCTTTGTACCCATCCAGTTTGCTTTTTGTTTCTTTTATTGAGCAGCGTCTGCAGTTTTAAAATCTTTGGCAAAACCAGCTTAGGCTGCGCTCGCTCAGCAAACATCGGTTGGGTGAACTGAGCAGTGGCCGCAGTTCTCAACTCTCCATTCAACTGACCTGCAGAGTCTCTTTTAATGTCGGCGGTTTTGGTGGCTTGGAGACTGCACTGCTCGTTTGGTGGTCCAGTTGGGTTCACTGTTAAACAGTATGGATTTTGAAATCTGGCAGAGGTTAACCATCTGAAAAAGTACAGGCAAATAAATATGGTCTCATAATTACACTCCTGTACTGGTCTCTAGGCCAATCAAATGGCTCACATTTTTCTGATCATGTTATAACAGAAAATAAAGTTACATGTGGTTTAATGTATTTCAATGGGGTTTGAACTTTCATTCATAACTTTGTCATTTTTACATCAAATTTTCAACATGGTCTTTTTGGGACCCCTACTTGAACAAGGGCACTGAAATTATGCAAATCATTCCTGAAAGATGGTTTTGTGGTCATTGCACAAAATTACTTTTCTGGTGGGATCTGAAAATTTTCTCCACCCTTGTTCATGAGGTGGGCTCATAAGAAGGCTATGTTGTAAATCTGGGGTAAAAATATAAAAAAAAACAAGAGATAAGAACGTGCATTGAAATTTTTCAAAACATGCTCATAACTTTGGCAATTTTCAATGTTTTGACCCCAAACCTCCAAAATAGCCATTTTCCACACCGCATCATGAACGTGACAGCTGTCATTTTTCAAATCCTAGCCAAAATGTGTTTTCCCACCTGGGACGCGAAATGACATTTTGACAGGGATTTGAATATTTTCTCCTACAGGGTTCACAAGGTGGGGTCATGGGGGGGGGGGGCTGTTTTAACCAGGAAAGGGATACTAAGCTAATGAAGCTTGTTTCCAGGTGCAACCTAGGAACACAAAGAAGTTAAGTGACTTGCTCAGGGTCACAAAGTATGCAAGTGGGGGCTGCTGGATTCAAACCCAGCTCTCCCAGGTTTGCAGCTCAGAGCCCTAAACCTCTATGCTATACTGTCTCCTTCAAGGCTATGTTGAAAATTTGGTGTAAAAATATGGTAAGATGACCAAGTTATGACTGAATGTTGCAACATATTTTGCACTTCCACAGCCTGATGGACTCCACATTTGGCACAGGGCCCAAAGAGTCCTGCGCATCTGTATCCGCAAGGAAGCGACCTGCATGAACGAGAATACGATTCCACTATTTCAAAAAGAAAGGAAATTCATTGCAAAAAAACTGTGTCAATGCACCAGTTAGTGTTCAACCTAAAGCAACAAAAGTAGGGAAATATGGCGTCAGGGTTTCCAACCCTAACTTCCCATTCCCCCTGAAGCACCTAAAGGACAAGCCAGCAAAAGCAACCATAGGCAGCCATCATCAGGTAAGAAACAGCATACAAGTGTTTCCAGACGACACAAATGCGAGGAGGCAATAAGGTAAGTGTGGTTAATTTATTTCCAATGTGTTTTTAACATTTACTTGTAATGTAGCATTTTTTAATATTTTCCCTCAAAATTTTCAATGTGGTTCTGGGACCCCACCTCACGAACAAGGTAGGTGAAAATGTCCAAGTCCAAATTCTCTTCAAAATCAACTTTTGGGCGAGATTTGAAAAATTTCACCTACCAGGTTCATGAGGTGGGGTCAAAAGACGACTACGTTTAAAATTTGGGGTCAAAATATTAAAAACAAAACAAGAAAGTTGTGAAGGTACATTGACATTTTTCAATGCAATTTTTAATATTTTCACCCCAAATTTTTAACATAGCCATTTTTCAATCCACCTCATGAATTTGACAGCTGTCAGTTTTCAAATCTTGCCCATAAAGTGTTTCTGCACTTGGGGTACAAAATGACATTCTAGATAGCATTTTACAAATTACATCTATTATATTCGAAGTGTTATAAAAGACTGTTGAAAATCTGGGGTCAAAATATCAAAAATGAAAAATTACTGAAGAAATGGGTGCAGGGTCACCTGTTGGCCCAGCCGGTAGCATGCTGTGTTCCCTGCCAGCCACTCCGGTTCAGGGATGAGCTTGGGGAGCCAGGCTGGCAGCATGAGGATCGGGACTGGCAGTGCTGCGCGCCGCCGCTCCTAGCCTGGGAAGGAACTGCACAGTGTTTTGCTGCACAGACGTCACCCTGTGGTGGACTGAGAAACCTTCCCTCACAAGAGTTTCATGTGCCTGTCAAGGCCTGACAGAGCCATATACTGCAACAGGAAGTGGGCTGACGGGGAAAAAATAGGCCTTGAAATATCTCCACTATTCTGTTTATTCCATTTTGGGACCTGCATAAATGAAGACACGATTCCACAAGCACAAAAAGAAGGGAAACTCTTTGCAAAAACGATGTTATTGCAAACATGAGGGTTGAAGAATACAAAGCGCACAAAGTAGAAAGATGAAAAAATCTTAGGGTTTGGGGTCTAGGTCTTTACTAGAGTTGTCAACCCTAATGCCCACCTCTTCCCCTGAGCAACAAAGGTCAGACATAATCGTGTTTCTTCTCACGGGGCCCACAGAAAGAAACATTAAAAAATACTGCATTACTGGCCTCTTCATTAATCCCGTTTCTCCCCACGCTTGTAGTTGCCATTTAGCAACTCCTAATCTGCACTTTAATTTTAGCCAGATCACTGGAGCCACCTCAATCAAATTTCAGTAAACTCCTTTACACACACACACACACACACACACACACACACACACACAGGTGTTCAACAGTTTTTTTTACTTCAGTATGCCCAAAAAGAACAGTTATGTAAGAACTTACCATAATAGTAGATATTTGAGAGAATCTCTTGCAGCAGGTCACACACTGGGAACCTCGTGCCGTCAGGCACCAGGATCACATGGGCGCTTTTTGCTAGCAGTCTTCCTGTGTCCCATATCCTCCTCAGTTTCCAACCGGAGACCAGCCAGCCAGGACAAGCTCCGGAGGGAACTGAGGAGAGCCAGAAAGCCACCCAAAAGAAACAGCAGGAGCCGAAGGCAGACCATCCTGGAAAGAGGACGACAGGAGTGGGATACTAAGGGGGAAGAAGGAAGGGAAACAGATGACCTGCTGCAAGAGATGCTCTCAAAGATCTACTGTTACAGTAAGTTCTTACGTAACTGTTCTGTCTTCTTCGAGGACATCTCTTGCAGCAGGTCGCACACTAGGAACGAGTCCCAAGCAATAACACAGAGAATCCATAGCCAGGAGGAGGAGGAAGATAAGATGCTCATGACAAGAGGCCATGGAGCACGGCAAGGCTGAAGGTAGCCCATCTTCCAGAGGATATGTCCAGACTGTAATGCCTAGTAAAGGTGTGGGCCATACTCCATGTGGCTGTAGCACAGATTTCGGCCACGGAAACTCCCCTGAAACAAGTGACTGAAGTTGCCATGCCTCTGGTGGAATGGCCTTTGACTGCTCCAGGCAGTTCTTTGCCGTACTTTCTGTAGCAAAACACAGTGCAGTTAGCCAATCAATGGGACAGGCACTGCTTAGAAATGGGGATGCCCTTATTCCCAGGGGCGGAGAAAACATATAGCTGTGAGGACTTCCTGAGGGCCTTCGTAAGGTGAACATAATAATGGAAAATTCTATGTGCATCTAAGGTGTGAAGCAATGCTTCCCCTGGACTGGCATGCTCCAAGTAGCAGACAGAGAGGTGGATGGTCTGGTTCAGTGTGAACTCTGAAACCACCCTAGAGAGCAACTTAGGGTTTGTATGTAAAGAGACCCTGTCCTTATGAAAATCAAATGACTGCGCACGCATAAGCACCTGAAGCTAAGAAATCCTCCAAGCGGAAATAACAGCAACCAAAAATAATGCTTTCCACAACAGAAAGCGCAGCTCCAAAGTCATGGCAGGCTCCAAGGGAGCCAGAGTAAGTTTCTCTAAAAGTTTAAATCCCAGGGTGGGACAGGGTTGCAGAAAGAGCTTCAACTAAAGATCGCCCATAAAATCTTTAATTAGCATTCAGCTGAGCTACCCATCTGATTACTAACAGACACATGGAAAGCTGAAATGGCGGACAGATGCATTTTAGGGAGGAATACTTGAGATCTGTGTCTGATAAGGACAGCAGGTAATCTAGGATCCGGTTCACCAGGCAGGTGAATGGGTCTAGCTGATGGGAAGCAGCCCATAAGGCAAAACACTTCCACTTTAAAGAATAAGTCACCCTGGTGGATGGTTTTCTGGCAGGCACCAGGATCAGCTACCTTTGGAGACACTCCAGATCGGGCAAGGGCTACGTCCTCAGGAGCCAGGCATGAAGATGAAGGGATCATAGGTTTGGGTGAACCAGTGTCCCCTGGTCCTGACACAGGAGGCCTGGACACTTTAGGAGGGGGATCGTTGCCTCCACCACCAGCTGTTGCAGCAGTGGGAACCACACTTTTCTCAGCCAAAAGAGTGCCACCAGAATCATGCTGACTTCTTCCATTTGCAGCTTCAGAAGCACCCTCTAAATTAGAGGGAATGCACAGAGAAAACTCCCTCACCATGACAGGGACAAGGCGTCTTGCCAGAAAACTCCAGGCCCTGGCGTGAGCGAGCAGAAATGCAGCAGTTTTGTGTTGAGTGGGGACGCAAAAAGGTCCGGCTCTGGTCGACCCTACTACTCAAACAAGTCTTCTACAGCTAAGGTCAGGAGCTCCCACTTGTGTGCCTGGGACTGTGAGCTGCTGAGACTGTCTGCCATGGCGTTTTGGGCGCCGGAGACATGCAAGGCGGACAGGTCAAGGCAGTGCTCCAGAGCCCAATACCAAACCCTCAGCGCTTCCCAGCATATGGGGTAAGAGTGTATACCCCCTGCTTGTTGATGTAGTGGACCATGCTCATGTTGTCCATTTGCACCAGCTGGGTCCTGAGGACAGGTGACTCTGGAAGGCTTATAGGGAGTAGAGAATCACCCTCATTTCCAGGACATTGATGTGGAGGTCGGTCTTCACAGCCATCCACGTCCCTCGAGTCTGGTGAGAATCTAAGCATGCTCCCCATCCCAAAGCATCGGCGGTAAGGACCTGGAAAAGGGAGTAGATCAGAAAGGGGACCCCTTTGAGCAAGTTGGTGGGTTCTGGCTACCAAAGGAGGACCTTCTTTACCAGTGATGACACCAGCACCTTTACCGATTTCGACATCAGCACCTGCTGCTTCATGCTGTCAGTTTTCTGGTCCAATTGCACTCTTAGGGTCCACTGGGGAATTCGCATATGAAGGCACCAGGGGAACCATGGTGATGGCTGCTGCCATCAGACCCAGCATTCGAAGGTACGTCCTGGCTGTTACGTACCAGCTGCAATACAATTCCCAGGTCTTTGCAATCAGGCACTCCACCGTGTCCGGAGTAAGAAAGATATAGCCCGGGGCCATGCCCAGTATGGCCCCTATATACTGGAGACGTTGGCGGAGATGATGGGTTGATGGTGATGGGCTGATGGTGATCCCAAGATGGGTAGATAGCTGAAGGGTATGCGACAGGGTCACAGACAGCTGTGCCCTGGATGGGGCTTTCAACAGCCAATCGTCCACATAGGGAAAACATACGGAGGCCCTTCCTCCTGAGGCCTGCCACCACTACAGCCAGGCACTTGGTAAACACCCAAAGTGCCAAGGACAACCCAAAGGGAAGGGCCCTGAACTGGAAGTGCTGGCCCTAGAACGGGAACCTGAGGAATCACTGGTGAGAAGGACAGATCATAATGTGTAAGTAGGTGTCCTGCATATCCAGGGAAGCAGATCCAGTCTCCCTGCCGCAGCAAAGGCAGAAGACCCGGGAAAATGACCAATCGAAATCTCGTGTACTGGATAAAGAGGTTCAGGGCCCGCATGTCCAGAATGGGATGCAGGTCTCCAGAGGATTTGGGGACCAGAAAGAAATTAGAGTAGAAACCTCAGTTCCGCTGGGTTTCTGGGACCAGTTCTATGGACCGTTTTTGAAGTAGCATGCTGATCTCCCCTTGTAGTACGGGGAAGTGGTCAGGAGGATACAATGACAGCTGGGGAGGGTGGTTCTGGAGGAATTCCAGATTGTGGTCCTGGTCTATTAACTGAAACACCCAGGTATATCCTGAGGGGCCAGATGGGGTGTTTTTTTTTTTGGGGGGGGGAGTCGGGCAAGGAGTCAGGCTGTGGGAGGGCCCGCGGCTGGGGCTGCACTACTGGCTCGGGAAGACTTTCCGACAGTGGATGGAGGAGCAGGCAGGGATGCAGAAGGATTCTGCTTGCTGAGTTGCTTTGAGACAGGTCGCAGGTGATGGGTGACATGCCGAAAGGACACCTGCTGACCAGACTTATGTTGGGTGTGGTACAGAGACTGGATCAAGTGAAGAGTCCTACCGGAAGCTTGGAGGTTACTTAGGGTGTCTTGGACATCACCGCCAAACAATTCAGGGCTCCTGAAAGGGGCATTTAGGATAGACTGCTGCTCGTCTGCTGCAAATCCTGACACCAACAGCCAGGAGTGTCTCCTGATACAGACGCCCACGGCAGAAGCCTGTGCTAAGGCACCTACTGCATCATAGGAGGCTCTCAGAAGGTGCCTGCCAACGTCTGTCTCCAACTGGAGTGTCTTAAGCATTTCCTTCTTGTGAGACCTGTCCAGGAGGGATTGAACAGAAGCCCTTGCGGAGTCCCAAAGGTCATTTTGGTAGCGTAGTATATGACTGATATAATTCAGGACACGGATGGCCAGCGTAGAGGAGGCAAAAATCATTTTGCCCATTAAGTCAAGCTTCTGAGACTCCTTATTGGGGGCAAGGAGATGATATGTTGTGGCCTCTTAGAATGGTCATGAGTCGCATCGATAAAAACAGAGTCTGTTGGGAAGGGGGGTCTGAGAAATATGGTCTCCCCAAAGGGACTAGGTACAGTTTATCTGCTTTCCTGAGCACAGGTGAGACCAGGTGAGGCTTGTACCAAGCAACCAGGATGTTATGCTTATAGGCGTTAATGATAGCTGGGATAATAAGAAGAGGGGATTCTGGCAATCGGAGATAATGGGACAGATTCCGCCTGGACTTGTCCTGTTCAGCGGACTTGAACCTCATGGCCACCTGAAGCTGGCGCATTACAGAGGCAAAGGAGGGATCATCCGGGGGGAGGGAAGAGGAAGAATCGAGGAACATACTTTGGTGAGTTGTCCCCCACAAAAGACACAGTAGGAGTGCTAGATGGGGTCCTAGCCGCTGCAACCTCTTCATCGTTGTCATCGTCTCCAGGGAGGAGATAATCGGGGATATAGTCGTCATCCCCAGGCTCAGAAGGGGGGACTGAGGATAACAGCAAGTGAGAGGGAACAATCTTCATTGACGATCGGTGAGTTGCCATGGTTGATGGAGAGGGACCCACCGTGGAGGGTGCAGAGGGTAGGGATACCTATTGAACCAAGTCCAGGAATGACAAGAAGAGAGCCTGGACATCCACCATTACCAAGGAAGGCATAGCACCTGGAGGATGCAGCAGAGGGCACTGCACCCCAGTCGAATAGTAGGACGGAGGCAGAATCGACAAAATGGGGTCCGGCTGTGGTATCAGTTAGGGGGCCGGCACACCCATTGTCGAAGGGGCGGCCAAGAGCGTCGACAAAAACTGGTGAGTGCCCAGCAGGGGAATGACTGTCGCTGGCCAAAGAAGACCCAACACCACCAGGTGTGTGTGCTCCTTGGAGAGGGAGCATTCAGCAAAGGTGGTCGCATCAGAGGGGGAAGAGGAGGAAGCCTCAATGTTGTAGGCCTGGGGTCAGAAGATCCCACAGGCCACACTGCCAAAGGCCCCCCCCCAATTCCGAAAGGGTAAGGGAGGCAGTAGGTAGCGTCAGAGGGAGACCATGAGAGCCCAGACAATGAGGCCCCACTGGACTGACTGACAGGGAGAGCTGTCAACACTGCCCTGGTGGCTAAAAGGGCCAAGGAGGCAGAGAGGGTCGTGGCCAATCCCAAAGATGATCACAAGATGGTCAGTGCAGGACGCGGCGACCAAGACTACTCAAGGGATGAGGCATGGTCCTTGTCCCGATGGTGGCGCTTCCCTGATGACTTGTCCCAGGATTTTGAGGAGTGGGAACATGAGGACAGTGCTGGGGAAGAGGAGGAGCTTCGAGCCTGAAGCTTCTTTTCCAGAATGGCGACCTTCTGCTCCATCAAAAATGACTTTAACTCCTTCAGGGGTCAATGGTGGGTGGCCTTGTTAAACCCGCTGCAGACAGAATGGGCCTGAACATTGAGAGCAGCGTCCAGGCAGTGAACACAAACATTATGAAGGTCTCTGTCACAAATCTTCTGTCCACACAGACAGCGACAAAAAAGAGACTCCGAAATAAATGGGGGAGAGGAAAGAGAAATCACTTTAGGGCTAACTAAAGTGATAGTGAAAAGCTAGGGTAAGAAGAAAATAACAAAACTAAGTTTGTCAACGAATGAGTTTAGAAAAAGCGGTCGACCATAGCGAAGGTGCTTCACAAGTCCGAAGCACGATGGTCAACAGCAGGAGAAGAACTAAGGAGGGTATGGGTCCACCCACGACTATACAGGGTAGCGCTGACGTGGTGACGTCGATGTCGTGGGCAGACCCAGGAAGACTGCTAGCAAAAAGCTTTTGTGTGATCCTGCTGCCTGACGGTGACAGGTTCCTAGTGTGAGACCTGCTGCAAGACATGTGCACTCTTATTTGCGCCCCCTTATTTGGGGTTGGGTAGTAGGGAATTGCAACTTCTGAAGGTATCCATAATAATATTTGTCGATTAGTTTGATTAGAATCCCCTCGATTACATCATTGTTTATTGTATTCTAAGTTAGGCTGGTTGTCTCCCCTTGTACGAATTGAATATTTTTTTGGTTGTATGATTTTTAAAGTGTGTTTCTGGGGTCCAAATTTCCACTTAGTAGTTTCGTTAATTAGTGAAATGTTCCCCCTAGTTTGCGCTCATCAGCTGGTATAGCATTAAGTTATTGAATTATCCAAATTGAAAATTGCTTCTCGTGCTTTTTCTATTTCTGCCCCTTTCATTGGAATGCTCTTCCTTTGACTATTTGACAGGCTACATCAACTGGCAATTTTAAGACAAAATTGATGGAATTTCTTTTGATGATGCGACAGTGTGCTTGTAATATTTAATGTTTGTAAAGTCTATGTTTGTTTATTTATTTCAATCTAGGATTACAATACCTTTGAGCTGAAGCTCTTTTACAAAGGTTCCACGTCAGCGTGTGCAACAGTCATAATTTTTAGTTACAAATATATAGTCATTGACTTACAGACATGTAATAACCAGTACAAAGACTTGAACTATAGGCGAGACAAGGGAAGGGGAGGGGTTGGGGAAGTGAGGTGGGAGATCGGGGTGGTAGGAGGTGCAGGGGGTAAGGGGGAGTACGGGAGGTGGTTGGGGCGGGGGCAGGAGTGGAGATATGGGGGAGAGGTGGGCGAAGGAGGGAGACAGTGCAGCCAGGGGGCCTTGTTGAGGGAATATGACAGGTAAGGTGCTAGGGGTGCAAAGACTGATTGTAAGTGCTGGGTGCTGGGGCATGTGCAGCTGGAATGGTGGAAATGTTAAGATGGGCAATCGCAGGATACAAGCAGTGAGAGGCACAGCTTGGACTTGAACAGCCGAGTGTTGGAGCGGTAGCTATGTCGCTGCCAAGAGAGTTGAGCCAGTTGGATGCCCGATATGCAAATTATCTTTGTCCTTGGGTCGTGCGACACCGTGGGATATGTAGTAGATGGGAATTGGATCTCCTTGTAGTGACGTTCCTATGTCTAGGCTTAAGGAGGGCACAGACACCAGGTGGGGCAAGCCCCATTATAATTTTCTTGGCCGTGATGCAGGTTTGGTATTTTATGCGTTCGTTGAGTTGAAGCCATCCAGATTGGGAATAAAGGTCACAAGTGTGGGTACGGCGATGTGAGCCAGTGATGAGACGACAGGCCTTATTTAGGGAGGTTGCGATACGTTTGAGAGCAGTGGCAGTTGCAGACCCATATATGATAAGACCATAGTCTATGATGCTGACGATGGAGCTTTGGACGACCACTGACAGTTCTTCTGGGGTTAGGTGTTTCCTGTGCCGGAATAATATGCCTAACCTCGCATTGGCAGACTTTGCAACATTGCTGATATGGACAACGTATGAGAGGTGGGGCTCAAGGGTGATGCCGAGGTACTTGAACGATTGTGTTTGCTCTAGGATGGCTCCTTGTTCGGTTGCAATGGAGAGGTGGAGTTGTTTGTTTTTGTTGTGGGGGCTGCAGAAGACCACAGACTTGGTTTTTTTCTGATTGAGATGCAGTTTATGATTTAGGAACCAGGATTCGATGGAGGAGAAGGCCCGCTGAAGTTTATTTTGTAATTGGATTGGATCAGGGTCCGAGGTGAGGATCACAGCATCATCAGCGCAGAGAATTATTTGTTCTGGGCAGCTGTCCGGTAGTGAGTTTAAGAATAGGCTGAAGAGTACTGTTTATATTACAAAGTATTGTATGTTTTGTATTGATTGTCCCGGGTCTGACCTGAAAAAGGGCCTTTGGTCCAGTGTCACTTACCCGGTTAACAAATGAAAAATAAAAAATAAAATAAATAAGACATATCCTCAAAGAAGAGGAACAATAAAATGGAACTACAATGAAAAAAAGGCACCACTCTTAACTGGCTATTAGTGCAAGAAAAAACAAACAGCTTAGTACTGCCATAAAAATCACGTTTTTATTTTATCAAAACATTTAAAAACTGGGACAAACAGTAAAAAAAAAAAATAAAATCCCTCAAAGTTTGGTACCCAAAGTGCTTTCTTGAGAGGACCGCTGAGATACTTTTGACATCACACACAGTTTAAATACACATCATAATAAAACCAATTAATTTACTACCATATTCCTTTCAAAAAAGCTTGTGCTAGTATCCCCATACAACACCACAGAAGTCAACAGTATTGCAATTCATCAGTTAAATTTAAATTATCATGAAGCAATAGATTTAATTCTAATTCAAATTATAATCAGTTTTTATAGGTGACCATCTATTTCCAATCTATATTTCATAAGAAAATTTCAGTCTGGAACCTTTTTATGTTTCCCTGCATGTGTGCAAGGAACATCTTGCAGTAGAACATTTCGGAGGTGTGTCAGGAATGAGTCCAATGCAGAGCAATCTACATGGGGCTCGTCCCTGGCAGATCAGTGAGAACGCAACCAGACTGTGACACTAGTCACGAGTTTCACAGCTGGAAGCTATTCTCTAGTTGAAAGAGATGAAGCGCTTCAATGAGAAAGAGCGCTTCATTCTTTTCGTATGCATAACGCCCTACCAGCAAGCAGCTCAGCACAGGACCAATGTTCAGCATATGAGTATAAGGCAGACTATTTACTGCACCAATGTCAGCAATCCTTCTCCTCCTCCCACCCAAACAAACTGTTGTGGCTTCCTTGTTGCTCCCATTATGGACAGCAAACAAAAACCTCAAACTGTGTTTGTTTTAGGGTCGGACTGGCCATGCCGGATACTCAGACATTTCTGTGTGCCCCCTTCCACCCACCACACACACAGGGGCCTTTTTCTAAAACAGTTTGTCTCTGTGCACACTTATAAGGCTGCAGCAGTGGTAAAAAAACAAGAAAGGAGAAGCTGCGGTGAGAAAATCAACAAAGCAGTCAGGGGGATTTGGAGAAAATTCAGACCCAGTACGTAAACCTGACTCCAAAACCCCATGGGCAGCCGGCACAGCAAACACAACAAACTAGGCTGAAGGAGCGGCAGGAGGCAAAAGGCAGCAGGCTAGAGGTAGTTACTGTTTTAAAAAGTTTAGGTCCTGGTGGTCCAGTGGTGGTGAGTGGCAGTTGGGCGATCCAATGAAACATCAGGGTGAGAGGAGTACACCAGTCCAGGAAAATGGATTCAGAAGCAAGACACTACAGTCAACCAGGTGAGAGGGGCCACTGGGAAGGGGGGTCCTGACTGCGGCACCAACTATGGAGGAATAATTAGCTCAGCAAGGTACTAAATTTCAAACTCTGTATCTTGTTGAACTAATTAGAGTTCAATGTACTTGCCTCGAAATTGTGCACGCACTGTTCCTCGACGCTTAGCCCATAAGGGTTAAAATCTCTGTATATTTTTTCTATGCACAACATATAAAACAAAATAAATATTCATAAAAAAGACAGGGGCTTTTGGTGTTTATTGGGATACGAGGAGTTTACCAGTCGTTCAAATTCATTACTGCTGGGCTGCCACTTAGGAATATGTAAAAAGCTAAGTATAAGAATAAAATGGGAAAAGTTATATTTCCAGTTCGACTTATAGGACAACTGTTACCTCTAGTTATTTTATTTATTTTCTTGCAAGCAGTGACATCTTTGTCTTTAAGGCTTAGGAGAAGTTAATGCTCAAATAATTTGAAGAAAGCATGCCCTGAAACACATTCCGGACATCTTCATAATGTTTGTAAAAATAGCTTTTACAGCATTCCGACATCATCCTGTCACCACCGGCAGTGGAGGGAACAACATCTGCAGTTTCCTTTTTGTAAAATGACAATCGATACATTTTGTATTCAGAATCACCAATGACAATAAAAACAACTCCCCAGATATTTTAACAGTGCATTGCTGTTCTCAAATAATGTTATTCAATATATGTATTTTATATAACGTAAGACATATTAAACAGCAGCAAGTCATTCATTCTTTTGTCATACTTTATAATTGACTTTACCATCTCAAAACTAAATGCTTGTACAGTGTGCATTGTAGTGTGGAGTACACCTATTAAGCTAAAGCAAAACCCACCCCCTTCTAAGACTTAGTCACAGAACTGTAAAACAAGAAAAAAAAAGAAAACTCATTCAGAAACACTTGAAAACATTATGGCAACAGGACTGGATTGAAAAAAGTAATTAATTTAGTGGAAATGCAACTGTGAGTGAAAGTGAAAGCCACTGCCTTCATTCCCCCCGATACTCATAAAACAGGGAGTCCTTATTGCATATGTTTTCCAACAGTAAGGAACTGCTTCAGAAAACCACCCCAAATCGTTTGCAACCCAAAAGTGAACCCTTTGAAAAATAAACTTAATCACAATAATTAAGAGGGATGACAGCTAACAGACATAGTAAGTAACAGCAGCAAGCTTCTGCTTTGGTTGAGATGAAATACTGTTCATAAATGTATTCATTCATTTTAAATAGAACAAAAACAGTCTGTGCTTCATTTTTTTTTTTTTTGGTAAAAATTGCATTTTATAATATGCACAAGTCCAGGTGGATTAATGTGCACAATATGTTTTACCTGATAAAACATCTTCCAGTTCTCCACATGCATTTTCAAATCTCCACTGCCAGGCACCACTGTCCTCTCTCTCTCATAATAGCAGTTTTAGCAGATTTACACTAGCAATTATATAAAGTATGGGGGGTGTAACATTATTCATTTATTGTGTAAAGAAAAACTCAAAGCACAACACCCCATACGTTAGTCTATATTTAATGCAGCAGGTTTGCCTAATGCGTACTGCCTTTATGGGCTTGGGCTTGAAGAAGAGGGCATTCTGGATGGTCTCCTGGAATGGGCAACTTCTTCCCTCTTCTCACCCCATCCCCATTAAGCAGTACTTGAAACTGTAAAATGTTATACAGTCCTCAAGTAGTGAGAAGAGTGCACAACAGGGAATGCTGGACTTCATGTTCTTGCATGTGGCATGCAGAGCTTACTGCAGCGTGGCAAACTGTTGTAGGCTGCCACCATAATGGAGGTGCAGCAATGTGCTATTGTTTAGGCAAGGGTGACATGCCAGGAGTCTGAAGGCAGAGCAGTGGCAGCA
Source organism: Neoceratodus forsteri (assembly GCA_016271365.2). NCBI lineage: Eukaryota > Metazoa > Chordata > Ceratodontiformes > Ceratodontidae > Neoceratodus > Neoceratodus forsteri. Next base: position 957,478,592 of record CM028130.1, on the reverse strand, counting down.
TAAAGTTTGTGGAGACTGGGGCTCAAGTTTCCTGAGCGGAGGAAGTCACATCAGTATCAGGGACTGGTAGTGGTTAAACTGGAAATGTTTAGGTGGAAGAACTCTCGCATCTAGATTTCTAGGTGGTGGAACTGACATTTCTAGGTGGTGGAACTCTCCTACTGTAGTCAATCAAGAAATATGACAAGGGTGGTGAAACTGTCATACCATTTTTATGGCTGTGGGCACAGCCTGCAGCCATTTTGCCATCTGTAGCTTGAAAATGGAGTTACGTGGAACTCATTTTTTGGACATTTCAATGTATTCTTCCACATCTACAAATCACTATGACAACTAAAATAAAATAATCCCTTCTTTCTGTTTAGAATGTTGGAGCCATAACTCCAAGCTGCTTATCTGATGGCCATTTGGAAACTTAAACAGCTTGTTAAATACTGGTTGCCTATTAAACTTGAGATTTGTTTACCTCCTTCGAAATACAACAGCATGCACATTTAAACAATTAGCATTTAAACATTTTTTGCTACTGACTTCAGTGGGGGATGAATATCTTTCAAGAAAGATTTATACCTCATAAATGTTACCCTTTCCCAGAAAATTTTGTAAAGATTTACACAGTTTTTAACCTCTCAAGACATTTCTGATAAAATGCCAGGTCTCCAGTGAGCTATCCAGACTAAATACATAAATTCTTTTTGACAGAAAGGGCTGTGGCCTGCTTTCCAAACATAACAGATAACAGCTACTGAGGTCTCCTACAATAAGAGGGTGTGTGTGTGTGTGTGTGTTTGGGGAAGGGGTGGAGAAACAGTCAAACTCTTGGCAAGGGAGACCTCATCAAGTGAATTAACTGCTGACAAACCATGAGTGATACATTAGGAAATTATTTGATATCTTTTGTTGGACCAACACAGGTGTAACAAAAAGAACTTATACCACTTATACAATTCCTGATCAAACAACTACAAACAGAAGACTTTTTTTCATTTTAGAATATGATATACTGAGTGTGTACTTACCGAGTTGCTGGATCAGGGTCTTGATAAATAGAATAAAGTATGGGTTGGGGTGTGTAACGAGAAGTTTACACACACCTGAGGGGTTAGATGCTACATAAACCCCGAGGAGGCTCGAGGGGTTTATGACTGACATCTAACCCTCAGGTGTGTGTAAACTTCAAGTTTACACACCCGACCCATATTTTATATAATTGTTGAATTTCTCTTTTTTTGTCTCAGCAATTATATAAAATACAATTAAGCTGCTGTGCGGTCCGGTCGCAGTTCGCAGTCACGTTAATCTTTTTTTTTTTAATTCATTTAGCAAGTTTATTTTTTGCTGGGGAATTTAAAACAAAAAAGAATGTTGTGGTAGATTTAAAAAATAACTTACCGCCGAGTCCGAGTGGCGGATTAATGTTTTTTTGCTGTTCGGGGAGAAAGGAAGCGGAGAGTGGTTGGCAACTAGTGCAGTGGGCGTCTGCGCAGAGTGAGGGAAGCCATGCACGTTGTTTGCTGTAATAAACACTCCTTTATTACGGCACATTATGCCACGGTTTCCTTATGGGAAAAAAGGAAGATCAGTAATTATAAAGTAATAACATTTACTAAATTCATTCAAGATTCCATCAAGTGGACAGAAAAAAGTCTATGAGAATGTGTCTGAAAACGAACAGCTATAAGATGCAAAAATAGCATTTGTGTGTGTGTATGTCTCTGTTTGCAATAAATTTGTTTACAGGTATTACTAGTATCTTTTGAAAGACTGTCTGACTTGTGATTACTAATTTTGAGTATAGTTCATGAAATAATGAGCTTGATATTTGTTATTTCATATAGTCCCCCATTATGCCTTATGGATAGCATCTAAATCCAAATCATTCCAAGGCCATCATGACATATAATATTAATACTGAGCAACAAATCTGAGCTCTTTTCCCAATAAAAGGCTGCTGATATAATACAGAACAAAGTCATAAATAAGGAACCAGTGGCTTATGGAAAAATTTACAGGGATTTGATTCTGTCTTTGTGGGGAAAACACAGGGAAATGAGGGCTTCTTACTGAGTAATGGTTATTTGGATCTGGGAGCACTGAATATTTCTTATCCTGTATAGGGCAGGGGAGATGCTACATCTCATTGTCACAGGGATGTTCATTTACACAATTTTGCACTGTATTTACACAGGTTGTCCCAGATTAGATGCAATATCTTGTTTTCCGTGGGGTCATGATTTTACAATTTTTATTCAGGCTACCTAGATCAGGGCCCCCATACTCAAAGGAGATACACAGCGCATCCCAGTGGAAAAGGGAGATGTGCTGCATAACTCCAACAATGCTCAGCAGCAGGATATTTAAACATGCGGGATCTGCCAGGTGCAAGGGAATGGGACAGGGCACACACAAATGGTACGCCATTCAAGTCGAGGGGGCAGTCCCATCCATATGCCGTACTGCAGCACATTCAGTGGAAATGTATCCCTCACAGTCCAGAGCACCGCAGCCCACAGTTAGGCCATGAATAGCTGGCCTAACCCAGCCAGCCACCCACAGGCAGGCTACAGATGTGCACTCAGGTGCACAGCAGCCTGGCAGCCCTGGCAGACTAGAGGTACCCCCTTTCCATCCCCAATCTAGCCAACTCCATCCCTGAAGAGCTCCAAAGTGTAGGCCCCCCCAAAGATTCGATCGCACCAGAGGAAACCATGGTTCATATCCATAGTCTAGAGGAGTCCCATCCACCGCCCCTGTACACAGACACCCTCACTCCTCCCATACCCAACCTGCTGCAAAGACTGGCACTGCCCTCCACACCCTGTCATGGCCAGCCATTGACTACACTGAACCTGGGCTGGGGACCTGCACTCTGGAATGACCCAATTGGCTGTACTGTGCATTGAGGCACCATGCCAGCTGTAGATCCACCAGTGTATGCAGCTGTGTGTACACCACTGGCAAACTGAAGAGGGAATTTACATACCTCCAATGCATGCCTTGCTGATGTTGTATGTTCCTGCTGTCGTACACCGCTGCAAGTCCACACTCTCCCCTGTTCCCTTGTGTAACATGCCACCCTCTGGACTGCTGAAGTATCCCAGGTGCCATGGGGTGCAGTATCCTGCAATGCCATTTGCAGTGTACACTTCAGGCTACAGACAGTTCACCTGCAGTTCCCCAACTGTACAAACAAATGGGAGGTCGGCTGTAACATGCCTGTTTTGGGACCTGTGTGAGTGGGTACAGCATTGACCTTCACCCACACTGAGCAGTGCAATGGCTTCGGGATGATGGACCTGCATGCGAGTGTCTGAAGGGTATGGCCACTGGATGTTATCACCCACACACAGCTTGTGCCCATGTATAACACATTCCAGCATCCTACTGCGAGTGCTCTGCCACCTGTCGATAGAGTGGTACGATCCCATTACAGAGCCAGTCATCGCAATGGGATGGGCTGGGGGGGCAGGAAGAGGGGTGTCTGTGCACTGTTCAGGGGGAGCGGGGGCCAGTACATTATGGACATGGACTTTAGGTTATTCAGGTGCAATTAGGGATGGCATTGGGGTCCCTACAATATGGAACCAATACAGCCTGGACTCCGGTATGATCGGGGCTGGTGGAAAGGATGGAGGGGTGCCACTATACCACCAGAGACTTCAGGGCCTGTCTCACATGGGAGCGATCAGGATTGGGGCTTGGAGGTGAGAGCTGCTCTGTCACATTCATCCCCATGCCAACATGCAAATGGGCTGGTAATGAGCATGCATAAGGTCCCTTTGCACCCTGCATGCTCAATTAGTTCATTTGCATTCCTGGGCTGAATATCACCCATGGGGGCTGCGGTGCATACCGGTATGTGCCACGCATTCCCCCTGGAAGGTATTCATTAGGGGTCACCCTGATGCACCTGACTTGGCGGCCGCCTGCACTGCGACTCCTGTCCAGGGCCACATTTTCAACAAGAATGATGAAGCCCGCCAGGATGAATTGCAGTGTCACAAGTTTACTGCATGACAAAAGGGACTAACTCCCTTTGAAATTGCATTGTTTGCTGCAGTAAATCTACTGCAGAATTCTGCAGTGCTGCACTTCATCCTGGTGGGCTTCACTGTATGCACACCCTGTACTGGTGGTGCATTCTCTTTGAATATTGTATCAGTGCCGACTGGCGCAACCTCTTTGTGCAACGCATCTTTCTGTTTGTCCATCGATCCGGCACTTAACTCATTATACCCTGTGCAGCCATTTTGTATCAGGAGAATCACTGGATTGTTCGGACTTCATATGGAGCTGTTGGGTACAACAAGTTAATATATCCCCCCATATGTAAAACATTGTTTTTAGTGTATTCTGATTTCACACAATGCAGCGTAATACTGTGCAGATGTAGAGCCCCACTGAAAATAAGATGCCATTTCTTCTGTGAACTATCAAGGCTAAATATATAGCAATCAGCAGGTATATTCTAGGAAAACACATTGTAAAAATGTATAAAAGGAAGACCACATTGAAACTGCCTCTCCACAGATCTGCATTGTGCAAATTCATTAGAAATAATGAGTAAAAGCATCCCAAAAGCTTTCCACAGCCATATTGGCTCTGACCATTTCTTGTCCATTTGAACCCTTGGGTACTGGAGGAAGAATACAGGGCAGCAGCTACTGAGCAGGGAGGGAGGGGGTACTCAGAGACTGCTGAATCACTTGGGGACCGCTCACTCTGAGTATGTCAGCCACAGCATCCTGGAAAAACCTGGATAGTAAGGCCAGCTCTGAAGTTTTTAATCTGGGCTTGTGAATGGATGTACCTTCTGTTTTGGTACTTTACACTGTATTTATAATTTTGATTTTCTGCATTCTTTCTCTTGTGATTTTCTTTTCTGTGGCCTGCAGTGAGTGTTCTTGTGATAGGATGTTGTAATTTTTTTATATTTAGTTTGGATGCTTTCACATATTTTGAATTATCTGCTGTGTGCCTAAGTGGCCACCCTGGAAACATGACCCAGGCAGTACTTACCTCACTGCTTTACCAACCTATAACAATAAGGACAGGCCACTAGTAACCCTAGTAGACAAGTGACCAGTCTACATTAATTTGGGTTAGATAAAACAATGAGGTAAACACTGACTGGCACTGGTTTTTATGGTTGTGGGTGGAGCCTACAGCCATCTTGCTGTCTGTAGCTGGAAAAATGGAGGAACGCGGAACACATTTTTAGACATTTCAATGTATCCTTCCACAACTATAAATCACTATGCAAAATGAAATAAAATACTCCCTTCTTTCTGTTTAGAATGTTGGAGACAGCACTAAAGTTGCTTATCGGATGGCCATTAGGAAACTAAAACAGCTTGTTAAATATTAGTTGGCTATTAAACTGGAGATTTGTTTACCCCCTTCGAAATTCAACAACTTGCACATTTAAATACTTAGCATTTAAACAGTTTATTTCTATTAGTTTCAGTTGGGCAAGTACTGTCTTTCAAGAAAGATTCATACCTCACAAATGTCACCTTTTTCTAGGAACAAATGTATGAAGATTTACACTGCTTTTAAACCTCTTAAGACACTATCTGATAAGCACTGTCTCAGACATATGCCAGGTCTTCTGTGAACTATCCGAGCTACAGTAATTATATAGCAATCAGCAGGCATTTTTTGCTATGCTTTTTTGGGAAAAAAGATATTGAGCTACAGCAAACACACACACACACTGTACATACCATCCTCATGGCCACAACATTCAAAATAAATACTGCAATCTAATATATTATAAAACAATAAAGAAACTGTTTATGTCAGTGAAGACAGTGAAGTTCCTTTAAAGAGCTAGTATTAGATTTCAAAAGCAGCCAACCATTACCTTTTACATCTGGGGTGCTTTTTTCCTTTTCCCTTTGCTTAATTAGAAGATTGTTTACCTGATGTTAGTTGGTGTGATGTGTGGAACAGCTCTTAGCCTGGCAGCTGACATATCTTACTCTACTGCTCCACACTACATCATCAGCACTGTGACCTCAATGACTGTGACAACACTGCTACTTAGGAACAGCAAGTGAGTGACTGCCAAGTCATTCAGCTGTGATGTCATAGTCAGTGAGATCACAATGTTGATGATGTAGTGGGGATCAGTAGAGAAAGCTGTGTCAGCTGCCAGGCTAAGAGCTGTTCCACACATTCAGCACAATATTATCACATAAAATACTTTCTGATGAGCAAAAAGAAAAAGAAAAATACTTCAAAAATAAACAATTACAACTGACTACTACTTGCTCCACTAGTGCTTTAAATATTTCTTATCCTATATTTTGTATCCTGGATAGCACAGGGGAGCTGCTACACCTCATTCTCATAGGCATCTTCACTTTACACATTTTTGCACTGTATTTACTCGGGATGTCCCAGATTAGATGCAATATCTTGTTTTCAGTGGGGTTATGATTTTACCATTTGTATAATGTATTTATTCAGGGTAGCCTATTCCAGATGTAAAATATCCAGGCTAAACATATAGCAATAAGCAGGCATATTCTAGGAAAACATATTGTAAAAATGTGTAAAAGGAAGTCCACATTGAAACTGCCTCTCAGCAGATCTGCATTGTGTAAATTCATTAGAAATAATGGCTAAAAGCATCCCAAAAGCTCTCCACAGCCATATTGGCTCTGACCAGAGTTTGTTAAATACTGGTTGCACATACAGTAGAAATAGAAACCTACCCTTTCCAAATGCAGCAAATTGTAAATCTGAACACCTGCAATTTAAAACCTTCTGTGTGCATCACACTGTGTTGGAAGTGCACTATCGGTGCACAACACCTAAACAGCAAATACAAGCAAGCAACGTTCAGTATTGACAAATGCTTGTTTGTAGTCATGTGTTGCTTCCATTCCCAAGAATATAATGCTGCACTGAGAGTTGAGGCGCTGGATGCCACACCTCGCGCCACGTTGGCAACTCAGGTTTGGGAATGGACTCAGGTCGTTGGGGGTCAGCAGGGGAGGAGGGAGGGAGGAGCAAGCATCCGATGGACTGCTCTCCTCTCCTCTCCTGGGGGAGGGATCCAGGGTTTTCCCGGCACTGCAGTGGCCTCCAGTGGAGACCAGTGGCAACATATGCGTACAGGACATAGCACAGAGGAGGATGTCGGCAGACTCCTGTGGCAGAGGTGTGGAAGACAGCCATGCTGTGTCCTGGGAGAACAAAAAGCACAAAAAACCCTATCGCGGTGGTAGGCGAAGGTAGGAGCAGTGGCTGGGCCCCATGCCCAGTGCTGGGCTCTGCCGGCACGTGTATCCAGTCTACCTCCTCCTCGATGGCCGCGCCACTAGATTCTAGATAGAGCACCAGAGGAGAAGGTGGCCCTGCCCTGGAGGCTCAGAGCAGGAGGGTTGATTGTCCGGAGAGGCTGGAGGGGCAAACCCAGACCAGAGAGGACATGTTAGAGGGCTTCAGGTGGGCAGCAGAGCACCAAGTCAGGACTCCACACCTGAGATAGGCCGTCGCTGGTAGGTGAAGAAATAGAGTTAAAAAAAAAAAAGAATATAATGCTGTGTATTTAGGTAAACATTCTGACAGTTCTCTGGTATTCGACTTTATGTACACATATACATCTTATCCATAACTCACCGCACATAAGGAATATGAACCTTCTGAGATTTTTGTTCTTATAAACATAGAATCTGATGTCAGATAAGGATTTAAAGTCTAGCCTGTTGAATTGTTTATGGCTTCAACAAGCCAGTGTGTTGCCCAGGAAGGCGGCCATTGAACCTAGGGGAAGCAGGAGGCTAGGAGCCATGCTGTGCTGCTGAATTGACGAGAGCTGCCCCACTCCCTTCCGCAATACCTCTTTGACTCACGCACCTCCCTGGAGTAAAAAGAGAGGTACAAGGGGGCAAGCAGTTTGTCGCAATACCTAAACTGGTACAGTACTGTGACTGCATCGCTGAAAGGATCTGCATCTTGAGTGTCAGGTTGTTAGCCCGACTCACTTGCTCTGCGTAGCTTGTCAGATGAGTCCCCCCCCACCCCCGTCATGTTGCTATCAATTGGCCACCAGTGCAATATGACGCTCCGTATAGAGCTACACACAGAGCCTGTACTGTCCTGTCCATCACCTGCGGACCCCCTGTTCATCCTGACAGGGAGGTGCTTGCACAGAGCAGAGAGAGGGGCTATAGACATCCCCCTCAGTCCTTCCTACCCCTACTCCGGAGCAGAGAGGTGGGGCTACAGTCATCCCTCTCAGTCCTTCCTACCCCTACTCTGAAGCACAGGGGTGCGGGGGGCTACAGTTGTCTCCCTCAGTCCTTGCTACTTCTACTCTGGAGCAGAGAGGGGGGCTGCAGTCATCCTCCTGAGTCCTTGCTACCCCTACTCACAAAAAAATAAACTGCAGAAGATGTTCCTGCTCTAATACAGTCAAATCACTTTGGAAAGTCTCTATTTCAGAAAAATAAAAAAAAACTGCTAAGCAGCGCAATAAAAGCTCCAACCCGAGTCTGCCTGTGCATACCTCTCAACTTAGCTTCAAAATGCAGAGCACAGGCCTTCCAAATACAGAGGACAGCACCACAATGTGCAGCAGTTTTTATTTTAAAGAATATGTTAAAGAATGGCATGCACAATAGGATAAGTAGTAAATAATGTTTTTTTATCGTCTTTCTGTCCATAAAAGAGCCAACATTATGTTGCATGTCAGTAAATGCACCCATGCCACATACACCATGCAAGGAACATTTGGCATTGACGAATGCTTCTTTGAAGTACTGACCTGAATCTCTCACACTGCCCTCTTGTTCCTATATGTTTATAGTTGCCATGAGAGATAATGGAGAAGTTAATGAAGGCATATCTTTGAACCATGAAGTTGTTTCAGGAATGAAAACTGGTGACATCATGCACTACAAATGAACCGATTAAAGGCACGAGTACTGTATGCTGAAAATTTGGGGCACAAATACTGAAAAATGCCCAAGTTATGCTACTAAGCTAAAAACCCCACTGAAATACATTGAACTGTATACCTGATTTCCTCAGTTCATGGTCCGGCATTGAAGAGTGCAGATGTCTCTGCGGTCTGGAGAAGATGATGCCACTGGACCGCCACTGGGTAAGTAAGGGCTTGGGGGATGCTGAGTGGGAGAGTCGGATGGTGGTGGGGGGGACTAACAATGAAACAGACAACAATGGATGGTTTTCTGTTTTACAGGGACCAAAAAAAACAAAAGCAACAACAAAACAACGAGAGACAGTTTTCTATATTATAGGTGATGATACTGGGGTATTGGGCACTCCCAGTGTCACTGTTACGTTCTGAGGGGTACAGGCAATATAACAACAATAGAACAGAAAAAACTATGATGGATGAGACTGGGGATTAGGCACCTCAGTGTCAGTGTTACTTGTTTTTAGGGGTGCACAAGAGGGAGGGGTCGGGTGGGGGAGCAGTTACAGGGTGTAAGCTACAGACATGGAGGGACGGTTTTCTTTGTTACAGGCAATATATAAATACAATTAAACAAAGGAAAAAAACTGTGGCACCACTGGAGGAATTGGGCACCCCCAGTGTCAGTGTTATGTTGGGGTGGGTAGTGGCTGCTGAGAGGAGGGTTGGATGGGAGGCCAGTTAATGGGGGGGGGGGGATGCAGAAACTGACATTGATGGACATGTTTTTTTTGTTTCTCGTTTTTTAGCAAGACTAAGGACAAGCTGCTCAGCTGTTCTCGGACAGCTTCATGCAAATCAAACGACCAAGCCCTCTCCGATTGGAACGGCTCGGTACTTTGAAAGACACAGTTTCAGCCCACCAAGCAGAGAGTGATGTCAGGACCATAGCCTGTAGTCACTGGTGTAGACTGCTGAGCCCTTGCTTTTGTGAACTGCAATGGCTCAGCAGTGACCCCCCCAGGAATCCCTATCATTGCCACTAAACGTTGGGTGCGCAAGTGCAGCCAACATAAAAAGTACTCCACTACTGAAAGAGAATGCCTTGCTGTGATATGGGCAATGGAGTCCCTTAAGTTTTATTTTCTAGAAGCTGACTTTATACTTAACAGATTACAATCCTCTCTGTTTGCTTAATCAAATGAAGGATAAGAATCCCAGAATCACAAGGTAGTACCTGGGACTACAGCCATTTAAATTCAAAGTGATGTACAAATCTGGAAAAGATAATGTCAATGCTGATTTTCTGTCAAGATATGGTTCAGGAATTGTGAATTCAGAAGGTTGGAAAAAAATGTGTGTGCTTAACTGAAACGTTTGCTGTAAAAGGTATTATGAAAAGAAATAACAATAGGTTCCCCCTTACAGGTGTGCGTGTGCGTGTGCGTGTGTGTGTGTGTGTGAGACATGGTTGGGTATGACCCTGAACCATTTTTTATGCAAAGAAAGTTAAAAGCAAGGATCTACTTTTGTCCTCTCTTATTTTGCCATGTGTCTAAGCTGGCCCGGTGGCGCTGAGGGTTGAGGCACTGGATGCCACACTGGCAAACCAGGTTCGGGAATGGACTCAGGTCGCCGGGGGTCGGCAGGTCACCGGGGGTCGGCAGGGAGGAAGAGAATCCAGCATTCAGAGGACTGTTCTCCTCTCCTGGGGTGGGTTGCGGGCTTCCATCGCTTCATAGCGGCCCCTGATGGAAATCTGGAGCCCTACATGGAGCGATACGGTAAAGGGGTGGAGTGGCAGTGGATGTCAGCACGTAGGTGTGCAAGAAGTCATTGCATGTCTGAGCTCCAGGGGAAAAGTTGCACAAGAATAGCCCTAGCCCGAGGGATAGGCGACGGCAGCCCCTCAAAGCCCTGCAGCAACACACCCAATACCAGGTTTGCCCGTCGGCTCTCTCAATCCCTCGCCCAACCCTGGCCCAGTACATTAGATTCTAGACAGATCGCCAGGGTGGAAGACAGCCCTGCCTTTGGGCTCAGAGCCAGGGAGTTCATCAGGCCAGATGTGGGTAGGGGTATCAGTCCTTGAATTCCCGATGGGTGTCTTCAGAAAGAGTAGTAAAGCAGCAGTGGTGCAGGGGTATGCCTGAGAGAGTTCCCGGCAAGCTGGTGAAGAAATAAAGTTAAAAAACATTGCCACATGTCTGTCTATTGCCTGTCTGACTGCACAATCTAATTTTTCTTGTTGCACCTAGGAATTGGTCACTCCAACGGTCCCCCAGTTTCCCGTTATCTCCCTTCTTTCACTTCCCATTTCTATTCTTTCTTCCCTCCTTTGCTTCTCTTTGGTTAAAAACATATATGTGAATCTTTATATTAAACTTGGGATCCCTTGGTTTGCAAATGTATACACTTATATTGCTGAAATGACTGCAGAAAGCTATTTGGGTTTGCTAGAAAGATAGCAGTCTGTAATACAGGGGGTTGACCTTGAGATGCATTTTGACCTCCACAAGCTTGTTTACACAACTGCCAACCAAAGACCAGTTCTGGGGCAGAATGTTCTATTTTGTTGCACCTGTTAAAAACTAGATGTGCTCTTCAGGCTGACCTCAGGAAAGAAACTGAGAAAGTTCTGGTACTTTTTGTGAGAAAGAGGAGATGCAGCTTGCAAAATCAGGATGCAGAGCTTAAACTGCCAGAAAAGACATCTTATGAAGGACAACAATGTTTTGTTGAGAGATTTAGAAAGACTGAGATTTAAATTGAGAGAGAAAAACTCTCAGAAGTAGGACTTTGTTTGTACTGCCTGTATGAAGAGCTATCCTGTACACTTTTAAATTTTTATTTTATTGTTACTGATAATAATAAAACATTACTTGTGAATTGTATAACGTCTCCTGGCCTGCTTGTGCTTCCTGAGATATGCCTATACGACAGGTGCATTGCATTATGTATCAACACTGGGGATTCTATTACTGTGCTCAGCACTGGAGCTTTCTTAGGGGCAGAAATATATATGGACAGTAGAGGCGGTGCCTACTGTGGAGTCTGGCCCTACTAGATGAACATAAAACATCCGCTCAGCAGTGGCTGAGGGGCCCCCCAATTGCCCACTGGGCCCAGAACCTTCTGGGGTGTCTTAAGATAGAAAAGGCCCAAATGGGCAAGAAGTAATATTTAGATCTGTCTGGTGAACCCTAATGGAAGCTTCAGAAAAGTACAGTTACATAAGAACTTACCATAACAGTAAATCTTCGAGAGGATCTCCTGCAGCAGGCCCCACCTATAGAAATACAGCTGCCACGCACTAGGACCACAAGGAAACTTTTCTAGCTAGCAGTCTACCAGGGGGCTGCCCACGCCAATGTCACACGATGACAATGGTGCTTCCCATACAAGTGGCCACACAGCCCCGCGTCCTCCTCAGTTCTCCCATTGGACACCATAAGCAGAAAATCAACAGCTGGCGAACTAAGGAACAGAGGTTCCTGCCAACAGAAGAAAAGCAGAAGGTTACTGACAAGGAGCAAGAGAGAGACAGACACAGAGAGTCCCCGAGACCAAGGGGGATAGAGGGAAGGATGGCATGGCCTACTGCAAGAGATCCTCTTGAAGATCTACTGCTATGGTAAGTTCTTTCGTAACTGTACTATCTTCATCGAGGGTATCTCTTGCAGCAGGCCACCCCTATAAATGAGTCCCAAACAGTTATGACAGCAGAGGAACCAGTCTGGGTTGTTGGAGACCATAAGCCTAAGGAAGAAGGCCCTGAAACACAGCTAGGCCAAAACCAGCCCTACCACTCGAGGCAATGTCCAGACTGTAGTGCTTGGTAAAGATGTGGAAGTACTCCAAATGGCAGCAGCACAGATCTCGGCAGCTGACACATTCCTGAAACAGGCAACAGGAGTAGCCATACCCCTAGTGGAATGTCCACGGACAGCATCAGGAAGTTCCTTATCGTACTTCCTATAACAGAAAACAATACAGTCTGACAACCATTTGGGCAGACACTGTTTAGAAACTTGCACGCTCTCTTTCCAAGGGGCAAAGGAAACAAGTAACTGCAAGGACTTCCTATAGTCCTTTGTGTGGAGAATATGATACCCGAGTATTCTATGTACATCTAAAATATGGAGCAATGTTTCCCCTGGATTGCATGAGCCGGGTAATAAAGAGGCAGGTGCATTGTTTGATTTAAAGTAAACTATGACACCATCTTGGGAAGAAACTTTAGGTTACTCACACATAAGAGCCTGCAGCTCCAAAATCATTTGGGCAGAAGTAACAGCAACTAAAAATAATGCTTTGCACAACAGAAAGCATTACTTGCAAGACGCATCTGGCTCAAAAGAAGCCAAAGTAAGTTTTTCTAACACAAAATTCAGGTCCCAAGGTAGGCCGGATTGCGAAGGGGCTTCAGATGAAGAATGTTCCTCAGGAAGGTACAGGACACTTCTGATTGTGCCACTGTACATCCCATCAACAAGCACATGAAACGCTGAAATAACTGACAAAAGCAACTTGATGGAAGAGTGCTTCAGACCAGAGTCTGAAAGCGACAGCAAGTACTTCAGAATCTGACTGCAGGACATGTGAAAGGATTCAGCTGCCAGCAGTGGCCTACAGAGCAAAGCGCTTCCACTTCATGGAAAAAGTAACCCTGGTGGAGGGCTTCCTAGCAGCCACCAGAATTTCAGCCACTCTCGGGGACACCCTGAATCTAGTCATGGCTATGTCTTCAGAAGTCTAGCATGAGGATGCAGAGACCTGAGGTCTGGAAGGAGCAGGGTGCTCTGTTCCTGGGAGGACAAACCTGTGCACAGGGGAAAAGACACTGGAGCTTTCACTACCAACTGCTGCAGTAGAGGAAACCAAATCTGGTGGGGCCAGAAGGGGGTGATGAGGATCATGGTGGCCCCCTTCCATCTGAAATTTGATCAACACCCTCTAAATCAGCAGGAAGGGAGGGAAGGTGTAGAGAAACCTCCCCTTCCAAGAGAGGGATGTGTCCCGCCAGAAAACTCCAGGCCCTGGGGCAAGCGAGCAGAAATACGGCAGTTTTGCATTCAGTCAGAACGCAAAAAGATCCAGCTCTGGATGACTCTACCTGTTGAACAGGTCATCTGCGACCGAGGTCAGCAGCTGCCACTCATGTATCCTGGACTGTGACCAGCGTAGCCTGTCTGCAAGGACATTTTAGATACCTGGAACATGGACGGCTGAGAGTTCTAGATCATGTTCTAAAGCCCAGTACCAGACCCTTATGATTCTTGACCCAGAGGGTGTGACTGGGTCCCCCCTTGCTTGCTGATGTAATGGGCTACATTGATGTTGTCCATCTGTACCAACAGATGTCCTGGGGACAGCTGCATCTGGAAGGCTCGCAAAGCATACAGAATGGCCCTCATCTCCAGGACGTTGATGAGAAGGGCAGTCTCCACTTTGGACCAAGTCCCTCAAGTCTGATGAGGACCCAAATTAGCATCCCAACCCAACCCCCGAAGCATCTGTGGTGAGAATCTGCTGAGGGGAAGGAATGAGGAAAGAAACCCCTTTCAACAGGTTGCTGGGTTCCATCCACTAAAGTAGCACCCATCTAACTGGAGAGCAGACCTGGACCGACTGTTCTGGGTCATCAGTCTGCTGATCCCACTGGACCCCGAGTGTTCACTGGGGGATGCTCATGTGCAGCCTGGCCAGAGAAACCGTGACAATGGCTGCAGCATCTGGCCCAAGAGCCTGAGGAAGGACCTGGTTGAAACATATCTGCTGTTGTAAAGCAGTTGGGCTTGAGCCATCAGGTGGTCCACCCAGTCCTGAGAGAGGAAAGCCATATCCCAAGCTGTATCTAGGACCATTCCTATGTACTGTAGGAGCTGACATGGGGTCAAAACTGATTTGAGTAGACTGACAGTAATCCCCCGATCACTGAAAGTACAATTATGTAAGAACCTACCTAGCAGTAGATCTTTGAGAGAAGCTCTTGCAGCAGACCAGCACTGCCAGGACTAAGCTGCCAGGTGCCAGGACCACATGGAAAACTTTCTAGCTAGCAGTCTACCACAGGGGACCGCCCACAACTGACGTGACCCTCTGACTTTGGCCTATCCTACAAAGGCTGGTGGTCCCCCACACTCTCCTCAGTTCTTTGGCCAGAGACCCAGAGTGGGCAGCAAAAGAAGAACTGAGGAGATACCCGAGAGGAATGGAGGAAAAAGGATGCAGAAAACCCATGCAAATGGAAGAGGAATACAGCAGAGAAAAAAAAGGGGGAAGGAGGATGGGAAAATTAGGGCCTGCTGCAAGAGCTCCTCTCGAAGATCTACTGTTACAGTATGTTCCTACATGAATGTGCTATCCTACTTCAAGGGAGGCTCTTGCAGCTCGCCAACACCAGTAGGACTGAGTCCCAAGTAGTTCCACTAGTGTAAAGGAACCAGCACCGGGAGGAGGTTAGACAGCTGCCAATGGCCTAAGAAAGAAAGCCCTGCAGAACGGCAAGGCCGAAATTGGTCCTGTGCCCAAGAGCAATGTCCAGACTGTAATGCTTGGTAAAGGTGTGGACAGAACTCCAAGTGGTGGCTGCACAAATGTCTGTAGCAGAAACATTCCTGAAACAAGCTGCAGAGGCGGCCATACCGCTGGTGGAATGGCCCTTAACCACTCCCAGAAGGTCCTTGTTGTAGTTACAGTAGCAATAAACAATGCAATTTGCTAACAACTTAGACAAACACCATTTGGAAACTGGGAGCACTCTCTTTCTTGGGGGCGAACAAAACAAACAACTGATCAGACTTCCTCGAAGTCTTGGTCCGCTACATATAGTATCGTAAGATTCTATGTACATCCAAAGTATGGAGCAATGGCTCCCCCCGACTGGAATACTCAAGATAATATACGGGTAAGTTGATGGATTGGTTCAAAGTAAACTCTGACACCACCTTGAGAAGAAACTTAGGATTAGAAAGCAAAGACACCCTGCCTTTGTGAAAAGTCAAATAAGGCTCCTTACACATAACAGCCTGAAGCTCGGAAATCCTTTGAGCAGAAGTAACAACAACTAAAAAGAGTGCTTTCCACGACAGAATGCGCAGCTCGCAGCTGGTTCAAAGGGTGGTAACATGAGCTTCTCCAACATAAAACTGAGCTCTCACGGAGGAACTGGGTCCCAAATGGGAGGTTTCTGATGCAGAATGCCCAGCTGAAAGGTGCAAGACACCTCAAGTTGAGCCATGGCTCTGCCCTCGATAGGTGCATGGTATGCACAGATGGCAGAAAGATGCACCTTGAAGGAGTACCCCAAGACTGAATCTGAAAGGGAGAGAAAGTACTCCAGCACCTGATTCACTGGAGAGCTGAAGGGATCCAGCCAGTGTCAATTAGCCCAAAGGGAGAAGTGTTTCCACTTCACGGCGTAAGTAGCTCTAGTGGAGGGCTTTCTAGTGGTCACCAGAACATCAGCGACCCTAGGAGAGACACCAAAGGGGACAATGGCTAAATCCGCAGAAGCCTCACATGGAGATGCAAAGATTTTAGATCCGGACAGAGCAGGGTGCCCTGGTCCTGGGACAGCAGGACAGTGCACAGGGGCAAGGGCACTGGAGGTTCCACCGCCAGCTGCTGCAGCAAGGGGAACTAAATCTGATCTGGCCAGAGGGAGATTATGAGAATCCTCTCCGCCCTTTCCAACTGGAGCTTAAGCAGTACCCTCTGAAGGACCAGGAGGGGAGGGAAGGCGTACAGAAATCTCCCCTTCCAGGAGAGGGACGATGTATCTTGCCAAAGAACGAGCAAAAAAAAGCTGCAGTTTTGCATCGAGTGGGGATGCAAAAAGGTTCAACTCTGGCTGACGCTATATGTCACATAGATCTTCGACCACTGGGGTCAGACGCTCCCACTTGTGAGCCCATGACCAGCAGCAGCTGAGACTGTCTGCCCTGATGTTCTGGATGCCTGGAATATGTACGGCTGAGAGCTTCAGACCATGCTCGATGGCCCAAACCCTCACTGCCTCCTGAGACAGGGGATAAGAGTGAGTTCCCCCCATTTGCTGATGTAATACACCATACACATGTTGTCCATCTGTACCAGCAGTGGACTGGGTTAGGAGATGAGTCTGGAAAGCCTGCAGAGCATACAGGACCACCTGCATTTCCTGGACATTGATAAGGAGACCCTGTTCCACTTCTGTCCAAGTGCCTTGAGCCTGGCGAGCCACCAAATGAGCTCCCCTACCTAGAACTGAGGCATCCATCACGAGAATCTGATGAGGGCCAAAATTTGAAAGCAAACCCCTCAAAATACGGTGGCTGGCTCTGGCCACCACAACAGGACTCTCTTGATGGGGTCAGAGACCATGACCGTCTGGTTCAGGCTGCCCGTGCGTTGATCCCATTGAACTCTCAATGTCCACTGAGGCATCCGCATGTGAAGGAGGGTGAGGGGAACTGTGGAAATGGCTGTTGCCATGTCACTCGAACATGTACGGCTGAGAGCTTCAGACTGTGCTCGATGGCCCAAACCCTCACTGCCTCCTGAGACAGGGGATAAGAGTGATTTCCCCCCATTTGCTGATGTAATACACCATACACATGTTGTCCATCTGTACCAGCAGTGGACTGGGTTAGGAGATGAGTCTGGAAAGCCTGCAGAGTATACAGGACCACCTGCTTTTCCTGGACATTGATATGGAGACCCTGTTCCACTTCTGTCCAAGTGCCTTGAGTCTGGCAAGCCACCAAATGAGCTCCCCTACCTAGAACCGAGACGTCCATCACGAGAATCTGATGGGGGCCAAAATTTGAAAGGAAGACCCTGGCGATGACCTGGCAACTGGAGGAGACCAGGTGGGCCTGGGCCATCAGGTGCTCCACCCTGTCCATGGGCAAGAAGGCCATGCCCTGGGTGGTGTCCAGAACTGCCCCCATATATGGGAGGCGCTGACAAGGAGACAGACGGGACTTCGGCTGACTGATGGTGATACCCAAGGTCTGATAGAGGCGGAAGGTGTACTCCAAAGTCAGGGCAAAATGGTCCCTGGAGGAGTCTGCTAACATCCAATCATCCAGGTAGGGGAATATGTATAAATCCTGTCTCCGCAGGGGAGCCCCTACTACTGCCAGGCACTTGGTAAAGACCCTGGGGCTGAGGAGAGGCCAAAAGGGAGAGCCCTGAATTGGAAATGGCCTCCTTGGAAATGGAAGTGGAAGAAGCGCTGATAAGAAAGAAAAATTCTAATATGTAGATACACATCCTGCATGTCCAGAGAACAGAGCCAGTCCCCCCGTGTAGGAGGGGCAAAAACCCTTGAAGGGTGCCCATCCTGAAGCATCTGTACTCTATGTAAAAGTTAAAATGACTCAGATCCAGGATGGTCCAGAGATCCCTGGTCCTTCTGGGGACTAGGAAGAAGTGAGAGTAGAATCCCCTGCCCCACTGAGCTGGAGGGTCAGGCTCCACAGCTCTTTTTGGCAAAAGTGCTTGAATTTCTTCCCAGATGAGAGACACATGAGCTAGGGGGTAAACAGAGTTTCCTGGAGGATCTTCTGTGGGCCACTCGAGAAGCTCTAGCATGTGGCCATGTTCCATGATATCCCAGGTAATGCCCCACTAGTTATCGTGGTGAAGGAAGAACTGACCCCAAAGCCCCCCAGAACCCTTTCTGGGGGGGGGGTCAGACAAGGAGTCAAGAGGTAGGGGCGGGTGCCAGGAGGGCAACTGCAGGGGCCAGAGGGGATCTGGTGGCAGCTGTGCAGGGGGCTGATGCTGCTTTGCATTTGCCTTGACCTTTGGCAAGAGGGCAGGTCTGCTTGTGGGACCAGCAGCGAAAAGGAGGCCACTTGACCAGTCTTAGGCTGGGTATGGTACATCGAGTGAATGGACCGGAGGGCACAGCCTGACTCCTGGAGGGAGGAAATGAGATCCTGCACATCCCCTCCAAACAAGACGGCTCCCCAACAGGGGGTGTCCAAAATGCTGGACTGCACATCTGAGGCAAGGCCGAACACCTGGAGCCAGGAATGGCACTAGAGACAGACACCTGTGGCTGCTCCCCTGCCCAAGGTGTTTACAGCATCACATGTGGCCTGAAGGATGTGGTTGTCCACATCCGAGCCTGCCTTAAGGAGCTGGGCTAGCTGAGTTTTTGAGGGGTCATTGGGCAAGGTCTGGACTATGTCCCTGGCTTGGTCCCAGAGGACATTCTGGTATTGGACCATATGGGCCAGGTAGTTAACGGCCCTGATACCCAGGGTGGTGGATGCAAAAACACGCTTGCACAGGTGGTCCAGCTGACTGGATTCCCTACCAGTAGGAAGGGCACTGATGTGCTTGGGCTTCTTAGTGTGGTCATGCACCGCACTGAAAACCAGAGTCAGCCTTGGGTTGGCCCCCTATAAAGGGCTTACCCGCTGGAGTGTGGTAGAGCTGGTCTGCCTTTTTGTGCATCGCTGGAATGGTAGAGTGATGGTTCCAAGCCACCCTAGTGACATATTCATACATGTCAATGGGGGGGGGAGACAACCACGGGGAGGGTGTCAGGTTTCTGCAAGTAAACAGCCAGATGAAGCCGCTCTGGGTTCTGTTCCTCTATTTCTCAGCCCATGGTGGCCTGGATGTGCCTCATGAAGTCCATGAAAGATGGATCATCAGGAGGGGACTTGGGAACCACTTTAGTGGGTTCTTCGCCTTCTGAAGAATCCCCTGGGGTGGAGGAAGACTCTGATTAGTCAGAATCCTCCTCATCTGGCTCCTCCAGCTCACTTTCAGCTGGCGGTAGTTCATCCTGTCAAGCGTCAAAGCCAACATCAGGTGTGGAGCCAGTGGACCCCGGTGTACGGGGGGCACCGGCACCTGAGTGCCCCTGATCCGATGACAGAAGGTTTCCAGCAGGCCGTCAAGGGGACACCAGAGGAGGGCCCCGAGGAGCGGGGGTCTGCTTCTGCATGAAAGTCCATCATGCACAAAACAGGGCATTATAGCCCACCAGGGAAGACTAATTATATACCGGCTAGACAGATAGGGGAAAGGTGGCATCGGGGCTGGAGGGGCCAGTATTGGGTATGCTGGAGTAGGGCCAGCCAATGCTGGCCGTGGGACCGGTGCCGGGCCCGTAGGCTGCGGAGTAGGCAGTACCTGCATCATGCCCACAGGCTGTGGAAGAGTAAGTGGTAACCACAAGTTGTTCTGTGTGCTGCAGAAGTAAAAGCAAATGGCAACCACAAGTTGACACTCCCTAAGGAAGGCCTAACCGCCGAAGCACTGGGGTTAGTAAGGTGTAGCTCTGGCTTGCTCTTTACTTAATAAATCACTGCGTTTGCACTGAAGTTTCTGTGATGAGGAGCATTATTTCCGTTTGAGTGCTATCATTCTGGTGTTGTTTGGAAGAGTAAGAACTGGCGCCGTGCCTGCAGGCTATGGCAGTGAAGGCAGCGGACCAGCGGGCACTGGGCTAGGGTGCCTAGGAGGAGAATCCACCAGCGCCTGTAGAGGAGAAACAGGCACCTGAGGGAAGGAGACCTCCCTTGCGAAGGCAGCAGTGATGCCAGGCTAGATGAAATGGCGGTAGTGTGCTGCGTGCATTGTCAAGACGGACTGGCACTGGACCCCGCAGAGGGGACCAGGTAGCATCTTGGCCGGGGGGGGGCGACGGCAGAGAAGCTGACGCCGGTCCTACCCAAGCCTGCTGGCCGAAAGCCCATGGATGTAATGGACCTGAGCATCAGGGGCTGAGCAGCAGGAGAAATAGCCCTCTGCCCCATGGAGCCGCCACCCGTGACAGACATAAGGACGGGTGGAGGGGCCACCGGCAGCCCTGCAGAAGTAAGGGCAGACAAGGCCATAGGAGCCAACCCCCCACAGGAGGCCAACCCTGATGCGGTCGAAGGTTTGTGTGGAGACTGCAAGCGAGAAGCAGACTGGTCCCGATGTTTGTGTTTGTGCTTTCCACCAGATTTTTCCAGGGACTGAGAGGAGGAGGAGGAGGAAGCCCCAGAAGACCAGGCTGGTGAAGCTGAAGAGCTCCTGGCCTGCAGCTCTGTTTCCAACATTACGAGCCTCTGATGAGACGGCTCTCCAGAATTTTTAGACAATGTCTTTCAGTGGCCTGGTTGAAGTTCTGGCAAATCTGGCAGGCTTCAGTGTTGTGACTGGGGTGTAGCTACAGTGGATACAAGCAGAGTGACCATCTTTTTCAGGAGTCTGTTTGCCACAGGTACACTTTGTGGAGTGGTCGAATGACGAGACAGGTGCAGAATACATAAACTCGATGACTAAAACTGAAAAATCAATGTTAAATCTGAAGAAAGAAGGAAAATAAAAAAGCACAATATGCGTGAGTAATGGCAGTCGACTATAGCTGCATCATCCACTGTGGGGTCCGACGTGGGCAGGTTGATGATGGGAAAAGAACTGAGGAGAGTGTGGGGGACAGCCTGCCTTTATAGGACAGGCCGACGTCAGAGGGTGACGTCGGTAGCTGATAGTCCCCTGCGGTAGACTGCTAGCTAGAAAGTTCAAGGCATGGAATTGGAAGTGCTCTCTCTGGAACTGAAATCTTAGGTACTGCCAGTGGGAGGCACCCACCTTAACATGCAGGTATGCATCCTGCATGTCGAGGGAGCATATCCAGTCTCCCTGATGCAGAAGAGGCAGCAGCCCTTGGAGGGTCACCATCCAGGACTTCTTGTAACGGATGTAGAAGTTGAGAGTGTGGAGGTTCAGGATAGGCTGGAGATTCTCTGTGCATTTGGGAACCAGGAGGAAATGAAAGCAGAAACCTCCCCCCCCCCCATCTCTCTGATCCTCAGGGACAGGTTCTATGGCTCTTTTTTTGCAGTAGTGTGTGAATCTCCCCCCGAGCACCGGGAAATGGCGGGGAGCCAACTAGTCTGAACTGGAGCTTGCTCCAGAGGTCATTCCAGGACTTCCAGAGTGTGGCCGTGTTCTATGAGCTGCAGGAGCCAGGCACCTGTGGTGAGCTCCCACCACCTGCTGAAGTGTAGGAAGAAATTAACCCCTACCACCACCTCCAGCTATACTGGAGGAGGGGTCGGGTAAGGAGTCAGGTCGAAGTGGCACCTGTGGCTGGGACCGTGCCTCCCCCCCTGGGGGCCTTCCCAGAGGTGATGGATGGGGTGGGCAGGGTGGAGACTGCTCTACATTTACCCTGAGGCTTAGGTCCAGGCTTGGGTCTGTGAATGGCATGGTGAAAGGGCACCCTCTGCCCATTTTCAGTTGGGTGTGATAAAAACAGTGGACTGACCACAAGGTCTGGCCAGAGGCTTGCAGGTCTGAGAATATGTCCTGCACATCCACCCCCAAACAGTTTATAGCTTCTAAAGGGGGTATTAAGGATGGACTATTGCACATCCTGGGCAAAATCTGACACTCTGAGCCAAGAATTCCTCCTAAGGCAAATGCCAGCTGCGGTTGCCTGAGTGGAGGCATTCGCGGCATCGTAGGCTGATCTCAGCAGGTTCTTAATGATGTCAGCCCAGACTGAAGGACCTGAAGTAACTCCTGTGTCTGAGGATCCTCTGGGATAGCCTTGGCTACCTCCTTGGCTTGTTTCCAGAGCTGGTTTTGAAATCTGACCATATGAGCAATGTAGTTTAAAACTCCAATGATCAGAGTAGCTGAGGCAATGGTCCTTTTGCCAATCAAGTTCAGCTTCCTGGACTCTTTGTCCGGAGGCAGAGAGTGGAGATGTTTAGGTTTCTTAGTCCAATCGTGGTCAGCATTAATAACCACAGAGTCGGCCTGTGGTTGCCCAGCAAAAAATGTTTTCCTGGGGCGCTGTGCAGCACAAGCTGACTGGTTGCATTCTACTTCCGCTCTGTACATTGAAATCTAAAAAGGCAATAAAAGCTCACATTTTGGAACTTTAATCCACTTTTCTGTAGACCACTGGGAAGAATACTCATACAAGAACAAAATGGGAAACCCTCGTCGGGACTGAGGCAAAATGACTGGAAAAGGGAAACAGGCAGCAGCGGGTCAGTCAGCTTATTTGCTAGCTGCAACTGAAATGGATTCCGGACAGAGTTCAGAGATCAAAACCCTACAAACCTTGGGTTCAAAAAATGCAGGGACTGATAGCTTCAGTTACAGACTTGAGCCAAAAAATGGATGCTTTCAATCACAGAGTCACAGTCATGGAAACCACAGTGGACTGTATAAAACCGGAGATGACTGCAGTTAAAAAACAGGCTGCCGCAGCTATAAGCGTGACTGCAATGATGTTGAAAGAGGAGCAGCATTTTCAGGCACAGCTGGAAACCTTGGAGAACCAGGCTCGGGCTGCTAATCTTAGAATTCTGGGTCTACCTGAGGAAACTGAATGAGATCATCCAGTTATGTTTGTAAAGAACTGGTTAGCTGAAAAACTTCAATCAGAAGGGGATCCAGACAGATTCCAAATTCAGAAGGTGTATCACATCATGCCACGTGGCTAGGCAAAGGCCGCAAATCACTCCTTGCACCCTCCTAGTGGTTACGACAGGAATGGGGGAATGAGACCATGTTTTGGCACTCGCAAGGAGAAACAGCCGATTACACAAGATAGTCAACCAATACACATATTCCCTGATATCAGCTAGATGACAAGACAACAGAGGAAGAAGTCTGATGGGGTCCGTCGCATCTTAAAGGAAGCCAACTTACCACATTTTATCATCTTCCCTGCTTGTATGCATATTGTACACCAGGGCAAGGTGTGGGCCTTCTCGGATCCTGTGGACGCAGGCAGATGGGCAGAGAAGCTGCAGGCGGAACTCCAGAAGGGGAATATGGTGGACGAACAGATCAGTGAAGAAGACAGCAGATTAGGCCCGACTGCCTGAGAGCCTCTATCCCTCTCTGGACTTTGAACTACAACTTTGCCCCTGTTGGCACAAATGGTACTTTTTCAACACAAATGTTGACTTGAGTTCAAAATAATGTTACAGTTAAATGTATTGTTTCGTAATATAGCTGCATCTCCCATTTAGGAGACCCTATTTTGAGTGTACCCACCTGACTTCTCTTTCAGCAGTCGACCAGAGTCTTTGTTCCATATGTTTATTGCCTTTTTACTATATGGGGTTTTGAATCAATATTCATACAGATCAGAAATGTTATTTAGATGCTTAAACTATTTTTATAGCGTGCAATGATAATTCATTTTATTGGAATCATTTAGGAGACAGGCATGGCAAAATTTTCTCCTGGTGGGGTAGTTCTATGAGGGACATTACGTTGGAAATTAAATTTAAGGATATAGCCATGCGGCTCATGGGCTTCGTCTCAGTTACTTTAATATAACATTAGTCCTATTTCTTACATAGATTGTTGTGGGCCCCCCCGATGTTGTATCACTAATATGGTAGATGCATTAAAGTTTTCCTGTGATTAAGGGGCTTATAGCCCTCTTGGCATTGTACCTCCTAGGACTGTAAACCATATGGAAAGTAACTGATTGTACATCAGTTGTTAAACTAATAAATATAAACTTAAAAAAAAAAAAAAAAGGTTTCCCTGCAAGCGCCTAGTACAACTTGTCCACCTTCCTGGGCATGGCAGGGATCAGGCTGGGTCTGTACCAGGCAGCCATGGTTGCATCCTCAAAAGGCTCCATTGGGGGGCTATGATAAGAGATGGAGAGTCTGGCAATTCCTGGAGGTGGGATAGATGACATTAGGCAGGGTTCTGTTCCTCAGCTTTGAACCCTGTAGCAGCCTGCAACAGCCGCATAACCGAGATAAAAGAAGGGTCATCGGGGGAGACTGAGGATATACCTTAGGGTCTCATCACCCCTGGAGGACACCGTGGAAATGGAATGGGAGGGGCTATCATCCCCATCATCCCAGTCGACATCTTCCTCGTCATCAGGAGGAAGAAGGTCCAGGTGGTACTCGTCATCATCGCCCCGCACAGGAGGAGGTAGAGTGGGTGTCAGGGTGTGAGGACTAGGCCTGTCCTGAGGGATGAAAAGGTACGGGGGTAGCGTAGTAGGCCCTGGCGGCAGCAGCCCTTGTGAAGATGCAAGGCGAGCTCGCATGAAATCCCAATGGGAGAAGAGCACAGATAGAAGGTCCACTGAAACTGGCATCAGGACACCGAATGGCTGCGAAGGCAAGAGGAGCCAGAATTGGAGGTGGAATTGGAGAGGGTAATGAAGCAGGTTCAGGTACTGGCATTGGCCCTATGGCCTGTCGTGTTGTCAGGTTCCTAGGAGGAGAGGATGAGAGAAGCGGCTGTGGGTGATGCTGAAGGAGACTGGGACCCCAAGGCTGAGGCCTGGGCTGTAGAAACAACCAAATGTGGTGTCGGGGGAGTAGGCTGGGCCCTCAAAAATGCCGAGCCAGTGCCAGCCGAGCCTGACTGATGACCCACAGAAAAAAAGGGCCTGAATAGCAGAGGCTGAAAGGTTGGTGGGGCCATGGCAGAGCCAGACTCCGAAGAACCCACACCTGTCAGAGTAAGATTGGTGGGTGGGGGCTGCCACAGCAAGCCTTGTGGAAGAGAGGGTGCTGGTGGCAGGGGGGACCGCTCCTGAAGTGGAAGATGGCCCCACCATGGTCAACACTCGATGGGGCAACTGGGAACAATCCGTGGAAGACTGCTCCTTAGCTTGGTGTTTATGCTTCCCAGCTGACTTGTCCTGGGCCTTGGATGAATGAGAACTCGAGGACAAGGTCAGCTAAGCGGGGGAACTCATGGTTTGAAGCTTCTTTTTCACGAGGGCAACCTTCTGTTGGAGCAAGAAGGTCTCTAGGATCTTCTGGTGGAGCCTCCTAGTAGCCTGGTTGAAGCGGCATCAGAGTTCACAGGCCTACACGTCAGCGGCGGCAGCGGATGCAGGCATCATGGCTATCCCTCTCAAGAAACTTCTCCCTGCAGGCACAAATTCGAAACAGCTTCTTCTCAGAGGCAGAGTTTGGCATAAAAAGGAGGAACAAATCACTTTGAAAACAAAGTGATGACAAAAGCTAGAGAGAGAAACGAAAATAATAAAACTGAAAAAGATGGTCAACTGAAGCTGGCTGTATCTTCAGAGAAGTCCGACGTGCGAAGGTTGACAGCAGGAAAAGAACTGTCCACGCTTATACTGGCAGGGTGTCAGCATGTGATGTCAGCAGGGGCAGGCAGCCCCGTAGACTGCAAGGTAGAAAAGTTTCTGTGTGGTCCTAGTGCCTGGCGGGTGTAGTTTTATTTTTTTTTTTTTAATATGTATTTTAAGCTTTTATACCCCTGTTTTTTCCACCTTGAGTCCAGGGACCCCAGCAGACATGGCAGTACGTGCACACGGAGGTGCACATGCACTCCAGGTAAAGGATCAGCCCCTTCCACCCCACCCCTGGCTGTCGCTGCACCCCCCCAGCCCAAACTGCCATCCATCCTCCATCGGGTGGCAGCCAAAGGCTGAGGAAAACCCTCATCCCTCCCTGGGACCTGGGAGAGGAGAGGAGAGGAGGAGAACCACCTCGTAGCAACTCAATCCTGCTCCATGCCTTTCCCCCAGCCGACCCCCGACAACCTGGGCTTGTTCCAGAACCCATGGTGCGAGGTGTGGCATCCAGTGCCTTAGCACCACTGGGCTGGCCTGACTGCTGTAGTTCTATAGGTGTGGCCTTCTGCAAGAGATACCCTCGATGAAGATAGGGAATATTCCCTGTATAGTCTAATGTGATCCTATGATGTTATCTGCACCTGCCTATCCATCTGTAGACCCCATATATGGTACCATATGGTACCCTTAGCTTGCACTGTCATTAGCATTAACTCTGCTCTGCTAGAGTAATCATTGTCTTAAAATATTGGTTCGGCAGATTGGGTGCTGTTTGCTACCACCCTTCTTCTGGGCTGAATTCTGGGTTGATGCTTCACCTTATGACCTGCTCTCATTGACTATCCTTGTACCTGATTGTAGTGCTATATGCTCTATTGTGCTACTGTATACTGCATTATTTATTCTGTAACTACCAGGCCCTCCTTGAAAATGAGCTTGCTCAATGGAGTTTCACCTGGTTAAATAAAGAATGACTGATTGATACACTGTATAACTTAATATGCATAAAGGATGAAAGGTAAACATAAAAATCTAGAAACACAGACAATGTTGGCAGAAAAAGACCATCGGACCATCCAGTCTACCTTTTTCTACCTCGTGAGCTATTGTCGGGACAAAGTTTTCGCTCTGGTCTCCCCTCCCTTGCTCCCTGACTACTGCCACCCCCACCCCGCTAATAATTAAGGCCTTTACTCTGTCCCAGCCATGACTGAACCCATTAATGGTTTTTGTGCCCACCACCTCTGCTGGTAGACTAAGTCCCTCAACCATTACCTGCCTATTAAAGTACTGTGTAGAATAGATTAACAGTGATTCATCATATACTGTAACCACTTCTATTACAGCTGTTTACAGAAGTATATCGAATAGTGGTGTACTTGTGTATGTACTTATAATGTATGGTGGAATGTTGTTGTTTGTAAAAATCCGGCATTTTACAGGGTTCTTGCACCCTCAATGTGACATCACGATGTTGTATAACATCATAGGTATTTCACATCGCTGGTACAACAACATGGGATGCGTTCATGCATGCGTGATGCGCGAACCTCAGATCTTCCAGAACCGGCCGCAGCAGTGAGTACTGGATCCATAACAGAGTTGCAGTGACTAAAAAAAAAAAATAAAAGTTAGGATCACGACTCACTGTTTTATGTTCTGTATGTGGACCATACACTATACAAGATAATGTAAGGTCCACGATCAGTAACAAGCGAGTTTTGCCATCTTGAGACTGCCAAGGCAACCGAAACCTCTTGAGCTTCGCTCTTAAGGTTTAAACGGTCGCCGTGGCAACTTCTCGATGGCAAACACGCTTGTTATCGATACATTATCCTCTGTTTGTTCCTTTTGAAATTCAATAAAGAGAGTTTAAAAAAAAATATATATTTTTCCAGAATTAGCCCAGAAGGAGGTGAGGGACAAAATGTGGAATACATACAGAATAATGCTTGGGGAAGTGTGGTTAAGGAGGATTTTATGCACACCTGAGGTTTATGATGCCTCATAAACCCCAACGGCAAAGCCTGAGGGGTTTATCTGTGCATCACACCAAGGGTGTGCATAAAATCCAAATTACCACAGTTTCCTGTGTTTTATTTTTTATATTTACTGGTTACTGATGGTTAATTGAGAAATTGAGAGATGAACTCTTTTTCTGTGAAGAACATTTATTTCACTTAAACAAAACAGGGTAAAACTGCAAAATCAATAGGTTGTAAGAATGTAAGAACAGCTGAACCTTTTGTTTTTTTTTCTGAAGAGCTTGTAACAAGTGCTTTAACAGAATTCATTACATTTTAAACTTTTTTTTTTTAAAATATTTTCCACCTCGTTTCAGCTAGGAACCTTCAGAGTGGTTTCTGAGTTAGACGTTTATGCAGTTCAGTGAAACAGAATGGAAAACTTAACTGGAGGGAAGTTTTCAGTGAAAAACAGTCTTTTCAGATGTTGTTTTTCCCCCCCGTAGCTTTTCTTCATTTTTTGCACGTACAAGCCGTGTCTCAGTTTTCTGTGAGGAGTGCAAGTGGACCGTCAGCGTGAGGACACCTTCTCAGAGAACAGCTGAGGGAGACCCGTGCCTGTTTGTGGTAACTGTGGTTTACGGAACTCCGTAATTCACAAGTGTGGATTACGGAGTTTGCGCGGGTCTGCCAGCAGTGGTTTATTGACTAAAACCAGTAAATATATCACACAAATACCTCAGGTTTGATAATCCAGGACTTATACAATATAAAATGGCTAACAATACATATTATACACCAGTAAAACTTTGCAAGATGAATAGACTAGAGTCTGACACCTGCACAAGATGCCAGCCACACCAACAAGCACCAGCTGTTACACATCAGAAAGCGGCTTTAACAGAAAGATACATGTTTACTGCCAGGGTTTTTGGCGTACTTTTAACAAAGACTATGAGCACTGGGCAGATATTGGACTGGCAGGGGCTTTAACTTTAAAAGGGCATTCCAACATAAACAGAACCAGGCTATTTGGAGGATAGGAGGGCTTTTTAGTTAAAAATGGGAGGGATTTCGAGCTGAGCAGATAACAGGAAGGGACACTAATTACTGAACAAACTAACCTGTTGTAAAATATTTTTCTTGGCCGGTCCGGTGGCGCTGAGGATTTAGGCGCTGGACGCCTTACCTCGAGCCACGCCGGCAACGCAGGTTCAGGAACAACCTCAGGCTATTGGCAGCCAGCACAGTGGGGGATGAGGGGTAGGGAGGGAGCAGGATTGAGCAGCCGAAAGGCAGCTTTCTTCTCCTGGGGTGGTCTTCGCCCCCGGTAGTTCCACTCCCATCGGGTGGAGGTCCAGTGGGTAGCACAGGCAGGAGAGGGCGGCAGTGCAGTGGGAGGGTGCCCAGGGCCATGGCATGCACATGCCACCACATGCGCGCACACGCCCAGGGCACGGGAGAAATTGGGGGAAAAGCCAATAAAAATCTATACAGAAACTATATATATATATATATATATATATATATATTCTTCTTGTCTATGGTAGGGCACACTTCTGCAGGTTGGGGGTTGGAGTAGCAGGAGGGTTGCATGACAGTTGCATGAAGGACCTACAGTGACTCAGCAGATAGTGCAGGGGAGAGAAGTCTATGATTAAAAGCTCAAGGAGTCTATCTCAGGGGCGCATTTCCCTCGTCAGCTGTTTGCTAAGGGAACAGCCATCAGGAGGGGATTTTAAAGAAATAAAACCCTAACACACAAAGAGCTAGCTGCAAGTGGAAGGCTTGAAAGGTTCTTAACCTGTGGAGGAGCAAATCCTCAGTGCACTTGACCACACCAGCAAACGCTGGATGCTACATTCTAAATGACACCAGGAAGGGGATTTAACAGAAAACAGATACACACCCAATGCCGGGTACTTGGTATGCTTTTTAACAAACACTACAAGCACCAGCAAGCAGATATGGGGTGGGCGTTTTAACTGATAGTCACCAAAAAAAGAAATGTAAACATAAACAGAATTGGGCTATTTGGAGGGCAGGAGGGATTTTTGGTAAAAAATGAGAGGGATTTCAAGCTGAACAGATAATAGGGAGGTATAGCTAATTACAAAACAAACTAACCTGTTGTAAAATCTTTTTCATGTCCACAACAGGCCGAACTTCTGCAGGTTGGGGGTCGGAGCAGGAGGGTCATGTGACAGACACAAATCAACAGCGGCTCGACAGTAAGTCCCACCTAGAGGAGGTCCTATCTGGAAGATACAAGGTACCACTCCTAATGTGCCCCATTCACATTCATGTCCCAGAGCGTGAGTGGAACAGAATTAGCACCTTAGGCAACAGCAGGCATGCAGGAAACTGCTGGTCCAGTAAGGTAAGGTAATCGTTTGCTTGCTGCTACCTATGTAATGGATTACGGATACTAAAGCACCTGTCAAGTAAGAATAGTTGTAACAGCCTATCTAGGTTAAAGGTAAAGAGAGGGATAAAAGAAGTGAAAGGATAAAAACTTAAAGAGCAGCTTCTTACTTTTCTACTGCTGCCCCCCCCCCCCCCAAATAAGCTTAGATGGCCCCAAGTAGATTGCAGCACTAATTTTCATTTATTTCTGCCAGTATTGAAAAAGGTAAGGGATTGTATTTTCCTACGTGGAGCTCAAAGCCAAAACGCTGCCACTTCCTTACTGTGAGACACACCCCTACGCTAGGACGTGTTGTGATGTCAGTAAATGGAGAGCACAAGCGCGTACGCCATAAAGTAGAATAGGGACTTTTTAAAATGCTTTTTATTGCAATTTAGAGTTCCAAATGATAAGAAATCAAGGCCACCGCTTGATTAACAAGAACCATGGTCCGGGACCTTTATCCACGTTGGGGGTGGTGTACAGACCACCAACACAGGGGGGAGGAGTTAAACAAGGTTTTGGGAGAGGGCACTGGCAAAATGGCAAGCAAAGGGAAGTACTGATTATGAGGGACATTAATTTACCGGATGTAGACTGGAGCATTCTGGACACAGCTATGACAAGAAGCAGGGCCATCCTCGACTTCCTTCAGGGGGAATTTGTCAGGCTGCTGGTTACAGAACCAACTGGAGATGAGGCAGTGCTGGACCTGGAATTAACGAACAGGGACAGAACTGCAAGTGTCAAAGTGGGTAGTCCCCTGGGTACAAGCGATCACAGTATTGTGTGGTTTGGCATACAAGTTGGACAAAGGAAAAAACACACTAAGACAAGGATCCTGAACTTCAGATTTTAAGGAAATGGAAGACTGCCCCAGTAATTACTTCGGGGGGGGGGGTGGCCAAGGAAGGAGTGGACACCCAATGGATAAAGATCAAGTAGAAAATAGCTAAGACAACGGCATGCTGTTTGAAGGAATTAAGCAAGGGAAAGAGGAAGAAGAGGCCACTATGGTTTTGAAAGGAGGTGGCTAACTCCGAGAAGGAGAAAAAGAAGCATTTATGTAGTACAAGGAGACCCAGACAGACAGGGAAGTACATCTGGAAAGACAAAGGGAGGCAAGACGGAGGGTGAGGGCAGTTAAGGCACAAAATGAGGAAAGGATCACCAAGAAGGCCAACAAAGGGATAAGACTTTCACCAGGAACATGAGTAAAAAGAGGAAACCAAGGGGGGATAGTGAGAATCGGGGTGGGGGACTGGGCAAAACATGATCAGGAAAAGCAAATTTATTTTTTTTTTTCAATTTTTATTCTCCCCGACCCCCTGCACTCGCATCCTCGGGGAGTCACCAAGGCATCTGTCCCCTCTTACCTAGCCGTGGTGTCCCCCCTCAAGCCTTGGTTGTTTCTCCTCGAAGGACGAGTAGGGCCCACACACCCCATATCTTCTGGTTTCATCAAGCAACCAGGAAGGTAGAGGACTGTGATCTGTGCCGGTGCTCCATCTCGCCGGAGAGCAGGAGGCTGTTTTCTGGTGTTCTGCGGTCATGACACGTGCCGTGACATCAAGACATACTCTCAGACATCTGTCACACCCTTCCCCTCTGAATGGCTGGAGCTTGCTGTAACTCTGGCTTGAGGCCAGCCAAGCATCAAGCCTTGTCCCCCCTCCTGCCCTGGAGAAGGCGAGCAATCGGGCCTCAAGCCTCCGTCCCTGAGCCACCCTCCAACTCCCTGGGCTGGTTCCCAGACCGGGTGCATGTCGTCAAGCAGCAGCTACTGCTGCATTGGCGGGCCAGCTAATTTTAAATGTGTACTTCTGCTCAGTCTTCACAATGGGTGGGGGAGGGGAGGTGGGCCAACATGTATCAGCAGGTATGGGGAGGAAGTGGACGCAAGTCCATTTTTTAGAGGACAGACTCCAAAAGGGACTGGAAGCCCTAAAGGAGAACAAGGCACTGAGACCAGATGGATTTCACCCAAGGGTTCTGAAAGAATTCAGCAAGGTTT
Source organism: Neoceratodus forsteri (assembly GCA_016271365.2). Classification (NCBI taxonomy): domain Eukaryota; kingdom Metazoa; phylum Chordata; order Ceratodontiformes; family Ceratodontidae; genus Neoceratodus; species Neoceratodus forsteri. The sequence continues at coordinate 957,446,258 of CM028130.1, read as the reverse complement.
TATCTGCCCCTCTGGCAAGAGTATTCAGCACCTCATTGGAAATGGGGGTAGCTCCAGAGGACTGGAGGAGGGCTGAAGTGGCAGAAGGGAGGAGGCTAGCAACTACTGGCCAGTCAGTCTCATATCAGTGGTGGGGAAATTAATGGAGACCGTTGAAGGAGAGGCTGATGGGGTACCTGTAGGCAAATGGGCTGAAGGACCAACAGCAGCACTGTTTCACAGAGGCGAGGTCATGCCAAACAAAACTCATAGATTTCTTTGACTGGGTGACTATGGAGGTGGATCGGGGAGGGCAATGAATGTGGCCTATCTGGACTTCAGTAGGGCTTTCAACACTGTGCCACACAAGAGGCTAGATAAAAAACTAAGCAACCTGGGGAGAAAGTTGTAAGCTGGGTATCAAACTAGTTGAAGGATAGGAGGCAGAAGGTGGTGGGAAATGGCAGACACTCGGGAGGCGGGCTAGTGATCAACAGGGTGCCACAGGGATCAGTACTGGGATGGGCCCTCTTCAATGTCTTCACAAGTGACACTGCTGAGGAACTGGAGGGGACGGTGTATCTCTTTGCAGATGACACGAAAATCTGCAACAGGGTGGACTCTCGGGAAGGAATGGAGAGAATGCAAAGGGAGCTGGGGCATCTAAAAGAGTGGTCTGGGGGTGTGGCAGCTGGGTTTCAGTGCCAAAAATGCAAAGTCAAGCACCTGGGGTGGGGAAACCTGTACAGTCACCAAGAAAGGGATCTTGGGGCAATCATATCCGAGGATCTCAAGGTGGCAGGGCAGTGTGACAAGGCAGTAGACAAGATTGGTGGGATGCTGGGGTGAAAAGAGAGGGGGATTACTTGCATCAGAAGGGAGTTGGTGTAGTCACTGTACTGCTCACTAATGAGACCCAGCCTAGAGTACTGTGTCCAGTTCTGGAGGCTGCACCTCTGCAAGGACACTGACAGGGTGGAAGCAATCCAGAGGAGGGCCACCAAAAATGGCGTGGGGGTTGCATGGGAAGCCACACGAGTAGAGGCTGCCGGATCTCAACATGTACTCATGTATGTACAACATGTAGACAAGCAGCCGGGAGTGGAGTTGCTGTACCGGCAGGAAGTGGAACTGCTCAGGTATCAGGTGAGATCGGTGGCTATGGACGGGAGTCGGTCTGAAGGCAACGGGGGTTGGGGGGTCTGTGAGCCAGGGATCCTGCGTTGTGGGATGAAGATTTGACTTCAGATTCTACTATATAGTTTCCGGGTTAGTTTGTTTGGCTTGCCCAGTGAGTATCACTAAATCGGCCGGTTGGTAGGGCAGCTGCCTGAAAAAATTATTTTCTGCAGAGACTGGCGATGACAACTCCACAGTTGGTGGGGGTTCCCCATTTTAAAGACCTAAAAAAATTCACAGGAAATGGGTGGCGAAAGCACCATTTCTGCTGTTACAGTTTTCCCTTCACTAACTGGTTGCTGCTGTTGTTACCATTTAAGCAGTGGTGGGAGCACTGCTGGAACTGCCCTCACAAACTGGGACCTGCTCTGATCTGCAGAGATTTCACTTGCAATTATTTTGTGACTACTTTCTGGACATTTCTCCTCTGGCAGTCCACTGCATGGATTCTCCTTTAATTTTAAACTCTATCCATAATTTAATAAGTTTGACCTGTATGGCTGGGGAGAGGGGTTGGCGTGCATGGTTTTAGCTTAGTGGCTGAATGGTTTCTGTATGTGGTAAGAGACGCTGCATTAGAACTGGCTGATTGATTGGTTGGATGTGTACAGAATAAGGTGAGCAGAGGTTGTCTATGTTTAGTAATAGGGAGGTCATTTTCATTTAACATAGAAACATAGAAGTTGACGGCAGATAAGGACCATAAGGCCCATCCAGTCTACCCATTTTTTCTACCTTATGAATGTGCCATAGGCCTTTACTCTGTCAATGGCCTATCTAGTCATACTCATCTGCATTGCTCCCTTACGCCTATCCCATGCCTGTTTGAAGCCCTGCACTGTATTCATAGCCACCACTTCCTGAGGTAGGCCGTTCCATGCATCCACCACCCTTTCTGTGAAAAAGAACTTCCTCACATTACCCCATAATCGGCCTCCCTCTAATCTCATGCTGTGTCCTCTTATCCTGCTATTTTTCTTATATTGAAACATATTAGACTCTTTCACCTTGTTAATGCCCTTAAGATGTTTGAATGTTTCCATCATATCACCTCTCTCCCGCCTTTGCACTAGGGTATACATATGGAGCTCCGTTAATCTGTCCTCATGTGTTTTCTGATGCAGTCCCTGCACCATTTTGGTTGCCCTTCTCTGGACTGCTTCCATTTTGTTGGTGTAATTTATTTATATTTTTTGAGGAGGGCTGGGTAAATTAAGTGGGGTAATTTTAATTTTGTTGTATCAGCAGTCAGAGATGTGCCTTAGTTTCAGACCTGCGAGTTACTTACTCAATGTACTGGCTGCTTGATCTCCGCCCTTTCTCTGGCCCCCCCCCCCTTTACCAGCTGCAGCACTTTAGGGAGGTTAGGACTGGAAGAAGACAGGATGGAGGGCAGTGGGGTGTTGGTGGTACAGCGGCGGCGAGCTATCTCGGGGTGGTCAGGACCAGGAGGTGCCCTGAGGCAAAATGGGGCCGTGAAAGAGGCCAGACATGTCTGGTACCCATTCTCAGGGTTCTCACCAGGCCGAGCTGGCAAGCAGCCGTTGGGTCAATGTTCTCCAATAGTCCCCATCAGGAGGTTCTACACAATGCTAGATCAATGAGGAACAAGAGCACAATTATGGCAGACTTGATTTCCTCGGTCGATCTGACTTGCATTACAGGGACCTGGTTGGGGGATGATGCAATTCCAGTGTTGGAGGTGTCAGTACGGCTGGGTTCTCTGTGATGTACTGCCCGAGGAGGGACCGCAGGGGTGCGGGTGTGGCCATCTGTTTTAGATCCGACCTGAACTTTTCCGTACACCCAGTGGGTTAAACCTCGTTGTTTGAATGCACGGCCATGCACCAGTGTTCAAGTGCAGGTTGTAGGTTCCTCCTCGTATACCAGTCTCTGAGGCACGGGGGGGGGGACTTTCTGCATGAAGTTGCAGACTTCGTCACCAATAGGGTGTTGGAGTCACCCAGATGGTTGATTCAGGGTGATATCAACGTCTGGGTTGACAATGAACTCTTGCATTTTAGCTAGGACTTCCTCCAGACAATGACGTCACTGTGCCTCGCGCAGACTGTTGCTTCTGTGGCTCACAGCAACGGCCATGCCTTGGAATTGGTGTTCTCACTGGGCCTTGAGGCCACTGACCTCAAGACTGATCCAGTTGTTTGGTCCAATCATTGCATGGTGGAGTTCTCGTTTGAGGCCCCCCCCCCCCTTTAGTGCATCCCCTGTGGAGACGGTCCATTACTTCCCTTTGAAGGGGTTGTCCCCAGAGGAACTAATGGCGGTAATGGACTTTTCTGGTGTGAGTGTTGCTTGTATGAAGGGTGCATGTGAGGAGGTGGCAACAGTGCTGTCTCCAAGGCACTCGACTCAGTTGTACCAATCTATATATGACCCAGATCTTCTTGCTTGAGACCCCCATGGTTTGACAGGGCTCTCAAGGACATGAAGACCAGGGGTCAGAAGTTGGAGCATTGTTGGCAGAGGTCCTTATCCGAGGAGGATAAACCTGCTTTGAGAATTCAGTACAGTGAATATCAAAGGGCAATCAACCATAAAAAGGCAGTGTTCCTGTCCAGTGAGATTGCTGCAGGAAAGAACAGACCAGCTTTGCTATTTCGGACTGCAGATAGGTTACTTCACCCTGTCTGTCTGCAGCCGAAAAGAGCACCTTCAGTCGCTCAGTGTGAGGAGTTTACTCTGTTCTTCTCTGGCAGGGTGCCCTCCATTAGGGCTGGGATCTCTCCAATGGGGCAGACATAGCCCGTAGTGGTGAGCCATGCATTTTCAGAGGCACTCCTATTGTTTGGGGGTGAGTTTAGGCTGGTGGGGATGGCAGAGGTCTGTGAGGTGATCTCCGCTGGCACAGCCCACGTACCATGAACTGGACCCAGGCCCAACAAATCTCTTAATGGGATGTGTCGAGTTAGTTGGTCCAGGGTTCGCTGAGATTGTCCGGTGTTCGCTTTTGGAGGGTTATTTCCCCAGCGCCCTGAAAGAGGCACTGTCTTTCAGATTACACATTAAACTGAGGCCCTGTCTGTCTGTTCGGGTGGTTGTTCAGGTGGACGCTGAAGATCCCCTGGCACGTCTCAAAAACAGTAGGGGAATTGTCTCAGTGCCCTGGTCAGATTTCCCCTATTAACTAAAATACCACAAACAGCTTAATCTGGTTCAATTTTAATTGGTTTCCATCTGTATCCCCCACACACACACACCATGGCACAAGCCTGAACATAGGCAGAACTGCCTTGCCCTTATTTCCTGGTCAACAAAAATTAAACAAATAAACTAAATAAATTAGTGGGTGTACCAAAGTACCACATCACACAGGTAGCAGTCAGCACTAAAAAGATAATACTGAGGCACTGGCTTGACAACAATGTCCCATCATTTAAGGAATAATGTGACACTACTGTTCATTTACAGTATGGCATCCTGCAGCGCTTGCGGCATCTGCATGGAGAAAAAGATTGCAAGCGTCAACCATGTTTCAAAGAAAGTCATTATATGTCCTCTTGCTGTTAGAGAAGTAAAAGGGATAATAAGAGATAATATGTGCTATATGACAGACTAGTGTAATGTGTTCCTTTAAACTTGCACTGCCATATGCTAACTTCTTCTAACTTAAGTTCATGAAGACTGGTGAGGTAGGATGCAACAACAGATTAATCCCAGTACAACTGAAAGAGACTCAACAATAAGTAAACAAACAAGCATTTGTCAGTGCTGAATGTTGCCTTTCTTTGGCATTGGTAGTGCAGGAGTTAGAGAGATGCATAACAGGAATGGCAGTGAAGTGTGGAACTGATGCCAACCCCACCCCACCCTGCAGAGACTGAAAGGCACTGAGGTATGTCTTTGGGTCACTGGCCATAACACTCACACCATTTCACTTCACTTCACCCTACCCTGCAGACACCAAAAAGTGTAATGGTGTGCCTTGGGGTCTTCAGGGCTTACGCTCACCCCATTCCATAAGGAAATACATTGAAATGGGTGCAGTATATGAGAATGGGGTGAACTTTGGGGCACACCTCGATGCCTGTCACTGGCTGCAGGGTGGGGGTGCAATGGTGTGAGCATTACAGCTGACAGTCCCAAGTCACACCCCCGACGCCTGTCAGTCTCCACATGGTAGGGCGTTATGGTTGGAGCCTCTAACGCTCAAGGCAATTGTTGGTATTTGCACTCCAAATTTTCAACATGGGTTTTTTGTGACCCCCATCTCATGAACAGTGGCACTATCAGTTCGTTAGCGGAAAGGTGATTTTGACAGCGACTGCACCATTTAAGGCCACAGATGGAAAACACATTTCGCCAGGATGTGAAAAATGACAACTGTACTGTTCATGAGGAGGTGTAAAAAATGGCAATGTTAAAAAATCTGGAGTGAAAATATGAAAGAGTGGTGAAGTCAAAAGTGTTCGTAGAAACTGCGCAACGCACGGCCATAATGCAATTATCTGGGGGATTTGTTTAGCCAAATTTTCAACATCGGCATTTTGGGACCAGTGTAACAGGTCAACCGCCTTGACTGATACCAACTGCTGCAACTGTGGGAGCTAATTTCCTTGCTGCCATCCTGTGTATATTCTTAGCTGGACATGACATGACATAATGGGATAAATCATTATTCTAATAATACTTCCATATATTTAAGAATGTACCTGTGTCAGAAAACAACCTTGAAAACTTTTTCAAGAGCATGAGAAAAATGGGAATTTGAAACACCAGGGAAGGTCTTTAAACTCAGATTGGTGCCATATATCACTATTAATCTACCATGGTTTTCTGCTTTTAAGAACCACGTGATAAGGAGGTCATTAGGTGTTAAGGAGCCACAGGTTTTACTGTGAAGAACCACTTGCGGCTCACGAGCCGTGGAGTGAGCATCACTGGTCTAGCCACTCAAGATACAGTGTGAAGAGAGGAAACGACTGCATCAGGAGCGGCAGCACTGTTTGGGGATGTTACTGATTTTCAAAAAGTATGAAATCAGAGTAGATCAAGGATCTGAAACAAAACAAAGTGGGGTATAATTACACCATAAGCATGCATTTCAGTCTTATTAAGAAACTGAAGCAGTTAAAACAACCAGCATCATTACTGAATTTTAGAGATGGTAAGCAATCATTAAATGTGGGTTTTCAACTAGAAATAATAAGATGCAAAAAAGGTTCACTGTGTCCATTTGATAGGCCCAACCAAGACAAAATCCCCAGCACTTAAAGTCTACACCACCTGTGATTATTATGACTTTGTTGGAAATTCAAAAGTCTGTTTTGGTGGGTGGGGTGGGGTGGGGGTAGTGGTCCAGTAAGTACAATATGAGGGGTATACAAGGAGAAAAGGCAAAACGCTACAGCATGTATACAGCAGATGGGGGCACCAAAGTGGCTTCTGATCTACACATTTTAATTTTCCCAGCTAAATCCACTACAAACACCAGTAGATCAGCTCAATTGTACAGAGGCAGACTCTAACTCCCCAACCCCACCCCCATCACTCAATAAGCACACCAGTAACTGGCGATTCTTCTACAGTGACTTCTATGCTACTGACTGAACCAGCTGGAAACCTGATCGCAGGAACTTCTGTACAAACATTCCCTGCTGTTCTGTTCTATCTGATCAAAGATGAGAGAGAACACGGGAGTCAGCTGCCAGCATGTCCCCAGGAGGCCATTTAAGTTGCTGTGTCGGCTGATTTAGGGTGGGACCACTGAAGGGATTATTACCTATGTGGCTGCCAGAGGAAATAATAAAATCCCACCTTCAAATTTATTTCACCAATTCCGCCCATTTTTTCCACAGAGCTTTACTGACCTGAACTACTCCTACCTAATGCCGTCACTTTAAGCTGGGCTCGAAGATGGAACATTGGTGGGCTGCTTGTATGTCTTCATTAGGGTTTTCATTGCACTCCCATGGCAGCACTTGTGCTCTACAACATGGTTTACAAAAACTCCAGTATAATTTATGGCCTTAATCAGTATGGAGCAATGAAAACAGGGCAAATCATTAAAATTAATGAATCCTTACCTTACCAGCACCACGGCCCAAGAACTACAGTAATAAACACAATATTATTTTTCTTTAGTAGGTACTGTGCTGTGTGTCTGCCACAGGGAATACTTTGCATAATATATACTGTACAGACAGGGGCAGCGACCCATTTCACACACTTGATGGAATTCCGGAGCATGTTTTGCAAAAGTTCAGTGATTTCTAGTGCAACAAGTTACTTGAAGTTCTCCTTAAAGAGCAGCTTCTTATTTAAATACTGCTGCCCCCCCCCCCCCCAATCATATATTAAACCTTACCTGGCCCAAGTAGACTGCAATAGAAATTTTCAGTTATTTCGTCCTGTATTAAAAAAGGCAAGAGATCGTATTTTGCTCCATGGAGCCGAAAGTCAAAATGCTAACAGTTCCTTACTGAGAGTAGCGCCCCTGCGCTAGCACGTTCTGAGATGTCAGTACATGGAAGCTACTCTTTAATTGGTAAGGCATGACATGGAGGGGGGAGACTTACCATGAGGTAATCCTTTTCCCCCCATGCCAAATTCAGCCCCTGTGTTTCACCATGGTGGTTGTATCACCTTACCACTATGAGAAATGCAAGGTGTTTTACACGGCAATTTAAATTTTAATAATAAAAAAAAAACTTACTAACAGATTCAGTGTACGAGCCTCTGCATTGCACAATGGCTATGTGCATGCCACCTAGCCAAGCAGAAGGCTTGATCTCTCTCACCAACTGTATAATAGAATTTTAGTACTGAGGACAGTAACGACAGCTTACTTGTGGTGCTAACAAATTGCAATAATTCAGAAAATAAAAAGCAAATTGCAAGTAGTAAGATGTAAATGCTGTGATCGACCTTGTTTCCTGTGATTATTTTTGCCCCACGATTCTGCAAATTCAGAATTTTAAGGGCAGGTGGAGGCTCACTGGAGGCTTTAAGCAACAATTATGTACATGTAGGCTGGCTAAATCTGAAACAGGGTGGCAGAACCTGTCCCTGTTCAGACCACGTTTAACTTGAAACTAAATAGGTTCAGAAACGTCATATTTACCAGCTCAATGGTTTATTATTAGATTGGTTGAGCGTGTCTGCTCGCCATGCATGGAGGGGACCGGAGTTCAGTTCCACTGACCCAGGAATAACACTGTGCCGCTAAAGATGGAAGTGCAGTCTGAGCCGCGGTACTTGGTCTTCGGGGAGAAAATATGGCATCTGTCACTGTCCAGAAACATCACTGTCGCTGCCCTGTCTATAGGCACAGTGAGATTTACAGATACTGACTGCAAGGCCAGGAAGGCGGAGTCTCAGTACAGGACGGTCTCCGAAGTGTACTACCACAATTCCTGATCTCTTCCCCCTTCTCCCCTCCCAAACTTAGATTTTCACTCCATGACCTAAAATTATTAATGTTACAAATGACAATGATAAGCATGATGAAAATATACACAAATATCACAATAACCATGACTTCCAGAATCAACTGCAGAGTTGCTGATTGCTGGCTCTGGGGTAACAATCATTTTCAAAGGGTATGTGCCTAGTGAGACTTTATTGCATATATGCTGTAGCTCACATTGTAGCGAAAAAGAAGTAATGTGACTTACTGGGAACTGAACCCAGGCCCCAGAATACCGTCCTGGTCCCAGTGATCTTAATTGTCTTCCATACACTGTACGTTAAAGAACAAAGGTCTGGGGCCTTTCGATGCTTTGGTAACCATTTTGTTTGCTTGTAGTTTCTTTACTTACTGACTAATTTCATTTTTATTTTGCCAACTACTGCTAAACAACAACAACAAAATCAACAGAATCTCTGTATTATGAAGTCAGAAAATCTTGACCGGCAAGGCTGGCAGAGTATTTCAGAGGAAAATTACAAATTTGTTTTCAGATTTTTGTCAGAATATAGCTTTCTTCCACCAAAATATTACAGATGCAATCCAGCTTTGGGGTTTTTCACAACCTGGGGTTTTCTGTTGTGGTTTACTAGGTGATACTTTCTTCCTGAATACTTTTTACATAAGAAGAAAACAGATGCTTATCACCATTTTAAACAAGCATTTGTCAATGCCAAATGTTGTCTTGCTGGCACTGGCATTCACAGTGCAGGAGTTAGAGAGATGCATAATAGGATGGCAGTGAAGTATGGAAGTGAAGCCAACCCCACCCCACAGAGACTGACATGCATTGAGGTGTGCCTTAGGGTGTTGGCCATAATGCTCATGCCATTTCATCTCATACCACCCTGCAGACTCCGACAAGTATCGTGTTGTGCCTTGGGGTCCTTGGGCCTTACGTTCACCCCATTTCATAAGATATGCTGAGATGGATGCAGTATAGGAGAATGGGGTGAACTTTGGGTCCGAAGAGCCCAAGGCACACCATGATGCCTGTCAGTGGCTGCAGGGTGGGGTGGAATGGCGTGAGCATTACAGCCGACAATCCAAAGTCACACCCCTGACACCAGTCAGTCTCTGCAGGGTGGGACATTATGGTTAGAAACCCTAACGCCCCGGTCGTTTGTTAGTATTTGTACTGCAAATTGTCAATATGGGCTTTTCGTGACTCCATCTCATGAAAGCATTTGGAACCTCCGCTCATGAACAGTGGCACTGTGATTTTGTTAATCTGTCCCAAACGTTGATGTCCCACAATGACCGCGTCATTCTGCGCCAGATATGCAAAACCACATTTCGGGCAGGATGTGAAAAATGACAGCTGTACTGTTCATAAGGAGGTGTGAAGAAATGGCAATGTTGAAAATCTGGAGTGAAAATATAAAAAATTCTCAGAAGTTATGAGTCTGTGTGGAAACTGCGCAATGCACGCACGTAACACAGTCACTGTGTGGAATTTTATCTCCACATTTCAACACAGGCATTTTGGGACCTCTGCTCATGAACGGTGTCACTGTGATTTTCTTACTCTGCCTCAAATGTTGATTTCCCACAGCGACTGCGCCACAGGTGTAAAAACACATTTTGGGTAGGATATGAAAAGTGGCAGCTGTACTGTTCATAAGAAGGTGTGAAAAAATGGCAATGCTGAAAATCTGGAGTGAAAATATTAAAAATTCTCAAAGTTACGAGCGTGCACGGAAACTGCAATGCATGCTCGTAACACAGTCATTTTGGGGAATTTTATCACCAAATTTTCAACATAGGCATTTTGGGACCTCTGCTTATGAACAGTGTCACAGTGATTTTCTTAATCTGTCTCAAACATTGATTTCCCACAGCGATCGCGCCATTGTGTGCCAGATGTGCGAAAACACATTTTGGGCAGGTTGTGAAAAATGACAGCTGCACTGTTCATAAGGAGGTGTGGAAAAACAACAATGCTGAAAATCTGCAGTGAAAATATTAAACATTCTCGAAGTTCCGAGCGTGCATAGAAACTGCGCAACGCACGCTTGTAACACAGGCATTTCTTGGAATTTTTTCACCAAATTTACAACATAGGCCTTCTAGCAGACCACCTCATGAACAGTGACAGTCATTTATTTCATTAATCAGTCCCGAAAGGTGATTCCGTGCAATGACCGCGAAATCACCTTTCGGGACCGAATAACTAGATGACGGTCACTGAATTCATGAGATGGGGTCCCAAGAACCCCATTTTGAAAATTTGGTGCAAAAATTCACGAAAATGGCCAAGATGCCCAAATAAGTTGAAAAAAGCCATTTATGCCATTATATAGTTTACCGGCATTTCTTCAGTTCGCGGTCGGCTTTGAAGAGTGTAGATGTGTTCCCGGTCCACCAAAGATCGTCACACCGGGCTCCGGAGGTAAGTACGTGGTGAGGGTGTGTGTGTGTGTGTGGGTTCTCAGAGGGTGGGTGCGGGTTGGGGGAGGGGGCACCAGATACAACGAGGACGTTGTTTTCCTTTACAGAGAACAAAAAAAAAAAAAAAAAACACAGGAAGGTTTTTTTTTTTTACAGGTACTTTTGCATGCTGGGGTGGGTTCCCAGCGTGCCATCTGAGTGTTTGTTGGGGGTCTGTATTTGACGGGAATGAGCACTCTGTCAGCACATACAGAGAGTTTTGAGGGGACACATGAGCAGAGAGGGATTGGGCACCCCCTCAGCACACAACAAATGGGGGGGGGGCATTATGTCGATGGGGATTGGGCACCCCCATCGGCAAATGTACTTGGGAGGGGCGTGCCGACAGGGGGATTGGGTACACCCGTGGCTTTCATGAGGACTGAGAGAGGCGACGGCTGTCCGTCGGCTTCCATGGGGACTGTGAGAGGCAGACAGGGAAGCCGCCGCCATGTTTATTGAAATGGGACAACAGAAAAGGCACACTATAGTTCGCAGCTGCAATCAGGAACCCCTCCCGGTAGCAAAAACAGCTGATTCTCCAATTAAGGGGCGCTCCCTGATTGCAGCGGCAAATTTCTTTCAAGTTAGTGGCAGGCTTCTCAACTGCTGTCATAGACAGCATGCTACGCCACTGGTGCCACAGAGCCCGGCCAGAAAAAGCAGTGGTGCCACTGGCCGCAGCAGGACCGCACCTCCAAAACCTGTTTCCCCACTCCAAGCTACCACAATATGTTGCGCGTGGAAGACAACATAAAAATTGCAAAATCATACAGATGGGCCAAGCTAGAAATCTAGTCTCTCACCGAACTACATTGGGCTGTGAAGTAGTTGCCATTCTCTGATATCACCATACCAGAATTCTACTGAATTCTTTACTAGCAGTGTGAAAAGCAAAGGTGAAAATCCCACTCCTTTCACTGCACAAACAGAACTTTTATTATAGAAGTAGGAAGCAACTACTGATGCATCAAAACACAATAAACTAAACAGCCACTTTTTTAGTTTATCAGAAGAGAACACATGCGGTTTAAGGCACCTAGTTAGAAAGTGATTCCCTCTGGGACAGTCTGAAGAGGAAAAACTGCGAGGAACTGGAGTCAGACTAGGGAAAGTATGCCTTGAAGTCACAAAAATCAGATATGCACTGGGAGGTAAGACCAAATATTAGTAGAATTTTGCAGTCTTTCTTGGGCCCCATCACTAGCTTGATACCTGCTCTCCCCTGACAAACTGACTAGGGGTCACAAAGCACCAGGTCGCTTTTCTGCCACTTCAACGTTGCCTTCAGCAAGCACAGTGAACACAACTAGCTTGTTTTACATAAATTAAAAACACTGGATGTGGACACTATAATGAAATCACCAGGCAAGCTGAAACTGTGATGCAGTGTATTTGAGTGCCCCCCCTTGAGGAATGTTTTCTCTCGATACCAGCTTGACAGATCTAAACTAGCATGAAATGCGATTCTTCATGCAGTGAAAGTTTGCTATCTGTTTGGAGTACTGAGCCCCAATGTTTGTCTGCTTATTGAGCCATCTGCTGTACTGCTGCCCTGAAACTGGTTTATGAATACACTGCTAATGGAGATGAACAGGAGCACTGCTGTGCTTAGTTATGCTATATTAGTTATTACACAGCATCAGGTTCCAGATCTCTCTCTCGCTCTCTCAGCGCTACAGCTACTCAGTACCCAGGGTAACCCAGGCTTTAATGACCGAATATGTAAACTAGCAGCAGATAGTATTGCTAAAACTCTCAAAATAAAGAGATTATCAGACTCCACTAATGGCTTTCTGGTAGCTTGATCAAGCTGGGAGCTTAGAAAAACTGGAAGCTCCTTTGTAACATAATTTATGTAGTGTAACTGCAAGCCCCCGTGCGATTATAAATTCACACCAATACAATGCTAATGGTGTAGGCCCCCCATTGGTTCAGGTCTGCACATCCACTTGAAACTGTAGCACTCACTTTAATTATCCTCGCTATGCTGTCCCAGGGGGTTGCGGCGACAGTGCACTGTGCCGTCTGTAAGACTGGGGTTTGCATATGTGCCCCAGATTCCCGCAATGAGGCTCACTGGGGGTCGGGCTTATTACAGAGGTGGTTCCCTACTGGGCAAGTGGAGGGAGAGTCATTCTGGTACATGTGGCAGGGTTCATTTCTACAGAATCCCCAATCCTGGGCAGGTACTGACTGACACACAGTTTTTTGAACTGAAGTTCCCCATGGCTAATCTGTCACTGATGTCTGCTGAAGAGGGGGGAGGGGACATGTATGATGGATTCTCTATTTAGCAAGACGGCAGGCAGGGGAGGGAGCTGGAGCAACTGAATAAAAAAAAAAAAAAAAACACGTACGTCACAGTAAAAGTTAGTAAAACATATCTGGGACAGGAGAAGTTATTTTTCGGGACCTCCATCCTGGTCCTGGTATGTAACTTGGGGCAAGACCTTCGATCACTGCTGACTTGGAAAGGGACCCCTATGAAAACAAAATGATCCAAGTTATAATGTGATGCCAGTGGATGAAATTTTAATGAACAAATAAATAAATGTTACTGGAACTATAGGGATGCATTGGCAGCAGCTGACTCTTATTTTAGATGTCACAGCTCCTTCCAGTGGACTCCTTGAATACAGCACTTCATATGGCAAAAATAGAGATGTGGAAAAAAGGAAAGTTACTTACAGTAACTCTTCAGGTCTCCTTCATAGAACCACACTCTTTGGTCTCACCTGTTAGGGAGCACTAGGACCCTGTGTGAACCCGAACATGTATGGCACCATGCGTGCACCAGCAACATATAAAGCAGTGCTAGCCCCAAACTGTCTCAAGAGGAGAGCAAAATGCCACAAATGGAAACATTTTTTAAAGAAATCTAGAAAACATGAAAAGGTATTAAACTGCCCACATGTCCCTGTAAGAAGGGAAGACAAACACAGCTCATTTCTGTAGACTACACACCTGCTTGTGGGGGGATTAAGAAACACAGCGTAAAATCAATGAGTCTGGGGGATGGTGGGTGGGTAAGGGTGGCTGTATGGACGAGATACACTAGGAGCTGAAGAGTTATGGTAAGTAATTTTCAAATCTTTCTAAATTCTCCATAGAGCCCGATTCCTTGGTTGCATGATCAGCAGTATTAATCCCCAGATCAAGGAGGTTGGAGACCACAGGACTCTCAAAGAGAGCAAACCCTGCAGTACAGATACAGCCAATCCAAAACTCACGTTTCCTAGACTGGACACCTAGGGTGTAGTGTTTCATGAGGTGTGAACACTAAGCTGAGTTGCAGCCCTATATACCTCTGAGACAGGGACTGATCTGAGTGAAGCTACCAATGTGGCCACAGCTCTGCTGGAGTCAGCTCTGACAAAACCTTAGAATGCTTCCCTGCCAGGGACTAGCAGTGCTGAATGCAGTTAACAATCCAGCTGAAAAGGCATTGTCTGGAAACGGAGACTCCTTCAGGATTCAGATCAGAGGAGATAAACAGCTGAGATGACTGTCTGTGCTCTGGTTCTATTGAGCTACAAACAGAATCCTTCCGACATTGAGAGAATGGATCAATACTTCGTCGGGATTCTCGTAGACATATGTTTTTTTGCCCTCAAATGTGCCCCGGGGTCAGAAACTTTCTCCCTGGGGTCAAGGGCAGCAAGTCTCCCTGGTGGTGGTGGTGCCGCCTCTGGGCCAGCACACGCTGAGCTGATCTGAAGCCTCTATAGCAAAACAGCTCAGCTTCCCTGCTGTCCTGGCTTCGTGGTGTACTGGATGGGTTTACTGCCTCATGAACCACAGGTTCAGGGTTTGAGTCCAGGAGTCCAGTCAAGGTCCCCTCATTTCTATTTTGCTCAGAATTTCACTTGAGTGGTGATCCATGGCGGTGAGGAGTTAGTAATAGTAAATCTATAGGAGAACCGACTTAGTTCTCAAAGAAGAATATTTGTGAAAGACAGTTACAGACACGGTGCAGTTGAGGGCAAAAAACATACATGAGCGGGATTCTCAGATACAGGGAGGAATGTTGGCAGCACGAAGGATTGGTTAATGTGAAAATACCTTCAGAAGAAATTTAGGGTGTGCACGAAGAAATACCATACCCTTTTGGACAACTGTTTAGAGAGAATCGGTCATCAAGGCTTGTAACTCGACCATGCTCCCTCTCTCATTCATGACCGAATCTGTGGAATTTCTAACAATAAATACTGCCCTTGGTGCCAGAGGGGGGAAAAAAAAAATTTCCTAGCTGTAAACAACATTCCTCCCTGCAGTGTCCCCACTGTTCTTGATCAACTGTGTGGGACCCTCACCACCCTGAAGCCACACAGTGATAAGATTATCCTGGGTGACTTTAACTGCAACTGGCTAAACAACAATAGCAAAACCCACCAAGACCAGTTTGCTAGTCTTCACCTCTCCCAGGTCATATCCCAGTCCACACGCATAAACTACAAGACCGGCACATCCTCACTGATAGACTGGATATTGGTCACACATCCAGACAGGATCCTCCATGCTGAAGTCCTACCAGACTTCCTGAGCAACCGCTCCCCCGTCCTATGCTCATGGTCTGCTAAAAAAAACAAAACCCTGTTGCACCATTCAAAACCAAGGTAAAGGTATTCCACTTGCATAAAATTGCCCAGCTACGTGCGCTGCTGCAGGATATTAATTGGTCCTTCCTGCAGCTGACATAGGATGTAGATGAAGCTCTCAGCTACTTCACCAGCCACTTCAACAAGATCCGTGATACAGCTGCCCCACTCAAAACAATAGTCAAAAAAGGTAACTCGGTCGGCCCAGTGGTGCTGAGGGCTGAGGCATCTGCCTTACTTCGTGCCACGCCAGCAACCCAAGTTCGGGAACAAGTCCAGGGAGCTGGGTGTTGGTCGGGGAGGAGAGGATTGAGCGTCTGATGGACTGCTCTCCTCTCCTGGGGGTCCTTGCCCCGCAACACTAGTGGCACTCAGGGGAGACTGGGGGCACAGCAGTTGGGGACCATGCAAGAGGGGAGACATCCGACAGCTGACCTGTGGACGTGGGCGGGAGCACGCACGTCATGAGCTAGATGGCACTGCATGTGCTGTCAGGGGCGGGGGCGGGACGAACAAGGAAAATTCCCCCACACCAGGGAAGCAAAGGTGGACTCCCAGTGGCTGAGTCCACACACCCAGTGCCGGCCCAAACCCCAATTCAACTCTCCGTGGTCCCCTGCCTCCTCCCGTAAAGGCCAGCAGGAGAGGGGGGACCCGGCATACCTGATTTCTTGGTCGGGGTAGAGGGTTCAGGTGGGCGGTGGAGGCAAGAGCCAAGTGGGTCCACTAGAGAGATGTCCTGGTGTCGAGGCAAGAGAGATAAACCGAGTCAACAATAAAAAAAAAAAAAAAAGTAACTCTCAACCCTGGTTCACCCCCACCTTCATGTCCCTCATGAGGGAACGTGATAAGCTCTGGGCAGATGGGCAGAGTACCGGGCATTAGGCCTCAAACCCCTCCTTCAGAAGTATAAGGAACTCAGGAACATAGGAAAACATCTGGTCAAATCTTCCAAATCTAATTACCACAAAAATAAAACAATCCACCACCCTCAATGCCGATATCTGCCTTGGTCATGGACCTCCAACTCCCGTCATCAGCTCTTACTCCCCACGGCACCCCTGGGTTACCCCCCAGAGGTCGGGGTTGTGGCACTCACTCCCCTTAGGTGCCGCAAGTCTAGTATCTACTGGGGGAGCGAGCCACAGGAGGCTAACTGAAGCCGGAGGTAAGGCTTCACAGAGGTGGCCCTGCAGGATTTTTCTCCCCTATAGGCAGGGGCAGGGACATGCAATGACGGCCAGCGTCCGCCCTGCCCAAGAGCTGTACTGCATCGGTGCGTTGCGACAACTCAGCCTCCGCTGGGTGCCGCTGTTACACCAGACGCGTTGCCACCCTCCCCCCGAAGGAGAGCAGTCCGAGGGATGCTCGACCCTTCTCTCCCTGGCCGGCCCTCAGACGACCTGAGTCCGTTCCAGAACCCGGGTCGCCGGCATCACAAGTGGAATTCCAGGCGCAGCACCGGCGGGCTGGCCAGGTCTGGTATATATTTAAATTTGTCATCCAAATATGTGGTACACGAACTAACAGGGAACAATGCCAATAACAGTACATGGAGAGCACATTAACACCAGGACTTATGCTGGCACCAAAACCGTCAATGTAAGTGGCGCCATCATGTGGAGGAGCCATTGTTCCAAAGGAGCTGTCTGCTTACCAAACTGGTTCTCTGAAATCTGGCTCTTAGGAAGCTGTGGAGCTGGGAGGTAGCAGCACTGGGCCTAATGAAGGAAAAAGCTGCCACAGCCATAAAAAAAGCAAAAATAAAACAACAAATGGCACAAATGAAACACACAATTTACTGCAACAGCACTGAATACTGACTAAAAACAAGAAACAGAGAAAATCCAAGCAAAACTAGACAAGAATGTTATCTGTCGAAGGTGAAGTTTTGGTTTGTGACGAGGTGAGCTGTGCTGTATGAAGGCAGGAGAACAGGAACTGAGGCAGTACAGATCCAAGATGCTCTATACGTCACAGGCACATCCATGGCACCACATGTCGATGCCATCATGGGCATCACCGGCCAAAGATGTTCTTATTCCCATGAGGTCCTACTGCTTCCTGACCCACGAACCAAGACAGTGGCTCTCTGGAGAAGACCGACTTCAAGGTACTCGATTCATAACGGAAACTCGGATCTGCCTCACTCTCTGCAAACATTCACGGCTTCTTACATTCCTCTGGCAACAACCCTAGAGGCAGGCAGTTAGCACAGTGGTTAAGAGCACTGAGCTGCAAACGTGGAGAACTAGGTTTGAATCCCACAGCCACCACTTCATACTGCGAGACCATAACAAGTCTCTTAGTGTCTCAGTGTCCCCAGGATGCATCTGAAAACAAGCTTCAATTGAGTGCATCTTTCCTGGCCAAAAATTGTAAAATAAAAATAAAATAAAAAACAAAGATGGCCTCTTACATATGATGCCTCAAAAACCAATATACTTTGCTTTTTTTAAAAGCTTAGTCAAACAGGAAACATAAGAACCTAGAAAATGCAAGATAAAAACATGAAAACAGACCGCTATTGTGTTTACCTCCTGCAATCCGCGCAGCTGTAGTGGTCAATATCACATGAAACAACTGTAGCTGTTGTTATACAGTGTAGAAAGTGGCAGTAGTAATTCTATGCACTTGGGTATTATGAAGAGGAAATCTGTCATGAATGGAAACTTTTGGGAACCCATGGCGAAGTGATATGCCTTTTTCTCTCAGGCCCACTACTTCTGCTGTATCATGATCCTACTTCCCCCAGTGCATCACATGCTATACCCATGGTTATTCTCCATAAGGAAGTTATCCGACTTGAGGGAAAGGATTTCCTAGGGCCTCTGTCCCAGAGCTGAAACTATCACTGCAGCGGAACTCTAGACACAGATGAACGCTGGTTCTGCTCAAACCAACTCTTCCTTAATGATAAAAAGACTGTCGCCATGGCTTCAAGTACTAAGCAGAGGCTAGTGAGGCTCCAAATGATCCCAGTAAGCCCTTTATTTTTTTCATGAAACTTTTTCTAAGGACTGGATCTGGCGGCCATCAGCCCCAACCCACGTCCAACCGGTGACTGCCTCACCCAGGACTCACCTCTGAGATCCCCCCCCGCAGATACCGTGACCCCCCCATTGGGGGCAGGAGAGGTAGGCCTGTCCCCCCTCCCCATGTACAATTCAGACTGCAGGTGGTCCTCCGCGACAGCGTGGTCCAGGCGATGGGTCAGGTGTCATCCTCTGGCAGCCAGGCTTTTTCCTTGTTCAGTCCCCCCCCCCAAACGCACTGCAATGATGCAGGTGTGCGTGCACATAGAGGCCTGCTGCCAGACATCTCCCCTACAGAGCTGTGCTGATTGCCATGCCACTATGTCTCCACATGGTGGCAGTCAAGGAGCAGTGAGCTAGACCCCTCTTCCCGAGGAGAGCAGTCCTTCGGATGCTCAATCCTCTCTCACTCTGGCCAACCTGAGCTTGCTCCTGAACTCATGTCACCGGCATGGCAGAAGGTACGGCATCCGGTGCCTCAGCCCTCTACACCAATTGACTAGCATTCTTCAGAGCTCTTGATGGTGCCTATGAAGTTGTTCCCTCTTCAAGTGTCTCGATGTGTGGCTGTATCAGACCCTCACCCAGGGAGTCAGCAGGATTTTGGAAAGTGACAGCCCAAGCACTGTCGATGGAGATAGGTTGGATTCATGGCCTGAGTTAAGGCAAAATAGTGAAACTTTAGAAATGAAAATTAAGGTCCAAGTCTTCAGGCTATGGCCTAGCAACTCCCCAGTCTGCTTTTTCCTCCCACATCAACCCCATACACAAACAGGCATCTGTCAATGTCAGATGTTCGCTGCTGGTACTGATGTTGTACTAGGTCTAAGAGCAGATCCCCGTGCCAGAAGACTAATGTGAGCTGGGCTTGGGATGGGCTGGGCAGCAACAGACCCTCATTTAAATCAGAAGTGACATGCATAAGGCTGAAACTGATCTAGAGTGCGGGGAATGCAGACCAGCAATTTTTGCACTAACCACTGAGCTACTTAACTTCTCTTTCTAATTGCTGTGATATATACACACACTGACTAATACATATATGCATATTTAATATATGGATCGTGAAAATAATATAGTAGAAATGCATACAAAAAATTCTCCTTAATAGTATCACTCCCAAAGTGATAATACTACACTTCAGGAGTGATAATACCATCGTTCAGGTGCTGTAATACTATCGCTCGGTACCTGAACGATAGTATTATCACCAAAACACAACAGCATGCGCGCCAGTCTAGCTCCCAACGCCCTTCAAACGCAGATTCCAATCTGGCCGCTTTTCCTGTTAGGGCGGGCAGAACAGTTCAAAAAACATGGCGGCCACGGTCTCGCTTACCGAGAGTGTTTCTGAACTCCAACACTGTGGAGCTTTGTTGTTTTAAAAAGGTGAAAAATAAAGATGTCCAGTTGATCCTGCGTTCCCAGGACATGGAAAAGGTAGGCTGTCCATAGTAAAACAAAAAAACACCGAGCAGTGAGACAGTGTGGCGCATGGCCAGGACGGAGAGACTTTTTCGCTGTAGCGGCCAACCGCCTGACAGAAAAGAACAAAAATCAGAAAATCGCATCCACATATTAAAAAAAATAAAAAATAGGTTCCTGTGCATTACAAGGTACTAATTCCATCTTGAGGTTCTGGGGACATGGAACCTCTCGAGCTTCGCTCTCAAGGTTCCCAATGTCCCAGAACCTATCGATGGAATTACTACCTTGCAATGCACAGGAACCTATCTGTTATTCTATTTATATTCCAGTAAGTATAACATAGCAGTGCACCATCTACACACATTTACTGATTACAAGAAAAGACATCAAGGGACCGTTTTCTTCTTTTCAGGTTCCGAGGGACATCAGAGGGTGGGGGGTTGCCACTAGACACCTCAGTTAAATAAGCAATGGCATGCAGAAGGCTGAAACTGATCGAGATAGTGGGGAAATGTAGACTAGTACTTTTTGCACTAACCAAAGAGCCACCTAACTGCACTTTCTAATTGTTATTATACACACACGCTAATACAAATACACATATATGTATATATATTACGATATAACATAGCAGTGCACTGTCTGCACACATAGAGCATTGCCCGCTCACCCCCCACACACACTAACACACATACACTGCCTTACATGAGGTATACTGTTCAAACATCAAAGTTTCAACATTGACTCCCTGACATCGGAATCCTGATGTTGACAGACTTTGCATCGAAAGGGAGAGTTTTCATCAACGAGGGGTAAGCATCTAACTCCACTGTGTGAGGTGGAGTTAGATATTTAAAGTAGGGGGGATGCAGGAGTACAGCCCCCACATAGAAAGGGGGGCGCATATTGATACAGTTGGCGTGGTACGGTGTTGGTGTGTTGCCGGTTGCTGTTGGGACGTGTCAGCAGGACTGCATCGATGTGAAGGATTGCGGCAAAATTTCCGTAGCTGTGGCTTGGTGCAGTCATTATATGGCATTTATTTACTTATACATCTAAGCCCAACTTTTACTGTATTTAGGATAAGCTCTGTGTTTTGTATTAACTCACTGTACTAATCTATGGCACACCTGGGTAACTAAGGTAATGGACCAGGAAGGTGTGGTGGATGTGGCCTGTCTGGACTTCAGAAAGGCCTTCAACACTGTTCCCCCATAGAAGGCTGATTAACAAACTGCACAGCCTAGGGGTACATCCTGAAATAGTTCTGTGGGTGGAGAACTGGCTGAATGGCAGGAGTCAGAGGGTTGTGGTAAACAGGGAGTACTCTGAAGAGAGGGAGAGGTGATGAGCAGGGTGCCGCAGGAGTTGGTGTTGGGGCCGATCCTCTTCAATGTCTTTGTTGGGGACATTGCAGAGGGACTGGAGGGGAAGACATTTCTTGTCACATAGGATACAAAGGTATGCAATAGGGTGGACATGCCAGGGGTGTTGGAAGAATGATGGAAGACCTTAAAAAAATGGAGAGCGGGTCCGGTGGTGCTGAGGGTTGAGCCGCTAGATGGCACACCTTATGCTACACCAGCGACCCGGGATTGGGATCAAGCTTGGGTCGTCGAAGGCCAGCTAGGGGGGAGGGAGAGAGCAGGATTGAGCAGCCACAAGGCAGCTCTCCTCCTCTTCCGGGTAGCGACCCTGTCGCCCCCCCCCCCCACAGTCCAACTGCCCCCAGGTGGAAGCCTGAGAGAGCGGGCAGGTGGCAAGCAGAGGGAGGGCACTGTGAATCACAGTGTGCATGCCTCCACAGGTGCCCGCATGGCTGCGGCACATGGAGTGGGGGGAAAAACAGAGGCATAAACACAATAAAAAAAAAACTGGAGAAATGGTCTGAAGAATGACAGCTGGGATTCAATGCAAAGAAGTGCAGGATCATGCAGATAGGGCACAAGAACCCAGGGGCAAAATACAAACTATGTGGGGAGGTACTGATAGTCATAAAGCAGGAAAGGGACTTAGGAGTCATCTCGCAGGACCTAAGAGAAACTAGGCAGTGTGATAAGGTGGCTGTAAAGACTAGCCAGATGCTTGGATGCACAGATAGGGGTATTAGGAGTATAAAGAGGAAGGTCATCTTGCCCCTGTATAAGACACTCATGAGACCGCACCTGGAATACTGCATCCAGTTCTGGAGGCCCCATCTGAGAAAAAATATAGACAAGGTGGAGGCGAAGCAGTGGAGGGGAACTACAATGGCGCAGGCATATGGGATAATACCTATGAGGAAAGACTAACCAAGTCGATATTTAAAATATTTATTTCATTTGGGTAAAGGATTTAAACCATTATAAACACCATATTTCACTGTTTTGAAGCTGCACCCGAATAGAAACCGTGGCTGAAAAAACGTTTTGTTAATAGAATTGTATTGTAGCCGCGCTTTCCAAATGGCTAAATATACTGGCTAGCTGACATGATTACTCCAGTCTCTCCCTCGTTTTCTGTACTCTCACTGGTTTTGAAGCTAAAGTAGACTCTCTCCTACAAACAAATATCACAGTTCTTCCTCAACCATCTTACCATCTGCATGGAGTGTAAGCCATACCCGGTAGAATTTAGTTCTTACTGTTTATTTATCTGGCTGTTCGGAATTACAATCCTCTGAGTCAAAGACTCCTTTTCAAAGGCTCCACTTCAATTACAGAGAAGATACAGTACATATAACAGACTGAAACAGGTGTTTAAGACAGGTACAGTTCAAATACTGTGTTACATTGCATACAACATCATGGTCTAGAGTCATAGCATTAGAGGCATTGCTAAGTACTATCTTAGGTTCAGATTTGGGGGAGGGATGGCAGGGCATAGGGCAGGTGGGCAGGCCATGGTTCAGAGCCATGGCGCCTGAGCCAAGATCAGGGATTGTATGGTGGCTCGGAAGGGGGGGGGAGGACTAGGGGATGGGTAGGGGGAAAAAAGATAGGGTGGCACATAGGTCGGGTGGAAGTCAGAGGCTGGACGGAGTCCACTGTCAGAAAGACGGGCAAGAAGAGAGAGTGCAGGTGGGAAGGAGGAGGGCTAGGCATCCATATTTCGGCCAGAGGGAATAAGGCTGGAGGGTAAGACAAAGTAGTTGTCCTGGGTAGACAGAGTTAGGGACAGGTGCAGGAGCATGAGGCTTGAAGGTGGGAGCGCAGTAGGAATTTAAAGTGGCCAAGCTTGGGTTCCTCGGCAATGTGTGGTGGGAGTGAGTTAAGCCAAGCTGGGGCATGATAGTGACAGGAGCGCTGTCCCAGGGAGTTTTTTTGTCTTGCCACCTGACAGGATGATTTGAGGGAGCTCCTGGTGTGCCTTGCATGTGGGGTCGGTTGCAGGAATGCGGAGAGGCAAGGGAACGTGAGCCCAGCGGAGGTGGCTAATAGGCAGGTGTGGTATTGCAGTCTATCATCAAAGTCCAGCCAGTTTGTTTGGTTATAAAGGGAGCAGGTGTGGGTGGTACTGGGGCAGCCCAGCAAGAGATGGCAGGCTTTGTTGAGTGACACTCTGACCCTTTTTAGGGCGGTGTTATCAGCCGCCCCATAGATGACAATGCCATAGTCAACCACCGATACTACCGAGGAGGAGATGGCAAGCTGGAAGCCTTCGGGGGAAGACACTGCTGATGACGGTAGAGGAGCCCTATATGGGAGTTTAGATTGGAACAGAGCTGCTCTATATGGTTATGGAAGGTAAGGGCAGGGTTGAGTGTTATGCCAAGGTATTTATACGAGTGGACCTGCTCAAGGAGTAGAGTGGTGGACGTGCAGATTTTTAGTGGGGTGTGCTTAAGTTTGTTCTGGTGGTGGGCAAAGAGCACAGTCTTTGATTTTTTTTGGTTAAGCACAAGTTTGTGTTTAGTGAACCAGGACTCTGTTTCCGTAAAGGAGGTTTGGAGAGAGAGTTCAAGTTGGGATGGGTTTGGGTGAGATGGATAGAGAACGGCATTGTCAGCATACAGCAGGATCTTTCCAGTGCAGGCTTTGGGGAGAGAATTTAGGAAGAGGCTGAAGAGAAGGTGACCTAATAATATGGAGCCTTGTGGTACTCCAAAGAGGATGGGGAGTGGGCTTGAGGTGGTGGAGTTGATTTTCACCTTTTGGGATCAGTTGGACAAGTAATCGGTGAACCAGCTTAGGGGGCCCTGGGCAAGAACAATTTGAGACAGGGTGGAGAGGGGAAGAGGGTGATTAACGGTGTTGAAGGCCTTTGATAGGTCCAGGAAGGACTGCACCAGCCAGCATGCCCTTATCCAGAGCAGAGTGTATGAAACTAGTTAAGTTGAGGAGGGCTGTGGGTGTACTATGCCCTTCTCTGAAACCATGTTGTTAAGGAGCAGGGGTTTGTACTTGGATAGATACTCTGTGAGTTGATCCGCCACTATTCGCTCGAGGGCCTTGGGGGGGGGGGAGGATAGATATAGGGCAGTAGTTACTGGGGGAGAGATGGTCGCCAGATTTGTGGGTGGGGGTTATAAGAGCTGTCTTCCACAGGGAGGGGAACTTTCCTATGCAGAGAGAGAGGTTGAGCAGTGCAGTTAGCGGGGAGAGGACCTCGTCAATGGTCAATCGCAGAATTCTAAAGTCAATTGTGTCCGTACTGAAACAGGTCTTCTTAAGGGCTTTGAGAAGGTAAGGTTTAGCGTCCCGAGGGGTGAGGGTCTGAAGTAGAAAGGAGAAGCCGCTGGGATGGATGAGGGCAAAGGAGGGGGGTTTTGGTTGAAAAAGTTTGGTGGGAGAGTAGTGCTGAGATCTGAGAAGGCGGAGTTTAGCACTTCTGCCACTAGGGGCGGGTTGTTTGAGATGGAGCCATTTATGTTGAGTTGATTTGAGGGGGGGTTTGACTTTCCACCTAGGGACTTCAGAGGTTCCAGAATTTGTGCCCATTTCCCCATGAGGCGGTTAGTGCAGCTTTGAAGTGGTCAGCTTTAGCTTTTTAATGGCCCATGTACCGCTGTTTTGAGCAGTATGGTAGTGCTGTCTGTCTAGTGAGTTTCCAGAGTCTAGGGCTTTTTTTCATAATTCATCCTGCCGCCTCATGAGGTCAAGCAGGTGAGAGGTGATCCATAGGGTGTCATAGGCTCTTACAATCTTTTTTTTTTGAGGCGCAAATTTGTTGCAGGCTCTACTAAACACGTCAATGTGATCAGGGTCTGATGAAACTGGGCAGCGTAGTGCAGACAGAGTGAGCAGAGCAACAGCAGATCAGCAACCACATGGCAGCATAGAGAATCAGCATGTCGATTGGGGCTACGCAAGTAAACCGCATTTCTGGCAGAGATTTTTTTTTTTAATTAAACTTTCAAGTACTGCCTTACTTGTAACTTGCCTGTTGCTAACTATCAGCAATCAGCAGCACTGCCTTATGACCCATAAATGCTGTGCAACAGACGGTCTCAGTAATCAGTCTCACTATATTGTGTTGAAAAGAGGGGCTCAGAACACAAATAAATGTTTCTACCATTCCAGCATAGGATTTAAATGCAATTTTGCTAATTTTTATGGCAGCTTGTCAAGGTGTTTATCAATTAAAGCCGCCCCCCAAATTGTAGCCTTGCCTGTTTAGAAACTGCGACTCAAAATAGAAAACTGCAATAGAAGCCGTGGCTTCTAAATGGTGAAATATGGTGCTAAATTTTTACAGGATATGCCAGTTGAGATTCGATATATGATATATCGAATATCAACTGGCATATCCTGTAAAATATCGCTTACACTGTGGTCATGCTTTTACCCATCGTTTCTAATGAATTTGTACAGTGCAGATCTGCTGAGAGGCAGTTTCAATGTGGTCTTCCTTTTACACATTTTTACAATGTGTTTTCCTAGAATATGCCTGCTGATTGCTATACATTTAGTCTGGATAGTTCACAGAAGAAATGGCATCTTATTTTCAGTGGGGCTCTACGTCTACACAATATTATGCTACATTGCATAAAATCAGAACACAGTGAAAACAATATTTTACATCTGGACTAGGCTACCCTGAATAAATACATTATAAAAATGGTAAAATCATGACCCCACAGAAAACAAGATATTGCATCTAATCTGGGACATCCTGAGTAAATACAGTGCAAAAATGTGTAAAATGAAGATCACTATGAGAATGAGATGTAGCATCTCCCCTGTGCTATCCAGGATACAAAATATAGGATCAGAAATATTTAAAGGAAATCTGCTGTAAATTGAACTGTGTTCAATATAACCAAGACTGATATAAACAGTTTATTTATTGTTTTATAACACATTAGATTGCAGTATTTATTTTAAATGTTGTGGCCATGAGGATGGTGTGTACAGTGTGTGTGTGTGCGTGTGTTTGCTGTAACTCAATATAAATATTTTTTTCCTCAAATAGCATAGGTAAAGGAGTAACAAATTATACCATTCCTTACTTGTCTTAGGTGTTAAAGTAGCAGCTGTCTTCTGGTATACTAACATGCATTCTAGATACTGCTGGTTGTGCTATGCATTTAGATTTGAACCCAGAAAAGGTGGCGGTTTTTCAAGGCTGAAAGTTTCATAATGTGTTTGCCATCTAAAGCCCAATATAAGTATTTTTTTCCAGAATGCATAGTAAAATTAGTAACAAAAGATAACCGTTCTTTACAGATGTCTTCTGCTATAGTAAACTATGTCTGAGACAATGCTTATCAGATAGAGTCTTAAGAGATTAAAAAACTGTGTAAATCTTTTTAGGAGATTCCTTGCTGGAAAAAGATGACATTTATGAGGTATGAATCTTTCTTTAAAGGAGAATACCTGCCCAAATGAAGCCAGTAGCAAGAAAACAACTGAAGCTAGCAGCAAGAAAGTGTTTACATGAGACGTATTTAAATGTGCAAGTTGTTGCATTTTGAAGGTGGTAAACTAATCTCCAGTTTAACAGGCAACCAATATTTAACGAGCTGTTTCAGTTTCCACTGCTGTAATGTTGAGGAGGAAGAGAGCAGGCAGGCTGAAAGAGCTGATTTATGAATGTGTCTGTCAGCACATTGCTTTGAAGTCCATGCACTTTCATGCCTGAACAGTGGTATGATCAGGCTTGCTGATTATTGGTCAAGACCTTTATAATGTCTCTTGGATTGGAGCACCTCGACACACCTCTCAAAACCCTGTACATAGCAAAATGTTCGACTAGCATTAGCATGCATGGCAAACATAATAATTCCACCCTAACCTTGGGACACTATACCATAACAAATCCTGCCTCCCACTCGCTGCCTGCCAGCTAATCCTCAGAATGAGCATATCCATGTTTGACTACATGGATGTGCTTTACAGCACTGCCCCCAAATCCACCCTTCCTAGACATACTGAATCCCCTTTTCCACACCTTCAGCAACTGCTCACTTGCACTTGCACGTTATTTTGAAAATATGTCTCACAAACATACACACTTATTTGACTAGTACAATGCTGATGTCTAGCATTCTTTCTGACTTGGAGTGCCCCTCACTCTGTCATCTGTTAGAAGTTCACTTCCTTTAGGAGGCAATATAGTGTACTGGTTAAGGCACTGAGCTGCAAACCTGGAGACCTGGGTCTGAATCCCATCTGTTCCCACTTGCATAATGTGTGACCCTGTGCAAGTCACAACTTCCTTGTGCTCCCAGTTCGCACCTGGAAATAAGCTCTGGCTTAGTGTGCCTTTCCTGGTTTAACAATTTCCTCTTTCCCTTTCAAACCTGCTCTCATGGCTAGCCTCCCGAATGGTTAGCGGTGTATTACTTTTTCCTCTGGAATCCACTTTGTATTTTATTTTGCATCATTAGAATTGTGCTTCTGACTTACGGTGACGTCAGCAAAGCGAATGGCAGCTTGAATTAGCGAGTCTCCCAGCCCAAGACCAAATCGATAGGCATCTGTCACTATATTACATGCAGTCTCCAGCGAAAACTACCAGATCAAGAGCGGGAGCGTTCAGGAATGCCCAAATTCCGGTACAAAAGCTACAACTGCTAATGCAGGGTGAAAAAATAGCGAAATCCTTGGTGCTCCCTGGGGACGAAGAAAACATGGCGATGGCTACAGGCCCAGAGGAAGAATTTGCACAACTCGCAGCCTCAATAATACAGACTGCTAAAACGGTACAGAAGATTGATGCCTCCCTGACCGAACTTAAAGCAGATATCGGGAAAATAGAACACAAAACGGACAAATTGGAATTGGGGCTTACCACGGTGGTTGAGCAAGTGGACCGCCATGATCGCCTCCTCCTATTTCTGATGGCGAGAGAGAGAGAGAGCTGAGAAACAAGATTGACGATATAGAGGGCAGAACCAGAAGGAAAAATCTAAGAATTTATGGTATTCCCGAAGGAGCAGAAGATGGGGCTACACATACTATTACCTTTGTACAAAAAATGTTAACAGACTTACTAAAACTACCTGCAGATTTTGACACAGTAATGGACAGAGCTCACCGCTCCCTCATTCAATGGCCCACGGCCCCTGGCTCTCACCCTAGGTCCTTTGTGATTCGGATGGCTAATTATGCTTCAAAAGAAGAGATCCTCAGGAGGGCTTGGAGGCTAAAAAAAATTATGTTTGGTACACACAGGATAACAATTGACAATGATTACACTACAGGAGTTCAAGAGGCACGTCGCGCCATGTGGCCAATTGTCAAACAGCTCAGAGCACGGAACTTAAAGGCACAGATGTTGTTTCCAGCGTGTCTAAGAGTGGAAACCAAACAGGGCTCCAGAGTCTATGAAGACCTCCTAGCTGCCAAGAGTTTTCTAGAAGATTCGGGAATTGTGGTCCCAGGGCTAGATAAGGAGAGAATGGAACGAGAGCTACGACAGTCGGCCTGGACAGTGGCGCGAAAGGGGTTCACACGCACTCACCAAATGCAAGCCACCAACCCGCAGCGGACATTGCTGAACTTTTGAAACCATATGCCGCATCATCAAGACGTGCCTCATACACAGGAGACCTCAGACACGGATGATTTGGGACGAAGGGGACTTCCCAAATGGAAGGTGAAGTCGTGGACTGAAATGAACAACAAACGAACAGTTGTGGGACAAGGTATAAAATGGACTATGGATCTGTCGGGAAATGTGGTATAAATATTGAAACCGGTATGAGTGCTCTTAAAAATGATGTACACTTAGAGATCTAAAGGGGATGAGAAAGAGGAATGTGGGAGAGGAGGAAGGAGGAACAAGGGTTAGTGGACTGCTTGCCTATTGGGTCAGGGTGGAGGGTAATAGGAAGGAGGGTGGGAGATACCCTTTACTTATGGATTCCTTGAGGCACAACGTGGCAGGGGAACTCACCTGAATTCGGGATATTACAACAATAATTTAATACAAATAAATAAATAAATAATAAAGGGTACAAGGGGAGAGGGCATGGGGGGAAAGATCCTGATTAAAGGAGACTATACTCAATCCGGTGCAGAACTTACTGGTATGCTGGCGAGTCACAGAGAGGGAGGTCTCTCTCCGCATCTTCTCCGTGCCCCTCGGGGCCGGGGGGAGGCCACGAGGGAAAATGCCGCAGATGATTTGTAGGAGGAGATGATTTGAGAAATCTCTGTAAAATCCACTACGAGGCTGGGAGGAAGGAAAACGAGGGAAAATCTCGAGACCATGCGGGTCTCTTTTTGCCTTCCGATTCTATTGACGTCTGTGATACTACTGAGCATTGGGTTAAAACCCAGGAAAACAGCTCTGAAGAGATGTAGCCCAGAATATCATAATGGGCAAGGTGTCCCAAATGTGGCACAAACCAGTCCGATTAATGTGAATCGGACTGACCTAGGAAGTTATGTCTTATTGGAAATTGTCAATATTTCCTCCTCACATCAGTTAAAGTATAAACGAAGAAAGTGTGTGGAAAAAAGGTTGATAGGGGGAAAGTCACACAGTTTTGTAGAATTTCTTACAAAAGAAATTTTGCTAGTTACTCTATGTTTATCCAAGGTTCTATGGAAATGTTTTTTTGAAGTTATGAATCTGCCACTAGAGGGCAGCACAACACCATCTGTATACACAACTGTTAAGGCTGATCTATTGTTGAGAATCAGCAGTTTAATGTTGTACTTTATTGGATATAATGTAAGGCAGAGAGGTAAATATAAGCAGATGCATGCACCAGATAGGGTTTATGATAGAGAAAAAATTGGAAAGGAAAATCAGAGCAGAAACTAAGATTAGAAGCAAGGGGAAAAGAAACTAAGTGTAATAAAGTAGAGCAGGACATAAGACAAACAAAGGATTACTACCCAGAATATGGATAGGTTAAAAACTAAAGTAATCTCTCATAATGTTAATGGTATAAAACATCCTATCAAGAGAAAACAACTCCAGAAATTTTTGAAAAAACAGAAATGTGAGATCCAGTTCTTGCAGGAGACACATTTGTCTCCCAACGAAGCCTTGAAGCTGAGAACGCGGAATTCCCGAACATATATCATGCCTCATTGGATAAAGGAAGGAAGAGGGGTGTAGTGACGTTGCTGTCGGCCTCTCTTCCATTTGTAGAAGAAGAGGTAATAACAGATGCAGGAGCTCGATATGTAATGGTGGTGGGGAGGGTTCAGGAGCAATGGGTGACTTTAGTAAATGTTTATGCCCCTCCGGGGTCCCCGATAACCTTTTTCGCAGAACTATTTCAACTAATGGCAGATAAAGCAAGGTGGGTAGTGATCGCAGGGGGTGACTGGAATGTGATTATGGATAGGACGTTGGATACCACCTCGCGCATACCGGCCTCTAATGGGAGAATCTCCAAGCTGCTGAAAAAACTCATGAGAGACTCAGGACTGAGGGATGTTTGGAGAGAAAAATACCCATTGACACGGGATTACACATACTACTCACCCAGGTACAACATTTATTCGAGATTGGACATGTTCTTCACATATGGTGAGAGCATGGCAATGTTCGAATCAATGTGGATAGGTACAGACAGCATATCTGACCACAAGCCCATCTATGGGGAGATCGATCTTCAACTTCCCAAAAAGCCAACACAATGGAGGCTGAATACCAGCTTGCTTAGAGCCGACAAGGTAAAAGAGGAGATCAGAGATATAATAAAACAGGTAGTGCTCTTGAATGAAGGCCCGGCCACCGCACCCCAAATCCTGTGGGATACAATTAAAGTAATGCTTAGAGGGAGACTGATCTCAATAGCTGTTTATAAAAAAAGGGAAACCGGGGGGAGAAGGACTGAGCGTCCGATGGGCAGCTCTCCTTCTCCGGGGGGAGGGTGTGGGTAACATTCGGAGCGCTGGGGACTCCTGGCGGAGGCCGGGAGAACTCACACTGCCGACGTTCAAACGGGGGGGGGAGGGAGGCGGGGCGGGCGCTGGCGTCATTGCACATCCCGCCTCCTCGGGAGGAAAATGGGAGGAACAAAATCACGCCTTGCGTCTCGGTGGCTCTGCCCAGGAAAGCCCTTGTGCACGGGCGTTCCCCAAACAGTTACAGTTCCGTGGTCCGATATAGGGGTCGGGTATCACGGCCCCACTTTCTGAGGGGTAAGCCAGGGATGACCGGGGGAGACGGCAATATCCGGTGGCTGGGGCTCCAGGGGTCCGTGACCAGAGTGGATGGTCGACGAGAGGCGTGGGGAAAAAATAGGAAAATATAAAAAAAATAAATAAATAAAAAAGGGAAAGAGTAAAGCAGAGGGAACAGTTAAATCAGGAGCTTAAAAACCTGGAAGACCAACAGAAGTTAAAATACTCTAGAGAAAGGGGAAAACAAATAGCTGAACTTAAAAGTAGGCTCCAAAGACTATCACAACTAGAGACAGAGAGGGCCCTGCTTTTCACAAAACAGGCTTACTGTGAAGGAGGCCCACGGGCCACACGCTTCTTAGCATACAGGATGAAACAACAATCAGCTAGGGCGCATATAATGGGAGTCAGACATCCCAATACAGGGCAGGTAATGAATAAATGGGAACAAATAGCAGAGGCATTAGTCACGTGCTATAAACGACTATATAGCCCTCACACAGAAACAGGCATGCAAGTAGCACGGGAATTTTTGGAAACCATGAAATTACCCCGACTTACAGAGGCACAGGGGCAGAGGCTGGGAGGTCTGATTACCTACCAAGAGATAATGAGTGCAATTAGGGAGCTTAAGGTGGGAAATGTCCAGGCCCAGATGGGTTCGGGGCGGAACTATATAAAATGTTTGGGGGGGACATTGTTAACACGCTTCAGGCTGTATATAACCAAGTTTGGCTGGGGGAGCGGTCCCTCCATCCTGGAACTACACTACTATTACACTGATCCCGAAAGAAGGTAAGGACCCGAAAGATTGTGGGTCATACAGACCGATCTCCTTACTTAATGTAGATTATAAAATCTTCACGGCAGTAATAGCTAAGAGATTACAACCCATATTGATAAATATAATTCATTCAGATCAAACGGGCTTCATAGCAGGTAGGCAGGCCCCTGAAGGGTAAGAAGGACTCTAGATATAATTGACATCATTAATAAGCAACATACCCCGCTGCTTAATGAGCTTGGCGCCAAAAGCTGCTCAACAAAGTAAATTGAACTTTATGTTTATGGTCTTGGAGAAGATGGGCTTCCCACCTTCATTCTTGGAGGCGATTAAAGCTCTATATGCCTCACCACAGGCATTCATTAAGGTAAATGGGGGTATCTCAAGGAGATTTGACCTGGGAAGAAGCACCAGACAGGGATGCCCACTGTCACCGCTCCTTTTCGATATTTACATAGAGGCACTGGCACAAGCAATAAGGGAAGCAAAAGAGGTGAGCGGGGTGAGGGTGGGAAAGGAGGACCGCAAAATCTCTTTATATGCAGATGACGTTCTCCTATATATAACTAACCCAGTCAAGTCTATTCCAATAATTTGGTCCATAATAGATAGGTTCAGCCAATTTTCCGGTTATACCCTAAATAAAAATAAAACCGAGATTCTGACATTCCGATATCACCCCCCACCTCATGTAAGTCAATTACTAGATACAAATTGGAACAAGGGGAAAATAAAATACTTAGGCACTCAAATACCAAAAAAATTGTCACTACTGTATACATACAATTTGGAACCAATGGTGGCACAAATTAGACAAGACATTAAAAGATGGGAAGCTCTAAATCTGCCCCTATACTCAAGGATACAAGCGGTGTCGATGAACATTCTTCCCAGATATCTGTATCTATTTCAATGTCTCCCAATAAAAGTTCATAAGAACCAATTTCAGATTTGGCAAAAAATGATCTTAAAATTTATCTGGAACAATAAGAGACCCAGAATTAAAAGCACAATATTACAGACGAATAAAATATACGGAGGCAGGAACCTCCCTAACTTGGAGGACTACTTCTTATCCACCCAGTTGAGGTGGGCCCTCCTCTGGTCAGCCAAACCATACACAGCACGGTGGAAGGGTGATAGAGGAAATCTAATGAATGGAACACCACTGGGAGCATGCACCTTGACACCCGGTTCCCGAACAGAGATAGGAGAGCCCCTATTGTTTACGGTAAGGAATACCCTAGAGTCCCTGAATCGCCTCTGGGCCAAACATAGACTGGATGAAGAGCTCTGGCCGCTTAGGTGGTTTGCTTGGGATCACCAATTTCAGCCACCCAAACAAGACCTTACATTTAGGAGGTGGGGAAGGCTGGGATTATACTCCCTGAGTCAGTTCATGGATGGCCAGGGGGTGATGGAATTCGATCAGATCAAGGAAAGGTCCTCTTTAAGGCGGGAAGACCATTTTAGATACCTGCAGATAAGAGCACATTTATTTATTTATTTATTTAGTTAAACATCAGTTTAGAAACCTTTGAGCCAGAGGCTCATTTACAAAGGTACCTCGTCACAAAGAGGACATCAGAACAGTAGTACAAGGGACACAGTACTTACAAACAAAAAAGTTACAGTTCAATTACAATTTTGTTACAATAGAATACAATCTCCAACGAAGCAAAAGATAACAAAAGGTGCAAAACTTATGGTCCGGGGAGAGCTGGTGGGAGTAGAAGGGAGGGAGATAGGGGAGGAGGAATTAGTAGGGAAAGGAAGGGGGGGGGAGCCACTCAGTGAGCATTGTCAAACAGAGTATATATATATATTTATTTTTTTTTTACACTAGGCTAGCGGCATATATATACAAACTACAGACAATGTACACACAATCTGAACCTTTGTCAGGGACTATGAACATAATGATTGAAATAATGAATGCAACCAAAGTTAAGGGACAGATGTCTGCCATTTACAGAACTCTTAGGGACAAGGGAGGAAATAAGGTCGCACAAGTTAAAAATAGATGGGAACAGGAAATTGGGGAGAACCCTGAAGAGGAAGACTGGATCACTGCCCTTGCTCAGACTTCGAGGACTACTGGCCTTCGCTTAGGTGGAGAGAGAGTTCGAATGGAAAATTAGAATAAGGTTTTTTTATTCCACCAGCTAACCAGTGTAAATGGGATAGAGAATGTAATGGAGGGTGTTGGAGGAACTGTGGGACTGACAGGGCAGATTATCTCCATGTCTTTGGTTCGTGCCCAACTCTCACGAACTACTGGGGGGAAATTAAACGGAAGATTGGGCAGATCTTATCCATAGCCGCACTAATGGGCCCTGAAAATATGATCTTGGGGACAGAACCGAAGGAACTCAGAGGGGCCGATAAAAATTATTTGTGGAATATCCTTCTCACGGCTGCACATAAGGCCTTAACCAAAAGATGGCTTTCCCAGCATCCACCTGTTTATCTAGACTGGGTAAACATTATAAATGAAATAAAAGAAATGGAGGAGATCACTTCTAAAATAAACTTTCGGACACAGAGCTATGTGAGGAAGTGGACTCCATATATTACCTCAATGGGGGAGGGGGGAGGGCTCGGGGAGAACTAAGATTGGAGGAGAGGCATGGAGATATGAAAACCCTATCAAGAAATAGCTGAAATGATGGACAAAATTAATTTAATGAAGATGTGTTAAAAGAAATATGTCCCAGAATATAAAATAACCCGAGCTGATGAAGTATCTTAACATGTAAAAGGATTGATTTTGCGATTATTTGCATGCATCTCAAACAACGTAAAAAAAAAAAAAAAGGATAAGATCTGAGAATGTAATGTAACTGTGCTGAAATATGCAATAAACATGAATAAAAAAAAAAAAAAAAATTGTGCTTCTATGGTGCACTGGTACATTGCCCTTGTCACCTTTGTATGCATAATTATCTGTCTGGTATTTGGTATACATTCCTTTATACAATGGCAAGAAAAAATCTAGAAATTTCACTGGCTAAGTGACGTCACCTGATCATGCATTAAATCTCTATAATGCACACCTGTCCTGGCTTATTATTTATGTATGTTATTTGCTCTGCTATGGGACCCCCCCCCGTAACCCCCTCCTTGGGGTCACACTTGGAAATGAGCTAAAGCTCAGTGTGCCTTTCCCAGTCAACAAACTTAAACAAACTAGAAAAGAATGTGTTTATTCGTAGAACAACCACTAGTATCTTCTGACCATTTCCAAAAATCATTTTTAATGATTTTTCTATGATGCTTGAAATTATATTTTGAAAGCTGTAGCATTTGAACTGTTAACCACAGAAAGTCATTTTTTTTTTACATGAAAGCTTGGAGTCTGATGAACATGTAGAGATCCTAATGATACAGTACTCCTGTACTGCTACATGTCTATACATGTTGGTAAATATGTAGTAAAACATTTTATGTATAGCAAGATTAAATACTTTGTTTTTATATCACTATACAGTCACTGTAAAAATATCTTATCAGTATATCTACTTACCTGACTCCAAGTATGCAAGGCAGGTGCTCTCTGCAATTTGATGTGCCTGCTAGGCATCTTGTGTTTGGTCCATTCCCCATTCACTGAAACTGTATGAGGACTGTGTACATGCATCTCCATCTGGTTACTAGGGCCACTGCTATGCACCTGCCATGACTACAGCCCGCCAATGCTGCAATGTTGCGTCTAATTGGTCTGTTTCCTGCAATCTTCTTGGCAAGAATCTTGGTACAGTAAAACTGAGTGTGGAGGGTCTTTCATTATGACCGGCTTGTATGATAGCTGTGTTGTACAGAATAGACTCGTATTTCTTTCTGTTTTGGTTTTTTTTTTTTAAAGAAAAAAACGCTTCATTTTGAAGTCAGTGGTTGTTCATCAAAGCGGGGCAAACAGGACCAGTTCAGGCAGTCAGCAGCAGTGTACAGGGAGAACTAAAGCAAAGGTACCCGAAAAAGAAAATTTAAACTGAACTATTTAAGTTGTACTGGCTAGTGGAGAATAAGGCAAGAAACAGGTCCATTTAATGGTTTGACAAGCTGGGTTGTTATCTATTGCAGGTCTTAGTGTAGGAACAATCAGGGAGGAACAATAATATACACAGCAATGAGTAAGGGAAGATGTTGAAGTAAGAGGGTCTGTTAGTCAATCAAAAATCAAAGACTCGTATCAAACTCTTGTGTTGGTGGGCATTGTGTGTAAATAAAAACACAACACACAATTTGCAGTAAAATCTTTTTTTATTTAACATTTGGTCCTTTTTGTGCTGGGCTAGTGAAAAGCCTGTGGGGTTGGTTGATTTTTCCAGTCACTAGTTTCAATCCCTAAACGTTACCACATTTTAAAGAAACTATCTTTCGAAAGGTCTAACTTTGGAACTGTTGGGGTTAGAAACTTATTTTTTTTTAAATCAAAGCTTTGAGCCCAGCCATAAAGAATTAGCTTGGAGAATACTGTTTTTGTGTGTCCATACTATTCTGTTTCGATAACTATTTAAATTTGCCTTGTCAGTATATTATCGATACAAAAAGGCAAATACATAGTGTTGATACAATCTGTCATTACAAAAAATAGTATCAATACTTTTGGTGCTGATACATCCAATTACATGACAATTAAAAAAAATATTTTTCAACTTTTTCTGAATGTAGGTATGACTAAATATTATTTAATCAGTAACTGTAGTTCTCAACATAATTGTCATTCATCTTATGACCTTAATACCATTTCAGTCAACCTGAAGCAGTACCAAATCTTCCTCAGTTTCACAGGCTTCGCTTGGAAAGCGCAGGACGATAATAAATTTAGAGCCCCATACACATTCATAGTCGGTGAAGGGGGGTGTCCCAACTCCTCTTGACACCACCACCCAAATCTGCCCTATACAAAAGGTTGCCTTAGAACCTTGTGGAGGAGTCTCCCCAATGAATGTGACACAATGCAAATGCAAACATGAGGCACTGTGGTCTAGTGGTTAGACAACGGTTTGGGAACTGGAGTATCATGGCTTCAAACAATGCAAACATGGGGCATTGTGGTCTAGTGATTAGGACAACGGTTTGGGAACTGGGATATTGCGGGTTCAAACAATGCAAACAAGAGGCACTGTGGTTTAGTGGTTAGACAACGGTTTGGGAATTGGAACAGCATGGGTTCAAATAATGCAAACATGAGGCACTGTGGTCTAGTGGTTAGATAACGGTTTGGGAATTGGAACAGCATGGGTTCAAATAATGCAAACATGAGGCACTGTGGTCTAGTAGTTAGACAATGGTTTGGGAACTGGAATATCATGGCTTCAAACAATGCAAACATGAGGCACTGTGGTCTAGTGGTTAGACAACAGTTTGGGAACTGGAATAGCATGGGTTCAAATAATGCAAACATGAGGCACTGTGGTCTAGTGGTTAGACAACGGTTTGGGAACTGGAATATCATAGGTTCAAACAATGCAAACATGAGACACTGTGGTCTAGTGGTTAGACAACAGTTTGGGAATTGGAATAGCATGGGTTCAAATAATGCAAACATGAGGCACTGTGGTCTAGTGGTTAGATAACGGTTTGGGAACTGGAACAGCATGGGTTCAAATAATGCAAATATGATGCACTGTGGTCTACAGGTTAGACAACGGCTTGGGAACTGGGATATTGATTTATTTGACTCATAGGAAAACCTTTGAGCTAAGAGTTCTTTTACAAAGGTTCCACGTCAAGAGACAATGAGACAGTTACAGTATTACAATTCACAAAGACAGAGGTGCAAGTTTCACACATAGGAATACTAGATAGTAAAGACAAAAGCTAAACAGTGGAATTACAAACAGCTGCAAAAATTACAAATAGCTGCCTTGGGACCAGGCATTGTCACTTGTTTCAGGTCCTTAAATTCTTCAACATGGTTGCAAAAGTAGGGAGGGGGGAATGGGGGTGTGGGAGCGGGGGATCAGCAGGCTTAAGCCTGAAGATGGGTTGGAGAAGTAGGGACATTAGTGTGCAGCAGGTAACAGGAGGAATAGAGTGGATGTGAGTGTGAGGTGATTGCAGGTTAGAGTGGATTTAAACAATGCAAACATGAGGCACTGTGGTCTAGTGCTTAGGATAACAGTTTGGGAACTGGAATATCATGGGTTCAAACAATGTAAACATGAGGCACTGTGGTCCAGTGGTTAGACAACGGTTTGGGAATTGAGATATTGCAGGTTCAAACAATGTAAACATGGGGCATTGTGGTCTAGTGGTTAGGACAATAGTTTGGGAACCGAGATATCATGGCTTCAAACAATGCAAACATGAGGCACTGTTGCCTAGTGGTTAGGACAACAGTTTGGGAACTGGAATATAGTGGGTTCAAACAATGCAAACATGAGGCACTGTTGCCTAGTGGTTAGGACAACAGTTTGGGAACTGGAATATAGTGGGTTCAAACAATGCAAACATGAGGCACTGTGGTCTAGTGGTTAGGATAACGGTTTGGGAACTGTAATATCATGAGTTCAAACAACGCAAACATGAGGTACTGTGGTCTAGTGGTTAGACAACGGCTTGGGAATTGAGACATCGTGGGTTTAAACCCTTCTAGAGCCAAATACTGTAGTACCAAATGCCCACTGTTAAGTCACTTAATCTCCAAATGCTGGGACCCTATTAGCTGTGGAAATGGGTAGAATAACACCCCACTGCAAATGAGATGTTGCATCTCAGGTGGGCTATCCAGTGTAAACTATAAAATAATATGCCAGATGTTCAGGAGTACAACCCCCGTTTTCACCACCCAAAACACCTGAATGTGCCACCAAGAAGGGCTGAATAACATGGCATCAGTGACATGGTGCTATGCTGTGTGCAGTGTCCCAGGTAAGCAGTGCTACAGCGGTAGTCTCCTCCACCACCCCCCATCCACCTGATCCTTGGGGATGCTTCTGGATCAACAAAAATGCTGTAATTTTCTTTTACTGATCCACGTGTCCCTATTGTTTCACTGCTCTCCTAACCCCAGCCCTTAAGTAGTCCCTGGTCTCTAAGGGATTCTCCCTCCCTAACCCTCAATCAGTACCCCTCCTCCAAGGGTCATTGGTAACTATGGGCTTCTCCATCCCTCCCTCACCTTAGTTCAGTGGCCCTCCTCTCTACCCCAGCAGCCCTTAAGTAACTTCCTGTTATTGAGGCAAACATTACAGTACTGCTTAGGTAGCACAGGAGCATCTATGGGCACTACAGCCCCCTCGCTCCTCATCTACCATAGTATGAACTGCAGTAGTCCCTGGTATCCAAGGAATTCTCCCCGGCCCTGTTTCAGTGCCCCGTCCCTAAGCAGTCACTGGTATCCAACGGATTCTCTGTCCCTAGCTTGGTTCAGTGTCCCCCAACCCCAGCCCTTAAGTAGTCCCTGCTATCCAATGGCTCCTCCCTCCCTAGCCTTGGTTCGGTGCCCCCAACCCCAGCCCTTAAGGAGTTCCTGGAATCCAAGGGATTCTCATTCCCTTGCCCTGGTTCAGTGCCCCCTCCCTAACCCCAGCCCTGAAGTCATCTCTGGTATGTAAGGGCTCTTCCATCCCTCACCTTAGTTCAATGGCCCCCCCCAACCCCAACCCTTAAGCAGTTACTGGTATCTGAGGGCCCCATCCCTCCCTCACCTTATTTCAATGCCCTTCCTAACCCCAGACTTTAAGTAGTCTCTGGTATCCAAGGGCTCCTGCCTCTCTAGCTCTGGGTATGTCCCCCCAAACCCAGCCCTTAAGCAGTCTTTGGTATCCAGGGATTCTCCTCCCTAGCCCTGGTTTAGTGCCCCTCCCCAGCCCCAGATCTTAAGTCATTCCTTGTATCCAGGAATTCTCTCTTCCCAGCCCTGGTTCAGTCCCCTCCATAATCCCAGGCCTTAAGCAGTCTCTGGTATCCAAGCGCTCCTCCCTCCCTTGCCATGCTTCAGTGACCCCCCCCAACCGTGAACTCCAGCCCTTAAATAGTCCCTGATATCCAAGGGCTCCTCCATACCTAGCCTGGTTTAGTGCCCGCCTCCCAAGCCCAGCTCTTAAGTGGTCCCTAGTATCCAAGGGATTCTCCCTCCATAGCCCTGGTTCAGTGCCCCCCCACCTAACCCCAGCCCTTAAGTAGTCCCTAGTATCTAATGGATTCTCCCTCCCTAGTCCTGGCTCAGTGGGCCCCTCACTAGTCCCAGCCCTTAAGTAGTCTCTGGTATCCAAGGGACCCCCAGCCCTGGTTCTGTGCCTCTTAACCCCAGCCCTTAAGGTGCCACTTTTATCCAAGGGATTCTCTGTCCCTCACCCTGGTTCAGTGCTCCCCCACCTAACCCCAGCCCTTAAGTAGTCTCTGGTATCTAAGGGCCCCCCCCCAGCCCTGGTTCCGTGCCTTCCTTAACCCCAGCCTTTAAAGTAGCAGTGCAGCAAAACTGGGCAAAAAATGTGACCCTAACTTTTTTCATGATTAAGGATTCCTGCCATCTTCCCATTTTATTAGGTGGTAAAATGTTCTAGTTCCACCAAAATTTAATATTTTATTAATGTTTTAATTTGTTTTTTTTTCCTCAGGAAAAAAATGATGGTCCATACATTTGGCTTGGAAATAGCACTGTAGACCTTGCAAGGGTTAGGGTCAAGAAATTAAAAAGCAAAACAAAAAACTCATGGTGTGCAGTGCAGGAGGTTTCTAGAAAAGTAGATATGACAGGTATGCTAATATTTTTATTAACATAGCTAAAACTAGTTTTTTGGAAAAACATTTTTCTATGCACCGTTGCTAGAAGTAGTCTCTGATATCCAAGGCTTCCTCCCTCCCCAGCCCTGGTCACCTGTGCCATCTGTTTGCTATGTCTGATCTATTTCCCCACAACGAAATTCCTCTCCAGTGCCACCACCCCCCCCCCCCCCGGTGAACTCCTTGAAATATTTCTATAGCCTAGGTGGTGTTGTGGTGTGCAGAAGCCAGAATGTGGCAGAGTATAGTATGCTGCATCACTACAGCTCCTCTTTGGCGCCCCCAAGCATTCATCTTTGAGCCCAGGCAAATGATGTTACCGGGGCCAGCCATGGGGGGGGGGGCTCCCTTATGGGGTTGGCACATGCCCCTCCTGGGGCTTGAATATGGTACCTCTACAGCTTACAGCGTGGGGACTCTCGATGCGAACACTGGTCTCCTGCATGTTAACGGAACACGCTCCACTAGCATCATTAGGCCAGGCTGCTAAGATTTATAATGGTTTACCGAAATGCTGTGATTTGCTTGTCAGATACGCACACAACTGGATTATTTTTGTTAGGAAAACCTCCAAGCAAAAGCAGTGAAGAAACACATACAGTAGGCAACAGAGCAACATTTAAAGAAATACAAAATGACACACACCCTAATGTAAGATATCACGGGTAATAGTCAGCAATCACCATGACGTAGTTCTGACTGGTTCGACTTTAAGCCAGATTGTAAGGTGCCAGCATGCCTTGCAAGTAATATGCAAAGGCTCTTCCTATTTTTTTTTTGTAGTTTATGGACAAATAAACTCCCAATTTTTTTGCAGTCTTGATGGTTACTTATGATACAAGTATACAACAAAATATATATATATATAACACATATATGTGTGTATACATATAAGTATAGTTAAAAGGTAACCTTTTGCAGAGAATAAAGATGTTCCATTCTCCTGTAGGAAAGGCATGCTATTTTTAAACTGCCTGACAGTATAATTCTGCTTAATGATTTACTACATAATTTATGGGATGGTGTGATAAGTGACATTGACATTACGCTATAAATAGCTCATTAAATAATTAAACAGTGCAATAAAACCAAAGGGCTTTAAAAACCATAAGGTGACCTATGTCATTTCCAGCTGTTGTGTAATTATTTTTTACCTGTCACCAAATATATGGCTTTGTTTCCTATTGCATCAACCCCCCCCCAAAAAAAAAGCTGGTATATGAAAACCATATGCATGTTTGGTGACAACATGCCACCTGAGTAAACGTGTAAACTGCCAAAGCTCCTCCGATGATGATGGTCAGCTGATGTACAGTAAGTGTACTGCCAGGTCTGCTGCACTACATGAAATAATTAATCTCTCCACATCTGCCATTTCTGCCATTCAGTCATAATCATCTGTTTGAGACATCTCTGCTTGTTGCCGTGGAAACAATTCTGATGTCAGAGGCAAAGGATCAGGGCAGGAAAACCAGCGAAAATGGATGAAATCTATGGCGCAAAGAGCCCACTTTCATGCAATCGTTGTTAGTGATAAGGAACAGAATGTTCTCGCAGTCTTATTTTGGGGGACTATTTCACCTTCTCCCACAGTATCTCCTTTATCTCCAAATTTTGGTCTGACTCTCTCCCCTTGTATCTAACCCCCCTCCAAATCCTCCTGCCCTCTTCACAATGCTTGCTCTCACTCCTTTGCTCTCCCTCAAACGAAATCTACTGCTGGCCAGGCTGCCTTCTCATTTTGTTTCCCTAAACTCTGGGGTATCCTTCCCCCTTCTATTTGCTCTGCCCTAAATTCTCTTCTCCAGGAGTTCTCTACTCACTCTTGTAGTTGCTTCTGATATTGGGTTTATTTCTTACCTTCAACTTACCCAATTCTTGGTCATCAGCACTTCCCCTCATCCCCTGTATCAGTCAATCCCCCAGTTTTATTTTAAGTTGTAACTAATTCTTTTCTTCAGTTCCACAAGTTACTGCTTGGTAACTTTTAGTCAATTTATTCTTAAAGGACTCATAAATAGCCACATCTAATTGTGGCCAACAAAAACCACAGCACTGTAGGTTAGTGGCTTACCTACAAAACGCTGTGCTCCTTTTGTCTGGAAACGCTAGTAATCCAGAGTCACTAGGGTGCAAAGAGCGTTTGGAGACAAAAGGAGCACAGCGTTTTGTAGGTAAGCCACTAAATCTTAACAATCAGCATCTCAACATTTCTGCGCATATAGACTCCATCCTGAAAAAGTTGCGACCCAAACTAGGTGCACTATGCAGGAACCAAAGTTGCCTACCATTACCAGCTAGGCAGGAGCTCATTCAGAAAATGATCCTACCTATTTTCAACTACCGTGACGTAGTCTATTGTGCCACACCGCTCTCTTCAACCACATTGGATACCCTCTTTAA
This sequence comes from Neoceratodus forsteri, assembly GCA_016271365.2. Lineage (NCBI taxonomy): Eukaryota > Metazoa > Chordata > Ceratodontiformes > Ceratodontidae > Neoceratodus > Neoceratodus forsteri. Next base: position 957,402,744 of record CM028130.1, on the reverse strand, counting down.
TGCCTTCTGTCATTTCGCCCTAGACTCTCCTCCTCTTACCCACCATAGTTCTCTCCATCAATCTCTTGCTCTACCCTCGCTGGAAAACAGATGCCTATTACACTGTATGAAGTTCACCTCCAAATTCTGGTTTGGTTCCCTTCCCCCTTACCTATTGGCTTCCCTGGTCTCTCGCCCTCCATCCCAACTCTCTCTTAGATCAAACTATTCCCGCACCTTGGTCGTTCCTAGATGCTCCACCACAATAGGCCAAACTGCCTTCTCACACAGGCTCACAAAGCTATGGAACGCCCTGCCTAGTCAATCAGACACTCCTCCTCCTCCTCCTCCTGGGTCCATCTCAGTCTCCCTCCTCAACTTCCTCTGTCATACCTGCAATTGCTCCTAACAACCCTTCCTTCCCCTTTTCCTACTGCGCTCTTATTTTATTTAGGTTATTCTCTAATGATGTACTGCGCATATACACTTTGTAAACCAACTTCTGCACAACAATTTTTTTGGTATGTTGTTGCAATCCATGTATTTTACCTGTGCTGGGTAAACTGACTGTATGCACTTATTCCTGTATTTTTGTATTTGGTCCTGCGTAGTTTTATATCTTTGTCTGTCCTACGAATATCCATGCTGTGTAGGTTTTTGATTCATGTCTTGCCTGTTAAAGGGAAATGTCCATCTAGCATAAGAAAAACAGTTGCAGTAGTCTGTATTCTTACAGTCATATTCAACCCTGAACCCAGTTTCTTCATTTCCAGTGTCCTTAGTAATTTAATCCGAAAATGCCACTGAGCCCCACCGACCACTGCTCTGCCCCCGGCATCTTGTTTGTATTCCACACATGCGCATTCTGCCATACTGCTCTGTGACGTCTTGTACGGGGAAGGCTCAGCGTACGGATATTGCTGCGCTGTGTGTGTGAGCGAGAAGCTTGTTGCCGTCCCATGTTCAGGAGCCGTGCCCAGTATCAATGTTTTATCCTTGCCGTACTACTGAATTTACCTTTTAAATAAGATAGTTAGACATCCGCGTTCAGTATGGTTTATTGTTGTGCTGTCAGGTGCAATAGTGACAGCCACAAGCCCCAGTCAAGATCGCTGTCATTTCACACATTCCCTCGCAATGCCACTGTATGTGCCAAGTGGCTTGCTGGCATCACGAAGCAAAATCTTCCCGACACTAGCAGCAGAAACACTCTGATTTGTTCCCTTCATTTCACAGCAGGCTGCTATGAAAGGGATCTTCAGGTATTTTATTTCCTGGGCGCCTGTCAAAAGTACATACTGAGTGTAACAGTAAAGCTGTATAAGTGAAACTATTTGTCCAGTGATTTCTTTATTATATGTTCATCTGCCTCTGTGTCCTGTGTCATATTTTTCTTATTTTCTGAATACCATACATCCTCGGACCACTTTGAGCAGTTAAGCTGCATCAAGCAACGACGGTAAAATATTGCTTGCCATAGTGCTGCTCTCATGATATCTGGTACATAAAAACATCATTTTTTTACATGTGGATTGGTTGTGTCACCTTGTGTGTCCCTAACCCCACATAATTCATGCATCCAGAAACATGTACCTGTAAAAGTTATTCACATGATGCCCCCCCAAAGCCTCATATTGTGACCACTACTCACTGCACAGTTTCTTCTTGTAGATGTCCTTTTGTTCATTCAACATGTGGCCCCTTACACACCTATCCATTTATACAACATCATATTGTAATGACTTCTTCTGGACATTTATGTAAAGGTGATGCCTGTGACATGGACAGCCAGTTCTGAGTGCTGCATGATTTTTTCTGTAATATTAAAAAAATGTGTATGCACTGTCTCCCATGAGAAATGCTGAAACAGCATGTGAGATCACATACCCACACACACGTTTTAGATACAAGGTATTAAAAGATGAAAGCCATGAGCTAATTACAGACCAGGCCTTAATCAGGGATATCCTGTTGCTCTAGCTTAATTAGCTGGCCAGCTGGCAGGAAAGGAAATATCCCTCTTTATGACGTTGGAGGGAAACCCAGGTTATTACACAAGGGTGCAAAGTCATAAATGTTTCTTTGATATCCATGAGGGACAGCAGACCCTCTACATCAAAGGGTTACATGAGAAATTGAGTTATGCTGAGGTCACAGAATCTTAATGCCTTATTAGGACATCCTGTGTCACAGATATATATTTTTTATATATTCTGACAGGGAGGAGCTTGGTGACTGGACTTTAGAAGGGATGACTTTGGCAAAATGGGTGAATACCTGAGGAATGCACTAGCAAATGACCAAAAAGGAGGGGTGGAAGAACAATGGAGAAAAATCAAAACTGCCATCATAGAGGCAACAAGCCTTTGTGTTAAACAAATAAAGAAAACAAAGCGGAGTAAAAAACCACTATGGTTCTCAAAAGAAGTGGAAGGGAAGGTTAAGGAGAAAAAAGCTGCATTCAAAAAGTATAAGGAATCACAGAAGGAGCACGACAGGGAACTGTATCAAGTAAAGCAGAAAGAAGTGGGGAAGGCAGTCAGAACAGCAAAGGCCCAAACCAAGGAAAAAATAGCCAACTCAGTTAAGAAGGGGAATAAAACCTTTTATAGGTACATTAGGGAGCATATAAAGGTTAAGGGAGGAATAGTGAAGATTAATAAAGGGGAGGTGAGGTGGGCAGAGGGAGACAGTAAAAAGGCAGAGATACTGAATAAATACTTTTGCTCAGCATTCACAAAAGATGAGGAGGAGTTACCTAAACCAGACAGTAGAAGCACTCTGGGTAGGGGGGGTAACACCTGTCCATTTACAGAAGAAAGAGTCCTGAAAGAACTCCTAAAACTCAAGGTGGACAAAGCAATGGACCTGGCCAGGATTCACCCAGAATCTAAAAAGAACTAAGGGAGGACCTAGTGACACCACTGACCACACTTTTAACAAATCATGGGAGGATGGGGTGGTACCGGAGGACTGGAGGAGGGCAGATGTGATTCCCCTTCCACAAAGTGGGAGCAAGGCAGAAGCAGGAAACTACAGATCTGTAAGCTTGACCTCAGTGGTAGGAAAATGATGGAATCACTTCTGAAAGAAAAATTGTTTGAGTACCTAGAGGTTAAAGGGCACAGGACCCAACGCAGCACGGATTTACAGCAGGAAGGTCATGTCAGACGAATCTAATTGATTTCTTTGACTGGGTGACCAAAGTAATAAACCAGGGAGGGGCTGTGGATATGGCCTACCTAGACTTTTGCAAGGCATTTGACACAGTCCCACACAAAAGATTAATAATCAAGTTAGCCAGCCAGGCAGTGGGTCCCAGGGTGGTAGCCTGGGTAGCAAGCTGGCTGCACAACAGGACACAGAAGGTAATAGTGAATGGAACACATTCCAAAAAAAAAGGGGGGTTACTAGTGGAGTACCTCAGGCCTCAGTACTAGGTCCAGTCCTCTTTAACATCTTTATAGGTGACATTGCAGAGGGTCTGGAGGGAAAGGTATGCCTCTTTGCAGATGACACAAAGATCTGTAACAGAGTTGATACACAAGGGGGGGGTAGAAAGCATGAGAAGGGACTTGGCAAGGTTGGAGGAATGGTCAGACATATGGCAACTTAAATTCAATGCAAAGAAGTGCAAAGTAATGCACCTAGGAAACAAAACCAGGAGAAGAGTACACATAGCAGGGAGGTACTAACAACAACAAAAATGGAAGGGTCTGGGGGTAGTCATATCTGATGACCCTAAAAGGTGGAGTCAAGCAATGTCTGAGATCAGTAGGAACAGCCAGGGGGATACTGGATGCATAGGAAGGGCATCACAAGTAGAAAAAGGAAGTGGTTATCCCTCTGTACAGACAGTTGGTGAGACCCCATCTGGAATACTGTGTGCAGTTTTGGAGACCTCATCTACACAAGGACATAGACAGGATGGAAGCAGTCCAGCACAGGGCAACTAAAATGGTGCAGGGTCTGCATCAGAAACCATATGAAGAGAGACTAAGAGAGCTTAATATGTATACCTTTGATGAAAGGAGGGGCAGGGGGGACACGATAGAAACTTTCAAGTACCTCAAGGGAATCAACAAAGTCCAGGAGAGTAGTATCTTTCAGAAAAAGGGATGTGTAAGAACGAGGGGACACAATTTAAAGATAGAGGGGGGACGGCTCAGGGGTAATGTGAGGAAACTATTTTTTATGGAGTGAGTGGTGGATGCATGGAACCACCTTCCTGGGGAGGTTGTTGGGTCTAAATCAGTGGGGGAATTCAAACATGCATGGGACAGACATAAGGCAATTGTAGTGGGGGGGGGTGGCAGGAAGTAAGCTGTTGGTTAACTAGAATCTGCAGCTTATCCAGTAGGTAGGGAAATGGGCAGACTGGGTGGGCCAAGTGGTCCTTATCTGCCGTCAAAGTCTATGTTTCTATGTAGCAGGGTACTGCAGGGTTCAGTACCGGGACTGGTCCTCTTTAATGTCTATAAGTGACATTGCGGAGGGACTGGAAGAAAAAGTATGTCTCTTTGCAGGCGACACAAAGATCTGCAACAGGGTTGATACACAAGGTGGGGTGGAAAGCATAAGATTCAATGCAAAGAGCTGCAAAGTAATGCACCTGGGAAACAAAAACCCAGGGGAAGAATACACAATGGTGGATAAGATACTAACAACAACAAAAATGGAAAGAGACCTGGGGTAGTCATATCAGATGATCTAAAGGTGGGCAAGCAATGTAAGAAGGCAGTAAGGAAGGCTGGGGCAATACTGGGATGCACAGGGAGAGTCATCACCAGTAGAAAACAGGAAGTTGTTATCCTTCTGTACAGACAGTTGGTGAGACCCCATCTGGAGTACTATGTGCAGTTCTGGAGACCCCATCTCTGCAAGGATACAGACAGGATGGAGGCTGTCCAGATGAGGGCAACTAATATGGTGCAGGGTCTGCATCAGAAGACATACAAAGAGAGACTAAAGAAGCTTAATATGTATACCCTCGAGGAAAGGGAAGGGGGCATGATAGAAAGTTTCAAGTACCTCAAGAGAATCAACAAAGTCCAAGAGGGTAGCATCTTTCAGAAAAAGAGATGTGCAAGAACAAGGGGCACAATTTGAAGATAGAGGGGGGATGGCTCAGAGGTAATGTGAGAAAGTATTTTTTCATGGAGAGGGTTGTGGATGCAAGGAACAGTCTTCCTGAGGAGGTCTTGGTGTCAAAAACAGTGGGGGAATTCATGAATGCATGGTACAGACATAAGGCAATTCTAGTAGGGGATAGGAGGAAGTAGGCTGTTGGTTAACTAGGATCTGCAGCTTATCCATTAGGTAGGGAAATGGGCAGACCAGGTGGGCCAAGCGGTCCTTATCTGCCATCAGATTCTATGTTTCTATGTTTCTCATGCAAAATAGGTAGGGAAAACCAGCTTTTTAATTATTATTCTGTTTTCCTTCAGAGACACTGTTATCTAGACTCTGACAACGAAACATCTGTGAGCACTTTAAGCAGGTATTTAGAGACTAAGACCTGTAGTAAGAATTGCACTGTTTAAAACCTTGTTCTTTTAATAGATTTGTATGTTTTGTGATATAACAGTTCTGTATTTTATGTGTTACATATTTTTATCTATTTTAGTAAAACTCTTTTTAGAGCATACTTGGTCTGTCTTTGATTTCCTTTCATTTGTAAGGAAAGTATATATGGTTATAGCAGACACTAGGCATAAGCTTGAATAGTGATACCAAACTGGAAGAGAAGCGTTTTAAATCTGAGGTCTTTATTATTAAAGTTTTCAAAGGTTCATTTCTGTACACTTGGTTAGGTGCCCATAGGCAAAAATATCTGGCCCCCAAAGACAGAAATATCTGAGCCTGTGTATTGGGTACGCTAGCAAGAGGTTCACAATTTGAATCCCTCCAAAACTGAGACCAAAGGTTGATCCGAACTCACAAAACAGACAAGAGGGTTACCTTGTTCTGTTAAACTGTTCAGAAGACTGCGCTCGGAGGCTGGCACTTTGGGAGTAGAGGGCATAACCTGTTGAGTGGGTTTGTGACAATGCCCACTGTTTGTTCCCCTCTGGTGACACAAGGCCTTGGTGATATCCACCTTATGCATCTGTGTAATCCTCCCCCTCCAACCTCAGATTAGGTCCTCTTCATATAGCACATCTACATGAAGTGAAGCCATGAATGATATCTCGTCACTCATTTCATCCATATAGATATATATATATATATATATTTTTTTTTTACTGTTTAATCATATTTCAGCTCTGTACTTTTGTGTACATTTTTTTTTTTTGGTATTATCTTTTCCCCCCTGTGTTAACGCTCTCAGCCATTCCTTTAGGTTGTGCCAAGGCACCTCTGATCTGTCCTGTTCCCATGCCCCCATCCCTCATATTTGCAGTCATCCCCAGGGAGACCCAGACGTGACCCTTCACCGGGCAGGCCCCCCTCCTCTGAGGGGAGAGGCACCTGTGGGGCAGGCAAATACACTACTTAGCCCTGGGGTATTGCTGAGGGATGAATAGTTCCCGGGAAATTTACAGCATCGGACCGTCAGGCGGCAGTCATCCGGTCGAGCATGGAGCCAGTTTCTGTTTTTCTGGGAATGTTCCCTCTCTTGTGCGCGTCTGCATTACACCCGGTCTCCACCGGAGGTCACTGCAGAGCGACGCACTCACACAGCCCACCCCAGGAGAGGAGAGCAGTCCTCCAGATGCTTAATCCTCTTCTGCCCTGCCAATCCCCGGCGCCCCGAGTCCGTTCCTGAACCCAGGTCGCCAGTGTGGGTCGAGGTAAGGCGCCAGCACCTCAGTCCTCTACGACACCGGGCCGGACTTTTGTGTACACTTTATTTGTCTGTTTTCTGTTCCTTAACCAGTCTGTTATGTATTACATAGTAAAGGTAAATGAATGAAACCAGTATGTGTCATGTGTGTTATTTATTGTTCACTGGTCTGTGTTTTAAAAACTGTATCCTCCGTTTCCCTCTTTCCTTATTGCCTGTTGTATCCAGGACCCTTGACAGGAATGCTGGGACCTGTGGAAAGTTCAGACTCTGGGGTCATTAACAGTTGGCAGCCCCTTCCCTTCATACAGTATACTGTGAGTCCTTGGCTCTTCCTGTCGCTGTGCCAGTGTAATTATCCCCTGCTCCCCCATCCTGTCAAGGTCCATGGGTGTATCCATCCTCATTCTGTCATACTGATGTTTGGTGTGTAAAGTACTGTATGTGGCCTACATGTTGCTGTGCCTGATGTAGTCTGTGGAAAACTTTTTCCACTGCACAAGTAAGCACTGATGTTGACTTATGGGTGAAAGTATGCTGCTCCATGAAGTCTTACAAACAGAAATGCACTGCACACAGCTTCACGCTGACACAATGCATCATATGTACTACTGCTTGACACACTACTGGTGTGGCAAAACTGAGACATAACCAATTCAACTTGTGGTACGCATCACCATTCACAGTGCAGCACATCCTGAAACAGAATGTTTACAGGACGTGATGCACTGTGAACAGTAGCCGGAGGCTCAATGCATAAATAACATGTTGAATGCCTTGTTTTTCAAATTCTCCCCGGGACTATGGTTCAAGCTGTAGTACATTGTGTTTGTTGTGTCCATGTGCATGTTTTACAAGCGGTGCAGTATGTTCCCTATATAAACATCCAAACATAGCATCATGGATCAAGACCAATGTCAGGGTCTTCACAGATGCAAGACAAACCTGGCTTGTCATTTTGCTTCTCTCTGTAGACATACAACATATAAACAACAAGCATTTGTCAATGCCGAATGTTTGCTTGCTGGCATTGGCATTGGCAGTGTAGAAGTTACAGAGCTGCGTAATAGGAATTGCAGTGAAGTACTGAACTGAAGCCAACCCCATCACCACCCTGCAGAGAGTGACAGGCATTGGGGTGTGCGTTTGGGTCGTCAGGCATAACGGCCACGCCATTTCACCACATCCCACCCTGCAGAGACTGACAAGTGTCACGGTGTTCCTTGTGGTCTTTGGCCCTTATCACTACCCCATTTCATTAGGAAATATGGTGAGATGAGTGCGATATAGGAGAATGGGGTGAAGTTGGGGCGAAGAGTCCAAGGCTACCCGATGCCTCTCACTGACTGCAGGGTGTGGAATGGTATGAGCATCACAGGCAAGAATCCCAAGTCACACCCCTGATGCCTGTCATTCTCTATAGGGTTAGGCGTTATAGTTGAAAACCCTAATACCTCAGGCATTCGTTGGTATTTTCTCCAAATTTTCATCATGTTTGTTTTGTGACCCACCTCATGAACAGGGGAATATCAGTTTGTTGGCAAAGCTGCTATGTACAGTGACTACGGCATTTAGGACCACAGGTGCAAAACATTCCAACAGGATGTAAAAATGACAGCTGTAACTCTTTCATGGGGAGGTGTAAAAATGGCTATGTTGCAAATCTGTAGTAAAAATATTTAAAAAATGGTGAAGTCACGGCGTACATAGAAACTGTGCAACACACACCATAATATAATTAGGTTGGGATTTTTACAGCAGATTGTCAACTCCGCATTTTGGTGCCTCCAATCATGAGAACAGTGTCACTGTGATTTTCTTTATCTGTGCCGAACAATGATTTCCCACAGCGACCACGCATCTCTGCAATTGAAAGTGTGAAAAACACACTTCAGCCATGTTGTGAAAATGACAGCTGTACTGTTCATAAGGAAGTGTGGAAAAATGTCACTGGTGAAAATCTGGACTGAAAATATTACAAAGTCATGAACTAACGAGGTGCGTGGAAACTGCGCAATGCTCACCAGTAACACAGTCATTTTATGGACTTTTGTCAGCAAATTTTCAACATAGCCATTTTAAGACCTCTGCTCATGAACAGTGTAACTGTGATTTTCTTAATCTGTCCTAAACATTGCTTTCACACCAACACACACCATTGTGCGCCATATGTGCGAAAACACATTTTGGGCGACATATGAAAAATTGCAGCTGTACTGTTCATAAGGAAGTTTAATAAAATGGACATGTTGAAAATCTGGAGTAAAATATTAAATTTGCAAACTTACGAGCATGCATAGGAACCGTACAAGCATACGCTTCGTAAAAGTCATTTTAAGAATTTTTCACCAAATTTTCAACATAACCATTTTAAGACCTCTGCTCATGAACAGTGTCACTGTGATTTTCTTAATTGTCCTGTACATTGATTTACTTTACGACTGCGCCATTGTGCGCTACATGGTGGAAACACGCTTTGGGTGAGATGAAAAATGACAGCTGTACTGCTCATAAGAAGGTGTGGTACAATGGCAATGTTGAAAATCTGGAGTGAAAATATTGAAAATTAGTGAACTAACGAGCATGCGTAGGAACTGTACAACGCACGCTCGTAAAACAGTCATTTTTTGGAATTTTTTCACCAAATTTCAACATAGCCATTTTAAGACTCTGCTCATGAACAGTGTCACTGTGATTTTCTTAATTTATCCCGTACATTGATTTCGCACACCGACTGCGCCATTGTGCGCTTCATGGGCGGAAACACGTTTTGGGTGAGATGTGAAAAATGACAGCTGTACTACTCATAAGAAGGTTTGGCAAAATGGCAATGTTGGAAATCTGGAGTCAAAATATTGAAAATTCGCGAACCTACGAGCCTGCGTAGGAACTGCACCGCACGCTCGTAAAACAGTCATTTTTGGGAATTTTGGCACCAAATTTTCAGCGAGGTTTTGGGACCCTTCTCATGAATGATGTCATTGTCATGGCGTTATTCAGGCCGAAGGAGTGATTTGGCGCGGTGATACGAGAAATCACCCGCCGAACCTGAATGCGCCATGTTCAACATCATTCATGAAAGAGATCACTTCATAATAATTTGGTATAAAAAAATCCACAAAATGCCGAGATATGAAACAAAGTTGAAACCCCATCTAGCCCATTATACAGTTTACCGGCATTTCCTCAGTTCGCGGTCGGCTTTGAAGAGTGCAGACGTGTTCCCGGTCCACCGAAGATCATTGCGCCGAGGTCCGGAGGTAAGTATGGGGTGAGGGGGTTGTGGGGAGGCTGGGTGCACAGTGGGTGGGTGCGGGTTGTGGGAGGGGCGGGGAGACAACGTTGGACCGTTTTCTAGATTAAAAAAAAAATGGACGACGTGGACGTTGCCACGCTGGGGTGGGCTCCCAGCGTGGCTACAAGAACTGCTGTAGGGATGCGTTCAGCCGACGGGGATTGGGCACCCCATGGCCAAGGATACATTGCCACGCTTGGGTGGGCTCCCCAGCGCGGCACTTATTATTCGGGGGACAGTGGAGCCGACGAGATTGGGGCACCCCGTCGGCTATATTATTAGTTGCCATGCTGGGGTGGGCACCCAAGCGTGACATTTGGAAGCCTTTGGGGGCGGGGGAAGCAGCACAGCCGGCGCGGATTGGGCACCCGCTGGCTATGCAGGGCTGCGTGCGTGCGGCGCGCGCGCCTCGCGTGGGCTTCTGTCTGTGGGGGCGCGTGGGCAGCCTTATCTTATCGCTGCTCACTCAAGCGTAGCTCCCCCTTTCAACTGTATGCCACTGCATTTTGGAGCGTGTCATAGACAGCTCCAGAATGCATTGGCTTACAGGGGCCGCGCCTGCCAGCACACTGACTGAATTGGAGGAGGAGGTGACACACCTCCGAAATCTCCGATGATGGCACTATGTTTCTTGCACATGCGTGCAAGCAAACATAAAAATTGTGACACAAGTACTGCGGTTGTGTGCTTGTCTGTCCATTTCATCCCTGGGTCATGCATCCAGCAGTCATTTCATGTGTGGTATCTAGAGAGTAATGGATAGGCAACTATGTATTATTATAAGGGTTAGCTAATAACTACGGCTAGCAAGGGTTGAAGAGTAGGTGGACAGTGGTATATAGTCAGAGAGCAGGTGGGTGGAAAGGGGGGTTTTGGAGGAGGGGAAGGCGAGGGGTGGAGGACAAGGGTCTGCCAGGGCCTGACTCCTCCAGAATGCTGGTGACCCTGCCAGCACCAGGCAGAGGTCAAGCATGAACAGGAGGAAGCCGGTTGTAGGCAGTGGTACTTAGAGCATGTGAGGAATGGAGGAGGGGAAGAGAAGGGTCTGCCAGTGCGTGGTACCTCCAGCATGCTGTGGACCCTGACTGCACAAGGCAGAGGTACAGCATGACAGGAGGCAAGCAGGTTGTAGGCAGCAGGGGTAGAGCATGACAAGTGGGAAGTATGCATCGATAGCGAGTAGGCTTCAGAAGGACCAAGAGAGATTGAGGTTGGACAGAAGAGGGTCCAACACCCAGCCCTTTCAGAAAATAATGTTGTTGGTGGTAGAATGTGAGGAAGGTGTATGCCTGGGTTCTGGACCACTCCAGGATGCTGAGAAGCCTGCCAGGGGCGTAGGCCAAGCAACGGCGAGTGGGTAGTGAGGGTAAGCTGCTGTACAGAGGAGGGAACGGGGGGGGTAGGAGTAAGGCTGAAAGGAAAGGGTGATGTGTGGAGGATGTAGGGAAAGGGTTTTGCAGGAAAGAGGTGGGCATGAAGCTGAAGCAGGCTGATAGGTGAACAAGTTAAGGAGGATTGTAGCAGGAGCAGGTAGCATACAAAAGTTATGTAAGGCAGAGGCAATGAAGTGTGAGGAAGAGTATTGCATTTGAGGAGTGAGGGAGTTCCAGATTTTGGTGAAGTGATGTGAGAAGTCGGACTGGCAGATGCTGTTGGTATGAGTGTGGACTAGCATGGTGCAAGTGTCGGAGGATCTGAGGGAGTGGAAGGGAGCATCACAGTTCAGAAGTAAGTACACCAAGCCAAAGTTTTGAAATTAGCTTAGCACAGTGAGTCAGGCATCTGTTAGCAAGCAGGGTGAAGGACAGGGCCACGGTAAAGGTAAAAATGATGGTCTTGAGATGTGTCATCAAGAATGAAACAACAGTGTCCAATCTGGTAATGAAAGGTATGGGAGCGGCAACAAAAATGGTCAGGAACATCTTCAGGACAACTACTCACTGTGCCGTAGGAGGGATGCAACTACAGTGAGAAAGTGGCTTGGGTCAGTGGGGTTGGGGGGGTGGTAGTGGTAGGAGAGGGAGAATGAGTGGAGGAGAGGCTTGAGGAGACAGATTTTAGAAGGGTTGATGCACAGGAGGTGTACCAGGATTTGAATTCCTGAGCCACTATACCAACATACGAACATACAAACTTGAGCAGATACAGGCCATATGGTCTATGTAGCCTGCTTGAGTGTGCAGCACTTAAGCCCCTTAGACTGTAGCTGTCCCCCCTCCCATTAACTCTTCCCTCCCCAACTGCCCCCGGTATGTACTTTCCCTGAATTTGTCCCACACCCTCTTGAAGCACCCCATGGTCTACATTGAGAGGGGTTGCTCAGGCAGTGCATTCCACTCTGTTACCACTGTTCCAGTGAAGTAGTGCCTCCTCCTTTCCCTCCAGAATCTGCCCCCCTTAACTTCAGGGAGTGCCCTCTGGTATCTCTTCTGTTCTGGCAAGTGAACCCACCCTGGACACCTACTCTGTTCATCCCCTTCAGGTGCCTGAAGGTCTCGATCATGTCCCCTGTCTCTCTCATATCCTTCCAGGGTATACACGTTGAGCTCTTTTAGTCTTTCCTCATAAGTTCTATCCCCCAATCCCTGGATCATCTTTGTTGCTCTTCACTGTACTGCCTCCAGTAGTTTGATATCCCTTTTCAAGTATGGGTGCAAGAACTGCACACAATACTCCAAGTGCGGCCTCACAAGGGACCTGTACAGGGGCAATATGACTTCACTACATCTGGATGTAATCGCCCTTACTATGCACCCTAGCATCCTGTTGGCCTTACCCGCTGCCTTCCTGCACTGGGCTGAGTGGTTCAATTCCCCAGTCACCAGCACTCCTAGATCCTTCTCCTTGTTGGATGTGGACAGTTTGATACCATTCATCCAGTAGCTGTATCCTGTGTTTTTTGACTCTGAAATGCATCACCTTGAAGTTCTTGGCACTGACCCCAAGCTGCAGGTGTGCAACCACTCCTCAAGTCTGGTCAAGTCCTCCTGCAGTAATTTTCCACCCTCCTCCCCATCCACTCAGCACAGATCTTGGTGTCATTGGCGAAGAGGCTGATCTCATTCTTGATCCCGTTATGTCTGCGATGAAAATGTTAAATAGGACTGGTTCCAGTACTGATCCCTGTGGGACACCACTTGTCACTGCCCCGTGCTCCAGTGCTTCTCCCCCCCCAACTACCATCTGTTGCCTTTCCCTCAGCCAGTTTTCTACCCATCGGGCTAGCTTCCACCGTATACCAAGACTCCTCAACTTGCAGGTCAACCTTCCCTGTGGCAATGAATCTAAGGCCTTGCTGAAATCCAGTGGTGTCCGTCGTCTTGCAGATCATTATCCACAAGAAACTGCACCAGCCTTTCTTTGAGGATAGATTCCATCACTTTCCCCACAATTGCAGTGAGGCTCACTGGTCTGTAGTTCCCTGGTTTGTCCTTGGGCCCACTTTTGTGGAGAGGTGCAACATGCACCTCCCTCCAATCTCTGGGCACACATCCCGTATTTAGCAAGGTGTTGAACAGATCGACCAGTGGCTCTGCCAGGACCTCTGCCAGATCCCTCAGCACCCTGGAATGTACCCCGTCTGGCCCAGATGCCTTGTCTACCCTCAGGGACCTAAGGCCCTCCAGCACCCTTTCCACCATGATGATCCTGTCTGTGGTTGTCTCACCACCCATGCCTGCGCACCCTTTCCCTACAGGAATGGGCCCATCCCTCTCCCTTGTGAACACTGAACAGAAGTACTCATTAAGTACTTCTGCCTTCTCGGCCCCCTTGTCTACCCACCCACTGCCTTTCCTGATCCTAACTATTTGATCCTTGCACTTCCTCCTTTCCCTGATATACCTGAAGGAATCCCTTTCCCCTTCCTTAATCCCCTGTGCTACTTTCCTTTCCCTGGCTGCCTTTGCAGTCCTGATCTGTCTGCTCACTTCACTGGATTTCCTCACATAGTTCTCCCTATTCTCTGCCTTGTTGGTTCTCTTGTAGGTTCGGGGCCTTCTCTTATCCCTCACCTTCTCCGTTACCTCTCTGGTCATCAGAGTTGAATGCTTGGTCCTCAATTTCTTTTGCTGGCTCTTGACACAAGCTTTAGTAGATTCAATCAGCCCTAGTTTTATGATTGCCCATTTCTGCTCAGCGTCCACTTCAGGGTGAATGCCATCTATGTGCGTTCTCATTACTTGCCCCACTCTGCCAAAGTCTGCTTTTCTGAAGTCCAGGACCTTTGTTTTTTTATTGTGGATCTCTCTACCCAAACTGATAGAGAACCACACCGTGTGGTGATCACTACCAGCCAGTGGTCCCTCCACCCTTACATCTGTGACCTGTTCTCCATCCTCCAGCACCCAGTCTAGAATATTTTCTTCCCTTGTTGGCACTGTCACCCTTTGGGTAAGTAAGCCATCCTGGATTGCTTCCAGGAGGATCTGCTCCTTGGCGCATGTGGTGGCTGGGATGCTCCAACCTACCCCTGGTAAACTGAAGTCTCCCACCACCAAAGTGCTCCCTTTGTCACAGAGTCTCCTTAGCTGCTCCTCTACCTCCCTATTCACATCCTGTTTCTGGGTTGGGGGCCTATAAACAACCCCCAGTCGGACCATAGTCCCCTCTGGGGCAAGGAGTTGTATCCAAATGACTTCTGACCTACCCCCCCCCGATGCATCCAATCCCTTCCCTTATGTAAATGGCTACTCCCCTTTACCATTTTCTCTGTCCCTCTTGAATAATATAAATCATGGGATGGCCAAGTCCCAGACATGGTTTTGGGTTGCCCACGTCTTAGTGATGGCTGCTATGTCCACCTCTCCTTCTGCCAGCAATGCCTGCAGCTCTGCCATCTTATTCCCCAGGATCCTATCATTTAGTGATACCACCCTCCACCTTGACTCTCTCCCAGCTGCCCCCTTACTCTCCCATCCCCCTCTATCCTAGACAAAGTAGGCCCTCTCATTACTATGGGGGGGGGGAGTGTTCCTCTGGACCTCCTCTCCTGATTCACTCCACCTCCCAGCCCCCCAGCAAGTTTAAATTATACTTTTTGGTGATAATTTCCATCAGTCTCTGCTTTAACACCCCTGAACCCTCCTTACTTAGATGTAGCCTGTCCCCTGCATATAGATCTGGGTTCTCCCATGTGTTGCCCCACTCTCCAACCTGGCCATACCCCATGGACTCACACCATTCTCTCAGCCACTTGCTGAAGTCCCTGACTGCACTGGATTTTGCAGCCCACCTCCTGATTCCTCTTGAATTTCCTTGTGCTGGCCTGCTGGCATCTGTATTGTGTGTTCCAACAGGTTCCCCTTAGGCCCCAAATCTTCCCTACCTCGGCCTCCCCATGCCTCAAAGCTCCCTCCTCAGCCACCCAATTTCTTCCCTTGTTTTCCCCATCTGCCAGCACACCATGGTTCACATTGTTGGGTGTTGTTTATATAAACCACGGATGGTGTGGGATGCGTATTATGTATTTGTTTGGCACAACTGAGGTGTGTGATGACTCACAGACCTCCAGTGAAGACAGAGATAGTACCATTAATGTCAGAATAACAGATCTGTAGTTTCAAACTTGTGGATTTCTCTGCCATCTTACCTTGTACTTGTTCCTTTGCTATTACTCCACTGTGCTTCATGAATGCTGCTGTTTGCTCACTAACCTGCTCCGCACCTAATTTGTTGACGCTGATTGGTAGTCATTCATGTGTGTTCACATAATGCACGACAGTCTGTCGTCTGTCATGTAAGAATACGTACGTGCAACAGCCATTCATATCAGTTTTCTTCATGAGTGAGGAAGACAGTTAACTGAGGAGTAACAAACGGCCATATATTGATTTTCACATGCATATGGTATACGTCACTGCATCACACACTTGTGGGAGTTTGCTCCTGTCTCATGTTGTTGAATGTCACTTTAGTGACTGAAGGCAGCACACAGTTCCTTGCAAAGACATCCTCATGTTATTAACTCAGTAGGAAATCTAAATTGTCAATCATATTGGTGTGAAGTAAACTGTTGCCATTGATTATGTCAACACCTGTTGGTAGTCACTAACTTTAGTATAAGAACCGCCTGTGTACATGTACACAAAGAAAATGTATTTATTATAAACACATCTGAAGTAACCTCATGACACTGACATCTCAAAGTATGCGGCTGCTCAACACATTATGTTTTTTTAGAGTACGTAAGTGCATGTGTGACACAGTACTCGGAGCACCTGCTTTACTACACACATCCCAGAGCTGCACTGCAAGTTCTGCAGTACCCTGTCTGTTAATCGGATGGCCATCAGCTTGTTCAGAGTAGACGTACCAATAATGTCTCTAACCACCGACTGTGATTACATTCACAATGTTCTCAGGTACAATAAGCAAGCAATAATACACAACGAGGTGTGGTTTATCGCCTGATAGTACACTCCTGGGCGTGCTCTTAAGGCACGAGGCACTTGCGCCGAGTGCCTTATGCCACTGGGCATGCTCTTATCAGGCGATAAACCACACCTCAAAGTGTGTAATTACGCTTATAAAATGGGCCCCTTCAAAATCCGCTAGTAAAGAAAAAGATATTTTTTTAAAGTATGCTAGAAACTGTTTCATTTGCAGTCCATGGAAAAATAGTCCATCAGTATGACAGACCGTTATGTAGTATACGGCGTCTGTCTGTCTCTTTCCTCCCAACTCTGTTCCCCAACAAACACTTTTTTTTAATTGTGATTTACTTTTGTTCAGGGTTTGTTTTGTTAAGTGTTTGTTTTTCTTCAGTTGCAGCCATCAGCCTGCTTAACTGTTAGCCACTGTGTCTCTTAAAAGTCGTACAGTGCGGTTTCCGCTCCGGTGTACGTTTCTGTTCTCACTACTCCGTTTGTGTCCTAATACTTAGTTTTTTCATTCTTATGTATTTATATATTTAATTTACTTGTGTTGGGACTTTTTGCATTTAAGTGCAGCCACCGGCTGGGTTTACTGTCAGCGAGCATGTCCATTACTGGCAGCCGTACAGGCCGTTTTTTTCTTTGCGGTTTTCAAATCGTGATTTTGGCTACATGCTGCCAGGATTGTGAATTTAATTGTATCTTGCCATGGAAGGGGGAAGGCTGATGTGCATAATTATTGAACACGGACACAGGACATGCTGGATACCGACTGCGACACTACAGGTTTTCTGGATGCAATTTCCATTACCAGGTGGAACACGAGAGGGACACGCGGTTTCCATTTGTGGGTGCGAGAGGGATAGAAGGACAGTAAAAAAAAAAATAAGTGAGTGGTACTAATTATGCAACCTTTGTTGTCCTGCAGGAAAGGTGTGTGTGTGTGTGTGGGGGGGGGACGGTACATACATTTTTGTGGTATGTCCATTGTTTTTCGGGGGGTTTTTTTGGTGTCACCGCTCTCTGCTCTTCCGGTGCAGTGTTGGTTCTGTGGGATCCTGCCCAACGAGCTTGGTAAGGAGAGTGGTGTCACATACTGATTGTTGTACTATGTTTTGTTTGACACGCGTTGTGCCAGTTGGCACAATTATCGTTTGATAAGGACATGGCTGAAATACCGTATCAGCCAATCAAATTACAGGAATGTTTTTGCCCATTTTATAACATATATGATGTCATGTTAATCGGTTACCATTATTGCACATATATTATGTTTAACACGTACTGTTCTTCTACCAAACAGGGTGAACTGATGGATGCCAAATGGCATTAAAAGCTAATGCCAGAGGCAGTACCTACAATGTTTCTGCATAACGAAACACTGACAAAGAAGCGACGTATGACTAGTGAACGTCGTGCTGAGGTCAGGCAACACAGAGAGGTAAGTGACATCCAAATATTATCCATGGTTGAAAATGTGTTTTCCAGTTTACAAAATAACTTTTGTAATAACATGATATTTCACATTACTCTTTTCCTGACAGGTGATTGAGGAGTTGCTGTCATCGTGCACATCTCTGAGGAGCCAGTATCTTGTGTCACAGATACAGAACTTGCATATGACTGCACAGAGGAGATCATAAAAGATGTCCTGGGTATAGTGGAGTACCCCATAAGTACTCAGTAACAGTATTTTTTGCTGTACACTTGCAGCACAGTTGTACAAGTCCTTTTACATAGCACCACGGTCATTCTTGGTAGTAGTAGTATGTTAAAAGACTACTATTTAATCAGTTGAAATGCAACAGTACTGATGCAGCATGTGTGCACTGTATCATTCTACAACTGCCATCTGTAACTTACTCTAAAATGTTACTGTTAGCGCAACTGGTTTGTTACATTACATGACTTTTTAAGTGCGTACCCAGTCTCGACGTTGATCACTATCGTAGCTGTGTCGGACTCCCTGGCACACCTTCGACCATTCACAGTCCACCGGACCATACAGCAACAAGTTCACCGCACATTCCCTTGTTTGTGTGTGTAGGCACTACTGTTAAGACAAAGCAAAATAAGGCTGTATGTCATGTGTCCAAATGGTTGCTGTGCTCTGGCTATACTGGCCTTTGTAGTGACCTGTAGCAGTATGGCACTGTCCATAAAACCACCTTTACAGTACCATGCACTAATCCAATATCTTGTTTTATGTTCCTTTCCTGAGACCATACAGTGTAAATACAATTGTATTTGTGTCCCACCATTATAAATACAACTATAAAATGGGTATCAATAATTCGTACATGTTAATGGCACTCAGGATTGAACCCCTCCCCCCAAAAAAAGAACTATGTATTGTAATATGTAACTCTCAATGGGGTAAACCAGTACGATTACATTGAGATACTGACACTTAGTTTTGTTTTTGCAGGACGTACCGTGCTGCATCCACTGCCCCCAAGGAAAGATGTACAGCAGTGTTGCCACTCAGACTGACACTGATACAGTAAGTTCACCTGTCAGTAGCAATCAGTACACAACACCAGTTACAAAGGATAAAGGAGTTCAATGGCCAGAGTTTGAGTTCAATTATTTTAGATCCATGGAAAAGGTTGCCAATGACCATACATATTTTTCTAAACAGCGCAGAACTGTGACAGAACAAGAACCATCCCCGGGAACATCATATGACAAGCCTTCTGAACCAAATAATGTGGATATGGATTCAGATTGCAGTGATCTAGAAGATGTACCAGACTCGGACATGGACAGTGATTATGTCCCAGAAACAGAATCATCTGATGACTGTTTTACAGACAGTGATGAGGAGGACTGTGACAATACCACCACCACTAATTCCTTCAATAAGTGCCTGGTATACACTGACAACTTGAAGGAGCTTTTCCTTTTCTGTTCCACTTGTAGAGCAGCTGTAACTGAGAACGCCATCACATACCAAGGTACCATGATGTCGGCAAAGATGAAGTATCAGCATGGGCACACAGTTCAATGGAGATCTCAGCCAACTGTCCAGAAAATGCCTTCTGGAAACACTGAGTTGGCTGTAGCTATTTTATTTAGCGGCAACACATTTGCCCATATGGAAGGAATTGCTGACCTACTTCGCTTAAAACTTTTCAGCCACCAGACATGCAACTGCATTCAAAGTACCTATCTGTTTCCTATGGTCAACAAGGAATGGCAAGCACAACAATCTTCACTGATACGGTCACTGAAGGCTAAGGACAGCATCACATGGTGTGGAGACGGCAGGTGTGACTCACCTGGCTTCTCTGCCAAATACTGCACGTGCAGCATGATGGAGCAGGAGTCAGAAAAAATAATTGACTTCAAGGTTGTTCAAGTCACCAAGGTGACTATTTCAACTAATATGGAGAAAGCAGGTTTTACTTGATGTCTCAAATCTTTTGCACGAGGGACTTCTGATCAAGACCACTGCCACTGATCGCCATGTTCAAATCCGGGCTTTGATGAGTAAAAAATACACACCAGAAAACAACATTGTACATCAATTTGATGTCTGGCATGTGGCAAAGTGGATGAAGAAGCAACTTTACATGAAGACCAAAAGTGAAGTGTGTTCTGATCTCATGCCTTGGATATCTTTGATATCTAATCACTTCTGGTGGGCGTGTGCAGCTTGTCAAGGAGACCCACAGTATCTGCGGGAGCTTGTAACATCCATGACACACCATGTCATAAACAAACACAAGTGGACCGGATACCAAAAAGTGCGCCATTGCTCTCATGACAAGTTGACTGTGGCGCAAACGGTTGCCAAGAAATGGTTGAAGCCACTGTCACCCTCACATGCTGCGCTAAAGACAGTGATTTTCAAGAAGAGATTCTTGGCTGACATTAAGAAATGCCCCCAGTTCTGCCACACCGGTGGTCTTAAAGTTTTTCATTCTCTTCTGCTGAAATACTGTCCAAATAGGCAGCACTTCTTTTATGATGGGATGATAGCATGACAGCAATTGGCTGTCATGGATCATAATAAGAATGTGAACCACCCCCACGCAGTGGACAGCAATGGTGACAAACACTTTAGAATTGTGTACCCAAAGTCAAAACGAATGTGGGTTGCCAAACCAGTGAAGACAGCAAAAACACACTTCTCAGCAAGATGGATGATATAGTCAATCGTAAACAGCCGGAATGCTGGAAAACATCCCACTCCAAGAGCGAAGATTGTACTGCCACGTAACACAGCGAGGGAAGAGCAACCACCAAAATGTCATGTAATCGACCTACATCGTTCACGATTCAAGTGATATGCTACTGTGATCAACCTTTGTGTACGAATTTCATTACATATTTCAGTACTGTACTGTATTGCTGCTTTACGTATGCCCACACACTACAGTATACCTTACTTCTGTGAATTACTTTACATGTCTGCATGATATATTTTCTTATTTTTGTAATTTCTGTTTATCCCCCCATCCCTTCCAGCTGCGCTTCATCGGGAGGCGCAAATAGAGTCCACCCCTGCTACCCGCCTTACCTTAACTGGCCTCGGTCCCACATCCTTCTACGGTTTACCTCCTGTGCATGGATGGGGTGGTGCGGGAACACCCCAAACCATTCTCTTGTCTCGTCATGCCCTCGGCAGTCAGGCAGGTAGGAGCACATTGGGGCCATACTTGGCACTCCATATTAACAGAGCTATAGGGTGCTTTTCCTTGTTCTTCGGCCCATCACTTTTTGCTGTGACGTGAAGGTGCCTAATGCCGATGTCATTACGTCCTCCCCTGTGTGTGAGCTTGGGTGTTCTATGCCCCAGAGTTCCACCTGGGGCCAGTCAACAGCCAAGTCGATGACCACTCCCGCCCTGGAGCCTACTCCACCTGTCCAGCCCTCCAGCTACTGGGCTCACTCCCAAACCCGGGTCATTGGCATCACAAGTGGAAATCT
Source organism: Neoceratodus forsteri (assembly GCA_016271365.2). NCBI lineage: Eukaryota > Metazoa > Chordata > Ceratodontiformes > Ceratodontidae > Neoceratodus > Neoceratodus forsteri. The sequence goes on along the minus strand of CM028130.1, from coordinate 957,381,374 downwards.
GTCCATCTTGCAGGATATATTTTTATTTGCACTGTGAAAACATCAATGTTTCATGCATCCTACATGAACCTTCTTAAACACTGATCAACAAGCAAAGTTTTGACATAAATCTTACGGTTGCTGTGTGCCACAGTGCATAATTCACAGTTTACCGTGCTATTTTTTTTTTTAGCTGTAGTTACAGGATTAAATCATAATGTTGGCATTGTTACACACACTTGTTGGCTTGTTACAACTTCCACATTGTTGTGGTTTATGTTCTGGTTGTGATGTAGGCCTACTCAGTGTTCTGTACCTCTAAGTAGTAACATTATCAGTCATGTCACCTTGTATGTCATGTCATGTATGAAATGTACATTAGGAAGGTATGGGAAACAGCTGAAGACATGTGAAATGTTTCTGTATTTTCAAAAAAAACAAAGACATTTTACAACACTGTGACGACAGTTCTTTAATTGTGGTAAAGAGAGTTATTATGCATAGGTGCGGGTACACAAGGTGATGTTTACCAGGCTGTGAATACTGATAGTTGCATTTGACAGACACTATTTAACTATCCTGGTAGCATAAAGTGTCAAAGTAACATTAAACATTGCCAACTATGTAAAGATATTGCCCACAATAACTGACCGCATCTCTGTCCAACTGTGGCTGCTACTAGTAGCCAGGCATAGAAAAATGGCGGTAAAGGCTGCAGAAGTCAAAATGGAATTCCATCCCTGTCAACATCCATGAATCCCACATAATTTCCGGACTCCTCTGAGTACTGGTGATGAATGGCCCACACTGCACAAGCAGGGATCACTCGTCCGACACGCTTTCCAAGCTTCTGGTGGACCCAGTATGTGAACTGGGTGTAACCTGCCCATCGGTATGACCTGTGAAAATGTCAGAACAGGAGCTAAGATACGATAAACAGCCACTTGTGGACTGTACACACACAGTGTTATTGTTACAGCTTCAATGTTTCCTAAAGACCAAATACAGAAAAAAAAAGACTGGAGAAGGGCTCATGTGATACCGCTCAACAAGAGTGATAGCAGGTAGGAGGCAGGGAACTACAGACCAGTCAGTCTTACCTCAGTAGTGAGCAAGATTATGGAGGCACTCCTTAAGGAAAGGATAGTGCAACACCTGGAATCCATAGGGGCACAGGATCCAAGACAGCATGGGTTTACAACAGGAAGGTCCTGGCAAAGTGATGTCATAGATTCATCTGACTGGGTAACTAGAGTGGTGGACCAAGGGGGAGCATTTGATGTCGCATACCATGACTTCAGCAAAGCTTTCGATACTGTTCCACATAGAAGACTGATTAATAAGCTGGGTAGGCTCGGGGTGGGTCAGAAGTTGGTCAACTGGGTGGCAAACTGGTTGACAGGCAGAAAACAGAGAGTGGTGGTAAAAGACATACAGTCAGAAGAGATGCAAGTCACAAGTGGGGTACCTCAGGGATCAGTCCTGGTGCCAGTCCTCTTTAATATTTTCATCAGTGACATTGCAGATGGTCTGGAGGGTAAGATTTGTCTGTTTACAGATGACACCAAGATCTGCAACAGAGTAGATGATCCAAATGGGGTGGGCAGAATGAGAACACATCTGGATAAACTTGCAAAATGGTCGGTAGAGTGGCAAATGGGGTTTAACTCAAAGAAGTGCAAGATCACGCACATAGGGAAGAGAAACCCGGAAACCACCTATAGGTTGGGAGGGTAGCTGCTGGCAATCACAAGTGAAGAAAGACACTTGGGCATCATCATCATCACAGCTAACTACCCTTAAAAACCTTGGCTTCTCATCCCCTGTAACAAACTGGTTCAGTAGCTACCTAACAAACAGGACACAAGCGGTGAAACTCAACTCTGCTATCTCTGACAGTGCCACAATCAACACTGGAGTACCGCAGGGCTCAATACTAGGCCCTGTCCTTTTTTCACTGTTCATAAATAATCTTCCCAGCAGTATAACATCTGGTGCCTCGCTACTCTATGCTGATGACCTGGTTATCTATGCTCGCTCAGGCTGTATTAACCATCTCAATGCCACTCTGACATCTGCCTTCCATTCGGCTCAACACTGGCTAAATGCTCATCACCTCATACTTAATGCTAGCAAAACAAAAGCCATGCTACTGGGAACAACCCATAAACTTAGATCCTGCTCATCTCCCTGAATATACTTGACCTAAACGGAACCCTCTCGAGACTGTAAGTACGCTCTGCTATCTGGGCATACTGCTCGAATCAAACCTTGACCTGAACCAGCACATCCAAGAAACCTGCAAAACGGTTAATTGCAAACTGGGGCCACCTCTACAGAACGACTACATGCTCACACCCACTGCCAAGCTGGCCACTGCCAGGGAATCCTCCTGCCAACTCTATCCTACTGCGCCCCCATCCTAACCATGGCAAACAAAACTGCACTTCAAAAGTGGGATACCACCTACAACAATGTTTGCCGATATGCATCAAAGGCCCCCCGCCTTAAACTTCACTGTCAACTTTATAAGGACCTAGGCTGGCTTTCCCCCTCCTCCACTAGACAGTACTACCTCTGCTGCCTCTCAGACTTCATAATCAGAGTGTTTAGACCTGCTACACTATCTGAGCTGCTCCAGCCTGCTATCCCCCCCACGTGAGCTGAGATTGTCTGATAAGTCTTTCCTAAAAGTTCCCCTCTGCCCCACTTCCAAGGGCACTGGTGCATTTGGGCATGCTGCCCCCCAAGCGTGGAACTCACTACCTATTGACCTAAGACGAGCTTCCTCACACCTTGCTTTCAAGCGAAGACTACGGAATCACCTTACTTCTATGGACCAATGTGCCTGTTTTGATCCCTACCTAAATCTTTTCTTCATGTTACCTCTCCCTCCCCCTATCTACATGCCCATTTGTCTACCTACACCTTACTTGATGCCTTGCATACTGGTTATTTGGACTGCTTGCACTTTCTTTTATGATCACAAAGAAACTTATATGGCTCTACTGTCTGATGTATTATATATGCCTCTATCACTCTACCTTTCTTAACCTTGTGTTATGACAATTGCCGTTTTTATTTACTGTGTTATGTATTACAAATGTCTTCAGTCACCTTATTGTTACAATCGTTGTGTGTAACAATTGCCAATTACCTTATGATTGTGGTACCTGCTTTCCCATCCTGCTGTTTGCACTAATCTTTTAGATATGTATTGAAAAACATCCTGCTGTTTTGCACTAATATTTTGACGTGATGTATTTATTGAAAACTGGTACTGGTCTCTCCTCATCTCCACCCCCACCGCCTACCCCTAGTATTTCTTGCCGGCTATCAGTTCCACAGCACTGGGTCGCTACTGCGACTTTTCTCGCTAAAGCCGATGCGTCAGAATCTCCCCCTGGTGACCGAGTCCCCTACTTTCCTGTCGGCTTACAGTTCCATAAGCCCGACGCTGAGTGCAGCATTCTACCGCTAATGCCGTATCTTCCGCTTCCCTGATCCCTTCCTTGACGCCTGCCAGCCTTCCCCCATCGACCCTCCCTCGGTCACCACGCCGTGAACAAACCTGTCTAGCTCTGGAACCCCTCGCTCATCCAGAATGCCAACCCTGCCCAGCTTGGGCTCCCTCCAGCCGGGCCCCTGCCTTTCATTCCGACCCAAGGTTCCCATGAGTGCGATTGCTGTTCCATGTTTCCCCCGCATCAGCCGTACTCACGCCTGCTCCTGCCGTTCTCAGCACAACTCCCTATATAACCCTACCCCTTCCCTGTCTCCAGCCCCTGTAGTCTATACACTTTCCTTCCTACCCATCGCTGGCCAGCCTACCCCTGGCCACCCCCACCTGAGCCTCTCTATACTGGAATCGGTTACATGAGCCCGTTATAGACTCTTGCCTCCTGCCGCAAAAGCCGTAATCCTTTTCGCTGTCCCACCCTACACTCTCCTAAGATTCTGGCCAAAACAGTTGGCAGAGTTCTCTTACCTTGGTTCCAGCCCCGTCACCTTCCAACTACCTTGAGCTGTGCACTCACCCATCCCTGCCCACATCCCCCATCAGTTTCCCAAATCTAATCCAAAATCTGTCCTTCCTCCAGTACCTCTGCTTACTTATAAAAATTGTATGCCTGTATCTATGTACCTGTACTTGTACTGTATAAACTGCACCGTTCTACTTATATTGTAATTGTACCTCCCGGGTCGTGCCTGAAAATAGTCACTTGCTGGCTAGTGCACCTACCCGGTTAACAAAAACTAAATAAAATAAAAAGATGACCTGAAATCATCCAAGCAGACCACTAAAGCAGTAGGTAAGGCTAGAGGGATATTGGGGTGTATTAATATGGGTAAATAATCCCTCTTTACAAGGCACTGGTTAGGCCCCATCTGGAGCACTGTGTGCAGTACTGGAGGCCGCAGCTGCACAAGGACATTAACAAAATAGAGGCAGTCAAGAGAAGGGCAACAAAAATGGTTCAGCAACTGCATCTGAAAATATACGATGACGAATTAATGGAGCTCAATATATATACCCTAAAGCACAGGAGGGAGAGAGGTGATATGATCAAAACATTCAAACATCCTAAGGGCATTAACAAGGTGAATGAGTCAAACTTGTCTCAATATAAGGAAAAAAAGCTGGACAAGAGGACACAGCATGACATTAGTGGGAGGCCAATTAAGGGGGAATGTGTGGAAGTTCTTTTTCACAGAAAGGGTGGGGGACGCAAGGAACAGCCTACCTCCGGAAGTGGTGGATATGAATACAGTGCATGGAATCAAACAAAGATGAGTATGAATAGATAGGCCATTGACAGAGTAAAGGCCTATGGCACATTTGTAAGGTTGAAAAAATGGGCAGACTACATGGGCCTTGCGGTCCTTATGCACAGACACCTTCTATGTTTCTATTATGTACCACATGACTGTTCATGCATGTATAGAGACTTATTTGTAATAATTGGCAAAAAACAGCTGTAAATTCCAGTATTTATCCACTAATTCGATAAAAATATGCAAATGAATTTAAAATGAAAAAGCTACATTGGTACTGTGAGCATGCCATTTGCTCAGTGCCAATTTGTAAACAAAACAAGTTTTTTTGTTTTGTTTAATATGAACCACTATGCTAGGCGGACATACACTAAGAAAGTTAACAAAACGACCCATAAATTACCATTTACAAAACAAGATAAACAGTACAAATCAAATGTCCATAATCTGACAGGAAGCATCCATATTGCATAAATGACATATGCAATAGTGATCTGTCAGATAAATTCTGTATCTACGGTTGTGCGGTTTTAGGTCAGACACCTGACTTGTGGCCTATGCCACTCGTGAGGTTACCAGAAGTCAAAGAGCACTTGTGTACAGAAATCATTCATCTGACAGCTCACCATGGTACATGCCATCTTTATTCAACATGGTTTTGGGGGAGATAGTCAAACATAAATCTTGCAATTGGTTTGCCTACAGTCACCTGTTTGCTATTGGGTCCTCAAAGACATCATAGCACACGTCATGTAGCCGCAATAGAGTAACCCAAACGCTGTCTTGAAGAGTGCACACATTCCTGAAAGTTTCCGATTCAGTAATGCAAGGAAGATCTGTTAGGACATAGTACAAGTAGCCTTCCATCCCCACTCCTCCCATCCTCCCTACCCATGATCCTTACCATCAACCTATGCCAATCCCTTCCTGTCTCAAAGCTGCCCACTGTGTTCAACGAGATCACTGGAAGTACCACAAACAGCTTTATCTGGTTCAGTCTCACTTAGCGTTCATCTGTGTGGGATTGTGAAAGGGGAAGGGGCAGCTGCAGAGCAGGGTGCTAGCTGCACACTCGAGCAGACTTGATAGACCATGTGGCCTGTATCTTCTGGCAAGTAAGTAAGGGATTACCTGTTCCAGCAGCGCATTCCATGTGTCCACCACCCTCTCTGTGAAGAAGTGCTTCCTGATCGATCCTAAACCTCCCACCCTCCAGCTTAACACTGTGCAACCTAGTGTTATGGATGCCACTCAGCTTAAATACACTATCCTTATCAACCTTGTTTGTCCCTTTTCAACTACTTGAAGGTACCAATCATGTCCCCTCTCTCTTTTCTTCCAGGGAGTACATGTTCCTGGCTATCATCTTTCTAGACCTCCTTTGGACCTTCTCCAGCAGATTAATGTCCTTTTTGAGGAATGGGAACCACTCCTGAACTACATACTGTAGATGCGGCCTTTACAGTGACCTGTGCAAGGGCAGTATAACCTCTTCTCTCCTACTGATGCCCCGACCTATGCATCCCAGCATCTGGTTTGCCTTTGCTGCTGCTTTCTTGCACCACGTGGAGTGCTTCTGGTCACTAGTGATCATCATTCCCAGGTCCTTCTCCTCTGATGCAGATAATCTGACTTCACCCAGGTAGTACTCTGTCCTGTCTGTAATTACCTGGATCATCCTTGGGACCACTTTTGTGGAGGAGCATTTCATGTGCTTTTCTACAGCCCAATAGTATCATGCCTGACTGTAATGAAGTATTACATTGGTCTGCCAGTGGCAATGCCATCTCCTCAGTCAGTTCCTTTAGTACCTTCGGACATACTCTGTCTGGGCTTGGTGATTTGTCAACCATCAATGCCAGCAAACCTTCCCTCACTCTATCACTATGTCTGTGTTCCCTTCCCCCCCTGCTACTCTTTTCCCCTCCTGAATGCACTGGTCCATCCGCCTCCCTGGTGAAGACAGAACAAAAGTATTCATGTAGTATCTCTGCTTTTCCACCATTATCCTCCACCCACTCCACCCGTCTTACACATACTAATCCCGTCCTTATTGTCCCTTTTCTCAATTATATATTGAAAGAGATCCTTCTCCCCATTCTTAATTCCTGCAGCTGTGTCTCCTTCTGTGCCTTAGCTCGCTGATGTTCCGTACTTGCCTCACTAGGCAACCACAGGTAATTTTCAAAATCCACCTCCCTCTTTGTCTTCTGGAATTTTCTATAGGCCAGCCTCTTTTCCCTTACTGCCTTGGCACTGGCAACCACAGAAATGAAACAGCTGGGTGCTTTGGCCCTTGTTTTCTTTCCCCTGAGCAAAACACACTCATCTGTGGCAAACAGTATTCCTTCCTTAATGATGGACAACCTTTGGTCCACCCCCATATCGCTTAATACATGAGTGGGCACCCATTTAAAGATAATACACGATGGTGTATATACACCATAATGATAAGTTTACCTCCACGTTTGTCACTGACAGACTCAAGATTGTGGCAGCACACACTCTCACGCTCAGTTGGCATAGCTTCACATTTACCACTGGTGCACCAGTCAATCCTACCAGCACGGTTGCCTTGTGAATCATCCTCTGACTCGGATGCGGATGCGCTGGATTGGTATGCTGCTATCTCAGCATCGGCTACCGGCCGTTCAGACTCAAGCATATAGGGCCTGAGTCCACCAGCATACTCCACGTACTCAAAAGTATCTCCTAATTCAGAGTCCGAGGACATCATTCACTGTAAAGAAAGTGGTGTTCACAATGTAAGGTATGAAAACCATCAGTGACACAATAGTCCGTGCCTCACAATATAGATTTTCCAAGGAGACACCACAGCACCAAAGAAAACACTATGGGTAAGTTGCAGTGCATATAGTGATACTGCATGGGATCACTACTGAGTAAAGTAAAGCACAGTCAATGAGAAAATGTTAGGGGCTGTGTCAGAAGGATAAACATTGTCTTTAAAATGATTACACTGTATTGGAATTTATGATTCAAACAGACTGTGCTACACTGTCCTGTACAGCCTTATCATCACGGTACATGGATTCTTACTGTCAGCATGCCATCCTACGGCACTAATGAATGGCTGGAATGCTGCATTCTGATTCTGAATAAGCATTCTTACACTCTGAAGGTGAGAACTATAAAACAAGCACTGTCACACACGGAGTTCATGCTGTGGACACTCTAGTTAGCATCGAATACCAGCATGACAACAGTTCACGTAAAAGTTACTTTGAGATGATGCACAGAAGTAGGAGTTACGTTCTGAAATGGTACTTGAGTGAAAAAAAAAAAATCAAATGTACGCAGAAAAACGTAGGCCATTTACAATGAAGCCAACAATGTGTTACATTATCTTAAGAACTGGGGAGGTCTCAGCATAACTGTACACACCACTGATAAATGATGCACATATCAAGTGCTAACCACTTCCAGTATTCCATATGTGGGAGCCATGTGTGTGCATTTGTGCATGTCAGTGTGTGTGTGTGCGCGAGCGCGTGTCAGTGTGTTCATGTGCATGTGTTCGACATTTGTTGATGCAACTATTCAAAAGGGGATGCATGTCAGCTGAAGACAAACTGTTGGCCACACTAGATTTTAAAGATAAAATAATACAGTGGTGACAGGAGTACTCACTGCTTTACTAACACAATGAGATCACTGTACAGCCTCGACACTAAGTGACATGTATAGTTGTCCTAGGGGCATGTGAGAACACAAATGCTAACAAATATACTTGTCACATTGACTGGTGCAAAGGAGGTGGTGTTCTTTGGTGATGGGGTGGCGTGTTGTTGGGTGGCTCCAGAATTGTTATCAGAAGAAAAGACACTTTACTGATACCAGCAACAGTAAAGTCAAGGTGAGCTATAATCATTATTATAAAATGTGTACAAATAATATGTACTCATGATTGGACAAGGACACCTTCCAGCTGTGTCCTTATCACAGCTCAATGGACCAGCAGTAAGTAACATGTGTACAAGAGGCACACAATGTACTACAAATGGACCATTTTATTATCACAGTGAAGCACTACAGGGTGGGCGTTATGGTGGACCAGCGGTCCTTCTCAGGTGGCAGAAGCATAACGCTATGCATCGTGCTCCAACACAGTCAGCGTGGTCTGTTATCCAACCAGAACGCACAATCGGTCATGACTTACTGCTCAATAAAAGCTAAGTGGAAACAAGACTAGTAAGGCACGACAGGTTGTGCATTCAGGTTGGATAACAGCCCACGCTGTCTGTGTTGGAGCGTGAGGCATAGCCAAGTGATTCTACAACCTGAGAAGGGCAGTTGCACCACCATAACGCATCCACTGGATTGTGCTCTATTGCGATTATGAAATGTGTCATTTGTATTACATTCATTCATCCATACTTTCATCTGGGCAGTTTCCCTCTGATAATGGCCATGCTGAAAGGTGGTCTTGTCCAATCTGGAGCAAGCATTATTTCTACCAATTTCATAATAATGAGCACGGCCAAAGTAGACTTCACTGTTGCTGGTTGTATTTATTTGTCTTTCGTCTTCTGATAGCCTTGTCCGGCCAACCCACCACCACAACCAGCACACCACCTCCATCACCAAAGCACACCACACCCTTTGCAACAATCAATGTGCAAAGTACATTTGTTACTATTTGTGTCGTCACATACCCCTTGGACAACTATAAAGAGTACTCCTGGCACCACTGTATTACTTGATGTTGAAAGTTCAGTGTGGTAACAACCTTTCATTCATATGACATGCAGGCCCGTTTTAGTCCTGTCATCAGCAACTGTGACACACACACACGCAGGAGTACACACGCACGAGCACATACATACATGCATGCACAAACACACACATACATTTACATTGTCATACTGGGATCTCTGTGTCTGATGATCACCCCCCCAAACTCTGGTGCATCAACGTGACAGGGAGTGGGGCCCAGGACAGGCACCAAGCTGTGCCCGGTGACTGTTAATGCCATTTCCCATGCACCTGTCTGCGTGTGCATACGTGCGAGTACATGGACCCTGTTACTGTGTAAGCACCGTTGTGAGATGGGATAAGATACAGAACAGTGGTACTAAGCTCCTTCAGCACAGCAGTGCCTCACAATGCTGGCTACATCCACACAATGCGATGTGGGAACTGAGGTACGACAGTGGGACTATAAACCTTCTCCAGAGCAGTGCCACACAATGCCAACTACATCTGCACAGTCTGAGGTGGGATCAGAGATATGACAAAGGGCTAGGCCCGTTCTCCACGGTGGTGCCCAACAATGCCAGTTACATCCCTACAATGTGAGGTGGGATGAGAGGTGTGGCGGTGGGGCTGTGCCCTTCCCACAGCACAGCCTGACAGTGCCAGATACTTACACATAATATAAGGCTGGATCAGAGGTATGAAAGTGTGACTGTACCCCTCCCTACAGTAGTCCCCTACAATTCCAGGTACATCTCCACAGTGTGACGTGGCAGCATGGGTACAACGGTGGGGCTACAAAATGCTAGCAACATCCGTACAATGCAAAGTAGGATTACAGGTACGACAGTAGGACTATGCCTCTTCTTCACAGCAGTGCTCAACAGTGCCAGCTACATCTCCATAGTGTGAAGTGGGATCAGAGGTATGACAGAGTGGCTGTGCCTTTCTCCATAGCATTGCTCAACAATGTCAGCTGCATCCACAGAGTGACAGGTGAGATCAGAGCTACAAAAGTGGGGCTATACACCTTCCACACTGCAACGACCAACAATGTCAGCTACATGCCCACAATGTGACATGGAAACAGAGGCATGACAGTGGGGCTATGCCACTTCTCCACAGCAGTGCCGCAGAATGACAGCTGCATCCCCACAGTGTAAGATGGGATCACAGAAACTACAATGGGCTTTGCCCCTTCACCAAAGAAGTGCCTCACAATGCCAGCTACATCACCACAGTGTAAGGTATGATCAGAGGTACAAAAGAGGGGCTATGCTTCTTCCCCACAGCAGTCCCGACAATGCAAACTACATCTACACAGTGTGTGGTGGTATAAGAGGTACAGCAGTGGGGATATGCACCTTCCTCACATCGGTGCTTGAAAATGCCAGCAACATCCCCTCAATGTGAGGTGGGATCAGATGTACAATAGTGGGGCTGTGCTCCTTCCACACAGCAGTGCCCGGCAATGCAAACTACATCTACACAGTGGGTGGTGGTATGAGAAGTACAGTAGTGGGGATATGCACCTTCAGCACAGCGATGCTTGAAAATGCCAGCAACATCTCCACAATATGAGGTGGGATCAGATGTACAATAGCGGGGCTGTGCTCCTTCCACACAGCAGTGCCCGGCAATGCCCACTACATCCTCATATTGTTAGCTGAGCTCAGAGCTATGACGAGGTGTCAGGTGTAGGATTCTGCACACCTACACACACACGCTCCACAGCAATAAATGCACAAAGGAGATGGGGACAGACAGGCTGTATTACATCAGAAGGGTGGCACTGCAGCACAATTGCCAGATCAGTACCAGCAATACAGTATGTCAGTGCACATATCAACACAAGGGGAATAACACCACACTCTAAAATAATTTGTAACAAGCCTGTTGCTCATGTCGGGGGGGGGGGGGAGCTGAATCACGCTTGACACATATATCAGTAATTTATTACAAATCATGAATTGCAGGCTACATTATAATGTAGCTAACAACACGTTTATTTAGTAACTCCACTGTAGCCACAAATACTGTTGCTATCTATGCCACTATTCGTCAGCCATTGTATTTTTACAGCGCTTTGGGACTTGGACAGCAAGCGCTGTCATACCACAACATGAGACTGCATTGCAGGGCCAAAGAATAATATAAACTGTGCACTTATATGCCACATTGTGCACAGAAATAGCAGCATGATAAATGATCACTCTACCTCTTATTAGCTTTGGGGCAAATCCGTTGTACAGACTTAGAGTAGTACGGCACCAAGGAGAACTGCACAGGAATCCAACAGAAGCGCATGGATTGGCTCCCCGTATACCGTGTCACTTCCAGTACTCAGGGGGTCAGATCGGGTTAGACAACAAGCAAAATGGAGGGTGAACAGCGCTCAGGACAAAAGTACTAAATATTAAGGTAAAAAATTTTTTTTTTTTCTCACAGATCTTGGTGTGATTTGATTAGCGACCACATAAGCAGAGCCAGACTGTGCTAATTAGGACATGGACGTTTCCCTTTAAAAAAAAAAAAAATGACAAATATATATTGTTGGATTTGTACTCCTCTGTATCCCCTTCCCCCAAGACTCTGTGAAACGAGCACTTGTTCAGTGGGTCTTTCCTGGATAAACGTTTCAATAAATAAATAAATAACAGTTACGTAAGAACTTATCGTAACAGTAGATCTTCGAGAGAGGTTCCTGCAGTAGGTCATTACACATAGAACTGAGCCCCTGGCATCAGGACCACACAGCAAACTTCTTGCTAGCAACCCATAGCAGGGGACCGCCCCCAACATCACCTGACTGGACATCAGTGGGGACCCTATAAAGGGGGCAGTCCCCACGCCAGCCCCTCCAGTTCTCCCACAGGAAGACCCCAGAAAGGGACATGGGAGAAAGAAGAAAAAACAATTACAACCCTGAGCTGCTGAAAAAGCACCCTGGGAAAGGACAGAAACAGAAGCTGGGGGAAGGTGGGAGGAAAAGATATGACCTACTGCAGGAACCTCGCTCAAAGATCTACTGTTACAGTAAGTTCTTACGTAACTGTTAGATCTTACTTCACGAGGGTTCCTGCAGTAGGTCATTACACATAGGACTAAATTCCAAGCACTCAAGAAAAGACAGTCGGAGACTGAGGTCCCGGAGGCAGAAGGGTCCGCAGAGTAAGGCTTTAGTCAGGACAAAACTCCCTGCAGGACGGCCAGTCCAAAGCCAGCCCTGTGCCTACAGGCAATGTCCAGACTGTAATGTTCGGTGAAAGTATGGACGGTACCCCATGTGGCCGCACTGCAAATGTCAGAGGCGGACACATTCCTCAGAAAGGCAGTAGAGGCGGCCATGCCACGTGTTGAATGCCCCTTTACTTCCCCCGGAAGTGGTTTCTCATATTTGTTATAAATGAAAGTGATAGTTAGCCAACCAATTGGAGAGGCATTCCCTGGAGACAGCAATGCCCTGACGTTTGGGCACAAAGAAGACAAATAACTGATCGGACTTGCGCACCTCCTTGGTTCGTGAGCTACAGTAACGTAAAATCCTATGCACATCGAGAGTGTGCAGAAGGTGTTCCCCCCATTGGATTATTCAGGGTAGAAGACTGGCAGTTGGATATCCTGGTTTAACATCACCTCAGATATCACTTTAGGATGAAAGGAAGGGTTAGTCCGCAGAGCCACCCTATCTCTGTGGAAAATTAAATAAGGCTCCTTACAAACGATGGCCTGAAGCTCAGAAATCCGTCGAGCAGAAGTAATGGAGACTAAAAATAGCGCTTTCCAAGATAAGTAGTGCATATCGCAGCTTGCTGGCAGCTCAAAAGTGGCAAAGTAAGCTTCTCTAAAACAAAATTCAAATCCCAGGGGGAACCGAACTATGGACTGGAGGTTTCAAGTGGAAGATCCCCTTGAGGAAAGTTCTGGAGACCTCCAACTGAGCAATATTCTTGCCGTCCACCGGGAGGTGATAGGCGGAGATTGCCAAAAGATGGACCTTCAGCGAGGAATAGCTGAGGCCCAAATCAGATAGGTGCAAGAGGTACTCTAGGACCTGGTGCGCCAGGAAAGAAAAGGGATCCATGTCCCTGGCAGTCGCTCAAATAGTGAACCTCTTCCACGTCATAGCATATGTCATTCTGGTGGAGGATTTTCTGACTTCTACCAAAACTTGGGCTACTCGGGAGGAAACCCCGAAGCGTGACACCGCTACGTCCAGAGGTGCCACGCATGCAAGTGGAGAGATTTGAGGCCCGGGTGCACCAGCTTGCCCTGCTCCTGAGTTAGAAGGTCATGCAGGAGAGGTAGGGGTATTGGAGGTTCCAACACTAGCTGCTGCAGCAGAAGGAACCAGATCTGTCGATGCCAGAGAGCAGCAGTGAGAATCATATGTGCTCCCTCCACTTGAAGCTTCAGCAGGACCTACCGAAGAATTGGAAAGAGAGGAAGGCATACAGAAACCTCCCTGTCCAACAGAGTGACAGCACGTCTCACCAAAAAATACCATGCCCGGGAACAAGCAAGCAAAAACTGGGTAATTTTGCATTGGATGGGGAGGCAAAGAGGTCCAGTTCTGGTCAACCCCACCAGTTGAACAGACTTCTGCTACCTCTTGCTTCAGCTCACACTTGTAAGCATGCATGGTGGTGCGACTGAGACTGTCCGCCAGAACACTGTGAATGCCCAGAACATGGACTGCTGTCAAGTACAGATCATGCTGGACTGCCCAGTACCACACCTGCATCGCCTCCCTGCAAAGGGGGTACAATCGGGTGCGTCCCTGTTTATGTACCAAACCGTAGCCGTATTGTCAGTCTGGACAAGGAGCGTTCCCAGAAATAAGAGGGTCTATAATGCGTGGAGGGCGTACAGCATGGCTCTCATCTCCATGACGCTGATGTGCAGATGCACTTCCTGTGGCGACCACCCCACCTGAGTTCGGTGGTCTCCTAGGTGGGCTCCCCAACCCTGACCCAAGGCATCTGTCATGAGGGTCATGGAGGGGGAAGGGGGTGAAATGGGGCCCCTGAGGAGAGACTGGATAACTCCTGCCACCAAAGAAGATCCCTCTTCATGCCGTTGGAGACCATGGGACGGATTTTCAAAGGGCCCTTATATCCACGCAAGTTGCGTCAAACAACCAGCTCGAGTCAGATCTAGGCACGCCAAATTTTGCAAGAAAAGCATTCTTTGCGACAAAGTCCCCCCAAACTGATGCAAGAAGTCCACTGCGTCAACAAGGGATGAGAATGACACAAGTTGCACCAAAATAAATGGTGCAAACTGAGTCAAACAAAATGGTGCAAGCTGAGTCAAAAATATGACTCAAGGAATGAAAATGATGCAAACTGAATACAAAAATGGTGCAAACTGAGTAAAAATGGTGCAAGCGGAGTCAAAAAAATGGTGCAAGTTGAGTAAAAAATGACGCAAAGGACGAGAATGATGCAAGCTAAGTAAAACAAAACGGCAGATGAAATGGCCAAAACTAAACCCCAAAAATGTTCTAAACTAGTCCTGCAGGAGAATACTGGCCCTTAATAGTAGCACAGTCAGGTCTGACCACCTGCTTTGGGTCTCTTTATATGCTCTAGTGTCCCTTAGACCAGCTCTGGCAGGTCTAATAGCGACAGGCATCTTAGGCACAAGGGCAGGACTTGCATTATTTGAAAATCCCAAATAAGGGGATGGTGCATCATTTCAGTGATGCAGGCATCCCTTCCGACATGGTGCAGGCATTCTTTTGGTGCAAACATGGGGCAAGCCACTCTGGTGCATGCAGAACTGTTTTTGACACAAGCACCATTTGAAAATCAGAACTGGTGCAAGATCTGACGCATCCTGCTCCTTGTGTCAGTTTTTTTTTTTACACATGCATCCTGCATCATTCTCTGGCCTTTGAAAATCTAGCCCCATGGCTCTGTGGTCCAGGTAGTCCAAACACTGATCTCACTGGACTCTGTGTGTCCACTGGGTTACCCTTATGTGCTGTCTGGCCATCGAAATGGTGGGAATGGCAACCGCCATTAGACACAACAGCCGTAGAACAGAGTGAGCTGTTGTCCAATGAGAGTTGGCTACAGCAAAGGCTTGTAGTTTCTGGGTAACTGCTCTGTCTGGGGGAAGGAAGGTCCTGCCCTGGACCGTAACCAGCACCGCTTCAATGAACTGGAGGCACTGGGAGGGCAAAAGGTTGCACTTCTTGTAATTCACCATGATGCCAAGATGAGAAAAAAGGTCTAGGGTGTAAGAGAGAGACTCCTGCCGACTCCTCTGGGATGGGGCTGACAAAAGCCAGTCATCCAGGTACAGGAACACATAAATCCCCCTGTGGCGTAATGCCACCACCACAGCTAGGCACTTGGTGAAAACCTGTGGTGCCGAGGAAAGGCCAAAGGGGAGAGCCTTGAATTGAAAATGGTTCCCTTGGAAAGTGAACCCGAGGTAGCGGCAGTGGGCCGTGAGGACAGGGATGTGCAGGTAGGCATCCTGCATGTCCAGCGAACAAAGCCACTGATCCTTGAGGAGCGGGGTAAGAGTCCCCTGAGGGTCAGCATGCGGAACCTCTTGTACTCGACAAAGAGGTTCAGCATACTGAGGTCCAGGATGGATCTCAGATCACCTGTCTTTTTGGGCACCAGGAAGAAGTGGGAGCAATACCCCCCTTCCTTCCTGTGCTGGAGGTATGGGCTCTATGGCTGATTTAGACAGAAGAGACAGAATTTCCTCCTTTACCAGACGAAGATGACTTGACGGGTAGTGGGACCTGCCCGGAGGATTTTTTGGAGGCCTGTCCAGAAACTCTACTGAGTGACCTCTTGCAACTATCTACAATACCCAAGCATCTGTGGTGATCTCCTTCCACTCTTTGAGATGGAGGGTGAACCTTCCCCCATCAGTTCCACCGGAAGTTCTGGAACGTTCAAGTACCTCAAAGGAATCAACAAAGTCCAAGAGGGTAGCATCTTTCAAAAAAAGAGGTGTGCAAGAACAAGAGGGCACAATTTGAAGATAGAGGGGGTAATTTAAGGAAGTATTTTTTCACAGAGAGGGTTGTGGATGCATGGAACGGCCTTCCGGAGGAGGTTGTGGAGTCAAAATCAGTGGTGGAATTCAAGCATGCATGGGACAGTCATAAGGCCATTCTAGGGGGTGGGGGTAGGAAGAAGTAGGCTGCTGGTTAACTAGGATCTACAGCATATCCAGTAGGTAGGGAAATGGGCAGACTGGGTGGGCCAAGCGGTCCTTATCTGCCGTCAAATTCTATATTTCTATGAGGTGGAGAAGTGCCCCCCCCGAGTCAGGAGGCGGAGGGGAGGGCCACTTGATGACCTCCAGTGGCTCTCTGGGATTTGGCTGGGGGAGTTGGCACCCCAGAGCCCATGGCGCGATGCCTACCTTGATGTCTGGCCACGGGCTGCTTGTTCCATTTCCTCTGTGGGCGATGAAAAGGTTGCTTGGGTTTGAAACCAGAGTGAAAAAGGGAGTGGATGTCTCTAAGGGACCTGCTGCTATCCTGTAGCTTGGTAATGATGTCCTTCACATCACCCCCAAACAGGATGGGCCCCCGAAAAGCAGCATCCTGGAGAGTAGATTGGACGTCAGGTGCCAGGCCTGACAAGCAAAGCCACGCAAGCCTTCTAAGGCAAATGCCTCAGGTGGTGCTATGGGCCACCAAGTCTACTGAATCATAGGTGGCTCGTACAGTGTGGCGGCAGGAAGACTTGGTAAGCCTCACTTTGTGAAGGAGGCTGTCCCTGACATCTTGATCTGGAATTGCCTGAAGTTCTGATTCCAGGTCTGCCAGGAAAGATTTCTGGTAAGAAATCATGTGGGCCACATGATTTAATGACCTTAAGGCACAAGTAGAGGAGGCATACACCTTGCGGCCACATTGGCCCATCTGCATGGACTCTTTGTCCGATGGAAAGGCACTTAGGTGCTTCGGTTTGGCCGATCTGTCGTGGGCCTCAGTGATCACTACAGAGTCTGCCTTGGGTTGCATAGTGAGATGAGAAACCCCTTCCAGGGGATGCTAGGTCCTGTCGGCCTTCTTGGAGACCACAGGGATGGAAGATGGCTGCTGCAAGATGGTGGACGTTAAGTTCTCATGCAGCCTTATCCAAGAGGGGATGGGCAAGGGGTCCGCATCAGAAATATCCAAATGTTCAGTGAGCGTCTTTCTTTTTGTATCCAGCTCTTGGGTAGCCCAGCCACAAGTGGCCTGGATAGACCGGAGTAGCTCATCAAACGAAGGGTCCTCCGGGGGAGATTTGGGGGATTCTTTTGGCTGGCGCTCGATAGGGGAACAAGAGCCCGAATTAGCTGAAGAGTCGGAATCCGAATATCAATCTGAAGATACTGGCCTGCTGGGTGAAGAGGTCTTATCTAGACGCCTCGTCTGTGGGTCTGTCGCCAGATAGAGCCGAGAGGGTGGGGCTGGCATGTGGCAGACTCCCTATCCAATGACCAGGGGTCAGCAGAAGATAGGCTCCTGGGAACCGCACTAGGAACCGGTGTAGGAACCGTTGCCAGCTCCAAGCGAGCAAGCTCCTGAAGGAGTTGAGATCTGGCATCCTTTCACCATGAAGGATTGGCCCCAAGAGGGTCAGCCCGTGATCTGTCCGGAGCCAGGGGCTGCAGAGGTGGAGGCGGTGGAGGGGGGCGGAGGCTGGAACACTGGGTACCCCGAGTGAGGATATAAAGGGTAGCCAGGGAGCTGATAGCCAAAGAGGTAGCCTTGTGGGTTGTACCCCTAAAAGAACTGAGCCTGTGGCGGGTACCCAGGAGCATAGGCAGGCATTGAGGAACCCGTCAACGGATACCCTGGCGCCAAGTAGTAAGGGTAATGTGGCGGAGGGTAGCCAGGGACTGTGCCAGCAGCAGGGGCAGACAGTCCTGAAGGAGGCGGAGCAGAGGGACCGCTAGGTGCGGATGGGCCCAATGGCAAGCAGGATCCCAGAAGGGCCTGGAGGAGGCTCAGGCGTCAGAGCATGGGGAATAGGCAGGGCGCCCAATGAGTCATCAGACAGCAGGTGGTCAACCGGTACCCCAGCCATCACCAGGTTGGGAAGGGCATCGACCAGTGAGGAGCTCTTGAGGAATGGGGTCCCCAATGGTATCCAGTGTAAGGGGATCAGGCATTGGAGGCACCAAGGAGCCCGATGTCTGATCCTCAGTGTGTGATCGGGGTCTGGGAGAGGTGACCCACGTCAACAGGTCCGCTGGAACAGCAGAGGTCCTAGCAATCAACAACCCTGATGTCAGATAAGACGTCCCAAATGAAACAACACTTGCCTCCTGGAGGGAATCACGGGAGAGTGAGGGGTCAGTTTGGGTCAGAGGAAGAGAAGAGTCCCAGGAGGGAGAACCCTTGGAGGAAGAAGGCGGGTCTGGCAGCTGGCTCTGATCATTATCGAGAAAGTCATAAGAGTCCGACAGGAGAGCTCGGCTGAGCAGTCTTCGGGCAAGCCGGCGACCGACTGATCACCTGTGACCGAGCAGGCATCGGAAGGACCGACATCCGACTTATTGGTCGGGTGGATGGCAGATGAGCTGGAGTCCGGCTTATCGACTGGGACCGAGTGTTCTTTGGATGAACCGGAGGGTGACTTATAGGCCAGAGAGCGGACCACAGGCCCAGAAACAGAACCCTCCTGAGAGGAACGCCCCTTCTTCCCTCTGACCACGGCAGGAGGGAGGCCAGCAACCAATCTGCTGGAGTGGACAGAGACCAGGCAGGAGGGGTACTTACAGAAGTGGAAGCCCCCACTGGAGGCTGCTTCTTCAGTCTGGCGGCGCTTAACAGAAGGGAACCGGTCCTGGTGCTTCTCCTTTTCCTTTTTGCGCTTGGTTGTGGGGAAGGAAAAATGTTCCCGCAGCTCCTGTAGTTCTTTTTCCATGCAAGCCAGGCATTTTTTAAGCAGGTGGGCTTCGAGGGCTTTCTGGCATCGGACTCGTGTGGCCCTGTTGAAGGACTACAGAACTCACAGCCTTGGACCCTGTGTTTGGGCCCTAGGCAGAGGGACGCAGCGGGAGTGTTCATCCTCGTGTGGGATCTGAGCACCGTGTTTGTTGCACTTCTTCCTTGGGCAAAGCGATGGGGAAGGCATGCAATACCAAACTTACAACTTGAAAAATAAGAAAATTAGAGATACCTATGCAAATGGAAGTCGACTGGAAGCAAAATTCACCACGAGATACAACTGACATAGGCTGATGTCGGGAAAGAACTGGAGGGCGGGCATGGGGACTGACCCCTTTATAGGGTCATGCTGATGTCCAGTCAGGTGACGTCGGGGGCGGTCCCCCGCTATGGATTGCTAGCTAGAAATCTGCCGTGTGGTCCTGACACCAGGGGACGCAGTCCTATGTGTAATGACCTACTGCAGGAACCCTCTTGAAGTAAGATTCTACAGTGCTGTGGTTTTGTTAGCCAGATTAGGACTCTTATTTACGAGTCCTTTAAGCATAATTGTCATGTTTATTTCTGCTGTACTTACTCCATTCTATGTAGTTTGTATTTTATATTATGTATTTTTGTATCTGTTATCTGTTTCCCTTTCACCCTTCCCCCAGGATGCATCCAGAAACGAGCTGTTACCAGCTCAGTATGTCTTTCGTGGTGAAACCTTTGCAATAAATAAATATTTATTTATATTTTGGTGACTGGGTAAACCCACTGAGACTAGAGATCCCTTTTTCAGGGACGACCCGGAATTAGTTACAGCAATTACATACATTGGAATTAATATGCAATAGTTACAGTTGATACATACAGAGGAACAGGTATTAAGCACTAACAGGCAGTGTCCCCATTTACCCCCATCTGTACTCGATTCAAGTACAAATTATAAAATTCAAGTAAATTTTTGTGTGAAGTGGGTACACTGTACCCTCATAATTCTGTTTGAAGTATATGTACCCCACAACAATGTTGTACAAATGATAGAATGAACCCTTATAATTTATTTCGTACCCCTGAACATTTTTGGAGAGGGTGCAGTGCACCCCCAGATCTGCAGCCTCAATGGGAACACTGCTAACAGGGGAACATCAGGCTCACAAGGTACTAGACAGGTACACAGTACATTTGACAAATTTTACTTAAGGGTTACATGGGAGAAAAGAAATGGCACTAGTAGTGAGGCAAGTCAAGCATGTCAGTAAGTCCAGGCAGGGGGCTAGCGATTACAACCACAGAGACTAAGTTCCAGAAGGTATACTTTGAGGCCTGACTTAAATCCTTGGAGAGTAGGTTTATCAACTAGATGTGCTGGGAGGGCATTCCATAAGTGTGGAGCAGCATACTGGAAAGATCGCTTACCATGGTTAGTACGAATCCGAGGGATGTCGAGGGGATGGCCTGCAGAGGATGGCAAGGCATGGCACTGCATTTTAGGAGCGAGCAGCCCTTTCAGGTGGGGAGGAGGGCTGAGGGTGGTGAATTTATAGGCCAAACAAACAGAGGGATAGGCCAGCTTGTGCCGTATGGAGGGCCAGTGGAGGTCAGCGAGGACCTCGCAGTGGTGCTTCCTGGGGGAGTAGTTAGTAGCAAAGCATGCCACCCTGTGGTAGAGTACGGTAAGTTTGCTTAATTCCTTCTCCCGGAGAAACTGAAGCAGGGGGGCCCCATATAGGATGGAGGGGTGAAGGGTGCAATTGGCTATGGCTCTCTGCGCCTCACTAGTAAGAGAGTTGCCCAGTCGGTAGAGGAGTCCAAGCCTCTGGTGGATGGACCTGCTTAGGGAGTCGATGTGGGGTTTATAGGACAGCTCCTGGTCCAGGAGGATCCCAAGGTACTTGATCCTGTCAATGACCTCAACTCTCTTCCCTTGGGCAGTGCTGAGCTGGAGTAGTTCACATCTGTCAGTACCCAGACGTCTGGTCCCAAACAGAACAGCCTTAGTTTTATCTTCATTCAGCACAAGCGATTTGGAGGAGAACCAGGCTTCAAGGGCAGAGAGACTGGCCTGAAGCTTTGCAGAGATGACGCTAAGTAGCGGGTCGCTACAGTAGACAACAGTGTCATCTGCATAATGGATGTTTTTTGCTCATCCCACAGACCCCCTTAATGTCGTTCATAAAGAGGGTGAATAGCAGGGGACCCAGGATTGAGCCCTGGGGTACCCCAGAGACCACAGGGCTAGTGCTAGATTGTGTTCCTCTCCAGCTAACATTTTGGGTTCACATGATTAGGTAGCTCTAGAACCAGGAGAGGGAGTGCGCATCCAGTCCTAGTCGGTGGAGTTTAGAGAGGAGAAGTTTGTGGCAGACCAAGTCAAATGCCTTGGACAGGTTGATGAATAGGGCCCCCATCGGGGAGCCCCGGTCCATGGCACTGAGGATGTCAGATGTAAGTTGGATTAGAGCAGTGTCAGTGCCATGACCTTTCCTAAGGCCATGTTGTACATCAGCTAAGAGTAAGTGCTGTTCTAGATAGTCTTGCAGCTGATTGTATACCAATCTCTCCTGCACTTTTCCAAGAGGGCAGAGTATGGAGATCGGCCTGTAGTTCCCCACTTTGTCCCTGGGTCCTTTTTTTTTATGGACAGGGACAATGGTCGCTACCTTCCATTTACTTGGGACAGTTCCTTCAAGGAGGGACCTGTTGATAAGTAGGGTGACAGGGTAGGCGATAGCAGGGGCAGCGACCCTCAGCAGCCTTGGTTCAAGCAGGTCATGGCCCAGGGAGGAGTTAGGGTTTATTTTGAGCAAAAGGGGAAGTACTTCTGTAGGTTTGACTAATTTCAGGTGAAACTGGGGCCGAGGAAGCTCCCAGCCCACGCTGCTGTTGCAAGGGTTCCCAGAGAGGATAGGGGGAGAGGGCCCACCAGGGTTGGAGAAGGAAGCACTGAAGGCTTCTGCTACTGCAGAGGAGTCATTGATCAAGGTATTCCCAACCAGGAGTGCACCCTCTTGTGCACTGGGGGCACCCTTGAGAAGCAGGTTAATGTGACCCCAGAATTTCTTGGGGTCACGTAAGTGACTAGTCTTGAGATCACGCAAGTACTTGGACTTTGCGTGCTTTGAAGCTTTCTTGCATTGGTTCCTCAGCTCCCTGTACATCTCCCAGTCAGATCTGCTGCCCGAGTTGTAAAGTCCCCAGGCCTGTCACGGCGCAGCATACTTCGCTTGAGGCCAGGGCTAAGCCATTTATGGCTCTTGCCCTGCACCCTTAATTTCTTTTGAGGGGCATGCAGATTGGCCACGGACAGAAACGAGTTGGTGAAGAAGTCAAGTGCCTCATCCAGTGTGGGGAGGGAGACTATAGGACCCCAGTCCATGGATCGCAAGTCAGAGCAGAAGTTTGCTGGTGCGAGCTTGCTAAAGCTCCTGGCTTCTCTTACCCTAGCAGCAGTTTAGGAGGCTTGTTAGACCAGGTACAGAAAATTGGTGAGTGGTCGCTCAGAGAGTCGGCCATGATCCCGGCAGACAATATCCGGACCAGGCAGGAGACTAGTGCCCAGTCGAGTACAGTATGATTGCCACACTTAGCGTTATGCCTTGTAGGCACGTCAATGACTTGGGTCAGGTTGGAGTCCAGCATTGGATTCTTGATAAAGGAAGTCCCCAGGGCAAGCCAGTTCAAACTGAAATCCCCAAGGAGGATCATCTTCCCAGGGGGTGCTCCACCATGGGTTAGGGATTCGAGGGAAGGGGTGGCCGATTGGGGCAGGAGGCAGGCACACCCTATATTCAGGGGTTTTGTATCACTGAGGAGCACTTTAACAAATAGGATCTCGCTAACCGAGTCACAAGCGGGGGTGATCAAGCTACATAGCGTGTAAGACTGTGTTGACATAGATGAGAACCCCACCGCCTTTTTTGCCTACTCTATCCTTTCTAAAAGCATGATAGCCCAAGTCGACTTCATGAGGGAGAATCTGTGGCTTGAGCCAGGTCTCAGTCACCGCTAGCACATGAGGTTTGTACTGTGCTGTCCATGCCTCTAGGTCTTGGACTTTGTGCCTAAGGCTGCCAATGTTCATATGCACCAGCTTAAGACCCCTGGTATTGGCCCAGAAAGGGCTGGCAGGCTCGCTGAGAGTAAGGTTTGGGGAGTGGGGACTGAGTTTTAGTTCAACATCCCCCCCTCCCGGGCCAGCTTAAGTCTGGCAAGGTATTCAGTAAGTTCGGAATGGGTGAAGTGAAGCCTCCGTCGGTCACGCATGCTGAGGTAGTAAAACAGGTTGTGATAGTTGCCCTTTCGGGTTACTCCATACACAAATAGGTGTGGTAAGGTAATCCCCTCCTCTCGAGGTTCGAGGGGTCTGGGGGGGCAACCAAAACTCCTGCCCAGGTCAGGAGAGTGATGGCCCCAGGAGTAGAGCTGGTCAGTCCCGATTACCAGAGCTAAATATGCTGGGGCTGCCATGAGTTCCAGGGTCCGCATTAATGCCGATCAGGGAGAGGACACCTGGCTCAGGGTAAGACCGGGTCAGTTTGGTAGCCCTCAGCAGGGGTTCAGTTCTAGGGAGAGTGGGGTAGGCTAGGTCCCTTCTACATGCAGGCTTACAGGAAGAGGAGGTACAGAAGGTCCTGTCTTACGTAGTAGGAGAGTACCCCATTCATGAGGCTAGAGGCAAGCTGGGACAGGAAAACTTCAGTAGATAAGAATCAGCAGGTAGCTATAATGGCTCTATAAGAATAACCGGGGTAGTAGGGTTGCAGGTTTAATAGAAGCAGCAGAGCCTGTCCTTGTAGGACTAGTAGTTATACTAGTTGGTGTAGGGCTATACAGTTAAAACGTGCTAGGCAGTGGACATTAGCATAGTAATATAGATCAAAACCAGACATTAATGTGACTATCAGATATTAGCAGCACTTCTAAACACCAGAGGGAAGAGTAAGTATTCAGGATAGCAGGTTAGATTATTCAAGAGCTAGTATTCCAGGCTGTAATCATCATGCTAGCAAGACAGTTGGTTATAAAGGCTCATTAACATAAGCCAAGTTCAACTGTACAGCAGGTAGAATATTAGTGCACCAGGCTTTAAGAGTAGAGGAATCACATGGGTTAAAAAATGTTCAAGGCTGATCATATCAGGCACAGAAGTCTCAAACGGGATAGGTCCTTTCAAGTTAGTAGGGGGGCTTAGGAGCATTTAATGGGAGGAGGGAACGGGCCGGGTATGAGGGCCAAAAATCACAGTCCAGGTGCAGGAGCCTAGAAATAGGACTCTCCTGCCAGTAAGCTCCGGTAGTCGAGATCGGACTTTCGTCGGCGCTAAACAGATGATTTTCCCGGTGGTTGCAGGCTTTGGGGGAGGTCCACCACTGCTAGCGCCTCTACCCAGAGGAAGAAAAGAAATTTTTGTTTAGGTCCCGTAGCAAGGTCCGTGGCAGGGGGAGGGGGCCCTCAGCAGTGGCCCACCCTCACAAAGCCCCGTAGCTTCTAAGGCCAGCAAGGTACAGCGCGGTCTTTAATCCGCAAATGTCTTCAGCGTCACACATTGAATGGCCAATGGGCTCTGAGTGCCTTTTTTGAATTTGGCGCTCAGAGGTGGGTGATGAGTGCTCCGGTTTAGCAGAAATGACCCAGAGGTCTCCGGTAGTTGGGCCAAAAATCACAGTCCAGGTGCAGGAACCCAGAAATAGGACTCTCCTGCCAGTAAGCTCCGGTAGTCGAGATCAGACTTTGGCCAGCCGCAAAACAGCTGACTCCCGGGTGATTGCAGGCTTCGGGAGGTACGCTACTGCTAGCGCCTACTCCGAGGAAGAAAGTAAATTTTTGTTTAGGTCCCATAGCAGGTCCGTGGCAGGGGAAGGGGACCCTCGGAAGTGGCCCACCCTCACAAAGCCCCGTAGCTTCTAAGTACATAAATAATATCACAGGATCCGAGTCCTGTTGATTCCAGTATAGAAACATAAACTTAGAGACATAGAATTTGACAACAGATAAGGATTGCTAGTCCTATCCAGTCTGCCCCTTTTCCCTATCTACTAAAAATGCTGGAGATTCTACTTTATCTCTGGTTTTACCTTCTCTTTTGAATTGCTAGGGTCCCCCAATGTCTATCCCATCCAGTTTTGAATTCCCTCACCGACTTTGCTCCCACCACCTCTGCTAGGAGGCTATTCCATACCTCCACCACCCTTTCTGTGAAGAAGTACTTCCTCACACTGCCCCTTAGTCTACCCCCCACCAGTATCATGTCTGTCCTCTTGTTCTAGAGCATCTCCTTTTCTGACAGATGCTGCCCTCCTGTACCTTATTTATTCCCTTTCGGTACTTGAAGGTCTCCATCATGTCTCCCCTCTACCTCCTCTCCTCCAGGGTATACATATTGAGCTGCTCCAGTCTCTTGTCGTTTGACTTTTGGTGCAGATCCTGCATCATTTTTGTTGCCCTTCTTATAACTGCCTCTACCCTGTCTACGTCCTTTCAGAGATGTGGCCTCCAGAACTGGACACAGTACTCCAAATGAGGTGTGACCAATGATTTGTTCAGTGGCATCACCACCTCTTTTCTTCTGCTGGTGATACCTTTCCCCGATGCATCCAAATAACCCACTGGCTCTCCCTACCGCTTTGGCACATTGTTTGGCCACCTTTGGGTCATGAGATATGATCACCCCTAGATCTCGTTCCTGTCTGGTGGCCGTTAATAAATCCCCATCCATCATGTAATCCTCTCCTGGGTTCCTGTGCCCCAAGTGCATGATTTTGCACTTCTTCACACTGAGTCTTCGCTGCCACACTCTGGACCATTCCTCCAGTTTAGCTAGGTCCTTCCTCATTTTTTCCACCCTTCCCGGAGTGTCTACTCTATTGCAGATCTTAGTGTCATCTGCAAAGAGGCATGCCTTTCCCTCCAGCCCCTCCGCAATGTCACTAATGAAAATATTAAACAGTACTGGCCCAAGAACTGATCCTTGTGGCACCCCACTGGGCACACTCTTCATCGGATTTAGCTCCATTTACCACAATCCTCTGTGTTCTATCCCTCAACCAATTCCCCACCCAGTTCACCACTTTGTGACCCAATCCCAAGCTGCCCAGCTTGTTTACAAGCCACCTATGTGGAACGGTGTTGAACACCTTGCAGAAGTCAAGGTAGGCCACATCCACCGCTCCCCCTGATCTACTTCCCTGGTCATCCAGTCAAAGAAGTCTATCAGATTTGTCTGACATGACTTTCCTGATGTGAATCCATGCTGTTTCAGATCTTGTGCTCCACTAGATTCAAGGTGCTCCACTGTCTCTTCTTTTAGCACTGATTCCATAAATTTCCCCACCATCAAGGTCAGGCTATCAGGTCTACAGTTTCTAGCCTCCTCCCTGCTCCCACTTTTGTGGAGGGGGACTACATCACCCTTTTCCAGTCCTCTGGATCCATTCCCGTATCCATAGATACACAGAAAATGTCAGCAGCTAAGGACTACCAGGCCCATCTAGTCTGCCCATTTTACTGCCTATAAAAGTGACCCATGACCCCTACACGGTCACTGGCTTTAGCTTTATCTTCCTATCACTAGTGTCCTTGTATTCCTGTCCCATGCATGTTTAAACCATGCCACCGTACATGCCGCCACCACCTCCTGGGGCAGGTTGTTCTATGCACCCACTACCCTCTCAGTGAAAAAGAACTTCCTCACATTTCCTCTTAAGCGGCCTCCCTCTAGTCACATGTCATGTCCTCTGGTCCTGGCATTCTTTTTGAACTGGAACATATTTTACCCTTTAACACTGTTTATGCCCCCCGAGGTACTTGAACGTTTCAATCATGTCACCCCGCTCCCTCCTTTGCTCCAGTGTGTACATATTGAGGTCCCTCACTTTCTCCTCATAAGGCTTATGCTGTAACCTCTGGCCATCTTTGTCACCCTCCTATGCACTGCCTCCGTCTTATTGATGTCTTTACGAAGATGTGGCCTCCAGAACTGCACACAGTACTCCAGATGAGGCCTCACCAGGGTTTTGTACAATGAAACTAATACCTCCCTTCTTCAGCTCATGATACCTCTGCCAATACAACCCAACATCCCACTTGCCTTCCCTACTGCCTTTGCTGCCTTCATGGTGGCTTTCAAGTCATCTGTAATAATGACCCCCAAGTTCCTTTCCTCCCTTGTAACTGTCAGCAGCTCTCCCCACCATCCTGTAGCTTGTTCCTGGGTTTTTACACCCCACGTGCATGATTTTGCACTTCTTTGCATTAAACCTCAGCTGCCACGCTTCAGACCATCTCTCCAACTTTTCGAGGTCCCTCCTCATCCTTTCCACCTCTTCTGGGGTGTCTACCCTGTTGCAGATCTTGGTATCATCTGCAAAACGGCAAATCTTCCCCTCCAGCCCATCTGCAATATCACTGATGAAGACACTGAAGAGGAATGGCCAGAGCACCGAACCACGAGGCACCCTGCTGGTCACCACCATTTCGTCTGAGTGGGTTCCATTCACCACCACCCTCTGTTTCCTGCCAATAACCAGTTTGCAACTCAGTTTACTACCTTGTGGTCCACCCCCAGACTACAGAGTTTATTGACCAATCTTCTACGTGGAATGGTATCAAAGGCTTTGCTGAAATCGAGGTACACAAAATCTACGCACCCCCGCCCCCCCCGTCCACTGCCTTTGTAACCCAGCCAAAGAAGTGGATCAGATTTGTTTGACAGGACCTTCCTGATGTGAAACCATGTTGCCTGGGATCTAGTGCGCCTATAGCTTCCAGGTGCTCCACTATTCACTCCTTCAAAAGTGCCTCCGTTATTTTTCTGACAATAGATGTTACAGTAACTGGCCTGTAATTTCCTGCATCCTCCCTGCTTCCACTTTTGTGAAGGGGGACAACAGTTGCCCTTCTCCAGTCCTCTGGGACCGCTGAAGTGTCAATGGACTCCTTAAACAGGTCTGTCAGATGGGCTGCAAGCTCTATCCTTAGTTCCCTCAGGATCCTTGGATGTTTGTCATCTGGACCAATGGCTTTGTCCACCCTTGGCTTTGTAAGCTCTTTCAGGACCTTTTCCTCTGTGAAAGGGCTGGCGTCTACCTTCTTACCCACTGTTCCTTTGAAGTCCAGCTGTGGACCCCCCCCCCTTCCACAGTGAAGACTGAACAGAAATATTACCTCCAATAACTCCATATGAAGTCCAAACTATCCATCGTTTATTTGACACAAAATGGACGCCCAGGAGGTAGACAGATGCTTTTTCCATGTCTCCCTCTACACACTCCCCCCATCCCCTCTGAATGTGGCTATCCCCTCCTCTGGCCTTCCTTCTCTCGCTATTGTACCTATAGAATGTCTTGTCTCCTTTTTTAACAGATTGAGCAATTCTCTCTTCCGTTTGAGTTTTTGTGCTTACAGTCTTCCCTCCCTCCCTCAGACAGTTCTGGTACACTTCCCTGTCCTCATCCCTTTGTGACTCCTTGTAATTTCTGAAGGCTAGTTTCTTGGCCCTCACCTTTTCTGCCACTGTCCCCAAGAACCAAAGTGGACCAAAGTGGCTTCCTTCTTCTCTTCCCCTTGCTTACTATTCTTACACACTGGTTTGAAACTTCCATTATGGCTTACTTGATGTGAGCCCATTTTTATGTTGCTTGCACGCATGTGCAAGAAACATAGTGCCATCATCGGAGATTTCGGAGGTGTGTCACCTCCTCCTCCAATTCAGTCAGCGAGCTGGCAGGCGCGGCCCCTAGCTAGTCGCATTTGGAGCTGTCTATGACACGCTCCAAAATGCAGTGGCATAAGAAGTGACGGGAGCCAGTGAGCAGAGATAAGCGTAGCCCCCCCCCCGACATGCAGGCATGCGCGCCCCCACGTACTGTGTACCCGACAGGGTGCCCAATCCCCGTCAGCTGAGCTGCGTCTCCCCCCCACCAGTTGTAGGTGCCACGCTGGGAGCCCACCCCAGCGTGGCAATCAAGTCCATAGGCCGACGGGGTGCCAATCACCCGTCGGCTGAACGCCCCAACGCCCTTGTGCCACGCTGGGAGCCCACCCCAGAGTGGCAAACGTCCCACGATGTCTTTTTTTTATTTTGAACCTAAAACTAAAACGGTCCTCTGGAGCGCCTCCCGACCCCCTTCCTACAACCCGCACCCACCCACTGCGCACCCAGCCTCCCCACGCCCCCACCCCATACTTACCTCCGGACTCTGGCACGCGATCTTCGTGGACGTGGAACACGCTCTGCACTCTTCAAAGCCGACCGCGAACTGAGGGAAATGCCGTAAGCTGTATAATGGCCTTAGATAGGGGTTTCAACTTTGTTGCATATCTCAGGCATTTTGGTTGCACCACTACGATGGTTTAGACTTTTTCAGAATGATGTCACATCATGAGCCTGGGTCTCGGCGGGTGATTTCGCGCAGTGACCGGCGTAAATCACCCTTCGGGCCGGACTACCGCCATGATAGTGACATCATTCATGAGAAGGGGTCCCAAAACCCCATGTTGAAAAATTTGCAAAAATTAAAAAATGACTTTACGAGCATGCGTTATGCAGTTCCTACGCAGGCTCGTAGTTCGGAAATTTTAATATTTTCACTCCAGATTTTCAACATTGCCATTTTACCACACCTTCTTATGAGTAGTACAGCTGTCATTTTTCACATCTCACCCAAAATGTGTTTCCTACCATGTAGCGCTAGAATGGCACAGTCGGTAAAGTAAATCAATGTACGGACAAATTAAGAAAATCACAGTGACACTGTCCATGAGCAGAGGTCTTAAAATGGCTATGTTGAAATTCTAGAAAAAAATTCCTAAATGACTGTTCGATGAAATGCATGCTATGCAGTTCCTACGCAGGCTCATAGTTCTAAATTTTCAATATTTTCACTCCAGATTTTCAACATTGCCATTTTACCACACCTCTTTATGAGCAGTACAGCTGTCATTTTTCACATCCTGCCCAATACGTGTTTCCGCCCATGTAGCGCACAATGGTGCAGTCGGTGTGCAAACTCAATGTATGGGACACATTAACAAAATCACAATGACACTGTTCATGAGCAGAGGTCTTAAATGGCTATGTTGAAAATTTGGTGAAAAAATTCCTAAAAATGACTGTTTTACGAGCGTGCGTTGCGCAGTTCCTACGCACGCACGTAAGTTCGCAAATTTTCAATATTTGCACTCCAATGACTTCCAAATACCTAAACAGCACATAGAAGCAAGCAACATTCGGCATTGACAAATGCTTGTTCTTCTACTCCCCCTCCTACCTCCCTTTTTGCCAGTGTTTTCTTAACCTGAAATCCCATCCTGGTAAAGTCAGCCCTTCTGAAGTCTAAGACCCTTGCTTTGGTATGAGTTAACTGTGTCCCTGTGTCCAGTTTGAACGACACCACATTGTGGTCGCTGGACCCTAGCTGACCCTCCATCTGGAGTTCTGCCACTCTGTCCCCGCTGGTCAGTACCAGATCCAGGGTTGCCCTGTCTTTGGTGGGTTCTTGCATCAGCTGTCTGAGGCCTGCCCCTAGAATGGAGTCCATGAAGTCCCTTGCCCTAGCTGAGATGGACCAGTCTATGTCTGGCATATTAAAATCACCCATTAGTAGTACTTCCCCTTTCGCCGTCATCTTATGTATGTTCTCCAACATTATCTTGTCAATTTCCTCTCCCTGAGCAGGGGGTCTGTAGATGACCCCTGTGTGAATAGCTGTTCCATTGCCTGGCTCAAGGGTGACCCATACGTCTCCTGTCTGCCCACGTGGGCTCTGAATTGCTGTTGCCTTGATGTTATCTCTGATGTAAAGGGCGACACCCCCCCCACCACCTTTTTTGCCCTTCATGTCTTTTCTGAACAGGGCATAACCTGGTACATTTATGTCTCAGTTGTGGTTGGTGGTGTACCATGTTTCGGTTATGGCCACTATGTCCAGATCTGCCTCCATCATTGCAGCCGCCAGGTCTGGGACCTTGTTCCTCAGACTGTGGGCATTCATGTGCATGACCTTATTTGAAATGGGCTCCTGTTTCTGTCCCCCCCCTTGCATTTGTATCCCCGTTTCCCCCTCTTGCATTCATCCCCTTGATTTCACATATCAGGCCTGTGTAGTACGCAGTGGACCAATACGCATACAGATCGCACCGTACGCTGTCATTCGGCAGGTGGTCGGGCAGCATGCGGGCAGGGTGCTGCTGACAGGGGCGAGGCGGAGGCTGCTGGGTGGTGGGGACCTCTGTGGGTGGGTGGGGAGGGAGTTACCGCTAGACCACCAGGGATGTCAGGCCTTTTACGGCCGCCGGATCGGGTATGAGGGTTACCGCTAGATCACCAGGGAGTGGTATGTGATTTACAGATGCCCGCGATTGGGTACGGGGGGGGGGACTGCTAGTCCACCAGGGAGTGGTATGTCATTTACAGATGCCCGCGATCGGGCATGGGGGTTACTGTTAGACCGCCAGGGAGTGGTATGTCATTTACAGATGCCCGTGATTGGACATACAGGGGCTGCAATAGCACAACAGGACGTTGATCCCCCACGGCTGCAGCCTGACAGGGCACCAAGCGCAATTCACCAGGGATTGATGCACTGCATGCAAATGGGGCCATAATGACATGCAAATGGCTCCATTTGCACCTTGCATGCATTATGGCCTCATTTGCATGCCCCAGGCTGAATATCACGGGTGCTGCACCTAGCGCAACTGCACTTGCGCTGGCACATCCCCCTGCTTCGTTTCTGTGTCTTGCGCTGGCGCAGTGTGTGCGCACCCTCCGTGCCATATTTAACGGTGCTGGGACATGGTGTAGCACCATTGAATACCGCCTGGTCCTTGCCCTGGCACAGCCCTGTTGCGCTGCGCCCAGGCTTGCACCACTGCCTGGCACAGTCTGAATATCTGGGCCCTTGATCCTTGCCAGGTGTACAATGCTATTTCTAAACCAAACGAGGTTGCCATCCCCCGAGAAAAACACTAAACAAAAGTATTTATAAAATATTCAGTTTTCGTGAAATTAGAAATTTTTACAACCAAATAAAACTGAAGGATGCCTGAATTTTTTTATAGTAAAAAAAAGGTAGGGTAAAATGTTTTGCCCAATTTTGCTGCACTGTTGCTTTAAAATGGCTCCCTTTAAATTTATGTTGTATAAATGAAAGAACATGAAGTTTATTTCACTTGTGAGACGGAGCAACATTGCACAGAAGAGATATGCATGTTCTTATTTTCTGGACATTTTCCTGAAGCAGCAAGCAGCATTTCTTTTACATATACAGTATGTTTTTCTACCCTTGCTCCCATCCTGCCCCATTCCAACCTATTCCTGCGGCCCCATCGCTCAACTTCTCTGGATGCTTACCTCAGCCTCCTGGAAGCCTGCATGGCCTGCCTCTATGGCGGAGTCAGTGGGGTTGCCCAGTTCCCACCAGGACTGGATCCCAGTGTGGAATAGGGTGCTCAGTTACTGGTGTGAGGCATGCTGGTAGCCAGCTATTATCCTACCTCGGTCCAGATTTTCCACCTAGGTTTTTCTTCCCAACCCTCAGGACACTGTGCACTGGAGGGGCTATGTATCTGCATGCAGCTGTGTAGCCTGCACTACCACCAAACGACTTTTCCCCTACCCCGAATAGCAGCTCCTGCTGCAGTGCCACCTGAGGATCCCAAGGTGGCAGCAGTGCAGCAGAGCACACTTCCAACCCTCCCCAGAGGAAGACAGCTTCCTCTGGGATGCTCAATCCCCTGCCACCCTTCCAGCCCTTGACAAGCCATGTTAATTCTCAAACTTAGGTCATCGGCATCAGGAGCAGGAGCGCTACTACAACACTGACTGGCTGGTACTGCAAGCAACCTTTAAAAAAAAAAAAAAAAAAAAACGATTGTCCTTCCAGTGTGTTAAATTTGTTAGCTATAATGACAAAAAAAAAATGTTTTTGTTGATGGGAACTAGGTGGGCCAAAAACTGCATGTAGACCTCTCAGGCTATGATAATTCAGTAGATCTTCATGCACAACACAGAAATCTTTTGAAAATGTTAAAAGGGGAATCCAAGGGATCAACTAATTTTTTGTCATCCGGCCTTGCAATTATGCATGGCTTTGCCACTCATGAGTTACAGCCCTGCCTAATCAGTCTTGGAATAAATTGGGCACTTACAGAAAGCTAAAGTGGGCCACCCTAATATACAAGTACGTGCTCGGACTGTACTCCATCTACTGCAACAGGCTGCTAATCAAACCTTCTCAGCCATACATACCAAGGTCCCAGTCAAGAAACCTCTTTCAATTGCCCAGAGCATGCAAATACATCAACATTAAAGTCTTATCAGTGGCCACCCCTACAACCAGGGATTCTCTATCCCGCCATAATAACATAAAGGATCCCGTCTCCACTCAGGTCTTCAAGCAAGACATGCCCACAAAGCTTCTATCCCCTGCTGCTGTCTTCTCCCCTGTGCCCAAGATGCTCCTAATATCCACATCCACTCATCCCACTCTAATCCCAACTTCACCTCCATCATATGCCAATATCTATAAATCGAGAGAGAGGTAGAGTATCTGATAGACAGTTGTCAGATATAAGGAAATAACTCCATCGAGGGGTCAAACAAGCCATAAAGCCATGACCCTGAAGGGTGAAGTGCCTTTATGAGCTTGCTTGACAGAGATGGTGATATTTCATGAATGTATGGGACTTACCTATCAGATGTTTTATTTATTTCAGATGAAGTGTGCTGGTCTCTGTGCATAGTTTTTTTAATGTATTTGCTTAAGTCAATGTTTGTGTAGTGCAGTGGTGTTCCTGCCATACTGTGCCCCAGTGTTTTTCCACAGTGTAGTGGCATTTTTAGTTTTGCCCATTGTAAGGTTCCCATACTGTAGTGCCTCCTATAAAAGGAGGTGTGGTTTCAGCATGTCTTCCTTTAGTTCTTTTTCAGGATGGCAGAGAAGGAGCAGCATGGAGGCAGTAACAAAAGTGACAGGTAAGTAATTCAGGGGGACAGACTTTGTGCAGTGTAGCTTAGGAACCCTTTTTTTGGTTACACAGCTTAACTTTGTGTTACAAGTGTTTGGCTGCTTCTTTGGCAACTGATATGGAAGCAGCAGCAAAAGTGGTTGTTAAGTGATTTAGAGGACTGACTGTGCACTGTAGCTCAGGTCATACGTCTCAACCACTGAAATGTGGGACATGGACACTCAAAGTGAGAGACAATGAGGGACACATCTTTAAACATGAAAACCATTGCGCTGACTTGTACAAAGTATATTTTTAAGTATCATAGACTATTATGAATTTCTGCTTTAAAGTCTGAAATTACAGCTCATTCTTTGGGTGGGCAGCATCATCTCCAAGAGAAATAGATGAGTGACAGAGCAATTTCAAGGGGGTAAAATAAGGGATATTCCTTGTAATCAGGGACAGTTGAGAGATATGGCTCAAGTTCCTCCTTGGAAGCCACTGCACTATGGAAACCGGAAAGGGTGAAAACTATGCAGCCCTTGAAATGCCACTGCACTACAGATAAGTTCTGGTCAGAGCAAATACGGCCATGGAGAGCTTTTAGGAGCAGCAAGAGTGGTGAAAAGAATATGCGGTGCTCTCGCTGCACTGCAGTCAGCCGTAATACTGTAGCGATTACAGTAGTGTGCATGCGTGAGACTCGCACATGTACAGTTTGCCCTGGAGTCAGCCTTGTGCAACATGGCAGTGCTGACATAACTACGTGTAACAACACAGTCACCTCAGGTTACTAGAATCCCATTAGTGCTAGTCTTAGGCAGGTAGGAAAAGGCAGCTGGTGGGGAGCTTATTAGGGTCTTTCTACATAATGACTTCACTGTTTACTCAGCTAGCCTGAGAGAAGGGTGATTATGTCATTTAGAACTCTCACAGCAGCATAACCATTTTAGAGTCAGCTGCTCTCATGAAGCTTAGAATGTTCATCAGTAAGTTCAAGTGTGGCAGTCAGAGTGGCAGGAGGTCTGCCATTGGGGCTCAGTCAAAGGGAGCACTGGTATTTCTCACCGTAGTTTGGTAAAATCTTCAGTTTACCTGCAGGACTCTTTAGTTTCACTCCAAGGGGAGTGAGAGGGAAAGTGATTCTTGTGGATCCAAAGAGCAATCCTCTGAAGTTCACAGCTGCCTTAAGGAAGAACAATGAGTAGACTAGTACAGTTACACAAGAACTTACCATAACAGTAGATCTTTGAGAGAAGTTCCTGCAGTAGGTCATTACATGTAGGACTGCGTCCTCTGGTATCAGAACTGCACGGTGAACTTTTCCAGCAGTATTTGACAGGGGACCACCCACCCAATGTCATGTGACGGACGTCAGCGTGACCCTATACAGTGGGCAGTCCCCGCACCCACCTTCCAGTTCTCCCGCCGGAGAGCCAAGTAGGATGAGACAGGAGAAAGGATGAAATCCTGGAGCCCCAGTTCAGAATGGCTGAAAGAAAAGCAGAAAACTGTGGGAAGGAGGGAGGGAGGGAAAAAGTGACCTACTGCAGGAACCTCTCTCGAAGATCTACTGTTACGGTAAGTTCTTATGTAACTGTACTATCTTACTTCGAGAGGGCTCCTGCAGTAGGTCATAACATGTAGGACTGAATCCCAAGCAGTCACTCATAGAGAGACAGAGAGTC
This sequence comes from Neoceratodus forsteri, assembly GCA_016271365.2. Classification (NCBI taxonomy): domain Eukaryota; kingdom Metazoa; phylum Chordata; order Ceratodontiformes; family Ceratodontidae; genus Neoceratodus; species Neoceratodus forsteri. The sequence goes on along the minus strand of CM028130.1, from coordinate 957,345,356 downwards.
ACGGGAGGAGAAGCAACTGAAAGACAGCACAGGACCAGCCTAAGATAATAGGCCCTGCAAGATGGCAAGGCCGAACCCGGCCCTACACCTAGAGGCAATGTCCAGACTGTAGTATTTCGTGAACGTATGGACGGAACTCCAGGTTGCTGCCGCATGATCTCTGCTGCAGAAACATTTTGCAGAAACACCGTAGAGACAGCCATGCCTCTAGTAGAGTGACCTCTGACCTCCCCCGGAAAAGGTTTGTTATACTTCTGGTAGCAGTTGCCAAGCCATTTAGAAAGTGATGACCCCAAGGATTTGGGAGCAAAGGAGACGAAAAGCTGATCGGACTTTCTGTACTCCTTAGTTCTATGAGCAGAACATCTGAGGATTCTATGAACATCCAAGGTGTGAAGGAGATCCTCCCCCATTTGAATGAACAGGGTACTATACCGGGAGTTCAACCATCTGATTTAAGGTGAACTCAGAAACCACCTTAGGAAGAAACTTAGGATTAGTACGCAGGACCGCCTGGTCCTTGTGGAAAATCAAATAAGGCTCCTTATGCATCAGGGCCTGAAGCTCAGAAATCCTATGACCAGAAGTAATGGCAACTAAAAATAGTGCCTTCCAGGAAAGGTAGTGCAAGTCACAGCTCATTGTTGGTTCAAAGAGAGGAAGCGTAAGCTTCTTCAACACAAAATTCAAATCCCAAGGTGGGGTGGGGTTACGGATGGGAAGTTTGAGGTGAAGGATCCCTTTCAAAAAGGTCTTAGAGACCTGCAACTGAGCCACGTTTTTTTCCTTCCGCTGGCATGTGGTAGGCCAAGATGGCCGCCAAGTGAACCTTAAGGGACAACTACAACAGACCCGAATCAGACAGGTGCAGGAGGTACTCCATGACTTGGGGAGCAGAGCAGGTAAAAGGGTCCCAGCCTTTAGAAGCTGCCCAAATGGAAAAATGCTTCCATTTCAGTGCATAGGTGGATCTGGTGGAAGGTTTCCTCGCTTCCACCAGGACCTGAGCGGCCTTTTGGGAGACCCCAAAATGTGCTCTGATTATGTCTGAAGGAGCCACACATGAAGATGCATGGTCCTGAGTCCTGGATGTACCAACCTGCCTTGATCCTAAGTCAACAGATCGTGCCTGAGAGGTAAAGGAATTGGGGGTTACATAACACAGAAACATAGAATTTGACGGCAGATAAGGACCGCTTGGCCCACCCAGTCTGCCCATTTCCCTGCCTACTGGATAAGCTGCAGATCCTAGTTAACCAGCAGCCTACTTCTTCCTACCCCCATCCCCTAGAATTGCCTTATGACTGTCCCATGCATGCTTGAATTCCACCAGTTTTTGACTCCACGACCTCCTCCGGAAGGCCGTTCCATGCATCCACAACCCTCTCTGTGAAAAAATACTTCCTTAAATTACCTCTGAGCCGCCCCTCTATCTTCAAATTGTGCCCCCTTGTTCTTGCACACCTCTTTTTGAAAGATGCTACCCTCTTGGACTTTGTTGATTCCTTGAGGTACTTGAAAGTTTCTATCATGTCCCCCTCTCCCTCCTTTCCTCGAGGCTATACATATTAAGCTCCTTTAGTCTCTCTTCATATGTCTTCCAGTGCAGACCCTGCACCATTTTAATTGCCCTCCTCTGGACAGCTTCCATCCTGTCTATGTCTTTCTAAGACTGGGTCTCCAGAACTGCACGCAGTACTCCAGATGGGGTCTGACCAGCTGTCTGTACAGAGGATAATAGCTTCCTGTTTTCTACTGGTGATGCCCTCCCTATGCATCCCAATATCCCCCAGCCCTCACTGCTGCCCTCTCACATTGCTTGCCCACCTTTAGGTCATCTGATATGACTACCCCCAGGTCCCTTTCCATTTTTGTTGTCGTTAGTATCTCACCCCCCATTGTGTACTCTTCCCCTGGGTTTCTGTCTCCCAGGTGCATTACCTTGCACTTCTTAGCACTGAATCTAAGCTGCCATACATTTGACCATTCCTCTAACCTTGCCAAGTCCCTTTTCATCCTTTCCACCCCACCTTGTGCATCAACTCTGTTGCAGATCTTTGTGTCATCTGCAAAGAGACATATTTTTCCTTCCAGTCCCTCTGCAATGTCGCTTATAAAGACATTGAAGAGGACTGGTCCAATCCTGAACCCCGGTACCCACTAGTAACCCCCTTTCATCAGAGTGGACTCCATTTACTATTACTTTCTGTGTCCTATTTTCCAGCCAATTTTTACCCAGGCTGTCACCTTGGGACCCACTCCCAGGCTAGCTAACTTGTATATTAATCTTTTGTGTGGGACTGTCTCAAATGCCTTGCTAAAGTCTAGGTAGGCCATGTCCACAGCCCCTCCCTGATCTACTACTTTGGTCACCCAGTCAAAGAAATCTATCAGATTTGTCTGGCATGACCTTCCTGCTGTGAATCCATGCTGCCTTGGGTCCTGTGCCCCTCTGGCCCCTAGATACTCGACAAGTCTTTCCTTCAGAAGTGATTCCATCATTTTCCCTACCACTGAGGTTAAACTAACAGGTCTGTAGTTTCCTGCTTCTGCCTTGCTCCCACTTTTGTGAAGGGGAATCACATCTGCCCTCCTCCAGTCCTCGGGTACCACCCCATCCTCCCATGATTTGTTAAACAGGGTAGTCAGTGGTGTCACTAAATCTACCCTAGTTCTTTTAGAATTCTGGGATGAATCCCATCAGGCCCCATTGCTTTGTCCACCTTCAGTTTTAAGAGTTCTTTCAGAACCCTTTCTTCTGTAAATGGGCTGGTATCAACTTCTGTATCCAGTGTGTTTCTACTGTTTGTTCTCGGTACCCCCCCTTCCTTTGTAAATACTGAGCAAAGATATTTGTTTGGTATCTCTGCCTTTTCACAGTCTCCTCTGCCCACCCTCCCCCTTATTAAGCCTCACTATCCCTCCCTTGGTCTTCCTTCGCTCCCTGATGTACCTATAAAAGGTTTTATCCCCTTCTTAACTGAGTTGGCTATCTTTTCCTCGGTTTGGGCCTTTGCTGTTCTGACTGCCTTCCCAGCTTCCTTTTGCTTTAACTGATACAGTTCTCTGTCCTGCTCCTTCTGTGATTCCTTGTACTTCCTGAAAGCTTTCTTTTCTTGAATCTTCACTGCCACTTCTTTTGAGAACCATAGTGGTTTCTTACATCGTTAGTTTTGTTTATTTGCTTCACACAAAGGCTTGTTGCCTCTGTGATGGCAGTTTTTATTATTCCCCATTGTTCTTCCACCCTCCTTCCTGCCCATTTGCTAGTGCATTCCTTAGGCACTTACCATTTTAGCAAAGTCAGCCTCCTAAAGTCCAGTACCTTTGCCTTTGTATGGCTTGACTCTATTGCTGTGTTTATTGTGAACCATACTGTTGATGGTCGCTAGTTCCCAGATGGCTACCCACTTCTACATCTGTGATCCTCTCTTCATCTCCATTTGAGAGAACCAGGTCTAAGACTGCTCCCTCTCGAGTGGGCTCCAATACTAGTTGTCTAAGGCATGCCCCCTGTAGGGCATCTAGAATAACCCCACTCTTCGAAGTGGCTATGGCAACTGCACTCCAGTTAACATCTGGCATATTCAGATCACCCATCAGCAATATCTCCCCTTTTTTTGCCATACTAAGTATACTTTCTATCATTTCCTTGTCCATTTCCTCCCCCTGAGAAGGGGGTCTGTATACAACCCCTGTGCGGATTGTGGTGCCATTGCCGGTCTCCAAATTTACCCACAGTGCTTCTTCTCCTTCCTGTTTTCTCTTTGTTCTGTTACTTTGATTCCTTCCCTTATGTAAAGAGCTACTCCTCCTCCTCTTTTACCCTCTCTGTCTCTCCTGTAGATAGTGTATCCTGGTATGTTCCCAGTCATGGTTTTGTGCGAACCATGTTTCTGTGACTGCCACGATATCCAGATGTTCCTCCTCCATCAAGGCCACTAATTCAGGAAGCTTGTTACTCAGACTACATGCATTGGTACTCATTGCTTTCCATTTTTTGATGGCTTTACTTTCTGTTGCAACATCCCCCACTGACCTTTCTACCTCGGTCTTTTTCCCATTTAGTACCTTGTTTTGTAGGGAGAGGCTGGGATTTTCCTGCTGCTTATCAGTGCTTCCCCCCTTGACTAGTTTAAAAGCTTGCCAATGAAGCATTTAAACCGATTGCTCAAAAGACTTGTTCCCTTCCTGGACAGATGTAGACCATCCTGCCAGTATAGGCTGGTGTCTCTCCAGGTGGAACCCCAGTCCCCAATGAAGCCAAACCCCTGTGCTCCACACCATTTTTTCAACCACTCATTAAACTGCATGGTGCAAAGTACCCTTGCCTCACTCAAGCCATTTACAGGCAGCACCTCTGAGAAGGATACTGTGTGTGCTACTTGTCTTAGGCCCCTCCCAAGTTCTACAAAGTCCTTTTGCACTGCTCTAATCTCATGATGAGCCAAGTCATTTGTCCCTAGGTGGACAATGACATCCAGTTCAGACTCCCGTGCAGCTGTTCTCGTGATCCTGAGGATGCGCTTCCTGTCCCTACAAGCCATGGCACCAGGCAGGCACTTTACTTCAGTTTTCCCTGCTCCCCAGTTCTATCCCCAATATTGAGTCCCCACCAGGAGCTGCTTCCTTTCCTTGTGGCATCCTCTGCCTCCTTCCTGTGGGCCTCCCTTGTGACAGGTGTCCTCAGCCTCCTTAATCTCCTCCGTGGGTGCATCCATAGGGGAGCTGTGCTCCCCCAGAATGGTGTATGGATTGTGGAGTGGAACAACTGACTAGGTGTGCCTCTGTTCCACCCTCCTCACCCTCCCTGAGTCCACTGTGGTCCAACTGCTGTGCTTTGTTTGCAACCTCTGAGGTAGTGGTGGTGGCTCTGGTGCTCCCTGGATGGGGGGGGGGTGTTCCCTTCCTACCATCCAGTCTGGCCTGGGGGAAGGTTCTCTTACTGCTGTCCCCTGCTAATCAAACAGAGAAAAATCCAGACATCCAAGTCAGACACAGGTAAACCTCCCCAGTCCCAAAACAGCCTGGTGGTTTGTGCTCTGAAAGCAGTCAGCCCCAAAATAAGTCAGCTGTGCTTTGAACTCTTCCTGCACTGAAAATGTTAAGAATTGTAACAAGACTGTCTTTTCCTGATAATTGTAAATTCCTTATTTCACCTTTCAGTTAGAAGCAGCCTCCACCTGCAGTATATCTGCTACAAACCAAGGACAATTGAAAGGTTCCTCCCTCTGTTGTGAGCAAACTTCGCTTTCTTGCAAATCCTATGTTCAGTATTGCAGCTCCCAACAAGAGAGAGTTTGACTAGGAAAAATATTAGCTGTTCTGATGAGCTTGCTATAAACACTTGCTTATAATACTATTGTTCTCAGGTCTGTTACCCAAGCTATTGGCTGATTAAGTCTCTGTGATGTAATCACTTCCTGAGAAAGTTTGGAATTGCCTTTTAAGGCAAACAAAGATAAACACAGAAAACAATTTACTGTCTGGGTCAAATACACAACCTGTACCTGCACTTATTTCAGGATTTGTGACAAATGTTTTGCCCAGAGTTTAAAATCTTCCTGCACTGAAAATCTTAAGAATTGTAACAAGACTGTCTTTTCCTGATAATTGTAAATTCCTTATTTCACCTTTCAGTTAGAAGCAGCCTCCACCTGCAGTATATCTGCTACAAACCAAGGACAATTGAAAGGTTCCCCTCCCTCTGTTGTGAGCACAACTCGCTTTCTTGCAAATCCTATGTTCAGTATTGCAGCTCCCAACAAGAGAGAGTTTGACTAGGAAAAATATTAGCTGTTCCACTGAGAGCTGCTGCATTAGCGGAAACCAGATTTGCCTCGGCTAGAGAGGAGCTACCAGGCTCAACTGAGCTCCCTCTGCTTAGAGCTTGAGAAGTACCCTCTGAAGAATGGGAAAGGGTGGGAAGGCGTGCAAGAACGTCCCTGTCTAACATAGTGACAACGTGTCATGCCAGAAAGCTCCAGGCTCTGGAATCAGCGCAAAAGCTGAGAAGTTTTACACTAGATGGGGAGTCAAACAGATCAATGTCTGGGTGACCCCACTTCTGGAAGAGAGAGTCTGCTATCTCCTGACTTAATTCCCACTCGTGAGCGAGGGACAATGTCCGACTGAGGCTGTCTGCCAGGACGTTGTGAATGCCTGGAACATGCACGGCTGTGAGAAACAGGTCATGCTGGACTGCCCAATTCCACACCCTCTTCGCCTCCCTGTAGAGAGGGTATGACTGGGTGCCTCCCTGTTTGTTGATGTACCAGACTACCGACATAGTCTGTCTGGATCAACAGTGTTCCTCTCGATAGGATAGTCCGAAAAGCCTGAAGAGCGTAAATAACCGCCATCATCTCCAGAATATTGATGTGGAAGGACATCTCCAACTGGGACCATAAATCCTGGGATCAATGGTCCCCCAGGTGTGCTCCCCAACCCAGACAAGAAGTGTCTGTAGTGAGGGTCCAGAGAGGAGTGGAACTCCAGAAGGGAAGTCCCTTGGACATATTCAGAGGGCCTAGCCACCACAGTTGATCCCTCTTGACTGCGCTGGAGACCAGAACCGGATGGTCCAGATCATCCAAGTGCTAGTCCCATCGGATGCGTAATGTCCACTGGGAGATCTGCATATGCAAGCTGTCTAAAGGAACTGTGGAGATAGAGGCTGCCATCAGGCCCAGCAAGCATAGCAACGCTCTGGCCAAAAGAGATCTGGACGAGATCACCAGGATGACCTGCTCTCGAAGAGTCTCTGCTCTGTCTGAGGGGAGAAAGGCTCTGCACTGGACTGTGTACAAAACCTCCCCTATGAACTGAAGGTTCTGAGAGGGGGTTAAATATGACTTGGGGAGACTGTGATCCCCAGTTGGGAAAAAAGATCCAGAGTACCGAGAGGGAGTCCAGAAGGTTGTCTCTGGACGGAGCTGACAGTAGCTAGTCGCCCAGGTAGGGGAACACCGCTATACCCTGATGGCATAAAGCCGCTACCACCACTGTTAGGCACTTGGTAAAAACCTTGGGTGCCGAGGAGAGGCCAAAGGGGAGGGCTGTGAACTGGAAGCGCTCCCCCTGGAAACAAAACTGCAGGAAACGGCGATGGCCAGGGAAGATTGGAATATGCAGGTAAGCATCCTGCATGTCCAGGGCACACAGCCAGTGGTCCTGCTGCAGAAGGGGCAGGAGGCTCTGAACGTTCAGCATGTGGAACCTCTTGCACTCGATGAAAAGGTTCAGACGGCTGAGGTCCAGAATTGATCTGAGGTCGCCCATCTTTTTTGGGACCAGTAAGAAGTGGGAGTAAAACCTCCATCCTCTCTGAGCCACAGGCACAGATTCTATTGCTGCCTTCTGTTCCAGAGTCCTGAGCTCTTCCTTGACCAATGGGGCTTGGTGCGGGGAGTAGTGCGAGCAACCGGGAGGAGAGTCTGGAGACAACTCCAGAAACTCTAGTACGTGCCCTTGAGAAATAAGTTGTAGGACCCATGCGTCTGAGGTGATGTCCTCCCACTCCTCGATGTGAAGGGCGAATCCCCCCCCCCACTGGCTCCATGTTTAGAAGTGGAGGGGAGGGAAGACTGGAATGGTCAGGAGGCAGAGGGGCGAGAGGGAAAAGGTCCTCCTGCCGATCTCTGTGATTTGGCGGCCGGTGGAGAGGAGAAAGAGGAGCCAGTGGCTCGTCTTCTGGTCTGCTTCTTTGGGGCCGATTGCTTCCCTTGGCACTTGAACTGGCGCTGGAAGGAATGCATCTTCTGAGTACCAGCCCTATACACAGAACGGACTGATCTGAGGGCCTGACCACTACCTTGGAGGCCCGTAATCAAATCTTTAGTGTCCCCTCCAAAGAGGAACGATCCCTGAAAGGAAGTGTCCTGAATGGCTGCTTGTACATCTGTCGACAGACCAGAAACGTGCAGCCAAGCGTGCCTTCTGAGGCTGATCGCGGTAGCAGAGGAGCGGGCCACCGCATCCACTGAATCACTGGTGGCCCGAAGAGCATGTCTGCAGGAAATGGTAGAAAGATGAAGCTCTTTAACAACCTCCTCTTTGAGGTCAGAGTCCTACAGGGATGAGATCTTGGCCTCAAGCTTAGCCAAGGTGGCCTTCTGAAATGACACCATATGTGCCACATAATTCAGGGAGCACAGGGCACACATGGCAGAAGAGTAATCCTTCTTCCTGAATTGCTCCAACTGCCTGGACTCCTTGTCCGGGTGGACGTGCTCATGTGCTTGGGGTCAGCCAAGTAGCCATGAGCGGCAGTAATGACAATGGAGTCTGCTTTGGGGTGAGAGTCCAGGAAGGGGAAGCCCTTGGGAGAGCGGTAGATCCGGTCTGCCTTATTAGGAACAGCAGGAATGGAATGTGGCTATTTCCAAATGGTAGTAGTAAGGTCCTTGTGTGGTGCTAGCCAAGGAGGAACTGGTATGGGGAGGCAGCTTCTAGATCTAAAGATTCAGCTAGACGCTTCCTCATAGGATCCAGATCTTCAGCATTCCAACCGCTTGCATGATGGATTATGCGGAGGAGCTCGGTAAAAGAGGGGCCCCCCGGAGGAGACTTGGAAGATTCTTTGCCCCTTGGAGCAGAGGACAGTTCATCTGAAGAAGACTCAGACAAGTCATGGTCAGAGTCAGGGGGCTCTTCACCCTCTGAACATTCAAAATCCGGGAGAAGGACGTCCTGAGGGGTAGTTCCTGAGACATGCACCAAATGCAGTGAACTGGCAGGAGACGGGGGAAGGGGGTCGGGGGCACTGCCACCAGGCTAGGAAGCCTACATTCCAGGTCAGAGACTAGCTGGGACCTCGTATCCTTCCACCAAGACTGGATAAGAGATTGACAGTCTGGCTGTGGAGGAGGTGGAGGAGGCGGGTTGGTTGGGGGTGTGTAATAATGAGTTCCCAGACCCGCATATTGAGGAGTGGGGTATCCCTGATAATACGGGTATCCCTGTTGATACCCAGGGAAATAGCCCTGGGAATAATGAGGCATCGACCGAGCTAAGGGCAGATAGAGGGGTGCCTAACGTCTGGTAAAAATAGGGTGGCCAGGCAGCAGGTCTTGGCCTAGAGGCCTGGACAGGCCAGGATAAATACCAGACGTCACGACAGCTGACATCGGGATGGCTGTTGTCGGGGTAGTCGACGAAAGGGGAGTGAACGTCGGGACACCTGTTATAGGGTGAGCCGACATCAGACCCAAAGAGGTCAGACCCTGCGTAAGGGGCTAAGAATTGGGCCCTGACAGACGGAGCTGATGTGAAAGACCCAACAGCACTCCTGATGTCAAAGGAGGAGCAGCAGGCGAAAGGTGATCCGACACCAGGGTAGCTATAGTGCCTAGCGAAGGGTAAGTATCTTGCAGAGGGATCTGAGGAACCACCAAAGGAGTGGGCGAAGAGAGAACCACTTCCAGGCATCCTTCTTCCTCCTCTGTCCCAGATGTAGGCTGTGGGGCAGGGGAAACCACCGGGGGAGATGGAGAGGAAGTCTCCCGTCCAGGCAGGGCCCGGGCGGAGGGCTGACTCAGAGAGGCCAGCACGCTCTGCTGGACATCAGGTGTGACGGTGTGAGCCCCCAACGGGAGAACAATGCCCTAGCAGTCATCAGAGGCGATTGACTGACCGGGCGAAACAGAAACCTGGCGGTGGAGGGTGGGACCCTCGACCGGCTTATCGGTTGGAGCTGAGCAGACTACTGGCTGCTTTAAAACAGAGTCTGACTTACCGACCGCTGGGTGGGCCCTGGAGGAGCTCAGGTCTGACTTACCGGCAAAGACCGCGCGTTTGCTGGAGGATGTACAGTGACAGCCATAGATGCATAAAACTGTTAAACAGTAATCAACTATATGTAAAAGGTTTTTTTTTTTTTGAATGTGTGCTTTCTTAATGTTGTCAATACCACTCCACCCATTTTGTACTCTGCCCCTGGATTTCCGTATCCCAAGTGCATTAGTTTACATGTTTGTGTTCAGGACAAAAAGACTTTTCAAATGAAGGTAGTCACTAATCGTTTTTTTTTTTTAATTGCCATCAGAAATATAAATTTTGTAAAAACTGGCTGCTTTAGAATGGAGTCCAACTTACCGACCACGGGGCGGGCCCCAGAGGAGCCAGGATCCAACTTATCGGCAAGCACCGGGCGTTCGCCAGAGGAGCCAGCGGACGACTTACCTGTCTAAATAGGTTGCAACATGGTGGAGGCACTGGCGGTCATCCCCAAAGCTGCCTGGGTCACCATGAGGGTGGGCGGCAGGGAGAGGGCCTTGCTGGTCAAAGGCTTACTAGTTAAGTATCAGTCCTGGTCCTCATGGCGCTCCTTTTCTCTGTGCCTCTCCTTGCCTTTTTTCTTCTTCCATTTGTCCGATGAAGGGGAAGAAGCTGTGTCCTGAATTTTCTGCATCTCCTTCTCAAGTGAAGCCATTCTGGACTTAAGGAGATGGGCCTGCAGAGCCTGCTGTCATCGTTTGCGGGCTGAAGGGCTGGCAGTCAGGATAGGCCATGGTGTCATGGTCCGGGCCTAAACAGAAGAGGCAGAGACGATGGCTCTCTTTGTGGGGAATTTGCGTCCCACACTTGGTGTACTTCTTCTTTGCCTTTGGAGATAAAGATGGAGAAGTCAAAGTGTGCAAAATGGACTGGTATACAATGAAAATAAGAAAAAATGGCGATTCACAAAGCTGCAGATTACCGTGAAACTAGCACAGGTCGACAGCGGGAAAGAACTGGAAGGCAGGCGCAGGGACCGCCCACTATATAGGGTCATGCTAACGTCCGTCACAAGACGTCGAATGGGCAATCCCCTGCCATACACTGCTGGAAAAGTTTGCTGTGCTGTCCTGACGCCAGAGGGTGCAGTCCTATATGTAAAGATCTCCTGCAGGAACCCTCTTGAAGTAAGATCTGACAGCTACCAGAGAAAAAAAGGCTCCTTTTGTTCTTTCCATGACTGGTAGGAAGGAAAAAACAATCTATGAGTACAGAATTTGAGACTGTTCTTGGAGGGAGTTGTCTGAGGTGTGTGTGCCCTAGATAAGGCTAGATCATACTGGGCAGGACCGTTTTCACCACAGCTGTGCTGAATTTAAAGTTAAAGTTGGGAGTCTTTAGAAATTCATTGGGGACTGGAGACTCATTTGATGTAACCCTGAAGGAATGGCAGAGGTTGTTTGGGGCAAAGGGTGGGAGGAACGCTATCTGGTGTTTCAGGCAGGGCTAAGTGGTTCGTGGATGGGCACCACTGTTCCCTGGGCAAAGACCATGCACCAGGAGGATTTTAAAGTGTGCGGCACATCCCAGAGATATACACACTGGAAGACAGAGATTATTTTTGTAGAAATCAGTACTGCCTAGCAAAGTGTCCTGCAAAAGACAGTGTGCCTGTATTGCAATGACAAACCTTTGGGGGATCACCCTCGCTTTAAGTAACATCTGTAAATAAAGCCACGCTGTAAACCCCAGTTACTGCTTTGGACATTCCGCTTGTTACTTCTAGTGTGAACATTATTGGGGACCCTCAGCAATTAGGTCTAGCATATGCCTAGCATCCTCTCCCCTGAACCTGGTTGTAAATAAAAAGGTTCATTTTAGTATGTACCCCCACCTCCATCCTCTAGATAACAAGCCTGGTACACACTCCAACGCTAGGGATGGTACCATGAGTGTAGTTCTGCCAAAAGAAAATTGCATGCCATGTAGTTGGCAGTATTTCTTTTAAGGGGGTGCCAGCTAGTCAACGGTGGTGTGGGGGTTACATATGTATGCATGATACTTGTGCATGCACACTTAAAGTCAGCACCACCATGTTGTTGCACACGACCGTCATTTCCACAGTTGCGGAAAGGAAAAGTAGTTCACCAGGAAGTGGGTATGTTTACGAGGCTCGCGGAGGGGAAGAGCTACATAAACAGAAATACTGGAAACTATGCTGGAGCACCGTGGCAGGACATCAGACATCGGTCCAGTTACATGCTTCCACAGTGCTCTTATACATATCTACTGATGGCATAACATCTGTGGAGCTTGGCCTACACAGCCGTAAAAATCAGACTCAAGAGGAGACTATTAAATTAGAGATCTGGTCTGGGATTTGCTCGTCATCACAGTCACTTTCTGATTCTTTTCTAAGCAGTAATTTCTCCTACCGGGTCATAATGTTGTCCTGTTAATAGCGTATGGCATTTTGGACCTCCCCAGAGTTAGAATCCTATGGGGGTCCGGGGAGCCCCTGTAACGGGGGGTGGGGGACAGAGTCCCCACAGATCAAAATAAATCGCGGACAACGCGATTAAGTTACACTGCATTCTGTCGTGCAACATTTTGACCCCTGCCTTCATTTCTGGTAAATGTGACTTAACCATACTGCTCTCCGTGCTGGCAGACCACTTCTGGTTTTCTCCTGATTGTATTAGGTGGGGATAGTAGCAGTCTTGAAGTGGTAGCTGCCAGTGGTGGCATGCTCTGAAAAAAGGTGTCCCCATGCTTGTCTGCACATTTTAGAAATTACCCCTTTCCTTGTTTTTGCTGTTAAAAAAAACCAAACACAAACAACTGACCCCCTTAACACAAAAACAAGGAGTCAGTTATGGCCTCCACCTAGTGGTCCAGATAATTTTTAGGACTCGGAAGTATTTACTACTATCTTCTTACACCTGGTAGTATTTTCATCCAAATGGTAGTACTGTCATCCACTGACCCATCTCGTACCCCGCACATCTAAACCAAGTCTCTATCCCACTGGACACCTGCAGTCACTGACTGTCTAATACTGCTGTGAAGTCACACTGTGACCTTATTTTTAACATTGGCATGTTGCAACAGTCCTTCTAACCAGTCAGTGAGCAACTCCTGTCCCCACCCCTACGGGTTCCTGTGTAGTGCCATGGCTACTAGCATCTCATGGTACTGCCAACTTTGCACATGTGTACCACATATTGTAAATGTGCAAGGTAGGAAAAAACTTCCTAAAATCAGAAAGTGGGAGTATTTCAGTCAAAAATGGTAGTAAAATACTCCTTTACTCCCCTTATATGTTCCCCTGCCTCCACCCCCACCCCTTTTTGCGTCAAGTGAGGAACGTGATTATGGGTTTGCATCAGATGTACACTGGCAGCCACAGATGCATAAAATTGTTAATTAGTATTCAACTGTATGTAAAAGGTTTTTTTTTGAATGTGTGCTTTCTTAATGTTGTCAGTACCACTCCACCTATTTTGTACTCTGCCCCTGGATTTCTGTATCCCAAGTGCATTATTTGACATGTTTGTGTTCAGGACAAAAAGGCTTTTCAAATGAGGGTAGTCACTAATCTAAATTCTTTATATATTTTGATTGCCATCAGAAATGTGAATCTTGTAAAAACAAAAATTGAAATACATGTAATAAGATGATCATATTTTACAAAATATAAGGAGTTCAGATTAGTGACTACCCTCATTTGAAAGGTCATTTTGTCCTGAACAACTTTCAGACTGGTTGTTTTTGTGCACCTGGCATAGTTTTAAAGACATTTAGATTTGTTTGGAATGTGTGCACATTTGCTAAGAATTCTGCACAGTGCCTTAGGAAGATTACCAACAAAAAGCAGTTTGGAGTTCTGTCTCCAACGTCCTAAACACACAATGGATCCGAATGAGTTAAAGGGGACAGGAATTGATTACTTATGTGCAGGTGTTTAAAATGTCTCTATTTTCATAAAATATATTCATACCTCTAAAGGATCCCTATTTAGAGAGACCCACCAAGATAAAAGGGGATGCCCCTGCATTAAATAAATAGGTGCCTTACCGCCAAAGAATCACCCTCTGATGGGCCGCTCCTAAAACTGTTTCCTATAAGAAAAGTTACATCCCTTGTAAAACTGTAAATACTGGGTCCAAAGGACTTCACGTTTTTCTTCTCCCTGCCGCATTCCGCCCCACACTCAGGGACGTGATGACGATATGCCAGTGAAAGCGCGGGGGCGCGCTCCATTATAGTGAATGGGCTTATAATTTTCAATGTATTTTTAGTAATATAATGGCCACTTGGCAATGAAATGTGGGTACTGGTCGACTAATAAGTTCACTATAATGGAGCGTGTCCCCGCGCTCTGACTGGCGTATCGTCATCACGTCCCTGAGCACGGGTGGAGGAGCGTGGCAGAGAGAAAAAAAGGGGAAGTCCTTGGGACCTGGTGTTTACAATTTTACAAGGGGTATATCTTTTTTTCTAGGAAACAGTTTTAGGAGCGGAGCATCAGAGGGTGATCCTTTGGCGGAAAGGCACCCACATGTGTGGTGCACAGGCTCATCCAGGTGAGTCTCTAACTGTGCCTGAAAAAAAGCTGAAGCTGTCTGTTGTGTTTTGTTTTGGTTTTAGATGTATAGAACTGTTATTTAATACAACAGCAGATTAGGTACATATGGACACATGTTGATTCATGGATATATTAGGATAACAGTATCTCAGTTACAAGGGGGTCTGTGTTTGGTTTGGGTTTTGAATATACGCATACACTAGTCACTTGTTACAGAATTGCAGATATATCATGTTTAAGAGTCTAAGTTTGACTACTTACATGAGTAATATAGACTTACTGTACACAGAGTTTAAGAAAAATGTATCTGAACAGTACACTGTAAAATTTGATTGACAACACTGTGTGAAACAGCTGGTGAATGCTTAATTTACACTACAGCAGGTTGTCTTCTAACCTATTTTTTACTTAACACATAGATATTTTCATATGCACTGTATTAGACTTACTATGCATTACTGATGCCTGAAAGAAAACTTTGAAAAACATAAGTAGGTAAAATTCTGCTCGTATTCCATATATATTCTAGATGTCTCCTCCCCATTATTTATTACTGAGGAAATGTGCATGAATACATGATTTTTATCACTTACAGTTATTTTAAAGTTAATCTACCTCTAAAGCTTACTCCCTACTTCAAGTCATAATGCTCTTTTGTGACATCACACACTGTTGCCATGAGAGTAACTGTGGTGTCACAAGCAGTACATTATGACCTCAAGTAGGGAGACAGCAACAGAAATAGATGAACTCTTCAGGAGCAAAACTCCTGTTTTCATGCAAACTGACCTCAGCAATAAACAGTGAGGAGGAGGAATAAAGAACTAATGTGACATACAAGCTGAACTTTATCTAAATATTATGTTTTGTTAAAGTTCTCCTGAAGTTGTCATCTGCTCTTTAAGCTGATTTTCCTTGTGGTTTTTAATTGTCATTTAATAATGCTAGCACAGACACACACAGAGGGTTTTAAAATGAAGCTTCAGTTGGTTTATAGCTTTTCTCAGGAAGTGAACTTTCAAGTCAGTGTCATTTGGCCTTAGGATAGCTTTCTTTTGATGGAACTTTTGCTGTTTTTATATGGGTATGTCGTTTTTTGAATGCAATTTTAACCAATGGGGTCCTTAACAACTTTTCATCTTTTTTTTGTATGATCTGGGTTTTGAGAAAGCATGTTCTTCTAAAACAACTGCCAGTGTTTTCTGATGAAGGATTCTGTGTAATCCAAAAGCTGACACCTGTGCTCTTTTGTAACAACTCTGATGGTCCAATAAAATATATCAAATCATATTTTTCTATGGATCTTGTGTTACAAGGACCAATATGGCAACAAGTTTTCTGTGGCTTCACGCTTTCAGAAATGCTAGCAGGAACTTATCAGTACAGTGCCCTCGGTTCTGAAACCATTAAGTGACATAGTCAAAACTTCTAATTTTTGGTTCCATGAAAGGAACTGCACAGAATGTTGTCCATACAAAGAAAACAATACAAAACACAACTGACAGTTTCAGCTTTTATTCAGGCACAGTTAAATAGAGATCCTTTAGAGGTATAAATGTAATTAATGAAAATAGACATTTCAAACAGCTGCACATAAGTAATCAATTCCTCTCCACTTTAGATTAGGCATGACAAGAGATGAACAAGGTGGTCTGGTTTAGAATTTCACTTAAATGGCGTAGTAATTTGCAAAACTGAGTCTGTTTAGAAGTGCAACAGGAGTTATGCTAAACAAATGCAAATATCTCTAAAAGTTTACAAGTTATAGATAAGAAACCTATATTAAAATTGTTCAGGACAAAAAGACCTTTCAAATGAGCCTATTCATTACCTGCACTAATTATATATTTTTTTATCTATGGCCATCTGATTACCTGAATTTTCATTTTTCTTCACAATTGTCACCTTTCGGACGACTAGATTTAAAAAAGTCTACCTCAGTTTTCATTTTTCATAGGAGTTATTCCAAACAAATGTAAATATGTTTTAAAGTATACGCGTTAAACATAAACCATCAGTATGAAAGTTGTTCAGGACAAAAGTACCTTTCCAATGAGCCCATTCATTAGGCTACACTAATTATATATTTTAAACTATGACCATCTGCTTATCTGAATTTTCATTTTTCTTCACAATTTTCACCTTTTGGGTGGCTATATTTAAAAAAAATCTAATGAATTCAGATTAATGACTCCCCTCATTTGAAAGATAATTTTGTCCTGAACAACTTTCATGTGGTTGTATATTGGTAACTTGCAATTTTCCAAGATATTTACATTAGTTTGGCATCACTCTTACTGTGTTCACTCAGAGAGAAAAAAAATGAGGTTGTTTGGAAGACCATATTTTACAAAATATAAAGAATTCAGACTAGTAACTACCCTCATGTGAAAGGTCTTTTTCCCTGAACAACTTTTACACTGGTTGTTTTTGTGCACCCTGAACAGTTTTAAATATATTTAGATTTGTTTGGAATGTGTGCACATTTGATCTCAGAGAAAAGCAGCTTGGGAGTTCTGTGTCCATCATTCTAAAAAGAAAGAAAGAAGGGAGAATTTTTTAACTGTCATAGGGATTTTCAGTGTTATGGAAGGATACTCTGAAAACTACTAAAATATGTGTTCCACGGAAACCCCTTTTCAAGCTAAAGCGATATTGCAGCGCACCCACAGCCATAAAAAACACTAAGGGAAACACTAAAGCACGAACACCACTACACTATGGAAGCACCCTAACTAAATACACTAAACAGGCTACATGAGGGGGCGTGGCCAGCAGCCGAGCTAGCAACAGCGTCTTGTTTAAGCGATACACCATACGGTATAAATACAGAACTTTAAAAACAAATAAATGTCCTAGGCAAAGAGATTGTTACATTTTTAGACAGAGAACACTGTCCTGATCATTTTCAGACTAAATACATCAGGTTTCTGCAAAAAGATCCAGAGAATGGGCCGAACAAATAAAGCGACGTCTGGCAGTGAGGCAGCCCATATGAAAGATTCCAGATCTGGGTTGAACAAGGATTTGGGTATGGGGACGACGGAGGAGACCACTCAGCCGACTAATGCTGCACTATTAAAGGCAATCCAGAAATTAGATGGCAGGATGGAAGAATTTACTGTCCAGTTCAGAGTACTGGATTCAAAGATCGAAAAACTGGAGGAAGACACTAAAGCTGCCACTAAATCAGCATCAGCAGCAATGGCAACTCCGGCAGGATTGGCGAAGGAGAATGGGGTACTGAGGAGGTGCCTCGAGAACCTGGAAAATCTGTCTAGAGCCACGAATGTGAGGATCCGGGCATACCGGAACAAGCAGAAGAAAATGACCAAATTGGTTTAGTGCAAACGCTCCTTAAGGACATTTTCCAGACTTCAGAGGAGTTGTCGATCATCAGGGCCTACAGAATCACACCACGTGGAGCCAGGCAACGCATGGCCTCGGGTCAGCTACCTCCATGATCCCTTCTGGTAGTGCTGGGGTCAGTACTTCAAAAAGACTCGCCGATTGCAAAGGCTAAGAAAAAAGGGTCGATGGAATGGGAGGGCAATAAAATTCACATTTTTCCCGATCTTAGTTATGCGACAAGGCAATGGAGAAAGAGCTTTGATTCAGCGCAGTCTCGGTTGAGACAGTTGGGTATCCAGCACGTTCTTATAATGCCAGCAAGCCTGCGGATTTTTTATGGAGGAAAAACCTACCAATTTTCAGACCATGGAGAAGCTGGTAAATACATCGACTGAGTGGAGAGGGAGTTCCAAACGAAGGACTGTGAGGATGGTAGTAAAAATGAGGATAGTGACTGAAAGTTGAGTACTGGTTTTTTTTCTTACAAATAGCGTTCATACTAACGACTTATGGTGGGGACTTATGGAGAGACTTGATTTTTGGATTGGGAAAATGTCTCATCCTTAATATAAAACTCTGATACAGGGTAATTTTGTATGGATTAATGGAAGTCTTTTCCTTTATGAAATTAGCCTAGTGTGACACATAATACATGCTAGGTTAGTATCTTACATGGAATATGTTCTCTATACCCCAGAAACGTTAAAATTACTGACAAGTTATGTTTTAAAAGTTCTAAATACGATGGGAAATATTACAAGAAGCTGGTAACCTTTTGTTATATCTGCAGATGTGGATAGGGTGCAGTAACTATCTTAATGATAGGGATATAGACTGATTTTAAACAAAAAAATGTTGGTTTACTCCCTGCTCTTGGCAGCAACAGGCCATTATTGATTCCAGTTTGGGATATATTAGTTAGCTAATCACCCCCGGTATTGTATCATATTATAGGGGTCTACTGAATGTGAGTTCTGTAAAAATGACGTATTGCATTTATGTAATGACACTAAATGTCTGTTCACCTGCCTATATAATAAGCACTATACTGTAATGTTTTCTTTGCAGTAAAATGTAATAAAAATAAAGTATAAAAAAAAATAAAAAATAAACAGGCTACACATGGCCCGATGGCGCTAAAGGCTGAGGCATCCACCGTACCTTGCACCATGCCGGCAACCCAGGTCCAGCAGCGAGCTCGGGCCACTGGGGGTCAGATGGGGAGGGGAGGATGGAGTATCTGGAGGACAGCTCTCCTCTCCTATATGGGAGGGGGGACTTGCACCTGCTACATTGATGGCTCCTAGTGGAGACTGGAAGCACAGCAGCCGAGGGTTCATACAGAGGAGGAAGGTGCTGGCACACGTCTCATATGCACTGACTATCAGAGCACATCCGCGCCTTCGGGGGCCAGAAAAGTGGAAAAGCCCTGGCGCAGGAGAACAACGGACCTCAAGGGGTAGGCCCACATGCCCACTGCTGGACCTGCTCTCCTGGATCTCTCTCTCTCTCCGCTCCCGAGCCACAGCCGACTGGATTCAAGATAGAGCACCAGGTAGGACAAGGTGGCCCCGCCTCGGGGGGGGGGTGGAAGCCGAGGAGTCGGCCGGGGGGCTCTGTGGAGTGGGGGGTTCAGAGCCAACACCTGATTCCCTGGTCATGAGGGCCTCAGGTACAGCACTAGGAGCTGTCCGAGTGGGGTCTCGCCTAAGGAAGTTCCTGCGAGCCAGTGACCGGAGGGAAAAAGAGTTAGAAAAAAAAAAACAAAAAAAAAAACAGCACACTATCTTAATGCAAAACAGACCAACATAATGTAATATATGGAACAACGGATAGTAAGTCCCAAATATTCATGAAATATCACCATCTCAGGGCGGAACAAGCTCATGAAGGCCACTGAACCTTGGGGCTTGTGGCCCTATGGCTTGCTGAACACCTCAGTGGTGATATTTCCTCATATGTGACACTTACCTGTGAGATATTCTCCCCCTCTCATATATATATATATATATATATATATATAATTTGACCATGTGAGTTCCAGTTGTGTAAGTAACTTTCGCTACTGTAATTGTCCCTTAAGGGCCTGCTTGAAACGAAGCATTATGCCTACATGTGGATTTCCTGCTGAAAGACATTATTTTTTTTTGCAGTTAATCAGTTTTCTCCCAGGGTCAGCCGATCACGCCAGCAATGCTATCTCGGCTTTCCTCTGGGACTTACAACTGCGACTCCACTGTGTGGTTTGGTTGCTGAGCCTGCAAGATGCCGGACACAGCCAGCTAGACTGCAGAACTGACATTTTCCTCCTTTGGTTTCCTCCCCTAGGGTAGCAGGCACGCAATGCCACCCAAAACAGCCCTGTGTGCAGGACGTCAGTGGCCGCCACTCCCCCTGTTCCTTGTGTAATGGTCCCTGGTTTCCTTGCCCCAGCTGTTGCTAGGATCCAGACTTGCACCAGGCACCCTGTCTCTCCCCCCCATCGGGAAAGGACAGCTGTCCTGAATACTCAGTCCTCTCCCTCCCCGGCCAACCACCGGCAACCCTGGCCCACTTCTGAACTTGGGTCGCTGGTGTGGCGTCCACTGCCTCAACCCTCTATGCCACTGGGCCTGCCTGGTGTAAAATATTCTTTAAAAAAATAAATAAAATGTCATATTCCTATTAAAACCACTACACATACAGTATATATTTAAGCAATGACCATGAGAATACAATCTGCCGCAGAAATGCATTTATTTTCATGGCATAGACAGCTGGAGAAGAAATAAATAATTTATTCTCCACTCACTCGACCATGGAAAGACACTCAAACTGTGTCAGCTCCTTCTATAATTATGCAGCATGCTTTATCATTCCAGACCAGCTTACCATCCTTGCGAAACAATGCCACCGTACAAATGATAAATGCCATGGGCCTCCTCAAAATAAATGATTTAGTTTTAGTTTCCGCATGGCCTCTCTAGACCTTACTCCTTCCTGACACCGTCACTCATGAAGTCAAGAGTGCAAAACCTGGAACTAAAAATAATTTACTTACTGTGAGGCAGCACATGGCATATCCCCACTTAATGATTATAAACTATACAAATATTGATCAAAATTAAGGAATACAGTGGGACAGTATAGAGCCCAATGAACTATTATGAACTACTGACTGACAACAGTTACACTGCATGAAGACAAAGGCTGAGGGTAATATGACTATTAGAAGTCGACAGTTTATCACCAGAGGTCATTACCTGTTTATCTGTTTTATTAAACCTTCACTTCTGAGCTTCACAAACTATCCATTTACACCCCTTCAGGAGGTCTGTTGTATTCTCCTCACCTCCTCCATCAAAGTAGCCACAACATTTATTTACTGGATTTTGATAGTCAGGTAGGCTCACTCAAACTTATGTCCCTTTTTCAGGAACGGCACAGAGATAGTTACACACAAAGGCGATAACTACAAATATTCAAAGATTTACATAGGATAATACAAAAACAAAGGGGAAGATACGATGATGCAATGTTATTAATAATACAAACCCTGAGATTAGTTACAATGGCCAGTATATACAGGACACAGAGTGCAAAAGAATGCATATGGTTACAAGTGTAGGAGCAGTAAAATACAGAAACACGTAATATAAATTTTAACGAAAACAGCTACATTGCCTACAGTAAAGAAAGTGTCCCCTGAGGAACATTTTAAAAGTTATAAATGTGGAACATCATATTTGCACAGGGCTAGAAATATATTTTTTGTGGATTGCTGTCCTAGAGACAGATGTTTTCGAATATGAGCCAACAATAATTAGTATGCCCCCTGGCTGGTACAGTGCACTGAACATAGCTTAAAAAGCATTAATTGTGCTCATTTCAGTTTAGTTCCCAAAGCCCACCACCAGTAGCTTACCTGCACTGCAGTTAAACTGTTGATCTTTTTATATTTTATTTTTCGTATTTTGTGAATGGGAAGGGATCATAAATGACAGCTAAATGCCTGTTCCCTTCCCCTTCCTGGTCCCAATGTAGTCCAGCTCCATCCCCGTACCGCCCCCACGCTTCGACGTTTTGTGACATCAAGGGTTTACAGAGTGTGGAAGCATGCTCCATTGCTATGAATGGGAGTGCCTTTTAAAATACATATTTTTAAATTTTAGAAAGTCACAGGGCATATCAGAGCCACCAATCAACTAAGAAGAGGATGTCAGGAGTCCAGGGGCAGCACAGGAGTGGAGCTGGACTACATCGGGATAAGGAAAGGAAAGGAAAGGGATCGGGTGGCCAGCTCTTACTTACGATCCCTTCCCCTTTCACAAAATATGAAAAATGTGACTGGGTGACGAGTGTCTTGGACGTGGGTAGACCAGTGGACGTCCTCTTTCTAGACTTCAGCAAGGCATTTGACTCTGTTCCTCACGAGGGCCTGTTGGATAAGCTGGGAGAAATGGGGGTGGGGAACCAGATGATCAGATGGATAGACAATTGGCTCCAGGGCCAGACCAAGAGGGATGTAGTAGGCGGGATAGTCTCATCCCCAAGGAGGGTCATTAGTGGGGTCCCTCAGGGATCAGTCCATGGGCCCCTCCTGTTAAACGCCTACGTCTCTGACATAAGGACAGATATCAGGAGTGAGATGAGTCTCTTTGCGATGACTCCAAAACTGGGGTGGTGGTGGATGGGAGGAGGGGGAGGTGGCTCACAGGGGGACCTGGAGGCTCTGGAAAGATGGTCTAGAAAGTGGAAGCTGAGGTTCAATGCAGGGAAATGCAAGGTACTGCACCTGGGGGCCAGAAACCCAGGCCAAGTGTACACCCTGGGGGAGGGCAATGCTACAAGTCTCGATGGCTGACAGGGACCTGGGGGTGGTAGTGGATGTCAAGATGAACAACTCAGAGACTTGTAGGAGGGCAGCAGTCAAGGCCAATAGGATGCTGGGATGCATCGCTAGAGGGATCACCTCCAGAAGAAGGGAAATGATACTCCCTCTGTATAACTGCTTGGTGAGGCCATACCGAGTACTGCGTGTAGTTTTGGAGGCCACACTTAAAGAGGGACATTAAACTCCTGAGAGGGTCCAGAGGAGGGCAACCAAAATTATTTGGGGCTTAGGGACAGGACCTATGGGGAGAGGCTCAAGAGCCAACACGTACACACATTGGAAGAGAGAAGGGACTGGGGACATGATAGAGGTCTTCAGGTACATGAAGGGGTAAATAGGGGAGGAGCAGTCAGGGTGCTCAAGGAAAGAGAAGGGGCAACTAGAGGGCATGGGTGGAAGCTGGAGGGGGAGATTCAGGGGAGAAAGGAGGAGGTGCTACTTCACTGAGAGGGTGGTGGTGGAACCATGCAAAGCACTGCCCAGGGGGCTGGTGGAGGCAGAGATGGTAGAGGGGTTCAAGTGGGGGTGGGACAGGTACAGAGGGAAGGGTTCTGGAAACAAAATCCAGTGCAGCAAGAATATTCGGAACTGGGAAGGGAGAAGGCAAGGGGGCAGCAAAATCAGCTCCCAGGGTGGGGGCTGACCAAACGAGCAGACACAAAAGACCATTAGGCCTATTCTGCTGGCTTTTTAGTATGTTAGTATGTAAAAACAAAGGTTTAAAAGATCAAGGCCCTGATATTCAGTAGGGCACAAAGCAAAACACAAATGTTTATGCTGCACTTTGAAACTGCTCAGGGGTCCCAGGATGGTATATTCTGGCAGGCACTACCCGACTGAACAGACGGCCCTGTTAGTGCAGCGCTAAGTAAGGTACTGTCATCTTGACATGGCTCCTAAAGTTGGGCTCGGAAGTTGACAGCACCAGAGCACTATGTGAAATTTTCAAAGGTACCCATGCAAATGAGCCCACTGGGCAGGCAAGGCACTAAGTGGCCATCTGCATGCCCATTTGCATGGGCTGCAGAGGCAGGTAGCGCGGCGCAGCCCCCCACATGCATGATGGCAGTAGCTATCCCTGCTGCTAGTGGTTCCCCATTCCCTCCAATCACCAGCTCCAATGTACAAACTACAATCCCTGGTGGTACTGCTCCCCCTCCCACCGACTGCCAGTCCGTACATTAAAACCACAAGCCCTGGCAGTAGTGTCCCCTCCCTCCAATCGCCAGTCCCTATGTTGAAACCACATGCCCTGGTGGTAGTGGTAACCCCTTCCCCCCGGATCACCAGCCCATTGTACAAAACACTATCTCTGGTGCTAGTGGTCCACCCTCCCTCCGATCGCCAGCCCCGAAGTGAAATCCACAAGCCCTTGTGCTAGTAGCCCACCCCTCCCTCCAATCACCAGCCCTGAAGTGAAATCTACAATCCCTGGTGGTAATGGCCCCCCCTCCCCCCAGCCAGCCTCGACATGCAAACCACAATCCCTGGTGGTAGTGGTCCCCTCCCAATCACCAGTCTTGATGTGAAAACCACGTACCATGGTGGTAGTGCTCCCCCTTCCCTCTGATCAACAGTCCCTACGTTAAAACCACATGCCCTGGTGCTAGTGGTCCCCCCACCCCAATCACTACCCCTGATGTATAAAACACAATCACTGGTGGTAGAGGCCCCCCCTCCCAATCACCAGTCCCTACATTAAAATCACATGCCCTGGTGCTAGTGGTCCCCCCTCCCCCTTAATCGCTACCCGATGTATAAAACACAATCACTGGGGGGAGAGGCCCCCCCCAATCACCAGTCCCTACATTAAAATCACATGCCCTGGAGGTAGTGCCCCCTCAATCGTCAGTCCCTATGTTAAAACCACATGCCCTGGTGCTAGTGGTGCCCCCTAATCGTCAGCCTCAAAGTAAAATCCACAAGCCCTGGTGGTAGTGGTTCCCTCCCTCCTTCCAATCGCCAACTCGGCATTAAAAAAAAAAAACCTCTCTGGTGTCGAGTGTCCCCCGTGGCATCAAGGCAAGCGCCCCGGTTACCGTATCCTTATTGACAGTGGCGGCGGGTGCATGGCAACTAGCTCAGCCCTCCTCACACCTCCTCGGCAGCCCATCTTATGTCCAGGCAGGGAGGCCGCCTCTTATTTATATGAAAGGGCACGTCACCGTGTCCCATAAATAAGAGGAACGCTCCCTGCAGGGACATACGCTGACCAGCCAAGGAGGTGTGAGGAGGGCTGTGCTGGTCACCGAATGCACACACGGCACAGCTGATAAGGATATGGTGAGTGTATGTGTGTGTGTGTGGGGGGGCAATGGACAACAGGGAGTTTTTTTTAATTTTTTATTCCATGCTGGTGATCAGAGGGAGGGAAGGGATTGCTACCACCAGGGCTTGTGGATTTCACTTTTGGAGCTGGCGCTTGCAGGGAGGGACCACAAGCACCATGACTGTGGCTTGTACGTTGGGGCTGGCGATGGGGGAGGGATTACTACCACAAGCAGGGCTAGAAATAACTATCTGTCCACCCGTCCCAGACAGCCAGTTTTCAATTGGGACAGCTTTTTTTTGAAGTTTACCTGTCCCTTGGACAGGCGGCATTTGTGCGCATTTTCCCCGTTTAAAAAGCACTTACTTGGGTACTAGGACCCATCGGAATCCATGCCGGCAGCCAAGGATGTCATGAGTAGCTCCGCCAACCCGAGTAGCTCCACCCGCCCGAAACTGCAGCTCCGTTTGTTCTGCCCGTCGCTGCCACAGTGGGTCTTGTGACTGCTGGTGCTGTATGTCACCTAACCCCTCTCTGCAGGATTCTGAAGTGGCAGCCAGCGGGAAAAGTCACAGCTGACGGGTACAACATGGCAACTGCGCATGCTCAGATCATTAGTGCACATGTGTGGTTGCCGTCTCATAACTTGCTCTCCGCATTTTCTAACACTTGCCATGTGCGGACATTTGATAGCGAGTTCTTCATCGGCGGCTCAGCACTATTTCTTATGTTACTGTGGAAAAAAAAAAATTCACCCTTTCATACAACAGCCCTTATCAGGGCTCTGGTTTTGCATACTTTGGGGGAAAATATAACTTAAATGTGACTAGCCTGAGGGGAATTACGGGCTGCAGTCTTGGACCTAAATGAGGAGGATAGTGGGGAGAGGAATGGGATGATAATCTTGAGACTGGACCTCATCACTGAAATTTATTTAGAACTGAAGTCACAATTCATATCCACACAAGAAAAAAAAAAAAAAGAATACTTTTCTGGGTTTCTGTTTAAAAAAAAAAAAAAAAAAGGCAGCAAGCACAGCACATGGCTCTATGGTGTTTGTAGGATCTGCACATGGCTGGGAGAGAAGGCAGTCACTGTGTTTAAAATACAGAAGAAACATCCCTCTCCACTGTCTCTGTGTCTGCAGATTAGAAAATAGAAAGCCTCTCCCTGGAAAATACTGGAAACCTATTTTAAAAGGCTGCTTGGGGACAATAAAAAAACAAGCATTTGTCAAAGCCGAATGTTTGCTTGCTGGCATTGGCAGTGGTAGTGTAGAAGTTACAGAGCTGCGTAACAGGAATGGCAGTGAAGTACTGAACTGAAGCCAACCCCACCACCACCCTGCAGAGAGTGACAGGCATTGGGGTGTGCGCTTGGGTCATCAGGCATAACAGTCACGCCATTTCACCACACCCAACCCCGCAGACACTGACAAGTGTCACGGTGTTCCTTGGGGTCTTTGGCCCTTATGCACACCTCATTTCATTAGGAAATATGGTGAGATGGGTGCGATATAGGAGAATGGGGTGAAGTTTGGGGCCGAAGAGTCCAAGGCATACCTCGATGCCTCTCACTGACTGCAGGGTGTGGAATGGTATGAGCATCACAGGCAAGAATCCCAAGTCACACCCCTGATGCCTGTCATTCTCTACAGGGTTGGGCGTTATGGTTGGAAACCCTAATACCTCAGGCATTCGTTGGTATTTTCACTCCAAATTTTCAACATGTTTGTTTTGTGACCCCACCTCATGAACAGGGGGAATATCAGTTTGTTAGCGGAAAGCTGCTTATGCACAGTGACTACGGCATTCAGCACCACAGGTGCAAAAACATTCCGAACAGGATGTAAAAAATGACAGCTGTACTGTTCGTAGGGAGGTGTAAAAATGGCAATATTGCAAATCTGTAGTAAAATTAAAAAAAAATGGTGAAGTCACAAGTGTACATAGAAACTGTGCAACGCACACCCGTAATATAATTAGGTTGGGGATTTTTTACAGCAGATTGTCAACTCAGGCATTTTGGTGCCTCCGATCATGAACAGTGTCACTGTGATTTTCTTTATCTGTGCCAAACAATGATTTCCCACAGCGAACACGCATCTCTGCGCTGAAAGTGTGAAAACATACTTCAGCTATGTTGTGAAAAATGACAGCTGTACTGTTCATAAGGAAGTGTGGAAAAATGCCACTGGTGAAAATCTGGACTGAAAATATTACAAAGTCATGAACTAACGAGGGTGCGTGGAAACTGCGCAATGCTCACTCGAATACAGTCATTTTATGGACTTTGTCACCAAATTTTCAACATAGCCATTTTAAGACCTCTGCTCATGAACAGTGTAACTGTGATTTTCTTAATCTGTCCTAAACATTGCTTTTGCACACCAACAGCACTATTGTGCGCTACATGTGCGAAAACACATTTTGGGCGACATATGAAAAATTGCAGCTGTACTGTTCATAAGGAAGTGTAATAAAATGGCAATGTTGAAAATCTGGAGTGAAAATATTAAATTTGCAAACTTACGAGCATGCACAGGAACTGTGCAATGCACGCTCGAAAACAGTCATTTTTAGGAATTTTTTCACCAAATTTTCAACATAGCCATTTTAAGACCTCTGATCATGAACAGTGTCACTGTGATTTTCTTAATTTGTCCCGTACATTGATTTTGCACACCGACTGCGCCATTGTGCACTACATGGGCGGAAACACGTTTTGGGTGAGATGTGAAAAATGACAGCTGTACTACTCATAAGAAGGTGTGGTAAAATGGCAATGTTGGAAATCTGGGTGAAAATATTGAAAATTCATGAACTTACAGTGCATGGGAACTGTACAACATGCAGCTAAATAAAGTAATTTTGGAATTTTTCACCAAATTTTCAACATAGCCATTTTAATACCTCACCTCATGAACAGTGTCACTGTGATTTTCTTAATTTGTCCCGTAAATTGATCTTTCACACCGACTGCACCATTGTGCGCTACATGGGCGGAAACACGTTTTGGGTGAGATGTGAAAATGACAGCACCTACTACTCATAAGAAGGTGTGGTAAAATGGCAATGTTGAAAATCTGGAGTGAAAATATTGAAAATTAGCGACTTTACAGTCTGCGTGGAAATCACTAACACTGCAGCTCATGTTAAACAGTCATTTTTAGGAATTTTTTCACCAAATTTTCAACATAGCCATTTTAAGACCTCTGCTCATGAACAGTGTCATTGTGATTTTCTTAATTTGTCCCGTACATCGATTTCGCACACTGACTGCGCCATTGTGTGCTACATGGGCGGAAACACATTTTGGGTGCGATGTGAAATGTGACAGCTGTACTACTCATAAGAAGGTATGGTAAAATGGCAATGTTGAAAATCTGGAGTGAAAATATTGAAAATTCGCGAACTTACGAGCCTGCGTAGAAACTGCACAATGCACGCTCGTAAAACATTCATTTTTTTGAACTTTGGCACCAAATTTTCAACATGGGGTTTTGGGACCCTTCTCGAATGATGTCACTGTCATGGCGTTATTCAGGCCTGAAGGGTGATTTCACGCGGTGACTGCAAAATCACCGCCGGGCCCGGCTGCCGCCATGACAATGATATCATTCATGAAAGGTCCAAAAACCCATGGAATGGATGCAAAATCCAAAAATGCCTGAGATATGCAACAAAGTTGAAACCCCTATCTAGCCCATTATACAGCTTACGGCATTTCCTCAGTTCGCGGTCGGCTTTGAAGAGTGCAGGCGTGTTCCCAGTCCACGAAGATCGTCGCGCCGAGGTCGGAGGTAAGTATGGGGTGGGTGGGTGTGGGAGGCAGGATGCACAGTGGTTGGAGTGCGGGTTGTGGGAGGGCCAGCGAGACTACGTAGGACTGTTTTTCTTTACAGGTTAAAAAAAAAAGGGCGGCGGAGACGTTTGCCATGCTGGGGTGGGCTCCCAGCGTGGCAGAGAACGGTTGAGGGCGTTCAGCCGGCAGGGGATTGGGCACCCCGCTGGCCCAAGCATTGATTGCCATGCTGGGGTGGGCTCCCAGTATGGCACTTACTACCGGGGCGGGTGAGGACTGTGGAGCCGGCGGAGTTGGGCACCCGTCATCTATATCATTAGTTGCCATGCTGGGGTGGGCACCCAGCGTGGCATTTGGAAGAGCTTTGGGAGCGGGGAACGAGCACAGCCGGCGAGGTGGGCACCCCGTCGGCTATACAGTGTGCATGCGGGCGCGACACCTGCATGGGCGTGTGTGTGTGGGGGGCTGCGCGCTGGCAAGCGATATCTTATCGCTGCTCACTCAAGCGTAGCTCCCCTTTGAACTGTATGCACTGCATTTTGGAGCTATAGACAGCTCCAGCATGCGTTGGCTTACAGGGGCCGCGCCTGCCAACACACTGACTGAATTGGAGGAGGAGGTGACACACCTCTGAAATCTCCGTTGATGGCACTATATTTCTTGCACATGCGTGCAAGCAAACATAATGAAGTAAATTAAATATAAACAAGGACCGACTGTGACAGGATGTTCTCGGGGCTCTTTAATGTGGAGAAAAATAAAGGTTAAGGAAGGGTTGCCTTAGGCTTGAGTGCTACTTGTGAAGGTGGTTTGCAGGGGAAGGGAGAGACTACTAAATAAAAAAAAACAAGCATTTGTCAATGCCGAATGTTTGTTGCTGGCATTGGCAGTGGTAGTGTAGAAGTTACAGAGCTGCGTAATAGGAATGGCAGTGAAGTATTGAACTGAAGTCAACCCCACCACCACCCTGCAGAGAGTGACAGGCATTGGGGTGTGCGTTTGGGTTGTCAGGCATAACGGCCACGCCATTTCACACACCCACCCTGCAGACACTGAGCAAGTGTCACGGTGTTCATGGGGTCTTTGGCCCTTATCTGCACCCATTTCATTAGGAAATACGGTGAGATGGAGTGCGATATAGGAGAATGGGTGAACTTTGGGGCCAAATAGTCCAAGGCATACCTCGATGCCTCTCACTGGCTGCAGGGTGTGGAATGGTATGAGCATTACAGGCAAGAATCCCAAGTCACACCCTGATGCCTGTCATTCTCTACAGGGTTAGGCGTTATGGTTGGAAACCCTAATACCTCAGGCATTCGTTGGTATTTTCACTCCAAATTTTCAACATGTTTTTTGTGACCCCCTCTATGAACAGGGGAATATCAGTTTGTTAGCAGCTGCTTATGCACAGTGACTACCGCATTTAGCACCACAGGTGCAGAAATTCGAACAGGATGTAAAAATGACAGCTGTACTGTTCATGGGGAGGTGTAAAAAATGGCAATGTTGCAAATCTGCAGTAAAAATATTTAAAAAAATGGTGAAGTCACGAGCGTACATAGAAACTGTGCAACGCACACCCGTAATATAATTAGGTTGGGGATTTTTTACAGCAGATTGTCAACTCAGGCATTTTGGTGCCTCCGATCATGAACAGTGTCACTGTGATTTTCTTTATCTGTGCCGAACAATGATTTCCCACAGCGACCACGCATCTCTGCGCTGAAAGTGTGAAAACACACTTCAGCCATGTTGTGAAAAATGACAGCTGTACTGTTCATAAGGAAGTGTGGAAAAATGCCACTGGTGAAGATCTGGACTGAAAATATTACAAAGTCATGAACTTACGAGGGTGCGTGGAAACTGCGCAATGCTCACTCGTAACACAGTCATTTTATGGACTTTTGTCACCAAATTTTCAACATAGCCATTTTAAGACCTCTGCTCATGAACAGTGTAACTGTGATTTTCTTAATCTGTCCTAAACATTGCTTTCGCACAAAAGCAGCACCATTGTGCGCTACATGTGCGAAAACACATTTTGGGCGACATATGAAAAATGGCAGCTGTACTGTTCATAAGGAAGTGTGATAAAATGGCAATGTTGAAAATCTGGAGTGAAAATATTAAATTTGCAAACTTACGAGCATGCATAGGAACTGCACGACTCGTAAAACAGTCATTTTAGGAATTTTTCACCAAATTTTCAACATAGCCATTTTAAGACCTCTGCTCATGAACAGTGTCACTGTGATTTTCTTAATGTGTCCCATACATTGATTTCGCACATCGACTGCGCCATTGTGCACTACATGGGCGGAAACACATTTTGGGCAAGATGTGAAAAATGACAGCTGTAATGCTCATAAGGAGGTGTGGTAAAATGGCAATGTTGAAAATCTGGAGTGAAAATATTGAAAATTTGCGAACTTACGAGCGTGCGTAGGAACTGCGCAATGCTCGCGCGTAAAACAGTCATTTTTAGGAATTTTTTCACCAAATTTTCAACAGAGCCATTTTAAGACCTTTGCTCATGAACAGTGTCACAGTGATTTTCTTAATTTGTCCCGTACATTGATTTATCACACCGACTGCGCCATTGTGCGCTACATGGGCGGAAACACGTTTTGGGTGAGATGTGAAAAATGACAGCTGTACTACACATAAGAAGGTGTGGTAAAATGGCAATGTTGAAAATCTGGAGTGAAAATATTAAAATTCACGAACTTACAGCGTCGTAGGAACTGTGCAACTGCACTCGTAAACAGTCATTTTAGAATTTTTTACCAAATTTTCAACATAGCCATTTTAAGACATCTGCTCATGAACAGTGTCACTGTGATTTTCTTAATTTGTCCTGTACATTGATTTCACACGACTAGCCATTGCTTTACACTACATGGTAGGAAACACATTTTGGTCGAGATGTGAAAATAACAGCTGTACTACTTTAAGAAGGTGTGGTAAAATGGCAATGTTGAAAATCTGAGTAGAAAATATTAAAAATTCAGCGAACTTACGAGCCTGTGTAGGAACTGCACAAGCGCACGCTCGTAAAACAGTCATGTTTGGAATTTTGCCAAATTTTTCAACATGGGTTTTTGGGACCCTTCTACTTGAATTGATGTCACTGTCATGGTGTTATTATTAGGGCCCGAAGGTGATTTCACCACAGTGACTCTTGAAATCACCCTTAGGGCCCCGAATAGCCATGACAGTGACATCATTCATGAGAAGGGGTCCCAAAACCCTATGTTGAAAATTTGGTGCAAAAATTCTAAAACATGCCTGAGATATTGCAATAAAGTTGAAAACCCTATCTAGCCCATTATACAGCTTACCGGCATTTCCTCAGTTTGTGAGTCGGCTTTGAAGAGTGCAGACATGTTCCGGTCCACCCAAAATACGCCGCGACTCCGGAGGTAAGTATGGGGTGAGGGGTGTGGGAGGCAAGGTGCGAGTGGGTGGGTGCGGGTTGTGGGAGGGGGCTGGGAGAAGCGCCGTGGGACCGTTTTATTTTGCAAGTTAAAAAAAATGACGTGGGATATTGCCACGCTGGGTGGGCTCTCAGCGTGGCCAGGAAGCACTGGGGGCTGTGGAGCCGACGGGGATTGGGCACCCTGTCCTATATGAACAGTTGCTGCACCCTGGGGTGGGCTCCCAGAGTGGCACCCAGTACTCGGGGGACAGTGGAGCCGATGGGATTGGGCACCCCGTCGGCTATTCTATGAGTTGCCACGCTGGGGTAGGCACCCAGCGTGTAACATGTGAAAAACTTTGGGGGGCGCAGCACAAGCGAAGTGGGATAGGCACCCCGTCGGCTATCGTGTGTGCGGGGGAGGGCAGCACGCAGTATCGCGTGCGTTTCTGTGTGTGTGTGTGTGTGTGTGTAGGGAGCTGCGCGCGGGCAGCGATACCTTACTGCTCACTGGCGTAGCTCCCCTTTCAACTTCTATGCCACTGCATTTTGGAGCTTGTCATAGACAGCTCCAGCATGCAGTGGCTTACAGGGGCCGCGCCTGCCAACACACTGACTGAATTGGAGGAGGAGGTGACACACCTCCGAAATCTCGGATGATGGCACTATGTTTCTTGCACATGCGTGCAAGCAAACATAAAAAGGCAAAGGAAAGCAGGCACTTTCAAGGAAAGAGGAGGGAGAGTGAATACATTTAAAGGTTTCCTCCGAGTAGCAGTCCCAGACCTCTCCATAGTTTTTTGGGGCAGAAAGCCTTAGCATACCCAATCCATGCTAAATCCTAGACAAATATATATAAAACTGCCTCACAGGTCTGCAAGTGGAGGGGGACTGAATAAAAAAGTAACCTGGCAAGAAACTGAACCCTGAACGAGAGAGGAGGGGAACCAAATCTCTAAGCTCAGACTGTACAAAGCCCTCTGCCTGGGATTGTTGAATGCATTTGCAGATAGCCTTGTAAGCAAGCCTGTATTAAAACAAAACAGCTATTCTGTACAGGACTGTCTGTTGTGCACTTGTGTTTTGCATACATATGGAATGTGGAGTGTGGAGAGGAGTGGGGGACAGATTCAGAAGAAAAAAAAAATTGACAAAACTGACAAAAGGCCAGTGGGCTGTTAAAAACAGTGAGTACTATGAGACAAGACAGTTAAGACATTTGAAAAATAACCCCAAAAGCAACATTTTTTTTCTCTTTCCTCTTTACAGTCCATGTTCTGTTACATATTCTTAAAAGTCACCTCACAACAATGTGGACAGGTAAAACTTTTGTCGGACAGGCAAAATTTACACACCACCTGTCCCTCGGACAGGCATCCCCAGAAAATTATTTCTAGCCCTGACCACAAGGCATGTGGTTTTAACACAGGGACTGACGAAGGGGGGTGGGGGGGACAACTACCACCAGGGAATGTGGTTTTAACATAGGGACTGGCAATGGGGTTGGGGGTTGCAACAGACTACATGGGCAGGTATGGTTCCCCAGGGAACAACCGGCTGGTTGGCTATATAACCTCCGGCAGCCACTAGAATTGCACAGAATAAAAGGTTTTCTTTGGCAGTATTTTCGCAGTGCAAAAGGACCGCACAAAAAAAACAGGTTACTCACCTGTAACAGTAGGTCTAGGAGTGGTACATGGTGTTCTTCCCCACTTCTTGGCAGTTACCTTTCCCTTTAATTCTGGCCGGAACTTCTTCAAGCTGGCTCTCCACCCAACCAGGTGGTAACTTCCTCGGCTCTGCCCCATGATGTTAGATCTTGCCCGCTGGAAGCAGTGTTGTGTGCTAAAGCCAGGTGAGGTTGGTTGGGTCCGGGTGGATGAACATCATATACCACTCCTAGAACTACTGTTACAGGTGAGTAACCTGTTTTTCTAGGGACGTGAATATGATGTTCTATCCACACTTCTTGGCAGATTCTGAGCAGTTCTCTGGGAGGAGGGAGGCAAGGCACATACCCCCTACTTAGGGAACAGAGATTGAAGAATTGAGGCCCCAAAACCAGCATCCCGGCATGACTCAAGGTCGATGTGGCAATGAGAATGAAGGTGTGCTGACCTCAAGGTAGCATCCCTGCAGATTTCCTGGATAGGGACATCCCTGGAAGCAGCCACCGAGGCAGCGGTATGAGGAGTAGAATGAGCCCTTAGCCCTATGGGAGGCTCCCTACCCGCCAACCTATAGCAGAGGTCAATGCAGGACACAATCCACCTGCCAATCGTCTGTTTAGCTGCCGGTCTGCAGGTGCGGCTTCAGCATAGGTGACAAATAGCTGCCGAACTTCTCCCCGAACTCCAGCCATGCAGTTTTTTTTTTTATTTACAATATGTTTTTGGTAACCAGGTGAGTGCACTGATCCAGTGGACCATTTTCAGTCACAACCCGGGCCACAAGGTGGCGAAGGAGCAACACATGCAGTGGACACATTTACAGTTTGGTACACAGATATTTACATTTGGTTTGTAGACGATTGCTAGTGTAACCTCCCTGTTACCTTGGGTTACTAGAATCCCAGTAAGACCTAGTGGAAGGCAGGGAAGGCAACTTGTGAAACTCCAGTTAAATGGATTTCACACTGTCTCACTCTGTTCTCAGTCTCAGCTGAGACTGAGGTATGACATCACCATAGAACTTTCGCAACTGCCATGAGCCACATTGGAATCTGCAGTTGGGAGTTAGGTTAGAATGTTGGGGAGTTTTGAAGGGAGTTGTGTGTGAGCAGTCTTGAAGAGAGGAGCACAACAGTCTGCGAACAGGCTCTTTGAGCCTAAAGCTCTGATACAGAGCTACTGTAGGGAGAGATGTGTGTTTCCGCCAAAAGAGGAACATAGTAAGCTGTTCGTGAAGTGGTGGAGACCGCTGTTACTGGTCCCTGTGCCCCATCCCTGAGGGGTTGGGGGTGGAAAGGTTTGCCTGTCATTCCAGGGGCAACCCTCCTGGTTCCGGCTAGGGAAGAAGCTGCCTTATTCCAAGTTGTGCTGTGGCACCAGAATCTGTGGGAAAGATTCCTGTGAAGAATCGCCTGTGGGGCACCTGCAACCAAAGGGTGAGTTCGCTCTGACATAGGGCCTATGTTTCACCTGAACTGTTGGAACATGGGGACTGAACTGCTTAATCAGTGGAAGGCCTAGAGGAATAGGTTAAGCCAAGTAGAAGTATGTTCAAGTCCAGCACAAAGACTAAAATAAAGTGGGGATTGGACTGGTTAAGTGAGAGGCCTAGAGGAATGGGCTAAGTCAAGTAAAAGTATGTTCGACTCTAGTACAAGGGGAAAGCCAAGACATGTAGAGGAAATGTGCCATGCATTTACCCTTTAATCTACATTGCCAAGCTTTTCAGAAAGATATGTTTAATGTCCAGAGAAATGGCCAGGTATGAATTGTGGAAGCAAGAGGTGGGAGACCCTTCCCCCCATCAGTAGTAACCAAATTCACCTCTACGGATTTGCTCTGTGGCCCTTTTACTTTCCCTCAGGCACTTGGCCAGTGCTGAGGAAAGTACCCAAATGTGGGATTAAAAGGAAGTTTCCATTATGGAGTCGAAGGCTCTTAGGTGGTTTAGGGAGCCACCAGAAAATGTGTCCATGTCAAATGGAAGGTGTTCGAGTGGCTGGCAGGGGAGCCGAGCCAGGGAAATCCCCAAATAGAGTACAAATCAGGCTGTATACCCAAAGCAGCATGCAAGTCTGGGCTGTGTGCCTGGTGGGTTCAGAGCCTGAGGGCTGAAGTGTTGAGGAAGTGTTCTGTTTCTCTTAACCTGATTACCAGGAATGTAGCCCCGTGGGGGTCCGTCAATGCTTTGTTTGTTCAGTTTGGATGTGAATAAAAGTCACACTTTAGAATCCCATTCCTGGTATTGCACATTACAGTTATTGCTTTCTGTGTTCGGATTTACTTGGGTGCCCCTGTGCAGAGTAGCCAAACCTAGCCCTTGTGCCGAGTAACCTAGTCCTCCCTGAACCCAGTCCCCCACCTGGTACTGCTGTCAGCTTCAACAGCGTACCACCTGTCGTTTGCAAAAAGGCAGGGGTGTAGGGGTTACACTAGTACACATGGAAGATAGAACAGACATTATTTACATTTTGAACAGGTGTGGTAAAATAAGGTATATCAGAGAAATACAGTCAGCAGTAGGGAGGAAAGTGGATTAGTGTTTATACAACCTAAGCAAGGTGCCTCTTGAACAGCAGCAGACTGTTGACATCTAGTCTAGGTAAGCACGCCTAACCTGGCAGATAGCCGGCGCTGGTTGGGATTGAGTAAGCCTGACTGGATGGCTGTGCGAGACAGTATGAGTCATATTTGGGTTTTGCTCAGGGAGAGAAGGGGCAAGTGCAGGAACAAAATGAAAAGGAAAGGTGGGGGCAAGTGTGGGGACAAAATGAAAAGTAAAAAGTAATAAGCGAGTGCTAGCCTCACGTCCAGAGTATGGTGCCTATGCTCGGCTTCCGAGGTGTGACTGGTGAAGTACACCGGGAGATTAATCACCTGGATAAGGTGAAACTCTGACGCAACCTTCGGGAGGAACTTCGGGTTGGGGTGCTGGACAACCTTGCCTCAAAAGCACCTGGAGCTCACTGATCCTTCTGGCTAACGTGTCCGTGATAGCCACCAAGAAGGCAGTCTTCCACAACAGGTGAGACATGTCACACCTGTGCATCAGTTCGAATAGCTTGCTCATGAACTTTGCCAAAACCAGCAACAGATCCCAAGGTGGTAGTGATTTACGCACCGGAGGAGAAATGTGGTCAAGGCCTTTAAAAAAGAGCCAGACCACCTTTCTCCTGCGCCATCGACTGCTGACCAGCCTGCACCCAGTAAGCAGAGATGGCTGCCAAGTGCACCTTGAGGGTCATTGACCAAAGGACCAACAGAGAGGGATCACAGACAGTCAAGGATGCTTGCCACTAGACAGGACAGAGGGACCAACCCCTTGCCCTGACACCAAATGGAGAACCTCTTCCATTTGAAGGCGTAGCACTTCCTGGTCGACTCCTTCCCAGATGCCTCCACCACAGGGAGGACATCTTCAGAGACCAAAAGTCTGGAACTCTCGCCGCTCAGGAGCCAGGCTGTCGGGTGCAGGGATTGCAGGACTAGATGGAGTACCTTCCCCCGATTTATGGAAAGCAGGTCTGGGCGGAGAGGAAGTCGCCTCAGGAGCCTGCTGCTGAGGCGATTAGGGTACCAAAACTGGCGTGGCCAGTCCAGAGTCACCAGTATCACCTATGCCTTGTCCCTCCTGGCCTTGAGAAGCACTTTGTGAATCAAGGGAAGTGGAGGGAAGGCATAAAAGAGGTCTTGGGTAGAAGGCTTCAAGAAGGCATCCCCCTGCAGTGTTCCCTGCTGGGGGGGGGGGGGACAAAACAGCCTCAGCTGTGCGTTCTCCCTGGAGGTGAACAGGTCCACTTGAGGTGTGCCTCACTGGAAGAACGGGACCATTCGTGTGACACCTTGCCCACATGGCTGAGGGCATCCACCAGCTGTTGGAGGCCCCTGCCACATGGATGGCTAGGAGCCTCCAGTCTGTACACAAGGGTCCACACATGGAGAGCTTCCCTGCACAGTGGCAGTGAGTGCATCCCACCCTGTTTGTTGAGGTAGTATACGGTCGTGGTGTTGTCCATCTGGACCTGGACCATCTGACTCTGAATGTGAGGAGCAAAGGTAGTCAGCACCAGCTGAACTGCTCGGAGCTCCAGCTCCAGCAGGTTGATGTGGCATCAGGACTCCTCAGTGGTTCAGAGCCTGAGGACTCTGTGTTCCCCCAGATGGGCACCCCAGCCTGTGAGAGAGGCATCAGTTGTCAGGATGACCATTGGCTCTGGGTGGACAAACGGGATCCCTTCCTGCAGATGCTCTGACACCACCCACCACTGGAGGGCATCCCACATCCACTGGGTCACAGTAACCAGCATGTCGAAGTAAGCCCTGTGCTGAGACCACTGGCTGGCCAGCTCCCACTGCAGGGAGCATATCCTCCAGCAGGACCATCGTACTACACAGATGCAAGCCACCATATAACCCAGCGGGTGCAGGAAGTCCCAGGCAGGGTGCAACTGTCCAACCTGAAATGACTGGGCAAAGGAGGAGAGACCCTTCATCCTGTCCACCGGAAACCTGGCTCTAGCTCTGCAAGAGTCAAGCTCCGCCCCAATGAAGCTGATTACCTGTGAAAGCACGAGTTCCAACTTGGCCTCGTTAAACAGGAGGCCAAGGGAAATGCAGGTCTGGAGGGCAAGGTCCCTGAACCGCTCCACCTCCCGCCTGAAGGGACAGGCGATCAGTCAGTCGTCCAGGTAGGGGTAAATCCAGACCTCTCAGTGCCTCAGGTAAGCTGCCACCACTGCAATGCACTTGGTGAAGACCCTGGGGGCTGGGGACAGGTAGAATGGCTTGGCCTGGAACTCACAGAAGGCTCCCTCTGCTTGGACGCATAGGAAACTTCTGTGAGACAGACAGATCAAGACATGGAAGAATGCATCCAGAAGAACCAGGGAGCAAAACCACATGTTTTGCTCCAGAGATGGTATGATCTGAGACAGAGTTACCATCCTGAAGGTGCGTGACTTGTGAAACTTGTTCAGGTCATGCAGATCTAGAATGTGGCACCAGCCCCCCATCCATTTTGGCACCAGTAAATACCTGGAGACAAACCCTGGGTGTTCCAGAGGATCCGTGACAGGAACCACGACCTCTTTGTGGAGAAGCTGGGCAATGTCATCCCAAAGAGCCAACAGGATATCTGTGGATACAAAGTCCTATCATGGGGAGCGGGCTCGGCAAGGAGGATACTGCTCGAATTCCAGAGGCAGACCCTTGAGGGCCCACTTGTCAGTGGTGACAATGGACCAGGTGGAAAGGAAGTGGTGGAGCCGGCTTCCCATGGGAGGACCCAGGGGAGGTGTGACGGGCATTAGGGAGACACCCCTCAGCCCGTCAATGAGCAGGCTTCGAGAAGGATGAGGGTCTGGCTGAGGAGCCACTGAAGCCTCTCCCCCAAGGCTTACGGATGATCGAGGCCACTGACTTTGGCCAAGGTCACCAGGCCTGTGCCTGCTGACCAGCCTGGGGCTGAGTTGCTTTGACCGCAGGAGTAGAGGTGGACTAAAAGGGCTTCCTTTTCTGCTGCTGCTGCTTAAAGCCCTTGGGGTCTTCTTGGGCAGATGTCACAGAGTCCAAGGTGGCACTGGACTTCTCAATGCGGGTGAGGTGGCCCTCGACCCCGGGCCTGGACAAGTCAGTGCCCAGGAAAGTGACATCTGCCAGCTTGTGCTGAGTGTCAGCTGTGAAGATCGAGATTGTCAGCCAAACCCTGCGGTGCATGGCCACTGTGGCTGCCATGCAGGGGGCACAAAAGTCCCCAATGTCCCTAGCTGTCTGGAGCTGCTGCTTAGCTACAGCATGGCCCTGGTCCCAGACCTGTTTGACTGTGGTTTGGAGGTCCACCGGAAGATGAGGAAGCACCTCATCTAGGGTGCCCAACAGGGCATGGAAGAAGTGGGCCATAAGGAGGGCCGAGCTCGCCTGGTGAAGACGGAGCGAGGAGGCAGCACAGACCTTTTAGCCACATGGTCCAACTTCTTGGACTCTTTGTCGGGTGGCTTGTCAACATCCCCAGTGCTGCCAGAGCACCTGAAAGCAGAATCGGCCACCAGGCCCTTGGCCGAGAGGTGTTCTGTAAATCTAGAAAGGGAATTGTTAGTTACCACATACTTGCAGGCTATCCAGGCAGAGGGCGCAGGGCAATGTAAGCAGGGCGCTGCCAATGCTCCAAAGCAGGGCCAAGGACAGCCTCTGCCACTGGGAAGGCCTCCCCAAGAGTATCTCCCCGGTTCAGAATCTCAGTCAAAGGGTATCAAGCCCATTTCTGGATGGGCTCCCTTTTCATATCTGTCGCTTCTGAGATCAGGTGGAGAAGACCCATAAAGGAAGTAGGACCTTCATCCATCAAAAGATCCCCCACCGACTCCACGCTGTCTGGACGGGATTGCAAGGAGGAACCCTCTGATTCTGAGGAGTTGTTAAAGAGGGGTCGACTGCCAGAGTCCCCACTGACCCTCTACGGACGGTCAGGGGTGACAGTGACCGACAGCCGACAAGGATGCCCCTTGGCCAGCCAAGACTCCCTGGTCAGAGTGCTGCATTTTGGCTGTACATGTGGCGACTCCATGGGGATCGGCCGAGCCAGGTCCATCTTAGGAGACTCATGAGGTGGAGAAGGCATTGGCCTGTCAGACGAGAGCCAGGTGATGGTCAGTGTTGGAGCTGGAACTGGCTTCATACCTGTGAAAAACAGCTGCTGCCACATGAGATCCTCGTAGCATCGACACAATTTGCTCTGAATTCTCTCCTCACCTGGGGAGGATGAGGATGAAGAGTAGCAGCGGCGCCACCTTCCAGAGCATTGACAGCGGGAGCGCTGACGTTGGTAAGAAACCACTTGACCCCTGGGAATAGGACAGAGACCTTGACTGTAATCGGGTCTGGCGGCGGCTCGGAGGGGAGTCGCTAAGGCTCCTCCAGGTCTTGGTTGATGACCAGAAGCGGTGGGATCAGTGGACTGATCTGTCCATGAAATGGTCTGCATCAGGACCAGAGTCCTGGACCGAGAAGTGTCGGCCTCTTCAGTCAACAACTGGTCGACCGGCTCAGGATAGATCTCAGCCGGAAGATCAACCAGCATCTCAGCCAACTGGCCCAATGGGGTTACCATGGAGCCAGCGGCCTGGGCCAAAGATTCGACCAAAGTCAGATCAGGAGAAGCGTGGGAATCTGAAGTCCTTGAACGAGAGTGCTCTCAGTCCCATGATGAGACTGTTTTTTGGTCTCTTTCTTCGACCTGGATTTGTGCCCAGAGGGGTCCTGACCGAGGGTCAGCAGAGTCTGGCACAATTCTTTGAAAGACCCTGTAAATGAGACACCCAGCTGAAGCAGCATGAAGGCTGAAGCCAAGGAGGTGTGAACTGTGGCCTGGGCCAACGCCTCCTCAAATGCCACAAGTTGTTTGGCAGACCCTGCAGCCATGGAGACCAACCGACGGGCATCTCTGGATTTGACTGGAGGGTTCGGTTTGCTCAGTTGGCCCAACTTGAGACGGGCTAGACAACCCTCCAGAACAGTAGGATGGAAAGTTTGACAAATGTCGCAGACCTGGGATCGTGCTTGCACCCCAGAAAGTAAACACATGCAGTGTGCCAATCCATGCGGGACATTTTCTGCCCTCAAAGACACCGGTGGAATACGGGAGCAGACTTGCTGTCGTCCATTATGGTCATGATCGATGTACGAGCTGAAGACAACGTTTTTGAAATGTTTTAGGAAGTAAATTCGAATATTTAAGATGCAAGGGCCTACTCAGCGCGAGAGCATTAAGGAGGGAACCTGCTTCTTCCAAGCGGAAAAGAAGATCTGGCATCATGGAGCAGAGCCGAGGGAATTACCACCCAGGTGAGTGGGAGGGAGCCAGCTTGAAGACGTTCCGGCCAGAACTAAAGGGAAAGGCAACTGCCAAGAAGTGTGGATATAACATCATATCCACGTCCCTAGAACCCTGTTGCGCCATACAAATCTGCTGAATAACGGCTTGCACCGATATTCCTGTCCCTGTCCCGCCATTTGCATACCCCGTCGTTTGATTTATATGGGCACTACACCCATTTGTCGGTGCAACAGACCCTGAACCTTTTCAATATTGGGATCCAGTGCAACTCCCGGTTTGCATAGGCAAACACAGGTTAGCACCACCAACAGTTTAACTCCAGTGCGGGCAAACTACCAGTGGTGGCTTCCAGAAAGCACCCAAACTGCTGCTCTTTAATAACTGATCATCACATTGTAAGGTGGCCTACAAAGGGTTACTAAATATTACCAACTGGCTCGTACCTGTCCCTGAAAAGGACTTAACAAGTGTGCCTCCAGTTCTCCGCCCTGCT
This sequence comes from Neoceratodus forsteri, assembly GCA_016271365.2. Classification (NCBI taxonomy): domain Eukaryota; kingdom Metazoa; phylum Chordata; order Ceratodontiformes; family Ceratodontidae; genus Neoceratodus; species Neoceratodus forsteri. Next base: position 957,303,342 of record CM028130.1, on the reverse strand, counting down.
AAGGGCTTTTAATTTATTTCCCCCTCCTGCTCAGTAGTAGCCCTGATAAGGGCCGATAATTAACTCCCTTCTTGCTCTGCCCTGACAAGCCAACCAGATTCCTATGATCCTGTGTGTAGCCCAGACACAAGTCACCCTACTTAGTAACCCTGACAAGTGCTTTTAACCAGCCTTCCCATCTCCTGTCTCTGGAGCCCTTAACACAGAAACAGAATTTGACAGCAGATAAGGACCGCTTGGTCCATCCAGACTGCCCAGTTCTCCTACACCATTACATCAGACCATGCCCAGTCTACAGCTTTTTCTTCCTCCCCAATTCCTTTCCACTATGATTCCTTTGTGCTTATCCCATGCATTCTTGAACAACACCGTTTTTGCCCCCACCACCTCTGCTGGAAACCCATTCCAGAAATCCACCACTTTTTCTTTGAAGAAGTACTTCCTCACATCTCTCACGAATCTACCCCCCAGCTTCATAGCATGTCCCCTTGTTCTTGAGCATCTTTTCTTCTGAAAAACACTCCCTTCCTGTGCCATATTTTCCCCTGTGGGGTATTTAAAGGTTTCAATCATATCTCCCCCTCCCTTCTCTGTTCCAGGGTGTACATATTGAAGTCCTTTAGTCTCTACTCATAGGGCTTTTAACGTAGACCCTGCACCAGTTTAGCTGCCCTCCTCTAGACTGCTTCCACTCAGTCTATGTCCTTCCACAGATGTAGTCTCCAGAATACTCTAGGTGGGGTCCTACCAGCGATCTGTAGAGAGACGGCAACACCACCTACTTCTTTCTGCTGGCGATACACTTCTCTATGCACCCCAGCATCCCACTGGCCCTCCCGACTGCCTTGCCACCTTTAGGTCGTCCGATATGATTACTCACAGGTCTCTTTCCTGCTTGGTGGTTATCAATACCACTCCACCCCTGGGTTTCTGTGCCCTAAGTGCATTATTTTCACTTTTTTTGTATTGAAACCCAGCTGCTATACCCATGACCACACTTTTAGTTCTCTCAGGTCTCTGCTCATCTCCCTTCCCCCCTGAAACTCCACCCTACTGCAGATTTTGGGGTAATCCACAAAGAGGCAGACCTTCCCTTCCAGCTCCTCTGCAATGTCACTTATAAAGACAGTAAAGAGAACCAGTGCCAGCACCGATTCCCTGAGGCACACCACTGGTCTCCTTCCCGTCCTGCCCTGATGGTTTATAGTGGTTGTCTCAGCCTTTACATTCCTCTCCTAATCTTTAAATACTGAGTCTCCCCGTCTTCCTGCCTTAAGTGTCTGCTCTGAAAAGGGATTTCAAATTCAGTTCCTAGCCCTTACAATGGCTTCTAATTAGACTTGCCCAGGTCCCTCACAGTTAATAGACAACCCTGAAATGAGTTTTTAATTTGCACTCCCAAAACTCTGCTGCCTGTGAAAAGAAGCTAGTCTTGGGCTGCTACTGCAAGTACAGCACACAGAGAAATGAAGGCTGCAGTGCAGAAAGCAACAGGACGACTGGCAATTGTACACACATGACGACAAGGAACACATGCACAGTCTAGTCTTCCTGTTTTCATTTATGCTACTTGAGGAAACCACCAGCTGCAAAGAAGAGCCCATCACGAGACAATGGGTTGAATGGACGTCTCTCAACATGCAACACCGTGATGTTGAGACATCCATAACCAGCCTTGCAGGTAGCAGCATCGCTTGGGTCCTTGTGCCTGCTAATGCTTTGTTCCTCGGTGCCTGTCGCAGGGACAACCAGAGAAATGAAACCAGCTGTCCCTGGGGAAAACTGGATGTCTGGGAGGAGCAGAGAGGTCGTTATTTCGAGCTCTGTGTTTGTATATTCATTACCTAGGTATCAAGACTTTACTTTGGCAGCTCCACCCATCCAGAGAGTTTTCATGCGGCCATTTGATAATGTCGCAGCGCACAGAAAGAGAATGTGTGATGCATGAATGAGCCAACCAGGAGAGAGGGCCAGAGATGGTGTCTGGTAGCAAAGTGTAAAAAACTGCCATGTCGAGGTCGGGGGTACAAGAAGGTCACTATCATGGTCGGGGGGGGGCCTGCTAGACTACAAGGGAATGAAAAACACATTAATAAAAGTAAAAGGCATTCGGTATTGGAGACCAATACCATTTAAAACAAGCATTTGTCAATGCCAAATGTTGATTGCTTATATGTGCTGTTTAGGTATTTGGAAGTGAATGTACCATGCCTAAGAACTGTCATGTGCCCCCCCCCAGACATACACTGTGTCTTTCTGTTCAGTATTCACAGAAGAGGGGAAGGGGCAAGGGCCACAGCAGTACAGCAGTTGCAAAGGCGTGAAGAGGTGGACAACAGTCCATTCACAGGCAGAAGAATCCTGCAGAAAGTGAGTACATTGAAGGTGGACAAAGCGATGGGACCAGATGGCATACACCCAAAGATATTAAAAGAACTGTAAAGCAGCGACCGGGTTGAGGAGCGGACTCGGGTCGGCTGAGAGAAAAGGAGGTTAGCGTCCCATGGCGCTCTCCTCCTCAGGGTGGGTTACCAACCCTGAGTAAAGCCAGTGGGAGCACTGGCTCTCAAAGGAGCTTCTTGCGTCCGTCTCGGAGTCGGGGGATGCTGTCAGGCACTTGAGAGAGACGCAGCCTGCACATCGCCTCCTGGACGCTCATCCTGTGCCGCCCCAGGGGCGGGCTGAGGGGTACAGAAAACGGAAAATCCCTTCGGTGGTCCTAGATGAAGACTGCTCCACCTAAGAGACCACCAATTCCAGGACAGACCCCGTTGTGCAGGATAGGAGCGGGGGGAAAAAAGAGAAGCACTCTAGGGGCAGATCCGGGAGAGGTGGTCTGGAAAAAAGTATGAGCAGCCTGAAGGAGTGGAGGCCGAAAGCAGGAAGGAGGATAAAGAAAGAACACAAAAAAAAAAGAACTGTAAAGGGAAATAGCAGTACCTCTGGCAGCCATGTTCACCGAGTCATTCAACACAGGGGTGGTACCAGAGAATTAAAGGAGGGCACATTTGGTCCCTCTATACAAATCCAGCAGTAGGGAGAAGGCGGGGAACTATAGGCCAGTCAGCCTCACTTCAGTAGTGGGGACGATCATGGACACATTGGTTAAAGAAAGGATAGTGGGGCATCTAGAAGTCATCGGAGCCCAGGACCATAGGCAACATGGATTCACAGTGGGGACTGGGGAGGTCATGTCAGACAAATCTGGTTGATTTATTTGACTGGGTGACAAAGGAAGTAAATCAGGGTGGGGCAGTGGACAACACTTACCTTGATGTAAGCAAAGCCTTTGACACCGTCCCACATAGGAGACTGATAAACTAGCTGAGTAGGCTGGGCATGGGAGAAAGGGTGGTAAACTGGGCTAGAAATTGGGTAACAGACAGGAGGCACAGAGTGATGGTAAATGGGGCGCAGTCTGGGGAGAGGGGGTGACCAGTGGGGTGCCATAGGGAGTGGTCCTGGGTCCAGTCCTGTTCAATGTCTTCATTAGTGACATTGCAGAAGGGCTGAAGGGAGAGGTCTATCTGTTTGCAGATGACACCAAGATGTGTAACACAGTAGATACCCCAGAGGGGGTGGAGAAAATGAGGAGGGACCTGGGGAAGCTTGAGAAATGGTCTGAGGACTGGCAACTGAAGTTTAATTCAAAAAAGTGCAAAATTATGCACGTGGGGCACAGAAACCCTGGGGAAAGGTACAGGATGGGGGAGTTGCTGACAGTCACAAAGAAGGAAAGGGACCTGGGGGTTCTTATTTCAGACGACCTGAAAATGTCAAAGTGGTAAGGCAGCTGGGAGGGCCAGTGACATGCTGGGGTGCATAGGCAGGGGTATCACCAGCATAAGGAGGGAGGTAGTGATGTCATTATATAAAACCATGGTCAGGCTTCACATGGAGTACTGTGTGCAGTTCTGAAGGTCACACCTTCGTAAGGATATTAACAGGCTGGAGATGGTCCAGAGAAGGGCGAATGAGATGGTACAGAGCTTGCAACACAAGACTTATGAGGAGAAATTAAGGGACCTCAATATGTACTCACTGGAAGAGAGAAGGGAAAGAGGGGATATGATAGAAACATTCAAGTATCTCAAGGGTACAAATATAAGTACTGAGAAGCAGGAGACAGCTGCTATAGGCCTATGTGCCAGCTTCTGTGTGATATTATTTTGTTTTCATAAATCTTTAATCTCCAGTATTTCAGTAACCACATGACCACACTGCCTTCTTTAGGCAATTTTATGCTGGTTGATGCCTGGTGTCAGATGGTAAACAGAGGGCTCACCAGACTGTGTTGCCATTTGAAAAACTTCATAGAGTGTTCTTTTACTGGTAAGCATTTTGGAAAGCTGGTGAAGGTCTCACAATTTTTATTATGATTTTATCTTTTTTATGTCTATCCCCTTTGGTCCACCCATTCGCACACCCCAACAGTCATCAGTGGCCACAGCTGCAGCCTTCTTCTTGCCAAGATGGTGGGTGAGAAACCGTAGAAACATAGAATTTGACAGCAGATAAGGACCACTTGGCCCACCTAGTCTTCCCATTTCCCTACCTGATGGATAAGCTGCAGATTCTAGTTAATAATCAACAGCTTACTTCCTCCTACCTCCCAGTAGAATTGCCTTATGTCTGTCCGTGAGCAGCTGCCTTCACAGTCTGTGAAGTCTGACGACTTTCAGTGCCGCTTACTGGTCATCTTCCAACACAGGCGAGGTGCTGCCAGCCCAAAACTAACTCAGGACAAGTAGGTTTCAAAGTGAGGAAGAAATGGAGTGAGCAAGAATCAAGTACTCATTCAGATGCGGCTTCAATTTTAAGATCAGCATACTGGTGTGGACACTGCAAAATAGAACCCCAGCTCTTTAAGCAGCCTTATGAAGAGAAAAGGCTTCTCAAAGCACTGGAGTTCTGTTTATTGTACTGTAAGTGGGCTGCATCTAATTCGACAATTTACTGTACCTTACATCTGGATGTATGGTAGGCCCAACTTTAAATAAACACGGCACCTGAATTAACACATGATGCCACAGAAACATAGAATTTGTCAGCAGAAAAGGATCGTTCAGCCCACCCAGTCTGCCCAAGTGTTCTCTCCCTACTTGTAACTCCTGCCTGTATATGTTACTGCATGTCTTATTCTGCCTGCGTCCATCAGGACCTCCTTGTGAATGAGCTTGTTTAATGGATTTTTCTGCAATGAATTTGAACCTACTCCACCTCTATAGCCCTACTGATCTCCGCTGACCCCCTCCTTCCCCTTTTTTCTAATATACCCCTATATTTATCCCATGCTTCATGCCCCCTACCATTTTAGCTTCCACCACTTCTCCTGGCAGTCTGTTCAAGACGTCTACCACCCTTTCAGTAAAGAAATATTTCTTCACATCTGTCCTGAATGCCCCTTCCCCCAGCTTTACTGCACTTCCCTTGGTTTGGGTGCTCATCCTCATTTGAAGAAAACTCCCCAACTGTGCCCTCTTTACCCCTGTCAGGTACTTTGTAGGTCTTGATCATGTCACCTCTCGCCCACCTCTCTTCCAGAGTGTACATGTTGAGATTCTTATTTCCTTGTAGGGATTCCTGTGAAAATTCTGAACCATTTTAGTTGCACTCCTCTGGAAAACCTCCACCTTATGTCCTTTCTGAAGTGTGGACTCTAAAACTGGACACAGTACTGCAGCTGGGGGTATAGCAGGGAGTGATACAATGGCAGCACAACATCCCTCCTCCTCCTACTGGGGATGCCACTCCTTATGCACCCCAGAATCCAATTTGCCCTGCCCATAGCCTTGTCACACTGTACTGCCATCTTGAGGTCCTCTGATATAATAACCTCAAGGACCATTTCATGTCTAGTGAGCATCAGTACCTCTCCCCATCCTATACCCAGCATCGGGGTTCCTATGCCCTAGGTACATGATTTTACACTTGTTGGCATTGAACCCCAAGTAAGTAAGAAAATGGAACTGATTTGAATGAATTGCAGTCTTTTAAGCAGCTTTTCGTGGAGTGTATATGTGTGTGAGTTGGGGGGGGCTCTGCTACTATAACTATTCGCTTCTGATTTGGTATAATGTGCGAACAGACTAACGCTGTTACCCACTCCGTGTGCTATATCGGAGATAAAGAGCCCAAACAGCATTGGGCCAAGCACTGAGCCCTGCAGCACCCCGCTTGTCACTGCTCTGGGTACCAAGAGATACCCCACCACCACCCCCTGCACCTTCCCCTGTAACCAGTTCTCTATCCATTTAGTCAGACCACCTTCCACCCGTACCCCTCCTTCTCCTCACTCTTCTCCTCCTTGGCCTGTGTCCCTCTTCCCGGTAGTCTGCACCCTTTCTCCTCCTTATTCTTACTGGGTGGTGGTGCCTTCTGTATTACACTCAGACCACTCTGCCTGCCCCCTTCCAGGGTTACAATGCCTCCACCTTACCTACAGTGGCGTGAAAAAGTATTTGCCCCCTTCCTGATTTTCTCTATTATTGCATATTTGTCACACTGGATGTTTTCAGGTCTTTAGAGAAAATGTAATACTAGACAAAGGGAACCTGAGTGAACAAATAACACTTGTTTTTTTTTAATTTCACTTATTTAATGAAAAAAAGTTAACCAACACCAACTGGCACTGTGTGAAAAAGTAATTGCCCCTTACACTTAATAACTGGTTATGCCACATTTAGCTGCAATGACTGCAACCAAACACTTCCTATAATTCAATATCAGTCTTTCACATCGCTGTGGAGAATTTTAACCCACTCTTCCTCATAGAACTGCTTTAATTCAGTAACATTTGGTAGGTTTTCGAGCATGAACTGCTCATTTCAGGTCCTGCACAGCATCTCTATTGGGTTTAAGTCTGGACTTTGACTAGGCCACTCCAAACTTTAATTTTACTTCTTTAGCCATTCTGATGTGGACTTGCTTTTGTGTTTTGGATCATTGTCTTGCTGCATGACCCAACTACGCTTCAGCTTCAGCTAGACGGAAGGATGACTGGACATTCTCCTTAAGAATTTTCTGGTACAGAGCAGAATTCATGGTTCCTTTAATTATGGCAAGTCATCCAGGTCCTTAGGCAGCAAAGCATCCCACACCATCACACTACCACCACCATGTTTGACTGTTGGTATGGTGTTCTTACTGTGGAATGCTGTGTTTGCTTTACTGCGAGACATTATGGGATCCATGTTGTCCAAAAGTTCCACTTTGGACTCATCTGTCCATAGAACATTTTCCCAAAAGGCTTGTGGATCATCCAGGTGCTTCTTGGCAAATGAGAGCGAGCATTTATGTTCTTCTTGGTTATGATGGTTTCGCCTTGCTATCACATGAAGCCCATTTTTGCCCAGTCTCTTTCTGATTGTGGAGTCATGAACACTGACCTTAGCTGAGGCAAGAAGAAGCCTGCAGTTCTTTGTATGTTGTTTTAGGATCCTTTGAGACTTCTTGGATGATTTTACACTGCCCCTTGGAGTAATTTTGAGGCCGCCCACTCCTGGGAAGGTTCACTACTGTTCAAGTGTTCTCCATTTGGAGATTATGGCTCTCACTGTGGTTCAATGGAGTCCCAGAGCCTTAGAAATAGCTTTGTAACCCTTTCCAGACTGATAGAGGCAACAAATTTTTTCTGATCTTTCAAGGAACTTCCTTTGATCATGGCATAATGTACTCGTTGAATCTTTGTGCTGCAGCGTGACTCTGATGGTAAGGGCCAAAATAAGTGAGGTTTATATTGAGCAGGGCTGGCTGTAATCAAGCCTGGCTGTGTTCAATCAGCTGACTCTAATTATCCCTTTAATTGGGTTGATTTAACTAGGGGGCAATTACTTTTTCACACAGTGCCAGTTGGTGTTGGTTAACTTTTTTCATTAAATAAATGAAATAAGTAAAAAAAAAAAGTGTTATTTGTTCACTTAGGTTCCCTTTATCTAATATTATATTTTGTCTAAAGACCTGAAAACATCCAGTGTGACAAATATGCAATAATAGAGAAAATCAGGAAGGGGGCAAATACTTTTTCACGCCACTGTATATCTAGGGCGGTGACATCATCAGTCTCTCCTGTCCGGACCTTTCTACCAACCTCAGTCTTTTGCCCCCCATTTGTTTAAATCCACCTTAGTAGATATACCCCTCTAATCCTGCCTTTTTTTTTTTTTTTTACATATTTCTCACTCAGCTCGGTTGGCTTGGTCATCCTGACCAACCCCCCTAGCCCTGCCCCTGACATCAGGCCGACCTGCTCACCTCCACGGATTAACACCATGGTGGGGTGGTGAGGAGCTTCCCAGGTCGACCCACCAGAGCAGGATCCAGTTGAGGCGGTGCCATTCGGGCCGGGCAGGGGGTTCGGAAACTCATGCTGCCTGACCATAGCCCATTTTCCATTTTTCTCCCCTTTGCGGAGTGCAGGCGTGCAATGACGCCTAGGCACAGTGTGCCAACATCCGCCACACTCCACCACCCTTTACTACACCGATGTAGTAGCACCCACAGTCGTCACCAGGGGCCGCTACAGAGCAGTGAGTCCCTGGATCCCACCCTGGGATATGAGAGCAGTCCTCCGGACATGTTCAATCCTATCCCTCCCTTGCCAACCCCTGGCAGCAGAGGCTTGCGTCCAAACCCGGATTGCCAGCGTGGCGCAAGGTGTGTCACCCAGCACCTCAACCCTCAGCGCCAGTGGCCCGGCAGCAATGCTGACTTTATTACTCCCCTCCCCTTCCTGCTCCAGTGTACCCTTTCCCCCATAGTGTTTAATATGGCACCAATCCCTGAGCCACTTGAACTCCTCAAGCCTACCCTTCCTCACCATGCTTGCACATGGTACAAGCAGTACCTCCAAGAATGCCACGACTTCCCCATCCCCTCACACTGCCTGCCCAAGTACTCCAACCTCCCCCTCACTACTTCCACAGTGTCCCCCAAGTCGTTTGTACCCACATGCAACAGTAAATAAGATTTCTTCCTCCCCCTCGCTGCACGCTTGAGCAGTGCCTGCCCTGCCCCCTCCTGAAGTCAACCTGGGGACAGCTTCAACCCAAAATGGTTGTGCCTTTCCCTTATCTCACCATTTCAGAATAGAATCCCCAGGATGAGTACCCCCCCCCTTACCCCATTTCCCTTCTAATGCCCTTCCACCACCCCAGTATTCGTTCTTCCCTATACCTTACCCCCGCCAACTGCATCCTCTGTGACTTCTCCATCTGTACCCCCCTACTACCGCCTCGCCCCTTTTCTCTGCCTTATCCCTCCCATCCCCCCTGAACCCCTTCCCAGCCTGACTACTTCCTATTGGGCTTCCCATGTTGACCTCCTCTTCTCTCCTGCTGATTTCCAACCCCTCTCCCATCCCCGCTGTTGTCGATTTAGAGCCCCCATTCCCTCCTACTCAGACAGTCATGCCCCTCCCATCCTTCCCCCTTCCCGTAGCCTTCTCTCCTTCAGTCACCACCCCTCCTTCCTTACTAGCCCCCTTCTACCCTTCTGTCCTCACTATCTCTTCCCCTACCTGTTGCCATCCCTCTCATACCCCGCTTGTCCTCCCCCCCTTCAGTATGTTCCTGCTCCCCACTCTGTCCCATAGCAGAGGTTTGAATCTATTCGTAGTCAATACCTGTCCTACATCTCTTCCCCCTATCAGTTCGCCCCTCCTACTTGTTCTCCTCCATGGCACCCCTGGTCCCTCCCTACCCGCAGCCATCTGCTCTCTCCCCTGGTACTCCTCGTGGTCTCTTCCTCCCCCATCAGGAGGTCCCCCACCCTCGCCTCGGGCAGCCCCTCCCTTCTTCTCTCTTTTTTCTGCTAGTGCCTCCGATACTGGGGTCGGTTTCAGTCCCTAGTTATTCTTCCTCTGTCCCCCTTTGCCATCCCCTATCCCCCCCAGGATGTTTACCATACTTATCTGCCCTGCCACTTCACTCCTCCTAACCTCCACAGTTCCCCCTCAAACTCAGCCAGTCATCTACAGACCATTCACCCCCCCATCCTCCAAGCCCAGTGCAGGATCATGGCAGACACACACCCCTCCACCCTTCCAAAGATGCCTGCCCTATTGACATGTGGCACCTGCCCCATTTTGGCCCCCCATCTTATGTTACAGGCTCTCACTCCCAGGTTCTGTACCCTACTACAACTGTTAGGCCCGTATTTACTCAAATTCCTGTTTCCCCCCCAACTAGTCCCCCTACTGACCCCTTGCCGACCGGGGTAATTCAGTCTCAAATTTCATCCATTAGATACCGTATTACTGTAGCGATCCTAAAGCCTTCTTGTCCATTTTTCACCCCTCAGCTACCATACTTTTTGTTCTTGGCTCTCATATACTTTCACTTAGCCCAGTTAGAAATCCCACTGCACTCCAAGTATTACTCAGCTCAGTTAGAGAAATAAACAGAACAACTAAATCTGTATTATTGCAGCAATCCTAAAGTATCCACTCATTGCTTTGTCTCCACTCCAGAGACCCTGCCATAATATAGGACCACAGAGGACCCTGGGTGGGAGGGTGGACAACTGTAAAGTCCTGGCAGAGCTTTATTGAGCTTGCTCACTCCCTCTCTCTCGCTCATTCTATTTCTCCCGACGCTGTAGGCTGCCCTTTTGTACTGGGCTCCTGCTTGCATTGGCGCCTTTTTCTGCCCACAAAGAATCTGCAGCAGTCCAGACACAGCTCCGTTGAGCTCGCTCACTCCCCCCCTCTCTCATTCTGTTTCCCCCAACGCTGCAGGCTGCCCTTTTGTACTGGGCTCCTGCCTGCATTGGCTCCTTTTTCTGCCCACAAAGAAATCCGCAGCAGTCCCGAAACAGCTCTGTTAAGCTTGTTCACTACCCCTCTCTCACTCGCTTGTTCTGTTTCTCCCAGAGCTGCAGGCTGTCCATTTGTACTGGGTTCCTGCCGGCATTGGTACCTTTTTCTGCCCACAAAGAAATCTGCAGCAGTCCTGATACAGCTCAGTTGAACTCGCTCACTCCCACTCTCCCACTCGCTTGTTCAGTTTCTCCCAGCGCTGCAGGCTGCCCTTTTGTACTGGGCTCCTGCCTGCGTTGGCGCATTTGTCTGTCCACTAAGAAGTTCACAGCTGTCCTGACAGAGCTCCGTTGAGGTTGCTCACTCCCCTTCTCTCACTCGCTCATTTGGTTTCTCCTGGAGCTGCAGGCTGCCCTTTTGTATTGGGCTCCTGCCTGCATTGGCACCTTTTTCTACCCACAAAGAAATCTGTAGCAATCCCGATACAGCTCCGTTGAGCTCGCTCACCCCCCCCCACTCGCTCGTTCTGCTTCTCCCGGTGCTGCAGGCTGCCCTTTTGTACTCAGCTCCTGCCTGCATTGTCGCGTTTTTCTGCCCACAAAGAAGTTCACAAGTGTCCAACAGAGCTCTGTTTAGGTCGCTCACTCCCCCTCTGTCTCTCGCTCATTCTGTTTCTCCTGGCACTGCAGGCTGCCCTTTTGTACTGGGCTCCTGCCTCCGTTGGCATCATTTTCTGCCCACAAAGAAATCTGCAGCAGTCCTGATACAGCTCTGTTGAGCTCGCTCACTCCCCCTCTCTCACTCGCTCATTCTGTTTCTCCCGGTACTGCAGGCTGCCCTTTTGTACTGGGCTCCTGCCTGCGTTGGCGCATTTGTCTGTCCACTAAGAAGTTCACAGCTGTCCTGACAGAGCTCCGTTGAGGTTGCTCACTCCCCTTCTCTCACCTCGCTCATTTGGTTTCTCCTGGAGCTGCAGGCTGCCTGTATTGGGCTCCTGCCTGCATTGGCCTTTTTTCTACCCACAAAGAAATCTGGTGCAATCTCGACAGAGCCTGCTGAGCTTGCTCACCCCCCCACCTGGCTCTGCTCTGCTTCTCCCGGTGCTGCAGGCTGCCCTTTGTACTCAGCTCCCGCCTGCATTGTCGATTTTTCCGCCCACACAAAGAAGTTCAGAGGCCTAACAGAGCCTGTTGGTCTCACTCCCCTCTGTCACTTCATTCTGTTTCTCCTGGCACTGCAGGCTGCCCTTTTGTACTGGGCTCCTGCCTCCGTTGGCATCATTTTCTGCCCACAAAGAAATCTGCAGCAGTCCTGATACAGCTCTGTTGAGCTCGCTCACTCCCCCTCTCTCACTCGCTCATTCTGTTTCTCCCGCTGCTGCAGGTTGCCCTTTTGTACTGGGCCCCTGCCTGCATTGATGCCTTTCTCTGCCCACAAGGAAATCTGCAGCAATCCGGACAGAGCTCCGTTGAGCTTGCTCACTCCCACTTCCTCACTCGCTAGTTCTGTTTCTCCCGGCGCTGCAGGCTGCCCTTTTGTACTGGGCTCCTGCCTGTGTTGGCACCTTTTTCTGCCCACAAAGAAATCTGCAGCAGTCTCAACAGAGCTCAGTTGAGCTCGGTCTCTCCCCCTCTCTCACCTGCTCGATCTTAATCTGTCCCAAACACTGATTTCCCAAACCGACTGCGCTATTCTGCGCCAGAAGCACAAAAACACATTTCGGCCAGGATGTGAAAAATGACAGCTGTACTGTTCATAAGGAGGTGTGAAAAAATGGCAGTGTTGAAAATCTGCCATGAAAATATTAAAAATTTGCGAAGTTACAAGGGTGCAAGGAAACTGCGCAACACACAGTTGTAACAGTCATTTTATGGACTTTCGTCACCACATTTTCAACATAGGTATTTTAGGACCTCTGCTCAGGAACAGTGTCACTGTCATTTTCTCAGTTATCCCGAACACTAATTTCCCACAGCGACCATGCTATTCTACGCTGGAAGTGCGAAAACACATTTTGGCCAGGATACAAAAAATGACAGCTGTACTGTTCACAAGGAGGTGTGGAAAAATACCAATATTGAAAATCTGGAGTGAAAATATTGTAAATTCGTGAAATTATGAGCATGCATAGCAACTGCGCAACGCACGCTCATAAAACAGTCATTGTTTGGATTTTTTCCACCAAATTTGCAACATAGGCTTTTTGAGAGCCAACCTCATGAACACTGGCACTGTCATTTCGTTACTCAGTCCCGAAAGGTGATTCCGCACAGTTACTGCAATTTACTGCAAAATCACCTTTCAGGACTGAATAACGCCATGACAGTGGCTGAATTCATGAGGAGGATCCCAAATTCCCCATGTTGAAAATTTGGTGCCAAAATTCCAAAAAATGCCTGAGATATGCACCAAGTTGAAAAAACCCTATTTGTGCCATTATACAGCTTACCAGCATTTCCTCAGTTCGCAGTCGGCTTTGAAGAGTGCAGATGTGTTCTCGGTCCACCAAGATCGTCGTACCAGACTCCAGAAGTCAGATGGGGTGGGGGGGTGGGAGGCAGTGCAGACGGTGGGCGGGTTGTGGCGGGGACTCACGAGGGACCTGCTTTGTTTACAGGGAAAAAAAAAACATTGCAGGATGGTTTTTTTTTACAGAGACAGTGGGCACGCTGGGGTGGGCTCCCAGCGTGCCATCTGATGTTTTTTTTGGGGGGCTGTAGCTGACAGGGGACTGGGCACCCCGTCAGCACTTGCAGGGGTGGTGGACAAGCCAAGGGTGATTGGGCACCCCTCGTCCGAACTACACATTGTGGGGGGGTATACATTATGCCAATGGGGAATTGAGCTCCCCTGTCCGGCAAATTCAGTTGGGAAGGGGGACTGAAGCTGGCATGATGCCGAGGGTATTGGGCACCTCGGCCACAGCAGAAACGCGTGGGTGAGGAGATTATGCCGACAGGGACTGGGTTCCCCGTTGGCAAACTGTGTCAGGGGTATGGGGACCGCCCTGCAATGATGGGTCACTCGCTCACTGCAGTGGAATGGCTGATGCTGCAATGACGAGGTGGCCCCTGATTGCAGCGGCTAAAATGTTTCAAGATGGTGGCACGCTGACTGAACTAGTGTCAGCAGCAGCATGCCAACCCATTGAGGAAAGCGGGCCAAGCCTCAAGAGGCAGTGGGAGCACTGGCCACAGCACTGCCGCACCTCCACAACCTGTTTCTGCAGCAAGCTGCCGCAACGTGTTTCTTGCGCATGTGCACAATCAACATAAAAATGTAAAAACCATGTGTATGTGCCAGTTTAGTGGTTAGCATTTCTGAACTACTGCCTGTCGCTAGGACTGTCATCAGTTGTCAAGGTAAGGAAGGGCAATAGTGAGCGCTATTTCTGGTCATGTTACCAGGATTTGGCTAATTGCAGAAGAGGATATGTTTTCAAGATTTTATAAATATAATAATATCTGAATGGAAGGTGTCAGATATGAAGAGATATCCCCATTGAGGATTGCTAATAAGTTCAAAAACCCACAAGCCCAAGGGCAAGTGGGATTATGAGCTAATTAGTTCCCCAAGATGGTGATACTTCACGAGTATCTGGGACTTACTAATCACTTGTTTTATATATTTCATGAAGTTGGTGTGTTTGTGCTTTAAATGTGTGTGCGGTTTTTTTTCCACGTATATAGTGTAAGGTTTTTGCTTAGTGTAGTGTTTTCCCATTGGGTAGCGGTGTCCCCCATACAGTGTACTCCCTAGTGCTTTTCTGTACTGTAGTGGCGTTTTCAGGGCTACAGTGCGTTAGCCTCAATCATTTCCCATACTGTAGTGGCCTCCTATAAAGGGAAGCATCCCTTAAGGAGATCAGAACGGCATGTGTATTGGCCTGGTGAGTGCCGCAGTGAGCGTAGTGTGGTCAGAAGAGGCATTTAGGAGCTTTGTGCATAGCTGGGAGTGGCGGTGAGCCATCTGCAATCAGGGGTGGCAGTGATGGGAGCAGCTATGAGAAGAGGCATCATCAGAGAGGGGCAGCATGGACATGCGAGCAGTATGGAGTGCAAGTGTGTGGAGACAGCATCAACATGGATGGTTTTGGTAAATATGTGACAGCTGGGGGCAACTAATGTGCTGTTTAGGTTAGGGATACTTTTCTGTACTTCAGTTTTTTTTGTTTGTTTTTGCACGGCTGTTGCTGGAGTCGATGTTACAACTGTAACTTTTTTTTGTGTTTTTCAGGTTGTTGGTATTTATTTTGATTACTGTTGCATGTGTAGTTAACGTGGTTGTTATACAGTGTATGTGTTATTAAGCTGGCTGTTACATGCGTTATTTGGTCATGGCTACATGTGCTGTAATAAGTTCAGGCACAGTGTGTTGCTTAGTTATCCATGTGTAATTAAGGTGTTAATAACACATCTGATGTAGTGGTTTTAGTTAATTGGTAGAGTATCTGCTAATTAGTTGTATATAATTTTACCTCCTCAGCTGGTGGTGTATATGGTTCCCCTTTGATTTGGCCGTCACTCAGCAGCACCGCACCAGCTGCAGCTCCTGTGCTCAACCTTCCCCGTCCATTCCATCAAAGGTCACATCGCAATGGGTACATACCCCGCACGTTGCAGAAGACCCAAGGGCCGCATGTGGAGGGAGCAGCTGGGTTACATCTTGGCGCGGCAATCGACGGAGCTCAGCTTTCAAGCACACTGGAGGATTGTTCGTTCCCCTTTTTTTTCATGGCCCGTCCTTGGTGCAGGTGTGCAACGCCCCAAGGACCATGATACGCATGCTTCCACGCATTGCACGTCCGACTACTGCCGTGCCAGCCCCTTTCTGTGTCGGCTGCATGCACCAGCCGCTAGCCTTCGCCAGGAGCTGCTAATGTAACAGCCGACAACCCCCACCCTCCCTGGAGGAGAGTCATCCTGGGACGCTCAATCCTCCTCCCCCCAGCCAACCCTTTGGCTCCTTGGGTTGCTCCCGACCCTGGGTCACCAGCACCGCAAGTGGTAAACCTACCACTGCGCCAACGGGCCAACACGTATCTGCTAATTAGTTACCATCAGATATGAGAAGATGCAGGATAATCGATCCTATGGAGCAAATCCCAAACCATGCAATGTCCATCCATCCATCCATCCATCTAATCTATCTGTGTCTCTCAGTTTTTTGAAGTTTATTGCTTTTGACAAATAGGACAATTAGCACATAAATCAAATTCTGGCTACAGAGTATAGGGAAGCATCTTCTACCAGTCAATTACAGCGGGATAACTTGACTCTGCCCCCCCCCCCCATATGTTACCACATATGGGGAATCCGAAGATGTCAAACATTTCTGAGGAATATACAGTTTTAGCTATATGCAGCAAAGCTATGGACTACAACCATTAATAATGCCCGTCATATGGAAAATGCCAACAGAGTCCATACTAGAAACAAAGTCAGGTACAATGGCCCAAAAATCAGAAGCTTCCTAGAAGTCAGCATAACAGGAATTAAACTTTTAAACTCATTTCTTATTATCTCACACAAACCAGTCGACTTTAAATCAATCAGCCTGCCTTTGAGTTAAGTTGCCATATAAAAGTCACTATGCCAATTGATCTGCACGCTAATAAATTCAACTGAAATAGTTATCAAAAATCAGGAACATTGCAATCTAGTGGCAGTCACCACCTTATCGTTTCAAAAAAACTTGGGCAAATTAATTCTTCGCTTTTATTTTGTAGGTTGCAAGTTGAGCTGGGGTGCTGTTGCACGTCTGTGGCTCTGTGCACAGCGGATTAGTGTGTGCGCACATAATGCACTATTGACCACGAAAAGGCATTCCACGAGGTGGCAGCCATCTTCCCCCTAGCATCTCTGCTAGAGGAAAAGGCCACTGAGCTTCCAAGACAAAGTCCATGTTTAAAGGGGAACTTTTTTCGCTATTCCAGTACTGCATCCCTATTTACGAGGTAATCGCTCCACAATCCCCCACTCTCTAGCTACAGTACTACCCATACTGAAATATAAGTTCCATCAAAGAGAACTAATTTAATTAGGACATCAACAGGTGAACAATATTTTATTAAGACAAAGCTTTTAATAGACGTAAGTTCCAGAACTCCCTCACTTATCACCTTCGGCTTCCAGCTCCACATGTGGGTGTTGAGCGCTAAAGTCCCTCCATGTAGCTTCAAGTCCCCCTCTCCCCTTTCTGATGGATCAGAAAAGATGAATCTTTTGCCTGAATATTGCAGATGGAGTTCTGCAGGATACTGTAGGCTGTGGACAATGCCTAATGCATGAACTGCATCCAAAAAAGTCTTTCTCCGCTTTGTGGTTTCAAAACTAAGATCAGGAAAGCACTGCAGCAAAGTTGCACCCCCGCCTCTGTAGTTAAAGGACTTTTAAGTTTTGGCTGCAATCTGGACTTTATCTCATATGTGTGAGTTGCTAGTTAACAACCAGCATCATGCATGGTTGTTCTGGGTCCGCCAGTCGCTGTCTAGGGGTTATGCGATAAGATTTCACAACCAAGCCATTTAAGCCCAGGTTCAGCAGCCCACTCAACAAGTTGGTGGTATAGGAGACCACATCTTCCCTGTCACCTCTGGGAGACCCAAGAGGCAGAGGTTCATCATGCGCATGCCATTTTCTTTATGTTCCAGCCTGAGATGCAAAAGTTTATTTTTTTTAAGACCTCCAGTAACTACAAGCGGTGTTTTGTTTGAAGTGTCCGTTGCTTGTTTAACCTCTGATGTAAGGCCATCCATGCGGCTTCTGGAGCTGTACATTTGTTGCTGATGCCCTCTATCTTCTTTTCAAGCTCAGTTTGCCTGCATGAGCACAGCGTTTGAAGGCTTCACCCCATTTGTTGTGCTGCCAGCCTGCCCACTCTGAGATCGCTGCTTTAGCGACTTGCCCAATTTCTCCTTGCTGCTCTCCTGTCCCGTCTGTTTGCAGGGGTTCCCCACGGCCCTGAAAAAGCGTCGTGTATGACATGAAACATTGGCAACTGAGTGTGCTGCTGTTTTTTTAAGGAGAACAAATAAATATAATTTTTATCACGACCTAACAGTGAGGTCTTCCTTTTCTTCGGTTTCCAGGTAGCTCCACTCCTTGTTTGTGTTCTGCATTAATGGAAGCTCCGGTGTGTGTCTTGGTAGCCAACTCCTTTATTTCTTCATTTAGTTACAAACTTGTTCTGTAGGATCTCAACAGTAAGTTATACAGATCAGTGGGTTATAAAAAAAAAAAAATAAGCAAGAAAAAACATATTAATTACTAATGTAGTGAGACTGCGAAGAACTCCCTCTAGAGCTTCTAACCCTGCTGCTAGCCACGCCCTATCTATCTCTGCATTATACAGGTGCAGTAGTGCCTGTATATTAGTGCTGTGTTGGGGTTTCATTAAAAATCAATTTTCATAGGGTTATTATCGTGGCTGGTTTATACCCCAGAACTGTAAAAAAATGGTACATATCTTCTCAACCCTAGGGTCTCTTAACTCCCAAATGTCAGGAGGATCAGTTATGTATGTTTGGAGATATGAGGGACCGCAACTATAGTATGTATTTTTGCCTGCTTTGCTAGCTAAATTTTTGCGCTCAGATAACTAAAGAACTGCTTAGAGCTGAGCTATGAAACTTTTACAGGTTTTGTAGATTTCATATAGGAATAGGTCCTTGTGGGGGTTTTGTTAAAAAAAAGAGTTTCTAGCTTAACTGTGATTAACTGGTCACACAGGTGTGTTAAAAAAACACAGAGAAAAACAGCTTAAACTACACGGATGCTTTTTACCCCATGTTCAACTTCTACACAAACAAAATCTTCAAGCTAGTTTAATTTTTTTAAAACTTTAAAGTAGAGGATAAGAGTTAAGCATTTGTGAGGGAGGGGTACTACGAGATTCACAATATAGTTTGTTGTTTAAATAAACTAAATAGTGATTAGTTATAATTAATTAAAATTAAAAATGACACAAAGCAGTACTTTAGAATTTTTTTTTTTTTTTTACACAATGTACTTAAAACATGAATATCTGTCAGACTTGCAGTAGGAAGGTTGTCTTACTTTGCAGGAACTTTGAAAAGTGTACGTAATTTTACAAAATGTACTCAAAATATGAGTGTTTGTAAGATCTGCAGTAGGATGGTTTTCCCACTTTGCAGGCACTCTTTGAAAAGTGTTTGTAATGGATGCTGCAGTGGAGGGAGATGGGGAGGGGGAGACAAATGAAGGCGTCTAACAACACGTATCAATCACTTCCACTTCAACTGTTATTTTAGGATGAAGGGGAAGAGGGAGCTTAGGGCTAGTAGGTGTGCTGAGTTGGGTTTTTGCTCTTATTCGAGGGCGTGGGGCTTGACTATATTGCTCGGGGTGGAGAGATGTAGGATTTTTGGGGGGCAGCAGGCTCCAGAGACATGGCCTACGCTCAATCAATGATACTTTTGTACTATTATTTTATTATAAGGAGGAGGAGAGGAAGGAGGTGAGGCTAGTAGGTGTGTTGGGTGGCAGGTTTTGCTCTGATCTGGTGATGGGGTCTCATATATTGTGGATGGTTGGGGGAAATAGAATTTGGCAGAGGGGAGGCGGCAGGTATCAATTATTTTATTTATTGATTTTTTTTGTATTATTTCTTTTACCCCTTACGTGCTCCACGGCAGCCACTCCTTCAGGCTTACCAAGGCTAACCTCCGACCCATCCATCCTCAGAGCCTCCACTCAAATCGCAGCCAGCCCCCAGGGTGACCAGGCATAACCCTATGCCGAATGGGTCCCCCTCCTCCGAGGGGGAAAGCACCAGCCAGGGGGGAGCCAACCAGCGCAACACTTGGCCCCAAGGGTGCTGCTGAAGCAGAGCGCTCGGCAGGACCTAGATGGCCTCAGAGAGCCGGGTAGCCGTCATCCAGTTGCCATGACGCGGTATTTCCACATTTTGAGTTGATCCCTCCTGCATGCATCTGGCAGTGCTCCTGGTCTCCACCAGAGGCCACTGCAGCACGACGACAACCCGCTACCCACCCCAGGAGAGGAAAGCAGTCCTACAGACGCTCAACCCTCTCCCACCCCTGCTAGCCCCCGACGTCCCAAGTCCGTTTCCGAACCCAGGTCACCGGCATGGGCCCAGGTAGGGGCCCAATTATTTTATTATAATGAAGGGGAGATTTCTGATTTTAGGATACCATACATCTGATTTAACATCCTAGGTGTTTTTTGGGATATCAGATTTTGAGGACCAATGTCCTATAATTCTAATACTCTAAAAAAACACCTCTCATCCCAACAATTTCTTAAAGAAAGGATTATTGAGCACACAACTTCTGATTACTATAAGCTGCATTGTTGTAATTGGTTTAGTAATTAGTGTGGTAGCATACGGTTTTATGTACTGTGGGTATGTGACTTTAGTTGTTATTATTTTATTAATTTATTGATTTACTGGTTTATGTTAAAAGTTTACTAATTTAGTGCCTATATTCATGAACATTAACTCCAGGTTTCATGCACTTATGCTACAAAAACAGGGGTCCAGATTAAATTTTTAATAATTTAGCACTACCACAGCCCTGGCTTGCTTCACCAACCACGTTTTCCGAAACACGGATGAAGGCAAACTTAATGGTGCCATCTTTGTGGATCTCACCAAGGCCTTCAACTTGGTGGACTACAACATCCTGCTAAGTAAGCCGAGTAGCTCTGGGTGCTCCACCATGTACACAGCTTGGTTTCGTGACTACCTCTCTAGTCAAACCCAGGCAGTCTGCACAAGGGGTGCAACCCCCAGCGCTCAGGGAGTCAACACTGGGGTACCCCAAGGATCCGTTCTCTGACCCATCCTGTTTTTGCTGTTCATTAACTCCCTTCCCAAGGACAGTATCACGTGCAACTCGCTACTGTACACTAATGACCGTATCCTGTATCAAAGTGCTAAGAACCCAGCAGAAATTTCAGCCACATTCACAGACAACTTTTGTGCCACCTAGCAATGGTTCCTTACAGACTCCTGGCTAATGCCAGGAAGACTAAGGCCATGCTGTTCAGATCAAAATCCAGACTAGCTAGGTCCGCTGGGGACACTACCTCTCTTCGCATCTATCTCCTGACGGCTCACCCCTCGAGTTACTGACTTCCTTTCAAATACCTGGGAGTCACCCTTGACCCCACACTGACTTTCTCTGATCACATCAGACTCACCGTCCTGCACATGAACCAGAAACTAGGAGTTGGATACAGACTCAAGGATTATATGACCCCAGGAGTCAGACTCAAGGATTATATGACCCCAGGGCACCTTACTCCCCCTGCTGGACTACTGCTCTCCTATTTACACGCAAGCCTCTTCCTTAGGACTGTACAGACTAAATACAACCCACAACATTTGCAGGTTTGCCTTGATGGCACCTTACTTCACACATCACTGCTCCCTTTACCAAGCCCTAAGATTGCTTCCCGCCTCAGGCCCACCAGGACTACCTCCTAGGCTGCCTAGTTGATAAATCTATCAGAGAAAAAGAGGTGTCCCCCCATTCCCCCATCTCAGGCCAAGGCTCTGTCACCAAGGCCTCCAGACCTTCTCTAGTCTAATGTTGCCTGCAAATCACCACATGTATGGGCCAGAAGGCCTTCTCTTTGGCTGCCCCAAATCTTTCGAACGGCCTGTCTGCTCCCCTATTTACTTAGGGCTCACACCCCTATTCAAATCCCACTACAAGACTTCCCTTACTGCTACCATCACCTGCAAATCCCACCCCCCCAGTTGATTGACAGCCCCTGTCCAAGAGAAGCCAGAGTGCCTCAATCAACTATGGAAATTGTTACGTGTGACATACTGCCTCTAGAAATTGTTGTTACTGTACTGAAATATGTAGGGCATTGCACTGCCGCTGCACCTCTGTGCACTTGACTTGTTTGTGCTGTGGTCACTTTATCCCCAATTTTGTACAAATCTGTACCATTTGTATGATTAAATGGCTTGATTGTGAAATCTGTACCATTTCTATTGTATTACTTAATGTCTCACTTGTGTACTGTAACTACTCGCTGTCACTTTACCTTTCGTACCCATTTCCTTTGTAGCATGTTTTGTGCCATCTTCATGGCTCAGGTCGTGCCTGAAAACGGTCCATTGGATCAGTGCACCCACCCGGTCAAACAAACAAACAAACAAATAAATAATACAATTTTACTCAAGAGAAAAGTTAAAGATAGACTAAGATCAGCGCAAGGGGATGAATTTGTAATACTTCCTCAGAAAACTACCACTGGGAGTTCTGCCTTTTTCTGCGCAGGCACAACACCCTGGAATACTGAAATGTCTATAATTTAAATTCCCTGTAATTTAAGGGCAGTAAACATACTAATTAGTATACACAAGTGAAAAAGCCTAGATAACAGAGCAGGATAACAAACCTACACTATGTTGCCTTACAGCAGAAGTGGGTTAAATTTCTTACTAACATCAGATGGTCCTTCTTAATTATTTAAATGTCTGTAAAGGTATGTTTTTTATCACCCAAATTGTGATGTGTATGTGATCTATAATTGTCATTCATATATATAGCACATTGTGTATGTTTTGATGTGTTTGAAACATGCTATGGGTTAGCAGACTAATGTATGTAAGACATGACTATTGTTCTGTTGCAATATTTTGTACCAAGGACCTCAGTGAACATGAACTTTACTCAATGGGCAATCTGTATTCATATGATCACTAAACTACATTAGTACTACTCTTAGTGTTTTATTTATTTATTTAGTTTTTGTTGACTGAATAAGTGCACTAGACATATTCTGCCTATTTTCAGGCACGACCCGGGGGAGGGGGCTACAGATGAATGCCAAGTGACCTTAAACCAGCTTAATCTGTTGGTGGTATTTTTAGTGAATATTAGCACCACTCTGCCTTACTAAGCCAATTCAGGAATTTCCCCAAGTTTTTTTTTTTTTTTCTTTTAGGGTCCAGTCCCCCCCCCCACCTTGCCCATAATGGAGCTCGGCCCCTGACCCGCGTGCCAATGCACCGTGTCCAGGCTTGCCCCTCTGGGCGGGTGCCCCCTCCCAATGGTCAATGGAAGCAAGCCCTGATTTACTCACAGCGTAGGGCCATGGGAGTGGGACCCCCGGCGGACACTGGTGGACGCGGAAGCGGCGGTGGAGTGGGGCGTCCATGTCTGGGGGATCAGAGATTTTGTTGCTGTGTTCCCCAGAGAGGTGGGGCATGCAATGACATCAGCATCTGTCCCGCCTCCCTCCCAAGCAGGCGCAAGCTTTGCTGGCGATTCGCCAGGCCTCTGCCAGAGGTCGCCAACAGGCCAGGCACACACACACACACGCGCACACACACACCCCCGGAGAAGGAGAGTCACCCCTCGGGCATTCTATCCTTCTCCGCCTGGCCAGCCCTCAGATTCCTGAGTCTGTTCCCAAACCTGGGACGTCGGCATCACAAGCGGTCACCTTGCCGCTGCGCCAGCAAGCTGGCTTAGTAATTTCCCATGTTATTCAATTGCACTTTGCTGAATCGAGTTAGGAACAGTTAAGTAAAGTGGTACTAATGCTGGAGGTAGTGCTCATAAATATAGGCCTGGATGCTGACCAGCCTGGTCCCTTTTTCCTGTAAATTCAAAAAAAGTAGTGGTAGGAGGCTGACTCAAACATACGCACAGTCGTGAAACCTTTTTAGTTTGGACATTAGAGTCTCGTGCATCAAATTCTGTGATGTTTTAATACATTTTTAATGTAATTGTCTGAGTGAATTTTGACGTTTCACAACTTTTATTTAGTTGCTTCATCAGGATTTAGGCATTCTATAAGTTAAAAAGGTTCCACCCTTGGGTGTCAATGTTGCCGATCACACCCCTTCTACTTAAGGATTCCTACTCTGGGGGGTGGACCTCAGGGGACGGGGCAGCACCCTGATTGCCCGGCTCCAATTCCCCATAAGGGAGTTAAAAACACATACAAACATACGTGAATGTGTTTACATGGTGTCGGGAACCACATCCCCTGAATATTTTACATTACACCCAGCAATTAATTCTGCATATCATGCTCAACAGGCTTTTTCTCACTACTGGCATCTCTGTATTCATTTGTTTATGCCTGAGCTCGATATTTGCAGGGCCAGATTAGGGCCCACTAAATGCTCCAGGAGCAAATTAGTGCCTGGAGCAAACCACAGGTCTATCAGAACATGCTGAGGCACACTGCAAGCACCAACTGCATGTTTCAATACACCAGTCAAGCACTATCCTGACTGCAACTGCAACCCCCAGCCACCTACTGGTCATAGGAGGTATGTGACTAACAGGGTGCTATGGGTCCTTCAGGAGCAATCTTGCTGTTACGGCCCATTAATGGCCACTGCGCCTCTGGAGAAATCTTTCAGATTCATACCTTAATAAGGAAGTTACCCCACAACACTTGCAAAGTGCTATGGGGTAATCTGAATCTCATTACGGTCTCATTACAGGCCAGGAGCAAACAGAGTCTACAACCCCTCCCCCCAAACAGCACCTGTCAAGGTTGCCAATACTGGTGGTCTAGTGCCCTCTGTCCCCACCAAACATCCCTGTCACCACGTGACACTCAGTCCCTGGTGTTCAGTGCCCTCCCCCCGAACACCCCCAATATACACTGAAACACATTCTAGTGTCTAATGATTCCCACTGTCCCTGGAACCCACCAGATATATGTTGAAACATTTTTCCCTTGTGTCCACTGATCCCCACCTACAGGCTCCTATCCCCCCCCCCACAATGTTCACTCTGTCCCCTGCGCCCAGACACCTCCCAACCCAGGGCCAGGCTTAAGCATAGGCAAACTAGGCAGCCGCCTGGGGAATCAATCATTGAGGTAAACAAAAAAGTTTAATTCTGTTCCATTTAAAAAGTTGCAATCTGTGTTAGTAAAGACTGCAGCCATGCAGGCAAAGTAAATTCTCTTTGCATCCCCCCCCCCGCGCCAACAGCCACAGATGCAGTAGCCAGTAGTAGTTCTTCATGGCATGCGCAGGCAG
Source organism: Neoceratodus forsteri (assembly GCA_016271365.2). NCBI lineage: Eukaryota > Metazoa > Chordata > Ceratodontiformes > Ceratodontidae > Neoceratodus > Neoceratodus forsteri. The sequence goes on along the minus strand of CM028130.1, from coordinate 957,278,573 downwards.
AAGCAGTTTTGGTGGAAGCATGGAGTGAGCACGAATGTGATGTAAGCCAGATGGGAGGGCAGACAGACCATCGTCGGGTCAGCAGCACTCACTGCGCTGGGGCCAGGATCTGGAGTGGGACTCAGGACTACTACTTATCACCAGACCAGTCAGGATATGCAGGCCAGAGAAACTGAGACCCAGGCTGGCAGGGTGTGGGCTAGCAGAGAGGAAGAGACTGAAACTTGGGAGAGTCAGGGCAGGGGGCCAGGGCTTTGGGCAGGCCAGAGAGAGAGAAAGAACAAGAACTGGGTCCAGTGGTATGGACATGGACTGGGCTGCAGGGCAGCAGCAACTTAAGATGGTCCTGGAGACGAATCGACAAGCAAGGTCAGTGACGGTGATGAATGGGGCAGGCCAAGCGGTCCTTATCTGCAGTCAAATTCTACGTTCATATGATTCTAAAGCAGCCAGCTAGCTGAGCTAAAAAAAAAAAAATTGCTGTTTTGTTTTACTTCTTGTTCCTTAACTTCCCAAATCCCCAGCACTAGTTTTGATTTCCCCCAGTTCCCACATCCCACATTCTGCTGTATTCCAGTGCCTGCTGCTATCAGAAAGAGATCGAGGACTTTGACTGAAAGACTGGAGATAGAAAGGTAACAAACCCATCTCCACAGAGGTCAGGGGAATGGAAGAGGCTCGGGGACTAAAGCGACCGCCCAGTGTAATTGTTGCCAGGTTTTGGATTGACTTTTTACTCATTTATTTCTTTTTTTTACTATTTTCAGGGTTGTCATTTTGTTTCTGTTTCAGCTAAAAGGGTTCTTTGTTTTTCAGTGTTTAGGGGATGTTGCACAGTGGTTTCATTTGCAGGGAGTTGGAAGCAAGCTTAACAAGTTAGTCGAGCAAAAGGAGCTTTATTATTATTTTTTTGTGTGTGTGCTATATAACAGTTGTGGTATCTGCTCGCTTTCCACCCTCAGCTCGTTGTTCTCTTCTAGAGGCTGTGAGCAGGGGAGCAGAAACAGCAGAGAGCAGCAGCACCGGGAGGCAGACAGCAACACAGTGATTTACTGCTGTAAACAAAGTTATCCCATTTGTTTTTTTACAGATAAGAAACCGGAGACTAAGGCCCGCTCACCCTCGCCTATCCCACCCACCCACCCCAGGGGCATCTAGAGGGAGACAACTTCTGAATTGTGCTAAGCACGGTTAAAGGGGCCACTAAACTATATTGACAACAATGCAGGGAGGATAGCGTCCATCAGTACAGAACCAAAGCAGTAGTCAGTAAGAGGGAGAGGAAGAGAAAAGAAAAAGAGATGGGAAGAAAGAAAACAAAGCACCAGGGGAATTTCCATAGGACTGTAGGAGAGGTCACTGGGCAGAACAGAAGAGGAAGATGTAGGGAGTAGTGCAGTGCAGTGGATGCGGCGCAGCAGTCTTCAGGAGAATGTTCTCGGTACTGAGGTGCTGCTCCATATGCAGGCATGTCTCTGGACTGAGAACAGAAGTTGCCAGTCTCCAGGCCGAGCTGGCTGAAGTACTGGCAGCCTCGGCCCCCAACCAGAGGTCACCATATCTGCTGCCACTACCACAATGGTTGCCCAGGCAGAGGGCTGGCTGGACTACAGTGGACTCATGGAGGTTGAGGGAGGGGATCAGAGGCATATCCCCCATCTGGTACAACTCAGAAATCCCTATGCTGTCCTGGAGAGGTGGGCAAGCCCCACAAGGGAAACCGAGGTTGGGACCAAGGGGGGATGAGCGGGTCCTCTAGGAGGGAGACCCAGGGGTGGGAGGTAGAGAATCCCAGAGGAAGAGGAAGCTATTCCTGGTGGGGGACTCAATAGTCTGGGGAATAAATCTAGGCACAAGAAGGGGGGTGAATCCAGAGAATCACTACAGCAGTAGTAAGGAGGGGGGCTAAAGGTCACTGTCCATTTGGGGACAAATGACCTTGCCAGGGAGAAGGTAAGCATAGAGCAGGTGCTGGAGGATTTCAGGGAGTTGGGTAGGCGCTTTGGGGAGGTAGCGGGATCCGTAACATTTTCGGAGGTGCTACTAGTCCATGGCAGGGGGAAGGCTAGGAATCTCCACATCAGTAAGTTCAACACTTGGTTGTGAGGAAAAGGGCTTTGGGTTCTTTGGGGACTGGGGGATCCACTTGGAGTGATGTGGGCCTGTACAAGGGGAACGGCCTGCATCCATCCAGGGAGGGGGTTGCGGTCCTCAATGCATAGTTTAAATGCTTCCTTGGCAAGCATTTAAACTAGCTGGGGGGGCAGCTGGGAGCAGGGAGATGTAAGCAGCCCACACCCACAGATCACAGTGGCTAGCAGGGTGGATCAGGAGGAAAGGTTGCTGACAAATATTCCTGAGCTCATTAAAAAGGGTAAGGTACAGGCAGAGAGGCAGCAAAGGAAAAAAAAAACAGATTTGGAAAGAGGAGACAGGAAGGCAATAACAGTAGTACAAGGGGGGGATAGGCAGCGAAACATGGACAGCCATGTATACAAATGCCCCCAGTCTGGGAAATAAAATCCCAGACCTGATGGCCTTGATGGCTGAGGCAAAACTGGACATAGCGGCAATCATCGAGATGTGGTACACTGGAAACCATGACTGGGAAGTGAACGTACCAATGTATGCTCTATTCAGGAGGATGGGAGGGGAAGGGGGGGTGTCAGGGAACATATTAAAGCAACAATGTTACAGAGTATACAGGGGAGGCAAAGGCACTTTGGATCACCCTTGAGTCAGGAAATGGCACAGGAGTGATCTACAGGCCTCCAGCACAGGGGGAGGAGGCAGATAGGGTATTAAAGGAGGAATTACACGAGATGGCAACAATGGGGGAGGTACTGCCACTGGGCAATTTTAACATGCCAGATGTGGACTGCACCATCCTGGCGGCAGCCTCTGCCAGGAGCCGAGACATCATAAATTCCTTGCAGGAGGCAGGCCTCAGGCAGTTGGTGCAGGAGCACACCAGGGACAAGGCAATTCTGGATGCTGTACTGACCAATGGGGACACGACCACGGAAATCCGCATGGATGGTCACCTCAGGTCGAGTGACCACCATACAGTGTGGTTTAGTATTGATGCAGCATCGCAGGCTAGCCACACAAAGGCAAGGGTCCTCGATTTCAGGATTGTGGACTTTGCAAGGATGGGAAGAGGGATCAAAGAAGTCCTGACAAGAAAGGAGGCAAGAGGAGGGTTGAGGAGCAGTGGGCACACATAAAAAGATCCACAGTGGAGGTGACAAATCAGTGCATTAGGCTGAGAAAGAAGAGCAAACGAAAAAACAAACCACTATGGTTCTCAAGGGAGGTGGCAGGGATAGTTAGGGACAAAAAGGTGGCTTTCAGAAAATACAAGGAAACACAGGAGGATGAGGATAGGAAGGTATACCTAGAGAGACAGAGGGAGTCAGGGAGGGTAGTAAGGACAGTGAAGGCGCAAACAGAGGAAAGATTAGCCCAGACGATAGAGGAAGGGGACAAGACTTTCAGTAGGTACGTTAGTGAAAGAAGGAAGGCCAGGGGAGGAATTGTAAGGCTCAGAGAGGAGAAAGGGGAGTGTGCAGAGGGAGACCTAGATAAATCATCAATACTTCTGTTCAGCATTTACTGAAGAGCGGAGGAACAGGGACACCAATTAGACAACAGACACAATGGGGGGAGACAGAGGTAAACACCAGTCAATTTACAGAAGAGAGGATCTTTTATTTATTTATTTATTTAAGAGATTTACCAGATAAGCATTCTGAGCGGGGCCCGCTGGTTTCCAGATGCGACCTGGGGAGCTCCTGAAGGAACTCACAAACATGATGGTGGACAAAGCGATAGGACCAGATGGCATACACCCCAGGATACTACAGGAACTTTGGAGGGAGCTAGCAGCACCACTGGCAGCCTTGTTTAATGGGTCACTCAATACAGGGGTGGTTCCAGAAGACTGGAAGTGGGTTATCTGTAGTTCCGCTTCACAAGAGTGGAAGCAGGTAACTATAAGCCGGTCAGCCTCAACTCAGTAGTGGGCAAAATTATGGAGGTGCTGCTGAAGGAAAGGACTGTGGAACACCTGGAATCCAGTGAAACACAGGATCTGAGGCAGCATGGATTCACAGCAGGAAGGTCATGTCAAACAAATCGACTTTTTTACCTGGGTGACAAAAGATGTGGATCAGAGGAAAGCGGTCGACATCACATGGGGCGCAATCAGCATTACAGTTTGGGAGGGGCTAGGCATTTTGGAAGGGGGAGTCTGTTTCATAAATGTCAGGAATCTGGGGGCCGCCAAGCCCCCAGAAGCCCTGGGGTACTAGATGCTCTGTGGTGCATTTTGTAACTTATTTTGATGCTAAAGAAGTCATATCTGAGCTCTGCTCCACCATGGAGGAGAGCTAAAAGATGAATTATTTAGGTTCAAAATGTCTTGTTCTAAGGAAAATTATCTGGCTGGCTGCAGGTTGAATACTATGTACAGTATGTGTTCAGTACCTGAGGCTAGCAAGATGCTGCTTATTACCTTGCTACTGTGCCTGTTGGCTTGTAGACCAAGGGTCTGGGGTCGTTAAGCCCCCAGAAGCCCTGAAGTACTAGATGCTCTGTGGTGCATTTTGTAGCTTATTCTGAAGCTAAGTAACTCATCTCTGAGCTCTTCTCCACCATGGAGGGGAGCTCAGAGATTAGTCATTTAGCTTCAAAATAAGCTACAAATTACTGTCAGTTATTACAGTCTCAGTTTAAACAGATGTGGCTGTACAAGACCAGGTAGCATCCACACAGTTTAGTTATGAAGTCCAGCTCCAACCTTTTTTTTTTTTGCAGGTCACTGCTGCTGCTCTCTCCCTCCTATCCAGAGTCAGCCCAGATCTCACCGATTCCCTCCCAGTCCCTATCTCTCTCAACTCTCTCAATGTTTTTTTTTTTTTCCACTAGCTCTTAAGAGCTTTTTACACAATCATTAACATCTTGAACAAACTGAATTGACAAAAAGTAAAACAAATCTGCAATCTCTGAACTGAGGAGCGCTGTGCTGCACACACCTCCTGTCTTAAGCCAGTCAGAAGTGAACAGTATGGTGCTGATGCTGCTCACATGCGCACCTAGTAGAGACAGGAGGGGACAGATTTAGAGGAAGGACACACACCATTGGTGGCTGCTCAGCAACCTCACTCCCCGTTGGTGTGTCCCAGCTGTCAATCATTTGGGACTTAAACGGTTGAGCATCGGGTCGCACATCTTGTGCTGGTGGGTCTGTTAGCTGACCTGGAGTTCAGTGATCCCATGATCCTGTACAGAAGTGCGGCATGCCACAGCCACATCTCCTGATCAGCCACCAACAGGTATGTCACGCAGACATTCTCAGAGTCATCAGAGCGCATGCTAGTCGCCGGGCATGAACATTACAGCTGAGAAGCTTGCCAAAAAAATAAAAAGGCACTCGTACATGTGTGGTGCACCCTGTCACTCGCCAGCCAGTTGGTGTGTCCCAGCTGTCAATCATTTGGGACTTAAACGGTTGAGCATCGGGTCGCACATCTTGTGCTGGTGGGTCTGTTAGCTGACCTGGAGTTCAGTGATCCCGTGATCCTGTACAGAAGTGCGGCATGCCACAGCCACATCTCCTGATCAGCCACCAACAGGTATGTCACGCAGACATTCTCAGAGTCATCAGAGCACATGCCAGTCGCCGGGCATGAACATTACAGCTGAGAACATTACAGCTGAGAAGCTTGCCAAAAAATTAAAAAGGCACTCGTACATGTGTGGTGCATCCTGTCACTTGCCAGCCCACTTCACAGACTGCTCTGTAGTGCTCCTTATAATAAAATTACAGCACCAGCGAGCATTGTGCAGTGCATAATTCCGAGAGGGGTTTGGGGGGGGGCTACAGCCTTCTTAGCCCCCCCTCGTTTTGCCCCATGTATATCGCCTACCTTGATTTCAGGAAGGCCTTCAACACTGTTCCACACAAGACTGGCTAATAAGACATTGGCCCAGTGGCACTGAGGGTTGAGGCATTGGACGCCTTACCTCGTGCCACCTGGGTTCGGGAACGACCTTGGGTCATCGGGGAGCTGGCATGGGGGAGGCGAGAGAGCAGGATTGAGCTGCCTAATGGCAGCTCTCCTCTCCCGGGGAGGTGGCCACCCCTCCGTAGTTCCGTTATCACCGGGTGAAGGTCCAGTGACAGGGCACAGGTGGGATGGGACGACACGAAATGAGGGTGTCTCGTAGCACGACATGCATATGCACATTACCACACCGAGACAAGGGGATGGGAACAGGGAGGAAAACGAGAAAAACCCTACAAACTACGTACGGAAAAAAAAAGACTGACTAATAAGTTGGGAAGCCTGGGGGTGGGCCAGAAAGTGGAGAACTGGGTTAGAAACTGGTTGACAGACAGAAAGCAGAGGGTGGTAGTAAATGGGATTAAATCCAAGGAAAGGGGGGTGTTCAGTGGCGTGCTTCAAGGATCAGTTCTAGGGCCAGTGCTCTTTAATGTCTTCATTAGAGACACTGCTGAAGGGCTGGAGGAGAAGGTTTGCCTATTTGCAGATGACACCAAGATCTGCAACAGTGTAAACACTCCAGAGGGGATCGAAAGAATGAGGAGGGACCTAGGAAAATCGGAAAAATTGTCCGAAGTGTGGCAATTAAAATTTAAGGCAAAGAAGTGCAAAATCATGCACCTGGGCTGCAGAAACCCTGCAGAGTTTTACAGAATCGGGGCGGGGGGGGAGGAGTTGCTGACGGTCACCAGAGAAGAAAGGGATTTAGGGATAATCATCTAAGATGGCCTATAGGTGGCCAAGCAATGTAACAAGGCTCTGGTGAGGGCCAGTGGGATGTTACGGTGCAAAGGAAGGGGAATCACTAGCAGAAGAAGGGAGGTGGTGATGCCACTGTACAAAACGCTGGTGAGGCCTCATCTGGAGAATGGGGTACAGTTCTGGAGGTGCCATCTTCTCAAGGACATAGAAAAGGTGGAGGTGGTACAGAGAATGGCAACTAAGATGGTGCGGGGCTTGTACCAGAAGACGTATGAGGAGAGATTAAAATACCTCAATACGTATACATTGGAAGAGAGGAGGGAATGTGGAGATATGATCGAAACCTTCAAGTATCTTAAGGACTTAAAGTGCAGGTGGGCGACATCTTTCAGTACAGGAGCTGTACAAGGACTAGGGGGCATGACATGGGATTGGAGGGGGGCAGGATAAAGGGGAATGCAAGGAAGATTTTCTTCACAGAAAGGGTGGTGGATGCATGGAATAGCCTACCCCAGGAAGCAGTGGGAGCTAGCACAGTGTGGGATTCAAATATGAATGGGATAGGCATAAGGGAACCCTAGAGGTGGGATTGAAAGGCGAAAGTCAATGACCAAGTAGGGTCAGTGGCCGCTGATGCAGGCAGGGAATACGGACAGGCTATGTTACTATGTAAATACTCTCCTGGGCTGGCCTGTCCTGTTTGGAATTACAGCAGAGTTTCTTTGTATCACAGCTCTGTATGATACAATACTGTGATAGAAACTCAAATCTAATTCCAAACAGGCCAGCCCAGCCAGAGCATTCATTCCCCCTCCATCTCCAGTCTGTTGTTTTAGTCTCAGCCCCCTACCTTTCTTGCAGGCAGTGGCATACAGCATTCCTGTTTAGTACCACCATACAGGTCGGCGTGAAACGGTAATACCAGAGTTAGGAAATTAACTATGATTTATCGTTCACATGAGTTTTTATTCTAGAGCCAATCCGTATGAATGGTGCTGCACTGCATGTAGCATGATGAGAGGGACCACTGCTGTTTGTGATGTGGAAAATCTTATGGAAGACAGTAGCTATCTGAGACCTGTAACACCTTCTAATGAGTGTGCCTCCTTTGGGATCCACTCATTCAGTCCAATAGCTAATTATCTAGGGTGTGGCAGCTCAACCTGCTGTCGCTGCTCCCTTTTGCTATAGAACTTTCCCACGCTAAAACCTACAGAATCTAGTGTTCCTCCCAAAAAAACAAAGACTGTGAGGTATGACCACCCGAGCCCAGCTTGATTGGCAGGGCCTTGATCCATTTGTGAGAATAGGGAGCACTGGATGGCATACTGCTGAGGGAGTGCGAGATTTTTAATTTATATCTGCCTTCTGTGCTGTTTACTGTCAAGCTTTGACCAGCAAACCATCTTTTGGAGCAGTTATCCCCCACCCCATGATGCTTGGTCTCTCGTTCAGTTTGTTAACTTCTTGGCATGGTTCGTACCCTAGCCATCCTGTGAGCTTCTCTCTTCGGATTAAGTTAAAGAGCTAGTGGAGCGAAAAACTGGCAGACAAAAATAATACAAATTTTACTAAGTAGCCAGTTGCAACTTTATATTTCTAAAATATTTTTTATTTCTCTTTTGCTCATTAGGATGTTTGCTATGTGATAATATTGTGCCAGATGTATGGAGCAGCTCTTAGCCTGGCAGCTGACATATCTATCTCTATCTTCCCACTACGTCATCAGCATTGTGACCTCACCGACAGTGACATCGCAGCTGACTGAGCTGGCAGCCACCGAGTGGCTTTTCCTAAGCAGCAGTGATGTCACAGTCAGTGAGGTCACAATGCTGATGATGTACGGGGGGAGGGGGGAAGAGACAGGGGACAGAAACAGATATGTTAGTGGCCAGGCAGAGTGCTGTCCCACACATCACACCTACTAACATCAGGTAAATAATCTTCTAATTAAACAAAGAGAAAAGTAAAAGTACCTCAGCTAGAAAAGATAACAGCTAACTGCTTTAAAAAAAAGTAGTTATGCAAGAACTTACCGTAACAGTAGATGTTCGAGAGGCGCTCCTGCAGTAGGTCATAACCATTAGGACTGCGCCCCCTGGCATCAGGACCACATGGCAAACTTTTGCTAGCAATGTCTGGTGGAGGACCGCCCACCCGATTTCTTGTGGCCGACATCAGCGTGACCCTATATAGTGGACGGTTCCCGCACCTGCCCTCCAGGTGCGACAGGAGAAGCAGATGAAATCCTGAAGCCCATCCAGAAAAGACTGCAAGAGCATGTAGAAAAGCTGGGGGAAGGAGGGAGGGAAAAAGTTGACCTACTGCAGGAACCTCTCTCGAAGATCTACTGTTACGATAAGTTCTTACGTAACTGTACTATCTTACTTCGAGAGGGTTCCTGCAGTAGGTCATAACCATTAGGGCTGAATCCCAAGGAGTCACAGTCAATAGGACAAACTGAAGCAAAACAGGAGAAAGGTCTGCTGAAAGACCAGAGTAGATCTAGGACAGAAGGCCCTGCAGGACGGCTAGGCGGAAACCCGCCCTACACCTAGAGGTAATGTACAGACTGTAATGTTTAATGAAAGTGTGGATCAAACTCCAGGTTGCTGCCGCACAAATGTCTGCTGCGGAAACATTCTTAAGGAAGGTCGCAGAAGCAGCCATACCCATAGTAGAGTGGCCTCTGACCTCCCCTGGAAGAGGTTTGCTGTACTTTTGGGAACAAAATGGATGTAGTTAGCCAACCATTTGGACAAGCACCGCTTAGAGACTGCAACCCCAGGGTCTTTGGGGCAAAATAAACAAACAACTGATCCAATTTACGGACGACCTTGGTCCTGTTACCATAACAACGTAAGATCCTGTGCACATCCAATGTGTGCAGAAGAACGTCACCCTTATTAGAATAAGCAGGGTAGTACACCAGCAGTTCAACTGTCTGGTTTAAGATGAACTCAGACACCACCTTGGGAAGAAACTTAGGATTTGTGCGCAGAGCCACCTGGTCTCTATGAAAAATTAAATAAGGCTCCTTACACATCAGGGCCTGAAGCTCAGAAATCCTCCGAGCAGAAGTAAACGCAACTAAAACAGTGCTTTCCAGGACAAATAGAGCATCTCACAGCTTGCTGCTGGTTCAAAAGGAGGCAATGTAAGCTTTTCCAAAACAAAATTCAAATCCCAAGGTGGGGCAGGGTTGAAGATGGGGAGCTTCAAGTGGAGGATCCCCTTCAAAAAGGTTTTGGAGGCCTCCAATTGAGCAACAGTTTTCCCGTCCACCAAAGTGTGAAAGGCAGAGATAGCAGACAGGTGGACTTTCAACGAAGAGTAGCAGAGTCCTGAATCAGACAAGTGCAAAAGGTACTCCATCACCTGGGGCACTGGGCAGGAAAAGGGATCCCATCCCTTCGAGGCCACCCAAATGAAAAAACATTTCCATTTCATAGTGTAAGTAGACCTAGTGGAAGACTTCCTAGCCTCTGCACCAGAACTTGGGTGACTCGGAGACTCCAAAGCATGACACAATTATGTCTGAAGGAGCTACGCATGAAGATGTAGGGACCTGAGGCGCGGATGCACCAGTCTGCCCTGATCCTGCGTTAACAGGTCATGCCGAAGAGGAAGAGGTACTGGGGGTTCCACGGCCAGCTGCTGCAGGAGTGGAAACCAGATCTGCCTGGGCAAAAGGGGGGCTACCAGCAACATTTGAGCCCCTTCTGCCCGACGCTTCGGCAGAACTCTCTACAGAATGGGAAAAGGCTGGCTGGCCCAGTGGCGTGGAGGGCTGAGGCGCTGGATGCCTTACTTTGTGCTACGCTGGTGACCAGTGTTCTGGAATAAGCATGGACTACTGGGGGCTGGCAGGGTTGGAGAAGGATTAAGCATCTGTAGGACTGCTCTCCTTCTCCGGGGAGGTGGGACATTAGTGGTCGGTGCTCGACTGACCCCCGGTGGAGACTGGGGGGCAGTGTGCTGACACTGCAGACAAGGGGCGGAGATGGGGCAGACGCCTGGGAGGAGTGCATGCAGATCGTGGGCGCTCCTTCCGTTGGCATCATTCCACACCCCTCCCTGCAGATGAGGAAACCAAAGAAATACCATAACAGCATGAAGGCTGCCCCGACGGTGCCACCACGGATGCACCCAAGTTAGCTCCCTCCTGGGCCTGCCCTCCAGGTCTCTGCAGTCGTGGGGTAAGTATCCACTGTGATGCGGCCTGGGAGGGCTGTGGCGGGGAGGTCTGAGCTCTGGCCGCCTCCAGGGCAGCAGCTGTGAAGGCTGGCTGAAAGGGGGGGGAACCAAAAGCACAACCCCTCCCAGCTGAGGAAATAAATAGAAAACAAAAAAAAAAAATGGGAAAAGAAGGGAAAGCGTACAAGTATCTCCCTGTCGAACAGAGAGATAGCATGTCTAGCCAGATAACACCAGGCCCTTGAACGAGCAAGCAAAACTTGGGAAGTTTTGTGTTGAATGGAGAGGCGAAGAGATCTTCCTCAGGATGCCCCCAACAATGGAACAGATGTTCTGCCACTTCCTGGTGAAGTTCCCCTTCATGACCTTGAGCTGAGGTTCAGCTGAGGCTGTCCTCCAGGACACTGAATGCCTGGAATGTGCATGGCTGTGAGATGCAGACCGTGCTGGACTGCCCAGTACCACACCCTCTTCGCCTCCCTGCACAGGGGGCACGATCGGGTACCTCCCTGCTTGCTGATGTACCAGACCACACACATGTTGTTGGTCTGTACCAGCAGTGTTCCCGTAGAAAGTAGGGGCTGGAAGACCTGAAGGGCATACAGGACCACCCTCATCTCCGGACTGTTTATGTGGAGAGCGGATTCCAGCTAAGACCATGCCCCTTGGGGCAGGAGTCCCTGGATAGTCAGCATGCAGAACCTTTTGTGTCCCACATAAAGGTTCAGTTGGCTGAGGTCCAAGATAGGCCTGAGGTCGCCTGTCTTTTTGGGGACGAGGAAGAAATGGGAGTAGAACCCTCTTCCCCCTCTGTGCCCAATGCACTGGCTCTATGGCAGATTTTTTTCAGTAGAGCCAGGATCTCGTCCCTTACCAGAGGCATCTGGTTTGAGGGATAATGAGATCGGCCTGGAGGAGAGTCTGGAGGCCTTTCCAGAAACTTGATGGTGTGCCCTTTTGCAATTAGTTGTATGACCCAGGAATCCAACGTGATGCCCTGCCACTCAGCGAGGTGAAGGGCAAATCTCCCCCCCCCCACTGGCTCCACACTGCTTGGAAGAGGAGGCGGGGGATGGCAGTAAGAGTCAGGAGGTGGAGGTGCGGGAGGGAAGGTTTCCTCCCATGGCTCGCTGAGCTTTGGAGGCAGAGGGGAGGTGATGGTCGACCCCGAAGCTCTCCTTTTGGTCTGACGCCTAGAGAAGGGTTGCTTGTTCTGCTGGCGCCAAAAGAGCTGTTTAGACTTGAAGACCCCCTTATACATGGACCTGACTGACCTCGGGGCCTGCCCACTGTTCTGTAGGCCCAAAATTATATCTTTAGTGTCTCCCCCAAAGAAGACAGATCCTCGAAAGGGGGCATCTTGTATGGCTGCCTGTACATCTGCGGAAAGCCCAGAAATATGCAGCCAGGTGTGACGCCTAAGGCAAACTGCCATGGCAGTACAGCAAGCTACTGCATCTATGGAATCGTAGGTGGCTCTCAATGCAAGTCTACAAGAAATCTTAGATAAAACACAGGGTCTTGGTGAGTTCCGCCTTAAGGTCAGAGTCCTCCACGGTTGAGCCACAGTGGCCTTTTGATAGGACACCATGTGTGTTATGTAATTCAAGAAACATAGTAAACATGTAGAAGAGGCATAGACCTTGCACACAAACTGGTCTAACTGCCTCGACTCCTTATCAGGAGGGGAGGTACTCATATGTTCGGGTATGGAAGTACAATCGTGAGCCGCAGCTATCATGACAGAATCTGCCTTGGGTTGAGAGCGTAGATAGGGTACGCCCTCCAGCGTGTGATAGATCTGGTCTGCCTTTTTGGGAACAGCTGGGATTGAGTGAGGTAACTGCCAAATGCTGGAGGTAAGATCCTCACGAGGGGCAGTCCAAGGAGGAATCAGAATGGGTGACGCTTCTTCCAGGTCTAGGTGCTCTGCTAGAAGCTTGCGTTTAGGGTCTTGCTCCTCTGCGTTTTATCCGTTGGCCTGCTGAAGGACACAGAGGAGTTCAGTGAAGGAGGGATCTTCTTAACCTTAGCCCCCATGGTTTCAGATTGCTCTCCGGAAGAAGGCAGAAGAGTCCTCCTCAGATTCTGAGGACTCCTCCCTGTCAGAGGTCCTAGCTCCAGTTAAAATGACCTCTTGAGTAGCCCTTCCTGAAATGTGCACTGTGGCAGAATGGCTTGACCTATGAGAACCCACGGGTGACAAGGAGCAGGGGGTGGGGGTAACCACCGGGGCTGGCAGTCTCTTGTCCAAGTCAGATACCAACTGGGGTCTGGTTTCCTGCCACTAGGTCTGAAACATGGCCTGGAGGTCCTGCTGTGGTTAAGGCTGGGGAGGAGGAGGCTACCCCGGCACTTGAAATGGGGGCGAAGCATAGCCAGGCACCTAATACCCAGGGTAGTAACCATGGGCGAAAGGTGCCGTCGGGCCCGAAGGCAGATAACCTGGTGTCGGAAAGCCCGGATAATGCGGGTAGCCCAAAGGGGGAGCTTGGGGGATGCCATACTGGTCCAGAGGAGGTCCCTGAGGTCTCAAAGGGGGAGGTGGGGAGGAGGGACCTGGAAAAGCATCCGGCACCGGATAAGCTGACATCAGTACATCTGGCGTGGGGTTGGCGTCAGAGGTGGCTGTAGGGGCCCTGATGGAGGCTCCAATGGTAGGCTACCAAAAAGGTCTGCGGGGCACCAGGTGTCAGAGGCATGGTGCCTAATGGAGGGACCCCCAGCGTCGGGGCAAAAGAAGGGCCCGACGGGAGAGGAAGGTCCTTGGGAGTCGGCGTGGGGAACGACACAGACGTCAGATTCCCAGGAAAAGGATCCGCAGGAGTCTCGGGGGATACCTGCACTGGAGTGAGGGAGGGATGTACCACATCCAGGAGACCCTCTTCCCCCTCCATCCTGGATTGAGGGTTGGGGACAGGAGGTTCCACCAGGGAAGGCGGAGGGGAAGATTTCTGCTCAGGAGTAACCTGGCAGAAGGGATGGCCATGAGAGGTCAGCGAGCTCGGCCGGGCGTCGGGTGATCCGACGTCAGCCCCCACGGGGGGGTCAACTGGGTGGTCGCCAGAGTCCCCGGTGGATGACTAATCGGTCGCTAGAGAAGGTGAGAGCGCCATGCGGTGGAGGATGAGCCCCCATCCGGCTTATCGGCTAATGCCATGTGGGTTCCCTCTGGGCGGGAATCTGTCTTACTGACGATCGGGCGGGCTCCAGAAGAACCGGAGTCCGGCTTACTGGAGGAGACCGTGCGACCGTCGGAGGCCCAAGCGGGCGACTTATCTGTCACGGATCTAGGTTTGGAGCCCATTTTACTGGGCTTGGAAGTAGAGGAGGTACATGGAGAACCCAAGGAAGAAGCCTGGACTGTCACTAGGGAAGGCGGCGGAGAAGCGACCTTGTCCTTCGGTGAGACTGTGGTCTTGGGTCCGGTGGCCTTGCTGGAGGAGACTTGCTCCTGGTCCTCCAGACGCTCCCACTCCCAGTGTTTCTCTTTTTCTTTCTGTGCTCTGAAGAGGGTGAAGAAGCAAATTCCCTCAGCTTTTGCATCTCCTCCTCTAAGGTGGACATCCTGGACTTGAGATGGACTTCCAGTCTCTGCTGCCTACATTTGAGTGTGGCCGGGTTGAAGGGCTTACAATCCGAGCAGGCCTCTGTGTCATGTCCCAGGCCTAGGCAGATGAGGTAGAGTTTATGGCCGTCCTTGTGAGGGGATCTGTGTGCCGTACGTCTCACACTTCCTCTTGGTCTTCAGAGTCTTGGGTGGAGAAGACATCAAAAAAAGGAAGCAGACAAACTATTTCAAGAAAATAAAGAGTATACTTAGACAAAATAGTGATCAACTGGAGCAATGTTCACCGCGAGGTTCTTGCACAGGTCAACGGTGGGAAAGAACTGGAAGGCGGGTGTGGGGACCGCCCGCTATAGAGTCACACTGATGGGGGTCTTATGAATGCAATTTTTTTTTTGAGGGAGGAGAGTTAAAAAAAAAATTCTGGGGGGACACCATTTGCAAGTTTGCCCAGGGATGCCACTTACCCTAAGGCTGACCCTGCCCCTACCCTGACAAGCCCACCCAACTATAGCCCACAACCCCCTCAGCAACCAGCCCAGATCATCCACTCACTTCCACAGCTGTCTTCCAATTGAGCAATCATATGCCTATTGTAATAAACTGACTAAAGTAGGTGCACGATCGCAAACTGTCAGTTCGTGGCCAGGCACTGAAGTGAGCAGAGTTTCTCTATTGGCTGTGGGGGTACACTGGGATCTGGCAGGCTTGCCGGGGGGGCAGACCTAAGGAGGGCGCTGGGGACAGGGTGTGTGGTGGGATTCGAACCTATTGGGGGGGGAACCACTGGACACCATGGGAAAATATTTCAACAGATCATGGAGGGGGTATAGAGTGGGGAGGACCCATAGGACACCAAGGTACAGTATGTTTAAATGTATATTGGGGTGTTTGAGGGCCATTAGTAGACACTAGGGTGTGTTTAAATGTATATTGGGGGATGTTCTGGGGTCAGGGGTCCAGTAGCCATCAAACAACTTTCATTACCATGCCAGTGCGGTGTTTGGGGGCAGGGGCTGTGGTTAGGGTCTGCAGTCCGCAAGACTTAGTTTGGGCAGGCACTAAATAGTGTGCCACTAACAGTTACTTACCGCCTCTCCAAACCTTCCAGCATGCCATGCGTCTATACACAAGGCACAATCAACTGCTTTGCACAGGTGCACTGGCATGCTATAGGGCCAATCACAAACTAGTTAGCAACTTGCTAATCATGCCATCCAGTATCACATTTTGTGATCCTTCCCTACTCGGGGTTGGGGGGGGAGGCCATGACGGCCAGTAAGTTCAATGTTTACCAAAGCACAGCATATGTTTATCCTTGTATCAATTTATTTGTCTCACTTAATTTTGTATTTTTCTACTTTCATTTGTATACTATTTGCTCATAGTACTTCTTCTCCTGTGTAACTCCCTCCATCTGCTATGCCAAATACTTACGTTTCCTTGCCACAGTTCACACACTGCTGAATGTTCACTCTCCTGCCTTGGGGAGGGGGGGTCCAGTTTGACCACAGTTTGCAGTGACAGGCAGGCGGCTGAACTCTCAAACACACAAGTGACACTTTCCAGTGGTGGCCTCCCTCCCTTCCCATCTAGGAGTTGATGGCATTATCTCTGAGAAGCTGGGGCGGGGGACACCAAAGACCAGTTTGAGCAGTTTAACATTTTATAGCAGGGCGCACAGTACCCTAGTCCAAAAACATAGGATTGTTGGTGATGGCTTGATCTCTGTCAGGCAAAGCTGATGACACCACACATCCCAACGCACTTCGGACACTGCAGGCAGGACTCAAGGAGCTGTAAAAACACTTGGTGGACACAGCATTTCACAACAGTCTCAAAAGGAATGATTTCAGTCAAAACAGAACTTGCATGCAACCAGCAACAAATTTATTTTAAGTCACTGTAAAGTCTCAAGCCACACAATTTGTAGGGAGATCTCCACACATATTTAGAGTTCATTTTAGCTTGCAGATAACAATGGTCAAACACCATGGCACCATTCCTTCTTGGGGGGCTTTGGTGTTTGAACCCAGAACCAGTTATCTAACTCTTTCTCCCTGTGAGCCAATCGGGCTCCTTTTGTTTTACTAGCTACTCCCTTCAGCACTCTATGGCATTCTTTACACAGACTCTCTGCCAATGACAGTAGGGCACTTGAAATGAACTTGACCTTGCTTTTTCCTCTGCCAGGGCTCTGATGTCAATTTCTGGGCACAGTCCACTCTTATTAGGCTGTCCCGGCCTGGCAATCCTCAGGCAGGGTTTGCACAGGCTGGCGGTCACCATACCCTCCAAATGCAGTCCCTCCTACCTCTTCCAGCAGCTCCTCTCGGGGTGGACACAGCAAGGCAATAGGAACGGACACCACTCCAGTTCCTCTGGTCCACATCTCTGCCATTCCGCTTCCCAGGCCTGCCATGACAGCCACCCTTCCAGCCAGTTTCTTCACAGAGCTGAATGGGCTCCAATCTCTCTGGGCTCTCCTTCAGTTTACACCTTCAAACATTAGTGCCTTCCACCAGTGGGTAGGTGGGATCCCTTGCTGCTAACAGGGGATCCGGTGGCAATCTCCCCACCCCGACCCCGGCTCCTCCAGCCCGACTGGCGGCCCGACCTGGCCCAAACTTTGCGCAAGCCTCAGCCCGCTCCTCCTCGTACACTCCCTTCTCAATGACTCTCCAACTGCAAACTCCTTTGCGCACCCAGGCCACACCCTCAGGCCAGCCTGGCATCATTTCTAGTAACCCCCACATGGCACAGGGGTTACATTTGTGATTTATGGATAAATGGTAAAATATTTAATATTTATGTGCAAACATAACTGATACTGCTGGGAGTACCTACATTCATATGTATGCTGATGATAGTTATTTCTGCATCTGGCTTCTCTTCACATGATCTTACCTCACGGCTTCAGCTGGATTTCAACAATATTCAGTGCTGGTTCCAGTCTAACAGACTAAAATTCAATGCCCCCCCCCAAAAAAAAAAACAGTCTCCATGACTTCTGGCACCCATCAGAGGCTTTCTAGGCTCACCCCTCTCCCTAAGCTGGTCCAGTGCCATAGAGGGCTGAGGCGCTGGACCCCTTGCCTCCTGCCACCCTGGCGACTGGAGTTTAGGATCAAGCTCAGGCCACTGGGAGTCTGCTGTAGTAGGAGAAGTTTTTTTTTGTCAGAAGTATGGCAGCTCAGATTCAATGCAAAGAAGTGCAAAGTAATGCACCTGGGAAACAAAAACCCAGGGGAAGAGTACACAATGGGGGGGTATTAACAACAACAAAAATGGAAAGGGACCTGGGGTAGTCATATCAGGTGACCTAAAGGTGGGCAAGCAATGTGAGAGGGCAGTAAGGAGGGCTGCGGGGATACTGGGATGCATAGGGAGAGGCACCACCAGTAGAAAACAGGAAGTTGTTGGCCCTCTGTACAGGCAGTTGGTAAGACCACATCTGGAGTACTGCGTGCAGTTCTGGAGACCCCATCACCGCAAGGACACAGACAGGATGGAGGCAGTCCAGATGACGGCAACTAAAATGGTGCAGGGTCTACAACAGAAGCCATACGAAGAGAGACAAAAGGAGCTTAATACGTATACCCTTGAGAAAAGGAGGGCAGGGAGGACATTATAGAAATCTATCTCAAGGGAAATCAACAAAGTCCAAGAGGGTAGCATCTTTCAGAAAAAGAGATGTGCAAGAACAAAGGGACACAATCTGAAGATGGGGGAGTGGTGGGGACAGCTCGGGGGCAATGTGAGGAAGTATTTTTTTCACAGACAGGGCGGTGGATGCATGGAACAGCATTCCTGAGGAGGTCATGGGGTCAAAAACAGAGGGGGAATTCAAGAATGCATGGGACAGACATAAGGCAGTTCTGGTGGGGGTAGGAAGAAGTAGGCTGTTGGTTAACTAGGATCTGCAGCTTATCCAACAGGTAGGGAAATGGGCAGACTGGGTGGGCGAAGCGGTCATCATCTGCTGTCAAAGTCTATGTTTCTCTGTTTCCCTTCATTTCACACCCTTGATGGTGCTATTATTGAGGAGGTAGCCCCTTTTAAGTACCTCAGGATCTGGCTTGAAAGTCATTTTGATTTGTTGCTTTGCATTAGACTGTCCCCCTTGTACCCACCACTGTTCACTCTGCTCTGCCCTTTCACTCTCCTCTCTTGCTGCCAGGTGCCTTTCCCATTGTGCATCTTTATATCCCAGTTCTGGTTCCCTTCCCTCCTACCCTACATCCCTCAGTTTTCTCCTACCCTCAGCGCAATAATACTTCCCACTCCCTCACTATTCCTTCTAGAAAATCTACTGGTCAATCTGTTTTCTCATACTGCTTTCCTAAACTTTGGTCTTCCCTTCCCTTGTCAATTTGTTCTGCCTCTTCAACTTCCTCCTTAAAGTCTCTCAATACTTTTCTTCTCCCTCCTGCAGCTGTCCGCGACTCTCTTTCTCGCCCCTCACCCTTAAATTCTGCTCTAACAATTTGTATCCTTCATTACCTCTAGATATCTTATTTATTTGTCTGAGGTGATCCTGCCTTTGTACAGGTCACTGGTCAGGCCACACTTGGGAGTACTGCGTGCAGTGCAGGCATCCGTTTCTGAAGAAGGATATCAGATTACTGGAGGAGGTACAGTGCAGGGCAACAAAGATGATCCAGGGATTGGACAAACCCTACGAGGACAGGCTGAGCGAGTTAGATATGTACACCCTGAAGGAGAGGAGGGATTGGGACGATGTGCTCGAGACCTTTAAATATTTGACGGACATAAACAAGACAGGTACAGAAAGGGTCTTTAAGTTGTCGAGGGGGAGGGACACAAGAGGGCATGGTCTCAGATTGGAGGGGGAAGATACAGGAGAGAGATGAGGAGATTTTTTTGACGGAGAGGGTTGTGGCTAAATGGAACACTGCCTGAGGAGGTGGTATCCTGTAAGATGGTGGGCGCGTTTAAAAGAGGGTGGGACAGCGTGTGTGTGTGTGGTGGGGGTAATTGGGGGCGGGGAGAGGAGGGCAGCTGCAATGTAGGGTGCTAGCTGCGCATTCAAGCAGACTTGATAAGACCATGAGGCCTGTTTCTGCTGACAGATTCGTATGTTCATATCTTCAATTTCTGATTATGCTCCTTGATATACTGTATTTGCTGTACATGATTTTTCACATCCCCTTCCCCCAGGATGCATCTGGAAACAAGCTGTTAGCAGCTCAGCAAATCTTTCCTGGTGACCCTTTTGAAATATATACGTAAATACATACTGTATATACTTACATACATACCTGTGTGGAGCAAAGACAGTAGATGCTGTTTAAAACATGAAAAAATTGTACAATTCACTTTGTACAGAAACTCTTTTTTCTCATTTCTGAGGGCTTATTAGCCTGCAGGGACAAAGCCACCGACTCCAGAATGACATGACTTCTTAATGGAAGCAAGAGGATCATCGTGGTTGGTGCATCTATCAATTTATGCTGGCACTCTGGGGTAAATGTAGAAAGACGCAGCCAGGCCCTACAGCACACAGACACGGTTGCATCTTTGGCACAAGCGCTAGAATTACCCAAGTTCAAGGCCATTTGCAGTTGTTGCTTGGCAACCATGCAGCCAATATCCCTAAGGGTCCTGACCTCAGTCTGGTGAGAGGCTGCCAGCAGAGGGGAGAAACTCCATCATGAAGCCAAAAAGACTGTGACCGCATCAGGCCACTACATAGCTTGACTGATGAAGGCCCCAGGTGGCTGCTGAATAGACTTTCTTGGCCATGAAGTCCTGCTTCTTGGAGTTCTTGCCTGGTGGTTTATCCACATATCTCTGCCCTTTCATTTTCTGGAAGGCTTCGTCAAACACAAGACAGTCAGCCAAGGAGTGCTCAGAGAACCCAGAGAGGCTCATGACAGGGAACTTATACTTGTGGACTCAGCAGGTGGGGGGTGCCAGAGGATGTACAGTGCTGCCAAAGACTAAACATTGACCCCAGAATAGCCTCTGGCACTGGAATACCACTCTTGAGGAATCATCCCCTTCCAGGTTGTCTGTGAAGGGGGTAAGATACCCTCTTCTGGAACAGCTCCAAAGTCAAGGTCTTGGACATGTGCTGCAGGAGGGTGGCAAATGAGGTTGCTCACTCTGTGAGGGTTGACCACTGGACAAGTCAAGGCTGAGTGGTTGACCTCTACTGGAGAAGACCATTGAGGACTCATCTGAATTGGAGTCCCCTTCAAACACAGGACTAGAACATTTCTCAGGTGTGTGGATGACCCTGGTATCCGGGGTGACCACAATCGACAGGCATCCAGGCAAACTGGACCCCAGACAGGACTCTTTGGTGACTGTCCCCCTCCTCAGCTACAGAGGATGTGGCACCACAATGACAGGTCAGACAAGCAGGTGACGCTGCAGCTGGCTGGACCTTCACCAGGAAGCACTGACCCCAAAAAGTGGACTGAAGGGCCAGGAAGCACTGGCCTGCCATACCCTGTACCAGCAAGTTTTCTCTTCTGCCACAGGAGGTCCTTGTAGTGTTTTCTAAATTGATGCCGTCAACTGTCCTCCAAGGAGGATGAAGAACTTGACTGTCATCAAAGGATGCAATGACCCAAGTGGAAATAGGATGAACAATGGGATTGTGGACTTGAGGTTAACCACTGACCTCCTCAAAGATAACAGGAATCCACCTGCAGGGCTGTGTAGACTACATGCTTAGGCAGCGTTAGTATGATGGACTTCGTAGTAGGCACTGAAGGGGGGGGGGAGGACCGGTGGAGGTGATCGGAGCACTACAGTAAATAAAGACATTTAGCCTAACAACATTTCGCCTATGACATTTGGACTAGTGTTTGTTTGGCCCAAAAGACATTTGCTCTAACACGGCAGCTTCAAGGCCGCCTCATTTACTGCTCAACTGCCTTGTAGTACGCTTACCATTCCATTGCTGGTGGGTGTTGAGGTTGTTTTCGCCAGTCGTCACTTTAGAAAAAATGTCATTAGGCTGAATGTCTTTTTACTAGCTGTCATGGAACCAGAGGTGGTACCAAGACCTGCTCGTCCAGAGGTGCCAGTGAAGCCCCTTCCCCAGCCAGGACTGGAGCTGGAAGAACTGAAGTACTAAAGATCAACAAAGCCTTACCAACCTCCTTGTCCTCCAACTCTGGGTCAACTGGTTTGAGAAAAATCTCATCCAGTTCCTTGACCAAGGTCGAGGTTTAAAACACCACCAGAGGCACTGTGGTAGCAACCACCTTCCTCTCAACCAGTGCCAACTGGTCAGAGGAGACAGCAGTGCTTCTTGTGCTTTTTCGCATAAGGTAGGCTCTACCCTGTAAAGGTACACCTGCTGGGCCGTAGATAATCCCTGAAAAGAGCCCCCATGGTCTAGTCTATGGCCAAGGCCAATGAGGCATCCACCACCTCCTCCACCACAGTTGGCAGCTTGGCTACAGATCTGGCAGCTGACAAGTCTTGTCAATGTTCTTAAAAAAGTCTTGGAGGAAGCATGCCTTCTGTTCTTTCAACAATGAAGGATGCATGGCTTGGCAGCATGGGCTTCCACCTACATCGAGGCTGGCCTCCAGGCAGTACAGGCACATGTTGTATGGATCCGTGGTCAACATTTTCTGTCAGCACAATAATACACTGCTTAAAACCAAGATTCTTGAGGTCCATCCTCAAATCATCGATAAGAACGGCAAGTGGAAGACAAGAACCACAGTATGAATCAAAACCCAGAATCCCTCTAACACTGCAGCAGCTACAAAGAAGGAGATCTGTCACTTCCAACAGAAACATCTGGCATCAGAGGGGAACAGAGCCGTAGGACCACACCACAGGTGGTGAAAAGAGTCCAGCTTGAAGACGTCTTGTGAACTGAGCTACGCCTAGCAACTGCCGGAGTGTGGACAGTGAACTGAATCAGAGTTGGTAGAAGGGTAAATTTTTTGTCCATTTAGCAATCCTGTAAGGATCTGATAACTTATTATTTTTATTTATTTATTTTTTGTTGACCAGGTAAGTGCACTAGACAAATCCTGCCTATTTTCAGGCATGACCCGGGGAAGGGGGGATACAGATGAATGCCAACTGACCTTGAACCAGATTAAGCTGATGGTGGTATTTTTAGTGAATGAGGGGAAATTTGGCCAGGGCACCGGGGAAATTCCCCTACTCTCTGTAGGAGGAGCCTTTGCTGCTGGCTGCAAGATGGCCAGTGTGCATGAACCCTCGGAGGAGACTTGACGTCGGGAGTACAGGGGAGTGGGCCTCCTCTTCTGTGCTTGTAACTCTGAGGCCATTGAAGAGGAACTTGATGTTGCTGCAGTTTGTGCTGATACCATTATTGAGACTACTACTGAGACGATTTGGCTGCTATTGAGGAAGAAGTCACTAGGTTTACTTACTGAGGAATTCTCCGTCTACCTTCTACCTTGGTAGAACAACACTCCAGCTCTGCTCCTGCAAATGCAGCTGCTGGACTCTAGAATAGCGGCGTTTGCACAGGCGACTAAAGATATTGAATTACCAAGAGGCGCTGCGAGAGAAAAGCCCCTGCTGGCGCTGTAAGGGTGACGGATTCCACAACCACTCCGCATTGGCGGCTGTTTCGGATGGGGCTGGCAGTTTTCCGAGGTCTGTCTCGGTGTGCCCACAGCCCGCGCCGACTCTCCTGCATGACAAACTCATAGCATTGACTTCTACAAAGCACAGCTCGAAACAAATAAGTGGTGAACCTCTTCAAAGTCGGACTGCGACAGCTGCACAACAGAATGATCACTCTGAGGTATTTTTCTTTTCGGCTAATAAAGCCCCTGGGTGGAGTAAACGTGGTGGGATTTCATCCACGGGGTTAAAACCTTCTCCTATGAGACTAGCCACAGTGAGTGGCTCAAAGACGTCTTGGTCACCGGAGACAGCTTTAGAGAGTGCTGGTTGGGAAAAAGGGGAAGGGGGTGTTTGGACTCCGGACTCTCAGGACCCCACTTATTTAAAAATGCTACAGAAAGCTGCTACTATTGAGACCTCTGCTACAACTAAAAGCTCCAACGAACCCCAGGGTGTTGCTTTAGCTTGTGGTCTTTCTAAAAGTGGTATTACACCTATTGACTCTTATGACTCAAGTATTGGTATCAATGAAGGAGAGGTTTCTCTTAATCCACTGTTGCCTAGTGTTAATATTGTTGATAATTTGTCTAAAAATATTGTATCTCCTGCTATACCCTCTGGATCTACGATTCCTTTAGGCCCTAAACCTACCCCAGTTTTGCAAAAGCCTGTGGAAAATTGCTCAGGTCACCCAGTTGGTTTTAAACTAGCTGACTTATTTAACTCCAAAGGAGAACCAGCACCCAGGCGTAACGCCGTTCGGTTACTTTATAAGGGTGGGTTGGAGGAACCTCCGGATCGGGTGTATATTGCTAAAAAACTGCTTAAAGGGTCTATGAAATTCTTTTCATCTGAGATTTTTGCCCTGATTAGTTTAGGTAATTCCAATTATGATACTAGCTTTAAACAAGTTTCTGGTTTAGATAGATTTTGGGCTCAGTATGAGACATATCAGACCTCTCCTATTTGGTCTCCTTTTCAGGCTATTCCATTAACCAAACCTGCTGTTTGGAATACTACGATTATTTTTAAAAAATGAAGGGGTGAATGTGGAAGACATTCTATTTTGGTTAAATAAAAGATGTGAAGTGCCTAATAGGCCCACACCCACGTTGGACAGTGAACAAATCTGGGATGGTAGCTGGAGAGTTCGAGTTAAACTGTATTCTACTAATACTGGACCCAAACATTTACCTAGTTTTTTTATTTAGGTAAAGACAAAGGGGCTCATCTTTTATGCTGGACAACCCAAATCTTGTTTTAAGTGTGGTTCACGTACTCATCTTAGTTCAGCTTGCGACACGGTGAAGTGTAGTCATTGTTTTGACTTTGGCCATACTTCTAGTGCCTGCTTAAATCCTTTTAAGTGTAACCTTTGTGAAGGTATAGGCCATGCTTATGGACGTTGTCCCTGGGCATCCCATAATAGGGATGATTGTCCTTCCCATGATGGTTTAATTACCATTGCACAGCAAATTCTAGCACAAAAGGCTGCTGCTCGAGCTTTGAAAGATGATTTACCTTCTTCTACTCCAGCAATAGTACGTAAAGAGCTTTCGGTGGTTGCTGTTCCAGATACTCTTGATCTGCCCTCCGCAATAGTGCCCCCCTCCGAAGGAGTTCCTCCTTCTGTCTCTGATGCATTACCACAGATAGATGACATCAGTGTTTCAGATGTTGAGATGCCCCCCCCCACCCCACAATCTGTTTCTGATTTGAATTCTTCTGTTTTTATTCCAGTCACTCATAAGAGAACTAGGAAAGGTCAGACTGTAGTCAGTCGGGGCAAGGAAGCTGGAGCTCGTACTTGGCAGTCTAATAATAAACTTGCTGTATTAGCTACAGACCTATCCGATAAGGATTCTGGAGGGGGATGATACGGACACCTCCTCCGTTCGGTCTTGTCCGGATGTGGAAGGAGGTAAAGATTTGGATCCTATAGCTAAACGAACCCGTCAAAGTCAAAGGAGTAAATCAGCCATTGGCACCTAAATGGCTTCCTTCTCTGTTTGCTCCTTAAATGTGAATAGTATTAAAGGTCAGAAGAGATTAGGGGGCGTTTTACTGACAGTTAAAGACTTTAAGTGTGATATTGTTTGTCTTGTGGATACAAGGCTTAAAACCCATAGTGAATTACAACAGGCTTAAAAGGCATGGACCTGTGGTCCTTCTTTTTGGTCATCTGGCCCCGATACTTGTGATGGTATTGGTATTTTGTTTTCAAATTCTGATTTACATGTTTCTGGATTAGTTGATATTTTACCAGGGAGAGCAATGTTATTAGATTTTACATATTTTTTGGAGAGATTTCGACTAATTGTGGTTTATGCTCCACAGTCTAAAGCTCAGCGAGTCTCTCTTTTTCATTCAGTTAGACCTTTTTTGTATACTTCTAGGTTACTCCTCTGGGTTGGGGATTTTAACTGTGGTTTGCAACAAAATGATAGAGGGTTAAAAACTCCCAAGCTATTTTGTGATTCTGTTGCTTTAAAAGAGATTGTAACCACGGCTCAGCTTATAGATGCTTATAGGTATTGTCATGCTACTGGTGGTTTTACTTTTTTTAAGGGACCTTTACGAACTCGAATTGATTTTATATTTTTGTCCAGGGTCTTAATAATTCATTCTTGCCAAACTGTGGGGGTAGAGTTTTCTGATCATGCTGCTCTTTGTACATCATTTTCTTGGGATACTGCTCCCCGTTGTAAGAAGAATAGTTGGCGTTTTAATGATTCCCTTTTGGAGGATCCCTCCAATTTGAAGTTGTGGCAGAAAGAATGGGCGGCACGGCTATCAGTAGTGTACTTTTATGATAATGTTGTAGACTGGTGGGAAGATTCAAAATTAAGGTGTGGGGCCAGTCCTCTTTAAAGTCTTCATTAGTGACATAGCCGAGGAACTGGAAGGGAAGGGAAGGTCTGTGTCTCTGCAGATGACACCAAGATCTGCAACAGAGTGGACACTTCATGGGGGTGTGTGCAAAGGATGGAAAGAAATATAAAATGGTTGGAGAAGTGGTCAAAAGTTTGACAGCTAAGGTTTAACGCAAAAAAAGTGCAAAGTAATGCATTTGGGTCACAGAAACCCAAGAGTGGGGTACAACATCGATCAATCAATCTTTATTTAATATAGTGCACATTATCGATTGTGACGCAAGATGCTTAACAAAGATAGAGTCACAAGACAATAAAAACAAATAATAAACATCGTTAAAATTAATAACAGGGCAGCTAATTAATTTGATAAGAAGACCTGATTAAACAAAAACATCTTCAGCTCTCATTTAAAAGTTTCTAGAGACGAACTCTCTCTTACATGACGAGGGAGGGAGTTCCACAGGGTAGGTGCACTGAAGAAAAAAGCATGAGTGTCAGCTGTCTTAAGGCGAACCCTGGGAAACTCCACGAAACCCTCATTAGTGGAGTGGAGGGGATGGACTGAGTGGTGGGGATACAGGAGGCCTTTCAGGTAACCGGGCCCCTGACCGTGCAGGGCTTTATAGGTCAACAAACCGACCTTGAAGGTGATCCGCCACCTAATTAGCAGCCAGTGCAGACAGCACAGCATAGGTGTAATATGACACAATCTTGGAAGACCGGTCAACAACTTGGCCACTACATTCTGCACTAGCTGCAGGCGGCAAAGATCACCCCCGGTAGACCTAGGTAAAGGGTGTTGCAGTAATCCAGCCATGAAGTCACAAAGACGTGGACAAGGGATGGCAGATCACTCAGGGGGGACCAGATGTTTAACCCTGGCGAGGTTTCTCATATAGTAATAAGCACTCTGGACCACAGCTGACACCTGTAATTTAAGCATCAGGCTGCAGTCCAGAATAATGCCAAGGTTCCCGCACCAGTTGTAGTAAGCAACTCGGAGTCTCCGAACATCAAGGAGACTCAACCAGGTTGCACCTTCAGCCCCGAGCGATCGGATTCCACCACTAGTACCTCAGCCTTATCCAGAGTCAGCTTCAGCCAGTTGGCTCTCATGCAGTCTTGGATCTCAACAAAGCACTGATTAAACACAGAGATCGCCTCCTGCTGCTCAGGTGCAAAAGACAGGTATAGCCGAGTGTCATCTGCATAGCAATGAAAACTCAGCCCATACCATCTTATAATGTTTCCAAGTGGCCACATATACACTGCAAACAACATGGGGGACAAAATGGAGCCCTGCGGAACCCCACATGGCAGGGGCAGCAAGCCGAGGAAAAAATCCCACACACCACCCTCTGCATCCTGCTACTAAGGAAAGATTAAAACCAGTTAATGACTGTACCAGCCTGTCCACAACAAACCCGCAGGTGCTCCAAAAGTACCCCACAGTCCATGGTGTCAAACACCACTGAGAGATCAAGGAGGATAAGAATGGAATGACTCCCCTAATTCCTCACCAGCAGGAGATCATTTAGCACCCAAACAAGGGCAGTCTCAGTGCTATACCCCTTCGTGAAATCTGACTGAAGAGGGTTGTAGATGTCGTGAGCTAATAAATGGGCCTCCAGTTGATGAGTCACTACCTTCACAATAACCTTACCCACCAAAGGAAGATTAGAGACAGGTCAGTAATTGGCCAGGCAGTCCGGGTCCAGTGAAGCTTTTTCCAAAAGGGGTCTTACCATCACCTCCTTTAAGGGCTCAGGGAAGACCCCTGTCACCAAGGAACACAGGACTATTCTGGCTAGGACCAAGCCAATGACCTCAACGCACCCTACTAGGAGGCGTGTTGGTCCCGGATCCAAATCACAGTAGGTTGGCCTTATCTCCTGGATGACCTTCATGACAACCAGCTGGTCAAAGTCGAACCAGACAGACTGACTACCCGTGACTTCCAGCCGGACACTGCACATTCCTTTAGAGGGCGCCGACTGGATCTCCGACCTGATGGTGGCAATCTTATCAACAAAAAAACGAGCAAACTTGTCACACTTTGATTGTGAAAACACTCCCCCGGACTGAAGACAGGCAGGATTAC
This sequence comes from Neoceratodus forsteri, assembly GCA_016271365.2. Classification (NCBI taxonomy): domain Eukaryota; kingdom Metazoa; phylum Chordata; order Ceratodontiformes; family Ceratodontidae; genus Neoceratodus; species Neoceratodus forsteri. The sequence goes on along the minus strand of CM028130.1, from coordinate 957,250,463 downwards.
AAAACACAGCCTGTCAATGGTGCAGAAGAGCTGAGCCGGTCTGTTAATTGCAACAGCAATCTCCTTGGACAGGAATTCTGCCTTCTCACAGGAGATTGCTGACTGATAGTCCCTATAATGGGACATCAATATAAGTTTGTCCTCACCAGATCTGGATTTCCGCCAGCACTACTCCAACCTTCAATCCCTCCTCTTCATCTCCCTGAGAATCCCATCAAACCAGGGGGATCTCTGGTGTCAAGTAAGGGGTCGAACACGGACAGGTGCGATGGAGTTGAGGGCATCAGTAACTACCGTGTTATAGGCTAGAACCAAATACCCCCAACTCCTCACACGCACTTATCGTACCTGATAGGTACAGCACCGTCATCAGACCTTGTGGGGTCAAACCCCTTAAAGGGTGGTACTGAACCATCTCAGTAGGGGAAGGTTTATTGGGGGGGCTTCGAATGAGAACCTCACAGTATGGTGGTCCGACCAAAAGACCAGTTCCACCATAAGGTCAACGACCTCTATTCCCAGCAGGAAGATGAGGTTCAATGGATGGCAGAGGTAACAACCACTGTTAGGCCCAATGAACACATCAGTTGGAGGAAGTCCTGACCAAACTGCAAGAGTTCATTGTTGACCCAGGCATTGAAATCACACAGAATAATCCATCTGGGCGACTCCAACACAGTTCGACAACGAAGTCCACAACTTCCTGCAAGAATTCCTTCCCATTCCAGGAGGACGGTAGATGAGAAGGATCTTGCAACCCACAACTGCAGCCCATTGAGTGGCAACACATTCAAAGGACCTTGTTGTTCCTACCGGAAGGGCCGTGAGGTTCAGTCCGAACTGAAACAAATTGCCACACCCCCCACCACTATGATCCTTTCTCAGGCAGTGAATCACCGAGTACCCGGCCAGAACTGTTGATTCCAAAATTGGACCAGAGTTTCATCCAGCCAGGTCTTAATGATGCAAGCCAGATCAGATGTTGAGACAAGATCGGCAAAAATCGCTGTCTTGTTTTTAATAGATCTGACATTGCACATCACTGCCCGAGAAGGATAGGCAGATGAGGCTGTTCCAGTTACCTGCCCACCAACCATGGAACCCTTGGATATGGGAAACAAACATGAAAGACCCCTTTTCTGGACCCATTTCGCCCCAGGGCACCTCCTGGTTCTCACCACCCCAATCCGCCCCTTCCCACCAGCTATATTCCCCACATAAGATCCTGACGACCTCCTTTTCCTCCCCCCACGAACTATCCCCAATGTCCTGCATGGGAGGAGAGGTACCTACAACGACCGAGCAGGAAAGGGACCGGGGGGGGGTAATCGTATCCGATGACCTGAAGGTGGACCAACAATGCAGCAACATGATGAGGACAGCTAGTCGTATGCTGGGATACATAGGTAGGGGTATCATCAGCAGGAAGAGTGAAGTGGTATTGCCCCATTAGGTCACTGGTAAAACCCCATCTGGAGTACTGTGCCAAGTTCTGGATACAACATCTGAGGAAAGATATAGACAGAGTAGGGGCGGTCCAGAGGAGGGCTACCAAGATGATTCAGGCTCTGCATCAAAAGCTCTACAAGGAGAGGCTAAAGGAACTAAACATGTACTCCCTAGAGGAGAGGAGAGGAGAGAGAGGGTGAATATGACCGAGACCTTTAAATGCCTCATGGAGGTGAATAAGGTACAGGTAGGAGATATTTTTTGGAGGAAAGGCCACTCTAGAACAAGGAGTCACAATATGAAGCTGGAGAGGGTAGGTTCAGGAGGAATGTGAGTAAATACTTCTTCACAGAAAGAGTGGTGGATGCCTGGAACAGCCTTCCGTTGGAGGTAGTGGGGGAAAAAACAGTAGTGGGATTCAAAAAAGCCTGGTACAAGCACAAGGGAATCATATGGGATAGGAAAGGGATGGAAGAGAAAATGCTGTAGACCTAGAAAGGTCTGCAGTGAAAGCAATCACAGCGAAAGAGGGCAGACTGGATGGGCCAAGAGGCCCTTATCTGCCATCAGTTTTAGTTTCTACAAATGGGAGTTAAGTAGGCAATAGCTGGTCTGGTGGCTTGGCGGTAGCACTACCGCTTGCCAGGCTGGTGACCCGGGTTTGGAAGTGGACTTGGCTCACTCAGCGGTCAGCCAGGGGAAGGGGAAGGATCAAACATCCAAGGGAGTGCTGTCCTCTCCTGGGGAGGAAGGAATGTCTCTCTGATCTGCATGAACATCATCAGAGCAGGTCACCAGCTGACACAAAGTGGGTGCAAGCCGCCCATGCACCTACACCTGCATCTTTGTGTGTCATGCAGCTGGGGAGAAATGTGGAAATTGGGAGGCGGTCGCACGATGACAGCCCTGCTGTCACAGGCCCCACTCCCACTGACTAGGCGCCCTCCTCTAGTGCTGTGCTTGGATCGTGCTCTGAAGGGGCTTGGCATGCCCTTAAGGCCCCACCATGAGGGGCAATTCATGGGATATAGCTGGAGTAAGTACTAAGTCCTCGGGACAATGAGGTGATGGGGCTAGAGAGGGCAGGACCCGATGGGGACACACCACCAGGGAGACAAAATGTATACAGAAAAAAAAGTAGATAGGGTTGTACTGTATATAAGATCTGTATCTATATGTGTCTAGAAAATTCTGTAGTAAGTCTTTTTTATTTACAGTCTTTGCCATCATGTCTGCCCCAACCACCCCCTTCTATCAGTCCCTCTGGCCCTGTCACCCGGCTTCTCTGGGACTTACGTTCCCTCCATGCTCCTCTGCCACAGGACTATTTGGGCTGGGGAGGGGGTCACTGGTGCAAGGCCTGCAAGAGATTGGGCCTTCCTCCTGCAGTCATGGATTTTTTCCATCTTGCTTTTTTTACCCCAGCCTATCTTGCCTTTAATGGACACGCGATGTACACGCTCCACCTCCGCAGAGACACCGCTGCTGATCTATGTGGGGGGTCCCTCTCCCTGTGTGATCTTGCTGCACTGCCAACCAGACACCTCCGGGTGGCAGAGGAGCAGGGAGACAGACTCACACCCTCCTCGATGAAGAAGTGCTGTCCTAGGGACACACAATCCTCTCTCCCCTGGCATGCCCCTGAGCAGCCCTGATCCATTCTCGAACGCCAGCATAGCAGGAGGTGAGGCAACCAGCGTCTCAGCCCTCCACGCCAGCAGGCTGGCTAATCAGTCTTAACTATACAGAGTAATAAAGCAATTCGGATAAATGTTTGTATTTTTTTTTTTTTGTATTATCTTATTTATGCCCCCTACGTGCTCCGAAGCTGCCTCTCCTTCGGGCCGCCACGGCCCACAGACATTCCCCCTACTATCTCCCCCTTGGCCACCTACCTCATATCTGCAGCCTTCCATGGGGTAGCCTGGTGTAACCCTTCATCAGGTGGGTCCCCCTCCTCCGAGGAGGAAGGCAGCGGTGGGAGAAGACCAGCACACTATTCTTTTTCAGTCCCGAGAGCTGCTGAGGCACCTCGTGGCTTCCGGGGAGTCTTTGGAGGTGCCCAAGGCCAGCAGCCATCATCCGGCTAGTCTTTGGAGCGGTTTCCGGTTTTCTGGTTTTTTTCCCCTGGCGTACCGCTTGTGTAGTGCCTCCAGTCTCCACCGGGGGCTGCTACCGAGCAAGGCCATTCCCAAACCCACCCCAGGATAGGAGAGGAGAGGAGAGCAGTCTATCGGTCGCTCAATCCTATCCTCCCCCTGCTGACCCTTGGCGACCTGAATCCGTTCCCAAACCCGGGTCAAAGGCGTGGGCTGAGGTAAGGCGCCAGCGTGTCAACCCTCTACACCACTAGCCCAGCCTATATTTGTTATTTTTAATCAAATAATTAATTACATATTTAAAAATCGGTAACCGGGGGGAAGCACACAGAGCTGAGGCTCGTTTCCAAGTGTGACCCAAGGAAAAAGGGGAAGGGGAGAAACACAAGTACAAAATACAGCCAGCCTGGTGATGTGGTTAAAATAAGGATGATATCAAAAGCACAAGTGGAGTGCAGTACAGACAAAATGGCAAAACACTGTATATGGAGGACAAATGAATTATCATACAAATCATCTGTGCAAACTGGGGAAACTTAGAAAGTGCACAGTGCCGGACTGAAGAGAGGCTGAGGTGGTGCTTGTGACATAGACAGCCAGTTCTGAGTGCTGTATAATATTTTTTTTTTAATATAAAACGTATTACTGACTATCTCTGCTGAAAAATCAAATGCTCTAGGAATGACCTCACTCATCCCCACCCCCGATTTCAGCTGACAGATGCAGGCCAAGAGACATGCTGACAGCATGTATCACACACATTCAGTTTTTAGAGACAGTGTGTTACATGGAAGACTTTAATCAAGGATCCTGTTTCTCTGAGTTAATTACGGAGTTCTTTAAGTTAACTTTGTTAAGAGAGAAATCATAAAAAAGGTTTATGACGTTGAAGAGAAAAAAAATACAGGTTACTCACCTGTAACAGGAGTTCTAGGAATGGTATATGTTGTTCATCCACACTCATTGGCAGTATCCTTGCCGCTTTAAATCTTGCCGGAAGGTCTTCAAGCTTGCTCCTCCCACCCACCCGGGTGGTATAACTCTCGGCTCCGCCCCATGACGCCAGATCTGGCCCGCTGGAAGCTCAGGTTGTGCGTCGAAGCCGGGGAGGTCGGGTAGAGTCGTGTGGATGAACAACATATACCATTCCTAGAACTCCTGTTACAGGTGAGTAACCTGTATTTCTAGGGACATGGATATGTTGTTCATCCACACTCATTGGCAGACTCTAGCAGTTCTCCGGGAGGAGGAGGCAAGACGCACACCCCATATACTTACTTGGGAAAGAGACTGGAGAACCGAGGCCCCAAAACCAGCATCCAGGCGTGACTCAAGGTCGATGTGGTAGTGGGTAATGAAGGTGTTTGCTGACTTCCAGGTAGCAGCCCTGCAGATTTCCTGGATAGGGACGTCCCTGGAAGCAGCCACCGTTGCAGCAGTATGCGTGAGTAGAATGAGCTCTTATCCCTCTGGGAGGCTCCATGCCCGCTAACTTATAGCGAGAGATCTATGCAGGAGGTTACCCACCTGCTTATCGTCCGCTTGGCTGCAGGTCTGCCAGATGCGGCTTCAGCGTAGGTGACAAACAGCTGGCGAACCTCTCCCGAATATCAACCGTCGCTCCTTATAATAAGCGGCGCCCTTCTAGGATCCAGAGTATGGAGCTATATTAAGCCTCCGAGGTGCAGTTGAGGTAGAACACCGGCAGAGTCAACACCTGGTTAAGGTGAAACTCCGACACCACCTTCGGAAGGAATTTGGGTGGGCAGGACAACCTTGTCCCTGTGGAAGACCAGGTAAGGAGACTCGATGGAAAGCACCTGGAGCTCTCCCATCCTTCTGGCTGACGTGATAGCCACCAAGAAGCGGTCTTCCACCGACAGGTGAGAGAGAGCACACCTGTGCATAGGTTCGAATGGCTTGCCCATGAGCTTGCCAGTACCAGCAGTAGATCCCACGGAGGTGGGGGTTCCCCAGACTGAGGGAAATGTGATCGCGTCTTTGAAAGCGCCAGACCACCTCTCCTGGCGCCACCGACTGCTTCCCAGCCCGCGCCTGCAAGCAGAGATGGCTGCCAGGTGCACCCTTAGGGTCGCCGACCTAAGCCCTTGACTAGAAAGGACCATAAATAGTCCAAGATGCTTGCCAAGGAACAGGAGGAAGGGTCCAAGCCCTTGCCTGACACCAAATGGAAAACCTTTTCCATTTGAAGGCATAACATTTCTGAGTCGACTCCTTACGGGACGCCTCAACTACATTGAGGACCTCGTCGGAAAGACCCAAAGCCTGGAACTCTAGCCGCTCAGGAACCAGGCCGTCAGGTGCAGGGATTGAAGGTCCGGATGGAACACCTTCCCTGATTGACTGAGAGCAGGTCAGGCGAGCTGGAAGCTACCGCTGAGTCCTGGAGCTGAGACTGAGGAGATCTGGGTACCAGAACTGGCGAGGCCAGTCTGGGGCTATCAGAATCACCTGCGCCTTGTCCTCCTCGCCTTGAGAAGCACCTTGTGGATCAAGGGAAATGGGGAAAGGCGTAAAGAGGCCGGGGTCCATTGCCTCGAGAAGGCATCCCCTGCAGCGAGCCCTGCTGAGGGGCGGGCATGGAACAGACTCAGCTGGCGTTCTCCATGGAGGCAAACAGGTCCACCTGAGGTGTGCCCCAAAGGGAGAACAGATGCTGTACTACCCGCAGGAGAGACCACTCGTGGGATGCAGCCCCTATCCGGCTCAGGGCATCGGCCAGGGTGTTGGAGGCCTGCCACGTGAATGGCTAGGAGATCCGCCTCCAGGCTGCGCGCAGTGACCAAATGCGGAGAGCTTCCTTGCATAGAAGCATGGGGCGCGTCCGCCCTGGCGGTTTAGATAGTACATGGTCGTGGTATTGTCCGTCTGGACTCGGACCACTTGACCCGGAGGAGCAGAGCAAAGGCGGTGAGAGCTAGGCGGACGCTCCGGGCTCCAGCAGGTTGATGTGGCATGGGACTCCGATGGGACCAGAGGCCATGAGCCCGGTGTTCCCCAGATGGGCACCCCAACCCATCAGAGAGGCATCGGTCGACAGAGAGACCGTCGGCTCGCGGTGGACGAACAGGATGCCCTCCTGCAAATGATCTGGAACGGTCCACCACTGGAGGCATTCCACATCCCTGTGTCACCGACTAAGCTGGTCAAGGGATGCGTTGTGACCACTGGCTGGCCAGTCCCCACTGAAGGGACGCGCATGTTCCAGCGGCCCAGCGGACCACGCTGGTACAGGCCGCCATGAGACCCAGGAGGCGCAGGAAGTCCCGGGCAGGGCGCAGTGCCCAACCAGAAATGATCGGGCAAAGGAGGAAAGAACCTCGGCCCTGTCTCGGGAGCCGCTCTGGCTCAAGAAAGTCGAGCTGCGCCCGATGAATAAAATCACCTGCTTGGCTCGAGTTCCGACTTGGCCTCGTTGATAAGGAGGCCCAGTTGGGAAAGCAGACCTGGAGGCCAGATCTCTGGACCTCCGCCTCCTTCCTGGAGGAGCTGCTATCAGCCAGTCGTCCAGGTAAGGGTACACGGACCCTCGGCGCACAGGAATGCTGTCACCACTGCCATGCATTTGGTGAAGACCCGGGAGCTGGAGACAAGCCGAGAGGCATGGCTGGAACTCAAGAGGGATCCTTCCGCTCGGGCGAAAGGAATCTCTGGTGAGAGCGGACGGATAGGGACGTGAAAAGCAGCGTCCTGCAGGTCCAGAGCAGAACCACACGCCAGCGTTCAAGGATGGTATAATCTGAGCCAGTGACCATCCTGAAGGTTCGAGACCTTAGGAACTTGTTTGGAGTCGTGTATGGGTGAGAATGGGCGCCAGCCCCGTCCGTTGAACCAGGAAGTACCTGGACTAAACCCTGGGTCTGAAGGAGGGTCCACCACCTCTCTTACCACCTCCTTCTGGAGGAGGAGAGTGATGTCGACTCGTGGGCTGCGCCAGTGAGACTGGGATCGAGAAGCCCCGGCGGCGGCTCCTGAAGGGTGGTGCCTGCTCGAATTCCAGAGGCAGGCCTCTTCCCACCACCTCCAAGACCCACCTGTCCGTGGTAACAGCGGACCAGCGGAACGGAAGTGCGGGCCGTCCGCACGGGGACCAGAGCAGGTGACGGGGATGGGCGACACCCTCAGCCCGTCACTGGGCAGGCTTGGAGGAGGGACCGCCGAGGGACCTCCTGGGCCTTCCTCCCTGCCTCCTGTTAGAGGAAGCGGCAGCTTGGGTTTGGGATGCCAAGGCCGAGCCTGCTGGCCTGGCGTTGCTGGGCAGGCGCGCCGAGGGCACAGAAGAACTGAAAGAACTTAGAGCTGTGGTTGCTGACCTTTGTCCTTCTGGCGGAAGACCCGAGTCCAAGGTGGCACTGGACTATCGATCCTCTGCAGGTGACCTTCCACCCCAGGGCCGAAGAGGTCAGTCCCAAAGGAACATCCGCCAACTTGCTGGGTATCAGTAAAGGTGTATATCCTCAGCCAAGCCGCCCGATGCATAGCCACTCGACGACGCCACCGATCTGGCACATGAGTTACATCCAAAGCAGTCTGGAGCTGCTGTTTGGCCACTGCCCTGCCCTGGTCCGCACCTGTAACCGTAGTCTGCAGATCGGCGGGAAGATGAGGATGACCTCATCCAGGGAGCCCAACAGGGCATGAGAAAAATGTACCATGAGGACGGCCGACAGCTGGCGGCCGAAGGGCAGGCAGCATAGACTTTCGCCGACATAGTCCAATTTCTGGACTCCTTGTCAGGAGGTTTGTCCACATCCTGGCGTTGCCCGGCGCTGGCGCGTGTTAACCAACCCCTCAGCAGAGGGTGTTCCAACGGACAAGGAGCTTGATGGGACGCATACTTCCTGGCCATCCTGGCGCGGCGCGGGGCAGAGCAGAGGCGCTACCAAAAAGTTCAGTGCCGGACCCACTATGGCCTCGGCCACCGGAAAGGCCTCGTGGAGAATCCCTCGGTCCAGAATCTCCGTGAGGGATACCCAGCCCGTTTGAAGCGGGTTCGAGCTCCATCACTGAACTCCGAGATGAGCGAAGCAGTCTAGGAAGAGACGGCGGGCTATCGTCCGTTGGCTGCCTCCTGAAGACTCGAAGTCAGTCGCTTGGAAAGAAGGAGGAATAGATCTTCAGGACGGAAGAGTCCTCAAAGAACTGCCTCTGGCCTGAGCCACCCTTCACCTGCCGAGGTCGGTCGGGAGTGAGGGTAACTGACAGCGATGGGGTAAACCCTTAGCCGACCGAGAATCATGGTGAGCCCCAATTGAGTGGCTGTGGAGGCGGAGGTTCCACAGGATCGGTGGAGCAGCTGGTTTGGCGAACAACCGGCCTGGGTGTAGGCTCCTCGGACCGTCAAAGGGGTTGTGCCGTGATTCCGGTGACAGCCATAATGGCGGAAGGCGCCGGGTGGCTTATTCCCGGCCAGGAGGAGCTGTTGCAACATAAGGTCCTCGTGCCGTCGGCGTAATTCTTGCCCAAGCCTCCCCTCATCCGAGGTGGAGGGCGAGGGCAGCCGCGACGCCGCTACATGATGCGGGGCCGGACCGCCTATGGCGGTGGGGAGCGGCTGGACCCCGCGAAGAGGTCGAACGGGACCGAGAGTCCCGATTTCCAGGGTCGGTCTTGTGTCGGCTGAACCGGCCTCCACCCGGCTCGGAAGGTCATCGAGGCTCCGGAACCCGGAGGCAAGCGGCCCATGGGATCCTCAGCTCTCCCGGGGAACGGGAGAGGGGAATCTCGGCTGCTAAAGGCAACAGTCCAATGGGTCCAAGAAAAATCTCGACTTCATCAGTGGGAGTCTCGGTCAACTGACCTGGCAGGGGACACCGTGAGGCCAGTGGCGGAAGCGGCAGGGCCAACCGGCGGACGGCCGAGAGAGGACCTTCCGCTCCCAAGAGCGTCCGACGGAGGACTTACTTGTCCCTCTTTTTGGACGAGAAAAGGTCCAGCAGGCATGAGCCCTTCTCCTTTAGTGGAGAGGGACAGACAAAGCTCCTTAAAAGGCCGTGTGAGAAGAACCCAGAGAGGCGGGATAAATACGCGGCCGAGGAAGGCTCTAGCCCGCGCCGCCTCCTCTTGAGGCGACCATCCTTTCGAGCTGATCACGCCCGGGCTGCTCCCGCCCGCCCGCGGACACCGCCAACCGGGCCTCCTTGGACTTCACGGAGGCTGCCGGGGCGGCCCAGTTGCAATCGGGCATACGGTCTTGAGGGCGTGGGCGGGAAAAGATGAACACAGAGTCGCAAGCCTGGTGGTCGTGCTCAAGGCCAAGCAGTAGACACCGTGGGTGTGGATCCGTCCGAGACATCTTCTGCCCGCATGGGCATCTCCAAACCGGGAGTCGTTTGTCCATCGCGAGCGCGAGGATCAAGACTGAAGTCTTTTGCAAAATATTATTTTTAAATCCAAAACGGAAATAGGAACCAGTCACAAACGAGGCGTTAAGGAGGGAAACCTGAGCTTCCAAGCGGTAAGGAAGATCTGGCGTCATGGGGCGGAGCCGAGAGTTATACCACCCGGGTGGGTGGGAGGAGCAAGCTTGAAGACCTTCCGGCAAGATTTAAAGCGGCAAGGATACTGCCAATGAGTGTGGATGAACAACATATCCATGTCCCTAGAACAGGTTATTACACAGAGGTAAGAAGTTGTAAATGCTCATATGAAGCCTGTGTGAGGAGGATGCAGTATGAATCAAGAGAGGTGTCATTGAAATTGAGTTATGCTAAGGTTGCCGAATTAATACTTTGAAATTACATTCTGTGGTTGTATAGAAATATATATTTTTTAGATATTGTGACAGGGAGGAGCTAGATGACCTCATGCAAAAGAGGTGGGCAAAACCAGCTTTTAAAGATTATTCTCAAGCAACTGGTCATGGAACCAACTCGGCAGAAGGCAATACTGGACCTTCTGCTCACAAACAGGGACAGTGTGATGGGGGTAACAGTGGGGGAGCACCTGGGTAACAGTGACCACCAGTCATTGTGGTTTGAAATCACAGAAAGAGCAGAACCAAACCACACAAAAACACGTATCCTGGATTTTAGGGGGGCAGACTTTGGGAAAATGGGGAAATACTTGAAAGAGGCATTAAGGGAATGGGACAGGAATCAGGGGTTGAGGAACAGTGGGCAGTATTTAAAATGGGGATTATAAGAACAACAGAATTATGCATTAAGCAGGTTAGCAAGAGGAAAAGGAAGAGGAGACCATTATGGTTTCCAAAGAGGTAGCAAAGAAAGTGAAAGCAAAAGATAGCATTCAGGCAATACAAAAAGACACAGGCAGAAGGGATAGGAGAAGTACCAGGAGAAACAAAGGAGGCAGGAAGTCAGTAAGGGAAGCCAAAGCTCAGACAGAAGAACACATTGCAAAATCAGTGGTTAAAGGGGACAAAACCTTTTACAGGTACATAAGTGAAAAAAGAAAGACAAAGGGAGGGATAGTGAGACTGAAGGGGGAGGATGGGAGTCGCGTGGAGGATGACAACAGTAAAGCTGACATATTGAACAGGTATTTCTGCTCAGTCTTTACTGAGGAAGAGGGGGTAATGGGTCTGAAGGAGTACAGGGGTGAAAATGGTGCAGAATGGACACAAGTCCCTTTACACGAGAAAGGGTCCTGAAGGAACTAGAAGTAATAAGAGTTGACAAAAAATGAAGCCAGATGGGGTGCACCCCAGGGTCCTTAAAGAACCAAGAGAGGTGGTGGTTGAACCTCTGGCTATCCTGTTTAGCCAATCACTGGAAACAGGAGGTACCCAAAGACTGGAGGACAGCAGATGTAGTCCCTTATACAAAAGCGGGAACAAAGAGGAAGCAGGGAACTACAGACCAGTCAGCCCCACCTCGGTGGTGGGAAAGATCATGGAAGCACTTCTGAAGGACAGATTGGTGGAACATCTGGCTGTCAATGGACTACAGGACCCAAGGCAGCATGGTTTCACCAGGGGAGGCCATGTCAGACCAATCTCACTGAATTTTGACTGGGTGACTAGGAGGTGGATCAGGGGAGGGCAGTGACATGGCCTATCTGGACTTCAGCAAGGCTTTGACACTGTGCCACATAGAAGATTATTACACAAACTGGGGAATATGGGTGTGGACAGGACAGTAGTGTGGTGGGTAGGTAACTGGCTGGGTGGCAGGACACAGAGGGTGGTGGTAAATGGCTGTCACTCCACAGAGGAAGAGTGACCAGTGGGTACCACAGGGATCAGTGCTGGGACCGTCCTATTCAACATCTTCATCAGTGACATTAGCAGGATCTAGAAGGCAGAATTTCACTGTTCGCTGATGACACAAAGCTCTGTAACAGAGTAGACACACCAGAGGGTGTAGACAGAATGAGAAGGGACCTGCAGAAACTTGAAAATGGTCAAGGGTTTGGCAGTTGAAATTCAATGCAAAGAAGTGCAAGATAATGCATATGGGGCACAAAACCCTGGCACAATATATCAGTTGGGGGTGAGGATATAGCATGCACCAAGCAGGAAAGGATCTTGGGGTTGTCATCTCTGATGACCTCAAGGTAGGGAAACAGTGTGACAATGCATCAGGTAAAGCAAATAGGATGCTGGATGTATAGGCAGGGGCATCACCAGCAGGAAAAGGAGGTCATAATCTCGCCATACAAGACACTAGTGAGGCCCCACCTGGAGTACAGTGTACAGTTCTGGAGACCATACCTACGTAAGGACATAGACAGGGTAGAGAAGGTTCAGAGGAGGGCAACAAAGATGGTGCATGGATTGCATCACAAGTCCTATGAAGACAGGTTGAAGGAACTGAACATGTACTCCCTGGAGGAGAGGAGGAGAGAGGGATATGATAGAGACATACAAGTATCTTACAGGGAGAAACAGAGTGCAGGAAAACACTATTTTTAAGCGAAAAGATGTTCCAGGACTAGAGGGCATGGGATGAAGTTGGAGGGAGGACGATTCAGAGGAAACATGAGAAAGAATTTCTTCACAGAACGGGTGGTGGACAAGTGGAACACCCTGCCAGAGGAAGTGGTGGGGGCTGAAACAATCACGGGATTTAAGAATGCATGGGATAGACATAAAGGAATTCTAGAGGTCATGGGTAAGGGGAAACAGACTTCTAGGAAAACAAACTGAACTTACAAGCTCAAATGGGCAGACTGGGTGGGCCATAGGCCCTTATCTGCCGACACTGTCTATGTATCTATGTATCTGTTTCACTACAGACACACTTTTATCGAACACTGATCAAGAAAACATCTGAGCACTGAAAACAGATATTTAGAAAACTAGACAAAATCTAAATATTGTTGTAGGAATTGCACTGTTTTAAACTTTGTTTTGTTTAAAGATAAGTATGTCTTGTGATATAAAAGTTCTGTATTGTAAGTTTGACATATTATTATATATTTTAGTAAAAACTCTAATTTTAGAGCAAACCTGGTCTGTCTTTGAATTGCTTTCTTTAGCTAAGAAATATTTATGATTATAGCAGACAGCAGACATAAGCTTGTATGGTGGTACCAAACTGGAAAGAAAAGCCTTTTAAATCTGAGGTCTTTATTGAAGTTTAAGGGCTCATCTCTGAATACCTGGTTAGGTGCCCATAGGCAAAGATATCTGCCCCCCCCCCCGAAGACAGATATATCTGAGCCTGTGCATTGGGTATGCTAGCAAGAGGTTAACAGTTTGAATCTCTCCAGATCTTGAGACCAAAGGTTGATCCGAACTCTCAAAAACAGACAAGAGCGTTACCTTGTCTTTTCACAAGACTGCGCTCAGAGGTTGGCACTTTGGGAGTAGAGGGCCTGACCTGCTGAGTGGGTTTATGACAGTGCTGAAGGGAGGAGTCACAAACAGGCTGATGAACTGAAACAAGGTTGATGGAACTACGAGGTTCGGGAAGAGGAGGAGGAAGAGGTAAGGGTTGGCCAAAAGCCCGGTAAGAAAGGGTTCAGGAAGAGGGTTGCAGAAGCGAGGGGGATATATAGAAATACAGCAAATTGGTAACAACACAAGATTAATTTAATAAAAGAAACTGAGGTCGGCCTGGTGGTGCTGAGGGTTGAGGTGCTGGATGCCACACCTGCGCCATGCCAGCGGCCGATTCAGGCAGATCTTGGGTAGCGGAGTCGGGGGAAGAGGTTGGAGCGTCCATAGAACAGCTCTCCCCTTCCTGTGGAGGGTTCCAGGGTCACTCGGTGTCCTAGTAACCCCCGATGCAGATCGGGGGCAGCACAATCACACCAGCTGACTAAGGGGAGGAGTGTGGCAGACGTCAGTGCACGCCGCACTCCTAGGGGAAAAACGTAATGAGAAAACCCCGCCATGGACTGTGGAGATGATGGGGGCTCCAGGGGTAGGACTCACATCCCATCGCCAGCCCACCTACTCGGAGGACTCCAAGCCTGACCTGGCACCCAGTTAAGGCCTCTCTAACTTACAGATAGGCCGTTAGGGGAGAACGGACCCATCCTGGGGGGTGATCTGGGGAGGCTAGGTCTGCCTGGGTAGTCAGGGGAGTCTCTCAGAGAATTGGGTTCAGGCACGGAGTAGAAGTCCCGTCGAGACAGCACCCCGGAAGGATGCCCAGCCCATGGAGGAAAATAAATAAAGTCCGCAAAAAAAAAAAAGGAACTGAACAATAGGGTAGTAGCTGCTGTAATACCCAGAATGGCTCGAGGTACTGACCTTCACCAGGGTACGCAGTTCCAAGGTGATAGCTCAGAAAGTTATTTAAACTCAGGCAAGTAGCATGCAATAGCAATTCTGTTACAGTGCAAGATGAAAGAAGTAACATGTATATGTTCTGTATTACAGGTATCTCCGAACTGTCCCAGAACCAAGAATGTCAAAGAACAAGCATTTATCAATGCCGAATGTTTGCTTGCTGGCATTGGCATTGGTAGTGTAGGAGTTAAAGAGCTGCATAACAGGAATGGCAGTGAAGTATTGAACTGAAGCAAACCCCACCACCACCCTGCAGAGACTGACAGGCATTGGGGTGTGCCTTTTGGGCATCAGGCATAACGGCCACGCCAGTTCACCACACCCTACCCGCAGACACTGACAAGTGTCACGGTGTGCCTTGGGGTCTTTGGCACTTATGCTCACCCCATTCCATCGGGAAACACGGTGAGATGGGTGCAGTATAGGAGAGTGGGGTGAACTTTGGGACCGAAGAGTCCAAGGCACACTCTGATGCCTCTCACTGGCTGCAGGGTGTGGAATGGTATGAGCATTACAGGTGACAATCCCAAGTCACACCCCTGATGCCTCTCAATCTCTACAGGTTGGGGTGTTATGGTCGGAAACCCTAATGCCTCAGGCGTTCGTTGGCATTTTCACTCCAAATTTTCAACATTTTTTTTTTTTATGACCCCCACATTACGAACAGTGGCAATATCAGTTTGTTAGCGGAAAGATGATTTTGCACAGCGACTACGCCATTTGGCACCACAGGTGCGAAAACACATTTCGAACAGGATGTGAAAAATGACAGCCGTACTGTTCATGGGGAGGTGCAAAAAATGGCAATGTTGAAAATTCTGCAGTGAAAATATTAAAAAAACTGGTGACATCACGAGCATGTGTAGAAAATGCTCAACGCACACCCAGAATGCAATTAGTTTGGGGATTTTTTTTTTTTTTTTTTTTTTTTCAGCAGATTGTCAACACAGAGATTTTGTAACCTCCGCTCATGAACAGTGTCACTGTGATTTTCTTACTCTGTCCCAACATACAGGTTACTCACCTGTAACAGGAGTTCTAAGAATGGTATATGTTGTTCATCCACACTGTCTGGCAGGTTCCTTGCCGCTTTAAATCTTGCCGGAAGGTCTTCAAGCTGGCTCCTCCCACCCACCCGGGTGGTAAAACTCTCGGCTCCGCCCAATGACGCCAGATCTAGCCCGCTGGAAGCCAGGTTGTGCGTCGAAGCCGGGAAGGTCGGGTGGGTCATGTGGATGAACAACATATACCATTCCTAGAACTCCTGTTACAGGTGAGTAACTTGTATTTCTAGGGACATGGATATGTTGTTCATCCACACTGTCTGGCAGACTCCTAGCAGTTCTCCAGGAGGAGGGAGGCAAGGCACACACCCCCTACTTGGGAAATAAAGAATGGAGAACCGAGGCCCCAAAACCAGCATCCCGGCGTGACTCAAGGTCAATGTGGTAATGGGTGATGAAGGTGTGTGC
This sequence comes from Neoceratodus forsteri, assembly GCA_016271365.2. Lineage (NCBI taxonomy): Eukaryota > Metazoa > Chordata > Ceratodontiformes > Ceratodontidae > Neoceratodus > Neoceratodus forsteri. The sequence continues at coordinate 957,234,720 of CM028130.1, read as the reverse complement.
TGACTTCCAGGTAGCAGCCCTGCAGATTTCCTGGATAGGGACATCCCTGGAAGCAGCCACCGATGCAGTGGTACGGCGGGTAGAATGAGCTCTTATCCCTCTGGGAGGCTCCATGCCTGCCAACCTATAGCAGAGATCTATGCAGGAGGTGACCCACCTGCCTATCGTCCGCTTGGCTGCAGGTCTGCCAGGTGCGGCTTCAGTGTAGGTGACAAACAGCTGGTGAACCTCTCCCCGAACTTCAGCCGTCCGCTCCTTGTAATAAGCAAGCACTCTTCTAGGGTCCAAAGTATGGAGCCTATATTCGGCCTCCGAGGTGTGATTGGGGTAGAACACCGGCACAGTCAACACCTGGTTAAGGTGAAACTCCGACACCACCTTCGGAAGGAACTTCGGGTGGGGGCGCAGGACAACCTTGTCCCTGTGGAAGACCAGATAAGGAAACTCAATGGAAAGCGCCTGGAGCTCTCCCATCCTACTGGCTGATGTGATAACCACCAAGAAGGCGGTCTTCCACGACAAGTGAGAGCTGTCACACCTGTGCATTGGTTCGAATGGCCTGCCCATGAGCTTAGCCAATACCAGCAGTAGATCCCACGGAGGTGAAGGTTCTCGCACCGGAGGGGATATGTGATCAAGGCCTTTGAAAAAGCACCCGACCACCTTCTCCTGCGCCACCGACTGCTTCCCGGCCCATGCCCGGTAAGCAGAAATGGCTGCCAGGTGCACCTTAAGGGTCGATGACCAAAGCCCTTGCTGAGAAAGTGACCACAGGTAGTCCAGAATGCTTGCCAAGGAACAGGAGGAAGGGTCCAGGCCCTTGCCCTGACACCAAATGGAGAATCTCTTCCATTTGAAGGCATAGCATTTTCTGGTCGACTCCTTATGGGATGCCTCAACGACATTGAGGACCTTGTCAGAAAGATCCAAGGCCTAGAACTCTAGCCACTCAGGAACCAGGCCGTCAGGTGCAGGGATTGAAGGTCCGGATGGAATACCTTCCCCCTGATTGACTGAGATCAGGTCCAGGCGGGCTGGAAGCCGCCTTGGGAGCCTGGAGCTGAGACTGAGGAGATCTGGATACCAGAGCTGGCGAGGCCAGTCTGGGGCTACCAGAATCACCTGCGCCTTGTCCCTCCTCGCCTTGAGAAGCACCTTGTGGTTCAAGGGAAATGGGGGAAGGCATAGAAGAGGCCCGGGGTCCACGGCCTTGAGAAGGCATCCCCCTGCAGCGAGCCCTGCTGAGGGGGGCGGTCATGAAAAAGACTCAGGTTCGCATTCTCTCTGGAGGCAAATAGTTCCGCCTGAGGTGTGCCCCATTGGGAGAACAGATCTTGTACTACCTCCGGCAGGAGAGACCACTCGTGGGACGCAGCCCCTATCCGGCTTAGGGCATCGGCCAGTGTGTTGGAGGCTCCTGCCACATGAATGGCAAGGAGATCCGCCTCCAGGCTGCGCACGAGCGACCAAATGCAGAGAGCTTCCCTGCACAGAGGCATGGAGCGCGTCCCGCCCTGGCGGTTTAGGTACTACATGGTCATGGTATTGTCCGTCTGGACCTGAACCACTTGACCCCGTAGAAAACGGAGCGAAGGTGGTGAGGGCTAGACGAACCGCTTGAAGCTCCAGCAGGTTGATGTGGCACTGGGACTCCCGAGGGGCCCAGAGGCCGTGCGCTCTGTGCTTCCCCAGATGGGCACCCCAACCCATCAGAGAGGCATCGGTCCATAGAGAGACCGTCAGCTTGGGGCGGACAAACAGGATGCCCTCCTGCAGATGTGCTAGAACGGTCCACCACTGGAGAGCGTTCCGCATCCCCTGGGTCACTGTCACTAGCTGATCCAGAGGATCGAAATGCTGTGACCACTGGCTGGCCAGCCCCCACTGAAGAGGACGCATGTACCAGCAGGCCCAACGGACCATGCTGGTGCAGGTCGCCATGAGGCCCAGGAGGCACAGGAAGTCTCGGGCAGGGCGCAACTGCCCAACCTGAAATGATTGGGCAAAGGAGGAAAGAACCTCGGCCTTGTCCACCAGGAGCCATGCTCTGGCTCGTAGAGAGTCGAGCTCTGCCCCGATGAATTGAAACACCTGCTTTGTCACGAGTTCCGACTTGGCCTCGTTGATGAGGAGGCCAACCTGAGAGCAAACCTGGAGGGCCAGATCTCTGCAGCCCCCTCCAGATCGGAGGTGGAGCGGTCCAATCAGCCAGTCGTCCAGGTAGGGGTACACCCGGACCCTTCAGCGCCACAGGAATGCTGTCACCACTGCCATGCATTTGGTGAAGACCCTGGGAGCTAGGGAAAGGCCGAAGGGCATGGCCCGGAACTCGTAGAGGGATCCCTCTGCCCTGAAGCAGAGGAATCTCTGGTGGGAAGGACAGACTGGGACGTGAAGAATGCATCCTGGAGGACCAGAGAACAGAACCACATGCCTCGTTCCAAGGATGGGATTATCTGGGCCAGAGTGACCATCCTGAAGGTCCGAGACCTTAGGAACCTGTTTAGGTTGTGCAGGTCGAGAATAGGGCGCTAGCCCCCCGTCCGTTTCGGGACCAGGAAGTACCTGGACACAAACCCCAGGTCTGGAGGAGGATCTGCCACCTTCCTGATCACCTCTTTTTTGAGGAGCAGGGCGATGCTCAGCTGGCGAGCCGACAAAGAGGCTGCGGACCCCGTAGCCCCCCCGAGGGGCAACGACTCGGAAGGGCAGGGCCTGCTCGAACTCCACGGACAGGCCCTTTCCTACCACCTCCAACACCCAATGGTCCATGGTGATAATGGACCAGGTGGAAAGGAAGTGGCCCCCCCATGGGGGGAACCCAGGGGAGCGTGACGAGGCTGGGGGCTACACCCCTCAACCCGTCACTGGGCAGGCTCAGAGGAAGGACCGGCTGAGGTCACCTCCTGGGCCTTTACCTCCCTGCTTCCTGTTGGAGGAAGCCGCGGGCTTGGGTTTGGGATGCCATGCGCGAGCCTGCTGGCCCTGGTGCTGCTGGGCCGGATGTGTCGCAGGTGCAGAAGGACGAAAGGACTTGTGCTGCTGCTGTTGGCGGCCTTTGTCCTTCTGAGCGGAGGTGACCGAGTCCAGAGTGGCACTGGACTTTTCTATCCGCTGGAGGTGACCTTCCACTCTAGGGCCGAAGAGGTCGGTCCCCAGGAAGGGGACATCCGCCAGTTTGTGCTGGGTATGCGACGCTGGCGATCCGGGTTCGGGAACGAACCTGGGTCGTCGGAGGACCGGCAGGGCAGGAAGGATTGGCGTCCTTTGGACAGCTCTCCTTCCCTGGGAGGTAGGGTGGCATTTGCGCTGGGCCGGCTCACTAGCGGAGGCTGGGCGGTCGCACCACGCCGGCGCGCCAACAGAACGCCAGGATGGGGCGGACGAGGTTGTCATTGCACGCCCCCATCCTGTTTAAAGGGACAGGGGGGATAAAATCCTGTGCCTTGCCGTCTCAATGGCGCTCCGCCCCTGGTAGCCCTGATCAGCCTCCGGAAGCCGATCCCTCAACCAGTCAAAGTCCCGCAGCCCGATATCGGGGGTCAGAGCCGCGGCCCCACTCTCTGGGTGGTAAGCCAGGGATGACCGGGGGATACGGCTATATATCCGGAGGTGGGGGCATCAGGGGTCCGTGACCAGAGCTGATAGCCGACGGGGGCAGTAGGGGCAAAAACAGAAAATAGGTAAAAAAGTTTGTGCTGGGTATCTGCCGTGAAGGTGAATATCCTCAGCCATGCTCTGCGGCACATGGCCACCGCGGCCGCAACTGATCTGGCCCAGGAGTCTCCAATGTCCAGAGCCGTTTGGAGCTGCTGTTTTGCCACCGCCCTACCCTGGTCCCATACTTGTCTGACCATGGTCTGCAGGTCAGCCGGGAGATGAGGGATCACCTCATCCAGGGAGGCCATGAGAGCGTGGGAGAAGTGTGTCATCAGCACGGCCGAGTTGGCCTGGCGGAGGCCAAGGGAGGACACAGCGTACACTTTGCACCCGGCATAGTCCAGCTTTTTGGACTCCTTGTCAGGGGGCTTGTCCACATCCCTAGCGTTCCTGGAACGCCGGAAAACGCTGTCGGTGACCAACCCCTTGGCAGGGGGTGTTCCGAGAAACCAGGCAAAGAGCCGTGGGACCGCGATACTTCCTGGCCATCCTGGCCGAAGGTGCAGGACAGGAAGCAGGCCGCTGCCAGAGCTCCAAGGCTGGGCCAACAATGGCTTCAGCCACCGGAAAGGCCTCTGTGAGAGATTCCCCTCGGTCCAGTATCTCTGTCAGGGGATACTTGGCCCGTTTGGATACAGGCTCGAGCTGCATCCTGGTGGACTCCGAGATGAGCCGAAGCAAACCCATGAAGGACGATGGGCTTTCATCCATCAACTGACCCCAGAGGACTCCAGGTCAATGGGCCTGGAGAACAGGGAGGAGTCGTCATCGGACTCCGAGGAGTCCGCAAAGAGCTGCCTGGGGCCTGAGCCACCCTCCACCTGCCGAGGACGGTCGGGAGTGAGGGTGACAGACAACCTGTGGGGCAGGCTCCGACCCGACCGAGAGCCTTTGGTCGGCACCCCCGATTTCGGTTGTGGAGGCGGAGGTTCCACCACAATTGGTGGGGCAGCTGGTTTCAACCGAAGAACCGGCCCAGGCTTGGGCACCTCGGCTACAGCGAGGGGTTGTTTCGGCCGCCCGGGAGACAGCCACTTGATGGCCGGGGAAGGCAACAGTGTCGGCTTGTTCCCTGACAGAAGTAACTGCTGCCACATCAGGTCCTCGTAGCGTCGACGCAACTTGCGCTGAAGCCTCTCCTCTTCCGAGGAGGAAGACGAGGACAAGCGGCAGCGCCGCTTACTTCGGTGCCGAGACCTAGACCGCCGATGTCGGCGGGATCGGCTGGACCGGAGTAGATGTTCGAGACCGAGACTGAGAACCTCACCGTTTCCGAGGACGGGTCTGGGAAGGGGCGGGGGACACCCGCTCTTCCCTCGGCTCGGAAGCCTTAACCGGGGACTGCGGCACCGGTGGCGCGGGCAAGTCCTCGGTTTTCACTGGGGTACTGGTGAAGAAGGGTTGTTGGCTTCACCAGTCGACAGCCCATCTGACGAATCGAGAAAAATCTCGACCGTGTCGACGGGTGTCTCGGCCGGCTGACCCGATGGGGACGCCGTGAAGCCAGCGGCCTTAGCCGCGACCTCGACGGAAGCCGAGTGTTGACCGTCCAGGGAAGGGGACCTCTCCCGCTCCCATGAACGCCGACGGTGGGACTTACCTTTTGAGTCCTTCTTTCTGGACCGAGAGGAATGTCCCGATGGCCCCTCTCCCTTCGTGGAAAGGGATTGGCAAAGCTCCCTGAAAGAAGCTGAATATGAGGTACCCAGAGAGAGTGGGATAAATGCCGCGGCCGAGGAAGAGGATGATGCGGCCTGTGCCACCTCCTCCTCGAGGGAGATCATCTGCTTGAGTTGCTCAGCCGAGCCAGCCGCCGCCGTGGCCATGTGGGCCTCCTTGACTTCACCAGCGGGTAGGCGCTTCTCGGGCGCCAAGCTGTAGCTAGGGCAGTCGGTTTCTAGGACGTGGCTAAAACAAGTGGCATAACTTGCAGGCCTGCAGGTCATGTTCTAGGCTGAGGCAGTAGACGCACGTGGAGTGCGGGTCCATCCTGGACATTTTCTGCCCACAAGGGCACTGCCAGAATCCGAGAGTTGATTTGTCCATCGCAGCCGCAAGGGAGAAAGATGACCGAAGTCTTGAAAATTCTGAAATAAGTTTCGGGCGAACCGAAGAATTAGGATCCAGTCTACACGCAGAGTGTTAAGGAGGTAACCTGAGCTTCAAAGCGGTAAGGAAGATCTGGCGTCATGGGGCAGAGCCGAGAGTTTTACCACCCGGGTGGGTGGGAGGAGCCAGCTTGAAGACCTTCCGGCAAGATTTAAACTGGCAAGGAACCTGCCAGATAGTGTGGATGAACAACATATCCATGTCCCTAGAACAGCGATTTCCCACAGCGACCACATATTTCTGCGCTGGAAGTGCGAACGCACATTTTGGCCATGGTGTGAAAAACGACAGCTGTACTGTTCAAAAGGAAGTGTGGAAAAATGCCAGTGGTGAAAATCTGGACTGAAAATATTAGAAATCCAAGAAGTTACGAGGGTGCGTGGAAACTGCACAACGGTCGCTCGTAACACAGTCATTTTATGGACGTATTGCACCAAGATTTTAACATAGCCATTTTAACACCTCTGCTCATGAACCGTGTCACAGTGATTTTCTTAATCTGTCCCGAACATTGATTTCGCACACTGACTGCGTAATTGTGCGCTACACGCGCGGAAATACATTTTGGGTCAGATGTGAGAAATGACAGCTGTACTGCTCATAAGGAGGTATAGAAAATGGCAATGCTGAAAATCTGGAGTGAACATATTGAAAATTCGCTGACTCTGACGTGCGTGGGAACAGCATAGCGCCTTTTCTGGCGTGAAACAGTCATTTTGAGAATTTTCAACAAATTTTCAACATAGGGTTTTTGGGGCCTACCTCATGAACTGTGACACTGTCGTTTCATAAATTGGTCCCGAAAGGTGGTCTCCACACAGTGACTGCGAAATCACCCTTCGGGGCCGATTAACACCATGACAGTGACAGAATTCATGAGGTGGGGTCCCAAAAACCCATGTTGAAAATTTGGTGAAAAAAAATTCCCCAAAATGCCTGAGATATGCACTAAAGTTGAAAAAACCCTATTTATTACATTATACAGCTTACCGGCATTTCCTCAGTTCGCGGTCGGCTTTGAAGAGTGCAGACGTGTTCCCGGACCACTGAAGATCGTCGCACCGAGCTCTGGAGGCAAGTATGGGGTGAGGAGGCAGGGTGTGCAGAGGGTGGGCGCGAGTGGGAGGAGATTGGGTCAGGACAGTCAGCGAGCGAAGGTTTTTTTCTTTCAGGTTTCTTTTTTTTTTTTTTTTTTAAACTTAGATGACACGGGACTTGTGCCACACTGGGGTGGGCTCCCAGTGTGGCAGCTGGAAAGCTGCTTGGAGGGGACCATGGAGCCGACGGAGGACTGGGCTCCCCCGTTGGCCGTCTGATCTGTTGCCACGCTGGGGTGGCTCCCAGCGTGGCACCGTCGATCTCTTGGGGACAGTGGAGCCAACAGGGGACTGGGCAGCCCGTCAGCCATATGATCTGTTGCCACGCTGGGTGGGCACCCAGCGTGGCATCTGAGAACTCTGTTGGGGGCGCAGCACAGCCAATGGGGATTGGGCACCCGTCGGCCAGCTACATTGTGGCGTGGGGGGAGCACGGCACGCAGTATGCGGCATGTGTGTTGGGAGCGCATGAGAGCATCGCATAAGACTCTTATCGCTGCTCACTGAAGCGTAGCTCTCCCTTTCAACTGTACAGCACTGCATTTTGGATCATCGCAGTATGTTTCTGGCACATGCATTCAAGCAAACATAAAAAACAATATACGTCCCAACAATCTACAGCACCAGAAACGTGTCAGTAGACATAATATACAAAAGCCATCCCTGCCACCGAATATAAATAGCTCAGAAAGTTCTCTTCTGTGCACAGATGGTTCTTCTAGTTAGGGCAAGAACGGAGCCTGTACCCATAATTTGGAACTCCAAAACTGGATATGGCTAATACTTCAAAGTTTACTTAACTACATTGTAACTGCATTGCAATTGCAGTGTAATTACATGCAACAAATGTGTAACGACAGTGTAATTAACTCTGCTGCATGCAATTAAAGGGAGTCCTACTGGGTACAGTGAAGCCCCAACCGCTTCACAGATTGGGGCTTCACTGTACAAATTCACCCTGCAGTCATTGTATAAAACAAATACTTTTTTAAGCTCATCGCTCATAAAATTGGGAAAAGCCTCCGATGCAGCTGGCATTTTCTACTATGGCGATGTATTCTGGTTCCGATCTCGCTACTAAACAAGTGAGATGATGATGCACCACTGCCCCTGAATTACAGGTAGCCCTATGTACGGAACTGTACAAAATTATATTTATGAAATACCGATCCTTATTTTTACACACTTTGCCTAAATCCCATGTGTATGGATTTAGACAAAGTGTGTAAAAATAAGGATCAGTATTTCAAAAATATAATTTAGTACAGTTCTGATTACCTACCTTGCAGTTACACTGAAACTACAGTGTGACCTGAATAAGTACTACCGATGATACAGGATAACACTCCTTGGAATGAGAGTTTATTTATAAATGTTAGGATCTACTGTAGATTGATTGGATTTCTTAAGAACAGTATAATCTCCATGGCCAGATTAATGGATATGGGGGCCCTAATCCAAGTTATATTTTGTGGCCTGGGGGGCCCCTAAATGCCAACATCACACTCTTCCGTGGCGCCGGTCTGGCAAGGCAGCAATGACCAGGGTACTCAAGCAGGATGTGGTTTATAATGCTATGTGTTATGCCACATGACTTTATTTATTTATTGAACTGTTTCACCAGGAAGGCACACTGATCAACAAGTTGCTCATCTCCCGGTGCGACCTGGGGGCCCACCGGGGGTACAACTAGATGAAGAATTAGACATACAGTTTAACACTTAACATATCCGAGAAATTAAACATTCAATTACATTTGTAACAAAATATACAGTTAAAATTATCATAAATAATCATGCAATTGCATCTGCGACTTAAACAGTTAAACAGATCATACCCGTGGAATATGCATTTAATTACAAGTGGCATATCTGAGGAACATAGTACAGATATAGCCTTGGAGCCAACTCCTTGCAGGAATGGATCACGGTTAGTAGGCAGATTATTTAGCAATTACTGAATGAATGTGGTCCAGTGAGGGGACATCAAGGAGGGTAGAGGGGTAGACAGGGGGAACCAGCCGGGGGAAGAACAGGATAAAAATGGGGAGAACGTTACCAGAGAAAAGTGAGCAAAAAAAAAAAAAAATTCAGTTGTGGCAAGTTAACACTGGGCTAGTGCAATCTGGGAGCATCTCAAACAGAACAAAAGGTGCAAATTATTAGCTCAAGTGAACTAATTCCTTTGATTAAGTGCAGGGGGGTGGGGCGGGCAGGAGAGAGGTGGGGGTAAGGGACAGCGTAGGGAAGGATGTGTCATACCTGGAACTGGCCCCTTCAGAATGGGGAGATTGCAGCCAGTGGCGGAATGAGGTGAGGACTTAGAATAAGGGGCAGGAGTAGATAAGGACAAGTTAGGCAGAGATAGTAGAGAGGATGGTAAAGGGAAGGAGGAGGAGGGGTGAGAGAAACTTGCCTAAGACTAGGCCTCTTCAGGATGCTGAGAACCCTGCCAGAGAGAAGAATCAGGCAAGGATGAGTTACGTAGAGAGGATGTAGGGGAAAGGGGAGGGAAGGAAGAGTCATTTCCCTGTGCTGGACCCCTCCAGGATGCTGAAAACCCTTCCGGGGCAGAACTAGGTGAGGACAAGTTGGGAAGAAAGAGAAAAGAAAGGATGAAGGGAAGGGAAGGAAGAGGAGGGAAAGAGGACGCTTGCCTAAGACTAGGCCACTCCAAGATGCTGAGAATCCTGCCAGAGTGCAGAATCAGGTGAGGACTAGTTGGGTAGAAAAGATATAGGGGAAGGGGGAGTGAAGAAAGAGTAATTGCCCAGTGCTGGGCCCCTCCAGGATGCAGAGAACCCTGCAAGGGGATAGAATTAGGCTAGGACAATTTGGGCAGAGGGAATGGGGAGACAGAAGAGGAAAGAAAAAAAGGAGGAGGCAGGAAAGAAACTTACCCGAGAGTAGACATTGCCAGGGTGCTTAGAATCCCAACAGAGGGCAGATTTAGGCAAGGACAAGTTGGGTAGAAAGGAGAGAAAGGGGGAAGAGGAGGGGAAGGAGGAGGCGTGCCCAGTACTAGACCCCTCCAGGATGTTGAGAACCCTGCCAGAGGTCAAAACTAAGCAGGGGCAAGCTACATAGAATTTGAAAACAGAAACATACAATTTGATGGCAGATAAGGACCGCTTGGCCCATCCAGTCTGCGCATTTCCCTACTTAATGGATAAGCTGCAGATCCTAGTTAACCAACAGCCTACTTTCTCCAACCCCCACCCCCTAGAATTGCCTTATGTCTGTCCCATGCATTCTTGAATTCCCCCACTGTTTTCGACTCTACAACCTCCTCAGGAAGGCCATTCCATGCATCCATAACCCTCTCTGTGAAAAAATACTTCCTTACATTACCTCTGAACCATCCCCCCTCTATCTTCAAACGGTGCCCCTTGTTCTTGCACACCTGTTTTTCTGAATGATGCTACCCTTTTGGACTTTGTTGATTCCCTTGAGGTAAAGTACTTGAAAGTTTCTATCATGTCCCCCCCCCAACACACCACCTTTCCTCGAGGCTATATATATTAAGGTCCTTAAGTCTCTCTTCATATGTCTTCTGGTGCAGACCCTGCACCATTTTAGTCGTCCTCCTCTAGACTACCTCTACCCTGTCTATGTCCTTTCGGAGAGTGGGTCTCCAGAACTGCACGCAGTACTCCAGATAGGGTCTCACCAGCTGTCTGTACAGAGGGATAACAACTTCCTGTTTTCTACTGTTGATACCTCTCCCTACGCATCCCAGTATCCCCCCAGCCCTCCTTACTGCCCTCTCACACTGCTTGCCCACCTTTAGGTCATCTGATATGACTACCCCAGGTCCCTTTCCATTTTGTTGTTGTTAGTATCTCACCCCATTGTGTACTCTTCCCCTGGGTTTTGTTTCCCAGGTGCATTACTTGCACTTCTTAGCATTGAATCTAAGCTGCCATACATTTGACCATTCCTCCAACCTTGCCAAGTCCCTTCTCATCCTTTCCACCCCACCTTGTGTATCAACCCTGTTGCAGATGTTTGAGTCGTCTGCAATGAGACTTTTCCTTCCAGTCCCTCTGCAATGTCACTTATAAAGACACTGAACGGGACCGGTCCTAGTGGTACCCCACTAGTAACCCCCCTTTCTTCTGAGTGGACTCTATTTACTATTACCCTCCATGTCCGGTTCTCCAGCCAATTTTCTACCCAAGCTACCATCTGGGGGCCCACTCCAAGGCTGGCTACCTTGTATATTAATCTTTTGTGTGGGTCTGTGTCAAATGCCTTGCTGAAGTCTAGGCAGGCCATGTCCATAGCCCCTCCCTGATCTACTACTTTGGTCACCCAGTCAAAGAAATCAACTGGATTCGTCTGACATGACCTTCCAGCTGTGAATCCATGCTGCCTTGGGTCCTGTGCCCCTCTGGCCTCTAGGTACTCAACAACTGTTTCCTTCAGAAGTGATTCCATCATTTTCCCTAGCACTGAGGTCATATTAACAGATCTGTAGTTTCCTGCCTCTGCCCTGCTCCCACTTTTGTGAAGTGGAATAACATCTGCCCACCTTCAGTCCTCAGGTACCACCCCATCCTCCCATGATTTGTTAAAGAGGGTAGTCAGTGGTGTCTCTAGTTCTACCCTTAGTTCTTTTAGAATTCTGAGGTGAATCCCACTGCTTTGTCCACCTTCAGTTTTAAGAGTTCTTTCAGAACTCTTTCTTCTGTGAATGGGCTAGTATCAACCCCTCTATCCAGAGTGTTTCTATTGTTTGGTTTAAGTACCTCCCCCTCTTCATTTGTGAATACTGAGCAAAAATATTACTGGTAATGGAAAAAAAAGGTAAGGGTAGGAGTGAGGGGATAAGCAGTGAAGGGAGAGGAGAGCGCGCTGAGAAGCAGGCTCGGGAAGGGGAGGTTTAATAGGGGAAGTGAGATGGAGAGGAGCAGAGGCATAGGAGGACAGTTAAAGAGGGTTAAAGCAGAAGCAGTTAAATGAGAGAAAGTTAGACAAAGTTATGTAAGGCAGAGGCAAGGGAGTAGGAGGAGAAGGAGTGCCATATTGGGGGGGGGGGGGAGAGTTCCAGATTTGCGGGAAACGATGGGTAAAGCCTGACTGACCGATGAGAGTAGTTCGATGGGGGACCAACAAAGTGCGAGTGTCAGAGGATCTGAGGGAGTGGGAGGGGGAAAGAGAGTGAGCACGAGAGGTAGGAGGGAGTTCTCCTTGGAAGTGAGTTTGGAACAATGAGGGAGGTGCCTGTTGGCAAGCGGGGGAAGGGACAGGGCGTGGTAGAGGTCACAGTGATGAGTGTGTGACGGAGCATCAAGGGCAAATCGACTTGACAGGTCACATGCCCTTTATTATAAACAACACAATTCAGAATGACCAATTATGGCATAAAGAAGTATTTTATCAGTACAAGGTTAACATTTTGTAAATTTTCACTTTTTAGTTACCTATAACTAGTCTTGTTTTTCCCTTGTCACTACTGTACCTTGCAACTATTTTTGTTAATAATTTCCAGAATTAAATAAATAATAATTATGGATTAATTATTAATTATGGATCCTCTTTTCTTCCCTCCCCTGAGATGCACCTGGACATTAGACTTCCATTAGTGTGCCCTGCTTTCCCAGACATCAAATTCCACATAAATAAATTAATAACAAGCATTTGTCAATGCCAAATGTTTGCTTGCTGGCATTGGCAGTGGTAGTGTAGAAGTTACAGAGCTGCGTAATAGGAATGGCAGTGAAGTACTGAACTGAAGCCAACCCCACCACCACCCGATAGAGAGTGACAGGCATTGGGGTGTGCGTTTGGGTCGTCAGGCATAACGGCCATGCCATTTCACCACACCCCACCCTGCAGACACTGACAAGTGTTACGGTGTTCCTTGGGGTCTTTGGCCCTTATGCGCACCCCATTTCATTAGGAAATACGGTGAGATGGGTGCGATATAGGAGAATGGGGTGAACTTTGGGGCTGAAGATTCCAAGGCATACCTCGATGCCTCTCACTGGCTGCAGGGTGTGGAATGGTATGAGCATTACAGGCAAGAATCCCAAGTCACACCCCTGATGCCTGTCATTCTCTACAGGGTTGGACGTTATGGTTGAAACCTAATACCTCAGGCATTAGTTGGTATTTTCCTCCAAATTTTCAACATTTTTTTTTGTGACCCCACCTCATGAACAGGGAATATCAGTTTGTTAGCCGGCTGCTTATGCACAGCGATTCTGGCATTTACTTTCTAGGTGCAAAACATTCGAACAGGATGTAAAAATGACAGCTGTACTGTTCATGGGGAGGTGTAAAAATGGCAGTGTTGCAAATCTGCAGTAAAATATTTAAAAAAATGGTGAAGTCATGAGCGTACATAGAAACTGTGCAACGCACACCTGTAATATAATTAGGTTGGGGATTTTTTACAGCAGATTGTCAACTCAGGCATTTTGGTACCTCCGATCATGAACAGTGTCACTGTGATTTTCTTTATCTGTGCCGAACAATGATTTCCCACAGCGACCACGCATCTCTGCGCTGAAAGTGTGAAAACACACTTCCAGCCATGTTGTGAAAAATGACAGCTGTACTGTTCATAAGGAAGTGTGGAAAAATGCCACTGGTGAAAATCTGGACTGAAAATATTACAAAGTCATGAACTTACGAGGGTGCGTGGAAACTGCGCAATGCTCACTCGTAACACAGTCATTTTATGGACTTTTGTCACCAAATTTTCAACATAGCCATTTTAAGACCTCTGCTCATGAACAGTGTAACTGCAGTTTTCTTAATCTGTCCTAAACATTGCTTTACGTGAACCAAGCAGCACCATTGTAAGCTACATATCTGAAAACACATTTTGGGAGACATATGAAAATGGCAGCTGTACTGTTCATAAGGAAGTGTAATAAAATGGCAATGTTGAAAATCTGGAGTGAAAATATTAAATTAGCAAACTTACGAGCATGCATAGGAACTGCGCAACGCACACTCGTAAAACAGTTATTTTTTGGAATTTTTTCACCAAATTTTCAACATAGCCATTTTAAGACCTCTGCTCATGAACAGTGTCACTGTGATTTTCTTAATGTGTCTCATACATTAATTTTGCACATCGACTGCGCCATTGTACGCTACATGGGCGGAAACACGTTTTGGGCAAGATGTGAAAAATAACAGCTGTACTGCTCATTAAGTAGGTGTGGTAAAATGGCAATGTTGAAAATCTGGAGTGAAAATATTGAAAATTCGCGAACCTACGAGTGTGCGTAAGAACTGCGCAATGCACGCTCGTAAAACAGTCATTTTTAGCAATTATTTCACCAAATTTTCAACATAGCCATTTTAAGACCTCTGCTCATGAACAGTGTCACTGAGATTTTCTTAATTTGTCCTGTACATTGATTTCGCACACCGACTGCGCCATTGTGCGCTACATGGGCGGAAACACGTTTTGGGTGAGATGTGAAAAATGACAGCTGTACTACTCATAAGAAGGTGTGGTAAAATGGCAATGTTGAAAATCTGGAGTGAAAATATTGAAAATTCGCGAACTTACGAGCGTGCATAGGAACTGTACAACGCACGCTTGTAAAACAGTCATTTTTTGGAATTTTTTCACCAAATTTTCAACATAGCCATTTTAAGACCTCAGCTCATGAACAGTGTCACTGTGATTTTCTTAATTTGTCCAGTACATTGATCTCGCACTTTGACTAGGCCATTTGCTTCATGGGCGGAAACACGCTTTAGGTGAGATGTGAAAATGACAGCTGTACTGCTCATAAGAAGGCATGGTAAAATGGCAATGTTGAAAATCTGTAGTGAAAATATTGAAAAATTCGCGAACTTACGAGCCTGTGTAGGAACTGTGCATGCAGCTCATAAAACAATCATTTTTGGAATTTTAGCACCAAATTTTCAACATGGGGTTTTTGGGTCCCCTTCTCATGAATGATGTCACTGTCATGGTGTTATTCAGGCCTGAAGGGTGATTTCGCGCAGTGACTGCGAAATCACCCTTCGGGCCCGAATAACGCCATGACAGTGACATCAGTCATGAGAAGGGTCCCAAAACCCCATGTTGAAAATTTGGTGTAAAATTCAAAAATGCCTGAGATATGCAATAAAGTTGAAAAACCCTATCTAGCCCATTATACAGCTTACCGGCATTTCCTCAGTTCGCGGTCGGCTTTGAAGAGTGCAGGCGTGTTCCCGATCCACGAAGATCATCACTGAGAGCTCCGGAGGTAGGTATGGGGTGAGGCGGGTGTAGGAGAGGCAGGGTGCATGATGGGTGGAGTGCGGGTTGTGGGAAGGGGGCTGGGAGGCGCCGTGGGACCGTTTTATTTTGCAGGTAAAAAAAAGGTGGCGTGGGACATTTGCCACGCTGGGGTGGGCTCTCAGCGTGGCACCCAGTACTCAGGGGTGAGGACAGTGGAGCCGACGGAGGTTGGGCACCCCGTCCCAGCTATTCTATGAGTTGCCACGCTGGGGTGGGCACCCAGCGTGGCATGTGGAAAACTTTGGGGAAGCGCAGCACAGCCGGCGGGGATTAGGCACCCCGTCGGCTATGCTCTTGAGGGGGAGGCAGCACAAAGTATCGGCGTTTCTGTGTGTGTCGTGTGTAGGGGAGCTGCGATGAGCAAGCGATATCTTATCGCTGCTCACTGAAGCGTAGCTCCTCCTTTCAACTGTATGCCACTGCATTTCGGAGCTTGTCATGGACAGCTCCAGCATGCATTGGCTTACAGGGGCCGCGCCTGCCAACACACTGACTGAATTAGAGGAGGAAGTGACACACCTCCGAAATCTCGGATGATGGCACTATGTTTCTTGCACATGCGTGCAAGCAAACATAAAAATGGGAATTGTAGCTGCCACGATCTTCCTGCACATGCCTCCTTGAATACCTATTCTCTCTGCCAAAACCAAAAACCTGAAACGTGTGTTGAAGCAGTTAGTGGGGCTCACAGCTCCCTCCCATCATTTCCCTGCTCAAGACTCCTTCGAGCTCCAAACCTGCCACCATCTCCCTCTGTGCAGCTATCTTTGTCCTCAATTCTGTCTGTTCTCCCACTGTCTCCTCTCCTCCATCTCCACTGTCATTTATAGTTTTGCTGTCAACTTAAATGTTGCTTTGCTGCCAGTCCTGAATTGCCACATTCTTGCCCCTGCTCCTAGTCATTGATGCCAAAACAGCTAAAGAGAGTTGTGCCAAGAAGACTGAGCCTTAAGAACCCTGCTGGACCTGCAGGCGATGACTGTAGTTACGTCAGAGATTGTTCCCCAGAGCAACCTGCTGCAACTTCCCAGTAATGTATATGACTCAAATTAAACCAAGACAAAACTGTGCCAGCAAGAGCAAGTCCCACAAGTTAGTTCCCATCTGATGACTTATCAGCACCCCATGGTCCACGCAGTGCCAAACTCAAATCTTATTAAAGACTTGTCAGTACACTATGTGGATTACTGAACACTCACAGACAGGCTATGACCAGAGGCAACCACAGCTTCTCTTGTTTCCCCAATGCAATAAAACTAGTTATTTCTGCAGCACAAATGGCTTGGACACTGCAGCACGCAGACAACTAGTCAACACAACATACCTGGTGTGGCCTGACTGATGTGAATGTGATGAGTCCAGTCTGTCCTCCTGATTGTTTCCTCCAGATCACATAGGCGGTGGTGGCGACACGACTCTGCCCCGTGACACGGCACCGGACTCCCCACAGTCACAGCAGCACCAAAGGCCCAACTAGCAGCAGCAGTGACAGACCCTGGCAGCAGCATGCAACACTGCAATGAAGCCAATCCGACTCTGGGTGACCCCCGCAGCACGCTCTCTCTCTCTCACTCTCTCTACTTTTGTGTCTTTAGACAGAGACTCTTCTTCTTCGACAGACGAGACCGACCACTGGCACTGACAACTAACCATCACAGCTCTCTCTCATCCTACTCCTCATCATTGCCCAGCCACACACCTTGAGGCCATATACACACACACACACACACACACACACACACACACACACACTGATTCCCGCTCCCTAGTAGCCACACCTCCAGAGGACCTCTGATGGACATGATTGGTTGTGTGTGGTGGGGTCAGGATGGATCAGAGGCGAGCAGGAGCCACCTGGAGAGACTGAGAGGCTCGCTTGCTTGAAGCGGGGGGAGATTCACCACTCACCAGACTGACTCAGTGGGGCGGGGGGGCTGACTGACTCTGAGGAGGGAGGGGTGCTTTTTGGGCAACTCAGTCGGTTGGCAGCAGTGGCAGTCACCCAGTACAGCTGGGATGAAAGAAAGTAACTGTAAATAAGTTAACAGTGGGGGCCCTCCTGAACCACAGGGCCCCACGCCACAGTGTAATTTGCGTACAGGTTAATCTGGCCTAGATAATCTCCTTGAAGCAATAGTGCAAACCTTACATTTCTGCTCAACAGCAACGTGCATTATAAAATGTAAATGAACAGGGTGATAACCGGTAGCTGGCACAATAGTCCTAAGACGATGTCCAGTGTGACCGTATACACAGCAGCTCCACGTGTAGCTGTACAGTACAACCACTGTTCTAGTGAACAGCAAGCTACACAAAGTCTGCTTTATAAGGAATTCTCTTTATAAGAGTTCCGTCATTACAATGGGCTAGCAGGCCATCATATCCTCGAAGCAGGGCCACTTCAGCTCCCTGGGACTCCCTTACAGGACAACTTTTTCTAGTGAACATTTGCCTTTTTCTCCCGTAGGAAGGACAATGCCAGAATACTCACTCAGTAGACAACATTCTATGTAAAGAGATACAGTGCAGCTAAATGAATCCTAGACCACTATTAGTTCCTCCAAAGGATTCAGGTCACTGGTGCTGGCCATGGAGATTGTGCCAGCTATGATTACTGTTGCGCAAAGTTGCACCTTCCTCTATGGGGGATAAACCAGCATATCTAATGGAGCTAAACTCAATCGTTTTATCATGCTTCCTCCTAAGGGGGGGGCGGGATTTGCTCCTGTTTTATATTTATTCGGACACTAGACAGAATATTCTACTCCTAGTGCTATGTTGATATATTTAAGACAGTATTCATGACAGCATGCATAGCAGAAATTAGACAAGATTCCAGAATCAATTAACAGTCTGATGGGACTAGAGGACTGTCACTTAAATTCAGCATGCCCGGGTCAGTCTCAGTTGAGTGTATATGCTTGCAAGTCATGTATAAGCTCAGCACTGCATCATTATTCCCCCTCCTCATTCTGTGGAGGGAGTGGGACACAGTTTTAAATTATAGAGAATAAAGACTGAAAAAATACACCAATGTGTAGCGTTCAGGAAGTTAATACATACATCAGCATATTGGGATTAGCAGGACTGTTTATTCTCTCTCCCGAACATACCTCTCAACTGTCCCTGATTTTGCCTCAGAAATTCCCCCCGTCCCTCCTAAATTTGGTATTTCCATTACTAAAGAGTAGAGGGTTTAATCATAAAATAATGTCTGCACTTAGTGTTACAGGCTCTTGCGCATTACAAAAATGCTGTTTAAACTAAGAAGTTTATTGTGCACAGTTTCTTGATCTGCTATTACTGTTTTTTCAGATAAGCCCATGATTTCGGTAATTTGTCCCTGATTATTGTAACCCTTGTCCCCGATTCTTGAAGTGGGAGGTTGAGAGCTATGCTCCTGAAGTCTCTGTGAAATGTTGCGGGCATGCATGGAGACAAATGTGAGCTGCAATACATGGACATGGAGCGCCATCTGCTGTTAGGACTAGTAAATAGCAACCAATAGTAACATTGCAAGAGAGTCTAGCAAATAGAGGGAAAAAGAAAACTAAAATGTAATCACAGTCAAAAGTGGAACTCCACAATAAGGGACACAGGGGTGGGAATGTGGACTCACGTTGACGTTTGCCTTGAATCAAGTATTCCTCGCTCTGGAGGGGAGGTATACCAGCGGGGTGTTGACTTCCACAGCTCCTGCTATGTTCCTTTTCAGGAGGGCTGGTGAGGTAGTCTTTCCACTTCCTTTGTTCTAATTCACAGGGTGGCTTCTTCTCATGGCCCACCTGCTTGGAGTTCCACATTAAGTCAAAGTGTCTACTCCTTGTTAAATGGCGCTTGAACAACACACCATCTTATACTGAGCGGGTGGATGCACTGGGCAGACTAGCCTGTTTTGAAAGGTGAAGTCATGCTACTGTTAATAAATCAGCTAGGTGTGAAAGTAAATGGGGAGATTATTTGAATTCTACTTTATGTAATTTCCCAGTCCTCTTAAAGGCACAATGTTAACCTCCTTAGGCCTCAAAGCGTCCCTGGTTTAAAAAACACATTTTGATTGTCCACATTCTGTGGAGACTGCTGATGCAGTGCACAGTTTGATTCTGATGCTGATATAGTGCATAGTTTGATTCTGATTCTTTTCTTTTAAAAAAAAGTGAAAACCAGACAGCCCGCCATACTGGTGTTACCACTCAAAAACATGTTTGTTTACATTTGTTAAGCAACTGCCACTGCATCTGTCCTGGAAATGGGGAACACTCCTAACACAGTCTAGCCTTTCATGATGCAATGGGAGTTGAGAAGACTCCTGCATCATGAAAGGCTGTATTGTTTGGGGTGTTTCTAATGTTCACATAATATGTAGCGAGAGCAGATCAAGAATTTGAAACAAAACAAGGTCGACCTGCCGGTGCAGCGGAAAGATTCACCACTGCAGTGCCGGTGACTCGAGTTCAGGAACAGACTAAGGTGTCAGAGGGCCGGCTGGGGGAGAAGGCTTGAGCATCCGACGAGTGCTCGCCTTCTCCGGGGGGGGGAGGGAGGGTCTGCGGCCCAGCGGTTGCTGAGTCCTGGCGGAGGCCGGGAGAACAGCAATGTTGCCTAAGAGCGTTATGGATGTCGGCGTATGTCCTGACATCAGTGGCACATCACACTCCCACGGGAAGAAAAGTGGAAAAACACATTCCCCGACTGACCGGTTGACGGTCACCAGCCCCCGCCACTGTAAAAAGCCCTGGACAGCCGGTCCACCTCAGCAGCACCCTGGGCCAATCGTAAGAGAGCGCTGGCCACCCCCACTGGCGCCTTCCCTCTCAGAGGGGGAACCCATCCAGTGAAGGGTAACGCCGGAGGAGCTAAAAAAAAAAAAAAAGGAACAAAACAAGACTGGGTATAAATATACCGTACATTACCCTGTATTTCAGTTCCACTAAACAAGGAGGCAAATAAAATTACCAGAAACATCAATGAAATTTAGAGAAGGTAAGCAACCATAAAATGTGAGTTTCTAACTAGAAATAATATGATGTAAAAAAGGTTGACAGTGTCCCTTTAAGTAATATATTCTTTTTCCACATATATTGAATGTTAACTCCTTTCTCTGTGCAAACTGATAGGAGCTAACTGGTGTAGTCATGCTCTGAAGGTATTAAACCTGGTAACACCGTTTCTTTCAAACACTACCCTACACCTTAAAGTTAACTCTGTGCCCTCCATTTTAAAAGAAATTTTCCCTTGATCTCCCCCCTAGGCAACACTGCATCGACCAGTACTCCATGATCAGTCTCATTTTCCCACTCCACGATCAATCTTATTTCTGCATTGGAAATGCACTCCTATCCTTTTATTAAAACAAAAAACCTCCATTAACCTCAATATACTGCTTCAAAACATACACATATGTTTTTAGCCCACCAGCTGTCTCCCTCTGCGAGGGGCAGGCGCCGCAGCGGACAGTTTCTTCAGTGTGTGTACAACTGAAAACGGCTTGACAACCAGTTGACTTCCTGTGCAGGGGTCGGGCGTAGCTGTGCAAAAGGGTGGTGGATTCATGGAACAGCCTCCCAGTGGAGGTGGTGGGGGCTAACTCGGTAGGAGAATTCAAAAATTCATGGGATAGGCATAGGGGAACCCTAGTGATAGGAAAGAGAATAAAGCCAGAGATTAAGTAGGGTCTGTGTTTTTTTGCAGATGGTAGGGAAAGTGGGCAGACTGGGTGGGCCTAGCAGTCTTTATCTGCCGACAATTTCTCTGTTTCTAGTTTTCAGCAGTAGCGGGAGAAGCTGAATACGCCTGCATTTAAATTTAACGGACACAAGGTTCTACTCTACTGCTGGTAGTGGGTGACTGGGGGTGGACATGGCAGTGTCAGCATGAATCAACTGAACCGGTGGCACAGGAAACAGCTCCACAAAGACCACCCAAAAAAAAAAAGTAATGGCTGTTTATCTTCCTCAGCTCTGCTCCTGTTATTTGGGGGGTAGCCTACTTGAGTGCTCAAAACAGTAATACAGCCTACTGACCAGACTGACTGCAAAAAAAACAAAAGAAATATAAGGGACTTCACATACAGTAAAGAGCACAAATCTGGGCCGTGATATCACAACGCCACCTGCTGGTGAAATGCAATACACAGAGTAAATACAGAAAAGGGATTATTTATTTTAAATTGGCTTTATCTTTTCATATATATTTTAAATAAAAGATTTTTCACTTGGAAATAAACTACTAATAATTTAAAAGTACTTGGACTGCTCTCCTTCTCTGGGGAGAGGGGGTGCCAGTGGTCGGTGCACGACTGGCCCCTAGCAGAGGCTGGGGACAACACGCTGACGCTGCAGATGGGGGCGGAGATGGGGCAGACACCTAGAAGAGCGCGTATGGGTGTGTGCACACTCCTTCCGCCGGCATCACTGCATGCCTCATCTTCATAGGGAGAAAATGGAGGAGGAAAACAAGTTGCTGCAGCGCATGACGGAGAGCACCTCGCAGGTCCCGCTCCCGGCTAGCCACGCCACTGGCCACACTGGATCTGGTCTCCGGCTGGGGTTGGGGAACCCCGCCAGGGGGTAAGGGTCAGTGCTGGCTGGTGGACACCAGGGGACGGGGCCGGGGGCTCCCTCCAGAGGTAGGGGCCGCAGCAACAGGAGCATAAAATAGTAAAAAAAAAAAAAAAAAAAAATTTAAAAGTACTTATTAAACAGATTTTTTTTTTCTTGCCGTTTTATAAATGTGGTAAGCCACTCCAGGGTGTGCATTAAAGGATTTTAATGCACTTCCCAGGGGGTGTAAGGACACTCGGCCTGCAACCTCGTGCCTAAGCATGCCCCTTGGGCATGCATTAAAATCCTTTAATGCACGCCATGTTGTGGCTTATTACTTATTTAGCAGGCAGGCACACTAGACAAAACATTTACTATTTCAGGTACATAGAAACATAGACTTTGACTGGAGACAAGGACTGCTTGGCCCACCCAGTCTGCCCATTTCCCTACCTATTGAATAAGCTGCAGATCCTAGTTAACCAACAGCCTACTTCCTCCTACCCCCCCCACTATAACTGCCTTATGTCTGTCCCATGCATTCTTGAATTCCCCCACTGTTTTTGACCCCACAACCTCCTTAGGGAGGCCGTTCCATGCGTCCACCACCCTCTCCATGAAAAAATACTTCCTCACATTGCCCCTGAGCCGTCCCGCCTCTATTTTCAAATTGAACCCCCTTGTTCTTGCCATCTCTTTTTCTGAAAGATGCTACCCTCTTGAACTTTGTTGATTCCCTTGAAGTACTTGAAAGTTTCTATCATGTTCCCCCTCTCCCTCCTTTCCTCGAAGGTATACATATTAAGTGTCTTTAGTCTCTCTCTTCGTATGGTTTCTGGTGCAGACCCTGCACCATTTTAGTTGCCCTCCTCTGGACTGCCTCCATCCTATGTCCTTGCGGAGATGGGGTCTCCAGAACTGCGTGCAGTACTCCAGATGGGGTCTCATCAACTGTCTGTACAGAGAAATGACAACTTCCAGTTTTCTACTGGTGATGCCTCTTTCTATGCATCCCAGTATCCCCCCAGCCCTCCTTACTACCTTCTTACATTGCCTGTCTACCTTTAGGTCATTTGATATGACTACCCCAGGTCCTTTTCCATTTTTGTTGTTGTCAGTACCCCCAATTGTGTACTCTTCCCTGGGTTTTGTTTCCCAGGTGCATTACTTTGCACTTCTTTGCACTGAATCTAAGCTGCCATACTTTTGACCATTCCTCCAACCTTGCCAAGTCCCTTCTCATCCTTTCCACACACACACACACACACACACACACACACACACACCCTGTATCAACCCTGTAGCAGATCTTTGTGTCATCTGAAAAGAGGCATACTTTTCCTACCAGTCCCTCTGCAATGCCACTTATGAAGACATTAAAGAGGACCAGCCCCAGTACTGAACCTTGTGGTACCCCATTAGTAAACCTCCTTTCTTTGGAGTGGACTCCGTTTACTATTACCCTCTGCGCCCTGTTGTCCAGCCAATTTTTGTGGCTGAGGGCAGAGTCTACAGCCATCCTGCTTTCACTTGAAAAAAAGGTGTTTCAGGGGAACACATCTTTTAGGAGTTTTCAGTCTATCCTTCCATCAAATGCAAAATAGTGTGCTCCCCCTCTGATTTTGCAATTGGATCCTCTGCCCTAAAGGCAGGTGGGATGCTACTGTGCCTCCCAACTTGTCAGGATATAAACAAACAAAAAAACAACTTTTGAAGTTGCTGTCATTTAACCCTTGCAGGGCTGAAGAATGAGCATCTGTCCAGCTCAAGTCAAATAGATTCATTCCAGTTCTTTCAGCAGCCTAGGGGTTAACTCATTATCTCCTTACTTTGACTGAATACTGACCCAGTAACACATGGCTAATTAAGCACATGTGTTATGTGGGAGACAGAGCAATGTAAGAAGTCGACCCGAAACCCCCCCCTCCCCATCCCAGCCTTGAAGCTGGGAGAAATCATGTAGGAATTTCTACTGTCTAGTGCTCTTAACACTCCCACATGTCTGAGTTACGCAGTTCAAAAATAAATAAGAACTACAAAACCAGTCATACAGAGGGTATAATGACTTGAACAGTTTTTTTGTTTGTTTTCTATTATTGGTCCAAAATAAGTATCCGTTTATAAGTGTATGAGCCCTGTTTGATAAATGAATGCTCTGCTAAGCCATGTAGCTCCAAATATCACTACTAAAGCAATGTTATCAATGTGTGTCCATTTGCCTGTTACAGCAAGGTTAAACTGACTCCATGCTTAGGAGGCACGTTCTGTAATTGAACACAGTCTATTCTGCTTCACTCTGGGATCCATTTTAACTGGAATTTCAGGCACAAAAATAGAGTTTAAACGGGCACTGTCAGCCTTCTGAACCAATTTTAAACTTGCTGTAACGAATGTGCATGGAACAAGCTTTATCAATGTGAAATACATACATGCAAGAGATTTACACACTAGTGCAAGATATTTAGTATTGCCGTAAAATGGAAATTTGGGTCATCCCGACCAAAATCTCGGTGGCATGTGTTCAAGAGCTAGAATGGTGAGGAGCCGAAGGGAAAATCGTTCATGAATGAGTTCGTTATTTTTGGTCATATATTAGTAAAATGCTGTAACTCTTACAGATTTGTACACATATATTCTGGTTCAAAAACAAGCACTGTAACCGGTTTTATTTTGTATATAAAAATTGAAGCCTTGACTCTGGACATGCGCATTAGACAAAATGGGTTACAATGCTCATTTTTGAATCAGAATATCTTTGTACAAACCTGTATCATGTGGTAAGAGTTACTACATGATTATATTGTATGACAAAAAATAACTCATGCATGAGTGAGTTTACCCTCAGCTCCTCGCCATTCTAGCTCATGGACACACACTGAGATTTCGGATGGGACGACTTAAATGTAATCTGTTACAAAAATAATAAATATCTTGCACTACTGTGCAAATCTTTTGCCACGTGTGTATTTTACATTGCTAAAGCTTGCTCCATACACATTCATTACAGCAAGTTTAAAACTTATCCAAAAGGCTGTCAGTGTCCCTTTAAGTATTCTTTAAATTCTGCTCTGTTATTCCCTCTGCATGCATTTACTATCAATTTACGTAACGTATCTCCTTGGAACCAGTTTAACCTTGCTGCAACAGGGATATGGACATACATTCTACAGCAAAATGTATTCAACTCAAGATTTAAAAAAACAAATGTGTGTGCAGAGATTCTGTTTTGCAACAGTAGCCATGAACATGATGAAGGCAGGCAAATTTTATTTAAAAAGACACCCATCGGGGAGGGACACTAGAGAGCCATCTTCCAGACAGTCGTTCTTCCTAGTACCTGCTCACCTCGTGCTGCCAAAATTAATAAAAATTGCAGAAAAAAGTTATTGTGGACTAAAGTAAGTTGCAGAGATCAATGCAGTGGATCGTCCTTAACTAGAAAATATAAATTGTGGAAATGGGACAGTAGAAAATGCAACCTCAGGGGACTGCTAAAGATCAGCAGCAATTGCAGTCTAGCAAGGCCGCAGGACCGGCGGGTGCAAGTGGTACCACAATGTCAACGGAGCCACCTTGGAGCACTATGCTGGAGTCCATGTGGGCCATGGACTACAAAATCGAAAAACCGCTCCAGAAACTGGAGTTGCATGATGCTGCAATACAAAAGCTCTCCAGAACTGTAATGGAGGTAGAAAAATGCTCCATCTCTACGCGGCAACAATGGCCAACTTAACTAAAGAGAACGGGCAACTGAGAAGCCGTTTGGAGGCCACTGAAAATGAACTCTGCTCCAGGAACATTAGATTGCTGGGGGTTCCTGAAGGAGTGGAGGGAACTAAGCTGCTTGCATTTTTAGTGTCCTAGATGCAAGGCGATCTCGCTTTGTCTGAGGACTTTCCATGGTCAGTTTTAGTGAAAGCCTACCGGGTGAACCAAAGGGTGCGTCCATCAGTGCCAAATCAACCACGCACCATCATACTTAAATCTTCGAGCTCGGAAATCCAGGATAAGGTGATTCGGGTGGCTCGAAATGCTTACCCTTTAGAAATCAATGGATCGGATGTGAAATTATTCCCAGACCTCTCGTTTCAAATGAGGTCAAGAAGGAAAAGTTTTGATGCAGTAAGGCAAAGACTACGTACCCTGGAAGCTATTCATTCTTTTCTTCTGCTGGCCAGGCTCCGAGTGATGTGTGGGGGGAAAATCATGGCAGTTCAGCAACCCACAGAATGCGGGGCACTGGCTAGAGAAGGTGGAGGGAGAATTTCTGAGTCGCAGAGAACAAGCAGGCCCACTCCACTCTGGATCGGATATGGAGCACTGAGCTGTGAGTAGAGCTGCAAGATGATGCAGAGTTCCCTTTCTGAGGTGCTGCAAGACTGTTATTGAGCCACCATCCAGAGACACTGAGCCACCATCCAGAGACATTCTGAGAACTGATACCCCGTTTTCCACAGTTGTCTCATTAATTATGTGGGGGTAGTAAACGGGGTACATACTTATGTTGTATTTCTTTTTTACTGGTGCTCATGATGAGAACGAGAGCGGGTTTCCCCACCATCTTATATTGTTACCCAGTGCATGCTTCCCCGCATAAGAGGCAATAGCCTCAAACAATGTTTTTCAAGTATGTATTTTCAAAAGCATTACTGTCTATAGCTGTGATGCTTCTTTAACGTTCTTAATTTTGCTAACTGCAAGGATATAGAGATGCCTGACTGACACAGGGTTTAAATGGTAAAACGAGGTGGGGAGAGTCACTGGGGGGATGTATACCTATTGTATTGACAGAGTTAAATAACAATTGCAGGATTGTGTAGTCTTTCTTCCTTTATATTTTCCCTATA
Source organism: Neoceratodus forsteri (assembly GCA_016271365.2). Lineage (NCBI taxonomy): Eukaryota > Metazoa > Chordata > Ceratodontiformes > Ceratodontidae > Neoceratodus > Neoceratodus forsteri. Next base: position 957,208,206 of record CM028130.1, on the reverse strand, counting down.
ATGGACAAATCTAATGCCGTTGAAGAGGCTGGCAAATAGTGAAGAATTATTTTGGACTAGCTTTTCCAGATAAGCTGCTTTGTGTTCCAATATTCATGGTTTACAAAGTTTTTCTTGAGGTGTCAGTGGCTCTTTAAAAGGGCTGTTTATTATTCTGTGTTATAAAATGGGTAGGAAAAATCCAGTATTTTGACTGGTTGCTAGCCATGCATTAGAAGTGTCTAATGCACGGCTAGTAACAAGTTCAGGTAACCAGAGCCGCAGTTACCAAATTAAGTAGCCAAATGGAATTTTCATTTTTTGAATTGTCAGTGTCTGACGCCATTTTTCCCCCGCTGACAAACAGGTCACTCTCCCATTCTGTGCTACCACTCTGTATGTGGATCCCGTTTCTCTCACTGTGTTCTACCTTTAAGGGGATAAAAGTGCCCAGAGTCTCCCAGCCATAATGATGCTTTAAAAAAAAAATATGATAATGGTAGTCTCAACCTGCTCAATTATCAGTATTCTTTTTTTTTTTTGACCCGATAATGGCAACATCAACCTGTTCAGTGTCTGACAGAATGCAGCTCAGTCCTGCTCAAAAAAACACATAAAGTTTAAACACACTGGCAAAATCAGTGTGTCTGTGCGCACGCGTGAGAGAGAGAGAGAGAGAAGAGAGAGAGAGAGAGAGAGAGAGATAGAGATCCCCCTCCGCCGCTCTCAATATGGCTCCACACTTCAAGGACACACTCCTCCAGTACCAATAACAGATACAACAAACAAAAAAAAAAGGACAAACTATGCTGGCAGCATTAAAAGATGGAAAAAAAATAACGGCAACCTCAACCTGTTCACAGTGTCTGACAGAATGCAGCTCTGTCCTGCCTAAAACAACACTCACTTACTTCTCTCCCATTCTGTCTCATTTGCAGTTTGATCATTTGGCGCTCTCTCTCGCTCCCACATGCAAACCTCCATAAAGTTTAAACAGACTAACAGAAAGAGTGTAGCGTTGAGCGAGCGAGAGAGCTAGCAATCCCCCCACCAGTCCCTGCTCTATATATGGCTCCACACTTCAGGGGCATTCTCCTCCAATACCAATAACAGAAACAAAATAAAAAGACGAACTATGCTGGCAGCATTAAAAGGGCCATGATTATCCAATCTTGGCTTTTTGTAAAGGTTGCCAGCGGTGACAAACTGCTCTCACTTTCCCAATGAATAGAGCACTCGCCTGAATCAATACTCACTCGCTCCGCCCATGTTCTTCCCTCTGAAACAGCAAATTAAAATAAATAAATACACTATTTTTCACTCAATTTCAGTTGAGCTTGCAGACTCTACCAGTATGTGTGTGTCCCCCCCCCTTTTTTTTTTAAACTACAATACTTTATTTCTGCTGCCAGCACCGTTACCTCAGCCAGGTCACGGACCTCACACATCCTCCCACATGAGCACATAACTCCCGATACCCCTGGCTTATCCCCCAGGACGAGGTTGCAGCACCGGCCCCTAACTCCCACAAGCGTCAGGATAGTTCGGGGAGCCGGCTTGGGAGCTAATCAGAGTGGCAAAGTGGGCATCATCTAGGTGGAAGGCAGCACCATTTTTCCCAGTGTTAAGGGAGGTGGGGATGTACAATGACGACCAGCGTTCGTCCCATCCCCAGAACATGTCGGTGTCGGCATGTATGGTACACGCAGTCTCCGCTAGGTGTCCGTATAGTGCCAAACACTCTGCCACCTCCCCCCAAGAAGGAGAACAGTTGCTGGATGATCAATCCTTCTCCCCAGCCGCCCTCAATGTTTATTTTATTTAGTTTTTGTTGACCGGGTAAGTGCACTAGACAAATCCAGCCTATTTTCAGGCACGACCCGGTGGAGGGGGATACAGATGAATGCCAACTGACCCTGAACCAGATGAAACTGTTGGTGATATTTTTAGTGAATAAGGGAAATTTGGCCAGGAAATTCCCCTACTCTTTGCGGTAAGTGCCATGGGATCTTTAACATCCACCTGAACTACCACCAATCCAGGCAGATGGGACCTCGGTTTAACGTCTCATCCAAAAGGCGGCACCTCAGAAGTGCAGCACCCCTCTCATGCTGCACTACAGTGTCAGTACTGGGATATTTAACCCAAGTGCCAGATGTGGAAACTGAACCCACAGCCCTCTGATCTCCCAGACTCAGAGGTGAGTGTGCTACCTACTGAGCCACTGACACTGATGTCCCGGGTCTGTTCCCGATCCCAGGTCACCGGCATCACAGGTCAGCACGTGTGCCCTGTTTTACTGTTTGCTTCAGGATTCGGCATTCAAACAGCACTTACAAACTACAACTAAGGAAGCCTACTCAGGGCAAAAGTTCTAAAGTTATACAAAAAAAACCCATCTTTCTAAAGGTGGAGGGGCTACTTTATGACAACATAAATCAAAGATTTAAACGTTTTAGTATTCTAACTTCTTACTTTCAGTAGTAACATTAAAGTAAAATACAGGGACCCATTTTATAAGCGCAATAAGACACTCCAGGGATGTGCATTAGATATTTCTAACGCACAACCAGGGGGCTTGAGGCACGAGGCCGGGCCATGCATTAGAAATGTCTAATGCACACCCTCTTGTGTCTTACTGCTTACCTGTTTAATCCCTCAGAGAAGAATCCTGCATTCTTAAATTGTGTGCTTACAGCCACCACTGTCTTTCTCCTGCTACCACCCCAACCCCACCTCTCCTTCCCGATTCCTGCCCTGATCCCGATGCCTTTGTTTGTTGAACTTGGCCCCCTAATCCTCTCCATCCTTTTTACCTTAGGCAGCTCCGGAGTTCCTCTCAGTCAGGGCAGTGGGCCAAGGTCTCAGCACTCCCACAATCTCACTCCAGTGGATGAAATGGAGTCTACCACGACAGTCCTGCTAACTCTGGGTACGCTCCTCTCTGCAAGCTCCTCCACCTGGCTTCAAGTAGCAGCGGCAGACCACCCCGCACAGCACTGCTAGTCACTACCCACCCAACTCACCTCAGCCCCCACCCCAAGGAAGTCCCCTTTTATGGGACTGGGTGGTGTGTAAATCCAGTCTAGTTTTACATCCCTGCTGTACCGCCACTTGGTTCACCCCATCATTGCCCTCTGCAGAAGAAATCCCCATGGTACATCCCTACTGCTAATCCCTCTTGGGTGTACCTGGCTCTCTGCAATCCCTACTCTACACAGTTCTTTCCTGCTCTGTCCCGACAATCAAGCCAATGCAATATATTGCCTCTCTCACCAAAGCCAACGCTTGGTAGCTATCCCCTACGGTCACACCTTTCATCACCTTTCTGCACATGCTTAGGTTACCTGTGATCCAGAGAGTCTCAATTTCCCCCTTTATCACAACTCACTGCATGTTCTGGCACCTCCGCCACCTTTCTGATATGATGTCACACCCAGGCCTTCTCTGCTTTGTCTTGCTCCTGATCTTACCTGTCCTATTACCCCTTATTCTCTCCCCCTCTTCTTACAGTATTATATTTGCCCACTTGCTCTCTCCACTCCTACTCTCTCCCCTCCTATTCCATCCCCCACCCACCTACCCCCCCAACCCCAATTGCAGTCCTCCCCACACCTCACCCCTTCATTCACCCAGGAGTTATATGTTCCCCTCTGCTCAACCTAGAAGCCACTTCCTGCATTTGCCGTCCCTGCCCCCACCACTCCCTCGCCTCCTGACACCGCAAAGGAAGAAAAAACCTCCCTCCTCCCTCTACTATTGTTTTTATTGCTCCTCGCCGGCAATACTGAATCAAACCCATGCCCCTCCTCCCCACCCTCCCCTCCAGAACTACCGAAGTGCTTAAAAATCTTACACTTCAATGCCAGTAGCCTCCTACCCGAACTGAAGGTCTGGACTACTGAACATTCTACTGGCATACTCTGCATCTCCAAAACCTGGCTGTCCTCCACGGTATCAATCTCCCACCTCTCCCACCCAGATTACGACCTCCTCCATCAGGACAAGGGCAAACGGGGAGGTGGAGTAGCCCTTTACATCCACCAGTCCCTCTCATACTCTCTATCTCCCTGAGCGAGACCCTCACCTCCTAAAATAAGTTAACTATAGTCAAGCTTACTATTCCTGGCACTCTCCCCTTATACATTGGGGTGTTATACACCTAACCCTAGACTCCCCTTAGCCTCTTTGATTAAATACATCTCCTCAATCACCACACGTACATCCTCCGGGGAGTTGATCCTGCTTGGTGACTTCAATCTAAAGTGGTTCTCCCCGACCTCCAAGCCCGTGCTACACAATATAGAGCTACTGAATCTCACCCAGCTCATTAGGGAAGCAACATGGCTAAACCCCTGCTCATCTAACCACTCTGTACTCGACTGGGTACTCTACTCTCACCCCCACTGTATTATTGCCTCAGGCATCCTCCCCAACATCTTTAGCGACCGCTGCCTAATGTTTTGTGTCAAGAAAGTGCGCCATCCCCACGCACTCCCCAAATACATCTGGTACCACTCCCTCAGAACACTTGACAACAACGCCCTCCTATTAGACCTGTTCGGCGCAAACTGGTCCCAAGTGTTCTCAGTCACCAATGCTGACACAGCTCTCAGTGCTTTTACCAGTATTCTCACAAGAGTATGGAACTTTCATGCTCCCTGAAAAAAGTATGTGTCAAACATGTCCACCATCCTTATTGCCCAACGCAAACTGTGTGACCAAGTCCACTCTGTCCCAAGCTGATCTCCAGGCATTCAGGACATTAGGAAACAAGTGCACCAAGGCTATCGGTGCAGCCAGAGCAAACTACTTCAAGGAACTCCTCCACTCCACTCAAAACTCTCCCCCAAATTCTTGAAGACCATACACTCCCTCACTGGTCCCCCATCCAGTCAACCACCCCAGTCCTTTCATTAGACGGCTCCACTGTCTCAGAACCTGCCTCAATGGCAGACATCCTAAGCAACTATTTTATCTCCTGCACTATCCACGACTCTACTATGGCCCACCCTAACCCAGACCCTGTCCCCCCTGCCATGGCCTCTCCAAATGGATACCAATTTCTCCCTTTCTCCTAGCATGAAGTATATAGTGCTCTGCTGTTCCTAAACCCAGCCAAGAGCAGCCCTGATGGCACTGACCCTAAGATTCTTAGAATCTCCGCCCCACCCATTGCCCTTCCTTTCACTCACCCATCAAATCTGTCTCTCTCCTCAGGTGTAGTCTCCCAGGCCTGGAAAACAGCCAAGGTTATTCCCCTCCACAAAGGTGGTGACCCATCCAGCCCTGGGAACTATTGCCCCATCTCCCTCCTCCCCTCCCTTGCAAAACTCCAAGAATCACTTGTCTACTCCAGGTTCTCTGAATTCCTCACCGTCTCCAACACCCTCTCCCAGCTCCAAGCCGGTTTTAGCAAGAACCACTCAACCACGTCTTCCCTACTGCATGTCACATACTCCATTCTTTCTGGTGCAAACCAGGGGCACATCACTGCAGATATCTTTATAGACTTGGCAAAAGCATTCAATTCTGTGTCCCACCTACTCCTGCTTCATGAGCTCTACACTAATGGCTTAGCTACCCCCGTAGTAAACTGGTTCAGCTCCTTCCTTAAGAACCAGGGTAAGTCTGTTTAGGGAGGCTCCACTCCATCTTCTCCCCTTCCAATCCTTGCCAGGGTCCCCCAAGGCTCCATCCTTGGCCCCATCTTATTCTCCCTATTTATTAATGATCTCCTCTCAACATATTCGCACACACATATCCACATGTACATGGACGACATGATCATCTACACTACTGGGCCCTCAACCCTGAATAATATGACCCCTCCCAAAGCGATTTTAATAGCATGTTAAACTGGTGCCAGCCTAACAGCTTGTGGGTAAATACGAAAAAAAGAGTCTCCATAACCTTTAGGTCAAGGCAGAAATTCTCAACTATCTGGTCTCCTCCAGTCTTTCACACTCCTGATGGTTCCCCCCCTTGAAACAGTTTCCGCATATGTAACCCCCAGGCCACTTTCTAACTAGTACGCACTCTCCCCATTAAATATTTGGAAACACTGATGCCCATGTACTGGCATACCAAGTTACTTTACAAAACGGTAGGTACCACCCTTGGCGTTAGGATGTATAACTGGCTCATTTTCTAGAAAAGAGAGGGGTGGGGGTACAGAAACAAACAACATGAACCTTGTGTAAATAACACAACCCAGGTCCTGGGTGCAGGCTGCTAGGCATATGCCAGATCTAACCTGCTGAGGGGGCCCAAGTAAATCCACATAACCAGAAACAATAATCGGAATGTGCGTAACAGTGACTGGGATTGTGCAGTATGGCTTTATTAAACAGATGGAAAGTAAAAGCAGAAGTGGACCCCCAAGGGTCAGTCCAGGCTGGACAGGTACAATTCACAAACTCTCCTTGCATGCAGTACAGTTCATGAACAATGAAAGAACTTCTTCTTCCCAAATTCTGCATTAGTGGGCACCTGGCCACGCACTTGAACATTTTCCTGCCAGTTTCCTAAAAGCTGCTTAGTGGGCACCTGGCCACGCACATGAACACCTTCTCCACACAACTGTTATTTCAATGGGTAAAAGCCACACACTCAGAACTCCTCTTTGCACATCAAGTGCATTTTAGTGAAACTCAGTCACCATCTAAACCTGCAGCTTGGCCACTTGCTCGGGTAAAAAAATACTGGTGCCCTTTACGAACCAGGAAGCCCTGCTTTGTAAGCACTTAGATGGCATTCCTCCCACCCATGGCCCAACCAACAGTCTCCGCCATTCTTCAGGCTTATACCACTGAAACCCCCATTCCCCTCCGAAATGCTAGAGGTCCCATTCTTTAACCTGTCACCCACTGGGGTGACCAGAGAATAAACTGCACTCACTTGGGTCCACAGTTTAAACAGTACTTCACTCACTTGGGTGAAACTAGGGGCACAGACAGGTGCAATCCAGTCTTATCTATGGGCACACACACCCGAGCTACAGAATCCCCTAAGAAGTGTGGAGAAATCAGTCTCCTAGAACGGTACTCACAGAAATTGTCCTGTCCAACAGGGCATGGAACAAACAAAGAACAGAAAGGCACTTACCAGGGTAGCCGTTCAAAACCGTTTCTTTCAGATGCTATCCAAGGCAGCTGAAAACACCTCAGAACATTCAGGAAATTGCTCCTTGAATCCACTGAGAACAAGCAGTTCCTTCCACTTCACAGGGAGTAGAAATCAGGAAATCCTGCTGTAACCTTTGTCTCCACCACTTCACCGGAAGCTGGAAATGACATTCCACTAAGGTGAGAAATCCTGGTCCCTCTCCTCAGAGCCCACTGGCAGTCCTTCTGCCATGCTCACCTCCTCACTCCACTACTGACCACTGCAGACTGGGCATTCTAAGCTCCCCAGAGCAGCTATCCACACAGTGTGGCTTATGCTGCTGTAAGGGTTCTAAATTAACTAATCATTCTTCCCTCAGGCTAGCTGAGTAAACAATGATGTCACTATGTAAGAAGCCCTCAATGAACTCCCTACCAGCTGCTTGCTACCTTCCTAACAATAATACTGTTAGGATTCTAGTAACCCCAGGGGACTGGATGGTTACACTCACCCCTTGCCAGGTAAATGACTGTCCACAGTCATTCCCTCACCCGGCACCAGACCATCCTACCTGTGATGCCCCCTGTGGGGAGGGTTGATCAAGTCCTTCCCAACCATGTGCCAGGCACAGGCAGGGAACACCAAAGGATAGAGGCTCACTGAAGAAACTTCAGTTCCTATCCTACTATTGTACTATCTATGGATCCTCAGTGGCTCCAAGAAACTGCCTGAAGCATATCCTGATAAGACAGAATTGGTGACCTCTATTATGAATCAGAACCACCAACTTGCCTTCCCCCCTAGCCCTCTAGGGGAAAACTGTCTGACCTACACTACCTACCTGGTGCCCAAACCCAAAAAACTCTTTACACCTCACACCTGTAAAATGAGAAAAGGTTACACATTGTACTACACAGTTACACAAGCCTAACAATTCTACACAAAAGAGGACTCCGATGAGTCCCACAAACCCTCTTCAGGACTTCTTGTCTTCTTCCAGAAACACCTGCAAAAGAAAACACTGCAAAAAACATTTCTGCACACAACTACAACCTGTAAAGCCAAAAACAGTGACCAAAACCCTCCCACTGGATACTGCATAAGCCCAAAAAGTATTTTAAAAGGATTTTCTACGTAATTACAAAAATAGAAAACATAAAAACATTTGCAAAACATTTGGGAGAGGGATCCCTACAAAGGCCCAAACTAAGGAGTCCAGAGTACTGAAGCACTACAACAAGGGTCTCTCCTAGGCCGGAGCCTGATGAAGCACAGTCCTGGAACAGGCACAAGGTCTGCAAGCACTGCAGTCTAGATGGATGGGTATTTGGGGACCATAATTCCAAAGAGTCTTTAACTTGCAGGCAACAGTTAAACTAAAAATGAAAAAAGGTCTCTAATCAGCTCTCGGTGTCAAAGAGGACGTCAACATCACCTCTCTGGAGCTGCAGCCTGATGATCTTCGGCTGCTGGGTAGACGAAATCTTTGGATCAGATGCTTCCATGCCCTCTACTGGACCCGGACTGGAAATCTTCTCTGAACCTGCTGGGCTGATGAACCTGGATGTTAACACAAACGAACCTGGATGCTGCTGGGGCCGAACCTGGATCACCAGAAGAAAGGCACCTCCATCCTGGGTTGCTGCCTCTTCAGTAGTAGATGGCTGAGCTAGTAATGGCTGCATTCACTTTTGGCAAGTGAGCACAATTTTTCAAGAATGGCACAACGTTCTGGGGTAGCACTATTCCTGATCTGGGGCACAGACTGTCACCCCATCTGGACGAACCATGCGAACATTACAGAATGTCTCTTGGCTAGCTTTGTCCACTATTCTTACAGAGTTGATCAACAAATTCCTGCCACGCCTCCAGAACTGCAGTCTCTCATTACACACGTTAATTCAGACCCACTTGTTTACTCTAGGGTGCAGGTTGGCACAAGCTTCCTCCCACAACTTGGCATGCCTGTTTTTCTCTATGTTGTCCCATATTAATCTAGAGTAGAAAAGGTATGACTGTCCATACTTGGCCTCAGCTCGTCAATGCACATTTCTCTCTTCTTTGCTGCTTTTAACCAACTCACAACCAGAATCACGGCTTGGGGGTGGCCAGTCCTGGTTGAGCCAGTCACAAACTCTTAGTGCAGAGCAAGAGCAGTCCACCTCTGCATTCAAGGGCTCACTTCTTGAAATGCTAGAGGTCCCATACTTTAACTTGTCACTCACTGGGGTGACCAGAGAATAAAATGCACTCACTTGGGTCCACAGTTTAAACAGCATTTCACTCACTTGGGTGAAACTAGGGGCACAGACAGGTGCGATCCAGCCTTATCTATGGGCACACGCACCTGAGACTATCGAATCCCCTAAGAAATGTGGAGAAATTAGTCTCCTAGAACAGTACTCACAGAAATTGTTCCGTCCAACAGCGCATGGAACAAACAAAGAACAGAAAGGCACTCTCCTGGGTAGCCAATCAAAACAGTTTCTTTCAGGTCCTACCCAAGGCAGCTGAAAACACCTCAGAACATTCAGGGGATTGCCCCTTATGTCCACTGAAAACAAGCAGTTCCTTCCACTTCACAGGGAGTAGAAATCAGGAAATCCTGCTGTAACCCTTGTCTCCACCACTTCACCGGAAGCTGAAAATGACACTACACTAAGGTGAGAAATCCTGGGCCCTCTCCTCAGAGCCCACTGGCAGTCCTTCTGCCACTCCCACCTCCTCACTCAACTACTGACTCCTTACACAGACTCCACCTCAAACTCTCAGCATTATAAGCTCCCCAGTGCAGCTATCCACACAGTGTGGCTTATGCTGCTGCAAGAGTTCTAAATGACCTAATCATTCTTCCCTCATGCTAGCTGAGTAAACAATGATGTCATTATGCAAGGAGCCCCTAATGAACTCCCTTACCAGCTGACTGCTACCTTCCTAACAATAATACTTATATGATTCTAGTAACCCCAGGGGGCTGGGTGGTTACACATACAAATACCTTGGTTTTGGCTAGATAATAAACTTGGTTACTCAGTCCACATTAATACTTTGCATGCCAAACTATGCCCAAAACTAGAAGTAATGTACAGAAATAAGGATTGCTTCTCCCTTTTTGTGTGTTGTGAATTGGTCAGCAAAACCATCCTCCGTGTGTTTGGCCATGCAGATATTGTCTAAGGCATTGTCCCTGCCTTTTCCCTTGCCAGACTTGACACCCTCATAAATTCCTTTTGCTGTTTTGCCACAGACTCCCCATTCCACACTGCTCCCTCTACTTGTCACTATCTATCCCCCCCGCCCCTGTCCCACCGTCACTGGACGCACTCCTTAGAGTTTATTGTCAACTACTGGTTTGGACTACTACCTTCCTATCTCTCCTCATTCCTATCCCCAGCCAACCCTTCCCATTACCCACTACACTCTAGGATGACCCGTTCTTTCCCTTTTCTTTGGCCTCACTCCACGGCAGGCCAGTCCGCTTTCCCCTTCTGTCTACACTCCCTTTAGAACCAACTTGCACCCACTCTCCAACTAGACTCCTCTCTCCTGGCATTCAAGTGCCTGCTCCGAAGCGAACCAGCGGCTTCATTCCACTGCCCCTAGCATCTCCTCAGTTTAGCTCTAGTACATCAGGGTCATGACCTCCCTTTCTAGTCTCCTGCTCTTACCTACACCAACTGTAATTTTGTACAGTTGTATTTTATGGATTTGCACTCCTGAGTTTTTGTAACTTTGACTGTGTATTAGCTGTTTGTTAGTCCATGCTATTTCTTATGAACTGCACTCCTGACTGTATTACTAAATGTTTGTTCATTTATGCAACAATCATTTTGCTGCTATTTCCCTCTGTTTACCCTTCCCTGTGTCGCATCTGTAAACCAGCCCCAGCTCAGTGTGCCTTTCCCGATAACCAAAGTTTAAAAAATAAAATAAAATAAATGTAAATTCAGAACACATATCAAATGGACTGAACTCATGTTTTCCAAAATACCATAAAAGACTTCTCAGCTGGCCCGTCGGCACAGCGGTGGGATTTCCGCTTGCGACGCCGGCGATCCGGGTTCGGGAACGGATCTGGGTCGTTGGAGGGCCGGCCGGGGGGAGTAGGATCGAGCGTCCGCTGGACAGCTCTCCTTCTCCGGGGAGGTGTGGGTAGCACTGCACTGGGACTTTCTACATGGAGGCCGGAGTTCTCACGTGAGTCAACGCTTGATGGGGAGTAAGGGGCAGATGCTGGCGTCATTGCACATCCCCGCCTCCTCTGGGGAGAAAATAAGGAGGAAAAAGATGGCGGAGCAGGACCACCGATGGATGAAGCCCTCCCTGGAGAGCCTCGTATCGCCACCGCCGCTGCGGGACCCCAACCAGTCACAGTTCGGGGTCACGAGGTGGCCTGCGGCCCCACCCTCCGGGGGGCAAGCCGGGGGTGACCGAGCGTCCTCTGCAGCTATAGGCGGTGGTAGAGGTCTCCGGGGGCCGTGACCAGGGCGGAGGATGTAGCCGGTGGTCCTGCCAGGAAAAAGGGTAAATAAAAAAAGACTTCTCAACATAGTCTGTTTCCACTTATGTAGCTTAAATAATAAACAAATTAAAATAATTTGCTACATCCTTACTTCATATATCTATTTACATGATTTTAAATATGGAATAAAAAATGAAAAAAAAAACAAAAAAAAAAACGTTTTACCGTACTTCCAGGCCAGTTCTTCTAATTCTATAATATTTGGGTCTTTTCTCTGTTCCCCCTAGGATTTTGAAAATGTTCTCCACTATGGCTAAAGTGACCCCAGATTGTTTAGCCACTGTGTGAAAGCATGAGCCACACAACTATATATGCTACCAAATTAGTTATTCTAAACCATGTACTATGTTGTTGCTAAAAACAGCATGAACAGAAGTTTTAGCCTCCGTGACGCAGATAACTTTAAAAATTGTTAGAAATCTTAGCCACACATTAAAAACATTCACTGGTGGCGACGTGGTGAGTGGCAACATAGCTTTTTACGGCTTCATTATTTATCTGTTAAGTTGTTTTAGAAAATTCTTTATTAGAAACTAGTACTCCTTAAAAGTTGACTAGAACAGCCAGTGAGTACTCCTTTACAGCGGAGACGCCAGGAGAAGGGACATAGCAAATTAATGAAATTTGCTTATTATTTGGACTACGTAAATGGATGGATAAAATATACATATTTTAATATTTTAGATATGAAACAGAGTCCCTGAGAGAGGGACAGGGATACCCCGAAATGTAGGAAATTGTGGCTGGAAGTTATATATAAATTAATAACATTTAAAAACAAGCATTTGTTAATGCTGGATATTCACCACTGGTATAGACGTCCTGGAGTACTAAATGTGTTGTGGTGCACTGTGTGGGTTATGTATTACCAAAGTTAGTAGCTCGCGTTTGTAAATTTCAACACAGGCTCATAACTTTACGTTTTAATGTTTTTGCCCCAAATTGTCAACATATCCTTCTTATGACCCCACCTCATGAACAAGTGCAGAACATTTTTACAGCTCCTGTCTGAAAGGTGATTTCACACAGGGACTGCAAAATGACAGCTGTCACATTAATGAGGTGCTGTAAAGAAATGGTCAAGTTGTAAATTTTGGGTAAAAATATTGAAAATTACCCATGTTACAAGCCTGCGTTCGCAAAATTAAACACAGGCTCATAACTGTACTGTTTTTTAATATTAATACACCAAATTTTCAACACCCCATGAACAATGGCAGAGAAAATGTTCAACTCCTGCCCGAAATGTGACTTCACCCAGGGACCACAAAAAACACCTTTCGGGACAGATTTGTCTAATTTCACTGCAATTAATCATGAGGTGGGGTCCCAAAAAAGGCATGTTGAAAATCTGGAGCAAAAATGGCTAAGTTATGCCACTAAGTTCAAAACCCCACAGAAACTCATTAAACCGCATTCCTGTTCCTCAGTTTGTGGTCCGGCTTCGAAGAGTGAAGATGCATCTGCGATCCACAGAAGATTACGGCGTTCGACCCCAGGTAGGTAAATAAGGCCGGGGTTGGGGTGGTGGGTGCTGAGTGGGAGGGTCGGATGGGGGGACAGCAACGCCGCACATATACTGATGGACAGTTTTCTTTTCACTGGATATATATAGAAATATATATATATATATATATATATATATATATATATATATAAATACTACAAAGGAAGGTTTTCTTTATTTCAGGTTGCAACACTGGGGGACTGGGCACCCCAGAGTCAGTGTTACGTTGGGGGGGTTGGGTGGCGGGACAGTTACAAGCGGCAACAACAGACAGCAACAGTAACACTGGGAATTGGGCATCCCGTGTCAGCGTGAAGAAATAAAACAAAACTACAAAGGAAGTTCTTTTTTTTTTTTTTATTTCAGGTGGTGACACTGGGGGATTGGGCACTCCAGTTTCAGAGTTATGTGTGTGTGTGTGGGGGGGTGCTAAGAGGGAAGGTCAGGTGGGCGGGAGAGTTACAGGGGCAGCAACAACAGAGAGAGACAGCAACACTGGGGGATTGGGCACCCCCAGTGTCAGTGTTATGTTTGGGTGGGGGTGCTGAGAGGGAGGGTCGGGCAGGTATGACAGTTACAGGCGCAGCAACAACAGTGATTTTTGGATGGCTGTGAATGAGTCATCTGGCACTTGAGCGCCATTTAGAGATGTGACTGCGGTGCAGTAGTGGACCATGGGGGTTTCGCTTACGAGGTGGCGACACTGAGGGACGAACTTCTATTACAGCTTGCATGAGCCCCTGTATGTTTGACATTACAGGCATTACAGGCTGACCATGACAAATCAGGTTTATCTGCTGGGCGGCTTAGATCAAAGGGAAGAGCTGACCCATAATTGGGTCCGCTTTTCCTTTTCAAGTCCACGGCATCTCCACTCAGCAAGCCAAAGCTCCATCATGATCAGCATGGCTGATGATTGGTATGGCACTGACTCGCCCCAAAACACTTCTCTGCATTGAATGGACAATGTCACACCCCTCAAAATGCACCGTCATAGCAAGATGTTCACTGTGCGCACACATGCACGGCGAACATAAAAAATGGTAAGTAGGCTTGTCTGTCTAATCTGCTTCCCTTTGGAACTTTACCTGAACTGTAGTGTGCAGATATGAAATTTGGGTTTCTTGGCTGCAACTATCATATGTGTTATATTTTATTTAGAAAATGGGTTGGGGAAATCTTAAACCTGATTGGTTAAGGCCACCAATCACCTGATCTGGTATCAGGCAACACAGACTGGGAAATAATGAGTCCCAGTCTCTGCCTGCCTGTTTACACTGAAAATTACTGCGCTGAAACAGAATGTTTAAAAGAGATTCACTAATGTTTGCTCCTGCCACTGATTAAACAGTGACTTACCGCCACAGAGGTCTGCTGGTATAAATATTCCACAAAGAAATGCAGCCTTTAAAAAGTTATTTGCCTCGTAAAATCCTTAGAAACCGGGTCTCAGGACTTCCGGTTGTTTTCTCACCTCAGCTCTGCTCAGCTCACTAAGCGTGATGACAACATGCCAGTGAGGCGGCGGGGAGCCTAATATATTCAATGGGCAGCAGCTTTTAAATTGATTTTTTTAACATGATGGCCACTTGCTACTGAAACGTGGGCACCAGTTGACTACCAAGGCCCTTGGTAGTTGACCAGCGCCCACGTTTCATTAGCAAATGGCCATCATGTTAATAAAAATTGATTTAAAAGCTGACACCCATTGAATATAATAGGGCGTGCCCCCACACTCTCACTGGCATCTCGTCATCACGCTGGGGAGGAGCTGGGCGGCTGAGAAAACAACGGGAAGTCCTTGGGACCTGCTTTCTACGATTTACGAGGCAAATAACTTTTTAAAGGCTGCATTTCTTTGTGGAATATTTATACCTGTAGCCTCGGATCTCATTATGCCCCTAGGCGGTCCACTACAGCCTAATAGCAACCACCATGTCGGGTTATTATTGTTTATTTAACAGTTTCACTGTTTGAGTATATTATATTTGATGTCTTGCTGTAAGGTATAATATAGTTGCACTCGTATGTCACATAATGGTTCTCTAAGAAGCACATGTATATATTAATACATTTTTGGTAACTAATATAACATTTTATGATAATAAAAGACATGTGTCAAGCTTACCTTTAAGGCCTGTACTGTGGTCATCTCTACTGTCTCTGCTGGCAGGCAATTCTATAAGTTCACCACCCTCTGGAGAAGATGTTCTTCCTAATGTTACCTCTGAATATACCACATCTGAGTTTCAAGGCATGTCCTTGTGTCCTGCTGCAGGACAACAGTTCAAAGATTTCTGAATGTTTGGCCTTGCCATACTCGAGTATGTGAATGACTGCAATCATGTCCCCCTCTCAGCCTCTTTAGCTCAAGGGTGACCATGACATGGGCTTTCAGCCTTTTCTTGCAGCTCCCCCCCATCCCCCTGATGATTTTGATGACTTAGGGATATTATTGCCTAGAAAGGAGGTGCAGACTATTTATGGACTGACTCATGAATTTACATAGAAACACCTTCATTATGGGGTGCTATGGAACTGCAAGATGAGCGTCGAGATACAGAGCTCTGCATGGCCTATTAATAAATCCAAATAATTTAGAGGCCAGCCCATCAGTGCAGTGGTAGCACTACCATTCATGATGCTAATGACCTGGGTTAGAGGAAAAAGCCCAAGCAAAAGAAGGGTTGGCCGGGGAGGAGGATAAAGCATCCCACAGGAAGCTCTCCTCCTCGGAGATGGGAGGGATGTAGCTGCTGCTATACGACTGCAACCTGAATGACCACAGGTGGCGGTGCAAGCGGAACTCAGAGCTGGTAGGGGTGACACCTACGAAGCCTGACACACTGATGCACACTTGTGTCCGCACGTCAACAGCTCTGGCCAGTCAACGTCCCTGGGGAATGGGCAAAAGGTTGGGGAGACAGTCAAGGCAGCAAAAGGCCAGCACCTGCTCCACAGACCTAGCACTGCCAACCTTGGCACTCGCCTCTGGACTGAGCATGGACCTCCCACTGGAAATGGCACACCGTCTCAACCTCGCCCTGCGGGTAAGCCGGGGGGGGGGGGACAAGGAGGCAGGGGTAAGTCTGGGAGAAGGTGGGTGATGGGGCAGGGGCTGATGAGGGCAGACTGGGAGCCAGGAGGAAAAAAAATCTGGATAATCTTTGTATATTGAGATATAGTAATTCTTAATTCACACCAGTAGCTCTGAGTTAAATAATCCCTGCATCAACATATCAAGAAGGTTTGCAGTTTTGTATACTGTAACACCTGATTTTTCAGAGTTAAAGCCACTGTTGGAATTACATGGATTGTGAAGTGATGGCAGTCTCTGGAGGACGGGGTGCTTCAATGGAAGCAGCTGAAAATAAAAGCATGCTCAAAACTGTTCTTTCTGAACTCATGACTTTTAAGACTGCTATAATGGAGGGATGTGGCTTAGCAGCAGAGCAGATGCTCCTTCATAAGAGTTCCTGAGGCTGAGAGCCTATAACTTCGTAAACTGTCATTTAATACTATTTTTTTTAAGCCTAAACTTTTCCACTACTGCTGGTAGACATCTGCAGCCAAACAATGGTAAAACTGAACTTCAGCTCCTGCAAACATTTTTTTTTTTGCACCCAAATCATCCAAAGCACAAGACTCTAGACCACTGCTGCAGGGCTGTACCACGGGTGGCAGACGCAACAACTCCGACTTGGTCTCCCTTTTCACAATCAATAAGACCTTCACCTAGCTGGTTTGCATTGTCTAGGATATGGATAAAAAGCTGGACACTTTCACCCCATGAGTATTCACTTTAGGAACTAGACTGGATGGTGCAGAGCAAACAAAGAAACACATGGATAGTTCTGAACTGAAGGCTGTAAACGCTACCACACAGCTGGTAGAAGAAAATTCTGTCTGAGACAAAACTAGAAACGGTGGAGAATCAAGTGAGAGACAGGACTGCCCGGCTAAAAGGGCTTCCAGAACAAATCAAAGGAGGGGTGTCTTTGGACTTTATTAATATGATACTGCCTGGGTCTCTCAGAAGAAGACCCTGCCTTCATGCTGAAGAAGACGTACCTTATCACCCGAGGTGGATGACAATGAGTAGTGGGGGGCCATGAACCCTGTTGATAGTATGTAGTAGGGTCCACGTTTGAGACAAAATACCAGCCCTAGCCAGATGAAAGACAGAGGTACGCTACGGAGAATCCTTGCTAAAACTGTTTTCAGATCTCTCATATGCAACATGACAGCCCCGGAAAGCTTTTGACCAAGTGCAGGGTACCTTATGCACCCTCAAGCTGCAGCAACTCTTCCTCCCTGCAAAACTGAAAATCTCCTGGAACGAGCATACTTATTTAATAACCTGAGTGAAACCGATAAATTAACCCGGAGAACTGAAACTGAAATGGCAGGAATGGAGGATGATGATTCAGAGGAGGAGAGGGGAACATAAGGTCTGATTGTTCATCAACTGTTTTACCCCCACTTCTGTGAGCACTGTTTGCCATTTGGATTTCACGTTATTGTGACTCAACAGCACCCTTAAGTCCTCTACACAAATGTGACGTAACTGTTTAAAAGATCTCAAAGGGCATTGTGATCACACTCTCGGTGAGCTGACCAACCCTATCGGTGTGTGAACTTGGCTGAACTTCTGCTTGTTTTATTTGCATATTTTATCTGGGGTCTATGTTATTTACTGAAGATGAAAGGGTATACAGGGTGCTTTAATACGCTGGATATACCGTACATCCAACTATATAGTGCAAGCGCTGTTAACTGTTGCAGTCTGCTAACTTTTGCCCTGCAACATACCGCCACAACAGTTGGTGGTTATTTGTCAGGTACTGCATGGGAGTGGTTGCTCAATTCTTTACTAATCACACTTTGCTACCTGTGAGACCAGACAACATGGGCCAAAAGAAGTTTGGTGGAATTGTCCTTACCAGGTTGATAAATTCTGCATACATGTTCAAAGTTTCTCTCTCTTTTTTTTCTTTCTTTTTTATTGTGAACTGCCTCCAGAAAATGTTCAATAGTGGTTCGGGTGTGTCAGTGCATGGGGGTGGGAGGGGTGAGCATGATCATTCTCAGTGCTCATGTATTTTGCAAACTGAAGTCCTGTTCAATTCTGTTTCGGGTTAGTTCTGCTATTGCTCAAGCTGCTGGAGGTGTTGCTAACCATATTTAGCGATATTCTTTAATTCCCTGACAAAAAGTTCTACGTATAAACAAATTGTTACTACCCATGTGGGTTACTTGGGTCCCAATTTTTAACTGGGTGAACCGGTTTGCAAGATGGTGGACACGCTGCTGGGCTAAGCAGACACACTGCTGCTGCGGTGGAGAGAGGACCGTTTTATTTTGAGAACGCGGACGCAACAAGATTACAACAGTTAGAAAGCTGCTCCAGATGAGTATGTCTGCTTTTTTCACTTTTGATGTTCTCCACAGCATAATTCATAGCTCATTTCTAAGCATAGAAAGGGGTTAGTTAGACGCAGTGGCCCCGTAGGTTACCTGGGTTTTAGCGTGGGAGTGTGTTAAGAAGCCTTGCCGTCCGTCATGCCTATTGTTAACTGAGACATGTGATTTGATTCCCTTCCCGCATGGTATTGTTGACAACGCGGGACACTGCCTGCCTACAAATATATTTTCCAGCACGAGTTTATAGTCAACATGGGGAGGGGGATGTCTCATAGACCCCAGCGTGTCCGGGCAGTAAAAGAAACCCGTAGTCCAGCAGAAAAAGAGTCGCAGATGAAGCATGGCAGAAGCTCTAAAGACTCCACAAGTATGAGATTTTCTGGGGAAGTTAAACAAACCTCAGAGAATCTGTTTAGCTTTTTTAAATCTCCACTACCCAACCTAACATTAGCGGGCACCACAGACCTTCCATCAAGCAAACTCTTACCTCCAACTCTACAAACGCCTAATCCCTCCAGTTGAACAGATGAAATGGATTCTATAGCGAGCGAGGGGAGCCCTAGTCACTCTCGTTAACCCAGCACTACGAATCACTCTTTGGGCAAATCTTCTTCGCTACTGTGGCTGGAGGAAAACGAGGTGGAGGAAGGACAGTTTCAAATGGGATACAGCCACAAGAAACAGGGCAGAAATTTGAGTCTTAACAAACTAGGCACAGTACTTGGATTCTAACCTGCTACTTAAAGAAATAAGAGATGGCTTTAGCAGTATAAAAGCATCAATTACAGAATTAACAAGCTCCATTTCAGATCTGGCACAAAAGATTAATTCACTATCTATCAGGCCTTCAGATCCAGAGGAAAGAGCAGGCACGGTTGAAGATACAATAAATCCACTAAAAAAAAAAAAAAAAAAATAGAACTGCACTCGGATGAACTAGAAAGATTACGCCTTAAGATTGAAGAGCTGGGAGCTGGAAACAAGAAACAGAAGATGTAATTTGAAACTAAGTGGGATTCTGGAGGGTCTGGAGGGAGGAAACCCCATTGAATGTTTTGAAAAGGCCCTCACCAAGGCTTTGGATAGGCCTTATCCAGAGGAAAAAATTGAGCTGGACAGAGCTCACAGAAGAGCAAAAAATCCAAATTATTTGGGATTTCGACCCTGACTTGTTTTTCTCAGGCCTCTTCATTACCAAAACAAAGAGGCAATCTTAAAAAAGGCCAGGCTCGAAAAAGGTATTAAAATAGCTGGCATCAAAACTCAAGTTTTCTCCGACTTACCTTATGAAGTCCTGAACAAACGAAAAGCCTCTGCAAAGGCTACAGCCATGCTGGTGAAGAGGAACATTAAGATTTATGATACCACCTCCAGCAAAAAGAACAGGTTACTAGGAGTGGTTTATGTTGTTCATCCACTGTCTTTGGGCATGTCCCCTTCTGCTTTAAATCTCATCGGAAGTCTTCAAGCTGGCTCCTCCCACCCACCCGGGTGGTATATACACCTCGGTTCCGCCCATGACGCCAGATCTTAGCCCACTGGAAGCCATGTTGTACGCGTTCGCAGCTGGGGAGGTCAGGTGGGTCCGTGTGGATGAACAACATATACCACTCCTAGAACTACTGTTACAGGTGAGTAACCTGTTCTTCTAGGAGCATGGATATGTTGTTTATCCACACTCTTTGGCAGACTCCTAGCAGTTCTCCGGGAGGATGGAGGCAAGGCGCACACCGCCTACTTAGGGAACAGAGATTGGAGAACTGAGGCCCCAAAACCAGCATCCCGGCGTGACTCAAGGTCAATGTGGTAATGGGTGATAAAGGTGTTTGCTGACTACTAGGTAGCAGCCTGACAGATCTCCTGGATAGGGATGTCCCTGGAAGCAGCCACTGATGCAGCAGTATGGCGGGTAGAATGAGCTCTTATCCCTCTGGGAGGCTCCTTGCCCGCCAACTCATAGCACAGACCTATGCATGATGTAATCCATCTTGCAATAGTCCGCTTTGCTGCAGGTCTGCCAAAAGCGGCTTCAGCGTAGGTGACAAACAACTGGCAAACCTCTCCCCATATTTCCGCCGTCCTATCCTTATAATAGGAGAGAGCACGTCTCAGGTCCAAAGTACGGAGCCTGTACTCGGCCTCCGAAGTGTAATTAGGGTAGTACACCAGCAATGTTAACACCTGGTTAAGGTGAAACTCTGACACCACCTTCAGAAGGAATTTCAAGTGGAGGCATAGAACGACCTTGTCACTGTGGAAGACCAGGTAAGAGAAGTCAACCAAAAGTGCCTGGAGCTCCCCTGTCCTTCTGGCAGACGTGATAGCCACCAGGAAGGCCATCTTCCATGACAAGTGTGAAAACTGACACTTGTGCATAGGTTCGAATGGCTTGCCCATGAGCTTTGCCAGTACCAGCAGTAGATCCCACGGAGGTGGAGGTTCACGCACCGGAGGGGATATGTGATCCAGGCCTTTGAAAAAGCGCCTGACCACTGTCTCCTGCGTTGTCGGCTGACCGTCCAGAACCCGGTGAGCAGAGATGGCTGCCAGGTGCATCCTAATGGTCGAAGACCGGAGACTCCCTTTGGAGAGAGATACAAAAGGTAGTCAAGAATGTTAGCCACTGGACAGGATAAAGGGTCCAAACCCTTACCCTGACACCAAATGGAAAACCTTTTCCACTTGAAGGCATAACATTTCCTGGTCGATTCCTTTCTGGATGCCTCCATCACAGTGTAGACATCTTCGGAAAGACCCAAAGCCTGGAACTCTAGCCGCTCAGGTACCAGGCTGTGAGGTGCAGGGACTGAAGGTCCAGATGGAATACCTTCCCCTGATTAAGTGATATCAGGTCCAGGCGTGTACAAAGCCACTCCAGGTGCCTGCAGCTGAGGCTGAGGAGATCTGGATAGAAGAACTGGTGCGGCCAGTCTGGGGCTACCAGGATCACCTTCGCCTTGTCCCTTCTCACCTTGAGGAGCACCTTGTAGATCAAGGGAAATGGAGGGAAGGCATAGAAGAGACCTGGGGTCCACGGCTTCGAGAAGGCATCCCCCTGCAGCGAGCCCTTCTGGGGGTGGGCATGAAACAGCCTCAGCTTGGTGTTTTCCGTGGAGGCAAACAGGTTCACCATCAGTTTGCCCCCAGTGGGAGAACAGGCTGTAAGCTACCTCTGGATGGAGAGACCGCTCGTGGGATGTCTGGCCAAAGCAGCTGAGAGCATCCGCCAAATGGTTTGAGGCTCCTGCCACATGGATGGCTAGGAGATCTGCCTCCAACCGGCTCACGAGTGTCCAGATGCGGAGTGCCTCCTTGCACAGCAAACAGGAGTGCATGCCACCCTGTTTGTTGAGGTAGTACATGGTCGTGGTATTGTCCATCTGGACTTGAACCACTTGACCCTGGAGCTGAGGAGCGAGAGCTGACAGTGCCAGTCTGACTGCTCTGAGCTCCAACAGGTTGATATGGCATCGGGACTCCTCAGGGGTGCAGAGCCCATGGGCCCTTTTGTCCCCCATGTGGACTCCCCAGCCCATGAGAGAGGCATCGGTCATGAGGACGACCATCGGCTCGGGGCAGACAAATGGGATCCCTTCCTGCAACCGGTCTGGGGCAGTCCACCATTGGAGAGCATCCCACATCTTCTGGGTTACAGTGACCAGCTGGTAGAAATGACCGTAGCGCTGAGTTCACTGGGCAGCCAGCTCCCATTGGAGGGGGCGCATGTGCAACCGGGCCCAACGGACAACTGAGGTGCATGCCGCCATGTAACCTAGAAGGCGTAGAAAGTCCCAAACAGGGTGCAAGTGCCCAACCAGAAATGACGGGGCAAAGGAGGAAAGAACCTCCCTCTGCTCTGATGAAACCCATCACCTGAGATGGCACAAGTTCCAACTTGGCCTCGTTGATCAGGAGGCCAAGTTGGGAGCAGGTCTGGAGGGCCAGGTCCCTGTACTTCTCCACCTACTGTTGGGTAGATCCTGCTAGGAGCCAATTGTCGAGGTAAGGATAAATCCTGCCCCCCCGTTGCCGGAGATGGGCCGCCACCACAGCAATGCATTTGGTGAAGACCCGTGGGGCCGATGACAGGCCGAACAGCATGGCTTGAAACTCGTACAGGGTCCCTTTGACCCTGAAGTGGAAGAACCGCTGATGGGATGGACGGATTGGGACGTGAAAGAACGCGCCCTGCAGATCCAGTGAACAGAACCGCATATTTTCGCTCCAAGGATAGTATGATGTGGGATAGAGTGACCATCCGAAAGGTGTGTGGCCCAAGATATTGATTCAGGTCATGCAAATCTAGAATGGGGCGCCAGCCCCCCGTCCGCTTGAGCACCAGGAAGTTCCCGGAGACAAAGTCTGTGTCTGCTGGAGGATCCGCCACCAGAGCTACTGCCTCCTTGAGGAGGAGCTGAGCGATGTCGTCTCGGAGAGCCGACTGGGTCTGAGTGGATACTCTTTCCTCCCGAGGGGCGCTGGCTCGGCTTGGAAGGTACTGCTTGAATTCCAGAGGCAGTCCCTGACCGACCACTTTGAGAACCCACCTGTCCAAAGTGACAACGGACCAGGCGGAAAGGAAATGGCAGAGTCGACCCTCCATGGGAGGACCCAGAGCTGAGGTGGTGGGAGTGGGGATGACAGCCCCCATCCCATCACTGCGCAGGCTTGGAGGAGGAGGAGGCTCCAGGACCGGAGCCTCGGCCTCCTTTATGGGCCTGTTGGGGACCAGGCTTGGGCCGAGGGCCCAAAGCTTGAGCCTGCTGCTGATGCTGCTGTCTGTCTTGAAAGGAGGACTGCTGAGCCGCAGGGGAAGAATGCCAAAAAGGCTTCTTTTTCCTCTGCTGGTTCTTGCCCAAAGAACTCTTGGCAGAGGTAGCATCCAAGTTGGCACTGGACTGCTCAATGCACTGAGGGTGACTGGCCACTCCTGGGCCAAACAAGTTGGTCCCTAGGAAGGGCACGTCAGCTAGTTTGTGCTGAGTATCTACCGGGAAGGAGGAGAGCCTCAGCCAAGCCCTGCAACAAGAGGCAACTTCGGCAGCCATGGAGCGGGCACAAGAATCCCCAAAGTCTATGGCCGTCTGGAGCTGCTGTTTGGCAACTGCTCAGCCCTGATCCCGGACCTGCTTGACTGTGGTCTGCATATCCGCAGAGAGATGTGGGAGGACTTCATCTAGTGACCCCAGAACGGCATGAGAGAAGTGTGCCATGATGATGGCCGAACTTGCCTGATGAAGGCCCAAGGAGGAAGCCACACAAACCTTCCTGGCTGAATGATCTAAGAGCTTGGACTCCTTATCAGGAGGTTGGTCAGCGTCGACAGAACTGCCAGTACGCCTGAACACAGCGGCAGTCACCAGGCTCTCGGCTGAAGGGTGCTCTGTGAACCCCGCTAGGGACCCCATGGGCACTGCGTATTTGCGTGTCATGCGAGCAGATGGAGCTGGACAAGAGGCAGGACACTGCCAAAGTTCTAGGGCCGATCCAACAATGGACTCAGTCACAGGAAAAACCTCTGTCTGGGTATACCCTCTCTTAAGGATGTCCATACGAGGGTACTCCGACTTTTTTTGAATTGGCTCCAGGGGCATCCCTGTAGACTCAGAGATGAGGCGAAGGATCCCTGGAAAAGATGAAGGACCTTCCTCAGTCTCTATTCCATGGGTGATACATCATCGCCAGGATGTGAATGTAAACCGGTGACATCCGAATCCAAGGAATACGGGTACAACGGCCTACCGCCCAGGTCACCTTCGACTAGCCGGGGGTGGTCTGGGGTGACCGTGACCGACAATCACTGGGGAAGTTCGATGTCCGGTCAGTCATCCTCGGAAGGAGCCCCTCCCACAGGCTGTTTGGGCGGTGGTTCCACCACAATAGGTGGAGAGACCGTTTTGGGCCAAACAGTGGTCTTGCCGGCTCCACGGGCCAGGGAACAGATCTGGTTGGCTCTGAAGGAGTCGGCTTCAGCCTGGGAGGTGAAAGCCAAGTAATGTTGGGGTGGAAGCCGTGGTGGGCTTATGCCTGGACAAAGTCAGCTGCTGCCACATGAGGTCCTCGTAGCGCCAAAGTTTCCGCCGGAGCCTCTCCTCATCCGAGGAGGACAAGGACAAGGACGACCGATGGTGTCGCCTCTTTTTTGGAGAGCTTATGGCTCTTCTTTGGCCTGTCAGCTGAGAGGGTCCTAGACCTCGATCGAGATTGGGCAGGCCGACTCGGTCAGTCGGGAGACACCGGCAGGGCCAGTGACTTCCCAGAGTCCGGGACCGGTTCCTCAATGGGGACTCCAGCAGGCTGGGTCTCCTCATCAGGGAAAACAAGGACGAGGTCCTCTCAAGGAGTCGTCGGGCGGGAGTGGGGCAAAGAGATCAATAGATCGATGGCGATTTTTCCGTCGTTGACCAAACCCTCGATCAGCTGGCTTGACAGGAAGTCCAAAAGCCAGCTGCTGAAGAGCGATCTCAACGAGGTCAAGACCGCATGTTCCTGGGACTGAGATCTCTCCGCTCCCAAGACTGTCTCCGCTGAGACGAAGACGCACTCGGATCCTTCTCCCACTTACGGGATCGAGAGAAGTGAGAGCCCGTAGGCGCCTCTCCCTTGGTAGGGAGAGATTGGCACAACTCCCGGAAGGAACCCGAGAAAGTGGAGCCCAGGTTGAGTGAATCAAAAAAGCTCTGAGAAGACTCCATGGCACGAGCCGTCTGCTTCTCGAACGCTTGCATGCATTCCAACCGCCCGGTGGATCCCACAGCCGTGGAAACTGCCCACCAAGCCTCCTTGGATTTCATCGGAGGGTTCCTCTTCTCCGGCCTCCCTAGCTTCAGGCGTGCGAGACGGTCGTCAAGGACGCTGGGATGAGAAGCCAAACAAAGAGTGCAAGTCAAGGTGTCATGGGTGACACCGAGGCAGTAGACGCACACGGTATGGGGGTCGGTACGCAACATCTTCTGGCTGCACGGGCACCGATGATATCCAGGGAAAGATTTTTCTTCCATGATCGAAGCTGCAAACTTGAGATGGCTAATGTGGACAATAATATGGACAATGCGAAGTTTCTGTAAAACCGAAGGTTTGAAAGCCAGGGCCTACGAAATGCATGAGCATGAAGAAGGCAACCTGAATCTTCCATCGGAAAGGAAGATCTGGCGTCATGGGGTGAAGCCAAGGTATATACCACCCGGGTGGGTAGGAGGAGCCAGCTTGATGACTTCAGGTGAGATTTAAAGCAGGAGGGAACATGCCAAAGAGTGTGGATGAACAACATATCCACGCTCCTAGAATGAAAGTTTGGTATCAAAGCAGAGTGTGTATCTTTATCTCACCTACAGAAGCTGAGAAAATTATAAAAGAATGATTGGTTGGAGACATGCAGGACAATGGCTAAGCTAATTCCTTAGGAAGGAAAAGGAAGAATATAATTAATAGTAATAAAAAAAAAAATAAGAGAGAAAAGGTACAGGATTTAGATCACTCTATGAGATAGCAAGTGAAACTAGCTATCCAACTTTGTTAATTCGCCTAAATAAAGACATGAGGGGCTAACATGTATTATTCAAGATTATGATGTACAGTTAATCTCTGACGAGGCAAGGAAGTTAAGGCAAGAGTTTACCAACTGGCCCTGATAAACAGGAAAAATAAATATCTAAGCTCACATGCTGTTCCTCTGTAGCATAGCAGTGTTGCCTCAGGAAAGTCCAACAGCAGCATTTCTGGTGTAAGGAAGCATACACCAAATGTTTTCCAGCTATCATGCATGTGGGGGAGGGTGACCAGTAGAAGGGACAATGGAAACGATTGCTTACTCTGGGTGGACCAAGATCCAACTATTACATTCGAGTTAAGCTTAAAAACCATCCTTCGCTTAACATTTACGCATGTCTGTATCCTGTCTGGTCTAGGTATTAGGAGGATGGGGGGAGGGATAAGGTGAGGGGTAGGCTTGGAATTTTAAATGGTTTAAAAACATTAAAATCCCTGAAAATATTACACGCCCAGAGAAATAATTAAGAAGTGATTATTGCCAGGGAGTTTTCAGCACAGGACCTCCTAAAAATCATTCGCTACAACTAAATTCTCTACACTAAAATAATGGATACAATTAATATAACGACGTGGAACATTAGGGCGCAAGGGACAGGACTAAAATTAGAACAATCATTAACCAATGTAGGAGGAAAAAGGTCGATATACTCATTTTACAAGAAACCCATTTTGAAAATAAGGACTTTATTTTAAAAATCTTTTCAGAGCTGTTGGAGCATTCTCACAACACAATAATGCAACAATAAAGCCAGAGGAACTGCAATCTTCATTACCAAAAAAACACGTTTCACTATCACTTCACAGTATAGAGACTGGGATGGAAGGGTTACAATACCGAGTATTAAAAAAACAATCTCTATTTTACTTTGGCGTCTGTTTATGCACCAAAGAAAACCCACATTTTTTCAATGAGCTTTTTAAATAAATTTCAGCATACCCGGCACCATACATAGTGGCTGGAAATTTTAACATCCCTTTGGGCCATCTAGACAGGAGTTTGGGTGCTAAAGAAAGAAAGTACAAGTTCATGAGGGATGTTGAAGACATAAAATACAGAATAATAACTACCTCTGACCGTGCAGCAGTACATCTTTTTATTAAACAACGAGGATTTGTGGTATCACATAAACAGTGTAAGTTTAACACCAATCTTCTCAATAAGATCCCTTTTATTAAACTGAAAGAAAGCGAAATTAATAATTTCTTAAAATATAATAGTTTAACAGAAGTCGATATTGGAATTATGTGGGATGCGCTAAAGGCGCACATAAGAGGCATACATATTTCATATCACTCTTTCAAAAATAAAGCTGATCTAAACCTTTTGGATTCTCTAGAACAAGAATTAGCCGAAGCAGAAGCACACCTGATCTCACCTGGCACAGGCCTCTACAGGGTGCTCCTCCTAAGGGACAAAATAAAACATCTACTAGAAAGCAGGTCGAGGGGCCCTGGCAAGAGCAAGGGCGAAATATTACTTCCTTGGTGAAAAACCAGACAGATTGTTAGCTTTTCAACGTCAAACTGAAAAGATACAGAATACAATAGATTCAGTAGAAAGCAAATCAGAGCAATTGGTGACAGATCCTATGAAGATAAATGAAACTTTCGCTCTCTTCTTCGCCAAACTTTACACACAACAGAATAACACAAATAATCAAAGAATAGAAAAATTTCTCTCAAACTTATCTCTTAATAAACTAGAGGAACAGGACCAGTGCTCCCAACAAAGCTATGTTACTAGACAAGAAATCTTAGAAGTCATTTCGGAATTACCGAATAATAAATCTCCTGGCCCAGACGGCTTTGTAAATGAATTTTATAAGCAGTTCAAAGATAATTTGTCTCATATTTTGCTTCAGGTATTCAACAGCATAATGGATGGGAACAACCCGCCTCCCTCTTTTTTACAAGCTGTTATCACCCTCATTCTTAAGCATGATAAGCCCTCTCAGAAGTGTGGTTCTTACAGCCCTATTTCACTTTTAAATACCGATTTATAAACTTGTTACAAGAATATTAGCAAAAGAGTTGCGAAAGTCATAAATAAAATTATCCACTCAGATCAGACAGGATTGATCCCAGGGAGAAAATTAACAGATAATATCCATCACACCTTAAATATCATTGAGTGTACAGATTCTAACAATGCTGCGCTAGAGACCCTTGATGCTGAGAAAACTTTTGACAGGGTGGGATGGGACTATCTCTATTCAACATTACAAACATTTGGCGGTGGTCAAAGATTTATCAATGTAATTAAACTGATATATAAAGCCCCCTCAGCATCAATCAAAACAAATAATCAGATATCATCCCCTGTGCTTCTAACCGCAGGTATGAGACAAGGATGCCCATTCTCCCCACTGCTCTTTTATCGATATGTTGAGCCCCTTGCCCAAGCAATAAAACAAGATAATAGAATCAAAGGTATAAACATAAATGGACAAAAACAGGTAATCTCACTGTATGCCGATGATATTTTCCTCTATCTCGAGGATACCTTATATTCATTACCGTATGTAATGCTGTTATTAGATAAATTTGCAGAAATCTCTGGCTATAAAATTAATACCGATAAAAGTGAAGTCCTCAAATTCAGCCCAAACTTCCCTACTACGCATCTTAAAAGCCAGAGTAATCGAGATACTTGTAAGAAACCTAAATACCTGGGAGTATGGATCACTCAGAAAAAGGAGGACTTCTGTAACAAAAATGATGATACCTTAATTCAAAGAATTTCTAGTGATCTACAGAGATGGGTCTTGCTCCCTCTAACTTTAATTGGAAGAATAAATGTTGTTAAAATGAATATACTACCCAGACTGCTCTTTTTTTTTCCAAGCACTCCCTGTTTGGATACCAAATAATACTTTCAAAAAACTAGAAAACGAAGTTAGAAACTTCATCTGACAGAACAAACCCCCCATGATAGGGCTCATCAAATTATATGCCCCTACGGATAAGGGAGGTTTGGGTTTACCAAATTTTCGATGGTACAATGCGATTTCGATGCAGCACAATTAGCTCAGATTAAACCGTAGTTTTTTTCTTCAGAAAAACCCAGTTGGCTTCTGCTGGAAGAATTTAAAACAGGCTGCAAAACATTAACTGGGCTGTTAACTGGGCATCGGAAAAATCTGGAGGAAATGACACTTTTACAAGCAACCAAACTCTCAATAAAACTTTGGGCGGAAGCCCATAAAATTATAGGCTGGAAGGAAACACTATCTCCATTTACCTATCTGAAGCTCATACCTAGTTTCAGGAAGAATAAGCTATTTCTGAACTTGCAGGACAAAGGATTATATCAAATTAGTCAACTTTATCAGCAAGGAGAATATAAGAATTTTTACTTGGTTAAAAAGCAATTCAATCTGGAAGAGGGCTACTTTCTCACTTATCTCCAAATCAGGCATTTAATAAGGGCAAAAAGAGGCTCTTTGAAAGAGCCACTTAGCTCCCCTTTTGAAGAGATCTTAAGTTCTAATTTAGGACAGAAACTAATTGGGCATATCTACAGAAAATGTCAGGAAAGGAATTTACCACATCTTGATAATTTATTTGAGAACTGAAATAAGGATGTAGGCCCTGACCTCTTAGTAGAAAAATGGCAACAAACTTTACCCAAAACTCTGCACGTGTCTAAAAACAGAAGATTTAAATTCAATACAATATCTTCCATAGAGTATATTTAACTCCAAAAATACTTTATAAATTCAACTCGCAAATAACTGACAAATGTCCAAGGTGTCAAAATCAAATAGGTTCCCTTATACATATGTTGGTAATATGCCCCAAATTATCCATATATTGGAAAGAGATTCTAGCGATTACATCGAAGACACTAGGACGACGTTCCCTTTGATCCAGGAATAATTATATCTGGAAGCAGTTTTTTGATGTCCTCAGATCAGTGCGAGGATCAAAAGGAAACAAAAGTGAACTTATTAGATATATTTCTGATTAATGCAAAAAAATTAATTATGCAGAGTTAGAAACAAAGATCCCCCGTCACAACTAACTGGCTTAATTTGTTATAGCTTGAGGGAATCTAGAGAGAATATTCTATGTACAGGAAGCCAATTTAGCTAAATTTAAAGAGATTTGGGACCCGTTATTAAACTATCTTAAGAAAAATTAGTGTCTCCCCTTACGCCCCATATGCATCCGCGTACATAGTTATTACATATATATACTGTATATCTCCATATTAATATTAGTAGATTAACATCTATTAGGAGGATCCTATGTCTGTAACTCCCTGACACCTTTTTTTCTGAAAAATAATAACAGGCAATCAATTCCCTAAAATGGCTATCTGTCAAATAGGAAAATATGCCTTGGGCTGATTCAGAAAAAAAAGGCAGAAGGTTTTCAAAAGAACTATAGTAGCTTTGTAACCCTGTAAAGTTCTGTACTATATTTAGCTGTTCTTAACTCCTAGTATATACTACAGAATGGCATCCCCCCAATGTGTAACTCATAAAAAGGTGTCTGTTAAAATGCCTTTATAAGTGGATATTTTGTGAATCAACTGCCATATCCTTTCACGGATATTTCTGTTGTAAATTTAGTTTGCAAAATTTATAAATAAAAAGGAAAAAAAAACAAAACTGCTATAACGGAGCTGAAGGACAACATTAAAACCCTCATTACTAGAACAATAAAACCTTCCCATCTTACATCAATGACAGGAACTCCAGACATAAAGCTCACATACATGAGTTAAAGCAGGCAGTGAAAGGCATTTGGGCTTGAGCAGACAACACAGAAAATCTGAAATTGCAGGAATAATCTCCAGTTTGTGGGGTTTTGGAGGGTGTACCATCCTTCTTACAAAGGGAAATTCCTGTATTGCTTAACTATACTTGCTGAACCCCACTGAAACTAGAGCAGGCTCACTGCTCCCTGGTACCGCCACCCAAAAGAGTGGGTTCCCCCATGCCCATTCTGGTGAAGTTTCTCCGGTCTCTGGAGAAGCAGCAGATTCTGTTTCTGGCAAGAGACAATGACTCCATTACTGAAACAGCACAAAATATATATTTTCAATTATTTGTCCCCTGAGCTGGCACAGCACCAGAAAGGCTTTCCAGAAGTCCATAGGAAACTTAGGAGTCTGAGGGTTAAATATATAATGCTTTACCCTGCCACCCTCAAACTCATTTAGAATGCGGCCCAACATGCCTCTGAAGCAACCAAATAAGCAGAGATGTTCCATCTCCCAAACTAGGACAGAACAAATGCAGCACTTAATACCAGGTAAAGGCTCCAGCCCACAGAAATATCATCTGCAGAAATCCTTGGCCCATGATGATAGCTGCCCAACATGACCCCCATACCTCCAGCCCAACTTGAGTCCCCAACCCACCAATGCTGACTGGCAAGTAAAGAGAACAAAGCAAGTCATTAAAACTGGGGGCGAAAGAGAGCCGTATCAGAATCTCTCACAGGACAAGAAGGAGTCGCAACACAGGATCCTAGTCGTTGACTGCAAGCGCCGATTTCAGTGGAGGAAACCCCCGCCTACAACCTCAGATGTCAACTACAACAGCACAACTCCAGACAAAAGACCACCAGCAGCTCTACTTAAAAGCATACCCTCAGAAATTTCACAAACGGGGACAGATATTACAGCTGAAGAACCCTTACTGCAGATGGGGAGACTGAGACCTCCAACACCTCCATGAACTGGTGCACCCATCCACTAACCAATCCAGCCACCTGATCTGTAAGTCTCCTCTCTGGGACTTAATACCAGGGCTCCTTGATATGGGACCACCAGCCTGGTAGATGCAAGTTCAATCCCCTCCATGAGGGTCTTCCTGGACATGTTGCAGGGCCCTAAATTGGAGACCATTTGGAATACAGGCATTTTTTTTTTTTTTTTTAATTGGTCATCCTAGAGTTATTTTCCTTCCCACTGTAAATGACCCTGATACGTTCTTGTAATATTTCCTTTAAAGGTTAAGTGTTCATCCCACATACAGATAACCATACTGACACCACCCTACATGTACCGTAAAGGTGTATGGCAATCAATGTATTGTTTCAGAAAGTATCTTTTTCTTCTTTTTGGATGCTCAAAAAAATATCCCCCTTCTGTGCATACTTGCAAACATTACACCTTCTGCATGGCAAAAAATATGATTATGTTGAATCCCAACTGGACCTCTTGAAAAATGGGTATGTGAAAAATAGTCTCTACAGTTTCGTCCCGTATGAAAGGTGACTCTTGGACATTTTCCTACTAGTAGAGGAATCTCTGGATCGCTATGCAAAATTTGCCACCTTTCTTTAATGATTTTTTTTCTAAGATTGCTGGATTTACTTTATAATCAGAGACAGCAGTGATCTGATTGTCACCTCATTTATTCCTAGTTCTTTACTGCAACAGCTCACTTCTTTCTACCTTAATGCCATCAACTGCTATGTTTCCGCCTATTTTGCAGTCTTCCTGTTTCTTTTATATTTTGACACTTCTGTCTTTCATTTTGCACCACAATTATCTTCAGTTTGATGGTAAATCTTATTTATACATTTGTGGAACATCTATAGGTGCCTCAATTGGCACCCTGTTATGCTAACTTTTTTTGTCTAATTGGGAACAAAATGTGGTGCGCCACGATGGGAACCCCCACCTTAGACACACTGTTAAATGGTTTGCTTTACTGATGACATCATATGTGTCTCGGTTGGGGCTGCTTTTGTTGACTGGCTTAACCAGAATTATTGGAATCTGAAATATACTTATAAATGAGACTGTAAGGAAATTGAGTATTTGTATATAAAGTCAGGCATTAGCTCTGAAAATGAAGTCATCTGTTCTCCTTACCGTACTACTGTCAATAGATAGCTCACACTCTAGGGACCCAGTCGACAGCATCCTTTCAGCCAATTTCTCAGGATAAAACATGATTCGACAGAACCAGAAATTTGAGATAGTGGCCATGATGCCGTCGGCCAGGTTCAAGGAAAGAAGTTATTCAGCAGGGGTAGTTCAAAAAGCATATGAAAGGGCCAATAAGGTACAAAGAAGTAAGCTGTTACAGAAGAGAACCAGCAATAAAGGGGGTGACAGATCACTACTGTCTTTGATTACAAAGTGAATATAGCAGTCTTAGAAAAAAATCATTAAAGAAATGTGGCAAATTTTGCGAAGAGATCCAGAGATTGGTCCACTGGTAGGAAAATGTCTAAGAGTGACCTTTCATAGGGGACGAAACCTTAAGAGACCACCTATCACATACCCATTTTTCAAACAGTCCAGTTGGGATTTGACATAATCAACTAGTTTTTTTCCCCATGCGGAAGGTGTAATGTTTGCAAGTATGTACAGAAGGGGATTTTGCTTTTTGAACATCCAAAAACAAAAAATAAACACCTTCTGAAACAATACGTCGATAGCCATATACCCTTCATGGTACATGTAGGGTGGTGTCAGTGTGGTTATCTGTATGTGGGATGTACAGTTCGCCCCTTAAAGAGCTAGTGTAATGAGGCTTTTTTACTCCAGTATGCTGACTGGAGTGATGAGCTGGTGCCTATTCACACTACTTGTAATGTGTTTAAGTGCGTAATCCTTTTAAATCTGGCATCTCGACAAACATCTGTAAGGTATCTCTGGACTAAGACTGCCACAATCTGATCATCACGCACACAGCCCTACTGTACAAGAAAGTGACACTGAGAGGAAAGCTGCAGAGCACTTGCTGTTTGCCATCTGCGCTCTGACAGCCCTGGTGAATGCAAGGTACATTATGTCACAAACGCACTCTGTGGGTCAGGCCCTCTGCTCCCACAGTGCCAAACCTCAAAGTGAAATATGTGAACAGGAGACAAACAGGGTAACCCTCCTGTCTGTTTTGGGTCCGAGCAACTACCAGTCTCGAGTCCTGCGGTCAAATATGAACCCTTCTTCGCTAGGACGCCCAGGTAACAGGTCCAAATATCACACCCTCTTTGGGGAAATGCAGTGCAATACTTAACCCAGCAGGCATCCAACCTGGTTCACAATCCCCCCTTTTGACTCTACTGAGACCTTGGTACCTTACCTTGGTGCATATGGTAACACACTGTAAGCGCTTAACAGTTCTGTCAGAATTATCAACACTGTCCCAGCATTCACACTCAAAATAAGGAAAAGGCTCAGGCAGGATTTCAAGGAAAACAAAGTTTAGTTTACTAAAATTAAAAATAGTAAATGAAATACAAAACACAGAACATACAACATTAATGGTACAGTCATAAAAGTAATGGAAATTACAAACAAAAACACCTTTTTACTTAATAAATAACCCTACCCCAGTTTCAATTAATAAATAGAGGTGGTTGAATTACCCAACGTTAGTAGAAGTGCTTCTCGAGAGTGTGTTCTTTCAGGAGTCCAGAAATCAAAAGCACTCTTTTACCCCAGCCTTGACCATATCTATCAGGGGTTGGGGGAGGGTGAAAAATCATAAGGAGGTGTAAAAAAATGCCAACGTTGAAAATCTAGAGTGAAAATATTACAAATTCACGAAGTTACATGTGTGCGTGGAAACTGCGCAACGCACGCTTGTAACACAGTCATTATATGGACTTATGTCACCAAATTTTCAACATAGGTATTTTGAGACTTCCGCTCATGAACAGTGTCACTGTGATTTTTGTAATCTGTCCCGAACACTGATTTCCCACAGCGACCACGCTATTCTGCACTGGAAGTGCGAAAACACATTTCGGCTAGGATGCTGAAAATGACAGCTGTACTGTTCATGAGGAGGTGTAAAAAAATACCAATGTTGAAAATCTGGAGTGAAAATATTACATATTCGCGATGTTACAAGCGTGCGTTGAAACTGAGCAACACATGCCCTGTGTTGTTTAATATCTATATAAATAATTTAGTAAATCAGATTATGGCTACAGATATCTGGCTTTATGCGGATGACACAGTTCTTGTGGCATCTGCAAATAATCCCAATGACCTGAGACAGCAGCTCCAGACAGACTTTTCCTGCATGGAGACTTGGATGAGGGACTCTGGCCTGTTAATAAGTTTAAGTAAGATCCAGTGTATGATTTTCTCTGTGGGTACTCAGGCAAATAAAAATGTCTCAGACTTGCAGATTAGATACTCAGATGGAACTTTAGTTCAGACTGTGACCTCCTACAAATATTTAGGAGTCCTTGTGGATTCTCGGACGACTTTCTCAGAATATATAAATTCACAGATTAAGAGAGTTAGTCAGAGGCTGGGATCCCTTAGAAGAATATCAGGTTGTTTGTCTAGTGATACTAGAGCCAGACTGGTAAAGCAATTACTCCTGCCTATACTGGAATATGGATCCTTTCTTTATATGTATTCAAACCAAAATTCATTTGCCAAATTGGACCAAATGTATTATCGAATGGGGAAATACATAACAAGAAAGGCTCAAAGGACCCACCATTGCCTAGTCTATCAGGATCTTGATTGGCTCCAACATGCAGCTAAGAGAGATTACCTGTGGACCTTGGTTTGCCATCGATTAATTTATACTGAAAACTTATTGCATCAATTAAAATATTTGATTCAGTCAGAAGAAGAATCATTGTATACTGCCAAATTGAGGAAAACATCAGTGAAGATACCCACAGACAGAATCATGAATAGAATGGGAGATATGACATTACAAAATAGTTTAGCCAAACATTGGAATAAACTGCCAATTGAATTAATCATGATTGCCGATTTGCACATGTTCAGACTTGAATTGCACAATTTTATGAAAGTTCAATGTAAATGTTTCTAGATATAATATTGTGGTCCTTTTGTTTGTATTGCATGTTTTTAATGTTATTTTGTTTGTTAATTTTGTATTTGTATTGTCTGTAACTTTTAAGAAGATACCACAGGAATTCGTTGTAAATGGGGTTTCCCCAACAAAATTTCCTGTATAAAAATAAATCATTTATCAATCAATCAATCAATCAACACAGTAATTTTTTGGACTTTTTTCACCAAATTTTCAACATAGGCTTTTTGGGAGCTCACCTCATGAACAGTGACACTGTGATTTCGTTAATCAGTCCCGAAAGGTGATTCCGCACAGTGACCACAAAATCACCTTTCAGGACCAAATATCCACATGAGAGTGACTGAATTCGGTATACTGTCACCGCAGCAACTCCAGCACTGCGAAGACCATCACAGCAACAGGAATTGGGCAAAACCCGCACATCGCTGTGATGGTCTGTGCAGTCACTGGGACAGCCTCACTGGGTGTTTCGCCCACCCCGGTCCAGCTCCAACTCGGAGTAGGTATCCTAGAGACTGGGGGGGGTGGGGGACTCGGGGGTGCATCCCCCCGATTGTATGCACCGACATCCCCAAGGCTACAATACCGACACTCAGCATGGTAGCTCTCGCTGTAGGGGATGCTGGTGCTAGCGTTGTCGAAGCATTATGGTAAAACCTAATGAATTCATGAGGTGGGGGTCCCAAAAACCCCATGTTGAAAATTTGGTGCCAAAATTTGCAAAAACGGCCGAGATATGCACCAAAGTTGAAAAAAAAAACATTCATGCCATTATACAGCTTACCGGCATTTCTTCAGCTCGTGGTCAGCTTTGAAGAGTGCAGACATTTTCCAGGTCCACCGAAGATCCTTGCACTGGGCTCCAGAGATAAGTATGGGATGGGGGGGTGCAAAGCGTGGGTGCAGGTTGGGGAAGGGGCCACCGAACTCAACAAGGGACAGTTTTCTATAATTTACAGGTTTTTAAAAATATTTTAAAACGTTGTGGGAAGGTTTTCTTTCTCACAGGAACATTTGGCATGCTGGGGTGGGCTCCCAGCATGCCACTTAAGTGTTTGTTTGGGGCTGTAGCTGACAGGGATTGGGCACCGTCGGTGCCATACAGAGGTTGGGGGGAGGAGCAAGAGCATAGAGGGATTGGACACCCCCTTGGTACAACAAACTGGGGGGACATTATGCCAATGGCAGTGGGCCCCAGTCAGCAAATGAACTGGGAGGGGCATGCCGACAGAGTTGGGCACCCTGTCCGTTTGTTTTTCACTGCGAGGGCATGCCGACAGCCTGGGCTCAAGCGCATTCACACTGCTGTGGGGCAGCTACAGCAGTGTGAATGCGCAACCAGGAATGCAATGCAGGAATGCAACATCAAAGGACCGAGCTGCACCACTATTGGTGTGGCTCCATCCTTTGAAAAGTTATCCAACTCCACCCCAACAGCTGAAATGGAGTCATTAGCAGCCTGACGACTGATTCACCTGCCGCTGACCTGCCCCTAGAAATGGGGCTGTCCATTGGGCACACCCCTGTATAGCACCTCTTACAGCGATGAGTTCGTCTGCGCCTGCACGCCACGACGAACTCAAAAAATGAGAAAAACTCCCAGACTGACTCAAAAGCTTTACGTGCTTCTCAAATCAGCTTCACCAAGAGAGAGATGATTGATATCCCCCCACGTCGTCACTTCCCATGCTCACGACGGAGGATGGCACCGGACACAACATCCACTACCTCTCAAAAATAAAGTTAGAAAACAACCTTACAGGTTGAGAACCAAACGAAATGATTAAACTACAGCTTAAATGTAATCACTGTGAAGCTGGTGAGCATGAGAAGATGTAGCAAACTTTATTTCAATACACTAGCTCTTTAAAGAGCAGCTGACACGATCAGGGCAGACAACTTGTACTGTGTAGCTGCCTGCTCAAGGAGCCTTTTCAGTTATAAATGACTATTTCCTACTCCGTAATTTTAAAATTATTTGCCTCATAAAACCTGGCTTGTAACCTCCGTGTATGAGCCAGGCGATTGCTAAGCGCTGCAGCACCACCCCTGAAAACTGCACAATTATAACCCTGAATAAACTATATGCAAAGTACTACCAATTGCTTACATGTCATGATGATAACCATGCCTGTACCCATGCCTGCATCCACTGCTTTTCTTTTACCGTGCCTGTAAGCCATGCCTGTATCCACTGCTTTTCTTTTACCATGCCTGTAACCATGCCTGTATCCACTATTTTTCTTTACTGTAACCACCTCATGCTGTAACTCACAATGCCTCAAATGTTCCTTATGTCCTTGTTCATTCTTATAACTTGTATTGTTATCCCGGGGTCGCCCCTGAAAAAGGGCCCTTTGGGGCTCAGTGGGCCTACCCAGTCACCAAAATTTAATAAATAAATAAATAGGTTGGGAACGGGGCTGCAGCGCTGTCTATGGAGAATGTAATGGGATCGTGGGGGGGCTGCTTAAATGCACTAAGATTATCTTTGCTGGCATGTTTACATATATAATATTATGTATTAGCCCCATACATGTAAACATGCCAGCAAAGATAATCTTACTGCATCTCTGTTAACGACTGCCATTTAATCCTGGGTTTCCCCATGTGATGCTCTGCCCCCCTGCTTATGGTTATATGTATGATATTTGTATTATAAATAAATAGTATGCGTATGTGATAGTCTGCCTAGGACAAGCGGACAGAGTGTGAGAGACTTGACCTTTGACCTCAAAAGTGTCAGTGTGAAGAAGCAGCAGGATTTGATAAACAGACCAGTGAAACCACTAATTAAAGCCTTCTTCCAGAGGAACAGTTTATTACCCCTTATAACCTGCTCCTGCTTTTGAAGTTGGAAACTAAATATGAATTTTATGACCCTAGCAGGAAGGGTTTTATGTGAGAAGGGCGACCCGCACAAGGGAGACGGCAACAGAGTGAATGCAGGAATGGCACCCAAGCAAGGTGGGCAAGTGTCATAACGGCAACCACAGCCATAAAAAAAAAAAACACTACCGCACCACAACAGAGGATGCACCGTAGGCTTCCGGTGGCGGACGTGGAGCGGCGCACAGACATAATGCGGGATGATGGAGGGGTGTGTGGCAGCACGCACGCACACACGCACACGTGCACAACGGAGGCAGGCATGCGGGACATCAACGGAGGAGAGGGCATGGGGCGGGGTCCCTGGAGATGGGGGACAGAGACACAGATGGGCACACATGGGAGGGTTGTGAGGCCAATGGAGCATGGCAAGCAGTGGCAGGGCATGGTCTCGAATGGAGGCGCTGGAGACACATTCGCATGCAGGTGGCCAGGTGCAAGCAGCTGGCACCCACAGTGTGGGGGACCACACACAGAGGAGGGGCTGAGATGTGCAGTTGGTGTGGGAGGGCAGTGCACGCACGTGGCATGGGGCTGGCGGCCAGAGTATAGGGGCGCTGAAACAGTGACCGTGGCACTGCAAGGAAGGGGGCACACTGACGATGGGCACACAGGCGAGTGAGACGAAGGCGCAGCAGAGATGTGGACTGGGTAGGCTGCATGGGTCAGGACATATGGGCGAACAAGTGCGGTGGACGGCATCAGTGTTCTATGGCAACCACAGGTTCTACGGACTACACCTGCATTTGAAAGTTGTGGGCCAGGCCCCTTAGGTAATCCATTGTGCTGTGCACACCGTACTCCACCACAACGGCCTCAATGCGGAGTGTTAGGTCCCTGTAGGACTTCTTATGCTTATTGGTCCTGGCGCCGGAGACAAGCTGCTCCATGCGCACAGCTGTAAGCTGCTGCTCCTCCCAGAGGCAGTCCAGGAACCGCCATATGTTCGGGTGACTGGCACCAAGGTGGGTGTTAAAGGCACGGTGCCAGCCCTCCACCGTGTTGTTCATCCTCACTTGACCACTCCGTGTCGCCCCATACATGTTCCACATCAACACCTGGAATAGTGGTCGATGCCGGGCGGTACATCCCATTGGGCAACTGACACAGGTGTCCTCCATGTAGTCAAGCAGAGGACGCAGGACTGCCTCATTCGCCTGGTAGTAGGGCATGTCCACAAGTTCAGCATACACCACTGCCTCATCATCCAGTGGCATGAATGCAAGGGCAAGGAGCATGTGGACCTGCAGTGCAAAGTTCACATCCACGGAGTAACGCTCAAGTAGTGCTGCACAGCCCTGCGCATGACGCAACACAGCCTGGCAGAAGTGAAAGAAACACCCCCGCACAACAGCACCCTCGAAGACTGCCATGAAGGTACGCCAGGCAGCATGCTCGAAGTCCATAAATGTGGACCGTGGCTGTGCAACACTCAATAGCTGACGCAGTTCCGTGAAAGCCCTCGTGTAGGCATGTTCCATCTGGGTACACATCAGGATGTATACACATGGCAGGACGATGCCGGTCCGCATGCTGTGGACGGAATATAGCTGCCTGAATTGTGGTGGCGTGGCGCGAAAGGTGCCATCCAGGAACCAGTCCTGGCACCCAGTCAGGAATGTCAGGTCATGCTGTGTCGAGAATGTGAGCATGCGGTCCCCTGCTGGACCACTGTCATACTGCAGGAACTGTGCCCCGTCACGTGTGACCATATATGCCTGGGGCAGGGCAACCTCGGTCACACTGCCAGGCGTAGCGTGACAGCCCCTTGCAGCTTGGCGTACATGCTGCACTGTGCGGCACAGCAGGGGCACGGCTGGCAGCCTGCCGGCGATGGCATCCGACACTCCACCCGTGGCCTGCACGAGGACCTGAGATGCACTCTCCAGGCTCATCCATGCGCACTCCCACACACCCATCATCACACCATGGACACCGACCTCCCCTGCATCCAGAGCATGATTGTGTGGCCGCCCAGTATACACCACATGGTCAGCAATGGTGTGTGCCCATGTACAGCAGGCATGCCTGTGGCCCTGCACACACCTCCAGTACACATTCCCATACTTCTTTTTGTCCCTGCGGTACACGTACCTGCCGTGGGCAAGGAGCGATCTCCCCTTCTGGCTGGTGAGATAAGTTGCAGTATCCATCTCTCACTGGCTGAAACGGAGTGACAGCCGTATGCTGCGCTCCATGCCCCTTTCTGTGTAGAGTGCGGTCCCGTGTCTGTCTGCCATGCCTACCGCCTGCCCCCAGTGCTGTCATAATGACATGCTGCCAGCGGTCATGCCCCTATGCACGTCAGACAGTGTGGTGGCATAACAAAATGGCGTGGGTACTCGCCCCATGCTGTGCAGCGTAGAGGTGTCGTATAGCCAACTGTCCTGCAGGGTCTGCCATGTCTGCTATCGCTCTGGTGCTGTGGTGGAGCTCCAACTGTGCTGTGGTCCCTGGTGCCTGCTCCGATGTCCTACTGATTGTGGCTGTTCTGATGTTTGTCCTACCATAGTGTTCAAACCCACGTCGGCTGTGTTACAGGTACCGGTGGCGGCGCAGTGCTAGTGCATGCCACAAGAGCGGCTTGCCTGCAGTCTGTCTGCCGGGGCGCTTCACTGCATTGTGGCTGTCTGTGTGTGCTGTGTGGGGGGGCAGGGGTTGTGAACAACAGTGGGTCTGCAAGGGTGGGGTTGTTGCTACATGTCTGTGGTGTACAGTGCGGGGTTGCTGTGGTGTGGCACTGCCGCCAGCTGGTTGTTGTTTTGTGTGGGTGTGCACATGAAAAATTGGTGGTCGCTGTTCAGGCAGGGTCGCCGTTATGACCCAGTTGCCAGTATCACAGTAGCCACAGAAGCGGTGCCATTCTGCGGGAAGCTGTGCATCAGTAGCTCACATCACAGGCTACCGCAGGAAGGGAAGTCATCTGGCTGATCCTTTACGGTTTTCTCACCTAGCAGAGAACTAGTGACAGATTGTGGGGTTATGAAAACCTCAAAGGGAATGTTTTGATCACAGAGACTCATATTTTGGGAAATTGCTAGTTGCTGCTTTTCACAGTAATAACATACATCCTTGTGGCTATCCATACTCAGATTACAGATTTATCATAGATCTAACAGTGACCTCATGGGTGACATCACCAGGAGGGGGAGAAAACTGATTTTTGAATAGTGTCTGCATATGAGACATTTGGTGCAGAAGGACTCCCTGAAAATCAAAAAGACAGTCTGTAGACTGGTAACTAGGCCCTTTAGAAAGAAATTCAGCTGGAACTTTAAAGATACTTGTGTTCTGTAACTTCCCATTTATTTCATGTAACTATAAGTTATTGATGTATTTGTTCTGTGTTTGATATTTTACAATTTTTTTAGTAAACAATATTTTCCTTGAAATACTGCCTGTCTCTTCTCAGTTTTCTTTTGTATGTGAAGGCTGAACCAGTGTTTAATTCTGACAGCTGTTAAGGACTTGAATGTGTTACTAATCTTGCTAAAGGTAAGAATATACCTAGGTCTCATATTGAGTCATAAGGAAACATTTTGGGAACCTGGCTGGGTGCCATTGGGCGAAGGACTGTACTGCATTCCTGAAGAGAGTACATATCTGAGCCAGTTAACTGGGTGTGCTAGCATATGGTTCACATTTGACCCCCAGGACTTGAGGCTGGTAGGTGATTCGGACCCAAAACA
This sequence comes from Neoceratodus forsteri, assembly GCA_016271365.2. Taxonomy (NCBI): domain Eukaryota; kingdom Metazoa; phylum Chordata; order Ceratodontiformes; family Ceratodontidae; genus Neoceratodus; species Neoceratodus forsteri. The sequence continues at coordinate 957,165,756 of CM028130.1, read as the reverse complement.
GACAGGAGGGTTACCCTGTCTGTCTCCTGTTCACACTATTGCGCTTTAAGGTTGTCACTGTGGGAGCAGAGGGCCTGACCTGCAAAGCGCGTTTGTGACACCCCATACCCCATGTGTAATGGTGCATGACTTTAGTATTTGCCAGTCTGCCTTAGGTATGTTAAGTGGCAGAGTTTAGAAGAAAAATAAGAATCCAGGCAATACATTCATGCGTAGGGAGTCTACTTTACCTATAAATGACAGGGGAAGTATGTCCCATTTTTTTTTTTTGCATTATTTGGTTTTCCACCTTCCCCCCGTACCAGAGCTGATCACTCCTTCAGGGCCCTCAGAGGAGCCACCCAGCCTGACAGTATCCCAACCCCACTGCCCCACATTTGCTGCCTACCCAGGTATCCCTGATGTATCCCTTCACTGGGCGGGTCCCTTACTTACGTGAGGCATGAGGCTTTCAGCTATACTTCACGACCCTGGGTGCTGCTGAGGCGGCAGATGGAGGTCCGGGAGCCCAGAGCTGGAGATCCGGGGAGGCCATCACCCGATCGGCCCTGGTACCATTTTCCCCTGAGGAGCAGCGTGCCACTGATGTCATGGCAAGCACTAGACGTCCGTCGCTCCACAGACATCATGGGTTGGACATCGCGCTGTACCCCCAGCCTCTGCTAGGGGTCAGCAGATGCCAAACTGCACCCCCACCCTCCCCCCGGAGAAGGCGAGCAGTCAGTGGACTCTCCTTCCTTCTCCCCGCGGCCGGCCCTCCAGCGACCCGAGTCAGTTCCCGAACCCGAGTCGCCAGCGTCGCAGACGGAAATCTAACCGCTGCACCGACGGGCCGGCATGTCCCATTTTTAAGATCTGCTAAGACCTCTACAGTTAATCTAATTAGCTGGACAGAGGTTGGAGAGAACTGCAGTAGAATATGTCTACCCAGGTATCTAATCTGCGAGAACACCTATTTATAAGGTGTAAGCTACTTTAAGGCTGGGGTCAATATACCACTACGAAGAACCATCTCTGCCTTCCCCATGTTTATTTTAAATCCCAAAACACTACTGTATTCCTTTAGAATTTGTGCCATGGTTGAGAAGGTTTGTACAGGATTTTGTAAATACAACATGGTGTCATCTGCATATAACGAAATTCTATTTTCCTCTCCCCCACTATGATACCCTCCAATCCCTGATGTGCAGAGGTGGGCACTCCAGAGTAGACTAGAGCCTAGTGCCTGGTTCGACTTGACCTCCATAAGCATTTGACAGCCAAGGTCAAGCAGAGTCATTTTTGGCCAAAGCAAGCATTTCTGTCAGCCCAAGTAGTTTGTGTAGCATCTGAAACATTCAATTCCCATGCACGAAGCAGCCTGTAGCTCATGTTGTGGCTCATAGAGTCAAGCCAGACACCTGGCTCGGCTTTGGCTTGGCTCTAGGTGAAAAATTCCTGGCTTGCCCACCTCTACCCTTAACAATGCTGCCATAGGTTCAATGCTGGTGCAAGAATCCCCCGACCAACCTGTTTATCCTTCCTCTTGCCAATCATGATCAGGGCATATATAGGCTGAACTCTAGCTGTCGACACCCCCTACATACCCACTGCTCACATACGTGAATATTCTTAACCTTCATCCTAGGGACTCCCTGTAAAATCAGAAGTGTGCCATATCAGTCTGTGTTAAACCTAGTGACTGGAGATAATCTCAGGGGCACCAAGTCCCTCCTCTAAATGGCCCCGTAGGCCTGTTACTTAAACTGACACAAATGAACCACATCCAGCCTTGGCAGAGAGACCCATTATTATTCTTGTCTCCTAGCCTGTATATGTGAAGGCTCAGGGTTACATCCCCTCTCCACACCATAACCCAAACAACGATTCTCCTGCATGGACCCTCAGGCATCAGTAAAAGCTTGCTGTGACTGCTCTGTGCTGCCTTCTAGTGTCCGATCTCTAGAACAGCAAGCACCTTGCCCTTAGCTGGGATCCCCTTATACCACACACCTAAATTCCATGGTGGCCAACAGTATGCTCCTCTCTCTCTATTACATTACAGGACCCGACTGTAGCAAACAGAGAAGGGTTCCCCCTCTTACACCACCAACTGAATTACTTCCCCGAGATTGTCTACCATACCTGATCACCTATACTCTTGGGATAACTAGCAAATTTCCCTGTGTGTCTCGTACAGGGGTAGCAGGACATGCTGTTCACATGGTCTTTTCCTTAAACTACCCTGGCTGCAAAATATTGAAAGATTCAAGGGTCTCTCCCTCTCCGCCTCAAAAGATTCAGTACTAGAAAGTTTCTATTCTCTCCCACATGGTGTTATATAGGATGTTATTATTCAATGTTGCTATTAATCGTGCAGTTTTTAAATTGTCTCACAGGTTTTCTGATACTAAGTACACTTCTCATACTGTTTGCTTAAAGCTAGAAGAATCTGGAAATCTTAAGCTAGTAGTAATGTATTTTATCCCCGCACTGAACCCTTCTGCTCTTTGTGCTACGACCTTCACATAACACTCCACGCACACTCGTCTGCGCTCCAAATGGAAATGGCCTTTTCTTTTTGCATCTGGTCCAAAACCTAGCAGAATTTGTAATTATTTTTTTATTTGAAAACTGGCAACCAGGAAAGGCACGACCCGTGGGAAAGGGAACAGGAGAGGACATTAATACAGTAGTTGGCAAAGGAACAACATGACACTATAGTCAGCCAAAACGATAACTGAAGCTTACTGCTGATAGTAGTAGGTAACAACCCAAACGACACAAGTTACAATGAAACATGACCCTTCAAAAGAGCAGGCAGGAAAAAAATATATATAAAGCAAAATCCAAAACAGGTGAGTTCAATAAATATGAAACGTACAAAGTCCACTAAGTAATCCTGGAGAAGCACTGGGGGTGACAAAAGCAGAGGAGAGGCTGGATCAGGTGCCCAAGGGGTGAGGACAGGAGCATGCAGAAGAGAAATGGGACCTCAGCAGGGACTCAAGGGCAAGAGGGAACAAGCCTACAGGAGGAGGGGAGCCTAAGGAAGGAGGGGACCCTCCCATCCTCCTCTGTGGGGACATGAATGTCATCTGAGACAAACTTCTAGACTACAGTAAATCTTCCTCATACTCAAGCAGCCTGGTTTCCAGTGCCCTTCACACTTTGGTGTCAGAACTGGGGTTGACCGATAATATGGTGTCAGGTAAAATCTCAGGGTCGACAGTATTCCATCTTCTCCTCCCCCTACCAGGTCAACACCAAAGGTTGCAGTGACAGTGGCTCAGCAGGTTGCACACTCACCTCCGAGACCAGAAGATCAAAAGGTTGTGGGTTCAAGCCCCACGCCAGGCACTTGGGGTAAAGCAGTACATCATGAGGGGATGCTGCACTCCTAAGGTACCATCTTTCGGATGAGACATTAAACCAATGTCCCGTCTGCCTGTTCTGATGGTTGTTCAGGTGAATGTTAAAGATCCCATGGCACCTCTCGAAAAGAGTAGGGGAATTTTTTATTGAAGTCACATCAAATCATACATAGTGATACATTTTGGTAATACAGCAAAAGGAAATAAGAAAGAAACAGATAAAAGGGGTAAATTCAAAAAAATGAAGTAGCAATAATAATAAATATAATAATATAATCCAAACACTATTTTTTATGGTTGATTTAGGTTTATTTCAGTCATAAGCATTTTCATCTATGAGTTTTGTTAAAAAAAAGGCGAAGGAGTTAAAAACAATTCTTAGTTTATCTTGTCCAAAGGACCAAAATGTAGGGCCCCATATCCATGCTGCCTGGAATGCTTTAACCTGGTCTATTGAAAACATCCAGGTTTCCTGTAGCAGGCAAATATCCAAGTTGTTTTCATGGATGTGTTGGCATATGGTCTGTCTTTTAACTGCACTGATTATACTGCAGCAATTAAGAGACCTTGTAACACAGCAAAATTAAGGACCCCAACAACTAGTAAATTGATTGGTTCAAACCGAGCACATGACACGAGTTGGACATGGCATTAATTCCCAAGTAATGCCCGTTCCAAATTATTAATGCCGTGTCCACACTGTATCATGTGCTTGCGTTGAACCAATCACCCACGCAGTACAGCAGTGGCATCGCATGAAATAGGTGAACACAGGCTACACTGAGGAGACAAGCTTTCAGCTGTATTAAAGCAATTATACTGTAAAAGGTGGAGCATCCTAAAAATACAAAAGCAGGAGCAATGTCACACACATCCGCTCTGTATCGGGGCTGGTAATAAAATGCCCCATTTGCTGACAGCTGTCCCTTTGGGCGTACAAGCCCCAAACGAAATAAAAAGTTGGAACTTCACACGGCATAAGAAAGTGGCCCTCTTGCTCTCATTTGTGTGTTTGTAGTTAAATGTGAATTTGGTGATACACACAGCGCCGCTGCAGGGAGCGAGGGAGCAGACTGACACACCCATAGGTAGCGCTGTAGAAACGCGATTCAGAATGGGCTGTTTAAAATGAAGAGGAAAAAAAGCCTCAGATTTTTGTGCACTGTAAAGAAAGTACAGTGCCGTGTTTGTAGAACAGTAGCATGTTTTCTGATGTAACCTAGCAAAAATGCAACCACATACATCCCAGCATTCAGCGCGGCGGCACTGAGCACCCTGGAAAACTGTCTTCTTGGTAAATGTTGAGGGATTTAGCGTAAAATTAACCATTTACAAATGTGAAAAAAACATGTAAAATGTGTAATACCACACTTCATATGTTGTTTATGCCTGTATGTTTAGCAGCATAAGTATAATAATAGATATTGCTGTGTTTGTGACGTATTGCCCTTCTGAAGACTAAAATATTGAAACCGCATACATTTTACTTCTATATTTTATTAAAATAAAAATCACTCCTTAACAGTGCTTGCCGTGTTCAAGCGCATTAAGCCACTCCGAAGTCAACTTCTACTGGGGAAGCAATGCATGGTTGGGTGGTTGTAGGCACCTCCAACCATGCATTAATTCCAGTAGAAGCCTCCTTCTGCCATGGTTTAATGCTACTTAGGTGGAGTTGCCATGGATCAGCTTGGGTCAGAAGCTCTTTTGTTCCCTTTGTAACCCAGGAGTCTGTATCATTCTCAGAGTTTTGTGTCAGGTTCTCTGAATCCCCTATATCCATATCCGAATCCCTCCAAGGGATAGCTAGAGCTACATAGGGTTCTTCATCACTATGTCCAGAGGTTCGTGGGGAGGAGGGGTTTAGAGTTCCTAGTCACCTGCTTCCTGGGAAGATGTGCCATTTTGGGGGGTCAACTGTCTCTTCCTGTAGCCTATCTGGTTTATCATAATAACAGACTGGGGTAAAGTCATCCTGACTGAGTTGGCCGGCAATCATCTGGCTTCCACCTTATACAGGTTCCTCTGGTGTTTAATAGCCTTCATCCTGGGTTTCCTTCTGTGGTTGAGGTTGAGGGGGTGGTCAGGGTCTGACATTCCTGGATTTGGGGGTAGGGTAGAGGCTGCATCCTGAGCTTTTTGAAGGAGTAATTCTGGGCTGCCAACAGATGCCTTATTCTTGGCCGCCCACGGGCATTCAAGAAAGGTGTGGCCAGTCTCTTCAGAGAGGTCACATTTCGTTAAGTTAGAGCACTGATGGCTAATATGACCCACCTCCCCACAGTTATCGCACCTTGACCTATCGCAAACACTGGAGAGGTGGGTACGAGACCCACATTTATAGCAAACTCATGGTTGACCCGCATAAAAGCACACAACTCTATCTCTTCCTAGCAAGAAGGAGTTGGGAATGTGTTCCATTTCATTCTCATTTTGATGAAGTTTAACCTTGTACTTCCAACTCCCTGTCCAGAAAAGCTCTGAGTCGAGAATGGCCAAAGGGGTACTCAATACTTCACATTTTTGTGACAGTCAGTATGTGATGTCATCCACATGAACCCCCTCATTTCTAAACATGATTGTCACAAATTTTATCAAAGGTTTGGTGAGTGGAAGGATTAGGAAAGGTGACCATAATGGGGAGAACTTTACCTGATTGTACCTCTGCCAAAACATTTCTAAAGCATAAGAGGATCTAAAGCGGATATCAAAATTGTCCTCACCAGGAATATTTATAAAAGCAAAGACCTCCTTTTGTGAAAAATGGAGTGATTCTTTAAGGAGTGACCTCCCCACATACTGCCTATCACGTCTACTTTCTAGACCACCCTTATACCTTATTCTTATGGCATTTCTCCTAGGGGCTGCCTCTTTTTTTGATCTAGTAAATAATTCTGACAGCAGTGGCCTCTGGAAAGGAGGATCCTCAGACTTTCCAACCCTCTTGCCATCTATGTTTCCATTCTGAAGGCGCACCCTGTCATTTCTAGTCATTGTTAAGGAGGGGGGGCACAGGGCCAGCTGTTGCCCTTGATGTCCCCTGACTGCTTGAGACAGTTTTTGGCTCTGGGTTACCGGAAGACTTTTTAATGTCTATAGGGATTCTAGAGTCAGAATTATTTGCAGGTACCCGAGGCTGCACAGGTGGGCGCCATTCTGGAGAGTTCTGTGAAACAGGGTCATTTGTTCATTCAGGGTCCAGGAGCCACTACCCATCTGGTATTTTTTTCCCCATCCAGCTTCTAGAAGCACTTTTTCAGGGGACCACTGTGCAAAAGGGTCTGTACTGAAGGGCTTCAATGAAAAAAAAATTTGTATAACTGCTGAGGTAGATTGGGCCTGTGGTTGAACCTTTGGGTAAAAATTAAAATCTTCAGCAGAATCCTCACTGAATTCCAGAGAGGTGAGAGGAATGTTTTTTTGTTTTTTTTAGCTGTGGTTACTGCTGCTCTTCTATATTTTTTTCCTCCATTGAGAGGGTTTTTGGGTTTTGATTTCATGCTGAAAAAGAAAAGGTTGTGACACCCAAATGATTCAGTGAGTCCTTCTGAAAAACAATAACAGTCTCATTTGGGAGATGCAGTGCGCCAGTGGCGCGTATGCTTTCTTCCCATTTAGTAAGGGGAGCTTGCATCTCAGGACTAATACTTGTAGAAGCAGAGGCCATTTCGGCCGATAACACTTCTCAAGAAACAGTACTTTGGTGCACTGAAACACTTGTTATTTGTTGACTACAGGGCCCAGTCTGTTGGCTATTTCTTACATTATTCAGATTCCCAGGTAAAACATTACAGTCTGCTTCCTGCGGCTCTAGGCATGCACTGTGTTGTGCTTTTGCTGTCAGTCGCAACTTTACTGTGAGAAAGTAAAGGAGCAGTTTTTACCTTTGATGTAGACGTCAGATGCTCAATGCGAGCAGCCATTCCTTTGATGATGGTGCGTCATTGCGTGGGTTGTCAGTCGGGACACGCCCATTGTCAAGCGGCCCTTCAGATTTTAGTTTAGCCAGTTCGGTTTTCAATTGGGCTACGTACTGCGCGTGTCATCGTTCTTCCTCAACCAGTTTAGAAATAACATCCATTTGTTGGTTTACTTTCGGGAGAGCTCTCTGATTTGCAGAATCTCTTTCAGCAAGTTTAGCCAAGTTATTTGTTTCAGTACTCATGCTGAGATCTTCTGTTGAGAGTAAAATATCCTCTCCTATTTCTTCAATTGTTTCAACTGCATCTGCTACAATTTCTTCAGCCCCTAGCTCCTCTGCCTCAGACACATCCATTCCTTCCAGCACCGCACTCCGAGTGGCCATCTTGGGAGACAGCCAGCAATCCCCCTACAGGCAAGTAGGGGAATTTCCACAGTGTCTTGGCCAAATTTCTCCCATTCACTAATCTGCCTGGATTGGTGGTAGTTCAGGTGGATATTAAAGATCCCATGGCACTTATCGAAAAAGAGTAGGGGAATTTTTATTAGTATAACATCAAAAACAAAAGAATTACAAACAGTGTTAAGTCACACAAAATAATATACAAATCATATGGTAAACAAAAGCAAAATGTATTACAGTCATACATTATTAGATAAGTGCAAAAATAAATATGTATAAAACCCCCCCACTAAAAGAGTGGGGGAATTTCTATTATTATAACATCAAAAATAAGTACAAACAGTGTTAAGTCACACAAAATAAAAATAATATACCAAACATATGGTAAAACAAAAAAACCAAAAAAAAGTATTACAGTCATACATTATTAGATAAGTGGAAAAAGAAAAATGTATAAATGCTCCCCAATTAAAGAGTAGGGGATTTTTTATTAATCTTTTGATATCAACCAAAATAAGTACGAACAGTGAGAAGTCACACAAAATAATATACAAATCATATGAAAAAGCAATGGAAGAGAGAAAAAAAGCAATACAGCCATACAATAGTAGCGAATGTGACAAAAAAATATATATATATATATATATATATATATATATATATATATATATATATAAATATAAGGACTCTTCCCCCCCCCCCCACTCCAGGAGTAGGGGAGTGTTATTATGATAACATCATGAAGAAAAATAAATTCAAACAGTGTTAGAGCACACAATCTTAGTTATACAAAACAAATAGTAAACAAAACCAAAAAAACATATGGCTGTACATCAAACAAGGTTGTAAATAAAGGGGATAATAATCAAATAGCAATATTACAATGCACAGCTAAACAAAAAATATGAACAGACTCGGACAAAATTGCCTACAGTGTGCAAAAGTCAGAAAAGAGGGAAATAACACCAGTACTGTCGATAAATAGCAGGAGTCAAGTTCAAGAATTCTTTTTCAGTGTAACGTTTCAAATCCTCTGAAATCAAGGAAAATAATACTGACTGTGGTATATGGGTTTTCTGTATAGAGTAGCGACATCTGCTTTGCCAAACCCAATATTTTAAATATGAAAATAATACGAGGACACTACTGGGGAAAAAGGGGCTCCATTGATTTGACAGAAGCCCTAATACAAAAATATTGTAGTTCAAGAATTGAAAAGGTAAACAAAACCAAACTTGTTTAATAAAATCCCAGAGACTCACTACATAGGGACTCTCAAAAAATATATGTGAAATAGTTTCCAAAAGACGTTCACATCCAGGTCTGGGACAAATGCGTTCTTTCAACTCTTTATGTTTTAGATTATTTTTCACATTTAATTTATCATGCGCACTAAGCCAAATGACATCCCTATTTTTATGTGGTAATCGAGAATCATTTAGCATTTTACAAATATTTTGTCTCTCAGTTAAAGATCTATCTGAAAAAAGTTCTAATTTAAAGTGTATCTCCATAACAGAACAATAAAACTGTTTACGAGACAGAGTAAAAAAAGTATTGTTTGGGGAATGACCAAGCTTTCAATTTGTCCAACCCATATTTAATATGCAAACGAAAGGAAAAAGTTTTAAGATTTTTTGAGAGTCCTGCTGCAGCATCCCAACCAGAAAAAAACAACATTTAAGGTATGACAAAGCCACTGACACCAAGGCTGAGAATTATGAAACAAAACAGGAACAAAATTGGTGCAAAAGAAAATACTAAAAAAAAAAAAAAAAAACACTAAAGGGTTAGGCATCCCTAAACCACCCTCCTTTTTTGTACAATAAGTGATTCCTCGTTTAACTGGATTCAATCGTGATCCCCATAGGGCTGGAAAAAAAAAAAAAAAAAAACTGAAGACCTTACACTCTAGAGATTTCAGGACAGGAAAAATATGACTGATATATAAAAAAAAGAAAGAAGGTAGGACTTAATCATATAAACATGTTTACTTTTATCCATTTTCCATGAGTTCCAGAGCTTTACTCTATGGGCAGCTGCTTCAAGTTTTAAAGACCAGTTAAAAAAGGACGTATCTCCTGGACCAAAATAAACCCCTAAAAATTTCTGAGGAGAGTAAACAACAGGAAGGTCCCCGAAGCAGGTTAAGGAATTATTTAAAGAAGCAATTGACAAACAAAACCTTTTATTCAAATTAAGTTGTGCTCCAAAACTATTAGTGAAGGTTTGTAAAAACTGCAAAACATATAGAACAGAGCTTTGGGTAGATACCAGTACTACTAAATCATCTGCATATGCGCAGGCTTTAAGAGGAGGGAGTTGAAAATGCTGAATACCTAAAATCAAAGGGTCTGAATATATTGCACGTAGTACTGGGTCCAGGGTTAGGATGTATAACAGCGGACTTGATGGACAGCCTTGGCGTACGCCTCTCAAAATCTTATGTGTGGTCCCAAAATGTCCTTTCAGTAAGGGGCGAACTAGCGCAGAGGCGTAATATTTTTGTAAAATAGATACAAAAAACTGAGGAATGCCATACTCCAATAAACAAGTCCATAAAAAATCATGGGCTACTTTATCGAACGCTCGAGCTTGATCTAAACCCAACACAAATGCAGGGATATTACAGGGGTAACAGTGATCAATCAAGTCATGTAAGAGAAGTAAAGTATCTGTGATTTTTCGTCCTGGTACAGAACAAGTTTGTGAGGGATGAATAACATTACTAAGTGCATTAGTTAGTCTATTATTTAAGATTTTAGCGAGGATTTTTAAATCTACGTTTAGCAATGTAAGTGGTCTCAAATTTTCAAGGCTCAACTTACTACCTGTTTTATAAAGAAAAAAAGAGGGTGCCAATATTCAGTTGTTCCGGAATTTCAAGTGCCTGTAGTAAAGCATTATAAATTGGATCAACTCTGTTGGGCAATGCGACCAAAGCCATTTATAAAACTCAGAAGGTAACCCATCACATCCAGGAGCCGTATTTAAAGACAGGGAAGAAATAACAGCTTGTAATTCCAGGGCTGAGATAGGCTATACTAAAAGCTTTTGTTGTGCCTGTGAGATTTGAGGGAAAAGTAACGTTTTAAGTCAGTTTTTGGTAGTAACAGGTATTGTAAAAGCAGTACCAAACTTTTTTATAATGCAACGATCTATTTCAGACAACAGACCTGACCTAGTATGAACATAAGACACATCAGGCAGTTCAAGTCGGTCAATATGTTTTTGTTTTCTTCTAAAATTACAATTTTCATACGGATTAATCAAATAAGATTTTCCTTGGGTTCCAAATTTTTGTTCTTGCTCTAGTGACTGGAATCTGTTATACTGAAGTTTAGTAAGCTCAATTTTAATCACCTTAATACGTTGAGATGTATGGCACAAAAGGGACTCTTGAGTCTGAAGGGTTTGTAATTGATGATATAATTCTTGGTATCGCTTATATCTGTTAGTATGGTAAAGCCTGGAGTTAGTTTTCAACTGTGTAATGAAATCCCATTTAGAATCTAACCACCACCAAACAGCATCATCATATAGGCAAAAAACTGATTTTCTAGCATCTAGTAAGTCAAGCATAGGGAATTGGGAGAATTTTATAAAATAATGCAGTATTTAGTCTCCAAAACCCTTACCCATAAGAAATCTCAGCTATGTCGGACAAAGAGATACTTACCAAACAATGATCCGAAGTAGCTGTAACTTCCGTATTACAGGACTGAACATGTACCCCAGCAGAAATAAAAAAATAATCAATACAGAAAGATAATTTTCCTTTATGAAACATGTGGAGGGGCTTCGGAAGGATGGAGTGACAAGCATCTTTTAAATTAGATTGGGCGCGAACAGATTTTAACGCAACCACATCGCAAAACACCTTTTCTGTTTTCCCTCCTCTATCCAATCGTAATAAACTACAATTAAAATCTCCCCCCAGTATTACCATTTTGGAAGTAAAAAGAAAAGGCTGAAATTCCTTCCACAAAGCAATACATCCGGTTTTAGATTGAGGAGCATAACAATTAATTAGTCTGAAAAAGGAATTATAAAAGTATCACATCCAATAAAAAAATCCTTCTAGGCTGGACCGCCACTAATTTCAAAAGTTGAACAGTATGGGAGAAAAAGCAAATAGCAAGACCGCTACATAAATCTGACCCCAAGGACCAATAACTTGTTCCCCACTTCCAGTCAGTCTGAGCTACAACAGCTTCTGCGCTAGTACAGAGTCTAGTATCCTGTAGAAATAAAACATCTAAAGGACTAGCTTCAAACATGGCAAAAGTTGCCTTGCGTCGTAACCCATTCCTAATACTGTTGGTATTCAAGGATGCTACAGATAAATCAGGCATCTAAGAAATCAGGTAGTGGGAACAGAAATTTCTTTAGCCTTGGATCTAGTACCCCATCATTTCTTTTTAACTTTGGGCTTTACAGGGTCCAAATCATCTGTTCCTGAGGAAACCTCTAAAATAGAGGATGTATCGGAAACATCATCCATTTCAGTGTCTCCCAATTTGAGCGGTGCATATTGATTCTGTAACCGCAGAGGTTCAGCACCTTGCGTTTTCAGTGACTGTTTACCGCGTCCTTGTTTCACAAGATGAAAGGACTGAAGGCCTGGGGGAGGCATGGCAGGAGTTACAGGTGTAGTAAGAGGTTCTGTCACTGAGAGGGCAGGTATCTGGTCAGAAATGGAAGAGGGAGCTGAGGGTACAGGGTCTTCAGATAAAACGAGATCTGTAATGGGAACAGAAGGGGGGTTGTCGAGGAAAAGTAGGAGTAGAACGTGGTCTGGAAGACTTGTGAACTGCTGAATTGACATAGAAGTCATGTTCAGTAAAATCAGCATCCAAAGTATTATGGGAGGCCCAGGAACATTCACTGAAAGTGTGGCCCTCGGTGTCACAAAGACTACATTTTGGGATAGCAGTACAGTGAGCTCCCGAGTGACCCAGCATACCACACATAGAACAACGAATTTTGTCACCGCTGCTGCTAACATGATGAGGGGAACCACGTTTAAAACAGGTTCTAGGCATCCCAGGATAAAATAAAATACCCCTATCTCTGCCTAAAAAGAAGCTGCTTGGTAAATGTACAATTCCAGCAGCAGACATTCACAATTGAACCTTAAAACGCCACCCATCCGTCCAAAACCCTTCAGTGTCAATGATGGGATCTGGGAGATCTTGAATTTTGCATTTTTGCTCCAACCAGTAAATGATGTCTTTTACATTAACCCCCTCATTTCTAAAAAGAATAGTAACAGTTTTCAAAGTAGGAAGAGTTAAAGGTAGTACAAAAAAAATGTGTCCAGATCTCAGAGTCCTTCACTGTTGAATAAGTTTGCCAAAATTTGTCTAATAAAGCTGCAGTTCAAAAACTAACGTCAAAACTGTGCTCTCCTGGAGCATGAATAAATGCAAATACCTCAGAGGGAGAAAATCCCAGGGACTGTTCGATCAAAAAACGACCTACGAAAGCCCTGTCAGGTGGAGACTCCAGGCCGCTGGTGTGTCTGATGCGAACAGCATGTCGGCGTTTTGTGTTGACTGGTGACTTGTGGAAGAGGCTTGCAAAACTGGGAGTTTGCTCTGTGGTTGCTGCCGTAGGATTAGCAGGATCTTTGGATGTTTTCGGGGGAATATCATCTGCACACAGAATTATTTGACTGTCCGAAATGTCAGGTAGAAGAGGTGAAAGCGGAGTTTGCTCTATAGAGTCCAGAGGTGAACTAGGCTGTGTATTTGCTGCAGGGGCCAGTGAGTTTGAATCCGGGGACTCGTTGTGGCAACCATCGTGAATTCCAGGAGTAGGATGTAAACAAGGGACTGAAGAAGAACCAGGCAAAGGAATATTAGGGTTGGGTGACCATCCTCCGGCATCATTTGGAAAGCAGCCAGCTTGTTCTAATGCCCGGTTCGGCAACCAGTTTTCTTTTTCAAAACCAAGATGAGAAACTTTAGACTCTGCTCCTGAAATGGAGCTCACTTCAGAGTCTGTTAAAGGAAATTTTTTTCCCTTTTGCAGATACAGGGCTCATACTCAACAGTTTCTTTTTCTTTTCCTCCTCGAGTAAATGCTTCTGGTGAGTAAAATTCAATTCTGCTGAAGACAACATGTCAGCTAACTTTTTTTTCTCAGTAAGCAGGTGATCTTGTAGAATTTGCTCAGCTTCATCTAATTCCAGAAGGACAGACGTATCCAAAACTGGCAAAATAACCTCAGTATTCCTTCTATATAGCGTAGAGTGCATCTCAGGTGCTGGACATGCAGAAGCAGAGATGCATCCTCCTGCAGGTACACCAGCCGACTCAACTGACGGAGCGTCCATCAGCAAGGGTCCCCCATTGGCGAGTAGGGGAATTTCCCCGGTGTCCTGGCCAAATTTCCTTCATTCACTAAAAATACCACTAACAGCTTAATCTGGTTCAAGGTCAGCTGGCATTCATCTGTATCCCCCTCCCCCGGGTCGTGCCTGAAAATAGGCAGGATTTGTCTAGTGCACTTACCTGGTCAACAAAAACTAAATATATAAATAAATAAAGTGCCATCAAAATTCTGAATGGTCGAAAAAGTTTGGTCATTAGTTCCAGACCTGCAATGATCAAACGGGTTTGTTTGGTACTTTTTACTTTCCATACTGTATTTTTGCTCTATTATGAGGGAGGCCATGCGCTCGTACTGAAGGTGGTCACCTCAGTTTTAATGACAGAAAGCTGGCAGGAAAACTTTTGCCCTGTCCTTTCAGTTAAGGGAACTGCTGTCAGGATTAAATATTGAATAAATTTTTCATTGGCTAATTTTTTCCTTGAGATTTAAAAAAGGTTTTCAATTCTAGTTTTATCTCTTCCCTCCATTCTATAAGAAAGTCATATAGTATAAAGGTGGACTTTTTGGCTTCAAATACTTTAGTTTCTGATTGACCACTTCATTTTCTAGAAGGGAGATATTTCATTTCCAAAGACCAGGGCCAAAAGGGTCTCTAGAATTAGCCCCGAAGCTGGACTGTAACATCCTATGGTCTAATGTTTCTGCTGGTACTGTCTGGGTTCCTGTACAGTTAAGCCAGGGGGAATAAAAAATGAAGTCAGTACAGGTGGATAATTCCCCCTTATATAAAGTGGGCACCCCATGCCTCCAGACACACAGACTGCATTAATTAAACTGTCTTTCTCAACAGCTTCTTTCAGGAAATGGGAATCACTAAATATTTTTATAGTACGGGCACCTGTCAGTGAGGGTTAGCCCATACTTAAAATCTCCCCCCCCACCCCAAATATGACATCTCGTGAGGTGTACAAAAAAGGTTTTACCAACTTAAAAAGGTCTTACAGCTTTTGTCTGCAGGGTGTACAGAGTACCCAGATGGAGCCAGGTTTCAAAAAAAGTGACACCCTAAAGGAGGGCCCTCCCAGGAACAATATCCACCAGTAGGGTCAGAGATAAGTCTGGTTGGCAAAAAGACTGTCTACTCCTGAGCACCTGTCTTCACCCAGGGACCAAAAAGACAGTCCTGCTGACCACAAATGTTGAGCTTCACCAATATCCCTGCATGTATGAAGCCTGGTGTCTTGTACAAAGACTATGTCATACTGGGACGTGCGGAGAAAACATAAAGTTGCCATCAGTCTCCTGGGATTTTTCATGCTATTGGCATTTAGGGTGCCAACCTTAAAGTCGTGGACCAACCCTTCTGTAAAAGAAAGATCAAGAAAAGATCAAATAGTGAACCCCATATTACTTAAGATTCTCACCATTTTGCTTTCGATTTCCCTTTCTTGGACGGCTGTGCATATGGGGCTACCCCTTCATTGTCCATCAAGGGGTCATGGTGTGAGGAGGTAAAAGAAGAACCATTCGAGTACTCCTCCATTTCCTCTGGTTACCACTCGTAAGGTTTCTGTGACTGGGGCAGATGGAGGTGGCATCCAGACAGTTACTTCAGAAATAGCATCCACTCTGTCTGTCTTTCCCTATTGTTCCAGGAGGCATGGAGGAGATAGGTGTTACTTAGGCTCTTCCACAAAAGTAGCAGATTCAGAAATTTAGGTGTCAGATGCATATTAAGGGTTCTGCGTCTCTAAAACCACCAGATTCTCTGGCAATCCATCATCACGGGAGGGCTGTGCTGTATCTATTTCTTCTTCTTAGGGGGCAAGGGCTGGTGTGAGACAAAACCTGTGGTTCCTCCATTGCATCTTTTGGATGTTACTCATTCCTTGGACCGTGAACCTTCCTTCTGGGGTCCTTCCCGCTGAACCCGGTTGATATAAAAATTATGTTTTGCTTGGTCCATCGGGTCTCCTTTACTGTGTGCTGCCCCAGGATATGTCCTGTATCAGTGGCCTGACTCGTCACAAAAATTACATTTCATGCTTCTTGTGCACTGTGTGCTCAGCTATATTGGTTCGGAATATTTGCCACCTTTCAGCTTTTCACAGGCATTACTCAGCTACAAGGTGGAACCACACCAAAAACAGGCTTTTGGTTTACCCTGATAAAAAAGGACCCCTCTGTCCCCTCCAAGAAAAAAACAGTTTGGGAGATGGTGTATCCTACAGTCAGAGTAATAATCAAACCTTAATCCACCACCCCCTATCCATATGTACTCAGTGTCAATAATGGGGTTTGGATTTCCAATAACTGTACATCTTTGTTTCAACCAGTATATTATGCCTGCTGTACTCACTCCTTCATTCTTAATCAAAATTCATATCGTTTTAACTGCAGATTTTGTGAGTGGGTTGGCAAAAAAGGGGTCCTCAATGGAATATCTCTAAGGCTGGCGTACCTTTTCCAAAAGTGATCCAAGCCGGTCGGAGATTTAAAACCAATATCAAAATAAGTATTGCCTACTCAGTGGATTAAGATGAAAATTTCTGAAGTAGAAACCCCCCTTTCTGCCTTCAGGAGGGTGTGTGCCACAGCATTGCCCCACTTTGCAAGTTCTGGAGCTGTCTTAAAGATGTGCAAGTACCTTCTGTTCTTCTGGGGGCAGGGGCCAAAAAACTGAGGAATCTTTTGAGGTGCTAGGCTTAAGTGAATCTGGGCCTGGTGGGGGTTCACTGTCTGCAGGCCTCAAAGTACGGAAGCATTTCACTTGTCATAGTAATGCTCCTCTGCCCTTGACTGGGAATACTGCCTGAAGTATCTTCACACTTTCCTTGACATTAGTGGGTCTGAGGCAGAGACACTAGGACCCAGCGGTAGCCAGAAATTTTCAGAAGGCTGGTGCAGAGGTAAGCAGCCCACATGCACACCTCCGTGAGCGAGTACATGCAGCCGCCTGTTAACGTCGACGCTAGCCCCCAACCGTGTCACTATGTTTTCCACTGAGAAGGTGTAGCATAACCTACCAATTCCCTATGCACTTAAACTAAGGGCATAAGATAGCCCTGGTGGCCCAGGAAGAAGGGCCACCAATCCATTAACACAGTGTCTTCGCAGCCCACATAAAGGGGTGAAGACCAACACAACCACAATGGAGTGAGTCCGAGGGAGGGGGAGGCAGGCATGTTAATCAATGGTAAAGATATTCCTAGAAGATTAAGAAGTACAGTAAGAACATAACTTTCATATCTTCAAGTAATCAGTCTTCACAACTGATGATAGTGGGTCAGAGTACCGAGTTCAGAAAAAGATCCCGGACTAGGTAGGCTGAAACTGAGGGCTTACACTCAGGATAGTAGTCCATCCAGGATCTTCCTGCTATAGAAACACAGAAGTTGACAGCAGATAAGGACCACAAGGCCCATCCAGTCTGCCCATTTTTTCTACCTTATGAATGTGCCATAGGCCTTTACTCTGTCAATGTCCTAATTATTTATACTCATCTGTATTGCTCCCTTATGCCTATCCCAAGCCTGTTTGAAGCCCTGCACTATATTCATATATACCACTTCCTGAGGAAGGCTGTTCAATGCAGCCATCACTCTTTCTGTGAAAAGGAACTTCCTCACATTGCCCCTTAATCAGTCTCCTAATCTCATGATGTGTCCTCTTGTCCTGTCATTTTTCTTATATTGAAACAAGTTCAATTCTTTCACCTTGTTAATACTCTTAAGATGTTTGAATGTTTCAATTAGACCACCTCTCCCCCTCTTTTTCTCTAGGGTTTACATATGGAGCTCCATTAATCTGTCCTAATATACTTTCTGATGCAGACCCTGCACCATTTTGGTTGCCCTTCTCTGGACTGCCTCAATTTTGTTAATGTCCTTGTGCAGGTGAGGCCTCCAGTACTGCACGCAGTACTCCAGATGGGTCGCAACCAATGTTTTGTAAAGATGGATTATCTCCCTGTTACGACTTGTGGTACCCCTACTAATACACCCCAACATCCTTCTAGCCTTACCTACTGCCTTAGTGGTCTGCTTGGATGATTTCAGGTCATCTGTAATGATAAACTGCAAATTTGTTTCCAGTGTGACTGAAATTCGGGGGCCTACAAGCGTTTTTCACATCACCAAGGAGTTCTCATGCACCTCTACTAATGTGGTATATTATAGTCTTTGCAGGAAGTGTACAGCTATTTACATCGGAAAGACTGGTAGACGCCTTGCTGACCATTTCAGGGAACATTATAGAGCAGTCAGGAATGGAGACACTGCTAAACCCATTGTATCCCACTTTATCTCCAGGGACCACAGTGTTAATGACCTTTCTGTCTGTGTCCTTCAGCAGGACTTCTGGGATTCTGACCATAGAAAAAACATGGAAACCAAGCTGATCATCCGCCTTGGCTCCCAGCAGCCCACCGGTTTAAATGATAGCCTTATTTTCTACTAACATCTTTCAGCCACCCCTTATTTTACCTAAAGTCTGTTTGTATCTGTACACATTTAATTTCTTTTTCATTGTCACCCCAAGTCTCCATCTGTCTCCTTCCCCCACATTTGTCACCTTTCAGCCTTCTTACTAGGCCCTGTTAATTAGTCCCCACCTGGGGACTTCTCTAGCTCTTTCACTCCTATTATGCTTTGTCTTTCCCATCATCACCTTTTTGTTTCACAGATTCTCTCTTTATCTTGCCATTTATCACTTCTTCTCCCTGAGCCACCCCTTTTTTCTCCCCCCCCACACACACATGTGTGTGTGTAAATATATATATATATATATATCCCCTTATTTTACCTCCCCTCTACACTAACTTTGTTTTTTTCTCTTTTAGATGTTTCCTGAAGAAGACCTAAGGTCGAAACGTAGATTTTTAACTATTTTTCATTTTCAGCATGCTTTTAATATAACCATTTTGTTTTGCTTTCAGACCACATGCTGACGCAGCGCCTTGTTTTTACTTTTACATTTATAATGGTGATGCCGAAGTCTCTTTCTTCCCTTGTGATTGCCAGCAATTCCCCACCCAACCTATAGGCAGCTTCAGGGTTTCTCTTCCCTATGTGCATGATTTTGCACTTCTTTAGTTAAACCCCAGTTGCCACTCTTCAGACCATTTTGCCAGTTTTTCCAGACCTCTTCTCATTCTGCCCACCCCATCTGGATCGTCTACTCTGTTGCAGATTTTGATGTCATCTGTAAACAGGCAAACCTTACCCTCCAGTCCATATGCAATGTCACTGATGAAGATATTGAAGAGGACTGGCCCCAGGACTGATCCCTGAGGTACCCCACTTGTGACTTGCATCTCTTCTGACTGTATACCATTTACCACCACTCTCTGTTTTCTACCCACCGACCAGTTTGCCACCCAGTTGACCAATTTCTGACCCGCCCCGCCAAGGTGGTGTTCCGCCTGGCATGGACATCCAGGGCACACTGCTTGTAAAAATATGCACTGCGTTACAAACTGAAGCTCTGCAAATGTCTCCAATAGGCACAGAGTGTAAGACAGTCGAGGATGTGGCAACTGCTCTGGTGCAGAGGGCATGAACCTTACCCTCCAGCTTAACCTTAGCCATGGAAGTAATGACACAGGCAATTCACAATCCTGGCAGAATGCACTTGACTATAACAGGCTGTCCCATCCAGTTAGAAGACAACAGCTGTTAAGTGAAGTCCTCAGTTCAATCCAGGAAAACCTAAAGACCTCTTAACATCCAGATAGTGGAAATATCTCCCTCCCACATTCTGGAAGTTGGCAGAGTAGGTAGGTATGCAGGACTAAGCTTGATTAAAATGGAACTCCAGTATCACTTTCAGTAGAAACTTGGGGTGTGTACAGAGAACTACCTTATTAAATGGAAAACAGTGGATGGAGGATCTATGACCAAGGATGGATTTCAGATCCTCTGGGAGCAGAGAAGATGGCAACACAAATGCTTTCAAAGTTAAAAACTTCAAGTCACACACAGCAAGGCTCAAAGAGCTTGCAAGTGAGCATATCAATACAAGGCAGAAAACCAAGGCAGCCACTGGCTTCCCGCCAGGAGCCTTGTGTGTAAAAAGCCCTTGAGAAACCTCTTGAACAGTGACAGTTGAGCGATGTAGAGGATACAAACTGGTGGAAAAGTCCAGTAGGTACTCCAGAATCCTGTCAGGTGGCACTAGAAGGGTTCATGTGGGTTCTTGTGCACCAGATGAAAAATCCTTTCCATTCGACTGTGTATGTCTTCCTAGTGGAAGGCTTACGTGCAGCCAAAAGTATTTCAGAGACCCTCTGAGACACACTGTACCTGTTCACTTCTTAGCACAGGTTGGGATGAACTAGGTGACCCTGTGTCAACAAGTCCATCCTGGGAGGTAGAGTCCACAGTTGTTGACTGAAGTATGTTCCAGAAAGGAAACCATAGCTGCAGAGACCAGCGGGAGCCACTAGTATCATCTTGCCCTCTTGCATCTTCAATTTGAGCAATACTCTTTGAAGAAGAGAAATTAGAGGGTATGCATGCAGAACAGATCTGCCACTGCAGTCTGAATGCATCCTGATAGAAACACCATATCCTGGATTTCTGGAGCAGAACTGAACCAGGATCGAGGCAGTGGACATTTTGTGGGGACACAAAAAAGGCCCACATCTGGATTACCCCACTCACCGAATAAGATGTCTGTCAAGAGTGTGCTGGACTCCTGGCAGATAGATTACTTGGAGTAGGATCCCCTGCTCCAGGCACTATACCCACACTCTCAATGCCTCCCTTCCGAGAGGATAAAAGTGTGCACCTCCTTGTTTGTTGATGTAGAACAAGTCAGACTTGTCTGCCTGGAAGAGGACTGTTTTCTGGCTGACTTGGTCCACTAGGGCTTTCAGGCAGTACAAAAACAGTTCGCATCTCCAGCACATTGTGAAGATGAGCCTGTTAATGGGTCCCAGACACCTTGTGTTTGAAGATCCTAACAGTAGGCCTCCCACCCCAACAGGGAGGCATCCGTGGTGCGAGTCACCTGAGACTCTAGCTGGGAGAAAGTGAAGCCTTGGATGATACTGTTTACCATTGAACTCCATGAAAGAGGCAGAACAAAGGGCTTGGTCAACTGAATGGCATAAGTCTGTTACCACTGTACACTGAGCATCCACTGAGCCGCCCTCATGTGCAGACATGCCATGGGCACTTTGAACACCAAGGAGGTTATAAGGCCTAGCATGCATTGCATGAAATGGGCTCGCAAAGTTTTGTGCTCCATAATGTGGCATGCCATCTGCAGAGTTGCTTGCAGCCTGCTCTCTGTAAGAAAGCTTGAGCTCGGGTTGATCCAGAAGAGCTCCTAAGAATAGCAACTGCTGGCAAGGTTGTAGCTGAGACTGTTCAAAGTTCCGCAAGACCCCCATCGAAGTCAGGAACTGAGAAGCTGTGGCTACTACCCGTTTTTTCTCTTATCTGGACAGGCTTGAAGTTAGCCAATGTTCAAGTATGGAAAGACTTCGGAGTACTACCTTCCTCAGCTGCACAGTCAGCACTACAATGCAGTTTGTGAGACTCGTGCTGCCTGGTTTGGAGGTCTTGAAAGTCGTTCTAAATTCACCCAATGTTGTAAAAGACTGCTCCACCTGCTGTCCGAACAGGTGAGTTCTAACTAGGGAACATACATCACCTGTTGCTGGACACGTGGGAGAAGCCATCAGTCTGCAGCCAGGAATGCTGCATGATGCAAATGCATGTAGCAGCACAGTGAGACGCAACATTAAAGGCATCTAAGATGATTTAAGCTGGTGACTGTTGGACTCAATACCCTGTTTGGCAGTCAGCAGAACAGCCTATGTAGCCTTGAATCTGGCAGAGACTCCACCAGAGACTGTGACTTGCTCCAAAGAGTATATATTAGAGAAATGCCCTTGGTACCTAGCTATCCTCATGCCCAAGGTGGATGAAACATAGGCTTGTTTGCCCATGGCATCAATCTTGCACAACTCCCCATTAACGAGGTGCACAGTGACCTCCTGGGGACAATACTCATTATTCTCAATGAGAACAATCGCATCAGCTATGGACTGAGTGACATACACTGGCTAATTTTTGAAAGCAGTGTACTTCTGTCTGCCTGCCTAGGAACAACTGCCACCAAAGCAGAACTCTGCCAAACTGCATCACACAAGGTCTCTAGTGTGGTGGAACTGGAGGACCCAACTTGACAGGCATATTAGGCACATTCAGGAACTCCAGTTGGAGGCGCTTAGCCTGGTCAATGGCCACTGGCTCAAAATTCAATGCCGATTGCACATTTCTGAGCAGAGCCCAGAAAGAGAGATGCTCCTTAGGCACAGACACATGAACTGGGTCTGAGATCTCTAGGCTATAGGTGGAGTCATTATCACTGCCCTCAGAGAAAATGAGGTAACGGTCTAAGTCATCCCCCTCTACACCCTCTCTGGATGGAGGATAGAAGATAGATAGATAAATAAATAGACAGATAGACAAAGAGGATAGAAAATAGAGATAGATAAATAAATAGATACTGACTTTATTTATAAAGTGTCCCTTCCTGGGGGCTCAGAGCGTTGTACAATGCATAATATCTAATACAACAGTAAAAACATTCATCTTACACATACATAAAATCACATTGCAGAGCATAAACACAGTTAAGATACAGATCATGACATTAATAAATAAAAAGGACAGTCAATGTAATGCATAAGTATTTCTTGTTATAGCAAATCAAACGCTTGTTCAAATAAAAACGTCTTGAACCCCCTCTTAAAGGCTTCCACTGAGGGAGCCTCTCCAAGATACCCCGGGAACGAGTTCCACAGGGCAGGTGCGGCCACAGAGAAAGCAAGATCTCCCAAAAGCCGCAGCCTTGCCCTGGCAACCACCATGAGGCCACCCTCGAAGGAACGAAGAGGGTGAGATGGGCAGTGTGGAACCAGAAATAGGTCTTGCAGATAGTCAGGTCCCCGACCACGTAGGGCTTTAAAGATCAGTAATGCGACCTTGAAGTCAATCCTCCACCTTATTGGCAGCCAGTGCAGCCCGCGGAAAACCGGCGTAATATGTTCAAATCTAGAAACACCTGTCAGTAGCCTGGCCACCCTGTTCTACACCAGCTGTAGATGGCGGAGATTGCCTCCCAAAAGCCCCAGGTACAAGGCATTACAATAGTCCAACCTCGACAGGACAAAGGCATGTATCAGGGTGGCAAGGTCATCACGTAGTACCAGGGAACAGATCTGGGCAATGTTCCTTAGGTGGTAAAAATCACTTTGGATAACAGCTGACACCTGACCATCAAGTGTCAGGCCGTCGTCAAGTACCACACCCAGATCCCCAACCCGTGTGGAAGGGGTCAGGGACAAGCCACCCAGTCTAAGACCCAGGTCACTCCCCAGCACCCCTCCACCCCGCCGATGATCCGGCTCCACCACCAATACCTCCATTTTGTCTGGATTGAGTCATAACCAGTTTCAAGTCCTCCACTCCTGAATCTTGGCCAGGCAGGTGTTAAACACGGAGACCCCCGTCTGGCTCCTGGGTGCACAGAACAGGTATAGCTGGGTATCATCAGCATAGCAATGAAAACCCAGACCATACTGCCTGATAAAATCTCCCAAGGGCAGCATGTACACCGTGAACAAAAGAGGCAACAGGACTGAGCCTAGCGGAATTCCAGAGCGCAGGGGCATTGGGATGGACGAGGATAACCCCATCACCGCCCTTTGCATTCTGCCCGTGAGGTAGGGCTGATAACATTGCCAGTTAGTCCACACCAGTTCCACAGGCGGTCCAACAACACCTCATGGTCCATGGTGTCAAATGTTGCAGAGAAATCAAGAACGAGAATAGATCACTCGCCCCTATCCCTCACTCTAAGGAAATACAGAACATAGAAACACAGAAGTTGATGGCAGAAGGAGACAATGAGGTCCATCTAGTCTGCCCAATACTTGTAGGCTGCTACCCCCCTTCCTGATTACCCGTTCTGGATAATACCACCTCTATGCCTGTCCCAAGCTCGCTTAAAGCCCCCAACAGTTTTGGACCCTACATCCTCTGGTGGCAGGCTGTTCCAGGTGTCCACCACCCTCTCAGTGAAGAAGAACTTCCTAGTATTTGATCCGAACTTGCCCCCTTGTAGTCTCAAATCATGCCCTCGCGTTCTACTACCCTCCTTGAATTGGAAAAGTTCCTGTACTTGAATCTTGTTTATACCCTTGATGTATCTGAATGTGTCAATTATGTCACCCCTCTTCCCTCCTCTGTTCCAGGGAGTACATGTTTTAACTCCCTTAACCTTTCCTCATAAGACTTCTGGTACAATCCCTGAATCAGTTTGGTCGACTGCCTTTGAACTGTTTCTATCCTGTCAATGTCTTTTCTGAGGTGTGGTCTCCAAAACTGTACACAGTGCTCCAGGTGGGGCCTGACCAGTGCCCTGTACTGTGACAGTATCATCTCTCTCCTTCTACTCGTCATCCCTCTTCCGATGCAACCCAGCTTGCCACCAGCCTTTAGTGCTGCCTTTTCACACTGTCTTCCCACCTTCAGGTTATCTGTTATTACGATTCCCAGGTCTCATTTCTCCCTGGTCACTGCTAGTCTTTAACCCCCCCCCAGATAGCAGTCTGTTTTTGGGTTGCTCCCACCTAAGTGCATGACCTTGCACTCTTTGGAGTTGTATTTTAGCTGCCATGCTGAGAACAATTCTTCCAGTTTCATTAGGTCTGACTTCATTCTTTCTACTCCTTCTGTAGAGTCCACTCTGTTGCATATCTTGGTGTCGTCTGCGAACAAACATACCTTCTCTTCAATCCCTCTGCAATGTCAGCTATGAAAATGTTGAATAGTAGTGGCCCCAAGATGGAATCCTGGGGCACCCCGCTGGTTACTTCCCATTCCACAGACAACATCTCATTAACCTGCACCCTCTGTGTCCTATCGTGTAGCTAGTTTGCTACCCACGTTACTACCATATCTCCCACCCCCAAGGAGATCGCTCAACACCATCACTAGGGTGGTCTCCGTACTATGCCCACATCTAAATCCAGACTGGAATGACTCAAAAATGGCAGAGGAAGTGAGACAAGTCTCAAGCTGACCAGCCATCACTTACTCCAAAATCTTCCCTAAAATTGGGAGGTTCGAGACCAGCCTATATTTGGCGAGACATTCCCAGTCCAATTGCAGTTTCTTCAAGAGGGGTCTCGTCAGGACCTCTTTCAAGGCTGCTGGGAAGACCCAACTCCCCAGGGAACACCAGACGATGTCAACAACCACAGGTTAAATCAGGCCAAAAAAAACAACCAAAAAAGTCAGGCTGGACTTGGGTCTAGTTCACAACAGGTTGGCCATAACTTTGAGACTATCTCACTCACCTTATCCACTTCAACAGGCTCTCCCCTCGGCACAGCGCGTCACCTATACCCATTATGACTATCCTAGGTGAATCACTAGACATCGTTGATCAATTCAAATATCTGGGCATTTGGATAGACACCAAAGAGAAGAAGTTCCAGTACAGCCACCTCGGTAGAAAAAATAAATAATTATGAGGGAGTGGCTATCTAGCAGTCGGCAAACAAACTAACTAGAAAAAAAATGGTAGAAGGTCTGGAAAGCATGGGGTAAAGGAAATGTTTAAATGTGAATAACCCTACTGTCTGGTTTTAGTGTTTATGGCTTTTGAATGCAAGGAAGTAAACTAAGAGGTTGAATATGGTTCTTTTGTAGAAATTTATAACAAACTAGCAATGAAACCAGGTATGTGAAGTGTGACCTTACCACTGGGTGAATTGTGATTAGAATGTGTGTATAAGGGATTTTGAAGTTTGACCACCAATTGTATATTTCACAGATTTATTTGATTTAATATAAGCTTTTACACAGCATTCTGATATGGATTTTGTGTATTGGGAAATTAATATGCATTTTTAAGCCTTGAAAGACATATGATGTGTTTTGAAACTTTTATCTGAATTGATGTTTGTGAAATCTGCTTACAATTCAGGTCCTTGCAGTATAAATTTACATAGAATTTTTGTTTCCAAGTGGCACATAGTGCAATTAATTGAATACTGATGTTTTTCATGAGATAGACTGGAAAGCTGATGTGATGTGTATTTACTTTTAAATGAAAGCTTCATGGTTCTTAGCCATTTCTATTATTCCAGACAGGGGGTGTGAATACAGCATAAAACGTATAAAGTGATTTGAAAAGAATAGTTTAAATCCTTCTAAGGTGAGCCCTTTGAGTCAGCTAACAGTTATAATTTGATTTAAATGGTTAAAAGCGGTGGTACTAAGATATATATGTATAAATTTTTTAACAGGTCAGTTCATTACACTGATGGAGTGAATCCGAAACGTTTGTAGTGGTGTACTTAAGTGCACATATATTGATACTGTACCTCGGAAATTTACCTGATATTCAGAAGAATAAAATAAAAAATATATATTTATGGAGTTTGGTGAGTCAGCTCCTTTTCTTCCATTTTTTTCTAGTTCATTTGGATAGACAGCAAACTTTCTTTCAGTACGCATATCGTCTACCTTTCTAGTAAGTTGAAAGCAAGTCTCAACTTTTTCTTCAGGAACAAAGCGCTCTTTTCCCCCTAACATTAGAAGCAGACTAGTACAGGCCGCATTCCTGCCACTCGGACTACGGTGACATCTACAACTGTGCCGCTGCTTCCAACCTTCGCAAGCTCAATATACTGTTCCATCGGGCTCTGTGCTTCATTACTAAAGCATCTTTCAGGATGCACCACTGCGACTTATATAAAGAAGTCGGCTGTCAGGCTGGCCCATCAGTGCAGTGGTTGGATTTCCGCTTGCGACGCCAGCGACCTGGGTTCAGGAATGGACCCGGGGAACTGGAGGGCTGGCCGGGGGAATAAGGATGGAGCATCCTATGGACTGCTCTCCTTCTCCAGGGGGAGGGACGGGGTAGTGCCCCGTGATCGAGAGACCCCTAGCGGAGGCTAGAGGACTCACGAATCAACCAGCGCTCACACACTGAGGGGCGGGGCAGACACTGGATGTCATTGCACATTCCTGTCCCTGGGGCCTAACAAGGAAAAAATCAGCCCGCCTACTGCCTTGGTGATGCCCACCCCGTGGCTGCAACTGGTTCCCCAGGCTGACTCCCACCATATTCCATTGACCGTGGCACCCTTCAAGGGGTTCCTATGCCACAGCTCCGCCCTGGGGGGGCAGGCCGGGGGGTCTCGGGAGGATAGCCGATATGGGGAAGCCGCAGCACGGGGTCCGTGACTGGGCAGATGGACAGCAGTGGTAGGGCACAAACCGTATAAATATATATTAAAAAAAAAAAAAAAAAAAGTCAGCTGGCAACCCCTCGCCACCTGGCGGCTATTCCATTTAGGTACCTGGACCCTCAAAAGTCTACTAAACAAATTACCGACCTACAGTATATCTCTTCACTTGTTAATATTTCCTATTGCTCCTACTCCCTTAGGAAATCCGCCTACATCCTCCTCAGCATACCTCCCTCGGCAAGGGTACCATTAGCTACGCCATCCCATCGGCGTGGAATCTCATCCAAACGTCACTCAGGCTCACCAGCAGTGTCTCATTAAATTTCTTCAGAGCCCTGACCTACAAATTCTTCCCAGTTGTCTGTCACTGCCATAAGTCCTAGCATATCATGCCAGTCTCTTGCCACTGCTACCAAGTGAGTACCCTCTGACTTCTTGTATCCTTCTCCCTAGTCTCCCTATCCACCCTGGCCCCCCGTCCTCTCTAGTCCATCCCCACCCTTACGCCCAGGACTCCTTCTATACCCTCCATTCCTAATCCCTGCTCAACTCTCTCCCTTGCTCTTTTGTCCTCTTGCAACTTCTTGCACTTATCCCTTGCCCCCTCAGTCGGACTCCTTCCTCATCAGAAATAGTTATGGATTTCTCCTTACCCCCCTTCCTTCCTGCACTCTCAGCCATCTTGGAAAGCTGACAGCAATTGTTTAAGTTCTTACTGATGCTATTTTTTGTTCTCCCTGTTAATATGAATAGGTTCCTGTATGCTTCACTATTGGTTTTCTTTTCATTGACCCTGTATGTATTTCCTACCAATTATTGTTACCTTATGGTATGTCACCGCCCCTTACTCGGGCACCGGATTCCAATCTGTTTCATTATTGTTTTTACTGCCCATATATGCACTTTTTTCTGCCAATTATTGTACCTGCATGCTGTGTCATCACTTTTGTTGTACACTTATTTAATGTTGTCCTTACAGGACCTGCTTGAAAATGAGCGTGCTCAATGGAGTCTTCCTGCCAACAAACAAACTTCACTTAACCTCAACTGGGTTGAACTCATTCCACACAGGAGGGGTGCTCTCTATACTGCTGCTTCAACCACGCAAGCCAACTGAGTGACCACGGAGGAGATATCGGATCTGACAGAGGACACCTTGTCAGCAAAGAACACAGCAAACTAGTCACACCTAGTGCTTGAACTAGCTCCCCCAGATGGAGACAGGGCGGTTGTAACAACCTATCTACCGTGTGGAAGAGCTGAGCCAGTCTGGTCCCTGCTGCAGCAATCTTCCCAGACAGAAAATCTGCCTTTTTTGGGAGATTGCCCTTTGATAGTCACTATAATGTGACGTCAAAGCCAATTTGTCCTTCATCAACCCAGATCTTCTCCAGCGACGCTTTAACCTCCGGCCTTTAATCTTCAGCTCCTTGACCTCCCCATCAAACCATGGGGGTCTCCAGTGATTGGATAAGGGCCGTACACAGACAGGCGCGGCAGAGTCGAAGGCGGCTGTAACAGCACTATTATAGGCTGCTGCTGCCTCCTCCGTACTCACCCCGCACACAGTTTCCACACTCCATAGGTCCAGCACTGCCTGTAGTCCTATTGGGGACAATCCCTGTAAAGGGTGATACCGGAACATCTCCACAGAGGAAGGACCCTCGAGGGGGGGCCAAAAAGAGAACCTCATGGTGTTATGATCTGACCAAGCCACTGGATCAATCCTGAGATCAATTACCTCAAGACCCAGTGTGAACACCAGGTCCAATGTGTGCCAGTGTGAGTGGGTCGCTGAGGTAATAACCTGTGACAGGCCCAAAGCTTCCATACCTTGGAGGAGGTCACGTCCAAACGACGAGAGTTCATCATCGACCCAGGCATTGAAATTCCCCAGGATCCCTCATCTGGGAGACTCCAACACCAGGCCGGCAAACAAAGTCCCCGACCTCCTGCTGGAATTCCCTCTCCTTGCCAGGTGTACAGTAAATGAGAAGGATCTTGCAACCTGTCTGAGGACCCCCTTGCATGGCCACATACTCAAAGAACCTAGAAGAACACACTGGGAGCACCAAAATGTTCAAGCTTGTTTTAAAACAAATGGCCACTCTCCCGCCTCTGCGATCCTTCCTTTGAGCTGAGTATCACAGAGTACGTGGCCGGAATCGCTGCCTCCAAAATGGAGCCAGCATTCTCATCCAGCCAGGTCTTTGTGATGCAAGCCAGGTCTACTGAGGAAATCAAGTCCACCATTATAGCAGTCTTGTTCCTCATCGACCTGGCATTGCAAAGCACAGCTTGGGTCGGATGAGTGGGAACTGCTGGACCACTGACCATCTGCCCACTCTCAATGGTGGAGCCCTTGGGTATGGGAACCAGGCAGGGAGGACCCCTCTCCAGTACCCATTTCGCCCCAAGGTGCCTCCTAGATCTCACTACCTGAATCGCAGACTCCCTGGCAGCTACTCCCATGCTCCTCTGCTTCGACCTCCGCCCACATACAATCCTCAGAGCCCTGCACCTGACATATACCTCTGTAGGTAGGGGAGGAAGTTCAAAAGGTCGGAGGTCGCGCAGTTGGGCTACAGAGTAGCTGCACCTTGGGAGCCCAAAACACCAACACATCCTGTCTGTCCGAATAATAAATACTTAAACAATAAATTGCAATAATCAAAAAATAAATACAAGTTTAAACCAACCCCTAAGCTAACCCACCCAAACAAAACCTCAAAACTAAGACAAATGTAACTTATAAACGTTAACATAAAAGACAATCACCCACCCCAACACACAAAATTCACACATAGAAATACACAGACAAACCACTCTAAACAGAATTTAACCCCTTCCCCAACCCTTCCCTAAGTCAACAGTTTAAATATCCCAGGCACTCAGATATATAAGTCTACAGTGCGCAAACAAAAACCAATCACTACAGCTTGTGAAAATAACACCTGGTAAATTAGAAATGGTACATGGGACTCTCACTACCAAAAGTCGACCAACTTTCTAGAGGGACTGAAAGTGCTTTCACCCCCTTCAGTCAGATTTAGAGGGCGAAGTCGTTCAATTTAAGTCACTAAATAGAGGGGGGGGCACTGTGGAGCGTGCCTGCTGCGTAGATGCATTTCTGTGTTGCTCGGCAGATCAAGGAACTTTATATATACAAAAATCACAACATTTCCTTCTAGGCTTAATATATAAATCGATAACAATAAATACCTTACATCAAGATGTACACAGTGATCTATTTCTTTTGACATGGGTTGCACGCAAAAGAGTGGACCAAGCGGATCTAAAAACCAGCCACTACCAGAGCAGTCGAATGCAGGAGGAGGAAATATGCCTACTGGAGGATCTGTGCCTGCTACTACCGTTGGTGAGCCCCCATAGAAGTCCCTACAACTCTTGATGCAGGTAACCGACAATAAAGTCGAAATGATTCTAAGCCGAATGGGGGAACAAGATATAAAAATTGAACTAACTACAAAAACTGCAACCTCGGCTGAATCAATCCGGAAAAGCTTTGGCTGACACAACTAAACTCGTACAAGAGAACTCACAACTAAAATACTGTTTAGAAGCTTTGGAAAATGCACAACGAGCATCAAATGTGGGGCTGGTAGGATTACCTGAGAACGTGAATTGTGATGCTCTCCTAGTGTTTTTTAAACAATGGCTTCTGAGAGCTCTGGGCTTAGGGCCTGACTGTGCTCAACATTTTGTTACAGCCTACAGGATTGCTTCTTGTGCTGCAGGAGTGATCTTCCTAGAATGGCACTATTGGTGACGGAAAACGTGGAGACCAGGGATCTGATTCTGGGCACCTCAAAAGCTGCTGATAATCTGAACTACGATGGTAATACCTTACATATTTTCCCTGCCTTATCATATGCAACTAGAATGCGTCGCAAACGATTTGATGGAGTTCGCACCAAGCTGAGGAGCCTTAGGGTCGTTCATTCACTCTTCATGCCAGTCCGTCTCCGTATATACTATGGAGGCCATTCATTCCAGTTCACAGACCCAGAGAAAGCTGAAAAACAAGCAGAGACCATTGCCTGTGAATCTGAGGCTAGCAGAGCATCTGAACAAGTAGATATGGGAGACGACGAGCCATGAGCGGGACAGCCGAACAGCTTAATTGTTCTGTTGACTGAAATGGACTTTGCAGCAGAGGGCAGGTTTGCCTCTTCCCTGAACTGGGACTTTAGTTTAAAGCAATTGCTAAATAATTTGGTACATTTATAGCTTCAGAGAATTTCTGTGACAACGTTTTTTCTGCAGCTCATTAGCCCTATCTTCTACTTATTTACTGCAGTATTTACTATTTCAGGGACTAATTTCTTGTTTTTGAGATCTTTCTGAGTTCCGATTGTTTGAACACACTGAAAAGCTAATTATTTTACTAACAGCTACATGTTTGGGATGGGGTCATATCAGCACTAGTTGTTGAGTGCCACATATGTATGGAATTGCATTTTATTTGACTTGACCGCCACATGCTTGCAGGGTGCAGCTATCCAGGGTTATTATTTGGACTGTATGGACTTTTTGTGGATTACCCCCTCATCCAAACACCTGATTGCCTAGATTAAGTACTACCTTGTTTTAACAATGTATTTCTGTCTTTTATTCTAATGTCTGGCATGAGAAGCGCTGTATGTTATTGTTTTGCTTAAAAAACAATAAAATATAAGTATTAAAAAAAGGCCCTCTCACAGCCTTCAACAAATAGATGACATATGCATTTGCCCCCTTTTAGCACTCTCACTGGCAACACAGGCCCACTACTGACACCAGTATGCGTTACGCAGTACCTAAATGTAGAGGGCTATGGTCCACCGGAAGCCAGCACGGATACAGGCTTATCTGGCAAAGGCTGAAAAGACGCAGCAGGGTAATTAAATCCAGTAAGACAAAAGTGCTCCCTAGGGTGAGCAGACCAATCCTCACTTAAAGTCCAGCTTCCCCCGGCCCGGTGGTGCGGAGGGTTGAGGCGCTGGATGCCACACCTTGCGTCGCGCCAGTGACCCGGGTTCAGGAATGAGCCCGGGTGCTGGGGGTCAGCAGGGAGGGAGCAGGATTGAGCATCTGGAGGACAGCTCTCCTCTCCCTGGGGTGAGATCTGGGGGCTTCCTGGTGCAGTAGTGGTCTCTAGGGGTGACCGGAGGTGCTACCAGCGCTGGGAGTGCATTGGGGCTGCACGCGATGGACGTCCATGTCTAGCGTGTTGACATCATTGCACGATCACGCGTAGGGGGTAAAAAAGGAAAAACCTCCTCGGCGTGCTGTATGATAGCCAGCTGTGTGGTGCCACTGACTCATTCCCTGGATGCTCCCTCTGATCGGGACCCCCTGGAACCTGCAGTGGTGGCTGCGTGCCCACCGTGGCAAAGATCAGGGATTTATTTAACTCCAAAAATTGATTAGCGTTTTGCTCATAAAAGTGCTAAAACATTGTGAAAATGCATATCACTTGCCTCACTGTGTTTAACAAACATAACACTTCTAGAAAACCTATATAAATACTTTCTGTATAGTTAGCATTGTCCCAAGAAAAAAACTGCTAATCAATTATTTAAAACCCTGAAGATCGTTGAGCAGGTACCAAAGGGGTAGAGCTTGGGGTTTGGGAGGTGCAGGGGCTATGTGGCTGGACTGGACTGGGGAGGAACCATAGGTAACACCTCCCCAGCCGCAGAGGAACAATAAAATATGTAACAAAACAAAAAAATAATAAAGTCCAGCTTCCACATCCAGCTACACCAGCAACACGCCAGAGCCAGAGCACAGCCAATTACAGTTTGCAGTCCACAAAGATCCCCATGAGAAGCAGTCACAACAGCAAACCAATCCGACCAGGGACTGCCAATGAAAACCAAATGGTTCACTGAAGGTCAGAGCAAAGCCGCAGCAGCAGAGTCCACTGGCCAAAACCAACCAGCCCACAGGAACCAGCAAAGTTCATCCGGAAAGCCGCTCGAGTACCAGGACTTCCAGCTCGGGATTCTTCAGGACAAGCCCACAGGATCACCAACAGCAGGGACACAGCCCACCAAAGTTCAGGTAAGTGAACAAACAATATGTAATGAATATAAACATAGTGCACCAGGACTGCCCAATCTGAAAACAAAAAATCTGTCTCCTAATCTAACTCACTGCCATGCCCGATCTATCGCTAGTCCACCGAACTATACTACTAGCTAAACTTCAAACGGACTGCTGAGATAAACCTACTTTAAACCATATAGAGAATATAAAAGTTGATTGCTCTGTGGTGCAGAAATGCATCTATAACGCTTTAGAAACGCTCTAAAAAATGTTCTGTAATGCAGCAGATTACCTCCACCAAACAACGGTCAGCCCAGCGTGGCCATCCTCTTCAAATGCGCCTTACTACTTAATTGGAAGAGAGGGTGGGGTCACAGGCCAGACAGCCCAGCATGCAGCTGTGGCAACATCAGCCCCAACCCTGAAGAGGGAGGGACTGGTGCCAGAGGCACAGCCACAACCAACACTGGATATGGCAAACATGGGGGCCTCTGGTACTGCGATCCCATGCAGAGACAAACCAGGCACCAGACTCAGCGCTGCATCCAGCACCACACCCTGGAACCAGTACAAGCCTCATAGGGCACAAGCCCAGTGCAAGAACCGGGACCAGAAGTGGCACCAACAACCCAGCAGGCACCAGAGTGATGGGTGATGCTACTGCAGCTGGTCTTACCCCAAGCTGGGACAGAGGAGTTGTCAGTGAGACAGGAAATCGGTGGTACAGTCACTGGCAAGGACTCTAGGAATACCTGATCCGATGACCCCAGCTGTGACTCCTGTTCCACCGACTCTGAAGGGCCAGGGACTGATTTCACTGGCAGAGGCATATGGGCCAGACACTGCACTCACTGCTCCATAAGAGCTGTTCAATGGTGGAACTTCCCACCGGTGTCCCCACTTACAGAAAGAAGGGGGGGCTCCATTGCAGAGGCTACGACCTCCTAGAACCAGAGGCCCTCAGTGACACCGAAGGTGATGGTGAGGGCCTTCACCTCCTGGAGATGGGAGATCTCACAGCACACCTCGCACAGGGCAACCTCAAGTGGAGCTGTTTCTTCCCCTTCTGGCAGGAAGAGCTAGAAGTTGAGGCCAAGCAGTGTCACCACCCCAAAGCAGAATGGGATCGAAGCCACTCCTCTGTGTTTGCAGGAGGAATGTCCTCCCCCCAGGGCACTGGAACCTCTGTAGTCAGAACCGTTCCCCGATGGGTAAAGTGGACCGCACATGGCCACACTGCTGCAGCAGCCAGTCTTTTCAGGCTTCCTACCATACTCCATGGGCTTCAACCATTGATGTTCGGTAGGGTTGAGAAGAAACTAAGTACTTTTGTGACAAAATAAACTAAACTGACACAAAATTACAAACTCTAGCTTTAAACAATAAAACTGAGAAGAACCTAATGCTGTTGTCATAGTTCTGACTCCCACCAGACAAGTGATGAACCTCTGATGCGCACTTGACAGCGGGAGAAAAAGGAACTGAAGCTGTTGGGGGCTGGTGCCAATATTAACATATGGCTGCATGCGCTCACTCAAAGAGCTACTCATGAGTGCTGCTTATCTCTGCACCAACCTCTGAAAAGTTCTTGTTCCTGCTGGATCCTAGCATATCTGGCTTAGACCCACTAGTAGAAATCAATGGTGAAGATGGATTCCTGGGAGATCCTCAAACACTGTCAAGTTCCCATCCATCCCAGTCTTAAAAAGTACAGGGTCTTTTTGCAACTTGAAAGATTCAGGTAATTCAAGGGGAAAGTTCTGAGGGGGTCACTGAAACAACAATCAACTCAGGCATAGCTTGTGTTCCTGAGTTAACTTTGTTCAGAGAGTTTGCAGAGGTGGGAAAAAGCCCTCTTGGCAGCTGTTCTGATCTCCTGCTCTCTCCCTCTTTATTTCTAGAAACCTGGAAGACTAGAGACTATGTTGGTTAACATCAGCAGGATATGGGGAGAGCAGCATATCAGTGTGCCCACGGCCACATTTAATAAGTGAGGTGCCAGGACACCATCTAGTCCCTTCTGTATTCTTCTCCCAGCCTGCCTCTTCTAATTTCTTAGCAATGCTTTCAGGGTGCAGTATGGCACACTTCACTTTTTCTCAGCTTCTTTCCCAGTAAAGGCAGCTGCCTGACCACTTCTTCATCTCGAATCAGTCACCAAATTAAAAACTGGGACCAGAATTTTAGTTTGATCGAGTTGCCCCAGAAATGTGTGTAACACTGTCAGTTTGCCACCCGCTATCTGTGTCAGTGGGGTGGCCCAGCACTGATGGGTTCAGGAGTCTTTGTTCTGCGGCTCAGCTGTGCGGTTTGACACATCAGCTGCAGCGATCAGAGGGGAAATTGATGAGCGCTTGGCCACTCTTGGTTGACCGGGCGTCACAGTCTCTACGTCAGTTAACTTTTCATGAGGAAAAGAAAAGAGATGTCTTTACCTGTGGTTCTGGTACATCGACAGAGTTTCTCCTTTTCCATCAGACAGCATTCCTTCTCATCAGCTATGAGCTTCAGCAAGGCAGTTTTCTTTTCCTGCTGCTCCATTTCTAGGTGGTGTTCTTCCCTAGAAACTTCAGTCCATTAAATTGTAATGGTGGTCGCTACTCCAGGGACCTCCTGCTCAATCCCCACAACTTCCACAGTTCCTGGGCTGGTTGCAGGCAAAGATGCAGCATCAACACTGACAATCAGAGTGTCGGAAAGTTTTTAACTCTGCAGAACCCCATCCAACAGGTATGGATTTTCCACAGCATTAGTTACACCTGAAGAAGGCAGGCTTCTTCTATACTTAAGTTACCTACATATCCTTCAGAAACAGGCTTTTCCGTCTATGGAACAGAAATGACTGTACCCACTGCAGGCAGTACAACCATTTCAGGCAGAACCTTAGCGATACGGGCTTTCTCAGTACTCTGAGGGAAGCTATCTCCACCACCTGGGCCACAACATCTGTCTCCTCCACTCCGAGCTCCTCCATCTCACAAACAGGAAGCACCAGTGCAGGAAGAGTAGGGGATTTTTTTGCTTTTCTTTTTTTAATTAAGCATAAACATAAAATGAGAGCAATACACGGAGGGGTACAAAATGGCTAGACTCCGAACATGACACTTACCATCATGAACAAGAGGGCAGGACCATAGCTCACAAGTGGCAGAGCCAAGAGTGAGTTATGAAAGTCCTGCCCCCCCCCCCAGTGATGATGTTATATTCTAAGTTAGGCCACAGTATGCCCAATTTATGCTATGTACTTTAAATTATACAGATTTGATTTCACAGGTCTGTTCTGAGTGCAGTAGAGGTTACTGTAATATCATTAGGCATTGTTCAAGCTCTTCTCCCATTGGTTAAGAGCTCCTTTGTAATAATAAATGGTGATGACCCACGTAGAATGGATGATAAATGATTTACCATTTTAAGTCTTCAGGCCATATAAATAAATCAGTTATCTGTAAGATTTCTCACCTACACGGTATAAAAAAATATCAAAGAGAGTACAAGCAAACAAGAAAATCAATCATGTTATCCAAAGAGGAAAAACCGAACAAAAAAACAAAAAAAACAGAGTATACAATCTTCCCTATAAACTAACCAATCCCAATTTTAGCAGTGCCTTAAGTAATAGGTCAGAATCTTGCCATGGTCAACATTCCCCCATCAATAAAACAGCTCCATGCAACCCATCCCCAGGACATACCTGGGAACAAGCTCCTACAATTTAGCGTTCCTTTACCGGTCAAAAACTGCATACAACTAAAATAAATATGGCTTAAGGCAGTTCAGTATCTTAGGCAGAGGTTGGAACAATCATCATCTCTGACCACTACTGTCTCCTTTACGTTTAATCTTAGAACCCCTCACAACCACACACACACTGGCACCTAAACACCTCGATCCTGGGAGATAAAACATTCTGCGCCAAGTTGGCTACAGACATTAGAGGGTTTCAGGAGCTAAACAAATCAGGAGACACACTGGCAGACATCAGATGGAATGCTGTAAAAGCATACATAAGGGGCGGTTGTATTAGCCATACCTCATACCAGTTTTTATTTTTAATTTTATTTAGTATGCTCTTGTGTGCGGTCTGGACTTAAGCGCAGCACTCACCCCCAGCCTGGCACTCAAAGCCCCAGGGACTTACCTCGGGTGGTCTTCCTCCCTAACTTGCCCCCCAGAATAGGGCCTCCGAGCAGGTGCGGTTCCCAGAGTTAGTGCCCGGTTCCCAACAGATACGTCTGCTGATGTTCCTCCCTGGCTTGCCCCCCCAGGGTGGGGCCAGGCCATGCCCCATGGTGTTACAGCTTGGTTCCCAGCCAAGGCCTCGGGGTGGTGGTGCAGGGTTTACAAGGCGAGGCGTCATTCTATGGGCTGGCATTTTCCCCAGAGTATTTTTTTCCTGGGGAGGCATGGTGTGTAATGAAGTATGGCGTAGAAGCGCTGACTTCCGGCACGCCTCCCAACAACGCGAGCACCAGCTGCTGCTCCCTCTGGCCTCCACCATTTGTCAGACACGCACCACGTGCTCCCCACCCCCGAGGAAGAGAGCAGTCCATGGGATGCTCAGTCCATCTCCCCGGCCGGCCCTCTGATTCTCTGGGTTCATACCAAAACCCTGGGCAATGGTGTCAGAAGCAGAGATACTACCACTGCACTGGCAGGCCGGCCAGTCATGCCTCATACCCAAAAAGACTACAGTGATAGCAGTTGGAGGAGCAGTGGCACAAACTAAAAGACTTAGAACAGAGGAACTTACCAGTGCAGATAAAAACAGGAACATTATGGTATTAGATACAAAATTACCATGAAGCTGCAGCAGAAGGCAGAATTCGCCCTCTTTTCTGTATTAGTCCTTCTGAGATGCCAGTGAAAAGCGGGACCAACTCCTAGCCCAGCAACTCAAAAAAAACCTAAAACAAGAATCAACACTAAGTGACCACATGGGGCTCTGCACACTGCCCAGGAACAGATCAACCAATCTTTCCACATATTTTTCAATCATCTCAACATATCAGACATCCCCACCTGTAATTAAGCTGCGTATATGCCACATTCAGACATCTTCCCATCCCCTCTCTGACCCCTGAACAGAAGGGATATCCGGAGAGGCCACTATCAATGGAGGAACTGCCCTTGACATCCCGTAAGGCACCTAAGGGGAGGTACTCAGCAGGGCTGATGGTATCCTAGCAGAGTGCTATGTTAAGTTTCATACTCTGCGTTTTGATTCCCTTACTGACAATCTCAGAGAGGCCTACAAAGCTGATACCCTCTTACAATCTATGAAAATGGACCAAATATCTCTCATCCCAAAAACCGCGAAGGATCCACTCAGCTGCGTCAGTTTCTACTCGGTCTCCCACATCTCACAGACTGCACTCTACTTGCTAAACGCTTGGCCACCTGTGTCAATTTGGTAATCTCAGATCTCAGGGTGTATTCTTAACCAGCAGGGGTCCACAACTGTGATACAAGGCAACTATTACATCTGTTATGGCACACTTCTCGTTCCCATCCCCTGGCTGCCCTTAGTTCACTGGATGATGAGGAGACAGGTGACTGGGTGAAGTGAGGGTATCTCTTCCAAGCCCTATATGCTTTTGCCTTCAGGGACTCCTTTGGGTTGGGTCAAAACCCTGTAACATGGAGGGTCAGTACTTACTAATGGCCTCCCGTCTGCACCTTTCCCCTTGGGCAGCAGGGCTGTCCCCTCACTCCCCTCTTTTTCATACTAATATCTGAATCCCTAGTCACAGCCATCAGATAAAACTCTGCCCATTTATGGGGTTCACCCGGGGGTACCCATACAGTTCTTAAATATGCCAGTGATGTATTCCTGATCTTTAATCAGCCAAATGAATGAACCACTTTTTGGGCTACAAAGTCAATGCCACCAAATTCCTTATCTCCCACTTGCTGATGGAGTTTCCTCTCAGCCTTGCTTCCCAATGGGACAGGCAGTTGCGGGCTCCTCCATCAAATACCTGGGTGTTAACTTTTCAGCTGACCCCAAGCGCCTCTTACCTAACAACACACTCGAGCTGTGCAATTGTTCCCCCATAATCACACAGCCTGGCGTGTCTTATTGCTCACATAACAAAAGCACCACCTTGATGAAGTGATTCACCTAACAAAAGCGTCCTGCAGTGCCACCTGCTACACAGGATTTTCTGTCTGTAGGCCGCCACTCAGGGAGAGGGCTGCTGGGTAAGGAGAGTCTGGGACTGTTGCATGACCAAGGCAGTAACTCAATGATTACCCGGTACCACACACTTACTGTAGCAGAGGGGGTGCGTCATCAGAATCATCCTGAAGAGAAGTTCTGCTTAAACTCCCCGCGATGGGGAATCCAGGTGAGCTCCACCCTGGTGCAGAAGTAGTGGCCTGGGACATGGCAGTATTTGTGGCACTGGCCGGTCTATGTGCGCTGTATGAAGCAGACAGTTTGTTCTGTATGTGTCCTGGGCTGAGTTCTGAACCCTCTGGTGATTTGTGAAGATGACACTCCAGAAGCCTTCCGTCTGTAATCTGTGCTGCTACTGTACCTGAAGTTTGACTGAAACCTGTTCTAATATGTGAGACTAATTATGACCAGAAGGTAGAAATCTCATCAGCCGGGCTCATCAGTTACTTCCAGAAGGGATAATCTACAGACACTCCCCAGAAGTGGTATCAGTTCGGTTTTAAAGAAAGCTCCTGACATTTAAGACCTCCTCATACTGAGGACAAAAAAAAAAAAAAAAAAAAAAGAATCATCTGTCTTGTCAGGAGGCTACAGAGACATTCAAGTACCTCAGGGGAATCAACAAGGTCCAGGAGAGCAGCATCTCTCAAAACAAGCATTTGTCAATGCCGAATGTTTGCTTGCTGGCATTGGCAGTGGTACTGTAGAAGTTACAGAGCTGCGTAATAGGAATGGCAGTGAAGTACTGAACTGAAGCCAACCCCACCACCACCCTGCAGAGAGTGACAGGCATTGGGGTGTGCCTTTGGGTCGTCAGGCATAACGGCCACGCTATTTCACCACACCCCACCCTGCAGACACTGACAAGTGTCACGGTGTTCCTTGGGGTCTTTGGCCCTTATGCGCACCCCATTCCATCAGGAAATACGGTGAGATGGGTGCGGTATAGGAGAACTTTGGGACCGAAGAGTTCAAGGCATACCTCGATGCCTCTCACTGGCTGCAGGGTGTGGAATGGTATGAGCATCACAGGCAAGAATCCCAAGTCACACCCCTGATGCCTGTCATTCTCTACAGGGTTGGGCGTTATGGTTGGAAACCCTAATACCTCAGGCATTCGTTGGTATTTTCACTCCAAATTTTCAACATGTTTTTGTGACCCCACTTCATGAACAGTGGCAATATCAGTTTGTTAGCCGAAAGCTGCTTATGCACAGTGACTACGGCATTTAGCACCACAGGTGCAAAAACATTCCGAACAGGATGTAAAAAATGACAGCTGTACTGTTCATGGGGAGGTGTAAAAAATGGCAATGTTGCAAATCTGCAGTAAAAATATAAAAAAAACTGGTGAAGTCATGAGCGTGCATAGAAACTGTGCAACGCACACCCGTAATGTAATTAGTTTGGGGATTTTTTACAGCAGATTGTCAACACAGGCATTTTGAGACCTCCGATCATGAACAGTGTCACTGTGATTTTCTTTATCTGTCCCGAACAATGATTTCCCACAGCGACCACGCATCTCTGCGCTGAAAGTGTGAAAACACATTTCGGCCATGTTGTGAAAAATGACAACTGTACTGTTCATAAGGAAGTGTGGAAAAATGCCACTGGTGAAAATCTGGACTGAAAATATTACAAAGTCATGAACTTACGAGGATGTGTGGAAACTGCGCAATGCTCACTCATAACAGTCATTTTATGGACTTTTGTCACCAAATTTTTAACATAGCCATTTTAAGACCTCTGCTCATAAACAGCGTAACTGTGATTTTCTTAATCTGTCCCAAACATTGCTTTTGCACACCGACTGCACCATTGTGCGCTACATGTGCGAAAACACATTTTGGGCAACATGTGAAGAATGGCAGCTGTACTGTTCATAAGGAAGTGTAATAAAATGGCAATGTTGAAAATCTGGAATGAAAATATTGAAAATTCGCAAACTTTCGAGCGTGCGTAGGAACTGCGCAACGCACGCTCGTAAAACAGCCATTTTTAGAAATTTTTTCACCAAATTTTAACATAGCCATTTTAAGACCTCTGCTCATGAACAGTGTCACTGTGATTTTCTTAATGTGTCCGATACATTGATTTAGCACACCAACTGCATGGTAATGCGCTACATAGGCCGGAATGTTTTGGGCAAGATGTGAAAAATGACAGCTGTACTGCTCATAAGAAGGTGTGGTAAAATGGCAATGTTGAAAATCTGGGTGAAAATATTGAAAATTAAGCGAACTTCTGCCGTGCGTCTGAACTGCATAGCATACGCTAAATAAAACAGTCATTTTAGGAATTTTCCACAAATTTTCAAAATAGGCTTCTTGAGAGTCCACCTTATGAACACTGGCAGTGTCGTTTCGTTAGTTGGTCCCGAAAGGTGATTTCGCGCAGTGACTGCGAAATCACCCTCTGGGCCCGAATAACGCCATGACAGTGACAGCATTCATGAGAAGGGGTCCCAAAAACCCTATGTTGAAAATTTGGTACAAAAATTCCAGAAAATGCCTGAGATATGCTGCAAAGTTGAAAAAACCCTATCTATCCCATTATACAGCTTACCAGCATTTCCTCAGTTCGCGGTTGGCTTTGAAGAGTGCAGACGTGTTCCCGGTCCACCGAAGATCGTCGCGCCGAGGTCGGAGGTAAGTATGGGGTGAGGTGTGTGTGTGGGGAGGCAGGTGCGAGTGGGTGGGTGCGGTTGTGGGAGGGGCAGGGAGAAGCGCGAGGACAGTTTTTTATTGCAGGTTTTGTTTTTTTAAATGAGGACGTGATGCGTTTGCCACGCTGGGGTGGGCTCTCAGCGTGGCACAGAATGGCTGGTTGGGCGGGCGTGAGAGCCGACGGGATTGGGCACCCCGTCGGCCATAAGACTCTGTTGCCACGCTGGGGTGGGCTCCCAGCTGCGGGCACCCTGTACTCGGGAGGGAGCCGACGGGGATTGGGCACCCTGGCCGGGCTATAGAGGCGAGTTGCCACGCTGGGATGGGCACCCAGCGTGGCATGTGGGAGGCTTTTTGGGGGGCGCAGCATACGACGTGGGATTGGGCACCCCGCCGCTATACAGTGTGTGCATGGGGGGCAGCACGAGTATGTGTGTGTGTGTGTGTGTGTGTGTGTGTGTGTGTGTGTGTGTGTGTGTGGGGGGCGCGCGGGCAGGCGATACAGGCGATCGCTGCTCACTGGAATAGCTCCCCTTTCAACTGTACTCCACTGCATTTTGGAGTTGTCATAGACAGCTCGAGCAGGCATTGGAGAATTGCGACCGCGCCTGCAAACACACTGCCTGAATTGGAAGAGGGCTGCCACACCTCCGAAAACTCGGATGATGGCACTATGTTTCTTGCACATGCGTGCAAGCAAACATAAAAAGAGATGTGCAAGAACTAGGTGTCGCACTATGAGACGGGGGGAAGGGGGGACTTGGTGGAAATGTGAGGAAGTATTTTTTTCACAGAAAGGCTGACGATGCATGGAACAGCCTCCCAATAGAAGCTGTACAGGCTAAAACCATTAGTGAGTTCAAGAATGCATGGGA
Source organism: Neoceratodus forsteri (assembly GCA_016271365.2). Taxonomy (NCBI): domain Eukaryota; kingdom Metazoa; phylum Chordata; order Ceratodontiformes; family Ceratodontidae; genus Neoceratodus; species Neoceratodus forsteri. The sequence continues at coordinate 957,122,685 of CM028130.1, read as the reverse complement.
TAGACAGAAGGCAACCCTAGTGGAAGGAAACAAAGGGGAAGCTGCTGATCATTTAGGAACTGGAGTGAAGTAGGTAGGGAAATGGGCAGACTAGGTGGGCCAAGCGGTCCCTCATCTGCCATCAAAATCTATGTTCCTATGTTTTCCTGGTGTCAAAAAGCAAACAGACATTAACAATTTTATAGGTTAGGGACTCTGCTTCCCTGGGTGACCTTAAGTGACTGGGGCTTTAAAGTGAGATTAGAACTGGATTTTTTTTTTGTCCAAAGGGATATTGTGTCATTGAGAGGACATGAGAAACCAGTGGTTAGAAGGGATACTGGAGCCAGAGCACAGGGTCCAGTTTCCGAAGTGTCCAGCTGCAGGAGGGGACATCAGAACCAGAAGGTCCAGCTGTCAAAGGGGATGCCAGAGCCACAGGGTCCAGCTGCTTAATGGGCGCTTGAGTAAATGGATCCAGTTGGCAGAAGAGATGTCAGAACTGGAGGGTCCAGCTGCAGGAGGGAAGAGGCCAAGAGGGTGCAGCTGCTGCAGTGGTGCCAGAGTTGGAGGGTGCAGCTGCTGCAGTGGTGCCAGAGTTGGAGGGTGCAGCTGCTGAAGTGGTGCCAGAGTTGGAGGTGCAGCTGCTGAGATGGTGCCAGAGTTGGAGGTGCAGCTGCTGAGAGTGGTGCCAGAGTTGGAGGTGCAGCTGCTGAAGTGGTGCCAGAGTTGGAGGGTGCAGCTGCTGAAGTGGTGCCAGAGTTGGAGGGTGCAGCTGCTGAAGTGGTGCCAGAGTTGGAGGGTGCAGCTGCTGAAGTGGTGCCAGAGTTGGAGGATGCAGCTGCTGAAGTGGTGCCAGAGTTGGAGGGTGCAGCTGCTGAAGTGGTGCCAGAGTTGGAGGGTGCAGCTGCTGAAGTGGTGCCAGAGTTAGAGGGTGCAGCTGCCAGAGAAGATGCCAGAGCTGGAGGGTCACGGACCAACAGATTTCAAAATTATGTACTTGTCCAAGGACAACTGGCCTTACCAAAAATAGTAGTCCCAGTGTTTTGAGTGGTAGTCCATCATCGGAAGGCAATATTTCAAGGGAAATTACAAAGACTTAATAGGGAGGGATAATCCTGCACCTGATTGTCATTAGTCGTCCATTAGACGTGTCTAATGCATGCTTAAAAAAACAACTGCTGGCCATCTGAATACACTAACACAGGACTGGGGAAAAAAACCTGAGTCAGTAGAACTTTAAAAAAGATAAAATCAGTTTATTTAAATGCATTCATGAGCAGAAACTTAATATTCTAAGAGGCATAGTTAAAGGGGCACTGTCAGCTTTCCCCCTGCGTTTTCTGAGTAAAGTGGGCAGTGTGCCTCTTGGCACCCACCTATCCTAGATGCACCCCAGAATGCCCCTACATGTATAAACTTACAGCCTTTTGGCTGGTTTTTGAAATATGTGCAAAAATATTCGCACACTTGGGCAGAGAAAAACTTACCCGTGTCGCGGAAGCACAACGAGGTCAGGAACGCGCCTCTGGCACGAGCGCTGTCCCAAACTGATTTGTTTCAGAACGAAACTGAGATAGAATAATAAGCCTGCTCCTCGTGTAGAAATAAAACATTGCTGGTATCTCCATGCAAAAACCGAGCGCTGTACACTGCACAATCTTGAATTTCTCGTAGTTGCCGAAATCTCACACCTGCGCTTCAGAGATATGAACAGAGATCGCGCGCATGCGCAAGAGCACGCCTCTGAAGCGCAGGTGCGAGATTTCAGCAACTACTAGAAATTCAAAATTGTGCACTGTAGCAGCCGGTCTGTCCACGGAGGTACCAGCAGTATTTATTCTACTGAAACAACTGTCAACTCCAGCCCCGTTCTGGCAAAAATCACTGTTTGGGACAGCGCTCAAGCCTCATTCTGTTTCACATGTGCTTCTGGGATGTGGGTGAGTTTTAGTCGACCAGAGTGTACAAATATTTGTGCACAAATCTTAAAAGGCTGCAAGTTTGTACATGTAGGGGCATTGTGGGGTGCATCTAGGATAGATGGGTGCCAAGAGGCAAATTGCTCACTTTACTCAGAAAACGAAGGGGAAAAGCTGACAGTGTCCCTTTAAACTTTACACATAATAGCATTTGTGTCGTTTCCACAGTGTTTTGACCTTCTCCCTCTGTCTCTAGGTCTGATGATGTATTCTACAATATAAGCGCTAGTACCCCAAATCGTCACATTCCAGCTTTTCTAGAGCAGACAATGCTGCAGGAAAGCAGGATCATTCATACCCCCAGATCCAAAAAAAGATGCTGATATACTGTAGAAGGAACAGCTCAGCATTTACTTTTAATAAAAAATAAATACAATTCAGAAAACATGCATGCTTTTTAGACCAAAGCATGAAAGCAAAAAGGTGCACAAAAAAGTCACCAAACTAAAAGTAATGCTCAGTGTTTTAATGTGCTCAAAAACCAAATTAAGTACAGCTGACCACAAAGACCCCAAAGGGTCAGCTGTGCTGATTTGGGTTTTTGAGCACATTAAAACACTGAGCATTACTTTTAGTTTGGGAACTTTTTTGCGCACCATTTTGTTTTCATGTTGGTCTGATATTTTAAGGTGCTGCATTTCATTCAAGCACAGGGTTGCTTTTGCTTTTTTAGAGAAAAGCATCTGCACTTGAATATAAAATTATTTTTGACCTATTAGGGATTTCAATTACTCGTGGCACTGGGCTGCCCAGCCCGCTTGACACAGCGACAGGCTGTCATTTAGTTACGTGTCAATATTAAAAAGGTCACAAGCAATTGCCCTTGGAGTTATAAGCACTGCTTGGATCAAATATGCCAATTAAATCATTTTATGTGCAGCTGCAGACAATTTGTTTTGAGTGCACTTAAATGAAATATTCAACAGCCTGATGAGACGGATTCACCCACATTTGCTTAAATGCAAATCAGAATCGCAATTACAAAGAACATATTCCCCTCACCTTTAGTCACAATGCGTATTAGGAGTCTATTACACAATTTCGTAATCTGCTCACATATTTAGCTGTCTGCTAGCTTCTTTGCTCAATACTCAAGTAGAATAATAGGGCAAATTATCATAAAACTGCATGTCACTATTTCCAATGAATTTGACAACTGGCGTTCTTTACTTTTTGTTAATTATTTATGTTCACTTAAGTACAGAACAAATGTGTACTTTAAACATGCTGGCATTGTTTCAAGCCCCGACTTCTAATTTGCTTTTGCTAAGTAAAAACTCTGTTGCAACACCTCTATTTAGCTGATAATTCATATGCATATGCAAACTGTTTGGATTTTGGAATTGCGTTGAATTTCTGCAGCTCTAGATCTTACTCTATCAGACCAGCAAAGGTGAATTAGTTTTCCGTAGGGGAGGTGCTTTAACCAAAAAATTAGTTTAACAAAGACACGCACACACACACACATAAAGTGTCATTAGTGCCAACGGAAGTCCCCGGGACTGTCTAAGTGCAGTTTAATACACCCATGCATGGATGAAAAATGAGAACAGGAAGGGTCTCTGTTCCGACACCTAGCCTGCACTATTTACTGCTTTGATGAACACTAAGGGACAATGCGGCGATTCTTCAGGCACAGCATGAGTCCTTACTAATTTTCTCCCTTCACAGAACAAGAAATTCAATGATCACAGGACTTTAGTCAGTGTTGCTGTGTGCGTTTACCCACTCCCCTCATTTACCTTACTCAGCAGCTGCGCCCATGAATTGGTCTTCTCCCCTGACCAGCCTTCTCCGGATTCCTGCACTGCTGCTGTGGGCTGGGCTGCTTTGCTCGCTTCGCACACACACTTCACTGGACGCGACCGCTCCAGGGCCATGCTGTGGCTCTTAGGCCTACTCCTTCTCAGACTTCATCCTGGGCTCCTCCGCCACTTGTTTTGACCTCAAGCACAGTGCTATACCACCAGTACTCCTTTTTTACACCTGACCTCAGATACGGACAAGTTGGACAACATGAAAGGAGTGGCACTCACGAAAGGAATGACCGACCGTCAGATCCAGCACTCAGTAACTTGACGCATGGCGCCAAAATCCAGGGGCACAGGTGCACAGATAAAAAGTATCTAGTCAGAGAGCAGTTTGGGAGGTGTGGGTGGGTGAAAGGGTAAACAGCTGACGTCTACGTACATGGCCCAGGTCGACCCTCACCCTTGCCCCATCCTACGGAAACACTTCCTCATGGATGATTACATAGAAACATAGAAATTTTCAGCAGATAGGGACCGCTAGCCCCATCCAGTCTGCCCGAACTGGTTTATGGTTTTTGCCCCTCCCTCTGCTTTACCTCTATGGTTCCCCTATACCTGTCCCATGCATGTTTAAATCTAATCACAGTGCTTGTTCCCATCACCTCCTGTGGCAGCCCATTCCATGCGTCCACTACCCTTTCCATGAAGAAAAACTTCCTCACATTTCCTCTTAACTTGCCCCCTTCCAATTTCATGTCATGTACCCTCATTCTTGTACTCCTCTTGTACTGAAGATGTCTTCCCCCTGCAGCTTGTTTTGAGGTAACTGAATGTTTCTCTCATATCCCCTCTCTTCCTCCTCTCCTCCAGCAAGTATATATTGAGACCCCTTAATCTCTTCTTGTAAGTTCTGTGATGCAAGCCCTTATCATTAGTTGCTGTTCTCTGCACCGCCTTCACCCTGTTTATGTCCTTTCTAAGGTGCGGCCTCCAGAACTGCACACAGTACTCCATGTGAGGGGTGACAGGGTTTTTTTTACAATGGCATCACTACTTCCCGCCTTCTGCTGGTGATACCCTTGCCTATGCAGTCCAGCATGCCACTGGCCCTACCTGCCACCTTTGTACTCTGCTGTGACATTTTCAGGTCATCTGAAATAATGACTTCTAGGTCCCTTTCTTCCTTAGTGACTATCAGGAACTCCCCCCCCCCCCCAAATCCTGTAGCTCTCCCAAGGGTTCCTACTCCACAAATGCAGAACCTTGCATTTCTGAATTAAACCTCAGTTGCCACTCCTCAGACCATTTCTCAAGCGTCCTCATGGCCTTTCTCATTTTATCCACCCCTTCTAGAGTATCCACCCTGTTACAGATATTGGTGTCATCTGCAAACAGGCAGAACTTTCCTTCCAGCCCCTCTGCAATGTCACTAATGAAAACATTGAACAGGATTGGCTCAAGGACTGATCCCTGAGGTACCCCACTAGTTACCGTCCTCTCCCCAGATTGTACCCAATTTACCACCACTCTCTGCCTCCCGTCCAATTAACCAGTTCCTAACCCAGCTTACCACATTGTCCCCATGCCCAAACTTCCCATCTTGTTGACCAGCCTCTTATGTGGGACGGTGTAGAAGGTTTTGTTGGAATTGAGGTAGGCGACGTCCACGCCCCCCTTTTCAGATTTACTTCCTTTGTGACCCAGTCAAAATAATTTACTAGATTCATCTGACACGACCTACCCACTGTGAATCCATGCTGCCTAGTGTCTTGGGCAACAATGGCTTCCAGATGTCCCACTATTCTTCCTTTAAGCAGTGCCTCCATGATCTTCTCCACTACTTAAGGGGGAGGCTAACTGGCCTATAGTTCCCCGCTTCCTCCCTGTCGGATCTGTATAGAGGGACCACATATGCCCTCTTCCAATCCTCTGGAACCACTTCTGTGTTGAGTGACTCTGTGAACATGGCTGCCAGAGGTTCTGCTAGCTCTTTTCTTGGAATGGGAAAAAAACTGCAATATTTAAAATGTGGTTGTCTGTGGGCAACTGGCTGCCAATGTTGTGCTTGTCCAAGTCAGAGATTTGGTAGCGCGGGACGTCGGGCTATGGGATTTGTTAATCTCTGCGGAGGGTCCAGCTGCAGCAGGGGAGATGCCATACCTGGAGGGTCCAGCTGCCACAGGGGACACCATGAGAGCTGGAGGATCCAGCTGCAGCAGGGGACACCATGAGAGCTGGAGGGTCCAGCTGCTGATGTGCACCGCACTACACATCGTGAATAAAAAGTAACAATGAACATTTCAACAATGAAAATGGACACAATACAGTTACTGTATTACGGACAGTTTTCTTCTTCCACTCACACGCTAAGAATGGCAGTTTACTACTGAAAACATGTGTCTTCCTGTCTATTACAAAGTGATAGTCATATTTGTTTTTCTAGTTTTGTGACCAGTGACAGAAAGTGGTCCCGAACCTCCCACTGATGTGTTTTTTTATTTTTAACCCATGGCGCCCGTTACCTCTACAATGCAGGGCTTCCAGATCTACAGAGAGTCCTCTATTTTTGTAGACTAGCACCGGTTATATGAGAAAATACAGCAATTCAGATTCCATGGGAAATATGTAGTAAATAATGCAATCTGCAGGAAATCTCCCCGAGTTTAAGGGAAAAAGTTAAATTAATCTGGGAGCACTGACAACACCTCATCACAGTGGCGCTCGACCCCGTTATACTCCGTTACAGGGGTCAAACTGGACAGGAGCCCATAGGGACTCGGTTCCACCAACTCTTATAAAACTGTACGAGAGTTCATGCAGCTCTGTAATCTCTCTCCATTGAAAACTACACAGTAGGAGAGTTCAAGATCCTAGGCAGCTCCGTTCCACCACCACCAAGAAATCTACATGTGTGAGAGTTCCTGCACCTAAACATTTCCATTTTAACCACTGCTCCCTCACTTGTAGTCCATGCATACAACAGCAGCCAGTTCTGTAACAAGCTTGTCAGCTACTGTATGGGGTTCTGGTAAAACCTGCCTCACAGCCAGGTCTGGCCTATTGTTGAAAAATACCTGAGGAAATTCAATCTACTTTGAAACCTTGACAACCCTGCGACCAGGTATGAAAACAAAGCATGACGACCAGGCAGAGAAGTGAGAACTGCCAAAGCTGTGAAGGTGACAGAAGATGAGCAGGGACTCTCATACAATTTTTATAAGCAGAGGTGGGAAGTACAAGTGGTGCACGCCAAGATCTGACACCTGCAGAGTTCTGCAGGAAGCAGTGCAATTCGGTGGTAGATGTCATGCAGGACATTGTGACACACTGCAACACTGCATCAGATCCTAAAAGACACCCCTGTACGTTCCTGTAGGTTCCTGCCCAGTTTAGCCCACATTAATCCCAGTTCACCTTACAGTGGAAAACAGTCTAAACAGTCAAACAGACACTCATACCCCCCAATGATAACTTATCCCTAATTCTCTATGCCAACCAGTCTCCGCTCAAACAGATGAGCACCTTTAAATACCTAGATATTGCACTAGATCCAGCCTTCAACTACCATCAACACATTAATCATCTCTCCACTGCCCTTTACTCTAGAACTGGTGTGCTCTATCGGTGCAAACATTGCCTCACACCTGACGCCCTTCGGCTCACCGTCTCCTCCTGGACTATGATATTCTCGTATACAGTGCTGCATCCACCTCTACCCTCAGCAGACTCCAGCTTGCACTTAAAACCTGCTACCTCATCCTTGGCTGTGATTGTTACACCCATACCTGCCCCCTCTAGAGGGCCACAAACTGGCTGAACTAGACAACAGGATCAGGTATCACACCTGTCTAATGGCCAAAAAGACTGGACTAGGCCTCTCTCCCCCTGCTCTCTCCTCCTTTATGCACCCTACATCAGCAGTCATACCCACCCATAGTTCTGGCAAGGCATTGTTCCAGGTACCCCGCAGCCAGACCTCTCAATTCCAGAGAACTTTCAGTTACAAGGCCCCTTCCTGGATGAACTTGCTCCCTAGCCATATAACTCATGAAAGAAGGCTTGGCCCCTTTAAATCCCAGCTAAAGGAGCACCTTCAGACCTCCAGTCCATGCGACTGCCCCTGACACTTTCCAACTTCTCCGCTCCCCCTATGGCTATGTCCCAGCCTGTTTCCCCCCATCCCCCTTTCACTTTTCCCTTGGTCAGCGCAACCCCAATTTTCACGGTTTATTTTGCTTTAAGCTGAATTTTTCTTTTTAGGCTCTTTATCCTGAAGGCTCCGAAACTACCTCCAAAATTGACCATCAGCCTACTGCTGAACCAACTGTTACGTTACAGCTGTACCAAAGTACTGAAACTCCTGTTATGTCATGTTGTGTAGCCACTTAATGTTCTCCTATGTACTCCTATGCCTGTACCAATGTTTTTTTTAGCTGTAAGTCTGTTGTCTCCGTACTCTATATGTCTGACATGGAACCTTTGTAAATGAGTCCTTGACTCAAAAGTCTTTCTGAATCCTCATTAAATAAAAAAAAAAATATATCTATGCAGGCCTTTAAAATGTCAACTTTGCTGAATTTCTCATTGTAGGGAAAGGGATCGTAATCTGACCATTCCCTTCCCTTCCCCTTCCTGTTCCTATCTTCAAGTGCTCCGCCACTGTGCTCCGACGTTTTGTGATATTATATATATAATTTTTTTTCCCAAACTCTTTTTCTGGCTCCGCTGAGCCCCGGAGAACTCTCTCGGGCATCCACTCACCCCAGCTCTACCTCCAGGCCTGAAACTCACCAGTGTCCTGGCACCAGCCCAGCTATCCTCTCAACTCTGAGCCCTCCCGAGGTGGGGACACCCTATCCTCCCAAGGCGCTCTATCTGCAAATTCGGCCCAGGTTGGATGAGTCCGGCCAATGGAGTGTGGCTGAAGGGTGGTGCTGTCGACTATCTCCGGAAGTGGGGATTTCTTTTTCTTTTTTCCTCATTGTGCCTTGCCCCCCACCCCCACCCCCAGGTGGAGCCCGATGTGCAGTGATGGCAGGGAACGTCTTGCGTCTGGCTCCACAGCCCTCTAGTTAAGCCCTGTAGTGTTGCGGTACCTCTGGTCTTCACCAGAGGGTCACCACAGTGCCCGAGCATAGTCCCTGGATCCCCCAGAGGAAGGAGAGCTTTCATCTGGATGCTCGATCCTTCCCCTCCCCTGCCGAACCTCAGTGACCCAGGCTCACTCCCAAACATGGGTCGCTGGCGTGGTGCGAGGTGTGGCATCCAGCGCCTCAACCCTCAACGCCACCGGGCTGGCCAACGTCTTGTGATATATAAATAACCAGAGTGTAGCAAATGTGCTCTATTGATTACAATGGAATATTCAACAACTTTGTTAGTTGATCTGTGGCTCTGATTTGACCAAAGTGATCCTCTATATGGTATAGCAGTTTAATTTCATGCCAGTTATATTTAGTGCTCCAAGCACACACAACCACATGTTCACATCCTCTTATTTTCACTGGTGGAACACTAGTGCTGCTATGTATAGTGATCTACCTAATATTCACTGTCTTTTGATTTTCACTCTAATATGAGACCAGCAAAAATAGTGAAAATAAAAAGACAGTGAATATTTCCTGTTATACAGTAACTGAAAACAAATTCTCATCAAAAGCACTACAGCACGCTCCTGCGCGCAAACTAATACATCACAAAATGCTGGACCACAGGGGAGGAGCATTTAAAAATAGGAAACCAAGAAGGGATCTGGCAGACGAGCAGAATTTACGACCCCTTCTCCTACAAACATTAAGAAATAAGAAAGTAAGCCAAGGGGACTGTTTCTTACTTAAATATGATTTTTGTACAGCCTTCTCTCCACCCACCCTACCTCTGGCCGGGCTGTCAGAAAGAAAGTGACGTTATTAGCCAGAGAACTAACCTAGCCAAACTAGCCTTGTCCTGCTTCGTCATCTCACCAGTCACCAGGCATGGTAGCTAGTCGCTATCATCAGCTAAGGACTACAAGTGGACTTCTTGTTTGCTGCAGCTTCCCCTGGTCATCCCAATGCCCAGCTGCCCCACCACTAACACTATCCAGCTCCACCTGACACACAACAGAATGGACTCACGCTCCAACAACACAAGTTCTCCACCCCCCAACCCACCCAATAGCCTTGGCTGGTGGCGGGCATACGGCAAACAGGCAGGCAGGTGGGCACCGTCTTGCCTCCAGTACTGGGCACTTTGCCTGTGTTGCAATCAAACTGTCTGTCACTATGCCATCTGGAAATTGAGGAGGGGAAGCAGCCTGTATCCAACCCTAGGGTCCCTGGTAGACCCATGATGTGTTTCTTGCATCTGTCGAACTAGGCAAAAGGCAGGGAACCTAGGAGTTGGTGCTGACAGGTCACCTGCCACCAGCAATCGTCCACCCACCAACCAGGTAAGTGCAGCCACGACATCGGGAAGGATATTAGGAAATGGACCAAGTGTATTTACTGAGAAAGTGAAAAACAGTGACCCCGGACCCAAAATACAAATGAAACATTAATAAAAAAACAAAACAAAAAAAAGTGCCTGTCATGCCATCTGGGACTGGGCAGTGATTGGGGTCCAGGGAATATTTATTTTTTCCTTTCAGGATCAAACTTGGCACAGGGTGGATAGGGCTGCTCAGCTACCGTCTGAGACAGCCTAACAGTCCATGACCACCACAGGAGCCTAATGAAGAGGACAGCCAAGGAGCGACTGCTGGACAGTGTGGCGGACTGGTATTGGTGTCAGGCAGCACATGGCAGAAGGACTAAGATGGACTGGCCTGTGTGCTATAGAGGACTGGAGTCAGGACCTGCAACAGCACCAAACTGAACTAACAGCAGAGCAGCACTCGAGGTAAGGGGAGGGAGGGTGGAAGAGAGGAGGGCCATCAAAATGGACCCCCACCAATTTCAATGGCATGCCCCCATGCCCTCCCTGGTCACATATCACTACATGCCTGAGCGTTGGGGTGAGACAGTGCAATCGGAAGTGGAAGGGATCAACTGCTACCTCGTCAGGATGAAACTACGATCCCTTCCATGGAAATACTGGCTCATAATAAAACTTTTAAAAGTTCATAGAATGACTATTGCCATCTTCAGCTGCCATATTATGTGAGTAGTATCTAAATCATGGTAAATCCCTTTATAGCCTCAATCCTCAGCTTCCTTTCTGGCCCGGGGTAATGCCAACACATCTGAGAATGCAACCCTGCCTGCCCATTCCCTGAGTTTTTCCTCTGGCACCCTGAACCTCCCCTGAACCACCTCCACCCTGCATTCTGCCAGGTCATTTGTACCAAGGTAAACGAGAATGTGTGGTCCACTCTACCCCTGCGGTTAGGGACTGGAGCACGTGTATGATCCTTTCTGCTATCATATGTGGGAGGCACACTACACTTCTCTTATGTAGTTCTGTTACCCTTGCCCCAACTACAGAGTCTCCCAGCACTAGGACCCTATTTCCTCCCCGTTACCTTCACCTCCTCCCTTACTGATTGGGCCGGATTTTCAAAGGGCCCTTAGAGCCACACAAGCTGCGTCAAACAACCAGCTTGAGTCAGATCTAGGTGCGCCAAATACTTTGCATCGTATTTTGCAAGAAAAACGATCTCTATGACAAAGTCCCCCAAACTGACGCAAGAGGTCCATTGTGTCAATAAAATGGTGTAAGAGATGAGAATGACTCAAGCTGCACCAAATAAATGATGCAAGGAACAAAATTACACGAACGGAGTAAAAAAATGGTGCAAGCTGGGACAAAATAATGGTGCAAGTTGAGTAAAAAAATGATGCAAAAGATGAGAATGACGCAAGCTAATTAAAAAAACAAAATGGCAGATCAAATGGCCAAGACCAAGCCCCCAAAATGTTCTAACCTAGTCTTGCAGGAGAATACTGGTCCTTAATAGTAGCATAGTCAGGTCTGACCACCTGCCTTGGGTCTCTTTATATGCTCTAGTGTCCCTTAGACCAGCTCTGGCTGGTCTAACGGTGACATGCATCTTAGGGACAAGGACAGGACTTGCATTCTTTGAAAATCCCAAATAAGGGGATGGTGCATCATATCGGTGACGCAGGCATCCCTTCCTACTTGGTGCAGGCATTTTTTTGGTGCAAGCATAGGGCAAGCCACTCTGGCGCATGCAGAACTGTTTTTGATAAAAGCACCATTTGAAAATCAGAACTGGTGCAAGGTTTGATGCATCCTGCTCCTTGCGTCAATTGTTTTTGATGCAAGCACCTGTGTCATTCTCTGGCCTTTGAAAATCCAGCCCATTGAATCCGCTTTCTATCCATCACCTCACTTGGCTTCCTCAGTGTGTTTTTGTTCCCCACCCCTCCTTTTCATTTGTTGCCCCCCTGTAAGGTTTGTTTTCCCTCCCTTCCCCATTTCCCTACCACCTTCTTCTAAGTGGACTGGTGCCCTTCACCCTCTAAACAACCCGCTGGCCCCCAGTAACCCTCCCGCCGCCCCCCCCGTCTGATTCTTCTCCTTTCTCTTCCCCTCTGATGTCTCACACTGAGATGACAGTTTTCCATTTCCTCTTTTGCTCGCCTCCTGTCTTACCTGGGTTCCTCTTTCTCCTTTTTACACCCCCTCCTCCACAGTAGCCTGGCTACTCTTCCTGTCCTTGCTCCCAGCCATGTCCCTTTGCACTCTCTGGGTCACTTTTCCTTCACTACCCCAAACTGGATGACCTTGTGAAGCCTCATTCTGCCCTAGCAAGTCTCCCCTTTAACTACGCCTACCTGCCTTACTGCTGCTGGTCCTTGGGTATTGACCCTCTCCAGAAACCCAAGGATCTGAAAGTGGTACCGGATTGCTAGATCTGGGGGGAGGGAGATGTGTTTTCCCAGACCTCACCATCCCCCCACTGTACTCCATCCTGCTCCAGGGACCCTCTGGGGGCCTCTGGGGTAGTAGTCTCCAAGTCACTGAGTTCCTTAGTGCTCCTCTCAGCCTGCTCACTTTAGTCTTGAGCTGGGTTATCTCTGCTACAAGAAACCCCAGCCTTCTGTAGTATAAGGTAAATCAGGATTCGTCCCACATATTTAGCTTTCAACTTTGGGGCTGGGTAACTAAAACCGTGTCGTAATACTCACAAGACTGTGCACCCTCCCGTCTCCCAGAGACTGTGTTACACCCACTGCAGCTTTTTTGCCACTTCTGGACAGCAGTCATCACCCCAGTCATGGACCTCCGCACTTCCACCTCCAATTTTGCCTGCGCTCTCCCCGGCACTCCTAGCTTACCCCCAGGGGGTGGGGTCACGGCAATCGGCCCGTTAGTGCCATAATCCTAGTAACTGTCTGGGAAAAGCCAGCCTGGAAGCTAATTGAAGCCAGGGGCACGCTTCATAGAAGAGGCCAGCTGTGAGTTTTCTCCCCTATATGGGAGCGGGGATGTGCAATGACGACCAGCATCCACCCCACCCTCCCAGACGTGCTGGCGTCAGTGCTGTGATTACCACCCAGCCCCTCCGCCAGGTGTCCATAGTTCACGGACACACTACCTGCCCTCCCCTGAAGACAGAGAGAAGTCGCAGGATGCCGATTCTTGCCCCCCCGGCCGGCCCCACGGCAACCTGGGTCTGTTCTCAAACCCGGGTCATCGGTGCCGCAGGTCAGCACCATGCTCCTGCGTCAGTGGGCCGGCCCCACTGCAGCCTACGATCTGCCCCCCAAGCACACTTCTGCCTGTGCGCTAGTACTGGGTTCTGCAACTTACTACCCTATTTGTTATTTTAGTCTACTCTAGATAAAGTGCTGTGGCCTTTTGCAACTTCACTCTTTTCTTGACCGGCCTTTTTGGCCTACCTTAGATAGCATCTTGTGGCGACTTACCAATTCCCCCCTTCCTGATTTGTCTTTCTGGACTATCTTATATAGAGTGTTGTTGCCGCTATGTCCTTTCCCTTCCTCCCCTGCCTGGTATGCTTTCTTCCGCCATTCTGTTCTGAACCCTCTCCCTCTTATTTGCTAACCCTAAGACTACCCCTCCCTCTTATTCGCTAACCCTACCAAGACTACCCCTCCTTCTTATTCACTAACCCTACCAAGACTACCCCCGTAATGTTCCATGGCCCCACTGACAAGAGTTCCCCACAGAATTGCGGTCTACCTGCGGATGCCGTTCGCCTGCATTGTTTTCCTCACGCATCAGGGTTGCTCATGTGAGGGGTCACTTGGTCTCCAGCCAAGAAGTTCACCAGCTGTAGCTACGTCGACCTGCCGCAAAAAGGTCACCTCTCTCTCACCTCCTGCAAATTCCTACTTCCCTTCCCTGTCCCCTTACTCAAAAATCCAGAGTACACAGTATAATCAGCAGTAACCCCACAAATCTGCACAGATACAGCCTTATGCTGGGACCCCCACCCCCGCAGCATGGCGACTGCTCTGATCAGCAATCCAAGAGCCTGCAGGGACAAAAAACACCTTTAATGAGCTGCTGATGCTTATTTTTCCTTGGAAAAGGCAACTCGTAGCAAGAAGCTGCCTGTCCCAGGACTCCAACTGAGCCCAAAAATATTTTTAGACCATCATTATTGTTATATTTACCTAACCGAAAAACCACGATCTCCCCACTGTATTCAAAGCCAGCCACCAAGCGCCCGTCAGAGCCCTGCCCAGAAAACCATGTTCTGATGACACGAACTGGGGAAGGGGCTGCAGGGCTACAGACAGCATTAAAATACTATCGGGGCAGCAGTGGCCTTTACATGCAACTTTTTACTTATTAAAAGCATTTTTTACATGTTAAAGAGAAAAAAAGTATTACATTTACTACTCCCTCTTAACATGTATTTATAAGTGCCCATAATAAGTAACAGTTACACATAAAGTCTGCCGCTGCCCCCAATAGCATTATAATGATATCTGCAGCCCTGAGGCCCCTTCCCCACTTCGTGTCATCAAAACCCAGTTTTCTGGGAAAGGCTGCGGTAGGTGTGCAGCGGCTGGCTTTGAATACAGAAGGGAAATCGTGGTTCTCCTTAGAGAAATACAACAATAATGACTGGCTAAAAAATGTTTGGGGTGGGTTCAGTTAGACCTGGGGTAGGCAGCTCCTTCCCATAAATTGCCCGTCACTGAAGTGTCAACTGTTCTTTAAATATCCCTAGATTGCAGGCACATGGTTTTCCGATACTGTGCAATCACTCCTTCAGTGAAGCACCCAGTCCACTACAGAACAGCGTATGAGACACCCATTACAGCTGACGTACCTTGCCTGTGCCACACCATAACAAACTCTATTCAGAGCTGATATGGCTGTGGAGAGCTTTTAGGAGTGCTTCATTCCTTTGATTTACATAATACTGCCCTGATATGTGTAGAATATTGTACCATTACCCTACCCTCGCATTCCAAAAGACACTCCACCCGTCTCCCCCCACAGAATCAGAGACCCCGATGATGATGATAATGATGCTTAACACATTCCCCCCACAGGCAGCAACCCAAAGATTTGTTTAAAGCCAGTTAGCGGCCGTCAGTCCCTTATTGCAGAGCGCCTCTGAACTGTTCAATGTTCCATAACAGTAAAGGCATGAATGAATGGTGATGTATTTGCCTATAATAAGACCTGATTGGCTGAGTCTCAGCCAACCATGTTTTACTACAGACAAATAAATACCTGTCACCATTCATTCACGCCCTTACTGATCTTACTGTTTGTCTCCCCACTCACCCTGCAGATCTCTGAGTACCCAGCCATACACTCTATCCCCTACTCCTCATGCCATAAGCAGTAAACAGTCCTAGCAGTAAAGAACAAATAAATATTATTTATCCTTCCCCCAACAGACGTCCGCATTGAACTTGTTTGCGTCTCTGTGTGAATGACAGTGCTTGTTCTTGTCCCGGAGCTCCTCCCTCTCCTGTGGTTCATGTGAGCCACAATTCCCAGCCTAAGCATTGTGCTCTGTGATGGTACCCATTGACCTGCCCCACAGATCTCCTTGTGTCCCTGCTGCTTCAGTGTGTCCCCCACCCTGCCGCACAATACAAGGAACTAGAGTGCTGATAAGTGAGGCAGCACTGCCTGCAGAGCTGTAGCTTAACCCTGGGTGGTGGGGAGAGAGAGACTTGGGCTGCATAGACAGACACTGAGAAAGACAGGCAGCAGCCCTCCCCGAAAGAGAGCACAGGATTGAAAGAGGTGGTGAGTGGCACCAGTGTCAGGGACAAAGCGGAGAAAGAGCCCCCAAAACAGTGACAGCAACATGCTAAGATGTGGTGAGTAAGCAGAACGAGAGTGATCACCAGGTGACAGGCTGTCACTATTGCAGCACCACCTTGCAGTGTGAAATTGGGGGTACTGCAATGTAATGACCATAATCACGATGACCGGCAGCTCCCAGACCTGCACCTGAACAAATGTACATTTCAATGGGTGGCCCATCTCCCAGCAGTGTCAACTCCACTCCCCCACCCCGAGACCTACACAAGAACAGCAGAGCCGCTTCCAGTGCAGGCATATATGTGCAGGTCAATGCATTCAAGTCATAGATGGTGTCAAACTCCGCCCCCGTCCAAAACAGAGAAGTGGAGTACAGTGTGTGCCCGAGCTTGGCTGCCATCCATTTTATTGCCACTCACACTTCTGGCACCTTGCTGCTGGTCTGCCTCTCGGTTTGTCTTTCTGAAGCCCAGTGGAAGTGGATAGCACATACAGAGAGGCAGAGAAAGTGACAGCAAGAGTGCCATGACCAGGACAGACAGCAGTGCTGCAGAGTTTTCCTTTCACCATGGGGAAGCGGAGGTCAGAGAGAGAGACCAGGAGAGACACAGTGTAAAACAAACTTGGTGCATCTATTTCACCACTGCACAAGAGCAGCACCCATACAGAGCCAGAGGCAGATACGTGGGTCACATATCTGGTACTTCACATTGACTAGCACAGTGTAGGGTGGGTACTGGATGGGCACCCCTGGGTAGTTGCTGCCCCCTACACCTCCATCTCACATCAGCACATATGGAACAATCTGCAGCAGCCACAGACTGACGTAGGTTACTCATCTTCCCCTCCACACCCATCCCAATCCACACAGGTTGGCACAGAGACAAGGTGACCTCCAGGTGGGCAGCCCAAGGCAAACAGTGGACTGTGGCTTGGCAGAAGTTGGTGATTGGTGCCCCCTCCACATCTGTCCCACCACTGCACAATGGCAGCCCCAGCCAGAGACAGAAATGTGAGTTGCACATTTGCCACACCACACCTGGTTCTATCTAGCCTGGTGGGCTCCATGTGGGTGGAAATGGGGTTGTGGTCCAGATCTATTGGGTGGCCTGAGGCCAAAGGCACCCAACACACCATTCCCCATCTCTGCACATGTGAAGCATTTCCTCCTTCCATTCTCTTCCTGCATGGGCAGATCCTGCCAGACAAACCATGTAGAGTATTATTACTGGGTGACGCGGGAACTGGACAAGGGCCATGCAGTGGATGTCCTGTATTTGGACTTCAGCAAGACCTTTCATTGAGTGCTGCATGGGAGGTTGGGGAGAAACTGGAATATGTGGGAACAGGACCTAAAATGGTCAAATGGATCACAAACTGGCTAAAGGGGAGGCAGCAAGTGGTGGTGGTGGTGGTGGGGGGGGGACTCTCAGTGGTTAGTCCTGTACAAGTAGCAGAGTTGAGGGTCCAGGGTTCCAGTCGGACCTGCTGCTATAATGGGAGCTCAAGCCTGCCTGAATTCAACAGGACAGCTAAACTGAGTTCTCTTAATCCCAACAAATGGAGGGCTGCTGCACAGATGATTGCTACAGCCACTCAGGCACCAGCGGGGATTTAAAACAAGAGCTGGACTATGGCTGGCAGCCTGCCATCTGCCAGCTCCCTCTTCCTACACTGACTGCTTGCAGCACTTGCCCAGCTCCTCCTCTGCTGCCAGTGCCCACCAACGGTCAGTTGTGTCAGTGAGTGGCCCCTGCTGGAGTGGTCAAGCGAGCTCCTTGACTTGTTACTAGCCCTGCAACCGATACTCTCTTTTGACTGCCTTCTGTGTCTGGTTGCATTTGCCTGTTTCCAAACACCCAATAAACTTTTTCTAGTGTCTGCTTAGATACAGAATATTAAATATATCAAAATAAATTGTAACTGCTTTGAACAAGACAGAAATCTTTAAGTATGGTTGGAGAACACTGAAATCTTATCATCATTGTTTTACTTCCTTGTTGCTATTTTGTATTTTCAGGTTAAATCAAATATAAGTCATCTTTTTTTTGAGACGATAGAAGCTTTTATTATGGCTCTTTTTGGTTTGAACCATGCACACTGAAGTGTCAAAGCAGTCAGGTCACCACAATTTCAGCAGCCTTGCACCATCCCTCCGATTCTAAAAATATGTATCACAATGGTTGAATAATTGTAGGTCTATAATCATAACAAGTATACCTTTTTGTCACTATTCTTTCAAACACCTTTTATTCATTATAATTACACACTAAAACGAATGATCTTAATGAGTTTATTTAAGGTTTAATAATTTGACCTTCTGCAAATTTTAATGACTTCCAAATCCTGTAGTCATCAACCCGTTTTATCTAAACATTTCTTTGCTCAGTTCATCAATAGTCCAATAAGATTTAGAATAAAATAACTTTGGAACAAAACTGTATAAACTTTGGGTTTGTTTTGCACAAATATTACCTTCCCTCAGAGTTGAAAATGTATAGGAGATTACTTGTACATACTTTTGCATTTCTCCACACTTTTACTTCGGAAATTTGTAGAAAAAAAAAAAAATAACACTCAACAGTACAATGAGATTTAAAATAAAATAACTTTAGAACACAACTCTATAAACTTTGGGTTTGATTTTGCACAAATATTAATTTCTCTCAGAGTTAAAAATGCATAGGAGATTAGTCGTATGTATGTAACCCCCTAGGTGGCGCTATCCCAAGGGCTACTACCCCTGCCTGTCGGGCTAGTGACAGGTTAAGGGGCCTAGGTTCTATGACGGGTGCCTCCACCCAGAGGTCAGGGTCAGTAGTGGTTAAACTAGCTCGGGTACAGCCCTCTGGGACACTGTGTCCCCCCCCCCTTTTGTTCCCACTAGTGGCCCACACAATACACGGGAGTTACCTTCCCAATGCCCCACATATGAACACTTTTCACACATATAGATACCACTTACCCTCGAGACCGATTCTGCAGCACGTCTCTGAGGACCCCCATAAAATAATGTTAAACAACATACACAGCAAAAGGCAATACTGTTTCCATAAGTACCAACACCACAAACAGTATGTAGTATAATAACAACAAATCTGATTTATTTAGGGAACAGTAACACGGGAGGGGGCAATCAGGTTGATTAGTTTTGGCAAAGTTCAAATCACAGTATGGTGCACATATATATAGGGTCCAAAATGTCACTCTCTGGGTACCCAGGAAGGGGGGGGCTAGCCAGGTCCGTTGGCCGGCTGGTGCAGCTGGATGGGGCCCTGTATAAAGAAAATACATGCACAAACAAATTGTAATCCGGAGCCGGATGGCTCAGTCCACTAACACACACACCAATCAGTTGACACACTTTGATTAAATGAAGATACCCCTATTTGTACTCACAAACCCCAAACCAAGCTGAATTGAGGGGGTAGCTCTGGATGGCCAGGATGAGCAGGGCATGGAGATGAGACCCCTGTGACAGGGCCTAACTGGTTTGGAAAGCAGACGGATGCAGTCCAATTAGCTTTGAGTCCAGTTTCCAACTTCAGCTCACAACTCACAGAACAAGGGGGAAAGGTACCATGATCCCCTACAAACACTAAGCAGATTTATATGTAAAGGAATTTACTATACCAGGCAGCTGCTTCTCGATCCCGATCACAAATACTGCAAAACCTGAGAACACACGCAGCAACGGAGTCCCTGACAGGCCGATCGCACTTCTGCAAATCTTCGGTCTTCTACGGGCAAGCCTGGATCTGCACACTTCTTCCTTTTCTTTCCACAACTCGGATTCAGTCCGATTGAGCACTCGCTGACGGCTACAGGCCAACTTCAGGACCTTACACACGCTTCCCATGCTAACTGCACACCGCAGCAGAACAGAGCTCCTTCTCTTCTCACAGTCAACTCGCATCTGGATCTCCAGCATCAGTTCAGGGCATTCCCTTAGGTTACAACAGGTCCAGTTGGTGGATTCAGCTGTCAATCATTGCAGGGCTCCCTTTGTTGGTGCAAAAAAGGCGCCAAGGTCCAAACTACAATTCCCATAAGCACTAGCTATACATTCCCCTTGTAAGCCGGCTCCAGTGAGAGTCCAAATTCTGGTTGGCCCAAGCAGTCTCCATTTTAGGGCTCCCCTAAACCCAATTGGCCCAGCACAGCAGTTCAGGTCCAAAATGGAGAGGCAACACACACAGAGTTCCAGTTGCAATAAAGGCAGGTTAGATAAACCGAAATTTCACTAATGCTTTAAATGACTACAGGCAAACAGTTACATCTTTTGGATGGGCTCCCTTTGCGCTTTCAGCGACTGCAAAATGGAGCGATTACACCGTAGCTCAGGCGGGATTCGAGCAGGGAAACACCAATCCCCCTCCTTATGCATTAATTAGGTCTGCAAGCAGACACCTCTTAAAGAGACAGTATGTGGAGGCTCTACAAGCACTCACAGTGCCATTCAAACGGCTAAAACGCCGAACGCCTGCAGGCAGGGGGAGCACTTAGGCAAACTCCTAGGAGGCTTTTAGGAACCCCCATTTGTAGGGGGGGGGGGTTACACATATTTTTGTAATTCTCCATGCTTTTACTTTGGAAATGTGTAAAAAAAAAAAAAGGCAAAAATAACACTTGACCTTTTGCACAGGTCTTGACCTCCTGTAAAGGGAATGGCTTAAAACTTATTTGGGAGTCATTCAAGCGGTATCCCAAGGTCAAGATTTAGTCAACTGTACATTTAGTGCATTTTAATACTAGAAGTTGCCAAAGATGACATTATAAAAGAAATAATCAGTGGTGCAGCATAGATGCCTAAAAGGTATCAAGCCATTTCACAGACAGTCAGGGCTTCTTTATATGTGTTAGCATTGTTTTCTTCTGTGTCTTCCTTCTTCCCCATATCTGGTCAGTGTCAGCTTCACATATAGATATTGCTGGCTAATAATTACTAAAATTAATCTGCTGCTTTTTTCCTGAAAAGATTTGACGTGATCCCATCCTGAAAAGATCTAATGTGCCCAAAATAAGCAAATCATTTTATTTCAAGCTAATTTTTTCTTCATATTAAGAACTAAAAAAAATAATTGAAGTGCTGTACATTGCTAGAATAGTTTCAGGTTTGCTGTTATAAATTAAGCGTGGCAAGAGATAAACCACATATTCTTGTCTCAGCGTAGTGGTTTCAGAAATCAGGCCGTTAGAAATACAACAGGAGTTATGCCAAACAAATGTAAATATTTCTAAAAGTATAGGAGTTACTCATAACCTATCAGTATGAAAGTTGTTCAGGACAAAAACACATTTCAAATGAGCCTATTTATTAAGCCACACTAATTGTATTTTTTAAACTATGGCCATCTGAGTACCTGAATTTTCATTTTTAATCGCAATTGTCATCTTTCGGATGGCTATATTTTTAAAAAAATCTAATGAATTCAGATTAGTGACTATCCTGACTTGAAAGGTCATTTTGTCCTGAACAACTTTCATGTTGGTTGTATATTGGTAACTTGTATACTTTCCAAGATATTTATATTCGTTTGGCATGGCTCCTACTGTGTTCACTCAGAAAGAAAACAAAATGAGGTTGTTTGGAAGACCATATTTAACACACTATATTTTTTGTGTGCACCTTGAATAGTTTTAAAGATATTTAGATTTTTTTAGAAGGTGTGCACAGTTGTTCTCAAAGAACAGCAGCTTGGAATTCTGTGTCCATCATTATGAAAAGAAATAAGGGAGTATTTTTTAAACTGCCATAGGGATTTGCAGTGTTATAGGAGGATACACTGAAAACTACTAAAAAAGAAGTGTTCCACGGAAACCCCATTTCAATCTAAAGCGATATGGCTGTAGGCTCCACTCACAGCCTTAAAAAGCAGTTTGCAAGAAGGGCAGCATGTAGAATACATAAATGATACAAGAAAACAGACAATTTCCAGTTAGTTTTTCTAAATCTCTCCTAAACCCACACATGCATTCTACAGCCTAAAACTCTATGCAAAGCACAACTGGTATGCAAATTATTGTATGGGGGGGGGTGAACTGGATGAGTCTTATGTAAGTATAAACTCTATACTATTCTACAATCCATTTTCCATACACTGCCAGTACTGGCACCAAATGTACTAAAAGGTGTCAAAGCATTCCTTCTCACTAATTTCTTTACTCTCCTAATCTCACCTGCATTTGTTTATTTCCATTCTGTCTCCTGACTGTAGGACGTACTGAGTGCTCATTTCTTTGATTAGCAACACAGTACAAATGGGGGCAGTCAGCTTCTGTAATCAGTCTTAGTCACACAGGACCACCCAATACAAACTGTCAATCAGGTAGATGCCAGAACACCAGATATTACAGTACAAGAATAAACACAGCTCAACGAACTGAAGTGTCCGACCCAAGTGACAACAATGTCTTATGCACGGAGAGACACAAGATCATCAAATGCCAGGATATGTAAACAGAAACGGAACAAAAACACAAAAACAGCCCCATTGCCCTTGGAGTTGCAGTACTGAGGAACCTTCAGTCACACCTGAATATGCTACCAGTATCTGTGGCACCATGTGAACTAGAGAAAGAAACCATCCAAGCAACACTGAGTACATTAAGAAAAGCACTTTCGGGCTGCTCTGGTGGCCCAGCTTCATGCTGCTGTTCAAGTGAAGCAAGTTCTGGAGCAAGCATGGGCTGCTGCACCAGGGGCTGGTCCTGACCACATCAGCTGTGGCTCAGCAGTGCGCTGTGATCAGGGAGGACTGGAGCTGCACGACTAGTACTGCAGCAACCCCAGCAGTGGGCCAGGGGAGCTTGCTCCATCTGCAGGGACATCAATGCGTGTAACCGAGGCCCAGATAATGGTGCACAGCAGGGAGGAGGGAGAAAATCGGGGACAAAAAACACAGCACCACCTATATAACAGCCTGGATTTCCTGGATCCCCTGGGTCCTAGTGCCTACTGTCACTGCATCGTAGCTCAGTTGCTGAGCTGCTGGGGCAAGCCTCCTCTGGGGCCCCCTGCCACAGGGACTAGCCATGGGGATGCCAGCTGGGGGAGACCTATGGTGAGCCAGGGGACCAATGGGCCTGATACAGGTACATCCCTGGGGCCAGGGTAGATACCTGGCGAAGCATGGCTTGTGGAGAAAATACAAATAGAAAAAAAGAACACTTTCAGCAAATATTAAAGACTAATACAGTTGTTTCTAATTTCTTTGAATATGCCCTGATTAAAGCATGGGGTCTATTCTTGTCATGGAACCAGAAAATTCTGAACACTGGAGACAATACCCAAGGGAGAGATCATAACAACATATTACAATGCCACCACTCCTTCAACGAAGAATTCAGTCCATTACAAACCACTGTATGGGGAACCATTACAGTTTTGTTCATCTATTTATTTTTTTATTTATTTCTGTTTTACCAGGAAGATAGACTGGATCAAAAGGATCCAATTTCAGCCACACCTGTCGAGAGGATACAACATAAAGAGTGTCACAATACATACAAAAATTACAAAAAAGTACAATATCAATAAAATCATGGAAAAAAATAATTGTGTACACATATTTACAATTGTGTCTACACGTGCCAGAGCAAACACTGCACACAAAGAAAATCAGATGTAATCTAGATTAACTGGCCTTTACACAACAAACAGTTAGCTATGTTTCATTTAAAAATAGAATACTTTAGCCGGCCCGGTGGTGCCGAGGGTTGAGGCGCTAGACGCCACACCTTGCTCCAAGCTGGCGACCCGGGTTTGGGAACTAGCTCGGGCCCCCGGGGGTTGGCCGGGGAGATAGGTTGGAGCGTCCGACGACAGCCTCGCCTCTCCGGGGGTGGGAGGGGGGGTGGAGGGCCCTACAGTCTGGCAAGCGTGACCCCTGGCAGAGGCTGGGGGGCATGACAGCAAGCTGCAGCCACTGGGGCATGATTGGTCACAGGCGTAGGTCTGGGACCTATCAGCTCCAGGGGCAGCTCCTTCATAGAAGGAGGGGGGGAGGGACGCTGCAGACAGCGTGTGCGCCTTGACGTATGGGCATGCAACGTCCCACAGAAAAAGGGGAAAAAAAACTCTAGAGCTGGGAAAATGGAATGCTGAGCCGGGTCCCATTGTGCCAGTGCCTGCCTGCAGTCCCGGACCCTGATAAGGACCACAAGATTCGGGGGTTGGCCCCTACCCTGACCCCGCCCAGGGGGACTCCGAGGCAGGATGGAGGGACCGCGGGTTGTCAGGTAAGGCACTAGGCAGGGACAGCCTTAATTGGCGTCTCCAGATGACGCGACTCTGAGGGAAGTAGATGGGGAAAAACAGAAATTAAAAAAAAAATTTAAGAAATAATGGAATACTGATTTATCAATTTCCTTTTGAACTAATTTATTTAAAACCTTAAGACCATATGAAGAGAAAGATCTTTCAGTTGACAAGACATGCCTATCCTAAAGTTTTAAATAAATTAGTTCAACAGGGTATTGATATATCAGTAGAGTATTCTATTTTTAAACAAAACTTGTGAACAGCTGCAGTATGTCGACTCCAAACAATACAAGACGACAGATAATTTATCAAATATGTTTGTTTTTTGAAAATCTCTCAAGGGTATATGCATCCATCCCAAAGCCCAAAACCTGTGTGAAGCATCATGGGAATGCAAATCCATGAGAGTGTGTGTGTGTGTGTGTGTGTGTGTGTTGGGGAGGGGTAAGCTGTTTATCAAATATCTTAACCGGCACTACACCATTCTTCTGACCATGTCAGTACTCAGACCTCACCACAGCCAACTCAAACACACAAAATTTAACTATATACTTATTTATTTAGATTTTGTTGACTAGGTAAGTACACTAGACAAGACATTTGCCTATTTTCAGGTACGACCCAGGAGAGTACAATAAAATACAAGTTCATACAGAGGGCAATGTGATATAAGTAAGGCATTACACAGAATCATATAGACACCAACCGCGGGGGCAAGGAGTAAGGTGCAACATCTGTGTCATTCTTAGGTGCCCATGCCTGGGTATCATGACCCAATGTCCAGGGGGGTATACCCCTCCTGTCTCTCTGCTGTAGCTTGCTGTGTCTTTAAGGACACAGATACAACACGTAGCCTGGTCCCCTTGTGGCTGTAAGGGGATCAGTGTAATCACTGATGCCATGTAAATGCTACTAACTTGCTATTACATTGTGTAGGGGGCAGTATAGCGTAGTGGTTAAAGCACTGAGCTGGAGACCTGGGTTTGAATCTCATCAGCCCACACTTGTATACTGTGTAACCCTGAACAAGTCACTTAACTTCCTTGCACATCCAGGTCGCACCTGGAAACAAGCTCTGGCTTAGTATGCCTTTCCTGGTTACACAATTTCCCATTTCCCTTTCCTTGTGTATCCGTGCCCTGCTGGCTCAGGATCTGTAAATGTTGATGCTGACTGGGCAACTGGTATGGTTTCTGTCGGGTCTCCAATCGTGTAATCCCCTCCCACCAACTGGTGTTGTGCACTGCACCCTGCAAATAAATGCTGGGGTTCTGCAAACAAGTTTATAGCCTCAAGTGTGGTACCCTGTGTCCCGTGTTTCCTGAAAAGTGGAACAGAGCTTAACTGAATTCAAATGTGCTGCAAAATATAATAGCTGTTTCAAATAAAAATAAAATATCTGATGTAATTATCCCGAATTACCTTACCAAGATCTGTTTACAGTATAGTGCAAATAAAGACTTTCTTTGGATCAGCTAAAGGTGGCCCCATAGAAGCAGTGATGCTGGGAAGCAGAAATCCCAGAGACCAAGCAGCTGAGATCAAGTACATCTAAAAGTGGACAAAGCTACGGAGCCTGAAGGTATACACCCAAGGGAACTCAGGGAGCTCACGGTGGTACTGGCTGCACCTCTCGGACAGTCCTTTTCAACAACTCACTGGAAACGTGTGGTAAAAACATTTGAGGAGGGAAGATGTAGTCCCCACTTCACAGAAGTGGTAGCAAGGAGGAGGCTGGCAACTACAGGCCTATCAGTCTGACTTCAGTGGTGGGGAAGCTAATGGAGTCACTGCTAAGAGAAAGATTGTGGAATATCTTTAAGACAATAGGTTACAAGATCTGAAGCAACATGGTTTTACGGGGAGGGATCATGTCAGACAAATCTGATTGATTTGACTGGGTGAACAGGGAAATAGATCAGAGTGGGGCAGCGGATGTGTCCTACTTGGATTTCAGTAAGCCTTTCAACACTGTTATACATAGGAGGCTCATAAAGGAACTGAGCGGCTTAAGGGTGGATCAAAAGGTGGTAAACTGGGTTACAAATTGGTTAAAGAATAGACGGCAGAGGGTGGCAGGAAACGGAAATCACTCCAGGGAAGGGATGGTGACCAGTGGGGTGCCACAGGGCTCAGTACTCGGACCTGTCCTCTTTAATGCCTTTATAAGTGACACTGTATATAAGTTGGAAGGAGAGGTCTGTTTCTTTACGGATGACACCAATATCTGCAATGTGGAAAGAACATGCAGAGACATCTGGAAATCTGAAGAGTTATTAAGGGCATGGCAACTGGGTTTCAATGTAACAAAATGTAAAATCATGCACTTGGGGCACAGAAACCCAGAAGCGGAATACAAAAATGAGAAATTAAGTACTGATGGCTACCAAACTGGAAAGCAACCTGTGAGTAATCATATCTGATGACCTCAAGGTTGCTAAGCAGTGTGACAAGGCAGTGGATAAGTCCAGCAGGATACTGGGGTGCACAGGGAGGGGTATCACCAACAGAAGGAGTAAGGTGGTGTTGCCACTGTATAGATCACTGGCGAGACTTCACCTGGAGTACTGTGTCCAGCTCTGGAGACCACATCTCTGGAAAGACATAGACAGAGTGGAGGCAGTCCCGAGAAGAGTAACTAAAGTAGTGAAGGGTCTGCATGAGAAGTCCTATGAAAAGAGACCAAAAGACCTCAATATGTACACCCTGGAAGAAAGAAGGGAGAGGGGGATATGATAAACATATAAACACCTCATAGAGGTAAATAAGGTACTGGAAGGGAGCATTTTTCAGAGGAAAAGATGCATGAGAACAACGGGGTAGGCAATGAAGCTGGCAGGGGGTAAAATTCAAGAAAGATGAGAGGAAGTACTTCTTCACTGAAAGAGTTGTGGATGCCTGGAGCAGTCTTCCGGAGGTGGTGGAGGGTGCAAAAACAGTGGTGGGCTTTAAGCATGCATGGACAGGCACAAGGGAATCTTTTTTTTCCAATTTACATTTTTAGGTATTTTTCCGCCCATTTTCACCCTGCCCCTTCCACGGGGAGGCACACGTGCACACTGCATTCCGAGACACCCTCCCGACTTGCTGCCCCTTCCAGACCTCCACCCGGTAGCAGCAGAACTACAAGGGTGGGGGGCGACAACCTCCCCGGGACAGGAGAACTGCAATTAGGCTGCTCAGGCCTGCCCCGCCCCCCCCGTGCCGGCACCCCAACACCCAGAGGTCATTCCTGAACCTGGGTCGCCGGCATAGTGCAAGGTAAGGCATAATGCCATAGCCCTCTGTGCCACTGGGCTGGTTCAGGCACAAGGGAATCTTAGTGAAAAGTGAGGGGGAGCCTTGAAGTGTCTGTGGGGACAGTATAGGCAAGAAAAAAAATGCACAGACTGGGTGGGCCAAGCAGTCCTTATCTGCTGTCAAATTCTATGTTTCTATGTAAGCAGCAGCACCATGCCACTCAGGGATTAAAAGAAGAGTGGAAGGAAGTCTTCCCGCAAGAGGCACAGTGCAGCGTAGCTGAGCAGTTCACTGGTGTGGTACAGGGACTTAAGCAGATGGCACCCTAGTGGTCACACCTACAGGGTGTGAAGCAACCAGACCCAGAACGGCAGGCAGCAGCGTAACTCCCAACGACCAGTTACATCTCAATACCCTAGATACAGTAGTCGTTTCTAGGCTATAAGCAGCCCCATGGGGGTGTCTATATAAATAAACACTAGTACTTGCAGCACACCATGCTTTATAGACTTTCGAACTTGGAATCCTTCTAATGTAGTGGGCACAACTATATCTAAAGAAAAAGGATCTGGATATTGCTTATGAGATAACTGCAATGAATGAGTGGGATAGGCGCATGGGAATTATCAAGCTAGGGCGAAGGGTGGGGGACGTGTAGTATCTAAGGTACCTTAAGCATTAAAAAGAGGAATTGGGCAGACTGGATGGGCCACAAGGCCCTTACCTGCCGACAACATCTATGTCATTTACATCTTTTATCAAATAAATGATTGAAAACTTTAATTAAAAAGTTAAGAAAGCAGCCATAATCTTGAACTGTACCAAAGAGAAGACAAGACAGCAAGAGGCATTACAACCCCATCACCTGACACCTAAAATGCACAGAACCCCAACATAGTGAGATGAGAGAGTGAGCTTGCTGTTTAGAATAATTTCCATACGATTTCACAGCCTCCCTTTTGTTGTGTAAACATTTGATATACCATAGCAGCTAAACCATCAATATGAAAAAAACTGTTAAACTGCACTGTTGTCAAAAAATAATGCAGCACACTTTAGACTATGTTGTACAAATTTCTAAAAAGCATGAAACAAACAACTGGCATGTGTGTATAGTGAAGAAAGGCGGTGCGCTAAAGTTCAGTACATAAAAACCACAACAACCCGATACACTGTAAATGGACAGTTCTTGCAGGGCAGCAGAAACTTGGACATCTACAAACAACTTACACTTCTTCTACGCTTTGGGATTTAGCCTCCTGTACCAGATAAACTGTCGCAAAGCTGCCACTTCCAATTTTTTTTAGGATGGTGTATCTCCCTGCAATGACGGACCGAGGACAAAACAGCTGTTCAGAATCCGCAGACAGATGGTCAAGCCCCGGCGCTTCCATGATTTCGGTTTCAACTGTTGTTTCCATCTGCGGAAAAAGAATCATGTTTACTCCGCCTGCCTAGATGAGTCAGTATCATTGGAATAGCATTTTCTCCCTGTAATTGCATTTTTAGGATTTAAAGTAATTTTGTATTCTGTATTCCCCTTTCCCCTCTCCCTCAGGTCGCACCTGGAAGTACAGTGCCTTCAGAGAGAATTCACCCCCCCCTTGGATTCTGTCACATTTTGTGATGCTGCAAACTCAAATTAAAATACACTTATATGGGATTTTTTTGTCACGTACTGTATCCACACAAATTACTCTTTAATATCAAAGTGGAATGAAACTTCTGGAATTTTTTGTACATGTAATTTAAAATAAAAACCTGAAATGTCTTGATTTGATAAGTATTCGCCCTCTTTGCTATGATACTCCAAACTGAGCTCAGGTGCATCCAATTTCCTTGTGAGATCACTCTAAAACTTGAATGGAGTCCACCTGTGGTTAGTTCAAATGGTTGACATGATTTCAGAGGAAATACACCTGTCTATATAAGGTCCCACTGTTGACAGTGCATATCAGAGCAGAAACTCTACCATGAAGACCAAGGAGCTGTCCGTAGAACTCCGTGATAGAATTGTGAGGAGGCATAGATCTGGGGAGGGGTATAAAAACATTTCTAGGGTGTTGAAAGTTCCCAGGAGCACAGTCAAGTCCATCATTAGGAAATGGAAAGATTACGGAACCACCCAGACTCTTCCTAGAGCAGGCCGTCCTCCCAAACTGAGCAACTGGGCAAGAAGGACCTTGGTCAGGGAAGTGACCAAGAACCCAATGACCACCCTGACAGAACTACAGAGTTCCATGGCTGAGATGGGAGAACCTGTCCAGAGGACAACAATCTCTGCAGCACTTCACAGATGTAGCCTCTATGGGAGAGTGGCTAGACGGAAGCCACTCCTGAGAAAAAGCCACATAATAGCATGCCTGGAGTTTGCAAGAAGGCACGTGGCAGACTCTGAGACCATGTGGCAAAAGATTCTCTGGTCTGATGAAACAAAGATTGAACTCTTTGGCCTGAATGCAAAGCGCTATGCCTGGCGCAAACCGAACACAGCTCAACACCGTAACACCATCCCTACCATGAAGCATGGTGGTGGCAGCATCATGTTATGGGGATGCTTTTCAGCGGCAGGGACTGGGGCACTTGTCAGGATAGAGGAACAATGAATGGAGCCAAATACAGGCACATCCTTGAGGAGAACCTGCATCAGTCTGCAACAGACCTTGGACTGGGGCAAAGATTTACGCCCAACAGGACAACGCACCCAAGCATACAGCCAAAGCAACACTGGAGTGGCTTCAGAACAAGAAAGTTAATGTCCTTGAGTGGCCCAACCAAAGCCCAGACTTGAATCCCATTGAGAATCTGTGGAAAGACTTAAAGATTGCGGTTCACCGACGCTCCCCATCCAACCTGACGGAGGCTGAGCAAATCTGCAAGGAAGAATGGGCGAAAAACCCCAAATCCAGATGTGCAAAGCTGATACAGACATACCCAAGAAGACTCAAAGCTGTAATTGCTGCCAAAGGTGCTTCTACAAAGTATTGACTCAGGGGGTGAATACTTAAGTAAAGAAGATATTTCAGTTTTTAATGTTTCATAAATTTTTGTTACACAATAAAAATATTTTTGCCCCTTTAAATTGTTGAGTATGCTGTGTGAATCAAGGGGGGAAAAATCATTTCAATGCATTACAAATTCTGGTAGTAACACAACAAAATGTGACAAAATCCAAGGGGGGTGAATACTTTCTGAAGGCACTGTAAGCCTCAGCTCAGTGTGCCTTTCCTAGTTACCACTTTTTAAATAAATAAAAATAAAATGTATACAACATATTTACCATGGCTGCAGTCAAACAAGTTTATTTTTCCATTCTTTGTTTACCCTCCTGCCACCGACCTACCCATTTATAGCCAGTCCCTCTGTTTTCGTCACCCATCTTCTCCAGATACTTAGCTCTATTCACCACCATACCGGGCCCTTCATGGTTGCCCTCACTCTCCTAGAGTTCCAGATCCAGCGGGGGAGGGGCCTGGTCAGCGGTGTGAGGTTTGTGGGGGACTGCCTGCCATCTTGCACGGTCCTAGTTGTTTCACTTTTTTCTGCTTTTCCTTGGGATGTTGCCATTGAGGCCGCTAGGGCACATGCACCCACACTGTGCATGCCTGCAGGCCAACGGCAGGCAGCATCCCCTCTCCCCATCTGAGCAACTTCTGCTGCTCTGCCACTGGAGGCCACCCAGGTGGCAGTAGTGTTACAGAGTTCGCCACCCTCCCTACCCAAAGGACTGTATCCCCTGAAACACTCAACCCTCACCTCCCCCGCCTCGTCCAGTACCCAACATCCTGGGTTCATTCTCAGACCTTGGATGTCAGCATTGCAATCTACAGCCCTACTGACAGACTCAGGAGATACAGCACCTCATTTTCAAGGGGGGTCCCTGAGGCACTACAGCAAACACAGTAAAATAGTTCTACATAAAAGGTAAACCAAGAAAACAGTACAAGTTGGCCACACCAATGGCCCAGTGACCCGACTTTGGAAGCGAACTTAGAATGCCATTTTGGGATGCAGACCATACCACAGTAGTTGCCATTCAGCACTGTGCTGCAATTGGAGGGATGGTGTCAGGCACCCGGTGCTGCAGTGATCCCTGTGGGGGCCTGGGGAGCTTGTTCCCTCCCCAGAGTATAACTGTGTGCCACCAGGCTGCACCCATGCTGGGGGAGGGCAGATGGAAGAAAACCAGAGAGAAAACTCCATACACCGTCTGTACAGTGCTGGGGTTCCAGGACTCCCCCAGGTCCTAGCGCCTGCTGACACTGAACCCTCACCCACCTGGCGGACTGCCTCAGGGAGGAGGATGGCCCTCTCCCCCCCCCCCCAAAGCTTCCACCATGGAGGGGAAGCTGTGAGAGACACTGGGGTGGTCATGGGACCCAGGGGGATGAGGGAGCTCCAGGCCTAAATAGCGTATATCCATGGGAAAAGGGTATATCCCTGATGGTGCAAGACTAATGAGAAAAATCTCTATGGTAAAAATACAGTACAAGTAAATTACAAATATACATGCCTAACCAAGTTTCAATATAGAATGTAAACACTGGACAGTTTGTAAATCAAGTGTAACACAGACCCTTTTCTGAAAGCTCTACCTGTGCTGCCTACCCCTCTAGTGGTACAGAAAAAACTAAGTGGTGATAACAGAATTCTCATGTGCTAGGCCAGCCAGCTAGCGCAGTAGTAAGGCTCTTCCTGAGACACCAACATCCCAGGTTCGAACAGACCCCCGAGTCAGAGGGCTTTTGCCTACACAATCGACATCCCAGGTTGTGGAACGGATCTATGAGTCAGAGGGGCTGGCCATGGGGGAGATGAACCAAGTGTCCAAGAGACGCTCTTCTTCTCTATGGGAAGGGGAGCAGAGTGCCTAGCGCATGGCTGACCTCTGGCGGAGGCCAAAGAAGCAGCTGCTGGCACCTACACAGTTGCTGGAGGTGGGACAGAGGTCGGCGTATGCACCCCGACATCACTGCACATCACGCCTCCTGGGGCAAAAATGGCAGAAAACTGGGCCAAGCGGGATGCCATCTGCCTCACGCTCCAGGTTACTCACCACTGCCCGTAGCACCACCAGAGATGAATCCTCACATCCAATGGGAGAGTGAATCCCCTCCTGTAGGCCCCGCCCTGGGGGGCAAGCCAGGGTGTAACCTCGGGATGAAAGCAGGTGGTTGGGCTCCATCCCATGGCCCCGCTCTTGGGGGCAAGCCACAGCATATCTGCAGCTTGGGCAAGTCTGCGCGGGGGAGTGACAGGGTTGGGCGCAGGCCTGGGCTGACGGGGACTGGTCCTGGAAGGAGTAAAGAAAGTATAGCAAATTTAACCCCCCCTCAGAAAAATTAAAAGATTTCTCATGTGCTCAAGGTTCTATGCTGACTGTCAGTTTTGGCATTACCAGTAGCCTAGGAGGAGTGTTTATTACCAATATGTATTATCTCCTCACTGACAACGTGGAGTGAGACAGAAAAGCAATGGACAGTCTGTTTCAAGTGCAATCACACTACTGCCTTAAAAATAAACAGTTTTGATGCTCCAAATTGCTCATTGTAGCTGGTCTACTGCTACATAAAACAAGCAATGCAACTGCCTGAATTTTTAAATAACATGATTTAGGAAGGGATGGAAAGATCAGCTGGTCGTGAAAGCAGTCAGATTTGGCCTAGTCAGCTTCTGTACGTGTTAAAATGCCCCTCACAATAGTGCAGGGTAGCCCCAAATTATGCTTTTCACCTAAAAGTAAAGATATTCCTTTTGACCCAGCCCGTTGGCGCAGTGGTTGTATTTCTGCTTGCGACGCCAGTGACCCGGGTTCGGGAATGGACCCAGGTCAGAGGGCTGGCCGGGGCAGAAGGATGGGGCATCCTGTGGACCGCTCTCCTTCTCTGGGGGGGGGAGGGGAGAGTTGGGAGCACGTCCGGTGCTCGGCGGACCCCTGGCGGGGGCTGGGGGGGTACCGCAGCAACCAGCATCTGAATGTGCTGGGAGGTGGGGCGGATGCTGGACGTCACTGCATGTCCTTGCCTCCAGAAAAGAAGAAAAAAATCACCCCGATTGCTCTCAATGATGCCGCCCCCGGCTCCTGGTCTCGATACCTCTCCGTCGCACCATTCCCCAACTGAGTTATGGCTCCACGGACATCACTGCAGGCCCTGAACCCTGCCCAGGTGGGGAACCAAGGAGGCAATGTCGGGTTCACCGACACCTTTCCCCGTCGAAGATGGGCAGATAAGTGGTGCCATGGCCCCGCCCTGGGGGGTAAGCCAGGGAGTATCGGTAGGTGGTAGGCAGTCATTAGGGAATGAGGCAGGAGCACGGAGTGGGGGTTGAAGACCGAGCACTAGGGGCAAAAGTACACTAAATTAAAAAAAAATGCATATATATATATATATATATATATGTGTGTGTGTGTTCCTTTGGGCATTGTATAGTAATTTCAGTTTATCTAACAATCCTGCCCCCCGTCAGCATTTTCTAAACAGCGGACACTCAGGGCGCATGCAGAACCTCCTGTGGCTGACATCAGAGCCAGGGATCAGCCACAGGAATCTGTACAGTGTGTCCCAACAGACACAGGTAGTGCAGCTTTGGGTCAGGCGACCCCTCACTTTTGTAGCTGAAAGGTCAGACATTGAATTTTGACTCCCCACATTTCAGTCAGTGGAGCAGTATTAAAATGACACTGGTGGGATTTCTCCAATGACAGCAGGGTGTCTGCTTTTAAACGTTTTAGTACTCAATACAAACTGAAAATCCAGACAACCAAAAATTATACATTTTTGGAAAAACAATGTACTATTTTGTTTTACTGTTGCATGACTTGCACTGCTTAGTTATTTTTGCCTTCCTTTCTCCTCTCACACGTCGTCAAAAGACGCAATACCTGACCCAGTCCTGCTTTGAATATCATGAATAACCCATGTATTTCTGTTAATAAATCATAGATTATTCATCAAAATATGTGGATTACTCATGATTATAAAAAGCTAAGTAAGATGACTAAACTATATTCAAGCAGACAATTATTTTCACAGTGCCCCATGCTAAGGTGTTCTATGCAATTCAGACCCCCCCCCACACACACTTTTTGGTATGCTCCTCTGCCACTGCCAACAGAGCCGTCCCAGTGTCACACTGAGATCAAAGGACAGTCAGTAATTCCCTCTCCTCCTTGAGGACCGGGGTGGTGGCCTCTAAGATGAGCAGGTTGTGTACTGCCGGACAGACCACTTGTCCCCCGACAGAGTCTTTTTGGAGGGATGAAATGTGAAATAAGTGAGGAGGCGGGAACTGATAAAACTCTATGAAGTAACCTTTTGAGACGATGTGGAGAACCCACGTGGTGTTTGTCTACCACTGTAGGAAGGGCCAGATCCATTCCAAAGCAATCCCCATGGAGTGCACCTGGACACCATCAGAACTGTCCTTTTGGGTTCTGTCTCCTGTGGGAAGGGCCTGACTTCAGAAATTTCCCTATGTGGTGTAACTTTGCTGTATTAAGTGCTTGAAATTAGAGGAAGCATTTCCAGGAAAAAGACTGATCTGAGTGACAGCCAATCTCCCTTTGATCCAGAACCCCACCCACACAAGCCTGTGAGAGGAACCTGAACCTTGCAAAACTTGTGGAAGTCCTTCATAGCTTTCTCAAGGGGCTCCCTACAGAGGGCAAACCCTAGAAAATGTATCTGGGCCAGCTGGAACTGGGAGGTTTGATCCAAGACTTGAGCCACATATTGCTGCGGGCTAGGACCATGCCTGGTGCTGCCTGAACTGCCAAAGTGACCATGAACTGAGGCCGTGTCCTCAAGCAACAAAATGGCCCTAGACAGGTCCTGCTGGGTTGTCCGAATCCGTGTACTCTTCCACCTGCCCCTATCAATAAAACCATGACAGTCTGGGGAGCAGGATGACTGCAGTTCTTAGGTCAGACAATATGGCGGGTGGATTCTTTCCATAGGGTTTGGAGAGGGGCTCAGTCCCCTGCACCCCCATGACTATACAACAACACCGGGATGCCACATTTGTGCCCCAAGAACCTCTAAAACAAGGTTCCCTGACCTCTGCATTTGGCAGTGGGGAAGGGGGATTTTGCAACATACCTCTTAACGGTTTTTGCCTCAAAATTATCCTCTGCCCTTTCTAAAATCTGTGCTTCTGTGATTGGACAATAGGGATATCAAACATTAAATTTACAGACTTGTTCTTCTTCAGAGAATGCATTTTTGCATTTTACACTAACCCCTTAGTCTACCATCTTTCGGCGTGGATGTCGCCAGTTGTTAAAACGAGTCCCTGGTCTTTGGTCCTTTATCCCAAATTTTTGTAAGACTTGTTTCTGAACCGCTCCGGGTCGTACCTGTCAAAAAAACCATTCAGCTGCCCAGCTTACTGTACCAGGTAAACAAAAAACAGCTTAATGACCCAGAAGGTTGAGTGGCATGCTTTGCAAACCCTACGAATCTTGAGAATCAAGATCCTTGCATCTTCCCTACTGTTATGCACATGCATGCAAATCTAATGCAAAAGCACAATTTTCAGCAATATAACTATAATACATTACGTACGGATTGACCCGGCGCGGTACGTTACTCTACCGATGTGCTAGTAGCTCGCACACAAATCGCAAACAACAACCTGCCTGTTGGGTTGCTCACCTGCAGCAGGCGAGAAACAGCACCTCTGGGCAGGTGGGAGGGGGACAGGAGCCACCACTGCGATCCCGGCTGGGGGACGTTCAATCCTTGTAACGCAACTGTAATAAAATTAGTGCGCGTATAACGACCTATTAGATCTGTCTGATCTCGTGTCACACTATTTTGTCACAGTTAGCGTGCTAACGGATTTAATGACAGAGCGAGGAGCCTCTAGTTTATTTTTCCTATATGCAAGCTCCTCCCCGCCCCAGACGGCAGAGCGACTGGTTGAGAGACCGCGTTGCCACCATGGCAACCGGGACAGCGCTGGCTCAACGCCAGCAGGTGTAGAACCCAAGTAGCAACTGTGGTAGCGCACGTGGGTGCAGAGTTACTGAGCTGAGAAAGTCTGACACGAGCCAAGGGGGTTTGCTGGCAGGGTTTGGAGCTCACAAGCGCCAGTCTTTTGTTTATTTATTTAGGTTTTGTTAACCAGGTTAGTACAAGACAAAACTTTGCTTATTTTCAGGTACGACCTGGGAAAGTACAGGAGATTTACATACAAAGCACATTTTGGACAACATGGTACATAATAGTGGGAGGATTACAAGTCATAGGACATCATGATACAAGTTAGGAAATACTCAAATGTCACATGCAGAACATCTTAATTTAGAAAACACAAATACAGGTCATAAGGCAACTTTTAATTAGAGTAAGTACAACAGAGTGAAAGGGCATGTGCCAGTGCTAAGGACCTTACCTGTGAAGCAACCAAGGACAAAGTCAATGTGCTTTGAGGGAGAGAGCCAGTTTAGTTTGTTGTAGAGATCACAGTGGTGAGTGAGCCGAGGGGCCACTAGAGCGAAGCGACAGACATTATCGTAGGCAGTCGACCACCTAGAGAGAGAGAGAGATGGACCTTAGTGGTGGTAGCAAACAACAGGAGCCCGTGGCATGGCGAGGGAAGAAGCATACCTCTGGCAAGTGCAATACGTGCAGCCAGAGTGAGGTTATTTTTTGCTCTATAGGCCATACCCAGTTTACAGTTGACAGGTTTGCATGTGTTCTGGATATGGCGGCCAAGGTCAAGCTGCAGATCCAGCGTTACCCCAAGGTATTTGAAATTGTCCATGACTGGGATCGGGACACCCCCCTTTCCAGAAACACAGAAAGGCACTGGGGAGGCCTTAATCTTAGCCCAGGACCCAAAGAGTATGGCCTGGGTTTTTTTTAGATTAAGGACTAGTTTATGGTTCCGGATCCATGTCTGGATATTACTTAGGTCAGCACTCAGGTGGCAGTTAATGTCCCCCACCTCTGGGGAGTGAGACAGGATGACCAGATCATCTGCATAGAGGATTGGTTTACAATGAGCAACGGCTGTGGGGAGATTATTAACAAAAATGGAGAAGACCAGGGGTCCAAGGACGGAGCCTTGGGGAACCCCCATGGTTACTGGGATGGGGCTTGATAGCTCTTTACCATATTTTACCCGCTGCATTCTGCCATGCAGATAGTTGGAGAACCAGCTGAGAGCAGCAGAGGATAGTCCAATAGATCTTAGCTGTGTTGATAGCATGGCATGGTCAACCAGGTCAAAGGCCTTCGAGAGGTCTATAAAGATAACCCCCAAAAGTTTGCCTTGGTCCATGGCCTCTCTTATCCAAGATGAAACAGTAACGAGGGCTGAGGATGTACTATGCCCCTTCCTGAACCCGTGCTGTACGGGAGACATTATGTCATGTGATTGTAGCTACTCTGAGAGTTGTCCTGCCACAACTTTATCCAGGAGTTTGCTAACCGCTGATAGGATAGATATGGGGCAATAGTTCTCTATCAGTATAGGGTTTCCCTGTTTAAGGATTGGGCATAGTCAGATAGTTAGATGAGGATGCACCTGGTTAGGTTATTGTCGCCTACAAAGCCCAGGCTGTCAGGGCGGATCTAGTCAATAAGATGTGATTAAGAGAGGGCACCCCCAAATCTAAGAAGCAATATTCTAAAACAAGAAAAAGATCGTGAAAGTACGTACATACTTGCAAAGTAGCTGAAGTGGTATTGATTTTTTTTTTAATTTCTATTTTTCCCCTCCTACTGCCCCACAGAGCCGCACCATCGGGAGTCGCCCATTAAGCCTGCCCCTACCAATGCCTACCTTGCAACCTCCGGTTCCTCCATCCAGCCTCAGCAAACCCCCCAGTCAGGGTCGGGCAGCCCCCGAATCCTTCAAGTCTTGTCAGGGTCCTTGGGTGGCAGGCAGGCACTGGCACATCGGGACCCGGCTCGACACTCCATCTTCCCAGCTCTGAGGGGTGATTTTTCCTGTTCTTTAAGGGACATTGCCAGCCCCTGACGTCAAGGCGCAAGTGCCGACGTCCGCAATGTCCTCCCCCTTAGACAATACAGCCCCTAGAGGTGATTGGTCTGCAGGCCTCCACCCACGACCAATCAAACCCCTGAGGCGCAGACGCACTGTCATGCCCCCAGCCTCCGCCAGAGGTCACAGTGCACCTGGGTTGAATCCCCATCCTCCCCCTGGAGAAGGTGAGCCGTCTGACACTCAGCCATTCTCCCTCCGGCTCCCTGAGTCCGCTTCCGAATTCAGGTCACCGGTGTGGTGCAAGGTGTGGCATCCAGCGCCCCAACCCTCAGCGCCACCGGGCTGGAGTAATATTGATAACAACCACAAGCAGGCAGCTAAGTAGGGGGGTAGGAAGACAAGGGCAGACTTGATGGATTGTAAGGTCCCCGTCTGCTGACAACTTCTATGTTTCTAACCAAACAGCAGAAAGGATACCTTGGGTAAGAAAGCAATAACCCAGAGCAGTTATTGGGGATTAATCAACTTCCGGGTCTGTTGCGAGGCATGAAGCTGCAAGCAGAGTGTCCTCACAGCACCTGGGGTGTTGATCAATCCCCAATAACGGCACACCCTGGAGTGGGTTATTGTGCTTATAGCATGGGCACAAAAAGGCGTCACAGTAAAAAAGGACACAGGCGCAACTTGTAGAAAACGTGGGACCTTGATTTTGTGTCCTTCCACGATACAGTCATAGTACCACAGTTTACTATGTGTTCTTACACTTTCAAGATATAGTGCCAGTACTACTACAACGTTATGTGCAGCATTATACAGCCATGAATTGGTGATTGTATAGAGATTAATAGATGGGTAGCCAGTTATAAGGAGGATTTTACACCCCCCGAGGGATGGTATGCCATATAAACCCCGAGAGTGAAGCTCGAGGGGTTTATTAAGGCATCCCACCCCGAGGGAGGCTGTAAAATCCAAGTTTTAACTGGCTACCCATGTTTTATTTTGCATAATTTCTGGTTTCTATTTTGTTGCCTCTGCAACTTACAGTTTTACTTAGAAAAGAGAATATCGTTATAACTAGCTGGTTAGAATGACAGAATTATAACAAGCTTTTCCTATGTTAAAAAATAGAAACCAGTTATTATAGGTATGGTTATGTGGAGAGCAAGTCATTGTCACACACACTGCTCGGTCTCTGTACGCCCTTTGAAGTAGCACTCGTGCAGGAATGGTCTGGCATGCACCATGATCTGCTGTGGGGGCCTCTTCACCACTTTCTATTCTCCGCACTGATGGGAGCCAACCTTTGCCTCACTGAGTGCTGCTGTCGGAAGGGATGTGTGTGCTCGATAGGCACTGCGCCCAGCACTGACAGCTACTGCTGGTATATTTGTCAGTGACTTTGCTCAGACACGTAAAGCAGCACTGCGAGGAACGGGCATGTAGGTGAGGGACCTCTCACAACATAACTGTGAGTCACAGCAACATGTTGCACTCCATAGAATAAGTTGGTCAATGCCCAGACGCAGTAGATGATAGGGAGCAGGACCGACCGGCACAGTCACACTGTCCAGATCTATGGGGCTGGCGCATGGGGAGAGACACATTGGCGAGGGTCCGCTTCTGCTGCTGTACAGACTGCAACATCCATTGGTAAACGACCGTCCGTCTGACACCAGCAATATCGAACGGGAGCCTCACACTTCATTACCGGCGGTGGCAAGCTGACATGATGACCACATGGGTGGGTGACACTGAGCTGGCTCCACATGGAGAGCAGAGACGAACCAGCTGAGTGACACTGTCCGTTTGGACACTTCTGATCCATAGGGCAGGTGAGTGGGGAGAGCTATGGGGAGCAGAGACAAATGGCTGACTCACACTGTCCTCTTGGACACTCGAGATCCATGGGGCAGGCAGGTGGGGGAGGGAAAGTATGAGAGAGATCACCGAGGGGTACTGGTCGGTTCTGCTGCTGAACTACACGCGAGTGCTATTGAGGACTGCTCACATGTATATGGTGAGTGGCTGTACAAACATGGTCACCAGCAGTGATTGGCCGGCTGATAGTAGGAAGGGCAAGCATCAGAGTCAGAGTTCACGACCGGCAGGCTGCCACTTATGGTGACTGCATGGCGGGGGAAGATTGCACAGGCTGTCAGGCACTGTGTCACTGTCGGCTACTGTTACCCAACTGCAGTTTTCTCGCTATGGTCCACAACTGCTGCATGACATGTGCACACTGATACAGAGACAATAACGAACATCAGCATAACAATTTCGGGGAGAATACTGGCAGCACATATTAACGACCGGCAACATGAGACTTGCCACTCAGTTCCCGGAGATCCGCAGGGTGGGTGGGTGTGGAGACAGAGATGCCAAGGAGTCTTGATTACTTTTCTTACTCATTAACAAATGGCAAGATGACACTTGCCACTTGGTCCTTCGAGGTCCGTGAGGCGGGTGGATGAGGAGACAGTCAGCCATGACGGGTACTTAGAACATGGGCAGGGACAAATCAAGGCAGGGACAAATCTGTTAGCGTATGTGCAGACGACCACCACCTCACCATTCATTAATGTCTGTTTTTCTCGCTTAGCAAGGGGATTAATGGCTGCCTTACAAATTGTGTTTTGGCCAGAATAACAGGATCTGGCCACTTCTTGATCTGTTTGCTGGGACCCTTTCATCACTTGCTGTGCGGTTAACAATGACTATACAATGGCAAGAACATTTCCTGTACTCTGAGTGGGCAGTGTTTACCTGAGACAGTGTTAATATCTCAGTATAACATCACTGTACTGATTTGTTGCAACTTTGACTACAACTCACCACTTATTCCCTTCAGAAACAAAGATACACTGCCTCACTAAAAATCTACTAAAAACATTTTTTTTTAAATATTTTTTAATTTTGTATAACAACGAGCCATTGTATAATAGCAAAAATGCCCTCCAGGGTGTGTGTCTTGCTGGGATAACGTCATGCCTCAGGTTCTCAATTAATACAGGGTTGCTCCTGCAGTACCCTTGGCAGCCACAGCAAAACAGTTTAATAGAGCGGGGTGCACAGCTGTCTCAGCCGCGAGACATGAACGTGGCACTTATGACTGCTGTGTTAGAGCAAGCACAGCCGGGCAAGATAAAATGTGAAAGCCCATCAATTACAAAACTCTCCACTTGCCTGGGTGAGATATCTGGATGACCACATCCTCTTGTCCCAGTTGAACAGCATGACCCCGCTCACCCCCTGCTCCATTTCCAGATGTATTTCTTGGGAGAAGGTGTAGTGGTCACCTGTCTTGAAGCGCGATCCACTCCTTCACACTGGGGGGGGGGGCAACAGGTGACATTTGAGTCACAGCCATAGAGGGCCATTTTGGCCGATTAACCTTCCAGCTGGGGTAACAGGACCAGCTCTTGCATCATGTCCCACCAAGAGTGGAGCCCATACACGCTGTCCTCACCCCGCTTCCATGCCATCTTGTTGCCGATGTGCAAAGTTGGTTATGGTGGGTGCTCAAAGGCTGGAACACCAACATCTGTTCTGTGTGCCCCCCCCCCCAGAAAGCAATACCCTCCTGGCGGCTCCTACCTCACTCTCTGTCACTGCAGACATTCATGCATTCACTCAGTGTTGCTGTCCTCCCGGTTCGCCAATATAATTCAGTAGGTTTATATGCGCAGAGCTGGCCGGTAAACCTGGAGGACAGAACACACTCACAATCCTACTGGAATCTTTTCCCCTGACTGCAGCTGACTTCTGGGCAGCTCGCTCTGCTACATGGTTTGTTTGTGTTATGGAGAGCCATGTTATAGCCAAAGTGCCACACTGCACTTACTTGCATTCTTCTCTCTCTTTCAGAGACACGGTGTAAAAAGCTACTTGTAACATGGTCAACATGTTAGCGATACCAGTGTTAACCATGTTACAAGCACATTAACCCACTCCAGAGCATGGTTCTTCTTGAGAATTAATCCACACCTGGGTGGTTGGAGGCACTCAGCCTGTGGCCTCGTGCCCCAACCCCCACCCCCTGCAGGTGTGGATTAATTCTCAAGCTGAACCACTCTCTGTCATGGGTTAATGCTTACAGGATGACCTAAAGGTGGCCAGGCAGTCTGGAAGGCTTGTGGGATGCTGAGGTGCATAGGGCTGGTATCACCAGCAGAAACAGGGAGATGGTGTTGCCTCTGTATAGATCTCTGGTAAGACCCCACATTGTGTACTGTGTCCTTTTCTGGAGACCACATCTCCAGAAGGACATTGAGTGGAGGTGGTCCAGCATAGGGAAACTAAAGTGGTGCAGGGTCTGCATCAAAAGCCCTATGAGGAGAGATTAAAGAACCTCAACATGTACACCCTGGAAGAGGGGGTGGATATTTTAGAGACCTTTAAATACTTCACAGTGGTAAATAAGGTACATGAGGGAAGTATTTTTCAGGATAAAAAAGGTGCTCAAGAACAAGAGGACATGATAAGCAGCTGAAAGGGGGTAGGTTCAGGAGCAATGTGTGAAAATACTTCTTCACAGAAAGAGTGGTGAATTCCTAGAACAGCCTTCCAAAGGAGGTGGTGGGGTCAAAAACAGTGGTGAGATTCAAGAATGCATAGGATAGGCACAAGAGAATCCTAGTAGAAAGGAAGTGGGAGGGAGAAAGAGCTGTAGATCAACTAGGGTCTGCGATGAGAATGTCAGTAGGGAAGAACTGTCAGACTGGGTGGGCCAAGCAGCCCATATCTGCCGTCAGATTCTGTGTTTCTATGTTCCATTATTTTTAACCTTGCTTAACCTTATTGCTGCCAGGGGTATTTTACACTCTTGTGCCAGGCAATTTTTTGTAATTTTTGCAGTATATTATTTAAATTTTAAATATCCGTATTGTCCCTTCAAAGAAAAGTATGGCAACCATGAGTGCGTTTATTGGCAGACTCATGATCTTTCTATAGGTAGTAATGCTCTGTGGATATCTGGTTATGTGACTATGAAACACTGCCTGAAATGTAAAAAAAAAATTCTATTTCTGCTCAAAAATATTGCAAAAAAGGCTGCATGGGCCAGATATTCAAAACTTAGCCCAGGCATTAAGGGGTGTTTGCCCATGCTAAACAAATTTTGCACCTGATTTGCAGGTGAGGTCTATATTCAGACGCTCCCCCCCCCATCGCAGGCAAAACCTGTTAATGTTTGAGAGCTAATTTACTACTGTTCCCATCCAAATAAGGGGGCCCATCCTTGAGTATGGGGCAGCAGCAAATTCAGAGGTTTGCACAAGCAGTAAATGCCATCTGAACGGGGGACAAGTTACCACCTTTGCAAACCCTGACTTAGCAGGGCACCTGGCCCTTGTGGCAGTCAGCAGTACTGCAGCCACCCACCCCCACAAACTCCAGCCCATATAAACAGTGGATGCCCTGGTGTCCAGTGACAATCCCCACCCTCTGATCACCCACCCCCGTACTGGTTCAGATGATCCCTGGTGTCTAGTGGCATCCCCCCAACCCTCCGACCACCCGTCCCCGTACTGGTCTAGATATTCCCTGGTGTCTAGTGGCACACTCCCCACCCTCCAATCACCCCTTTTCATACTTGTCCAGAGGGTCCCTGGTGTCTAGTGTATCTCCTATCCTCCAGTCGTCTGTTGCCATAAAATGCAAGCTTTCTCTAGTGTCTAGTGGCACCCTCTAGTTGCCAAATGCCATATAATTCCTGGTGTTCTGTGGTACCCCCACACCCAAAGAGCACCCCTTCCTGGTGTCACCCTGTTAACCTGTGGATAGTGGGCCCCCCCTGCATAGCCCACACTGAGCTCACCATGCTGCCATCCCCCATACCTAGTTGGCCAGTGCCATACAGAGGATCCAATACAGCAACTGGCACAGCCCTCCTCTCACCACCTTGGCCAGCCACTGTATGGAATGACAGGGAGCGTGCGTGCAGTCTACTGTATATTGTATACATGCTCTCTGTCTTCTCATATGGTGGCCAGCTGAGGAGATGAGAGGAGAGCTGTGCTGGTCATTGTCATGGGCTCTCCGCATGGTACCACCTGCACAGGTATGGAGTGGTTGGCTGGGAGGTGTGGGGGGGGGGGATCTGCTGAGCCACCATCGTTTGTTGGTCTAGTTGGCGACTAGCAGTCGAGGCGGGAACAACTAGACACCAAGTGCACAGCGGTCCTGGCTGGGGGGCAGTTCATCCTAGTAATGCAACTCTGATGGAATTAGCCTGTGTACACTGACCTGCTATATCTGTCTCATTTCATATCAAATTATTTGTTACAGTTTTGAGTGGGGAGCATTTTTTCTTCTGAATGCAAGCTACCCCCCAAAGGTGGTGGAGCAGCTTGTTGGGAGACACAGGTGGGGTCTATATTTAGACACCCCCACAGCGCAGGCAAAACCTATTAGCATCTAGCACTAATTTACAACTACTCCATGCAAATGAGGGGGCCCACCCATGCATACAGGCTCAGTGGCAAATTCAGAGGTTTGCATAGGTGGTAAATACTGCCCGAATGGGTGCAAGTTACTGCTTTTGCAATCCCCGACTTAATGGGGCACAAGACCCTGGTGTCAGGCAGTGGTACTGCAGCTGCCCCCCCCCAAAA
Organism: Neoceratodus forsteri; assembly: GCA_016271365.2. Classification (NCBI taxonomy): domain Eukaryota; kingdom Metazoa; phylum Chordata; order Ceratodontiformes; family Ceratodontidae; genus Neoceratodus; species Neoceratodus forsteri. The sequence goes on along the minus strand of CM028130.1, from coordinate 957,077,696 downwards.
CCCCAGCCTGTGTAAACAGTGGATGTCCCGGTGTCTAGTGGAACTCCCTGCCCTCTAATCACCCATCCTCGTACTGTTCCAGATATTTAAGATGTTCCAGATGGGAGGCAGTATAACACAGTGGTTAAGAGCACTGAGCTGCAAACCTGGAGACCTGGGTTTGAATCCCATCAGCTCCCACTTACATACTATGTGACCCTGAGCAAGTCACTTAACTTCCTTGTGCTTCCAGGTCATACCTGGGAACAAGCTCTGGCTCAGTGTGCCTTTCCTGGTTAAACAATTTCCCTTTCCTTTAAATTCCCTGGTGTCTAGAGGCACCCCTGCTCTCCAATCACCTATCTCTGTACTGGTCCAGATATTCCTCGATGTCTAGTGCCACCCCCCCCACCATCCAATCACTTGTCCCCCTACTGGTCCAGATATTCCCTGGTGTCTAGTGGCACCCCCAGCCTCCGATCATTCGTCTCTGTAACATACAGGTTTTCCCTGGTGTCTAGTGGCACCCTCATCCTCCAGTTGCCAAATGCCATACAGTTCCTGATGTCCAGTGGTACCCTCTACCTGTTGAGCACCCATCCCGCTGTCACCCTGTTCCCCGGTGGCTAGTGCGCCCCCTCCTACATGGTCTGCACCAAGCACACACCCCTGCCACCCTCCAATACCTAGTTGGCCGGTTCCACATGCATGGAGGATCCAATACAGCAAAAGGCACAGCCCTCCTCTCGCCACCTCGGTTGGCCACCAAATGGAATGATGGGGAGTGTGCATACAGTATACTGTACATGTGCTTCTTGTCCTCCATATGGTGGCCTGCCAAGGAGGTGAGAGGAGGGCTGTGCCGGTCACTGTTATGGGACCACTGAACTACCATTGTTCACCGGTCTGGTTGGTGACCAGTAGTCGGGGAGGGAACCACTGAACACCAGAGACTACCAAAGCCTTACAGAGATGGACATTCCAGGGGTTGGGGGTACACCACTAGCCACCAGGAACTATCACTGCAATACAGGGTCAGTGGATTGGAGGGTGGGGAGGGCCACTAGACACCAGGACACTGTGATGCTGGACTGGGATGGGTGACTCAAGGACAGGGGGTGCCACTAGACACCAGGGAGAATGTTTGAACTCCTGCGGCAGGTGATCAGAGGGTGGGGGGCTACTACTAGACAGCAGAGACATGGTGCTACAATGTGGTTGAGTGATCGGTAGGTGGTGGGGTGCCACTAGACACCAGAGAGACAGCAAGTACTACAGGGATGGGTGATTGGGGGGGTGCCCCTAGACAGTAGGGTGTTTATTGTTTCACCGGAATGGGGTTTGAAGGGCGGGAGGAAGGTGGCTGCAGTACCCTGTCCCACCACTAGGGCCTTGTGCCCCAGTAAGTCGAAGTTTACAAAGGCATAAATAGCACCCATTTGGGTGGCAGTTACTGCCAGGGCAAACCTCTGAATTTGCTGCTGGGTCTGTTTGCAGGGGGGACCCTTGCTTTGCATGGGCACAGCAATATGTTAACTCTCAGGTGCTAATGAGTTCTGCCCATGCTGTAATATAGACCCCACCCATGAATAGGGTGCAAAATCCAGTTAGCGTGGGCCAACACCCCTTAGCACCTGCATTAATTTTTGAATATCTTGCCCCAGATGTTTGTTGTTCCTGCTGTTCTTCCGGAGCTAAGTACCATTCTCTGTGACTCTGCTCAGTCCTGGGAGGACAATGGGACCAGTAAAATAAGATCAGTGCTTCTAAAAACTGGCTATTGAGTCTGCCACTGCTGCAGCCCTCCTCCGATGTCAGCTGCAGGGGATTCTGGGATTTCTGGTTACAGAATATGTCAGGAAGTCAGCAGAATCAGCCTGATACAATCTACTGTACTGCAGTAAACAGTTAATAGAAAAAAATGTTTGCACACAAAGTGCAACTTGGAACCAGCCCCACTCTTGGGTGTGGGTCTCTTAGTTCTTACTGTTCCCCTTTAATGGATAAAAAAAAAAAAAACAGCTTACGTAAATATATATTATCTGCAGTGTGCAAACTCTGTGGTCCTGTAACTACACTATTTATAACAGGTTGCATTTGCAAAGGAGATCTCATTCTACTGGGGACGCTACCTGGTAAAAAGAAAGTTAGCCAAATAAATGGAATGGCTTCTAATTTCGGCTGTCAGAAGTTAGCCAAATATTTCTGTGTAGATAAAAGAAGGATACTGCGTGTGACAGCATGAGAGAATACATAAGGAGTTGTGGTGGAAGTGCATATCCTCACCACTAACGGGTAGTAAGACCCAGAACTCACAAGTGGCGAAGCGAAGATGAATATTTTACTCCACTGCAACCCATTATTATGTATTTGATATACAGTATACCACACTAATTTAATATTTTATTAGTGTTTTACTTTGAGCTTAAACAGCCTTTTTAAGGCTGCCTGATATAGTCCGGACAGACTTCTTGGGGTTGCTATAATAAGCCTTTAGAATCCAGAAGAGGCATGGACTACCCAGTGTTACTGCCGCAATTACTGTGCAAAGACATCATCATGATAAGTGCAGAATTAACATGCAACAGCATTCCAGCTTCATGTGTTTCCATTGTTATCAGAACACATTGGGCATATGTATTATTTCATAGCACTGCACTGCACTATTCTTGAACAAAAGATAGTGCTTGGAAGCAAGCACTATCAAAAAATATATATTTAAAACAAATCTATTTCAACTCCAGACTCAAACCACTCATGATGCCGTCTCGTTTCAAGCAAACTGTAAAAAATCAACAACAAAAATATCTCCTTAGTCAAACATGTTTTATCTAACATTAGGATAAGCTTTCAGGGTTACTGCATTTGTTGCTGACTGACTGTTTCTGCTCTTACCTCCTTGTTCTTTCGTCCGTGGTTCTTCTTTTTAGGCAGGGGAAGGGCCCAGCCACCCACCCCCATCCCCAACCACCCCACACTACACTCCTTTTATAGGGTACCACAGTTGTGACATTTCCTGTGGCAGAGCAGGAAGGGGCAGATCAGTGGGGCCTCCACAAGGTGATCTCATTTACAAAGGCAATAGTAATTTAACTTGTTATAACAAGTTAAACAAAGCACAATTAAACCATTACTTGCATTTTTTTTTCATTTTTTTTTATCCTTCTAATTACTCTGACTAGGTTACAAACCCAGCAACTTATTTGGAATGGATTTCATTAACTGCAGGTACTGTGGAACAATTTTCAGAAGGACAGTCTTACAGGATTTAGGACACTGTCCTACATGCTGGGCCTTTGGAGATCTTAGGCTGAGCTCCGGCAGCACGGGCAGAGATTGCATGCCTCAAATTTCATATTGAAGAGGAAATACATTATAAGAACCACCCGCCATTTCCCCAGCATCCAACAGAAAAACCTCGACCGCAGAGGGTAGTTGGTCCAGGAGGTTGGCAGGTGGTTAGGAGGAGCAAATCAGGTGCCCCATCACTCTCTGCTCTCCAACACATTACCTCCAAAAACCATATAAACACTACAAACAGGTATCTGCCTCTATCTCTGAAATCAAATAAAGAGGCAGAAGACACTGCAGAGCAGGACACTGTGGCACAGGAGCTAGCACAACAAAACTCACCCAAATCAGGAACCAAAACAAAACAAGCACAAAGGAAATCCAAAAAACTTCTGATCATAGGAGACTCCATGATTCGGGGAGTTGATACCCATCTCCAGCCAGGGGTGATGGTCAGATGTCTCCCAGGTACATCAGCATGGAGAGACACTGACCGCATTGCTAAAATTGTTCACAAAGCAGGAGAAAACATTGATGTCCTAGTACACATAGGGACTAATGATCTCGCCAGCCGGTCAGTTGTGGAGACCAAGGAACACCTGACTAGGCTGGGTGACAAACTATCATCTATTTCGTCCAGCATCTCCTTCTCTGAGATCCTGCCAGTCTGGGAGAGGGGAGCAGATGGACGGAAGGTCAGAGAAGGGGAGATAGGGGAGCTAAACACGTGGCTCAAGGGCTGGTGCCAGGAAAAAGGACACAGATTTGTAGGGAACTGGCAACAGTTCTGGGAGCGAAAGTTCTTTAAATTTGATGGACTGCATCTGACTAAAGAGGAGTCAGTGCATTGGGGCAGAAGTTTGGCGTCTTTGCAGAATATTTAAACTAGCAAATGGGAGAGGGTGCAGCACCCCATCGTCGAATGGGAAGAACACCCTCCCCTCAGCTAGTGGTCAAACAGGAATTCAGCATGTTTGCCGTTCATTTGCATCACCAGGTAAGAAAAAGGTTTGTCTCCCACACGACAGGGTAATGCCAAACTTCACCCAACAACTAACACACCAAAATCTGGCCAATGGAAAATGATGTACAAATGCTCACAGCCTGGGAAATAAGATCCCAGACCTGCAGGCAATAATGTCAGAGGCTAAACTGGACATAGTAGCAATTAGTGAGACGTGGTTTACCAGTAACCACACTTGGAAGACTTCAGTACCTGGCTATGTATTGTTCGGAAGAGACCGAGGTGCAAAAAGGGGGGGAGGAGTGGCCCTGTATGTTAATGAAAATATCAAAGCTACAGAAATTCAGAATACACATAAGGAGCCAGAAGAACTGTGGGTCACCCTGGAAACAGGAAATGGGACAGCCATAAGAACTGGGGTTGTCTACAGGCCCCCAGACCAGAGGGAGGACATAGACACATTACTGTTAGAAGATATACAAAACATGACAGCTAAAGGGGAGGTTCTGATAATGGGAGACTTCAGCATGCCGGATACAGATTGGTCAATACCAGCAGGAACATCTGCCAGAACTAGACACATAGTGGATTCCCTGCAGGGGGAGGGCCTCAAACAACTGGTACAGCAACCCACAAGAGACAGGGCTATCCTAGATCTAGTACTGACTAACAAAGAGGGATCACAGATCTCCAGGTAGAAGGTCACCTGGGGGCCAGTGACCATCACATGGTATGGTTCAATTTGGCTACTACATCTAAATCATCCCATTCCAAGGCCAAAATATGGGACTTCAGAGGAGCTGACTTTGATAAGATGGCCAACAGAGTTAAGCTAGCCCTGGCAAAAAGAAACACAGGTGAGGGGGTACAGGCAAAGTGGGCAAGCATTAAGGATGCAATACTTGAAGCAACATCCCATTGTGTTAGACAGAAAATGAAGTGCAAAGAAGAAGGAAACCACTTTGGTTCTCAAATACAGTAGCGAAAAGGTCAGAGCCAAAAGGCTGGCCTTCAGGAAATATAAGGGAACACAGCGGGATGAAGATAGGGAGGCATACCAAACTGCCCTAAGGGAAGCAGGTAAGGCAGGCAAAGTCCCAAACTGAGGAAACACTAGCACGAACAGTAAAAGAAGATGACAAGACTTTCTATAGATACATTAGTGAAAGGAGAAAGTCCAGAGGGGGTATTGCTAAGCTTAATGGAGAAAAGGGAGCATGTGAGGAGGAGGACCCTGTAAAGGCATCTATCCTAAATAGATACTTTTGCTCAGTATTTACTGAAGAGAAGGTAGGGCAGGGCCCACAGCTCAGCATCATGGACACGGGGGAGGAGGTGAGCACTGCTCCCTCTACAAAAGAAAGGTCCTACAAGAGCTTGCTAAGCTCAGGGTGGATAAGGCAATGGGACCTGATGGCATACATCCCAGGGTACTTAAGGAGCTAAAGGAGGAACTAGCAGAGCCATTAGCAGAATTGTTTAGTGAGTCTCTGAGCACAGGAGAGGTCCCAGAAGACTGGAGAAGAGGCTCATGTGATCCCGCTCCACAAGATTGGTAGCAGGGAGGAGGTGGGAACTACAGACCAGTCAGTCTTACCTCAGTAGTGGGGAAGATTATGGAGGCACTCCTTGAGGAAAGGATAGTGCAACACCTGGAATCCATAGGCACAGGATCCAAGACAGCATGGGTTTACAAAGGAAGGTCCTGTCAAACTAATCTCATAGATTTCTTTGACTGGGTAACCAGAGTGGCGGACCAAGGAGAGCAGTTGATGTCGCCTACCTTGACTTCAGCAAAGCTTTTGACACTGTTCCACATAGAAGATTGATAAATAAGCTGGGTAGGCTTGGGTGGGTCAGAAGTTGGTCAACTGGGTGGCAAACTGGTTGACGGGCAGAAAACAGAGAGTGGTGGTAAATGGTATACAGTCAGAAGAGATGCAAGTCACAAGTGGGGTACCTCAGGGATCAGTCCTGGGGCCAGTCCTCTTCAACATCTTCATTAGTGACCTTGCAGATGGACTAGAGGGTAAGGCTTGTCTGTTTGCAGATGACACCAAGATCTGCAACAGAGTAGATGATCCAGATGGGGTGGGCAGAATGGGAAGAGATCTGGATAAACTAGCAGAATGGTCAGAAGAGTGGCAACTGGGATTTAATGCAAAGAAGTGCAAAATCATGCACATAGGGAAGAGAAACCCTGAAGTCACCTATAGGCTGGGAGGGAGTTGCTAGCAGTCACAAAGGAAGAAAGAGACTTGGGCATCATCATCATCACTGATGACCTAAAATCATCCAAGCAGACCTCTAAAGCAGTAGGTAAGGCTAGGGGGGTGTTAGGGTGTATTAGTAGGGGTATCACAAGTCGTAAGAGGGAGGTAATAATCCCTCTGTACAAGACACTGGTTAGGCCCCATCTGGAGTACTGCGTGCAGAATTGGAGGCCACACCTTCACAAGGACATTAACCAAATTGAGGCAGTCCAGATAAGGGCAACCAAAATGGTGCAGGGACTGCATCAGAAGACATATGAGGACAGATTAACGGAGCTCAATATGTATACCCTTGAGCAAAGGAGGAGAGAGGTGATATGATCGAGGCATTCAAACACCTTAAGGGCTTAAACAAGGTGAAAGAGTCTAACATGTTTAAATATAAGAAAAATAGCAGGACAAGAGGACACAGCATGAGATTAGAGGGAGGCCGATTAAGGGGGAATGAGGAATTTTTTCACAGAAAGGGTGGTGGATGCATGGAATGGCTTACCACAAGAAGTGGTGGCTATGAATACAGTGCAGGGCTTCAAACAGGCATGGGATAGGCATAAGGGAGCAATACAAATGACTATGAATAGATAGGCCACTGACAGAGCAAAGGCCAATGGCACATTTATAAGGTAGAAAAAGAAATGGGCAGACTGGATGGGCCTTGCGGTCCTTATCTGCCATCAACTTCTATGTTTCTATGTTTCTATAAACAGCAAAGCTGCAAAGCAAAACTGTTTATCTCCCCACTCAAACCATGGCTGGAGAAGTGGTTTAGTTTCGCAGCTAATCCCCCCCCCCACCACCATCGTATAGCCCTGCCTAGCTCCCTAATCAGCCATCTCTTTATAAACATGCAGACAGATAAAGAAGATATGTCTTCTTTAGTATTACCAGGTCTCGGAACCACAATAAAATAAAAGCTGGCTAATCATTAAATGCATACAGTTCTTCAAACTCTAAATTATAGACTTTTGTCCAGTGAATGTGGATCTGACCCGAAGTGAAAAGCACTGGCCAGAGGTGCAGATCATCCTGTGTCCTATTTAGTCCATCAGTCCAGTTGCCCACTACTCTGGGATCTGTGCCATATGCAGGCAAAATATTTTATATCAGGTGCGTCAGCTTCTGTCTGTGCAATCTGAACGGGCTCTCCACTGGCACTAAAAATCTCAGTCCTGCTGAATCCAGCATAGCGTTGGTCTTCCCACATTGATGTGATGTCAGTCAGCAAGTGCTGGCCACAGAGTAAGACAGGATTTCGAAGTTGCTTTCTTCATCCTGGCTGAAGGGGGACACACAATGCTCTAGCCCCCCTTGGTAGGAGGGGGCACACTACACTAACGTGATTGTCGGTCACAGTTTTGCGATCCTCCTCAGTAGAAGGGGGACATATTACACAGATTTCCACTCCCTCTTCCAAAACACACCTGCTATCAGGGACATTTGTATTTATTTGTTTTGGTATCCTGTGATAATAGCGATCAAATATGGGCGACTGTCAAAACTGCAACTCATATTCGGTGCTGTTATCATGGGCAACCTGCAAGGTTAGTAATGCACTGCTACCGTGAGGGGAGGGTGACCAGAAAGGGAGGATAGTGAGGAGAAATGGAGGGATAGGGAAGAGGGTTATTGCTCTGAAGTGTGCCCGCTGCCACTGAGCCAGCCGTGTGGTGGTGAGAGAGGCTAGCTCTGGTGCAGCAGGTACTGGGTTCGGGGCTGGGGACCGGGGAGGGGAAAACTTTTGCTGCTGGCTGCGGCTGTCATTTTTTTTTTTATTCCAGAGTGTCACCCCTCCTCGACATGCACCCTCCTGGAGTTAGGAATCTTTAAGTAGGGGGGTGCGGGGGTTGCTAAGTATATATGCCAGATGTCTAGTCGCCGGCATGTGTATATTGCCAAATTGCTTTTCGGTGATATACACTCACCATAATAGCGATCACCATTTCACGTTCGCTATTATGACAGAACCGTTTGTTTTACCAGGAAAATACTCCCTTGAGCATTGCTCATTTACAAGGAGGTCATGGTTAGGACAGGTAACATTACAGAAGGTAAACTGGCAGTACATATAATACAGGAAATTAAAAGTCAATCTATAAACATAGGCCGACAGACATAATGTAATACAAAGGCTAGAGACAACATAAGTGTATTATAGGGGCACAGTAGCACCCCTATATTTTTATTTATTTATTTTTATTTAAACATTTGGTAACTGGGAAAGGCACACTGACCCTAGGCTCATTTCTAGGTGCAACCCGGGGACAGGGGGACAGGATGTTAAAACATGAGGTACATGGATATGTACATATAGATTACACATATACAAATGAGCACACGGATATTTACATATTGAATTACAATATACAAATGAATACATAAAAGCCATACATGTTTGGCAGGAATAGGCAGCATTTCATAGAAAAACATTATTTACAATTGGATAGTATAGTTAAGGTTAAGTAGCCTGTTTAATGTTAAACTCAATTTTTTGCTCCTTAATATCTTTGGCTTTCTTTGACGGAATGAGCTGAAATTTTGTTTGTGTTGTCTAATAGGTAAAGTCTTGCTGTGTGGAAATTTTTGTGATGGCAGCTAGTGTGGTTTTTGAGATCTGCATGTGTCATTTTAAGAAAAAAAAACAACTTTCTTTTCCTATACTTAACATTGTTTTTTTTTGCTGTCACCTACAGCCTACATGGAAAGGAATTATTACCCCAAACTTGCAGGGGACACGTGTCATATCCCAAGATAGTACCTTTGGCAGGTCTGGTGAAAAAATATAAAAGGGTTCCAGAGTTATAAGGTTTTAAATTGTTGTGTTTTCCAACTTGTACATGCACAGTAGGGGTTTTGAGATAATGTTTTTGTGCGAAAGAAAATACTTGATGCCACAAAAGCTTGTTTTTCATTTGACACTACTGAATTGGCAGGGCACCAAACATTTTTGGTGCCATGCCAACCACCATCCTGTTGATTTCTTCCATGAAGTGACAAACATGGAAAAAACACAAAAGTGCCATGATTTTATTAAACAAACATCAGAACCTAGTTAAATGGGACCCATTTAGCTAGATTATGATGTGTTTTTAAATATTGTGCCCACATATATGTTTTCTGGGCACCAAAATTCTGGGTGCCCAGCTTGGCGAGAGGAGCCCTTCCCCACGTTATCTGTGTGAGAACAGCGTGATTTTCTTGACTTCTGCAGTCGCAGCTAGAACTCATGCTGCTGGCTACAGATTCAGCTGTGAACCACCATTTCCCTGATGTCTAGTGGCAACCCACACCCTCCAATCCCCATCTTTCATTTTATTAAAATAATTCATCCATTGGTCTTAGTGGTGTCCCACCACCACCCTCCTTTATGTATCCCTGGTGTCCAGTGGCACCCCCCACCCTCCGATTCCCCATATTACATATTTTGAAACTCTCTCCATTGGTGTTAGTGGCACTCCCACCCTCTGATCCCTGTATTTTATTATTTCTCATTGGTGGTTAGTGGCTCCCCCCAGGAATGCTTACATTCCTGAAAAAAAAAAGAAAACAGTCCCCAAATGTCTTTTTTTTTAAAACCTGCAAAAAAAGAAAACCGTTTCGTTATCTCCCCATCCCCTCCCCATCCCTCCCTCCCACTGAGCACCCACCACCCACCCCCACACCTCCTTACCCCATACTTACCACGGAGGTCGGAGGCTGTCATCTTCTATGGACCTGGACACATCTACACTAGGCATGGGCGGACCGGTCCGCCTGAAATCAGAATGCCCCCCCGGATCTGAAGAAGTTTGGCAGACTCGGGTAGATCAGGACTCTTTTGCTGGAGTCCTGTATCCGGGTCTGCTGTCGGACTTGATTCACTATGGAGTAATTTGAAAAATAAATAAACGGAACAAAAAAGCATCTTTCCCATCTGCCAAGAAACCATCCTAACTACAGAAAAATAAAAATTAAAAAATGTTTCATCCCATCAACAGCATGGCATTCAAATGTACTGGCGCCTTTTTTGCAATGCAAGATAGTGGCAGCAGCCATTTAAACAGACAGGACGGCTGTGCTCGTGTGGAAACATTACAGCTGTGACAGTGCATGTGCTGGTGGGTGAATGGGCAAGAGGAAGGCTATATGGGTGAGTGGGCAAAACATATGGACATCAGTGGCTAGCCCACCGGTGCAGCGGTTGGATTTCTGCTTGCAGCGCCAGCAACCCGGGTTCGGGAACGGACTCGGGTCGCTGGAGGGCTGGCCGGGGGAGAAGGATAGAGCATCCCTGGGACTGCTTTCCTTCTCAGGGGAAGGGTGGGAATAGTGCCCGGTGCTTGATGGACCCCTGGTGGAGGCCGGGAGTATCGCAGCTACCGGTGCTTGAAGCTCTCAGGGGGCGGGGTGGACGCAGGACGTCATTGCACGTCCCCACCTCCTCCATACAAGGGGAAGAAAAAAAATACCTGGCTCTCGCTGCCTCGATGACGCCTGCTCCGGCTGTGATTAGCTCTCAGGCTGACTCCCACCTTTCCAACGTCCGTGGCACCATTACCCTCGGGGTGCCAGGACCCTGTCCTGGGGGGCAAGCCAGGGGGTTCAGGGAGTACGGCTGATGTGAGAAGCTGCAGCTGGGGTCCATGACTGGGCAGATAGTTCGGCAGCGGGAAGAGGACAAAAATAGAGAATTAAAAAAAAAAAACAAAAAAAACACATGGACATCGAGCAAGTGAGCAGGCAGATGGACTTGGAAGTGCAGGAATGGGCGCAGTGTGAAACAGATGGAGACCGAGCAAGTGAGAAGACTAATACTAAGACTAATAAACTACTAAATGGCTTGAATTCACTTCTCTCTCTCTCTAGTAAGTCATTTAATTTATTGTGCTATAAACTGAGTCAGAAGAGTGCAGCTTTTGTGCAAAATACTTTGGTTCAATGCTGATAGGCTGCACCCCCTATAAACCTCTTGCAAGTGTGGATTTGTTTGTGTTTGAAGACAGATGGCAGTGACAAATCATGCATCAGGTTTGTCACAAATATGTGAGTTTGTGCACATGCTGTGATGAAATGGGGAGAGCGTGACAAATGTTGGATGGCTTGGTGGAAACCTACCTAGATGCATCAGCCCCACATTAGGAGAGAGCAGGGAAGGATTTTGCCCCTTAGAATTGGACTGCCCCACTTCTGCCCTACTATTGATACGGTGCCGGTACTCTGCTACCCAGACAAAGTGCTGTAGACATAGGCTTTAAAACAGCAAAGTTGATTTATAGGGGTGCACTGGGCCCTGGCATTGACTCTAATGGCTCCCACTGTCTGATCACCATCCCAATAAATTATATAATACGATTTTGCACTGGCTGTACCCACACCAAACTGCATATGTTTGCCTTTTGTTATGTTATCACTTTATTTTACCTGTATATGCATTTTCTCCCTTGTGCCTGTTCCCTTGGGCCAAACCTCGAAATGAACCATAAAGTGTTCCTTCATAATCATCAGTTTTTAATTAGATGAATTGTTGTGCACCGTTGAAATGAATGAACTACATACTGCTATAATATTTTTGCTGTATTATGCATTCTCTGAGGCATAGTACAACTAATGGGGGGGGGGGGGGCAGCACAGAGGAGCCAAAATGGTTCTTGTATAAAATTATCTACCTAGCTACAAGAAACACCTGGGGCCTGTCAGCATAGATTGAGAGAGGGGGCAGGGTTTATATACTGTGACAGGGTGCATTTCTACAGATGGGGGTAGAAATACATACAGTATACTGGGTTGGAGTGCATGTCTATAGATGTGGTTAGGGATGTTTTTATACTGGGGCAGTATTGGGCATTTCTGCATAAGGGGGGCCAGAGGTTTACATATAAAGGTATGGTTAATGTCAGCACTATCAAATGGGAGAGACTGGGAACTTGTATTCTGAGTTATAGTTGTTGAAGGAGAAGTGTTGAACCAGTATCAGCAGATCACAGGAGACTGGGAATATATGTTTTTGTGATGGGGATGGCATCTGTCTGTTGATCAATCAGTCAATCCAAGAGTGCCGAGTACAAGGGAAGCCTGTTCAGCAGAGAAAATGGGAGAGTGAGCAAAGCAATTGGGCAGAACAGAGTTGGAATCACAGACCAACACACCCATATTCTCAGAATACTTTATTTTCTTTTTTGGGGGGGGTCATGCAGTGACTGTTTTCAAGTATTAATATTAATTTCTTAAGGTTCTGATTTTAATCAGAACTAATCAGAACTTCTCAGGACTTTGGCCTGGATCCTGATAATAAGGGTCAGGACCTTTCTGAGTCCACCCATCCCTAGTCTGCACTCTTCAAAGCTGAACTGCAAACTGAGGAATAAAGGTAAGTGCCGTATAATGTATTTCAATGGCGTTTTGAACTTATGTTCATAAGTTTGCCATTTTTTGGAATTTTTTTCACCAAATTTTCTGCATAGCCTTTTTGGGACCCCCACCTCATGAACACTGTCACTGTCATTTCATTAACTGGGCCCAGAAGGTGATTTTTGCGGTCACTGCACAAAATCACCTTTCGAGACTGAATAACAAAATTTCACTACCAGTGTTCATGAGGTGGGGTCCTGAAAAGGCCATGTTGAAAATTTGGTGAAAAAATTCCAAACAATGGCCGAGTTATGCATGTGTGTTGACATTTTTCTATGCAGATGCATAACCTTGGTAATTTTCAATATTTTGACTCCAAATTTTCAACATAGCCAGTTTTTCACACCACCTTATGAACAGTACAGCTGTCATTTTTCACATCCTGTCTGAAACGTGTTTTCACACCTGTGGTGCGGAATGTCGTTTTAGCACAGATTTGAACATTTTCACCTACAGGGTTATGAGGTGGGGTCATAAGAAAAGTATGTTGAAAATTTTGGTTCAAAATATGAAGAAATGCCAAAGTTATGACCATTTGTTGCAATTTCATTACGCCTGCTCGTAACTTTGGAAATGTTAAATATTTTTACCCCAGATTTACAACACAGCCTTCTTATTCCCCCACCTTATATATGTCACAGCTGTCATTTTTCAAATCCTGACCAAAATGTGTTTTCACACCTGTGGCACAGAATGGCGTTGCAGTTACGCAGAATTACGTTCTGGGGGGGATTAGCAATTTTTTGTACCGGGTACATGAGGTGGAGTAATAAGGTGGCTATGCTGACAATTTGGTCACTGTTGTCCTATAAATGGAAGTACAGTGCCCGGAGGGCTCTGTACTTCCACAGCTACATACATATACGCATCTGTGGAGGTATGTGAGCGCAGGGTACCCACAGTAAAATAAAGATACTAATATACTATCTTAAAAAGTAAGGAACTAAATTGCAAAAAACTGCATTAATGCTCTAGTTAGGGTCAAAGCCACAAAAGTAAGGAAATGTAGCTTTAGGGTTTCCAGCCCTAACACCCCACCCTCACCCTGCATACACCAACAGGTGTCGGTGGTGTGCCTTGGGGTCATCGGCCCTAACATTCACCCCATTCCCCTATACTGTACCCATCTCATCTTATTTTCTTATGGAATGGGATGAGTGTTAGGGCTGATGACCCCAAGGCACACTCCCGACTCCTGTTGGTGTGTGTAGGATGGGTGTGGGTTGTTAGGATTGGAAACCCTAATGCCACAGTTCCCTACTTTTGTGGTTTTGACCCTAACTAGAGCATTAACGTAGTTTTTTGCAATTTATATATAGTATAGTTAGGGTTGAGCAGGGTGTTCAATGTTAAACCCCTACCTTTGCACCTTAATAGGTTTGGAATTGGCAGCACTTGACGAAATTAGCTGAAATTGTGCAAATGTTGTCTAGTGGGCAAGGTCTAGATCCGTGGAAAGTTTTGTGATGGCAGCTGGTGCAGTTTCTGAGATCTGTATATGTCATTTTCCTGTAGACATTTAATTTTTTTTCCTATACTTAACATGAGATTTTTTTTTGCTGTCACCAACAGCTTACACAAATGGAATTTTTTCCCAAGACGTTCAGGTTAGAAGCGTTCTGTGGCACAGTAGTGCCTTTGGAAGGTTTTGTGAAAAAATATTAAATGGTTCCAGAACTAGAAGGATTTAAAGTTTTCTATTTTTCTGTTCTGAGCATGCTCAGTGGGGTTTCTGGGATAACATTCTAATATGACACCAAAAAATTGGTGTCGCAGGCCATTTTTTATTCTGTGAAATGTTGTGTTCATGACACCATAAATTTTGTTTGTTTGTGACAGCCGCCATCTTGTTTCTCACCTCCCCAATGAACTACTAATTCAAAGTTTTACTGCAGCAGCCCTAATAAAAAACCAAAAAACAAAATCTGAATCTACATCATCAGAATGCACTGCTTCAGATTCTGAGGCATGTTTCAGTCAGTCATGATTATAAATATCTTTTACATATTTCTTCTAGCCATATTAATGTCTTTCCCCTTTTTTGAATCGTGACTTGCTTTTTTGTGTCACACCTTTAAGGTGGTGTGAAACTAAATCTGACTTGCAAAACTGTTTATTAATTTTGATTAAAAAAAGTCTGTTGAGCCAGCTCTGTGGCACTGAGTGAAGGGGTTTGCTCGGCACGCTGGCTACCTGGGTTTGCGCCCTGAGCCCGGGTGCAAGGAGCAGAGACCTGCAGGGAGGGAATCCAGAGCATCTATTGGATGCTTCCCTCCTGAGGGGTGGGCAGGGCCTTGGCACCTGCAGGTGAATTGGAGATGCGTTAGGGGACGTGAAGCCTTGACATGCCCCCGTGCATCCCCACCTCAAGTTGCCACTCCCACAAGCCAATCAGGGTTGAGTGTGGAGGGCCAAGAAAAACTGGAAAACAAAAATGCCCCATGGCCTTGACTGGATGCCGGCCACCGGTCCCCGGCATGCCACGATAGCCCAGGATAGCCCGTGCTGACCATCCCTGCTGCCAGTGCCCAGGCTAAGCAGTTGTACCTCTGGGCACTTCTCCCCCTGAGGGGGACCCATCTGACGAAGATTACATCAGGTCACCCAGGGGATCAATTGGCAGACGTGGGGGGCAGCGTATGGTGACCGGTGGAGGAGGGTGGCCCAAAGGAGTAGCCAGCCAGGGGGATGGGGAGGAGCATAAAAAAAGTCTGTTGTAAACACATTTTCATTGCCCAGCATAATTTTGAGTTTTGTGGCAGAAAATTGGTTTCTCAGCATGAAATTTGATTGTGCACTACAATTTTTTGTTTCGCAGCATAATTTTTCATTTCACATCAGAAAATTGGCTTGTTAGTATGAAATTTGACTGCACATTAGAATTTTTCATTTTGCAGCAGAAAATTGGTTTCTCAGCATGAAATTTGATTGCACAGCATGATTTTTCGTTTCACAGCAGACGACTAGTTTCTCAGCATGAAATTAGTTTGCACATTAGAATGTTTTGTTTTGCTGCAGAAAATGGTTTCTTAGCATGAAATCTGATTGCACATCAAACTTTTTCGTTTGCAGCAGAAATTTGGTTTCTAGCATGAAATTTGAGTGCACACCATGATTTTTTGTTTCACAGCAGAAAATTGGTTTCTCAGCATGAAATTTGAGTGCACACATCACCGTTTTTCATCTCACAGCAGAAAATTAGTTTCCTGACATGAAATTTGCTCAACTTGAAATTTGATTGTGCATCATTTGGGGGCGGTGGTGGATGGGGAAGAGGGGATGGTGGCCCTACAGAGGGACCTGGAGGCTCTGGAAAGATGGTCTAGAAAGTGGAAGCTGAGGTTCAATGCAGGAAAGTGCAAGGTACTCCACCTGGAGGCCAGAAACCTAGGCCAAGTGTACACCCTGGAGGGGGAAATGCTACAAGTCTCGATGGCTGAGAGGGACCTGGGGGTGGTGGTGGATGTCAAGATGAACAACTCTGAGACTTGTAGGAGGGCAGCAGCCAAGGCCAACAGGATGCTGGGATGCATCGCTAGGGGGATCACCTCCAGAAGGAGGGAAGTGATACTCCCTCTGTATAACTGCTTGGTGAGGCCGCACTTGAGTACTGCGTGGCAGTTTTGGGAGGCCACACTTAAAGAGGGACATTAACCTCCTGGAGAGGGTCCAGAGGAGGGCAACCAAAATGATTTGGGGCTTGGGGGACAGGACCTATGGGGAGAGGCTTGAAGAGCTAAATATGTACACATTGGAAGAGAGAAGGGACCGGGGGGACATGATAGAGGTCTTCAGGTACATGAAGAGGGTAAATAGTGGAGGAACAGTCAGGGTGCTTCGAAGGAAGGAGGAAGGGGCCACTAGAGGGCATGGGTGGAAGCTGGAGGGGGGAAGATTCAGGGGAGAAAGGAGGAGGTGCTACTTCACTGAGAGGTGGTAGAGCCATGGAATGCACTGCCTAGGGGGCTGGTGGAGGCAGAGACAGTGGAGGGGTTCAAGAGGGGGTAGGACAGGTACAGGGGAAGGGTTCTGGAAGCAAAATTCAATGCAGCAAGAATATCTGGAACTGGAAAGGGAGAAGCCAGAGAAGGCGAGGGGGACAGCAAGGTCAGCACCCAGGGTGGGGGCTGACCAAACGAGCAGACACGAAAGACCATTAGGCCTATTCTGCTGGCATTTTAGTATGTTAGTATCATAATTTTCGGTGTTATGGCTTAAATTGGTTTCTCGCCATGAAATTTCATTGCGTATATAGTGAAGACAACTCTTCTCTTGGCATAGGTACCTGCATGTCTGCACCTGTGGGTGGCAGAGGGCCCTGCGCATTGGCTGACAGATGGACCCTTTCCCTTGTGCATCTGTATCTGCAGCCACATGGAAACACAGAGAACATACAGCCCTGCGCTTCCGCAGCCAAGCTGAAAGCCCCATGAATTCTTGGCATCCGTTGCTGCACGGGACTACAGGGCATGGAAGCACCCTGCACTTCCGTAGGCAGACAGAGTCTTCCCTTTCTTCCCTTGGGCCCTCTGCATCTGCATGTCTTCAAGCAGGTCCCAAAGGAACCTGCATGAATGAGGATACGATTCCACTATCTGAAAAGGAAAGGAAATTCTTTGTAAAAAAAAAATGTTGTTAATACACCAGTTGGGTCATACATATTGGGTCATACATATTGCTGTTATCCTGTTTTATAGATTATTGTTTTATTATTTGATATCTGTTTTTATCGATCTTAATGTTTATATATGTACAACGCTATGATCTTTTTTGGAATAGCGTTTAATAAATACAGATTTGCTTGCTTGCTTGATTTGCAGTTAGGGTTCAAGCTAATGCTACAAAAGTGGGGAAAATGTGATATTAGGATGTTCAATCCTAACTCCCCACCCCCACCCCCAGGCAGCGAAAGGAAAAAGCATTAGGGTTTTGAGCCTCTGGAGTCTTCGCGAATCAGTGGTGCGGTCTTCCTTGGGGATGCCCACCCTGTTCTCTGAGCAAACAAGGTCAGATGTGATCTACGTAGAAACACAGAAACATAGAAGATGACGGCAGATAAGGACCACAAGACCCATCCAGTCTGCCCATTTTTTCTACCTTATGAATGTGCCATTGGCCTTTCCTCTGTCAATGGCCTATCTATTCATACTCATCTGTATTGCTCCCTTATGCCTATCCCATGCCTGTTTGAAGCCCTGCACTGTATTTATATCCACCACTTCCTTAGGTAGGCCATTCCATGAATCCACCACCCTTTCTGTGAAAAAGAACTTCCTTACATTACTCCTTAATCAGCCTCCCTCTAATCTCATGCTGTGTCCTCTTGTCCTGCTGTTTTTATTATATTGAAACGTGTTGGACTCTTTCACCTTGTTAATGCCCTTAAGATGTTTGAATGTTTCAATCATATCACCTCTCTCCCTCCTTTGCTCTAGGGTATACATATTGAGCTCCGGTAATCTGTCCTCATATGTTTTCTGATGCAGTCCCTGCACCATTTTGGTTGCCCTTCTCTGGACTGTTTCTGTTTTGTTACTGTCCTTGTGTAGGAGTGGCCTCCAGTACTGCACGCAGTACTCCAGATGGGGCCTGACCAGTGTGTCTTGTAACGAGGGATTATAACCTCCCTCCTATGACTTGTAATACCCCTACTAATACACCCCAACATCCCTCTAGCCTTACCTATTGCTTTAGTGGTCTACTTGGATGATTTCAGGTCATCTGTAATGATGATGCCCAAGTCTCTTTTTTCCCTTGTGATTGCCAGCAACCTGTAGGTGGCTTCAGGGTTTCTCTTCCCTATGTGCATGATCTTGCACTTCTTTGCATTAAACCCCAGTTGCCACTCATCTGACCATTTTTCCAGTTTATCCAGATCTCTTCTCATTCTGCCCACCCCATCTGGATCATCTACTCTGTTGCAGATCTTAGTGTCATCTGCAAACAAACCTTACCCTCCAGTGCATCTGCAATGTCACTGATGATGATACTGAAGGGGACTGGCCCCAGGACTGATCCCTGAGGTCCTCCACTTGTTACTTGCATCTCTTCTGACTGTATATCATTTACCACCACACTCTGTTTTCTGCCCGCCAACCAGTTTGCCACCTAGTTGACCAACTTCTGACCCACCCTGAGCCTACCCAGCTTATTAATCAATCTTCTATGTGGAACAGTATCGGAATCTTTGCTGAAGACAAGATCTCCTTTCTTTATGCAGGGTCCTAGGGTTACCACCTGTCCCACTTTTTGCAGGACAGTCCTGATTTGTGCAGCTGTGTCCTGCAAAAAAGCATGCAAAATACTACATGTCCTGACATTACAGTAGAAAAAATGTCTTGGGGACTTTCCTCTAAATGTTACAAACAACTATAATACCTAAACTAAAATACCTTAATATGATAACATACACTAGGAAACAACTAAAACACTACAACTCTTAGTCTTAATTCTGATTATTAGAGAAAACAAGTATATTGCATTGTTCGCGGTTACACATTGTCCTGTGAAAATCAGGTTTCAATGAGAAATGCCCCATTTTGGGCTTCATAAAAGGTGGTAACCCTACAGGGTCCTCTGTGAAGAAAGCTAGAACACATTGTATTGGCAACATGTGGCAAGACATACTTCTCTACCTTTCAAGAGTGTATCAATATGAGGCACTGGCTTGGAGCTGTACCTTGTGCTTCAGACAGGAGGTTACGGGCTGGGAGGAGGGGTGAACATTAGTGTTGATAACCCCAAGGAAGACCACCACTGATTCGTCAAAACAAAACTCCAGAGACCAAAAACCTTTTTTTGCTGTTTGGGGGGGGTGGGACTGGGGAGCTAGGGTTCGAAACCCTAATGCCATATTTTCCCTTCTTCTGTGGCATTAACTTGAACCCTAACTGGTGTATTAACAAAGTTTTTTTTTTCACAAAGAACATACATACAGTAAGATTTTCAGCAGAGTGGACACATTTTGAGCTACTAACAAATGCAGTATTTATCATGCACATAGTTATCCTATGGGCCATGAAAAATAAATGTCCCACCCACAGACTTTAGAGAGGAGACTTGGAGTTTGAAGAAGAGATGCTGGAAATCAAAAGGGTGAGAGAATGAAACAGAGAATTTTCTAGCTGTGGTATATTGAGTCCAAGTGACTAATGTTTGTGAAGAGTAACGTGGCAACGCTTACAGAGCACTGTTACCTCAAAAATAAAATCCCTCAGTGACATTCACAAAGTCCTAAGGCCCATTTAGAAGTTTAGCCTTGCGAAAAGTTATGTATTTAAACATATCGGTGGTCATAAATGGGAGCCGGGGAGGAAGATCCCTTGACTCTCAAGTTCTGCTGGCATCTTTGAGTTCTGCAGAATATCCTTGTTTGAACCTGATTTCTTTAATTACAGCAGCACTTAACCATCACCTATTAATAATAAAAGCTGCTACAAAATGCTGTCAGATGAAATGAGTGGAACACTCTCCAAACAAAGAAGTCATTATCCTGCAGGATGTCTGAGATGCCGAGCATGTCAGCAGCACCATTCAGAGTTAGTTTTTCTGCCATTCTGCTCTGAGTTACTTTTCCCAAAATGTTTAAATGCCAAGGTTGCCATACACAGTTGCAGAAAGTGGTGATGGCTAAACTAGACACAAAGGTGAAGCATAGTGCAGGCACATACGAACATATGAAATTTGCCAGCAGATAAAGGCCTAGAGATCCACCAAGTCTGCTCGAATGTGCAGCTAGCACCCCTTATTCTGCAGCTGCCCTTCCCTTCCACCCTTCCCCTTCATTGACCCTCCCCCTTGTCCTGTCCCATCCCCTTTTGAAGCAGTCCACTGTTCTACTGGATACCACTTCTGCAGATAACGCATTCCACCCAGCCACCACTCTCTCTGTAAAAAAGTGTCTCCTCATCTCCCTCCTGAACCTTCCTCCCTCCAGTCTCATGTCATGGCCCCTGGTGTCCCTCCCTTCCCTTACTTTGAACAGCCACTTTGTACCAGTTTTGTTTATTCCTTTCATGTACTTAAAGGTTTCAATCATGTCTCCTCTGTCCCTCCTCTCTTCTCCTCCAGCGAGTACATGTTCAACTCCCTCAGCCTCCTCTCGTATGATAAGTCCCCCAGCCCCTTGATCATCTTTGTCGCCCTGCGCTGCACCTCCTCCAGTAACTTAATGTCCCTATTCAGATACGGGTACCAGTACTGCACGCAGTACTCCAGGTGCGGTCTAACTAATGACCTATACAGTGGCAGAATCACCTCCTCCCTCCTCGAGGATATACCCCTTGCAATACAGCCCAGCATTTTGTTGGCCTTTGCAGCTGCCTTCCAACATTGTGCCGAGTTGTTCATTGACCCTATAATGAGCACCCCCAGATCCTTCTCCTCCTCTGTCTGGGCTAGCTGCACTCCCCCAAGCTGGTAACTCCTCCTTGGGTTCTTCATCCCAAAATGCAGCACCTTGCACTTTTTGGTATTAAACCAAAGTTGCCAGGTGCCTGACCAGGTTTCAAGCTTTGCCAGATCATCCTGCAATCCCTGCCATCCCCCTAGGTCATCCACCACTGCTCCTACCTTGGTATCATCAGCAAACAGACTGATGTCTGCAGTGAATATTCCAAACAACACTGGTCCCAACACCGAGCCCTGTGGAACACTGCTCTTCACTACCCTTGGGTGTGAGAGTTCCCCACCCACCACCACCCTCTGTTGCCTTCCCTGAAGCCAGTTCCCTACCCATCTCACCAGCTTTGCACCGGCCCCTGAGCCTTCTAACTCTTCCCAGCCTTCCATGCGCACCGAGTCGAATGCCTTACTGAAGTCCAGACAGGACATCCACTGCATGGCCCCTGTCCAGTTGCCCAGTTACCCAGTCATAGAACTCCACCAGGTTGGTTTGGCAGGATCTGCACATGTAAACCATGCTGTCTGCTGTCCTGTAGTCCTTTGGCCTCTGGGAGGCCCAGCTGCTCCTTCAGGATAGTCTCCATTAGCTTACCCACGATGGATGTGAGGCTCACTGGTCTGTAGTTTCCGGTTCATCCTTGGGGCCACTCTTGTGGAGGGGCACCACATGAGCCATCCTCCAGTCCTGAGGTACACACCCTGAATGTAGTGAGGCATTAAATAGGTCTGCCAAAGGTCCTGCAAGGACCTCTGCCAGCTTCTTCAGTACCCTGGGGTGGATGCCATCTGGGCCTGGCGCCTTGTCCACACTCAGTGCCTTCAAACCCTCCTGAACTCTGCCCTCCATGATTTCCCCATCTGTCACCCCCTCCTCCCCGTTTCTGCCATTCTTCCCCTTGGGTGTCCCCCCACCTTAGTAAATACCGGCAGCAGTAATCATTTAGTGCTTCTGCCTTATCGCACCCTGCTTCCACCCAACCCCCCCTCCTTCCTAATCCTTACTAGGTGGTCCTTACAGCTCCTTTTCTCCCTGATGTACCTAAAGAAGTCCTTCTCCCCCTTCTTGATGCCTTGTGCCAGCCTGAGTTCTGTAGATGCTTTGGCTTCCCCTACTGCCCTTGTCACCTCCTTCGATTCCACCAAGTACTCCTCCCTGTCCTCCTCCCTCCCTGTTTTCTTGTACCTCCTAAAGGCAGTTCTTTTCCTCCTTACCTTTTCCATGACCTCCTTGTTCAACCAGTTTGGTTTCCCAGCCCTAGCCTTCTTGCTCTGGGCCTTGCAGCAGGTTTTGGTTGCCTCCACTATCCCCAGCTTTATGAGCTCCCACCTCTGGTTAGTGTCCATACTAGATTGAATTCTGGCCAGGTACCCTTTTACCACTTCCCCCATCCTCCTAAAGTCGGCCCTCCTGAAGTCCAGCACTCTTGTGCCAGATTCCACTCCTTCCTTGCCCATATCCAGTGTGAGCCATACTGAGTGGTGGTCACTCCCTGACAGTGGTTCCTCCACTGTAAGTTCTCTCACAAAGTCCCCATTTGCCAGCACAAGGTCAAGGGTGTTCCCTAACCTGGTTGGTTCACTGACCCATTTGCAGCAGGAAGCTGTCCTGGAAGGCATCCAGCAGTACCTGCTCCCTTCTGTTCCTGGTTGTTGGGGGTACTCCAGTCCACTCCTGGCATGTTTAAGTCCCCCCACAATCACCACACTACCCTTCTCGTAGGTCCTTCTGATCTGTCTCGCTAGTTCCTTGTTTAACTCCTCCGTCTGAGATGGCGGCCTGTACACCACTCCAGTTCTGAGAATCCTATTCTTGGAATCCTGGATTTGCATCCAAAGTGACTCCGTACTACCCTCATCCCCTTCCTCCTTTACACACTACAGTTCTTTCTTCACATATAGTGCCACACCCCCTCCTTTCCCAATCACCCTGTCCCTACGAAATAACCTGTACCCTGGTACAGACAGGTCCCAGTCATTGTATTGGGCGGCCCATGTTTCTGTGATAGCTGCAATGTCCACCTCTCCCTCTGCCATGAGCACCTGTAACTCTGCAGTTTTCCTCCCAAGGCTCCTATCATTAAGGGTAACCACCTTCCACCCCCCCTCCCATCCTGCCCTCCTTTACTAGCATCACCAATAGTACTTGCCATTTGTCCTTTGTCACTGTTATGGGGGGTAAGCTCATATGGTTTCCCAACCTGTGGCCTCTGCATGTCTCTTGCCCAATTGCCACCCCCCGCTCCTAGTTTAAATTCCCAACTTCCTCTATGTACTCCTCCATCCTCTGTTTCAACACTTTCTTTCCCTCCTCACTCAAGTGTAGTCTGTCCTTGGCATAGAGACTACTGTCCTCCCAGGTCCCTCCCCACCCCTCCAACAGCCCATACCCTTTACCACAACACCAGGTTCTTAGCCATCCGTTAAATTCCTCTATTCTCAGCTTTCTTGTTGTGCTTGCCTTGGTCACTGGAAGTATCTCTGAAAAAGTTACTGATCTTCCTGCCCCCTCACATAATTGTCCTAGTTCCTCAAACCTCCTCTGGATTATATCTACTGTCTTTCATCAAGTTATTCATCCCAAGATGTATAATTAAATGAGGCTTGTCCCTACCCCTTCTAGTATATTTCAGAACAGACTGTCCCACCCTTTCCGCTGTCATTCCTGGCATGGCCTCCACCCAAATGCGACTATGCCTCTCCCCCTTGCTACCCCACCTGACTCCTCTTAGTATTGAGTCCCCCAGCACCAAGATTCCACCCCTCTTATTCCCTGCTTGCTTCCATTCATCTCCCTCTCTCATTTCCGGCTCCTCTTCTTCCTCCTGCACAATATTTCCCCCTTTTGCCCCTATTGCAATTCTCCCAGCAGAACTTTCTCCCGCTCCAGTTTGGTCCAGGCATTTATCAATTACTCCTCTAATTTCATAATTTCCCTCCTCCTCCTTCTTCCTCCTCTCTAGCAGTGCAAAACTATTTTCTGAAGACCCTTCACAAATGCCTGCTCCCTCTCTCTTCATAGTAACCTGTTCTCTCTTTTCCACTCCATGACTTTTGCCACTTCTTTGTCTCCCCTCACAAGTCCCTATCTCCTCCTTCCATTTGTCTTTTGTCTCCTGACCTGGTTTCCCCAGCAATTGTTCTTCCTGGCCTGGGCCCCTTTGTCTCTGCTTTCCTTCTTCTGACCCTCTCCTCACCACTGTTGGCTCAAATCACCCTCCCTCATCTCCCCTCCTTCCTCCATCCAGTATTGGGCTAAACCCACCTCCAGTCTGCCTTGCCTGTCTTAGTTCCTCCTGCAGACCCTCGATCTTCTTTTTAAGTTTCTCTATGTGGTTGCACACTAAACATCCCCCCCCACACTCCAGGCAATTTTTAGAAAGATTGGTGCACCGCAGTTGTTGCAGCCTACCACCCTACCCATTACTGTTGTTGCCCACCAGCGACCCCCTACCCTTCCAGATGAAGGATATCAAACACTCCACCAAGTCTCCCCCTCCCCCCTCTATCAGTGCAAAACATTCTTTTCTTAATTTCACTTACTCCCTTTGTTGTACACCTTTAGATAGATTGAGCAACTGCTTTCCTATCCTTCCTATCCACACCCAAAAAGAGACTTGAAGTAGCTATTGCACAACCTTCTTCAAACTCCGACTCCTCCTTTCCACAATGCAATAGAAATACAAAGAAGTAACAATGAAAGCTCCTTGATTTGCAGTTACTTCCCTTCCACTTAGCAGTCACCTCTTCACTCACTGCTGTTCCTTTCCTGGATGTCTGCTTCTGCTATGACAGGTGCATATCCTTTGTCCATTTGAGGAAGTGATGTCAGAACCCCTGTTATAAAGGAAATCACGGACCAGGAGCGGTGGGTGAGGGCTTGGGGGTGGGACCAGCCCAAGTCTTCCAGAAACAATCAGGTAGCTGAGACCCCTGGTCAGACCATTAACACCCTTCCCCCACTATGCACTAACCTTTGCAGCTAGTGAAGCCAGCAAAAATGAATCACAATTCTACTCAAAGCCCCCAAAATAGGTTTGCTACCAAAAGAAACAGGTCTCCAATTCAAACAGCTTCACCAACAACACATCAAAATAGGCTTGAAATTAGAAGATGTAGGTCTCCAATTCAAAGAAACAGACCCAATTACATCAAACCAAATTGGTTTTAAATCAGAAGAAATAGGCCTCCACAATGCAGCCTGCTACACAGTGAAACATCAAACAAATGAGCCTAATTATAGCCAAAACAGGTTTCAAAATTCCAACAGCCCCAAAACAATACCCTGTAGCCCCTTAGAAGTAGTAAGAAAGAAAATAAATAACCTTCTACCAAGTAAAATCCACAAGAAACAATGTAAAAACAAGAAGAAGAAGCTACTGTACTGGAACAGATCTGATAATTTCCCCTTCTACTTCCTTCTGACCAGTACATGCCGCGAGTCACATCTTTATACTATGTACAAATACGGGGCATTGGAGGGGGCAGCAATAGTTCTGTAAATTCTAATTGGCTGATCCAGATGTTAGTGGCTGAAAATGTAACATGCTAGATTGTGAAAGCCATAGGGGCCATGCTTGGTGCTTTGCTAAGCTGTGGGCCAATGGCACTACTGCTGTAGTCTTCCACCTCGCCTTATGCCCACTTCTGGGCTACTGTGGTGTATGTGGTAGAATTTCTTCCTGGTGATCCAGTTCTCCTATTCTGTGGTGTCCAGTGCACCCCTGCAGTCCTGCTCCTGCTGAAATGGTTTGCAAGCCTGCCCTCCCCCTTCTGTAAAACTGCTTTTACAATACTAGTTCTACTGGGCTTTGTGGGTGCTGTCACTGGCAAATGACTGAACAGAACATTTTGTCTCCCACTGTTTCTATATAGAAACCCCCAGCCAGCAGCTACAGACCCAATAATAGAACCGATCATATTTCTGCACAAGTCATACATATAGTAAATGCTTTTTGCCTTTAAAAGCACTTGCTGTGACCTAATCCTGCATATACTCTTGGCAAAGGGACAGAATTAAGATGTCTCCCGAAGGCTACAGATCTCCGACTTACTTGCAACTGTGTGTTGCTGCTAAATTTGAACTTAGTTTTCCTTACAAAGAGCTCCATAACAGCTACTTCCATTATTTACCAGAACATTGAAAATGGTTTTGCTAGACTCGCAGCATGTACTGGTCAGCATTTAAGGAGAAGTCAGACATTTGAGCAACTTGGAAAGGACAGTAGCCAATTTAAAATAAAGTTCATAAGTGTTAGATTACTTGATGGTTACTTACAGTTTATCACATTTCTAGTTAAAATTTAGAAATCTGATGCAACAGCTAAGCAAACCAGCTCAGAGTAGATTTATTGTTGGGGGCTCACTTTGAGATGGGGGGCGGGGAGAGGAGTGGAGATGGCTTCTAGATCTGCTAGACAAACTTTGGATACACCATTCACCTTAAGAATGGAGACCAATGAGATAAGTGTTACAGGGGATTTTTTTGATTTTAACAATTAGTAGTTTATAAAAGTTACCAAAATGATGGAACTGCTGAATGTTCATATGACCAACACAGTGTATATTTGGGCGGTCTGGTGATAGCATGCACCCTTGGTAATTGAAGGTGATCCATGGGATATGAAGATCTCACACATGGTCACCAGCAGGAGGTGCAGATTCTCCTTCCTACCATCTTTATTTGGTCTGGCTTAGCCTGAGACCCAGGGGGCCTGATGGGAACCTCCCATCACCTTCCTTTCCTTGTGAGGTCCCCTCCAGGGACTGTCTCAACAGTGCTTAGAGGGCATATCACTCAGCCCTCCTGTCTTGGAAGCAACACTGTATATAGTTTCTTAAGTGTTATTGATTGCTTATTTTTGTGGGTCTTTACTTTTATTTTGTTATGCCTGACATCTTCCTCATAACTTTGCATTTCTACTTTGCTGCATGTGTGGCATTTGAATCTCACCTAATAATTATAGCTGGGGGTGTGTGGATATCCTCGGAGAAGGGGGGGACAGTGCTCTATTAGTAATTTGCTTACAAGAGAACAATCTCCTGGACGTCGCCCTTTATACCACATACAGCATGTCACAAATCAAGAAATTAAAATGGTCTCTGAACAATGTATAACAGTCTGTTCACAAAATGTGAACGGACTAAACAACTCAGTAAAGCATATACCTACTTTTGTATTATTGCAAAAAACACACATAGGAAGGTCTGAGCACCAGAAGTTGCAGAAATTTGGCTTCTCACAGGTTATAGCATTCTCCTATAAGGAGGGAAATTGGAGGGGGGGCGGCTGTTTTAATATCTCTCTACACTCCATTCCAGGTCACCTCCATGTATATGGACCCTGAGGGATGGCTTCCTGTGGTGTCGGGGTTATGTGAAGGGGCTAGTCTCACATTGGCAAGTATCTACATACCTCCTGGGATGGATACTAGGATGGTAAGATTGTTCTTTCAAAAAATAATTGAACATCATCAGGGTGTGCGGCTCTTGGGGGGGGGACCACAATTTAATATACAGTATGATCATTTAGGCACCACTAATCCTAATCCCCCAAGAAAAACAGGAACCCAGAGAGCAGCACAGAACGTACGCTAGAATACATTCCTTTCACATAACTAAGGAACATCAATGTCAACGACGTAGCTGTGACATACTTCCATCTACCCTTTCCTACCATTCCCTTTTATTACTATGGTTAGAATGGGGACAGATTAAAAAGCAGACTTTCTGGAAATTTAGTAGCTTTTTACTGAACCTCCCTGAATTTAAAGAACTAGTGGCAGAACGCATACTGCAGATTTTACAAGAGAATGGGACATCGGAAATTGGAGCGCATACCCTTTGGGACACACTTAAAGTTGTCCTACGTGGCCCGGTGGTGCTGAGGGTTGAGGCGCTGGATGCCACACCTCGCGCTACACTGGTGGCCCGGGTTCAGGAACAGACTCGGGCTGCTGGGGCTCGGTGGGAGTCAGGAGGATTGAGCGTCCCTGTGGATGCTTTCCTCCCTCTGGGGTGGGATACCAGGGGTGCTTCTAGTACCCGATGCCCCTGAAGCCAGTGGACACATGGGCTTTTGGGGCACTGTAGGCTCTACGGGAGTCGGTGAGGGAGATGCTGTTACGTGCATGGCTGGCAAGCCTGGACATCAGTCCTAAGCGCAGGCATCCCAGGGGGATAGGAGGAAAAAAAAATGGGAAAAATGAAACACCCCTGGCCCTACGAGCAGAGAAAACTAGGGGATGGGATGCCATGGGGATCGCCCTGGTGGACGGAGTAGTAGGAGGTACGAGGCCTCCTCTGAAAGCCATGGGAGCCAGGCAAATACAAAAACAAAAAGTTGTCCTACGTGGGGACATAATAAAATTTGCCACGCATTATAAGCAGAAACAGGCAGCCCAGTTAAATGACCTACAGCAACAACTTAAAATGTTTCAGGGTCAACATGCTGTAGGAGACAAGGCGGTTTCTCCCTTACTGGAGGCTACTAAAGAAATAATTCAATATTTACTTAATAGAAAGACTGAACAAGCTCTCCAATACTTAAAACAAAAATATTATGGGGGGACCCCATGCCACCCATCTCCTGGCGCATCATTTACGACTATAAACTAACCTATTGTTCATTACCCAAATTAGATTCCCTGAGAAAGAAAACATGGAGAAAATGCCTCCCCATATTATGCAAACCTTTAGGCAGTTCTATCAGAGCTTATAGATGCCAGAGCACTTGGCTGACCCTCAGGAAGTCCAGATTTTTCTAGAGTATCTGACTCTTCCAAGTTTAACCCAGTCATGGAGGGAGATGCTGGATTCCCTGAGCACATTAACGGAATTGGGAGAGGTGATCACAAATCTGAAAACGAATGAGAGTCCAGGACTGGATGGTTATATTAGTGAATTTTATAAAATGTTTAGGAAGCAGCTTACCCCAGTACTTCAGTCGGCCTGTCAAGGAGTGTTGGAGGGGAAGGTGGAGGGGGCTCCTGAATCTTGGAGATATGCTACTATTTCTAGCATTTTAAAACCTGGAAAAGATCACATGTCTTGCTCCTTATATAGACCAATCTTGGTACTTAACCGTGATTATAAAATGTTTGCAGCAGTGATCACCAGGAGGCTGGAGGCCCTGCTCCCCCTTTCAATTAACAAGGACCAGTGTGACTTTGTCACAACTAGGCAGGCTCAGGATAATATAAAAAGGACCCTACACCTCTTAACACTGCTCCGCCGGTCGAACTCCCCTTTTCTACTTCTAAGTTTGGATGTGAAGAAGGCCTTCAACAGGGTGGCATGGCCTTTTTTGATAGCCACTCTTTGGAGGATCGGGTTCTCTGGGGATTTTGTGCATCTCATTCTAGCCCTATATGATCACCCTCGAGCTTATATTAAAATTAATGGATCACATTCAGAACATATTTCCCTTATGCGTGGTACCAGGCAGGGGTGCCCTATGTTGCCTCTGCTTTTTGCAGTATACCTGGAACCCTTGGCTCAAGTGATCTGGAGGGATCCAACAATACAGGGAGTTGAGGTGGGGGAGAGCAGCATAAACTTGCACTATATGCTGATGATCTGTTACTTTACATCTCTGATCCAGAGTCCTCCTTACCACCGCTGTGGCAACTATTAACCAGATTTAGTGACCTGGCAGGCTACAGAATTAATACAATCAAAACTGAAGTGCTAAGAATACACTATTCCCTCTCACCCTCAATACAACAGCAATTTCCCTTAAAGTGGGAACTGACTAATTTAAAATATTTAGGAATCCATCTGACAGGGGATCATACCCAACTAGGTAGCCTTAATTACCTTCCCCTAATTCGGCAAATTACTCTTGACCTTGAGCGGTGAAAGGTTTTGCCTTTCCCATTGATACAGAGGATAGACATGATGAGGATGAATCTTCTCCCTTGCTTTTTATACCTGGTCCAGATGTTTCCTGTCCCTTTACCATCCAGAATGCTTCAGGTACTTAAAAAATCTCCAGATATATCTGGGACTTGCAACGCCCTAGAATATGATACCACGTATTACAGCTGCCAAAACATTTGGGGGAATTGGCCTTGCCAGATCTTAAGGCCTATTATTTAGCCTCTCAACTTACAATAACCTTTTATTGGCTCCACCCTCAATATCAGGCAAAGTGGAGGGACTTGGAATTACGGGAGGAAGATTTAGTTAACACCAACAAGGTTTTACTACAACACCCTGGACCTCCCCTAGCAGAAATAACTGATAACCTTTACACAATTAATACTTTACAAATTTGGAGGCTTTTATTAGAGTCTAAACATCTATCTAGCCATAGATATCTTCTCTACTCACTTCCATATCACCAACCGTTTTTACCTGCTCGGCTAGATCATGGTTTCCAATGGTGATAGCGAATGAGGTTGCATCTTGTAGGTCACTTTATTAATCGAGGGAGGCTGCTCTCCTTTGAAGAGCTTAGTACCACCTATGCTATTTGTCCACAGGACTGTTTTAGAGTACTGTAAGTACATGACTTTATTAGGGGATACCTAGGGAAGGCTCCAGCTGAGACCCCAGTACCTAAAATTTTGGAAATGCTTCAGCTCACCTTGGATGGTAGAACCCTCCATTACACATGATAATGTATTTATATCAAGGAATGATTTCACATAGGGGATACTCCTTGTAGGAGTAGTACACCCAGAATTTGCAAAAAAAACTATGTTGTGCAGAGTGTTTTGATTTGTGTTTGAAGCCCTAGTGTGTTCTTCCTTCTGTCTGATATTAGGAGTTTTCCTAAATTACCCTCTAGCTTTATGGTAGTTTTACAACCCCTGGCAATCTCCATCTCAGCCAGATTTATTGCTTTTCTTGTTCCTACAATGCATCCTGTCTCATGTGACATCATGTGTTTTGGATTATCTCCATGTGTTGATGCCAGGAGAGATTGTAGGAAAAACAGACTCCTAAATAGTCATAATACTTTACCCTGTCTATGTTTACCCCATCTATCCTAAAACTAGTGATGTTTTTACTCTGTTTTCTAAACACCACTACTTTTGTCTTACCATAATTAATTTTCAGTTTGTACTATACACAGAGAGATTCGAACTTTATCAATTTCCTTTTAAGTCCCAATAGTGAAGTAGACAGCAGAACCAAATCATCAGCGTATGCCAGACAGTCAATCCTAGTGCCATCTACCTTAGGAGCTTGGAAGTCAGGGTTAGAAATCTGTTCCAAAATTATGTTAATATATATGTTAAATAAAGTGGATGCCAAGATGCATTCTTGTCTAACCCCTATGTTAGTAAAGAATTTCTCAGTTAGATGTCCATACTGATCGTATTGGACTCTAGCCCAAGTATTTTTATGTAGTCTAATGATGACATCCAGTAAGGAACTCTCCAGCCCTATTACCTTGAGTGTTGTCCAAAGAATGTTCCTGCTGATATTATCAAAGGCTGAAGAGAAATCCACGAAACAGCAATAAAGATTTGTTTTTCTAATTTTAGTGTATTTCCAAATCAGATGATACAAAACATAACAGTGTTGTATTGTGGACCTATTTTTCCTGAAGCCATTTTGTGCCTCATTCAGGACTGAGTTTTCTTCAGCCCAATCTACTAGTCTTCCCAGAATTATCCTTGTAAAGATCTTCTGAGAAACATCTATGAGGCTGATCGGTCTATACATTTTCGGGTTGTAAGGATCCTCCTTTTTGAATATAGGGAATATATGACTACTTAGCCAACTTGGAGGACAATGGAGTCCTTGTAAAAGTCCATTAAATAATAGAAAAAGAAGCGGACACCACCAGTTAGGAAATGATTTGTATAGGTCTCCCAGAATACTGTCAGGGCCTGGAGCCTTATTAGATTTCAATAATGATAGTGCCTGGAAAATATCTCTTTCCGTAATAAAGATGGGCCATGGATAGAACATTTCTCCCCTGGGCTCTTGGACTGTAGTCATCTCTAGCTCAGTCTGAGAGAAGTAGAGCTCCGAGAAATAGAGAGTCCAGGCTTCGGGTGTAATGTAGGCTTTTAGCCTATTAGAGTGGTTGTTGTAACCCTGAGGTACTAGTTTCCAGAAGCCTCTACCATCTCTGTTCAGTACGGACTGTCTTAGTTTTTCCCAGAGTCCATGGGAATATTTTCCTTTGCCCTTTCTAAAGTTAACTTATACTTTTCTCTTTCTGTCTTAAGTAGTTTAAAGTCTGCGATAGTTTTATTTCTTTTATTTTTATGTGTCCTAAGTATTCTGCCAAAACATTTTTTAGCCTGTAGGCAGTCTGCATTAAACCAAGACTTTTTATATATCTGTTTACAAGAAGGTATTTTTTCTTGCACCATGGTTTCAGTATCGTAGATATCCTTTCCCAACTTTCTAGGATATTAGTTGATTCATGAAAGTTCATAGTGAAATCATGATTGTGACACACTTCTCCAGTATTCAAAATAAACTCAAAATTCGTATGATGTATAGGTCCCCAGATAATTCTTTTCTCATTAACAATCTCCAAATTGTCCTCCAGGTAACCCGTTTTTCTATTTGTTCCTAGAGGACAATTCAGAGTAAGAACAATAGGACAGTGGGCGGATTCCAGTCTGTCCTTAACCTCTAATTTCTGTACCATGTAGGTTGCCTCCAGGTTAGTCCAAATTAGGTCTCAACCCGGAGTAGAAGAACCCATAGGACCTCTGAAAGTAAAGACCCCCAACATATCACCCTGAGTTCTTCCATTTAAGAGACAGTAATTCCTGGATGCAAAAACTTCCAAGAGGATCCTGCCTCTAGGGTTAAGTACCAGATCCTGTGAGGACCTTTTATGGGTGATAGTATCATTAGCCAAAGGAAGCAGATTGATAAAGTCAGTATAGTCATCTTCCAAAAGACAGGAAGAAACTCTAGCATTGAAGTCTCCCGTAATGATTATAGGGCAGTCTGCATAGCTGTCCGACAGATCGTCTAGCAAAGTTTTCAAATTCTGAATAAATGTGTCTGCTGTTTCAGAATGTCTGAATCTGGGGGCAAAATATATATTACACAGAATAGCTTTCTCTAGGCCTTTGTGAATTTGTAGAGTCAGAATTCCCTCTAGATTTGTAGCTATTTGGGTAATTCCTAAATCTAGCTGTGTTTTGATGAAGAAGGTAAGTCCCCCTTTAAGCCTACCAAATTTTTTGTCTCTGGAGGTTGATAAGGTTATGGCTGTGTAACCTGCCAGCCCGGGAGTGGACTCTTCAGTGCACCATGTTTCTTGAATCCCTATTATGTCGTAGGACTCAAGAAAACTCAAAACCCCAGGGTCTGTTATTTTAAGATGTATACCTTCTATATTTCAAGAGAGAATAGAGAGGGCATCCATCATATTCCTTTTTTCCTCTGTATTGACTACCATCCCAGTGTTTGGCTCTTCAGATGTTAGCTCACCGGGGTCCCACCGAGATTGCCAATGTCAGGGGGAAACCACGGTCAACAATGGAGCATAAATATTTGGGTCTTCAAAATTTTCAAAATTTATTAAAAGAGAATCCAACACTGGGGCTAGCTCCTGTACTCCCATCACAGGGATACAGCCATGGGTGTCTGGATCCAGATCTGTCAAGTCCACTATATGAATTCCCAGTGGGTCCAATTTGCCTGCCAGTGACAATATTCTGTTAAATAGGTTGGGATTTTTGAAGGTAATGTCAATCTGAGATGAAAGACCTGTGTTATCTTGTATATTAATAGAATCTACCATATTCCAGGAAATATGTAAATCTAATCCTTTTTCTAGGAAATAGAGGAGGTCCCCTTTTACTTTCCATCTAGCATCCTTATCCATAAATTTCCACCCAAACACTGCGATTGTTCTCCCTAACCATGACTTTTTCTGGTTTTCAATGTGTTCGTTAATCACTCCTAAGATTTCCCTCTGAGATTAATGATCTGCTTTACACATTTCATCCGGGGACTGCTCATAAGGACTATTTTTCTTACTGCTAGGGAACTCAGGGGGAAAATCTTGGGACTAACATGGGGAATGTAATACCATAGCCCTTTTCCCTTAAGAGTAAAGCCTTTTCTAAGATGGAATGGGCAGTCCTCAAGGATATGCAATAGAGTAGTACAGTTTTCCTGTAGTTTGGATTCAATGATCTAAAAACTGATATTTCCTTTTCTAACTCAGGATGGGATAGTTCAAGAAAGCTAAGTACCCAGGCAAGTAGTGATCTCTCTGTTTCGTTCTCTAATATAGCTACGCTATAGATTTCAGTCAAAAATTCAGTGTTCCCACATTTCTGTAAAACAGGAGAGATCCCTGAAACATTTGCTGGAATCTTATTAATAGGATCATCTTTGGTGAGTGTGAGGGAATTTTTATATATCCTAAAGCTATATTTGCTATTAAACGCCTTGAAGCTATGCTTGCTTTGAAAGCCATGCTGTAACAAAGTCATAATGAATGTAGTAGAAATTTCTGAGTTCATGTTTTGTTCTTTTAAGGGTTATAGAATTTGTACTGAGGTTACTTGAAGTACATTTGTAAAAAAACAGAAAAATAGATAAAACTGAGCAGAACTGGTTGTACCAGCCTAAATAATGGGCCTGGGCAAAATATAATAATAACAGCATGTAGTGGCATTGAAGATAAGCTGTACGTTGCTATGGTGTGAGTGAAACTCATTGTCTCTCTCAGGTCAGCTTGACCCAGGCATATGTATCAAGCAGTGTTGGGAAAGAAATGGAATAAGTAGTGGAAAAGTACCTCATACATAAACTTGTTTTTCTTTTTTCTGTTACATTGCTGAAAACTTGTTATGCTGTTTTATGATTGGCTCATACTGAAATGCTGGTATTTTTCAAGATAAGAAGTGCAAAATCTAGCTTATAAAAGCTGCTGTAAACTTTAATCAATGACTATCTCCTTTGTAGAAGTCCCACATGCATGTGTGAGATATTTGATCAAATAAAGCGACGTTAAGACAAAACCCAGTGGTGTGGTTTTTGCCCCGTGACGACGGGAGTGGTTGCTCAGGTAATACTTACAGTGAGAGAATTTGCGATCACAGTTTTGGCGTAGTCGGCAGGATGAGTTCTTCGGTCCGTGTCACCTCATGATCGGGTTGTTTCCCTTGGACAAAAAGAAGGACATTTTTTGTGGAACCCCATCAGGATGTGACGCCTAGGGGCTGGTGACACTCATCATCACTGTAAGTACAAGAATACCTTGGAGCGAGTGTGCACTATAAAGGACAGGCCTAGATAATATGGGAAACAAGGAAAAAAAAATAGCTGGGTCCAGAGTTAGTATTATCTGGACCAGCAAAATGTATGTTTGACAAGTTTGACCAAACAAATTACAAGGGCAACTGCACTGCCCTTTGTACTTGTAATTTGTGCTTGCTGCAGAAATATATACTGTTAGAGCCAATGATGGCTTTTGAGTTCAGGCTGCTTAGAGAAAAGCAGCGACTGATTAAATAACGTTAGATAAGCAACATCTAGAGAAAGAAAAATAAACTACTGTGGATGTACTGCGACAGTAGGTGACTACAGAGCAGGATGATTTGAAAATCCTCCCCATGTTGCCTATCTGTGTAGTTTCAAGTTTTTCTGTATCAATTCAAGTTCCTTGCCTCCTATAGAAGCTAAAACATTTGATCCCAAACTCAAGTACTGGGGACCTCTACAGATGGATCTCAACCTAGTACTGTTAGAGATTTTTGTTTTTTTAAACTGCAAACCAGAGCTCTGAAAAGACTTGGTTTGGCAGGTTACTAAATAGCCAAAAAAAGCCTTTAAAAGGGTTAAACCTTTAAAAGGGTTAATAGCTACAGTGTTTGGAAATTATCATGAAGGTCCTGCAGTCAGTTTTCTTACTCAGACTAGTGTATCGGAAAAGAAGAAGAAAAAAAATACCTTGTGCACGGGTAAGTCTGAATTTTTTTATTCAAAGTTGTTATATGTCTGTTTTATTTCTGTAATACATATACTAAACAAGGTAATGCTCCTCTTTCTCGTGCATATTTTCTAGCTTATATCTGTGTTCTGTAATTATGTTCTGTTGTCAAGGTTGCGAGATAGGATTGACTGCCTTCAGTGCACAACATGTTACAGTAAAAAAAAAAAAAAAAAAAAAAGCTTCTTTGCCTCATAGCTGACTGTTTTAATTGGCTTTATTTTAATGGAACATTTGTGCTGCCTAGATAGGGTCAGTGAAGAACTTTTGTATATGTATTTTTGGTTGAAGCAGGTAGTGTTAAAGGTGAAGAGATATGACGCCATAGATTGCAATGTGCAGAAAGATTTGTAGTTTGCAAGCAATGTGCCAAGCCACTGCTAGGTGAAAATGTAATGTGTTAACAGCTATAAATGGCTTTATCATACTTCTAGTTAAAACCAGAAACTTTTTGCAAAATGGCAGAGTGCCATATTTTTACTATGCCCCAGAAGGTGTAACCATGCTATACTAGATGTGTTCATTTACAGATGGTATGTTGTGCTGTGTTTTAAAGGTGTTGAAAGGAGTTATTAGAATGTGTTTAAAAAGTGTTTTGTTCTGGAAAGATTTGGCATGGCGATATGTATAAATGTGTTGGTTTAAAAATTGTCAGTGTTACAAGACAGGGGGAGCTAGCACATATATCTAAAACATGTACAGTTTTCTAATGAAACTATGGGCATTACCTCAGCAAATTGGTGTGAAACAATGTCAGTCTTATTTTGTGTTAAGTATTTCTTTTTGTGTATGTGTATGTGTGTGTACTGTCTTGGCCAGCAGTTTTATTGTAAAGATATTTAATATCAGTAGTGTTCAAGGACACTAAAAAATAAATAACTGGGTTTGAGCGACCCTTGCATGCACACTGTGACCTTTTGCACGTTATTTGACCTTCTTGTGTTTCAACATTTGTTACTACCAGTTCAAACTTGATGTGTATTCCATACCTAAAGCACAACTTTTCACACAAATGTATGTTTTCATGAAAGCACACCAAGAGTGAACCATGTAATTTGACTTTTTATTGCAAAACTAGTATTCTAAGTGAAGAGGAACAAACGTTCCTTCTCATCTCACTGCTTCTGACTTGCAGCCAACACAGGCAATACTCCAGCTGAAAGGGGAGAATTATTCATCATCTCCCCACATTTTTATTATGTATATATATAGTACGCTTTTGAAAAAAGGACTATTACAGCTGTTTTTGAGAGTTTACCATTCTACAGTTAAAAAACAATGGTTTTGGTTTTTATGTGTGACCATGGTGTAATCATTTTTTTTCCTTTTTGAAAATGCATTCTAAAAGACACGTATGTACGGTATTACCATCAATCTGGATTTTTTATAAACTCAGCTGACATTTTGTCATGCTTAGGATAAGGGAACCCAGGGACGCTTGGCTTCTTTTATCCTGTGGAAATAATCTTGTTTTATTTTTAAACTGGTGTGTGTTTGTTTTTGTTGTTTGTCTGTGTTTCTTCTCTTTCTTCAGAGAAAAAGAGTTCCCATCTTTATAGTAAGGTATGAAACTTACTAAACTAATTGTAATATTATCTTGTTATAATTTAAAGTGTAGTAAGTGGGATCATGTCACCATCCACAGCTAACCTTTTTATTGCTACAGTATTTGAGCTGTCTCTTCCACCAGTAGGAGCTTGGGGGAGGGTAATACCCTTCCTCTATCCTTTCAGTGTAGTACCCACAAAGGTTGCAAGGTACATCACTGGTCCCCCAAAGGGGTAAATAAAGAAAATGTATATTTGCCAATAATTGTTTCTTATTTACAGGTTTAAAAAAAAAAAAAAGACCCAAGGTATTTTAACAGCATAACCCAGCCCAAGCCTTTCTGTTTTTTTCCATACTTTTGATTGTCTTTTCAGCTTTCTTATCCTGTTAAACCAAATGCAAAACAACTTCTGTCATTGCCTTACAGCAATGAAGGCATTTTTCAACCAGTAAATTCACAGTACTCTAACATTTCTGGACTCTAAGCTAAGTTTACAGTCTATATGTGTTGTTTAAAATGTATTTATGCATTATGCTCAATACTGAAATTGTTCTATTACAAACATGCTTATGTTTCATGTTTATGTTATAATGTTTTGATATACATCTTGCTACACTATATCCATGTGTGTATTCAGAAAAGTGCTCCACATATAACGTTTTTAATGCTCATAAGCAAACCTAAATACTGGGACCAGCATTGCTGACCCACCCCTACAATATGTTCCAAAGCAAAACCAAAGTAAAATTAATGCTCCGTTTGTCTTATTGCTCCAGGTACCCCTGAAGAATGAGTGTACTCTATGCAGGTTTTGTCATTTACATTTTAACAATTATAATATGCACAATTTAGATTGTACTCCAAACCTATGCTTCAAGCCTTCCACTCAGTACTTTGGGTATTTCACTATACAGGGTAAAGAAGGTAGACCTTTTCACTTGTCACAGGTCAATAGGCACTGTTATTAAATTGGCATAGGCCAACAACATATGTATTTGTCCCACTGATTGCATTGTGTAAAAGGCATATTGTATGAACAATATGTTTGGAAAATAACTACATTAAGCAGGTTAGCAAGAGGAAAAGGAAGAGGAGACCATTATGGTTTTCAAAATTTCAAAGAAAGTGAAAGCCAAAAGATAGCATTCAAGGCAATACAAAAGACACAGGCAGAAGGGGATAGAAAGTACCAGGAGAAACAAAGGAGGCAGGGAAGTCAGTAAGGAAGCCAAAGCTCAGACAGAAGAAAACATTGCAAAATCAGTGGTTAAAGGGGACAAAACCTTTTACAGGTACATAAGTAAAAAAGAAAAAGACAAAGGGAGGGATAGTGAGACTGAAAAGGGGAGGATGGGAGTCGCGTGGAGAATGACAACAGTAAAGCTGACATATTGAACAGGTATTTTGCTCAGTCTTTACTGAGTAAGAGGTGTATGGGTCTGAAAGGAGTACAAAGGGTGAGAATGGTGCAGAAATGGATTGCATCACAAGTCCTATGAAGACAAGTTGAAGGAACTGAACATGTACTCCCTGGAGGAGAGGAGGAGAGGATATAATAAGAGACATACAAGTATCTTACAGGAGAAACAGAGTGCAGGAAAACACTATTTTTAAGCGAAAAAGATGTTCCAGGACTAGAGGGCATGGGATGAAGTTGGAGGGAGGACGATTCAGAGGAAACATGAGAAAGAATTTCTTCACAGAACAGGTGGTGGACAAGTGGAACACCCTGCCAGAGGAAGTGGTGGGGGCTGAAACAATCACTGGATTTAAGAATGCATGGGATGGACATAAAGGAATTCTAGAGGTCAGGGGTAAGGAAAACAGACTTGGTAGAAGACTTGGTTTGCTGGCCAAGGCACCTAGCTTCACCTGAGCTCTTTCCTTCTAAGACTGCTTGAAAGGCAGAGTAGAAAACTTACAGAGCAAGGAGAAGGATTAAGACTTAGTTTGGCTAAGCAGATTTACTGTGTGGTGGTGTTTTTATTTTTTACTCACAGGGATTGCTACTGTTTGTTGCTAACATTTCATTGCTTTATTTTTCTCTGATTCAAATTGTTGTTGCTGGTATACCTTCTTCTGCATTATTACAAGGTGTGCCTACAGGTGAGTGCTAACAGATTACTGCTGTAATCTTCTGATTCAAATTGTCTTTTGCAAGGTATATCTTCTGTTACTGCTTTATTTTTCTCTGGAGCAAAGTGTTTCTTACAGGGTATATCTTCTCTGAAATTACTGTATTACAGGTGGAGCTTACATTTTTGTGACTTTTTTATCATTGGGCTAAGCAAAATTACTGTTGACACTGTGTTTTATTTTATTCTTGTTTGTTGAAAAGGTTTGTTGTCTCAGAGGTGTTTCAGTCTCCTTCTCACATTGAAGGAGCTAATTGCTTTCCTCCACAGCTCTTCCAAAGGATTAGGTGTGTATGTGAAGTGGAGCTAGCAAACTGTCAGTAATTTCCAACAGAAAGAAGGTTAAAAAGTCAGGTTAGTTGATATCTTGGAGGTGAAAGACTTGGTTTTGCTGGCCAAGGCACCTAGCTTCACCTGAGCTCTTTCCTTCTAAGACTGCTTGAAAGGCAGAGTAGAGAATTACTACCAGAGCAAGGGAGAAGGATTAAGACTTAGTTTGGCTAAGCAGATTTACTGTGTGTGGTGGTGTTTTTATTTTTTACTCACAGGGATTGCTACTGTTTGTTGCTAACATTTCATTGCTTTATTTTTCTCTGATTCAAATTGTTGTTGCTGGTATACCTTCTTCTGCATTATTACAAGGTGTGCCTACAGGTGTGTGCTAACAGATTACTGTAATCTTCTGAGTCAAATGTGTCTTTTGCAAGGTATATCTTCTAGTTACTGCTTTATTTTCTCTGGAGCAAAGTGTTTCTTACAGAGTATATCTTCTCTGAAATTACTGTATTACAGGTGGAGCTTACATTTTGTGACTTGTTTTATCATTAGGCTAAGCAAAATTACTGTTTGACACTGTTTTTATTTTATTCTTGTTTGTTGAAAAGGTTTGTTGTCTCAGAGGTGTTTCAGTCTCCTTCTCACATTGAGGAGCTAATTGCTTCCTCCCACAGCTCTTTCAAAGGATTAGGTGTGTATGTGGGAGTGGAGCTGGCAAACTGTCAGTAATTTCCAACAGAAAGAAGGGTTAAAAGTCAGGTTAGTTGATATCTTGGAGGTAGAAGACTTGGTTTGCTGGCCAAGGCACCTAACTTCAGGAGCTCTTTCCTTCTAAGACTGCTTGAAAGGCAGAGTGAGAAACTTACCAGAGCAAGGAGAAGGATTAAGACTTAGTTTGGCTAAGCAGATTTACTGTGTGGTGGTGTTTTTATTTTTTACTCACAGGGATTGCTACTGTTTGTTGCTAACATTTCATTGCTTTATTTTTCTCTGATTCAAATTATTTGTTGCTGGTATACCTTCTTCTGCATTATTACAAGGTGTGCCTACAGGTTTGTGCTAACAGATTACTGCTGTAATCTTCTCAGTCAAATTGTCTTTTTGAAGGTATATCTTCTGTTACTGCTTTATTTTCTCTCGGAGCAAAGTGTTTCTTACAGGGTATATCTTCTCTGAAATTACTGTATATACAGGTGGAGCTTACATTTTGTGACTGTTTTATCATTGGGCTAAGCAAAATTACTGTTTGACACTGTGTTTTTTTTATTCTTGTTTGTTGAAAAGGTTTGTTGTCTCAGGGTGTTACAGTCTCCTTCTCACATTGAAGGAGCTAATTGCTTCCTCCACAGCTCTTCCAAAGGATTAGGTGTGTATGTGGGAGCGGGCTGGCAAACTGTCAGTAATTTCCAACAGAAAGAAGGGTTAAAAAGTCAGGTTAGTTGATATCTTGGGTAGAAGACTTGGTTTGCTGGCTAAGCACCTAGCTTCACTGGAGCTCTTTTCCTTCTAAGACTGCTTGAAAGGCAGAGTAGAGAAACTTACCATGAGCAAGGGAGAAGGATTAAGACTTAGTTTGGCTAAGCAGATTTACTGTGTGGTGGTGTTTTATTTTTACTCACAGGGATTGCTACTG
Organism: Neoceratodus forsteri; assembly: GCA_016271365.2. Classification (NCBI taxonomy): domain Eukaryota; kingdom Metazoa; phylum Chordata; order Ceratodontiformes; family Ceratodontidae; genus Neoceratodus; species Neoceratodus forsteri. Next base: position 957,035,880 of record CM028130.1, on the reverse strand, counting down.
TTTGTTGCTAACATTTCATTGCTTAATTTTTCTCTGATTCAAATTGTTGTTGCTGGTATACCTTCTTCTGCATTATTACAAGGTGTGCCTACAGGTGTGTGCTAACAGATTACTGCTGTAATCTTCTGAGTCAAATGTCTTTTGCAAGGTATATCTTCTGTTACTGCTTTATTTTTCTTGGAGCAAAGTGTTTCTTACAGGGTATATCTTCTCTGAAATTACTGTATTACAGGTGGAGCTTACATTTTGTGACTGTTTTATCATTGGGCTAAGCAAAATTACTGTTTGACACTGTGTTTTATTTTATTCTTGTTTTGTTGAAAAGGTTTGTTGTCTCAGAGTGTTTCAGTCTCCTTCTCATTGAAGGAGCTAATTGCTTTTCCTCCCACAGCTCTTCCAAAGGATTAGGTGTATGTGGGGCGGAGCTGACAAACTGTCAGTAATTTCCAACAGAAAGAAGGGTTAAAAAGTCAGGTTAGTTGATATCTTGGGTAGAAGACTTGGTTTGCTGGACAAGGCACCTAGCTTCACCGGAGCTCTTTCCTTCTAAGACTGCTTGAAGGCAGAGTAGAGAAACTTACCAGAGCAAGGAGAAGGATTAAGACTTAGTTTGGCTAAGCAGATTTACTGTGTGGTGGTGTTTTTATTTACTCACAGGGATTGCACTGTTTATTGCTAACATTTCATTGCTTTATTTTCTCTGATTCAAATTGTTGTTGCTGGTATACCTTCTTCTGCATTATTACAAGGTGTGCCTACAGGTGTGTGCTAACAGATTACTGCTGTAATCTTCTGAGTCAAATTGTCTTTTGCAAGGTATATCTTCTGTTACTGCTTTATTTTCTCTGAGCAAAGTGTTTCTTACAGGGTATATCTTCTCTGAAATTATTACAGGTGGTGCTTTACAGGTTTTACAGTTTTATCTAACATTAGGATAAGCTTTCAGGGTTACTGCATTTGTTGTTGACTGATTGTTTCTGCTCTTACCTCCTTGTTCTTTCAGTCCGTGGTTCTTCTTTTTAGGCAGGGAAGGGCCCAGCCACCCACCCCATCCCCAACCACCCCACGCTACACTCCTTTATAAGGTACCACAGTTGTGACATTTCCTGTGGCAGAGCAGGAAGGAGGCGGATCAGTGGGGCCTCCACAAAATGATCATTTACAGGGCACTAGTAATTTAACTTGATATAACAAGTTAAGCAAAGCACAATTAAACCATTACTTTTTTTTCCTTCTAATTACTCTGACTAGGTTACAAACCCAGCAACTTATTTGGAATGGATTTCATTAACTGCAGGTACTGTGGAACAATTTTCAGAAGGACAGTCTTACAAGATTTAGGACACTGTCCACATGCTGGGCCTTTGGAGATCTTAGGTCTCAGCTCCAGGCAGCATGGGCAGAGTGCACGCCTCAAATTTCATATTGAAGAGGAAATACATTATAAGAACCACCGCCATTTCCCAGCATCCAACAGAAAAACCTGACCGCAGAGGGTAGTTGGTCCAGGAGGTTGGCAGGTGGTTAGGAGGAGCAAATCAGGTGCCATCATCACTCTACTCTCCAACACATTACCTCCAAAAACCATATAAACACTACAAACAGGTATCTGCCTCTATCTCTGAAATCAAATAAAGAGGGCAGAAGACACTGAGAGCAGGACACTGTAAGGCACAGGAGCTAGCACAACAATACTCACCCAAATCAGGAACCAAAACTAAAGCAAGCACAAAGAAATCCAAAAAACTTTGATCATAGGAGACTCCATGATTCAGAGGAGTTGATACCCATCTCCAGCCAGGGGTGATGGTCAGATGTCTCCCAGGTACATCAGCATGGAGAGACACTGACCGCATTACTAAATTGTTCACAAAGCAGGAGAAAACATTGATGTCCTAGTACACATAGGGACTAATGATCTAGCCAGCCGGTCAGTTGTGGAGACCAAGGAACACCTGACTAGGCTGGGTGACAAACTATCATCTATTTGCGTCCGGCATCTCCTTCTCTGAGATCCGCGAGTCTGGGGAAGGGAGCAGATGGACGGAAGGTCAGAAGAAGGGGAGATAGGGAGCTAAACACGTGGCTCAAGGACTGGTGCCAGGAAAAAGGACACAGATTTGTAGGAACTGGCAACAGTTCTGGGGAGCAAGTTCTTCAAATTTGATGGACTGCATCTGACTAAAGAGGAGTCAGTGCATTGGGGCAGAAGTTTGGCGTCTTTGCAGAATATTTAAACTAGCAAATGGGGAGAGGGTGCAGCATCCCATCGTCAAAATGGAAGAACACCCTCCCCTCACTAGTGGTCAAACAGGAATTCAGCGTGTTTGCCATTCCATTTGCATCACCAGGTAAGAAAAAAGGTTTGTCTCCCCATACGATGCACAGGGTAATGCCAAACTTCACCCAACAACTAACACACCAAAATCTGGCCAATGGAAAATCATGTACACAAATGCTCACAGCCTGGGAAATAAGATCCAGACCTGCAGGCAATTATGTCAGAGGCTAAACTGGACATAGTAGCACTAAGTGAGACATGGTTTACCAGTAACCACACTAGGAGACTTCAGTACCTGGCTATGTATTGTTCAGAAGAGAACCGAGGTGCAAAAGGGGGAGGGTGGCCCTGTATGTTAATGAAAATATCAAAGCTACAGAAATTCAGAATACACATAAGGAGCCAGAAGAACTGTGGGTCACCTGGAAACAGGAAATGGGACAGCCATAAGAACTGGGGTTGTCTACAGGCCCCAGACCAGAGGAGGACAGACACATTACTGTTAGAAGATATACAAAACATGACAGCTAAAGGGGAGGTTCTGATAATGGGAGACTTCAACATGCCAGATACAGATTGGTCAATACCAGCAGGAACATCTGCCAGAACTAGACTCATAGTGGATTCCCTGCAGGGGGAGGGCCTCAAACAACTGGTACAGCAACCCACAAGAGACAGGGCTATCCTAGATCTAGTACTGACTAACAAAGAAGGATCACAGATCTCCAGGTAGAAGGTCACCTGGGGGCCAGTGACCATCACGTGGTATGGTTCAATTTGGCTACTACATCTAAATCATCCCATTCCAAAGCAAAAATATGGGACTTCGAGGAGCTGACTTTGATAAGATGGCCAACAGAGTTAAGCTAGCCCTGGCAAAAAGGAACACAGGTGAGGAGGACAGGCAAAGTGGGCAAGCATTAAGGATACAATACTTGAAGCAACATCCCATTGTGTTAGACAGAAAAGGAAGTGCAAAGAAGAAGGAAACCACTTTGGTTCTCAAAACAGTAGCAGAAAAGGTCAGAGCCAAAGGCTGGCCTTCAGAAAATATAAGGAAACACAGCGGGATGAAGATAGGAGGCTACCAAACTGCCCTAAGGGAAGCAGGTAAGGCAGTAAGGCAGGCAAAGTCCCAAACTGAGGAAACACTAGCACGAACAGTAAAAGAAGGTGACAAGACTTTCTATAGATACATTAGTGAAAGGAGAAAGTCCAGAGGGGGTATTGCTAAGCTTAATGGAGAAAAGGGAGCATGTGAGGAGGAGGACCCTGTAAAGGCATCTATCCTAAATAGATACTTTTGCTCAGTATTTACTGAAGAGAAGGTAGGGCAGGGCCCACAGCCTGCGCATCATGGACACAGGGGGAGGAGGTAGCACTACTCCCTTCACAAAAGAAAGGTCCTACAAGAGCTTGCTAAGCTCAGGGTGGATAAGGCAATGGGACCTGATGGCAGCATCCCAGGGTACTTAAGGAGCTAAAGGAGGAACTAGCAGAGCCATTAGCAGAATTGTTTAGTGAGTCTCTGAGCACAGGAGAGGTCCCAGAAGACTGGAGAAGGCTCATGTGATCCCACTCCACAAGAGTGGTAGCAGGGAGGAGGCGAGAACTACAGACCGGTCAGTCTTACCTCAGTAGTGGGCAAGATTGTGGGCACTCCTTAAGGAAAGGATAGTGCAACACCTGGAATCCATAGGGGCACAGGATCCAAGACAGCATGGGTTTACAAAAAGGAAGGTCCTGTCAAACTAATCATAGATTTCTTTTGACTGGGTAAACCAGAGTGGTGGACCAAGGGGAGCAGTTGATGTCGCCACCTTGACTTCAGCAAAGCTTTTGACACTGTTCCACATAGAAGATTGATAAATAAGCTAGGTAGGCTCGGGTGGGTCAGAATTGGTCAACTGGGTGGCAAACTGGTTGACTGGCAGAAAACAGAGTGGTGGTAAATGGTATACAGTCAGAAGAGATGCAAGTCACAAGTGGGTACCTCAGGATCAGTCCTGGGGCCAGTCCTATTCAACATCTTCATTAGTGACCCCGCTAGATGGACTAGAGGTGAAGCTTGTCTGTTTGCAGATGACACCAAGATCTCAACAGAGTAGATGATCCAGATGGGGTGGGCAGAATGAGAAGAGATCTGGATAAACTAGCAGAATGGTCAGAAGAGTGGCAACTGGGTTTTAATGCAAAGGAGTGCAAAATCATGCACATAGGGAAGAGAAACCTGAAGCCACTTATAGGCTGGGAGGGTTGCTAGCAGTCACAAAGGAAGAAAGAGACTTGGGCATCATCATCACTGATGACCTAAAATCATCCAAGCAGACCTCTAAAGCAGTAGGTAAGGCTAGGGGGGTGTTAGGGTGTATTAGTAGGGGATCACAAGTCGTAAGAGGGAGGTAATAATCCTCTGTACAAGACATTGGTTAGGCCCCATCTGAGTACTGCGTGCAGTATTGGAGGCACACCTTCACAAGGACATTAACCAAATTGAGGCAGTCCAGAGAAGGGCAACCAAAATGGTGCAGGGACTGCATCAGAAGACATATGAGGACAGATTAATGGAGCTCAATATGTATACCCTTGAGCAAAGGAGAGAGAGGTGATATGATCGAGACATTTAAACACCTTAAGGGCATAAACAAGGTGAAAGAGTCTAACATGTTTAAATATAAGAAAATAGCAGGACAAGAGGACACAGCATGAGATTAGAGGGAGGCCGATTAAGGGGAATGTGAGGAAATTCTTTTTTCACAGAAAGGGTGGTAGATGCATGGAATGGCTTACCACAAGAAGTGGTGGCTATGAATACAGTGCAGGGCTTCAAACAGGCATGGGATAGGCATAAGGGAGCAATACAAATGACTATGAATAGATAGGTCACTGACAGAGCAAAGGTCGATGGCGCATTTATAAGGTAGAAAAGAAATGGGCAGACTGGATGGGCCTTTAGGGTCCTTATCTGCCGCCAACTTCTATGTTTCTATGTAGAGGTCAGGTAAGGGAAAACAGACTTCTAGAAAACAAACTGAACTTACAAGCTCTAAATGGCAGACTGGGTGGGCCATATTCTTATCTGGCTAATTGTCTATGTATCTATGTATCTATGTATTGTAACATTACAAGATTTTATAACTCAGGTCTCCGTCAGGCCTGCTTGCAACAGACAGGAAAATAATGTTCATCACTGTCATAACTGCTTCTGTGATTTACAAGCAGGAGGTAACCATAACATTGTCATGATTTACAGATGGTCAAATGGTATAATTGAACCTCGGCCTGCACCCCCAGGTGTGCGGTTAATGTCCATTTTTATTTTTTATTTTTTTAATTGCCAGAATTTAGGCTCTGTCACACCACTCTTTACAAAACAAGAAGTAAATGGTTTAAAAGATTGTTATTTATGTGTTTTTAACTCAGTGTCTAACACACTTTGCAAGTTTTGGTGGTTTCACGGTGTGGCACACATAAGATCTCCATGTTCAACAGCAGTAACCTCTGCAAGTGTAATGTTTTCAGCGAAATTACACCTATTTGTAGAACTTAAATCAGCTGAAGAAGGTCCAGTCAGTTCAGACTCTGCAATCAAGCTTATTGTTTCTGCTTACTATGAAGTTAAGTCTGGGAAAGGGCACTCCCCAACTCCAGCGAGAAGATTCTGCTTCAATTGACTCTTCAAGCAATACATCCATTTTCTTCGCTGCTGCTTGTTCCAAACATGGCTGGTACTTTCTACAACCCTATTGCTCTGTTATGGACTGTGTTCTTAATGGTTTATTGTCAATTGTTACCTTTTTATGGACTGTTAATCTTTATGCCGGGTGTAATCAACTACGACAAAAACAAATGCCATGCCAGTGTGTGTGTGTGGCTATTCCATTAAAAGGACTCAATGCACCCCTGGCCAGTGTGTTCATTTAATCAGCCAGCTAGCAAAATGAACACTGACTTTTCTACTATGCTGGTGTTTTGTTTTAAATTACTGTCTGCATTGCCTCATATGCCTTGTGGGTTACCACCATTCTGCAAATGACATTTCATCTGTACTGTAACTACATCAACCTGTGAATACTTGTATGAACTTATGAACTGTTAATTTCATGGACTGTTATGTTTTATAAGGACTTATCTGTCAAGAGACATTATCAACAGATTCTTCAATCAAGCTCCCAGGTGTGCCACACCTCAACACAAGGTAGCATCTACCTTATTCACTCTCAAAGTGAATTCCATGAACTCTTTTCATCAACAAAATTGTTATGTTATATTGTGTTATATGTGGAGTCATGTTAGCATTTTTCACATATTTCAATTGTGGTGTTGACATCCTCAATTCTGTATTATGTTTTACAAACTCACGATTTGTGTTCGCTGTAACCAGCCCTGTGCCAACTCAAAACAGGATGCTTTTTATAAATGCCTTGACTATCTGTATGCTGGCAACCAGTTTTAAATCATATACCTAGTCACCTAGTCTAACAGTCTAAAAGTAGAAATGTTTAGTTTTTTTGTAACCTTCAGTTATTAACTAATATCTTTACATTTATGTTCAATTTTTAGAATGTTCGAGTCCTCAGGGGCCTCTCATCTTCAGGGTGAAAATTATTAACAGTGGTCAGTGGCCAAGGTTTTAGTAATCAGTGACCAAACTTTTATCAACAATGTGTAGTTGGCAACCATAAAACTGAGGAAATAAAAAGGTGTAAAATGGCTAGTGTAAATTGCTAAAGGCTAGTAAGAGGTAAAATGGTTAGTAAATGACTAAATGATGCCAACATGTAAATTAGTATATCTAGTAGCAAAAGGCTGCACGTGGAAAATACCACTATGTCACTTAATATGTGTCGTGTAAGACTTTAAAAGGGTTAATTGTAAAATTCTATACAATGAGAAAAAAAATAGCTAAAAGCATAAAATGAGGCCATGGCCTAGATATGCACAAATTCCAGCCTTGCATTTTTCTAGCTGGCTACACATAAATATGGGACCCATGGTCATGGCTTACAAGCGTAGTTGGTGACTGGGTGCTACTCTTCTCCATTGGGTGACAGTACTTGTAAGTGGTCATATTGGCACTCTGGCTACTGGCCTTCCTAATCAAAACTTCCTACAATGCCTGTGCACTTAATTGGTGTCACGGGACGCCACCCACCTGCCCCTTGCTACAACTCGAACAAAAGGACCCCATTAAACTGGAGGGGGTGTTTTCCATTACAAAATGAGCCAGATTGTGATCAAAATATAAAGCGAGAAAAAGTAAAAAGGGATTGGTTAGTTGATACATAGTATCAAAAGGGGGGAGAGTGTGAGGGAATTTTTATATATCCTAAAGCTATATTTGCTATTAAATGCCTTGAAGCTATGCTTGCTTTGAAAGCCATGTTGTAACAAAGTCATATAATGAATGTAGTAGAAATTTCTTGAGTTCATGTTTTGTTCTTTTAAGGGTTATAGAATTTGTACTGAGGTTACTTGAAGTACATTTGTAAAAACAGAAAAATAGATAAAACTGAGCAGAACTGGTTGTACCAGCCTAAATAATGGGCCTGGGCAAATATAATAATAACAGCACGTAGTGGCATTGAAGATAAGCTGTACGTTGCTATGGTGTGAGTGAAACTCATTGTCTTCTCAGGTCAGCTTGACCCAGGCATATGTATCAAGCAGTGTTGGGAAAGAAATGGAATAAGTAGTGAAAAGTACCTCATACATAAACTTGTTTTCTTTTTTCTGTTACATTGCTGAAAACTTGTTATGCTGTTTTATGATTGGCTCATACTGAAATGCTGGTATTTTCAAGATAAGAAGTGCAAAATCTAGCTTATAAAAGCTGCTGTAAACTTTAATCAATGACTATCTCCTTTGTAGAAGTCCCACATGCATGTGTGAGATATTTGATCAAATAAAGCGACGTTAAGACAAAACCCAGTGGTGTGGTTTTGGCCCCGTGACGACGGGAGTGGTTGCTCAGGTAATACTTACAGTGAGAGAATTTGCGATCACATGAGTGAATAACCGGAGGCCTCAGTCTCCCTCTGAAAAGCAGTCAGTGACTCCCTATTCACTATTGCATTATAAGAGATTTCATTATATGTACCATTTGAGTGGAGATTCATCTCCTGCACTGCTAATTGTTTACCCTGTTTTCCCTGTTTTGAGTTTTTGTTTGGATCCTGACCCTCCCTTGTTTCCTGTACAGTTGGCTTTTCCAGGTTTGTATGTGCCATTTGAATGTTTTTATTTTTACTAGATAAAGGTTTCCTTTTTTTTAATTTGTTTTTGTTCTTTTTTGTTGGCTCTGTGTTTGTCTATCAAGTTCATCATTATCCTGTTTTTCTGAATCTAAGTTCTTTATATAGCATTCACATATTTTATTTTTATTGAAGGGTGAAGGGAGGTGTACCTGTATGCCTATATTTACTTTACCTGTGGTCAAGGGTTCCGTTCCCAAGGACTCATACTCAGAAGGATATTTTTTACTGCTGTTCAGATTATGTCCAGAAGTACTCTGTTATGAAAAATGTCTGCTCTTATGTTACATATCTCATTTTTAAGGGTGTTAATATTTTCCAATATTACTGTATCAGCAGAGTATCTGTTCTTTAAAATCTCTAGAGTCTGCTTCGAGGTAGTGGAGGTAGCCACCAGGTATGATTTTTCAGTACACTGGATTCCACCAGTGTTGAGATATGTTTCCTGGGAGGTCTTATACCTCAGTGGCTTATACTTCCCCTCTATTTCCTTATCTATTTTATGAGTTGTATCCATCTTCTTTAATCCCTCGATAGTGACACTCAGATCTTTAATTATTGATTTTAAATCTGTCTGTTCTCCTAGCTTTCTATTAGGATCTGAAGCTAGATTATTATAACTATGTTTAAACTGATCCTGCTCTGTCAGTAGTCCTTTGGTTCTAAGGAAAAGTCTAGGTGATGCGAGTATTTCTGGATCGGTTGGACAGGACATGTCTGAAGTTGGTGAAAATCTCAATTCCAGATCTTCAGACCTCTCTAACTCCTCTATGTCAGACTTATATGTATCCCATGCATATTGATCATAGGAAATAGAATCAGCAGACTGTGTAGACATTCCCCAGTCTTTTCTGGAAGAGTTTTCAAAAAAAAGTTTCAGGGTGATTGCCCAATCTGTTTAAATGATTGGCTGGATCGGTTGCTACCAAAATCAGGGTCAAGCTGTAGTTAGGACCCTTCCCCTTCCCTTTATTACTCCAAAAATCAGTTATTTTAAGTTGTTTCCTATTTTCTAAAACATTTACATGGGGGGAAGAGGGAGGAGTACCTTTATGTCTTCTCTCCAGGTTAGCGTTTTCTGTGTGTAGTTTCTCCTTTTGTTTATTTGGGTTATTTGGGTTATTAGAAGTATTAGGGGTATTATTTTTATTTTTACATTTATTTTTATGTTTACCTTAACCCCCTCTATTTTCCTTAATATGCATGCAAGAAATGTCTTCAATAGGATCATCCTGGGTCTCTAATATTTCAATAACTGAGCTGGAACAAAGAACTTCTCCTGAGGCTTGGTTTAGAACACTGCCCTTTCCACTTCTAGTAACAATCATTTTTAGAAGTAGGCTTCAATATAAATGCAAGAGAAAAGAAGGTTATTTACAGATTACAAGGCAAACTAAAAGTACAAAAGGTAATGCGGTTTCGGCACTAAGGTACAAGTTATAAGTCTAAAATAATTGTTCAAGTTTGCTGAGCTATTATAAAAAGTTCAAAGGATAAAGCTGGAATACTTCACCACTTCAGTTCTATTTCCAGCACGAGCAGCAGAAGCAACCCAGAGTTCCCATGATGAAATCGACCCAAACCGAAGAAGGAATGATCACCGGAACAAAAAACTGTGCCAAGTACCGATTCCAGAGTCGATTCCAAGATCTCATAAACAGATACAGAATAATCAAATATAGCCCCAACAGAAAGTCCAGTAGTTTGAGATTATTACTGTTGATAGAAGTTATATTGCTGTTCTCAGTTGCCCAACTCCTGAAAAAGGCACGGACCTATTAATTTCCTCCTTAGTATAGCAATTGTATTATGGCACAGGTATCATCTCATCCAAGGGAGTAGCTTGTTTGGTAGTTTTTCCACCGCCACCACAGCACTGTCTGTGTTTGCTGAAACACAAAAAAGAAAATACAATGCAGAGGGTTTGTTGGAAGAAGCACCCCCCCGGCCACGCTCCTATCTCTCTCTCTCTCTCTCTCTCTAAACTATTGTTAAAACTAATTTTGCTGTAAAGCAGCACTTACAATAGTAAGGATAACAATATTGTGACTATCGTGGCAAACTAAAACTAACTAGAAACTAATTAACAAATTGAAATAAAAAAAATCTTATAAATCTCTTGGTTCTCTTAAGTCCTATGTTTCCTGCTCGTACTTTAATTCGGAGGAGAAGACTGTTCTAAAAACTCTTAAAGTCAAAAAATCTTATTTTTCTTTACAAATAATGAAAATGGACACAAAGCCACGAGGCGTCTAAACAGCAGCTAGACAGCATTTAAATGCAGACATGGCAGGGCGACCTAAAGTTTTAACAGCCATTCTCCACTATTTCTCCACCAATCTACACCGAAATAAGGGGTGTACTGATAATTAAGGTAGAGTGAACAGGTTGTTAATATGAGGTAAAGGGGTAAATCAATTAGATCAATTAAATCGGTCAATCAGTCGACTAAATGAACTCTGTAAGGGCTCTCTGAGGGCTTAATTGTTTAATTGGTTACAGCCCTGCAGCAAAGGCAATAATATCAAAATACAATAGTATTTCAAAGTTTTGTTATATTAAAATATCTAGCATTTTCCGAGAATTGCAAAAAAGTTGAGGGCCAGCTAAAAATATACTATTCTGCATATCTTGGCTGGCCCACTGAATTAGACAAGCAAACAAAGCTTAGTAGTGGGCAAGGTCAATCCTTTAGGTATAATAAAGGCTAAAATCAGTTAAAAACAAAACCAAAAGTAAAGAGATAAAAACAAATCTCAATACGAACAAATAACCAAACCAAAGACCAAGGATATGGTCAGTGTAATTAAACTGTAATCAAAACCCTAGTGCGATAACTAGGATAAGATCATATAGACATAAAAATAAAAACACAGTCTGTCATTCCGGGGTAAGAAAGGTAAGTTCCTTGTTTAGGGGAATTGCAGGATCCTCAGCAGAATGGTCTTCAATCAAACAGCTGTCCGAAGGCTGTAGCCCTTCTCTCCGTGACAGGGACGGACTCCGCCACTGTTCGGACTCCAAGCCCACAGCCACTGAAGCAGGCTCAACCAAAGTCTTCTCTGCTGTTTTTTTACTGCGGCACAAGATGAACTGTAAAGGCGGTGTTGTTAAAACCCAAGCGGTTCTTTTCTACTGGGAAAATAGAAACCAGGCAACAATGGCATACCTGTTCCAGGCAGAAAGTAAGCATAACAACGCCCTGCTCCTTCTGAGATTCACACAGAATAGTGTGCAGCCACACCACCAGAAGTCTGAACAAAGAGTCAGTCACCATGACGATACAACTTAGTATGTCCTCGTGCTCCCATTACCTTGACATCCATGTCGATTACTTTTTTTTTTTCCGTTTCACTGAAGTGAGAAACAAGCAACTTCTTTCATTTATCTTATCCCCCCAGTCTGTCTCATGACCAAATAATGGTAATTTCTGTTTTTTTTTACATGTACCTTTCTCAGGGTTATCTTTTCCAGTGAAGAAAACAACCTGCAGGACTGCAGTTACTAGTTACTCCACCCTTTGGTAGTTTTATGACACTTCCATCAGGCGTTTCAAGCTGCCGATTATATACAGTGTTGTCCACCGTCACTACAATGGCCACTGAATGGATTTTTTGTTGTTGTTGTTGTTAAATTAAAATCCTGCTTGTTGATGTTGGATAATTGTATTAATAAAAATACTTTTGTCTGGAATGTGAATTGAATGAATCTTTTCAAAGAAAAGTGACTGTAAGGCAGTATGGGAAACGATCACTCATGTTATGAACAGAGACACGTTTACTCATGTTAAACTTGCTCAAAATGAATGTCGCTTGCTGCAAACTACTTGAGAAATTATCAATTGATGCACTGTAGCCCATACACCATAAAAGACAATGGATGGCAACAGTGAACAACAACAACACTGCGTTCACTTCTCAAGATTGTCATGACAACCAGTGTCTAGTTCTGGAGGCCTCATCTCAGGAAAGACATAGACAGGGTGGAGGCAATACAGAGAACGGCTACAAAAATGGTACAGGGGCCGCACCAGAAGTCATATGAAGAGAGGCTGAAAGACCTTAATATCTATTCTCTGTGTAACCCTCCTTTCCTGCCCTTTAAACTGGTGGTGCTTTCTTTCACATAAGCAGTTTATTTTCTGGCACTCACTCCTGTTCGAGCAGTCAGGGGCTTTACATTCGAGCAGGCAGCAGGTTTCAGTCCTAGCAGTGACCGAAAACTCTAGAAAGCTACCTCCCCTCCCCCTCCCTGTCTGGGGGTTTTGATGACATACAGTCTCTGGGAAAGGGGAAGGACGCTGTCTCGACTGGCAGCACATAGAGTTAAACATAATAACTTTTAGATATTAAGTACGGATTCCACGGTTGACAACTGGATTTCAGTCGAAGTGCAGGCTAGCTGGAAATTCCTCCCTTCATGACTGCTGGCAACAAGATCAGCTGGGTCTCTAGAAAACAGTTTGGTTAGACAGACAGCACAGCATAATAGATAGGACTCCAAATGATTTAGTCCAGAACAGGAATTAGATGCAATCAGGCACTTTTTATTTTGTGTCAAAAACTGAAGCTGCACACACAACTCCATAGAGAATCCTCATTTGATTTTGTTACAGTTCCCACATTTCTATGGATTAAAGCTGTGGCACAGTCTCTTGCAGGGATCAGGATTTGAACCTAGACCCTACTCACTCACTCCTCTCTTTTAATGAGCCAAATGGGCTCTGATTTACTTTGGGACATGTTCCCTGTCCCCAAACTGGTTGCAGCTCTTCATTTCCCCACCAGTGGGAGTGGGTGCACACTTTCCTTAAACGTGCTGCAACGTTCCCCAGAATGGAGGGAGGGGGGTGTCAGTTGTTGTTTTACAGGCACAGACACAATCCTTTCCACTAATGGCTCCTGCTCCTGCCAATCCACAGGCAGAGTTCGCACAGGGCAGGGCCAACTCTCCCATAGGCACAAGCGTTCCCCTAACTATCCATCAGCACATGCCTCAAGTGGAAATGGAGGAGCACAGGGTTAAAACTGCCATGTTACCCCTCCGGAGACTTCACTACCACTTCTGTCTCACCAGCCCTCCATGGCAGCCACCCAACTCTGACAGGAATCAGAGCCTGGCAGGCTCCTTGCGACCTTCCTCACAGTTGGTGCTCCCTCTGGATCTGCTGCCCCACTGCATGTTGTGTGGGTGCCCCTTCCTTTACTTTTGGGACTGGGGGGCAATCTTCCCATGCCAGCCCTGGGCCCTACTGGCCTTGACTAGAGGCCTCCCCTCAGGCCTTCAAGGAGGCACGCCTGCTCCTCTTGACGACTCTCATCAAACTCAAACTGATTTTCCTACAGCCAGTTACGCTTCAAAACCACTTGCGTGGCCACCTGGGCTATGCCCAGCAGCGCACACACCTCCAGATGCTGCAGGGCATCTTTTTGGTAATCCTACATCTTGACACAGGGGTTACACTTTCGGAAGCAGTTTCCACACCGGCTAACCAATGCTACTGTACACCTTGGGATAATGTGCACTCTGCCACAAGCCATCACATCCAGGCTTCATCAGACTGACTGACTGCATGGCAGCAGTCTGTTTAGAACTAGGTGGGTAAACCCACCTACCTGCAGTAGTCTGGCTCCACTAAGGGCATGTCCACTTGACCTGGCTTTCCCAACAATGGCTGGTCCACCAGGCCGATGTCCCACCCCCCCTTAGGGATACCCCTCACTGATCTATTCTGGCTCCAACACTTTCCCCATTGAACCCTTCAGCAGTACCCAACCGGGCCTAACTGGCACCCCAAACATTTTTTGAAAACACAAACATTCCTATCTATCTATCTGCTAGCAATTCTAAGGCTACACACCACCAAAGGGTGGTAGGCTAACCTCAACACTATTACTCTAAATGCAACATACAGGAGGCTGGACTTTAATTTTACCACACTACACACTCCACACTCCACACAATACTTGACTTGTTCCCCCACAGAAATATCAAGCTACTATTCTAACTAAACCTACCTTACATCTACACTTCTATAATCTAACCTACTTAACATTGGGAAGGGGGCACATTTTTGACCTTTAACTGTCCTTTTTAGGGTTGTGGGCAGAGCCTACAGGCCTTTTGGGATTGGAACTTAGCTCAAAAAATGGCTGATTGTGGAACCTTCCATTGGACATTTGGAAGTATCCTTCCGCATGCCAACTGAAGCTTGAAACCCTCCACCACGATCGGTCACTATGGAATAACAGCCGCACTATTTTGGCTGTTTCTTCTGCATTCCAGTGCATGAACTGTGCATGCACGACTCGTGTGCATGCACAGTTCCACTGGTGCTACCTTACGCTGTGAATGGCAAATGCCATTCACCACAACCGCGCATGTGCGAGTGCCGCAGACATGCGCAGTTGCGTGCACCACCAGCTTCACGGCATTCTGTGGCCCCTCCCAACTCATGTGGCTCATTGGGAACCCACCCCAGTGTGCCCAAAGAAAAATCATTGTGACCACTGATGCAGCCACCAGCTCCACGGCATTCTGGGGCCTCTGCCCCAACTCATGTGGCACAATGGGGAGCCCACCTCAGTGTGCCCAAAGAAAATCATCATCATAGCTGCCGATGCAGCTGCCAGCTCTATGCATTCTGTGGCCCCCACTAATCCACGTGGCACACTGGGAGCCCACCCCAGTAGCTCCAAAGAAAAATCAGTCATCCACCAACATTGGGGTGCCCAATCCCCATGTTGGCCTTATGTAACCCCCGCACTCATGCGGCACACTGGGAGCCCACCCCAGTGTGCCTGTTTTTTTTCTTCCCACCACCGATATCAGGGTGCTCAATCCCCGTGTTGGCATCATGTACAACCCCCCCTGTCATGTGGCACACTGGGAGCCAACCCCAGTGTGCCCAAATGTTTTTTCCTTTTTTTTCTGTAAAAAAGAAAATGGTCCCTTGTTGTCGCATTTCTTTTTTCCCTGTGAAAAATAATACGGTCCCTCATTGTCGCTGCAGTCCCCCTCCTCACCCACCCACTGAGCACCCACCTCCCCACACCCTCCTTACCCCATACTTATCTCTGGAGGTCTGCACTGTCTTTTTCTATGGACTGGGACATGTCTGCACTCTTCAAAGCCGAACTACAAACTGAAGAATCAAAGGTAAGCGTGTTATAATACCATTCAATGGGGTTTTCAACTTATGCTGCTTAATTGGCAATTTTTTGGAATTTTTGCCCCAGATTTTAAACCTGGGGTTCTTGGGACACCACCTCGTGAAAACTGTCACTGTCATTTTGTTACTCCATCCCGAAAGGTGATTTTACGGTTGCTGCGCGGAATCACCTTTTGGGATCAATTTACAAAATGACAGTGCCACTGTTCACAAGGTGGGGGCCCTAAAAGCTCATGTTGCAAATTTGGTGAAAAAGTTCTAAAAAATGACTGTGTTATGAGCGTGTGTTGTGCAGTTTCTACATACGCTCCTAACTTTGTCAGTTTTTAATATTTTCACTCCACATTTTCAACATTGCCATTTTCAAACAACATGAAGTCTTGCTATATTATGACAATTGCAGTTTGTCCCACCATTAGAACTGCCCCGGAGGTGAAATAGTTAACTTCCATGCCAGGCATGGAACTTGGAGCGCAAGCTCGGTTAGAGAAGCTCTGTCTGTGTAGTTTCAAACTGAAACTGTCAGATTCTTTACTCCGCCTCACTGAACAGTCGCTCCTGAGATTTCTCCTACTGCTTGGTTCATTTCTCGGTTTAAACAGCGTTTTCTCGGTTAAATTCAACCGCGAGTATTATTATTTTAACCGCAAACCGATCGGTTCAAGCTCTGTCTGTGGTATTGTAAGTAATAGACAGGTTTATTTCTGTGTGGAACTTGTAAATGTTTATCAGTTCGGTTTGAACCGATCAGGTTGATTTAAAACTTTAAAAATCAAGCATTTAAAAGCTTTTAGAGTGTGGTTCCCGGTTCTTATCGGTTCTAAAAAAACCAGATTTCATTACGGTTTTTTCCACGACCCGTGACACGGTTGGGAACCGATAAGGGTGTCTTGCCTGGCACTGCCGTTAAAAGGGCAAGTTTTTTGGTTAGGCTGGCATTATGTCTGAGAAACCCAAAAGAAAAACCGGGCCCACTGGGTTTCAACACTGTGGTGTCTGTGGGGAAGCCTTTGCCAAGGCTGACCCACACACCACATGTGTATATTGTCTGGGGTTTGACCACCTCAATTCAGACTGCCAGATTTGTAAGAATTTCCCTGCAGCCACCCTGGATAAGAGAGTTGGCAGGCTCAGGGAACGAGAGGCCAAAAAGTCCGCTGACCCGGATGGCCAGCCCGGTTCGGTGCCAACCGAAGCGGAGGAAGTCTCTGACCAGGGCGTAGACTCGGCAACGTAAAGCTGACTCTGAGGAGCCAGTTCCAGCAAAGAAAAATCAGGAAATCAGCAGGTGTGAGTCTAAAATTCCTTCTCCAACTGCTGCAGAGATAGCAAGAGCTATACAAATTGTCCAGTCACTTTTCTCTTACCGGCCTCAACCGCCACTGTCTGGTAAAGGTCGGGTCTGTCTCGTTCCACCGTTCAAGAATATGATTTAGAAGAGTTTTATGAACCAGAGGAGAGGGGGATGATTATGAACAGTATGAATGTGACTTTGAGAGTCTGGGTGTGCCATTGAACTGGACATCTCCCAGACAGACCTTTAGAATCTCCCCTATGCTTTCTGGAGTCCCCTTCTCTCTTTATGTTTTATAAAAGGTTGCTGAAACCCTCCAGCTCCCATTGGAGGAAGCTGTGGATGAGCAAGAGGAACCTGATTTTGTAGAAATGATGGATATGCCAGAGTTCAGGAGATTGTCTATCCCTTACATAAGTCATTTAGAAACAAACAATAAAAATTTTAAAGCTCCTAATTCTGTGCCTCCTGTGGACAAGAAGATGGACAGGAGGTACACTTTGTCAGGTCCTGATACAGAATTCCTTTCACAGCAATGCAGTCATGTTGGGGTAGTTCAGGCTGCAGCCTGTGATAAGGCTAATATTCCCTTGGCTTCACATCCTCCTGACAAGGACTCCAGGAAGATTGATGCCATGGCTAAAAAACAATACATGGCAGCGTCCTTGGGACTCAGGCAAGCAAATTACTTTGCTTATGTGGCAAGATACCAAAAATCTAGATGGGACACTGTCATGGCTTTGGCCAAACAGGCCCTGGTCAGCTTGCTAAGGAGCTGGAACAGGTGGCTGCTGATAGTATGAGGCATCCAAGGTGCAGTTCCATGCTGCTGTGGATTTTAATGATGTATCCTCTAGAGTCATGGCTACATCTGTGGCTTTTCGTAGGTTGGCTTGGCTCAGGTGTACTAGCTTGTCACAGGATACCCAGACTAAGGCTATGGATTTTCCTGTGGTAGGAAATTCACTGTTTGGGGAGCAGACAGAGAATTATATGAAGAAAATGGATGAATATAGGAGAGGCAAACCCCCAGGGGTAGAGGTAGGCCTTTTCACAGGCCTTTTTATCAAACCCAGGCCTCCTCTGCTTATGCTCAGAGGGGGTTCTTCAGAGGGAGAGGCAGACGGGGTGCAAGCAGGCCTGCTCCCACCCCTCAGCCTAAAGCCCCTGCCAAACAGGCACCCTGATGGGGTGCCCAGAGCCAATTCTCCATTACCTGTAGGGGGCAGGTTGGCTTACTTCGTTCAGAACTGGGAGTCTCTAACATCAGACAAGTGGGTCCTGGAAGTAGTAAGCCGGGGTCTGGTTCTCAGCTTCAAAAAAAAAATTTGCAAAGATGAGAATCAGATCTTTTTCACCTGCAAACCCTCTAGAGACCTTTGCCTTAGAAACAGAAGTCTCAACCCTCCTGGCTCTCAGAGCTGTAGAAAGGGTTTCTCCCCTACACCAGGGCAAGGGTCTGTACTCCAGGTACTTCCTTACCCCAAAAAAGACAGGAGAATGGCAGCCCATCTTGGACCTAAGATATCTAAACAAGCACCTTTTGAAACCAAAATTCAAAATGGTGACTCTGGCAATGATTTTACCTTCTCTAAGGCCAGGGGACTGGCTAGCTTCCCTGGACCTCAAGGATGCCTATTTCCATGTTCTCATCAGAAGCTCCCACCGAAAGTACCTCAGATTCGAACTGCCCTCAGGCCATTACCAGTTCAGAGCAATGCCCTTCGGCCTTACCTCTGCCCCAAGGGTATTCACAAAATGTCTAGCAGTAGCAGTTGCTCATTTAAGAAGGCAAAAGATTGCCATCTTTCCTACCTAGATGACTGGCTCATTGTAGGTCAGTCTCCAGACCAGGTCAAATCACACCTGCAAGTTACCCAGCAGCTGCTCACCTCTCTGGGTTTCTTCTCAACCTTCCAAAGTCAGTTCTGGAACCTGTCCAGGTACTCACCTTTATAGGTGCAGATTGACACAAAGCAGGCCAGAGCCTTCCTGCCCCTAGAAAGGGTAAGGAACCTAGTGGCCCTGGCCTCCTCCTTCACTCTGCAGGTCTCTCGACCAGCAAGGCACTTCTTACAGCTACTAGGACACATGGTTGCTTCCACAGCTGTAGTGCAAGGAGCAAGGTTTCAGATGAGGACATTCAGTTTCATTTGAGAGCCTTTGGTCCCAAAGGAAAGATCCCTTCCAAGTTGATCCCAGTGACTCGAACCCTGATCCAGGCCCTTCAGTGGTGGCAGGATCAGAGCAATTTGAGACTAGGGTTCCCCTTTATCCCACTATCTCACTCCTTGACCCTTACTACAGATGCATCCCTTCTGGGTTGGGGAGCTCACATGGGCGACCTCTCCACCCAGGGAGTGTGGTCCCCTCAGGAATCTCTGCTCCACATCAATTTGCTGGAACTCAGAGCTGTTTTTCTAGTACTTCAGGTGTTTTCTGCATCTGTTCAGAACAAAGCGGTACAAGTCAGAACAGACAACACCACTACAATGTGGTACATCAACAAACAAGGGGGCACTCGGTCTTCGGCCTTGTGCACCGAGGCAATGAAGTTGTGGTCTCTGGCTTATTCCCTGAACACTTCCCTCATAGCAGTTCACCTCCCAGGAAAGGACAATGTCCTGGCAGATGCTCTCAGCAGGATTTCCCAGGGCCATCACAATGGTCTCTGGATCCCCAAGTACTGGGGATAGTTTTTGCCAGATGGGGCACCCCTCAGATAGATCTTTTCACAGCCCCAGACAATCACCAACTTCCACTGTTTTGTTGCAGGCCCCCAGTGATGGGCTCAGTCCCCCTGGATGCCTTTCTCCTAGATTGGGAAGGGAAGTTTCTATACGCCTTCCCCTTCCCTCTCCTATTCAAGGTGCTAGTCAAAATCAGATCCCAGCCTTGCAGGATGATTCTGATTGCTCCAGATTGGGCCAGGCAGCCCTGGTACCCACTCCTTCTGTCTTTAGCAGTCCATCTTCCCCTGTGTCTCCCCAGGAATCACAAGCTGTTAACCTGTGCCATGGGGAGAGTTTGGTATCCGAATCTCAAATCCCTCAACCTCAAGGCCTGGCTCTTGAGGAGTTAGAATTTGCTGACCTACACCTTTCTCAAGGTGTTCTTGAAATCCTGAAGGCTTCTAGGAAGCCTTCCACTAGGGCTACTTATAACTCTAAATGGAAAAGGTTTTCCATCTGGTGTTCTGGGAAACATATTTCCCCGGAATCTGCTGACTTGCCCATTGTTTTGGACTATATGGTCCATCTTAATTCTTTGGGTCTGAGACCAGCTACCCTGAAAGTACATTTGGCAGCTGTCTCTGCCTTTATTTCAGCAGGAAAGCCCTTCTCTCTTTCCACTCACCCTGTATTTTCCAAGTTTTTTAAAGGATTACTTCATACTAATCCTCCTTTCAGGGACCTGGCCCCTGCCTGGGATCTTAATGTTTGCATTGCTCAGTTGATGCAACCCCCCCCTTTGAACCTCTGTCTTCTGCAGAGCTGAAGTACTTGACTTGGAAAACTGTTTTCCTAGTAGCTATCACTTCTGCCAGGCGCATAAGTGAGTTACAAGCTTTGTCAGTAGAGACTGACTTTATTTCCTTCACAGGGATAAGGTAGTCCTTAGGACTAACAGGAAGTTTTGCCTAAGGTGGTTTCAGATTTCCATCTTAATCAATCCATCTCCTTCCAGTGTTCTTCACTGACCATTCCTCCTCTGGTGAGGAGGTTGCACAGTTTAGATGTTAAGAGGGTCCTAAGCTATATAGAGGTACCAAGGGTCACAGGTTGAATCCTCCTACTTTTCTCACTTATGGTGAGGTTGGGAAAGGAAACCTGCCACTAAGAGATCCATTGCCAGGTGGGTTGTCTCTTGTATCCAATTTTGTCATCAAAACTGGGGAAAGTTCCCCTTAGGCCTGAGGGCTCACTCTACCAGAGGTACAGCTGCGTCTCTAGCTGCTGCCAGAGACATCCCTATCTTAGAGATATGTCAAGCAGCTACTTGGAAAACGGTACACACTTTCACCAAGCATTACTCCTTGGATGTCCAGGCCAGGATGGATGCTCGGTTTGGCACAGCCGTGCTTCAGAGCCTATTCCCTAAGTAGGTTCTGTCCCTCCTCCATGGAGGTACTGCTGTGTAGTCTGCAATTGTCATAATATAGCAAGACTTTATGTTGTTTGAAGAAAAAATTACTCACCTTAGTAATGTTGTTTCTTCTAATGGAGTCTTGCTATATTATGACTTCCCCCCCAGCCTGCCCCTCTCAGAACTTCTACTTGGGTATGGGGTGGGCAGTCCAGTGTGGGCACTTGTTTATGCCCATTTTATGTTTTTTCCCCCCTTTTTTCTTGGGGGTTTTTGGGGTGTTGTGTTTTGTTTTACCTTTTCTTATCTTATCTTATCTTATCATATCTTATCTTATTTTCTGGTCCCTAACTTGAGTCTTGGTGTTGGGACCAGGAATATGTGTTAATATTTAGGTAGCCAGTTGGCTAGTGTAGGTTACAGCTTCCACACAGAACCTTAGTGAGTTTTGCTCGTAAAGATCTGACAGTTTCGGTTTGAAACTACACAGACAGAGCTTCTTTAACCGAGCTCGCGCTCCAAGTTCCATGCCTGGCATGGAAGTTAACTATTTCACCTCTGGGGCAGTTCTAATGGTGGGACAAACTGCAATTGTCATAATATAGCAAGACTCCATTAGAAGAAACAACATTACTAAGGTGAGTAATTTTTTCTTTTCACACTTCCTTCAAAACAGTGCAGCTTTCATGTTCCACAACCTGCCCAAAACATGTTTTCGCACCTGTGGCACAGAATACGGCGTTTGCTCTGCGAAATCACCTTTCGGGACAAGTGAACAAAATGACACTGGCACTCTTCATGAGGAGGGGTCCCAAAAAGGCCATGTTGAAAATTTGGTGCAACACCTCAAAAAAATGGCCAAGTTACACCCGGGCAATGAATAATTCCTACACACATGTGTAACTTTGGTCATTTGGTAACTTTTCACAGGCCTATCGGCTCTGGCTAGATCTTGTTTCAACTGCACTGGTGCACATAAAAAGTCTGTGGATAACTGTCTTTAGAGATGAAAGTCCATGAAATCCCATGTGCAGCACCAGTGGGCAAGTGTGCTTGATTTCTAGAGGGTCCCTACTTAACATTTCTACTTGCTATACCTTTAAAATATAACAGACCTATCTTATTCCTAAACTAGCTAACTAAATAACACAATGCAAATGATTTTCATTAGGATGGTACATAAGAGTAAAAATGTTACAATTTAGTAAAACTGGAAAAAAAATGTTTAAACACTGCTTTTTGTGTTTGCTTGCATGCATGTGCAAGAAACACAGTGCCGTCATCCGAGTTTTCGGAGGTGTGGCAGCCCTCTTCTAATTCAGTCAATGTGTTTGCCGGCGCAGCCGGAGTTCTCCAATGCCTGCTGGAGCTGTCTATGACAGCAGTCCAAAATGCAGTGGCGTACAGTTGAAAGGGGGAGCTACGCTTCATGGAGCAGCAATAAGATATTTCCTGCTCATGCGCCTCCCCTACCACACACACACACACACACACACACACACACACACACACACACGCAGCGCGCTGTCTCGCCCCAGCACACACTGTGGCCGTTGGAGGTGCCAATCCCCGTCGGCTGTGCTGCGCCCCCAAAACAGAGTTCCATGTTACCGCTGGGTGCCCACCCAGCGTGGCAGCACATCAGATAGCCGACGGGTGCCCAATCCCTGTTGGCTCCACTGGTCCCCAGAGTACAGGGTGCCACGCTGGGACCCCCCAGCGTGGCAGCAGATGCTATTGCCGACAGGGTGCCCAATCCCCGTTGGTCCCACACCCCAGTTGTCCTTGTGCCATGCTGGAGCCCACCCAGCGTGGCAAACGCCCAGCGTCATCATTTTGAAAAAAACAACCTGAAACTGGAAGCGGTCCCTGGCTGTCTTTGCCTCACCGGGTGCCCACCCACTGCGACTCCACCTCCCCACACCCCACCCCATACTTACCTCTGGAGTCTGACGTGATGATCTTCGGTGGACGGGGAACACGTCTGCACTCTTCCAAGCAGACCGTGAACTGAGGAAATGACGGTAAGCTGTATAATGAGATAGATAGGGTTTTTTCAACTTTGCTGCATATTTCAGTCATTTTTTGGAATTTTTGCACCAAATTTTCAATATGGGGTTTTTGGGACCCCTTCTCATGAATGCTCTCGCTGTCATGGCATTAATCGGGTCCGAAGGGTGATTTTGCAGTCACTGCGTGAAATCACCTTTCAGGACTGAGTAATGAAATGACACTGCCACTGTTCATAAGGTGGGCTCTCAAAAAGCCTATTTTGAAAATTTGGTGGGAAAATTCCTAAAAATGACTGTTTTACAAGCGCTGTTGCTCAGTTCCTACGCACGCTCATAAGTTCGCGAATTTTCAATATTTTCACTCCAGATTTTCAACATTACCATTTTACCACACCTCCTTATGAGCAGTATAGCTGTCATTTTTCACAGCTTGCCCAAAACGTGTTTCTGCCCATGTAGCGCACAATGGCGCAGTCGGTGTGAGAAATCAATGTATGGGACACATTAAGAAAATCACAGTGACACTGTTCATGAGCAGAGGTCTTAAAATTGCTATGTTGAAAATTTGGTGAAACAATTCCTGAAAATGACTGTTTTACGAGCGTGTTTTGCGCAGTTCCTATGCACGCTCGTAAATTTGTGAATTTTCTATATTTTTCACTCCAGATTTTCCACATTGCCATTTTATTACACTTCCTTATGAACAGTACAGCTGCCATTTTTCACGTTGCCCCAAATGTGTTTCCACACAGGTAGTGCACAATGGTGCAGTCGGTGTGCGAAAGCAATGTTTGGGACAGATTAAGAAAATCACAGTTACACTGTTCATGAGCAGAGGTCTTAAAGTGGCTATGTTGAAATTTTGGTGACAAAAGTCCATAAAATGACTGTGTTACGAGTGAGCATTGTGCAGTTTCCACGCACCCTCGTAAGTTCATGACTTTGTAATATTTTCAGTCCAGATTTTCACCAGTGGCATTTTTCCACACTTCCTTATGCACAGTACAGCTGCTATTTTTCACAACATGGCCGAAATCTGTTTTCACACTTTCAGCGCAGAGATGCGTGGTCGCTGTGGGAAATCATTGTTCGGGACAGATAAAGAAAATCACAGTGACACTGTTCATGATCGGAGGTCCCAAAATGCCTGTGTTGACAATCTGCTGTAAAAACCCCAACCTAATTACATTACGGGTGTGTGTTGCAAGTTTCTATGCACGCTGTGACTTCACCAGTTTTTAAATATTTTACTGCAGATTTGCAACACTGCCATTTTTACACTTCCCCATGAACAGTACAGCTGTCATTTTCACATCCTGTTTGAATATGTTTTTGCACCTGTGGTGCTAAATGTCAGAGTCGCTGTGCATAAGCAGCTTTTAGCTAACAAACTGATATTGCCACTGTTAATGAGGTGGGGTCACAAAACCATGTCGAAAATTTGGAGTGAAAATACCAACAAATGTCTGAGGTGTTAGGGTTTCCAACCATAATGCCCCATCCTGTAGAGAATGACAGGCATCAGGGGTGTGACTTGGGATTCTTGCCTGTGATGCTCATACCATTCCACACCCTGCAGCCAGTGAGAGGCATCGAGGTATGCCTTGGACTCTTCGGCCCCAAAGTTCACCCCATTCTCCTATACCGCACCCATCTCACCATATTTCCTGATGGAATGGGATGCGCATAAGGGCCAAAGACCCCAAGGCACACCATGACACTTGTCAGTATCTGTAGGGTGGGGTGTGGTGAAATGACGTGGCCGTTATGCCCGACGACCCAAAGGCAGACCCCAGTGCCTGTCAGTCTCTGCAGGGTGGTGGTGGGGTTGGCTTCAGTTCAATACTTCACTGCCATTCCTATTACGCAGCTCTGTAACTCCTACACTACCAATGCCAATGCCAGCAGGCAAACATTCGGCATTGACAAATGCTTTTTTTTTTCTTACCCTGAACATAAGCTGACCATGCTACTGTCCATGCTAGTGGCAATTGTTCATTTTGCAATTTTAATATAAAAGTAAACTGTCTCTGAGTAATAGCAGTCTCTTAGACACAGTCTTACAATGCCATGAGGCATTGGATTTCTAAGGATTTTTCTTCCTCTGGGAGGTTCTGTACTTGGCAGCTGGATCCTCTGGTGCCAAATAAAAGCAAGGGTCTGGCTTGGTGTATTCTTTCCCTCGACTGTCATGGCCCACCATGAAGTATTTTAAACAGTGTCCAACTCTATCTTGCACCAAGGTGAAGGTTTCAAATAGGGTTAGTCCTTCCCAGGCCGAGGAGGTGTACATTGATCTTGCCAGAGAAGTTTCCTTATTTCTGTCGTAGGCCATGTCTTGAATGTCCACTTTATGTCTGAGGTGAACCTTCTCCACAGCTCCCTGGAACACCCAGTCAGATCTCCTGCACTCAGTTAAGTCCCACAGGCTCTTGCTTACGTATGGTTAGTTTGCTCCAGGATACTCGATCTTAAGGTAACGCCTCACCCAGCATTCTGCCTGGCTCCATTTGGGCAAGGACCTGATGCTGGGCCGTGGAGCCACTCCTCTAAGTAACCAAATTCCTTCTCTGTAATTGAACAACGTGAGGTCCAACTGATGCCTAGCATCCGTATCTATCAGATGTCTCTTGCAGGCTTCTGGGAGCAGTGGGGTGATCTCTGATATTCCCAGGACTGGCATAGTATAGGGCTTAGGGAGCTCTATTTCTATAACCATGTCCTCAGACATCCAAGTGATACTCTCTGTGGGCTGGTCATAGATGGAAATGGATTCAGCAAATCTAACAGCACTCTCTTCCTCAGATCCAGTATCTCCTTCAAATGTTTCTGTTGTGGCCTTGGGGTCTTCTCCTGCAGGAGCTTTTTCCAGTGTAGTGGGGAGCGGGGGAATGTAGCTTTAAAGGCTTGGCCTTTTTCAGTTTTTTAGGTAAGCTCTTTGCTCTCACCATGGGTTCCTGGGTGGGTTTGGCTTTTGGTGATGTCTTGCTGTGATCCAGCGCACCTCGCATGACAGCCTCAGGCAGACCTGCCTGCTCAGTCACATCCCTCACATACCCTGCAGCAATGCTTCTAATTCTGGAGATCCACCCTTGGCCCCTTCCTCTGCCACTGGGAAGTTCTGAGGCACTCAGCAGCGGTACAAGGCTTGGCAGATGGCTAGACCCTGGTACCACCTCTGGCTCTGTTTCCTTTTTAACAACCGCGACCTCCTCTTACTGCTCAGATGGCTCCATAGTTGTGGCCATACTAGTTGCAGGTGAGACTCTTCTGGCCGATTGCAGCCATTGCCAAGGTGCAGGGGTCACATATCTACCTTCTTGCTACTATATATCAGAAGGTTCCACTACCCTAGGAACCTTCCCACAAGCACACAATAGACACACAGGCTGCCTTATTACCCCAATCCCACGTTGTGCACAGAAAATGCAGGACTCACCCGAACTGTTCTTTTCAACCATTTTCCACAGCCAATTTACTAGTCCCTCTGGAACGTTGATGGTCCGACCTCTGAATCCAGGAGCATAGGCTATTTTTGCTTCTCCAATGTCCAGTGTGGAAGATTAATCCACAAACGCTTGGCGATTATCCTCCAAAAATTTTTTCCAACTGTAGAAAAATGAATAAACTTTTCCCTCTCTCTCAGCTAGCAGAAATTTAGACAACAAGCTGCACAATGGGGTGGTGGACACAACGTTTTTCCAGCACAAACAATAACACACCTTGCTCCTCGAAGGTTTCCAGCAATCTGAAGCCCAGACCACCTGACCTCCCTTTTCAAGTGCTACATCTCATTAGTTCCATCCACCAATCAGATTACTCCTTTTCCTCATTCTCAGTCATCATGTTTTTTCTTCATGTGAGGCAGGCATCATTTTTTCTCTTCACGATGCAGTTAAACTGTAGCTTAAACTTCCAAAACAAGCTGTGGCTCCCCAACACTCCATCATTGTGAATGCCATCCATTGTGGCAGGTAGGTGATTTCACCTCATCTTTAGAATCCTGGATGACAGCCCCATTTTGGGAACCCTCCTTTCCTGAGTTTTACACTGGTGGTACTTTTTTTCACATAAGCAGTTTGTTTTCTGACACTTGCTCCTGCTCAAGCAGTCAGGGGCTTTACATTTAAGCAGGCAGAGGCTTTCAGTCCTAGCAGTGATCGAAAACTTCAGAAAGCTACCCCCTCCCCCTCCCTGTCTAGGGGTTTTGATGGCATATTGTCTCCGGGAAAGGGGAAGGGTGCTGTTTCAACTGGCAGAACATGGAGTTAAACACAGTACCTTATAGATCTGAAGTATGGATTCCACGGTTGACGACTGGATTTCCGTCAAAGTGCAGGCTAGCTGGAAATTCCTCCCTTTATGACTGATGGCCACAGGATCAGCTGGGTCTCTAGGAAACAGTTAGGTTAGATGGACAGCACAGCATAACAGATAGGACTCCAAAGGATTTAGTCCAGAACAGAAATTAGATGCAGTCAGTCAGTTTTTATTTTGTATCAAAAGCTGAAGCTGCACACACAACTCCATAGAGAATCCTCATTTGATTTTGTTACAGTTCCCATATTTCTATGGCTTAAAGCTGTGGCACAGTCTCTTGCAGGGATCAGGATTGGAACCTGGACCCTACTTGCTCATTCCTCTCTTTTAATGAGCCAAATGGGCTCTGATTTACTTTGGGACATGTTCCCTGTCCCCAAACTGGTTGCAGCTCATTTCCCCACCAGTGGGAGTGGGTGCACACTTTTCTTAAACGTTTTGCAACTTTCCCCAGAATGGAGGGAGGGGGGTGTCAGTTGTTGTTTTATAGGCACAGGCACAATCCTTTCCACTAATGGCTCCTGCTCCTGCCGATCCACGGGCAGGATTCGCACAGGGCAGGGCCAACTCTCCCACAGGCAGAAAGTGGTCCCCAAACTATCCAGTAGCACATACCTCAAGTGGACATGGAGGAGCACAGGGGTAAAACTACCACCTTACCCCTCCGGAGACTTCACTACCACTTCTGTCTCACCAGCTCTCCATGGCAGCCACCCAACTCTGACAGGAATCAGAGCCTGGCAGGCTCCTTGCGACCTTCCTCACAGTTGGTGCTCCCTCTGGATCTGCTGCCGCACTGCATGTTGTGTGGGTGCCCCTTCCTTTACTTTTGGGACTGGGGGCCAATCTTCCCTCACTGGCCCTGACTGGAGGCATCCCCTCAGGCCTTTGAGCAGGCATGCCCACTCCTCTCGATGACTGTCACTGAACTGTAACTGATTTTTTACCTGTGCTAGTTGGCACTTCAAAACAACTCATGAGTGCCACCTGGGCCACGCCCATGCCCAGCAGTGCACGCACCTTCCGATGCCACAGGGAATCTTTTTGGTAACCCCCCATTTTGACACAGCGGATACATCTGGAAATGAGGAGACAGAGGGGGACATGACAGAGACATTCAAATACATCAAAAGGATAAATAAGGTATGGGGGAGCATCTTTTGGAAAAGGGGATGCACTAAAACTGGGGACATGGCTTGAAGTTGGCAGGAGGTAGAGTCAGGGGCAATCTGAGGAAGTATTTCTTTACAGAAAGAGTGGTGGATGAATGGAACAGCCTCCCCGCAGGGGTGGTGGGGCAAAAACAGTGGAGGAATTCAAAAATGCATGGGACAGACACATGGGAATACTAGAAATAGAGAAGGGTGGGAAAGCCGTAGATCAGCTAAGCCTATAGTGTAAGTAAAGGTAGGACAAATGGGCAGACTAGATGGGCCACGCAGTCCTTATCTGCAGACAAATTCTATGTAACTATGTAACTACAGACCTCTTGAACTTCGTTCCTGAGGTCTACTTGGTTGTCATGACAACCGCTCGAAGTGAGCACAGTGTCATTGTTCAATGTTGCCTATCCATTATCCTCTGTGTGTTCTAAGTGAAACTACATGGGAAATGCCATGGCCTGGCTAAAAATATCTCATTTATTATGGCTGCATAGCATCAGAGCTATGCTGACATATTGTTTAAAAGTGCACATGGCTTTCTCTCAAACTCCCCCTCCCTCGCTTTCTCAGAACTGCCGCACTACATTGTGAAATAAAATAATGTAAAGGAAATATACAACATAAGGCATTCTTATAGTGCCTTCTGTGTACTCCAAAAGCAAGCAGTAAGGCTCGATCAGCTCTCTTATAATCTGGGACATAGCTATAGCTGGATACCAACAGAGGGTAGAGGGGACAAACCTTTACAGGTACATACAGTAAGTGAAAAAAGAAAGGCAAAGGGAGGGATAGTGAGACTGAAGGGGGAGGATGGGGGCTGCATGGAGGATGACAACAGTAAAGCTGACATACTGAACAGGTATTTCTGCTCAGTCTTTACTGAGGAAGAGGAGGGTAATGGGTCTGAAGGAAGTACAAGGGGTGAGAATGGTGCAGAAATGGACACAAGTCCCTTTACACGAGACAGGGTCCTGAAGGAACTGGAAGTAATAAGAGTTGATAAAGCAATGGGGCCAGATGGGGTGCATCCCAGGGTCCTTAAAGAACTCAGAGAGGTGGTGGCTGAACCTCTGGCTATCCTGTTTAGCTGATCACTGGAAACAGGGGAGGTACCTAAAGACTGGAGGACAGCAGATGTAGTCCCCTTATACAAAAGTGGGAACAAAGAGGAAGCGGGGAACTACAGACCAGTCAGCCTCACCTCAGTAGTGGGGAAGATCATGGAAGCACTACTGAAGGAGAGATTGGTGGAACATCTGGTTGTCAATCGACTGCAGGACCCAAGGCAGCATGGTTTCACCAGGGGGAGGTCATGTCAGACCAGCCTCGTTGAAGGCTCCAGGGTAAAAGTAAGGGAGGGAGAAAAACCAGCAGAAAAAGAACACTCTGAAGGCAGGATGAAGACCGACCCCCCCCACCCGGCTCTGCACCGGTGGCTGGGCACACACCACAAGTCCTGTGGCAGAGGACACTAGCATATGGTAAGTCCAAGATGATGGATCTGGGGGGATCGGTTAGAAGGGGCAGCTGGGGAGTGGAGGATAAAGTACAGAAAAAATCTGACTGACCCTCTTTTATGACTTTGCTGGTTATACATTGTAGTCATGGTTCGGACTGAAAAGTAAACTGTGTTTTGGCATTTTTTTTACATACTGTTCGAACTGCTTGTAAATGCTCTCTGGCTGTAACAAAAAAAAAAAAAAGCCAAAATGTTGTTTACTTTTTAGTTCAAACCTCAAATAAATTGAATTCCTGCAAATATGTGATAAGAGGGCCAATCAGCCTTGAACATGTACGACAGCTTAGGCACACTGTTTATATGTGTGATAAGTGGGTAGGCACCTACTGATTTGACTTAACTGATCTCAAACTCCATTGCAGTATGAAAAAAAAAAACTGCAAAACTACGTTTACATTTACTTTTCAGTCAAAGCCACAAACATATGCTGACTACCAGCAAATGTACTGTAACAGCAGCAATCAGCCTTCAATGTTTCATATATCCCAGACACACTGTGTGAGTGTGATGTGTAGGTAGGAACCTAATAATCTACGTTATTGTCAAGCAGACCCTAATGTCGTGTAAACAAAACAAACAAAAGAGACAAACTACAGTTTACTTTGCAGGCTGATTCCATTGCAGTCCGATTGGAAACTCCTGTTATAGCCAGCTAAAGCCCTTCAATAGGAACAGTAAGCCTTGATTATTTATATGAAAAAGACACACTGTTAGAGTGTGTGATGTGTGGAGAGGTAAATGTTAAACTGACAGCTCATAACTGCAGTCCGACCATTTTATCTGAAGGAAAGGTACAGTTCTGCATTTACCTTACATGCAAACAGATATAGCTCTGACTGCTGCTCTACTAAAACAAAATCTGGCCAGAGACAACAGGGCTGCAGGAGAGGAATCAGGGTTAAAAATATTGAACTTTATTTTTCTTTTTATATTTTTACACCTACTTTTCAACACAGCTTTGTGATGAACCTGCCTCATAAAGAAGGGCAGAGAAAATGTTAAACTCCTGGCCTAAAGGTGATGTCATGCAGGGACTGCAAAATCAACCTTTGGGCTGCAAACACACATTTTGAGCAGGAGTTGAAAAATGACATCTGTCACATTAACGAGTTGCTGTACTAAAATGACTATGTTGAAATGTTGTGGTAAAATACTGAATATTACCAAAGTTATGAGCCCGCATTTGCAAAATTCAGCAGAGCCTCATAACTTAAAGCAGCAGGGCAACAATTGATGAACATTTTGACCTTTACTTTTTGTGCTATTTTAGATTGCCACTTAGCTCCTGACTTGTGTGATATGCTTCTTTCCACAATTTGAGTCTGCTTGAGTACCCTTTTCCATATCTGAAACAATAAAAGGAGCTCTCATTTTAATGCAACTTGGACCAGATTTTCAGCAGTATTTGTAGCTGTTTTTGGACAACTATTGTCCTGTAAGATCAAAGAGCACTGTCTGCTACAAAATAGTTAATTTTAGTTATAACAAAAGTGATATATAAACCACATATGGTCCAATACAGCTGAAAATACTGATGAAGACCTGGTCCGCACTGTATTAACCATTGGGCTGCCAAAAGAAATAGAACATATAGGAATTTTGGACTAACATATCAGCCCACGGCATAGCAAGGGTTAAAAGGAGTGCTCCTGTTATTATTTCAGACATGAGAAAAGGTACTAAAGCAGACTCAGACTGTGGAAGGAAGGGTATCATACAAGTCAGAAGGTAAGTGGCAATCTAAAATATCATAAAAAAGCATTGGTCAAAATTTTAACCAGATTATTGCACTGCTGTTTTAATAGAGGACCATACTAGAATCATACAACACAAGAATGTGCAAAGTATAATACCACCCCACATGAAATTTACTCAAAGACAGGGAATGCATTGCTATTTTCCTTTTTTTTTTTTGGGCATTGAAAAAGAATAACTTGGTCCACAGGGAGGAAATTTGGATACAGCTTTACTTAATCAAGCCCTACTACAGGGGGACAGTGTCCACCTCAGGAAAGGAGAGCTGCCGATAGGCAGCTCAATCCTGCTGCTACCCTCCCTCCCTCTGGCCAGCTCCCCAACCCGAGGTCATTCCCAAACCCATATCACTGGCGTGACATAAGGTAAGGCTAGATGCTTCAATCCACTGCAGCACTGGGCCGACAGGTGATGGCCTTCACAACTGACCTAACAGAGACTGTGGGCATGAAGACAATAGAGCAGTCCTCAGTGTTTCCCATCCCTTAGCTTTTGCCAGCACAGAGTCAATATGGCTGTGGAGAGCATCTAGGAGTGGAAGAGTATTGAAAAGAATATGAGGTGCTCTTGCTGCACCAGAGTCAGATGTAACTGATACTGTTGCTATTACAGAACTGTGCATGTGTGATACTCACAGACATGCAGTTTGCCTCGTACTCAGCCATAACATGGCAGCACTGACATGACTACATATGCGCCATACTCACATAGGCATAGTTTAAGTCAGCACTGGTAAAAGTAAGACCCCACTGAAAATGAGATACTGCATCTTAGCCAGGCTAGTGTGTATCAGTACATTGAAGAAGTGGGTAAAATTAGAATCTCTCTGAAAATGAGATCCTGCGTCTCATCAAAGCTATTCTGTGTCAGTACATTGCCAAAATGGATAAAAGTTTGACCCACTGAATATGACATATTGCATCTCAACCAGGCTATCCGGCTGTGACAGTACATTGTAACAATGCTATAATACCATCAAAAGGTTCTGGAGATGTGAACATTGAGAGCAAAGCTTGAGAAATTTCAACATTTTTCCTGAGCCTCTGTGATATGTTGCAGGTGAGTTTTACCATTTAAAATAAATAAAAAGAGTCTTAACATTTGTTATAATGATTTTACTGACAGGCATAATGAAGTCAGTTGTGTACATGTATTGATTTGAACATACAGGAAAATGTGCAGGAGTTTTGAGCATACAGGGAAATGTTTTGTTCAGTCTGGCAGCACAGCAATTGACACTGCTATCATTCTTTGTAATTCCCTAGGATGCCCCTTGCATCCTCTGAAAACCCCAAAAGATTATCTGCCTAGCATTTATTTGCCCTTCCTACAAGTATAAAACTATAAGAGTTCCAATTGCCCCATAGTCAGCCATAACGTGGCAGCACTGACATGACTACATATGTGCCAGACTCACATATGCATAGTTTAAATCAGCACTGGTAAAAGTAAGACCCCACTGAAATTGAGATATTGCATCTTAGCCAGGCTAACGTGCATCAGAACATTGTAGAAGTGGGTAAAATTAGGATCCCTCTGAAAATGAGGTCCTGCATCTCATCAAAGTGCTATGATATGCTGCAGGTGAGTTTTGCCATTTAAAATAAATAAAAACAGCCTCAACATTTGTTACAGTGATTTTACTGACAGGCATAATAAAGTCAGTTGTGTACATGTATTGATTTGAGCATTCAGGAAAATGTACAGGAGTTTTGTCCCAGTTTCACATGAAAAATACAGGGGAAAGGAGGGTGTCCTACATGGAAATGCTTTGTTCAGTCTGGGAACACTGCAATTGACACTGCTATCATTCTTTGTTATTCCCACCCTAAAACATTAGCTGCCTAGCATTTAAAACCCTTTCTGCATCCACTGCCACTAATTAGGTCCAGAAAGGGTTAACATAAATTAATTAAGAGGAAATGCTGTATTCACACACACACACACACACACACTGGGAGAGATGACTAAGACTGTAATTTGACACTACTCTGCAGTTAGATGCTGTTATCTGTTGAATGTCATGTCAGTAAATTACTAGTCTCCAAAGATAGCAAGTCACATTGCAATAAAAAAAAGCTGAGAGAGCAGTGTTGGAACTGGTTTACCAAGTTGGATTCAAAAGAACACATGTGTTTCTTGTACTCACTGAAGCAATACAAGGTTGGGGAGGAGAGGTGATTGTCCAGAGCATTTGTTTCTTAATTCCTAGGCTACCAAAAGAACTAAAATGACTATTTGGACATATATTCAGTTTGCAGCACTGCAAGGGTTAAACTGAAGGGCTGCAAAGATGGAAGGATCATTCAAAAACTCCAAAGGAAGTGTCCCATGGACTGAATCTGGTAGCTCATGTTTAGAGCTGATGTAAGAGGGCTGCAGGCTCTGCCTACCTGCAGCCCTAAAAAAGGTGCATCTCTGACACAGACTGTATCATACTATCAAATATTCACTAAAGTTCAGAGTTTTTCTTTTTGAAGAAACAGTTGCCTATGAATCAGCTGTTTAGGCTATCTGCATGGGCATTATGAATGTCATCAGAGCTGTCAGCTGGAACACACACACTGCAAGCGTTGCTCTTGTGCTGAACTGAAAAGCAAAGCTGAAATGCTGAGAGCTCTGAAACAGAAATGGAAAGTGTTAATCTACAGTCTGAAAGTCAGAGAAATAGATTCTGAGAACTTCAGTTTTTACTCACTCCTTAAAGGAAAACTACACCAAAAACTTGAAAAATGTATGTTGTGCAGAGTGTTTTAATTTGTATGTGAAGTTCTAGTGTTTCCTTCCCTCTGACTGGTATTAGGAGTTTTTCCCAAATTAGCCTGCTAGCTTTATGCTAGTTTTACGACCCCTGGGGATCTTCATACCTGACAGTGTAATTGTATTTCTTGTTCCCACAGTGCATCTTGTCTCATGTGACTGTGATGTAAGAGAGACCCAACATTCAGCACACACATGCCAAACAAGCTAAATATCTTGGAAGCTTTACAAGCTGCACAAAAATTACCAGCAGCAAAGTTTTTCAGGACAGTAAAACCTTTAGGATGAGGGTGGTCACCAAGCTGAATTCTACAGATTCTAAAATATAGCCATCTCTATTGTTGTGAACTGATTGCAATGCAGTGCTTTCTGCTGGATTTATGGGCTCTGCTACATCACCATCACACAAAACAAGGTGCATTGTAGGACAAAGAAATGCAATAAAGCTATTTGATATGGAGATCTCCAGGGGTCGTAAAACTACCCTAAAGCTAGCAGGCTAATTAAGGAGAAACTCCTAATACCAGTCAGAGGGAAGGAAACACTAGAACTTCACATACAAATTAAAACACTCTGCACAGCATATATTTTTTTCAAGTTTTGGGTGTAGTTTTCCCTTAACTTCTATACAGTTCTTGACCTGAGTGCCTCGGCAACCAAGACATCAGCTAGCAACACAGGTTCATGTCCCAATGGAAAGACAGTTTAACGTGGACAGTAAAGTTACAATAGTTTAAAAACATAACACTTTTGAGAAATGTTTCTCTATTTCATGTTATGTTTTACTGCAGAGACTTCACAGACTCTACAGTTGTGAGTACAAGAAAATTGGAACTACACACAGTAAAAGCAAAATAACTATTCTCTCAGTATTTATTAGCACAATTATAAACTTCTTTATTAAAGTGCTAAAGTGTTTAATTAGCAGAGCAATGCTGACATATTGCTGTTATGTAGTACAGAGAGAGGACTCTGGAAGCACGTGATGGGATAGCTATGCTATGTCCTTCCACAGAGCAGCTGAAGCACATGCAGTCCTCTCCATTGACCACAGTGCTGTTCCTTTGTCCCTCCCCCTCCTCCGACGCCATGCACACTACTTTTTTGCTCTGCTCTCACTTCCAGTTCACTTATGTTGCTTGAGTGAAGTTGAGAGATGTTGTGTGCAGCACATCTGTTGAGAAGCGTACAGAAAAGAACCGCGGTCAATTACAGAGTTTAAAAATTAGAAGGAATTATAGGGAAGTGGGTTGGGAGTCAGGACATGACAGCATGAAACACTTCCATTTAAATAATTCATCCTTAATAAAATATTGCCTGACTCTTGTGCACAGCATATATTTTCAGGAGCAGACAGAAAAGAGCAGAGCTTTAAAATGTAAAGGGGATTTCTTACAGTGAATCACATACCAGTGACTGCGTTTAAAACATCATGTAAGAAAATAAAGTTTTTACAGTTTACAAGTTATGCTATCCCTAAATTATTAAAATTCCTGTGAGAACTAATAAGTAACTTGAGTCCAGTGCCTCTGCTTCACTTAATAGGAGGGACAAAAGTCTGACAAAAGTGGACAGTGTCTCTTTAAAGCAGTATTGCAGCAATGTTGGCTCTGATTAGAGTTTGTTTCTGCTAGTAGATTTTGGGCTCTATAACCACATGAGTAGCGGAGCAGATAGTAATAAATGTGATATTTTATGCAAACCCATGGAATATGTCATTTATACAGTGAGAGTGCCTCTCTAGCAATGTAGATATCACAGTGTTCAAATCTTATGAATTTGTTAAAAAAATAACTTTTAAACCTTGATTCTGGAACTGTTCCCTTTCATAATGGATCAAGCCATTGTTGCCATGCACATTCAAATAAGCATTTTTTTTTAAACTTTCTTTTCATTAAGGTCCCAAACGGAAGCCCTACAATGAATAGCATATATTTACAGTAATCAAGAGAATCAAAAATACTTGAACATTATATAGTACACAAGTATTTAGACATATTTAATATAGTCCAGAACAAAAAACAGAGTTCAGTATCTCAAAGTGCGGGGACCATCTCTCTCAACCCAGGAACAAGACAGAAGACAAATGAGTGATTTTATAAAAACTGGTAACCCAACCCTCGTACTGAGAAAAAAGAGGATTCTAACCCCAGGAATCCATCAGTGTATTCACAAAGTGCTGTCATTCTCTAGGAATCAGCAGCTCCAGAACTACCTGACCTCGGCACTCAAAGTGCAGACTTGTTCCAGGAGGAGGAGAAAGAACCAACGATTGCCTCTGATATGAAGATTTGTTGCCCAGCCATCAGCAACAGTACTACTACAGCCACAGCAGGCAGGGGGCTCAGAGGCGAGACGGTGGCTGGGTGTCAGAACAAGGGTGGGACTATCCACACTAAAAGCCTGCACCATCTTGCAGCATGAGCAGTGGGCACAAGCAGAAGTGGCACCAGCAACTATCCATAAAAGAAATCTAGTTTGGAACGATAGGCACTCGTTGATTCTGCTGCTGCACTGCTCTTTTGCATCTTTTGCCTAAACTTGAGGACAAATTCATCCCATGGACCATACGTTGCTAGAACAGGTACTGCTTGCATAGGGTGGAGCAAGCTTAAACTCCTTTTGATAATAACTTATTAGTCTATCCTTGTTGACGAGCACTACAGTGATTTAAGCCTGAGACTGTCTTTAGGAACGAACAGCCACAGCTTGTACATTAGCCAACTAACTTGCTTTTAGACTCCATGGCCCAGATATTCAAACTGCACCCAAAAAGTGCGCAACATCAGGAGCAAGCGCAAGTCCATTGCACCCATGTGCAAGAGGCGTGATATTCAAAAACTGAGCCGGCCAAGATGCGCCTACAGCCGATGACTGAATATTGCACCACCTGCACCATAGCGCAACTAGGGAGGGGAAGCTGAGCATATCTGATGCGCCATAGCACAACAAGGGATGTTCAGCTGAGCAGTCCAGAGGCGTCATAGTGCAACCAGGACTGCCCCCCAGCAGCAGAGCAGCAATGCAACAGCACAGCCAGGGATGCAGGGGCCCACCACCCATGCCACAGATGGGCAGAGGAACACACAGCAGAACAGACATCGTCCCACCACACCCCATGCACTGCACAACTGGGGGGGGCTGGAATAACCACTGTCCCATTGAGACAAGCAACCAACCCACAGCTGGGCCATGGTGCCCCATCACACCCCCTGGCAAGCTGTGACCGGCACACAAGGAGGGCCGACCACCCCGTGCCACACCATCCCCCCAATG
Source organism: Neoceratodus forsteri (assembly GCA_016271365.2). Taxonomy (NCBI): domain Eukaryota; kingdom Metazoa; phylum Chordata; order Ceratodontiformes; family Ceratodontidae; genus Neoceratodus; species Neoceratodus forsteri. The sequence goes on along the minus strand of CM028130.1, from coordinate 956,997,989 downwards.
CAGAGCACACCCTGCACCGTGACCCCCAGACACCCTGCCCAGGAGCAGTGTCCACCAGTGCAGGATACCCCATGCATGCTACCACCCCCACTGTGACAATGCAACCCTGTGCACCACAGAACCATGCAAGGCAGCCCCACCATGAGCACCCATCAGCGGGTGGCATCACACAGTGATGCAACGACGGCATACACAGTGCCACCACGCACAACCCCCCCGAGGTACAGCTGAGAGACCCACCATGCGTCGGCACACGAGGTACCCCACACATGAGAGGGCATGCCCTGGACCCCACCACCAGTGGTACAGCACCTTGCACACCCTCCCAAGGACACACCCCGACCCAGTACTGGCCACAATAGCCAGCACAGACACCCACAGTGGTGCGTGGAAGCATGCACCACACCGGATGCAACACAGCGCATGGACAAACACCCACCCATACCCAAGAGCACACAAACACAGGGACGCAGTAGCGGTGCAACCAAGCCCCCAGCGTGTGCCCATGGAAACCGTGTACACATGGCCAGCAGTCCTCCATGGCACAGGAGTGCCAGCCACCCTGCGCAGGCACTGTGGACCTGTATGCCACCATCATTTGCCCGGAGCACAAGTCACAGACAGTGGTGCACATCCCCTGCAACACACACAAGCCACAGCATGGAGGTGGGACAAGAACAGTGGAGGCCACAGTGTCACCCGAGGCAGACATGCACCAAACCAGTGACAGGAGGCAACCCAGCATTGTGACGGGTACAGTGGCTGCCCTGCATGGACAGCCACCACTGACATGCCAGCAAACTGTGCAGGTCACAGACATGCAAGGGTGTCAGCTGCACAGGCCATGGATGGGCTGACAGGTGCGCCATGGACACAGAGCATGCACCATGGACCACTGCACACAGTTATCCAGTGCACAGGGAACAACACACACACCACAGACACTGACTGATAGCTACTCCCACACCATAGTCACTTCCCCACGGACACACACATACCCATGACTGCACCACCCCTGACGCCATGCACACCACTGCAGCTGAGCACCTATAGCCCGCTGCAAATCAGAGACTGCCACAGTACTCATATCAAAAGAATTGTAATCAAAACATCCAACAAAACTATTTACAATTATGTACAAATGTGTGGGGAGGGCCACAAACAAGGTGGGGTGGGTGAGGGCAGGGTGAACAAATGGTACAGGAAAGGAGGGGTGTGAGTGTGGGTCAAGGGGGGTAGGGGAAATTAGGGGCATATTTATGGTCAGTGGGAGCCCCGCTCCCCGCTCCCCGCTCCGGCTGCTCCACCTTCCATGCCTCCGCCTGACCCCCAGCTGCTCAATCCTCTGCAGGATGTCCAGCGATGCCCTGGCCACAGTGAGAATTTCCTGCAGCACCTCCCTGATCATGTGCAGCTGGTGGACACCTAGGACAAGGGAGCACAGTCAATAGGTGTGAATGCACAGCCCCATACAGCCCACCCACTGTGCATGGCATACGGCCATGGGATATGCCTCTGTGATGGTGTGTGACCACCCACAGTGATCGTGTCCACAAGACCTGCCCACCCAGGCACACACAGCCATGTGGACTGCTGCACACACCCACCGACCAAGTCCTGCACAGCACCACCATGGCTGTTTGGTGACATGGCTATGTGGTGCGAAGGCAGTGGCACAGCCATGTACCCGGTGCATGCATGGACCACCATTGACGCACTCCCAGACATGCAGTGCCACTGGACAGTGCTGACAGTAACAAGTTGCGTGCATGGCAGTGGTGTCAATGGATGGTGGCCATGCCCGCTGCCCCCCGCCACAGCATGCAACAGTAATCATGGAGGTCAGGCACCATCATCTGGGCTGGTCCTCTGGCACTGTGGACCTCACCCTCCTATTGCTCCAGTCCTCCAGCTGGCGCCCGCCTCACCAGCCATCTCTCTTCTGGCCCTAAGGTGCAAACATGGAGAGAGGATCATCAGTACAATCCTTGAGCAAAGTCCCCTGCCCTATGTTGTGCAATCCCACCCAGCCAGACCCACCACCCCACACCCTGATAACACCACCACAGCCAACACCGGACGGTCCCCGTGTTCCAGACATGCAACCGGATGTTACCCATATGAAGATAAAAGTATGGACGCTAATCACCTGGCCGTGGCACTGTGCCCCTCCTGGCACATGCCCACAGGCAGGCAAGCAGATCCGGGTCCCTCTGCCTCAGGTCCCCATACCTGTGGTGGCACTGGTCTGCCGTCTGCCCCATTCCTGTGGCCTTCTCCAGGGCATCGGCCACCTCCTGCCACACCTGGCTCCTAGACCTGTCCAGGGGTGCCTCCCCAAACAGTGGGCCAAAAAGTGGCTCAACGATTGCAACCAGGTTTGCCATTTCAATCTGGATCCATTGGGCAGCTCTCCTCCGCGCCATCTCTCTTGCTCAGTAGGTTCAAAATGGTGCTCTGCAGTGGGGTTCCACCATGTGCAGATGCTGCGCAGTTCAACGTTACCATTCCCTATCGCGCTGTCACCAAACAGCGATAGTGGCACCATGCCTGACGCGGCGGCTCTGGGGGGCAAGGTCTGGGCACAGGGGTCTAGGGTCTTGGCGCATGGATGAGGCTAAGCGCGATTGGAACCCAATGCATGTAGCACGATTGTGCCTGTGTGCTACCTACAGAGCGGCTACCGCTGTTGCCTCAGTGCGCCTACGATGTCCCAGTGCCACAGCCCCATATAGGTGAATATCACTGTAGCACCACTGGCACAATGGTGGCCGTGCCCTGCATTGCCTCCCATGCACAGCACGTCAGCAGTGTAGCACATGCCTGCGTCAGCAACCTGGGCATGCGCAGTTAGGTGTGTTCTGCGCATGTCACAGAACTGGGCCCTTGGCTCAGCACGTTCAACACAATTGCGCAAAGTGCAAAAGCACAATATTCAGCCGTCATATGCAAATCAGCTAATCAGCCATTCAATGGCGCAGCACTGCAATTTGCATCCACTTAAAGTTGCGCCTTGCCTCATTTGCATGGGTTGCACTATAAAAGTGCGACATTGGGCTGCACTGGCCATAGTCAGTTACTGCAGTCTATTGGTGAGTTGCATGCTATTTGGGAGTGTGGACTGTGGATTTTGGGACATGCATGGGACTGCATAGTCACAGGTAACAACTTTCATTCACACAGGCTAAATCATGACCGAGCGAGTTTTGGAAGAGGAGGAACAGAGTGGTGGGAGGAGGAGAAGGCCTAATTTCACCAAGACCGAGATGGATGCCCTGTTTGAGGCCTACCTGGACCATGAGCCGCTTCTCAGTGGACGGCAGGGAATACCACAGGCCCCTGCTGCTGCATGGGAGGAAGTGGCATGTGCAGTGAACCTGCATGGCAGCCACCAGCGCTCCGTGCAGGAGTGCAAGAAGAAGATTGGCACAGACAGGAGGAGGATAAAGGAGAAGGCGGCTGCCATCAGGGCAGCATGAGCTGCAACAGATGGGGGACAGCTGGAGGTGCTACGCCTGACCCCACAGGAGGAGAGGGTTGCTGGCGGCATGCAGCGTTGTGCCATTGAGGGTGTTCTGGGTGGTGGCTTCCAGACGGGTGGTAGCCTGTCACTGCATGGTAAGTCATGGTCTGTCTATTGGGGGAGCAGGATAGGTCACATGCAGTAATGCGACTTTGTTTTCCCTTACAGATCCTGAGCATCTGCATGGGTCATCGGTGGTGGGCCTGTCCACTGAGGCCAGTCAGATGGAGATGGAGAATGGCCCATCCACCTCCACAGGTATACATGGCTCAGTGCGACACTGGGCCTGCCTGGCTGTCCAGACTGATGTTGTTGGAACAGGTGAGGAGGCCCTGCCCGTGTCCCAGCGTGCTAGCGTCCATGGATGCCAGCATGCTGTGACTCAGGCTGGTGCCGGGTCCGTCAGCGATGATGATGTCACTAATGCCATGGCAGTGACATGTGTACTCACAGGATGGCCACACAGCAGGCATTTTGCTAAGGAAAGCTGTGGGTGGTGCCGCCTGTGAGGCCTGCATGTCATCACAGTCCCAGCTCAGGCCTGTCAGCACCAGTGGGCAGCACTGGTGTGTGTACAGGACAGTGGGACTGTTGCGGCCACTGCGGCAGCACCAGTGATCCCTGGGGAGCGGCAGCCAGAGGGGCATCATCAGCAGTCGGCCAATGGGCTTGGGGGTACAGTGTCAGGGGGCGGCGCCAGCGCACCACCTGTGGACATGCCCAGACCTGGTCCTGGTGTGCAGCGCCCACCCTCAAGGGGTGCTGAGCATCAGGGCCACGCACACCCTGAGGGAAAGGATGCCGAGGAGGCAGATGATCACTTGGATGAGCACACCGGCACACTGCAAGCATCAGTCAACCAGCTGATGCGGCTTGCGACGTTGGTGGATGCACTGCGTGCGGCTCTGGAGCGGGCAGAGGAGCATCGCAGCAGAGACACTGCTCTGATCCTGTCAGGGATGGACCGGTTGTGGGAGGATGTGACCGCTGCCATTGACAGGCAGACACAGGCATTCACTGCTGTCATGGCCACAATGGGCACACAGTTATTTGCCCATGCGTCACAGACACCACGCAGTGCACTGTCCACCCCCCATTCCTGGCGTCGTGTGACACCATCCTTGACACTGGGTTCAGCTGTGGGCATCCCGAGCATGCCTGGCGCAGGCATGTTTGGTGTGCTGCAGACCCCTGTGTGAGCATGGTCATGTTCACGCAGTGGAACCCCTGGGAGACCATCGGTGCCACCCCATGAGGCCAGTGGTCAGCCTGTCAGTGCTGGTGGGTCTCGGTGGGGCCGCCCACGCATTCGTGGTGGCCGGGGCACTGTGGCACGTGACTGACCTGTCTCCCAACGTGGCTACCATCTGGTGTTGCCCTGTGTGCATTGTGTCATTCAGCGGGCAATGCACAGGTGGGTACCCGGCCCTGTACGCAGACACACAGTCCATCTGCACACCCTCCCAGCTGCTGCCCGCAGTTGCGTGTGCATGATGATGCCTGCATTGCACTGTACACCAATGTGCAATGGTGCTCAGCATCTGACACAAGCACAATGACAGGCAGTGGGCGTGGTGGTCTGTGGACATGTGTGTGGCTAAGGGTGGTGTTCAGGGTCGGCGTGCCTGATACCCTTTGTACATGTCTGGTGCATTGTGTGTGTGTGTGTGTGTGTGTGTCTGCACGCCATGTTAGACCTCACCCATCCCTGGTGGTGTGTGTGGTTCCATGCCCGGACAGTTCCCTTGACAGCATGCACCCCTGGTGTGTGTCCATGCGTGTTTGTGGGTTGTTCCTTAGCCACTGGTGGTTGCACATGGCCCCATGACTTACCTGGGTTGGCTGAAGTGCTCCTCCGTGATGATGTCCCGGTGCAGCTGTGCCAGCTGGAGCAGTCCGGGGTCCTGTTGCCCAAGGGGGGCTGCCCATCACCATTGTCACCGGCGTCCTCAACGTCCCCAAGCTGTCCTCCTCTTCAACCTGTACGGCTATCCCACATTCATTGGCCATGTTGTGCAGGATGCAACAGGCCAGGAATAGCCTGCAGGCCTTTGAGGGGCTGTACTGTAGGGCACCGCCGGAGGTGCCCAGGCAATGGAAATGTGCCTTCAGCATCCCGAATACCCGCTCAATGACATTACGTGTGGTGGCATGTGCCTCATTGTAGCATTGCTGCGATGGGGTCGCGTGCCGCCAGTAGGGTGTGAGCAGCCAGGGACGGAGTGGATATCCACTGTCACCTGTGTGTAGAGGGTGGAGGTTAGTTTGGTGATCAGCATCATCCTACCCTGGGCCATGTAGGTCACTACCCATGTCACCTCTGACCATGCCCCCCCAGGCCCTATGATTGTCTGTGTGGTTTGCATACTCACCCACTAGGTGGCCAGTGGGGATATCCCCACTCTCGAATCTGTGGCACAGTGCCAACTGGTGCCAGATGAAGGCATCATGTGCTCCCCCAGGGTGTGTGGCACAGACATTGATTATGCGCTCCCTGGCATCGCACACCACCTGGCAGTTGATGCTGGCATAGCCCTTGCGATTATATATGCAGCCCCTGGGGCCAGGTGGTGTGCGGATGGCCACATGGGTGCAGTCTATTGCCCCTAGCACACCAGGCATGCCGCTCCCTGTGGAACTTCTGTATGTTTGCTAAGGCCCGCCAGTGTGCTGGGGAAATGGATGTACTCCACAGCATGTGGCAGCAGTGTGCTGAGGAACTGGGTGAGGTGGCGTGACGTGGCTGACTGGGTTATGCCTGTGGTGTCCCCAGTTGGTCTCTGAAGGTACTGTAGACGAGCAAGCACATGCAAGCTGTCACTTTCATCTCCACTGACAGAGCATGGCTCCTTCGTGTGGGTGCCTGCATCATATCACTGCACAGCTCACAGAGCCACCTCAGAATTGCCTGATTCAGGTGGTACCGGCCCCTTCTCAGTGTCACTATACAGCTCGAGAGCTGGTGCGGGCTCGTACTGCCTGTTGGGGGCATACCACTGACGGCCCTTCCACGACCTCGCCCCCTGCTGCCCTTCTCACCCCTCATTACTGCCTCCATCTGGATGGTGGTACTGGCCATGTCCCTGGCTTGTGTTCACCCTCCCTGGCAGCTGTTTCTGTGTTCCCCCCGCTGTCCTGGCTGCTACTTCCCCTGCACCGGGAACACCTGATTGTGCTGGCCTCACTGTTGTGTGGCAAGTACTTCCCCCTTCTGCACTGTGGCTTCCCACACCTTCCCCTGAGCCTGTGGGTTCCAGGTGCCATTTCCCTGGCCTGCCCTGTGTGTCCCTGCTGCCCAGTTTCTCTTGCTAGAGTTCAGCCTCATGTGCCTTCCCTGTAGCGTTCTTGCACCTCTCCCTTGCTCCTTTTATTTTGGCTCATTTCCGCTTATGGCTAACTTCTCCGCTGTTTCCTATTGCGATGGCGATGTTGTTGAATATTGCACTGCTTACATTTATGCACGGTCCCCCCCCCTTCAGTTGCACATACATTCATTATCATTGTGCTGTTGCTCAGCGTGATTTGGGGGGGCGCAACTGCCTCCCGCTGAATATTGCAGAATGGCACATTTTTGGACTTGCGCATGGCGCAACGCTTTTGAATATCTGGGCCCATGTGCTTAACAATATACATTCTGGACTGCTGTTGCTTAATTACATTGTGATTTCATATTATATATTCTGGACTGCTGCTTAATCACATTGTGAGTTACATCATTCTAACTTTGGAATTAACAATTGCAGCTTGTACATTAACCAACTAACTTGTTCTTATACTCCACAGGCTTAACAACACATATTTTGGACTGCTGCTGTTTAACTACAGAATATTTATTTTTATTATTTGTCTATTATTGATCTCATTGTATTTGTCTATTATTGGTCTCATTGTATTTTTCTATTATTGATCTCATTGTATTTGTCTGTTACTGATCTTACTGTATTTTCTGTACATTTTTCTGTTTTGTACTCTGCTGGGTCATACATGAAAATAGGCATATATCATGTCTAGTGTACTTACTGGGTTAACAAAAACAAACAAACAAATAAAATTACGCCATGACTTTATATTAAATTGACTTTGGAATGATCAGTTGCACGTACATTAATTAACTAATTTTTGCTCTTAGACCGTAAGTGCTCAACAATGTATATTTTGGACTGCTGTTTAATTACACTGTGATTTTATATTATTTTAACTTTGGGATGAATAGTTTATAATACTGTATTCTCAATGTACGCCTGCGTACAATATCACAATCCCTCTCCATGGTCAAGTATATATTCCTGAGCCATTATTACTAGTGGCATTAGAAACACAGACATAGAAACATAGACTTTGATGGCAGATAAGGACCGTTTGGCCCACCCAGTCTGCCCATTTCCCTACCTATCCGATAAGCTGCAGATCCCAGTTTTACCAACAGCCTACTTCCTCCTGCATCCCACTAGAATTGCTTTATATCTATCCCATGCATTCTTAAATTCACTCACTCTTTTTGACCCCACAACCTCCTCAGGAAGGCCATTCCATGCATGCACCACCCTCTCTGTGAATCAGTACTTCCTCACGTTGCCCCTGAGTCGTCCTCCCATCTTCAAATTGTGTCCCCTTGTTCTTTTGCATCTCTTTTTCTGAAAGATGCTACCCTCTTGGACTTTGTTTATTCCCTTGAAGTACCTGAAAGTTTCTGTCATGTACCCCCCCTTTCCTTGAGGGTATACATATTAAGCTCTTTTAGTTTCTCTTCATATGGCTTCTGGTGCAGACCCTGCACCATTTTAGTTGCCCTCCTCTGGACTGCCTCCATCCTGTTTATGTCCTTGCAGAGATAGGGTCTCCAGAACCGCATGCAGTACTCCAGATGGGGTCTCACCAACTGTCTGTACAGAGGGATAACAACTTCTTGTTTTCTACTGGTGATGCCTCTCCCTATGCATCCCAGTATCCCCCCAGCCCTCCCTACTGCCTTCTCAAATTGCTTGCCTGCCATAAGGTCATCTGATATAACTACCCCAGGTCCCTTTCCATTTTTGTTGTTGTTAATACACCTTCCCCCCCCATTGTGTACTCTTCCGTTGGGTTTTTGCTTCCCAGGTGCATTACTTTGCACTTCTTTGCATTGAATCTAAGCTGCCATACTTTTGACCATTCCTCCAACCTTGCCAAGTCCCTTCTCATCCTTTCCACCCCCATTGTGTATCAACCATGTTACAGATCTTTGAGTCATCTGCAAAGAGGCATACTGTTCCTTCCAGTCCCTCTGCAATGTCACCTATAAAGACATTAAAGAGGACCGATCCCAGTACTGAACCCTTCGGTACCCCACTAGTAACTCCCCTTTCTTCAGAGTGAACTAGTTCTGGCATTAGTACTATTGCTGGTTCAACCTTAAATTGACTTTGAATAGTGGGTGAGTGGCAAACTCCAGTATTGACTTACAACTGTATTACTTTCTTTGAGCACAATCTGATCCCAGCAAGGTGGCAGCTTGGTGAAAAGTGGGTTTAACCCTTCCCCCCATTTGCTACTGATTTGGACACAGTGTCAAAGTGGTTTCTTTTGGTTTGTTTTATTAACTTGACACAGAATTGTACTATTGTTCTCAAGTTATTTCAAAAATGTTTCCTTAGAGGTTCTGTTATGCTTACTTGCATGGGCAGGGCCAAACACATAGTCCAATCAAAATCTCCCTAAGGTGAGAATTGAAATACCAGGGTCAGCAAAAGATAATAAAAGTATCCCAGAACCATTCACATATCCGGACTATGTGCCAAATGGTCTTATTTCAGGGTACTTTAATACATATTGAGTTCAGTTTCTTTTGCATAAATATTTATAACAGGAAATGTATAATTTGGCAAACCATTATAAAAATGCTTTCAGCTTCTGAGAAGTCCTATAGGAATACTAAAAAAACATGTTTCTTAAGTTTAACCAGTGTTCATCTGCACTGATGAGAAATGTGATCTTTTTATTATTATTGACCTCTGAATCAATACACCCTAAGCCTGGACCCACCCCCAGCTCTAAGCCCTTATGCCAGTTCCCTAGGCACTCAATAAATTTTGCATACTTAAACAAGCAAAGGCTACTGGCTAAATGGGATGATTTTACAACTTGGACACTCCATTAGCAATCTGACCTTATTACACTCTCTGAAATGTGGTTATCCAACAGGGTAGCATAGAAACATGGATTTTTTTTTTAACTTTATTTGTTATTCTTTTCAATTCTTTTAGAATCACATAAAATAGACAATACAGACAAACATTACATTACATTACACAGAGCTAATGTCTCAACATTCATTTCAAAGGCATTTCATTATTTATGCTTTCTATTCTTCAATTGACGTGATTTTAGATTTTAGGGTAGACAGATCAAGAAGCTCACCTTAGTTCTTACCAAAATGTAACCCCAAGACACCTCCCAGTTATAGGTTATCTTAAACCCGGGATCTGCTCTATATCCTTTTGCTTTTCATATATCAGTTGAGGAGTAGCATCAGTTTATTAATTATTCCCTCTAATTTTTTAGGGAACTAGGTAAGCACTTGCTGTGTAAACTCTCAGTTTTGCTTTTAACTTGAATTTAATTAGGGAATAAAGTCAGGTCTGGTTCCTTCCATATATAGAACCCACCGTCTCCACAGAATCTCGAAGCCAGGTACATTTTTGTTTGCCGAAGCTGTTAGTGCTTCCATTCTGTAAATATTTATCATGCGCTCCTGCCACATTGTGAGGGTAATTGCTTTTTGGGATAACCAATTACTTATTATTACTTTTTGGGCAGCTAGGAAGGAGATCTTCAGGAACCTTATTGTCTGGATATCCTTGAGTTCTTCAGGGAGTTCCAGGAAGAAAAAACAGAGAGGGGAAATTCTCAGGCTAGGGTCCACTATGTTTTGCATGGCCTCCTGCAGGTCTCGGAAGAAGGGGCAAGAACTGGGCAACTCCACATTATATGCACCAATGTTGCTGGTTTGTGGCCACATTTCCTCCAACACTCTGACACATTAGGGTACTTATATTTCATTTGGATTATTGGAGTACGGAAGTATCTGACAAATATCTTCCATGAAAATTCCCTCCAGCTTCCTGCTGAGAGGCCCCAATGGACTCTGGACTGTGACCAAGCCCAGAATTCCTCAGAGATCTGTGTTCCCAGATCTTGTTCCCATGCCTTCTTTACAGTAGTGGTAGTATCCCCTTTCCAGGCAAGGAGCGCTTGATATATTTTGGAAATTGTATGAGAACTCACTGGTCTGCCCTCTATTGCTTTCCTAAATACTGTACCTCTGCTATTTGTGGAATATAAGACCCCCTATAATGGAATGCGTCTGCAGATCACTGATATAATTCCTAATTTGAAAGTATCTAAACCTATCTTTCCAGGGTATCCCATACCTATTAACTAAAGTTTCAAAAGATACAATCCTCTCTCCCTCTAAAAATTGCCACACCAGGTGTAAGCCCCTTTCCTCCCATCTTCTGAATCCCACATCCCATTTAGAGGGTAAAAAGGAGTCTAAATATGGTACCGAAGACAAAAGTACCCTCCATCCTTTCACCCCCTTATCCCTCAGGATTCTGTGCCAGATATTCAGTGTGAGAGCTGTGTAGGGATTACCCTCTATCCTGATTTTTGATTTTTCCCTCTGTCTTAACAGTGCTTCATTTATGTTTTTATAAGGAACCCCATCCTTTAATTCCAAAGTTTTCCACTTGGCTGAGTAGGCCTGATCCAGCCAGTACATAACGGTTCTCAACTGTGCAGCCTGATAATATATTTTGAAATTTGGTAGTGAAAGGCCCCCTTCTTTCTTAGGAATTTGAAGTGCCAATAGGCGAATCCTAGGTTTTTGGGACCCCCAAATAAATCGCGAGATTCCTCTGTTAAGTGCTCCAAAATATGTATTTGGGATATGAGTAGGTATTGACTGCATCAGGTATAGGAGCCTTGGGAGAACTACCAGAAACATGGACTTTGATGGCAGATAAGGACTACTTTGTCTACTTAGTCTGTCCATTTCCCTACCTATTGGATAAGCTGCAGATTTTAGTTAACTAACAGCCAACTTCCTCCTACACCCCCACTGTAATTGCCTTATGTCTGCTCCATGCATTCTTGAATCCCCCCACTGTTTTTGAACCCACAACCTCCTCAGGAAGGTGGTTCCATGCATCCACCACCCTCTCCATGAAAAAATACTTCCTTGCATTGCCCCTGAACAGTCCCCCTTCTATCTTCAAATTGTGCCCACTTGATCTTGCACATCTCTTTTTCTGAAAGATGCTCTGTTCTTGGACTTTTATTGATTCCCCTGAGGCACTTGAAAGTTTCTGTCATGTCCCCCCCCCTTTCCTCAAGGGTATATATATTAAGTTCTTTTAGTCTCTCTTCATATGACTTCTGTTGCGGACCCTGCATTTGGTTTTGGATGCCCTCCTCTGGACTGCCTCCATCCTGTCTATGTTCTTTCAGAGATGGGGTCTCCAGAACTGCACGCAGTACTCCAGATGGGATCTCACCAACTGTCTATACAGAGAGATAACAACTTCCTCTTTTCTACTGGTGATGCCTCTCCCTATGCATCCCAATATTCCCCCAACCCTCCTTACTGCTTTCTCACATTGCTTGCCTACCTTAAGGTCATCTGATATGACTACCCCAGGTCCCTTTCCATTTTTGTTGTTGTTAGTACCTCTCCCAACCCCCATTGTGCACTCTTCCCCTGGGTTTTCATTTCCCAGGTGCATTACTATGTACTTCTTTGCATTAAATCTAAGCTGCCATACTTTTGACCATTTCTCCATCCATGCCAAGTGCCTTCTAATCCTTTCCACCCCCCTTGTGTATCAACCCTGTTGCAGATCTTTGTGTCATCTGCAAAGAGGCATACTTTTCCTTCCAGCCCCTCTGCAATGTCTCCTATAAAGACATTAAAGAAGGCCAGTCCCAGCACTGAACCCTGCAGTACCCCACTAGTAACCCCCCTTTCTTCAGAATGTACTCTGTTTACTATTACCGTCTGCATCCTGTTGTCCAACCAATTTGTTACCGAGGCTACCACCCTGGGACCCACTCCCAGGCTGGCTAACTTGTTTATTGATCTTTTGTGTGGGACTGTGTCAAATGCCTTGCTAAAGTCTGGGTAGGCCATATCCACAGCCTCTCCCTGGTCTACTACTTTGGTTACCCAGTCAAAGAAAACTATTATATTCATCTGACATGACCTTCCCACTGTGCATCCATGCTGCCTTGGGTCATGTGCCTCGCTGGCCTCTAGGTACTCAATTCTTTCTTTCAGAAGTGATTCCATCATTTTCCCTACCACTGAGGTCAAACTCATTTTTACTATTTTTTATTTCATTCTGTCTGGCTAAACACCTTCTGGGGGACAAAGACACTGTTTATTACTCAGTTTGCACTTTAAATTGTGAGCTTTTTTGCTCAAAACATTCGTGACCCTCACGAACCACTTCCGGGTCATATACTCTCCTTAAGAGAGAGCTTACAAGGGCGGCTGCAAAATTAGATGCTCTGCTGCAAAATTTCCTGATATAAACCATTTTCTGTGTATTACTCAGTCATTTGTTTTACTAAATGCAAAAGCCTACTGTTTAATTCTTGTTTTAACTGTGTGATTCTTGGAGCCCTGCACAGGAAGCAGGAAGAGGAGACTGTAGTTCTCAAACTCCCACCGAGAACTACAGACTCATTTTTACTATTTTTTATTTCATTCTGTCTGGCTAAACACCTTCTGGGGGACAAAGAAACTGTTTATTACTCAGTTTGCACTTTAAATTGTGAGCTTTTTCGCTCAAAACATTCGTGACCCTCACAAACCACTTCCGGGTCATATACTCTCCTTAAAAGAGAGCTTACAAGGGCGGCTGCAAAATTAGATGCTCTGCTGCAAAATTTCCTGATATAAACCATTTTCTGTGTATTACTCAGTCATTTGTTTTATTAAATGCAAAAGTCTACTGTTTAATTCTTGTTTTAACTGTGTGATTCTTGGAGCCCTGCACAGGAAGCAGGAAGAGGAGACTGTAGTTCTCAAACTCCCACTGAGAACTACAGACTCATTTTTACTATTTTTTATTTCATTCTGTCTGGCTAAACACCTTCTGGGGGACAAAGAAACTGTTTATTACTCAGTTTGCACTTTAAATTGTGAGCTTTTTCTCTCAAAACATTCGTGACCCTCACGAACCACTTCCAGGTCATTATACCCCATATATTTACAACATAACGAGCAGGGCAATGCACTAAACATGCGCTAAGATGCGCGCAAAGACACACGCATAGGCGCATGTTCAGCGTGGGAGAGTGGACTGTTGAACAATCCAGACAACAAACTGAGTAAACAGTAAGTTGTACCAGTCTAAAAATAACTTTAAGCAACCTACTATGGCAGACTTCATTAAATCTGAGAGCGGGGAAATTGGTATTAAATGTCCTATATGTTCCATGTATTCATTTACCAAAGAATTTCTGGATCCAAAATCAAGCAATAAATGTATAAAATGTATAATTAATGAAGAACTTCAGCTAGAAATACTTGCATTCGGGGAAAGACTTCAAAAACTGGAATCAAGTCAAAAAAGTATGGTGAATAGATTTCAACAAAATAATGATCAAATAATCAAAGCGCCAATAGAAAATAGTGTAAACCTGGCAGAAACTACAACAGATGATTTAATAAACTTTCGGACAAATACAACCTCAGTTAGGGTAGACCTACATTCTCAAAATACAAACACTAGGCTATTAACTGACCTCTCAGTAACCAATAGAAAAAGAACCAGAGAAAGCGAAAATCCTGTCTTAGATGACGACTGGGTAACTGTAAATAATACAAGAGCTGCAAAAAAGGGTAGAAGGGCAAAAGCCTTTGAACTACCATTATCAAATCAATACTCAATGTTAAATTTAGATAATGACGTAGAGACTTGTCTACATAATAGGACTTTAGAAATTTCTCCCAATAGTAATATGGAAATTCAAACTCAAGAACAAATAACAAATCCTGAAATTAATATAAATCAAACTCAAACAATTGAAGCCACATGTTCTCCACCCACCCAACTTTTTATATTGGGTGACTCCTTGGTAAGTTCCTAGACCGTCAAATTTGCAATCCTGACAAAGAAAATAGAACAGTGTCTCTTTAGAGGTGCAAAATAGGAGACATTACAAGAATGTTAGAGGACATCATACCCAAATCCCATAACTCAAATGTTATAATCCATGCAGGAGCCAACAATATATTTAGAGACTCAATACACAAAATCAAACAAGATTATGTATCAATGACAAATAAATTAACTGAACTAAATTGGTATAACCTTTTCAGAAATTCTCCCAATACCCAAAGCCTCAGAACACCTGCAAAATAAAATAAAGACCATCAATAACTGGCTTAGAAATTGGTGTCTAAAACAGGAACTTGGATGTATCACACACTGGGAGGAGTTTACTAGGAGGGAAGAACTATTTGCATATGACGGTCTACACCTTAGCAGAAGAGGGAACTTATTGGGAAAACATATGCAGGTCCACATAGAAAAAATTTTAAACTAAGCCATGAGGGGGGGTGTTCAAAGAATTTGGAAACTCTAAATACTATTAGACCCCACCAGCCTAAAAACTATCTAACTAAAAATATCATAAAAGTTTGTAAAAACTCTCAATTTAATAATACTGAATTTAACATACTACTCTTGAATGCAAGAAGTCTCTTAAATAAAATCGATGAGCTAGAAGATTATATTCATGCAAAAAAAATCGACATATGTGCAGTGACGGAGACTTGGTTTAGAAATGAGGACTGGGGAACTGAAATAAGGGATACACAAAATAGAAAATTGTACTAACACCAGAGGTGGAGGTGTTGCACTATATATACATAATAGATTCAAAAGCTATAGTGCAACTAAATACAATGAAACTACATTATGAAATAGTATGGACCAAAATCAATCTTACACATGAACATACTGTCTTGGTAGGCTTAGGTTATAGGCCCCAAATCTCAACTCAAAAGAAAACTTAGAATTCATAAACAATATTGAAAACAATATATTAGATCAAAACTGTTTATTAATGGGTGACTTTAACTTTCCCAATATTGATTGGATAAATTTAAAAGCAAATACCATTTGGAAAACTCATTTTAGATCTACAACAACATGAGGCAATTAGTAAATTCTCCTACTAGAGGTAATACCATTCTGGATCTGATATTTTCCAATATTGACAATACAGAAGAAAAAGTCACAATAGCTCAACCATTAGTTAACAGTGACCATAACATGGTCCATATAATAATGAATCTACCTCATTCAACAACAACATCTGGCTGTACTACTGTAAAAGATTTTATTAATGCAAACTATAACAAAATCAAGCAAGACTTATCTAAATGGAACTGGGCTTATGATCTGAAAGATAAGGATATCAACTTAGTTTACAACAAATTTATGTTAAAAATAAACACTTGCATAAAACTTTGGGTCCCCAGTAGAAAGAAATATATCAAAAACAAAAGAGCCCCCTTATGGTGGAATTATAAAATAAAGAAAATTTTAGCTAAGAAACACCATTTATACAAGAAATATAAAAACAAAAAAAAAGTGAAAATTGGAATAAATACAAGCTAATATCAAACAAAAGTAAAAACATGATTATAAAAGAAAAAAACATCTAGAATTAAAATTAGCTGTTAATGTCAAAGACAACAAAAAAACCTTTTACAACTATATTGGTTCTTTTGAAAAAAAACAGTCCTACCATAGGGCCATTACAGGCATCCCAACAACTAATTACTAATGAAGTTGAAATAGCAATAAAATGAATGATTACGTCTAAACATTTTCAAAAAATACATCTAATCCAGTAATGGAGCATACTATAACATCATCTTTTCCATATATAACAGAAGATGAAGTTAAGGAAGCTATTGATAAACTAAAAAATAGCAGTTCCCCGGGTCCCGATGGTATCCTTCCACTATTTATCAAAAATTTAAAAGATCAACTAATTGGGCCATTAACCTTGTTATTTAACTTGTCAGTCTACTCAGAAAAAACAGTAACAAATTGGAATAAAGCTATAGTTATTCCTATTTTTATAAATGGCAATAAACACCTTGAGCAAAATTACAGACCTATTAGTTTAACTGATGTTATGTGCAAACTTCTAGAAAGAGTACTTATGGTTGAATTACTGATCATCTTGACGAAAATAACATATTGGACATTCATCAACATGGATTTACAAAGAACAGATCATGCCAAACAAATTTACTGTACTTTTTGGAACCAGTGAGTAATGCATTGGATAAGGGATTCTCAGTGGATGTAATTTTTTTGGACTTTTCCAAAGCTTTTGATTCGGTCTCACATGGGATATTAATGTCTGAATTAGTCAAATTAAAACTAGATTCTAAAATTATAGGCTGGATTCAAGCTTGGTTACTAAATAGAACCCAACAAGTGTCTGTTAAGGGTTATTTATCTAATCCAGGCCAGGTCACAAGTGGAGTTCCCCAAGGGTCTGTTTTGGGCCCAACCTTGTTTAACATTCTGATCTCTACAATGTGTCCCTTAATAATTCCTGCTGGTTAGCAAAGTTTGCTGACGACTGCAAAATAGGTTGTATAATAAAAGATCAAAACGATAATAATGAAATGCAAAAACCTGGACCATCTAGTAGATTGGTCCATAGAAAAGTCTTTTATTTAATGAGACCAAATGCAAGGTGATGCACTTGGGGAAAAATAATTTTGTTATCCTTACAAGATCAATAAGACTTACTTGGAGCAAATTACTTATGAAAAGACTTAGAGTTATAATTTCCAACGACTTTAGTTTTAACAAACATACAATTTCAGCTGCCAAAAAGGAAACAGAATTCTAAATTGCATTTTTAGAAATATTAAAAGTAGGAGGCTAAAGTTATACTGCCTTTGTACTCAAGCTTAGTAAGACCCAATCTAGAATACTGCAGTTCAGTAGTATCACCTTACTTAATTAAAAACAAAAAACTTATAGAAAATATTCAAAGAAAAACAACTAAGAAAATAAATGGATTGCAAAATTTAGATTACGAAAGTAGATTAAAAGATTTAAATCTCTATTCTCTTAACTATAGGCGACTCCATGGTGATTTATGTCTAACCTATAAAGCCTTCCATAACGACTTAATGTTTGAAACTATCGGTTTAGATAGAAATATAAGTAACAAAAATACCAGATCTCATACACAAAAACTTAAAGGAACCCCCAATAATACTGTAAAAAGAAATAATTGGTTCTCTCAAAGGATTGTTAATCTCTGGAATAACTTACCATCCAGTGTAGTCAACAGCGAAACTATAGCTATGTTCAAATCAAATATTGACAAAGAAAAAGGAGACCTTAAATTCTGTTTCCATCCATGAAGGATGGCGTGTTCGTAAAAGGTAGAAATACCTACTGAACACGTATTTAACTATGAAACTATGAAACTATGAAACTAACAGGTCTGCAGTTTCCTGCCTCTGCCTTACTTCCACTTTTGTGAAGGGGAATCACATCTGCCCTCCTTCAGTCCTCAGGTACCATACCATCCTCCCATGATTTGTTAAAAAGGGTAGTCAGTGATGTCACTAGGTCTCCCCTTAGTTCTTTTAGAATTCTGGGGTGAATTCCATCAGGCCCCATTGCTTTGTCCACCTTGAGTTTTAGGAATTCTTTCAGGACCCTTTCTTCTGTAAAAGGACTGGTATCGACCCCCCCCATCCAGAATGCTTCTATTATTTGGTTTAGGTACCTTCCCTTGCTCTTCTTTTGTGAATACCGAGCAACAGTATTCATTCAGTATCGCTGCCTTTTCACTGTCACCCTCTGGCCACCTCCCCTCCTCTTTATTAAGCCTCGCTATCCCTCCCTTGGTCTTCGTTCGCTCCCTGATGTACCCCATAAAAGATTTTATCCCCCTTCTCATCTGAGTTGGCTGTCTTTTCCTCAGTTAGGGCCTTCACTATTCTGACTGCCTTCCCCACTTCGTTTCTACTTTAACTGATACAGTTCTCTGATCAGCCCAGAGGGATGTAACACTTTTCTGTTGTGACAGAGCTGGACACGGGGAGGAGGGGCAGGCTGTATATTTTATGTTAAGAACCACTTCTCAGTGATGCAGTATGAGCCACATGGTTACTCTTAGTCTTGTGAACTTTTGTCATTAACTGTGGTCCTTGGTCCAAAGAAATTCTTATTGCCAGTAGTTATCTATGCCCCCCCCCGCGGAAATCAGGTGGCAGAATTAGATCTAGTTCGAGCTCACAGAAAAACTGTTCCTATAAATCGTGAATTAATTACTGTGGGGGATGTGAATCTCAACTAGTTCAGGAAATACACCATGAAGTATAAAGGTGATTTAGTCATCATGGGCTCACACAGAGAACCGATGGTCCCACTAGGGTTCATTATAAGATAGGCTCTTCAACAACACTAGACTAGATTCTGGTCTCCGACACCACAAAAATAATTTAATCAGGTGTTTTACCTGACGGTGTCAGTGACCACAGCCCAGTGTACAGTTGCTGGAGTGCCAAAAAAAAAAACTGTTCTACCACTATATACTGATTTTAGAAACATCAGAGAATTATGTTACAAAATTCTGTGAGGCACTTTCCACTGTTGACTAGTCCTTTTGGACCATTTAACAGATGTGAATGCTGCATTAAAAGCATTTTGCTCTTGTTTTAACACTGTTGTACATTTGCTCCTATGAAAAGGTTAGGTGAAATAAACAACAGTGGGTCACCCTTGAGGTGCTTCAACATATGAGAGTCAGGGACAAAAAATGGAAGGCATATAGAAGGACCTTGGATGTGACAACTCTTTTTTTTCCTCTTCCACTCCACCTGGCGTGCCTCCTTTGACTCTTGCAGTTCCCTCAACCCCATGGTCCAGCATCTCTGGGACTTACCTGGGTGTCACTGAGTCCTCCATATAAACAAATGACAATGCCAGCAGATTTAGGCCATAAGGTATATCGCGTCTGCTTTAACGCAGCTCACAATTATAAACCCTGTAGATTCCCCCTCCCCTTATCCTTCCCTCCCTCCATAGGGTGCCTCCCTGAGCTCCCCCTCTGTTCACTTCCCTCCATACTTGTACCTTCCCAAAGAACCTATCCCATCCTTTCTTAAAACTCCCCACTGATTCCAGTGAGATCACCTCCTCAGGTAGCTCGTTCCACGGAGCCACCACCCTTTCAATGAAGCAGTGCTTCCTCAGTTCTCTCCTGTACTTCCCTTCCACCAGTTTCAGGCTATGTTCCTTCGTGGTTCCTTCCCCTTCAGTCTAAACAAACCCTCAATGTTAATTCTGTTGATCCCTTCATGTACTTAAAGGTCTCACTCATATTCTGTCTCTTCTGTCCTCCAGGGAGGACATGTTGAGCTCCCTCAGTCTCTCCTCATAAGGCTTCCCCCCATTCCATGGATCATGTTAGATGCCCTGCTCTGGACTCTCTCCAGGAGCATGACATCCCTCTTTGAGTATGGGTGCCAGAACTGCACAAAGTACTCCAAGTGAGGCCTCACCAAGGATTTGTACAGTGGCAGGGCAGCCTCCTCCCTCCTCAAAGTGATCCCCCAAGCAATGCATCCCAGCATTCTGTTTGCTTTTTCCACTGCTTTTCTACATTGTTCTGAGTAGATAGATTGCCCCCTGTGGCAGGGCCATTGGGGGGACCCCTAACCCATCTCCAGTGTTGCTCTTAGTTCAGTTATCCCTTCACCCAGTAGGTGGCGCAGGGTCTGCCAGACTCTGCCAGGCAGCATTCTACCACCAGTGGTGTTTCCACTGTTCTGGTTCCTGACCCATGGACGCTCTGTGGAGGTGACAGCTGGATGTGTGCACATTGTAGGACATCCTGATGTCTTCTGTCAGGGAGCATCCTCCATCCAGAACTGCAGCTTCTACTTGCACCTCCACCTATGGTCACCTAGGTAGCAGCATAGCAGCGGAGCAGTCTTCTCTCCCTCTCCAGAGGAAGACAGCATCCCTCTGGGATGCTCAATCCTCCTCCTCCTCCAGGCCAGCCCCTGAGCAGCCCAAGTTTATCCCCAAACTTCAGTTGCTGGTGTGGCAGCAGGTGAGGCATAAATACCTCTGCTCTCCGTGCCACATGGCCGACTGGACATGGCAACTTTAATGGCAAACAGATAAGCCCGCACTAAATGTAAATCCCTGATTAAAAAAATCTGAACAACATTTTTTTTATTGACAAACAAAAGCAGTTTGTTGGGAAAAATTTTGCGGCCACCTAGCACCCAATAAATGACTTATTGGGTAAAAAGTGTAATCCTGTTCTGCAGGGGCCAGATATTCAAAACTTAGCCCCAGGGCAAAGCTAACACTGCACAGCATGCTAAATTAGTCCATAACCATTAGCATGCTATAGTCAAAGGAATAGCCCTGAGGCTAAACCTGCTGAATTTGGCATGCAAAGGAAGCAATGCAAACAGGACTGGGAGTGCAGTGCAAAAAAATAGCATGGGAAGTAAGACAGCTCTGAATATACAGTAGCAACAAAGAAGGTCAAAATGCAACAGCAGATCAGTGGACACAGAGGAGGAGGAAGGCAGAGCTGCAGTAGCAGGCCAAAGTGAGTGATAGTAATGGAGTGTTCCACAATGACAGCAACGGTCAATGCAGGCCACACACACAGCTGAACTGTGCTACGTAAGTGTCAGTTTAGCCAGGAGCAAACACATTAGCCCAGTCCTAGCACTTTGCCCTGGGTTGACACAATAGCCTGGGGCTAAAGTTTGCAATATTCAAAGCTCATACGCAAATGAGCCTACTCAGGCAATCCATGTGCAAACAACCACATTAGCATCTCATTATGGCCTGGTTTGCATGCACTCCCATGCATTTTGCCTGGTGCTATTGCATGGAGCACATAGCTCCACTTGTAGGTTGGAATAGAAGTACAGCCTGGAAGCTGCAGGTAGGGGTGAACATACAGCTTCACCTGTATGCCAGACCTGAGAAAAGCCAAATTGTTGCAGGTAATGGGTGTCAGCAGACATACCCAGTGCGTACATCTCACCCATTCATCACTGCAGCGAGGGACACAGATGTGCAGAATGAGGGTCAATGAGGGACACTGATCCCCATAATGAGGGACACATTTTCAAACATGGAGAAACAAACACAGAACACCATGGAAACCATCACCTTTGTATGTACAAAGATCATTTGTCAGAGAGCAGCATAGAATAGTATTAATGTCTGCTTTACGGTCTGGATGTACCGCACATTCTCTGCATATGCAGCATGTATTCCATGAGGGACAACTGAGGGACAGGGCATTTGTGAAGGATGACAGTGGGATATCCTTTGTACTGAGGGGCACTCAGAGGGATGTTATTTATATATATCTATATATATATATATATATATATATATATATATATACTGTGTATGTACATATATATATATATATATATATATATAATATGTACATATTATATATGTAATATACAGTATATACACACACACATATATGTTTATTGCAAAAAACTTTGTTAATGCATCAGTTAGGGTTAAAGTGACAAAAGAATGGAAATGAGATGTTAGGGTTGAGCCCCTAACCCCTCCACCCCTTCCTCCACTCACCGACAGATGCCGGGGTGTGCCATGGGGTCGTCAGGCCCAACTCTCACCCTATTCCGTGTGTCAATCAATCAATCAATCAAATCTTTATTTATCCAGGTGAACATCATTGAGCAAGCTCATTTACAAGATGGACCTGATTAAGTCCAGATTATATTACAGACAAACAGCAATATTTACACTGGGAATAAAACATAGTAGAAGTGCAAATCAGGTTACACAAACGTACATAGCATAACAGTTGGTTCTAGAGCATCAACAAGACAAGTGGACAGTGGGAACAGGCAAGTCCACAGAGATGCAGAGATGAATATTGTTACAGTAAGTTTCTTAAGACAAAAAATGACAGGCGAGACACAGGTATCGCTATCGTGGCAGTCAGACAGTAATAAGTGATGACAGCTTTTTTCTTGACTGGTTCACAAAGGAGTTAAGCAGGTATAGTTATGTCTGAAGGAAGCAGGCTGCCTGCCAGGCACTAACACGGCAGCCCCAGGGAGCACTTACATTGGGACTGGGGGTGGCTGTACTGCAGCATACTGGAGGAAGGTGTGAGTGAGGTACTGAGGCACGGTTGGGACAGCACCTACCGCATGTATTTTCCAAGACTAGGTGCTAACACTAGCTGTCCAGGTACAATGGACCGTCGGGCCATGGGAAGATCGTAAGGCAGGGATGGTATGAATACGCTAGGGTGCCTGGGGCCAGTCTCGGTCAACGATTCAAAAGGGAGCATAATCACTCATACTCCCAATAATAATATTTTAGCCGTAGTGAAGGATTGCATCGGTCAGGGAATGATGCAGTTACAGCCATTTTAGCAGAGTATGGCAGACCATTCGATTTTTGCTGGCACTGGAAGGATCGCCCAAGAGAACTGCAGGAGCCAATTGGGAGCAGGGGCCGGGAGACGCTCGCGATCCGATTGGTAGACGGCTTTAGTGGTGCTTTGCTGGAGAAGAGTCCGGGTGAACGGTCTTGGATGGCAGCTTGTGAAGGTGCAACCACCCAGGAGGTATAGATTTTGCACTTGGGTGCAGATGTCCCTGTAAGACTTACCTATGTCAAGCGAGAGAGGTACAGGGACCAGAAGTGATAAGTTCCTGCGGATTAATAACACTTGCACAAATTATCCTGGGGTAAGGCCGATCATGTCTAAGGCCAGTCTCTGGGGAGCAAGCTAACAGCGGTTATGATTAAGAGCTGGGAAAACAGTTGCACTGTTCACACATACCTTGTGCATATAATGACTTAAAAACATTAATACTTTGGAGGTAACTTAGTTTCAGTAGTTTTTGCATTTTGTTCCACAAGGTCGTCAACGTGAAGCTAAAGGCCATTCTGCCATAGTGGGTGGTAGCTTTAGGGATGCATAGAGAGATATATGAGGCACTCCTTAGGCCGTATGGTCCCAGCTCACTTATGGGAAGACCTTCAGAAATATAATGTTGGAGCCTTTTTAAGTTAGCTCTGTAGGTCCAAAGGACTGCATTTCTTTCACCCCTGAATGTAAGCGAGGACCATCCTACAGCTTTGTACAATAGGCAGTGATGAGTAGCGAGGGTAAAACTGATAATGTACCTGATGGCCCTATCATAAAGTGTGTCCAACTTGATAAGTGAGGCTTTGGGACAGTGACTATATAGAAAATCTCCATAGTCGATTAGGGAGAGAAAAGTAGATTGGACTAGTCGCAGTTTGGCATCACGAGTGAGGAACTGGCTAATTCTATAGAACAGACCCAACCTCTGCCTTAGCTTCTTTGCCAGGTCTTCAACATGTTCAGAGAATGCAAGGTTCTGGTTGACATACTACAGCAAAGGAGAATGGGGTGAGAGTTCGGCCTCATGACCCCATGGCACACCCCGGTGTCTGTCAGTGTGTGCAGGATGGGGTGGTGGTGGGGTTTAGGGGCTCAACCATGACATCTCATTTCCCCACTTTTGTCACTTTAACCCTAACTGATGCATTAACTAAGTTTTTTGCAATGAATTTCCTTACTCTTTGATAAAGTGTAATGTAATTGGTAAATGGTATGTGTTGGTGACAGCGCGGGGCCCTTTAGGCCCTTGCACTCCCACCAAGCTGCCCATTTATGCATAATGATATGTGTCTGTGGGAGTGTGGGCCCTCCAGGCCCTGCGCTCCCACGTACATATAACAACGTAGCCACACAGTAGCCCAATAGGGCTGAAAAGGAACTCTTGTAACACTAATTTGCCAATATCTTAGTAACCGTACAACTTATGAAAAAAATTCCACTGCTGTTGTAATCATGACTTCAAAACCTCCATACATGGTAAGCTGTAGGTAGCAAAAAAATCTGTATCTTGCATTGTTTCTGAGATACGGGCACTGAAAGTCACTGTGGGCACTGCAGTGTTATCCTTTGGGAATAATCTCAACTTCATGATGGCATATCTTTGTAACCGATTAACTTTTCTACACCTAACTAGCATAAATCACATCTCTGGGGCACCCCCTTTACACCCTGTAAATTTCAAACCAAAAGATCAAACCATTTATTTACAGTGCAGTGGCAACTTTTTTTAAATCCTAGTTCATGAGGGGTCAAAATCCCCATTCGCAAGGTCAGTCCCCATTCACAAGCTGTCAAAATCCCCATTTGTGAGGATTCCTTGATCGTCAGAGTTTGGCCATGTGGTCTGGAAGTTGCGAAAGGGGATTTTGTCAGCTCATGAAAAGGGATCGGCTCGCAAATGGGGATTTTGACAGCTCACAAAAGGGGATTTTGTCAGCTCACGAAAGGGGATTAAAAACCCAAGCCCCTTTTGCGAGGTGACAAAATCCCCATTTGTGAGCCGATCCCCTTTCGTGAACTGTCAAAATCCCCATTTACAAGCTGATTCTTATTCATGAGACAGGGCCACCTGGTCCCTAAGTCGTGATCAAGGATTTTGATACCTCGCGAAAGGGGATCAGCTCGTGAATGGGGATTTTGTCACCTCGCGAATGAGGATCAGAAATGAGTCATGAACAAAGAATTTAAAAATCTGAAATGGATGTATTTTGGCCAAAATAAAGAAAACTAAAGGCATGCATTTGTAGAGGGTGTCACCCTTAACAAACCCATGCCTTATTTGTGCAAGCAGGCACCTGTGGGGCAAGCTACGACATTTCGTTTGGGGGAAAAAATGAAAACAAAATGGCAGCTCGTGAACGAAGAATTTTTTTCTCACAAACGGAGATTTTATAAATCCATGTTCATGAGCTGACAGAATCCTTGATAGTAAGCCCAATCCCCTTTCGCAAAACTTACATATAAATCTTGGAGTGAACTAAGCATGCTCAGAAACCGAAATTTCTCAATTAAATAACTTTGGAACAGATTAATATGTTTTCACCAAACTACTGCTGGATTATTCTTTGACCAAACCTTGTTCTGCCCTGAAAATTTCAGACCAAACTACCACATGATGTGGCTGCAGCATGATGAGCAAAAATCAGCAAAAATGTGCCCCAAAAAAGCGAAAAATGCATTATTCAGCACGTCGCTGTACGTAAACAGCATGTCTGACTGAAACACAACTTGGTAAGTCAAGAGAGCTACCATACGAGATTGCACTTGCCAAATTTCGTGCAAATCTGTTGAATGGTTGCAAAGTTATTAAGGTGCAAAATGTGGTATTTAACATTAAACTGCTTACTCAACCCTAGTTGTGCCAGTATAATATACAAGGGATATGCAATGGAAGCAAGTGTAATAAATGATTTATCTGCACAAGAGCAGTTTGACCTCAAGTAACCTCATGAGTGGCATAAGCCACGGGTGAGGTGTCCGAAGTCAAACTGCTCAAGTGTAGATAAATCATTTATTACACAAGTTTTCCATTGCATATTCCATTTATGCTATTCTTTGGTTTTTGTAGGGGGCATTTGTTTGTCCAAAAAGTGAATAAAAATTGAATTTTCTGCCTTCTTTTGCCGATTATAGAAAATCTAAATGCAATCTAGAAATGAAACGCCTCTCATTTTGTAGATATTTTATGCTGAACAACTTTTGTGCTCAAAGTACCATACTATAATTTTTTGTTTTTAAGTTATTTGCATTTGTTTGATGAAAAAGTGGACAAAAATGGAATTGTCTGCTGTTTTTTTGCCAATTATGAAAACATTTAAAAGTATCTATGAATGAAACACCACTCATTTTGTAGATATTTCTGTGCTGAATAAACTTGTGCTCATAGTACCATGCTATCATTTTTCATTTTGAAGTTATTTACATTTGTTTGCTGACAAAATGAAAAAGAAATTCTACTTTTTTTTGCTAATTATCAAAAAATCTAAAAGGTATCAACAAATGAAACACCACTCATCTTGTGGCTATTTCTGTGCTGAACAACTTTCATGCTCACAGTACCATACTATCATTTTTCGTTTTAAAGTTATTCACATTTGAATATAGTTAATACTGCTACTGAGGCTGAACATTCTAAATGACATAAGCACAGTACAGATAAATGGCTGATGACATAAGCACAGTGTGGAAAAACGGCTGATGACATAAGCACTGTATATATAAACGAAATGTATGTACACAGTTACTCAGATAAATGGATTTATCACACTCTGTTTATCTCACCCTACTGCATAAATATATATATATATAATATATATATATATATATATACACACACACACATATATATGTAGGATGTACAGTGGTTAGCTGTCAGATAAAACATTTAGCTGCACAAGTGCTGTCTGACCTTGGGTAACCTCACAAGTGGCGTAAGCCATGAGTGAGGTGTCCGACGTCAAACAGTACAAGTGTAGATAAATAATTGATCTGACAGCTCAGCACTGTATATTTCATTTATGCAACAGGAATGCTTTCTGTCAGTTCAGGGACAATTGCTTTTGACCGTTTTTTTTTTAATGATAATTTCTGGGACTTTTTGTTAACTTTCCCAGTGTATGTCTGCCTAGTGTAGTGGTTGCTTTTAAATGAAACACCACTTATTTTGTAGAAAACTTTGTGCCAAACAAATGGCATGCTCACAGTACCATGCTACATTTTTCATTTTAAAGTTATTTGCATTTGTTTGTTGAAAAAATGGATAAAAAATAGAATTTTCTGCTGTATTTTTGCAAATTATTAAAAAAAACTAAAAGATATCTATAAATGAAACACCACTCATTTTAATGATAATTATATGCTAAACAACTTTCATGCTCACAGTACTATACTATCTTTTTTCATTTTAAAGTTATTTGCATTTGTTTGTCAAAAAGTGGACAAAGAAAATGAAAATTTCTGTTGTTTTTGCCAATTATAAATAAATCTATAAGGTATCTATATATATATATGAAACACCACTCATTTTGTAGATAATTTTATGATGAACAACTTTCATGCTCACAGCACTATGCTATCTTTTTCTGTTTTAAAGTTATTGGCATTTGAATATAGTTAGTATTGGTACTGAGGCCAAACATTCTAAATTAGTTCTGGAGTGATTGTGACATATCTACTATGGCCATGATATTGAAAGCACTTGCGCATGACACAACTGAGATGTGCTGGCACAAGTCCGAAAATACGCCACTAAGCGATATTCAAAGTGAGCCGCAGTGCAGCGCAAATCCCATTGTGCCAATACACAACCAAAATGTATGCAACGCAAGTGCAAGGGGGTGTACCCATGCATAAGTGGTGCAATGGCATATTCAACCACAGAGCATGGCGCAAGTGTGGAACAAACCCCCAGGTTGTGCTAGGCAGACTTGAGCCAATAAATATAGGCTCAAGCACACAGACAGCAGATGCACAACACTGATCACAGTGAGAGAGAGAGAGTGAGAGGGAGTGAGAGAGAGAGTGAGCCAGAGAGGAAGAGAGACAGACGGGGGGGGTGACACAAACTGACGGACGGACAGACAAAGTATGAGTGGCACCCAGGGAGACACCCAGTGCTTGAACAATGGACAGTGACCCATTCCTGATGGACACCATCATGAGGGGCATGGACAGGCAGGAGGAACAGTGGTGTGGCTGACAAAAGACTCGATGGTGGTATGCCTGACACAGGTGGTACTGTGCCAGGATCACGTATGAGAACTTTAGCGACACAGAGATTGTGGGCTGGTACCATGGAACAGGGCAGTTCTGAGGCAGCTCCGTGAGATGTGCAGTGATGAGATGCAGGCACCCACCAGACATAGCCATGCCATGACAGTGGAGATGAAGATGCCTGCCATGATGTGCCTGCTCACCACGGGCACCTTACAAAGACCAATGGGTGATACCACGGGCATCACCCAGTGAGCCACGTCCCATCTCCTTACCCAGTTCCTCACCACTCTGTTGCCACATGCTGTGTAGTATATCCATTTCCCCAGCACATAGGCAGAGTGCACAGCAAACATGTAGGAGTTCCACCGGGTGCAGGTGGCAGGCATGTCAGGCATGATTGGGGCAAAAGACTGCACCCATGTCAGTATATAACAGCTAAGGATTCATCCTGACCCTATCCCAAAGGACAGTCCCCGAAGACAGTGGGATGAGACTGACAACCAGCAGCTGCTGCAATTGGCCATGGAAGCACTGAGTGTTGCACAGCAGGAACTCACACTCCTCCACCACTTGCTGCACAAGGACATGCAGCATGCTGAGGAACAAAAAAAGGCACATATGGAGCTCATGGCAGTATTATGCAACCTGCGACAGGATCTCATCACTGGCATGACCACCTGCATGGACTGCCTGTGTGCCAATGTGCTGGAAGCTGCAGTCATGGTGGCGGGTACTGTGAGTGCAGGCCATTGCCTGAGCCTGTCCAGTGGGAGCAGTGCCACCCCACAATGGACACCAGGGTGTATACCCATGCTGTGCAGTGCTGGGGTGAGAATGCCCAGCACACCCAGGTCAACATGGACACCACATACACCAGGTCGTGATATGCTTCTCCCTGAGGGGAGTACCCCATGGGGCCACAGTCAAGGGCAGGTAACACCGTCCCCATGCTCATCCCCCATACTGTTGGTGAGGTCTCACCCAACCATACTGGGTACACTTCAGACATACTGTCCATACACGGGGAGGTGGTAGGGGAGACACATAGGTTGTGCATGGCCACTCTTTGCCAACATGTTCCCCCTCCCCTGCAGTACCCTGTGACACCAGCATCTGCCTATGACCTAGCCCAGGCAGTTCTAACCTCGGCAAGGATGGCCTGACTACAGCAACCCCCCCACCCTGGCTGTAGGGTATCTATGTGTAGAGCCCTTTGCCCCTTCCAACTTGGCTTGTCTTTGTGCGTATCCCATTTTTTTTGGTTGTTGTTTTGTTCATTTACAATCTGGTAAATCCATGGGCCAAGGGCCTGTTTTCATGGGTGACCAGAACATCATACAAATGTACAACCACATAGAACAAAAGCTAACAAATAACATATAGAAAACATTGAACATGCAGCCAAAATAAGTAAATATAGCAACACATGAAAGTAACTAATGAGACATTTGCATTGACACCTACAAAATAAATGTTTTGCTACCCCCTGACCGGCAGGACTGTTAATTCCGTGCATTTCTCCTGCTCCCCCCACCTGGACTGCATGTATCTCAACACCCCTTTAGGGCTCCCTGCTAATATGCAAACATAGAAATTGTTAGCAGATAAGGACCTCTAGGCTCATCCAATCTGCCCGTAAGCCCCGTACTTGATTACGGCTTCTGAGTCTCCTCTGCTTTTCCTCTACGGTTCCCCAATGCCTGTCCATGGCATGTTTAAATCCAACCACAGTGCTTGATCTCACCACCTCTTGTGACAGACCATTCCATGCATCCACCACCCTCTCTGTGAAGAAAAACTTCCTTACATTCCCTCTTAACCTGCCACCATCCAATTTCATGTCGTGCCCCCTTGTTCTTGTACTTCTCCTGTATTGGCAGATGTATTTCTCCTGCACCTTGTTTATGCCCTTGAAGTACATGAATGTTTCTGTCATGTCCCCTCTCTCCCTCCTCTCCTCCAGCGAGTACATATTGAGGTCCCTTAATCTCTCTTTGTAAGTTTTGTGGTGAAAGTCCTGTACCATCTTAGTTGCCCTTCTCTGGACAATCGTGGACTTCTTTGTGTGTGCGCAGTATTTTTTACTTACTTACCTGGTTGCATTTATGTATTGATCTGTGCTGTTGGTGCTTCAGGAGGAGGACGGAGAGGTCAGTCACAGCACTTTGGCTTGTACACTGGTGCCAGAGGCTGTCTTGTGCTGCTGGTGCTTCAGGAGGAGGATGGAGAGGTCAGTCACAGCACTTTGGCTTGTACACTGGTGCCAGAGGCTGTCTTGTGCTGCTGGTGCTTCAGGAGAAGGATGGAGAGGTCAGTCACAGCACTTTGGCTTGTACACTGGTGCCAGAGGCTGTCTTGTGCTGCTGGTGCTTCAGAAGGAGAATGGAGAGGTCAGTCACAGCACTTTGGCTTGTACACTGGTGCCAGAGGGTGCCTTGTGCTGCTGATTCAAAAGGAGGATGGAGAGGTCAGTCACAGCACTTTGGCTTGTACACTGGTGCCAGAGGGTGTCTTGTGCTGCTGGTGCTTCAGGAGAAGGATGGAGAGGTCAGTCACAGTGCTTTGGCTTGTACAATGGTGCCAGAAGCTGTCTTGTGCTGCTGGTGCTTCAGGAGGAGGATGCAGAGGTCAGTCACAGCACTTTGGCTTGTACACTGGTGCCAGGGGCTGTCTTGTGCTGCTGGTGCTTCAGAAGGAGAATGGAGAGGTCAGACACAGCACTTTGGCTTGTACATTGGTGCCAGAGGCTGTCTTGTGCTGCTGGTGATTCAAATGAGGATGGAGAGGTCAGTCACAGCACTTTGGCTTGTACACTGGTGCCAGAGGCTGTCTTGTGCTGCTGGTGATTCAGAAGGAGGATGGAGAGGTCAGTCACAGCACTTTGGCTTGTACATTGGTGCCAGAGGCTGTCTTGTGCTGCTGGTGCTTCAGGAGGAGGATGGAGAGGTCAGTCACAGCACTTTGGCTTGTACACTGGTGCCAGAGGCTGTCTTGTGCTGCTGGTGTTTCAGGAGGAGGATGGAGAGGTCAGTCACAGCACTTTGGCTTGTACACTGGTGCCAGAGGCTGTCTTGTGCTGCTGGTGCTTCAGGAGGAGGATGGAGAGGTCAGTCACAGCACTTTGGCTTGTACACTGGTGCCAGAGGCTGTCTTGTGCTGCTGGTACTTCAGGAGGAGGATGGAGAGGTCAGTCACAGCACTTTGGCTTGTACACTGGTATCAGAGGCTGTCTTGTGCTGCTGGTGCTTCAGGAGGATGGAGAGGTCAGTCACAGCACTTTGGCTTGTACACTGGTGCCAGAGGCTGTCTTGTGCTGCTGGTGCTTCAGGAGGAGGATGGAGAGGTCAGTCACAGCACTTTGGCTTGTACACTGGTGCCAGAGGCTGTCTTGTGCTGCTGGTGCTTCAGGTGGAGGATGGAGAGGTCAGTCACAGCGCTTTGGCTTGTACACTGGTGCCAGAGGCTGTCTTGTGCTGCTGGTGCTTCAGGAGGATGGAGAGGTCAGTCACAGTGCTTTGGCTTGTACACTGGTGCCAGAGGCTGTCTTGTGCTGCTGGTGCTTCAGGAGGAGGATGGAGAGGTCAGTCACAGCACTTTGGCTTGTACACTGGTGCCAGAGGCTGTCTTGTGCTGCTGGTGCTTCAGGAGGAGGATGGAGAGGTCAGTCACAGCACTTTGGCATGTACACTGGTGCCAGAGGCTGTCTTGTGCTGCTGGTGCTTCAGGAGGAGGATGGAGAGGTCAGTCACAGCGCTTTGGCTTGTACACTGGTGCCAGAGGCTGTCTTGTGCTGCTGGTGCTTCAGGAGGAGGATGGAGAGGTCAGTCACAGCACCTTGGCTTGTACATTGGTGCCAGAGGCTGTCTTGTGCTGCTGGTGCTTCAGGAGGAGGATGGAGAGGTCAGTCACAGCACTTTGGCTTGTACACTGGTGCCAGAGACTGTCTTGTGCTGCTGGTGCTTCAGGAGGAGGATGGAGAGGTCAGTCACAGCACTTTGGCTTGAACACTGGTGCCAGAGGCTGTCTTGTGCTGCTGGAGCTTCAGTAGGATGGAGAGGAAAGTCACAGCGCAATGGCTTGTACACTGGTGCCAGAGGCTGTCTTGCGCTGCTGGTGCTACAGGAGGAGAATGGAGGGGTCTGTCACAGCAGTTTGGCTTGTACACTGGTGCCAGAGGCTGTGTTGTGCTGCTGGTGCTTCAGAAGGAGGATGGAGAGGTCAGTCACAGCACTTTGGCTTGTACACTGGTGCCAGAGGCTGTCTTGTGCTGCTGATGCTTCAGGAGGAGGATGGAGAGGTCAGTCACAGCACTTTGGATTGTACACTGGTACCAGAGGCTGTCTTGTGCTGCTGGTGCTTCAGGAGGAGGTTGGAGAGGTCATTCACAGCACTTTGGCTTGTACACTAGTGCCAGAGGCTGTCTTCTGCTGCTCGTACTTCAGGAGGAGGTTGGAGAGGTCATTCACTGCACTTTGGCTTGTACACTGGTGCCAGAGGCTGTCTTGTGCTGCTGGTGCTTCAGGAGGAGGATGGAGAGGTCAGTCACAGCACTTTGACTTGTACACTGCTGCCAGAGGCTGTCTTGTGCTGCTGGTGCTTCAGGAGGAGAATGGAGGTCAGTCACAGCACTTTGGCTTGTACACTGGTGCCAGAGGCTGTCTTGTGCTGCTGGTGCTTCAGGAGGAGGATGGAGAGGTCAGTCACAGCACTTTGGCTTGTACACTGGTGCCAGAGGCTGTCTTGTGCTGCTGATACTTCAGGAGGAGGATGGAGAGATCAGTCACAGCACTTTGGCTTGTACACTGGTGCCAGAGGCTGTCTTGTGCTGCTGGTCGGAAGGAGGATGGAGAGATCAGTCACAGAACTTTGGCTTGTACACTGATGCCAGAGGCTGTCTTGTGCTGCTGGTGCTTCAGGAGGAGGATGGAGAGGTCAGTCACAGCACTTTGCTTGTACACTGGTGCCAGAGGCTGTCTTGTGCTGCTGGTGCTTCAGGAGGAGGATGGAGAGGTCAGTCACAGCACTTTGGCTTGTACACTGGTGCCAGAGGCTGTCTTGTGCTGCTGTTCTTCAGGAGGAGGATGGAGAGGTCAGCCACAGCACTTTGGCATGTACACTGGTGCCAGAGGCTGTCTTGTGCTGCTGGTGCTTCAGGAGGAGGATGGAGGGGTCAGTCACAGCACTTTGGCAGGTTCACTGGTGCCAGAGGCTGTCTTGTGCTGCTGGGGCTTCAGGAGGAGGATGGAGAGGTCAGTCGCAGCACTTTGGCTTGTACACTGGTGCCAGAGGCTGCCTTGTGCTACTGGTGCTTCAGGAGGAGGATGGAGAGGTCAGTCACAACACTTTTGCTTGCACACTGATGCCAGAGGCTGTCTTATGCTGCTGGTGCTTCAGGAAGATGGAGAGGTCAGTCACAGTGCTTTGGCTTATACACTGGTGGCAGAGGCTGTCTTGTGCTGCTGGTGCTTCAGGAGGAGGATGGAGAGGTCAGTCACAGCACTTTGTCATGTACACTGGTGCCAGAGGCCGTCTAGTGCTGCTGGTGCTTCAGTAGGAGGATGGAGAGGTCAGTCACAGCACTTTGGCTTGTACACTAGTGCCAGAGGCTGTCTTGTGCTGCTGGTGCTTCAAGAGGATTCAAAGGTCAGTCACAGCACTTTGTCATATGCACTGGTGCCAGAGGCTGTCTTGTGCTGCTGGTACTTCAGGAGGAGGATGGAGAGATCAGTCACAGCACTTTGTCATGTACAATGGTGCCAGAGGCTGTCTTGTGATGCTGGTGCTTCAGGAGGAGGAGGATGGAGAGGTCAGTCACAGCACCTTGTCATGTACACTGGTGCCAGAGGCTGTTTTGTGCTGCTGGTGCTTCAGGAGGAGGATAGAGGTCAGTCACAGCACATTGGCTTGTACACTGGTGCCAGAGGCTGTCCTGTGCTGTTGGTGCTTCAGGAGGATGGAGAGGCCAGTCACAGCACTTTGGCTTGTACACTTGTGCCAGAGGCTGTCTTGTGCTGCTGGTGCTTCAGGAGGAGGATGGAGAGGTCAGTCACAGCACTTTGGCTTGTACATTGGTGCCAGAGGCTGTCTTGTGCTGCTGGTGCTTCAGGAGGAGGATGGAGAGGTCAGTCAGAGCACTTTGCCTTGTACACTGGTGCCAGAGGCTGTCTTGTGCTGCTGATACTTCAGGAGGAGGATGGAAAGGTCAGTCACAGCACTATGGATTGTTCACTGGTGCCAGAGGCTGTCTTGTGCTGCTGGTGAATAAGGAGGAGGATGGAGAGGTCAGTCACAGCACTTTGGCTTGTACACTGGTGCCAGAGGGTGTCTTGTGCTGCTGGTGCTTCAGAAGGGAATGGAGAGGTCAGTCACAGCACTTTGGCATGTACATTGGTGCCAGAGGCTGTCTTGTGCTGCTGGTGATTCAAAATGAGGATGGAGAGGTCAGTCACAGCGCTTTGGCTTGTACACTGGTGCCAGAGGCTGTCTTGTGCTGCTGGTGATTCAAAGGAGGATGGAGAGGTCAGTCACAGCGCTTTGGCTTGTACACTGGTGCCAGAGGCTGTCTTGTGCTGCTGGTGCTTCAGGAGGAGGATGGAGAGGTCAGTCACAGTGCTTTGGCTTGTACAATGGTGCCAGAGGCTGTCTTGTGCTGCTGGTGCTTCAGGAGGAGGATGGAGAGGTCAGTCACAGCACTTTGGCTTGTACACTGGCGCCAGAGGCTGTCTTCTGCTACTGATACTTCAGGAGGAGGATGGAGAGGTCAGTCACAGCACTTTGGCTTGTACACTGGTGCCAGAGGCTGTCTTGTGCTGCTGGTGATTCAGGAGGAGGATGGAGAGGTCAGTCACAGCACTTTGGCTTGTACACTGGTGTCAGAGGCTGTCTTGTGCTGCTGGTGTTTCAGGAGTAGGATGGAGAGGTCAGTCACAGCACTTTGGCTTGTACACTGGTGCCAGAGGCTGTCTTGTGCTGCTGGTGCTTCAGTAGGATGGAGAGGACAGTCACAGCGCAATGGCTTGTACACTGGTGCCAGAGGCTGTCTTGCGCTGCTGGTGATTCAGGAGGAGGATGGAGGGTCTGTCACAGCAGTTTGGTTTGTACACTAGTGCCAGAGGCTGTCTTGTGCTGCTGGTGCTTCAGAAGGAGGATGGAGAGGTCAGTCACAGCACTTTGGCTTGTACACTGGTGCCAGAGGCTGTCTTGTGCTGCTGATACTTCAGGAGGAGGATGGAGAGATCAGTCACAGCACTTTGGCTTGTACACTGGTGCCAGAGGCTGTCTTGTGCTGCTGGTGCTTCAGAAGGAGGATGGAGAGGTCAGTCACAGCACTTTGGCTTGTACACTGGTGCCAGAGGCTGTCTTGTGCTGCTGATACTTCAGGAGGAGGATGGAGAGATCAGTCACAGCACTTTGGCTTGTACACTGGTGCCAGAGGCTGTCTTGTGCTGCTGGTGCTTCGGAAGGAGGATGGAGAGGTCAGTCACAGCACTTTGGCTTGTACACTGGTGCCAGAAGCTGTCTTCTGCTGCTGGTGCTTCAGGAGGAGGATGGAGAGATCAGTCACAGTGCTTTGGTATGTACACTGGTGCCAGAGGCTGTCTTGTGCTGCTGGTGCTTCAGGAGGATGGAGAGGACAGTCACAGTGCTTTGGCTTGTACTCTGGTGCCAGAGGCTGTCTTGTGATGCTGGTGCTTCAGGATGAGGATGGAGGATTCAGTCACAGCACTTTGGCTTGTACACTGGTGTCAGAGGCTGTCTTGTGCTGCTGGTGTTTCAGGAGTAGGATGGAGAGGTCAGTCACAGCACTTTGGCTTGTACACTGGTGCCAGAGGTTGTCTTGTACTGCTGGTGCTTCAGGAGGAGGATGGAGAGGTCAGTCACAGCACCTTGCCATGTACACTGGTGCCAGAGGCTGTCTTCACTGCTGGTGCTTCAGGAGGAAGATGGAGGTCAGTGACAGCACATTGGCTTGTACACTGCTGCCAGAGGCTGTTTTGTGCTGCTGGTGCTTCAGGAGGAGGAGGATAGAGAGGTCAGTCACAGCACTTTGGCTTGTACACTGGTGCCAGAGGCTGTCTTGTGCTGCTGGTGCTTCAGGAGGATGGAGAGGTCAGTCACAGTGCTTTGGCTTGTACACTGGTGCCAGAGGCTGTCTTGTGCTGTTGGTGCTTCAGGAGGATGGAGAGGTCAGTCACAGCACTTTGGCTTGTACACTGGTGCCAGAGGCTGTCTTGTGCTGCTGGTGCTTCAGGAGGAGGATGGAGAGGTCAGTCACAGCACTTTGACAGGTTCACTGGTGCCAGAGGCTGTCTTGTGCTGCTGGGGCTTCAGGAGGAGGATGGAGAGGTCAGTCACAGCACTTTGGCTTGTACACTGGTGCCAGAGGCTGCCTTGTGCTACTGGTGCTTCAGGAGGAGGATGGAAAGGTCAGTCACAACACTTTTGCTTGCACACTGATGCCAGAGGCTGTCTTATGCTGCTGGTGCTTCAGGAAGATGGAGAGGTCAGTCACAGTGCTTTGGCTTATACACTGGTGGCAGAGGCTGTCTTGTGCTGCTGGTGCTTCAGGAGGAGGATGGAGAGGTGAGTCACAGCACTTTGTCATGTACACTGGTGCCAGAGGCCGTCTAGTGCTGCTGGTGCTTCAGTAGGAGGATGGAGAGGTCAGTCACAGCACTTTGGCTTGTACACTAGTGCCAGAGGCTGTCTTGTGCTGCTGGTGCTTCAAGAGGATGGAAAGGTCAGTCACAGCACTTTGTCATATACACTGGTGCCAGAGGCTGTCTTGTGCTGCTGGTACTTCAGGAGGAGGATGGAGAGATCAGTCACAGCACTTTGTCATGTACAATGGTGCCAGAGGCTGTCTTGTGATGCTGGTGCTTCAGGAGGAGGATGGAGAAGTCAGTCACAGCACCTTGTCACGTACACTGGTGCCAGAGGCTGTTTTGTGCTGCTGGTGCTTCAGGAGGAAGATGGAGGGTCAGTCACAGCACTTTGGCTTGTACACTGGTGTCAGAGGCTGTCTTGTGCTGCTGGTGTTTCAGGAGTAGGATGGAGAGGTCAGTCACAGCACTTTGGCTTGTACACTGGTGCCAGAGGTTGTCTTGTACTGCTGGTGCTTCCGGAGGAGGATGGAGAGGTCAGTCACAGCACCTTGCCATGTACACTGGTGCCAGAGGCTGTCTTGCACTGCTGGTGCTTCAGGAGGAGGATGGAGAGGTCAGTGACAGCACATTGGCTTGTACACTGCTGCCAGAGGCTGTTTTGTGCTGCTGGTGCTTCAGGAGGAGGAGGATAGAGAGGTCAGTCACAGCACTTTGGCTTGTACACTGGTGCCAGAGGCTGTCTTGTGCTGCTGGTGCTTCAGGAGGATGGAGAGGTCAGTCACAGTGCTTTGGCTTGTACACTGGTGCCAGAGGCTGTCTTGTGCTGTTGGTGCTTCAGGAGGATGGAGAGGTCAGTCACAGCACTTTGGCATGTACACTGGTGCCAGAGGCTGTCTTGTGCTGCTGGTGCTTCAGGAGGAGGATGGAGAGGTCAGTCACAGCACTTTGGCATGTACACTGGTGCCAGAGGCTGTCTTGTGCTGCTGGTGCTTCAGGAGGAGGATGGAGAGGTCAGTCACAGCACTTTGGCTTGTACACTGGTGCCAGAGGCTGTCTTGTGCTGCTGGTTCTTCAGGAGGAGGATGGAGAGGTCAGCCACAGCACTTTGGCATGTACACTGGTGCCAGAGGCTGTCTTGTGCTGCTGGTGCTTCAGGAGGAGGATGGAGGGGTCAGTCACAGCACTTTGACAGGTTCACTGGTGCCAGAGGCTGTCTTGTGCTGCTGGGGCTTCAGGAGGAGGATGGAGAGGTCAGTCGCAGCACTTTGGCTTGTACACTGGTGCCAGAGGCTGCCTTGTGCTACTGGTGCTTCAGGAGGAGGATGGAGAGGTCAGTCACAACACTTTTGCTTGCACACTGATGCCAGAGGCTGTCTTATGCTGCTGGTGCTTCAGGAAGATGGAGAGGTCAGTCACAGTGCTTTGGCTTATACACTGGTGCCAGAGGGCTGTTTTGCTGCTGGTGCTTCAGGAGGAGGATGGAGAGGTCAGTCACAGCACTTTGTCATGTACACTGGTGCCAGAGGCCGTCTAGTGCTGCTGGTGCTTCAGTAGGAGGATGGAGAGGTCAGTCACAGCACTTTGGCTTGTACACTGAGTGCCAGAGGCTGTCTTGTGCTGCTGGTGCTTCAAGAAGATGGAAAGGTCAGTCACAGCACTTTGTCATGTACACTGGTGCCAGAGGCCGTCTTGTGCTGCTGGTACTTCAGGAGGATGGAGAGATCAGTCACAGCACTTTGTCATGTACACTGGTGCCAGAGGCTGTCTTGTGCTGCTGGTGCTTCAGGAGGAGGATGGAGAGGTCAGTCACAGCACCTTGTCATGTACACTGGTGCCAGAGGCTGTCTTGTGCTGCTGGTGCTTCAGGAGGAAGATGGAGGGGCAGTGCCCAGCACTTTGGCTTGTACACTGTTGCCAGAGGCGGTCTTCTGCTGCTGGTGCTTCAGGAGGAGGAAGGAGAGGTCAGTCAGAGCACTTTGGCTTGCACATTGGTGCCAGAAGCTGTCTTGTGCTGCTGGTGCTTCAGGAGGAGGATGGAGAGGTCAGTCAGAGCACTTTGCCTTGTACACTGGTGCCAGAGGCTGTCTTGTGCTGCTGATACTTCAGGAGGAGGATGGAGAGGTCAGTCACAGCACTATGGATTGTTCACTGGTGCCAGAGGCTGTCTTGTGCTGCTGGTGAATAAGGAGGAGGATGGAGAGGTCAGTCACAGCACTTTGGCTTGTACACTGGTGCCAGAGGCTGTCTTGTGCTACTGGTGCTTCAGGAGAAGGTTGGAGAGGTCAGTCACAGCACTTTGGCTTGCACATTGGTGCCAGAGGGTGTCTTGTGCTGCTGGTGCTTCAGAAGGGGAATGGAGAGGTCAGTCACAGCACTTTGGCTTGTACACTGGTGCCAGAGGCTGTCTTGTGCTGCTGGTGCTTCATGAGGAGGAGGATAGAGGTCAGTCACAGCACTTTGGCTTGTACATTGGTGCCAGAGGCTGTCTTGTGCTGCTGGTGATTCAAAATGAGGATGGAGAGGTCAGTCACAGTGCTTTGGCTTGTACACTGGTGCCAGAGGCTGTCTTGTGCTGCTGGTGATTCAGGAGGAGGATGGAGAGGTCAGTCACAGCATTTTGGCTTGTACACTGGTGTCAGATGCTGTCTTGTGCTGCTGGTGTTTCAGGAGTAGGATGGAGAGGTCAGTCACAGCACTTTGGCTTGTACACTGGTGCCAGAGGCTGTCTTGTGCTGCTGATGGTTCAGTAGGATGGAGAGGACAGTCCCAGCGCAATGGCTTGTACACTGGTGCCAGAGGCTGTCTTGCGCTGCTGGTGCTTCAGGAGGTGGATGGAGGGTCTGTCACAGCAGTTTGGCTTGTACACTGGTGCCAGAGGCTGTCTTGTGCTGCTGGTGCTTCAGGAGGAGGATGGAGGGGTCAGTCACAGCACTTTGGCTTGTACACTGGTGCCAGAGGCTGTCTTGTGCTGCTGATGCTTCAGGAGGAGGATGGAGAGGTCAGTCACAGCACTTTGGATTGTACACTGGTACCAGAGGCAGTCTTGTGCTGCTGGTGCTTCAGGAGAATGGAGAGGTCATTCACAGCACTTTGGCTTGTACACTAGTGCCAGAGGCTGTCTTCTGCTGCTCGTACTTCAGGAGGAGGTTGGATAGGTCATTCACTGCACTTTGGCTTGTACACTGGTGCCAGAGGCTGTCTTGTGCTGCTGGTGCTTCAGGAGAATGGAGAGGTCAGTCACAGCACTTTGGCTTGTACACTGCTGCCAGAGGCTGTCTTGTGCTGCTGGTGCTTCAGGAGAATAGAGAGGTCAGTCACAGCACTTTGGCTTGTATATTGGTGCCAGAGGCTGTCTTGTGCTGCTGGTGCTTCAGGAGGAGGATGGAGAGGTCAGTCACAGCAGTTTGGCTTGTACACTGGTGCCAGAGGCTGTCTTGTGCTGCTGGTGCTTCAGGAGGAGGATGGAGAGGTCAGTCACAGCACTTTGGCTTGTACACTGGCACCAGAGGCTGTCTTGTGCTACTGATACTTCAGGAGGAGGATGGAGAGATCAGTCACAGCACTTTGGCTTGTAGACTGGTGCCAGAGGCTGTCTTGTGCTGCTGGTGCTTGGAAGGAGGAAGGAGAGGTCAGTCACAGCACTTTGGCTTGTACACTGGTGCCAGAGGCTGTCTTGTGCTGCTGGTGATTCAGGTGGAGGATGGAGAGGTCAGTCACAGCACTTTGGCTTGTACACTGGTGCCAGAGGCTGTCTTGTGCTGCTGGTGCTTCAGGAGGAGGATGGAGAGGTCAGTCACAGCGCTTTGGTATGTACACTGGTGCCAGAGGCTGTCTTGTGCTGCTGGTGCTTCAGGAGGAGGATGGAGGTGAGTCACAGCACTTTGTCATGTACACTGGTGCCAGAGGCCGTCTAGTGCTGCTGGTGCTTCGGTAGGAG
This sequence comes from Neoceratodus forsteri, assembly GCA_016271365.2. NCBI lineage: Eukaryota > Metazoa > Chordata > Ceratodontiformes > Ceratodontidae > Neoceratodus > Neoceratodus forsteri. Next base: position 956,957,203 of record CM028130.1, on the reverse strand, counting down.
GATGGAGAGGTCAGTCACAGCACTTTGGCTTGTACACTAGTGCCAGAGGCTGTCTTGTGCTGCTGGTGCTTCAAGAAGATGGAAAGGTCAGTCACAGCACTTTGTCATATACACTGGTGCCAGAGGCCGTCTTGTGCTGCTGGTACTTCAGGAGGAGGATGGAGAGATCAGTCACAGCACTTTGTCATGTACAATGGTGCCAGAGGCTGTCTTGTGATGCTGGTGCTTCAGGAGGAGGAGGATGGAGAAGTCAGTCACAGCACCTTGTCACGTACACTGGTGCCAGAGGCTGTTTTGTGCTGCTGGTGCTTCAGGAGGAAGATGGAGGGTCAGTCACAGCACTTTGGCTTGTACACTGTTGCCAGAGGCGGTCTTCTGCTGCTGGTGCTTCAGGAGGAGGAAGGAGAGGTCAGTCAGAGCACTTTGGCTTGCACATTGGAGCCAGAAGCTGTCTTGTGCTGCTGGTGCTTCAGGAGGAGGATGGAGAGGTCAGTCAGAGCACTTTGCCTTGTACACTGGTGCCAGAGGCTGTCTTGTGCTGCTGATACTTCAGGAGGAGGATGGAAAGGTCAGTCACAGCACTATGGATTGTTCACTGGTGCCAGAGGCTGTCTTGTGCTGCTGGTGAATAAGGAGGAGGATGGAGAGGTCAGTCACAGCACTTTGGCTTGTACACTGGTGCCAGAGGCTGTCTTGTGCTACTGGTGCTTCAGGAGAAGGTTGGAGAGGTCAGTCACAGCACTTTGGCTTGCACATTGGTGCCAGAGGGTGTCTTGTGCTGCTGGTGCTTCAGAAGGGGAATGGAGAGGTCAGTCACAGCACTTTGGCTTGTACACTGGTGCCAGAGGCTGTTTTGTGCTGCTGGTGCTTCATGAGGAGGAGGATAGAGGTCAGTCACAGCACTTTGGCTTGTACATTGGTGCCAGAGGCTGTCTTGTGCTGCTGGTGATTCAAAATGAGGATGGAGAGGTCAGTCACAGTGCTTTGTCTTGTACACTGGTGCCAGAGGCTGTCTTGTGCTGCTGGTGATTCAAAAGAGGATGGAGAGGTCAGTCACAGCGCTTTGGCTTGTACACTGGTGCCAGAGGCTGTCTTGTGCTGCTGGTGATTCAGGAGGAGGATGGAGGTCAGTCACAGCACTTTGGCTTATACACTGGTGCCAGAGGCTGTCTTGTGCTGCTGATGGTTCAGTAGGATGGAGAGGACAGTCCCAGCGCAATGGCTTGTACACTGGTGCCAGAGGCTGTCTTGCGCTGCTGGTGCTTCAGGAGGTGGATGGAGGGGTCTGTCACAGCAGTTTGGCTTGTACACTGGTGCCAGAGGCTGTCTTGTGCTGCTGGTGCTTCAGGAGGAGGATGGAGGGTCAGTCACAGCACTTTGGCTTGTACACTGGTGCCAGAGGCTGTCTTGTGCTGCTGGTGCTTCAGGAGGAGGATGGAGAGGTCAGTCACAGCACTTTGGATTGTACACTGGTGCCAGAGGCTGTCTTGTGCTGCTGGTGCTTCAGGAGAATGGAGAGGTCATTCACAGCACTTTGGCTTGTACACTGGTGCCAGAGGCTGTCTTCTGCTGCTCGTACTTCAGGAGGAGGTTGGATAGGTCATTCACTGCACTTTGGCTTGTACACTAGTGCCAGAGGCTGTCTTGTGCTGCTGGTGCTTCAGGAGAATGGAGAGGTCAGTCACAGCACTTTGGCTTGTACACTGCTGCCAGAGGCTGTCTTGTGCTGCTGGTGCTTCAGGAGAATAGAGAGGTCAGTCACAGCACTTTGGCTTGTATATTGGTGCCAGAGGCTGTCTTGTGCTGCTGGTGCTTCAGGAGGAGGATGGAGAGGTCAGTCACAGCACTTTGGCTTGTACACTGGTGCCAGAGGCTGTCTTGTGCTGCTGGTGGTTCAGGAGGAGGATGGAGAGGTCAGTCACAGCACTTTGGCTTGTACACTGGTGCCAGAGGCTGTCTTGTGCTGCTGATACTTCAGGAGGAGGATGGAGAGATCAGTCACAGCACTTTGGCTTGTACACTGGTGCCAGAGGCTGTCTTGTGCTGCTGGTGCTGGAAGGAGGAAGGAGAGGTCAGTCACAGCACTTTGGCTTGTACACTGGTGCCAGAGGCTGTCTTGTGCTGCTGGTGATTCAGGAGGAGGATGGAGAGGTCAGTCACAGCACTTTGGCTTGTACACTGGTGCCAGAGGCTGTCTTCTGCTGCTGGTGCTTCAGGAGGAGGATGGAGAGGTCAGTCACAGCGCTTTGGTATGTACACTGGTACCAGAGGCTGTCTTGTGCTGCTGGGGCTTCTGGAGGAGGATGGAGAGGTCAGCCACAGCACTTTGTCATGTACACTGGTGCCAGAGGCTGTCTTGCACTGCTGGTGCTTCAGGAGGAGGATGGAGAGGTCAGTGCCAGCACATTGGCTTGTACACTGCTGCCAGAGGCAGATTTGTGCTGCTGGTGCTTCAGGAGGAGGAGGATAGAGAGGTCAGTCACAGCACTTTGGCTTGTACGCTGGTGCCAGAGGCTGTCTTGTGCTGCTGGTGCTTCAGGAGGATGGAGAGGTCAGTCACAGTGCTTTGGCTTGTACACTGGTGCCAGAGGCTGTCTTGTGCTGTTGGTGCTTCAGGAGGATGGAGAGGTCAGTCACAGCACTTTGGCATGTACACTGGTGCCAGAGGCTGTCTTGTGCTGCTGGTGCTTCAGGAGGAGGATGGAGAGGTCAGTCACAGCACTTTGGCTTGTACACTGGTGCCAGAGGCTGTCATGTGCTGCTGGTGCTTCAGGAGGAGGATGGAGAGGTCAGTCACAGCACTTTGGCTTGTACACTGGTGCCAGAGGCTGTCTTGTGCTGATTTTTCTTCAGGAGGAGGATGGAAAGGTCAGCCACAGCACTTTGGCATGTACACTAGTGCCAGAGGCTGTCTTGTGCTGCTGGTGCTTCGGGAGGAGGATGGAGGGGTCAGTCACAGCACTTTGACAGGTTTACTGGTGCCAGAGGCTGTCTTGTGCTGCTGGGGTTTCAGGAGGAGGATGGAGAGGTCAGTCGCAGCACTTTGGCTTGTATACTGGTGCCAGAGGCTGCCTTGTGCTACTGGTGCTTCAGGAGGAGGATGGAGAGGTTAGTCACAACACTTTTGCTTGCACACTGATGCCAGAGGCTGTCTTATGCTGGTGATGCTTCAGGAAGATGGAGAGGTCAGTCACAGTGCTTTGGCTTATACACTGGCGGCAGAGGCTGTCTTGTGCTGCTGGTGCTTCACGAGCAGGATGGAGAGGTCAGTCACAGCACTTTGTTATGTACACTGGTGCCAGAGGCCATCTAGTGCTGCTGGTGCTTCAGTAGCAGGATGGAGAGGTCAGTCACAGCACTTTGGCTTGTACACTAGTGCCAGAGGGTGTCTTGTACTGCTGGTGCTTCAAGAAGATGGAAAGGTCAGTCACAGCACTTTGTCATGTACAATGGTGCCAGAGGCTGTCTTGTGATGCTGGTGCTTCAGGAGGAGGAGGATGGAGAGGTCAGTCACAGCACCTTGTCACGTACAGTGGTGCCAGAGGCTGTTTTGTGCTGCTGGTGCTTCAGGAGGAAGATGGAGGGGTCAGTCACAGCACTTTGGTTTGTACACTGGTGCCAGAGGCGGTCTTGTGCTGCTGGTGCTTCAGGAAGATGGAGAGGTCAGTCACAGTGCTTTGGCTTGTTCACTGGTGCCAGAGGCTGTCCTGTGCTGTTGGTGCTTCAGGAGGATGGAGAGGCAAGTCACAGCACTTTGGCTTGTACACTTGTGCCAGAGGCTGTCTTGTGCTGCTGGTTCTTCAGGAGGAGGAAGGAGAGATCAGTCACAGTACTTTGGCTTGCACATTGGTGCCAGAGGCTGTCTTGTGCTGCTGGTGCTTTAGGAGGAGGATGGAGAGGTCAGTCAGAGCACTTTTGCCTTGTACACTGGTGCCAGAGGCTGTCTTGTGCTGCTGATACTTCAGGAGGAGGATGGAAAGGTCAGTCACAGCACTATGGATTGTTCACTGGTGCCAGAGGCTGTCTTGTGCTGCTGGTGAATAAGGAGGAGGATGGAGAGGTCAGTCACAGCACTTTGGCTTTAGCACTGGTGCCAGAGGCTGTCTTGTGCTACTGGTGCTTTAGGAGAAGGTTGGGGAGGTCAGTCACAGCATTTTGGCTTGCACATTGGTGCCAGAGGGTGTCTTGTGCTGCTGGTGCTTCAGAAGGGCAATGGAGAGGTCAGTCACAGCACTTTGGCTTGTACATTGGTGCCAGAGGCTGTCTTGTGCTGCTGGTGATTCAAAATGAGGATGGAGAGGTCAGTCATAGTGCTTTGGCTTGTACACTGGGGCCAGAGGCTGTATTGTGCTGCTGGTGATTCAAAAGGAGGATGGAGAGGTCAGTCACAGCGCTTTGGCTTGTACACTGGTGCCAGAGGCTGTCTTGTGCTGCTGGTGCTTCAGGAGGAGGATGGAGAGGTCAGTCACAGTCCTTTGGCTTGTACAATGGTGCCAGAGGTTGTCTTGTGCTGCTTCTGCTTCAGGAGGAGGATGGAGAGGTCAGTCACAGCACTTTGGCTTGTACACTGGCACCAGAGGCTGTCTTCTGCTACTGATGCTTCAGGAGGAGGATGGAGAGATCAGTCACAGCACTTTGGCTTGTACACTGGTGCCAGAGGCTGTCTTGTGCTGCTGGTGATTCAGGAGTAGGATGGAGAGGTCAGTCACAGTACTTTGGCTTGTACACTGGTGCCAGAGACTGTCTTGTGCTGCTGATGGTTCAGTAGGATGGAGAGGACAGTCACAGTGCAATGGCTTGTACACTGGTGCCAGAGGCTGTCTAGCACTGCTGGTGCTTCAGGAGGTGGACGGAGGGGTCTGTCACAGCGGTTTGGCTTGTACACTGGTGCCAGAGGCTGTCTTGTGCTGCTGGTGCTTCAGAAGGGGATAGAGGTCAGTCACAGCACTTTGGCTTGTACACTGGTGCCAGAGGCTGTCTTGTGCTGCTGATGCTTCAGGAGGAGGATGGAGAGGTCAGTCACAGCACTTTGGATTGTTCACTGATACCAGAGGCTGTCTTATGCTGCTGGTGCTTCTTGAGGAGTTTGGAGAGGTCATTCACAACACTTTGGCTTGTACACTAGTGCCAGAGGCTATCTTCTGCTGCTCGTACTTCAGGAGGAGGTTGGATAGGTCATTCACTGCACTTTGGCTTGTACACTGGTGCCAGAGGCTGTCTTGTGCTGCTGGTGCTTCAGGAGGAGGATGGAGAGGTCAGTCATAGCACTTTGACTTGTACACTGCTGCCAGAGGCTGTCTTGTGCTGCTGGTGCTTCAGGAGGAGAATGGAGAGGTCAGTCACAGCACTTTGGCTTGTACACTGCTGCCAGAGGCTGTCTTGTGCTGCTGGTGCTTCAGGAGGAGGATGGAGAGGTCAGTCACAGCACTTTGGCTTGCATGTACACTGGTGCCAGAGGCTGTCTTGTGCTGCTGGTGCATCAGGAGGAGGATGGAGAGGTCAGTCACAGCACTTTGGCTTGTACACTGGTGCCAGAGGCTGTCTTGTGCTGCTGGTTCTTCAGGAGGAGGATGGAGAGGTCAGTCACAGCACTTTGGCATGTACACTGGTGCCAGAGGCTGTCTTGTGCTGCTGGTGCTTCAGGAGGAGGATGGAGGTCAGTCGCAGCACTTTGGCTTGTACACTGGTGCCAGAGGCTGCCTTGTGCTGCTGGTGCTTCAGGAGGAGGATGGAGAGGTTAGTCACAGCGCTTTGGTGTGTACACTGGTGCCAGAGGCTGTCTTGTGCTGCTGGTGCTTCAGGAGGATGGAGAGGTCAGTCACAGTGCTTTGGCTTGTACACTGGTGCCAGAGGCTGTCTTGTGATGCTGGTGCTTCAGGAGGAGGATGGAGGGTTAAGTCACAGCACTTTGGCTTGTACACCAATGCCAGAGGCTGTCTTGTGGTGCTGGTGCTTCAGGAGGAGGAGGATGGAGAGGTCAGTCACAGCACTTTGGCTTGTACACTGGTGTCAGAGGCTGTCTTGTGCTACTGGTGCTTTAGGAAGGTTGGAGAGGTCAGTCACAGCACTTTGGCTTGTACAATGGTGTCAGATGCTGTCTTGTGCTGCTGGTGTTTCAGGAGTAGGATGGAGAGGTCAGTCACAGCACTTTGGCTTGTACACAGGTGCCAGAGGCTGTATTGTGCTGCTGATGGTTCAGTAGGATGGAGAGGACAGTCACAGAGTAATGGCTTGTACACTGGTGCCAGAGGTTGTCTTGTGCTGCTGATGCCTCAGCAGGAGGATGGAGAGGTCAGTCACAGCACTTTGGATTGTACACTGGTACCAGAGGCTGTCTTGTGCTGCTGGTGCTTCAGGAGGAAGAAGGAGAAGTCATTCACAGCACTTTGGCTTGTACACTAGTGCCAGAGGCTATCTTCTGCTGCTCGTACTTCAGGAGGAGGTTGGATAGGTCATTCACTGCACTTTGGCGTGTACACTGGTGCCAGAGGCTGTCTTGTGCTGCTGGTGCTTCAGGAGGAGGATGGAAAGGTCATTCACAGCACATTGACTTGTACACTGCTGCCAGAGGCTGTCTTGTGCTGCTGGTGCTTCAGGAGGTAAATGGAGAGGTCAGTCACAGCACTTTGGCTTGCACACTGCTGCCAGAGGCGGTCTTGTGCTGCTGGTGCTTCAGGAGGATAGAGATGTCAGTCACAGCACTTTGGCTTCTATATTGGTGCCAGAGGCTGTCTTGTGCTGCTGGTGCTTCAGGAGGAGGATGGAGAGGTCAGTCACAGTAGTTTGGCTTATTCACTGGTGCCAGAGGCTGTCTTGTGCTGCTGGTGCTTCAGGAGGAGGATGGAGAGGTCAGTCACAGCACTTTGGCTTGTACACTGGCGCCAGAGGCTGTCTTGTGCTACTGATACTTCACGAGGAGGATGGAGAGATCAGTCACAGCACTTTGGCTTGTAGACTGGTGCCAGAGGCTGTCTTGTGCTGCTGGTGCTTCGGAAGGAAGATGCGGAGGTCAGTCACAGCACTTTGGCTTGTACACTGGTGCTAGAGGCTGTCTTGTGCTGCTGGTGATTCAGGAGGAGGATGGAGAGGTCAGTCACAGCACTTTGGCTTTTACACTGGTGCCAGAAGCTGTCTTGTGCTGCTGGTGCTTCAGGAGGAGGATGGAGAGGTTAGTCACAGCGCTTTGGTGTGTACACTGGTGCCAGAGGCTGTCTTGTGCTGCTGGTGCTTCAGGAGGATGGAGAGGTCAGTCACAGTGCTTTGGCTTGTACACTGGTGCCAGAGGCTGTCTTGTGATGCTGGTGCTTCAGGAGGAGGATGGATGGTTAAGTCACAGCACTTTGGCTTGGACACCAATGCCAGAGGCTGTCTTGTGGTGCTGGTGCTTCAGGAGGAGGAGGATGGAGAGGTCAGTCACAGCACTTTGGCTTGTACACTGGTGTCAGAGGCTGTCTTGTGCTGCTGGTGTTTCAGGAGTAGGATGGAGAAGTCAGTCACAGCACTTTGCCTTGTACACTGCTGCCAGAGGCTGTCTTGTGCTGCTGGAGCTTCAGGAGGAGGATGGAGAGGTCAGTTACAGCACCATGCCATGTACACTGGAACCAGAGGCTGTCTTGCACTGCTGGTGCTTCAGGAGGAGGATGTAGGGGTATGTCACAGCAGTTTGGCTTGTACACTGGTGCCAGAGGCTGTCTTGTGCTGCTGGTGCTTCAGAAGGAGGATGGAGGGGTCAGTCACAGCACTTTGGCTTGTACACTGGTGCCAGAGGCTGTCTTGTGCTGCTGATGCTTCAGGAGGAGGATGGAGAGGTCAGTCACAGCACTTTGGATTGTACACTGGTACCAGAGGCTGTCTTGTGCTGCTGGTGCTTCAGGAGGAGTTTGGAGAGGTCATTCACAGCACTTTGGCTTGTACACTAGTGCCAGATGCTGTCTTCTGCTGCTCGTACTTCAGGAGGAGGTTGGATAGGTCATTTACTGCACTTTGGCTTGTACACTGGTGCCAGAGGCTGTCTTGTGCTGCTGGTGCTTCAGGAGAAGGATGGAGAGGTCAGTCATAGCACTTTGACTTGTACACTGCTGCCAGGGGCTGTCTTGTGCTGCTGGTGCTTCAGGAGGAGAATGGAGAGGTCAGTCACAGCACTTTGGCTTGTACACTGCTGCCAGAGGCTGTTTTGTGCTGCTGGTGCTTCAGGAGAATAGAGAGGTCAGTCACAGCACTTTGGCTTGTATATTGGTGCCAGAGGCTGTCTTGTGGTGCTGGTGCTTCAGGAGGAGGATGGAGAGGTCAGTCACAGCACTTTGGCTTGCACTGGAGCCAGAGGCAGGTCTTGTGCTGCTGGTTCTTCAGGAGGAGGATGGAGAGGTCAGTCACAGCACTTTGGCATGTACTGGTGCCAGAGGCTGTCTTGTGCTGCTGGTGCTTCAGGAGGAGGATGGAGGGGTCAGTCACAGCACTTTGGCATGTTCACTGGTGCCAGAGGCTGTCTTGTGCTGCTGGTGCTTCAGGAGGAGGATGGAGAGGTCAGTGCATAGCACTTTGGCTTGTACACTGGTGCCAGAGGCTGCCTTGTGCTACTGGTGCTTCAGGAGGAGGATGGAGGTCAGTCACATCACTTTTGCTTGCACTGATGCCAGAGGCTGTCTTATGCTGCTGGTGCTTCAGGAAGATGGAGGTCAGTCACAGTGCTTTGGCTTACACTGGCAGCAGAGCTGTCTTGTGCTGCTGGTGCTTCAGGAGCAGGATGGAGGTCCAGTCACAGCACTTTGTCATGCACACTGGTGCCCAGAGGCCGTCTAGTGCTGCTGGTGCTTCAGTAGGAGGATGGAGGTCAGTCACAGCACTTTCAGGCTTGTACACTAGTGCCAGAGGGTGTCTTGTGCTGCTGGTGCTTCAGGAAGATGGGAGATGAGTCACAGCACTTTGTCATGTATAATGGTGCCAGAGGCTGTCTTGTGATGCTGGTGCTTCAGGAGGAGGAGGATGGAGAGGGTCAGTCACAGCACCTTGTCACGTACAGTGGTGCCAGAGGCTGTTTTGTGCTGCTGGTGCTTCAGGAGGAGGATGGAGGGTCAGTCACAGCACTTTGGCTTGTACTCTGGTGTAGAGGCGGTCTTGTGCTGCTGGTGCTTCAACAGGGATGGAGAGACAGTCTGGCGCTTTTCTTGTACACTGGTGCCCAGAAGCTGTCCTGTGCTGTTTGTGCTTCAGGAGGACGGAGAGGCAGGTCACAGCACTTTGGCTTGCTGCTACTTGTGCCAGAGGCTGTCTTGTGCTGCTGGTGCTTCAGGAGGAGGAAGGAGAGATCAGTCACAGTACTTTGCTCTGTATGGTGCCAGAGGCTGTCTTTGCTGCTGGTGCCTTAGGAGGAGGATGGAGAGGTCAGTCAGGCACTTTTCCTTGTACCACTGGTGCCAGAAGGCTGTCTTGTGCTGCTGATACTTCAGGGAGGAGGATGGAAAGGTCAGTCACAGCATTATGGATTGTTCACTGGTGCGCAGGAATCTGTATGCTGCTGGTGAATAAGGAGGAGGATGGAGAGGTCAGTCACAGCACTTTGGCATTGTACAGGTGCCAGAGGCTGTATTGTGCTGCTGATGGTTCAGATCAGGATGGAGAGGACAGTCACAGAGTAATGAAGCATACACTGGTGCATGAGGTTGTCTTGTGCTGCTGATGCCTCAGCAGGAGGATGGAGAGGTCAGTCACAGCACTTTGGATTGTACACTGGTACCAGAGGCTGTCTTGTGCTGCTGGTGCTTCAGGAGGAAGTAGGAGAAGTCATTCACAGCACTTTGGCTTGTACACTAGTGCCAGAGGCTGTCTTCTGCTGCTCGTACTTCAGGAGGAGGTTGGATAGGTCATTCACTGCACTTTGGCGTGTACACTGGTGCCAGAGGCTGTCTTGTGCTGCTGGTGCTTCAGGAGGAGGATGGAAAGGTCATTCACAGCACATTGGCTTGTACACTGCTGCCAGGAGGCTGTCTTATGCTACTGGTGCTTCAGGAGGTAGGCGGAAGGTCCAGTCACAGCACTTGCTTGACACTGCTGCCAGAGGCTGTCTTGTGCTGCTGGTGCTTCAGGAGGATAGAGAGGTCAGTCACAGCACTTTGGCTTGTACATTGGTGCCAGAGGCTGTCTTGTGCTGCTGGTGCTTCAGGAGGAGGATGGAGAGGTCAGTCACAGCACTTTGGCTTGTACACTGGTGCCAGAGGCTGTCTTGTGCTGCTGGTGCTGAAGGAGGAGGATGGAGAGGTCAGTCACAGCACTTTGACAAGCATACACTGGCGCAGAGGCTATCTGTGCTACTGATACTTCACGGAGGATGGAGAGATCCAGTCACAGCACTTTGGCTTGTAGACTGGTGCCAGAGGCTGTCTTGTGCTGCTGGTGCTTCGGAAGGAAGATGCGGAGGTCAGTCACAGCACTTTGGCTTGTACACTGGTGCTAGAGGCTGTCTTGTGCTGCTGGTGATTCAGGAGGAGGATGGAGAGGTCAGTCACAGCACTTTGGCTTTTACACTGGTGCCAGAAGCTGTCTTGTGCTGCTGGTGCTTCAGGAGGAGGATGGAGAGGTTAGTCACAGCGCTTTGGTGTGTACACTGGTGCCAGAGGCTGTCTTGTGCTGCTGGTGCTTCAGGAGGATGGAGAGGTCAGTCACAGTGCTGTAAGCTGTACACTGTGGTGCCAGAGCGCTGTCTTGTGATGCTGGTGCTTCAGGAGGAGGATGGAGGTTAAGTCACAGCACTTTGATATACACCAATACTGCAGGCGCTGTCTTGTAGGTACTGGTGCTTCAGGAGGAGGAGGATGGAGAGGTCAGTCACAGCACTTTGGCTTGTACACTGGTGTCAGAGGCTGTCTTGTGCTACTGGTGCTTTAGGAGAAGGTTGGAGAGGTCAGTCACAGCACTTTGGCTTGTACAATGGTGTCAGATGCTGTCTTGTGCTGCTGGTGTTTCAGGAGTAGGATGGAGAGGTCAGTCACAGCACTTTGGCTTGTACACAGGTGCCAGAGGCTGTATTGTGCTGCTGATGGTTCAGTAGGATGGAGAGGACAGTCACAGAGTAATGGCTTGTACACTGGTGCCAGAGGTTGTCTTGTGCTGCTGATGCCTCAGCAGGAGGATGGAGAGGTCAGTCACAGCACTTTGGATTGTACACTGGTACCAGAGGCTGTCTTGTGCTGCTGGTGCTTCAGGAGGAAGTAGGAGAAGTCATTCACAGCACTTTGGCTTGTACACTAGTGCCAGAGGCTATCTTCTGCTGCTCGTACTTCAGGAGGAGGTTGGATAGGTCATTCACTGCACTTTGGCGTGTACACTGGTGCCAGAGGCTGTCTTGTGCTGCTGGTGCTTCAGGAGGAGGATGGAAAGGTCATTCACAGCACATTGACTTGTACACTGCTGCCAGAGGCTGTCTTGTGCTGCTGGTGCTTCAGGAGGTAAATGGAGAGGTCAGTCACAGCACTTTGGCTTGCACACTGCTGCCAGAGGCGGTCTTGTGCTGCTGGTGCTTCAGGAGGAGGATGGAGGGTTAAGTCACAGCACTTTGGCTTGTACACCAATGCCAGAGGCTGTCTTGTGGTGCTGGTGCTTCAGGAGGAGGAGGATGGAGAGGTCAGTCACAGCACTTTGGCTTGTACACTGGTGTCAGAGGCTGTCTTGTGCTACTGGTGCTTTAGGAGAAGGTTGGAGAGGTCAGTCACAGCACTTTGGCTTGTACAATGGTGTCAGATGCTGTCTTGTGCTGCTGGTGTTTCAGGAGTAGGATGGAGAGGTCAGTCACAGCACTTTGGCTTGTACACAGGTGCCAGAGCTGTATTGTTCTGCTGATGGTTCAGTAGGATGGAAGGACAGTCACAGAGTAATAAGCATAGCACACTGGTGCAGGGTTGTCTTGTGCTGCTGATGCCTCAGCAGGAGGATGGAAGGGTCACAGCACTTTGATTGTCCTGGTACCAGAGGCTGTCTTGTGCTGCTGGTGCTTCAGGAGGAAGAAGGAAGTCATTCACAGCACTTTGAGCTTGTACACTAGTGCCAGAGGCTGTCTTCTGCTGCTCGTACTTCAGGAGGAGGTTGGATAGGTCATTCACTGCACTTTGGCGTGTACACTGGTGCCAGAGGCTGTCTTGTGCTGCTGGTGCTTCAGGAGGAGGATGGAGAGGTCATTCACAGCACATTGACTTGTACACTGCTGCCAGAGGCTGTCTTGTGCTGCTGGTGCTTCAGGAGGTAAATGGAGAGGTCAGTCACAGCACTTTGGCTTGCACACTGCTGCCAGAGGCGGTCTTGTGCTGCTGGTGCTTCAGGAGGATAGAGATGTCAGTCACAGCACTTTGGCTTGTATATTGGTGCCAGAGGCTGTCTTGTGCTGCTGGTGCTTCAGGAGGAGGATGGAGAGGTCAGTCACAGTAGTTTGGCTTATACACTGGTGCCAGAGGCTGTCTTGTGCTGCTGGTGCTTCAGGAGGAGGATGGAGAGGTCAGTCACAGCACTTTGGCTTGTACACTGGCGCCAGAGGCTGTCTTGTGCTACTGATACTTCACGAGGAGGATGGAGAGATCAGTCACAGCACTTTGGCTTGTAGACTGGTGCCAGAGGCTGTCTTGTGCTGCTGGTGCTTCGGAAGGAAGATGGAGAGGTCAGTCACAGCACTTTGGCTTGTACACTGGTGCTAGAGGCTGTCTGTGCTGCTGGTGATTCAGGAGGAGGATGGAGAGGTCAGTCACAGCACTTTGGCTTGTACACTGGTGCCAGAGGCTGTCTTGTGCTGCTGGTGCTTCAGGAGGAGGATGGAGGTTAGTCTACAGCGCTTTGGGTGTGTACACACTGGTGCCAGAGGCTGTCTTGTCTGCTGGTGCTTCAGGAGGATGGAAGGTCAGTCACAGTGCTTTGGCTTGCACACTGGTGCCAGAGGCTGTCTCATGATGCTGGTGCTTCAGGAGGAGGATGGATGGTTAAGTCACAGCCACTTTGGCAGCATGCCATATGCCAGAGGCTGTCTTGTGGTGCTAGTGCTTCAGGAGGAGGAGGATGGAGAGGTCAGTGACAGCACTTTGGCATGCAGCACTGGTGTCAGAGGCTGTCTTTGTGCTGCTGGTGTTTCAGGAGTAGGATGGAGAAGTCAGTCACAGCACTTTGGCTTTGTCACTGCAGCAGAGCTGTCTTGTGCTGCTGGAGCTCAGGAGGAGGATGGAGGTCAGTTACAGCACCTGCCATATGCACTGGAACAGGGCTGTCTTGCACTGCTGGTGCTCAGGAGGAGGATGTGGGGTGTGTCTCACAGCAGTTTGGCTTGTACACTGGTGCCAGAGGCTGTCTTGTGCTGCTGGTGCTTCAGAAGGAGGATGGAGGGGTCAGTCACAGCACTTTGGCTTGTACACTGGTGCCAGAGGCTGTCTTGTGCTGCTGATGCTTCAGGAGGAGGATGGAGAGGTCAGTCACAGCACTTTGGATTGTACACTGGTACCAGAGGCTGTCTTGTGCTGCTGGTGCTTCAGGAGGAGTTTGGAGAGGTCATTCACAGCACTTTGGCTTGTACACTAGTGCCAGATGCTGTCTTCCGCTGCTCGTACTTCAGGAGGAGGTTGGATAGGTCATTTACTGCACTTTGGCTTGTACACTGGTGCCAGAGGCTGTCTTGTGCTGCTGGTGCTTGAGGAGAAGGATGGAGAGGTCAGTCATAGCACTTTGACTTGTACACTGCTGCCAGGGGCTGTCTTGTGCTGCTGGTGCTTCAGGAGGAGAATGGAGAGGTCAGTCACAGCACTTTGGCTTGTACACTGCTGCCAGAGGCTGTTTTGTGCTGCTGGTGCTTCAGGAGAATAGAGAGGTCAGTCACAGCACTTTGGCTTGTATATTGGTGCCAGAGGCTGTCTTGTGGTGCTGGTGCTTCAGGAGGAGGATGGAGAGGTCAGTCACAGCACTTTGGCTTGTACACTGGAGCCAGAGGCCGTCTTGTGCTGCTGGTTCTTCAGGAGGAGGATGGAGAGGTCAGCCGCAGCACTTTGGCATGTACACTGGTGCCAGAGGCTGTCTTGTGCTGCTGGTGCTTCAGGAGGAGGATGGAGGGTCAGTCACAGCACTTTGACAGGTTCACTGGTGCCAGAGGCTGTCTTGTGCTGCTGGCTTCAGGAGGAGGATGGAGAGGTCAGTCGCAGCACTTTGGCTTGTACACTGGTGCCAGAGGCTGCCTTGTGCTACTGGTGCTTCAGGAGGAGGATGGAGAGGTCAGTCACATCACTTTTGCTTGCACACTGATGCCAGAGGCTGTCTTATGCTTCTGGTGCTTCAGGAAGATGGAGAGGTCAGTCACAGTGCTTTGGCTTATACACTGGCAGCAGAGGCTGTCTTGTGCTGCTGGTGCTTCAGGAGCAGGATGGAGAGGTCAGTCACAGCACTTTGTCATGTACACTGGTGCCAGAGGCCGTCTAGTGCTGCTGGTGCTTCAGTAGGAGGATGGAGAGGTCAGTCACAGCACTTTGGCTTGTACACTAGTGCCAGAGGGTGTCTTGTGCTGCTGGTGCTTCAGGAAGATGGGGAGATGAGTCACAGCACTTTGTCATGTATAATGGTGCCAGAGGCTGTCTTGTGATGCTGGTGCTTCAGGAGGAGGAGGATGGAGAGGTCAGTCACAGCACCTTGTCACGTACAGTGGTGCCAGAGGCTGTTTTGTGCTGCTGGTGCTTCAGGAGGAAGATGGAGGGGTCAGTCACAGCACTTTGGCTTGTACTCTGGTGCCAGAGGCGGTCTTGTGCTGCTGGTGCTTCAGCAGGATGGAGAGGACAGTCAGAGCGCTTTTTCTTGTACACTGGTGCCAGAAGCTGTCCTGTGCTGTTTGTGCTTCAGGAGGACGGAGAGGCAGGTCACAGCACTTTGGCTTGTACACTTGTGCCAGAGGCTGTCTTGTGCTGCTGGTGCTTCAGGAGGAGGAAGGAGAGATCAGTCACAGTACTTTGGCTTGCACATTGGTGCCAGAGGCTGTCTTTTGCTGCTGGTGCCTTAGGAGGAGGATGGAGAGGTCAGTCAGAGCACTTTTCCTTGTACACTGGTGCCAGAGGCTGTCTTGTGCTGCTGATACTTCAGGAGGAGGATGGAAAGGTCAGTCACAGCATTATGGATTGTTCACTGGTGCCAGAGGCTGTCTTGTGCTGCTGGTGAATAAGGAGGAGGATGGAGAGGTCAGTCACAGCACTTTGGCTTGTACACAGGTGCCAGAGGCTGTATTGTGCTGCTGATGGTTCAGTCGGATGGAGAGGACAGTCACAGAGTAATGGCTTGTACACTGGTGCCAGAGGTTGTCTTGTGCTGCTGATGCCTCAGCAGGAGGATGGAGAGGTCAGTCACAGCACTTTGGATTGTACACTGGTACCAGAGGCTGTCTTGCTGCTGGTGCTTCAGGAGGAATGTGAAGTCATTCAGCCAGCACTTTGGCTTGGTACACTATGCCAGAGGTCTTCTTCTGCTCGTACTTCAGGAGGAGGTTGGATAGGTCATTCACTGCACTTTGCGTGTACACTGGTGCCAGAGGCCGTCTTGTGCTGTTGGTGCTTCAGGAGGAGGATGGAAAAGGTCATTCTGCACATTGACTTGTACACTGCTGCCAGAAGCTGTCTTGTGCTGCTGGTGCTTCAGAGTAAATTGGAGAGGTCAGTCACAGCACTTTGATTCACACTGCTGCCAGAAGGCGGTCTTGTGCTGCTGGTGCTTCAGGAGGATAGAGATGTCAGTCACAGCACTTGGCTTGTATTTGGTGCCAGAGGCTGTCTTGTGCTGCTGGTGCTTCTAGGGAGGAGGGATGGAGGTCAGTCACAGTAGTTTGGCTTATACACTGGTGCCAGAGGCTGTCTTGTGCTGCGTTGGTGCTTCAGGAGGAGGATGGAGAGGGTCAGTGCAGCACTTTTGAAGCTTGCACACTGGCGCCAGAGGCTGTCTTGTGCTACTGATACTTCACGAGGAGGATGGAGAGATCAGTCACAGCACTTTGGCTTGTAGACTGGTGCCAGAGGCTGTCTTGTGCTGCTGGTGCTTGGAAGGAAGATGGAGGTCAGTCACAGCACTTGCAAGCATGCACACTGGTGCTAGAGGCTGTCTTGTGCTGCTGGTGATTCAGGAGGAGGATGGAGGTCAGTGCACTTTGGCTTTTACACTGGTGCCAGAAGCTGTCTTGCTGCTGCTGGTGCTTCAGGAGGAGGGATGGAGAGGTTAGTCACAGGCTTTGGTGTGTGCCTGGTGCCAGAGGCTGTCTTGTGCTGCTGGTGCTTCAGGAGGATGGAGAGTCCGCTCACAGTGCTATGACATGTACACTGGTGCTGAGGCTGTCTTGTGATCTGCTTGTGCTTCTGGGAGGAGGATGGAGGTTAAGTCACAGCACTTTGGCTTGTACACGCAATGCCAGAGGCTGTCTTGTGATGCTGGTGCTTCAGGAGGAGGGAGGATGGAGAGGTCAGTACAGCACTTGGCTTGTACACTGGTGTCAGGAGGCTGTCTTGTGCTACTGGTGCTTTAGGAGAGAAGGTTGGAGAGGTCAGTCACAGCACTTTGTGGTTTACAATGGTGTCAGATGCTGTCTTGTGCTGCTGGTGTTTCAGGAGTAGGATGGAGGTCAGTCACAGCACTTTGGCTTGTACACAGGTGCCAGAGGCTGTATTGTGCTGCTGATGGTTCAATGGGATGGAGAGGACAGTCACAGGTAATGAAGCATGCACTGGTGCAGAGGTTGTCTTGCTGCTGTGATGCCTCAGCAGGAGGATGGAGGATGTGCAGTCACAGCATTGGATTGTACACTGGTACCAGGGCTGTCTTGTGCTGCTGGTGCTTCAGGAGGAAGAAGGAGAAGTCATTCACAGCACTTTGAGCTTGTGCACTAGTGCCAGGGCTATCTTCTGCTGCTCGTACTTCAGGAGTGAGGTTGGATAGGTCATTCACTGCACTTTGCGTGTACACTGGTGCCAGAGGCTGTCTTGTGCTGCTGGTGCTTCAGGAGGAGGATGGAAGGTCATTCACAGCATTGACTTGTACACTGCTGCCAGAGGCTGTCTTGTGCTGTTGTTGTTCAGGAGGTAAATGGAGGTCAGTCACAGCACTTTGGCTTGCACACTGCCAGAGGCGGTCTTGTGCTGGTGCTTCAGGAGGATAGAGATGTCAGTCACAGCACTTTTGAATTGTATATTGGTGCCAGAGGCTGTCTTGTGCTGCTGGTGCTTGCAGGAGGATGGAGGTCAGTCTGGTAGTTTGGCTTATTCACTGGTGCCAGAGGCTGTCTTGTGCTGGTGGTTGCTCAGGGAGGAGGATGGAAGGTCAGTCACAGCACGTTTTGGCTGTACACTCGGCGCCAGAGCTGTCTTGTGCTACTGATACTTCACGAGGGGGATGGAGAGATCAGTCACAGCACTTTGGCTTGTAGACTGGTGCCAGAGGCTGTCTTGTGCTGCTGGTGCTTCGGAAGGAAGATGCGGAGGTCAGTCACAGCACTTTGGCTTGTACACTGGTGCTAGAGGCTGTCTTGTGCTGCTGGTGATTCAGGAGGAGGATGGAGAGGTCAGTCACAGCACTTTGGCTTTTACACTGGTGCCAGAAGCTGTCTTGTGCTGCTGGTGCTTCAGGAGGGAGGATGGAGAGGTTAGTCACAGCGCTTTGGTGTGTACACTGGTGCCAGAGGCTGTCTTGTGCTGCTGGTGCTTCAGGAGGATGGAGAGGTCAGTCACAGTGCTTTGGCTTGTACACTGGTGCCAGAGGCTGTCTTGTGATGCTGGTGCTTCAGGAGGAGGATGGAGGGGTTAAGTCACAGCACTTTGGCTTGTACACCAATGCCAGAGGCTGTCTTGTGCTGCTGATGCTTCAGGAGGAGGAGGATGGAGAGTGTGTCAGGCAGCACTTGCAGCTTGTACACTGGTGTCAGAGGGCTGTCTTGTGCTGCTGGTGTTTCAGGAGTAGGATGGAGAGTCAGTCACAGCACTTTGGCTTGTGCACTGCTGCCAGAGGGCTGTCTTGTGCTGCTGGAGCTTCAGGAGGAGGATGGAGAGGTCAGTTACAGCACCATGCCATGTACACTGGAACAGAGCTGTCTTGCACTGCTGGTGCTTCCAGGAGGAGGATGTGAGGTATGTCACAGCAGTTTGAAGCATGCACTGGTGCCAGAGGCTGTCTTGTGCTGCTGGTGCTTCAGAAGGAGGATGGAGGGTCAGTCACAGCTACTTTGCTTGCACTGGTGCC
Source organism: Neoceratodus forsteri (assembly GCA_016271365.2). Lineage (NCBI taxonomy): Eukaryota > Metazoa > Chordata > Ceratodontiformes > Ceratodontidae > Neoceratodus > Neoceratodus forsteri. The sequence goes on along the minus strand of CM028130.1, from coordinate 956,938,990 downwards.
AGAGGCTGTCTTGTGCTGCTGATGCTTCAGGAGGAGGATGGAGAGGTCAGTCACAGCACTTTGGATTGTGCACTGGTACTGAGGCTGTCTTGTGCTGCTGGTGCTTCAGGAGGTTGGAGGGTCATTCACAGCACTTTGGCTTGTACGCTAGTGCCAGATGCTGTCTTCTGGGCTGCTCGTACTTCAGAGGAGGTTGGATGGGTCATTTACTGCACTTTGGCTTGTACACTGGTGCTAGAGGCTGTCTTGTGCTGCTGGTGCTTGAGGAGAAGGATGGAGAGGTCAGTCATAGTACCCTTGACTTGTACACTGGTTTCAGGGGCTGTCTTTGTGCTGGTGCTTTGGGAGGAGAATGGAGAGGTCAGTCACAGCACTGGCTTATGCACTGCCAGAGGCTGTTTTGTGCTGGTGGTGCTTCAGGAGAATAGAGGTCAGTCACAGCACTTGCTTGTATGTTGGTGCTGAGGCTGTCTTGTGGTGCTGGTGCTTGTGGAGGGAGGATGGAGAGGTCAGTCACAGCACTTTGGTTTATGGGCCTGGAGTTCAGAGGCCGTCTGTGCTGCTGGTTCTTCAGGAGAGATGGAGAGGTCAGCACTGAGCACTTTTGGCATGTACACTGGTGCAGAGGTGTCTTGTGCTGCTGGTGCTTCAGGAGGGGAGGATGGAGGGTCAGTCACAGCACTTTGACAGGTTCACTGGTGCCAGAGGCTGTCTTGTGCTGCTGGGAGGCTTGCAGGAGGAGATGGAGGTCAGCGCAGCACTTTGGCTTGTGCACTGGTGCCAGAGGCTGTCTTTGCTACTGGTGCTTCAGGAGGAGGATGGAGAGGTCAGTCACATCACTTTTGCTTGCACTGATGCAGAGGCTGTCTTATGCTGCTGTGCTTCAGGAAGATGGAGGGTCAGTCACAGTGCTTTGTTTATACACTGGCAGCAGAGGCTGTCTTGTGCTGCTGTTGCTTCAAGAGCAGGATGGAGGGTCAGTCACAGCACTTTGTCCTTGTACACTGGTGCCAGAGGCCGTCTAGTGCTGTTGTGCTTCAGTAGGAGGATGGAAGGTCAGTCACAGCACTTTGGCTTGTGCACTGGTGCCAGAGGGTGTCTTGTGCTGCTGGTGCTTCAGGAAGATGGGGAGATGAGTCACAGCACTGTCATGTATAATGGTGCCAGAGGAGCTGTCTTGTGATGCTGGGTGTCAGGAGGGAGGAGGATGGAGAGGTCAGTCACAGCACCTTGTCACGTACAAGTGGTGCCAGAGGCTGTTTGTGCTGCTGGTGCTTCAGGAGGAAGATGGAGGGTCAGTCACAGCACTTTGGCTTGTACTCTGGTGCAGAGGCGGTCTTGTCGCTGCTGGTGCTTCAGCTTGGATGGAAGGACAGTCTGGCGCTTTTTCTTGTACACTGTTACGAAGCTGTCCTGTGCTATTTGTGCTTCAGGAGATGGAAGGCGGTTCACAGCACTTTGCTTATACACTTGTGCGAGAGGCTGTCTTGTGCTGCTAGTGCTTCAGGAGGAGGAAGGAAGATCAGTCACAGTACTTTGGCTTGCACATTGGTGCCAGAGGCTGTCTTTGCTGCTGGTGCCTTGGGGAGGAGGATGGAGGTCAGTCAGAGCACTTTTCCTTGTACACGCTGGTGCCAGGTCTGTCTTGTGCTGCTGATACTTCAGGAGGAGGATGGAAAGGTCAGTCACAGCATTATGGATTGTTCACTGGTGCTGAGGCTGTCTTGTGCTGCTGGTGAATGAGGAGGAGGATGGAGAGGTCAGTCACAGCACTTAGTCAGCTACAGGTGCCAGAGGCTGTGTGTGCTGCTGATGGTTCAGTCGGATGGAGGACAGTCACAGAGTATTGGGTTGTACACTGGTGCCAGAGGTTGTCTTGTGCTGCTGATGCCTCAGCAGGAGGATGGGAGGTCTGTCCACAGCACTTTGGATTGTACACTGTAGTACAGGCTGTCCTTGTGCTGCTGGTGCTTCAGGAGGAAGTAGGATGTCATTCACAGCACTTTGGCTTGTACACTAGTGCCAGAGGCTGTCTTCTGCTGCTCGTACTTCAGGAGGAGGTTGGATAGGTCATTCACTGCACTTTGGCGTGTACACTGGTGCCAGAGGCTGTCTTGTGCTGCTGGTGCTTCAGGAGGAGGATGGAAAGGTCATTCACAGCACATTGACTTGTACACTGCTGCCAGAGGCTGTCTTGTGCTGCTGGTGCTTCAGGAGGTAAATGGAGAGCTGTCAGTCAGCACTTGGCTTGCACTGCTGCAGGGCGGTCTTGTGCTGCTGGTTGCTTCAGGAGGATAAGATGTCAGTCACGCACTGAAGCATATATTGGTGCCAGAGGCTGTCTTGTGCTGCTGGTGCTTCAGGAGGGAGGATGGAGGTTGATCACAGTAGTTTGCTTATACACTGGTGCCAGAGGCTGTCTTGTGCTGCTGGTGCTTCAGGAGGAGGATGGAGAGGTCAGTCACAGCACTTTGGCTTTGCATCACTGGCGCCAGAGGTGTCTTGTGCTACTGATACTTCACGAGGAGGATGGAGAGACTGTCACAGCACTTTGGCTTTAGACTGGTGCCAGAGGCTGTCTTGTGCTGCTGGTGCTTCTCGGAAGAATCTGAGGCTGTGTCCAGCACTTTGGCTTGTACACTGGTGCCAGAGGCTGTCTTGTGCTGCTGGTGCTTCAGGAGGAGGATGGAGAGGTCAGTCACAGCACTTTGGCTTGTACACTGGTGCCAGAGGCTGTCTTGTGCTGCTGGTGCTTCAGGAGGAGGATGGAGAGGTTAGTCACAGCGCTTTGGTGTACACTGGTGCCAGAGGCTGTCTTGTGCTGCTGGTGCTTCAGGAGGATGGAAGGTCAGTCACAGTGCTAGCTTGTGTACACTGGTGCCGAGAGGCTGTCTTGTGATGCTGGTGCTTCAGGAGGAGGAGGTTGGGTTGCCGCATTTTGGCTTGTACCAATGCCAGAGGCTGTGTTGTGGTGCTGGTGCTTCAGGAGGAGGAGGATGGGAGTCAGTCATGGCACTTTGTCTGCACTGGTGTCGAGGCTGTCTTGTGCTACTGGCTTTAGAAGGTTGAGGTCAGTCACAGCACTTGGTTTACAATGGTGTCAGATGCTGTCTGTGCTGGTGTTCAGGAGAGATGAAGGTCAGTCACAGCACTTTGGCTTTGAGTGCTGAGGCTGTATTGTGCTGCTGATGGTTCAGTGGGATGGGAGAGTCACAGAGTAATGGCTTGTACACTGGTGCAGAGGTTGCCGATTATGCTCAGCAGGAGGATGGAGAGGCCACTGCACTTTGATTGGCCACTGTACCAGAGGCTGTCTTGTGCTGCTGGTGCTTCAGGAGGAAGAAGGAGGGTGTTCTGCGCACTTTGGCAGGCACTATGCCAGAGCTTCTTCTGCCTCGTACTTCAGAGGAGTTTGATGGGTCATTCCTGCACTTTGGTGTACACTGGTGCAGGGCTGTCTTGTGCTGCTGGTGCTTCAGGAGGAGGATGGAAGGTGGTTCACAGCACATTGACTTGTACACTGCTGCCAAGCTGTCTTGTGCTCTGGTGCTCAGAGGTAAATGGAGGTCAGTCACTTTGGTTTGGTACTGCTGCTGCCAGAGGCGGTCTTGTGCTGCTGGTGCTTCAGGAGATAGAGATGCTGCACTTTGGCTTGTATATTGGTGAGGCTGTCTTGTAGTGCTGTTGCTTCAGGAGGAGGATGGAGAGGCCGTCACAGTAGTTTGGCTTATTCACTGGTGCCAGAGGCTGTCTTGTGCCTAGGTGTTTGGAGGAGATGGAGGTTGGTCACAGCACTTTGGTTTGTACTAGGCCAGAGGCTGTCTTGTGCTGCTGATACTTCACGAGAGGATGGAGATCAGTCACAGCACTTGGCTGTAGACTGGTGCCAGGGCTGTTTTGTGCTGCTGGTGCTTCGAAGGAAGATGCGGACAGTCACAGCACTTTGGCTTGTACACTGGTGCTAGAGGCTCTTGTGTTGCTGGTGATTCGGGAGGAGGATGGGAGGTCAGTCACAGCACTTTGGCTTTACACTGGTGCCGAAGCTGTGCAGCTGCTGGTGCTTCAGGAGGAGGAAGGGTTAGTCTGGCGCTTTGGTGGTACACTGGTGCCAGAGGCTGTCTTGTGCTGCTGGTGTTTCAGGAGGATGGAGGTCAGTGTGCTTTTGGCTTACACTGGTGCTGAGGCTGTCTGTGATGCTGGTGCTTCAGGAGGAGGATGGATGTTAAGTCACAGCACTTGGCTTGTGCAGCTACTAGGCTGTGTTGTGGTGCTGGTGCTTCAGGAGGAGGAGGATGGAGGTCAGTCACAGCACTTGGCTTGTACACTGTGCTGAGGCTGTCTTGTGCTGTTGGTGTTTCAGGAGTAGGATGGAGAGTCTGTCTGGCACTTTGGCTTGTACCTGCTGCCAGAGCTGTCTTGTGCTGCTGGAGCTTCAGGAGGAGGATGGAGGCTACAGCACCATGCCATGTACACGGAACCAGAGGCTGTCTTGCATGCTGGTGCTTCAGGAGGAGGATGTGGGGGTGTGTCACAGCAGTTTGGCTTGTACACTGGTGCCAGAGCTGTCTTGTGCTGCTTGGCTGAAGGAGGATGGAGGGTCAACAGCACTTTGGCTTGTGCACTGGTGCCAGAGGTGTCTTGTGCTGCTGATGCTCAGGAGGAGGATGAAGTCCGTCACAGTACTTTGGATTGTACACTGTTCAGAGGCTGTCTTGTGCTGGTGCTTCAGGAGGAGTTGGAGGTCATTCACAGCACTTGGCTTGCACTAGTGCCAGATGCTTCCGCTTTCGTGCTCAGGAGGAGGTTGATGGTCTTGCTGCACTTTGGCTTGTGCACTGGTGCTGAGCTGTCTTGTGCTGTTGGTGCTTGAGGAGAGGATGAGGGCGTCATAGCACTTGGCTTACCTGCCAGGGGCTGTCTTGTGCTGCTGGTGCTTCAGGAGGAGAATGGAGGTGGGTCACAGACTTTTGGCTTGCACTGCTGCCAGAGGCTGTTTTTGCTATGGTGCTTGTGGAGAATAGAGAGGCCGTCGCAGCACTTGGCTTGTATGTTGGTGCCAGGGCTGTCTTGGTGCTGGTGTCAGGAGGAGGTGGAGGTCTGTCTCAGCACTTTGGCTTGTGGCACTGGAGCCAGAGCCGTCTTTGTGCTGGTTCTTCAGGAGGAGGATGGAAGGTCAGCCGCAGCACTTTGGCATGGGCACTGGTGCCAGAGGTCTTTTGCTGCTGGTGCTTCAGGAGGAGGATGGAGGGCTGTCTTGACAGGTTCACTGGTTCCATAAGATGTCTTGGTGCTGGGGCTTCAGGAGGAGGATGGAGAGGTCAGTGCAGCACTTTGGCTTGTGCACTGGTGCCAGAGGCTGCTTGTGCTACTGGTGCTTCAGGAGGATGGAGGTCAGTCACATCACTTTGTTGCACACTGATGCCAGAGGCTGTCTTATGCTGCTGTTGCCAGGAAGATGAGAGGCTGTCACAGTGCTTTGCTTCTCCACTGGCAGCAGAGGCTGTCTTGTGCTGCTGGTGCTTGGAGCAGGATGGAGAGGTCAGTCTCAGCACTTTGTCATGTGCACTGGTGCCAGAGGCCGTCTAGTGCTGTTGGTGCTCAGTAGGAGATGGAGAGGTGGGGTCACAGCACTTTGGCTTGTACACTAGTGCCAGAGGGTGTCTTGTGCTGTGGTGCTGGGAAGATGGGGAGATGACAGCACTTTGTCTTGTGTAATGGTGCAGAGGTGTCTTGTGATGCTTGTCTTCAGGAGGAGGAGGATGGAGGCTGTCCACAGCACCTTGTCACGTACAGTGGTGCAGAGGCTGTTTGTGCTGCGGTGCCAGGAGGAAGATGGAGGTCATCACAGTACTTTGGCTTGTACTCTGGTGCCAGAGGCGGTCTTGTGCTGCTGGTGCTGTGGATGGAGAGGACAGTCTGGCTTTTCTTGTACACTGTTGCCAGGCTTTGTCCTGTGCTGTTGTGCTCAGGAGGACGGAGAGGTCACAGCACTTTGGCTTGCACTGTGCCAGGGCTGTCTTGTGCTGCTGGTGCTTCAGGAGGAGGAAGGAGAGATCAGTCACAGTACTTGGCTTGTACATTGGTGCCAGGGGTCTTGCTGTTGGTGCCTTAGGAGGATGGAGAGGTGGGTCAGAGCACTTTTCCTTGTACTGGTGCCAGAGGCTGTCTGTGTTGCTGATACTTCAGAGGAGGATGGAAAGGCTGTCACAGCATTATGGATTGTTCACTGGTGCAGAGGCTGTCTTGTGCTGTGGTAAGGAGGAGGATGGAGGTCAGTCACAGTACTGGTTTGTTCACAGGTGCCAGAGGCTGTATTGCTGCTGATGGTTCAGTCGATGGAGGACAGTCCTAGAGTAATGGCTTACACTGGTGCAGAGGTTGTCTTGTGCTGCTGATGCCTCAGCAGGAGGATGGAAGGCCGTCACAGCACTTTGGATTGTACCTGTACCAGAGGCTTCTTGTGCTGCTGGTGTTTCAGGAGGGTGGAGGAGGTTACAGCACTTTGGTTGTACACTAGTGCCAGAGCTGCTTCTGCTGCTCGTACTCAGGAGGAGGTTGATATTCACTGCACTTTGGCGTGTAGGTAATTGCAGAGGCTGTCTTGTGCTGCTGGTGCTTCAGGAGGAGGATGGAAGGCTTGGCAGCATTGACTGTACACTGCTGCAGAGGCTGTCTTGTGCTGCTGGTGCTGGGTAAATGGAGTGGTCACAGCACTTTGGCTTGGTCCACTGCTGCAGAGGGGTCTTGTGCTGCTGGTGCTCAGGAGATGGGGTGTCAGTCACAGCACTTGGCTTGTATATTGGTGCCAGAGGCTGTCTTGTGCTGCTGGTGCTTCAGGAGGAGGATGGAGAGGCTGTTACAGTGGTTTGCTTATACACGTTGCCAGAGGCTGTCTTTGCTGCTGGTGCTTGAGGGAGGAGGATGGAAGGTCAGTCTGCACTTTGGCGTATACTGGCGCTTGAGGCTGTCTTGTGCTACTGATACTTCACGGGAGATGGAGAGATCAGTCACAGCACTTTGGCTTTAGACTGTGCCAGAGGCTGTCTTGTGCTGCTGGTGCTTCGGAAGGAAGATGCGAGGTCATCACAGCACTTTGCTTGCACTGGTGCTAGAGGCTGTCTTGTGCTGCTGGTGATTCAGGAGGAGGATGAAGGTCAGTCACAGCACTTTGGCTTACACTGTTAGAAGCTGTCTTGTGCTGGTGCTTCAGGAGGAGGATGGAGTTATCACAGCGCTTTGGTGTGTACACTGGTGCCAGAGGCTGCTTGTGCTGCTGGTGCTCAGAGGATGGAGAGGTTGGTCACAGTGCTATGGTTGCACTGGTGCCAGAGGCTGTCTTGTGATGCTGGTGCTTGGGAGGAGGATGGAGGTTAGTCACAGCACTTTGCTTGTGGCCCCAATGCCAGAGGCTGTCTTGGACACTTGGGTCTTAAGTCTCCTGCTTATGGGACAATTTGATATTATTTTGTAAAGATGAGGGCAGTGCACTATGTGCTATGGAAGAATTACCTGCATTTTCTGCAGTGTCGGGAGCCTGCATCAATACAGATAAAAGTTGTGCCATTTATATTGGCATCCCAGGTCTTGTGACCCAAATTGCCAATATTTGGATTAGTCCTGACCCTATAAAAATTTTAGAGGTTTCTTTTGGAGGGGAAGATGCAGCAGACAGGTACTGGGGATACCTCCCTTGCTAGATGTGAGGCCTGGCTGCCGGAAAGGGTGGCAATTATCTAAATTTAGACGTATTTTATGATAAAACAATTTTTAGTCCCTATTCTTTTATATATCGCATGGATATTTCCCATTCCCTCTCACTATGACACTAGAGTATACAGCCTGTTTTTCCAGCTGTTATGGGGTAGTCGCTTGAACCCTATTAAGAGAGAGTTCACCTATTTGACGAGGAACCAGGGGGGGTCTTGGTACGTTGCATCCATTGGTGTTTTTCCATACCTTGTTTTGGGAAGGGACTCACAAGATTGGGGTACAAAAAGCCTCGTCCCTCTGTAAAGAATGGATTTGGTGTGTCCTTGGACCTTATTTTTCAAACTGGGACACTGAACCCTTAAAATTGATACCCTCTATGGGTTTACCTGGGTGGTATAAATTTTCATTGAAGAAGTTTCACCCATGGAAGGTGACTAAACTGAATATTCTGACCTTAAACAGGTAGCAATTATATTGTTTAGTTTTGGGCCGTATAGGTCTTTTAGCTCCTGCCTTGGCTGAGTGTAGAGCGGAGCGGATTCCTCTTGCCGTTCGCCAACTGAATAATCTGAGGATGCCCCTTTGAATGTAGGATATAGTATGGTTGTGTACCTATGGCAGAATGAACGTGAGAGGTAACTGGAAGCACAAGCCGGCTGAGGACAGATTCTGCCCTTGTTTGGAATGTTTGGCCCCTTTAGAGTCTATGCCTCACTTTTTCTTTGAGTGTACTTATACAGTTCACTTTTGGGAATTTTTGGCACAGAGCTGGCAGTTGTCTTGGACCATGAATTTAACTAATGACCAGTTTATTTTGGGCATTTATGCAGGTAGCTTGCTTCACTATGATCATACTACCCTGAAAGTGGTATTTGCTGTTCTAAAATGATCATACTACCCTGAAAGTGGTATTTGCCGTTCTAAAATGTTATTTATGGCAGGCAAGGAGTAAACATGTTTTTCAGCAACAGAGAATGCCTTATTTATCTGTGAGAAAATTGTGTGAAGCTGCTTATCTAGAGGTTTTTTAAAAGACTCGTTATCACACTCCAGGCCTACGGTGATGGCTATCTGGAGGGGGTTTCGACACCTCCTACATCTTTGATTGCTATGTTTTTTGACAGCCTTGCATTCGGTGTTATGCACTGGTGAGGGGAGGATTAATAGGATTGTTTTGAATATTGTTTGCATTCTTTTGATTTACTGCTTGTGTTTGTTTCAGTTTTGGGGGACTTTTCTTTTTTTTTCTATTTTCTGTATTATTGACTGTTTCTGGATTTTTTTGGGGGTGTATTTTTATTTGTATACATTGTATTGACCTTTTCTGCAATAAAATACCCCTACTCTTCTTCGATAAAACACAGGGGATCTTTAACTTCCACCTGAACAATGACCACAGATGGACAGAAGGGACCTCGATTAAATCTCTCGTCCAAAGGATGGCACCTCAACAGTGTAGCACCCCCCCCATGGTGCACTTACTGTGTCAGTTATAGGGACTTCCCAAAGTACCTGGTGTGGGGATAGAACCCACAACTTTCCAATCTTCCAGCCCCAGAGACATGCTATCTACTGAGCTACCAATACTGGCAATAAATATAAATGATGGTCACAAACAATATCAACACCTTACTCGTTTCTGGTCTCCAACTCAACATTAGACTTCCTGGGATGGTAACTTCATAAAGCTTTGTCTTTGAAACTGCATGTCCCCTTCCCCCCCATGACTGGTGGATGCCAAAGGTGCTTGACACCCATGCCTCTAATGTGAGCCCTATATCTTACCCAATGCTACCTTTGGTGGTAGAATGAGGACGGGGCCTCAGGAGTCCCCAAAGCTCATGAAATGTAATTAGCCTTGACTGCTATGGTGCCAACAAGAAACAGTTTACATGCTCCAGTTGACAATTTGTATGAATAATGAGGCTCATTAAAAATAAAAGTCACTCAGATCTGCAGAGAAGCTATTTCTGGGGCCGCTTAGAGAGCGTGCTGTTTCATTTCAGTTCAGATCAGTGTAGACTGGGGAGAGGCTTCATGTGAGGACACAGCACTTGGCATCCAAAGAAACTGTGACAGAATTTACTCTCCTCTGGAGAAATTGTTATTTCCGCAGGAAAATAACCCCTACACAAGTAAGCATACACACATATACAGGTTTGGATGGCCAGTGCTTTTACAGTCCCACTGCAGGCTAACATAATAATGCTCAACAGCATTTATACACTGTGACAAACCCAGCAGCCTCCAGTGTGCCACCTAACACACACACACACACACACACACACACACTCTCTAAGCATCACATCAATTAGATTACTGGATGTGAAGAACACTCCTTCTAGACAGCAGTGCATTAGCAAGGAGCAGAAATCTACTGAAACAAATGCCCAGTGCTGCAAACTGGGGGGGTGGGGGGACCAGTGGTACTCAGTTCCAGAAGTGAAATAAAAAGTGTGACTCAGTACCAGGAGTAAACTAAGGAGAGACTGTTCCTATGTAAAATGTACACCCTGAAGGTATAAAACTTATGAAAAAGGAAGAGTAAAAATGTATCCTATAACAACAAGATTATTCCCCCGACCGATCAGGTATGTTCGATCCTCCATCAAAGGTGTTGGGTTCCACCAGTGAATTTATTTTCATTTCCAATAGTGCTAATACCTATCCATCTATCCATCTGTTACATTCTAAGGGCTCGATTCTCAAAAGTCAGCTCAAGCCGCGCCAAAGGCGGTGCCAATTGTCAGTGCGCCAGGGACCCTGTGCCTGATTCTTGATCAGGTAGTGTCCTGGTGGCAAAGTCCCATGGCTTGCGGCAACCATAGCGGTGCGCCAAACAGAAGGCACACCCAGACAGGCTGCTGCAAGCCATGGGTGACCATGTGGCAATGTCCCCTAGCATTCCCTGGTGGTCCAGTAGACCGCTCCCACCAAAGTCCTGATCCCCCGTACTGTATTAATGAAGTATCCGGGCAGTCTAGCACTCCACCCCCCAGCCCCAATCCCCCATAATTTTTTTTTTATCTTCTGTTTTACCCCATGGGGCCACTGCAGGCAGGATTCTCCGCCCTTGCCGGCTACCTTCGGTCTGCCTCCAGTACCCAGAGCCTCATTTCCCCCACGGATGTCCCCTATGGTGGGGTGGGAAGGGGGAGGTCTATCCTCCCCCCCACCCAATACATAATCCAGATTGGGGCAATCACGGCAGTCCGGAGATGAAGCAGGATGCCGGCTGGTCGGCAGAGCTTCATGTGGCCTGCGGTAGCCCCTCCTTTTTCTGGCCCCATCCCCTTGTGACCATCAACATGTGTTGTGGAGGCACACGTGCATCACGTAGCCAGGCTCTTGCATCCCGTTGTCTGACGCTACCCCTGGCCTCCACCGGGGGCAGCCAAGGAGCAGGACGACATCCTCCCCAACCCCAGGAGAGAAGCGCTGTCATCGGACCCTTAATCCTCTCCCTCCCTCCCCTACCGACCCCTAGCAACCCGAGGTTGCTCCCGACCCAAGGTCGCCAGCATGGCGCAAAGTGTGGTGTCCAGAGCCTCAAACATCAGTGTCACCGGGCCGGCCATCCCCGTAATGTTTTAATATACTATCTCTGGTAGTCTAGCAACCCCCCAATCCCCTGTAATGCTTTACTATATTATCCCTAGTAGTCCAGCAGCATCCCCCAAGTTCCAATCACCTGCAATGTAAATAAAACACTTTGTTGGTGGTCTAGTGGCCCCCATCCTGAACCCCAAGCTGACGACCGACACAGCCTTCCTCTCACCTCCACGGCTGGCTGCCGACTGAACTGTCACTGAGTGTGTACAGTATAGTGTACGCACTCACTGATTGACAGCTCAAGTGCATTATTTTGCACTTTTTTGCTTTTTTTTTTTGGCTCCTTCTCAGCCATCTAGGTCCGACTGCCGTCCCCTTGTTCCTTCACTATCAGCCGCCTGTCAGCGCCGTGCTCCCGGGTAACCTGACGTAACCTTTCATTAGAAGGGCCCTTCCCCTGTAAGGGGGGGCAACCGGGGAGGAGAGTGTTACCCGGAGGCCAGCAAATGTATTCCAGGGACACATAGCCACTTTCTGGCCACCGTGGCGAGCAGGGACTGACCGTCATCTGATTGACTGAGCAGCACAGTTTTTTTCTCCTCCCCCACCCACAGTGGCTGCATCCTAGCATGACGCACAGACTGCGGTGGTCACCCAAGTCACTACATCGTCGCTCCCAGGAGCCGCTCCAGAGCGGTGCAGACTCGCACATACCCCACCCCGGAAGGAAAGTGTCCAGTGGATGCTCTATACTCTCCCTGCCGGCCTCTGCTCCTGTTGTCCCAGGCTCGGGGTGTGAAACCATGTCGCCAGCATGCCATGCGATCCCTTATTGCCCAGCGTCACGGAGCTGGCCTGAATTAATTCTTGTTTGAAAAGTGAAACTGGGACTCTGCGGATACTTTGCAAACAAGAATTACACTAGGAATTAGCCCTCATTTTTACAAACCCTGTTAATAGTGGACATAAGGACAGATAGGAAAATTCAACAACAGGTTATTTTCTACATACCACCAAAATTGCTGAACTCGTTCATGCACAAGTTCTGCTGCCTGCAGTGCCATTCTGTCTGTCAGGGACGTGGTGTTTGGAGCACACTGAGAATTTCTGTCAGGTAGGGATGTTCAAAAGTGTTATTATTACAAAAAATATATTTAATAAGGTACAACAACAGTCTGCTTCAACTAACTCTGGGCCATTACTAACTACAGCTTATCAGAACGGTTCAGAAGCAAAGGGTTTGATGTCTTTTATTGAACCAACGTAGATGTTACAAAAAGAAAACAGTGTCTCAGCTTTCAGACCAATCAAATCCTTCCTCAGAGACTTATGCTGAGGAAGGACTTGCTTGGTCCAAAAGGTTAGACACAGTTTTCTTTTTGTAACAGCTATGTTGGTCCAATAAAAGGTATCAAACCATTTGCTTCTGGATCTGTTCTTACAAGGACCAATATGGCAACTAAGCTAATTCTGTACAGCTTATAAGGGCCCTAATGATGACCAATACTGTCATTCACCATCACGTTTTAGTGAGACAGACATTAAATACTTTGCACAGAATCACATGAACAGAAGAGATGACTTAGCCACTGGAGTTATACTTTATTGTTAACATGGTGTCTTGTGAGGGAAAGGGGGAACACTGCCGAACACTTTACACAAACGCATAGCATTTTCCCCTAGCGAAAACGCTACTCCTTCACTGTGAAACACTGTGTTAATCAGCCCTGCTCCATATGGTGATGTCAGCAGCACAGCCACGGGTCCACAGCAACACCTGGCTCGGTGCAAAAGCGCTGGTGCAGCATGCAATTTTCAGCAGCTCAGATTACAAAACCAAACTGCAGAGAACATTAAATAAATACAACATAAGAATCAATGCAAGAAGCGGGAATTTATGCATCCAAGTCAAAAGGACTGGGGAAGGTGTTCTTTAAGCTTTTGGTCTTTCTCTATTCCCACCCTTGGTAGGGAAGCCAGACAGTGTGTAGGGAATGGAAGACCCAGCACCAAGGGTGAGTAGAGTGCTGGAGAAGGAGGAGGAGGATGGGGAAGATGGTGGGTGTGACAAAACACGCTGAGCATTGTTTGTAGGGAGTAGGATGTTTTTATGCGTAATGTGGGAGGAGCTATTCCCCCACACTAAACCTTGGGCTTAACACTCCTATTTCAATGTGTTGTGAACAGCAATTGTGCTTGTGTAAACTGATTATGCTTTTACCTTTTCTCTAGCCCCACCCTTGGTAGGGAAGCTGGGCAACATGTAGGGAATAGAAGGCCCAAAAGATTACCTCCTCCAACTCATGGAGAGTGTGACCAGTAGCACACAGGAGAGGACCCCCCCCTTCCCCCGTGGAGGAAATATCTTGAGGATCCATGGCTACTGACTTGGCCATCCTCTGGGAAGCTAAGAGGAGGTGATGCTAAATGCTTGTCTGCTTTCTGCTCCTGCATTAACTGATGAAGTCCATTTTCCAAGTCTCTCGATGATGTACGCAAAGGTGTTATTCTTTGATGCTGAAGACACTGCTCCGAATAGAAACGAATGTCCTGGAAAGGAATAAGGATTGAGCCAACTTGATGCAGAAGTATTTCTGATGATAATTGCAGGGCTTGCTGAAAAGTTAGGAATACAAGAAATTGTTCAACATGAGCAGAAGTACTCAGGAAGAACTGCAGAGTGCAGAATGAAGAATACTTTCCATGCTGTAGTATAAATAGCTCAGGTGGCTTGAATTAGAATGGGCAACACGATAGCACTTGCTTGCCAGAGATAATGTTCCAAGATATGATGTAACTGAACATGAAAAGTGAAGTTATGACTGAGTTTGCTAAAAGATGGAACAGCTGCTTTGATGGGATAGCCCTCGTGGATAATGTCCGCTGAGGTTGATTACCAGAAAATTGTAGACTGTCTGGAGGGACCAGTGATGACCTCATACAAAGGCAGCATCTACTATTAAGTAATTTCATAGAAAGGAGACATTGTTACAATTCTTGGAGATATGCGATGACTGAAAGCCAGGGAGTAACGATCCGGGGCTGTTCGAGGACAGCAGCTAGCTATTGGGGATGCAACAGAGCGCAAGCTAAGATTGAACTATGCACCACCAAGCCTGGCTAATACTTTATCTGCCAAACAAAACAGCAGGCTCCTTAGATCCTCGAGCCATCAACTCCTCACTGTGCCGAAAGTCAGGTCATCCCTGGGACAGAGGTCATTCCCAGCCAGCATCCTGCCCCTCTAGAGTGCTCTCTCTACAAATGCACAGACATGTAATTCCCTCAGGGGGTTCAAAAAGGGACTTAAGGCTCATCTGTTAGAGCTTAACCAATGCATTTGCTACAGTTGAAAACTGTACCTTCCTCTGCGACCTGTATTTCCCTACTGCAACTTTTTTGTCTATAACCATGAATGCAACCTAACTGTTAACCTATGCTGAGTGTTGAAAACTGTCTAACTGTAAACTACAATTTGTATTATAAACACTGCAATGGTCTAATATACACCATTCTATGCTCACTACATTACTGTCTGTTGAAAACTGTGCTAACTTACGAAATGTCAACCTGTAATTGTGTGTAACTTTATGGACTGTCTTACCTGTAATTAATCCCGGGTCACCCCTGAAAAACGGGACTGTCATGGTCTCAGTGGGTTCACCCAGTTACCAAAATTAAATAAATAAATAAATATAGTGTACCGGAATGGATTCCTTAAAAAACATATAGAAAGCTTTGAGCTGCTTGTGCAACCGAAGTTCAGACAAACTACAAAGTAATAATGATCCTTCCAAAAACATGCCATAGATAGATGAATGAGTAACGACTGAAATACGTCAAAGGTGTCAGCATTTGAGAATCGGGATCCGGGGCCGAAGCATTTGGTAAGTACTATTGCATTGTTAGTATGAGGAGAGGATAGCAAAATGTTCTAAGGAACCAATGAGTGGATGCCCAGGTTGGAGGAGGACAGAGGAGTCGATAATTTAACAATGAGAAGCTTTGTGCCAGAAATGATCTAGAAGCAACACTTGTGGGATTGACTGATAAGTAGGGAATGGCCGGAGCTAAAGTCCCAGTAGGAACGCAGTTTGAAGTGTCATTGTAAGAGCTGATGGAGTACTGGAGAATCCTTCACTGCAAACTGCAGATTATAACAGTGGAAGGCATCAGAGGGAAGCACTAAGATGCCTACGTGGAGTCCATGAGAAAGCCAGAAAGGATATGCAGCAAAACTGGGTGAGAAGGATGGGAGCTAAAATCCTGGATACAGTTTGTAAGCTGATCGAAGTAGACAGAGGAATGAATGATGACTGAGGAGGCTGAGGAGCTTTCATGCAAATATAGCGAGCATGATGGTGCCACAGAAGTTGTGAATATGAAAATATGTGCAGCAAATCCAGGGCAGCCAGAGTAGTTAGAACTGATGCCAGTTGGCTTGACTCCCATGATTTGAATAGGCGGGGCTAGAATGTTTGGTTGGGCTCAATGGATGGAAGAGGAGAGAAGATCTGAGTGAGCCTTGGCAAAGGAGTGAAATTCAAACTTGATGGATGATCTAGGCTTGCTGGATTAGTGGAGAAAGAGGCATGAGATGTTGCTAAAATGTAAAGGAAGTCAAATGGGAAAGAGCTGCATAGGAAGCAGGAGTAAGCAAGCTGCCCAGAGAAGTGACGGAAAAGATCTCATGTCAAGAAATGCCCAATGTACTCTGGTAATGTAATGTGCCAATGCTGCTGTGGCATTAGCAGAGGAGGATCAATGGGAATCGTAGAAATAGGATCCTCCATAAAGGACACTTAAAGCAGCATAAGATATGGGTAGAAATCTGAGTCCTCACAGGTGGAGGACAATGCAGAATAGATCACGTTGGTATAGAAGGTGAATGCTAGGATGGTTTCAGGCACAGTTAATTTCTTCAAGAGTCTGGAATCTGTAGACATCATAGCACTGGAGCGTCATCACAGGATACAATTCAGTCATCACTAGACTGAGTTTTGGAGCAGTAGAGGATCTCAGGTGGACAGAGAACTGATGTAGAGTATTACTCGGAGGAGCTGTGGTGAAAGGAGCATGGCTGATGGATGGAAGGGCAGCAAGAATTGTTGGATTGAAGGCTGAGCCTGTAAAAAAGGAACTTTGATAGTCATGAAATGGGACTGCAGATCAAAAACTGAAGAAGGCAAGTGGAGCCATTAAGTCTCAAATATCTGATGAAGAAGCTGGTCCCTGTTGAGGAATGGGCTGGCTGAGATCGGGACCATGAACAGGTTGAGATTTTGAAGTGAGGTATCGATACTACGATTCTTGCTGCAGGCAGATGCTGTTTGTTGGATGCCAGGTTTCTTCGGTTGTCCAAAAGGTGGGAACAGTCCAACCATAAATGGAGTAGTATGATGCGAACGCCCAGTTACAAGCTGGGAGCTTGGGAAGAAGTAGGGGACCTTACAGGACTTTCTTCTGGGTTTGCAGGAGTAGGATGGTGAAGAAGATGGCATGGAGCCAATACACTGTGTGTTCTGCTGAGTGGGATAAAGTCCAAGGAAACCTTGCTGGACCTGCTTTGGAACTGAATGCAGAAAGTCAGTATGAGAGAAGATGCCAAGGAACCAGTAACCGGCAGAGAACAGCGGTACATGCAGAGTGTTGGTAGTGGAGAAGATGCCAAAAAAATCTAATACGCAGGTGCAGATGAAGGGAATAAATAAGGTGGAGGGTGATGGCTTATTCAAACTGAAGAAGGGAGCAAACACGAGGGGACATAGCCTCAAACTGGAAGGTGGGCAATACAGAGGTAATGTCGGGGGCAGTTTTTCACGGAGAGGGTGGTGGAGGCCTGGAACAAGCTGCCGGAGGAGGTAGTGGCAGCTGAAACGGTGGAAGGGTTCAAGAGGGCTTGGGATAGATTTAAGGGGTTGGGAAAAAGAGGGTGGAAGCATAACAGAAGGTGGGAGGTAGGGTGTTGGGCAGACTAGACAGGCTGTGAGGCCTTTCTTTGCCGTCACATTTCTGTGTATCTGTGTATTGCAGTAGATGCAGATTATCGATAGCATAGCAGGTGCCAAAACACCAATATGCAAATGCGTATTGTGGTAGATGCAGGGTGTCGGTAGTGTAGCTCATGCCAAAACACCAATACACAGAAGCAGTAGATGCAGAGTTTCGGTAGCACGGCAGATGTCAAAAAGTCAATATGCAGCTGTGTACTGCGGTAGATGCAAAGAGTTGGTAGATTGACCGATGCCAAAACACCAATATGTGGATGCGTAATGCAATAAATGACAGTTGCTAACTTGGCTGATGCCAAAACGCCAGTATGCAGCTGCATACTGCACTAGATGCAGAGAGTTGGTAGCACAGCCAATGCCAAAATGCCAATATGTGGCTGCGTATTGTGGTAGATGCAGAGTGGCTGAATGATTAGTGCAGAACTCCCATCTCTGGTAGACTGGACAAGTCCACCTGCACTCAAATACCTAGAAGGTATGAGTTGGAGACGGAGACTGGAATGACACTGCTGGTTGTAGAATAGGGTGGTTTTGAATGCTTGGTGACAGAACTCCCATCTGTGGTAGACGTGGCAAGACTACCTTCACTCATATACCTCAGAAGGTATGAGTTAGAGACGGAGACTGGAAAACTGTTGCAAACTGCTGGTGAGGGCTGTGCAAGGAAAGTGCAGTTGGCTGCTGCATTAGAAGTAACAGCAGAAACAAATTAGTGAAACAAAGGAGGAAACGAACACTGCAAGTTGATGGATGCTTATAACATGAAACTGGACTGCATAGAATGAACATATTGCAAGAGTTAGAGTAACAACATAAGAGAGTGAATAGGAGCATACCTCTAAACTGCTATGAACGTTGCATAGCGCTATGGTTGTACACTCAACTGATGTTCCCTGTAACGTTAGAGGCATAATAATAATCTTTATTTATTTTAAGCACAATTCAAACGTGTGCCAAAATCGCTTTTACAGAATAAAAACTTTAAAAACTATAAATATTTAAAATCCAACATAACAGCGGACATCCATAAATTAGTTGTTCAATGTCTTCATCAATGACATTGGGGATGGCATTAAAGGCAAAATGTGCCTATTCGCAGATAACACCAAACTCTGTGGGAGAGTGGACACAGCTGAAGGGATACGGGACCTTCAGGAAGATCTGGAAAAACTGGGGAGGTGGTCTAGATCTTGCAGCTTGGCTTCAATGCCAAGAAACGTACAGTTACGTAAGAACTTACCAGAATAGTAGATCTTCGAGAACAGCTCTACAGCAGGTTACACCATTAGGACTGAAGCCATCAGGCGTCAGGGCCCCACGGAAATTTTCTAGCTAGCAGTCTTCAGCGGGGACCGCCTCCGACGTCGGTCCCGCCCCTGACGTCAGGCGTAGTACATAAGGAGGCGGTCCCGCCATAATCCCCAGTTCTCCCGCCGGAGACTCCCGGTCGCTAGCTGACATCAGAAGAGGAGACCGAGGATTCGCCATCAGATGGTCAAGACTAGAAGAAAATGGTTCCATCCTGAATGATGGAAATTAGGCTATAACCTATCTCCTCCAAAAGGGGGAATGGTGGGTGGGAAGGTAGCTGCTGCAAGAGATGTTCTTGAAGATCTACTGTTACGGTAAGTTCTTACGTAACTGTACTATCTTACTTCGAGATACTGCTCTTGCAGCAGGTTACACCATTAGGACCGATCCCAAGCAATGGCGACAATTTTACGCCATCGGGAGGAGGAAAGACGGAGATTATGACCCTGTCTGAGCCTAGGACAGAAGTCCATGGAGGACGGCTAGGCCAAAACCTGCCCTTCGCCTTGAAGCGATATCCAGGCTGTAATGCCTAATAAAGGTATGCAACCGAGCTCCAGGTAGCAGCAGCGCAAATAGCTGAAGTGGGAACATTCTTCAGCGCTGCAAAAGAGGTGGCCACCCCTCTGGTAGAATGACCCTTGACCACGCCTGGCAAGGGTTTGTTCCGCTTGTCATAACAGAAAGAGATACACTGAATGAGCCAACGTGAAAGGGACTGTTTAGAAACAGGGGCTCCCTTCATCCTCTCAGCAAAGGAGACAAACAGCTGATCCGCTTTCCGGTACTGTTTGGTTCTGGTCAGATAATATCTGAGACACCTGTGAACATCTAAGGTGTGAAGCAGTGCTTCTCCTCGATTGGAGTACTTGGGAAAGTATACTGGTAAATCGATATCCTGATTAAGGGTAAGGGCTGAAACCACCTTAGGCAGAAACTTAGGATTTGTCCTCAGGGATACCCTAACCTGATGAAAAATTAAATAGGGTTCTTTGCACATGAGTGCATGTAATTCGGAGATTCTTCTTGCCGAAGTAACTGCAACTAAAAACAACGTTTTCCACGACAGAAAACGTAGCTTGCAATCCGTGGCTGGTTCAAAGGGTGGCAGCATAAGCTGCTCCAGGACAAAAGGCAAGTCCCAAGGAGGAACAGGATCCTTGACAGGTGGCCTAAGGTGGAGAACCCCCCTTAAAAAGGCACGAGCAGTGTCCAATTGAGCCACCATACGATGGCATATGGAGGCATGATAAGCTGAGATTGCGCAAAGGTGCACCTTGATCGATGAGTAAGCTAGCCCAGATTGGAAAAGAAAAAGCAGGTACTCCAGAACCAGCTTCTCAGGACAGTCTAAGGGCGAAAAACCGCGCGTTTGAGCCCACAAACAAAACTGTGCCACTTCATGGCGTATGTTGCCGGTTTTCTAGCGGCAGAGACCCCGTGCCGCATCATGGCTATGTCTCTAGGAGCCAGGCATGTAAGTTCAATGAATGTAAGTCCGGGTGGACTAGTGAACCCTCCTCCTGAGACAACAGATGGGAGCTGATTGGCAAAGGAAGTGGAGGGTCCCGAGATAGCTGATGCAGTAGCGGGAACTAGATTTGCCTGGGCCAGAAAGGCGCTACCAAGATAAGCGTCACGTGCTCCCTGTAAGTTTGAGAAGAACTCTCTGGATCAATGGAAAGGAGGGAAGGTATAGAGGAATCTGCCCGCCAGGAGAGGGACAACACGCCTTGCCAGAAAACACCAGGCCCTGGATCTAGGAGCAAAAATTGGGCAGTTTTATGTGGATGGGGACGGAATAGATCTAATTCTGGAGTGCCCCATCTGTGGAACAGATCCTCTGCCACCTCCTGTAGAAGTTCCCACTCGTGGACTCTGGCCTGGGAATGACTCAGGCTGTCTGCGACGGTATTGTCCACCCCGGAGACGTGAACTGCAATAAGGTTTGTGCTGTGTCGAATTACCCATTCCCACACTCTCATGGCCTCCCTGCAAAGGGGGTAGGAGTGTGTGCCTCCTTGTTTGTTGAGGTAATACATCACCGCAGTATTGTCTGTTTGCAACAGGAGAGTACTCGGTGGAATCTCTGACTGGAAGGCTTGCAGGGCATAAAGGACTGCCCTCATCTCCAATATGTTGATGTGGAGATGAGATTCCTGCGTTGTCCATGTTCCTGAGACCTCACCCCATTCAAGTGTGCTCCCACCCCAGCCCTGAGGCGTCTGTGGAGAGATTTACTGTTGGGGATGGCGCTGTGAAGGGAACCTCACGGAGAGAGGGTTCTCTAGATCTAGCCACCATTGCCAGTCCCGAACCACGGCGTTCATGATTCGGACTGGTTGCTGCAGATGGTCTGCCTTTGGTCCCACTGCACTCTTAACATCCACTGGGTTACCCGCAGATGGAGTCTCTGCCATTGGGACCATTGAATGGCCGCAGCCCTGTGCTCCGAGCAGGCGAAGGACCAGTCTGTCTGGGACGGTTCTTCGCTGACAGATCCCTTATGAGGGACCAATGCGTCTACTTCTGTCCTCAGGAAGAAAAGCTTTTCCCTTGACGGTGTCCAGAACTGCCCCTATAAACTGCAGTTTCTGGGACGGCACCAGGAGAGACTTCTCGTAGTTGATGAGGATGCCCAGAGACTGAAAAAGGGTCTGGGTACGCTGAATGGCCATCAGTAATGCCTCCTTGGAAGGGGCCATGAGAAGCCAATCGTCCAGGTATGGGAACACGTAGTGGCCCTGTCTCCTCAGAGACGCTGCCACAACTGCCATGCACTTGGTAAATACCTGAGGTGCTGATGACAGCCCGAAGGGAAGCACCCGGAACTGATAATGGCGGCCGAGAAACTCGAAACGCAGGAACCTCCTGTGTGCTTGAGCAATAGGGATGTGCAGGTAAGCGTCCTGCATGTCCTGGGACACCAAGAATGCATCCTTTTTCAGCATGGGGATTAGACCCGGAAGGGTCACCATGCGGAAGCGCTTGTAGACGACTGACAGATTGAGGTCGCTGAGGTCCAAAATTGGACGGAGGTCCCGTTTTCTTTGGAACCAGGAATGTGCGAATAGTATCCTGCTCCTCTCTGATTCCCTGGAACGTGCTCCAAAGCTTCCTTCTCTAGAAGCGTGAGCACTTCCTGCTGTATAAGCAGGGCATGCTGACCCGAGTAGCGGGAAAGCAGAGGAGGCCTTGTGGGGCGGTTGTTCACAAATTCTATATAATGGCCTTTTTCGACCAACCTGGCACCCACCTGTCGGTGGTGATCGACCGCCACCCTGGGAGGTGGTCCGCGATACTACCCCGACCTTCATTTCCTGTTGATCCTGAGGAGGGCGGGGCTGGGAAGGAGTCAGGGCTGTAGCACCATTGGTCCTGCAGGTTGGGCCGACTTTGTGACCTGCTGGCCTCGCCTGAGGATGTCTTAGCCTGGGCTTTTCGGGTGAAGGAGCCCTTTGTTGCTGGCCGAACGCGGTTGTTGCCTTTTGTCCGGGTTATGAACGACTTTGGTTCCTGCGAAGGAACTAAGTCGAGACCTGTACATAGTGTGGACAGATCTAACTGCCTTCCCGGCTTCCCTGCAGTTTGGTGATCACCTTCTCCGAGGCTTCACCAACAGAACTTCCGCCATGGTAAGGGGCGCCCATGATGTTCTTCTGGACGTCCGGGTAAAACCTGAGACACGGAGCCATGAGTGTCTCCGAGACACGCCTGAGGCTGCAGCTTCTGGCCGAAGAGTCCGCGAGTCGATGCGGCTCTAAGCACCTGGGTCCCCACGTCCGAACTCCGTATGGAGGAGTTGCAACAGCCTCCTTTGGCCACCGCCTGGCACTCGACTAGGTCTTGTCCCTGTTCCCACAATGCATTCTGGAAGTGGACCATGGGTGAGGTAATTTAACGACCTAATGGCGCAGTCGGGTTGCGTATGTGCGCCTGCCCAGGACGTCCAACTGTTTGGACTCCGGGTCCGGTGGCTGTGTGCTCAAGTGCTGCGGTTTCTGAGACCGGTCATGAGAGGCCGTAATGACCAGGAAGTCGGCCAGAGGAAGGTTCGCCAGGTACTGGTCCTCCCTTGGGGCCTTGTACAGGCGGTCAGCCTTCTTCAGCACTGCCGGAGTCGAATGTGGATGCTTCCACGCAGCCTTGGTGATGTCCACGAAAGTGTCCACCAAGGGTGGCACTACCACAGGCTTGGGGTCTTTTTGCCGAAGGTAGCGGGCAAGGCGTAGTCTCTCGGGGTCAAGCTCTTCAGCGTCCCACCCCATGTTCTCCTGAATATGCCTCATTATCCCGGCGAACAAGGGGTCATCCGAAGGGGACCTGGGAAGGTCCCGTGGGTCCGGAGAAGAGACGCTGATTGGAGAAGGGGATCTGGAGCATGCAGAGGTGTCAGATCTGGAGTCCTCCCCGGACAGGGTATACCGACGCCGTCTGGGTCTCTTGGGGCTGGGTAACCCTGAAGTGGATCTCAAGGGAGGCCTTCTCCTCTCCGAAGATCTGCCCCTAGGAGGGGATGCTGGCTCCTGGGGGGTCGATGCCCATCCTGCTGACCCCCTGGGTGGTGGAGGGGGCGCAGGCATTGGAGGGGCAGCAGGCGCAGGAGGAGGCTGTGGTGACCACATCCTTCTTGATGGTGTCCCACCAGAAGGTGAAGAGTTCCTTCACCTCTGTCAAATTTAGGCCCAACGATGGGCCGGGCGCCGTGGCCTGTCATCAGGCCAGGCATTGGGTCCTCGGGTCTCTGCTCCGGCGAGGGTTCCCGTGGGAGCTCGAGGGACCGGGATCGCCTACCTGGTCTTCGGGCTGGCAGAGTCCTCTCGACGACGCCTTCCAACCGACGCTGGTAGGCGGTGGTGTGTCTTCTTCTGCAGTAGCCGACACCGTCCCCTGGACGACGTCCCCAAGGACGTAACGCCTGACCGTGACGGGTGACGTACGTAGTCAGTTCCCGGGAGTGCCTATGGGCGGGCCGACGCCGGGTGAGCCGACGCTGGTCCGACGTCTTCAGGGAGGTCAGCTCCTTAGTTCCTGCGCTGGGGTGGCGGCGTTGGGAGACAGACCTGACATCGAGTCCGGACGACGGGTGGAAGACTTATGGAGCTCCCCAGACCTAGACGGAGGCCTCAGACGGAGGGACAAAGATACAGGCCTGGAGGTCTTGACAGGCTGCAGAGAGGAGGAGCCACTAGCCGATCTGACGAGAACCGGGGGAGGCTGAGAGCGAGCCCTCAAGGGAGAGCGGTTAGACCTGGAGCCGGAGCTGCGGGAGTCCGAGGCCCTGGAGGGGGATCTGGGTCTTTCCTTCTCACGGTGCTTATGGGACTTCCTTGACGACTCCCCCTTGGAGGAAGGGTCTCGATCCATAGCTTTGAGTTTTTCCTCAAGGAGGAAAGCTTGAAGAGCCTTCTGGCGGTGGATCCTTGTACGGCTGTTGAAGCCCTGGCAGAAGGAGCAGGCCTGGGTGTCGTGGTCTGGGCCCAGGCAGCGTGCACAGGCCGAGTGACGATCCTTGAAAGGGATCTGCTTGCCGCAGGCACACTTCGGCGAATGGCCCTCCAGAGAAGTTGGAGAGGACATCAGACGAAATCCAGTGAGAAAAGAACAGTTGAAGTTTCCTAGTCGCCGCACGCTAGAAGATGACCGAGAGGGCGCTGCGGCGTCGACGGTGGAAAAGAACTGGGGATTATGGCGGACCGCCTCTATGTACTACGCCTGACGCCGTATGGACTGACGCCGGATGTGCGTCCCGCAGACCGCTTAGCTAGAAAATTTCTGTGGGGTTCTGATGCCTGATGGCTTCAGTCCTAATGGTGTAACCTGCTGCAAGAGCTGTAACTCGAAGTAAGATTGCAAAGTTATGCATATTGGAGCCAAGAATCCCATAACAGAGCATTACCTGGGTGGAGTCCGAGTATCTGCATCAGAGGAGGAGAAAGACCTGGGAGTGATGATCACTAGTGACCTGAAGCACTCCATGCAGTGCAAGAAAGCAGCAGCAAAGGCAAACAAGATGCTGGGATGCATAGCTAGGGGGATCAGTAGTAGGAGAGAGGAGGTTATACTGCCCTTGTACAGGTCACTGGTAAGGCCTGCGTCTAGAGTATGGAGTTCAGTACTGGTGCCCACACCTCAAAAAGGACATTAACCTGCTGGAGAGGGTACAGAGGAGGGCTACAAAGATGATAGCTGGTCAGCAGGGCAAGGCATATGAGGAGAGGTTGAGGGCACTGAACATGTACTCCCTGGAAGACAGGAGAGAGAGAGAGAGAGGAGACATGATTGGGACATTCAAGTACTTGAAAGGGATAAATAAGGTTGATAAGGAGAGTTTCTTAAGCTGAGTGGCAAACCATATCACAAGTGGCACAGTCTTAAGCTGGAGGGTGGGAAGTTTAGAGGGAGGTCAGGGAAGCACTTCTTAACAGAGAGGGTGGTGGACACTTGGAATGCTGCCGGAAGAGGTCATCTCATTGAAGACAGTGGCAACGTTAAGAGGGGCTGGATAGGCATGGGGAAGGTAAGAATCATGGGTAGGGAGGATGGGAGGAATGGGGAGGAGGGCAGAGACATTAGCTCAAGCTGTGGACCCTGCAATACAGCAGATTTGATAGACCACATGGCCTTCTTCTGCTGGCTTCTTCATATCTTCGTATGAATAGGCAAGCGAGAATAAGTATGTTTTGAGTGGTTGATTTAAAGCTCTCCACAGAGGTAGAGAATTCACATGGCAGGAGCTGCAAATGCTCGAGTCTCGGAGGTCTTTAAACAGACCCTGGGAATCTCCAGCAATCTCTCATCGGCAGAGCGGTCGGGGGCAATAGGGACGCGGAGCTTGCTGGTAACTCGGTCCCTGTCCGTGTAGGGCTTTGTAGGTCAGCAAACCGACCTTGAAGGTGATCCGCCATTGAACAGGCAGCCAGTGCAGTCAGCGAGTACAGGTGTGACATGGCTAGATCGAGAAAGCCCAGTCAACAACCTGGCCACAGCATTCTGCATCAGCTACAAGCGGCAGATATCAACCCCCGATAGCACTAGGTACCGGGCATTGCAGTAATCAAGGCGGGAGGTCACAAAGGCGTGGACCAATGTCGGGAGATCGCTGGATGGAACCAGATGCTTAATCCAGACAACATTCCTCAGATGGTAAAATGAGGTATTGACAACGGATGACATCCGAGACTTCAGAGTAAACCCCTCGTCAACAATAATGCTCAGACTCCGCACCATTGGACAAACAGACCAGGAAACATTAAACTACCTGATAGGAACATTTCTTAACATCAAAAATACAGGCTCATTATTCCTAGGCATGGATTATGTGAAATATGACAGTGCTGCAGATTCTGGCCAGTTGCTCTGAAATAGGTTATTTATTTAAGGCCACTGCTCTGAATTGCAATGCTGAGAAGTGGAGAGGTATGATGGGAGTGTAGCTTTAAGCCGGGCGATGAGCACATCACAGCCTGGAAGTGCTGAGACAAGGAATGGAGCGGCAACCTTGGGGAGACAGAAGTGCCCAAAAGAAAAAGCAGAAGAGCAAACACGAATGAGAGGAATACAAGGCACAGCAGAACAAGGAGGAGGAAAGCTGTGGGCAGGGAAGCAGAGCAAGTGCACAAGGTAACCCGGCAGCCACGGGGGGATTGACCGATGGGAGAGGAGGCAAAACAGCAACCACAAACAACAGGAGGGGGTGGAACAGTAACGGAGCAAGCTTGGAGGGAAGAGCAAGGCACAAAGGTAAGCACAAGCAGACAGACAGGGAAGAGCAGAGGAGGTACAGAGAGAGCAACAAGAGAGAAAAGGGAATGCAGATGGAAAGCAATGGGGGCTGGAGGAGCAAAACACAAACAGCAACAGAAGCAAGCAGGAACAGAAGCACAAAACCCAGCAAATGGGACACGGAATGAAAGGGAGGGCAGAGAAGGGAGCAGAAGGAGGAGATGAAACAGAGCAAGGCAACCAGCAGGGAAAACAAGGAGGTATAGCTGCACAGACCACGAGGAGGCCAGAGGTGATGAAACACGCTACATGGACTGTAGGGAGTAGGCTGCTTTATGCAGAATGTGGGAGGAGCTATTCCCCACGCTGAAACTCAGGCTTCAGCCTCCCATAAATAAAAGATACAAAAACATGAAGATAATAAAATAGATAGACTAGTGGGCCCAGTGGCCCTTATCTGTCGTCCGCTTTATGTTTCTATGATGGGTTGGGGTCTGGCTGCCCTTCGAGGCTTTGCCAGTGGGGTCCAAGTAGGATTCCATAGCCATGCATGTTCCTGGGCCGGACTGGTCTGAAGCCCATTGGGGGCAATGAACAGAAGTTACTGGACAGAGGTGTACATTTGCTGGGCATCAGGGGATTAAATTGTAGCTTCCCTGTGTGTCCAGGCTGCCCTTCTTGGGTCCACTGGTGGGTTCTTCGGGAGGCCAGTCATCGGTACGGACACAGAAAGGCAGAAAATGTATGCACTCCTCGACCACATTGCTTTTAGCAAAATAAGTGATAACACTGAACATACATGAGCAACGGCCCCTACACTTCAAGGATAAACCTCTTCCTCAGGGGGCATCTGGGTAGACAGCTAGGGCAGTTGAGGAATGGTATGGATGGCTGGGGATCAGTGCTGACAGAGAGAAGGCAAAAGTAGGTTCCCTGAGTGGGCATCCCCTTCCGGGATGTGCACTGATGGCTCTAAAGTTTTCCTGAAAATGCTGGGCAAGAGGAGGACAGACAACACCCTGGTCTTGGTGATTCGGCTTGGGGTAACAGCCCAAGGTATCAGCACACTCAAGGTAGAGAGAGCATGTGTCCTAATTTTAGGGATGAGATGACTCTAATGGGACCAAGGGCTGTACATGAGGGGTACTGAAGCTGAAGATGAGCAAGGTATCCCTTAAACGCCTGTGCAGGGAAATAAGTAGCTCCCGATATCAGAGGGCAGTGCACAAGGCACTGAAAATATCGGTAAAGGACGGGACAGTCTCATGTAAAGTCCTGTGGCAACTGACCTATGCTCTAGTGGGGAGCTCTACATGCATTAATGGGCCCTAGGTGTGATGAACTGTATTGTGGGGCATTTGTCCCTAAATACCTGTAATGAATTTGGAGTGCATACATGAAGTACCTTTAAAGCCTACTTTCCTAAATAAAGGGATCGAATGAAACTGTCATTCTGGTGAGCTGTGTCATTATTTGGTGACATCCTATCCGCTTCTATGGTCTGAAGTAGACAAAGAGAAAGACTGTGTAAGCCTTAGCATTTGCAAGGGGGCTCCTGGACAGCTGCAGTATCTATTACCCCTAGACACAGGAGTCACCCTGGGCCATGCTGCTCACCCCATCTGGGCAGCCGTGATACTCAGAAGTGCAGGATGGCGGGGGGTTGCATACTGGTGTGTGTGTGTGTGTGGGGGTTATCATGAAAAAAGCTCAGTGCTTCCATCCAGGAGAGTTGTAGTGGACTACCTGACAATCTAGTACAATCCCCCGATACTGTACCTCCTTAAAGTAGTCACGGTCCCCACTTACAGAAGGCAGTTATACCCCCCCTCAAGACTGCACACAGCAGATTGTCAAACAATAATGACAACAGTTTCTGAAGTGGCATTCACGGTTTTATTTACACAGCAAGCCCTGCAACATATTAGCACAAGAACTTCTGCAGTACCGAGCCGGTCAGTTGCCCTGCCTAGTCAGGGCCTGAACTACCACTTGGGATCTAAGCTACTTTTCAGATAGGCCCTAAGAAGGCACAGCAGGATGGTCGGTGCACTCAGACAAAAGTATTTCTGCATGCTTGTTGAAGTAGCATTAATCCGCATGACAAGGAAGCTACTACTACAGAATTAATGCCTGGTGGGGGTTGGGGCTCGAGGTCAAGGCCAAGTGCCTTCAACCACCCAACCAGGCATTAATTCCCTAGTAGAATCCTCCTTTGGAGTGGATTAATGTGCTTGTAACATGGCAAATCTTACAAAAATTGTGTTCAATTATTAAGTTAAAGCAATAAATAACAGAGACTGTTGTAACAGTTAAAGTTGTTTAATGATGGTTTGTCTGGTTCAACATTTGTTAATATTGTGGTTGTTGTGTGTAGCCTTATATTACAAATGGCTATTCACACTAGTCTTTTGTATTATTATTTGCAGTGGTTTCATTTTTTGTTCAAGTCTCAAAAAATTCTCTTAAAAGTACTCATTATAACTTCAAAACGCTATGTGTAACATGCACTGTGGGAATCCTCAAGCTAATATATTCATTAGCTCATCAGCAACACTACGATGTAACCCCCTTGTTACCCGGGGTTACTAGAATCCCAGTAAGCCCTAGTGGTAGGCAGGGAAGGCAGCTTGTGAAACTCAGTTAAATGGATTTCACACTGTCTCACTCTGTTCTCAGTCTCAGCTGAGACTGAGGATGACATCACCAATAGAACTATCGCAGCTGCATGAGCCACAATGGAATCTGCAGCAAGGGAGTTGAAATAGAATGTTGGGAGGTTTGAACAGAGTCTGTGGTCAGTTGGTGTTGGGAGCCTGCTGTGGAAGCAGCACAGCAGCTCAGTGTAGGCTCTTGGAGCCTCAGCCCTGACAGAGGGCTACTTTTAGATAAAAAAGGGTGTATGTCGCCACCAAAAGAGAGACACAGGAAGATAACTGAAGTGGTGGAGACCACTGTTTCGGGTCTCAGTGCCCCTTCTCTCCAGGGATGGGGACAGGAAAGGGTTTCCTGCATATGCCTGGGGCAACCCCCTGGTTCTGCTACTAATGGAGAAGCTGCCTATTTGTTCCAGAGTTTTTGGGGGAGAACAAGATTTGTGAATCGCCTGTGGGGCACCTGCAACCGTAGGGTGAGTGTCTGCTCTTCCAGAAAGGGACTATGTTTTTCACCCTGGGACTTGTGTGACATGTGGGGATTGGACTACTGAAATAGTAGGAGGCCTAGAGTAATAGGCTTAGCCAAAAAGTAAAAGTAGGTTCAAGTCCAGTGCTTACTGGGAAATCAAAATGATATGTAGAGGAGATGTGACATACGTCTACCCACGAATCTACATTGTCAAGCTTTCAGTAAAGGAATTGTTTAGTTTCCAGAGAAATGGCCGGGTATGGACTGTGGGAGCTGGAGGTGGGAGACCTCCCATCTTTAGTGACCAGGTCCACCTCTACGGATTTGCTCTGTGGATTTCTACTTTGCCTCATGCACTTGGCCAGTGATGAGGGAAGTACCCAGACGTGGGATTGGAAGGAAAATTCCCTCTAGGAGTCGAAGGCTCTAGTGTGGTTTGGGGAGTCACAACCAGATAATTGGTTCATTTCCCAAAATGGACCGCGGATCAAGTGGATGGCGGGGGAGCCGGGCCAGAAGGGAAAACCCAAGTAGTGTACAAGTTGGGCTGTGTACCCTAAGCTGCGTGCAAGTCCGGGCTGTGTGCCTGGTGAGTTCAGAGCCTGGGGCTGGAAATAGTGATAAAGTGTTCTGTTGTCTCTAATCTGCATTACCAGGAATGTAGCCCTGTGGGGGTCCGTCTATGCTTTGTTTTGTTCAGCTTGGATGTGAATAAAAGCCACGCTGGAGAATCCCATTCCTGGTTCTGGACATTACAGTCATTGCTTCCTGTGTCGGATTTACTTGGGTGCCCTGTGCAGAGTAGCCAAACCTAGGTCCCTGTGCCGAGTAACCTCATCCTCCCAACCCAGTCCCCACCAGGTACTGCTGTCAGCTTCAACAGCATGCCACCTGTCGCTTTTGCTAAAAAGGCAGGGGTGAGGGGTTACACTATAATATAGGAAACAGTACAAGGAGTACAACTGAGATAGTTTAAAACATGATAGCAATAACATCGTAAACTTTGCAACAATAACATTTCTAAGGTTTAACAGTAAAGACGCAGGTCGGACCTTATTTCTATGTCACCTGCCTGACTGACCACTGTAAGAATTGAAATTAACAGGGCCGTTAATTGTGAAATGGGACAAATGAAATGTAATACGGCTCATCGACAATACATTTTCAAGAGTGTTCTTAGTTTGGGAACTGTCCTGGTTGACAAGATTAGCTTGAGCTGCAGCATTCATGTATTCATTTCAGGTTTCCGTTTTAGGTATGGCACTGTTTTTTACACTGGCTGTTTCAGTTAGACAACGTGAATTCTCTGCTTTATTCTGTTGCTGGATTACAGGAGCAGTGGTTTTGGCTTGTGGTCTGGACACAGTAATGTTTGTCTCATTACCACTTTGGATTGTGTTGCTTTGCTCAGCTGAACACGGAGCACTGTCTATTGGTATTGTAGGCATTTTGTTCTTTTGCTCTTTTTTTAGGACTGGACTGTGGTTTTGACAGAATGTCATACCACTTCTATGATCACGCTTAGTCAGTGTTTAACAGTGGACAAAAGAAATATGGAGCGATAGTCTGAATACTGCGAGGTGGGTGGGGTGGGTGGGAATTTGTGTGTAATCTGTACATTTGTTGCTCAATGATGATTTTTAATGTGGAAAACTATGGTACTGCGCAGGCATGTGTTGTTTTACACCAATAGAAAAAATTATATTTGGGTACCTGTTGTTTTGCCATGTTACAAGATGCAATTAAACAGTATTCGTGGGAATAACATAGAGAATAATGGATAGTAGCTAGTTAGGTAATTGAGGATTTATACACCCCGAGGGGTGGGATGCCACATAAACCCGAGAGCGAAGCGAGGTGTTATGAAGCATCCACCCCAGAGGAATGTATAAAATCCGAGTTTTAACTACTACCATCTTTATTTTGTATAATTGCTAGGATCGTTTTTCACCACAGCAATTATACAAAATAAATGTATGTATCTACAGAGTTGAGCCGACGACGTGTTGGAAAGCCCAGACTTAAGTGCGGTAGGTAGCTGTCCCTAAATGGAAGCAATGTTTATTTATTTATTTTTTTTTTAACTGTCATGATGGTTTGCTGTGCCGAGAGATGTTTTTTCTTTAAAAGAAAAAACTTACCACTGACGACTTCTGTCAGGGAACACTGTAGCACTGAGGCATCGCGACGGACGGTGTAGAAAAGGGGAAGTTCGTAGGTATGACAAAGAGAAGTAGAGAAACCAGGCACGTGAATGTCATTATAACCAGCTGGTTATAACACTGGAATTACAACCCGTTTCCTATGGGAAAAAAAAACTATAACCAGTTATTACAGTACATTTGTATCCAGTAGTTACTGTTTCTGTGAAATTTATTGCAGTCCCGTGTTCAGTACAGAAAGTGAAGAAGTTAACAAGCATTTGTCAATGCTGGATGTTCGCTACTGGTATTGCTGTTGTACTTGATCTAAGATGCAGATCCCCATGCTGGAAGACTAATATGGGCTGGGCTTGCGGGGAGGGCAATTACAGCATGGCGGCAACAGACATCAATGGACATTTTTCTTTTTACAGCGTTTATTTTTTTTTACCTTTTTTTAATTAAACTACAAGTGAGGGTTTTCTTTATTTCAGGTGGAGACTTTGGGGATTGGGCACCAACTGTCAGTGTTCCACAGCAGCCCCTCAGAAGCTCTGGGGTTTTACATGCTCTGTGGCACATTTTAAGGCTTACATAGAAGATAAAGCAAAGTTCTGTTGGGTCTCCCCGCACCCCTGACTCCAGGGAAAAAATATAATCCTATGGCTGATACCTAGAGACTGCAGCTGGGCCTGGCTGAGAGCAGGACCATTTCCATGATTTTACCAGGGAATTTTTTTTTTTCCTTCCTTTAAACAGAGAATATGGAAGACCTCCCCAAGAAATTGTTTAAATGGTAAGTGTTCAAATTTGCAAGTTGTTGCACTTTGAAGGGGTAAACTAAACTCCAGTTTTATAGGCAACCATTATTTAAAAATCAATACCAGACACAGTTTATTTGTTTGATCTCCCGTATACTAATGTGAACTGGTCACTTATTTACTACCCTATGTTCCATTTTCCACTCTATCAGCAGCCTACTATGGCATGTGTAACCTGACTGTGTGTGTGTGTGTGTGTGTGTGTGTGTGTGTGTGTGTTTGTGTGTAAAATGCTGGGGAGGGAAGGAGCAGGCAGGCTGAGAGCATGTTGAGATCAGCTAGCTGTGCTTTGTGAAAACAGCTGATTTATGAATCGTCCGTCGTCACATTGTTTTGAAGTCACGCACATTCATGCCTGAACAGTGTCATCATGAGACTTGCTGATTATTGGTCAAGCCCCTTGTAGACTCTCCAGCACTGGACCACTGTGACACATCTCTCAAAACCCTGTACATAGCAAATACTAATCGCCAAAAACATAAAAATTAGTACAAAACTGTAATCCCAGGTTTGATTGCCTATGCTCCAGACTAGACAAGTAGTCGACCCTGATTGCCTCGCTTAATGAGCTTTTCATGGGCCTGGGCTACTAACAAGGCCAAGGAAGGAGCAGCACTTCTTATCCACTTGTAAAATATGCTGTTAATGACTGTACAGTTGTGTTGGTCCTCCAGTACTGAAGGTCGCTACCCTTTCACATTTGTTTTTTCCATATAGATTTTTTTTTTTATCAGCTTTTTCTCCCTGTCCACATGCCCCAGGCATGTGCGCACATATGGAGGCACGTGTATGCCACGCCTTGGGGCACCATACCGCTACACTATCGTCTCCACCCATCAACACTACCTACCAGGCATCCACCCGGCAGGAGTGGAACTACGGGGGGGTGCCGATGACCACCCAGGGAGAGGAGAGCTGCCTTTCGGTTGCTCAATCCCGCTCCCCCCCATGCCAGCTCTCCAACGCACCCAAGGTCATTCCTGAACCCAAGTCGCCAGCAGCAGCAAAGGTAAGGCATCCAGCTCCTCATCCCTCAGCCGCCATCTAGCCAGCTTACCCTTTCACATTTGATACCAGGACTTCCTTGACTCAGTCAGAAGCTCTCCATATGGCAGTCATTGTGTACACAGTGCTGGACTGTTGAGACCCCTAGATGCTATAGTGGCTGGCCAGCTGATGCACTTCAAGATGATAGGAACAGTTTTGCACCTCTAGATGCCTTCCTGTTTTCCTTTTCATGTCTATCCAGGGTATTAAATAAGCTGAAAAAATTGACTAGCAGTTTTATGCATGGAAGTGCTAATTAGCTGTAAAAATGCATAACATGTGGCAGAGACTGGCAAAATAAAAAAAAAAAATAAAAAAGTTTTATTCATGTTGCCTACTGTGCCATGAACTCATTCAAAAAATGATTAGCAGTCCACTGCTACTCATTTCTAGAAATGGTTAGCATTACCCCGTTTTGCATCACGTTTTGTTATGCTATACCAGCTATTTAATACCGATATCCAAAATTCAGACAAGTTTCTACCTTTTTGTTAAATTAATAATTTATGTTTCGCTTTGTAACCACTCTCAATCCTTTTCTGCAGTCACTGCTCTCTTTTCATACTGCCTGAACATTCTATGGCATCAGTAACTCCATTTCGGTCACTCAGAGGAATCGCTTGAATGGTTCAAGTGATGTCATGGAATGTCTTAGAAATACTTAACAGGAAGAGCAGGAACTGCTGAGGAGAGTACAACTCTATGTAGATCTGAGGGCACTACAAAGCTGTATCATTTATCAAAACTGGTTAAAGCATAACTGGCATGGAAGGGAAAATGGGTAGG
Organism: Neoceratodus forsteri; assembly: GCA_016271365.2. Classification (NCBI taxonomy): domain Eukaryota; kingdom Metazoa; phylum Chordata; order Ceratodontiformes; family Ceratodontidae; genus Neoceratodus; species Neoceratodus forsteri. The sequence goes on along the minus strand of CM028130.1, from coordinate 956,904,760 downwards.
CAGGCAATTATATAAAATAATTATTTCCTATCTTCTTAAGATTAAATAGCCACAGTTTTTTTTTATGACTGTAGGCGGAGCCTAGAGCCATCTTGCTGTCAGTAGCTGGAAAAATGGAAGATCCCGGAACACATTTTTGGAGTTTTCAATGTATCCTTCCACAACTATAAATCACCATACCAGCTGAAATAAAATACTCCCTTCTTTCTGTTTATAGTGCTTGAGACAGAACTCCAAACTGCTTATCAGATGGCAAACTGAAACAGCTTGTTAAATATTGGTTGCCTATTAAACTGGAGATTTGTTTACCCTCTTCAAAATGCAACAACTTGCTCATTTAAATACTTTGCATTTAAACATTTTCTTGTTACTAATTTCAGTTGGGCAGGTATTGTCTTTCAAGAAAGATTCATACCTCATAAATGTCACCCTTTCCCAGCAATTTAAAAAGATTTACACTGTTTTTTTAACCTCTCAAGACACTATCTGATAAGATCCCATCTCAGACATATGCCAGGTCTTCTATGAACTATCCAAGCCTAAATATTTAGCAATCAGCAGTCATTTTTTATTATGTGTTTTGGGGGGAAAATATATTGAGCTACAGCAACCACACACACACACACACACACACACACACACTGTACACACCATCCTCATTGCCACAACAATTGTAATAAATACTGCATTCTAATATGTTATAAAACAATAAAGAAACGGTTTATGTCAGTGAACACAGTGAAGTTCAGTTTACAGTAGATTTCCTTTAAATACTTCTTATCCTATATTTTGCATCCTGGATAGCGCTGGGGAGATGCTATATCTCATTGTCATAGGGATCTTCATTTTACACGTTTGCACTGTATTTACTCAGGATGTCCCAGATTAGATGCAATATCTTGTTTTCAGTGGGGTCATGATTTTACCATTTTTTATAATGTAATAATATATGTATATGTAGATACATGTGTATAATTTATTCAGGGTAGCCTAGTCAAGATGTAAAATATTGTTTTCAGTGTGTTCTGATTTTACACAATGCAGCATAATATTCTGTAGATGTACAGCCTCACTGAAAATAAGATGTCATGTCTTCTGTGAACTATCCAGACTAGATATATAGCAATCAGCAGGCATATTCTATGAAAACACATTGTAATAATGTATAAAAGGAAGACCACATTGAAACTGCCCTCTCTGCAGATCTGCATTGTGCAAATTCATTAGAAATAATGGGTAAAAGCATTCCAAAAGTTCTCCACAGTCATATCGGCTCTGACCAGAGTTTGTTTTTAATGTTACAATTTTATTTGCCTAAGAGAGGTGGGGGAACAGGATGGCTCCGTGGAATGGTGGCAAGTTAAGGAACATTTCACCTCTAGGTCACGGGTTCAAATCCAGCACAGGTTGGTAGTGGTCGAAAGCCACTGTCACCTGAGGGCTGTTTAGTGGCTGCTGTGAAATGAGTTGTGGTGGTATCAGTCCAGTTCCCAGTGGGTAGAGTCCACATCACAAAAAAAAAAACACCAACACAACTGGCACTAACTGGTATCCTTGTTGGCAGTCTCACATGAGAGGCCAATAACTGAATAGCCATGGAGTCTAGACTACCCTCACCTACATGGTGGTCCCTCCATAGCAGGGTTGAGGCACACTAGTGGGTCAGTGTGGAGAAGCTTGCACTGTGATCGCTCATGCTGTACCTGTCATGTGATATATCGAGAATTCAAGTTTGTACTAGCATTGTTTCTTTTCCTTTTTTTACCTCCCTGACTGCGAGTTACTCTGGCTAGCACTGCCTGCACTTGCTACTACCTTAGTCTACAGTACCCATAGCAAACAGTCTCTCTGCTGTATATGTTGCAAATATGGTTAAAAGCACTGAACTGTGAAACAGCAGGCTGGACTCCCACTACAGCCACTGGCTAACTGGTTGACCATGAACAAGTCACCTGACTGCCTGTACTTCGAATCTCATATCTGTAACACTGGGTTGTAGCAAGAGCAGGTCTATCTTGGACAAATAATTTATTATTTATTTATTTATTTATTTATTTGCAGATTTTGTGTTTGGACTCTTAGTGACGTCACCGAGCATGGCAGTTTAAGCTTCTCGAGCTCCCTCGCAGCCCCGAGCAATCCAACCCCATCCACTTTACACAACCTGGCCAATCTAGCTAAAAAAAGAAGATTAGAGGCACTGATGGCAAACACAAGAAGCCAGTTGAAAGATTTTGCAGCATCTGTGGGAGAAAATTAAAAAAAAATAAATAAAAAGAAAATTTTGTTTAAGTCTTTTGGTAACCGGGTAGGGCCCACTAGGCACAAGTGCCTGTTTTCTGGGGTGACCTGGGAGCACTGGATAGATTTGAAGGGGACTGAGAGACAGGCCGAGATGGTGGGCCCAGACCAGGGAGCTTAGTGAGAAAGATCCATGGAAACACTCACCCACCCCAGACACCAGCTCAAACGAGGAAGAGGATGATGATTACTTCCAGACAACTGTGCAGAGAACTTCGAGGTCTGAGTAAAAAAATAGGAAGCTTTCAAGACGATCTATGAGAACTCCGGAAAGATCAACAGGCCCAGCAGCAACAGATATCAGAGCTGGAGCAGCATGTCACGAAGACCTCTTCTACTATAGATCTGCACAATGGAGTGCTTTTACAGCCCCATGACAGAGAAATATGGCTCCAGCAGAAATTGGAGGACCTCAAGAATCGACCAGGAGGATTAACATCTGCATCCATGGACTGCCTGAAGGTACAGAGTCGGGCAACATGTTGGTATTTGTGGAGAGCTTCTTATGGAGGTGCTGGGCCTGGGCTCAAATTATAAACTAGACATTATATGTGCACACCTTTTCCTGGTCCCCACCCACAGACCTGCAGGTGAGGCCGACTCAGTTATAGTGGTCTTTTGGACTACCGCATAAAAACAGACATTCTACAGAAAGCATGGGCAAGAAAGAAGTTATTTTCAGGGACACAAGGCTCTACTTCGAGCATGATTATGCCTCTTTCATTATGGACTGCAGACACGAAATGTTGGCAATTATGAAGAGGCTCAGGGAGACAGGTGTAAGGGCCAGACTAGATTATCCTGCCACCTTAAAAATCACCACAGATAGTGGGGTCCACTTATTGCAAACCCTGAATGAGGCTAAGAAATTCCTCAGCAAATGGGACATTAACGTGGACGAGCTGTTGGATCTGGGTACAGTAAAGGAGCTGGATCAAAAACATTGGTACCCCGTGGAAACGGCTGGGAGAAGACGAAGAGAGGCACCGGATGGGAGAGATTTGCAGCGCCCTCTTGACTGCCTGCAGGACCTGATCAGAGGAAACAGTGGTACTACCCACCCGCTCCCATAGAGAAAGGAGGTCGGTGATAAGAAGAAGCAAAGGCAGAGACAACAAAACTCCCAGGAATGTACTTCAGCAACTGTGAGCTCTCAATCTGATACCCCGGCTTGAATGTACCCGCAGCAAGTATAAGACTGCAAGTTCTTTTTATGACCGAGGGCATAATCTTTTCTTTCTTGGCTTCTTTGTAAAGGGTAACATGAGCTATGACCCAGAATGTTAAAAATACATTTAGCGATCTCCTCTAGAAACATAGAAACACAGAAGTTGACGGCAGATAAGGACTGCAAGGCCCATCCAGTCTGCCCATTTCTTTTTCTACCTTGTGAATGTGCTATCAGCCTTTGCTCTGTCAATGGCCTATCTATACATACCCATCTGTATTGCTCCCTTATGCCTATCCCATGCCTGTTTGAAGCCCTGCACTGTATTCATATCCACCACTTCCTGAGGTAGGCCGTTCCATGCATCCACCATCCTTTCTGTGAAAAAGAACTTCCTCACATTACCCCTTAATCAGCCTCCCTCTAATCTTATGATGTGTCCTCTTGTCCTGCTATTTTTCTTACATTGAAACATGTTAGATTCTTTCACCTTGTTAATGCCCTTAAGGTGTTTCAATGTTCCGATCATATCACCTCTCTGCCTCTTTTGCTCTAGGGTATACAATTTAAGCTACGTTGATCTGTCCTCATATATTTTCTGATGCAATCCCTGCACCATTTTGGTTGCTCTTCTCTGGACTGCCTCAATTTGGTTATTGTCCTTGTGACGGTGCGGCCTCCAGTACTGCACGCAGTACTCCAGATGGGGTCTAACCAGTGTCTTGTAAAGAGGGATTATTACCTCCTTCTTCTGACTTGTGGTACCCCCTACTAATACACTCCAACATCCCCCTAGCCTTACCTACTGCTTTAGTGGTCTGCTTGGATGATTTCAGGTCATCTGTGATGATTATGCCCAAGTGTCTTTCTTCCCTTGTGACTGCAAGCAACTCCCCTCCCAGCCTATAGGTGGCTACAGGGTTTCTCTTCCCTATGTGCATGATCATGCACTTCTTTGCGTTAAACCCCAGTTGCCACTGTTCCGACCATTTTGCCAGTTTATCCAGATCTCTTCCCATTCTGCCCACCCCATCTGGATCATCTACTCTGTTGCAGATCTTGGTGTCATCTGCAAACAGACAAACCTTACCCTCCAGTCCATCTGCAATGTCACTGATGAAGATATTGAAGAGGACTGGCCCCAGGACTGATCCCTGAGGTACCCCACTTGTGATTTGCATCTCTTCTGACTGTATACCGTTTACCACCACTTTCTGTTTTCTGCCCGTCAACCAGTTTGCCACCGGTTGACCAACCTGACCCACCCGAGCCTACCCAGCTTATTAATCAATCTTCTATGTGGAACAGTATCGAAAGCTTTGCTGAAGTCAAGGTAGGTGACATCAACTGCTCCCCCTTGGTCCACCACTCTGGTTACCCAAAGAAATCTATGAGATTAGTTTGACAGGACCTTCCTTTTGTAAACCCATGCTGTCTTGGATCCTGTGCTCCTATGGATTCGAGGTGTTGCACGATCCTTTCCTTAAGGAGTGCCTCCATAATCTCTAACGGGATACAGTGAAGTGGGGGGGCGGTCATTCTAGCCTCCTGGGGGGTGGTTGTCCTCCTTCTCTTCTTTTTCCTGAGAAGGATCTAGAGGGAAACAAGATAGGGATGATGTATTCATAGGGAAGGGCGAGGTGAGGTTGTCAGTAGGGCAGCAAACAAGTACTCCAGTCGAGAAGACACAAAGATGCATCAAGAAAAGGGAAAATGGGTGTAATAATAAAATACTACGGATAATCTCGACTCTTAAGGAGACTTGAGGTTATAAACCATCGGGGGGGGGGGCATGGGGGAAGGAGGACCTGTTAACACTTTTTGTCAAGTTGTTCTTTTTTCTTGGGAAGCCATGCTGAGACGGTAACGACCCACCTTTGCTACGAGGAGTCAGTGCGAGGCCCACATGTGGGTGCGGTGATATTCACTGCTCCAGCCCCCCTTTGAGACCACAAGGAGGGAAAGGGTGTCACTTTTGGAAGGGACTGTGTTCTCATTTGTTCTGTTTAACTGAAGTTTATAACAGCTGAAAGATTTTAAACAGCTGTTAATTATGGAATGTGTGTGTGTTGATAATAGGTTTAATTGGGGCTACGTTGCTGGGTTACATTGTCAAGCTGGTGGTGGGACACAGAAGGGAGTAGGAGGGGAGACCTTGGAGGGGGTGGGGGGCTGGAGCTGGGAAAGAAAAGAGGGAAAGCGAAACACCAGGATCACATAATGGCTTTATCCCTGATTACATACAATGTCAAAGGGCTGAATAGCCCGGACAAAAGAGCTAGAATCCTCCAGGAGTTAGCAGGCTAAAACCAGAAATGGTGTATCTACAGGAGACACACTTATCCGAGGGGAACATGGTAAACTTCAGCTGCTCATGGTTAGAGAAGTTTACACTTCATCTTGGCCTGAGCACCGTGATAGATGGGGCACAGCCATTTTGATCAGGAAAATGCGCCAGTGAAAGTGACAAAGGTGGTCCTGGATCAGAGAGGGAGATTTGTGAAGCTTAAGGCACAATACCTGGAATATAAATGCATACTACTGAATATTTATGCCCCAAATGACCTTAAGGAAAACCAGTCCTTTCTTAAGAAAACAATCCTGGATGCTATTTCGGACACAGAGGCAATGATTGGGGGGATTCTAATATGGTCGTGCAGCCACACTGAGATAGAAAGGGAAGGGGAGGGTCCTCACACTCAGCGGGCTTCTTGAAGAGGTTACTGGAGAAACTGGGGCTCTCGGACACTTGCCGAGTCAAGCACCCAGAGGGGGCTGATTATACCTTTTTTCTCACAGGTATCGCAGTTTTCTCCAGAACAGACATGTTTGTCCTGTCTGAGAAATATAAACGGAATATTCAACAGTGTGAGTTCTGCCGATGACTTGGACGGACCATGCTCCAGTTCTGCTGAGGTTGATTTTTCCCCTCACCCAGAAATTCAGTGTGGCACCTAAACATTGGGTTGCTAAACCAGGAACAGTTTCAGGAAGAGATTAAAGGGGAGATAGAAGACTTCTTGGTTTATAATCCCAAGGGAGATACCTCACTCTCGGTGAGATGGGATGCTTTAAAAGCAGTAGTTAGGGGGCCATAGTTGCTTACAGCTCCCGGCAGAAACAGCAGCAGCTCCGGCTTCAGAGGGAGACTGAAGCCGAGCTAGAGGAAGCAGATTTCCATTATAAATTGACTTTGCATCCAGAAGATAAGGCCCAGTGGTTGAGTAAGAAAAAGAAATTAAGAGTATTATTGGCCAGGCAGGTAGATGGTCTCCTGCGATGTACGAGTCAAAGATACTATGAGGGGGAAATAGAGCAGGCCATCTCCTGGCGATGGCCCTGAGGAAACAGATCACCTTGCGGGCGGTTACACAGATACAGGGAGAAGAAGAGGGAGTTAAGGTAATCGTAGACCCTTTGGGGATATCAGAAGCTTTTGCAAGGTTCTATGCAGAGTTGTACCCAAGGGACCACTCGGCCCCAGATGAGAAACAGATACAAAACTTTCTGGGGGGACTGGAGTTACCTGGATTGGGGGAAAGAGAAAGGGCCATACTTGAAGGGGACATTGGGGAACTAGAAGTACAAACATTGATAAATAAAATGAAGGTGGAGAAGTCACCTGGGTTAGATGGTCTACCTGTAGAATTTTACAAGAAATTTGGCTCGGAGCTACTCCCCCCAATGGTGGACTGCTTCCACCATGTACGGGGGAGGTGGGGAGATCCCTCCCTCATGGGAATTAGCACAAATTGCAGTATTACCCAAGGAGCGGAAGAATTCAGAGCTCTGCTCCTTGTACTGCCCGATTTCATTGTTAAATGTAGATATGAAAATATTTACAGGGGTCTTGGCAAGTCGTCTGCAATTGGTGGTACGGGGGTAGTTCACCCTGACCAAACAGACTTTGTGGCAGGGAGATTCTTATCAGATAACATAAGGGGATGTCTGAATATAATTTCATCACAAAGATGGGGAGGGAATTTGTATAGCGATAGCAATGGATGCCTAGAAGGCATTTGATAGAGTTAATTGGCTATTCTTACAAAAGACAATGGAGAAAATGAGATTTTGTCCCAAATTCTTAAAAATAATTCAAACCTTTACTCCCAATGGCCTAGGTCAGGTGAATGGGGTGAGCTTGGGATTCTTTAAGCTGGAAAGGAGCACTCATCAGGGTTGTCCCCTATCCCCCTGTTGTTTGCGCAGGACTGGAAACAGCTGGCCATGGCACTGCAGTGACTTAGGAATTGAGGTATTACAGTGGAGGGGCAGGAAGAAAACTAGCTCTGTATACGGATGACTCCATTTTCTTCCTGAGCCGCCCAGATGCCTCTGATGCCGAGGCTGCTGGCACTGCTTGGTTAATTTGGGGCCCTCCCTGGATACAAGATTAACTATGACAAATCTGAAGTCTTACAACTTCCGGTAGGGTCTCCTTCAATTTCTGACTAAGTTCCCGTTTAGTTGGGCCAGAAACAATCAGATTCGTTATCTGGGAATACAGGTCACTGCAGATTTGTTGAAGCTATTTGAGGCTAATTACAACAAACTGTGGGTAACAGCCGGGGGGACCCAGCACGATGGTCCTTATTAACACTTATGACCATAGGTAAAATAGATGCCATCAAGATGAATCTTTTACCTCTTCTTATTTGTTAACCTTCCCCTACTGATCCCTCCAGAGTATTGGAAAGAAATGATTACAGGGATTTATACGTTTGTATTGGGGGGGTAGACCTAGGATATCGAGGGCTACTCTTGTTCTTCCAAAGGAGCAGGGGGGGCTTGGGAATGCCGGATTGTAGAGCATACTATGCGTCTTGCCAGTTGCAGCCAGTTGGAACTTGGGCCCAGAGAAGAACGGACTCAGGATGGTATCAGATAGAAGAGATGGACAGTTTGGGGTTACCCTCTTCTTGTTGGCCCTCTCGGTCCCTGGAACACAGATTCTCACCTAACAGAAACCCTTGGTCCCAACATATGTTGCGGGTGCTTAGAGGGGCAGAGAGGGGTCTGGGAGCCCCGGGACTCTGGGTCCTCGGTCCTTAATTAGACACCATCCGGACTTTCTTCCCCCTTGGTTAGATTCGGGCTACGGGAGGTGGGACGGCAGGGGGTTGCGCCTTTTCTCCCAGTTCCGGAGGGAGGTCAGTACATGTCCTTTCAACAGATGAGGGACCGGTATGGACTACAGAAAAATGATTTTCATAGATACCTGCAAGTTAGGCATTTTGTGGGCTCGGGGGCCTGCTTGTCATCTCTTAGTAGACAAAGAACCTCTGTGTGCAAACACTGAGGCAAGGGTTACCCCAAAGGGCATTTGGCTGGGAAGCCAAGTTTCAAGAAAATACAAAATCACACATGCCCTCACAATGCAAAGCATCATGGTCTGCATATGCAAATCACCACAGAATGTTATGCTGGTCCAACTTTAAGCAAAATTGCATGGTGCAAAGGCCTCTCACAGGTGCAAGGTGCTAAACCCTGCACAAGTATATCAACAATGATATACAACATAATAAACTCAAATAGAACATAAATCCATAGGACTATATATTCGGACCCTAAATCACCCCGGGTTGAAGGTCAGAGGGATTTGAGAATATATGGGATGGTGAGACCAGGGACCTCATCCCCTAGAGAGTATTAGACAAGCCTGGGAGATGGAAACTCAAACCCGAATTGGAAGGGCAGACTGGCTCAGGAGACTGAAGCTAGGGTGGAGAGTGCCCTCATCACAAACATGGAGGGAATTCTACTGGAGGGTGACAGCCAGATTCTTTAGACCCCACCACCATCACAAAATATTTTCACACTACCAACTCGGATCAATGTTGGAGAAACTGCAGCCAGACTGGCTCTCACTGGCATGTTTTCTGGAGTTGCCCAGAACTGTCATCCTTTTGGCAAAGGGTAGGGATTTCAATATCAGAAATCATATTGACAGAAGCTGAATTCCAGCCCACACATTGGGTGTTGGGCACCCCAACCTGGTCAGACTCCACTGGTGGACAGGAAACTAGCCCTGATTTTGCAGCTGCAGTGCATAACTGCCCGCTGGTTGAGGCCTGGTTCCCCACCTGAAGGGAGTGAATAAACAGGGTTAATCAGATTATGGACATGGAATCCATTACAGCTAGTTTACATCTTCGGATGGAAACCTTCAGAAATATTTGAATAAATGGATTGCATGGAAGCAACCTGGCAACAGAATAATTTACTAATTTCCTGGATGGTGTCATGGGTAAGGGCAGGGTAACCCCAGAACATGGACGGATGGTTCCTTTCCCTGGCCTAGGTGCCTTATTGCTCCCCCAGGTTGTTGTTTTCTTTGGTAATCAAAGGTACTGGGTATGCCCTGCCCCTGCACCCTCATTATAAAGCCGGAACATCGACACAAGCAACATTGTTATTTTAGCCTCACAGTTTGTTTACCTAGTTTATGGAATGACTGTATATATGTATATGAGCTCACTTGTTCACAGCAGGAGTGAAATGACACAGCAAAGACACATACACAATTTTCTTTGTCTTGCAAACCTCTTTATTGTATTCTCCTTAAATAGGAAGAGAACCAGGACAATGGTGGACACTGGATGCAACAAAGAAAAAAAGAAACAAATATTTTTCCTGTTTTATTTTTTTCTTTTAATGGAATATGGACTATAAGTAATGTCACTCTGTAAATCATTTGTATGAATATAAATACAACAGAAATGAAGTTAAAATGAAAACCTGTAATGTGAAAGTGATGAGCAGTTTTGAAATAAACTCAAGTTTAAAAAAAAAAAAGATTTTGTGTTTTTTATTGTGTGTGTGTGAATGTAGTGCTTGTGAAAGCTGCTGGATTCTGGGCAAGGGAGAAAAGATAGGTCTATAGGCAAAACATGAATTAGGAGGGTGGGGTAGTTAGGTGAAGACAGACTGGTATTCAGCTCCAGATGGCAGGGGCAGCAGGAGGTAATGCTACAGAGAACAGAAGGCAGAGTGCGCCACAGAAAAATGGAATGGCTACTTCTGCTCATCCACAGCAAAGCGGCAGAACTATTCCCTCCCCATCCCAGCCAACATAGGAAGCTTTACCAGCAGTATATACTGAATAATAAGATGAGTAGAAGGGGGTCAGCCAGCGGCCAGCTGCAGTATGCTCAAGCCAGGCTCCAGTATTATTATGGCTCTCTTCCGATGTCCTCCCGGGGTTTTAACTGAAGTACCATATTATCGTGTCTTCCTTTCTTAAAGCACCAGTGTTTGTTCCTAGTGAAGACAAAGGTCTTCACTGGAATCTATTTTGTGTCACTGTATGACCCATTCCATCAGGTTTGTAAACCACTCTCATCACAGTATCATACTTAGTGTTTCAAATTATGGAGTAAGCTGTCACAAACTGCGTGTCCACCTCCCCCAGCACCCCTGTGGCTTGCCAAAGCTGTGTTTACAGCACGCTTAGCTTACCGCTCTCTCTTGCTCCAATGGTCTTATTACGGAGTGGAGCGCTGTTGGTTTCAATTCAGTTCAATTTAATGCCATCCGCACCGGCCAAGAGTACCTCTGCAGCCCTATTCCAGGTCAGAACCTCACACCGCTGCCTACGCTCAAACTCTACCCCCCCCTCCGCGTTCCCAAGGTATCCACCAAAATGGGTGAGAGAGCTCTATCCCCTGCTGCCCCCACACTATGGAACAAACTACCAGCTGGGCTTCGCTCCCTGGCTACCCACTGTCTATTCAAATCTTACCTCAAAGACTAGTTCCTAGTGGAGTCTAGCTGCCTGTGTTTCTCCAAATAGTTTCACCCCTAACAGCTGCTATACACCCAGACTCTGTTTCCTCACCGCCTCTCAGTATCCTGTAATCTGCCTCAGATTTTAACACTGTGTACCTCATGTTGCCTAATCCTATTGTTTTGTACTGATTGCTTTGCTCCTGCTCCACTATATCTGACTTGTCCTCAATGCACTGTTGTGCTTTACATTTCTGTATTTTGTACTTACTCAAAGTATTTTGTTCAATTTCCGCTCCGAGTTTAACACCTGTACCTTATGTTACAGAGGCATACTGTTTTGTCCTTGCTTCATTGCTCTGGCTCTATTGTGATTGACTTGTCCTTCATGCATTATTTGTACTTTGAATTCTGTATATTGTATTTTGTTCATTGTTACCTCCTGTGCCATTGCCATGGCCTGGGTCGTGCCTGAAAATGGTCCCTGGGATCAGTGTACTTACCCGGTTATCAAAGTCATAAATAAATAAATAAATTCACATGGCCCCTCACAGTGCCGACACATGACACGCTGGTAAGAAACTGTGACTTGGAGGGGAGAAGCTTTCCTGTGATGTCGGGGGTGACATGCACTGACTTCTAGCCAGTCACAGCACTGACCACCACCCCCAGCAGACCATGTTATGTTGGAGCGAGTGGTGCAGCCAGTCCACAAAGCGGCTTAAGACGCTCGCTCCACTCAGCGTCCCAAGCCGCTTGCTCCACTCAGCGTCCCCAACTTGGGAGGGGATCTGGAAGTGCCGTACCGATCAGCTTACCACGATTAAAAATGTGTGAGGGGCTGTGTGTAAAAATGTAAGCTAATGCACTTGGGGCACAAAAACCCAGGAAAAAGATATCAGCTGGGGGGAGGATACAGAATGCTCCAAACAGGAAATGGTCCTGGGGTTATCATCTCTGATGACCCCAACTTGGGTAGGGAGGCAGTGTGACACAGGCAAGAAAGGCAACTAGGATGATGAGATGCATAGGCAGGGGTATCACCAGCAGGAAAAGGAGGTCATAATGCCACTATACAGGACATTAGTGAGGCCACACCTCAAGTACTGTGTCCAGTTCTGGAGACCTTACCTATGAAAGGACATAGACAGGGTGGAGGCAGTTCAAAGGACGGCAACCAAGATGGTACAAGGATTATATCACAAACCCTACAAGGACAGGCTTAGAGACTTAAACATGTACTCCCTGGAAGAGAGGAGGGAGGGAAGAATATGATTGAGACACACAAGTACCATAAGGGGAGAAATAAGGTGCAGAAAAACATGATTTTTCACAGAAAAGATGCTCCAGGACTAGGGGACATGGGATGAAATTGGAGGGAGTGAGGTTCAGGGTGGAGGACAAGTGGAATGGCCTACCAGAATGATGGCAGGATTTAAGAATGTATAGGATAGACATAAGGGGATCCTGGAAGTCAGGGGAAGGAGACAACCTAGCTCAAAGGAAGAGTGAAGAAGCACATTACATACTGACAGGGTAGAATAGGACCCTGTCCCATTTGTTAAGAGAAAGTGTTTAAATGCAAGGGTATTTCCTTTCTTCTCTCTCTGTCTGGTTGCAAACCAAATTTTCCTGTGAGACTCGGACTTGATCAACCAGACAATCTCAAATTCTTGCCTCTCACTCTCTCTCAGTCCTCCCTTGCATATCTAGATCTGCTAAATAAAAATATGTGCAAATCACTGTATGGAAATGTAAATGAAATTGGGATCCCTTGTGTTTGGAAAATATATGACATTACTGTTGAAATATATATAATTATATTTTGAGATGACTGCAGAAAGCTATTGTAAACTCTAGAGGTTACCTGAGTGCAAATCTTCCAGCCTTTTGCAAAAGCTGCAGAAGGGGCCTCAGCTCGAAGCACACTGTATTCTAGCAGCTCCTGCCTGATATTTACAAAACCAGGATGCTTGCGAAGGATGGGGGTTGAAAGGACTTATAAGAGTTAAGCTGCAACTGCAAGAAAAAGAAGAAAAAGGGACACAGACTGAAGAAAAACTCTTACTTTATTTTGCCTTTGTAAATAAGTTATACTGAACAAGTTTATTTTTTATGATACTGCTAGTGTAAATAAATAATTTTTGGTGAATTCTACAACTGCTCCTGGTTATCCCTTTGCTTCCTGACCTGTGCCTCAACGACAATACTTACTTGTTCTGATCCTTGACAGACACTAAAGCCCCCTTTACATGCCGGGCTCTGTACCACAGCGAGCAATGCAGAGCAACAGGAATGTTACTTTTGTTGTCATCTAAAGGCAAGCCCAACTGCATCACAGGGGAGCGTTCCCTGCTTTTCTGGGTTTACCGCTACGTTCTGCACTGCATCATAGGACTGCATAGTCAAATCCCAGCACCCACACTGATCCAGGAGAGCCTCTCGTGAGAGACTCCTGGATTGCTTGTGAATGTGGCTTGGCTATATTGCAAGGATTCAAGACTAGATGTGGTTTGATTTTTGTTTTCTCAACAAAAAAATTGCACTACTCTTCACAAGACGTGCCACGACATACAGAACTTTGGTTTCACATCGCATCTAAAAAACGTTAACATGCAGGGGCTTACAGGTACTTTCAACTTTAAAGACAACTACGTTTTATGCATCGTAAAACTTCAGTACTGTCATCACCTAAGTGTTGCATGTGGCCCCTACCCCTAAACTGAACAAGCAAGGCTTGGGCACTCCACCAGCCAGAAAGTTAGCAGAAATGCCAGAAGAGCTACGGGACCGATGCAGGGCTGCTGGGTGTAGAGGCAAAAGGCAGCGGCAAGAGTGGAGCAAGCATTTACAAACCACTCCAATGTGAGTGGGGCTCCGTGTAAATGGGCCTTTAGTAATTAAACTCTCCCCTCTCTCTCTCTCTGTCCGTGATAGATCTACATTATCCACAGAGGTCAAAAAGGTCCCTCAATTAGTGTTACAATTGCATTTGAGCCTTGTGGAAGTGTCAGTGGTGTTATCTCAAAAAAACATTTCCACGAAGGCCAGTGACACCGTGTATCATGGTGCAACTATCTATGCTCTATGGACATTCATATATTACAGAAAAAAGGATAGTGCACAAAAAAAAGGTGAAGTGAAAATGTTATTGATACACTCACCACTCAGTGCTAATGCAAAATATAGGTTACTCAGCTGTAACTGCAGTTCTGCTAGTGAAATACAGTTCATGTCGGCCAGCCCGCCAGTGCAGCGATAACGCTACTACTTGTGACACCAGCGACCCAGGTTTGGTAGCGAGCCTGGGTTGCTGAAGGGATACCCGGGAAATCGAGCACCTGTAAAGCTGCTCTCCTTCTGCAGGGAGGGAGGTTGCATTCCCACTGCTATACCACCACCTGGGTGACCACAGGTGGAGGTGCAGTCGGGGCCAGAGTTACAATGAGGGGGGACGCTGGCGAGCATCTGCAGCAAAGGCTCTTCTCAGCATGCTTTTGTCTCCTTGGCCCTCCTTGCATGCCGGCATCTGCAGGGGTGGGACAAGAAAATGGAGAAATGCCCCCACCTGCACCTGGAAATGTGTCCTGGCGCCGGTGTCAGGAGGGATAAGGGGAGAAACTACAGTGTCCACTCCACTTGAGGTGGGGGGGGATAGAGGGGCCCCCCTCCACCCCACTCGGGGGGTAATATGAGCGCTTGAATGGATATGGGGCGGACACATGGGAGCGGAAGTCCTCTGTCCTCCAGTGCAGCCTGTGCAGTCACATTGGGGACCCTGAGGGAAGGAGCAGGGGTGGAGAAGAAGGGGACATAAACAGAAAGTGAAAAAAAAAAAAAGAAAAGAAATACAGTTCACATCTAGACTTTGGCAGTTCTGCTGGAGGTAGCTAACTCCATGGAAGTCTTGAAACTAATCTCCTCTACCACCTGGGTGGTATATCCTCTGGCTCCGTCCCATGACAGCACAGATCTTTTGTATGCTGGAAGCACAGATCTGGGTGCCACTTGCCACGGAATGGCGGGTAGGTTGAGTGGATGTGAACTATATACCATTAGCAAAACTACGATTACACAACAAAGGGGAGTACATCCCATCCTACCTGTTCAGGTAGAACATGGTTGTTGTGTTGTCTCTCTGGAGCTGCAAGACCTGACCCCGGATCAATGGAGCAAACTCTGTCAGAGCCAGACACGCTGCAGGGAGCTCCAGGTTGATGTGGTGACAGGACTCCCTGGGAGACCAGAAGCCATGGGCCTTGTGGTTTCCCAGGTGTGCTCCCCATTCCACCAAAGACGTGTCCATTGTGTGCGTGATGGATGGTACTAGGCAGAAATACAGATCCTTCAAAATGGTGTGGGTCCAGCCACCACTGGGTGGCATGCAACACTGGCAGGGTGACCCTGATCAGCTGGTCCAAGTCAGCTAGGTGCTGGACCACTGTTGGCCAACTCCCACTGTGTGGGCGCATCTGCCAAGAGCCCAACAGTTCATGCTGGTGGAGGATGCCATGTACTTCAGCAGCTGCAAGATGTCCAGGGCAAGGTGTAAGTGCCCAATACATTATGATCGGGCAAAGGAGGTACGATCTGATGCCCAGTCCACAGGGTGGTGGGTCTTGGCCCACAGGGAGTCTAGTTCTGCCCCGATTAACTTCATTACCTGTGAGAGGACCAGCTCGGACTTGGCTGGGTTGACCAGAAGGCCCAAGTCTCGACAGGTTTGGAGGGCCACATTCCTGGACCTCTCCACAACCTATCTGGACGGCCCAGCTATCAGCCAGTTGTCCAGGCAGATACAACCTGATGCCCTTGCTGCCGGATAGGCTGCCATGCACTGGTGAAGACCCTGGATGCAGATGAGGGACTGAATGGCATGACCTGAACCTGGTACAGGTTTTCCTCTGCACAAAACTGAAGGTACCAGCAGTGGGAAGGATGGGTTGGGATGTACAAGAACACATCCTGGAGGTCCAGGAAGCAGAACCATATGCCCTGCTCCAGAGATGGAATGATCTGATTCAGAATGACCATCTAGAACCTGCACTTCCTCACTGGATGGTTCAGATCATGCAGATTTAGTATGGGGCACCAACTCTCCCCCATCTGTTTCAGAACCAGAAAGTACCTGGACACATACCCTGAGTGGCCAGAGTGTATGGAACCAGAGTTACTGCCCACACTCTAACAGCTGAGTGATGTCAGCTCTTAATGTGAACAACATGTCATTCAACACCGGGACCCCTGAGGAGATGGTATGGCAGGACAGCCTTGAAATACGAAGGTAACCTTCTGCCCACCACTTTTAGGACCCACCAGTCTGAGGTAATGGCAAACCACTGTGGCAAGAAGTGATGTAACAGACACCCAACTGGGAGTTGGGAAAGGACTGGACGGGAGGAGGAAGACACCCACAACCCATCAGTGTGCAGCTCGGAGGGGCTCCAGCCATGGGGGCACCACCTCTGCCCCCTCCTTCTTTTTTGCCCCGGTCACCAAATCTGGACTTCAGACACCAGTGCTGAAACTTTCCCTACTGGGGCTGCTGCTGAAAGGAATAGTACTGAAAGACCTTCTTTTTAGGCTTCTGGGCCTTCTTACTCTTCTGGGATGAAGCCACGGAATCAAGGCTGGCAATGGACTTCTCAGTTCACATGTGATGTCCTTCCACCCCAGGGCCAAAGAGGTTGGTGACCAAAAAGCGACTCTACTCCTGTATCTGTGAGATGCATGTAGGTGTCTGTCATGTCCCTTCTCACTCTCCTCTTTTCTACAGTGTTTATGTTGAGGTCCTCAGTCTCCCCTCGTAGGACCTTTGATGTAACCCTTGCACCAGAGGCAGTGTATTATGCTCCAAAACCACTGTTTTAAAAATTATCAGACCCTTATTGGAATGTGAAAATACTTGTGATAAGGTTGTTTTCCAGACAAGGGCACCAGTTCTGGAAGGTTCTGAATGTATCCGAACAGGTTCTCCCATCCCTAGAGTTCCAAAACATACAGTATAGGAAAAGCTTTCTGCTGCTATAAATATGGTTTACTCTTTGCAATTCCCCATAGGAGAGGGGTGGATATATAAGTTCCTCCCAGTAAATGATTCTCACAAAACTTTACGATACTTTTTTTTGGAAGGACCTAACCACCTCCCTCATAGGAATTCAGCTTCTGGATGGTATTTTTAGGGCAACGTGTTACTGACCGCTCATAAAATGCAGCCTTCGCTAATGGACAATCGATAGCTAAAGCAATACTGTGTTGAACAGCTTGTCTTCACGCCCTTACTAAACCAATTATGGCTAATAGCTGAATGAACTACTACTGGGTGTTTCGGAGACATCTGCCAATTAACTCTTCCTCTGCCCATTGGAAATCAATGGTGTTGCACAACAGACTGTGATTTGGCACCAAACCAAAGAATACTGTGTGATTTATCACCAGGCTTGCTAGAG
The DNA here is from genome assembly GCA_016271365.2 of Neoceratodus forsteri. Lineage (NCBI taxonomy): Eukaryota > Metazoa > Chordata > Ceratodontiformes > Ceratodontidae > Neoceratodus > Neoceratodus forsteri. Next base: position 956,887,117 of record CM028130.1, on the reverse strand, counting down.
CGGCAAGCTGTACTGCTCTTGTTAGATCCCATAGACTTACTGCTGATTCCGATTTTCAAAAAGAAAACAAAGTATAATGAGGAACACAAAATTATTGAAGCTATTCTTTATCCATGTATTAAAGTTTCCCATTATGGGATCAGCTGTCCACATGATTTATGTCCCTAATATGTTTATGGACTCAGATGACTGAAAAAGCCTCGAGATAGTTTTCTGTTATGAAAGTGCTGCATTTTTAGTTTTTAAAAGACATAGTACAGGCTATGGGTGGGGTGGGGGTTAACCTGAAAAGTGATTAGTCTGCCCAGCTGTCTCACTCTACTACAGTAGGATGTTGTGTGATAATCCCATTTCTAAGCCCTTCATCCGGTCTACATTCACCACAATTTTCAATGGTGTCCAAATGTGGACAGAATAGAAAATACAGATAGCAAGCATTCAATTTTAAATGCCTGAATCCAGGCACAGTGCTAGGAAACCATGTTTTACATTTTTCATTCAACACATGCAACAAAACGAACTTATTTCTAACATCTAAATCAAATCATTCACTCACTCATTTAGTCCTGTTTATTAACAAAGGAGAGGTACTACAATGCTATTAAGCTATGACTCATTTTCTATGGCATCCTTAACCAATACTGCAGTACAGTGAGGTGAAGGAACATCCACTGCTGCAAAAAACAGTACAGCAAAAGGGAGGGGCATCCACAGCCAACACTGCAGTACAGTAAGAGGGTTGGGGCATTCACAGCCAACACAGCAGTATAGTAAGAGGTGAGGGGCATCCACAGCCAACACTGCAGTACAGTAAGAGGGGTGGGGCATTCACAGCCAACACAGCAGTACAGTAAGAGGGGAGGGGCATTCACAGCCAACATTGCAGTACAGTGAGAGGGAGGGGCCTCCACAACCAGCACAGCAGTACAGTAAGAGGGGATGGGCATTCGCAGCTAACACTGCAGTACTGTGAGAGGGAGGAGCATACACAGACAACACTGCAGTACAGTGAGAGGGAGAGGCATCCACAGCCACCACTGCAGTACAGTAAAAGGGAGGGGCATCCACAGCCAACACTGCAGTACAGTAAGAGGGGTGGGGCATCCACAGCCAACACAGCAGTACAGTAAGTGGGTGGGGCATCCACAGCCAACACAGCAGTACAGTAAGAGGGGAGGGGCATTCACAGCTAACACTGCAGTACTGTGATAGGGAGGGGCATACACAACCAACATTGCAGTACAGGGAGAGGGAGGGCATCCACAGCCAACATTGCAGTACAGTAAGAGGAAGGGGCATCCACAGCCAACACCATAGTATGGTAAGCAGGAGGGGCATCCACAGCCAACACCGCAGTACAGTAAGAGGGTGGGGCATCCACAGCCAACACTGCAGTAAAGTGAGAGGAAGGGCATTCACAGCCAACATTACAGTACAGTAAGTGGGTGGCGCAGTGCAGGAAGTGGAGGGCATCCTCAGCCAATGTCTCAGTACAGTAAGAGGGTGGGGCATCCACAGTCAACACTGCAGTACAGTAAAGGAAGGGCATCCACAGGCAACACTGCAGTACAATAAGCGGGAGGGGGATTCACAGCAAACACTGCAGTACAGTAGCCGGTTGGGGCATTCACACCCAACACTGCAGTACTAAGTGGGAGGGGCATTCACAGCCGACACTGTAGCATAGTAACTGGGAGGGGCATTCACAGCCAACACTGCATTGCAGTAAGTGCCGCGGGAGGGGCATCCATAACCAGCACTGCAGTACAGTAAGGGGGAGGGGCATCCACAGCAAACAATGCAGTGCAGTAAGGGATGGCGCATCAACAGCCTTTACTGCAGTACAGTAAGGGGAGAACATCAAGAGCAAACACTGCATTGCAATAACGGGAGGGTTTTCCACACTGAAGGTGCCATCATTTGGATGATACTGTAAAATGGGGCCATTTTGCACATCTCTGGTTACTGCGCAGATGACACTGAAGTGCTTTCTGTAATGGTCAGTCAGCCTTCCATATATGAATGAGCCCATACTGTAACTAGGTTGTATGCTCTATCTGGGCACCCTCTTCAAAGGGACTAAACTTCCTATCTGGGTGACTCATCCACTGTGTTTTGTGGTCCACCTTATCTGGGTGGCACCTTCATTATAGGTGGTAACTCTCCCTTGCTGGGTAACACCTTTGAGAACTGCCCCCCCCCCACGGTATACTCCGCATCCATATCTTGGGTGGCATCTTACTGCTGAAGTTCACTCCGAGGATGGGGGGGTGACTAGCAGGATGCCTCGGTGTCAGTGCTGGCACCGGGCCTAATTTCATGTCTTCATAACTGACGTTGCAGAGAAGCTGGAAAGAATGTCTGCCTCTTTGCGGATAACGGCAAAATCTGCAACAGAGGTAGACACTCCGGGGGTGTATGGAAAGGAAGAGCAAAACCTTGAGAAAACTAAAGGAGTGGTCAAGGGTATGGCAGCTGGGTTCGAATGTGAAAAAATGCAAAATAATGCACTTAGGGCACACTACAAGTTCAAAGTACGAACTAGGTGGAGCAGTATTGCTGACCACCAAGCAGGAAACAAACCCGGTGGTAATCATATCAGATGACCTAAAGGTGGCCAGGCAGCACATCAAGGCAGTAGGAAGGGCTAGTGGGATGCTGGGGTGCATAGGGAGGAGTATTATCAGCAGCAGAAAGAGGGAGGTGGTGTTGCCTCTGTATGGATCACTGGTAAGACCCCACCTAGAATACTGTGTCTTGTTCTACAGACCACATCTCTGGAAGGACAGAGACAGAGTGGAGGCGGTCCAGAGGAGGGCAACTAAAATGGTGCAGGGTCTGTATCAAAAGCCCTATGAGGAGAGACTAAAGGACCTCAGTATATATACACCCTGGAACAGAAAAGAGGGAGGGGGGGATATGATAGAGATCTTTAAATACCTCTCAGTGGTAAACAAGGTACAGGAGGAAGTATTTTTCAGAAGAAAAGATGCTCAAGAAGAAGGGGACATGCTATGAAGCTGGACGTGGGTACGTTCAGGAGAAATGTGAAAAGTACTGTTTCACAGAAAGAGTGGGATTCCTGGAACAACCTTCCAGTGGAGGTGGTGGGGGCGAAAATAGTGGTGGGGTTCAAGAATGCATAGGATAAGCACAAGGATCATAGTGGAAAGGAAGGGGGGAGGGAGAAAAAAAGTACAGTTACGTAAGAACTTACCGTAACAGCAGATCTTCGAGAGAGGCTCTGCAGTAGGTAATCCCCTTGAGGACTGCACCCCCCTGGCATCAGGACCACACAGAAACTTTAGCTAGCAGTGTCTGATGGGGATCACCCACCCGATGTCACGTGACTGACGTCAACATGACATTATATAGTGGGCAGTCCCCACACCCGCCTTCCAGTTCTCCTGCCAGAGACCTCCTCCGAGGAGCAACAAGAGAGAGATGAAAAAGAGACTCCTGGAACCAAATGAGCTCATACAGAAAGAGCAGCAAAGAAACCTGGGGGAAGGAGGGAAGGAAATTGGTTATCTATTGCAGGAGCCTCTCTCGAAGATCTACTGTTACGGTAAGTTCTTACATAACTGTACTATCTTACTTCGAGAGGGCTCTTGCAGTAGGTAATCACTTTAAGGACTGAGTCCCAAGCAGTGTGAATCAGAAGGAACTGAAACATGGGGAGGCAGGAAATGTCTGCAGAAAAGCAGAGAGTTTAGGAACAGGAGGCCTTGGAGGACAGCTAAGCCAGCCCTGCGCCTAGAGGCTGGTGAAAGTGTGGACAGAGCTCCAAGTGCCCACTGTACAGATGTCAGCGGCAGACACATTCCTGAAACAAGCAGTAGAAGCAGCCATGCTTCTGGCAGAATGCCCCTTAACTTCCCCCGGGAGGGTTTTACAGTTTGCCAACCATATGGATAAACACTGTTTGAAAACTGCCACTCCCTCTCTCTTGGGTGCAAAAGAAAAAAAAGTTGGTACATTTTCCAGACAGACTTGGTTCTGTTGGTATAACGCAAGATTCTGTGAACATCTAAGGTATACAGAATAGCCTACCCAATTGGAATGCTCAGGGTAATACACTGGAAGTTGAATAGACTGGTTCAACATGAACTCAGAAACCAGCTTTGGTAAGAACTGAGGATTAGTATGCAGAGCCATCCGGTCTCTGTGAAAAATTAAGTAAGGCTCCTTACACATCAGGGCCTGAAGCTTGCAAATCCTTCGAGCAGAAGTGACTGCAACTAAAAAGGGCACTATGATAAATAGCGCATACTACAACTACCAGCCGGTTCAAAAGGTGGCAAGGTAAGTTATTCCAAAATAAAACTGAGATCTCAAGGTGGTGTGGGACTGCACACTGGAGGTTTCAGGTGGAGTATCCCTTTCAGGAAGGTTTTGGAAACCTCCAACTGAGTCACAGCTCTACCCTCCACTAAGGTGTGGTAGGCAGACAGGTGAACCTTCAGCGAAGAGTAACTCGGACCCAGGTCAGAGAGGTGTAGTAGAATACTCCATGACCTGAGAGCAGGGGCATGAAAAGAAGTCCCAACCCTTGAAATGACCCAAATGGAGAAATGCTTCCATTTCATGGCATATGTCGTCCTCATAGAAGGCTTTCTGGTCTCTAAGGACCTGAGCCACTCTGGAGGAAACTCCATAGCGTGAAGCACCTATGTCATGAGGTGCCACGTGTGAAGTGAAGGGACTTCAGCCCTGGATGTACCAGTGCCCTCTCCTGAGTCAGGAGATTGTGTAGCGGCAGGGGGACCGGAGGTTCCACTGCAAGCTGCTGAAGAAGCAGAAATCATATTTAGTGAGGCCAATATGGGGCAATCAAAATCATGTTAGCCCCCTCTGCTTGAAGCTTGAGCAGCACCCTCTGCAGAACTGAAAAGAGAGGGAAGGCATACAAAAATCTCCCTGTCCAGCAGAGAGATAGCACATCTCACCAGAGAGCACCATGCCAATGAGCAAGTGAGCAAAACCTGGGTAGTTTTGCGTTGTACGGTCGAGCAAACAGATCTAGGTCTGGATGATCCCATAAGTCGAAAATGTGTTCGACCACCTTGCCTGAGCTCCCATTCATGGGCTCTTACTCTGGTGCAGCTGAGACTGTCCACTAGGATGTTTTGCACGCCCAGAACGTGAGCAGCTGTGAGGTGAACTCGATGCAGAACTGCCCAATTCCACACCTGCATCGCCTCCCTGCAGAGGGGTACGAGCAAGTGCCACCTTGCTTGTTGAGGTACCACACTACACACATATTGTTAGACTGGACTAATAGTGGGCCCTCGTAAAGCAAATGCTGGAAGGCGTGAAGAGCATACAGCACTGCCCTCATCTTCAGCACGTTTATGTGCAGGGAGAGCTCTGACTGAGACCACAGCCCTTGAGTCCTATGGTTCTCCAAGTGAGCACCCCAGCCCATCCCCATGTCTGTAGTTGGGTTTGGGTGGGAGGAGGAAAGGAAAGGAACCCACTTGGTGAGGTTGTTGAGAGCCTGCCACCATAGAAGATCCCTGCATTGAACTAGAGACTGTGACCATGTGGTCTACTAGGTCGTCTGACCTCTGATCCCACTCGTTCTAGGTGTCCAGTGAGAAATGCATGTGGAGCCTGGTTAGAGGGACAGTGGGAATGGCCGCTGCCATAAGGCCAATGAGTCGGAGAACCGACCTGGTCATAACCCGCCTGCTGGAGGCTACTAGATGAGACTGTTTCTGCAACATTTCCGCCCTGTCCAAAGGGAGGAAAGCCATACCCTGGGCCATATCCAGCACTGCTCCAACAAACTGGAGGTGTTGGGAAGGGGCAAGTTGGGACTGGGGATGACTGACAGAAATCCCCACTTGCACAAAAAGGGCCAGGGCAGCCAAGAGAGAAAGTTCCAACTGCTCCCTCGACAGGGCTGACAGAAGCTAGCCGTTGAGGTGAGGGAACACATAGTGGCCCTGGTGCCTCAGGGCCACCTCCACTACTGCAAAACACTTGGTAAAAACCTGGGGTGCCGAGGACAGGCCAAAGGGGAGGGCTTTGAACTGATAACGCTCCCCTTGAAAGGTGAACCTGAGGTAGCAGCGATGGGCCTGAAAAACTGTGATATGCAGGTAGGCATCCTGTATATCCAAGGCACAGAGTCACTGTCCCTTGTGCAGGAGGGGCAGCAGACCTGGGAGGGTCAATATTCAAAACCGTTTGTACTCTGTGGACAGGTTTACAGCACTGAGGTCCAAGATGGAATGCAAATCTCTAGTCTTCTTAGGGACCCGGAAGAAGTGGGAGTAATATCACTTTCCTACCTGGTTTGACGGAACGGACTCTATTGCCTCCTTTTGCAGAAGAGCCTCGATTTCTTCCTGTAAGAGGGGAATGTGCACCTTTGGATAATGAGACACCCCTGGAGGCTTTTCTGGAGGGTTCTCAAGAAACTCTAGAGCATGACCCTCTCTGATCAACTGAAGGACCCACAAGTCTGAGGTGACTGCCTCCCACTCCAGCAGATGACTGGCGAACCTTCAGCCCACACACTCCGCCAACAGAAGGGGGGGGGGGCAGGCTGTGAGTCAAGAGACGGAGGGAGGGATGGGGAGAGCTGCCCCAGAGGCTCTCTGAGCTTTGGCTGAAGGGGTGGCTGCAGCTGAAGGTGCCCGATGCCTGGTCTGGCTGTATGCTGCTGTTTCATCTGCCACTTGGTCTGGTGATGAAATGGCTGTTTGGCCTTGGATCTAGGGTGGTACATGCTGTAAACTGATCTCAGGGCCTTACCCTTATCCTGGAGGCTGGTAATAATATCCTGGGCATCCCCCTAAAACAGGACAGAACCCCTGAAGGGGGCATCCCGAATAGCCACCTGGACATCGGGTGCCAAGCTTGACACCCTGAGCTAGGAAAATCTCCTGAGACAGACAGCCGTAGTGGTGACCTTGGCTGAGGAGTCCACCGCATCATAGGTGGCCCTCAGGGAGTGAAGACAGGTGACTGACTGACCGGATAGTGTCAGCCAATATAGTCTTGGATTCTGAGTCCGGCATAGCCTCAATGACGGGCTCCAACTGGTGGAACAGTGACTTCTGATACACCAGCATGTGTGCCACGTAGTTAAGGGCATGCATGGCGAGTGGAAGAAGAATAAAACTTTCTCTCAAGCTGATCAAGCTGCCTCGACTCCCTGTTAAGAGGGAGGTTCGCGTGCCTGGGCTTGGTGAACCTATCGTGGGCCACTGTAATTACTACCGAGTCAGCCTTAGGGTGGACACTGAGGTGATCCTTTCCCTCAGGAGTCCTGTAGGTCCTGTTAGCCTTCTTTGCCACAGTCGGAATAGAGGAAGGCATCATTCACATAGTGGAGGCCAAATCCTTGTTAGGCTCCAACCACGGAGGTGTGAGGACGGGAGCAGTCTCCTGGATGTCCAAGTGCTCAGCAAGTCTCTGATGTTTGGGGTCCTGAGCATCGGATTTCCATCCGTAGATGTCCGCAATCTGTTTCAAGTGGTCTGCAAAAGAAGGGTCCTCCAGAGGTGATTTGGGGTACTCCTTCGACTTAGGTTCCTCCATAGGGGAGTCTCAAACCCCAAAACCAAAGAGGAAGACCCGGACTCGGATTCTGAGTCCTAGGAGTCTAACGGACCAATGTCTGGGTGATAGTCCTCCTGAGTCCTACAAGGAACACTACCCAATATTAGGGCCGACGGAGGAGCTTTCGTCAGGCCCGACATAGACTGGCATGGTTCCAGTGGGGAAGCAGACTTGGGAGTCTGACCAAGAAGAACTGGGGGGGGGGGTAGTTCTCACCTGGTGCCAGCTGTCCAGCTCTGAGACAAGCTGAGATCTGGTCTTGGACCACCAAGACTGGAGAACGCCCTAAAATCCGCCTGGGGTTGGGGAGAAGGATGTGGTGACTGGTAAACCACCTGGAACCCCGAAGGGTACCCATTGTTGGGTATCCGGCATATGAAACCCATCGCCACAGCCTGATGTCAGCAGAATGGTTGAACAGTTGTCGGGGGGTCAACGACTGGCTTATTGACCTTGGCTGGTGGGCACCAGAGTCCCTGGAGCCTGACTTATCGGCCTGGGCCGGTGTTCGTCGGAGGGTCCAATGCATGGCTTATCAGCCCCGCCAGCCTGCTTAGACCCGGTGGTGGAGAGGGTTCTAAAGGAGGCGGAAACCTTAGACTCGGCTGAGGCGCCCACGGCCACCATAACCAGTGGCGTCAGGGGAACCAAGGGCTGCTCCTGGGAAGGTGGGGCAGACATGGAGGTAGTGGCGGTCTTCCCAGAGAAAGTGGGCCGCTGATCACCCAAGGGGCCAGAGGGCAGCTGCGGGTGAGGGTGGACCGTTCCTGGTCCGGATACTTCTCTTTGTCCCTCTTCTTCTTATGTTTGTGGGAGTCAGTTGGCGAGGAAGAAGCACTCCTTAATTTTTGCAGCTCTTTTTCCACGGATGCCATCTTTTTCAGAAGATGGGCTTCAAGAGCCTGCTGGTGACACTTCCATGTGGCCTGGTTGAAGCTGGAACAGGCCTCACAATCCTCAGCCTTGTGCTCTGGATCTAAACAGAAGAGACAGAGGGGAATGAGAGTCTTTGTGTGGTAGCTGCGTGCCGCAAGAATCACACTTATTTTTAGGCAACTCGATGGAAGACGGCAAAGACATGCACAAAATAGAAAGTTTTCACAGAAAAACTAGAAAAAATAGATACTCACCTGAAAAAGGCATTCGAACTGCAGCGACAATCACCACGTGGTCCAATGTGCTCATGTCGACGGCGGCAAAGAACTGGAAGGTGGTGGGAAAGAACTGGAATGCACAAAATAGAAAGTTTTCACAGAAAAACTAGAAAAAATGGATACTCACCTGAAAAAGGCATTCAAACTGCAGTGACAATCACCACGTGGTCCAATGTGCTCAGGTCGACGGCGGGAAAGAACTGGAAGGTGGCGGGAAAGAACTGGAAGGCGGGTGTGGGGACCACTGACGTCAGTCAGGTGATGGGTGGGCGGTCCCCCTGTCAGACACTGCTAGCTAAAGTTTCCATGTGGTCCTGATGCCAGGGGGCGCAGTCCTCAAGATGGTTACCTACAGCAAGAGCCCTCTCGAAGTAAGAGCTGTAGATCAGGCATGGTCTGCAGCAATAGTGTGGGTAGGGAGAAATAGGCAGACTGGATGGGCCAACTGGCCCTTATCTGTCATCAAATTCTATGTTTCTATATCTATGTTTCTAGGTTGAGTTTTCCTAGGCACCTCCTTGTGAACATAACCCTCTCTGACTACACAAATTTAAACTGGATGAAACTGATGAAAATTAATATCGTAGTATGCTAAATAAATTGGACACATTGAAAATGTGGCTTACTCATTCAAACCAAGATGTTGACTGAAACCTGGCTTAAAAATTCTACTGACTCAATGTAACTTCTATAACCGACTTTAAGCTGTATCTGCTAAATAGGGCAGCTACAGGAGGAGGAACTGTACTATACATCAAAAATAGACTCTCCTCACGGCCCCCGTCATAGTGTCAAGGCGACCGCTCATGACGCCAACATCCTGGGTTCAGGAATGGACCTGGGAGTCAGAGGGACAGCCGAGTGGAGAAGGATAGAGCGCCCAAGGGGCGGTTCTCCTTTTACTGGGGGAGTGTCAGGCCTGTTGGTGACCTCTGGCAGAGGCCAGGGGAATCGCGGGGAGCCAGCACAGACGCTGGCGGCACTGCATGCCCCACCTTCCAGGGGATCATAGCAAAAATACCTCTGGTCCCCAAGGGTATGCCGCGCTGCTTCACCGCTGCTCCCGCTGCCACCAGTGTCCACTGGGGCTCACACTCCTGTGGGTCCGCCCTGGGGGTAAGGCAGGGCTTGATACCACTAACCGCTGAGGGGATGCCCACCCAGGGGTAAGCCCAGGCATGGTGGGTCGGTGTGCAGGGCAGAGGCTGAGCTCAATTTGGGGCGCAAAAAAAAAACTCCTCCTCCACTGCTTTTCTCTCACAGACAGCTGAATCTGAATGTTTGGTAGTGACTACAGCCCTATCTAAATCACAGTCCAATAATGTGGTTGGCTACAATTGTCCACCCTCGCATGGTACAGAAATTATGGATCTTTTATCCAAGGTCATCTGTGCTGACAATGAAAGTATAGTTTTCAGTGACCTAACGTTTGACTATCTCACATCAAAATCAGCCAACCTAAAAGTTGTATATGACGTACTCAGTTGGTCTCTGGACGTACTAGGTCTAACCGTAAAAATCCATCAAATGCTTCAATTCAGGATGTTATTCTCACTAACAGACCAGAGAAAATTAAGGTCAAGCAGCTGGTCCAGTGGAGTGGCAGTAGCGCTACCGCCCACCATCCGCGACCCAGGATTGGGGTGATCTCAGGTTGATAGGTGCTGGCCGTGGGGATAGGATGAAGCATCCATAGGACTGCTCTCCTCTCCTGGGGAGGCTTGCCACTTCTGCCAAATGATTACCACCAGGTGGAGGCCTGGTGGCAGTCTTGAACCTGCAGCGAAAACAGAGGTAGGGTGCTGCGGGACTCCACAATGTGTACATGCCTCCACACATGCACTAGATTGGCACACCCCAGCAATGGGATCGGGAAAACCAGGAGGAAAATACGGAGAGGCAGGTGATCATAATGCTCTGCACACCGAGCCCTCACCCACATCACCACCACGGCAAACTTGCCAGCTGTTACTCAATTTGGACTTGGGGGGGGGGGGTGCACCCCTCCAACACCCCGCCATAGGGGGAAGCCATTGGGGATTCCAGCCAATCACGGTAAGCCTGGGAAAGGTGTTGGATGGTGGGGGTTGGGGTTAGTATAACAGGCAGATGGGAGCCCTAGCCTGCCTCAGCCATGGTATATAAATAAAACATGGAATGAAGAAAATTACTGTCACTACTATTTTTGACAATTAATTTAGTGACCATTTCACAGCAGCATGCATCAGAGGAACAAAAAAGTTATTCAATAAGCCTACCTTCACATACACATGTCACTTTTCTCACTTTATTTAATCAAACTTCACAAATCATCAGCCGTCCATTAGGTGGCTGGACCTTTGTCTTGCCCTATCAGTTAATACAGCAGCTGCAATCTTTAACTAGCAAATTCTGAATGTAATAAGCCTCCACGCACCCCTGGTACAGGGCAGGGCCAGAGAGAAAAATGTTCCCTGTTTCAAACATGAACTACAGCAAGCCCATAAAGATAGAGATACTCAGTCGGTAAAGGCCAGAACAACTAAAACGCCATCTGACAGGATGCCTTTCAGGCAGAAAAGGAAACCTTATGTACTTCACCAATTTGCTCTGCTAGGGCATCTTACTATTTGCCTTACTGAAGGAATATAAACAAGCATTTGTCAATGCTGAATGTTGCGTACTTGTATTTGCAGTTTAGGTATTTGGCACTGATAGTGCAGAGGCAGTAATGAACTAACTAATAAATTAGTGAAATTGTCATGATTTCATACGTCTCCTTACTGAATATAGTTAGCAGCACTGAGACTAGAGTGTTGAAGTCTTGCTCTCCCCAGTTTGGCATTGCAACACCAGTCAAGTTGCGACCATTGCACGTCTGTGGGCCCAGGGAGAAAATCTGGGAGGAAAACCACCCCAGGGGGCAGGATGAACTATTGACCCTCTGCACCCTGCAACGCTTCAGGCCGGCAACCATTACTTCCTGGGTACCCAGTGAGGTTAACTGGATTGACCAGGGGACTGAATGTTCTTTTTTGATGTTGTTCGGTTGTTTGATTTGCATTGTGAACTTTTTGACCTTTATGATATGTAATTAACATTTTGACACTTTCTGATCCCAACTGGTTGTGCTCTCGACTAATGTACCCTTATCTTGTCTTCCGAGTACTGGCACATAATCCTTTAATGCACACCCTGTCCTGGCTTATTGCTTCCTTAGTGCTGCCACCTGCACAGACCTTTGACATACTGGCCCAGATATTCAAACTGCACCAGGCTGTGGCGCAAGCCTGGGCGCAGCTCAAATTTGTTGCGTAGGGGTGTGGCCAGGGCGATATTCAACGGAGTTGTGCTATGGCGCAACTGCTTTGAATATCGCATCCTGGCCACCCCCACTGTGCATGGCGCAGTGGCACTGTGCCAGTGCAGGTGGTCAGAGTGGAGCATTGAGATGCGGTGGTGCAAGTGCCATTGCGCCATGGACAGCACCTGCGATATTCAAAGGGGGACATGCAAATGGGGCCATAATTTATGCAAGGCAGGCGGGGGGCCATTTGCATCTGATTACGGCCCCATTTGCATGCCATTAGCATGGAGGTGCGCTGATCCCCGACGACTTGCGCCCTGCCAGGCAGCAGCCGTCGGGGACCGACGCCCCCTGCAACCCGATCGCGGGATGTCCCGTAAGGGACAAAGAATGTCCCTTATTCATGCTGGTCCAGTGGACCGCACAGAGCCCGATCACAGGCATCAGACACCCCCACCCCCAAAGTTCAATATCCCTAGTGGTCCAGTGGACCGCGATGAGCCCGATCGCGGACATCAGACATGTCCGATATCCCTGGTGGTCCAGTGGACTGCGATGAGCCTGATCGCGGGCATCAGACCCCCCCCAAAGTCCAATATCCCTGGTGGTCCAGTGGACCGCGATGAGCCCGATCGCGGGCGGCATTCCTCACCCCCACCCAAGTCCGATATCCTTGGTGATCTAGTGGACCCCCCACCCCAGCCGCCCACACCCATTGGCTCATGCTCTGAATCAATGGGCGTGCAGCCCTACCGAGCTGTCAGTCGGCGGGCGGCAGGGGTGCTGCTGCCCGCCGGCTGATGGGGCTCAGTGGGCGGGGGGGATGACTAATGCCTGCGATCGGGGCATGGGGGGGCGCCGCCAGGTGCGGCGGGAACAGGTGATGGCCACCCACAGGTGGCAGCTGCTGTGTTGTGGCCTGCAATGCGGCAGCTCACCTGTGGGTGGCCCTCGACTTGTTCCTTTTTTTTTATGCGTAACTTTGTGCAGGCGCAGATAGGGGTTGTGCCTGCATAACTCTGCACGGCCTGGGCTGAATATCGGGCTGTGCAGGTTATGCACAGGCACGCCCCCCACCTGTGCCTGTGACATTACTGATGCGCCCTGGCGACCGGGATTTGTGTGGTGCACTTTTCCCTTTAAATATCGCACAGGCAAGATTAGTGGGTTGCATGGCGCAACACCATTGCACCATGCGCAACCCTTTTGAATATCTGGGCCACTATGTGTAAGCAACGTAAAAAGAGAGATCTACATGGTATTGAACCTGACTCAACTACATTTCCTCTGAAACTGCTTACTGCACTAGTAATATTTTTTGTGACTACGTGTATTGTAAATGAGCACCTGTGCTCAAAGATACTCTCCGAAGTATTCAATAACTAACTCAATAAATATAGGACTGTGTGTGACAGCTGAGCAGTATGGTTGACAAGTAAACTGGGCAACACTTACAGTGGTAGGGCAGTGGACACAACCGCGTATGAATGTCTATCCTTCCCAAAGTGGGGCCACCGAGCAGTTTGCTGTAGTATTTAACAGCTATAGGCATCTTTAATCAAGCATGTTTTCCTCAGAAATATGATGCATTTTTAACCTTTTTTAAATTATGTGCTTTTGTGTTAGTCATGGCCGCCGCCTTGCAGCCTACTCTCCTCAGCCCAGTGGCCAACTCTGGTCCTACATCTGTGCAGCTTCTGACTTGTTACCCTCGCCACCCTACAATCCCTCCTGGCTTCATTCCACCAATCTGCCCGCACCCACCTGTGACTTTGCTATCGTCAGTAATGGCAAATCGTCCCCGGAGCAATCAACAATATTCACGCCCCTTGCCCCCTGTCAACAGCTGACTCTTTGGTACCGCCAATCAGGAGGCAGTAACTCCCGGCAACGTATTAAACTAAACAATATGTTACAGTATTGACACACTGTTTACTGCTTGTTTGAATGAATTACATGTCAACCTCAGCCACTTGCTCTTTGCTTATCAATGAAATGTACTCTTACAGTGTTGATAAACATTGCAAACCTAAACACTGAAAACCAGTAAATTATATAAAATAAGACGTGCACATATGTATCATTCATTTTTGTCGCACACCATCAGTGTGTGTGATGCCTTTTTAAACCTATCAAGCTTTGCTCTCGAGGTTTAGGTGGCATCGCACAACCTGGGTGTGTGAAAAAACTCATAATACACATGTGCAAACATAGGCTTGCAGTAAATAGTTTTTGAATTTTACATGGTTCACAGATTTTAAACAATAAATATTTATGTATGTTTTCTACCACTGTTTGACTATGTGGATGTGTTCTATGGTGGTGGTACTCCTAAACCATCTCTACTCAGACTGGACCACCTTTTTCATTCCTTCTGCCACTTTGTCATAGGATTAAATGCTCACTGGCAGGCATTTAAACTAGCCAAGGGGGGAGGCACTGGAAAGGAGCAGGGAAATCCTAGCCACCCCAAAAAAGTCAGGGTAGTAAGTGAGGTAAACACCAAGTTAGAGATGTTGACAGGGAGAAGGGCAGGGGTAAATGGAGAAAGTGACAAAGGCAATAAGGACAGGGTTGGAGCAAAAAGAGTTAAGGCCATCAGGAAATGGAGGGTAATGAGTACCAATGCCCATAGTCTGGGCAACAAGCTCCCCGAACTGGTGGTCTTGATGAAAGAGGGATGCCTGGATATCGTAGCAGTCACAGAAACATGGTACACAAGAGAACCATGACTGGGATGTTAACATACCAAGGTACACAACCTACAGAAGAGACAGGAAGGGGAGAAGAGGGGTAGGAGTAGCTCTCTATGTAACGGAAGGGATAAAAGCAACTGAACAAAAAGAGTAAATAGGGAGGAGGGGAGGCACTGTGGGTCACCTTAGAGACTGGAAATGGCACCACAATCCTCACAGGGGTTGTATACAAGCTCCCATGTCAGGGGGAGGGCATGGATAAGGATATGATAGAAGGCATTCTTAGGATGGCAGAGAAAGGGGAGATACTGTTGATGGGAGACCTGAATATGCCAGATGTTAACTGAAGCACATTTGCTGCAGCCACATCCAAGAGCAGGGCCATTCTCGATGCCCTACAGGTGGCATGCCTCAGACAGCTAGTTTTGGAACCCATTCGTGAGGGAGCAATCTTAGACCTTGTACTCTCAAATGGGGACAGTGAGTTGATCTCAGATCTAGAATTGGGTAGCCATCTGGGAACAAGTGACCACCAAACAGTATGGTTCACGATAAACTCAGCTACTGACAGTCAAGCCATACAAAAGTGAGGGTACTGGACTTCAGGAGGGCTGACTTTGGCAAGATGGGAGAGTGCCACAGAAAAGCACTAGCAAATAGGCTAGAAGGAGGGGTGGAGCAACAATGGGGAAACATCAAAACTGCCATCACAGAGGCAACAAGCCTTTGTGTGAAGCAAATAAATCAAAATGAAAGAAAAAGTCACTATGGTTCTCAAAAGAGGTGGTAGGGAAGGTCAGGGAGAAAAACATAGCATTCATGAAGTTTAAGGAAACACAGAAGGAGCAGGACAGACAGCTGTACCAGTTGAGACAGAAGGAAGCAGGGAGGGAAGTCAGAATAGCAGAGGCCCAAATTGAGGAAAAGATAGCCAGCTCGGTTAAGAAGGGGCTAAAACCTTTTATAGGTACATCAGGGAGCGTAGAAAGAAAAAGGGAGGGATAGTTAGGCTGAATAGAATGGATGGTGGGTGGGCAGAGAGATACAGTGAAAAAGCAGGGATACTGAACGAATATTTCTGCTGAGGAAAGGAGGAAAGGGGGACATGATAGAAACTTTTAAGTACCTCAGCAGAATCAACAAAGTCCAAGAGGGTAACATCTTTCAGAAAAAGAGATGTGCAAGAACAAGGGGCACAATTTGAAGATAGAGGGGACGGCTCCAGAAGTAATGTGAGGAAGTATTTATTCACAGAGAGGATTGTAGATGCATGGAACAGCCTTCCTGAGGAGGTCATAGAGTCTAAAACAGTGGGGAATTCAAGAATGTATGGGACAGACATAAGGCAATTTTTGTGGGGGGTAGGAAGAAATAGGCTGTTGGTTAACTAGGATCTGCAGCTTATCCTGTAGGTAGAGAAATGGGCAGACTAGGTGAGCCAAGCGGTCCTTATCTGCTGTCAAAGTCTATGTTTCTATGTAACTCCCCCCCCCACCCTTCACTGCACCGTTTACCAACTCCTCTCCCTCCCCTCTCTAACCTCTCCATACATCTCCCATGGTGCTTTCTTTATTACTAAATTGTAGTTCTCATCCCTTCCCTCCTACCTCTACAGCTTGCTCCTCTCCCCTTCTGCTTTTTCCTCCATCAGCTGGGGCAACTCTTTTTCATGGGTTGCCTGCCCTCACTCTGGAACTCTCTTCTGCTCTTTATGTATTTTGCACCCTCTTACCTCTTCTCTCTTAAGCCCCTTCTGCATTCTCACTTTGCTTCCCCTTTTACCTGCCCTCATCTTGCCGTTCCCTGACCTTGATTCAACTCCACTTGAGCCTCCTCCCACTTCTTTTTAACTGGTCCCATTCATCCAGCGGTACCTACCTGTCTACCCTTAATTGTCTCCCAATGTTTGCTGTTTCTTCCCTGTGCCTCCAGACCCTGGTTTTATTTATTTATTTGAATTGTGATAACCAGGTGGGCTCACTGCACGTGTCCCTTTTTCAGGGGCGACCCAGAGATTATTACATTTAGTATATATACAGTAGTAAATATGTCACATAAAATCATCAGGAAAGCAACGATTGCACTGGTTTGTAATACATAAATGGTGTAGAGTATTGCACATAACATTTAGGAATTATGTTGAAATTGCACCGACCAGTATAAAACATGGTGCAGAGATTAAAACAAGCAGTGGCAATAGCAATACAATAATTTACAGCCTTCATAAGACAGAACATTGCACAATATAATGTACAAGGGGTAGAGAAGCATGCTCCACCGAGGAGGACAGCAGGTGCCTGTGGGACCTGAAAGGTGTAGACAAGTAATTGTACCTCCGTTGTTGCATCTGCATTGGTTCCTCACTGATGAGTACGCCCCAATACTTTTTTTTATTGATGGAAATATGGAACAATTCAGTATCTCGCTTGGAAGACTGTTCCACAAAGATGGAGCAGTGAAGAAGGATCGCCTGGCAGTGGCTGAGGTTGCCTGAGGATTTACAGCTGTGGACTGAGCGTAGAGCACAGGTGTTGTACACGTTGTTTGGGCTTGAGAATTCCCACAAGGCTGGGTGGGGTAGAAACTTTGGACAGCTTGAAGGCTAGACAGAGTGAGGGAACTCTACTCGTGCTGCAAATAGCGGCCATCCCAGGGTGGCAAGCACATCACAGTGGTGACCCGTGGGGGAGGATTCAGCTGCAACGACCCCCCACCTGAAGTACAAGCAGTTGAGCCTGTTTTGCTCCACGGCCTAAAGGGACTGTAAAAAATGAGGGCTCCATAGAGGAGTACCGGCATGAGTGTGCAGTTTGCTATGGCTAGGCGGGTATCATTAGATAGGTAGGGGAAAAGGCTGTATAGAAAACCAATGTAGTGCTTTAGACATCAGATCCACATGGGCACTGATTAGTTGGATATTGTAACCTAACAGGCAACTTATGTATAGTTGTCAGTCTCTGGCTCTATATTATTCATCGTATCTATTTATTTGCGCTAGGGTTTCATTGCAGTATAATATCTTGATGAATTACCTTATTGATGTGTTTGTATCTGCAGTTCTCATGACCTTTATCTTAGCATGTGTGTGCACCACGTTGAATGTTCACTGATTTTTACCACATATCCCCCCCCCCCCGGTCACACATGGATACGAGCTCTGACTCAGTGTGCCCTTTCTGGTTACCAATTTTCAAATACATAAATATATTTAACTATGACATTGTTTGCAGGTTTCATAAACTAAACATACAAGGGAATCTTTGACAATGTCAGTGTGGAGTAGCATGATGATATTAACCAACAGCTGTGTCAAGTACTATTCAGTGACATTAGCAGTGCTGTGTTGCAAATCTTAAAAAAAAAAAAAAATCAAAAAGCTTTCAAGCACACTGCTGCCAAAACTTGGAATAATATTGACGCTGATGCAAGAAGTGCAATAAATCTTCATCAATTCAAAGCACAGTATAAATGGTATTTACTAGCAGAAGCTTGACGCTGCTGTTTTTAGTCTAGTTTTTAGTCACAAAATTGTATATTTTGTAAACTGATGAGATTTCTGTCTGTTACTGTATGTGTGATTTTCTTTTAATACCCAAGTTCTACTAACTGTATGTTTAAGTAAGTGTCGTGTTTGTATATACATACCTGGGTCAAGCCTGTAAAAGGGCATGTGGCCCAATGCTTTCTTTACCCAGTTTACAACATTTTAAATTCAACAAGCATTCAAGCAATCAATCAATAAAACCAAATAAATAAATAGGTGAGGAGGTTCCTGTGGCAAACCCCAGCGACACGTGTATAAGTTTAACAGATAAATGAGAAACTCCATTATTTTCAATGGGAAGTTCTGACTATGACTTCAAGTGAAGGGAAGGTTTTGAATGGGGCATTTTGAACCTGATTTCATGTACAGCTGGGTTTCCAGTGAAGCTGTTTTTTGCCAGTTAGAAGTTTTGACCCTGCTTTCAAGAGAAATACCACAGTTTTAACTATGCACTCAGACGCACTAGCACACTATCTCTCACATACACAACTCAGTTTCATTTTGGACTGAAAAAGAAAACAGAAAGACCTGCACACTTCAGTAGGGCCATCATATCCAGATGCCCCCCGAATTCTTATCCAAGTATTGTTGTTTTTGGATTGAGGAAGGCTGTGGAAGTATAATTTAATGTTTCTCCTAGAGTTATTTTCAAGTGTGTGCCCCTCCCCCCACCAAAATTCTTGTGGTATGGTGCCCCTTCGCATCGGTTTTCCAGATAACCCCTCTCTCCTTAAAACTTTCAGTTTGTGCAGCTCCACGCCATTCACATTAATTGCTGAGCCTGCAATTTTCAGTTGGTAGAGCCCCCCCCAACAAAACAATGGACAATTCAGGTAGAGGTATGTTTCCCCCATTTGCATGGTAGATTTTGTTTTGATATCAAAACAGTAAAGCAAAAGAGATTAAACATGCTAAAAATAAATACAAGGTTTAATAAGGACGGCATGGCAGGTGGCACCCAGATAGGGGAGAAGCAAGGAGCCGGCTAGGGGAGGGCCAGTAGAAAGGATGAGGGACATGGAAGGGGAGGAAATGGAGGAAAGGATGGCCAGAGTGCTCCTTTGGGTGATTCCATGATCAGGGGATCAAATGGGATAGGGAGGAGAAGCCTGCCAGGTTAGAACAAAATGCTTCTCTGGACTAATGGTGCACAAGGCCAAGCATGAGATACATCAGCTGGAAAACGATTGTGGAGGTTCCCCAGACATACTGGTCCACCTGGGTGCCGATGACATTGAGGAAAATAGTGAGCTAGAGATACAGGCAAGGTTCAGGGAGCTTGTCAGGGTCTGTCATGACATAGGATGCGCAATTTCCTTCTTGGAAATCCTGCCAGTGCCAAGGGCTAGTGGGGAACACAAGAGGAAGATTAGGGTGATAAACCAGTGGCTCAGGGAGTGGTGTGGGGCCAGAGGCTATGGGTTGATGGGGGATTGGGGGGAGACCTGGGAGGATAAGGGGCTGTATGCTAGAGATAGGCTCCATCTCAATTCGGAGAGGAAGGAAATCCTTAAGTTGAAAATAGAGGGGTTCATTGGTGAAAGGTGGGGTTTAAACTTGTGAAGGGGAGGATGAGGAGAAAAGGCTATCGAGGGGTCCGATAAGGAGGACTCTGTATCCACCCCGGGAGCTGGAGGAATGCAGGAAAAGGCCAACTGGTAAGGTGCGGACCAGGGGAAGACAGAATCCCCACAGGAACACGAGCAGGGGAAATGGAAGTAAAGGGAAGGTGGTCCTACTAAATGCCAGGAGCTTGGGCAACAAAATGCCTGAGCTCCAGGTGATACTAACTGAGGGAGGGGTGGATGTGGCAGCTGTTACTGAAACCTGGGCCACTGAAGGGCACGACTGGGACCTGAACCTGGAGGGTTACACCATGTTCAGGAAGGACAGGGGAGGGAAGGGAGGAGGGTACAATAACAGTCAAAACTACATTGCCATAGGAGGAGAGGAGGAGGGGAGGGAACTGTGGAGGCGATTTGGGTCACCTTGATAATAAGGGGGGGCAAAAGAGTAAAAATTAGGAGTGGTGTATAGACCCCCTGCGCTGGCGGAGGAGCTGGAGGAGAGTCTGGTGGCAGAGGCTGGGAGACACTGCAGATTGGGAAGGGGAAGGGTGGTGGTGTTGGGGGACTTAAACATGCCAGGAACAGACTGGGAGACTATGACATCCTCGGTGGCCAGGGAACAGAGGTTGTTGGATGTCTTTCAGGACGCGTTCCTAACTCAGCAGGTGGGGGAACCGACCAGGGAGGAGCAGATACTGGATGCGGTCCTGGCAGACAATGACCAGATTGGGGTCCTGGAGGTAAGGGACCCGTTGGCGGGGAGCGACCATGCCACGGTCTGGTTCTGCCTGAACCTAGGAGGGGTAGAAGGCTGCACAAAGACAGAGGTAACTGACTTCAGGGAGGCGGATTTCAAGGAAATGGGAAGGATCCTTAAGTGGCACTTGGATGGGATTGGGCCAGACATGGACGCTGACAGTAGGTGGGAAATCATCAGGAGGGGTGCAGGATGCTACCAGTACCTGCCCAAGAGTAAGACGAAATCGGTGAGGGCCTGAAAACCCTGCTGGTGGACCAGGGAGGTTCAGGAGATGGTGAGGGGAAAAAAGGCGGCCTATAGGCAATTCAAGTGCTCAAGGAGTGAAAGGGACTGAGGGGAGTACGAGCTGATGGCCCGAAGGGCCACTAGGGTGGTCAGGGCAGCTAAGGCGAGGAAGGAGCAGAACCTGGCTAGGGAAATTAGGAGAGGGAACAAGGGGTTCTTTAGATACATTGGGGAAAAACGAAGGGTGAAGGGGCAGATTAGCAGGATTAAAACAGGGGAGGGATGGGCACAAGACCCGGGGGAGCAGGCAGAGGTACTAAATGAGTACTTAGCCTCAGTTACCAAGGAAAATGGGGGGGCTGCATCATACATGGGAGGATATGGTGAAACTGAGGAGGGAGGGACCCTTACAGACTGGCGGGTCTGAGGAAGGGGGCATCACTGGCAGGTGGGGGAGGAGGCAAAGTAGGGGGACGAGGTAGCGGAGGTGGAAATCACGGCAGAGAGAGAGAGGGAAGCCCTCAGGTCTCTTAAGACGGAGAAAGCACCAGGGCCGGATAAATTACAGTATGGCGCAGTGGTTTAAGGCTCTGAGCTGCAAATCTGGAGACCTGGGTTTGAATCCCACAGCCCCCACTTGCATACTGTGTGACCCTGAGCAAGTCCTAACTTCCTCGTGCTCCCAGGCTGCACCTGCAAACAAGCTTTCAGACAGTGTGTCTCACCTGGTAAAATAATTGGTAAAACAAACAAACAAAAAAATTACATCCCAGAGTGCTGAAGGAATTGGCGGATGTCCTGGCGAAACCCCTGGTGGAGCTCTTCAGCACCTCTCTGAGGACAGGGTGGGTGCCCCAGGACTGGAAAGTGGCGCATATAGTCCCTATCCACAAGGGGGGATCAAGGGAGGTGGCAGGGACCTACAGGCCCGTCAGCCTGACATCGGTGGTGGGCAAGGTGATGGAGGGCATTGTCAAGGAGAGACTGGGGGGACCTGGAAAAGGTGGGGTGCCTGGACAATAGACAGCATGGATTCATCCCGGAAATCGTGCCAGACAAACCTTGTGGAGTTCTATGACTGGGTGACGAGTGCCTTGGACCTGGATAGGCCAGTGGGCGTCCTCTTTCTTGACTTCAGCAAGGCGTTTGACTCTGTTCCTCACAGGGGCCTGTTGGATAATCTGGGAGAAATGAGGGTGGGGAACCAGATGATCAGATGGATAGTAAATTGGCTCCAGAACCAGATCGAGAGGGTGGTGGTCGGAGGGCTAGTCTCAACCCCAAGGAGGGTCATTAGTGGAGTCCCTCAGGGATCGGTCCTTGGGCCCCTCCTGTTCAATGCCTACGTCTCTGACATAAGGAAGGGTATCAGGAGTGAGATGAGTCTCTTTGCAGATGACTCAAAACTGGGGTGGTGGTGGATGGGGAGGAGGGGAGGGTTGCCCTACAGGGGGACCTGGAGGCTCTGGAAAGGTGGTCTAGAAACCAGAAGCTGAGGTTCAATGCAGGAAAATGCAAGGTACTGCACCTGGGAGCCAGAAACCCAGGCCAAGTGTACACCCTGGGGAGGGAAATGCTACAAATCTTGATGGCTGAGAGGGACCTGGGGGTGGTGGTGGATGTCAAGATGAACAACTTGGAGATTTGTGAGGAGGGCAGCGCAAGGCCAACAGGATGCTTGGATGCATCGCTAGAGGCTCACCTCCAGAAGGAGGAAGTGATACTCCCACTGTATAACTGCTTGGTGAGGCTGCACCTTGAGTACTGCATGCAGTTTTGGAGGCCACATTTAAACAGGGGCATTGAACTCCTGGAGAGGTCAGAGGAGGGCAACCAAAATGATTTGAGGCTTGGGGATAGGACCTATGGGGAGGCTCAAAGAGCTAAATATGTACACATTGGAAGACAGAAGGGACTGGGGGACATGATAGAGGTCTTCAGGTACATGAAGGGGTAAATGGGGAGGAGCAGTCAGGGTGCTCCGAAGGAGGGGGGCAACTAGAGGGCATGGGTGGAAGCTGGAGGAGGGAGATTCAGGGGAGAAAGGAGGAGGTGCTACTTCACTGAGAGAGTGGTAGAGCCATGGAATGCACTGCCCAGGGGGCTAGTGGAGGCAGAAACAGTGGAGGAGTTCAAGAGGGGGTGGGACAAGTACAGGGGAAGGGTTCTGGAAGTAAAAACCAGTGCAGTGAGAATATCCAGGACTGGGAAGGCAGAAGCCAGAGAGGGAGAGAGGTGGGCAGCAAGGTCAGCTCCCAGGGTGGGGGCTGACCAAACGACCAGACATGAAAGACTGTTAGGCCTATTCTGCTGGCATTTTAGTATGTTAGTATGCTTAGAGTAAAGGACAGTGATTCTTCTAGCATTAGGCAAAAAGCATGTAGGAAAACTTTGGGGTGAGGAGCATAAAAAGACAGAAAACATGAAAAGTGACATTAAACAAAAGGTGTTCAAAAACAGCGGAAAATACTGAAGAAATCCTGTATCTGGAAAGGACAGCCAGCATCTGGGAAGTTTCAGGTTATTGGAGACAATAAGCGAGGTAGAGAGCTGCAGTATTGAGAGGGTTGGAGACGGACACGGAGAGAGAAACACGAGCACCGAGGGCCACATTATCTACCTGTACCGAGAGTTTAGAGAGAGACAAAGCGGTGTCCGAGGGGCAAGGGGAAACTTGAAGCCTATATATATACTAAGACCGGGACCCCGAGAGCCGTGAGGTTGAGAGTTCGCAGCAGTCACAGGGAGACACAGAGAAATAACTCGCGAACTGGGCACTGTATACAGAGAGAGAGCGGTTCAAGTTTCTACACCGACAAACCGACCAACCCAGTCTGGAGCGACAGATTGGTACCGAACTAGCCCCAGAGTGCGCCCCGACCACAGATCAAGTGGGTATGTTCTACAAACCCCAAGGGACTCATTACCAGGCCAACCGGCCCATCCGTGTCTCTGGGCCGTGATGGCCAGAACTGGCAGCAGCAGAAGTGGACCACTCTGTGTCCTGAAATGGATCCTCCTCTTCGCTGGACTTGCAGCGGGGGGTTGGGGTGTGAGCCTGGGCTATGTGCAGAGTTGTAAGGGGCATTCACGATGTTGGGTGGAAGCTTTGGGGTAGAGGAAGTGAGCTGGGGCTGTTATACTGGATGTGTGTGGGGCGCTTGTTGGACTGAGTTAGAGCAGGTTCCTTATCCTTTTTTTTTGTGCTGCCATGCCACCGACCCTCCACCTTGGTCACGACACCCTCTAGCTCCCACTCCCACATTGCCGTGACTCCTGATACCCTGGCTTGCTCCCAGAGGCGGGGGTTGCGGCACCAGCCTAAGTCTGCCAACTGGCGGGATAGGTCAGGAAGCTGGCCTGGGAGCTCATCAGAGCAGAGGGGCAGGCATCATCCAGGCAGTAGGCAGCCGGCTTTTTTCCCCCCTATATGTGGGGCGGGGACGTGCAATGATGACCACCATCCACCCCGCCCCACGTACTGCATCAAAGTGCCAGTCGTTGTAGTGCCCCTGGCCTCTGCCAGGGGACTATCAAGCACCAGACACACTCCCTGCCCTCTCCCCGGAGAGGAGAGCAGTCCTTGGGACGCTCGATCCTTCTCCCCTGGCTGGCCCGCAGATGACCTGGGTCTGTTCCCGAACCGGTGCTACATTTGCAATCGGAAATTCAACTCGCCGCGCCTGACGGGCCAGCAGAGAGTTCTTATCCTAACAGCACACTGACAAGACGATCCCTCAGGGCTGGCAATCGCACCTCTCCCCACCCAGTATGGGGGTTGGATTCCTCGTCCATGTGTCCTGGTTAGTCCTGCTGTATCTTGATTCGGTCTCAATATCTCCCTGTGCATTTTGACTCCTACCAAAATGAATCATTGTGGCTGGGTTCTATCTGAGGGACACGGGAAAGGGTGTGGTGTGTGTGGAACAAGGGGGTATCGCAACCAGAAGGAAAGGGGGACAGAGGAAAGGGGAATGTCATAAAGCCGATCAGCTGTTTGCTGACCGGTGTTGTGCACATGAAACGGAATAAGTGCTCTCTTATTGGGGCGCTTAATTCGTTTCAACTACACAAAGCTTCTGCCCATAAACTGTGAACCACTATTATACTTAGCTTGCATAATCATTGGTCTGTCAAGGACAAGCCCAAGGCAGCTTGACCTGCACGGGGCTAGTCTGTGACACATCTCCAAAATGCCGTTCTCTGTAGCAAGACGTTTCTTGTGCAAGCGCAAACAACATAAAAATGACCCATTAAGATTCTGGAAGGCTAAAAATTCTCTCAACGGTGATACTGCCTTATCCTCATTGCCTAAGTAGTTAGAACCTGATAATAAAACTGTCTCAGCTAAGCAACTCATTTTGGAAGAGTTAAACTCCTATTTTGCCTCGGCTGGATCGGCTTTTGAAAAGCCAAATAAGGGGCTGCATCCTGTTCCAGATTTGAAGCAACCTGATATTATTCCCACTAGTAAGGGCTCTTTCTAGAGGTGTGCAAGTAAAGTACAGTTACGGAAGACCTTACCATAACTGTAGATCTGCGAGGGGATCTCTTACAGCAGGCCACACCTGTAGGAAGTCCTCTCTGCTGTTTGTTTCATTTGCCCCTGTGAAAGAGGGCATACCTGTTTCAAAACAGTACTTGTCCAAATGATTGGCTAATTGTCTTACTTTCTGCTGCAGGAAGTATGGCAAGGATCTTCCTGGCGTTGTTTGTGACCGTTCCACCAGAGGCATGGCCTCTTCAGTTGCCTGTTTCAGTAATGCGTCAGCTGCAGAGATCGGTGCTGCTGCTACTTGGTGTACTGTCCACACCTTTTCCAAGCACTACAGTCTGGACACTGCTTATAGGTGTAGGGCCAATTTTTTGGCCTAGCTGTCCTCCAGGGCCTACTTTCTTAGGCTCACAGTTTCCTCCACCCAGACTGTGCTGTCTGCTGATGGAACTGCTTGGAACTCATTTCACAGGTGTGGCCTGCTGCAAGAGATACCTCTGAAGACAGATAGTACAGTTACATAAGAACTTACCGTAACAGTAGCTCTGCGACGTGATCTCTTGCAGCAGGCCACGCCATTCCTCCCTCCTGCCCCCTGAGCCTGGCTGGCCCTTTTGGGTCTGTTCCTTCTTTTTTCCATGGCAGAAGCCTTCGGTTCCCTCAGCTGGTACTAGATGGCTCATTGTCTCCTGGAGAAGAACTGAAGAGGGTGTGGGGGTCGCCCACTCTTATACTCTGCATGACATCTGCATATGATGTTGGAGTGGGCAGCCCCCTTGTAGACTGCTAGCTAAAAAAGTTTCTGTGTGGTCCTGGCACCTATAGTTCCATAGATGTAGCATGCTGCAAGAAATACCCCAAAGACAGATTGAATAGTATTTCCCAAATACCATGAATAACGCACTATTCATTATTCAGACCTAAATAACGAACAGTGTCACTATTTGTGAGGTATTCGTATTTGGGAAAGTGTTCCTCTCCCCAGGTGGCCAGGGCTAATCTTCCGGCCAACTGTCATCCCCATTTTATGTTTTAAAGTTCTCCAACCCATCTCCCCTTTATCCCATAACCCAAAGCTAAACAAATACCATATTGCATACTGCCACCGGTTTCTGGCACACTGCCAGGAGGCGACACCATCACTGCTTCCTAGTTTCTGTACAGTATCAGTACCTCCCCACACTACCACTCATCCCCCCTTGCCCCAATCCTTGATGGAGGGGGCTAACAAAACAAAATGGGCTAGCCAGTCAGACCCCCTTTCTGCTGCAGTGTGCTTCCTACCATAAGCCGCATGAGTGTTAGCTCTTTTGTCCAACACAATGAATGTAGTGCGCTGTATACAATTGCAAGGGAGGGGGTGGGGCAGAAAGAGCATCAAGCATCACTAATAATGTTCCTCCTGCCCTGGCCCCTCCCTTGTGATTGTGGCTCCTAATACTACAACTCTGAGTCATGCTATTCGTTGAGCTGAGACAAGAAAAAGCTCACACTCATACTTGCGGTAGGACAAACTCTGCAGCAGGATGGGGGCATCTGACTGGCTAGTCGTTTCAGTTTAGTTAGCCCCCAAATTAAGAATTGGGGAGGGTAGGTGTGTGTCATAATGTAGTTGGTCAGTGTTTGGGCATGTGGGGAGGGACTGATATTGTGCAGGAACTGGGAAGCTTTTAAAATGCATAGTGTTGGCTGCTGGCAGTGTGCCAGGAATTGGTGCAGTATGCTAATATGACATTTGTTTAGTTCTAGAACATGGGAAAAGGGGGAGGTGTGTGCTAGATTTTGTAATCATAAAATGGGGAGGACAGGTGGCTAGGAGACTAGCCCAGGCCACCTGGGGAGAGGGAACGGTCATTTTTTTTTTTTTAATACTTCTGTTTATGCCGCCTTCCTAGCCTGCCATCCCCGACCCATCCGGAGCCCCAAGGCAGACATCCCTCTGCCTTTCACCCTGCTGGAATGACCCATGGAGCTGCGGTTTACCCCCCCCGAGCGGGGATGGGGCAGTGCCCCTATGCCCCATTACTTATGTTTCGTCGGTCCGGGGGCGTCGGGCGGGTGAAGGCACATTGAGGGCACATCTCCAGGGCTCCATCTTCCCGGCGATGGCAGACTGCTTTCCTCTTTACTCCCTCCCCTACAGTGTGAGACCCCCAACGTCAAGGTGTTGAGCACCATCACGCTGTATAGCGGCCACCCGTCCCCTACTATTAGGGGCTTGTAGTACTCCGAGCCTCCGCTCAGAGTCAGACAAGTGTGCAGGATGTGGCCTCAACCCTCCCTGGAGTAGGCGAGCTGTCATGGGACACTCAAGCCTATCTCCCCCCGGCCGACCCACCAGCAACCCAAGTCTGCTCCCGAACCCGGGTGGCCAGCAAGGTGTGGCGTCTTAACGCCTCAACCCTCAGCACCACTGGGCTGAAGGAAAGGTCTTTTTTTTATTGTACTGGCAAACCAGCCGAATACATGAATATTCAGGCATGGAATAATAATATTCAGCCTATTCAGGATAAGGTATTCGCACACCCCTACCTCCTTCCACTTTGGCCCTCTCACTTACTTACAATGAAATGATTACTCTCTAACTTGGATACTAAGAAAGGTGCAGGTGCTGATGGCATTGAACCACTGTTCTTAAAACTGGGATACTCCATTCTAATGGGTCCTACTGCACATCTTTTAATCTTACCGTAACAAGAAAGGAGATCCTCCTCTGGAAAACAGCCCATAAAATTCCCTCCTCAAATCGGGAGATAAGGCCTCCTTAAAGAGCAACTATTTAGGTGCTGCCCCCCAAGAAGCAGGACAAACTCTTACCTGGCTCTGACTCCTATGGTGCATGAATTTCATTTTATATGTGCCCAGTTTTAGGAAGGGAAGGGATCGTATTTTGGCTCCATGGAGTCACGCTGATCCCTTCCACTTCACGGTACCTTCTGTGAGAGTGATCCTCCCCCACGCTACCACATTTTGTAATGTCACTATACGGATAGTGTGGGGGCATGATCCATACACATGAATGGGGTTGTTTTCCAAAGTAAAATTTGTGTACCTCAGATGGCCGTTCGAAAACAAATCATGGCCACCGCTTAACTAGGAAGGTCCTTGTTAATTAAGCAGTGGCTTTGATTTGTTCCAAATGGCCATCTAAACTACTAGAATTTTACTTTGAAAAACAGCCCCATTCATGTCTATGGAGCACACCCCTGTGCTGTCCGTACAGTGACATCACAAAACGTGACAGCACGGGGGTGGATCGGGGGCAGACCGCGGACTGAAGTTGTACTAGGAAGTGGAAGGGATCAGCTCAGCACAGCTCCACGGAGCCAAAATACGATCCTTTCCCATACAAAATTGGGACTACTAAAAAAAGAAATCCTTAATGGAGCTGGCAGCTGGAGATGACAACTGGGGCTGGCAGTATAGCCCAGAGGTTAGAGTAATGAGCTATAAATGAGCTTAGTACATCCAGCAGACCTGGATTTGATTCCCACAATCTCCACTTGCATATTGTGTGACTCTGAGCAAGTCACTTAACCTCCTCAGTGCTCCCAGGTCGCCCCTGAAAACAGGCACTTGTAGCTAGTGGGCCTTACCTGGTGACCAAAAAATAATTAAAAAGAACAGAACAGAATAAATATTAGAAGCATTCAACTTGGGGCATGTAAGGATTACCCATGCTTCTTGGAGGAATTTTGGAAATGACGTGGATAGTTGCTCTTTAAATAACTATAGGCCCATTTCCATTCTTCCAGTGCTGGCTGAAGTATCAGACAAATTTGTAAATTATCAGATCCTTGAGTATCTGGATACACTTGTCATCATTACTCTCGAACAATCAGGTTTTACATGCAAACACCAAACACAGTACCTCTACTACCTTTGTAAAAGTAACCAATGACTGGTTTACATCGCTGAGTGAGAAACAAATGGGACCTTTTCATTGCTCTATTCTGAGCAAAGCTTTTGACATAGTGGACCGTAATATTCTACTAACTAAATTTGCTAATACTGGCATCTTCAGTACATCAGTGTCACGGTTTCAAAAGAATAGTTACGTGAAGAACTTACTGTAATAATAGATCTTCAAGAGACTTTCCTCCATTAGGCCACACCTTTGTAACTTCAAGTTGTCAGTGCTAGGACCACAGAGAAACTGTCTACCAGCCAGGGCTGCCCACCGTAACGTGTAGTGTAGACATGTATACAATGTGGGTGGCCCCATCATGCCTCAGTTCCTCACCGAGATTAGCCTTGAAGGCCCCCCAACCACGAGGAACCAGGAGATTAGACCAGCACCAGGCTCCCAAGGAGGGGCATGGGGCTGGAGACAGGATGCATGGAGTAAGGTTTTAGGCACAGCATCTGATATAACGCTCATTGAAATCGAAAGAGGGAAGGAGGGAGGGTACAGCATGACTTAATAGAGGAGATTATCTCAAAGATCTACTGTTAAGGTAAGTTCTTATGCAACTGTTTTATCTTTATCGAGGATATCATTCACCTCCAGTAGGCCACACCTTTGGAACGACACTCAAGCAGTACAAAGCACAAGGAAGGATGATACAATCTGACATGTGATCAGGTCATAAGGCTCTGTAGTACAGCAAACCTAAACCAGCACTTCAGTGAGAGATGATGTCCAGACCGTAAGGTTTAGTGAAAGTGTGAACAGTGCTCCATGTCGCTGCAGCACATGACAGCAGTAGGGATATTGCTGAAATAAGCAAGAGAAGTGGCCATACCCCTTGTGGAGTGACCATGAAAAACACCAGGAAGTTACTTCCCGTACTTCCTGTAACAAAATGTAATACAACGTGCCTTAGACACAGGAGCGCTCTCTTTCCTAGGGGCGAATGTAACAAAAAGCTGAAAGGACTTTCTGTAGTCCTTAGTGCGATCAGTCTAGTATCTCAGTATTCTATGTTCATCTAAAGTATGGAGCAGCACCTCACCCTGGTTGGCATGCTCGGACAATAGCCAGGAAACATAAGTCACAACTGTGGCAGGCTCAAAAGGAGCCAATATCAATTTTCAAGAACGAATTCAAGTCCTTCATGGACAGGATGTTTATATGAAGAATACATCTCAGAAATGTATGGGACACCTCTAGTTTGGCAAGCGTATGACCATCAATCGGGCTTGGGGCAGCCCGGTGGCGCTGAGGGCTGAGGCGCTAGACGCCACACCAGCTACGACGCAGCCCGGTTTGGGAACGGACTCGGGCAGCCGGGGTCGGTGGGGGAGGGAGGATCGGCGCCCAACGGATGCTCTCCTCCTCAGGGGTGGTGACCAAAACGCTCTGCGTCTGCATCCCTTCCATAGCCAGTGGAAGCACAGGCAGTAGAAAGGGATGGGCGGCTTCGCTCCGTCGGGCAGGGGAGGCGTGGCGGCGCATGAGGGGGCTGTGCATCAGCACGTAGCCACTCGGCACATACGCCCTAAGCGCACGGGCGCCCCCAGGGGCGGGGCGGCGGGGAGAAAACTGAAAAACACTCCAGCTGCCCTAGATGAAGTCCGCCCTAAGTCTACCCGGACCACCTACAAGGACAGACCCCAATGTGCCAGGGAGAGGAGGAAGGGCACTCTAGGGGCAGATCCCTAAGGTGGGTGTCGGGGGACATGAGCGGATGGAAGGAGGGGGCACCGGGGGTAGGGAAGGAGGATAAAGATGAAAATAAAAAAAAAAAATACGGGCTTGGAAAGATGATATAGCAGCCAAATGTACTGTAACAGGGGAATTCTGTAGGCCAGAGTCATTTAGGGAAAGCAAGTATTCCAACACAGCATTCACAGGACATTTCAAAGTGTTCATATTCCAGGAACTAGACCACAAAGTGAAGCTATCCATTTCGGGGAATAATTATTTCTGGTAGAAGGCTTCATAGCCAGAAGCGGGACATCAGCAATCTAAGGATACCCCAATGTCCAATGGCTATGGAGCCAAGCATGCAGATGCAGGGACTCCAGGTTCAAATGGACCAGGGATACCGTATCCTGTGACAACAGACCCTGACCCTGAGGCAGAGGAACAGATGCTCCACCGCCACAAGCTGAAGAAGTACAAACCCTATCTGGAGAAGCCAGAATGGCGCAATGAGGATGAGAGTGGCACTCTCCACCAGCAGCTTCAGCAGAACCCTCTGTATTAGAGGAATGGGGAGAAATGGGCATAGGACTTTCCTTTTCCAGGAGAGGGACAACACGTCTTGCCAAAAAAAAAAGGCACAAGTTGACAAGCCTTGTTTAGCGTGGACTTAATCCGCCTGAGTGCTGTGTTATTCGCAGCCCCATATACTACTAGGCTGTAATCAATAATTGACAGCACTGAGCTAGTAACGGCAATTTTACAGCCTCATGGGTAAGGCATTGTTTGTTACGGTATAGTAGGCCCAGCTTGGCATTGGCTGATTTGGCTATCCTATCAATGTGCTGTTTGTAAATAGGGTGCTGTCCAGGATTACACCTAAATATTTGAAATCTTGTACCGCCTCAAGGGGGAGTTAAGATTATTGCAGATTTGAAGTTGGTACGACCTGTGTTTATTATGAGCTGAGGTGAGCATCATTGTTTTAGTTTTTTTGTAGTTTAGCAATAAGTTGGAGTAGAGGAACTATTGCAATGGGCAGTGAAATTAGACTACATCAGGTTTTCCACAGTAGTGGGGTCATGATGTCTAGGGTAAAATACAGCACCATCTGCGTATAGTAAGACATTGTCTGTGACAGCTGGGGGAGGTGGTTAAGGAATAAACTGAAAAGCAGCAGGCACAAAATTGAGCCTTGAGGCATCTCAGTGGAAACCAGTCAGTTTTTGGACAGAACATTTTGAATTTTCACTTTTTGCTCTCTCCCTGTGAGGTAGCTCCTGAACCATTATAGGGACTCTCGATTAGCCTGTGTGGGAAGGTTGGTTAAGAAGCAGTTCATGATTAACGGTATTGAAGGCCTTGGTGAGGTCTATATAGGTAGTCCCCACCAAGAGCCCTCTGTCTAGTGCACTGTGGATACAGCCTGTGAATTCAACTAGGGCAGCTGAGGTACTACGCTGCTTCTGGAAGCCGTGCTGTTGCCGCATTGTAACTAGTACTTGTCCAGGTATTCTGTCAGTTGATCTGATACTATGCGTTCAAGCACTTTCGAGAGGAAGGGAGAATTGAAATTGGTCTGTAGTTGGAGTGGTTGGTCCGGTCTCCAGATTTGTGGATGGCTGTGATCACTGCAGCTTTCTAAAGGTGAGGGAATTTCCCTGAGGTAAGAGAAAGGTTTAGGATTTTGGCTAGAGAGGTGAAGATAGTGTAGAGGGTGAGTTTTACTAGCTTACGGTCCAGCGTATCACTGATGGCTCTGGTCTTAGCGAGCACTTTTGTGAGGTATTTCTTAGCCTTGGCTGGGGTTATAATTTTCAGGTAGAAGGGTGGCAGGGGGTTTCGGAGGGACACCGGGTCCTGCAGGCGTTTGTTGTATGACAACGGTTTGCGGAAGTCAGGAGGCAGTATGTCACTGAGGTCTGTGAATGCCTTGTTAAATGTGTTGGCTATGACGCTAGGGTCTTGGGAGAGAGTACCCTCCACATTTAGCAAGGTGGGTGGAGTCTTGTTGGGTGTACCTGAGATAGGTTTTATATTATCTCAGAGAATGCGCTATCACCACAGGAGTTGGTGAGTTCTGTTCTGAAATGTTGGCTTTTCGCCTGGCGGATTGCCCAGGTGCACCTGTTCCAAGCAGTTTTGTATGCCTGCATGTCCGCTTGGTGAGCTAGAGATTCTAGCTCTGGCCCACAGGTCATCTCAGTGCTTCATTATATTTAGTAGCTGGGGAAAGATCTAGAGTCACTGGAGTCCTGAATCTTCCTTTTGTTACAGGCACAAAAATATCACAGGATTCACTGAATTTCTGAATGAAACCTTCCAGTGCAGTATCAGCGTCATTAGTAGTATCTAAGAAGCTACAGTCTTGGAGCCTAGGTGAGCATTCAAGGAACCAGTTTTTTTATGACCTATTTGTGATCATCCTGGTTGGAACCTTGGGGGACTTGTCTGACCAGCTGAGAAGGATCAGGAGTGGTCGCTGAGAGAATCAGAGAGGATTACTAATTTAGTTATTCTTACAGGTCTGTTCATGATGACCCAGTCGATAAGCGAGCTGTGCTGTGCGGTATGTGAAAAGGGTGGGAGAGTTTACTGCCTGGGTCAAGTTAAGGGTGGCTAAAGCATCTTTGTAGGGGCTGTGCTAGGTGCTGCCCAGTTAATGTTAAAATTCCCCATCATTATCAGTTCCTTGTTCTGGCAGTGGTCAGCCAGGAAGTCATGAACAAATTTAAAACCACTAGAGTGGTCCTTGGGAGGGATGTATACTGATGCCACAGTTACTGATTTGCCGTTTGTGCCTAGCATTACTTTTAACACTAGGAGTCGGGAGTTATTTGTGGTAGCGATAGGTGGTAAAATCTGGGCCTGTAAATGGTCCTTTACAAAGACAGCACATCCACCCCCTCGCTTGCCCAATGTGTCGAGCCTGTACAAGGTGTAACCTGCTATCTGTATAGCCGAGTCATCAGTCATGGGGTTAAGCCAGGATTCAACTACTGATAGGATATCTGGTGTGTGTTGGATAACTCAGACTTGCAGGGAGTCAATTTTTACCAAAAGGCTACAGATGTTGATTGTGGCAAGAGTCAGGCCGTTGGCCAATCTGGGTTTTGCTGCGGTACCTGTACTGGGGCCAGGGTTAGGGTGTATATTCCCACAGAGAAGCAATAGAAGCCAGGCCATTTGGATTGCCTGCCACTTTAGGTACGCTAGTGCCAAAGTTTATTGGCAGGAAAATACTCCATTGAGCAGGCTCATTTACAAGGAGGTCCTGAACAAACAGTAATCACAACATAAGTAACATATAATACATGAATATTACAGAACAATAAATCAGTGACATAGCACACAAAACCTAATGGACAACAGTACAACATCATCTGTAAAGAAATGTGAGGAGTACCAAGGAGGACGGAAGTGCTTAGCGAATGTTTGGTAGGAGCTGGGGAGGGAGGCGAGGAGGGAAAGGTGAAAACGGGGAAGTGAATAGCTGTGTGATTTTGAATGGTGGTGGTAGTTGGTGGCTGAAGCAGGAAGCAATAGAGAGTGGTAGTTTGGTGGAGATGGAGGTTGTGTGCTAGGAAGGATAGGGTGCTGTGGTGACAAGGGGTGGGGGAAAGCTGCAATATGCACTTGGGAGGTGAGGGCTAGGTAATGGGAGCTGGGGTGGGAAGGGCATGCTGGGTGGGGATGAGAGGAGAGATAGAAAGGGGTGAGCGTGGGGTGAAGTGGATACTTGACAGGGACTGAGGGAGGTAGACGTTCAGAGGCATGTACAATAGCTGTCGAGATTGCTGAAGGCCAGCTTCCTGAAACTATTTAGAGGAATTAGGTTTTGTAATTCGAGTTTAGATTGGGCTTTATTCCAGGCACTCAGGAAAGCACAGCTTATGGCCATGTCCCCAAAGCGAGATCAGGCACTTGGTACATCTAACAAGACGTATGTGGTACTACGTAGGGGGTATAGGCAGACCGTACGCTGAAATAGTTTTGTTATGTATGGAGGGAGCTTGGCGAGGAGGGTTTGTAGAGCCAGGTGAGGGAGTGAATGAGGCGTCTAGATGAAAGTGAGGTCCAGCCCAATGTGGCACATAGACTGCAATGGTGGGTTCGACGGTGGGCATTGGTAATAACGCCCTATGGTAAAGAACATCAGGCTGGTGAAGCAAGGAGTCTGAACAGTGACCATAAACTATACTGGCACGGTCTAGGAGTGGCATGAATGTTGACTGAACTATTTGCAAACTAGCCTCAGAGGTAAAAAGTGATTTGCTCCTGAAAAAGAAGCCAATTCTTTGTCTTAGTTTCTTCGCCAGTGATGCTATATGGCCAGAGTATGTCAGGTGTTGGTCTAGCTCACATCCTAAATATATGACTTTATTAACTACTCAGCATTGTCATCCAGGAGGGTCTTGATGGGGGCAGTGATGTGAGCACATTTGTGATGGAGGTCATAAGGTTGGAATGGAAATACGAATTTTTCTTTTTCTAGCATTTAATAGAAGTTTTGATTGGGTGAGGCTGTATTGAAGCAGGTTAAATTCTGACTGGAGCTCTTTGTGGGCTTCAGCTACTGATGGTCTGGATAGGAATATTACCATATCGTCCGTGAACAGATGTAATTTTGCTGAGCTGATGTTGTTGCCTATGGAATTGACATACAGTATATCACGAATAGGAGAGGTCCAAGGATCGAGCCTTGTGGTACTCCTCTCATTACAGGAAGGAGATGGGAGAGGGAGTCATCCGCTTTCACCTGTTGTAATCTATTAATTAGCTAGCTATTGAACCATGCCAGCGCAGAGCTGGAAACACCATTACAATAAAACCATGCACCCAAACAGGACATGAACCCTGGACCCTCAGATTAAAAGTCTGATGCTCTACCGACTGAGCTATCTGGGCTTATGAGTGGTTAGATTTAGTGGTTTGTGATGCTTGACTAAGGAACTGGTGATTATCATATTAGTGATTGTTGCTGTTACACTGTGGAATTTGAAACTGCAGGCGGCCTCTGCCATTGTGAAACAAGTAAGGGATACTGCTAATCTGTGCATGTACAGACATCTGTTCTACATGGTGTGTCAACCTGTCAATGTACGTTACCCGTTACACAGCTTGTATTCTGTGCAACTTTTATAAAATGAATAAAATTCAAAGTTAAAAAATAAACAAACCAGAGAGTTGCACCTCCTTCTGTGTATCCTTAAGTAAAGGTGTACCCCAAGGATCTATATTAGGAATTATTTTTAATGACCTTGATATCAACTCTGATAATACTCAGCTTCATCTTTATACTGATGATACAGTCCTGTATGTTTTCAGATCCTCCCTGACCATAACAGTAAACAATGTACAAGCTGCTGCTTTCGATAAGCTAAATACCAATCTCTATTCGTCTAAGCTCTTGCTAAATGTCTCAAACTAAATTCATGGCTCTCTCCCTGCTGTTAATGTAAATGAAAATAATGCTGCAGACGTTTGTTCCCCTGACTGGTCTGAGACCAGTTTCCGAGCCACCCGGCCTGGGGCCAGTTTCACCACTATACATGAGCTTTCTTTGTTGCACTTAGTTTTTATGGTTGTGGATGGAGCCTACAGCCATTTTGCTATCTGTAGCTTGAAAATGGAGTTTTG
Source organism: Neoceratodus forsteri (assembly GCA_016271365.2). Classification (NCBI taxonomy): domain Eukaryota; kingdom Metazoa; phylum Chordata; order Ceratodontiformes; family Ceratodontidae; genus Neoceratodus; species Neoceratodus forsteri. The sequence goes on along the minus strand of CM028130.1, from coordinate 956,850,587 downwards.
TGGAACACATTTTTTGAACTTTTCAATGTATCCTTCCATATCTACAAATCACTATGACAACTAAAATAAAATAATCCCTTCTTTCTGTTTAGAATGTTGGACACATAACTCCAAGCTGCTCATCAGATGGCCATTAGGAAACTGAAACAGCTTGTTAAATATTGGTTGCCTATTAAACTGGAGATATGTTTACCCCCTTCGAAATACAACAGCTTGCATATTTTAATGATTGGCATTTAAACATTTTTTGCTCATATAAATAAAGACTTGCTTGCTTTTTTTAATCATATTTCTTTTTCTCGGCTACTGTGGTGTAACCGGTGGGGGCATCTAGCCACCGGCTCTGCCCACCTGGAGAGCAGCAGGCTCACTCGCATGATGGGGGTCTGGTGCGGCCGCACCCTGCCCCCGCCAGAGGGCCCTTTATGCCACTCCGAACCAGGCTGGGCCCAGACCCCCCAGTGCGATTCCATGACAGTCCTCCGAGTGGTGCAGAGCTCGGCCATCAAGCTGCATGGTCGTGCCCAGCCATTTTCCTCATAGTTGTGACCCCTGGAGTGTGGACGTGCAATGACATCAAAGACACAACATGCCATCTGCCGCACTCCACCCCAACGGCACCTACTCTAGTAATGCCCCCGGTCGTCACCAGGGGCCGCTGCAGAGCGGTGATAACCCTTCAGCCCTCCCAGGGACAGGAGAGCAGTCCCACGGATGCTCGATCCGATTCCTCCCTGCCGAACGGGTCATTTTTTTTGCGATTTACTTACTTTTTCTGGCGAGCCCCCAAACCCCTTGAACAGGCTCGCCCCCACAGTACCAGACCCTTACACTGAAGCCCCAGAGTGGAGCCGCCAAGTGGAACTGTCGTGGCTGAAGGGTCATGCACCGGCCTGGCTCATACACGGGGCCGGCATTTTCCAATTAGAGTCCCCTTGGGAGCTAGAACGTGCAATGACGCAAGGGTGAGTGCATCTATCCTAGCTCCACCCCATATCTAGGTGCGGCGTACTTTGTCTGCCAGCCTCCGCTAGAAGGCTATCGATGCCAACACTCTGGGGTCCTCCCCACCCCAGAGAAGGAGAGCAGTCCTCCAGACACTCTATCCTTCTCCTCCCCTGCTGACCCCCGACGACCCGTGCCTGAACACAGGTCGCCGGTGTGCTGCGAGGTGTGGTGCCAGCACCTCAACCCTCAGCACCACTGGGCCGCCGACCGGTGCGTTCTGAACCCGGTCGCCTGTGTAGCGCGGAGTGGCGATACGCCAACTCCACAGCCGCGTGTTGGCTTTGCTATTAATTCAGTTGGGGATGAATGTCTTTCAAGAAGGATTCATACCTCATAAATGTTACCCTTTCCCAGCAAACTTTGTAAAGATTTACACTGTTTTTAACCTCTCAAGACCTATCTGATAAAATGCCAGTTCTCCAGTGAACTACCCAGACTAAATACATACATTGCCTTTTGACAGAAAGGGCTATAGCCTGCTTCCCAAACATAACAGATAAGAGCTACTGAGATCACTTATAGTAAGAGTGTATGTGTGTGTGTTTGTTTGGGGGAGAGGTGGAGAAACAGTCAAATTCTGGCAAGGGAGACCTCATCTACTGAATTGACTGCTGACAAACCATGAGTGATACAGAAGCAAATGATGTGATACCTTTTATTGGACCAACATAGATGTAACAAAAAAAACTTATACCATTTATAAAATTCCTGATCAAACAACTGCAAACAGAAGACTGTTTTTTGTCTTTTTATAATATGATATACTGAGTGTGTATTTACTGAGTAGCTGGATCAGGGCCTTGATAAAATAATAATATTTACTTAACTCATTCAAGATTCCATCAGGTGGACAGAAAAAAGTCTATAAGAATTTGTCTGAAAACTAACAAATATAAGATGCAAAAATAGCATTTGTGTGTATATAAATGTCTCTATCTGCAATAAATTTGTTTACAGGCATTACTAGTATCTTTTGAAAGATTGTCTGACTTGTGATTACTAATTTTGAGTACAGTTCATGGAATAATGAGCTTGATATTTGTTATTTCATATAGTCCCCCATTATGTGTTATGCATAGCATATAAATCCAAATCATTCCAAGGCCATCGTGACATATAATATTAATACTGAACAGCAAATCAGAGCTCTTTTCCTAATTAAAGGTTGCTGATATAATAAATAAAGAACAAAGTCACAAATAAGGAACCAGTGGCTTACGAAAAAATCTACAGGGATTTGATTCTGCTTTTGTGGGAAAACACAGGGAAAATGAGGGTTTCTTACAGAGTAATGGTTATTTGGATCTGGCAGCACTGAATATTTCTTATCCTATATTTTGTATCCTGGATAAGGCAGGGGAGATGCTACATCTCATTGTCACGTGGATGTTCATTTACACATTTTTGCACTGTATTTACTCAGGCTGTCCCAGATTAGGTGCAATATCTTGTTTTCATTGGGGTCACGATTCTACCATTTTTATAATGTATTTATTCAGGCTACCTAGTCCAGAGCCCGCGTATTCAAAGGAGATATGCAGTGCATCCCAGTGGAAAAGGGAGATGTGCGGCACAACTCCAACAATGTGCAGCAGCGCGATATTCAAACATGTGGGATGCACCGGCCGCAAGGGAATGGGCCAGGGCACACACAAATGGTATGCCGTTCACGTAAAGAGGACAATCCCATGCATATGCCGTGCGGCAGCAATTCAGTGGAAATGTGCCCCTCACAGTCCAGCACACCGCGGCCCACAGTTAGGCCACGAATAGCTGGCCTAACCCGGCCAGCCACTCACAGGCAGGCTGCAGATGTGCACCCAGGTAGCAGCCTGGCAGCCCTGGTGGACTAGATGTACCCCCTTTCCATTCCAAATCTAGCCAAATCCCATCCCTGAAGAGCTCCATAGTGTAGGGCCCCCTACAGACCTGACTGCACCAGAGGAAACCATGGTCCATATCCATAGTCTAGAGGACTCCCATCCACCACCCTGTACAGAGACACCCTCACTCCCCCATACCCAACTGGTTGCAAAGATTGGCACTGCCCTCCACACTCTGCCAAGGCCAGCCATTGACTGCACTGCACCCGGGCTGCAGACCTTCACTATGGAATGACCCAACTGGCTATGCCATGCATTGGGGCACCATGCCAGCTGAGGATCCACCAGTGTATGCAGCTGTGTGTACTTCCCAGGCAAACTGGAGAGGGAATTTACATACCTCCAATGCATGCCTTGCCGATACTGCATCTTCCTGCTGTCATACACCACTGCAAGTCCACACTCTCGCCCCGTTTCCCCTGTGTAACATACCACCCTCCGGACTGCTGAAGTATCCTGGGTGCCATGGGGTGTGGTATCCTGTAATGCCATTTGCAGTGTACATTTCAGGCTATAGATAGTTCATCCACAGTCTCCTTAATTGTACAAATGAATGGGAGGTCAGCTGTAAAATGCCTGTTTTGGGACCTGTGTTGAGTGGGTACAGCACTGGCCGTCACCCACACCGAGCAGTGCAATGGCACTGGGATAATGGATCTGCATGCCAGTGCCTTCGGAATTTGGCCACTGGGTGTTACACCCACACACAGCTCATGCCTATGTATAACACATTCCAGCATTCTACTGCAAGTGCACCGCCACCCGCTGATAGAGTAGTATGATCCCATTACAGAGCCAGTTATCACAATGGGATGAGCAGGAAGGGGGTGTCTATGCACCATTGAGGGGAGCAGGGGCCACTACACTATGGACATGGACTGTAGGTGTATTCAGGTGCAATTAGGGATGGCATTGGGGTCCCTACAATATGGAACCGATACAGCCTGGGCTCTGGTATGATCAGGGCTGGTGGAACGGGTGGGGGGGGGTGCCACTATACCAAAAGAGACTTCAGGGCCTGTCCCACATGACAGTGACTGGGGTGGGGGCATGGGGGGGCGACAGCTGCTCTAGCACATTCATCCCCATGCCAACATGCAAATGGACTGGTAATGAGCATGCATAAGGCCCCTTTGCACCCTGCATGCTCTATTAGTTCATTTGCATTCCTGGGCTGAATATCGCCCATGGGGGCTGCGGTGCATACCTGTATGTGCAACACATTCCCCCTGGAAGGTATTCAGTCAGGGTCACCCTGGATGCACTTGACTTGGCAGCGGCCTGCACTGTGACTCCCAACCAGGGTCACATTTTCAACAGGAACGATGAAGCCCGCCAGGATGAAGTGCAGTGTCACAGGTTTACTGCATGGCAAAAGGGATTAACTCCCTTTGAAACTGCATTGTTTGCTGCAGTAACTCTACTGCAGAATTCTGCAATGCTGCACTTCATCCTGGTGGGCTTCACTGTATGCACACCATGTACCGGTGGCGTATTCTCTTTTAATATTGTATCAGTGCCGACCGGCGCACCCTCTTTGTGCAATGCAGATTTCTCCTCATGCATCGATCCAGCACTTAACTATATCCCCCAGATATAAACATATTGTTTTTTGTGCATTCTGATTTTACATAATGCAGCATAATATTGTGCAGATGTACAGCCCCACTGAAAACAAGATGCCATTTCTTCTGTGAACTATCCAGGCTAAATATATAGCAATCGGGAGGCATATTCCAGGAAAACAGATTGTAAAAGTGTGTAAAAGGAAGACTGCATTGAAACTGTCTCTCCACAGATCTGCATTGTGAAATTCATTAGAAATAATGGGTAAAAGCATCCCAAAAGCTTTTCACAGCCACATCAGCTTTGACCAGACTCTGTTTTTTCCTGCACCAACTCCATTTAGTGTAAATTTACTATTATCAACTCCATGCTGTTATGGATCACCAACACTAGTGAAATTGGGAGTGAAAAGAATTTCTGGGGAAAGTTAAATTCAAAACCAGATTTTCAGGATCACAGCCTAGTGCACTAACCACTACACCGTGCTGGCTGCTGCCTAGCAATTTTGTGGTTAGACACATATGTGATAATAACTGATCCCAGACCAGTTCAGCTGGAAGGAGGAACTGGTCTCAGATCAAGTGGCGTGGAAACTGGTGTAAGATCAGGCAGCTCTCAAGCTGGTCCCAGACCAGTCATCAGGGGAAAAATCTTCCTATACTGTGCAATAACCCTATGCCATTTATTAACACACTGTCAGAGGAACAACTGGAGCTGATAGAGAACTACAAATACTTAAGTCTGTGGTTGGATAGCTGGCTGTCATTTTCTGCCCACACAGACTCACTGTGTAAACAACTGTGCATGAGGTTAGGTTTGTATTTTAGAAACAAATTATGCTTTCCTTTAGATGCAAAAACAAAGAGATTAGGGCAAGCTACTTTTATTCCTCTGCTTGACCATGGTGATGTATATGGTTATGCCTAGCCAGACCTGATGTGCTGTACAACTGAGCATTGCGCTTTATTACCAACCTTCCTGCCAGAACACACCAGTGCGCCATATACTCGGCTGTAGGATGGACATCTCTCACTACAAGAAAACTAAGGAACCTCCAAACTTGGACTTTTAAAGCCCTAAGAAATACACTTCCATTATACACAGTGTCCCTGTTAATAAGACCGCTGGGTTGTACAGCCAGAGAAAAAAAATTACATGTGCTTCTTCAGTATACCCAGATTTTCCACCAATTTCGGTGAAAAGGCCTTCAATTGGACTGTTCCTTCCCACTGGAACAACCTATAAGAATTGCTTAAAATGAACTCATTTATCAGCCTCAATTCTTTTAAAGCATTAATTCTGACCCACTGCGCTGACAAATGTGTGAGTGCAACTCTCCTGCCCGACTCGATATACTGACAGATTATAACTGTCATGCTTTTAATGTGTTTGCCCCTTTTTTCCTTCCTGCAGCACTAGACTTCTTTGTATTTATTTCCTGGGTTTGAATTTGACTTAGCTGCTGTATCTTGTGACAAATTTCCTTGGCTGCATTTCTGACAGTTCTAAAATATTGTATTGTAATGTCCTCTGTGCTACCCAGGACCTCCTTGTAAACGATCTCTGCCAAGTGGAGCTTTCCTCCTGGTACGGTAAATAAGTACTGTACAAATACTGTTATCAAGTGGCAGTATTTTAAACATGCTTGTTCCTGACGGCATGTGTGGTTACAGAGTACAGAAAGTCTGTCTACTGTAGTGGTCTACGGTAAACTTTGCAAAAATTAGTACAGACAACATATAAATACAAATATGCAGATACAGGTATACAGATATAGATAAAGATATACCTTTTATGCCACAGTTGTAGCCACCTACCTCTGGCTCCATATCGCTGGTCTGACAGACGGGTCTCTACCTGTTGCTACTACTTGCTGTACACCCTATGTTCCCTCCAGACTTATACCCCTACCAGTCAGCCTGTTGAGGGTGACTGGTGAGCTAGGACTTCACCTGGATGTTTGGCTAGTGAAGGAAAGGCAAATGGTGTGGGAGTGACATGGGGGTCTGCCCACATGTCACATGTCTTGACCCTCTGTATGTTTAGTCCCCTTAATGCCCCTCCCACCACCCAGCACAGTGAGATTCCACTGGGGAATGCCATACATCGTGTGGTTAGCCAAGCTGCCAACATCATTTCACACCTAGATGCTGCTGCAAGAGTGGCATTCCAAACCACCCAGCTGACAAAGGACAGTATGCGTCATCTTCCCTGTTGGCCTCCGATCTTAACGTGCTAGGCTCAGGGCATGAACCCTGTTCGTCAGCATGCACTGCAGTCCGCCACTCAGCACTATGCTGCCAGCAAGGCACATCTAGCAGTCTTTGTCCAGAAAAGGTCTAGGACCAAATCTCCTAGGAGACTGAATCACCCCTCACCCTGGTAAAGAGTAGTCCGCCAAAACTGGTACTGAATCACACTGGTTGAAAGCCTGTACATCAGCCACACTGAGACTGAGAGCGAGTCAAACTATAAAAAAAATCCTCTTCACGTCTCTTGGCTACTAAACCAAAATACTTAGTGGTCCAATCTCCTGAAATAGTAGCCACTGGATGCAACTGTGCAAACAGGCACCCAAAACCTAGCAGGCATATGGTCCCTAAAACATCGTAGTTAGTGAGCACTGATGATTTGTAAGTGGCCATTGGATTCTTTACTGCCTGGTTTCAGCTGTACGAATGGCAGGCTTTAGCTTGCAACACCCTATGTCCTTTGCCTTTCTTAGGCAATAAATTAATCGCCCAGTCCTGGCGGGAACATACTGCACTAAGGAGCTCAGAGACCCAGGTTTCAGAGACAAATCTGCTTCATAGCACCCAGCCTGGTAGAGGCTGGACTCCGGGTCTGGGAGCCCAGGCTGGTGGGAGTGGACCCCAGGTCCTGGAACCCAGAATGGTGGAGAGGAGACACGGGCTTCCAGAATACAGGCTGATGCAGGTCAGACAAAGCTCCCCAAACTCAAGATGGTGTGAGCAGACTCCAGTACCCGAAACCCAGGCTGGTGAGCATGGACTCCAGCAACGGGAGCCAAGGTTGACGGAAGCAAACTCCCAGCTCCTGAACCCACAATGATGGAGGACAACCCTGGCTTTCAGAACTCTGACTGGTGCAAACAAGCTCTGTCTCCTCATAGCAAGGCTGGTAAGGGGTAGACTTCTACTCTGGGAACCCAAGCTAATGGGAGTGGACATCAGCTCCTGAAACGCAGAATGGTGGCTGGAAGACTCCAGTTCCTAGAGTCCAGGCTGACAGAAGTAAACTCCATCTCCCATAAAACAGAATGATGGAAGGCAAATCCAAGCTACCAAAACCCAGGCTGGTGGAGGGAAGACATCTTCTCTCACAACCCAGGCTGATAAGAGTGGATCCAAGCTCCTGGAATGCAGAATGGTGAAGGGGAGACCTAGGCTTCCAGATTACAGGCAGGTGAAGGTCAACCCAGCTCCCAAAACCCAGACTGTTGTAGAGTACACTACGGCTCCCAGAATCAAGCTTGACTGAAGGCAGACCCCATCTTCTACCAATCCAAGCTATGGAGAGCAGATTACAGCTTCCAGTTTCTAGACTAATGGAGGGCAGACTCCAGCTCCTGGAACCCAGACTTGAGTAGGGAAGACGCCATATCCCTGAACCCAGATTAGTGCAGGGCAGAGCCCAGCTCTTAGAATTAAGACCTGTGGAGGGCGGACTACAACTCTGGGAATCCAGGCTGGTGGAGAGCAAATTCCATGTCCTGGAACCCAGACTGGTGGAGAGATGATTCCATGTCCTGGATCTCCCATATGGAGGGCAGACTATGGCTCCAGAAACCAAGGCTGGTAGACAGCAGCCTCCGGTTTCAGGAACCCAAGCTGATGGATAGAGGACTCAAGGTCCTAGAACCCAGACTGGAGGACAGCATACTCCAGTTTGAGGAATCCAGACTGCTGGAGAGCAGACTCTAGGTCCAGGAACCCAAACCTGTGAGGGCAGACTGTGGCTCCAGGAACCCAGATCTGTGGAGAGCAGATTCCATCTCTTGGAACTCAAACTGGTGGAGGGCAGATTCTGATTTACATTACCCAGGCTGGTGAAGAATAGACTACAACTCTGGGAACCCAGTCTGGTGGAGACAAGACCCTGGCTCCTGGGAACCTAGGTTGGTGGAGGACAGCAGACTACAGTTCCCTGAACCTAGACTGGTGGAGGGAAGAAGCCCGCTTCTAGAACCCAAACTGGCAGACTCTGGTTTACATTACCCAGGCCGGTGGAGAACAGACGACGCTTTGGGAACCCTGGAAACCCAGGCTGGTGGACAGCAGCAGATGGCAGCTCCTTGAATCTGGACTGGTAAAGGGAAGACGCCTGCTTTTCGAACCCAAATTGGTGGTGTGCAGACTCCATTCCTGGAACCCAGACTCTGGCTTCTAGTGTCCACGCTGGTGGAGAGTAGATGCTGACTCCCGCAATCCAGACTGGTGAAAAGCAGTCTCCATCTCTCTGAATGCAGACTAGTAGAGGACAAACTCTTGCCACTGGCAACTAGGCCACTGTAGGCCAAGTACAACATGAAGATGTCAAACTTAGGTCCGGTTTCCCACTGTCCTTGGACTTGGGTTAAAAACGGCTACAAGCTCCAGCAGAAACTGAATCCTGCAGGAGGGCATAGCCAACTGTGTATGTGTTTTTTTTTTTTTACACACCTGAGGTGACTGATAACCTATAGACCTTGAGGGCAAAGCTTGAGAAGTTTATGTGGTCATCATAAATTGAAGGTTTTTAAAAGAAAACTTCACCAGCACACACAGTCACTAATTAACTGGTGCAGCAACATGAGCATGAGAATCATGCTTCCCAACAGGGAAAGTAAAGCATGAGTGCTCCAAATGCCATAATAACTGGAAGAAGTGAGTGTCAAATTCGAATCTGCTATTGAATACCTTGAATAGATAGATAGATAAAGGTTTTATTTATAGAGCACCCCTTTCCGGGGATTTGGAGCACTTTACATTAAAAACAAAATTTCAATGCAATGCAATATTGAATAATTTCAAGCCAGCAGCAATAAAAATTCTTAAAAACGCATCTATCCATACATAAAGTAGGATACTATATCCAATTTTCATTATGGTTATGAATAAAATGCCTGTTGAAAAAGGAGCATTTTAAGACCTGTTTTAAAGGCTTCTACCGAGGGTGCCTCCCGAAGATGTCTAGGTAGTGAGTTCCACAGGGTAGGCACGGCAACTGAGAACACATGGTCCCCAGAATGCCACAGCCTAACTCTGGGAACTTCCAGGAGGCTACCCTTGCCAGAACGGAGAGCCTGGGTCAGATGGTGGAGCTCCAGGAGATTTTGCAGATAGGCTGGTCCCTGATTGTGCAGGACTTTGTAGCTAAGGCGCCCTAACTCGAAAACAATTTCCACCTGACCAGCAGCCAGTGCAGTTGGCGGAGGACAGGAATAATATGATTGCTTCTAATACCAGGCATATTAGAAGAATACCCAAATACTGGGGTATATTCGGGTATTCAACGGCATGTATTCAATTAGACTAAGATGTCATGAGGTCTTCTGAGTAAATCCCAAGGATGCACAGAGAGCTTTCCCAGAGCTTTACCACGTGAAGTGCCTTACTTCAGAGAGACCCTTTAGCTCAGAAGAAGCTGTTGCTCTCTGTGAAGAAGTTGGGCTTTTCTGAATCAAATTTAGAAAACAAAATAGTCTTTGCAAGCTTTTTTTTTTACTCTTCTGTTTGCTGAATCTTAGTTGAGACTGTGGTGCTCCACTTGACCGACTGATCAATTGCTAAGTAGCTTTTTTTTAACAACAGAACAAATCCTGTTGCAATCTTCAGGCAAGGGTCTGTCTGCAGTTGCAGACTAGGCTTCAAGCTAGCTCTTGCCTGCTGGATAGCTGGCTGAAAAAGGGCCTGTTCCAGTGATTTCTTCAGACTTTTGACTTACAGTGCTGAAAAACAGAATTTATAATTTTCAGTAACTACTACTGTGTCTGTGCACATTTTTTTTTGTGTGTGTTTACTGTGTCCTGTAGCTGTTTTAATTATTGTTCAATGTTTTGGTGAATAAAGTAGTGCTTGTGTATACTTGCAATGTTTTGAACTTTGGCCTTTCTCTATTCCCACTCTTGGTAGATAAGTTGGGTAGCAAGTAGGGAATAGAAGGACCAGCACCAAGGGTGAGCAGAGTGCCAGAGGAGGAGGAGGCAGGGGAGGATGGTGGGTGTTTTCAAGAACGCTAAGCGGGAACTGCCGTGGGAGGCTGGCCTTTATTTGGGATGTAGAACTTGTCTATTGAACCTCGGGCTTTAGCCCTCCCATTCAATGTTTTGGTGAACACAGTAGTACTTGTGTATACTATACTTGTAATGTTTTGAACTTTGGCCTTTCTCTATTCCCACCCTTGGCAGGTAAGTCAGGTAGCGAGTAGGGAATAGAAGGACCAAAATGATTACCTCCCCAAGTACAACTAGTAGCATGCAGAAGACTAACCCCCAGGTGGACGAAACCTCTAAGAACCCATGGCTACTGACCCACCCATCTTCAGGGCAAACTAAGAGGAGATGATCCTAGATTCTTAGAGCAATATTCTAATTTTTGAGTAAGGTGTAATGTTCGTAGTGATGAAGTTCCATCTTCCGTGTCTGTTGAATGATGCATTCAGGAGGGTTGTTTCTTGAGGTTGAAGAGGCAGGCCCAGTCTGAAGAAATGTCCAGATCCCGAATATGGATTAAGACTAGCTGGAAAAAGGGTTGAACGTAGTCCAGAATTTAAATGAGATATTGGTTGATATTCGATGGGGGTATAGAATCAATGAGAGCATGAGTTGATTAAATGAGCTGCCAGACTCCAAATTGTGGGAGGTATGATGGGTTATCAAAACTTTAATCTGTCAGACTTTGTAGAAAGTAAGGGCAAGATATAGTGCTTGATTCCTTTGTAGAGTGGCAAGTGGTTCAGATATTTGCAAGGTTCTCAGAAGAGCTTGATTTCAGCACTGATTAATAAAAAAATGTGGGAACTGAAAAGGCTAGACGACGAGGTAGTAGAGGCGTTAACATCCAAATTAGGGTCTCATGGCTTAGAGTTCAGCAATTCACACTGTTTCGTTAAGTAGGCATCTATGCAGATGATCAAGGATTCAGAGAGAAGCTTTAGGTACCTGGTAGGATGGGGTAACATAGAAACATAGAAACATAGAATTTGACGGCAGATAAGGACCGCTTGGCCCACCCAGTCTGCCCATTTCCCTACCTACTGGATAAGCTGCAGATCCTAGTTAACCAGCAGCCTACTTCTTTCTACCCCCACCCCCCAGAATTGCCTTATGACTATCCCATGCATGCTTGAATTCCACCACTGATTTTGACTCCACAACCTCCTCCGGAAGGCCATTCCATGCATCCACAACCTCTCTGTGAAAAATACTTTTAAATTACCTCTGAGCCGCCCCCTATCTTCAAATTGTGCCCTCTTGTTCTTGCACACCTCTTTTTTGAAAGATGCTACCCTCTTGGACTTTGTTAATTCCCTTGAGGTACTTGAAAGTTTTATCATGTCCCCCTCCTCCTTTCCTCGAGGCTATACATATTAAGCTCCTTAAGTCTCTCTCTCAGTGTCCTCCGTGCAGACCCTGCACCATTTTAGTTGCCTCCTCTGGACAGCTTCCATCCTGTCTATGTCTTATGGAGATTGGGTCTCCAGAACTGCACACAGTACTCAGATGGGGTCTCACCAGCTGTCTGTACAGAGGATAATAACTTCCTGTTTTCTACTGGTGATGCCTCTCCTATGCATCCCAGTATCCCCAGCCCTCCTTGCTGCCTTCTCACATTGCTTGCCCACCTTTAGGTCATCTGATATGACTACCCCAGGTCCCTTTCCATTTTTGTTGTTGTTAGTATCTCACCCCCTATTGTGTACTCTTCCCCTGGGTTTTTGTTTCCCAGGTGCATTACCTTGCACTTCTTAGCATTGAATCTAAGCTGCCATACATTTGACCATTCCTCTAACCTTGCCAAGTCCCTCATCTTTCCACCCCACCCTGTGCATCAACTCTGTTGCAGATCTTAGTGTCATCTGCAAAGAGACATACTTTTTCCTTCCAGTCCTTCTGCAATGTCGCTATAAAGACACTGAAGAGGACTGGTCCTAATACTGAACCTCAGTGTACCCGCTAGTAACCCTCCTTTCTTCTGAGTGGACTCCATTTACTATTACTCTCTGTGTCCTATTCTCCAGCCAATTCTTTACCCAGGCTGTCATCTTGGGACCCATCTTGGGTAATTAAAAGATTTCTGACCAATGAAGGATGGGTGACATACGCTGTAAAGATGGTAACTGGATACTGATAGGAATGATTGGAAAGTTCAATACAGTAAGTTTGAGGTTTGAAGCAAGTTATTGTAGATATGAGGTTTGCATGGGCTCATATTCAGGAAGGACTGCTAGTGTGAGATGGTGGATATGGGTATTGGTGTGTAGCTTAATAGCTTGTGGCAGGAGCTTAAATGGCCATGGTGGCTTTGCCTTGCTGGTGGATCCAATGTCTGTATGCTGTGTGGAGCCTGAGAATGGATCTTTGAATGTGTCTATGGCTGATATTGCAAAGGGAAGCTAATAGCAAGCATAGAACGCAATGAGTGCATTGCATGCTGAGTCAGATTTAGAACTGTTGCGGAGCATAACTGTGATAGGGAGACAACCACGTCAGTTGTGGATGTCCAGAATGATGAATTAAATGGAGGCCTTGGTGATGATATTCGCGGGAGGGAGTATGGGGGATAAATCCTGATAGATGAGTTAGAAAGGACCACTGGATAGGTAGCTGCCATGATTAAAGTAACATGATGTAAGATGTAGATAACTTCATGAAGTATGGTGATGTCCAGGAGCCAGGGAACAGTGACTTGAATAGCGTACATTTAGAAAGGCAGCTACACACCAGAGATCCAACAATACATTTTATGGGATAGTAGCTGCAGAAGGGTCTTATGAACATCCAGTGGCTATTCGGGGAATACAAGTCGGAAAACATTGTCAAACTCAATCAGCACTTTGGGGAGAAGACTATAAGGAGAAGATATAATGAACGATGCCAGTATTACGATGTGGTATCCTGCGGTTCCTGTTATCCTTGAGGATTATAGTTATTATGGAGTTGGTATAGCTCAGGAGGGAATTAGGTTCACATTTCCAGGTAAGACGATAGGCGTGAAGGAGACTCCACTAAATCATGGATTCTATGAAGAATTCGGGAGGTAGTGACGTCCATGCTGTTTGAATTTAATGGAATATGTAAGGAAAGATCCTGCAGAGTTGGCTGAGAGATAAGATCTTCTATAGTCCAGTCGAATGGGAGTCCAGAAATGGATCCTGGGTAAATGATCCAGAATAGCTGATATTTCATCTAGTGACTTAAGAGTCTATATGGCTTGCTGTTTGAGGGATGTCACTGGAAGAGGATTTCTTTAGGTGAGAAGAACAGGTACTCCTTAGAGCATTGGATGGGAGCTGTAATGTCGGCTGAGGTAGGAGTATGAGGCAGATAAATAAGTAGGAGTACTTGAATGGGCAGGGATGTGGAACATCGATAATTGTAAGAACGCCCAGAAAGAGACACAGCAAACATACAGGAGCCCTGAGCCACCAGCGTGGCGAAAAGGAAGGCAACAGTCCGAGAATTGAGGGAAAAGTCCAAAGTGGAAGTCCAGTGACTGGAGGAAGGAACTTGATAGGAAGGCAGCAGAGGATGAGCAGTACTGACATCTGCAGGTGTAGAAAAGGTACAGGACTGGGGGCAGTCGCCACAGCATACTGGAATGGAATGCAGGAAAGCTGAAACAGGCCTCAGGTGGCAGATCCATGTAAAACTGAGAAGCAAATCCAGGGACAATGTGCTGCGAAGTTGAGGTACGAGGTTCCCACCTCCGAAGGAGATGGCAAACGTAAACTGCTGATAGCAAAAGGCGCTGCAGTGATGGGGTATGAGGTTCCCACATCCATAGGAAATGACAAACATAAATTGTTGATAGCAAAGGTGCAGCAGTGAGGGGGAATGGTTTCCCACCTCCGAAGGAGATGGCGAACTGGAATTGCTGGTAGCGAGGTACAGCGTAGATGGGGAATGGGTTTCCACCTCTGAAGGAGATAGCGAACTGGAAATGCCAATAGCACAAAGGTGGTGTGGTGATGGGGTAATAGGTTCCCACCTCCAAAGGAGATGGAGAACCGGAATTGCAGATAGGAAAAAGTGCACTTGCACCGCTGATGGCAGACCTCTGAATGGAGACAAGGGTGGCATAAGGGGAAAACTGTAGAAGGCCACAGGCACCCATCCTTGAAGATGAGCGAATGTCAAAAATCCAGCAGGAAGCAAAGGGGAATGGGGGCAGACATGTTCAAGAGGAAGGAAACAGAGAAACAGAATCATCCAGAGTAGCAATGAGGGAGGAGATGGCAGCATAGAGCTGAAGATCTGGAGAGAGGAGGACGCTGATCCGGAAGGCAAGCCACAACAATACACAGGAGTATGGGAGGAAGTGGGAGGCAAGCAGCAAGGAAGTCCAGGAGTCCGATGAAGCAGATGGAGTTGGAAACTGAACAAGCTGGTGGGGTCCAAATTCAGAACGTGAGGAGGCCAAAGGCAAGGATGAGTAAATCGATTCCATGGAGGTATAGAATGTAGTTGCTTGAGATAGGAGATTGGAGGCAATTGGGGTACAGTGATTCCATTTCCGAAGGGAAGCGGCAACTGGATATCAGGTATAGAATGCATTTGAGTGGAACAGTAGATTGAAGATGGGCTCCTGTCCCCAGTAGTCGCAGTGAGCTAGCCTTCACTCAATGCCACACCAGGCAGAGTTACGAATGGAGACTGTTTTATGTTGGCTGGGAAGATAACTGGTTGAAACTGGAGGTGGAGGAAACAAGCTCCCATCCCTGGTAGACAGGTGAAGCCTACCTACACTGCTATGGCTCAGTAAGCAGAGTTAGGAAAGAGGCTGTTGGACTGCTTGCATAGGCTGGGCAAGGAAAGGGCAGCTGATAGCTGTGGAGTAAGAGGCAGATAAGCAAAAGAAGCAGGATGAAGGAGGTGGTTGTAAGACATTAGAGAACTGCAGGATGATGATTACCTTAAATGCCATTAAGACGGAGATAGGGTAATCCAGTGAGGAGCAATGGAATGCAATGAACATCTAAAGGCCACGAAGGCTGCAAGGTTAATGATTTATGCATGGGTAGCTGAAAGCCAAGTAGGCAAGCAAAATCATAGAGCTTACATAAAGCCTGCTCCTGTTAATCGGAGCCATGATGCCCCAACGTGACACTGCAGTCCCCCACTGTGGGAATAACAAAGGAAGCCACAAGCTTAGCATCATGAGATCGAACAGCAACTGGAATGTTGGTAGGGTAGGAACCCGAAAAGATGCTCCAGTACTGGCAAGGTTCTAGTGAAGGACAAGCCATAGGCATACTGGGGAACCTGAAGCAAATGGATACATTAGTTACATATAATGAATAATGCCAAACAATAAGAAATACAGAAGAAGGAGTGCCAACAATGCGGGACTGAGTGAACATTACGAGGAGAAAGGAAGGAGGAGTGTGCATGCGCATTGCAGGTGATTGGCGTGCTGGAAGATTTGGAAGCACTAGGGGTAGAACAACGTAACATAGGAATAATAGGCTGAGCAGGGTATATGAATGCTGGGACTAAGAAATGGTAAGGTATAAGCAGCATAGGTGTCAGACAGAAACTGGTTGGGAATGTTGACTGCAATAGTTGGCTGAGTGGAATAAATACTGAGGTAGTGCAGGTGCCAGACTACTGTCTGAGGTGGCACTGGACTGTTGAGGTAGAAGGGGTGTGGAAATGGAGATGGAGTGCCAGTTTGAGGAGCGGGAAGCCTAAAAGAAAACATGGGGGACAAGGGTAAGAATAGGGGGGGGTACTGAAAAACAATTCAGCAGGGAAGGAAGGACCAGCTCTGGGAATGAGAGAGAAGAGGAAGACAAGGAGAGCCACGGCACAGAGAGTGGGAAGGGATGTAAGTATTTTTCTTCTTTTTTTTTCTCATCATAGCAGTGTCTGTGTAGGAAGAGAGGAGGCTAGTCCAAGGATCACCAGGGTGACAGGGCCAGGGCGGCCGAGCACATGGTGGTGACTGGAGAACAGGAGCAACAACAAGGCAACACACACACACACACACACACACACACACACACACAATCCCAGCAAAATACAGAACACAAAACTAGCAGCAGGAGAAGTGCAAATCAACTCCAGGTCCTGGAACATGAACACCAGGGAAAAGGACTAAAGGGCAACTTTAGGAACTGAACGACAGAATGACTCAGAAATGTGCTAAGATTCGAGCGCCAAACAAGATCTGTACAGGGACAACCGGCAAGATGCACACTGAAAGGGCCAAAATCACTGCTGGTGCAGATATGGGGGGGGGGATGGGAAACACCAGGCAAGGACCTGTAGGGTCCGGAAGATGGCACACACAGCAGGGAGGAGTCTGGACCGAGAAACCCATCATGGACTGAGAGGATATGACATACTCCAAACAGGTTCTGGGCCCTGACCCAGCAACGGTAAACCGAGCTCAGGCTATCAATGCAGCAAGGGAGAAAGGGAGACCAAGCTGGTCTTGCCACAGCCGCCAAGGGCAGTGCACACGCAGCAGGAGCAAGAGGCATCCCGAAATGGCAGGTATACTACAGAGGGCAGCTCGAACCAACCTGGAGGTAGGAAGATCAAAAGGGACACCGATGCCATGCTGGAAAAAAGGAGGAGGGGCCGGGACAACCATTGGTAGACAGTGAGGCAGGGGATAAAGTGCTCAATGCTAGAAAAGTAAAGAAGCATGAAGGGAGGAGAAATTAAGCACAGGGGTCACAAAGGAGAACGTGTAGAGGTAGGAGTGTGAGGAACAAACACTGAAACAAAAACCAGCAGATGCCAATGCAGGCGCCATGCCAGACCTGGGGAACCAGCGGGGGGCAATGGGGCAAGGAGGGAAGGAGCGAGAACCAGGGGAACAAATGGGGAGTTGGGCAGGGGAACAGCGTGGAGGGAGAGGAAGTAGCAGCAAAATAATCGCGAGATTAGGTGGGGCAGGAGCAAAAGAAACAAAAGGGTAATGAGCATGGGGGGGTCGAAAGACAAACAATGGAAAGGAAAATGGAACACAAGAACACAGGAGGGGCAGAAGGAGAAGGAGAAGGAGGCACAGCCCATGAGCCATGCAGGAGCCCAGCACGTGCGGAGGGGAAGGGATTCACACTACGCTAAGCGGGAAACTGAAGTGGGAGGCTGGCCATTATTTGGAATGTGGGAGGAGCTTTTCCCCCACATTGAACCTTGAGGTTTAGCCCTCCCATTATTTATTTTAAACCTTATTTTTATTAGTTTAACTGTACACAGTATATTCATCCTGTAGGAAGGCACATACTAATATCATAGCCTTTGCAAAAAAAGTTTACATCACTTTTACAGTCAAGATAGGTTATGCCCCTACTACATTGATACAAGATTGGGGGGGGGGGGCACATTTATAAGAGTTTCACAATAACAGATAACAAATGGCCTTTACTGCCTTGCGCAGGGAATACTGACATAAGAACAGAAATATAAGATCATGTCCCCTTTTAATATGGATAGATTATCCCCCAAACCACAGTAAAATGTTAACACCATAGTTAATAATGCGGTACCCTACATATGATAAACAGCTAATTAATAAGTGACCCTAAATGCCACTAAAAACATTAAACTTTTCTTTGCTTTGTATTTGGGATCTTACCAACAATACACTCAAACCTGCGGAAATAACATTGAACTAGCCTTAAACATAAAAACTTTTCTTTGCTCTATATGCAAGATTTTTTTTTTGTCAATTCTATTTATTCTCTAGTGGGGCCAGGGCATTTCTTCAGAGTACCCATGCGACCTCCACCTCTACTCCCAGCCTGAAACCTCCCTCTCACCACCGGTCTCCCACCCAGTCCCACGGACTCTTCCAGCCCACGGATCACCCCCCGGGAGGGCCCGCCTTACCTACCTGGTAGCCATCTGAAATTAGAGGGATGGTCCCTGGGCTGGATAGGGAGCCAGATGATCCAGTGAAGGGTTGGTCCGGCAGTGGGATGTGAGCATTGGTCCCTGGGGTCTCCTTTGCCTTCTCTGGTCCACCGGGGTTTTCATTAGTGTTTCGCCTTCGGAGCATGGACGTGCAATGACGTCCAAGTACCTACGTGCTGCCGTCTGCCACCGCTCCGCCCCAAATATCGGCAACACTCGTGCAGGGCTCCCGACCTCCATCAGGGGCCGCTGGTGAGCGGTGTGAGCCCCTGTACCCACCCCGGGAAGGGTGAGCAATCCTCTGGATGCTCAGTCCCTTCCCTCCCCTGACGACCCCATACAACTCGAGTTCGCTCCTGACCCAGGTCGCCAGCATGACGCGAGGTGTGGTGTCCAGAGCCTCAACCTCAGCACCACCATATGTAAGATATTAGCAAACTATGCATGCAAAACTGTAGAAATAACCTTAAAACGGCATTATGACACACGTAGGGAGACTTGTGCTAACCAGCCTTGCTGAAACACACCAGGTCAATGCATTACACACGTTCAAACAATTTTAAAGGCGCCAACATGGACATAGTTACTAAAAAGAAGTGCACCATAACGAAATAACTGCAACTGCGCTGTAAAGATGCCATCTTGAGCATTCCCTTCCAAAACCCCTTTTAACTCATAACCACCTTTTTTGTTGTTGTATCTTATGTTTATTAGATTTCACATCAATAAACAATTAATTGACAGGTACAGTTCATACAAGGTATTCGTATGGCCTACATTAGGTACAGTTAATAAACAGTGGCACTGAAACCCCATAATCTTTTACAATAGGAGAAGGGAGTTTCTAATGTAGTTCAAAAAGAACAATTTCCTCAAATGTTCAATACATTGCCAGCCTCTTCAACGGCTGAAGGTATTTCCTGTAGGGAGTAAAATCAATCAGGGAAAGTAATACAATCGATTGCTATTTAAACCTGTTAGTAGATGGGTACATAAACATAAGTGTAGACCCCTTTAGAGCTCACCCCTTATGCAACTGGTAAGAATGTAAAGTAGTAAAACAAAAACAGCATCCTTCTTAATAATATACTCTTAACAGCGTTTGTAAACTATCACCAAACTCTTAAATTCTAAAACCATGTAACAATATTGTATGTTCAGAGCATTGCCCAGAAAATCTCAGGTAACACAAGAGTGTGTGCAACATTATATGTATGAGCCAGTCTGGTGATTCTTCCCGCGCTCCCGCTACAAGAGCTCATACAGTAAATATACTTAATCTTTGTATATTGCTCCCATTATACAGAAAAACACAGACAGACTCTGCAAGTCCCCTTCACTGCCCAGTAGTTAAATTGATCAAGTTCCCACAAATATATTCAGTCCTTCATACTGAATCATAACAGAAGTCTTTTCTGGGTCATGCTGCTCATATCCCTTACTACACTGTCCCAAACCAGTCCCAGGTTCAATCCTCCATATCCAATTCAAGAATGTTGGGGATCCGAGGCATCCCTGCGGTCTGCAAATTCTGTTTCCATCTTCTCGACCCAGCGACTGGCATTCTGTGGGTTACTGAAGCTCCACATCTTTCCCCCGTATAATATTCATAGACGGGCTGGTAGTAAAAATTAATGTATGATATCTAAAGTCCTCAGTCGATGGCGTATTGCATCAAAGCTCTTTTGACTAGCTCTCATTTGAAATGAGAGGTCTGGATAAAGTTTTATGTCCGATCCATTTATGCCCAGTGGATAAGTAGCTCTTGTGGCTGCAATAAGGATATCTCAAACTTCTGGCCTGGAAGGACACCAACACAGAGAAATATACACCTGTCGGCAAAATTGACACTTTGTTGACAGGTCGCTGTGTTGGTGTGCCCGAGACAGGGTCATGCTGTCTCCCAGTCCTGTACCCCTACCCCAAATCAACTCTGACTAGAGCTGACAATCCTAAAGATAGGGGGGCAAGAGCCCCCAAGACAGGATTTGGGGCAAAGCCCCATAAAAAACAGGACCAGGAGATACACAGGAATCTGTCGACTACAACATGCAGTCCACGATTCTCTGTCGGCGAGATGCCGGTCGACATAAAGGATGTCGAACCGGCATGGTAGAGTCGGCCTGGAGTGCGTAAGAGAATTATGCGTGGCTGAGTCATTCCAATCAGTTTCATCCTCAGATTGACCAGGTAAGCTTTTTTCAGGGAATTCCAGTCAAAGACTGTGGGTACATTTAAGTGTTCTTGTAGCCAAATCGTTAAAAATTGCAGGAGATCTGTACCCTCCGCTCCCTCAGGAAGGCCAACTATATGTACATTCCCGACCTGATTTCATTCTCTACTGCTTCCATGCGGCTTAATATCTGGGTATTTTCCAGGTACAGTAAGGGTAGCCACTGTAGCCATGGTAGATATGGCTCACTTTTCTGATTCAGCCACAGTCCCTGTGAGTTGTTTAATGGCTGCATCGTGGGACTCAAGCTTTTGAAACCTTTTTTTTTTTCAATTTTAGAGTCAGTTGCTTCCACTGACTCTTATTATTCTTTCCATGGGGGTTCGATGAGTGTAACACCCTTCCCCACTACATGCTGCTCCTGCGGCCTTGCTTGTGCTCTGCTGCTGTGATTCTTTGGTATTCCCTGGTGCTGTTTTTTTGCCCTCTGTTCATCCCCCACCCCGAGCTACACTTCTTCGGGAGACACCTGTGAATCACCCCAAGGCTTGCCTTACCTGACTCCCTGGGGTTTCCCCATGGAGCATGGCTGTACTCCCAGGTGGGTACAGGTGGGGCCTGAATGCCCCGATATCTTCTATATTTCGTCAGGCCCCTGGTGGCCAGGCATGCAGCTGTAATGAGGGTCAGTACTGGTGCTCCATCTACCCATGCTCTGGCAGTGAATTTTTCTCCCCTTGTGTGGTGTACGCCCTGACGTTAAGGTGCTACATGCAAATGTCCACCACACAGCTCCCACCAGCCCCTCCTGCAACTGCAAGACTTGCTGTACCTCAAGCCTCTGCCTGGGGTCAGGCAAACTGCAGACCTTTGTCCCCTCCCTCCCCCCAGAGAAGGCGAGCAATCGTGGGATGCTCAAGCCTTCTCCCCCGGCCAGCCCTCTAGCTGGTGCTATTTTTTGATGAACCATCTTAAATTTGATATTATTCGACCCCAAATGACATCGGGAATCAAAATCTGGTAGTAGCTTACTGAATAGATAACTTTACCTTGCTGTTTTTGTACTTTATTTTGATCCATATGGAGGAGCTCTGCTTAGGTGCTTCCGACCAAGAAGATGGCTCTCAGGCGCACCCCCCTCATAATCACCTTTAATGCTTTTTTAAACCAAGAGCAATCCTTGTAAATATTATGTCCAAGTGGCTAAGTACCAGGGGAATAAAAGTCAGGAATAAGATCAGTACCTTAAGCCGACGAACGGCACCAAAGTCCCAATCTGTTACTTACTGTCCTCTGAACCAGAGCCCAGTTTGTCTTCTTTAGCCCTGAACTCTTTCTCATTGCAGTCCAGGAGTTTTGTAGCTTCTCCAGCATCTGCGAATTTAAAGGATTTCTCCCCATACACCACTTGCAAGCTAGACGGCATAAGGAGAACGTGGTGCACACCCAACTGTCAGAGTCGAGCTTTGACCCCGTCAAAACTCTTTCTCCGCTGCTGAGTTGCATAGCTGAGATACAAAACAAGTGGACTTTATTACCCTGCTGTCTAGAGAGCCACACCTTTTAGCTAGGGCCAAAACCTTGTCTCTGTCCACATCGGTTCCCAGCACCATCAGGAGGGTACGGGGTGTCCACAACGGTTCCCAGCACCATCAGGAGGGTATGGGGTGGAAGCTCATTGGTAGTGGTCCGATTTCTTCCGCCATGTGGGCTAATCTGGTAAGCTTTGAGGACCGTAACTGCATCTTCTATTTTAAGGATATCTTTAAGAAAAGTAGCCACAAATATCATAGTCTTCTCCCTTGGCCCACTCAGGGAGCACAAGGATCCATAAATGTGTTGCCCAGGAGGCATTTTCCAGATTCTCTAACCAACAATGGAGCACCACATTTTCTTTAGTCAAGCCTGCAGATACAGTTAACACCATTTCTGCCCATTTCATTGCTGCTTTTGTTTGTCTCGCAAGTACTTCCATTTTTGTGTCCAATATTTAAACTGAGCTGTAAAGTCCTCTAATTTCTGATCAAGTCTATATTGCTTTGGGCTCAGCGGCGTTGGACGGCTGTGGTGCGACCTCGTCTCCCATTCCCAGGTTGGCCGCCTTACTTGCTCCCTTGCTGCTGCCAGGCTTCAGCTCTTTGGGTTGGGCTCCTTCTCCTCCTGCACCCGGTCTATTACTTTGCTCCATAACTTTACTTCGGGGCCATAGATCTGGTTCCAAATTAGACCAATGTACTTGGCTAAGATTCGGCTTTCCTTCAGGCTGTTTTCAGATTTGTAAGTCAAATAATAAATATCAACTATTTATAGATTTAGCTGTGTCTAGCAGAGCCCCTCAAAATACTTACTTCAAGCTCTGCAGTAAGCCAGGCCCCCAGCCCTCCCATTATTAAAAAAATCCTATTTGTTTTTTCTCCTGATGCTGCAGTCTTTGTTTTGGCAGTGCATGTAGGCATTTGCCGCCTGCCTTTTCTGTCTCTAGACCGCACACCACAGACTTTGTCTGTGCCCTAGGGTAGGCAGGGACCAGGGGGCACCTTTGCATGTGGCATAGATTTAGCTTTATGATTGAAACTGTTGGAAGTCCTTACTCTTTTTGTCTCTGGACACCCCAGACATTATCTGTGCCCTAGGGTAGGGACCAGGGGGCACCTTTGCGGCCTACACTTAGCTTTCTGTGTTAAAACAGTAAAAAGTTGAAGTAACAATATAAAAAAATTGTTGAAGTCTTTTTGTCTCCGTACCAGATGCCACAGACTTTATCTGTACCCTAGGGTAGGCAGGTGCCAGGGGGCGCCTTTACGTGTTCCCTAGACTTAGCTGTCTGATGGTTGTTAAAGTAAAACATTACAGACAGCAATATAAAAAAACTGTTGAAGTCTTTACTCTTTTTATGCCCGGACACCACATTTATCATCTGTGCCCTAGGGAAGGCAGGGCGAGGGGGTGGCACTTTGCAGTCTAGACTTAGCTTTGTGACTGTAGTTGTCATTACAGTAAAAAGTTACAAACAGCAATATAAAAAAAATTGCTGATATATTTTTGTCTCTGAAGTCCGGATGCTACAGAAGTTGTCGGAGCTGTCACTTACATTTGCTGACTGCCACCGATGGATACAGCAAAATACAGTAATTCTTCTTGCTTCTGGTTCCTACTGATGTAAAAAAAAAAATTTTCTTTTTGCATATACCGTATTGAAAAATTAATTAAAGTACCATGAAAATAACATATAAAACGTACTGGAAAACACTATTTCACTTTATTTTGCAATTTTATCCGCTGATCGAAAATGTCTCATGAAGCGCAGTCAAAACACATCTGTGGGCCAGCCCCTCCAAAAGAAATTCAGACGGGGTCGACATTCGACTTGTGTTCACCATCCTGTTGTCCCCTTCACTCAAACCAAACCAGTTGCTATTTCAACCAGCGGCAGCACTGCTAGTACCACAGTCACCACCACTGTTCCACTGCCGCCCCCACTGTTACAGTGCAAGTCTCAGCCTCTGTAGTGACTGACGATGTTGAAACATTGGCTGCCACCATCACCACCACCTCCACTGCTGCTGCCAGTGTCACCATCGGCACTGTCTGCGATGCTGCTGCTTCTACCACGATCGTCACTACTGCTACTACTGACACCAGTGCCTCCACCACCAAATCCACCAGTATCACTATGACCACAGTTCATGACAGAAGTATTCAGCCATGACCTTGACAGTTAAACCCAAGCAGTTCCTCTGAGCATGGTAAGGGCAGGAAGGCAATGTCTTCTGGGCAAAATATGCTCCTACCCCAGAAGATTTAAAAAGGCTTGAAGATGTGTTCCTGACAGATGCTCTGAGAATAATGACCAGAGTCTGAGGATGCTGAAACTAAGTCCTCACCTCATTCCACAAGGAAGCACTCAGGTCAGAAATGATCCAAAAAATCAGCTGCTGAAGCCAGGCACAAAATAACTATCACTGTTCCTCCTCCTCCTCCTCCATCACGTCAACCTCCTGCCAAAAAAATCTAAGTAGTCCATCCTAACTTTTTGCTCATCCTATTAGTTCATATACTGCATCTGGTGTCAGTTCACAACAATCTTCTACACCACTCCAAACTGAATCTGGTGGTTGTGGGCACAAGCAATGTCGAAGAGGGCTTAAGACAGGTACAAGTTCAAGTTCCAGCGATATCTGGACATATTATACTAAGCAAGAGGATGATAAAAGGAGAGTTTGTTCACACTGTGGCCAGAGTCTCAGGTGTGGTAAAAATGTTGATAAACTGAGCTCAACATGTCTCTGGACTCACCTTCTGAAAAAGTATCCTGAGGTGGCTAACCTGGGTGAAGATCTTGCTGGTGTTGTCTCTTCACACCACTACACGCTGTATTTTAAAAAAAGCAAAATCAGGTTCTGATTCTGTTGACGGTGCTGCTAGTGGTGCGATTTTTTTAAAACTAAAGTTTTAACATCAAAATGCAGTTAGAAAATTTCATTTTTATTTTCTATACCTGTCATTTTCACAAGCAACAAGTACAAAAATACAAATAATAAAAAACAATAATCAACTTACATAGTTACAACACACACAAATAAACTTTTTTTAAAACATATATATCTTTTCTTGTTACACAGAAATGCTGATTGAGGGCACAAATATGCACTGGCAGGAGAGTGCACGAAGGTAACTGGTGTTTTCCTTTAAACTACACTTACAATATGACTCGGCAGCAATATAGTATGTTTTCACAAGTTAGTATTACCCCCTCTACCTATGGTGAGCAGAAAACCTCTCATTTGTCTATTTTGAGGTGTTTTTTCGTGTTTACAGTATTTAAAATAAATGTACTATGTTATGGTCAAATACCAGTATAGTCAAATACCCAACTATTCCTGGGTATATTTGACAAATACACAATTTATGTACTGCATTTGCACTCTCCTAATAACTGGGTATGATGTCATACCCAGTTATTACAGCGTTTGATCACACTGACAATTAGTATGATAAAGGGGGTCACGTGTTATTATAGAACAACATTTCCTTTTATTTCAGTTTCATCATCAGTGTAAAATCCTGGGTTCCAAGGTATAGTAATAGCAAAACACAGCGTTTACACTCTTAAACAAGATAATTATTTTGTCTTCCATTCTCATGCTAGGAGGGGTACACAGTACAAGAAACTACATAACATTTCTCCTAAAGAATAACCATATGGCCCTTGCAGCAAGACCATGGACTGTAAAGGAAAAACTGCAGTCCATTAAGTCCTGGAATGCTTATAGATAACACTCATTAACAAGCGTTTGTCTATGCTGGATGTTCGCCGCTGGTACAGAAGTCCTGGGGTACTAGATGCTTTGTGGTGCACTTTGTGGCTTTTCTATTACCAAAGTTACGAGTCTGCATTCGTAAATTTCAACACAGGCGCATACCTTTGTTGTTTTTTCACATTTTTGCCCCAAATTGTCAATGCAGCCTTCTTATGACCCCACCTCATGAACAAGTGCAGAGAAAATGTTTAACTTCTGCCTGAAAGGTGATTTTGCGCTGAGACTTCGGAATCACCTTTCAGGACACAAAAACACATTTTGGCCAGGATTTGAAAAATGACAACTGTGACAGCTGTCATTAATGAGGTGCTGTGAAGAAATGGCTATGATGAAAATCTGGGGTAAAAAAACTATTGAAAATTTCCAAAGTTGTGAGCCTGTGTTCACGAAAGTCAACCTAGGCTCGTAACTTTGTTGCTTTTTAATATTTGTACGCCCAATTTTCAACATAGCCTTCTTATGACCATCGCCTCATGAACAAAGGCAAAGAAAATTTTCAGCTCTTGCCTAAAAGGTGATTTCTTGCAGCGACCGCAAAATCACCTTTCAGGAGAGATTTGTCTAATTTCATTGCAACTGTTCATGAGTGGGGTCCCAAAGGCACGTTGAAAATTTAGGATAAAAATATTCAAAAATGGCCAAGTTATGCCACTAGGTTCAAAACCCCACTGAAATACACTGAACCGCATACCTGAGTTCCTCAGTTCGCAGGCTGGCTTTGAAGAGTGAAGACACGTCTGCGATCCACAGAGGATTGTGGCGTTGGACCTCTAGTGGGTAAATAAGGGCTTGGTGGTGGGGTGAGATGGTGGGTGATGAGTGGGACGGTCAGGTGGGGGGACTAACAGCGCAGCAGACATCGATGGATGCTTTTCTTTTTTTACAGGGTTAAAAAAGAAACAAAAATGACAAGCGATGCTGTTCTTTATTTCTGATGGCGACAGTGACACTGGGGGATTGGGCACCCCCAGTATCAGTGTTATATTCGGGGGATGTTAAATGGCGAGGGTAGTCGATCCGGCAACAACTGATGCTCACCCACCAGCACTTCCTACATTCAGGAAGGCACAGCTTAACACAACCGAGTTCAGCAAACAGCATTTTATCAAGAGCAGGAAGAAAGCTGAACTTGGGGAAGTGTATGACAATGTAAAACGAGGGCTAGAAGTATTACAAATAATGGTCGTAAACTGGGACCCCAGTACTGGGCATGAACCAATGTATAGGAACATCCTCTCTCTCCTTTGGGATATGCATATGCATTGGCGCATGCCCAGTATCGCTGTCCCACTTTACCACCCTAATTTGTAACACTTCCAGCCCTCATTTTACATTTTAATGCACTTTCCTGAGTTCAGCTTTCTTTCTGCTCTTGAAAAATGCTGTTTGCTGAACTCAAGTATATTAAGCGGGCATGAGCTTTCTGGTGCTTCAGCTCCACTTGCAATTCACCAGCTAGCCACTGCAGCGTTGGCGAGGGATCAACCTGGCGCAGACTGTGTGGGTTTCACTTACGAGGTGGCAACACTGAGGAACTGGACATCCCAGTGTCAGTGTGTTATGTCTGTGGGGGGCGGGGTGCTGAGAGGGAGGGGTCAGAGTGGGGGGCAGTTGCAGGGGTTCCAGAAAGCTGGTGTCTGCAACAGTGCGGGACTCTTCCTGGCTGTCTGAAATTCCTCAGCAGGCTGATCATGACAGATCAGCTTGCTGGGAGGCATACATCAAGAGAAGAGCCAACCCATGACTGTGTCGTCTTTTCCTTTTCAAGTACAGGACGTTTCCACCCAGCAAGCCCAAACTGTGTCAAGATCAGCTTGGCTGATGATCGGTGTGGCACTAACGCACCTCTTGAACACTGCTTGTCACTGGACCAAAAGTGTCACACCTCTCAAAACCCAACTCTTGTAACAAAATGTTCACTGCATGCACACGCATATGGTGACTATAAGAATAGACAATCAAAGTCAATGTACATGCTAGAAAAAAAACAACAACATCCTATAATTGTAGGAGTAACAGGGATTATGTGGGGGAAGAGCTCCTCCCCCACAGCCTATTTAAATGAGGCATATGCCTCCAGCTCTGCTTAGAGCGAGTCGCATTCGCTGCCGTCGCTGCGTGCTGTGAGGCTGTGGTTGCTTCCCCCCCCCACCTCCCCTATTCTCCTTTATATTCATTTGCCTGTCCCTTGTTTTCCCCCTTTCTCTCGTTCTTCCTTTAGCTGATTCTATCCTTTGCTCACTATCCCCCCCCCAGCAACCGCCTGTTAGCCTTCCTCCTCTTCTGCTCCTCTTCAGCTGTTTTGTTTCTGCGACCGCAGCCCCATTGCCGCCGCTTAGTTCACATCATGGCTTAATTATATCTCGTTGCCTGACCTTGTAGCTTGCCAGCTGCTCTTCGCATGGCTCGTTTGTTTCTGCCCGCGCCTGCCGAACTCAGCGTTTCTGCATTCCTGCACCCTGAAGTTGGACCGTCTCGCTGTCTGCTAATTGCCCTGCTCCTTCATTCCTGGCCTGCATACGCCTCCCATCTGATGTCGGACCATGCTATGCTTTGCACTTCCCTATCTGTTCTATGGAACAATTGCAATCAGATGCTGCTTGCGCTCCTGCGAGGCGCTTTCTAAATTCCTACCTCACCATTGCCTCCTCGCAAGCTGCCTTGCTTCTTTGACCATTCAGTCTGCTTCCTCCGGGATCATCATTTCATTTCCGCATTCGCAGGATGCCGCGTCACTCCTTTCTTAGCTGCTCTCTGCCGAAGAGTACGGACATCTACAACCGTCAGAGCAACCTATGGGGTGCATTGCAGCTCACCGAACTGTTCGTGTCTACCTGGACTTAGCTAATGGTTTGCCGCGTTCTTGCTTTCCTTAAAGCAGTCGCAGGTTTCCAAGTTTTCACTGATCTTCATTATTGAGCCGTTTTCCTAGCTGGTTTATTTCCTTTGTTATCCGGCTCCTATTTAAAGCGCCAGGTCAAGCGTCTACTACACTTAGCTTATACTAGGCTGCACACGTACCAGTGCTGGCTTGACTGCAGTTCTTGGACTAGTTTCAGTACTGCATTTCTTTCATTCCTGGTAATTAATGGAGATTGGTCCATTTACAGTTTCTACATTTCTTTCATTAAGGTAGTCACTAGATGCTATTATAGTGCATTGTGTTTGCAGAGTAGCCTTGGAAGTGCTGCTTAGCTATTGGGCACTCGTTCTTACTTGGTATATATGATTTATGGATTTGAGCATTGGACCGGACACTTTAGAGCCTCGTTATCCCTGCGCTCCAGATGTATAGTGCATTCCTTGCCCTCGCTGCCCCACAGGTGGCCGGCGCATGTTCCCTAATAGAGGCATCATCATTCCGGCCAGTTTATGCTCTCATTTGAATTCAGCTGACTGCGTTGTTCGACCTTGTAGGATTCTACCATCCAAATACTCTTTCAGACCAGCCATCAAGCTTCTACAGTTTCAGCTGCCTTATTGCCACGCTTGCCACGTCCATTTCCGTCCGGAGGTTCACCACTCTATTCTTCACCTTGTTGGACTGGGGATTCCTATGCCTCTACCTTACCTGCTTCACCTTCAGAGACTGGAATGTTCAGCCATCCTTGCTCTATGCCTGCATGCGCCATCTGGCATGTGGTTCCTGCATATCCGCCTGCCACCACTGGGCCTGAAGGTCCGTTTTCTTTGCCTCATATCCGACTTCTACCCAGCCTACAGTATGCATGACTTCAAGACGACGGGGCCTGTGATTCGTGCCATCCTCGATCTACGAGATCCACCGGTCTTTAGCGTTGTTTACTTCTTATGCTTGCTTCGCAGTTCCATTGCTACTTTGCACTTTCCTGGCTCAAACCACTACCACATTCAATGCCTCTCTTCTTTACACTGCCTTGCCAGGCTGGGGCCAGGAGCTTCGCTTCTATCACCTGCCTTCACCCTTGGGCTGGGAGATTTACATACTTTTACTCTTGGCCTGCCTTGATCAACCTGGGGCCTGGAGATTCACAGCTTTTACGACCTGTCTTCGCCAGTCAAGCAGGGAGGTCTACCTACTACTCACCTGCTTCTCTGACTTGCCTTCGCCCCTTTGGGCCCAGGGTGTCCCCCCCTACTTCTGCTCTAATTCCGCTTTGGCCTGCTCGGATTTGCTTGCTTCAGTCCTGCCTGCGCCCTCCGGGCTGGGAAGTCCCTAATACCGCTTGCTTTCTGACCTGCCTTCGCCTATTCGGCTAGGAGGTTCATGCTGATTCCTGCTTCCACGACCTGCCTTCGCCCATCGGGCTGGGCTGCCTACCTACCTATTTGCTTGCTTCTGACCTGCCTTCGCCTTCGGGCTGGGAGGTTCACCTACTTTGTTCCTTCGGCCTCACCTGGCCCGGCACCTGGTGATTCCATTCTACTCATGCATACCTGCTTCTGCCTCATCCGTGGACTCCTGATGCTTCACCTTTCAGGACATTAGCTGCCATCTCACCTGTGCTCCCCTCATGCCTGGTGATTCCTACTTCCATCTTATTGGATGGATCTTCCTTCACCGCCTTCAGATTGCCTCAGTGCCTGCTCAGCGGCTTCCGGAGTTGCTGTCTTGGATGTTTTGCCCTGCCGCCTCGGCCGTGGAATTCCAGTTGCTTCTTTCCAGGACTTGGTTGGCGTCTCCTGTGGACTTCTCCTGCTTGTGCTCTACCAACTTCAGACATGGGGCACTACTACTTCATTGGATTCCGCCTCTTCAGTTCTCTATATCTGGGATTCTTCGGGTCTCATCTGGTTCTCCTACCTTGAACTTTGCTTGTCTTCAGTTTTGGATGTTTGACTTTCCTCGTCCGGTTGCCATATATCTGCCTCAGTCTCTTCCATGTGATCCCTTCCTTCCTTGATCTGGATACATCGGTCCTCAGCATCATTCCTTCTCTATGTCTCGCTCACGCCAGTGCTACGATGCTCCAAGATGATTCAAGATCGTCTCCTGGAAGATTTGCTACATTTATTTATCTGCTGCCTCGTAGTGTGGCTGCATTCATGTTACCTGGAACTACTTTGCATTTCGCACTTGCTACTGCTGTTTGCTGTCCATCTCGCCAAGACTACGCCGATTTCGCCATCAGACCTTCTAACTGTGGCTGCGCTCACATACTGGAATCAGCCGCCTCTCCCGCCTCATCAGCTATCGTTCTCAGCTACACTTTCTCAAGGGGCTGATTGCCACGTCCTCTTCCTTCTCATCTGGCCTCGTGGGTGCAATCCCTACGCCTACAACCTCTCACTTAGGATTAGCAGTCCATCAGATTCGCTTTCTTTGGGCTCTCCATATCCTACTACGCAGATGCTTCATACCTCGTACCAGTGTCTCCATTTATCCTATACAGCTTGCTACTTTTCCAGTTCAGCTCTACAGCCGTTGCATTCATATCAGTTCCTAAGATTATTCTTTACTTATCAAGACTGGATGCATCAGTCGGTTACCTAGCCTCAAGATTTCTCCTATTCCTCGTCTCATACAAGCCATCTATTATTAGAATCATAGCAATTGTACTACTTATATTGTTTTGCCTCATTGTCATCAAAGCTTGGATGCAAATATCTTCTGTCTCCTGTATTGAGTTCGTCAGTCATCAACTTTATCCACCATCATTCAATTACATGGATTATGCCCTCTATCAACTGAAGTATGGAAGTCACTTCTTCAGTATTACTCTCCATCATTCCGAATTATACATGGATTCTTGGACTCAGACTTTTACTCGAAGGAATTACTTTACTGGACACTTACAATTCAGTCTGTTCTTAAAGCTCCATTCATATGGATTGAGTTCTATATTAGAATTCAGAATTTAACTGATTAATTAGTTTAATTAGGATCTCTCTCTTTAGTATGCCCAGAAGGACGGGCAGGTCAGTAGCCATGGGTCCTCAGAGGTTCCCCAAGGGTTTTCTCTCTCCTGAGTGCTACTGGTCATACTCTCCGAGTTGGAGGAGGTGATCATCTATTCTTATCATTAAGTTATGCCGACTTATTTAGCATTTAGTTATAGATCAATCGTGGATATTTATTCTTTTGGGACTACAATTCTAATCAAGCTCCTTCCTGCAGGTGGGATACAGAGAAAAGCCAAAACCCTCAAATATTATCAAACTCTCTCTCAAGCATCCAAGTACCTAAGCACAATACATTACTCAGTAATCGTTGTTCTCTATACTGGCCTCTGTATCCACCAATCATGTTCATCATTCAACTATATGTTACATAAGCACTGAGCTATGAACCACACATAATTGTAGGAGTAACCGGGATTATGTGGGGGAAGAGCTCCTCCCCCACAGCCTATTTAAATGAGGCATATGCCTCCAGCTCTGCTTAGAGTGAGTCGCATTCACCCACCATCCTCCCCGACACCTCCTCCTTCTCCGGCACTCTTATCCCACCGGGGCTCTACACTTCTAATCAAGCTCCTTCCTGCAGGTGGATAGAGAAAAGCCAAACCCTCAAATATTATCAAACTCTCTCAAGCATCCAGTACCTAAGCACAATACATTACTCAGTAATCATTGTTCTCTATACTGGCCTCTGTATCCACCAATCATGTTCATCATTCAACTATATGTTACATAAGCACTGAGCTATGAACCACACATAACTATAGGTATACATCCCTCAAGCTCCACACAACCCAAAATCTGCATAGCAAACATAACCTTATACAAGATCATTAAACTTTTTAGTAAAGGAAAACAACCTTAGAACTTGTTACAGTAGTTGGCCCGTCAGCACAGCAGTTGAATTTCTGTTGCGTGCCAGCAACCTGGGTTTGGGGAGCGAACCCGAAGCTGGAGGGGTTGGCTGGGGAGAAGGCTGAACATCCCAGGGACTGCTCATCTTCTCCAGGGAGGAGGGGGGTAGCGATTTGAGCTTGACTGGTCCCAGGCAGAAATCTGGGATATAGCAAGCAATGAGCGGACACAGAGGGGAGGATGTCACGACATCGACGCTAGGTGCCCTGATGTCGGGGCATGAGATGTCTGAAAGAAAGGAGGAAAAACACCCTCCAGCTCTGGGGAGATGGAGTGCAGAGTATGGCCCCAATGTGCTCCCGCCTGCCTGACTGGACCGAGCCCGACGAGGCACTGAATTGTTCGGGGTGGTCCTGCTCCAACTTGTCCCTGCCAAGGGGGGGTAAACCACGGCAGGATGGGGGAACAAGCCACTGCCGGTAAAGCGGGTAGCAGAGATGGACTCCACTGGTGCTCCTGATGATGCAGAGCTGGTAGGGACGGGGGCGAGAGAAACAGAAATTACAAAAGAAAAAAAAAAACTTGTTACAGTGCATCTCCCAACATTCCTTCCTTTTCAGTGAGAGGGATAGTCTGGATTTCTTTTTATGCTTCTCTAGAAGCCCAGCATTACAGATGAAATGCTTATTTCTTACAATATCATACATACTATACATTCTGAATCAAAACTCAGCAGCATACTTCTGTTTGCTATCCTGCTGGGACACAGCGCTCTTGCAGAACAGGGTAGAAATGTTCCCTGTCAGGTGAAGACTGTAATGGCATTTATAATGCTATTCCAGAGGTCCATGAGGTTAGGGCCATTTTGTGGGTCACAGCTTTGGCCTCAATTCTCAGCATGGCTATACGTAGTACTCTATCAAGTACGATTCTCACCCTCCACACCAAAATCAGTAGGCACGCCTGGTCAAATCTATAATCGGTCCCTATTTGGTTTGCAGACACCTGTGCCCATCATATTAAATAATTCAAGTATCATTAAAGTCTGAACATGGATAGCACATCACAGATTATTGCAACAATAAAGAAAAAAGAAATTTAAATTTCAACACAGTCCCTCAGTCCTCCTCACCCTCCTCATCTGTTTCCGCATTCCGGGCAAAGTCTTCTTTTCTTCTGGCCACCCTCATATGGCTTCCATAGGATTTTTAAAAAGAAACGTATTATCTGAATAAGCTATGTGTAGTTTAGCCGCTAACAGTATCGAGTGAGTTACCCTAGTTGCTTCAAATCTTTGCAAACAGTATCAAAAGGTTTGCCATGTTGCCTAGTTGCATAAGATAAATTTGGGAACAAGGAAAACCTCGAGCCGTCTTCCAGCTGCAACTGCCCCTTAATCTTAGCAGTGTGCAACAAACTGTCCTGAGCTTGGGGTCTACTGAAAACTATTAACATATATCTGGCAGTATTCTCAGCAGGTCTACTCTGGGGAACGATGTGAAAAGCTTTCTTGATTAGCCCTGTCATGTACAAATTCAAACCAAGCCACAACAGCCATAGATTTTCGAGCTGTGGAATTCGCCTGTTTTGCCTCCATGGACACCCAATGAAATTTTGCCTCCACTACAGCCACTCTGGGTATGACAGTATCCACTTTCTTATTGAGTTCTTTAACAAAAGCTTCCAGGTCCTTCACAGCCTTAAGGACCACACTATTCGGCGGTGCAGCTTCCCTTCCTGGCTGCTTCCCTTTGCTCAGGCCCAGCTCTGCCACTTGACGAGGTTTCCACACAGTATAAGTTGAAAATGAGCAGTGTTGCAATATGCACTTCAACTGTGCAAAGCTACAGCACAAAAATAAGGAAATTAATTTAGTTTTGGTCAATATTACAAATATTCGGTCGCTGAGCAGGAGCTTGAGGAAAGTGTGACTGAACTGGTTGACTGTTGGCCATGCCCCTCTTCATTAGGAACATGTTTAATTTCAAACCGTTTCACTCTTTGTCATTCAGGACATTTGCATGGAAAGATGATCTCTTTTCCCTCGAATTAACAAACCTACTGGTTCTTGTTCCCTAACTGAAGGGATAACCCTCGGTTCATAGGTGCCAGCTCCAGGGGTGCTGAGGTGCTCAGGCACCCACAAAGTTGACTCAAGCACCCTCAATATTTTGAGGGAAAACTGCAAAATAACATTACTAGGAAACCTCCCCATAGGAAAATATTACCTACTGGCAGTGAGCACCCACAAAGGTTTATAATAGTTGGCACTCCTGCCTCGGTTTGTGATATCACAATTTCCACAGCATCGGATTAGCCTCTATGCTAAGGGGCAGACTGTTTATGTGCCATGCACCTGCAGCATGTAGGCAAGCCTAAGTTGGAATGCCGAACCCAAGCAGCATTCACAGAAGGGGTGCATGAACCTCACGCACCCGATCCCATGGCTGATTGCGCAGCTACGTGCAGCAGTCAACTGGGGGCATGCCCACACTATGCACCACGCACTAAGGCATGCAGTGCCAGGAAAGGGAGGTGCAGAATACGGCGGCAGTAGCTGTGCCATTTTTTTTGTGCACCCTCCCAATGACACCCACAGGCTGGGTGGGATGGGACAAGAAATCCTCCACCTGTGTTGCCCCAGCCCACTGGGCTGACAGGCAGGGCTGGAGGCAGCCATTTGGGCTCTCATCCATATTTTTACATTTGTTGGGTCCAGTGCCTTCCCATCATCCCCTGCTCCACAGAGCAAGGGACCCACTTCAGGACTCAGGACTTGTATCCATTTGGATGCCCGCCTGTGTCCCTCAATCCGTGCCCCATGCAGCTGCACACCAGGGGACAGGACTATGGATAGGTACTTTATGCTTATCCCCTCGTGCGCAAAAATCATGTGTATCTGGCCCACAACAGTGCATAGTCCCCAGTGTGGGGTCACAAACTAATGACTATGACCTCAGCCAAGAAATACATATCAAGTGCAGATGGATGTTAAAGGGAAATGGACCCTGTTTTTATGTAAACGTCCTAAATAATGAAGATTGAAATGGCTTAATTCAATTTTTGGGACTCTAATGTAATGGGACACTGCTGATACCAACCAGGATTCTTCGCTTTGCTTCTAGTCATACCCCATCTTCAAAGCCTCATTACGCCTCCCACCAAAACAAGGGTGTCATTCCATTTCAGCTACAGCTGCTATCCATCTTGAACAACTCAGCGGGTAATTTTCAAACATGAGGAAAAGCAATAGAGGATCTCTGTACAGACAGATGCTGTTCTGAAAAATTAAGACCTAAGCTCAGTGCCCCTACAGAAACCACAGCTACGCCCCTCTTGCCAACAGGCGTGAGCTGGTACAGAAGATTATCCTGACCATTTTTGACTACTGTGACATAGTCTATGGTGCCGCCCCTCAGTCCCACCTATCCAGACTGGACCTCTCTTCAACTCCTTCTGTCATTTCACTCTTGATGCCCCCCTCCTAACCCATCATTGTGACCTGTACCGCTCCTCAACTTCCTTCCCTCCACAGTTGGAGAGTTCTACATGGTGCCAAGTTCATCTCTAAATCCTGGCTTGGTTCACTCCCTCTACATCACCTCTCTCTTGGTACCCCCTCCTCCCTTTACCACCTTAGATCTCTTGCTGACACTCGCACCCTGTCAATCCCTGGCAGAACTATTATCTTCAGGACCCAAAGCTCTTTCGTATCACCTGCCTAAATTGTGGAATTCCTCGCCTCCTCAAACCGCTTCTCCTCCTCCCTGTTTTCTTACCTCTGCTCTACACAACTACCTCACCCCTTCCTGCATCTGCTTCTGACCCCTCCTCCCCTAACCTCCTCCACCTTCTCACTTGCCCCTCCTCATGCACTTACTTCACACCCTCTTAGTTTGGCACTTAACCCGAGACATGTTCCTCGTGGAAGGTTACTGTAACTGCTGCAGTATACCTCCTCAAATCTTGTTACAGGCGCATGGCTCAGCGCCTGCACTTATCAACTGTATGTAGTATGCTGTATACCTGTCACTTATGCAAACCTCCTATATTGCAAATAATGTCCTCACATGAATGTACTCCTTACCATATATGTACTGTACTGTATCTAGTGTACCACAGTATTACTGCATGTTAATCCCACCGCTGTACCACTGTATTACCGCATTTATTAGCACCTTTGTATTGCTGTACGAATTGTCATTACTACGGTTATCCCTCTACCCCTTCTCCCAGGACGTACAGTGAGACGAGCATGAAGTTGCTTAGTGTATTTTTCCTGGTGAAAAATTTCAATAAATAAATAAATAAGCTTGTAGCAATGGGCAAGGAGCCTACCAGTGGCATCCTTTACAGCACCAGCATCAGCCATGGAGGCAGCTTCTTGCCCACCCACCCAGAAGCAAAGTCACGCCAAAAGTTAACATGAGAGGACAGAGCAGGTTATGTAAGTGATAACACACAACAGGATGTGCAGTAATGCAGAAAAACACACACTTTGAGTGGCTGTTTGGCACAAGGCCTAGCCAAGTGCCATGAAGTCACTCAAGAAATATATTTATTCTGCTGTGCCCCATGCCATGAAACCACTCAAGAAGTGCTTATTCTGCAGTGCCCCAAACCTTGTGCCATGAAACCACTCAAGAAGTGTGTTTAAAGCCGGCTCAGTGGTGCTGAGGGTTGAGGTGCTGGACGCCACACCTCTGCCACACTGCCGGCCTGCGTTCAGGAATGAGCCCGGGTTGTTGGGGGTTGGCAGGGGTGGGAGAGGATTGCGCATCTGGAGGACAGCTCTCTTTTCCCTGGGGTGGGTTCAGGGGCTCCTCGGCACAGTAGTGACACCTGGTGGAGACCGGGTGTACTACTGTGCCTGGAACATAAGGGGGAGGAGCACGGTGGATGCTTACGGCTTCTCTGTGCAGGCGTCACTGCATGTCTGGCTCCTGGGGGTAACAAAACAGTAAAAACCCCGGGCCGAGGATAGGTGAAGGCGCCTCCAGTCTCGACCACACTCCCACCATCAGGCTCAGATTCCAGGGGGGTTCTCAGACACCTGCCCAGCACATTACATTGTAGATACAGTGCCAGGGTGGGAAGCCCCACCTTGTAGGACTCAGAGCTGGGGGATCTGCTTGGCAGGGTCGGCCTGGAACGCCAAGCTTCAGACCGGGAGGTAGAGTCGGGCTGGTAGGTAGCTGGAGAGAGTTCCACAGGTCCCGGAGAAAAAATAAAGTAAAAAAAAAAAAGTGTGTTTATTCTGCAGTGCCCCAAGCCTTGTGCCATAAAACCACTAAGAAGTGTGTTTATTCTGTAGTGCCACACACCTGGAGTATGTTAGTTTATAAGATGGCATCATTCCAATCAGGTAATGAGATTGTAGTTCACAGTTCAGTTGTGCAAAATACAAACACAGGTCTTAGAATGTAGATAACCAATCAGATCACTTAATTTTCCACAGCTTCATAAACTAAGGTTGGCTATCTCTAAGAACAGGCAACACTGTTTTATTGTTATCCAGTTTATTCCTTTACCTATAGTTTTGATTACCTGTTTAATTTTTCTCAGCTATAGACCTGGGCTCAACTTGTTTTCCAATAAATAAACTGAGATTGAAACTGATGTAATTTTGCATCAGAAGAAATTTGGCTGAATGCCTTGTATGTGTTTATCACAATAATGCTGGGATTTAAATAAAGAATAATATTACAAGGGGTGGTGTGTTTAACGAGATTTTGCATACTTGAAGTGTTCGAGGGGTTTATTTAAGCATCCAAACATAGAATTTGATGGCAGATAAGGATTGCTTGGCCCACCCAGTCTGCCCATTTCCCCTACCTGATGGATAAGCTGCTGATTCTAGTTAATCAACAGCTTACTTCCTCCTACCCCCCACTAGAATTGCCTTATGCCTGTCTCATGTATTCTTGAACTCTTCCACTGTTCCTGACTCCACAAGGAGGAAGGCTGTTCCATGCATCCACAATTCTCTCTGTGAAAAAATACTTTCTAACATTACCTCTAAGCCATCCCCCCTCTATCTTCAAATTGTGCCCCCTTGTTCTTGCACATCTCTTCGTCTGAAAGATACTACCTCTTGTACCTTGTTAATTCTCTTGAGATACCTGAAAGTTTCTATCATGTCCCCCCTCTCCTCCTTTCCTCAAGGGTATACATATTAAGCTACTTTAGTCTCTCCTTGTATGCCTTCTGGTGCAGACCTTGCACCATTTTGCTTGTCCTCCTCTCAACAGACTCCACTCTGTCTATGTCTTTGCGGAGACGGAGTCTCCAGAATTGCACGCAGTACTCCAGATTGGGTCTCACTAACTGTCTGTAGAGAGGGATAACAACTTCCTGTTTTCTACTGTTGATGCCTCTCCCTATGTATCGTAGTATCCCCCCAGCCCTCCTTACTGCCTTCTCACATTGCTTGCCCACCTTTAGGTCATCTGATATAATTACTCCTAGGTCTCTTTCGATTTTTGTAGTTGTTATTAACTCACCCCCCATTGTGTATTCTTCCCCTGTGTTTTTGTTTCCCAGATGCATTACCTTGCACTTCTTTGCAGTGAATCTGAGCTGCCACGTATTTGACCATTCCTCCAACCTTGTCAAGTCCCTTTTCATTCTTTCCACCCCACCTTGTGTATCAACCCTATTGCAGATCTTTGTGTCATCTGCAAAGAGGCATACTTTTCCTTCCAGGTGCTCTCCAATGTCACTTAAAGATATTAAAGAGGACCGGTCCCAGTACCGAACCCTGCGGTGCTCCGCTAGTTACCCTCCTTTCTTCACTGTGGACTCTGTTTACTATTACCTTTTGCGTCCTGTTGTCCAGCCAGTTTTTTATCCAGGCTACCACCTTGGGACCCACTCCAAGGCTGGCTAACTTGTATATTAATATTTTGTGTGAGACTGTGTTGAATGCCTTGCAAAAATCTAGGTAGGCCATATCCACAGCCCCTTCCTGGTCTACTACTTTGGTCACCCAGTCAAAGAAATCTATTAGGTTCATGACATGACCTCCTGCTGTGAAACCATGCTGCCTTGGGTCCGTGCCCCACTGGCCTCTAGGTACTAACAGTTCTTTCTTTCAGAAGTGATTCCATCATTTTCCTACCACTGAAGTCAAACTAACTGGTCTGTAGTTTCCTGCCTCTGCCCTGCTCCACTTCGTGAAGTGGAATCACATTGCCCTCCTCCAGTCCTCAGGTACCACTCCATCCTCCCATGATTTGTTAAAGAGAGTAGTCAGTGGTGTTACTAGTTCTACCCTAAGTTCTTTTAGTATTCTTGGGTGAATCCCATCAGGCCCCATTGCTTTGTCCATCCTCAGTTTCAAGAGTTCTTTTAAAACCCTTTCTTCTGTGAATGGACTGGTATCCAACCCCCTATTCAGAGTTTCTCCCTTGTTTGGTTTAGGCACCTCCCCCATCTCATCTGTTGTGAATACTGAGCAGAAATATTTGTTTAGTATCCCTGCTTTTTCACTGTCACACTCTGCCCACATTCCTTCCCCTTTATTAAGTCTCGGTATCCCTCCCTTGGTCTTTCTTCGCCTCCCTAATGTACCATATAAATGTTTTATCCCTTCTTAAAAGAGTTGGCTATCTTTTCCTCAGTTTGTGCCTTTATTATTCTGACTGCCTTCCCTGCCTCCTTCTGCTTTAACTGATAAAGTTCTCTGTCCTGCTCCTTCTGTGTTTCCTTATATTTCCTGAATGCTATCCTTTTCTCCTTAACCATCCCTGCCTCCTCTTTTGAGAACCATAGTGTTTTTTTCCTTCGTTTTGTTTTATTGATTTGCTTCACACAAAGACTTGTTGCCTCTGCGATGGCAGTTTGGATTATTCCCCATTGTTCCTCCACCCCTCTTTCTTGCCCATTTGCTAGTCCTTTTCTAAGGCACTCCCTCATTTTCCCAAAGTCAGCCTTCCTAAAGTCCAGTACTCTTGTTTTTGTATGGCTTGACTCTATGGCTGTGTTTATTGTGAACCACACTGTTTGGTGGTTACTTGTTCCCAGATGGCTACCCACTTCTAAATCTGAGATCCTTTCTCCTTCCCCATTTAAGAGTACCAGGTCTAAGATTGCTCCCTCCCGAGTGGGTTCCAACACTAGCTGTCTGAGGCATGCCCCCTTTAGGGCATCAAGAATGACCCTGCTCTTGGATGGGCCTGCAGCAAAGGTACTCCAGTTAACATCTGGCATATTCAGGTCCCCCATCAACAATATCTCCCCTTTTTCTACCATTTTAAGGATGCCTTCTATCTTTTCCTTGTCCATTTCCTCCCCCTGAGATGGGGGTCTGTACACAACCCCCATGCGGATTGTGGTGCCATTTCCTGTCTCCAGGGTGACACACAGTGACTCATCAACTTCCTGGTTACTTTTTAGTTCTGTTGTTTAATCCCTTCCCTTATATAGAGAGCTACTCCTCCTCCTCTTTTACCCACCCTGTCCCTCCTATAGACTGTGTATCCTGGTATGTTGACTTCCCACTCATGGTTCTCTGTGTACCATGTTTCAGTGACTGCCACAATATCCAGGCATCCCTCTTCCACTAAGGCCACTAGTTCAGGGAGCTTGTTGCACAGACTACGGGCATTGGTACTCATCACCTTCCATTTATTTTTTATGGCCTTACCCCTTTTAGCCCCATCCCTATCCTTAACACCTTTTCCTGCATGTATCCCTGTCCTGCTCCCTACTGACTTCTCTGCCTTGGTGTTTACCTCTCTAACTACTGCGCTTTGTGGGGGGGAGGCTGGGATTTCCCAGCTCCTTTTCAGTGCCTCCCCCCTTGGCTAGTTTAAATGCTTGCCAATGAAGCATTTAAACCTGTGACCCAGGATCCTGGACCCCCGGACAGATGTAGACCATCGCACCAGTATAAGCCTGCATCCTCCAGGTGGCTCCCCAGTCCCCAGTGAAGCCAAAACCCTGAGCTCCACCATCCAACACCGAGGATATGTGTAAAATTTGAGATAAACACATTGCCCCATGTTTTATTTTATATACTTGCTGAGGAGCATTTATTTTCCCAGCAATTACATAAAATAGAAATACATCGCTGTTCAGACGTGGCCTGGTCAAGTTTAAGTGCGATCTGCGGTCATGTTGAAGCAGCTGCTGAAACCTTTCTTTTTTTGTTAAAAAAAAAAAAAGCTCTATCAAGGTTTAAAAGGTAGAAAAGTTTCAAAAAGTGCAATCATTACAGTTTTTTTTTCAAATTTACTTACCACAGAGTTACAAGAGGCAGTGAAGTATGCAGTGCGATGACGAGAAGATGGCAGCAGGAACATGCGAGGAGAGAGGGAAACCTGTCCCGTGTTCACCACTATAACCAGCTGGTTATAACGGCAAATTATTACCGGGTTTCTTTATGGGAAAAAACACTCACCAGTTATTATAATTTCTTTACTCTAGAGTGTGCTCTAGTGTTCAAAGTTCTGGACAGTGAACCAGTTTCTCACAGGTTCAAAACCCACAATAGCTGCTAGCACACTGTGTGACCCTGAGCAACTCTCTGATTCTCCTCCCCGGCTGTAAAACTGAGCAGCAGTGGGACCCCACTATAACCGAGATGAGGCAACTCAGCT
The DNA here is from genome assembly GCA_016271365.2 of Neoceratodus forsteri. Classification (NCBI taxonomy): domain Eukaryota; kingdom Metazoa; phylum Chordata; order Ceratodontiformes; family Ceratodontidae; genus Neoceratodus; species Neoceratodus forsteri. The sequence continues at coordinate 956,808,207 of CM028130.1, read as the reverse complement.
AAGTTAATCTCAATAAATTGTAAACAAAACACAAAAAAAAAAACAACAAACAAACCTTTAATTTCCATCTGCCCAGAAATGATGAGATTCTGCTGCGTAAGCCGAGAGGGAATTGCTAACCAGCAGCCAGAAGGAGCCTTTGTCACTTAAATAACTTTGTACATATTATGGGTCATAAGGGACCAGCAATTTTGATGTCCTTCTCATGTCTTCTAAGGGCAGATATTAATCTCTCTTCATAAGAAGCAGAGTAAACACTTCAGCAGATTCCCTTGTAACGGTGACAGTAACACAATGAAGATACTGTACATTTAAGGTAACCAGGTTAACAACATTTCAAACTTTTTTTTGTTTTGGAGCACTGCGGATGTGAGGATGACATCGCAATTTAGGAGGGCTGGGAAGTGCGTAGGTCACCAGTGATGAATAAAATGCAATGAGGTTAACAACCTTGGAGGGTGGATTGATTCCTTCCTTCCTACATTTGCCTATTTTCAGGCATGACCCAGAAGGTTACAAGGCAGGGTTTTACTCATGGTAATGAAAACATTAACATAGTGCTTTGATTGGTGCAGTACAAAGCTAGGCAAGACAACTCAGGATACTTAGGGTTCAGGAGTAAGTACAGTAAGATTACATATTCAAAGACACAGGTTACATGGCATGCAGGGTAACAAATGCAACAAGAAGAAAAAAAATACAGTACAGCGAGTGGTGCACGTTTCATACAATGCAGTGATGCATACAGTGAGCATAATCAGCATAGTGCCATATGTGCTTCTGAAACCTATGACCAGGGAATATACAAGGGCAAGCGTACCATTCGGGCAAGAGTTAGTTCCCCAAAAGCCTGATTAGGTGGGAGGCATGTGGTAAGAGGACATGGTTATGCTGAGCAGGTGCATTGAAGGCGCTAGGTCAGGAAGGTGCAGAGTTGGTTTCTGAAGGGGATGGGGACTTGGCACTGACACACGTGTAGGGGGATGCTGTTCCAAAGTTTGGGGGCAGAGATGGCAAAGGCCATAGTGTTGTATTTGGTCCCTGACCTAGGAGTTGTCAGCTGGATACTGTCGGAAGATCTAAGGGAGTAAAGGCTATTGCATGGTACGAGGAGCGAGGCTAGGGAGTGAGGCAACTGGTTAAAAGAGTTCTGGGGATAATTCTCCCCAACGAAAGTTCCATCAAGGCTGAGGGGCAAGCCAACCAAGTTTGCTAGAAAGGTGCAGTGGTGGTGAGGCAATTACATGCAAGGGCATAATGACAGATGTTATTGTAACCCACCTCCCATTTGCACATCAGGGTACTGGAGACGCAAGAAAATACTGGCAGGTCACAAGTGAGCTTGGGAAGAAGTAGACTACTTGCAGTAGTTTTGCACGCAGACTAGGAGAGGTTAGGGCAAGCTCAGTATGCAGTCCCAAGGCTGGAGTTTACTGCCTTGCAGATGGAGGTGAGGTGGAGGGAGAAATCCAAAGAGGGATCAAGTGTGACGCCTAGACACTTGAAGGAAGTGACTGTTTCAAGGGGGAAGTCATCATCACATAGTACTGCTAATTGGGTACTGTTGTTCCTAAGCCTGTAGGGGGTTATGAAGAGCACTGCCTGGGACTTAGCATGGTTCATAAGAAGTTTATTGTCTTTAAGCCAGGATTGGACAGCCCAGAGGTCAGAGGACAGGGTTCTGTTAATGTCAACCACTTCAGAAACACTGCTAAAGAACACTAGGCTGTCAGCATATAAGAGAGAAGTGCAGTGTTTAAAGCAGTGTGGATTGAATTAATGTGCAATGAGAACAGCAAAGGTCCAAGTATGGATCCTTGAGCGATGGGAGATCATCAGAGAAAGAGGAGGCGATCCAAACTCGCTGGTGCCTGTTAGAAAGGTAGCTGGACCCCTCCCCCCAACACACACAAACTCATACAAGTCACCCCTGAGCATTACCAGTGTTCTGTGCCATCCATCTGACCTCCTGATGAAATCACGTGATCAGCTGGTGTTATTATGTTAGCGAGCATTTTCATTCATTCAGAAGGCAGCTGGCCATGGAGTAGGGTGGGTTATGTCAGTCGTCTTCGTTTTCTCTCTCAGCTTCTTCTAATAAGAAGAAATGGGATGCTGGGGGGAGAGGAGGGTGATGCCAGGGTGGGGACATAATATTTGGTTTAGTGCAAATGGGGATGAAACATGGTAGATGGTTGTGGAGGTGGGCGGGTAGTGCTGGTCGCCCATCGTGTGAGTTTTCTTTTTTTTTAAACAATATACACTTAAAACTATCAAACTGTGGGTGCTGGAACAGATTGGGTTTCTAACAGAAAGTGAGGGGTGGGGGGAGTGGAAATTGTAAAAGATTTGGGCTGTGGAGGAGCGTGGGGGCCTGTTTCATTTTCTTTATTAAATCACTAAAATAAGAATACCAAATACCCAAACATTTTGGAGCTGAATATAATATCTGGCACAAATATACGGGATGAGGTATTTACACATCCCTGTCCTCTGTATGCCACAGTGACAGCTTCTCAGAACCAGGATTAGTAGCTCGGCTCCACGGAGTCCAATTACAATCCTTCCATTCCAAAATCTAGGATGATTAAAATTTACTTTTGGTGCCAGTGGACTTACTGACAGGTAAGCCACCTCTACACTTTGTAATGAGCACCAGGAAAGGTGCTCCTAAGAAAACAGTCTGATGAAAAGAATAGCCTTACAAACAAAACATTCACTTTTGCTGGTTAGACCTAGACACACACACACACACACACACACACAGAAAACAAAAGATTAGATCAGAAAGAGTTCCTTAGTTGAGGCCTGAACAGCAGGCACCCTAACATGCAGCTGCAAACGTCATCAGTGGTCTCAATGTATCACTGCCACATGGGAAAAGAGGCACAGTGGAAAAAAGAAAGGTAATAAAATAGGCAAACACTGGAGATCCCTGGGCCAAACAAAATAAGCAGTTAAATTCAGGAGAAAAAACTCAACAGTAAGAAAAGAAAGGACACACTAGGACTGCACACACAAATCAAAACACTCTGCACAACATATTTCTTTGTAAATGTTGACTGTAATTACCCTTTGGGTTCTGCAACTGGATGCATAGCCACTAGCTCCCTGCCTCTGCGCATGAAGAAAATAGAATATCTTTCCCTACTCTGTTTTTCGCCTTTGGTTTTCTCACCGGAGCCTGGATTGCAAAGTCAACCACTCTGAGAAGCTGTAGTGCTGCCGGCTTCAGAGATTTTCCAAGTCCCTTCAGCACTGTTTTTGGCTAGAACCACCTGTCCACCGGAACCCGTTGAGCAAAAGGTAAAACTGATCTGGCTTCACTGCTACAGTGTTACCCGTTTCCTCAGCTTTGGTCAATTCCTGAGCACAGACAAATGCTTCAGCAGCAATCTCTTCCTGCTTAATAAGAGGTCACCAAAGCTGTGTTACTGGGCCCCAGGGCTGCTTATTTTTCCAGGGCCGCTTATTGTGATGTAGTTTGCTTTCTTCGCAGGCCAGCTGTTCTCTTTAGAATCCCACATGCAGCCCTTCCCAGAACTTTATAGATGGGAGTATTTATTGGGTACTAGGGAACCTCACCAATCAGTAAACAGGGCAAACTGACCAATCAAAACCCTCATCCCAATTTAAGTCACATGCATGTGCATGGCATGCTAACTAAGGATAGAATTTTTTTTCCATTTTTATTCCCCAACTCCCCAGCCATGCTCCACCAGGTATCTGCCTTGGTCCCAGGGATGTACCCTGATCAGGCCCATTTATCCCCTGCTCAGCTCAGGTCTGCATCCCCCAATCTGTGTTCCTCATGGCTATTACCTTGTGGCAGGGGTGCATGAGAGAGGGCCGTTCTTCTCCCAAGCAGCTTGCCATGTGAGCTAGGATCTACTGCTGTCGGGTGCTAGGACCCAGGATAGCCAGGAAGTGCAGGCCATCATAGGGTGGTGTCATGGGGTTTCTTCCCCTGGTTTTCCCCACATCCTTCCTCCCCTACCGTGCACCAGCATCCAGGTCTCGGATGCATGCAGCGACATCCTTGCAGAGGAAGCAAGCTCCCTAAGCCCTCTGCAGCAGTCACTGCAGCCCCAGTCATGCAGCACCAACACTCCTCGACCACAGGGCACTGCCAAGCAGCAGCTGCTGCGGTCAAGCCCAACCCCCAGTCTGGTGCCCCATCGCTCCTGAACACAAGTCACCCGTCAAATTCTATGTTTCTATCTGGTGGGGGGTAGGAGGAAGTAAGCTGTTGGTTAACTAGGATCTGCAGCTTCTCTGTTAGGTAGGAAAATGGGCAGACTGGGTGGGCCAAGCGGTCCTTATCTGCCGTCAAAGTCTATGTTTCTACAGCAGCATGACATTTTGCTGCTGGGCCACCATGGTGGAGGGACAGAATTTCTTAAGCTGACACTCGTTTGTGACCTTGTGTTTTTTTATAGACGCACTGCCACCTTTAATCAGCTGTTACAGGTCTTGGGTAACCAGTGTGCCTCTAACAAAATCTACGGCCAAATTATGTATTCATAAGCCCCACTGTGATCAGTGACAGGCATGTTCATAGATTTTCCAAAAAATATTTATTTTATTCATTTATTTAAATATTTTACCAGGAAAGGCATTATGCTCAGAAAATGCTAATTTCCAGACGTGTCCTGGGGAGAGGGGCTAGGGATAATGGTAAGGAAACAAGCAGGTACAAATGTCAAATACAGTAACAGAATCACACACACAGCAAAAAATAGCACATACGGTATAAATTGGTTGACAAGAAATAATGTCAAGCTACAGGCAAATTACAGAACAGGAATTATGTGAGCGAAATATACATTTATAAAATCAGAAATGTCATGGGTCAAACATTTAACATTTTATAAGTGCTAACCAAGTGTATGAAACCAGGAGGCAAAAATAATAAGGTGAGGGAGGGAGACTGGATCCCTTAGGAGGGAGAAGCGTGCCGGACAGGCTGGAGGAGAGAGTTCCATATTTTTGGGAAGTGGTACGAGAAAGCTGACTGGCCTGCTGTGGAGGACCTGTGAGGACAGGTTAAGGTTCAGGAGTCAAGATTTCTAAGGGAGTGAAAGGGAAGAGGTTAGAGGGAAACTGAGGATGAGTGGTACGAGGGGAGAGAGTGAAACCAGAATTTAGCTAGAAAGGAGGTGCAGTGGAAATCAAGCAGTGGATTTCAGACTTTGGCTCAGCCTAAGCACATTGCCTTGGTGCTTGGCAGAACTTCCTCAGCCAGATGCCTCTCCTTGACGTGAACACGCTGTGTGCTATTTATTTACTGTAAATCTGTGCATGCAAGAGTTTTAAGTAAGATTAATACGACAGGGTGTGATGATAATGTGATTAACACACCTCGGGGCACTGTGGCATGAGGGCACAGCCCGAATGCCCTCACAGCCCCCGGGGTGTGTATTAATCCACATTAGCAACACACTCTGTCGTACGTTAATGCACTTATTACATGGGCTATGTTTAAACAGAAAATAAATATCAAAAAAGATATTATTTTTCTCTTTAAAGACGAAAAAAGGTACTGTATCCTGCCACCTTGCAAAGTAGTTCCTAACAAATAATGCATCCTGCATTGCTGGTATGCACACAGAAATGTCACAGACACAGATACACTACTGATATGATCTGTGACATCTCTTGTGCATGACATTCACCACTACACATCCTGCACATGCACAAACAACCCCTCCAAACACATACACATATACAACTGTGCCCCGACAGCATTGTACAATACTGTGCTGCTCTGACATTTACAACCTCACAAGCACAGGGTACACACATTTACTGGTGATGACCTGCCCTGTTACTTTTCAAGACACCGAGCAACAGGCCATTCCAGGCTAAAAGTTCCACATAGTGTGGGAACAGACACATGCTATGGAGAGCCCCCCCTCCAACGCACAGTGTGAGCAGGCAACCACGGTAAATGTCTCTGGTCCCCCTGAAATACTCACAGAGAACATGTCACAGTGTAGACAGAAAAGTAGCGGCACATATAATACCAGGGCTGCGGCACTCTGTCAGTGTTCTTCACCTCACGGGCTCCTGTCTCCCCACACCGCTACCCAATACTCACCCACCCACCTGCAGATCTGCTACTAACTGTGGCAACCCCTGCTGTGCATTAATGCCAACACTGCTGTTGCTGCACTGCCTGCCTGGGACGGGATGCCCGCCGAACTACAGGAAGGAGAACAGGAACAGACAGACAGATGCACAACTGACTCTGCTGCTGCTTCTTTGCATACAGACAGGGAGCTACCTGGACCATGACAGTGGCTCGGGACTAGACATGGTATGGGAAGGGAACCACCTGCTGCAAGGAATGCCCTGTGTTACTACACTGTCTGTTATGCAGGACCACTTCCACTTACTAAGCAGCAGCATTCATTATTGACAGCGGGTTGCAGTTGCGTCAACTACAGTACAGCCGACTGTACATCTGTGATCCGCTGTCATTACTTGATGGTGTTTGGCATGCTACAGTGGCGCTGGGTGTGTTGCTGGCAAAAAGAAACCACGGTGCAGTTGGAAGTAACTTGTGTGCCACAGCCGATCGGGCAGCGTTGGATGGGACCTACTACAACAATAGTCTCAGTATGCTGCTTGCAACGTGGCAGCAGAGAGGGATGGGGCCTAACGGTGCAGCCCACTGTCTACACAGATGATGCCTGCATACTGGGCTACATCTTGTGAAGTGTGTCTGTTCTGCTCCCACATGTTATCGGGATGGGGGGGCGGAGGAAACCCCATTCCAACAACAGAGCAATAAAACACCCCACAGCTGAGTCATTATTGAGCTGCAATCGCCTGGGACCCAGCAACTTGCCGATTCTGCCACAGTGCACAGTGTGGGGAGACTGTATCGGACAGCACTATCGTGCAGCTGTGCCTCACATCACTTTCACAACTTGTTAGCGAGGAAAAGCAATGGCTGCTCTGTTGTGTTTGGGAACATGGTGTGAGAAAGAAGCACTGTTGTGCCCTTTGATCTTCGCCATTGTGGACCTCATCACCCTGACAGTGCCGATAATGTGGATTATCGCACTGTTAGGTGATGCTCGCAGTCCAATCAGATCCCTCACTAAGCAAGCCTATATAATAAGTGTCATTAGTGAATATAACAAAGGTTTGGGGCTAAATGTAGATGCTCTCTGAGCATGGGGATCTTTGTATAAATCTAAAAGAAGCACTCTAAGTAATAGTTTTACTCATTTGAAAAATCTGACCACGATCCCGAGCATGCGTACCAGCATCAGGTATCAGGTGAATCTCCATAAGAGACTGTTTGCTTTAACTACAGTATATTACTACCTGCATTTGGGTAACTGGACAGACAGAGGAGTGTGGGCTGATTCTTGGCAGGTGCTGCGGTCTGTGTGTTAGCAGTGGGACAGAATTAGAGGAATGACTCGTTGTGGTACTGCATGATCATGGTTGAAGGGCTGATACTACGCTACTGTGTGGGTTCTAGGACAGGCATTGGGTTATAGGGTAGTTGTGGAGCAGATGCTGGTGTGTAGGGATATACATCTATCTACCCCTTAACAGCGCAACATCCAGACAGCTGCTGCACAAGTGCACCAATTCACAGTACCAGACTGGAACTACAGAAAACCCCAGTATGTGACGCACAATAAAGCCAAATCCATGTCTGCCCCACACCTCTATACTGGTGGTGGTTTGGCAGCAGTTACTGGGGTATGATGGTGGTTGTGGGGCGGATGCTGATGTTAAGGTTACATGTGGGACAAGTAATAGGGTATGGGGATAGTTCTGGGAATATGCAGAGGTGTGCAGTAGTTGTGTGCAGACACTGCAGTAAGGAGTTTGTGGGGCAGAAACTGGGCCACTGGGTTGTTAGTGCAGATGCTATAGTAGGGTTGTTGTGGGACAAATACTGTGGTTTGGGGTACAGTACTTATAGGGCAAATACGGAGGTGTAGTGACAGTTGTGAGGTAGCTATGGGTACATGTGGCAGTAGTAAGGCAGATACTGAGATGTGGGGCAGTTGTGTGGAAGATGCATGGATGAAGGGTAGTTGGACAGCAGACACTGGAGTGCTTGGTAGCTGTGGACAGATGCTATGTGTGGGTGAATACAAGGAAAATACTGAGGTGTGGGTGGTTGTAGGAGCAGATACTTGGATATGGTATAGTTGAGTGGCCAACACTGGGGTGTAGGTGCTTGTAAAGTATACAATGGGATATTGTATAGTTGTGGGGCAGATAACAAAGGTATGTGGTAATTGTGGGTCTGACACTGGAATGAGGTGATGGTTGTGAGCAAAAAGTGGCATTATGGGATAAATGTGGGGTAGATCACTGGGGTCGGGGCAGTTCGGCAGCAGAAAAAGGGGTGAGATGTAGTTACAAGATAGATAATCAGACTGAGGGCTCAGTGGAGGCAGACACAGTGGTGGAGCAGTTGTAGGACAGATATTTTGGTGTGGCATCGAATACTGGGTTGCTGTGGGGCTGTCAGTGGGTGGGGTAGTTATGGGGCAGATACTGGGTTGCTGTTGGTCTGTAAATAGGGTGGGGTAGTTATGGGCAGATATTCGAGTGTGGAGGTTGTGGGATCAAATCCGGGTGTGCTGTAGTTAAGGGGCAGATATTCTGGCAGAAATGCATTCTGAAAAATTCCATGCTTTGGATGAGAAGTATTTTATCAAGTTTGTAATTCATTCTGTGCACAAAAAGCATTCTTCCAGATACATACTGTAATTCAGTCTGGACCAAGTGCATTTTGTCAAACTCCTAACTTTATTCTCAAAACACCTTTTGTCAAAGTGCTTGTTTCAGTCTGGAGGCAAAATTCCTTTTGCATGAAGTCCTGCGATGGGAAGCTTAAAGCAGAGCCGCTGCCTCCACAATGTGAAAGCTAGGACAGAAGGAATCAAACCTGTGCCTAGTGGCAAGTAGAAACTTGGAATAGACTGAAAACAGTATAGAGTCTACAGGGTAAGTGGGATAAGGCAGCTAGACCACCAGGTAATTATGGAGCAATGTAAAGGAGCAAGGACATCAGAGACCAAGATAAAATTTGCAACAATTAAAGACAGCACAAATTACACCACCACTATTTTTAAATTCAACAGCCCAAAACAATTATAAGTAAGACAACACAGAAGAAAGTGGTGTCACCACAACCTACAATCTAAGCAAAAAAAAATACAGCAGTTACTCTGAAGCACGAATTGAATATGTTTCCTTCCTTCACCGTCTGGCTTCTTCTGAGAAGATGAACTTCTGTTTGCTGCTTTAACTGTATAAGCACCACCTCAGTTATAAGTAACTGAGGTCAAGAAAGACAATTAACACCCTTCACCCAACAGGACAGTCAGACAAGCCAAGATAAAATTTGCAGCAATTAAAAGACACAGAATTACACCACCACTATTTTTAAATTTTCAACAACCCAAAACAATTATAAAAGACAACACAGAAGAAAGTATAGTGTCACTACAAACACACAATCTAGTTTAAAGAAAAATACCAGTTACCAGCCACGCTGAAGCACTAAAATGATATGTTTCCTTCCTTCACCTTCTGGCCTCTTCTGAAGATGAACTTCTGTTTGCTACTTTAACTGTGACTAGCCCTCAGTTATCACGTAGCTGGTCAGAGGCCAGACAATGAACACCTTCACCCAGCTACAGGACAGGCAGACAAGCCAGATAAATTTGCAGCAATTAAAGACAACAGAATTACACCACCACTATTTTAAATTTTCAACAACCCAAAAACAATTATAAGTAAAGACAACACAAAAAGAAAGTATAGTGTCACTACAAGCCTACAATCTAAGTTTAAAGAAAATACAGTTACAGTTACTCTGAAGCACTGAATTGAATATTTCCTTCCAACACCTTCTAGTTCTTCTGAGAAGATGAACTTCTGTTTGCTAGCTAACTGTGACTAACCCCTCCACTTATCACGTAGCTGAGGTCAGAGGCCAACAATTAACACCCAGCTACAGGACAGTCGACAAGCCAAGATAAAATTTGACAATTAAAGACAGCACAGAATTACACCACTATTTTTAAATTTCAACACCCCAAAACAATTATAAGTAAAGACAACACAGAAAGAAAGTATGGTGTCACTACAAGCCTACAATCCAAGTTTAAAGAAAATACCAGTTACAGTTATGAGCACTGAATTGAATATGTTCCTTCCTTCACCTCCTTCACAGAAAGATGAACTCTGTTGCTACTTTAACTGAGATAGCCTCACCTCAGTTATCACGTAGCTGGTCAGAGGCAGACAATTACCCTTCACCCAGCTACGGACAGTCAGACAAGCCAGATAAATTGCAGCAATTAAAGAAAGCACAAATTACACCACCACTATTTTAAATTTTCAACAGCCAAAAACAATTATAAGTAAAACAACACAGAAGAAAGTATAATTCTACAATACAATCTAAGTTTAAAGAAATACCAGTTACCAGTTACTCTGACACTGAATTGAATATGTTTCCTTCCTTCACCTTCTGGCTACTACAGAAGATGAACTTCTGTTGCTGCTCTAACTGTGCAATACCTCAATTATCAAGTAGCGAGGTCAAGGCCAGACAATTAACACCACCACCCAGCTGGGACAATCAGACAAGCCAAGATAAAATTTGCAACAATTAAAACACACAAATTACACACAGTATTTTAAATTTCAACAGCCCAAAAACAATTATAAGTAAAACAACACGAAAAGTATGGTCACTACAAACCTACAATCTAAACTTAAAAGAAAATACCAGTTACCAGTTACTCTGAAGCACTGAATTGAATATGTTTCTTCCTTCATAACTGCTTCTGAGAGATGAACTTCTGTTTGTTGCTTTAACTGACTAAGCCTCACCTCCAGTTATCACGTAGGTGAGGTCAGAAGTGGATAATTAACACCCAGCCACCCAGCTACAGGACAGTCAGACAAGCAAGATAAAATTGAAGCAGTAAAGACAGCACAAATTACACCACCATTTTTAAATTTTCAACAGCCAAAACAATTATAAGTAAAGACAACACAGAAGAAAGTATAGTGTCTACAAACTACAATCTAGTTTAAAGAAAATACAGTTACCAATTACGCCAAAGCACAAATGAATATGTTTCTTCCTTCACCTTCGCTCTTCTGAGAAGATGAACTTCTGTTGCTGTTTAACGTATTCATACCTCAGTTATCCGTAGCTGAGGTCAGAGGCCAGACAATTAACACCCTTCACCCAGCCACAGGACAGTCAGACAAGCCAAGATAAAATTTGCAGCATTAAAAGCAGCACAAATTACACCCCACTATTTTTAAAGTACAACGCCAAAACAATTATAAAGAAAACACAACAGAAAGAAAGTATAGTGTCACTACAAGCCTACAATCTAAGCTTAAAAATACCAGTTACAGTTACTCTGAGCACTGAACTGAATATATTCCTTCCTTCACCTTTAATACAGAGAAGATGAACTTCTGTTTGCTACTTCTTTGTGACTAAGCCCCACCTCCAGTTACGTAGCTGGTCAGAGGCAGACAATTAACACCTTCACCCAGCTAGGACAGTCAGACAAGCCAAGATAAATTGCAGCAATTAAAGACAGCACAGAATTACACCACCACTATTTTTAAATTTTCAACAGCCAAAAACAATTATAAGAAAACACAACAAAAAGTATAGTGTCACTACAAACCTACAATCTAAGCAAAAGAAAAACCAGTTACCAGTTACTGAAAAGCACTGAAATAGATATGTTCCTTCCTTCACCTTCAGCTAACTGAGAAGATGAACTTCTGTTGCTGCTTTACTGTGACTAGCCCCACCTCCAGTTATCACGTGGTGAGGTCAAAGAACAATTAACACCCTTCACCCAGCTACAGGACGTCAGACAAGCCAGATAATGCAGCAATTAAAGACAGCACAAATTACACCACCACTATTTTTCAAATTTTCAACAGCAAAAACAATTATAAGTAAGACAACACAGAAAGAAGTATGGTGTACTACACAACCCTACAATCTAAGTTCCAAAAAAGAAAAATACCAGTTACCAATTCTTGCTTCAAACGCAAATGAATATGTTTCCTTCTTCACCTTCTGGCTTCTTCTGAGAAAGTGAACTTCTGTTTACTACTTTACTGTAGTAAAGCCCACCTCCAGTTATCACGTAGCTGAGGTCAGAGGCCAGACATTAACATACACCCAACTACAGGACAGTCAGACAACCAAGATAAAATTGCAGCAATTAAGACAGCACAAATTACACACCATATTTTTAAATTTTCAACCCAAAAACAATTATAAGTAAGACAACACAGAAAGAAAGTATAGTGTACTACAAGCCTACAATCTAAGCAAAAGAAAATACAGTTACCAGTTACTCTGAGCACTGAATTGAATATATTTCTTCCTTCACCTTCTGGCTTCTGAAGATGAACTTCTGTTTGTTAGCACAACTTTGACTAAGCCTCACCTCCAGATTATCACGTAGGTGAGGTCCGAGAGAAACCGAACAGTGCTACCCTTCACCTTCTGGGACAGTCAGACAAGCCAAGATAAAATTTGCAGCAATTAAAGACAGCACAAATGCACACCATATTTTTAAATTTTCAACAACCCAAAACAATTATAAATAAAGACAACACAGAAAGAAAGTATAGTGTCTACAAGCCTACAATCTAAGCTTAAAAGAAAATACAGTTACAGTTACGCTGAAGCACTGAAATGAATATATTTCCTTCCTTCACCGTCTAGCTTCTTCTGAAAGATGAACTTCTGTTTGTTGCTTTAACTGTGGCTAAACCTCACCTCCCAGTTATACGTAGAGTGAGGTCAGAAATGAACAGTGCTTACCCTTCACCAGCTAAAGGACAGTCAGACAAGCCAAGATAAAATTTGCAGCAGTAGAGACAGCACAGAATTACACCACCACTATTTTTAAATTTTCAACAGCCCAAAAACAATTATAAGTAAAAACAACACAGAAAAGTATAGTGTCACTACAAGCCTACAATCTAAGTTTAAAAAGAAAATACCATTACCAGTTACGCTGAAGCACTGAAATGAATATGTTCTTCTTCACCTTCCAGCTCTTCTGAAGATGAACTTCTGTTGCCGCACTGTGACTAAGCCACCTCCAGTTATCAAGTAGCTGAGGTCAGAGCAGACAATTAACACCTCCCAGCTACAGGACAGTAGACGCCAAGATAAAATTGCAACAATTAAAGACAACACAAAGTACACCACCACTATTTTAAATTTTAAGCCAACAATTATAAGTAAAGAAACACAGAAAGAAGTAAGTGTCACAAGCCTACAATCTAGTTTAAAAAATACCAGTTACAGTTACTCAGAAGCACTGATTGAATGTTTCCTACCTTCACCTTCTGGCTTCTTCTGAGAAGATGAACTTCAGTTTGCTGCTTTAACTGTACTAAGCCCCCTCAGTTATCAGCAGCTGGGTCAGAGGCCAACAATTAACACCCTTCACAGCTACAGGACAGTCAGACAAGCCAGATAAAATCTGCAGCAATTAAGACGCACAGAATTACACTGTACAAATTTTCAAAAGCCCAAAACAATTATAGTAAACAACACAGAAAGAAAGTATAGTGTCACTACAAGCCTACAATCTAAGTTTAAAAAAAAAATACCGTTACTCTGAGCACTAATTGAATAACTTCTACCATTACTTCTGGCTTCTTCTGAAGATGAACTTCATTTGCTGCTTCAACTGTGACTAAGCCTCACCTCCAGTTATCACGTAGCTGGTCGGGCCAACAATCAACACCCTTCACCCAGCTACAGGACAGTCAGACAAGCCAAGATAATTTGCAATTAGACAGCACAGAATTACACCACCACTATTTTTAAATTTTCAACAGCCCAAAAACAATTATAAGTAAAGACAACACAGAAAGAAAGTATGGTGTCACCAAGCCACAATCTAGTTTAAAGAAAATACCAGTTACCAGTTACTCTGAAGCACTGAATTGAATATATTTCCTTCATTCACCTTCTGGCTTCTTCTGAAGATGAACTTCTGTTTGCTGCTTTAACTGTGCTAAGCCCTCAGTTATCACGTAGCTGGTCAGACGACAGCAATTAACACCTTCACCCAGCTACAGGACAGTCAAGCAAACAAGATAAAATTTGCAGCAATTAAGACAGCACAAATTACACACACCATTTTTTAAATTTTCAACAGCCAAAAACAATTTCGTAAGACAACACAGAAAGAAAGTATAGTGTCACTACAAGCCTACAATCTAAGTTTAAAGAAAAATACCAGTTACCAGTTACTGTGAAGCACTGAATTGAATATGTTTCTTCCTTCACCTTCTGAGCTTCTTCAGGAAGATGAACTTCTGTTTGCTGCTTTAACTGTGACTAAGCCTCACCTCCGAGTTATCACGTAGCTGAGGTCAGAGCCAGACAATTAACACCCTTCACCCAGCTACAGGACAGTCAGACAAGCCAAGATAAAATTTGCAGCAATTAAAGACAGCACAAATTTACCACCACTTTTAAATTTTCAACACACAAAAACAATTATAAGTAAAGACAACACAGAAAGAAAGTATAGTGTCACTACAAGCCTACAATCTAAGTTTAAAGAAAAATACCAGTTACCAGTTACTCTGAAGCACTGAATTGAATATGTTTCCTTCCTTCACCTTCTGGCTTCTTCTGAGAAGATGAACCTGTTTGCTGCTTTAACTGTGACTAAGCCCCACCTCCAGTTATCACGTAGCTGAGGTCAGAGGCCAGACAATTAACACCCTTCACCCAGCTACAGGACAGTCAAACAAGCCAAGATAAAATTTGCAGCAATTAAAGACAGCACAGAATGACACCACCACTATTTTTTAAATTTTCAACAGCCCAAAAACAATTATAAGTAAAGACAACACAGAAAAGAAAGTATAGTGTCACTACAAGCCTACAATCTAAGTTTAAAGAAAATACCAGTTACCAGTTACTCTGAAGCACTGAATTGAATATGTTTCCTTCCTTCACCTTCTGGCTTCTTCTGAAGATGAACTTCTGTTGCTGCTTAACTGTGACTACAGCCCCACCTCCAGTTATCACGTAGCTGAGGTCAGAGGCAACAATTAACACCCTTCACCCAGCTACAGGACAGTCAGACAACCAAGATAAAATTTGCAGCAATTAAAGACAGCACAGAATTACACCACCACTATTTTTAAATTTCAACAGCCAAAAACAATTATAAGTAAAGACAACACAAAAAGAAAGTATAGTGTCATACAAACCTACAATCTAAGTTTAAAGAAAAATACCAGTTACCAGTTACTCTGAAGCACTGAATTGAATATATTTCCTTCCTTCACCTTCTAGCTTCTTCTGAGAAGATGAACTTCTGTTTGCTGCTTTAACTGTGACTAAGCCTCACCTCCAGTTATAACATAGCTGAGGTCAGAGGCCAGACAATTAACACCCTTCACCAAGCTACAGGACAGTCAGACAAGCCAAGATAAAATTTGCAGCAATTAAAGACAGCACAGAATTACACCACCACTATGTTTTAAATTTTCAACAGCCCAAAACAATTATAAGTAAAGACAACACAAAAAAAGTATAGTGTCACCTGACCTACAATCAAGTTTAAAGAAAATACCAGTTACCAGTTAGCAGAAGCACTGAATAGATATGTTTCCTCACTTCACCTTCTGGCTTCTTCTGAGAAGATGAACTTCTGTTTGCTGCTTTAACTGGGACTAGCCCACCTCCAGTTATCACGTAGCTGGTCCGAATGAACAATTAACACCCTTCACCAGCACAGGACAGTCAGACAAGCCAAGATAAATCTGCAGCAATTAAAGACAACACAAATTACACCACCACTATTTTTAAATTTTCAACAACCCAAAAACATTATAAGTAAAGACAACACAGAAAGAAAGTATAATGTCACTACAAACCTACAATCTAAGTTTAAAAGAAACAATACCAGTTACTCTGAAGCACTGAATTGAATATTTCCTTCCTTCACCTTCTGGTTCTTCTGAGAAGATGAACTTCTGTTTGCTGCTTTAACTGTGACTAAGCCTCACACTCCAGTTATCACGTAGCTGAGGTCAAGAGGCCAGACAATTAGCACCCTTCACCCAGCTACAGGAACAGTCAGACAAGCCAAGATAAAATTTGCAGCAATTAAAGACAGCACAGAATTACACCACCACTATTTTTTAAATTTTCAACAGCCCAAAACAATTATAAGTAAGACAACACAGAAAGAAAGTATAGTGTCACTACAAGCCTACAATCTAAGTTTAAAAGAAAAATACAGTTACCAGTTACTACAGAGCACTGAATTGAATATGTTTCCTACCTTCACAGCTTCTTCTGGAAGATGAACTTCTGTTTGCTGCTGCTGCACGACTAAACTCACCTCCAGCTATCACGTAGCTGAGGGTCAGAGGCCGAACAATTAACACCCTTCACCCAGCTACAGGACAGTCAGACAAGCCAAGATAAAATTTGCAGCAATTAAAGACAGCACAAATTACACCACCACTATTTTTAAATTTTCCAAGCCCAAAAACAATTATAAGTAAAGACAACACAGAAGAAGTATAGTGTCCACTACAAGCCTACAATCTAAGTTTAAAGAAAAATACCAGTTACCAGTTACTGTGAAGCACTGAATTGAATATGTTCCTTCCCTTCACCTTCTGGCTTCTTCTGAGAAGATGAACTTTGTTTGCTGCTTTAACTGTGACTAGCCTCACCTCCAGTTATCACATTAGCTGAGGTCAGAGGCCAGAACAGTCTTACCCTTCACCCAGCTACAGGACAGTCAGAGCAAGCAAGATAAAATTTGCAGCAATTAAAGACAGCACAGAATTACACCACCACTGTTTTTAAATTTCAACAGCCCAAAAACAATTATAAGTAAAGACAACACAGAAAGAAAGTATGGTGTCACTACAAGCCTACAATCTAAGTTTAAAGAAAATACCAGTTACCAGTTACTCTGAAGCACTGAATTGAATATGTTTCCAACTTCCTTCACCTTCTAGCTTCTTCTGAGAAGATGAACTTCTGTTTGCTGCTTTAACTGTGACTAAGCCCCACCTCCATTATCTAGCAGCTGACGAGGTCAGAGGCCGAACAATTAACACCCTTCACCCAGCTGCAGGACAGTCCAGACAAGCCAAGATAAAATTTGCAGCAATTAAGGAGCAGCACAGAATTTACACCTACTACTTTAAATTTTCCATATTTAAAAACAATTATAAGTAAAAGACAACACTGAAAAAAGTATAGTGTCACTACAAGCCTACAATCTAAGTTTAAAGAAAATACCAGTTACCAGTTACTCTGAAGCACTGAATTGAATATGTTTCACTTCCTTCACCTTCTAGCGCTTCTTCTGAGAAAAGATGAACTTCTGTTTGCTGCTTTAACTGTGACTAAGCCTCACCTCCAGTTATCACTTAGCTGAGGTCAGAGGCCAGACAATTAACACCCTTCACCCAGCTACAGGACAGCCAGACAAGCCAGAGATAAAATTTGCAGCAAATTAAAGACAGCTCAAATTACACCACACTATTTTTAAATTTTCAACAGCCCAAAAACAATTATAAGTAAAGCAACACAAAAAAGAAAGTATAAGTGTCACTACAAGCCTACAATCTAAGTTAAAAAGAAAATACCAGTTACCAGTTACTCTGAAGCACTGAATTGAATATGTTTCCTTCCTTCACCTTCCAAGCTTCTTCTGAGAAGATGAACTTCTGTTGCTGCTTTAACTGTTGACTAAGCCCCACCTCCACTTATCACGTAGCTGAGGTCAGAGCCAGACAATTAACACCCTTCACCCAGCTACAAGGACAGTCAGACAAGCCAAGACAAAATTTGAAGCAATTAAAGACAGCACAAATTACACCACCACTATTTTTAAATTTTCAACAGCCCAAAAACAAATTATAAGTAAAGACAACACAGAAAGAAAGTATGGTGTCTACAAACCTACAATCTAAGTTTAAAGAAAATACCAGTTACAGTTGCTCTGAAGCACTGAATTGAATATGTTTCCTTCCTTCACCTTCACAGCTTCTTCTGAAGATGAACTTCTGTTGCTGCTTTAACTGTGACTAAGCCTCACCTCCAGTTATCACGCCTAGCTGGCAGGAGGCCAGACAGTTAACCCCTTCACCCAGCTACAGGACAGTCGGACAAGCTAAGATAAAATTTGCAGCAATTAAAAGACAGCACAGTTACACCACCACTATTTTTTAAATTTACCAACAGCCAAAAACAATTATAAGTAAAGACAACACAGAAGAAAGTATGGTGTCACTAAGCCTACAATCTAAGTTTAAAAGAAAATACCAGTTACCAGTTACTCTGAAGCACTAGATGAATATGTTTCCTTCCTTCACCTTCAAGCTTCTTCTGAGAGATGAACTTCTGTTTGCTACTTCTGCGCGACCAAACCTCACCTCCAGTTATCACGTAGCACAGGGGTCAGAGGCCGAATAATTGACACCTTCACCAGCTACAGGACAGTCAGACAAGCCAAGATAAAATTTGCAGCAATTAAGACAGCACAGAATTACACCACCACTATTTTTAAATTTTCAACTTAGCCCAAAAACAGTTATAAGTAAAGACAACACAGAAAGAAAGTATAGTGTCACTACAAGCCTACAATCTAAGTTTAAAGAAAAATACCAGTTACCAGTTACTCTGAAGCACTGAATTGAATATATTTCCTTCCTTCACCTTCTGAGACTTCTTCTGAAGATGAACTTCTGTTTGCTGCTTTAACTGTGACTAAGCCTCACCTCAGTTATCACGTAGCTGAGGTCAGAGGCGAACAATTAACACCCTTCACCAGCTACAGGACAGTCAGACAAGCCAAGATAAAATTTGCAGCAATTAAAGACAACTTTAGAATTACACCACCACTAGTTTTTAAATTTTCAACAGCCCAAAAACAATTATAGTAAAGGAACAACACAAAAGAAAGTATAGTGTCACTACAAGCCTACAATCTAGTTTAAAGAAAATACCAGTTACCAGTTACTCTGAAGCACTGAATTGAATATGTTTCCTTCCTTCACCTTCTGACTACCTGAGAAGATGAACTTCTGTTTGCTGCTTTAACTTTGTGACTAAGCCTCACCTCAGTTATCACGTAGCTGAGGTCAGAGGCCAGACAATTAACACCCTTCACCAGCTACAGGACAGTCAGACAAGCCAAGATAAAATCTGCAGCAATTAAGACAGCACAGAGATTACACCACCACTATTTTTCAAATTTTCAACAGCCAAAAACAATTATAAGTAAAGACAACACAAAAGAAAGTATAGTGTCACTACAAACCTACAATCTAAGTTTAAAGAAAATACCAGTTACTATGAAGCACTGAATTGAATATGTTTCCTTCCTTCACCTTCTGGCTTCTTCTGAGAAGATGAACTTCTGTTTGCTGCTTTAACTGTGACTAAGCCTCACCTCAGTTATCCAGTAGCTGAGGTCAGAGGCCAGACAATTAACACCCTTCACCCAGCTACAGGACAGTCAGACAAGCCAAGATAAAATTTGCAGCAATTAAAGACAGCACAAGAATTTCACCACCATATTTTAAATTTTCAACAGCCCAAAAACAATTATAAGTAAAGACAACACAGAAAAGAAAGTATAGTGTCACTACAAACACACAATCTAAGTTTAAAGAAAAATACAGTTACCAGTTACTCTGAAGCACTGAATGAAGATATGTTTCCTTCCTTCACCTTCTGGCTTCTTCTGAGAAGATGAACTTCTGTTGCTGCTTTAACTGCGACTAAAAGCCTCTCCGCTATCACGTAGCTGAGGTCAGAGAACCAGACAGTCTTACCCTTCACCCAGCTACAGGACAGTCAGACAAGCCAAGATAAAATTTGCAGCAATTAAAGACAACACAAAATTACACCCACTACTTTTAAATTTTCAACAGCCCAAAAACAATTATAAGTAAAGACAACACAGAAAAGTATAGTGTCACTACAAACTACAATCTAAGTTTAAAGAAAATACCAGTTACCAGTTACTTGAAGCACTAGATGAATATGTTTCCTTCCTTCACACACAGACTGGCTTCTGAGAAGATGAACTTCTGTTTGCTGCTTTAACATGACTAAGCCTCACCTCCAGTTATCCATTAGCTGAGGTCAGAGCCAGACAATTAACACCTTCCCCAGCTACAGGACAGTCAGACAAGCCAAGATAAAAGTTGCAGCAATTAAAGACAGCACAGAAATTACACCACCACTATTTTTAAATTTTCAACAGCCCAAAAACAATTATAAGTAAGACAACACAGAAAGAAAGTATAGTGTCACTACAAGCCTACAATCTAAGTTTAAAGAAAAACACCAGTTACCAGTTACTCTGAGCACTGAATTGAATGTATTCCTTCCTTCACCTTCTGGCTTCTTCTGAGAAGATGAACTTCTGTTTGCTGCTTTAACTGTGACTAAGCCCCACCTCCAGTTATCCGTAGCTGAGGTCAGAGGCCAGACAATTAACACCCTTCACCCAGCTGCAGGATCAGACAAGCCAAGATAAAATTTGCAGCAATTAAGACAGCACAGAATTACACCACCACTATTTTTAAATTTTCAACAGCCCAAAAACAATTATAAGTAAAGACAACGGAAAGAAAGTATATGGTGTCACTACAAGCCTACAATCTAAGTTTAAAGAAAATACCGGTACCAGTACTCTAAGGAAGCACTAGATTAGAATATGTTTCCTTCCTTCACCTTCTGGCCCTTTAAGGAAGATGAACTTCTGTTTGCTGCTTTAACTGTGACTAAGCCTCTGCCTCCAGTTATCGCTTAGCTGAGGTCAGAGGCCGAACAATTAACCCCCCCTTCACCCAGCTACAGGACAGGCAGACAAGCCAAGATAAAATTTGCAGCAATTAAAGACAGCACAGAATTACACCACCACTATTTTTTAAGATTTTCAACAGCCCAAAACAATTATAAGTAAAGACAACACAAAAAGAAAGTATAGTGTCACTACAAAGCCTACAATCTAAGTTTAAAAAGAAAATACCAGTTACCAGTTACTCTGAGCACTGAATTGAATATGTTTCCTTCCTTCACCATACTGACTTCTTACGAAGATGAACTTCTGTTTGCTGCTTTAACTGTGATAAGCCCCACCTCCACTTATCACGTAGCTGAGGTCAAGAGCAGACAATTAACACCCTTCACCACTACAGGACAGTCAGACAAGCCAAGATAAAATTTGAAGCAATTAAAGACAGCACAGAATTACACCACACTATTTTAAATTTTCAACCCAAAACAATTGTAAGTAAAGACAACACAGAAAGAAAGTATAGTATACACACACAAGCCTACAATCTAAGTTTAAAAAAAATACCAGTTACCAGTTACTCTGAGCACTGAATTGAATATGTTTCCTTCCTTCACCTTCTGGCTTCTTCTGAAAGATGAACTTCTGTTTATGCTTTAACTGTGACTAAGCCTCACCTCCAGTTATCACTTAGCTGAGGTCAGAGGCCAGACAATTAACACCCTTCACCCAGCCACAGGACAGTGCAGACAAGCTAAGATAAAATTTGCATGATTAAAGAATTGGCACAAATTACACCACCACTATTTTTCACAAATTTTCAACAGCCCAAAGAAACAGTATAAGTAAAGACAACACAGAAGAAAGTATAGTGTCTACAAGCCTACAATCTAAGTTTAAAAAGAAAATACCAGTTACCAGTTACTCTGAGCACTGAATTGAATATGTTTCCTTCCTTCACCTTCTGGCTTCTTCTGAGAAGATGAACTTCTGTTTGCTGCTTTAACTGTCACTAACACCACCTCCAATTATCAGTAGCTGAGGTCAGAGGCCAGACAATTGACACCCTTCACCCCAACTACAGGACAGTCAGACAAACCAAGATAAAATTTGCAGCAATTAAAGACAGCACAGAATTACACCACCACTATTTTTAAATTTTCAACAGCCCAAAAACAATTATAAGTAAAGACAACACAGAAAAGAAAATAGAGTGTCACTACAAGCCTACAATCTAAGTTTAAAAGAAAATACCAGTTACCAGTTACTCTGAAGCACTGAATTGAATATGTTTCCTTCCTTCACCTTCTGGCTTCTTCTGAGAAGATGAACTTGTTTGCTGCTTTAACTTTTGTGATAAGCCTCACCTCCAGTTATCACGTAGCGAGGTCAGAGCCGAAGACCATTAACACCCATACCCCAGCTAGGACAGTCAGACAAGCTCAAGATAAAATTTGCAGCAATTAAAGACAGCACAGAATTACCACCACTATTTTTTAAATTTTCAACAGCCCAAAACAATTATAGTAAAGACAACACAGAAAGAAAGTATAGTGTCACTACAAGCCTACAATCTAAGTTTAAAAAAAAATACCAGTTACCAGTTACTCTGAAGCACTGAATTGAATATGTTTCCTTCCTTCACCTTCTGGCTTCTTCTGAGAAGATGAACTTCTGTTTGCTGCTTTAACTGTGACTAAGCCTCACCTCCAGTTATCAACATAGCTGAGGTCAGAAGCCAGTTTCGTTAACACCCTTCTTCCTTCTGGGACAGTCAGACAAACCAAGATAAAATTTTGCAGCAATTAAAGACGGCACAGAATTACACCACCACTATTTTTAAATTTTCAACAGCCCAAAACAATTATAAGTAAAGACAACACAGAAAGAAAGTATAGTGTCACTACAAGCCTACAAATTTAAGTTTAAAGAAAAATACCAGTTACCAGTTACTCTGAAGCTAATTGAATATGTTTCCTTCCTTCACCTTCTGGCTTCTTCAGAAGATGAACTTCTGTTGCTGCTTTAACTGTGATTCAAGCCCCACCTCCAGTTATCCATTGACTGAGGTCAGAGGCCAGACATTAACACCCTTCGCAGCTACAGGACAGTCAGACAAAAGCCAAGATAAAATTTGCAGCAGTAAAGACAGCACAGAATTACACGCCAGTATTAAATTTTCAACAGCCAAAAACAATTATAAGTAAAGACAACACAGAAAGAAGTATAGTGTCACTACAAGCCTACAATCTAAGCTTAAGGAAAATACCAGTTCTGAATTCTCTGAGCACTGAATTGAATATGTTTTCCTTCGCTGCCTTCTGGCTTCTTCTGAGAAAGATGAACTGTTTGTTGCTTTAGCATGACTAAGCCTCACCTCAGTTATCAAGTAGGTCAGGTCAGAACAATTAACACCATTCACTAGCTACAGGACAGTCAGACAAGCCAAGATAAAATTTGCAGCAGTTAAAGACAGCACAAATTACCACCACTATATTTTAAATTTTCAACAGCCCAAAAAACAATTATAAGTAAAGACAACACAGAAAGAAAGTATAGTGTCACTACAAGCCTACAATCTAAGTTTAAAAGAAAATACCAGTTACCAGTTAAGCTGAAGCACTTGAAATGAATATGTTTCCTTCCCCACCTTCTGGCTTCTTCTGAGAAGATGAACCTCTGTTTGCTACTTTAACTGTGACTAAGCCACCTCCAGTTATCACGTAGCTGAGGTCAGAGGCCAGACAATTAACACCCTTCACCCAGCTACAGGACAGTCAGACAAGCCAAGATAAAATTTGCAGCAATTAAAGACAGCACAGAATTACACCACCACTATTTTTAGAATTTTCAACAGCCCAAAACAATTATAAGCAAAGACAACACAGAAAGAAAGTAGTGTCACTACAAGCCTACAATCTAAGTTTAAAAGGAAAATACCAGTTACCAGTTACTCTGAAGCACTGAATTGAATATGTTTCCTTCGTTCACCTTCTGGCTTCTTCTGAGAAGATGAACTTCTGTTTGCTGCTTTAACTGTGACTAAGCCTCACCTCCAGTTATCACGTAGCTGATGTCAGAGGCCAGACAATTAACACCCTTCACCCAGCTGCAGGACAGTCAGACAAGCCAAGATAAAATTTTGCAGCAATTAAAGACAGCAAAGAATTACACCACCACTATTTTTTAAATTTTCAACAGCCCAAAAACAATTATAAGTAAAGACAACACAGAAAGAAAGTATAGTGTCACTACAAGCCTACAATCTAAGTTTAAAAGAAAAATACCAGTTACCAGTTACTCTGAAGCACTAGATTAAATAGTTTCCTTCCTTCACCTTCTGGCTTCTTCTGAGAAGATGAACTTCTGTTTGCTGCTTTAACTGTGACTAAGCCCCACCTCCAGTTATCACGTAGCTGAGGTCAGAGGCCAGACAATTAACACCCTTCACCCAGCTACAGGACAGTCAGACAAGCCAAGATAAAATTTGCAGCAATTAAAGACAGCACAGAATTACACCACCACTATTTTTTAAATTTTCAACAGCCCAAAAACAATTATAAGTAAAGACAACACAGAAAGAAAGTATAGTGTCACTACAAACCTACAATCTAAGCTTAAAAGGAAAATACCAGTTACCAGTTACTCTGAGCACTGAATTGAATATGTTTCCTTCCTTCTGGCTTCTTCTGAGAAGATGAACTTCTGTTTGTTGCTTTAACTGTGACGAAAGCCTCACCTCAGTTATCCGTAGGTGAGGTCAGAGGCCAGACAATTAACACCCTTCACCCAGCTACAGGACAGTCAGACAAGCCAAGATAAAATTTGCAGCAATTAAAGACAGCACAGAATTACACCACCACTATTTTTTAAATTTTCAACAGCCCAAAAACAATTATAAGTAAAGACAACACAGAAAGAAAGTATAGTGTCACTACAAGCCTACAATCTAAGTTTAAAAGAAAAATACCAGTTACCAGTTACTCTGAAGCACTGAAATGAATATGTTTCCTTCCTTCACCTTCTGGCTTCTTCTGAGAAGATGAACTTCTGTTTGCTACTTTAACTGTGACTAAGCCCACCTCCAGTTATCCGTGGCTGAGGTCAGAGCCAGACAATTAACACCCTTCACCCAGCTACAGGACAGTCAGACAAACCAAGATAAAATTTGCAGCAATTAAAGACAGCACAGAATTACACCACCACTATTTTTTAAATTTTCAACAGCCAAAAACAATTATAAGTAAAGACAACACAGAAAGAAAGTATAGTGTCACTACAAGCCTAAAATCTAAGTTTAAAAGAAAAATACCAGTTACCAGTTACTCTGAAGCACTGAATTGAATATGTTTCCTTCCTTCACCTTCTGGCTTCTTCTGAGAAGATGAGCTTCTGTTTGCTGCTTTAACTGTGACTAAGCCTCACCTCAGTTATCCAAGCCAGCTGAGGTCAGAGGCCAGACAATTAACACCCTTCACCCAGCTACAGGACAGTCAGACAAGCCAAGATAAAAATTTGCAGCAATTAAAGACAGCACAGAATTACACCACCACTATTTTAAATTTTCAACAGCCCAAAACAATTATAAGTAAAGACAACACAGAAAGAAAGTATAGTGTCACTACAAGCCTACAATCTAAGTTTAAAAGAAAAATACCAGTTACCAGTTACTCTGAAGCACTGAATTTAATATGTTTCCTTCCTTCACCTTCTGGCTTCTTCTGAGAAGATGAACTTCTGTTTGCTGCTTTAACTGTGACTAAGCCCCACCTCCAGTTATCACGTAGCTGAGGTCAGAGGCCAGACAATTAACACCCTTCACCCAGCTACAGGACAGTCAGACAAGCCAAGATAAAATTTGCAGCAATTAAAGACAGCACAGAATTACACCACCACTATTTTTTAAATTTTCAACAGCCCAAAAACAATTATAACTAAAGACAACACAGAAAGAAAGTATAGTGTCACTACAAGCCTACAATCTAAGTTTAAAAGAAAAATACCAGTTACCAGTTACTCCGAAGCACTGAATTGAATATGTTTCCTTCCTTCACCTTCTGGCTTCTTCTGAGAAGATGAACTTCTGTTTGCTGCTTTAACTGTGACTAAGCCCCACCTCCAGTTATCACGTAGCTGAGGTCAGAGGCCAGACAATTAACACCCTTCACCCAGCTACAGGACAGTCAGACAAGCCAAGATAAAATTTGCAGCAATTAAAGACAGCACAGAATTACACCACCACTATTTTTTAAATTTTCAACAGCCCAAAAACAATTATAAGTAAAGACAACACAGAAAGAAAGTATAGTGTCACTACAAGCCTACAATCTAAGTTTAAAGAAAATACACAGTTACTCTGAAGCACTGAATTGAATATGTTTCCTTCCTTCACCTTCTGGCTTCTTCTGAGAAGATGAACTTCTGTTTGCTGCTTTAACTGTGACTAAGCCTCACCTCCAGTTATCCGTAGCTGAGGTCAGAGGCCAGACAATTAACACCCTTCACCCAACTACAGGACAATCAGACAAGCCAAGATAAAATTTGCAGCAATTAAAGACAGCACAGAATTACACCACCACTATTTTAAAATTTTCAACAGCCCAAAACATTTATAAGTAAAGACAACACTAGAAAGAGGTATAGTGTCACTACAAGCCTACAATCTAAGTTTAAAGAAAAATACCAGTTACCAGTTACTCTGAAGCACTGAATTGAATATGTTTCCTTCCTTCACCTTCTGGCTTCTTCTGAAAGATGAACTTCTGTTTGCTGCTTTAACTGTGACTTAGCCTCACCTCCAGTTATCACGTAGCTGAGGTCAGAGGCCAGACAATTAACACCCTTCACCCAGCTACAGGACAGTCAGACAAGCCAAGATAAAATTTGCTGCAATTAAAGACAGCACAGAATTACACCACCACTATTTTTTAGAATTTTCAACAGCCCAAAACAATTATAAGTAAAACAACACAGAAAAGAAAGTATAGTGTAGCTAAAAGCCTACAATCTAAGTTTAAAAGAAAAATACCAGTTACCAGTTACTCTAAGCACTGAATTGAATATGTTTCCTTCCTTCACCTTCTGGCTTCTTCTGAAAGATGAACTTCTGTTTGCTGCTTTAACTGTGACTAAGCCCCACCTCAGTTATCACGTAGCTGAGGTCAGAGGCCAGACAATTAACACCCTTCACCCAGCTACAGGACAGTCAGACAAGCCAAGATAAAATTTGCAGCAATTAAAGACAGCACAGAATTACACCACCACTATTTTAAATTTTCAACAGCCCAAAAACAATTATAAGTAAAGACAACACAGAAAGAAAGTATAGTGTCACTACAAGCCTACAATCTAAGTTTAAAGAAAAATACCAGTTACCAGTTACTCTGAAGCACTGAATTGAATATGTTTCCTTCCTTCACCATCAGCTTCTTCTGAGGAAGATGAACTTCTGTTTGCTGCTTTAACATGACTAAGCCTCCTCAGTTATCACGTAGCTGAGGTCAGAGAGGCAGACAATTGACACCCTTCACCCAGCTACAGGACAGTCAGACAAGCCAAGATAAAATTTGCAGCAATTAAAGACAGCACAGAATTACACCACCACTATTTTGAATTTTCAACAGCCCAAAAAGCAATTATAAGTAAAGACAACAGAAAGAAAGTATGAGTGTCACTACAAGCCTACAATCTAGTTTAAAGAAAATACCAGTTACCAGTTACTCTGAAGCACTGAAGTGAATATGTTTCCTTCCTTCACCTTCTGGCTTCTTCTGAGAAGATGAACTTCTGTTTGCTGCTTTAACTGTGACTAAGCCCCACCTCCAGTTATCACGTAGCTGAGGTCAGAGGCCAGACAATTAACACCCTTCACCCAGCTACAGGACAGTCAGACAAGCCAAGATAAAATTTGCAGCAATTAAAGACAGCACAGAATTACACCACCACTATTTTTTAAATTTTCAACAGCCCAAAAACAATTATAAGTAAAGACAACACAGAAAGAAGTATAAGTGTCACTACAAGCCTACAATCTAAGTTTAAAAGAAAAATACCAGTTACCAGTTACTCTGAAGCACTGAATTGAATATGTTTCCTTCCTTCACCTTCTGGCTTCTTCTGAGAAGATGAACTTCTGTTTGCTGCTTTAACTGTGACTAAGCCTCACCTCCAGTTATCACGTAGCTGAGGTCAGAGGCCAGACAATTAACACCCTTCACCCAGCTACAGGACAGTCAGACAAGCCAAGATAAAATTTGCAGCAATTAAAGACAGCAAAGAATTACACCACCACTATTTTTTAAATTTTCAACAGCCCAAAAACAATTATAAGTAAAGACAACACAGAAAGAAAGTATAGTGTCACTACAAGCCTACAATCTAAGTTTAAAAGAAAAATACCAGTTACCAGTTACTCTGAAGCACTGAATTGAATAAGTTTCCTTCCTTCACCTTCTGGCTTCTTCTGAGAAGATGAACTTCTGTTTGCTGCTTTAACTGTGACTAAGCCCCACCTCCAGTTATCACGTAGCTGAGGTCAGAGGCCAGACAATTAACACCCTTCACCCAGCTACAGGACAGTCAGACAAGCCAAGATAAAATTTGCAGCAATTAAAGACAGCACAGAATTACACCGCCACTATTTTTTAAATTTTCAACAGCCCAAAAACAATTATAAGTAAAGACAACACAGAAAGAAAGTATAGTGTCACTACAAGCCTACAATCTAAGCTTAAAAGAAAAATACCAGTTACCAGTTACTCTGAAGCACTGAATTGAATATGTTTCCTTCCTTCACCTTCTTGCTTCTTCTGAGAAGATGAACTTCTGTTTGCTGCTTTAACTGTGACTAAGCCCCACCTCCAGTTATCACGTAGCTGAGGTCAGAGGCCAGACAATTAACACCCTTCACCCAGCTACAGGACAGTCAGACAAGCCAAGATAAAATTTGCAGCAGTTAAAGACAGCACAGAATTACACCACCACTATTTTTTAAATTTTCAACAGCCCAAAAACAATTATAAGTAAAGACAACACAGAAAGAAAGTATAGTGTCACTACAAGCCTACAATCTAAGTTTAAAAGAAAAATACCAGTTACCAGTTACTCTGAAGCACTGAAATGAATATGTTTCCTTCCTTCACCTTCTGAAGCTTCTTCTGGAAGATGAACTTCTGTTTGCTGCTTTAACTGTGACTAAGCCCCACCTCAGTTATCACGTAGCTGAGGTCAGAGGCCAGACAATTAACACCCTTCACCCAGCTACAGGACAGTCAGACAAGCCAAGATAAAATTTGCAGCAATTAAAGACAGCACAGAATTACACCACCACTATTTTTTAAATTTTCAACAGCCCAAAAACAATTATAAGTAAAGACAACACAGAAAGAAAGTATAGTGTCACTACAAGCCTAAAATCTAAGTTTAAAAGAAAAATACCAGTTACCAGTTACTCTGAAGCACTGAATTGAATATGTTTCCTTCCTTCACCTTCTGGCTTCTTCTGAGAAGATGAACTTCTGTTTGCTGCTTTAACTGTGACTAAGCCCCACCTCCAGTTATCACGTAGCTGAGGTCAGAGGCCAGACAATTAACACCCTTCACCCAGCTACAGGACAGTCAGACAAGCCAAGATAAAATTTGCAGCAATTAAAGACAGCACAGAATTACACCACCACTATTTTTTAAATTTTCAACAGCCCAAAAACAATTATAAGTAAAAACAACACAGAAAAGAAAGTATAGTGTCACTACAAGCCTACAATCTAAGTTTAAAGAAAATACCAGTTACCAGTTACTCTGAAGCACTGAATTGAATATGTTTCCTTCCTTCACCTTCTGGCTTCTTCTGAGAAGATGAACTTCTGTTTGCTGCTTTAACTGTGACTAAGCCTCACCTCCAGTTATCACGTAGCTGAGGTCAGAGGCCAGACAATTAACACCCTTCACCCAGCTACAGGACAGTCAGACAAGCCAAGATAAAATTTGCAGCAATTAAAGACAGCACAGAATTACACCACCACTATTTTTTAAATTTTCAACAGCCCAAAAACAATTATAAGTAAAGACAACACAGAAAGAAAGTATAGTGTCACTACAAGCCTACAATCTAAGTTTAAAAGAAAAATACCAGTTACCAGTTACTCTGAAGCACTGAATTTAATATGTTTCCTTCCTTCACCTTCTGGCTTCTTCTGAGAAGATGAACTTCTGTTTGCTGCTTTAACTGTGACTAAGCCCCACCTCCAGTTATCACGTAGCTGAGGTCAGAGGCCAGACAATTAACACCCTTCACCCAGCTACAGGACAGTCAGACAAGCCAAGATAAAATTTGCAGCAATTAAAGACAGCACAGAATTACACCACCACTATTTTTTAAATTTTCAACAGCCCAAAAACAATTATAAGTAAAGACAACACAGAAAGAAAGTATAGTGTCACTACAAGCCTACAATCTAAGTTTAAAAGAAAAATACCAGTTACTCTGAAGCACTGAATTGAATATGTTTCCTTCCTTCACCTTCTGGCTTCTTCTGAGAAGATGAACTTCTGTTTGCTGCTTTAACTGTGACTAAGCCTCACCTCCAGTTATCACGTAGCTGAGGTCAGAGGCCAGACAATTAACACCCTTCACCCAGCTACAGGACAGTCAGACAAGCCAAGATAAAATTTGCAGCAATTAAAGACAGCACAGAATTACACCACCACTATTTTTTAAATTTTCAACAGCCCAAAAACAATTATAAGTAAAGACAACACAGAAAGAAAGTATAGTGTCACTACAAGCCTACAATCTAAGTTTAAAAGAAAAATACCAATTACTCTGAAGCACTGAATTGAATATGTTTCCTTCCTTCACCTTCTGGCTTCTTCTGAGAAGATGAACTTCTGTTTGCTGCTTTAACTGTGACTAGCCTCACCTCCAGTTATCACGTAGCTCAGGTCAGAGCCAGAACAATTAACACCCTTCACCCAGCTACAGGAACAGTCAGACAAGCCAAGATAAAATTTGCAGCAATTAAAGACAGCACAGAATTACACCACCACTATTTTTTAAATTTTCAACAGCCCAAAAACAATTATAAGTAAAGACAACACAGAAAGAAAGTATAGTGTCACTACAAGCCTACAATCTAAGTTTAAAAGAAAAATACCAGTTACCAGTTACTCTGAAGCACTGAATTGAATATGTTTCCTTCCTTCACCTTCTGGCTTCTTCTGAGAAGATGAACTTCTGTTTGCTGCTTTAACTGTGACTAAGCCTCTCCTCCAGTTATCACGTAGCTCAGGTCAGAGGCCAGACAATTAACACCCTTCACCCAGCTACAGGACAGTCAGACAAGCCAAGATAAAATTTGCAGCAATTAAAGACAGCACAGAATTACACCACCACTATTTTTAAATTTTCAACAGCCCAAAAACAATTATAAGTAAAGACAACACAGAAAGAAAGTATAGTGTCACTACAAGCCTACAATCTAAGCTTAAAAGAAAAATACCAGTTACCAGTTACTCTGAAGCACTGAATTGAATATGTTTCCTTCCTTCACCTTCTGGCTTCTTCTGAGAAGATGAACTTCTGTTTGCTGCTTTAACTGTGACTAAGCCCCACCTTCAGTTATCACGTAGCTGAGGTCAGAGGCCAGACAATTAACACCCTTCACCCAGCTACAGGACAGTCAGACAAGCCAAGATAAAATTTGCAGCAATTAAAGACAGCACAGAATTACACCACCACTATTTTTTAAATTTTCAACAGCCCAAAAACAATTATAAGTAAAGACAACACAGAAAGAAAGTATAGTGTCACTACAAGCCTACAATCTAAGCTTAAAAGAAAAATACCAGTTACCAGTTACTCTGAAGCACTGAATTGAATATGTTTCCTTCCTTCACCTTCTGGCTTCTTCTGAGAAGATGAACTTCTGTTTGCTGCTTTAACTGTGACTAAGCCTCACCTCCAGTTATCACGTAGCTGAGGTCAGAGGCCAGACAATTAACACCCTTCACCCAGCTACAGGACAGTCAGACAAGCCAAGATAAAATTTGCAGCAATTAAAGACAGCACAGAATTACACCACCACTATTTTTTAAATTTTCAACAGCCCAAAAACAATTATAAGTAAGACAACACAGAAAGAAAGTATAGTGTCACTACAAGCCTAAAATCTAAGTTTAAAAGGAAAATACCAGTTACCAGTTACTCTGAAGCACTGAATTGAATATGTTTCCTTCCTTCACCTTCTGGCTTCTTCTGAGAAGATGAACTTCTGTTTGCTGCTTTAACTGTGACTAAGCCCACCTCCAGTTATCACGTAGCTGAGGTCAGAGGCCAGACAATTAACACCCTTCACCCAGCTACAGGACAGTCAGACAAGCCAAGATAAAATTTGCAGCAATTAAAGACAGCACAGAATTACACCACCACTATTTTTAAATTTTCAACAGCCCAAAAACAATTATAAGTAAAGACAACACAGAAAGAAAGTATAGTGTCACTACAAGCCTACAATCTAAGTTTAAAAGAAAAATACCAGTTACCAGTTACTCTGAAGCACTGAATTGAATATGTTTCCTTCCTTCACCTTCTGGCTTCTTCTGAGAAGATGAACTTCTGTTTGCTGCTTTAACTGTGACTAAGCCTCACCTCCAGTTATCACGTAGCTGAGGTCAGAGGCCAGACAATTAACACCCTTCACCCAGCTACAGGACAGTCAGACAAGCCAAGATAAAATTTGCAGCAATTAAAGACAGCACAAAATTACACCACCACTATTTTTTAAATTTTCAACAGCCCAAAAACAATTATAAGTAAAGACAACACAGAAAGAAAGTATAGTGTCACTACAAGCCTACAATCTAAGTTTAAAAGAAAAATACCAGTTACCAGTTACTCTGAAGCACTGAATTGAATATGTTTCCTTCCTTCACCTTCTGGCTTCTTCTGAGAAGATGAACTTCTGTTTGCTGCTTTAACTGTGACTAAGCCTCACCTCCAGTTATCACGTAGCTGAGGTCAGAGGCCAGACAATTAACACCCTTCACCCAGCTACAGGACAGTCAGACAAGCCAAGATAAAATTTGCAGCAATTAAAGACAGCACAGAATTACACCACCACTATTTTTTAAATTTTCAACAGCCCAAAAACAATTATAAGTAAAGACAACACAGAAAGAAAGTATAGTGTCACTACAAGCCTACAATCTAAGTTTAAAAGAAAAATACCAGTTACTCTGAAGCACTGAATTGAATATGTTTCCTTCCTTCACCTTCTGGCTTCTTCTGAGAAGATGAACTTCTGTTTGCTGCTTTAACTGTGACTAAGCCTCACCTCCAGTTATCACGTAGCTGAGGTCAGAGGCCAGACAATTAACACCCTTCACCCAGCTACAGGACAGTCAGACAAGCCAAGATAAAATTTGCAGCAATTAAAGACAGCACAGAATTACACCACCACTATTTTTAAAATTTTCAACAGCCCAAAAACAATTATAAGTAAAGACAACACAGAAAGAAAGTATAGTGTCACTACAAGCCTACAATCTAAGTTTAAAAGAAAAATACCAGTTACCAGTTACTCTGAAGCACTGAATTGAATATGTTTCCTTCCTTCACCTTCTGGCTTTCTTCTGAGAAGATGAACTTCTGTTTGCTGCTTTAACTGTGACTAAGCCTCACCTCCAGTTATCACGTAGCTGAGGTCAGAGGCCAGACAATTAACACCCTTCACCCAGCTACAGGACAGTCAGACAAGCCAAGATAAAATTTGCAGCAATTAAAGACAGCACAGAATTACACCACCACTATTTTTTAAATTTTCAACAGCCCAAAAACAATTATAAGTAAAGACAACACAGAAAGAAAGTATAGTGTCACTACAAGCCTACAATCTAAGTTTAAAAGAAAAATACCAGTTACCAGTTACTCTGAAGCACTGAATTGAATATGTTTCCTTCCTTCACCTTCTGGCTTCTTCTGAGAAGATGAACTTCTGTTTGCTGCTTTAACTGTGACTAAGCCTCACCTCCAGTTATCACGTAGCTGAGGTCAGAGGCCAGACAATTAACACCCTTCACCCAGCTACAGGACAGTCAGACAAGCCAAGATAAAATTTGCAGCAATTAAAGACAGCACAGAATTACACCACCACTATTTTTTAAATTTTCAACAGCCCAAAATCAATTATAAGTAAAGACAACACAGAAAGAAAGTATAGTGTCACTACAAGCCTACAATCTAAGTTTAAAAGAAAAATACCAGTTACCAGTTACTCTGAAGCACTGAATTGAATATGTTTCCTTCCTTCACCTTCTGGCTTCTTCTGAGAAGATGAACTTCTGTTTGCTGCTTTAACTGTGACTAAGCCCCTCCTCCAGTTATCACGTAGGTGAGGTCAGAGGCCAGACAATTAACACCCTTCACCCAGCTACAGGACAGTCAGACAAGCCAAGATAAAATTTGCAGCAGTTAAAGACAGCACAGAATTACACCACCACTATTTTTTAAATTTTCAACAGCCCAAAAACAATTATAAGTAAAGACAACACAGAAAGAAAGTATAGTGTCACTACAAGCCTACAATCTAAGTTTAAAAGAAAAATACCAGTTACCAGTTACTCTGAAGCACTGAAATGAATATGTTTCCTTCCTTCACCTTCTGGCTTCTTCTGAGAAGATGAACTTCTGTTTGCTGCTTTAACTGTGACTAAGCCCCACCTCCAGTTATCACGTAGCTGAGGTCAGAGGCCAGACAATTAACACCCTTCACCCAGCTACAGGACAGTCAGACAAGCCAAGATAAAATTTGCAGCAATTAAAGACAGCACAGAATTACACCACCACTATTTTTTAAATTTTCAACAGCCCAAAAACAATTATAAGTAAAGACAACACAGAAAGAAAGTATAGTGTCACTACAAGCCTAAAATCTAAGTTTAAAAGAAAAATACCAGTTACCAGTTACTCTGAAGCACTGAATTGAATATGTTTCCTTCCTTCACCTTCTGGCTTCTTCTGAGAAGATGAACTTCTGTTTGCTGCTTTAACTGTGACTAAGCCTCACCTCCAGTTATCACGTAGCTGAGGTCAGAGGCCAGACAATTAACACCCTTCACCCAGCTACAGGACAGTCAGACAAGCCAAGATAAAATTTGCAGCAATTAAAGACAGCACAGAATTACACCACCACTATTTTTTAAATTTTCAACAGCCCAAAAACAATTATAAGTAAAGACAACACAGAAAGAAAGTATAGTGTCACTACAAGCCTACAATCTAAGTTTAAAAGAAAAATACCAGTTACCAGTTACTCTGAAGCACTGAATTGAATATGTTTCCTTCCTTCACCTTCTGGCTTCTTCTGAGAAGATGAACTTCTGTTTGCTGCTTTAACTGTGACTAAGCCCCACCTCCAGTTATCACGTAGCTGAGGTCAGAGGCCAGACAATTAACACCCTTCACCCAGCTACAGGACAGTCAGACAAGCCAAGATAAAATCTGCAGCAATTAAAGACAGCACAGAATTACACCACCACTATTTTTTAAATTTTCAACAGCCCAAAAACAATTATAAGTAAAGACAACACAGAAAGAAAGTATAGTGTCACTACAAGCCTACAATCTAAGTTTAAAAGAAAAATACCAGTTACTCTGAAGCACTGAATTGAATATGTTTCCTTCCTTCACCTTCTGGCTTCTTCTGAGAAGATGAACTTCTGTTTGCTGCTTTAACTGTGACTATGCCTCACCTCCAGTTATCACGTAGCTGAGGTCAGAGGCCAGACAATTAACACCCTTCACCCAGCTACAGGACAGTCAGACAAGCCAAGATAAAATTTGCAGCAATTAAAGACAGCACAGAATTACACCACCACTATTTTTTAAATTTTCAACAGCCCAAAAACAATTATAAGTAAAGACAACACAGAAAGAAAGTATAGTGTCACTTCAAGCCTACAATCTAAGTTTAAAAGAAAAATACCAGTTACCAGTTACTCTGAAACACTGAATTGAATATGTTTCCTTCCTGCACCTTCTGGCTTTTTATGAGAAGATGAACTTCTGTTTGCTGCTTTAACTGTGACTAAGCCTCACCTCCAGTTATCACGTAGCTGAGGTCAGAGGCCAGACAATTAACACCCTTCACCCAGCTACAGGACAGTCAGACAAGCCAAGATAAAATTTGCAGCAATTAAAGACAGCACAGAATTACACCACCACTTTTTTAAATTTTCAACAGCCCAAAAACAATTATAAGTAAAGACAACACAGAAAGAAAGTATAGTGTCACTACAAGCCTACAATCTAAGTTTAAAAGAAAAATACCAGTTACCAGTTACTCTGAAGCACTGAATTGAATATGTTTCCTTCCTTCACCTTCTGGCTTCTTCTGAGAAGATGAACTTCTGTTTGCTGCTTTAACTGTGACTAAGCCCCACCTCCAGTTATCACGTAGCTGAGGTCAGAGGCCAGACAATTAACACCCTTCACCCAGCTACAGGACAGTCAGACAAGCCAAGATAAAATTTGCAGCAATTAAAGACAGCACAGAATTACACCACCACTATTTTTTAAATTTTCAACAGGCCAAAAACAATTATAAGTAAAGACAACACAGAAAGAAAGTATAGTGTCACTACAAGCCTACAATCTAAGTTTAAAAGAAAAATATCAGTTACCAGTTACTCTGAAGCACTGAATTGAATATGTTTCCTTCCTTCACCTTCTGGCTTCTTCTGAGAAGATGAACTTCTGTTTGCTGCTTTAACTGTGACTAAGCCTCACCTCCAGTTATCACATAGCTGAGGTCAGAGGCGTAGAAGGCGTACGGTGCTCCTCCCCCTCTATGCAGATCCCTTCAAACATTGTAGCCTCCCACATGGTTTGAGCTAAGGGTTCAATGTACACAGCAAACAGCAGCAGTGACAGGGGGCAGCATTGGCATGTCCCTCAGAGCAATGGGAAATTATCCGATTGATACTCGCTGATCTTTACACATGCCTTTGGGCAATGGTATATTCTTTGCAGAAGTTCCAAAAAGGCAACCAGGAATCCTAGCTGCCCCAGCATGGTGTACAAGAATGGCCAGTAGACCCAGTCAAATATCTTTTCAGCATCCAGACTTAGAAGTAATGAAGAGGAGTGATCCTGCTGCATTTGGTGTAATAGATGTAGCGTTCAGTAAATGTTATCTGTAGTGGTGTGGGAGCGGATGTTTGGTCCCTGTTGAGAAGTTAAGGGACAAACACTCTACAAATGTACTACTGATCAGCAGAAGAGAGGGCAGCAGCCTGTCAATCCTCTTAGCAAGGATTGACATAAAGAATCTATACTCAGAGTTGAGGACTGAAATGGGGAGATAGGAGGGGAAGTAAAGTGGATTTTTCCTGGGCTTGGGAATGACCAATATCGCTGCTTAGGACCATGGGGTGGGGGGGCTCCACTCTGCAGTACTTAAGTATGCAGTCTTTTTTTTATAGACATCTTTATTAAAGATTTTTAAATTATTAAATCTACACTCAAATGTCCCGGAAGCAGCCGGGATTCACAATCCCAGAACTGATTGTGACAACTATGTACAGCCCCAACTATGTACATCCACAGCTGATGGGATTAGTCTCCAATATGTTAGCAAAACATATGACAGCCCAATCTGAGAGTAATCATGTCCATAACTTTTCATATCCCATGGGGGCATAACCCCTAAAACCAAGCCCTGATTCCCTCAAAGACTGAGAAATTTATGCCACGACCTAGGCAATATTACTCGCCGGAGGTAACCCCAGGCTGTGTTCCCTGGAAAGAGAGAGAGAGAATCCACCTTCACCCTAAAGACTATGCAGACCAACACCTTATCTTGATACCAATTCACTAGTACCAGTGCAACCCCATAGCATTTATGAATATTGTATTATATTCACTCAAAACAGAAAAAAATTAACTCAAGTTATACATTTCTCTTAAGTAATAATCTCTTGCTGATCCCAACCTGACAGACAGGCCTGTGTTCGAATATTGGTAACTTTCAGTGTATAAATTGCCTCCAGAGCCGACCATCTTTTTTTATATAACCTTTTCCTTCCCTCCTTATAAGCATGTCTCTGTATTCTTCTCAAGGCGCCAATAAGATCTCTCGCCCATTGCTCATAAGTACAGACATAATCATCCTTCCAGTGTCTCAGTATAGTGGATTTAACTATCACAGACATCAAAGATAAATGATATTTGGGAATAGTCCCTTGTATCTGCGACATATCGCCCAAGATACATATTTCGGGCAATATAAATTCTGAGCAGTCCAACAGAGGGTCCATCTGTTGTTTGATTTCAACCCAAAGAGGTGCGATCTTACTGCATTCCCACATCACATGTAAAATATCACCAGAAACAACTCCACATCTAAAACACAGGTCTGTCTGTCGAAGGTGCCGATCACATAGTTTCACAGGGGTAAAGTACATATTGGAAACTATAAAAAATTGCATAGTCTTATACTTGGGGATAGATATACATTTGTGACTCCTCCATATATTGTCCCAAGCTTGCCTCTGAGGGGCCAATGTTCTATCCCACTATGGAATGCTAATGGGAGAATTCAGACTAACATAATTCAGCAGCACTTTATAAATTTTGGATAAAGAATGAGAAGTAGGATCCACTTCCTTTAGATTATCCCATGTAAACACATTTCCTGGTGGGCCCCCAAACCTTTTCCAGACCCCTGACAGCATTTTATTAAGCTGAAACCTTTTGAAAAAGTGCATTAAATCACACTTACCTGGAAGAACCACCCTATTATCCTTTATAACATCCCTTACCTGCAGGTTCAGGAGCTGAGCTACCCAACGCTGGGTAATAACCGTACCCCCAATCAAGAAATAGGGTTGCCCAACAAAGGCTGATCTTGAGACCTCATTTGATCCCTTCTCTGAGTAGGAGTAAGAAATAACCACCAGGCAAATGCTGATTTAATGATTGGATTCAGACATATGCTTTTCAGGTATTTCTCTGGGCTAGCAAAGAGAAACCCCTCTGGAGAGAGGCCTGAATCCCGTAATAGTTGCATCTCTATTTGTAGCCATATTGAAGTATATATCCCTTCCACCAAATTCCCAACCCATCGACTCATATAACCCATTTGTCCTGCCACATAATATAGCTGAAGATCAGGCAGCTTGATCCCCCCCATATTAAGTGGTAAGCACAGGATGCTATGTTTTCTTCTAGGAGGCTTAGAGTTCCACAAAAACTCTGATAACAGTTTCCTACTTTTTACAAACCATAATTTAGGAATATGATAAGGGGCTAAATGTATTGTATATAATAACCTAGGCAAAAGATAAATTTGGACTAACCCCAATCTAGCTGCAAAGTTCAAAGGAAACTTATTCCATCTAAGTGTGTCCCCCTTAATCGCAGAGAAAATCAGATCCATGTTTATTGCTGCCCCATCCTCCATATGAGCCGTGATCCATATCCCCAAATATTTAATCCTGTCCGGCGCCCATGTACCTGTAGTGGTTCAAAATCTGTTCTACTGACATGCGGTGTCAAAGGGAGAATTTGCGTCTTGCTCAAATTTAACTTATAATTCAAAACTTTGGAAAATTGCCCAATAATTTAAACTGCCCTCTTAAAACTTAAGGCCGGTTCTTGCAAATGTAACAAAATATCGTCTGCAAAGACTGAACATTTTAAGGCCCTACCCGTTATGATGATCTCCTTAACATTAGCATCATTGTTGATTGCCCACAACAGAGGTTCCAGATAAATATTAAACAATATTGGTGAAAGAGGGCATCCTTGTCTAGTCCCATTCTCTAGGCAAATCTCCTGTGAAATATACCCATTACATAACACTCTGGCCGTGGGAGCTGCATATATATTTTTAATACCTCTGAGAAGGCCCTCAGGGAAACCCATCTTCTCCATTGTGGCAAATAAAAATGGGTTGGAGACCCTATCAAAGGCCTTCTCAGCGTCCAGAGATATCAAAGCTAGGGGAAGTTGGGAATCCGATGCCTGCCCAAGTATGTGATGGAGCTTTCTAAGGGCATCCTGCACCCCCCTACCAGGCATAAATCCTACCTGCTCACTACTAATTAAATTTGGGGCAATATACAATATTCTATTAGCTATGATCCTCATGAGAATCTTGACATCTTGATTCATCAATGCGATGGGCCTATAACTACCAGACAGCTCCTTAGGCTTGTCTGGTTTAAGAATCAGGGAAATATATGCCTGGTGGAGAGGCGGATGATCCACCCCATCCCGCATTACATGGTCAAAAAATTCCTTCAGCAGGGGGAGTATAGAATGGAGATGTGTCTGGTAAAACTTAGCTGATAGGCCATCTGGCCCCAGAGTT
This sequence comes from Neoceratodus forsteri, assembly GCA_016271365.2. Classification (NCBI taxonomy): domain Eukaryota; kingdom Metazoa; phylum Chordata; order Ceratodontiformes; family Ceratodontidae; genus Neoceratodus; species Neoceratodus forsteri. The sequence goes on along the minus strand of CM028130.1, from coordinate 956,767,979 downwards.
TCATCCAATGGGAGAGATTGAATCACATCAATTATCTCGGATTCTCTTATTGGAGCCGCCAACTCACTAACCTGTGCAGCATCCGAAACTGGTAGTGGTAGTCCCTCTAGGAAGGATCTAATTGCCAGCTCATCAGCCAGGTGTTCTGCTCAGTAAATGTCCATGTAGTAAGAGGCAAATGCATCCACCATTTTCTGAGGATCCATTAAACACTGCCCTGCATACTTTATGGACGTAACCATCCTCGCAGCCTCCCACTCCCTGACTCTAGCAGTGAGAAGGCAGCCCGGTACATCACCCTGTAATAAATATTTAGCTTGTTTCTTTTCCAGCCAGATTTCTACCTTACCATACGTGATATCAGACATTTCTCTTCTCAGGCTTTGAAGTTCCACATATATGTCTGGGGAGGACCCCTCCAGAGGAGTCAGAGATTTATGGGCTCCCAAGATAAACTCCTCCTTTGCCCGTCTCATTCTGTTTTTCTGTGCTGAGAAGCCTTGGACTTCCCCTGCATATAGAACTTTGCAGGTTGGCCATGCTAATTTTGTATTTTGGAGTGTGGGCAACTGGTTATGTATGATCTCAAGCAGGGCATCCTCTAATTTACTCCGGACCGAAGTCTCAGCCAGAAGCATATCATTTAACCACCATCTAGATGGTCTGGGGGGCAGCAATATGCTCCCATGTTAGTTGAACTGGGGAATGATCTGAAAAAATTCTACACCGGGTTGTCACCTCCTTGACCTTGCAAAGTGCCACCCTATTAACCAAAAAGAAGTCAATTCTGGATTGAGCCTTACGTGCTGCAGAAAAAGAAGCCATGTTGTTGCCCCCTTTAGAGTGAGTCCGGAGTGGATCTACCAAAGCAGTGACCTCCAATAATCTAATCATAGCTTTCTGTGCCCTGGACAGAGACCCTCCGAATGGTGGTATCCTATCCTCCCTATTATTTAAACATATATTCCAATCACTGCCAAAATGAGGGAGTGTGGAGAGAAAACCATAATATCCAACACCAATGAAGCAAAGAAATCTGGGTTGGAAGGGGTTGGACAATAAATAGAAGCGACTGTAAGCTCTTTGCCCCCGATAGTACCCGAAATATAAATCCCTCTACTATCCTCCCTTGTAATCACCTGCGTTATGTGATACAGGCAGGTTCTCCCTATTAAAATCACCACTCCCCCTGAGGACTTTTCCTTACCTGCCCCATAAACCTGTCCTACCCACAGCCTCTTAAGGAAGCTCAGCTCCTCTGTCAATAGATGGGTCTTCTGCAGTGCAGCTATATAAGCCACCATCTGTCTTAAGTGCCTTAAAATTACCATTCTTTTACGTCTATCCCTGAGTCCTTTTACATTCCATGAGATAATTTTAACACTCGTCATTAGCGCATATAAGAATTTTGTTTGACACCATCATACCTTGCACTATCATAGTCTGCATCCTGCCCTGACACCTATTGGACTCTCTCTCAATACCAGCTCCCCTAAACCCCCCACAATATCCTCCAATCCCTGGATTGTCCTTCTGGCAATCCTAGATCGATCTCCCCTGGAACAACAATTCATGGACGAGCCCTTTTCTATGCTCCCCCCCAGCCCCCATCATAATTCCGCTGTTCTCAGAGACCTATTCCCCTATATCATATCTCTCTTTCTAGTATAAGCCCCCTCTCTTAAAATCCTAACAAAGGTTACTCACCCGGTCCCTAATCCCCCTATAACACCCTCCATTACCTTTCTTCCCTTATTCAGAGTATTCATGCTACCCCACTAAAAATCTCCCTCATTCACTATTTTAATAAACCCCACTGAAGGCAGATGATCTGAGAATGCAGCCCCATTGTATCCCAGTCTGTATAAAAACATAGTCAGAGCAACCATCATAGTCCCTTTGGGCAGTTTCTCCAGAAAACTGATGCCCAACCCCCTCCTTCCCCTACAAATTATGCCCTGGGGAAGGACGGGTCCCTCATATCCAATAAAAACCGCACTATGCAATTGGAGGGAGTTACCAAACCTCATGACAAATCCCTTCCCAGACCCCTAGAACCATTACAGTATCGCCACCTACATGAGGAGATATAACCCCTCCCCCAGTACAAATGCATATATCCATCCCCTGCTAGGTTCAAAGCCCCAGTCAATATGATTCGGCTGGAATGAATGTTTCTTTCTGAGGCATCACCACCCTCAGGGCACATACACCCCACCCTCTCTAACCCCCCCTCCATCATCTGCCATTCACAACTACAGCCCCCATAACGAAACTAGGGCCCCAAATCTAAGTGTCCAATGATCTCCACAACATCTATAAAGGGAACAGATATGACCCGTAGAACCCAACTCCCTAGGCAAACCTCCATTTTCCTAACTCAAACCAGAAGGATCCTATTAACCCTAGGAATAAACATTTATCAACCATCTTCAGTAAACAAACAGAACAGAAAGAAAGAGGAAGGGAAAGAGAAAGACAAAAACCATGCAAAAAAAAAAGGGGGGGAAGGGGGGGGAGAGGGATAATGAAACAGTACACATTTATCTGTTCATCTTGCCCTGCATATCGCTGCTGCCCTTCAAGTCCCTTTCAATAATTTATGCCAGTTCTCTCCGCAGTGCCAACAATTCAGGTCTGTGGCTTAAACAAATCAGGAAGCTCCACTTTGAGGCCCACTATAGCGTCGCTCGCAGTCAGGAATCTCTTCTCAACAGTTTTCAATCAGTCCACTAAAGTTTCAGGGTACTGCAAGCAAAACTTGATGCCAGCAAGACAGAGTCTTTCCTTAATGTCAGCATATTCTTTTTGCTTCTCTCTCACTGATGGGGTTTGATCCTGAAAAAGCCATAATGACGGGCCGTTCCAATGCAAAGCCTTGAGTTGTCGGGCACGATTAAGCACAAGAGATTTTTCTTTGTAATTTAAAAATCTCATAATCAAAACCTGAGGTCTAGCACCTGGTGGAGGCATTTCCCACAGAGTTCTGTGCGCCCTCTCTAAGTTGTAAGCCTCCTCGTACGGCGTAGGGCCAAGCAACTTGAGCAACATATCCTGCACGAATGCTACACAGTCAGGCCTTCTATCTTTTCTGGAAGTCTTGCCAAAATTAGATTATTCCTTCTGCTCTGAGATTCCTAGTCTTCCATTCTGTCTTCAAGTTTCTTAACTTGTTTACGGATGGTAATTAACTCTTGATCCATTGTAGTAACTTTCCGTTCCTGAGAAGAAACTTGAACTTCTACATCCCTGATTCTCTGGGTCAGAGAGTGTAGCACCAGTTTAATAGAGGCAAAATCCATCACCAGACCTTGTAACAGTTGCTTAATCTCGGTAATATCGTCCGCCTTTGTGTCGGACCCTCCTTCCGGATCAGTATAGCTTTGCTATTTGTCCGGTATGGGTGATAAGGGTTTCGGTCTTTTCACTGCCAGGGTTCTCACAGCTAAGGGCTCCACCACGTCCGGCTCCATTCCAACACAGCAGCTCGGCCTGGTATAGGCACCACAAGTGGGAGAGTAAAGTTTCAATAGCCGTTTATACACACACCCGCAATCAGCTTTGGATGTCGATGTTTGATCAGCAGCACTTCCCCAACAAGGTAACCAAAACAAGGAAAAGGCCCCCGAACAAAATTAAAAGCTTAATAGAAAATAGCAGGGCCTAGGAGCAGCACAGAAGACGTCCTCTCATGCCAGGCTCATCACGTGATCCTATGTATGTAACCTTCTTTAGGGAGTAAACTAGCAAGTGAATCTAGCCACTTATATAGCTGGAGCCAAAGCTAATTAGTTACTGGTTCTTATTTGAACCAGCCCATTTCTCTATAAGTTCAATTGATGACAATCTATTTTCTAAAAAGATTTTCATTAATCCTTAAAGAACTAATGTGGTCCAAACTGAAAAGGTTGCCAGACATAAATACATACAGTCTGCACTGTGCCTTTTTCCCCATATCTTTGCAAATGTGAGGCTCCCATGCTGTGGACACAGCACCTTGCCAACACCTGGGGAGTTTTGTTTACATGTTCATTTAAATTACCATTAAAAACCCATTCTTACCAGTAGCACCATATGGTGTCAGAACCATTCATTGCTTAACTTGACCCAATGTGGCCACACAAGATAGAATGAGTTAACACAGTAACTCAAAAAATCCAAATAAAACACCCAGGGCCCGATATTCAAAAGTTTGCGTCGTTACTAACTGGTGTTTGTCCACACAAATGGGGTTTTGTGCTGGAGCACAATATTCAAAAGGCTTGGTTGCACTGGCAAACAGGGTTAGTGCCCATGAAAACTAAAAAGGGGGTATGCAAATGGTGGGGTGGGGATAGAAATATCAGCACAAGATGATATTCAGCAGATTTGTGCCACACAAAAGGGTTTAGTGTGATCCATTTGCACCTTGCAAATACCGCTGAACAAAACCCCTTCTTACTCCATGCAACCCTAGCAGCTGCCGGAGGTAATGCAGCCAAAACTAGCCAGTTGGCCTCTGGGGAGCACAACCACCCCTGTGGTCCATGGCACCTCCCCTCTGATCGCCAGCCCCTAGTACAGCAAAAAAAAAAAAAACGCTTCCTGGTTCTAATGGTCCCCCCCTTCCTCCAAATGCCAGCTCTTAAGTAAAAATACCCATCCCTGGTGCTAGTGGTCTCCCCTCCCTCTGATCAGCTGCCCATAATTTAAAAAAACAAACTCTACATAATGCTAGTTGTTCCCCTGGATCATCAGCCCATATTTAAAATAAACTCCCTGGTCCTAGTGGTCCCCCCCTCCCCCCGATTGCCAGTCCATAATGTACAAAAATCCTCCCTGGTGCTAGTGGTCCCCACCTCCCTCCAATTGCCAGCCCTTTCATCACAATACCCATCCCTGGTGCTTGTGGTTCCCCCTTCAATCACCAGCCCACATTTAAAATAAACTCCCTGGTGCTAGTAGTCCTCCCTCCCTCCCTCTGATCACCAGCCCATATTTAAAATAAACTCCCTGGTGTTAATGGTCCTCCCTTCCTCCAATTACCAGCCTGTATTTAAAATAAACTCCCTGGTTCTAGTGGTCCTCCCCTCCCTCCAACCACCAGCCCACAGTAATAGTTATAACCTTCCCTGGCATCCAGTGGTTCTCCCCGGGCTCCAATCCGTGGTACCACCAGTAGCAATGCCCTACTCCCTGGTGTCTAGCAGCCCCCCACCACAGTATTGAGCACCCACCCCACCCAGACCCATTACCAGTATCCTCGGTGCCAGGGGTGCATATGGAGACCGGTGCAGCCTCCTCGGCCAGCTGCCATATGTCCTGGTCAGGAGCATGCCTCTTATTTACAGGACAGGGGTGACACACCCTGTTCTGTAAATAAGAAGCATGCTTCCAGCCTGGACATACACTGGCTGGCAGAGGAAGTGTGAGGAGGGCTGTGCTGGTCGCCGTATGCACCTGCAGCACTGAGGATACTGGTAAGGTGATTGGGGGGTGCTCAGTGCCATGGTAGGGGGGGCTGCTAGATGTCAGTGAGTAGGACATTGTGACTAGTGGTACCATGGATCAGTGCCCAGGGGTACCATTGGACACCAGGGAGGGTTGTAACTTGTACTACAGGCTGGTGATTGGAAGGAGGGAGGGGGGACCACTAGAAACAGGGAGAGTTTTTTTCAATACAGGGTACAATCAGAGGGAGGGGGACCACTAGCACCAGGGACAGCTACATATCTTAGAGCAGGGAAGGAGGTGCCGCCACACAAAATGCCTCCACTATCCATGGAAATGGGCCCATAATGGGCATTCAAATAGACCCTTAGTGCATTGCATGCCAAATGGGCTCATTTGCAGGGGTCCCTTTGAATATTGCAGCTAGTGCTCTGGCACTACTCATTTTTGAGGCTCACTTTGGGAGTCATGTCCAAGCAGTGCTACTTGACTTAGCACTGCACCATAGTGGCCCTATATTCAATCAGATAGCACTGGTGCCTGATGTGACTGAACATAGCATCCTCGTACCCATGGGCAATTGCAAAGCACAGCACTAACCTTTGTGCTCCACTTTGTACTTTACTGAATATCAGGTCCTCAAAGAGTTATTCAGTGCAAACATTTTTGAGAGCATTAGCTATATAATCCGAAATAATATAGTGTCATAGTTATTTTATTTATTTATACTTTGAATACTGAGTAGGTGCACTGGCGCAAGACACCTTTTCAGGCACGACCCGGGTACTACAAATACATAGCAAAAAGAATACAACTCAATGTACAGAAGCTAAAACAATGAGAAATGTGTTACAGATATATACAATGGACATATCATATCATTATTTAATATAATCAATGTTACTCATTAACATTTTCACAAACGGATATAATATTTTTAAATATGGTTAATATTTAAATATTTATATTCAGAAAAGTAGACATTTTATTTTTTTTTACTTTTACTTAATGCATATAATATAGTATTTCACATCCTGTATTCCTTCCATTATATATTAATCATATTTTATATGACTTTCCTTTAGCATACATACCCACTATTCAAAAGGGCCTTTCTTGACCAGGAGGCCCACCACTTGACCAGAAAAGGGAAAAACAAGATCATTTCAAAGAGAATAAAATAAAAATTACTGTGTAGAAATTAGGGAGGTGCCACTAGTGCTACATTTCCAGTTATATTACAGCAGCAGTGCAAGTTAGCAGTGACAATTTTGGCCTGTACTTTTTTGTTCAATTTTTGATTGTCCCTTATCTCCTGACTTATATGATACCCTTCTTTCCCCATTTTGTTTGCTTTATCACTTTTTATGTTTGCTTGCATGCATGTGCAAGAAACATAGTGCCACCATATGAGTTTTTGTAGGTATGCCTCTCCCACTTTCAATGCCCTGCTTCCTTTTGCAGTCGTGGCTGCACCACACCAATGAATGTCCGAGCTGTCTATGACAGCCATTCAGATGCAGTGGCGTACAATTCTAAGGAAAACACCACCACAATCAGCAGTGGTAATGTGTAGGCAATTTGCATACTGCCATCGGCAGTATGCAACTTGCTACATCAGCACTGCATCTGAACTATCATAGACAGTTCGTCCCTCCTGAAGAACACCTATGTAGCACACTGGGAGCCCACCCCAGCGTGCTCATGCGCTCCCTTCCACCCCGCACACTGTATGACCGATGGGAGTGACCAATCCCCTGTTGGCTCCTCTGGCCTCTCTCCAAACAGACTTCCAGGTGCCATGCTGGGAGCCCACCCCAGCGTGGAAAATGTCGGTATGGCCAATGGCAGTGCCCAATCCCCCATCAGCTCCACTGCCCCCTGAAAAATAAACTTCCAGCTGCCACACTGGGAGCTCACTCCAGTGTGGCAAAAGTCCAGCATAGTCTAAAACACACCTGTGTGTAAAAAAAAAAAAAGACAAAAAAAGTCCCTCGTGGACTGTCTCACGCCCAACACACACCCACCTCCCCTCACCCCCCGACCCCATACTTACTTCTGGAGGCCAGCGCAACAATCTTGGTGGATGGGGAACACGTCTGCACTCTTCAAAGCCAACTGTGAACTGAAGAAATGCCAGTGAGCTGTATAATGGCATAAATCGTTTTTTTCAACTTTGGTGCATTTCACTGCCATTTTGGGGAATTTTTTCACCAAATTTTCAACATGGGGTTTTTGGGGCCCCACCTCATGAACTCGGTCACTGTCATTTTGTTATTCTGTCCCGAAAGGTGATTTTGCAGTCACTGCATGGAACTACCTTTTGGGACCGAGTAATGAAATGACAGTGTCACAGTTCATGAGGTAGGTCCCCCAAAAGCCTATGTTGAAAATTTGGTGAAAGAATTCCCAAAAATGACTGTTTTATGAGAGTGCATTGAGCAGTTCCTACATACGCTCATAACTTCATGAATTTTTACTATATTCACTCCAGATTTTCAACATTGCCATTTTACCACACCTCCTTATGAGCAGTACAGCTGTCATTTGTCACATCTCGCCCAAAATGTGTTTTCATGCATGTAGTGCACAATGGCACAGTCAGTGTGTGAAATGAATGTTCGGGACAGATTAAGAAAATCTCAGTAACACTGTTCATGAGCAGAGGTCTTAAAATCACTATGTTGAAAATCTGGTGACAAAAGTCCATAAAATGACTGTGTTATGAGTGTGCATTGTGCAGTTTCCATGCACCCTCGTAAGTTCACGAATTTGTAATATTTTCAAGTCCAGATTTTCAATACTGCCATTTTTCCACACCTCCTTATGAACAGTACAGCTGTCATTGTTCACACCCTAGCTGAAATGTGTTTTCGCACTTCCAGCGCAGAAATGCATGGTCGCTGTGGGAAATCAGTGTTCAGGATAGAGCAAGAATATCACAGTGACACTGTTCATGAGCGGAGATCCCAAAATGCCTGTGTTGACAATCTGCTGTAAAAAATCCAACTAATTACATTATGGGTGTGCGTTGCGCAGTTTCTACGCATGCTCGTGACTTCACCAGTTTTTTTTTACATTTTCACTCCAGATTTTCAACATTGCCATTTTTTACACCTCCCCATGAACAGTACAGCTGTCATTTTTCACATCCTGTTCAAAATGTGTTTTGCAACTGTGGTGCCAAATGGTGTAGTCACTGTGCAAAATCAGCTTTCTGCTAACAAACTGATATTGCCACTGCTCATGAGGTGAGGGTCACAGAAAAATTCATGTTGAAAATTTAGAGTGAAAATACCAACGTACGCCTAGGGTGTTATGGTTGGAAACCCTGATGCCCCACCCTGTAGAGACTGACAGGCATCAGGGGTGTGACTTGGTATTGTTGCCTGTAATGTTCATGCCATTCCACCCCCACCCACACCCTGCAGCCAGTGGCAGGCATCAAGGTGTGCCTTGGACTCTTTGGCCCCAAAGTTTACCCCATTCTCCTATACTGCACCCATCTCACCATATTTCCTTATGGAATGGGGTGAGCATAAGGCCCAAAGACCCCAAGGCACACCGTGACACTTGTCGGTGTCTGCAGGGTAGGGTCTGGTGATAATGGCATGGCCGTTATGCCTGACGACCCAAACGCACACCCCAGTGCCTGTCAGTCTCTGCAGGGTGGTGGTGGGGTTGGCTTCAGTTCAATACTTCACTGCCATTCCTATTATGCATCTCTCTAACTCCTACACTACCAATGCCAATACCAGCAAGCAGACATTCGGCATTGACAAATGCTTGTTTACATTAGAAATAATAAAATGCATGCTCGTTAAATATGGATCATACCAGGTTTTCATCATTCTTCTCAATTGTTTTTGTACACCTATTGTCCATAACATCAGGAAGCAGTGTCTGCTGCATGCTGATTCGTTATAGTCACATGAAAAGTGGTCTTAAACAATGGGTGATCAAAAACACCAGAGAATACTGATGAAAACCTGGTCCAAGCCATATTAAAAGGAGCACTCCTTTAATTATTTTAGCTGTAAAAAAAATTGTAAAGCAGACTTTAACTGTGGAAAAAAAGGTATGATACTTGTTAGGATATAGGTGACAATCTAAAATAAAATAAAACAAACTCTGGCCAGAGCTGATAAGGCTGCAAGAAAGGAATCTGGAGTAACAATATTGAAAATTACCAAAGTTATGAGCTAGCGTTAGCAAAATGTAATGTAGGCTCATAAATTTGTTGTTTTGCAATATTTGTACCCCACATTTTCAACATAGCTTTGTTATAACCCTGCCTCATGAAGAAGGGCAGAGCAAATGTTCAACTCCTATCTGAAAGGTGATTTCAAGCAGGGACTGTGAAATCAACTTTTGGGATGCAAAAACAAGTTTTGGAAAGGAGTTGAAAAATGACAGCTGTCACATTCATGAGGTGCTGTAAAAAATGTCAATGTTGAAAATTTGGGGTAGAAATATTGAATATTACCAAACTTACGAGCCTGTGTTTGCAAAATTCAGCATAGCCTCATAATGTTTTATTTATTTAGTTTTTGTTGACCAGGTAAGTACACTAGACAAATCCTGCCTATTTTCAGGCACTACCCGGGGGAAGGGGATACAGATGAATGCAAGCTGACTTTGAACCAGATTAAGTTGTTGGTGGTATTTATAGTGAATGAGGGAAATTTGGCCAGAACACTGGGGAAGTTCCCCTACTCTTTTCAATAAGTGCCATGGGATCTTTAACATCCACCTGAACTACCACCAATCCAGGCAGATGGGACCTTGGTTTAATGTCTCATCCAAAAGACAGCACCTCAGAAGAGCAGCACCCCACTCATGCTGCACCACAGTGTCAGTACTGGGATATTAACCCAAGTGCCAGATGTGGGAACTGAACCCACAGCCCTCTGATCTCCCGACCTCAGAGACGAGTGTGCTGCCTACTGAGCCACTGACACTGTTTTGTGTTTTTACACATTTTTACACCAAATTTTTAACATAACCTTCCTATGACCCCACCTCATGTACAATGGCAGAGAACATTTTCAACTCCTGCCTGAATGGTGATTTTGCACAGGGACCGTGAAATAACCATTTGGGGTATAAAAAAACAACATTTTGGCTATCATATGAAAATGACAGCTGCCACATTTATGAGGCACTGTAAAGATAAGGCTATGTTGTAAATCTGGGGTAAAATACTGACAATTACCGAAGTTAGGAGCATGCCTTTGTAAAATTCAGTGTAAGCTTATAACTTTGTTGTTTTTTAATGTTTTTATACCAAATTTTGAACATAGCTATCTAATGACCCCACCTCATGAACAATGGCAGAGAACATTTTCAACTCCTGCCTGATAGTTGATTTCATGCAGGGACCTCAAAATCACCTTTCAGGATGTAAAAAAAAATTTCAGCCAGGATTTGAAAAATGACAGCTGTCATACTCATGAGGTGCTATAAAGATATGACTGTGTTGTAAATTTGGGGTAAAAATATAGAAAATTACCAAAGTTCCAAGCCTGTGTTCACAAAAGTCAATGTAGACTCAGAACTTTGTTGTTTTTTAATATTTTTAAACCAAACTTTCAACATAGCCATCTTATGGCCCCACCTCATGAACAATGGTGAAGAAAATGTTCAACTCCTACCCAAAAGGTGGTTTCACACAGTGGCTGCAAAATCATCTTTCAAGACAGATTTACCTAATGTTACTTGCATTGTTCATGAGGTGGTGTCCCAAAAATGGTATGTTGAAAATTTTGGGCAAAATATTAAAAAATAGCCAAGTTATGCTACTAAGTTCAACACCGCATTGAAATACATTGAACCGCATACCTGATTTCCTCAGTTTGTGGTCTGGTGTTAAAGAGTGAAGATGTGTCTGCGGTCCAGAGAGGATTATGGCATTGGACCTTCATTCAATAAGTAAGGGATTTGGGGTGTGGGGTGGTGGGTGCTGAGTGGGAGGGTCAGGTGGGGGAGTCTTGGTCACAAAAGACATCAATAGATGGTTTTCTTTTTACAGATATATAAAAAAAACAGAGTATTTCTGTACTTGGGGATCGGGCACTCCCAATGCCACTATTATTCTACTTGGGGGGGTACTGAGAGGGAGGGTCAGGTGGGGTGATTAAAAATCCTTATCATGACATTGGAGGATTTGGCACCCCTGGTGTCCGTCTTATGTTTCTGGGGGGTTGGGTGCTGAGAGGGAGGATTTGGTGGGGGATATGGAAAAAAGACTCAGGGGCATCCTGTCATGACACTGGGGGCTGGGCACCCCCAGTGTCATTCTTATGTTTCTGGGGTGGGCATGGGGTGGTGGGTGCTGAGAGGGAGGGTTGGGTTGGGGAATACAGAAAAAACTTTAGGGGCATTCTGATCATGACATTGGGAGATTGGGCACCCCTAGTGTCACTCTTATGTTTCTGGGGGGTGTGGGACGGTGGGTGCTGAGAGGGAGGGCTGTGAGGATATCTATAATTTAAAAGGAAAAAATTGGTGGCCACAGCACACTCCTACCATGTCCAACATGGCCACCATGCACCACTGCACGTGCATGACTACTAGCGCATGTGCAGTAGACTGTGGCTGCCATGTTGGACATGGCAGAGTGTGCCAGAACAACTGATTTTGTTCTTTTAAATTATAAATACGCTCCCCACCCAACCCTCCATCTCACTACCCACCTCCCTACACCCCCCCCAGAAATATAAGAGTGACACTGGGGGTACCCAATCCCCCAATGTCGTGATCAGGATGTCACAGAGGTTTACAGAAAAAAATAGTGCAGTGCCACTTGAGATAAGGAGCAAAGTGCTTCAGGGACACCACAGACATGGAGGTGATTGTGTTCCATGTCGAGCATGTTGTTCAGTCGGAAAGAATATGCTTAGTCCTTTTTTTGTAGCACGAGGTCTGCAGGGCTATGCCCACTGCATCATTAAAAAGTATAGATCAAAATTTTCACTGCTATCATACATTGCTGCTCTAAGACAGGTAAAGCCAGGGCCCATGTTCCTTTGAAGGACACTCAAGCAAGTGTTGAGATGTCATGTGGTCATGTCCACACTGGTGTTACACAAGGGACACTATATATAACCCTTGACTTTCCCATCATCCCCTTCACTGACAATAGTTTATGGGTGGAAATGAAGTAGAAATCAGTTTTTGTACTTTAAATTCATAAACACTAGAAGGTTCTGATAAGGTTCTTTTACAAAAATGGCACCAGTTTTGAAAGGTTCCAAAATTATCTGGACTGTTTCTCCCATTCCTGTTTTTTTTTCAGTCCAAGTTTTTCTCTTCTTTGCGAGACATCTATCACTCCTGCTCCAGCCACCACTCAGTCCTGTTGACACCATACATACCTCCAGAGTCCCACATGGCTGAAGTTGCCCCCCATTTTGTAAATGAAGGGAAACCACCCCCAAGCAAGATCTGGCTGGGGGCATGTCAAGGTCACAGAGCCCAAATGTACCTGTGTTGATGTCCTAGAGTCCAACATATTTCTCCCATTATCTTTCTTTCTCTGCTACCAACCTCCCTTTGTACAGCACATACACCCATATTGTGCTTGCATGCACATAGGCACAACCCCTGTTAGGGAGCAAGACCCCCCGGCCCTCTGTAGGTGGTTGCTTCAGTGCAGTAACACAGTATCCACCTTCTCTGGGCTGAGATGTGCTGCCGTTTTTAGTGGTTTCATAGCCTGACCTCTCAGCACTAGTGGACCAGGCTTGTTTCCTCTGCTTTAGGGCTGTATGCCTGTATCTGTACAGTATTTCTTTGAAGCCTGGATTTATTGCCAGTGCCCTTGTAGGGTAACATTTGCTTCTGTGCTTTTGCACTAAAGTTCTTGTTTTTTAAATTGCTTTTTTATTTTGGGCTCACCATGACCTAAACCATTGATATAATTGGACTGGTTCCCCCTCCTTCTTGGCTAATATTACAAATATAAAACATTGATGAGTCCCATCAAGAAAGAAACATGTGTCTGTGGTCAGTGCTGGTTTGATGTATTAGCCACTGAGCCATAATATTGTGGCTTTTTTTTTTAATTAGCCATTGTTGGCAAATATTTTTTTATGTCTAGATTGCTGGTGTCCATTTGAAAAAAATGGCTAATAGGGTTAAATGGCTAAAACAAAATAGTTGGTGACTAAAAGGAAAATATGAGCTTTAGCCAAATGGCTAATTATTTTTGGTGTCTACAGCCAACACAGTGGTTTGCTCTTTTCAGCCATTGCAGTTTGTGAGATCTTTTGGCACCATGCAGTTCTGCTTAAAGCTGAGCTGACCTACATCCCTTTATAATGATTTGCATGTTCTATCCATGATGCTTTGTGTTAGGGGTTATGCATTAGTTTGTACTTCTTTAAACATCAGGGTTATTATCTGTGCCAGTCCACAGTAACTTTTGTTTGAAGGCTTGTGCAGGAATGTTTTTGTCTTACAAGTTTGATCTATTACCTTGCCACCAGTCACCAGCATTTCTGTCTGCTGGGGATACAATCTTTTGCATGAGTTTATTTTAACTATTAATTCATTGGTTCAGTGGGCAACTAAGAATGGAGTAACTCACACATTGACTGCTTGGATAGTTGAGGTGTCTGCTTGTGCAGCGTTATATGATGCTTATACAACTGGATGCATAAGGTTGCTATGAGTGCTGGTTGTAGCTTGGTACAGTTAGCAACATGACTGGATTTAAAGTATCTGTTTCCTTTCATGCTCTCTGTTCTTGAGGGAACTACAACCCTTTCAGGGTATGGGAGGTGCAGGAACCCTCTTGCCAAAGGTTACACCTCTAGAGGTGCCACAGGATTGCAAGTCCTTTGGCTAAGAGTACCATAAGGAAGAAATCTGGAAGCAGAGAGGCAAGCTGATGGAGGAGAAAGGGTAGATTGTGAGAGCAAAGAAACAAACATTCAACAGACACTTATGGCTTGTGCGTTGTTTTATAGCACTTAGTGGGCAGTGGTATCTGTCACCTGCTGCTCCAGGGAACCTTATGTTCACTTTCCAATTTACAATTTCATTAGGTCACTGAGAATGGAGTAACTAATGCATTAACTGCTTGTATTGTTGAGATGCATGATTGTGCAACACAATGTGGTACACATGCAACTGAAAGGAAAAGTTTGCTAAGAGCTGATTGTAGCTCGATACTGTTAGTAACATGATTGGATTTGAAGTATTTGTGGCCTTCCACACCCTCTGTTCCTATGGACCTACTATCCTTTCAGGATACCCGAGGCACAGGTACGCTCTTGAGGGTAACACCCTAGAGGTTTCACAGCACTGCAAGTCCTTCGTCAAAAGGTACCTTAGGGAAGAAACCCAAAATATCAAAGCCAAAGGCATACATAGAACTTTCAGAACATCAACTTCCTCTAAAAAGAAATGGAAAACCATGCTGCTGAATGAATAAAGAAGGAGAAGGAGAAGAAGGAGGAGGAGGAGAAGAAGGAGGAGGAAGAAGAGGAGAAGAAGAAGCAGGAGGAGGAGATGAAGAAGGAGGAGAAGAAGAAAGAGGAGGAGGAGGAGGAGAAGAAGTAGGAGAAGTAGGAGAAGAAGGAGAAGGAGGAGGAGAAGGATGAGGAGAAGAGGAAGAAGGATGAGGAGAAGGAGGAGGAAAATTGGAAGAAGAAGGAGGAGGAAAAGAAGGAGAAGAAGGAGGAAGAGTAGAAGAAGAAGGAGAAAGAAGAGGAGGAGGAGAAGGAGGAGGAGATGAAGAAGGAGGAGGAAATGAAGAAGGAGGAGAAGGAGAATTGGAAGAAGAGGAGGAGAATGAGGAGAAGTAGAAGGAGAAGAAGGAGAAGGAGAAGGAGGAAGAGGAGGAGGAGGAGAAGAAGAAGGAGGAGAAGAAGAAGAAGAAGGAGGAGGAAGAGGTGGAGAATGGAAGAAGACGAAGGAGGAGGAGGAGGAGGAAAAGAAGGAGAAGAAGAAGCCACCTTGTATCTAAGTCCCAACCTGTCCAGTGGGTTAAAGCAGCAGTACTAGTTAATAATAATTTTATTTTTTACAATAGTTATGTCAAAGAAGCCCCACAACTGACAAAAAATGAATCAGTTTGATTTTGATTGTTTATTGTTTTCTTCATATGCTTTATTTTTGCTGACAGATTAGCACAGACCCTTGCCAGTTGCACCATATTGAATTCAGAGGGAAATGGGGTGCTGCCATTCTCTCATTAGTAGTTACTGTATTTTGTCTGCTGTAACAGGAATGCAGCACCCCTTCCTTTGTCTGCTGAGTGTTTATAGGACAAGCAATGTAAACAAAGGGGAAACAGGAAATGGTATGGGGCTGCCATATTTTCTGTGGATCCACACACAATTATAACTGTATTAAAAATCAAGGGAACCAATTATCAGAAAGCAGCAGTAAACAGCAAAAGTTAAATCTAAAGTTTTAAACTACCAGGCAGTGCAAAAATCTGGGACGTGATGAACACTTCCTAGCTAACTAGTACTGTTGCTTTAAAATTAAATAACATTTTATTTATTTTATTTTTATTTATTTAGTTTTTGTTGACCGGGTAAGTGCACTAGACAAATCCTGCCTATTTTCAGGCACGACCCCGGGGAGGGGGATACAGATGAATGCCAACTGACCCTGAACCAGATTAAGCTGTTAGTGGTATTTTTAGTGAATGAGGGAAATTTGGCCAGGACACCTGGGAAATTCCCCTACTCTTTTCGATAAGTGCCATAGGATCTTTAACATCCACCTGAGCTACCACCAATCCAGGCAGATGGGACCTTGGTTTAACGTCTCATCCGAAGGACATGAAAATAAGCTAACTAGATTTAGGACCACCACTATGAAGAAGAGGAAAACTCTCTTGTGGAGAAAACCTCAGGGGAATTCAAGGCTTCAGGTCACCATCCCTCCAGGCAAAACGCGATACTATTAAACAGGTAACACTTTACTTTGTTTCCTTACCTACATTGAAGTTACAGTGTAGCTACACTGTAACTACATTGCAATTGCAATGTAGTTACATTCAACTAACATGCAACTACAGTGTAATTACCCCTGTTGCATGTAATTAATAATGACTTACCCTGCAGTTACATTGAAACAGACACTTACAATAACGTGTGACCATTAACTCAAGCATGAAGTTACCTGGGATACGCTGCTGCAAACTAGGAAATGACTACCTTTCTCCTTCTGTTCTAAAGAACTTCCATCCACAGAGGAGCTGAAGGCCATCCTCTGGGAGCACAGCTGCTGCTATGTGAAGGAATGTTGGGATTTGAAACATCCCAAGGAAAAGGAGAACTAGAATTAGCTGCCTCATACCTGCCAAACTTACAACTCTTCTCAATTGACAAGGTTCATGGATGTAAGGGGCTGATCCCTTGGGTGGCTCAGTTAGTTGCAGTACAAGGCCATGGGTGGGTGAAAGAATATTGAGCCCTTGGGGGCACAGCATGGGCATATGTAGATTGCTGGAGGAGCATATGACCATTTGTTGTTAATGGGGGTATGCTCAATGTTATAAGAGCACATGCCCATTGTTCTGATTGTGAGGTGTTTGTCTGAAAGTAGCAGATACTCTAGGAATGGTGAGGGGAAGGGAGGTAAGACACTGGAAGGGTTAGAGCTGAGCCCCAAGGAGAGGACTGGACAGCTGCCAGGACAGACTGGTAGGAGTGAAGGAGCAGAGGTGTGCAAGCCCATGAAATGCCCAGAGTGAACTTGGACACAGTGGCACCTTAGTGGAAATGAGCAGTATGAAGCCAATGGCACACGCATACTGAGCCATTGAGGAGTGAAGAAATGGTGCTGGTGAAATTAAGGGTTAGTCGCTGCTTGAAATAAAAGGGTAAGGTGGTTCTGAGCCCTGAAGACCAGAAAGAGAGAGAGCATGTCTGGGTAAGAAGGCCCAAAAAAGCAAGGAGAAGAGCACAACTAGAGCCGCAGCTCAGAAGAGCCCAAAAAAAGGCAGGGAGAGAGGGAGAGTCAGCACCAGCAAACAGCTACCCCTCCTCCCACAAAACAAGTAGAAGCAGGGGGGAAAAGAAAGCACTGGAGGAGTCATGTGGTAGAAAAACAGAATCCCCACCCACAACAGGCCCCAAGGCAACAGGAGTGGAGGGGGTAGCAAACAAATGCCCAGAAGGCAAACAGAACAGCTCCCCACAACAGTTGGTCCCAAGGCAGTAAGGGCAGAAAGCATCAGAACAATTGGGTGTAGAGTTGGCCAATGTCAGTGAAAGCAGCCAAGGAAGGGGAGAAGCGAGAAGCAGGGACACCCAGAACTACGTGATGGTGGGAACAGGTGTAGGGGAACAGCCCACTAGCAGCAGACCAGTGGCTGCACAGGAACAATGAGAACAAATAGACTGTGAACAACAGGAATGAAGCAAGCACAGCAGACCAAAGCAGGTCCAAGACAAAAGGGAATACTCAGGCCACAGCCGTGTGGCAATTAAGCAATAAGCCACAAGGGGGTGTGGGTTATCAGGGGATTTACCATGGCTGGAATGGTTTGACCATGAGGCGCAGCTGAATGGGTAAATCCTTGCCAGCCATGGTAAATCCCCTGATAACCCATATTCTCTGAGTGGCTTATTGCAATTATACCAAGGTTTATTTTTTTTTTACTATAATAAAATACAAACATTAAAGAGGTTGCTTTGGTTTTTTGTTTTTATTGTATTTATTCCTATGCTGTAAAGGATATATTGAATTACAGTCTCATCAACAGCCGTTGGTTTTCAGAGGATTTACACCGGTGGTAAACTGCCAGTCTGACCATTTCATTGGCTGTTCACTTATGTCCATGGTATAATGCCAGTTAACTCATTCACTCAACAGAAGCTCTTTGAGAGTTCTGCCACTTTTGTCTTGTATACTCTTAACACTGATTCTACCAATTATTGACTATGGAGATGTTGTCTACAGAGCCACCCCCAAATCCACCCTGACCAGACTGGACCCCCTTTTCCATTCCATCTGTCGCTTTGCCCTTGACTGCCCCTACTTCACCCATCACTGCACCCTCTATCAGTCCCTAGGCCTACCCTTTCTATAGGACTGGAGAAAGTCTCACTGTGCATGCTTTACTGCCAACTTCTGGTCCCAGTCCTTGCCCTCCTACCTCTTGTCGGTCCTGTCTGCTCATTCTTCCCCAGCTTATGAGCTCAGGAAAAATTACTCTTGACTCCTACACATTCCCCACAGGACCACCTCATCAGGCCAAGAAGCTTTCAGCTAGTGCATGCCCAAACTCTGGAACTCACTCCTTCTGGGCATTCAACACACCTCTCTCTCCCTGCACCTCAATGATCTCCTCTCAGCACACTTCAGCCCCTCATGCTCATTCACCTAACACATCCTCAGCCCCTGGGCTAGTTACCCCATTCTGGGTTTGTCCTGGGCCACTATCTAAATCAATTCTTATATTGAAGTGCTTGCTCCAAGCCTCACCAGTTCTCTGTTTTATGCATATTCATTACTGGGTCTGCCCTGTTCCAATATTAGCCACTATTAACCACTATTTGTTTTAATCTGAAAGTGGCAGCTGCACTAGTACACTACCTAGTCATTACTTGCCTAGTCCCATCCTGTAGTTGTTCTGATTTGCTCTGCTCCACTTGTTTTACTGTTGCCTGTTTTACCACTGCTGTTTTATTATTGTATTAATGTTGTTTCTCTAGTGTTACTGTTATGTCCCTAGGACACATCTGGAATTGAGCAGTACTCTGCTCAGTATGCCCTCCTGGTAAAATGCTTAAATAAATAAATAAAACACTGCATCCTGGGCCTTTCTAAGCAAAATCAAGCCATAATCAGCATGCCAGAAACAAATGTGAATGCCTCATGAACTATAGGTGCTACACGAAAAGTATGAGCAAAGTGATCAGCACAAAATTACCTTTCCAATGGTGCTATGCAATCAATTATAAGCAATTTCTTTTTTTTCTATATTAGTCAAAATAGAAAAAAAAAGTGTTTTTTTGCAATGAAAAAGTCAACATAAACAATTTTTGGTAGGAAAATATGTAACATATGAGCTCCAAATTAAGCATCCATACATGAGATGTAGGTACGAAAGTAATGTTCTACTAAAAAGCAATTTTTCTAATATAAAACATGTATTTTTCCCATTTTATTTAAGATGCTAAGGTGAGGCTTGAGGGACAAATGTCAGTCACACACACACCATCCTATAAACAAATGTGAATAACTCCTAAAGTATACATGAAGCATAGAAAGTATCAGTTGCAAAGTTGTTCAGCACAAAATTACCTTTCTAATGGTGCTATGCAGTCAGTTCTAATCAATTTGGTTTGCAATTAACACAGAGAAATAGCGATGATGACCTGAGAAGTGTCCAGGGCACACAGGAAGTCTTTGTCTGCCAACTGAAGTCATTGTGGGAGACAAAGGGGATGATTTAGCAGCCGCCTACAGGTGTTTCCAGGAGGTAATGGGTTAAGGTGGGGTATAGCAAGACAAGCACCAGCAGCCATGTGGCAACAACCAAAGAAACTAGCATTCAATGGATTCATGGGGCATGGGCTATTTTATAATGTTCAGTGGGGAGGACATGGCATATGTCATATGCTGCCCTAACAAATGTCAGGATCACCTTCCAATAGTAGTCTCCTGTAACTATCCTTGGCCCACTGCCACTGTCTGATTGCAGAATTTGTGTTTAATCCCAGGAGCTGCATTAGCAGTGTGATTTTGACATCTTTATGGCCATTAACATCATAGGGAAGGCTTCCCAAAAATCTTGACAAAGGGGCAATTCCCAGTTTGGGGCCATACCTGTTTCAAAATGAATGCACTAAAACATTTGATTGTTATTCTCAAATGTTAATTTCTTCATGCATGTGTTGATTTCCATGTGCAAATTCCCACAATTGTGAGAAAAAGTAAGACCACATTTTATGTGGTCTAACTTTTTGTTGCAGTTAACACAGTTGCACTATAATCATGCCTCACAGTGTGAGAAGCATTGGTAGGATCTTTGAATATCCTTCCCTTTTCTCTAAGCAGCATGTCTGAATAACCTTAAAAACTCTGACAAAGCACGCAAAGTGAAAACAGTATATAAGACAAAATCTCATTCTGCCACTCCTGAGATGGTATTAAAGCTAACTGAAGGTGAATGAGGGTCTTTCACAGGTCAGTAAAGGTGTTACATAATAATTTGACATTGTGATTTACTGTTGCATGCTTGGCCTCTGAGGTTTCTCCTGTGCTCCCAGCTGTTGTGTTGCTCATTGCATTATGGTCTGTCACACTTGAGGGTTGTTTTGGTTTGAAAAAGTCCTTCCCAGCATTTTTCTTTGTAGATTTGCTTATTGTAAAAACTGACGCTTACAATAAAGTGTAACCATCCCAGTTACACTTTATTTTAAGTGCCTGTTTTAATGTAATTGATTATTAATTACATGCAACAGGGTAATTACACTGTAATTACATGTTGCATGCAACTATATTGCAGTTGCAGTTGCAGAGCTAGAGGGGGGCTGAGGGCAGTCACCCTCCTGGCTGCCCCAGTGTGAGTAGTGGTGCCCCACCATGATCTTTATTCACTGTTAAGTGCCCACTGTTGAGCTCACAATTGACTGAATGCCCCTCAGCTCCCAAATGCTCCCAAACCTGGCCCCGCTACTGTGCAGTTGCAATGCAGTTACAGTATAGTTACACTGTAACTACAATGTAGTTAACAGACTGAGTTCTTTCAAAATCTGTAAAAACAAGCATTTGTCAATACCTGTTTACTTGCTTATATTCCCTATGTAAGTGTTTGGCACTGATAGTGCAGAGATGATAATTAACAAATTAATTACATAAATTATAACAGAGAAATTGTCATGACTGGAGAAATGAAGAGGTTCACACATAACGTCGTCATTTTCTTAGATTACGACCTTGAATTTTCAAAATACTAGTTTTTTCTCCCAGCTTATGAACATCACAGGTGTCATTTATGAAATGCAACCCAAAACACTGTTTTGTGGAATAACCGCAAAAACAGGTTTTGGAGGAGGATTTGATAAGGACACCTGCCATATTCATTTGATGGGGTAAAACACACACGAGTATGTTAAAAACATGGGTTAAAAAATAAAAATATTAAGTTATGAGTAAATGCTGAAAAATGTAAAATAATATTTGTTCATAATTTTTTTTCTGATTTTGACCTTAAATGTTCATCATAATATTTTTATCACACAACCTTATGAACACGATCAATCGCATTTATGAAATCCTGTCCAAAATGTAATTTTGTGGCACAAGTGTGAAAAGACGTTTTGAGCTGGATTTGAAAAATGACACATCATGTTCATGTAGTGGGGTTCAAAAATGGCTTTGTTGAAAATATGGGGTCACAATCTGGTGAAACAGCAAAGCTTGGAGTAGACATTGAGGAATTTCAACATTTCTTCATAACTTTGTCATTTTTTTGAGATTCTGACTTAAGTTTCAACATAGTCTAACTATGACCCCACCTTATCATCAAGACAAGTTGATTTTTTTTTAAATCCTGTCTGGAAGGTGATTTTGTGGAGTGACTGAGAAAACATGTTTTTCAATGACAGATTTCAAAATACAGTCAGCACTCAGATATCTGACCCCCTCCATCCCGTTGCCTTAGATGGATATTTGAGTGTGACAGTTGTCTGAGTGTGGATTCTCTGGTGAACATAGCAAAAGATAGCTCAGACACATGGATGAAAAACAAATGTGATGGATAAATGAGAGGCGGATCAACTATTTTCATCCATTCAGGGGCATTGCTATTCATAGAATTAGAATAGAACCATTTAAAGAATTGAGTCATACCTCTCAACTACCCCTGACTATGAGAGTCATCCCTCATCTTACCCCTTAAAATTGCTCTGTCCCTCATGGAATAGGTGCTGCACACACAGAGAAGGTGCAGTAAATTCAGAATTTAAAGCAGAAATACATAATATTCTAAAATGTTAAATTAAAAATAAACGTTGTACAAGTAAACACAATGGTTTCCACAGTAGTCTGGGCTTGTATCTTGCTGTCTGAGGATGTATCCTCATAATGAGGATGAGTGTCCCTCATTGTTCCTCATTTTGAGTGCCTGTGTCCCTCATTTCAGTGACAAAAGGTTGAGAGGTATGAACTGAATGGCTCTACAGGAAAGAAAGTAAAAATATAAGTCAGGAATCTTTAATTCTCTTTTCTCTTTAGCCCTTGCCATTTTAGTGTATGCCATTCTATATGTTTTGTTGGCCCAAATAAATTGGAAATGATGCTTTGCATAGAAATAAACTACAGTATTTCATAGATATCAAAAAAGAAGCATTAATAATAAATATAAAGCTTTGGTGAGTATATTTATTTTGATAGTTTCAATTCGCCCCCAGAGACTCAAAGGAAGGTTGTTCCATCTTTGTAAATCTTGTTATAGCTTATTTTTAAATATGCCTATATTTTTAGAAATGCATTTGATAGTGGACTTCAATATGTTCATACGTAAATAGCCAATTGCTTATTTTTCCCCACGACATCCCTAAATTTATGTCTTCCTTATTACACTTGTTGTTTAAAGGTAAAAAACATTATTTCTCTGTTTACTTTGTAGCCTGAAATGTCACTGAAGTCCATTAAGATATTTAATATTCTAGGAATAGAGGTTTGGGTGTCTGTCACTGAGATCAGAATGTCATATGTGTAAAGGGAAATCAAGTGGTCTTTTCCATTTAGCTTTATCCCTTTAATTTCTTGTGATGCTAAAAGTCTTCTGACTAATGGATCTATCATTAGGTTAAGCAACAGAGGGGAGAGCTGACAATCATGCATTGTAGACTTTTTTACAGGAAATATTGGTGAAATTATTGCCAAAAATGGGTTGTTGTACAATATTTTAATCCAATTTATGAACATTTCAGGGAAACTGCTCCACAGAAATCTGTCTCTGATGGTAAAGAGTGAGCACCGATTTTGAGGTAGTAAAAAAGCTTACCATCTTTCAGATAAATCAATTCGATTCTTTTAGTTATTCTCTTCACCTTGGTGCAGCAGCATATACCATAGAATGGGTCCAGGATACATTTCCGTTTATTAAAATCCCTTCCTGCTTACGCGATCACTCTCAATTGGTTGCGGTAAATTTAACAGATGTTTTACTTTTTAGTTCCGCTAACCATTAAACCCTTCTGTCATAAGTCATATTATTAGGAAGGGAGCCTTTATGCAATCCTTCACTGTAAAACTCCTTAAGGATGGGAGAAATCTCTTTAGAAAATTTTGCCATAAATGTTTCCTGGTTAGCCATCTGGGTCTGGAGCTTTCTTCTTTTTGAGACTGCATATTGCTGCCAAACTCTCCTCCAGTTTCAAATCTTGTTTGAGCATGACACAAGACCTATCCAGAACCTCAGGTAGGCACAAACCATGACAAAACCCCCTAGAGTCATCAGTATGCTGTGAGTCAATATTGTATAACTATTTATAAAATGTAAAAAAAATCAGCATCCATTTTCTTATGTCCTGTTGTTTTCTAGATCCCCTATAATGGTTATATTTGTACTGTTACTATTCTGTCTCAGTCTGATAGCTAGGATTTTTGTGGGCTTTGGTCCTGAGTTGATATAATTAAGCTTCAATTTCCTAACTGCAGATTCTGCTTCACCTCTAATGACTTCATAGTATTCTGATTCGAGTTTAAACCAGTCAGCCCATATGATTTGTGAATTATCTGTTAGTTTATTTTCAATATCCTTAATTTTATTAAGAAGTTCTTCTGTTTTTTTAAGCCATTCTTTTTTAATGGCAGATTTGGCACTAAAAAGATAACCCTTCAACCAACATTTGAGACATTCCCAATTTGTAGCCCATGATGTATCC
Organism: Neoceratodus forsteri; assembly: GCA_016271365.2. NCBI lineage: Eukaryota > Metazoa > Chordata > Ceratodontiformes > Ceratodontidae > Neoceratodus > Neoceratodus forsteri. The sequence goes on along the minus strand of CM028130.1, from coordinate 956,743,680 downwards.
TCTGGCTTATTATTCACTAAGAATTCCTCAATTCTGAGTTTAAACTCAATCACCAGGTCCTTCTTTTTCCAATAAAAAATTATTAAGTTTTCACCCCCTCCTATGTTCAGGGTGGCCTTTTTCTTTAAATGTAAGGACTGTGGTCTAAAATAACCTGTTCTTTAATCTCAGCATTGGTAACTCTGCATACCATTTATCTTGGGATACAAATTTGGTCCAGTCTGGAACTGGATTTGTGATACTGCGACCAACAGACGAATTCCCTATCATTCAGATGTATTACCATCCAGTTGGCTATTAGATCCACATTTCTAACCAAATCCTGCAGATCTTTATCTGACTCGGATCTGCTTGGTCTCAGTTTTAGATTAGATCAAGAGTACTGTTGGTGTCTCCAGCTAAGATGGCTGTACTATCTAAGTAATTGCTAATCCTAGAGTGTAGTTCCCTAAAAACTGAGTGGCTTGGGTTAGTGGGACCATAGACAGTTACTAAGGTTATATATTCCTCATCCAATTTCCCATTTACTATCATTTAATATCTCACATTGTCAGCTATTGTAAAGCAAGCTTGAAAGTTCAGACCTCTGCTGAGTAAAATTAAGACTACAACTTTCTTGGAACTTCATCTTGCCCCACAAATCTGCCCTACCCATTCCCTTTGCATTAGCTTTGTGTTTTTGCTGTTAAGAAAACATAAATCCTTGACTTTAGGAGGGCAAATTTTGGAAAAATGGAGAAATGGTTTGAAGAGGCACTAGCTGGAATAGGGAGGAAATTAGGGGTGGAGGAACAGTGGGCAGTATTCAGATCAGGGATAACAAGGGCAACACAATTATATGTAAAACAGGTTAGCAAGGGGAAAAGGAAGAGGAGACCAGTATGGTATTCCAAGAAGGTAACTGAGAAAGTGAAAGCCCAAAAAATTGCATTCAGACAGTACAAAAAGACACAGGCAGAATGGGACAGGGAGAGAGACCAGGAGAAACAAAGGGAGGCAGGGAGGGCAGTAAGGGAAGCTGAAGCACAAACAGGGGAAAGCATTGCAAAATCAGTGGTTAGAGGGGGCAAAACCATTTACAGGTACATCACTGAAAAAGGAAGGCAAAGGGAGGAATCGGGAAGAGGGAAAAGGGAGGATGGGAGTAGAGTGGAGGATGACAACCACAAAGCAGACATACTGAACAGATACTTCTGCTCATTCTTTACAGAGGAGGGGGAAGGTAATGGTCCAGAAAGGAGTAGAAAGGGTAGGAAGGGCACAGAAATGGATACAAGTTATTTTCCACAGGAAAGGGTCCTAATGAAACTGGAAGGAATAAGAGTCAATAAAGCTATGAGGCCAGATGGGGTACACCCCAGGGTGTTGAGAGAGCTAAGGGAGGTGGTGTCTGAACCTCTGGCAACCCTGTTCAGCTGGTCACTGGAAACAGGAGAGGTACCCAAGGACTGGAGGACAGATGTAGTTCCCCCTATACAAAAGTGGGAACAGAGAGGAAGCAGGAAACTACAGACCAGTCAGCCTGACATCAGTAGTGGGAAAGATCATGGAAACACTACTGGAGGAAAGAATAGTGGAACACCTGGCTGCCAGTGGTCTACAGGACCCAAAGCAACATGGTTTTATTGGGGGGAGGTCATGCCAGACTAACCTTATTGAATTTTTTGACTGGATGACAAGAGAGGTGGATCGGGAGGCAGTGGATGTGGCCTATCTGGACTTTAGCAAAGCCTTTGACACTGTGCCACATAGAAGGTGTTAAACAAGCTGGGGAACATGGGAGTGGGTAGAACGGTGGTGATATGGGTGGGGAGCTGGCTGGATAGCAGGCCACAGAGGGTGGTGGTAAATGACTGTCACTCCACTGAGGGAAAGATGACCAGTGGGGTGCCACAGGGATCAGTACTGGGTCAGTCCTCTTCAACAGCTTTATCAGTAACATTACAGATGACCTAGAAGGGAGAATTTGCCTGTTCACTGATGACAAAAAGCTCTGCAACAGGGTGGACACACCGGAGGATGTGGAAAGAATGAGGAGAGATCTGCGGAAGCTTGAGGACTGGTCAAGGGAGTGGCAGTTAAGATTTAATGCAAAGAAATGCAAAATAATGCACATGGGGCACAAAAACCCAGAAACAGCATTTCAGCTGAGGGGAGAGGGTATAGAATGCTTCAAGCAGGAAAGGGACCTAGGGGTTATCATCGGTGATGACCTCAAGGTAGGGAGTCAGTGCAACAAGGCAGTAGGAAAAGTAAACAGGATGCTGGGATACATAGGCAGGAGTATCATCAGCAGGAAAAGGGAAGTCATAATTCCACTATACAAGACATTCGTGAGGCTACACCTCGAGTGCAGTGTCCAGTTCTGGAGACTCTACCTACGCAAGGACATAGACAGGGTGGAGACACAGAAACATAGAAACATAGAATTTGACGGCAGATAAGGACCGCTTGGCCCACCCAGTCTGCCCATTTCCCTACCTAATGGATAAGCTGCAGCTCCTAGTTAACTAGCAGCCTACTTCTTTCTACCCCCACCCCTTAGAATTGCCTTATGACTGTCCCATGCATGCTTGAATTCAACCACTGTTTTTGACTCCACAACCTCCTCTGGAAGGCCGTTCCACGCATCCACAACCGTATCTGTGAAAAAATACTTCCTTACATTACCTCTGAGCTGCCCCCTCCTCTATCTTCAAATTGTGCCCCCTTGTTCTTGCACATCTCTTTTTTTGAAAGATGATACCCTCTTGGACTTTGTTGATTCCCTTGAGGTACTTGAAAGTTTCTATCATGTCCCCCCTCTCCCTCCTTTCCTCGAGGCTATACATATTAAGCTCCTTTACTCTCTCTCCATAAGTCTTCTGGTGCAGACCCTGCACCATTTTAGTTGCCCTCCTCTGGACAGCTTCCATCTCGTCTATGTCCTTGTGGAGATTGGGTCTCCAGAACTGCACACAGTACTCCAGATGGGGTCTCACCAGCTGTCTGTACAGAGGGATAACAACTTCCTGTTTTCTACTGGTGACGCCTCTCCCTATGCATCCCAGTATCCCCCAGCCCTCCTTACTGCCCTCTCACATTGCTTGCCCACCTTTAAGTCATCTGATATGACTACCCCCAGGTCCCTTTCCATTTTTGTTGTTGTTAGTATCTCACCCCCCATTGTGTACTCTTCCCCTGGGTTTTTGATTCCCAGGTGCATTACCTTCCACTTCTTAGCATTGAATCTAAGCTGCCATACATTTGACCATTTCTCTAACCTTGCCAAGTCCCTTCTCATCCTTTCCACCCCACTTTGTGCATCAACTCTGTTGCAGATCTTTGTGTCATCTACAAAGAGACATACTTTTCCTTCCAGTCCCTCTGCAATGTCGCTTATAAAGACATTAAAGAGGACCAGTCCTAATACTGAACCCTGTGATACCCCACTAGTAACCCCCCCTTTCTTCAGAGTGGACTCTATTTACTATTACACTCTGTGTCCTATTCTCCAGCCAATTCTTTACCCAGGCTATCATCTTGGGACCCACTCCCAGGCTGGCTAACTTGTATATTAATCTTTTGTGTGGGACTGTGTCAAATGCCTTGCTAAAGTCTAGGTAGGCCATGTCCACAGCCCCTCCCTGATCTACTACTTTGGTCACCCAATCAAAGAAATATATTAGATTCGTCTGGCATGACCTTCCTGCTGTGAATCCATGCTGCCTTGGGTCCTGTGTCCCTCTGGCCTCTAGGTACTTGGCAGTTCTTTCCTTCAGAAGTGATTCCATCATTTTCTCAATCACTGAGGTTAAACTAACAGGTCTGTAGTTTTTTGCTTCTGCCCTACTCCCACTTTTGTGAAGGGGGAATCATATCTGCTCTCCTCCAGTCCTCAGGTACCACCCCATCCTTCCATGATTTGTTAAAGAGGGTAGTCAGTGGTGTCACAAGTTCTACCCTTAGTTCTTTTAGAATTCTGGGATGAATCCCATCAGGCCCCATTGCTTTGTCCACCTTCAGTTTTAAGAGTTCTTTCAGAACCCTTTCTTCTGTAAATGGGCTGGTATCAACTTCTGTATCCAGAGTGTTTCTATTGTTTGTTTTAGGTACCTCCCCCTCTTCATTTATAAATACTGAGCAAAAATATTTGTTTAGAATCTCTGCCTTTTCACCGTCACCCTCTGCCCACTCCCTTTATTAAGCCTCACTCTCCCTCCCTTAGTCTTCCTTCGCTCCCTGATGTACCTAAAAAAGGTTTTATCCCCCTTCTTAACTGAGTTGGCTATCTTTTCCTTGGTTCAGGCCTTTGCTGTTCTGACTGCCTTCCCAGCTTCCTTTTGTTTTAACTGATACAAGTCTCTGTCTTGCTCCTTCTGTGACTCCTTGTACTTTCTGAATGCTTTCTTTTTCTCTTGAACCTTCACTGCTACCTCCTTTGAGAACCATAGTGGTTTCTTACATCATTTCATTTTGTTTATTTGCTTCACACAAAGGCTTGTTACCTCTGTGATGGCAGTTTTTATTATTCCCCATTGTTCTTCCACCCCTCCTTCCTGCCTATTTGCTAGTGCATTCTTAGGCACTCACCCATTTTGTAAAGTCAGCACTCCTGAAGTCTAGTACTTTTGCCTTTGTATGGCTTGACTCTATTGCTGTGTTTATTGTGAACCATACTGTTTGATGGTTGCTAGTTCCCAGATGGCTACCCACTCTACATCTGTGATCCTCTCCATCTCCATTTGAGAGAACCAGGTCTAAGATTGCTCCTCTCGAGTGGGTTCCAGTACTAGTTGTCTAAGGCATGCCCCTGTACGGCATCTAGAATAACCCACTCTTAGAAGTGGCTGTTGCAACTGCACTCCAGTTAACATCTGGCATATTCAGATCACCCATCAGCAGTATCTCCCTTTATCTGCCATTCTAAGTATACTTTCTATCATTTCCTTATCCATTTCCTCCCCCTGAGAGGGGGGTCTGTATACAACCCCTGTGCGGATTGTGGTGCCATTGCCTGCCTCCAAATTGACCCACAGTGCTTCTTCTCCTCCTCTCTGTTTGCCCTTTTGTTCTGTTGCTTTGATTCCTCCCCTTATGTAGAGAGCTACTCCGCCTCCTCTTTTACCCTCCCTGTCCCTCCTGTAGATAGTGTATCCTAGTATGTTTACATCCCAGTCATGGTTCTTTGTGTACCATGTTTCTGTGACTGCCACGATATCCAGATGTTCCTCCTCCATCAAGGCCACTAATTCAGGAAGCTGTTACCCAGACTACGGGCATTGGTACTCATTGCTCTCCATTTTTTGATGGCTTTACCTTCTGTAGCAGCATCCCCCACTGACCTTTCTACCTTGGTCTTTTTTTCATTTAGTACCCTGTTTTGTAGGGGGAGGCTGGGATTTTCCTGTTGCTTATTAGTGCCTCCCCCCTTGACTAGTTTAAAAGCTTGCCAATGAAGCATTTAAACCAATTGCCCAAAAGACTTGTTCCCTTCCTGGACAGATGCAGACCATCCTGCCAGTATAGGCTGGTGTCCTTCCAGGTGGAACCCCAGTCTCCAGTGAAGTCAAACCCCTGCGCTCCACACCATTTTTTCAACCATTCATTAAACTGCGTGGTGCAAAGTACCCTCGCCTCACCCATGCCACTAACAGGCAGCACCTCTGAGAAGGACACTGTGTGCTACTTGTCTTATGCCCCTCCTCAACTCTACAAAGTCCTTCTGCATTGCTCTAATCTCATGATGAGCCAAGTCATTTGTCCCTAGGTGGACAATGACGTCCAGCTCAGACTCCCGTGCAACTGTTCTCGTGATCCTAAGGATGCGCTTCCTGTCCCTCCAAGCCATGGCACCAGGCAGGCACCTTACTTCAGTTTTTCCTACTCCCCCCAGTTCTATCCCCCTGATAATTGAGTCCCCCACCAGGAGTTGCTTCCTTTCCCTGTGGTGCCCTCTGCCTCTTTCCTGAGGGCCTCCCTTGTGACAGTTATCTGCAACCTCTTTAGTCTCCTCTGTGGCTCAAAGGAGGGTAGCCAAGATGGTGCAAGGATTACATCACAAAACCTATGAAGACAGGCTGAAAGACCTAAAGTACTCCCTGGAAGAGAGGAGGGAGATGGGGATATGATTGAGACATAAAAGTACCTCACAGGGAGGAACAAGGTGCAGGAAAACACAATTTTTCGTAGAAAAATATGCTCCAGGACTAGGGTTCATGGGATGAAACTAAAGGGAGGGAGGTTCAGAGGGAACATAAGGAAGTCTTCTTCACAGAGAGGATGGTGGGCAAATATAATGCTCTGCCAGAAGAGGTAGTGGGGGCAGAAACAATTACAGGATTTAGGAATGCATGGGATAGGCATAAGGGGATCCTGGTCATCAGGAGAAGTGGACAACCTAGTTCTAGAGAAGTCTGAAGAAGTACAGTTATGTGCACAAATGGGCAGACTAGGTCAGCCATAGGCCCTTATATGCTATCAACATCTATGTATCTATGCAATAAAATTGAGGGGTTACATTTTCTTAAGGTGACATAAAACTGTGTACTGTACCTTTTGAGTTTGTGGGTCAGATCTCTCACATTCTATGTGATCAAGTTATATTCTTTAGTCTGGGACATAATCTGTTAGAATAATCATTTTCAACAATTTGTCTATATCGAACCCTGCTGTAATCACATGACCAGTGTAATGGACACCACCTCTTTTAGTACCATACAAGCAATACAGTATATCTCATATAAGTAAGAGAAGAACTAGAAAACTGCATACAAAAAAGTACTAGAGTTAGAACAGAGTGAAAAGTTAAGCAATGTATAGAAGGAAAATCAACACCCAAGATATCAGTGATCCCCATGTACATAAACAGCAATAGCCCTAGGTGCAAATGACTACTGTGCTTGAACCTCATCTTAGAACATGACTGGCCCTCCCCATGTATATTCCAGAATGGTAATTAAAGGCAGAATCCCGCCCCCCCATTAAATATTAATATGATTAACATCTGTGTCATAACAAGTAAAATTATTAGAAATTCAATATTTACATTTTAATGAGGCAAAGTGGTAAAAGAAATTATCTCATCTGTCAGCATTCTCTGCATTTCCATGTTACCATATGATTTAAATTATCAATTTATCACTGGTGTGGCCATTCAGAACAAATAAGTTAAAAGGAAAAAGACAAAATCCCAGCTGTGAGTTATTGTAATATTTTCAGTCTGATGTAAAATGTTATTAGTGCATCCATGACAGAGTAAATATATCACTTGTTAAAATTTGTGAAGAGGATCGCACCTTCATAAACATAAAAGGCACCTCACCCTTTAAATGATTTGGTTCAGTACCTGCATGAGTTATTCAGTCCAAGATCTAATAAAAGATGTAGACGTTTGAATTATGAAGCTCCTTATACCCACCAGCTTCAGACTTTGGTTCGGAAATGCAAACATTCAATTAGATAATGTTGAGAGAGTTACTTGACAGAGTAATTTAGATTCACTTAGAATATACCACTTCTCAGTAAAAACCTTCCAATAGAAAAATGGGTTCAGACTGTAGGTGTATAATGCCTAGCAGTGGAAGCTGCCATGGTTTTCCAGAACTCAATTTTCACTGAAAGACATGTATCCAATCACTCTTCCTTAAATGGATATGCACTTTTGTGCAATATTTCTCTAGCTGTTCTGTCAAAGATTTGACACATGCAGAATTTGAAAGTGCGAAACTGACAGCGCTAAAGTGTTCACAACCAAAATGGTGATTTTTTAAAAAGCCAGTATGGATCTATGTTTAGCCACATGAGCATATCAAGCAACTGTGAATGAATTGCACAGTACAACAGAGAAACCAGAATCTTTGATAAAGTAGGCTCTTGTGCACTCTATCATGTTGCACATCTTGGAATTCAATAACTTTGTTTTAACTTTCTCAGCAACCATTAATATTTAGACCATTCAAAGGCTACATTTACAGAGTAGCAATCACTTGAGGTCTAATTAAGTGGGTATTCTGTAAGAAATAACTAGTCTTTACTAGATATAGCATTGATAAACTAGGATGATTTGTATGTTTTTTATGGTTGGGTGTAGTTTGATAAAATTAAAAGCTTTAAAAAACAAAACATTTACACCTGCTGACTAGTCCTAGACAAACATACAGAAGACCAACATATTGAATTAAAGTTATTTAGTTGGGGCCAGAACAACAGGCTTCTATCTGTGGATTGCTGCTGCAGTTCTTTCCTCACTGAATCAGTGGTCTCAAAAGCATCACTATCACATGAGACAGGAGACATTGTAGAACAGCAAGAAACCATTTTAACATGGAGATCCACAGAGTCCATAAAACTAGTAGGCTAATTTAGAAAACAGTCATAACAGCAGACAAAGGGAAGGATACACCAGAATCAAACACACAAATCAAAACACTGCAGTACTCCTTTAATGTGGCATCCTTCAAAATCTATATGTTGCTTATCTCTAAGTATTCACTGCAAATGTATTTTCTGTTGAAAGTTCACTAGTTTAAAAATAAGAGATTGGGGTCTCTCGTTGGGACCTGGTCTCGGTTTGATTGACCTGTGCCCTCTATCAAGTAGCTGAGACAGTCAGGAGGGTGACCAGCTAGTTGAATTAACATTTTATTGACAAATACTATAAAGTCAGTTCCTTCTATGCCCTCTCTCAAGCTGGACACCATCAAGTTATTCCTCCTGCTCCTGCTTTCCAAATCCTCAACTTTATTTTCAAGCTTTGCTAGTCTCTTGGCATGTTGTATTCCCTCATTGCATTCCTTTTCTAACCTGTCTTCTACGCTACTAATATGAGCTTCAGCATCTCCAATCCGTATCCAGTTACCTCCTGCTTCAGTTCTTTAAATCTAGTTAATAGATCTAGAACTGACAATTTAATGCTTGCCATCTCGGACATTATTATTTCAAAATGTGCTATTGTAAGGAGATTATAGCTGAGGAAACATTAAGTACTTTTTGCTTCCCCTCTTCACCTGAGTCTTCATAAATATTTAACGTCTGATATTTCAGTGGATTTATTTCACTCACAGTAACTATCTGTTGAATTTCCATCTGGCTCCCCCACCATTTCTTTAAACTTTAAAAATGACCAGATTCTTGTGGTTTGTAACTTTAAATACTTAAATACCAGTCACTGGAGGCTTCCTACTAGAGAACTGACAGTTGATGATCAGCTGGAAGCAGCAGAAAGCAGTGTTCTATAAGCAGCCCCTAGTTTCTCTGTAAGAGATGTTTTTTCACTCACATCGCAATTGAAAAATTGAAAGCAAAAGCGAGTAGCTAGTCAGGACTATATACACAACTGAAAGTAAAAAAGGTGGAAAATGGAAGTAAAACTCTTAAATCACCTGTTGAATCAATAAAATGAACAAAACTGTCGGAAGGGGTGGGTTGGCGCACCAGAGCTCATTCAGGCATGACTGTCCCGTTTGCTGCCATTCAATAAAGTTCCCAAACTATTACCATTAGCTAAGGAAAACCCAGGCAAATGTTCCTACTACATACTGTCATGGGACTTCATTTTGACTAATCATATGACAGTTTTTAGATTCAATAATTCCTACTAAATGCTGTCTTGTGACTTGCTTTTAAAGAATCACATGACAGTATATACAGTAGATCCAAGGTTTAATAAAGTCCACTGTCGATCAATAGGGCAGGGTCAATAGTTTTCCATTATATCCTTCAACTCTGGTCAGTATTTGTGAAAAGCTACCTGTGTTTCTACCTCATTGCAACCTCCCAGGTCATGTCTGAAGATAGGCAATTCCTTTATCTAGTGCCTTACCTGGTAAATAGCAACTAAATTTATAAATACTGTTTATTTGTGTCAGGCAGAGAAGGTGAATGAGAACATTTTTCAGAATTGAAGGTGTGCAAGAACAAGGGGGCATGCAATGAAGCTGGAAGGGGGAATTTAAGAGGAATGTAAGGAAGTACTTTTTGACTGAAAGAGCGGTGGATGCCTGGAACAGTCTTCCAGTGGAGGTGGTGGAGGCAAAAACAGTAGCAGGCATCAAGCATACCTGGGATAGGCACAAAGGAATCTTGGTAGGAAAGTGGGGGAGGGCAGTAGCTGGAGATCAGATAGGGTCTGCGGTGACAGCATAGGCAGGGAAAAAATGGGCAAACTGGGTGGGTCAAGTGGTCCTTACCTGCGGACAGATTCTAGGCTTCTAACTACCTGTGGGACTGGAGCAGATCATTTTTTCATTGGCTCTCCTCTGTGCTCCTGGGGCTCTCTGGTCTCCATTTTTGCCATGTGCTTGGGACTGGTGCTATATGTACAGCTGTGATGCTCCCCAGACCTTATTCCACCTGTGCATGTACTTTTATTTATTCTAACATTTAAAACATTTTGTTGCAGCACTCTAAGCCCTCCTGCACTGTGTCTAAACCCACTGGCACCATTTGGCACCAAGCAAACCCCACCTGGGAGAGGCATACTGAGCCGAGACTCATTTCCAGGTGCGACCTGGGAGAAAGGCATGGGGAGAGCACAGTTACACAGGGAAAAAAACAGCCTTTTTATTGTTTTATTTCATCTCTCTCTTGTTTGTGTTTGTGGGAAGATTTCTCTGTGTGCTGCTCATTTTCTATTCATTTTACTGATGATCCCAGCCTCTTTAACACTGCGTTGCACTGCTAATATGCCACCCTGCTGTGGAAGGAAGTTACATATTTTGTTACTTTGTTAATATTTTTTTTGTGGTACTGCTCAGTAGCCCAAAGGAAGTGAGCCATACTTCCATGGAGGAGACCAGGGTTTGGGGGATGACACAGATCCTGGCAGCCAGGCAGCTGAGGCTGGGAAGTATGCTGCCCACAGCAACATTTTACAGCCCAGGGAGAGTGCCTGCCTCTGCTTTAGTACCCCAGTGACCCCCCACAGTGGACCGAAGAACTAGCTTCCTCATGAGTGGTAGGTGATCTCTACTGCCACTGTGTACAAGAAGTCTATCACTGGATGTGCACAAAGGTCAACAGACACTGAAGAGAACAGGGAAAATCTTGGATGAACAGGGCATGGGGGCTGGCACTCTCATACCCTCACCATGTTTGTCTTTCTGGGGGACTAGCAGTGGCCTGACCCCACCATGGGGGATAAGACATGGAGAAAGAAGACTGGTAGTTTAGTGGCTGATGGGGTTGTGAGGTTGCCAGGTCAGACTGCAGGGCTCAGGTGGGGCAAAGAAAATGCTTGACAGAAAATTTGCTTTCATGCATCGACCCTAAATTATTATTTTTTCTTACCTTACTGTTTATCTTCCTGCCATTGGGAGGCCTTCACCCTGCAAATACCTTTCGGCTACTGCAATCCCCAGTCCTGCCCCAGAAGCCTTACCAAGTCCACCAGCAAACCCCCATGTCCAATAGTCCCCTCTGAAGTGGACTGGCATGTCAGCCACACCTGCCATTATTCTGAAGTCAGCAATGAAGAGGAGGGGGGCGGTACCAAGGTGGGTGTCAACACATATCTATGTGGATATAAGGGGCAGGACGGCCATCTGCCCAGGTGCACCTCAATTGTTTTCCTTTTTTCTCCTGCCCATCTCCACCCCCTGCCATTTCATCAAGTAGAAGTGCCTAAGGTCAGCTCTCCTGCCATCCAGCTGCATTGGAATCAGGTTTGTGAACATCATTCTCCCCTTTACTCCTTCCCATCATTGCATCTACACTACTGCTTGCTTCAGCTCTTATGCCTCTGACTCTTGAGCCTCCTTTTGCCAGTTCAGATACAGGTTGACAACACTGCAGGCTGCATCCTGACAGAGATGGATGGTTCTTTTCTAAGTGATGAATGTCATGGTGAGATACAACCATGGAACCCCAGACTGCTCTTTTTTTTTAATACTTTTTATTTATAGAATTTTCAATACAAATTATATTGACAGGTTACTTACATGCTGCCCATACTGTATACAAATACCAAACAGATATTGTTAATTCCAATATAGTAAAAGTCCTTAAGCTGATCGAGACAGGGAGCAAGTGTTAGCAATACAAACAATGACGTATACTTATTAATAAGACAGAACTAGGGCTGCAAAAAGAAAAAAACTCCTACTAGTTAGAGTTGAATAGAATTAGCTAACTTTCTAACAGTGCCTTTGTCATTATATGAATAATTTAACAAAGCAAGTAGGTCACAATAACCATTACTAGTGCTCCCCCCAAAACAAGATTACACTTTGAGACATCATTGTAGAAATATTTCAAATAAAAAGAAAGGTAATATTTCACAGGCAAAACTGTAGTCTGAAATGCCACTTAAATAAAATATTTAAACTGAAATGATAGCCATTCTGTCTAGGTTTTCTAATGTAAACATTATATAGTTAGGGGTGAGTAGCCTGTTTCATGATAAACCCCAAGTTTTCCGCCTTAATAACGTTGTTGTCATTTGAAAAAAATTGCCCCGAATTTGGCATGTGCAGTCAGGATGCCAGAATCTCAAGACATGAAATGTTTTGTGATGGCATCTTTTTCAGTTTTCCAAATACCGAGCACCAAAACATAAAAAAAAAAAAAAAAAACACCGTTTGATTTCCCTATAGTTAACATTGGGTACTTTTTGCTCTCGCCTTCAGCCTAAAGGGTGTGGAATTATTTCATGAAATTTTCAGGGTTGAAAGAGCCCATGCCAAGGGTGTGCCTTTGGAAGGTTTGGTAAAAAAATATTATACAGTTCCAGAGTTATAATGATTTTAGTGTTTATGTCCTGACACCAACGGTTAAAAAAAAGGGTCAGGATTACTTATTTTTATGATTTACCTCTTGAGCTGAAAAAAATACCCCTTGTGCTGAAAATAATATCGATCCTGTTGGCCATTTTTTTTTCTTTTTTTAAACTCACTAACATTGAAAATGCATAAAAATGATCTGTTTTTAAAAACAAACACCTGAACCCAGCTAAATAGAACTCATTTAGTTAGATTCTGCTGTTAGTTTTTTTTTTTAATGCCAAAAATGCCTTTTCTGGGCACCTGAAAACCCAGGGTGCCCACCTTAGCTAGAGGAGCCATTCACTCTGGTTCTCATTCTCAGTATGAGAACAGCAGGACTTTCTTGAAATGTGAAGCCATAGCTGGAGTCCTGCTGCCAACCTCAGTTACAGCAGTGAAGTGGTGATCCCTTGTTCTTATTTATCCATCCATCCATCTTAAAACAACAGTATTCATTACAGTCTATTTTTTAAACACTGTCATCAATTGTTGTTTTTCATACCTCTTCACTTTCGGGTTCATGGACATGGTTTGCATTTGTGTGGAAAATCTACTTGCTATTTAAATTTTAAACATTTTTATTTAAATAGCATTTGTGCACTCCCACTGATGCTGATTTGATTGACAGACTAGCAGTGAAGCCATTTGTGATACAATAAAAGTCATAGGGCCCCATATTCAAAAGTGGCAGGGTGCGCTGCACAAGTGAATGCTCTTTGCATCCAAATGCACCAGCACAAAACAATGGGATATTCAGAAGATGCACCATCAAATGCGACTGCGCATGTCCGACTGAATATCCTGAACATGCACGATCATGCAACTGAAGATGTGTGGCACAGCAGACCACATCTGAATATGGGGAACCATGCACAAAAGGCAGGAACTGATGCACAAACAGTGCCAGGAGCATAATGCACAAGTGCATGTGAGAACTGCAGTGGCACAACAGTGCAGCAGCCCAATGGACAGGGGAGGCACAGTGACACACCACAGTGGCCAAAAGTGGCCAATGCAGGGCCAGCAAATGGCCAGCACTGTGCACCATACAGACGTGGTCAGGCATGTGGGTAGCAATGCACACCAGCCAGATCCAACACACACGGCCATGAATAGGGGAACACAGCAATGTCTGTGACCAGTGGACAGTGCTGAAGGCTGGTGTGAGTGACACTGCTGCAGACACACCTGTGTGATGGATGGGTCAGTGTGCCACCAGCACACCACCACAATGGTATGTAGCTGGAGCCCACACATTGGGGCCCACACCAGCACCAAGACATGGCCATTGACAGTATAGGACACAGGCACAAGGGCACACACTGGTGTAAGCAGCAGCCAACATCACCCCCACAGTACACCACAGTGCCACCACAGGGAACCAGTGGGATGGAACACAAGGACGGACATGCAACAGAAACACCATGCAACCTGTGTAGGGGAACGCAGGGACACACACACAGTGTGGCTCCCCAAGGACAGGGAGCAGTGGGTGATGCGAAGGCCTGCACTGACCTGTGCACCTGTGAACACATGGATGGGTGGCATATGTGCCATACACCTTACAACTGTCCCTATGGAAGAACACACTGCACAAAGCCATGTGAAAAAGTAAATACAAATAGGAAGAATACAAACAATAACAAATTTAAAAAAGAACAGCCAACAACAGTACTATAAACTATATACAAGCATGTACAGAAATCTAGGTAGAGAAAGGGAGGACAAGGGAGGTGGGGCACAACTATATGCAACGGATGGGGGCCTGGGTGGAAGTATGGGTGGGAAGGGGCATGCACCACCTAGCGGCCCACAGGGGCACAGTGCTGTGCCTGCCTGAAGTGCAGTGCACCAAGATGTAGCTGTATGGCAGTCACTGACCGGCCAATGGTATAAATGGCCCACAGCATGGCCCCCTGCTGGTCCAGCTGTCATTGGAGAAGCAGCTGTGTCCTCGAGGCACCCCTCTGGTGACTCTTTCCTACCTGCTGGCTTAGTCTGTGGCCTCACATCCTCAGTGGCTGGACACGTCCTATGGGAAGAAACAGACAAACAAAATATAGCATCAGTGCAAATAGTACGTCATGTCTGGTGAGACAGTCCTGTACCTCCCCAACAATGTTGGTGATGTGCAGCCATGCATACATGATGTGCAGTGCTGCAACAGGCCAGCACACTCTATGGATGGAGATGGGCAATGCAAAGGCCAAATGCTGTGCCAGTGGGCACAGTTGCATGGCACAACAAAAACCAGGATGACCAGACTGGAGTACAGGGGGTCCACCTGGACTGTTGGCAAAGGGGCCCACCTGGTAAAACAATAGTGGATGGCACAGGATAACACACACAGAACACTATATTATACCAATGTGATACCCTAGCACTGTGCCTTTAGCACACATATACTGGCAGGGCCCTACATACATAAAAGTATGATCAGTAAAATGTTCAAAATAACACACATTCACAGAGTCCATGTGGTGGCCAGGTACCCAACATAGGGGGTCCACATGGATATATCCAGGCAACCGGGTGGACCATTCCGACTCTGCCTACAACCTGTATAATGGATGGTGGCACGTACACAGATGGCCACACGTGCGGTGTCAATGATGTGGGCCAGGGGATGGTCACACCCACTGCCATGTGGCACACATGGGTCACACAGTGACAATTGGAGGGGCCAGCAGTCAACAGCCAATGGTGAACACTGGACAATACTAACACACAGCCATGGCCAGAGGTGCATGTGACAGAGCCATCGGTGTGTGGTGTGGCAGCCAACACACCACAGTGGCATAGTATGAAGGCACATCACCAGCACTATATGTGACATGTGGTATGTGAGGGTGAGGGGGGAGATAATGACCACAGGATGACAGCAGAATACTATGACCGTATGGTGCACAGCACAGGGGGCATGTGAGCAGTGCTGGGGCACACGCTGCACTGGATGTGACATGTGCATGGGTACATGGTGATCTGTGTCTGTGTTCAGACACATTGGACACTGCAGGGTCCCCGGGGGCTGGCAGCAGCACAGGACCAGGCAACAGTATACCACTGCCACCATATGTGTGTGATGCGGCTGTTGCCTGGACATGTCCAAACCGCAAGCCACAGCGAAAATGGGTTGAGCAGCTCCCCCATGACCCTAACACCTACACAGCCATGGGCAGGTATGTACATTGTCCCAGTGCAGTCCACATTTGGCATGAATGGGACACAGTGTGGTCTACCCCCATGTCCCTGATATGGCTGTTCCCCATGATGGGCACCATATCCTGGGCATACATAATGGTGAGCCTACTATTTTGGGGTTTTGGGGACCTCCAGGGGCCTCCCAAGTGGATTTGTGAGGGAAACAATGCTCTGCCCTGGGCAGGGCGATGGAAAGGGTGTCTTAAGGATATGGGTCTCATGATGCATGCAGCATCTTTTGGGGTATCCCCAGCAGGCAATTCACCCAAGACCCTGAGGTTTCTGTGGGCAGTGTGATGTAGTGGGGGCCCCTAGAAATTAGAAGTCTGACAGATTTAATCATTTCAACACTTTATTTTTAAAGAGCAATACAGCTGAAATCATTGGCAGGATTTCATTTTGGCATGACTTCCAATCAAAGTCCATACTCTTTGCATTACATTCCTTGGCAAGTCTTTGGTTTGACTGGACAAAGGTAAAACTCCCAGAAGAGCTGTGTCAGTCTGTAGCATGCACTTAACATCAGCTGTCTTGATCCGGCCTTGTGTAAGGTGTCTTGCAAATGCAGATTTGATTGCCAGTTGCTGTTGTTCAGTAAAGGATTGATGGCATTGTGTGGACCTTCTAGATGGAGTGTGTGTCCCCATCATCTCTTGGTTTCTGCAGATGTCCTGTGGCCCATGTCAGCTTCTTGTTCTTGTTGCAATGGAGGTACTTTTTGAAAAAGATGGCCCTTTTTCTGCTTCATCCATGTTAATTGGACTGCTGTCCAGAGTCTGCGATGGAGCACTTGCATGTGGGCCATTGGTGGTGTGTGGGGCCTTTGTGGTCAACTGGCATATTTGTTGGCTCACTCTGATGCTCTCTTTGCTGGTCATCAGGCGATCGTATGCATCTGCTGTTGTGGCTCGGTGGCTCATGTGTGATGCAAGCTGATGTCTCCCTTCCAGGTGAATGCTGTGAAAATGTGGAAAGGAAGGAAAGAAAGAAAGAAAGAAAGAAAGAAAGAAAGAAAGAAAGAAAGAAAGAAAGAAAGAAAGAAAGAAAGAAACTTTGGACCCCTTGGAGACAACTAGGCCTATGAAAGTATACACCCGGGGGAGGGGCATCAGCAGAGTCAGAGCCTTCATCCCTGTGAGTTTGGGACTCCTAGCCATGAGGGAAATGGATGAAGCTGGGCCTAGAAGCTTTAGGGGGACAGGCTAGCAATTCTACCCAGCCTGAGTGAAGGGTCAGGAGACATGCTTACATTGTTATGGTACTCTTCCGCCACAGAATCATGGAGACTTGTTTGATTCCCAGTATGGCTGCCTGTCTCATCACCACATTTGCCATGGTAGAACATGTCAGGTTTGATCCATCTGCCTCTATGAGCACAGGGGTATTAAGTCGTGTAGCTAATGGTCTCAGTTTGGAGAGCAGCTGCCTTGTATGGTGTGCATAGAGCTGAAGTAACTTGAATACCTCTCTTTCTATCACCAGTCTGGCTGGTCCATGTGTTTCAATGGTTTTGTGAAGAAAAATGGTTATGACATAGCTGTCCTCCCCATCTACAACCAGTCTCTCTGCATTCTTCAAGTTACCCAGGGACACATTTCAGATGGCAGTAGAGCTCTGGGCATTATGGAGGGCCAAGCTGAAGATGAGGTGATTTCTTACCAGGCAGTGATCTCTGTTTCAAAGTGTCTTGGCTCTGGGTAAACTGCTAATTATACTGACTGCCTCCTTGACAGCAGAGGTGTCCTTATACAGGGATGTTGTCTCTGGGGGTATCCACATTTGTGAGTCCCTTAACTGGATTTTGTGGTGCCTCTTTGTGGCAGAGGTACTGAGGCCTCCTCTCCAGAAAAGTATTACCTTAATGAGGGTGCCAAGTTCAGCCAGCTGGATCTTGTCAAACCCATTGAAATCTATGAGTTTGAGGAAGTGAAGGAGGCTGTTCATATAAACTTTGATAGTGCCTGGCTTGAGACCCGAGGCTTCCACCTCTGGAATCCAAGTGTCTCTTATGAAAGCCCTAGAACCCAGCAGGGATGTAAGTGAATGAGCAGGGTCAATGGCATTCCACAGGTGGGTCAGCATCTGCTGGTGAGCAGTTGCTGTTTCTTGGTCCTTCTTTCCTCCCTCCAAGATCTGGAGCCAAGATCTGTAGAGACTCAGCAGCTGAGGACTCTCCAACTCTGGCTCTGTAGGCTGGCTAGGCAATTGACTATGTGGCAAAACCAGAGATGGAAAATATTCAGTCTGGGTGTCTTTGATATTTGGTCAGGCTTTAAAGCTAGTCAGAGTGCATTTATGTACCTTGCAAAAGTGCTGACTTAGATCTCGTACAATGGCAAAACAGTCTGGCTGCTGGCATTTGTAAAAGCATTTACCTGCTGGAGGTTCTGTCAGGAGTGACTGCCTCCCATAGTATCATGCCTTTCCTGGTGTCATGTGGTGTACCTCCCGGAGGTGCCTTGGTAGATGCTTAATTCTTATTCCACAGTTTGTGCAGGTATGAAAAGGTCTCACTGTCTTGCTTGGTGTCCCCAGAGAGGCATCTGTAAAAGAGGGACACAATATTAGTAGTGCTGGAAAACATGAAGCTGGGTCTAGATGACCGAGGCAGTGAGAGTAGCAGGTCTCCCCAGGCTGAGTCCACTGGGTCTAGGTAAGATATATGCTTTGGGCCCCTGGGTAACAACTAAGCCTATGGGAGTCGCTACCATGGGGGAGTATGAGGGAAGAGAGGGCCATCCTCCCTGTGTGTTTGGGACTCCTAGGCCCAAGGGAATTGGTTAAAGCAGGCCCTGGAAGTTTTAGGGGGACATGCCAGCAGCTCTGCCCAGGCTGAATGCACTGAGTTCTGGGTAAGATATATGCTTTGGGCCCCTGGGTAACAACTAAGACTATGGAAATCTCTACCCTGGAGGGAGCATCATGGAAGTCAGGGCCTTCTTCCCTCTGGGTTTGGGGCTGCTAGGCCAAAGGGAATTGGTTAAAACAGGCCCTAGAAGTTTTAGGGGGACAAGCCAGCAACTGTCCCCAGGCTGAATGCATTGAGTGCTGAGTAAAATATATGCTTTGGGTCCCTGGGTAACAACTAAGCCTATGGGAGTCTCTGCTCTGGGGGACATGATGGAAGTCAGGACCATCATCCCTGTGAGTTTGGGACTCCTAGGCCCAGGGGAAGTGGTTGAAGCTGGGTCTGGAAGTCACATGGGGGCAGGCAGCAGCTTTACCCAAACTGAGTGCACTAAGTCTTGGATATGCCTTGCACCTCAGCCCCCCATCTGACATTCTGGCAGAGCAGATGGCTGCTTTACCCCAGTGTGATGAGATGGCCCTAATATTTCCAGAGCAGATAGCTAACTCCTTGCAGTCAGACCAGAGGGTCCTAATATTTCCAGACCAGATGTCTCTAATATTTCCAGACCAGATGGTTACGTCCCTGCAGTCAGATCAGATGGCCATAATTCCTACTTGCTGGGATTTCTCTAAATAACTGTGGTTGGGCTTAATAGTCATTACCGGAGTTTCTTGAAGGCCTAGCCAGGCTGTGGTGCAAATTCCTGAGCATGGCTTGAAGCTGAGCCTAGAAGTCACAAGGGGACATGACAGCAGGTCTGTCCAGGCTGAGAGCACTGAGCCCTGGGTAAGATATATGCTTTGGGCCCCTGGGTAACAACTAAGTCTATGGGAGTCTCTACCATGGGGGAGCATGGGGGTAGTGAGAGCCATCATCCCTGTGAGTTTGGGACACCTAGGCCCAAAGGAATTGGTTAAAACATGGCCTGGAAGTTTTAGGGGGACAAGCCAGCAGCTCTTCCCAGGCTGAATGCACTGAGTTCTGGGTAAGATGTATGCTTTGGGCCCCTTGGTAACAACTAAGCCTATGAAAATCTCTACCCTGGGGGGAGCATCATGGAAGTCAGGGCCTATTTCCCTGTGGTTTGGGGCTGCTAGGCCAAAGGGAATTGGTTAAAACAGGCCCTGGACATTTTAGGGGGACATGCCAGCAGCTGTGCCCAGGCTGAATGCACTGACTTCTGGGTAAGATGTATTCTTTCGTTCCCTGGGTAACAACTAAGCCTATGGGAGTCTCTACCCTGTGGTAGTGTGAGGGATGTCAGGGCCATCACCCCTGTGAGTTTGGGGCTGCTAGGCCCAAGGGATTGGTTAAAACAGGCCCTGGAAGTTTTAGGGGGGCATGCCAGCAGCTCTACCCAGGCTGAATGCATTGAGTGCTGGGTAAGATATATGCTTTGTCCCCTGGGTAACAACTAATCCTATGGCAATCTCTACCCTGGGGGAGCATGAGGGATGTCAGGACCATCACTCCTTTAGAGTTGGAGCTGATACGCCCAAGGGAAGTGGTTAAAACAGGCCCTGAAAGTTTTAGGGGGACACGCCAGCAGCTCTGCTCAGGCTGAATGCATGGAGTTCTGGGTAGTAGTAGTATAATTAGTAGTATAAAATGTTATTCAAACTGCATGAGTAGGATAGCTGTTACATACTCCATTGAGCGAAGCTCATTTCAAAGGAGGTCCTTATACAATGATAAATAGTTACAGTTACACTATAACATGACAAAATATAAATATGCATTATACAATATAAATAGACAATGCAGAGGACACAAACCTACCCATACCATCCAATATCATAGCATAAAATAAACCATCCTTACGTGCAAATTTATCACCACCTTCAACACCAGACATTGTACATTTAAGCAGTTACTGTTTTTAAAAGGGAGTAAACCCTCATGTCAGTTCTTCAGCACAGCATGCTGAAGAAACATTCAATTTATCTTGGTACCATTGCTTTATACAGCCCAGCTTAATAGGTTGATTTATGTGGCGCACTGTAATAGGTAATGAATTCCAAATGAATGAATGAAGGAGAAGAATCAGCATTTATATAGCGCTTTTCATACATCCAAAGCGCTTTACAAGCAATGCTAGACTGGTAGTGAAGTGACTGAATGTGTGGTGGCGGCCATATCGCACATCATCACCCACACAGCCTGGATAATTGCATGAACCGCTTTATGGGAAGGGGAATGTTGGCCAGGACACCAGGAATGTTCCCTACTCTTTGCGAAGAGTGCCCTGGGTTCTTTTACTTCCACCTGGACACCCTGGCCCCCTATGCCAAACAGCAGATTTCCCCATGTTAGTATTGCATCTGGGAACAACATATTCCAAGCCAGATGCTGACCTCAAGTTTGATTTAATATCCCTGATGGAGTATAAGGTTAACAAATATTGTGGTATTTTTTGTCTATATACTTTATACGTTAGAGTAAGAATATGCCAGTATCTCCTGTCTTGTAATCTCATCCACTGCACAGATCTGTAAAGGATACAGTGATGTATCTCTCTGGGTACACCAAGAATAAAGTGGGCCATCCTGTTGTATATAACATCCAATCTAACAAGTGCCCCCGATGCCCCTGCATAAAAGATGTCTCCATAGTCACAGACCAGAAGTAGCATACTATCAACCACTCTCAGTGTGGAAAGATACTGCCTAAATGTATACAGCAGTCCCAGTTTGTTTTCCAGATTTTTACTCAAGGCCTAATATGTGGTCTCCAGTTCAATTTTTCATCCATTATTACTCCAAGATATTTATATCTATCAACTTGCTGAATGAATATACCGTCTAGGGAAGTTATTACAAAATTATTTGGATCACATATAGTTTTTGTAAACAAAATCCAATTGGTTTTCCTGACATTCAGACACAGACTATGGTCCAGCAAGAAGACTTGCAAAGTGTTAAATGCAGTTTGGAGCTTTATTTGTATTGTTTTGGGATCTATCCCCTCGAAATATATAACTGTGTCATCTGTATACACATGGCAATGAATGCCCTAATCATTAAATTCTAAGTTATTTATATAGATATTGAAGAGGAGGGGACCTAATATTGACCCGTGAGGGACTCCAGTTTTAATTCTGGCATGTTCAGATCTAAAAGGACCCATTTCTACTAACTGTTCCCTATCAAGAAGATATGTTGTAAACCACTTTAACTCATTCCCTCGTACTCCAATATCATGAAGTCTGGACAGGAGAATGCCAAGGTGCAAGGTGTCAAATGCTTTAGATAAGTCTACAAATAATGCACCCACAGGCATTCTCCTGTTCAGACTGCCATGGAGGTCACCCACCACTTTAGCCAGAGCCATTTGTGTGCAATGGAGAGATCTAAACCCTGACTGGTAAGGGTTCATCAACCCATTTTCTTCCAGAAAATGAGTTAGCTGAGTAGCCACCAATCTTTCAAATGCTTTAGAGACTACCGAGATGAGAGGGATGGGACAATAGTTATTAATATCATTTCGAGATCCTCCCTTGTGAACAGGCAATATCTTAGCTATTTTCCACCTCGTGAGGACTTTACCCATGTCGAGAGAGACATTAAATATATAGGTCATGGGGTATGCAATAAATGGGGCAGCATACCTCAATAATCTGGTATCTATATTATCGAAGCCCATAGCCTTTTTAACATCCAACTTCAGTAAAGCCTTTCTGATTTCATGAGCCTCTGTCTTTTTCAATTTAAATTTATGCTCTGTGATCTTTTCCAAGCAAATATTCTTTTTCTGTAATTCAATTACTGGATCGATATCGACCGATTTATTATTCAGAGTCTTTGTACCAACCTCTGAGAAAAATTCATTTACTGCCAAGCTACTTAGTGGAACCAGATCACCCTTTATATCTATTGTATCAATTAATTCCTTGTTTGATTTTCCCATTAATTTGGTCAATGTTTTCCAAAAAATTTTCTGATTTTGGATTTTATTTTGATCCAAGAAAGAGGTATAGAAAGAATATTTAGGCTCAGATATTCAAACTGAGCCAGGCTGTGGCGCTAGCTTGGGCACAGCGCAACTTGGCTGTGCAGGGGTGTGGACTGGGCAATATTCAAAGGAGCTGTGCCATGGCACAGCATCGTTGAATATCGCATGCTGGCCACCCGCAGTGTGCATGGCGCAGTGGCACTGTGCCAGCACAAGTGGCCAGAGTGGAGCATGGGGATGCGCTAGCACAAGTTCCATTGCACTATGCACAGCAACTGCGATATTCAAAAGTGCACATGCAAATGGGGCCATAATGTATGCAAGGTGCAAATGGGGCCATTTGCATGTCATTATGGCCCCATTTGCATGCAGGTTCGCTGATCCCGACGACTTGCGCCTGGCCTGCCAGGCAGCAGCCATCGGGACGGCGCCCTGCAGCCGGCAATGTGCTCCACAGCCTGATCGCGGGCTGCAGTAAAAAGGGAAATCAGAAATCCCTGGTGGTCCAGTGGACCTGCCCGCCTGATCACGGCTACGTTACATAAGTAAGAATCCCAATATCCTGGTGGTCCAGTGGACCTGCCCGCCCGGATGTGGGTTAAGAAAATAATATCCCCAAACTCCCTGGTGGTCAGTGGACCCACTGTCCACCGTAATGGGCGTCGTTAAAAGAAGAAATATGTCAATATCCTGGTGGTCAATGGACGCTGTCTGCCGATCATGGGCATTTGTAATAAAGAAATAAATAATACCAATATCCCTGGTGGTCTAGCGGTACTTCCCCTCCCCACCTGCCCACTGGGCCCCACTGCCCCTCCCCACCTGGTCAGCGGTGGGTGACAGCCCACCACCTGCTGCTTGCCGCCACTAACTGACACCGTCGGTAGGGCTGTATGCCCATTGGTCCTAGCGTGAGCCAATGGGTGTGCAACCATAACCGACTACATTCCAGATATGTGAATGCGCAGCCCTTTTAAATATCTGGATATTAGTTTTCTGATTAATTTATTTATTTCTCACATATCTAGAATGTGTAATGCAGTGCAGGCTGCACGCCCATTGGCTCACACTGTCGGACCAATGGGCGTGACAGCCTTGTCGACGGTGTTGCCGGCGGGCGGCGGGTGGCAGGCGGGTGAGGTGCTGCCCACCGGCTGACTGGGGAAGTGGGGTGGTGGGTTCAGTGGGTGGGTGGGAGGGGTACCGCTAGACCACCAGGGATATTGGTATTATTATTTTTTATTACAAATGCCCGCGATCGGGCAGACAGCGGTCCACTGGACCATCAGGGATATTGGACATATCTCTTCTTTTATTTCTACAAATGCCCGCTATCGGGCATGGAGGGTGCCACCAGGTGCAGCCGGAGCTCGGGTGGCCACCCACAGGTGGCAGCTGCCGTGTTGCGCCCTGCAGTGTGGCAGCTCACCTGTGGGTGGCCATCAGTTGTTCCTTTTTTTTTTGGATCAACTTTGTGCTGGCGCAGGTAGGGGTTGTGCATGCATGGCTCTGCACATCCTGGGCTGAATATCGGGCTGTGCAGAGTATGCATGGGCCGCCCCGACCTCGCGCTCGTTACATTACTGATGTGCTCCGGCGTAGCCGGGATTTGTGCGCCGTATTCTTCCTTTTTGAATATCATAAGCGCAAGATCAGTGGGTTGTGCATAGACAACACCAGCCAGCCATGCGCAACCCTTTTGAATATCTGGGCCTTAGTTTTTCTGATTAATTTATTTATTTATTATATGCCTGTTATAGTCCCAATCCGAGTTAGTACCAGTGATTTTGGCCTTATGCCAGCTAGCATCTCTCTCTTTTTTTTTTTTTATTTATGTAGGGCAGAATTATACCACATATTGTTGTTAGCTCTATTTTTTTCTTGTTTGTAATGGAGTGTGTTTATTACAAATTTGTATGAATTCCTCCTGGAAAAATCTCCAGTCATCTGAGGCCATTGGTATTTCCAATTTGTTCCAATCTGCTGTTTCAACATCCTTCATAAAGTGAACATAATTTAAATTCTTAAAAATTCTCAACTACACAGTCTGAACCCGTCGGGATATTTTTAGATGTTTGCATAAAGCAAATATTACCTGATGGTCTGAGAAGGCGTCGGGCAATATGCCACTATGGAGTACTCAGATGGCCGATTTGTGAAAATAAGATCTAATAAGGAGGAGTTATAAGCATTTTTGCAATTTATCCTGGTGGGGTCAAACAATAATTGAGTCAATTGGAGCTATTCCTTGAACTCAATTAAACTATTAGTTGGTTCCACCTGGAACCAATTAAAATTAAAATCTCATGTAGCAAATAACTCATGAGTTTGTTTAATACTCCCCCAAAACTTTTGTAGACGTAGAAAAATACTATTTTCTAATTTTTGGGGGTTGTATATTCCAGTAATTTACGGCGGTTTGCTATAGGGAATTTGTGCCTCAATAAACACTGCCTCCAGACCTTTATCCAGTGATTCACACTTAATTTCCCTAGTGTCCAGGAGTGAGTTAACATACATCAAAAGCCCTCCATCTTTTTTGTTTCTATCTTTTTTTGCAAAACTGGTACCCGTCTACTTGTAGGCCAGCATCCTTGACTTTTTTATTAAGCCAGCTTTCTGAGATGATGGTAATGTCAGGATTGTATTTCCCTATCTAGTCCTTGATCATGTCAAGTTTGTTGCAAACACTACAAGCATTAAAATGAACAATGCTTAGGGCCTTCCTACTTAATATTTCTGCGTTAATGAAGTTAGCTGAGCCGGCATTAAGGTGGGTCTCCCCTGGGCCGGGGTTTGGATGGATGTCCCCACATTGCAAAAGAATCAAAATTGAAATAAATTTAAATAGAGAACACATTTTCCTTTTCATCCTAAAGTGAGACAGTTTACATAATACTATATTCCAGATCCCCCCGTATAAATATTTCAACAAATCCCTATATATATATATATGTATATGTATATGTATATCTATATATATCTATATACAGTATATATATACATATATATGGTACGACTCAGCCAATGGGAGTCTCTACCCTGGGGAGCATGAGGGATGTCAGGGCCATCACCCCTATAAGTTTGGAGCTGCTAGAGCTAAGGGAATTGGTTAAAACAGGCCCTGGACATTTTAGGGGGACGTGCCAGCAGCTGTTCCCAGGCAGAAGACACTGAGTGCTGGGTAAGATATATGCTTTGGTCCCCTGGTTAACAACTCAGCCTATGGGAATCTCCACCATAGAGGAGCATGAGAGATGTCAGGGCCATCACCAATGTATGTTTGGGGCTGCTAGGCCCAAGGGAATTGGTTAAAACAGGCCCTGGAAATTTTAGGGGGACATGCCAACAGCTCAACCCAGGCTGAATGCACTGAATGCTGGGTAAGATATATGCTTTGGGTCCCTGGGTAACAAAAGATTCTATGG
This sequence comes from Neoceratodus forsteri, assembly GCA_016271365.2. NCBI lineage: Eukaryota > Metazoa > Chordata > Ceratodontiformes > Ceratodontidae > Neoceratodus > Neoceratodus forsteri. Next base: position 956,717,509 of record CM028130.1, on the reverse strand, counting down.
AAGTTTCTACCCTGGAAGAGCTTGATGGTAGTCATGGCCATCAACCCTGTGAACTTGGAGCCACTAGACCAAATAGAATTGGTTAAAAGAGACCCTGGAAGTTTTAGGGGGACATGACAGCAGCTCTCCCCAGGCTGAAAGCACTGAGTGCTGAGTAAGAAATATGCTTTGGGCCCCTGGTTAGCATCTCAGCCTATGAGAGTCTCTATGATTGAAGAAGCTTGAAGGAAGTCAGGGCCATCACCCCTGTAAGTTTGAAGCTGCTAGGCCCAAGGGATTGGTTAAAACAGACCCTGGAAGTTTTAGGGGGAGAAGCCCCCAGCTCTACCCAGGCTGCAAGCACTGAGTGCTGGGTAAGATATATGCTTTGGGTCCCTGGTTAACTACTCAACCTATGGGAGTCTTTACCCTGGAGCAGCATGAGGGATGTCAAGGCCATCACCCCTGTAAGTGTGGATCTGCTAGGCTGAAGGGAATTTTTTAAAACATGCCCTGGAAGTTTTAGGTGGACTTGCCAGTAGCTCTACACAGGCTGAATGCACTGAGTGCTGTGTAAGATATATGGTTTGAGCCCCTGGTTAACAACTCAGCCTATGGGAGTGTCTACCCTGGGGAGCATGAAGGATATCAGTGCCAACACCCCTGTAAGTTTGGATCTGCTGGGCCTAAGGGAACTGGTTAAAACAGGCCCTAGAAGTTTTAGGTGGACATGCCAGCTGCTCTACACAGCCTGAATGCACTGAGTGCTGGGTAAGATATATGCTTTGGGCTCCTTTTTAACAACTCAGCCTATGGGAGTCTGTACATTGGAGGAGCTTGAGGGAAGGCATGGCTATCACCACTATATGTTTGGAGTTGCTAGGCCTAAGGGAATTGGTTAAAACAAGCCCTGGAAGTTTCAGGGGGACATGCCAGCAGCTCTCCCCAAGCTGAATGCACTGAGTGCTGGGTAAGTTATATGCTTTGGGCCCCTGGTTAGCATCTCAGCCTATGGGAGTCTCTATGCTGGGGGAGCTTGAAGGAAGTCAGGGCCATCACCTCTGTAAGTTTGAAGCTGCTAGGCCCAAGGGACTGGTTAAAACAGGCCCTGGAAGTTTTGGGGGGACATGCCAGCAGCTCTCCCCAGGGTGAATGCACGGAGTGCTGGGTAAGACATATGTTATCAGCCCCTGGTTAACCTCTCAGCCTATGGGAGTCTCTACACTGAGAGAGCTTGAGGGACAGCAGGGCCATCACCCCTGTAAGTTTGGAGCTGCTAGGCCCAAGGGATTGGTTAAAACAGGCCCTGGAAGTTTTAGGGGGACATGCCAGGAGCAGTCACCAAGCAGAATGCACTGCATGCTGGGTAAGATATATGCTTTGTGCTCCTGGTTAACAACTGAGCCAATGGCAGTCTCTACCCTAGGGGAGCTTGAAAGAAGTCAGGTCCATCACCACTGTATGTTTGGAGCTGCTAGGCCCAAGGGATTGGTTAAAACAGGCCCTGGAAGTTTTAAGGGGACAAGCCCGCAGCTCTACACAGGCTGAAAGCACTAAGTGCTGGGTAAGATATATACTTTTGGCTCCCTGAGTAACAACTCAGCCTATAGGAGTCTCTACCCTGGGGAGCATGAGGGATATCAGTGCCATTGTCCCTGTAGGTGTGGAACTGCTAGGCCCAAGGGAATTGGTTACAACAGACCCTGGAAATTTTAGGGGGACATGCCAGCAGGTCTACCCAGGCTGAATGCACTGAGTGCTGGGTAAGATATATGCTTTGGGTCCCCGGGTAACAACAAAGCCTACGGGAGATTCTACCCTGGGGGAGCCTGAGGGAAGTCGGGTCCATCACCCCTTTGAGTCTGGAGCTCCTATGCCAAAGAGAATTGGTTAGAAGAGATCCTGGAAATTTTAGGGGGACTTGCCGGCAGGTCTAACCAGGCTGAATGCACTGAGTGCTGGGTAAGACATATGCTTTGGTCCCCTGGTTAACAACTCAACCTATGGGAGTCTCTGACCTGGGGGAGCATTAAGGATGCCAGGGCCATCACCCCTATAAGTTTGGAGGTGCTAGGCCCAAGGGAATTGGTTAAAACAGGCCCTGGAAGTTTTAGGGGGACATGCCAGCAGCTATCCCCAGGCTGAATGCACTGAGTGCTGTGTAAGATACCGTATATGCTTTGGGCACCTGAGTTACAACTTAGCCTATGGAAATCTCTACCCTCAGGAAGCATGAGGGATGTTAGGGCCATCTTTCCTGTAAGGCTGGATCTGCTAGGCCCAAGGGAATTGGTTAAAATAGGCCCTGGAAATTTTAGGGGGACATACCAGCAGCTCTACTGAGGCTGAATGCACAGAGTGCTGGGTAAGATATATGCTTCGGGCTCCTGGGTGACAACTCAGCCTATGGGAGTCTCTACCCTGATGAAGCTTGAGGGAAGTCAGGGCCATCACTCATGTATGTTTGGAGATGCTAAGCCCAAGGGAATTGGTTAAAACAGGCCCTGGAACTTTTAGGGGGACATGCCAACAGCTGTCCCCAGGCTGAATGCACTGAGTGCTGCGTAAGATATAGGCTTTGGGTCCCTGGGTAACAACAAAGCATATAGGAGTCTCTACCCTGTGGGAACTTGAGAGAAGTCAGGGCTATCACCCCTGTGGGTTTGGAGCTGCTTGGCCAAAGAGAATTGGTTAAAACAGACCCTGTAAGTTTTGTGGCGAGATGCCAGCAGCTTTACCCAGTGCTGTGTAAGTTATATGCTTTGGGCCCCTGGTTAACAAGTCAACCTATGGGTGTCTCTACCCTGGGAGAGCATGAGGGATGTCAGGGCCATCACCCCTGTTTGTTTGGAGCTGCTAGGCCCAAGGGAATTGGTTAAAACAGACCCCGGAGGTTTCTGGGTGGACATGCCAGCCACTGTCCCCAGGCTGAATGCACTGAGTGCTGTGTAAGATATAGGCTTTGGGTCCCTGGGTAACAACAAAGTCTAAGAGAATGTCTACCCTGGGGGATCTTGAGGAAGGCAGGGCCATCACCCCTGTAAGTTTGGAGCTGTTAGGCCAAAAAGAATTGGTTACAACAGACCCTGTAAGTTTTATGGGGAGATGCCAGCAGCTTTACCCAGGCTGAATGCAGTGAGTGCTGGGTAAGATATAGGCCTAGATATTCAAAAGGGTTGCGCATGGGGCAACAGTGTTGCCCCATGCACAACCCACTGATGCACCCTGGTGCAATATTCAAAAGGGAAAAATGCGTGGCACAAATCCCGATGCGCCAGAGCACATCAGTAATGTACGCAGGCACAGGTAGGGGGGGCGTGCCCATGCATAACCTGCACAGAGCCGGATATTCAGCCAGGGATGTGCAGAGCCATGCATGTGCAACCCCTACCTGTGCCAGCACAAAGTTAAGCCAAAAAAAAAAAGGAACAACTGATGGCCACCCACAGGTGAGCTGCCGCATTGCAGGGCGCAACACGGCAGCTGCCTCCTGTGGGTGACCACCCGAGTTCCGGCTACACCTGGTGGCGCCCCCCCATGCCCAATCACGGGCATCTGTAAAAACTAAAGACTTCCAATATCCCTGGTGGTCCAGTGGACCCCTATCTGCCCGATCGCGGGCATTTGTATAAAATAGAATAAGTAGTCCTATATCCCTGGTGGTCCAGTGGACCGCGCTCTGCCCGATCTTGGGCATCTGTGAAAAAAAAAAAGTCCTATATCCCTGGTGGTCCAGTGGACTGCTCTCTGCCCAATTGCGGGCATCTGTAAAAAAAAAAAAGTCCTATATCGCTGGTGGTCTAGGTACCCCTCCTACCTGCCACTGAGCCCTGCCTCCCCCAGTCAGCTGGCAGCGGCAGCACCCACCCGCCTGCTACCGCCGCCTGACACGCCGGTGGGGCTGCCGCCCATTGGTTCACAGCCTGAGCCAATGGGCGTGCAGCCTCATCATTATACATTCCAGATATGTGAATGATTCATTCACATATCTGAATGTGTAGTATGGTGTAGCACATCCATTGGCTCACACTGTGAACCAATGGGCGGCAGCCCTACCGAGGTGTCAGTCGGCGGGCAGCGGGCGGCAGGCGGGTGGGTGCTGCCGCCCGCTGGCTTGATCGGGGAGCGGAGTGGGGGCCCAGTGGGCGTTGGGGAGGGGGGTACCCTAGACCACCAGGGATATAGGACGCTTTTTTTTACAGATGCCCGCCGATCGAGCAGAGAGCGGTCCACTGGACCACCAGGATATAGGACGACTTATTCAAGTTTATACAAATGCCCGCGATCGGGCAGATAGAGGTCCACTGGACCACCAGGGATATTAGACGGGGATCTTTTTTTAAACAAATGCCCGCGATCAGGCTGCAGGGGGCGTCGGTCCCCGACGACTGCTGCCTGGCAGGGTGCCAGGTGCAAGTCGTCGGGGATCAGCGCACCTGCATGCAAATGGGGCCATAATGACATGCAAATGGCCCCATGTGTGCCTTGCATACATTATGGCCCCATTTGCATGTCAACTTTTGAACATCGTGGTTGCTGTGCATGGCGCAATGGAACTTGCGCTAGTGCATCTCCATGCTCCACTCTGGCCACTTGCGCTGGCGCAGTGCCACTGTACCATGCACACTGGGGGTGGCCAGGGTGCGATATTCAAAGCTGCTGAGCCATGGCGCAGCTCCTTTGAATATCGCTTAGTCCACACCCCTGCGCAGCAAAATTGAGCTGCGCCCAAGCTTGTGCCACAGCCGGGCGCAGTTTGAATATCTGGGCCAAATTCTTTAGGCCCCTGGGTAACAACAAAGCCTATGGGAGTCTCTGCCCCGGGGGAGCATAATGGAAGTCAGGGGCATCGCCACTGTGTTGTGGGACTGCTAGGTCCAAGAGAATTTGTTAAAGCAGCACCAGGATGTTTTAAGGGGACATGCTGGCAGGTCTTCCCACTAGAAAGAGCACTGATCCTGGGTAAGAGTTCTACCTCAGCCCGTGGTTTTCAGCCATGCCTATTGGAATCTCCAAACTGAGGGAGCATCATGGAAGTTACATTGAAGAACATTGTCCATACTGTCTTGTTGTAATTGTACTGTCATGACTGACGTGGAGCCTTTGCAAAGGAGTCCTTGACTCAAAGGTTGTAATTCCGAAATTTTCAATAAAAAAATAAATAAATAAATAAATAAAACCGTCTTACCTGTTGTGTCTTCCTGTGTACATGTTATTTCATGTTCTGATTCCATGCCAACTGTGTAGCAAGTTGAGGCCTTGTTTCCCTGAAAAACTTCCAGCAACTAGTGTTTTACTGTCAGTTCTGAAAAAGTGAGCTGCGTTCCCATGAGCCCCTGGTCTTGTACCTGCTGGTTCCATGACCTCTTTATACCATAGAGGGGGAGGGTCAGGCCAGCATCTCTTCCCAGGCTCGGTGCACTGAATTCTGGGTAAGCACTGAACCTCAGCAGGAGTATAGCCAGAAATTTCCATTTTAAACACACAGACTCTCTGCTCCCCCATTAAAAATTAAATGAACACTTCCTCTCTAAATGTTGCCCCCATAACAAAAAAATTGTATGGTTGCTGGATGACTCTTCTAATCTCTAAACACGCAGTACACATATCTATCCCCTTAACAACAGAAGTTTAAACAGAGACTCAGTGGCCTCAAAACTCAGTGGCCTACGCCAACTTAAATTGTACAGATTAGAATGATAATGTTAACAAAAAGATACAGTGGTAGCCAGAGACATTGCCAGCTATTTCCAGATATTTCGCGAAATTTCTGAAGAGTTTCTCTCTACTGACCCTACTGTGGAAATGCAGAAAGCAGGAGATATTTCTGGAAATATCACAGAAATTTCGGGAAATAACTGGCAGTGTCTGTGGCTGCTACTGTATATGATTTGTCACAGCAAAACTACACAAATGTGTACAGTATGTATGCCTGCCTACACCCTTGAACCTCAGGCCCCCTGCGAAGTATCATGGTGTCAGGGCTATTTTCCCTGTGAGAGTGGGGCTCCTAGACCCCCAGGAAGTGGTTGAAGCAGAGCCTGGAAGTGAGAGGGGTTCTGGACAAAATGATTCCAATACTGGTAACCTAGACGGTGAGTGCCAGTGTCTCTGAATCAGGTGCCCAGAGAGGCCAGCCATGTTGGAACCCTTGTCCTTGTACTGTGTCACATAGTTTATATAGTGCACCTGTAGCAAAGAATGTCTATCCAGGTTTTCCACTTTAAAAATGGGTGTCAAGTACTTTTTTTTGTGTCCAAGACCTTGAGGACTATGGCCCTGACCTGATTCCCATTTGCAGGTAATGCACAGCATCATGTCAGCCTCTGTTGGCAGGTGGTGCCCACAGTGGTATGGACATGGGACTGTGCTGATGCATGCATGAACCCTGTAGGGGGTGGGCCCAGTCTGTGCTGACCACAACAGACCATAATGCGGCATAGAGTACTGCATACGATGTCCGATATGGATGGCATGCCACCATTCACACTGAACAGTGGTAGGCACAACCACACCCCTGATATTAAACAACAACCATATTGACACACACTCACATGGTGTACATACCTGGGCATGGCACCATGCCCTGCTCCACCATGGCACGGAGGCAGTCAAACCATGCCCTAGCCCATCGTCCTAGGTCCCCAAAAGTGTGTTGACACTGTTCTGCTGTTTGTGGTATGCCAGTCCACCTGCTGAGGTGACAGGCAATGTCAGCCCACACCACTGATCTTGCCCCCTCCAGTTCCTCCTGGTCAAAGAGCAAACCCTCCCTGGGGACCACCACATCCACCAAGTTTGCCAGCTCCTCCTCCTCCTCTCACCTCTGGGTGCGCTGGCTGGTGGGCACACATCATGTAGCACATGCCATCTTGCTGGTTGTAGCTGCAGGCTTTAAACACAGGCCACGTTCTTGCAGGCCTCACTCCTGCATCCGTAGTGTGAAAGGGCTCATGTGGTCATCCGTGCACTGCTGGCATGTGTGCCATTGCAATGCATGATAGGGCTTCAATGGCACATTACCAGGCATGCGCAGTAGTGTCTTGTCACATGGCAAACTAAGGTTGTGCCCCCTGCAACCACGCATGCATTGCAGCCGTGTGGCGCCATCTTGTGAAGGGCACTCACTGCCATGGCCCCAGCCATCCATACCGCGCACTTCAAGGCTCATGCGCCGCAGACCCCTATCGCACATGTGTGCCATGTGATCACGTCAACGCGATACAACACCTCTGTCATCACTGATGTATGCCATGTGTGTCCCTCACAATGCAGAGATATGTGGCGTCTATCATGCTTCTGCCTGTGTAAATGTACCATGGCATTCGGCGGAGCAAACTGAAATGCGGGATAACAGATGACATGTGCACGGCGCATCTTTGCAATATTCAGCCAGGATATGCAAATAGCCTTATTGCACAGTCTGTGCCCATGCGACACATTTGCATCTCATTACCGGAATGTATTCATCTCATTTGCATGCCCATTGCTCTAAGAGTAGGCCTACACCACCGCTCTGCCCAGGTGACCGAGAGGTCCTGGAGCCTTGAATGTAGGATTTCTGTCATGTTTCTGTGTGTCTGTACTTGTTCTATGCATGGTTATTTTTTTAACATGTCAATGTTGTTTAACTGTGACTTTCCCTATCTGTCTGTTCCACAAGCACCAGTATGGTTTCTGGAAGACGATAATGTCCTAACTTTATGAAAGATGAGCTTAAAGCCCTCACTGAGGCTTACAAGTTGCTCAAGGAGCTCCTCAGTCATAGGTGTGGGACACCATAGGTCCAGGAACAGGACTGGAGGGAGGTTGCAGAGTGGTGAATGCACAGGGGGAATACAATTGCACTTCCCAGGAGTGCATTAAGCAGATTGGTGGCATCCAGCAGCATTGCAAGGAGCTACTGGCCAAGCCCCAATGCCCATGCTTCCCATTGGGCAACCGGTGGTGGACCCTCCACAGCTCCTGTCATGACACCGCAGGAGTCACTCATTGCCACAACCCTCAGTTATGTGGCTGTGGAAGGCGTTCCCAGTGGGGGATCTGAAGCAAGTGGTTGACTGTCGCTGCTCTGTAAGTATGCCTGTTACAGGTCATGTCTGGTCCTGCATGTGGCGTTGAATGTCTGTGTGTGGCATGTTTTCCATTATGTGTAGCACTGTGTGGCCACAGAGCAGTGGCCACTGTATGGGTGTGCATGCCATTCCATCTATGTGCATCCTAGCATGTCTGCCATGTGTCCTGCTCACATTGTCATGCTAATGTGTCTTCCCACCTGCATTCCTGTTACATGCATGTGCACCTACCTGTGTATTTTACAGTAATGTTGCCATGGCCATGCATCCCTAACCATGCCCTCCCCTTTTGTTTCCACCATCACATCTTGAGACTAGTGGAGTTTCACAGGTACAGCTGCACACACAGTATGGCATCATACCTGTGGCCATGGCGATGGCCAGTGTGGTGCCCAACGCTGTGGACCCACACACATGGAGGGGTGGAAGGTGATGATGATAAAACCATCTTCCTGACAGCCGAGGCACTCCTCACAGCTCCGGATGTGCTTGCCTCAGACACTGAAGATGATGATATCACACAAATCGACAGTGTCATCCCTGACACCACCCCCATGTGGCTTGGATGGATTCCCCATACGCTGCACATGCCACCAGCAGCCATCCATGGCCAGCCCATGCGCAGCAGGTGGGCCACCACTTGCAGTCGGCCACAGTACAGTTAGTGGGCATTATGTTGCAGCCTGCTGAGGAGCAGATGAACAGCACAGATGCCCAGCGATGGGGAACATGTGACCAGTCACAGCCTAATCAGCTGCGTGTTCAGGCAGCCCCCGAGCACATTATGGATGCACATGTCACATACTCACCTCACCAGAGGCCAGCCATGGGGCAGCCAGATGCTGTGGGGGTCACATGGCTGCCCCCCACTGGTTTGGCATCCTCCCCCATGCAATGACACATGGCCCTGGATGATAAGCTGCCGGAACACACAAGGCTACTGAAGGCCTCTGTGGAGAGCCAGATGGAACTCTATGGTGCTGTGCAGGGGTTGGGGGGCACAGTTACAAGTCCATGAGGAGTGGGCTTCTGTCTGCCATGCAGAGATCATGGGATCTATTCACCTGTTACACACTGACATCACTGCAGGCTTCTCCAGTGTTGTGGAGGCTATATGGGAGGGTGCTGAAGCATTGTCTACATGTGGGTGCCATACCACACACTGCGTAGTATGCAGCAACATCAGCACCCCCCAAACACCACACAGCAGCCGCATTGCCTGTGACACCCCGTCCCCTGCCCTTGGACCCTCACCCACCCCTGGCTACAGTGTTCTGTTCTCCACACCCACCTCGACTTGTAGCCATTCATGGTCACATGGGTCGACCCCCTCAGAGGTGGAGGCCTCACCACATTTGGCTCTGGGATCCCCACTGGAGTTGCCCTTGCCTTGTGGGGTAAGAACGTGTACATATCAATGGCGGCTGCATGCGCACACCCTGAGGTGTCTGGGGCCCTTTGGGCCTGCCAGAGATGCCTCATGGCCACTGGTAGGGCACCATCTGCCCTGTAGTGTTTACAGCTGTGTGCTGTCCACACCCTGTGACCACAGTGCCCTGCCTACCCAACCCTGTGGCATTGTCACACTGTTTGGATGGCATCTGGGGCATGGATGAGGGTCATGGTGTGGGAATGGCATGGGCGTGATGACTGCACCTGTAGCTTACCACTGTGAGTGGGTGCCAATGGTCTTCCTCTGACCCATGCCAATCCACTTCAACTATCTCTGTGCATCCTTTGCTTTGTTGTCTCTCCTGTGGACATGTGTGCATGCGGCCTCAGCACACCTGTCTGCACGTCACAATGGGCCGACCGGTTCACACTGTACATTGTCGTGGGGTGCACCGTGCACCCATATATGCTAAGCCTGTGTACATGACTGAAATGTCATGGCTTACTGGATTACTCTCCTTCGGAGTCCAAAATGTTCCTGCAAAATAGTGTCCCTGTGCCACCGTCCCCTCAGGGCCAATCTTGAGTCCCTCCAGTCTTGACGTAGATGCTTACCCTCATCTGGTGGCTCCATGTCCTCTGCACTGTCACTCTCTCAGACCTGGACAACTATTCCACAGTCTATAGCCATGCTGTGTAGCATGCAATAGGCCAGGAATATGCCACAGGCCTTGTCCGGGCCATACTGGAGGGCACCTCCAGACCTGTCCAGGCATCTAAAGCACATCTTCAGCATACCGAACACATGCTCTATGATGTTCCATGTAGCCTTGTGTGCCTCATTGTACCTCTCTTCTGCATCAGATGTGGGCCGTAGTATTGGGAAGAGCATCCATGGCTGGAGGGGGTAAGCACTGTCTCCTGTGTGGAGGAAGGTGATATGTTAGTATACAGTACACGTCCATCTTCCCTCCACCCAATCCTGATCCATCTGCACATTACACCAGGCACTGTGTCACCGTTGCATACTCCCGTGCACCCCTCTGTGGCACTTTCCCAGCTGTTGTATGTCCACTATCACTGTCACTGCAGACTGCATGGTGTTTGGTCTGTGGGGCATGACAAAACTGCAGCCTGGATGTGCCACACAGCACTGTCCCCTTCCAGTGCATCACAGTGCTCTACCCCTCACACATTGTCACAGACCCCTACTGGCTGGCACAACCCCTGTTGCCTGTTGCACACCATCATGTGTACACCCTCCCATGGTAGCATTCCACATCTGTTCAGTGTCAGTTCTATTCTGGTCCCATCTCGGTCTCCTTTCCCCTATCCCATGCGTCACATGGCTGTCAGCCATTGTGGCAATACCATCCTACTGGGCCACCACCTGTACAGCCACCATCACTGCACTATGCAGCTATGTGGGCACCTTGTTTGTGGCCATTTTCCACTCACCCACAAGATGGCCACTGGATAGCTCCCCAGACTCAAAATGGTGGCACAGGGATGACTGATGCCAGATATACACATCATGTGCCCTCCCAGGGTAGTGGGCACAGACATTTGCGATGCACCCTGTGGCATTGCATACCACCTGGCAGTTTATGGAGGGGTACCACTTCCTGTTTATGTATACTTTCTTGTCTTCACCAGGTGCTGCTCTGATGGCCACATGGGTGCAGTCAATGGCCCCTAGCATACCCGATAGGCGTGCAACCCAGTGAAAGTGCTGCATTATTGCTGTCCACTCTGCTGGTGTGCTAGGGAATCAAATGAACTCACTAGCATAGGGCAGCAGAACTGTGTGAGGAGACAGGATGTGGCCTACTGGGTGATACTGGTGGTGTCACCCATCGGTATCTGAAAGGTGCCCGTGGTGAGCAGGCACAGTGCTGCTGTGACCTTGGTCTCCACCGTAATGGCATGACTTCAGTGTGTGGGTTCCTGGAGCTCATCATGGATCAGCTCACAGAGCTGTCTCAGAATTGCCCTGTTGAGATGGTACTGACCCATGATGTCAGTGTCACCGAACTGTTCGAATGTGACATGGGGCCGTCACCATCTCTGTAGAGCATGCCGCCTATGGACCCTTCCACAACTGTGCTGCTATTCTTTGCATCTCCTCACATCAGCCATCCCTGTTGCCATGTGGAATGCTAGCCCAAACATTGTTGCTGTAGTGCTGCGGCCTACCTCTGGCTGGCTGACCGATTTAGGACTGCCCCTTTTATTCCTAATTTTGCATGGCCCGTAGTTGGGATGCGCGGGACATGCGCAGCTTATTTTGGCTAAATATACACATGCACAGCATATTCAGGTGCCCGTCTTCTTTTTCTGCACTGCATACATTGTATCTGCACGACTGTGTATTCTGACATGAGAGACGCAGTTCCCACTTTTTCTGAGAAGTGCTGTGCATCTCCATTTTGTGCCATGCATCTCCTTTGAATATGTGGGCCATAGTGTATTAAAAGTGCTCTCTCCAGTTCAGGGATAGTCACAGTTTGTGCTACTATAAAAAATGATTTTGTGTGACAATAGTTTTGAAATGAGATGATGTACTGCATTTATTCAGAGTTCAAAACATGAATGCATTATAACCAGAGTGACTCCTCTTTTATGTACTGTAGTAGTAGTAGTAAAATACTTTATTCATCATCATATCAGTCAGACACTCAGTTGAGCAGAGCTAATTTCAAGTGAGGTCCAATACATTGTGCAAGGTACAAGCAGATGTGTTATTTCCTTAAAAGCTGCATTTATTGTGTAATCTTTGTTAGCTGTATAGTTGCTGAGATATAAAACCATATGCAGGATCCCAAACACAGTACAATTTCCTTGCGCCTGTTTCTATAATGTGTGGTTGATGACTGACTTACAGCACTATGTATATGACATTGTGTCCTCCCCCCAGACACTGTCATGGACACCCATAAGACAGGCTGCAAAGTATCGTATACTGTAAATTTTAATTAATGTGAAGACTTGACCCTTTTTATGGCATTGTAGTACAATATTCTGACATACAGAAAGCTGACAAGCAGTGCAGATCAATTTTCGCAATGTATGTTACATTGAGGGTTTACAACACAAAATGCAATGATATCCCAGCATATGGTAGTTCTCGGGACCACCACATAAATGTGTAGTCAAAAAAAGTGTGGTCAAAAAACGCACTGCGCAGACAATCCAAAAGCGCATGGTCAAAAACCATGCTAATATAAATAAACAAACTCCAAACCACCTACGCTGTTCTGACTATGCGGTTTTCGACTGTGCATTTATTTTTTCGAGGTATTGATGGTATCCAGTAGTTCTCTGTATCCATACCTTGCTGAAATCTGCATGGTCAAATCTCGGAGAGAGAACACCTAATTCACTGACTGAAAGTTTATTAAATTAATCTATTGGGCTTGCTTTGTTGGCATTCTGAACTTATTTCATTAGTTCAATTTATGTTGGGGCTATTCATGATCAGTAACATTTTTATTTTTATTTTATTTTTTAGGATAACCGGGTAAGACCTACTTGGCACAAGTGCCTGTTTTGAGGGGTGACCCTGGAGAACTGGGGTGGTTAAGTGACTTGCTCAGACTCACACAGTATGCAAGTGAAGGCTGTGGGAATCAACCCAGGTCTGTTGGAGGTACCAAGCTCTTTTACATTCTCAATAAATGTTTAGAAATACATTGACCACTAAAATCACTACCATGTCATATGAAATGACAGCCCTTCATGTAAATTACAACATACAGGATAGTTTGTGTCCTGTCTTGTGAGTGCCCATATCATTGTTTGTGATGTGGGGGGGGGGTGAGGTCAGGAACATACTGCTGTAAATAAGCAATAAAGCTCAGTTTTTTGAAGCTGGCAAAAATTACTGTACTGTGTTTGAGACTATTGCAATTTTCTTTTGCACATGCAAGTACAACACACAACAGAGGTGTTCATGAAGGCCAAAGAGAAAAAAAAACACAATAGCAGTACATTCAGAAAAACCAAAACTATTCGTCTGCCTGCTGTGAAAGGTACAAATATCAGTATCACCACATCTGTTTCGACTCCAGTATCATACCCCAGTGAGCTTGGCGTTGTCACGTCTCGCAGCACAGGTCAGGACAAGAGCTCTCTGCAAAGAATTAACCACTCTGTCTCTCTCTGACATTATTTCACAGATAATTTCGCACCTCTTTAATGGTTGCAGGGGAGGTGAGAGGCAGCTGCATCCTGTGTCACTGAGCAGCATTAGCAGGGATTGTGGATGTGCTTATAACTTTTTATTAACAGGTATATCACCACTGCCTAAAGCTTAGTCAAAGAAACTGAGCTTTTAAATATTTTATCCAAAATTTTCTTTCCAGACCATCTTGAGCTGCCTGTTGTGTGGGTACTTCTTTCTTTGTTCTGCCCTCCTACTTAAGTGCTTGAAGTCCAAACGGTGGTGGAGCCTGTCCTGATAGTCGGAGGAGCAGGACGTCCCATGGAGGATGGTTGCTTGGAGGGAAGAGTACCCGGCATCTGAAGTGACATAGGCAGAAGTGGAAAAAATTGATGAAGATGCTAATGATTTAAAGGACCACAGAGACTGCAAAGATAGTGGAGACAAAGGAGATAACTGAGACTGTAAAATTTGCAGCTCTAAAAGAGAGCTCATTCTCTATATCAACTGTACTGTGTCAAAAACTTTTTCTGGAAAACAGAAATAATTATTTTGGCTCCTTCTGAGTGTTGTGTTCAACTCACAGCCGTTGCGGTAAAGAGTGCCTACCGGCACTTAATCAGTCTCATCCCCCCAGTTTGCTAAGTCTGCTTTTGTTTTTTGCCCCATTGAAATGTCTTGCCTTGCTTACTGTAATTGTTTTCTGCCATAGTTTTAATACTTTATTCTCATAGCCCTGACTGTAGTCTGACTTCACCAGTTTCTAGTCTGCTCGTGACTAGTGGGTGTTTTGATTGTTGTGGATATAAGCATACCCTAGAGTATTCTGATCAGCTCCCATATATTTTAAGACTTATGCTTATTTACTATATGAATGAGTTGAACAATTGATTTATTTTTCTTTTGGGTTAAAAGTTTTTGGTAAAGTTCAATGGTGTACCCAACTAAGGGTTAGATATGGCGATCTCATCTGCAGGCTAATACTGTTGATATCCTTTTATTATTGCAGGTCATATACCTATTTTGCATTTTGGTTGTATTTTTATAAAATTGTTGTTATGAGTTTTGATTTTTTAAACAAAGTTTTGCACTGCAGCTGTCACATGATCACCTCCCTGTAACTGTGCAAGCGTGTATGTCCAGAGTCACTGATGCCATTTATCCTTGGAACTGTGTTTGCTGCACCATGGTTTTGATTCTCTCCTCGGGCAGTACAGGAGCTGTTTGATCTGCTTTGTGCTGTGCATTAGCCACTGCAAAACTTCTATTTTCAGGCACCATAAACATGGGCATTTCTTTGTTTATTTTAGGTAAAGTAAACTGTTAGCTTTTATTAAACATTAAGGCTTAATATATAGTTTATACATGTTTCTCCATTTTAAAGAAAATGGGGATAACCTGTTGTTGATGTTCTTAATTGGTTGAGCACTATTTGTTTTTTTTAGTAGTCTGTTTCTCATAGATGGTGTTTATCTGGAAGGAGAGTTGCAACTGTGTTTGTATATTCATATCTGTTCCCTCTGCTTTTCCCCCGGTCCAGTGTGGTTTCAGCACCTTTCTGGAGGAGGAGGTCTTGCTTTACTCCTGCCTGAAGTATGAAAAGAGAGGAAGACATCCCACAGTGGGAGGAAAAAGGGAGAATGGAAAAGAGAGCCTTATCACCCCAGCCATCTACTCGAAGAGTCTGCTCTGTTAAGAGAACCTCATAGAAAGAACAATTATACCTTTTCATGAGATAATGACATTGTGGAATTTTTCCTGACCATTGCACCTTTGTATAATATTTTATCTTATACTATTTTATTCTGGCTTATAACATGGGTTCTGAAAATACTGTCTTCTGGGTCATCCAAACAGGTCACCTGACCATTGATTAATCCCTGAAGTACCCACAGTTGCATGTTTACAGGGCTTTATTTTACTATTTCTTTAGGTAAACCTCTAATGTAATATTACCCATGTTATAAGAGAATTAACCCACTCCAGGGTATGGGTTTATTGAGCAATAATTAATGGGTTCCGTTTTTTTCCTATTGAAAAAGCGTGTATTAAATACCGTAACACCTGAATAGGTGTTACGGCATTCACGCGCCTTTTTCAATTGGAAAATGCTTGAGACGGAATGTAGCTCGAAACTGTCACAAACAGTGTCCCTCGTGAATTCAGTCACCCAAACACTCACCTCCTGAGCTGCTGTGAAAGGACAAGATATTTTCTCTTTTCCCTACTACCTCAAAAAAAAATTAAAACGAAGCTTTCTCGCAACTTTTTTTATCACCGTTTCCCCTTCCCCTGCGGGTTACTAGACTTCACTGCTAAGCAACACCTAGCAACGCCTATAGCAACCTCCAAAAAGCAACCGAGATTGAATCGGACTTTTTTTTCTTTGCTGTTAAAGTTAGTTAAATTCCCACTGTAACACTCTACAACTCCACATTTTACCAAATGAAGAAAACCAGGAGACAAGGCAAAACTGTGTTTCATTCATTTTCATACCTCTCAATGGAAAAACGGAACCCCTTCAATTATATAAAATAAATATAGGTAGTGCATTGACCCCACTACACACTGCTGTTGATGGCTAAGCACCGGGCTTCGCCTTCGGGGTTTATGTGCCATCCAACAACTTGGGTGTGTGTTAAATTGTAAACACACTGCACCCCATACTTTATCCTATATTTAATCCATGCCTGGGTGGTTGAAGTCACCTGTTTCATCTCATGATCCGATCGCAGGGCCCAATGGAAGCGAACTCTCAAAGACCAATATCCCTGGTGGTCCAGTGGACCGAGCTGATCACGGGCATAAGGTCAAGCCCTCCCCAAAGTCCAGCCTCCCTGGTGATCTAGTGGTCCCCACCCGACCCACCCATGGATCCTCACCACCCGTTCATTCATTCACATATCTGGACTGCCTTATGCGGTATGGGCTGCATGCCCATTGGCTCTTGCTCTGAACCAATGGGAGTGCAGCCCTCATCAGCTGTCAGTCAGCGGGCGCGGGCGGCAGGCGGTTGGTGCTGCCGCCCACCAGCTGACGGGGGAGCCGGGTGGTGGAGCTCCATGGGTGGGTGGGGTGGGGGCCACTAGATCACCAGGGATATTGGACTTTGAGGGGTGGGTTTGACCTTATGCCCGCGATCGGGCTTCAGGTCCACTGGACCACCGGAGATATTAGTCTTTGGGGGTTTAAACTACGTTATGCCCGTGATCAGGCTAGTCGGGGGTTTAAACTCACGTTATGCCCGCGATCGGGCTAGTCGGGGGTTTAAACTACATTTTGCCCACGATCGGGCTAGTCGGGGGGGGTTTAAACTGTGTTATGCCCGTGATTGGGCTAGTTGGGGGGTTTTAAACTACGTTATGCCCGCGAACAGGCTGCAGGGGGCGTCTGTCCCCGACAGCTGCTGCCTGGCAGGGCGCCAGGCGCAAGTCGTCGGGGATCGGTGCACCTGCATGCTAATGGAATGCAAATGGGGCTGTAATTAGATGCAAATGGCCCCCCATGCGCCTTGCATAAATTATGGCCCCATTTGCATGTCACCTTTTGAATATCACAGATTTGCGCATGGCGCAATGGAACTTGCACCACCACATCTGAATGCTCCACTCTGACCACTTGCAGTGGCACAAGTTCCACTGCACCATGCACAGTGGCTGTGGCCAGGGGGCGATATTCAAAGGAGTTGCTCAATAGCGCAACTCCATTGAATATCGCCCTGACCACACCCCTGCGCAACTTTTTTGAGCAGTGCAAGGGCTTGCACCACAGAATGGCGCAGTTTGAATATTTGGCCCATAGTGTCTTACAATCTGGTGTTTCATTATGATATAGATCTCGCCCCCTTCCCCGAGCATTATATTGGCTGATTCACAGTTAACTAACTGAGCCATTTTGGTTTGGAATGTGGCAGGGTTAGAAGGAAAATTCAGAGAAGCTGTCACACTTAGTTTTCTTGAAACTTTTTTTCATCATAGCATTTTTTATTGAGTTTCGAACAACAGTACATCATCACATTGCAGAGAGAGTCATATATAACATATTCCACATGCAGTTGGATTCAACCATCAACAATCAGAATAATATGGTGGTGTGTATACACAGTATCATAGCAGATATCTTAGTATGATTGCACCAGATTCACTCTAAAATACAACCTAAAGCGACCCAGCAAACAATAAAGGTCACCAAATAAGGCTGATACTAAAAAAGTATTAGAGGAGCAAAAGTGATAGGCGCAGTAATGAAATATTATACACTCTAGGTGGGGAGGGGGGTTGCAGTAGAGGATTGGAGTTTTACAAAGAGGTGAATGGAGACAGGCTTCCCATCTGGCAGTATATTGATCCATATGACCTAGGTGCATGCAGGACAGTTGTTCTAGTATAGATAAACTGGCGAGAGAAGCATGCCAGTTAGCGCGGAGCAGAGGGATTGGTTGGCGCCAATGCATAAGTATGAGTCATTTAGCCTCGATAAGTGCAAGTGCTACTCACTGTCTCTGGGGTCAGGATAAAGCAGTTAAAAAGGGAGTGTCCCCCAAGAGGAGCTTGGGGTCAGAAAGGAGTATCTGGGAGCCTAGTATCATAGAACAGTCCTGAGTTATAAAAGACCAGAAGGAGGAGAGCTGAGGGCAAGTCCATAAGATGTGGAGTAGGTGGGCTCCATGTTGCTGACATCACCAGCAGTTAGAATGTTGTAAGAGGCCGTGAGAATGTAAGGACACTGGCATACGATACCAGAGCAGCAGTATTTTAAACTGCAGGAAGTGGCTGTTGGTATATGTGTAGGTATAATGGCATTCCAAGATATAGCAGTTCCAGGAGTCCTCAGAAATATGGGCATTAAGGATAGACATCCATTTCAGGCGGCATCTAGTTGAAGGATCTACCTGTGCATCTCACCAAGTCCTATAAAAGTGTCCAATAAGGCCTCCAGATGAGGAGGTTTTATGTCTGTGGGCTAACCAGTTCCATTTAGGGTCTGGGCATATACGGGACCTGTCAGCTTTTATGGCACTGCGTAGTTGAAGGAATCTCCAAAAATTGCCATTCGGTAGGTGGAATTTGTGCTGAATTTGTTTGAAGGACATCAAAACCGAGGAGCCAGGAATGCACAAATCCTGTATATAGCGAATGCCCTGAGCCTCCCACGTGGGCCAATATAAGGGAGTATCACCAATTACTAAAGCCTTGTTATGCCACAAAGGGGTATAGAGCCATGGGGGGGCTTGGGTGGCCCAGGGAGTGTGGGACAAGGTCATAAGTGAGTGTCAAGCCTGTTTGGTCTCAGCTAATAATGGAGCCAGGGAGCACTGGTTCCGGCTCTGAGGATGTAGTAGCAAATGCAAGTTAGTATCCACCACTAGGTCAGTTTCCAGCTGTACCCAGAGTGGGGGAATGGACATGGAACGAACCACTTAGTGGCCATGGTGGCTGTGTAAGACAGGTGGTATCCTTGAATTCAGGGGGATTCCAGTCCCCCCTTAGACCAGTGTGCTCTTAATTTGTGCTTGCTCCACCTGGGTGATTTCCCTTCCCACAGGAAGTGAGATATTTGGGTTTCCAATGAGGCAAAGAATTTGGGGGAAAGACGTATTGGGAGATTTTTGAAAAGATACATGATTTGTGGCACTAAGTGCATACGAATGGCCGCCACCTTCCCGGGCAGAAATAGCTGAAGTCTTTTCCTTCTCTCTGTCTCCACAGACATTTGAGTTAGCAGTGGTGAGAAATTGGCAGGCTCCAACCATTTAAAGGGTATGGTAATACCAAGATAGGAAAAACTCTGTACAGTCCATAGGAGCTCAGTTCCCTTTAGGCAACTCCTTGTACAAGCTGTGTTCGAGGGAGCCAGAAGTGTTTTTTTATGGTTGACACAGAGGCCTGAGAGAATTGAAAAAGTCTGCAACAGGGGTAGGACATGCCGTAATGCCTGCTCTGGTTGGGAGAGGGTTAATAACAGATCGTTGGCATATGCTGCTACTAGATAGGATTTCCCAGTGACTTCAATGCCGGAGATATACTTTGATGCAATAAAGGCCCATATGAGAGGGTGTAAGGCTACTAGGAAAAGAAGAGGGGATGGGGGCAGCCCTGCCTGGTGCCCCTATGCAGGGAAAAAGGTGTGGAGATAGTGGTGTTGGTCAAGACTCTAGCCAACGGGGATCTGTATAGTGTCGATACCCACTGACAAAAGACAGGGCCAAAGCCATACACTCTTAAGACCTGATGTAGGTAATGCCATTCAATGGAGTCGAAGGCTTTAGTAAAGCAAATTGCCAGTGCACCCATAGGATCAGGAGAGCGAGAGGCTATCCATTTTAAATTAAGGAGGAGCCTAGTATTATCTGAGCCTGATTTACCTCTCATAAAGCCGACTTGAGCTGGATGGATGATAGTTGGTAACACCTCCAGCATCCTGATAGCTAGAATCTTGGCCAAGATTTTAGTACCCACGGGAAGCAGAGAGATCGGGCAGTAATTTACACAATCTAGAGGGTTGTTAGACTTTTTGGTAAGAGAGTGATGAGGGCTTCCCTCATGGATGGGGGAAATGAGCCAGCTATATGGGCTTCTTGCAGAGCAAAGAGCAATGGCTGTAATATGTCCTCCACCAGCGCTTGGTATAACTCGACCGTCATGCCATTCTGGACCGGGGGCCTTGTCTTTGGCCATTTGGGACAGAGCTTGACGTAACTCTGTTTGAGTGATTGGGGCATCCAAGGAGGTCACCTGCTGGGGGGTAAGTCCCAGTCAATAAAACTTATGGAAAAACGTATCCATCTCTTGCTCTAAGTCAAGCGAAGAGAGGTCAGACTGTGACCTATATAAAGCCTAATAGAAAATCCTCATCGTGTCGTTTACATCTTGTGAGGTATGTACGATCTTACCAGAGGAATTACGGAGGGCGTTTATTCGAGAGGAACCTTGTTGCTTCTGAAGCCGGAATGCTAACAATCTGCCACTCTTTTCACCCCCATCCCAGTATGCATGTTTAGACCACATCAATAACCACTCAGACTTCTGGTGCAAGGTGGCATTTATTTGGTACTTAAGGCCCACAATGCGCAGTATAAGGGAATTATCTTGCCTAGATGCATGGGGAGCTTTAAAATGAGATTCTAATACAGCAAGATCTGTTTGCCACTGAGACAGGTTAGCTTTGCGTATTTTATTTTTTTGCACCTGAGAAGGCCATTATGCGGCCTCTGAGAACTGCCTTGAATGCTTCCCAAACCGTATCCAAGGAGACACCACATTGAGCATTAATAGCAAAATAATCTTTCACAGCTTGAGAGATTGTTTTGTGAAATTCTGGATCTTTAAACAACAGTGGGTTGCATCTCCAATGAGTACCCATTTTGGGTTGTCCCGCTACTGTATAAGTGGTTAGCACTGGGGCATGGTCAGAGATGATAAAATAGCCAATTTTGATGCTGAGAATATTCTGGGCCGCTGCCGTGTTAGCTAAAAAGAAGTCTATGTGACTATGAGTAGAATGCACCGGGGAGTAGAAAGTATAATCCCATCCAGAGGGATTGTCTCTATGCCACACGTCTATTAAGCCCCATTCCTCTTGCAGCTCATGAAAAGCCAAGCTTGCCTTAGATCTGGCCTGAGGAATAGGCTTTGATTTATCTAGGAAAACATCTGAAATTATATTATAGTCTCCTCCAACTATGATAGGGAGAGCCCTGACTTCCAAGGAAAGGGAAGAAATGGCCTGGCTGATCGAGGGAAAGAATTCTGCATGGTCAGTATTTGGGGCATACAAGTTGCAAAGAATCAATTTCCCCTCTGGGGAGAATAGCTTAATGACCACCCATCTGCCTTGCAAATCTTGTCTAGATTCCTCCAGGATCCAGAGAGAAGAACGTCGGATTAAAATGGCAACCCCTCTTGTTTTGGAAGAAGCCGAACTAGCACAGATGGTGCCCACCCATGATTTCTGCAACCAGGGGATTGCCTTCTTCAGAAGATGGGTTTCTTGAAGCAGGGCAATATCCATGCACAAAGAGCGCGGGTGTTGTAGTACTTTAGTTTGTTTAATAGGGTGATTCAAACCATTGACATTCCAGGATACCAGTACCGTTGGAGAGCTGGTGGGGCTGGCCAAGGCTGATGAGGGACACATAAAAGCTTTGTAATGGACAGAGCGTACTTACCCCAAATATAGGGTTAGCAATCTGGAAGATACCTCACCACCCTATAAAACAAGCTGGGGGGATCACCCTGGGCTGCCAGATGAGAAGAAAGAGAACTCAGGAGGAAAAAGTGATATACACACCTTTGAAGAGTAGCTGCAATAGAACAAATACAAAATAGAAATCGTGAACAAACACTATCAATATACACCAGATGCAAATCAAACTGAGGGCAGACAATAGAAGTAACTGCCCCAAATTCAAGAAATAAATCTAATAATAAACACTAATAGGCTATAAAATAACAATGCGCAACAGCGCTGTAGGAAAGAGGCTACAGGTGAAAGAGGCTAACTTAATGCTGTTAGCCTCAGCTACACTAGCTCTCAAATCTTAATAAGTAGGAGGTGATTGTAACCAACAGATTTCGAGACCTCTGGGGTGATCATATACCCAAGGTCGGGCGTCCAATCCACGGAGGAAGGGGAAAGAGAAGGGAGGAATTTTAGGGAGGGGGACCACCTTACCTGCAAGGTAGAGGTTCCATATAGACAGTAGAGTAATATGACAGGAGGGAGAAGGCTGCTGCCATACATTAACTCCATTATTACTATGATGACTATAGGCATTTTCTATTGCAAAGTTGGGCCAGAGTCACAGAGAGTTTGAGATAAATAGGTCTCTGTGCCCTTTATCCAGTTATTTGGAAAACAAGAAGAGTTATACCACATAGTCTGAAACATCTGTGGACTTGAAAACCGCCACCCTAGTAATTACTAGGGTATAGGCACAGGAGATGGTATAATAACATCAAACCTACAGCTTATAGTCGAAAAGGCTAACAAAACACAGCCTAAGCAAATTTTTTCAACCAGGAAGATCTTCAGCTTGTTCAGTGCTCGTGGAAGGCGAGGGTACAGTCTCAGAATTGTCCTTGGCCACTGCCACAGCATATGAGATCAGCCCAGGTCTTACAGGAGCCAGAGCATCCACCGCCTCCACCAGCGAGGCTTCCGAGATATCTGCCCAGTCCGGGGCTGTAGTAGTATCCATATCTGGGGAGTCTATAGGGTAGGTCTGAACACTATGAGAAGGAGAGGATCTGCCTTCCTGAGAGACTTTTACAGGAGAGGCCGACATAACCAAATCCTGTGACAGTCGTTTTACACTTCTAGACCTCTGTCATTGCCAAAAGGAGGGAGTTGTCAACTGTGGAGGCATAACAGTATTGTCTGTAAACAGGGAACGTGGAGCGATGGCAGAGCGCAACCGATTGTGGTCAGGAGAGCCCGAGGTTACAGGGGGACCATTTTTTGATGCTGCACATCCACCTGCTTTGCTGTACTCTGGATTCTTATGCCCTTCCAAACGGTTCCCTTTCAGAGGATTAGGCTCCCAAAGCTTCCTGGGAGATGTAGTCAGAGTGGGTAACTCAGGCCAAAATTAACAAGCCATCTTTCTATGTCTGATGGATGGTCTGACAACAATTCCCTGCCATCCTTCACCACAAGTAAGCTGGTGAGCCCCCTGAACTTGAAGTGGAAATTGAAATGATACAGACATTTTTTGAGAGGGCCAAAGGTTCGTCTTTTGTTAGCAGTTTCATGCGCAAAGTCTCTGTAGAATGAGACATGGGATCCCTTCCAGTGCACCTCTCCTAAGTCTCTTGCAGCCCTAAGGATTTTTTCTTTTGTTGTGTAGTGTAGAAAATATGCAATTATTGGTCTTGGCATTGAAGAGTTCCTGTCCCTTCTGGCTGTTATTCTATGTGCCCTCTCCATGTCCATATTTCCCCTCCATCTATCTCCCAGCATGGTGGGCAGGGTCTCATTCAAAAATCTCTCCATGTTCTGCCCCTCGGCTCCTTCTGGGATTCCTATTATATGCAGGTTGTTTTGTCTAGCTCTATTTTCTTGGCCTTCTATTCTGTCCCATAGCACTGCAATTTTCTCCTCTTGTAACTGCAGGTGATGTAATAGTTTAGACTGTTGCCGATCACAAGACTCCATCCATTGTTTGGATACATTCATGCGGTCCTGTAGGTTCCTAACATCAGCCACGGTGCCTGATAATGTGGTGTTGATGTCTTCCACCCGGTTTAGCACTGTCTCTAATATGCGCGTGATGTATTGCAAGGATTCATCAACTGAATGCATTTGTGCAGGCAGGTGAGTTAGCAAGCCTGACTGGCTATTTTCACCATGTGATGCCATGGAGTTCCAGCCCAGAGAACGAGGAGAAAGATAGGAAACTCTGCTGCCAGCATATACCAGGGGTGCAATCAGGAGGATCTGGTGCTCCAAACGTTCTGCTTGCTGTTACCATGATGCAGTATTTGTGGGGTCTGCATGGCCTAGTGAGTGAGGCAATGCCCAGGAATCGGCACTTTTCACTGCCGTGAAACTTCATCCAATTTTTATCTTAACAAGCGTCGGCAGGTAAGGGGGGGTTACCCCATCAGATCTGGTAGTGGGAGATTGCAAAAGTCCGTGGGTCTTGATGCCGGAGCTCCGATATTGCCCAGCCCAGAGCAAACTCAAAATATTTGGCTGCCATCATGTTGGTGGCTAAACCACACCCCCAGTTTTCTTGAAACTTTTAATATTATTATATTACAAGAAACTGGGACACCAGAATTAAGCAAAGGCTATATAGAAGGTTTCCAATGCTGGATGTTAGATGCTACAAAATACTCTACGTATGGTAGAGCCAGTAGGGGATTAACAACTTATGTTGCCTCAAATACTGGACTCCACAGAAAACAGTTGTTTCTTACCAACAGTAACTGTCCCCTTTTTGTTTTAGTATTTAAAGATTCTTGTCCATTTTGTATTCTCGGTAATGTGTATATTCTACCCCTATCCAGAAAATCTGACTATGCAAAAATTATGACTGAATTCGATGAAGCATTGTCCAGCCTTTTCATGTACTGTCCTGGCCTCCCCATGTTTATAGGAGGTGACTTCAATGTCCGTACTGATACTGAGCCTGAAGATTCAAGTAGTGCCTGAGGTGTTGATGAATTTCAGCTACCACTCAGAGCATTGAAGGATATGAAAATTAACTCATATGAAAAACTGTTGCTTGGCAGATTAAAGTTTAATAATCTTTGGATTTTAAATGGTTGATTTTCTGGAGATAGGGAAGGTAAATTTACATGTTCCTCTAACCATGGAGGTAGTATTATTGATTACTATTTTATTGACATCTTTTCCTTCTATTTGATAAAAAAAGTTTTGAGATAATATAAATCTGGGACAGTGACAACCTTCCCTTGAAAACTATTGTTTCCTTCAGATTTATCCAAAACAGGGAACATTTTGTGGCTAGATCAGATGCAGATCAAAATATGGCAAATATTAATAGGATAGTAATTAATTGGACCCCTAGTTTACATTAAACATTTAAATGTCTTTTGAATACAGAAACTATTTTGAATTTACACATTGACTACATCCACAAATCTTCAGACTCAGAATATAATTCCTTTACCTTCATTGCCTTTGCCATGTATGACCTTACCAGAGTCAATATTATGGATTCTTTAAATCCTAAAAAAATGCAAGACACCTAGTAGTCTTAAATTTCATAATTACAAAAAGATAAGTGCTGGGTTTGATAAAGAGTGTCTCACTCAAAAAGAAACTCGGACTTTGCAAGGTAGGAGATATAAAAATTCAATAATTTTTTAAGATATATTAGCTCTCTATAATCTAAGAGAAGAATATAAACTGCTGCTAAAAATGAAAAAAAAAAACAAGCTTATAATTATACATTATGGTCCAGGGTTCAAGAATCTATTCATAGCAAAAATAATAAACTTTCTGGAACTTAGTTGCCTCAGGAACTGGAAATCTTAGGAATAATATCGAAGTCATTATTAGTCTGACTGAGTCAGTCCATCGTTTAAAAAAATTGGGAAAATCAGTTATCACATTACAAAATTGTCCATATTATAAGATCACATGAATCCACAAAGCATTTCCCTCAATTAGACTTTACGCCTGCTGAAGTAACTAATGCTATACAGTCTCTAAGTATTCAATGCAAAAGAATTGCAAAGTAATGCACCTAGGAAACAAAAACCCAGGAGAGGAGTACACAATAGCAGGGGAGGTACTAACAACAACAAAAATGGAAAGAAACCTGGGGGTAGTCATATCAGATGACCTAAAGGTGGGTAAGCAATGTGAAAAGTTGGTAAGGAGAGCCAGAGGGATATGGGATGCATAGGAAGGGGCATCACAAGTAGAAAAAGGGAAGTGGTTATCCCTCCGTACAGACAGTTGGTGAGACCCCATCTGGAGTACTGTGTGCAGTTTTGGAGACCTCATCTACGCAAGGACATAGACAGGATGGAAGCAGACCAGAGGAGGGCAACTAAAATGGTGCAGGGCATGCAGCATAAACCATATGAAGAGAAACTGAGATAGCTTAATATGTATACTCTTGATGAAAGGAGGGACAAGGGGGACATGATAGAAAGTTCAAGTACCTCAAGGGAATCAACAAAGTCCGGGAGGGTAGCATCTTTCAGAAAAAGAGATGTGTAAGAACAAGGGGGCACAATTTAAAGATAGAGGGGGGACGGCTCAGGAGTAATGTGAGGAAATTCTTTTTCACAGAGAGAATGGTGGCTACATGGAACAGCCTTCCTGAGGAGGTCATTGGGTCTAAAACAGCGGGGGAATTCAAACATGCATGGGACAGACACAAGGCAATTATAGTGGGAGGTTGCAGGAAGTAGGCTGTTGGTTAACTGGAATCTGCAGCTAATCCGTAGGTAGGGAAATGGGCAGACTGGGTGGGACAAGTGGTCCTTATCTGCCGTCAAAGTCTATGTTTCTATGTTTCTAAGGAAAAATAAGGTTCCTGGAGCCTATGGATTGACTGTTAAAATATTTCTTGCTGACATTATTTGGTGGACAGAATTGTTGACCCCTCTCCTTAACCTGATTATCAAGTCTAGATCATTACTGGACTCATGGAAACTTGGCCTTATAATACCTATTCATAAAAAGGGTTCCAAAATGTGTGTTGAAAATTATAAACCTATCACTCTGCTTCTTGTTGTGTGAAATAGTTTCTCTCAGCTCATATTAGATCATGTACAATGGTGGGTAGAAGACCATAAAATCATTTCCATTAATCAAGGGGGCTTTAGGAAAAATATGAGTACAGTAGATTTAATTTTCACGCTTCACTATCTAATAGAAAAGTATTTTAAAATTAAAAAAAGAAGATTGTATGCTACCCTTATTGATATCAAAGCAGTTTTTGATTCAGTGAGAAGATCTATTTTATGGAACACTCTGGAACAGTTAAATATAAATAAAATTCTAGATATTCTTCAAATGCTGCATCATAATACCCAAGCTTGTGTCGGTATAAGTAAAGATGATAAATGTCTGAAGCCTTTGATGTAAACCTTGGTGTTAAGCAATGTTGTCTCCTTGCGCCTAAACTCTTTAATTTATATATTGATGATCTTGAGATAGACTTAAAAAGGGTAGATACTTTCACCCCATATATAGATAAAGAATAGTTATGTAAGAACTTACCTCAAAAGTAGATCTTCAAGAGGAGCCCTTGCAACAGGCAATAACCATAAGGGCTGAGTCGACAGGTGCTAGGACCACACAGAAAACTTCTAGCTAGCAGAATTTAGTGGGGAACTGTCCCCAATGTCAGCATGCTGATATCTGACCTAAGGTATAAAAAGGGTAATATCCCAGCTCATCCCCAGTTCTCCCACTGAAGACCCCAGTGTGTATAAAAATAGGAGAACCGAGGAAGTTCCTCATAAACAAGAAAAAAACGAAGAGCTGTGATGAAGAAACAGCAATCGGGGGAAGGAGGAAGGGAAGGAATGCAGTGCCTACTGCAAGAGCTCCTCTCAAAGAGCTACTGTTACAGTAAGTTCTTATGTAACTGTACTATCTTACTTTGAGGGGGCTCTTGCAGCAGGCAATAACCATAACGACTGAATCCCAAGCAGTAAAGGAATAGACTCAGTCAACTGGGAGGAGGACAATAACATTCATAGGAACTTTAGGACAGAAGGCCCTGGAGGACTGCAAGGCTGAAACTGACTCTACGCCTGGAGAAAATGTCTAAACTGTAATGCTTGACAAAAGTGTGGACAGAACTCCAAGTGGCAGCTGCACAAATGTCTGCAGCCAACACATTTCTAAAGGAGGCCGTGGAGGCAGCCATACCCCTGGTAGAATGCCCTTTGACCTGACCTGGCAAAGGCTTGTTGTACTTGCGGTAGCAATAAACAATGCAATTAGCTAACCACTTATTTTTTTTTATCATGTCACTGTTTATACATCTGCTGTGGCGACTTATCAGCAGGGACATCCAGCTGCCGGCCTTGCCCGCCGGGAGAGCAGCAGGCTCACTCGCATGATGGGGGGTCCGGTATGGCCGTCGCTGATTTGCTGGTGGCTCCCTATGCCCTGCCTAGCTGAGCCAGCCCCAGGCCCCCCAGCATGATTCCACAACAGTCCTCCCGGCATCACAGGGCACGGCCATCAAGCTGCTTCGGTCACACCCAGCCATTTTTCCTCCAGTAGGTCCCCCGATGGAGCATGGACATACAGTGATGTCCATGCACTAACATGCAGACATCTGCTGTGCTCTTCCTCTGCTAACACCTGCGTCTGCAGTGCCTCCAGGTATTCCCAGGGGCTGTTGCAGTGCGGTGCGCTTCCCCAACCCACCCCAGCACTAGGAGAACTGTCGGTGGATGCTCAATCCTAGTCCTTCCCTGCCAACCCCTGATGACCTGGGCTCGTTTCCGAACCTGGGTCACCGGTGTGGTGTGAGTTGTGACGTCCAGCACCTCAACCCTCAGTGCCTTCGGGCCGGCTATTAGCTAACCACTTAGATAAACACTGTTTGGAAACAGGAGCCCCTTCTTTCTTGGGGCAAATGAAACAAACAATTGGTTAGATTTTCTGAAAGAGCGGGAGCAATTCAGATAAAAACGAAGCACCCAATGAACATCAAGAGTATGAAGTAAAGCCTCCCCTTGATTAGAATACTCAGGAAAATAAACAGGCAGGTGGATGGATTAATTCAAAGTAAACTCAGACACCACCATCGGCAAAAACTTAGGACTGGTCTACAAAGATACCCTGCCTTTGTGGAATAACAAGTGAGGCTCCTTACATGTTAGAGCCTGAAGCTTGGAAATCCTCTGAGCTGAAGTAATGGCAACTAAAAGCAATGCTTTCCATGACTGAAAGTGTAGCTTGCAGCTTGCAGCAGGTTGAAATGGAGGAAGAGTGAGGTTCCCTAAAATAAACAATGGATCCCAAGGCAGGACTGGGTCCCTAATGGGAGGTTTCAAATGAAAGATGCACCACAAGAAGGTGCGGGACAGATCCAGCTGGGCAATATTCTTGCTGTCAATGGGTGCATGGCAAGCAGAGATGGCAGAAAAAGGAGTAACCCAGCCCAGAGACAAAAAGGGAAAGGAGGTACTCCAGAATGAGATTTACTGGACAGGTAAAGGGGTCCAAATGCTGGTCGGTATCCCAAATGTAGAACAGCTTCCACTTCATGGCATAAGTGGCTCTGGTGAAAGGCTTCCTAGCTGCTACCAGAACATCTGCCACCCTAGAGGAAACCCCAAATCATGTGATGGCTAAGTCTGAAGGAGCCACGCATGTAGATGAAGAGACCTGAGGTCCAGGTGAATCAGAGTGCCCTGCTCCTGTTAGAGCAGGTCAAAGCAAAGGGGCAGAGGAAGGAGAGGTTCCACCTTCCAGCTGTTGCAACAATGGGAACTATATCTGTCGTGGCCAGTAAGGAGCTATCAGAATCATGTCTGCCCTGTCTGATTGCAGCTTGATAAAGAACTCTCTACAGAAATGGGAAGGGAGGAAAGGTATACAGAAACCTCCCTGTCCAAGAGAGGGACAACGGTCTCACAGAAAACACCAGGCCCTGGATCTAGTGAGCAGAAATTGTGCAGTTTTGCATTGAGTGAGGATGCAAACAGGTCCAACTTGGGATGACCCCAATTGTCAAAGAGATCTTCTACTATGGAGGATAGGAGCTCCCACTCATGTGTTTTTGACCTGGACCAACTTAGGCTGTTGGCCAGGATGTTTCAGGTGCTCAGAACATGAACTGCCATCAGAACCAGGTTGTGTGCTATGGCCCAGTACCAAACTCTCATGGCTTTCCTGCACAGGGAATACAAGTGAGCCCCCCCCCTTGTTTGTTGATAAAATAGACTACCGACGTGTTGTCCATCTGGATCAAGAGAGGGCCTGGGAGGAGATGAGTCTGAAAGGCCTGAGAGGCAAGGAGAATTGCACGCATCTAGAGCACACTGATGTGGATGGTGCTCCTGTTGAGACCAGTTCCCCTGGGTCTGACGGTCTGCATGTAGGCACCCCAGCCCAGATAGGATGTATCTGTCATGAGAATCTGATTTGGAGATTCCACACAGAGGGGAACCCCTTTGAGGAGGTTGGAGGGGTTCATCCACCAAAACAGCGTTTGCCACACAGGAATGGAAACTAGGACCCCTTGATCCAAGTTATCCATGCACTGGTCCCACTGGACCCATAGGGTCCACTGAGGCACCCTCATGTGCAGGCAGGCAAGCAGAACTGTGACTATGGTCACCACCATGTTTCCTAAGAGACTGAAAAATGAGCTGGCCAGGACCTGGCACGATGAAGACACCAATTGGACCTGTGGTCTCAGGTGGTCTGATCTGTCTGGAGGCAGGAAGGCATTGCCCTGAGCCAAATCCAAGATTGCTCTGATGAACTGCAGTCTTTGACTTGGCCAGAGGGAGGACTTGGGCAGGATCAGGGTGATGTCCAGCATCCAAAACAAATTGAAGGTGATCTCCATTGTTCAGAGTAGCTGGTCTGTGGAGGGGGACATGAGGAGACAGTCATCGAGGTAGGGAAAGGCATAAAGACCCTGTCTCCTGAGGGCCACTACTGCCAGGCACTTGAAGACTTGAGGAGCCAAGGAAAGGCTGAAGGGTAAGGCCCTGAATTGGTAGTGGTTCCCCTGGAAGAAAAAATGTAGGAACCTCCTGTGGGGCAGGAAAACCTGGATGTGGAGGGAGGCATCTTGCATATTCAGGGAGCAGAGCCACTCTCCTTGATGAAGAAGAGGCAGAAGACCCTGAAGGGTAACCATCCTGAAGCATTTGTAGTCTATAAATAGATTCAGAAGGCTGAGATCCAGAACTGGTCTCAGATTGCCAGTCTTCTTTGGGACCAGGAAGAAATGGGAATAGAAACCCTTTCCACTTTGATTTAAGGGAACAGGTTCTATGGTTTTTTGACCCAGCAGTGCCTGGATCTCCTCCTGGATAAGGGTGATGTGATCTGGAGGACAGCGGGAGCACAAGGAAGGGTTATCTGGGGGTATCTCTTGAAACTTGAGCATATGTCCCCTTTCTACTAGTTGAAGCATGCACTGATCCAAGGTGATTCTGCGCCATGCGTCCAGGTAAAGGGAGAAGCAACCCCCCCACTGCCTCCTCCAAAGCCTCTGCTAGTGGAGGGGGGTCAGGCAAGGAGTCATTCTGAAGAATCTGGAATGGGTTGGGAGGTCCTAAGGGCTCTAGGGGTTCAAGCTCCTGTCACCTGGGAGGGGACATTATGTTTGAAGGCTCCTCTGGGATGCTGTCCTCGGGACTGCTGGCGCTGGTTCTTCCAAAAGGGCTGATGCTGTTGAGGTTGTGGCTTAGAACAATAAAAAGAATGTACCAACTTCAGGGCCTGGCCAGATTCATGCAGGCAGGAGATAATGTTCTGGACATCCTCTCCAAAAAGAACTGACCCCCTAAAAGGAGCATCAAGGATTTTGGCATGCACATCAGGGCAAAGCCGGAAACCCTGAGCCAGGAATGGTGGTGAACACAAATGCCTGTGGCCATGGCCCATCTGGCCATATCAGCAGTATCATAGGATGTCCTGAGGACATGATTTCCGACATCCGACTCTGACTTCAGAAGTTGGATTATCTGAGACTTCATAGTATTCCAGGACTTTGTCCCAGAGGGCATTCTGGTATTCGACCATGTGGGCCAGGAAGTTCAAAGACTGAACGGCAAAAATGACTGAGGCATAGACCTTCTTGCCCAAAAAGTCCACCTGTCAAGACTCCTTATCTGGACGGTGCATCTGAGGTGTCTGGGTCTCTTAGTACGGTTGTAAGCAGCATTTATGACCACTGAGTCAGCCACAGTATGTTCCCCATAAAAAGGCTTGTCCCTGGAGGCATGGTAAAGCCTGTCTGCCTTCTTAGGCAGGGCTGGGTGGAAGTTGGGTGATTCCAGGTGGCCCTGTTGACATCCTTGAAGGAGTCAACAAGTGGAGGTACAACCATAGGCAAAGTGTCCTTCTTATGGAGGAAGGTTGCCAGGCATCAACATTCTGGGTTCAGTTCCTCTGAGTCCAAGCCCATGAGGGACTGAATGTGCCTCATGAAGTCTAGTAAGGTTGGATCATCAGGAGGGGATCTGGGGGTATCCCTGGGTTCCTCAGGCTCAGAGGGTAACTGGGAATCCTCGGAGTGGGAAGAGGAGGAATCCCTCCCAAACAGTTCAGAGTCTGGGACCAGCATTAGTGACAGTGATCCTTTTTACATTGGTCCTCTTTATCACTGGGAGACCGGGGAGTGAAAGGTAGAACCCAGACTGGTGAAAGGGAAGGATCCCTTGGAGGTGGAGTAGGAGGCCTTATCCAGGGTTCCTTGTTTTGCAAGAACTCCCACCAAGCCATGAACAATGTAGTGTAGTCCAAAGGCGGTGGAAGGGGAGGTGGTGCCGAGTGGGAAGGTATATGATACCCCAACATCAGTCCCTGAGGCTTCACAGGTTCTGTTGTCAATCTCTGAGGAACTGAGTGACCAGATGATGGCTCTTGTGGCAAAGGGCTAGCCGGCATCAGTCTCCAAGGACCCAGAATTGGTTCAGCAGGTGCTGGCTGTGGTAGTCTCGAAAAAGTGGCTGGTGTCGGCTGAGGCTTAACCAACAATGGTGACGGCATCACCAGGTTTGACGCTGATGTGGTCGGCAATGGCTGAGGAGATGGGGGCTGATGCCGGTCAGGTGAAGCGCCCACACAGGTGTAGCCTGCGTAGGGAAGGAAGCACCCATCAGAGACAATGGCATCGCTCATGAGGGAGAGGTGAGTGCATGCTCCGGGCGTTGCTTAGATGTGTCTTTCCATGAACGCAGGACCAATATAGGCAATGCCAAGACTGGAGGAGTGGTGAGCCGAGACCCACCATCCAAAGAGCTGGTCAAGCCTCCAGGTTGAGAGCCTATGGGGGAAAAGGGGCCTAAGCTTCAGGGTCTTTGGGGCTGGGGACAACGTCCGAAGCCCAGAGGAGTCTTCACCCGAAATAGTGATGAGGGCAGGAGGTGAAGACATGGATAGCCCAGAGGGAGTGAGGGCTGCCGGTGAAGGAGGGACCAACCTCCCATAGAAGGAAGATCCAGAAGTGGTTTCCAACTTGTGCAGTGGCCTGAAGCAGGAAGCCAATCAGGCCGATCCCTATCCTTGTCCCAGTACTTGTGCTTCCTGCTCGACTTCTTCTCTTTGTGAGAAGAAGAAGTAGAAGCCCTGGAGGCTGGGGAGGAAGATGAGATTTTGCCCTGGAGCTCCTTCTCCATCGTCACTAACTTCTGCTGTAGAAGAAAAGTCTGAAGGGTCTGAGCAGCATCTCCGTGTGGCTGGTTAAACTCCCGGCAGTGCTGGCAGGCCTCAGTGTCATGGTTAGGGCCTAGGCAGAGCAAGCACAAGGAGTGCCCATCCTTAGCAGGGATCTGCTTGCCACAGGCACAGTTTGTTCGCCAGTCAGAAGTCGCTACTGGAGAGGAAGACATACAGGAACTTAAAGAAGAATAAAGAAAGATGTTAAATTATGAAAATAATAAATTGCGGTTGAAATGCGATGAAAATGGAGGTCAATTAGAAGCAGGAGTCCATGGAGGTCTGATCTGTAGGGTTGATGGCAGGAAAAGAACTGGGGATGGGCTGGGGAGCTACCCCTTTTATACCATAGGTCGGACATTGGTGTGCCGATGTCAGGGGCGCTCCCCCACTGAATACTGCTAACTAGATGTTTTCTGTGTGGTCCTAGCACCTGGTGGCTCAGTCCTTATCGTTATTGCCTGCTGCAAGAGCCCCCTCAAAGTAAGATCTTTCCAGTCTAGATACTACTGTATTCAGATAATGCAGTGGTACTTTCTTAAATGCCACTGGGTCTTAAAAGGGCTATGTCCAGGGGAATGTCATCATTAGGTAAATTGCAGCTTCACTTAAACATTGGAAAAAACTAAAATCGTGGTCTTCGAAAGGAAAAACAGCTAATACCTTGCCATGGGTGATTAATATTTGTACTTTTGAAAAAGTTTCCACATTTTGTTACATAGGCATATGGTTTGAAAAGAATCTCACCTGGTCTACACACATTATAAAGGTTAAAGAGACTGCTATAAATTCTTCTTTAGCAATTCATCATTTTGCAAATATTTCTGCCAATAACTCATTTATCGCCTTAAAAAGATGTTTTGAAGCCAAGGTCACCTCACAAATACTGTATGGTAGTTAAATGAGGGTTTTTTGTGGTAGTAAACTTATTAATGATCTCAATTGCATTCAAAATACCATTTATAGAATTGTTTTGGGATGCCCTGAAATTACCTCAAGTGCCGTGATCAGGGCTGAGACTGGCTCTCTTGATATGAGAACAAGAATACTTAAAAAAAGCTATTGTTTGGTGGCATCGAACAGTATCATAGAAACATAGAAACATAGAAACATAGACTTTGATGGCAGATAAGGACCGCTTGGCCCACCTAGTCTGCTCATTTCCCTACCTAGAGGATAAGCTGCAGATCCTATTTAACCAACAGCCTATTTCTTCCTACCCCCCACAAAAGGTGCCTTATGTCTGTCCCATGCATTCTTAAATTCCCCCACAGTTTTAGACCCCACAATCTCCTCAGGAAGGCTGTTCCATGCGTCCACCACCCTCTCTGTGAAAAAATACTTCCTCACATTGCCCCTGAGCAGTCCCCCTCTATCTTCAAATTGTGTCCTTTTGTTCTTGCACATCTCATTTTCTGAAAGATGCTACCCTCTTGGACTTTGTTGATTCCACTGAGGTACTTAAACATTTCTTTCATATCTCCCCTCCCCTCCTTTCCTCAAGGGTATACATATTAAGCTCCTTTAGTCTCTCCTCGTATGGCTTCTCTTGCAGACCCTGCACCATTTTAGTTGCCCTCCTCTGAATTGCCTCCATCCTATGTCCTTGCGGAGATGGGGTCTCCAGAAGTGGATGCAGTACTCCAGATGGGGTCTCACCAACTGTCTGTACAGGGGGATAACAACTTCCTGTTTTCTGCTGGTGATGCCTCTCCCTATACATCCCAGTATCCCCCCAGCCCTCCCTACCGCCTTCTCACATTGCTTGCCAACCTTAAGGTCATCTGATATGATTACTCCCAGGTCCCTTTCCATTTTTGTTGTTGTTACTGCCCCCCATTGTGTAATCTTCCCTGGGTTTTTGTTTCCCAGGTGCATTACTTGCACTTCTTTGCATTGAATCAAGCTGCCATACTTCTGACCATTCATCCAACCTTGCCAAGTCCCTTCTCATCCTTTCCACGCCTTCTTGTGTATCAACCTGTTGCAGATCTTTGTGTCATCTGCAAAGGGCATACTTTCCTCCCAGTCCCTCTGCAATGTCACTTATAAAGACATTAAAAGGACTGGACCCAGTACTGAACCCTGCAAGACCTACCAACAACCCCTCTTTCTTCAGAGTGGACTCCATTTACAATTACTTTCTGTGTCCTGTTGTTCCGCCAATGTTTTACCCAGGCTACCACCCTGGGACCCACTTCTAGGTTGGTTAATTTGACTACTAATCTTTTGTGTGGGATTGTGTCAAATGCCTTGCTAAAGTCTAGGTAGGCCAAGTCCACAGCCGCTCCCTGGTCTATTACTTTGGTCACCCAGTCAAAGAAATCAATTAGATTCATCTGACATGACTTTTCCACTGTAAACCCATGCTGTCTTGGGTCCTGTGCCCCACTGGCCTGTAGGTACTCAACAATTCTTTCCTTCAGAAGTGATTCCATCACTTTCCGTACCACAGAGGTCAAAAAGACAGGTCTGTAGTTGTTTACTTTTGGAATGGACTGGCATCACTTTCCCAACAACAGAGGTCAAACTGACAGGTCTGTAGTTTCCTGCCTCTGTCTTGGTCCCACTTTTGTGAAGGGAATCGCATCCGCCTTCTTCCAGTCCTCAGGTACCACCCATCCTCCATGATTTGTTAAAAAGGGTAGTCAGTGGGTGTCACTAGTTCTCTGCTTAATTCTTTTACAATTCTGGGGTAAATTCCATCATTGTCTTTATCCACCTTCAGTTTTAGGAGTTCTTTCAGAACCCTTTCTTCTGTGAAAGGACTGGGATCAACCCCCCTCTCCAGAGTGCCTCTGTTAATTGGATTAGGCACCTCCCCACTTCCTCTTTTGTGAATACTGAACAGATGTATTCATTCAGTATCCCTGCTTTTTCACTGTCACTCTCTGCCCACCCACCATCCATTCTATTCAGCCTCACTATCCCTCCCTTTGTCTTTCTACACTCCCTGATATACCTATAAAAGGTTTTATCCCCCTTCTTAACCAAGTTGGCTATTATTTCCTCAGTTTGTGCCTTTGCTATTCTGACTACCCTCCCTGCTTCCTTCTGCTTTAACTGGTACAGTTCTCTGTCCTGCTCCTTCTGTGTTTTCTTATACTTCCTAAATTTTGTCTTATTCTCCCTAACCTTCACTGTCACCTCTTTTGAGAACCATAGTGGCTTTTTCTTTCATTTTGATTTGTTTATTTGCTTCACACAAAGGCTTGTTGCCTCTGTGATGGCAGTTTTGATACTTCTCCATTGTTGCTTCACCCCTCCTTCTAGCCTGTTTGCTAGTGCTTTTCTAAGGCACTCTCCCATCTTGCCAAATTCGGCCCCCCCTGAAGTCCAGAACCCTCACTTTTGTATGACTTGATTCTGTAGCTGAGTTTGGATACCACTCTCTGACACCCCATAAATGCTGGAGAGATTCGCTTAAATATAATTCTGATAGCCACTGGTTTTTCAAATTAAATAATACTCTTGTTAAATTGGGTATCAAAAACAATGTTATAATGACATCTTACGAGAAATCAACACATGGTATTTTCCTGAATCAGGCATTTATGAGAACTGTTGACTGTGCAATCCAAGCTGATTTCGCTAAAATCCACTCCTTATACTTGTACCCTCTTTACAGTATTAGTAAGGTGAAATTTAGGGTAGATTTCCTTTTGAAATTCTGTGAATTTGCACTCTATAGGAAAGCTATCACCAGATGGAGACTGGAACTATTGGGTTTCCCTGGTACATTCAACCTTATGGCTTTTCAAAATCACAATCTTCTATTATTTTGTAAGTGTAATCACAATGTTAAACTCACTGTTATTCATATCTTGTTGGAATGTCCCCTTTTAGCAATCTACAGGAAAAAAATTGTTGTCTCCTTTTATCGCCAGGATGCTGGGGCTGGCTTGGAAGGAAATAGCTTTAAAAATTCTCTTTGCTGAACAGGAGGTTCTAATACAGTATTTGCACTTGGCACTTTTTCGATTAAAGTTCAACAAATTCTAAAATTATGAATGTCCCCTCTGAATTTTTGTATGCTCTTTCATGTAACTGGTGGACTATTATGCTTGATCTATCCTTTGTATTTTATTGTTTTGTATTGTGTTTTCTTGTATGAAAGATTTGTTTTTATGCATATATTAAATAAATGGAACTGAATGAACTGCCTACCTCAGTCATATTTCACACTGTCTCTGATTCTTACAAATCCAGCCCAAAGATGAGACACTTGAGAGGAGGAGGAGGAGGTGGCCTACCAAACAGCAGGTTTGCCTTTTTTACCTGCTTAAGACACCTCTTGGCAAAAAGAAACAACTATGAATCAATCTCCACATTATCAAACCCAGTAATCCCTTTCAGGATGTCACACCAGCAATGAAGGTCCCATTATTTATGCTATCATCCCATCAAAGCTACTTATGTGTCTTATCTTTCTGGTATGAAATAATAAATGGCATACACACAGTAGTAAGGGGTGTTTGGACATGTTGTTCTAGCTCTGTGCTAATAAAAGGCACTTTAATTTACTGGCTATTGCTATGGTGTGTGCATCATTTATTATTTTCATATTTGAGTTCTCTCCAGATGGTGGCACCTCTAGGAAAGGTTGATGTGTGTGGCTTTGTTTTATCCATTTTGTCTTATCTTTCTGTGCCAGGGTGGGGTGTGTGTAATGTTAATTCACTGTTTTATACATATTTAATCAATTTTAACCCACCAGTTTTCCTCTTCACTTGGAAGTGTTCTCTTTTTTCCTGCCCCCCCATCATCTTTAAAGTGACAATCCAAGTGTGACAGCCAATATATCCGTCTTATCCTCAGGTGGCTTCCCCGTGGCTTTGCTCTTTTATTTTACCAGAACCTCCCTCCCTCAATTCATCTCAGCTGTATTCCCAGCCCACCCCTCCTCAGCTTGGAAATGTCCCACCCATCCACCACAGTCACAACGAGTTCCTAGGCTATAGGTACATGCAATCACAGAACAGGAAAAAGACATAACCCCTCTGAAGTGGTGGCAGGATTGAGTGTTGTAGAAGGGCAAGGATTATGCGATGAGCACAATGAGTCAGGTTACCAAACATTCCATTTACTTATTATCATGACATTATTTAATTGCAGATTAATTTGTTTGAATGCAGAAATGTGGAAACTGAGACAGTGCATCATTATTGCACAGAAGCAACCAAGTTTTATTCAAGTTCCCTCAATTTAGGGTTTAGGAATGTGAAAGGTCATCTGGTGCATCTGTGGGATCATGATGTAGCACTGGCTTTTGTCCTACCTCTCTGCACTACGTTTATATTCATACTTAAATTGTCTAATCCGGGGGAGTGAGAACTGTTTCTTCTATCAACCCTAAGCATACTTTTTTACTATTAAATATGTGAGACTGACCCTCAACATGTGAAATTTGGAATACTGGTCCTCATAATGTGGTACCTATCATCATACATGGAGTCAGAACAATGGGGAAACCCAGTTCTTTATCTGTGCAAGTTTATTTAGTTGTTCTGTGATATAAAGTGTTATTCATTTTTTTTGTTTTAAAGTATGAATGTATTTCAAATGTTGCCAGGGGTCTACGCTTCATACCTGTTGACTGAAATGTGTAAGGTTGACTCTCCAATTGGGAAAATGTGGAATGTTGGCCACCAGGCAGCTCCATGAATTCTTGACATTTGCTGCTGCACTTCTGTAGGCGGATGGAGTCTTCCCATGGCACAAGGCCCAAAGGGCCCTGTACATCTGCATCTATTCACACAGGTCCTGAAAGGACCTGTGTGAGTGAGGATATAATTCCATTATCTCAAAAATAGAGAAAGTTATTTGCAAACAAAACTCATTAATTAATTTGTTAGGGTAACTTAATGCCACAAAAGTAGAAATATGTGGTGTTAGGGTTTCCAATCCTAACTCCCTACCCCCAACCCCAAACAGCAAAAGGAAAAAAACATTAGAATTTGGGGTCTCTGAAGTCTTGGCGAATCTGTGGTGGGGTCTTCCTTGGAGTTGTCAACCCTAATGCCCAGTCCATTCCAAAAGTAAACAAGGTCAGATGTGATCTTCTTTCTGCTGATCTCCTGCAGGCCCTGTGTGAAGAAAGCTACAGTAGATTGTTCTGGCAACATGTGGTGAGACATACTTCTCTACCTTTGAAGACTGCATCACTATGAGGCACTGCCTTGGAGTTGTACCTTATGCTTTGCACAGGTGGCTATGGACTGGGGGAAGGGATGATTATTAGAATTGACAACCCCAAGGAAGACCCCACAGCTGATTCACAAGACTCCAGAGACTCCAAATCCTAATGTTTTTTTCTTTTGCTGTTAGTGGGATAGGGGCAGGGAGTTAGGGTTTGAAACCCTAATACCACATTTACCTACTTTTGTGGTGTTAAGTTACCCTAACTGGTGCATTAACAAAGTTTTCTTGCAAAGAAAAAATCTCTCTCTCTCCCTATATATATATATGTATTTTTTTATAAAATAAGCAACAAATACAAATACAAATCCAGTGTTCTGATTGTATAAAACACATCACATGACCATGCGTATATCAGAGAGCGACAGCACACCTGCACTTTTACCCCCCTCCAAAACTATTTTGACATTTTATAAGATAGATAAACCACTCTGAGATGTGCGGTCGTGCTCTGATATACACACACCTTGGGCAGTTGATGCACACCAAGGCATGCGTATATCAGAGCGCAACCGCACACCTCAGAGTGGCTTATCTATTACGTATATCATACATGTGTGGGCCATTATGCCCATAGAAAATGCTATTGTATATTTGCTTGTGTACCACAGGGTATGTGAAAAACCCAATTAGGGTATATGAAAAAAAAACAATTAGCATGTATGAAACTAACCTGACTAATTGCACTATATTAGTGTGTTATTAACGCAATAATACCTAATGCACTACAAACCCCCTATTACACACATAACCATGCTTGTAACAAGCACCATAATAACACATGTAACAAACACCTTAACACATATAACAAGCACATTAATAACACATGTACTGTAGCAAGCACCTTAGTAACACATATAGCAGCCACCTTAAAGCCCTCACTCAAATCAAATCTAATGTACCCAAAAACAGCAGTTCACAAACTGGCAAACCACAAGGACCTACACCACACTACAGCAGCTCACTCCCACATTCCCACCCAAACATCATATGCCCAATCAACCAGAACCGATTGTACCTGCCCTCAATACTACTTCCTCTTTCAAGCTGTTCCAGACTGAATCTGCTACTGCTTGCATGACACTTCTCACTTCAGACCAGCGCTTCTGGCCATTTGGCTCCACTCCACATACCACTGCTTCCAACCACAGACTGAAAGCTGCTCATGCCATTCTGACCTGTAATTCCCACCACTTGCTAAACTGCTCTTCCTGACTGTATACTGAAAGCCACTCCCGCTATCCTGAAAAGGAAATTCCACCAGACCACTACCCTTTTTATAGGGGACGTCATGAAACTGGACATATTCATGCAAAAATGTGTTTGCCCAGCCTACACTACTGAAAACAAATTCTGGTCAGATCCACCACGGTTGCATAATAAAGTTAGCAAAGTTGTGTGGAATTGTTAAGGAGGTATGGAGAAACAACACAATGCTTTGTAAGTAGTAAGATTTGTTTTAGTTTCTGTTCTAAGGAAGGCATACACATTATTAGAAAAATATATGGAGGTGTTCATTTTAATGGAAAGAATAGGAAGCGATGTAGGTTTACAAAAGAACCCTAGAGCAAATGCCACTGAGGTATGTGTTATCCCGGATGACATTAGTCGGACAGCCACATTTTAAAGAAA
Source organism: Neoceratodus forsteri (assembly GCA_016271365.2). Classification (NCBI taxonomy): domain Eukaryota; kingdom Metazoa; phylum Chordata; order Ceratodontiformes; family Ceratodontidae; genus Neoceratodus; species Neoceratodus forsteri. The sequence goes on along the minus strand of CM028130.1, from coordinate 956,676,220 downwards.
ACACAATTGCACATACCCCAATAATGCAAAACATCATGGGAAACATGCAAATCTCCATGATGGTACAGAAGGTGGCAGTACATGAAATAGTAATGGCTGGCATATGCTCAGCCTTGGGATTATTTATACAGTTTTTTGTTTTTTTTTGAGAAACAGGGCTTTTGAACATGAGGTGATGTAAGTTATATTTAAGCAATGTGTTGATGTCAAGAAGTCAGGTGTAATGATGGACTGTTAGCAGAGAAAATGTGATAGTAACTTTCAGAGGGGGTTACTTTTGATAAGGTTAAGGTAGTTATGCTTGTGATAATGGGAATACTAGGAAAGTATGAGGTCTATGCAGAAGTGGAGTACAAATATGCACAGTTACATAAGTACTGTATGTGCTCAGAGTGCAGGCAAATGTCATATGCAAGTTTGTTTTAGAAATAGGTAAAAATAGCGATACATGCAATTGATAGAAAGATAGATAATTACATAGACATATAGATAGAGAGAGAGAGACACACACAGACAGACAGACAGGTAGAATAGGAATGGCAGTGAAGTACTGAAATGACAGCAACTCTACCCCACCCTTCAGAGATGACCAGGCATTGTGGTGTGCCTTTGGGTCATTGCACATAACGCTCACGCCATTTCACCTCACCCTACCCTGCAGACACAAACAAGTGTCGAGGTGTGCTTTGGAGTGTTTAGGCCTTATATTCACCCCATTCCATAAGGAAATACACTGAAATGGGTACAGTATAATGGAATGGAGTGAACTTTGGGGCTGAAGAGTCAAAGGCACATCTCGATACCTGTTACTGGCTGCAGGTGGGGATGGGGGTGGAATGGCGTAACCATTGCTGTTGACAATCCCAAGTCACACCCCTGATGCCTGTCAGTTCCTATAGAGCAGGGTGTTATGGTCAGAAATCCTAATGCCCTGGGCGTTTCTTGGTATTTTCACTCCAAGTTTTCAACATAGGCTTTTTGTGACCCCACCGCATGGACAATGACACTATCAGTTTATTAGTCGAAAGGTGATCTTGCACAGCCAGTATGCCATTTGGTGCCACAGGTGCAAAAACACATTTTGAAGCAGTACAATGAATTTCAATTATCAATGTGTGTTTATTAGTGGAAATAAACAAATTACATGTTAGACATGCATGTCTCGACGGCCCCCAGACAGCCCAATCCTTCTCAACTGGTACTGCGCTGCCTTTGCCTGCTGCCCTCTACAATAATATGATAATATTTATTTTAAACTTGCAAACATTTATCATAGATAAAAATGAAGAGCTTCACCTAGCTCGGGAGCTAAATGTGATGAAAAACATAATGCAGACATGCAACAGTGCTAATCAAGAACTTTAAACTGTGCAAAAATATTCCTGTTTAGAAGTGTGAGACTGTAGTAACATTGCAATGTTTGTCACCATAGAATTCAATATCGAATCAATATTGAATCTTATCTACATCTTATCTGCATGGTAGTCCCAACACTAAGACCATGAATAATTCATGTCAAGCCAGTATCATCATTTGTTAAAATGGTGAGCAGTTTCTAAAATGAGCAAAAATCATTTAGTTGTATACACATCAGAAAAAATACATACACATACAGTCTGATTTGATTTGGGCAATTAATTGATTATCTTTAGTGTCCTGGATTGCAATGCCATATACATATCTGTTCTAAAAAAAGGCTGTACCAGTCGATGATAAGCATGGATAAAACACAATGATCTACTGTGTATGCATTGGACAGGTGGCATCTGAGTAAGGAGGGCTCAAGGGTCCTCAAAGACATACTGGATTGATAAGCTATACTTAAACTGACAAACAGGGGCAGTAGAGGGTACAGCACTCAGCAGCAGGGAAGGGGTGCTGCGCGGCCCTGCCCCAGGAGGGGCCTAAAGGGGGGGAGAGGTCAAGGGGAAGGGATAGCAGATATAAGGGAGTCAAAAGGTGAATAGGGTAAATGTGGGGCATGCATTGAGATGGAAAGTGGTCTCCTTGAATGCCAGGAGTCTGGCAAACAAGACAGCAGACCTACAGGTGCTGATGGCAGAAGGGGAGGCAGACATACAGGTAGCTACCATCACTGAGACATGGGCAACCCAGTACCATAACTGGGACCACAAGATCCCAGGGTACCAACTACATAGAAAGTACGGGGGGGGGGAGTAGCACTGTTCATAAGGGATGGGCTAATGTGCACCAGGGAGGAGGGGAAGGTGGGAGCAACCAAATCCCTATGGGTAGTGCTACAGAAGATGATTCTGCTGGAGGTTTTAGCAAAGTGGTTTTCTCCATGTGTGGCACTGTTTAAAGACTGTTCTAAGTTATTTGGGAGTATAACCACATTTTGAGAAGCGCTAACAAAGAAACGTTGCTTGTACCGAGCAGCTGTGCTACTGGGGGTGCCAAGATGGAGCAGGACAGAGTGCCACCAAGTGGTTCTGCTGGGGGGAAGACAAATACTAAAATGATATGTCCAGAAAGCTTAGCTGCCCAAAATGATAAAAGGGGAAAATGAGAGTGCAGTATGTACACTTACAGTACATAATGAATACACTGACGTGCTACCACCTGAAACATGTTTAAAAGGAGAAAGGATCCCACATGACTGCACAGCCTCACCAACAGTAGCATGCAAAGCATTAGAATTGCTGAAGTTTTTGCTGAAGTAGCTGAGGTTTATCTTAAGTGCTGGTGCACAAATGCGATAACCAGAATAATACATAGGTAAACTGGTTATGTGGATTGATATAGTTACCATTATTACCCTGCCATGAGCTTCTGAAGAAGGACTGGTTGGTCCGAAAGCTAGAGCACTTTGTTCTTGTTGTTACATCTATGTTGGTCCATTAAAAGGTATCAAATCATTTGCTTCTGGATCATTATTATACTGGGAAGAGATGGTATTTATTCAGGTTGTGGTACTGTACCAAGCAACAAAAAAGGATGGGGGGGGGAACAATGAGAAGGAAATGGGGATTAGAGAAAAAGGAATAGTACCTTCATTTTAGTTACAACACCATTGGTGTGACAGTGCCAAAAAAATTGAAGCAAAAACATGGGTAGTGGAAAGGATATTGATGGGCATAGCACAACAAAACTAACTGTATAAATAAAGCCCTAAAATAGAAACTCCTACTCATGAGAGCACCAGACCCCAGAGTGCCAGAGTGAATTACTAATAGGATGCTAAGAAATGTCAATGAAAAAGCAACACTGCTAATATTAGAGTCAATGGTAGGGGGGGTCACGTGGTGCAGAGCATGAGATAGCTGCCTTTCTCAGAGCTCCGTCCTCCTAGCCACAGATTTACTCATTTTCTGCCCCTAGCATGCTATTTGCCAACACTAAACAGCATCGAAATACATTGTCGCAACATTGGAGGTACTAAAATGGATCTGGAGACCAAAGAATCTTTACCTAAGCATACTCCCCCTGCGACGCCCGAGAAGGCCCCGAAGAAAGCCAGGGCCTCCGGTAATCTCCATTCTGCGTCGCTAGATCTCAGTGTACCTGAGGGGAACCGCTACTCTGGCAACCTTCCTAAAAGAATTTCAGCCTTTTAAAGAGGCGATAAAGGAGCTAACTAATGAGGTGAAGGGGGTTTCTCGTGCTTTGGAGGAATTATCCCGTCGCACTATGGATATTGAGGCCCGCGTCAGTTCGGTGGAACGCAGGCAAGAAAGGCTATCACCGGAATTAGCCCAGATGAGACAGAGGATCCTGAAGCTCGAGGGCAAGGTCGAGGACCTTGAAGGCAGAAGTCACCGCAATAATGTAGTGGTGATCGGCCTCCCAGAGAAGGAAGAGGGCATGGAGCCGATCAAGTTTGCACAACGCCTCGTTACAAAGATTGCTGGCCCTTCACCTTTTGGACAGTCCTATGTAATCGAAAGGGCCCAACGTGCATTGAGGGCTATGCCCCCGATTGGAGCTCCGCCACGTCCCTTTATTTTTAAATTTTTAAATTACCTGGAGCGCCAGCACTTTATAAATAAAACAAAAGAGCTGAAAGACTTAACCTGGGAGGGCACTGGGCTGCGGGTGACACAAGATCTTCCTCTCTCCGTTCGTCAAAAGAGAGCGTCGTTTCACCCAATAGTCTCAAAATTTATAGCGGCCAATGTGAGGTTCCGAATCAAGTACCCAGCGCGTCTGCAAGTCCAGATAAATGGAGCCTGGTACAGCTTCGATAATCCTGAGCCTGCGCTAGCCACGCTGAAACAGCTCCTTCCTGAACTGTTTCGAGACCCATGAAGTTACCGCCAGAAAGGCTCGTGAAGCCTTGCTTCTTCTGGGGATTTGGGATTAACATCTGGTGTTGCATCATACCTACTGGCTCTGAATTTTGTGAGGGTCCCTGACCAGCTATTTTGGACTTCGACCATCCCCTGTCTTTATTGGTGCCTCTGGACAGACAACCTTTTGTACTGGAGGTTTTTTTTTTTTTTTTTCCCATGGTTACATCTCGATAGTCGTTGCACAATTTAGTTTATACCAGCATACATCTACTCAATTAGTATAATAGCTGGAACTTGACACGGACATAAGTTGTTGATGCATGGAATCCCTTGTTTTACAGCATTGGAGGACATTTCCTAAGATAACAGACTGTTAGTAGGGGGAGTGTTTCTCAACCAACATGGATTTGTTGTTTTTTCTTTCCTTTTGCCTTGGGGGGTCGTGGTGGGCATGATTGTGGAGGGTTGAGATGCAACAGTACTCTAAGGCTCCAGGAAGTTATGATAGCTAAATAATAGATAAAGAGGGGCCCTTTGCCCCCCCCCATTGTTCCCTTTTTTTTTTTTCGTGGATATTTTTAATTAGATATAAAGATATGTATAGGTCCTTCCAGTATGGTGGACCTCACTTCAAATGAAAAGAGTTGTGCTTGGGAGCAGTAATCCCATTTTCTGTATATATGTTGTAGTTGGTTGGGGGCGGAGATGGAGCATACCATAGCACTGGAACCATGTTCATTGATAGTTCGGGTGGGTTGGGGTGGAGGGTTATTGGGTTTTGGGATTATTATCACTGTGGGATATCTGGGGATTAGGGGAGCGGGTGGGACCTTTGCACAGCACTTTCTATTTGCTTTTAGGTTTTTATTATGAGGCTGGTCTCCTTTTATCTGGGATATCCATTCGCACTAGATTATGAGCTAGACAAATAAATGTGGTGTCTTGGAATATCGTGGAGCCGCCATAGAGCAAAACAATACAAGATATTAAAACACCTGAGCTATGTCCACGTGGATATTATTTTCCTCCAAGAGACCCACTTATTAAAAGCTGAAGGTAGTCAATTATGTAAACTTCAGATAGGTCAAATTTTTGCCGCTGGATGTAATCCTCGCAGTAAAGGGGTGATGATAATGATTCATAAGTCAGTCCCATTTAATCCGATTCAGATTTTTGAGGATAGTGACGGGAGGTATATCTTTGTTAGGGGCACTTTGCACACCCAAGAGATTATTTTGGGTTCAATATATGGCCCCAATATTGATACCCCGAGTTTCTTTGTTCAAATTTTGGAATTACTTTCCCCTTGGTCTAATCTCCCCATTGTTATGGACGGTGACCTGAATCTAGTGATGGACCCTTTATTAGATAAATCCTGCCCTGTTAGGAAAGGGCTATCCCCGGGGCAAAAAGCTGTTAAGGAGATGATGGAAGGACTGGGCCTCTGTGACGTATGGAGAGTGTTTCATCCAGAAGGGCGGGAATTCACTTTTACTTCACAAGTACATAACACTCTATCCAGAATAGATTACATATTAATCTCATATCCTCTTAACGGGGTGTTAGATACCGATATAATATCTGGGCCGCTTTCGGATCATTCCATAGTTAAGTGCCTTTTGGTTTTCGCATCCCTTCCCAAACCAGGGAGCAGGTGGAAAGTGAATAACCAACTATTAAAAGACCCCAGACTGGTTAAATATATTTCCTCACAAATAACGGATTTTATTTCTTTTAACCAAGACTCCACCGGCAAGCCAGACATAGAATGGGGTGCTTTTAAAGTTTTCATCCGTGGTATACTGATTGGCCTGGCTTCCTGTAGGAAAAAAGAAAGGATGAGTCAAATCTCGGAATTGCTTGTTAAGATTCGTGAGAAAGAACGGGGCCTTTGTGACTGTTCCTCAGAAACTTACAGGCAGGAATTAACTCTTTTAAGAGATTCATATCTTAAGATAATAAATGAACAGACTGAGTGGGCATTTATAAGGACTAGGGCTAGGTTCTCAGACCAAGGGGAAAAAAATAGTCGTCTGTTAGCCAGAAGAATTAAGCAATTAGAATCTTCCAAATGGATCTCGGCTATTCTCCCCTGGAAGCGGGCTCAGTTATGACTTCCCCTGAAGATATTTTGGGTGAGTTTGTGAGCTACTTTAAGGGAATTTATGGGCCGATGAAGGACCCACCGTCAGATGAGAAAATTAGTCACTTTCTTAGGGGGTTAAATCTTCCCACATTGAGTGAAATGGATCAGTTTCAACTTCTGGCTCCCATTACTGCAGAAGAAATAGACCGGGTCATCAAATCCCTCCCTTTAGACAAGACACCAGGCCCGGATGGTCTCTCCGCTAACTTCTATAAGACCTTCTCAAAGGAATTAATCCCCTTTTTACTAAGGCTTTTTCAATGTATTCTAGATGGTGAGGCTTCTGACCATACCTTAATCGAAGCACTAATAACACTTCTGCCTAAGCCCGGGAAACCTGCAGATCTAGTTGCTAACTACAGGCCCATATCCCTCTTAAATCAGGATATTAAAATCCTTACTAAATTGCTAGCCAATAGGCTTAGCAAAGTCCTCCCCGGTCTAATTGGATCCGAACAGGTGGGGTTTATGAAAGGGAGATCTTCTGCTGACCACCTACGGGCCTGTCTCATGTCTTCTCGGCTTCCAGGGACTCTGATCAACCTAGGGTTTTGGTCTCCCTGGGCCTTGAGAATTGATAGGGTTTATAATCATTTTCTTTCAAAAGTTATGGATTGTTTTGGTTTCCCCCATCAATTCTCTGATTGGATTAAAAATATATGCAAATTTTCATCAGCTAAAATTACTTGTAACGGAATAATAACAGCCCCATTTATGCTTTTCCTAGGTACTAGGCAAGGTTGTCCCCTTTCCCCGCTCCTTTTTAATCTATATATCGAACCCCTCATCATGCGGATTAAACAGGAGCAGCAGATCCAAGGTATCCAGGTTTGGGGACATAATTTGAAGGTGCTAGCATATGCAGATGACCTGATCCTACTTATTTCACACCCATCCTCTTCTATTCCAATTTTGTTGAATGTTATTGAGGAATTTGGTATAATCGCCAACTATCGGCTCAATATAAGTAAATCAGTGGTTTTCCCTATAAGTCTTAGGGCATACGCACATGATATAGCTCCTTTTGATTTAACTTGGAGTCCCAAGTCCATCAGATATCTTGGTCTCACGTTAGTTAGAGACTCCTCCACCTAATGCAGAAATCTAGACCCGATCTTACATGACATTGAGGCTGACCTCTGGAGATGGGCAATTATTCCCTTATCCATATGGGGTAGAATTAATTTGGTTAAAATGAATGTTTTCACGGTTATTTACCCCATTAACATATTAAATTGTGGATTCCGTTAAAATGGTTTAAAAGGTACATAGAATTATATCTGATTTTATTTGGAATTACAAAAGCCTAGACTAGCTTACTTCAAATTGTCTGCCCCTAAGCGATCTGGTGGATTGAGACTCCCCCATTTTACTCTATATTACTGGGCCAGCCACCTCGCTAAATATCTTTGCTGGGCTAAAAACTCAGAAGATGACCCGGTAAATATCTATACCCCATTATGGTTAACCTCAGAGATTTCCCGAATTAAGAGTATTGGTTTATCGCCGAGGGCCCTATTTTACTGTTCGCTGAAAACTCTCCAAACAGTGCTTCGTAACTCCCCTACCGAGACTTCGGTTAAAGTACATACACAATTATGCTCTTTCCTTAAATACCTTCACAGTGGAGACCCAGCCCAACCTGTGCTAGGCAACCCTAACTTCTTAATCGATGGCAGGCCTATCAAAGACTCCTGGTTACCGTCATTTGGGAAAGTTTCAATTAAAGACCTGCTTACGGAGAGGGGTAAGTTGCTTACATCAGTTGAAATTATGAGGCAGTTTCATATCCCTCAGCGCTTAATTTTGAAAGTATTCCAACTCTGTCACCTCCTGGTGAGGGCTCCAGTATTTTGCCGGGATTGCCAGTCGTGGGATTTTGAAAGGTCTTGATTCCCTTGTTGGGAAACCTCATGCAATATCAGCCGTCTACAATAGTTTAATTGAGCGACTGCACCCTAATACTTTTGCCCCAAACGTTACTGGTCTCGATTGTTTCCGGAACATGACTTTGACTGGAGGGAGTATTTGGGCGTGCCACAAATTTTATCGCAGGACAGGCTCAGACTAATGCAATTCAAACTTTTACATGATATCTATTATTCCCCTGCGAAGCTAGTCGACCGAGGCTTGATCTCATCCTCTACCTGTTTTAGATGCCAACAAGGGGATGGTAATCTCCTCCATATTTTTTGGCATTGCCCAAAAGTGGTGGTCTTATGGGAGACTATTAAAGAAAAACTTGACCCTCTACTGGGTCTGGAAACTTTATTCACCCCTGAGATCTGCATCTTAGGGGACATGTCTCAGGTAGATGTCAGGAATAGAAAATATCATATGGGTCTGATATCAGCTTCAGTTAAAAAAGTAGTTCTGAGACATTGGAAGGACACTACTGAGATCTCATATGGCGAATGGTTACAAGAATTCTTGGCTAACTTGAGAACGGAAAGAACCATAGCAAGCTTACAGTATAATCTTTTTAAATTCAATAATATTTGGGGTTCTTTGGATACCCTTTTTTCTGCTCAGATGTGATTTGATCCTGTTTCCCAGTCATTTAACATTTAAGTGCTGTGCATTGGGTGGGGAGGGGGGTCTTTGGGGGTGGTGGGGTCTGGGGGAAAGGGTGAGGACTGCACCCACATGATCTTTTCAGAAAGGGTATGTTTCTTGTGCTCTTTCCACTTATGTTGTTGTATCCTTCTGGATGTGGTCCGTTGTTTGTGAAAAACCTTTAATAAAAATTGAATTAAAAAAAAAAAAGAGTCAATGGTAGCTGCACTTACAAAAAAAACACAAAAAGAAATAAATGTGGAGGGGAGGCAGGGAAAGATGAGGATGATGGAGAGAAAATGAAGCAGTAGTGAAAAAAATGATATAAAAATAGAAGAAACCAAAAAATGAAAGATATCATGTGTCCCATGCAACAAGAAGGGCATCACCAAATAAAATTAGGATCACAAAATTAAGCTGCTATTGCAAGGGCAAACAAAATATCTGACCACATCACATAACTATCAGTATTGAAGTTCCAACCACTATTGTGATTCAGATATCATATTCCATTTTTTAAACTACATTTTTCCAAATACTAATGAAGAGTATTGAAGTTTGCTGCTACTGGGGGCTGTACTCCCAATATGGATGGTTGAAGCCCCCCACCAGCAAATCTGCATACAGCTTGCCTTGCTTTGTATTGTATGCACGAGATCCCTATTCTCCTCTCCTCCCTGAGCTGTAGGTCTATAACCAAACCCACGTGTAGAGCTGTCTCTTATCTCAGCACCAATAGCACGCACAGTACCTCCGTCATACATGACTCCTTTCTTTTATCATTGTTTATGCAATCCATCGCATTAACAGCCAGCCCTCCATGCTTGTTCCCTCTCCTGTCCCTCCTCAGTATTGCACAATGTTTCTGCAAAAGATACGGGGCCTGTCTCACAAAGCAGGCTTGGACTGACACAAGCTGTGCCAAAGCCTGGTGTGCCAGGGACCCTGCAACCAATTCTCTGACAAGCAGGGTCCTGGTGGCTAAGTTCTGAGGTTTATGGCAAGCCAGATTGGGTGCCAAACACACAGCACAGCAGGGGGGCTTGCTGGAAGCTGGAAGCTAGCTGTGTGCCAGTCCAGCAGTGCCCTCAGTGACTTGTGTGCCACCTCACCCCAATATGCCCGATCGAATAATTGCAGTTGACTTGGTTGTCTAGAGGTCACTCCTTTACCTCAATATGCCGAATACTATCGCAGTCATCCTGGTGGTCTAGTGGTCCCTCTCTCCCCCGCCCTGGCAACAAGTGCCCAGCACACTCCTCAACCTGTACTCTGAGCCAGGACTGGCATGGCCCTCCTCACATAACCTCAGCCGATCCGACTGAACTGTCACTGTCCACGTATAATACAGTAGGTGCTCACTGTTATTGGTGAGCACCTGCTGCATTACACATACACAGTGACAGGTCATTTGGGGCTAGCCAAGGTGGTGTGAGGAGGGCTGTGCCAGTCCCAGCTTGGGGTATGGATTGGGGGTATGGGGTGCTGGGGTACTGTTTGCCAGGATGGGGCAGCAGGATAGCTAGCCCACCAGGATGACTGGGATACTTATGGGCAGTTTTGTTGGGGGGACAGGTAACCCACCAGGATAACTGACATACCAATGGGCATATAGGGCAGGGGGAAAGTCCACTAGACCACCAGGCATGATGGCTGACATTTAGGGGAGTTTGGGGTGGTATAGATGAAGTACCAGGGCATCAACATATAGCCGCAAATAGGTCTGCTCTCCCAGGGGAGATATTTCTAAGAACCCATAGGGCAGCCCTGTCTGGTCTAAGGGTACTTAGAAATTCTCCCTCTGGAAGATGTATAAGAATTCCATTTACAGGCTGTGGCAGCTTGCTTGTGCCACATGCACCCTTGCACAATGTTGCAGCTCATTTGTGGGTACATGAGTGGTACAAGCCCTGTTTGGAGTAGGCAGCCAGCAGTTGGCATAGGCTGCCTGTGACAATAGCTCCGGGGGGAAGCATTTGATGCAAGGTGCCATTTGCACCATTTATGTTTGGCACAGGCACCTCACATCACTCCCAGGGCTTTGAGAAGTGTGCCCACTATATCTGTGCTATCCCCTGCTGTTGTGGCATATTAAGATGGACATTTGTTGGCCATGGCATAGTGCCAGCAAGGTTTCCATCCTTGACTGTCTTCCATTTGTTACTAGTGGCCTACTCCCACGTTACCACTTTAACTTTGGGATGGAATCCATGTACTACTTTCACTCCCTCTGTCATCAAATTTATTTTATTCACTCATACGGTAAACAGGCAAGGGCCATGAGGCTAAAGTGCCTGATTTCTGGAGTGCCGGGGTGGTTACATGATTTTCTGTGAGTCCCACAGTGCAGCAAATCGAGGTTGTGCTATTCACACACATGCCTGCTGTGAGTCTCAAGTTTATGCAATGCTCATTTCTATAACCTTTAGGCCAAGCTGACAGACCCAGGTGTCAAAGCACTGGTCATCTGAGAAAGCAATAGTATATAGTTGCATTGAAACATATAATTGTATACCTAATGTCATCAAGGTCTGCTTCAGTGATGTTTCCTGTACCAATATTATACTCCCGTCTAAAACTACAGTTGTGGTCAGGATGATGAAAGACATACACAATTGTGTTGCAAGCTGTGGCTACTAATGACAGAGGCATTGTACACCATATGAGAAAGTATAACTTCTTGGTAATCTACTGGTATTGACCTTGTGGAACACAGGGTAATTCAAAAATAGCGGCACCATGATTGCATCGCCTGCCACCACACAGTCGTCAACTGAGCATTTTGCAATAGCAAAATACATGGAAGTATTGTAGTAACATAGAAACATGGAAACAAAGACTTTGACGGCAAATAAGGACCGCTTGGCCCACCTACTCTGCCCATTTCCCTACCTAGAGGATAAGCTGCAGATCTTATTTGACCGGCAGCCTATTTCTTCCTACCCCCCACAAGAATTGTCTTATGTCTGTCCCATGCATTCTTGAATTATCCCACAGTTTTAGACCCCACAACCTCCTCAGGAAGGCTGTTCCATGAATCCACCACCCTCTTTGTGAAAAAATACTTCCTCACATTGCCCCTGAGACGTCCCCCCTCTATCTTCAAATTGTGTCCCCTTGTTCTTGCACATCTCTTTTTCTGAAAGATGCTACCCTCTTGGACTTTATTGATTCCACTGAGGTGCTTAAATGTTTCTATCATGTCCCCCCCTCCCTCCTTTCCTCAAGGGTATACATATTAAGCTCCTTTAGCCTCTCCTCGTATGACTTCTCTTGTAGATCCTGCACCATTTTAGTTGCCCTCCCCTGAACTGCCTCCATCCTGTCTATGTCCTTGCAGAGATGGGGTCTCCAGAACTGGATGCAGTACTCCAGATGGGGTCTCACCAACTGTCTGTACAGGGGCATAACCACTTCCTGTTTTCTGCTGGTGAAGCCTCTCCCTATATGTCCCAGTATCCCCCCAGCCCTCCCTACCACCTTCTCACATTGCTTGCCAACCTTAAGGTCATCTGATATGATTACCCCCAGGTCTCTTTCCATTTTTGTTGTTGTTACTATGCCCCCCCATTGTGTAATCTTCCCCTGGGTTTTTGTTTCCCAGGTGCATTACTTTGCACTTCTTTGCATTGAATCCAAGCTGCCATACTTCTGACCATTCCTCCAACCTTACCAAGTCCCTTCTCATCCTTTCCACGCCTCCTTGTGTATCAACCCTGTTGCAGATCTTTGTGTCATCTGCAAAGAGGCATACTTTTCCTTCCATTCCCCCTGCAATGCCACTTATAAAGACATTAGAAAGGACTGGACCTAGTACTGAACCCTGCGGTACCCCACTAGTAACTCCTCTTTCTTCAGAGTGGATTCCATTTACAATTACCTTCTGTATCCTGTTGTTCAGCCAGTGTTTTACCAAGGCTACCACCATGGGACCCACTCCAAGGCTGATTAATTTGACTACTAATCTTTTTGTGGGACTGTGTCAAATGCCTTGCTAAAGTCTAGGTAGGCCATGTCCACAGCCCCTCCCTGGTCTACTACTTTGGTCACCCAGTCAAAGAAATCAATTAGATTCATCTGACATGACCTTCCTGCTGTAAACCCATGCTGACTTAGGTCCTGTGCCCCACTAGCCTTTAGGTACTCAACAGTTCTTTCCTTCAGAAGTGATTCCATCACTTTCCCTTCCACAGAGGTCAAACTGACAGGTCTGTAGTTTCCTGCCTCTGTCTTGCTCCCACTTTTGTGAAGGGGAATCACATCAGCCTTCTTCCAGTCCTCAGGTACCACACCATCCTCCCACGATTTGTTATAAAGGGTCGTCAGTGGTGTCACTAGTTCTCTGCCTAATTCTTTTAGAATTCTGGGGTGAATTCCATCTGGCCCCATTGCTTTGTTCATCTTCAGTTTTAGGAGTTCTTTCAGAACCCTTTCTTCTGTGAAAGGACTGGGATCAACCCCCCCTCTCCAGAGTGCTTCTTTTAAATGGATTAGACACCTCCCCCACTTCCTCTTTTGTGAATACTGAACAGAAGTATTCATTCAGTATCCCCGCTTTTTCACTGTCACCCTCTGCCCACCCACCATCCATTCTATTCAGCCTCACTATCCCTCCCTTTGTCTTTCTACGCTCCCTGATATACCTATAAAAGGTTTTATCCCCTTCTTAACTGAGTTGGCTATCCTTTCCTCAGTTTGTGCCTTTGCTATTCTGACTACCCTCCCTGCTTACTTCTGCCTTAACTGGTACAGTTCTCTGTCCTGCTCCTTCTGTATTTCCTTATACTTCCTAATTGCTATCTTTCTCTCCCTAACCTTCACTGCCACTTCTTTTGAGAACCATTGTGGCTTTTTCTTTAGTTTTGATTTGTTTATTTGCTTCACACAAAGGCTTGTTGCCTCTGTGATGGCAGTTTTGATATTTCCCCATTGTTGCTCCACCCCTCCTTCTAGTTTGTTTGCTAGTGCTTTTCTAAGGCACTCTCCCATCTTGCCAAAGTCTGCCCTCCTGAAGTCCAGAACCCTCACTTTTGTATGGCTTGACACTGTAGCTGAGTTTATCGTGAACCACACTGTTTGGTGGTCACTTGTTCCCAAATGGCTACCCACTTCTAGATCTGAGATCCTCTCACTGTCCCCATTTGAGAGTATGAAGTCTAAGATTGCTCCCTCATGAGTAGGTTCCAAAACTAGCTGTCTGAGGCATGCCACCTGAAGGGCATCAAGAATGGCCCTGCTTTGGGATGTGGCTACAGCAAAGGTGCTCCAGTTAACATCTGGCATATTAAGGTCCCCCATCAACAGTATCTCCCCTTTCTCTGCCATCCTACTCTTTTGTTCAGTTGCTTTTATCCCTTCCCTTACATAGAGAGCTACTCCCCCCTTCTGCCCTCCCTGTCTCTCCTGTAGGTTGTGTACCCTGGTATGTTAACATCCCAGTCATGGTTCCCTGTGTACCATGTTTCTGCCACTGCTTCAATATCCAGGCATCCCACTTCCATCAAGGCCACCAGTTCAGGCAGCTTGTTGCCCAGACTACAGGCATTGGTACAAGTGTATTCCTAATAAAGCTGCTGCTCCGTGCATCACAGAACAGGAAGGGATACAGTGCAGAATGTGAAGTATGACGTGCATTATTTCCAAGCACTGCATTTGAAAAAAATAAATAAATAAATAATCCAGTAAATAGAAAAAAAAAAAAAAGGGAAGCATACCCAGACACCATGGTCTTTTCTAGACTGAGTTATGGGGTAGCTGCAAGACAGAAAAACATTAGTTGAGTGAGGAGCATTTGCATGGAATGTAATACATGATGGTCAATGGTTTTATTACACCCGCAACTGAACACATAAGTTACTTACAGTTGTAGTCCCGGGTGTGAGTAAGGGAGACTAAAAATCTGAAGGTAATAAGGGTGACACTGCACTAGCTGCCTGATACAGATTAAGTCGATGCACCACAGTGCAACAGAAATGGGTGCCCAAATATAATTAAGGTGAGAGACTGTGTGACGGGGGAAGGGGTTGTACTGACTAACAATATGGAGAACCAAATTCAGCAACTACATCCCTCATTGGTGCACTGCTTCATGAAATGATTTAATAGGGTGAAATGCGCTGTGACAGAAAAGCACAAAATGCACCATGACGGGGCTTGTGGCTCACAAATAAACACTGGAAAGTGGATGTGCTTACACAGTTCTAAACCACACTACAAAAGGCAGTGAGAGATGGTTTGACTAATCAGTAGTACCTACAAAACTTCACAGGTGCTGTTGGTGAAGTGTTAGAGTGCAGCAAGAGTTCTAGTCTCCCTTCTGCACCATTTACAATATCTGTGCTTTGCACTATATGTATCGTGGTTGGCAAAGTCCTCACAGAAGGTACAGATACGCTACTTTACTTTGGTGTATATCTCCACTACACACCTCATTTTCTGCAGTTATCAAACATTAAATCCCAGCTGGTTGAGCTGTGTATACTAGAAAGATGTGGATTTGGACAGAGTATAAAATGCACCAATTTAGTGTCCAATTAGAAGTTTGGGGGGGGAGCACAGATGGGTTAACAGGATAATGGTGAGTCAAAAAAACACTATTGGTGAAATCGATGAAATGGGTCGGAACATGCAATGCAATTTAGATAGGTCTGCAGGCTTACGATCCTTTGTTCATATTGTAAATTAGATCTCAAGTGCTAAATGTCACATCATCCTTTCTATGATGAC
Organism: Neoceratodus forsteri; assembly: GCA_016271365.2. Taxonomy (NCBI): domain Eukaryota; kingdom Metazoa; phylum Chordata; order Ceratodontiformes; family Ceratodontidae; genus Neoceratodus; species Neoceratodus forsteri. The sequence goes on along the minus strand of CM028130.1, from coordinate 956,660,539 downwards.
ATCATGAAGAATGAGCATACTTAAACAGCATGAACTAGTCAATGAAAAAGTGCCAGTGAAGGGCAAGAAATGCCACCGGGTACTTACTAGCAGGCTGTGGCACACTTGCCTATATTCTCAGCTGTTTTATCTTGTATTTGTAGGCCAATAAAAATATTTTTGTACTGCAAAATATTCTATTTTATTCCCTTACAAATACAAAATAAAACAGAATGGGGCATATAGCCAAGTGTTCCACAGTTTGCCAGTAAATACCTGATGGCACTTTGTGCCCTTCCCTGGCACTTTTATTTTTATTTTATTTGTTTATTCATTCTCAGATTACAATAGTTTTGAGCACATAACAACTCTTTTACAAAGGTTCCATGTCAGTGGGAAGGGTGACAGACATACAACAAATGGTATTACATCAAATTTTGACGAGAAAGTATTTAAAATGACATTTACATTGCAACTAAAATTCAAACTATGGCAGCAAAAAATCAAGGTGATATTCTTGTTCGTTCCCTATGAACCCTACTATGATCTAATTCCTGGATGGGAGCCCCGCATTGGGACATGCACCATATGGAAAATGTAAAGTTGTGGTTCTATTAAAAATGTAAATACTTTTTAGCACCATATCGGAGCAATGGTTTGAAATTAAGCAATGAATAACGTATGATATGTCAGGTATTGTCTATAGGGCAGAGTGTATATGTGAGACTTACTATATAGTGTTTATGTCTTGTGCCTTTAAATTACGAGCAGGAATTTGTCAGTTACAGGCTTGTACGCTGGGGTGCTGTGGTTAGCACACTGAGTGAGTGAGAAAACTCGCATTTGAAGTAGTGAGTACAAACTCCCATGAAAGGATTCATTCTTATTGGGTTGAACTGTCATTTCATGCTTTAGAAGAAACTCACAATACAGGAGACAAAATGTTAGAAAATATTACCTACACAGGAGTCTAAGCTCAAAGAAAATATACGCTAGTATGTTGTGCATTGTTGCTATTATAAATCCTAAATGGCTCACATCAAATGATGGCACTTGACTGAGTGCCAGTCCTATAATGTTTCAGGGCTTTTTCTTATCACCTGGTACAAATAAAGACTGCCATTTACAATCTCCTAAAGGTTCTCGATCAGTTTACTCAGATACCAGCTCATATAATATGGAACACACAATCCTCCCTTGTTTTTTTTAATTTTTTGCTGAGACCGATCACTGCCAAGTGCCTCTTCGAAGATCCCCTTACAGACAGTTGAGCCGTGACCATCACTTCAAAACAAAACAGTTTGACTGGTGTGATGCACAAGTGTCAAATGCCTGTAGTATTCCCAACAACAGTAAGGACTCTCCTAAAGTATTTACTCCCAGCCTCCTGCTGTAAAATAAATAGACCCCTTTACACCTTTTCCTTGCTATTGCGGGCATTTTTTGTGTGCGTGTGTGTGTGTGTGAACTGTAGTTGTTGTAGCCGCCCGATGTTGGTGCCTTCATGAATAGCAAGTGTATGTTACAAACAATGATTCCAGCTTAGCCAGGTCTAAATCCAGGCTCCAGAGCCCCAGTTTCTACTTGCTAACCTGCCTTTTTGGATGGGTTGGTTGGTCTTGCTACGTGAGCCTGCCGGAACCACCAGTGTCTCCTGACCGCACTACTTTTGTTTCAGAGTTTCAGACAGTTTATCATTTATTTTGATTTCCTGTCTGCTGGGTAATTTGTCCACCAATGCTCCGTAGTCCTACAACTGACTCACTCGCCATGGATTGTTTGCTTCTGCCTGGGCACCTTTTGCACACTGCTGGAGAGTAAATGGTAGAAATTAAAATTCACTATAAAAGAACAAAAAATGCTCAGATCGGACATAGTCTGTTCTGGTTATGAGAATTCCTTTGTATCTTTTTTGAAGAACAAATGGATTTTATATTTACAATTTTAAATTATACTGTTCACTTTATTGGTAACTTCTGTGCTTATTGCAATGTAAATGCTATTTATATAAGATAGTCATACCATCTATAATTATTCTTAGGGACCTCCCCTTTTGCCTGAGAATATGGTATCTACTTGTGTCCAGTCATAACATAGGTTCCAATACATTGTCCTCACACCCAATTATTAACAGATATAAAGCTGTGTGTGTGTGCAGGGGTGGGGATGGGTAGTCAGTTATATTCACCTTTCACTACAAGGGAAACAGTGGTGAGATAATGGGTGCACTGATACTGGGTATTTCAAAAGTAGAACTGATACATAATAAAATGAAGAAGCTCTTTTCAGTGATTTCAAAAAGTCAAGTCTAATAGTGCAAAATATTAGGGTGCCAATGTGAATGTATAGGGTCCCCATAGATGAAATGGCAGGGGACACTTATACTGATTGAGGGGACAGGCAACAGCCTTTCCTTCCTTGTGTTTTTCAGTAAAACTTAATTTTTGTATTGATAATTAACCTGAATGTGAATTTAAAAATATGTGGGTAGATTTTCCACAGTTGTCATAAATGCAGTATGCACTTATTTATCCAGTGAATAATTTCCCTACAGACAGCTGCTAAACCACTGTCTTTCTGAATGCCTTGTGGTAAAGAAGTAGACGAATTACTGAGGCAACACCACTACAGAATTCTGATTTGTTTTTAATGCTGTTTAAGTGAAGTTGAAGAGACTATATACTAACTTATTAAAATGGCTGTCACAGGGTAGCAGTAAAGCAGAAAGGCAAAGAATAGATTAGGATGGGGATGGAAAGCCTGAAAATTACAAAAGGTTTTCTAAGGATTACAGCAAGTCATAATGCACCAAGAGAGGGCAGAAGTGAAGAATGAAGTCACCACAGCATCTGGAATGTGGCTGCAGAGCAAGACAAGCTAAGTTCCAAGTTGTGATGCTTCTATGCATTGGAACTCACCTTACTGCTCTGATACATTAACTGAACATAAATTTCCCAACTGAACACATCAGAATTTAGTGTTTATTATTTGTTTTATCAACTTTTTGGTAATATTCTTTCATACAAAACAGGCAAACAAAAAAGCAAAACACAGAAGCACTTGCTTAGTTTTGCTATATAACCCAGCTGGTTCAGAATTTATCTGCACTGCAGTGGGAAAGTCATATAATTAATACCCGATTCTGCCTGAGATGTGTGTTGGAGATAAATGAGGTTCACTCTGTAAATATTGTACACATATTTTGGAGTATTTAATAATGACATTAGTTGCATGCAGACTGTGCTTCACTAGGGTCGTGCAGATGAGACACTTTTTTGATCTATTCCTGCAGCAGCTGAAAGACAAACATAAATGAAAATGCCTTTAAGATTTGATTTGTGCAGAGAAAGTGCATGAAAAGATGCAAAACAATCACTGATATGGCGGTAAAGATCTATGACTACATTGAATATGTCAGCATTCTGTCTGCCTTTCTGAACATAAAAGTGTGCATACTAAGTGGGTTACTGTAATGGAGCCAGCAAAAAGTTCTAATACATAAATAATACATTTTTTTTTTTCTGCAGCCAGAATAAGACTTTATAAGCAGCAGACACACAATTCTATTTATCTGGCCAGGAAGCTCTGGAGCACCTACAGACATTCTTATCTTCATTCGTCAACATCATTCCCACTGTGTCTTTTGTTACAGAGTCTTCTGCGCATAAGAAATACAGCTCTGTGAATTTTATCGGATGGGGGGGGGGATGCAGAATACAGGGACAGAATATAGAAAAAGATTTTAACAAAAAAATAAGGTTTCACCCAAATCCCAGTGAATCAGGTGAACAGTAGAGGGCATGGGGGGAAAACGTTGTAGGACTATGGTCCAAGTCATAAATTGTTTTTTGACTGTGGAAAAAAAGTCCATCAAACCCTCCAACTCCCTATCAGGTTCTGACTGTAAATAAATATTTTTTAAATGTAGAACAACTGCAGCTCACAGACTGAATTATTACACCCTTGGAGATTGCAGATCAAACAAGATATCATTCTATTTTTTTCTATCCAGCTTTCAGCTTCGGTCTGGTTTGTTCCTGTAATATAATACTTTTTCTCACACTCTCCCTCTGCTTGGTTTCTCTTTGGTCTTTACCAGGTAACTTTATGAGCTAGAAGCCACTCTGCAGGTGTACTTTGCCCTGCTGGAGTAGCGCTGTACAAATGTGTACATCTTTGGATAAGATGTTTAACAAAGGTCCCCTCTGCTTGCTCTGATGGTTGTTTAGGAGGATGTTAAAGATCCCATGGCACTTCTTGAAAAAAATGGGGGAATTTATTGGGTGTCCTGGCCAAATCCCCCCACTCATTGAAATACCACCAACATCTTAATCTGGTTCTATATGTCTGCTGGCATCTGTATCTTCACCCTCTCCGAAGGCTGAAAATAGGCAGAATTGCGTAGTCCTCCTTTCCTGGTCAATAAAAACTAAATAAAATGCAATAAAATAAAAACAAATGCTGAACCACTCATGTGAACCTCATATCTAATCTCACTGGATACTTAGTGAGGCTTTAATTTGAAAAGAGTGCAGATAATTACCAATGCCATCGGGGGGGGGGGTGGACTCCCAAAGCTCCCAGTCCAGACAAGGGCAAATTCAATAAAGGAGGATTTCTGCTGTCAGGATGCATATGTGTTTGTGGTGGGAGTCTAAATAGGCAGACTACACCCACCTTATTACCTTCTGGTTGCCAGTCTGTCTACTATTCATTCACTACCTGGTTTGCGCTTTTGAGCAATTTTTTTTTTGCAGCAGCAGTCGCCTTCCTCTAGAAACAAGAGGTGACCCCACAGCTACTCCTTTTGTTTAATCTTTTTTAATTTTTACTTTATCTCTTTATCCCTCCTATCTACTCCCAGTGCCCACTCCTTCCATCCACTCATGTCCTCCAATCCACCTACCATGGGATCTGCCCCTAGAGTGCCTCTTCCCCCTCTCCTTGCACAGTGGGGTCTGTCCCTTCTTGGTGGTCTGGATGGAACCGGAGCGGCTTTCATCCAGGGTTGCCAAGAGGTGTTTTCCATTTTCTCCCCTAGATCCCCTACCCTCTGAGACATCAGTGCTTGGGACAAACGTCCCGAGTGGTGGTGTGCTGACGCACGCCAAGCCTCTCATGCGCTGCGACTTCCCCCCTTCCTGGCTCCGGTGAGCGGAACCACCACCATTCCTTCCTGTTGCTGGTGCTTCCACTGGCTGTGAAAGGGATGCAGAACGCAGGTGCGTTCTTGGTCTCCCACCCCTGAGGGAGGAGAGCATCCATTGGGACGCTCGATCCTCCCTCTCCCCTACCGACCACCGGCCACCTGAGTCCGTTCCCGAACCTGGGTCTCCGGGGTAGCGCGAGGTATGGCATCCAGTGCCTCAACCCTCAGCGCCTCCGGGTCGGCCCTTCTGTTTAATCTTGATATTAAGCATCGGCATGGAGGGCTTTGGAATATCCCACTCTCCCAATTCACTTTTGTAGCGAATTCTGTCTTCCCCTTTCATTTCCCTCCCTTAAACTAATCCTCTACTTGCAGCAACAACTGACTACTGCAGAGTACGTCTGTTTCTGCTGCATAGTTTAGTCCATTATTAAAACAAAGGTGGTCTGATCTATAGTCTTGTCATTGTTTTTTCAATTACTGGTTTGTAATAAGAGAATACTGCTTTCCTGCTAATTCATAAAAAAATAATGTGCGTAGTGATCTTGCCAGTTTGCCTGCAGATGGCCGTGTTTTCCATTTAACATTTCAACTCTTCATTTTATATGTAGCCAACAACATGTAAAATAAGAAGTTATGCGGACCTTTAAGGGCAAACAGTATGATATGCAAAAAATGCACTGGATTTTCGAAAGACTCAAACTTTTGAATAACCTGACAGCTACTTTCAATCTCCTGGTTCAGATGACCTGAATGTGTCCCCAGTCTGATTAGATCAATTCTCGACAAATGGAGATTGCCCACTGGTTTGTAATAACACAACATACTGCTGTAGCTTTTAAGATATTTCATTAAAAATAATGTGCATACTGATCATACCTGTTTGCCTGCAAATGGCCATATTTTCCACTTTACATGTCAACTCCTCATTTTAACTCAGCGGAAAAATTATAAGGCAGTGCAGGCTGGTGATCATTTAGTTGTGCATTTTAAACAATAAAATCCAAGATTCTCCAAATCCTTTAAGTTATTTTATTTAATTAAGTGAACTGTTGAGAGGAGAGCTAACTGCCTGTGCCTCTGTGCTGTAATTAAAACAAAAAAAGCAATGGGACACACACACACACTGAAAAATATAAGTCACATAGGCACACACTCACTCGTGCTTGGGGGGAGGGGGAGCTCATCCACATCTCTATTTATTACCCAACCTTGTTTTTTTGGTCAGTTCTATCATTTAAACACCACTGCGATCATGGTTTCTTGGGACACTGCAGCTTGGATTTGCTTACCCTTATTTATGTGACAAACCACATTTTGGCATGGACAGGAGCTATTTAGTGCTGTGGGTGTGGTGGGGTTTGGCACCATACACATGGCTGTCCTTGTTGACCAGCTGTGCTTACAAACATTCTCCATAGCTGCTGAAACCTTGTTACTATTTTTTAACAATAAAACTGGCTCTTGGTTGTGACAAAGGGCAGCTCATCTGTGATTCCTGGTTGTGGTGTGGGGGGGGGCACTCATTCCACATCTACTTCCTGTCAGACAGTTGTCTTTCTAGTACCTGTCTAAATAAAAAAGTTATGCATCTAAGTTCAACCCCCCCCCCCCATTGAAATACATTCAATGGAATCAAAATCCCAGGATATTGTCAGTCATCCTCTGCCGATCGTGGCAGCAACGGACGCTCCAGCTCCCTTCAGGAGCCCACGGACCAGCATTGCCAGCAGCCGACAGGCCCTGATGCCTGAACCCCCCCACCAAGCACTCTGCCGATCGTGGCAGCAACGGACGCTCCAGCTCCCTTCAGGAGCCCACGGACCAGCATTGCCAGCAGCCGACAGGCCCTGATGCCTGAACCCCCCCACCAAGCACTCTGCCGATCGCGGCAGCAACGGACGCTCCAGCTCCCTTCAGGAGCCCACAGACCAGCATTGCCAGCAGCCGACAGGCCCTGAGGTAGAGGCTTACCTCTGCTTCTTGCTCCAGAAGACTGCTGTGGGGTGCTACCTGAGTGTAGCCTTAAGACTCTTAATATATGTCCCCACAGGTGTACTGATTGTTTTTCACTGTCTATGCTTTCACCTGCCTGTACCAGCATTCCATGTATTTCAACTAGGGACTTTAATTGCTAAATTCTGCTTTCCTAGCATTGTACACTACTGTTGGGGCTGTTAATCTGTGACTTTTTACTGTTATACGGAACAGTCTTAATGCCTTACCTGTTCTCTCCTGTGTGGCCATGTTGGTAGCTTCTGCGCACGCGCAGTGTGGGGCCTAATTGGGATATAGCCCACGCATGCACAGTTTGGTGTCTGCTATTGAATTACCCTTCCCGCTGCATACTAATCGGCTCCCTTTGTTTGTGCTCCTTATAGGCCTGAACCCTCTCCCAAGCACTCTGCCGATCGCGGCAGCAACGGACGCTCCAGCTCCCTTCAGGGGTCCACAGACCAGCATTGCCAGCAGCCGACAGGCCCTGAGGTAAAGGCTTACCTCTGCTTCTTGCTCCAGAAGACTGCTGTGGGGTGCTAGCCCGATGACGCTATGCGTCGTCTGCCCTGCCCGCCCCAGCCACCCACCCAGGGGTGGCCCTCAATTTATTGGCCCACCCCATTACATCACTTCCTGTTTGTCGAAATACTAAGTCCTCACTTTCCCATTTGCAGGTTATAGCCGCTAGCCACTAGAGGTCACTGTGCGCTCTGCTGTTAGCATCTTGCTAGCTAACCCTATGCTATCCCTGCTTCTTCTCTACCCTCTTATCCCACTTCTCTCCTCTCCCTTCCAACCACCCCTTACCACCTCCTCTCCTATCACTGGGCCCCCCCCCATACTTCACTCACTGTTCTTCCCCCCCTTCCAGTATTCTCTGGGCCCCTGAGACCACCTACCCCACACCAGCCTTCAGCCATTCTCGGCCACTAGGAGTCGCCATTTAGCACCCCAGTTGTGGGCCTTCACAGTGCTGGTGGGCTGCTCCTGGACTGTGGACAATGACTCTACCCTGGGCATTTTCCTATTATCCCTGGTGAGTCTTGAACCTGGCACCTTGCACACCAGAGGCGGGAACTCTACCACTGTACCAGAGTGGCACTAACACTGGTGACAGACTACTTACCCCCTTCTCTCATTTCTTATTATCTGCCTACAAGCCTTCACTGATAATGCCTGCTTACCTCCGACTTACTTGCCTCTCTCTCTCCTCCTCCTCCTCCTTATGCCTTCATCTGACCCTGGTGTACCTACAACCCCGCAGTTTCACTACTCTAGTGCTCCCACTTGCCCTCTTACTCTCCCCTCCTTCTGGGTCCCTGCACCGCCACCACCTTCCTCCTCCACTCTCCCAATGTGCCCTAGTCCACCTCACCCACCACCTAGACACTACCTTGCTTCCACCTTTTGCTCCCACTGGCGACTTATCATTCTAGCCTTCCCAGCTTGTGCCCCCCTACCTACCCCTTGTGTCCTGAAACTCCCCTACTCCTCCTATTTTTCCCGGTGTAAACTCTCCTTCCACCACCCCCTGTCCAGGGCTGTTCTCATCCTTCTGCTCCTGACTGGAAATATACATCCTAATCCAGGCCCAGCATACAAAAGCTCATCAGTGGAATCCCGTGGACTTCATATTGTTTCTATGAACATCTGTAGCCTCCTTAAAAAATTCGACTCACTCCAATGTTGGATTGCAGTCCATAAACCTGACGTTATCTCAATAGTGGAAACTTGGCTGTCAGACTCAATCCCCGACTCTCTGGTCTCACTCCCGGGCTACTCCCTTTATCGGGAGGACCCGTGTTGGTAGAAGAATTGGGGGCTGTGTCATTTATATCAAAGACCCACTTGTAGGACTAGCCCTCCCAGCTCCTGTCCTTGACTTCAGGGCTCAGGCCCTAACCCTAAAACTGTCCCCTGATCCTTCTAGGGGTCCCATCTTACTGACTACAGCTTACATACCTCCAAAAAATCAAGCGCAGGCACTAGGTCCACTAATTGATTATCTTACCTCCCTACCCCACTCCTCAGACCAAATCCTTGTGGGGGATCTAAACATCAACTGGCTCAGCCTCTCATCCTCCACCTCCCGTGACACCTTTGCAGCTATTGACCTAACTCAACTGGTTACCCAACCTACTAGAGTGAATCCTAGAATGGGCACTAGCACACTCCTTGATGTGGTCCTCACAAACCGTCCTAACCACATCTGCAATATCCAAATCCTTCCTGACAGTCTTAGTGACCACTCCCCTGTTCTTTTCTGTTGGTCAACCTCCTCGCCCAAATCCACAGCACAATCCACCCTTCAGCGGCGGCTAAGACCAGGCGGGCTGAAAGGCCTTAAGCAACTCCTAGCCCATACTGACTGGTCTCCCATACAATACACCCATGATATGGACACAGCTCTAACCTTTTTTACCCATACCTTTAACAATGCCTGCGACATTTTTGCACCACTAACTGCACGCCAGTCCAAAGTAAGGCATGCCCCCTGGGTTACACCCCCCCCGCGCCAACTTCTTAAGAACAGGGATAACTTATGGCACATTGCCACCGAAACTGGCCACCCTGCTGACAGGCAGGCCTATGCTGCTGCCTGGAACAAATGTATCTGGGCCATCCGCAAGGCGAAGGCTGAACACTATCAAGCCTCACTCACCTCTTCATGGGGGAATGCCAGGACCTTCTGGGACAACATCAAACAACTGAATGGGGGCACACGTCCCCCCTCCCTTATCAACAAAGATGGCTCTATCTCCACAGACCCAGTCCACATTGTCAACCACCTCAACAAATCCTTCACTGACCTTAGCCCTGTGCTCCCAAACAACTTCTTTGTCCCCCTCCCTCCCGGTCTGTCCCTATTCTCACACGCTCCTGGTTCTACCTACACCATGTTGCTGCCCGGGAAGTCAGACCTTACCTACTCAAGGCCTTAAAGAGCAATACTATTGGCAGTGACTCCCTCGATCCCAGTCTCCTCCGACAGGTTCTGGATCTGGTTATCTCACCAATCACCAGCCTCTTTAACAAATCACTCTGCCTAGGACAATTCCCCTCTGCTTGGAAAATTGCTACAGTCACCCCAATACACAAGGGTGGGGATAGGACTCTCCCTGATAATTATCGGCCTATCTCTATCTTCTTTCCTCTCTCAAAGCCTTAGAAAAGATTGTGTCCTCCCAAATCTCTGAATATTTAGACAAATACAGCATCCTCTGCCCTGAACAACATGAGTTCAGAGCTGGCCACAGCACCAGCACTGCCTTCCTTGAGTTCTCTAACTTTCTTCACACCTCTCTGGACTCTGGCTCTCTAGCGGGTGCAGTGTTCATAGACTTATCAAAAGCCTTCAATACTGTCTCCCACCCCCTCCTGCTGGATGCCCTTAGCCACTTAGGCTTTGCCGCTGGGCCTGTCTCCTGGTGCTCCAGCTACTTGTCTGCTCGCTCACAATGTGTTAAAATTAATGGAACACTCTCCAGCGCCTGTCCTATCCACTCTGGAGTCCCGCAGGGCTCCATTCTTGGGCCCTTGCTCTTTTCTCTTTTTCTCAACTCCCTGCCAGGTGATTGCACCGGTAAAATCTTACTTTACGCAGATGATGCTGTAATCTTTGCCTCAGACCGTAATCACATCTCCCTCCAGGACTCTTTGCAAGTATCCTACAATGATGCAGAAGCCTGGTTCAATAAGCATAGACTCGTAATTAATCTTAAAAACACCAAACCATGCTCTTGCCCACCCCAAAATAAAGCTAGAAATTATCCACTCCAAGTCCATGCCAGCTCTAAACTCCCAATTGAGCAAGTTCACTCGTATAAATACCTAGGGATAACCTTCGACCCTGCTCTCTCATTTCATGCCCGCATCTCTGCCCTTGCCTCAGCCTCTAACACTCAGCTGGGTATCCTTTACCGTCATAAAAACTGTCTCCCCTCTGACGCCCTCCAACTCGCAGTCACGTCCTCTCTACTATCCCTAGTAGACTATGGCTTACCAGTGTATGGGGCCGCTGACCAGACCTCCCTACACAAGATCCGCCTCACCTTAAATAAGGCATGTAGGTTAATAACTGGGGCACCTAGACTAACCCATACCTGCCATCTATACACCCTGGCTAATCTACTAAACCTAGACGAACATCTCAAATACCAAACCTGCCTCCTAACTAAAAAGTCGCTCCTTGGTCTATCCCCACCAGATCTGACTGCCTCTATCCACTGAGCAAACCCTCCAGTGCATACCCGAATCTCCTGCAAAACTGCTCTGGTAGTACTGAGGGCAAGAACCTTGCAAGGTCAAAGGGCATACCCCTACAGAGCCCCTTCTTGGTATAACACTCTCCCCACCAGTATCACTGATGCCTCCATGATCTCTCACTTCAAAACCACCCTTAGAAAACACCTACTCACTACACGCAGCTGCAGCTGCCTCTAAGTCTTTTCCAGATCTTGTCCGGACAAAGCTCCCTGAGCGGCTCACAGACCTACTGCCTATCTCTACCTATATTGCTACTCTCTTCCACACATGCCTCTACAATGATTTCTTCCACCTAGCTCTGCCTCTGTTAGCTTACTGTACTACCCGTCATGTATCAACTTGTTACTGTCAATCCTGTAATGCTCATCTGTAATGGTAAGGAATACCTTGGACTGACTTATGCTTTGCCAACTCTTTTTGTCTCATAACTGTACTCTGTTTTTTGTATGAATGTTGTTTGCACTGTTTTGTCCTCTCTGTGACGAGGTACCTTTGTAAATGAGCCTCTGGCTCAAAGGTTGTTAAACTGATGTTCCAATAAATAAATAAATAAATAAATACTAACATACTAATTGCCAGCAGATTAGGCCTTATGGTCTATCGAGTCTGCTCGAACCTCAGATCCCTAGTTGGGTGCTGAGGCCCTCCCCCCTTGTGTTCCAGAAACCCCTATCATCCATCCTCACCCCCCTGGGCCAAGCCATCATCTGATACATCTGCTTTCTGTGTCTGTCCCACCCTCTCTTGAAGCCCTCCACTGCGAATCTCTGAACCAGCTCACCAGGCAGCGCATTCCAAGGGTCCACCACCCTCTCAGTGAAAAACCTCCTGCTCTTTTCCCCCCTCACCCTTCCACCTTCAAACCATGCCCTCTGGTGATACCTCCCTGTTTAGTCTAAAGATCCCCTCCATGTTTACCCTATTTATTCCCTTGAGGTACTTGAAGACCTCAATCATTTATTTATTTTTATTTATCAAGTCTAGGATTACAAATACCTTTGAGCCATGGCTCTTTTACAAAGGTTCCATGTCAGAGAAATACAAATTATGGGGAACATCAAGACAGGCATTACGACAATGTGGATATTGCAAACAGAGTACAGATTAATACAGTTCAAGGGTAGCATTGTAACAAGGCAGCCAACGGCATTTGTCAGAGAAAATAGACAACAGATAAGAAGTGCCAGGGTCATAGGGAGAGGGAAGAGGGTATGGGGGAAGAAGGAATGTAGGAAGGGTGGCGAGAGGGTGAAAAGTGCAGCATTGGGTATACCAAGATGTGAGGGTTGAATCCAGTGAGGAGGGGAGGGGACAATCATGTCCCCCCGTCTCTCCTCTCCTCTAATGAAAACAGGCAGAGCTCCTCAACTCTGTCCTCATATGTCAAATCCCCTAGTCTTCGTATCATCTTAGTTGCCCTCCTCTGTACCCTCTCCAGGAGCTGTATGTCTCTCTTCAAGTGTGGTCTCCAGTACTGTACACAGTACTCAAGGTGTGGTCTAACCAGTCCATTGTACAGCGGCAGAATCACTTCCCTGCTCCTAAAGGTGAACCCCCTTATGATGCATCCCAACATCCTGTTTGCATTCTAGCCACTGTCTTAAACTGCTCAGAGTTATTCATACATGCATCCACCATGACCCCTAGTTCTTTTTCCCCTGTTGAGGCCTCCAGTGCCTCCCCTCCCAGGGTGTACCTGTATTTAGGGTTTCCCCGCCCAAGATGTAACACCCTGCACTTGGTGATATTGAAATTTAATTTCCATGTGTGAGCCCAGCTTTCCAGGGTGTCCAGGTCCCCTTACAGGGCCAACCTCCCCTCTTCACCCTCAACTACTGCTCCCATCTTGGAGTCATCAGCGAAGAGACTCATTTCACACTCTATATCCTCCCTGATGTCCAATATGTATGCATTAAACAGGATCGGACCCAGGACCGAGCCCTGCAGTACCACACTACTGACCTCTCTAGGGTTCGAGAGCTCCCCACTGACCACTACTATCTGGGTGTGTCCAGCTAGCCAGTTTTCAATCCATCTGACCATTAAAGGCCTACTCCCAACCCTTCAGTTTCTCTGCCAGACCATTGTGGAGGACAGAGTCAAACACCTTGCTGAAGTCCAAGAATAATACATCCACAGGCTTTCCCCTGTCTAGTTCTGATGTTACCCATTCATAGAACTCCACAAGATTGGTTTGACGTGATCTACCTGACACAAACCCATGTTGCCGACTATCCAGACCTCCCACCTCCTCCAAGTACACCCCCAATCATTCCTTTAGTATACTCTCCATAAATATTCCCACCACCGAGGTCAAACTGATGGGTCTATAGTTACCTGGTATTTCCCTTGACCCCCCCTTTATGGATTGGCACCACATGTGCCTCTCGCCAATCCCTAGGTACCGTCTCTGTCTCAAGTGACCTGTTGAAGAGCTCCGCCAGGGGTGCAGCCAGTATGTCCACCAATTCCCATAGTACTCTCAGACGAATGCCATCCGGCCCAGGAAATTTATCTTTCTTTAGGGCATTGAGGGCTAACCACACCCTTTTGGTGGAGATAGCATCATCAGTCCCCTCCACCTTACTGGCCTTTTTATCCTTATCCTGATGTGACACCCCTGGGGTACCTCTCCCTTCCTCTTGCTCCATTTCTGTTGCTCCCCTGATTCCACTCACTACTGCTTTTATACCCATCGTGCCTTGCTTTGTAGATATCCCATCCCCCTCCCTAGTGAACACAGAGGCGAAGTACTCATTTAATACCTCTGCCTGGTCAATCGCCTCTTCCACCCACCCTCCTTCTGATCTCAATCTGCCGAGATGGCCCTTAGTTTTTCTCCACTCCCCAATGTACTGGAAGAACCCCTTTTCCCCTCCATGTATCCCCTGTGCCAGCCGCCGCTCTTTACCGGACTTTGCCCCCCTCACCATCTGGGTGACTAGATGCAAGATGGTACATTTCCTTTTCCCTATCCCCTCTTGTTGCTTTATATTTTTTGTAGGCCGCCTTCTTTTGTTTGACCACTACCTGAACCTCAATGGACCACCAGCATGGTTTATGTGACCTTGCTCTCTTACGTTTCACCTTAGCACAGGTCCTGACTGCCTCATGAAGTCCCTGTTTTATGACTTCCCATCTCTTTTCCACATTTGTCACTGATGTAATCCCCTTCAAGTGATCCTTGAGAATATTTCCCATGCCCACAAAGTCTGCTACCCTGAAGTCCACTGCCAGTGTCTTAGATCTTCCCCCCTCCCCCCATGCTTATTTGAAACCAGACAGTATTCTGGTCGCTCCCAGTCAGGGGATCCTCTACAACCAGGTCCCTTACCAGATCCCCATCTGCCAGAACCACGTCCAGGACATGCCCCTCCCTTGTGGGCTCCATCACATACTGTGTTAAGAACACATCCTGGAAGCCGTCCAGCAGCCTCTGCTCCTTGGCCACCTTAGAGGACATGGTTCACCAGTTTGTACCTGGCATATTAAGGTCCCCCATCAACACCAAGGGCATTCGTCTTTATTAGTGCTGTGCCATGATAGACAAAGCTGAAAAAAACTATTTTCTCAGAAACACAGCATTATATACAATAGCAAGCATTGCAAATTCACAAACTGTGGCTGATCATGCAGTTACCAAACATGAGAGTGGTAAAAGAAAGTGTTAGTCATATTGCTTAAAAGCAATATATACAAGACATTTGGCAAAGTTTCATTTTCAGAGGTTTGCTAGACATAGATGGTGTCTCACAGGAGTTAATTAAGTGTCTGACCAAGAACCCACTGACAGAGAACTGATACAGGAAACAATGGCTCTCTGCCATCAGTGTCACCAACAGTATATCTCAGCAGCAACAGGAACTACATTCTACAGTTATGTATTTCGCCAAGCAAAGAGAAAAAAAATAGTGCAACTGCAAAGTAGTGTAAACAGAAAGGAATGACATTAGCAGTGAAAACTGCAGCAAATGCCGATCAGACAACAGTGTGGCAGAAAATGCTGCTTAATAAATAAGTAAGTAAGTGAATGTTTATTTCTATAAGGCACCCTTCCAAAGCTCAGGGCACCTTTACAATATCCTTCATACAATATTAAAAAACATAATTACGAATAACATTAAATTCAAAACACAATCAGACATAATTCATGTCACTAAAAATGCTTGGTTAAAAAGGAAGGTCTTTAAAGCTTTTTTAAAGCTCTCCACAGTCAGGCTATTGCGTATCTGTCAAGGTAGAGAATTCCACAGGGTAGGGGCCATAAAGGCAAATGTTCTTCCACCAGATGTTTTTAAAGTTACCCTGGGAATCTCCAGCAATCCCTCACCAGAGGATTAGAGGGAGCGGGAAGGACAGTAAGAAGTCAGGAGTTCTTTCAGGTAGCGGGGTCCCAAACCGCGTGGGGCTTTATGGGTCATCAACATGACTTGAAAGTGATCCACCACTATACAGGCAGCCAGTGCAATTCGCGAAGCACAAGTATTACTGTATGTGGTTGGACCTTGGGCTTCCAGTCAACAACCTAGCTGCCGCGTTTTGCACCAGCTGCAAGCGGCGGATATCCACTCCTGGCAACCCTAGATAAAGGGCATTGCAGTAATCAAGACGACTGGCAACAAAGGCGTGGACCAGGGTAGGAAGATCCTCTGATGGAATCAAGTGTTTCACCCATGCTATATTCCTTAGATGAAAGAAGGATGATTTGACTACGGCTGACACCTGCACCCTCAGGGTCAAGCCCTCGTCAAATATAACACCAAGGTTATGCACTTGACCAGATGCCATGAGCGGGGTTCCTCCCAGAAATAAACCTGAGGGTTTTCCCACCCATGGACTTGATATCCTCATTCCTGGTTCCACCACCAATACCTCTGTTTTTCTCGGGTTCAACCTCAGCCAATTGGTACTCATCCAGTTCTGTATCTCCAGGAGGCAGTTGTTAAACAATGTACTTGACTCAGACTCCTGCTCGGGCACAAAAGACATATAGGGCTGGATATTCAAACTGCACTATTTTGTGGCGCAAGCCATTGCGCTGCACAAAATAGTTGCGCAGGGTGTGGCCGGGGTGATATTGAAAGGAGTTGCACTATTTAGCAACTCCTTTGAATATCACCCCTGGCCACAGCTGACGTGCATGGCGCAGTGGAACTTGCGCCACCACAAGTGGTCAGAGTGACATCTGTTGGGCGGCGGCTGCAAGTACCATTGCGCCATGTGCAAATTTCCGATATTCAAAAGGTGACATGCAAATGGGGCCATAATCATGCAAGGAGGGGGGCCATTTGCATCTATTTATGGCCCCATTTGCATGCCATTAGCATGCAGGTGCGCTGATCCCCGAGGACTTGCACCTGGTGCCCTGCCAGGCAGCAGCCATTGGGGACTGATGCCCCCTGCAGCCCGATCATGGGTAAAAGTGTACAAAATCCCCCACACTGACTGGCCCGATCGCGGGCAAAGCATGAGTCCCTCCCCTGAGCTGGCCGATCGCGGGCAAAGCATAAAAGTCCTCCTCCTGACTGGCCCGATCGTGAGCAAAAGCTTAAATAACCCCCACCAGCCTGATCGCGGGCAGAAGAAGTTTAAACCCCCAGAACATATCCCTGGTGGTCCAGTGGACGCCATGCCTGATGCGGGCTGCATAATGTGTACACACCCCAAGACCATATCCGGGTGATCTGGTGTCCCCCACCCACCCACGACAGCTCCCACCCGCCCCCGGCAGTGGCGGGCGGCAGCATCCCACCGCCTGCCGCCCGCCGACTGACTGCCGGTGGGGCTGCAGCCGTGGTGCAGAGCAAGAGCCAATGGGCGTGCAGCTCATCCGGCAAAGGCAGTCCAGATATGTGAATGAATGAATGAATTCACATATCTGGACTGCTGCTGTCTGGCCTGTGACTGCATGCCATTGGCTCTTGCTCTGCACCAATCGGGCGTGCAGCCCACCAGGCAGTCAGTCGGCAGGTGGCGGGGTGGCAGGCAGGTGGGATGCTGCTGCCGCTGGCTGTTGGGGGAGCGGTGGTGGGCCTGGTGGGTGGGTGGGGGACGCAGATCACCAGGGATATGGTCTTGGGGTTATGCCACATTCGAGCCTGCGATTGGGCTTAGCGGTCCACTGAACCACCAGGGATATGTTCTGGGGTTTAAACTTTCTGCCCACCATCGGGCTTAGCGGTCCACTGGACCACCAGGGATATGTTGGGGGTTTAAACTTCTTCTGCCCAGCGATCGGGGCTTAGCGGTCCACTGGACCACCAGGGATATGTTCTGGGGGGACACTTTGCTGCCCACGATAGGGCTGGTGGGGATTATTTAAGCTTTGCCCACATGACGGCGGGCCAGTCCGGAGGTGGGGGATTTTTTATGCGCGCATGTCGGGCTGGGGGGGCACAGGGAGTAGGTTGAGGGCCAGCCACAGGTGGCAGCTGCTGTTGTGCCCTGCAATGCGGCAGCTCACCTGTGGGTGGCCCTCGACTTATTCCTTTTTTGGCTCAGAGTTGTGCATGCGCAGGTTGGGGGTTGCGCCTGCACAACTCTGCACAGCCCGCTGAATATCGGGCTGTGCAGTTTATGATTGGTTCCTCCCCCTCCAGTTCAGCATGCATTCATTTGCATTGCGCTGTTGCTCAGCTTGCCTTGGGGGGCGCAACTGCCTCCTGCTGAATATCGCAGAATGGCACAATTTCGGACTTGCGCAGGCGCAACCCTATTGCACATGGTGCAACCCTTTTGAATATCCCACCCATAGAGTTGAGAATCATCGGCATAGCAATGAAAACTCAAACCATAATGTCTTATAATGTCCCCTAATGGAAGCATGTACACCGCAAATAACATGGAGGACAACACCGAACCCTGTGGCGCTCCACAGTGTAGGCAGCGAGAGGTCGAGGCGTAAATCTCCGACACTACTCTCTGAGTCCTACCCTGCAGAAAAGATTTAAACTAACTGTGGACCACCCCCCTTAATCCACAGAGAAACCACAGGCATTTGAGCAGCACCCCATGATCCACAGTGTCAAATGCTGCTGAAAGATAGAGGAGAACCAAGATAGAATGAGTTCTCTGATCTCTTGCCATCAGGAGATCATTCAGTACTCGTACAAGAGCCGTCTCAGTACTATGCCGTTTCCTGAAGACAGACTGGAGAGGGTCATAGATATTGTGGATGTTTAAATGATCTTCCAGCTGCAAGGCAACCACCTTCTCGATAATCTTCCCCAAAAAGGGAAGATTCAAGATCATCTGTAGTTTCCTGGGCAGTCGGGATCAAGAGAGAGCCTTTTCAGGAGGGGACGTACTATTGCCTCCTTCAAAGGATCAGGAAAGATCCCTCTCTCCAATGATGCCACTACTATCCCAGTAAGGATCGGGCCAATAACCTCTACACACCCCACAAGTAGGTGAGTAGGGCCTGGATCCAAACCACAGCAAGTTGGATGCAAAGTCTGGACGATTTTCACTATATCCATGACTACCGGTTGACTGAACGTGAACCAAGTCAAATGGGTATTTGTGTCCCTCGATTGATCACTGCAAGACCCAATGGGGAGGCCCTGGTTGATCTCATCTCTGATAGCAGACACCTTATCAGCAAAGAAAGTCACGAATTCCTCACACTGTAACTGTGATAATGCTCGACCGGCATGAAGACAGACTGGATTGCACAGTCTGTCCACAGTTCAGAAGAGCTGGGCCGGTCTATTCTTTGCTGTAGCAATCTTCCTGGACAGGAACTCTGCCTTCTTATGGGAGACTGCTAACTGATAGATTTTATAATGATCTAACAGTCTAAGCATGTCAACTTCCAGGTGAGTCTTCCGCCAATGTTTCTCCAATCTTCGGCCCTGTCTCTTCAACCCATGGATCTCCGTGGTAAACCATGGGGCCCCCAGGGTGAAGAGTACAGGGGCAAACATGGAAAGGAGCAATGACATCCAGGGATCTCACAACTGCCCTATTATAGGCCAGCACTAAAGACCCATGGTCCATGCTATCCATTGGAAATCCTGAGAAGTCAAGTTACGTGATTAGGCCTTCTGAGGTAACTCCTCTCAAAGGACAGAACTGTACCATCTCCTTAGGGGCAGGCCTCTTTCCGGGGGCTGTGAAACTGAATCTCAGGGCATGATGGTCAGACCAGCTGATGGGCTCCACCTCTACATCAGAGACTTCCATCCCCAGATGGAATATCAAGTCCAATGAATGTCCCCCCTGGTGGGTTGCAGTGGTAATAACCCATGTCAGGCCCAACGAATCAGTCAATTGGAGGAGGTTTTGTCCAAAAAGCACGAGTTCATCATCGACCCAGGCATTGAAATCCCCCAGAATTAACCATCGAGGGGATTCCAAAACCCTCTCGGCGATGAAATCCACCACCTCCCTCAGGAATTCCCTCCCATCACCAGGTGGATGATAAATGAAAAGTATCCTGAAGCCTGCACCTGCACCCACAATACATTCAAAGGAGTTGGTATACCCAACTGGCACCTCCCCGAGGTCCAGTTCCTGTCTAAAACAGATTGCAACTCCCACGCCCCTATGGTCCACTCTTGGGCGGTGAATCACCGAGAATCCTTCCTGAACCACGGACCCCAAAATGGGGCCTGCAGTTTCATCAAGCCAGGTCTCAGTGATGCAAGCTAAGTCCACAGATGCAACAAGATCTGCCACTAAAGCAGTCTTGTTTCTGATAGACCTAGCATTGCTTAACACCGCCCGGAAGGGACGAGACTCGAAGGATGACTCCGCTTCCTGCTGATCAGTCAGTGCCCTTGGTATGGATGCAAGATACGATGGACCTCGCTCCTGCATCCATTTCACCCCAGGGCACCTCCTGGTTCTAACTGTTCCTATCCGCCCACTCTTTTCCCATCCCCCCAAGAGTTCCAGGATCTCCTATTCCCACCACTCCTACGTCTCGCAATGCCGAATATTCGGAATTTCCTACACACTTCTGAAGGAAGTGTGGGACATTCAAAAGGTCAGAGATCCTTCAGTCTTGAGGGGGAGTACCGCCTGACTGTGCTTTCACCAACCCAACACATTAAAACCTATTAATACTACTAAAATAACACTTTAATAATACACCCCCTAATCAACTATTAACAAAAAAACTAAACAAAAAACAAAACAAACCCACTCTCTGATGATAACTCTGCCACTTTTCTCACAAAGTGGGGGAAAAGAGAGGGAAAATTTACAAGTCCCACCCACTGTCTCTCACACAGAGGGGGACAATAATGTAAATTTTTCAATCTTAATACTTAAACTAACATAAAACTAAAAATAAATAAACTATAAAATTAAAATGTTCAGTCAACAAAGTCACTTAACAGTCTTGGTCAATCCAACAACTCTATCATTTCAAAAAACAGGAAACTAAAAGTTACACATAAGGCTCACATCTCAGGGAGCCATGAATGTAAATTGGTCCCTCCTGTGGGCTCTTACTTCCTCAGATAACCAAGAGCAGTCAGGTATCCCAGCAAAGTTTCGAGAAGGAATCTCTAGTGCAGTTTCTTACTCAATCTTAATAATTCAAGCAAAAACATGCAGTCTTGCTATCATTTCTTCCACGCAGATTCAGATATCCAGATCTCCAGGTTCAGCGTTCCCTCACAATCTCATAATCTTCACTCCAGCCAGAGTCGCGTTAGAATTGTTTCAGCAACACCTCCCAGCCTCAACCCAGCCCCAAAACCCTTCCCCAGACCCGTTCAGCCACACGGCAGCCCACCAGCTACCGCTTGAAGAACGGAAGCACCACAGCACTGACCGCCCTATGGATGCAAGCCTGTAGCACACCACTGAGTCGGGCCAGGGCCGAGAAAAGATTCTTAGGAGGAACCGACAAAACTTGTTGTCTGACAAGAAAGCTGTCTAACTCCAACTGTCTCTTTTGAGGAACCAGGATACAATAATCCAACCTCCAACTCGATCAAAATGTTCCACAACCCGACCTATAGCATGAGAACCCTCTCGCTTCAACTCCACACCATCAGCTTCATCCTCAGCATCCCATCCTAAGGCTCGACATAATCCAGGCACCGATTCTGCTCCATGCCTCATGACCCAACCAGCAAGGTAAAAAAATTCCTTATTAGTTAGTCTCCAATCTTGCTTCACTAACATCACAGTCTAGGGATAGTTTAAAGTGTTTCTCCATTTCCCGTTTCCCGATTCACGTTGTTTGCAATAATATAGCCAAGACACAAAACAAGTTCTCCAAATAACTTTTAAATAAAAACTTTTTTAAAGAATGAAATCAGAAAGGGGGTAAAATCCTGCAGCTATTCTATTGCTGCTTACAGCATGCCCAGCACGGCGGTCATCTTGGAAGAGCTTTAGAAACTTTAGAAAGCCATTTATCTGCTGTCTCAAACCTGTTTTTCTTGCAGTTTGTAACTGTGTAGATTTGAAAAAAAAAACTAGGTTCACATTCATGAGGGGAATTAAAAAAAAATAGGGTCATATTCAGGAAGGGACAGTGTGACGACTGGGGGTGTCGAGGAGCCGACCCAGTGGAAAATAAGCCACATTTGTACAATCCCTAAATAAACCTAGAGTGTTCCGGCAAGCTTTTCTACAGTACAACTGGCTGCACTCAAGAAACAGACTTTATGTTCTGGCTTTTTAAGTAGATTTCAGCAGATTTGCTCTTTGTATACTGAGAAAAAAAAGTATGTTTCAAATTCATTACCAGCAAGCTGTTTTACAGTACAACTACAAATTCATCATGTTAAAACTCGTAAAACTAAGTCTAACCATTAGTGGTATTAATCAATAGAGCTCTGATTTGACCTCAACAGTTGCCCAGGAAGTATCTGGAGACAATTGTGACTGTAAGTTTTGGGAGCATGGAATGCAGTAGAGCTCTGAGACTGCAGTTAGGAAATTAGCTCTAACCATTTCAGGAGGCTCAGCTTTCATTTTATATATTGCCTTTTTCTTCGCCCTCTTTTTTTTATTTTGCATGATGGGGCTCCTTGGTAACTCAAAATGAACCAGATGACACAAACTGCAAGCGAGCAACTCAGATGCTGAAAATCAGCATGAGACAGTTTTTTTTTTCTATAGAAACTGTATGTAAATATTTGCAAGCAACAATTTATTTTACCTCATTCACTTTATCCATGTTTTAAGTTAGCTGTTTTGTTTTTATTTCCCCAGTGTATTGTCCAGTAATTTACCTCATTCATTATATCCATTTTTACATTAGCCATTTTTTTCCCTCAGTGTATCTCCTAGTAATTTAAAGCTATAGGAAGGTACAGCAGCACAACTTACTTCTGCCCCTGTCTGTTTTCTGAACAGGAGCTGAAGCATTGCTCGGATTTGGCCACAGTTGTTGCCCAGGAAGTATCTGGAGACAATTTTGACTGTAAGTGTTGGGAGTATGGAATGTAGAAGAGGGAGTTTCTGAGACAGAAGTCAGGGAGTTTAAAAAGGACTATTGGAGTTAGAGGCATGGTCAAATGTGTTCTCTGAACAGGCTGACAGGCTGGGAGCCAAGACACTTGCACTCATGGTGGCTACCACCATTGTTTTAATGATTTTTTTAAAACAAAAACTTTGATAAATTAAGTAAGTCGGGAGCTGTCACACCATATTAAGGGACCAAGTAGAACTCCAGAGGCACAGCATGGCAGTCAGTCATACAAAGCAGTCACCAGAGATTAAGGCAGAAAACTGAATCTTTAGGAGCTGCTCGGGTGAAGGTGGATCTTTCTCAATCCACAATGATAGATCCACCTCTAGCCCCTCCCACATGAACCAAAAAAAGGTGGGTGTGGATCTTTAGAAGCTACTCGGGTGGAGATGGGGGTGGATCTTACCCAATAAAAAATAATACTCCCTCCCACTACTCAGGTTCCCGTTCTTGTACCTCCCAATTAAGAAACAAAATAGTTCCCTACAACCATTGACTAATATGAAAGTGCATTTATTTGAGGGTGGATAGCATTTCTTGGAGGAGGGTAAGGTGGAAGAGACTATTTACACCTTCAGCCAGTTACACGGATGAAAAACATGATGTCAGCCCTTTTGTACATGCAAGACATCTGCAGGGCTCCACCCATGCAGCCGTAAAAATAGTTCAGTAAGCAGCTACACTCACTACCAAATACCAACTCTACACTATGGAAAAACCTTACATGACAGAAAAATAATTAAGGAACACATTAAGACCCTACAGAAAAAAAACAGCACCAGTACAAAAAACACACAAGCACAAAGGTGATCAAACTTATGTATTATATAAAATAAATGATGACTAAGACAACTTTGCATGTGAGGTTGAACAAGCTCATAAAGTCCACTCACCTTTCAGGCTTGGGGCTTTATGGCTTTGTTTGACCCCTCGATGATATTATTTCCTTGTATACCACACTTTGCCATCATTTATTCTCATATAGATAGATATAGATATAGATATAGATATAGATATAGATATAGATATAGATATAGATATAGATATAGATATAGATATGTGTGTGTGTGTGTGTGTGTGTGTGTAGATTAGTTTGAAAATGTTAAAACTATATGTAACATAAGCACATATAGTAATAAGTTGAAAGTCCAAATTTATCTAGTCACATAGTTCAGCTTAATTTATTCAGATCAACTCTTATTCAATAATGATTTATGCCACAAAGTGTGTTATCATTAACAGGCTTACAGTTCACCAAAATATTACTCACAAACAGCAGTTGGGTCATTGGTAGGGATCCCCACTTTGCTGCTGATGGCTACCACTGCATCCCAACTAGCAACTGAAGATTTCACAAGTTCCACAGTTTCTGATGTATAATCCTCTGATTCCTCCAAGAAGGATTCCTTGCTTTCCTTGGTTTGATGTGTCTTTTTGCCAGGACATTTTTTTAGGAACTCAGCCAACTAATTGGTGTCATAGAAAATATATCTATTTATATCAATAATAACTTGGGTATAGTAGAGAGAAGCAACCCTCAACATTTTAAACCTCTGAATGATGGGTTAAAAACTTCCTGCATCGGGCTTGTGTCTGTGGACAGATGTTTGAATAGAAAAACACTTTAGCATTGTTAAAATGAAGTGCTCCTTTGAGACACACTTGCTTAATTACTTTTTCTCTGTTCAATTCTAAGGCAAACTGTATCAGTACTGGGAGGTCTTGAAGAATAAGCAATGGCATCACAAGTGATATGAACTGATGTGAACCCAGAAAAAAATGCCCTGGTAGGTAGTCTAAAAAGTTTAGTAAGAGGTGATACATTTTCCCGAAGTATAGCCAAGAATGGAGATGAATAGACCTCTTACCAGATCCTGGGTTCATTTTTCAGAGGTTTCAAGGGGGAGGGGTGGTAGCCTAACCACATGAAGATTGTTCTTACAGGCTATATTTTCAAGATTCTTGATCTTGTGTGCCTGGGAGATGTTATGCCAAGGAAAAGATTGTAATAAAGTAGAATTGGATTCTGTTTTGGTAGTGGTTGTTGGTTTCTCTTTGCTAATAGTGTAACCATTTTGTCTGACTCTATCAGATGATGTTTGGCTTAATCACATCTCACTGCCATGGTTTCCCATTTAGAGTCCAGTTTTTGAATTGCCTTTAAAAGAATGTTGTACAGTTGACTTATAGCCTCAAAGAAGTCCAGCCTTGCTGGGGGAGGCACTTTACTCTACAAAGTAGCTTAAGAGGTTAGCGGTAAAGCAGTCTTTTTTTGGGTGGGGCCATGCTGTGTGACCTCAGCTGCAGTTGAAGGGCTGACTCCCAGGGCTCCCAGAGAATAAGTTGCCTAGGTAGCAATCTATAGTCCCAGAATGCTCCCTTTTGTCTGGGTTTGTTATACCGGATGGTGAAAACATGACCCCTTTCCTCTTTTCCTTTCTTTACCATTCCTGCAGATTTCTACGCTGTTTCTTGGTGATGTGGGACTCATCTACAGAATCACTGTTCATTCTGCTCAAAAAGTATGTTTTTACAAATGAAAAGTAGCAAGAAATATGGTCTTTAAAGTCAGCATTTTAAAGAGTAGTTCTCACATGCAGTCTCTAACTGTTGGCCTTCTTGCTCCCACCCTAGACAGCTCTGCACCCACATGAATTCAGAAACTGTATGGCTTGTGTTATCACTGGTATACTAGCACAGGATGTGAGCCTGTCAAATTCAATTTCGAAAATCCAGGCTCTAAGCAGTAGTAGTAGTAGTAATAAGTTTATTGTTGGACATATTTGTCATTACAATATAAAATCAGTAACCAAATATTAAAACCAAAGGACATACGGTTATAAGTAAAATGGCTAAGTCACAAGGTAAAGTACACATATAATGTTATGCAATTTTCAAGGAATGAAGATTAATATTAATCCATTTGTCTGACAACCTTTACAAACCACATCTTTGGGAAGAACCTTCCTTACCCATTGTATCATATTAAGCATTATAAACATATTTCACTGTTCCCCAGATAATAAAAATAATAAATCATACAGTTATCATCATATCAGACTGGTAGAAGTGGGCACTCTGTTTTATTTACATAGACTTATTATAGTGTTTTATTCTGTTGGCTTAGATCCATTTAACTATGTCCAGACAAAAACAGCTATATAAATCATCCAATCTAATCCATTTATACACAGTGTCCTCCTCGGTACAACTTATATTTAAATTTACTCTACTACCCATGAGGAATGTGTTTTCTTTCAAAATCTTGTTGCATTTCATAGAAAAAGATCTAACTTTTCCAAAGTATCTAAATCTTCTGCATTGAACAACAAATCTAATATGAATCTTGTAGGAAGTAGCAAGTAGCAAGGAGCCAACCATTTTACCCAGAAACTTGTCACAATGATTTTTGTACAAGGACATCTCAACACCCAATGCTGCAGGTACCCTGTCTCATTTAAAGGGTGATTGCAGTTTGCAGATATTATATCATATTGTTTATATCAAGTTGTTAATATGTCACTAGGAAACTCTTCAAATCTGTACAATGTAATAGTGTCTCTGTATTCAGGGTTTTGTATTTGATTTAAATAGAATTTTAATGTAAGTTCTCTAGCATTATTTATTAACCAATTCGAGACCTTTAACTTTGTTATATTATTAAAATCTTCTGATTTTGCTTTATCAAATATCACACAGGAGATAACTTTGGAGTATGCAGAATTTATTCTAATATTTTGATCCACCCAATTTTAGGTAGTTACAATTGTAACATACTAATAGCTCGCATACTTTGGTTAGCCAAATGTGTTTTGTGTGTTTTAGTCCATATCTTTTTTCTGTTAAGGAATTTGCCAAAATGGATTTGTCAGAATAAGAAGTTATTTTTAATCAAAAATGTATCATTCTTATTTGTGCCAAGTATTGAAATCCTTTTTGTCCCATTTGACATCTAATAAGTGAATCAGGAGTTCCCTTTGGTAGTTTAAGCATTTGCTTATATATTTTATTTAGTACTGTATCCAGTTTAGCAAGGTCAGTAGTCCCCCATACTTCCACTGCATAAAGACCTTGGTTCATTACTATGGAGTTTATAGCTCTCAACATGGGCATGATGGACATTCCTCCATGTTTTCTATTATGTCTCTTAAGACCAGCAGCATTGTTCGTCATTTTACCTGCATTTATCTGGACAGGTTTATGCCAGTATGTAGTAGCTGAAAAAGTTACCCATAGATAATAAAATTCCTTAACAAATTGTAGTGTGTTGCCAGTTAATATCAAATTCTTATAAGATTTCTTTGAACCAAATATCATTACTTTTATTTTATGGGGGGTTTGAGGTTCAACTTATTGCATATTGCATATTGCATCAAGTTAGGCTCCTTTGTGGGCCAATTCTTGAGGTAGGAAGTATAGCTAGGTCTTCTGTATAAGCTAGTAGTGGTATAGTTTGTTGCCAAAGTTTGGGGAGGATGATAGGTAGGATTGTCCAGTTTGATAATCAGTTCATTTATATAGATATTAAACAATGTGGGAGCAAGAACACACCCTTGTTGCACCCCTATATTTGTACTTATTTTGCCCATTAATGCACCCATTTTACCATATTGGATTCTTATACATGTATTAGTGCACAAGCGTTTTATTAAAATGATCAGATTTTGTTCTATGCCTAAGTGTTTCATCTTATCCCAGAGATGCTCATGTATAATAGAATCAAACGCTGATGTAAAGTTGATGAATGCTACAAAGAGTTTATGTTTTTTAATATTACAATATTTCTCCAATAAATGGTTTAGTAGGAAAATTTGTGTGGTTCTTCCGAATCCTTTTCTAAACCCTGCCTGAAGTGAGGATATTATTTTTTGCCTATTGGACCAGACCAGTAATCTTTGAAACACAATTTTAGTGTAGATTTTTGCCATGGTATCAATCAAGCTGATTGGTTGGTAGTTAGCTGGCTGAGTTCTATTGCCTTTTTTATGTATTGGAATTATGTGGCTACCTCTTCAAGTTGGAGGCGTGTAGTCATGCATTATATTTTTTATTTAAAAAGTCTGTGAGAATTTCAGACCACCAGTCCAGCTCCAATAGATAAAAGTCTAAAGCAATGCCATCAGGGCCTGGAGCTTTATTTTCTTTAAAGCTAGCTAGTGATGAGCCCACATCCTATACAGAACTCCATTTAAAATGTGCATCTATCTCTAATGCAATATTTTCAACAGAATTTTCTCTTTTCTATAAAAAATTTTTCTAAAATATGTTGTCCATTTTTTGGGTGGAATGAATGAATCTGATTGGTTCTTGTATTGGTTTGTCCCTATTGACACAAGTCTCCAGAAATGTTGATCATCCCTTTTGTTTTATGATGCTGTTCATTTTGTCCCACATCTCCTTTTGATATATTGTTTTCTGCAACTTTACATAATCGTTATGTTGTTTTCTAAACAAACTTAATGATGCTAAGTTCATTTTGGTGAGATTTTTCTTTTTCCTGTTAATTTTGCCAGTAGCTTTTTTAATGTCTACATGTTTTATAAAACCAGTTTTAATATTTCTCTGAAAACTTAGAAGTTCTTGAATTACAGTATAAGTTTCTTTAATCAGTTGATAGGCATCAATGATTTTTTTGTAAATGTTTCGTTGGATCTAATTCCTTATCTAGTTTTTCAGTTACTATTTGTTTATATATACTCATTATGCTAACTTAGGTTCCTTCAGAGATTTTATTCCATTTGATTTTTTTTATTAATTATTACTTCTATTAAAGGATCTGGGTCCTTATTTCTTATGCTCATCGACTTTCTAGTAGTAAAGACTGGTAAGTGATCACTTTCTGATCTAGTTGTCACTTTAACATCTGTATATTTATGGAAATTGTAAAGGGAAATAAAAACATAGAGCAGGACACCAAAACATTTTGAAGGGGAAAAACTGTGCAAGTCCCCAAAATGTGCACATTTGTGGAAAAAAGGTGGTAATTGCACTGCATCATATACACAAAAAGCCCACAGCTACAGAAAAAATACACTGTGGATTGTGGAAAATATGCAGCTGTTGAAAATTCTGCTCAAAAAATGGCATTGTGAAGTATGGCACATCCCCTTAAAGGCTATTCTCAGCCACTGTTCTTCCACAGTTGCGGAAAAAATGTTGCGCACTTGCTGCAGCAAGGAGAGTGAGGTGTAATTCACCTTGAGCAAAAGGCAGTGTACTAACACTTGGGAAACAATTATAGTGAGGGTTCAGGCACCAAACAACAGCAAACCTGTAGGCTATATAGCAGTATCAGTTGCTACACCAAAACTAGTACACATTTCCATTGAAAGGCAACAAAGCACAACCACATGACCCTGTGCAGCCCATAAAGGAGCCCCACAGGCAGTGGAGGCAGAGGCAGTAACAGCCAAAAGTGTGTGCTACAGACGCAGGAGAAAGAAACACCTCAGAGACACAACCAACACACACTGGGTGCAAGGTCTTGCTGTTACAGGTGGTGCTACCATGGTCCCCACTGTGGGACTGGCTGCTTTCTTCACTGGGAGTGCTGTTTCTGTTGCAACATTTACAAGACTGTCAAAGCCTCCTGCTCCACTTAATATGGATCACTTGCTGTTGTTCCGTCTACTGGACCTTTTATATTATTTCCACAGCTGCGGAAAACATTTTGCAGATTTTCAGCACTTGCAGAATTCTGCAACTTGCCTGTTTTGTGATTTTATGCAACTTCAGAAATTTTGACTGTGAATATGCTGCACTTGCGTTTCTGCAGTTTGTCAAGCCTTTTTTCCACAAGTGTGGATTTTTTTCCTCTCTTTGTGGATCTAGCCCTCAGTCTATAAGTGAAGTACCTCTATAGGGCATGCAGCTGATCTTCCCTTGCATATCTGAAGGGGTTTTACCTTTATAAATGATTAAATCTAGAGAGTACAAAAGAGTTTTTCGTTTGTTCATTATCTGTATTTTTTTATCCATTGAGTTTCTTTCTTTTATGTTTAATGTTTCCAGTTTGAGTTGCTGTTGTGTAGATATCTGAGATTTAATATGACCAAATCTTACATTTAAATCACCCATTAATATTAATTCTGCATTCTTAGATTTTTCTTGTATGAACTCTATCTCCTGTGTAATATTCCTAAGTGAATGCTGTTCATAAATAGGAGACTTTTTTTTGGGAGGATTATAGATATTTGCCATGATTAGTATATCATTCCAAATGTTTAGAACTGCAATTATATAATTTTGATAGGTTTTATTGTAACGAGTACTCAAATATTCAGTAATTTTTACATATGTAATTAAGCCACCATGACTTCTTCCCATTTTTGTTGCTTTGTGGGCTATGCTTTGAAAGGTCTGATAGCCACTTACAGTATATGTATAGTATTCAGTTGTTCAATTGTATGCCATGTTTCTTGTAAATTAATTATATCTGCTTTCACAATAAAATTGGCATAGTCCAGATAAGACAGCTTTGAGACATGACCAGCCACATTCACGATACAATTACAACATTATCTTGATTCTTTTAAAAACATACCTTCATACTGTTATCCATAGAAACATAGAAACATTAAAACTGACAGCAGATAAGGACCGCAAAGGCCCATCTAGTCTGTCCAGTTTTTTTCTACCTTATGATTGTGCCATAGGCTTTTACTCTGTCAATGGCCTATCTATTCATACTGATATGTATTGCTACCTTATGCTTAGCTCATGCCTGTTTGAAGCCCTGCACTGTATTCATATCCCCCACTTCCTGAGGTAGGCTGTTCCATGCATCCACCACCCTTTCTGTGAAAAAGAACTTCCTCACATTATCCTTTAATTGGCCTCCTCTAATCTCATGCTGTGTCCTCTTGTCCTGCTATTTTTCTTATATTGAAACATGTTAGACTCTTTAACCTTGTTAATGCCCTTAAGGTGTTTGAATGTTTCAATCATATCACCTCTCTCCCTCTTTTGCTTTAGGGTATACATATTGAGCTTCATTAATCTGTCCTCATATGTTTTATGATGCAGTCCCTGCACCATTTTGGTTGCCCTTCTCTGGACTGCCTCCATTTTGTTAACGTCCTTGTGAAGGTGCAGCCTCCAGTACTGTATGCAGTACTCCAGATAGGGCCTAACCAGTGTCATGTAAAGAGGGAGTATTATCTCCCTCTTCTGACTTGTGATACCACTACTAATACACCCCAACATCCCCCTAGCCTTACTTACTGCTTTAGTGGTCTGCTTGGATGATTTCAGGTCATCTGTGATGATAAAGCCTAAGTCTCTTTCTTCCCTTGTGATTGCCAGCAACTCCCCTCCCAACCTATAGGTGGCTTCAGGTTTCTCTTCCCTATGTGCATGATCTTGCACTTCATTGTGTTAAACCCCAGTTGCCACGCTTCCAACCATTTTGCCAGTTTATTAAACTCTCTTCTCATTCTACCCACCCCATCTGGATGACCTACCCTCCAGTCCATCTGCAAGGTCACTGATGAAGATATTGAAGAGAACTGGCCCCAGGACTGATCCTTGAGGTACCCCACTTGTGACTTGCATCTCTTCTGACTGTATACTGTTTACCACCTCTCTTTGTTTTCTGCCCGCCAACCAGTTTGCCACCCAGTTGCCCACCTTCTGACCTACCCCAAGCCTACCCATCTTATTAGTCAATCTTCTATGTGGAACAGTATCAAAAGCTTTGCTGAAGTCCAGGTAGGTGACATCAACTGCACTCTCTTGGTCCACCACTCTGGTTACCCAGTCAAAGAAATCTATGAGATTAGTTTGACAGGACGTTCCTGCTGTAAAGCCATGCTGTCTTGGATCCTGTGCTCCTATGGATTCCAGGTGTTGCACTATCCTTTCCTTAAGGAGTGCCTCCATAATTTTGCCCACTACTGAGGTAAGACTGTCTGGTCTGTAGTTCCCTGCCTCCTCCCTGCTATCACTCTTGTGGAGTGAGATCACATGAACCCTTCTCCAGTCTTCTGGGACCTCTCCTGTGCTCAGAGACTCACTAAACAGTTCTGATAATGGCTCTGCTAGTTCCACCCTTAGCTCCTTTAGCACCCTGGGATGTATGCCATCTGGTCCCATTGCCTTGTCCACCCTGAGCTTAGTGAGCTCTTGTAGGACCCTTTCTTGTGTGAAAGGATTTGTGCACACCTCCCTTCCCCCATGACCATGGTGCTGAGCTGTGGGCCCTGCCCTACCAGCTCCTCAGTAAACCTTAAGCAGAAGTATCTATTTAGGATAGATGCTTTTCCTTGGTCCTCCTCCACATGCTCCTCCTTATTCCATTTGATCTTAGCAATACATCCTCTGGACTTTTTCCTTTTACTAATGTATCTATAGATGGTCTTGTCCCCTTCTTTTATTGTTCATGCTAGTGTTTCTTTGGTTTGAGCCTTAGCCTCCCTTACTGCCTTCCCTGCTTCCCTTAGGGAAGTTTGGTATGCCTTCCTATCTTTGTACCACTGCATTTCCTTATATTTCCTGAAGGCCAGTCTTTTGGCTCTGACCTTTTCTCCTAATGTTTTTGAGAACCAAAGTGGTTTCTTCCTTCTTTTGCTCTTGCTTTTCTCCCTAACACAATGGGATGCTGCTTCAGGTATTGCATCTTTAATGCTTGTCCACTTTGCCTGTACCCCCTCACCTGTATTTATTCTTGCCAGGGCTAGCTTAACTCTGTTGGCCATCTTATCAAAGTCAGCTCCACTGAAGTCCCATATTTTTTGCATTGGGATGGGATGATTTAGTTCTAGTGGCCAAATTGAATCATACCATGTGATGGTCACTGGCCCCCAGGTGACCTTCTTCCTGGAATTCTGTGATCCTTTCCCCATTTGTCATTACTAGAGCTAGGATAGCCCTGTCTCTTGTGGGTTGCTGTACCAGTTGTTTGAGGCTCTCCTCCAGCCGGGAATCCACTATGTGTCTAGTTCTGGTGGATGCTCCTGTTGGTATTGATCAATCTGTATCTGGCATGTTAAAGTCTCCCATTATCAGAACCTCCCATTTAGCTGTCATGTTTTGTATATTTTCTAACAGTAATGTGTCTGTATCCTTTCCCTGGTCTGGAGGCCTGTAGACAACCCCAGTTCGTATGGCTGTTCCATTTCCTGTTTCCAGGGTGACCCACAGTTCTTTTGGCTCCTTATGTGTATTCTGAATTTCTATAGCTTTGATATTTTCATTGACATAAATGGCTATCCTCCCTCCCCTTTTGCACCTCAGTCTCTTCTGAACAGTACATAGCCAGATACTGAAGTCTCCCAAGTGTGGTTTCACTAATGGCTACTATGTCCAGTTTAGCCTCTGTCATTGTTGCCTGCAGGTCTGGGATCTTGTTTTCCAGACTATGGGCATTTGTGTGCTTGACTTTCCATTGACCAGATTTTGGTGAGTTAATTGTTGGGCGAGGTCTGGCATTTCCCCCTGCACGTCATATGGGGAAATGGACCTTTTTCCTTACCTGGTGGTGCAAGTGAACTACTAATATGCTGAACTCCTGTTTGATCACTAGCTGAGGGAGGAGGGGTGTTCTTCCTGTTGGATGTATCAGGTGCTGCACCACTCTCCCCATTGGCTAATTTAAATATTCTGTAAAGATGTCAAACTTCTGCCCCAATGCATTAACTCCCTCCTTAGTCAGATGCAGTCCATGAAATTTAAAGAACTTTTGCTCCAAAACTGTTGTCAGTCACCTACAAATTTGTGTCCTTTTTTTCCTGACACCAGCCCTTGAGCCACATGTTTAGATCCCCTATCTTCCCTTCTCTGGCCTTCCATCCATCTGCCCTCCTCTCTCAGACCAATAGGATTTTAGAGAAGGAGATACTGGATGAAATGGATGACAGTTTGTCTCCCAGCCTGGTCAGGTGTTCCTTAGTCTCCACAACTGACCCGCTGGAGAGATCATTAGTCCCTATGTGTACCAGTACATCAATGTTTTCTCCTGCTTCCTGCATGATTTTAGCAATATGGTCAGTGTCTCTCCACGCTGATGTACCTTGGAGACATCTGACCATTACTCCCGGCTTGAGGAAGGTATCAACTCCCCGAATCATGGAGTCTCCTATGATCAGTAGTGTTTTTTGTGTTGCTTTTTTTTCTTTTGGTCCTTGTTTTGGGTGAGTTTTGTTGTGCTAGCTCCTGTGCTGCAGTGTCCTGCTCTGCAGTGTCCTCTGCCCCTTTGTTTGAGTTTGGAGATAGAGGCAGATACCTGTTTGTAGTACTTATATGGTTTGTGGAGGTGATACATTGGAGAGCACTGAATGATGGGGCACCCAATTTGCCACTCCTAACCACCTGACAACCTCCTGGACCAACTACCCTCTGCAGTCGAGGTGCTTCAGTTGGATGTTGGAGAAATGGCAGGCAGTTCTGGTATTACATTTCCTCCTGAATATGTGATTTGAGATGTGCAATCTCTGCCCATTCTGCCTGGAGCTGAGCCCTTAGATCCAGAAGTCTTGCAGTCCCTTAGTCTATGGAGCTATGCAAACTTCCTAACTGATTAGTTTACATTTTAATTTCTGATAGTCAGTTATCCTGAGATGCTAAAAGTTGAAATCTGCTGCTAACATCCACATTGTAATGCTAGTTTTCTGAGATCACAATATTTTCTTCCTGCACCAGGGTTTGCCCTACATCTTTTTTTAATTGATTAAAATCAATAATGAAATTACCCAGTGGGTCCAATTTATGGCTGACTGCTAAGATATTGTCAGCCAGATTTTGATTGGCTAAAGTTACATTGATCGCCCCCCCATGTCCAACTTTTATATACTCTTTCTATGCTTATAATATCTTCTTCATAGAATTCCAACCCCAGTATATTTCCAAATAGTTGGGAGACCATCAGTTTAAGTTCTGTTTTACTTTCTCATCTAATATAAGCCATCCCAAAGACAGAAAAAACTATGTAGAGCAGGTTTTGTGGAATGTCATTTTGATATATCAGATCCTGTACATTAACACATTTGGTAAGTTCTTTCACCAGTTCAGTTGTTGTCTTAATCCCCCAATTTTCATTCTTTATTATAGATTTTGTTAGAACTCAATAATCCATACTTAGATAGTAATCATTAAATTTGCTGCATTCCACCAGATGTAGTAAGCTTCCCTTGCATGCTTTCAGAACATGAAAAGAATATCCTTCAATGTCATGTCGTGTGTTCTTTTTACATCATGAATGGCTTCTGGAATTATTTCTAATCCAAGGAGTTTATCACAAATCATTCAACCCAATGTTCTTAAAACCTCATTATTCTCATCATTTTTTTCCCACTCCTCTAAGGCTCATTATAGCTTGTGAATCATTTAAATAGTAGGGTTACAGTTTTACAATGGGAGGTTGGGCCTCCCTGCTTTCTTTATTCAGTAACTCAGTCTGTGTAGCAATAGAAACCTTATCCTTCCTTTTATTTTTATCATTTGCTTGCATATTTTCATATAGTACTTGTTCTTTATTACTTTCACTCACATTTGTATCTGTAATAATTTGTTTTTTTCTAGATTTCCTGTTTGCCTTTCTAGTATTCTTTTTTTTCTTGTTTCTTCCCTTTTTTGGATATTATCATTACTGATCTATCCATACACCATGTCTGTTCTTCAGTTTCACTATGTGCCTCTTTTAAATGATTCACTTGTTCTATAGAATCTTGTACGATGGTAGATTTATCAGTGCCTATGACCATATCTTCCCTTCTTCTCTCTAAGCTTTCTAATTCAGATAGTTGTTCTTTAGAATCACACATAACAATAGAAATTAAACTATTATTATTATTGTGTTTCCTTTGGTATGCTAACAGATCTTCAAGTCTTAAATCATTTATAGCCACCTTTTCTCTCAAGCTGGTTATTTTATTTTTTTAAAATAACCATCTGTTCCATAATAGCAACACTTGATACATGTGGATTTTTGAGTATTTCCACTGAATTCTCATCTATAAATGGTGACTATATTAGGAGTTGATCAGGCGTACTAGGTTGTATGTCACCCTGGTTGTCAACATCCCCTAAGCCCACTTATGATTTGATGTAAATCAATCATTATTTCACTAAGCACTTTATTATTGTGAGAATTGTTGTTTTCCATTTGTTTCTGAACTGTCTTTTGGATTATTATGGGACAGTGTAATAACTTTAATGTCTTGAAAAGTATCCTGTGTATAATCCAAATGGGGGCTCTTAGAATTATTAAAGTCCTGAACTGAGTCCTTAGACTCAAATGTACTATTTTAGTGGTATTTATAGTATATATAGTGATTCACTTTGTTCTTCCAGTGCTGAGTTAGGAGATCTTTTAAGTACTGCAGTATCATATACGTGTCTGATCACTTTTCTTTTTCTGGGTTCTGTCCTTTGTTTGATAATCTGTAGATTCTATATTTTGATTAAAGAGGGGGGTTGAAGTAGTCCTATTAAAAAATAAATTGGGATGGATCTCTTTAAATGAGTAGTTATCAGAGGTTGCCCCATTTCTATTTTGCTATGACCATTATTTTTTTCTTTTTCATAAGCTTTTTGTTTATAGTTTTATTATTTTTTTTGGATTTTGATTTGTTGTTTTGATGGCCTCTATCAATCTTTTATGTTTGTTTGTTTGTTTACCTGGGTGTGTTCTATCTGCTCCTCGGTCCTTTCTATTTCTTTTTTCTTTTCTGTTTGATCTAGTAGGTTCTAGCTAGTACTTTTATTACTTCTTGTTCTCATTTACTTTAACCATAATGCATCCTGAAACTAAAAGCAGGGATAGAATTGCTATATGCCAAAACCAAACTATATTACTGTCATATAGTTTTACCACCTCACTATAAAAATCCACACAATATTCAAATAATGTTTTACCCAATATTATTGTTATTATTGACAATTAAGTGCCAGGAGGGAATCAATAAACTGGCAGCAGTTGAAATGGCTCAAATAATATACTGCCACAAATGCAAGTAGGTGCTATCTAGAACCTAAACAGCTATACTG
Organism: Neoceratodus forsteri; assembly: GCA_016271365.2. Classification (NCBI taxonomy): domain Eukaryota; kingdom Metazoa; phylum Chordata; order Ceratodontiformes; family Ceratodontidae; genus Neoceratodus; species Neoceratodus forsteri. Next base: position 956,623,727 of record CM028130.1, on the reverse strand, counting down.
TACTAGTCCTAGTGACTACATAAAAATGAAGTAGCAAATTAGACTTTAGTTCACAAATACACATGTAAATGTGTACTGTGCATTAAAATACCTATTCATACAAAGCATTCAAATTAGGAATGATCATCAAAACATTCCCTGCAAGGGTTCAGCATAGAGTAAAAGAAAATAGCCTGTGAATACAAATTAGGTACCAATGTCTCAACTGGGATAATTCAGTTTGATTCCATTCTTAGTTTCTTTGAAGCTTACTAATTCTTTCCAGAGGTGTAAGTCACTATTGAGAGCATAGTTAAGGTGCAGAAATCACTGCAAGCCTTCAAGTTGATTTCATCTTCACAAGACTTCGGCAAGTTCCACAGTTCCCCAGTTCATATGCTCCAGGTGGACAATAACATCTTTGACTTTTGTTTTTATGATAGTTTACTCCAAAGCCTGTTCTTACAGCGAGGATAGAAAACTGTGGGGGAAATACCAAAATACCTTCAATGCAATTTATAACTAATTATAGCGATATATGAATTAATAATCATTGAAAACAATACCCAATACCTAAGTTTAATGAATTTAGCCTAGTTATTGCACTTTCTTCAGGAGCTTGTTTATTTATTATTTCTTTGTTTATATGAAATGGATTTTTTAACTCAAAGTGTATTTAAAAGTGCTACCACAATTCTATGAGCTCTGTCCTGTATCAATCTTATTGGTCTATAGTCTATAAGGAAAGGAATCCACCTATTTAACCTAGTACACTTTTACAGAGCAGTTCAAAACATAGCACATATGTAGTATAGGTAAATGTTAAAAATAAACTATCTTCCAATATCCACAAAAAGCTTGAGCTCACTATCATCAGACTTAGCAGTCTGTGAATAAAACGTGCAGTGCAAAGTGAATGGGGAGTTATCAGCATTGCTGTCAACAGTTCCCGTAACAGGTTAATCATCTAAAAAAGTTCTTTTTTTATTTTAAATTATTTAACTCTATATAGATCCAATAATCTATATATATATATATATATATATATATATATATATATATATATATATATATGAGTTATAGTATAAAGTCATCTTTAACCAACAAAATGAAAGATGAATAAAATTGTAAACTTTACTGCACCCCACAAAATTCTTCACTGCTCTGTTCAGCTTAGGAGGATGCCGGACATCTTCCTGGTGCTCAAAATCATGTTTGATAAGCAAAAATGCCATGCATGCATATTTGTGCACCAGGAAGAAAACACGTGATAACCAGTCATGTGACTGAAAGGTGCACATTTTATTAGATTGTTTTTATTATTAAAACCTTTAGAAAATAATTTTTAAAGTAGAGGATTTTTAAATAATAATTGCAAACTCCTGTCTTATGTTAGAAATAACAAGAATAACAGATTGGGAGAGAAGTTCCTCATTCAATCCTTGCTATCTCTCTCATATATTCTCATTTTGGGGTTATTTCTAATCAATTATTTATTTATTTATTAGATTTATCAGAGTTATCTTTCACTCCACTAGTCCTCAGAGTAGCCAGACGGGGCCTCCCAAAATAGCTTCACAGCAACCCCTACAGAAACCCTCTGAGCAGCCCAGAATGACTGGTAGCAGCCCCCCCACAGTGAAAACAAGACTGCTGTCCCACATGGTATCCTGTAATATGGGTGAAGCAAACTGAGTGACTCAAATATGAGTGATTCAGTTTGCTCGTCTGCTGGAATAGCTAGTGTGTTACAATATCAACATGAGGGAATAGTGATTGTAAAGGGATGAAACAGTGAGGGCAAATCACGTGAGAGGGTGTGGGTTGAGTGAGGGAAAGAAGCATGCTGCTGCCAAGCCAGTCACCTGGGGTGGTGGATACGGCCACCGCTTGGAATGCTGATGGTTCTGGGTTCAGGACTGCTTGCAGGTATTTTTTTTGTCATGTTGGGTGTTAGTGGGGTTTTGTTGTGTGTTGGCCATCCCCTGGCTCCTTCAACTGTAGTGTCCCAGTGGCAGTAGCCTCCCTCATGTGTACTCCCCTGTCCCCCATTGTCCCCCTTTGAGTTGGGTATATTATTATGGGGAGGTGTAACTCCCAGTATTAAATGTTGAAGTATCTTGTGTTGGCCCTGTACTGTGTAGTTTTGTCACTGTAAAAGGGATCTGTGTGTTTGGTATGTGACGGATTTGGAATCAGTGAAATGTACTCACTGTTATACGAGTTGCTGTTCCATTTTTGCTATAATGACATGGAACCATTTCACACAATTCCACAGCAAGAAGAGAAAAAAAGCCTCAATCAACTGGTATAAGTCCCATAAAATGTGCAGAGAAGTTACAGAGAAGCTACAGATGAAAAATTTGTAGTTTACCAACTGCATGAAATAAGCAGCGAGTATTTGCTATGATATGTTCACATCTTCTTTCTCAGTACTTTTTCTATATATCTGTAACCAGCCACCAGCAATAGGGTAAAACACACAAAAAAAAGTCCAAATCTATGGTCTTGGATAAATAATTTTTTTCTCCCTCTTTCTTCCTTATTCCTTGTTCCTCTGCTTCTTATACCACTCATTGTTGTACAGTTCCCTGGCCAAACCCCCTGCAAGGCCCTCTGTTGACCAGAATAGAAGGGCAATGGCTCTCCACCGTTAAGACTCCTCATGCGCCTATAAAAGGGAACAGAAGCACAGGGCAGTACAGCAACACCAAGCATAACCACACAAGAAAGTCCTGAAACAGCTGCATACAGAATTATTCAGGCAACCGTGGAATACCTGTTACAAAATTCAGAGTGCATTATGCAGCTCCTGCTACTGTGGTTCCTTCTCAACACACACAGCATGCAGCAGCCATCCTGGAAAGGGACTGAAGGTAGCAAAGCCTCTGAAAAGGTATCAACAAAGTCAATTTCTCTAAGCAGTCCAACTTGTAAACCCCAAGACTCTAACATGATAGTCATACAAACAGTAAACATTGTGAATGAAACTATGCCAGTTGTGATTCAGCACCAAGAAGTGTCAGGTAATGCACATACAGAAGAGGAACCCTCAGAGGGAGAATTGGATAGGAGGGATTAGGCTAGCCACTACAGCTGAGGAAAGGGACTGTGGAGTAATCATAAGGGGCTCCCTCAAGTAAAACAGTCAGTGTAAGAAGGGCTACAGTAAGGCAAAAAGAATGTTGAGCACATTGGAAAGGGAAGTGAAAAGAGAAAGGAGGTGATTTTCCTGTATGTCACTAATGAGGCCCCACCTGGAATATTGTGCCCAGTTCTGTAGTCCACACCTAAGGAAGGACAGGAGTAGACTGGAACTGGTGCAGGGAAGGGTAAAAAAAAATATTCAGGGTCAACAGGACAGATCCAGTGAGGAGCAGCTGAAGGCCAGAGGGAATAGGGGTGACATGATTGAGACTTATGAGTTCCTAAAAGGAAAAGATACAGTGAACTACAAGAATCTATTTAACAGAAATGGGGGGCAGTAAAGAAGGGGCATGAATGGATGCTGGTGGAGTAGATTCATGAAGAATGGGAGGTAGTTTTACTTTACAGAGAGGGTGGTTGAGACATGTAACAGTCTAACAGCAGAGGTGGTGGGGTCAGGGACTATAAATGGATAAATGGGTTCAAGCATGGCTGAGACAGGGTAAGGGACTAATAGTTCCACTGGGGGGAACTAGGGGAGGGAAGGATTAAAGTGAGGGGATGCAGATCCCATCAGAACATGAGGTCAGACTGGATAGACCTTTGGTCTTTTTTTGCCAGCAGTGTCTATGTTTCCATGTTTCTATGCACTCTTAAATTATAAAATGATGGGCAACTTAGCAGACCCATCCCCCAAATGAATGTTGATAGGGGGTGCTATGAGGGTGAAAATCTGACTGAACAGCCTCTGAGGCTAGTCTCATTAATTCAGTCAGGCCACCTGGTGATTTTGTTTGCCCAGCTCTGGCGCATTGCAAGTAGCTCTTAGAGCATTACCAGTAAAGACACACAAATGAGTGTGAAAACCATCAGAATCACTTTGAACCTGGCCAGGTCTGTTTTGTTCTCCCAAGCCAGCCACCCATGATCCCCTTCTTTCCCTATCCTCCACATTCATAGCGTGCATCGTATCACTCTCTTTGAGCACAAAGTGTGCAAGATTCTATCCATTACCACTTGTAGAAGTCCAAACATTCCATTGCTCCATCTTAGTACAAAATGGCCACCAAAGTTAGAATGAGCTAGAAGGCAATAGCTTCCTCCAGGACCCTGCCATGTTCTGTTCATAAGTCAGCTACTGGGGATGTGGTGGAGACACATGCTGTAGCATCCTTTCCCCAGACTGGAAGCACATCACCTCAGAGGCATGTTCACCTGCCCCCATTCCAGTAAGGGAGAGGACCAACATTACTCACAAACACAGGCCTACTTCATGGCACCACCACCACTGAGCTGCTAAGCCAGCTAAGCCTGGCCAACTCTAAAGTTTAGAAAGTGAAGGTGGTGCAATCAAGTAGTCAAAGCACTGCCCTGTAAAGCAGGGGATCTCAGGTTTGAATCCCACCACTCCTAAGTATTTAACATTTATAGGTTATTGGCATGAGTGTGCAAAATCACTTTAAAAATGCTGTACAGTGCTGGTCCAGTGGTACTGAGGATTGAGGTGCTGGGCACCACACCTCACACCTCATCAGAGACCTGGGTTTGGGAATGAGCCTGGGCCACTGGGGGTTGGCAGGGGGGAGAGAGGATTGAGCATCCAGAGGACTGTTCTCCTCTCTCCAGAGAAGGGACTAGTCATCCCACCTGCTGACTGCCCTCTAGCCGTGGCTGGAGGGCAGTATGGGTTGGGAGGCTCATAAGGGATGGGAGGGAGAAAATGGAAAAAGACTGGGCTCCATGGACCCATGATGGCCTGACTGCTCTAGCAAAGTCTGCACCATTGCCATCAGATTTGCCATATCAGGTGGCAGGGGACTGATGGGCCCCTCCACCTTGCCCTGCCATGGAGGGGGAATCTGCAGGGGAATCTTGTGGGGAAGACCAGCTGGGAGTTGAGCCGGAGGATGTACCCACTTTGAGGGAGGGGGTCATAGCCCTGTGGAGCCCGCAGAAAGGAGATACAAAAAAATGCTGTACAGTATAAGGCTGGCCCATGAGCGCTAGAGTAAGACTTCAGCTTGCAATGCCACTGACCCGGGTTCAGGAACAGCTTTGGGTCACTGGGAGCTGGTTGGAGGAAGGAGGATGGCGCGTCCCAGAGAAAGATCTCCTTTCTTGGAGTTAGGGGACATTGCATCTCGCTGCTTGACTGCTACCTAGTAGAGCCCAGGGGGTAGCACAGGAGAGTGCACAATGCAGAGAAAGGACTGCTGCCAGACTCCATGTACACAGGCATATCTCTGTGCATGTGCATGCATATCATTGCATGCTGGCACCCTGGGAAGAAAAGCCAGATGAAACAAATGCCCTGATCTGAGCTGACACCTCCCACAGGCCCACAGGCCAATGCATAAACATTATGGCCACCCACCTACCACCATGTGTGGTCCTAAGTAAGTGGAGGATAACTGGTGAGTCCATAAGAAGGTAGGTGATGGGGCAGGGGGTGCTGCAGGGCTGAGAACTGGAGGTGCAGAAACATACACAAAAAATTGCAGTATAAACAGAGCACACTAGGAAGACAGCAGAGAAGCAAGGGAAAGCAAGGGAGCAGGAACTGAAAACAGGACTTGCCCAGACTTGCCCACCCACAAAGCCTTTAAATTCTGACAAAGCCAGCAAACTAGGAAGACAGCAGAGAAGCAAGGTAAAGCAAGAGTGTAGCAGCTGATATTGTTTTTTGCAGGGTATATTTTCTGTTAAATTGTTGTGTGGGTTGTCTTGCTGAAGGGAAGGAAAGCACTCACTGGGTGGTTGGTCAGAGCTGTAGCTGATTGTTTCTGGAGGAAATGGCTTAGTCCCACCCAACCTGCCCCTCATTCCACCCACCCCAAGGGTGTAATTTCATTTATACAAGGGGTGCTGACATCACTGCTCCAAAAGGGCAAAGGGCATACACCTGCCATATCCTTAAAAGCCCAGCATGCTGTGTACATGGTAAACACATGCACATGCTTGTACATGGTAAAAAAATTAAATTAAACAGGAAGGGAGGGAGACATGTGGGGAGTGGTGCAATGTACTCGCTGTGGGGAAACAGTCTTCTGGGAGATGTTCTGGAGGATGCAGTGCTGCCCTATTTGCATTCACCTCTCTGGTCTGAGGGAGGAGGTTGCCCATCTCCAGGCCAACCTTCTGAGGATTCAGAAAACCTCCTCTTCCTCCCAGGGACCACCAGGTCCACTAACATTGCCTCAAAGGTCACCAAGATAAAAAGAAGTTGGACCATGGTGGACTCAGGGAGGGTGAGGGTGGAGGATCAGGGGTGCATCCCTCCAGCTGCACCTCTCCACAATTCCTATGCCGTTCTGGCAGAGTGTGGTTCATCTGTGGAGGCACCCAGAGTGGAGACCAAGGAGGATGCTGGAAACCTCCAAAAAGGAGACCCACAGGAGGGTGGCATGGGATCCCACAGGGGAAGGAAACAACTCCTGGTGAGGGACTCAATCATTAGGGGAGTAAGACTGGAGGAGGGAGGGGAAAGGAAGTTAAGGTGCCTGCCCAGCACTATGGCTGGAAGGGACAGGAAGAGAATCCTCAGGATCATGGGAGCAGCAGCAGCACGGGAGAGCGAGCTGGATGTCATTGTCCACCTAGGGACAAATGACCTGACTGGGAATGGGATCAGAGCAGTGCAGAAGGAGTTTGAGGAGTTGGGGAGGGGCCTTAGACAAGTAGCACACATGGTAACCTTCTCAGAGGTGCTGCCTGTTTATGGCATGTGTGAGGTTAGGGTACTCCGCACCATGGGATTCAATGAATGGTTGAAATACTGGTGCCAAGCTCAGGGGTTTTGGCTTCATTGGGGACTAGGGTTCCACCTGGAGGGATACAGGCCTATACTGATGCAATGGTCTGCATCTGTCCAGGAGGGAAACCAGCATCCTAGGTGATAGGTTTAAATGCTTCATTGGCAAGCATTTAAACTAGGCAAGGGGGGGGCATTGAAAAGGAGCAGGGAAATCCTAGCCCCCCCTATAAAACAGGGTAGTTATCTAGGTAAACTCGAAGACAGAGAAGTCAACAGGGAGCAGGATGGGGTAAATGGAGAAAAAGGCAAAGGCAGTAAGGACAGGGAGGGGGGCTAAAAGGGGTAAGGCCATCAAAAAATGGAGGGTGATGAGTAACAATGCCCATAGTCTAGGTAACAAGCTCCCTGAACTAGTAGCCTTGATGGAAGAGAGATGCTTGGATATTGTGGGAGTCACAGAAACATGGTACACAGAGAACCATGACTAGGATGTTAACATACCAGTGTACACAATCTATAGGAGGGACAGAGAGATTAAAAGAGGAGGAGGAGTAGCTCTCTACGTAAGGGAAGGGATCAAAGCAACAGTACCAAAGGGTAAACAGGGAGGAAAGGAGGCACTGTGGGTCACTGTGGAGACAGAAAATGGCACCACAATCTGCACGGAGGTTGTATACAGACTCCCATCTTAAGGGGAGGAACTGGACAAGGAAATGATAGAAAGCATCCTTAGAATGGCAGAAAGGGGGCGATATTGTTGATGGAGGACCTGAATATGTCAGATGTTAACTGGCGCACCTTTGCTGCAGCCACATCCAAGATCAGGGTCATTCTCGATGCCCTACAGGGGCATGCCTCACACTGCTAGTGTTGGAACCCGCTCGGGAGGGAGCAATCTTGGACCTGGTACTCTCAAATGGGGATGGAGAGAGGATCTTAGATTTAGAAGTGGGTAGCCATCTGGTAACAAACGATCTCCAAAAAGTGTGATTCACAATAAACACAGCCATAGAGTCAAGCCGTACAAAAGGGATATTGGACTTTAGGACAGCTGACTTTGGTAAAATGGGAGAGTACATCAGAAATGCACTAGCAAATGGACAAGAAGGAGGGGTGGAGGAACAATGGGGAAAAATCAAAACTGCCATCACAGAGGCAACAAGCCTTTTTTTGAAGCAAATAAACAAAACTAAATGAAGTGAAAAAAACATTATGATTCTCAAAAGAGGTGGCAGGGAAGGTTACAAAGAAAAAGACAGTATTCAGGAAGTACATGGAAACAAAGAAGCAGCAGGACAGAGAATGTACTACTTGAAGCAGAAGGAAGCGGGGAATGCAGTCAGAACAGCAAAGGCCCAAACCGAGGAAAAGACAGCCAACTCAGTTAAGAAGGGGGATAAAACCTTTTAGATGTACATTAGGGAGTGAAGGAAGACCAAGGAAGGGATAGTGAGGCTTAATAAAGGGGAAGGGATGGGCAGAGGGTGACAATGAAAAAGCAGTGATGCTGAACGAAACGTCTGCTCAGTGTTCAGAAAAGAAGATGAAGGGGAGGTACCTAAACCAAAGATTAGAAGCACTCTGGATGGGGGGGTCAATACCAGTCCAGTCACAAAAAAAGGGTCCTGAAAGAACTCCTAAACCAAAAGGTAGGCAAAGCAATGGGGCCTGATAGGATTCACCCCAGAATTCTAAAAGAACTAAGGGGAGAACTAGTGACACCACTGACTATACTTTTTAACAAATCATGGAAGGATGGGGTGGTACCTGATGACTGGACCAGGGAGGATATGATTCCCCTTCACAAAAGTGGGAGCAAGACAGAGGAAGGAAACTACAGACCAGTTAGTTTGACCTCAGTGGTAGTCAAGATGATGGAATCCTTCTGAAAGAAAGAATTGTTGAGTACCTAGAGGCCAGCGGGGCACAGGACCCAAGGCAACATGCTTTTACAGCGGGAAGGTCATGTCAGACGAATCTAATCAATTTCATTGACTGGGTGACCAAAGTAGTAGACCAGGGAGGGGCTGTGGATGTGGCCTACCTAGACTTTAGCAAGGTATTTGACACAGTCCCACACAAAAGATTAGTAAACAAGTTAAACAGCTTGGGAGTGGGTCCCAGGGTCATAGCCTGGGTCAAAAATTGGCTGGAAAACGGGACGCAGAGGGTAATAGTAAACGAAGTCCACGCAGAAGAAAGGGGATTACTAGTGGGGTGCTGCAGGGTTCAGTACTGGGAATGTTCCTCTTTAATGTCTTTATAGGTGACATTGCGGAGGGACTGGAAGGAAAAGTATGCTTCTTTGCAGACGACACAAAGATCTGTAACAGGTTGATACATAAGGGGGGGGGCAAAGATGAGAAGGGACTTGGCAAGGTTGGAAGAATGGTCAAGAATCTGGCAGCTTAGATTCAATGCAAAGAAGTGCAAAGTAATGCACCTGGGAAACAAAAACCCATTGGCAGAGTACACAATGGGGGGGGGGGTACTAACAATAACAAAAATTGAGAGGGACCTGGGGGTAGTCATATCAGATGACCTAAAGGTAGGCAAATAATGTGAGAAGGTAGTAAGGAGGGCTGGGGGATACTGGGATGCATAGGAAGCAGCATCACCAGTAGAAAACAGGAAGTCGCTATCCCTCTGTACAGACAGTTGGTGAGACCCCATCTGGAATACTGTGTGCAGTTCTGGAGACCTCATCTCCACAAGGACATAGACAGGATGAAGGCAGTCCAGAGCAGAGCAACTAAAATGGTGCAGGGTCTGCACCAGAAGCCATATGAAGAGACACTGAAGGAGCCTAATGTGTATACCCCTGAGGAAAGGAGGGAGAAGGGGACATGATAGAAACTTTCAAGTACCTCAAGGGAATGAACAAAGTCCAAGAGGGTAGCATCTCTCAGAGAAAGAGATGTGCAAGAACAGGGGGGCAAAATTTGAAGATAGAGGGGAGACGGCTCAGAGGCAATGTCAGGAAATATTTTTTCACAGAAAGGGTGGTGAACACATGGAACAGCCTTCCATAGGGGGTTGTGCGGTCAAAAATAGTGGGGGAATTCAAGAATGCATGGGACAGACATAAGGCAATTCTAGAGGGGGGTAGGAAGAAGTAAGCTGTTGGTTAACTAGGATCTGCAGCTTATCCAATAGGTAGGGAAATAGGCAGACTAGGTGGGCCAAGCAGTCCTTATCTGCCATCATAGTTTATGTTTCTATGTAACTCAGCCCCCAGTCAAAGCATCAGCATGACACAAAACATTGGGAAGCTGCTCTTCCGCTTCCATAAGCACTGGCACTTGTATTACTGTGCAAACTGTCATTTTTTTTTTTTGCACACCTAGCACTATGTAATAAATACATTGTGTACCTGTTTAGCCCTGAGTGTGTCTGCCTTTCTTATGGTTGACTTTGGATGATGGTATATCCCTCAATTACTTGTGGCAGTACCAGAGAACCAGGGCTTGCCTGTCTCTTTGCAATCTGTTTTCAGTTTGAATCCCACCATGGCCACCAACTCACTGTATGACCTTGAGCAAGTCACCTGACCTCCCACTGAGTCAGTAATCCTAGCAATAGAAGGAAGAAAATGCAGCATGCCCCACTTTTTCTTTCTACAAAGTTATTTGGCTCTCCCCTGCCATCAAGTGGGTGGGTCTGCAGAGAGTGAGGCCAGAGGAAGCCAGTGACCATCATCTAATGACTCAAGGGTGAGGCATATTTCTTTTGGTTTTGCTTCTCTTGTCTCCAAGTTCCTCCCACCTCCCCCCAGTATCAGGATATGCCTCTGGCAACCTCAGATGTAGCAGCATAATTTGGGCTGATGTCACCCCTTATGAGGCTGACACCACCAATCACAAGGGAGCAGGCTCCCAGGCTTGCTGCAAGAGGCCACTGATACACCTATACCGGGGCATCTCCCTCCCCAGGCTGGCTTATGCTCTGCTTAACAGTACTGCCCAGCTCTGGCCACACTGAATTTGGCTCCCTAATTCTGCTCCCAAACTCAAATTGTCTTCACACCTTCTGCTGATCCATTGGGTTGCCTTGACATGTCCCAGTTTTTTTTAATCTATAGTTTTTTCCCAGCTTTTCTTCATGGATATACCCTGGAATCTGGGCTATACCCTATTCAGGCTCTGTGAGCCTTGATGGAGATGACCAGGAGTGTTTTTCTTCCCTAGTTTTCTCTCGTAATCCCACCCTCCACCCCAGTGATGTGAGTCATACCTTTCTCAGGCTCAGCGTCATTGCATCCCTATGATGAAAGGCAAGCTCCCTGGCCCAGCTATATGAGTTGCTGTGGCACTGGAAGCTGCCATTATCCCTCCCTGATTAAAGCATACTGCCAAGCAGCGAACCCACCATTACCCCTCTCTGACTAAGGCACACTGCCAAGCAGCAGACCTGCCATTATCCCTCCCTAAGGCACACTGCTAAGCAGCAAACATGCAATTACCCCTCCCTGACTAAGGAACACTGCTGAGCAGCAAACATGCAATTACCCCTCCCTGACTAAAGCACACTGCCAAGCAGCAAACCTGCCATTATCCCTCCCTAAGGCACACTGCCGAGCAGCAAACATGCCATTACCCCTCCCTGACTAAGGAACACTGCTGAGCATCATACCTACAATTACCCCTCCCTGACTAAAGCACACTGCCAAGCAGCAAACCTGCAATTACCCCTCCCTAACTAAGGCATACTGCCAAGCAGCGAACCTGCAATTACCCCTCCCTGAGTAAGGCACACTGCCAAGCAGCAAACCCACCATTATCCCTCCCTGACTAAGGCACACTGCTGAGCAGATAACCTGCCATTACCCCTCCCTAAGGCACACTGCTGAGCAGCAAACCCGTCATTAACCCTCCCTGACTAAGGCACACTACCAAGCAGTGAACCCACCATTACCCTTCCCTGACTAAGGCACACTGCTGAGCAGCAAACCTGCCATTACCCCTCCCTGACTAAGGCACGCTATTGAGCAGCAAATCCACCATAACCCATCCCTGACTAAGACACAGTGCCCAGCAGCAGCTACCACAGCTGGGCCCATTCTCTGATGTAGCTAATCAGCTCTGTTCCTGAACCTGGATGACTTGTGCAGAGGCACGATGCGCTGCCATTGGGCTATCATGGTGGCTAGCATACTCTACTTTTAACATGATGTTGCATCTCAGTTTACCAAATCTGGGAAAATAATCTGGAAGAGAACATGGGAGCCAAACCTCCCCTAGAAAAATAGGCCTGAATGGGCCATATATTCAAATTAGGTCATTAGACAAGAGTTACATAATTTCGTGCACAGTGTATGCTAATTCCAATTCCATTTCCAGTTGATATTTGAACCAACTTCAAACAGATTTGCCTTTTCTAAATTGCCCAGTTTCATGACAGATAACAATGATTTAATTGGAAAAGGATCTCATCATTACCAGGAAATCGAATTCTCTTCACCTAGATAAGTTGTTCTATAGACAGTCTGTGTGCTGAATGAAAAAAAAAAACAGTTCTATCTAAATTCTAGTTTCTTGTCATGTATAATTATGTTCCACATGCATCCCTAGCTTCACCAGTACTACTCAGTTAGGCCAGAGCTTTCTCCACCCCATTCCAAATATAATAAATTGGTATGTCTCTAATTACCTTCCAGATATCATTTAAATTACATTAGTCAGACTCCTGGGGACTCCTCAGCAAAGTTTAAGGCCCTGGAGTGAAAATTAAAACAAGTTCAAGAAATATCATTTTTTTTTATATCTTTCACCCCTCAGAACTTTCAAAGCAAACCGAGAAGTCATTTCAGGATTCTATTGTCCCATGAATTCAGCACTAATTGAACCATCTAGGCAGCTCAAATAGTATAACTTTTTATGGCAAATTATCAAATAGCCACAGGCTGAAGCACTAGACTACTTGAAAGTGCTGTTCTCCGTTTTGTAACAGACATAAGCTCTGTTTATAAACATGACAGGTACAGCGCCGGCGATCACAATTCAGGATTCCTCACACTGCCCCACTAACCTACTTCAACCCTGTCATGGGGGGGACTACCACATAAGTGGGGGGAGGGTAGCTCTCACTTCCAGCCACTCAGTCCTGGGCCTCTCATGTGAAATTGACAGCAATGACATTAGTTTTAATTTTTTTTAGTTTTGGTTTAATTAAATACTATTGCAACCTACCACAACTGAAATAAAATATAATATAATCTCTGTGCTTAGATATCACGTTTCTTTATGTCCTACTCACTGTTAATGTAACTCAAGCTTACCTGCACTGAGCACCTGTATGTACAGAGGATTTGGTTGTTAATGCACCTACCTACACTATGTACAGTTGTATCCCTTGCATTATGTATATTCTGAAAGTCAATGTAATTTTTTTCCTATGATCTCCCTGTTCCCTACCCCTACCCCTCAGGTCATGCCTGGAAACAAGACTCCTGGACTCTGTTTGCTTACCTGGTAAAATGTTTTTTAAATAAGTAAATAAGTTAGGCTAGTTGAAGTTGAGTACATACATAGATTTTTACATTACCATCATAATAATATTTACCAATTACATGCAACAGTTATGATATTAACAAACTCAGGCCTGTATTTTCCAAGGGTGATGCAGGGCTATCTTATTTTTGGTGCAGCTACGCTAAAACTTTTACAGCAACTGCACCCAATTTTCTATCCTTGGGCACAGCTGTGAGTATCCTCACTTTATGGCAGCTTACACCAAATATTTGGTGCACGCCCCATAAAAAGGGTCCCCTAAATGCTGCAAGCTAGACCAGGGGAAAATTGGTCTAACTTGCGGCACTTAGTGCACGGGAGTGAAAATCCCACTTGTTGTCTGGGTGAATGCCGCAAGACCCTGGCGTGACATATGATCAGTGCACCAGGGGCTTGTGGCATTCTTGGAGCTTTAAAAATCTGGCCCATACACTTAAAATGCTCACTGATATATATGCCAACCTCGCTATTGCAAAATAAAATACCATTTAAATTTCACTAGTTGCCCAAAGCCTCGCATACTTCATTTACACTTTAAAACTGACCCTCTCTTTTGCTTTAGCAGCTGAAAATTGTCATTTAATTACTCCAAAAATCTAATAAATGCCACATCAGTGCCAAATGTGTTAGTGGTTCTGTGATGTGGACACCTGCCCACTGGGAATTGGACTGAGACCACCACAACTCATTTCACATAGGCCACTGAATAGCCCTTGAGTGATAATGACTTTTGACCATGCAGCATAAGTTACTGCATCTCAGTGGAGTTGTCCCAGGTAAATATATGTATTTTTTTAATGTGTAGAAGCAGGACCCCATAGAAAATGAGATGATGCATCTCAGTTGGGCTGTGCAAGTTAAATAAACTGTAAGCACGGCTAAAGGCAGGACCCCACAGAGAAATACATATTGCATCTCAGTGGGGCTATCCCAGATACAAATAATGGGTAGAATCAGAACCCCACAGAAAACAAGATATTTATTTATTTCATTTTTGTTTATGGGGTAGGTGCACTAGATAATAAAATGCCAATTTTCATGCACAGGTAGGAGAATACAGACAGAATCTCATGATAAGCAGTACAGGTACCAAACAGTTACATCATGTGATGTACAGAGCAATGGGTACAATACACAAAAAGGTGTAGAAAACAAAGGCAAGGTAGCGAAATCCTAGAGGTATGCATATCAGCAGTTATATGTGAAAGTAGAATTCTGAACAATAATTACAAAAGCATAAGGTAGGAGACACAGAGGCAGATAAAACAGTCAGTGAGGAGTAACTACGTTAATAAATACTATGTACAACTACCTGTGCCAATTAACGAGCCACCGGTACACAGCATGAGTACAATGAAATTACGATAGCATAGGTCAGAACAGTCAGTAGTAATAAATACATGCAGCCAGGGCAATAACAATCAATGAAATTCACATAGAATTTTTAGGCATAAAAAACCTGCACAGTCTAGGAAGAGCTACCACAACAGAGCAGCAAAGAAAAATTGTTCAAATTAGTCACAACAAGGAAGATTCAAATAGGCAGCAAAATAAGGCAAGGGCAAATTCCTGACTGGGCAGGATGCATTATCATGGCCTCCGAAACAAGATTCAGGTGTGGGGAGGTTGGGGTACATTAGCTCTCAAGGAGATAGTAAGAGTAAGAAGTGCTATGAGGTAGGGAGGTTAAAGTTAAGCCAGGCAGCATCTGGCTGGTGAGTGGATTAAGGAGGATTAAAACAAGAGCAGAGATCAGCAAGGGATAGATGTAAGCTCAGCTCCTTTTTGAAGCTGTCATGGGATCCAGATATTCAAAGTGCTTGGGGGGGAGAGAGTTCCAAAGCTTAGGAGCAGAGTGATTGAAGGCAACAGAGCCTTTTGATGTTTTACATCTAGGTACATTCAGCAGGGGATTTATCTACCGTTAGCAGTCTATAGGAGGAAATTTGAGGTACCAGCAATGCTGCGAGCACTGAATGTGTCTGGTTTCTGAGTATAAAGTCAATCAGGGAGCCAAGAGAGTATTGACGGCAAGTGGAGGGGGCTAACCAGCCCAGGTTCCTGTACAGTTGGCAGTGGTGCTTAAGGCATGGTGACGAGGAGGCATATCGACAGATATTATTATAAGTGACATCCCACTTATGAAGGATGGTTTTGTGTGTGGCAGCAAAGGTCAGCATGCCATAGGTGTGGGCAGGGAGTAATATGCCTCTGGCAATTGCAAGTTTAGCAGAGGGAGTCAACATGAAACTGGACTTGTAAGTGACCCCCAGTTTAGCATTCACTGCCTTGCAGGCAGATTGTATATGCAGGATGAAGTCCAGGGATTGGTCCAGAAGAATTCCCAGGTACTTAAAAGATGTAACACATTCTATTTGTGTGCCACTGTGGTCTTTCTACCAATAGGGGAGTTTATCACGTCCTAAGTTTAGGGGCAGATCCAAGTAACATTGCTTGGGTTTTCTTAGCACTAAGTACAAGCTTATGTACAGAAAGCCAATTTTGGACATTTGTGAAATCTGAAGAAAGGGATGCATTTATGCTGGTGACCTTATCAGAGCTTGAATAGAGTGCAAGATCATCTGCATAGAGAATAGATGAGCATGAAAGAAAAACCTCATCTATGTTATTGATAAAAAGTGAGAAAAGAAGAGGTCCCAGAATAGAGCCCTGGGGAACCCCAACATTGATGGTAGCATCATCAGATAAAGAGGGGTTGAACTTCACAATTTGAGTTCTATTTGATAGATAGTTTCTATACCAGGTGACAACTGGGGGTGAAAAGCTCAGATTGCAAAGAGTTGAGAGGAGCAGGGGGTGATCAACAAGATCAAAGGCCTTGTAAGGTCTATAAAAACTGCCCCTTTCAGCTGGCCAGCGTCCATACTGGTAATCAATCAGTAGTGAATTTGAGAAGTGCTGTAGAGGTACTGTGACCTTTATGGAAGCCATGTTGGGTGTCAGAGAGAAGGCTGTACTTTGTGAGGTAGTCAATGGTTTGATTTGCAATAAGTTTTTCCAGAATTTTGCTTAGGACCGATAGGATGGCTATATGCCCATAGTTAGTAATCTCCTTGGGATCATCTTTTTTAAAGACAGGCATTACATGAGCAATCTTCCAGAGGTCAGGAACTTGGCTATTAGAGAGAAACAAGGTGAAAATTCTAGCCATGGGGGAGGCTATGTATGGTCTTTATATATGGAACCTATAGCTCCGAGTATATGGTTGAATCTAGAAATACAGGGAATATGAAGAGCAGGAATGTATCACAAGTTAGCCCCATATGCTGATGATGTTCTGGTCTATATAGCAGACCCAAAAAACCCACTGCCAGCTCTTTTCACCCACCTGCAAAAATGTTCCACTCTATCAGGATATACCCTTAACACCTAAAAAACTGAGGTCTTGGTGTTTAATTGTACAATTCCTTCAAACGTCCAAACAATGTACTCTATGAAGTGAGACTTACCATCATTAAAATATCTTGGAATACATACAGCATTTGATAATACCCAATTATTTGAGCTAAATTATACCTCACTTTTAACACAGTTAAAAGCCAGTTTTAGACAATGGCATCTCATGCCCCTCACCCTGCATGCTAGGGTACAAGATTTAAAAATGAACGCACTTCCAAGGCTACTTTACCTCTTTCAATGTGTTCCATGCTTGATCACAATTAAAGATTTGTTAACGTGACAAACCAATTTTCTTACTTTTGTCTGGAACTACAAGCACCCACGCCTCAGACAACAATTGTTATACCTCCCTAAACATTCAGGGAGCCTGGTTTTTCCTTATCTCCCAGGTTACTGGGCAGCTGCCCAGATGAAGGTGGCAGTTATGGGGCTACTGCAAACACAATTATTAGTAATTAATTTATTTCTGTTGGCTGTTTAAGGAAAGGTGTGCAGTAAATTGTGTTTACTTGTTTTTATCTTGGTTACTTTCTGAGATGATAGATTTAAACTTGTACATGCAGTGCAATCAGAAGCTGTTTATTTCAATACAGTTAACATTTAAAACATTGTTGACATTTAAACAGTACAAGACATTTCTAGAAAATCTCTTTCAGACTTCTGTCTGTTCGGGCACTTTATCTCCTTACATAATCTTCACTACGTACGTACGAGGCCTTGTAACTCCTATCTGGAGGCAATTTAAAGTAATAGCCTCTCAAGAATAACCTTAACTACCACAAGTACACAATTCCTTGGTACTAATAATCTTTTGCTAGCACTTAAATAACACTTCATTGTAGTTGATCTTTATGCATTTCATTTGGAACCAGGATTCTTAAAAGACACATACTGTATTTAAGCAAGCACCTTAAAGTCTCTAGAGTATACTCAGCCAATGTCTCTTATAGCATCTTGTCTCCCTTCCGTCTGGAAATGTGAAGTGTCCTTGGAGAGGTTAGATTGAAGAATGTATTTTCCTGGTTCCTGTGAATTCTCTTTCTTTTCCTCGAGGCTTAAATAAATGACACATTATTATAATTTCAATGTTTCTTGCTTTTGGCTAAGGCCAAAAGTCTTTAAAGTTTAGCAGAATAATGATTTTAAAGTCAGTAGAAGTAGCGTAAATATAAGATCTCTTCCAGAGGTGAAACACAGATTCATAGGAAGCAAGATGGTAAATACAATGTGTTGGTCTTTGGAGATGCATTATATAAGCAAATACTTCCTTACAAATGACTTGAGATTGTGAAATAATATAGCCATATTTGGACAATGGCTTGTCTTGATCGGAAGTCCAGAGCGTACGTGCTGAAGTATTTTTATTCTGTTAGACACTCTGTCAGCAACCTGTCTATTGTCCTCTTGAACTTGTCCATAAGGTGACAATTAATAAATTTGTAACCACAAGATCTTACACTGTGCATGTTCAAAAATGAGGTGATGGAGGTTATGTCATTTGTAGTTATGGAATTGCAGTCGGTGGTAGCAGATGTTCTTTCTTTTGAGGAACGTGTCCCTGAGTTAGCTGTCTGGGTTTTCAGATGTGTCGCAAGCTTTTGGTAGCCTGATCTGATGATCTAATAGAATGCTGAGTTTTGATTTTAAAATACTTGTGGGACTGTCAGCTTTTGCACAATGTCTGAGTTGAAAAGAATATGTCCCTTTTAACTTTCTAAATATTCTTGAGGCTGGAAAACTTGGAGAATATAATCTGCTGCAGATTGTTCAATGATTTATTGGTGCTGAGGTGAGTCCACATACCTGGGTTAAGCACTTGCAGGTCTGCTTGACTAGAGACTTAAAAGGAAATGTTTTTATGAGAAGTTCTTTTAATGTACATGTATATTAATGGCAGCTGAGATTAAGGTGGATATCCTTTTTACATTTTGGCAAGATCTGGTGACTTATGGCCACTATTGTGCCTACATGTGCCCTCCATTTTGCTGGGCAGCACCACCATAGCATTGGCGCATCACAAAAGGATGTGGCACTTAAGGATCTGTCAAACTGTAGTAATGTGAACTTATGAGAATCATGGATCCACAGTTTTTTACTTTAAAGCTGTTATTCTCTAAATCAACATTTTAAGATGAAATCTAAAAGTATCTATCCTAAGCAACTATTTCAGATAAGCTAAAGTACACATTTACTAAGCAAATATCTAGAAATGCTAAGATATATTTCCATTAAGCTATACCTAATCAATGTCTTCCTTTCAGTATATAGGATGATTAATACTAACTATATCAAAATCATTAATGCAAGTAAATGTCACAACTCCTATACTATAACACAGCCTATAGGGGTGCGTGCAAGCATTGCCCACCATGTTATACTTTAACTAAACATACTATAATGAGCTCTTTAAGGTTTAACCCTTGCCTTTGTTGTTTCTCAAGCTATGCCATAGTAATTTCCTTAAGGGAACATTTTACTTGTTTTCTGGTCTTTTCTAAAGGGGATCTATGGATCATAGGGTTGCAGTCTTTCTCCAAGGGGTTCCATATCGGTATATTCTTTCTCTTCATTTATGAGGACTATGGCTGGAGAGTTGGGTTGGTTATTAATAGATCTAGGTGGAGATCAAGGTCTCATTTAAATTCCCAAAGCATGGTTATATAAACCCTGAATTCTCACATGATTAGCATGGAGTTGCTTGCTGGTGGAATACAACATCCACAGGAAAGCAAGAACCAAGGTGATATATAAGACACAAAGGAATGCAATAATGAGAGACCACTGTACTGGTATGCAAATTCATTTCTTATCACCGCGACTGAACTGTTTATCAGAGATAACCAGGTCGGTCTCAGAGACAGTGATCTCAATTTCATGAAAGTCCTTGCCATCTAAAAGATACTCAAGGTCATTGGCTAAAGAAAACTCATGACTGGGAGTGCAGAAATGGGAGTGATTTCTATTTCCTGGGAAACTGGATCAAGGTGATATAAGGTAATGTGTCCAAATCGGATATGTGCACCTGCAGGAACAGAAATGAGTACTGCTTTGCTGGGTAAAGTAAGCTGAGTAGAAGTACCATGTCTGTTATGAGTAACAGTGACTTCCGTAAAATTGGTGCTAGCTGGAACAACTCCAAGAAAGCAGTGTCACTTGGGTCTCCTGCCCCTGGGGAAGACTCGTGAGGAGTCAAAGCGCTGGGTGATCAGGAGGGAGTCCTTATTGTTGCTGGTTCTCCCTGCCACAATAAAACACCATTTTGGAATATTTTGCTTATTTTGGATTTATTGCAGGAGACCCGAGTGACACCGCTTGCTTGGATTTGTGCTTGAAGTCTAACGAGCTGACTGTTCATTGTGGTGAGCACCAATCTGAATTTGCCAGTCGCAGCAGCATTAACTTGTGTTTGTTGTTCATGCTAACTAGCCATTGAGCTCCTGCAATTTCAGTATGTGTTTTCTTAGCTTCACCTGCATGGGTCAAAGTAACCTTGCACTTTTCTGGGGCATTGTTGTTGCTAAGGCCACAAAGGACCTAGATGATATCTGTTAGGAAAGGTTTATTGGGACACAATCAATGTTGTTTTTTAGTAGTTTGACACATCTGTAAGTTTGGGACTAAGTATAAATCTGGATTAAGGTCATGATATACCACTATAGGTGGAGTTTTAACTTTAGCATAGGTATCTCCTTTCCAGGCACCCACATTAAGAATGGACTTTATTCTGTAGACATTTTGTTGTTCTACCAGGGTAACATTTAATATAAAGGCAATGGTCATCTCTTCTAAATCGACATGAACAGGAATAGTGCTTCCAAGGCTGTAAGCGATACTCACATGCAGTGGCTCTATTTTCTCTGAAGTGGCTACATTCTGAATTTCTGTCATCAATTCTGGGGGAACTAAATAGCGTGGACTTCTTCCTGCCATTAAATCTCCTATGCCCCTATTCACGTCTCTCAGCAATTCTTGTGTAATTGATCTAATTTGTTGAATAGTGGTGAGGTCCTCACCTAGAGTTTGAGCTAGGTTATGAAGTTTTTGCATAGTATTATTGAGAAGGGTTGTATGGAGGTTAACCATAACTACAGTATCCCACAGTTCTCCCTGTGTTTGATAGAAGCTTTTACTGTGTAGTGAGTTGTGCTTTACTGTTACCCATATCTTTGTGAAGTTCCCTAACTGTACTCTTTATTTTAGAAATTTTAACTGAATTCATGGTGTTCATGCTTAATCCAAAAGCAGTTCCTAATGCTCTTAAACCAGAAAAGAATAGAGAGACTGTTCTCTCTATTCTAGTAGATATGTCAGGGGCTTCAGAAAATACAATAACAGTTTTTAACTGAAGTAAAATATTTGTCATGTCTCTTTCAACATAAAGCATATACTCTTGGAACCTTTTTAGGACCTTTTCAGTTAACCACATTGTCTTCACATGTTTCAACATGATGTATCGAGGGTGAAGGCAAGTATAGATTCTCTTGGTTACTACTCTACTTTCAGTAACCAGGAGTCCTGTTTCATCCCGAAGCATAATGCTGGATGGTGGTCCAAGAACAATTATTACTGCATTTTTTGTGGACTCTGTCTGTTGTAGCTGAGACAGAGAGCAGCCACCAGCTTCCTTATAGCAAGGGGGTGATTTAATAGAGTACACTGAATTGAATTTTTAATTGTGGGGCCTGTGTAAGTAAGTAGAAGTCAGTGTTTTGATTCTCTGTTTTGGGGGTTGACTTTTCTTAGTGTAACTTTTATTTGCCAGGGAGGAAATCTAGCTGGGAGAATATTTGCAGTCATTTGTGACTAGACCTGTTACTTCAGCTTTGTGAAATAGGTGTCTGAAAAGGGGAGGAGCTGAAAGGGGCCTGAGGAACTGTGGATTCAAAACAGCAGTTGTTTGTGGACTCTGTCTGCTGTAGCTGAGACAGAGAGCAGTCACCAGCTTCCTTATAGCAAGGAGGTGATTTAATAGAGTACACTTAATTGAATTTTTAATTTTGGGCCTGTGTAAGTAAGTAGAAGTCAGTGTTTTGATTCTCTGTTTGCGGGGTTGACTTTTCTTAGTGTAACTTTTATTTGCCAGGGAGGAAATCTAGCTGGGAGAATATTTGTAGTCATTTCTGACTAGACCTGTTACTTAAACTCTGTGAAATAGCTGACTGAAAGGAAGGAAGGCACTCGCCAAGGTGGTGTGTCAGAGTTGTAGTTGATTGTTTCTGGAGGGCAAGGGCTTAGTCCCAGCCACCCTCCCTGCACCCCACACACCCCAGTCACATAATTTCCTTTATATCAGGGGTTCTTACATCACTTCCTCAAAAGTGCAAAGGGCATACACCTGTTCATATCCTTAAAGGTACAGCACACTGAAAAGGGGGCCAACACACTCACATGCTTGCACACACTAAAAAAAAAGAAAAGAAAACATCTTAAACAGGAAGGGAGACGGACATGTGGGGAGTGGTGCAATGCATTGGCTGTGGAGTGTCAGTCTTCCAGGATACATTCTGGTGGCTGCATTGTTGCCCTAGTTGCAGGCACCACTCTGGTCTGAGGGAGGTGGTTGCCCATTTCCATGCTGACCTGGCAAGGATTCGGGAAACCTCCTCCCCCACCCAGGGACCATCCAGGCCACCACCACTGCCTCAGAGGTTGTCAATAAAGATGAGTGGTTGGACCACAGTGAGCTTAAGGAGGGTGAGGGTGGTGGAACAGAGGTGCATCCCTCCAGTTGTACCTCTTCACAATTCATTTGCCATTCTGGTGGAACGTGGTTCCTCTATGGAGGTACCCACAGTGGAGACCAAGGATGATGCTGGGAACCTCCACAATGGAGACCCACAGGAGGGTGGCACAGGATCCCACAGGAGAAGGAAACAACTCTTGGTGGGGGACTCAATTGTTGGGGGTAGAACTGGGAGAGAGAAGGGAGAGGGAGGAAAGGTGCCTGCCCGATGCCATGGCTTGAAGGGACAAGAAGCAAATCCTCAGGGTCATGGGAGCAGCTGCATGGGGGAGGGAGCTGAATGTCATTGTCCACCCATGGACAAATGACCTGGCTGGGAATGGGATCAGAGCAGTGTAGCAGGAGTTTGTGGAGTTGGGGAGGGGCTTTAGACAAGTGGCATGCATGGTAACTTTCTTGGAAGTGCTACCTTTCTATGGCATGGGTAAGGCTAGGGTACTCCACACCATGGGATTCAATGACTGGTTGAAAAACTGGTGCAGAGCTCTGGGATTTGGCTTCATTGGGGACTGAGGGTCCACCTTGAGGGATACAGGCCTATAATGGTGTGATGGTCTGCATCTGTCTGGAAGGGGAACCAGGATCCTAGGTGATAGGTTTAAATTCTTCATTGGCAAGCATTTAAACTAGCCAAGGGGGGAGACACTGAAGAGAAGCAGGGAAATCCCAGCCCTCCCTCACAAACAGGGTAGATAGCGAAGTAGACACAAAGGTAGAGAAGTCGATAGGGAGCAGGACAGAGGTAAATCCAGAAAAAGGCAAATGCACTAAGGACAGGGAAGGGCCTAAAAGGGGTAAGGCCATCAAAAAATGGAGGTTGATGAGTACCAATGCCTATAGTCTGAGTAACAAGATCCCTGAACTAGTGGCCTTGATGGAAGAGGGATGCCTGGATATCATGGCAGTCACAGAAACATGGTACACAGACAACCATGGCTGGGATGTCAACATACCAGGGTACACAATCTACAAGAAGGACAGGAAGAGTAAAAGAGGAAGAGGAAGAGGAGGAGTAGCTCTCTACATAAGGGAAGGAATCAAAGCAACAGAACTAAAGGGTAAACAGGGAAGAGAGGAGGCACTATGGGTCACCCTCGAGACAGGAAATGGTACCACAGTCTGCACAGGGGTTGTTTACAGACCCCCATTTCAGGGGGGAGAAAATGGATAAGAAAATGATAGCAGGAATCCTTAGAATGGCAGAAAAAGGAGAGATATTATTGATGGGGAACCTGAATATACCAGATGTTAACTGGAAAACCTTTACTGCAGCCACATCCAAGAGAAGCATCATTCTCAATGCCCTGCAGGGGGCATGCCTCAGACAGCTAGTGTTGGAACCCACTCAGGAGGGAGCAATCTTAGACCTGGTACTCTCAAACAGGGATGGAGACAGGATCTCAGATTTAGAAGTGGGTAGCCATCTGGGAAAAAGTGACCACCAAACAGTGTGCTTCACAATAAAAACAGCTGTAGAATCAAGCCATACAAAAGCAATGGTGTTGGATTTTAGGAGGGCTGACTTTAGCAAAATGGGAGAGTGCCTCAGAAAAGCACTAGCAAATAGGCAAGAAGGAGGGGTGGAAGAACAATGGGAAAAAATCAAAACTGCCATCACAGAGGCAATGAGCCTTTGTGTAAAGCAAATCAACAAAACCAAATGAAGGCAAAAAAAACTATGGTTCTCAGAAGAGGTGGCAGGGAAGGTTAAGGAGAAAAGGATAGCATTCAGGAAATATAAGGAAACACAGAAGGAGTAAGACAGAGAACTATATCAGTTAAAGCAGAAGGAGGCAAGGAAGGCAGTCAGAATAGCAAAGGTCCAAACTGAGGAAAAGTTAACCAACTCTGTTAAGAAGGGGGATTAAACCTTTTATAGGTACATTAGAGAGTGAAAAAAGACAAAGGAAGGCATACTGAGGCTTAATAAAGGGGAAGGAGTGTGTCCAGAGGGTGACAGTGAAAAAGCAGGAATACTGAATGAATACTTCTGCTCAGTATTCACAAAAGAAGAGGAGGAGGAGGAGATACCCAAACCAAACAATAGAAACACTCTACATAGGGGAGTCAGTACCAGTCCATTCACAGAAGAAAGGGATCTGAAAGGACTCTTAAAACTGAAGGTGGACAAAATTGGGCCTGACGGGATTCACCCAAGAATTCTAAAAGAACTAAGGGCTGAACTAGTGACACCACTGACTACCCTGTCTAACAAATCATGGGACGATGGGGTGGTACCTGAGGACTGGAGGAGGGCAGATGTGATTTCACTTCACAAAAGTGGGAGCAAGGCAGAGGCAGGAAACTACAGACCTGTTAGTTTGACCTCAGTGGTATGGAAAATGATGGAATCACTTCTGAAAGAAAGAATTGTCAAGTACCTAGAGGCCAATGGGGCACGGGACCCAAGGCAGCATGGATTCACAGTGGAAAGGTCTCTGACTGGGTGACCAAAGTAGTAGACCAGGAAGGGGCTGTGGGCATGACCTACCTAGACTTCAGCAAGGTATTTGACACAGTCCCACACAAAAGATTAATATACAAGTTAGCAAGCCTGGGAGTGGGTCCCAAGGTGGTAGCCTGGGTAAAAAATTACCTCTTACGTACCCCACAACAAAAAAAAAAGAGACAAGAAACACAAACAACTAACATCCAGCCAGTTACTTTTATTACACAGTACAGTAACAAAGCTGGACAGACAGGAGCCATTGTAAGAAAGTATTGGCCCATCCTAATGAATGACCCATTGTTGTCAAGGGAACTAAGGGAAAATCCAAGAGTCACTTTTTCAAAAGCTGAAAACATCAAGGACAAGCTAGTCCACAGTAGATACAAATCATTACCCCCTATAAGGGATACCTCACTGCCCCTCCCCCAATAGGCATGCATAGATGCGGAAGGTGTAATATATGTGAGTATTGCAATCAAGTCAAAACATTTGAGTTAGGAGGATATGAGTACAAAGTACAGATTAGAATATTTTTGAATTGTAACAGTACATATGTGGTCTATGCAATATGGTGCCCCTGCAAACTGTTATACATAGGAAGAACCATTTGTCCTGTTAAGCAACAGATCCAGGAGCACATCCGCAACATCAGGGCAGGCCTCACCAACAAGCCTTTGGGGAAACATTTTTCAGAAAAACACAAAAACCAAGTAGCTAGTATACAATTCATGGCTTTAGAATAGGCTAGGTGCAATCCCGAGGGTGGTGGTGGTGGTAGTGGTGGTGGTGGGTTGATAGATTTAACTTACTTTTGGAAAAGCAAAGTTTCTGTATTTTTACGTTAGACACTTTGCAGCCTAAGGGTTTAAACATGGAATGGGATCTCGAACCATTCCTGGAAAAGAAATAGAATAAAGTATAATGGTTGAAATACTACAACTAGTTTAAAACAACCTTGATGAGAGAAGAAGGTTAATCCGCGTCCAAGATAGTTGGCGATGAGATGACCGGGGAGCATTGGTTGGATGAGAAACAGTAATGAGGTAGTCTCAAAGAGAGTAGTAGAGGTATCCTGTACCTATAGTAGGAGTATATGTGATTTGGGAGGCTTGCGTGTGGCTGTCGTGAGGCAGTGAAACATTAGGGTACGATCGAGTACCTTCATAGGAAAGTATAAAATGTCCCAAGACATCCAAGGAATGGAGGTGCACTCCACAGAAATGTCCTGCGTGCATAGCCTGAGCTGGAACTGGAATGGGAAGGAAGCTGAACTGCAGTAGAGGAAGCAAATGTATTGAGGAGGTAACAAGCTAAGCCCATACCTGGGCTAGCTGGAGCATGGGACCCCTACATAGGTCCTTTGTGTGCAGAGTTTGGATGATCGAACTGTAGTGTAGGTCTCAGGTGGTTAGAATAAAGAAGGCGAGACCCCAACATGGGTCTGCCTTGGTGAAGATGGAACGATGTTTGAGTAATGAGAAATGCCCCCTCATGGGGCATGTTTGTTATGGGATGGTGAAACCCCCACATGGGTCCACCATGGCCACAGGATTGCCTGACCTGAGGTAAGAAGGGTGAGACCCCCATATGAGTCTGCCTGTAGATGATATGGAATTAATGTTTAAGGAATGAGTAATGCCCCATTGTGGGGCATGTTTGTTTGGGATGGTGGGATCCCCGTGTGGGTCCACCATCGCCGTATTATTGAATAGTCCAAGGTAATGAGGGGCGAGACCCAGATGTGAGTCTGCCTTTAGTGATGAGGAAATAAATTCAAATAATGAGTAAAGCCTCCTCATGGGGCATATTCGCTTGGGCTAGCAGGACCCCCTTCCCCGCGGGTCCGTCATCTCTATACTAACATACTAACATACTATTTGCCAGCAGATTAGGCCTTACGGTCTATCGAGTCTGCTCGAACTTTAGATCCTTAGTTGAGTGCCGAGACCCTCCCATCCCTTGTGCTCCAGAAACCCGTATCATCCATCCCCACCCCCCCGGGACAGGACATCATCTGATACATCCACTTTCTGTGTCTGTCCCATCCTCTCTTGAAGCCCTCCACTGTGGATCTCTGAACTAGCTCACCAGGCAGTGCATTCCAAGGGTCCATCACCCTCTCAGTGAAAAGCCTCCTCCTCTTTTCCCCCTTACCCTTCCACCTTCCAACTTCAAACCATGCCCTCTGGTGATACCTCCCTGCTTTAGTCTAAAGATCCCCTCCATGTTTACCCTATTTATTCCCTTGAGGTACTTGAAGACCTCAATCATGTCCCCCCTGTCTCTCCTCTCCTCCAGTGAAAACAGGCAGAGCTCCTTAAGTCTGTCCTCATACGTCAAATCCCCTAGCCCTCGTATCATCTTTGTTGCCCTCCTCTGTACCTCTCTCAGGAGCTGTATGTCCCTCTTTAAGTGTGGTCTCCAGTACTGTACACAGTACTCAAGGTGTGGTCTAACCAGTCCATTGTACAGCGGCAGAATCACTTCCTTGCTCCTAGAGGTGATCCCCCTTACGATGCATCCCAACATCCTGTTTGCCTTGCTAGCCGCTCTCCTGCACTGCTCAGAGTTATTCATACATGCATCCACCATGACCCCTAGGTCTTTTTCCCCTATTGAGGCCTCCAGCACCTCCCCTCCCAGGGTGTACCTGTGTTTAGGGTTTCCCCGACCAAGATGCAACACCTTTCACTTGGTGATATTGAAATTTAATTTCCATGTGTGAGCCCAGCTTTCCAGGGTGTCCAGGTCCCCTTGCAGGGCCAACCTCCCCTCTTCTCCCTCAACTACTGCTCCCATCTTGGAGTCATCCGAAGAGACTCATTTCACACCCTATACCCTCCCTGATGTCCCATATGTATGCATTAAACAGGATCGGACCCAGGACCGAGCCCTGCGGTACCCCACTACCAACCTCTCTAGGGTTCTAGAGCTCCCACAGACCACTACTCTCTGAGTGCATCCAGCTAGCCAGTTTTCAATCCATCTGACCATCAAAGGGCCTACTCCTAACCCCATCAGTTTCTCCACCAGACCATTGTGGGGACAGAGTCAAACGCTTTGAAGTCCAAGAATAATACATCCACAGGCTTACCCCTGTCCAGTTCTGATGTTACCCATTCATAGAACTCCACAAGGTTGGTTTGACATGATCTACCTGGCACAAACCCATGTTGCCGACTATTCAGACCTCCCACCTCCTCCAAGTACACCCCCAATCGCTTTATAGTACGACATGGTCTGAGATGAGAAGGGCAAAAACATTTTTTGGGGATGGTGGGACTCCACATGGTCTGCCATCATAGCCATATTGGATGGATGAGCAATGTCCCCTCGTGGTCATGTTTCAATGTATGGCGGGACACCCCTGTGGGTCCACTGTCACTATAGTATTGCACTGACTGAATAAGGATAGTGAGACCTTTCCCCCATGGGTCTACCTTAGTGAGGTGGAATACCATTTTGAATGATGAGGAATGCCCCCTCATGGGTGTATGTGAATGGAATGGTGGGACTACCTGCGGGTCTGCTGTCGCCATGATATTGCACTGTTCTATAGATGCCCCTATCGATGTCAGTTATAGAACAGAAGCTGAAGTAGATGGCTTCAGTTGGCATTAACTTGAACCCTGAGAGAGGTCACGTGATGCAGAGGAACTGAAAGCAGCTTTCTGCTGAGCTCCCGCCCTCTGCCTCTAAAAGTGCTTATTTTATTGCAATAAAGTCGCTCTTTTAAACCAATTGCGATCTGAGAGCTTTGCTGATCACCTCTGCTCCACCCACGCCAATAAGTGTGGTGCTTGACGGAATTTAATAGAAGTTGCGGCGATGGACTCAGAGATGAAAGCGGCTGGGGTGAAGCATACCCCCCCAGCATCACCAGAGAAAGCTTCTAAAAAAGCTAGAAACTCTAACCTGGGACAATCGGCCAAACAAACGACTACTGGACCTCCAAGAAATCCTTTAACGGAGGATCGCTTCCTCCAAGAACTGACTTCTTTTAGAGAAACACTCCAAGACATCTCGAGTGAGATTAAGTCACTGAGGAGCGACTTTGAGGACCTCTCGAGGAGAGTTGGTGATACGGAAGCAAGGACAACCTCCCTGGAGCACTGGAAACTCAAAACGGACCCAGAAATTATTAAATTAAAACAACTAGTCCAGAAACTACAGGCAAAAACCGAGGACCTGGAGGGCAGGAGCAGGAGGAACAACGTCCTAATTTTAGGCCTACCAGAATCGGAAGAAGGAGGAGACACCATACGCTTTATACAACAATTTCTTAATAAAGTGGTCGGCCCCTCTCCTATAAACCAACAATATCATATTGAGAGGGCCCACAGATCTCTTAGGCCTAAACCTCCATCGGGTGCTCCCCCCAGACCCATCATTGTTAAGTTCCTCAGCTACCTAGAGCGACAGCATGTTTTAACTAATGTTAAAGAGCTGGAGGCAATCCACTGGAACCACACTAAATTGAGAGTCACCCAAGACCTTCCTTATGAGGTCCGACAAAAACGTACAGCATTCCACCAGATTGTCAAGAAACTTATAGCAGCGGGCAAGAGTTACAAAATGAACTACCCAGCAAAACTTCTAGTCCTGATTGAGGGCACCTGGCACGCTTACGAAAATCCTGAGCAAGCTTCAACTGAGTTATCCAAGCGACTTCCAGACTTGTTTAAATGAGACTGATAGTACATAGAAAACCATAAACGTTTAGTGCTTTAATTAATCATTTTGTAGCAAACAACATTCAAGCAAATATCTTCTTCGAGTCGGATATCCTTTGGGCGAATTGATTAATGAGTTACCTGTTTTGTGGGCCGTGGGGTAGTTCCAGGTGGGAGGGAGACCAAAGATGGTGTAGGCCATGAGGCCTAGACGGCCTGCTGTTTACATAAAACCATGTGTGCCTTTCTGACTCCTGCCCTGGGTACTCGAGAATGAGGGTGTGTTTCCGGGGGACGCTCTAACAGACGGACCGTTCGGTCCACCAGTGGAGCTCCTCCCTCTACTCCCGCATTGCTCGGTTTCCGGTGGAAGTGCCGGATGTTCTGCAGGCCTATATCGGATGTCCCACGCCAACTCCAATCCATACAGGTACTTATTCCTACTCCTTTTCCCTTTTTGAGCCCATTTAGGGACAAAGGGCTGTAAACATTTCCCGATGGAGTAGCCATGTAGTGGACGTCTTATTTTGGATCGCATTATAATTTTCAGCGGCCTAATTTTCTACTTATTGGAGAGGTTGGAGGGTGGGGGGAATGGGCAGGTGAGTCGCCTCAGAGCCCTGTTTCGCGACTGTGATGGGGATATTGGAGTACCATGGCTGGCTCAGACTATATGGGGCGATACTCATTCCTTCTGTTTGGGGTCAACAAGTGTGGGTCTCTTTAGCTCTGGCCATGACTCTGTTTCCAAGGTAACACGGAAATGTCCATGGTACTCATGGGGTGGGATGGGGATAACTTGGTTCAACGCTCTGGCGCTATGGTCTAATTTGTCCTGGGGATTAACTGTAAATAGTTCTTTGTGTTTGGGTGGGCAGAAAGTGGGGGGGTTGGGGGGCACCGCTCGACATGCAATGATGGTAGTAGAGATGGTAATTTTGTTTGGACTCTATTCACCCTCACTACTGTACTGCTTATTTACCTTAGTGGCTGTGGATTTACTTTATATGATGACAATTAGGGGGGTGAGGGGCGGTTTCTGGGGAGGATTGGAAGGTGTCACCGCTATTCAGGTTATTTGATAGTACCATATGGCTCAATCTGTGCTAACGCTTTCAATTCATTTTCATAAATGGCTCTAGAGCATATTAAAATAGCCACCTGGAATGTTAGGGGTATACGGGAGACAAACAAAAGAGGTCAAATACTTTTAAACTGCTCTCTAATTGGTGTGGATATACTTTTCCTACAGGAAACCCATGTTACAACTGCGGAAGCTAAATCCTTGAGGTCTAAAGGGTTCTCTCAGGTTTTTGTGGCAGGCGAGGTTACAGGGTCCAAAGGGGTGGCCATCATGATTAAGCGTAAAGTGTCTTTCACACCAGGAAAATGTATTCAAGACCCAGAGGGTAGATATGTACTCGTGCAGGGACTACTCTACAATATTGATGTAGTCCTCGGTGCTATATATGGTCCAGTCGGGCGATCTTAGTTTCTTGATGCAATTAACAGACAAGTTGGGTGCCTTTCTGCCAACACCATTTATTTTAGGTGGTGACTGGAATATCGCCCATTGCAGGAGCTAGACAAAACCTATAGACCCCTGAAACCTCCATCGTCAGCACAATTGGCGCTGAAGGAATTGTGTGGTATGTTAGGCCTGGAGGATCCTTGGAGATTGTTGAACCCTTCTACTAGGTGCTATACCTTCTTCTCCCCAGTCCACAACTCCTGGTCGAGACTGGATTACATTTTAGTGAGCACCAGCTTTATTACCAACATTTCCCTCATGGGTATCGAACCCATTGTTATTTCAGACCACGCATTGGCTTGGATTAAACTTGTACCTGCTCCCCCAGGGCAGCGCGACACCTCATGGAAGCTCAATACCCAGATCTTGAAAGATGAGCAGTCCATCTCCCATATACGAGCATTAATCCGGTCTTTTTTGGAAACTAACCAGGGCTCAATTTCCAGGTATGATTTAGTGTGGTGCTCACTGAAATGTTTTCTCAGGGCGAATTCATTAAAGTATCCTCAAGGAGAAAGAGGATGAGGGTAGAGAAACTTACTTTCCTGTCCAACCAAATTAAGTTGGCTGAAGAAACCCTCTCTTCCTCCAAGTCTCAGAAGGCTCTTGAAAATTTATATAAACTTAAAGACGAATATGAAGATTTAATCAAAGAAAAAACGAATTTGCCATCTTAAAATCCAAAACAAAATATTTTGACCAGGGTGAGAAACCAGGGAAGCTATTGGCTCTTAGACTCAAAGAAGTAGAGAGCTCTAGGTTAGTCCCGGCCTTAAAAGCAAGTGACGGTTCCATTAAGACTGCCCCCAGAGACATTGTGGATGTCTTCAAAGCCTTTTAACAAGATCTATATGGGGACAAATCATGTTTGACTTCAACTCCAGATATAACAACCTTTCTAGAGAATACTCCCCTCCCCCGATTCACGTCGGAACACTGTGCCTTGCTTTCAGCCCCCATAGCTTTAGGGAAGTGGAAGATGCCATCCGCAACCTGACCCCAGATAAAACTCCGGGTCCAGATGGCCTGCCCTCTAATTTTTATAGGACCTTCTGCAAAGAGTTGCGCGGCTCTCCTTAACCTTTTAACTACATCCTCTCTTCTGATCCACTGGACCCCTCCTTATTAGAAGCTACTATAATCTTAATACCCAAAACAAATAAATCTTCCTTGGACCCAGCCAATTATAGACCTATCTCGTTACTTAACTGTGATGTTAAAATCTTAACCAAGATCCTCTCACTGGCATTAAGCAGGTATGGCAATCAATCTAAGCAAGGAACAGGTAGGCTTCCGTCCAAGGAAGATCGGCAGCGACCATATGGAGGGTTCTTTCATATATTCTTCATGAAGCTCAAAATGCCCAAGTACCCATGGCCTTAGTTGCCTTAGATGCGGAAAAAGCCTTTGACCGCGTAAATTGGGATTTCCTATGGGCCACACTAAGTAAATTTGGCTTTCCAACTACATTTATCCAGTGGATCATGGCAATTTACAGATCCCCCTCGGCCAGAGTCTATTGCAATGGGGTGTTCTCATCCCGTTTCCCATTGTACTCTGGTACCCGACAGGGATGTCCACTATCACCGTATCTATTTAATCTCTATTTAGAACCTCTATTAATATGTATTAAAACCTCACCCAATATTTTTGGATGTGTCATTGCCCAACAAATGCTGACATTGTCGGTCTTCGCAGATGACATCCTCTTACACCTTATTAACACGGCTGACTCTTTGCGGGAGGTCCTAAGGATAGTAGAGCAGTTTGGCATAGTCTCAAATTACAGGTTAAATCTATCTAAGTCTGAAATATTCCCGCTCAACCCGCACGTGCTCCACTCTAATGTGGCTCAGTTTGGAATGAAATGGACCCCGAATCACCTTAAGTATCTGGGTATCTATTTGGCCCGAGAGGAAGGGGTAGTCAGGAAACTTAACTTAGAAGACTTAGTAGATAGAATCCAGTCCGATCTCAATAGATGGGATAATCTTCCTTTAGCCCTAGGAGGAAGAATCAGTATAATTAAAATGAACGTATTGCCGTGTTTATTCTACCCCCTGAGTTTGCTAGACATTTGGCTTCCTAAAGCCTTCTTTCAGAAGGTACATTCAATGCTGACTAAATTTATCTGGAAAGGGAAACACCCCAGACTATCCTTTTTTAAGCTTTGTCTGTCCAAAGATAAAGGAGGTCTCCGCCTGCCTAATTTTGAATACTATTACTGGGCCAGCCATTTAGTTAAAATGGGTAAATGGCTTGGCTCACCTAATACCAACTATATGCCCATATGGCTTAATCTAGATCTTAATCTCCTGGGAAAACACAATATTGATCCCCAACACATCTTTTACTATAGCTTTTCCGCTTTACCTGCGTCTGTCAAAAACTCAGTGGTAGGGCTGTCTGTGAAAGTCTTAAACCAATACTATACCTCTGCTAAAATCCAATATACAAAGGACCCGGGCCAACCACTGGTTCTTAATCCCAATATCAAGATTGGGTCTAGTTGGTTGACACCGTTATGGTTACCTCAGATTCGGGACTGTCTGGTTGAAGACTTGTATATACGAGGCTGTCTTGGCACTTCAGGCGACTTGATGACAGTGCTGAACATTCCTTCACAAAATATCTTCAAAGTATATCAACTGAGACACCTCATAGGTAAAGATTTTGGACTGGTGTTGTCAACCCCAGAGTCAGACCCTTCATGGATCAACTAAGAAGCTGCGTGACAAAGCCTCATAGCGTATCTAATCTATATTTGCACCTCATGCTTACTAAAGCCCCAGATGCGCTGGCAGGTTCTAAAGTTTGGACATCCGTATTTCCGGGGCCTTCCATTTCTTGGGGTCAAGTATGGCGTGACCTATACACATTTATTACTTTAGACAGAAATAGACTCATTCAGTTCTACATAGTCAACAGCATGTATTACACGCCGCTGAAACGGGCCAAATTTGATAATTCAAGTTCTCCCAACTGCATAAGATGCCGTAAGGAATTGGGTAGCATACTCCATGTGTTCTGGTACTGCCTTAAATTTGCCCCAGTGTGGAAAGCTATTCGAGATAGCCTATATCCAACTCTAGGATTGGAGGATCTCTTTACCCCTGAAATTTGTATACTGGGTAGTTATTCCAGTATTAAAGTTAAAGAGAGAAAGTACCATATGGCTTTTATCTCGATAGCGGTCAAAAGATTAGTGCTTCATCACTGGTTGGATCACTCAGAGATTTCCTACCAAGACTGGGTAGAGGAAATGTCCCTTTGTTTCAAAATCAAAAGATTAATTGCTAGTTCTAGGCATGCTCTACCTGCTTTTCAGAGAAAATGGGGCAAACTTTATGCTTTGTATCTCCACTGAATCTTAACTCAGGATCTTACTGTTGTTTAAGATCTTGCAGTTAGGTATGTCTCCCCTCCCATTTCTTTATTGTCTCTAGATTGACGCCAGGTACTCTATGAGCATGTTATTCATTGTACCCATGCACAGACTGAAGTCATCTCTGGTGTATGTAGTTTTAGCGGTGATGCCTTCCGGGAGGGGGAGGGGTGGGGGTGGGGTGAATGAGTGTTATACTGATTCTATGTACTGTGAATGTGTCTGGTTTATTTGGGGTATCCCGATGTGTTCTGTTCTGATCTCTGTTTTCCACTATGTTTGTTATGTAAAATGAATAAACAGAGAATTTCAAAAAAACCAAAAAAAAACAAAGTGCTAACTTGAACCCTAATAAGTATATTAACACATTAGTCAAGCAATTGGTATCCACAGGGAGAAGGCACAGTTCAGTGAGACCTTAAAGCAAGAGTAATAATATGCCATTAAGGATTTGCAAAATAAAGTCCAAAGAGGCGAACCAAGAGTTCCACCGGGGAGAAATTAAGAATGCCAAGATGGGTGAATGAGAAACATGATCATACCCTCGGCCTCAACTGGCCCTAATTTGAAGGACAGCCCTGATTTGCTTCCAAAGTTACTCTGGCATTCATAAGATTAGCACTTCCATAGCTGACAGTGGGGACTGGAAGCATGAAGCAATGTCAAGCATTAAGGCTTCAGACGCATTCATCAGTAGAAATGCCAGTTACAGAAAGCCCCTTATTCGTTTAGCTGCCTGGGTGGATAGCACCAATTTTTTAAGATGTGCCCCTGATATTTAGGTGCTTTGTCCCTGATATGGTATGCCATGTCCCGAATTTATGAGGTCTGAGAGTATGAGAGACAGTGTCCTGCATATCCCTCGATTCAAGTGTCTGTGTCCCTTATTTCAGTGACAGAAGGTGGAGAGGTAAGGGAACCATCCCATACATAGCACCAGTTCCCCGTAAAATGCAGGAATCCCCATAGACTCTCAACATTCAACGTTGAAGTACTCAATGCAGACCTGGAAGGGCTGCAGCATGGAGAAACGCCAGGGGATGTGATGTCCCATGAGACAGCTGTGAGGCAACCAGTTCACTAGCCCTTGAAAAGAAAAACAAATTGTACAGCACAAGTCCTGGTGGTGGAGAAGGAAGAGGGCAGCCGGCGCGGAAGGGCCAGGGATTGAGGAGGCAGGTAACATGGCAAAGAACCAGCACATAGGCAGAAAGCAGCCAGAGCAAATGTGGCAGTGCAGGCCCGCATAGCCAGAAAGAGTCAGAAGCAGAACTTGTGCCATACTGCTGACAATCCAGGAAAGCACAGCTCAGAAGGCAAAACTCTCCGGTGCACTGGGGAAAGGGCCGGGGAAAACCAACATCAAAAATGGAGAAAGAGCTCCAAACAGGTTGTTTGGTGATAGGTAGTCGTGCCAGCGAAGGAGTACACCAAAGCAGGCCGGCAGAGGTGGACCACGGCAGGAGGCAAGAAAAGGAATTGTAGCTGGTGAGGTGGGAGGCACCAGAAACCAAACAAAAGGAAGCAGGAAAAAACAAGAGAGGAGGTACTGGGGAAGCCATGCAGGGGGGAGAGACAAAACACTGGGGGAGATGGAGGCAGGGGAGCATGGGGAGAGACCGGCACAGAGACACAGAGGCATGGGGGCAGGAACAAAGAGGGAGAGACACAAGAAAAGCAGGGGAGAAGGAACGGAGGTAGGGGAAACAACAAGAGAAACAAGCCCCACCAGCCACGCAGCTCAGGAGTCCCCGGTGGTTTTCTGAAAGGCTCAAAACTGAGCAGCAGAAGCATTGAGGATTAAATCGGGGATGTGGGAGGAGCTATTCCCCACCTTCCCATTATGATGGCATGCTCTACAGGTGGTGTAGCCAAAGCCAGATTTACCACTATGCCAAGTCCGAATGTGCATAGGGCCCAATGTTTGTGTGGGACCCATGTTATCAAATTGCAAAGTATAAAATAAAACAATCCTGAATTTTTTTTTTTTGGTTGGATCGGACGAGTCAACAGTGAAGTGATTGAGACAGTAAAGGGGGGTGAGGTCACTCACGACTCACTGAGAGTCCAACCGAGTAAAAAAAAAAGGGAAAGGTACTTAAGGCAGTGGCACAGTCACGGCAGGGGCTGCTTGGCACCTGCCTGGCTGCATGTACCTGCCCCACGGCACCCACATGACCACATGCCCCAGCGCTGGCCTGTAAAATCATCAGAGCTGTCTTCTCTCTCAATCCTGATCACTGTTAGGTCACTGAGAGGATCCGATGATATTGCCATAGTAACTACCACCACTATGTGACAGTGATGACAATCTCACCTGACCTATGAGTGAGCAAGATTCAATGCTGTCCGTCTGGTGACTGGTCTCTGAATTCTGAAGGGGCAGGACAAAGGGGGACTGTCTGCCGCACGTGTGTTGGTCCACAGAGCGGGACAGCAGACTGAGCCTGTGTGAGCCTTTAAAACATATGGCGCCATTTGCTGGGAGCGCCACTGAGGAGACAGAGACAGACAGACTTTGAGAGTCAGGAGGCCTAAGTTAGGAGTGGACAGCCTGCTGAGGAGAGAGAGAGAGAGAGAAGCCAATTAGCCTTACGGAAGAGACGTGGAGGGAGGAGGGACAGGAGAGTCGAGAGAGCCAGCCAGAGAGTGGCAAGCATGCGAGTGTGGGACAATGGCCGGCCCCATCTTGGCCCGCCGGGGACTCAGAGACTAGAGAGTCAGCCTGGGAGTCGGGATTCAGAAGCAGCTACTAGTCTGTCTAGGATAGGATGGAGAGACTAGAGGGGTACGTATGCTGGTTTGGGAGAGGGAAACTGAGAGAGCTGGAGTGGCGAGCCAGCGGGGGGGGGAGGAGGCTGAGAGAGCTGAGACTGGCTGGCCAGGCAGGCTGCAAGCCTGCAACCAAGCAGCAAGGCCAAAAGACCAGACCACGATGATCACAGCACCGCACCACCACTGTACTACCAGGCCAGCACAGAACACCACTGTGGTTCCCGACCTCACCCAGACCCAGGCATCCGAATCTGATCCATCAGGGCCAGGCTACAGCCACTGCCCACTGACCCACCAGCAAGACAGCTAGCATTGCAAGCAAGCAGAAGCAAGCAACCCAACAACAGTCAATCAAGTAAATGACATTTTATTGTGTTTGTTGTAAATATAATTCTTCTTTTATTACCTTCTTCCCTTGGACCCTTCCTTATCTTAACACTGTGCAATTACACAAGGCCATATAGTCATGCACATTTGTTTCTCCAGAAAAGGCCACAACTCCCAAAAAGAATTTGTAATAAATAAATAATGCATTGCTTCTTTGATCTCCCCTTGGTTTTACCGTCGATTCGAGCCTGGGTAGGATAGATGCAAAGCCGCAGTACATCCACTCTCGGGGCTGGAGCCGGTCCTAGCCCGGGCCGGGGGGGGGTGCATGGTGCTGGTGCACAGTTGCTGGGCCTGGTGCTGCACCTGCAGCTGATGGTAGGCAGGCCAGGGGCAGGCTCCGAACTGTAGCACCAGCCGTGGCCCCTTTCTGACTCAAGGATCAGGATGAGAAAAGTAAGTTGTTCTATTTTTAAAGAATTAAATACTCCCTTCCCCACCCCACCCAAGTGACTACTGACTATTGACTGACCACTGTCTTAGTGGCCACGGCCAGTCAGAGAGACTGAAAGATGAGCAGGCCAGAGCTGGGGGGAGGGTTACATTATCTTCTCCTCAATGTGCCTGTGCTTGTGCTTGCCTGGTAACAAATTTCGACGCTTTAACTTGGGCTGTGGACAGTGGAATAAAGAAGGCAGAAATCTAAAGTAATGTAATTTACTTCCTCAGTCAGTATTTTCTGTAATTGGTTCATGAAGTCTGATTTATTTTAGATTGCAGGACTTTTCAGTGCTGCACAGGTATTCCTCTATCTCTGCTTATTATTTAGACTGAGTTTGTATTATTGCTTGCATTTGCTGCACAGGGCACTTTGATTTGACTGAGTGCACGCTGCAACCTTAGAGAGGAAAAACAATGCTGCCTGCAGGATGATGCTCATGCCCACCACAGGCACTGCAACACCTACCAGACTTCAATGTGGGGGAAGGAGTGACCCCCCCCATGGCCTTGCCATGGGGGAGCAACCCGTCCTG
This sequence comes from Neoceratodus forsteri, assembly GCA_016271365.2. Lineage (NCBI taxonomy): Eukaryota > Metazoa > Chordata > Ceratodontiformes > Ceratodontidae > Neoceratodus > Neoceratodus forsteri. The sequence continues at coordinate 956,585,001 of CM028130.1, read as the reverse complement.
TGGGGATCAATATAGCCAGGATTTATAGCCAGGGCCCCTGGTGTTCTGCGGCAGAATTTTCTGATTTCTGTGGCATGATTTATTCATTTCTCTGGCAGAATGCAGTCCTGTCATTGGCTAAATATGATGTGATGTCATCGATGACATCATATGCCGAGCATAGAGGAGGGGCTTCAGGATAAACGAGGTGGGAAAGAAAGTCTGACACTATGGAAAAACAGTATATTTATATGAAAATTCACCAAAAACTGTGAATTCTGCGACACTATATATATTCTGCGGCATGGTGCAAATTCTGCAGTAAATTCCGCAAATGCAGAACTGCAGAATTCCAGGGGCCTTGTTCATAGCCCTGGATTTATACAAGAAGAATGCCTTCCAAATCAGCTCTGTAACTCCTTTTTGTAACAGGTTCTTGCTCGTTCTACTGGTGCACTTTAGTAGTCCGGCTTTTGGAGAAGGGTTATATTACCATTGTGTCCTTCCTCACAGTGGCGAATAGCCAAGAGCCAACACGGGCTCCCCGCTCCACTTGCATGATTGGCATTTCATCAACGTGTAGCCTATTCAGGATTATTAACCCCACATTTTATTGAGAAGGTATCTGGTCAGTGAGTGGTTCAGGGTTAATGGCAGTGGCAGCCTGCTACATTTCATTGCTTGGCCAAATGGGCATTTTTCTTTTTATTTAAAAGGTGGTTGATGACACAGATTTAAATTTAAATTAGTTTTGTGTTACAGCAGTAGGCTAGGATAGATGCATGATGCAATCCTTAGCCAACTATCCAACGGCTGCTGTGCATGCCTGTGCCAGTGCCAAGTTGCATCTACAAATATTGCAGATTGGAAATTTCACCGGGGTTGCATGGCTCCAGACTCCACCAAGTGCCTGCCAATCTGACTGCCATTTTGACCATGTGGCTGACAAGGTATCAATCATGTCATGATATGTGGACTGTTGGGGTGTGTGTGTGTGTGTGTGTGTGTGTGTGTAGGCTTGCAACCTGTGTGCCACTGCAGTGTACCACACTGCTTGATTGTAACTGTAGTGTCTGGTAATGCTGATATATATATATATATATATATAAAAAAGCTGTTTAAACAACAAAGGTATATCAGGTGCTGTATGTCATGGACAGTGGACAGTCTGTGCTGGTCTCTGCTGGATATCATCATTCATCATGCATGCATGTGTTTTTTTGTACATTAATTTCCTCAGCTTGGTTACTGTGGTGTGGCACAACAGGGTCTGGGTGGCACTGTCATGTCTATGGCAGGCATGGGCTGGCCTGACTGGGTTGTGCGTGCCAGTGCCAACTTCCCCCCCCCTCGGGGGGGAAGACAGATGGGAGAATATACAATAACCACACAAAAAAATGCATTTTGGTAGCATAGTTTATGGTTTACTTTGTCTTTTGGGACGTGTGTGTGTGTGTGTGTGTGTGTGTGTATGTGTAGTGGCCTGACCTTGGGGTGGGAGCCTGAGGTGGGGGTTTGGCGGTCCAGGGTGCAGCGGGGGGGTGCTGAATGAGGGTTAGCTGGATGATCAGTACAGCATGTTATGTTAATGTTACCCAGTGAGAAAATGTATTTTTACATTTTGTTTTTAAATTAGGAGTCTATTTGAACGATGTATACAGTATATTGATAGCCAGTTACTTACTGTCCTGGCTTTTGGATGAGCCTGCAAGGGTGGGGGGGTGCAGGGTGAGGGCAGCCTACAGCTGCAAGCAGGGCTATCACTCTCTAGATTACATTGAAAGTGTGCATGCCACGAATCTGGATTCGGTGGCCCCTTGCACATCCAAGTTGGCATCCAAAGATGGTTTCAATCCATCCAGCCAGACCTTCAGTCTCCACCCTGTGCGGGACTATGGAGGAGCGGGTGGCCCGTGGCCACTCCCGGAAGGGACAGGGGAAGGAAGAGCTGCTGCCTGCTGCATTAGTGCAGGTTGAACATCCATGCTCCATCTCCCACCCCCCCTCGGGTTCAGCCAGGGTTGCCTGTGATGGCATAGCATGTGGTAAGGCATCCAGTGGCTGGACCTTCAGCACCACTGTGCCAGACCTCTGGCCTGCCTTGCATTGCATACTGTATTTTTAGTTGGGTTGTGAACCCCTGTGGCTGTGGCGCATATGGGTAATGAGTGTAGACAGTTCTGGCTGTTGTGTAATTGGAATGGCACTGTATGTGATTCAATGTGTGATTTCATTTCAATTCAAGTGAAGCTAGTATCCGGATATATAACCATAAAAAGGTTATCCAAAATTCTGCAATGTGTGTGGCTGTTAGGAATCCTAACAGCCTTACATTAATCACTGTTACACCGGTGTTTACAGCCTGATCACCGTAAATGGAACTGAACATGGATTGTCTGTCAGTCAGCGATTTGCATTCAATCCTCTAGCACTGTTGATTGACTTTCATTTTGCATTCTGAGTGTGAACCAGCATTCTTAAACTGTTGGTGGACTGGACTGTGGAAGCATTTTGCTAGAAATGTCCCTCTAAAGTAGAGAGTTTGGTGAAAAAATACTTTTAACATTTTTGTTTTTGAGTTGTTAATAATATCAGTAATTTATTCCTGTGTTTTTTTTTATAATGGCAATAAGGCAACTAGGCAAGGCATTCACTGGCAGTTGCATTAACAGTCAGCAAACCATTGCTCCCTAGTTGCAATATGGCATTTGGCTCAGCTGGCACTTCCCTGTGCCCTATGTGGTGATATACAGACTGTTAATGTAAGCCTTGGTCACATGCCTTACTGATTAAACAATAACTACTGGATCTGTATCTGTACTGGTGATGATGTTGATGTGTTGTGGTGGGGGGGTTATTACTATCATATGAGGCTGGCTGACTGTGGGTCTGGGAGGGTGCACCACATGTCACTAGTTATATTGTGTGCATGTTCAAAGCTTATCCATATATGGTGGCATGCATGCATTTTAAGTTCTTACAAATATTTTCACAGGATATTCTTCCAGTGTTGGCTCGGTAGTGGTCACACCGGTCAACTGAGTGTCAGTGACAGTCAAGAAAAGAACAGACAATTGGATGACCACCGACCCATTACTCAAACCAAGTCTGTAAGTTGATGACTCACAATCTAAGCAGTTTTCATGTTGTCCATGATGAGGTGGGGGTCTGCACTGTGAACAGAACACAGGCTCTGGTAGTTGAGATGGTGAAGGTACACTAGTCATGTGTGACTGGGAGTTTTGGGAGTTGACAGTACACCACCATACATACGTGCATAGTGGACTGTGTACAGTGCGGAATGGTGTTGGTTTTCATGCAACTACGGTTTACTAAAAACTGAAAGGGTTGGAGGTTATTATCAATTGGGAATGAGTGGCATTATCACAATTTAAAATACCAAGTACATCCTGGTTGTTTAGGTGCTGTAGTATGGGTGTGTGGGAACCTGGAAGGGCATGATCACAGGAGCAGTCTTTATACTTTGGGTAAGATTTACATTGTGGGTTGGTATGTTTTGAGGTAGTCACTTCTGTGAGTTATGTTTTTTGAAATGTTTTCCAGATTATTCTTCAAGACTGGGCAAGAGAAGGCTTTTATGAGTGTTCATACACTGTCCAAGAAGACCAGAGTGGAGGACTACCACCATTCATAAACAACAAAGTGTGTAAGTGACCTCCTCGCATTAATATTTCTGTAATTTAAACCAATTTGTTTTAAACTGCATTTTGAAGAAATTGTTTTATGTACTTTGGACTCAAAATGTGAGAACAGTGTGTGCATGATATGACTGACTGTAGATTTTTGGGATTTGGGTGGCTACTGGGCTGACTTGCAAGTTGTTGTGCATCCTCTTAGTGACAGTGGCTGCCCTTGCTGTAAACAGTACTGCTCTGCTGTATGGCACTGACTTGCCCATCAGAGTTGAACTGTGTGTATTTAACTAGCACGTCATTGGTGAGAGGTGTCTGCTGCATCTGTGGTGGTATAGAGATAGAGGTACATGGCACTTGTGTGTGGGTGGTTTGAGCCTGGGGTGGGGCGGGGACAGGGGCAGGGGTAGGGAGGATCTGAAACACCACACTTTACTCTGATCTATAATGGGAGTTGTGTGTGACATCTACGCTGTACCACTGCTGTTTGATTGTATTGTACTACTGCTTGGGGGGGGCACCCAGGTGGCAAAATAAAGGTTGGTGTTGCCAGAAAAAGTAATGGATAGCATTGTACAATAGAGTTTAAATATGGAGCTTATCAGGACACACACAGGGCAGGGTTGGGGTGGGTGTGTGGGTAGGGTACTAGTCCATATAAGACTGCCAGTTGTGGGAGAGGTGGCTATAAAATCAGATTCGCATGACATTTATGAAATTATTTCAGTTAATTCATTGCCTCCACAGGAGCTCTCTGAAGTTGCAGCACTTGTCTCCTGTATACTGTTAACAGTTAATCCTGGGCCCTTCTAAGCAAAATCAAGCCATAATTGGCATGCCGCAAACAAATGCTAATAGCACAAAAACCATAAGTGCTAGACACAAAGTATGAGTGGCAAAATTGTTCAGCATAAAATTACCTTTCCAACAGTGGTATGCAAGGAATTGCAGATAATTTAGTTTTATTTCTGTGCTGGTCGAAACAGCAAAACAAAATATTTTTTCCACTAAAAATGCACCATAAACCTTTTTTTGTTGGGAAATATGTAACATATCAACACCAAATTAAGCATCCAGACATTAGATGTAATTTTAATAATTTGTTTGTAAAACAAACAGCTATTTCTGTAGTATTAAACATAATTTTTCCCCATCTGAATCAAGGTGTATTGGTGAGGTTTGACGGACAAATCTGAACCATACACACCATACCATAAACAAATGCATATAACTCCTAAAGTATACATGACACACACAACATATCAGTGGCAAAGTTGTTCCACACAAAATTGCCTTTCCAAAGATTCTATGCAATCAACTGTACTCAATTTGGTTTTTGTTTTATACTGGCTAAGATACCCAGAATGTGTGTTTTCTTCAAAGTGCTTAGGTGGTTCTAGATTGACAAAATGTCATAAACAAATGTGAATAACTCCTAAAGTGAACATGATACACAGAAAGTGTCAGTGGCAAGGTTGTTCAGCACAACATTACCTCTCTAATGGTACTATGCAGTCAATTCTAATCAATTCTGGCTGGCAAGTAATATTAAAATATGTGAGTGACTTCTCCAGACGTTTCTAGGGCACACAGGAAGTCTGTAGGTGATTTCTGTAGGCGTTCTGGGACACACCATAGTTAGATTTGCTGACGCCTACAGACATTTCTAGGAGGCAATGAGTTAAATACTTTTGTCTGAGTATTATGAAACCGAGATGTAGGAAGTTAATTGTTTCCTTCTGTCTTTCATAGGGAGAGACCTGCTACAGGACTCTACTATAGAGAAGTCAGCATCTGCATCCTCAGACACCAGCAACGGAACACCAGCAACTGCACATCACTGTTGTCATCACCACCTTGTAACAGTCAGCCATTCAGCCAGCCAGCCAGCCAGCCAGTCATTCAGTCAGGTACATGTAGATATCACAGCAAATGCAATCTGTAGTAATGTAGTGAGTAATACACTTTACCGGCGAGATGTCAGTCAACAAAGTCCAGCTGTGGCAGCTGCTCTAAGTGTTCCAGTCATTCAATTACATACAGTATGTAATGTACATGACTAAAGCAAAGAAAGAGCAGGTTCTTGAAAGGATTTTTATGGTCTGCCACTCTGACAGACAGCTAGTCTGTGCTGTTGGAAGTTTTTTCATGGCTATTTTGTCATGTCATGGGGGCATCTTGACTAGTACACACATTTAACTGCAGTGGTGAGTGAGTGGGAGAACTGATAGGGGAGGGGCCGGGATCCACCTGGCTTACTACTACCCACAGCGAATATTCTTCTGTTGAACACTGAAGTCTGTGCTGCAGATTGCTGTGCTGCACTGCACTGCACCAAATACTTAACTGTTCAACAGTAGAACATTCACTTTGTGGATAGAAGGCCCACATCCCTACTAGTAACACAGCACTGGCAATGGAATTCTGCCAAAAAAATTCAAATCAGGCATCAAAGAGAGTTGTTACAAGGCATCGTGTGCTCCAGGTTTACTTTTAACAAGAAAAAAAAAGTCCAGGTGTTTTTCTCAAGGGTTAGGTGTTGCTTTGTGAGGCAGTCATGGATGAGTCATTTCTATAGCATATGACTTTCAACTATCAGTTGCAGTTGTGGACCATAGTCCACCTTATATGGACGAAATTCTTTATGCAGTCCTAATGCAACAATATTTTTTTCTTGGTACCCAAGTGATGCCTATGTCAGTGACGTCACTGTATCAAAGTCCAGAAAATGAGGTTTGACATATCGTTACCTTATTAGCATGCATCATCGCTAATATTTTTAACGTCTTCATCAGTGACATTGCAGAGGGACTGGAAGGAAAAGTATGCCTTTTTGCAGATGACACAAAGATCTGCAACAGGGTTGATACACAAGGCGGCGTGGAAAGGATGAAAAGGGACTTGGCAAGGTTGGAGAAATGGTCAGACGTATGGCAGTTAGGATTCAATGCAAAAAAGTGCAAAATAATGCACCTGGGAAACAAGAACCCAGGGGAAGAATACACAATGGGTGGGGAGGTAGTAACAACAACAAAACAGGAAAGGGACCTGGGGGTAATCATATCAGATGACCTTAAGGTTAGCAAGCAATGTGAGAAGGCAGTAGGGAGGGCCGGGGGTATACTGGGATGTATAGGGAGAGGCATCAGCAGCAGAAAACAGGAAGTTGTTGTCCCTCTGTACAGACAGTTGGTGAGACCCCATCTGGAATACTGTGTCCAGTTCTGAGACCCCATCTCCGCAAGGACATAGACAGGATAGAGGCAGTCCAGAGGAGGGCAACTAAATGGTGCAGGGTCTGCAAGAGAAGCCTGTGAGGAGGAGAGACTAAAGGAGCTTAATATGTATACCCTTGAGGAGAGAAGGGAGAGGGGGACATGATAGAAACTTTCAAGTACCTCAAAGGAATCAACAAAATCCAAGAGGGTAGCATCTTTCAGAAAAAAGAGACTTGCAAGAACAAGGGACACAATTTAAAGATAGAAGGAGGGCGGTTCAGGGGCAATGTGAGGAAGTATTATTTCACAGAGAGGTAGTGGATGCATGGAACAGCCTTCCTGAGGAAGTTGTGGGGTCTAAAACTGTGGAGAATTCAAGAATGCATGGGACAGACATAAGGCAATTCTTGTGGGGGGCAGGAGGATATAGGCTGTTGGTTAACTAGAATCTGCGGCCTATCCTGTAGGTAGGGAAATGGGCAGACTAGATGGGCCTAGAGGTCCTTATCTGCCGTCAAAGTCTATGTTTCCATGTTTCTATGTTTGGGGAGAGTGCAGCACATGGTGCAGTTCAAGGAATGGTAGTAGCCTAGGCAGTTTACCACATTGCAAGTTTAACAGCACAACATTCAGGTTGGCTCATCTCATGATCATTATCAATGCATTCAGACAGATTAGAAAGTTACTATTGTGGTGTCTCTGTGTCAACTGATCTGCGCACCTGACACACTGAACTTAGAAAATTATGTATGAAGGTGAAAGTATTGTTTCATGTGGTTCACCATAATTTCAGGTACTTGCACACCAGTGTAGCAGTATTGTTTATTCAGTGCTGCCGCACTGACTGCAAAGCAATAGCCACACACAAATGTAAGACTGATCCCAATGCGCACTTTTATGATGTGTAACATTTGTACTTAAATGTAGTGTTGTCCATTACCTTGCTACTTTGTCTGCTTTGTTACATGACATTTTCAGTGACATTCATGTAGGTGCTAGCACTGGAGGGACGCAGATGTAGAACTGGGAGTTACAGTAGCCTGAAGCACAAGTTGCTCTGTGTAAGCTGTAAAATGTCTGCTGGCCTGGTCCTGTGCTGTGCTCACTTGGTTTACGGTCTTATCTATATACCTACAAGACCAGGTTTAGTACAGTCATCTTATCTCTACCTGCAACAGTAGCAGACCTGGCCTGCAGACAGTTGATTGCAGTATATGACTTTCACTTCATGGTTCAGGCTATAAATATATACCAGTATGTACTACATCAAACAGATGTTACCCAGAGGATTCTGAGTGTTCAGCTTACAGCGAATGTCACATAACGAGGCAGTTAAACTAGATGAATTATTCAGTAGCACACACTGTCAGCTGTCTGAAAGTAAATACAAATGTGTTTATTGAAGTGCTTCTTTGGGGTATGCCAAAACACTTGGAAGTTGGAATACAGAAAAATCAATTATTAGAGTAATACATGTATCTATATTGTCCAGTGTTCTTCAGGAGGGCACTAAGGCTATTAATAATGTCTGATCTTCTTCAGAAGGGTATTACAGCTAGCCTACTTAAGTCTGATCTTCTTCAGGAGGGTTCTACAGGCAATGGCAGGTGTCTATTTTCGTTGGATCGGATTATCTACAATCTTCTTCTGGAACACGGAGTACTGCACCTTTAATGTCCAGTCTTCTTTGTTTGAGGGTTATTTCACTAAGCAGGCAACACACTGCAAGAATGTATGCCATCTGTGAAGGGTGAATCCGCATGGAAGATTTTCTGCAATACATCTGATCCACTGGGGGGCATTCACACCAACACTGTCGTTGGCACCAATGTTACCAACCCTGAGTAGGTGTTAGACAACCAGTATCTTCCTCATTACTTCCACATCGTGCCAAATGCCAATCCAGGGGAACTGCCATCTCTCTGCCACATACATTATGTGTGCATTATATAATGAGTGAATGATTCCATAATTATAGTGACTTAAGGAGTTCCATCCTCCCAGATGGTTCTGAAAAGGCTCCTGTCTTAAGTTTTATGGAGTCCTTTGAAACTAGACAGGTCACAGTATCAAGGACTTCGGTCTTCAGTTTATGATGTCCCTTGGTTGTGCACAATTCCATAATTATAGTGACTTAAGGAGTTCCATCCTTCCAGACGGTTCTGAAAAGGATCATGTCTTAAGTTTTATGGAGTCCTTGCCCAGTGGCCACCAAAACTTGCATCAGGATGGTGACATTGGCTGCTGTCAAATGGATCAGTTTTATTGCTGACAATCTCATCCATGTACATTACCCTTTGCGGCTTTAGCCGATGAGTGAAAATTGGAATATGTAGTCTTGTGTTATTACATATGACCTTTTATTATATATCGGGGAAGAGGGGTCGGGTGGATACAATGACATCATTTTACAATGAATTGGAGTGCAGTGACTGATGGCAAATTATGTATGTCACAACAGGACAATTGTCTGTTTTCATAAGATATTCAAAACCTCATTCCAGGCAGTTTAGCAAGAATGTGTCAGTGAGGCAACACTTTACCCACATCATCACATGTGTGACAGATCAAAAGACTGACCACCACTATCCACCATCCGTGCTTCACCTTCTTATCCATGAATAGCCTGAAAAATATTGTCAATGTAATAGTCTAGAAATATCTAAAGCCACTCACTTTATATACGGCCCATGGTAAGGTTTGTCAAAACAATACCTATGGCCAGTAAAATAAGACCAATGTTACCCCTGTTTGTAAATGTTAATGTCCTGATCTAAATTATCATAGTTTAGTACTGTAGTCACTAGTATGAAATACTTAATAACATTATTTCACACCCTTAATTGTTTTGCAGTTCTTGAGATACTGTATACTATTCAGTATTTGCAACATGTCCACCATGCCCAAGTGTAAGAGTGAAGCACAGAAAAGGAAGGAAAGGGTAGAAGCTCAACAAAAGGCTGAATCCCTGATGAAAAAAATATCACTGTTAAGTTTTTTGGAGGATCAACAGGCACAGCAGACAGTGTAGTGCAAGGAGAAAACAATTGTAGTATCAGTACTGAATGCATCACCCATGACAGCAACATCGTTACTGATGGCACTGTGAATAATGATACAATAATTGGTGAAATAGAATTTGTGGATGGTAATGCAGATAGCACAGTACAGGTTCACTGTAGTGAAAGTGAATGTACCGATGAATGTGACTATTTAAACTCACAACAAATGGATGGTACTGCAGATAGCACAGTACAGGCTCACTGTAGTGAAAGTGAATGTATCGATGAATGTGACTATTCAAACTCACAACAAATGGATTGTAATGCAGATAGCACAGTACAGGCTCACTGTAGTGAAAGTGAATGTGTCAATGAATGTGACTATTCAAACTCACAACAAATGGATGGTACTGCAGATAGCACAGTACAGGCTCACTGTAGTGAAAGTGAATGTATCGATGAATGTGACTATTCAAACTCACAACAAATGGATGATACTGCAGATAGCACAGTACAGGCTCACTGTAGTGAAAGTGAATGTATCGATGAATGTGACTATTCAAACTCACAACAAATGGATGGTACTGCAGATAGCACAGCACAGGCTCACTGTAGTGAAAGTGAATGTATCGATGAATGTGACTATTCAAACTCACAACAAATGGATGGTAATGCAGATAGCACAGTTCAGGCTCACTGTAGTGAAAGTGAATGTGTCAATGAATGTGACTATTCAAACTCACAACAAATGGATGGTACTGCAGATAGCACAGTACAGGCTCACTGTAGTGAAAGTGAATGTATCGATGAATGTGGCTATTCAAACTCACAACAAATGGATGGTACTGCAATAGCACAGTACAGGCTCACTGTAGTGAAAGTGAATGTGTCAATGAATGTGACTATTCAAACTCACAACAAATGGATGGTACTGCAGATAGCACAGTACAGGCTCACTGTAGTGAAAGTGAATGTATCGATGAATGTGACTATTCAAACTCACAACAAATGGATGGTACTGCAATAGCACAGTACAGGCTCACTGTAGTGAAAGTGAATATATTGATGAATGTGGCTATTCAAGCTCACAACAAATGGATGGTACTGCAGAAAACACAGTACAGGCTCACTGTAGTGAAACTGAATGGACCAATGAATGTGACTATTCAAACTCACAAGAAATGAATGGTACTGCAGATAGCACAGTACATGCTCACTGTAATGAAACTGAATGTATCGATGAATGTGACTATTCAAACTCACAACAAATGGATGGTAATGCAGATAGCACAGTACAGGCTCACTGTAGTGAAAGTGAATGTATCGATGAATGTGGCTATTCAAACTCACAACAAATGGCTGGTACTGCAATAGCACAGTACAGGCTCACTGTAGTGAAAGTGAATGTATCGATGAATGTGACTATTCAAACTCACAACAAATGGATGGTAATGCAGATAGCACAGTACAGGCTCACTGTAGTGAAACTGAATGTACCGATGAATGTGACTATTCAAACTCACAACAAATGGATGATACTGCAGATAGCACAGTACAGGCTCACTGTAGTGAAACTGAATGTACCGATGAATGTGACTATTCAAACTCACAACAAATGGATGATATTGCAGATAGCACAGTACAGGCTCACTGTAGTGAAACTGTATGTATCGATGAATGTGACTATTCAAACTCACAAGAAATGGATGGTACTGTTAGTGGCCTTGACCAGGAGCAACGAGAGATAGAAAGTGTTGTTATAAACAGTAACTTACTGAATACAGACAATTGTCCTTCAATTAGCTTTTCCACTGATCCATTCGATTGGTCCATAACAGAAGAATTCCGTGACCACACTGCTAGCATAAATATTACTGAACTGGAACAGAACATCTCTGATGGTTTTGAAAAGTCTAGAAGGGTACAATATCAGAAAGTTTGTTCTTTATCCGAACACTTATTTCATTGTAAGATGCCTAATGGCAAGTCAGCGAAGCAGTCTTGGCTAGTATACTCTCCGAAAGGGGGATATGTTATCTGTCTGTAGTGTAAGTATTTGGTAAACATACTAAGTCTTCTACATCAGGATATTCCAACTGGAGTAATGCTGCCAAGCGTCTTGCATAACATGACCAAAGTTCTCTTCATATAGAAAATGCAGTAGCCTACATTGGTAGAAAAAAATTGGAAGAGAGAATTGACCAAACACTAATTCAGGATATAGAAAGTAAACAGAATTACTGGCGTAATGTTCTGAAGCATGTGACTGCTGTCATAATCTTTCTTTGTGAAAGGGAACTGGCATTCCGTGGAACCGATGAAACAATAGGTTCACCTTCAAATGGTAATTTTCTAGGGATTATGGAATTACTTGCACAGTTTGATCCATTTCTGTCAGAACACATGGCTAGGTAAGCATGTAAGGGTCAGGGAAGTTCTTCATACTTATCCAAAACAATTTATGAAGAACTTATTATTATGATGGGAGTAGAGGTACAGTGAAGAATTGTAGAAATGGTCCAGAATTCAAAATATTACTCAGTAATTATTGACTCAACACCTGATTTGTCCCACATTGACCAGCTTTCAGTGATCCTCAGATTTGTATATGATGGAACTCCACAGGAGAGATTTATTACCTTTATCCCTATAAAATCACACACAGGCCAACACATTGCTGAAATAGTTCTCAGATTTTTAAAGGAGAATGACATAGATCAAATGAATTGTAGAAGGCAGACATATGATAATGCCCTGAATATGTCTGGTAAGTATCATAGATTTGTTCACCACACATTGGTCTGCTAGGGCAGTTGCAGTGAAAGCTTTAACGATGAGCTATGAGAATATCTATAACTGTTTGAATGAGATTGAAAATGATGCATCTCAAAATCCAGACACACGTAATGAGGCAAAGGCATATGCTACACATATGGCTTGGTTAGAGACTGTTCTCCTATGTCAACTATGGCATGATTTATTAGATTGTTTCAATGCAACAAGCATAGCGTTACAAAAGGGTAGTCTGGATGTCTTAAAAGGTATTCAGATTATAGAAAGTTTAAAAGATTATGTTTTGAAGAAACAAGATCAATTTGATGCATATGAGGACAGTGCCAAAAAAGCAACATCTATCTTTTCAACAGCTCAATTTCATGCAGAGTAAAAAAGGAGAATTAGACGCAAAGTGTTTTTTGATGAGTAAAATGGTCCCAGCAGAACAGCTGAAGAGAACGAGGAGTTGCAAGTGAGAGACAAATTCTGGATTAATGTGTTCAGTGTTATGATTGATACTTTAATCACACAGTTAACACAGAACTTACTCGCGTACAAAACTATTTCTGCTAGATTCAGCTGGATTTTTGGGTAACATCATGACAAACTGTCAGAACAATTGTTTGCACTGAGAGAGGCATATCCACAAGATTTTGATGACAACATAGAAAATGAAGTTGCTCATTACATTAAATTCCTGAAAAGCATTAATCCATCTGATACTGTTGCAATATGACAACAGGTTCATGAAATCGGAGTATTTCCGAATTCAGAAATTGCCATCCAAATCTACCTCACAAACTGTAAAGGTGAGAGATCATTTTCTAAACTGAAACTTGTGAAGAACTGTCTGTGCCAAACTATGTTGGAAGACAGACTGAGTTCACTGACCCTGTTAAGCATTGAATCAGACATTCTAAGAAAGCTGAATCTTGATGATGTCATTGACACTTTTGCCAGGAAAAAGGCAAGGAAATACACTTGTAAGAGCCACTAGAATGTAGCTTTTAGTCTAACTCTCTTCTTGTGACTGATTTGTTTTTGTTTTTTTGGTGTGGAGCTATATCATCATAAAATGCAGAAAAAAGGGTCCCAAGTACTTCCATCTATTTTTGGAGAACCCACGATGTATTGTGAATGGATACAGTTCTCTGCATTTACAACAGATAAAGCTTAGTTATTTGACATCCTCACAATATTGACTGCATTGTACTATGGTGGTAAGACACCCATATCAGGAACAGTGGGTGCAGATCTTGGTGAGTGTCTTTAATCACTTCAAACCAGTGATCTAATAAACAAATAGATTGTGCGGAATAATGCATAGCACTGAAACGTATTCAGTAACTAGATGATATCATAGTTGTGGACTAAGACATCAATAGCATATTGTTGGGTTGATTTATACTGTTAAAGCATTCAACAAACTGTTTTGAAAAACAGAACAGTTCAGTCACCACTCACCACCACTGTGGATTACTGCACTAAGGGAACATTGATTCTTCAAAGTATTCATACTATTTAGAACAAAATCAATGTACAAAAGTAAACTGTAGTACAGTTTTTTGTTGTAATGTAGCACAGTAAAAGTGAAAAACTGTACTTCATTGTATTTCTATATGGTATGTGAGTAAATGCAGACAATGTAACTCTGTGTAAATAGTTAGTGAGACAAGTTTTAAGCACTTCATTGTTAAGGGCAGACTGTTTTATGTGATAACATATGCTGGCTGGCTGACTGTCAATGTAGTTATGATATGAGAACCATTTTTTTTTGTGGTGACAAAGAATTGGACATTACACAGAAACTGGCATTTAATTATGGACTACATTTGAGGAATTACACAACAGCCATTCTGTTAATCAACTTTATTGATGTTTAGATAATACAAATTACTGTAGTCCTCAAACATTGCCAAAAGTATTATTATTTTGCATTGGTCAGCAAACAGTGTGCTTTTCCATTAACACATGGAAAATCCATCTCCTGTAAGACAATATATAACTGCATTTATACAACACAATTAGATTTAATCATGCAAAACTGAATATGGAATACATGATGGACTGCAGTGTGGAATAACATTTAGGCACACTAGGAGTGGTGTAGTCCTTTGAACACTGATCTTAAGTGTATGATGTGCCTTCACTGTGCACATTTGCTAAAGTCTCCTGTCTTAAGTTTATGGAGATCCATCATCCCTTCCGAGACTGTTCTGCAAATGCTCATGTCTTAAGATTATGGAGTCAGTTGTCAATTGACATTGCACTTTACCTAGGGCTTCTGTTTGAAGTTTATGATGCCCATTGGTTATGTGCATTTCCTTAATTCTCCTTGCTTAAGTTTATGGAGATCCATCACAAAGAATATTCTGACTGCAAATACTCCTGTCTTAAGTTATATGGAGTACGCCATCAATCATTTGTCAATTTACATTTCACTTTACCAAGGGCTTCTGTCTTCAGTTTATGATGTCCCTTGGTTATGCACATTTCCTTAATTCTCCTTGCCTAAGTTTATGGAGCTCCATCACCAAAGAATATTCTGACTGCAAATACTCCTGTCTTACGTTATATGGAGTGCGCCGTCATTTGTCAGTTTACATTTCATTTTACCAAGGGCTTCTGTCTTCAGTTCATGATGTCCCTTGGTTATACACATTTCCTTAATTCTCCTTGCTTAAGTTTATGGAGCTCCATCACCAAAGAACACTCTGACTGCAAACACTTATGTCTTAAGTTTTATGGAGTCAGTCATTTGTCAATTAACATGTCACTTTACCAAGGGCTTGTGTTGTAAGTTGTAACTGTATTTGTAATGTTCCTTGGATGCGCACATTCCCTTCACTCTTCTGTCTCATATGGTGATCCAATTCCTGGCTCCTACTGTTCTGCAAAGACTCCTGTCTTAAAGTTTATGGAATCTTTCAGTTATTATGGGTCATACCACGTCCACTACTATGCATTAGGATGAAAGATAAAGGTGTTATTAAATACTGCAGCCCATCATGTATTCCTTATCTAGATAAACATATGGGATAGGAGGAGGTTAATGACACGACACAATGCATGTCCTTAACTTCAGGACCAGCCAGGGTCCAGACAGCTGTTTCACACTCATGATCGTTCTAGTCTATTATGATTGTAATGATACCTACTGAACAACAACAAAATAACTGCAACCAAAATAACATTTGTTTCTGCAACTTAAAAACGGTGATGTTGTATGTACAGTAGCCTTGATCATACTACAAATGTGATACATCATCATACATGGCAAAGAAAACTAATTGAGTTTGATTTGTCACATCACTGTCAGAACACCTAAATGATCATCACTATTTCTCTGATGTTTATCAATAAAGAAAAAATATTAACCCCCAGACACTGTAGCATTATACAGGATATCATTAA
Organism: Neoceratodus forsteri; assembly: GCA_016271365.2. Classification (NCBI taxonomy): domain Eukaryota; kingdom Metazoa; phylum Chordata; order Ceratodontiformes; family Ceratodontidae; genus Neoceratodus; species Neoceratodus forsteri. The sequence continues at coordinate 956,568,960 of CM028130.1, read as the reverse complement.
AATAACATATCTGACACTATATCGGCTCCATTGTCACTTCTATCTTAAAGTGCATGATGTGTAATTATTTTTTTGTCCCACTGAGTCAATGATATCTTTTTGCTATTGAGTCCATCTGTAAACTAATGATTTTCTACCTTGAGACCATAAACATTCCTTGATAACTCATGAAGAAACCATGACGAAACACCTGCTGCCAGACTGCCATATTTTAATCTGAACTACTGTAGACTCCAGTTTCACCTGCAACAAACTGAAATCCAAAATATACAGGTATGGCAAAATGGCAAATACAGGCATAACTGACCTTATTAGTTTCAAATTTAACATTCAGACTAGTGTGGTTTGTTGAATGATATATTTAGGCTAAAAATTTCATAAACACCATTGATCCATATGGTCAAGAACATCATCAATTTCATTATACAGAAGTGAATCTCAAATGTTTATCTGGGCTGTTTGGTTTCAGGGTCACTTCAGGCAATTGGAGCTTAGTGTGATGATGAGGCATGTTCACTTGCAGTGGGGTCATCATCGCATGGTGTGGCACCAACCCAAAGTGTGCCACTGCCGGGCAACCAGGGTGGAGCCCAAAAACAGTACTGTGCATAGGGCCCATGGCAGTGTAAATCCAGCCCTGGGTGTAGCATGGCTAGTGGTAGGAACATCTACAGGGAAGGAAAGTACTAGATTGGTACCTTCCCATTGGGAGTGGGTCATGGCACTCCCATCTTCATTAAGAAGTGACTGTACAGCAATTATTTTTAGAGAGCACATGTATCATGGTGCTTCAGTCTTCCCCCCATGTAGGTCTGGGGGTAGTAGACTGATGACAGGTACCAGGGTCTCAAAGCCATAAAAAGAGTCTCCCACTAGGAATCCTAGTTGGGTGCGGGCAGAGATAATGATATCTCTATGGTTAGGATTGGTTACCAGGATATGGGTACCTCGACCAACAATCTCCAGGTAGGACTTACCCTGGATGATTAGGCCTAAAACATGGAACAGTACAGCAGTCTGGAAAAAGGCTCTGTTATCAGGCATCCACTGACCTCATTGAATCCTCAGTTTTACTGGGAGAGCAAATGCTGTGGCCAGTATAACAACACACATTGCTGCCACGGCTTGGCAAATTTGGGCATGATCTGTCCAGACCTCATGTTCTTGGGGTGACCTGTGATGGAAAAGGGAACCCCTGCTATTCTGGTCCACAGGATGGCATACATAAAATCTACTGTTACACTGAGGCACACAAGGAAGTTGGCACCAAGGTAAACTGAATGTTTCAGGTCTTTCACCACATACACATACGAACATACAAAATTTGCCAGCAGATAAAGGCCTAGAGGTCTATCAGGTCTGTTCGAATGTGCAGCTAGCAGCCCTTATTGTGCAGCTGCCCCTCCCTCCCTTCCACTCATCCTCTGCATTGACCCTCCCTCTTGTTCTGTCCCATCCCCTTTTGAAGCAGTCCACTGTTCTACTGGATACCACTTCTGCAGGTAACGCATTCCACCCAGCTACCACCCTCTCTGTAAAAAAGTGTCTCCTCATCTATCCTGAACCTTCCTCCTTCCAGTCTCATATCATGGCCCCTGTGTCCCTCCTCCTCACTTTGAACAGCCCTCTGTACCTGTCTTGTTTATTCCTTTCATGTACTTAAAGGTTTCAATCATGTCCCCCATCCCTCCTCTCCTCCAGCAAGTACATGTTCAACTCCCTCAGCCTCATCTCGTATGATAAGTCCCCCAGCCCCTTGATCATCTTTGTCACCTTGCACTGCACCCCCTCCTGTAACTTAATGTCCCTCCTCAGATACTGGTGTCAGTACTGCACGCAGTACTCCAGGTGCGGTCTAACTAATGACATATACAGTGGCAGAATCACCTCCTCCCTCCTTGAGGATATACCCCTTGCAATGCAACCCAGCATTTTGTTGGCCTTTGCCACTGCCTTCCTACATTGTGCTGAGTTGTTCATTGACCCTGTAATGAGCACCCCCAGATCCTTCTCCTTCTCTGTCTGGGCTAGCTGTACTCCCCCAAGCTTGTAACTCCTCCTTGGGTTCTTCACCCCAAAATGCAGCACCTTGTACTTTTTGGCATTAAATCCCAGTTGCCAGGTGTCTGACCAGGTTTCAAGCTTTGCCAGATCATCCTGAAACCCCTGCCATCTTCCTAGGCTGTCCACCACCACTCCCATCTTAGTATCATCAGCAAACAGACTGATCTTGCTCTTGATGTCCAATGACATGTCTACAATGAATATCCCAAACAACACTGGTCCCAACACCAAGCCCTGTGGGACAGTGCTTGTCACTACCCTTGGGTGTGAGAGCTCCCCACCCACCACCACCCTCTGTTGCCTTCCCTGAAGCCAGTTCCCTACCCATCTCACCAGCTTTGTACCCGCCCCTGTACCTTCAAACTTACTTCCCAGCTTCCATGCGGCACTGAGTCGAATGCCTTACTGAAGTCCAGATACAGGACATCCACTGCATGACCCCTCTACAGTTGCCTAGTTACCCAGTCATAGATCTCCACCAGGCTGGTTTGGCAGGATCTGCCACGTATGAATCATACTGTCTGCTGTCCTGTCATCCTTTGGCCTCTAGGAGGGCCACCAGCCTCTCCTTCAGGATAGTCTCCATCAGGTTACCCATGATGGATGTGAGGCTCACCGGTCTGTAGTTCCCCGGTTCATCCTTGGGGCCACTCTTGTGGAGGGGCACCACATGAGCCATCTTCCAATCCTGAGGTACACAACCTGAGTATAGTAAGGCATTAAATAGGTCTGCCAAAGGTCCCACAAGGACCTCTGCCAGCTCCTTCAGTACCCTGGGGTGGATGCCATCTGGGCCTGGCGCCTTGTCCACACACAGTGCCTTCAAACCCTCCTGAACTCTGCCCTCCATGATTTCTCCATCTGTCACCCCCTCCCCACCATTTCTGCCATTCCTTTCCCCTTGGGTATCACTCCCCTCTTCTCCTTAGTAAATACCGAGCAGAAGTAATCATTTAGCACTTCTGCCTTATCGCACCCTGCTTCCACCCAATTTCCCTCCTTCCTAATCCTTACTATGTGGTCCTTACAGCTCCTTTTCTCCCTCATGTACCTAAAGAAGTCCTTCTCCCCCTTCTTAATGCCTTGTGCCAGCCTGTGCTCCATAGATGCCTTAGCTCCCCTTACTGCCCATGTTGCCTTCTTCGATCCTGTCAGGCACTCCTCCCTGTCCTCCCCTCTCTCTGTTTTCTTGTACCTCCTAAAGGCAGCTATTTTCCTCCTTACCTTTTCCATGACCTCCTTGCTCAACCAGCTTGGTTTCTTAGCCTTAGCCTTCTTGCTCTGGACCTTGCAGCAGGTTTTGGTTGTCTCCACTATCCCCAGCTTTATGAGCTCCCACCTCTGGTTAGTGCCCATACTAGGTTGAATTCTGGCTAGGTACCCTTTCACCACTCCCCCCATCCTCCCAAAGTCAGCCCTCCTGAAGCCCAGCACTCGTGCCAGATTCCACTCCTTCTTTGCCCATATCCAATGTGAGCCATACTGAGTGGTGGTCACTCCCTGACAGCGGTTCTTCCACCGTAATTTCTCTCACAAACTCCCCATTTGCTAGCACAAGGTCATAGTGTGAGATTTTCTTTTTCCCTATCATAATGGGAAGGTGAGTGATTCCTATACTTTTTGCAGTGCCCCCTTTTAGTGGTAAGCCTGTGTGCCTAGTAGTCTTTTCTGCCAGAGCGAGGGGCTCAGTTTCTATAAGCTCGGAGAATAAAGCTTCACTAATTAGAGAGTGCTTTCCTGATTGAGGGTGAATACAGCATCAGAAACAAGGTGTTTGGCTGAAATGACAGTCCACCAGTTCTCACCATGGTAGTAGATCTGTTCCAAGCAGGCAGGGTGATGTGTCACTCTATTAGAGGGCACGGTAAGGCTGGTGTGTGTGTTTTCCTGTCCGCTGGGGTTTACAGACTCTAGGGTTTTGGGTGTGCCATATTTTGTGTGTCAGCTTCTTGATTAGCTGAGGAGCTAGAGTGAAGAACTGAGTCATTCAGTTCTAGTATGGTTTGTAAGGGGTCAACCTCCTCATTATGGACTGGACTATCAGCTGTGTTTGGATCTAGGATAGGATTTGTCAGATGCAATCCACAGCCCAAAACCAAAGCATATGCCTGTGTTATACTTGGATAAGCAAATGTAAGTGCTGTACCATTTGAACCAAAGGAGCAAGCAGTGACTTGTAACTGGTTGTTATCCACATAGGTGACAGGAAGGGTTTTAGGGAGCTGTGTATACAGTCTTTGCGCACAAAAGTCCAGCAGCACAGCAAAACATAACAACAGATCAGATCCCACCAATAAACTTTCAGAGGAGAGATTGGTTACATACACAGGATGGCATATGCTTAGAGTTCCAAAATTTATTTTTAACCAGATGATGCCCAGGACATTAACAGTGTCTCGTGTAAAACTGGTAAAGCTTACAGTACTATCTAGCAAGGTTAAAGGGTTTCCTTTTTGAGTAGAGCAGTCCTGTAGTTCTGTAAAGACCATTTGGGTCATGATAGTAATTTCAGAATCAAGATCCAAAAGGGCATCACAATTAAGAATATCATTGATGGTGACCTCAAAGGATTTATTTATTTATATTTTTGGTAACCAAGTAGGCAAACTGATCCAAAGGACCATTTTCAGTTGTGCCCTGGGCCATGCAGTGGCACAGACAATAGGTGCAAGATACAATGTATTGGATAACACATAATACAGAAAGTGCAGTGGCGACTTGAAATCAGTGATACATAAAACATCAACATCTTAAGTTAGGGGATTGAGGACATAAAAATAAGTTCATGACAAATAAGCAATGCTTTTCTGCTTGCAGAGAACTTGGACATACACTTACAGCAAATCAAGACAGTAATTAGCCAGTCAATGGTTACAATACAGTGCTTAAGAGATTACACTACAGCAAACAACATTTTTTCAATGGAGTCAACATGTCAATTATTATTTGATAGCCAGTACAGTGGATTCTGCTTAAATGCACACCCATTTTGCAGACTAAAAATGTGCATTTAAGTGGAATGTGCATTTAGCCAAAATCCCATTGAACCCAGTGTAAGATAATGATTGGACATACGGCAATGTGACTTAGAATTTATTTAAGCCAAGTACTTGATCTGCATAGTTAAAAGAGCACTTTTATTAATGAAGCACTGTTGTCTGTAATTTAAGTAATACTGCACTAAAAAGCACCTTCATCATTTGTGTTTCGATCTTCAACCACCAGCTTGTGTACCCATGAAACTCAATTCTGTCCAGCTATTACTATTCCGACATCAAATCAACTTCCACTTGGAGCCCTAGGGAACTTTTCTACTGCACTCTTGGCTGATACTCTGGAGCTTCAACTTACACCATAAGTGGCATTAGTCTCACCCATTCGGACACTCCTTGGCTTCCCTGGCATGAAGGTGACCAGTGAGAGGACCAGCTGTATGGGACTCCCTCTGAAGGTGTGCTGCTGCACCTTGGGCATGTTTGGTAACCAGGAGGAATGGTAAGACAGTGACAGGGAGTGAAGCTGGTGCTGTAGAATGACAATTCACCTGGCCTTCCAGGGAGGAGTAACAATGCAAGAAGGGGCTAGGAAGGAGGGAGGAGAACACGGTCATGGAGCTAAGTGTTAAATACTATATTCACATTTCAATAAGAGCACCTGCGCACTTAAACAGAAAAAAACTACATTGGAAGAGAGCAGTTGGTGAACTGAAGATTGTGAATTAAAGGAAAATATGCACTTACAAAGTGTGCACTTAAACAAATCTTTTAACATTGGGGAGATAGGATTAAAATTGAGAAACTGAAAAAGTGTGCACTTATCCGAAATGTGCACTTATCCGATGAGCACTTAAGTGGAATCCACTGTACTTGGAAGTAAGGCAATTGGTTTAGAGTACCCCTAAGGCAGATTTCTGGTATGGGTGTTTACTAGTAAGCAGGTACAGGTGGCCTGAGACATAAGTCAATCTCTTAGCTTTGATGTGAAGGACTGATGTAAGAGTAACATTTGGATGGCAGGTGGTAGTCTGTTCCAAAATGAGGGGGGCAGAGACAGAGAAAGCCTTGCTCCCCATGACAGTAGATACACAGGGAACAACCAGGGGTGGGGTGGAGTGGAAGAGACCCTGAGGCATCAAGTTACCACCCTGCCGGTGAGAAGCTAGGAGTAAGGGGACTTCTGTGAGTTTCTGAGACAGGTGTCAACTAGACAGCCCATGGCATATTCAAAACAGCCCTGCAGAAAGAGCCAGCCTAAGGACTGATACAGGGAGCAGTGATGGGTGGAGTAGGGGACCTGAAGGGCAAAGCGACAGATAGAGTTGTATGTGATATTTAGACAAGAAAGAAGTGAGAAGGACATGGAGGAGAACACTGGGGAGCAGTAGTCAAGTAGGGGCAGAAAATTTCTCTGGGCAATTGCAAGGCAAGCCTCTGGGGTCAGGAGCTGGTTAACATGGTAGGCTGCCCTCAACTTCTGATGGACCCTCTTCATGGTGTTATAAAAGTGGTCATTATAGGCGAGGGAGAGATCAAGGGTCACTCCTAGGTATTTGAAGGAGGATACATTGTCGAGAGGTGGGACAGCAGGGGCGACTGTGTAATGAAGTTTCAGATTTGGTGGCTTTTGCAAGGTACGGTTTAGAGCCAAAAAGCATGGCCTTCATTTTTGTCTCATTTACAGGACATTTCTTGGAGAGGAACCAGTTCTATGTGGCTCCATTGTTTGTAGTGAGAGAAGAAGATATAGATTACAGGGATTTGGCACTATGGTAGATGACGAGGTCATCTGCATAGAGGAGTGCATTACTGTTTATGCTTTCTGCAGGGAGATCATTTATGAACAGTGAGAATAGTAGAGGCCCCAGTATGGAGCCCTGAGGAACACCAGTGTGGACAGGCAATGAGGCAAAGGTGTCTTTGCCTATCAGAACAGACTGGGATCGGTTAGCAAAGTAGCTGCTGAACCAAGCGGTGGCATCTGGAGAGCAACCTAGGTTTAGCAGGGTGAATTCGAGAAGGTGGTGGTCAACAAGGTCAAAGGCCTTGGATAGGTCCACAAACGCGACACCTGTAGCCATACCCATGTCCATGTTTCTAAGGACATGGTTGGAGAAAAGGGCCAAGGCCGAAGAAGTGCAGTGGTGTTTGTGGAAGCCATGTTGGAGGGGTCTCAGGAGGTTGCACCTATCTAGATGCTCAGATAGCAGATGGAGAATGATTTTTTCTAATAACTTGTTTAGGTGTGGGAGGAGGGAGATGGGACGTTAGTTTTCTGGGGCAGCAGGATCACCGGATTTGAAAATTGGCACCATGCGCACATGCTTCCATGAATCAGGCATAGTAGATGATGAGATGGCAAGGTTAAATATGTGGGTCAATGGCCTTATAAGGACAGGGGAAGGGATTTTCAGAAAGGTGGGATACAGACCATCGCTACCTGGGCTGCCTCTGGTAGGTAATGTCTTAAAGAGTTTGCCAGTAATGCTATGGCCAATGGCTCTGAAGTAAAAGGCAGGGCTTGATTTCAGTGTGCAGCATGGTTGGTTGTTCTGGGCAGAGGGAGGCTGTGGAGGGAGTTTGCTGGTGTGGGACGTAAGGTAAGTCAACATTCTATTTAAGGTGTCAGCAATCTTGCCTGGGTCAGTTATGGGACCGGAGGGGGAGTTTAGTTCCGTTATTTGTTTATTTGATTTTGGGTTTAGGAGGGAGTTTATTGAGGCCCAGAAACTGTAAGGGTTGCCAAGAGACTCATATTGTCAGTTGGTGTAGTTTTTACGTGTTAGCGACTTCACTGCCTGCTTGCAGGAGTTTCAAAGTTGCCTGTATGCATTCCATGTTTGGGGAGAGGGGGATGCCTTGAAAGCTTGCCAGGTTTTGTCTCTTACTTTCATTTAGGCCAGAAGTTCACTTGATAGCCAATGGGAGTTGCCATCTTTAACCCTCCTGGTGGTGATAGGGAAGTGTTTATCCTGGAGGTTGTGAAGAGCATTAGTGAAAAGCATCACCGCCATGAAGACATCTTTAATTGGTAGAGTAAGGACCAGTTTATGGCCCAGGCATCCCCTAGAACAAGGTCATAATCTTAACATATGAATTTCGTAAGAGATAGCAATTTGTGGGGAGGACGAGTTGATTTGGTGGTTGCAGCAATATACGTAGAGGTGTGGTCACTGATAGTGAGTCAGCCATAGTGCCTGCTTGGATGACAAGATTCACACAGTCTGTGGAAATCCAGTCGAGGGTAGTGTGGTTGGGGGAGTGGGGGTTGTATCTGGCAGGGGAGGAGATGACTTGTTCAAGGTGATGCGTCTTTAGCAAGTGAGCATAATCCGGTGCTGGGGATTCAGTCCAGTGTAGGTTAAAATCCCCGAGTATGATGGTGTTCCTGGAGTGGGAAGAGATGCAAAACCATCCAGGAAGTTAGATAGTCCCTGTGCACCTCTGGAGGGAGGACTGTAGCAGCAGCCTATGTACAATTTTTTTTTGATGCACCCAGAACAATTTCAGCAACTAGCCATTCAGTTACCGAGGAGAGGGTAGAGCAGGCAATAGTGGTGGCACTGTTAGGGTCTTGTACATATAGTGCAATGCCACCACCCCTCTTTCTGCCAGGCTGGTCAAAGCACAGCAGTGAGTAGCCAGGGACTTGGTAGGAGGCATCACTATGGTAAGGCTTAAGCCATGTTTCGGATAGACCCAGGACATGTGGCTTGTAGAGACACACCCAGACTTCAGGTTTGGAGAACGTTGCTGGGAGGCTGCATATATTTAGGTGTGCAACCCTGAGGCTGCAGCATCTTGTCCAGATGGTATTAGCATGATCAATATGCACGTTAGAGGGTCCAGGGTTGGCTTCCACATCCCCTGCAAGAAGGAGAAGTCAAAGGAGATGGCAGGTGGGGGGGGTGCCAATTGGGGGACTGTATAGTAAGGAAGTGGAGGAACAGACCAAGTAGGCGACGATCATGGTTAGTCAGGAGTGCCAGTATGACAGATCCCATAGGGGGAGTGGGTTGGTTTTGGCTTTGTATGTAGGGTCACTGGGTGAAGGTGATTCGGAGAAGGGTTGTAAGTAGGCCTGATCAGCAGTGAGTATGGTGACACAGAGGTCAGTCACTAGTAGCAGGCCAGTTATAGTGCATAAAGTAATGAAGAGCACAGGGGACTGCATTTTTGTATTTGAGGTTGGTATCATCAAGAAATTCTTCTCTGTAGACCTACAAGACTGCAGCTGCAGGGAGAGCGCAGTGTAGTTTGGGATCTGATAGTAAAGAATAGCAGCTGCTTCTTATACCTCCCTGAAGTATTAATGGACCTAGGTATGTTTTGCATTTTAGAGCAACACCTCCTTTGCAGGTGGTGGTGGTTATGAGTTTGAGTCTCCCTGTCATTCACCCATGAAGCCCAGGTGATATATACTACATTGACGACTTTAATATTTTTGCCCCCCCCATGTTAGGATAGAAAATAGGAGGGAACTGGTTCTGGCCTAGTCAGTTAGGACCCTGGGAAGTGACTGTATGTGCTGGTGGGTAGCTACTTAAATAAGTACTCCTAGGGGTAAAAGGAGTGGCATTAAGGTTTGGTGCAGGCCACCTGTATGGGGCCCTGGGAGTGCATCTGTGAATCTCCTCTCTTAATTGCCTGATCTGCTTTCTTAGCTGGTCAGTGGCATAGCTGTTATTATCTCTGGCTTGGCTTGGCCATGGTTGATCATTCCAGGCATCCAGGTGTTGCTCGGAAGCCTCTGGCCCCTTTTAGTTTGGATTGTGGGGGCTGCCTGATCTAGAGTTCCAACTGTCCCTTTCCTCATTTGGGAATTTTTTTATTATCCCTTGGAATACTGGAAGTAGCCTCTGGTCTGTTTGGGGGCAATTCTTTTCCTTCCATTTGGAGGGAATCCTGATTATTCATAATGGCAAAAAGCTTATTTTGAAGTTCCATGGTAGGTTTCTTACCACATCTGGGTTAACACTTATAAACATTCTTTGAGCCCGCTCTATAATATCATTCATGGGAGTATCTGGTTTGGCATGCCCCACCCCCATACAGCGACACTTCTACAGCGACATGTATTGATATCAATAACAGTGCCATGTCGCTGTAGAAGTTTGCCTAGGATCTAGCAACACTTTCCCCCATCCTGCACCCCCTCCACGAACCAACTCTGACTTGGAGTTGGACTCTAAATATATGGGGGCTGCAGAGGGCTGAGCCCCATGCATGGGGGGTTGGGGGTGAAGCCCCCTGAAGAAAAAACACAGTATGATGTGCGCTGCTCCCTGCCAACTACAAATTGCGGTCGACATGGAGCCTGGTGCTGTGATACCGGTCGACGAGTTTGTTGTCAAACCAGCAATGTAGAGCCATCTGGTTCTACCCATGGCTGGACTAATGCCCTAACAGAGGGATGTAGCCCTTTCACAAAGACCTCCTTTAGGTGTGGAAATAGGTCAGGGTCTTTCTCCTCTCCTCCTGAGAAAACAGTCTACTCAGAATTTTGTAAAAATCCTTTGGGGCTTGTCAGGAGGTCTAAACTTCACTTCTCAGGTTCTTGGCAATAATGAGAATGCAAGGAATCACAGACATGTTACATAAGAGTAATAAAGCTTGTTTATTACTACCAAAAGGAAAATCACAGTTGCCCTAAGCAGTTCTTACCATTAGGAACTAGGAGCCAATGCTAAGCGTTCCCTATACCTCGAAGAATCTGTGTGTCTCCTAGGGTCTCTGAGGTTGAAGACGTAATGTCTTACATTATATACCTAAGATAATTACTATAGTTACTGTAAGGTAGAAACATTTCTAGTTACAGAGATGAGCCCTACTGGCTAAATTAGAGGTGGCTCCTCAGTCCTAGATAACATTATACAATTTTGTTATAGTCATCACTTTATGGAAACAAAGAGGTACAGTTTGTACATAGCCGTGTAGTAATACAAATCATCAGAAGATGGCAATGCCAACTCATATATCATATTGTTACAAGGACACAGATGTCCTAACATCTTGTAAGCAAGAAATACATGTGCATATTAGAAAATAAAGTGTATAGCAATTATATGCATACATATCCTGACATCTACTCTTATACGGTAGATGCCCTTAGCCCTATATGTTAGTATAACATGTACATGAATGCTAGCTTTCTGCTGTGTACCTCTGGGGGTACCAATTAGGGTGCAGGGACCTCATGTAACAGGCTTGATTCTTTTGACATGTCTCTTTAAAAGCTGCTATAGGACTTCAATAAGTGGTGTACTCTTTAATCAGGGCTGGGCACATTTTATCAAAATTGGTTTTGATTTCTGTTTTTTGTCTAGCCAACCAGGCTTGAACTTCTGATACAACAGAAAACCTTAAGACCCATAACCGATCTTCAGGGTTATTGATCCCTTAGTATTCCAGTTGCAATTTCAAATCAAAAAACATGATCCTCTATTTCTGTAGTAATCTAGGGATCAAAGCTAGTACCTATGACCTTTATAACTCAGATTAATTGTTTTGGATCTGGCCAGTACTGAGCTGTGGGACTAGAGGTAGTGGGGTCAGATGTGGTAGGATCAGTCAATGGCTGGCTTGTCCCGGTAGGGGTACTATTTTGGCTATTAGAGGCCTGAGGACCATTTGAAAATTGTGCCCCCCCCCCCAATTTTAAGTCTTGAATTTCTTTGAGATTTCTGGACCTTGACTACAAGGTCCTCTACCACTGGCTATAGGGGGGTATCTGGGACAGGAGGTGGCAAGGGCTCAGCTGGTTGTAGGGACCCCAACTGTTGACCAATAGCATCAAGGGACTCATTAAATTCTTCATGCAGCCAATCTTTCCTGTGATGAGCTGCATCTAACTGTTCTTCGGATCTCTTGGCTGTCTCCTGGGCTGCCTGTACTTGAATTGGAGCCTCTGCTAATTTTTCCTGACACTTAGATTTTTGTGCTCTTAACCTGACCACTTCAGCTTTTAAAGCCCTTATTTTCCTGCTGCAGGTTCCTGACTTCACTAGGCCCAGAGATAATTTGCTGTTTTAAATCCCCAACTTCTTCTGTCAATCTCTGATTAATTGTTTTTAAGTTATTCTTGTCTGCTTCATTTACTTTAAGAATGCCCAAATATTTGGCTTAGTCTGACTGTAATTGCAGTTCCATGGCCTGAATTTTGGTAGTCTGGTCTTACCTGCATTGGTCAAGTCAAAAGCTAAGCTCCCCTAGTGTGTGTAGCCTTCTTTGGCCTTCCTGATGGCAGATTTTATGTTGGAGATATAAAATATATCCTATCAGGGTGGGATTGAGTTGTTTCTTCTTTAATCTAGTTCTGGCTTCAGCCAAAAGTGAGCATAAATGATCATCAAGCTCCGCGCATTACAGTTCTTTAGCGGGTATGCTCTCTAAGGGAATTTTCTGATCAAAAATTGCTTCATGTAAAAAGGTGTTTATTTCCCTCTGAGTCATGGAAAGGGTCTCCCCTGGATATTCAAAGGAAATCTCTAGCTCTGGGAGGTTATCTTTAATCTCCTCTTTCTGAGGACTACCCATGGGGGTGAGTATTGGATGAGCATCCTCTTGATCCCTTGGGAAAAGTCCTGATGAAAACATACTTCACCTTTTACTTATTACACAAAGCAGGGTTGCTGCAAAATAAATGCTTTGTTCCTTTAAATTTCTTCTGCTCTTGATGAAGCTTGCGGTTTATAAATGACTTCCTCTTTTTCTCCAGAGTGACTAAGCCTTATGTGAAAAAGAGGAAGTGACCCTTTTGCCTCAGCTGGCAGTTTTTAAATGGAGAAAGGAAATATATATTTCTTCGTTTAACTATAAAACATTTATCTTTGCTACAGTTTAAGAATATTCTAATTGCATTCCATACCCAAATAGCCTGTCATTACTAGAATTAGCATAAATCTCAGGCTCACTTCAGAGGGACGCCATTTTGAAAACACAATTACTAGTAATTAATTTATCTCTGTTGGCCGTTTAAGGAAAGGTGTGCAGTAAATTGTGTCTACCTGTTTTTATCATGGTTACTTTCTCAGATGACAGATTTAACCTTGGACAGGCAGTGCAATCAGAAGCTGCTTTTTTCAATACACAGTTAACATTTAAAACATTTTTGATGTTTAAACAGCACAAGACATTTCTAGAAAATCTCATCCAGACTTTTGTCTCTTCGTGCACTTTATCTCCTTACACAATCATACATACTACATACATATGTGGCCCTGTAACTCCTATCAGGAGGCAATTTAAAGTAGTATTCTCTCAAGAATAACCTTAACTAACACAAATACACAGTTCCTTGGTACTAATAATCTTTTGCTAGCATTTAAACAGTGTTTCATTGCAGTTTATCTTTATGCATTTCATATGGGACCAGGATTCTTAAAAGACACATATTTAAGCAAGCACCTTAAAGTCTCTAGAGTATACTCAGCCAATGTCTCTCATGATATCTCATCTCCATTTCATCTGGAGATGCAAAGTGTCCTTGGAGAGGCTAGATTGAAGAAGGTCTTCTTCTGGTTCTTGTGAATTCTCTTACTTTTCCTCGAGGCTGAAATAAATGACAAATGTCAATGTTTCTTGCTTTTGGCTAAAGCCAAAAGTCTTTAAAGTTTAGCAGAATAATAGTTTTTAAAGCCAGTAGAAGTAGTGTAGATACAGGATCTCTTCCAGCGGTGAAACACAGATTCATAGGAAGCAAGATGATAACTACAATGTGTTGGTCTTTGGAGGAGCATTATATAGACAAATACTTCCTTACAAATGACTTGAGATTGTGAAATGATCTAGATATATTTGGACAATGGCTTATCTTGGTCGCAAGTCTAGAGCATACATGCTAAAGTATTTTTATTCTGTTAGACACTCTATCAGCAACCTGTCTATTGTCTTCTTGAACTTGTCCACGAGATGACAATTAATAGACTTATAACCACAAGACCTTACACTGTGCATGTTCAAAAATGAGGTGATGGAGGTTATATCATTTGTGGCTGTGGTACTGCGGTTGGTGGTAGCAGATGGTCTTCTTTTTGAGGAACGTGTTCCTGATTTAGCTGTCTGGGTTTTCAGATGTGTTACAAGCTTTTGGTAGCCTGATCCAATGATCTAATAGAATGCTGAGTTTTGATTTTAAAATACTTTTGGGACTATCGACTTTTTGCACAATTTCTGAGTTTAAAAGAATATGTCCCTTTTAACATGTTAAATGTTCTTGAGGCTGGAAAACTAGGAGAATATGATCTGCTGCAGGTTGTTCAATGATTTCTTAATGCTGAGGTGAGTCCACATACATGGGTTAAGTACTGGCAGGTCTGCTTGATTAAAGACTTAAAAATAAATGTTTTTATGGCAAGTTCTTTTAATGTACATTAATGGCAGCTAAGATTAAAGTGGATATCCTTTTTATACTTTGGTAGGTTCTGGCAGCTTATGGCCGTTGTTGTGCCTACTCAACCCATCATACCACACATACACTGGAAACAATTTACCTCAATAGAGTCCTTCCTTTCCCATTACCTTCTCGCCTGTTTAATCCAACCCAACTTATTCAGATCAGGAATATGGTCCTTCCAGAAACATTGATGGTGTTGGAGGAGAAGCATCTCTAGAGGGTCAACTAAGAAGTACCTCTGGAAATATAGATGGTGGGTCAAAGACCCCTCATTTCAATCAGCACAGATCAACCCCTGGTTTGTGACTGCAGTAGGATTTGTGCATCATGGCAACTGATGCAGAAAGGCATGGTCATTTCCTTTGAATACGTCATACAGAGATTTGGTTGGACCCCATGAGATAGACTATGGTTCTATCAACTTCGTGATTATATAAACAAAATCTCACCATAGGACATCAGGTACAAGACACCCAGGAGATCCCTCCTTCTGAACAAATGTGGGCCTCCATAGTAGGAAAAAGAACAATTTCAATTTTGTATGGTAATTTTATACTCAACCAACCAACTAAAGCCGATTACTTGAAAGTTAAATGGGATAGAGAACTAGGCATTTTTTTAACTGATAATCAGTTGGACAAGATATGGGGGGGGGGTTGGAAATCCACCTCATCCCCAACTTGGAAGGAGTTTGCATGGCAGATAAAGGTACACTATTTCCTTGTTCCAACTTTTTTATCCAAATGAGTCCCAGACCAATCCCCGTTACATTGGAGATGTTATGGCGAGGACTAAAGGAGCTTAATATGTATACCCGTGAGGAAAGAAGGGAGAGAGGAGACATGATAGAAACTTTCAAGTACCTCAAGGGAATCAGCAAAGTCCAAGAAGGTAGCATCTTTCAGAAAAAGAGATGTGCAAGAACAAGGGGGCACAATTTGAAGATAGAGGGGGGACATGTCAGAGGTAATGTGAGGAAATATTTTTTCACAGAGCTGGTTGTGGATGCATGGAACAGCTTCCCTAAGGAGTCAAGAACAGTGGGGGAATTCAAGAAGGCATGGGACAGGCATAAGGCAGTCCTAGTGGTGGGTAGGAGGAAGTAAGCTGTTGGTTAACTAGGATCTGCAGCTTAGCTGTTAGGTAGAAAAATGGGCAGACTAGGTGGGCCAAGCAGTTCTTATCTGCTGTCAAATTCTATGTAATATGCTGATGATACAAAACTAGAAGGAATGGTGTGTAATAGGGACACTATAGCTACTATACAAGAAGATCTGGATAACATTCTAAAATGGGCCACCCAGAGAAGAATGAGTTTCAATACTGAGAAATGCTGTGTTATACACCTAAGAGGGCAGAACTTAAAATGAATTTATTTTCTAAATGGACAACCACTTAGAGAATCCAATGAAGAAAGAGACTTGGGTATAATAATGAATGACAATCTCACATATGATACACACCGTAACAAACAAATATCAAAGGAAAAAAAGCATTATGGGCCATAAAATTTAATTTTAGAAGTAGAAGCAAACAGGTTATAATGCTGCTTTATAGATCATATGTCAGACCACTTTTGGACTATGGAAGCCAGGTTTGGGGACCTATTAAAAAAGGTTGCATAAATAAAATCAAAAGTATTCAAAGGCATACCAACAAAATGATACATAACCTAAAGGCTGTACTATATTGCAATTGCCTCCAAGCACTAAATCTACTGTCTCTTGAGAGTAGAAGAATAAGGGGAGACTTACTGCTATGTTGCAATGCAAGACACCTACTTGTTAAATGAACTAGATATGGAATTCAAAAGCAACAAAACAAGCAACGGGGGCATCCCTTAATTAAGACAAAAAAATTCAATACAAATAAAAGAAAGGTCTTTTACACCCAAAGAATGTTGACTCCTTGGAACAGACTACTAATGGAAATCATAGTAAGTAAGAATAAATACCAATTCAAGAGTAGACTAGATGCTTATATTACAGAAGAAAATGTACTGACAAATTGTGGGTAATGACATAGGCGCTAACATGTGCTAACCACCTTTTTTCTGCTACTTACACCTTAGTATAAACCTTAGTACAAAAGGGCAATGTATACTAAGGGCAATAAGAGCAGGGATGGGGTAAAAAAGGATAAAGCCAACATTAAATGGAGGGCAATGAGTACCAATGCCCGTAGTCTTGGAAACAAGCTTCCAGAGCTAGTAGCCCTGATGGAAGAGGAACATTTGGATATTGTGGCAGTCACAGAAACATGGTATATGGAGAACCATGACTGGATGTCAACATACCAGGTACACAATCTACAGAAGGGACAGGAGGTAAAGAGGAGGTGGAGTAGCTCTCACATAAGGAAGGGATCAAAGCTACAGAACTAAAAAGTAAAAGGGGAGGACAAGAGGAACTCTGGGTCACCTTGGAGACAGGGAATGGCATCACAATCCGCACAGGGTTGTATACAGACCCCCATCTCAAGGGAGGAAATGGACAAGTAAATGATAGAGGCATTCTCAAAATGGCTGAAAAAGGGAGATACTATTGATGGGGACCTGAATATGCCAGATGTTAACTGGTGACATAGACTGCAGCCACATCCAAGAGCAGGGTCATTCTCGATGCCCTACAGGGGGCATGCCTTAGACAGCTAGTGGTGGAACCCACTCGGGAGAGAGCAATATTAGACCTGGTACTCTCAGATGGAGAGAGGATCACAAATTTAGAAGTCAGTAGACATCCGGGAACAAGCGACCACTGCACAGTGTGCTTCACAATAAACACAACCATGGAGACAAGCCATACAAAGACAAGGATACTGGACTTTAGAAGGGCTGACTTTGGCATAATGGGTGAATACCTGAGGAATGCATTAGCAAATGGCCAGAAAGGAGGGGTGGAAGAACAATGGAGAAAAATCAAAACTGCCATCATGGAGGCAACAAGCCTTTGTGTGAAACAAATAAAGAAAACAAAGTGGAGTAAAAAACCACTATGGTTCTCAAAAGAGGTGTCAGAGAAGGTTAAGGAGAAAAAGGCTGCATTCAAAAAGTATAAGGAATCACAGATGGAGCACGACAGGGAACTGTATCAATTAAAGCAGAAAGAAGTGGGGAAGGCAGTCAGAAAAGCAAAGGCCAAAACCAAGGAAAAGATAGCCAACTCAGTTAAGAAGGGGGATAAAAGCTTTTATAGGTACATTAGGGAGCATAGAAAGGTTAAGGGAGGGATAGTGAAGATTAATAAAGGAAAGGGGAGGTGGGCAGAGGGAGACAGAGAAAAGGCAGATATACTGAATGAATACTTTTGCTCAGTATTCACAAAAGAAAAAGAGGAGGAGTTACCTAAACCAAACAGTAGAAGCACTCTGGATAGTGGGGTTGATGCCAGTACATTTACAGAAGAAAGAGTACTGAAAGAACTCCTAAAACTCAAGGTGGACAAAGCAATGGGGCCTGATGGGATTCACCCTAGAATCCTAAAAGAGCTAAGGAGGACCTAGTGACACCCCTAACCACACTTTTTAACAAATCATGGGAAGATTGGGTGGTACCTGAGGACTGGAGGAGGGCAGATGTGATTCCCCTTCACAAAAGTGAAGTGAAGAGCAAGACAAAAGCAGGAAACTACAGACCTGTTAGTTTGACCTCAGTGGTGGGGAAAATGATGGAATTACTTCTGAAAGAAAGAATTGTTGAGTACCTAGAGGTCAGCGGGGCACAGGACCCAAAGCAGCATGGATTCACAGCAGGAAGGTCATGTCAGATGAATCTAATCAATTTCTTTGACTGGGTGACCAAAGTAATTGACCAGGGAGGGGCTGTGGATATGGCCTACCTAGACTTTAGCAAGGCATTTGACACAGTCCTGCACAAAAGATTAATAATCAAGTTAGCCAGCCTGTGAGTGTGTCCCAGGGTGGTAGCCTGGGTAGCAAACTGGCTGCACAACAGGACACAGAAGGTAATAGTGAATGGAACACATTCTGAAGAAAGGGAGGTTACTAGTGGAGTACCTCAGGGCTCAGTACTGGGTCCAGTCCTCTTTAACGTCTTTATAGGTAACATTGTAGAGGGTCTGGAAGGAAAGGTATGTCTCTTTGCAGATGACACAAAGATCTGTAACAGAGTTGATACACAAGAGGAGGTAGAAAGGATGAGAAGGGACTTGGCAAGGTTGGAGGAATGGTCAGACATATGGCAACTTAGATTCAATGCAAAGAAGTGCAAAGTAATGCACCTGGGAAATAAAAATCCAGGAGAAGAGTACACAATAGCGGGGGAGGTACTAATGACAACAATAATGGAAAGGGATCTGGGTGTAGTTATATCAGATGACCTAAAGGTGGGTAAGCAATGTGAGAAGTTAGTAAGGAGAGCCAGGGGATACTGGAATGCATAGGGAGGGGCATCACAAGTAGAAAAAGGGAAGTGGTTATCCCTCTATACAGACAGTTGGTGAGACCCCATCTGGAGTGCTGCGTGCAGTTTTGGAGACCTCATCTACGCAAGGACATAGACAGGATGGAAGCAGTCCAGAGGAGAGCACTAAAATGGTGCAGGGTCTACATCAGAAACCATATGAAGAGAGACTGAGAGAGCTTAATATGTATGCCCTTGATGAAAGGAGGGACAGGGAGGACATGATAGAAACTTTTAAGTACCTCAAGGGAATCAACAAAGTCCAGGAGGGTAGCATCTTTCAGAAAAAGAGATGTGTAAGAACAAGGGGGCACAATTTAAAGTTATAGGGGACGGCTCAGGGGTATTGTGAGGAAATTCTTTTTCATGGAGAGAGTGGTGGACACATGGAACCTTCCTGGAGAGGTTGTGGGGTCTAAAACAGTGGGGGAATTCAAACATGCGTGGGACAGACATAAGGCAATTATAGTGGGGGAGTTGCAGGAAGTAGGCTGTTGGTTAACTAGAATCTGCAGCTTATCCAATAGGTAGGGCAATGGGCAGACTGGGTGGGCCAAGTGGTCCTTATCTGCCGTCAAAGTCTATGTTTCTATGTCTATGTTTCTATTTTTAGGGATTTGTCCCAAGCTTGCTGAATTCTGGGGCAAGGTTACAACCCATGTCTCCTCTATATTTGCTCTGACAGAGCCCTTAACTACAGAACATCTCTTACTAGGATTGACCCCATAGCAACTAAAAGGTCGAGAAGCCGTTTAGTTATGGCTGATTTTGTTGGTGGTTTCAACCATATCCCCCGTTTCTACCAGAATGGATAAATATTGTACGACATACCCAAAAATTTGAAAAGCACTTCTTTGGGATACAGCAAAAATCAATTCCTTATCAAAATATATGGACTAGATGAGATTTATATCAAGGTATGATTTAATTAATACTAGAAGAAAGAACAGTATCTCCCCGTGTCTATCCCTGTCCCAGATATAAAAGTAGGTTCTACCCCTCCCTCTGCCTACCTCTGCCTACTTTAGAAGAATTCTTTAAGCGATCCTGTATGTAATATTGTGTCTATTACTTGGTACTCTGAACCATATGATTAAGTAATTATTAGCCACCCATAATATTTATTTCTAGTATTATAGCCTATATGGACTTTGACTATAATTTACCACTACAGTCATGAAATGTTACCCTTTCACTTAAAATATATATTTTTTCTAAATACTTAACTGGTGGAATTAAATTAGTTATCAGCTCTAATTAAGCGCCTGCTTAGTTTTAATATTTATTGTTAAGTTATTGCATATCTACTGTTGATAATTTTTAAGAATTATTTCAATGTGTGTGGATTTATGGCATTTTAAAATTCAATAAAATGAGTAGTCATTTCCAGGTACTATACTATCATCCTTCTGATCACCTATATTTAACAGCAAACTCTTAGGGAGTAATGTTTTTAGAGCATTCATTTCTATTTCAAATTGCTCTAGATGATATTCCAATCCCTCTTTGTCTGAGTCATTGTTCCTTTTCAATTGCCCTTCCTGGGGTATTATTAAATCCTGATTATGTTTTATGTTAATAGGGTTAGCCCCAGTTTTCTGTTTTTGTTTATTTTGTTTTCCTGTTCCATGGGGATTTTCATTCCTTCTTTTCCTTCTCTTATTCATATTCTTTTTTACCCTTTGAGGCAGGATTTGCAAAGTTCTCTCTCTACCCTTTGATCTTATTCCTACTTTTTCCTGTTTCTTCTTTTTCTGTAAATTCTCCCTAGATTCTGGGAAATCAATCACCGAGAAATCAGGTCTCCCATGTTCTCTCTCTCTCTCTCTCTCTTTGCTGTCATATAAAACTGAGTCTGATTCAGCACTGGGGATAATACAGTCCATTTTACTTCCAAATGCTTCAATCTTTGCATGATTAGCAGCAACATCATGCCTAATATTTCCTAGTTCATTTTTTTAGAGCTATCAACTGTTCCATAAGGATAAGGTTTGCTGTGTATTGATGTACCAAGTTAGCAGCTAATTCATCATAAATTAAATCAGGAATAAATAGTGGTCTGTCCAAATCTCCTGTCATAGCAGGTTCTATACAATTACTTTTTACTAATTTAGGTGTTTGAGTAATGTTGAAGCTAAAAGCTAAGTCTTTAATCCCTTTAATAGTCTACTGTAATTTATTACTTACCTCTCTGAGTTCAGTGCCAGATATCAATATTAAATTATCCTGTGTGGAATGTACTGTTTTGCTATTTTTTAACCCTATCTGATTTTCCATATTCTGTAATTCCACAATTTCTATGTCTGACTCCAATTCAAAATTCAAAGCATAACTAGTTTGCCCTGATATTTCTTGATCTAAATCTTGCATGTACTCCTGTTCTAGGTCAAGATCCACAAGATCCTCACTATCCCATATATTTCTAGTTTCTGTTTCAATATCCGTCACATCCTCCTGAGGGGTTGAAATTTCTGTATTTCCACTATTAAGTAGTGGGGACTCATTAGGTTTAAGACTGCTACAGAAAACATGTGACGTAGAGCTATTAGGTGTGGATGTTTTATCACTATCTAATTTATTTGGTTTCATATGTTCTGTAATTTTTGATTGTCTGTGACTTCCCACTATAGCTTTGCTCACCTCAACTTTCCCACTGGTTAGAACAGGGCTATCTAGCAAGGGGAAGCAACAAGCTTTCTTCCTTTGTAGTCTTGTATTTACCATTCTCATTTAACTATTAACCACAGATTAATATCAGTTAGGCCAATTGCACCATTTACATCACTTACACTACTTATACTGTTTCTATTGACAATGAACTGCAATAACTATAGATGTGGGAAAAATTAGGCGGTAAAATATAATCAATATAATCAGTACACACATAAATATTAGTTATCAAATTTCGCAATTATATATCACAAATACGGCTTAAAGTATCACACAGAAGAGAGTAGTGTCACCAATTATCCCCACTGCATGTAAATGTTCTAATATCAAGCTCTTAAATCAAGTCTTAGCTCAATAAAAAACACTTGTGGGGGTAGTTATTTCATGGATTTGTAAGCTCCTTGACTCTCATTTTCCATGTATTAATGCCACCAGTTCAGGAGATGTTTAAAAAGTATTTAAAAGTATCCAAAAGTATGTCAGTGTTTCAAGTCTCCACAGCTTTCCTCAGATTTCCACAGGCCCACAGAATTATACTGCTCACTAATCACATACTTCCACTCTCCCCCACGTCCACACTTCCTCTCATCTTATTTGATCTTAGCCAACAGGTCCAAAATGCTGTTAAGTTTGCCAATACATCTGTTTCAGCAGTTAAACAGGTCTTTTTATACCCAGCTCTCAAAATATTTTCTGTCATGTCAGGGGTGTAATAAAAGGAAGCAGCCCCCATCCAGCGATAAAAGCAAAGATCCTAACTGCCAAAGTAAAAAAAAAAAAGAAGGTATCAATTTCTCTATTAAATAACAAAAGAGCCTATTTTTAAAGCTCCAGTACTCCTGTATAAGCAGTTGTTATATCTCACTATTGCTGATTTTTTAAAAATTCCCAAAACTCATACATATACAGATAGACAGTTGATTATCACACTTACTGATTGAGTCGATTAATGATTAGTGATTAAAGATATACCTAAGTGCCAGAGCTATGTATAGCTGCCTGCTAGTAGCAGAAATTATTGGTACTTGACTTGTCTCTGCAGTTCACAGCTCACAGCTCGTGCAGCGTACTTTCCAAAGACAGCCTCAGTAAAATGGGGATGAAAAACCAGCATTATACTTTGCCAGTTAGAGCAGCTTTTCCACTTTTGCTCTGTTACTGCATCTGATAACGTGAGACACCGCACATGCACCTGTTAGAGCTAAGGGGGGTTTAGACATGCCACCTATTGGTGCATACCAGTCATGTGACCGAGCAGATTCCGGGCATTTAAAAACAGCTCTAAAAGGTTTTTATCATAAAATAAATAACTTAAAAAAAAAACAAGGTTAAAAACATAAATAGACAAAACAAGATACACCACAGGCCCACAAGCACAAGACAAAAGAAAACAAAGACACCAAACCAAATCAGGATATAAATAACAAACAAGTATACAACCCAAGTTAACTGCAAAACAGATAAAAGCATATAAAAATAAAATAGAAGCAGTGTATTGCACAACCAAAGTAAGTGACACAGCCCTTATGCTTCAGGTGTTTGACATAGTCCATATTCCATATTCTTCAGCAGGCTGTGTCACTAGCAGTTAGCAGGGTGAAATACTTTCATAGTCCTTCCCCACTCCTCTTCTTTCCATTGGCCTGAACAGTGCGTCTTTTGCCATTTCCCCCTCTGCTGCCACTCATCAGTGAGGATCCTGGTCTCTTAAAACAGCAAAAAACAAGAAGAGGCACAGGAAGAACAGGACCAAGTTTGCAATAAGATGTTCTGGTAAAACTGTATAATCCATGACATAGGTGGCATACATATTTTGTGGGCACTTGAACATTTTCACTGCCCTTGTTCATGAGGTGGAGTCATAAGAAGGCTATGCTGGACTTTTGGGGTTAAAATATATAAAAAGGATAAAGTTCTTATGCACCTACGTTGACATTTTTCTATGATCGCTTGTAACTTCGGTCATTTTTAATATTTTGACCCCAAGTTTTCAACATATCCATTTTTTCACACCACCTCATGAACATGACAGCTGCTGTTTTTCAAATCCTGGCCAAAATGTGTTTTCGCACCTGTTGCATGGAATGATGTTTCAGTGGCGCAGAATGACATTTCAGCAGGGATGTGAAAATGTTCACTTAACAGGTTCATGAGGTGGGGTAATAAGAAGGCTATGCTAAATATTTGGTGTGCAAATACAGTAAAAGGCCCAGGTTATGAGTGAACATTGCAGTAGTTCAATGTTCACTCATAACTTCACAAATTTTCAACATTTTGACTTCAAACTCTCTTCACACCACCTCATAAATGTGACATGTGACATTTTTTAAATTATGAACAAAATATGTTTTCACGCTTTTGGTGCAAAATGACATTTCCACCAATATACCATAATAGTACATGTCATGTTCATAAGGCAAATTATAAAATACGTATCTTGAAAATGTGGGGTCAAAATAAAAAAAAATATATATATATATAATTGCTAACAAACTTTGTGTGTAGTGTCAGTCTTGATCCCAGCAGGTATGTTTTGTGCCAGTGGGCTGAGTTCGGTGCTGAGCTCAGTGACCCAGCTGGATGGGGTGAGGGTTGGGGGACGGTGCTGTTATGTGACCCCCCAGCCAGGAAATGAAAAGTGCAGGGTTGTCCACATTGGTCCGGGTATCATACAGTGAAGACAACTGTCCTCTTGGCATTGGGCCCTGCATCTCTCCACCAATGGGTGGCATAGTGCCTTGTGCACTAGCTAACAGATTCATTCTTTACCCTCTGCAACTGTATCTGGAGTGACTTAGAAGCACATCAGACAGCCCCATGAATTCTTCACATCCACCTCACTGCACTTCTGTAGGTGGATGGAGTCTTCTCTTGCCACAGGGCATCTGCATCTGTTGATGTGGGTCCCATAGTTGAGGCAGTATAGCGCAGTGGTTTAAGGCTCTGAGCTGCAAACCTGGAGACCTGGGTTTGAATCCCATAGCCCCACTTGCATGCTGTGTGACCCTGAGCAAGTCACTTAACTGCATGCTCATCCTGCTCAGTGAGCTTACTTTGCTCATGGGACAGAGAGGACAGGCTGGATCTGGAAACTTCTCCAAGGCTCTGGGATGTATCTCAGAATGATAGTGACAAAGAAGTTAGAGGAATCTGAGAAAAAACTGCTTTGAATGAAGTTAACGAAGGATTACAGAACATTATTACAGGTCCTAAGTTTTATGAAAGTCAGTTGAAGGGTACGTCTACTTGTGTGCATTGCTGTATGCAAATGAAGACATGAGGTAACAGCAGCAGCAATGAGAGCAGGGAAACTAGTTTGATTAGCCAAGGATATCAGCCATGATGTTTAAGCAAGGATTTCATTCCAACATTAAAGAATCGGCACTCAGTTAATGTGTTAATACTGGAACAGTTAATTATTAATAATGATATTATGGAATAAATAAAGGTTGACATTGCTAATAATAGAGAAAAATTAGACTTACTATTAAACAGAACTCACAAGGATGTGTTCTGTGATTCAGTTGTTTCAGAATCAGATTTACTAAACAAAATCCATGAGGTTATTCTTAGTGAAGTAGCTATCTTGGAATCAAATTCTGTGAGGGTGACAGAAGAAGAAGTTCAGCAAACTGATAAACAGGGACCTCTGGGACCAGATTTCAGTCCGTTGAAAATCTCAGAAAGTACTTCCTCCCCTTCAAGTATAAAGAATTGTACAGGGAAAAAGAAGGGGAAAGAAAATATTAGGAGCTGTATGCAAAAGGTAGACAAACACAATAAAATAAAGAAAAATAAAGGAAAATAAATGTCTACAAGTAAAAAGGAGGGGCTTAGTCAAAACAAAGAAATTATACACCCTGAATTGAAAGAGCCCTTGAGGGGTGAAAATGTTGGGATCAATGAAAAACTGAGAAAAGAATCAGTACTAGGCAAAGAGGGGGCACATTCTATATAGAAGCCCTTATTGATGGATAGTTTAAACAAATTAGAAATAGAATTGGGACAATTGATGAAGCAGTTGGGTTTGAGAGGTCAATTACCAAAAAGCAATAATTCATATAACATCACAGGAAGAAGTAGGGACTCACCAACACAACAGAGAGGAACAAGGAATAAAACAGAAAAGGTTAAGGTACAAGGAAAGGCAAAGGAGTTATCTGAGATATATCCAGTTATTAGATTAATGGGCCCAGATGAATAGTTTATCCCAGGAAAAGATAAGCAAATTAACGATGTGGAGTCCCTGATAAAAAAGTAAGAGAAGATCAAGATATTGATCTTGTCTTTAATGAAATAGTGGAAATTAGATTTATTCACTTACAAGCAGCTACACTTATTGCTTTGGCACTTTTTTCCCAAAGGTATGCCAACTATCTGTGGCTAAATAGTTCTGAAGTTGCAAAAAAGGATATACTGGTAATACTATCCGTTCCTAATAGGGTGTATTTTAATAAAGGGACAAAAAACAACATATATCAAGATATCGAGGTTAGTCTCAGTTTATATGGAATGAGCTACCTGAATAGAGAAAATGATTATAAGTTAACTGGTGCAATGTGTGTGTGGTCTTTTAAGAATTTTTTTGCAGATAGAATTGGGTAAAGAAGGAATTCTAGCAGTAAAAAGATTAGGTAACGAAAGTCTGATCAATATTTTAGTTAGAAACAGGGAATTGGCAGAGAAAATATTACAGAAAACAGATGTTTTAGATTTGATGGGCCTTCACATAGTAGATTCAGAAATTCAGATTCCTCAGAACGCATTTTTAAAAGAGCAGGAAGTGAGTCATGCATTATTGAAAACAAACAAGTTTTACAGTTTGGCAGGGTACAATGGTTGACAGATAAATACCCCCCAGGAAGAATCTATTATTTTAAATTATTTAGAGGATGATAAACATGATTTAGATTCCTTCTGTAAAGAGGGTATATTAATATTTACTTGAAATGTGGTTGGCTTATCATCCAAATATAGTGATGAGGATTGGGTGGATCTAGTTACAAGATTTGATGTTCTCTGTTTCCAAGAAACTTGACATAGTAATGAGGAAAGTGTTGCTTTGAGTGGTTATGAAGCTTTCAATACTCCAGGTATAAAAATACACAAGAATGGAAGATGTTCAGGTGGTATGGCTACCTTTGTTAAGATTGGTTCTTTTCAACAAATAAAATGTTTACAAATCTCTGATAATTTTATGATTATTTTGGTTTATACAGTATCTCAGAAATTCTTGATATTCAATGGTTATATGCACCCAGCAAACTGACAGTACTACCAGGCTGATGTGTGGTCCAGCTTGAACTTATTTATTGAAAAATACATTCTTGATTATCCAGATATAGAGACTCTTTTTGTAGGGGATTATAATGCAGGGATAGGAGAATATGATGGTCTGATTGATAATTCCTATGCTGTACAATTAAATTCTTCAAACAGGTTGTTAAGGAGGAATACAAGATACCAGAAAATAAACGAGTCAGGTAGAGAGCTGACAAAAATCCTTAAAGAGTATAACATATTTCCTCTGAATGGAAGACTAGAGTGGGATTATAGAGGAGAGTTCACTTATATCTCATCCAAACAGTCTTCAGTGGTTGATGTCACAGTATATTATGAACAGGACAAATTACTCAGTGGGAGGAGCTGAGTTTTAGAATGACCAAAAAGTGATCACTTTCCAGTAATACTAAAGAGAATGTAGTAAACTTGGAAGTGCACATAATTCAGTCAGAGGTATGCATGTTTACAGATATTAGGGCAAGAAAACAGATTGTTTGGAATTTAGATCCAGAATATGTTATCAGTAAAGTACTATCTAATTCAATTATCACATGATTGTACCCTAGATCAACTATTGAATGCATTTACATTGTTAGCAATAGAGATCAGAAGTCTCCTGGAAAAAGCTTTAGCTATAAATAACCAGAATACATGGGCCCGGATAGTCAAACTGTGCCAGGCTGTGGCACAAGCCTGGGCGCAGCTCAACTTGGCTGCGCAGAGGTGTGGCCTGGGCCATATTCAACAGAGCTGCGCTATGGCTCAGCAGCTTTGAATATTGCACTCTGGCCACCCACACTGTGCATGGCACAGTGGCACTGCGCCAGTGGAAAGGGTGGAGCATGGAGATGCGCTAGCACAAGTGCCATTGCGCCATTCACAGCACCTGTGATATTCAAAAGGTGACATGCAAATGGGGCCATAATTTATGCAAGGTGCACATGGGGCCATTTGGATGTCATTATGGCCCCATTTGCATGCAGGTGCGTCGATCCCCGACGACTTGAGCCTGGCACCCTGCCAGGCAGCAGCCATCAGGACCGATGCCCCCTGCAGCCAGATCGCAGGGCATCTGTAAAGATAAAAAACTGTCCTATATCCCTGGTGTTCCAGTGGACCATTTCTGCCCAATCGTGGGCATCTGTTTTAATACAGAGAACACCCCCTCCTATATCCCTGGTGGTCTAGTGGACCATTTCCACCTGATCGTGGGCATCTGTTTTAAGAAAGAGAACCCCCCTGGCCAACATCCCTGCTGGTCCAGTGGACTGCACTCTGCCTGATCGTGGGCAACAGTACAACAGAAAACATCCTATTACCCTGGTGGTCTAGGGTACCCTCTCCCCACCTGCCCATCGAGCCCCACCGCCTGCTCCCCCGTCAGCCGCGGGCGGTAGCCCCCCGCTTCCTGTTTCTTATCATCATTTGGTACGTTTCATTGTTCATGGAGAGCGGCATGCAGTTTATATTATTTATACATTCCAGATATATGAATTAAATTGTTCACATATCTGGAATGTGTGGAGAGGCGGAGCTGCACCATTGGCTCACGCTAGAACCAATGGGCATGCAGCCCCACCAGGTGTCAGTTGGTGGGGTGGCAGGTGGGAAGGGTGCTGCCGCCCACCGGCTGACCGGGAGGGGCAGTGGAGCTCTCCAGTGGCAGGTGGGGAGGGGCACCTCTAGACCACCAGGATAATAGGATGTTTTCCTCGTTGTACTGATGCCCGTATGACAGCAGAGGCGTCCACTGACCACTAGGGATGTTGCTGGGGGCTTTTCAAAAACAGATGACCGTGGATCGGGTGGAAATGGTCTAATGGACCACCAGGGATATAGGATGGGTGGATTCTCTCTATTAAGACAGATGCCCATGATCGGGCACAGAGCGGTCCACTGGACCACCAGGGATATTGGATGGGGGGTTATTTAAACAGATGCCCATGATGGGGCATGGGGCACCACCAGGTGCGGCAGGAATTGAGGTGGCCAATTACAGGTAGCTGTGTTGCACCCTGCAACACAGCAGCTCACCTGTGGGTGGCCATCATTTATTCCCTTTTTTGGGGCTTAACTTTGTGCAGGTGCAAGTGGGGGTTGTGCATGCATGGCTCTGCACATCCCGGGCTGAATGGCGGGCTGTGCAGGTTATGCTTGGGCACGTCCCCCCACCTGTGCCTGTATACATTACTGATGTGCTCCGGCGCATCGAGATTTGTGCGGCGCACTTTTCCCTTTTGAATATCGTGCCAGGGCGCATCAGTGTGTTGTGCATGGTGCAACACTGTTGCGCCATGCGCAACCCTTTTGAATATCTGGGCCATGATGGTTTGATAAGGAATGCAGAAATTCAAAAGCCACACTTTGAAAATTAGTAAAAAAATGTAAGAAAGACCACAGCAAAAAGAATCTAAAGGAAATTAGTAGCAAAAGAAAAAGAATATAAAATACTTTTAAAGGACAAAAAAGCAATTTATCATAAAAAAAACAATGGGGAAGGATGTTAAATGCAGTAGAGCAAAAAGATAGTAAGAGATTCTGGTTATTGGTAGCAAAGACCAACAACTATAGTGACAAATTGGAATCATGTATCTCAGAAATAGCCTGGGTAACATATTTTAAACAAATATTTTATGATGCTATAGAAGTTGAAGAGGGTTTGAGTGTAGAGTCTGTTGATAGTTCCAGCAAAATAATCACAAATGAAGAACTATATAGATCTATTAATTCATTAAAATTAAATAAAGCCCCAGGTCCTGATTGTGTGCCTTCTGAGGCCTATCACTGTTTCACTGGGTCATGGTGTAAGGCTCTAACATTGTTGTACAATAAATGTGTAAAAGAATCCAAATATCCTGCATCCTGGAACGATGCAACTATTATACCACTATACAAGAAAGGAGATACAAATAATCCTGCCATGTACCAACCTATCAGTTTGCTGGACGTTAACCTCAAAATTTATTCTAAAGTTATTCTGGAAAGGGTGAACTATCAAATTGTACTAAATGGAGGCTTATCCCCTTATCAGGCTGGATTTAGATCTGGCTGTTCAACAATGGATAATGTTTTTATTTTTCAACATTTGATAGAGAAGTATGTTAAGATAAGAAAGCAAAGACTTTTTGCAGGATCTATCGATTATTCTACAGCTTTGATTCTATATCAAGAAAAGTGCTTTGGTCCCAGATGATTGATACGGGTATAGACAAGGCCCTAGTAAATATCATACATAGTCTATATTCTGATAATTGGGCCAAAGTTCATTTGGGTGCAGGGAGTCAGCTAACAAAGGCATTTGAAAATAACAAAGGGGTTAGACAAGGATGTGTGATGGCACCAGTTTTATTTGCTATATATACTGACCAACTGCTTAGAGGTTTGGCCTATCTTGAGTCAGATACACCTAAAGTAAAACAACAGGGAATCGCAGTCTTAGCTTATGCAAATGATTTAGTGTTGTTATCACTAACAAAAAGCGGCCTTCAAAGGAAATTAGATTATACAGATAAAGAGTCCACAAAATTAAAGTTAAAAATAAACGTGTCATAAACAAAGATGGTAGTTTTCGCAAGAAACAATATGAGTGTAAATCAAAATAAAATAAAAGGAATCTGGAAACTTGGGGAACAAAAAGTAGAAGTAGTAAAATCATATGTTTACTTAGGTATAGAATTTAGTGCAAATACCATGTGAATGACCATTCCATGAAAACTCTAGAAACACTAAAAAAACAGCAATAGGACTGTCTAGATTCAACTTCAAATATGGTGGAATGAGTATAAGACCTCTTGTGGAAGTCATCAAAGTGAAGTATCAGTCACAGTTACAGTATGGGGCAGAAGTTTGGGATATAACCAATCCAGAGCGGTTAACCATACCCATGAATAAAATGCTGAGAAGAATTCTGGGGTTGGGTCCATCCTGCCCGGCATAATATATTAGAGCTGAACTAGGATTGGTAAATATAAATGCCAGTATAGAGATAAGAAAATTAGACGTCTGGTTAAAAATTACAAAGCATGAGACAGATAGACTGACTAGTTTATGTCTGCAGGAGAAGCATGAATGGTATCATATGGGTATATATAGGAAGTTATGGTATGGGACAGTCATGAAACTTCTTGAAAAACATAAACTTCAAGCCCTAAGTGTATAGCAAAAATAATTAGTATCAGTCTAAAATATAACAAGCATTTGTCAATGCCTAATGTTGATTGTGTTGGTCCATTGAGCTCGCTCACTGTCCGTGTGTCACTCGATCATTCTGTTTCTCCCAGTGCTGCAGGCTGCTCTTTTGTACTGGGCTCCTGCCTGCATTGGCACATTTTTCTGCCCACTAAGAAATCTGCAGCTGTCCCAACAGAGTTCTGTTGAGGTGGGTCACTCTCCCCCTCTCTCACTCACTCATTCTGTTTCTGCTGGCGCTGCAGGCTGCCCTTTTGTACTGGGCTCCTGCCTCTGTTGGCGGCTTTTTCTGCCCACAGAGAAATCTGCAGTAGTCCTGACACAAGTCCGTTGAGCTAGCTCACTCCCCCTCTCTCACTCACTCGTTCCATTTCTGCTGGAGCTGCAGGCTGGCCTTTTGTACTGGGCTCCTGCCTGTGTTGCTGCCTTTTTCTGCCCACAAAGAAATCTGCAGCAGTCACAATAGAGCTCCATTGAGCTCGCTCCACCCCCCTCTCTCACTCACTCATTGTGTTTCTCCCGCGCTGCAAGCTGCCCTTCTGTACTGGGCTTCTGCCTGTGTTGACACCTTTTTCTGCCCACAAAGAAATCCGCAGCTGTCCCGACAGAGCTCTGTTGAGATCGTCCACTCCGCCTGTCTCACTCGCTCATTCTGTTTCTCCTGGCGCTGCAGGCTGCCATTTTGTAGTGGGCTCCTGCCTGTCTTTTGGCACCTTTTTCTGCCCACAAAGAAATCTGCAGCAGTCCTGACAGAGCTCCATTGAGCCCGCCACTCACTCTCCTCTCACTCATCGCCTGTTTCTCCCACTGCTGCAGGCTGCCCTTTTGTACTGGGTCCGCCTGTGTTGTTGCCTCTTCTGCCCACAAAGAAATCTGCAGCAGTCACGATAGAGCTCCATTGAGCTCGCTCACTCCTCTCCCCTCTCACTCGTTCATTCTGTTTCTCCCACTGCTGCAGGCTGCCCTTTTGTACTGGGTTCCTGCCTGTGTTGGCAGTTTTTTCTGCCCATAAAAACATCTGCAGCAGTCCCGACACAGCACTGTTGAGGTCGCTCACTCCCCCATCTCACTCGCTCATTCTGTTTCTGCCGGTGCTGCAGGCTGGCCTTTTGTACTGGGCTCCTGCCTGCATTGCTGCCTTTTCCTGCCCACAAAGAAATCCACAGCAGTCACGATAGACCTCCATTGAGCTCGCTCCCCCCCCCACCACTCGCTCATTCCGTTTTGCCTGGAGCTGCAAGCTGCCCTTTTGTACTGGGCTCCTGCCTGCACTGGCACCTGTTCCTGCCCACAAAGAAATCTGCAGCTGTCCCGACAGAGCTCCGTTGAGGTCGCTCACTCCCCCTGTCTCACTCACTGATTCTGTTTCTCCTGGCGCTGCAGGCTGCCCTTTTGTACTGGGCTCCTGCCTCTGTTGGCAGCTTTTTCTGCCCACAAAGAAATCTGCAGCAGTCCCGACAGAGCTCAGTTGGCCTCACTCACTCCCCCTGTCTCACTCACTCATTCCGTTTCTGCCAGTGCTGCAGGCTGCCCTTCTCTACTGGGCTCCTGCCTGCATTACCGCCCTTTTCTGCCCACTAAGAAATCTGCAGCAGTCATGATAGAGCTCCGTTGAGCTCGCTCACTCCCCCTCTCTCAGTCGCTCGTTCTGTTTCTCCCACTGCTGCAGGCTGCCCTTTTGTACTTGGCCCCTGTGTACATTGCTGCCTTTTCCTGCCCACAAAGAAATCCGCAGCAGTCCCAACAGAGCTCCGCTGAGCTCACTCACTCCCCCTCCCTCACTCACTCGGTCTGTGTCTCCCGGCGCTGCCAGCTGCCCTTTTGTACTTGGCTCTTGCCTGCGTTGGTGCCTTTTTCTGCCCACAAAGAAATCCGCAGCAGTCCTGACAGAGCTCAGTTGAGCTCGGTCACTCCCCCCCACTCTCAGTTGTTCGATCCTAATCTGTCCCAAACACTGATTTCCGACAGCGACTGCGGTATTCTGCTCCGGAAGTGTGGAAACACATTTCAGCCAGGATGCAAAAATGACAGCTCTACTGTTCATAAGGAGGTGTGAACAAATGCCAGTGTTGAAAATCTGGAGTGAAAATATTACTAATTTGCTGACTTACAAGGGTGCATGGAAACTGCACAACACACGTTCGTAACACAGTCATTTTACGGAGTTTCATCACAAAATTTTCAACATAGGCATTTTAGGACCTCTGCTCATGAACAGTGTCAGTATGATTTTCTTAATGTGTCCCAAACACTGATTTCCCACAGCGACAGTGCTATTGTGCACCGGAAGAGCGAAAACACATTTCGGTCAGGATGTGAAAAATGACATCTGCACTGTTCATAGGAGGTGTGGAAAAATGGCAGCGTTGAAAATTTGGAGTGAAAATATTGCAAAGTTGCGAAGAATGCAGTGTGCATGGAAACTGCACAATGCACATTCAGTAACACATCATTTTGTGGACTTATCACAAATTTTCAACATAAGCATTTTAGGACCTCTGCTAATGAACAGTGTCACTGTCATTTTCATAATGTGTCCCGAACATGGATTTCCCACAGCAAGCACGCTATTCTGTGCTGGAACTGCGAAAACACATTTTGGCCAGGATGGGAAAAATGACAGCTGTACTGTTCATAAGGAGGTGCAGAAGAATGGCAATGTTGAAAATCTGGAGTGAAAATATTATTATTTCGCGAAGTTACGAGCATGAGTGCAAACTGCGCAACGCAAGCTCGTAACACAGTCATTTTATGAAGTATCGTCACCAAATTTTCAACATAGGCATTTTAGGACCTCTGCTCATGAACAGTGTCACTATCATTTTCTTACTCTGTCCTGAACACTGATTTCCCACAGCGACCGCACTATTCTGCACCGGAAGTGCGAAAACACATTTTAGCCAGGATGTGGAAAATGACAGCTGTACTGTTCACAAGGAGGTCTAAAAAAATGGCAGTGTTGAAAATCTGGCATGAAAATATTGCAAATTTTCAAAGTTATGAGCGTGCATAGCAACTGCACAATGCACACTCGTAAAACAGTCATTTTTTAGATTTTTCCCACCAAATTTGCAACATAGACTTTTTGAAAGCCCTCCTCATGAACACTGGCACTGTCATTTCATTAATCGGTCCCAAAAGGGGATTCCATGCAGTGACCGCGAAATCACCTTTCGGGGCCGAATAACACCATGATAGTGCCAGAATTCATGAGGCGGGGTCCCAAAAGCCCCATGTTGAAAATTTGGTGCCAACATTCTAAAAAATGCCTGAGATATGCATCAAAGTTGAAAAAACCCTGTTTATTCCATTATACAGCTTACTGGCATTTCCTTATTTCACGGTCGGCTTTGAAGAGTGCAGACGTGTTCCCAGTCCACCGAAGATGGTCGCGCCGGACTCGGGAGGTAAGTATGGGGTGGGGGTGTGGGAGGCAGGGTGTGCAGTGGGTGGGTGCGGGTTGTGGGAGGGGCAGGAAGACAGCCGAGGAACCGTTTCCTTTTTCCACAGGAGAAAAAAACTTTGTGGGACCATTTTGTTTTTACAGGGGCATGTGGCACGCTGGGGTGGGATCCCAGCAAGCCAATGGAGTCTTTTTTTTGGGGGGGCAGCTGTAGCCGATGGGGGATTGGGCACCCCCATCAACACACAACAAGAGGGGGGGTTACATTATGCCGACATGGGTTGGGCACCCCCGTCGGCACACAACAAAAGCGAGGTGGTGTTACATAATGCGGACAGGGAGTGGGCTCCTCTGTTGGCAACATCAACCTTGGGACAGTGAAGCCGATGGGGATTGGGGCCCATGTCGGCAAACAAACACGGTGGGGGGGCACATGCTGCCGAGGGGGATTGGGCACCCCCTCTTTGGGGGGGCTTAATATTGTTTGTGAACATGGTGGCAAGTCACCGCCATGTTCACAAACAGTATCACTGTAACAAGGTTCCAAAAAGCAAAGACGGGTCGCTTCATCATTTCAGCGAATGGCTTACGCTGCAATGACGAGGCTGCCCCTGATTGCAGCGGCTGAAACCTTACAAGGTTGTGGCATTCTGGCTGAACTAGTGTCAGCAGCAGCGTGCCATGGCATTGGGGAAAGTAGGCCAAGCCTTTACAGGCTGTGGGGGCATTGGCCACAACAGTGCTGCACCTCCACAACCTGCTTCTGGAGAGCTGCCTCAATATGTTTCTTGAGCATGCGCGCAATCAACATAAAAAGTACATTACTAAAAGAGTCTCAAAATATTGGGAAAATAAGGATTTGGAACACATCAGGAATGCAGCATATTCAAAATGGTTCACAAAGAATAATTATAATTTTGGTTTGAAACCACAGGTAGATATCCTGAAGGATCCTGAAATGCGTAACATCTTTGTTATGTACAAGTTTGAGAGAGTCCCTGGAAATGTATTAAAAAGTCATCATGATAAATCTTACCTAGGAACAACAAACTGTACATGCCAGGTGGGAGGAACAAAGAATCTTATTCATATTCTCTGGAAATGTTCTTGGTTTGGAAAGAATGGGCCTATTGGCTTAAGCCATTCTTAAACCAACAATATGATGTAGATCTGGATCTACTGGCAAACATTCTTCTGCATACAGCGGATACTTGGACTATTGAAAGGGTTGTAAAGTACTTTTTGGTAATTAATAGGCTTAAGAAAAAGATTGATAAATGTACAATAAATCCTTAAATTTGCTTGTATAAAAAGGAATGCAATAGACCTATAGAACTATAAACTTGAATATTTTCTTTTTTATTTTATTGATGCTGTACTGTAAATTATTTGATTAAGCACTTAATATAAAGTATTGAGGTCACCCAAAAAATCATGTAGTTTATTGAAGAAATGTAAATGTATGTAATATTGTATATGTATTTTTCTCATTTTTGGATATTTTTAATTGTTGAAGACTATAAAAGTTAAACAAAAAAAAGATTGATAATGACAGTGTCTGAGAAACGGCGTGACAAAGAATTTACACAGAAATGGTAATTTCACACTTTTGCACACTCTGGCCCAGATATTCAGACTGCGCCAGGCTGTGGCGCAAGCCTGGGTACAGCGCAACTTGGCTGCGCAGGGGTGTTGACAGGGGGATATTCAATGGAGCTGTGCCATGGCACAGCAGCATTGAATATCACACTCTGGCCAACCACAGTGCACATGGCACAGTGGCACTGCACCAGCGCAAGTGGCCAGAGTGGAGCAGGGGGATGCGCTAGCGCAAGTTCCATTGCGCTAGGTGCAAAACCGCGATATTCAAAAATGCACATGCAAATTGGGCCATAATGCATGCAAGGCACAAATGGGTCCATTTTCATGTCATTATGGTCCCACTTATATGCAGGTGTGCCGATCTACAGCGACTTGCACCTGGCACCCTGCCAGGCTGCACCCGTTGGGGACCGACGCCCCCTGCACATCGCGGCAAAGTGCCCCACTGCTCAATCGTGGGCACATGTAGAATAATAGAATCATCCTATATCCTTTAGGTCCAGTGGAGTCATTGCAGTTCGATCAGGCATATGTAGAATATAATAAACGTCTGTCTCTCAGGGGAGTCCAGTGATTGCTCGCAGCCCAAATCATGGGCGTCCTTAACACATTAAAGACATTAATAACTCTGGTGGACTAGAGGCTCTCTCTCCTCACTTCTACCCACTGGATTTTCACCGCCCCACTTCCCCGGTCGGGCGGTGGATGGCAGCATCCCACCCGCTTGCCCGCCAACTGATACTACGTGAAATATCGCCTATTGTCCACAGCATGAGCCACCGGGCATGCAGTTCGCATTGCGACACATAATCCAGATATGTGAATGGATCCATTCACATATCTGACTGTGTAGTACAGTATGGGCTGCATGCCCATTAGCTCATACTGTGGACCAATGGGCGACAGCCCTACCGTACAGTATCAGTTGGTGGGCGGTGGAGCAGCAAGCGGGTGGGGAGCTGCTGCCCATCACTGACTGGGTGGAGCGGGGCGGTGGTGCTAGTGGGCGGGTGGGAGGAGGTACCGCTTAGTCCACCAGGGTTGGTTTGGTGTGGCATTATATTCTACTGACACCCGCGATCGGGCTGCGAGCAGTCCACTGAACCACCAGGGTTATTGAAAGATTATTTTATACTACACATGCCCGCGATCAGGCTGCGAGCGGTCCACTGGGCCACCAGGGATATTGGATGATTATCTTAGTCTACCTATGCCCATGATTGGACTGTGAGCAGTCCACTGGACCACCAGGGATATAGGATGATTTTAATATCTACATATGCCCATGATCGGGCTGCGAGCGGTCCACTGGACCACCAGGGATTTAGGGCTATTGTTTGTATATGTATGCCTGCGATCGGGCATAGGGGGCACCACCAGAAGGTGCAGCCGTAGCTCGGGTGGCCACCCACAGGTGGCAGCTGCCGTGTTGCACCCTGCAGTATGGCAGCTCACCTGTGGGTGGCCAGCTGTTGCTCCTTTTTTACTTGGCTCACCTGCGTGCAGCGCAAGTAGGGTTGCACATGCATGGGCTCAGCACATCCCAGGCTGAATATCGGGATGTGCAGAGTATGCATGGGCACACACCCCAACTGCACTGCATACATTACTGATGCACTCTATTGCATCGGGATTTGTGCCAGGCTCAATCCCCGTTTGAATATCGCGCCGGGGCGCATCAGTGGGTTGGGCATGGTGCAACAGTGTTGCGCTATGTGCAACCCTTCTGAACATCCCAGCCTATGTATCTCTGCAACCACACATCCGACCAAAACGAAACTTGCCACATCAAGAGACCTTTGGTCCCCAACGGTGCATGCAAACTTTCATATAAATCAATAAAACGGTAGCAAAGTTATTAAAGTGCAAAATTCGGGGTTTAACATAGAAGTGACTGTTGAACCCTAACTACAGAATGCTCATCCCTAGTGTTGGATACCCCCCTGCAGCTATTGTTTTATTGATACTGCTAACATTGGGGAACCCAATCCCTATGTCAGCATTACAAGCCCCCCCCCAGTGGTGTGGAATATTGAGGAGCCCACCCGCAGTGTCCCAAAATATTTATTTAATTTGATCCTGTAAAAAGAAAACAGTTCCCTGATGTCTTTTTTTAAACCTGAAAAAAATGAAAATGGTCCCTACTTGTTCCTGACGCTGCTCTCCCTCATCCTGACTCTCCCACTGTGCACCCACCACCCTACAACCCCATTACCCTATACTTACCACTGGAGGTGATATGCTGTCATCTTCTGTGGACTGAGACACATCTGCACTCTTTAAAGCTGAGCCATGAACTGAGGAATCAAGGTAAGTGCCGTATAATGTATTTCAATGGTATTTTGAACTTATGTTCTTAACTTTGCTATTTTTAGGCATTTTTTCACCAAATTTTCAACATGGCTTTTTTGGGCCCCACCTTATGTACACTGGCGCTTTCATTTTGTTAATCAGGCCTGGAAGGTGATTTCACAGTCATCGCATGAAATCACCTTTCGGGACCGAATAATGAAATTTTACCAGCATTATTCATGAGGTGGGGTCCCAAACAGGCCATGTTGAAAATTTGGTGTAAAAATTCCTAAACATGGCTGAGTTATGAGCAGTCATTGATATATTTCTAAACACACGCATAACTTTGGTAATTTTCAATATTTTTACTCAAAATTTTCAGCATAGCCATTCTTTCATACCTCCTCATGAACAGCATAGCTATCATTTTTCACATCCTGTCTGAAATGGGTTTTTGCACCTGTGGCGTGGAATGGCATTTTGGCATGGATTTGAAAATGTTCACCTATGGGATTTATAAGGTGGGGTCATAAGAAAACTATGTTTAAACTTTGGGGTGCAAATATGAAAAAATGCCAAAGTTATGACCATTCATTGCAATTTCGCTCTTAACTTTGGAAATTTTAAATATTTTGACCCTAGATTTTCAACATAGCCTTTTTATTACCCCACCTCATGTATGTCACAGCTGTCATTTTTCAAATCCTGCCCAAAATGTGTTTTCATACCTGTGGTGCGGAATGGCGTGGCAGTTGCACAGAATTGCGTTTTGGCAGGGATTCGAACATTTTCTGTACCAGGTACATGAGGTGGGGTAATAAGATGGGTTTGCTGACAGTTTGGTCGCTGTTGTCCTATAAATGGAAGTGCAGCTACATACATACATGCAACTACAGAGGGATGGGAGTGCAGGGTTAGAAAGACCCTGCGCTCCCACAGTAAAATAAGGACATTGTTATACAGTCTCAAAAAGTAAGGCAATAAGTTGCAAAAAACTGTGTTAATGCTCCAGTGTTTTATATATACAGTATATATATATTTTTTTATAGGGGCACATTAGTGACCCTATATAAGGGTTCAATGGCCACTTCTATGTTAAACCCAAAGTTTTGCACTTTAATACCTCTGCAACCATTTAACCAATTCATGAAAATTTCCATGGTACATCAGGGACCAAATATCTCTGGATTTGGAAAGTTGTGTTCCAGTCAGATCTGCGATTGTGGAGATACGGAATGTCAAAAATTGTGTAAATTAACATTTTGTGTAAATTCTTTGTCACACCATTTCTCAGAAATGGCTTGGAGGTTTTGTCTGTCATTTTTAGGATATATGGGGTTTGGGTCACAGATGTGCCTTTTGAAGGTTTGGTGAAAAACTATTAATCCATTCAAAAGTTATTAAAGTTTCCCATTATTTCCTATGGGAAAAATTAGATGTGCCATTCAAAAGTACTATCTTGTTGCCACGAAAGCAGTTTTTGCTTTTGCAAATGCGGAATATAGTGTCAAGATTCTGCCATCTTGTTTTCAGTTAGCAACTTGGAAAAACTTAAAAAACTTAAAAAGTACTGCTAGTTGCAAAACACCAACACTTGTGCTTACCTAACTGGGGCCTAAGGAACCAGATTCTGTGGTTACCCCAAAAATGCCCAGAAAGGTGTTTATTTTAAGTGTGTCATTTTTGCTTTCCCAAAGTGTGGCATGCCACAATTTTCAAAAGTTCTTTCATGAAACTATTGAGTTTTGCCACAAATTGCAGCACTGTTTCATGAAACACTGGGGGTTGTGCTGCAATTTGTGATACTATTCTTTTAAAAATGTCTGTGTCACTTCATTGCAAAGAAACAGTTTGCACTTATGGGCTAAAATTTTCATGGTAAGAAAAGCTTGTCCCACAGATGTGCCTTTTGGTGGTTTGGTGAGAAAATTTTCATGTGCTGCATAGTTATAACAATTTGAAGTTTTGTAATTTCCATAGGATACCATTGTAATAATCAGAGTCCCTTTCAGCAGCTATATCTCAAAAAAGCTTCAAAATATGGACTCGCTGTGACTCGCAACTTAGTACACCCTTAGGTATACTAAGCTGTTCTGCATGTTTCCAGGCCTAGTTTACAGCTGTAGGGGAAATTTTAATGAATGGCGCTAAGGTGACTGTGATACTGTGCCATACATCACAATGTGACATCTGTACTGTTTTGTCTACACATAAATGAGGGACACTTACAATATGCAGGCAAGGGAGGGAAAGGGAAAGGGAACATTGTTTAACCAGGAGTAGCACACTAAGCCAAAGCTTGTTTCCAGATGTGACCTGGGAGCACAAGGAAGTTAAATGACTTGCTCAGGATCACACAGTATGCATCTGTGGGATTCAAACTCAGGTCTCCAGATCTGCAGCTCAGAGCCTTAAACCACTGTGTTATATTGCTCCCACATGGACATACAGCATTATGGACTGATGACAGCTCAGGGAAATGAGGGTTAATTACAATCTCTCTACACTTATGAATAGATGGGAGCATAGGGCCCAGAGGGTCCTGCTCTCCCATAAACCACTAAAGCTATGGTTATACTTTCTCAAAAAGTAAAGAAACTGTGGTGAGCATTAGTGTTTGCAACCCAAAGGCACACCCCTCACGCCTGGTGCTGCATGCAGGGTAGGGGCGGGGTGTTAGGGTTGGAAGCTGTGGGTGGAGGTGGGGTCTTAAGTTTGGTAATCCTAAAATCTCATTTC
This sequence comes from Neoceratodus forsteri, assembly GCA_016271365.2. Lineage (NCBI taxonomy): Eukaryota > Metazoa > Chordata > Ceratodontiformes > Ceratodontidae > Neoceratodus > Neoceratodus forsteri. Next base: position 956,527,909 of record CM028130.1, on the reverse strand, counting down.
CCTGCCTTTGTTGCTGGAACCCTAATGGTCCATTAATGAAGGTTTGTGGGTTTTTTTCATAGAAATTCCCTACTTTTTGAGAAAGTATAATCATAAGGGACCCTAGTGGTGCATTAACAAAGTTGTTTGCATAGACGATATAGATAGGACTTCCAGTGACATCATGAATTAGGAGAGAGCACATTGAAATGGCTCCAAGATCTGCTGTACTAAAATTGCTAAAATCTCTGTCAACCTGCATAAACTTACATGCAGTTGGAACAAAAATTGATATCGGAATGGCTACTAAACAAAGTAAAAGTGGTATGGTGATGCTGATGGTAATACTAAAACAATTAATGCAGGAAGAAAACTGCCATGCAGCGTCAGGGCATAGGAATTCATAGCCCCACTCCCTGGTATCAAATAGTTCTCTAGACCAGGATGGAGAGCTGGATGACTATGGAGAGGTACTATCACCAACTGATGTCACCATAGGGAAAGTGATACCCACAGTACAAACCTTTGAATCTGCCTTAGTGGACCTTAAAATGCATCTCAAAATGCTCTACAAGAAAATCACCTTGACGCAAAAACAAGTGGGGATCTCACTGATGAACAAAGCATTCACTCAAGACTTTTGTTATATCTTCTTCAGAGAGACCGGGAACACCAAGCAAGAAGAGAGGATGCTGAAAACAGAGCTCACAGGAACAACTTCAAAGTCCATGCTGTCAGGGAGGGGGCTGAGGAGTCATTCCCCAATATGATTGCTTTCATCACGTACATATTAAAAGACATCCTACAAATGCCAGAGGATTTGAACTTAATGATCGAGAGAATGCACAGATCACTCGGCCCCCCACCAACTGATGTTAATCCTTGGCCATGCTCCATTATTGCTAAAATGCTGTACTTTCAGGTGAAAGAAACAATACAGACAACTGCATGGAAAAAAGGGAAGGATCTGATGAACAGTAAACCTATTTACTTTTATCAGGATATTTTTTCAATTCTACAGACTAAAAGGCAAATGAACAGGAACATTGTTCGGCAGCTGAGGGAGAAGAGGAACATAAAGGCACAGGCGCTCTTTCTGGCCAAATTAAAACTTTTTTTGGAGAAAGGGATTCAAGTATATGACACAGTGACAGTGGCAGCTCTGCAACTTCTCAAATGGGGCATCGATTGTCTGGACACAACCATGGAGAAATTGGATAGCCACTTGCAACAGGCAGCTTGGCAGAAGGTGGGACAAGGTAGAAAGAGACCAAGGCTGGAGGCAGAATTTCCCAGACATCTGAAACAGGACATTTAGCACTTAGTGACTATATCAGCAAGTGAGAAAGAGGGAGTTGTCTCAATTGATCCAGGGCAGAAAAAAGGAACAGCAGCAGAACATTTGATTTGGACTTTTCTTTATGACCTGATGGCGGTTATTGACCTCTCGTTGTTGGACGAGTCTTGCACTGATCCCGAGCAGTTGGTAGTGGCCTATAATGGGGACATATCTTCAGCTCTTGATCAGATTGCTCCTGTCTGTGTTCGCCCCCTTCCGCGTCACCCTGGAGCCCCGTGGTTTGATGGGGCTCTGAGAGAGTTGCGGAAATTGGGGCATAGGTTAGAGCATCGTTGGAGGAAGACCGCCACTGATGCTGACCACCTTATTTTGCTAGAGCATTATAAACTCTACCAAACATAAATTTCCCATAAGAAGGCAGAATTCCTGTCCAGGGAAATTTCTGTCGCATGGAATCGACTGGCTCAACTCTTCAGAACTGTTGACAGGCTGTGCAACCCAGCCTGTTGGCAGCTCTGTTGAGTTTTTACACAAACTGATTGTGATGAGATCGGTCGCTTCTTTGCAAACAAGGTCGACGACATCAGGAGGGAGTGCCACCAGGCTTCACTCTAAGGCGGTTGCTGTTGATCAGTGCTCTGTCGCAGAGCCCGGAGTTTCCTGGAGTACCTTTGACCTGCCAGATTTCATAGACATTATGAGGATTGTCCAGGAGATGCGTCCCACATGCTGTAGTTTAGACCCTGGCCCTACTTCCCTGATTTTGGGTTGTAGTGAGATCATTGGCCCGGTCTTAGCTCAGATTGTCCGGTGCTCTTTAGATATGGGTGAGTTCCCTAGCTCCCTGAAGGAGGGGGTGGTGATACCCCTTCTGAAAAAAGCTTCTTTAGACCGGGAGAACCTAGCAAACTACAGGCCTATTTCTAACCTCCCTTTTGTGGGGAAGGTTATTGAGAAAGTTGTGGCTGCTCAATTGGATAACCATTTAACCATCCATAATTTACATGAACCTCTCCAATCTGGTTTTTGCAAGAGGCATAGTACTGAGACTGCTCTGGTTCGGGTGCTCAATGATCTCCTGATGGCGAGAGATCGGAGACACCATTCTATCTTGGTTCTCCTAGATCTATCATCAGCTTTTGATACTGTGGATCATGGGGTTCTGCTCAAACACCTGAGGTTTATCTGTGGGCTGTCGGGTACAGTCCTCAGATGGTTTTCATCTTTCCTTGCTGGGAGAACGCAGAGGGTGGTCTCGGGTTTGTTTTCATCTGGGGCTTTCTCTCTGCCTTGTGGGGTACCTTAGGGTTTGGTGCTGTCCTCCATGTTATTTGCAGTATATATGCTACCCCTCGGAGACATTGTATGACAGTATGAGCTGAGGTTTCACTGCTATACTGATGATACCTAGCTGTACCTGTCTTTTGCACCCGACCAGGTTGGCGCTATCTCGGTACTGAACAACTGCCTCGCAGAAATCCAAGATTGGATGAATTCCAGTGGTCTAAAGTTGAACCCTGGAAAGACTGAGGTTTTGGTTGTGGACCTGGGTCATAGGGTAGAGGGATTGAGGACTGGGCTCCCTTCCGGCTTAGTTCTGGGGGAGGCACAGACTCTCACCTCTGAATGGGTGCGTAACCTGGGAGTGGAGCTTTATGTTGGTCTGACTCTTCGTCATCAGGTGTCGGCAGTCATCAAGCTAGCCTTTTTTATTCTTAGAAACATTGCCAGGATTAGGCATCTTGTTCCACCCAGTGACCTGCCTGTCCTGGTCCATGCCTTTGTGACATCGCACCTTGATTATTGCAACTCCCTTTATCTAGAGCTTCCTGGGGTTGATATATGCCACTTGCAGCTAGTGCAGAACGCGGCAGCATGTTTGTTGACTGGGGCATCGAGGAGATCTCACATCACCCCTGTGCTGCACGCTCTGCACTGGCTGCCAATACAGTGGTGGATCACCTTTAAAGTAGGTCTATTGACTTACAAAGCCCTACACGACAGGGTCCCAATTACTTGAAAGAACTCCTGGTTGCTTACACTCCTGTGCGACAGCTCCACTCGGCTGACAAGGGGTTGCTGGAGATTCTGAGGGTTAATTTGAAGTCATCTGGTGCACGTGTCTTTGGATTTGCGGTACCTACCCTCTGGAATCCTCTTCCCTGTCAGCTCCGGGAGTGCAGGATGGTGGGGAGTTTAAAGCAGGCACTAAAGACTTTTTTTATGGGGAAAGGCATTTCCAGTTTTATTGTGATTTTATATGACATGTATTTGTATATGTTTTATCTGAATTAATACTGTACAGTGCCTTGGAATTTTGAAAGGCGCTTTATTAAATACATTTTTTTATTATTATATTTCACTATGGTGAAATGATGGTTGGTAAAGGGCATGAAGAGAAAGCAGTAGAAGCAAGGAAGGAGGGAGAAGAGTACTGATAGGACAGAGCAATCAGAATTATAAGAGAAGATATGGGACAAGGGGGTTCATTGTAGGGTGAACGATTTAGGAATGGACAGAGGGAATCTTGGTGGAGGGGGAGTGCAGAAGGCCACCTCACAGCATGGTTAAAAGTTATGTAAAATGGTAGGGATCACTGAGAGCCTTCCTAGAAGAAAACAGACATCTGCCTAGAAAGTGCAAAGAGTGAAATGGGCAGAGAGGGGAGGGCAACCTTAGAGAAAGGGGTCAGCACTTAGATAAATCACACTGTAGAAAGCACTTTGGGGGGGTACGATAGTAAATTAGCGACCTAAGAGGAAAAGGGACCAGAGAAAGAGAGAAAGACAAATGAGGAATAAGAGCACAGACTGAGAAAATTAGGAGGAATGGTGGCAAAAGCTGAAATTAGATGTCCACATAGCTGAACAGATTTACAATCAGTTAGATTAAAACATAATCAGAAATGAGGTGAGGAGGAAGTGCCAAGAAACACAAATAATAGGAAACAGATGGGGGAAGAAAGGAGAGTTAGGTCACAAGGATGATGGGTATCTGGGTCTGGTAAAAGTGAATGAGAGTGTGGGGGAGAGGGGAAGCGAGGGAATAAGACAAGAATTTAGGGGAAACTTGAGGGCAAGGACTTGAGATTTAACAACTGTACCTTTGGATAAAAGGATACCTGAAGGACATGAACGTATGTGGGGGATGGAGGGATAAGTCTGTGGGGGCTTAATGAATGCGAGAAAAGGCAGATTAAACTTAAGGAATGAAAACAAGTAGAGAGACACAAGGAACATGCAGGGTGAAATGTTAAAACCTGAACTCATGGATTGTTTCTCTCCCTTTAGCAGGACCCAGCCTGAATAGAAACCATGTTCGGAGCATGAAGGGATGAGGCAAAGTCTGTGACAAGCGATGATTCCAGAAGGGGTATGGTGCAACTTCTTTTCCCTTGCCCAGCTCCCACATTGTGGGGGAGGGGTGAGTGCAGAGTAAGTATGAATTGTTGGAGCCTAAGACGCAGGTCAACATATTCAGGCATCACAGGAGGAAGGGAGGGAAAGGGGTAGTAGCCAGTTTAACAGAGATATTGTGGATTAATGATTATCCTAACTTCTGAAGGAAGGAGGGGGTGGGAAAAGGGTGGGAAGAGGAGGAGAATAAAGACACAATCATTTGATGTACAAGACAGAGAGCAAAAAAAAAGGCAAAAAGTAGGACGTGGAGCAGGGGATATCCTGGAGCTGAACGAAGTCTGGCTTTTCTTGCAGCTTGTAGGGGGAAAATTGATTGCCTTTCTTAGTGAAGTGTCAAGCTCACCTGACCAACATGAGGTAGACTCAGTCTCTGTGGAGACCAGAGCAGAAAAAGAACCAAAACAAAGTTGGTTCACACAAATCCTCACAGTCACCTTGAAGCGGCAACATAGGGAGAGCATTTTTTCAGAATGCATATTGTAAGAATTGAAATGTGGAATACTGTAAATAGTTCAAGGAGGTGTTAACAGTTTAGTTAAAGTTGTAGTTCAGTTAAAGTTCAGTGACAGATCACCCGGTCAGAAGAACCACAATAAAATCAGGTTCCACATATCTTTAGTAGAAGAGCTCCCAGAACTGACAACACTTGAAAATGGGTAGCATCAAAATAATATCCTTGAATGTTGTTAAGGGCATCAATTCAGAGGTGAAAAGAACAAAAATACTGTCAGAATTTAAGAAACTTAGAAGCAACGTAGCACTGGTGCAAGAGACTCACCTATCAGAGCTAGAACATGGTAAACTGAAAAGGAGCTGGGTGGGAGAGATGTTTGCAGCATCACATCCTTCAGCCAAGAAAAACTGGATGGCAGTTTTGGTGAAAAAAGGCACATATTTGCAGGTTACTAAAATGGAAACGGACCAGAAGGGGAGGTGGGTGATACTTTCAGGCAGACTACACGAACAAAATATACATACAGTAAACCTACAGTATATGCACCAAAGAGTAATGCAGCGGAATTAATTAAGATTCTATTTCAAAAGACAGCTCAACTTGAGCAAGGGGTGGTGGTAGTGGGAGAGGACTTTAACTGCATATTAAACCCACAATATGATAGGTCATCCAAGAACAGCAGCACAAACAAAACAACCAGTGGAAGGTTGAGACAATGTATGGAGGAGCAGGAGCTCCTGAACACTTGGAAGGAACAACACAGAGGGAAAAAAGATTATACATTTTACTCCCACCCACACCAAGAGTACTCCAGAATTAATATGTTCCTCACTTATAAAACAGATATCCACAGAACAAGTTACAGTGACATACACAGAATGATTCTATCAGATCACACCCCCATTTCAATTACCCTAAAGACTCAACAAACACAAAAACACACATTATGGAGATTTAAAAACTCTTTATTAAATGACAAAGCATTTTAAGACAAAATCAAAAAAAATAATTTAAAAGGTACAGGAAACAAATGCCTGAGGGGAGGTGCAGGAGCAAGTGGTCTGGGGTGCAATGAAGGCAGTCTTAAGGGGGGCAGATCATCAGCTGGTCTTCCGCAAAAAGAGGTAATGGCAGGAGAGGCAGAAACATCTAGAAAAACAATTAAAAACATTAGAACAAGCTCACAAGGCCTCTCCCTCCCAAGACACATTTAAAGTCATAAAACAAACAAGACAGGAACTTCAGAAGCTTTTGACTAGGAAGGTAGAGAGGCAGCTGAGATACACAGCTCTCAGATATTACGAGACGGGGGGAGCGGCAGCATTGCTAGAATATAGACTGAGAAAACATGAGGCAGACAGAACAATAATTAAAATTAAGGATCACCCTAAATCATTGGATTATCAGACAGGCGCTAATCAAATAATAGCAGCAAAATTTGCAGAGTTCTATAAAACACTCTATAGAGAGGACAAAAATCCAGGAAGGAGGGGGATGAAATCCAGACAGTTACTGACTTCACTTAAATTATCCAAACTATCTGAAGAGGCAATAGCTGCTTTGGATGCCCCCACAAGGGATGGAGAAGTGTTTGGGACAATCAAAAATCTGAAATCGAACAGGTCCCTAGGCCTAGACGGTTTCAGCACTGATTTTTATAAAATATTTAACAAACAGCTTTCCCCTATCCTAGGCAAATTACTAAGACTTTGTCAGACAGAGGGTACTGGGTCACAGACTTGGAAAGAGGCCACCATTTCGGTACTAGCCAAGCCAGGGAAAGAGAGAATGTTGCGAATCATACAGGCCCATTTCCCTCTTGAATCAGGATTTAAACATTTTTTTCTAAAACTATGGCCACTAGACTGCAAAGAGTAATCCAGACACTCATTCACCCTGATCAAACCAGGTTTATACTGCATAAACACCTGCTGGATATCAGAAGAATGCTAAATATCCCAGAAGAGGGCAAACAATGTAAGGATTCCCAGATAGCAATTTTAATAGATGCTGAGAAAGCATTCAATCGGCTCAGCTGGACCTTTTTAACCAGCCCACTACACCACATGGGCTTTAGTGCAGATTTTGTTAAAGTAATACATTTACTTCATAACAACCCGGTGCCCAGAGTCAAGGCTAATGGTACTCTCTCAGGACCAGTCCCCATAGAAAGGGGAACCAGACAGGGATGCCCACTGTCCCTTTTACTCTTCGTGATTAGCATGGAACCATTTGTGGAGGCAGTGAGAGGAGGGAACATACAAAGAATAATGACTGGAGGGGTAGAAAGTAGAGTCTCAATGTATGCAGATGACATGGTAATTTATATGAAACACCCAAAAGAAAATATTGGAACGTTACTGGCACTGGTGAAAGAATAAGGTGAAATCTCAGGATTCAAAATGAACATAACAAAAACAGATATCATAAGGGTCAATAGGGACTTACATGGGGACCTGAGACAGAAGTTACCAGGTAGATGGAATCCAGTGGTGATTAGATATTTGGGGATACATATACCATGTCACATGAGTAAATTATAGTCAGCAAATTATGGTAAATTAAAAATAGAAATATTTACAGATATCAAACACTGGACCGTGCTTCCTCTGTCATTCAGCAACATGGTAGACTCAGTTAAAATGAATGTGTTAACAGTTTTGAATCAAGACTGAGTAAAATGTTTGCTAAAAAATAAAAATGAATGTGTTACCAAGATTATTATTTCTATACCAGTGTCTCCCAGTTCCCATACCAAACACAGAATGGAGAGAATTATAGGGGTATTGAATAGATTTATATGGGTGAAGCATAAACCCAGTGTGTTGTGGACTATAATCCAAAGACAGAAACAGACAGGAGGATTGGGGTGCTGAACTTCAAGACATACCATAGGGCAGCACAACTAATACCAGTATTGGACATATCTAATAACACACAAGACACAGTCTGGAAAGATATAGAGAACAACACAAATGTAGAAAAACACATGGACTCTCTTTTGTTGAGTATAGGATTAAGGATAGATCTGAATACACTCACAAACAGATGGACCAAACACACATTTAGCAACTGGCTTCAAATACAAAAACAGCTAAATATTAAGCAAACACAAATCCATTGGATACCATTGTGGAAAAACAATAAATTCCTACCAGCTCGGAATGACCTAGCCTTCAAACAGTGGACCAGAATAGGGTTACAGTTCATAAACTAGTTCAAGGTAGGAACAGTAGTCAAAACATTTAGACAATTGCAATCAGAGTTTGGAATCCCAAACAGAGATCACTTCAGGTACCTGCAGGCAAGATTGTGTATCCAAAGCTAAGGACAGAGGGAGAGAAAAACAGATGAACATCATATAGTGCATAAGATTAGGCTGCTCTCATTGACCCAGGTGGCACAGTGCCAGATCTCCCAGATATATGAAGGATTGAATAGGGAGACAGGGAAGCAGGGAATGGAAGGTAGCCACACCAGATGGGAAACTGAGATAAACACTTCTCTAGGAGAAGAGGAATGGTTGCAAATCTGGCAGGGAGTGCACAGGACAACAACATCAGGGAGCTGCAGAGAATTTAGATGGAAGCTGCTGATAAGGTTTTTTATAACCCCAGATAAATCCAAGCATATGGGTACATCCCTTACAGATAGATGCTGGAGGGATTGTGGGGGAAGAGAAACCCCAATACTCATATTCTGGACCTGTTAGGTTATACAGGAGTTCTGGTCGGTAATCAAGGATAAGATTAAAGAAAGTCTAGAGTCACCCCAAGACCTAACTGACATCAACATACTATGTGGATTATACCCACAGACAATGAAAGGGAAAGCAAAGCAATATATGTATAATATATTTATTGCTGTGGCCTTCAAATCTATCACACAAAGGTGGTTGACACCACACACCCCAGGCATAAATCATTGGTTGCAGAACTGCAAAAAAATTTAAACCATGGAGGAGACGTCGACGAGGTTAAATTTGGGTACAGACCAGTTCAACACGAGGTGGTTACCTTTTGCCCACCTAGTAGGAGACATAGAGGGTACACCAGTGATAGAACAACTGATATATGAGTAGGACGCAAAGATATGAAAGAACAAAGATGGAAGAGTATGAAAAGAGGAAAAGAAGGGGATTTGTCACATGCAAGTTCAGTTTTATGTAGTATTTACACAATGTATAGTATAATAGTAATAAAAACAAGGAAATGTAGAGGTTAAGATAGAAGAATATCGTCAAACACAAGGCCTAGATGCTAGAATTGCCAGGGATGAAGAATTGTACAGAGACAAGATAATGATCTGTAAGATACTGGTTGAATGTATATAGATCGAAGTAATGCCTTGTATAATGCTGTTTGAGATCAATAAAGAAGAGTTTACAAAAAAGAGATAGATAGACAGACAGATAGTAGATAGATAGATAGATAGATAGATAGATAGAAGGGTTTTCAACTTAATGCCATGAAAGGTGGGAAATGTGGCATTAGGGTTTCCAACCCTAACTCCCCACTCCCACCCCAAGCAGCAAAAGGACAAGACCACACAAGCAACCACAGACAGCCATCATCAGGCAAGACAAACAACATACAACTGTTTCCAGATGATACAAATGCAGTAGCACTGCCGTGCTACCTTCATGGATTTATATCTGTGAGGGGCCATGGGGGCCTGTACTTATGCAGACTGATGGTACCAAGGGGCTTGAAACTCTGTAGCTAGATGTACTCATGCATGCTGCATGAATTACCTCACCAGATAACACTATCTTCTACTGCATGATTTTTCTACATGCAGCTGTGTAACTGACAAACTGCTACCCCCTTGAAAAATGTCAAGATCAGCTGCAGAAACCTTGATATCCACATTGCAACAGTACTTCCACCTGTGTAACTGAAATTCTGGAGCTATAAGTTGGTGTGTATGTCTTACACCTGTGGCTAAAGATGGGCAGGTCCCTCAGGGAAATGCACATCAGCACACAGAAGCACTGTTGCAATTTTGGTATCATGAATTTTGTGGTGCCTGTGCTTCTGCAATGAGAGGCCAGGGTGTATATCTTATACCTGCGGCTACAAAAGCACAGGCCCATCAAATGTGTGTATGTATGTCTTACACTGTCCATGAGTTCTTGACACTACAGAATGGGGTCTGCAGTTCTGCAGACAAAAGAACGCTTGTAATTTGTGCACTGTGGATTTGTATCTGGCTGCAGGGGTCTGTGCTTCTGAACACAGAAGCAGTGTTGTGATTATAGTATTGTGGATTGCTATCTGCAGCGACACGTGTGTATGTCTTGCTGCAGATGCAAGTCCATAAAGGCAGTACATCAGTGCTACTGCATTTGTGTCATCTGGAAACAGTTGTATGTTGTTTGTCTTGCCTGATGATAGCTGGCTGTGGTTGCTTGAGTGGTCTTGTTCTTTTATTGCTTGGGGGGTGGGGTGGGGAGTTAGGGTTAGAAACCCTAACGCCACATTTCCCAACTTTTGTGGCATTAAGTTGAACCCTAACTGGTGCATTAATGCAATTTTTTCAAATAATTTATTTTCAAGATAGTGAAATCGTATCCTCATTCACATAGGTCTCTTTGGGACTTGTGTGAACAGATGCAGATGCACAGGGCCCTCTAGACCTTGTGCAGAGGGAGTACTCCATCAGCTTACATAAGTGCAGGGCCTAAGTGCAGGACCTTTATGCAGTGACAGATGTCAAGAATGTATGGAGCTGTCTGGTTGGCACCATGTCTCAGACAAGAGCTAACCATAACCACAAGCACAGAATAGCAAATACAGCAACCCCCAACCAACAGGCTACAATTTGGGAGGCAGTGTGGAGCAGGGTGTAGAACCCAGCACAGAATACCCCAGGTTATAATTTTATTCCTGTTATTTCCTCAAAGGTTCTGAGCAAGTTGCTTGATCTTCATGGGTTTCAGCCTCACAACAAAATAAAGAACCAGGATCCCATGGAAAATTGTTGGGCTGGAAATAGACTGCCTGAGCCAATTCTCTGTTTTTACAGAGATAGAGGTTCTTTCTGGACTGATGGTTTTAAAGAGCTAGTGTACTGCCTAAAACAAATATAAGATTTTAAAAGCAGCCGAATATTACCTTTTATAGCTGAGGTACTTTTTCTTTTCCCATTGTTTAATTAGAAGATTGTTTACCTGATGTTAGTAGGAGTGATGTGTGGTACAGCTCTTAGCCTGGCAGGTGACATATCTTGCTCTACTGTCCCACACTACATCATCAGCATTATGACCTCAGTGACTCTGACATCACTGCTACTTAGAAACTGCAAGTGAGTGAGTGCCAAGTCATTCACCTGTGATATCACTGTCAGTGATATCACAATGCTGATGATGTAGTATGGGGCAATAGAGTTAGATATGTCAGCTGCAAGCTAAGAGGTGTTCCACACATACAGCACAATATTATCACGTAGAAGACTTTCTGATGAGCAAACAGAAAAAAGAAAAATACTTCAGAAATAAAACGTTGCAACTGATTACTACTTACAATTTGTATTATTTTCCTACCTGCCGGTTTTAGCTCCGCTAGCTCTTTAATATAATCCAGAGCTAGGCAGGGTTTTTAAGGAGCAAGTTTACTCCCTCATTTATTACATTGAACTCTGAGGTAATAATTTGTGAGGATGGGTCATACTTACTCTAATTCAAAATAATTGAAAGCTGCCCTGATAAACCCTTGGCAGCTGTTTTAAAAGCCCAGCAATCACAGACTGGTTTTAGAAGCATAGCTTTATAATTAGCAGACAATATAAGCACTTGAAATATGTATGGTTGGGACCGTCTTAATCTTTCTCTAACAAGCCGAAGATTAAAGATGATCCCCGCTGTACTTATAATTTCACATTCTGATATTGTTTACAAACTATAAAACTCAAGTGTAATGCAATGGTATTGAAATATTTACAAATAATCTCTAAACATGAATGCCAGTCCAAGTTTGGCTGGTAGTGCAGACTAGAGGTTAGAGTAATGAACTGTGAATGAGCTTGGTACATTCAGCAGATCTGGGTTTGATTCCCACAACCACCAGTGGCAGACTGCGTGACTCTGAGCAAGTCACTTAACCACCCCAGTGCTCCCGGCCCACCCCTGAAAACAGGCACTTGTACCTAGTGGACCTTATCCTGTTACCAAAAGAATAAAAAAAAGTTATTTGTAACATGCTGGAACTGAGCAGAAATTTATTGTTATCTGAAATATATGCTGGTTATTAATAACAATTGATTGCCTTATTGGTAGTAATGTGTGTTTGTCCATTTTAGGAGAAAAAAAGTCTGCAGAGCCTGAAATAGCCTTTCAGCATAAACCTGCTTGCCTGAATATTGTAATTTCAGTAATTATGCATATTTAAATTACACCCTAATTACATTAGCATCAAATCTTTCTTAATCAAAATCAAATGAGGTAGTGAAGGCAAATTAATCAATGACAACATAAATATGGTCCTTAGTAGATATTAAGTTTAATATTCTTATTGAGAATTTTGCTGAAAGCTATGTGTTGCTTTTGTAACAAAAAAGTGGGCAACTCTCACAAATAAAGTGGTTAAGTTAATCCAGAATTTGTTAATTATCTTATATTAAATGACAGCAATGCAATGAATGATTGTGTTCTGTTACAAAACTCAAAATGTCCTGCTTCCAAATCTTATTTTGAAACAAATGCACTGTGCATCACAAAGCTAAGTATTACTGTTTGTGTCGACATTGCTGCACATTTTGGGTGCATGCTATATAGAACTGCAGCCTTTCCAGTGCATAATGGGCTGGCAACTAAAAGTAATTAAACAATGAGAAATGTGCCATGCACATTGACTCAGAAGTAGAATTCTGTGAACTACTGGCCACACAAGAAGATGCAGAAAGCAATGCACCTAGGAAACAAAAACCTAGGGGAAGAGTACACAATGGAGGGGGTACTAACAACAATAAAAATGGAAAGGGACCTGTGGGTAGTCATATCAGATGACCTAAAGGTAAGCAAGCAAGTGAGAAGGCAGTAAGGAGTGCTGGGGGATACCGGGATGTATAGGAAGAGGCATCACCAGTAGGAAACAGGAAGTTGTTATCCCTCTGTACAGGCAGTTGCTAAGACCTCATCTGGAGTACTGCGTGCAGTTATGGAGACCCCATCTCTGCAAGAACATAGACAGGATGGAGGCAGTCTAGAAGAGGGCAACTAAAATGGTGCAGGGTCTGCACCAGAAGCCATATGAAGAGAGACTAAAGGAGCTTAATATGTATACCTTTGAGGAAAGGAGGGAGAAGGGGGACATGATAGAAACTTTCAAGTACCTCAACAAAGTCCAGGAGGGTAGCATCTTTCAGAAAAAGAGATGTGTAAGAACAAGGGGGCACAATTTGAAGATAGAGGGGGATGGCTCAAGGGCAACGTGAGGAAGTATTTTTTCATGGAGAGGGTGGAGAACGAATGGAACAGCCTTCCTGAGAGGTAATAGGGTCAAAAACAGTGGGAGAATTCAAGAATGCATGGGACAGACATAAGGCAATTCTAGTGGGGGGGTAGGAAGAAGTAGGCTGGTGGTTAACTAGGATCTGCAGTTTTTTCAATAGGTAGGGAAACCGGTAGACTGAGTGGGCCAAGCAGTCCTTATCTGCCATCAAAATCTATGTTTCTAAAACAGATCCCACAGAAGCAATCTGCACCTATATGGGATGCCCAAGAACTCTGATGGACTCGACATGGGAGCCTTCTTGGATTCATTCTTTAGGACTGCCTTGGAGCTGAGCCTGGAGCTCCTGATTGACATAGAAAGGGCCCACTGGGCACTTGGGCCAAATATCCCCTGTGCAGACTCTCGCCCAAGATCTATAATAATAAAATTCCTTAATTATACAGTCAAGGAAAAAATCCTACAAACTGCCTGGTGAAAAAAGAAGGTATTCCATAAGCAGACAAGGATCCTTTTTGATAATGACTATGTTTTCAGGAGGGATGATTTTGTCAAAATGGGAGCGTGCCTCAGAAAAGCACTAGAAAACAGGCAAGAAGGTGTGGTGGAGCAACAATGGAAAAACATCAAAACCGCCATCACAGAGGCAGCAAGCCTTTGTGTGAATAAAATAAACAAATCAAAACAATAGAAAAAACCACTATGATTCTCAAAAGAAGGGGCGGGGAAAGTTAGGGAGAAAAAGATAGCATTCAGGAAGTATAAGGAAACACAGAAGGAGCAGGACAGAGAACTGTACCAATTAAAGCAGAAGGAAGTGGGGAAGGCAGTCAGAATAGCAAAGGCCCAAACCAAGGAAAAGATAGCCAACTCAGTTAAGAAGGGGTATAAAACCTTTTATAGGTACATTAGGGAGCAAAGAAAGACTAAGGCAGGGATATTGAAGCTGAGTAAAGAGGAAGGTGGTTGGGCAGAGAGCGACAGTGAAAAAGCAGGGATACTGAACGCATACTTCTGCTCAGTATTCACAATGGAAGAGCAGGGGGAGATACCTAATCCAGTCAATAGAAGCACTCTGAATAGGGGGGTTGATATTAGTCCTTTCACAGAAGAAAGGGTTCTAAAGGAACTCTTAAAACTGAAGGTGGATAAATTAATGGGGCCTGATGGGATTCACCCTAGAATTCTAAAAGAACTAAGGGTGGAACTACTAACACCACAGACTACCTTTTTTAATAAATCATGGGAGGATGGTGTGGTACCTAAGGACTGGAGGAGGGCAGATGTGAGTCCCCTTCACAGAAGTGGAAGCAAGACAGAGACAGGAAACTACAGACCTGTCAGTTTGATCTCAGTGGTAGGGAAAATGATGTAATCACTTCTGAAAGAAAGTACTGTTGAGTACCTAGAGGCCAGTTAGGACCAGGACCCAAGGCAGCATGGATTCACAGCAGGAAGGTCATGTCAGATAAATATAATTGATTTCTTTGACTGGGTGACCAAAGTATTAGACCAGGGAGGGGATGTGGACATGGCCTACCTAGACTTTAGCAAAGCTTTTGACACAGTCCCGCACAAAAGATTAATAAACAAATTAGCCAGCCTGGGAGTGGGTCTCAGGGTGGTAGCCTGGGTAAAACAATGCCTGGACAACAGAACACAGATGGTAATAGTAAATGGAGTCCACAGTGAAGAAAGGGGGGTTACTAGTAGGGTATTGAAGGGTTCAGTACTGGGGATGGTCCTTTTTAATGTCTTTATAAGTGACATTGCAGAGGGACTGGAAGGAAAAGTATGCTTCTTTGCAAATGACACAAAGATCTGAAACAGGGTCGACACACAAGGTGGGGTGGAAAGGATGAAAAGGGACTTGGCAAGGTTGGAGGAATGGTCAAATGTATGGCAGCTTAGATTCAATGCAAAGAAGTGCAAAGTAATGCACCTGGGAAACAAAAACCCAGGGGAAGAGTACACAATGGGGGGTGAGATACTGACAACAAAAATGGAAAGGAACCTGGGGGTAGTCATATCAGATGACCTAAAGGTGGGCCAGCAATGTGAAAAGGCAGTAAGAAGGGAAGGGGGGATACTGGGATGCATAGGGAGAGGCATCACCAGTAGAAAACAGGAAGTTGTTGGCTCTCTATATAGACAGTTGGTAAGACCACATCTGGAGTACTGTATACGGTTCTGGAGACCCCATCTCTGCAAAGACATAGACAGGGTGGAGGCTGTCCAGAGGAGGGCAACCAAAATGGTGCAGAGTCTGCACCAGAAGACATACGAAGAGAGACTAAAGGAGCTTAAGATGTTCAGCTTCGAGGAAAGGAGGGAGAGGGGGGACATGATAGAAACTTTCAAATACCTCAAGGGATTCAACAAAGTCCAAGACGGTAGAATCTTTCAGAAAAAGAGATGTGCAAGAACAAGGGGGCACAATTAGAAGATAGAGGGGGGATGGCTCACAGGTAATGTGAGGAAGTATTTCTTCACAAAGAGGATTGTAGATGCATGGAACAGCCTTCCTGAGGAGGTCATAGAGTCAAAAACAGTGGGGAAATTCAAGAATGCATGGGACAGACATAAGGCAATTCTAGTGGGGGGTAGGAGGAAGTAGGCTGTTGGTTAACTAGGATCTGCAGCTTATCCATTAGGTAGGGAAATGGGCAGACTAGGTGGGCCAAGCAGTCCTTATCTGCCATCAGGTTCTATATTTCTATGTTTAACCTGAAACAACAAAACAAAGAAGGGCTTACATTCCTTTGCTCAGCCTCTCCAACAACATGACTTGGAGTTCAAAACTCCTTATCCAGCCTGCCTAGTCATATAATTTACAGAAGGTCCAGAAGAATATCACGTGGCTGAAGAAGCGATCACTGATTTGCAGTCCAGAGGCATACTGAATCCAGCCCCCAACCCCAGCACCAGACAACACACAAAAGTCCAACAGTATACCAAGATGGCAGCAGGCACAATCCAAATCAAAACGCTGCCAGCAAAGAGAGAAACAATTGCTTCAATCGTAACCCACCTGCAGACTTTTCAAAGGGATTGAGTAGCCACTTGAGAGAAAAGATGGTTTTCTGGACCTTTTCTTCTCTAGCCTGAACTTTTGGTAATGCTAGATTGCAACCAGCTGTCACTGGGGAAGTAGGTGGACCGGATTGTGTGTGTGAGTGTATGGGATTGGGTGTGTATATGGGACACTCTATCGACTACAAACCACAGAGCTAATTTAGTTTGTGTGAATGGTAGAGGTGTCACCACTTTGCCAAATCCTGCTATATTAATAGTAGCCCAGACAAGCCTGACTAAGTTAGGCAATAAGACTGACATGACAAGTTCCATGTCTCGTGGTGAGCTGCAGTTTGGAAGGCCAAAGGGGTTGTGTCTCTCTTGATATACCCCCCTGACAAGTTTACAGCTTCCAGACAGAATTCGGACTATGGGCAGGGAAACAGACTGTTTTCATAAATTTCATCACCATGGGCAGGTTCTCCTTTACAAAGATACAGATACAAGAAGTTGCCTTGCAGGGTAGGGGCACTCTACGCTCTCTCTTTCCCTGAATGCAGGGCCAGGTTCCATTGGCATGAAAAGCAGCAAGCTCCCTGTCTGGTAATGATAAAAAAGTTATTTAGTTTCAGCATCTTCCTCTCAACTGGAAAGTTTCAGAGTCTTGAATTAATGGTGGGATTTCAAATAATATTTGACTTGATGGGTGGGTCGGGGGACTAGGGAAAGGATAAAACAATCTGGGAAAATACATAATAATAGACCGCAAGAGCTAACCTAATGGCTACTCGGGGAAGGGGAAGTAGCTTTCTGGAATATTAATACAGCATTTGGAATAATGGATCAGCATTGAGACCCATGGACTACTGTAGGTAAGGTGGAGGAGCCTTGTGCCTATGCAGACCAACATAATAAAGACCCATCTTCTACACCTAAGCAAAATCTTTTTGGAGCACATTGCTGACCAAATGATACTATGCAATAGCGATGACAGCCGCAGTGAGCATCCAGCTTAGGTTTGCTGCTCGTTGGCTCCAGGGGCGTTAGGTGAAGCCATAATAGACTGAATGCTGTTTTTTCTTCTTCTTTAATTTTCTGCACTTCCAACATGTTTATAAAAAATATATACAGTAGTAATGTAGTAATAACACTAGAGAACTAAGTATGCAGTTGAATATGTGAAGGTTAAAGTGGGTGGGTAACTCAGGATGGGTTCTGATAGAACCAGTGAGGTGCCTCTTAGAAATCAGCAACATTAATGAAAATTACTGTTATCCAAAAGTAGGTTATAGATGATTAATGTTTTACTTAAGGGTCAATGTCTGATTCTCAGCCAGCTGAATGTCTGACAGAATAATTATGCTATCTAGACCAGTAATATCCTAAAAGCTGAGACATGGATGTAGATATCGCTACAGGCTACATAAACAGAAGTGTAGCTTAAGTTGACAATGAGGGATGTACCCCTAATGATCCCCTATGAGGGAGAATGAGATAAAGTAAATTATCTGCACCCCCACCTCATGGCATATTTGAATACCTAAGAACATATAATAAATGGGGATTAGGTTACTGATAACTTATTCATAAGGGCCCCCCTCCCCCCGTAAAAGGTAAAGGTTGGAGATAGCGTCGTTGCTCATACAGGGATTCTGACATACTTAAAGGATAGCTGACTCCTTGCTGAAGGATTCTGAAGAGGTTTGAGGAGGGTTTCTGCCTTTTTTACTCTCAGGCTTTCTAAACATTTCAAATTCTGCTACTGGGTCGGGCCTGAGTGGAATCGTATAGGTTGGAATGGCTCATTTACAGCAAGGTTCTTTGGGATTACTGGTTATTGTTGGTCTCCCTTACCAGTGACTCTGAGGCACATGGCATTAATGTGATTTATCAGGTGTTAAATAAAAAATGAAGCTAGAGACAATAGGCCATGGTATAGGCAAGGTTCTGAGATGAGACTAGTCACGTGGGGTGTTTCTTTTGGTCCTGGAGCACATCTGAGACTGAGGGAACTCAACGGGGCCCCCTTTAAACCTGGCAGCTCCTCCTGGAGAGGCTAACTACTAAACCCCACCACATAAACTGAAAGGCAAAGTTGGAGTTTAAAAGGGAAAAAATACTGCTAATCAATGCATATCGTGGATATGTATGTTTGTCATAGCAAGGCCCAGCATATGAATAAGGACAGCCCAAAAGTTGGATAACATAGTGGTTTCCTCCAGATAAGGTATTAGTTTCTCAGAGTTAACAATCAGAATGCTTACAAATATGATAACTTCTAGCTCTGTGAAGCAGTCAAACAAATGTATATCTGTCAAGGTTGGTACTAAGTGATTCGGCCTCATTCAAAAATGAATCAAAAATACATTTAAAGGGGATAGAATAAATTAAGGATTAATAAAAGGAGAAACTAACCTCTATTGAGTGGTATAGGAGCAAAACAGGAATGTGAATACTAGATGACCTCGGGGGGGGAGCAGTTGTACTACCCTGAAACTTTCAAATCTGGTGGTGTAATGTTTTCATTCCCCTTTCTCCCTTTTTACTTTCTTTCCTTATGCAGGGACATGGGGGAACGTATAGCTCAATGGACCTGCATCACTCAAATTTGGGACACAACTGTCCTAAAGGAGGGCAGGGAGTTTTACTCCTGTTTAACTCCTCCTGCCCAGCAACTTCCTTTGGGTTAAGGGGGAATTTCCCTGGGCACAGTGGGCAAAAAAATTTTCTGGCCCAACCAATGGAAGTTAATTTGTACATAGTTAAGTTAAATTTGAATATAGTTACTTGAAGGCAAAGTTTGGGCAAACCCCCGAAGGGACCCTGGGAAAGCTTAATTTGCTCAATTAGCCCTAGTTGGGCTAATTTATCCCATGCTGAATTCCTCTTTCCCGCTCTCAATTTTAAGCGAGTATATTATTCACACTTGAAGAAAAAAAAAGAGGCAGAAACAACTCAGAAGGCGGAAAAGCTTTAATGACAGAATCTTGCATACAAAGTACAAGATTAAAGAATTTTGATTGGGCTATTGATGGGAAGGACCTTGCCATTTGGCCACCTTGCCGCTTTGGCTCCCACTGGACAGGAGGTTGGAAGGAGAGGCTCCTCTGGATACTCCTTTTCTGGAGAAGTCTTTCTATCATAGGGACGGTCCTCTCTCTCCTCGCAGCTGACCCTTGACAACAGGATAACAGCAAAAGCCAAAAAATGTCATTAGTACCAGTCAAGATCTTTCTTCAGAACATAAATGGTTTGCACAGTCTCATAAAAGGGATGAAGATAATTCAATATTTCAAATGTCACACGGCAGATAAATATTTACTTCAAGAGACACACCTCTCCCACATGGAACATGTGAAGCTGGTATGAAGAGGCAAATGCAAAGTGTATGCTTCCTAACATCCCAGTGTCAGGAAGAGGGGGGAACAGCCATACTGGTTCCTAATTCAACCCCAGTAGAAGTGAAACAAACATACATGGACACACATGATCATTATACCATACGTTACAGAAGTCTGTACCAACAAGAGGTTACATTGGGAAGTGTTTATTTGCCTCCAAACACAAATACCTCGGTAGTGAGGATGTTCCTAAATAAATTTATGGATCATTTTGAAGGGCAATTGATATTAGGGGGTATTTTAATATGTTTTTTTTTCACAAGAATTGGACAACACATACCCTAAGGGCTGTAGGGCAAATCTGACCCAATATTATACAAAAACACATTTTAATCACTTGGGTATAATCGATAATTGGCATAGGCATTTCCCATCCCAGAAGGGCATATACTTTTCTTTCCAATCACCATTAATCTTACTCCTGAATAGATTACTTCTTCACTACATGTGAACATTTTAATAACATACAAGACTCCTCATATGGCTCATGAATATTATCTGAATACCATTTCTCTCCTTTTAAAATTACAACTGGGAAAAACAGAAAAACGAAAACATTCCTTGTGGAGAATGAATCTCTCCCTTCTAAAGGACAAGCAATTCTGCACCCTTATGTTAGAGCGAATTCCTGAAATAATACAAGAAAACCAGACACAACTAGTTTTCGCTTACATATTATGGGACACATTAAAGATGGCACTATGGGGTGAGATGATCTCTTACATCTCAAGGGAGAAAAAGGAGATGGAGAAAAGACACAACACCCTTATGGAAATGTTAACAACATATCAATTACTATACACAACAAAAGACCAGGTAGTAATGGACAGGATTAAGAAACGGTTACAAGAGCTGATGTACATGAATGTTCAACAAACTCTAGCCTTTTTAAAACAATCCACATATGAAGGAGGATCGAAGGGAACTAGAAATCTGGCCCGTAAGTTAAAAGCACACTGCAACAGTGCTGCTGCAGCATGCTTGTATTTTAAAAATACGTGACCTGACAGCAAAATAAATTGCACATGAAGACTCAAGAAAGCGTAGCGTCTTTTAAATGTATTATCAGTCACTGTACACAGCCTCCCCAGCCCTGAACAAGGTGCTCTTAACTCCCTTTTTTATAAACTAAATCTCCCACTGCTTTCAAAAACACAAAAGGCTTAATTAAAAGCTCTGGTATCACCCAAAGAAATAGAACATCAAATTAAGGTGGCTAAAACCTTAAAGTGTCTTGGTTCAGCCGGCCCAGTGGTGCAGAGGGCTGAGGCACTGGACGCCTTGCCTCACGTCATGCCGGTGATTCGGGTTTGGGAATGACCTTGGGTCATTAGGGAGCCAGCACAGTAGGGGGGGAGGAGCAGGATTGAGCAGCTGAAAGGCGGCTCTCCTCTCCCGGGGAGGCTGCTCACCCTCCCATAGTTCTGCTCCCATTGGGTGGAGGTCCAATGGGTAGTGTAGGCGGGAGGGGGGAGCAGGCAATTGCCAGGGGTAGGGTGGAAGGGGCTGAGCCAGTGCCCAGAGTGCATGTGCACCTCCATGCACACACACTGCCGAGATTGCCGGGTCCTGGAACAGGGAGAAAATTGGGCAAAAATACCAAAAATTACATATAGGAAAAAAAAAAGTGTCCTGGTCCAGATGGTTTAACAACCAAATTGTACAACAAATTTACAGAACCATTGATACCATTATTACAGCAGAAATACAAAGCAGTAGCAGAGGGACAGCCCCCCCCCTTTCGTGGGAATATGCCATAATAGCGGCTATACCAAAACCAAATGAAGTTCCCACTTGCCCATCTTCATATCACCCTATGTCTGTATTGAATGCAGATTATAAAATTTACATAGCCATATGGGCTAGAAAGCTGGAGAATGTACTTCCAAACCTGATCCACCCGTATCAGTTGGGATTCATATGCCAGCACCACACCATAGGCAACATAAGATGTGCTCTGCTTTTAGTGGAGAAGGTCCAATCTAGGCAGATTCCAGGACCCTTTCTGAGTCTGAATGCGGAGAAAGCTTTTGACAGAGTGTTCTGGGAATTCCTCTGGGGCACTCTGTCAGCCTTCGGCTTCACAGAACAAACCTGAGTGTGGCTGCATAATCTGTATGCCTCATCAAAGGCATATCTGAAGATAAACAGGGCACTATCATCTCCAATTATATTGCAACGTGGCAATCATCGAGGTTTCCCATTATCCCCATTACTTTTTGCACTTTACATAGAGCCTTTGGCTCAGGCAATATGAAAAGGGGGAAAGGGGAAACATTTTTAAACAGGAAAGGCACACTAAACTGGAGCTTGTTTCCAGGTGTGACCTGGGAGCACAAGGAAGTTAAGTGACTTGCTCAGGGTCACACAGTATACAAGTGGTAGCTGATGGGATTCAAACCTAGGTCACCAGGTTTGCAGATTAGTGCCTTTAACCACTATGCTATACTACCTCCAATGGAGGTCAATGTAGTGGAAATCCAGCTTGGACAACAGAAATATAAAGTTCTGCTATACGCTGCTGATGTCTTGCTTACACTTCTAGAACCTGAGCGATCTATGCCAGTGATATGGCAAATCATTAACACTTTGGGGCAATTGGCATAATTTAAGTTAAACCTTCATAAGACAGAGGTGCTTCTCAAATATCAACACTCCCCCTCTCTTGCATTGAAAAAGTCCCTACCATTGAAATGGCATAGCACAAAGCTGAACTATCTTGGCATAGATATACCAAAGGATTTGGAAAATTTAGAGTTACTAAATTATGAGCTGTTAATGCTAGTAATACAGGAAGACTTAAATAAATGGGGACTTCTAACACTTAATTTTTTGCATGTATAGAGATCATCCATGTGAATATCCTTCCCTAACCCTTACACTTATTTCCTACCCTCCTTCTGTTTCCAGCAATTTTCTACTTTTGGCCATGGAATAAAATAGTAACTAAGTTTATCTGGGCATGACAGTGTCCAAGAATATCTTTCTTGCTGCTTCAACTTCCTCTAGCATGGGGGGAATAAATTTACCTAACTTACTAAACTATGCCAGGATGGCACACCTGTGAATTATATTAACCTAGCTATCCCCCCATAATATTCCCCCTAGGAAAAATATTGAATTCTTGTTAAATGACCTGCATGATACAGGCCGCATCATTTTTGTTACATCCTTAAACACTCCACTGCCTGCACATTTTAAGGCCCTAACTAGAAATAATTTTTTGGTGTGGTACTTTCTTAAGAAACACCCAGCATTAAGTCAAATTTTCTATTTTTGTAGGGTCCTGGATACTGATGAGGACTTTCTCCCATCTCAGATGGATCTGGTCTTCTGCAGGTAGAGACAATTTGGACTAACATACATACATCAATTTCAGGACTCCAATGGGGTGATTCCCTTTGACACACTACAACACAATTTTGAAATAACAGGTAGAGAGTATTATCACTACCTTCAAGTCTGAACCTACAGTACTTGCTTCACTAGCAAAAATCCTATACAACACTTCCGGAGCAGCTCCCACTACTAATGGCAATGATCCAGGATACCCAGCAAGGTATTCTATGGGGCATCTGATTGGAAATATTTATAAGGGTTTGCAGCAGCTACTTGATGACATGATTCAGTTGGTCCTAGATAGCTGGAATAAAGAACTTAATACTGTACTAAGATTGAATAGGACCACTGTATTAAATTTTCCATTACAGCAATCAAAATTACCTCTTCCCAGTGGAAGGAATTTGCTTAGAAATGCAGATACAGATTTTTCTGCACCCTAGTGGTATTAGTTAAATATATGCCATTTACTTTTGGTAACTACTGGAGAAATTGTGGTACCAATCCAGCTGACAATGGACATGTGGGGCCAGATATTCAAATGGTTTGCGCCATGCGCAATAGGGTTGCGCCTGCACAAGTCCGAAATTGCTCCATTCTGCGATATTCAGCAGGAGGCAGTTGCACCACTGAAAACATGCTGAGCAACAGCGCAATGCAAATGAATGCATGCTGAACTGGAGGGGGAGGAACCATGCATAAACTGCACAGCCCGATATTCAGCCGGGCTGTGCAGAGTTGTGGAGGCGCAACCCCCAACCTGAGCCTGCACAACTTTGAGCCAAAAATAAAAGGATCAAGTCGAGGGCCACCCACAGGTGAGCTGCCACATTGCAGGGTGCAACACAGAAGCTGCCACCTGTGGCTGGCCCTCAACCCACTCCCTGTGCCCCCCCTGCAGCCCGATCGTGGGCAAAAGTGTAAAATATCCCCCCCCACTGGCCCGATAGCAGGCAACAGTAGAAAAGTCCCCCCTCCCCGACTGGCCCGATCGCGGGCATAGCTGAAATCCCCCACCAGCCTGATCGTGGCAGCAAAATGTTCCCCTCCCGAATGGATCCCTGGTGGTCCAGTAGACCGATAAGCCCGATCGCGAGCTGGAGATATTTAAACACACACCCCACCCCCAACATATCCCTGGTGGTCCAGTGGACCGATAAGCCCGATCACAGGCTGGAAATGTCTAAACCCCCAAGAACACATCCCTGGTGATCTAGTGTCCTCCCCACCGACCCACGAAGCCCCACCACCCCGCTCCCCCCCGCAGCCAGCGTGCGACAGCATCCCAACCACCTGCCACTCCGTCGCCCGCCGACTGACTGCCTGGTAGGGCTGCACACCCATTGGTGCAGAGCAAGAGCTAATGGACATGCAGCCCATACCGTACAAGACAGTCCAGATTTGTGAATGAATATTCATTCAACAATAGAAACAGCAGGCCGTCAGGTTTAGAGCTGGATTCAGAGAGAGCAGAGTGCTGTCCGTCAATAAAACATAGGCATAGAAAAATAAAGTTTGTAAAAGTGGCCAGCCCAGTGGAATGGAGGGCAGAAGCACCCATGCCTCACCTGCCATCACACCAGTGACCCAAGGTCAGGAATTATCCTTGGCCACTCAGGGGTTGGCCGGGGAGAGGAGGATCAAGTGTCCCAGTGGATGCTTTCCTCTTTTGTAGAGAGAGGGCAGACCGTGGCACCATAACACTGCCTCCTAGGTGACCATAGGTGGTTGTG
Organism: Neoceratodus forsteri; assembly: GCA_016271365.2. Lineage (NCBI taxonomy): Eukaryota > Metazoa > Chordata > Ceratodontiformes > Ceratodontidae > Neoceratodus > Neoceratodus forsteri. Next base: position 956,502,819 of record CM028130.1, on the reverse strand, counting down.
TGGCCGGACAGCAGTTCCAGGTGAGGGATGCTCCCTGGCGGGAGACATAAGCACGTCTTCTGATGTGTACATGTCAGACTGCCACTTCTACAGAACATCCATGGATCAGGGAAAAAGAACAATTGAAAACACTGCTGGCTGCAGGATGCCACCCCACAGAACTCTGAAGACCTCATACCACCTCCTGGGCACCAGCAATGGATCTGACCATTTATTTATTTTATTTATTTATTTAAGTCTAGGATTATATAATACCTTTGAGCCGAGGCTCTTTCACAAAGGTTCCACGTCACAAGAACAGAATAATACAGTTTTTGAAATTACAGAGTTAGACCGTCATGACACCAAGTGGTTATAACAACTTGGTTACAAGTACAAATTACACGACATATTACAATAACAATAGGAGGTGTATTAAAACATAAGTGGGGGGGAAAGAGGGAGAAAGGGTGGTGTGAGTATAGCAGCCTAGAGGGCTTTGTCAGGTCATAGTATTTGAGTGTAAAGTTGAGCAAGGGAAAAATAGGCAATAAAGAAGCACTAGGATGGGTCAGCATGGGCAGCAGAGGGTAGGGGAGCTGCAGAAATGATGGGTGCTCAGCTAAGGCAATCACAGGTACTAGAAGCCACAAGGGATTTATGGAGCTTCTTTTTGAAGGTGCCCAGAGCTGGTGAGGCAGAGATGTCACTGGCAAGATTATTGAGCAAGCTGAGGGCCCTGTATGAAAAAGACCTTTGTCCTTGAGTAGTACGACAATGAGGGGGTTTGCAGTAGTTGTGGTTTTGAGCTCCTGGTGTTGCAGTTGTTTACTCTGGTCTTAAGAAAGGAGCAGACTTCTGGGGGGGCATTGCCCATCATTATTTTCTTGGCTGTAATGCAGGTTTGATACTGAAGTCGGTTGTTTAGTTGAAGCCACCCACTTTGAGAGCAGAGGTCGAAGGTATGGGTGAGACGGTGAGCTCCGGTGAAGAGATGACATGTTTTATTTAGGAAGGTGGCAATTTGTTTGAGTGTGGAGGCAGTGGCAGAGCTATAAACTACGAGTCCATAGTCAATAACACTCACAATGGAGCTTTGAACAGCAATAGACAATGCTTCAGAGGTTAGATGTTTTTGGTGATGGAACAGTAGGCCCAGCCTGGTGTTTTCCATCTTAGCGACATTATTGATATGGGCGGTATAGGACAGCTTGGATTCAAGGGTGATGCCAAGATATTTGAAAGTATCAACTTGATCAAGGGTGGCTCCTAGTTTGGTATTAACGGTGAGGTGGTACTGTTTATTTTTGTTTTGTGAACTGCTAAAAAGCATGGTCTTAGGTTTTTTCTGGTTTAGTAACAGCTTGTGTTGTAAGAGCCAGTTTTCAACTGATGTGAAACCCCGTCGGAGGTTTCCCTGCAGTTCTACAGGATCATGATGGGAGGCAAGGATAACTGTATTGTCTGCATAGAATATGATTTGTTCTGGACTTGAGTCTGGGTGTGTGTTCAGGAATAGGCTAAAGAGGAGGGGGCTAGGATTGACACTTGTGGAACAGTAGAGAGGACTGGTCTGGCATCCGAGAGTATTTCAGCTATTTTTACTCTTTGGGACCAGTTGCTTAGATAGCTATTGAACCAGTCAGCTGAATCGGATGAGAGTTTAGCCTTCCGTAGTTGGACAAGCAGGAGATGGTGGCTGATTGTATCAAAGGCCTTAGTTAGATCGATGAACACAGCCCCTGTTAGTTTACCATTGTCCAATGAGTGGTGAATGGCTCCAGTGAATTTGAGTAATGCTGTGGATGTGCTATGACCCTTTCCAAAGCCGTGTCATTGCTTGCAAAGGATGTTGTGTATGTCCAGGAATTCTGTGAGCTGGTCAGCCACAATACGTTCCAGGGCTTTAGAGAGAGGAGGTAGGATGGAGATTGGGTGGAAATTTTCATGGGCAGTTTTGACAACACTTTTGTATATAAGGGTCACAGTGGCCAGTTTCCATTTGTCCGGGAACTGGCTGAGGCTGAGGGAGAGGCTGAAGATCTTAGTCAGTGGTCTGAGTACTTCTTCAAGGGTGAGGGATAGAAGTTTGAGGTCAAGTGAGTCACTGCTGGATCTGGACTTGGTGATAGCTTTGGTAACATAGCTGCGGACCTGGTGCATCTTGACCAATTTAAAGTAGAAAGGAGGGCGGCTAGTGGGGGCAGAGGAGACTGAGGGCATTGAAGTGTCCTCTTTGTTAAAAAAATTGGGGGGAATGTACAGAACTAAGGTTAGTGAAAGCAGTATTGAAAGTATCTGCAATGATTTTCAGGCCAAGTGTGGTAACCCCATCTATGCAGAGCATGGATGGAGGAGATTTGGACTGCTTCCTGGTGACTTCTTTAATGTTGTTCCTGAAATCTCTTCCGTTTACCCAGGAATTTGCGAGAGCACTCTTGAAGTAGGCAGATTTCATTTGCCGGATGGCTTTGGTGCAGTCATTTCGAGAGCGTTTATAGTTAGAAGTGTCAGTTTGCCTCCCAGAGTTTCTAGCTAGTTCCCAAAGTTGATCCCTTTCTTTTAGACACCTTAGGAGGTCTCCTGTGAGACATAGGTTAGAGATGGCTTTTACTTTACACTTTTTGAGAGGTGTGAATTTGTTACAGGCTCCATTAAAGGTTTTGATAAAGTGGTCCATGGCGGTGTTTACATCTGTTGCATTGGAAATTGGTGACCAATCCAGTTGAAGAAGGTGGGTTTTGAGGTAATTTAGATGGCCACGGGGCAAGACCCTGCTGGTTATGGTTCTCGGGGGTGGCTTGCTGAATTTATCTGACCAGGTGCAACTGACAGGGGAGTGGTCACTGATTACGTCAGGGAGGACAGTGGTGTTGGAAATCTGGGTAGGGTGACTGGTAAGTATCCAATCCAGAAGGGTGCTGGTTCCCATTTTATAGTTTTTCCTGGTTGGGGAGTCAACCATCTGGGTGAGGTTTGCCACTGCTGTAGAATCCCTGTGAGCCACAGCCTCAACAGCAGGCCAGTTTATATTAAAGTCCCCAATAAGGATAGACTTAGTGTCTGGTGGGAGAGACCTGACAAAGTCCAGGGCTGCATTCAGGCCAGAGCATTGTTCTTTTGGAGGAATGTAGATTGTGATAACTGTAAGGGCTTTGTTATTAGCACCAAGGAGGATTTCTATAGGAAGAATCTGTGCAGCACTGGTTTGGGGAGCAGTGCTAATGTGGTGACCCACGATGGTATCCTTTAGGTATGCTACACAACCACCACGTCTTTTTGTCATTTGGTCAAGCAGAAAACATTGTATCCAAGGAGGGCTATGGCATGGTCCGGGACAGATGGAGCGGGCCAGGTTTCAACAATACCTAGGATGTCTGGACAGTGTTGGCTAGCAAAGGCCTGAAGGACATTGATTTTGTGTAGGAGACAGCAAATATTGAGTGACATGATAGAAAGGGCACCTGTGTGCTTTTTGAGGTTTGGTGCCTTAGTGGGTGTTGGGCCAGGATTAGGGTGAACTTTGCCAGATAATAGCAGAAGAAGAAGCACTAGCTTCATGGTACACAGGTGTAGTTTCCTAGTCATGCGCTTTTGCCTTCGAGTCTGGTGAGCACGATGCTCAATGATGTGAGTCAAGGGGTGATAGCAAAATTTAAGGGTAAGAGCAGTATGAGAGGAGAATGAGGGAAGCCAAAAACCATAGTTGGGAGAGGGTGGCTCCATATGGGAAGTCTGGTCCCAGTTCAGGAAACTAGATTCTTGATGTAGGGTACCTAGATGTTTATACATAGGAGCAAGTAGGTAATTGTTTGAGAGGGAGAGGAAGCAGGCACTAGGAGGTGTAGTAGAGGAGGAGGAGAATAAGGAAGAGGAGTAGGAGTACAGAATATTGTATGGTGCATGATTAGCTATCCAAGAGGATGGCGATGGAGAGATAGTGCAGTGATAGGAAAGGTGAAAAAGGAAGGGCAGGAGTGGTTAGTGTGTAGGAGAAAGAATGTGAGCTATACTGCAGAGGTGAACACTGAGATTCTGTGGGACTGAGATATCAGGACAGAGAGTGGGATGGTAGTAGGGGAGGACAAAGGAGGGGGAGGGCCTGTTATAGGTGCCCAATAGAAGATAAGTAGAGGGGAGGGACAAGAAAGGGGGCAGGGGAAAGGCCTATTTAATTAAGGTTGGAGGTGGGGGAGGGAGGGCAGGCATAAAATTTTGGCCGCAACCACTATCAGTCTATGGGCACAGCAGCCCCGGGTTGGAAGGCTTCAGCTGACCAATGTCTGCTCAGGAGAAATCAAAAGGGTCCAATCAGGGTGCACTGCAGTTGGCAGCAGCCAATGGTAGCAGCCCACAGCAGCCCTGATGTGTCCAAAGGTCTTACCAGGCTTTGCTCGTTGTCAGGGTGGCTAGGAGGCATGCAGCAGGTCAGCTGGGAGTGCCGAGTTGTGGCCGGACTAGCGGAGGGCTCGTAGCCTGAGAGTTGTAGGGGAATCTGGAGGGGAGCGAGAGAAATAGGGAAAAATTAGCAGTGGGAGGGAAACAAGGACAAAAGGAGGTGATGAGGGAGCTAAATCAGGGGTGGACCATGGCACCAGAAGGGTGCTTAGGGAACCCCTCAATGGCCTGGCTATAGGGGACAATCTGTGGAGCACTCCATTACCAAAAGTAAGTCCCAGGGATGTTGGGTGATGGGGTTGGGGGATCACGGAAGGGCCGATGGTGGGCCACCAGCAGAGGAGGAGGGAAAAAAAGCTTGTAAAACTGTAGCCAGTTAAAACCAACAGTGTTCAGTAATAAAATATACTGTCTAAGAATACTGAGGATATGGTACTGTACTTGTAACAGCATGGAAAAGCCAGTCCCTAACAGAGGCTGAGTGTGGCAGCAGTTCCAATACAGTAACATGTCATCAGATTAGTTGGGATTAACAAGGAGAGCAATTTACATTGTGTAATTAGCACCCACAGGTCATGTGGATTAACCAGATTTAAATGTAGTAGTAGTAGTAGTAGTTTATTGTTGTAACAAACAATATTGTCAATACAATTAAAACATCACCAAAGTCACATTCATTCATTGGCTATAAACATATACAATAATTTAAAAGCACAAAAATAGAAATATTATATGAATATACACTATTCATCTTTCACTATTATCATGTAGTTTTATAATCTAATATTGCTCTACATCATACTTGATAATTTCTTGTTGTTATTAACTCCATTGTCTATTTAAACACCTCTACAGAGCACCAGGTCAATTTTCTCTTACATAATACTGAGTCATTACCTGTTCCCCTCACTTTTTGTTAGATGTTTTTTTTCTTTCAATATAGCTTAAAAACTTTGTCAGGTTCTCCAATTGCCAAACATTTGTACTTTTAAGTAAACTATTCAACTGCAAATTTGGAGCCATATCCAAATTCCCCAATATAATTCCCCAAAAAAAACTGCCTCTCGTGTGCATATAATGGGCATAATATCAGAATGTGTAGCAGATTATGCTTCCCTAATTTACATTCGCAGAGGCCTTCTTTCAGCTTCGTAAATATGCCTCTCAATTTCTGTGAATCAAAGTATTCAAACCGAAATCTTGTTAAAGATTTCCTTCTTTTTGGATGCTTTAAAATTATTAAATAGGTTTCCAATGCAAAATTTATTTTTTTATTTTTGGCCAGCCAATTACAAATTTTCACTTGTCTGCTCATTTCCATCTCTAATTGGATGAATATATCTTAAATTCTTCTTTTCATATATTTCTATATATCTTTTCTAGAAAATATAAGGCTGTTAGTGAAACAATCCAGAAGGCCAAAAGTCTTTATAATTTTTTCTAGAGCATATAATCCTGTGCAAACAAACCCTCTATTTCTATAAACTAAGGGTTCTTCTTAGCATATTCTGGGGAGTCTCTCTTCCTTCATTCCATATACCTTTGTCCAGTAACTCGCTAGTCTCTGTACAATATTACACCTAACAGGCAACTGGCCCAGCTCTAATCTAGTCAGAACAGAAGATGCCCCCAATGGTAATCCCAGAATACGCTTATACGTCTTATTTAATATCACTTCCAGACCCTTCGATTCCCTCTCATCACGTCCCCAAATTTCTGCCCCATATAAAATTTGGCTTCTTAGTTTTGCATTTAGAGCCTTTAGGAATCCTTTAACAGACTGACCTGCATATTGATAAGCGATTTTTTCCACGATCGGCACAAACCTTTTCATTTTGTCTATTATGTAACTTCCATGCAGTTTACATTTTAGATTACTTGTAAGGCTTACACCCAAGTAGCAACAATTTTATACATTTTCTATAGTATTAGAATCATGTTTTAAACTCAAGTCTCTCCCTGTTTTTATTGGAGTTCTATTACAGACCATATATTTAGTTTTTGCATGACGTATCTCCAATGCCATTGCCTTACACTCATTCCCAAATTTACCCATACTTCTTTTTATTCCCAGATGACTTGTAGCTATTAAAACAACGTCATCTGCAAATGCCAAGTATGGACAACATCTTTCTCCTATTTTTGGCATGTGTAATTCCTTATCATACAATCTCATAAGAATTTTATTTAGATGCAGGTTGAACAATATAGGGGAGAGCACACACCCTTGCCTCAATCCCATATTTGTGCTAAATTTTTTTGTCTTATCTCCATCATTATTATATCTGATACGTGTCCAAATATCCATATGGAGTCTTTTTATCAAGTCGATAAAAGCCTGTTCCATCCCATATTCCTCCAACACTATCCACGGCATATATCTTTTAATTTTGTTGAAAGCTGCTCTCAGGTCCACAAACACAGAGTATAACTTTTGTTTTTTTATGTTAATATACTTATTGATTATATGGGATAGAAAAAAGCATTGGTCAACTGTTGAGTGGCCTACCATAAATCCTGCCTGGGCCTCATCTATTATTTTAAACTCTTTTATCCATAACATAATCCTTTTTTGTATTATCTTAGTAAAAATCTTTTGTGACTTGTCTAGCAGACTTATTGGTCTATAGTCTTTCAGGTTATTTTTATACCCCTTCTTGAAAATTGGTATTACTATATTTTCTTTCCACGTGTGAATTATTTCACCCATTTTGACTATATAATCAAACAACTTTTTCAATACTGGAATCCATAGATGTACATCACTTAATATGATGTCCATTGGTATACCATCTGGCCCAAGTGCTTTATGCCTTTTTTCTTCCATCAGAGCATTATAAAGTTCATATTCCAGTATTTGTTTTATAATAATCCATTTGCTCTCTTTCCTTGTTTGCTCATGTATAGAGGGATGAAAAAAAGTGATCTGTAATACTTTTCTTACTTATGGGGTTCAATATGACACTCTAGTTCCTCACGATAAGTACTGCAACCTCTTACCACCATTCTCCAAAAATGTTTCTGGTCTTTTTGTCTAACTGCCTCTTCTAGTTCTTTCCATAGCCTGGTTCTATATTTCTCTCTCTTGCTTAGCAGCAATAACCTATACTCTTTCCTAGCTTTAACTAGTTGTATCCTACGTTTTTGATAATTTGTTTTCCTAAATAATCTTGCAAGTCTATGAATTCCTTTTTTTATCATCTCTTTGCAATCTTTGTCATACCACTGACTTCCTCCTCTTTTTCTCACAAATGCAGCTTTATTTATTAATTGTGCTAGATGTTTCATAGCTTCCTCATATTTCCTAATGACATCTATCCCAATAAACAATAAACAATCTATTCAATTTCCCCAATTATCTCTAACATCTTTTCTCTTATACCACTTCCCATTATTAAATTATTTGAATTTAAATTATCAATCAAATCATATTGTATTCCTATTTTCATCCTAATTAACTATTTTCTGTCTTTAGATGGTTCTATCTTGCCTAATAAATCAAGCTTGATCTCTAGTGGGCTATGTTCACCCTCTGCCCTTCCACCCACTTGTAGGTCTCTTACTCGCATTATAGCATTTATAGTTATCCAACATAGAACTATTATTGATGACCCTCTTTTTCCCATATAAGTATATTCTCCTTTAATATCTCCTTTAGTCCTACCATTAATTATTGTAAAATTCCTTTGATGAAACTCTCTACATATTTCCTTCCCCCTAGCAGACATTTTCTTATCCTTCATTGATCTAATCTCCTTTATATCCTGTTTATTCATAGCTGAACATAGTTCTGTCATATCTTCTGGCATAATAATATGATGATCTACCCTAGCATTTAAATCTCCCACAACTACTATTCCACTATGCATTTTTTCTTTCTCCCAACTATCTATTATTTTAACCAGCAGAGTTGAAGTATTCATATTATTATATTTTGTATTTGTCGGTGGCAGATATACATTTAACAATAACCATATATCATCTTTGCTTTCAATTGTTACTCCCAAGACATAATCCGAATCTATAATAATTTCATCTATTCAAATTTCATTAGAGATCCTTATCCAAGTTACCAATCCCCCTATTAACCTCCCAAATCTTTTCTCCTTTTTGGCCTGTTTCCTAAATGACCTATATCCATTAAGATTTATCTCATCTGCACTCCAAATATCTTGGAGGCATATGATGTCAAAATCCATTACATATTTCTTGAATGTAGAATCAGCTATCTTGTCTCTAATTCCTGACACATTCCAGGAGATCATTTTCCCAGATCCAGCTTCTTTGACCTTCACTTTCTTAGCTTTTGCTTTATCTGCAACTTTATTACCCCTTAACCATCAATCAATATTTAAGTCTTGTAATACCTGGAAACGATTTTTCACCTGAATTGAATTTAACCAGTGATCTGTTTTGAACTTTAATATCTTAACTTCATCCAAGATGGATTCTCCCTTCATATTAATATCTATTTTATCAAGAATTTCTACTTTAGAGACGATTAACTCATAGTCCCGTCCATTATTTACCCACGTCAATTGTGCATTATCTTCCCATCTTACTACTTTTTTTATCTTATTATTCAAGTCACCCCATTTTAATATAGTCTGTAATAATTCAACCACTTTGCCCCTCACATTCCTTTTGTTTTCATTAAGAAAGTTATTTAAACCAAAAATGGAGATTAGGAAGTTTTGTTCTTCTTTGTCTTTATTCATTTTTTCGTAATAATCTGGAAATAACAACTTTATATTGACAATGCTTTCAACTATAAACCCTAAATTCAGACCTTTGGTTTTCAATAATGTTCAGGGCAAGATACTGATCAGATACTAATAAAATAATTTCTTTGTCTTTTAATGGTCAAATTACACTCATATGTTCCAACATTGAAAGTTGATGGTTTTGTTCTCGTAAAATTATTTGTAGGCAAGATTCCATATGAATCTCTAGTTGTTCCTCAGTCTGGTTTGGAATAATGCCTGCCTTATGAATAGGTAGCACATAATCGTTTTCTAATGTTCTTCTCAAAATTTTGCCCAAATTCATATTCTGCCTCTCTCTACTTGTCTCATCTTCCAACTCTCTTTGACTTTTTTCTAAGTGTCTAGATTCTTTCCCTTCTAGATCTTTTGCTGTTTCCACCACAGTCCCCATCTTTGGAACATTCTCCGTCTTTCCCTTTTCTTCTGTCTTATTATTCCCCTTCTTCTTTTTTTGGTTTTGATTTTTATCTGTACCTAAATCTCACTTTTTCCTTTCTTTTCTATTCTTTACTCTATTGTCCATATCTTGTGAGTCCTTAAAATTTAGTTTGGTAGTTCCCCCACTGCCCCCCCTTGCTTGCTTGTTTCCACTATCATAATTGATTTATCTTTTTTTCTGTTCAATAATAGGTCCTGTTATTGTTTCTTTTCTTTTATCCTTTTCCTTGTTTTTTTCTTGCTCTAATCCTTTTTTGCCATATGGTTTCATTACCTTTTCTCATTTCTCTTGCTATACTTTTTTCCCTCCATTCTTCCTGTGGTAACATAATAAGTTCAGATCCCTCCTCTAATGGGGTCTGTTCTAAATCCCTTCCTATTATGTCAACTATCTCATCTAACCTATCCTATTCTCATGATCTATACTTTTCCTAATATCTATCTTAGATCTTTTTTCCACATTCCCATACAAAAACTTAGATGGTTCCACCTCATTGTCCCACACATCACTTACCACTCCCTCTCTCAAGTTAAAATCTATTCCCCTGTTTTGTAGGATGAAAGTTCTATTTTCTAGACAAACCCCTTTTAAAAAACTTAAGTCTTGTTTAATTAGAGACAGCTGTTCATATATCAAAATATTAGCCTGCAGTGAGTCACACAGGGCCTTAAGTACTTCCTTCGACAGATTATTGAAAGTAAATTAATCCTTTATTATGGGACTCATAAACTGAGTCCCATTGCCTCCATCACAGCTCCAAACCTCTTTTTCATCCTTTACTAGTTCTTCATTAATTGATTCCTCATATTCAGTTTCTCTATTTTCATTAAGATCTTTCACCCCCACTTCTGTTTGAGTCATGCTTAGTCTGAGGTCTTTAATTTTCTGCTTGATCCTATTATTTGTTTCCCTAGTTTCTCTGATGTCCTCCACTGTTTTACTCACTTTTTTATTTATTATATCCAGAATATCTGTTCCACTTAAATCAATAAACGACTCCTTCTCTGATTTTTTTAGGGCAGAAAATGGGCTTTAATGACAACTGTTTCATGTTTTTCTTACTCTTAGTTATTGTTGGTGTTGATGTCATTTCTATACCCCCTCCCCCATTGCCATCCTTTCCATCTCTTTTATTCCATCTATTTCCACTTGCCTTTCTTTATCTCTAGTTTCTATTTTTCTAAAACTATTATTACCTCTTTTACCTCTTAATCCATTTGTTTTGAATACACTACTAACATTTCTTATTGTTTTAGTCGCTTCCATTCTTTTTTTTCCTGTTCTAGTTGTCGCTGGCATTCTAACAGGTTCACACTATCTGGGGAACCATTATAGCTCTCTTTTTTTCTATAGGCCAACACTAATTATGAGCCTATTGAATCCATTAACTTACAATAACACACTATCACCTTAACACAATTAACACAATCTGATACTAGTACTGCCCAATTAATGACTTGGTGCCATGAAGGTTTTCGGTTCTTATAACCATTTTATAAAATATCTTAAATATTCTTTTATATTGTTCGATAGTTGTAGTTTCTTTTTAATCATTTGTGGTACAATTATAAAATTCTTAAAAAGGAAATAAACACCAGGCAATAATTTCTACAAATTAATACTGAAGTTGTTCTTCCGAGAGGCACAAAACCTAAAAGTTCGACCAGTTTAGAAGTAAATGTTAAACCAGCCTATAATCCAAAGCAATGAGTGCAAACAGCAAGAGTAATCCTAGATGAATTCACTACAAGATGTACAAAATGTGCTTTTTCAGCAATAATCCCAAGGTGAAAAGAAATGAAAACCTCTATGACTTCTTTTAAGTCTTTATTCCTTTCTTCCTCTTGCTGAAATAAAGTTCTGTAGAACAAATCCCATGAAGATCGCAATAAAGGTTGAATGCTCATAGATACTCTCAAAATATTACTAGATTGATAGTCAACTTCAAGGGCTTTTCTGGACAAAATACACCTCCTGCAATTCCAGTCACACTTCTTGGTTTGCCTCTTTCTCCACACTTTATTTTCCCTGAGTACTACTATTAAAAAAGAACACACTAATAAAAATATCTAGAACCAATACATTCTTATTCTTTCATAGCAGATTATTACAACTATTTTAAAATTGTTCCCTCTTTATTGCTTTCTATTGCTACATAAATTGAGAAACCAAACCTTAAAACATAAAAAAAAATGAAATGACCAAGACACTTTATGTTCTAAAATCAATTTAACTTTCTTACTTTTTGTGATGGCAATGTCAGCAAACGTCATTTGTTAGCTTGAAAATTCAGGTGACAGCAATTCAAGCAAAAAAACTTTTAAAAGGTGAGATCTGGTAGTGCTTGGTCTACTCCTTCCTTTTCTCGAGCAACCATAAACTTAATACCAAGAATGCCAAGACAAGTGGCAATAATCGTCCATCCTTAAATGTTACTATCCATTGTAATCTTGGCGTATGCAGTCAAAATACTATAGAGCAGCTCAATACAACCACATTCCACAAAAGTTGCAAAGCTAATGATCTCTCAGCTCGCAGTCCTCACCAGGCTTTTATGCTCCGAGGTTACATGGGTGAATCAACGAATGGTTGCTCATTCACCTGTCCTGTCCTCTACTTCCTGGTCCTGTGAGTAGTGTGTTAAATCTTTTAAATGTTATCTTAAAAATAAAAATACAGAATTTCGAACACCATAAAGCCAAGCTGGAAAGCTGAAAGATGTCAATAATCAAAAAGGTGAACAATTCCCTTACAGTGCCAACTCAAAGTAAGTGCTAACAGTTTTAACCAAATTTGCCAAGAGTTTTTATTTTAAAAAATGTTATCTATTAAACTACTACTAAAAAGCTTATTAAACACATTTAGCTAGTGCTTATACACATAAATGCACTTAAATATATGTTTTTAAAGGACACCAGCAAAATTTAAAAAACAACAACTCGAACGTCTTGCATTTTTTTTTTAATTTTTCCATTTAACTTTCTCCACGGTCCACAGTTTAAAGACTCTCAAACACCAACTCCAACTCTGCTCACTCCACCAGGCCATCAAAAGCCCCCACGGGCTCGGTCAGTCCAGCTAATCCAGACAGGAGGCTCCTCACACTGCTATGACTCCAACCCGCCCAGGCAGGCCCAAAGGCACTAAACTGCCATCTCCACAACCGTGCAACCGTGCAATTGTGAAAACCAGAGGGGAGGGCTCAAAGATGGACTGGAATGGTTTGTGATGTTTAAAAATAATGTGGCAATGGTGGTATACCTTTTTTTATATGTTTTGGGGCATTTTCATAGACTGCTGCTACAGGCGTTTATTCTCCACAATGTCCTAGTGAACAGCTTCTCCCTACCAGCTTCCAACACAACAGTGAGCAATGAATAGGACTCAGTAGGGCTCACTACAGTGAACAAAGAAACAGATTCAGAAGCAGAGAGGAATGAGAGTGACAGAAAGAAAAAGAGCTCAAGATTGATCACCGACTCACTACTGGCACACAAGCCAGCAACCATGACTTCCAGCTGTGACTGCAGAAGTCAACAAAGTTCTGCTGTTCTCATACAGAGAACATGGGTGAAAGGCACCTCTCACTAAACTGGGCATCTGGGATTTTGGATGCCCAGAAAAACATATTTCTGGCCCTTATTTTAAAAATAACAAACATCAGAATCTAGCTAAATGGGGCCCATTTCTAGCTAAATGGGAGCCATTTCTAGCTAAATGGGGCCCGTTTAGCTAGGTTCTAGTGTTTGTTTTTTAAAATGCCAACATTTTTATGTATTTTCCATGTTTGTTAGTTCATGGAGAAAAGTAACAAGATGGCAGTCTCATGGCTTCGTGCTGTGAGAAGCAAGTGGTGTGAAACCAAAAAAGGGTCCTGTGACATCAAATTTTTCATTTTGCACCAGAATGTTAACTCAGAAACACTACTGCACAGGTGAAGAATGGAAAAAATGAAATCTTAAACCCTTATATAACTCTGTAACAGTTTAATATTTTTTCACCAGACCTTTCAAAGGCACTACCTTTGGACTTCCCACATGTGGCCTGCAATTTTGGGGAAAAAATTCCATTCCATGCAGGCTGTAGATGAAAGCAAAAAATAAAACACGTTAATCATAGGAAAAAAGTTAGACTTTATCAGAAACTAACACATGAGGATCTCAGAAACTGCGTAAGCGCTAGCACAAAACTTTGCCTACTAGACAGCACATGTAAAATTTCAGCTGATTTTTGTTAAACAGTGCCAAAGATAATGTGAAAAGTGTGGGGTTTAGCATTTAATGGGCTACTCAAACTTAATTATAGTGGTTCTATTGCGCCACTATAATATACATATTCACTTAGTAAATACACTTCACGCAGTACACTTAGGCCTAGATATTCAAAGGGGTTGCACTGAACTGTACTCCGGGGCAATATTCAAAAGTAGGAATTATGCAGTGCAATTCCCAATGTGCTGGGGCACAAAGATAATGTATGTGGCACACCTCCAGGGGGCATACCCATGCATATGTGGCACATCCCGATATTCAGCCTGGGATGTGCGGCGCATCTGCTGGCACAATCCAGAAATGTGCCGCATACCTGGGCTCACAGTTGAGCCCATAAAAACTGGCTCAAGTGCTAGCCACCCACAGATGGGCAGCTATAGTGCAGTGCGAAACACAGCAGCCACTGGCCATGGGTAGCAACCCCCGCAAACACCGTGCACATGCACACACAATAGTCCCTGGTAGTCCAGTGGTACCCCCCTTCCCTCCCATAGCACCGATCACCGTATTTCTAATGTTAAATCCTCCCTGGAAGTCTAGTGGTGCCCCCACCCTTCCGTACCTCCAATCACTGTCAAATTAATAAAATAAATATCCCTAGTGGTCCAGTGGTTCCCCCCTCCCCATCCTGACCCTCTGATCACCACAATTGATTGTCATTATTATCCCTTGTAGTCCAGTGGTACCCCCTCCCCTCCCGCATCCCCGATTGCCATCAAATTATTAAAATACATTTCCCTGTTGTTCCAATGGTGCCCACCCCCCACCCACACAGGACCCTCAGCCACCCAGATCCCACGGTCATTCAGACGCTGCCCACCTGCATACCACCATGGCTGCCGCCGAATGACAGTTTACAGTATTAGCTGCAAGCTCATTGGTCCACACTATGGACCAATGGACTTGCAGTGCATACTGTAATAATTCACAGCTTCATGAATGAAGTCATTCAGTCACAAAATTGTAATTATTACAGTATGTACCTAACCCATTAGTCCATAGTGTGAACCAATAGCTACCTTCTAGCTGTCATTCAACAGGCAGCCATGGTGATATGCAGGTGGGGATGCTGCCTGCCAATGACTGGGGGAGCTGGGTGGGCTGTGGGTTCTGTGTGGGTGGGGGGTTGGGGGGTACCACTGGACCACCAGGGAAATGAATTTTATTAATTTGATGGCGATCGAAGATTCAGGCAGGGAGGAGGGTACCACAGTACTACCAGTGATAATAATGACAACCATTTTTGGTGATCGGAGGGTCGGGATGGGGAGAACCACTGGATCACCTGGGACATTATTTTCATTTTTAGCACAGTGATTGGAAGTATAGGAGGGAAGGGGGTACCACTAAACTACCAGGGAACTTATTTCTACAACAGTATGGGTGATCGGAGCTACAGGATGGGAGGGGGTACCACTGGGCCACCAGGGATATTGAATTCATAACACTATGGGTGATGGGAGCTATGGGACGGGGGGGGAACCCTGGACCTCCACTGCCAGTACCTCATGGTGTGCAGGGCACCAAGCACATTTCGCTGGCCAGCCCTGCACAGCTCATGTAAATGAGGCCATAAAGACATGCAAATGGCCCCATTTGAGCCTTGCATGCATTATGGCCCCATTTGCATATTGGTGTCTGAATGTCAGGAATTTGTACATGGCGTATCTTTGATGCACTAGCGCATTCCCCATTCCTGGTATTCAGACTTGTCTGGGAGATGCGCCAGTGCATTGTAGTTGTGCAGTGTGCATTATCTGATATATTCAGAAGAGATGTGCCATGGCACATCTCTTTTGAATATATCCCTTTGTTGCTTCAGCGCAACTCAGTTGCCAGGCACAATTTTGAATACCTGGCCCTTAGAGTACACTCATCAACATGTTATAAATTAGTTTCTGTCACATTGAGATCTTTATGTAATCTCTCTTATTTCAGGGTAACTGGTACAATTGCTGGAGTTGTTTGCACAAATCATGCCTTCAAGGCCCTTATAAGGGGACCCTTTCCTTGAATACCACGGAACTCTGCTAGCAAGGAGCTCCATAGCTGGGGAATAAAATAACTGTATAAAAAAGGGTGATCTTTGGGTTCTGAATCTCAGAGTGTCCCCCTCTAAAAGCCCTGCATTCTTTTGAGGTTACTCTTTGGGTCTGATATTTAAGCATTCACTTAACTATTCTGGGACTAGCCCATAGACGCATTTAACAGTAGTGACAGTTTTAAGTAGTTTTCTGTGATTTTGGAGTAACACCCACCCCAACATTTGATACAACTCTAAGTGGTGAGTTGTTTTAACATAGAAACATAGAATTTGATGGCAGATAAGGACCACTTGACCTGTCCAGTCTGCCATTTCTCCCAACCTATACTATTATCACAAAGAAAATTTCCAGAATGTATAATACACTTATTTAGCTCGGGTTCCCCTCTCCATTTGTAAGATTAATTTATTTATTTAATTTTTGTTGACCGGGTGAGTGCACTAGACAAATTCTGCCTATTTTTAGGCATGATCTGGATACAGATTAATGCCAACTGACCTTGAACCAGATTAAGCTGTTTGTGGTAATTTGTGGTGTTTGTGGGGGGAAATTTGGCCAGGGCACTGGGGAAACATATAGAAACATAGAAACACAGATTTTGATGGCAGATAAGGACCGCTTGGCCCACCCAGTCTGCCCATTTCCCTACCTAATGTATAAGCTGCAGATCCTAGTTAACCAGCAGCCTACTTCTTCCTACCCCCCTAGAATTGCCTTATGACTGTCCCATGCATGCTTGAATTCCACCACTGTTTTTGACTCCACAACCTCCTCCAGAAGGCTGTTCCATGCATCCACAACCCTCTCTGTGAAAAAATACTTCCTTAAATTACCTCTGAGCCACCCCCTTCTATCTTCAAATTGTGTCCCCTTGTTCTTGCACACCTCTTTTTTAAGATGCTACCCTCTTGGACTTTGTTGAT
This sequence comes from Neoceratodus forsteri, assembly GCA_016271365.2. NCBI lineage: Eukaryota > Metazoa > Chordata > Ceratodontiformes > Ceratodontidae > Neoceratodus > Neoceratodus forsteri. The sequence continues at coordinate 956,485,998 of CM028130.1, read as the reverse complement.
TCCCTTGAGGTACTTGAAAGTTTCTATCATGTCCCCCCCCTTCCTCCTTTCCTCGAGGCTATACATATTTAACTCCTTAAATCTCTCTTCATATGTCTTCCGGTGCAGACCCTGCACCATTTTAGTTACCTCCTCTGGACAGCTTCCATCCTGTCTATGTTTGGTGAGATTGGGTCTCCAGAACTGACGCAGTACTCCAGATGGGGTCTCACCAACTGTCTGTACAGAGGGATAATAACTTCCTGTTTTCTACTGGTGATGCTCTCCCTATGCATCCCAGTATCCCCCCAGCCCTCCTTGCTGCCCTCTCACATTGCTTGCCCACCTTTAGGTCATCTGATATGACTACCCCCAGGTCCCTTTCCATTTTTGTTGTTGTTAGTATCTCACCCCCCATTGTGTACTCTTCCACTGTTTTTTGTTTCCCAGGTGCATTACCTTGCACTTCTTAGCATTGAATCTAAGCTGCCATACATTTGACCATTCCTCTAACCTTGCCAAGTCCCTTCTCATCCTTTCCACCTCACCTTGTGCATCAACTCTGTAGCAGATCTTTGTGTCATCTGCAAAGAGACATACTTTTCCTTCCAGTCCCTCTGCAATGGTGCTTATAAAGACATTGAAGAGGACTGGTCCTAATACTGATCCCTGCGGTGCCCCACTAGTAACCCCCCTTTCTTCAGAGGGACTCCATTTACTATTACTCTCTGTGTCCTATTCTCCAGCCAATTCTTTACCCAGGCTGTCATCTTGGGACCCACTCCCAGGCTGGCTAACTTGTATATTAATCTTTTGTGTGGGACTGTGTCAAATGCCTTGCTAAAGTCTAGGTAGGCCATGTCCACAGCCTCTCCCTGATCTACTACTTTGGTCACCCAGTCAAAGAAATCTATCAGATTTATCTGGCATGACCTTCCCACTGTGAATCCATACTGCCTTGGGTCCTGTGCCCCTCTGGCCTCTAGATACTCAACAATTCTTTCCTTCAGAAGTGATTCCATCATTTTCCCTACCACTGAGGTTAAACTAACAGGTCTGTATTTTCCTGCTTCTGCTTTGCTCCCACGTTTGTGAAGGGGAATCACATCTGCCCTCCTCCAGTCCTTGGGTACCGCCCCATCCTCCCATGATTTGTTAAAGAGGGTAGTCAGTGGTGTTACTAGTTCTACCCTTAGTTCTTTTACAATTCTGGGATGAATCCCAGCAGGCCCCATTGCTTTGTCCACCTTCAGTTTTAAGAGTTCTTTCAGAACTCTTTCTTCTGTAAATGGCTGGTATCAACTTCTGTATCCAGAGTGTTTCTGCTGTTTGTTTTAGGTATCTCCCCCACTTCCTTTGTAAATACTGAGCAAAAATATTTGTTTAGTATCTCTGCCTTTTCACAGTCACCCTCTGCCCACCCTCCCTCTCCTTTATTAAGCCTCACTATCCCTCCCTTGGTCTTCCTTCACTCCCTGATGTACCTATAAATGTTTTATCCCCCTTCTTAACTGAGTTGGCTATCTTTTCCTTGGTTTGGGCCTTTGCTGTTCTGACTGCCTTCCCAGCTTCCTTTTGCTTTAACTGATACAGTTCTCTGTCCTGCTCCTTCTGTGATTCCTTGTACTTCCTGAATGCTTTCTTTTTCTTTTGAACCTTCACTGCCACTTCCTTTGAGAACCATAGTGGTTTCTTACAGCATTTCATTTTGTTTATTTGCTTCACACAAAGGCTTGTTACCTCCGTGATGGCAGTTTTTATTATTCCCAATTGTTCTTCCACCCCTCCTTCCTGCCCATTTGCTAGTGCATTCCATAGGCACTCACCCATTTTGGCAAAGTCAGCCCTCCTAAAGTCCAGTACTTTTGCCTTTGTATGGCTTGACTCTATTGCTGTGTTTATTGTGAACCATACTGTTTGATGGTCGCTAGTTCCCAGATGGCTACCCACTTCTACATCTGTGATCCTCCCTTCATCTCCATTTGAGAGAACCAGGTCTAAGATTGCTCCCTCTCGAGTGGGCTCCAATACTAGTTGTCTAAGGCATGCCCCCTGTAGGGCATCTAGAATAACCCCACTCTTGAAGTGGCTGCTGCAACTGCACTCCAGTTAACATCTGGCATATTCAGATCACCCATCAGCAATATCTCCCCTTTTTCTGCCATTATAAGTATTCTTTCTATCATTTCCTTGTCCATTTCCTCCCCCTGAGAAGGGGGTCTGTATACAACCCCTGTGCGGATTGTGGTGCCATTGCCGGTCTCCAAATTTACCCACAGTGCTTCTTCTCCTCCCTGTTTTCCCTTTTGTTCTGTTGCTTTGATTCCTTCCCTTATGTAAAGAGCTACTCCTCCTCCTCTTTTACCCTCCCTGTCCCTCCTGTAGATAGTGTATCCTGGTATGTTTACGTCCCAGTCATGGTTTTGTGTGTACCATGTTTCTGTGACTGCCACGATATCCAGATGTTCCTCCTCCATCAAGGCCACTAATTCAGAAAGCTTGTTACTCAGACTACGGGCATTGGTACTCATTGCTCTCCATTTTTGATGGCTTTACCTTCTTTTGCAGCATCCCCACTGACCTTTCTACCTCGGTCTTTTCTCATTTAGTACCCTGTTTTGTAGGGAGGCTGGGATTTTCCTGCTGCTTATCAGTGCCTCCCCTTGACTAGTTTAAAAGCTGCCAATGAAGCATTTAAACTGATTGCTCAAAAGACTTATTCCCTTCCTGGACAGATGCAGACCATCCTGTCAGGTATAGGCTGGTGTCCTCCAGGTGGAACCCCAGTCCCCAATGAAGTCAAACCCTGTGCTCCACACAGTTTTTCAACCATTCATTAAACTGCATGGTGCAAAGTACCCTCGCCTCCTCATGCCATTGACAGGCAGCACCTCAGAGAAGGATATTGTGTGTGCTACTTGTCGTAGGCCCTCCCAATTCTACAAAGTCCTTCTGCACTGCTCTAATCTCATGATGAGCCAAGTCATTTGTCCCTAGGTGGACAATGATGTCCAGCTCAGACTCCCGTGCAGCTGTTCTCGTGATCCCGAGGATGCGCTTCCTGTCTCTCCAAGCCATGGCACCAGGCAGGCACCTTACTTCAGTTTTCCTTTCTCCCCAGTTCTATACCCTAATAATTGGAGTCCCCACCAGGAGCTGCTTCCTTTCCTTGTGGTGTCCTCTGCCTCCTTCCTGTGGGCCTCCCTTGTGACAGTTGTCCTCAGCCTCCTTAGTCTTCTCTGTGGGTGCATCCATAGGGGAGCTATGCTCCCTCAGAATGGTGTATGGATTGTGGTGTGGAACAACTGACTGGGTGTGCCTCTGTTCCACCATCCTCACCCTCCCTGATCCCACTGTGGTCCAACTGCTGTGCTTTCTTTGCAACCTCTGAGGTAGTGGTGGTGGCTCTGATGCTCCTTGGATGGGGGAGGTTCCCTTCCTACCGTCCAGTGTGGCCTGGGGGAAGGTTCCCTTACTACTGTCCAGTGTGGCCTGAAGATGGTCAACTTCCTCCCTCAGGGCAGAGAGTTGTCTGCAAATAGGGCAGCATCTCAGCCTCCAGAAAGACTCCCGGAAGACTGCTGCCCCACATCCATTACATTGCACTGCTCCCCACATTTGTGTGTGTGTGTGTGTGTGTGATTGGTTTGTTATATAGAAATATAAATATATTATACAATGTGTATGCTTATATTGTCAGTGCAGTGTGCTAGAGAGGATATGACAGTGATATGCACGTTGCACTCTTGAGGAAATGATGTCAGAACCCCAGGTATAAAGGAACTATTTCCAGGGGTGGGTGGGGTGAGGTGGGAAGGGGTTGAATCTAAACTGTGCCCTCACAAAACAATCAGCTAAAAGCTCTAACCCACCACTGCAATGAGTGCCTTCCTATCAGCAAGATGCCCTATACAACAATTTGACAGAGAAAATACCCTGCTAATCAAACAGAAAAATCCACACATCCAAGTCAGATACAGGTAAACCTCCCCAGCCCCAAAACAGGCCTGGTGGTTTGTGCTCTGAAAGCTGTCAGCCCCAAAATAAGTCAGCTGTGCTTTAAACTCTTCCTGCACTGAAAATCTTAAGAATTGTAACAAACAAATGTAAACCTAGATCCACCTCCCTCTGTTGCTTGAAAGACTGTCTTTTCCTGTTTCACACTGCAGGTTTTGCTATGACAACTCCTTAACCACAGTAACTTATTTAAAAATAGTTTAACTATCACAAACTCCTACGCACCAGTAAATTATTTAAAAATATTTTATGTCCCAAAATCCTAGTAGTCAATCCAGCTACACCCAAGGTACAACCAAAATGCAGTATTCAAACAATTGTGAAGTTACTTCCAAGATAAGCAGAGTTTGCAAGCTCCTTTTTCAACTCCTCAGCCACCTGTAATTTATTTAAAAATAGTTTAACTGTCAGAAAATCCTAGTAGACAATCGCGCTACCTCCAAGGATCTACCCAAATGCAGTATTTAAATCCTTCTGAAGTTACTAACAAGATAAACAGAGTTTGCAAGCCCCTTCTTGGTTAAACACTAAATAAATATGTGAATAAAAAGCAATTATCAAGGGTAGTTTGTTTCACCTCCCACAGAATTAAGCAAAAGTGCTCGTTGTTGCAGATATCAAGTGCAATATAGAATTTCTCACACAGCTTACAGCTGTATAAAGAAATAGTGTCCTTTCAGGTCACGAAAATGTGCTTTGTGCTCTGCAGTAGGGGAACCCCTTGCACACAGAAGCATGGAGTCTGTCAGTCTACCAGAAGCTGAACAAGAAGAAGGTTGTATCTTTTCAGGAGAAGCAGCATCAGACCAAAAAAGGAAAATTCGGATGTAAAACAGCAAGAAAATGTAAGTATTTCTGAAGAAGTAAGGTTGCAACGAGATATATTGGGAAAATAATCACACCTAGAACTGTTAATATCAGAAGCTGAAACCAGTTTTGAAATGGAATCATTAGATTTGAATACAGAAGAAAAAAGAACCGAAAAGAACAGGCCAAAGCCCAGATACTATACCAATAAAAAAAGGTATTTTCCATGAGTCAACTGCTGATCCATTACACGGTTCTCTCTCTCAAGACTCTATTTTAATACCTTTCACAGTGAAGGATACTAATTGGAAGCCAGAAACAGCATTAAAAAAGCAGGATGGATCTACCAAAAATACATATGGATTCCAGATCCAAGCATTCCTATACCTGGAATAGATTCTTCAGAAAGCAGGTCCTTATTTCCTACTCAGATTGAAGCTCAAACTGAAGCAAGAATGGATGGTCTGTACCACAAAGATAGCACATCATCGGCAGGATCAAAGGGCGCGGCTCCAGCCTCTGATGATACTGCATCAGACACTATCAATGACAGCAGAAGTAAGCTGCCATTGGAGAGGATTCAAAAACCAGGTACACAGCCTGAAAAAACAGCAAAGCAAACTACAGCTTCAACAGAGAAGCAAAACACATCAGGTAAACCTTCTTCCTTTACTTCTGAAGCACCTGTGAATAATACTGGGGAACCAGGTAAAATGGGAGAAAATGAAAGGTCTACTAGCTTTACAAATCTGTTTAGAAAGCCAGAAGAGGCTGCAAGGAGATGTTTTGCAGTTCATATTTATTACAAAGGAGGATTAGATTTGCTTCCGGATAGGAACTACATTGGGAAAAAATTAATCATTGGGTCCCCACACTTTATGCCATCTTAGGTCAATGTTTTTATACATGCCCCGGGAGTAGTGGTGGGCGAAGTGGCCCCAATTCGCTCCACGAAGTGAAGGCAGATTCACGGAGTGGTCCACAACGCAAGCGGAGTACTTTGCATTATAATGGTACCGCTAGTCCATTGAAAAACAATGACTTTATGCTATTCGCCTTCCAAACCACTACTCCACCAATTCTTAAGGAGAAGTACATTGAAAACAGTGTACTTCGTCTCACTTCTCCTTATTTTTAAGCTTCAAAGGTGAATTTTGCAGTGATTCATGGGATTTCAGGTCACATGGGCTCTAGATTGTTCTGCACAGCCTCAGTTTGGGGTAATGTGTGTATGAAGCTGTAGGAGAGAATCTGCTCTGAGAGCTCTGTGATTCAAACCTTATAAAAGCTGTTAAAAAAGCATTTTAGGGTCATTTGTTTTGCTGAAACTTTAGTTCATCGATTATAGGAAACCCTCCTGTGCTTATATCATCGAGCGTTTATTGTTTGCGTATGGATTTTGAATGTTAATGTACACTATTCAGTCTGTGTACCAAGAGACAGTGGAAGTGTGCTTTGGGGAGGGGCGTATCTGTGGGGTAGGTAGCTTAACTTGGAGAAAAAAGACAGAGCTTTCTGTTTTGGTGATATTTATCTTGTATAACTATGTTAATGTACACACAGTAATATTTTCAATAATTCTTGCCATTTTTTTTGCTGATTGTTGCGGTGCCTCAGTGCATAATTTTAGTTTGTTTAAAATATGTGATTATATTACTGAAGTTTTCAATTTGCTACACATTACTTAGTGTGTGTGTGAGTATGCATGTGACGCGTGTCATCAAATCAGACACCTTTTATTGAGCCACATAATTTCAGAAATGTGAACCTGCTTTGCTATCCGCTGCAGCTGTGTAATTTTTATACTTCTTTGTGGTATCTTTACTAGTACTAGTACTAGTGACTGTTACTGCAGCAGTGCAATACATTGCCCTCCCGCCACGGCCTGCCCCAACCGAAAAAGGAATTATTTTCCAGATTTTTGAATTTCTGATGGTGAGCATTGGTTAGGTGTTGTGCCTTTGCATCTGCATCTCTTCAGTGTGCAGTGCAATATTAATCTGTCTTTGCATTTGCATCTCTTTAGGGCCCAATCTCCATCTCCATGGCTTCCCTTCAGAGTACTGGACAGATGTGGTGCATAATTCTGCGTGAAAGTATCTACTAGTATGACTCACTTCCTGTTTGGCTGGCTAAAGCATCATGTGGCTTACAGTACTGTAAGCCATGTGATGCGTGTGTAGGGCTGCTTAAAGTGCCTATTGCTGTCATTCCACTTTACTTCGCGTTAAGGTGGAATAACAATGCAAATTAAACTCATTATGAAAAGCCGAAGTGAGTACTCCTCAATGTCCACTTCGCGTAGCCTGCAACTAACGTGAAGTGGCCACTTCGCGATCACTTCGCCTGCGAATTTTAAATTCGCTACATCACTACCTGGGAGACTACAATTTTGATGTCAGTTTCAGATCAGCAACATTATTAGACAGATTTTGGGCAGCTTATTATGAAATTAAGCACACACCATTATGGAAGCCGTTTGTGGCAATACCTATCATCAGACCTACTGCAAAAGTGATTACCATTTTATTTCGAAATGAGGGGTAAATGTCCTAGATATTATTTACTGGCTTGAGAAAAGGTGCACTGTAAATGGAATCCCAATTGCAATCGTAGATAAGAATGGTTTCTGGACAGGGGGCTGGAAATTTGCTGTGCAATTAAAAATAAAGAAAAATGGCATACAACATCTGCCAAATTGTTTTTATACTGGGAGAGTTAGGGGTATACTTTTTTACCCAGGGCAGCCCCACTCGTGTTATCATTGTGGCTCTACATCCCATCTCAATTTAGACTGAACTGAAATGAAATGTTCTGTTTGAGGGGTTTTAGGCCATTCTGCCACTACCTTTGTAGTTCCTCCTTCCTGCAATCTGTGCAGGGCAGAAGATCGTGTCTTTGCTTCCTGCCCATGGGCAGCTCATAACACCTCAGATTTCATGGAACATGATTACTATATAAATAAAGCTATTCAATCTCAGACCTCTACAACAACTCACCCAAGTGGCTCTAGACCCCCACCAAAAGCACAACAAACACCTTATAGGCCTCCACAGCAACCTGATCCATGCCCAAAAGAATGCCAGGACTGTGTTCCAAGGCCTAGGTCACCAATGCCCCCCCCTCCTCCTGCACCTACTCGAGCTGAAGAAAAATTGGATACTTCCACCTCTCCGACAAAAGGATTCAGATTTTCAGCGTGTCCCCCCCCAAAAAAAGGACATTTACAAAAAAATCTACAACCAAAGCTTTGAATCCACCAATTAATACAACTAACCAATATGAGCCCTTACAGAGCTGTGGCAATAATATGAAAGAAGAGGACTCAGATGCATCCCTACAATACACTCAAAGTGACCCACCATTAGAAAAACCAGAGGAGTAGCAGCAATAAACTCCACGAGCACAGAAGAGAGTAACCAGATCTCACAGGAAAAAGAACTCTTAATCTCTTCCTGTTAATTAGTGGCTGCTTTATCTCTAAGTATCGCTAGTCTGAATGTGAATAGTATAAGATCTAATTTTAAAAGGCAGGCTACCTATGCTACATTACAATCTCTACCTCACAATGTATATTTTTTGCAGGATACATGGTTATATTCAGATCATGATACATTATTGGCATCAAATGGCTGGTTCACAGGGAAATCCTTTTTGTCATTGGGACAGGAAATTTGCTCAGGTTTAGGCATCTGTTTTACAATACCAAATTTTTCACATCAAAAAATAGTTGACATAGAACCTGGAAGGGCTATGACGTTAGACATTAATATCCAAGGTGTATATTATAGATTAATTAATATCTATAGCCCCCAACAAAAAGCAAGAAGAGTGGAGCTTCTTAAGAAAATAAAAGCTTTTTATTTACTAGTAAATAAATCATCTGGGGGAGACTTTAATATCAACATCCAAACTGAAGGAAATCATAAAATATATTGTGATGTTAATGAATTAAAGCAAATTCTTAAACAAACAGTGCTCAAAGATGAGTTTTCTACAAATGTTAACTCTACTTTTTTTAGAGGGTCATTAAAATCACGAATTGGTTATTGTTTTATTTCAGACCAGTTACCCATTTCAGGAACAAAAATCCATGTAACGGAAACATCTGACCATTGTTTACTGTGCCTTAGAATTGCACAGCACCCGTCTTATCTACATGGTAGAGGTATTTGCAGATTTAATACTAGCCTACTTGAAAATCCAAAATTCCTTCAGATATTAAAAGAAACATTAAATGATAGGGTATCAGTAATTTTTTATATGACTCCCTCATTAATTGGTGGTCAGACATAAAACTTTGTCTAATTGATTTTTGTAAAAGTCGATCTCAGTTTTTTGCATACAAACAGCAACAAGATTACATTAGTTTAAGGGATAAACTAAATAGTCTAGTGTCACAAATAAATGAAAGGAAGTTAATTGACACAGATGAAATTTCAAAATTAAAAAATAAATTAACCAATTTACAATATGATAGACAGAAATCTCTAATTAAGGAACAACAGTTTGGGAAGCAAGGAAAAAGAAATCAAACCAACCCTTTCAAAGACTGGAAAAAAATGCAAAAAAAACATATCGAGGCACTACAAAAAGATGCGGGACTTTTAGGGTGGGATATTCAGACATGCACCAAAGGCATGCACAAACCTGATGCAGCGCAAGTCAACTGAGCAATGGCGCAGTGACTGCGATATTCAACGGTTGCACACCACAACATGTGCCAGCACAACACGGCTGAATATCGCAGGCACTGCACCATGGTACAGTGAGAGGTGTGCCAGGGAGCAACCAGAAATGTGCCATAGCACAACCAGGGATGCACAAGGGGCAGAGGAAGATGCCCCAAGGCACAGCAGGAACAGCCAGAGGCACAGCAGAGAGAGAGAGGCAAGAGGGAAGGGGGGAACAGTGCAGAAAAGCGGGAGCACCAGGCCAGGAACACTGGCAGGGACACAGCCAGCACACAGGTCACCACTGCACATGGAGTACAAGCATGCAGCCAGTGGCCCCCTCATGGAGGACACAGGGCACATGTGGCACTGATGTACAGGGGAAGGCACCCCAGTCCACCACACACCGGAGGGCATGCAGCTGCCTGGCCAACAATGAGCCACACCCCAACATATGGCACCCACCACACAAACAATGCCACACATCCCAAACTGCCATCCCAGGGCCACGCCATGGCACAGCTACTGACTATGGGGCAGGCCAACACCATGCACACACCACCCAATGACACAGGTCCACAAGTAGACATGGACACAGAAGGGTAAACAGGTAACAAATATAATGTCAGAATGAAACATTGCTGAACAGAAACAGAAGACTATGGGGAGGGTAGGTGTAGCTGAGAAGGGGTCAGGGAACAGGGCCTGTACAGGTGGATGGGGGAAGGTAGGGGAAGGGAGGACAGAGGTGTGAAGGGGGCTGGTGGTACTCAAGGCCGGCCATGGCCTGCCTGCACCTGGCGCCTCCCCCAGCGCTGGTCCCAGAGCAGAATCCGCCAGGTCTGGTCCACAATCTCCATAGTATGCAAAGTAATTCAAATAATCTGCCACAGAAGATGGCAGTAGAGTGGGAGCCTGGAACCCCTCCAGACACCTATGACAGAGGAAGGTACAGGTGATCAGTGCAAGTCCAAAGCACCCCAGCCCCCTTGTGCATATCAGACAATGGGTGCACATGCCCCTGGAGTGGCACCCCAGCCACCCACAGTGGGCGGGCCTATGCCTGCCACCAACCTGGCAAATCACAGCAGTACACAGTGCTGGAATTCACTGTCCAAGGGCCACCCTACGGCACAGAGGCAGACAGGTGGCATGGTGCTGCAGTAGAACCGCAGTGGCACAAGTGGTGGCCGGACACACACCCACCCCACCAACTGCCACACATGTGCAGTGGCCACCCCATCGTGCCATGCACACTGCACCATGTGCCAACCACAGCTGCCATGGCACAAGGCACAGGGCACCAAGGCCGTATCCCTGCCACCCACCCTGCACAACAATGTGGGATGTCACAGTGCCTACCTGCTCCTGTGGCACTCCACATGCTAATCCCAGCACTGCACACCCAGCCAGGCCTCCACCTGCCACCGATAGGCCCACAGCAGCCTGCTGCGGACCACCAGGTACTCCAGCCACCCTGGCTCTCCTCCGGTCCTCAAGTTCTAGGACAGGAACACAGACAGGCACACATTAGAACACAACCACAACATGGGCCCACTGCCCCCAACACCCATGAACAAAGTGAACCCTGTCCCAGAAGGGCCGCTGGGCATATGCACAGTGCACACAGTGACCGGCAATGCCATGCCACAGGGAGCACTACAACAGCCCCCCCCCCCATGCATGGCATGCAGCCCTGCCAGCCCCATGGAACAGTGGACATGCACGGATGCAGTCAGGGCCCACTTACCTGGTTGTGGCATGGCATCCCACCGGACGCATGCCTGCAGCACCCTTAGCCTCTCCAGGTTTCTCTGAACCAGGTCCCCATTCTGGTGGTGATACTGCTCCCTGGTGTGCAGCACACCAGTGGCCTGGACAAGGCTGTTGGCAATCTCCTGCCACACTTCAGTCCTGGGTCTTGTGAGGGGCTGCTGGCCAAACAGGCCGGCAACATTTGGCTCCACCTGGGCCACCAGGTTCACAAGCTCAACCTGGCTCTAATTCTGGGCATGGGGCACTGTGCGATGCAGCATGGTCAGTCTGTATTGTAGAATGGCAAGATGGTGCCTAGTAGCACACATGCACAATGTGCATGGGATGTGCGCCTCGCTTGGAGATGCACTGTCCATGGCAATCGCGCATCTCTGTGGATGTGCGGCATGGGCATGGGGCAGAGGACACTGGGGAGCACAAGGCATGGCTGGGGTCGGGGGCCAGCACATGCAATGTGTGTGGGAGTGTAATTGGGCACATGACACATATTGTACAATAGGGCCATGAAGGTGGCATGCCCCATGGGGCCAATAGTGCTCTGTCACCATTGGCCCAAAGGCACATGAGCACCATAGGCCCCATGGCACCCGAGCGCCATAGGCCCCAATGGCACTTGAGTGCCATTGTCCCGATGGTGCCCGAGTGCCATAGGCCCAATGGTGCTCAAGTGTCAGTGCCCCAATGGCGCCCGAGTGCCATGGGCCTAATGGTGCTTGAGTGTCATAGGGCCCATGACGCATGGACATGACGACCCCTATAGCGCACTCAGCACATGCTGTGCAATAGGCAGCAGCAAATGCCGTTGCACATGTGCATTGGTGGTTACGCACTGCGCATGTCACGGAATTGCGCAACAACGTGCACCACAGAAAGTTCATTGCACAATGCGCAATAGCGCGATATTCATCCAACATATGCAAATTAGCTCATCAGCCTATCCAGGGCGCAATGAGGACATTTGCATGTCATTATGATTGCGCATCGGCTCATTTGCATGTGATGCACTATAAAGGCACTGCACAACATCACAGGCCATGGACCGGTATTGCAACCAACATAGGTAGGTTGCACTTGATGAGGGGAGGGCCAGCACAGGGTGCTGGATGGCCAGGGAGGCCTGCTGCAGCCACTAACCACATGTCCATGTCCACAGGTAGCATCATGCCTGAGCATGAGGAGGGTGGGGAGCGTGGGCCTGCCTGGAAGCACAGGCCCAACTTTACGAGAGTGAAGGCAGATGCCCTGTTCAAGGTGTACCTCAACAGGGAGCCTTTGCTGAGTGGCACCACAGGCACAAACCCAGGCCAGGGCCATGACCTGGGAGGAGGTGGCAGAGGCCATGAACCAGCAGGGCAGCCACCAGCAGTCTGCACAGGAGTGCAAGAAAAAGGTGGGCACTGACAAGCGTTGGATAAAGGAGAAGGTGGTGGCCATCTGGGAAGCAAGGTCAGCCACGGGTGGGGCCAGGCCGATGTGTCACAGCTCACACCACAGGAGGAGATGGTGGTGGCCACCATGCAGCATAGTGCAGTGGAGGGAGTGCCAAGCGGTGGCTTCCAGACTGGAGGGAGCCCATAATTGCATGGTAGGTATGGCAGGCAGGTGGGGGTGGTGCTGGGGATGGGGCCTGTCGGGTCAGCAACTCTAACACATCTTTTTTTTTTTTGTTGTTTAACCAGGAGTAGCACACTAAGCTGAAAGCTTTTTTAATGGTGTGATCTGGGAGCACAGGGAAGTTATGTGACTTGCTCAGGGTCACACAATATGCAAGTGGAAGATGTGGGATTCAAACCCAGGTCTGGTCTGCTGGATGTCACCAGATTTACAGCTCAGAGCCTTAAACCATTGCACTATACTGCCTCCCTGTATATACTATGTGTGTATGCGCTATACTACTTCATCTGTGTTCCCTTACAACACCAGCCCGTCAGCATGTGGTGGCAGGGGAACCTGCAGCTGTTGTGGTAGCCTGCCCAGCCCCAGAGGACCAGCCATCCACCTCCATGGGCATCTGGGAGCCTGATAGACTGCAGAACACCACCGCCATCCAGCCGGATGTCCCAGGCATAGTGGTGGATGAGGCCCTGGCTGTGTTCCAGTGAAACGCCAGCCATGGTATGCTCTGCTAGGAGACACAGATCAGGGCAAGGTCTGACACTGATGATGAACAGACCATTGTCCTGGACGGTGGGGGGCCTGTCAGAGGGGAGTCACCCATACCATACACCTGCACTGGCTGTGCAGCTGGTGGCCTGTTGGCAGTGAAACAGCTGCCCAGCACTGCCCCTGGTACTGCTGTGTGCACAGGCACAGTGACTCAGGGTGGCGGGGCACCCACGCAGGCACTGGCCAGTGCACAGGGGCTGGAAGGGGTGGCAGCAGCAGACAGCTGGAGATGTTGGGGGGGCCAGGCATTGTGTCCACTGCCAGGGTGACTGACACTGCCCATCCCCATGAGGGACATGCTGTGTGGCCCCCCACCTGAGTGGGGGGCAGTGCAGCGTGGTTGTATGACACCAGTGGGTCAGCACCATGCCCATGCACCCCAGGGCACCAATCCCTTGGCCAAGCACACCTGATTGCTGCAGGCCTCCATGGAGCAACAGGTGCTGCTCATGGCTGGGGTGTGGGCACTCCACACAGAGGTGTGCCAGGCAGCCGAGCAGTGCAAGAGGGCACTGCACAGATCCTGGAGGCCAGTCAATACCTGTGGGAGGACATGACTGCAGCCCTGGACTGCATTGCCAATGTGATCTCTGCCAGCCTTGCCCCACTGGCTGCCACAGGGCATGGCTGAACACCATAGACACCATGGAGTGCAATGTCCACCCCATAGCCCCAGCATTGGGCGACCCCATCTGTGTCGATGCTGGGCTCTGCTGTGGGCATCCCAGGCATGCCTGGTAGAGGCCTGTTTGGGAGCCTGCAGACCCCTAAGAGGACCTGGTCATGGTCCCACAGTCTCACCCCTGGGGGTGGTTTCAGACCCCTCCTGTGGCTGCTGCATAGCCTGCGACTGCTGGGCAGCCATGGCAGGGCCATCCCCATGTCTATGGTGGCCATGTGACTGCAGGGCAGACCTGATGTGCATGCCCCCCTGTCAGCTGTCTGCAGCCACCGCCCTGTGTGCACATGGGTGTTGTGTGTGTGTGTGCATGGCACAGTCGTGGCAGCCGTGTGGTGTGCCGCACGCTGCCCATGTGCACCTCCCTGGCTGCTGGCCTGTGTGGTGTGTGCGTGATGATGCCATCTCAACACTGGTTGTGCATGTGCACCAGTGCCCTGTGTCTGATCCACACCACACGCTGGTGCCTGGTCATGTGCATGCGGGTGCCACTGTGTGTGTGTGTGTGTGCATGTGTGCTGTTGTGCAGTGCTGTGTGGTGTGGTGTTGCATGTGGCCGTGTGGCACTGCCCCGCCACTGCACCATGCTTGTGTGTGCATGGCCCTGGCCATGCCCACACATGGCTGTGTGCCCTGTCACTGTGCCGGTTCTGTGCACATGTGTTTGTCCACCTACCTGTGTGCACCGTAGTACTTCTGCGCTACTGTGTCTCGCTGGTGGCATGCCAGCCGCATGAGCCAGGGATCCCTCCACCCAAGGGGGGCTGCCCACCATCTCCCAGCCCAACGCCCACATCGTCCCTACTGCTGTTCCCCTTATTGGACTTGACAGCTATTCCATGGTCAATGGCCATGTTGTACAGCATGCAGCAGGACAGGAATAGGCCGCAGGCCTTCGAGGGGCTGTATTGTAGGGCACCACCATACCTGTCCAGGCAACAGAACCGTGCCTTCAGCATCCCAAACACATGCTCAATGATGTTCCAGGTGCTGGCATGTGCCTCATTGTATTGCTCTTCCGCTGGGGACAATGGGTGCTGATACGGTGTGAGCAGCCAGGGCCTGAGTGGGTAGCCATGCTCACCTGTGTGTGGGGAGAGAAGGGGGGAGAGAAAGAGGAAAGGTTAACCTGGTGACCCTTGTCACTGTGCCCCATGCCCCTCCCAGTCACACATGGTGGTTTCTCACCTTGTTCACCCCCTTTCCATGCCCTGCTGTACCCTGCTGCCCAAGGTCTCACCATACTCACCCACTAGATGTTCTGTGGGAATGTACCCACTTTTGGACTTGTGGCACAGTGCTGAGCTGTGCCAAATGAAGGCATCATGTGCTCTCCCAGGGTGTATGACACAGACATTGGTCATGCACCCCCTGGCATCACACACCACCTAGCAGTTGATTCTGGGGTAGCCCTTTCTGTTGATGTAGGCTACTCCCTCCACACCAGGTAGCATGCGGATGCCCACATGGGTGCAGTCAATGGTCCCTAGCATGCCAGGCATGCGTGCTACCCTGTGGAACTCCTGCATGGTTGCTGTATGCTCTGCCTGTGTGCTGGGGAAGTGGTTGTGTTCCACAGCATGTGGCAGCAGGGCATTGAAGAATTGTGTGAGGGGCCATGATGTGGCCAACTGGGTTATGCCTGTGGTGTCCCCTGTTAGTTTCTGGAAGGTGCCTGTGGCGAGCAGGCACATGACAACTGTTACCTTTGTCTCCACTGTCAAGGCATGGCTCCGTCTAGTGGGTGCCTGCATCTCCTCAATGCACAGCTCACAGAGATGCCTGAGAATTGTACAGTTCAGGTGATAATGGCCCATGATCTCTGTGTTAGCATGGGTCTCGAAGCTGATACGAGGCCGGTACCACCTGTTCCGGATGTACCACCAATGGGCCCTTTCACGGCCATGTTGCTGTGCCTCCTGCCTCCTTATACCCCTCATTAGTGCCTCCATCTGGAATGCCACACTGGCCATGGCCCCTGTTGTCCTGTCACCCACAGGGCATCTGGCTCCACTGGCCCCCCTGGCTCCGTGGGGCAGTGCCTATCGCTTGGTGGGCCCCTCCCCGTGCACCTTATCCCTGGCTAGATTTTGCCTGCTGGCTCTGTTGCTCACCCCTGTGGGTGCCTGTGTTGCACCTCTTGGGTCCGGTGGTTCCCATTGGCACTCACTGTCTCCCCTTCCTCAGTGGGCCTCCTTGAGTGGCACTCTCACTCTCTCTCTCCCCCTCACACTCTCTGACTCTCTCTCTCTCTCTCTCTAACACTCTTTTCCACTTTGTCCTTCTCCTCCTCTCCCTGTCTCCCTCTTCCACTCTCTCAGCTGGCCTGTGTGTCTCCCACTGTCCTGCTCCCCTCTGGCACAAGTGCTCTCCTCCTACTTGCTCCCTGTTTTTATAGCCTCAAGTTTGCTCCACGCAACTGACAGTTGCTCCTCCCTTGTGCCATTGCTCGATGGTTAAATATCGCACTGTGCCGAATATTCATGGATACGCCCCCTGCCCTTGCGCATGCATACATTACTATTGTGCATTGGCACACTGCTACTTGCACTGTGCAGTTGCTCCCGTTGAATATCACTCTTTGGGGCATCTCTGCAGTTGAGCATGTGCAATTGCTTTGAATATCCAGGCCTTAGTCTCAGGCAGGGAAATGTTGACAGTTTTAGAAAAAGATACAATTTACAAATGTAGTCATTCTTTTAAGATGTATGAGGATATGACACTGCTTTTGCAAGCAGCAAATCCCCCAAACTAACACAGCAACAACAAGCAAACTTAATACAGTATTTTTCAGCTGAAGAACTCAACTCTGTGATTAAAGGATTGCACAATAATACAGCACCAGGAGCTGACAGACTCCCATCAGAATTTTACAAGGTACTATGGATATACATTCCAACTACCCTAGTACAAGCATATAATGCCTTTTTATCAGAGGATAGAATACTAAACTCAATGTATGAAGGTCTCCTGATTTTTCTTTATAAAAAAGGAAATAAAACTTTAATTGATAACTGGAGGCCTATCATTTTATTAAACATAGATTTTAAAATGTTTTCTAAGTGTCTATGTAATAGAATAACAAAAACCATGGATGATTTAATACACCCTTCCCAGTTCTGCTCAATACCAGGCTGAAACATTTATGATGCCCTGTTACCATTAAAATAACTATTTATTTATACCTCAGAGAACTCTAAAACTGGACATTTAATAAATTTTGACCAGACAAAGGCTTTTGACAGGATATCACAGGAGTATTTAGGGGAGACATTGCAAGCTTATGGGTTTCCAATAGAATTTATTAATTGGATCAAATTATGTTATGCTTTAGCTTACGTTAAGCCATATGTAAACGGCTGGGTGGGAAACATCTGTTTTACCAGAAGAGGGGTTCATCAAGGCTACTCCCTCAGCCCGATACTGTTTGTTTTAGCACTAGGTCCAGTAGTTAGGATATTAAATAAATCACTGTTTATAAATGGAATATGGTACCCAGGGTTAGGTACCCTAAAAACAATTGGATATGCTAATGACCTGTGTGCTCGTTTTTCAGATGAACATACTGGAATATTAATCTGTAAAATACTGATTTCTCTATTACAAACAATTTGGTCAAGCATAAATAAAAACAAGAGTATCTGCCTTAAGCTAGCAGGAAATAAAGAAAACAAAACCAGTATTGGAGCTATTCCCATTTCAGAGACCCTACAGAAAATTTTAGGGGTATACTTAGGGACAATGGAAATGGCAGAATACAAATGGGAGCTATGCATCAATAAAGGAAGGGAGAGGGTAAGTTCATGGTCAAATTGGAAGATGGGTAAGGAAAAGAGAATTGTTATGATTAAATCCTTTTTAGCACATATCTTTTTATTTATCAGCCACATTTTTTTTGTTACCCCCAAAAATTGAAACCACACTATTAGTTTGCTTCTTCACAGGATTCTGGGGAAGCAGGCTAAACCCGACAAAAAGAAATACATTATATCTGGACATACAATTGGGTGGAATTAATATGAACCACCCAGTAATATTTTTTCTATCAACCTTTGTAGCATCAAATCTGCAGCCCATAATTCAGGTTACAAATAAACCATGGCAACAACAAATAGTTAACCATTTACAACATATCTAATCGGAATGACAAAATTCATCTTTTATTCACAAAAACAAGAGACAATATAAACTACTTCTTGAATGGAAAACACTTTTTAATCATATACGCACATGACACATTAAATACACAGATTTGGTCAATATTTTAAGAAAGGATTAAATCAGGATATTTTATAAAATAATTTTTTTGAAGCACCATTCACAGAATTTTCAGATATAGAACAAACAAAAATAAGAGATAGACTAGTTGACTGTAGAATCCCAAAACACATATGGGATATTGTTCAGCTGGGTGTCCATAATAAAATTAATATGAGAGGAAACCAGAAATACAAACAAGTCTCAGAATGATACTGTTTTAGGAGTTCATGTATTTTGCAGATAGAATCAGTAAATCATTTATATTTTGAATGTCCTTTTATTAAGGAGTTCTGGGCTTTGTGGGGAGATTACTGGAGAGTATTCCCATTCTCAAAATGGTCCAATAGGCAACTATTTTATGGCATTTTTTTTGTCATGGCAAAAATATAATACAAGCACTCTGAATGTTATCACAACTTACATTCTGTATTGGACTTGGCAAGTTAGGTGTAAGTTTCATTTTCAGCAACAAGGTCTCTCGCCTGCTATATTATTTTCTTTTATTCAAAATGATATTACACATCTTAGAAATACTGAATTTGTTTCTTTAAAAAGAGGTATCTGGGAGAGGTATTGGCATTTTATTTTTTAAAAATAGTTTATTTTACTGTTTCTCTATCTAGATAACAATAATGCGCTTACAAATGTTGGAAAATTTTGTAAATAAAAAAACAAACAAAAAAAAGCACAAGATCCTGTTTGATGTAAATAGAAAGTTTAAGGGAACAAGTTTTCTTTTTGAATATAAACAATATTATAGGGGAAGGAGATTTTGTCACTGGGAAAAAAGTTAAAGGTTGAAATATGATATAGCACTTTTAAGGAATGCATTAATGATCTCACAAAACTGTCTGCTATATTGTTTTGTTAGTATAAGAATTATGTCCTAAAACAAAACCTCCCCTACTTTTATAGTGCGGGGAAGGGAGGTTAGTTTAATTTATTGATTTTTTGTTTAAGGCATCTGTATGTCGTAATACTTATTTATGTTTTTCATTTTCACTTGACATGAATTCATCCGAAGTATTATTTTTTGTATGTATTTTGTCTTTAAGCTTTAATAAAAAAATTCCCCTACTCTTTTTGAGAAGTGCCATGAGATCTTTAACATCCACCTGAGCTACCACCAGAATAGGCAGATGGGCTCTCGGTTTAATGTCTCATCCGAAAGACGGCACCTCAGGAGTGCAGCACCCCCATTGTGCTGCTCTAAAGTGTCAGTATTGGGATTTAACCCAAGTGTCTGGTGTGGGGCTAGAACCCACAACCTTCTGATCTCCCAGCCTCAAAGGTGAGTGTGCTACCTGCTGAGTCACTAACACTGATAATCTATAATGATAATGTTAGCACTGTTGTTTTGTTTAACACTCAGGCACTTAATTATTTTCCAAAATATCTTTGGGTCAGATGCCTCTCCTGTCATCTTTTTCCAAAAGTAACTTGTTTTAGCCTGCCTTAATTCAAAGACACAAAGACACACTTGTTCCTGGCATGTCTATATTGCTCCCAACCCCAACTCAATCTGGAGTCCTGGGCTTCCCTCCATAATTTATATTGATTTTGTCTTAGCTTGGCCAAAAAAGGAGAGCACCAATTTGCATTGTCCTTCTTCACTTTTTACAGCTGCAGGGGTGGAGCTCTGCAGATGTCTTGCTATCACTTGGGGAAAAAAGGGCACTTCAGACGACTCCCACTGAATCAAAATTCTGGTGTTGAACCATGATCCTTCCACTACTGAAATCACTCTGCTGGGGGGTGCAAGGAGAGAAAGAGTTATTTTCCTACATGCAACATTCTCATGCTAACTCAAATTACAATGAGTGGATATGGTCAGTGTAAACAGCACAGGCAGCTTATTTTAGTCTTAAAGGACACCT
The DNA here is from genome assembly GCA_016271365.2 of Neoceratodus forsteri. Taxonomy (NCBI): domain Eukaryota; kingdom Metazoa; phylum Chordata; order Ceratodontiformes; family Ceratodontidae; genus Neoceratodus; species Neoceratodus forsteri. Next base: position 956,465,764 of record CM028130.1, on the reverse strand, counting down.
AAGCCCTCTTTTTTTACACATTTTTATCTAAACAATGCCTTGCTGGCAGAAGTGTAGGGCTTCAATAGTTCTTAAAGTCTTCAGTTATGTTTTTTATGTAGTTCTCCAGGCAGCAGTCTTAAATCAGCAACTGAACAGTCTTTGAAGCACAGCTGTAATGGAACTTTGTTTTATAGCTTCTCTGCAGAATTCCTTCACTGACTTTATTTGAGCACAAGGTGATTTGAGATCAGGCTTCAGCTTGTGACAGTGGGGTCACTGGGTTGGCACAGGCAGATGAACATTGTGATGATCCTCCAATTGAGTAAAACAGGCAGTCTCATTTTTAACTAAATCTGTTTGTTAGCTAAGTTAAAGTTACTTTCCCTACTAAGGTCAATAAATATCATTTAACCCTCTGTCCAGTTTTTGTATTGACAAACCTATGGAAACATTTGGGTGGTTACACTTTATTTGCATTTGTAAGGAGTTTACTTGCAAATACTGCTTGATTGATAATGAAGTGATGGTTCTATTAGCGCCTGTGTCTAATGGCAATCTTCCCTCTGGGACTTGCAAGGTACTGTAAGCTCTAATGGTGCTGGTGGGTGAGAGGTGGGGGGTGAGGCTTCAGCTCATTTTCTTCTTTTAGCCAGTGTCTCCTCTATTTAGTACTATAATCAAACATGCAAGCAATAGGATAGAGTAACTATGACATGAAACTGGGATTACACTTAGCTGATACCTGCCCTATGGTGGTGCCTAATTATGCACTTGTGATAGCATGGACCTGGAGTTGAACGCACTGCTCTGCTTTGACTTGTCATATTGTTTCCTACATATCTACTTGTGTGATAGTATTCTGTTTGTATTAAATTAAGCATTTGGCTGATATGGTAATGCTATGTGTGTTTCCTGCCGAAAAATACAAGCATAAGTCAGTGCCAAACATGTTTGCTTTCATGCTGTTACAAATTAGAACAACAGTATCTTGAGGCTATATGCTGGCCTTTCTTACCCCCAGTAGCCATTGTTTCATGGACTTTGGGTTCCACTGGGCTAAGAAGTATAGGCCCCAATATTCAGAACTGGCCATGTGAGGTCTGTGGCAGTTTGTGCACAGCCTGCCGGGGGGGGCAATATTTAGACAATTAGCTCACTGCAACTGGAACATGAAAACTGCCTAAATATGGGGCCATGTCGGTACTGTACAGTAACTATGCACTATGCTGACACAGGCCCAGGCTGAATATGGCTGACAGGAGTTCAGTGGAGGTAGAGTGGATCAAATGGGATAGCGGCAGGGCTTCTGTGGTCCATATTTAGCCATAACATGTTAATACAAAATCACACATGCCCCCACAATGCAAAGCATCATGGGCTGCATATGCAAATCACCACAGAATACTATGCTGGTTCAACTTTAAGCAGAAATGCATGGTGCCAAAAGGCCTCTCACACAGTTTGCAAAGGGTGCCAACAGAAGACATAGACACATGTTTGGGTTAACCATTGCCTCAGTGCTTGCACACAGAGGTTCTTTGTCTTTTAAATAACATGTTAATAACACCTTTGGGCATGGAAGGCACTATGGCCCATCTGAATGCCCATTATGGGCCCATTAACATGTGTGCATGACTCCCCCCATTCTGTAGCCATCTTACATATTCCTTGTGGTCTAAGGGTCACCGCAACCCCCTATTCACCTGTCCTCTAGTTGTGTCAAATATTCCTGGTAGTGTAGTGCTTCCTGTACCCCCTGATTGACTGTCCTTTAGCTATCTTGAATATTCCTAGTAGTGTAGTGATCCCCCACCCACTGTCCTGTAGCTGTCTCAAATATTCCTGGTGGTGTAGTGTTTCCTGCAACCTCAATTGACCATCCTGCAGCTGTCTTGAATATTCCTTGTACTCTAGTGGTCTCCTCTCCTCATCCATAAGGGCATCTGATCCTCTGTCAACCTGTCTGCTCAGGACCTTCCTCCCTACAACCCCCCACTCAGGTCACCTAAGCCAAAGTACAGCAATAATGACAGTGACCTGTAAAGCCCTCTGCTCACCACCCTGGCAGGCCACCATCTGATGTCAGTGAGCAATCATGAGTACAGTAGAAAAAGGTGTTTGTACAATACTTGTAATTGCTCAGAGACCATCAGATGGAAACCAGTTGAGGTGGAAAGCAGAGGGCTGTACCAGTCACCAATATTGCTGTTGCATTCTTGATACACTGCAGGGGGCATGCCTCAGACAACTAGTGTTGGAACCCACTTGAGAGGGAGCAGTCTTAGACCTGGTACTCTCAAACGGGGACCGAGAGAGGATCTCAAATTTAGAAGTGGGTAGCCATCTAGGAACAAGTGACCACCAAACAGTGTGGTTCATGATAAACACAGCCATAGAGTCAAGCCATACAAAAGTGAGGACACTGGACTTTAAGAGGGCTGACTTTGTCAAAATGGGAGAGTGTCTCAGAAAAGCAGTAGCAAACAGGCAAGAAGAAAGGGTGGAGGAACAATGGGGAAACATCAAAACTGCCACCACAGAGGTAACAAGCCCTTGTGAGAAGCAAATAAACAAATCAAAATTAAGGAAAAAAACACTATGGTTCTCAAAAGAGATGGTACAGAAGGTTAGGGAGAAAACGATAGCATTCAGGAAGTATAAGGAAACACAGAAGGAGCAGGACAGAGAACTGTACCAGTTAAAGCAGAAGGAAGCAGGGAAGACAGTCAGAATAGCAAATGCCCAAACTGAAGAAAAGATAGCCAACTCAGTTAAGAAGGGGGATAAAACCTTTTATAGGTACATTAGGGAGCAAAGAAAGACTAAGGGAGGGATAGGGAGGCTTAATAAAGAGGAGGGTGGGTGGGCAGAGGGTGACAGTGAAAATGCAGGGATACTGAATGAATACTTCTGCTCAGTATTCACAAAAGAAGAGGAGAAGGGGTACCTAATCTAATCAATAGAAGCACTCCAGATAGGGGGTCGATACCATTCCATTCACAGAAGAAAGAGTTCTGAAAGAACTCCTAAAACTGAAGGTGGGCAAAGCAATGGGCCCTGATGGGATTCACCCCAAAATTCTAAAAGAACTAAGGGGAGAATTATTGACACCACTGATTACCCTTTTTAACAAATCATGGGAGGATGATGTGGTAGCGAAGGACTGGAGAAGGGTGGACGTGAGTCCCCTTCATAAAAGTGGGAGCAAAGCAGAGGTAGAAAACTATAGACCTGTTAGTTTGACCTCAGTGGTAGGGAAAATGATGGAATCACTTCTGCAAGAAAGAACTGTTGAGTACCTAGAGGCCAGCGGGGCACAGGGCCCAAGGCAGCATGGATTCACAATGGGAAGGTCATGTCAGATGAATCTAATAGATTTCTTTCACTGGGTGACCAAAGTAGTAGACCAGGGAAGGGCTGTGGACATGATCTACCTAGACTTTAGCAAGGCATTTGACACAGTCCCACACAAGAGATTAATAATCAAATTAGCCAGCCTGGGAGTGGGTCCCAGGGTGATATCCTGGGTAAAAAATTGGCTGAACAACAGAACACAGAGGGTAATAGTAAATGGAGTCCGCTCCAAAGAAAGGGGGGTTACTAGCGGGATACTGCAGGGTTCAGTACTAGGTCCAGTCCTTTTTATGTCTTTATAAGTCACATTGAAGAGGGACTGGAAGGAAAAGTATGCCTCTTTGCAGACAACACAAAGATTTGCAACAGGGTTGATACACAAGGATGGGTAGAAAGGATGAGAAGGGACTTGGCAAGATTGGAGGAATGGTCAAAAGTATGGCAGCTTAGATTCAATGTAAAGAAGTGCAAAGTAATGCACCTGGGAAACAAAAACCCAGGGGAAGAGTACACGATGGGGGGGATGAACTAACAACAACAAAAATGGAAAAGGACCTGGAGGTAATCATATCAGATGACCTAAAGGTAAGCAAGCAATGCGAGAAGGCAGTAAGGAGGGCTGGGGGGATACTGGGATGTATAGAAAGAGGCATCACCAGTAGAAAACAGGAAGTTGTTATCCATCTGTACAGACAGTTGGTGAGACCCCATCAGGAGTACTGCGTGCAGTTATGGAGATCCCATCTCCACAAGGACATAGACAGAATGGAGGCAGTCTAGAGGAGGGCAACCAAAATGGTGTAGGGTCTGCACCAGAAGTCATATGAAGAGAGAGACTAAAGGAGCTTAATATGTATACCCTCACGGAAAGGAGGGAGGGGGGGGACATGGTAGAAACTTTAAAGTACCTCAAGGGAATCAACAAAGTCCATGAGGGTAGCATCTTTCAGAAAAAGAGATGTGCAAGAACAAGGGGCACGATTTGAAGATAGAGAGGGGGACAGCTCAAGGGTAATGCAAGGAAGTATTTTTTTCACAGAGAGGGTGGTGGACACATGGAATGGCCTTCCTGAGGAGGTTGTGAGGTCAAAAATAGTGGGGGAATTCAAGAATGCATGGGATAGACATAAGGTAATTCTGGTGGGGGAGGTAGGAAGAAGTAGGCTGTTGGTTAACTAGGATCTGCAGCTTATCCAATAGGTAGGGAAGTGGGCAGACTCAGTGAGCCAAGCGGTCCTTATCTGCCATCAAAGTCTATGTTTCTATGTTTCTAGTTTGCATTGTGTGACCAGGCTGGGGGGGGGGTGCCTGAGAAGGTGAGTCAGGAGGGGGTCAGATGCTCTTATAGGGGGGACCACTAGACCACCAGGAATATACCAGACAGCTACAAGATGGGTGATCTGAATGCTTGTACAACGTATTTTTCCAGGACAGATCAGCTTACATGCAACATCTGCTTTTCAGTGGGGTTCTGCTGTAGGCTCCTGCTTTTGTAGTTTTGTAATATATTTACACAGGATAGATCAGCTGAGTTGTGATATCTTGTTTGCAGTGGGGTTCCGTTTGACCCAGTTTTTACACTGTATTTACCCGGGATAGTACAGCAGAGATGCAAAATCTTTTTTCAGTGGGGTCCTCCTCTTACCCATTTTTATAAAGCGTTTACCCAGGATAGCCCAAATGAGAGGCAATTTCTCATTTTCAGTGAGGTCCAGTTTTTGCTATGCATTTTTCCAGGATAGAGCAGTACAGTGGACTTATTTATTTATTTATTTTATTTATTGAAATGTTTTACCAGGAAGGCACACTAAACAAGTTGCTCATCTCTAGGTGCGACCTGGGGGAGAGGGTACAGGGAGTACACATATAAAATACATAACAGACTTCCTTGATATCAGGTAATACAGTAAGCAATATACCAACTACAACCATGGCAGGTGTACAGGACACATATACAATAATCAGTATAATATACAACAACGAGTATAGCAGATAATTATATAAACATTTAAAGTGCATGTTGTTTATATGTAAGAGCATTTGAGGTAGTATATGACAGTCTCAGAGTCTCAGCTGGGGGAGAGAGCACTTGAGAGAGAGAGAGAGAGAGAGAGATTGAGTGCATTAAGAGGGGAGAGAGAGTGCTTGAGAGAGAGAGATTGGGTATATTAAGATTGTGGAAAGCAGGTACAATTAGAGGAGAGGAACTTATGAAGGGCAGAGGCGAGAGAGTAAAGGGAAGGGGAGTGGGGAATTTATTGAGGAAGGGCATTCCAGATTTTGGGGAAACGGTGAATGAAGGCAGACTGGCCTGCAAGAATAGAACAGTGGGAGGTCACAAAGGAATGTGAGTCAATGGATCTTAAGGAGTGAGTAGGAGGAGGAGGAGGAGTAGAGAGGGACAAGGAAAGATACGAAGGTAGGGAGCCTTGCCAGTATTTAGAGATGAGTTTGGCACAGTGGGAGAGGCACCTGTTAGCAAGTGAGGAGAATGACAGAGAGTGATAGAGATCACAGTGTTGAGTACATACAGGGGAGTCTAGAGCAAAGCAGCATAAAGAGTTGAAAAGTGGGTCCAATCTGGATAAGGTGGATTTGGGAGCAGCACTGTAGATTACATCACAGTAATTGAAAATAGGGAGAATCATCTTTTGGACACTCTCATGCCTGGCCATAAGAGGGATGCAGTTACGGTTTTCCTGTATAATGCATCGACCTTGGGGCACAGTTTTTTCAGGATGGCATTGATGTGACCAGAGGAGCTGAGGTGTTGGTCCAGCCAAACCCCAAGGTATCTAAAAGAGGAGGTGTCCTCAAGCATTGTCCCATCCGGGGTGTGAAAGGTGGGTAGAACAGGGAGCCGAGCAAGTCTCTGCCTAGTGCCAAAGGTCATAAAGACTGTTTTCTTGGCATTTAGAAAGAGTTGATGGGAGGCAAGCTAGTGCTGGATCTTACTAAAGTTGAGCTGAAGTCTGGTTTTATTTGATTAACTTGTTTAATGCGGCAAAGCAGTAGTGTATGCTTAAATGTCTTCTCTATGAAGGATTAGTAATTTAGTCACCTGGCAGTGAGAACTTTGTTCTCGTCTTGAAGTTGGTACTTTTTGTTTATGTGAAAGATGGATTTGCAATCTGGGGAATGTCCTGCAGAAATCCTCTAACCCAGTGAGTGGCTAGTTGTACCTGTGTGACTGGAGGTGCTGCTGGTACTATGCGGAGTGTGAGTGGGGAGCAGCCGACTAGTTACGCCATGTGAGACTGTGAGAGATTAATTCTCACAAGTCGGAAGTTGGGACTTGGCTGGGACTGAGTGGGTTAGATGGTCGGTGCCAACAAAACAATATGAATTAATAACCAGCCTGGCTTTATCATAAAAGGAGCAGTGAGATAAGTGTGCTGTTTTGTATTAATAATTTTGTTTGTATTGAATGGCCTTATCTGATAGTGAGGGAATGGGCTGGGCTGCATCCAGCGACTCAAGTGGTCTGTCTTTTCCCCCAGCTTGCCCCTTGCCACCAGCCTCTCATCCCCCCACTGTGAGTGAGCATGGAACCCATGAAGTGAAGTCCACATGCACCTGATGGTGGATAGCGATTCTTCAGCATTAAAGCCTGTGCTGCATTCAGATGAAGCACTAGATCATTTGTGTTTTCTTGGCTTTTGTGTCTGGGATGACTTCTGAGTGGGTGTTTAGGGTAGTATGAGCCTACCTCTGGCATTGCCCCTGATCTTGCCATGTGACTGGGCTGTGTACATGCCATGGGATGTGCTTGGCATTACGTCATCATCTGTTACAGTTCACTGTGCACCCCTGCAGGATGGCTGTCATGTGTGGGTTGTGCTGGAGGGCTTGATGGTGTTGTGGTTTCCAATGTATGACATATGGGGATTTGGGAGTTGGCTACCAAGTACTGGATATGAATGGGAAACATCATCCTGCTGTAGAGCATTGACAATTACTGTTTGGTCATGCCATTGTCCGAGGTCTCACATAGGCTGTGGAACCCTTGCTGCATGTCAAGTCTGTGGGCCGTGATGTCACTGTATATGCCTTATATTTCATGCAGCTGTCCCTGCTAAGCCTTACAGCCCCTGCCCCAACTGTCTCAGCTCAAGGTATATGCAGATAAAACATTCATGACCTGGTATACATCCTGTGTCAATATTGGGCCTTGAGGGACCCTCCAGTGGGTCCTGTGTATCAGTTCCATTCTCTGGCATGGATGATCTGTGTAAGTGTCTGCTATGTAACAGACACATGCACTTCCAGGCTGGTGTTTTGTGTGCCCTTCTCGCTGCCTTGTATGTCTGACTGTGTGGTGCACTGTTGGGAGGGGGCAGAGTCTGCTGTCCAGGTTACAAGGTAACAAGTGCAATGCCTGTTGCAGCGATAGCTGACTGTACTCAAGAGAAGTGATATATAGTCGGGTGTTTGAAGGGTGGCTGGAGTGGGATTTTCTTGCTTTAGTTTTTACATTTTTTTTTGTTTAAGAAAATAAAAAATAGCTATTTTGATAGTGATATTGGTTGTTTATAGCAAGTCAAAGAAGGCTTCAAAAGCAGCCAAATAGCATCAAAATGGCCCTCAAAATGCACCAGAATGCATCTAAAACCTGATAGCTTCTGGAGGCCTAGGTGGCCCCCAGACTCCCAACCTGTGGGGGATGGGGACATCGTAGTTCATGGAGACCACACACTTCTACATTTAGCTTTACACCACTGCCTGTTGGTCTAAACTGAATTTGTAATGAGACTGCATTGGTCCAGCAGAGATTCAAATTACACTTTCTCTCTCTCTCTCTCTCTCTGTGTCTTGTGTGTGTGTGTGTGTGTGTGTGTGTGTGTGTGTGTGAGTGTACAATGATTTTTTGCTGTCTGCAGGGTTTGTTAACCCTTTCACGACCTATCTAAGACTGAATCATAAACAGAGCTCCACAATTCCTCCTCTCTCTCTCTCTCTCTCTCTCTCTCTCATTCTAGGAACTAGACTTATACAGAGAAATGCTAAAAAATGAAACAGGCCAAACATGATAACTTGACTTTTTTGTCAACTTAAACTTTTACATTATTTCACAGCCTTTTACAAATAAAACTCACTATGTAGGACGATGGCTTGGATAAAAAAATTGCATTTCTGAAATCACTGACTGTAACCTACAGAATATGTATGTAAACAAACCACTGAAAAAAGGCACTCCAGGAAGCCGTCCAAATGGAGTGGCGCTCACATAAAGCCACTGTAGTAGATAAACAAAAAACATGAAATACCTGTGACACTTGGACAGCTGGTTCTGATTACTCTATGCTTTTTGTAATATAAAAATGTGTTATTGAGTGTCTCTCATGAGACATGCTGAGACAGCCTGTGGGATGACCACCCTTCCCCCAGGTATCAGTTCAAAAGACAGGAAAAGTTAAACAGCAGATCTCTGTAAGGTGATTAACTTGCAAATACTTGCATTTTATAGCCTTATTTAGGATCTGGGTTGTTTGAATCTAAGACCTAAAATATCCATTTTATGACATCCTCAGGAAGGTCAGTTAATTGCACCTGGTGTCACAAAGCATATTACTCCTCGGTGAGATCTGGCAGAGAGAGAGAGTCATAAAAAGTCCTTTGATGTCTTTGAGAGAGGAGACTGCTCATTGATCAAAGAAGTCATTTGGAAAATTAGTTTTTTGCTGATGTCACCTATTTAAAATACCTCCTGAGTGAAGACATCCTGGTTATATAATTTTTAATAAACAGAGGAGGAGTTGGGTGACATCATGGAGGAGGAAGGGTCAAAGACAGTTTTTTAACTATGCTGTGGCTGACCTTTAGACACATTCTGTTTGGACTCTCTGAGCTACAACATCTATCAGCACTATAAGAAGATAAGAATACATTAGATAGACACGTCTAAGTGTATGGTTGGTAGGAGTTCGCACTTTAAACTTTGTTCTTTTAAGTGATTGTATGTTTGGTGATATATTGTTCTGTATTTATATTTTACGTATGTTTATCTATTTTAAAGTAACCCTCTATTTTAAAGAGACTGCTTGGTGTGCCTTCGAAATTCTTTCTTTGACAAGTGAAGCATAAATGGTTAAAGTTGACACTGTGCATAGCTTAATGGTAATGTCAAACTGGGAAAAGGTAAGAGTTTATCTGAGGTCTTTCATAATGTTTTTAAGGGTTCATTATGTACACCTCGTTAGGTGCCTGTAGGCAAAAGATATCTGGCATCCTCTGAAGAGCAGAATTATCTGAGCCTGTACATTGGGTATGCTAGCAAGAGGATCACAGTTTGAATCCCTCCAGAACTTGAGATCAAAGGTTGATTCAAACCCACAAAACAGACAGGAGGGCTACCCTGTTTCTGCTACCTGTTCACAAGACTGCACTCAGAGGTTGGCACTGTGGGAGCAGAGGGCCTGACCTGCTGAGCAGGTTTGTGACAGTACTCACTCTGGAACAGCTAATTAAGTAACACTCACACTGTGTGCTAGAAAAAGAACTCTCTCACCACCATGTATGAAAAAAGGCACATTTTATTCTATACAGCATATAAGAATACATGGTGTAAAACAGTGCAAGGTGCAAGTATAGGTATATGGCAAGACAAATAATAGCAGAATAAATGCTAAAAAGCTATGTACCGAGACAGAGCATAGAGGGACAGCAGTTCCAAATGCTACAGCATCACACAAAAGGGTGAAAAAAAACTTATGTTTCACTACATCTGGGCGGAGCTTCTTCAGAGGTTAAGGAGCTAACACTTTACTCCTTATTTTATAGTGCAATCAATTAGAACCATTAAATAAAAAAAAAAATTGGTACCAATTTAAAGTGCCTAATTTCGTGCAATTTCTAAGTGAAACATTACATATGTTTAACATGCAGAGTTCAACAACCCAATAAAATCACTTGTTTCCATACAGACCGAATGTCATTTACAAAGTGAACAGCAAAACAATGGACAGATTTCAAGAGAGAGAGTGTCAAACTGAAACACCATAGGATAACATTTCTTATACATATATATTTTCCATTAGAGCAAAGCTGACCATGCTCTATAAATAAACTTGATTGTGTGGGAACATAATTATATTTAAAATCTACCCATACAATATTTAACAAAGCAAACATTTACAAAATCCATCTTTTCTATACAGACTAATTAATTTCTATTCGGACCATATTTATCTAAATAATAACAAACTATATATATATATCACTGTTACTGCTGTTCATAATATATCCATCTGTGAGGTTTATTTGTATTTCATTCGCTTTTCAACTCGATGTAAAGGTATGGTGCCTCAGTTCCAAGATGGTGGCAGTTTTACCAGCAGCTCAATCCCAAATACTGAAAAATATCAATGAAAAGGGGATCTTCAATTATCTATACAGAAGTACAGTGCACAGCTAAAAAGGTTCACTAACCATATTATAACATGGCTTCTATTCAGATTCAATAGATCCAATTGGCATAGTGGGCATATATATATTAAGGAGGAAAAAAAAAAATAGTAATAATAACAAAATGGCATCTATTTTACACACTAGTGTTATTTTTATAATTTGATTTCAACTTTCGTCGAATCATTTAAATCAACTATAAATGAAGTTCAATTGAATCATTAAGTCCCGGTGGATAGCAAGCCCGTGTTTCAAAAATCCATTTTGTTTCTATCTGGCTTACCAATCCTTCCCAATTTCCACCTCTTGGATTTTTTGCACCTTTTGAATACCAAAAAAAACGGATTTTATGAAAGTTCTTATTTTTCCCTTGTACGTCTCCCTATGGCTTATTTTAAATTATCCTCCTTCCAAGCTCTAACATGCTTCCCTATGCGTGTTTCAAAACTTTGAACTGTTCTTCCTATCGAGAAAGCCTTACACTGGCACATCAATATGTATACTGCACCTTCTGAATTACAATTAATAAAAGCATTACAGAAAATGTTCCCTCTTCCCCTTGGGTGTGCTATCGAACTGCCTTGTATTAAATAATTGTAGTACATGCAATGTCTACACTTCTTATTTATATTCAAGACTGTCCAATGTGTACTTTGTTTTAAGTCTGGATTGTACATAGCCAACACTACTTTATCACCGATGCTGTTCGCCCTTCTATAAACAAAATTAGTTTTTTATTGTGTCACATGCAAAAGTCTATAATCAGTAGACAAAATAGGCCAGTGTTTTAGCACAATCTCTCTGAGTTCCTGCACCCCTAAAGTATATGTAGTAATAAACCTTGGATTGTCTGGCCCCGCTTGCTGGTTGTTTTTCACTTTAGGAGTCAGCTCAGCAAAGATGAACGATCTCGGCTTTGAACTGCATTTACTGCCAAGGTTACTACATCTTTAGTGTAACCTCTCTCTCACAACCTAACCATTTGTTGTTTTTCCCCTCCCTATGAATTTCCACATCAGTACAATTTTGTTTTACATGAATAAGTTGTCCCTTAGGAATAGCTTTAATGACATGTTTGGGGTGGAAACTAATAGCCTGGAGTAAAGTGTTATGGTCTGTGCTTTTGGAAAAAAAGTCAGACAAGATATTTCCATCATCGTCCCTGTATAAAGTAACATCTAAAAAGCTGATTCTATGTTTTCCTGTGGTCAAAACAAATTTGAGGGCTGAATTGCTATTATTGAGAAGCTCAGAGAATCTCTCAAGGCCATGTATGTAATGTTCATCACTGCTAGGTTTGATGGAGTACATAGTACTATATGGCACAGGTATTTAATTTGTTTTGTTTTTAGTTTAATTTTATCCTCAAGCCCGCATCTCCTTACCCCTCCCCCCAACAACCACTCAACAACCACCACACACATTTGTATCTAAACTTGCTCTGTAAACCAACAGCGTGAGTGCAAAACTGCAACAGCTGTGTGCCTTATCCATTTGAATCACATAACCTGTCATACATAGAAATGTAGCCCTCCCTCCCTCCCTGTGTCTAGGGGTATGGATGGAATATGTCTGTGGAGAGGGGGCGCCCACAGCAGCAGCAGAAACACTCCAAGTTGCCATGTTACCCAGGCCCAGATGTCACACACAGGGTCTCTTTTCCTCAATGGTGCTGGATGAAAATAACAGATTAATGCATATTAAATAGTTCCTTTCAATAACAGAATGTCCACATGGAACTTGAAGAAACAATAGGGATCCCAAATTCATTATATATATTCACACATAGCTCCAGGGAGCATCAGTTAATTCATGAGGAACACATTCAGCGTTCCCTTGACCAGTATGGCCATAATAGCAGCTTTTACCTGGACCGAGGAGGTCGCACAGTCTGTACGGCAGCATTAACTTGGGACCACTATGGTCACAAAAGTTTGAAGGCAGCACAAGTTCCAAAACAGTTCACAGTGCCTAATAGTCCATTATTCTTCACAGGCAGCCAGATCCTCAATGATCCCCATCTCTTTCTCTCTCTCTCTCTCTCTCTCTCTGTCTCTCTCCGCATTGGCCCAGCAGGTCCCCCTCGGAACATACAATCCTCGTAGCTTGAGGATTTGCAAGTTCCCTCATGATGCCTGCATCCTTTCCCAGAACTGGCAGCAACTGTCCCCAAAATGAGAAGGGGGACAATCTATGGACACCACTCCCTGCCAAATTCTTGCCCACTGGATACCTTCACAAATCAGCACAGGCTGCCAGGGCACTCTGTGACTTGTGGCTGCTGGCTCACCTCTCAACTTTAGCTACCCTCCAAGATACTGTACTGCTTGAGGCAACTGACTCCCACTTCTTCCTCTGTGTCCCCCAAGTGCAACCGGCAAGGGAACAGAGCAGGCAATCGACCCCACCAGGCCTTGACTCACTCTCACTCCCTTGCCGCTCACTTCTCCGACCAGAACTCCCACACCTGTGGTGACCTCCCGAACCGCAGGAGGCTCCACCCAAATGCTAAGAATTAACCCTCTTCCCTACTGGGCTGATATAGGCCAAAAAAGCTCAGGAAGGGATGAATAGACTAGTAATCTCTTAAAGCGGGGTTACATAAACATAGGCACTGATGGCAGATAATGACTGCTGAGCCCATCTAGTCTGCCCATTTTTAATTATGATCACTTCTGCTGCAGACCCAACTTGTCCTACAGCACTGTCTCTTCCACCCCTTACTTCCTCCTAGGATTCCTCTTTGCATCTCCCAGGCATTTTTGAAACTGACCACTGGTTTCACCCCACTGCCTCCCATGGAAGGCTGTTCCAGGAATCTACCACCCTTTCTGTGAAGAAATACTTCTTCACATCTCACCTGAATCTACCTCCTTTCAGCTTCATATCATGACCCCTTATTCTACAGCACCTTTTTCTCTGAATCATCTCTCCCTCCTGTATCTTATCAACCCCCAAGAGATATTTAAAGGTCTCCATAATATCCCCACTCTCCCTTATCTCCTCCAGGGTGTTCATATTGAACTCTTTCAGTCTCTCCTCATAGGGCTTCTGATGCAGGCCTTGCACCGTTTTGACAGCCCTCACCTCTCTTCTTGCAGCTTTCTCCTTTTTCCAATTGTTCCCCCTTCCACACCTGTCTCCTTTGACTGCTCCTTTTCCCCTCTTCTTCATTTGCTAACCTATTGCTTCCTTGAATAACTGGCATCCTGGTAGGATGCCAGTTATTCAAGGAAGCAGTGGGTTGCATCCTACTAGGATGCAAGTTATTCAAGGAAGCAGTGGGTTGCATCCTATCAGGATGCAAGTTATTCAAGGAAGCAGTGGGTTAGCATCTTGGTAGGACTCTCTCCCCTTGGGATCTCCCTACTCTCTATTTCTGTTCATGGTGTCCCACTATCTGCCTCCCCATTTCTTCCATCATACCCCATTGGCTACTTTAAATGTCCATCGAAGTAACATTTGAATCATCCACTGAGGACTGCGGTTTTCTCCTGGATGAAAGCAGGCAATCACCTTAGTATAGGTTCTTATCCTTCCAGGTTGGCCCACAGTTCCCAGTGCAGACATACCTCTCCTCCCTGCACCATTCCTTCTACCATTACTTGAAGGCATTGGTACAGAGCTGTCTCTCTCCTTCCACATATAGTACAACATGTACTCTCTACTCACATTTAAATACATGGGAAACACAGGATCAACCAGATAAATGATCTGCCTTTACCAAAAATGAAATTTACACACAGAGCTGACTACAGCAATTCATCTTTACATTTAAGGCCATGAAACATCCTTATCAAGTTAATTATTAGCAGCTGTAGTGGCTCTGACCAGAATTTGTCTTTTTCTCAGTGGAGGTGCTTATTATATACATAATTCAATTAATCTGCAAAGTAGTGGCATGCAATATCTAAGTCATGAATTAATTTAAATCTGTCCCACTGTACTTCTTCCAAATCCATAAAACAGGCCAAAAGTCAATTTTATTTTGTTGGATCTATAACTACATTTTGATCATTAAACAGTTCAGGTAATATTCCTGCTTCTGTATCGTTTTGTGGATAGTTAGTTAAAATCAGGTCTAATTAGGACGATTCAGTTGATTTTTTAATATTAATAGAAATATAGAATTTGTTGGCAGAAAAGGACTGCTTGGCCCATCCAGTCTGCTTGAATGGTGCCTGCCTAGTCTGCCTCCACAGACCCTCAGTGGTCTCTGGCAAATGCCCCACCCTCCCTCCTCCCTGCCTATTCAATTATATTCCCTTATGTCTATCCCATGCAAGCCTGAAACCCTCTACTGTGTTCCCCTCCACCACTTCTGCTGGCAGTCTGTTCCAGGTGTCTACCACTCTTTCAGTGAAGTAGTACTTTCTCACATCCCTCTTTAACTCCCCTCACTCCCAGCTTCATCACATGATCGCTAATCCTGGTGCTCTTCTTCCTTTGAAAGAGACCCCCTCCTGCATCCTGTTCACAACTCTGAGGTACTTTTAGGTCTCTAACATGTCCCCTCTCACTGTCCTCTCTTCCAGGGTGTACAAGTTGAGATCCTCAGTCCCCTAGGAGGGCCTTTGGTGCAACTCCTCCACAATTTTAGTTGCCTTCCTCTGGACTGCCTACACCCTGTTTTTGTCCTTTCTGAGGTGTGGCCTCCAGAACTGGACACAAAACACCAGGTGGGGTCTCACCAGTGAATGATACAATGGCAACACCACCTCCCTCCTCATGCTGGAGATATCTCTCCCAGTGCATCTCAGCATCGTGCTGGCCCTACCCACTGCTTTATCACACTGCCCTTGCCACTTTGAGGTCATCAGATACGATAACCCCAAGATCTCTCTCCTTCTTAGTGACTATCAATAACTTTCCCCAATCCTATACTCAGTTCCTGAGTTTCTATGCTTAATTTTTCACCTTTTGGCATTGAACCCCTAATGCCATGTTTTTGACCACTTCTCCAGTTTCCCAAGATCCTTACATATTCTTTCCATCCCCTTCTGACTGTCTACCATATTACAGATTTTTGAATCATCTGCAAAAAAGTATACCTTTTCTTCCAGTTCAGTTGCAATGTCACTTATGGAGGCATCAAAGAGGATCTTCCCCAGTACTGAGCCCTGCAGCACTCCACTGGTCACTCTTCTATCATTAGTGTGAGTGCTCTTAACCACCCTCTGTCTCCTGTCTGTTAACTAGTTTCTAACCCAATTCACCACTTTGGATCCCACCCCTGGGCTGCTCAATTTCTTAATCAGTCTCCTGTGTGGCACAGTGTCAAAAGCCTTTCTAAAGTCCTGATATGTCACGTCCACTGTCCTCCCCTGATCTATTGCCCTGGTCACCATAGTCAAAGAAATCAGTCAGGTTTGGCTGGAATGACCTCCCCCTGTGAATTCATACTGCCTTTGGTCTTGCAGGCCATTTAATCCAAGATACTCTACTAATCTTTCCATTAACAGTGTTTCCATTAATTTCCCCACCACTGAGGTGAGGCTTAGTGGCCTGTACTTGGTAGCCTCTTCCCTGCTGCTGCTCTTATGTAGAAGGACCATGTCTGCTCTCCTGCAGTCCTCTGGAACCATGTCTTATTCCAGTGAGCTGCTGAATAAGGCTGTCAGCAGGCCAGACAGCCGCTCACTGAGTTCTTTTAGTACCCTTGGATGCATGCCCTCCAGTCCCATAGCATTGTCCACTTTTCAGAGCTGCAAGTCCCTTCAGGACTCTTTCCTCTGAAAATGGACTTGAGTCCTCCTCCCCCACCACCTTGTTCCTGCTGCTCCCTGGTGATCCGCCTCTCTCTCCACTGTGAAGACTGAGCAGAAGTACCTGTTTAGGATGTCTGCTTTTTCTTGGTCACCTTCTGAACAGTCTCCCTCTGTTGTCCTTCTTATCCTCACTATCCCTCCTCTTGTTTTCCTCTTCTCACTTATGTACCTAAGGAAAGTCTTATCCCCATTTGCTACCACTTTGGCTATCCTTTCCTCTGTCTGCACTTTTGCCCTTCTCACTGTCTAATCTGCTCCCCTGTTTTACCTTGTACACTTCCCTGTCTTCCTCTCTCTGCATGGAATCTGGCTGAATTTCAGGCAGTGAGGTTTTGCTAGGAGCAAAGACATCAGCATTCATTCATTCATGCTGGGCCCATTCCTGAAGCGGACGCTGAACTATGACACTGCACCAGGGGAATGTTTTCTTTGTTACAGGTGATGATATTTTGACATACACCTTATTTTTGGGGGGGGTGCATGGGGAGGAGGGTTGTGAGGACCAGAGGGTGTTGGGTGGGGGTTCTTCTATTGGTCACAAACCTGGTGGTGGGACTCAGGTGGTGGGAGACTGGGGACTGCGCTTGGCACATGGGTGGGGGAAGGGTATGTACTGAAGTTAAGCATTATTTTAATATATGTCACAGACTAGTTCTAATCTTATCTTTGTCACTTTTACAGCCAGTCAGTTGAAATTCACCAGGGCACGGGGGAGGAGTGCACCAGTGGGGGATGGAGGGTTATAAACTAGAAAGTATTTTGAAAGTGAGAGTGGGGTGGTAGTACAACACAATGGGGGGTAGGATTTTAATACAGTTTATTATAGTTTTAGGGTTTTAGATGACTGCAGTTCATGCATGCACAAAGCAAACATATTGTTACAATAATGGGTTTCAGAGGTATGTCACTGTTGGGTCCAATTGACAGCTCAATGATCACCGAGGCTGATCATGACAGTGTTCTCTGCTTGTGGTGTGAAAACTTTATGTAGTTGAAAGAAGCAAGCCACTCCTATTGCAGAGTGGCTCAATCCTTTCGTCTGCATGACACTGCCCAGCAAGCAGCTGAGCAGTGTTATGAGCAACTCCAAGCACCCCCATGCAAAGAGGAGATGCACAAAAACAGATCCCTCCAACTGCCAAGAATCCCACTCACTTCCAATCCCTCCCACTGCCAAGTATCCTACTCACTTTCCAATCCTTCCCCTGGTGCCCTGTCCACAAAAATAAAACATCCTTCCACTGCCATGTATCCTACCCATCTCCTGATCCTTCCCCATGCCACGCAAGTGAAAACAAATACCCTCCCACTGCCAAGTATCCTGCACACTTCCAGATCCTTCACTGTGCCCAACCATCAAAATAAAATACCCTCCCACTACCAAGTATTCTGCCCACCTCGTGATCCTTCCCCATGCTCCATCCATGAAAATAAAATACTGTCCCACTGCCATGTAGCCTGCCCCACTCCCAATCCTTCCCCATGCCCTGTCTATAAACCTGAAAAAGAACAACATGGTCCTGTGATATCTTCTGCCCCCATGCCGCCAGCACCCACTACCCTACATCCCCACCCCATACTTACCTATCCGGTCCTGCACTGCTCCTTCTCAAATGTCCTGCTTCTTCTAAGCTCCACTGGGAAGTGACTGAAAGCAAGGTAAGTTCAGTTAACAGCTTTTTAATGCATTTTGAACTTTTTCTTATGACTTTGTCTTTTCTTAATATTTTTATCTCAAATTTTCAACATGGTCTTTTTTAACCCCATTTCATGAACAAGGTAGGAGAAAGTTTTAACTCCCCACCCCCACTGAAATATGTTTTTACAGTTGCTCTGTGAAGACATGTTTCTGATTGGATTTTAAAAATGTCACCTGTCTTGATCATAATGTGGGGTAATATACAACTATGTTGAAAATTTGGGGTCAAAATCTCAAAAAATAACCAACTTATGAAGCAACACTAAAATTCTTGAACGTTTACTCATAACTTTACTATTTTTCCAGATTTTGATTTCGCATTTTCCACATAGCATTTTTTTTACCCTACTTGACAAATAAGGTAGGTGTAATTTTTCAAATCCACTCCAAAACATGTTTTTGCTGTTACTCCATGAAATCACCTTTCGGACAGGATTTAAAAAATTCCACTTGTCTTGATCACAAGGTGGGGTAATAAAAGACAGTGGGCCAGATATTCAAAACTTTGCACTAGGCGCAAACCATTTGCACTGGTTTAGCGCTGGGTTAGCATGGGTCCACTATATTCAAAAAGTCAAATAGTGCACTCAAACTGCATTAGCGCTGGGCAAAATTATAATGTATGCAAGGGGCAAACTGAGGGTGTGTGTCAGCACGCACATCTACTAGATAATAGTACCTGCTCATGCACTGGAGCATTGAACCTCAGAGTTTAGTTCCCAGCCTACCCTTACCCTAGTCAGTCCAGAATAAACCCTCCAACCTGGAGATGCAAGTGTACTTTCAATTGTTCTTTTCTATACTAATTCCACACCCTGTACATGTTCTGTTCATTCCTAATATGATTGTGCTATGAATTTGTTTTGATGAATGTCTGAGTCCTGCCTGTGTACTGTGTCTTTGAAACCTGCGGTGTACTTACCAGACTGTAAACCAGAATGGGCAGCACACCTATATGCTCTATATGTAATATGTAATATGTAAAATGTTCCTACTGTGTAACTAATTCCAGGTTACCCCTGAAAAAGGGACTTTTGGGGCTCAGTGGGCCTACCCGGTTATCAAAACTGAATAAATAAATGAATAAAAAGAAATAAATATTCAGTGAATAGCACCACGCAAAGTGATTTTGCACAACTGAGTGCAACAGTTTGCAAGCTGCAAATTACTGCCCAGAAAAAGGTAGTCCTAACTCTGGGCAAACCAGCTTTGTGTGACTTTATAGCCTCGTGTAGCTTTGCATGACTTTTGTGCAACTTTGCGCGACCCTAACCAATAAGTGTGACACATAGAAATAAGCCAGACATAGAGGAAACATGCTGCTCACTGATGCCATCATCTGCCACCAGTCCCAGCCATGCCAGGCAGTAAGTGGTGACCCGGCTCCCAGTGGACACCATGGCAGTGAGGCCACACAGCACACACCTGCAGACCACCCTTCTGTGGACACCAACAGATGCCAGCACACACATGCAGCACTGTGGGCATGGAGGGTGTTGAGGGGAGGGTGTACAAGTGGCCAGGCTGTACCACAGACTGGATGTGGCCACAAGGCTGGGGCAAGCCACGCAGTGCACATGGGCCAGTGCTGGGAATACCCCAACACCAGTGTGCCTGTCTGATCAAATGTGCCCCCTAACCACATACTGCACATCTGTACAGACACCACAGCACACTCAACCAGTCATGTATATGGCACTGTGAGCATCCCATGCCAGTGATGCAGCATCTGTGGGTTGCACAGTAGCATAACAGTAATGTCCACTGTCAGTGAACACCTGCAAGTTGGGTCTGTCACTGTGTACAATGCAGTGGTCATCATTGCCCTACACACCATAGGCATTGCTGTGTCCCTCACACTACTGGCCCCCTTGCTACTGTAGTGTATGCTGTGCACTGTAGCATAAACTACAGTTTGACAGTTGCATGCAGCACCACCACCTGTGCCTGTGCTGTGTAATCCCCTGGAGCACAATATACTATGCTGTACTGTACAAATTGTAACTTGTAGCTACCACCATGCACTCCCAGACTGACCTACAGGTGGAGTTGTGGGCAGACCCAGCCAGCCCCTGTATGTCTAGACTGATCTACAGGTGGAGCTGTTGGACCCTGCAATAGCGCTGGGCAAACAGCATGCAAATCAGGTCATAAGGAGATGCTAATCTGGATGTTTGCCCACAGACTACCTAAGTAGGCTCATTTGCATGTCATTTTTGAATATAGCAAAGTTTTGCCCCAAGCAAATGTGGTGGCACCTGGCAAACAGCTTAGCCCCACGCTAAACTTGCACAACTGTGTTTGCGCAGCGCAAACATTTCAGAAATGTAGGCCAACTGTAGGTCAGTCTGGGAGTGCATGGTGGTAGTTGCAGGCTACATTTGTACAGTACAGCATAGCATATTGTGCCCCAGAGGACTACACAGCACAGGCACAGGTGGTGGTGCTGCATGCAACTGTCAAACTTGTACATTTTTGCACAATATAAATTCACATGTGCTGCTGCTTGCAGCTTTACTGACTCCACACCTTTGCTAGCACACATTGGCCACATAGTTAACCTCTACCTTCCTTCATGTCACTGTGAATTTGACTGCTGTTGTGGTATGCACTTCCTGGTTGCTATATTCAGAGCTGTCTTTATTCCAGACTATTTTGCACTACTAACCAGTTTGCCCGGCTTCCTTAGCATGCTTTATTTAGCTGGTTTAGCACCGGGGCTACCCCTTTTGAATATAGCGGGCTATTGGGTCTGGGCTAATTTAGCACACTGGGCAGTGCTAATTTAACCCTGGGGCAAAGTTTTGAATATTTTGCCCTATGTTGAAAATCTGGTGACAAAATCTTTAAAAAAACATCAAAGTTATGTAGCAACATTGAAACTCTTCAATGTTTTCTCATAACTTTGCTATTTTTCTAGAATTTGCCCCCAAATTTTCAACATAGCCTTTTTTTAACCCACCTCATGAAGAAAACAGGTGTAATTTTTCAAATCTCCTCTGAAGCATGTTTTCACAGTCACTCTGTGAAATCCCATTTCAGATGGGATTTAAAAAATTCTACTTGTCTTGATTATAATGTGGGGTCATAATAAGACTATGTTGAAAATTGGGGGTCAAAATCTTAAAAAATAAAGTTATGAAGAAACGTTGAAATTCTTCAATGTTTGCTCCTAGCTTTGTTATTGTACCACATTGTGACCTCACATTTTTAATGTAGCCATTTTTGGACCCCACATCATGAAAATAGCATGCCATTTTCTAAATCCTGTCCAAAACATCTTTGCCACACTCGTGCCACAAAATGACATTTTGGACACAAATTTTATAAATGAAACATGTGCATGTTCATAAGGTGGTGTAATAAAAAGACTATGTTGAACATTTGAGGTCAATATTGAAAAAAAAGAAAATGATAAACAAACATTGACATTTTTTAATGTTTACTCAGAACTTTGCAATATTTTTACTTTTTAACCCACATTTTCAACATACTCATGTTTTCTACCCCCATTGAATAAATATGGCAGGTGTCATTATCAAAACCCCTCCAAAACATGCTTTTATTGTTATTCCACAAAACAATATTTTGAGTCACATTTCATAAATGATACCTGTCACATTCATATGATGGGGCAAAAAAAGACTAGTATTTTGAAAATTCACAGTCAATCACAATCTAAGCAAATTACAACATTATGTGTGCACCTCTTAATTTCCCAATCATGACAATTTCAGTATTATAACTCATGTTATTAATTTGTTAATTATCGCCTCTGCACTATCAATGCCAAACTTAGATCTAGTACTCTCAAATGGAGATGGAGAGAGGATCACAAATGTAGAAGTGCGTAGCCATCTGGGACCTAGCGATCATCGAACAGTATGGTTCGCGACAAACACAGCAGTAGAGTCAAGCCATACAAAGGCACAGGTCCTGGACTTTAGGAGGGCTGACTTTGCCAAATGGGTGAGTGCCTAAGGAATGCACTAGCAAACGGGCAGGAAGGAGGGATGGAAGAACAATGGGGAATAATCAAAACTGTCATCACTAAGGCAATAAACAAAACAAAATAATGTAAAAAATCACTATGGTTCTCAAAGGAGGTGATAGGGAAGGTTAGGGAGAAAAAGATGGCATTCAGGAAGTACAAATAAACACAGAAGGAGCAGGACAGAAAACTGTATCAGGTAAACCAGAAGGAAGCAGGGAAGGCAGTCAGAACACCACAGTCCCAAACTAAAGAAAACATAGCCAACTCAGTTGAGAAGGGGGATACAACCTTTTATAGGTACCTCAGGGAGCGAAGGAAGACCAAGGGAGGGATAGTGAGACTTAATAAAAGGTGGGGGGCAGTAGGGTGACTGTGAAAAGGCAGAGATACTAAACAAATATTTTTGCTCAGTATTCACAAATGAAGAAGGGGAGGTACCTAAACCAAACAACAGAAACACTCTGGATAGGGGGGTTGTTACCAGCCCATTCACAGAAGAAAGAGTTCTAAAATAACTCTTAAAACTGAAGGTGGACAAAGCAATGGGGCCTGATGGGATTCATCCCAGAATTCTAAAAGAAGAAAGGGTAGGACTAGTGACACCACTGACTACCCTCTTTAACAAATCATGGGTGGATGGGGTGGTACCTGAGGACTGGGGGAGGGTAGATGTTATTCCACTTCACAAAAGTGGGAGCAGGGCAGAGGCAGGAAACTACAGACCTGTTAGTTTGACCTCAGTAATAGGAAAAATGATGGAATCGCTTCTGAAGGAAAGAATTGTTGAGTACCTAGAGGCCAGTGGGGCACAAGACCCAAGGCAGCATGGGTTCACAGCGGGAAGGTCATGTCAGACGAATCTAATACATTTCTTTGACTGGGTGACAAAAGTAGTAGATCAGGGAGGGGCTATGGATATGGCCTACCTAGACAAGGCATTTGACACAGTCCCACACAAAAGTCCCACACAAAAGATTAATATACAAGTTAGCCAGCCTTGGAGTGGGTCCCAAGATGGTAGCCTGGGTAAAAAATTAGCTGGAGAACAGGACACAGAGGGTAATAGTAAACGGAGTCCACTCTGAAGAAAAGGGGTTACTAGTGGGGTACTGCAGTGTTCAGTTCTAGGACCAGTCCTCTTCAATGTCTGTATAAGTGACATTGCAGAGAGACTGGAAGGAAAAGTATGTCTCTTTGCAGATGACACAAAGATCTGCAACAGGGTTGATACACAAGGTGGGGTGGAAAGGATGAGAAGGGACTTGACAAGGCTGGAAGAATGATCAAATGTATGGCAGCTTAGATTCAATGTTAAGAAGTGCAAAGTAATGCACCTGGGAAACAAAAACTCAGGGGAAGAGTACACAATGGGGGGTGAGATAATAACAACAACAAAAATGGAAAGGGACCTGGGGGTAGTCATATCAGATGACAAAAAGGAGAGCAAGCAATGTGAGAGGGCAGTAAGGAGGGCTGGGGGATACTGGGGTGTATAGAGAGAGGCATCACTAGTAGAAAACAGAAATCTGTTATTCCTCTGTACAGACAGCTGCTGAGACCCCATCTGGAGTGCAGCATGCAGTTCTGGAGATCCAATCTCCACAAGGACATCGACAGGATGCAGGCAGTCCAGAGGAGGGCAACTAAAATGGTGCAGCGTCTGCACCAGAAGACGTATAAAGGGAGACTTAAGGAGCTTAATATGTATACCCTTGAGGAAAAGAGGGAAGAGGGCAGACATGATAGAAACTTTCAAGTACCTCAAGGGAATCAACAAAGTCCACGAGGGTGGCATCTTTTAGAAGAAGAATTGTGCAAGAACAAGGGGGCACAATTTGAAGATGGAAGGGGGACAGCTCAGAGGTAATGTAAGGAAGTATTTTTTTCATGGAGAGGGTTGTGGATGCATGGAACGGCCTTCATGAGGAGGTTGTGGAGTCAAAAACAGTGGGGGAATTCAAGAATGCATGGGACAGACATAAAGCAATTCTGGGGGGGGGGTAGGAGGAAGTAGGCTGTTGGTTAACTAGGATCTGCAGCTTATCCATTAGGTAGGGAAATGGGCAGACTGGGTGGGCCAAGCGGTCCTTATCTGCCATCAAATTCTATGTTTCTGTGTTTCCATGTAAACACCTGCACAGCAAATACAAGCAAGCAAACATTTGGCATTGATAAATGCTTCGTTTTGTGTAAGTTTTATTTTTTTTTCCCTTTTTTGTAGTTTACATTTTTTTTACAGTAATTAAACTTAATTTGACCACAGAAACTGCCTTCTGGCAGCCAAAGCTTTAGTAATTAACTACTGACTACATGAGGTCAGACTGAAGAACTGTGCACACCTGTGTACAGCCAGTCAGGTCACTCATTCTGTCCTCGTCCCATCCACAGTGGGTGGACTGACAGGTCGTGTTTAACTGATCCTGACTCTGTGTGCACAGTGACACACCTGGGGCCTGATTCTCATTCAAGTTAGAATGCCGCAGACCTCGGATGTGCTGAACACACAGTGCATGTGGCTTGCAGCATTCCCTGGCCGGCAATTGGGATTCTCGATCTCGATCACATGTTGCCAGTTAGATCAGCTTTTGCTGGTCTAACTGTGCAGACCTTTTTACAGGGTTTGTGCTAAATATTTGGCACAAGCTGTCGTAAAGGAGGTACACTGTTGCAAATGCACATGACCTTAGAGAACCAGGCGCACGGTGCAGCAATGTGTTTGGGGCAGTGCAAGGTTTGATGCAGAGCTTGTGAAAGCCCTGTGTTAATCTTTGAGAATCGAGACCCTGACCATATTGTCATATCTTCTTGGTGATGACAATGTAAAAGTTGCTGCAGTGTCATCAGGAGGAGGGGTTGGACCAATACTGGCAGGAGTGTTGATAATGACTGTGGTGCTAGTGGCAATGGCAGAAGACTTGCCATTAGGAGGTGTAGGCATAGGAATAGCAGTATATTAAGAAAACAAATGAAGATTCAACTTCTGTTATCCAGCATACATATATTTACTTTTTTCTTCCACCACAGTACGTCAACATTTTGTGGCTAAATGTCACTTCATCAGGAACAGTGGTTGCTGCTAAGATCACTTTAAGTGTTTACAGAAGTTCAGTTTCTGGCTCTTAAGTAGTTTCTCAGCTTGCCCTCCCAGGCAGCCCTTATCTCCACAGCATACCATCCACCTTTGCTGTGCTTCTGTTTTTGCTGTGAACTGTAACCCTGGGATTGACTAACTTTCCGCTGTCAGAAACCAACAGTAGTAGCTGTCACTTATTAGACATGCGAATAATCAAATGAATGTCTACTGGTGATCCTTGGCAAGTAGAGTTTGAGAAAGGCTGAGAAGAATTCAAGATCCTCAGGAACTAACCTTGAGTGATGTGGTGAGGTAGTGTCCCAAGTTGTACTCAAGCATCTTTCCGAAGCATCAGTGTTGTATTTGTATTTATCTGTTTTACTTGGAAGAGGTCTCATTAAGTGACACTCATTTACAAGGAGGTCCTGGTTAGGATACCCAAAGTTACAGTAGTAACTGGCCAAATTTTCCCCTTTCACTAAAATATCACCCGCAGCTTAATCTGGTTCAATTTCAGTCAGTTTTCATCTGTATCTCCCGCAAAGGCTGAAAATGGACAGTACTGTCTAGCCCTCCTTTCCTTGTTAACAAAAACTAAATAAATGAAATAAATACTGAGCAGTATATACAGAACTTAATAATCACAGGTACAGTATTAGATCATGACAAAGCACAGTGGCAATATATACGGTGTTATTATAAAGAACAAAAAATCCAGAGGTTGAAATGATGCAAAACAAAAACACAAGGCAGATAGATGATGGACGATGTTGTGAAGGCACACATAAGTCAGCAAAGAACAGAAAGAGCAGGAGAGAAAAGACTGAGGGGGAGGACAAAGGGGGATGCACTAACACAAGTGGGAACTGACAGAAAGGGGAAGGGAAAAAACAGGAGCTGAAAGGCGGGCTACCTAAATGCCGGAAGCCTGAGAAATAAAATCAGTGAACTCCAGGAGATGGTGACTGATGCAGGTTTACACCTGGTGACCATTACTGAGACGTGGACCACCCAGAATAATAATTTGTACCTGGAGATACCAGAGTATTCCTAGTATAGGAGGGCTAGGGAATGGACAAGGGGGTTTGAATGACTTAATAAGTTAAAGAAGGCATAGAGGCACAAAGGATGGGTCCATTAAGAGACAAAGAGAGGATCAGAATTAATCTGAGTGCAGCTGGCAACAGACAGGAAAAAAGTTACATATGGGGTGGTCTATAGACCGTTAGGACGGGGTTGAGGAGGACTGAGAAAGAAGAGGGGGAGAAACTGGGAAGGGGGCCACAAAAGGGGAGGTAGTGGTTGTGGGTGATCTCACTCTACCAGACATTGACTGGGAGACCCCAGTAATGAGGAATAATGGAAGTCAAGCCCTGCTGGACACACTGCAGGACTACCTACTGGTACAACTGGTCAGGGAACCTGCAAGGTGAGCTGCTGTTCTTGATGTGGTGCTCTGCAACTCATCAGCAATGGTGGGTGGTGTGAGGGTTGGGGGATCACTGGGGTCCAAGTACCACAATACCATATGGTTTGAACTGGCTCTGGGTAAGGATGGACCCTAATCAAAAGATGTGGTTTTGGATTTCAGATGAGCAGAGTTTGGTCACATGAGGGAAATAATCAAGGGGAAACTCATAGGATTGGGTAAGATCTAAGGAGTAGAGGAGAAGAGTGTTATAAAAGGTGCTTGAGAACTAAATCAAAAAAACGAACACAAGAGGCTGATCTAGTTCTCTAAGGAGGTAAGGGTGGCAGTGAGGGAAAAAAAGGGCCATCACTAACTACCAAAAGTGCCAATGCGACAAGGAATGTAGTGAGTACCAGAGTAAGATAAATGAAGCCAAGAAGGTGGTCAACCTTTGATCAGTTTTGACAGTGGAGTATGGTGGGCCTAAGCAGGAAATGAGGAGGAGGATAGAGATCTCAGCAGAAAGAATAAGAAAAGGACTTGCTGCCCTAAAAGTAGATAAGATACCAGGATCAGATGGGATGCACCCAAGTATGCTCAGGGAATTGGCATTGAAACTGACTGACCCCTTGTCAGGGCTATTCAAAATCTTGCTAATGACCAGGGTGGTTCCAAAGGATTAGAGGACAGAGGACATGGTTCTCCTCTACAAGGGAGGGATAGAAAGGACCTGGGAAATTAAAGATCTGTCAGTCTTACCTCCATTATAGGTAAACTTATGGAGACATTAGTCAAGGAAGACATGGTGACCTACCTAGAAATTAATGGACACCAGGACAGTAAACAGCACATATTTGTGGCAGTGAGGTCTTGTCAGACCAAACTGATAGTGTACTTTGACTGGGTTACAAGAGCGATGGATAAGGGAATGAAGCACTGACCATCTATGAACACAGAAAGGGGGAGGGCCAACTCAGTGGTTTGGTGGTAGAGCTACTGTCGGTCATGCTGGTGACTCAAGTTTGGGAGAAGACTTGGGTCATGGAGAGGATGGCTGGGAGAGTGGGAAAGGATCAAGTGTCCGAAGGACTGATCTCCTCTCCCAGGAGGGAGTGCTGGTCATGCTGCTTCTAGATTGCCACCAAGTGGAGGGTTGGTTGTAGGGTAGTATGTGTGGCCTGAAGGGGATGGATGGTGGCAGGCATGTAACACGTGCATGTCTCCACAAGCACATGCGATGACATCAGCAGATGTCATCAGCCAGGGAAGAAAAATGCAGAGGAAAAGGGCTTCAAGCAGGATGAGGCCTCTCATCATTGCCAGCCCTGCACCACTGACAGGGCCCTGGATTGCTTCTGGATAAGTGTCTTGGGGGGGGGAGGACAGCCCTTCCCCCCTCCTGGCCCTGTCATGGGTGGCAATCTGTAGGAGATCTGCTGCCCAGGTTAGTCCCTGGGATGATAGGTGATAGGGCTGCATGAGTGGAGGACCAAAGTGGGTGGGACAGCCATAGAAAGTGATAAAAACCTTGATGGAAAAAAGGAAGGGAGAAGGGTCTGCTTAGCCACCACAAGTATTGGTGGACCAGCAAGCCTGGGGACAGTAATGGCAACAACATGCAGGGGATGGGGAGGGGTGCGGGGAAGAGGGTTAGAAAACAGTAGGAAACATGGGAGTGAAAAACTACACACTTCTCTTGTTAGTGTTTACTCTAGCACAACTTTTGCTATTCATCTATCTATTTTCAGTTCAAGTCCAGGAAGTGCAGGCGGCTGTTTATTCCTATGCATAGGGGTGACCTTGACATCATACAGATTTTCTATCAGCCATATCTAATTTGAAGATTTTGAGCTGGAATGTGAAGGGGGCTAGAGACAGATTAAAGATTTGTAGTAGTAGAAAGACTGCAAGGCAAAATAGTGTTGCTTGCCTAACATTACAAGAAACTCATTTTATTCCACAAGATTTTACATATTTCTGTAATCTGTTTTCGAGGAATGCAGTGTAAACAACATATGCAGGTAATTCAAGAGGGGTTGCAATCATTTTCTTTAAATAACTCATGTAAGAATTGAGAATTTTATGATCCACAGTAGATAGGTTTTAAGAGTAGTCAAAGCTGCCTCCCAAGCAGTCACATTGGATAGCTTATATGCATCCAATGACAATAAGTCTGACATCTTTGTGAATGGGTTGGCAGTATAGCCTTGAGTGGAGAGTGATGAATTTTGAATGAGCTTGAAGCATCCAGCAGACCTGAATTTGATTCCCATAACCTCGACCTGCATACTGTGTGACCCTGAGCAAGTCTTTCAACTTCTCTGTGCTTCCAGAACAACCAGAAATGATCCCATGGAAACCATTGTAAACAAGCATTTGTCAATGCCGAATGTTTTCTTGCTGGCATTGGCAGTGGTAGTGTAGAAGTTACAGAGCTGCGTAATAGGAATGGCAGTGAAGTATTGAACTGAAGCCAACCCCACCACCACCCTGCAGAAGTGACAGGCATTGGGAATTAGTGCCTTTGGGTCAATCAGGCATAGCAGCCCGCCATTTCTACACCCACCCTGCAGACACTGACAGGTATCACGGTGTTCCTTAGGGTCTTTGGCCCTTATCGCACCCCATTCCATTAGGAAACTACGGGTTAGATGGGTGTGACATAGAAGAATGGGGTGAACTTTGGGACCGAAGAGTCCAAGGCATACCTCGATGCCTCTCACTGGCTGCAGGGTGTGGAATGGTATGAGCATTACAGGCAAGAATCCCAAGTCACGCCCCTGATGCCTGTCATTCTCTACAGGGTTGGGCGTTATGGTTGGAAACCCTAATACCTCAGGAATTCATTGGTATTTTCACTCCAAATTTTCAACATGGTTTTTTTGTGACCCCACCTCATGAACAGTGGCAATATCAGTTTGTTAGCCGAAAGCTGCTTATGCACAGCGACTACGGCATTTAGCACCACAGGTGCAAAAACACTCTGAACAGGATGTAAAAAATGACAGCTGTACTGTTCATGGGGAGGTGTAAAAAATGGCAATGTTGCAAATCTGCAGTAAAAATATTAAAAAAACTGGTGAAGTCACGAGCGTACATAGAAACTGTGCAACGCACACCCATAATATAATTAGGTTGGGTTTTTTACAGCAGATTGTCAACTCAGGCATTTTGGTGCCTCCGATCATGAACAGGCACTATGATTTTCTTTATCTGTCCTCAACACTGATTTCACAGCGACCACGCAAAGATCTCTGTGCTGAAAGTGTGAAAACACACTTTGGCCATGTTGTGAAAAATGACAACTGTACTGTTCATAAGGAAGTGTGGAAAAATGCCACTGGTGAAAATCTGGACTGAAAATATTACAAAGTCATGAACTTACGAGGGTGCGTGGAAACTGCGCAATGTTCACTCATAACACAGACATTTTATGGACTTTTGTCACCAAATTTTCAACATAGCCATTTTAAGACCTCTGCTCATGAACAGTGTAACTGTGATTTTCATAATCTGTCCCAAACATTGCTTTCGCATACCAACAGCACCATTGTGCGCTACATGTGCGAAAACACATTTTGGGTAATATATGAAAAATGGCAGCTGTACTGTTCAGAAGGAAGTGTAATAAAATGGCAATGTTGAAAATCTGCAGTGAAAATAAATTCGCAAACTTACGAGCATGCATAGGAACTGCACAACTCACGCTCGTGAAACAGTCATTTTTATGAATTCTTTCACCAAATTTTCAACATAGCCATTTTAAGACCTCTGCTCATGAACAGTGTCACAGTGATTTTCTTAATGTGTTCCATACATTGATTTACACCGACTGTGCCAATGTCTTCCATAAGTAGGAAACACGTTTTGGGTGAGATGTGAAAAATGACAGCTGTACTACTCATAAGAAGGTGTGGTAAAATGGCAATGTTGAAAATCTGGAATGAAAATATTGAAAATTCGCGAACTTACAGCGTGCATAGAATACTAGCGCTTTAATAAAGCAGTCATTTTTGGAATTTTTCCACCAAATTTTCAAAATAGGCTTTTGAGACCCACCTTATGAACACTGGCAGTGTCATTTGGTTAATCGGTCCCAAAAGGTGATTTCACGCAGTGACAGCGAAATCACCCTTCGGGCCCGAATAACACCATGACAGTGACAACATTCATGAGAAGGAATCCCAAAAAACCCATGTTGAAAATTTGGTGCAAAAATTCCAAAAAACGCCTGAGATATGCAACAAAGTTGAAAAAACCCTATCTATCCCATTATACAGCTTACCAGCATTTCCTCAGTTCGCGGTCGGCTTGTGAAGGAGTGCAGGCGTGTTTTCGGTCCACGATGATCGTCGCGCCGAGCTCGAGGAGGGTAAGCATAGGGTGAGGGGTGTGGGGAGGCAGGAGTGCGCAGTGGGTGGGTGGTGTGGTTGTGTGGGGGCGGCAGGAGACTTCGTGGGACCGTTTTTTCTTTACAGGTTGTTTTTTTATTACGATGGCGCGGGACGTTTGCCACGCTGGGGTGGGCTCCCAGGGTGGCACAAGGATAACTGGAGGGGTGTGGAGCCGATGGGGGATTGGGCACCCCCATCGGCCATAGTATCTATTGCCAAGCTGGGGTGGGCTCCCAGCGTGGCACCCTGTACTTTGGGGTGAGGACAGTGGAGCCGACGGGGGATTGGGCACCCCGCCGGCTATACCATGAGTTGCCATGCTGGGGTGGGTACCCAGCGTGGCATGTGGAAGGCTTTGGTGTGTGCGTGGGTGGGGGCAGCACGCAATATGCATGCGTGTGTGTGTGCGTGTGTGTGTGTGTGTGTGTGTGTGTGTGTGTGTGTGTGTGTGTAGGGGGAGCTGCACATGAGCAGGCGATATCTTATCGCTGCTCACTGAAGCGTAGCTCCCCCTTTCATCTGTGCGCCACTGCATTTTGGAGCTTGGAGGACTGGGGCTGAGCCTGCCTCACACTGACTGAATTGGAAGAGGGGGTGACACACCTCCGAAAACTCGGATGATGGCACTATGTTTCTTGCACATGCGTGCAAGCAAACATAATGAGTCCCTGACTCAATGGTGTATCTGTTTATCTCATGAATAAAAATACATTATTATTACATTTTTCTTGAGTCTGGTCCAGCTCCCACTACCTTACAATATTACGGCAGACTTTAATTTCACATTAGGGTTCTGGATAGGCCACGGGGCTCCAGGCAACAAAGGAAATGAGCACTAAAATCAACTGAGACTCGTATGAAGGATATTAAGCTGGTGGATTCATGTAGAGCTTAATATCCTGACCTTATCAAGTCTTCTTATTACTCACGTGTATACAACTCCTACTCAGAAACTGATTTTTGGATTGGACTGGCTTTACCAGGAAACACACTCCCTTGAGCAACTCAAAGACAAAGAACCTCAGAGCAAAAACACTGAGGCAAGGGTTACCCCAAAAGGGCATTGGCAACAAAGCCAAGTTTGAAAGAAATACAAAATCACGCATACCCCCATAATGCAAAGCATCATGGGATGTATATGCAAATTACCATGAACATTAAGGCTGGTTCAGCTTTAAGCAGGAATGCATGGTACCAAAGGGCCTCTCACACAACCTGCAAAGGGTGCAAACAGAAAACACAGACATCCCATGATGTGCTGCATTATGGGGGTATGTATGGTTTTGTATTTCTTTGTCCCTTGAGCAGCGTTCATTTACAAAGAAGTCCTGGTTAGGAAAGGTAATAGTACAACAAATAAAAAGTACAGAGCACAGTGACAGCAAAAATAACAATATGCATCATATACAGAGGGCAGAAACAACAAGAAATCCATGACAGTAAAGGTATAGTTACAGGGCATCACAATAATGCACGAAGTGAAAAGATAAATGCAAGAGAAAAAAAGATAGGGGAAATGAATCATAACAGTATTGTCTCAGGGGTAAAGTTTCTAGTGGCAAGTATCTTCATCCACATAGTGATGTTCCAGTAACATTTTGAAGGATTTGAGGCTTGTTTCAGAGAATACCTTAAACAGACTCTCTAAAGTCCACTATGGTCCAGTAAAGGTACATGATCATCCCCCCCCCACCTTCATAACCTTGGAACTCATAGGTTGCCATAGGTCAGATAGGGTTCAGGGATCTGACAACCTCCTTCTGGATGACCCAGCATTTACAGGGATCAATAGTGAAGTACAAAACTTTCCTAAATACAGTCCAATGATGCAGGAAGGGATTACAGCAGCTCTAATCTGGTAGTCATTAAAGGCATATTCGAGAGGGCACATCCTGTCATACTTAGCTTTTAAAAAGAAGCAGAGGGCTAAGGAAATAAAGGGATTAGAGAGAGAACAGAGACCAAACATACAGCATCTAATTCAGAACAGGATCTAATACACCTACTCAGCGTTAGGGGCCGTTATAGTAATCTGAGAGATCTTTAACTAGGGCAAGATCAAATTTTTTTTTTCCTTTTCTAACACAGAAGATATGCTTCTCACTTACCAGCTGCAGTGTGAGAGGATTTCAATAGCAATAACTAAAACTGAGCAGGTAGATGGTATGCTTACTATAGACCCCCATCAACAACACATTTAGGGACTTTTATAGGGATATATATATATATATATATCCGGTGGGAATCAGGACAGCTATAGGCTTGGGCCATCTGGGTTTAGGGGAGGTTCAGTAAATGGGACAAATCAGGTTTCACTGGGGAAAAAAACAGAAAAGCAGTCTGTAATTTTTTTATTGCTAAAGGCTTAGGAACCCTTGTTTCACCTTTTAAAGAAGCTGGTTAGGTGGGCTGGTGGGGTGGGTTTCATGATTAACAGTATTCTCTCTCTAGCCTAGCCAGTCATTTAGGGACTTGTTTATGGTGTTGATAGGATGTCCTAATGGAAGAACGCATTAAAAAATAACCCCTTTAACCCTCCATTTAATTTCAAGCTGAATCAGGCCATTCCGGGTTGGTCTGACCTGGCTTGAAATTGGCCTGTCGGACCACATTTGCTGGCTCACACACCCTTCCTATATACCCCAGGAGGTACCACTAATCAAGAAGACATTTGTGAATTTCTGCAAGCCCTGGGTTTCCTTCAGATACTGACTTGGGCATCTGAATATCTGGCAAAATATAATAGCTTTGAGGAAGTGTCAGAACCTATTTAGGGTCTCTCCAGTGGGAAGGCCCCTGGCTTAGATGGCTTTGCACTAGAATTTTTTAAATGTTTCCAAGAAATTCTATCACCTTGTCTTTTAAGTCTCTTCAACATCTCCCTCCTGCTCCTAACAAGGCCACAATTTCCCTAATTTTAAAGAAAGAGAAGCCACCACCTACAGACCAATATCAATATTCAACTTTGATTACAAGATATGCAAAGATCCTGGCATCCAAACTAAATACAACTGTCTTCTCTGATACACCAAGATAATCTGGTTTTATTGGAGATAGGAGGCTTTCTCATAATAACAGAAGAGCACTAATCATTATGGAATGGACCCAACTGATGACACAATCTTGATTTCCTTTGAGGCTTACAAAGCCTTTGACCTAGTTAATTTCTTATGTCCTGTTGCTAAACATTAGAAGCATTTGGAGAAAGTAAAACATTTAGCAACTGTATTCAAACTATATACACTTCCCTACAGCCCAGGTCAAAACAAACATCATGCTGTCAAATAAAATACCACTGCTCAGTGGGGTAAGGCAGGGATGCTCACTGTCTCCAGTTCTGTAAAGCTGTCTTCACTGAACCATTGGCAGCCACTATTAGGAAGAGCAATGTTATCACTGGGGTACCAATATCAGGTAAATAACAGTGAATCTCCTTTTATTGAAAAACATAGAAACTCAGAACACATGATAGCAGATAAAGACACAAGGGCACTTCATCTGCCCCAGAGCCCTATTGACATTGTACTGGCCTATGGCCAGATAGGATGGTTACCCTTTGTTCTCCCCGCCCCCTTGCCAACTCTCCATAATGTCCCACTTTCGGTGGTTGTTTAGTGGAAGATAAAATAAGGGAACATTTTAAGTATATAGAAGTTGAATCATCATTGTTAGCACTTTCTGGATTCTATTCTGCTTGGAAGTGTTCCTCCGGACTTATTTTGATTAGTCGGGCTATGTGAAGCCACGGGCATCCTAGTCCTTATCCATACACACCTCTTCCCTGCCATTTCCTCCCCTAGGGACTACCAGTCCCTTGAATTTATCCCAGCCTCACTTTCCACCTCTACCACCTCCCTGGGCAATCCACTACTCTCTCACTGAGGAAGTACTTCCCGATAGCCCTCTTAAATCTTCCCCCTACCAGTCCCCACCCAATGACCCATTGTCACGGTGCTGTCATTCCTGGTGGATAGAACCCTATTATCTACCTTGTTTATTTCCCTTAGAAATTCGGAGGTCTCAGTCATATCCTCCCTCCATGTAGTCTGTCAGTGTGCCCATGCTTATATCTGTCAATCTTTCCTCGTGGACACTGCTGTGGCTGCTGCCCTTGATCATTTTGGTGACCCTGCATTGCATCACTTCTAGCCTGTCCCTGTCCTTCCTCAGATGCGGACTTCAGAACTGGGCACAGTACTCCAGCTGTGGCCTAACCAGTACCTGTATATGGGGCATTATACAATGGCAAGAAAGAATCCTGGCTCCTGAATGGTCAGTTGGCCATCACAGCAGGGATGTTATCCTGGCATAACATCCTTGCTGATGACATCCTTGACCAGCACCACATTGCTTGCGTCTTTTCTTAAAAAAATATTTTTGAACATGAAATAAAATTCTTTAAAATTATTTTTTTTCTGTATAAAACAACGAGCCATTGTATAATAGGAATAATGCCCTCCAGGGTGGGTGTTATGCTGGGATAACATGCCTTCTCGGGTGTTGGAAGCCCTCGGCTGGTGGCCTAGGGCCCAACCACCCGAGGTGGGATGTTATCCCAGCATAACACCCACCCTGTCAGGCATTATTCCTTTAGTAGCACCTCCCGTTTACATAGATGATGTTCTTTTTTTGAGGAACATCTCAGAAAGTACCCAAAACATATTAGGTTTAATAAACAAGTCTGGAGACATTTCAGATTACCAGATTAACTGGCAAAAAAACCAGAGGTGTTTTTACCTTAGATCCCAGTTCTAATGATTCCACTCCTCTTCACCTCTCCTGGCCTCCCACTTCCAAGAAAGGAGATAAAATACTTGGGGGTCATCTTGTGAAACCCCAGCACCAACTCTTTGATAGGAACTTCCTTCGGCCTGACTAACATTATCAAGACACATCAGGACAAATGGGAATCTTTTCCAGTAATATAGATGGACCATGCCAATGTAATGAAGATGACTATAAAATGGGAAGAAAAAATCTATTTATTTATTTGTTTATTTATTAGGCAATCAGAATTACATCCCTTTGAGTCAAGGACTCTTTTGCAAAGGCTCCACATCAGGAATAAAAGAATACAAACAGTGCAGGAATATAAACAGTGGCAAAGCTTGGAAGGTACATGCAATTTACGGCCAGTGACCCAGCATCAGGTAGTATCACAGTACAAAACTGTAGATAAAAGCAATAAGAAGTAATTACATAAATTAAGATATCAGAAGAATAGTTTCTGGGAGAACTACTGTGCAAGTCATGCCACTCCACTGGCAAGAGGTGTTAGGTTAGCCAGGAAACAGGATATTGAGCGGGGAGACATATCCTCAATGCGATGTTGTGACTAAGTAGTCACAGGCAACGGAATTAAGGAGGAGAGTCTTTAGACCAGCTTTAAATCATCCAAGACTAAGTTCCAAGGAGATGGTTGATGGCAGGCTGTTTAGCCAGAGGGGGGCACGATAGCAGAAAAACCTTTGACCAAGGGAGGTCCTACAGTTGGGGACTAGGAGGGAGGTTTTGGTGGAGCATCTAGAGGCCCTTCTGTGAGGGATTATTTGGATGATGGGGTGGAGGCCAGAGGGGGCTTGCTTCTGAAGTATCTTCTTGGCAAGAAGACAAGTGTGGTACTTAAGCCTACCTTTAAAGTTTAGCCCGTTAGTAGGCTTGTAAAGCTTGCAGGTGTGTGTTATGCAATCACATCTTGAGACCAGGCAGCAGGCTTTATAGAGGGCTAGTTTGATGCAGTGTAGGGCAGATTTATCTACAGTCCCATAGATCATGATGCCATAGTCCACCAGGGATGAGACTAAGAAAGATACAGCAAGTTGGATGGCCTCGAGGGTAGGCAGTGTTTATGTCTGTATAGGAGCCCAAGCCTAGCATTAATGGAGGAAGAGAGGTGTTGAATATGGGCATGGTAGGTTAGGGAGGTGTCCAGCATGATACCCAGGTACTTGAACGAGGTGACATGTTCGGGGGGGGAGTTTGTC
Source organism: Neoceratodus forsteri (assembly GCA_016271365.2). Classification (NCBI taxonomy): domain Eukaryota; kingdom Metazoa; phylum Chordata; order Ceratodontiformes; family Ceratodontidae; genus Neoceratodus; species Neoceratodus forsteri. The sequence continues at coordinate 956,428,701 of CM028130.1, read as the reverse complement.
ATGGTTCACAGGGAGCTGCTGTGTGGGCTCTGGCAGTGGGCAAAGATCATGCTCTTGGTTTTCTTGTAGTTCAGCATTAGGCAGTGCTCAGAAAACTGTTGCAAGTTCCCCAAAGAAACCATGAAAGGCAAATTGGAGGGAGTTAGGATGGGGGTGCTTCCAGAAAACGACAGCGGTGTCCATGTAGAGCAGTAGTTTCCCTCTGCAGGATTTAGGGAGGGAGTTCGGGAAGAGAGTGAAGAGCAAGGGGCCAAGTATGGACCCTTGTGGCACCCCAATAGGACTGGTATACTGGAGGAGACTGTGGTGTTAATTTTAACCTGTTGTGTTCTGCCAGAGAGATACTCTTTGAACCAAGAAGTGGCCTCCGGGGGGATGCCCAGGGATGGAAGGGAGTGGAGAAGCAGTGCGTGACTGATGGTGTTGAATGCTTTGGTTAAATCAATGTAGATAGCCCCAGCCAGGTGGTCCTGTTCTAAAGCCTCATGTATAAATGATGTAAATTTGAGGAGGGCAGTGGTGGTGCGGTGGCCCTTCTGGAAACCGTGCTATTCACAACAGAGCAGGTTTTGCTTGGACAGGTAGTCTGTGAGTTGGTCTGAAACAATTTTTTTGAGTGCTTTGGAGATGGTGGGGGGTAGGATCAAAATGGGCCGATAATTACTGGTGGAAGTGTGGTCACCACTCTTCAGGATAGGGGTTATTACTGCCTGTTTCCAGGACATAGGGAACTGGCTGAGGCATAAGAACAGGTTAAGAATTTTGGTGAGCTGGGGCAGGGTCTCATCCAGAGTAAGTTGGAAGAGTTTGAGGTCCAAGGAGTCTCTGCTATAGCAAGAATTCACCAGGACTTTGGTGATGTAGCATTTTGTTTCACTGCATGAGATGATTCGCAACTGGAAGAAGGAGGGGTCTGTGATGGCAGATTTGTTCATAGGGCAATTTTGGATTGGGTCGAAAAAATTCAGGGGGAGGATATGACTGAGGTCTGAGAAGACAGTATTTACAGTAAGTCATCAGAGATAGTAGTGGGATTCTGGGTGATGACCCCATCAATTAGTAGCTGGGTAGGAGCAGGGAATACAATTTTCCCACTGAGTTTTTTGATATTGCTCCAGAATTTTTGCCCGTATCCCCAGGAGGAGGTGAGGGCTTGTTTAAAATAAGCAGCTTTGGCTGGTCGGATGCCCAGGTGCATTTGTTTTTTGCCTCTCTGTAACACTGTCTGTCCTGGGGGAGTTGAGTGTCCAGACCTCTATACCAGAGGTTATCTCTGAGGTGCATTTGGCCTAGCAGTGCCTATGAGATCCAGGGGGTGTCTCAGTGTTTCACTGTTTTCTTGGAGAAGGGGGTGAAAATATCACAAGCAGCATTAAAGGTGGAGATGAAGTAGGAGAGGGCGACATCTACAGACTGAGCGGTGTGGAGGGGGGACCAGTCACAGGATGTGAGATAAGTTTTGAGGACAGAAGAGGGACCTTTTTTTGAGACGCCTTTGGAAGAAGACTTTGGAGGGGACTGGGAGAAGTTTATTTGACCACCAGCAGGTAATTGGGGAGTGGTCACTTAGCATATCTGGGAGCACTTTGACATGGGAGAGGTTATTAGGGTGTTTAGTGAAGATGAGGTCGATAAGTGTAAAGGTTCCAGTTTTGGTGTCAAGTCTGGTAGGAGATTGGACAACCTGGGTAAGGTCATAAGATAAAATGGATTCTTTGTAGGAGGAAGACGCAGGGGATACGCAATTTACATTGAAGTCTCCCAATACGATGACTTCACTACTGGATGGGAGGTGAGCGATGCTGGTCAATACTGAGTCAAAGGTGGGCTTTTGGTTCCGTGGGGGGATATAGACTGCCATAACGTAAAGCATTTTACCAGGATTGCCAAGGAGCAACTTGATGGCAAGGGTATGCCAAAGAGCAACTTAACAGCAAGGGCTTGGGCACCTTCATTGGCTGAAACACATCACCTGATGTGCATTAAATTCCTAACACTGCACGGTCAGGTATCAGATGTCATTTCCATCCCCCCAAAAAGACTTATGAGCCACTTTGTAAGTGCAATAAGGCACTTCAGGGTCTGTCTTACAGGATTGTAATGAACTTCTTGGGGCATAAGGACAGTCGGCCTTTGCGGGGTTATAATGCCTGGAAGGTGAGGACCAGGGGCCGATGGAACCCTGGTGGTGCCATGGGGGGTGAGAGGGGACATGGCAGCAGTGGGAGGGATGTACAGAGGCACTGTGGAGTTGCTTTGCACTGTGCCACACAGCAGATCGAGCTCAGTTGGGGGGGCACAGCTGGACTAGCACGTTCTGGACCTTTGTTGATAGCAGCCCTGGCACCTGCCCTGCAGGACTCTAAAGGCATTGAGTGGCACTGGGTGCAGCTTGCAGGGTTCATGTGGTGGCCAATATGTGCCAACATTACCCATGTACAGAGCTCCCCATGTGGCGGCTGAAGAATGCTCAATGGCAATGCTGGGGCCTGTGGGTCCTGTGGGGCAAGTGCCAGGGCTGATGTCCTCGGGGGTCTGGAACATGATGTTCCAGCCATGCCCCCTCACCTGGCCTGATTATCACATATGTGTGTGTGGCACGGTGCATGACATCTACCCTGGTGCTTCCACTCATCCCTCTCACTGCTGCTGTGCCCCATTGCCCCCCATTGCACCACCAGAGCTCCACTGGACCCCAATCCTCATCTTCCAGGTCTCATACCAATTGCCACCCTGCCAGGCAGCAGCGCAGAGCCCTTAGACCACCTACTGGCTGGTCTAAAGTCAGACCCCTGTTGTGACCATGACAGGGCTTCTGGAATGGCAAACAAGTGGATGGTGCAGCCCTGCCATGGCACAATCACCCTTGTGACCTGGCACATGGCCACATTTGCCACAAGGATGTCACAGGGGGGCTTTGCCACATGGTATCCCAATTTCACTGCACCCAGTGTTTGGAAATCTGGATAGCTCCAAACTATGACACAAGGTACCACTTGTGTCATACCTGTTAGGTGCAGGCACCTTGCATCATAGTTTTACTTTTGAAAATCAAGTCCCATGTTTTTAGATTTTGGAATACACAATGGCTTTTCCAAGTCAAGGGTATGTTCTTGAGCAGTATGCTCACATCTTCTCAAAGTCTAATAAGTAAATATGTTTTGTCTCAGATCACTATCATCAACTACTCTCAGCTCAGAGACTTTACAAAACACAGCTTAGGCAGTTTGCAATCCCCTCATACGTCAGTGATGGAAAGTTTGCTTTCCAGAATCAAAGACAAGAATAAACTACTGTAATTTCAAAAATATATAACCTGCTCAGAGATTGCAACCCAACTGTCCAGCAATGCCTAAAGCAAGCTTGGGAGAAAGATGTTAGTCATAGCATGACAGAGGTGCATGGACACATCCTTTGAAATCTATGCTAACACAGATGGTATCAGACTGAAAGGCCCCCCATATTCAGAAATGGCTGATACCGTGTGCAAGCTGGTGGGCTGCACTGTACATAGTGCATGGACAACTCTGAGCTGTTTTACTTATTACTTAAATATGGGCTCTTAGTTCAAATGGCCCCCAGCGTAACAATCTGCATCATAGGGGACAGTGCTTACCCTGGGGAACTGTCACATCTTGTGAACATGGTAAGCCCGCTCCCCTATATTATCTATCTATTGTGTTGCATCATAGCACCACTGCTTTTATTAATCTGTAATATCTGTCTACAGAGTTACTTTATAGTACCACTGCATTTAATAATTTATCTATCATTAGAGAAGGCTCATAGCACCTCTGCTTTTAATCTACTAAATATGGGTGACTTTGATGCCTTAGAAAACTGGTTCTCTATTAAAAAAACATGTTCTGAATTATAAAAAAAGCAAAAATCATGCTTTCCACTAACCCACAGATGAAGACAAAGGCCCCTCATCATGTCCTCAGTAATAAAGGCCTGAAGCTAGAACAGGTGGAAATGTTTAAATATCTTGGAGGGGTGCTGGATGACACTCAGTTCCCCCCCCACCCCAATGTAGATAACCTGGTATAAACAGAAGGGTGGGTGCCCTTTTAAACAAATTCTGGTCAGAGCTATTACGGCTGCCCAGAGCAATTGTGGTGCTTTTGTGCAGCAAGAGCTCAGTATAGTTTTATTCACTCTTACTGCATTGGAGCCTGCCATGGTGAAGACAATGGCTCTGGCCATTATGAGTGGTTTCTTGATCTCTTTGCCAAATTCATGAATTAAAAGACATCACAAATAATTCATGAATATTGTCAGAATCTGTCCAAAAAATGATCACAAACTGTCTAGTTTCAGTCTATTAACTGGCTGAGATCAAAAACAGGCCACACTGAGAGCAATTTCTTGACCATTTCAGCAAATTTATGCAATTAGATGAGCTCACGAATAATTCATGAACCTTGACAGAATCTGTCCAAAATTGGTCCCAAACTGTCCTGTTGCTGTCTCTAGACTACTTGGGAGCTAGATTGGGCCATACTGAGCAGTTTAATGACCATTCCGGTAAATTCTTGTAATTAGAGGAGCTCACCAATAATTCATGAATTATGTCAGAAATTGGCAACAAAATTGTCTCAGAAGAGTCTGGTTGCAATCTCTTGACTGGTTGGGATCAAGAACGGGCCATACTGAGCAGCTTCAAGGGAATTACAGCACATGTATGCAATTAGATGAGCTCATGAATAATTCACAAACATTGACAAAATCTGTAAAAAAAATGATTACAAACTGTCCGGTTGTTGTCTCTTAACTGTTTGGGAGCAATAATGGGCCATGCTGAGCAGTTTCGTTGCCATTTTGGAAAATTCATGTAAGTAGAGGAGCTCACCAATAATTCATGAATTGTGTCAGAAAATTGACAAAAATGGTCCCAACTTTCCAGTTGCAGTCTCTTTATTTGTTGGGAGCAAGAACAGGCCATACTGAGCAGTTGTGTAGGAATTACAGCTCATTTATGCAATTACATGAGCTCACGAATGTTTCACGAACATTGACAAAATCTGTCCAGAAATGGTCCCATACTGTCTGGTTGCTGTTTCTTGACTAATTAGGAGCAAGAACGGGCCATACTGAGCAATTTTGTGGCCATTTTGGCAAATTCGTGTAAGTAGAGGAGTTCACCAATAATTCATGAATTGTGTCAGAAATTGATAAAACTGGTCCCAAACTGTCTGGTTGATGTCTCTTGACTGTCGTGGAGCAAGAATGGGCCTTGCTGCACAGTTTTGTGGCCATTTTGGAAAATTTGTTTAATTAGAGGAGCTCACCAATAATTTATGAATTGTGTCAGAAATTGACAAACTTGGTCCCAAACTGTCCAGTTGCAGTCTCCCTACTGTTTGGGATCAAGAACAGGCCATACTGATCAATTTCATGAGCACTTTGTCAAATGCGGGTAATTAGAGAAGCTCACCAGTACTTCACGAATGATGACAGAAATTGACAAAAATGGCCCCAGACTGTTGGGTTGCAGTCTCTTTACTGTTTTGGAGCAGGAGTGGGCCATACTGAGCAGTTTTGTGGAAATTACGGCACATTCATGCAACTAGATGAGCTCACAAATAATTCACGAACATAGACTCTGTACAAAAATGGTTCCAAACTGTCTGGTTGCTGTCTCTTGACTATTTGGGAGCAAGAACAGGCCATACTAAGCAGTTTCATGACCATTTTGTCAAATGCGTGTAATTAGAGGAGCTAGCCAATATTTTACGAATTATGACAGAAATTGACAAAAATAGTCCCAAACTATCCGGTTGCAGTATCTTGACTGGTTGGGAGCAAGAACAGGCCATACTGAGCAGTTTTGTGGGCATTTCAGCACATTCATGCAATTAGATAAGCTCACAAATAATTCACGAACATTGAACAGAATCTGTCCAGAAATGACCCCAAACTGTCTGGTTCCTGTCTTTTGTCTACTTGGAGCTACAACTGTGACCATTCTGGCAAATCCTTGTAATTAGAGAAGCTCACCAATAATTCACAAATTGTGTCATAAATTGACAAAACTGGTCTCAAACTGCTCAGTTGATGTCTCTTGACGGCACAGTCCCCCATGTCCAAGATGGCCACTGGAGTTCAGTGCGCATGTACAAGTCATCACGCATGTGCAAAAAGCTCCGATGGCCATCTTCAACATGGACAATGCCATGTTTCTCTGATCCCCGTGTCTCTCCATCAGTTCGACTGCAGCCATATCAGCTCTGGCCTTAATTTGTTGCTTTGGGGGGCTATATTCAAACATGCTTGGGGCAGTCGCACTTTGCTCCAAACATGTTTGAGTATAGCAGATTTAGTGAACTGTACTGATTTGCACTAAGGAAAGAGACTTAAGGGGCAGCCGGATACCTTTTAATATAGGATCATTACTCTGTATTGGCCTTGCATATTTTAATATGCTTATATATAGGATCTGTCTAATTTATTGAACTTAAGTTCATACACTGTAATTTCTTACAGCAGGCATGCTGTTTCTAGTAACACACACACACACACACACACACACACACACACACACACACACACACACACACACACACACTTCCCAACTTACTTTCAGAAAGACATGAACAGAGCAGGCGTTTACTTATAAGAAATAGACACATTATTATTTTATCTATTATATGTTGATGTCTTAGTAATTACTTTCTACTTTTGTAACAAAATATGTGTTAGCGTTGTGAAACAAGTAGGTTTTTGACTTTACTATTCACACTATTAGTAAAAAAAAAGAATTCAATAGAATTCTGGTACTCTTATGTCAGAAACTGCCAGCTAGTTAGGAGCCCAATGTGTTTCAACAAGAAACTAAATATATTGTTCTTTTTCAAAATAGATAGATACTTCTTTCAGTAACAGACTTTGCCCTTTATTAGCAAACTGAGTGATTGCAGCAAAGGACCCCAAACCTTCATTCTTTAAGGTATGCATCCTTTCTAAGCACTTGCTATCTGATAATTTACTGCAGGAAAATTCCATTCTGTGACGTTTGACCCATTTCCTCCTATGGATTTCAGGGATGATTCCTTATTGCTTTAGTTATATTTTTAACTGATTACTCCTCTGATCTATCACACTGATGTATAAAAGTTGTTTTTCTGTCTAATATTGCTTTAGGTTCTTAAAAGGTAGCTCTTGTAACAGATAAAATGAAACAGATAGCAATGAAATAAGAATCCAGATGCAGTTCAGGCAGGCCGAAAGGAAATGAAGCTGAAGACAGACAGAAACAGACCACAGCTTTAAATGAGATAAACTGGACTGAAGCACTGACGTGTGTACACTCCGAAGCACTCAAGGGAAGGACAAAGTCATCATTTTCTGTCAGTCCCCTCTCTCCTCTCTCTCTCTGTCTCTCTCTCTCTCTCCTAGTAATCCCAAAATGCTTGCAGGGCTCCACCCATGTAGCCGTAAAAACTGAAGCAACCTTACGGCTGACACCAGGTGATCTGGAAGTATCCAGCTCCATCCTGTCCCTAGCTGATTACGGCCAACCATATATGCAGCAGTCTGTGACTCGTTACTAAACGGGGTTAAGATGGCCTGCAATAAAGTCTGTCTTTTTGTGTTAGGGGCTGACAAGCACACCTATAACTGTACTCTTCATGTGCATATGAATTGGCTACCTTTAACTGGTAGAATTAGGCTACAGACATGTATATTAGCCAAGAAAGCACTGCTAGGCCCAACATCCCGTGCTCTAAAAAACGATTTCCGCCTCGTTGTAAATCAATACAATATATGCCCTTGAACTACCTTTGTGCAGAACTCAGCTGGATAAATGCTTCTTTCCCGTTAGGGCTGTAGGCTGGTTAAATGAACTGCCTGAATCCATGCTGAACCTCCCCCAGGACTGACCAATTCAACAGATCCCTGAGGGCTGCATTAGCAACTCGGTACAGCTGCACCAGTTAGTGAGCTAGCTGTTTCACGCAGCGTTTATACCTATTGTCTCTGTAAGCAGCTTGTTGCCTTGAACTTGTCCTTTTTTAATTTGAATGATTTTCAGTATTCTGTCATGTTTATTGAACACTTGGCAACCATTTCCTTTGGAATTTGCCTTAATTGTTTGGTCTTTGTTTTGACTGTAACAATGTGACTAATGTGGAGCCTTTGCAGAAGAACACTTGTGCTCAAAAGTATTGTCTGAATCTTTCAGCACATCTGCTGTTTAATTTGCCTGCAACAAAGCCCACTCCTATGTGTCCTCCTCTGCCCCATAATACCTACAACAAAGCCTTTGCCTACAGCAAAGCCCACCCCTGAGTGTCCTCCTCTGCTCCATAATACGTATAATATACCCTTACTTTCTCATCCTCGCACCCCTCACAAGAAAAGTATTCCCTCTTTTCCCGTCTATGCTTGGTGCACTGGGAACAAACCTAACTGGTAAGGCCAGTTTAGCCCCTATGCCTTATCACCCTACTCTTCCCTTTTGACAAGGCTATATTTCACTGCCATTTCCTCCCCTTCCTTCTGACAGAGCCAACCAAGCTGCTACTAGTAATAATTTTGCATTGGCCTACATTGTACTGTCCCTCATATTGTGTAACTCTGAAACTGACTGTGCATAAGTTAAATTCCTTTGTATATTTCATTGTTTGTACTGGATGTGGAACCTTGGTAAATGAGCTACTAGCTCAAAGGTTGTTGTAATCCAAGACATTAAATAAATAAATAAATTAATTAATTAATTAAAAATAAATAAATAAATTTGTATTACCTGTTTTTTAAAGTTGCTTTACAGTACCACTGCTGTTTAATTTTGTATTGCCTCACTATAGTGCTGGTTCACAGCACTGCTGCTAGTTATCTTCCCTTACCTCTCAGATTGCATTGCTTTGCTTATCAATATAAAATTACAGTTTTGCTCCCTTAATCTGGTAGTTGCAGTATCCCCTTATCTCTACTAGTTCAATCAGGGCAACTGGTCTTGGTCTCCACTGTGCTGCTTGTAACACTTGCTCTTCTCTCCCTTCCAGCTAGTCTCTCCTCCCTCCCCCTCTTCCTGTCCTTGACCCCTCCCTTCTATCTCCCTTCCTCCCTCCCCTCCCCCACTCTCCCTTCCTCTTGTCTCCCTTCCTTCTCCCATTCCCCTTGGCTTCCTGGGTGCAGCCTCCTCTCTTTCCTTTGGCTTTACCTTGAAGCACTCAAGAACCTTGGCCTCCCCTCTCTCACTCACCCTCCTCCTCCTGCCTCCACTCCTCACAGGCATCTCATAGACTTTCTCAAGCTCCTTGTCTCCTTGTTGCTTATGGTAGCAGGCAACATTGAACTTACTCCCGGTCCAGCTCTATCATCCCCCTCTCCCCTCCACAAAGGCTGACAGTGGCTTATGTCAACCTCCACAGCCTCCACCCCAAAACTGACCTATTACAACCATTCATGGTTAACCTTAAACTGTATGTGCTGTGATCTCAGAGTGTTGGCTATCTACCAAGATTCCAGGTACTGATGTTACTGTTCTAGGTTTCTCCACCACCAGACAGGATCATCCAAAGAGGAATGGTGATGTTGTCATCTACCCTGCCTCTTGCATCAAGTTTGAATCTGTGCTGTCTGCCTCCTCCCCTCCTACCTATGAGATGATCCTCCTCAAACATTCCCTTCCCTTTACAGAACCCATATTGATTTTTTGTTATTTTTTATTTTATTGAAATCTAGGATTACAAATACCTTTGAGCAGGAACTGCTCATTTACAAAGGTTCCACGTCGAAGGAATGGGGGTATACATACATACAAAGGTCAACATAATAATACATAGTTACACAATAAAGAGAAGTAAGAGACTGAGGCTTAGGAAATTCCAGTAATTCAGAATGTGCCAAATGTTAGGTAGCATGACATACCAGCCAAGGGCAATCTTAGAAATAAGCACTGCAGGAGAGAGGAAGGGGGAGGCAGGAAGGCCATTGTCGGAGATAGAGGTAAGGGTAAGAGCTCTAAAGGGGAGGGAGGAGGATAAAGTCAGGAAATGCCTGGGGAAGGGAGAGGAGGCAAGGGGTAGGCAGGTAGAAGGGGGCAAGGCGGGAGAGGTACTTGTCAACACTGAAGTGGAGGGCAGTGAACAGTGGGCCCCGATTAGGCAGGCAGTCACAATGACTAGTTGAAATGAGATGAAGTCGGAGTTGTCTCTTAAAAGGGCCAGAGCAGCAGCAGTAAGAGTTCTTTGTTGAGAGTATTGTACCACTATGGTGCTCTGTGGGCAAAGGTCCTCTGGGCCCATGGTAGTCCGCATCTGGGGACAAGGAAGGTTAGTTGGTTGTAAACTTCTAGTTCACTGTGTGCTGTGGTGGTCAATGAGGACTTTTCAATGCCTGGGGCATGACCCGAGAGGACTTTGGCTAAGAGGCAGTTTGATATTGTATCCGTTGATGAGAGGAAGCCACCCTGCTCGACTGTACAGGTCACAAGTGTGTGTAAATCGGTCAGCCCCAGTTAGCAGCCTGCATGCTTTGTTGAGTGCAACTGTAATTCTGTGGAGGGCAGAGGCAGAGACAGAGCCATAAATTGCTAGCCCGTAATTGATGATGGACGTGACACTAATTGCTGGAGTTTACTGCTGTCCTGGTATATCTCCCTAATCAGCAACTGAACTCCTAGCATCATGTCATCACATGCCTCCTCTAGTGAGCTGCTCATCCCAGCTGACATCCCTCTCAATTGGCTCTCCCTGTCCATTTGCAAATTGTACCAAAATGTAAAGTCCCTGTAAAGTCCTTCCAGCTCTCACAACTAATCTCTGATTTCACTCAGCTCAGTCACAAATCCCTCAACCACTACCTCCTGAACTGATTCCTCTCCTCACATCCCCATGGTATTCATTTATTTGAAAGAAATATACCAGGAAAGACATACTGAGCCATAAAGCTTGTTTCCAGATGTGTCCTTGAGGGAGGGAAGGGATAAGTACATAATAACAAGTAGAAATCAGAGTAATATAATAAGCCACACTAATGTACATAACACACAGTATTGTATAGACATAATTAATAACAATACAAAATGAATTACATCAGGAGTGTGAGGTACCAGACACTTGCAGTCTGTACATCAGGAAACAGAATATAAGAAGTGGTCATTAAATCAGGATGGGGCCACAGGGAGGAGCAACTGGAATGGTACATGAGATAAGAAAGAGTGGAGGGAGGGTAGAGAGATAGGAGAGGGGGAGGAAAGAAAGGAAAGGAAGACAGGTGGAGGGATAGAAGAGAAGTGGGGAGATGGACTAGGTTTGGGAATAGCAAGTATTGAGTTGGGAAGGGGGACAAAGTGATGGGGATAAGGGGAGGGGGAGGAGAGTGGAGAAGGTAGCCGGGGAAGAGGAAGTGGATGCCAAAAGAGTGGGAATGTGGTTGAGATAGTAGTGGAGGGGAGTGAGGAGGGAGGAGGTGATAGGGAGAGGGTTGGAGGGAGGGATGGTAGGGTTAGGATGGGGAAAGGAAGTGAGGGGGATGAGATGGGGAGAGGAAGAGTATAGCAGTTAGAATATGTGAATAGTGGGAAATGGGAAGTGCAGAGAGGTCTAGGAAAGTGGGGATTTTTTTTATTATTCTTTGGTAACCGGATAAGGCCCACTAGGCACAGGTGCCTGTTTTCAGGGGTGACCTGGGAGCACTGGGATGGTTAAGTGACTTGCTTAGCATCACACAGTATGCAAGTGGAGGTTGTAGGAATCAAACCCAGGTCTGTATGCTGGATGTACCAAGCTCTTTCACAGCTTGTTACTCTAACTCCTGCACGACGCTTGAGTGACAACCATATGGTCTACTCCATGTGAAAGATACATCATTCCAAAGCTCCCTCTAATTTGTACAGATCTTATCCTTCAGTCTCTGGACCTGTTCTCCCTTCATGCTGACCTGGTGGCTACTGATTTTTCCCCATTTCAGCTGCCAGTAGCATCCATACGGCCCTCGAATTCTTTAACTTCAAGTTCTTGTCTATCTGGGATAACCATGACCCCCTGAAACAAGCATTTGTCAATGCCAAATGTTTGCTTGCTGGCATTGGCATTGGTAGTGTAGGAGTTACAGAGCTGCATAATAGGAATGGCAGTGAAGTATTGAACTGAAGCCAACCCCACCACCATCCTGCAGACACTAACAGGCATTGGGGTGTGCCTTTGGGTCATCAGGCATAACGGCCGTGCCATTTCACCACACCCTACCCTGCAGACACCGACAAGTGTCATGGTGTGCCTTGGGGTCTTTGGCCCTTATGCGCACCCCATTCCATCAGGAAATACAGTGAGATAGGTGTGGTATAGGAGAATGGGGTGAACTTTTTTGGGGACAAAGAGTCCAAGGGACACCTCGAAGCCTCTCACTGGCTGCAGGGTGTGGAATGGTATGAGCATTACAGGCGAGAATCCCAAGTCACACCCCTGATGCCTGTCATTCTCTACAGGGCGGGGCGTTATGGTCAAGCCGTAATGCCTCAGGCATTCATTGGTATTTTCACCAAATTTTCAACATGGTTTTTTTGTGACCCCCACCTCATGAACAGTGGCAATATCAGTTTGTTAGCCGGAAGCTGCTTTTGCACAGCAACTATGGCATTTAGCACCACAGGTGCAAAAACACATTCCAAACAGGATGTGAAAAATGACAGCTGTACTGTTCATGGGGAGGTGTAAAAAATGGCAATGTTGAAAATCTGCAGTGAAAATATTAAAAAAACTGGTGAAATCACAAGCGTGCGTAGAAACTGTGTAACGCATACCCGTAATGTAATTAGTTTGGGGATTTTTTACAGCAGATTGTCAACACAGGCATTTTGGGACCTCCGATCATGAACAGTGTCACTGTGATTTTCTTCATCTGTCCCGAACAATGATTTCCCACAGCAACCACGCGATTTCTCGCTGAAAGTGTGAAACACATTTCGCCATGTTGTGAAAATGACAGCTGTACTGTTCATAAGGAAGTGGAAAAATGCCACTGGTAAAAATCTGGACTGAAAATATTACAAATTCACGAACTTATGAGGGTGCGTGGAAACTGTGCAATGCTCACTCGTAACACAGTCATTTTATGGACTTTTGTCACCAAATTTTCAACATAGCCATTTTAAGACCTCTGCTCATGAACAGTGTCACTGTGATTTTCTTAATCTGTCCCAAACATTGCTTTCACACACTGACTGCACCATTGTGTGCTACATGTGTGGAAACACATTTGGGTGAGATGTGAAAAATGGCAGCTGTACTGCTCATAAGGAGGTATGGTAAAATGGCAATGTTGAAAATCCAGAGTGACAAATATTAAAAATTCGCAAACTTACGAGTGGGCATAGGAACTGCGCAACGCACGCTCGTTAACAGTCATTTTTAAGAATGTTTTCACCAAATTTGCAACATAGGCTTTTTGAGAGCCTACCTTATGAACACTAGCTCTGTTGTTTCATTAATCAGCTCCGAAAGGTGATTTCACGCAGTGACTGCGAAATCACCCTTCGGGCCGATTAACGCCATGACAGTTCCAGAATTCATGAGGAGGTCCCAAAACCATGTTAAAATTTGGTGCCAAAATTTCAAAAATGCCTGAGATATCCATTGTGTTGAAAACCCTATTTATTGCATTATACAGCTTACCAGCATTTCCTCAGTTAGCGGTCGGCTTTGAAGAGTGCAGACGTGTTCGCCGGAGTCATCACCAGCCTCTGAGTAGATAGAGTGAGGGGTGTGGGAGGTAGGATGCGCAGATGGTGGGCGTCGGTGGGCAGGGAGACCGCCGAGGGAACTTTTTTGTTTACAGGTTTTTGTTTTTTTAGGAAGATATCGTTGGACGCTTGCCACGCTAGTAGGCTCCCAGCGTGGCATCTGGAAGGCTGTTTGGGGGGCCTGGAGCCGAAGGGGGATTGGGCACCCACGTCGGCCATAACAATTTTTGCCATGCTGGGGTGGGCTCTCAGCGTGGCACCTGGAAAGCTATTTTGGGAAGGGATGGAGCCGACGGAGGATTGGGCACCCCCGTCGGCCATACAGTGTGTGCATGGGGGAGAGTGCATGAGCATGCAATATGCATGTGTGCGTGCATGCGTGTGGAGGGGGGAGCACTGTTCACTGAAGTGTAGCTCTCCCTTTCAACTGTACCGCACTGCATTTTCAATTGCTGTCATAGACAGCTGCAGCGTTCATTGGAGAACTGCGGCCATGGGTTCCTTGCACATGCATGCAAGCAAACATAAAAACTAGGGTCTGAAGTTCTCACCTACCCTGGATCTCAGCTGAGTTGCTGGCCTGTCATCAAGCATATGACCTTGCCTGGTGTACTTACAAGTCCACTTGTTCCCTATTTGACCTTTCTAGTTACAGTGACCTTTGCAACACCTGTACCAGAGCTACAAGACTGGCAAAGGCTGATTACTTTGCATCCACACTCCAGGAGAACCTTAACCACCCCTCTAAGTTCTTGAATATCATTCACACCCTTTTTTCCCCTATGACCCAGCCCTCAAGCCCCATCCTCAAGGTGGGTGACACCCCTGTCTCTGACCATGCCACTGTTGCCTCATCTTCCAACTCCTTTTTTACCTCCTGTGCCCTTTCCTTCCTTCCTTCCTTTCCTGTCCATCTTCCACCTTCTCTCCATTTTACCTACAACCTAAACCCCTCCATCCCCCACCCTCTCCCTCTCCTTCTCCTTCTCCCCTACCACACCCTCTGCTTCCCTCAAAGCCCCCTTGCTTCTAAACCCTTACAAAGGTGGGATCTCTGATGGTCTTGACCCAAAACTCCTGTTTCTCTCTGCTCCTTCCCTTGCTCTGTTTGTTACCTATAGTACCTTCTAAACCTCTGCTTCACTCTTGCCTCAATCCCTGACACATGGAAGTAGGTTATGATCTTCCCCCTTCCTAAAGGGGATGACTCCTCCTCACCTGGTAACTACCACTCTGTCTTCCTCCTCCCTACTCTGGCTAAACTCCAGGAAGACCTCGTTCTCTCCACTTCATTTGAAAGAAAAAAAACCCTAAAAAAGTAAAAATATAAATTATGACATACTTGAACATATAAGGCAGATCTGGTTTGCAATATTTATAACAGAGAATACATTACTGCAAGGATCTGTTTGGATATGGTGTTTTCACTGAGGAAGGATTAATTCCGAAACATTTGAGCAGCACTCTGTCAGTAATAAAATATTTTGATATATATATAATTACCATCTACTATCACTTATTTTGTATATATTTGGTGAGTGGGTCCTTTATTGCACCAATCTGTATTTTCATAAGCTCTAGGAACACCTTGTTCTCTCCCAACTCTCCCCTTTCCTTGATTCATCCTCTTTCTTCACCTCCTACCAGTCCGATTTTAGGAAGTCCCAATCTATCCCCACCTCCCTCCTGTATCTCGCTAACTCCATTCTCTCTGGTATGGATCAGGGCTTGGTCATGTTAGCCATTTTGTTGACCTGGCCAAAGCCATCAACACTGTTGTCCATACGATCTTTCTGGCCAAACTAAAGGCAGCAGGGTTGTCTGATTACTCAGTTGAGTGGTCCTGCTCCTACCTCGAGGGCAGGTCTCAAGCTGTCTGTATTGGCATCGCCTTATCTCTTCCTTTCCCCATCTGCTCTGGGATAACCCAAGGATCCGCCCTTGGCCCTATTCTGTTCTCCAGATTCCTGAATGACCTTCCCTCTGCCAATTCCTCTGTGTCCATTCACATGTATGCAGATGACATGGCCCTCTGTTATTCTCCAGTTGCCTCTGTGCTAGCTACGGGTGATAACAGTCCAATTCCTCAGATTGTTTTAGAAGTGAAAGAACAGAATATACAAGGGACACAAAGGCAACAAGTACAACATCAAAAGGAAACATAAAAAAACAAGACAGGGTAAACAAAGCAAGTGGACCACTACCCTGTACACAGAGGTCACTGAGGAACAAAATACATCAATAATTAATGTGACTGATATTGAACTGAATCCATCACAGAAATCAGTACTACTTAAAGGATTTACATTTATCCTGACACTTGTACCAGAGAAGTTCAGTATCAGAGTGGATATTTTCAAACTAATAAGAAAACTTAAGCTACATTACTTTTATGGCAAATCTAATATGGGACTCAGTTTCAACAATTCCAACATGGGGTACTTAAATTATTTAATTAATGGAACAGAGCATCTGCAGGTTCAGTGTGAACAACAAAGTGAACATTATGTGTCTCCTGATTTATTATTTGAAATGGATGACATGACCCAAATGAGTACCATAAATACGACAACAGACTTCGAAACAGAGGATCAGCCATGGATTGGGAACAACTGGATTGATTTAGTGGCCTTAAATGAACTCCTTAATGGGACTGACATATTACTTGAAGAAATGTCAATGGATATGGATTCTTCAATATGGTGTAAGTTTAAACTTAAATCAGTATTCTGCCCTACAGTTTACAAAGCTGCTATAATGATTTTTGAGAGACTTCTTTTGAAAGAAGTAGATACATTGTTTAAATTGTTTATTAGTTATAAACCTTATCAAAAGAAAAATCTAACCAAAAAATAAAGTGAAGCATTAATACAGTTAAAACAATTAGAGAGGATTGTCTTCAAAAGTTCTGATGGGGGGGGGGGATATTGTCATGATGCATGAACATTATATGCCAAAAGCTTATGAACTGTTAAATGTCATTTATACCTACACACAACTTTCAAGTGACCCCTCTATCCAGTACCAAAGGGAATTATATGACCACATTGATTGGGCATTAAAATGTGGTGGGATTACTTCACTGGAAGGTAATTTTCTGAAGGTAGAATACCCAGTAATACCAACCTTTTACATACTTCCAAAAACCCACAAAAATCTACGAGATCCACCAGGACGCCCTATTGTTTCCGATGTGGGGTCACTCACTCAGAATCTAGCTCTTTACATGGACTTACACTCATATTTGAGGGATAGTATGGATTTGATGAATAAATTAGAGTGTTTCTTATGGAATATGAACTACAGTATAGCTGGATCACGATAGATGTTGCTAGTTTATACACTTCCATTCATCATTCTGATGGCTTAAATGCAGTTAATCACTTTTTTAAATCCAAAACTGATGTATTGAAACATTTTCCTAGAAGCTCATTAAAGTTTTGCCTGATACATAAGTATTTTACTTTTAATAAGGAATTTTTTGTTCAAAAGTGTGGTACAGCTATGGGGGTGGCATATGCTCCATCCTATGCAAATCTGTTGATGGGTTTGTGGTAATAACAACCTGTTTTAGGTACTAACAGGAATAATTTTTTGAGACACACCTTTTAGGTATGGTTCATTGATGATGTACTGGTGGTGTGGGAAGGAGATTTGAATATAATTCCAGATTTTCTGGAATATTTGAATAATAATGATAAGAACTTAAAATTCAGTTTTGACTTTGATAGAAATTAAATAAAATTCCTAGATTTTAAATTGATAGGAATTCCAGGACAAGACATATAAACAGAGGGTTGCCATAAAGAAACCACAACAAATTCCATCTTGCATGCACAGAGCACACATCCCCACTGCTTAATTTCCTCTATTCCCCATGGGGAACTACTGAAGTTAAGGAGAAATTGCTTTTAGAATATTGCATTTTATGAGCAAGCAGAGGAATGTATTAACAGATGTAAGGTGAGAGGTTATGACACAGAGGAATTAAATAGAACTCTAGAGAAGGTGTCAGGATTAAAAAGGGAGGAATGATTAATACCCAAGAAATCTAACAGAAAGCAGTTTGCAAATATGGAATCTGCAGTAACTTTTGTGACGCAATTTAATCCACTAACCGGACAAGTGGGCAGTTTGGTCCATAAGCTTTGGCCCATCTTATTAACGGATGAAGCACTTAAAAACAAAATAGCAGCTTTACCCAGATTTACATTTAGTAAGGGGAAAAATGATGGGGAGTGCCTTACAAGGAGCCACTTTGTAACCAAAGATCGTTCTTCAGAAGGAACCAAGTGATTGACAAAGAAGCCAATCAGCTTCTTTAAGTGTGGCAGATGCAATGTTTGTAAATATGCCTATACAGGAAAGAGTGTTGTTACTAACAGCGTAACAGTAACATTAAAACAGTTTGTTACCTGCAACACTCTGTTTACAGTTTGTATGTGTTAGTGTTTCTGTGATTTAAAGCATATTGACATGACCACAAGACCAGTTAAGGAGGGACTATAGTCAAAATTTCTGGCATCAATAAATTTCAGAATTTGGATCAGCATAGCCCCAATCAGCCTCAAGATAGCAATTAGATTTCTAAGTTACTTTGTTTAAAAGTTACAAGTCATTTTGCAATCCTAAATTCACCGCCTGTTCAAAAAAGCCAGTTTCAGTGAAGAGCTGATGATGATGTCATCTCCAGAACTCAGAGTCTAGTCTTCCCTTTCAGCAAGCTTATATAACCTGTTTCTTCAAAGGTTGGAGTTCATGTGCAATAGTTTTCACAAGTAAAACAGGCAGCAACATTCAAAAAACATTGCTATAAAAACTGTGTGTTTCAGGTTTTGTAAAAAGGTTGATAAATGTGTATTGTTTTCTATTTATTTATTTTGGTGCTTTTATGTTGTGGTCCTTTTCTCCAGGGCTGCTGAATGCTGAATCATAGCACACCACAGTGAGGTTTAGTTTTAGTTTATTTTTATTCTGAAAAGGCATGTGAGCAAAATGTCCTGTTTTCACCGGTGAGGTTTGCAGACTGAATAATTTTCTGATATAGTGGAAGGCTGTGATCATTCACTTCTGTCATTCAATTGAGATGATTTTTCAAGATGGTACTTTAAAACAATTGTTCTGCTTCACTGTAAATGGGGATAGGAGAGGTAATGCTATTTTGAAACCTCACTAAGAGTTTCTATGCAGTAACCAACCTAGGGCCAGATATTCAGATCATTGCCCCTGGGCAAAATTAGCACTGCACGGTGGACAAAATTAGCTCAGAACGATTTGCACAAAATATTAAGGAATAGCCCCAGGGTTAAATGAGTTGAATACAGCATGCAAATGAAGGCATGTAAACAGGGCTGTGAGTGCAGTGCAACAATAGCTCAGCAAATAAGACAGCACTGAATATAGCAACCAAGAGCAGTGCAAACTGCAACAGCGGCCCAGTGCACACAGAGGTGGAGTGAGGTAAGGCTGAACAGTGTGTGCAACGTGTGTGCTAGCAAAGCAGTGGAGCACAATGACAGCAAACAACTGTGCAGGCCAAATACTGCAGAACCATGTAATGGAACAGTACAGTATTGCTCAGCACTAACGTATTTGTGCAGCGTTGACACATTTGCCCAGTGCAATCCTGTTTGTCCGGTGCTAAAGTTTGCTATATTCAAAAATGAAATGCAAATGAGCCTACTCAGGCAATCCATTGGGCAAACAGCAACATTTGCATCTCATTACAGCCTGCTTTGCATATGGATTGCCTAGCGCTATAACATGGTGCACATAGCTCCACCTGTAGGTCTGACTGGAATTACAGGTCAGTAGCCACGTTTCTTTCTGTGCTCACAGCTCCACCTGTAGGTCTGACTACTATTACAGGTCGGTTGCCACATTCATTATATGCTCACAGCTCACAGAACATTAGCTGCAGTCTTAGTTTGGACACAGACGCAAAACTAATGTGGCCCAGGGAAGTAGCACTACAGGAAAGGGTGGCCGTGCTGCACGCCAAAGGCAAATCATTGTTCCTGCTATGGTGTTTATCAGATGGTACAGTACCATAGTATGCCATTCTGTGAGGTACACAGCAATGCATATGGTGTGTCAGGCAACAGTGACTGGTGCTATCCACACAGTGACAAGCACAGCTGGAAGGTGTGGTCTGACAGTGGACACCACAGTCATGCTGTCCTGTGACCCTCATGTGCTGTACCAGTGGCATGGGACCTCCACACTACCATACATGTGGCTGCCTGTGTGTGCAGAGATCCCAGACAGGTGTAGGGTATGGGCCCCAGGTGGCAGCCCACATACCATCGTACTGGCACAATGCTGTCAGGAGCAGTCCCATCAGTGGAACATGTGCACTGTATAGATGGTCCAAGCTGTGTGGCAGTACCTACTATGTGGTGCAGCTAGCCACCTGTACATCCTCCCCTCAACACCTTCCATTCCCTCAGTGCAGCATGTGTCTGCTGGACTGTGTTGGTGTACCCCAATGGGGGAAATGGAGGTGTGTGCAGCATGAACACACAGCCATGGTGTCCACTGGGTGTTGGGGCACCCACTAATGCCTGGCAGAGTTAGGACTGGTGCCAGATGACGGCGACATGGGCAGTGCTGTCTATATGCAGCATGTCTCTGCCATGTATGTGTTCTGTTCATTGTTTTTATCATCTTGTTCACCAGGTAAGCACACTGGGCCAAGGCCTAGTGTCAAGAATGACCGTGAGACACTAACTGTGTGGCTGCGATGCAATGGTGTACAATAAAAACATACAATGCACAACAACACACAATACACAAATATTACATTAGGTACACATTACAATATATTACAATACCATACAAATAGTTTGTTGCTACAAGTGGTGTTCTAGTTCGGTTGTAACATTTACATGAGTGTTCACTTCACAGCAACTGTTGGGACATTGCATTCCACAGTTTGTGTGCCTATGCATATGGAGTGGCCCAGGGTGGCCGTCCGCCCACACTGCCTCCTCATTGGATGCATACAGCCTTGTTCCCTGTTGTTGTGTCCGCACCCCCCATCCTGGGCTTGCCCGGCATTAAGACCACCTTTTCATGGGTGGTAATTTGCGCCATGCTACATATTGCGCTAACGCATGTTACATGGCGCTGGACTTTTGAATATACCGTTGTGCCTGTATGCATGTCCCTACCCCTCACTTTGTACCACGCATACATTATCTCATAATGTTGGTGATATCACATTGCGCCAGCATTATTTGGCCTTTTTAATATAGCACTCCAGTGCAAATATGGCACAATTGTTGTGCAATCGATTTGAGCCAGGCGCAAAGTTTTGAATATCTGACCCCTAGAGTTTTCTCCCTGACAGGCTGTTACTTAACCTACATTCAGACTCATCTATGTTGTATTCCACATTAAAATGATAATTTTACCAGGGCTAACACTTCAACCATTAGTAGAAATTAACACATATTAGGCCCCTGTTAAAGAGCACCTTTCATGATGGTCCATAACGCTACAGCTTATAGTCATTATATGCAGTACTAGACCTGAAAGGGTGTGTACATTTATTTTTGGCCAAGGTTTACTCTGCCTTCCATAATTTGGATTTTTTTTTAGTTCTGCTTTAGTCCTGCTGCACTTGCCTTTGCTGTTCATCTGCTGGGCTGCTGGCTCCCGATTGCATCACTGTAGGGCAGAGGAGTCACTCACACTGTGTAGTACAGTGCAGTCACAGCAATTTTGCAAGGGAAAAGTACCAATACTCAATGTACATACTATGTTCCCCATTCCCAATACACCTTATTAGCAATGCATTATGCCAAAATCCAAATGCCTTGTCAGTATGTGTTTTTGTAAAATTGACTTTCTTCTGCCTTGGTAACAAAGCATGGGGAATGAGAGAAGATGAAGTTGCTGTCAGCATCTTTCCCAGTCCTTTGGACTTTCATGCAAAAATTACCCCATTTTGAGAAAGGCAGGGCAGGAGGTTGAGTTTCAACTGTTAGGAAAATAAATCTTATAAAACAGAGCAATATTTTATTGAGAGATAGAGAGATATTGAGATTTAGAGCACCTTTCCAAGTCCTTTTGACTTTCATGGATGTATTACCACTTCTTGCACCGATTCTGGAATTGCATTTCATTCATTTTGCAGAATGCAAAAACTAACTGCAGAGGACAGAAATGAAATATAATTGCAGAATCAATGCAAGAAGAGGTAATTTATGCATGGAGGTGCTCTTTAAAACTTATTATAAAGCAGACACTGACAAACAGCAGTGAAGTTACCAACATTATGCAATACTGTAGCAATACAACTTCCTAACAGACATAGTAGAGTAGCACCCCAAATGATAACAGCAGCCTGGAGGCATGCTGACTCAGCACTCAGCAACCCTGGAGAAATGGACCACATCAAAAAGGCATTAAAAATATGAATTTGTCAACTTTGCTCCAAAACCTGAAACACACATAGTTTTTATAGAAATGTTTTTTGAATGTTGCTGCCACTTTTACTTGTAAAAACCATTGCACATGATTTTTAAACTTTGAAGAAACATGTCCTGTAAGCTTGCTGACAGGGAAGACTGGACTGTGAGTTCTGGAGATGACATCATCAGCAACTCTACACTGAAACTTTTGAACATGTAGTGAAATCAGGGTTACAAAATAGCTCAGTTTTAAAATAAAGTAACACAGAAACCTAATTTTTGATATGTAACTTATTTTTTTATTTTTTTATTTTAAACCTTTGTTTACCAGGTAAGTACAATGAGCCAAGGCCCATTTTTCATGTACGACCCAGGACCATATACAATATACAGTCAAGATGTTTACATTAAATTTTAATAAAACCCATAATACAGTACATTACAACAAGTATTAGACATGCATCACAAAATTGCAATACAACAATCACTAACACAAAATTAAAATTAAACACTCAGTGAAAGCAATAACAATGAATTTTACCAAAAAATTAATTTCTTAGCTTAATTTTAAAAGTTTGATGGGTAACATCACCAGATAAAACAGTAGGAAGCTCATTCCAATTTTTAGCAGCAGAATAAGAAAAAGAACCATCACCCATTTTGGTCTTAGTCTTAGGAACATTCAGTTTAATCTGATGATTTGAATGAAGTTCCCTTGAATTCCTTTTTATACATAATAATGAATATAATGGAAAATGTGTACCTTGACGAAGAATATTGTCAGTTAAAGAACATAAACTATAAAGACAATTTAGCCTGGGTGGAAGCCAGGCAGATGGTCTATATAGTTCACAATGATGTGTGGAATAAGGCAACTTAAGAGTAAATCTACAAATGTCATGAAACACATTAGTAAGAAGGGATAGCTCTCTATTAGACAAATTTGAGAAAATAAATGAATTATAATTTAACTGAGGAAATAATACACCCTTGGCTATTGCATGCCTTGCAGGTAAGGTCAGCAGGGATTGAAATTTGAATAGAACATCCAATCTCTGGTTTATTTGACTAGAAATGAAATTTACATGGTTGGAAAAAGTTAAATATTGGTCCAACAGGACTCCAAGATATTTAAATTGTTTTACCTGCTCCATCTTATTACCCAATGAGTCAATGATTGACAAATTCTGAGCTCTATTAAGTCTAATTCTAGATCCAAAAAGCATACATTTTGTTTTTGAGTTGTTTAGTGCCAGACAATTCCCTTTTAACCAACTGCAGAGTACAGCAAAGTCCTTTTTAAAGACTCATTTATAAGTTCCACCGAAATAGAACTTTTATACAGAATAATATCATCTGCATAAATCAGACAATTGGTGTCTTTCAATAAAGATGGAATGATGTCTACAAACACAGTGAACAAAAGTGGGCCCAAAAAAGACCCCTGGGGCACCCGCTGTAATAAAAATCTACTAGAAGAAAAAGATCCATTTAATCCTACTTTAAGTGGTTGATTGGACAAATAGCTGTGGAACCAATCAACAACAATCTCTGCCAGACCATAATTTTGGAGCGTCCTGATCAGAAGGGGATGACTTACTAAATCAAAGGCCTTGGACAGGTCCATGAACACAGCACCAGTGAACAAACCTTCATCCATAGCTACACTGGTGTGGCTCATGAACCTGGCCAAGGCCGTCCCCATCCCATGAAATTTTCAGAAGCCATGCTGATCAGGTGTCCTAAATCTGTTATCCTGTAGATAAGCAGAAAACTGCTCATTCATAAGTCTTTCAAAAATCTTACCCAAAGGTGGCAATAAGGAAATAGGATGATAATTGTCCATATCCATTCTGTCACCAGATTTATAAATAGGTTTGATTACTGTTTGCTTCCATTCATTTGGGAAGCAACCAGTAAGCAAAGACAAATTGAAAATAGAAGTAAGAGGATAAGTAATATAATCAGAAATCAATTTTAAGAACCTGGTCTCAAGTTCACACGCACTTGAACCATTTGACATTTGCTTCAAGAGACTGTAAACTCGATGTGGCTCAATAGCTGAAAAATAAAAAGAACCAGGTTCAGCAATATCACAAGACTGTTCATCTACACATAGACCCTGATTAGAAGCCTGTGTATATTTGGACAAATCAAAAAATGTATCCAAAAAAGATTCACAGATTACCTGAGCATCAGAGATCACATGGCCATCCTTAATAAAAGCCTCTGTAGTTAGTTTCCTGGATGGATTGATTAAAGCGTTTACCGAAGACCAAAACCTTTTTGGGTTATTTAAACTAGAAGTTTGCAAATTCTGAAAATAACTAGATTTACTTTGTCTAACTTTTATTTTTACATTCGTTTCTAAGCTTCCTATAGCTATTAAAATCTCTCACTGATTTAGTTACCTTATAAAACTTCCAAGCAGCATCTCTCAATTTCATTAAGTGCAACAAAGGGGTAGTAATCCATTTATTCAAAGAACCTCTAACTCTCCTAACCACTTTGGGAAAATGTTTATTTTGTAACTCAAGACAGTGGAAGTAAAATAATCAACTGCAATATTAATATCAGGGATTGCATCAAAAAAAGTCCAATCAAGCTTCTGTAGGTCAACATGAAGATCTCCACTCACCTCATTAACACATCTACAGTATGAAATGAACCTAGGAAGCAATTTGGGCCTTTTAGATCTCCATATGCAATAAGTGGCCAAATGGTCACTCACTACATCGGGAAGTACACCAACACAAGAGATATTTACCTGTTTATTAACAAGAACCCAATCTAGAATTGTATGGTTCTAACTACTCTTATTCATATGGGTAGATGAGTTAATGAGCCAGGACAAACCAGGTTTGGCCAATAACGTCTCTATAGCAGGGTCGTTGATACAGTCCCAATGAATATTAAAATCTCCAGTAATCAAAAAATCACTGCCTGATTGAATAGTTGTTACAAACTTTAAAATATCATCTAACCCTTTTTTAGCAGTTTTTGGGGGATTATAAATTGTACACTATCTTAATTTTTGACAACCACCAAGTTTTAATTCTAAAAGGAGCCATTCAAATTCAGAGGTATGTTTGTATCTAGGAGAAATCTCAACTACTTCCAATTCTGATTTATAGTTTACCATTATACTCCCTCCCTTCTTTTGTCCATTCCTGTCTTTCCGTATTAATTTATAGCCTTCAAGGGCAATAAGGTTATCTAATACTGAAGGTTTCAGCCAAGTTTCAGTTACACTGAATATGTCTGGGTCATAATTAGTGACCCAGGCCTCAATTTCAGCTTGTTTGGACATGAAGCTTCTAACATTAAGATGAACTATTTTTAAACCTTTAGTGTGCCAGTAATTATCTTTTTTTTTTAATCCTCTTTATTATTTTCCACAACTTAGACAAACACATATATACCTGGCAAAGCCAGGGTACACAGTCCCAAACTGACTGTGAGAACTATATACATACCCCTATATACATACACAGCAGAGGGAACTGCCCTCCAACATTTTCTTATACATGTACAGCATTCTTGTCTCAGAGTAACAGGGTCCATAAACAGATTTGACCAAGGGAAAAATAACCCCTATAACCCACCTCCTGTTTCTCCCATGAGGGCATCAAATCATGAACTCTTCCTTGAATATAACCCCTGAAGGTGGTATCTCTTTGCTATGTCTCCTGGAAAGAGAGAGAGTCCCCATCCTATCACCTATCTTTGCAGACCAAGAGCATCCAACTAATTATTTATGCATAGACTGTAACCCTTCCACAGTAATGGCTTATCTAACTACTCAAACCAAAATCATTCTAAACATCTCTGCAACATATTCCAGCATATCTTTCTCCGGCTAGTCATATCTCGACAGACAGGCCTGAGTCTGAGCAACTTTACTCTGCAGTGAGTAAATCGCATTGACTTTTGACCATCTTTTAGCGTATAGCCCTTTCTTACCCTCCAAAGCAAGATACCTCTGTATTTTACCCAAAGCCCCAATAAGATCTCTTACCCACTGATCATATGTATACACCTGATCATCTTTCCAATGTTGCAGTACAAAAGATTTGACAATCACTGTCATTAATGAAAGGTGATATTTAGGTGTACTGCCTGAGACTTGTGAAAAATCACCTAGGATACATATCTCTGGCGTTATAAATTCTGAATAATCCATCAGTGGGTCCATACGCTGTTTGATTTCAACCCAGAGGGGTGCAATTTTACTACACTCCCACAACACATGTAGAAGATCCCCTATTTCGGATTCACATCTAAAGCACAGGTCTGTCTGTCTGAGGTGCCTATCACATAGTTTTACAGGGGTAAAATACATATTAGAGACAATAAAATATTGCATACTTTTATATCTGGGTATGGATATGTACTTATTACTCTTCCATATATTGCCCCAGTTCAGAGTCCCAGGGGCCATCGTCCTGACCCAATATGCCACTTTTACAGGAGTTCGGACTAAAATGATCCAAGAGCACTTTATATACTTGTGACAAAGCTTTAGATAATGGATCGACCTCCTTCAATTTATCCCAGGTGAAGGAATTATCCGTAAAATCCCCTAACCTTTTCCCCATCCCTTCTAACATGCACGTGATTTGCAGCCTTCTAAAAAATGATATTCCTTCAGATCCAGCTGGAAGGACCACTCTATTACCCTGGATCACATCCCTTATCTTCAGGTCTATTAACTGCGCTGCCCACTTTTTAGTAATTACTTGATCCCCAATTAGTAAATTAGGATTGCCCAACACAGATTGGTCTGTAGCCTTCATTTGGTTCCCTCTCTGGACTGGAGTAAGGAATGACCACCAGGCTCATGCTGATTTCACAATTGGATTCCAAGATATCTTTTTAAGGCCCCTTTCTATGTTAGCAAATAGAAATGCCTCCGATGAGAGTCCAGAGTCCATTAACATTTGCCTCTCAATTTGTAACCAAGTTGGTACATAGGACTCCCCTTCTAAACTTCTACTCCACTGAATCATGAGCCCCAACTGTCCCCCCACATAATATACATGGAGATCAGGCAATTTGATCCCTCCCATCACATATGGCAGACACAAAATACTATGCTTTTTCCTAGGAGGTTTAGCGTTCCATAAAAATTCCGATAGGAGCTTCTTGCTTCTATTAAACCAAGTTGCAGGAATGCAATATGGGGATAAATAAACTGGATACAATAACCTGGGCAATAAATTCATCTTGATGAGACCCAGTCTAGCTGTAAAATTCAAGGGGAGCTTGTTCCACCTTACCATGTCCCCCCTAATCAATGACAGTACCCCCTCCATATTTAATGCAGCACCCTCATCAATATTGGATGCAATCCAAACACCCAAATATTTCAGCTTATCCCCCTTCCATTGTATCTGTAGTGGTGCAAAATCTGCTCTACATACATAGGGCCTCAAAGGCAAAATCTGGGTCTTAGCTAAATTTAGTTTATAATTCGCAACTTTAGAGTACTTCTGTATTAAATCTATTGTTCTTTGAAAACTTGTTGCCGGGTCCTGTAAATGGAGAAGTATATCATCAGCGAAAACTGAAAATTTTAGCTCCCGCCCTGCTATGTTAATCCTCTTTATTTGTGCATCAATATTAATAGCTTTCAGCAGAGGTTCCAAATATATATTAAATAAAATCAGCGAGAGGGGACATCCTTGACAGGTCCCATTTTCTAAGTGAATCTCCCAAGAAACATAACCATTGCACAATACTCTAGGTGTTGGAGCTGCATACAGATTTTTAATACCTCTAATCAGGCCCTCTGGAAAACATATCTTTTCCATTGTAACAAAAAGAAAGGGATGGGAGACCCTGTCAAATGCCTTTTCTGTGTCTAAGGATATCAGAGCTAGGGGTAGTTGAGAGTCTGGTGCATAGCTAAGTATATGGTGTAGCTTCCTAAGGGCATCATGTGCGCCCCTTCCTGGCATAAAGCCCACTTGTTCATGACTAATCAAAGGTGGGGAAATGCTCAATATTCTATTAGCTAAAATTCTAGAAAGAATTTTAATATTTTGATTCATCAGAGCTACAGGTCTATAATTGCCCGGTATATCCCTAGGTTTATCTGGTTGGAAACAAGTGTGATATATGCCTGGTACAGTGGAGCATGACACACCCCTTCTCGCATTATGGTATTAAAAAATTCTTGGAGTAAAGGAAGTATCGTCTGTATATGCACCTGATAAAACCTGGCCGTAAGGCCATCTGGCCCCGGGGTTTTGCCATGGGGCAAAGATTTTACCACCTCCATTATCTCCGATGCCTTTATGGGGGTTGCTAACTTGTTAGCCTGCGAAGGGTCTAAGACCGGAAGTGGCACTCCCTCCAGAACCGTTCTAATTTCCTCCTCACTAGCACCATCCTTTGCTTGATAAATTTCTTTAAAATAAGACGCAAAAGCGTTCGCCATTTCCTTGGGGTCTGTTAATGTCGTCCAGCATAATGTATAGAAGTAACCTTTCTATTAGCTTCCCATTCCTTAACCCTAACTGCTAAAAAACACCCAGGTATATCTCCCTGCATCAAATATTTAGCCTTAATCTTTTCCAACCAAGATTCCACTTTCCCATTCATGATATCCTCCATTTCCCCTCTCAAATTTTTAAGTTCTGCATCAATTTTCCCAGAGGACCCTCCAATGGAGACAACGATTCAATTGCCCTCATAATAAATTCCTCCTTTGCCCTTCGCAGTCTGTTTCTTTGTGCTGCCAGGTCCTGTGCTACCCCTGCATACAGCACCTCACAAGTTGGCCACTCTAACTTTTTGTTTTGTAGCATGGGTAACTGCTGCTGGATAATTTCCAGGAGGGCTTCCTCTAATTTTCCCTGAACTGAAGCCACCGTTAATAAAGATTCATTTAATCTCCATCTATGCGGTCTAGGAGGGGGTAGGAACTGGCTCCCATCTCAAATGAATAGGGGAGTGATCCGAAAAAACTCTACCCTTAGTAGTCATTTCCTTAACCTCCGTAAGTGCCTCCCCATTTACCAAAAATAAGTCAATACGAGACTGACTCTTGTGGGCCACTGAGTAAAACATCATATTATTGCCCCCCATAGAGCAAGTCCTGATCGGGTCTACTAAAGTCATAGCCTCCATTAATCTATTCAGGGCAATCTGAGCCCTAGACAGAGGCCCCCTAGACAGTGGAATCCTGTCCTCCAGATTATTAGAACAAGTGTTCCAGTCCCCTGCCAAAATAAGGGAGTGTTGGGACAGCACAGCCATATCCCTCTCTAGAGAAGCAAAGAAATCAGGGTTAGGGGGAGTTGGGCCATAAATAGAGGCCACTATCAATGCCTTCCCAAACAAGGTGCCAGAAAGATATATCCCTCTGTCGTCCTCCCTAGCAATTACGTGCTCCACCTTGTACAGACAAGTTTTCTTTATTAAAATCACCACACCTCCCGATGCCTTTTCCTTACCCACCCCAAAAACTTGACCCATCCACAATCATTTGAGACAACTCACCTCCTCTGTTAATAAGTGGGTTTCTTGCAAGGCAACAATGTGGGCCCCCAGCTGTTCAATATATCTAAGGATTACCCTTCTTTTCCGTTTACCCCTGAGTCCCTTAGTGTTCCAAGAAAGAATTTTAACCCCTGCCATTCTGAGATCTGAAACTTATTATAATTAAGCCTTCATTTTGCACATGCTCTTGGTCTGCTACCCCCTTACTCTCTACAATGGACTCTGTCTCCTTCCTATCCCCATAAACCCACCCCAACCCCCTTGCCCCCGATCCTGAGATTGCCCTCCTTTCAAATCTCGATTCATGGATGAACCTCTTTCTGCGCCTCTCCTCCGCCCCTCCACTTATCAAAGCATCTCCAAGTACCCAGCCCATATCTAAAAACAACTAGAACATGTTTACATCTCCTCCTATATCCCACTTTCCTTCTCACTCCAACATTCCCCTCCCCATCTACAGCTCTCCCTCTGGGTACCAAATCTGCCCCTATACCTCCTAAACAGATATGTTTAACTTTCCGCCCTAGGGCTTCAACCAGAACAAGAAAACAACCCCTCCAGCTAGCTCCTCAATCCCTATATCTCCACTATACGGGGTATCCCTTCTACACCTTACCATTTATCAATAAATCCCCAAACATTCCTTTCTACCCCTGTAATAGCTTCGACACCCTTCCCGGGATAAGGGCCCCATCTCCCTTCCTTTGTCCATTGTCTATCGCTACACCAGTCCCACTCTTCCCCGCTTAACTTAATCTCTCCTGGGGCCCCCTTAACATTTAGAACTATATACTAAACCCATCAAGACCCCTCAACTTCCCACCACATATTACCCTATCTTCTAGTCCCCACCAACCCTCCTCCCAGCTATCACACTCCCACCTGCCTCAAACCCTGAAGCTCTGAATTAGGATCCATCTCCTTTCACCCCAAGATTGGCCCACACTAACACAACCAGTAGATCTTAAACAATTCAACCTATCTTATAAATCATTCAAATTGAAAACCGTGAACATCAGGATAAGTTTGCCATATCCCTTAATTGTCCACAGTCCCATTCCTCAGATCAATACCGCCTCTTCCTTTTCGGCCTGAGATTCAGGTCGGCACTTTAAATAGCTCTGGGAGTTCCATGCGCAAGCCCTCCAGGGCATCTCTCACAGTCAGGTATCTCTTCTCCCCGGTCTGGAGCCATACCATCAAAGTTGCGGGGTATTGTAAATGGAATTTAATTCCTGTGAGGTAAAGCTTCTTCTTGATCTCGGAGTACTCCTTCTGCTTCTTCCTAACCATTGGTGTCTGGTTCTGAAACATCCACAGCGATGCACCATTCCATTGCAGTGTCTTCTTCTGTCTTGCAGCAGCCAGTACATGGAACTTTTCTTTATAATTCAGGAATCGCATAATTATCACCCGTGGCCTTGCACCCGGAGGGGGGATCTCTCTTAGAGCCCTGTGGGCTCTCTCCAAATTGTAAGCTTCCCTGAAAAGAGTAGGTCCCAACAGCTTCAACAATAAATCCTGCAAAAAGGAAACACAGTCTGACCCTTCAGCCCTCTCTGGAAGCCCTGCCAGTATCAGGTTGTTCCTCCGGCTTCTAGACTCTTGATCATCCATCCTCTCTTCTAGCTTTTTAACTTGTTTTCTCATGGCCACTAGCTCCTGATCCATTGTAGAAACATTCCTTTCCTGGGAGGAGATCCTTGTTTCTCATCCCCCATTCGTTGTGCTAATGAATGTAATGCAGGCTTCACCTCTGCAAAATCAAGCACCAGCCCTTGTAGCAGCTTTTTAATTTCCTGAATATCATCAGAAACCTTAACAACACCCCCTTCCTTACCAGAATCCCCATCCTGCTCGTTCCGGTCAGGGGAGAGAGGCGTAGGCCTTTTAGCTACCGGTATTCTCGCCGCGAGAGGCTCCGTAGCCTCCACTTCCATCCTGGTGCTGCGAGACGGCCCTTTGCTTCTGCAGCAATCATGCTGTCTGTACACTCGTCTCCACTTCCTTGCAGCCCTCTCCTCCGTGATTCAACTCCTGATCAAACTCGCTGCACCACCACAACTGGTACCTGGCATTTTAACTCACCTCTTACCGGTACCGGAGACATCTAAAGCTTTAATTTGTTTCGGGGCCTAGGAGCAGCGCGGAACATGTCCGTTTAGACTCGGTTCATCATGTGATCTCCAGTGTGCCAGTAATTATCATATAATACAGTATAAGGAATTAAAGGACTCGGGTTTGTTTCCACATCACCAGATAGGAGTAAAGTACACCACATAATACCAACTAGCAGGGAAACAAAAGGAAACTTTAACCTGGATTTTACAAAAGAAAATGTCCCAATCTCTTATATGTTCCTTTTGTTAAAACAGTCTAAATTCCTAACATTTAAGGAAAAACAGTAGGTGGAGGCCTTTACAGAATTTGAAAATATAAAATCAGTAAATGATTGAGTGTGAGCAATTGATGATGTAATGGGATCAATGATATACATTAAACTTTGATCGAACAGAACTAACCCAATACAACAGCACATCATAGAAATCCTTAGGTCCCACATGTTAACTACTAATCAATAGACAAGTAACGATCTCTCTTTCTTATTTCACTTATGATGAGACATATTTATACTATCTAATATACAATAAAAGTGCATAAATTACATGCAGTCTCCCCGCAGTCTCCTTCCGTTGACTCCCGATAGTGACTCCACCACTCCTGCGTACTCCACTCATACGTACAGCAGCTCCGCGGATAGCTGCTGATGATGTAACAAATTTATTTGGAGTCAACTAAGAATCTCCGCCCCTCAATCAGCTGTTTTGCCACAGCTCCCACCCGTAGCCCTCGCCATCAAACCAGGAACGAGATTGTAGCAGCCAGCGCCCACACTAAGGCCACAAGATATCAGGGCACAGAAGTCATACAGTGCATAGGTATATCAGAGACTCTGCAATTAACAGCAAGCACAAACATAATCAGCGTCTTGTAGATGGTCACAGCAACGCCTTTAGATGTAATTCAGGCAATACAGAACAAGGTGCTTTTTATAGGTGCAGTCTCTGCTCCTCAATCAGCTGTTTTGCATAGCTCCGCCAGTAGCCCCTAAGCTACCAAAACCAGGAACGAGATTGTAGCAGTCAAAGCAGCCACGCTGCTTCACAAGATATCAGGGCACAGAAGTCATACAGTACATAGGTATATCAGGAGACTCTGCAATTAACAGCAGGCACAAACATAATCAGCGTCTTGTAGATGGTCACAGCAATGCCTTTAGATGTAATTCAGGCAATACAGAACAAGGTGCTTTTTATAGGTGCAGTCTCTGCTCCTCAATCAGCTGTTTTGCCGAAAGCTCCCGTCCGGTAGCCCCCTCGCTTACCAAAACCAGGAACGAGATTGTAGCAGTCAAAGCAGCCACACTGCTTCACAAGATATCAGGGCACAGAAGTCATACAGTGCATAGGCATATCAGGAGACTCTGCAATTAACAGCAGGCACAAATGTAAGCAGTGTCTTGTAGATGGTCACAGCAACGCCTTTAGATGTGGGGGTATGCTTATTCTAATTCTGTAAAGTAGCACTTTTGGACAGAGTTCCTCTTTAAACTTATAATACAGGAGTATGTTAGAGCAATCCTGAATGGCAATTGTGCCAATGCCCTAGGTGCCCATTTCCTAGAATATCACGAATCAAAACCTGACTGTTGTCACTTTACGGTGTTCGAGCATGTGCCTAGACATCCCAGGGGAGGAAATAGAACACAAATCTTGTCTCAGAAGGAAATAAAATAGATAGTGGTTTGGAATACTGGTAACCCAACTGGACTAAATGAAGAAACTGATTTTTCTCCTTACTTATGATTGATAAAATGATTGTTTAATTTGTGATCTTGTTTCCCTATTTATTTTTTTATAACCCCCCCCCCCATCCTGGATGAGGTTGTCCGCTGTTCCTCTTCACAAACACTGATATGTTTAAATCAATATGATTTGTGCATTAGGTAGGACAGACATTATTAAGTGATCTTATTTACTAAATTTGAGATTTTATTTTCATTTTCCAGGGCCAAGATTCACCAAAAAGAGCAAAGTGCCGCACAAAGGTTTGCACTGCACTCCACAAATACACTGGTGGGCAATTATGCTATTCACAGTCGGAGAGCATGCTGCACTATCTGACTGTGAATAGGAGCAGGCGGGAGCAGCACTAACCCAAGAAAACCACCAGGAACCCAGTAGTGCTGCCCCCACAGCCAGACAGAAGAATGGGCCAGCGACAATAGTGCACACAGGCTAAGGTCCTATTCATGAAAGTGGCCATGCAGATGACCCCATTGGGCATGCAAGGGGAAATAGTCCATTAGCATGCCAATTATGGGCCCATTTGCATGGCCCATGTCTGGTGCTGCATGGCCCCCCCACCAGCCCATGCCCCACGCAGCCACAGTTCCCTAGTGTAGTGCCCCCCTGTCCTCCGATCGCCGACCTCATAATAAAAAAAAAAAACTTTCTGTAGTGTAGTAGTCCCTCCCCCTTTTCCGGTCCCTGATCTCCAACCTAGTATGTGTAAATCACTTTTCCATAATGTAGTGTCCCTCCCTGGTGCCCGATCTCCCACCTGATAAGTTTAAAGTAATTTTCCATAATGTAGTGTCTCTCCTCAGTCCCTGATCTCCCACTCAATATTGATAAATCCTTTTGTCATAGTGTACTGGTCCCCCATCACTGATTGCCATCCCCAAACAGACATAAGCCCAGTACCTGGTAGTATAGTGGTTCCCCAATTCCCCAACCACTCAGGTAATCACCCGCCACCCCACTCCGTCCCCCCAGCATGACTGCCAGTCTGTGAGCAGCACAGCCCTCCTCTCACCTCCATGGTTTCCCACTGACTGAGCTATGAATGAGTATATTTATAGCTCAGTCGGCGGGCAGCTGTGGAGGTGATAGGAGGGCTGTGCTGCTCATTAACTGGCAGTCATCCTGCGGGGGGGAGCAGGGTGGTGGGGGATTACCTGAGAGGGTGGGGAGTTGGGGGAACCACTAGACTACTAGGGACTGGGTTTTTGTCTATTTTGGGATGGTGATCAGTGAAGGGGTACCACTACACTATGGTAAAAGGATTTATCAATATTGGGTGGTAGATTGGGGACTGGGGAGGGGCACTACATTATTGAAAATTACTTTAAACATATTGGGTGGGAGATCAGGCACCAGGGAGGGACACTACATTATGGAAAATTACTTTAAACATAATGGGTAGGAGATCGGGTACCAGGAAGAGACACTACATTACAGAAAATTAGAAATCCAACACACTAGTGTTCGTGATACAAATGTTATTTGATGTAAAATGTTGCCTTTATTCTGTGTTGCAAATTGTGAATATAGACAAACATGTTCTGTTTATGTTTATAATAGAGGATAATGTATGGTCATCGATGGTTAACCGGTTTGTTAACCATCGAGAGGTTACCAGGGTGACCACGTAAACCTCGAAAGCAAAGCTCGAGAGGTTTAGGTCGCCATGGCAACCCGAGATGAGTTAACAAACGTTGTTTTATCTATGTACCCATACATTATATTTTATAGTGTATGGTACAATTTAGGTTTATACAAAAGAAAGCAGTTCCTTACTACAGTTTTTTTTATGTTGCTGCTGCCCTGCCCTCACCGCCACGGCCGTTTCTAGGCCGTCCAATTCATTTGCGCGCATGGCCGGACTGTTCCCGGTTGTTAACCCATCGATGTGACGTACAATCAATAGGTTAACAACATCATGACGTCACATTGATGGTAAAACGTTGTTAGAAAAAGGTAGATTTCTACCTATAACAACGTTCTACGATACATTATTTGATTTTAACCAGTGAGATATGGGTTCTTGCTGATGACATCACTATGACGTTGTTTGAATGGGCTATTTAACTTTCACAGTGGTGAGATGATTTTTACCTTTGAAAAAGGATGAGCAGTCATCTGAAATGCATCAAGTTGCTCTTCATTATGCCAGTGTTAATGAAATAAAGAATTTTTTTATTAGAAGACCAGTGCCCTTGTTGCTAATTTTGAGGTGTGAGTGCTCTGCTTGTTTTTTGTTCATAGATTACAGAAAATTACTTTAAACATGTTAGGTGGGAGATCGGGCACTGGGGAGGGACACTACATTACGGAAAATTACTTTAAACATATCAGGTGGGAGATCGGGTACCGGGAAGGGACACTACAGAATGAAAAATTACTTTAAACATGTTGGGTGGGAGATCGGACACCGGGGAGGGACATTACATTACAAAAAATTACTTGAAACATATCAGGTGGGAGACTGGGCACCGGGGAGGGACACTGCAGTAAAGAAAATTCATTTAAACATATTGGGTGAGAGATCGGGCACTGGGGAGGAGGGAGAGACCATTACACTATGGAAACAGTATTTCCACATATCGGGTGGGTGATCGGGGCGGTTGAGGGACCGCTACACCATAGAAAAGTATTTTACTATATTGGGTGGGTGATCGGGGACCAGAGAGGGGGTGGTTGGGTGGCAGTATCTCTGCCAATCACTGTGTTTGCATAGATTACCACCAGATTTTTGTCGGCTGTAATTTGCCCCACACAAGGGCCTTCACAAATGCCGTTGCATGAAGCAAAACCTTAGTGAATGGGACTGTTGGGATACGCAGTTCCCCTCTCCATCATTTGCATTGCGGCCCCCTCATTACTTCGCCTGGGCACAAACCTTGTTTGCTGGAGCAAATTGAGCTTTGTGAATACCAACTCCAGGCAAAACTCTGTTTGCCCAGGCAAACTGGGTTTGTGCCCGGGCAAAGTTTTGTGAATCTGGCCCCAGGTCTTCTCCTACTGTAATGTGATGAAGATTGCAATCCTATGGCCTGTACAGAGCTTGACCCCAGAGAATAAGCACACTGACACAATACTTTCAAGCTTAATGGTAATTTAATACCGCAATTGAGATTATATTGCTTGGGGCTATTATCTGCTGGTCCATGCTATTAAATTAATTTATTTTATTTTATTTCTTTTCCACACTCATCTAGTTACATATTTTTCCTTATTCTTCTTAATCATTACAATACTAGATAAACTGAGTACTATATGTAATGAGTTTTGTATGTTTTTAACAAAATATTTACTATGACTTGCATAGAAAAAATGTATTTATACTTGTTAAAATATTTACAGCATGTTCTTTGATATATTGTGGTTGTTTCTGGTATTACTTTTTTCTCACCAATAACGCAGTTTTGTTGATGGGTGTATCACTTGTATTACGTAGCAAATGGAGCATATTACTTTCAGGAACTGGAATAAATTGGTGGTACTTTCTGATGTGGATTAGATCTGCCCCCTGACAAAGATCCACTTGGGGTTGAAGCACTGTGGCTGAGGGTTCAAGCCAGGGAGTCTCCACTTTGCTACAATAAAAAAATATTTAACTGTATTTTAGCCTTATTTCATTTCGTCAGTGTCCGAGAGTGGATTGCCTTTTCCGCACAGTTTCTACCGAATGGGCTGGCTGCCCTGCTCCGCACCCCCACTACTCTTGGAGCGCGACTTCTTTTTACATAGTTGACACGGTCCTCTGTGCCTCTGGATCCTCTTCCTCTGACCTCATGGCCCAGCTCCAAATGGATTTCAACAAAATCCAGCACTTGTTCCAGGCTAATCAGCTGTCCCTCAATGCCAAAAAAACAGTCTCCATCACTTTAGGCACAAGGCAGAGACTAGCTAGTCTCCCCTCCCCCTTCCTCCATACCCTTGATGGCATTGCAGTTGAGGAAAATTCCTCTTTTAAATACCTTGGGATCTGGCTGGATCATCACCTCGGTTTCTCTGTTTATGTGGATGCTATCCACCATAAGCTTCACCCCAAACTAGGTGTGCTTTACAGGAATGAAGCGAGTTTCTCACTTCCTGCCCGCAGAGAGATTGCCTTGAAGATGATTCTCCCTATCTTTGACTACGGTGACATTGTTTACGGTGCTGCCCCCAAATCTACTCTAGGCAGACTGGACCCACTATTTCACTCCTGCTGCAGCTTTTCCCTTGACTGGCCCCCTAGAACCCACCACTGTTCCCTTTACTCCTCCCTCCCTCTTCTTTCCCCTCCCCTGATGCCAGGTGCCTTGCTCATTGTGCTACTTTCATTGTCCAAATTCTGGCTTGAGTCCCTCCCTCCCTCTTACCTTTCCTCCCTCCTCAGTACCCCCCACCTCTTACTCCCTTTGCAGCTGTGGCCCTCCCTCTCTTGTGCTCCCCTCCCCAAAATCCTCTGCTGGTCAAGTTGCCTTCTCCTTCTCCTTCTGCTTACCCAAACTATGGTCTCTCTTCCCATTACCATTCGTACTGCTTCTTCCTCCCACTCACTCAGATCTCTCTCCTTTGTGAACTCACTACTCACTCCTGCAGTTGTCTCTGATATTGTGTTGTATTGTTCCACCCTACAATTCCCTCCCAGCAATGCCCTTACTCCTGCCCTAATTAATTTCCCACTGCCCCCCTAGTTTTCTCCATCCGTCCATCCCTGCTGAATGAAGCTCAAACAGCATTTCATTCACCTTTCAAATTGCTGCCCTCTGCACTTTAATTCTGTAGCTAGCAGTGCCTTGTTCATACTCTGTGTTCCAGTTTGCAGTTATATTGCTTGTTGCTCTTTAGATACCCTACTTAGCACATCTTGATCATTTTGTTGCTACTTAACTGTTTAACTTATATTTCTGATTTGTGTAACTGACTGCTGTAACTCATTGCTGTACTCTCCTCATTTTCCCCTCCCCAGGACGCATCTGGAAACAAGCTGGTTCAGCTCAGCAGAAAAACAGGATACCGCCAGGGCTCCTGTGGGCCATATTCATTCCTAGTATGAAAATGAGTCCACTGGGCATGCTGACGCTAAGGAAAATGTGCATGCCATTATGGGCTAATTTGCATGCACGCAGCAGCCCCTTAGCTTCCATGTGTTACACATCACTGATATTCCCTGACATCTAGCGGTTACCCCTCCCCCCAATTGCCCATCTAGTATGAAAAAGACCCTTCCATATTCATCCCTGGTGGTCTAGTGGTCCCCCTTGATCTCCCATATATTACAATAAAAACCCTTTTTTTGGTGGTCTAGGAGACCCCCCCCACCCCATCAACCAAGTGGAGGTGAGCAGAGGGCTATGCCAGCTGCCACAATTGCCAGTAGTACAGGTGACTGGGGTGAGGGTGCAGGGTGGGGAGTCCTTGGTGTGTGAGCAGTTGGGGGGATACATGGCACTCAGTCAGGGGCTGGAGATCTAGTAGACTACCAGGGAAAGAGCTTTTATTTTCATACATGGGTGATAGGTTGGTGGGGGGACCACTAGACTACCAAGGAGGGATAA
The DNA here is from genome assembly GCA_016271365.2 of Neoceratodus forsteri. Taxonomy (NCBI): domain Eukaryota; kingdom Metazoa; phylum Chordata; order Ceratodontiformes; family Ceratodontidae; genus Neoceratodus; species Neoceratodus forsteri. The sequence continues at coordinate 956,389,694 of CM028130.1, read as the reverse complement.
AACAGTGTTTGCATAATAATACATGGGTGATTGGAGGAGGGGGACCACTAGACTACCAGGGACTTCAGTATAATGTTATTATAGTGGCAATCAGGGGGAAGGGGAACACTGAACACCAGGAATTTCATCTATGGTACATCCTCCTATCATTTGGGGGGAAGGGGCATGGCCTTATCTCATGGTTAAGGCCAGATTTTGATGGCAGTAATCAGTACTGCACTGGCAGCTGTGTAGCACTGCTGAAACATAGGAATCTACCACTATGTTGTTTATGCATGAGGGATTCTGCAATTACATAGGCACAGTGGTATCTTTTGTGTGATTGCGCTGCCAGGTTTGGTCAGCTACCCGGAAGCCTCTGAATATGCCCCCAGGAGTGCCTGCATTAATCAGTTAGCATGGCACAAACCTTTAAAAACAGGGACTAAAACAGATTCAACTTAACATTGTATATTGGGTATATTATACACCAGCCATGCTTAACAGATTTAGCCCCTCATTGTCAGACAGATGTCAGAGGTAATGTTAAAGGAAAGGGTCCCTTTAACCTTTTTTTCTGTTTACCTCTGTATTTTGTAGGCATGAACAATGGTTGCCTCTGCTTCTCTGTCCTAATTTCATCTGTATTTAAATGTACATGAAGTTACTTAAGTCTGGTGTGAAAACCTGTTTGACTCTACTGCAAAGCTCATGACCTGATTCATACAAGGTATCATGGGCTATGATGATACTTTAGAGCTAAAGTCTGCATTTCTAGCATGTCACTCAGTGCTATTGATGTCCTCTGCAGTCCCTGTGTTTTTGTCTTGTGCTGGCCATCAACCTTGTTTGTTAGCCTGATCCAGCACAGGAAAAAACAATGAGGACAAAGTGACTGCATGCTGAGTTTGAAAAATAAGAATTTGTAACACAAATCTACTCAACAAAGCAGAAATAAAACTTTACAAACGTAAACCTTCTCTAAAAGCATTTTTTCCAACTCAGATACACTTTTTTTTTTAACTCTATTTATTCACCACACCCCGGGAAACTCTCTCAGGCATCCACGAAGCCACATGCTCTACCTCCTTGCCTGAAGCCTACCCAATCACCCCGGCACTGTCCCGGCAGACACCCCGGCTCTGCACCCCACAAGGTGGGGCCACCCTATCAGCCCAGGGCACCCTATCTATTAATCTAGTGTTCTGGTCTAAGCGGGTTACTCGGGAGCGGAGGAGAGCCCAGCATGTGGAGTGTGGCCTCTGGTGTGTGGTGCTGTTGCCTATCCCCAGGGACAGAGGTGTTTCTGCCTACTCCTCCCCCAATGGCCCGGCAGTGCAAATGCACCTAAAGGCATGGTGCGCGCTTCCCACATGCCCGCAGGAGAGCCGCAGAGGCCAATCCCTATATTTGACAGGGTCCCGACTGCTGCTGAACCCCCATTCACCACTGGGGTTGCCAGATGGCAGGATCGAACCCCTCCCTCCCTCCCAGAAAGGGAGAGCAGTCCTCCAGATGCTCAATCCCTTCTTCCCCTGCCGACTCCCAGTGGCCTGAGTCCGTTCCCGAACCCGGGTCATCGGCGTGGCACAATGTGTGGTGTCCAGCACCTCAACCCTCAGCACTACCGGGCCGGCTACTCAGATACACTTTAAACTACAGAAAACAGCAGGGCACTTCCAATACCTTGAAGAGTTTGATGGCCAACACAATACAAGCACACAAGGACTGCAGACAGTGCAGAGGACATGAACAGCACCGATTGATACAGTAGAAGTGCTGCTGGCTTTAGCTCTAAAGCATCATAAAATTCTAGGATGCCTTACATGAGCCAGGTCATGACCTATGCAGTGGAGTCAAGCAGGTTTTCACACCAGGCTTAAGTAACTTCATTTACTTATAAATCCTGATAAAATGAGGAGGATGCAATAGAGGCAATCATTGTTCATGCCTGCGAAAAAGTAAACAGAAAAAAAGGCTGAGGGACCTTCCCCAGCTCAACCCTGGCTAATACACAGAGATTTTATTAGATTTCTTAAAATTTTTTCTTAAATGTTGCCAGGGTGCTTCTGGTATATGACCAAAATCAGCATCAAACAGTTGTAACATCAGTGCCCCCAAAAAAAGCAGTGTGAAAGCATGTGATTCATTCAATTGCATTCCATTTTCTTACTTTGCCTTCGTTCAATCATTTTAACATTTTTAAGGGGTTCTTGGTCTCATCAGTTGGCCAAATCTGATCACTGGATAAAAAGGTGATCCCTTCATCAGTCAGGTGACTACACTTCAAATTTTAAAATGCCAATATGAGCCACGGTCCCACTGCTTTCTCACTTGCATATGTACAGTAGAAGCCACTTCTCTGGCTTCATCTTTTATAGAGTGTGCTCTGGCCTCCTGGCTATCTGAACCATTTCCAGACCATAGAAACCTTTAAGATCTCTTTGTTTGGGGTGGGGGGCTTGTTAGTTCTAGCAAAGACCTCTGTGAAATCAGTAGGCAGAGTTTTTGTGGTTGCAGGTCCTGTACAACGAAACACCCAGAGAAAACATTTTTTTTTAAATGGCAACCTTCAGAAGTTTTAAAAAATTACTTGAAAGCCTTTTTATTCACAGAAAGCATTTTCCTATGTTATGCTTCACTTGAAACATTTATAGAGCAGTCCAGGTGATTTCTTTTATTGTTCTGTTTTGCATTGTTGTTAGCCGCCTTGAGCAGCTGGAAAGGCTACCTATGAATAAAGCTTTATTCATTCGAGTTTCAGTCATGTATTCATTCACTGCAGTTTTACTTCCTAGCTCATTTCAGGCAACCTCAGTGCTGTTTCTGAGTGAATACAATGCATTTTCAGATGGAAACAAAGGTTGGATCTTTATCGCACTGTGTTAACACACAGCCACTTGTGCTCCCTCATTCTGAGCGTCCAGTGAATTGTTCTCAGGTTGAGTGATAGAAGTTTCTCATTTTGCTTGTACTGCAGACTAGGATGGGCTGAATATTTTCTATCAGACATGGTGTGCCCTGTAGAAGTAAAAGCAGCTCAGTAATATATTCTTTTTAACACTGCTTCTGTTCTTTCTGACCCACTTTCTCCACTATATTAATGGTGCCAGCCACGGGGGGAGCAGCTTACACCAAAGAACCTCGCCGTCTGTTCATTAAAATCTTTTTATGGAATGGAAAGTGGAAATTAACACTCCTGGTAATAGTTGCAGTGCTAGCAGAGTGTCCGGGAAGAGAGGCAGTTTATCACGGAGTAGAGCAACGCGAGCGTCTTCAGCTGACCACAGCACTGGCAGCAGTTGGAACTATTCCTGTCACAGGCTCAGTGATTACACAGTTGAGTCCCCCAGTTACACTCTGAGTGAATGCATTACAGGCAGTGTGGTTCAACCAATACAGCACAAGCTTGTGAATCATAGGATTCCAAGTTCAAATCCTACCAGAGCCACTTGGTCACACATTGACCTTGAGCAAGTCATTTGACCTCTGTGTGCTTCAGTCCCTGTCAGCTACAAAATTGTACTGAAGGAGGACCCCACTGAAAACAAGGTATTATATCTCAGCTGGACTAGCTGGAGCAAATAAATTGCGGCATGAATAAAATGAAAGAACAGATTTGTTATGTTGTGTTTTATGCTAAAGCTTCTCTGTTTTTTTTTTTTTTGGAGGGGACTTTTTTCTCCCATCATAGCCCCCTAATACCTTCTTTCCTTATGTCCTCCAATGCCCCTCTGCCCACTGAAACATTTTACAGATCCCTGGATCCCACAGCTGGTACCCCTGCTGCTCCACCATCAGAGGCCTCCAATTTATCCCAGTCCAGGGATGCCCCCTGCTGTCACTAAGGAGAAATAGCCTGTTCATCATGACGATGGCTGGGGGGGGAGTTCAGAGCTGTCAGAGTCCCTGAGTCATGGGGGGGGATGGAGGTCATGATGATGATGATGATGGAAATGATGATGGCCATGCTGATGATGACTTTTAAAAGGCTTCCCAAATCCCATTCCGCTGTGACATGACCAGGCAAACAGAACAGTTACTCTGAGGGGCTCAACTCAGCAGAACAGTGGATGATAGCAATCCACAACATCTGAAAACTGATGGGAATAGGTTTGTTCCTTGTCAATAGATGTTTGAGAGAATCTCCTACATAGAGCCGCACACAACTGGACTGTAAGCAGGCAGCATCTAGACCTCATGGCAGACTTTTTTTAGCTGTGACTGCCTTTATAGCCACACAGTATGCTCCCACATTTGATGCTGGAAGTCTTACGGGTGCCTATATATCATGGTTAGCTCCATCATCTTCCTAACATTAATAAACAAGTTTTCAACATTTAATGACCAACAGCAACAAGGAATCCATCCCTGGCTAGTCATACAGGAGAGGCAGGAAAGCACATCACTGGAGTTTGCCTAGGAAAACAATTGGGCAATTGAAAGGCAGATCATGCAGTGGCAGGCAGATCATGCAGTGGAAGGCTGATCGTGCAGTGACAAGCAGATTGTGCAGTGTCAGGCAGATTGTGCAGTAGCAGACAGATCGTGCAGTGGCAGGCAGATCATGCAGTGGAAAGCAGATTATGCAGTGGCAGGCAGATTGTGCAGTGGCAGGAAGATCCTGCAGTGGCAGGCAGATCATGCAGTAGTAGGCGGATTTTGCAGTGGCCAGTCCCAAATGAGAGAAACCGCGGGTAGCCCAGGTTGGGAGGGGTGCAGGTAAGGGCTGCCAGCCCATACAATACAAGTTTTCAGAAGAATCTGCACTCCAATAAGCAGATCAAACAAAAAGACACACTCACAAGTTCTTCACCTGCATGATCTTTCTGTGCATGCCCTGATGAAGGGTTTGTTGACCTGAAGAGCCGGGGCATTGTGGCACGGGATTGGTCTGTGCACACTCATGAAATTGTTGAATAAAGTTCTTGAAAGGTAAAGAACTTGTGAGCGTGTCTTTTGTTTGATCTGCTCTACTGGAGTGCAAGTTCTTCTGGAAACTCAGATCTTGCAGTGGAGGCAGATTGAGCAGTGGCAGGCAGATTATACAGGGGCAGGCAGATCGTGCAGTAGCAGGCAGATCATGCAGTGGCAGGCAGATCTTATAGTAGCAGGCAGATCATGCAGTGGCAGGCATATCATGCAGTGACAGACTGGCAGGCAGATTATGCAATGGCAAGCACATCATGCAGTGGCAGGCAGATCATGCACTGGAAGGCAGATTGTGCAGTGGCAGGCAGATCATGCAGTGGAAGGAAGCTCGCACAGAGGCAGGCAGATCATGCAGTGGCCTGTAAGAACCAGCTGTCCTCCTTGCTGGGGTATGGATGAATGGAGGGAAAATGTATGTCTCTGTGGAGGAGATCTTCTCAAAGATCTACTGTCACTGGTAAGTAAGAAACCTACCTTCTTCGAGGATATCTCCTTGATAAAGCCACACACATAATGGAAAAGCACACATAGGATAGTGCATGGGGAACAGTTCACAACAGGGCTATTCTTTCACCAAGTTGGCACTATGATGACGGATTACCTCGAGAGCGCAGCTCGAGAGGTAATCTGTCGTCATAGTGCCAACGAGGTGAAAGATGCCCTGTTGTCAACTGTTCCCCATGCACTTTTCTTTATAGTGTATGGTGGAACGTCGTTTTTTTGGAAAAAATAAAATCAGTACAGCATGTTTTTGCTTCAAAACATTTTTACTGGGTTACTAGAAGGAAAAAAGAACTTTATATTTTGAACCTTTTCACGCTTGACATTTTAACTGTCTAAGAACTTTATATTTTGAACGTTTTAACACTAAACATTAGTACTGCCGCCGACATTGCTGCTTTCACTAGGTGTCCTGTCTATGCAGTGAGCCCTAACTCTCAAATGCTGCTCGAGGACACAGTGTGACGTTCGCAGTGCAGTAGAAAAATCATTCTGCAGCACTGCAAATGTCACTAGTGTGTGACTGCAAGGTTTCGACAATGATGGATTTCGGTGGAAAACGACGTTCCACCATACACTATAAAGCAGTACAGTACCCCCACATGGCAGTTAAGGAATCAATGAGGACAGTGCCACCTAAGACAGCAGACCTTGTAGCACAGTCAGGCCAAAACCCATTCTTCTACAAGATACCAGATTCAGACTATAATGTTAGTGAAAGTATGGGTGCCACTCCAGGTTGCAGTTAAACAAATTTTGGATGCTAGGACCAACCTGAACCAAGCCATGGAGGGTACTATGCCCGTAATGGTGTGCCCTGAATCTTTATCAGGCAGCTCTTTGCTAGCTTTCTGTTAGAACAGTAAAATGCAGGAGGATATCCACCTGCAGAGACACTGCTTAGGTCCTGGCTTGGGGCAAAGGATCCAAACAGCTGAGGGGACTGCCAGATATCCTTGGTGCAGTCCAGGTAAAAGTGGAACACCCCTTGCATCTCCACGAAGGCCAGAATCACCTCCCCCAGATTTCGTAGATTCAGGAAGAACACAGGCAATTCAATGGAATGATTCAAAGGGAATTCAGACACCATCTGAGGCAGAAACTTAGAAAGCATCCTAAGGTCCACCCTATCAAGGCAAAAGGTCAGATGGGGGGGCAACAACCACAGCCTGAAGCTCAGGCACCCTGCATGCCAAGGTGTTGCCACAAGAAAAAGAGTTTTCCAGGACAGAATCCCAAGGTTGCAAGAGGCGGCAGGTTTATATGGAGCCAGAATACCCCTCAGAAATCTAAAGGACACCTCCAACTGAGGCAGCGATTTTCTACCAGTGAGTACATGGCAGCCCAGATGGCTGACAGGTGCACTTTAACCGAGCAGTACTGAAGTCCGTACTAGGGCATACTGCCACGAGGCTTTACAAATGAATTAAAAATCTGGCCAAGACCATGTCACTGTAGGAAACACAACCTGCTTGAGTCATCAGAGCAAGCATCCAATCCTCTGGCAGGAAAGCTTTTGCCTGAGATGTATCTAGCACAGCCACAATATATTGTAACCTCTGGCAAGGGGTGAGAATGGACTTTGGTACGTTGACCAGCAAACCCAACTGGTCCAGCAACTGCTTTCTCCTATTCATTGTGTGAACCATTAGGTCTGCAGAAGATCCCTTCAGGAGCCAATTTTCCAGATAGTGGAACACATGCATCTTCTCCCAATGAAGACATACAAACAGAACAGAGAAAGAGATACATGCCTCAGCTGGGACTTGAACCCAGGCCACCTGGAATACCGTTCTGGTTGTGCTACCAGCTGCACCACCAAGGCAACTGGAAACTGGGCCATCCCAAAGCACATTACTCTTCCTCCAATGCACAACCTGGTGCTCTACAGATAATGACATTTTCAATAACAAGAGTGTGGTGCACATTTTATGGAATGCATACAAACAGATGAGAGAAAGAAATAAGTGTCTACAAGCTGTACCCAGTTTCCAGTTGCCTTGGTGGCATAGCCAGTAGAGCAACTGGAATGGCATTCAGGGTGGCCTGGGTTCAAGTCCCAGCTGAGGTACTTGTTTCTTTCTCTCTTCTGTTTGTATGTGTTCCATAAAACGTGCACACCACACCCATGTGACTGGAAATGTAATTATCTGTGCAGCACTAGATTGTGCATTGGAGGAAAAGTAATGTGTTCCGGGATAGCTCAGTTTCCAGTTACCTTGGTGGCACACCTGGTAGTGCAACTGGAATGGTATTCTGGGTGGCCTGGGTTCAAGTCCCAGCTGAGGCACTTATTTCTTTTTCTCATTTGTTTGAAAGTGTTCCATAAAATGTGCACATGTGCGCACCGCACTCTCGAGATTGAAAATGCAATTCTCCCAAAGATGGACTGCAGCTCCCACTGCAAAACATCTAGTAAATCATGCAAAGCCCAGGACAGGCCCAAGGGTGACACTTAGAATTAAAAATGATGGATCTCTAGGAAAAACTGCAGGTACCATCTGTGGCATTTTCTGACTTTTAAGTGCAGATAAACATCTTGCATATCCAGTAGGGTTGCTTGGAATCATGGAATCAGAATCAGATTTATCGGATTCGAGCTTTTTTTCAGAATTTCGAATCTAGTTATTCAAGGCCAGAAATCCAAATTTGGAAAACCCCTTTCAGATGCAGAATCTGAATGAGCTGCCAATTTTGCATCCACTCCCCTGTCCACCACCCTTGCCTCCCTCTCCCCTTACCTTAATCCACTGTCACTGATCCCCTGGATGCTGTTCTCATTGCAGTGGCGGACTGGTCTGATCACAGCAGGGCAAGTGGGGAGCTGGCAGTAGTCACCAACTCTGGTTAACTGTCCCAGGGTCCATAGTGTACACTACTACCCCACCCCGCCCCCAAGAGTCCACTCCTTTGACAGTGCTGATGTCCAAATACACATCTCACTCCTAAACCATTTTTCAGCCAGGCCTCCAACCCACGTACTGTATATCCCATGAAAGAGAGTAACATTCAGTCCCCCACCCAGCCACACGCCACTGACTCCCCTGCAGCTATCTAGAATAAATCTTTAGTAAAAGAAGTGCGCACAGTCATCACTGCCATAATCTGTATCTCCACCGTAAGTCCCCTCCCTCACAACACTGTTTCAGAAGTCCCCGGTTCTATTGCTGGATGACCAGACTGACCTAAAGAAAGTCCTGGCATTGGCCACTATGAGATGCCTTACCATAACCGTGACCTCCCAGCTGCATCACTACCTTTTCTGGTGACATTGTGCCGTGATTCTTTCAATAGCACAGACTCTGACATTGATGATTTCTTAGGTGGCAACTTCTTACTTGACATCGATGAAGGAGCAGGTGCTTTAACTGAGAACTGCATGATCCTTTTCCATATTCCTTCCCTGTGTCTCCCTATAATCTGGCTGAACCCTTATCAAACTGAACAATGCCAGATGCCAAGGCCAGTACTGAGGCAGTTAATGAACCAGTCATGGTTGTCACCACTGGAGATCTTGTTACCATAATGACTCATAAAAAAGTGGCACCTATTTTGGCAGTAGTAAAATTGACAGGACCCAATGCCAATGTGACCAGTCAACAGTGATCCTGAAGAATGGCATTAGCCTGTAGGTAGCAAATATCAACCAGAATTGACAAGAGAAAACCTTTGATGATGACAGAGAACTAGTCTCCACTGGTCTGATGTGCTCTTGACCGTGGGTAAGAAAAAGAACTGAAGTGGCTTGGGCTGCCCATGTTATGTAGAAAAAGACGGGCATGCAACATCATATGTGGGGAGTACAGTAACATGGGCAGCCCCATCTCTGAAAGCCCCCCTGAGGTCCAGATTTCTTCGGCTTGCAATCCAATATGTGTGTCTGTATGGAGGACATATCCTTGAAGAAGCACAGTTGATATAAAATACTATACACTGGCAAGGACATTTCCTGTCCTCTGACTGGTTAGTGAGTGCCTGGAACAGTGATGTTATTTCACAATAAGCACAATCCCCGTTTCAGCATGCCCACGCCCACCATTGTGGCACACTGGGGAGCACACCCCAGTGTGCCAAAGTAATTCTTAAATTTTTCCAACATTGGGATTCCCACTCCCGGTGTCGGATGCACCCCCCATGCCCCCCTTTTTGTCAGCCAACCTCGGGGTGCCCAATCCCCGGGTCAACATTGATCACCCCTCCACTAATCTGGCACACTGGGAGCCCACCCCAGTGTGCTGAAATCCATTTTGTTTTTACCTGCAAAAAAGAAAACAGTCCCACAACCTATTTTTTTAAAACCTGAAATAAAAGAAAGCGGTCCCTCATTGTTTCTGCTGTCCCCTCCCCAACCCTCCCTGACCCTCCCCTCCCTCCTCTGCGCACCCACCTTCCTGCACCCCCTCACCCATGCTAGCTCAGGAGGTCAGGAGCAGCAATCTTCTGTGAACCAGGAACACGTCTGCACTCTTCAAATACCAACCGGGAACTGAAGAAATTATGATAAGCCCTATAATGGCAGTGAATGGGGGGTTTTCAATTTAGGTTGATGTCTCAGCCAGTTTTTGGAGTTTTGGTCCCAAATTTTCAACATGGGGTTCTCAGAACCCCACCTTATGAATACTGGCACTGTCATTTTGTTTCTCTGTCCCGAGAGGTGATTTCACAGTTGCTGCGTGGAATCACATTTTGGGACCGATTAATGAAACGACAGTGCCACTGCTCATAAGATGAGGTCCCAAAAAGCCCATGTTGCTAGTTTGGTGAACAAACTCCAAAAAATGACTGCGTTACGTGCGTGCATTGCAGTTTGTACGCACGCTTGTAACTTTGACAATGTTTAATATTTTCACTCCAAATGTCCAACATTGCCATTTTGTCATACCTCCTTATGAACAGTACAGCTGCCATTTTTTGTATCCTGCCCAAAATGTGTTTTCGCACCTGTGGCACAGAATGGCGCAGTCGCTGTGCGAAATCAACTTTAGGGACAGATTAATGAACTCACAGTGCTACTGTTCATGAGGGGAGGTCTCAAAAAGGCCATGTTGAAAATCTGGTGAACAAATTCCAAAAAATGACTGCGTTACAAGCGTGCATTACGCAGTTTCTGCGTATGCTTGTAACTTCACCACTTTTTCATATTTTTACTCCAGATTTCAACATTGCCATTTTTTCACACCTCCTCATGAACAGTACAGATGTCATTTTTCACATCCTGCCCAAAATGTCTTTTTGCACCTGTTGTGCCGAATGCCACATTTGCTGTGCAAAATCACCTTTTGGGATTGAATAACGAAATTATATTGCCATTGTTCATGAAGTGGGGTCCCAAAAAGCCCATGTTAAAAATTTGGAGTGAAAATACCAACAAACGCCTGGAGCATTAGGGTTTCCAACTGTAATGTCCCGCCCTGTACAGACTGACAGGTGTCAGCATTGTGGCTTGGGGTCGTCCACCATAGTGCTCATGCCATTCCACCCCCACCCTGCAGCCACTGACAGGCATTGAGGTGTGCCTTGGGGTCTTCGGCCCTAACGTGCACCCCATTCTCCTATACTGCATGCATCTCAGCTTATTTCCTTATGAAATGGGGTGAGCATAGGGGCCAAAGACCCCAAGGCACACCATGACATCTGTCAGTGTCTGCAGGGTGGGGTGAGGCGGAATGGCGTGAGTGTTAATGCCGACCACCCAAAGGCACACCTCAACACCTGTCAGTCTCTGCAGGGTGTGGGGGTGGGGGTTGGCATCAGTTCAATACTTCACTGCCATTCCTATTATGCATCTCTCTAACTCATGCAGTACCAATGCCAATACCAGCAAGCAAACATTCGGCTTTGACAAATGCTTGTTACATTTATTTTACACATAGATCCATGGTATAATCACAATAAGGCACTCCAGAACATGGATAATTGGGGGATTACCCACTTCTCGTGTGGTTACATCACTCCATTGCACCTCGTGACACACCAGATGAGGTGTGGGTCAATCCCCCAATTACCCACACCTTGTCATACCTTATTGCCTAAATAAAACATGTTTAGGGGAAATAAAAAACTACTTGGATAGAGATTCCCTAACTTCTCTGAGGTATTATTATTCTGATGAGAGAGACAGCACACACTCAGCTAGTTAGCAGTAATGCAATGGTAAGAGTTCTAAACTGTGAAACCAGGTTGCAGGTTTAAATCCCACCACAGCTACTGGCTTATAGTGTGACCCTGAGCAAGCCACCTGATCTATTTATTTTAATTATTATATTTTATTAGGAAATACCTTTAAGAACTGGTGTTCATTTACAAAGGTTCCACATCCAGTATACTACATCACAGCATAACAATACAGAACACATACCTCTCAGCCTTCTGCCTCATAAATCAGGGGCAAGGCTTAAACAAATCAGGGACAAAGGACCAGAATCAGGGACACATCTTCAAAATTTGAGATATCCACCCAGAAAGCTGGTAGAATATGGGGCTTAGTGCAAATGCATTTTCTAAAGAAGAACAAGTCTGTAACTTTAATGCTTGATATTATTTTGTGCTTAGAATCTCCACTGTTTAGCCATGGAAACACAAATTGTACGAGGGACAGAGTAAAATTTTGAGGCAAAATCAGGAATATCCCTGAAAATCAGGGACAGTTGAAAGTTATGACAGCACGGAGAGAGCAGCAAACAAATACGTTGTGAGATAATTAGTTACATTTGCAGCAGCTTTGTACAAAAGTGACGCTTGAAGTGATGTCTAAAATTGTGCAGTATTTGACAAAGCATCTGGTAGTTCATTCAGCCATCCAGCAGTCCTAAGAGCAAAGGAGCGCTGACCCTGTTTTGTTCTACAGAACAAAACTTGACAAATATTCAAAATATTGAATACTTGCTAATAGTGTATGTCTCCCTGTATTTCAGACCCTCCCCAGCTGCACAAATCAAGTAGCAGCACGACTCCCACAGAAAGCAAGCCTCAGCACCTTCAAAGATAAGAGCATCAGCTTAATCAGCGCTGAAGAACAATTTATACAAGAAACACCCTGTCAGTAAAGTTTTAAAGAAATGTAAAATTACTCATATACCCTTACTGCAGGCCTCATGGGTAACATATGCAAATCACCATGCATTGAGGCTGGCTATGCTTTACACTTAGTGCAGGACTGTAAGGTGCCAAAAAAACTCCCATACAATCTGCAAAGGCAGAAAGCAGCAACTTGGCATCCATGTTGCACTACCTTGGGTAAATATATTTATTTCATTTTCATTTTTGGTACTTTGTTAGCTGATGGGTAAAATACCCATGTGTACAAGCGAAATGTTGAATAAATAAAATATAAACACAACTTACAAATACAGAATAAACAGGTAAACAGTAAACTTTAAATACAAGTACACTGACTCGTAGATAAAAACAATTGTTTAAGTTTGTCTTTGAGAGATTTGATAGTTGTGCAATTAACAATTTCATTAGGTACAGAGTGGAAGCCCGATTTTTGTCCTAATGAGGTCTTGAATAATGGAATTCGAAAAACATGCTTGCTTTGGGACCTAGTACCCTGGGTGTTGGTAGACTTAGTGAACAGTGACATAACTTTCATTGGTAGCAAACCAATAATTATTTAATGAAGCATTATACTCAGTCTTAAATTGTATCTATTTTCCAATGAAAGGCAAACTGCTGTTTTAAAATATCCCACTGAAAATTATTCGATCAATAATGCCTGAACAGCGATGCATTTCCAAGGGATTAACGCCTGGCTAGGGTAGGGTATTGATGGTCCAAGGTGCACATGAGGGCCATTAGCCCCAGCAAGAGCACAAAGCCCATGGAAATACTCATTTGTAAGGGCATTATTGCTATTCCACAGCCACCATCTGAAATACTGTGTGACCGTGAGCAAGTCACTTACCGTCCCTGTGCTCCCAGGATGCACATAGAAACAGATTTGGCTTAGTGTGCCTTTCCTAGCCAAAAACTGTAACAAAAAAATATACAGCAAGACCGGAGGGCATAGATGAGATTATATAAGAGGACAAAGATGTAGTGCCCCAAAGTAAAGGGGGCTAAAGCAGTGGGGGGCACCATAGAAAAAAGAAAGGGGTTTTAGACTGCCGAAAGGGTTTCCTGTTGTGTTGTGGGGCATTAGAAGGTGTATAGGGGCCCTCTGTAGTGCTGTTCCCCAGAATCATCAAGCAGAGTACATAAATATAAAAAAAGTTTTGTTTTTTTTTGTTGTTGTTACTTCTCTGACTCTCTGCTGCTCTGCTGCTCCATTCCACCCCCACCCACCCAGAGCAGGCAGCACAAGAGTGGGCACCCATGCACTGGGACTGCTCTCCTGGCCAATGCGTGGTGCCCATTTCAAAAATTCTGGCCATTGGCTGGGGCACAGGCTTGGGATTCGAGAATTAGGACCCTGAGTGCTTTTGAGAAGGAAAACTGATGTTTTTCGGCAGATCGGGCTGGGCTGTGGATTGGAGAGGGTCCCAAGAGTGCAGCAGAGACAGCAGCTTACCTGAGGTGTTGTAGAGCCAGTCCTGCTGATTCTGTGGTATTCCCCCTCCTCCAGCCAGTGAAGACTCCTCAGACGGCTCCTGTGTGCACCCCATATGTCCTGCAGTCAAGTCCGGCGGTCTGGTGCTCGAGGAGAAGAGAGGATCGCGTCCCTTGCAGTGGTTTGCATTCTGTTTAGCCCATTTTGTTGTTTTCTTGTGCCCCATTGCCTGATTTCTATGACTCAAGTATCAGTCCCTGGCCAGCGGCGCTGAAGAGCTGCATCGCTTCCATGGAGTCGTCGGCCCTCCCAAGGCCCCCTGCTGCCCACCACTTGCCTGTTCCTTTCCCCAAAGGTTCCCTCCCTCAGCCAGAAGACCTCCCACCTCCCACAACAGCTTTCTACACCTTGGGCCAGAGCGGTGAGTTGGCGGCAGCACAGTGGAGGAGTGCTGTCTGCCAAAAGCTTTGGAAAATATTTTTTTTATTAGCTCAAAACACCGAGAGGGCACCTGAGGAGACGGTTGGCCTGAGGGTCAAAATCAATAGTTGGGCTAGCAACCCCCATGGGGGGGGCAGAACTGAAAGGCCATAGGGGAGGTAATAATTATTTATAAGACGGGGCAGGGTAGAGGCAGGACAACCCCATGCAATGGACAGCAAGGCCGTAGGCAGGCCTGAATATTAAAAGAGGTAGCATAGACCCAAGTGCTCGAGGGGGCAGCATATGCCCAAGTGCTTTAAGGGGTAGCATAGGCCCAGGTGTATGAGGGGGCAGCATAGGCCTGAATGGTTCCAGAGGCCCTAGTATAAAAAAGGGCCTAGAGGAGAAGGCCCACAGTTAAAGGGGCAACGTTAGGTCCCGGTTAGAGGCACGGGGTCCCAGTGAAGAGAGATCAGTTACCCTGAGGGACACCGGGGGTAGCCAGGTCCCAGTGAAGGAGGATCCAGAAGTGTGAGGGGTCCAATCTAGAGGTGCTTAGTACACAATCTGCTATTAAATGATTGTCAGCTGATGAACTGTATATATGACTGTATATTACTCCAGTATTTGAAATGTATTAATTGCAAAAGCACCAAGACTTTATTATACTGGTATTTTGGTCATTTACCCCTGCCGTGAACAATTGCCCTGGATTTCTGCAATTGCCCCTACTCCAGGCAAATTGCCCCTGCAGTGAACAATTGCCCTGGATTTCTGCAATTGCTCCTACCATGAACAACTGCCCCGGATTTCTGCAATTTGCCCCTGCTCCAGGCAAATTGCCCCTGCAATGAACAATTGCCCCAGATTTCTGCAATTTGCCCCTGCTTCTGGCAAATTGCCCCACAACTACTGAATTTCAGTGTTTAGTGCAAAGTAGAAGTACCAGTGTTCAGTGCAAAGTGTGTGGACTCAATCTTCAGCTGCGGCTGATTCTTCACTGAAGCAGTCTTCAGCCAGCGAAGAACTTCACAGCATCTTCCTTCCCTGGCGTCCACTGCAAGTTGAAATCAATGTTCCTTGATGCGAGTCATGTCTACCGGTTCCTGATTCTCCTTCTGATTCAGTTAGCTTGGAAGTGAAATGACTTGGAAGAAGTCTCGACCGTCACTCCCAGTCGTTCGCTGAAAGTCGGTCCGTCGTGGCCAAAGTGTGTTCGCGTCCGCCGGTTTATAGTTTTCTGGTTCTGAACTCCTGGACTCTGGATCTTCACCTCACAGCCTATTCTTCTTGCTCATTCCATCCTGCCTGCACCATGTGGTTTTCTGGGATCCAGCTCGATTTTGGTGATCCTTCAGGTGGATCCTCACCAAAGAAACTTCAGCAGTTTGTGTTTTTGTCCTTGGCAATCCTTGCAAGTGGAGTCTTCACCAAGTCTGGTGTTCTTCATCTTTGGCAACCCTGGTTGAGGGTTGGTGCCAGAAAACTTCAGCAGTTCATGTTCTTCATCCTTGGCAGCCCTGATCGAGGTTTGTGCCAGGAGAAATGGCAGCAGAATCTTCAATCTTGGCAGTCCTTTCAGGTGTATTCTTTGCCAAGTCTTGTATTATTCATCCTTGGCAGCCCTGTTCGACGGTTTGTGCCAGGGAACAGCTCAGCCAAGTTTGGTGCTTTTGTGTCACAAGTATTCTGGCAACCCTGGAGAGTTGGTTGGCCGAAGAACCAGGGTCTGTTTAAAGATCTCTCCACTTGCCTTTTCAACCTCTCCTAGGTTGCCACTGGTGTTGCTTGGTGTCAAGCAAGAGTCACGCCTTCCCCATTGCTTCCCACTCTTCAGCTGTGCGCATGAAGACAACAAGAAAATTTGGACTTCCTTTGATCCTTTAGACTTTTGAGAGGTTTATGCCATCTAATCTTCCAGGATAGTCCCTGGTGTTCATTGTGCACTGTGAAATTGTCTCATCCCTTGATAAAGTTGCAGATCCTTGCATTTGTTCTTAGGTCTTTTAGAGAAGCATATCATAGAGTATTATAAGTAGTGGCCTTAAGCCAAGGTGCACCTTCTAGAGTTAGTAGAGAGTATCACTTACTGTTCTTCTGAAGTTTGGTTCCCTTCTTCCCTTGTGACCATGTCTACCTTCCCCTGTGGTATGAATAAAGTCTGTTGGGCATCAAACTTATAGATTGTCTGTTGCCTCTCCTTACCAGGTGTTTCCATACACCCAACCCCATTCAAACCACAGCGTTGTCTAGCTAGTCCACCTGCTTGAGGCGACTCTGGGTGTGCACCTGGCACAGGCGATCTTTGTGGTCAGCACCCAGTTGATAAGATCACCACACCATAAAAAAAAATGTTGGCGTAGTCGGCAGGATAAATTTTAAGGAGTCCAAAGCCGGAGCTTCTAAGGTAAGATGCAAGCAGTACCAGGTTATAGTAGTGGATTGTTTGGATGGGATAATGCATCCATTGATAATGAAGCTATAGAGACTGGGATGGAGGACCAAGAAAATATACCTCCCTCACCCCTGACAATATTGTACTACTTTAGGGTGCCTTGGTTTCCCCGGTTCACAGGAGAGAAGGACGGAAATGGGACCAGTAATTTGGGTGAGTTCCGCTCCAAGATGCAGGCCATGTTCTGGCTGTACCAAGTTCCAGAAAGACAGAAAGTGGAAATACATATTGGACAGCTAAAAGGGGCTGCTCACAGAAAAGTCCAGTCATGGCCTGCAGGTACAAAGACCACGGCTGATCAGATATTGCAGAGATTGCAGCAAATATTCGACACTCATACAGTACCAAGTTTGAAAATTAAATTTTTATCCCGTACCCAAAGGCCTCAAGAGACTCTCTGGGAGTATGCCTTAAGTCTCCAAGAATTATTGAGGTCAATTGAGAGAGTGGACACTAGAGAGCATAGATCCAGACCATGTTCTGACAGAAAATTTTGTGGAGGGGGCACACAGTGAAGCCCTGAGGAGGGAACTTCATATGTTGCTGCTCCAAGACCCAGAAGCAGACTTTTTAGATTTCAAAGAGAAAGCCATTAAGGTGCTGGGATCAGGTCAAGTGAGAGAAGATATAGTAACCTACCCCCAGATGGCGACGCCTCTTAGTGCAGCATGGCCAGGGTATCCGATGGAAGACTCAGTATGAGAAGACCTGTGGTGCAGGCGACCACTGAGCCAGGAAGTGTCCTGTAAGGTGTGGGCTTACAGTCAAGAATCAATGGGTGGGTACCCGGGTTATCTCCCAGACTCCTGACCCTTGTGTGGTCAGATGGCACAGGTGCTAGTCCATCCTATGGCAACCAACTCCAGCCTGAATCTGGACTTAATGGAACAGATCTTCACCTTAATGTGAAAAATGACAGAAGACTGTAAAGAAGTAAAAGGGCTCAAGTAGGGCTGGAAAAGAGATGCTGCCCAGATGCAAAATGAATGAGGGAGATGGTTCGACAAACCTCAGTCCCGACCCAGAAGGGGAGAAGGAAGGCACCCGACTGACCAATTTGATGGTCAAAGCAGACCAATTTGCAGAAGATGTGGAGTCAGTGGCCATATCAAGAGGCGATGCCAGCAGCCTTCAAAACATGCGGTGATGATAAACAGGGAGTCTTCGGGGACAGGGGCCGATCCTCGAAGAATGGTCGACAAGGTCTGCCCCAGTAGCGAATTGATCCTGTTTTATTGGAAGAAGTCCAGCTATTCCAGTTCTAGTGGATGGCATAGAGTTAATGGCTTTGTTGGATACAGGGTCCCAGGTTACGACCATGCAAGGAAGATATTTCCGGCAGCATTGGTAGATGGAAGATCTTCAGCCACCTCCAGAGTCTTGGATCACTTTAATTGCCAGCAATGGAGCCGAGGTTCCATATCTAGGATATCTGGAACCGAGCATCCAGCTGGGGAAGAGCATACAAGACTGTCAAGGAATAATTATCAGTGATACAGAGAGCGACAACTTGCCACCACTCATTCTTGGGATGAACTTTCTCCAGCACTGCTTCAATGATTTGGTACAGATCTTACAGAATCAAGCACAAAGGTCTCCTTGTATTGAAAAATGAGTGTTGCAGCAGACGATTCATCTCCTCCAGTGCCATCAACGTTTTGCAAGTACCACTCACGAGATTGGAAAGGTATGAGTGTATGACGCCCGACCCATTACCCTGAAGTCAGAGACTGAGACTACCCTGTGGTGTAAGGCCAAGGTAGGCCATCATGGTCAGGACTATGACACCCTGGTTGAACCCTGCCCTACTGAGAAAGAAGAGCCCATATTGGTGGCCAGAAGTGTGGCTATGGTCACGAAGGGGAGGATCCCGGTGCGAGTCATCAAATATGGAAATCACGATGTGCAACTCCATCAGTTATACACTGTGTCCCT
This sequence comes from Neoceratodus forsteri, assembly GCA_016271365.2. Classification (NCBI taxonomy): domain Eukaryota; kingdom Metazoa; phylum Chordata; order Ceratodontiformes; family Ceratodontidae; genus Neoceratodus; species Neoceratodus forsteri. Next base: position 956,370,978 of record CM028130.1, on the reverse strand, counting down.
GCAAGACATTTTAGAACCAGATGATGAAGTCCAGAAGGAACAATGAACACCAGACCTCGTGGAAGAGAATGAAACCCCTTGTGACTCCAGCGTACCAATGTAGATATGGGAGATCAACTTGGGTAACCCCGAAACCACCGTGCAACAAAAGGCGGATGTCATCCAAGTCTTACTAAAGCATCTGGAGGCTTTCAGTCAACATCCCTTAAACTTTGGGTAGGTTAGGGAGGCGCAGCACCACATCCATACCCATCGGCATCCACCTATAAGAGAGAGATTCCGACCAATTCCCCTGGCCATGTACCAGCCTGTGAAAGAGATGATTCAAGAAATGAAGGAAGCTAAGGTGATAAAAAAAAGTCACAGTCCTTGGGCTGCTCCCATAGTCCTAGTCACAAAGAAGGATGGGAGGATTCAGTTTTGTGTGGATTATTGAAAGCTAAATAATATCAATCACAAAGATGCCTACCCTTTACCAAGAATCAAGGATTCTTTCACAGTCCTACAGTCTGCTGCAATATTCTCCACCCTTGACTTAACGAGTGAGTATTGGCAAGTGCCCATGGCTCCAGAAGACCAAAAGAAAACGCTTTCATAACACCGATGGGCCTGTTTGAATTCACCCACATGCCCTTTAGCCTATGTAATGCCCCAGGAACTTTTCAGAGACTAGTGGAATGCTGCTTGGGAAGTCGGAACTTCAACATTCTATTGTTGTACCTGGACAATATTATCATATATTCCAAGAGACACCAAGAGCACCTGCTGCACTTAGATGAGGTCTTTGCTTGACTGATCCAGTACGGTCTGAAAGTGAAACCCTCCAAATGTCACCTCCAGCAGTCTCAAGTGAATTACCTGGGCCACATAGTGTCTGCCAACGGTGTGTTGCCTGATCCTGAAAAGCTGAAAGCTGTGCGAGAATAGCCAGTCCCCATAACAGTGCAAGACATCAGAAGATTCCTGGGTTTCGTTGGTTACTACCTGCAGTTTGTTAAAGATTTCTCCAAAATAGCTTTGCCACTGAATGAACTTCTCCAAGGAACCAAAGCAGGGCATATACCCAAGAAACGACTGGTCAAGTGGGCTGCAGAACAACAAGAGGCATTTGACAAACTGAGGCAAATTCTAACTCAAGCACCTGTATTAGCGCACCCTGACTATTCCAAACTATTTTGGCTATACACGGATGCAAGCGATAAAGGGCTGGGCGCAGTGTTGGTGCAAGAGCAAGAAGGCATCAAGCATGTGACAGCATATGCAAGTCATGGATTGAGAGGGTCAGAATGGAATGATGCCCGCTACAGTTCATTCAAACTGGAATTTTTAGCCTTGGTCTGGGCAGTCACTGAAAAGTTCAAGCACTACTTAGCTGTCACTCCCTTTACCATTTTTACAGACAATAACCCCCTGGCACATTTAAACACAGCAAGGCTGGAAGCTCTAGAACAGACATGGGGTTCAAAGTTAGCCAGTTACCAGTTCTCCATAAAATATCATTCAGGCAGGTCTAATGTTAGTGCCGATGCGCTATCCAGAGTACCTAACTAGACAGAAAGTGAGACGGATGATACGCTTCTAGAGATTGTGGAAATGCTGCCTTTTCTTCGTGTACCAACAGAGATAGTCCAGGCCTGTTGTCAAGCCAATGCAGTTGAGGGTGCAAAACCAGAACAGGATCCAGAATATCCAGACAAATTTGCAGAACAGAATAACTTATGGGTACAGTTGCAGGACCAAGACCCAATAGTCAAACAGATCAAGACATATATCTCAACAGAGGAGAGTATACCACCTCGAGAATAAAGAAAGATGGATCCAGAAGCCATAAAGTTATGGAGATACAGGACCCATTTGACCATCATTCGACAAACCCAAGATCCAACTACTCAATGTGAGATCTCCCAGACCATTGTTCCCAGAGGAAGCGCACTAGTAGTACTTGAGGCCTATCATAATCACTCTGGACATTTCAGTCACAGAAAGACAGAGGCCATCATTCGAAAGAGATTCTGTTGGATCGGGATGAGAGGTGACATCATTAAATGGTGTGAAGAATGCCTGTCCTGTAGTTTGAAATGTCCTAGCAAACGCAACCAGCGAGCTCCTCTCCATCATATAGTCAGCAAGGCACCTCTAGAATTAGTTGCTTTGGATCACCTCAGGCTAGAACCCAGTGCTAATGGTCAAACATACGTCTTGACAATAGTGGACCATTACCTAAAAGTTCATGGTCATCAGTGCTGTTAAAGATTTATCTGCCAGAACCACAGCTGAGATGTTTTTAAAACTCTCTGTCCGTCCATATGGGTATCTGACCAAGATCTTGACTGATCAGGGAACTGCTTTTGAATCACAGCTCTTTAAGGAACTCTATGCCTTGTATGGCAGTCACAAAGTGAAAACTACCGCATATCACCCTCAGGGCAATGGACTGTGTGAACGAACAAACCAAACACTTTTGGGAATGTTGAGAGCCCTTCCTGAATACAAGCGTCCGTATCGACCAGCCTTACTCCCTGAACTCGCCTATTTGTACAATAATACCGTCCCTTGTTCAACTGGATCCACCCCGCACTACCTGATGTTTGGTCGCCATGGTAGACTCCCCATGGATCTAGTGCTCAAAGTCCAACCAGATGAATCACCTGTTACAGATTGGGTACAGGAATACAGCAAAAGATTGCAAGAAGCTGGTCAGATTGTAAGTCAATACATGGATCAGGTACGACTTAAGCAAAAGGTGACCTTTGATGCCAAAGCCAATGCGACCCCACCGCAGATTGGAGAATGGGTATTGCTAAGAAGGACTCAGAAATGTCACAAGTTAGCTACCAGATAGGAAACAGAATATTTCCTCATTGTTGAAATCCCCTAACCTGATTTACCCATGTACAAGATTCAAAAAGAGACTAATAGTGGCAAGAAAATAATGCATCGAAATCTTCTTAAACCTTGTACCTTCAGAAACAGTGCTCTAATCGACATTACAAGGAAAGCTACACCAGAAGAGAGGCAGGAGAACTATACCCATAAAGTAATGGAACTGAATTTACCGGAAAAATGGTATATAGATCCTTGGGTTAGGTCTTCACATGTACACTCATTTATTCGCCTTTTAGCTGAACCAGTAGCAACTCCAGAACATCCTGAATTACCAGAACCAGCAATTAGTCCTTTACAGCCAGAGTGTATTCCTGTAGAACCAGTAGCTTTTCAGCCTCATAGATCACAGGGATCTGAGATACATACAGTACTAGAAACCCTTCAAGTAGCACCTTCATTTTATGGATAGTCCTGTTAAGAGTAATCCCAAGACACGGTCACTTAGTTTAGTGAATAAGAATGTTCTACTGAAAGTTATAGATGTTTTAAGAATGTTTTAACTAGAGTACATATAGATTTAAGTAAAATGTTAAAGTGTTAAGAAATGTTATAAACACCTATAGAAGTAATATTTAAGAAATGTTTTACATAAAGTGATAAAAGGGAATACAAGAGGACATAAGAACATAGGAAAACAGCCAGCAGAAGGAGACCTATCAGGCTATCCTGTCTGCTCGGGAAAATAAATATTGTCTGTGCCTTGTGATTTCAACTGTGCCCCGCCTCCCCTCACATCCCCTGGATTTCTTTGTCTTATTCCTAACTACGCCTCCTACCATTCCAATATGTTTGTCCCATGCTCTTTTGAAGGCTTCCACTGACTTTGTCCCTATCACCTCCTCCAGCAGCTCGTTCCATGCTGTCACCACCCTCTCTGTAAAGAAATACTTCCTTATGTCTCTCTTGAACCTTCCCCCCATCAGTTTTAAGCTGTGCCCTCTGGTAGTGGTGTTTGTCCTTTTGTTGAATAGGCCCTCGCAATCCACCCTGTTAATTCCCTTCAAGTACTTGAAAGTCTCAGTCATATCCCCCCTCTGCCTCCTCTCCTCCAGGGTGTACATCCCCAGGTCACTCAGCCTCTCCTCATATGATTTATCCTGCCGCCCTTCTGTCATTTTAGTTGCCCTCCTCTGGACCCTCTCTAGCATGTCTATGTCCTTCTTTAGGTGCGGATGCCAATATCTTACACCGTACTCTAAGTGTGGTCTAACCAATGACCTGTAGAGTGGCAGAATAACCTCTCTTCCTGCTGCTAAATCCCCTTGCAATGCAACCCAGCATTATGTTTGCCTTTGCTACTGCATGCTTGCATTGAGTTGATTGTTTCAGATTACTAGAAATAAACACCCTCAGGTTCTTCTCTTCCTCCGACAGTGTAACCTGGATCTTCCCAATGTAGTGCTCTGCTCTCGGGTTCCTCGCCCCTATGTGTATCACTTTGCACTTTTTGGCATTGAACCCAAGCTGCCACATTCCTGACCATCTCTCCAGTCTAGCTAAGTCCTCCCTCAGCTCTGTTATCCCCACCTGGGTGTCCACCTGCCCACAGAGCTTAGTGTCGTCAGCAAACATGCACATTTTTCCCCGAATGCCTTCCCCTATGTTGCTGATAAAGATGTTAAACAACACCGATCCCATTACAGACCCTTGTGGAACTCTGCTGGTAACCTCCTTGGTACATGATAATTCACCCCCCATTACCACCCTCTGAGTCCTGTCGCTCAGCCAGTACTCAACTCATCTAACCAACCTATCCCCCACCCCCAAGTCCTTCAGCTTCCCTATCAGCCTTTTGTGTGGCACACAGTCAAAGGCCTTGCTGAAGTCTAGGTATATGATATCCACTGCCTGGCCTTTGTCCATAGTCCTGGTGACCCAGTCAAAGAACTCAATCAAGTTCATTTGTCATGACCTGCCTGCCACGAACCCATGCTGTTTATTGTCCTGCAGTCCATTTTCTTCTAAGAACTTGATCAGACCCTCCTTTAATATTAGAACTTGATCAGACCCTCCTTTAATATTGTCTCCATTATTTTACACACAATTGACATCAGGCTGACAGGCCTGTAGTTACCAGGATCTTCCTTGGGGTCACTCTTGTGGAATGGCATGACGTGGACTGTTCTCCATTCCCTTGTCACCTTCCCTGTATCAAGAGATCTATTAAAAAAGTTTGTCAGTGGCCCTGCCAGCTCCTCTGCCAATTCTTTTAGTACCCTGGGGTGTACTCCATCAGGCCCTGGGGACTTCTCCACCTTCAGTGCCATGAGCCCCTCCTTCACCCGTGCTAATCCTATGGCCCCTGCTGGGTCCTCCCCAGTCACCACCCTTCCCTTCCTTCCTTCCTTCCTCCCTTCCCTTCCCACCTGGTGGAACTGGACACCCTTTTTCTTTGGTAAAGACAGAGCAGAAGTATTCGTTTAATACTTCTGCTTTTGCCCCATCCTCCACCAATATGTTATCCCCTTTCCTGAGCCTGACTATGCCATCCTTTTTGTCCCTTTTTCCTTTAATGTAATGAAAGAAGGCCTTGTCCCCCTGTTTTATCCCCTCTGCTATCTGGAGTTCCTTCTTTGCTTTTGCTTGTATTACCTCCCTTTTTGATATCTTAGCTAGCCTTTGGTACTCCTCCTCCTCGTCCTCTACCCTTGCTGTCCTTCTACTTTTCTTGTATGAAGCCCTATTCTCTTTCACTGCCTTTGCTACTTCCACGTTAAACCAGCTTGGTGGTCTAGTTCCTGCTTTTTTCCTCCTCCATTTTTATGCAACTATTTGTGGCATTCTCTATGGCCCTTCTGATTGTGCCCCATAATTCCTCTACCCCCAAACCTTCTTCTATGTTCCCTAGTTCTTCTCTAGTCATGTCCCTCATTTTTTTAAAGTTCACCTTGCTGAAGTCAAACACTTTTGTCTCTGAGTGTATGTCCTTCCTGCCCATGTCCACGTTGAACCACACTGTGTTGTGGTCACTTCCACCCAAGGGATCCCCAATTTCCAGGTCCTGCACGTGTTCTCCATTAGTGAGCACCAAGTCTAGGATTGCAACCCCCCTGGTTGGACTGGTCACATACTTGTCATAAATCCATCCAGAATCCCATCCAAGATTACCTGACTTCTGGCGTAGGATGTGGCTTGATTGACCTAGTCCACTTTGGACAGGTTGAAGTTCCCCATCACCACTATCTCCCCCCTCGCTGCTACGCTTGTCAACTGAGTGCATAATTCCCTGTCCTTTTCCTCTCCCTGACTGGGCAGTCTGTATACAACCCCCATTCTTATCTTCTTCCCTTTATTTGTCTGGAGTTGTAGCCATAGTGCCTCAGTGCTCATTTTTTCCATTTCTTCCTCTCTTGCACATACAATACCTTCCCTGATTTATGCCCACCCCCCGCCTGTCTCCCTGTCCTTTCTATACAGTTTGTAACATGGGATCGATAGGTCCCAGTCATGGTGTGCTGTTGCCCAGGTTTCTGTAATGGCAGCTATACCCACCTTGCTTTCTGCTAGGAGAGCTTGTAGGTCTGCCATCTTGTTCCCAAGACCTCACACATTCAGTGACACCATCCTCCACTTTGACCCTGCTGTGCCTTTGTTGTTCTTCTTCTTCTGACCTAATCTTTCCAGTCTTTCATTCCACTTTTCCTCTGTTACGAGATCCCTCCCTGCTCCCCATATTCTTCCTCCATTGATGTGGGGGGGGCGCTCCAGCCTCCCTTTTTCTGCCTCCCCCCTTAACAGTTTAAACCTAGTTCACTTGCCATATACTCCTCCATTTTAGCTTTAATTTTCTTCTTCCCTTCCCAGTTTGAGTGAAGTCTGTCCCTGCCGTAGAGCCCCTTGTCCAACCATGTGCCTCCCCAGCCGCCTATGAGCCTGTACCTCTCTTCCTTACACCAGCTGGTTAACCACCCGTTAAAGTCCTCTATCCTCTTTTTCCTAGCTGTGCTGGCCCTTGGTACTGGAATTATCTCTGAGAAGGTCAATGAGTTCACCAACTGCCTGCATTCCTTGGCCAAGTCCATAAATCTTTGTTGCACCACCTCAGTCTCCTCCCCAGCTAAATCATTCATCCCTGTGTGTAGTACCAAGTCTGGTTTTACCCCTTCCCCCCTTACCAACTCACTTGTCTTTTGTGTTGCTTTGCCCGCCTCTATTCCAGGTATGCACACCACTGTTGTTCTCCTGTGTTGGTCCTCAAATCTTCCCCATTATATCCCTTTAATTATTTAGTCTCCATAGATTATTATTTTATTTTCTCCAGAGTGACCATGCCCGCTCCCATTCTTCCTCCCTCTGTAATGGTTCTCCCTTCTTTTGGGACGTTCTAGGTCCTGGGCTATGGTTTCCTTACTTGTCATAACTATTTTGGGTTGTTCTATGACCTGGACTATGGGATCTTTCCCTGTCTCCCCCTTTCCCTCTTCTGCTAGATCCCTAAGGGGACCTTTGCCCCATGGGTCTTGACTCCTACAGTATCAACCATCTTTCCAACTTTTTCCCCGTTTCCCCTAATGTTCCATTCTTTTCCTGTCTCTCCTGTGCTCCTGCTATCTCCACCCCATTCCCTCGAGTACTCAGGATCCTGCTCTTCCTGTGATAACCTCCAATTTCCCCTCTCTCGTTTCTTCCCCATTGTTGTGCAGCAACCTAGTTTCTGGTTCATTTTTGTCCCCTGGAGCCCCCTCTGTCAGTAGCGCAATCTATTGTATGTAGGCAACTCAGGGACAGATAGTTTCAGCGTCCTGCACTATAGTAAGCTTTTCTTTTCCCGGCCCAGAAACCCTTGACCTTGCGTCGGTGTGACAGGGCAGCTAACCCAGCCTCCGCTAGGTGTCGGCTCCCCGCAGTGCAGAAACCCCCCTCCCGGAGAGGAGAGTCATTCTTAGGACCCTCAATCCTTCTCCTCCAGCCGGCCCTCCGATGGCCCGGTCTCGTTCCCGAACCCGGGTCACCGACATCACAAGCGGAAATCCCACCGCTGCGCCAACAGGCCAGCCTTTTCCTTCCCCTTTTAAAGGAGGTGCCACTTGCTCCAATTGGTCCCTATGGCATTGCTTGATTTGTCACTGGATGCCTCTCAAGCTCATGGTGGATTGGTGTAGCTTCAAGCCTCTCAAGCTGCCCAACAGCCGAAATTCCAACTTCCCACGTACTGTACTGCTACCCCAGCTGAGCCGCTGGAGTTCAGCTCTCCTCTGCTGCTGTTGCCCTGCTGCCTCCCTTGCTGTATCCTCTCCACCACCGTTCGCCCTCCTCGGGGAGCGCTTCAGAGCCAACTGCTGCTGCGCTGGAAGCCCCAAGGTAAGGAAGCGAGATGCCACTCATGGTTGTTCCGCTCTGCTCCGAGAACATGTATTTTTAGGTGGGCCCAAATCTGTAATGCCTCAAAGTAAGGGGGCTAAAGCAGTGGGGGGGGGCACCACAGAAAAAGGGAAGGGATTTTAGACTGCCCCAAGGGTTCTCTGTTGTGCTGTGGGGCATTACTTCTGTAGTACTGTTCCCTCCAGAATCACCAGGCAGGGAGAAAGAAAGAAAAAAAGAAAGAAAGAAAGAAAGAAAGGAAGGAAGGAAGGAAGGAAGGAAGGAAGGAAGGAAGGAAGAAAGAAAGAAAGAAAGAAAGAAAGAAAGAAAGAAAGAAAGAAAGAAAGAAAGAAAGAAAGAAAGAAAGTGCTTGACCCATGCAGGCTGTCCATTTTTTTCTACTTCCAGTGTCACTGCAGACCCTACCTGATCTTCAGCTATTTCTCCCTTCCCCCATCATTTCCACTATGATACCCTTGTTCCTATCCCATGCATTCTTGAACCCCACCAGTTTTCACCCCACCACCCCTGCTGGAAGGCTGTTCCAGGAATTCACCACTCTTTCTGTGAAGTACTTCCTCACATCTCTCCTGAATCTACCCCCTTCACCTTTGTAACTTGTTCTTGCGTACCTTTTTGTCCTGAAAAATAATTCCCTCCTGTACCTTATTTACCCCATGAGTTATTTAAAGGTCTCTACCATATTCCTCCTCTCTCCTCCCTTTCATGGTGTACATATTAACTTGGTTGCTCCCATTCCCACCCCCTGAATGCCAATGATCCCTTTCTGCTAAGACATCTCCGGTGCACACCCTCTAGTGGTCTTCAGGTGCATAACACTAACTTAAGATTAATTAGGAATCTCCTACATCCTTGTCTATGCATCTAAAGTCCCCTAGAATCACTCCCCATGAAAGATGACTGTTCAAAGAAATCAACTATTCCGTTAATCTCAATTGTCTCCTGCTCAGGTTAAGCTTTGTTATATAGCTTTACTCCTTCTTTATATGCCATGCTTGCATAAGGATGATGTTAGGACACACTCAAATAAGTGCCAGTTCATGGATGCTTGCCCAATTTATGGCCAAGGCATGGAAGCTTGTCCAATCTATACAAAACTGCCCCCTTCCCCATATGGAGCAACTGTACAGCACACACCATACTACCACTGATCCTGAGCACCCCTGACTAAGGTGCCCTGTGACAGTAACCCACCCCTGTAGAGACACTCACACCAAGGAAGCCTGGATTGGCAGCCTCTCACTAATCACCAACTCTTCCATCTCACTTGGTCAAACTGGGACCAAGCTGGGCCTGTACCATGTCACATCCTGGCCTAGCCATAAAACACTTATAACTATGCTCCTACTTGTGTCTGGGAATGTCCACCCCAACCCTGGACCCATATACAGTAATGAGACACTCCCTCCACACAAAGCTAAGCTAAGAATAGTATCACTTATCATTGGAAGCCTGCTCTCTAAGCTCACCCTGCTTGAAACATGGGTGTTGCAGATAAAACCTGACATCAGAACCATCACAAAATCCTGGTTGAATCCTAAAATATCTGACAATACCATCTTCTTGGATGGCTGTAATGTATATCACCAGGATTAAACTGACAAGAGGGGTGGGGGTGTCTCACTTATCTCCACACTTTGCTCCAGGCTCAGAAAGTGGCACTGGAGTCCCCCTCACCTGACTGTGAATGCATAGCTGTGAGAATTCACATAGGTGATAGCTCAAAAATCCTCATCCTGTTGACAATCTACATACACCCAGGGAATCAGCAAATTGGCCTCAACTTGTTTGCTAATTACCACACCCAAGCATGTTACACTGGGGAAACTATAGTTACTGGGGACTTCAGTTTCAACTGGCCATCTAGCTCTAGTACCACTAACAGGGGTTTAATTGCAAAGCCTCTACCTGACACAGGTAGTAAAGGACCATACAAGAGTGAACTTCAGGACTGGCATCAAATGCTAATTGACTGGGTACTTACCAGCCACCCTGATAGTCTGGTTAGGGTTCAAGTGCTACCAGATGCTATTAGTGACCACTCACCAGTATTGTGTTAGTGGTCTGCACAGGTTCATAAATCCCCTCCTAGAACCATCAACATCAGGGTTATACGCAAGCACCTCATCAGTGATTCCAAGGAATATCTCACCAGAACAGACTGGACCCCACTGGACAACTGTTCAGATGTTAATCAAACCCTAGAATACTTCACACAACACTTTACTGCAGCCTGTGACAAACTTGCCCTTTACAAGAGGCATACAGTGAAAGGCTCTCCCACAGTCTGGATCACACCTCCCCCCGCAGTCTGGATCACACCTCCCCCCGCAGTCTGGATCACACCTCCCCTTCTTACCCTTATGCGGACTTGGGATAATCTTTTCTTCAAGCTAAAGCCACCGGGGCTCCCGCTGATCTGAGCAAATACAAAAAGCCTAAAATAAATGTACAAGGGCAGTAAGAGCAGCTAAACTGGACTATTTCAAAGACCAGCTTCGAGACAGCTATGATAATAGCCAGAAATTCTGTGCAATGCTAAAAGAGTTAATGGGGAAGAGCAAAAAGACCCCTCCAACCACCTGGAGGTGTAATCGCCTCCCCAGTAGACATACTGTAGCCAACACCTTCAATGTAGCATTCACTGACCTAAGTTCAGTACTGCCAGTCAATCTGCCACACTCACTAATAGCTGTGAAGGACTATAGAAACATCAGCTCAACTATCCCTAAATTTTACTTTAGGCACATCAGTATAAAGGAAACCATCAAATATGTTAATCATGTTCTCACCAAAACCAAGATCGGAAGTGATGGGTTCGACATGAAGCTATTAGCAATTACACTGAATAAACTGGCTTCTCCCCTTAATAAAATCTTCAACCTCTCACTGAGACTCTTCCAATTCGCACAGGTGTGGAAGAAAGTTGTAGTAACACCTGTCTTAAAGAGCAGGGGTAGTTTAAGTGTCATGAACTATGGGCCTATCTCAATTCTGGCCCCCTGTGTAAAGTGTTCGGAAGGATGGTTTAGGATCAGCTTGTGGAGTATTTAAATAAATATACCTAAGGTGTGCAGAACAAAATGGTTTTAAAAGCAGCACAGCACAGTCTCATCTCTCATTGAGTATACCAGTTCTCTCCACGAAGCCCTGGATAAAGAGCAAGTAGTCGGTGCTATCTATTAGGGCTGAGAGAACTTGGTGAAGTTCTGACCCTTATTAAATAAGAACCGGAACACAGTGAAGTTCTGATTTTATTCTGATTAGTTTTGATTTATTGACAAATATTTTAAAAAATGCATAAAATTGGCCAAAGTAGATCATGTTTTACACAGAGGCCCAAAGAAAACAATTTAATGCATGATTTGTATAAAAATTACAGTAAAACTGCTAAATAAAAGCAATAACTGCTAGCAGCTTCATGTATATGCTGTACTGGTGGCATATCCAGCTCAGGTCCGTGAAGTTGAATGTGCCAGGACCAGGAGAGAGAGAGACAGAGAGACAGAGAGACAGAGACAGACAAACAGATGCAAACACTATTTTTCCTGCCTGCCCTGTACACTACAGTGTACACACACTGCACAGCCACACTGAGGCCACGTTTAATTTCTTTATTTGTGATTTCTGTGACTGCAAAATTTCTCTTTGGCCCCAAGTAGTCTAGTCTCTCTCTTTCTCTGTCTCCTCTTCTGGATGGCATACGTCAACATTTATTTTGCCAGCATGCTCATGCCCTGGGCCCACTGACAGCCACAATAAAACCAAGAATACTCTTTATTTGTGATTTCTGTGACTATAACATTTCTCTTTGCCCCCCCAATAGTCTAGTCTATCTCTTGCTCTGTCTCCTCTTCTGGATGGCACAAGTCAACATTTATTTTACCAGCATGCCCTCGGCCCACTGACAGCCACACTGAAACCAAGAATACACTTTATTTGTGATTTTTGGGACTATAACATTGCTCTTGGTCCCCAGTAGCCTAGTCTCTCTCTCTCTCTCTCTCTCTCTCTCTCTCTCTCTCTTTGTCCTCTGGATGGCACAAGTCAACATTTATTTTACCAGAATGCCCATGCCCTGGGCCTGTACACAGAAAGCCACAGTGAGACCAGAATACACTTTATTTGTGATTTCTGGGACTATAACATTGCTCTTTTGCTCCTAGTAATCTAGTCTCTCTCTCTCTCTTTCTCCTCTGGATGGCACAAGTCAACATTTATTTTGCCAGCATGCCCATGCCCTGGGCCCGCAGACAGGCACAATGAAACCAAGAATACACTTTATTTGTGACTTCTGGGACTATAACGTTACTCTTTGGCCCCCAGTAGTCTAGTCTCTCTCTCTTTTTCTCCTCTGGGTGGCACAACTTAGTCAACATTTATTTTGCCAGCATGCCCATGCCCTGGGCCTGTACACAGACAGCCACAGTGAAACCAAGAATACACTTTAAACAAGTACATAAAAGAATCCCAGTACTTTACCACACAGTTGCATTTTAATCTTCGTGGCTCAATTGCCTAGTTCTGCATTTTGAGAACAGACCGACGAGTCAATGACAAAGCCAACTGACAGACTGACCACAGCAGCTGCAGCCCGCGCTCAGACCTCCCCACCACATGGCTGTGACTGTGGCCCTCCAGCTCCTGGGCTTGGCTCCACTCTCCTCTCCTCGCTCCTTGTTCCACCTGGCGCCTCCAGTGACAACTGCATGCAACTTAGGCATGCAGAAAAAATGCCCTACTTTCCATGGACCCGGAACTGGACTGCTGCGGTGATATCTGCATTTAGCCTGGTCCATGAATTCAGGGTTCGATCCAGGGGTCCAGTTTTAGGATGGAACAGTCCTCCCTGCTCTACTACATATGTAGATCTAACAAAAGTATTTGATCTCGTGAATCACCCATTGCTGATCTCCAAGCTACACTCACTTGACCTCTCAAGGAAACTGTGTCATGGTTCAAGTGCTACCTCTCTGATCACTCACAGAGAGTGAAGATCAGTGGGGTTCTCTCAAGTGTAAGGAGTGTCATGGTAGGGGTCCTACAGGGATCAATCTTGGGCCCTCTCCTATTCAGTCTTTTTGTCAACAGCCTGCCTGAAATAGGCCCAAGATCAAAGATGCTGCTTTAGGCAGATAATGCTGTGATCTACAGCAGCAGTGCTCTACACAACTACCTTACTCATGAACTCCAACACAGCTTTGAGGCCCTAGAGTCATGGCTTCAGCTCAATAAACTTGTTCCCAACTATAAAAAACAAAAACAATGCTCTTCTCAGAAGCACAACCTAAGAATAAGTTATCTCTCCTCAACATACACAATGCACTGGGCATCGCCCTGGAGCAAGTAAAATCCTTTAGATACCCGGGTGTTATCCTAGACAATACCCTATCCTTCACTGAACATGTTCACACCATCGTAGGGGCTAGAAATAGGAAGCTGGGTGCACTCTTCAGACAAAGGCTGAACTTAACCACAGATGCTAAACCTGTCCGCCTCCAGTTCTGTGCTCTCAGTCTTTGACTACGGCCTTCCAATTTATGGGTCAGCCACTGACACAATTTTAGATAGAATCAGGATGTTGCTCAATAAAGCCTGCCATTTTGTAACTGGGTCACACAAATACTTGCACACCTGCAATTTACATGCCCTCACAAACTTGCTCCCCTTATCTGATTGACTCCGATATCAAACAATCTTATGGGCCAAAAAAGCACTCCTAGGCCTTATGCCACCCACCATCAGCTCCCTTCTCCTACCTGTCTAAAATCTTCACACCACACGGAGCATGAACTGACAGGCTGTAGCTATCTCCCAGCCAGGAACTAGCCTTGGTAAGTGGTCCTTCACTAACCAGGCAGTCATGTGGTTTAATGAACTCCCTGCCAGCATAGCTAGCCTCCCCAAGATCTCATTATTTAAACAGGCTCTCAGGTCTGTTATTGCCCTGAACTCTAGCTGCCGCTACCATGACCAGACCTGAACAACTACTACTCCTCCATCTCCTCACTGCCTACACACTAACTCCCCCTCCTCACTACTGTTATACCCCAATACTGCAGTCACTCTTGACACAGTGCATGTCCTAAGATGGTTCAAACAAACTTTTCTATTGCCTACTACCATCCAATCAAGACCACACTGGGTCTCTGCACTTGTGTATCTATCCCCTATCCCCCTGACTAGTTATATGCACTACTTGTGTGTACTTTGTTGTATGAAGTTACCGGACTCTTTTACAAATGTGTTAATATATCATTATATGTAACACCTGAGACAAGGCTCCACTTGAGCTAATAAAAACTGTATTGTCTTCAAATGATGCAGAACCTTTGCAAATGAGCAATTTGTGCTCAAAGGTTGTTATTGAATCTTACAAATAAATATTGAGGACATTTAGTCTCTCCTCATAGGGCTTTTGATGCACACCTTGCACCATTTTAGTTGCCCTCTTCTGGACTGCCTCAACTCTATGTCCTTTCAGAGATGTGGTCTCCAGAACTGGACACAGTACTCTAGGTGGGGTCTTAACCAGTTGTCTACAGAGAGACAACACCACCTCCCTCTTTTTGCTGATGATACCCCTCTCTATATACACCAGCATCCCACTAGATCTCCTGACTGCTTTGTTGCACTGCTTCGCCACCTTTAGGTCATCAGATATGATTACCTCCAGGTCTATATCCTACTTGGTAGTTGTCAATACCACTCCACCCATTTTACACTCTGCCCAGGGTTTCTGTGCCCTAAATGCATTATTTTGCACTTTTTCGCATTGAAATCCAGCTGCCATAACCTCGATCACTCCCCTAGTTTTCTCAAGTCTCTGCTTATCCTTTCCAATACCCCTGCAGTGTCCATCCTATTACAGATTTTGGTGTTATCCACAAAGAGGCAGACCTTCCCTTCCAGCTCCTTTGCAATGTCACTTATAAAGACATTACAGCACAGATCCCTGAGGCACCCTGCTGGTCATCCTCCCTACCACAGAGTGGACTCCATTTACCACCATCCTCTGCCACCCATCTCTAACCAATTTCTTATCCAGTTTAACACCTTTGGAGCCACACCTAAGCTACCCAGCTTGCTTTCAAGTCTCTTCTGCTGGACGGTTTTGAAAGCTTTACTAAAGACTAGGCCATACAATTGCTCCATTCTGATCTAATTCCTTGGTCATGCAAAGAAATCTATCAGATTCATTTGACATGACCTCCCCCTGGTGAATCCATGCTGCCTTGGATCTATTGGATTTAAGATATTCCACAATCCATTCTTCAGCAGTGATTCCATTAGTTTTCCCACCACCAAAGTCAGGCTGACTGGTCTGTAATTGCCAGCCTCCTCCCTGCTATCAATTTTGTGTAGTGGGACTACATCTGCCCTCCTCCAGTCCTCCAGAATCACCACTATTTCAAGTGAGCTGTTGAACAGGATAGTCAGCGGTGCAGCCAGTACTGTACCTTCCTGAGTTCCCTCAATACCCTTGGGTGCACCTCATCTGGCCCCATTGCTTTGTCCACCTTCAGATTTCATTTCATTACATTTATTTGTAATTGCAGGTAGGTACACTGATATACAAGATTCCATTTTCAGGCACAACCTGAAGTCAGTAGGTTCAACACACAAACTAACAACATAGAATACAATAATCAACCATTAAATACAATAAACAATTAACACACCATTTTACACAAGAGCAAGCACTCATTTTTTTAAAATGAATGGAAGCAGCAGTGGAGAAAGTGGTGATTGATAAAGCAGACTTTACTTCATCAGGTAAAGGGTTCCACACTGTTGCAGCACAATAAGCGAATACCCTTTCCCTGAGTTTGTACGGACCAATGGAAGGGTAAGTTGGGTATTAGTAGATGACCGTGAACTGTATGTGGAACTATATATATCCAAAAGGGCTCAAAGTGAAGCTGGAATTCCTGTATGTAGTAGTTTAAACAAAAAACGTGACATAGCCAATTTATAAGTATTTTGAATGGACGGCCATTCAAGTCTAGTCAAAATATTACAGTGATGTGTCTAGGAAGGTGTCATTAATACAAACTTTCCAATTTTATATAACAATGTTTCCTTCTGGGAAATAAAGGAAGAAGATGAGACATTGGTAATTAAAGAAGCATAATTTAGGACCAGTAAACAATACTGTGCGATAATTTTACGAGAATCTTTGGTCAGAAATTTAGAAAGCCGATAAAGAGTACCAATTTTAGAATGTAACTTGGCAGTAACCTTATCTATGTGTATATTATATTTTAATGATGGATCTAGGTACATGCCTAGATATTTAAATGATTTAACAACTTCTTTAACCCCCACCCTCAGCCAGCATGCTAAACGAAAAATTACCAGAATGTTTTTTTAATTTAGGTTCAGAGCCAACTATCATGGACTTGGTCTTTAGCGTATTCAACACTAGATTGTTTTGAAAAAGCCAGAATTGCGTATTGTTAAATTCAGTGCTCAATAGTAGATTAATATCAGTGACATTAGAATCATGAGTGAATAAAACTACATCATCTGCATGTAATAACAGGTCACAATGCTCCACCACTTTCACCACAGGGTCTATGAATGGTGAAAAAAGTAGAGGGCCCAGTATAGAGCCCTGAGAGACCCCACACTGGGCCTCTTGATAAGATGAACATATTCCATTTAACTTAACACACTGCAGCCTACCAGTGAGATAGTCCCTGAACCAAGACAGGGCAGGACCTCTCACCCCCAATCCAGACAGTCAATCCAGTAAAATTGTATGGTCAACAAGGTCAAATGCCTTGGTTAGATCCACAAACACTGCACCTGTTAAATTACCACTCTCAGTGGCCCTGAGGACAGTGTCCTTGAACCCAACCAAGACAGTCTCAGTACAGCGAGTACCCTTCAGGACTCTCCTCTGAAAAAGGACTAGCATCTACCTCTCTCCCTCCCTCCCTCCAAGGCTTCTGTTTTTTGTGGTCCCCTTCTCCTTCTTCTGTGAACACTGAACAAATGTATTTGTTCAGAATGTCTGCCTTTTCCTGGTCCCACTCTGCACAGTCCCCTTTCCTTTACAATCCCACAGCTGCTCTTCCTCTTTTCACTTACTGATCTATTCTATCTTCAGTTTGTGCCTTTGCACCCACCTCCGTCGAGAACCATAGTGGCCTCCTTTTCCTCTTGCTTTTGCTCACTTGTCTGACACAGAGGTGTGTTGCCTTCACTGTGCTCCCTTTTAGCTTCACCTACTGTTCCTCCACCCATCCACCCATCACCCTGCCAGGTCAACCCTCAGACATTCACCCATTTATTTATAAAATCTGCCCTACTGAAGTCCAAGACCCTCGCCCTTGTGTGGTTCAATTCTGCAGCCATCCTTATATTGAACTACACCATACGGTGAGAAGAGGAGACACTAACATTGGCGATGGGGTAAAATACAGGATCCCAACACAAATCAGGCAGACAAGACAGGCCTGGAGGTCTCCTTCTGCTGGCTATTGCTTATGTTCTTATGATCATTGGTCCCCAGGTGGCCTCCCACCTTGTCTGCAATTCTGTCCTTCTTAGTGAGTACTAGGTCGAGTGTTGCCCCATCATGAGTTGGTTTGCTGACTAGTTGCCTGAGGAACACCCCCTGAACAGATCCCAGGATATGCCTGCTTCTAGCTGAAGCCACTGCTGGGAGACTCCAATCTACATCTGGCATGTTGAAGTCTCCCACCAGCAAAACCTCCACCTTTTCTGCCATCTTCCCAATGGCTTCCACCAGTACCTTATCTAATTCCTCCCCCTCTGCTGGAGGTCTGTAGATCACTCCAATGTTAATAGTGACTCCATTCCCATCTTCAGGGAGACCCACGGTACTTCTGCCTTCCTCTGTATTCCATGTATCTCCATCACTTTTATGCTTTCCCTCACATAAATAATAATAATAATAATTATCTTTATTTATAGAGCGCAGTTCATAAATATCAAAGAGCTTTAACAATAATCAGACATATAAAATATTAAAACCATAAGTAGTTAATATTCAGTAACAAACAGCAGAATCAAGTTAAAATCAACTAACGGAGAATAGAAAATTAAATAAATTGGTCTTCAATGCTTCAATGCACCACACCCGCTCCTTTCCTTCCTACCCTGTCCTTTCTGAACAGAGTATAGCCTAGTATGGTCATGTCCCAGTCATGGTTTTCAGTGCATCATGACTCGGCATCGGCCACAGTATCGAAGCTGGCCTAAGCCATGATGGTCTCTAGGTCTGGAATCTTATTTCCTAGATTTCTAGCATTTGCAAGCATGGCCTTCCAGATTTTGTTTCCACTCTGTTTGTTATCCCTCTTCTTTTTTTTTCACTCTCCCTCCTTCCCCCTCACTTTTTAATACAAACATACGAAGAATACCAGCAGATACAGGCCTGATGGTCTAGCTAGTCTGCTTGAGTGTGCAGCTAGCAGTCTGTTACACTGCAGCTGCTCCCCCTCTCCTACCTGCATATCCAATTTCATGGCCATACTAGCTATTACCCCTCCCCCCAGTGCCTCATTGGCAACTTTCCCCCGACTTTGTCCCATCCCCTCTTAAAACTGCCCACTGTCTTCAAGGATACCATTTCCTCAGGCAGTGCATTCCACCCTGTCACCACTCTCTCTCTGAAATAGTGCCTTCTCATTTCCCTTCTGAATCTACCACCCTCCAACTTTAGATTGTGCCCACTAGTGTCCCTCCCTCTCCTTAATTTTAAAATTCCCTCTGTATCATCTTTATTTATGCCTTTCATATATTTGAAGGTTTCTATCATGCCCCCTGTTTCACTCTATTCCTCCAGGGAGTACATGTTGAGCTCCCTCAGTCTCTCCTCATAGGGTTTGTCCTCCATACCGAGGATCATCCAGGTTGCTCAGCATTGGACCCCTTCCAGCAATGTATTTATTCAATTTTGGTAACTGGGTAGATCCACTGAGCCCCGAAGGTCCCTTTTTCAGGATAGAAGCCCCCCTACTCCCCCTGGTCTCCTCATCTGGTGCTCAAATAGTGGTATTAGTAAGATAGAGCTTGAGGTAATAACATTTTGCTTAAAACAGTACTTAAATGCTGACCACATTTGATTAGTATCAGGACAGTACCCAGTGGGGGGGTCAGACAATCACCAACAGATATTACATATTTCTATCCTGGTGATGGCTAGAAACAGGGCTGTAAAAAATACTTAGGGGGTAATTAAGACAGAGCAAAACAAATGAGAACTTTTTCTCTTTAGAGGTTTCCAAGGTCTTGATCAGTTCTAGAGAAGGCTCGATTTTTGGATTTGTGCTACTGTGTTCAGGTGTAAAGGCATGTGCTTTTTTCTAGCAGGTGCCCACCAAGCCTCTTGTGGAAGATACCCAGTGAGGCAGCATCCTGGAGGTGGACGGGGAGCTTATTCCAAAGTACAGGAGCTGCGAGGGCAAAGGATTTGCTGCCTGCTGTGGATCTTACCCTGGGTTCTACCAAGAGATTTCTCCCAGTAGTGCAGAGCTGTCTACCTGAGCGCTTTGGAACCAACATTCCACTTAGGCTTACTCGGGGTGAGTCATTGATAAATTTATAGGTGTTGCATAATAGGGGGTATTGCAGCCAGTGGCTCAGGGAGGGCCAGTTCAGGGAGACCAGTGCTTCGCAATGATAGCGACTTGGGTGTGACATAGATGTAAAGCAAGCAATTTTATTGTATATCATTTTTATCCTACTGAGCTCCTGTTTTTCTAGGTCCTGCATTACAGGTGCAGCGTAGGTCAAGGTTGGGAGAAGGATGCTTGTAGCTATGGTAATCCTGGTCTCGGGGATCAAATGGGTGTTCAGTCAGTAGAGTAGGCCTAGTTTTTGGTGTATGTTTTTGGTTATTTGAGCCACATGGGGTTTCAGTGTGAAACCTTGGTCCAGCATCAGGCCCAGGTATTTAAAAGTCTTCACTACCTCAATTTGAGCACCAAATGAGGAGACCAGGGGGAGTAGGGGGCTTCTATCCTGATCCAGGGTTCTCTGTCCAAACAGGACTGCATTTGTTTGTTTAGTATTCAAAACCAGTCTGTTTTCCAAGAGCCATCTTTCTAGGGAAGCAAAGTCCAATTGGAGTTGCAGTCCCAGGTCAGAAGTGTTGTTCGAGATTCTGTAGATGACTGCATCATCTGCATATTGGACCACAGAGCTTCCTCCACAATGATTACCTAAATCATTGATGAATAGTGAGACCAGGAGGGAGCCCAGCATAGAGCTTTGTGGTACCCCCTCCTTGAGAGGGAGCGGTTCAGATGTGCCCCCTCTCCACTTGACCTGTTGGGAACGGTTGGTCAGGTAACTGGTGAACCAAGTTAGGGAGTGCTGCTCTAGGCCAAGTTTACCCAGTTTTTTTAACAGGAGGTTGTGATCTACTAGATCAAAGGCCTTGGTCAGGTCTATAAAGACAGCCCCAGTTGGGGTTCCTTTGTCTAGAGCGGTGAAGACATCAGTGGAGACTCTGATGAGGGCTGTGTCAGTCCCATGCTTTTGTCTAAAACCATGTGCACCAACAGCTGGTTAGCCTCCAAGTAGTCTCGGAGATGGCAATAGACTAGCCTTTCTTGTATTTTGGTTAGGATACATAAAAGGGAGATAGGTCTATAATTACCTGTTGGTTCCCTGGGGCTTTCCTTGTGTAGGAGTATCACATAGACTTGTTTCCAGATGTTGGGTACTGCCCCTTCCAACAGGGACCTGTTGATGAGCCAGGCAACTGGTTGCACTATGGCTGGGGGGAAGCAGCCTTGAGTAGTCTTGGGCCAAGGCCATTTGGACATGCAGAGCCTTTTGCTTTTATGGATTTTAGGAGGGGAAGAACTTCTTTTGAACTCACTAACCGTAGGTGAAATAGTGAGTGTGGAGGATTCGGTGCCTCTGAGCTAGGTTGCTCTGGATGTTTAGGGGGAGGTTGGCTTTGTGGTCTTCTAGGTTGGTAAAGAACCTGTTGAAGGCTGAGGCAGCCTCTTGTGCTTTGTTAAGCATTTGGCCATTGCAGTCTATCGGGCACTGGGTTGATTTACCACTGCCCTTTAACAAAGCATTAATGTGTGTCCAGAAAAACCTAGAATCAGTCAGGTTGCTCTGCTGGAGTTTCCTAACATACTCCCTCTTTGCAGCCTTTGCTGTTTGTTTACACTGGTTTCTTAAGGTTTTATAGGTTACCAAGTCATCTTATGCTTTTATTTATTTATTTATTTATTTTTTGATAAACCGGGTAGGTGCACTAGACACGAAAGTGACTATTTTCAGGCACGACCCGGGAGGTCAACAACATAGAGAGATACAGTTACATAGAATACAGTGTCAGGAGATATGCAATACATCGCAAACAGAAAGTGAGACAAAATTAAGACGAGTATAGGTACAAGACACATAATGGTGTAAATTATACAAATGTAGATAAGTGCCTATGTGTAGACTATCATAGTAATATCACAAATATAAGGTACAGAAGAGAAAAAATATACCAATGGAGGTATCATTACATCCTGCTGAAACTGAAAGGATGTTAATTGGAATGAGGCAGGGAGAGAGTTAATAGTGGGATAGGTTTAAGGGAGGCTGAAAGGAGCAGGGTGCCAGCTCACACCATAGAAGGGGATCCCAAGGGAAGCCAGGGCAGAGTAAGTTAATAGCTATGGAGGGTTGAGGCAGGTACAATGAGCACAAGTGGTGAGGAGGGAGCGGTGCCTTTTCTTAAAGGTGGTATGATTAGGGGCAAGGCGTACATCTAGGTGCAGCGAGTTCCAGTAGGAGGGACCTACGTGCGAGAAGCCTGATTTCCCTTTGGTAGTTCTACATCTGGGAATGCTAATCAAGGAAAGATCAGTGGATCGGAGACCTTAGGAGATGGGCTGAGGGGTCAGCAGGGAGGCTAGGTAGGTAGGCATACTTGATCTCAGTACACTGTCCAGAAGGTTCCCAAGGGAGAGGAGACGTTGTGCAATAGGGGATGGCCAATTTAGGTCAGAATATAGCAAGCAGTGATGTTTTAGTCTGGAGGATGCTGAGGCGTAATGGCATATGTTGTTGTAAGTAGTGTCCCACTTATGAAGATTAGCTTTAGATGCGTTTGTATAGATTACAGATCCATAAGAAATTGATGGAAGCAGGATTCCTCTAGCAATGGCTGTCCTAGCAGTGGGGGTAAGAATATGGCTCGTTTTGTAGGCTAAGCCCAGTTTGGCATTTACAGCCTCACAGGTGGAGATAATATGGGCATCATAGGTGAGGGATTCATCAAGTAAGACACCCAGGTATTTAAAAGAAGTTACTATCTCCAGTGGGAAACTGTTAGCCCAGGTGACCTGGAAAGATTTACGGCACTGTTTTAGTTTAATAGGGGATCCAAAGAGCATAGCCTTGGTCTTTCCAACATTTAGAACAAGCTTGTTTTTGGTGATCCAGGATTGAATATTTTGTAGGTCCATAGAGAGCTTATGATTAATAGAGTGGATATTATCTGAGCTAGTGTAAAGGACAAGATCATCGGCATATAGCAACGATGAACAGGAGGATATATTTTGAGGAATATTGTTAATGAAAATCGAGAAAAGGAGGGGTCCAAGGATAGATCCCTGAGGTACACCAACATTTATGACTGCTTTTTCTGAGGTGGCCGAGTTGAATTTCACAGTTTGACATCTGTTTGATAGGTAGCTATGGAACCAATTTACAACTTCGGACAAGAAACCCAGGGAGTGGAGATTGGTAAGTAGAAGAGGGTGGTTGACTAGATCGAAAGCTTTTGTCAGATCAATGAAAACTACACCAGTTTGATGACCCTGGTCCATGGCTTGAAGAATATCATTTGTCAGCTGTAGTAGAGCAGTTTGAGTACTATGGCCTTTTCTGAAGCTGTGTTGATTTGAGTGCAGAAGTTTATACTTAGTGAGGTGTTCTGAGATCTGTGCTGAGATGAGCTTCTCCAGGACTTTATTGAATACTGACAGTATTGCTATTGGTCTATAGTTGGCTATATCTTTTTTGTCACCTTTTTTGAACACTGGCGTGATTCTGGCTAGTTTCCATACCTCTGGCACCACGCTTTCACTCAGGGACAAATTGAATATTCTAGACAGTGGTCCTGAGATGAAAGGTGCTGCAAGCTTAGGAGTTTAGGTTGAGGCGGTCAGATCCGACAGCGGTACTGTCTGATATGGAATTTAGATGTTTAAGGACATCATTCTTCGATATGGCTTTAAAGTAGAAGGTGGGCATCTTTGAAGTTTCTTTTGGGCAGGGGATCCAGGCATAAGTTAGTGGAGGAGAAAGCATTGTAGCTCGAGGTTGAGAAGTAAGAATTAAATGCATTGGCAATTGTGCCTGAGCCATTGCAATGGACGCCTTTAAGTATCATGTCATTGTATAGTGGGTTTGCTTTGAACCGAGGAAAGTCTTGACATGAGACCAAAATTTCTTAGGGTCGCCAGCGGCATCCAGCAGAAGGCCTTTACAGTACTGGCTTTTTGCAAGTCTTATACGTGTTTTGCATTTTGATCGCTGTTCTCTATAATGTCATAATCAGCTGGGAGGCCGGATATTTTAAACTTTCTCCAGCATTTGTCCCTGCTTTTGAGGGCTGTAAGGAGGTCTTTGTGCAGCCATTTGGTTTGTTTACCACGAACGCGCCGAGTGACGACTGGGGTATGTTTGTCTTGGAGGAGTACAAACCTGCTCAGGAAGGTGTGAAGGGCAGCATCAGTACTTGTGGAATGGAAGACAGGGGACCAATCAGTGTGAGACACATCATATAGGAAATGAGCCTGATTTAAGTTAGCATAGTTTCTGAAGCATATATAGTTTTGGGGAGGACGTGGAGGTTGTGGAGGTGCACCATATGCAAAAGACGGGGGAGTGGTCACTGATATTGTCCGGCAGTGTACCTGCTTGTGCAATTCTGTCCACGTGATTTGTTAGGACCCAGTCAATAAGGGTGCTGGAGTCAGTGTTGACTGACACTCTTGTATGATCAGTAATGATTTGGTGCAAATTGTAGCACTGTACCAGGGATTGAAATGTATCTTGAGATTTGCCAAACCAGTTTAGATTTATATCGCCGAGAATGATTCCAGGCCTTGTCCCGAATGATCATCATCGCTTTTAGCTCAGGTGTAGCCCACTTGTAGCAATGACCCTTTGTCCTAAGTCTATTGAGTGGCATGTATATATTGGCTGCAGAGATGAAAGTATTTTGGAAGTACTCCAACACTTCATCTAGGCTACGTAGTAGCTGAATAGGGCTCCAGTCCAGACTTCCTAGGTGCTTCTGGAAGGCATCAGCAGAGAATCTGGAAAAATATCTGGCTGTGAGGAGTCTTGGAGGAACACTGGGTGACCTATTTTTCCATATGCAGAACACTGGTGAGTGGTCACTCAAGGCATCAATCACATTGCCAGCCACTTGTATGTTTAATGGATTACAGCCCAGTATCCAGTCTAGGGTAGAATGATTCCCAGTTTTGACGTTATGCATAGTGGTCTCAGTGATGACCTGAGTTAGGTTGGCATCCTGGAGAGTAGCTTTGAGAGCCTGCTTTGTGTCAGATGCCCAGTTCAGGTTAAAATCTCCCAGGATTAACAGCTGAGAGAGAGCACGTTCTGCTAGAGCTTTGGTTAGCGCCTCCAGAGCATGGGGGCAGCATTTGGAGGGTTGTATAGGCAGCTTATTGTTAGGTGCTTAGTAAGACCAAGAGTAACCCTAACAAATGACTCACTGCTAGTGCCTCCAAGATGAGAGAGGAGGGCTAGAGAAGCATGCAAAGAGTCTTTAACATAAATAAGTACCCCACCCCCCTTTTTTGTCCACCCTGTCCTTCCTGAAGATGTTGTAGTCATTAAGATCAATCTCATGGGTTAGGATGTGTGGCTTCAGCCAAGTTTCTGACACTGCCAGTAAGTCTGGCTTGTACAGGTCCACCCAGCTTTGGACCTCTTGAATTTTGGGACACAGACTGCATATGTTCATATGTGCAGTTTTTATGCCCTTGGTGGAGGTCCAGTTCAGGTCATGAGAGGAACCAATCGTACAGTTAATCACAGGGGGTCCGGGGCTGGGCTCGATGTTTCCAGCCAGGAGGATTAGCAATACAGAGATTAAGCTTATAACTTTTAGTATTTTTGGGAGTGAGTCTCTTATCTCATTACCCCTTGAGCCAAGGAACACTAAGGAGCAGGCCCTTTTTTTGTTAACTTGTAGATCACTAGTATTGAGTCTACAGCTGGGGTTGTAGGATGATAGAGCAGGTACAGTAGATGGCAGTCCTGCTGACCTCAAGTCAGGTGATTTATATTGCTAGCACCCATGAGTTTGTCTACCCACATGACAGTACTTATATACAGTATGGTCAACATGACACCCCTATTGGTATACATTTAGGGCTATCACGCCTGCATGGGGGAGGAGGGTTGGGGGTACTGGGACTTCCCAGTCTCAGGGTTTAGCATTCTTGGGGAGTGTTCATCCATGATATTGCTGTGCTAGTTGTTTTTGACCTGTGGCAGTACTCATATTATCCTTCTAAATTCACTCAGAGTCATCTTACGACCTGCAGTGATACAGCCACAGCAATATTAGGTGTTCAGCTACCTATGACTGCTGCAGCTCATCATGACACTTGTGAATCTATTACAATTAGTAATAAAAAATTTTTCCTTAGCATAAACAGTATTCTGAATTTCAAAGATTCCAACCTGAAAGTATTTATAGTCAAGTTAGCATAGTAGGTATCAGACTAGCAAGCCCGGTAGTGGCAGTCACAGAGTAAGCATATTTCAGTAAGCAGGAGGATACAGTATATTTGGATGAGTCACCAGCAGGAGAAGCAATGTGAACCATTTAACCAGGGAGGAGGACTGGGTGGGTGGGTGGCCTGGGACAAAAAAATCCGGGACAGTTCCTTCTGATCCCTGAGTCAGCGGTGCAGAGTTAACATCTTTCATTAAGTAGAGGCACCAGAACTGCACGCAGTACTCCAGGTGCAGCCTCACCAATGACATGTATAGTGACGGGATGATCTCCCCTCTCCTGGACATAATTCCTCTGGCAATATACCCCAGAATCTTATTAGCCTTAGCTGCCACTTTTTTGCACTGCACTGAATGGTTCATTTGCCATGTTATTATCACCCCAAGATCCTTTTCCTCCTCTGTAGGGGATAATTGTCTCCCCCCAAAGTCGGTAATGATTCCTTGGGTTTCTTGCTCCCAAGTGCATGACTTTGCACTTCTTTGCATTGATCCCCAGTTGTCATGTTTCTGATCAGTGCTTGAGTCTAGCCAGATCATCCTGTAGCCACTGCCACCCACCACTGCACCTATCTTTGTGTCATCCGAAAAAAGGATGATGTTATTCTTAATCCCACGTGAGATGTTGGCAATGAAAATGTCAAACAACACTGGACCCAGTACTGAGCCCTGTGATACCCGTTGGTTACGGCTCTTGGAGTTGAGAGTCCCCCCTCTTATGACTACCCTCAGCTTCCTGTCATTCAGCCAGTTCCTGGTCCACTCCACCATTTTCTCCCCTGCTCCCTGGTATCTCAGATTGCTAATCATTCTCCTCTGTGGCACTGAATCAAAGACTTTGCTCAAGTCTAGATATAAAACATTCACCGCTTGACCCCTGTCAAGCACCCTAGTCACCCAGTCATAAAAGTCCACCAGGTTGATCTGACAAGATCTTCCCGAGACAAATCCATGCTGTCTGTTGTCCTGGAGACCATTCACCTCCAAAAAGGTTACTAGCCTTTCCTTAAGGACAGTCTTCATTAGCTTTCCCATAATGGATGTAAGGCTGACTGGTCTATAGTTGCCTGGTTCATCCTTTGGACCATTCTTGTGGAGAAACACCACGTACACCATCCTCTGTTCCAGTCCTGGGGGATGGACCCAGGTCCCAGTGAGGTATTGAATAAGTCTGTTAGTGGTTCTGACAGGACCTCTGCCAACACCTTCAGAACCCTGGAGTGTAAGCCATCTGATCCAGGTGCCTTATCTACCCGCTGGGCTTTTAGGCCTTCCATCACCCAGTTCACTGGGATTTCCCATTCTGTTAATCTCCCCCCACCGTGTCCACCTCCCCCATCCTCGGAGGCATTGATCCAAGCTTCTCCCTGGTAAACACAGAACAGAAGCAGTCATTGAGCGTTTCTGCCTGGTCTGCCCACTTTTCACCCGTTATCTTTCTTGATTCTAACAATTTGATCTCTGCAGCTCCTCCTCTCCCTACTGTAATGGAAGAAATCCTTTTCTCCTTCTCCAATACCTTGTGCCAGCCTCAGTTCCCTTTATGCCTTGGCTACCCTAACCACTCTGCTCACTTCCCTTGATTTCTTCATGTACTCCTCCCTGTCCTCTCCCTGTTTTGATCTCATAAATCTTCTGAAGGCTGCTTCTTATCCCTCACCTTTTCTAACACTTCCCTGCTTAACCAGCTCGGCTTCCTGGACCTGGTCTTTTTAATTTGGATTTTTGTACATGAGGTAGTGACCTCTGCAAGGCCAAGCTTGATGATGTCACATTTCTGGTTAGCTTGCACGTGTGAGTGGATACTGGCTAGGTGCTCTGCCACTATGTCCCTCATCTTGCCAAAGTCTTCCCACCTGAAGTCCAACACCTTTGTCCTGGAACTGGCAGCCTCCATACCCATACTGAGTGAGAACCACACCCTGTGGTGGTCACACCCTGACAACGGATCCTTCACCTCCAGTTCTCTGACAAGCTCCTCATTTGTCACCACGTGGTCTAGAATGTTACCTTCCCTGTTTGACTCCCTTACCACCTGCACCAGGAAGCTGTCCTGGGACACCCCCAGAAGGACCTGTTCCCTGGTGCTTGAGGTGGCTGGGGTGCTCCAATCTACCCCAGACAGATTGAAGTCCTCCACAATCACAGTGTTACCTTTCCCACTGACCTTCGTTATCTGCTCCACTAGCTCCCTGTCAATGTCCTCATTCTGAGATGGTGGTCTATACATGACCCCCCAATCTAACTGTTCTGTCTTTCGAGTCTTGGATTTGCACCCATAAT
This sequence comes from Neoceratodus forsteri, assembly GCA_016271365.2. Classification (NCBI taxonomy): domain Eukaryota; kingdom Metazoa; phylum Chordata; order Ceratodontiformes; family Ceratodontidae; genus Neoceratodus; species Neoceratodus forsteri. The sequence continues at coordinate 956,342,712 of CM028130.1, read as the reverse complement.
GTTTCCACCTTGCCCTCCTCCCCCCCCTTCCTCCCTGCTACACAGTATTCCTATCCCTTACACAAATAGCCACCCCACCCTCATTCCCTTTTTCCCTGTCTCTCCAGTACAGCATGTACCCTGGGATTACTAGGTTCCAGTCCTGGTATTGGGTGGCCCATTTTTCAGTGATGGCAGCTATGTCCACCCCCCCCCCCGCCATCAGAGCCTGCAGCTCAGCTGCCTTGTTCCCCAAGTTCCTTGCATTCAAGGAGATCACCCTCCAGTGTGTGCCCCAACTACTCTTCCCCATCTGATCACGCTTACTGCCAGCCATATCTGTATACTTACCTGATCCTTCCTTACCGGTTTGGGGGTAGGCCCATTGGGTTCCCCTGCCTGGAGACATTGTTTACTGTCCTCCCATTTGTCTCCCCCTACACCTAGTTTAAAAATTGACTCTGGTCACTATGCATTCCCCCAATTTCTGCTTTAAGACCCCTGAGCCCTCCCTACTGAAGTGGAACCTGTCTGGGGCATACAGGGTTTTGTTGTCCCATGTTCCATCCCATCCCCCTACCAGTCTGTACCCTTTGGTCTGACACCATGTCCCCAGCCGAGTCTTAATCTCTGCTATCCTCTGCTTCCTGGCAGCACTTGCTCTGGGTACTGGGAGAACTTCTGAGAAAGCAACCAACCTCCCTGCTTCCTTGCATAGCTTCCTCAGCTCCATTAATCTCTCCTGTACCTCCTTGACTGAGGTCCCATCCAAGTCATTTGTGCCCAGGTGCAGCACAATGTGAGGTTTTCCCTTTCCCTCCTCGCACATTTAAGAATAAACTACCCCACCCTTCCTGCTGTCATGCCTGGCATACATTCTACCCATATGCGACTATGCTTTACACCCTTACCTCCCCATCTCACCCCTTTTAGTATCGAGTCACCAGGTCTCAGATGCTACCTCCTTTCTTATACCCTACTCCCTGGTATTTCCCATTTTTCTGGTCACAATCCTGAACCATGTCTTTATTTTGTGTGTCCCTGATCTCACCTGCTTCACCAGCCTCCTACCTTCCCCTTCCCCCATCCGGTCTTCCACCTCCCTACATGCACTACCCAGAATAATTTCATCACTCTTAATTCCACTACATCCCCTCCCCCCTTTCTCCTTGGATTCAACCTCCCCACCAACCACCTTAGCCTTCACCTCCCTACAGTTACTCACTAATGCCCTTACCTTGCTTGCTGCCATGCAACTACCCCCGTGTTGCAATAACTCCCCCTTCCTCCTTCCCCCTTCACAAGCTCCTCCCCTTTCTGCCCATTTAGGGTAGTCAGCACTGAGAACCTGTTATTTGACTCACCAACCCCCATGCCTTCCACTAGTATTCTGTTCTGTGGCTTCCAGTTGCTCCCTGCTCCAGGTTTTGTTCTGTTCTTATTGTTGATTCTCATCCATTTCCCTGAATCTGTACCCATAGGTTCCTGAGGATGCGGTAAATTTTGTCCTATTAACCCTCCTTCATGTTTGCCAGCTATGGTATCTGCTGGTATTCTCCAATGGGTCCTAGGTCCCAGATGGTCACTCCAGTCTGCCACACCCCCTCTCCTTAGTACCCTTCTTAGCCAACTAATCTCTTCCCTAAGCTGGTCAAGTTGCCTGTAGACCAAGCAACTGCCCAGACCTCCATGCAATCCCTATGACAATAGGTGACCCACAGACATTGCAGCCTACCACCCTCCCCACATCCCCGCCCCCCGAATTCCTATCAAACATCCTCACTACTCCTGTTCCTGCCCAAGGAGCCTGCCCATTCCACCCCCTGTGACCTTCTTTCCTACTAGTCATCTTCATTACTTCCTCCCTGCAACTCACTCCTTTCACTAGTGTTAACCCCAAAATCAAATGAATAAAAACTTTTTTATGAGTTTTCCTTTCTTATTCTGCCTAAACTATACCCTGCTATGTGCTAGTGTGCCTGAGCTGCTTAAGTAAAAACAGAGTAGTGCAGAAGATGCAGCTGCCTATGCCTGCCACCAATCACAGTGCAGCATCCCCCCTATAAATCCGGATGAGCTCGGGGTGGGTGGGGACGGCGGAGGATGGGAGGAGAAGTGCAGTGGTGTTCAGTGAAACAGTCAGAAACAATCAGCCCCACTCGTCCCACACCCTCAGTGCAGTCCAATACCCCGAACTCCTGGGAGGGAATATGCAGTAGTGTTCAGTGAAACATTAAGAAACAATCAGCCCCACTCATCCCACACCCTCATTGCAGTCCAATACCCTGAGCTCCTGGGAGGGAATATGCAGTGGTGTACAGTGAAACAGTCAGAAACAATCAGCCCCACTCATCCCACACCCTCAATGCAGCCCAATATGCTGAACTCTGTTTGGTGATCAAGTACAGATTGCTGCTGATAAAGTACTGCTTGCTGAATTCCTACACGGACTCACTCAGTGTAGCACAATACTCAATCCTTTTATGGTATTTAATCTATTTAAGGGTCTTCCCTGATGCAGTCCTGAAATGCTGTCTCGCACTCAGGAATGAAAACTGATATCATAGAATGCAGAATCCCAGCTCCAAGTTCAAGAACATACACACTGCTGATCCATACAAGAGCAGGCTGTAAATCCTTGATTGAGTTTACTCAGGTGCCCCAGATGATTCAAGCTGTTATGAGAGGGATCACTCATTAATACTCTCATTCCCTTCCTTTTTGTTTCTAACACTCTGCTTCTTATATTAATTTGCACCCTTGGTGAATCCTCTCCCACCAGGTTCTCCCTACTTTCTACTTCAGCATATTAAGGGGCAGTTTCTGCCTCTCCAATTCCTTCTGCCACCCCCTTGGTTAGTATAAATGTTCATTAAAGTAACATTTAAATCTCCACTGAGGACTGTGGTGTCCCTCCCGGACAGATGAAGGCATCACCCCTGTATAGGATCTTATCTCCCCAGGTGGGTCCCAAGTCCCCAATATAGCAAATCCCCTCCTCTTTCCACCTTTCCTTCAGCCATGACTTGAAGCTCCTTGTGCAGAGATCCGTCTTCTCCACCCATCATAGACAGGCAGCACCTCAGCGAAAGTCACTGAGTGTACTACCTAAGAACTCTCCCCAGCTCCCTAAACTCCTCTTACACTATCCCAGCCTCATCCCTAGCCAGGTCATTAGTTCCAGTTGAGCAATGACATCTAGCTCTCCCTCCCATTCTACAGCCCTAGTGATCCTCAGGATCTGCTTCCCATCCCTCTGGGCCAAGGTGCTGCATAGGCACCTACCCCCTTTCACCCCAACTTTCCTGTTTGCAAATCTATCCCCCTCACAGTCGAGTTCCCTACCAGAAGTTGCTTCCTCCTCCTCCTCCTCCTCCTCCTCTGGGGTCCTCTACAACCCTACTTGGGGTCTCCACTATGGAGGGCCCCCACATTCTTCTTGGTCACTACCACTGGTGCCTCCTCTCTATAGTCCCACCCAGTGAGAGGAGCATAGGAATTACATAATGGTACCAGTTGAGTAATGTGCTTCTGTCCCACCACCCCACCTTTCCAGAGCCCACCATAGTCCAGCCATTCCTCCTCCTCCTCCTCCTGCTCCCTAGCATCCTCTGGGGTGTGGGTGGCAGACTTGGTGGACCCTGGTTGAGGAAGAGGTCCCCCAAATCCTAGCCAACTCAGCCTGGAGTCTAGCAACCTCCTCCCTCAACGCAGAGAGGTGTGTGCAGATGAGGAAGCACCACAGTCTCTGGAAGTTCTCCCTAAAGACTGACACCCCACAGCCACTGCATTGCACAACTTCCAGCATTCTCCACTTCTGTTCCCCTTGTGTTACCTGGAAATATGTTTGTACCCTTACCCCAATAGAGTGTTTCTAGTTTTCCCCTTTTTTGTTTGTTTCTATTTGTGTTCCCCTGTGCCTTGTTTTAATCTCTGTGTACTCCTACCCGAGATATGGCGTTGCTCCTATTTCCAGTTTTGGCCTACCTTTTACCTTCCACCATTTCCAGCAGTGACTGTTATACAGCAGTGAACAGGTGCCTTATCTTAGTCGACCAGCTGAGTCCCCTACTTCCTTGCTTCCTTGTACTGACACCTGCCGATGCCTAAGAAGCCAGTTACCTGTTTCACTCCTTCACTGTTCCACTCATTTGTTTTGACTTGAACATGACTTTGGCATGTTAGGAGAGCATCCTTTTATAGTGCTTTTATCAGATGGCACTAAGCCTCTGTCAGCTTCTCCTCCCAATCACACACTTGATTCACAGGGTTTCCTGAATCTACTCAGCCCCAAGATTACTCTCCTGAACTAGTTTCCCCACACCACCTATTACAGTTTTAAAGACAAGTTTCAAAGTGCCCCAAACACTGCCAACAAATCTCTTTTTTCTTCCCACTCACCCTGCTACTTTCAGTATGAAGTGAAATATAAGTAAATATACCTTTAAGGTAAAGCTAGGTGCTTTCACTGCTCTCAGTCAGCAAAGTCTTTTCTTCCAGAATAATTAATTAGACTTATAATAATTTAGTTATCCATGTAAAATAACTCATTGAGACTAAAATCTCTTGAATGAGGGTGACCTAGCCAAGAGACAACCTTACAATCTAATTAACACATAGTGAACATAGACACAGAGATGATTGAATGGTGTATGTATGGTACATTTTAATTTAACATTGGACAGATAATGGAGGAAAACAGTATAGCCGGACCTCCTTTTCCAATGACTGGGGTCTGCATGGTCCACCACTGAGCTTCAGTAAGTAGCAATGTGCACATAACGTGTTCTGAATACAGCATCGTCTTGTGGCACTTGAAGGATCTCTGCTGTGTGAAAAGTATTCTAATTTAGTTCAGCATCACTAACAATTCTATTTTCACATCAGACATTTGAGATGGGTGTTATGTGGAACCCTGAGGTAAATGTGTGGACTCTTTTGGTTTAATATTTTTTCCCTGATAGGTAATGAGGGTGTGTTACCATCCAACGCTGTGTGAGATGTTTCATTTTCATAGCCATTGCACAAGGAAGCTCCCAGCAGGCCTCTTTTGTTAATGACTATGGATGAGGTTGTAGTGGGCGTGTCAGGGCTCGCCCTGGGAGTCCCTGCAGGGAATGGAGCGTGCTGCACAGTGAGCAAACTTGTCTCATTGTGCATTACGCTCTGACTGAGGACCAGGCCAGCATTGCCTGCAGAGGAATGCAGTCCCATCGGCCCAGTTAATGCACACAAAACAAGGAAAACACCAACCTGATTAAATCTGGCTCAGCTTGAAACCACTGAGATTAAAGAAAGCAGTTATCTGAGCTAATACAGTGAACTACTGATTTTTGTAACATTAAATGTACTTCCCAAGGTCAGATGTTGTAATTAATATACATTAAAAAGAAAAGACCCTCAATGCTCAAATACTGAAACAGGGATTAGGTACACTAGCAATGAATCCAGATATTAACCCTTAGGCTATCGTAAGAATTAGAACATATAAGAAGTTTGGACTGATATATCAGTCTGCGGCCCTGCAGGGGTTAAAGAAATATATAATTACTCATTACCTCCCAATAATGCAAGGCATCATGGGTAATAGATGCAATGCAAGCAATTTAGGCTGACTCTGCTTTAAAGGAGCAGTACTATGATTTGTCAGTCATCATATCGCATTTTTAAATGTACTGTTTCACTGGCAAAGACATCACTATACCAATTTTTCTTTTTAGTTTCTTTATTCCTGAACAGAGATATGTGATTTTGAAGTTTTATCAGTCCTTTCTCTGTAATGCCTACCATGAAAAAAAATAAACACCTTGGGGTGGCGTGTTGCTATTTATCATCAGAAACAATTGCTGGCACCATCAAAGGACATCTGCAGCATAAATTCAGTATTTACAGTCAATGGTTACCCTCAAAGGAAGAACTCTGTAAATACTGTGAGTGGTAGCCATCTTTAATGACTGGAGTTCTTAATGACAAAACTAGTTATAAAAGCTGTTCTTTTAACTATCTGAGGAAATTGAAAAGATAATGATCATGACTCTAAGGGTGTCAGAAATACATTTCTGTTAGAAAAACAACAACTATATGATAAAACATTGCAGACTAACAAATATTGCTGCTTTAAAGGGAACAGTCAGGACCAAGGGCCCCACACCCAAGTGTGGGGTTGTCCCTATTTGCACTTTGTATTCAAAAACATGTTTTCACTTACTGTTTACTGCAGTGTGGCAGATTTTATCAGACTTTTTTTGCTTATTTACAGGCTGACATTTTCTGTAACTAACAATCCCAGACTCCCCTACAGCTGACATCAGAGCAGGGCTGCAGCAGTGGGAGATTCAATAGCCTGCAGTGTATACTAGAGCTTTTGTAAGCTCGGATCAGATGTTTTCCAGTCCTGCTGTCCTTCCAGGACTAAGTACAGTCCTCTGTGACTGTACTTAGCCTTGGGAGGACAGCGGGACCAGTACACAAAAGATCAGAGCTTATATAAACTCTAACATGCAGTGCAGGCTATTTAATCTCCCACAGCTGCAGCCCTGCTCTGATGTTAGCTGAAGGGGAATCTGGGATTTGTATCTGCAGTAAATGTCAGCTTGGAAGTCAGCAGAATTGTTCTGATACAATCTACTATACTGCAGTAACCAGTAAGTAAAAAAAAATGCTTTTGCATGCAAAGTGCAATTTGGGACCACCAGCCCCACATTTGGGTGTAGGGCTCTCACTGCTGACTGTTTCTAATTACGTAGGCCTGCATGGTGCCAAAAGACCTCACACACAACCTGCAAAGGCTGAAACTAGCAAACCAGAAACTCACAACTCATCCCTTTTAGGTTGGCTTGTCAGGATTAGATGGAAATTGGTAAAAATCAATATACGTTGATTTCAGAAAAATGAATGAAATGAATGGGAAAAAATTACATCGATACTGATCGATTTTTTTTCAAAGCTTCACCTCCAATTCTGGCATCTCATTTGGTTTCCTAGTCAGGATATTAAAAAAAAATAGGCTGCAATAAACTGGCAGCATTATTGGAGGCTGCAACCTCCCAGACTCTTCCATCTGCCACAACTCAGGCAACTAAAGCCTTTCACCCCAACTCTGCCATCTCATTGATCTTTTTTTTTAATTGCAATGAATCAGCAGAAGTATTGGATGCTCCAGCTATCCTTTCCCTTCTTGTCACCACAAAAAAGGCAATTAAAGTCACATCCCCACCTCTGGTATATCAATGGGGCTCCCAACCAGGTTAACTGTGAACTGTTGTATTCCCTTCTTATTTGCTTTGATTTGGGCAATTTCAGCTCCTTTTAACACAGCTCAGGCAATAAAAGCCTTACTTCTAAGCCAGCAACTTATCGGCTTTCAGTTGTCCTCTTCTGCCCTCCACAACTCAGGCAGTTGAAGACTCCCCTTAACAAATATATATCATAAATATATGCCAGCCGCTAGTCGATACTACTCAAAATAAATGCATAAAAAACTAAGATTTCACGTAACAGTGTTAATTACAATTGACAAAAATGGGAAACAGGCACTGAAAATAAAACTCTATTTTAGCCATCGAAATTCAGGAAAAATAAAAATCGAATCCTAGCAGCCCTACTTTTAGGACTCTTCAGTGTGATGTAACTATTGTTTTGGCCCAGAACACAGGTTCAGCCAGCCAGTGGGGACAGCTGTTTGAGTTATGGTGGCCCAAAGCAGGAATATAAAAGACAAGGACCCAGCTGACCAGGTAGTGCAGCAGCAGGGTATCTGATTACTACACCAGTGATCTTAGCTTGGGAATGGGTTCGGGTTGCAGGGGACTGGCCAGGAGAATGAGCGATGAGCATCTCACTGGAAAACTCTCCTCCTTTAAGGAGATGGGATTCCATCCTCCAAATGTTTAACTGCTGCCCCGCAGAGGCTGTGTGGCAGCAGATGAGGAGGCTGTATAGGTGTTGGGGACAAATCACGGAAAAGGCCATGTGCCCTGGAAAAGTTTGAAATGCAGCTGAGGGGGAGAGCGCTATCCACCAGTAATGAAATGAGCAGCAGCGCATTCCATACTAGTACAAAGGCAGGCAATTTAACTGCAGACAAGCTGATTTATTGCCAACACAACATCGTGAGTAGACAAAACACCTGTACTGCAGGATAGATGCCCCAGTGCTTTGACCAGGGTCTTCATCAGTTAAATTGCCTGCCTTGGTATTCCTTTGGAGTGCACTGTTACTTGTCCTTAGGGGTCGAGGACTGCTGCAGGTGTTGATGTATGCTTGCTTACAACTGGACATGTGCACACCACATCATTGCGTGCTGACAGACTCCTAGGGAGAAAATGGTTGAAATGCTGTCACTACACTGGATGATGACTGGCCTCTTGCAGGCCCAACACCATGGACCAGGCACCCACCTCCTAGACTGGATCCTGCTCCCACTGGGGAATGCGCACTCCCTGAATGGTCCTGCCACGGGAGGAGGGTAGCAAGCCACAGGAGAACTTAGAGGTTGGGGAAAGTACTTGGGAATGGGGCTGGCAGGGTTGAAGTGTCCAGTCAGATGGGGCTGCCTTGCATTTTAAGGAGAAACAATAGATTGAAAAGACAAGGACTCAAATGCAAATGCACTGAATTGTTTATGACACTTCCTGCAAATAGAACTGCAATACATATTACTGTAATGCACCTCTGCAACTTTACCTATACAGATGATGAAAGACAAACTGGCTGACAGAACAGGGTGGGCAGAACTGGTTCTAAAAAATGAGAGTAGGACCTAACTACTATGGTACATGAAAAGTCATTGTACCGTAGCAGTTACATCACTACCGATTTAGCCCTAGATATGGGAATACCTGTGGATGTCATTTTTTGGACTTTGCCAAGGCGTTTGATACAGTGTCGCATAAAATCTTACTGGAACATCTGTTCACACTAAAATTGAATGAGCACATTATTAGTTGGATTTCTTCGTGGTTAAATGGTAGGGAGCAACGGGTTGTATTAAGAGGGCATTACTCATATTGGGACCCAGTGACAAGTGGTGTGCCACAGGGTTCTGTATTGGCCCATTGTTATTTAATATCCTAGAGTCAACTATGCAAACTATTGATCATGTCTGAATTGGTAAATATGCAGTCGATTGCAAAATCGGATGCATAGTTAATAACCAAGAATCAGCTGAGAGGTTCCAGGATTGTATAAATAATATAGGCATATGGGCCAGAGAGAATAACATGTCATTTAATATGTCCAAGTGCAAGGTGATGCACCTTGGTAAGAATAACATGAGGGCTAATTATACTTTGTATGATAGTATACTTCAAACAACTACAGAGGAAAGAGATTTGGGAGTAATTATTACTAATGATCTAAAATTTGACATACATACAAAAAAAAATGTCAAGAAATGTTATTCAGTTCTAGGATGTATACACAGACACATTAAAAGTAAAAAAGCTGAGGTACTGATGCTGTTATATACAAGTCTTGTTAGGCCCCACTTGGAGTACTGTGCTCCCTTTTGTGCACCAACTACAGCAGGAAATTTGTGCATGGCTGAAAAGGTACAGAGAAAGGCTACCAAGAGAATTAAAGACCTGGCAAACCTAATATACAAAGATAGATTAAAATCACTAAATCTGTACTCACATCAGTACAGAATGTTGAGAGGAGATCTCATATACACATATAATACAATGCATAAAGGGGAAACATTAGATATTATATGCCTTAAGAAACTAGATGGCCGAAATAATATTAGATAACATAAGGACAAAATTATGTGTCCTTTTAATAAAACTCAAAAGAAACAGAGGTTTTCCACTAAAAGGGCACCACCAATATGGAACGCATTACAAGAATATGTTGCTGCAAGTGACACTGTGAAGTGTTTTAAAAGACGATTGGATGATTACGTGGGAGAAATGAAATATAAATACCACCATTGACATCATGGTGGTGAGTTCATAATAGGCCACAGCCTTACGAACTTGTATTTTTACTATGAAACTGTGGTACATCAGGATTTTTAAAGTGATGGTTTTCTATGCACAGCAACATATAGACATATGGGTATTTAGCTAACTTCTTGCTAGTTCTTCAATATATTGCTTAACTGTTTTACATTAGCAAGTGCTCCGCTTCATTAGCTCAGACTTGCCAGTTGGGTACCAGGTCAATATGTCACTGCAATGATAGTGCGGAAGAAACTGCACTGCAAAAATTGCGAAAACATTGACAGCGACAGGGGGAGAATTGTGTTAACGAATTACCGCTACCCCTGTCGCTGTATGCAGAGGGGTTGAAGGGATCAAGAAGCATTATGTGTGATGCCTGATTGAGATGTTCCCATGGCGGAGTGACTAAGGCACTAGCACCTGAAGAGGAGAAGACTTTGGAACCAGGGTTTGGTTCCCTGTTTCCGATATTGGAATTTTTTTTTTCTTATAAAAAAAGTTTTCCCCCCTCCTAAGTTTCTCCCCATCCCTGAGGTCCACACCCCATCAGAGTTAATTATAATAATTCTGGGGGGTGTGGGAGATCAACTCCCAAGTCAGGGGTGCATGGGGCAGAGCACGCTGGAAAAAAAACCTCTCATGTTTGCCTATTTGTTGTCATTTTCTCCATGGCATTTTACGCCAGTCAATGTTTTCACCATCCTTGTGTTTCATTATGGCATTTTGCTTGTGGCATTGTCTGTTGCGCTGTTTTTGTTTGTGGGGTTATGACCCAGTGCCTTCCAGTTGCTTTAATTAGAAAACTGTGCTTTCATTCCATACAAACATTAAGATACTGTACCAAAAATTCCTACAAACATGGTTATAGAAAACAGGCAGATACATACTGATTAAGAATTATGCAAAGCTTCCACTTTCTTTTACATTGTACTAATTTTAAATAATTTATTAATAACATCTGACTTTAAAGGCTAATTCTCAGAATGAGAGAGAAAGACTGAAGTACTTAATGCATTTTGAAATACACTAACAGGGCTGAGCTACAAATTAAGTTAAAGTTGTTCTCACAGATTACAGCAGAGATTCCCTATTTTGTACACTGTATGACATGCATTTAATTCAGTAATACCTATGCATTTTTTATGTCTCATGTATTCATCTTGTTCTTCCTTTCCCTTGCACAATTAAATCAAAATCCAAAAATACAGCACAGATCAGCCACACATTCCTTTTTTTTGTGGTACTAAACTCCAATGAAAAAAATATCAGCAACTTATCACAGAGTTGCACCTTAAATATTCCTTCACCTTAGTATAATGTTAGCATTACCACAATTCATTTACAACATACTGTACATCTGTTATAAATTATACAAAGGAGAGCAGTGGAAAATCCCTCTAAGAGAACAGACAGTTCAGAAGCTTAAAATCTTCATGTGCTTACAAAAAAGGGTATCAACTTCTTTGCCTATACCTTCTGGTGAAGGTGACCTCATATCATAGATTCATCTTGACTCCTTTTGGAGTAAACTTAAGAGTCCTCTCTCACCCCCTTATTTTCTTACATGCTCCAAATTATTTAAACTCTATTCCTTTGTGGTTACTGTTGTGTTCTTCTCAAAAGTGTACAAGCCCCTCACTGTAGACTGCAACCTCTGCTTTTCTTTTATTTTATACTTCTCTTTCTAGCCCTCCAGTTCAGAACTCTCTCAGGCCACTGCTCTCACTGACTCACTCTACCATCCACTGTGTTCCCCTGACATCTTCAAGTTCATTGCGGTTCCCTGGGTCGGGGGACGGCAACCCGTAGAGACCGCAGAGAGCAGTAGCGTGGAACCAGCTTAGGACGTGTGGCAGTGGCACTGGCAGGGCCATCACCTATCCAGACTAGAGGGGCATTGCACTCCTTTTTCTCCTCCTGTGGTTACTTCCCTCTCCTTCCCAAGTGCGTCGTGCACATCTGACGCGATGGTACATGGCAACCCTGCCTGCATCAGCCACGCTCCTTCATGTGCAGCTCAGATACTCTGTGGTGCCGCCGATCTCCACCAGGGGCTGCCAGAGCACTGTGCAATCCCACACCCTCTCCCCTGGACAGGAGAGCAGCCCTGCAGGTGCTCGATCCTTCTCCCTCCCTGAAGACCCCCAACACCTGAGCTCGCTCCCGAACTCGGGTCGTCAGCGTCGTGGCGCTCAACCTCTGCTTTAAGGTGATAGAAAACTCTTTTACATCTCTAGATGCCCTACTGGTTTCCTTTTAGTGTCTGTCTAATGCAGTTCAACCTTTCTGTATCAAATTAATCATCTAAATTTGTTGCCTGTGTAACTGACTGTAATCCCTCTCTCCTCAGCATTTGCTGCTGTCCCTTTTCATATTCCCTGGGCATTCTATGACATCAATGACACCATTCCAGGCCAGCCAGATGACTAGCATGGAATGGTGTAACTGATGTCATGGAATGTCTCAGAAATATGGAAAAAGAGAGCAGTCATTTCTGAGGAGAGTGGAACTCCATGTAGATATGATTGCATCCCAAAGCTAGATGATTTATTTATCAAAAATTGGTCAAGCATATCAGAATACATAACTGGCATTGAAAGGAAAATGGGAGGGCAGTTAACTATGTAAAAATAATTTCCTATTATCTTTAATGCTGGAAACTACTAAACCACTTGGTACAACCATACAGATGATTCCTATAGGCACATCACCTCCCTGTGGTATTCTTGTCCCTCCAGAATCCAATGACCAGCGACCAGATCAGCTGGAGACCTATGCTACATACCAGATTTTGGGCCCCTTGTGCTACACCCAACTTTGGCAGGTCACTAGAGGTCATTGCAGCCAGTGTTGCAGGCTGATGAACCTTGAATGGTGCTACGAGGATACCTTCTGGCCAAAATGTAATACTTGAACATTCAAGAACTATTTTAACTTTTCTCAGGCTCCATTTTTGTACTGCCTGTGGCCATAGCAACCCAATCTGGGTCTTAGCAACTTATTTTCTTGTGAGACCTTTATTTACTTGCTTTTTGCAGAAAAGGTACAGAGCATCCTGAAACTGACATTTTTTAGTAAAAGAGCCTTGTTTGCACAAAATATCAACCCCCATTTGCCTTACAGGGATTACACATTTTTCCTCTTTCCAAGTGCAGGAGATAAGGGGTGGTTCTTGACTTTTGCATCCCCCATAGGGACAGCATTTCTTTGATTAACCGACTCTCAAAGTCTCCTCCTTGATCAGAATGAATTTGCTGGGGGGCACCATAGTAGACAAAGAAATTTTCCACTAGCACCTTGGCCACGGTAGATGCCTTTTGATCTTTGGTGGGAAAAGCTTGTGCATACCGTGTGAAATGATCCGTGACCACTAACACATTACCAATGTTTTGCTGATCAGGCTCTAAACTCAAGAAGTCTATGCAGACTGGTTCCATTAGGGTGCTGGTAGTAATGTTGACAAGGGGTGCAGCCCTCTGAGGCAGGGCTTTTCTCTGCAGGCAGCGACTACAAGTCCTTACATGGTGCTCAACATCGGCCCCCATCTTAGGCCAGAAGAACAGAGATCGTACTTAGTCAAAGGTTCGGTCAATACCGAGGTGGCCCATATGATTGTGGAGTGACCTCAACACCAAATCTTTGAAGGCTGTGGGCAGAACCAATTGTTGCTTGTCTAATTGGCCATTCTGATCTACTGTCTCTCTATACAACAACTGATTAATCAGCTTCAACCTAGGGCCTTCTTTAAACAGTAAAGCAGTTCGCAAGTCAGAGGAACGCAATTTGGACAAATCTTTTCCTGCCCGAAGGGCGTCAAGTGCTGGCTGAATCATAGGATCTTGGGATTGAGCCCTTTGAATGTTGTCATTGCCAAACTGAGGTAAAGCACTAATATCTAGAATAGAGTAGTGGCCATACACAGCCGGTATGCAGGTATCAGAAGGGCCCAAGCAATCTATTAAGCAGTCCACTGTGTCCACAGACATCTGTTCATTTCTATCAAACTTTTGGCACAATGCTCGGATGTCAGGTTCAGACAGCCTGACCCAGTCACTCTTGGAAATGGGCCTCCGGGATAGGGCGTCAGCATCAATATGAATCAGGCCCAGTCTGTATTCAACAGCATAATCATATGTTGACAATGCAGAAAGTCACTGTTGCCCAGTGGCGCCTAACTAAGCTGAAGTCTGTACATAGGTCAATGGGTTATTGTCAGTCCTCACCAAATATTTTTACCCCATAGAGGTAATCATAAAACTGGTTGACAATGGCCCATTTTAATGCAAGGAACTCCAACTTGTGCACAGGGTAGTTTCGCTCTGACGGGGTCAAGCTCCTATTGGCAAATGCCACTGGTCTCAAACCATCCTCATGGTCTTGATACAGCACAACTCTTAGACGCTGCAAACTAGCATCAGTATGCAGCTCATAGGGTTTGGTGGGATCAGCATAAGCGAGGACGGGGGCATGGGTGAGCTGGTATATGACTTTGTGGAAAGCTGCTTCACAGTCAGGCATCCAACGGGACCCGAAAAGTTCACCTGGGTTGAAGTATGCTTTGTCTGGTTCTTTGACAGACCCTTTTGGTATTTCCGATTTGTAGGAGGATAAACCTGGGTAAGATTCAAGAGTGGCCGAATCACTTTGGAATAGTCCTTTATGAACCGGTGGTAGTATCCACAGAATCCCAGGAAACGTTATAGTTCTTTCAAATTGTGGGGCTAGGGCCAAGTAGTCAGTTCCTCAACTTTACTAGGATCAGTCTCTGTCCGCTGTGTAGATACTATGTGCCCCACGTACTTCACAGAGGTTTGGAAAAACTGGCACTTGTCTATGGACAGCTTGAGGCCGAAATCTTCCAGTCGATCTAGTACTTTGAACAGTCGACTCTCATGCTCCTCTAAGGAACTTCTGAACACAATGACATTGTCCAAGTATACCAGGTATTCCAGTAAATTCATATCTCCCACTGCTCATTCCATCAGTTGTTGAAAGGTTGTCAAGGCGCCCGATATCCCCTGTGGCATTCTTAGAAATTCGTAGAACCCCAAGGGACAAATGAAAGCTGAGCTATTGGACTCTGGTAGTATCCACTGCAAAGATCCAACACCGAGAACCATTTGCTCCCATTTAGACAGCCCAGAGCATCTTGTATACAGGACATGGTATATTGATCGGGGATGGTCCGCTGGTTCAGGGTTCGATAATCAATGCACATTCTCCCAGCCCCATTTTTCTTACGTACAACCACAATGGGTGAAGCATATGAACTTCTGGATTCTTGTATTACACCAGCCGCAAGCATTTCCTGCAGGTGTCTTCTCACATCATCTAGGTCAGCTGGAGCTAGGCATTGAGCCCTCTCTCGAAATGGCTGTTCATCATGCAGACGTATGTGATGCTCTGCACCCTGGACACATCCCATGTCCCATTCCTTCAATGAAAATATTTGGTCCCTCTGGGCAAGTTTCTTGCTAATTCTAGTCTTCCATTCAACTGGCAATGAGGAGTCACCAAAGTCAAACGCGTCTGGGGTCACTCTATCTGTTGTACCATGGTGCTTGTTGCTGGGCAACACTGCAGTGTCTGCACAGTGTACCATAGCTAGGGTGCAGCCGCTGTTGACCCGGATCTCCCAAACTGACACATTGTGAATCTGGACCATCACTTGCTATGCGTAGGCATGAGCATGAGCTGGCAAGATGCTGAGCTTGACCAATAATCCTTCTGGCAATTTTTCATCGCCTGGTGCATTCAACATTAGTATTCTATTCTTGACATCTTTCCTCAGGCGGACCTCTCCTTGAAGGGTACATTGGACGTTAGGGGCCAACACCATTGAATCGGGATCCTTCTTCCACACGACCCCTACCGGTTCATCCTGGTCTACTTTCTCGGGTTTCTGTTGCAAATCATAGGCCCTCTTGATCAGAGCTGCAATTCTTAGGGCCCTCCCAGACCGTCGCCCTTGTTTCACATGACAGAGTTGTGCCCGTCTCCCAAACATATGAGTGCTGGTCCCAATTAACAGGGGAACCCCATCATACAGTCCACTAAGGGGGCACACTAAGGCCAGTGTCTCAACTTGCTCCTCTACACCAGTTGCAGCTGCAGGAAATGACAACCAGAGGCAGACATATCCTAGGTAGAGATAAGACTTGTCGCTCAGCCCCCACACATATAGGCCTTCCAGGGATTGTAATGACACAGCAGATAAGTGTTTGTCATACCAGTCCTGAAATACAATGGTCATTTGCAACCCACTGTCAAGCACAGCCCACGTAAGAATACCGTTCACAGCCACAGTAGTCTCCATTGAAGGACCCACTATTTTGGACCAGTCTGGAGGGACAGCAACAGAGGCCTGAACAGACGATTTAGCCACAATGAAATTTGAGTTAGGGTTTCTCGGACCCTCACTGTGGTCACTTTGTGCACCCCTTGACCACTGATTCATTTTCCGAAGCTCTCCTTGAAGCCAGCTCAGCACTTTCTCTAAGTCCTTCTGAGACCGAAATTCCCTCTTCATATGGTTATCCTTTCCACAGTTGTGACAAATGATAGACTCCTGGGTCATCCTTGGAGAGAACATTGCATGAGGAACTGAAGTAGTAGCAAGGGATCAGCATCCAACATCTGCTGGCAGCGGTGAGAGGGGTGCAACATTTCTCAATAGTTCTTTGGGTGGCAGTCAATTCTTTGATTTCAGCCTGGGAGCTATCCTCGTTATAGGATGCCTGAAGGTGCACCCCCACTCCCATGGCAGTCATGGCCTGAGAGGAACCAGAATCTTGTTCCACGGGGAAACCCTTGCAGAGGCACCCACCTTCAACTCTTGGACCTCCTTTAGTAGTTCATTTTTCCAAAACTGGGCCCAGGTGGGAAGTCCTTTGCCTTCTCAGAGTGCTCACTAGGTACCGACCTTTGCCCCTGAACCTCACTTGGCTGATCACTCTCGGTCACTCACGCAGTAGCAGCAGATATTGGTGCAATTTCCCCATGGGGTCACCTTTGATCAACCCCCCAAATTTCTTTCATTAGCTCGTCATGGGAGGGGAGCGATTCCAGTCGGTTGGTGAGGTGCAACTGAAGCAGTAACAATTCTGAAAATGGAGCAGACTTAAGGATCCAGTCCAGCCTAGTTCAATCTAATTCATTTGATGGCAAACTACCCTTTCTGAGGCACTCTTGTAGAAGCTTTTCAAGCTGAGGTACATACACAAATAATGGATCCCCTGCATACCTCTCAACTGTACCACATTACGAGGAACGTTCCTCATTTTACTTCACAAAAGCTCCCTGTTCCACATTGTGAGGTCTTGCCCCACATTCAGTGTTAACATTTTAAAACAAAAATCTATAGTAAATGATGCAAAAAATATATTATTCAAGTAACAACAGACTTTCTGAACATAAATGCAAACATTTTAACAGTGTTCTGAGCTTCTTAAGTAAAGATTTAATTAAGTGTTCCACATTTTGCTCATTTGTTCCACATTTTGAGAGGCAGTGTTCCACATTTGGGGGACAAAAGGTTGAGAGGTTTGATCCCCTGAGTACTGCTGGGCATTTCTTACTCTCCACCACAGGTCCTCATCTGAATCCGGGCTCCCATATACATTCTCCAATGCACTAAGATAGTCCTGTGCAGTTGCTTCGGGGTTATTGGCCCACTTGGCATGGATGGTAGCCAGGGCAGGACCTCGGAGGCTCTCACTCAACCTCTTTCATTTCTCTGCTTCTGAGCATTGCCATTCAAGTACTAGCAGGGCAATATAGTCTATCCAGGTCTCCCAGTCATCCTCCCCCTGGGGGGTTGGGAGGGTGCCCAAGAAGATTCTCAACCTTCGGTAGGAGTCGTGACTAATGGCAGGTACAGATACGGGGGCCAGCATTGGCATGGGCACAGAAAGTGGGGCAGTAACAGGTGCTAGAGTGGGAGGGGGAGTTGGGGAAGAAACACCCCCAGGAGGCAGGAATAGTTTCTTAAAGTCCTCTATAGTTTTCCCTTCCTCCAGCAACAAATTAGCAAATTTCTTCTCAAACGTCTCAGATAGTGAGGGGGAGCTCATCCTCCCCGGGGTCTTTACTGTCTCTAGTTATCACTCTCCAGGTGGCAGGGGCCAATTCTGGGACAATAGTCTGTGGCACTTTGGAACTCTCCACTGAGTCACTACACTCTACCAAGGCCATGAAAGTTTGGGTGGTCAAATCAGCCTGTCGCCCCACCACCACAGCGTTTGTTAAACATTCAGCTTTGGAAAGTACTCCTTCTACAGCATCTTTACCAATGTTCATGGGAATATCCAGTACAAGCAGGGCATTGTGAGGGTCAATCTCCTGCCCTGTACACCAGCCCACCAACTGGTGTACAGCCATTTCTGTTGGGGTAGCCATTTATGTTAGACAATAATTCATAATTCTTGGCCACTAGGGGACACTAATCCCAGCGGCCCTCCAAGATGGAATCCCTAGGTGGTGCTGTCTCAAGGGCTACTACCTCTGCCTGCTTGGCAAGCAACAGGTTAAGGAGCCTGAGTTCTGAAATGGGTGCCTCCACCCGGAGGTCAGGTTGGTAGTGATCACGCTAACCTGGGCACAGCCCTCCGGGACACTGTAACCCCCTGTCTCCCCTCTAGTGGCCTGAACACTGTACAATAATCACCTTCACAATACCCCTGGTTCACCACACTTATACCCACACTGTTTGCACTCACCACCAGGGTGGGTTCCTCTGGCTTGACCCTGGGGACCCCCTGTAAAGCAAGATTAGGCACAGCAAATAGCAACAGAACAGTACTGTGATCACAAACTGGAACCACAATCAGATTAAATGCAGAAAAAATTAGATCTGATTTATTCAGGGAGCTTGAACAAGGGACGGGCAAAATCAGGTTAATTAGCTTAAGAGTTATATCAATCAGGCAGTTATGCATGCACTTTAAGTTTCCCCACACAGTCACACCTCTGGGTACCTAGGTGGAGAAGGGATGAGCTAGCCAGGACCGTTGCCCAGGGTAGGCCAGCATCACAGCTGGTTGGGGCCCTGTGATGGAAAAAACAACATGCGCAATACACACTATTTGTAATCCGGAGCTGGATGGCTCAGTTCATGAAGACAAAGAAACAACCAGGCAATCAGATGACACAGATTAAGCCATTGTTGCAGGGAGCTACCCTGATATTTTCTCACAATATCCAAGACTGGATACAGGCTGGACTGAGGTAGAGACAGCAGGTGGTTGATCTGGAGAGCCAGGAGAAGCAGGGCCCATGTGATTCGCAGAGGCATCATTCCTGTTCAAGCATGGAGCAGGGGGCTGATGCCTGGGCAGGTCTCTCGTTGATGGCTTTTCTCTGTGCAGTAGGGTAGTCTGGCAGGGCCCTCGTGGCAAGGCCCAGCCACATGGAAATAACCGCAGATTCAGTCCATTTGGGCTGGATACAGCTTCCAGCAAGCAGAACACAGTTCACACAGTGGGGGACCAAATCACGACCCACTTGCAGCTCACAGCACATTTACATGTAAGGGAATTCTACTGTAACAGGCAAAGCACTCCCCGGTCACAATTGCAAAGTCTCTGCTCACACTGGGAGATTGGGGGTAGCTGGAACTCCTGACAGGCCGATCGCATTCAGCAAAATCTTCGGTCTTCTTCAGGTTGAGCCTGGTCCCACTTCAGTAGCTTACTTTAATCGCACAACTCGGATTCAGTCTGAAAACTGTTATCTTCTCCCTCTTCAGAGCAGAAGACAGACATGCAGGCCAGAAATCAGGCCTTTCCAGAGTTCTTCTGCGTGAACTACTACACAGATGACTGCTCAAACTGTATCGAGCTGTTGCTCTCTCAGATTCCAACATAGATCTGCCTTAAACAGCAGGCAGCTTGGGGATTCCCCTCAGATCCAAAGGTTTGGTTGGCTGATTCGGTTGTCAGTCAAAGCAAGAGCTCCCCCTTCAGTTCCAAAAAGGCGCCAACAGTCCAAAACTACAATTCCCAACTTGTGCTCCACACAGCCCCTTCAAGCAGGCTCCATTTTAGAGTCCCCGAGTACTGATTGGCCCAATTTGGCAGTTCAGGGCCAAAATGGTGGAGATAATCAGAACAGTCCTCACTGCAAAGAAGGCAGGTTAGACAAACTACATTATCATTATCACTCTAAATGTTTTTTAGCAAATAATTACATCTTTCAACAGAGCTCCCTCTGCACAATTAGCAATGGCAGAAACGGAGCGAATATTGGGCAGCCCGGACGGGACTCGAGCATGATAACACTCAGCCCCCCTTCCAGATTAATTATTACTGCAACTAATCAGCCCTTAAAGTGACAGTACATAGAGGCTACACAGGCACTCTCTGGCAATACATTTAAACTGCTAAGCTGCAGGACCCTAGCCTGGCAGTGAGCATTTAGGCAAGCTCTAGGAAGACTTTTGGGAACCCCCATTTGTAGGGGGGTTACACCAGAATATAGCAAACGAAGATTTGCACAGTCTTAAACAGAACTGAAGTTAAAACTAAAAGTGTTGTGTATGTTAATCACGGAGCAATTCAAGCCACCCAATATTTTAGTGTTAATTGGAAATCTCAGGGAAAATATTGGAGGAGATGGGAACAAAGGCTGCAGCTTTACATGACAGCAACTGGTGTCAGTGAGAAATCTGAAAAATTGGAAATAGCTATTCTGTTACACACTATTGGTGCTGAAGGATTAGAATTATACAACACAATGAACATAATATATGCAGATTCTCAAGCACCCACAATGGCTGAAGTGCTTGAAGCATTTAGAAAGTACTGCAATCCAAGGAAAATACTGTGTTTGAAAGACATCAGTTCTGGGCACACCCCATGCAAGAGTCCACTGGTATAAACTGATTTCTAACCGAGTTGAAACAAAAAGCAAGGAACTGTGAATTTGGTGACACAGAAGACCTGATGCTAAGATATAAAATTGTGTTTAGTGTAACCAATGATGCTCTTAAAGAGACACTTCTAGCTGATCCTGATTTAACAATTAGAAGAAGCAGTAAACATTTGCAGAGTGAAAGAGATCACAAAGGCCCAGGTGCAAGCAATGGCAGAAAGCACCCAGGAGAGGTCAGTACGAACTCTCATACAGCACAGTGTTAAAAAGAACAGCAAGAGATGGAATAAAATTAGCATACAGACAAGGGTGCCGGAAGATAGTAAAAGCTGAGGGGGCTGAGAATCAAAAGGGCACTTATGAGGGTACAAAGGGCACTTTTTCTATACTAGTTTTTGCCATTCAGAAATAAAAAGTGGTGTTGCTACCCACCCTTTCACCCCCCCCGGGTTCCGGTGCCTAAGCATACAGAAGGTTTCCAGTACAAGTGAACTGAAATGTAAACAGTGTGGAAAGGTACAGCAGCCAAAACAGTGTCCCGCATATGGTGCCATATGTCACAAGTGTAGAGGTAAAAATCACTATTCCAAGGTTTGTAGGACCAAAAACCCAGAAGCCAGTACCAGTAAAAAGAAATCCAGAGAGACAGACACATTATTTGTTGGAGTAATACACAAAATGAACTCCAGCAAAGCAGAAGAAGAACTGGATGAAGCCTGGTATACAGATGTTAATACTGAGAAAACTGTTGTTAAATTTAAACTTGACACAGGCGCAGAGGCAAACGTAATTCCAATTGAAATGGTAAACAAGTTACCAAGTCCTGTAAAGATAAGGTCTACCAACACATTGCTAGTAGCTTATGGGGGAACAAGAATTGTACCTCAAGACTGTGCCACATTGCAAGCAGATATGCAAAACAAGAAAACTAGTCTGCTGTTCTTCATTACAAATGAAAACACTGCACCTTTGCTTGGATGGAGAGCATGTGTTGAACTGGACTTGATATGCAGAATTAGTTCTGTGCACGTGCAATCTCCAGCAACAACAGAAGCATTAATTGTACATAATCCTACAGTATTTGAAGGCCTAGGTCATTTCCCAGGAGCACATCATATTCACGTGGACACTACAGTCACTTCGGTAATACATGGCTGTAGAAAAATTCCCTATGCAGTCACGGACAAATTGAAAGACACCTTACAGTAGCTACAAGAGTCAGGTGTTATAAGTCCAGTGCAGGTGCCCACGGCCTGGGTAAACAGTCTTGTAATCACAGAAAAAAGAAATGGAACCCTAAGAGTTTGCCTGGATCCAAGAGACCTCAATAAGGCAGTGAAAAGACAACATTCTTCCATTCTGACCCCTGTGGATGTACAACGCAAGCTGGCTGGAGAGCAGATATTCACCATACTCAATGAAAAGAATGGTTACTGGCAGGTAATCCTAGATGAAGAGTCTTCACTGCTGTGTACTTTTAATACCTCATGGGGGCACTACAAGTTTAACAGACTACCATTTGGGATAAAATCTGCAAGTGAGGTATTTCAGCAGAAAAATGCAGGAGCTTTTTGTGACATTGATGGTATCCACATCATAGCAGATGACATGATCACAGCTGCATGCACAAAAGAAGAGTATGATCAAATATTGCGTCAAGCATTGGAGAGAGTGCAAAAGATTAATGTCAAATTCAACAAAGACAAAATACAATACATGCTGAATCAAGTTAAATACATGGGCCATGTCATTACTTCAGAGGGTGTAAAGCCAGATGAAGGGAAAGTAACAGCAATAAACAACATGAAGCCACCAGAGGACATGAAAGGACTAATGCATCTACTGGGCAAGACCAGGTACCTAGCCCAGTATATACCAAATGAAGCACCTTTGACTGCACCACTGAGAGTGCTTCTTAAAAGACATAGTGTGGCAGTGGGGACTGGAGCATGAAAAGGCTCTGAAAGATTTAAAGGCAGCCCTGACAAAAGCACCAGTCCTTAGTTTTTATGATCCTGCAAAGCCACTAGAAATACAAGCAGATGCATCAAAAGATGGTCTAGAAGCATGTCTGATGCAAGCAGGACAATCTATTGCATACACATCCAGTGCACTGTCCTGTGCAGAACAAAAGTATGCACACATTGAAAAGGAATTGTTAGCTATAGTGTTTGCTACAAAGAAGTTCCATCAGTATGTGTACGGAGTCACAGTAAAAGTTCAATCAGATCACAAACCTCTAGAAACTATTCTTTCAAGGCCATTGGGGCAAGTTCCTGCCAGACTACAGAGAATGTTGCTGCAACTACAAAGGTATGATTTGATTGTGTCATATACTCCAGGAAGACTTATGCGCATAGCTGACGTGCTTTCAAGGGCAGTTGAAAGTGATAATTCTGACAAAATTGAAGAAATATTTGATGAAAAAGTTATATAAGCAATGGAGATGACAGGAACTTTAAGCCCAGAACTGCTAGATGTACTTACTGAGGAAACCCAGAAAGAAGAAACACTGAAAGCTGCAATAGAGATGCACAAGAAGGGATGGCTACAGAGAAGAAAACAGGTGGCACCTACTTTATAAGTATTTCGGCCAATATGACAGTCACTGGCAGTAGAGAATGGACTGCTCATGTCTGGGAATAGAGTAGTGATACCACAAGGTGCCAGAGCAGAGATGCTAAAAAGATTACATCATGCTCACCAAGGGATCCAAAGATCAAAAGCTAAAGCCAGAATGGTCATGTACTGGCCATGAATGTCTAAAGACATAGAACAAATGGTCAAATGTTGCAAAGCGTGTCAAGAAAATCTTCCAAGCAATCAAAAAGAGACATTGTGGTTCTGCTAGATTCCCTGAATTACCCTGGTACAAGCTAGCAGCAGACATTTTTGATTTTAAAGGGAGATCCTTTTTGCTGGTTTCAGATTATTTTTCAAAGTATCCAGAAGTACTGAGAGTACAAGATAAAACATCTAGCACAATAACTGCCAGACTCAAGTCAGTATTCTCAAGGCATGGGATACTGAAAGAAATGGTCACAGACAACATTCCTTTTTCTAGTAAAGAAATACACTCTTTTGCAACACAGTTGGGAATACAGTTGATCCATTCCAGTCCAGGATACCCACAGTTGAATAGTCAGGCTGAGAGAATGATTAAAATTATAAAATGGATCTTTAAGAAGACGTCCCACACTGGAACTGACCCACATTTAGCACTCTTGAGCCTATGGGAACACTCCCATTTCAGGTACTCAATACTCACCTTCTCAGCTACTAATGGGCAGAGTGTTAAGAAGCACCTTACCAGAAACAAGACAGGTACTTCAACCACATGTCCCTCAAGGAGCCCATCGCAAACTTAAACTACTACAAAAGAAGCAGAGGGAGTATTACAACTGCAGTGCCAAAGACGTAACCATACTACTGTACATCCAGGAGACAGAGTATGTATGGAGACAGTTCAAGGATGGCAGCCAGTGACAGTTGAGGACACCAGACCTGAACCCAGATCATACACCATTGTTACACCCAGTGATGCACATTTTCACAGGAACAGACATCACCTGAGACACGACAGGACTGTTACAACAGCTGTTGAAGCAGCAAATGGTTAACAGGTGATAGAGACTGGTGACACTTCAGAACAGGGTGTGGAAGTGGCTGAGATGGAACCTATTCAGCTTCCAGAATCAGTAGAAGGCCAAGGCAAAGAACTAAGTTTGCTACCAGAGTCTCCTACAGGTGTATAAAGGCTCACTCAAAGAGGAAGGAGAGTGAAGACACCTGTCAAGTATAATGACTATGCTTTAGGTTAGTGGTATACACCTGAATTCATCAAGGGTAAGTGTTGGAAACGTTCCTTTGGACATTTTGAAAGATTCAATATAGGAGTTAAAGAGACTCTAAAGTGGACATTTGAAATGTTTGAATTGTTTGTGGGCAATTCAGTTAAAAAAGGGGGATGTAATATATGCTGTTGTCTCTTTAAGACTAAGATTCCAGTATGTCTGCTGAGCTTACTCTATTTATTTATTTATTGAATAGAATCAGAATTACAGTCCTCTGAGTCATAAACTCTTTTGCAAAGGCTCCACGTCAAGCAAAAGTAAAAAGTACAAAGAAAACACAGATCATAAAGATACACATTCAATAATAATGAAATAATGATACACATTCAATAATAATGAGATAATACAAGGTCATACAATCCTGACTTAAGCATAGCTTGCGGGTTATATCAGCTGGGAGTATAAGAAGGTCCCGGGTCAGAGATTAGACAGGATACAGTTTCATAGGATCTTGAGGGACCCAGAGTCGTAGAATCTAGCCAGGGGGATTGAGAATGAGGGGGGACATAGATTAGGCTCCTGGGTAGAATAAGTCCCAGTATGTGGTTCAGAGAGGGTGGGACGAATGTGTGCGGGGGTTTAATCACAGTCATAGGTTGTTGAGTCTAGGAGTAGGGTTTTGAGACCAGATTTAAATTGGTTGAGACTTTGGACCAAGGAGATGGAGGATGGGAGGCTGTTTAGCCACAGTGGGGCACGCTAGTGGAAGGATCTTTGTCCAAGAGATGTTCTACAGTGTGGGACTAGAAGAGTGGGGTTAGTTGAGTGCCTTTGTGTCCTCCTATGGAGGGGCTGTGCGAATAAGCGGGTGGAGGCTGATTGGGGCTTGCTTAAGTTGTATCTTTTTGGCTAAGAGGCAGGTATAGTACTTAAGCCTACCTTGGAAATTTAGCCAGTCAGTAAGTTTATAAAGCTCACATGTGTGAGTAACCTGTCACATCCCGTGACTAGTCGGCAAGCTTTATTGAGGGTGAGGTTGATGCTGCATAGGGCAGTTTGGTCAGCTGACCTGTAAATAATTATTCCGTAGTCCACCAAGGACAGGATAGATGAGGACACAGCGAGATGCATGGCCTGGGGGGGGTAGGCAGTTCTTATGCCTGTAAAGGATCCCCAATCTAGTGTTAATAGAGGAGGAGACATTATGTATGTGAGAGTGGTAGGAGAGGGAGGTGTCTAAGGTGACTCCAAGGTATTTGAAGCATGAGACCTGCTCCAGAGTTGAGCCATGGGTGTCCATAACAACTAGAGGAGTGTGACAATGGGGGCTTTGGTAGTGGGCAAAGATCATGGACTTGGTTTTTTTGTAGGTTTTTTTTTTTTTGTCTTTGACTGGGTCAGTTCCACTAGGCACAAGTGCCTGTTTTCAGGGATGACCTGGGAGCACTGGGCCGTCAAGTGACTTGCCCAGAGTCACACAGTATGCAAGTGGAGGTTGTGAGAATCAAACACAGGTCTGGGCCGCTGGATATACCAAGCTCGCTCACACCTCGTTCCTCTAACCTCTAGGCTATTTTGTAGTTGATTATAAGATGATGTTCAGAAAACCAAGCTTCTAGCTCCCTAAAGAAGCCCTGCAGAGCAGTTTGAAGAGAATTTGGATGAGGGTGTTTCCAAAAGACTACCGCATTGTTGACATACAGCAGCGTCTGACCGCTGCAGGCTTTTAGGAGGGAGTTCAGGAAGAGGGTGAAGAGTAAGGGGCCGAGTATTGACCCTTGTGGGACACCAGTTAGAACCAGTTTGCTAGTTGAGATAGTTGTATTTATTTTGACTTGTTGTGTCCAACCTGAGAGATAATCTTTGAACCAGGCAGTGACCTCTGAGGCAAAATTAAGGGCTGGGAGGGTGTGGAGCAGTAGCTCGTGGCTGACGGTATCAAACACCTTAGTCAGATCCACGTAGAGAGCCCCGGCCAAGGAGCCTTGTTCTAGTTCCTCATGAATAAAAGTAGTGAGTTCAATGAGGGTGGTGGAGGTGCTGTGGCCGCTCTGGAAACTGTGTTGCTCGTGGCAGAGCAGGTCATGTTTGGATACGTAGTCAGTTAGTTGATCAGATACTATTTTTTTGAGGGCCTTAGAGAGGGGTGGCAGGATAGATATAGGTCTATAATTGCCTGTAGAGGTGGGGTCGCCATTCTTCAGGATGGGGTTATTATTGCTCTTTTCCAAGCTGTGGGAAATTGGCTAAAGCATAAGGACAGGTTGATGATATTGGTGAGATGAGGTAGTATCACGTCCAGAGTAAGCCGAATGAGTTTGTGGTCCAGGAAGTCACTGCTATAAAAAGAGTTTGCTAGAGCTTTGGTGAGAGAGCGTTTTGCCTCATTACAAGAGATGACTCTTAGCCTGAAGGGGGTAGTGACATGTTGGAGATGGCTGATGTTTCGGTGGGGGGGGAAGGGTGAATGGTAGGGTCAAAGAAGTTAGATGGGAGAATATGAAAGAGATCGGAGAAGGAGGTATTGAGGGCATCTGAGATAGCAATAGGGTCCTGGGTGATAACCCCGTCAACTATAAGCTGGACTGGGGTAGGGGAAACAGTTTTCCCACAGAGTTCCTTAATATTGCCCCAGACATTTTTCCCTGAGCCCCACCACCATCTTTATTCACTGTTTGGTGCCCATTGTGGAGCCCATGATTGACTGAATGGCCCCCCCTCGGCTCCCAAATGCTCACAAACCTGACTCTGCCACTGATCCCACTATGTTTGCCTATGTTTCGACTGTCTCTTGGATGAAAAGGAAACCTGACCAGTATTTTGCAAACCATGTTAAAACATGACAGCCAAAATATTTGAAGATCTTGGATTGGACCTACTACGTATTTGCTCCAGAAGCAAATGAATGCCTGGGGTAAACCAGTGGTACTATGGAATATGCCTGAGCACTCTGCGAGGGTGAAGGCATGCTCTGATTTGCCTGTCAGGCACTATCCTGATTGTGCCCACAAACCCAGCCACTTATTGACAATTGGAGGTATCTGGCCAGTTGGGTGCTATGGGGCCTTCAGGAGCAATCTGTCTGTCAGAGCCCACTAAACGCAACTGTACCTCTGGAGAAATCATCCAAATTTGTACCTTAGTATGCAAATGATCCCATAGCACTAGCAAGGCGTTATGGGGTCATTTTCCTCCCATTAGGGCTTCATTACAAGCGTAGAGCAAACAGAGTTTTCAGCACCCCCCTGTGTCATTCAGGGCTGCTGAAAGCCCATTCCTGGGGGGTCCAGTGGTCCCCACCTGCCCTCTGATCACTTGGCCAGTATAAAGATAGACTTTCTGTGGTGCCCAGTGGTTCCCCTGCCCACCAATCTCCTCATCAGTATACAGATAGACTGTCCCTGGTGTCCAGTGGTTCCCCTGTCCCCAATCACCCTGTTGGTATGAAGATAGATATTCCCTGGTGCCCAGTGGTTCCCCTGCCCCCAATCACCCTGTTGGTATGATGATAGATATTCCCTGGTGCCCAGTGGTTCCCCTGCCCCCAATCACCCTGTTGGTATGATGATAGATATTCCCTGGTGCCCAGTGGTTCCCCTGCCCCCAATCACCCTGTTGGTATGATGATAGATATTCCCTGGTGCCCAGTGGTTCCCCTGCCCCCAATCACCCTGTTGGTATGATGATAGATATTCCCTGGTGCCCAGTGGTTCCCCTGCCCCCAATCACCCTGTTGGTATGATGATAGATATTCCTGGTGCCCAGTGGTTCCCTGCCCCAATCACCCTGTTGGTATGATGATAGATATTCCCTGGTGCCCAGTGGTTCCTGCCCCAATCACCCTGTTGGTATGATGATAGATATTCCTGGTGCCCAGTGGTTCCCTGCCCCCAATCACCCTGTTGGTATGATGATAGATATTCCTGGTGCCCAGTGGTTCCTGTCCCCAATCACCCTGTTGGTATGATGATAGATATTCCCTGGTGCCCAGTGGTTCCCCTGCCCCCAATCACCCTGTTGGTATGATGATAGATATTCCCTGGTGCCCAGTGGTTCCCCTGTCCCCAATCACCCTGTTGGTATGAAGATAGATATTCCCTGGTGCCCAGTGGTTCCCCTGCCCCCAATCACCCTGTTGGTATGATGATAGATATTCCCTGGTGCCCAGTGGTTCCCCTGCCCCCAATCACCCTGTTGGTATGATGATAGATATTCCCTGGTGCCCAGTGGTTCCCCTGCCCCCAATCACCCTGTTGGTATGATGATAGATATTCCCTGGTGCCCAGTGGTTCCCCTGCCCCCAATCACCCTGTTGGTATGATGATAGATATGCCCTGGTGCCCAGTGGTTCCCCTGCCCCCAATCACCCTGTTGGTATGATGATAGATATTCCCTGGTGCCCAGTGGTTCCCCTGCCCCCAATCACCCTGTTGGTATGATTATAGATATTCCCTGGTGTCCAGTGGTCCTTCCCACCCTGATCACCCACCAGCATGATGGTAGATACTCTCTCATGTCCAGTGGTCCCCCCCACCCCAATCTTCCCTTCAGCATGGAAACATATTTGCCCTGGTGTCCAGTAGTTTCCCCTTCCTTCCCCCTTCCCATAGGAAAGACACCTCTCCACCTTGACCTGTCTGCCTGTCTAAAAACACTGCCAATCCCCTGACAACCAACCCCGGACTGTGACCAGCATACTGTAGTCCCTCCGCTCACCTCTGTGGCTGGCCACTGACTGAATAACAGTGCACAATCACAAGCCTACTATGGGAACAGCAGTAGGTTTAAAAAAAAAAGGAAAACTACATTTGGTGAACACTGAGTCTGATCTGTTCATCACTTTAGATTTCCTTTGGGTTTCTTTTCTTAAAAAAAAGTTTATTTTTTTAATTACTAGTGCAGATGTCCAAAATTCTGAGGAGGTACATTTTCAATTAAAGCATGCACATGTCCTTATGTGCTATAATCTGTTCTCACCTGTCTTCTTTTTGTTAAACATTAATAGCTTCTCAAATCTTTTTTTCATGGACAGTAAATCTGACAGTAGTCTGCCTGGTACCTGCCAGTGAGAAGCATATGAATCGACCCCAATCTCAGGAGGGAGGGGGCCACTTAACTCTTATGGAGGTTATCAGTACATTTGGAAGTAAGTCATAAACGAGGCCGGGTTTAATTTAAAGATCAATCAGAAGGCAGGCGGGATGGATTTCCTGGCAACAATGGATCCAATTTCAAGGTTATCTCCCTGCAAATTATTCAGGGACCCTGAGCCTCTGGTTATAAAACTCAACAAACTCTCCAGATGCTTTTTATACTGTTTTTTTTTCTCTTTTTCCTTTGTCTTTTTCAGAAAAAGACCTTCTGGTGCAGCTAAGCTGATATTTCTATTTATTGTTTAAAATTATTACTGTTCCTTCTCATTTGCTTTTTCTGCCCTCAGAACTTTGGTCCTGGCTCATTCTGTTGGTGGGGAGACAACGTTTTTCTTTAATTATCATTTTGTCCGTTTTCCCATTTTGTCCCCCTCCCCCCCAATGTTGGTGCCTCCCTGGCTGCATTATTTCTTCTGTCCAGCAGGGGGAGCAGTCACCTTCATAGCAGATTGATAATGCCATTCCTTGATCGATCAGCAGAGGGGGTGCATTAATACTGGGTGGCTCACACTCTTCCTCCCAAGAAGCTAAGTGTCTCACCCACATGATGCACCAAGGTCCTCTGCTAGCTCCAGAATACACTACTATTACACCACTGGGCCATCCAAAGCATGAAACTCTCTCTGGATCTGGGGTTCTACTTCTATGTTGGCCATTAGTAATTGTGAAGGAATTAAGGAAGGAAGGGACGGAAAGGAATTTGACTTTGTATAGCTCCAGGTTGCATACAGACTATACAGATCCAGTGGGGAGTGCACCTCCTGTGGTGCAGAACTTGGTCCTTTCAGGGGTTTAGCTGGCCCCACAGATCAATCAACGATACAGGAAGCGAAAGCACACCTACCCAGGATCATTGTGTCAGATAGAATGAAAAATCCAACTGCAGGAGATGCAGTGATAATGTTTTGTCAAAATATAAATCCATACATATGACACAACTGGAGACATGATGCAGTGGAGGACAGGAGGCCCACCACAGTCCAGGTGCCCCACACCTGCATACTGTATCCCACAGTGCTTACAATACAGAAGAGGGAGAGGATATTGTTGCCATTGGGCATACATGGATATTAAAACAGCACAGCTATAAGACTAGAGAAAGATCACAGAGGGGTTAAGTGACTTGCTTAAGGTCACACTGTGAGCAAGTGGCTGCAGTGGGATTCAAACCAGTGATGTCCTGTTTCATAGTTCAGTGGTCTATCAAATAAGGATGTGCTGAGCAACACAGATATGTAACAACACAAATATGTAACACAACACAGTAACACAGTCATTTAAGGTCAGACGTGACCCTAGGTGCATCATGTCTGCCCACCTCCCCCTGTTTATAAGCAGGAAGGAATAAGTGTATTGTGCAAGCATGAAATAATTTAAAAGGGGTCCCTACACACTGTACTACCCAGGGTATCCAAGGATTTCCTTGGTAAACAGACCTTTGTTCTGGCTTATTTTAAAGACCAACATTGTTTTCATGTCCATTGTCTCTACTAGCAGACTGGTCCATAGGTTCACCACCCTTTGTGAGAAGGAGTGCTTCCTAACATTCCTACTGAATTTACCACCTCTGAGCTTCAGTGTGTGTGTGTGTTTTTGGGTTTGCTTTTTTTATTAATTCTTTGGTAACCAGGTAAGGCCCACTAGGCACAAGCACCCATTTTCAGGGGTAACTCAGGACCACTGGGGAGATTAAGTGACTTGCTCTGAGTCGCACAGTATGCAAGTGGAGGTTGTGGGACTCAAACTCAAGTCTACTGGATGTACCAAGCTCATTTACAGCTTGTAACTCTAACCTCTAGACTATACTGAGAGCATGTCCCCTTATCCTGCTGCAGGAAACCAGATCTAACATCTCTGCTTGTTCAATCTTGTCAGTACCATTGAGTATGCAGGAAACGGAGACCTTGTACCATCTCAGCTTCATTTTCCCCAGGGTGAACGTGTTAAGGTCCTCTAGCTTTCCTCATAACTTTTGTCTTCCAAACAACTGATTATTTTTGGTGACCCTGCATTGCACCCTTTTGGTTGTCTCATTGTTTGTATAGCACTAGAAAGTACAGAATAGCATGCAGTACTACAGACGGGGTCTCACCAGGGGCTTGTAAAGTGGCAGGATGACTTTCCCTACCCTGCAGATCGTCCCTTTTAAATACACACCAGTGTCCTGCTGGCCCTTATGACAGCAGTTGCATTCTGCTGGTTATGCTTCATCCACTTTCTATTTTTGTTTTTGTAATTTTTATTTATTGAATTTGTAAGCAAAACTTACAATCTTCCATTGAGGGATGCCATCAGTACAGTTGCCAAATAATACAGTTCTCTAACAAAGGAGAATTACTAAGACACCCTCACCTGAGTTACGACATTGGAAGGCATACCAAGTAGTTAAAACATAACAATTGCTCAAATGCATGCAGCCAGAGGAAAGTTAAGGGGAATCGAGAAATGGCTGGTAATCCACTGTACCCTTATCATCAACATGTCTATTCAGTCTAAAGAGTCCCCCAATACATATACAAGCAAAAACTAGCCCCCAACTCCCTGGACCAATACTTTGGCTAAATCTAGCAGAAACAAAAGAAAAAACTTCAGTAGAAAAACTGTCCTGGCTTTTAAACAATGGCAGGCTGACTGGGTATAATAAGGCACATGGGAAAAATATGGTTGAGTGTCCTACGAAGTCCAGTAAGCCAGTATACATTGTATAAATACAAACCTGTGTCTAAGAGAAGACCAGCCATTCATTAACATTGCATTAGGTAAACTTTACAGAGCACTCTGCACGGTGGAAAAGGAAAAAAAACCTCCATAGGTGCAACACCCAGACCATTATTATAAGAGCGGGCAGCTTGAAACACAGGCGAGTGGGTAGTGAGTTATGGAACAACACTGAGACATAGGTCAAAAACACCACGAGGTGATAGGCACTCTGCTCAGTCAATCAATCAATCGATCAAAATCTTTATTTTGCCAGGCAGAACATCATTGAGACAAGCTCATTTATAAGATGGACCTGGGGCAAAACAATTGCCAACAGGGTTAAGACATCACAGGTTGAGTGAATGTACATAACAACTACATATCAATAATAACAACATAATGACATATAACCATCACATGTGACAAGATACTTGTACCAGAACATAGCAATAGGTTCAACAGGAGGTAGTGCCATTTAAATACAATTGCATGGATGCTCAGAGTGGAGAGGGCAAATTCTGCCATTCTAACATCACAGTAACACTCAAATTGAGCTGCAATACACCCCCTCACAAGTTTAACTTTTATACAAAGCCAAATGTGACCCCGTGTCCATGTTACCATAGTGCACTTGCCTCAATGAACCAAACAGGCATACACAGTACTAACAGAAGGGCGGTATAAACAAAGAAAGTCCCCATTTTAGCTCACATCTTA
Organism: Neoceratodus forsteri; assembly: GCA_016271365.2. Classification (NCBI taxonomy): domain Eukaryota; kingdom Metazoa; phylum Chordata; order Ceratodontiformes; family Ceratodontidae; genus Neoceratodus; species Neoceratodus forsteri. The sequence goes on along the minus strand of CM028130.1, from coordinate 956,309,556 downwards.
ATGTCCAGAGTGCCAAAAAAGCTTTCACATACTGTATACATATATCAGTCATTGTCTGATGAGTCTTCTCCCTCTGCAAACAAGTTTTTTAGCCTCCTTAGGATCCAAAAACAAATACTAGTGACCATTCCAAACAAGTCAGAGTTTAGCTGATATTACAATTGATGCTGGATAAGAAATTGATGTAACCAGCTTCTGACCCTACCAAAAGCTTTGCGCCACTGGCAAGTGCTATTTGAGAGGTCAGGAAATATTTGCAAAGTATCCTTGCCATGTTTCAGGGATCCTCTACGTTGAGCCATTCTAAGAGTTCTATCCCTGTTTCCCGTGCCAGTACAAACAATCATAAATGTCCTGGAGTTAGATGAGCCGGCCACTACCTAAAGATGGGGGGATCAGTCTCTGAAAGCCCCTAATTAGCAGGCAGCAAAGTACGGGCAAAGGACAGAGAATCTTCACCCTCTGATGATTTAAAAAGTCCCACTTTCCTAATATTTTTCTCCTGAAGTTGGTTCTTATCATTCTCCAAATGCTGCTTCAGCAAGGTATTTTCGTTAATGAAGTGGATTGTCACATCAACTATTCTGAGGATTGAAACCTCCGACCTCTGTACTGATTGCTAACAAGTGTCCATACAAGTCTCTAGGGTAGAAACCCAAGGTGTTATGGCATCAAATTTTTGGTCCAGATCCTGGACTGTCTTGACTAGTTGGTGACATGTTTCTTGTATCATAGTCAGAGTAACTTCCCCAGGTGGTGGCCCAGTGGAGTCCACAGCTTCATCCTGTTGTATAGTTCGAGCTTCACGTGCCTGCCCTCTGGGTGTAAAAAGTCTGAAGCTGAAATATTAGTTCCCTGAGACTTGCCCATTTTGTAAAGTTCTCACAGACAAGATATTCCATCTAATAGAGCAGATGTGAAACCAGGTAACAAGATTTATAGGAATTTTAAACAATTTGGACAAGGAGCTTGAGAATGCTGCTGCTTCCTCATTGGCCGCTGAGCAGTGCCCCCCTCTTCATTTACATTCTAGTATGATCTCAGGTCCTTCTCCTCCTCCTCCACTGCAGTAAGATGAGCCACACACAGTGTAATGGTCCTACCTACTCCTGTTTTCCCTCCACAACTGTAGCACCTTTCCTTTGGCTGCATTGTATCTGAGTCTCCAACAGGATGACCAATTGCCCAGCCTATTTAGGTCCACCTGAAGTTTGACTCCCCCCTCAAGGGAGTCCACCACTCTTACCAGCTTAGGGTCATTGGCACAAGAAGTACACTATTAGATTATTGTCACTATTGTGTGTAGGAACCAAGAAGGCCACAGCCCAATAACAGCTCCTATGATCCTAGAGAGTATCTTAACTTTTCTCCCTCCATTATATACGTATCCAGTTTCTTTTAAAAATGTCCTCGTTCTTACTGATTACTATGTCTTCTGGGAGGTTATTCCAGAAGTTCAAAACCCTCTGTGTGAAAAAAAATACTTCCTCCTGTCTGTTTTAAATCTTTCACTATTTACTTGTAGTTCACGTTCCCTACTTTTTGAATTAGTGTCTTTAAGATAAATATCCAAATTATCGCTAAGACTATGATCATTCATTATTTCGAAAAATAATAACAGATCCCCTCTTTTTCTATGATGCTTCAATATATATAACTTCAGTTTCTTAGTTCTGTTCTCATATGGTTTGCTGTTTGTTTCCTCAATAATTTTTGCAATTTTATGCTGTATGCTCTCTATTCTGATAATGTCTGACTTTCTATAAAGGTTCCAGAGTTGACTGCAATAATCAAGATGAGGTCTTGCAAAAGATCTATATAATGGCATCAGGACATCTGCTCTTCGGCTTTTTATATTTCTTTTTATGGCCCCCAAAATTCTGTTTGCCTTGGACACCACATTGACACACTGTTCTTTAAAATTTAAGTCTTTATCAATGAGAACTCCTAAGTTTCTTTCAGTGTAGGTTGACTTTAATATAGTGTTGCTGAGTATGTACTGATATGGAATGTTACTTTTGCCTAGGTGCAGAACACAGCATTCAACCCATTCTTACCGGTAGTAGTAGATTTTATTTCTTTTGGGTGCCCTTTCCCGAAGGCTCAGAGCACCCTTACAAACCCCAAAGGCTTGTTGAAATAAGAAAGATTCCCATTTCCTTTTAAATATCTCAAGAAAAGGTGACTCCCTCAGAGACCTCAGCAAGGAATTCCATAGAATCGGGGTGGCCACTTCAAAGGCCCGATCCCTGGAAGATTTTAACCTTGCTCTGGGGACCTCCAGGAGGGCCTGTACTGCAGATCGGAGGGAGTGACTCAGGGTGTAGGGATAGAAGCGCTCCTTCAGGTAACCTGGACCCAGCACATGCAGGGCTGTACAGGTCAACAGACCTATTTTGAAGGAGATGCATCATATGGCGTTGAAACCATTAATCATTAAGCGCTAGGTAGCACAAAACGCATTAGGATACCATCTTGTATTGCTGTAGGAGGGGGCAGTGTACATGGATGTGGATGTGGAAGCTTTGTGCATATTTAAATAAATTTTAGCTTTGATAGCACGTCATTTTGGTTTCTAGCTTCCCTGTTTGTGCATTGATAGCGTGTTTCTTCAGCTTTTGGTCTCCTTGGATGTGCAATATTTGCCTCGGTGTTCAAGAAATACTTTGGATTAACTGGTACTGGCAAAAACAACTTTTATTTCTACATGTTGGCAAGCTGAGCACAGTACCCAGGTGCAGGCCTCGATATCTGTTTATTTCATAATTATGAATGTTCTGTTTTTCTACCTTCTTATGAATTGGTGTTATTTTGGTGGTTTTCCAGTCTTTGGGTACTTCTGCTGTATTTATTGATTTTTCATACAATATCTTCAAGGGTGCACAAATGGTATCTCTACTAAGTTTTAACATCTAATTAATAATATTATCCATGCCTGGTGCACCAAACTGTTTTAATCCATCTATTTTCTGTTTTATTTCCTGTGGTGTTATAGTAAAAAGAGTTTTTTTGTTAAACATTTTTTATTGTTGACAATAAAGGCCAATCATACACACAAGGCAGAGTAAACATAGAAATAATCCACACAAAGCATACATTGGGGTTGATCAGTAATAACAGTTGACTCAACAGAATGACAATCAGTAGTGACCATACAGGATATCATTTCACATGTACTGTACCCCAGCGATTAGGTGGCCATATAAAAAAACAGTCTGTAGTGTGTCAGGTCCTCTCAACACAGGATTGCATGGATCAATATAAAGTCAAAACTACCTAAGCTAGAGCTGTAACAAAGGAAATCCAAAATATCTATTCACTCTGCCCTAGGCGTGTTGAATTCCCATGTAGTTAAAATATTAACTATTTACAACTTGGCAATCATTCTCCATGTTTAAGTATATCAAAAGGAAATATGGCAAGGGCTTAAGAAAAGGGAGAAAGGACGAAGGAAAGAAAAAAGGGAGGACTTGCAAACAAAGGGGGGGGGGAGGAACCCAACCTTTAAATGAAATGAGGGGGACTAAACCACGAAACTGGAAGAATTATTGTGACAATACTTGGACCTTAGATACGGTTGCCAACATTGGTCATAACGAGATAGGAAACCATGGGCAAAACTCGAGATCCTCTCGAACGAGGCCCCTTGGGCTAGGGCCAAAAGAAACTGATGAAATGTAGGACTATCAGGGGTTCTCCATCTCATCAGGATAAGTCTTTTGGCCAATGCCCCCACCATGGTGATCCACTGTGCCCCTGGGCTGTACTTAGGAATTTCAGAACTGCCACAGCCCAAAAGGAGTAGGTCGGGACCGGACACGATATCAGGGAACAATTGCTGACACATATACCTAATGGGTCGCCAGAACTGTTGAAGGTTCGGGCAGTCCCAGAGGACATGAAGAAGATGCTCTTGTTGCCATACATCTCCAGCAAATGTCGACTGGATAAGTCCCATCTCGATCTAGTGTTTCGCTGGTTCCCTGTACCATCTGTGATGGGTCTTGTTCATAATGAGCTCTCGCGGACCATCCTGACAAGCTGAATGGATACGTATCCACCCATCCTCCCATTGTTGTTCTGAAATCGGGGTCTGTAGCTCTTTCCCCCATTGCTGCCTAGCATTCTGGGTAGGATCCGGAGTAGAGTCCCTGAGTATGTGATATATATTACTAGCAATACTCTTGGTAAATTTAGTCCAAGAACCAATCGGGTGTTTTTTCTGTTGTGAGGAATTACTAGTGGGCAACTTTGGGAGATGAGATATCGCATCTCTTAACTGAAGGTTATCTCCAGAAATGAGAAGTCGGGAGTAAATACCTCGCACTCAGAGACTCAAAGGAATCCATAATAGTTGTCCCAGGGATTAGGAGATCATGTATTGAAGATAAGCCCTGTCTTTCCCACAATTTCCAGTGCTGAGTGGATTCCCCTATTTTCAGGGCCTGATTATCCATAAAGGCATGTATTCTATGGGGCTGGTCGTGACCCAGCATAGTCATGGCTTGTTTCCAATATTTAACTGAAAGTGATATGGGAGGAGACAAGTTCAAAGGCAGTTTCTTCTTGGCGATAAACAGACCCCACGGGAGACAGCCTGCATTAGAGTCACTTCTAACTAAGCCACTCGGGAGCCCTGTCCATTTTAGAAAACCATCTAAGAGTCTGGGCCAGCACAAAGGCCATATGGTGCCTGCTTGAACTAAGGGAGTCCCCAACCCCCAGCCTCTCCTCCAATGCTGCTGGAGTTTTAGTTTGTTATAGCGGGGTGGTGCCTCCCAAATAAAATTTCCATAAGGGTCTCCAGTTTCTGAAACCATTTCTGGGGTATAAAGAAGGAAAGTGGCCAGTAAATAAAGCATCCTAGGGCAGCCATCATTTTAATCGAATCAATTTTCCCAGCCAGTGAGAGTTTTAATGCCTTCCATCTTCCCATATCAACCCTGAGTGAGTCAATCAGGGACTTGAAATTGGCCGACAACATTTTAAGCGGATCAGGGTGCAACATAATACCCAAGTATTTGATACCCAGTGGGGACCACTTTAGCCCTAAGGCAGTAAAATCTGATCCTGAGGTTAAGGAATTTAACGGTAAAATTTCCGTTTTGGACTGGTTGAACTTTAATCCTGATATCTTAGTGAACTCATTCAGGGTTCGGAAAATTGCCTGAATCCTTAATTGAGAATGTTCAGTCGTGATGAGCAGATCATCCGCGTAGAGAAATGTCTTATAATTAACGTCCCCCACCTGGATCCCCGGGATATCTCTGGTCGACCTAAGTGCAATAGCCAGAGGTTCTATAGCTAAAACAAATAAGAGTGGAGAAAGGGGGCATCCCTGTCTCGTACCTTTTTGCAATAGGAATGGCCTAGATATGGTGCCATTAGTCAGCACCGAGGCTAAGGGTGCAGAATACAACAGCCTTATCCAGGCAATGTAGTCGGGGCCAAAACCCATGATGGACAAAGTCTGAAATAAATAGGCCCATTCAACTGAATCAAAGGCCTTTTCAAAATCGAAGGCCATAGTAACTGAAGGGGTTGGTGAAAGCTTTGCCACATGCATTAGTGACCCCAGCATTCTATGATGATCAGATCCTAAACAGCCTTTCACAAAACCCACCTGGGAGGGACCCACCAGGTCCCGCAGGAGGGGTTCCAGTTGGGCAGAGATAACCTTAGCCAATATCTTGGCATCTGCATTAATTAAGGAAATAGGACGATAGCTGCCTGGGGACAATGAGTCTTTCCCTTTTTTTGGAAGTACTGTGATAACAGCTTCTCTCATCGAGGGGGGTAATTGCCCAATCATTAAGGAGTGCTGAAAAACCCGGGCCAAATAAGGGGCCACGTTAGCACCAGGGAGTCTGTACAGATCAATAGGCAGTCCATCTCTCCCTTGGGATTTCCGGAGATTTAAGGCATGAATCGCTTGGGTAATTTCCTCGATTGTAAAAGGGGATTCTAACAATTTAGCGTCCCGACTGGAGATACTGGGGATGGGTAGTGAGGATAAGTAAGCTTGGATTTGAGCTGGGTCAGAGGGGTTTGATGAAGCATATAACTTTTCATAGAATTGAGACATAATCAAATTTATCCCTGAATTAGCACAACAGGGGATCCCAGACGAATCTGCCAATGCATATATCATCTTAGAAGCATGTTGGCGCTTAAGACAATAGGCCAATAACTTGCTGGCCTTTTTTCCCCCTTCCCAAAAAACATGGCTCATACATCTAAGATAGAGCTCCGCCTGCCGAGATAAATGGACATTGAGAGAGATTCGGTACTGGCTAACTGTGCCAACAGATCTGGGGGTTCATTATCTAGAGCTTTGTACTGAGCTTCCAAGTTATATAATTTCTTCTCCAAGGCCCTCTGAGTAGCCATCCGGTTACGCCTCCTGGCTGCTGCAAAGGCTATTATCCTACCACGAATGGTGGCTTTAGAGGCCTCCCATAAGGTTGAATCACATACCTCACCATTATCATTATCCGTCCAATATTCGGCTACAGCCTGGCCAAACCAGTTAAGAAATTTTTTATCTTCTAGCAGTAATGGGTCTAGCCGCCAGGACTGAGAGTGTTGGGAGTCTAACCCCCTCTTAAGAACTAACTCAAGTGGAGCATGATCGGAAACATAGATTGGGTGAATAGAAGCCCCCAGCACTTTCTCATATAACCCTGAGGATACAAGCCAAAGGTCTATTCTGCTGGAGGAACCGTAAGTTGGGGAAAAACAAGTATAATCATGGTCGCTTGGGTCAATGCCCTCCAGGCATCTAATAGCCAAGTTCAGACAAAAGTTTCTTCATGCTTCTTTGGCCTGTCGATGGGGTTCAGGGATTTATTGCTTCTGTCTAGGGTATGATCCAATGTTAGATTAAATCTCTAATATTATTGGGGCTCTGTTTTTATTAAAATCCAGGATGGCCTGATTAACTGTATGAAAGAATTGGGGGCAATCTTGGTTAGGGGCATATATATTGGCCAAAATCAGAGGGCCTTCAGGGGTTACGACTTCGGCAATAATCCATCTCCCTTCCTTATCCCGTATAAAGTCCTTCACCTTCCATCCCAGATTTTTGTGCAAAAGTTTAGACACTCCCCTCTTACTGGTAGGGGCCACACTATGAAGCTCTTCAGTAACCCAAGTTCGCTTTGCTTGGAGGCCTCATTAGAGGAGAGTTTAGTCTCTTGCAGGAAGACTACCGTGGAGCAAACTTTTTAGGTGGTTAAAACCTTCTTCCGTTTAATAGGTGAGTTGAGTCCCCTCACATTCCATGATATTAACTTATACTCCATTCAAACCTAGCATAATACATGTTAGCAGGAGTTTGTAATGAAAACTACTAAATGGTGGGTCCGAGCCAGCCCACCCCCTTCTTCCTCCCTTTCCAACAGACATTGACAGAGCACTCCTTGGCCCCATTAGAAAGATTGCCATAGTAATATAAACACAACAACCAAATATCAACATTAAAATCTGACAAGGATATGTATTAACATGTACTACCCCTGTTAACTGCAAACAGTTCAACCCTTCAAGAATACCCCAACCCACCCCCGCCCCACACCCCTAATTGCACTCTTTGCAACCCCAAAAAAGACCAGCATCCACTGTACGCGTCGGCTAAAAACAAAAACAAGCCCAGACACCAGTGGAGGTCGCTGGGAGGTATGTGACCCCGTGGACCCATCATAGCCAAGTAAATAGGATCTCTTAGTAACCCCTTTTAGGGAGAGACAAAAAAAAAATTCCACACATCCACTGCCAAAATGAAGTCTTCCAGCCTAGTGAAGTGGGCCAGTTATAGAAAAGAAAACAGGTCCGCTCTCATACTTGTATTAATGACTAAGATATATTTACAATGTACAGAGTCACAAAACAGGCCCTGAGCAACCCTTATTGGGCTCGGTTAGACCCAGATACCAGTCAGTACAGGCCCAGGATCCTCAGGTCTACACCTCGAGTAACCAGGAACAGCAAGGACAGCATGTAAAAACTGCTCTAGTAAGGGCCGAGGGGCCACTCTAACGGTCCTCTAATGGGAAGTCTTCATTAACTCAGTGCTTAGTGGTGATCCCTAACCACGGCAAAGTCTGATAATCCACTGGTTCGCCTAGCATTACAGAACTCAAAAAAACATGCTGTGTTGATAATCAGCCATTTGCTGTTGTTGGAACGGTATGACTATCCATATTGCCTGCAGTTAATTCCGAGGTCTGTCCAACAGCTGAGGCCTCCGAACTCTTCCTAGAAGTGTCAGCTGCCCCGTCGGCCCAACTCAGTTGTTTGACTGCTGATGATTTTGAACCGGCCGAGCTGGGAGACCTGGGAGGGAGAGGGAGGTCACGGGGGATATCCTCGGTAGGGAGATCCATCAGGACTTTGTACTGGTTATTACTCATATCTGGGGCAAAGGAGTCGTGAGAGAAATTTGGCTCTGGGCTGCAACTCCTGCTTCTACTTCTAGAGCGAAGCCGTGGGGTTTTGTCAACGTGTCCTCCTTCAATCCTGGCCCTTCTTCTGTTCTTCTTCTTACTTCCTGGGGATTTTATGGGTGGGCCGGTGGGGCCACAGTCTGTCCCCCAAGAGAGAAGTCAAAGCTGCCACCTCCTTCAGGGATACGGGCCCACAGGTGTCCATCGGGGCCGGCTTAGCAGGAGAAGGTCTTGGGCTGTAGGATGGACGCAATTTGCCCCAGTTTAGTTTAGGTGCTTGTGCAGCAATAAAGTCCTCCGCTAGCGCTGGATTATCAAATACCCGTGGTGATCCATTGATCACAATCCGTAAGGATGCGGGGTATCGCAGGCAGTATTCAAGGCCGAGTTCAGCACATGCCCTCCGAGCTGTTGTGAAGACCTTCCTCCTATTCGTGACCTCCAGTGAGTAGTCCGCAAATATCTGTATTTTGTGCCCATTCCAAGCTAACTCCTTCTTCTGTCGAGCTAAGTGTGTCACCCGATCACGATCTTGAAATCGAAGAAAACGGGCTAATATAGTTCGGGGACGCCCCGGGTGGAGGCCTCGGGGCCAGGGATCTGTGTGCCCTGTCCAGCTCCCATGGAGGGTCACCCTGACATTCCAACAGTAAGGGCAGTTCCCGTTGGAGAAAGGCTATAGTATCACTCCCTTCACAGCCTTCAGGGAACCCCACGAATCTCAAATTGTTTCGGTGGCTGCGGTTCTCCAAATCCTCCACCCGGGCCCAAAGATGCTGAATCATCTGTCCTTGCTCTTGCAGTTTAGCCCCAGATTTATGCCAGCCATCCTCTACCTCGGCTATCCTATGCTCGTGGACCATGGCCCTTTGCGATAAGTCCACAATATCCTCTGTATTTTTTCTTGTGGCCACATCCACTCCCTCCATACGGTGCAGGATTTCTGCAAACATTTGCCTGATTTCTATTAGGCTGCCTTCTGTTGCCATCGGGGAAGATGCAGTAGAGGCCTGCATACTGTGCGTAGTCAATCCGAGTCGCTGCTGCGCATTTCATAGGCCCGCCGTAAGTGAGAGGACAAGTTGGTCAAAACGCGTCTGATTTCCACCACGCCCGCCCGATTAACCGTAACCGGATAGCCACCAGTAAGTATTTATTCCGATCTTTTCAGCACAGTGCAGAAATAAACGAATTAATGCAGGATTTTAGGGGTTACTATCGGGAGCAAGCCGTTTACGCGTCCATTCCGTTCCGCTGTTGGCCATGCCCCCCGGTAAAAAGAGTTTGATTCTCTGTTGTGTTCTGACTATAAGTTGTGCTTGTTTTGGAGTATATAGAACAGAAATAATCATTAAATATATTAGCTATCTCCACAAGTTCTGAGGCAATTTTATTGTTTTCTGTGATAACCGTTAATCCCAAGTCTGATTTTCTTAGAGAATTAATATATCTGTAGAACTGTTAATGTCCCCTTTTGTTGCTAATTTTATTTCCATTTTTCTTTTTGCCTTGTTTATAGCATTTTTACAAGTTCTCGGTGTTGTGTTAAACAGTTCCCATGTCTTTGTCGTATTGCGTTGTTTGTAGTCTGCATATCTTTTATTCTTTTTATGTTTGCTTGCACGCATGTGCAAGAAACATAGTGCCATCATACAAGTTTTCCAGAGGTGTGTCAGCCTCTTCCAATTCAGTCAGTGTGTTTGCAGGCGCGGTCGCAGAGCACCAATCATTGCCCAGCTGTCTATGACAGCTGAAAATGCAGTGGCATACAGTTGAAAGGGAGAGCTCCGCTTGAGTGAGCAGAGCCTCCCTCCCACACACACACACGCCACACGCACACGTGCTCATGCACCTTCCCCTCCCCACACTGTATACAGCTGACGGGATGCCCAACTCCGTCGGCTGCACGGCCCCCAGGATCCAGGTGCCACGCTGGGAGCCCACCCCAGTGTGGCAAAATGATGTTATGGCTGACGGGGTGCCCAATCTCCTGTCAGCTCCACGGTCTCCCCCGAGAGACAGGGTGCCACGCCGAGCCCACCCCAGCGTGGCAACAGATGCCATGGGCCGACGGGGTGCCCAATCTCCGCCGGCTCCACGACACCCCCAGCTGCTTCTGCCATGCGTTGGAGCCCACCCTAGCATGGCAAACGCCCAATGCCATCTTTTTCCCAAAAACTGTAAAGAAAATACGGTCCCTCAGTCTCCCTGCCCCCACAACCCGCACCATCCACTGCACACACTGCCTCCCCACACCTCTTACCCTATACTTACCTCCGGAGTCCGCGTAATGATCTTCGTGGACCGGGAACACGCTCAGCACTTCTCAAAGCCGACCGCGAACTGAGGAAATGGCGGTAAGCTGTATAATGGGATAGATAGGGTTTTTTCAACTTTGTTGCATATCTCAGGCATTTCTTTGAATTTTTGCACCAAACTTTCAACATGGGGTTTTGAGGACCCCTCCTCATGAATTCTTGCACTGTCATGGCATTACTCGGGCCTGAAGAGTGATTTCGCAGCCACTGCACAAAATCACTTTTCTGGAATGATTAATGAAACAACACTACCAATGTTCATAAGGTGAGCTCTCAAAAAGCCTATTTTGAAAATTTGGTGGAAAAATTCCTAAAAATGACTGTTTTATGAGCGTGCGTTGCGCAGTTCCTATGCATGCTGGTAAGTTCACGGATGTTCAATATTTTCACTCCAGATTTTCAACATTGCCATTTTACCACACCTTCTTATGAGCAGTACAGCTATTATTTTTCACATCTCACCCAAAATGTGTTTCTGTCCATGTAGCGCACAATGACGCAGTCGGTGTGCAAAATCAATGTATGGGACACATTAAGAAAATCACAGTGACACTGTTCATGAGCAGAGGTCTTAAAATGGCTGTGTTGAAAATTTGGTGAAACAGTTCTAAAATGACTGTTTTACAAGCGCGCATTGCATAGTTCCTATTACCGTAAGTTTATGTAAATTTCAATATTTTACTCCAGATTTTAACATTGCCATTTTACCACACCTCCTTATGAGCAGTACAGTTGTCATTTTCATCATCTGCCCACAACATGTTTCTGCCCATGTAGCGCACAATGGCGCAGTTGGCGTGCGAAATCAATGTGTGGGACACGTTAAGAAAATCACAGTGACACTGGTCATGAGCAGAGGTGTTAAAATGGCTATGTTGAAAATTTGGTGAAAAAATTCCCCAAAATGACTGCTTTAGGAACGCACGTTGCGCAATTCCTACGCACGCTGGCAAGTTTGCGAATTTGAAATATTTGCACACCAGATTTTCAACAGTGCCATTTACCACACTTCCTTATGAGCAGTGCAGCTACCATTTTTCACATCTCGTCCAAAATGTGTTTCCGCACATGTAGCGCACAACGGTACAGTCGGTGTGCGAAAACAATGTTTGGGACAGATTAAGAAAATCACAGTGACACTGGTCATGAGCAGAGGTCTTAAAATGGCTATGTTGAAAATTGGTGACAAACTCCATAAAATGACTGTGTTACGAGTGAGCATTGCGCAGTTTCCATGCACCCTCGTAGGTTCATGAATTTGTAATATTTTCAGTCCAGATTTTCACCAGTGGCATTTTTCCACACCTCCCTGTGAACAGTATGGCTGTCATTTTCCACAACATGTTCAAAATGTGTTTTCACACTTTCAGTGCAGATACGCATGGTCGCTGTGGGAAATCATTGTTCGGGACAGATAAAGAAAATCCCACTGACACTGTTCATGATTGGAGGTCCCAAAATGCCTTTGTTAACAATCTGCTGTAAAAAAATCCCCAAACTAGTTACATTACAGGTGTGCATTGCACAGTTTCTATGCACGCTCATGACTTCACCAGTTTTTTTAAGATGTTCACAGCAGATTTTCAACATCGCCATTTTTTACACCTCCCCATGAACAGTACCACTGTCATTTTTCACATCCTGTTTGGAATGTGTTTTTGCACCTGTGGTGCCAAATGCTATAGTCGCTGTGCAAAAGCAGTTTTCAGCTAACAAACTGATATTGCCACTGTTCATGAGGTGGGGGTCACAAAAAAACCATGTTGAAAATTTGGAGTGAAAATACCAATGAATGCCTGAGGCGTTAGGGTTTCCGACCATAACGCCCCACCCTGTAGAGTATGACCGGAATCAGGGGTGTGACTTGAGATTCTTGCCTGTCATGCTCATACCGTTCCACCCCCACCCACACCCTGCAGCCAGTGAGAGGCATCAAGGTATGCCTCGGATTCTTCGGGCCCAAACTTCATCCCATTTTCCTATACCGCACCCATCTCACCATATTTCCGGATGGAATGGGGTGCGCATAAGGGTTAAAGACCCCAAGACACACCGTGACACTTGTCAGTGTCTGCAGGGTAGGGTGTGGTGAAATGGCGTGGTTGTTATGTATGACAACCCAAAGGCACACTCCAATGCCTGCCACTCTCTGCAGGGTGGTGGTGGTAGGGTTGGCTTCAGTTCATTACTTCACTACCATTCCTATTATGCAGCTCTGTAACTTCTACACTACCAGTGCCAGTGCCAGCAAGCAAACATTCGGCATTGACAAATGCTAGGTTTTATTGATTTTATGATCTTCTTATTTAGCCATTTTGGCTTGAGCCCTTTACTGTTGTATTTTTTAATCCTTTTGATATGTTTGTTACAAATATTTAAAGCATCTTTTTTTTATGATTTCCCAACATTCCTCAGTTGTATTGTCAGATAAAAGAGAGCACCAACTAATCTGTGCCAACTCTAAATGTACAGCTTCCTTGCTGGCTGTTTTGTATAAATATATTTCCATACAGCCTTTGAGTCTAGGATATGCGAGATGGATAGTAAAGTGTATGCAGCAATGGTCACTACTGCCCACTGGTTGGGATACTTCACATTCTTTAATAGAGACATCATCTGAACGTAAGGCAGTATCAAGTGTCTTATTTCCCCTCGTGGGCTTTTTAACATGTTGTATTGAGAGATGCTCGCTTCAGGTGATTAGGAAGTTTTCCCTCTGTGTTTTAGTCGCAGTTTTACTTTTCCACTCTACAGTATATCACTATAATTTAAATCCCCCATGAAGACAGTTCTACCCATGTCACAGGCGTTTGTTAATTCCTGCAATATCTCCTGATTAGTTTTGTGCTTAGTGTTTGGCGGTCTGTAACACAGCCTTATAAAGATTTCTTCAGAGGTCTTTAAGTTAAGTTGTAGCCATATTGCCTCTGTAGTACTACCGTACATTTTTGTTTTGTTTCATATTTCTGTCACTTTCATTTCATTATAGATGTAAATTGCTACTCCCCCACCTTTAGTTCCCTTCCTATGATGCCGTAGTAAATAATATCTAGGAATGTTTTTGTTCCATGTATCTTCCTCTGTCCACCGTGTTTCAGTAATTAAAACCATATCATTTGTCTTGTTAGAACTTAATATCACTTGTAACTCCTTGATTTTATTGCTCAAACTGCTTGCATTACATAAAAAACACTTTATATTATCAGCATGTTTTTTCTTCTTTCTGGTAGCAGTAGTAGTAAAACTTTTATTCATTTATATACAAAATAAATTGTATTTCTCCACTGAGCCGAGTCTCATTTTCAGTGAGATCCAAAGCCCAATTCCAGTTACTTTTACATATAAATTTCATCACATACAACAATACTAACATACAATATACATTAAAATATGCACAGATTCCAATAATATATAACAATTGCACAGTCTCAGATAACACATACATGGTACACTTGACATATTACATTCTTTCTACACTATAGGGTATTCTCATCACCCCAAGTCGATTCTGATTTATATATTCACAATACCATGCTCTTATTTTCTCTACCTGAATTTTCCAACTTGTGGATCTCAGATGTAGTGGTATTTTATTCCACAAAACTGGTGCAAAGTATGTAAAGTGATTTCTACCCACCCCTGTTCTACATTTGGGCAATAAACATGCCTAACCCTTTGCTTTCCTCTGGCCTCTTATGGGAGTTTTAACATGAATACTTTCCAGTGTATAGTCAGGGACTTTTTCCAAAATGCATTTTGTCATAAATAAAAAAGTGTGTAAATTACTTCTTTCTGACAGAGAGAACCAGTTCAGCTCCCTATACATGTCTATTCTAGAACCAGCTCAGCTCCCCATACATGTTTATTCTGTGCGTCCTTTTAGGAACCCTTAAAATGAATCTAGTTAACTTGTTGTATGTAATATCCAGTTTGTTTAACTGCATTTTTGAAGCTCCAGCGTATACTGTGTTTTCATATTCTAATACAGGTATTACCATAACATTTATAATATGCTTCCTAACCTCAGCTGATTCACAATCTCTTGTTCTATAAAGAGATCCTAGGTATTTCCCAGCCTTCTTTACAGTTGCATCAATGTGACTATCTAATTTTAAGTGTTTATCTAAGTGAGCCCCCACATATTTATAAAAATCAACTTGTTCTAAGTTAGCACCTGAGAAGGTTTCTATTTGTATAATGTTTTCATTGGGGCTCACCAGTTTTCCTCTATGAAACATCATCACCTGGGCTTTTCTGGCATTTAGAAACAGTTTGGACTTAAGAAGAAAGTCCTGTAACTGGTCAAAGGTATTTTGTAATGATGACTGAATACAAATTACTGACAGTCCCTTAGCATAAACAATAGTGTCATCAGCATAGAAGTGGTACTCCACCCTCTGCTGAGAAAGTACAAAGTCATTCATGTACAAATTATAGAGAATTGGTCTCAGTATGGATCCCTGTGGTAGACCCGAGGTGGCCATTTTCATACTGGAGGACCAATCATGAATGCTTACTTGTTGCAATCTATTCTGTTCCTTAGTTCCTTGTTTTGGGGTTTGATAGCTGTTCCTTGTGCTCTCATCTTATTTTCCACTCCCCTTTTTTAGTCAGTTTAAAGGATTACTTTCTTATTTTGGGCTCCACCATGACCCAAACCAGCTAGACCAAACTAGCCAAACATACAAACATGTCAGCAGAATAAGGTCTTTGAGTCTATCAAGGCTGCTTGTAATGTAAGGTCCCCAATGCCAGCTAATGACTCTGCCCCCCTCCAATCAATATTCCTTCCTTTCTATCACCACCCCTTGACCCAGATTTTCTCCTTTACCCTGTTCTAGCCTCTTTGAAGCCAGCCACTGTTTTGAGTGCTATTACTTCCTCAGAAATGGCAATGGCAATGGTATGGCCCAGCTGCTTCTACTTCAGTCAGCAGCGGTGCCACCACTAAACACTACCCACCCAACCTGCCCCAGCCACCTCCCACCCTATGCTAGTCTCCCTTATATAGGGGCAAAAGCAGGTGTGTAAATCAGTCAGCCTAGTTCTACACCCCTGCTGCTCTGTCACTTGGTTCACCCCATTAGTACCCCCTGCAGGAGCATTTCCTCATGGTACACTCCTATTGTTAACCCCTAAATCAGGTGAACCTATCTCTTCAGCAATCCTCATCTTTAACACTGTCTCCTCAGCAGTTCTTATCTTGTAACACACAGCATTCCACTGTTCTTGACCTGAAAACCCAAAGCTGTTAAGGTGCAATATTTTTTGGTTTAACTAAAAACACCCTACTGTTCCCTACCTATAGTGGCGCTACTTTTGTGTTAGTCCTAAATGGCTGGATTCTAACTTTTTGTTGAACTGTTTTAACAGTTCTCAGTAGCGAGCCTTGCCCAGCTCCCTACCTTTCTACTTTTTACCTAATGGGGAGCAATGTCTATTGCACCTCATTAAGTGAATTTAGCCCTACACAGCTCTACATCTTGGGGCCCCTATGCAACACTGGCTAACTATTTCAATTAATTGTACCTGCCCCTCGCTGCCTCTCCTCTGTACCTGCATTACTCTATAAAGAGTTCCTGAGAGCCCTGTGCCCCTGAGTTCCAGGCATGCATTCTCTCCTTGCTGTACTACTGGATGCATACCTATCCACCCTCCATTTTCCAGTAACAAGGGGAGCTTTGTCACTGACTACAGTGGATCTCATACTGGTAACCCTAGTGGCAGCCCCTCCATCCTATGATACCTCTTACCACTCATATCCCTTTTCAAATCTGGTGATCCCAGTGATGTTAACAACTACCAGCTTTTCTCTATCTTGCCTTCCCTCTCAAAAATTCTGGAGAAACTGGTCAGTATACAACTCAGATCCTTCCTCGAAAATTCTCAGTTGCTAACTCTGAAACAATCAGGTTTCAGACCCAGTCATAGTACTGTCTCAGCCTTGTCCAAAGTTACTAACAACTGGTTGGTGGCCATGGACAGCAAACATGTAACCAGTGCATTATTTTTGGACCTTAGTAAGGCCTTTGATACCACGGATCACCCCCTGCTGCTTGACAGCTTGAAGTCCCATGGCTTGTCGGATGCTGCGGTATCCTTGCTTGCCAATTATGTAAGAAATAGACATCAACGCATTAAGATAAACAGAACCTCCTCATCACTCTTGCCAGTCGCAAGAGGGGTCCCACAAGGATCCATCCTGGGTCCATTGTTGTTCCTAATCTATGTAAATAATCTGGGCTCGGGCATCACAGACTCCAATATTCACTTACATGCGGATGATACAGTCCTCTACATATTGAAACCTACAGTTAGTCAAGTATGTTCTGTTCTCCAGTCTGATTTTGTCAAACTTCAGAATAACCTGATAACAGCCAAACTGCTCCTAAATGCAAAAAAAACAAAGGTTATATTCTTCTATCCCCCTAATGTCCCTTCTGTATGCCCCATGACAAACCACTATGCTGCCATCACCACCCTATCAGGAGACACACTCGAAGTGGGAAATCGCTTTAAGTACTTAGGCTTCATACTTGACTCACACCTATCCTTTTCATCACATGTCGAAGCTCTCACAAAAAAAATGAAATTTAGGCTTGGCTTCTTTTTCAGGAACAAATCACTGTTCTCCCGAGACTCCAGAACTAGACTGGTACAGGCCACCTTCATATCTCTTTTTGATTATGCTGATGTTCTCTATAACAATTGCGCACCTGTCTCCCTGTGAAAGTTAGACACGCTGTATCACCATGCCATCCATTTCATTACCAATGCCCTGGCCAGAACCCATCATTGTACCTTGTATGAGGTGATGAAAGGGACCTCCTTATCCACCAGGAGAATGGTGCACATTTATATTTGGACATATAAAATGCTCCTCAGTAGGATTCCCCCTTATATATCAGCCTTTTTCTCATGCTCAGCTAGCATCTACGCCCTCAGAAAATGTGCATCTATTACCCTGAATGTGACAAATTATCAGACACAGTTTGGTAGGGCATCTATAAGCTTTTCTCTTCCCTGCCTTTGGAATAAGCTTCAAGCTACCCTAAAACTCCATACCCTTATCCCAGTTAGAGCATTCGTTGGTAGGGTACATGAGATCACTGCTGAGACCTGCAACTGCACTTAGCTTTCCTCGCAGGTCTACCTGCTCCCCATCCCTCTCTTATTGTCTTTGTAGAGTCCTTCCTTCCTTCCTTCCTTCCTTCCTTATCTGAATATGGCTGTGGTCCAGTGCAGTCAAAACCTCAGTACAAAAAAAGAAATATAACTGAGAGGGAGGAGCTAATAACCAATCAGTGTGAGCAAATATCCAAGAAGACAGATTGGTATGAAAATAGCCCACTCACCAAATGTTTTTGCATAAGAATATATTTTACTAATATTTTTATATTTCTTTTATAAAATGCAAGTAGTACAGTACACAAATGCAGATGTTTCAGAATAAATCCTTCCTCAGTGCTTGTACTGTATATCTATAGGTATAAAATGTACATACAATTAATGTCAAAATATAAACACATAATCATAATTCATGTTAAACTCAGACAAAATATATAACGTTCCAGTGCCACAAGTCTAACTCTCAAACCATTCCTGTACTTTATAACATAAATAATAAACAACTTAAACAACTTAAATCAAAACTTTCACTCCAAAAGCAATATTCTCTTATAGCATATATTAATTTCTTCAAATTTCATCACTTAGTAAAGATGAAAACTGTATCCAGTTTATATAGAACCACAATTATTCCACTTCATTAATATATTGTAAACCTTATGTTCTTCTAAATAAATATTTTTTTATAAAACAGAACTTGCCTTATAAGCTTTATCTTGTGTGTGTCTATCTTATTATTTGCTGCACAATTTGTCTCATGTCTGAAAAATAAATTATGTTTCCTTTACTAATACTGTCGTAATATCCCTGAATTCATATTTCAATATAAATAAGGCTTATGGCTGATTTACCTTATAAATAAACTTCCATAGAAATCTTTTCAAAATGCAATATTCCGTTTCAGAATTGAAAGACAAATTATATTATATTTCCTTTCATGCTTCTACTTAATTCTCATCATAGAACTACTCAAAATAATCAGAAAAGCACAACAAACTGGAAACTGCTTTACCTCATAAACAGCTTGAATAGCATTCTAATCAATGTAGCAAACTGTTAGAGATGAAAACAAAATGTCTTAAAAAGCGTTTTACAATCACTTGATAAAACGTTTCTTAGTTTAAGAAGTCATTTGAGTGGGAAGAGAGTCTGAAACTTACTCTTTAAAAAGTGTGAAGTACTCAGTGGACCTCCATACCACTTTCTCTTTGTGGCGCCAAGGTCTCCAGGCGCAAGTGCACATCGGCCTCACAAAAGCCTTTGATATGGTCAATCACAGTATTCTAAAAAAACTACTCACCCTTGGAATATCTACTGACACAGTCTTGTGGTTTCAGAGTTACCTAACCCTAAGAACCCAGCAGGTAAAAATACAAAATATACTCTCAGATGTCAGAAAGGTGTCTCTAGGGGTCCCTGAGGGCTCTATCCTGGGCTCACTACTGCCACGTCTTTTCCTCAACTCCCTCCCTGAGATCTGCTCAGCCAAATTTCTTCTTTGCACGGATGATGCTGTCATCTTTGCAAGCAGTGCCCATCTAAACCTACTAACTAACAATCTGCAAGAGAATTTCTCAAGTGTTGAGCAGTGGTTCACCCCAAACAAACTCCTTCTAAATTATAAAAAAAACAAAATGAGGCTGTTCTCCGGTATGCAACCCGATGACAACACCAACACAGCGGCATACCTTTCTGTCAGCAAAATTGACACTTTGCCGACAGGTCGCTGTGTTGGTGCACCCAAGAGAGGGGCACACTGTCTCCTGGTCCTGCACCCCCTCTCCGAATCAACTCCGACTGGAGTTGATAATCCTAAGTATGGGTGGTGCGGAGGGGCAGAGCCCCCTGCATTGGTGGGTGTGGGGGGGTAAAGCCCCTTGATAGAAACACAGGACCGGGAGACATATGGGATTTATGTCTACCACAACTGGCGGTTGACATAAATTCCGTTGCTGAGATGCCGGTCCACAAAAGTGTTGTTGAACCAGCACCATAGAACCCTGTTCTCCAACCTCCAGAGCAAGATTAAAACTAGCAATCTTACAATCCTAAACAGCAGGCTTGAACCACTGGAACAAGTAAACACCTTTAAATACCTGGGTATAACCCTTGACAGCTCCCTTTCCTACACACAGCATATCAACCATGTTGTAAAAATTATCAATACAAGAATTGGCCTTTTCTATAGACACCATTCATACCTGATAGATGAAGCCCTTGCACTAGCATTTAACAGCTCTATTCTCTCCACTGTCGACTATGGCCTTGTCGTGTATACCACAGCCACAATCACTGCATTGAAAAGAGTTAGAATGGCAATAAACAAGGCTTGTAGGCTGGTGCTAGGTGCAGGTGCCCTCACACATACCTGTGACCTGTATGCCCAAACAAAGTGACTAAACCTACAAGGAAGACTTAAGTACCAAGTCTGCCTCTTTAGTAAAAAATTCCTCCTAGGACTGACCCAGAAATCTGTTCAGATGATACTCAAATCAGCACACAATTCCCATCTGATCAGGGGTAAGGCAAGGAATGCCTTGCATATCCCTTTTCATTGCACGACACTTGCCCAGAAAACTTTCTCCTATAAGGCCCCACTTTGGCTCAACAAGCTGCCGAACAGCATCATAAATAACTCAAAACTTGGGCCATTTAAAAGAGAACTCAAACGGCACCTTTATGCCCTAAGGAGATGTGACTGCTCAGATTAAGCCCCTCCTTTCCTTCCTCTCCTCCTTGCATATTCCTACTCTCTCCCTACCCATACTTACTACCCTGCCCATCTCACTATCCTCCTGCCTTATCCCCCTAATAAATCTCAATCTATCTCCCCTCCTACCTCCCTCCACCTCCCCTCTCCCCTCACCTTACCTGCCCCTCAATCTTCTCATGCACTTATATTTCTCACACCTCTTCCTCTTCCCCTCCATGTTTCCCTTCCCTTCTTAGTCCCCCTGCATATGCACTTAATATTATTTTGTTCACCTCTCCTCTCCTCCATGTTTCCCTTCCTTCTTAGTCCCCCCTGCATTTGCATAATATTATTTTGTTCACCTCTCCTCTCCCCCTCCTTGCCCATGTTCTCTCCTTCTCAGCCTCCCCGCTCACCACTACTCCCCTTCTACTAAGCCTATTTCTTGACTGCTTCCAACCTCTCACCATTTCTTTCCTGCCCCCCCCACTGAACTGTTAAGATTGAGTAGAAAACATTTGGTTTTGTTCGTTCCTCACTGGTAGATCTCAGAGGGTGGTCTCAGGGGTTTATTCCTCTGAGGAATTCCCTGTCTTGTGAGGTACCGCAGGGCTCTGTGCTATCCCCCATGTTTTCGTGGTGTATATGGTGCCATTAGGAGACGTTGTGAGACAGTATGGGCTGAGGTTTCACTGTTATGCAGATGATACACAGCTCTACCTGTCTTTTGCGCCCGACCAGGATAGTGTACTCTTGGTCTTTAATAACTGCCTGGCAGAAATCCAGGACTGGATGAATGCTAGCTGGTTGAAACTTAATCTGGACAAGACTGAGGTGTTGGTAGTGGACCCTGGTCACCAGATAGAGGGGTCAGGGATGGGTTGTCCCTCTGGATTCTGGCTCGGAGGGTCCCAGTTACTGAACTCTGATCAGGTGCAAAATCTGGGGGTAATTCTTTTTTTTTGTGTAACAATTTTATTTGCATTTCCAAACACTTACAACAAAACAAGTAAAACAAATAAAGGACTCACTTTGCCACAGGTAAAAGGCCATGACAAATTAGCACCCTATCTACTTCATCACAATGTAAAGTAAACATATAGCCTTCTCTTCTTTTTTTTTAAGCTTAACCTATAAACAGAGCATCCAGTGGCACATGCCATTTCCATTTCTTATATATAAAAAAAAAAAAAAAAAAACCCTTACCTCCCACCCCAAAAACCACATTAACCCAAACACATTTCATTAACTATTTACATTGATCCACAGTCACCGACTCATAAATACTGTGAAACAGTTGGCAAGAGTCCTCCTTACGTCACCAAGACAATGGAGGAGTTAATCCACAGGTGCGGGACCTGAGTATTATAAGGGAAGCTATTTGGGGTCACGTGTCCCTACCAAGGCCTACATCCAATTATTCACATTTTTCCACCCCCTTCCTCCCCTATACCTTCCAAGCCTACTGGGAGAGAACCGAAAGAAGCAGATTCCATACAGCTCCAAAGATCTCTTCTCTTTCTTGGATCCGATAGGCCCTTCTCTCCATAGCCAGAGCTGAGACTACCAGGGCTTTCCATTGAATGAGAGAGGGATCCTTTGCAGAAATCCATGTATTTAAAATACATTGCCTGGCAATTGCTAATGCCACCCTTACCCACTTCCTACATATACCTCCATCGCCTCCCTCCATCCATTCAATTCCAAACAATATATCTATCGGCTATAAGGTTAACCCAGCCCCGCTTTCTCATTTAAATATTCCACGACCTCCTTCCAGAAGCTCTGTAGTGGGGGCACTCCAGAAACAGTGAAAGTATGTGCCTATCTCCTTATTACATCTGGGACATACTTGAGATCTCCGGGCGGCTTTTGTGACAATGACCGAGGATAGAAGAGCCTGTGGACAAACTTATAGGCCGACTCCTTGTATTTATTGATAACAGTAGGCCCATATGCGTTCTACTATTAAATCCCAATTTGAGTCTGAAATTTCGATCCCAAGATCCTCTCCCACCGTGCTTTCCTACTCGAGCTGTCCTCTATCAGTCCCTCCTCAGGATCCGACACTACTGTGCCTATTATTCCTTAGGGTTGCTCTGGGCCTTACAAATTGCCCCTCAGTTCATCTGCCTTACAGGCTGAGAGCCTGTTCCCCAATCTACGAGCAAAATCTCTTGCCTGCAGGAATCTAAATGTATGACTGCCTGGGATCCCCCATCTTGTCCTTAGCTCCTCTAGGGAGGAGACATGCGGGCCCTTATACAGGTCCCTCACACACTGAATGCCTCTTTCCTCCCATACTCTAAAGCCCGAGTCCTCAAGACCAGGCAAGAAAAGAGGGTTGCCACTCAGGGGAAGGAGTAACGTCTCCATCTTGTCATCCCCCACCCTTGCCCTTATCTGTTCCCACCCCTCCAGAGTCCATATTACCAGCAGACTGGGGCTGGATGGTATGAGTATGCCTTCTGCCTCCTTCCTCAGGAAGGCTGAAAGCCGGCCCTTTACCCTCCCTCCAAGTCCAGACAACTTGCTGCCTCGGCCGTGCCACCCAGTCTTTGATTATCTTTGCCTGTGAGGCTAAAAATAACTTTTAATATCTGGAAAGCCTATCCCCTCTCTCGTCCTCTAATTTCAGTCTCTGCAGGCTGATTCTGGCTTCTTCCCGACAGATACCCGGAGAATCCTGTCCAGTCTCCTCATGTCCTTTTTAGTGACACCCAAAGGGAGCATCTGTAAGTAATATAAAATCCTGGGCAGGATATTCATTTTTATGATATTCATCCGGCCTAGCCATGACACCGGGTATGCCCTCCACCTTTTCATGTCCCTTAGCACTTCCTCGATCATGGGTGTATAATTCAATCTATATAAGTCAGCTAATGATCTTCCGATATTGACCCCCAGGTATTTCAAGGCTCCTTTCACCTCCCTCAGTCCCCATTTTTGTAGGTCCACTGGCTGTCCTCCACCCAAGCACATTGCCTCAGATTTTGTCAAGTTTATTTTATAACCGGAGAACAGCGAGAAATTTTCAATTAACTCTAGCACAGCAGGCAAGGAATCTTCTACCTGGCTCAGGTACAACACCATATCATCAGCATAAAAGGATAACTTATGCTGCCGCCCTCCCACACCCAGAACACCCCTTACCCTCTCACATTGCCTGATGGCGACCGCCAAGGGCTCCAAGGCGAGGTCGAACAGCAGAGGAGAGAGGGGGCATCCCTGCCGTGTCCCTCTAAATAGTTCAAAGACTTGTGAAAGGCCCCCATTCACCGCCACCGCAGCTTTTGGTGACCGATGCAAGGCACCCACCATGTTAAGAAACCCCTGACCAAACCCATATCGCCCTAAGGCGTCCATCACATATTCCCACTAATCCGTCAACGCCTTCGGCATCCAGGGCCAGAACTAAAGTGGGCCCCGGACGCGAGAAGAAACATGCACCACTGCTCAGCAGTCTCCGACATTATGATATGAGTGCCTGCCTTTATGAAACCAGTTTGATCCGGGTCCACCAGGTTAGGCATCAGTGTCTCGAGTCTGCCTGCCAGGACCTTCACAGATATCTTGCATGCCCACATTCAGCAATGAGATAGGGCGGTAGGAGGCACACTTCCTGGGGTCTTTACCTTGCTTAGGATCACACACATAGTCGCCATATCCATAGATGGTGGCAGGGACTCCTCTCCAGTGCCCTGTATACTTCCCATAACAGATCCACTACCTGATGGCCCACCTGCCTTATAAAATTCAATGGGAAACCCATCTGGGCCAGCAACTTTACCCGACCTAATACCTTAATGGCCTTCCTATTTCCTCCTTAGTAATATTGGCCTCAAGAGCTTGTCTTTGCTGCTCAGATAGTTGCCTTAACCTAATCCCGTCCAGGAACTGTTCCATCTTGCCCCCTGGTCCCCTCTGCCTCTTTTTGATATAACTTACTGAAAAATTCCCGGAACCTTTCCCTAATAGCCTGGGGGTCTCTCGTTACAGCCCCCTGCCTGTTCCTTATTTCCAATACCCTGGCTTTCCCCCTTCTACCCTTAATCAAATTGACAAGAAGTGGGCCAGGTTTGTTCCCCCATTCATAAAATCTCTGCTTCACTAGCCATAATCATCCTCTTGCCTGCTCCTCTAGTACATTATTCAGCTCTCTTCTAGCAGCCGCCAGCTCCGGTTCACTGGCTACGACCCCTTTGAGTACCTGACCCTCCAGATCCTTAACCCTTTGGAATAGGGTCTCATATTTTCTATTTCTTTCTTTCTTTTTTGTACCCCGACACAAAGCCAATAATAGCTCCTCTCAAGTGGGCCTTCCCTGCGTCCCATAGAATTTGTGGAGAGGGAGCCGATTCCTTATCCAGGTCTACATATCTCTTCACCTGTGCACCCAGAAACTCCCTAAATTTCTCATTTCCCAGCAAATATGAGGGGAAACCGCCACATATTTAACCTCTCCCTTAACCCTTCCATTTCTATCGTCATAGTGACCATGACATGGTCAGAAATATGGATAGGTTCATGTTGCGCCTCTACCACCTTTTGATACTACCCCCCCCAATGTAAATATGATCTATCCTAGACCAGGTCTTATGGGATTAGAGAAAAGGTATATTCTCTTGTTTTGGGTTGCGTCCTCCATACATCTATTAAGTCGAGATCCAGTAGGCCCTCCCTCCATTCCTTTAGAAATTTGCCCCCTTTGCCCCTGCCCTTTGAGTGATCCAACACCGTGTCAGGTGTACAATTGAAATCTCCCCCAGAATTAGCCCCTTAAATTGTTCTTTCGCCATTACCGCCAACATATGCCTGTAAAACTGGGGTTCAGTAACCGCAGGGGCATATACACTCCAAATGTAATCGGAATACCTCCCAACATCCCCTCCACAAACACATACCTGCCTTCCCTCTTGTCAGACACTGTTCTAGTTACCTGAAAAGGGAGGTCCTTATGTATGAGCACTGCAACCCCCCTCTTACTCGAGGAGAAGGAAGCTGCATACACTTCTCCTACCCAATTCCTGATCAACTTTCTATGTTCCGACGGGGTCAAGTGAATTTCCTGTAAAAGGCCTACCTGTGCTCCAGCCCTCCTTAAAGCAGTAAGAAGCAGGGTCCTTTTAATAGGGGACGATATACCCCGAACATTCCAGGACACTACTTTTACTTTAGGTTTAGGAGCCATCACCCATGTGGACTTCTTTTACCCTTCTTCCCTCCACTTTACACTCAGCCCTCCCTGTCTCGTAGCCTGTTGATTTTTCCCAGTATGACATGTGGATCGAAGATAACAGTGTTTAACACAACAACCCCCAACAACATATAACCCCACAACTTATTTACAATGTACCCCAGTCGAGCCCATCAAGGCGTATAAACTTACTCGCCAGTATGCTCCCCCAAAAGCAAGGCAGGGCTTGAACCATAGAAGAAAAAGGAAAATTCTCTGTTCAACCTCCCCCAGGCAATTCTGAAACTTCTTCCGCCACATGAATTCACATCCCACACACATACCCAAGTCCACCCCCACCCCTGAGCTGTGGAACCATCTTTTAGTAGGAGGGAATCTGCCGCAGTTCTTTGAGACCCCCATCATTTCAGCTGCTCCCCCAATCGATCATTGCTGATCTTTGTCCCCTTTTAAGCGCTCAGCTCCTCCAAGATACCTCCGCAACAGGGCCGCACCATAAGGGTCCCCAGGTTAGGCCCCGCACCCAAGTATCTACGCGCAGACCTCCCCGGAAACCCCCCGTGCCCAACCCCCAAAGGTCATGTCCACGTCCACCTTTTCTTTAACAGATCCACCTGGTGGGGTAGGCACCATACATAGTCATATACCCAGTGGGATATCAGACCCGAATAATTCTCAAACATAACCAAGTCAGTCACCCGATCACCGGCAAGGCACTGTTGGTCACCACGCTCCGTGTACAGTCAGAAGGTGAGAAAAGACAAAAAAAGGAGGCATGTAGACACCGGATACATCCCTGGTTACCCCATTTTCTTTTGGAGCTCCGTGACAAAGCTCTTCGCCTTCTCCACTTCCCAAAAGCTGTAAGTGGCCCCCTCGTGCTTGATTTTCAGTATGGCTGGGAATACCATGTACCAGTCCAGGCCCAACCTCTGACACGTCGCGATCACATCATTAAATCTCTTCTCTTCCTGCAATTCGAGGTGAGTAATCTTGAGAGATGAATAGACGGGCCCCATATTGAAGCTCATGGAGATTTATAAGCACGCCACATTTCTTGCCTGTCCTGATGGTTATGGAAGCGTATAATCACTTGTCTAGGTGGCTGGCCATTCTGTGGCTTGGGCAGGACTGCACGATGAGCGCGCTCCAGCTTCAACCTTCCTCCTTTTGGCTGCATTCCTAGGAGCTTGGGCAGGGTCTTGGCACAGAAGCCCAGGATATCGGGGCCTTCCTTACCCTCTGGCAATCCCCTTAGCCTCAGATTGTCCCTCCTTAAATAATTCTCCTGGTAATCCAGCACTTCCCTCATCTCGGCCACCTGTTTTTCCAGCTCAATAATCCGTCTTCCCAGAGGGTTTAATTCATCCTCAGCTGTTGCAATTCAGCCCTCTAGCTCATCAACCCTCTCATTTTGCCTCTCCGTCTGTGCTTCCACGAGTGCAAGCCTCCCCTCGATTTTATTTTCAAGGCTCTCCAGTTTGGGCGCGAGTGCTGCCATAAGCTGGTCCTTCAGCTCGCGCCCCAGTGCCGACATCTCAGCTGCTGATAGGGAGATCGGGCCTGCCACACTCACTGCAGGCCCCGTCGCGGCCTTTCTGCTGCCTTTGGCTGGTGTTTTTTGGCCCTTCGCTGCCGTAGAAACCACATACTCATCCATTCTGCTTTCCGGTGCTTACGAGTGCCATTAATCGGGTTTGAATTGCGCTAATTCGGTGGTTTTTCAACTAAAATTAAGCCCAACAGAGGGAGTGGAGAAAAGGCACGTCCTCACTCCATCCCGCGGTCATGTGACCCCCTATCTGGGGGTAATTCTTGATGATGGATTGACACTTCATTCTCAGGTGTCAGCTGTCGTTAGGTCCTCTTTTTTCCATCTGAGGAATATTGCCCAGATTAAGCACCTGGTTCCATCTAGCGACTTGTCTACTCTGATTCATGCCTTTGTAACTTCACGCCTTGACTACTGTAACTCCCTCTACCTAGGGTTTCCTGGGGTTGATATCCACCGCCTGCAGCTGGTGCAGAATGCGACGGCAAGGCTGTTGTCTGGGTCATCCTGATCCAGTCATAGTATGCCTGTGCTGCGCGAACTGCACTGGCTGCCAGTTCAATGGTGGATCACATTTAAGGTCAGCTTGCTGACCTATAAGGTCCTACATGGACTGGGACCAAGCTATCTGCAAGCTCTCCTGCATTTTTACTGCCCTCTCCAGCCGCTCCACTTGACTGATGAGGGATTGCTTGAGATTCCCAGGGTATGGCTAAAAACATCTGGAGCCAGGGCGTTTTCATGTGCAGCCCCTACCCTGTGGAATTTTCTGCCTCGTTGGGTATGAGAGTGCCTGACAGTGGACAGCTTTAAGATGGCCCTTAAGACCTACCTATTTCTGCTGCCATTTGGTGCCGTTTTGTAATTGACTATTTTATGGCACTGTGGTTTATGAATTATTTATTGTATTTTAATATTTTATTGCTGTAATTGTTTTGTTTTGCAGCACTCTGATATGTTGTTGAAAAGCACTATATAAATAAAGTTTATTATTATTATATTATTTACTTTTACTTTTGCTGCCGCTCAGTATTTGTGTTAATAATTATTGATACTAGATACAGAGACTCCCTAACCTCCTCTATCTAACAAAGCCACTTCCTAGTGGCTTATTCACCCTCCAATCACTCCCTTCCTGGTGCCCTCCCCTCACCCTCTTATACATATGTCTCATGTTTATTTTGCCACATGTACTATGCTTTAAATTTTATTTCATGTTTATTTTGCCACATGTACTATGCTTTAAATTGTATAAGTGTCACCTGTTTTTACATTTTTTTCATGTATATAAGTTTTCCATTTTATTGTATTACAATCTGTCATCTTCACTTGTTTTTATTCTTGTACCATGCTGTAGTTGCTCTATCATTGACATGGAACCTTTGTAAATGAGCTTTTTGCTCAAAGGTTGTTATCTGAGACAATTAATAAAATAAAAATAAAATAAAATGGCAATTGTATTTACATGGCGCCCAATCCCTGAATCTCTGAGAACCTTACAGTACAAAAGAATAAAACAATAGTTAAAATAAAGGCTGAAAAACATTAACAATCAAGAATCCAGGCCAAAACATAGATTAGAAAAGTGAGTTTTCAAAGATCTTTTAAAAACCGCTAATGAAGGAGCACCTATCACTTCTCTGCGAAGGGTGTTCCAAAGACTTGGGGCCGACATACCAAGCTCTCTATCGCCTGAGGATTTTAACTGGGATCTGGGTACAGAGAGGAGGTCTGCTTCCACTGACCAGTGGACACGACCAGGAGTGTAAGGCATCAAGAGGTTTTCCAGGTAGCCCAGACCTAGACAGTGCAGGGACTTGTATGTCAACAAGCAAACCTTGAAGCTAATGTGCCACCTGATCGGGGGCCAGTGGAGAATATGGAGAAATGGCTTCATATGCTCAGATCGAGATATCACAGCAACCTGCTGAGCTGCCCCATTCTGAACTAGCTGCAGGTGGTGCATCAACCTCATGGATATCCCAAGGTACAGTAATCCAGCCTGGATGAGACTAAGGTCTGCACTAGTATGCACATGACACTAAGCTAGCATGTATTGTTAGGAGTGATAAAGACAGAGCCATACTTCAAACAAATTTAAACAACCTAGTCGAATGGGAAGACTCTATGGAGATGAGTTTTAATGAAGAAAAATGTTGTGTGATGCATTGTGGGTGCCATGATAAGGTAGGAACATGTCTCATAAATGGACTACCACTTAGAAAATCAAATGAGGAAAAAGACCTAGGAATAACTATCACAAATAAATTTGCTTATGACACCCACAGTAATGCTCAAATAGCTAAGGCTAAAAAAGTATTTTGACAATTAAACAAAACTTTAGAAGTAGAGATGAAAGGGTGATAATGCCTTTATACAGATCATATGCCAGACCATTACTAGACTATGACAGCCATGGCTGTGGACCAATAACAAAAGGAAGTTCAGACAGAATAGAAAAAATACAAAGGCAGACAACAATTATCTATAACCTAAAGGGGCTATCTTATGATAACCGACTCCAAAAATTAAACCTAATGTCACTTGAGAAAAAGAAGAGTAAGGGGAGACCTACTACTGTCCTATGACATAAGACAGGATAACTACCTTTTAAACAAATAAGAACTGAAATATAAAAATGATGATATGGGTATGAAGGGCCACCCACTTCAACTAAGTCCAAAAAAATTCAACACAAATAAAAGGAAGGTGCTCTACACACACTGGCTGGTGAACCCTTGGAACAGACTTCCACTTGATATCATAATCAGTAAAGACAAACAACAATTAAAAAGCAAGACTAGACAAATACATTTTAGATGGACACAATCTGTCTTACTACAGGTAAAGTGGTAGGAACACATATGGGCTAACCGCCTTCTTAGCCCCTTAGACCTAAACATGCACATTAGCGTTGCCAGATCAGTCTTCAAGATAAGACTTGATCTGGACAATGTTATGAAGATGACAGTAGCCACTGCAGAAAACAGCTGACACCTGGAATTCCAGGGTCAACTTGGAATCCACAGTGACTCCTAGATTCTTCATCCTATCTGCAGCAAAAAAAAGCCACACCTCCAACAAAGGAAGGGCTGCACCCTAGCTGTTGCTGCAGAACCAGACCAGCCTGGCTCCACCAGTAACACCTCCATCTTGGATGGACTGAGCCTAAACCAGCTAGCCACCATACAATCCTGGATTTCTCTATGGCACTCACTCAGTTCCAGGATAGCAGCTCTGTGGTTAGAGGCACAAGACACATACAGCTGGGTGTCATCAGTATAGCAATGAAATGCCAAGTCATAGCATCTAATGATCTCCCCCAAGGGCAACATGTACACAGTGAATAACATGGGAGCCAGAATCGGCCCCTGAGGCCTGAGACATACCACACCACAGCGCAGCACTGCTCGATGTAAAGGATCACGTGCCACCTGTTGCATCCTGCTGGTTATGTAGGACTCAGACCACTGCAACACAGTGCCTAAGAGTCCCACATAATGCCAAAGGAAAACCAATAGCACCCCATGGTCCGCCGTATCAAATGCTGATGAAAGGTCTAGCAGAATGTGGACAGAATTATGTCAACTATCCCTTACTAAAAGGAGATCATTGTGCACCCGAACTAAGGCAGTTTCTGTCTTATGACAAGGCCGGAAACCAGATTGGCAGGACACATAGATTTCATCTCTCTCCAGGTGTTGTTCTCATTGCAACACCACCATCTTCTGAATCAACTTCCCAAGGACAGGAAGGTTCAAGATGGGTCTATAGTTGGAAAGAGTATCAGGGCCCGAGGAGGCCTTCTTAAGGAGAGGCTTCACCACTGTCTTTTTGAGGGCAGATGGAAAGACACCCTCTTGAAGGGAACACCTGATGATCTCTACCACAAATGGACCGAGCAAGTCCCAGCACTCTAAAAGAAGTCTGGTCAGTCCAGGGTCCAATGCACAGACGGTGGGTTGCAGACTAGAAGCCACCCAGGAGATATCATCTGCTGAAACTGGCTCGAACTCAACCTATGAAAACGGAGAGCCTACAACCCACAAAGAATGGACACTGTCAGACAATGACAGACTGCTCAGAGAAATCCAAACCTGGATGGTGGACACCTTGTCTAAAAAGAACTGGTTAAACTCCTCACATTTTTTTCAAGAAAAGGGTCTACAAGACTGCAGACAGAGTGGGTTTATTAGTCTGTCCACAGTGTTGAAAAGCTGAGTGGGCCAGTTCCTTCCAACACCAATCGCCCATGACAGGAACACTAACTTTTTCAGGGTGATTGCCGAGTAATATTCACTATAGTGAGTCCTTAGTGCCAATTTGTCCTCCTCCAAGTGGGATCTCATTCCAACATGCCACCACCCTCTCTGTGAAGAAATGCCTCCTGTGTCTGTCCTAAATTTCCCTCCCTTCAGCTTAAGACAGTGCCCTCTCAAGTTTTTGTTCCCACTGAGCCTGAAGAGACTCTGCTTGTCCACCTTACTTATATCCTTCAAATACTGGAAGGTCTCAATCATGTCCACCCTCTCCCTCCTCTACTCCAGGGAGTACATGTTCAAGATCTCCAGTCTCTCCTCATATGTCCTACCCTGCTGGCCCATAATAATTTTTGTTGCCCTTCTTTGGACCATCTTCTGCAGGTTTATGTCTTTCTAAAGATATGGATGCCAGTACTGTACACTATACTCCAGCTATGGTCACACCAGTGACCTGTACAGGGCTATGTTACCTCCTCGTCCTGCCTGCTGCTGATCTCTCTAGCTCTGCAACCCAACATTATATTTGCCTTTGCTGCTGCCTTCCTGCATTGCATGGAATGCTTTAGGTCACTAGTGATCAACATTCCCAGGTCCTTTTCCTCTTCATATTTAGTTACCAGGACCCCTTCCAGGTTGTATTCCATCTTCAGGTTCTTAGCTTCAGTGTGCATAACCTTGCATTTCTTTGCATTGAAGCCAAGTTACCAAATTCTAGACTATCTCTTGAGCCTTGCCAGATCTTCCCTTAGGTTCTATATCCACTACACTATATCCACCCTCCCAGGGAACTTGGTGCCATCCATGAATAAGCAAATGTAACTCTTTATGTCCTCTCCACTGTCATTGATGAAGACATTAAAAAGCATCAGACCAAGCACTTAGCCCTGTGGGACCCCGCTGGTGACATTCCTAGCACTTGAGAGCTCCTCCCACCCCCTTGGGTCCTGCCCTTCAGCCAGCTAGCAGCCCAACCAGTTTCTTTCCTAACCCCAGATCCAGCAGCTTCTTGATCAATTTCTTGTGGGGCACAGAATCAAATACCTTGCTGAAGTCCAAGTACAGTATGCCCACCACTTGGACTTTGTCCACTGTTTTCAAGACCCAGTCAAAGAAGTCGATCAAGTTTGTTTGGCACAATCTCCTGCCCATAAATCCATGTTGCCACTCATCCTAGAGGCCATTCTCTTCCAAGTATGTCATTAGCCTTTCCTTAAGTATGGCCTCCATGAGCTTGCACATGACTGAGGTCAGGCTAACCAATCTGTAGTTGCCTGGGTCATCTTTGTGGCCACTCTTATGGAGTAGCACTACATGTGCCATTCTCCAGCCAATAGAATCACCCCTGATTCCAGTGAACTATTGAAGAGGTCAGCCAGAGGCCCTGCAAGTTCCTCTGCCAGTTCCATCAATACCCGTGAATGGATGCTATCAGGGCCTAGGACTGGTTCATCCTTCTCTTGTCCTATTACTAGTGCTGTGCAGAATTTTCAAATTCCAGCAGAATGAAATGTAGCAGAATTTTTTTAAATTCTGCCAAATTTCTCCGGAAACAGAATGGTGGAATTCCATAGCAGAAAATGGTTGAGGAATAATATTCCATGGAAAAAAATTCTGTTCTGCAGAATATTATTCCATGGATCACAACAGGCAGAATTCCACATAAGAACCAGTGAAATTCAGTGGAAATTCTGCTGGCAATATGATCGTTCTGTGCTAATTTTGTCGGTGTAATTCCACATTCTGCACAGTACTATATTACAGATGAGGTACACTAATGAGTCCTGTGTAGGACAAAACAGGTGTCTGTATCTCCTGTTTTCAGCCTTCGCAGAGTGTGTGTGAGAGGCCAACTGGCATCACATATTCTTGCTTAAAGCGGAAGCAGTCTGAACTCTTTCATGATAATTTGCATAGGACATAGATACATAACATTTGATGCAGAAAAGGACTACTTGGTCCACCCAGTCTGCCCATTTTTTCCCTTGTCTATACTGTCCACACAGACCCTACTTGATCTTCAACTCTCTTCCTCCCTTTTCTTTCCACTAAGATTCCTTTGTGCCTATCCCATGCATGTTTGAAGCTGACCAGTGTTTTTGGCCCCACCACCTCTGCTGGAATACTATTTCATGCATTCACCACTCTTTCAGTCAAAAAGCATTTCCTTACATCTCTCTTGAATTTACCCCTTTCAGCTTCATTGCATGTCCCCATGTTCCTTCCCTCTAACAAATATTCCCCTCCCGTAACTTATTTACCACCATGAGATATTTAAAGGTCTCTATCATAGCCCCCTTCCCTTTCTGTCTTCCCGGACATACATATTGAGGCCTTTCAGTCTCTCTTCATAGGGCTTCTGATGCAGACCCTTCACCATTTTAGTTGCCCTCCTCTGGATTGCCTTCCCTTTGTTGATGTCTTTCCTGAGATGTGGTCTCTGGAAATGAACACAGTACTCCAGGTAGAGTCTCACCAGCAATCTATACAGTGGCAACAGGACCTCCCTCTTTCTGTTGATGAGACCCTTCGCTATGCACCCCAACATCCCACTGGCCCTACCCACTGCCTTGTCACATTGCCTCACCACCTTGAGATCATCACATATGATCACTCCTAGGTCCCTTTCCTGCTTGGTGACCATCAATACCTCTTCTCCCATATTGTACTCTGCCTCTGAGTTTGTGTCCCCTAAGTGCATGACTTTGCACTTTTTCACACTGAAACCCAGCTGCTATGCCCTTGACCATGGTTCCACCAAGTCGCATCGACAACAAAGTTGTTGAAGGACTTTACATCGACAGTACTTTGCCAAGGGTGATAACATCTCCGCAGCAAAGTGTCAACATACCTCCACAGTGCAAGACTCCCTGCAAGGCTCTGCCCCCCAGCACCCCCCAGACTTATGGCTAACCAACTCCGGTGGGGGCCATTATGGAGGAGAGCTGCCAACACCATGAGTCACTGTATCAGTACAGTGCTCCAACAACCCATTCAACACTGTGGATGTTGAATGGGTTGTGTCGCTGTGTTGGTTTTTGTTCTCCTGGTGTTGGTGTAACAACGGTACACCCTTGACCACTCCTCATGTTTTCTCAAGTCTCTGCACATTCTTTCCAATCCATTTAGACTGTCTACTCTATTACAGATTTTTGTGTCATCCATGAAGAGCAGACCTTCCCTTACACCTCATCTGCAGTGACTCTTATAAAGACTGTACTGAGCCCTGTGGCACCCTGCTGGTCACCCTCCCTTCCCTGGAGTGAACTTCACCAGCATCCTCGCAGTAGCTGGATCGGACTTCAGGACCGGCCAGCTGTGTGCCCCTTTGGCACGGCTCGGGGCCCCCCCGATGCCACCACCTGCCACTGAAAAACCCCTCGCAGTAGCCGGGTAAGGACTTCACTGGGCCGGGGAGGCAGGGATCTGCTGTGATTGGCTGACCGGACTCTGAGAGGCTCGCTCATTGGCCACCAGTTCCAGCCACTGCATTCCCATTGGTGCCATTGATAGTGTGCTGTGCTGGGCTTGGCGCCCATTCACTTGCACTGCTCTTGGCCGAATTTGTACGCCCGTCCCCCCTCCCCCTCTGACCTTTATTAAATAGGCTCTTCGCTCTGCCTCTGCTCATAGGACCTGCCCCCTAACCAACCATCCATCCTGTTCCCACAGCCTATACTCTCCCCCCCCCAGGCTCTGTCTGACTGCCCTCTCTGCATAACAAAGCACGCCCTTTCAAACCTCCATAATCTCTTTTAGTTTTCCCTCTACTTCATTTCTTTTGTTTGCCCTCATCCACTGTCTGACACACTTATTACACAGAGCTGTACTGTCTTCACCAAAATGCCTTCCCTTGGAAACCTTCGACTGTCTTTTCTGTTTCTCTCCCTTTTCTATCCACTGTGCCAACTTCCTCTCTCCTCCTACCCCTCGCAACCTCCCACTGTAATCATCCTAACATCCTACCTTCAATATGGAACATGGAAAATCCTTTTTACCCCTACCTGAGGCACCCCCTTACTAAGGACTGGGTGCAAATGGCCGCACTTGCTGAAAAGAGCATATATAAACACCTGTCACTAGCCATCCCCCTCTGTTGGGACCCTAGGTGACTACACTGTCTCCAAACCAGTTAAAAACAGAGGAAAAACGTGACATACTATGAGCTTCGGGAGATATCCCTCAAACTCCTGCTCCTCCTCCTTCTTATGTCAGGTGGGGTCCACCCAAACCCTGGCCCTGTCTCAAATAGCTTAACAAAGCTTGCAAAAACTGAAAAGGGGCTCTCCATTGCTACCCTAAATATCTGCAGCCTCCTTCCTAAGCTGGCATCTCTTCAAGCCTTTGTTGGACAATATAATCCTGACATATTAGCTATTGTTGAGACCTGGCTATCACCTAGCACTCCAGATCATGCAATCTCGCATCAAGGCTACAATCTTTTCAGACTGGACTGGTCAAAAAGAAAGGGGGTTGTGTTATCTATATTAAGGACTACCTCTCTTGCCACCCTGCCAGTTTCTCCCCCAAAAACACCCTAGTGCAACTTCTCCCTGTCAAGCTACTCCTTGGTGCCCAAAACAAAGTGCTAACCATGGCTGCAGTCTATATTCCCCCTAAAGACCCTCGATCCGGGCTCCAGACAGTTCTTGAATTTGTAAGATTACAACCTCCTGACTCTGAGCTCCTCCTTCTTGGTGATTTCAATATCAATTTGCTCGCCTCTGATATCGGATCCAGCAAGGATGCTATTCTAGCAGCCAACCTAACACAGATGGTCAACTCCCCTACTAGAAAAAACTACAAGACTGGAACCAGCACTCTCATTGGCTGGATACTTACTAGTCACCCGGACCAGATAAAAAACACCACTGTTCTCTCTGACTGTCTCAGTGACCACTCCCCCGTGATCTGCACCTGGACAAATAAATTCCACAAACCACCTCCCAAAACCATCCTAAGTAGAGTGCTACCACACGGAAACCTCACTAAACTTAAGACCTGTCTCCTACAACAAGACTGGTCCCCAATCTACAACACGCTGGATGTTGACGCTGCCCTAGAATTCTTCATTACAACTTTCAACACTGCCTGTGACACTTACGCACCATTAAAAAAGTGAAAAATCAAAGCTCTCTCTAATCCCTGGCTAACGGCCAAACTACTGACTCAGCTCAAAGCTCATGACCATCTTTGGGCTATAGCCAGGGCCACAGGCTCCTTAACAGACACAGTGAACTACAAACAGGCACACAACTTATGCACCTCGCAAATTAGGCAAATGAAGAGCTCCTATTTCAAGAATGCTCTAGCAACCACCTGGGGTGAGGGGAGATCCTTCTGGGACAATATCCATAATATTACGGGCAAACAGTCCAAATCCTCTCCCACAGCAATGAATATTGATGGCTCCACCACCCTTGACCCAAAGATTATGGCTGATGCCCTAAATAAAACCTTCACAGACCTTAGTGGGGTCCTCCCGCCAGACTTCTTCTTGGACTTGTCCTTGCCAAAACTCTCATCCCACATCACCTCACCAGACCAACCGCTATTTCATTTTAAAATAGTAAAGGCACATGAAGTCTACAAATACATACAGAAGGCCTGCTCTAAATCAAGAAATAGCAGTGACTCCATTGATCTAAAACTTCTGTCTCTCACCTTGGAAGAAGTGATCCACCCCCTCACCAAAATTCTCAATCTCTCGCTTTGCCGAAGTCAATTTCCTAACAAATGGAAGTCTGCAATAGTTACACCAGTGAACAAAGGGGGTGACAAATCCACACTAGGGAACTATCGGCCCATATCTATACTTCCACCCCTCTCCAAAGCTCTTGAGCGGATTGTGGCGGATCAATTCTCAGACTACCTGCAAAAGTACAATCTACTCTGCATGCAACAACACGGATTTAGGAAAGGACACAGTACATCGACGGCCCTACTAGATTTCTCAGGAGAAGTTCACAAGGCCATGGATAAGGGACACTTAACCAGAGCCGTTTTCATTGACCTCACAAAAGCTTTTGACAGTGTTCATCATGGCTTTTTAATCTCACTTCTGCTCAGTATTGGGCTAGCTGAGGGACCAGGAGCCGGGGTAAAAAGTTACCTGGCACAACGATCACAAACAATAAAAATCTCAGAGGTTCTCTCAGACTCTAAACCGGTCCTCTCTGGTGTCCCCCAGGGATCAATCTTAGGCCATCTCCTTTTCAGCCTATTCCTAAACTTGCTCCCCAAATCCTACCCAGAAAAATTAATACTGTATGCTGATGACGCTGTAATTCTCTCCTCACATAACGATTCCAAACCACTACGTCAGAGCTTGCAGCTTGCTTTCTCCTGTGTTGAAAAGTGGTTCCATGATCACAAGCTGGTCTTAAATAAAAAAAAAAAACATGCTTTTCGCCAGTCATCAAAACAGGAATAGGCATATTCCACTCACAATAAAAACTTCCCTTGGAAATTCACTTGAACAAGTGAACACTTTCAAATACCTTGGAATCACTTTTGACCAATGTCTTACCTTTGCAACCCACATTGATAACACAGCAAAAACAGTGAACCAACGCATTGGAATACTGTACCGGAACCGTCAATTCTTTAACCAAGCTGCCTTGAGGATTGCTGTACAAAGCTCCATCATCTCAATCATAGACTATGGTCTAATTATCTATGGCTCTGCTACAACCACTGCACTAAGGCGCATCTCAACAGCCCTAAACAAGGCCTGTCAACTCCTCACAGGAGCACAGAGACATACCCACACCTGTGATCTCTAAATGGAAACCAGTTGGTTACAACTCTCAAATCGCCTCATGTATCTCGCTTGATGGCAAAAAAATCAATCTTGGGACTCAGTCCTCCATGCATCCAGGATCTGCTGTGCCTGAACAACAGCACTCGTACCACCAGAAGATCTGAGCACCAACCTTTTCATGTCCCTAGATGCAGGACTGCTCAGGGACAAAGATCCTTTGTCTATCGTGCCTCTATGTGGTACAATGCCCTTAACTTACCCTCTCTATCCTCAACATCATTGGGAGCTTTCAAATCCATGCTATACGCTGACCTCATGGCCTCCAGCTCCTGTGACTGCTTTGATTAAAGACTCTACCCTCTGGTTGCACTTACAGATGTTCCATCAACTGACACAACCCCTCATTTTGACAAAGACAATCAGAGTACCACTAACCTGGTCCTGTCTGCCACTGAACTTCTTATGTTTCTCTCTCCCTATCTCCCTCTACCTCTCCAACCTTATTCCTTGCCCTAAAATTGCCTCTGAGTTTCATTTTCTTTTCCGCACATGAATGTTACTGTTTTGTTGTGGCCTTTTAAACTGCTTACCAATTGTTTGTAATACTGTCTAGCTTGTTTATGTACTTTTATGATGTGGAACCTTTGTAAAAGAGCCTTGGCTCAAAGGTATTAATTCCTAGAACAATAAACTAAACTAAGACACAAATACAAATACAGATATCAATACAAATACCAGAGACACAAATACACATGCAATTATGGATACAAATACCAGACACACAACAACAAATGTAAGCCCTCCCCCCAACCCGATGTCTAGGAATATGCCAGATGGTACAGATGTGGGAGGGTGTGGCTGTACAGCCAGAAAACACAGTCCAGAAAATAAATATGCTCATTACCTGGTTCTTGGTTGTTGTGAGATGGCTTTGCAAGCAGGGGGAGCAGATGCTTACTTCTCTTCTATGAGGATGGCTGCAGGGGCAATATTCGTTAATAGGTAAACTTATACATTTCTTATTAAGTAAAATGAATGTCCACTCCAGAATCAAAAGTACAAACTGATTTAATGTAAAAGATTAATTTGATGAACCACTCCATGGAGCGTGGGAGCACATGAAAATGGAGGGAGCCATTTACAGGCACAGAACCTGACAGTAAATCTGCATGCAATCTCTTTGGCCAACAAATTGACTTCAAATGCAGAAATCACCTTGAGCCAAAAAGGCTATGTTTCCTGACTGCAGCAATGTAAGTGTGGGCCAAAACAGGCCTCACTAGAGTTACAATATACTTCCACTAAGCAGCACTTCCTCTACATGCTCAGGTTCCTTTACAATACTTTCTTCTACCAGCCCAGATATTTAACTTCTTTCTCCTTGGTCTCCTAAAGCAATGCTTACACAAATATAAATATAAATACAAGTACAGATACCAGAGAAACAAAAGAAGTGTCAGTGACTCAGCAGGTTGCACACTTACCTCTGAGGCTGGAGGATCAGAAGGTTGAGGGTTCCAGCCCCACACAAGGAGTTTGCAGTAAAATACCAACACTGACACTGTAGTGCAGCATGAGGGTGATGTTGCACTCTGGTGGTGCTGTCTTTTGGATGAGACAGTAAACCCAAGTCCCGTCTGCCTGTTCTAGTTGTTGTTCAGGTGGACGTTAAAGATCCCAAGGCACTTCTTGAAAAGAGTAGGGGTATTCTTTATTTAGAAAATATCAACAGGCAGACACAACCAAACAGCTATGATGCAAGTTTTACATGAAAAGTAAATACATTATCATTATGCATGTATAAAGAAAACGAAACAATAAAAAAAACTGACCAAGAAACAAAGAAAATGTAAGTTCTATTTTAAATACTCACAGGCTTGTTCTTCTAATTGTTGAAGGAGTTTAACATTGGATGACAGAGCTTAGAAATGATGCCTAGGCAAGGATTTAGACTCATCACTTGACATGTACAGCTCTGACTTCACTCTCAACCTTGCTGCAGAGAATCTGTAAGGGTGTTTCTTTTTGATGCACGATATACCAGCAACGAGTCTGCCAAATAACCCATTTAGACATGCTGAAATGACAGAGTGTACTGTTGCAGCCCTTAAAGTTAAACTGGGATATCCTTCCAAGCACCAGACTTTATAAGGCATATACCTAATAAAGCCCCCCCGCTCATCTTGTCACCAGCATATTCCAGAAATTGGTAATGTAAGAACACTGAAAATACAGATAAAGCATAGATTTGTCTACATTCAGACAGTCAGGCCTTAAGCATGATCTGTCTGCTATGCTTTTAGGCTTAAGTTTACCTCTGACTTGCAAAAGTCCATGTGTCAACAGTCACACCACATCCCACATCTTCGTCTGTATTCTTTTATCTAGAAGCTGTTCAGTAATCAGCTGAGGTGTGAGGTGTGGTAATGGCGGGTACACAGGATCTATAGCAAACAGTGAGCTGACAATGGAAGTGTATAACTGTTTCCTTGACCGAGTCTGTATGTGATGAAGCAACACCTTCCATTTGGTCATCTTCCTAAAGATGTCCAATGGGACCTGTCCTTTTCTATACGACTTTCAAGGTTCCTCTGAACCAGGATGTTAGAAGTTGTCTGCAGGTGGAAGCAAAAAAAGGAGTTCATAGGTTCTTAGTAATAATCCCCCAAAAGTTACAAAAAATAAACATGATGAAAAGAAAACCACCGGATTTAACATCCGGAGCTCACCCTCCTTAAAATCTGTATATGTATGACTTCTTTTAATGGAATTAAGGTGGCTGCCCCATAATAAATGAAAAAACACCCCATACAATTTCTACTCATGATGCACAGGAAGGGGGAGCATGTAGCTAATACTGTATAAAGAAAAAGCAGGGCAAGAAACTTGACCATATACACCCGGTTCTTTTTAGACACTGCATGCTGCTTCCAAATTGTTACCATTTGCTCAAGTTTTGGCCATTTTATTTATACAATTAAGATTTGCCATATCAGAAGGTTCAA
Source organism: Neoceratodus forsteri (assembly GCA_016271365.2). NCBI lineage: Eukaryota > Metazoa > Chordata > Ceratodontiformes > Ceratodontidae > Neoceratodus > Neoceratodus forsteri. Next base: position 956,268,198 of record CM028130.1, on the reverse strand, counting down.
ATTGCTCCCCCCCTCCCCCCAGAATTTGGGAGGTTTGCAGAGACTGGAATGCCTGAAGTATTAATTGGAATCATCTCCCTGTGGATACCTAAGGACAGGGAAATGCTCTTGGATAAATTCAAGCTGAAACCTGAAGCTGCAGAAAACTCCTGGGAACAAAAATGACTACGTACCCAGCGTCTGAGTCATTAAACAACAAACAGACATTGCCTGCATAGACCAAAGCTGCTGTGGGAACCAGGTCTAAGGCAGCACCTATATTCCTAACTCTATGATCCAGGTTAAGTCTTTGTAGGACAGAGTAAGAAAAAAAAGTATAGAATGGGGCTTAGGAGGCAGCCCTGTCAGACCCCGTGTTAACCTGGTGGATTTTCTCTACCCAGCCATTGATGAGAGGAGTAAGCCGGGGTACCATATTCCTTCAAACAGTAAGGAAATTTCCCCCGTGTCCTAGTCAAATCCCCCCCCCCCCATTCATCAAAATAACACCCAACAGCTTAATGTGGTTCAATATGTCAGTTTGCATCTGTATCCCCCGCCCATACAAGGCTAAAAATAGGCAAAATTGCCTAGCCCACCTTTCCAGGTCAACAAAAACTAAATAAATAAAAATGCAGATACCCTGGAAGGGTCTTATTACCCTTAGAAAATGGTCTGGGCAAATTAAAAAAAATCTCTAAAAGATAAAAAAAAAGCTACAAACATATAATAAAATATTGCTTAAAATGTCAAATAGCCCCTCCACACATGGTTTCTACCTGTCAGTCACCTGTCTTTCTACACATGCACCCCATTTACATGCAGGGTTAAAACTGATTATAGGGTAATCAGTTAATTTGTAGTTGAGTATTGCACTGCATGTAAACATTGCTATCGAGGACGTTGGGATCGATCCAAGAGCACCTAACAAGTGTACCAATTAACTGAGCATTGGTGATCAAAGAGCATGTAGACGTGATCAGAGCTGGAATGGATTTTAGTTATTTATTGATTTATTTATTTGAAAATTAGTAACCAGGAGAGGCACACTGAGCCAAGGCTCATTTCCAGGTGCGACCAAGTAGTAGAGGGAACAGGAAATACAAAAATAAAAGCATGCACAGTATTGATGATTGGTAAAAAAAATAAGTATAAACAGAGCACAATTAAGCAATATACTATGACAGGGTGTGGATTATGCTGGGATTTACCCACACCTGGTTTGGTTTGGTCACGAGGTCGCAGGTGGAGTGAGTAAACCACACCAGAAGTGGGTAAATCCCAGCATAACCCACATCCTGGAGTGGTATATTGCAATTATACAATGGTCCCCTTTATTTTTGTGAGAAAAGAAAATGAGAATGATAGCTATTTTTTCATTTTAAATTATTTTTTATTTAATTTATTGCTGCACAAGAAACAGCGGTCCCGCGTGTCTAGCAGCTGCTGAACTTATAATGCAGCTCCACACAGACACACAGTAAGCTGAGCTCCTTTTTGAGTTGCACTCACACAGCAAAATGTTGTCATGTTTCTTGATTTATAGAGACAGCCTGGGAGTCATGAGTTGCCCCCCCCAACCCCCTGCCAAGTGTCAAGATTTGGAATAAATTTGAAGGGTTGCAAGACGCTGGTGCCATGCATTCAGGCTGTACAGTAGTGCAGTGCTGAGGGGGGGAAACTCATTTATGAATGAGTTACAGCTTTTCAGAAACATGTGGAAAACATATTTTCTGATACTGGTGTCAACATAGAGCAGCATAAAGTTGGTCATATCCTGAAATGAAGGCTATGAACTGTTGTATTTTGTGTGAAAAAACTGAAGCTGTGATTCCAGGTATGTGCATTGCCAAGCCTTAGAATTAGCATTAGTGGTTCAGTAATGCACATGCCTGGAATCACTGCTTCAGTTTTTGCAGACAAAATACGACACTTTACAGCCCTCGTTTCAGGATATGACTAACTTTGTGCTACTGTAATGTTGACAGCTGTATCAGGAAATATGTTTTCCACACATGACCAAAAATATGTAATTGGTTCTTGAACAAGTTTCCCCTTGGCACTGCACTACTAGTTTAGCAGGGATTTAACATGGTGGCATTTTGTTTTGATTTTCCAGGTCAGATTGATCCCTTGGCACATACGGCTGGCTGGCACTTTTTCCCATTGTTGATTCCATGATTTGCAACATGTAAATCGTGCCAGCCAGTCAATCAGAGATGAGTATTTTTTTAAGCCATTGCATAATTTAACATAGTACAAGTGTACATAAAAAGTAAACATAGCTAAGCAAAGGTGCAATGAACAGTTTGACATACAAATAAAGAGACTAAAGCAGATTGAGATGAATGGCAGTGTAGGTGCAGAAAAGGAAGGAGGCTGATAAAGACTGAGGTAGAAGCCTGGAGGAAGCCCAGCAACTGGGATGGTAGAGGCTCCAACAGGGAAGGATCCAGGGAGGAAAGACAAGAACAGGTGGGGACAAGAAGAAGTTTTAGCTGGTGTTTAAAGGAGACAGGGGAGGGGGAGAGATTGAGGAAGGAGGAGAGCAGATGCAATAGGAAAAGGCCAACTGCCCTACAGAAGAGACTGGCAAGGAAAGAGGAGTGGGCAGTGCCGTAGACCACGTCTACATAGTCAAAGACCAGGATCACCATTTTGGTAACAAGCTCTTGGCAGACCTGAGGAGATAAGGAATCTTTGTTGCCATACAAGGTGCTGAGCCCCACACACATGCTCAGTTGCCATGTACCCCATGTATGTGCATGGTTAAAATCGATCACATAGTAATCAGTTACACTATACTGGAATATTACCCTGCATGTAAACCTGTTTGCCTCTCAGTGGATCAATACATGTAAGCGTGAATGGAGTCATGGTTAGTTACCTGGAATCAAAGACATGGTGATCAATCACCAGTGTATGTAAACATACTAAGTCAATAGGTGTGCTTTTTTACCATGGAATATAAGAATTCAGTATTCTGCAGACTGTATTTCTCTTGTAGAGTGCTCCCCTTCCCCGCCACACACACATACAAATGAACATGAAATGTTAACATGAAATGCGTACATTCAATATTCTGCAGTATTCAACTGGCATACACTCGCACAAACACACACAGGCTTGATAAAGAGCCACCGCCTCATTTTTATGGCTGTGGGAGGAGCCTACAGCCATCTTGCTGTCTGTAGCTAGAAAATGGGAATATTATGGCTGCATGCAGAGCCTACAGCCTTCTTGCTGTCTGTAGCTAGAAATATGGGATTACCATGGAACACATTTTTGGATTTTTCAGTGTATAATTCCACAACTGCAAATCACTATGGCAGTTAAAGAAATCCTTCTTCTTTCAGTTTAGAATGATGGACACAGAACTCCAAGCTGCTTTTCTCTGAGAGCAAATGTGCACACATTCCAACTAAATCTAAATATCTTTAAAACTATTCAAGGTGCACAAAAACAAGTATGAAAGTTGTTCAGGACAAAAAGACCTTTCGCATGAGGTTAGTCAATAATCTGAATTCTTTATATTTTGTAAAATATGGTCTTCCAAACAGCCTCATTTTTTCCTCTCTCTTAGTGAACACAGTAGGAGTCATGCCAAACAAATGTAAATATCTCGGAAAGTATACAAGTTACCAATACACAACCAACATGCTAGTTGTTCAGCACAAAATGACCTTTCAAATTAGGGTAGTCACTAATCTGAATTCATTAGATTTTTTAAATATAGCCACCCAAAAGGTGAAAATTGTGAATAAAAATTAAAATTCAGGTAATCAGATGGCCACAGTTTAAAAAATATAATTAGTGCAGCTTAACGAATAGGCTCATTGGAAAGGGACTTTTGTCCTGAACAACTTTCATACTGGTTTTTCTGTGTAATTTGTATACTTTTAGATACATTTACATTTATTTGGCATAACTCCTTCTGCACTTCTAAACAGCTTAATTTTTGCAAACCACTACATCAGTTAAATGAAATATTAAACAGACCACCTTCTTTATTTCTTGTCATGCCTAATTTAAAGTGGACAGGAATATATTACTTATATGCAAATAGGTATCCTTTAGAGGTATGAATATAATTTATGAAAATAGAGACATTTCAAACAGCAGCACATAAGTAATCAATTCATGTCCCCTTTAACTTATTCAGACCCATTGTGTATTTAGAACATTGGATACAGAACTCCAAACAGCTTTTCCTTGAGAATTTTCCTAAGGCACTGTGCAGAATTCTTAGTAAATGTGCACACATTCCAAACAAATCTAAATTTCCTTAAAACTATTCCAGGTGCATAAAAATAACCAGTCTGAAAGTTGTTCAGGACAAACAGACCTTTCAAAAGACCATAGTCACTAATATGAATTCCTTATATTTAGTAAAATATGGTAATCTCAGTACCTGTATTTCCATTTTTGGTTTTACAAAATTCACATTTCAGATGACTATTAAAAAAAACTGTAAAGAATTATAGAATAGTGGCTACCCTCATTTGAAAGGCCTTTTTGACCTGAACACAAAAATGTAAAATAATGCACTTGGGGCACAGAAATCCAGGGGCAGAGTACAAAAAGGGTGGAGTGGTATTGACAACAATAATAAAGCACACATTCCAAAAAAATATCAGGCTTTAACATAGAATTGATTACTGTTTAACACTATTATGCATCTATGGCTGCCACTGTAGATCTGATGCAAAACATAATCATTTTCTTCACTTGAAGCACAAGGGGAGGTGGAGGCCATAACTGATTCCTTGTTTTGTGTTAAAGGGGTCAGTTTTTTTTACAGCAAAAACAAGGAAAGGGGTAATTTCTAAAATGTGCAGACAAGCATGGGGACCACATTTTTTCAGAGCATGCCACCACTGGCAGCTACCACTTCAAGACTGCTACTACCCCTGCCTAACACAATCAGGGGAAAACCAGACGTAGTCTACCAGCACTGAGATCAATATGGTTAAGGTGCATTCACCAGAAATTAATGCTTAGAAAAGAATGAGAAAGTGACTGAGATGACAAGCAAGTCTCAGACCAGATCTCTAGTTTGTTAATAGACTCCTCCTGAGTCTGATTTTTACAGCTGCGTGGGCCAAGCTCCACAGATGTTATGCCATCATCAGATTTGTAGAGCACTGTGGAAGCATGTAACCGGACCACTGTCTGATGTGCTGCCACAGTGCTCTGGCATAGTTTCCAGTGATTCTGTTTATGTAGCCCTTCCCCTCTGTGGGCCACATAAACATACTCACTTCCCAGTGCACTACTTTTCCTTTCTGCAACTGCAGAAGTGATGGCCACTGTGTACAACATGGTGGTGCTGACTTAAACTGTGCATGCATGAGTATTGTGCATATGTAGTTATGTTAACACCACCATGTTGCACACAGCTGACTCTGGGACAAACTGCACATGTGCGAGTATCATGCATGCACAGTACTGTAATCTCTGCAGTATTATTTATGGCTGACTTCAATGCAGCAAGAGCATCGCATATTCTTGTCAGTGCTCTTGGCACTCCTAAAGGCTCTCCACAGCCATATTGGGTCTGACCAGAATTTGGTACCTCTGCCAGGGTTATTAGCAGTGATTGCTCTTTCAAGCTGGTGAGCCTATGAGGGGGAATTTTCATGACTATATCAGGGCTGAAGCAAGCTCTGTTCATGGGGTGGAGAGCAGCCTCTAAGGTCTGGGGTCAGAGACAGTTGCAGGAGGAAGCTGTAGAGTCATGAAAAAGAGACTAAAGCTGAAATTTCATTGAACGTTTTCATGTAAGAGTAAAGGTGGTAGCCATGTTTGTTAGTGATGGAAATCTGCAATAAGTGAAGTGGCTCATGAATTCTGTGTGTGATTTTCTCCAAATTCCAGATTGCATGGTTGGGCCTTTTTCTTTACATTGTGTTATTTTCACATAAACATATGCCAGTGGAATGCAATATGTCACGTGCCCATTTTCTAAAGTGATACAACAGCATTCTGACATCACTGTTGTGGTACAAGAGCATTTGTAAGTGGTAGGTAGGTATGTAGTTAAGTAGTTTTTTTTGTCAATTAATTTTTTTTATTGTAAGAAAATAAACATATACATCTAATAACTATATTGAGGGAAAAAAAGAGCGATAAATATTTAAGAATCAGTCTCTAAAACAGAAACAAATACATAAATGTAAATGAATAATGTACACAGCAATCAATAGTGTGACAAATTCACTTAAACCAATAACTAGATATTGAGATGAAGATTCAGTTTTAAACTAGCCAAGGGGAGAGGCATTGAAAAGGAGAAGGGAAATCCTAGCCCCCAAAAGTCAGGGTAGTCAGTGAGGTAAACACCAAGATAGAGCAATCGATAGGGATAAGGGCAGGGGTAAATGGAGAAAAAGACAAAGGCAGTAAGGACAGGGATGGGGCAAAAAGAAATAAAGCCAGAAAAAAATGGAGGGTAATAGTACCAATGTCCGTAGTCTAGGTAAAAAGCTCCCTGAAATGGTGGTCTTGATGGAAGAGGGATGCCTGGATATTGTGGCAGTCACAGAAAAATGGTACACAGAGAACCATGACTGGGATGATCAACATACCAGGGTACACAATCTACAGGAGGGACAGGGAGGGAAGAAGAGGAGGAGGAGGAGGCACTCTCTATGTAAGGGAAGGGATCAAAGCAACAGAACTAAAGGGTAAACAGGGAGGAGAGAAGGCACTGTGGGTCACCCTGGAAACTGGAAATGGCTCCACAATCCACACAGGGGTTGTATATAGACCCCCATCTGAAGGGGAGGAAATGGATAAGGAAATGCTAGATGGCATCATTGGGATGGCAGAGAAAGATGAAATATTGCTGATGGGGGACCTGAATATGCCAGATGTTAAGTGGAGCACCTTTGCTGCAGCCACATCCAAGTGCAGGGCCATTCTCGATGCCCTACAGGGGGCATGCCTCAGACAGCTAGTTTTGGAACCCACTCAGGAGGGAGCAATCTTAGACCTGGTAGTCTCAAATGGGGAAGGAGAGTGGATCTCTGATCTTGAAGTGGGTAGCCATCTGGGAACAAGCGACTACCAAACAGTGTGGTTCACAATAAACTTAGCTGTAGAGTCAAGCCACACAAAAGTGAAGGTGCTTGACTTCAAAAGGGCTAATTTTGTCAAAATGGAAGAATGCCTTAGAAAAGCACTAGCAAACAGGCAAGAAGGTGGGGTGGAGAAACAATTGGGAAACTTCAAAACTGCCATCACAGAGGCAACAAGCCTTTGTGTGAAGCAAATAAACAAATCAAAATGAAAGAAAAAAACACTATGGTTCTCAAAAGAAGTGGCAGGGAAGGTAAGGGAGAAAAAGATAGCATTCAGGAAGTATAAGGAAACACAGAAGGAGCAGGACAGAGAACTGTACCAGTAAAAGCAGAAGGAAGCAGAGAAGGCAGTCAGAATAGCAAAGGCCCAAACTGAGGAAAAGATAGCCAACTCGGTTAAGAAGGGGGATAAAACCTTTTATAGGTACATTAGGGAGCAAAGAAAGATGAAGGCAAGGATACTGAGGCTGAATAAAGAGGAAGGTGGTTGGTCAGACAGCAACAATGAAAAAGTAGGGATACTGAACAAATATTTCTGCTCAATATTCACAATGGAAAAGCAGGGGGGCAGAGACCTAATCCAGTCAATAGAAGCACTCTGGATAGGGGGGTTGATATTAGTCCTTTCACAGAAAAAAGGATTCTGAAAGAACTCTTAAAACTGAAGGTGGATAAAGCAATGGGGTCTGATGGGATTCACCCCAGAATTCTAAAAGAACTAAGGGAAGAACTAGTAACACCACTTACTACCCTTTTTAATAAATCATGGGAGGATGGTGTGGTACCTGAGGACTAGAGAAGGGTGGATGTGATTTCCCTTCGCAAAAGTGGGAGCAAGACAGAGGCAGAAAACTATAGACCTGTCAGTTTGACCTCAGTGGTAGGGAAAATGATGGAATCACTTCTGAAGGAAAGAATTGTTGAGTACCTAGAGGCCAGTGGGGCACAGGACACACGGCAGCATGGATTCACAGCAGGAAGGTCATGTCAAACAAATCTAATTGATTTCTTTGACTGGGTGACCAAAGTAGTAGACCAGGGAGGGGCTGTGGGCATGGCCTACCTAGACTTTAGCAAGGCATTTGACACAGTCCCGCAAAAAAGATTAATAAACAAATTAGCCAGCCTGGGAGTGGGTCCCAGGGTGGTAGCCTGGGTAAAACACTGGCTGGATAACAGGACACAGCGGGTAATAGTAAATGGAGTCCACAGTGAAGAAAGGAGGGTTACTAGTGGGGTACCACAGGGTTCAGTACTGGGGCCAGTCCTTTTTAATTAATAAGTGACATTGCAGAGGGACTGGAGGGGAAGGTATGTCTCTTTGCAGATGACACAAAAATCTGCAACAGGACTAATACGAAAGGTGGGGTGGAAAGGATGAAAAGGGACTTGGCAAGGTTGGAGGAATGGTCAAATGTATGGCAGCTTAGATTCAACGCAAAGAAGTGCAAAGTAATGCACCTGGGAAACAAAAACCCAGAGCAAGAGTACACAATGGGAGTGAGATACTGACAACAACAAAAATGGAAAGGGACCTGGGGGTAGTCATATCAGACAACCTAAAGGTGGGCCAGCAATGTGAAAAGGCAGTAAGGAGGGCTGGGGGGATACTGGGATGCATAGGGAGAGGCATCACCACTACAAAACAGAAAGTTGTTGTCCCTCTGTACAGACAGTTGGTAAGACCACATCTGGAGTACTGTGTACAGTTCTGGAGACCCCATCTCTGCAAAGACATAGACAGGGTGGAGGCTGTCCAGAGGAGGGCAACCAAAATGGTGCAGAGTCCGCACCAGAAGACATATGAAGAAAGACTAAAGGAGCTTAAGTTGTATAGCCTCGAGGAAAGGAGGGAGAGGGGGGACATGATAGAAACTTTCAAATACCTCAAGGGAATAAACAAAGTCCAAGAGGGTAGCATCTTTTAAAAAATGAAATGTGCAAGAACAAGGGGGCACAATTTGAAGATGGAGGGGGGACGGCTCAAGGTAATATGAGGAAGTATTTCTTCACAGAGAGGGTTGTAGATGCATGGAACAGCCTTCCTGAGGAGGTCATAGAGTCAAAAACAGTGGGGGAATTCAAGAATGCATGGGACAGACATAAAGCAATTTTAGTGGGGGGGTAGGAGGAAGTAGGCTGTTGGTTAACTAGGATCTGCAGCTTATCCGTTAGGTAGGGAAATGGGCAGACTAGGTGGGCCAAGTGGTCCTTATCTGCCATCAAATCCTATGTTTCTATGTCTATGTTAAGTCACAGAGGTAATTTTCCCTTGTTGCTTCAAATTAAATATTGATGAGTAAATTAATACCTCTTATTTCCCCTTATGATTGTAATATCAGGCTTAACGGTGATAGCTAAATATGTAAAAGACTAGTAGACAAGGAAGAAAAATGAAGTGTCTGAAGAAGAAAGAGAAATGAAGAGAAAAAGAAGGGAGAGTGGAACACTTAGAAACCACCCTCATGTAGACACTATCCTCTATTGAAAAATAGCACTGGTATAATCAGGTAGATGTACCCTGAGGTATTTGCCGATTGTAGGTAAGTAGGTAATAATTTATTGATCAGCTTACAAAGCACTTTGATACACAGTTTGTCCATTGTAAAATGTACATATAAAAATATATACATGTTAAATTATTTTACATACTTTTTCCTTACAGCACGTATGGTTCTTAAAAAACATGCACATTTTAACACAAGGGCCTGGATATTCAGACTGCGCCGGGCTGTGGCGCAAGCCTGGGTGCAGCGCAACTTGGCCGTGCAGGGGCGTTGACTGGGCGATATTCAACGGAGCTGCATCACGGCACAGCATCATTGAATATCGCACCCTGGCCACCCGCAGTGCGCATGGCACAGTGGCACTGCACCAACACAAGTGGCCAGAATGGAGCAGGGGGATGCGCTAGCGTAAGTTCTGTTGCGCTGTGGCAACAACAGTAATATTCAAAATGCACGTGCAAATGAGGCCTGTATATGCAAGGCGCAAATGGGGCCATTGCAAGTCGTATAGCCCCATTGCATGCGTGTGCCGATCCCCAGCAGCACACACAGGCGCCTGCCAGGCAATGCCGTCAGGGGACCCGGCGCCCCCTACACAGCACAGCAATCGCCCCTCTGCCCGATCGCGGGCATATATGAACTTCAATAATCATCCCATATCCCTGGTGGTTCCAGTGGGCTACTTGCAGCCGTCGCGGGCATATGCTAAATTAAGCGTCCTAAACCCCTGGTGGTCAGTGGACCGCTCGCTTAGTATCAGCGGGCTTCAGTATGAAAATAATATGTCTATATCCCTGGTGGTCCAGCAGTACCCCCCTCCCCACCTGCCCACTGGGCCCTACCACCCTGCTCCCCCAGGTCAGTGGCGGGCAGCACTCCACCCATCACCCCCTGCGCCCGCCGACTGACACGTATGGTAGGCTGTCGCCCATTGGTCACAGTGTGGAGGCCAATGGGCGTGCAGCTCCGTGCCGATAGCTACACAGTCCAGATCTGATGGATCTGGACTGTGAAGGTATGGGCTGCACGCCCATTGGCTCATGCAGTGGACCAATGGGCTTACAGCCCTACCCACAGTGTCGGTCGGAGGATAGTGGGGCGGCAGGCGGGTGGTGCTGCTGCCCGCTGCTGACTGGGGAGGCGGGCAGTGAGGCTCGGTGGGTGGGTGGGGAAGGCACGCTGGACCACCAGGACAATGATGTATTTCATGCTGAAGCCCGCGATCGGCGCGAGCGATCCACTGGACCACCAGGGATATAGAATGGTATAATTTCATACTGAAGCCCGCGATCAGGCTGCTAGCAGTCCACTGGACCACCAGGGATATTGGACGTTTGTAATTTAACATATGCCTGCGATCGGGCTGTGAGCAGTTCACTGGACCACCAGGGATATAGGACTGATTTTCTGTCAACAGATGCCCGCGATTGGGCATGTGGGGGAAGCACCACAAAGGTGCAGCCGGAGCTCAGGTGGCCACCCACAGGTGGCAGCTGCCATGTTGCGCCTTGCAATCCGGCAGCTCACCTGTGGGTGGCCAGCTGTTGTTTCTTTTTTTTTTGGCTCACCTGTGTGCAGCGCAAGTAGGGGTTGCGCACGCATGGACTCAGCACATCCCGGGCTGAATATTGGGATATGCGGAGTATGCATGGGCCGCCCCTCCCCCCCCACCTGTGCCACATACATTACTGATGCACTCGGTGCACATCGGGATTGTCTCCAGGCACAATCCCCGTTTGAATATCGCGCCGGGGCACATCAGTGGGTTGCGCATGGCGCAACACTGTTGCACCATGTGCAACCCTTCTGAATATCCAGGCCAAGGTTCATAGTTGGACCAGATAACATTTTCATGTAGTTGTTTATTCGGTGGGGGGTCAGGAGATGCGTAGGGGGATAGTGCACCAACCACTGTCTAGATGTGTACTGAATTCCATCCACAACAACATATGCTATAGTAATTTAAGATCAGAAACGACACTAGGTCCACCATATCTGTCCATCTTACATCATAATTTTTAGACACATTTCAACTTATACAGTAAGTTAGATATTCTTGTTTTTACTTCATAACTACGCATAGTCATAGAATCATAGAATGCTGTCAACAGAAAAAGACACCAGTGGCCTATCGTGTTTGCCCTTTCCCCCATATTTACATCCCCATCCCTCTCTGCCCTACCCCTCTCTTTTGCCTGCCCAGTCCCTTAAATCTGTCCCATGCCCTCTTGAATCCCTCCACTGTTTCATCTCCCATCACCTCCTCCAGTAGCCTGCTCCAGGAATCCACCACCCTTTCAGTGAAGTAATGTGTCCTTAAACTCCTCCTGAATCATCCCCTCTCTAACCTTAGACTGTGATCTTTAGTCCTATCCGTATATTTTCTCTTGAAGAGGATCCCCTCTTCTGTTCTGTTTATCCCTTTCACGTACTTGAATCTTTTAATCATGTCTCCCCTCTTCCTTCTGGTCTCCAGTGAGTACAGGCCCAGCTCCCTTAGCCTCTTCTCATAGGACAGCCAATGCATGCCCTGCACCATCTTAGTAGCCCTCCTCTGAACCCTCTGCACTGCATCAATATCCTTACGCAGGTGCAGCCTCCAGAACTAAACCCCATACTCCAAATGCGTCCTCACTGTAGACCTGTAGAGGGGCATAAGTACTTCCCTCTTTCTACTTGTTATACCCCTCCCTATGCAAGCCAGCATTCCATTTACCCTGCCCACTGCTTTCCTGCACTGGTTTCCCACCTTGAGGTCATCTGAAATTATAATTCCCAGGTCCCTCTCCTGCATTGACCCTTTTATTCCCTCTCTTCCTAGCATGTACTTGGCCTGTGGGTTATTATGCCCCATGTGCATCACAAACACTTCTTGGCATTAAAACTGAGCTGCCATACTTATGACCACTCCTCTAACTTCTTAAGGTCTCCCCTCATTGCCTCCACCTCTCCCTGTGATGTCCACCCTGTTGCAAATCTTTGTGCCGTCCACAAACAGGCATACCTTCCCCTTCAGTCTCACAGCTATGTCTGTGATAAATATATTGAACAGTAAGGGCCACAGCACCGACCCCTGGGGAACCCTGCTTATCACCTTCCCTTCACTGGAGTACACCCCATTCACTACTACCCTCTGGCTTCTGTCCCTCAGCCAATTTTCTACCCATTTTGTTATTTTTGGCCCCACCCCCATGCTTTCTAGCTTGTTGACCAACCTTCTATGAGGAACAGAGTCAAAGCCCTTCCTGAAATCCAGGTAGACCACATCCACTGCCCCTCCCTGGTCCACCACCCTTGTTACCCAGTCAAAAAATTCTATGAGGTTCATCTGGCATGACCTCCCTGCAGTGAAGCCATGCTGCCTCTCATCCTGTAGCTCCATCTTCTTCTAGGTACCTGGCCACACTCTCCTTGACCAGTGTCTCCATCACTTTACCCACCATCCATGTAAGGCTGACCTGACAATAATTTCCCACCTCTTCAATGCTGCCAGCTTTATGGAGTGATACCACATCCATCCTCCTCCAATCCCTAGGCACCTGCCCTGAGTCCAGGGACAAGTTGAACAACCTTGCCAATGGTGCCACCAGTTCCTCCCGCAGCTCCTGGAGCACCATAGGATGTAGTGCGTCTGGTCCCATAGCCTTATTCATCCGTAACTTCCCCAGCTCCTCTCTTGCCCTGGGCTCTGTGAACGGGCTTGTGTTGACACCTGCACCCTCCCTACCCCTCTTCCTCAACTTTGGTCCACTTCCCTTCCCTTCTACCATGAAGACCGAACAGAAATATTTATTCTGTACTTCTGCCTTCTTAGAGTCTTTCTCCACCTGTATGCCCCCGTCTCCCTTAAGCCTATCTACCCCCTTGTTTGACCTTCCTTCTCTCGCTAACATACCTAAAAAAGGTTTTGTCTACCCTTTCGGTGTGACTAGCTATCCTCTCTTCTGTCTCTGTCTTTGCCATTCTTATTATCTGCCCTATCACCCTTCTATTCTCCCTGTAGGAATCCCTGTCCTCATCCCTCTGGGTCCTCTTATATTTAGAGAAAGACCTTCTTTTATCCCCAATTGCCCTCCCCACCTCCTGGGTGAACCATAAGGGCCTCCTCCTTTTATTCTTCCTGACCTTCCTAACATAGGTTTCTGTGGCCCTTAGCAGCCCCTCCTTTAAAGTAATAACATAATGAGTGTACCCTAGACTTCATCTGTCCTGGCTGCCTGTGTACCTTTTATATCATAATCTTCTGCTTGTGACATCGTAATCATTTCCACAAGTATAGACTGTGATATCACAATGACAAGCAGAGGACTGTGATGTCTGGTGTAGACAACAGAGCAGATGAAGTTCAGGGGACAAGGAATCTGTTTTCTTGATACTGTCTAGATCTACAAAATAAAGGAAATGTTAATGTAGAAAATAGTTCAAATCTATTCCGAATTGTGTCTGACAATGATGTTTTTTTAATATTACAGGCAACACCTCTTGCAGCTACAGTGTATAATCAAATTATTATATTACAAAACTATACTTATCTGATAAGTAAGGTGTGATGTCACCGGAATGATAACATTTTATAATTACTGTTTAGGTCTGATATCAACCTGAAACTGATACTGTAAAGCTTCAGCAATGCATGAGTATGACATCTCAGCCATGTATTATGGGATTTTTACACTTTACTTTTCAGACAAACTGGCACAGACTCGCAGCGCGTTTCATTTCAGAGTGGTGCCAGTCCTAGTCTGAAACCAGTAATTATAAAAAATAAAATATGGGCTGCGTTAGTTACTCATTTTCTTATACAACCTTCATGTATGATACCAGTACACTCAAGGTTCACTCTTGTGCTTTATTTAGCATCACACACCTCAGGTGTGTAAAATACTCAAAACACACTGCTGCACATACATTATTCTACATGTAATGGACAGCTTTCCTATTGTATTGTCAACTCACACAAACACGTACATACATACACGTGCTTACGTGAATACACACATGAATGCACACACACACACACACACACACACACACACACACACAGCTAAATAGATTTAGGCAGTTGAATGTTATGAAATCAACAGTAACACAAAGGTCTTCAAATATTCTAAACAACTGCAACTTTAGGAACATCTGTTTTCAAACAACTCTATAAACTGGTACATGTTTGTACAATGTGTGTGTTGGCCTCTGCTTGTAAAGTGATGGGAAGACTGACAAGACAGACCTGGGGCTTGATATTCAAAAATGGACAAAGTGGAGCACAAAGTTTTGTGCTGCACTATGCCATTAGCCAGGATCCTGAGAATGCTATACTCAGCTGGACAGCGCACCTGCACTATCCAGCTGAATAAAGGGGCATGTCGGCACAATGCTAAATCAAGTAGTGCTGCTCGGACATGGATCCCTGCAGTGCAGGGAATAGAGCCACCAGACTCGATAGTGCCAATAGCCCTAGCCATAATATTCAGATGGACCCATGCAGATGAGCTCATTGGGCATGCAAAGCGATAAGGGGCCATTTGCATACCCATTATGGGCTCATTTGCATGGGAAATAGTGGCAGATTTGTGCGATGCCACCCCATCACTATTGCCCAGTCCCGTACAAGATAGAATGTTCCCTGGTGCCTAGTGGCCCCCCCACCCTCCAATTGCCAGCCTGTGAGTTATTAAATAGATCCCTAGTGCCCAGTGGTCTCCCCAACCCCATTCACCCTCCTGGTATTTAATAAATGAATCCCTGATAACCAGTGGTCCCCCCAATCACCAGTTCATTACTTAAGAAGTTAATCCCTGGTGCCCAGTGGTCCCCCCTCCCTCCGATCACTATCCCAGTACTTAATGAATATATCCCTGGTACCTAGCGGTGCCCCCCAATTGCTGTCCCAGTACCCCTGTTAATAGTCCCTGGTATCCAGTGATCCCTCCCAGCCTGCAATCACTGTCCCCATAAATTTCATGAATGTCCTTGGTGCCTATCATCCCCACATCCTTCTCCGATCCCTGGCCCCGGTACATATGCAAGACTCCTCCTGCTGCTATGAGTGCCTATCTGTATATGAAAGAGCTGTACAGAAAACCACAGAAAATATGATATTTCCTGGTGTCCAGTGGTAACCCCCTCTGATCATCGTTCATGTTGCTACACACTAGTCCCAGATGTCTAGCACTGACACCCCCCCATTGAAAGAGTCGGTGCCATGGCCAGATACGGCTACTGTCACAGCCCTCCTCTCATCTCCATGGCTAGCTGCCATGTGAAAGGGCTGGGAGCACATGACCTATGTATAGCACAGGGCATGCATTCTCTGTATTGTACTACAGTACAGAGGAAGCACGCCCTGTGCTATACATAGGTTGTGCATTCCCAACCCTTTCACACAGTAGCTGACAGAGGAGGTGAGAAGGGGGCGGTGCCAGTTGCCGTATCTGGCCACGTCACCAACACTTTCGATAAGGAGGGGTGGCAGGGTTGATGTCAGTTACCATTAGACATCAGGGACTACTGTATAGCACAGGGATTGGCAATCGGAGGGGGAGGGTACCACTGGACAGCAGAGAATATTGTATTTTCTGTGGTTTTCTGTACAACTCTTTCATATATGGACAGGGTCTCAAAGCAACAGGAGGACTTTTGTATATGTACAGGGGCTGGCAGGATCGGAGAAGGGGGGATGCTAGTTACCATGTATATTTATGGAATTTACAGGGATGGCAACTGCAGGCTGAGAAAGCACCACTGGATGCCAGGGACTGTTAACAGGGTTAGGGGGATGGTGATCAGAGGGCGGGGGGACCGCTAGGCATCAGGGATATATTTAGTAAGTACCAGGATAGCAATCGGAGGGAGGAGGAACACTGGGCACCAGGGATATATTCATGATACACCAGGTCAGTGTCCAGAGGGGGGACCACTAAGCACCAGGGACACATTAATTAAGTACCAGAACAGTGATTCGAGGGAGGGGGCACCACTGGGCACCAGGGCTTAACTTATTTATTACTATGCCAGTGACTGGAAGGCAGGGGGACCACTAGGCACCAGGGCATAATAAATTAAAGCATGGATCAGTGATCAGAGTATGGGGGGAACACTGGCCACTAGGTGGTAGGTGTGCTCCTCTACTGGCCAACTTGGTTGTTGGCTGTAGTAGCTCAGGTGGCCATGAGGGTTGCCTGCAGTTAGAAGAGGTTTTATTTGACAGTATCTACGCTGTGCAAATGGACCGTGCTAACCCCTTTTGTGCAGTGCAAATGTACTTAATATTGGGTTGCACAGATAATCCTGTCCCCTCTCCTAACTTTGCCCACCTGCATACATTATTTTTTGTGCACACACTAACTCTGCTAGTGCGTGCAATTGCCCCTTTTGAATATTATGCTTTGGTATAACACCTGGTTTGTGTGAACACCTGTTTGCACCTGTGCAAACATTTGAATATTGAGCCCCTAGTGTCCATTCTGACCTTAAATCGCTATGTTTATAATGGAACAAATCCATAAGAATATCCAAGTACAGTGTCATCACCATATAAGTTACATACAGTTGCAACTTTGATTAAAGCAGGGATCAAAAGGACCTTTATCAATCAATCATTTTATTGGAAGGCAAATTGAGAGTGTACTCTCTTTTCCAATTGTGTCCTGTACACATTAGTAACCACATGGGGGGGATTAATTGAAATAGATCAAACGGACCTTTATCAATCAATCATTTTATTGGAAGGCAAATTGACAGTGTACTCTCTTTTCCAATTGTGTCCTGTACACATTAGTAACCACATGGGGGGGATTAATTGAAATAGTAAGCAGTAAGTGTCCCAAAAGAGCCCTTGTCATCAAGGAAACAGACCATTAATATCCAAACGAAATACGTCCCATAAAACGGAAGTCCTGTACCTCAGTACCATGGCATATCATCCATGAGGTCTGCATAATGTGCCAAATCAGTCCAGGAAAATATAGAACCCTGGGCCCCCACTGCAGAGTGAAACAACAGGAAAGAAAATAGTGTACAATTGTGCATAATTATTTAATATACAAGGTAGCCATAAATTCAATAAACGAAGTTTGAAAAAATCACTATGTTACTTGGTAACTCTAAAAACTTTCAGCTAATTTTGGCTATTACAAAAAATTTGTTAACCATTTACATGTTGATTGTTTTTTCAATTGTTTTCATACAACTATTTAGCCTCGGTTTAAGAAAAACTGAATATATACAATATTGTTGCTATGTTTAAAGATTTGCATGCAACGCGTAGGACTTGCAAGTACTATCAGGGCTCCAGATAAGATTTTTGGGGATGAGTACCGTACTCTTCATTTTGAAAGTGAGGTGAGTAAAACCAAATTCAGATGTGTACAAATGTCTGGATGGAGTGGAGTGAGGAGTACTTTTTAAAAACAATGCATTTTTTTTCTAGATGAGAATTGATCGGGTGCCAATGCTCCAGACTATGCTGGCAGGCAGGAGTAATTTACTCACCAGTTTTAAAATATAGTGAGCAAAATAAAATTGGGATGCATACAAGTGCGGTAATTTTGGAAGAAACTATGACTTCTGAATCACCGGTTATGTTACGGAGCACCATTCCATGCAGTGTGGAGCATTTGTTGACCAGGTGACATTTACAAATGTTGGGTGAGTACTGGTACTCATTAAAAAAATTTCTGAAGAGCAGTTCCTAAAATGAGGTGAGTAAAACAGGTCGGTACTCACCTTATCTGGAGCCCTGACTACTATTAATGTCACAGTGTGCCAGAGATGGCTCTGATTAGTCAGGCTTAAAAAATGTATTTCCAGGTCATTGTTTAAAACTTAAAAAGCTAATTTATTGATTAAAGAAACTGCTATGTGAGCCCACATTGTGTCAGGAAAATACTTTTTCTTTATAGAATGCACTTTGTTAACCAGTTCAAAATACTCAACGGATTTAAACAATTTATGCAAGATTTTCAAAATGACAGATTTGGAGACTATTTGCATTTCTTACAGTCGAGAAATTCCACTCTCTGTACAGACTTGAACCATTGTACATATGAAGCAGGTACTGTTGTGCCATGGGGTTGGTAGGTGGGGCCTATTAGAGGCAGAGAACAGCTGAGTGTCTGTTTCTGTGGTGGCCAGTGAATGGGGTGGGAGAGCGCATAGCGTGAGCAAGAAGATTAGGGATATTTATGGAGACAGGGGCCGAGCTGGGCTCAGGAGTGCATGATGGAGAGCAGGTGAAGGGAAGGAATGTGTCAAGTTTTCATGGAGAGCAAGGCCAGAGCCAATGAGTGAGAGGGAGCACACAGACAGAGGCGGTGGGTTGGGTTATTTATGGAGACAGGGACCAGGGCTGGGGCCAGAGGGTGAGAGTGGGAAAGCATGTATAAAAAGACAGTGTGATGGGTTTCTTAAGGAGACTGACACTGCGGTGGTGAGTGGGGGTGAGAAAGCATGCAGAGGGAGGGGTTGGGTTCTTTATGAAGATGGACACTGGATCCAGGGGCTGAGGGTAGGAGTGGCAAAGTGTGCAGAGGGAGGGAGTGGGTTTTTATTTTGTTGTTTTAGTATGGATCGGGACTGAGGTAATGAGTGAGGGGGAAGGTAGAGGGCACAAAGAGAGGAAGTGGTTTGTGTTATTGATGGAGACAGGGAGGACATGGGCCTGTAGAGGGGGGAAAAAACATCTCCAGCCCTCATAATAGCCCTATCCCCTCCCGCCCCACCACACAATAGATAAGAACACTCACTTCCCCCAGTCCATGTATCACCGCACCCTACCCTCCTCATCCTACCACACAATAGATAAAAACACCCCCTTCCCCAGTCCATGTATCACCACACCCTACCCTACTCCCCTACCACACAATAGATAGGAACACCACCTTCCCCAAGTCTGGCTGTATGGTGACACAGCCAGGGTATATGTGTACCCAGACCACCATAATGCATAGACCCCATTCAGTGTTGCTTATCTATCATCTGCCATAACAAGGAATTGAGACCGACAGTCTCTGTAGAATATGTTTATGTTTAAAGAGCAGCTGATGCCTTTGAGAAAACCTTGGAAAACATAGTATTTAGACACAATTCAGCTTGCATTTCATGCATCTTCTATAGATTTTCCTCTCCATTAATTATTACAGAAGAAATGCCTGCAAAAACAAGATATTTTCCTTTTATAGTCCATCTGTCTCTATAGCTTATTCTCTTCTTGACATTATAATGCTCTGTTGTGATATCACAGTCTGTTGCCATGGGAATAATGGTGATGTCACATGCAGAGTATTATGACATCAGATTGGGAAGAAGCAATAAGAACTGATGAACCCTCAGGGAACAACTGTCCTGTTTTTATGCGTATTATCTCAGTAATAAATAATGGAGATAGGACATACAGAGCTAATGAAAAATATAAGCTGCTTTGTTTCCAAATAAAGGGCCCTATGCACAATGCCAAAGCGCTGTGGAAACTGAGCACGCTGGCATCGCTACTCATGAATGCCATGCAGTTGACCCCCAAGACATTCATGAATGGGCACAAGTGAGTTACTCACCCAATCCCCCGACCACGCAGACAGCAATGTGCCAAAGGGTGGGCAGGGGGTGTGCCAGCATTACGCACCTTGCACTAAGGTGCATAGTGCTATCCGTGGGGGTGTGGAGGAGGGCACTGGTTATGGCAAGGGGGACCCTGCTGTAATTCCTATATACATTAGCATGCATGCACAACCCCACCCGATCCAGGATGGCAGTGGCAGCCCTTTACCCCAACAGCAACGTCCCACATGCTCCCACCACACACACCCACAGTGGTGCCCCTACCCTGTCCAGACTGCAACGGAAACTCCCCCCCCCCCCGGTGTCATGTAGGGGCAACCAGTGGTTGCAATCGAGACACCTATGTGTCACTATCATGTGTATTGCAACCCCTGAAATGAGACATTCAACATTGCTCACCTCTGGATGAATAGCTGGCATGGTAGAAGAGGGGGTGTCTGCAACCTCCCGAAGTCCACTGGCAGGATGTCACTGCCCCCTCCTACGCCACACACTGGCGCCACGTCCCGGTCCGTGCAATGCCCCCCATCATAGCCTTGCCCACCCCCCATGGCAGCAATGGCACACCCTCATCACCGGCCTGCTGGTGCTGCAGCTCGAGATGGCTGGCGGCACTGCCTTCCACACACCTCCACAGGTGCTGGCTGTCCGACATCCACAGGGGCGTGCAGCCAACACACGCCCTGCCATGTAAGGGATCAACTGTGGGACCTGGGATGGACATATGATTGGATGCCTGCCCGGGTTTGCAGCTCCGCCCCTGGCTGCCCCACACGAACCTGTGTGCCGGGGGGGGGTTGGGCCATGGACAGATGGCTGGAGGTAGTGAATGCTGGCAGGTGTGGAGCTCTGCGGGCAGGATTCGCGCATCTGGCATGTAATTCCCACTCCTAGGTGCATAGGGCCATTATGTTTTTCAAAGCTCTTCTTGAAACATCAGTGGCTCTTTTAATTTATCATTTGAATAGAGATTTATTGTTTGCTGCTCTGTATTGTTTGTAATTTCAATTTATAAGAGGGGCAAACTATCGTATTTGCAATGGTCACATTCTTTATTTCCAATGTCTAATGTCTGTAAACAGTTTTGCTACCAAGCTGTATGATTCAATTTAAAATGAATGAAATATAAAGCAATTTCACTTAATATGCACTGCAAAGTGCTTTGAGCCCAGAAAGACGCTATATAAATAAAGTTCATGTCCTATCCTATCTCTGAATAACACTGCAGTTTCAATACTACAGTAAAAAATACAGCCATTTCAAACTTAGCAGAAATATTATAGAAATAAAATAGGTTTCAATTATGACCTGAAAACTGTGATCCTATGTGGCCCAAAAATCCAAACAGTCTCAACATATCCTTGTAGTCTAGGGACAAAATTTATTGAACCATTAGATTTTGCTAACTCACTTTACCAGCTCTCATTCAGACAGATAGTTCAGCAATGTGAAGCAGAGACCGGCATACTACCACCAGGCACTGCCACTGCTGGGATCCGAGCTGCAGTGAGGAGAGGATCAGCAGCATTAGGAGGGCTGCAGAGGGGCTGGAGAACTGCTTTAGTATTTGGAAGCTGAAATTCAATGGCAATAAATGCAAAGTAGTGCACACCAGCAGCAGCAATCCAGATAGGGTTTATACATCAGTGGGGTAAGGGTGGAGCATTCAAATGAGGAGCTGGACCTGGGAGTGATAACTAAGAAATAATGCATGAGAGAGCATGTGTCATACTGGGATAACCTCACACTTCTGGTGGTTGAGCATGAGGCCGCAGGCCAAGTCACGTCAACACAGTGATGTTATTCCCATGACACACACCCTGGAGTGCATCACTGCACTTAAAAAATGGTATGCTTATTACAAAAAAGAAACAAAGTGAAAAAAATGCATTCCTTAAAATACATTTTTAGTTGCTGTTTGAAAAGGCGTGATGTTATGCTGGGATAACATCACTGTTATAGGTCAGTACTGACCAATTATAGCCCAGGAATTTTCTTTGTCTTTTTATAATTAGCAACAGTCTTAAAACCTCTTTCCAATGCAGTAAAGAGCATAGGAGGGCAAACAGGATGTTGGGATGCATGAGGAGGGGCTTTACCAGTCACAGGAGGAAGGCAATACAGCCACTGTTCAGGTTCTACCACACCTGGAGTACTGCATGAGTTCTGGAGCCCACATCTCAGGAATAACAGGAATAGGTTGAAGACCATACAGAGAAGGGTGACTAAAGTAATCCTGGGGCAGCAGAGTATGTCCTATGAGGAAAGATTGAAGAGTCTTAATATGTAGTTTCTGGAGGACATATGGGAAAGGGGGATATCATAGAAACATTCAAACACATAAAGGGGTACAATAGAGTTAATGTCTCAGAGTTGTTCAGATTAAGGAACCATTCATCCACCAGGGGGCACAACCTCCAGCTGTAATGGGAAAATTTAAAAAGGATATTGGGAAGTGTTTGTGCACAAAGCAGGTGGCGGATGAGTGGAATAGTCTACCAAGTAATGTGATCAATGCTGGGACTACAGCCAGATTCAGAACACAATGAGACTCCTTTAACATACATAGAATCTGTGAGCAGATAAGGACCGCTTGGCC
Organism: Neoceratodus forsteri; assembly: GCA_016271365.2. Taxonomy (NCBI): domain Eukaryota; kingdom Metazoa; phylum Chordata; order Ceratodontiformes; family Ceratodontidae; genus Neoceratodus; species Neoceratodus forsteri. The sequence goes on along the minus strand of CM028130.1, from coordinate 956,245,477 downwards.
CACCCAGTCCGCCCAGTTGTTTCTGCTTATACTGTCAACGCAGACCCTACCTGATCTCTGGTTACCTCCTTCCAGCCCCTGCTTTCCTACTAAGATTCCTTTGTGTCTATCCCATGCATGCTTGAAGCCCAGCACCTCTGCTGTTAGACTGTTCCAGGCATTTACCACTGTTTCAGTGAAGAAGTACTTGCACACATCCCTCATAACACCGCCCCCCAGCTACAATACATACACTCTTGTCCTGGTGCACCTTCTCTTCTGAAAAATACTCTCCTTCTGTACCTTGTTCACTTTCGTGAATTACTTATAGGTCTCTGGCACGTCTCCCCCTCCCTCCTCTCTTCCAGGGTGTACATATTGAGATCCCTCAGTCTCTCCTCATAGGGCTTTTGATGCAGTCCCTGCACCACTGTTGTTGCCCTCCTCTGGACAGACTTCACCCTATCTTTGTCCTTTAAGGGGGTTATTAGGAAGTGCAGTAAGACATTATAGGCTTCAGGGCAGACTTGATGGATTTGTGGTCTATTTCTGTCTTTATTCTTCTATTTCTATGTCTGCATGTGCCTGATTCATGTGTGAAATTGATATCGTTATAAAGGATAGTATATTCAAACGAAAAGTAATACAGATCTGGCCCAGAAAATACTACTGTGTCATATAGGAGACAGAAATTGACTTCAGATTGAGTGAGTCTATTTTTTTATAGTCTTCATTTGATGGTGTCAAGGTCAAATCTGTAGCTGAACAAAGAGGCAGAGAGATTTCTGAGTACAGTCTAAAGGCTTGAAATTAACATTCTTTTTATGTTTGCTTATGCACGCAGCACAAAACAAACTTCTTGTTATGAGAATGGCATTTCAGAGATGTGTCACTGTTGGGGCCGATACAGGTCAGGCTGCAATTAGCTCACTGTCGGGTCCTATAAGCTCAGGCTGCAGCGGGCTCAACAGTGACAGCCCAATGATCAGCGAGGCTGATCATTACACTGTTCTATGCTTACCGGGCAGAAACTTTGAGTAGTTGAAAGAATAAAATTGCACCAGTAGTGCTCCATACTTTCATTTACAAGACACCACCCAGCAGTCAGCTGAGCGGCAGCACAATCTGTCTGCTCCTTGTCCTCTCCACTCTCCCCCCAACCCCTCCACATTTCATCCAGTCGTGCAGACACAGGAAGGTACATGTGCATAATACTAGCCAACACAACCGTGGTCTGCAATACCTGTCCAGCTCTTTGTGTATCTGTGACCCCCCCCTCAACTGCTGATCACACTTGTGAATTGCTTGGTCGAGTGAGTCCTGGCAGTGCAGTTGATTTCTATGCCAGAGATACCCAAGTGGCTGCTGTCCTGATGTGTGTTCTCCCAAGCCAATAGTAGCCAAAGTAAGTGAGGACAATGATCCGTACCACACGACTGCTGAGTGCTGAACCTAGGTAGTGGGTCTTACTTCTCCTTCTGTCCTTCACTCATATCTGGACTCCCTGCCACCAACAACAGCAGCTTGCCTGCCTCATCCTGTGTTGGTCTTCAGTCTGTCTTGGTTCTCCTTGTTGTCTCTGCACCCCCCTCCCAGTCCTGATCCGACCCTCCAAGTTTCACTCTGAGCTGAGTTTTTGTAGCGTTCCTGATAGTCTGGTACCAGTGGCACTACAAGCATTGTCCCCAAGTTACAGGCCACTCAGAGGATGGGGGCAGAGCTCTAAACAGTCATGGCACTGCTGTCTAGCTGCTCAGACTCAGGAGGACTGGAAGGAGGACCTGGCGGAAGGTGTTGTCCAGATGAACCCCTATGTGAAGTCTCGGCTGTGCGGAGGATGTCCTGAGCTGCAGCGCTACTCCATGTGGAGCCCATTGTGGGGTGTGTATGCCACTGGTGCTGCTGCTTCTGAAGGCTGAGAAGAGCAGAGTTCTGAAGTCCGGGGAGGGAATTAGCTGCACCACAATGGCTTGGCCAAGCAGGATGATGTGTTCCCATGGTATGAATAGCATGGCAGTGTTCATCCTCACAGGCAATAATGAGAGGCTGCCATTCATTGGAAGCAGGGACATTGTCACGAGAAGTTCAGGGGTCCAGGCATGGGAGTTCCCTCCATCTTGGGTGGGGGTGTTATGTTAGTGAAGACCACAAGGTACGAGTTCAAATAGCAGAGGTACCACTACGCAGGATTTTCAGAGGGGGATCTGAAGCAGCTCGTATGTTGAATGTTGGAAATAGGTTCTTAGTTTCAGAGTGCACTGATCAAAGACAGACTGTGCACTTTTTTGGCATGATACCCCTGATGTTAAAAGTCCCTCAGTTTCCCTCAAACATTTCCTCAACAGTGCCTCTCTTCTTATGTTGGTGTGTCTGTCCCTGATCAGGATACACAAAAAATAATGTCCTACATGAAAGTTACAGGCTAATTCCACCTCAGAAAGTACTTCTCACACTAAGCCACTTTTTGCAATTTCCTAAGTAAGTTTTTGATTTTCTAAGATAGTATGTCCCTGATTGTGCTCAATTGTCCATGAGGCAGGGGGAAGAGAAGTTGCAATTAGAATTTTATAAAGTGGAAGTCTGATCATAATTCGCTTGACTATTTAATATTGTGGATTTGTTGTGGAGCACTACAGGGGCTCAGGAGCATAGCCAGGATTTTTGAGTGGGGGTTTTACCCAAAGAAACCAAATTAATCAGTCACGGTGTGCAAAAATCTTTTATGAAAATGTAATGGAAGCAATATGGAGGGGGGTTCTGGCAACCCAGAACCCCCAAAAACCTCCACCTAGCTACGCCTATGGTTCTGGCATAATTTTTATGTTTGTGTGTGCAGCAAATATTTTGTTACAAAAAAACACTTTTCAGAGGTGTGTCACTGTCAGGGCCACTGTAGCTCAAGCTTCAGTGGATTAAGCAGTAACAGGCAAATGACTAGGCACTCTAATCATGACACTAGTCACTGCTTGCTGGATGGAAACTTCTCATATTTGAAAGGACCAAAGCACTCCTATGAGAGAGCGCTTAGATGCTTTCATCTGCATGTTTCCACCCAGCAAGGAGCTGAGCTGGTGGCACATGACATAGTGTTGTCATGCTGCTTGTATTTTTCCATTCCCCACCCTTTTGTGTCATTCAGCTCTGGTCTATTGTACAGCGGGATCTTTATTTTACAAAAGTAAAGCCGGCCCAGCTCCATCACTGTTATCTTGTACAAGGGGACATGGCAGTCCACCGAGTCTACTGCTCAAGCATGACAGGGGATCCAGTTGCCAACCGACACAGTTTTAACCCCCTTCACCAGCAGCAGCTTGCCACCAGTGTAAACCAACCCCCCCCAACTCACCAGTGGCCAACTGCCCATCCACAATGTAACCTCCCCCTAGCAGCCACTTGTCTGCTGGTTGTGTAAAGTAACCCCCCCCCCACTCACCAGCAGTCACTTGTGGGACTATGTACTGCCAGCTGATGCCATCCTCCCTCTCAAGCTTTCCCTGAACACTGGACCCCGTTGCTGTTGTAGATGAGGGTTTTTGCTCTCTCTGTCTACCTCCTTCCCCCATTCACCAGCACCCACTCGTGGGACTGTGTGGTGTAAGCCAATGCCCTCCTCTTTCTTCTTTTACATCAAAATATATATAGTAGAACTGAACAGCCTGCAGTGCCACCCAGAGAGACCAGCGTCCTTCCAGTGCTACCCAGAGAGACTAGCATCCTGCCAGTGCACCCAGAGAGCCCAGCATTCTGCCAGTGTCACCCAAAGAGCCCAGAGAGACCAGCATCCTACCAGTGCTACCCAGTGAGAGTAGCATCCTGCCAGTGTCACCCAGAGAGCCCAACATCCTACCAGTGCCACCCAGAGAGACCAGCATCCTTGCAGTGCCACCCAGTGAGATGAGCATTCTGCCAGTTCCACCCAGTGAGACCAGAATCCTACCAATGCCACCCAGCAAGGCCAGCATCCTACCAGTGCCACCCATTGAAACTAGCATCCTACCAGTGCCACTCAGCAAGACCAGCATCCTACCAATGCCACCCAGCGAGACTAGCATCTTGCCACTGCCACCTGGAGAGCCCAGCAGAACCCTGCTTGCCTGCACCAACAAAAGGAGAAGAGCAGAGGAGGAGGAGCAGCCAAGCTCATAAACAGATAGGTATTGTCTTCATTATATTTGAGCACCTTGAATTTGTATTGTTAGTTCTGGACGACTTCAGTGCCTGGGTTGATGACAAACTCTTGCAATTTGGATGTGACTTCCTCCAGACTATGGAATCACCAGGCCTGTCACAAGTCATTACTTCTGTGACCCATACTCATGGCCACACCTTGGACTTGGAATTCTCAGTGGGGCTCAAGGTCAATAATCTCAAGGTTGATATGATCGTTTGGTCGGATCATTGCACAGTGACATTTTCATTTGGGCCCCCCACCCCGAGAGTCCTCCTCCTATGGAAATAGTCTGCTCCACCCTTTAAAGGGGGTAACCCCAGCAATACAGATGGCACAGTTGGATCTATATGGTGAGCTGGATACTTGTGAGACAGGACCGAAGAAAGTGGTGGAGGCATATAACAGGGTCATTACCTCCATCCTTGATTCTGTAGCACATGTCCGTGTACAACCGAGGCCTTCTTGTTTGAGGTCCCCATGGTTTGATGGGGAACTCAGGGAGATGAAGACCATTGGTCAGAGGTTGGAGTGCTGCTGGCGGAGGTACAATGCTGATGAAGACAGGTTGGCTTTGAGAAATTATTGCAATGAATATCAAAGGGCAATCTCCCATAAGAAGTTAGAGTTCCTCTCCAGGGAAACTGCTGCAGACAAGAACAGACCAGCTTAGCTCTTCTATACAGTAGACAGACTTATCCATCTTTCCTGTCTCCAGCAGGTGACAGCAATGTCAGCTGCTAAATGGGAAGAGCTTGCTCTGTTCTTTACTGACAAGGTGTCCTACATCAGGGCAGCTATCAGAGGGGTCACAGCAGGCGTGTGGTGTCAGGTCTGGGGTCAATAGAAGCAATCCTTATGTCAGGAGTGAGTTTAGCTTTGTTGGGGCAGATGAGGTCATGGAGATAATCTCGAAGTTGTGACCCACATGTTGTGAACTGGACTCAGACCCAACACATCTCTTAATGGGATGTGTGGAGTCCATTTGTCCAATGTTCACTGACATAATCTGGTGTTCCCTCTCAAAGGGAGTATTTCCCAGTGCTCTGAAATAGGCACTAGTGAAATCTCTTTTGCAGAAACTATCTTAGGACATGGATTGCCTCGTGAACTATAGACCTTTCTCTAACCTCCCATTTCTGGGGAAGGTTATGGAGAAAGTAGAGGCCATGCAGCTCAAGGTACATCTCACTGTTTTTGACATCTATGAGCCACTCCAGTCTGGTTTCTGGTCCAGGCACAGTATGGAGACGGCACTAGTCAAGGTGCATAATGACCTCCTCAGAGCGAGAGACAGAGGTGAACAGTCAATTCTCATTCTACTCAATCACTCCTCAGCATTTGACATTGTGGATCATGGGGTGTTATTGGGTCACCTGGGGGAGATCTGTGGGCTTGCCAGCACCATTATCAATTGGTCTGAGTGCTTTCTCATAGGCAGGACACAAGGGTGGTGATGGGAAATATTCTTTCCACCCAAAGCCCCTGTCCTATGGAGTTCCCCAGGGCTTGATCCTCTCACCCATGCTGTTTGAAGTGTACATGCTACCCCTGGGGATATCATTAGATGTTACAGGTTGCTTTTTCACCGCTATGCAGATGATACGCAACTGTATATGCCATTTGCACCAGGGACACAGGGTGCATTCCTTGTGCTGAACTCCTGTCTGGCCGAGATCCAAAACTGGATGTCCTCCAACTGGCTGAAGCTTAATCCAGACAAGACGGAAACATTAGTGATTGAGCCTGGTTGCCAGCAGGGGGCTGGAGTGGCAGGAGAGGTGACCAGTCTAGTGCTTGGTTCTTCTCTTGCCACCTCAGTAAAGGTGAAGAATTTGGGTGTTATCCTGGACAGCAAACTGACACTGAAGGCTCAGGTATCATCCGTGGTCCAAAATGGATTTTGCCATTTTAGGAATATCACCTGGATTAAACCTTTCATCCCACCCAATGATCTGCCTTCACTAGTACATGCTTTTGTGACATCCAGACTTGATTATTGCTATGCCCTTTACCTCGGGCTGAACAGACGGCCCCTACGTCACCTGCAACTGGTGTAGAATGCTGCGGCCAGGTTGTTGATGGGCTTACCTAGGTCCTGTCATATGGCTCTGGTCTTCCATGATCTACACTGGCTGCCAGTGATGTGACAGATTTCCTTTAAGGTTAGTTTGCTGACCTATAAAGCCCTATGCGGACTTGACCTTAGCTAACTGCGGGGCCTTCTGTTGTCTCATCAGGCCACCTGCCCTCTCCGTTTCTCTGAGATGGGCCTCCTTGTGGTTCCCAGGGATTGGTTGAAATCTTCAGGTAAAAGGACCTTTGAAGTAGCTGGCCTGACCCTGTGGAACTTGATTCCAAGGTCATTGAGGGAGGTCCCCTCACTGAAGCCTTTAAGAGGGGTCCCATCTTTTTATGGCTTTTTTTTATTTATTTTAGCTTGCTGGCAGTTTGTATTATATTTATAATTATTTTGACTGAGTTTATTTATTATTGATTTAAATTAGTTTTCATTTTAATATCGTAATTATTTGTATCTTATTTTCTTGTTCTACATGTAATGTTATGATATTTTATAATGTACAGTGCCCAGAGCCTTCGAGAATGGGTGCTTTATAAATAAATGTTTGTTTGCTTGCTTTTATGTGGAGTGGTTGTTTGAAAAAGGCTGCCATTTTGTCTCTTTTTCTGTCCTGCTGCATGCTGCTAAGGTGGGGGCCCCTCCACTAGTGTTACCACCAGTCCCGTTTCCTGCAGGACAGTCCCAGTTTCAGCACCCTCATCCTGTCACCCGCATCAAGTGTCAGTGGGATGCCAAATGTTGCGATTTCATGCACAAGCAATTGAAGCAGATGAACTGTCAGCAAGGAAAATCACTGGGTTGGAGGTGGAGCTGCACTTACTTACTGTACATTTTTGAAGGAATCTGTCTGCAGCAACAGCTCCGGCCTCACCTCACACAGCTGATAAAACATTAAGCAATTGTGGGGAACTGAAATGACAGACTGTGACTAATGCCAGATCCTCTGGAGTAGACTGAGCAACTGTGACAAGTAAGCAATAACCCATGACAGGGTATGGGGTTATTGGGGATTAATCAACACCCCGGGTGCATTTTGAGGCATGAGGCCGCAGGCCAAGTATCCTCCCAGCACCCAGGGTGTTGATTAATCCCAAATAACCCCATGCCCTGGAGTGGGTTATTGCGCTTATAACATGGGTTATGTTTAAAACAAAAACAAATAATCATAAAGGTGTTTTTCCCCTGTTGAAAGAGGGAAAATGTGAATGTATCCTGCTAACTTGAAAACTAGTCCCCAACACTGATGCATCTGTGATTTACTTTATGAACATTCAAATGTTAGAAATACACTCCTGACATGATTTCTCACATTTGTATGTTCGTAACATTTATTACAAATGCATGGCTCACTTTACCACTGTCTGCCTCCCCCAGCCCCACCACAGCTTGCGTTCTGTGCCTCTCCCTCTCCGTATCCAGGAAATCCTCTCTCTCTCTCTCTCTCTCTCTCTCTCTCTCTCTCAAGAAAAGTATGCATTCACTGACACAGACAGATACACAGAGAAAAGACATGTTCCACTCTCGGACTCATGGTGTCAGTGTCTTGCACTGTCTCACTCTCTGTTGTAAGCTTACTCACCTGAAATGGACAGACATCAACAGATAGGGAACTCACCAAGAGACTAAATTTCCCCCGCCATGCAGGTAGATCACAGTGAAACCGCTCACAATGTTCTCTGTGCCTCCATGATTTGTGAGACAGGTCGCTGTCACTCTCAGTGTTGGCCAGGGTGTGTGTGGCTGTAACAATACTGCGCTCCTATGCTTGAAAAGCAGAGCAAAAGACAGACAGAAACTGCAGCAATGCTGTCCATCTCTAACTCCTGCTCTTGCTGCCTCTCTCTCTCTCTCTCTCTCTCTCTCGCACTGTCAGCATCACACTGCAGGCATAATAGTGTTTCTAACTTTCCACCATGGAATGAATTAACGAAGACAGTGACACAATTCTCTTCTTGCTTGCTGACACCACCATAGTAGCAGCACGGCCAGAGATATTAACTCTCTGAATCTCGTTGTATCACTCATCAGGGTGGGGGGAGACTGAGGCATCTAAGTGTGGCACAGCCACCTGTGCAGAACAGTGTGCTCCATCCCACGGATACAGAGTGACTGACAAGCACCGACACTAGCCTACGATACTTGGCACTTCACTGTGGAGCACTAGACTGCTTCGAAAGAGGACAGGAGGGCCAACAGACACAGTTGCAGCAGCAATCGGCACCAATTACATCGCTGGGGTTCTCTCACTTCCCCACATTTTTAATGGCTGCTATGCTCGTTTGGCTTTCTGAACAAAGGAATGAGTGCTGATGACACTTTCTCTGAGTCCATCCATGAAACCGTGCATTAAAAGGGGTATTTAATGCATGGCTATACAGGGGCTCTACATCAATCGTCTTCCACGTTCCTGACAACCCATGTTATAATTACTAAATAAACTCCCAAAGCCAAAATGTAAACATACTCTACAAGTGCCTCCTAACTGCTAGCAGTTACTTGCTTTGTTTTGGGCTAACACTACTGTCAATGGAAGCTCAGATTCTGAGGCAACGTGCATCTGTGCATAGCCTATACAGCAGTTTTGTTGTTTCCATTCACATATGCAGGAGGGTGCTGGACTCTGCTTTGAGGTTCCTTCATCTAGTCTGGCAGTATAGCCTAGAGGTTAGAGTAACAAGTTATGAATGCGGTTGGTACGTCCAGCAGTTCTGGGTTTGATTTCCACAGCCTCCACTTGCATACTGTGTGACTCTAAACAGGTCACTTAACCACCCCAGTGCTCCAGGGTTGCCCCTGAAAATAGGCAGTTGTGCCTAGTGGGCCTTACCCGATTACCAATGAATAAAAATAAACATTTGCTGTTCTTTTAGTGCTTTGAATGTTAAAACACTGAAAGCCCTGAAGAAGTACAACATGCTTGCTTTAATGCCAATTTTGCTTGAATAGAATCGCACTCGCCACTCATTAAGACAGCAACAAACTGTTGTAGATGCTGTTAAACAGTTTATTCCATTCCAACACAAAGAACAGGCAACAAGTAACAGTGCCTAAGCACTTGTTACAAGGATGAACTTACGTTTCACCCTGCCTTCAGGGCTTCTTCAGAGATACATATAGAGGGTAACAAATGTGCATATATACAAAAATTATTAATTATCTAATTAGTGTTTTAACCAATGACAATGCACAAAGGAAATTATTTCATTCATTAAGCACTGCTAGTTCATAACAATTAAAAGTAACAGTGCAAACTTGTTTATATGTTAGAACACACGTTAAAGTGATTTGTTCTTCAATCACACCATTAAAAGAGTTTGCACATTCTCTAAATTTGTGTCTAAATACATTCAAAGTATATCATTTTCCTAAATTTATTTCATCAACTGCACATATTTTTATTCACATGTGATTTAACACCATATTTAGAATAGTGCACCAGATGCCCTCCCTTGTGCTTGCTTTAATCTATTTTTTTATGTGAATTTTTGCCAAGAGAAATAATCAAATTATGTCTCTGTTTAAACTTAGGACACAGCGTCTCCATGTTCAATGAAATAATCCTGGCAACCAAGTGTGTGTCCCTATAAGTATAATCAATTTTAGTACTGTAATGCTGGGATACATTTAGACACACTGCTGTTGGTAGTGTCGGTCAGTCGGCACCCAGCCAGCCACTGACCGAGACCAGGATGCCCGCCTGCAGCTCCTTGGAAGCTGCCTGCCCTTGAACGTTGCTGCTTCAGCTCCCCTATGGTCGGTCGGCATCCAGCCAGCCACCAGCCGAGACCAGGACACCTGCCTGCAGCTCCTTGGAAGGTTCGGCGACAGCACAGCCAATCGGAACACGGGCGCTTCCAGCAAACCCACTCTGATTGGCCAGGACTTTTCCCCTGCTTTTGCCACCTAGTGCTTTTTACAAATAGATTTAGCTGCAACTAAGCAAAATTCAAGTGTCTAATAGAAGTTTTTCAACCGTATTAGCTGGGTTTTAATTTCTACTACTATTTTAAAGTGCTTACAGCTCTTCCATTTCCTTGCTCCTGCACCCCCCCTCATCCAAGCACTCTGCCTTGGTGCCAAAAAGTGTAACTCTCCTTTGTCTTGCTAAACTGCTCAATCGAAACCTATCCTACCTCTATGCTATTTAAACCCTGCTATTTTTTCTTCTCTCCAGCTGCCTGCCCTTGAACAGGGCTGCTTCAGCTTCTCTACGGTCGGTCGGCACCCAGCCAGCCACCGACCAAGACCAGGAAGCCCGCCTGCTTCTCCTTGGAAGGTATGGTGACAGCGCAGCCAATCGCACACGGGCACTTCCAGCAAACCCGCTCTGATTGGCCAGGACTTTTCCCCTGCTTTTGCCACCAGGCACTTTTTACAAATAGATTTAGCTGCAACTAAGCAAAATTCAAGTGTCTAATAGAAGTTTTTTTTTTTTTTTGGGCTAGTTTTTCATTAGCAGGTTATACAGATCTGTCACTAGAGAGATTCTTGTTCTTTCATTTAAAAATTAAAGTCTACCCTCTTAAAGTCACAGTTGCTTTACTTGCTATATACCTTCCTTCCCACCCTCGAGATCCTCTCGAACTGGGTAAGACTTCCCTGAACCACTGGGACTGCTGAGAGCCACGCCATTGGCCCCACGGTATCTGTACTGCACCCTGATTGGACGCTGTCTTGCCTCCTGCTCGGGGATTGGCTCTTGAGCCTGCTAAAACTTTGCTCTACTTGGGGCTGCTGCGTCCATTCATTTCTACAGCAAACGGACAAAATTTTATGCCCGCCCCTCCCCCCTCCAACCTTAACTTTATAGACCTTCCTCCATGCCCCCTGGTAGCTCCGTCCCCCCACTCGTGCTCCATTGGGTACCTGTTTTGGGACTCCCCCCCATCTTTTAGTCGCCTCCTCCCACTCCCTGGCTGCCTGGCCTTCCTGGCTATATCCTAACTTTCCACTGATCCAGCTACTGCTCTTCCACCCCCTTCTCCTAGCCCCACCAGCCTGTCTTAACCCCCTTCCTCTGCCTACCCCAAATCCTACCTTAATCATGCACCTCCACCGCTCACTACCCCACTCTATTTCTCCTTGCCTGTCTTCCTCCCCTACTGCATGCCCCAAAAGCCTGCTTTCCCTCCCTCCCCAACAGCTTCCACATTCCTACATCCTTCCTCCACATAGGCAAGCTGCACACTGGTCACTGCCCCTTGCCCAGGGTCCATCCTACCGCCATGAAACTGTCCTACACCCACACTGGTCCTAGCCCTCCACTCTTGTCCCCCCTGTCTACGCTTACCCTCAGCCACTATCGTCGATGCTCGGCAATTTCCCGAGATGCTAGCAGGCAAAAGCATTCCCTTAAAGAAATATGCCGCAGCTCCTTGAGGCTAATCCTCCTCCTCCTAATGCTGTCAGGCAATGTGCACCCAAACCCTGGCCCATTCTGCTCTAAAGCCATTAATCTGAGCACACCTTCGGGTGCCCTCTCATTCATATCAATCAACATCTGCAGCCTCCTTCCTAAAATGGATGCCCTACAGGCCTTCACCAGCCAACATTGCCTTGACATCCTGGCAGTTGTTGAAACCTGGCTCACGCCATCAGTACCAGACCATGCAATCAGCCTTCCTGGCTACAATGTCTTTAGGCTGGATCGCCTCTCCTAAAGAGGTGGGGGCTGTGCTCTCTACCTAAAAGACTCCATAGAGGGGCACCACATCATTACCTCACTCCAACCCACAACTGTTCAGGTACTGCCAGTGAGAATCCTCCTCGGAGCCCAAAACAAAACCCTCACTGTTGCCACCATCTACATCCCTCTCAAAGAACAGGGAACTGGTCTAACAGCTGTTCTTGACTTTGTAAAGTCACTCCCACTGGACACCGAATCCATCCTCCTAGGCGATTTCAACATCAACTGGCCTGCGGCCGATGCTGGTGCACACAGGGATACCGTTGTTACGGCGAACCTCACACAAATGGTTGACTCACTAACCAGGAAAAATTACAGGACCGGCACCAGCACACTCTTGGACTGGATCCTTACCAGTCACCCATCACGGATATCTAACACTAATGTCCTCCCTGACTCTGTCAGCGACCACTGCCCTGTTAGCTGCACCTGGTCAAATAAATTCATCAAACCTCCACCAAAAACTATCACCAGCAGGGTTCTACCCTGTGGTCACCTTCCTCAACTCAAATCCCACCTCCTCCATCAAGACGGTCCCCTATCTTCAATGCAGCCAACGTAAACACTGCCTTTGACCACTTCATAAACATCTTCACTGTGGCCTGTGACACATATGCTCCTATTAAATGAAATGCAAAGTCAAATCACTCAGTGACCCTTGGCTCACAGGTGACCTCCTCAGGATGCTAAAAACAAGAGACCACCTATGGGGGCTGGCCAGAAACTCTGGAAGGCAAAACGACATCCAAAACTACAAACGTGCCTGCAATGACTGCACCAAAACCATCCGGCAAACGAAGTCCACCTACTATAAGTATGTCCTCACAAATTCCTGGGGCAATGGTCGGGAATTCTGAAAGAACATAAAGGAACTCACCGGGAATCCACCCAAAACCCCCCCATCAATACTCAACATCAATGGAACCATAACCCTCAACCCAAAAACCATTGCGGATACCTTTAACAAAGCCTTTACTGACCTCAGCACTGTCCTACCCCAGGACTACTTCAAAGATGGTGAAGCCCCTCTGTCCACAATAAACACTACCCCCACCAGCTCCCCCAGCTTCTACTTCAAAGCAGTCAAGGCTCACCAAGTACTCAAATATGTTACCAAAGCCCTTGGTAAATCAAGATTCAGTAATGACTCCCTCGATCTCAAAATCCTGTCTCTCACACTTCAAGAAGTGCTTAGTCCTCTGACCAGAATTTTCAAACTCTCCCTCAGCCTTAACCAGTTCCCGGACAGATGGAAATCTGCCACTGTCACCCCAATCCATAAAAGTGGTGACAAAACTGCCCACGATAACTACAGACCTATCTCCCTACTACCCCCACTCTCCAAGGCACTAGAACGCATCGTCTTGGACCAGCTCACAGAATACCTGGATATGTACAACATCCTGTGCAAGCAACAACATAGGTTCCACAAAGGTCACAGCACCTCCACAGCCCTACTTGAATTCACTGGTGCAACCCACAATGCACTTGACTCCAGCGAACTTCTAGGCTCAATCTACATTGACTTAACTAAAGCCTTCGACACCATCAATCACTGCCTCCTGCTTGTTCAGCTTCAGAACACTGGGCTGTCATCCGACTCCATTGGCTGGTTTAAGAGCTACCTTGAAGAATGGTCCCAAACAGTAAGAATCGCTAATACACTCTTGGACCCTAGACCAGTCCGCTCAGGAGTCCCCAGGGCTCCATTCTGGGACCCCTCCTCTTCAGCCTATTCTGAAACTCACTACCGGACAGCTGCCCAGAACAAATAATTCTGTACGCCGACGATGCTGTGATCCTCACTTCGGACCCTGATCCAGTCCAATTACAAAATAAACTTCAGCGGGCCTTCTCCTCCATCGAATCCTGGTTCCTAAATCATAAACTGCTTCTCAATCAGAAAAAAACAAGTCTATGATCTTCTGCAGCCCCCACAACAAAAACAAACAACTCTACCTCTCCATTGCAACCGAACAAGGAGCCATCCTAGAGCAAACACAATCGTTCAAGTACCTCGGCATCACCCTTGATCCCCACCTCTCATACACTGTCCATATCAGCAATGTTAAAAAGTCTGCCAATGCGAGGTTAGGCATATTATTCCAGCACAGGAAACACCTAACCCCAGAAGCACTATCAGTGGCCATCCAAAGCTCCATCGTCAGCATCATAGACTATGGTCTTATCATATATGGGTCTGCAACTACCACTGCTCTCAAACGTATCGCGACCTCCCTGAATAAGGCCTGTCATCTCATCACTGGCTCACATCGCCGTACCCACACATGTGACCTTTATTCCCAATCTGGATGGCTTCAATTGGACAAACGCATAAAATACCAAACCTGCATCATGGCCAAGAAAATTATAATGGGGCTTGCCCCACCTGGTGTCTGTGCCCTCCTTAAGCCTAGACATAGGAACATCACTACAAGGAGATCCAATTCCTGTCTACTACATATCCCACGATGTCACACAACCCAAGGACAAAGATCATTCGCCTATCGGGCATCCAACAGGCTCAACTCTCTTGGCAGCAACACAGCGACCGCTCCAACACTCGACCTCTTCAAGTCCAAGCTGCACCTCTCACTGCTTGTATCCTGCAATTGCCCATCTTAACATTTCCACCATTCTAGCTGCACATCAGCACCCAGCACTTACAATTAGTCTTTGTACCCCTAGCACCTTACCTGTCATATTCCCTCAACAAGACCCCCTGGCTGCATTGTCTCCCGCCCTCGCCCACCTCCCCCCCATATCTCCACCCTGCCCCCGCCCCAACCAACTCTCATACTCCCCTACCCCTGCACCTCCTTCCCCTTCGATCTCCCACCCTCACTTCCCCCATCCATCCACCCCTTCCTTAGAAACATAGATAGAAACATAGACTTTGATGGCAGATAAGGACCACTTGGCCCACCTAGTCTGCCCATTTCCCTACCTAGAGGATAAGCTGCAGATTCTAGTTAACCAACAGCCTATTTCTTCCTACCCCCCCAACAAAAATTGCCTTATGTCTGTCCCATGCATTCTTGAATTCTCCCACAGTTTTAGACCCCACAACCTCCTCAGGAAGGCTGTTCCATGCATCCACCACCCTCTCTGTGAAAAAATACTTCCTCACTTTGCCCCTGAGCTGTTCCCCCCTCTATCTTCAAATTGTGTCCCTTGTTCTTGCACATCTCTTTTTCTGAAAGATGCTACTCTCTTGGACTTTGTTGATTCCACTGAGGTACTTAAACATTTCTATTATGTCTCCCCTCTCCTTCCTTTCCTCAAGGGTAAACATATTAAGCTCCTTTAGCCTCTCCTCGTATGGCTTCTCTTGCAGACCCTGCACCATTTTAGTTGGCCTCCTCTGAACTACCTCCATCCTGTCTATGCCCTTGCGAAGATGGGGTCTCCAGAACTGGATGCAGTACTCCAGATGGGGTCTCACCAACTGTCTGTACAGGGGGATAACAACTTCCTGTTTTCTGCTGGTGATGCCTCTCCCTATACATCCCAGTATCTCCCCAGCCTTCCCTACCGTCTTCTCACATTGCTTGCCAACCTTAAGGTCATCTGATATGATTACCCCCAGGTCCCTTTCCATTTTTGTTGTTGTTAGTACCTCCCCGATTGTGTAATCTTCCCTGGATTTTGTTTTCCAAGTGCATTACTTTGCACTTCTTGCATTGAATCCAAGCTGCCATACTTCTGACCATTCCTCCAACCTTGCCAAGTCCCTTCTCATCCTTTCCACACCTCTTTGTGTATCAACCCTGTTGTAGATCTTTGTGTCATCTGCAAAGAGGCATACTTTTCCTTCCAGTCCCTCTGCAATGTCACTTATAAAGACATTAAAAAGGACTGGACCCAGTACTGAACCCTGCAGTATCCTACTAGTCACCCCTATTTCTTCAGAGTGGATTTCATTTACAATTACCTTCTGTGTCCTGTTGTTCAGCCAATGTTTTACCCAGGCTACCACCCTGGGACCCACTCCAAGGCTGATTAATTTGACTATTAATCTTTTGTGTGGGACTGTGTCAAATGCCTTGCCAAAGTCTAGGTATGCCATGTCCACAGCCCCTTCCTGGTCTACTACTTTGGTCACCCAGTCAAAGAAATCAATTAGATTCATCTGACATGACTTTCCCGCTGTGAACCCATGCTGCCTTGGGTCCTGTGCCCCACTGGCCTCTAGGTACTCAAAAATTCTTTCCTTCAGAAGTGATTCCATCATTTTCCCTACCACAGAGGTCAAACTGACAGGTCTGTAGTTTCCTGCCTCTGTCTTGCTCCCACTTTTGTGAAGGGGAATCACATCAGCCTTCTTCCAGGCCTCAGGTACCACACCATCCTCCCATGATTTGTTATAAGGATAGTCAGTGGTGTCACTAGTTCTCTGCTTAATTCTTTTAGAATTCTAGGGTGAATTCCATCTGGCCCCATTGCTTTGTCCACCTTCAGTTTTAGGAGTTCTTTCAAAACCGTTTCTTCTGTGAAAGGACTGGGATTGACCCCCCCCTCTCCAGAGTGCTTCTGTTAATTGGATTTGGCACCTCCCCACTTCCTCTTTTGTGAATACTGGACAGAAGTATTCATTCAGCATCCCTGTTTTTTCACTGTCACTCTCTGCCCACCCACCATCCATTCTATTCAGCCTCACTATCCCTCCCTTTGTCTTTCTACGCTCCATGATAGACCTATAAAATGTTTTATCCCCCTTCTTAACCGAGTTGGCTATCTTTTCCTCAGTTTGTGCCTTTGCTATTCTGACTACCCTCCCTGCTTCCTTCTGCCTTAACTGGTACAGTTCTCTGTCCTGCTCCTTCTGTGTTTCCTACTTTCTAAATGCTGTCTTTTTCCCCCTAACCTTCATTGCCACTTCTTTTGAAAACCATAGTGGCTTTTTCTTTTGTTCTGATTTGTTTATTTGCTTCACACAAAGGCTTGTTGCCTCTGTGATGGCAGTTTTGATATTTTCCCTTTGTTGCTCCACCCCCTCCTTCTAGCCTGTCTGCTAGTGCTTTTCTAAGGCACTTTCCCATCTTGCCAAAGTCAGCCCTCCTGAAGTCCAGAACCCTCACTTTTGTATGGCTTGACTGTAGCTGAGTTTATCGTGAACCACACTGTTTGGTGGTCACTGGTTCCCAAATGGCTACCCACTTCTAGATCTGAGATCCTCTCACTGTCCCCATTTGAGAGTACGAGGTCTAAGATTGCTCCCTCACGAGTAGGTTCCAAAACTAGCTGTCTGAGGCATGACACCTGAAGGGCATCAAGAATGGCCCTGCTTTTGGATGTGGCTGCAGCAAAGGTGCTCCAGTTAACATCTGGCATATTAAGGTCCCCCATCAACAGTATCTCCCCTTTCTCTGCCATCCTAAGTATGCCTTCTATCATATCCTTGTCCATTCCCTCCCCCTGACATGGGGGTCTGTATACAACCCTTATGCAGATTGTGGTGCCATTTCCAGTCTCTAAGGTGACCCACAGTGCCTCCTTTCCTCCCTGTTTACTCTTTTGTTCAGTTGCTTTTATCCCTTCCCTTATATAGAGAGTTACTCCCCCCCTCTTCTGCCCTCCCTGTCTCTCCTGTAGGTTGTGTACTCTGGTATGTTAACATCCCAGTCATGGTTCTCTGTGTACCATGTTTCTGTGACTGCTACGATATCCAGGCATTCCTCTTCCATCAAGGCCCCCAGTTCAGGGAGCTTGTTACCCAGACTACGGGCATTGGTACTCATTACCCTCCATTTCTTGATGGCCTTACCCCTTTTTGCCCCATCCCTGTCCTTATTGCATTTGTCACTTTCTCCATTTACCCCAGCGCTTCTCCCTATCGACATGTTGGTGTCTACCTCACTTAGTACCGTGATTTTTTTGGGGGGGCTAGGATTTTCCTGCTCCTTTCCAGTGCCTCCCCCCTTGGCTAGTTTAAATGCTTGCCAATGAAGTATTTAAACCTATCACCTAGGATCCTGGTTCCCCTCCTGGACAGATGCAGACCATGCACACCAGTATAGGCCTGCATCCATCCAGGTGGACCCCAGTCCCCAATGAAGCCAAATCCCTGAGCTCTGCACCAGTTTTTCAACCACTGATTGAATCCCATGGTGTGGAGCAACCTAGCCTCATCCATGCCATAGACAGGCAGCACCTTCGAGAAGGTTACCGTGTGTGCTATTTGTCTAAGGCCCCTCCCCATCTCCACAAATGCTTCTTGCACTGCTCTGATCCCTTTCTTAGCCAGGTCATTTGTCCCTAGGTGGACAATGACATCCAGCTCCTCCCAGTGCAGCTGCTCCATGATCCGAGGATTAGCTCCTCTCTCCCTCAAGCCATGGCTCCAGGCAGGCACCTTACCTCCCTCCCTCTCCCTTCCTCCCCAGTTCTACCTTTCTAACAATGGAGTCCCCCACAGGAGTTGTTTCTTTCCCTGTGGGGTCCCATGCCACCCTTCTGTGGGTCTCCTTTGTGGAGGTTCCCAGCATCCTCCTTGGTCTCCACTGTGGGTGCCTCCATACAGGAACCACACTTTTCCAGAACAGCATAGAAATTGTGGAGAGGTACAACTGGAGGGATGTGCCTCTGTTCCACCATCCTCACCCTCCCTGAGCCCACTGTGGTCCAACCACTCCTCTTTCTTGGCAACCTCTGAGGCAACGACAGTGACCCTGGTGGTCCCTGGGTGGGAGAGGAGGTCCTACAAATCCTGATCAACTCAGCCTGGAGATGAGCAACCTCTTTCCTCAGCCCAGAGAGGTGCCTGCAGATGGGACAACACTGCATCCTCCAGAACATCTCCCGGAAGACTGCTGCTCCACAGCCACTGCAATGCACCACTCCTATCATGTCTTTTTTCTGGCCCCCTAACTGTTGTTTGGAATACTTACTGTTTCCTCTGTTTGTTTCTTTTCTTTTTTTTTTTTCTTCCTCTACCTCTGCCTCTGTGCCCTTTTAGCTCTTGATCTTCCTGTTCTAAGACAAAAGTTCAGATATTTCTCAGTAGTCTCCTTACTTGCTCAGAGGCAGACCTCCAGCAGCTAGGGGGACAGAGAGCTACTCTTGCCCTTCTAGGATGGTGAGTCTTTGGTGGCTCTGTGATCACTCACTTCCTGCTCCCAAACAGGAAGTTCCTGTTGTCAGTCAAATCCTGTGCCTATAAAACTAGAACTGGTTTAGGGTGGGGGGGGTGAAGGGGAAGGAAGGCAATATAGTCCCAGTAGAGAAGTTTTAGTTATACCTGTAGCTCCTTCCTCCTGGTGTTCTGTCTGTTCTCTTGTCTTGCTCATAGCTCAAGTCCTTGTACTGGTTATTACATGTCTGTAAGTCAATGATTATATGTTTGTAAATAAAAATGATGACTGTTGCACATGCTGATGTGGAACCTTTGTAAAAGAGCCTCGGCTCAAAGGTATTGTAATCCTAGATTGAAATAAATAAATAAATAAAAAATAAATAAAGTATGGTTCATTTCGAATCATAGCTCTGAATTTTATTATATGAGTTGCATATGGCTACCAAGGTATTAAAAGAACTTGAATTTTATACCAGCGTTGACTGGTAAATCACAACATTTACTATGCATTATTTTTTGAATGACAAGTATAACATTAATATTGCTCCACTGACTTTGTATATTGTGTGAGTTTATACAAAAGTGTTGAAATGGATATTGGGTAGCATGATTTGAAAAACTGAGCCTTGGTAGCAGACGTGTTTATTCGTGGCTGCTCTACCTGCTCTGTTTCATGTAATTTCTCGGTTCATGAGCATCCCACTTTCAAATGCATTTGCTGAGAGAGTTTTCTCTCTTTGCAAAAAGAAATGGACAAACACAAGAAACCGCTGCCCAGTGGAAATGATAAAAGCAGAACTGATGGTCGCAGTAAACTTCCTCTTGAAATGCACTGAATTTTATTCCACCATTGTTTGGGACACAGCCCTTTTGCAGGCTGTAAAATCAAATGCTAAGTACAGTTCTAAAGTGCAGAAATCTGTCTGATTGCTATATATGTCACTGTGTTGTATTTATTGTTGCTTGTAGAAAATAATGTGTTTAACTGTGCCTGACATGATTGTTTTCATAAATATTGTTTTAAGTTAAATTTATTTTATTGCAATATAACATTGTTTTAGTCTTGAAATTAATGCATTTAACTTATTTATCATAATTTCTACATAATTCAGTTTGTAATTTATTTCACAGGTGAATAATGGGTAACGTACAAAAAGCCCTGTCAAACAGTGCCTCATGGTGGTGACTCATGACACTGCATCCAAAATATCATTTTCAGATGCCAGAGCATGTGTCCAGCATGCTGCGTAGTTTCTGTCCTGATTTCGGCTTCCACAAAAGTGGTAACCCTACTTCTCCACTTGGCTGTGGTATTCTGGACTCTGAGTTCTCTCCATGTCCTACAACAACAAAAAGAACACACTCTAGTGCAGTGCTGGATTTAAATAAATACACTGTGGAGCTGTTTAGATGTTCTACAAAATGTTCTAAGTGCTGAGTAAGAACTTACGTAGTCAGATCAAATAAACATGAACACAGTTCAGTTCCTGAACTGCATGTCAGCTGGCACTGCATTGGAGCCTGCTCTTTCTTGTGTTGTAGTGCTTGTGTAAGGGTAAAAAGCGAAAACAAGGCGTTGCGTCAACATGTGGTCTAAAAGCAAAACAAAATGGTTATATTAAATGCACGCTGAAAATAGAAAATAGAGTTAAAAATCTACGTTTCGACCTTAGGTCTTCTTCAGGAAATATCTAAAAGAGAAAAAAAAAACAAAGTTAGTGTCTTGTGTAAGGGTAGTCACCCTTTTAGGATAACACCTCCCCAGAGTGTTTGGCAGCATGTTTTGCATCTCTCCATATGTACTACTGTGACATGGCTCTTTACCTAAGGCAGCTTCAGGTTCAACTCCTTCAGAGATTCCAGGACCTTTCTGTGCTTAGGAACCCAGAACTGCACAAAGTACTCCTACTCCAGGTAGAGCCTGACCAAGGCCTTGTAACATGGCAGGATAATTTCCCCTGGTCTGCACTGCTGTCCAGTCCCCCTTGATGCACCCCAGCATTCTGTTGGTGTTGGCCCTTTTGTCAGCAGTAACACAGAAACATAGAATTTGACAGCAGATAAGGACCGCTTGGCCCACCCAGTCTGCCCATCTCCCTACCTGATGGATAAGCTGCAGATCCTAGTTAACCAGCAGTCTACTTCTTCCTACCCCCACCCCCTAGAATTGCTTTATGACTGTCCCATGCATGCTTGAATTCCACCACTGATTTTGACTCCACAACCTCCTCCGGAAGGCCGTTCCATGCATCCACAACCCTCTCTGTGAAAAAATACTTCCTTAAATTACCTCTGAGCCGCCCCCTCTATCTTCAAATTGTGCCCTCTTGTTCTTGCACACCTCTTTTTTTGAAAGATGCTACCCTCTTGGACTTTGTTGATTCCCTTGAGGTACTTGAACGTTTCTATCATGTCCCTCCTCTCCCTCCTTTCCTCGAGGCTATACATATTAAGCTCCTTTCGTCTCTCTTCATATGTCTTCCGGTGCAGACCCTGCACCATTTTAGTTGCCCTCCTCTGGACAGCTTCCATCCTGTCTATGTCTTTGCAGAGATTGGGTCTCCAGAACTGCACACAGTACTCCAGATGGGGTCTCACCAGCTGTCTGTACAGAGGAATAATAACTTCCTGTTTTCTACTGGTGATGCCTCTCCCTAGCATCCCAGTATTCCCCAGCCCTCCTTGCTGCCCTCTCACATTGCTTGCCCACCTTTAGGTCATCTGATATGACTACCCCCAGGTCCCTTTCCATTTTTGTTATTGTTAGTATCTCACCCCCCATCGTGTACTCTTCCCCTAGGTTTTTGTTTCCCAGGTGCATTACCTTGCACTTCTTAGCATTGAATCTAAGCTGCCATACATTTGACCATTCCTCTAACCTTGCCAAGTCCCTTCTCACAGTGTGCACTGTTTATTGATACCGCACAAATTGTAGATGTGGTGCTGTCAATCTGGTGCTGGCTTTGTGGTTTAAGTCAAGGTCTAGGGGTTAGAGCACCGGCTTGGGTGGGAACAAGGAAATCACAGGTTCAAACCCTGCTGGAGCCAAATACTCAAAATCTGACCTTGGGCAAGTCACTTAACCTCAGAGTGCTCCAGTCCACCCAGCTGCAGAAATGAGTATAAGTAGGACCCCAACGGAAACAAGATGTTGCCTCTGAGCTGGGCTATCCTGGGAAAATAAGATGTAAACCAAAAAGAAAATTGCTAAATTTAAGGGTCTTGCATTCAGCCAATCTTCACCTCCTCTGTGCAAACCCACTGAGTGTGTCTGTGTGATTTTTGGCTGCATGGATGCTTAAGTGTGAGTATGTACATGATCTTTGGAAGATGCGTGGGTGCTAAACATAGAGGCCATAATTGTATGAATGACTCAACTGAGTATGCATGCGTGAGTGTTGGTGTGACTGGACCTCTGAGAGGTTGGTTACTTTGATGTGGTGCAGAAGCTTATCTCAATGTAACCTAAATACTGTAACTAAACGCCAGCCAACTTGTGTTTGATTGGGGTGTGTCTGTTATACAGTATAGATAAAATAAAATGTTTTAAATGTATTAACATTGGCTTACTACATATTATTGACTAAAATGGGAGTGCGTAGTGGGGCAGCATCTCGTCTGATTTTTGTGTATACACTCTGAGGGGGCACAGTGCTATCAACTCTCAAGTACAAGTTTAAAATTCCTGGCCAACTGAGTCAGTTGCATGATATTTCCCCAATCCTTCTTTGTTCACTGGGCGAATCCAAAGTTTCAGAACTACCTGGTGGCCACAGGCAGCCAGATGGAGATATGTAGAGCATGCAGCAGAAGGTTGAGAATGCTAGTGGTGGGGGAAGGTCAGGAAGCAGCTATTACCCATGGAGTGTGGCCAGTGCATTTTGCCACTCCTCAGTTATGGCCTGCATTGGTTGTAGTCCCCCTGTGTATATGCATCTTTGGCCTCCCCCATTCACTATCTAGAAAATCCCTGGCATTTTGCCCCCCTATTCCCAATCACAAAAAAGTCCCAGGCATCTTGCAGTCCCCTTCCCCGTTCCCGATCACAAAAAAGTCCCTGGCATCTAGGTGGTCCCACCCTTGCCTCATTGGAGAACTCCACCCATCTGGTGCCACTGATCCCACTGAACTGGTAAAAAATACTTTTCTTCCAAAAGTCTTTTTCTTATAGTTCTGTGACTGTTCCCCACATTTCCTCTACCAGTAGAGGTCACACTTTCTGTTCCAGTTCCTGGCCCCCCTTGATCCCGACCCCACTGCCTGTCCTGGAGTCAGGAAACATGTCTGTTGTGCCCCTATGGCACTGTGGGCCTCTTGTGTCCTGGGCCCTGACCCTGCAGCACAGGGTTGAGGCCGGGATCATTGGACCGACCGGGCGGCTCCAGTCACAGTCATGGAGCACATCCATTGTGCCCGATCAGGTTGTCGACCCTTACTGTTCTGGTCCTGAACCCGCAGCACAATCCTTGCACCCAATGGAGCTGATGAGCCCCTCCCCCCCACACACACAAAGAAGATCCAAAAAGAGGAGTTTGCTTAGTGCAACATGGATTGTCACTCAGCCCAATGCTCCAAGTGTTACCATCAGCAGACATTTGGCTCCAAAGCGAGGGGTTGCTGGGGTCTAACTTCATGCCCTGATGTAACAAGGGAACCTGTCCAGCTCACACCATGGTTTCAAACTCATAGTTGTTCCCTTCACTGCTGATGAGCCTGCCTACTTCTGAGTGTCTACCTACCTACCTGTGCTTGCTGTAAGTAAAACTGAGACATTACTTCAAGTGATCAAGAGAGGTTTAAAGTTAGACTGAGTTAGGAGGGGTTGGAGGTGCTGAGATGGGTTGACTGAGTTTTCTTGATTTAATAGGGTTTGAGATAGACATGCTACCTGGCATGGGAGCCTGTGATACTTTTTCTGTTAGCCCTGGGGAGGAAGGTGAACTGACATAGTAGCCCAAAATGCTTTCGATGGGTGGGGGGGGGAGGTGCTCTGGATGCCAGCTGTTGTGCCCCTCCCTCTGCCATCTTAAAGTAACTACAAGCCCTGGCTTTCTGAGGTTTTCTGTGCTTCCTCCATGCACCCCATTCCCCCATGCACTTTCCTAGGTGCTACTGATCCCTCTGGCTATGCCATACTGATTACAGTTTCTGTTCCGCTTCCTATCCCCTCTGCCTACCCTGGCTGGACCCTGGTCTCTGCTTTTTTGATATTGATCCTGCTGCATGCCCTGGAGTTGGGAAGCATGCTGTTGCTCCTGATCGGGTGGTGGGTCTCTTCTGTGTCAGTTCTGCCCCCACAGTACAGTCCTGGGCCCAGGATTACGGGACTGGTTGAGTGGCTCTAGTTGCGGTCGGGGAGCACATCCTATGTGGTCAATGGCGCTGTTGACCCATACATCAAGAGGATCCAAATGGAGAGGCTCATTTAGTGTAAAACTGATTGCCAGTCAGCCCAAGGCTCTGAAGTGTAACCATCAGCAGTTAAAAAATAGACCAGAATAAGATCATTTTGGGAATTTACCTGCTTGGCACCAAAGGGAGGTGGCTGGGCCCTAACTTCATTCTCTTCCTGTTATTTCATGTGGAAAGGGTACATGCTAGTCTGAGACCATGGTTTCAGACTGAGATTAGATCCCCTTCCTGGTAGTGGAACCTGCCTTCATCTGAGTGTATTATCTACCTGCCTATGCTACTGTAAGTGCTATGAAGACATTACTTGATCCAAGTCTGTGGTCTCAAGACTGGGTTAGGAGGGTTGGTGGTGCTGACATGGGTTGGGTGAGTTTTCTTAATTTAATAGGGTTTGAGATATACATGCTGCCTGGCATGAATGCCTGTAACACTACTGCTGTTACCCTTGGAGAGGGAGAGGAGCTAACATAACATCCCAAAGTGCTTTCAATCCTGGAGACAGAGGAGAGAGGAGCCCTGGATGCCAGTTGTTGTGCCCTTCCTCTGCCTTCTTAACTTCCTGATTCCAACCCCACAGCTCACTGGAGCTGAGATCACAAGACCAACTGTGCATCTCCAACTGCGGTCTGGAAGTGCCTTCACTGTGCCACATGGTGCTGCTGGCATCTTCTGTCTAGGTCCCCACTCCATAGCACAGTCCTGGGGGATAGGATTACAGGACCAATTTAGCGTCTCCAGCCACAGTGCCATAGCAGGGAGCCAGACTAGACTCCCTCCAGAACTTCTGCCTGCCAGTTGCTCTGCTGGTCCCTGACTGTGCAGTCCTGTAAGACCAGAGGCTGAAGAAATCAAGAGAGGGGCAAAAGGGGTAAGCCAGAGCTTGTGAGCCCAACAGCTGTGTTTGTCATATTTAAATGAATTAAGGACTCTATTCAAAAGCAGATTATCCAGCTTTGAACACTTACATCTTGCTGTCTGACCAATAGGAGAATGGGTACTCAGTGTTGCTGTCCACAATATTTCTTCATGCTTTGCGACCCAGGCACTAAAGGGTAAACCTGGCACTGAAGGGTAAACCTGAACACCTGCACCCCCACTGCTCCTTATTCTTTGCCACTGTCTCTTACTCTCATTTCTATTAATTTTTGATTTCTCAGTTTTCAGTCTTTCTCTTTCTTTTCTCCAGAAGTACCTTTTACTTAATATCTATGCTCATCCGGTAGCTCTCGTACCTCTCTGCAACTCTGACTCTATTCTTGCTTGCCACTATTTTTCTCTCAGACTAACCCATTTTCCCTTTATTTCTAAAGGTCTGACAGGATGCCATCCTTGTCTGACAGGGCACTGATCCCCCATTTATGAGACACATTTTGTTTTATGTTTAACCATCCCTATCTGTCCTATTTCTTTGATAAAGAACTGCAGATCCTTTGTGACCCCATCGCTGTCCTTATTTTATAGGTACTGCTGGACATCACCTCGAGAATCCCATCCCAGCCTCTAATGGACCCTGGTAAGAGATGTTCTGCTTGCTATCTATGCTAGGTGGGTAATCTGTAAAAGTGCACCATGATACATGGTGTCGGCTTTCACTTTTTTACTACCAGCACTAGAAGTCTATGACCAGTATTGGCTTTCACTTTTTAATGCCAAAACTAACAGCCTATCCCAAGTGTGGGCTTTCTCTTTCTTCTTTGAATGGCCAACTGACCAAACAGACTGCTAACTGAAGAACTGGATAACTGGTGCCAGAGTACTGTGTTTCTGTAACCAAAGTCATAAACAGAAGTCTGACTGTTGCAATCATTGACTTATTATGTTTGCTTGCACGCATGTGCAAGAAACATAGTGCCTTCATCGGAGATTTCGGAGGTGTGTCACCTCCTCCTCCAATTCAGTCAGTGGGCTGGCAGGCGTGGCGCCTGTAAGCCAATGCATTTTGGAGCTGTCTATGACACGCTCCAAAATGCAGTGGCATACAGTTGAAAGGGGGAGCTACGCTTGAGTGAGCACCGATAAGATATCGGCTGCTCATGCGCAGCCCCCAACACAGACAGATGTGCGCGTCCCGTACTGTATAGCCGACGGGTGCCCAATCCCCGCCAGCTGAGCTCGTCCCCCACCCCCAGTTGTAGGTGCCACGCTGGGAGCCCACCCCAGCGTGGCAAGCACTGTAGTCCTTTGGCCGGTGGGGTGCCCAATCCCCGTAGGCTGAAACGCCCCCAAGTCCTTGTGCCACGCTGGAGCCCACCCCAGCGTGGCAAACTCTCCGCAACTTTTTTTTATTTTGCCAGCGGGGTGCCCAATCCCCGTCGGCTGAACGCCCCCAAGTCT
Organism: Neoceratodus forsteri; assembly: GCA_016271365.2. Classification (NCBI taxonomy): domain Eukaryota; kingdom Metazoa; phylum Chordata; order Ceratodontiformes; family Ceratodontidae; genus Neoceratodus; species Neoceratodus forsteri. The sequence goes on along the minus strand of CM028130.1, from coordinate 956,218,740 downwards.
TTGTGCCCGCTGGGAGCCCACCCCAGTGTGGCAAGTATCTGACGTCTTTTTATGTTTTAAACCTGTAAAATAAAACTGTCCCGTGGCGCGTCTCCCAACCCCCTCCTACAACCCGCCCACCCACTGCGCACCCAGCCTCCCACTCACCCCATACTTACCTCCGGACTCTGGCGCAGCGATCTTTGGTGGCCGGGAACACGTCTGCACTCTTCAAAGCCGACCCGGACAGAAATGCCCGGTAAGCTGTATAATGGGTTACATAGGGAGTTTCAACTTTAATGCATATCTCGAATTTGGGAATTTTTACCAAATTTTCAACATGGGTTTTGGGACCCCTTCTCATGAATTATGTCACTGTCATGGCGTTATTGGGTCCGAAGGTGATTTGGCGCAGTGTGACTGCACAGTGATCGAAATCACCCTTCGGGCCTAAATCTACCATGACAGTGACATCATTCATGAGAGGGGTCCCAAAAGCCCATGTTGAAAATTTGGTGCAAAATTCAAAAATGACTGTTTCTGAGGGTGCGTTGTGCGGTTCCTCATGCAGCTCGTAAGTTCGCTTGAAATTTCAATATTTTCACTCCAGATTTTCAGCATTGCCATTTTACCACACCTTCTTATGAGTAGTATGGCTGTCATTTTTCACATCTCACCCAAAATGTGTTTCCACCCATGTAGCGCAGAATGGCGCAGTCGGTGTGCGAAATCAATGTACAGGACAAATTAAGAAAATCACAGTGACACTGTTCATGAGCAGAGGTCTTAAAATGACTATGTTGAAAATTTGGTGAAAAAATTCCTAAAAATGACTGTTTTATGAGGGTGCATTGAGCAGTTCCTACACACACTCGTAAGGTCGCGAATTTTCAATATTTTCACTCCAGATTTCCAACATTGCCATTTTACCACACCTTCTTATGAGTAGTATAGCTTTCATTTTTCACATCTCACCCAAAACGTGTTTCCGGCCATGTAGCGCACAATGGCACAGTCGGTGTGTGAAATCAATGTATGGGACAAATTAAGAAAGTCACAGTGACACTGTTCATGAGCAAAGGTCTTAAAATGGCTATGTTGAAAATTTGGTGAAAAAATTCCTTAAAATGACTGTTTTACGAGGGTGCATTGCGCAGTTCCTACGCACACTCGAAAGTTCGCGAATTTTCAATATTTTCACTCCAGATTTTCAACATTGCCATTTTACCACACCTCCTTATGAGCAGTATAGCTGTCATTTTTCACATCTTGCCCAAAATGTGTTTCCACCCATGTAGTGCACAATGACGCAGTATGTGCAAAATCAATGTATGGGACACATTAAGAAAATCACAGTGACACTGTTCATGAGCAGAGGTCTTAAAATGGCTATGTTGAAAATTTGGTGAAAAAATTCCTAAAAATGACTGTTTTACGAGCGTGCGTTGAGCAGTTCCTATGCATGCTCGTAAGTTTGCAAATTTAATATTTTCACTCCAGTTTTTCAACATTGCCATTTTATTACACTTCCTTATGAACATTACAGCTGCCATTTTTCATATGTCGCCCAAAATGTGTTTTCCCACATGTAGCGCACAATGGTGCTGTTGGTGTGCGAAAGCAATGTTTAGGACAGATTAAGAAAATCACAGTTACACTGTTCATGAGCAGAGGTCTTAAAATGGCTATGTTGAAAATTTGGTGACAAAGTCCATAAAATGACTGTGTTCGTGAGTAGAGCAATGCGCAGTTTCCACGCACCCTGTAAGTTCATGACTTTTAATATTTTCAGTCCAGATTTTCACCAGTGGCATTTTTTCACACTTCCTTATGAACAGTACAGCTGTCATTTTTCACAACATGGCTGAAGTGTGTTTTCACACTTTCAGCGCTGAGATGCATGGTCGCTGTGGGAAATCATTGTTCGGCACAGATAAAGAAAATCACAGTGACACTGTTCATGATCGGAGGCACCAAAATGCCTGAGTTGACAATCTGCTGTAAAATATCCCCAACCTAATTATATTACGGGTGTGCGTTGCACAGTTTCTATGTACGCTCATGACTTCACCATTTTTTTAAATATTTTTACTGCAGATTTGCAACATTGCCATTTTTTACACCTCCCCATGAACAGTACAGCTGTCATTTTTTACATCCTGTTCAGAATGTTTTGCACCTGTGGTGCTAAATACTGCTATCGCTGTGCATAAGCAGCTTTGGCTAACAAACTGATATTCCCCTGTTCATGAGGTGGGGTCACAAAAAAACATGTTGAAAATTTGGGTGAAAATACCAACGAATGCCTGAGGTATTAGGGTTTCCAACCATAACGGCAGCTGTAGAGAATGACAGGCATCAGGGTGTGACTTGGGATTCTTGCCTGTAATGCTCATACCATTCCACACCCTGCAGCCAGTGAGAGGCATCGAGGTATGCCTTGGACTCTTTGGCCCCAAAGTTCACCCCATTCTCCTATATCCGCACCCATCTCACGCGTTTCCCTAATGAAATGGAGTGCGCCAAGCCAAAGACCCCAAGGAACACCGTGACACTTGTCAAGTGTCTGCAGGGTGGGGTGTGGTGAAATGGCAGGCCAAGTATGCCTGATGACCTAAAATGCACACCCCAATGCCTGTCACTCTCTGCAGGGTGGTGGTGGGGTTGGCTTCAGTTCAGTACTTCACTGCCATTCCTATTACGCAGCTCTGTAACTTCTACATTACCACTGCCAATGCCAGCAAGCAAACATTCGGCATTGACAAATGCTTTTTTTTGCATTATGACCGTGAAACATTTCTGGTCAGTATGTTGGCGCCAAACTAAAAAAGCTTGCCGACTGTGTAACAGGGCTATTGTACTTCAGGCAGAGGCAGGATTGTACTGAAAATGAGATGTTGCAACTCATTTGAGTTGTCTTTGGTAAATAAATGTTAAAGAGTGACTCTGCACTTTGTGCATTCACAAACAGGATGTTTCAGCTGTTACAATTTACTAGATAGTACTTTTTTTAATTTTCAATGTTCCTTTCCAAGATCTATAGCACATCTTGGTTGTCAATCTAAAACGTCTGCATAGAAAATATCTGGAAACACGTGCTTCTCCCCTGTTAACCTCACAGTGTATTGCTTTTATGACATCATAGTGCTCACCATGACAACAGACTGTGATGTCACAAACAGCAACTGTGTGGTTAGCAGGGGAGAGCCAGATATATTTTGAAGACTGTGAAATTATTTCTGTATTAGCTACAAAATTTAGTAGATCAACAGCATGAGAAGTAAATAAAATAACAAATAAGCAGAAAACAATAAAGTCAAAACATAACTGGTATAAGTCTAGTGTTTTTAGGCTTTTCATTATAATGGAGAGTTGCTCATTACATAACTGTAAGCCCCACAATGGGCTTACCTGTACGGGCAGTTTGGCCCTCCACTCCCCTGCCAGCATCTCATAAGTGTTCCAGGGTGGGCTTGAACCTGGTGCCCCACTCTGGCTTCCATGGCTGCAGCTACCACTCTGGTGTCTCGGCCCCATCCACAGTAGGGGGCCGAGCGCTGATAATGTTTCCTGCACCTCCAGGCACAAGGGGGAGTTAGTTTAGGTCCTGGGGAGCTGCTGAGAGAGTCGGGACTGCACATATAGACAAAGATGGCAGTCCACGTGCGTCTCAGCATGCACAGCCACCAGAAGTCTAAAATTTAAAGGTGCCACAGCTCCGTTTAGGTGTTTTGCCCATGCGGCCACTATTAGAATATATCCTCGGCTCCAAGGCAGGCAGCAGAGCCAGGGAATAAGTGGAATGACAACCAGAAAGCCTCCAGTTTCAGGGTAAAATGTTTTCAGCCCTCTTAATGGCATATGGGGTTTAATGTACACAAATATGGCAATCCCCATGGGACTACAGAAAACAGGGGGCTGCTAGGATATAATGTGAAAGGGCACTAACAAGCCTGGCCAAGTGTCAGCCAATCAGAACAGGACAATGTAAAAGTGATAAATAGAGCTGTTTTGCTCACCAAAACGTTTTTTTTCAATTTGGGCCTCCAGTGTGAACAGAGTGCAGGAGGGACTGCTGAGGGCTTGCCAGCCCTATACCTGCATTCAGAGTCCAACGGCCTGTTCAGCTCAGAAATCACTGTAATAAACAAAAAGAGAGAGAGAGAGAGAGAGAGAGAGCTTGGAGCCAGTGGTGGAAGTGGTAGACAAGAAGTACAGGAACTCGGGCACTGGCAAATATGAAATGCAGAATGAATATCTTCAATCTGAAAGATAGCTGTGTGAAGACACATCTATCTGTTTAGACACTAGTAGATTCAGTTAGAGATATTGAAGTATTTCTAGCAAAATAGCACTGTTGTACAAGTCAAATGTTATTATGGAAACCCTGATTTCAGGTCACAGGGCCAGCAACTGTCATTATGTTGCTGGTTTAAGAATTTCAGTTCCAGTGTCAGTGGGAAGAAGTACAGGAACTCCGTTCCTGCTGCAAAAAAGGTACAGAAACTGAGTTATTTTGCGTTCCTGTTCACATTCATCACTGCTTGGAGCTTTGCAGCCAGAAACAAGATAAAGAGGTTTGGGAGTTTGCTGCAGACAACAAGGAGCTGGAGTCTTCAGCCAGAGAGAGAGCTGAGAGACTGTAAGTTGTGCAACAGAAAATATGTAGTTTTGCAGCAGAACTTGATGCTTAGTCCAGGGGCATAGGCAGGGGAGGTGTTTAGGGTGTCCAAACACCCCCGAAATTACCTCCAAAATTTTAAAATAATTGACAGAGCGGTGTGTGCTGGCTCTTTAAAAACACACTTCTGCGTTCTGCGCGAGCCGATGTGCTGTGCTGTAAAACTGCTGCCTGGCTGGTGTGTAGCAGCCTGCTGCTAGCCTGCTGGGGGAAGGGATGGTGAGCGAATCTGTTACCTTGGTACCTACTGGCTGCTGGTAGTCTGCTGAGTCTCCACTGCTCCTCCTCGGCTTCTCCTCTCTCAACATAGCAGCCAGTTAAGCCGTGTGACGTAGAATTGGCAGCTTGGTGCACCACTGCACACACCGCACTGAGAGAGAGTGAGGAGCCGATATAAGAAGGAGTGGTGGTGGCCTAAGGAGAAAAGAAAATTTATCTTAGTAGCGGTTGGAGCCCGTAGGTACTCACTCACGAGTCAGTGCCAGCCGGAGAGCAGGAGAGACTAGAGAGTGAGTCGACAACGTGACGAGGAGAACTAAGAGGGATTCCTTCTGCGGCTAGAGAGTAGCTGCTTAGCCAGCCACCTGGCCTGCTGTCAATCCCCTTCCCCCCGGAGGCCTCTCTCGGATGGTCGCCTCGTCGGATAAGTGTGTTCCCCCCAGACTTGTGTTAGCATAGCAATAGCAGCAACAGCCCATTTCTTTCGAAGAAATCCATCTGTCATCTCATCAGTCGTCTCAGGAGCCTGGAGGAGGTAAGGAATTTGACGCTTTTGGGGGGTGGGTGGTGCTGGGCAGACTGGGTGCCGAGATAACACCAGTAAATAATAATTGGAGCCCCACTGAAAAATGAATTCTGACTTGCTTAAAAAAAAGTAACCTAATGTGTCATGTGTGTGTCGTCCTTGTTGTCGATGAGGAGTGCATTCATGCGATGGAGAGTGGGGAGGGGGATGAAATGCTTTTCAGCTCTGTAGCTGTGTTGACCTCAAGGAAGTCATAATGTCCCCAGGGCACCAGGAGCTAAGCAATGAACAGAGTGAGTCAGCGAAGTCTCACTCTTTGGCAGGCTAACTACTGAAGAATGAGCCTGCACAGCTTAAACCATGCTGAAGACTGCAGTAGCCACGTAAGTGGTCTTAACAATGGTTTTAAAAAACACTTGTAGACAAGAAAATAGAGAAGAGGCACACATGCCTAGGCTGGATTTAATTAAAAATGGAGTTTATTTCACCTAGGTTGGTAGGGGGCCAGGGGGTGTTGTTCAGTTCTGGATAAAACATGTAATGTTTATTTGAGCTTTGTGGTGAAATAAACACCATTTTAAATGCAGTTCAGTTATTGTGTATGTGTGTGTCACTTCTCTTTTTCCTTGATACTTTATTAGTTAATATTTTTTATTGAACAAGAGAAAGCAATGCAAATAGAAAACATACATGTGAGAGGAAATATGTATCAATCAAATGAGTAGGCAGGTAGTGGCAGTGCCAAAAAATAGCATACACAGCTTGTCAGCTTATAACCGTAACAAATTAATACCATTCAGACTGTGTACACCATCTATAGATTGTCTTAAGGAATGACATCTGATAGATCCAGGCCTGTATGGTTACGACTGGTCCTATGGGGGGGGGGGCTTGAGTAGCACCAGAATTAGGACTGCAGTACTTCAGCATTATTACAGTATTTCAATTGGAGCTAAGGACCCCAACAGTCGCAGTATTAAAGTAAAGTTTTGGCTGCAAATCTGGATAATTTCTCATATGTGGCTAGTTGCTCAGCTACATGGAGACATTCACGTGAGGTGGGAACTGTAGGGGAGCACCAGCTGTGTAGGATTAGCCATTTGGCCACAGCTCAGTTTCCCACCACCATAAGCCACTGTGCTGCAGGAGAGTGCTATGGAATAGTGTCTACACAGCAACCTTACAACAGACGTGGATCATTGATCTGAACTCATGAGCCCACAACTTCATCACAGATCTTGATGATTTCTTGCCCGAGCGTGTTCAGAAGTGGGCACTCCCATAATATATGGAAAAGGAAGGTGACCGTTTGGGCCTTTCCTTGATACTTTGTGCTGGTTGGTATGATAGCTGCACCCTTTGGAGCCAGTGGTGTGCACAGTTCTTCTTAGTTGTAACATTCTACCAGGGCTACTGTGGACATTAACTGTTACAAACACCATTAAACTAGTTTAGCACAGCTAAACCCATTTAAAGAGCTGCCAACATAATAAGGACAACTTTAAAAAACATAATATTTAATCCTACTGCCCCACCACCCCACTTCCCCCTACCCCGGAACTGAGCTGGCTACCAGCACAGCCCTTATCTCTCCACCATGGCTGACTGCCGACTGAGCTCTCAGTGAGCATGCATTGTATACAGTATGCACTCATTGAATGACAGCTCACTCTAAGCTGTCAATCAATGTCAGTGAGCACATACTGTACACTTTACATGCTCATTGAGAGCTCAGTTGGTGGCCAGCCACGATGGAAAGAGGAGGGTTGTGCTGATCGCTGGCTCAGATTGGGGATGAGGTAGTAGGGCGGTGGGGCTCTACCTGTCAGGCTGGGTGGGGGGTCCACTAGACCACCAAGGACAGTTCAGTCTCATACAACCAGTGGATTGGGGATGGTGACCACTAGCTACCAGGGAGATGTCATTAGTGTTATAATGGGGATGGCTATCGGGGAAGGACCATCTCTTCTGTCTCAGAATCAGATACAACTGTCTGCTAGTGTACTGGTAGCAAATACAATAGTATATCCAGTGACTGGATATATTATTATACTTGCCATATATGAATCCAACACCCATTGGAGGTTTTGCAGACTATAATGCCAGCCAGAGTCTACACTCCCCGATCCACACCCCTAATTCCATGGGGAAAAACAATTCCCCTGAAATTAGGGGTGGGATACATGTAACAAAAGTGTGTTTTTCTTCAAGAAAAGCCCCCAGACTCACTACAGAGCATGTAAACTCCCCCAGAGCTTGACAGCCTTTATGTAGAAATCTTTCACAGATCACAGTATATTACAAAAATGGCATATGGGGTGGGTGGTTTATGGCACTGTTGGACAGCCAGTTGTCAACATCCATTGGAGGTGCTGAAGACTGTAATGCCAGCCAGAGTCTCCCATACCCTTGATTCCATGAGGGAAAAAACATTTCCCCTAAATTATGGGTGGTGAACATTAGACAGTTGTCAACAACCATTGGAGGTTCTGCAGACTCATGCAAACAAGAGTCTCCTACACCCCTGATTCCAACGGAAAAAAATTCCCCTGAAACTAGGGGTGGGGTTAGAATACATGGAACAAAAGTATGTTTTTTCTTAAAAAAAAAGCCAAATCTCACCACAGAGCATGTAAACCTCCCAGAGCTTACCCCCAGCCACAGCCTTTATGTAGAAATTTTTCAAAGATCACAGTGTATTGCAACAACTGCATATGGGTGGGTGGTTGATCGCACTGTTGGATATCCAGTTGTCCACAACCATTGGAGGTTTTGCAGACTGTAATGCCAGCCAGAGTCTGACTCCCACAACCATGATTCCATGTGAAACAAAAAAAATTCCCATGAAATTAGGGGTGGGGAACATGTAACAAAAGCGTGCATTTTCCCCAAAACTCACCACAAAGCATGTACACCCCCCACAGCTTATGGGGGCCTGGTGGCCCCCAGATCCCTAGCTTTTATTTGTCCCATTTTGAAAATGTCATACCTAACCACCACCCCCCAAAAAAAAAAACTGGCTAAGTCCCTGGTTTAGCCATCTGTGTGTCACCATCAGTGGGGTAAGTGCCGTTTGAGACTGCATTTTGCTGCAAGCCTGAGAGACAGTGTGGGCTGAGGCTGGAGACTGAACAAGGGCCCAGCAACAGCTGTGCATAGAGAAAACGAAGTGAGAGGTCTGGGCCTGAGACTGAGCAAAAGCCCAGTTGTTAATGGCGTGTTCAGGGTGTGCAAAAGAGGGTCTGGGGAGTTGGGACTACACCTGCCATGTCCTTGGACTGAAGAAGACAACGAGTGGAGAGGAAGATGATGAGAGGCCTGCCTGATGAAAAATGCTTACAAAGGCCTCTGAGGTGAAGTTGGCAAGGCCAGGCAGGTGAAGATCAGCTTTCTTCAACTTTCTTCACCCCCAGCTCTGCTGCTCCTAAGGTGCATCCTATCGAGATACCTTTGCTGTACCATACTTCCTCCAGCCTGCTACCTCCACCCCCCATGAACTGCTGAACTATAAGTACCCCTGAGCTGTGGCTTTAGGGAATCTTTATTAGCTGGCTAGCTAGTTAGGGTACAGGGGGTAGGCCCTGGGCTGGGCTGCATCCGATATAAAGTTGTGCCTGTTAACAGGCTATTTGTGCCCCAATGAAAGATCCTCTGAATCAATGCCTGCATCACATTGAGGTACCCACCAAAAAGACTGTGTGAACCTTCTGTGCAGCTGCTAGTGGGAAGTCGGGTGCACCTGCAGTAGGGAGGTGGGATATTGGGTGAGGTCACATTGTTGAGACAGTTATAAATGTTGTTGCTCTGTTTTCTTCCTTTTTCCCCACTCCCCTAAAATAAACACTGTTAATTGTTTATGTTATGTTCTTGTACTGTGAATCATTGCCGGGGGGGACTGTTATTTTGTGGTGAAGTGTCTTTGGGGAGCAACTATTGTGTATTTCCTGGGGGGTGATAACCTGCCATCTGTCCACTGGTATCCCCATCACTACCCCAGTTGGAGGCACTGTGCCAACTACTTTCTTGCATAACTGGGACCCAGGCCCCCTTGGAAGTGGGTGCAGTGTGAACCCCGAGGGCCACAGCCAAGGTGAATCAAAGGGCTGTTACATAACATTAGAATGCTGTCTATGATTTCAGCACCTCAACAGCTCTGTATTCTCATGCTGCCATCATAAATTCCCATTCTTCTACAGAAATGACAAATTGTGTAAATAACTACCTGCATTGGCCAAAAGAAAGACCCCACTGAAAACAAGATACTGCATCTCAGCTGGTGTTTATTGGTAAAATACATGGTAACAGTGCGCATAATCAGGACCCCATTGTAAATGATATACTGAATGTCAGCTGGGCTATCCTGGGTAGCTACAATGGAAAAAATGGATAAAAGCAGGACCCCAGTGAAAATGAGATATTGCATTTTTAGCTGTGCTAACTACTAAATACATCATACAAATGTGTAATAGCAAGACCCCATTGAAAATGAGATTTTGCAGTTCAGCTGCCATATCCTGCTAATAACAACAACCATGCTGCCTGCCCTGCAGTCCAGAACAACTGTCCCATCAGCCGCAATTGGCAAATAGAAACAAGCAAACATTCAGCATTGACAAATGCTTGTTTACTATCTAATGTAGTCATTGAGCACTGCATGTCAGAAATCCAGGTTATTTTTATTGTTCAAGCAATATCTTTGTAGGTGTTTGATAAGTGGGGAGGGGCACATTAAGGATATATTTCCCAGCCTGGTGTGGGGAGGGCAGATTTTCTGATCCTGCAGTAACAGTGTTTCAGCCTGAGAGCAGGGGAAGGTGGAGATGATTTTCAGAACCTGCTATGGCTTGCTATGCCAACGGCTGAGTTTACAGTTACCAGGGTCACCCTTTTCAAGGTTACGGCTAGTCTGCAGACCATTAGGGTTAGAGCGGTTTTGCCTTGCAGACTAGTTCCTATGTGATTACTCAGAGCAGCGGGTGGCAGGGCCAGATTAAGGCAACTTGGGGCCCTAGGCCCAAGAGAAATCTGGGCCCTTCCCCTCACTGTAACCATGCCCCTTTGCCATGACTGCACCTCTTGGCTATTGCATATCAGTTACTGAAACATAAAAACAATGTTCTTACTGTCCCTAAAAAGTGGCACAAAATGCTTCAAAATTAATTAAACTGGATGGCCCAGTGGTGCTGAGGGTTGAGGCGCTGGATGCCACACCTTGCACCCGTCTGCGACCCGGGTTCGGTGATGGACTCAGGTTGCTGGGGGTTGGCCGGGGGTAGAAGGATTGAGTGCACAATGGCTGCTCTCCTTCTCTAGGGAGGAGTGGGATGATGGCCCCACCGCTGTACCGCTGGTGCGGTTGGGAAAGCAGATAGACAGGGAGGGGTCGACGTCACCCGAGGACTGGAGTGGAGGCACGTCTCTACGTGCCTCCATCTCATTGGACCTCCTTCAGCACTGACATTGGCAGGGGGTGGACCAGAATAAGGGAAAACACCCCACAGCCAACCATGGAGGAACCGGAAGTTCAGTTGTACGTTCCACTGAGCATCACAGGAAGTAGGATGGACTCTTCTGCCCCACCAGAGAGGTCGAACTGGGTCTCTAGAGTTGTATAGGAGTGGGGCACCTATGGGAGCATCCTCCTGGTCCTCATGGCGCAGAGAGGGTGCATTGGGATGCCTGGAGAGAGGGATCAGTCACAGTACAAGGGGGAGTATAAAGAGAGTAAAAAAAAAAATAATGAAACTAATACTATCGGTATGGAAAAAATAACAATAGCCTGGGTTTCTATAATTTAGAGAAAATAATTAATAACAGGCCTGGTAAAAACAATTTTTTGTATGCAAAATGTAATGATTTGCACTTTTCCAAAGCCCCCCACCCCCAAACACATGTGTGCACTCGCAGTCTGGGTGTTATCATACTGTTCTGTCAGGTAGTATGAACCAGGATGTGGGAGTTTTGTTGGGTTGGGTAGGGGCCGATCTCTAAAAGAGGCTAGGTCTTGGGTGGTGTAGGAGTTAAGTTTGTGGTTTACTAGGGGGGTTATGAACTTTAGAGATTATATTGCAAAGCGAGTGATTATTAGAAGAATTTTAAATAATTCCCAGGACCAAACATTTCTGTATTGATAAGTAAGCCAGTCAGTCAGTATCCATAAATAGCAAGATTTATTGATGGGAATCTTGATATACATTAATTTGTTCACCCTGAAAACAGCTGTACCAAGGTCAGAAGCTCAGTATGAGCAAGGTGAGGGAATTAAATGAGTATGCTTTTTAATTGTACCACTGAAACTTATTGTAGATTTCTTAATTTTAGGAGTGAGATTAAATATTTATTTTTTATTTATTGAGATATCGGAATTACAAAACTTTGAGTGAGAGACTGCTTTGCAAAGGCTCCACATCATGAAGTATGAAACAAGAGAAATGGACAATACAATGAAAGGTATTAAATGAATGCGGAGGGTAAAACAACCCAGAGTCAAGTATGGTACAAAGGTAATGAACAATACATTGAAAAGTATTTCATCTGAATGCGGAGGGCAAAACAACCAAGAGCCAAAACATGGTACAAAGGTTTCAAGTAAATTAAGCTATTTCTTACATTCAAATTTCAAGGATGATGCAAGGTTTCTAAGCCAATAAAACAGATAGTTAAGATACAATATAAAGCATACACACTGAATTGCACTGTCAATCTTTTATAGTTAAGAGTAAGATTCTAAGTTGGGATTCTAAATGGGTGTGGAGACAAAGCAAAGGATATGGGCTTGTTCACACCTTAAAGGTCATCCTGACTGGGGCCCTAGGCTGTCAGTGGCACTTAGCACCTAATCAGGAGGTGAGAGTCATGTCACAGTTCAGCCCTGACTTACTCAGAGGCTGAGTCCTTTACAAAAAACATGCAGCTCAGGCAGAAAGAAAAGGATATGTAGTAAATACATGTTGGGGATTGCTGGGGGCCCCCTGGCAGGCAGGGGCCCTAGGCCTGTGCCTATGTTGCCTATGCCTTAATCCGGCCCTGGTGAGTGGTGAAGATTTCTTATATGAAAAGCACTGGGGGCATGTGGAAGTTTTATGACCCATAAGTGCATGTTGCGGGATTTCATTTGTTGAAAGACAAAGAACCTCAGTGCAAAAGCACTGAAGCAAGGGTTACCCCAAAGGGCACTGTCCATAAAGCCAAGTTTAAAAAAAAATACTAAATCACATGTACCCCCATAGTGCAAAGCATCATGTGATGTATATCCAAATCACCATGAAATATTAGGCTGGTTCAGCTTTAAACAGTAATGTATGGTACCAAAGGGCCTCTCACACAATCTGCAAAGGATGCAAACTGAAGACACAGACATGTGTTTCGTCTTACCCAGGACTCATCAGTGTGCCTCATCTGTTTGACACCCCAAAAGAAATGAACCATCCCTATGCTGGGCTTACGGGTTTGGGTCATGGTGAGTCCAAACAAAAAAAAATGAACTGAAAGACAAAGAACCTCAGGGTTACCCCAAAGAGCATTGGCCATAAAGCCAAGTTTCAAAGAAATACAAAATCACACATACCCCCAAAATGCAGAGCATTGTGGATGTATATGCCAATCACCATGACATTTTAGGCTGGTTCAGTTTTAAGCAGGAATGCATGGTGCCAAAGGGCCTCTCACACAAACTGCAAAGGGTACAAACTGAAGACACAGACATGTGTTTCGTCCTACCCAGAAGTCATCAGTGTGCCTCGTCTGTATGACACCCCAGTAGAAATTAACCAGCCCTAAGTTGGTCTTACAGGCTGGTTTGTTGGTTCACTGGTTCCATGGGTAACCTAGTATGGGGTAAGAAGGTATCATGCTTGTGCAACATAGTATTTCACTTTTACAACATAGGTGATTGTATTATAGCAATAATAACACAGGGGTCTGGGTTTACAAGATAGTAACTGGACATGGGGTAATAAACAGCCTCAGAGTTTATTATCTCCCTGGTCCAGTTATTCCCAAGGCAACCAAGGCCACTATTATTCTGGAAAAATAAAAAAAATGTTAAACTGCAAAATCTGTGCATCATGCTACAGGGTGTCTATGAGGAAGCAGGACCTGTTTTTCACAGAAGAACTGTAGTGTTACTAGAGTCTCTGACTGCTTACTGTGTGTTGAAGTGGAAGGACAAACCAGGCTTCCTCTCTGATTGGCTAAGTACACACACAGCAGTCAATCAGAATGCAGAGCAACTGTCCCATTATTCAGTCTACTGTCTGGTTCTCACATATTAACAGGACAGTAACTCTGCATTCTGATTGGCTAAGAGGGATCTTTTCCAGTATAATAGACCATAGAGTACTGTTGGTAGCGAAGTACTGCTGGAAGTCGAATGCTGGTAGTCGAGTGGACTGTAGGGTAGTGATACAATAACAGAATAACTGGGGAACATTTTCTGTCACAGGAAACCTAGTTATAATTCACTGTTATAACCAGCTGGTTAAAATGGCGAGCACTGCCAGGTTTCCTTTGCTCCATGCATGTGCACGTTGCCTCCCTCACACACTTAATGGACTTGTAGTGAGTGTTTTTATAAGCATCTTCATAAATATAGTTGCTGATCAGTTACTTTATACCTAGTTTTGGGGGAGTTGTGCAAAAAAGAAAAAAAGTAAAAGGGAAACTGCACTCCAGCCCAACCACGCTACTTGACCACTGCTTTCTGTAATTGCTGGCTAGTGTTTTCAAGGTGAGAACATGCTACTCTGCAATTATATAAAATAAGATGTGGGGTAGTATGTAAAACTCAAATTTTACATGCACCCTCGGTATTGGATGTTTGTATAAACTAGTATCCAATACCTTGGACATGTGTAAATTTCCCATTATACACACTACCCCATGTATTATTCTATAACACAGAAATACAATATTTCCTGGCCAATAAGGACCACTTGGTTCAGCCAGTCTTCCCATTATGCATAATTATATATAATGTAAGTTTGACATTTCATGCTGTCTGTCCCATAAAGGCACTAGCATGCTTTTGGGGTACCAATGGCACTGGCCTGGCACCCTGTGGAGGAGGGTTCCACCAATAGAGGTGCAGCTGAAAAGCAGCTTCTTTTGGCAGGCACACATACCAAAAATAGCATGCTCTCATCTTTGCATTGCTCACAAAATATAATTCACATTTCTACTGAGGGGTGCTGCAGGTTTGTGGCATGTAACAGACAAACAAACATGATCCAGTGCACCCCCAACATGGCAAATCTGGAAATTAAACATATAAACTACCTGAATTGGCTTTTCTTTCTTTAAACTCCATGAAAAAGGGGTCCTCTTAATTGTCACATTGGAATTCCAATGTGAGCAAGACAAACCACCAATCGTCAAGGTGGGACCCCATGGTTTGGTCCCTACTTCCCCAACTCTAAAATGCCTGCAGTGGCTACTCTTAAATAGAGTGCATTGCCTGATTGACTCCTTTATAGTAAAGTGCTTCCACCCACGAAATTTCACAGGTGATCAAAGGGAGCATACTAAAAGAAGAACCACAACTCCCAAAACTCTAAACACATACCAAAAATAGCATGCTCTAACTTTTGCATTGCTCACAAATATAACTCTCATGTCTACTGAGGGGTGCTACTGGTTTGTGACCTGTAACATACAAACAAACAGGATCCAGTGTACCCCCCCCCCCAAACATGGCAAATCTGAGAAAGTAAACATATAAACTGCCTGAATAGGTTTTTATTTATTTATTTATTTAGTTAAACATCAGTTTAGAAACCTTTGAGCCAGAGGCTCATTTACAAAGGTACCTCGTCACAAAGAGGACATCAGAACAGTAGTACAAGGGACACAGTACTTACAAACAAAAAAGTTACAGTTCAATTACAATTGTGTTTCAATAGAATACAATCTCCAACAAGCAAAAGATAACAAAGGTGCAAAACTTATGGTCGGGGAGAGCTGGTGGAGTAGAAGGGAGGGAGATGGGAGGAGGAATTAGTAGGGAAAGGAAGGGGGGAGCTCAGTGAGCATTGTCAAACAGAGTATATATTTTTTTTTTTTTTTTTTTACACTAGGCTAGCGGCAGTTGCATTTCAGGAGCTAAGCAGGAAGTTTCTGAGCCTGGGCTTAAAGCAAGCTAAGGTTAGTGAGTTTGAGACACTGGCAGGGAGGAGTTATGCCAGTGGGGCGCACTGGTGAGGGAATGCCCTCTGACCTTGGAGGTCCTGGCTCTCGGAATAACTAGGGTAGCTCTTGACGAGCTGCGGCGTGATCAGGGTCGGTGCAGTAATGCTAATGGAGTTGGATAGGCCTATGGGGATAGGCCGCAGAGCTTTAAAGGTGAGCTGGCATGTCTGATACATGAGTCGCTCTTCCAGGTTGAGTAGGGTAGCCAGGGTGTACAGCTCACATGTGTGAGTGAGTCTGGGAGCACCAGTGATAAGTCTGCAGGCCTTATTAACTGTGAGGCGAACCTTGTTGAGGGCAGTCTGATCTGCTGAGCCATAGACCAGAAGGCCATAGTCAATGAGAGACATGACAGAGGAGGTGACAGCCAGGCGGAGGGCATCAGGAGGGAGGCATTTCTTGTGCCGGTAAAGAATGCCTAGCCGTGAGTTGGCAACAGAATTTAGGGCAGATATATGTCCATGGAATGAAAGTGCAGGGTCAAAGGTTATACCAAGATATTTATAGGACTGCACCTGGTCAATGACGAGATTGGTGTGGAGTGGACAGCTAAGGAAACTTGCTGTACTTATTTTGGGGTGGGAGAAGAGCATCGTTTTGTTTTCTTAAGGTTGATAACAAGTCGGTGCTCAGTGAACCAGGTAGCTGCAGAGTCAAAGACTAGTTGGAGGGAGTTCTGTAGCAGCATGGGGTCATTGTGGAGGCAACGAGAACAGCATCATCGGCATAGAAGCATCTTACCCGTACAACTGCTGGGTAGGGAATTAAGAAAGAGTGAGAATAGTAGGGGTCCAAGAATTGAGCCCTCACGGCACCCAGAGGAATGGGGCATGTTTCAGAGAGAGTACCGTTGACTTTCACACATTGGGAGCGGGCGGAGAGATAGCTGGCACCAGGAACAGGTCCTGAGGCAAAGCCTATTAGGTCGAGGGTGGAGAGCAAAGAGGATGTGAAACGGTATCGAAATGCTTTAGACAGGTCAATGAATATAGCACCAGCCAGGGCACCAGAGTCCAAGGAGGTATGGAGGAAGTTGGAAAATTCCAGGAGTGCTGTATTGGTACTATGACCTGCTCTGAACCCGTGTTGTTCAGGGCAGAGAACATTGTACCCACAGAGGTAGTCAGAGACTTGGGACGCACAATTTTCTCTAGCATAGAGAGGAGAGAGATTGAGATGGGTCGGTAGTTACCGGAAGAGTCCTGTCACCACCTTTATGGACAGGGGTAACTGTGGCAATCTTCCAGGCAGAGGGAATTGTCCGAGACAGAGTGATTTGTTGAAAATGCATAATAGGTAAGAGGACCTGATCCAGGACCTGACGAAAAGGCAGGGATCAAGTGAGTCATTACCGATGGTGTTACCTTTTAGGGCTTTAGCAAATAGGCCTAGCTTCTTGCATGGTGACCGACACAGGTGGAAAGAGGGCGGGCAATGGGTGGTGGTACAGATGGAGGAGGTGGACTGAAAAGTTACCAGGAAGTACTGAGCTAAGGTCGGTAAAGGAGTTATTGAGGTGGGTGGCAATGAGGGCAGGGTCAGAGGAGACGGTACCATTGATGTTGAGAAGAGAAGGAGAGGGACTGGTAGTGACCATTCAGTTGCTTGATGTTGTCCCAGAAGCACCTGGGGTTCCCCAGGAGGAGGTAGAGAGGCTTGGTAGTATTCCGCCTTTGCTGCGGATGGCCCAGGTGCACTGGTTGCGGGCAGCATGGGACTGCCTGTCAGCTGAACGGCCAGTAGCAGCAGCAAGGTGCCAAAGATTGTCGCGTTGCTTAAGTTGCCACAGTAGGGCAGGGGTGATCCAAGGGGCATGTTTCACTTTGGACCTCCTAGCAGTTATGGGAGCAAAGATATCACAGGCAAAGTTGAAAGTGCTTTCTTACTTTAAACTCCATGAAAGAAAATTAATATCCTACAGATGCTTGGGGCATGTGCTCTTAAGTTGCACATGGGGTGTGTGACATAAGTTTCCCATTGCCCCACCGAACCTCAGCTTGAGTGGCAGATAAAGGCATCACAGGGGGGTGCAGGGACATGCCAGGTACCGAGTGGGTGGGTACACTGCAGGCTTCCCCACACTGTGGTGAAACTGATGCTGGTGAAAGGTGAGGGACTCACAGCACTGCAGTCTGAAAAGCACCAGGTACAGAGATGGCAGGTACACTGTAGGCTTTCCAACACAGTGATGAAATTAGTGCTGGCGGAAGGTGAGGACCTGACAGCAATGTAATCTGAAAATCTCTGTTTAATCACAGACCAGCTACAGTGTTGAGAGGTACAGTGCTGGCTTTCACACACTATCATGTATTCAGTACCATTGACAAATGATGGGCTGACAGCAATGTACTGTAATCTGAAAATCTCTGTTTAGTCACAGCCCAGCTACAGTGTGGGCAAGTACAAGCTTCCCCACACGTTGATGTATTCAGTACTGGTAACAGGTGATGGGCTGACAGCACTGTTATCTGAAAATCTTTGTTTCTTCTAAGACAAGGGGCCATATTTTCAAATGGGTTTGGGGCTACATCCCACTCCCTGACTCCAGTTGTGGACCGAAATCTCTGCAGCTGTGGAGATTGGTATTTTCAGTCCCCCACAGCTGCGAGAGATGTTATGCCTGGGCCCACTGGCCATAACATTTTTCCACAGTTGCAGGAAAACAATGTCCGCAAGCTGCTGTAAATCATGGGCCCTGTCACAAACCGACTCCACTTTTAAAGAGCAACTTTTTCTGTACCTCCCCGCTGAAGCATAAAAAACCCTTACTGGGCTCTGAGTCCACTGGTGATAAAATTAAATTTGTTATTTGGCTCCATGGAGCCAAGTTGATCCCTTCCACTTCCTAAAACCTCTTTAATCTGTGGTCCATCCCCGATCCACCCCTGCACTATGTCATTTTATGACATCACTATTTGTAGAGCGTAGGGGTGCACTCCATATTCTTTAATGGGGCCGTTTTTTTAAAGTTCAATTTTGGTACTTTGGATTGCCAGTAAGTACTATTCATGGCCACTGCTTAACTAACAAGTCCTTATTAGTTAACCAGTGTCCATCATTAGTTCTTACTAGCAATCTAAAGTACCAAAATTTTACTTTAAAAAAAACAGCCCCATTAAAGTATATAGAGCTTGAGTGGCAGATGAAGGCATCACAGTGGGGTGCAGGGACATGCCAGGTACCGAGTGGGTGTGTACACTGGAGGCTTCCCCACATTGTAATGAAACTGATGCTGGTGAAAGGTGACAGGTGATGGGTTGACAGCACTGTTATCTGAAAATCTTTGTTTCTTCTACAAATAGTGATGTCACAAAACAACGTAGCGTGGGGGCGGATCGGGGAGGACCGCAGACTAAAGTGGTACTAGGAAGTGGAAGGAATCAGCACAACTCGGCTCCATGGAGCCAAATTATGATCCCTTCCCTTCCTAAATGGGGGCACATAAAAACTGGAATTCTATCACCAGTGGACTCAGAGTTCAGTAAAGGTTTTTTATGCTTCTAGGGGGACATTTTGGAAAAGAGTGAGACAGTTGCTCTTTTTACTTTAACTGTGGGGAAAACTGCGGCTCCACAAGTAGAGACCCACTTGCACCAGTTTTTCCCCTGCAGCTGTGGGATTTATGAGGGCTCTGAAAATCTGGTCCCAGGTACAGTGTGGGCAGGTACAATGTAAGCATCCACCACACTGTGATGTATTCAGTACTGGTGAAAGGTGAGGAATTGACAGCACTGGAGATGGCATCCCTCTGTTTAAATACATGGTCAGATACAGCGTGAAGAGCAGAGACTTCAGTGTGATTCTTCATACTAGCCAACATGGAACGGTCTGGGGTAACTGAACAAGCCTGTGGCTATTTCAATTATTCCCTGGACTAGCAAATTAATGTTGACATCAATCCCTGGAGAAGGAGGAGGAGTTATTGTCAAAAGACTTCAGAGTTCTATAAAATACAATTATCATACTGCCAGTACGTTTTTATGTTTGCCATGTGCGCTTGCGTGCAGCATGCAAACATCTTCCTGTGATAGTGGCTTTTGAGAGGCGTGATACTGTCCCTCCAATGCAAAGCAATGTTTAATGGGCAAGTCTGTAGCAGACCAATTATCAGCCAGTCTAATTATGATAGCGTTTTAGCTTGGTGGGTGGAAACTGCATCTACTTTAAAACAAAAAGCTGACCCAATCATGAGTTTACTGTTTCCTTTGATATAACTGCTCAGCATGCTAACCTATCCTTATCAGACTGGCTTAGGTATTCCAAGCATCCACAACCTGTGTTGTTCCAGACACCAGCTGTTAAAAGTAATGCGTGTACATGTGTCTTTCTTTATCTGTTTCACTCACTGTTGGTAAATTATATTTACTCACCTGGTAAAGGTGATTATTCCTACAACCTTTCTATTTTTACGTGCCTCAGTAATATCCATGCCATATATTTATATTTGTAACAGCATTTATGCACTTCAGGTTGTAGCTAGTAGCATGTAGTACCCCTTTATTTTATAGTTGCTGCAGTATAAACCAGAAACTGAATGTTTAAGTTTCAAGTAGCCAGCCTTGTGTTTGCAAAGATCTTGTATCTCTCTGTCCCAACTCTGATTGGTGCTGGAGTAAGTTAGTGTTTTGTTTTTGTTTTTTTGTTTTTTTACAGTGGCAGTTTGAAGTAAACCGTTCATATGCACTTTCTCATCTTAAAACATATCATGCTGTTAGATTTTCTTTTGGGATAGTCAAAAATCTTTTTAAGTAGCCGTGACGGCTTGTACTAGAAAAGGTAATATTTCAGTAAGTACATCAGCTGGGCCAGCAGAAATGTCTGTGTGGCTAATGGATTTTCCAAGTCACTAGCCCTGCTGGCTAGTGGCTGCAAAACTTAATTTCAACTACTGCATGGATCAGCCTGAGATGAGATTTCTCTTTTTTTAACTCCATTTATTCTCCCCTAGCTGGTAGTCCTCTGCCACCTGGTCCCCAGATACATCAGCCCTCCATACCACTTGATGGGAGACAGCTGTAACCTGTACAGTGGGCCCCCTTATGGGGAGCATGACAGATCATAGAGAGAGTATATATATGTATACAGAGAACAGTGTACTCCAAATCCCTGTCATGTTGGTTGTGCTGCCTATTTCTGTGCCATCACCTTGGTGATCACATGTCGTGATGCAGGAATCAGTATGACAAGCAGATATTTTGTTGTTACCTGTTGTCAGCAGGGTGCATCAGGTATGCACAATGATGTTGTATGTTTGTTGTTTTTTTTGTTCCTGTTAATTTTCTTAATTCTCCTTTACCAGACAGTCCCAACATACAACGACACCTACCTACCAGCCAGTGTTTACCAAGGTTCCCCACCTCCATCAGTGCAGTCATGTTTCACCAACTCCCATCAGTTATGACTAAACAGAAGCTTGTGGAATTAGGGTGAGGTTGCAGGAAAAAAAATTGTGAAAACAGCAGTTTTATAAAGACATGACAGATGCACATCACTTTTGTTGCATCACATGTTATATATACTCTCTGTGGTTAGAAACATAGAAACATAGAAGTTGACAGCAGATAAGGACCGCAAGGCCCATCCAGTCTGCCATTTCTTTTTCTGCCTTATGAATGTGCCATAGGCCTTTGCTCTGTCAATTGCCTATCTATTCATACTCATCTGTATTGCTCCCTTATGCCTATCCCATGCCTGTTTGAAGCCCTGCACTGTATTCATATCCACCACTTCCTGAGGTAGGCCGTTCTATGCCCCCACCACCCTTTCTGTGAAAAAGAACTTCCTCACTGTACCCCTTAATCGGCCTCCTTCTAATCTCATGCTGTGTCATCTTGTCCTTTTATTTTTCTTATATTGAAACATGTTACACTCTTTCACCTTGTTAATGCCCTTAAGGTGTTTGAATGTTTCAATCATATCACCTCTCTCTCTCCTTTGCTCTAGAGTATACATATTGAGTTCAGTTAATCTGTCCTCATGTTTTCTGATGCAGTCCCTGCATCATTTTGGTTGCCCTTCTCTGCGCTGCCTCAATCTGGTTAATGTCCTTGTGAAGGTGTGGCCTCCAGTACTGCATGCAGTACTCCAGATGGGGCCTAACCACTGTCTTGTAAAGAGAGATTATTACCTCCCTCTTCCGACTTGTGATACCCCTACTAATATACCCCAATATCCCTCTAGCCTTACCTACTGCTTTAGAGGTCAGCTTGGATGATTTCAAGTCATTGGTGATGATGACGCCCAAGTCTCTTTCTTCCCTTGTGACTGCTAGCAACTCCCCTTCCAGCCTATAGGTGGCTTCAGGGTTTCTCTTCCCTATGTGCATGATCTTGCACTTCTTTGCGTTAAACCCCAGTTGCCACTCTTCTGACCATTTTGCTAGTTTATCCAGATCTCTTCTTATTCTGCCAACACCATCTGGATCATCTACTCTGTTGCAGATCTTGGTGTTATCTGCAAACAGACAAACCTTACCCTCCAGTCCATCTGCAATGTCACTGATGAAGATATTGACGAGGACTGGCCCCAGGACTGATCTCTGAGGTACCCCACTTGTGACTTGCATCTCTTCTCTCTCTCTCTATACCGTTTACCGCCACTCTCTGTTTTCTGCCCATCAACCAGTTTCACACCCAGTTGACCAACATCTGACCCACCCCGAGCCTACCCAGCTTATTAATCAATCTTCTATGTGGAACAGTATCGAAAGCTTTGCTGAAGTCAAGGTAGGCAACATCAACTGTTCCCCCTTGGTCCACCACTCTGGTTACCCAGTCAAAGAAATATATGAGATTAGTTTGACAGGACCTTCCTTTTGTAAACCCATGCTGTCTTGGATCCTGTACTCCTATGGATTCCAGGTGTTGCACTATCCTTTTCTTAAGGAGTGTCTCCATAATCTGGCCCACCACTGAGGTAAGACTGACTGGTCTATAGTTCCCTGCCTCCTCCCTGCTACCACTCTTGTGGATCGGGATCACATGAGCCCTTCTCCAGTCTTCTGGGACCACTCCTGTGCTCAGAGACTCACTAAACAGTTCTGATAATGGCTCTGCTAGTTCCACCCTTAGCTCCTTTAGTACTCTGGTTGTTGGTTTTGCTTCTGTGTGTACTGTAACAGCATGTTTACTTCTTTTCCATTACCTCTTTTTTGTTTATAATGGGGCTCCTGCAATGATTGTGCTATCATGGACACAGCACTAGAATGTTTATGCTGCCGAAAGGTGAATGATATATTGGCTGACTTTACATATGAACATATGAAACTGCCAGCAGGAAAAGGCCATAATGGTCTATTGAGTCTGCTTGAGTGTGCAGCTCAGTTACTTTCCTGGAGCTGCTCCCTTCCTCAACTCCACCCATAGTTATCTCTCACTTTCCCATTCCCCTCTCCTAACCTCTTCCCAGTAGAGTCCCCTTCAGTCCTAATCCCTGTCATCACCCTATCCCACCCCCTCTTGAAACTGTACACCGTCTTTGCTGCCACCAAGTCCTCCCATAGCTGATTCCACTGCTTCACTAGCCTTTCAGTGAAAAAGTGCCTCATTTCCTTCCTGAATCTACCCCCCACCAATTTAAGGTTATGTCCCATTGTTGTATCCTCCTTTCTTAAGTTAAAGATGCTCTCTGTATCAACCCTGTTTATGCCCTTAAGGTACTTGAAGGTTTCAATCATATCCCCGCTCTCCCTTCTGTCCTCCAGGGTGTGCATGTTCAGTTACCTCAGCCTCTCCTCATATGTTTGTTTATGTACAAATCACCCTGGGCCAAGTAAAGAGACTTACTATAGGCTGTGTCTAACTTCCCAAATCCCCCATCTGTCTCTTTCCCCTACCTTATTTCCTCTTGGTCTAGCTCCCCCCTGACTTGGTGTTATGTGGGGATTTCAATATCAGTTGGTTGGGATCAGGAGCTAGTATCACTCACAACTCTGTATCTGAAGCCCACCTATCTCAATTCATAACTGAACCCACCAGGCTCAGTACTAAATCTGGCAATCATTCCCTTTTAGACTGGGTCCTTACCAATAGCTGGCTCGGGGAGAATAAATAGAATAAAAAAAATCCCATCTCAGACTGATCCATGCAGGGGGCAGATTAAGTTTTGTAGCTACTAGCCAGCGGGGTAGTGACTTGCAAAATCCACTAGCCCCACAGACTTTTTTACTAGCCCAGCTGATCTACTTATTGAAATATTACCTTTTCCAGTACAAGCCCTCAGCTAAAAAGATTTGTAACTATCCCAAAAGAAAATCTAACAGCATTTGGCGAGTGGACTGGTGCCAGTTTTGACCCTGTCCATGAACATCCACATGTGGTCACACAGTTGATAGTACAGGAACGGACAGCCAGGACCACCCTCCCAGTACATACATACGTACATACACACACACACACACACACACACACACACACACACACACACACGCACACCATGGCAAACATCCGGCATTGACAAATGATTGTTATTACAGTGACCTACACAGTACTGTAGCACCCACACATAGCAACATTGATTTTTTTAAGCTGTTAAGATGTTGTATTTGTCATTGTTATTGTGTGCTTGTATATGTGAATTTGCAACTTTGTACAACAGGACATCTTTGAAAATAGGGCCTTTTGGTCCTAATAGTTCCATCCTGTCTAAAAATAAAGGTTTTGCTACTAGCACATTTCTGGAGTGTCTGAAATATAGAGTGGGTGTTACAATGCAGTCACACTGATTAGTACGGAGACCTGCCCAAAAATCACCATGATAGTAAGAACATTGCCCACTCCCATGTACAATGTACATATTGCCACCACATGCCCAGCCTTGTTGGCACAAGCCTACTCTTGTTTATCATTTTCTCTGATCACATTGTCTCCACCTTAAAAGTCTGAGTTGTCTGACCTGGTGATGCCAAAGATCATATGTTGTGCTAAGGTGCTGGAGGCCTGGGTTTTGATCCTTGATCCCGACTCCTAGTCCCAAGCTGAAGCCAGGATTCTTGGGAGTGCTGCTAAGGCAGTTCACACAGACTCCTGGACAGAGAGGGATTTAGGCCATTCTGACTATAGAATCACTGTCTATGGAGCAGTACCAAAATGTTTCCCTAACCAGACTGGGTGATATATATACAGTATATATATATACAGTATATATATATATATATATATATATATATATATATATATATACTTACTTACTACAGGAAGTACTCAGGAATAGTCATAACTGTTGTAGTTTATGCCTGTTAGTATTGTATATAGCATTCAATAGATACATGAAGAGAGGCTACCGTGCAGACTGACGCTGGCTCTCTTGAAGCTGCAGGTCCGCCATATTACTGGAGGACTGAGCTGCCAGAAGAATAGCAGGAACCGCATCCTCTTACCCAGATCCACAAGACATTGTATTGCTTGAAACTTAGGTAGCCAGCAGACGCACACTGTGGTGAAAAACACAAGGTATGCTCGTTTGTCTTTTACACGTATATATAAGGATAAGGAGTGCCTTACTTGCAGTGGTGTCAGACCAATGTGCCAGTGCCAGTGCCAGCTACCTAAGTTTCAAGCAATACAATGTCTGGTGGATCTGAGTGAGAGGATGCGGTTCCTGCTAGCTTCTGGCAACTCAGTCCTCTGTTAATATGGTGGACACACGGTTTCATGAGAGTCAGCATCAGTTTGCATTCTAGCCTCTCTCCATGTATCTATTGAATTATATGGTATTGTAGTCCTACTGTGCAGTTCCTGTCATGCTCAGTGGGGCACTGTTGGGGGGTAGTGTGTTCAGTCAGAGAATAAAAATGGCTGTGAGTTCCTATGTGTCTGAGTCGATCTGTCCACCTCAGATTACCACAGTGGCAACACGGTGAGTGACTCCACTGGTGCCAGAGGAGGTTTGGTAATCTTCTGCTTCCTTTGAGTAAAGCAAAAATAAAATTAAAAAACTTGGCAGAGTTTGTTATTTTTGCAGTGTATGAGTCTGTTGTAAGAAAAAAAAAACTCACTAACCAAAATACAGGTAGAAGCCAAGCCTGCGGGGATAGAAAAAGAAAGCAGCAAGAAATATATATATATATATATATATATATATATATATATATATACATATATATATACTTCAAAAAAGAACTGCACCTGCAAAAGCAAGAAGTAAAAAGAATCCAGAGCCTCTGCAAATTTTCCCAGCAGATCTGCACAGCAACAACAAAAAGAGTAAAAAGTAGCAAGCAGGCACCACCTTCTTGCCGGCCTGCACATCCACAGCACAGCAAACCTGCAACAACACCCTCTATATTGGAGGACTGTACTGCAGGCACACAGTAGCGAAGGCAGCTCAGCAGCAGCGTCTTGTGGCATAACAGAGAAACTGCAGCAAATTGTGCAGAGGCACTAAAACAAACAAAAAAAAGCTTTTTTGTGGACAGCGGAGCTACAGACCAACGTGCCACTAATGTGACACTGAAGATAGCACTTCAAACAGTCACAGGGGGCTATGTGTCACGCACCACATCACTAAATTGCTGGTGCCATGATGTTTCAATTGAAAGAGTGCCAGAATTCAACGAATCAAAAGAGGACTTTGATTCTTACTTGGAATGCTTTGAACCCTGGTTGGTGGCCGTTGCTTATGTCAAAGGGCAATGTCTTCCTGACAGTTTGGGGACTTACAGAGCATGGACTCCTCAAGAGTCTGACTGCACCTGTCAAGTTGGTGGACATGCAGTACGCCCAACTCACCAAGGCACTTTCATGGCATTTCAAGCCCAAGCTGATTCTCATTGCAAAACACTTCAGATTTCATCGTCGGAACCAAGAGGAGGGGGAAGCTCTTGCCAACTACACCATTGCTTTGAAGTGTCTGGCAAGCATCTGTGAGTTTGGCCAGTTTCTGGATGATGCCCTATGGGATCAATTTGTATGCAGTTTGAGAGGAGAAGGCTATCATAAATGACTGTTGTCAAAAAAGGACTTAACCTTCAAGTCAGCCTGTGATAGTGCACTTGCTTTGAAGTGGTTTAATGTGATAAGGATGAGTCTGAAAGACCGCCCATCACATAAAGCAACCACAAAACAGCCCATTGTCAAAAGGGCGACTGATATTGTAACGATCTTCACAAATAGTGACGGTTGCTACATTACATCAAACCCACAAAGAAAACAAGTATTTTTATGCAGGGGGCTATGCCCCCCGCATCCGCCTTTGGGGAGGCAAGCCCCCTGCACCCCCAAACTAAAATAATCAACTCCAAGGGGAGTGCGGATCAAGGGGAAAGTTATTGCTTTAAAAAAAAAATTCCTAGTGTCTGAAACCAGACCCGAGCCCGGGTCTACTGGCATCGCAAGCAGTTGGCGTACACCCCACTACGCTGAGCGGCCAGCTCAGCAGGAATCGGCCACACTACATCCTATATCCTGTACTAGTGAGTGTAGCTCCTTGCTATACTCACTTTACAAGATATAGTGATGTTTTTCACCACTTGCTCTCAGTGTGAGTGATATTACTAAGTCACTCAAATTGATGCACTCAATAATACGCACTCATACAGGGTGCTACCCTTTGGAGCTCACCCTGAAGGATACCAGGGAGTTAGTGGGACATTTTGAACCACCAAGGAGTGGGGTTCACAGAGTCACATATGCACCAGGAGTCAAGGGACATTCCAGACCATGAAGTGGTCCACCACCACTTTGTCAGCAACTAGGTCATCGGACGTCGGCACCACAGGCCAATTTCACAAGGTCCAAACAACTTTGTTACCATTGTGGGAGTAACTACCAGCAAAGCACATGCAGATTTTGTCAAGAAAAATGCCACAACTGTGGGAAAGTAGGTAATCTGCAGAGAGTGCACAAAAGTGCATCACGTGCAGCTCGTGCACAGTATGTCACTGATGCCATGCCAGAGACTGAACCAGAAGAAGAGTCATTGTAGCTGTTTACTATCTACACAACTCAAGGGAATGGAGAATGAATTTACCTTCAGATTGAGCTGGCAGGCGGTTAGTATGCAGCTTGACACCAGGGCATCAGTATCTTTTGTGCCGGAGCACATCTACAAGGAGAATCTCAGGAAGTGCCCATTGCACCCATCACATATTCAGCTCATGTCTTACACGGTAGACTGAATCCCTGTTCTGGGGGAAATTCAAGTACCAGTCACTTATGAGGGAGGAGCATGCCCCCAAAATAGTGCAAGGAGAGACCTGCATTACTGGGAAGAAACTGGCTTGAGAAGATCAAGTTGAACTGAGAAAAGATCTTCACGTTACGAACTGTGACAAAAATACCTCAAGATGCAGTGAGAAAAGTGTTGGACAAACATGGTCCTATTTTCCAGGACGGCTACGGCACAATACAGGATTTCAAGGCAAAGATCCAAGTGCGAACAGGAACCACTCCCATCTTACACAAGCCTCGACCAGTACCCTGCAACATGAAGGAAGTGGTAGAGAAAGAACTTGATAATTTGGAGAAGCATGGTATCATGTCACGAGTAGAGAGGAACGATGGGGCTGCCCCTATCGTAGTGGTACCAAAGAAAGACAGTGAGGCTGTGTGGGGACTACAAGGTTATAGTGAACCATTTTATAGAACCAGAAGCATATCCACTACCCATTGCCAAGGACTTGTTTGCCACCCTGGCAGGCGGAAGGTTCTTTAGCAAGCTGGACTTATCCGTTGCATACCAGCAGTTGGAATTGGAGCCAGACAGAGATTTATTTTATTTATTTATTTATTTGAGATAATCAGAAAGACCTTTGAGTCAAAGATTCATTTACAAAGGTTCCACGTCATACATAAAGAACAGGGAAACAATACAGGTTTTACAGGATGTTAGTACCTAACAAAGATCATACACAGTAATGGAAAACAATTTTTCCTTATCAACACATGGTGGTACATTTGTTTCAGCGAGTGAGCTACCCTTCTAGGGTAGGGATGTTTTAGCACCAGAGTTGTACAGCCACTAGAGGAGAGTTTCATTGGTGGCTGCTTGTCAAAGTAGTTTTTTTGAGTGGTTTGGGCCATTATGCTACCTGGGGTCAGTGAAATTGGGGGGGTGAGGGTCAGTTGCAGTGACATGGGTTTGAGGCTTGTAGGTGATTCCTTAGTCCGGTTTTGAAGGGGCCGAGCCTGGTTTCTGCCGCAATTGGGCTGGGGAGGGCATTTGTCCAGGTTGGGGCTTTGTAGCAGAAAGTTCACTGGAATTGGGCAGTACGGCCACGTGGTACCCATAGCAGTGGTTTGTTTGAGCTGCGGGTTGTTCTGCCTGGTGATGTTGTGAGGATAAATTGGCTTAGTATCTCACCATAAACACCCACAAGGCACTTTACAGATATCATCACTTGGTCTATGGAGTTTCTATGGTGCTAGCAATTTTTCACCACACAATGGAGCAGATACTGTATGGGTCAGGCTGTGTAGTCTGCTTTATGGCGATATTTTGGTGACAGCACCCACAGTGGAAGAGCATCTGACAATCCTGGACAAGGTCATGTCCAAATTGCAGTGGTATGGAGTGAGAATGAAGCTAGCCAAATGTCAGTTTCAACAAGATTATGTCGAGTACCTGAGCTATTGAATCGATGCCCAGGACCTGTACCCTGCGAGCAAAGTGGAAGCAATTGTTAATGCACCAGCATCAACAAACGTGACAGAACTAAGATCATTTTTGGGCCTGTTGAACAACTATGGATGTTTCCTGGTGAACTTGTCCACATTGTTGCAACCACTACACAATCTGATGCAAATAGATGTGAAATGGAATTGGTCACCACAGTGTGAAGAAGCATTCCAGTCGTGCAAGCAATGACTGAACAGCAAGTGGCTAGTGTACTATGACCCAGCAAAACCACTGAGTCTGGCACATGATGTGTCCCTGTATGGGGTGGGTGCAGTAATCTCTCATGTGTTACCTTCAGGGGAGGAACACCAAATTGCTATTGCTTCAAGAACCCTGCCTCCAAGTGAAAGAAATTATGCTCAGATCAAGAAGGAAGCACTGAGCACAACCTTCAGAATCAAGAAGTTTCATAAATACTTGTACGGATATAAATTCAGTTTGATAACTGATCACAAGCCTCTACTGGCCATTGTGGGGCCAAAGTCAGCAATACCAATGCTCACAGCACCAGTGGCAGAGCCAGGCTGGGAGTGTTTGGGAGCCGGGGGGGGGGGGGGCATTCAGTCAATCATGGGCTCCACAATGGGCACTAAACATTGAACAAAGATGGTGGTGGGGCACCACTACTCACACTGGGACAGCCAGGAGGGGTGACCACCCCCCAGCCCCCCCTCTAGCTCCGCCACTGCACAGCACTAAGGATACAGCAATGGGCCTTGATTTTGTTGGTCTACAACTATGACATTGAATACAGACATTCTCAAGATCATGCAAATGCAGATGCACTGTCAAGACTGCCATGCAAGGATGCAACAGAAAAGGAAGACAATGGGGCAGTGTTCTAACTTTCACACATCAAGGAGCTACCCATTGCTTCATGGGATGTAGCAGAGGAAACATGATGTGATCCAGTCCTCTCAAGTGTCTTGGATTTTACCCTCAACGGTTTGCCCAACTTCATGAGAGACCTGACTCTCTTTGACCTTTCTTTGACAAGAAGAACCAATAGTCCACAGATCAAGACTGTATTCTGCAGGGTGCCTGAGTCATGATACCTCCAAAATTCTGAAGGAGGTTACTTTCTGACTTACAGTACATGAGAGTCATCCCAGCATTTCTCAGATGAAGGAATTGGTCCAGGGATACCTCTGGTGGCTGGGACTTGATCAAGATATCCAGCATCTTCTCAGCCAATGTGCACCTTGTACTACTGTCCACAAGTAACCTGCAACTGCACCTCTGCATACTTGGACCTGGGCAACCACACCTTGGGGGTGCATCCATGTTGACTATGCCAAAGTGGACAAACAGCATTTCTTAGTAGTGATCGATGCCCACTCCAAATGGATAGAAGGGCTTCCCACACAAGTAACAACTACAGAAAGGACTGTGAATCTTTTAAGACATCTCTTTTCATCCTATGGACTACCACAGGAGCTAGTGTCAGACAATAGCCCCCAGTTTTCTTCACAAGAGTTCAAATTGTTCTTAAAGCAGAATGGAGTCTGACATATTTTGTCTCCACTATACCATCCAGCATCAAATGGTGTAGCCGAGTGGGTTGTACAGATATTCAAGAAAGCCTGGACAAAGCAAAGTTCTCAGTCAATACCTGCAACTCAAAGATTGGCTCATTTCTTGTTTGCTTATAGAAACACTCCTCACACTGTAACAGAGTGAACACCTACTGAACTGTTCCTCAAATGTCAACCCTGTACCAATTTGGCATTGCTCAAGTCGGACTCGTCCAATACCTTAGCAAAACATCAACTGCAGCAACAGAGCGGTCATGACAAGTCGACCAAGCCAGTTTGTATCTTCCATCCTGGGGAGAGGGTGATGGTTCTTGACTTCAGGCATCCCAAGCATCTTTGGATTCCTGGGGTGGTTATGGAAAAAAGTGGACTTTTGACTTACGGAGTCCGTGTGGGACATTGACTTGTTTATGTACATGTGGCTCACCTGTTACTTGCAAGGGTTCCAGTGCATTCAGCAGAAGATGTCACTCCAGAAGAGGACAGTGACAATGATGATTTTGCTCCTGCTCATGAAATTCCAGTGAGAATGGTACCAAATAATGCAGAACTTCATGCGTCACCAGCTGCAGTTACTCCACCGCAGAGATACCCTGTGCAGCAGCGAAGAGCACTACAGAGATTTGAATTTTTTTTTTTCAATTGTTTAACCAGGAGTGGCACACTAAGCTGAAAGCTTGTTTACAGGTGTGAACTCTTAGCACAGGGAAGTCAAGTGACTTGCTCAGGGCCACACAGTATGTAAGTGGGTGCTGTGGGATACAAACCCAGGTCTCCAGATTTGCAGATCAGAGCCTTAAACCACTGTGCTATACTGCCTGCCTCTGAATTGAACTTGTGTCTCTGTGTAACTGGACTTGTTAACTGTTGTGTTGCTTAGTTAGTAACAAGTTATACCTGCGGGGCAGAATAACCCCTCGAGCATGTTCCTGGGTACCGAACAGTCTACTTCGGCCCGAAAGTTAGAAAAGGTTTATGTTGGGTATTTTTAGACTACATTTAGTCCAAGGGGGAGGAATGTAGTATATATATGTACTTACCATAGGAAGTTCTCAGATAGCCATAACTGTTGTAATTTATGCCTGTCAGTATTGTAGTCCTACTGTGCAGTTCCTGTCATGTTCAGTGGGCATGGGGGGGGTAGTGTACAACCCAAGAATAAAAATGACTGCAAGCAAGTCCCTCAGCATCTGAATCTGTTTATTCACCTCAGGGTACCACACTGGGCACCTTTTACCATGCCTTCTGTCAATTCACTGTCAGCTGTGCCTCCTCCCCCTGACATGCACCACTTTGAGATGTACTCTAACCTGGCATGGCCTTCCCTGGAGGGCAGTGATGCACACATGGCACCCTGCTGATGTTCAAATTCTGGACAAACACTCTTCTTGGCTACCTCTCTTCCTTTCTCACACTGACATCTTCCTCTGCCTACACCTTCCACCACTCAAACTTCCATTAATTCCTTACTTCTCTGTGCCCTGTATCCTCCGTATGATGGACAAGGTACATCTTCCTGCAGACTGCCTTCCATCTGGAATATCATTCCTTTCTCGTGTAGATGCTGCTGCATCACAGATGTCTTTCAAGATGTTAGTAAGGGACTAAACCATTATTTGGCTGCTCCCCACCATAATTTGCAACCAGCCTCATTGTTTGTAATTTATCTGATTTAATTTTTGTTTCGCTTTCTTGTGTTTGCATTTTGTATCTGTCCTTTACTTGTGTGCACAAACACTTCATAATTACTGGGTCTCCCCTTTTTCCCATAGGGAAACTGTGTCATAATTTGCCATGATAAAAGAGTGTTTATTATGGCAAACATGCACACAGGTTTCCTTATTCTCCGCATGAGCCCACTGTAGTTTCCCGCTTCCCAACCACTCTCTGCTTGCCTTCTCTCCAAACCTCTAACAGAGACTGAACCACCACTCGAACTTGGCAGTAAGTATCTAAAAAAAACAAAATGTACTACAACAAACATTTGGCTGCCCACAGAAAAAAAAGCAACAACTTTTAAATAAATACAGAAAGGTGACCGCAGACCACGCGCTATAACCTAACTGGACTGTGGCCGCACAGCAACTTCTTTTTATGTTGTATAATTGCTGAGTTGAAAAAGGAGAGATGCAGCAATTATATAAAATTAAATATGGAGCGGTGTGTGTAGTGAGAAGTTTACACACACCCTCGGTGTTAGATGCTTTAATAAACTCCTCAAGCTCTGCTCTCGGGGTTTATGTAACATGTAACACCTCAGGGTGTGTGTAAACTTTTCATTACACACACCACCCCATACTTTATTCTATTATAATAACCATCTTTCCCTTTATCTCATAGGGAACCAGTGGTGTAATTTGCCATAATAAAGGAGTGTTTATTACGGCAAACACATGCACGGTTTCCCTCACTTTGCACATGTGCCCCCAACTGCAGCTCTTTCCTTCAGACCGCTAGCGCTGGTCTCTCTCTCTCTCTTCTCTCTCTCTCTCTCTCTCTCTCTCTCATCCTGGACAGTAAACTTCCACTTGGAATCGGTGGTAAATAACACAAAAATCATTTAAAACTTGAAAAACCTTAACTTTCAGCTGTCAACAAAAACAAAGCATTACATAAAAAATTAATGCAGACAGCACTGCGCGCTGAAACAACCAGACCATGGCTGCACCGGAAAGCTTTTATTTTATATAATTGCTGAGGCAAAAAAGTGAAACCCAGCAATTATATAAAATAAAATACAGGGTTAGATGCTCTTCACAAACCCCTCGAGCTTCGCTCTTGGGGTTTATGAAGAATCTAACCCGTCGTGTGTGTGTAAACTTCTCATTACACACAACACCATACTTTATCCTATATTTTATATATGGATGATTGTGTGTGGTTATCCATGCACAACAAGGCTGATTCTGCATCGAGAGATTGCCATGGCAACCAGAGACCTCGAGAGCACAGCTTGAGAGGTCCCCTGCTTGCCCCAGCAACTTCAAGATTCAGACATGCCCTTGTTTGTGTAGGAAGAACCATGCACAATCTTTTATAGTGTATGGTTTTCTATACACATAGGCCCGGATATTCAAACTGCACCAGGTTGTGGCGCAAGCCTGGGTGCAGCTCAACTTTGTTGCGCAGGGGTGTTGCCTGGGCGATATTCAACGGAGCAGCGCTATGGCACAGCAGCTTTGAATATTGCACACTGGCCACTCCCACTGTACATGGTGCAGTGGCACTGTGCCAGTGCAAGTGGCCAGAGTGGAGCATGGAGATGCGCTAGCGCAAGTGCCATTGCGCCATGCACAGCACCTGTGATATTCAAAAGAGGCCATAATTTATGCTAGGTGCACATGGGGCCATTTGCATGTCATCATGGCCCCATTTGCATGCCATTATATGCAGGTGGTCCAATCCCCTATGACTTGCGCCTGGCGCCCTGCCAGGCAGCAGGCGTAGGGGACTGACGTCCCCTGCAGCCCGATCGCTGTGATCCATGGGCGCAGCCCTACTGAGCTGTCAGTCGGGCGGGCGCGGGTGGCAGGCAGATGGGGTGCTGCTGCCTGCCGCTGACCCGGGCGGAGCAGGCGGTGGGGCTCATGGGCGGTGGGAGGGGTACGCTTAGACCACCAGGTAATAGGAATATTTTATGCTTTACAGATGCCTGTGATTGGCAGCGTATCAGTCCACTGACCACCAGGGTACTGGACGGGGGTGATAATACCGATGCCCGCGATCGGGCATATAGCGTCCACTGGACCACCAGAGATGTTGGAGGAGGGGTTATTCCTATAGACAAATGCCAGTGATCGGGCACATAGCATTTCACTGACCACCGGGATGTTGGGGGTTATTCTTATAGACAAATGCCCGCGATCGGGCACATAGCGGTTCACTGGACCACCAGGGATATAGAAGGGGGATTCAGCTATACGGATGCCCGCAATGGGGCATGGGGGTGCCGCCAGGTGTGGCAGGAACTCGGGTGGCCACCACCCACAGGTGGCAGCTGCCGTGTTGCGACCTGCAATGCGGCAGGTCACCTGTGGGTGGCCATCACTTGTTCCTTTTTTTTTTTTTGGCTACTTTGTGCAGGCGCTGGTGAAGGCGATGTATGACTCTGCACATCCTGGGCTGAATATCAGGCTGTGCAGGTTATGCATGGACACGCCCCCCACCTATGCCTGCATACATTACCGATGCGCTCCGGCGCATCGGGATTTGTGCGGCACACTTTTCCCTTTTGAATATCGCACCGGGGCGCATCAGTGGGTTGTGCATGGTGCAACACTGTTGCGCCATGTGCAACCCTTTTGAATATCTGGGCCAGTAAGACTAAGTCTGCTTCTTCAACTGATTAAAACAGAGCAAAAATATCAGTCAACAAACAGAACTAAAATACTACAAGTCGAACAAATGCTAGTTGTAAAACAATCTATCAGAGTCTGCTCTCAGCCTTAGTTTCTTTTTTCCATTCACTTAGTTGTGTCTTCGTTAACTGTACAATCCGATTACTGTGCTGTGAACACATAAAGAAAAAATTACGGCAGCTGCGGCTT
Organism: Neoceratodus forsteri; assembly: GCA_016271365.2. NCBI lineage: Eukaryota > Metazoa > Chordata > Ceratodontiformes > Ceratodontidae > Neoceratodus > Neoceratodus forsteri. The sequence continues at coordinate 956,183,454 of CM028130.1, read as the reverse complement.
GAGCTTGACAAGCGTGGGAGCATTCCACTCAGTTCTGCTGCAGTAGTGATGTCGCTAGTGCAGCACAACATCTTGACATCACTACTGTTTTGCTCTACATTGTTTTGACTGTTAAAGCAGCAGTGTGATGAAAATGGGCAAAACATTTGAACCTACTTTTTTCACTATAAAAGACTCCAGGCATCTTCCAGTTTTATTTGGTGGTAAATTGTTCTACCTCCACCAAAATGTGAGTATTTTATAAATGTTTAAATTTAGTTTTTCTCAAGAAAAATAGATGGCCACAGCATTTGGCTTAGAAATAGGCATTGTAGACCTGGTAAGGGTTAGGTTCGAGAAAATAAAAAAAACTCATGATGTATACCATGGCAGGTACATGGACAAGTAGATTTGACAGGTATGCTAATATTGTTATTAAATGTGGCTGAAACTAGCTTTTTGGAAAAATAGTTTTTCACTGCACAGCTACTTTAAATTACCTTTGCTTTTGTATTTTCCGCTCTTAATCCCATGTGCTCGTTCCCCAGGCTACACCTGTAAGCAAGCTGTTTGCAGATCATCAGCCTGCCGGTACAACAGTAGTGCTACCGTTTACGATGCCAGTGACCCAGGTTTGGGAACGAGCCTAGGGTGCTGGAGGGCCAGCCGGAGGAGGATGGTTGAGCATCCCATGGACGCTTGCCTTCTCAGGGGTGGGAAAGACTTCTGGTCTCCGCCATAATACTTACACCTGTGTGACCCCAGGTGGCAGGTGGCAGTACAGGCTGGAGCCAGCATCAGGGTTGGGGGCATCACCACATCATCTGTTACACTTCCTCAATGATGCTTGAGGGTGGGGAGAAAAAGTGGGAACAAAAATCCCGACCACGCAGGATACTGTCTGCCACCCTGCCGCAGGCCGCACACCACCAGCTGTGGCTTTTGCTCCCCACTGAAGCTCAACTCTGCCTGGGATAAGGGAAGGCTCCCAGGTAGGCTTTCCCATGAGGCATCATACACAGGGGAACAAGGAGCGAGGTAAGTCTGGTGGAAGACAAGAGATGAGGCTGGGCAGGGCAAAGGACCAAAAGGGGGCCAGTTAGGAGCTCTTGAGAGAAAGAATATGCATATGAAAAAAAAGCTGTTTTGCATTTCAGAGGATTCTCTTTGGGAGAACATTTTTTTCAAAATAAGAGCCTCCTTTGGGAAACTTGGAAATCAAGGATAACCCCACAGTGCCCTGCCTGACCTGCCCACCCTCTGAAGGCATGCTGGGATGGCTCCAGGAAGGTGGGCTGGAGAAACATAGTAACACAGTGATTTAACATAATGCTGACCCCCAACTCCCGGACCTTGCTTACTATGAGCCCCTCCATTGCTGATGAGGGCCTGCCAGGGTTCTTAAAGGAAAATCCTGAAACCAGTAAAAGTCCCCCCCCCCCACCAAAGTCTAAACCCCCAATTAGGCTTTTAACAAGAAAAAGACCACAGTCACACAGAAAAGATTAATAAACAAATTAGCCAGCCTGGGAATGGGTCCCAGGGTAGTAGCCTGGGTTAAAAATTGGTTGAACAATAGGACACAGAAGGTAATTGTAAATGGAGTCCACTCCAAAGAAAGGGGGTTTACTAGTGGGGTACCTCAGGGTTCCGTACTGGGTCCGGTCCTTTTTAATGTCAACAAGTGACATTGCAGAGGGACTGGAAGGAAAAGTATGCCTCTTTGTAGATGACACAAAGATCTGCAACAGGGTTAATGCACAAGGGGTGGTGGAAAGGATGAGAAGGGACTTGGCAAGGTTGGAGGAATGGTCAAAAGTAGGCAGCTTAGATTCAATGCAAAGAAGTGCAAAGTAATGCACCTAGGAAACAAAAACCCAAGGGAAGAGTACACAATGGGGGGAAGGGGGTATTAACAAAAATGGAAAGAGACCTGGGGTTAGTCATATCAGATGATCTAAAGGTAAGCAAATAATGTGAGAAGGCAGTAAGGAGGGCTGGGGGGATACTGGGATGTGTAGGGAGAGGTATCACCAGTAGAAAACAGGATGCTGTTATCCCTCTGTACAGACAGTTGGTGAGACCCCATCTGGAGTACTGCATGCAGTTCTGGAGACCCCATCTCTGCAAGCACATGGACAGGATGGGGGCAGTCCAGAGTAGGGCAACTAAAATGGTGCAGGGTCTGCAACAGAAGACATATGAAGAGAGACTTCTTTGGATATATGTTCTGGTTCAAGACATTCACCTCAGAGGGCATTGCTTGGTGGAACTGAAAAATTGATGAGAAATAAACAATGATTGAAATGGTATCTGTGTTGAAGCAGCCTACGTTGAGACAGCAACAGAAACGGTGAATAGAATGCATTCAGATCATGCTGTCTGGCCACATGAATGGAACAATGACAATGTTTGGCACTGCCTCATTCCTTTTTTGCATCTTCTTGCTATGATGAGAGTATTCAACCAAATGTCTGCAAAATAATCATTTTTGCAGAGATAAATCAAACCCCAAACTGGAAGCACCATTGTGTGTTATACCAGGATCTTAATCTCCCCCCTCCTTTGGCTAGGGTTAAATATAGTGTGGTTCTGTTCACATTTGGTGTTGCAACAAACTCTGAACCTGCAGTTCTTGCTGAAGCATTTCATTTGCGGTCCAAAAGTCATAATACTAGACACAGTGAGTTGTCTCCCTGTGTTATTCCATCCTGCAAAACTGAAATGTTTAAAAAGGCCTTCTCATGGTTTGGTCCCACTTTTTTAAATGAATTTTCTGGAATGGCTAATTTATCTAAAAATGTAAGTTGTTGTAAAAAAATGTTATATGATCCGTTTCTTGTTGCAAATCAGTGTAAGTGATGTGTGTATTTCTTGTAACTGTTATTGTGGTATGTTTTACTTGTTTCATGTCAGGCATGGATGAAAAAAGGACATGCCCAGTCCACCTCCTGGTTAAAAATAAACAAACAAAAAAAATTACAGTGATTACATTGGAGGCAGTATAGTGTAGTGTAGTGGTTAAGATCAATGAGCTGCAACCCTGGGGAATTGGGTTCAAATCCCACAACTATCACTTGCATATTGTGTGACCATGAGCAAGCCAGTTAACTTCTTTGTGCTCCCAGGATGCACTTGGAAAGAAGCCTCAGCTTAGTGTGTCTCTCCTGGCCAAAAATTGTAAAATTAAAAAAATGCAGAATCCCAACAAGTGTACAGCAAAAGCACATCAGTGCAAGGAAGGGAAGGAAATTTGAACTGGCACTGTGTAATGCTGCTTTCATCATTCAATGTCAGATTTTGTTTCTAAATCTACTAGTACAATAAGCATGTAACATCTGTTTGGAATCTCCTGATCTTGTCACAGAAAATGGGTGACAGTAAAGGTGCACAGGGTTCAAATGAGAACTACAAAACTTTTCAAAAGTACAAGACTGTGAGCTAGATTTGCTATACTGCAGAGAACGCAATCATACTCATTTTTATGCTGTCTTGCGCCTGTGCAAGAAACATGTTGCTGTAACTTCGGAATAGCAGGTTTTGGAGGCGCGGTCCTGTTATGGCCTGTGACGCCACTGCTTTTTGGGGCTGGGCTTCGTGGCATGAATTAGATTGCACACTGTCTATGACAGCAGTGCAAAAGCATGTCCACCACCTTTAAAGGTTTTAGCTGCTGCAATGAGGGAGCTCAACCTCATTGCATGGCATGCCTTTTCCGGTGTAAGTTTTAGTGCAACATGGTGGCTGTGCCATCCACCTCGCACAGTTCCCAGAAAAGCCGACTTAGGGGGTGCCCAATCCTCCTGTCGGCATCATCCCCCTCAACACTCTTTATTTGCCGACGGGGTGCCCAATCCCCGTTGGCTACAGTCCCCCCCGAGAAGAAACCCACAGGTGACAACCCCCTTCCCAGTTCATTTGACAATGGGGTACCCAATCCCCGTTGGCTCCAGTCCTCCCCCCCAAAACAAAACATGCAGGTGACACGCTGGGAGCCCACCCCAGTATGTCAAATGTACCTGTAAAAACCAAAACCTTCCCACGATGGTTTTTTTCTCCCTGTAAAGTAGAAAACGGTCTCACAGTCTGCCACCCCTCCCCATCCTGCACTCACCCATTGTGTGCCCCATCTCCCCCCAACCCCCACCCCATACTTACTTCCAGAGCCTGGCGCGAAGATCTTCTGTGGACCGGGAACACGTCTGCACTCTTCAAAGCCGACTGCGAACTGAAGAAATACCGGTAAGCTGTATAATGGCATAAATAGGGTTTTTTCAATTTTGACGTATATCTCAGGCATTTTGGGGAATTTTGCCACCAAACTTTCAACATGGGGTTATTGGGACCCCTCCTCATGAATTTAGTTACTGACATGGCATTATTCCGTCCCAAAAGGTGATTTTGCAGTCACTGCACGGAATCACCTTTTGGGACTGATTAATGAAATAGCAGTGCCACTGTTCATGAGGTGGCCTCTCAAAAGCTTATGTTTGCAAATTTGGTGAAAAAATCAAAAAAATTACTGTTTTACAAGCGTGCATTGCGCAGTTTCCATGCATGCTTGTAACTTCACAAATCTGTAATATTTTCACTCCAGATTTTCAACACTGGCATTTTTCCACACCTCCTTATGTGTGTCAGCATGGCTCAGTTGGTAGCACATCTGCCTCTGGACCAGAAGGTCATGGGTTCTCGTCCCACACTGGGATTGGACTTGCACCTAAAAATCGCTGGCATCTGAGTGCAATATTGGGGGTGCTGTACTGCTGGGGTGTGCTGTCCTTTGGATGAGATGTTAAACCGAGGTCCCTTCTACCCATCCTGGTGGGTGTCCAGGTGGAAGTAAAAGAACCCAGGGCACTCTTTGCAAAGAGTAGGGAACATTCCCGGTGTGCTGGCCAACATTCCCCTTCCCATAAACCAGTTCATGCAATTATCCAGGCTGTGTGTGGGTGATGATGTACGATATGGCCACTACCACACATTCAGTCACTTCACTACCAGCCTAGCATTGCTTGTAAAGCGCTTTGGATGTATGAAAAGTGCTACATAAATGCTGATTCTTCTTCTTATGAACAGTACAGCTGTCATTCTTCACATCCTGGCCGAAATGTGTTTTCGCAATTCCGGCGCAGAATAGCGTGGTCGCTGTGTGAAATCTGTGTTTGGGACAGAGTAAGAAAATCACAGTGACACTGTTCATGAGCAGAGGTCCTAAAAATGCCTATGGTGAAAATTTGGTGCTGAAAGTCCATTAAATGACTGTTTTACGAGCGTGCGTTGCGCAGTTTCCACGCACGCTCATAACTTCGCGAATCTGTAACATTTTCACTCCAGATTTTTAACATTGCCATTTTCCACACCTCCTTATGAACAGTACAGCTGTCATTTTTCTCATCCTGGTTGAAATGTGTTTTCGGACTTCCGGCGCAGAATAGAATGGTCGTTGAGGGAAATCAGCGTTTGGGACAGAGTAAGAAAATCACAGTCATACTGTTCATGAGCAGAGATCCTAAAATGCCTATGTTGAAAATTTGGTGATGAAAGTCCATTAAATGACTGTGCTATGAGTGTGTGTTGAGCAGTGTTCACACACCCACGTCATATTTCACATCCTGGACGAAAAGTGTTTTCACACTTGTGGCGTAGAATATCGTGGTCGCTGTGGGAAATCAGTGTTTGGGACAGATTAGGAAAATCACAGTGACTCTGTTCATGAGCAGAGGTACTAAAATGCCTGTGTTGAAAATTAGGTGACAAACGTCCATAAAATGACTGTTTTACAAGCGTGTGTTGTGCAGTTTTCGCTCACACTCATAACTCCGATAATTTTTAATATTTGTACTCCAGATTTTCACCATTGCCATTTTTTCACACCTCCTTATGAACAGTACAGCTTTCATTTCCCACATCCTACCTGAACTGTGTTTTCGCACATCCGGCGCACAGTGGCGCATTCGCTGTAGAAAAACAATGTTCAGAACAGAGTAAGAAAATCACAGTGACACTGCTCATGAGCAGAGATTCCAAAATGCCTATGTTGAAAAACTGGTGAAAAAATTCCATAAAATGACTATGTCACAAGCGTGTGTTGTGCAGTGTCCATGCACAGTCGTAAGTTCGAAAATTTATAATATTTTCACTCCAGATTTTCAACATTGTCATTTTTGCACACCTTATTATGAACAGTTCAGCTGTCATTTGTCACATCCTGCCCAAAATGTAGTTTTGCACATCTGGCGCACAATAACATGGTCGCTGTGGGAAATCAACGTTCAGGTAGATTAAGATAATCATAGTGCCACTGTTCATGAGCAAAGATCCCAAAATGGGAATGTTAAAAATCTGGTGAAATAATTCCACTATATGACTGTGTTACAAGCATGCAATGTGCAGTTTTCACACACGGTCGTAACTTTGAGAATGTTTAAGATTTTCACTCCAGATTTCCAACATTGCCACCTCTTCACACCTCTTTATCAATGGTGCAGTTGATATTTTCATGTGGTGCGGAATAGTGCAGTCACTGTGGGAAATCAATGTTTGAGACAGATTAACAAAATTACAGGGGCACTGTTCCTGAACAGAGGTCCCAAATGTTTTCACGAGGTGGGGTCACAAAAAGGCCATGTTTTAAAATTTGGAGTGCAAATACCAACACATGCCCAGGGCATTAGGGTTTCTAACTGTTACGTCTCACCCTGTACAGACTAACTGGCATCAGGGGTGTATCTTTGGGATTGTCTGCTGTACTGCTCACACCATTGGTCCTCCACCTCCACCTTGCAGCCACAGAGAAGCATCAAGGCATGCCTTGGACTCTTCAGCCCCAAAGTTCAACCCATTCTCCTATGCTGCATGCATCTCAATGTACTTCCTTATGAAATGGGGTGAGCATAAAGCCAGATGACCCCAAGGCACAATGCGACACTTGTCAGACTCTGCAGGGTAGGGTGAGGTGAAATAGCATGAGCGTTATGGCCAGTGACCAAACGCAAACCCCAATGCCTGTCACTCTCTGCAGGGTGGGGTAGGGTTGATGTCGGTTCTATACTTCACTGCTACTTCTATTATGTGTATCTCTAACTCCTGCACTACCAGTGCCAAAGCCAGCAAGACAACATTCGGCATTGACAAATGCTTGTTTGGATTGGGGAGTCTGGAAAGACATAATATTGCTTGGGACCTGTGAGGAAGGTTTGAAACACTTTTTTACTGACACTTTCATTTTTGCTTATTGGAATTAAGAAGAGGCTTGCAAGATTTCATTCGGGGAATGTTAATTTTGTAACCAGAGGGAGTGAAATACTACTGAATTTGCTTTTTACTGTTGCAATCCCCCTACAAATGAGGGTTCCTAAAATGTATTCCTGGGTTTACCTAATGCCCACTGACAGACTGACTTTCTGTGTCTTTACAGGTTGATAAGTGCTTGCACACAAGTGCCTATTAACCTCCATGCCTGTCTCTTTAAGAGACATTATTTTTGTAGTGTATAATTAATCTGGGTAGGGGCCGAGTGTTTCCAGGATCAAGTCCCGCCCATGCTGCAGTAATATTGCTCCATTCTGCCATCGCTAATTGTGCAAAGGGAGCTCTGTTAGAATTTGTAATTGTTTGCAGATTAGCTGCTCTACTAATAATGATATCATAGTTTGTCTAACCTGCCTTTCTTTGCAGCATGGACATTTCTGTATTGCACCAATCAATACCTTTTGGGGTACTTAAAATGGAGTATGTCCTCAGGGGTCTTGTGGGAGTGAATTTCTGCAGGAATTGTAGTTTTTTCATTTTGATGCCTAAATGGACCTGAGGGTGAGCCCTTGCTTTGACAGAGAGATGAATCCACCAACCAAACCCTTTTTGGATCAGAAGGATCCTGCTGCAGTGAGTCAGTCTGAGTGTGGAGTTGAGAGAGTGAACAGCTTGAGACATTCGAGCAACTGCTCCTGCATAGTCGCACGGGAAACTAGTGGAAAGGCTGAGTTTGGTCTGTCTGCCTACTTGTCCCTCATGAGGGAATCCTTTAGCCTGAATTTAAACTGGACTTTATCTGAACCAATTGTGACCTGAATTACTGAATTGTGACTGCCTTATTGCCTGAAGAGGAACGAAGATTTGCTCCATGTGATCAGCCTGTCAGGACATCTGAATCACCACAGAGATCATGGTTTTGCTCAGGAAAACTGAAATTGCAATTGGACTGTCATCTGACCTATGGTATTGTGTTTTGCTTTACTATAAACGTGCTGTATGCTGTCAGTGGGTCATGATTTGGTTCCCCACTACTTGAGTGTGTCACGCTTGCTGGAAGCTGTCTTCAGCGCCTATCGGACTGAACCCGAACTGTTCACCCTGCCTGGGCCCTGCCACCTTGGCCCAGTCAGCTACTTCAGATGCAGAGATCACCATTGACAAGAGACTCACCTGGAGATCCTCCCCCTGCTCAACATCTCGAACAGGAATGATATCTTGGTGATTCGTATGGGCCCTGCTTCTCTTGGCATACCAGCTTGTCAACTTGCAGTTTCAATTTTGTCTGTCCTGTGTCTCATATTGGGTAGTATGAGTAAACACCAGGGAAGCTCCCTGCAACATCAGCTAAATCAAAAGTGTTGTCATCTGATTACATTGTTGTTTTCTTGTCATGAACTGAGTAGCCCTGAGATAGCACCACCTAGGGGTTACACTGTGATTGACCAAGGAGGATTCTGGAAACCTCCACAAGGGAGACCCACAGGAGCATAGCAAGCGACACCACAGGGAAGGAAACAGCTCCTGGTGGGAGATTTAATTGTTGGGGGGGTATAACTGGGGAAGTGAGGGGAGAAGGAGGTAAGGTGCTTGCCTGGTGCCATGGCTTGGAGGGACACGAAGTGAATCCTCAGGATTGCAGGAGCAGCATCATGAGAGAGGGAACTAGACATCATTGTCCACCTTGGGACAAATGACCTAGCAGGGCATGGGATCAGTACAGTGTAGGAGGAGTTTGTGGAGTTGGGAAGGGGCCTCAGACAGGTAGCATGCACGGTAACCTTCTTGGAGGTGCTGCCTGTCTATGGTATGAGTGATGCTAGGGTACTCTGCACCATGCAGTTCAATGAATGGTTGAAAGACTGTTGCTGAGCATAAGGTTTTGGCTGCATTGGGGACTGGGGGTCGACCTGGAGAGATGTGGGGGTGTACTGGAATGATGGTCTGCATCTGTCCAGGAAGGGAACCAAGCTCCTAGGTGATAGATTTAAATGCTTTATTGGCATTTTAAACTAGACAAGGTGGGAGGTGCTGATAGGAAGCAGGAAATTCCAAGCCTCCCCCCCACCAAAACATGGTAGTTAGCAAGGTAAACATCAATGTACAGAGTGAACAGAGGGCAGGATAGGGGTACATGGAAAGAAAAGATAAAGGTAATAAGGGCAGGGATGGGGCAAAAAAAGGTAATGCCAACATTAAATGGAGGACGATGAGTACCAATGCCCATAGCCTCGGTAACAAGCTTCCTGAGCTAGTGGCCCTGATGGAAGAGGGACACCTGGATGTCGTGGCAGCCACAGAAACATGGTACACGGAGAACCATGACTGGGATGTTAACATAACAGGGTACACAATCTATAGAAGGGACAGGGAGGGTAAAAGAGGAGGAGGAGTAGCTCACTGCATAAGGGAAGGGATCAAAGCTACAGAACTAAAGGGTAAATGGGGAGGACAGGAGGCACTGTGGGTCACCTTGGAGACAGGGAGTGGCACCACAGTCTGCGCAGGGGTTGTATACAGACCCCCGTCTCAGGGAGAGGAAATGGACAAGGAAATGATGATGGCATTCTCAGAATGGCTGAAAAAGGGAGATACTGTTGATGGGGGACCTAAATATGCTAGATGTTAACTGGAACACATTTACTGCAGCCACATCCAAGAGCAGGGTAATTCTTGATGTCCTACAGGGGGCATGCCTTAGACAGCTAGTGTTGAAACCCACTCAGGAAGGAGCAATCTTAGACCTGGTACTCTCAAATGGAGAGAGGATCACAGATTTAGAAGTGGGTAACCATCTGGGAACAAGTAACCACCACACAGTGTGGGTCACGATAAACACAACCGTGGACACAGGCCATACAGAAATGAGGATATTGGACTTTAGAAGGGCTGATTTTGGCAAAATGGGTGAACACCTAAGGAATGCACTAGCAAATTGCCAGAAAGGAGGGGTGGAAGAACATTGGAGAGAAATCAAAACTACCATCATAGAGGCAACAAGCCTTTGTGTGAAACAAAGAAAACAAAACAGAGTAAAAAAACCACTATGGTTCTCAAAAGAGGTGACGGGAAAGGTTAGGGAGAAAAAGACAGCATTCAGGAAGCACAGGAGAACAGGAGAGGTCCCAAAAGACTGGAGAAGGGCTCATATGATCCCACTCCACAAGAGTGGTAGCAGGGAGGAGGCGGGGAACTACAGACCAGTCAGTCTTACCTCAGTAGTGGGCAAGATTATGGAGGCACTCCTTAAGGAGAGAATAGTGCAACACCTGGAATCCATAGAGGCACAGGATCCAAGACAGCATTGGTTTACAAAAGGAAGGTCCTGTCAAACTAATCTCATAGATTTCTTTGACTTGGTAACCAGAGTAGTGGACCAAGGGGGAGCAGTTGATGTCGCCTACCTTGACTTCAGCAAAGCTTTTGACACTGTTCCACATAGAATATTGATAAATAAGCTGGGTAGGCTCAGGGTGGGTCAGAAGTTGGTCAGCTGGGTGGCAAACTGGTTGACGGGCAGAAAACAGAGAGTGGTGGTAAATGGTATACAGTCAGAAGAGATGCAAGTCACAAGTGGGTACATCAGGATCAGACCTGGGGCCAGTCCTGTTCAACATCTTCATTAGTGACCTTGCAGATGGACTAGATAAGGCTTGTCTGTTTTCAGATGACACCAAGATCTGCAACAGAGTAGATGATCCAGATGGGGTGGGCAGAATGAGAAGAGATCTGGATAAACTAGCAAAATGGTCAGAAGAGTGGCAACTGGGATTAATGCAAAGAAGTGCAAAATCATGCACATAGGGAAGAGAAACCTGAAGCCACCTATAGGCTGGGAGGGAGTTGCTAGCAGTCACAAAGGAAGAAAGAGACTTGGGCATCATCATCACTGATGACCTGAAATCATCCAAGCAGACCTCTAAAGCAGTAGGTAAGGCTAGGGGGTGTTAGGGTGTATTAGTAGGGGTATCACAAGTCGTAAGAGGGAGGTAATAATCCTCTTACAAGACACTGGTTAGGCCCCATCTGGAGTACTGCGCAGTATTGGAGGCCACACTTCACAAGGACATTAACCAAATTGAGGCAGTCCAGAGAAGGGCAACCAAAATGGTGCAGAGACTGCATCAGAAGACATATGAGGACAGATTAACAGAGCTCAATATGTATACCCTTGAGCAAAGGAGGAGAGAGGTGACATGATCAAGGCATTCAAACACCTTAAGGGCATTAACAAGGTGAAAGAGTCTAACATATTTAAATATAAGAAAATAGCAGGACAAGAGGACACAGCATGAGATTAGAGGGGCCATTAAGGGGAATGTGAGGAAATTCTTTTCACAGAAAGGGTGGTGATGCATGGAATGGCTTACCACAAGAAGTGGTGGCAATGAATACAGTGCAGGGCTTCAAACAGGCATGGGATAGGCATAAGGGAGCAATACAAATGACTATGAATAGTTAGGCCACTGACAGAGCAAAGGCCGATGACACATATTTATAAGGTAGAAAAAGAAATGGGCAGACTGGATGGGCCTTGCGGTCCTTATCTGCCGTCAACTTCTATGTTTCTATGTTTCTATCATAGAAGGAGCAGGGCTGGGAACTTTATCAGTTAAAGCAGAAGAAAGCAGGGAAGGCAGTCAGAATAGCAAAGGCACAAACCGAGGAAAAGATAGCCAACTCAGTTAAGAAGGGGGATAAAACCTTTTATAGGTACATTAGGGAGCAAAGAAAGGTCAAGGGAGGGATGGTGAAGCTTAATAAAGGGGAGGAGAGGTGGACAGAAGAAGACACTGAAAAGGTAGAGATACTGAACAAATACTTTTTCTCAGTATTCACAAAAGAAGAAGAAGAGGAGTATTTACCTAAACCAAACAATAGAAGCACTCTGGGCAGGGGGGTTGACACCAGTCCATTCACAGAAGAAAGGGTCCTGAAAGAACTCCTAAAACTGAAGGTGGACAAAGCAATAGGGCCTGACAGGATTCACCCCAGAATTCTAAAAGAACTAAGGGGAGACCTAGGGACACCACTGACTACGCTTTTTAACAAATCATGGGAAGATGGGATGGTTGCTGAGGACTGCAGGAGAGTGGATGTGATTCCCCTTCACAAAAGTGGAGCAAGGCAGAGGCAGGAAACTACAGACCTGTTAGTTTGACCTTAGCGGTAGGGAAATGATGGAATCACTTCTGAAAGAAAGAATTGCTGAGTACCTAGAGGCCAGCGGGGCACAGGACCCAAGACAGCATGGCTTCACAACAGGAAGGTCATGTCAGACAAATCTAATTGGTTTCTTTGACTGGGTGACCAAAGTAGTAGACCAGGGAGGGGCTGTGGATATGGCCTACCTAGACTTTAGCAAGGCATTTGACACAGTCCCACACAAAAGATTAATGAACAAGTTAGCCAGTCTGGGAGTGGGTCCCGGTGTGGTAATCTGTGTAACAAATTGGCTGCACAACAGAGTGTAGAGGGTAATAGTAAATGGAACTCACTCTGAAGAAAGGGGGGTTACTAGTGGGGTACCGCAAAGTTCAGTACTGGGACCAGTCCTCCTTAATGTCTTTATAGGAGACATTGCAGAGGGTCTGGAAGGAAAAGTATGCCTCTTTGCAGACAACACAAAGATCTGTAACAGAGCTGATACACAAGGCAGGGTAGAAAGGATGAGAAGGGACTTGGCAAGGTTGGAGGAATGATCAAAAGTATGGCAGCTAAGATTCAGTGCAAAGAAGTGCAAAGTAATGCACCTGGGAAACAAAAACCCAGATGAAGAATACACAGTGTGGGGGGGGGGGTTATAACAACAACAAAAATGGAAAGGGACCTGGGGGTAGTCATATCAGATGACCTTAAAGTAGGCAAGCAATGTGAGAAGGCAGAAAGGAGAGCTGGGGGATACTCGAATGCATAGGGAAAGGTATCACTAGTAGAAAACAGTAAGTTATCATCCCTCTGTACAGACAGTTGGTGAGACCCCATCTGGAGTACTGCGTGCAGGTTTGGAGACCCAATCTCCACGAGGACATAGACTGGATGGAGGTGATCCAGAGGAGGGCAACTAAAATGGTGCAGGGTCTGCATCAGAAGCCATATGAAGACAGACTAAGAGAGCTTAATATGCATACCCTTGAGGAAAGGAGGGAGAGGGGCACATGATAGAAACTTTCAAGTACCTCATGGGACTCAACAAAGTCCAAGAGGGTAGCATCTTTCAGAAAAAGAGATGTGCAAGAACAAGGGGACACAGTTTTAAGATAGAGAGGGGACGACTCAAGGGCAATGTGAAGAAGTATTTTTTCACAAAGATGGTGGTGAAAGCATGGAATTGCATTCCTGAGGAAGTCGTGGGGTCAAAAACAGTGGGAAAATTCAAGAATGCATGGGACAGACATAACGCAAATCTGGTGGGGGATAGGAAGAAGTAGGCTGTTGGTTAACTAGGATCTGCAGCTTATCCAAGAGGTAAGGAAATGGGCAGACTAGGTGGGCCAAGCGGTACTTATCTGCCAACAAAGTCAATATTTCTATGTTTCTATGAAAAATATTTTTTTCAGTATCCTGTCTGTGTAATATTAAAGTTTTAAATGTAGCTCTATAATGTCAACAACCACCAACCCCCACCCCGATGTCAAGTTATAGCACACCAAGCAGTTCAACTTCTCACTTCTATGCATATATGCTCTGCTAGCCCTGTGACTGTCTGCCCTGCATGTGTCTTGGTTGGACTTCAGGGCAAATAATATGATTATGAGCATCAGACAACTTTAGTTAAATTAAACAAAACTCACTGTCTTCAGTCATGCAGTAGAACATTTTATTTTACCTCCAGACAATCTTGGAAGAAATTAGCTGGTGCTTCAAGTGGCAGCTCTCTCTTGGGATGCTGTAAGATTGCTGTTACATTTCTGTTACATTGTTATTACGTTGCTGTTACATTACTCTTAGGGCACTGCATATCTCATTTTCTGTTCTTTCCTTCTTTTTTAAATTTAGCTTTATTGAAAGATAGGCAATACATACATTTCACGTATGAATGTTCTCCCAACCTCCATTAAAGACTGCTCATCCCAGAAAGCCTTTGAACTCACTCTAAAAGACCAACTCTATGTTAGCAACCTGTTCCTGTGAATCTCTGCAACCTGATCCCAGGATTTGTACTATAACCTGTTCATACTCTATCCAACCCACTAACACTAAGTATCTGGCTGTCTTTGTGTGCACACAAACATGGGCACTCTCACCTCACCGTGCGCTACAAAAGTACAACCACCAGGGGCACTAGAGAGTCATCTTCTAGGCAGGCTACATCTACAGAGAGCTCTCCAACGCTGACCAGCTTTTACTATTGTCACGTGTGTGAAACTGAAAATCTGTTTATAAAACTGATAATTCCTGCCTTAGTTTTCCTGAGTCAAACTGTATCAAATGTGAAATGGGCAACCCTAAAAATCAGGCACTGGGACCATGGAAATCACAGGAACAGAATTTCAGCAAGGCCACAGATAAGCCAGGCAGTGCTGGAGCCAGCAACCCACCTGGAATGATGGATTCCCCCATGGCAGATCATGCTTGAGTCCATGTGGACATTGGACTCAGAAACTGAAAAGACTTTGAATAAGTTAGTAGCCCACAACTTGGTAATCAAAGAACTCACAGGGTCTGCAGCTGACTTGGATAAATGAATGACAGTGCTCACACCAGTAGCATCCCTCAGTAAAGAAAATGGCCAACTCTAGGGTTACATGGAGACCCTGGAAAATGAAATTAGGGCTGGAAACCTCTATGTAACCAGTGTCCCTGAAGGCACTGAGGAGACAAATCTTCTTAAATAAATTGTCCATTGGCTGCAGAATGCAATCACTCTTTCTGAAGTTTAATTGTGCTGCAATGAGGAAGGCATACAGGGTCTACCTGCATGTTTGCCCAGAGAATTTTTCTCAACTGCGCATGTTCCAACACTCGGCCTCTTCAAGTCCAAGCTGTGCCTCTCACTGCTTGTATCCTGTGATTGCCCATCTTAACATTTCCACCGTTCCAGCTGCAAATGCCCCAGCACCCAGCACTTACAATCAGTCTTTGCACCCCTAGCACCTTACCTGACATATTCCCTCGACAAGGCCCCTGGCTGCACTGTCTCCGCCCTCGCCCACCTCCCCTGTATCTCCACTCCTGCCCCCACCCCAACCACCTCCTGCTTCTCCTTACCCCTTCACCTCCTTCCCTCGATCTCCTACCCTCACTTCCCCACCCCACCCCTTCCCTTGTCTTGCTCATAGCTCATAGCTCAAGTCTTTGTACTGGTTATTACATGTCTGCAAGTCAATGATTTTATGTTTGTAACTAAAAATGATGACTGTTGCACATGCTGGCGTGGAACCTTTGTAAAAGAGCCTCAGCTCAAAGGTATTGTAATCCTCGATTGAAATAAATAAATAAAATAAGCAAACTGCCTGCTCAGAAGTAAGGAATGTGGTGCTGGCAGCAACGAGAGCAGCTCACTCTATTGAAACTAATGGAAGGACATTAAACTTTACTTTCAATCACATGGGTGTGGTGTGCATATTTATGGAACACATACAAACAGAGGAGAGAAAGAAGAAAAATAGGAGATGTAGAGGTGATTTACTTCAGCTCTTCAAAATACTTCAAAATCCTGAACTAATTTTACAGTGTGACTTTCAATTCGCTGAATGAGTAGCAAATATAAGGAGCCACGGTTGACAACTTGTGGTTCCAAGGGCAAATACCACCAAAAGGGACCACTGTTTTATAATTAGGGTCATAAAGACATGGAACAAGTTGCCACAGGATGCAGTACATGTTAAGGATTTTGCAGCATTTAGGGTCCAACTGATAAACACTTGGAATGGTCAGCAGGCACCTACTAATCAATTCACATAGCTGCGGGAGACACTCGCGATGGGCTAATGCCTTCTTGTGTCTAAACATACCTGGTAACCTAGTAAGTGCCTCAGCTGGGACTTGAACCCAGTCTGCCTGGAATACCATTCCTGACACATTAACCAGCTGCACCACAAACGCAACTAGAACCTGGGCCATTCCAGACACATTTCTCTTTCTCCAATGCACAACTTGATGCTGCACAAATAATTACTTCATTTTCAATCACATGGGTGTGGTGTGCATATTTATGGAACACATACAAACATAGGAGAGAAAGAAGTAATTGCCTCAGCTGGGACTTGAACCCAGGCCACCTGGAACACCGTTCTGGTCACACTAACCAGCTGCGCCACAAATGCAACTGAAACCTGGGCCGTCCTGAAGGACACATTACTGTTACTTTAATGCACAACCTGATGCTGCACAGATAATTACTTCATTTTCAATCACATGAGTGCAGTGTGCATATTTATGGAACACATACAAACAGAGGTGAAAAAGAAAAAGTGCCTCAGCTGGGGCTTGAACCCAGGCCACTCAGAATACCGTTCCGGTGGTGCTAACCAGCTGCACCACCAAGGTAACTGGAACCAGGGTTGTCCTAGAGGAACCATTACTCTTTCTCCAATGCACAACCTGGTGCTGCACAGGAGGAAGACTGAACTACAAGGACTTAAAATGAACTTATTTAGTGGGATTCCAGTATTTAAGGCTAGTTGTTTCAAGTTTTCCCCCTGGTTCTTGAAGAGGGACTTTCTGCTGCAAAACTGTGTTTATGGAACTGTATACATGGGTCAGAGGGCATTTGCTAAAATGCTTAACTGTTTTGGTTCATGCAGCCACATGGCTACAGCAGTTTAGGCTGCCATTTTGGGTTTCGCCACCATGCCTTGCAGCCCATGGCAGACAGCTGGAGTGCCTATTTGCTCTATTAGAGTTAGATAGACAGCAATCGTATACATTACCAGTCCGCTACAAAGATTGCAAATTTGTACAAGTTGTATGTTTTCTTTTCTTTTTATGTTCACCCTTGTGCTTCTGTAAAGCAAATGTTTTGATATGACAGAGGGTTCTGAGAGGAGAGTGCATAGGGCTTGACAGTATCATACCACTCATCAGCCAGACTGATCATGACATTCTTCTGGTCTTGCTGGATGAAAGTGTCATGTAGTTCAGAGAAAAGAGCCACTTGAATCATAGGGCATCTCTTTCCTGTGATTTGCATAAGCCTCCAGCAAGCTGAGCTGATCAGTATCATGATAAGCCTGCTGTGTTTGTTCCCCTCCTAACATTGTTGTGCTTGTTCTTCCCCCAATGTAACAACAGTCCCTCCCAATCTCTGCCAAGTATCCCTCCAACTTCCTATTGCTTTCCCCTTCTTAATTTTCTGACACTGGGGTGCACAATCCCCAGTGCTGGCTAGTACCCCTCACTCCACCTGTTTTTGCTGTGCAACACCAGGGAGCCCACCCTTGGTGCCACCAAACATAACAACGATGTAACAACCTGAAATAAAGAAAATCTTCCCTCATAGCCCTTTTTTATTTTTGTATATCTTGTAAAAACTAGAACCATCCATCAATGCCTGTTGCTGCTTGCACACTGCTGGCGTTACCTTCCCCCTCTTGACCCTCCCACTCAGCACCTACCAACCCCCTACCCCTTATTGACTTATTTTCGTACCTACCAAGGGCCCATTGTCATGATCCTGTTCATACAGGGTCCACATATTAAAACTGACATCTAGCAATCCTAAACCCCACCCTGAAACTACCCTTGTGGCCAGGGAGACCCCAGTCAGTCATATTACCCAACTGATTACATGCCCATTAAGTGATTTTTGAGCCCTACAAAAAGTGACAACTATGCAATGTGTAAAGTACTTTCAAATTTGTAACAATTCTTCTGCTTTGTGGAGGGCATACTATGTTGTGTGCCATGTAAGGCACAACTAATAATGGATGTAAACCTACATAGATATCCACTCAATAAGTATTCTAATTGCAGATGAAAAATGTGTATGAAATACCACACTCGTGTTTCATGACTCTGGACATGTACCTTGCCCATCACTCATGAGAGTAGTGGGGGGGGATTAGGGTTGCTACATACCAATTTTAATATGTGGGCCCTGTATGAGGTACCATACTATTGATCTATGGCCTTGTACCTTGACTACCCTTGTGTGGTGAGGGTAGAGGATGTGGTAGGGTGGATGGGAGGTAGACATAAGAACCATACTAGGACACTTCCAAAGTTTGTGGGCATTGTGTTTGCAACCCTAAGAGTTTATTTCCAACCTTTGCATGTTTTGCCTTTTGTGCTGTACCAACCATACTGAGCATCAACATCATTTTTTAGCATATATATAGATAAATACATATATATATATATATATAGAGAGAGAGAGAGGGAGAGAGATTCATTGCAAAAAACTATGTTAATGCAGACATTAGAGTTGAAGACAACAAGCCACACAAAGTAGGGAAATTAAAAAAATATTAGGGTTTTGGTGTCCAAAGTCTTGACAAATCAGTAGTGGGGTCTTCCCTGGGGTTGTCAACCCTAATGCCCACCCTTTCCCCCAGCCCATGACCTCCTGTCCTAAGCACAAGATACAGCTCCAAGTCAATGCCTCAGTGATATACTCTTCGGATGTAGAGAAGTATGTCTCACCACATTTTGCCAAGAGAATTAGTCCTAGCTTCTTGTTTGCTTAGGGGAGGGAGATGCATTACAGTTGACAACCCCAAGGAAGACCCCATACAATACAATCCACATATTAATTGTATATGCCTTGTCAGATTAATAGATTAGCAGTTGTGTTGGCTCTAACCAGAGTTTGTTTGTAGAAGAGACCTGAACTTTTCTTCTCTTGTCTACATATGGCTTCATTTTGGCCTTTTGCTTCCAGTCTCTTTTTCTTATTCGACTGTCTTCCTAGGGTTTTTGAAAGGCAATGTCTGATAATTGTGCGAATGAGTCTGTTGAAAACTAGTTCAGCCAGGGTTCTGTTAGTGGTTGTATGCAAAACATTTTAGTAGCTTCTTAAAAACTTTACAATTCTTGTTTAAATGATTTGTGTTCAACTTGAGCTGTCTTTAGTCGTTTTCCCAACATCCACATAAATGGTTCAGCTGTTCCGTTAGCTTGTGGCCAATAAGGTATGATTTTCTTAAGGCTGAACCCTGAGTAGTCTGCAAACCATTTGAACTCAGACCTTGGAAATGGAGGTCCGTTGTCTGTTTTTACCACTCTTAGGATTCCATAAGCAGATAATATTCTGAATATTGCTGGCAATACTGCAGTGGCTGTAGTTAAAGCAATAAACTCTATTTCAGGGTTATCTTGAATATTCATCTGTAGCAACCAAGATATATTGCTGACTAGGTAATGGCCCATAAAAATTTACAGCAACTGTGTCTCATACAGTATCAGGCAATTCAGACATCGGTAGTGGTTCTGGGTGAACATCATATGTTACTGCCTGGCATGCAGGACAATTTCTATCATGGTCTCTGCAAACTGGTCCCTGCTGGGAAACCATACTTTCTCTCCCAGTAATTTACTGGTGTGTACTATGCCAAGGTTTTCAGTGTGTGCTATTGAAACTGTTTTATCTCTTAATGAGATTGGTATTACTATTCTGTTGCGTCTCAGAATTAGAGAGTCACCCAGAACAGACAGTTCAGTTTTCTGTCTGGAACAAAGTTTCAGCTCAGATATGTCAATTTCAGGGTCAGGGAACTCAGACTTGTTATTTTGTGCCACTTCTGTGTCCTTATTGGTTCTATTAGAGCCTGCAGAGTCTTGCTAGTTTTTACTGTTTCCTGTATCTCTATAAGGGTTAGAGCTTTTGGCATAGCATGTATAGTTACAATGCTGATGTATTCTTCTGCAGGTGATAGTAAGTTAACTGATCCTTCCAAAGGGTGCTTTGTAATATAGTCTGCTGGATTATTATCTTTTTCTGGTCGATACACAATTTTGAAATCATAACCCTGAAGGCATAGTCCCCATCTTTCAGTGCATGCTGGTATCTTGGATCGCAAGTTGCCAAATATTGTCGAGGGCCTGATGATCTGTAACTATTAATGGTGCCCCATACACACACACACACACAGGTGATAAAGCTCACATGCCCAGATAACTGCTAGTGCTTCTTTCTCCGGTTGACAGTACTGTACTTCTGTTTAGTCTCAGTTAAACTGTGGCTTTTGTAGGAAACTACCAGGGGAGGACTACCATCTGGCTTTTTCTGAGTTAGTATTGCCCCTAAGCCTGACCAAACTAGCATCTACTACTAATTTTGTTGTCAGGTTCGGATCGAAATATGACATGGTTATGTCTGAGGTCAATAAATCCTTAATGGTGTCAGCTGCCATTTGACATGCAGCTGACCGCTGAAATTCGGTATTCTGCTTTGGGAGTTCCCTCGGTGCAGGACCTATAGTGCAAAACTTTCTGAGATACTTTGCACGGTAACTAGCCATCCCTAAGAACGAGTCTCTTCACTGGCATCTTTTGGTATTGCTGCCTTCTTTATTGCCTCTGCCTTTTTTAGGTCTGGCTTCATCCCTTGATGTGCAGATATGTGGCCATAGAACACAAGTGTAGTCTTGTTAATTTCACATTTAGCTCAATTCACTGTTAGGTTATTAGCAGCCAAACACTCAAACACAGACTTGAGAGCTTGATGATGTTCCTTCTGAGTTGTACCAAAGACTAAAATATCACTATAATTAAGCACATTGGGAATATTTTGTATTACCCTTTTGATTGAATCTTGAAAAACTTCAGCTGCTGAGCACACTCTGAATGTAAGTCTCTTGTAGCATCTCAGGCATACATGGGTAGATAATTTTGTCAGATACCAAGCTACTGGTGTTAATTATTATAACTTATATATTTTTTTTAATTAGAAGTTTATTGAACTTAATTCCAAAGGATGGTAATACACATGCACCTAACATAATAAAGCCAAATATACATTTCAGAGTTCCTGTGCTGCATCACCTCAATATAAATTATATCTAGTGCAACCCAAATATAAATTCCACATCCTCTCTCATTTACACTTCACGGGATGATAGCTGATCAATGATCCATCACCCAAAAAAGCAATTTATTCCATAGGCTGGTACATTTTTGAACTCTCAGATTGATCCTTGCTATCAAGTTTTCCATATTGTAAATCTCCTGATCTGTGTCCTACCAGTCCTTGATTGGGGTTGGGGGGGTTGCAGCCACTTCTAGAGAATACTTTTTTAGCTGCTATCAATAAGAGAGATACTACGGATTAGGAAGTTTTATTATTCAGTTGGTCTGCCAGCAGCAAGAAAATAGCTTTTTGGGGAGTGAGTGCCCCCATGGAAGGGAACAAATCTAGTATAGCTTTAGCCATGTCTTGCCAGTAGTGGCACAATTGTATGAGATCTCTAAAATATATGTGTGAGGGTAGCACAAGGCTCCCCACAATGTCTCCAGCAGGTTGTACCTCTTTGAGTGTCATATTTCCCTGTTATCTGGGGAGTTCTGAAGTAAAGTGTGATAGATTTCAGCCATACTCTCTCCAGATACAGGAGTAAATGAGTTTGTGTTATCTAAAGCAAATGGTGGCCCATTCTGCCTCTGATATAATGCCTCCTAACTCTTCCTCCCATCTCTATCTGTGTTGCTTCTAGTGTTAAGCTCCCCAAGCTGTGTATCCCTTTGTAAAGTAAGCATTAATCCCTGACAAAGGAGGGCTCCACTGGTGGATTAATGCCTGGTTGGGGGGGGGGGGGAGTTGGTGCACTGGCCGCAGGCCGAGTGCTTCCAACCACCCACCAGGCATTAATCCACCAGTAGAGCCCGCCTCTGGAGGGAATTAATGCACTTGTAACATGGCAAGTGAAAGGCAACTATTGTCAGAATACAGTTTTAGTCAGAAGCACATATACATTGGCACCATCAGTAATTCTACTGGTGAAGCTATGGTGCAGGTTCCTGCTTTTGAAACTGTTGTGATGTATACCTGTGCACGTGCACATTGAACAGTTCACATCTATTAATGTAGTGTCGACAACTTTACTAGACATGTGGACATAATATTGCCATCTGGCAGAGATACAATGTTATTTTTTTTTCTTTATTCTGAGCGATGGATTTCATGTTTTCCCCTTCGTTGTTGCGCCAGTGACATACATCATATTCGTGCATTGTGGGATGGATGTATTGTTTCTGTCGAGTCTGTACAATATCTGGGAACATTGTTCTGTTTTGCTGTCTGACAGTTATTTCATGCTGACTGCTGTATTTGATGAAGTGTATTCAGTGCATGGGTGGGTACCAAAGATAGCAGCATTTACTGACAGTTACATCTCTGTCAGCTGCAAGGGACATGTTCATGCTGGAGCGATGTTTCAGTGCTTTCCTGAGACCAGCCACCACGGGTTGAATCCGAGGTGCCCCCAGCCAGTAGGTGAGTATGCCTTGTCCCGCCAATGTTTGCATCCCTGTTCGATCAGCGGCTCCATCTACAGGCTTGGACACATAGTGACACAACTTATGTCTCTCTATGTTCCAGCCTTTCAAAGCATGCTAATGATATTTGGTTTGATTTCACTGATGGCAATGTAAAGGTGGCTTACAAAGGTACTGCAACAGCAGGCTCTACTGCTGGATTAATACCTGCTCCATTACTGTCACCTGATGGGTTTCCAATAATCACCTTTGTCCATTTCAGTATCAACTTTTATACCATGTTACAAACATACATATTACATGATCTGAGATGCCTCTGTCTTGTACTGTGAGAATCAATTGGAATCAGCTGGAGAAGCAGGTGGGCCGCCTCTCTAAACTACTGCAGTCCTAATTTAGCTCCCAGGTAATGCCTCACCTGAAAATATCTAAAATGAGCCAAGTGTCAGAGGACAAACTGCTGCTTAAGTAGTGGAAACCATTTGAAAGTCCCTGCCTCATAAAATTGGTAGTTGTGAATAAGACCCAGACACTACCAATGAAGAAAGGTTGCGATGAGTTGGGAGGCCGGAATGGGGGTCATAAGCCACCATGTTCAGAAGCCCCCACCAGCAGTGAAGGACCTGTCATGTGTATTTCAAGTCAAGAGCCTGTGTTTGGTTGTGGTAAATGTGTGAGGGACAGAACAGTAGTGATCGAACCTGTGATGCCTGTTCCACATATTCCAGCTCCCTCCAATGCAAGGTGGAGTCGTCATCCAGCCAGTGGAGGGCATGTGCATATAAAGCTGCCTGGAAGTATTCTTTGATTTTTGGGAGGGCTAACCCCTCCTTAATTTTGCTCACCTGTAGTTTCTTATATGCAATACGAGGCTTCTTCCTTGCCCACACAAGCTGTGAAATCTGTCTCAATAGCAGAAAGCTTCCCTCTGGGGAAGCAGAGAAATGGTTTGGAAGAGATACAAATGTCTCGGGAGCATATTCATCCAAACTGATTCCACGTGGAGAATCAAGGGCATGAGGAGATGCATCCACCTCTGCATGTCAACTTGTAAATGTCGGTTGAGGGGGTTATAATTTAATTTATAAGGCTCTATGAGGTCTTTTGGGATTATGATCCCTAAATATCATATTGCTGGATGATTCCAGTGGAAGAGGAACGTATATTTAAGATTGTGAGGGGCATGTAATGTACCTGTAAAACCTCGTTTTTGTCCATGTTCAGTTTGTAACCGACTAGGGTCTTCATTTCTTTCAGAATCTTAAAGAGGGCCAGGAGAGAATATTGTGGGTGGGTCAGATAGACCAGTAAGTCATCTGCATAGAAAGCAACCTTATGTTCCACTTCTCTGACCCAGACTCCTCTAATGTTGTAATTTTTTCTGATAGGCTATGGCAGAGGTTCAGAGTACAGGGCAAACATCAGGGGGGACAGAGGACCTGATGAAGAGGCAATGAGCCCTTGAAGCACCAGGGTAACCTTATCTTTTACGTGATTTAAATAAAGTATTCATTTTGGTAATCCAATGTGCACTTTGCTCTTTCTGTGCTTCTCTGAGTTTGGCTTGCCATTTGCACAGTTGTACTCTTTCATACCATGTAGCACATGACTTTGTGTTTGTTTCGGGACAGAGGATACCCCTGCCTCATCGCCTTTTGCAGGGTGAATAGATCTGAATAGGTACCATTTATTTTGACTGTTACCTGTGGTGAGGTGTAGCTGACCACTATCATTTGACAGAAAGGCTCCAGGAAATGAAAGTATTGTAGGATGTGTTGAAGGAATTTCCATGACACCCTATCAAAGACCTTTTGGGCATCCATACTTAATAGGAGGAGTGGGGTTGTTGCTCTGCAGGATCTTTCCAGAATATATGACGTTTGTTTGATATTGTCGGAGGTCTGCCTTTTAGAGAAAAATCCAGCCTGGTCTTTGTGTATGAGTCCTAGGATTAAGCTTTCCAGGTGTTTATCCAGGATACTGGCATCCATCTTGTAATGTAGGAGAAGAAGTGATATTGGCCTTTATAACTGACATTGCAGAGGGCCTTTCTGGGTTTCAGTATGGCCAATATATTTGCCTATTGCCAGCTGGGAAGGGGAGAAATGCCCCCCTGCTGCACAGACTGAAACATTGCTTAAATTGGCTTATAGAATTCTTAAGGGTGCCCATCCAGCGCTGAGCTTTTACCAGTTTTAGTGTTACTGATAACTGTATATGTTTCTGCTGGGGAGATAGGGTGTAAGGCCTCTTGCTGTCCCTCTGAGTTTCTGGCTTCATTAGGTTCTGCATCTTGGGTACAGGGGCAGAGTAGTAGTCCCCAAAGCAGCTCAAGAGCTCTTTTGTTCAGTATAAATTATCATGTGTGTATTGATGGGAAATTTTTATCATGGCTAATTTCTGTTGCTGCCTATGGTGGCTAGTACCTGAGAGACTCTCTGTCCTCACTCGTATTTTTGTTTTACGTAAAGAACAGCCTGTTCCATTATATAATTGAGCAAGTTCTGTACTTTCCTTTTGACCCAGGACAATAAGGGGAGGAGCTTCTGGTCCTCCTGCATGTGTGCCAACTGCAGAAAGGAAAGTTCCTCCTGTAGTTCCTTTTGTTGTCTCTCCTGATGTTTCTTTTTTTGCTGAGGCAAAACTGATGATTTCTCCATGGAACACAGTTTTCATCATGTCCCAGAGGATTGCCTGGGCAATACCGAGAGTAGTTTTACTCCACCGCTAACTGATGGTAACCTTAGTTTAAGTCTAATTTAGAAAACATGGTCGCACCAGTTAAAGAATGAATGATAACATTCATCGTAGGCAAAACAGGTCTTTCTCTCTCTGTATTGTTGTATTTAGAAGTCTCATGTCTAGGCAAATTCTTACCTTGTCTGTCTCTTTTGTTTTTGGGACAGCAACTATAGGTGACAACCATGGTGTGGGACCAGAAACTTTCTCAGTTATGTCTTGGTCCTCTAGGTTCTGTAGCTTATCCTTTACTAGTTTTGAGATGAAACAGGATTCATCTGTGTGGTTGTGCCACTGGTAGTAGTGACTAATCTACAAGCAGTTGTATTTGACAGTCCTTTAGTTTACCTATTCCTTCAAATAAAAAAGAATTACACTGTTTCATGCTTTCAATTTCTGGAGAGCTTTTATTAGTGACCGTCTGCATAACGGTGATAAGTTCCAATGTTTTAGCAGCAGTTGCGTCACTCAAATACCATCCCACTTTACCATGTATCACAAAGAAAGTTGCAGTGCTCAGTTTGCCTTTATGCTCTATTATACTGGAAAAGATCCCTCTTAGACAATCAGAATGCAGGGTTACTATCCGGTTATTCTGCAATAACTGAACAGTAAATTCATTAATGGGGCAGTGACTCTGCATTCTGATTGTCTAAGAACAATAATGGGACAGTGGTTCTGCATTCTGACTGGTTACTGAGTGTGTACTGAGCCAGTCAGAGAGCAAGCCCAGTTTGCCCTCCCACTGCAACATGAAGCAGCCAATCAGAGATTCCTAATAATGCTACAATCAATCAAACTTTATTTAACCAGGCAGTTACATCATTGAACAAGCTAATTTTCAAGATGGTCCTGGATGCAAAGGACACATTTGCTTACAATAGACAACACTTCATACTACAGCAGACATCAATACAGGCTGTTACAGTATACAAAGTCAGTAACTGTATAATCAGAACATGCAAGTGTAAGTGCAGGCATTTAAAGTGTAGCGTATACAGGTTGTAGATTGTAGAGTACAAGGCAGGAGAGGAAGGAAGGACATAGAGGAGGGCAATGGGAAAAGAGGGTGTCAATCACTTAGTGGAGAGGGAATAGAGCAGTCTACTGGATGAAGGCCCCCAGCGAAGATAATTGAGGATGGGAGGGTATGTGGGGGGAGGTGGTTGTCCTAAAAGGGATGCTGGCTGACAGGGGGAATAAATGGCCAGGGATATCAGAAGTTAGGGGACTCAGTTGAGCAGGGTAAAGCTTTACCTGAAACAGTCACACACCATTTTCAGGCCTCTGTAGAGCAGCCACCTGAATGTATAGTGGCTGGGCAGCAGGGAGACGTTAAGTAATTTTTGCATGTTATTCCAGAGTGCTGGTAAAATGAGCTAATGGCAGTTGAGCCAAGACATGTATTTGTCCGTGGTAGCTTAAGGAGGACAAAGGAGGAGTTCCTTAGACTGTAGGCACCCTTTGAACGTTCAAACAAGTCACAGATATTTGGTGGTAGTTTGTTAGACAAGGTCCAGAAAAGCCACATGAGGGCATTTATTTGCCTCCTTATGGAGAGGGATGGCCAGTCTAATGCTTGGTACAACAACCAGTGATGAGTCTGCAAGGGCAAGTCAAGAACAAGTCTCAATGCGCAATGATAGTGTGTATTCAGCTTTTTGAGCACATACTGGAGGCAATAGCTGTAGAGGAAGTCAGTGTAGTCAGTCAGGGAAGAATGGTTGTTTGAAACAGCTGCTTTCTAGCTTCCAGGGTGAGTAGGCATCTTATGCGGTAGAACATACTGAGGCTCTGCCTTCGCTTTTTTGTTAACTCATTTAGATGCGCACCGAAGGTGAGTTTGTTATCCAACCAGACTCCCAGATATTTAAATTTATTCACTAGCTCTACGGTACATCTGTAAGAAACAGTTCCTGTTTTCTCGTTTCTCACAGACATGCTGTAGTGCGAGGATTTGGCCATTTTATTTTCACTTTTTCCAGTATATTAATAATAATACCATAGTGGTCTGAGTTTCCTCAGTAATAACAGGACCAGGGAGTTAATAAACACTTTGACCTTTGCAATTATTACGCCGGTCTGGTTATTACCTCATAAACCCAAATCACTATGGTATTATCACTACGTTAGTGCATCAAACTTTCCTGCTACTTTCAAGTGTGAGTTGGAACCATAAGGATAAATATTTGTTTTGACTTTTGCCAGTTTAGATTAAACCTCTTGTTTGTCAAAGGTGTCCTTTTCCATGATATTTACTGAGGCACCAGAATCAACAGTAAACAGTTGTGCTTAGCCTATCAAGTCTCCCCCACCCCCCCAGGCCTCCTTTAAATACTCACTTGCTGCAACTACCCTGTTAACTCCCCTCTCCCATTTGCACGCTGTGTCCGTGGCTCCTCCTCCTTTCCCCAAACAGGCTTCCTAGATCTCTCATTTCCAATCTTACCAAACTGTCAGTCATAACTCTCTTTTGCATACTGTCACTTCTTATACCCTCTCTTGCTCTGCTCCACCTATCCTTGCCCTCGTGACCCCCAGGCTGGGCTACTGATGTGGCCTGCCCTGGGGTGCTTTATTGGGCCTCATTATATCTTGTGGTGTGTCCAGTAGGGAGTGGGGTCTCTTTCTCTGGTCATGAGATAGATTTGTCTTCCCTGAGCCCTTGATGTTTCTGATTTTCATGGATTATTTGGTTCTTTACATGGACTACCGCCTGTGAACAAATTTGACTCCCTCCCAGTGACTTTTATATTTTTTTCTTTCTTTTTGAGTTGGAAGGCGAGGTGGTGAGAGGACCTTGTATCCATTTATTTTATTTATTTTATTATTTTCCTCCATCTCTTGGTCGTGAGAGGACTGGTGGTGGGGGTAAGGGTTATGTTATTTTATATGTTAAGTGGGAACTGTTTATTTTGAAATATTTTGCAGTGAGAATGCTGAATTATTTGTTTTGAAATATTTTGTTCAATATTTCACAGTGAGAGTGTTGAAATATTTTATTTTTCTTTTAAAGAACCCTCCGGTGGTGAGAGAGCTGGGGGGTGATTTTATTTTATTTTCCTCTTCTTCCTGGTCATGAGAGGACTGGGGGGAAGGGGAAGGGATATGTTATTGTATATTTTAGTTTTGAGTTGTTTGATTTTATTTTATTTATATTTATTTTTATTTTCACTGGGATTGACTTGATTTTCTTCAAGTTGGGGGTTGGAAAGTGATCGGTTTAGATTATTTATTTAATTAGATTTATTTTGGGGTTTATTTGAGTTTTTAATGTTATTGTGTTGTTTTTAGTAGTTTTGTAGTGGCATGTGCTGGCCTATTACCCCCACGGTGGTGCGCTATTCATCCTCCTTTCTTAGCGCCCTCCACCGTTTTTATCCTTCACCTCTTCATTATGATATATATCAATGTTGTAGAGCATTGGGAATTGCTCAAAGGAGAGGGGGGAGGAGGGCGGGGGGGCTGCGAACCAGGGAGGATGGACGAGGGGGGTTTTCGTGTCAGGATTGTTGGATCTAGAAGGCACCCTGGGGCAAAATGGAACCCAGATCGTGGTTTACCATGTCTGGTACCCATACCCAAGGACACTACGGAATTAAGTAGGCAGATGAGCTTGATAGCCTCTGAGGTTCGTTCAACTCGGGTGGTGTTATGCAATGCTAGGTCCGTCAGAAACAAGACTGGCATTATAGCTGATCTTGTTAGTTTGGTGGACTTGGCTTGCATCATTGAGACCTGGCTGGATGAAAATCCAGGCCCCACGTTGGAAGCTATGACTCCAGCCGGGTATTCGGTGATACACCACCCGAGACTGGACTGCAGGGGTGGGGGGTTGCAGTCTGTTTTAAGACAGAATTGGGCCTCATGAGTGCGGTTACGGGGGAGGCTGAGTCCTTTGAGTGCACAGTGGTAGCAGGTGTTGGCGTTCGAATCGTACTCATCTACCGTCCACCAGGAGAAGGGAAACAGTTCTTACAGGAAGTGGCAGACTTCATCGTTGACATGTCTTTTGAGTCACCCAGATTGATGGTTCTGGGTGACTTCAACGCCTGGATCAACGATGAACACTCACAATTTGGTAATCACTTCCTCCAATTAATGATTTCTTTGGGCTTTACACAGGTGGTGTCCACCACTACTCACAAATCTGGGCACTCTTTGGACTTAGTCTTTCTCCTTGGGTTGATGTTTTCGATTTGCAGGTGGAATCAGTCATTTGGTCAGACCACTACACGATGAGGTTCAATTTTAGTACCCACCCCTGAGAAGGCCTACCCCTGTGGAGATGGCGAGATACTGCTCTTTATGGGATATTACACCCCAGGGCCTTGCGGTGGTTCTTGACCTATTGTCCCCCGCATTGGCATGCAGTAGCCCAGAGACCTTGGTGACAGCCTATAACAAGGCTGTTACATTGGCTCTGGATACTATTGCTCCTGTTCGTGTACGCCCACTTTCCCTTCCTCCCAAGGTGCCCTGGTTTGATGGGACATTGAGGGAGATGTGGAGACAGGGGTGAAGATCAGAACGCTGCTGGTGCAGATCTGCCCTCAATGCCGACCGCCTTAGATTGACGGACCATTATTCTATCAATCCGCAATTTCCCATAAGAAGGCAGAATTCCTGTCCAGGGAGATTGCAGTAGCCAGGAATCGACCGGCTCAGCTTTTTCAAACTGTGGACAGGCTGTGCAAGTTCGGAAAGCTTTTTCACAATTAGAGTGCGAGGAGCTCACTCGATTCTTCACTAATAAAGTGGCCAACATCAGGATGGATCTGCGTCCAGCAGCTTCTAAGGGGGATGCTGTTGAACAGCATGAGTTCACAGTACCTCAGTCTTCTTGGTGTTCCTTCAGCAGACCTTATTTCGTGCATGTCATGAGGATTATCCATGGTGTGCACCCTATGAGCTGTAGTTTGGACCCTGGACCAACTTCCCTAGTATTGGGTTGTTGTGACATCATCGGTCCAATCCTTGTGGAAATAGTCTGGTGCTCCTTGGAATTGGGTGAGTTTCCTAGCTCCCTGAAAGAGGTGGTGGTGACACCCCTCTTGAAGAAAGCTACCTTGGACCCTGACTGTTTCACAAACTACAGACCCATCTCAAACCTACCCTTTATTGGGAAGGTGATTGAGAAGGTAGTGACGACCCAATTGGAGAACCATTTAACCATCCATGGCATCTATGAACCCTTCCAATCAGGTTTTCGAAAAAGACATTGCACTGAGACTGCGCTGGTTCGGGTGCTTAATGACCTCTTGAGGGCGAGAGACCAGAAGAGATGTTCTATTCTAGTTCTTCTTGATCTGTCATCAGCCTTTGACACCGTGGATCATGTGGTATTGCTAGCACGCCTGAGGCAGATTTGTGGAATATCAGGAACTGTCCTTCGATGGTTCACCTCATTCCTCACTGGGAGATCACAAAGAGTTGTGCCGGGGCTTTTTTCCTCTGGCCCAACATCTTTGTTATGTGGGGTGCCTCAGGGTTCTGTGCTGTCTCCCACATTATTCGCGGTGTATATGCTGCCCCTCGGAGACATTATAAGACGGTATAAGCTGAAGTTTCATTGCTATGCAGATGATACCCAGCTATACCTGTCTTTTGCTCCTGACCGGGATAGAGCTCTCTCAGTGTTTAACAACTGTCTGAAAGAAATCCAGGGTTGGATGGATTCTAGTTGGCTGAAGTTGAACTCAGAAAAGACAGAGGTTTTGGTAGTGGACCCAGGCTGTCAGATAGAGGAGTCGCCTGTTGGTGCACCCTCAGGAATTTTTCTTGGGTGTGTGTCTCTTCCGACCTCTGAATGGGTGCGTAACCTAGGGGTTATCTTGGATGACAGGCTGACACTGCATTCACAGGTGTCAGCAGTCGGCAAGATTTCCTTTTACCACCTCAGGAATATCGCTAGAGTGAAACATCTTGTTCCGTCTGACACGTTACCTATGTTGATCCACACCTTTGTGTCCTCACGTCTGGACTACTACAACTCCCTGTATTTTGGGCTTTCTGGGGTTGAAATCCACCGCCTTCAGCTAGTGCAGAACGCGGCAGCCTGGGTTTTGATGGGGACCAGTAGGTCTTGTCATATTACCCCGGTGCTGTGCGAACTGCACTGGCTCCCTGTTCGGTGGCGGATCACCTTAAAAATCTGTTTATTGACTTTCAAAGCCCAACATGACCAGGGTCCAGCTTATCTGAAAGATCTTCTAGTTTCCTACTGCCCTGGCCGATTGCTCTGCTAGAGATTCTGAGAGTGAGTCTGAATACATCTGGCTGTAGAGCTTTTTCCTACGCTGCTCCCACTCTCTGGAATTCTCTACCCCATCGGTTACGACAGTGCTCCTCCATGGGGGAATTTAAGAGTGGTTTGAAAACTCATTTGTACCAAATTGCCTTTTTATAGTATTCTGTATAAATTGTTGATGAAATTGTAGTTTTTATGACTGTTTTATACTGTATTATAATGTTTGGTTTTCTTTTTATTATATGTTTTGTACAGCGCTTTGAAAATTTGAAAGGTGCTTTAAAAATAAAATTATTATTATTATTAACATTCATTTTTTCTGATCTTACACTCCTTTTTCCTCCTGGCTGGTCCTGACTTTCACCTTTCTTCACAAGCCAGTTCCCTTTTGATTTTATTTATTTATTTTTTTTTTTATTAAATTCTCGGATTACAAATACCTTTGAGCAGGAACTGCTCGTTTACAAAGGTTCCACGTCAAAGGATATGGGTCAACATACATACAGAGGTAGTAAAAGAATGCACAATAAACAACTAAAACAACTAAAAGAAAAAATAAAGATACTCAGTTATAACATACTTTGAGATAATATTCATAAAACGAGCAGCTTGAGTAGGCAGCTGGCTGCGGTAACAATAAGAGAAGAGGGCACCATAGGCAGTTAGTATTGCAGGCATGCGACCGGGAGAGGAAGTTGGCAGCTAATGGGCCACTGCCGATGGTAGTGGAAAATGTCTTGTACCAGTGGAGATGTGAAGCAGGAAAGGAGTCACAAGGAAGGCCTAGTGCCAGAGGGAATGAGATTGGGAAAGGGCGGGTTGTGAGACATGAGTGAGCTGGGAGGTGTTTAGAGAGATCTCTGTTCAACAAAGCAGTCACATTGAGTGGTAGAGGTGAGGTAAAGTTTGAGATTCCTTTTGAAGGGTCCAAGTGTAGTAGAGGAAAGTGATTCTTTATTGAGGGAATTGAACCATTGAGCAGCTCTATAGATAAAGGACCGCTGACCCATGGAGGTTCGACATCTGGGAACCTGAAAGGTTAGAGATTGGGCACCACGTGTTTGTTGCGTGCCACTGTAGGTAGTAAGGAGTGAGCTAACACCAGGTGGCATGAAACCAAGGAGAATCTTTTTGGTAAGTAAGCAGGTCTGGTATTGTATTCTGCTGCGTAGGGGTAGCCAGCTGGCCTGTGCATAGAGGTCACAGGTGTGAGTTTGTTGGGCTGCACCTGTCAGTAGTCTACAGGCTTTGTTGAGAGCAACTGAGATCCTATGGAGGGCACTTGTTGGGGCAGAGCCATAGATGGCAAGGCCGTAGTCAATGATAGAGGTGACAGAGCTGTAGATGACTAGTTTAAGGGCATCTGCAGGCATACAGTGCTTGTGTTTGTGTAGTAGTCCAATCCATATATTGGCGGTCTTGGCAACAGTGTCAATATGCCGAGTGTAGGAGAGGGTACTATCCAGGGTAATACCAAGGTATTTGAACTCCTTGACATGTTCGAGTGGGTTCCCAGCGTGGTTCTTGATGGTGAGGGACAGAGAGTTGTGCCTGCTCTGTCGGTTACAGAAGGACATGGCTTTAGTCTTGCTGTGGTTCAGGACAAGTTTATGAGAACTGAACCAGTCTTCGATACGATTGAAGTCGAGCTGCAGCTGGGATTCAAGGACTGTAATGTCATGGTGGCTGGAAAACAGGACTGCATCATCTGCGTATAGTAATATTTTTTGGTGGCAGGCACTGGGGAGATTGTTGATGAAGAGGAAGAAGAGTAGAGGGCCCAGAATAGACCCCTGGGGGACTCTGAAGCGGACCGGTTTCTCCTCCGAAGAGATCCATGCAATCCTTACACGTTGGATCTGATTAACAAGGTAGCTGGTGAACCATGGAAGGGCATCGCTGGAGATCCCAATGGAGGACAGTTGCTTGAGTAGTAGGGGGTGGTTAACTGTGTCGAATGCCTTGGTAAGGTCTATAAATACTGCCCCTCCACAATTCCCTTTGTCAAGCATAGCATGGATGAAGGTTGTAAATTCCAGTAGTGCAGTGGTGGTGCTGTGCCCTTTTCTGAACCATGCTGCTCTGGGCACTGTACATTGTACTTATCCAGGAATTCAGCTAGTTGGTCCGACACTATTCGCTCCAGCGCTTTGGATAGGGGGGGGGAGGAGTGAGATAGGTCTGTAATTGGTGTGCAGTGTCCTATCTCCACTTTTGTGAACCGGTGTGACAGTGGCTTTCTTCCAGAGAGAGGGGAAATGGCCCAAACTAAGCGAGAGATTAAAGATCTTTGTAAGTGGTTCTAAGATTTCATTGAGGACTTGTGCCAGCAGTTTCAGGTCAAGGGAGTCACCACTGTACCCTTGTTTGCCGATGGCCTTTTGAATGTATTTTCTAGCTACTTGTGGTGGGACCTCCTTAAAAAAAAACTTTGGGATTGTACGTTCTAATTGGGGGGTAACTTGGGAGGAGCTGGAGGGGAGGTCGTCGAAAAAATTTGGTGGAAGGACACTGTCCAGGTTTGTAAATGCATTATTAAAAGTGCTGGTGATGATACCTAGGTCGAGTGTAGGAGTGCCATGAAGGTTGAGCATAGTGGGTGGTGCTTTAGGATCCTTGCCTGTGAGTTCTTTCATGTTGTTCCAGAATTTGTTTCCCTGGCCCCAAGAGTTGGTCAGAGCCTCTTTGTAATAGCTGCGTTTAGCATTCCGTATTCTTCGAGTGCAATAATTTCTGGCTGCTTTGTATAATTGTATGTTTACTTGCATCGAAGTTGCACGAGCACAATGCCAGAGGTGGTCTCTGTGCTTGAGCAGAGTTAAAAGGTCAGTAGTAACCCAGGGGTTGGTCTGTCCTTTGACCTTCATCTTTTTCACTGGTGCATAGATGTCACAGGCTTCATTGAAACGTTTGATAAATAGGTCCAGAGCTTTGTTGGTGTCATTGAGGGAGTCAAGCACTGCCCAGTTCAGCCTGGTTAGATGGGATTTTAACAGCTGGAGGTGCCCTTGTTTGATAACCCTGGCATAGAATAAGCTTGGGAGGGGCTTGTGGTATTTGTTTGACCAGGAACAGATGACAGGCAGTGGTCATTATTGTATCCAGGAGTACAGAAACATTGGAGATGCGTTCAGGGTGGTTAGATAGAATCCAGTCTAGAAGCGTAAGGGAGCCTGTCCTATAGTTACACCTAGTGAGGGCATTGACCAGTTGAGTGAGGTGATGCGCAGCAGCTGCATCCTTATAGGTAGTGGCCTCAGCGGAGAGCCAGTTAATGTTAAAATCACCCATGATTATGGTTTCAGAATTATGTTGCTGGACCTTAGATATTCCATGATGCTATGGAAGCCAGCAGCCTGGTCTCTTGGGGGTAGGTAAACCGAGATGACAGTGAGTTCCTTGTCATGTGCACCAAGGAGGATTTTGATTGTGAGGACCTGAGAGGAGTTGCTCAGGCTGGGGGATGGGATGATGTGACCCATAAGGGTATCCTTAAGATAGATGGTGCAGCCCCCGGCCCGTTTAGCAATCCTGTCTTACCTGAAAATGCAATAGCCAGGGATAGAGACTGAGGTATCAGGGATTTTAGGGTTTAGCCATGTTTCCACAACTGAGAAGACATCAGAGTTTTGCTGTAAGATCCATGTTTGGAGGGAGTCAAGTTTGTTGAGGATGCTGCAGGCATTGATGGATGCCATGGTGAGTGTCCCTGTCCTTCTGCTTGGTGCCACTGCTGGCTGCCCAGGTGGTCCTGTGTTGGGGTGAACATTTCCTGAGAACAGGAGCAGCATAAGGAGAATTTGTAGGAGAAAGGATTTCAGCATCTTGTAGATACCTGGTGATTGAGTCATAAGCCAAAAGAAATTATCAACAGCTGAGGTCCAGAGTCACAGAATGTGTTAGAATTCCTGCAGGTGATGAACTGTGCCTGTGCATATGCAGGATGTGAAATCCTTTTGTCTGCATACTTCTTTGTCATTCAAAGAGGTTGTTGAAAAGCCAACATACAGATCATGGAGCAGGTCAGACGAAAATGTGGATTCAAGCAGACCTAGAGTCACTGAGTTTGTCAGACTTAATTGCTTGACTTATGTTTTGCTTGGGATAGCTTCCAAAAAGTTGATTTTTAAATGAAAAAATGCAGATACCTGGTTGTGATGTTTTGCAGAAATCCAGTTCAGGAGACTTTCACGGATGTAGTGAGCAAGAATGGTGTAGTTACTCCAAGTAGAAAACCATGTAAATCCACAAAAACTAAGCTACAGACACAGACAAGCAGCCACTACAAAACATACCTCCAGCATTGTAGTAGATGTAATGTAGATGTAGATGTAGATGTGATTTATTTTACAATGAAACTACTCATGTCACTGTCACTTCTTATACCCTCTCTTGCTCTGCTCCACCTATCCTTGCCTACTGTTCATCAAGCCCCACTGGCTATCCCACTTTTCCAGCCACAAGACCACTTCTACTCTAACCTTCTGCTGCCCTCTCCCCATTGTGACCGCAACTCCATTTCTCTCAAATAGACCCTGACTCCTGATGGTAGCCTATACACTCAAACACTGCACAGTGAACATACAATGTGATTGATATGAAGGGCTATGTCCCTTCTCGAGACATAAACTCTGGTATCTCCTCATTCTTGCCCTGCTGCTCTCTGGAGATATACATTATAACCCAGGCCCAAACAACAATTTTCAGGATCCTCTTTCAAATGCTAAGGGTCTTACAGTAGTGCACCTAAACATCAGGAGCCTACTTCACAATTTCGCTGAATTAGAAACTTGGGTCACCCTCTACAAACCAGATATCATCTGTCTTATTGAAACCTAGGTTAAATCTTCCATCCAGGACTCTCAGTGCTCACTTCTGTCCTACAATCTCTTGAGATTGGACAGACCTTCTCCAAAAAGAGAGGATGGCACAGCTGTCTATTATAAAGATCACCTACAGCTCTCCACTATATCCTCATCTCCCCTAATCCACTGTGAAGCTCTTCATGTCCTCTTTAGTCTTGGGTCCAAAAAACTACATTTTGTCTGTGCCTATAACCCCCCATCCAGTGGATTAAAAGAACCTGATGAGCTGCTTGATCAGACCACTCTTTCTCTTTCTGGGAGATATGAGGTTCTTATACTAAGCAATCTCAATCTAAATTGGCTCATAAATTCCCTACCCACACTACAGTCCAATATTCTAAGTTTTAACTTCCACCAGGTGATCAGTGACCCCACTAGAACTGCCCTACACTCCAACTCTAATACTCTGTTGGACCGGATAATGACCAACCACCCAGAAAATATTATCTCTTCTGGCATACTAGCAGATACCATCACAGACCACTCCCCCACCTTTTGCATATGGGGTAAAACTAGGCCCTCTCCTTCTAAGCCTCACTTTATTACTTTCCGTAACTACGCAAATATTGACCCACAATCCTGCCTAATGGACATTGCCACTATTGAATGGACCCCCCCTTTGTGCCTAGGGTGACCCTCAGACTACTCTAACTCTATTTCTGTCTCACTTCCTGGTGATCCAGAACAAACATTGCCTTCTTGCTACCCGACAGGTAAAAAATAAACATACTTGATGGCTAAAGTCCGACCTTCTTTCCAAACTGCGCAGAGGGACAAATCTTGGTGCCACTACAAAAGCACGGGGCTCCCAGCTGACTTAAATTCCTACACATCACTTAGAAATTCCTGCAAGAAGGAAATCAAAAGGGCCAAAAGTGCCTATTGTAAGGTTCTATTAACTGAATCATATGGTGACTCCAAAATATTCTGGTCCCATATTAAATGCTTCCTAGGATCAAATCCATCCCCACCCCAATGGACATGTCTCTCAGTGGGGTCCACTGCAATAATCCCTCCACTATCACAAACTTTTTCAATGCCCAGTTCTCTGATCTCACCAACTATACCTCATCCTTCCCGGCAAATCTGTACTCAAATGACCAACCTGATGTATTGGGGCCCAAATTTCTTTTCAGATCAGTCACTCACCTAGAAGTTCTAAGGCTGCTCCAAAACACCTCTGATTTCACCGCTGCTGGATCAGACAACCTTGAATCTAAACTCCTAAAGCTTGCAGCTCCTTAAATAGCTACACCTCTTGCTAAAATGTTTTCTCTCTCCCTTTGTCACAGATATGTCCCAGATATCTGAAAGGCTGCCAGGACTGCATCTGTTTTCAAAAAGGGTGACAGCAAAAATCCCTTCAACTACAGGCCCATTGCCATATTGCCTGATACTAGCAAAATCATTGTGAAGCTCATAGCCATTCAAACCACTGACTTTTTGCAGAAGCATAATCTCCTCTCGTCTGCACAGCATGGTTTCCGTAAGGGTCACAAAACCACCACTGCTTTACTCAAATTTACATCCAATACCCTGGCTTCCATGGATTCTGGTCTCCAAATGGGGGCTATTTTTATACATATGACTAAAGCATTTGATCTTGTGGATCATCTTATCCTCCTCACTGCTCTAAGATCACTAGGCTTCTCCCCTGGTGTGACTGCATGGTTCAACAGCTACCTGACAGACTGCTCCCAAGTAGTAAAATTCAACTCCACCTTGTCAAATTATGCTACCATAAATATTGGTGTGCCACAAGGATCTATTCTCGGTCCCCTGCTTTTCTCCATCTTTGTAAATGATATTACCTCAAATATTCCCCAGTCTGCCTTCCTGCTATATGCTGATGACATTGTCCTGTACACCAGTGCAAAAAACATCACTGAAATCAACAAACATCTGTCCCAAGACTTTCAACAAATTGAACAGTGGTTGTTAAGCAATAAGCTTGTCCTAAATGTGTCCAAGATTCGGGCCATGCTGTTTGGTTCCAACGCAAAACAAAAACTCATCCAACCCAATTTTAATGTCTCTACTAGAACTAGCTCATCTGTTATAGTGGTACCCTCCTTTAAATATCTCAGTATCACACTCGATTCAGCCTTTACCTTTGATCTCCATATCCAACAGACTTGCAAAGTGACCAACATGAAACTTGGTATGGCCTACCGCTCTAGCTACATACTCACTCCCTCAGCTAGACTTGCCATAGCTCGTGGCCTACTCCTTCTGTCCCTCACTTATGGGGTGGCTGCTTATGCCTCATCAGGTAAGACTAGCTTTCAGAAGTGGGATGTCGCATATAACAATATATGTAGATATGAGTCTCCTCACATAGGCTGAAACACCACTGCTTCCTGTACG
Source organism: Neoceratodus forsteri (assembly GCA_016271365.2). Taxonomy (NCBI): domain Eukaryota; kingdom Metazoa; phylum Chordata; order Ceratodontiformes; family Ceratodontidae; genus Neoceratodus; species Neoceratodus forsteri. Next base: position 956,144,625 of record CM028130.1, on the reverse strand, counting down.
CTGAGCTAGGTTGGCTTTCTCTGGCAGCCTCCCTAGATTATGTACTCTGTTCACTCATAGATAATATCATCCGGAATTGAATGCCTAAGACACTGGTGGAACTATTTCTAAACCAGACATCTTGCTATGAACTACGCTCTGCTGCCAATGCCCATGTTATCATCCCAAGACATCACTCCTCCAAAGGTGCTAGCGCTTTCTCCTGCCATGCCCCTAAAAAATGGAACTCCCTCCCTCTAACTATTCGTCAAGCATCATCCCATGCCTCTTTCAAAATATTGCTGCATGACCATCTTGCTGTCTCGTGCTCTTGCACCTGCTTCAAACCCCCTTAGCCCAGTGAACCTACATAATGTCTCCTACCCCAACAACCTTACTGTGCTCTTTATCAACATTTTCTGCACTGTCTGCCTGCCTCCTATCTTGTCATATTCTAACTTTAATTGCATCTAGCCATCATCTCTTACCTCAGTTTTCCTTTCCTTTCCTATCCCACCTCCTCATACTACCTCCCTCCCCCTAAATACTCCTGCTTACATTGTATTTTCATCTTCCTTGACTATTTAAGTTGGCACTCTGCTTTGTTTTAAGCTCACTAAACTGCTACCTAAATGTTGCCTACAGATGTTTTGTTGTTGCTTTTCTAAAGTTCTATGTTATATAGTTTCTGCTGAATCAATCAATCAATCAAGTGTATTTCTACTGCCTGCACTGTATTACTATTTACTTAGTCGCCTACTGATTTATGTTGGATTGCACTGTACTGTCTTCAAATTGTATTGTTTCTGTAAACTCCCGGGTCGTGCCTGAAAATAGTCATTGCTATGGCTAGTGCACCTTACTCGGTAAACAAAAACTAAATAAATAAATAAAAAAAATTACAGTGGTGGGGCTGCCTGTCACTGAATCGTTTGCTTGACATGATGTCACAAATATATAATCTTCTGTGGGCTCTTCTTGTTTTGTTTACCTGATTTTATTGCTGACTCTTTGACCACTTTACTTTTTTCTTTTTTAAGCCAGCCGCTGTTGATGAGGTGTAGTTTGTGTGGAGCTGCACCCAACAGCAAAGTGATTACACCTGCCACACATATGACACATTTGATCCTTTGCTGGGAAGTTACCTTCATGAGGATAGTTCCTGCCACATTTGTAACAGTGGAATGTGGACTCAAAGTGGGGCCTGACAGTTTTCTGTTGGACTTTCCACATTAAATGTTAAAATACAAAATCATACATGCCCACACAATGCAAAGCATCATGGGCTGCATATGCAAATCACCACAGAATGTTATGCATGTTCAACTTTAAGCAGAATTGCATGGTGCCGAAAGGCCTCTCACACAGTTTGCAAAGGGTCCTACCAGGACTCATCAGTATGCCTCGTCTGTTTGACACTCCAGTGGAGTGAACCAGCTATCCTAATATGGTCTGTCTGGGTTATGTTGTGGAGAACCCATTAAAATAAAAAACTATTTAAAAGACAAAGAACCTCTGTGCACAAACACTGAGGCAAGGGTTACCCCAAAGGGCATTTGGCTGGGAAGCCAAGTTTCAAGAAAATACAAAATCACACATGCCTACACAATGCAACGCATCATGGGCTACATATGCAAATCACCACAGAATGTTATGCTGGTTCAACTTTAAGCAGAATTGCATGGTGCCGAAAGGCCTCTCACACAGTTTGCAAAGGGTGCTAACAGATTCTGTTCCTTCTTTGATAGTGTTAGCTTGACGATCCAAGATCTCTAATGTCCTTGCCATATTTAAAAGTTCAGACAGAGAGGGATCTTTCCTTAATGCTCTTGTCCTTAAAAGGACACTGTCAACCTGGTTTTCATCATATTATTTCTAGTTAAAAACCTACATTTTATGATTTCTAACCTTCTCTAAAATTCATTGAGGTTGCTGTTTGTTTTGTCTGTCTCCTTGTTTAGTAGAACTGAAATGCATGCTAATGTATATTTATAAACAACCTTGTTTTGTTTACAATCCTGAATCTGTTCTTACTGCATGCGTCCTGAGCATTAGAAACACACCCAAACAGTGTAGTCACTCTTGAGACAGTAGCCTCCTGAACTCCCACTGCATCATGAGGGGCTAGACTGTGTTGTGGATATTCCAAAGTCCAGAAAACATGTAGTTGGAGTTGATCAAGGAATGTAAACAAACCTGTGTCGGTGTGGTAACACCAGTATGGTGGGTAGTCTGTTTTTCACTTTTTAAAAGAAAAAAAAGAGTCAGAATCAAACTACCAGCTATATCAACAATCTTTACAGAATGCTGGCAATTATAAAATGTGTTTTTTAAACTAGGGACACTTTATGACCTAAGGGGTTGACAGTGTCCCTTTAACTGAGGAAGAATTGCATGAAACAATAACCTGTGTTTTAATCTCACTGTCCACATCCAGAAAGTTGCAGATGCATGCTAGATCCTGTAAACGAGTGGTGTACGCATCCATAGATTCACTTGTTAGCTGTTTAGCTGTCTGAAATGTGTTCCTATGAAATTCACAATTTTGCTGAGGATTAAAGTAGCCTGATAGGCACCTTTTGCAAGCTTCATAATCTTGTGTTGCACTGGCGGGGATTAGATCACATATGTCATGCACCTTACTGCCAGCATGATAGAGTAGTAATGTTCATTGCATACATAAAGTTTTCAAACAATTCTATCCACTTCCTCCAATTGTAGGCAAGATTACTGGTATCTGAATTATCAAATTTGTGAAAGACCTGTAACACGACTACCATTTTGTCCACGTGCTCTTGCTATTTTACTTCTGTAGGCAATCTACTTATTATTGCAAAAGTGGTTGAACATATATTTTGTTTACTTGTAGATTCTGCTATTTCTGACAGTCCTAAGTTGAGGCAAGGTAATGAAAACAGTTTTGCTCTTGTGAAGCCATGTACAACAGCAGCCCACCAGGTCTTCCTTTTGACTTTTACACTGTGGAACACTCATTTGATGTCAGCTAGCAGATATAGAAACATAGAAACATAGAAGTTGATGGCAGATAAGGACTGCAAAGCCCATCCAGTCTGCCCATTTCTTTTTCTACCTTATAAATGTACCATTGGCCTTTGCTCTGTCAATGGCCTATCTATTCATACTCATCTGTATTGCTCCCTTATGCCTATCCCATGCCTGTTTGAAGCCCTGCACTGTATTCATATCCACCACTTCCTGAGGTAGGCCATTCCATGCACCCACCACCCTTTCTGTGAAAAAGAACATCCTCACGTTACCCCTTAATCGGCCTCCCTCTAATCTCATGCTGTGTCCTCTTGTCCTGCTATTCTTCTTATATTGAAACATGTTAGACTCTTTCACCTTGTTAATGCCCTTAAGGTGTTTGAATGTTTCGATCATATCACCTCTCTCCCTCCTTTGCTCTAGAGGATACATACTGAGCTCTGTTAATCTGTCCTCATATGTTTTCTGATGCAGACCCTACACCATTTTGGTTGCCCTTCTCTGGACTGCCTCAATTTGGTTAATGTCTTTGTGAAGGTGTGGGCTCCAGTACTGCACGCAGTACTCCAGATGGGGCCTAAGCAGTGTCTTGTAAAGAGGGAGTATTACCTCCCTCTTCCGGCTTGTGCTACCACTACTGATACACCCTAACATCCCCTTAGCCTTATCTACTGCTTTAGTGGCCTGCTTGGATGATTTCAGGCCATCGGTGATGATGATGCCCAAGTCTCTTTCTTCCCTTGTGACTGCTAGCAACTCCCCTTCCAGTCTCTAGGTGGCTTCAGGGTTTCTTTTCCCTATGTGCATGAGCTTGCACTTCTTTGCGTTAAACCCCATTTGCCACTCTTCCAACCATTTTGCTAGTTTATCCAGATTTCTTCTCATTCTGCCCACCCCATCTGGATCATCTACTCTCTTGCAGATCTTGATGTCATCTGCAAACAGACAAACCTTACCCTCCATCTGCAATGTCTCTGATGTGTAGACAAGGCTGCATGCAGGATCTGTCAGCCTGGAGCTCTCAAACTTTCTTTGTGGGTTTAGTAGCTTATGCACTTGTCCTCGTCACCAGCTATACTGTTATCTGTAGTTTACCTCAAAACAAAACCACTTGAGTCACATCTTCCTTTATAACACTTTATTAATGTAATTGAGTGTCCCTGCTTCCAGCATTGCTGTGTCTGCCACTAGCTTGCAGCACTCCTAAAAGCTACATCCCGTGTCTCACATGTTACTGAAGCCGCTGCCACTATCAGTACTAAATGAGTTCAGTTTAAGGAAACAGAACCACATTCCTCTAAACACTACAGGATGAGCACCACGGGTCTTTTCAGCCTTAGTGGAAACAAGACCACTAAGGAAAGCTGGTGGAGGGAAAGTTTAGAAGGGAGATGAGGAGGAACTTTTTCACTGAGAGGGTGGTAGCTAAGTAGAATGTGTTGACAGAGGAGATGGTATCCCTAAAAATGATGGACATCTTCAAGAGAGGTTGGGAGATGGTGAGGGGGAATGTTTCAGGTGTGGGAGGGAAGAGAAGGTTGGAGGGGGTATTTGAGAGGGGTGAAGGGGGATATGGTGAGGAGGGGAAGTTCCCTCTGTAAATGCAGTGGGAACTACACATTTGAGCAGACTAGACAGACCGTAAGGCCTTTATCTGCTGGCCTATTTGTATGTCTATATGTAACACAGGGACAATAGAATAATAAAAGGTTTGCCTCGATTTGATTTTCCTGGCCTATTGGCCTTCAGTGGCTGACACTGGCAGACACATGCCTCTGCCAGTGTCACCACTGCCGGTGCTCACCGACTTTCACACTGGCATCTGGAGTTATACTACACTAACTAAAAGTGTGGCTAGGGTGCACTTCTGGTGTTGATGATCCATGGTGAGTGCTTTTTTTAAGTTACAAATACGAACATACGAACATACGAAATCTGCCAGCAGATAAAGGCCTAGAGGTCTATCAAGTCTGCTCAAATGTGCAGCTAGCACCCCTTATTCTGCAGCTGCCCTCCTTCCACCCTTCCCTTCATTAACGCTCCCCCTTGTCCTGTCCCATCCTTGTTTGAAGCAGTCCACTGTTCTACTGCATACCACTTCAGCAGGTAACGCATTCCACCCAGCCACCACCCTCTCTGTAAAAAAGTGTCTCCTCATCTCCCTCCTGAACCTTCCTCACTCCAGTCTCATATCATGGCCCCTGGTGGCCCTCCCCTTCCTTACTTTGAACAGCTCCTCTGTACCCGTCTTGTTTATTCCTTTCATGTATTTAAAGGTTTCAATCATATAATAATATAATCACTACAAATGTGCTTAAGTTACAAGATGCCACTATGCATCAATTGCAATATGCAATTTTACACAGACAGACTCTAAATCACTCCTAGGGTCTGTTTCTCTTTTGCAGTGGGGATAGAGTCTTCCACTGTGCCAACATGCTTTGCTCTAACAAGGATAGATAGAGAGCTAGAGAGAGGTGTCAGGATTTTTTTGTAGAGACTTTTGTTTATCTTATTTTCAAGCAGATAGAGTGAAAGATCTGTAATCAGCTTTCAGGTTCCCAGCTCAGTATCAGAGGTTAGTGTTCTCAGCAAATTAGCCCCTATGCAGCTGACACTTGCACTGGCATCTGGAGTTATACTCCACAAACTGGAAGTGCTGTTAGGGTGCACTTACGGTTTCCACGATCCACAACGAGCAATTTTTACGTTGGCTGTGCTTGCACACCCAATGTTTTGTGGCAATTATAGGGATTTCAAGGGGACATCACTGCTGAGCCCATTGCAGTTCACAAAAGCAAGGGCTCAGCAGTCTACATCAATGACCACAGGCTGTGGTCCGGACATCACTCTCTGCTTGGTGGGCTGAAACTTTGTGTACTTCAAAGGACAAAGCCACTCCAATCAGAGAGGGCTTTGGTCCTTTGAGTTGCATGAAGCCAGTCAGCAAACAGCTGAGCGGCTTTCAAAGTAAAAAAAACCTCCCACTGCCTCCATCTGTGTGCTGTCCCACCCCCACCCTCTGTTCCCATCCCCCATAGAAACAAAAGGAATACCATCCTGTTCCCTCCCTCTGTGTGCTGTCCCACTCCCACCCTCCATTCCCATCCACCCATATAAATATGGAGCTGCCATTGATTCCCTGGAGGGCAGGTTCCAAGAAAATATGTTAAAATAATAGACAGCCATGGCCAGGGAGGCCGAGATCAGAACAGTGAAAGGGAGTGCTATGCTGTGATGCAGAGACTGCTGAAGTGAGTGGCGTAGTTGGCAACAGTGCAGTCGCAAGATCAAGCATGGCACACTTAGGGCACAGTGGCAATACCACATGAGCAACTGCAGTGACAGTCAGATTCCACAGGAGGCTGTTACTTCAAAGATTCTCATCACAGGTAGCAGCAGTACACAGCTGCTCGATAATACAGTTGTCCATAGTGCAGTTGCAGAAGTGCACATGCCACAGTCAGATGACTCACAGGGCACAGCAAACTGTGGTGAAGTACAGTGACAGGCAGAGTGCAAAGGTGCCATTCACAGCATGTGGTGTGGCAGCTCTTTCCCTTTGTGTGATTCACAGCAGTGCTGTACCTTGGCTAGATTGGTGTGTGAGAGAGAGAGAGAGAGAGAGAGAGAGAGTGAGAGAAAGGGAAGGAGGTAGTTGACTTGTTGCCATGCAGTTCCTGTGTTTCCCATACACAGCGAGACAGTGACCAGCAGAGTTATGTGCTGCTGTTGTCTCCTTGTCTCCACCGTCCCCAACAGTCCTAGCAGCTTCACCAGGACAGAGAGCACCATCACTTCATTCCCCCATCCCCCCAAACAAAGTGCAGCCTTGCATTGCATGCTGTGCTGTGTGAGATGCGGTGGTGCAGCCCATGAAAGTTTCAGTGCAGCAGTACTGTGCTACGAGCACCATGACAGCTGAAGATCTTGGGAGCAAGTTGCCCCCCCCCCCAGCTCCTGCCGAGTCCTGTGCATCTCATAGTAGCGGGTCAGAGATTACATGAAATATCAGTGAGAACTCTGACCTGCTGTCACTTGCATGATCCTGTTCAAGAAGTGGGGGGGAAGGCGTGTTCAGTGTGAACACTGCCGCCCGGAGCAAAACAGACAGAGACAGTAGTTCACCCAGTGACAATCCTACGAGTACGGCAGAAATGAGGGGCATGGAGTCTCACAGAGTGAGACTTTCCCCTGATGTTCCCCCCAAACCATTTGTCCTCTGGCTTTTGTCTGAACTTTAACTGCCCTCCCTCTCAGAACCCACCTCCCCACACCCATACCCCATAAATGCAACACTGACATTGGGGGTGCCCAATCCCCCAGTGTCATCACCTGAAATATAGAAAGCTATCCCTAGTCATTTTATTGCACTTTTCTTAAAAATGTTGAACCCCGTAAAACAGAAAACCATTCATCATTGTCTGTTGTGCTATTAGTCTCGACACCCGACCCTCCCACTTAGCACCCACTACCCCACACACCCTCAGCCCTTACTTACCCAGCAGGGGTCCGACGCCGTGATCTTTTTCACACTACAGAGACGTCTTCACTCTTCAACGCCGGAACGAGAACTGAGTAAAGCAGGTTTGCAGTTCAATGTATTTCAATGGGAGTTTGAACTTAGTAGTATAACATGGTCATTTTTCAATATTTTTGTCCCAAATTTTCAACATACCTGTTTTGGGACACCACCTTATGAACAATGCAAGTGGCATTAGGAAAATCTGTCCCAAAAGGTGATTTCATGATCACTGCACAAAATCACTGTTCGGGCAGGAGTTAAATATTTTCTCCACTACTGTTCATGAGGTGGGGTCATAAGAAGGCTATGTTGAAAATCTGGTGTAAAATTATTAAAAAACAACAAAATTATGAGCCTAAGTTGAAGTTTGCGAATGCAGGCTCGTAACTTTGGTAATTTTCAATATTTTGACCCCAAATTTTCAACATTGCCATTTCTTCACAATACCTCATGAATATAACAGCTGTCATTTTCAACTCCTGGCCAAAATGTGTTTTTGCATCCCGAAAGTTGTTTTTGCAGTTGCTGCACAAAATCACCTTTCAAGCAAGGAGTTGACAGTTTTTTCCACAATTGTTCATGAGGTGGGGTCATAAGAAGGGTATGTTGAAAATTTGGGGCACAAATGTTAATGTAACCCCTAGGTGGCACTATCCCAAGGGCTACTACATCGCCTGCTTGGCTAGTAGCAGGTTAAGGGCCTGAGTTCTGAAATGGGTGCCTCCACCCAGAGATCAGGGTTGGTAGTGGTCAAGCTAACATGGGCACAGCCCTCCGGGACACTGTAACCCCCCTCTTTCCCCTCTAGTGGCCTGAACACTGTACAATAATCACTTTCACAATACCCCGGTACACCACACAAGTACCCACACTGTTTGCACTTACCACCAGGGCTGGTTCCTCTGGCTCGACCCTGGGGACCCCCTGTAAAACAAGGTTATGCACAGCAAATAGTAACAGTACAGTACTATGAGCACAAACTGGAACTACAGTCAGATTACATGCAGAAAAAGTTAGATCTGATTTATTCAGGGGACTTGGACAAGGGAGGGGCAAAATCAGGTTAATTAGTTTAAAGGTTATATCAATCAAGCAGTTATGCATACTCTTTGAGTCCCCCCACACAGTCCACCTCTGGGTACCCAGGTGGAGAAGAGATGGGCTAGCCAGGACCGTTGCCCGGGATTGCAGCTGGTTGGGGCACTGTGATGGAAAACACAACATGCACAGTACACAATATTTGTAATCTGGAGCCAGAGGGCTCAGTTCGTAAAGGAAATGGAACAACAAGACAATCAGATGACACACTAAGATTAAGCTGTTGTTGCAGGGAGCTACCCTGGTATTTACTCACGATACCCAAGACTGGACACAGGCTGGACAAAGATCGAAACTGCAGGTGGTTGATCTGGAATGCCAGAAGAAGCAGGGCCCACAAGTTGCAGAGGCATCGTTCCTGTTCAAGCATGGAGCAGGGGGCTGATCCCCAGACAGGTCTCTTGTCGATGGCTTCTCTGTGCAGTGGGTAGTCTGGCTGGGCCAGTCTGGCAAGGCCCAGGCCACATGGAGACAAATTCGGATGCAGTCCATTTTGGGCTGGACACAGCTTCCAACAAGCAGAACACAGTACACACAATGGGGGACTAACTCACGACCCACTAGCAGCTCATAGCACATTTACATGTAAGGGAATTCTACTGTACCAGGCAAAGCGTTCCCCGGTCACAATCGCAAAGTCTCTGCACACACCAGGAGCTTAGGGGTAGCTGGAACTCCTGACAGGCCAATCGCATTCAGCAAAATCTTCGATCTTCTTCAGGTTGAGCCTGGTCCACTTCAGTAGCTTACTTTAGTCACACAAACTGGGATATAGTCCAAAATAATTCTCTTCTCTCCCTCTTAGGAGCAGCACACTGACATGCAAGCCAAAAACTTAGCCTTTTCAGAGCTCTTCCATGCGAATCCACTCAGGATTGCTGCTCAGAATCACTTCAGCTCCTTCTTGTTCAGCTTCCAGCTTAGATCTAACTGAAAACTGCAAGCAGCCCGTGACTTCCCCAAGATACAAAAGATCTGGTTGGCTGATTTGGCTGTCAGTCAAAGTAAGAGCTCCCCCTTCAGCTGCAAAAAAGGTGCAAAAAGTTCAAACTACAATTCGTACAGATTTTGAATTCAGACAGCTCCTGTAGTCTGGCTACATTTTAAGTCCCACCAGTACTGATTGGTCCAATTTGTGGTCCAGGACCAAGATAGTGGAGACAAACAAAACAGTCCTTGCTACAAAGAAAGCAGGTTAGACAAACTACATTATCATTATCACTCTAAATGATTTTCAGTAAATAGTTACATCTTTCAACAGAGCTCCATCTCAGATTACTTAAGCTGCAATCAGGCAGCTCTTAAAGAGACAGTACACAGAGGCTATACAGGCTCTGGTAATCACATTTAAACTGCTAAAACGAAGGACACCAGCCTGGCAGTGAGCATCTAGGCAAGCTCAAGGGAGACTTTTTGGGAACCCCATTTGTAGGGGGGTTACACCCTTCCCTGCCTGGGAGAACTTGGTGTCCGCATCAAGTCTGTACCATCATAACATTGAAAATGCAACATATACAAGATATTTATACCATTAGCATACTATACAAGTACTATCTGATTCATCAATTGGCATAACTTATCACTTTACTATACATTTCAATGTACTCCACTGTATCATTTCCATTCTGACAATACATTATGCATATTTCACACAGGTAAATTGAACATTACTATACAGAATCATGTAATAACTTCTTGTACTCTAAACAATGCAAGAGGGGGCCCTGCCCTATCAGCTAACTTGGGGCTGGATTGGGCAGGGACACCGTTGTGAGAGGGCAGAACAAGTAACCTGGAATGGGCCGTCAAGCTCAATTTGGGCAGTGAGCTGTGAGAGACATAAACATCTTTGTGGACTACATCGAGAGGCAAATCCACTGGCCTCCCAGGGGAATCGTAATTGAAACCACTGGCTTGACAGCTCGGCCAGTCTTTCTGGGGTGAACAACCACAGTCTCTGTACTTTCAGCAATGGTCTTGGAGCTTTCATCACTTGTGAGGGGTGCCTCTGCATGAAGGGAAATGTCCAAGCTGGGAGCACTGTCAACTCCTTGCTATGTAGTCTCTGTTTCTACAACACTTGGCCCACGTTGAAGACACTCTGGCACTGAGGGGGGGTTGTCAGCACTCTCATAATCAGGTTCTGGCATGTCACCAGAAAGACTCATACCATCAGCCCCTCCTTCAGGCAAATCATACAGTCCCACAATACACAAAGACTTAGCATCCTCAGACATGATACTTTGCACTTCACCTTCAGGGAGCATTGGCTCCAAGGATGATGCCGGGGCATTAGGCAGTCCAGAAGGCCCAGCTTCATCCCCATAATTTAACATAGGATTTCCACGAAACAACTGACTCAGTTCATATGAGGGGTAATAGGCATTATCACACTCACTGTCATCCGAGTTAGACTGGCAGTCACTATCATTCTGGACCTGCTGCGGGGGAAGTCTTAAATCGGCAAACACAGGGGCAGGCTGATTCTGTTTCTTTCTTGCAGTAGCACGAGTCACTGGTCCAGGGGAATCAACCTCGGCAGTTTCAGCCTCAATTATAACTTGACCAATAGGTAGCAAGTGGTTACGGTGCATGGTCTTGACGGCTTTGGAGTTATTCTCTGGGTGCACTTTGTACACTGGCAAATCATCCAATTTTCCAACTATGACATGGGGAAGATGGTGCCATCGATCAGCAATTTTGTGTTTACCATGCAATCCTAAATTTCGCAACAACATACGGTCTCCAGGCCTAACCTCTTGAGCCTTTACTTTGCTATCACGTCTCTCTTTCTTGGCTAGATTTCTTTTGGCAGCCATTGTCTGGGCCAGTTGATAGGCATGGTTCAATTGAGCTTTAAGTTTTTGAACATATTGCATGTAATCTTCAGCTCGGACCCATTGGGAGAAACCCCAAAACAGACATCAACAGGCAGTTGGACCTCTCTCCCGAACATGAGGATGTAGGGAGAGAACCCGGTAGCATCATTCTTCGTGCAATTGTATGCATGTACCAAGTTGCTAATCTGCTGGCTCCATTTATGCTTATCTTTTGGGTGGAGGGTGCCTAGCATGTCTAGCAGGGTGCAGTTAAAGTGTTCTGTTTGAGAAGCCCTCTGCAGATGATAAGGGGTGGTTCTTGACTGTCACACCCCCCCCCCCACACACACACACACACACACACACAGAGTATTTCTTTGATTAGCCGACTCTCAAAGTCCCGGTCCTGATCAGAGTGAATTCGCTGGGGGGCACCATAGTGGATGAAGAAATTTTCCACTAGCACCTCGGCCATGGTAGATGCTTTTTGATCTTTGGTGGGAAAAGCTTATGCACACCATGTGAAATGGTCCATAACCACTAACACATTGCCAATGTTTCGCTGATCAGGCTCTAAACTCAAGAAGTCTATGCAGACTAGTTCCATTGGGGTGCTCGTAGTAATGTTGACAAGGGGGAGCAGCCCTCTGAGGCAGGGCTTTTCTCTGCAGGCAGTGACAACAAGTCCTTACATGGTGCTCAACATCGGCCCCCATCTTGGGCCAGTAGAATCGAGATTGTACTAGGTCAAGGGTCCGGTCGATACCGAGGTGGCCCATATGATTGTGGAGGGACTGCAGTACCAAATCTTTGAAGGCTGTGGGCAGGACCAGTTGTTGCTTGTCTATTTGGCCACCCCAATCTACTGTCTCTCTATACAACAACTGATTAAGCAGCTTCAACCTGGGGCCTTCTTTAAACAATAAAGCAGTTCGCAGATCAGAGGAATGCAACTTGGACACATCTTTTCCTGCAAGAAGGGTGTCAAGTGCTGGCTTAATCATAGGATCTTGGGATTGAGCCCATTGCATGCTGTCATTGTCAAACTGAGGTAGTGCACTAATATCTAGAGCAGAAAAGTGGCAATACGCAGCCGGTATGCAGGTATCAGAGGGGCCCAAGCAATCTACTAAGCAGTCCGCTGTGTCCATAGACATCTGTTCATTTCTACCAAACTTTTGGCACAATGCTTGGATTTCAGGTTCAGACAGCCTGACCCAGTCGCTCTTGGAAATGGGCCTCCAGGATAGGGCGTCAGCATCAACATGATTCAGGCCCAGTCTGTATTCGACAGCATAATCATATGTTGACAATGCAGAAAGCCACCGGTGCCCCATAGCGTCTAACTTAGCCGAAGTCTGTATGTAGGTCAATGGGTTATTGTCATTCCTCACCAATATTTTTGCCCCATAGAGGTAATCATGAAACTGGTCGATAATGGCCCATTTTAACGCAAGGAACTCCAACTTGTGCACAGGGTAGTTTCGCTCTGATAGGGTCAAGCTCCTACTGGTGAATGCCACTGGTCTCAAACCATCCTCATGGTCTTGATACAGTACAGCTCCTAGACTCTGCAGACTGGCGTCAGTATGCAGCACATATGGTTTGGTGGGATCAGCATTAGCGAGGATGGGGGCATGGGTGAGCTGGTATATGATTTCATGGAAAGCTGCTTCACAGTCAGGCGTCCAAAGGGACCCAAAAAGTTCACCTGGGTGGAAATATGCTTTGTCTTCTTCTTTGACAGAGCCTTTTTTGTATGTCCGATTGGTAGGAGGGTAACCCTGGGAAAGATTCAAGAGTGGCCGAATCACTTTGGAATAGTCCTTTATGAACCGGCGGTAGTAGCCACAGAATCCCAGGAAACGTTGTAGTTCTTTCAAATTGTGGGGCTGAGGCCAAGTAGTCAAGGCTTCAACTTTACTAGGATCAGTCTCTATCCCCTCTGTAGACACTATGTGTCCCACATATTTCACAGAGATTTGGAAAAACTGGCACTTGTCAATGGACAGCTTGAGGCCGAAATCTTCCAGTCGGTCTAGTACTTTGAACAGTTGACTATCCTGTTCATCTAGGGAGCTCTCAAACACAATGACATCGTCCAAGTACACCAGGCATTCATGTCTCCCACCGCTCGTTCCATCAGTCACTGAAAGGTGGCTGGCGCGCCCAATATCCCCTGTGGCATTCTCAGGAATTCATAGAACCCCAAAGGACAGATGAAGGCTGTCTTCTCACGGTCCTCCGGAGCCATCAGAATCTGGTAATATCCACTGCGAAGATCCAACACCGAGAACCATTTGCTCCCATTCAAACAATCCAGAGCATCTTGTATACGGGGCATGGTGTATTGATCAGGGATGGTCCGCCTGTTGAGGGTCCAATAATCCACACACATTCATACTGTTGCGTTCATCTTACATACAACCACAATGGGAGAAGCATATGGGCTTCTGGATTCTTGTATCACACCAGCTGCGAGCATAAGTGTCTTCTCACATCGTCTATGTCTGCAGGGGCTAGGCGTCGAGACCTCTCTCGAAATGGCCATTCATCGTGCAGGCGTATGTGATGCTCCGCATCCTGAACATATCCCACATCCCATTCCTTCAATGAAAACACTTGATCTCTCTGGGCAGGTTTCTGGCTAATTCTAGTCTTCCATTCAGCTGGCAATGGGGAGTCACCAAAATCAAACAAGTTGGGAGTCACTCTATCTGTCTTGCCAGAGGGCTTGTTGCTGGGCAACACTGCAGTGTCTGCACAGTGTACCATAGCTAGGGTGCATCCTCTGTTCACCCAGATCTCCCGATCTGACACATTATGAATCTGGACCATCACTCGTCATGCATAGGCATGAGCACGAGCTGGCAAGGTGCTGGGCTTAACCAATAATCCTTCTGGCAACTACCCCTGCCTGCTTGGCTAGTAGCAGGTTAAGGGGCCTGAGTTCTGAAACAGGTGCTTCCACCCAGAGATCAGGGTTGGTAGTGGTCAAGCTAACCTGGGCACAACCTTCCGGGACACTGTAACCCCCTTCTTTCCCCTCTAGTGGCCTGAACACTGTACAATAATCACTTTCACAATACCCCTGATACACCACACAAGTACCCACACTGTTTGCACTTACTACCAGGGCTGGTTCCTCTGGCTCGACCTTGTGAACCCCCTGTAAAGCAAGGTTATGCACAGCAATTCGCAACAGTACAGTACTTTGAGCACAAACTGGAACCACAGTCAGATTACATGCAGAAAAAGTTAGATCTGATTTATTCAGGGGACTTGAACATGGGAGGGGCAAAATCAGGTTAATTAGATTTAAGGTTATATCAATCAAGCAGTTATGCATGTGCGTTGAGTCCCCCCACACACAGTCCACCTCTAGGTACCCAGGTGGAGAAGAGATGGGCTAGCCAGGAACATTGCCCGGGATTGCAGCTGGTTGGGGCCCTGTGATGGAAAACACAACATGCACACTACACAATATTTGTAATCTGGAGCCAGAAGGCTCAAGTTTGTAAAGGAAACAAAACAACAAGACAATCAGCTGACACACTCAGATTAAGCTGTTGTTGCAGGGAGCTACCCTGGTATTTACTCACGATACCCAAGACTGGACACAGGCTGGATGAAGATTGAGACTGCAGGTGGTTGATCTGGAATGCCAGGAGAAGCAAGGCCCGTATAAGTCACAGAGGCATTGTTCCTGTTCAAGCATGGAACAGGGGGCTGATCCCCAGGCAGGTCTCTCGTCGATGGCTTCTCTGTGCAGTGGGTAGTCTGGCTGGGCCAGTCTGGCAAGGCCCAGACCGCATGGAGACAAATTTGGATGCAGTCCGTTTTGGGCTGGACACAGCTCCCAGCAAGCAGAACACAGTTCACACAATGGGGGACTAACTCACGACCCACTAGCAGCTCATAGCACATTTACATGTAAGGGAATTCTACTGTACCAGGCAAAGTGCTCCCCGATCACAATTGCAAAGTCTTTGCACACACTGGGAGCTTAGGGGTAGCTGGAACTCTTGAAAGTCCGATTGCATTCAGCAAAACCTTCGGTGTTCTTCAGGTTGAGCCTGGCCCACTTCAGTAGCTTACTTTAGTCACACAAACTTGGATTTAGTCCAAAATAATTCTCTTCTCTCCCTCTCAGGAGCAGCACACCGACATGCAAGCCAAAAACTTAGCCTTTTCAGAGTTCTCCCATGCGAATCCACTCAGGATTGCTGCTCAGAATCACTTCAGCTCCTTCTTGTTCAGCTTCCAGCTTAGATCTAACTGAAAACTGCAAGCAGCCCAGGACTTCCCCAAGATCCAAAAGATCTGGTTGGCTGATTTGGCTGTCAGTCAAAGCAAGAGCCCCCCCCTTCAGTTGCAAAAAAGGCGCAAAAAGTTCAAACTACAGTTTCCTACAGATTTTGAATTCAGACAGCTCCTGTAGTTCGGCTACATTTTAGGTCCCACCAGTACTGATTGGTCCAATTTGAAGTCCAGGACCAAGATAGTGGAGACAAACAAAACAGTCCTTGCTACAAAGAAAGCAGGTTAGACAAACTACATTATCATTATCATTCTAAATGATTTTCAGTAAATAGTTACATCTTTCAACAGAGCTCCCTCTCAGATTACTTAAGCTGCAATCAGGCAGCTCTTAAAGAGATAGTACACAGAGGCTATGCAGGCTCTGGTAATCACATTTAAACTGCTAAAACGCAGGACACCAGCCTGGCAGTGAGCATTTAGGCAAGCTCAAG
Source organism: Neoceratodus forsteri (assembly GCA_016271365.2). NCBI lineage: Eukaryota > Metazoa > Chordata > Ceratodontiformes > Ceratodontidae > Neoceratodus > Neoceratodus forsteri. The sequence goes on along the minus strand of CM028130.1, from coordinate 956,128,444 downwards.
GAAGACTTTTTGGGAACCCCCATTTGTAGGGGGGTTACATTAAAAAGCAATAATGTCATGAGCCTATGTTGGAATTTAGGAATGCAGGCTCATAACTTTGTTAATTTTCAAAATTTTGAATCCAACCTTCAGCATAACCATTTTTCCACACCACCTCACAAATGTGATGTGTCATTTTTAAAATCCTGGACAAGATGTGTTTTTGTACTTCTGGTGCAAAATGACATTTTGGCCAATATACTATAAATGGTGGGCTGATAGGCCTTAAGCAACTCCTAGCCCACATAGACTGGTCCCCATTACAAAACGCTCCGGACATTGACAAGGCCCTTACCTTCTTTATCCACACCTTCAACTCTGCTTGCGACATTTTTGCACCTTTAACTGCACGCCGGTCCAAAGTAAGGCATGCTCCCTGGGTTACCCCCACCCTGCGCCAACTTCTTAAGCATAGGGATAATCTATGGCACATTGCCATGGAAACAGGCTGCCCAGTTGACAGGCAGGCCTATGCTGCCGCCCGGAACAAATGTACATGGGCCATCCGCAAAGCGAAGGCTGAACACTATCAAGCTTCCCTCACTTCCTCATGGGGGAACCCCAGGTCCTTCTGGGATAATATCAAGCAGCTGAATGGTGGCACGCGTTCCCCCCCACCCTCACTTATTAACATTAATGGTACAGTCTCCTCAGACCCTTTTCTTATTGCCACCCACCTCAATAACTCCTTCACGGACCTTAGCCCGGTGCTGCCACATAATTTCTTCGCCCCCCACTTCCTCCAGGTCTGTCCCTACTCTCCCACGCCCCTTGTTTTACCTGCATTGTGTCACTGCCCAGGAAGTCAGACCCTGCCTACTCAAGGCCTTAAAGAGTAATACTATTGGCAATGACTCCCTTGATCCCTGTCTTCTTCGTCAGGTTCTGGATCAGGTTATCTCACCAATCTCCTGCCTCTTTAACAAATCTCTCTGCCTAGGGCAATTTCCCTCTGCCTGGAAGGTTGCTACTGTCACCCCAATACACAAGGGTGGTGATAGGACTCTCCCGGGCAACTATCGGCCTATCTCAATCCTCTCTCCTCTCTCTAAGGCCTTAGAAGAAATTGTGGCCACCCAAGTCTCTGAATACCTCGACAAATATGGCATCCTCTGCCCTGAACAACATGGTTTCAGAGCTGGCCCCAGTACCAATACAGCCCTCCTGGAGTTCTCTAACTTTCTTCACGCCTCACTGGACTCTGGCTCCTTGTCAGGTGCTGTGTTCATTGACTTATCAAAAGCCTTTGATACTGTCTCTCACCCCCTCCTGCTAGTTACCCTTAGTCACCTAGGCTTTGCCACTGGACCTGTTTCCTGGTGCTCCAGCTACTTGTCGGCCTGCTCACAATGTGTGAAAATCAACGGAATACTTTCCAGCACCTGCTCTATCTGGTCTGGAGTCCCTCAGGGCTCCATTCTTGGACCCTTGCTCTTCTCCCTTTTTCTCAACTCCCTGCCCAGTGAATGTACCAGTAAAATCCTACTCTATGCAGATGATGCGGTACTCTTTGCTGCTGATAGTAATCCCATCTCACTCCAGGATTCTCTTCAGGAATCCTACAATGACGCAGAAGCCTGGTTTACTGAGCACAGACTCATAATTAATCTAAAGAAAACCAAAACCGTGCACTTTGCCCACCCCCAAAATAAATCCAGTAACTTTCCTCTCTCTGTCCACTCCACCTCCAATCTCCCTATTGAACTAGTTCACTCTTATAAATACCTAGGTATAATCTTTGACCCTGCCGTCTCTTTTCATGCCCACATCTCTGCCCTTACCTCAGCCTCTAACACTCGGCTGGGTATCCTCTACCGTCATAAAAACTGCCTCCCCACTGATGCCCTCCGACTTGCAGTCACCTCCTCTGTTCTATCCCTAGTAGACTATGGCCTACCTGTGTATGGTGCGGCTGACCAGACTGCCCTGCACAAGATCTGCCTCACCTTAAACAAAGCCTGTAGGCTCATAACTGGGGCTCCTAGATTTACCCATACCTGCCTTCTTTATTCCATGGCTAATCTACTCAACCTTGATGAGCGCCTCAAGTACCAAACCTGCCTACTAACTAAAAAATCTCTCCATGGTCTATCCCCTCCGGGTCTGTCAGCCACTATCCACCGAGCAAACCCCACAGTGCATACCCGTAGTTCCTGCAAAACTTCACTGGTTATACCGAGGGCTAGAACCTCGCAAGGTCAAAGGGCTTACCCCTACACAGCTCCCTGCTGGTATAACACCCTCCCTGCCGGAATCACGGATGCCCCCTCGTTATCTTGTTTTAAAAACAGCCTTAGAAATCACCTGCTCTCTACGCGCAGCTGTAGCTGCTCGTAAGCCCCTCCTTCTCTTCCTGACAAAGCTCGCTGAGCAGCTCTCTGACCTCCTGACTAGCTCTACCTTTATTTTCTACTCTCTTCTCCACACTCCTCTACTGTTGTCCTCCACCCAGCCTTACCTTTATCTGCCTACTGAATCAATCTTCTTGTATCTACTGTATACTGTCTACTATGCAAAACTCACCTGTAAGCATACTGTATATTTTGCCTGATATATGCCTGTAATTTGACTGACTCCTATTTGTACTCCGAATTTTTGTCTGATCTGATGTTTGTTGCTTCACTGTTTGTCCTCTCTGTGACGGGGTACCTTTGTAAATGAGCCTCTGGCTCAAAGGTTGTTAAACTGATGTTCAAATAAATAAATAAAAATAAAAAAATGACATATGTCATGTCTATAAGGTGAATCCTAAAACAAGTATCTTCAAAATTTGAGGTCAGAATTGCAAAAACCAAATTGTTTAACAAGCAGCCAATGTTCAGCATTGACAAATACTTGTTATGTTTGCTTGCACTTGTGCAAGAAACATTTTGTTGTGATGATCAGCATCTGAGAGGTGTGTCACTGTCATGTCCAATGCATGTCAAGCTACACTGGGCTTGTCATTGATAGATCAATGACCAGGCAAGCTGAGTATGACACTGGTCACTGTCTGATGGGTGGAAACTTTGTGTAGTTGAAGGACCCAAGTGCTCCTATGAGAAAGTGCTTTGGTCCTTTCATTTGCATAAAGGCCGCCAGCAAGCATCTGAGCAGGTTTAGGCATCATGATTATCCTGCCCCTCTACCTCTCCCCCAAACATCTGGTGCTCGTTCCCCAACTAAAAAAGTAGTCCCTATCCTGCCATATATTTTTGCAATATATATTCTCTCTCTCTCTTTTTTTACATAAATGAATGCTGTTCAATGAAGTAATTAAAAAAGTCAAAAAAGGCAGCACTAGACAAAGGTTGATGATGTGCACAACTTGCAAGGGAATGTTTATTGGGAACCTGTAGCGTGCACCCGTTAACCATGGAGTAGTTGTGGAGTGAAGAAAAAAAGAAACAAGAATCCACACTGTCTGACTTCAAGCAGAAATGAAGTAGTGCAACCTTCTTTCAAACTGTCTCTATCTCTTTCTCCTTCCCCGAGTCCATTTCCCATGGGTAGCTACCCCTGTTTTTGTTTTCTGCCGGGTTTCCCTTCCCACTTCCCTTTGTATTAATATTTACTCTCTGCCCAGTAAAAAAAATATTGCAGCCTGTACTCATGCTGTCTGTCTTTCCCTCTGAGTCCATTCCCTATGAATGACCAACTCCATTTTTGTTTCCCCTATTGGTTTCTCTGTCTGCTCTCCTCTTTGTATTTCCCTTCTGCCCAGTTTGCAAATTAAAAAAATAGTTTAGCCTTTACTTAGGCTGTATCGCTCTCTCAGTCTGTTCCTGATGAGTGGCCACCCTTGTTTCTGTTTCCCTCCCTGCCTCCCTCTTTGTAGTTACCCTCTTCCCACCATGCATACAATAAATAAATAAGTAACTAGATAGTGTAGCCTTTACTTGCTCTGTCTCTCTAACTTCATTCGCATTAGTTGAGTGAGAAGGCAAAGACAAGAAGCTGCAGCCCAGTCTGGGGATTATAAACTGATTGACTTTTTGCTACACCAGCTATGCTACTCTGTGCTGCAGGGTGTACTCACTGAAAATAACCCAGCCCTAGGAGCATTGTGCTGCTGCCATCCTCGCAGTTACATCGAGGAATATGGTATTGATCTCCAGTGGAAAAGGAGACGTATCCTCCCACTTGAACTGGAAGCATTTCTGCTGGACTGCTTGCAGTGCTCTGCTTCTGTTTTTGGTGTACTGGTAGCTCAACTCACCTACCACAAATATTACTTAGATACATAGATACATAGACACTGCTGGCAGATAAAGGCCTATGGCCCACCCAGTTTGCCCATTTGAGCTTGTAAGTTCCCTTTACTAGAAGTCTGTTGCATCTTACCCCTGACCTCCAGAATTCCCTTATGTCTATCCCATGCATTCTTAAATCCTGTGATTGTTTCAGCCCCCACTACCTCCTCCTCTGGCAGGGTGTTCCACATGTCTACCACCCTTTCTGTGAATAAATTCTTCCTCACATTTCCTCTGAATCGCCCTCCTTCCAACTTCATCCCATGCCCTCTAGTCCTGGAACATCTTTTTTCACTGGAAAATTCCTGTACCCTGTTCCTCCTTGTAAGGTACTTGCATGTCTCTATCATATCCCTCCTCTCCTCCAGGGAGTACATAGTCAAGTCTTTCAGCCTGTCCTCATAGGATTTGTGATGCAATCCTTGTACCATCTTTGTTGCCCTCCTCTGAACCTTCTCTACCTATGTCCTTAAAATCTCCAGAATGGTACACTCTTCTCAAGGTGGGGCTTCACTAGTGTCTTGTATAGTGGAATTATCACCTCCCTTTTCCTGCTAGTGATGCCCCTGCCTATGTATTCCAGCATCATACTCTCTTGTGCAACCTTCCAAAAAGCATTCCGAATCCAAGTGGCCCAGGGCTGTGACAAGCTAGCTGGTTCATTTCCACAGGGGGCGAACACTCTGTTAATGGTGTGATCGCTGCAGCCTGGAGATGATATGGACTGCAACCTCGTGCATATCAGCAACACCTATAGGGAAAATATAGATGATCAGTTGGGCTTTTTAATTTCTCACTGGAAAAAAATAAACCCTGTTTTGCCGAATGCCTAGTAGATAGAATGGGTTTGTTAAAATCAAGTGATATTTGCAAACTTCATTAGTAGATAAAGTGCAATGTGACTTGATACTATGGGCTGCAACCTCCAGCATATCAGCAACAGGGACAACATAGGTGGTCAGTTGGGCTTTTTAACTTCCAGCTGAAAAAAAACTTAACCTTGTTTTGCCAAATGCTTTGTAGATAGACTAGGTTAGTAGATAGAATGGGTTAGCTAAAACTGAATAATATTTGCAAAGTTCAGTAACATAAAAAGTGCAATGTGACTTGATGCCAGTGCTCTTGTCTTCACTGTATGACGGTTTGTGGCATAGGGGACAATTATACCTCCAGATGTCTATTCTACAACTCAGCTGTTTGCCGATGCACATAATGATATGGGTCATTCTGTCAGCTGTCAGTGTGTCAACATTTGAAACTTTATAACCATCCCCATATGTGCAGGGTCCACATCCAAGCCCCTCAGACTGTGCAACAAGGCGAGATAGACTGTGAACTTCTAAAAACTTGTTTTTTGTTGTAAAACTTTGAAACTGAATTTAAGTATATGTCAGATGCACTAAAATGCCAGTGCTATTCCATCCCCTTACCATTGTTTCTTAAAAAAAAAATCTGTTTAGCAAAACGTCATCTGATTTTACTGAAAGTATAGTAGGGGCTCTGTTGTCGACAGATGGTGTTTGCTTTTGCTTTTTGATGAGCGTTTATTTTAGCACAATTTGCCTGATTATGTCTGACTGTGTCTGTTAACCCTTGCTGGTATCGATGCGTTTCACTTGTTATAGATGCAGAATAACTGACTTTTACTGCATAGAGACAGTGATAAAGGGAATCAGGGCCACCATTTGCTTATGCTAATATCCTGTCATCCCTTGATTTAGTTTTAGAGGAAACAAGGAAGCGTATCGTAGCAACACGATATGCATGTATTTATTGAAGTGATTTTTTTTAACAAGATGACCTTTCAAGACAGGTAGCCTGCTTACTATGAGTCCTGCTCATGATGGCTAGTATTTACACAGACAGCTACATGGTTGCAGAATTCAAGATACAAGATCAAGAGCCAAATAATCAAAACATTTGCATGTGCAAATCCAATATACTAACAAATATTTAAAATGCTTTTATTTTGCAGAGTAACTACTGCCCAGAGTTTGTAGGGAGAGTGCCAGAATTCCTAATGCGAGGGCTTTATACAAGATTCAATGTGGGGAATAACCTCTCCCACCATCCAAATATAATCCAGGCTCTCCCAACATCCCACGCTTAGTGTGTCCTGAATGCTGAGCTGCTAGGTGGTCTGTGTGGCTGTGTTGCTTTTGTCTGCTCACTTTTTCTCCCTTGTTCTGTTCTCTTGTGTGTTTCTCTGCCCTGAGTTTGTGCCTTTCTGCTGCTCTCCTCAGTGGTTCTCGTAATCCCATTATCTCTTTTGCCTTTTGTCTCCCTTCTTTGTACTTTGTTTCATCTGCCTGCATTTCATCTCCCCTGCTTTTCTTGGCTTCCCACCCCTGTGGCTTTTGGTTGGTGGCCCTCTGCCGCCACGTGTGCCTCCTTTTTTCTGTTTGGGTTCCCTTGGGTCTCTGCTCCTGTTGTTGGCTTCTGTTCTCTTTTTGTTTTGGAGGGGGGTTCTAGTTCTTGCTACATCTTTGGAACAGCTCCCTGTTTGCTGAGCCTCCATTCTTCTGGATCTGTGATGCGTGATGACATCACCACCAAGCTTAAAGCTGCAGCTCTGCTTTTCTTTCCTGATGATTGTTTCTTTACACTCCCTTTGAGTTACACATCTTTAGTTTCCTGGTCTCATAATGCATTAATCCTCCTGTTTTAGCTCCTACCTTTCAACCCAGCTCTATTTATTCCTATTCTGCCTCCAGTGCTCCCCAGTCATATTTATTCCTATTCAGCCTCTCTATAAATTTTTATCAACAGTTCTCAGCCTCTCCTTCCTAGCAGCCCTCACCAGCGGCACTACCAGACTCCATCTCCCTAACTCAGTCCTCCAGAGGTCAACAAGTGTAAGCATAGATGCCGGAACCGGGGGGCGAAAGGGGCGGTAGCCACACCACTTTTTATTTCTGTATGGTAAAAACTAGTATAGAAAAAGTGCCCTTTGTACCCTCATAAGTGTTCTTTTGATTCTCTGCCACCTCAACTTTTACCATCTTCCGGCACCCTTGAGTGTAGGTAGGGTTCAATTCATCTGCCAGAGGCAGGAGTCTGTGTCTTTCATTCATAAAGGACTTTGTTAACAGTTATTTAAGCACTGCATTAGTACTATGGCCTCCACTCCTTCAGGAGCTTCATTAAAGACATGCAGATGGGTCTTTCAGGGTTCCCTCAGACTGCTTCAGATATGCAAGCACCTCACAACAGTTCTTCAAAAATTGAAATACTCCATAAAGTACTGGACTGATCCGTGCCTGATTTCTGAATTGCAAAAGCTTAGTATTTCTCATTCAGCATCCACCCAGAAACAGGAACAACTCAATTTATTTGTAGCAGATAAACCTCAGCCTGCAAGGGATCCTGCTTCTAGCCAGCCCATCCTACAACCAGCTTCTGCTTTTTCTAAAATTCAAGAATTTATGGCTCAGATTGCTACCTCGGTATCAGAGTTATAAGCTCCCATTTCTTCCTTCGAGGCTTGCCTTCCCTTGCAACCTACTCCAGCTTCAAGCTTGGCAACACCTGCTTTTCTTTCATCCTCCAGCCATATCCAAAACAATGCTGCTTCAACAAGTGATACGTCATCTATAGGCACTCCATCTTCTTCAGGTCTGCCAACCCATCAAAATTCAGGTATTTCTTCCTCTTCAGCCACTCCATCACCATTTGTATCTCCTATTCATCTTATCCCAGATCACCTCCACAAGGATATCTTAGATGGGAAGGATGTAAACCTGATATCTTTTCTCATCTCATCCCATAGAAAATAGAATGATATCCTGGAGATGTTTCTGTTGTTTTCTAGTCGAAAGATCACAGACTCATGAAGAAATTGACTATACCTGAATTTGTCCTTGCTTTCAGTTTATATCATGATGTCATTTGCTTCACATTTCCATCTAGATGTGAAGAACTGGACTCATATTTATATCTTTTGTTCTCCACACCTGTAGTATTGTGTGTCCAGTACTGGTGCCCCTACCTTAAGAAAGATATCAAACTACTGGAGGCAGTACAGCGGAGAGCAACCAAAATGATCTAGGGCATGGGGGACAGAACATACAAGGAGAGTCTGAGGGTGCTGAACATGTATTCGCTGGAGGTCAGAAGGGAGAGAGGGGATATGATTGAGATCTTCAAGTGCCTAAAGGGTGTAAATAAGACCAGTATAGAAGGCATCTTTAAGCTAAGGAAGGAGGGTACAACAAGAGGCACTAGTGCAGTGGTTTAAGGCTCTGAGCTGCAAACCTGGAGACCTGGGTTTGAATCCCACAGTCTCCACTTGCATACTGTATGACCCTGAGCAAGTCACTTAACTTCCCTGTGCTCCCAGGTTGCACCTGTAGACAAGCTTTCAGCTTAGTGTGTCTCTCCTGGTTAAACAATTGGAAAAGAGGTAATTGCCTGAAGCTAGCGGGGGGCAGATTCAAGAGGGAAAATGAGACAGCACTTCTTCATGGAAAGGGTGGTGAAAGGATGGAATGAGTTGCCAGAGGAGGTGGTGGCAGCAAAGACAGTGGATAGTTTCAAGGGGGATTGGGACAGGGCAAAGAAGAAGATCAGGCTAACAAGGATCAAGGGTAGTGGGGTACAATGAGGGTGGAGAGGGAGGGAAGGAGTACAACTCCTGGTGGAGTGAGGGGGTAGCTACTTGGTACAACTAGTTGCGCAATCAAGCAGATTCGATAGGCCATTATGGCTTGTATCTGCTGGCAATTTCATATGTTCATATGTTCGTATTTTGGTCGATCTAGGCATTCATTATGGAGGGACACATTTCTATGATTATCATCGGTCCTTCTCTGCAAAAGCTGCAGCTGCATTGGTCCATTTTAATACAAAACTGAACTGAGCCATCCTGGACAATCAGCTGTTGTATTGTCACTTTGCTGGCCAGCAAGCATATTCCTGCCTGGTGTGCGGCTCCTTTGCCCATTTTGCCTCCCTTTGCCCGTTAACATTATCTGATATCTCCTCATATTCCATGACAGATAGAAGGGAGTCATCAGCTGGTCCAGCTCCACCTTCCTTTTTCTCTTCATCATTGACCTACACAATTACTAATTCTAATGCCTTTATCCTCCCCACCTTGGATAGACTAGGCAGACAAATTAAATATGTAGGAGGCAAACTGATTTGCAATAACTTTAATGTTGAAGGCTGCTCGGGTTCTGGCTGCTAGTTTCTTCATATCTGCAGTTTCTGTGGTGATGTTCATACCCAATTCATTTGTTTGAAAATATCTTGGTCTAAACAATGACAATTGCTGCATCTTTCTACTCCCATCAATTTAAGAACCTTAGCTTAAGAATTAGCCTCTCATTCTTTTCACTTATTCGTGGAATATCTTCTGACTGGCTTTTCTAAAGGATTCCATTCATGCATTGCTGTACTTCCATCCAACACCTTCATATGCCATAACTTACAGTCTGCCTTAAAAGAACCCCGTCATTCAGCAGCTGTTACAAAAAGAAACTACAAAAAAGATTCCTCATTGGTTCTTTCTGCATCCATTGTTCCCCACCTATCAGATCACTCCTATTGGTGTTGCCACCAGAAACTTTTCTGGCAAGAAGTGACTAATCATCGACCTATTGACACCTCAATTGATGTCCATTCCTAGTATCAATTCATTGATTCCATCTGATAAGTATTCTTTCTCCTGTGCACACATTGATGATGCCACTAAAATTATTAAATGATTTGACCCCTGCTCCTGGCTCTCAAAAGCAGACATTTCTGATGCATTTAAAGTGCTGCCCATTCATCCATCTCTGTGGCATCTATATGGTATTAAATGGGAAGATCATTACTACTTTGCCGTTCTTCTGATCTTTGATTGTAAAAGCAGTCTGAAATTATTCAACATGTTTTCTGAGATGCTTTGTTGGCTACTGCTCAATGTTTGTCACTGTCAAGCCATCATCCATCTTCTGAATGATTTCCTGCTAATCGATCCTCCTGATTAACCTCTTGCTGCTGGCATTTCTGCACTTGTTCATCTCTTCCAGGACTTAACAGTGCCTCCAACTGAAAACAAATGTTAGAATCATCTGCATCTATTGAATTTATAGGTATTGAACTGGACATGAAACCCATGAAAGTCAGATTACCTCCTGATAAAGGACTCAAGCTTTCTATTTTTCCATCCATGTCTCCTGTACCAAAAATGAACTTCTTTCACTCTGGGATATCTGAGTTTTGCTAAATGAATTATTCTGCAAGGACGTTTGTTTATTTCCTATCTTCTGACACTGGCCTCTTATGCCTCTGAACTGCGACATTACATTACCATTACTATTGTAGACAAATCTGATCGAGAATGTGGTCCCATTTTCTAGTCTTCTGGAATGGATGCTCTATGTTCTACACAGACAGATCTCCTGATTATCCTCACAGGATATACACTGATGCATCTCCAAATCATGGCTTTGCTATCTTTGAACATTCTGTGTTGCTCCCTGCCCCCCAATATATAAACTCTTCAAGACCTTTCAAAGACATCTCCTCTATTTGAAATGTACCCTATCATAGCTGCTGCATCCGTACAGGCCATCCTGGCTACGAGAAAAAAGCTGCTGATTATCTATCATGATTTAAATTCCAGGAATTCCATCACATCTGTCCCTCAGTAGATTAAACCATGACTTCTCCTCCTTGATTTGCCAATCTCATCATGACTTAGCATTCTACCATCAACAAGCTGAAGTTATCATGTTGTCAACCCTAGCGACTATTACTCAAGCAACTAATACCTTTGCTTGTAAGATATTTTACTCATTTTGTGCTTTTCAGTCAATTCACACAAGTTCTTTTTCCATTGATCATGTACTGGCATTCATAACCTTCTGCCATCAAGCTTTGAAATTATCATGTGGGACCATGAAAGAATAGTTATCCAGAATCCAGTTTTTCCTCTATCAATCAAATAACATCCATGTCTTCAGTTCTATCCAATGCTTCAGTCAAACTCCTCCTACTTGGAATCCATAGCGCATCTCTAACAAAAGCTCCTAAATTTATTTATTTAGCTTTTATTTACTAGGTAGTTGAACTAGACAAAAATATGCCTGTTTTCAGGCATGACCCAAGAAAGTATAATAGCAGATAGCAACAGGTAAACAGGCAAAGTGCAATCAAAAAACCATACAGTCAAACAGAAAGTGCATGAGGTTCAAGGTATCTAATACAACAGCAAACAACTTGGGCAGCATAAAGGTTCAAGTAGCTAGAGTACAGGCAGTAAGATAAAGCAGATTAGACTAGCAATAACATAAGTAGGGACATTACAATAAATTAGGGGAGAAAAAAATTTGAACAAGGAAACAAAATAAGAGCAGCTGTAAATTAGGGTAGTGTAGCGATAGGGAATGTTAGGGACATGCGCATGTGACAGTTGAACAGTGTACTTTTATTTATTTATTTATTTATTTAAACATTGGTAGCCGGGAAAGGCACACTGAGCCAAGGCTCGTTTCCAGGTGTAACTCAGGGAAGATTGGGGAACAGGAGTTTAACAGTAATAACAAGAGACAATTACATACAAGATACAAAATACATTATATGAGAAAAACATATTGCAGTCATGCAAAACAAACCACACTCCTTCTGCAATATCTGGGCACCATTATACACCTTACTTTCCCTCTGGGGTAGGTAGGCTCATCTTGGCACACCAGGAGGGTTCTTTTGTTTTTCTCTGACATGGTCATAGACAGGGGGTGGGGAGTTGGGAGGGGAAGGGGTGTATATGTGTTAATTATAATGGGGTTAATATGTTTTAGCAGTTGTTATCACTCTGTAATTTTTCTGGTTGATGTTTGACTATGTTTTGCTTAAAATGTAATAAAGTATATTAAATTAAAAAAATATACATTGTACAATAGTATAATAATTCATAGTAGTGCTTAACAATTTTCCTCAGGGATTACATCCGAAAACAGAGTGATAATGTGTGAAGCTTAATAATTTGTTTGAGATAAACAGTCAGATTACAATATGGCAGTGTGTGGTGTGAGATAGTAAGGCAGAAAACCCTCTAGAAAATAATCTTTAAATTAAAATAGTAGAGGGAGTATAGTGAATGGCGCCTCGGGAACAGCAGCAGGAGGTTACTGGAAGTGGTCTAAGCAGATGCTTTAGGGCTGGGAAAGTGGGGGTGAGGCAAATAGAAGAGGGAAGTTTGCTCCAGAGGGATGGGAGACTAAAGGAGAAAGCTCACTGGCCTGCTGAAGTGTGTGCATGGGGGATGCAGAAAGTATGGGAAAGACAGGAGCGGAGAGAGTGGGGGGGAGGCAGGAAAGAGGAGTGAGGAGAGGTAGGATGGGAGGGAGCTGAACCAGATTTTTGAGATGAAAGTGAAGCTGTGAGTCAATTGTCTCTGCTGAAGGGAGGGGAGAGAGAGGATGGAGTAAAGATCACAATAGTGAGTGAGTGAGTGAGTGGAGGGGAATTGGAGGCAAAACAACAGAAAGCGTTGAAAATAACATCAAGCCTTGTAAGGGAGGAGGTGGGTGCTGAACTGTGGATGATGTTGGCATAGTCAAATACTGGGAGAATCCATTTAGTTATAAGTTCACGGTGCACCGGGAGAGAGAGGCTGTCCTCATGTGTGCAGAGCAGACCCAGTTTTGGGTGAAGTTTTGAGTGCATTTCAGTGATATGGGATGAGAAATCTAAGGATGGGTCAAGCTAGACACCTAAGTATTTGTAGGTAGGTACCACTTCGAGGGGTGTGCCTGTGAATGTAGTGAAGATTGGAGTAGGTGATAGTCTGGCTAATTTTTGTATTGAGTCGAAGGTCATGGCAATTGCTTTTTGGTGCTTATTTTAAGCTGGTGATCCTAGAACCAGTTAATTACTGATTTGAAGTAATGTTGAAGAGGAATCTGGACATCAGAAACAGTGGGGCTGGACAGGTATATGATGGTGTTGTTGGCATACATACGTATGTGCGAATTGGAGCACACTGAAGGGAGATCATTAATAAAGAGAGAATAGAGGACTGGTCCAAGGACGAAACCATGGGGAACACAAGATAGGATAGGGAGGGGGAAGAGTGCACATTACTGATTTGTATGGTCTGCTGCCTGCCAGTGAGATAAGAGTTAAACCAGCTAACTACAGGGTGTGACAGTCCAGCCGCGTGGAGTTTATTTATGAGAAGGGGATGAGAGATGGAGTCAAAAGCTTTTGCAAGGTCAATGAATATTGCAGAGGTAAAGTGACCTATATCAATGGCAGAGAGGATGGAGTCAGTGAAGCGTAGTAGGGAGGAAGTGGTGGAGTGAGATGTTCTGAACCCTGATTGGATGGGGGAGAGGGTGTTTGTGGATGTGAGGAAATAATTGAATCTTGTGTGGACAATAGATTCTTGGATTTTGGCTAAAGAAGGGGGTAGAAAGATGGGCTGGTAATTTCCTGGAGAAGAGGGGTCACCACCCTTGTGGAGGGGAATCACTTTGGCATATTTCCAGGCTGATGAGACTGAGGATGAGGAGAAAGAAAAGTTAAGGAGGTGTGTAATGGGGATTACAATTGAGGGGGCAGAAATTCTGAGGAGTCTCGGGTGAAGGCCATCAGGACTGGACTTGATTGGGTTTAGGGACATAATAGCCCAATAGACTTCAAGTTGGGAAACAAGGAAGAAGTGGAAGCTGTTTGGCTAGAAGGGGGGCTTGCAGTTTGGGTAGTTTGGAGGGTCATTGGGGAGTGTGCAGGTAGTGAAATATTTATTTAGGAGATCAGTGACTGTTGATGGTTCAGAGTACAGGACTCCTGTCTCCTGAATGGTAGGTGAAGAGAGTTCGGGGGAGAGGGTGTAGGAGTAAGGATATATTATTTCAGAAGGAGGAGGTACAGTGAAAAAGTTATTGCAGACTTGATTTGAAAAAGTTTGCTTTGGCTAGGCAGACAGCCTTAGTACAACTGTTTTGAAGAGTCCTATAGTGTTGGAAATCAGTAGGGGACTGGGAGACTTTGAAACAAGCCCAGGCGTGGTCACTAGATTTGCATAGTGATAGTAGATTGGGGTGAGCCAAGGATGGTGAAGACGTTTTTAATTGTTTTTAAGGGGCATGGTTATTCTATGTTTTAAGGAAGGTGTTTGTGAAATGGATAAAGGCAGAATCAATGTTGTGGGTGGAGAAAACTGAGCACCAATCTGCTGAGGCAAGGTCACGGAGTAGGATATTAATATTTAGTGCTCTAGGAGGGCGGTGCCAAATACTGTATATTTGGGGGATTTGAATGATGGGTGGATTTTCCTAAAGCTGAAAATGAGACAGTGATCACTAAACACATCTGGGAAGGTGCCAGCAGTGATTATTCGATGGGGATGGGATGAGAGAATCCAATCCAGCAGTGAGTGGTTCTGGGAGTGGGGGTTTAAATGGGTAGATACTGTGATCAGTTGGGTCAGGTTCAGAGATTCTATGCTTAGACGAGAACTAGTTGTGGAGGGGGAAAGCCAGTCCAAGTTAAAGTTGCCTAGGAGAATAAGCTCACCTGGGGTAGCATGAGTGGCAGTTGAGGTAATACAGGAGATGAGAGAGGAGGGAGAGAGCCTGGGGGAAGCACATGGGACCCCTATGAATAGGGGAGTTGAGGAAGGGAAGGAAATTTTAGCCAGAAGGAATTTGTGGGATTATGGGATGGATTCATGGTGGGTAATGATGCAAGAGAGGGATTTATGTATGTAGAGGGTGATACCACCTCCTGGTTTGCCATGATCCTGGTTTGAGAGGGTATATTCAGGAAGCACCAGCTGGCTGTCCGAGAAGGCCAGCAGGAGTGGAAAACAATCAACTCTGTTTTGCTGACAGTAAAGGGCAACCATAAGCCAAACCCAAGTGAGTGATAAGGGCTCTTCAAATAATGCTGGATGCCAGAGTGTTGTGGTCCTGGAGTTTTACCTGGCAGTGATTGCTGGGCTCCTTCATCCACGGAAGCCTGGAAGGGAGGGCTGCAGGTGAGCAGGAGTCCGCACAACCCAGGGGCTGTGGCAACAGTGAAAAGTGTGCTGCAGAGGCAAAAAGGCTAAAGTCAGGGGTTGGGACCCAAGGGAGCAAGCTGCTACCTACAAGGTAAGAAGGAGGCAGGGTGTGACAGGGTCTGGGGGGGAGGTGCAGGCTGGTACAGAAATTGGAACTGATGTTTGTGAATGGATATATGAGCCTGTGGGGTAGGAACCAGGGTGGATCCAGGACAGGGAGGGGGCTAGGTGGGACAGAAAGAGAAAAAAAGCAAGAAATGCCACCTCTAGCTAGAGAGGACAAAATGATAGGTGTGCTGTCTCAGTTAAGGAGTAGCGTGGAAAATGGACAAGGGAGCCCAAACCCCTAAAGAGATAGAGCTGGAGGAATAAAAGTGACTTAGAAGTGAGGGGGCAGAGAGAAAGTTGGAAGAAAAATAAGAAGATACGGTCCCTGGCTGTAGGATACTTGTACAGGCTCTACCTGATCCCAAAAGCAACTTAAACAGCAGTAAATACTGCAGCCGAAGCTGAGCATAAACAGATTTTTTTTACTGGCTAAAAACAGATATATAGTCGCAGCCAGGTCACAAATATTTAATAAAATAGCAGCAAATAGTACATTCGAAGCTGTGCACAAACATACAGTTATTGGCTAAAGGACAGATGCAAGATGCAAGAATAGAGAAAGGCCAAAGTTAAAAGACTGCCTATTGATGGATCTACATTTCAAAAATTATTGGATTTGCTGTGTGCCAGTCCTTTTGACCCTACCACAACCTTCACAATCTCATCAGCCATTTGTTTTGCTTTCTATGGCTTTCTGTGCCCAGCAGAGTTTACTACATCTTCTGCCTCCTCTGCTAAATTCTTCACAGTCGCCAATTTAATAAAACAAGATCATTATATTCTCTCACTTCCAACTTCAAAAACTGATAGACTGCACAAAGAAGTTCAGATGACATATTACCCAGCTCAGAACAACTGTTGCCTGGTAGCTGTTTTAGAGCAACTCATGCACATTTGTTCCAAATCCTCTCAACCTCTCCTATCTGCCGACAACCATACAGAAGTAACATGCAAATGGTTTATGGAGCATGTGAGAATCCTATTACAATGACTCGAACTTAATCCTTCACTTTCACAGGTCAATCTCTTTGGATTGGTGCAATATCTTCAGCATCCAAAAGCAATATCCCTGCCCACATCAAGAGACTTGGAAGCTAGACCTCTTAATGCTTAGAAACATACATCCCCAATCCTAAAGAAGAAATCAGACAAGCTTTTAGGATTATCTCCTCTTAGTACGCCTAGAGGAAGGGCAGTTCAGTAGCCATGGTTCCTTAGAGGTTTTCTCCTCAAGGGTTTTTTCCTCCCCCACATGGTCCTGTTCACACTCTCCATGAGTTGGAGGAGGTCTCGTTCTCTCTCTTTGGGCCTTCTATTTCCATAATGCTTACCGACTCCTCTACTGATGGTGGGAATAGGAAAAGACCACAGTTAAAGTATGCATAAGCATTTAATACTATTCACTAAACATTGAATGGGAGGTCTTAGCCCGAGATTCAGTGTGGGGAAATAACTCCTCCTACCATCCAAATATAAGCCAGCCTCTCCCAACATCCCACATAGCATGTCCCGAACATCCTCCATCCTCCCCAGCTCCTCCCCAGCTCCTCCTCCTCCTCCTCCTCCTCCTCCAGCACTCTTCTCACCCTTAGTGCTGGGCCTTCTTGATATCCATAATGGCTCCTCTAGTGAGGGCGGAAATAGAGAAAGGCTAAAGTTTAAAGTATGCATAAGCACTTACACTATTCACCCTCCATTGAATCACTTTTAAATGCCAGTGATATCCTTGAAAATTCAGGAGCAAATCTTTGTGCATGCAAGTCTGTGGCTTGGAGTAACTGTGGTGCATGTACAAATGTTCCAGACATGTGACCCTAAATCTCGAGGGGAAAAAAACTCATCTTGTTCAGCTTCTGGGTTGAGTTGAATAGCTCCTGGTGACAAGAAAACTGCTAATGCTAAACGATCCTGGCATTAGCTCATTATGTCAGCCCACCAAAATAATGAACAGCAGTTTTGGTTTCAGTAACATAGAAACATAGAAACATAGACTTTGACGGCAGATAAGGACCGTTTGGCCCACCTATTCTGCCCATTTCCCTACCTAGAGGATAAGCTGCAGATCCTATTTAACCAACAGCCTATTTCTTCCTACTCCCCACAAAAATTGCCTTATGTCTGTCCCATGCATTCTTGAATTCTCCCACAGTTTTAGACCCCACGACCTCCTCAGGAAGGCTGTGCCATGCGTCCACCACCCTCTCTGTGAACAAATACTTCCTCACATTGCCCCTGAGCCGTCCCCCCTCTATCTTAAAATTGTGTCCCCTTGTTCTTCCACATCTCTTTTTCTGAAAGATGCTACCCTCTTGGACTTTGTTGATTCCACTGAGGTACTTAAAAGTTTCTATCATGTCCCCCCTCTCCCTTCTTTCCTCAAGGGTATACATATTAAGCTTCTTTACTCTCTCCTCATATGGCTTCTCCTTGCAGACCCTGCACCATTTTAGTTGCCCTCCTCTGAACTGTCTCCATCCTATCTATGTCCTTGCGGAGATGGGGTCTCCAGAACTGGACGCAGTACTCCAGATGGGGTCTCACCAACTGTCTGTATAGAGGCATAACAACTTCCTGTTTTCTGCTGGTGATGCCTCTCCCTATACATCCCAGTATCCCCCCAGCCCTCCCTACCGTCTTCTCACATTGCTTGCCAACCTTAACGTCATCTGATATGATTACCCCCAGGTCCCTTTCCATTTTTGTTGTTGTTACTACCTCCCCCATTGTGTAATCTTCCCCTGGGTTGTTGTTTCCCAGGTGCATTACTTTACACTTCTTTGCATTGAATCCAAGCTGCCATACTTCTGACCATTCCTTCAACCTTGCCAAGTCCCTTATCATCCTTTCCACGCCTCCTTGTGTATCAACCCTGTTGCAGATCTTTGTGTCATCTGCAAAGAGGCATACTTTTCCTTCCAGTCCCTCTGCAATGTCACTTATAAAGACATTAAAAAGGACTGGACCCAGTACTGAACCCTGTGGTACCCCACTAGTAACCCCTTTTTCTTCAGAGTGGACTCCATTTACAATTACCTTCTGTGTCTTGTTGTTCAGCCAATGATTTACCCAGGCTACCACCCTGGGACTCACTCCAAGGCTGGTTAATTTAACTACTAATCTTTTGTGTGTGACTGTGTCAAATGCCTTGCTAAAGTCTAGATAGGCCATGTCCACAGCCCCTCCCTGGTCTACTACTTTGGTCACCCAGTCAAAGAAATCAATTAGATTTGTCTGACATTGCCGTCCCACTGTGAACCCATGCTGCCTAGGGTCCTGTGCCCCACTGGCCTCTAGGTACTCAACAATTCTTTCCTTCAGAAGTGATTCCATCACTTTCCCTACCCCAGAGGTCAAACTGACAGGTCTGTAGTTTCCTGCCTCTGTCTTGCTCCCACTTTTGTGAAGGGGAATAACATCAGCCTTCTTCCAGTCCTCAGGTACCACACCATCCTCCCATGATTTGTTAAAAAGGGTAGTCATTGGTGTCACTAGTTCTCTGCTTAATTCTTTTAGAATGCTGACGTGAATTCCATCTGGCCCCATTGCTTTGTCCACCTTCAGTTTTAGGAGTTCTTTCAGAACCCTTTCTTCTGTGAAAGGACTGGGATTGACCCCCACTCCTCCAGAGTGCTTCTGTTAATTGGATTAGGCACCTGCCCCACTTCCTCTTTTGTGAATACTGAACAGAAGTATTCATTCAGTATCCTTGCCTTTTCACTGTCACTCTCTGCCCACCCACCATCCATTCTATTCAGCCTCACTATCCCTCCCTTTGTCTTTCTACGCTCCCTGATATACTTATAAAAGGTTTTATCCCCCTTCTTAACTGAGTTGGCTATCTTTTCCTCAGTTTGGGCCTTTGCTATTCTGACTACCTTCCCTGCTTCCTTCTGCCTTAACTGGTACAGTTCTCTGTCCTGCTCCTTCTGTGTTTCCTCATACTTCCTAAATGCTATCTTTTTCTCTAACCTTCACCCCACTTCTTTTGAGAACCATAGTGGCTTTTTCTTTCATTTTGATTTGTTTATTTGCTTCACACAAAGACTTGTTGCCTCTGTGATGGCAGTTTTGATATTTCCCCATTGTTGCTCCACCCCTCCTTCTAGCCTGTTTGCTAGTGCTTTTCTAAGGCACTCTCCCATCTTGCCAAAGTCACCCTCCTGAAGTCCAGAACCCTCACTTTTGTATGGCTTGACGCTGTAGCTGAGTTTATCGTGAACCACACTGTTTGGTGGTCACTTGTTCCCAAATGGCTACTCACTTCTAGATCTGAGATCCTCTCACTGTCCCCATTTGAGAATATGAGGTCTAAAATTGCTCCCTCATGAGTAGGTTCCAAAACTAGCTGGCTGATGCATGCCACCTGAAGGGCATCAAGAATGGCCCTGCTTTTGGATGTGGCTGCAGCAAAGGTGCTCCAGTTAACATCTGGCATATTAAGGTCCCCCATTAACAGTATCTCCCCTTTCTCTGCCATCCTAAGTATGCCTTCTATCATATCCTTGTCCATTCCTCCCCTGACATGGGGGTCTGTATACAACCCTGTGTGGATTGTGGTGCCATTTCCAGTTCTCTAAGGTGGCCCACAGTGCCTCCTCTCCTCCCTGTTTACTCTTTTGTTCAGTTGCTTTTATCCCTTCCCTCATAGAGAGCTACTCCCCTTCTTCCTCCCTGTCTCTCCTGTAGGTTGTGTACCCTGGTATGTTAACATCCCAGTCATGGTTCTCTGTGTACCATGTTTCTGTGACTGCTATGATATCCAGGCATCCCTCTTCCATCAAGGCCACCAGTTCAGGGAGCTTGTTGCCCAGACTATGGGCGTTGGTACTCATTACCCTCCATTTCTTGATGGCCTTACCCCTTTTTGCCCCATCCCTGTCCTTATTGCGTTTGTCACTTTCTCCATTTACCCCTGCACTTCTCCCTATTGACATCTCTATGTTGGTGTCTACCTCACTTAGTTCCCTGATTTTTGGGGGCTAGGATTTCTCTGCTCCTTTCCAGTGCCTTCCCCCTTGGCTAGTTTAAATGCTTGCCAATGAAGTATTTAAACCTATCACCAAGGATCCTGGTTCCCCTCCTGGACAGATGCAGACCATCACGCCAGTATAGGCCTGCATCCCTCCAGGTGGACCCCCAGTCCCCAATGAAGCCAAATCCCTGAGCTCTGCATCAGTTTTTCAACCACTGATTGAATCCCATAGTGTGGAGCACCCTAGCCTCATCTGTGCCATAGACAGGCAGCACCTCCAAGAAGGTTACCGTGTGTGTTATTTGTCTAAGGCCACTCCCCATCTCCACAAATGCTTCTTGTACTGCTCTGATCCCTTAGCCAGGTCATTTGTCCCTAGGTGAACAGTGACATCCAGCTCGCTCCCCTGTGCAGCTGCTCCTGTGATCCTGAGGATTTGCTCCCTGTCCCTCCAAGCCATGGCGCCAGGCAGGCACCTTATCTCCCTCTCCCCTTCCTCCCCCAGTTCTACCTTCCTAACAATGGAGTCCCCCACCAGGAGTTGTTTCCTTTCCCTGTGGGGTTCCATGCCACCCTCCTGTGGGTCTCCTTTGTGGAGGTTCCCAGCATCCTCCTTGGTCTCCACTGTGGGTGCCTCAGTAGAGGAATCACACTTTTCCAGAACGGCATAGAAATTGTGGAGAGGTACAACTGGAAGGATGCGCCTCTGTTCCACCACCCTCACCCTCCCTGAGCCCACTGTGGTCCAACTGCTCCTCATTCTTGGCAACCTCTGAGGCAACGGCAGTGATCCTGGTGGTCCCTGGGTGGGAGAGGAGGTCCCATAAATCCTGGCCAACTCAGCCTGGAGATGAGCAACCTCCTCCCTCAGCCCAGAGTGGTAAATTAGTATCTCCTTTAACAGAGTAACATACTCCTGTGTCAATACGTTAAAGGTGACCAGCAGTGTGTTCTTTGGAACCAGCTGCCATTGTAACATACCATAGTTAACAGGCACCAGTCTGAAGCCAATATCCATCATTTTTCATTACCTGATTTAATTTTTTTTCACATCCAGCTTAAATTGCTAAGTCGTGAAGTCATAAGGGCGTCACGTGGGTCCTGACTGAGCAGCTGCAAAACTTCATGAGAAATGAAACTTAAAACTATGTAGATCTTGCCCCTTGTTACTGAAACAGCAGTGGCCAGGTTTTTTGTTTTATTGTTTCCGGAGGTTGTAATGTTATGTTTAAAATAATACTTACAGCAATGTAAAATGTTTGCTGTAAGTATGATTTTTAAACTTGAATCCCCCCCACACACACACACACACACACACTGGAGGCGATGAAATAAGTATAGTAAAACTCAGTCACTGCTGTTACAGTTGCAGCAGTTGTGGGAACTACATCACAGTTTTACCTTAATTTCCCATGAAGCTTTGCGGCTGCTCAATTGGGACCCATGCAGCATCCTTCTAGCTTTCGAGATTTGCTATTAAACTCTAACCTGAATAAGAAGTAGATTACTAAATATAGAAACATAGAAGCTGACGGCAGAAGGAGACCGCTAGGTCCATCTAGCCTGCCCATTTGTTTTATACCTATTTTGACACTCTACTTACTCTTTGTAGTCAGGGTTCCCTTGTGTCTATCCCATGCATTCTTGAATCCCTCACAGTGTTGACCCCCACAACCTCTTGGGGCAGGCTGTTCCAGGTGTCCACCACTCTTTCTCGGAAGAAAAACTTCCTGGTGTTGGTAGAGAACCTCCCTCCTTGCAGTCTGAGATCATGTCCCCTGATCCTGGAGCCCTTCTTGAAGTGGAAAAGTTCCTGTGCCTGTATCTTGTTAATGCCTTTGATGTACTTGAATGTTTCAATCATGTCCAGTCTCTGTCTTCTCTGCTCCAGGGAGTACATATTCAGTTCCCTAAGTCTTTCCTCTTAGGACATATACTGCTGACCCTGAATCATTTTTGTCACCTTTCTCTGTACTGTTTCCACCTGATCAATATCCTTCCTGAGGTGAGGCCTCCAGAACTGGACTCCATATTGCAGGTGAGGTCTGACCAGTGATCTATACAATGGTAGTTCCACCTCTGTCCTCCTGCTCTTGATTCCCCTTCCAATGCAGCCCAGCATTCTGTTGGCTTTCAATGTTGCCTTCTCACACTGCTTACTAACCTTCAAGTCGTCTGTGATTATGATTCCCAGATCTCGTTCCTGGTTTAAGGCTGCCAGTCTTTCACCTCCTAGGTAATACTCCTTTCTTGGATTTTTCTTTTCTATGTGCATGACCTTGCACTTTCTGGTGTTAAATCTCAGCTGCCACACTCCAGACCATTCTTCTAGTTTCTTGAGGTCAGCTTCCATCTTGCTCACTCCTGAGGTGTACACTCTGTTACATATCTTGGTGTCATCTGTGAACAGACACACATTCCCTTGCAGTCTGTCAGCAATGTCTGCTATAAAAACATTGAAGAGCAGAGGCACCAGTACTAAGCCATGGGGCACCCCGCTGGTCACCCTACCTTCTGTCGATTGCATTCCATTAACCTGTACCCTCTGTGTTCTGCCTTGTAACCAGTTTTGTACCCTACTGACTACTTCTAGACCAACCACTGTGTAGTCAGGTTTCTTTACCAGCCTTCTATGTGAAACCGAGTCAAAGGTCTTGCTAAAGTTTAGGTACACCACATCTACTGCCCCACCATTGTCCACTATTTTTGTAGCGTAGTCAAAAAACTCGAGCAGATTTGTCTGGCATAACCTACCTGCTGTGAAACCATGCTGTTTAGGGTCTTGTTGGCCACTAGTTTTGAGGAATGCTATGACCCTCTGTTTGAGTAGTGTCTCCATTAGTTTCCCTACTATTGACATGAGGCTCACCGGTCTGTAATTACTAGCATCAACTACCTGAGTTGTGAAGTGGAACCACTATTGCCTTTTTTCCAGTCTTTGGGTACCACACCACTCTTCAAGGATTTTGTGAATAGAAATGCCAGAGGGACTGCTAATTCTGCCCCCAGTTCCTTAAGGATTCTGGGGTGCATCTCGTCTGGTCCCCTGGCTTTGTCTGCTTTTAGTTTATTTAGCACCTCCTGTACTTTGGATTCTGTAAAGGGACTAGTGTCTTCCCCTGGTCCTAGGATGTTGTGTTTTCCAGGGCTGGGCCATCCCCTGGGTCCTCTTTGGTAAACACCAAGCAGAAGTATTTGTTGAGGATTTCAGCTTTCTCTGGGTCATGTTTGGTGCATTTCCCTTCTTCAGTAGCAGTCTTAAATATTCCCCTTTTGCCTTCCTACATTCTCTAATGTATATAAAAAATGATTTGTCTCCTCTCTTTGCCTTACTGGAGTCTTGTGCCAGTTAACAAATGTACGTTACAATGGCAGCTGGCTCCAATAAACCATTGCCGGTCACCTTTAACATGTTCACCCTGGAGTATGTTACTATGTTAAAGGAAATACTGATTTACTTAAGTCTCTCTTCATAACTTTGTCCTCCACACCCCTGATCATATTGTTGGTCCTGCATTGCACCCTCTTGACTGTTTCAATCTCTTTATTGTATTGAGGAGCTTAGATAAAAATAGAAGCTTCAAAGTGTGAGTATAATGGAATTGCAACTTACTATCTTGGCAATAAATTTTTTGGCTCTGCCTATTGGCTCATAGTGCTGGCACCCTGGGTTCAGGAAGGAGTCCAGCATGCTGGTGGGTCAGTGGGGTGGGGGGATGACAACATCCAACAGGACATTCACCTCCTTGGGGAAAGTCTTCAGATCTCTGCTGCATGGAACCACCTAGAGGCCCACAGGGGATGCAAGGCAGCGAGGATAGCAGTGGGAGCAGAGATGTTCAGTTCAGTGATAAGCATGCCCATGGCATACTGATGCTGCTTGTTCATGCTTCTGTCTCATCAGTGGGGAGCTATAGGTGGAAAACACCCCAGCTGACAGGATGGTGTGACCAGTGGCATACTCGGACTCCATATTGTCCACCCAGCCAGCATGCCAAGAGCCACTCACCTACTGGGTGTAGATACCTGAGGGATGTCCTTCCCCAAATCCCCAAATGCCTTTAATGGGGGTTGGGGGTGTAAGTTAGGAAGGGGAAAAGTGAGTCATTCCTCTTGGGTGCTGGACCAGGTGCCGGAGATAGGCAGTAGCTAAGTAAGTCGGTTGAGTGTGGGGATGAAAAACAGCAATTAAATGTAAAATCAGAAATATCTCTTTCAGGCCTAAAAAGGTTTAAATATGTCCTCCTTGTGCTGTCATGCTATTCCTTTTGTAACTGTCTCTTACCATTAGTCCCCTTTCCCTAACCAGTGGTGACAATTATTGCTATATTACAGTAATGTGATGGTGTCTGAAAAAGGAAGGAAAGGAGCTTGGATTTATATAGTGCCATTCATACATTCTGTGTCCTAAAGTGCGTACAGTCCACAACTAACCAGTAATGAAGGGGGGGGGGTTAAGTGCTGAGAATGAGAGAGGTTAATACAGTGAGGTGACGTGAACTGCTCATGATCACCCAGCAGGTGGTGACTAGATTCAAACCTGAATACTGCTTGTCTTTGCTGCTTAATCTGCTGCACTTATGTATGATGCCTCTGTCTGCTTTTAAATTGTTTAGCCTCACTGCTCTGTTGCATTTATTGTTTTGCTGTTATTGTACTGATTTCTCCTTGTTACATTGCATTTATTCTTCAACTTATTTTGTATCTTCAACTAGTTCACCCTTTACATTGTATATTTTTACTGTTTTTGTGCTATGTTTCATTACTATTTGTGCTGATTTCACCTTGCTACATTGCATTCAACCATAACTAGTTTACTCTTTACATTGTAGATGCTACTGTTTCTTTGTACAATGCTTTATGATTGTTTTTGTGACTTGTACTCTGCTGGGTTGTGCCTGAAAATAGGCATATTTATTGTCTAGTGCACCTACCCAGTCATCAAAAACCAAATAAATAAAATCTTCAGTTGTTGGATGGAGCATGGCTTGCTGAGGACCACCCACATGTTATCTGGTCCTTGAATCCTGTAGATTTTATTGGTGAGGGTTTATGAATCTGTTAAGGCTGTAGAACGTGTTCAAATGTAACACTAAACCATTTGACTGAAACTAACTGAAAGGGATGGAAATTATCGGAATGGCTAATAATTACATATGTAGTATCCTCTTGCAGTACTCAACAGTAGTTTTATAGGACCTATCAATTTGTATATTGTTTAGTTGGGTATGTGGTGGTGCAACTGAAAGGGCAAAAGGTTGGTATAAAAGAAAAGAAAAGAAAAGAAAAAAGAAAAGAAATGGACAATGCTATTAAGAAATGTCTGTGACATGAAACAGTTTGCATATTTTCGAAATCTTGGGCTCCTCTTTTTCACATGCTGAAGATATAGGGTACATGCTGCTACGATATTTGCAGTTAGCATCAGCTCCAACATCTTTTGAACTAAGTGTGTTTTTTTAAGAAACATTGTAAGATTAGATTTTCAAACTGTTACATGGGCGGGTGTGTTAGCATATATTGCAACAGAGCACCTATGTGCACATCATCAATTCCATACTGTCTAGTGTTTTCCCATTATCTGTCTTTTGTGTTCCTTCTTTCTGGAAATTTTGACTATTCATCTCAATTCTTCTTCAGAACATTTCAGTTTGAAATTGACTGAAAACTCTAAAGGAGTCTAAAGATGAGCAGTATTGTATTCTAACTCTTGTGGCATGGTGTGGTCCTATTGTTGACTGACTAGTGGTCCTTGTCTCTCAGGACAGATAAACCAAATATGTAGAAATAAGTCCAATACCAAGTAAAAAAAAAACTGAGAAGCATACATAGATGGTCGAGGATGGATAAAGACAATAATCTGTCTAGTCTGCCATGTGTTACCTATATAGGCGAACTTGATAATTTCCACACTCCCAGTGCTCCTTTTGACTTAACGCCTCTTTCCATCCCTTTATGTTTTGAACTCCCAGGAGTGTATTGCCATTGTAATAAACTTGATGGTTATGAGATGGCTTGGTGATTTGGCAGTAGAGGCGGAGAGTAGTGATGATGCATTCCCTCACATCTTGGTGGGGCTGAGCGCCTAGCATGCATTGTTAAACATCTTCTACGACCAATTCATCAACAGGGCTTGATGTTGACCTTTGAGGAGACCATTATCTAGGGCCCCTCTTGGCTGAGGTGTGGAGTTGCAGTCTGGCTATAGAGTAGGTGAGGATATTGACTAAAGTGTGTGATCCACTAGTCAGAGAGGTTTACCATTTTGATATGAGCTCTTCCTTAAATATTTTAGAATGAACGATCCCAACCTATGTTTACTTATTGCTACTTTTTTTGTCTAAACGGCCTGATGTGATATGTGGGAGGAAATCAACACAAGAGGAATGTTGGTCTTCTTTGTTTATTTGTTTTCAAGGGAACATAAACAATGCTTATTTTTTTATGTAATTGTAACATTTGGGTATGTGTGAAGTCTGTTAAATAATGCCAGTGTATTGCTGTATGTGTGTTTTTTAAATACTGTAGTCCAGTTTCGTCCTTATTTTGTATCCCTTGTTAACGTAGCCCTTTTCCCTGCCCACTATATATTTAATTTCATTAGCGGTTTCGAACCTAGTGACATTAGTTGAAAAGTAGCCCTGTACAGAAAGCTTCATCATAGGTTTCAGATGAATTGATGTTGCTGGGTTCTGGAACTCATAGAAATGAATATTGGATGGGAAAATAATCTGGGATTACAAGGCACCCCAAAAAAAAAAAAATAATGCTATTTCAAAACAAACACAAACAATATTTTGAGTTCACTAAACAGACTTATCAATGGCCAAATTAACAACTGTATATTGAAAAAAGTAAATGGGGTTAATATTCCTGTCACAACACTACCCTAGCCGTCCTCTGGCCATACATAGGTATCAGCTAAGTGAAGGCCACTGTGTAAGCTACCTGCTTCAGGCCTCTCCCCAGCCCCCTAAATCTATCCTGCACCACCCCTGCTAAGTCTCTTGTCATGTAATTAGTCCCCAAATTGATAATGTCATCCAAATCCCCTGCCCTGCCACCCTAGCAATCCTAAGGATATGTTCTCCATCTCTCCATGCCAATGTGCCAGGCAAGCACCTCACCTCCCCCTCACCTACTCTGTTCCCAAATCTACCCCCTCTCCAATGATTGAGCCCCCCCCACCAGAAATTGCTTCCTTTTTCACTGGGGTCTTCTGCTTCCTGCCTTAGGCCTCCCCAATGGAAGACTCTCACATCCTCCCTGGCCACTACCACGGGTGCGTCCTCTTGACAGTCACAGTCACAGTTTATGCAAACAATATTATCTGTGAACCACTTCATTTCTCAGTCATGAAAATTTCATTATTATAACTTATACCAATTTGTTAATTTTTGCTTCTGTACTATCTGTGTCCAGCAACTACACAGCAAATATACACAATCACATGGTCCTATGGCTTGGAACTGTTTGATGATTGGTGGGCAGGTTTGAATGCACTATAACTTACTGCATAGCAGACCTTTTTAGCAAATTGTTTTTCCACAATGAATGTATGAAATGTTCAACAAGCCTGAATGCTTATGCTGCTGAATAGTCTTAATGAAGTATATTAATTAAAGCATTTTGAAGATTTATAAATGTGTTAAGCTTTTCAAATGAATGCTGACCAGTTCGCTACAGTGGCTTTGCGACCAACTACAAGCAAGCAAACATTCAGCATTGACAAATGCATTTTTTAAGTTAAAAATAGCACTAGAAATGTGCTTGAGTTAAAACAGCCTACTCTGCATCAATTACAATATGCAATTTCGCACAGACAGCCCCATAATCACTGCTAGAGACTGTTTCTATTTTGCAGTGGGAATAGTCATCCACTGTCCCTAAGTGATTTTGCTCTAACAAGGAGAGCTAGAGAGAGGTGTTGTGATTTTTATGTTTGCTTGCATGCATGTGCAAGAAACATAGTGCCATCATCAGAGTTTTTGGAGGTGTGTCATCCCCTCTTCCAACTCAGTCAGTGTGTTGGCAGGTGCGGCCCCTATCCGCCAATGCATGCTGGAGCTGTCTATGACAAGCTCCAAAATGCAGTGGCATACAGTTGAAAGGGGGAGCTACGCTTCAGTGAGCAGCGATAAGATATTGCCTGCTCATGCGCAGCTCCCCTACACCCCACACACACACACACACACGCCGCGCCTGTGCTCCCCCCACGCACTGCGCTATGGCCGACAGGGGTGCCCAATCCCGTCGGCTGTGCTGTGCTCCGCCCCAAAGCCTTCCAAATGCCATGCTGGGTGCCCACCCAAGCGTGGTAACTCAATGGTATAGCCGATGGGGATGCCCAATCCCTGATGGCTTCACTGTCTCCAGTACAGGGTGCCGCGCTCGAAGCCCACCCAGCGTGGCAACAAATGCCATAGCCCGACGGGGTGCCCAATCCCGTCGGCTCCGCCCCCAGCCATCCTTCTGTCATGCTGGGAGCCCACCCCAGCGTGGCAAATGCCCGCCTTTTTTTTTAATACCTGTAAAGAAAAACGGTCCCACGCAGCTTCCTGCCCCTCCCCACAACCCGCACTCCACCCACTGCGCAGCCCTGCTCTCCACACCCCCTCACCCCATATTTACCTCCGGAGCTCGGCGCGACGATCTTCGGTGGACCGGGAACACGTCTGCACTCTTCAAAGCCGACCGCGAACTGAGGAAATGCCGGTAAGCTGTATAATGGGATAGATAGGGTTTTTCAACTTTGTTGCATATCTCAGGCATTTTTTGGAATTTTTGCACCAAATTTTCAACATGGGGTTTTTGGGACCCCTTCTCATGAATGCTGCCACTGTCATGGCGTTATTCAGGCCCGAAGGGTGATTTCATGATCACTGCGTGAAATCACCTTTTGGGATGGATTAATGAAACGACACTGCTGCCAGTGTTCATAAGGTGGCTCTCGAAGCCTATTTTGAAAATTTGGTGAAAAATCAAAAAACGACTGTTTTACGATCGTGCGTTGCGCAGTTCCTACGCACGCTCGTAAGTTTGTGAATTTTCAATATTTTCACTCCAGATTTGCAACATTGCCATTTTACCACACCTTCTTATGAGTAGTACAGCTGTCATTTTTTACATCTCACCCAAAACGTGTTTCTGCCCATGCAGCGCACAGTGGCGCAGTCGGTGTGCAAAATCAATGTATGGGACAAATTAAGAAAATCACAGTGACACTGTTCATGAGCAGAGGTCTTAAAATGGCTATGTTGAAAATTTGGTGAAAAATTCAAAAATGACTGTTTTACGGCTTATGTTGTACAGTTCCTTCTACGCGACGCAGAAGTTCGCGAATTTTCAATATTTCCACTCCAGATTTCCAACATTGCCATTTTACCACAATTCCTTATGAGAAGTACAGCTGTCATTTTTCACATCTTGTCCAAAATGTGTTTCCGCCCATGTAGCGCACAATGGTGCAGTCGCTGTGTGAAATCAATGTATGGGACACATTAAGAAAATCACAGTGACACTGTTCATGAGCAGAGGTCTTAAAATGGCTATGCTGAAAATCTGGTGAAAAAATTCCTAAAAATGACTGTTTTACGAGTGTGCGTTGCGCAGTTCCTATGCATGCTCATAAGTTTGCGAATTTAATATTTTCACTCCAGATTTTCAACATTGCCATTTTATTACACTTCCTTATGAACAGTACAGCTGCCATTTTCATATGCCACCCAAAATGTGTTTTCGCAGCATGTAGCGCACAATGGTGCTGTTGGTGTCTGAAGCAATGTTTGGGACAGATTAAGAAAATCACAGTTACACTGTTTATGAGCAGAGGTCTTAAAATGGCTATGTTGAAAATTTGGTGACAAAAGTCCATAATGACTGTACATTATGAGCATTGGCGCAGTTTCCACGCACTGTAAGTTCATGACTTTGCAATATTTTAAGTCCAGATTTTCACCAGTGGCATTTTTCCACACTTCCTTATTTATAGTACAGCTGTCATTTTTCACAACATGGCCAAAGTGTGTTTTCACACTTTCAGCGCAGAGATGCATGGTCGATGTGGGAAATCATTGTTTGGGACAGATAAAGAAAATCACAGTGACACTGTTCATGATCGGAGGCACCAAAATGCCTGAGTTGACAATCTGCTGTAAAAAATCTCAACCTAATTATATTACAGGTGTGCGTTGCACAGTTTCTATGTACGCTCGTGACTTCACCATTTTTTAAATATTTTTACTGCAGATTTGCAACATTGCCATTTTTTACACCTCCCCATGAACAGTACAGCTGTCATTTTTTACATCCTGTTCGGAATGTTTTTGCACCTGTGGTGCTAAATGCCGTAGTCGCTGTTCATAAGCAGCTTTCGGCTCAACAAACTGATATTCCCCTGTTCAGAGGTGGGGTCACAAAAAACCATGTTGAACATTTGGGTGAAAATACCAACGAATGCCTGAGGTATTAGGGTTTCCAACCATAACGCCCAACCCTGTAGAGAATGACAGGCATCAGGGGTATGACTTGGGATTCTTGCCTGTAATGCTCATACCATTCCACACCCTGCAGCCAGTGAGAGGCATCGAGGTATGCCTTGGGCTCTTTGGCCCCAAAGTTCACCCCATTCTCCTATATCGCACCCATTTCACCGTATTTCCTAATGGAATGGGGTGCGCATAAGGGCCAAAGA
Organism: Neoceratodus forsteri; assembly: GCA_016271365.2. Classification (NCBI taxonomy): domain Eukaryota; kingdom Metazoa; phylum Chordata; order Ceratodontiformes; family Ceratodontidae; genus Neoceratodus; species Neoceratodus forsteri. The sequence goes on along the minus strand of CM028130.1, from coordinate 956,097,401 downwards.
CCCCAAGGAACACCGTGACACTTGTCAGTGTCTGCAGGGTGGAGTGTGGTGAAATGGCGTGGCCGTTATGCCTGACGACCCAAAGGCACACCCCAATGCCTGTCACTCTCTGCAGGGTGGTGGTGGGGTTGGCTTCAGCTCAATACTTCACTGCCATTCCTATTACGCAGCTCTGTAACTTCTACACTACCACTGCCAATGCCAGCAAGCAAACATTCGGCATTGACAAATGCTTGTTTGTAGAGATTTCTTATCTTACTGTCAAGCAGATAGAGTCAAGGAGTTGTAATCAGCTTTCAGGTTCCCAGTTTAGTGCCAGAGTCAGTGCTCCAGATAATTACCTCCTTGCATCATTCACAGAAACAACAGTAGCCACTAGTAAAGTTGCCCAAAACACTTTTATTTGTACAAATTCAAAAAGGCAACTTACAGTTTGAGTTGTGCAGAATCACAGTGATGCTGGGGTGCTTACAAGGTGTGCCAACCAGTTTCATGCATGCACACTTCTTCGGGGAGGCCAGATGTGTGAAAGTGCATAACTTACATAGTGCACGGTGCTTAACGGGACAGTGGTCCTGGCTGCACTCTGAACACAGAGATCTAATTTCCGTGCAAATGGCAAGATGGAAGAATTAGATGCTTGAAGCTTCCTCTGCCCCTTCCCCACTCTTAGCTCTGTAACACTACAGCCATATGGATTTACTATGCTTTGCTTTTAATAGCAATATTCAGCTGTTTTAATATTTTTTATTGTTAATTTGCACTCTGTCACTTTAAGCATCTTGCACTATATAAGTTAAGCACTTTCATCTATCTGGCCTCCCTGAAGAAGCGCACATGCGCAAAACTGTTTGGGAAACCTTGTGAGCAGCCCAGAGTTATTGACGCTGCACAACTCAAATTGTAAGTTGCTTTTTTGAATTTCTATGAATAAATGTGTTTTGGGCAACTGCACTTGAGGCTCCTGCCAGGTTTGTTGTTTTTGTGAGTGTTATAGTACACTGAGCACACTATCAGTGGTGTAATCTTTGCTTCTTTCATCATTATTATATTAATCTCATGTAAAATGCCTTTTTGACACAGGCCACCCTGGCCTGTCACGCTCATCACTGTCATTGTGCACATTTTTTGTGCATTATTGTTAATATATGCCCCAATGTTAAATAGCATGAAAAACCAAAAGCAGGGTTCAGGGGCTGGACAAGGAAAAGTAAAGCAGCAATTCTGAAAGCTTAAGTGGAAGCCAGAGCCCAGGGTCATGGTACTGGTCATGGTAGCATTTTTCAGAAGTGGGGTAGCCTGAGCCCTGCTGCTACACAGAAATTGCTATTACCTATGATTTCAACTGCATTTGATTTATCATGTGAGTCCAACCCACCTCCACTGATGTGATTGATGATAAGATGAGTTTTATTTATTTATTTATTGATAACGTCAGAGATTACCTTTGAGCACAAGTGCTCATTTATAAAGTTTCCATGTCAAATACATAGTAACAAAAACATTATAAATACAATAAGCAGTTGCAGAGGAAATGTAGTAGAGACAGGGTCAACGCACTTAAGGCAGAAAAATTACATACAGTTTTGAAAAAAAAAACATACAAATAATTGTATAAAAAGTCACAGGTTATGTACAGAGAGAAACCGATTAAAACTGTGTAACAGTTACAATTCCGTTGGACTACAAAGGGAGGCAGTAAAGATCTCTTAAACTGATTAAACCTGGGGAGACTCAGCAGTGTATCAGACAATTTGTTTAACCAGTTTTCAACCTTGACAGCAAATGACAGCTTGCCCAGCTGAGTAAGCCGGAAAGAAGGTTTAAGCGTATCCCTGGCCACGTTCCTGGTGTTGTATTGGTTGGAGATGGTGCAGCAGCAATTTTAAAGCAAGGGGTGTTAGGCCTAAGAGCACCTTTTAGGCTAGCAAACAGATCTGGAGCTTTATTCTACTGGGTAAAGGTAGATAATGGGTGCTTAAAGGGTACAACTGTAAGTGTGGTTATCTGCTCCAAGCATGATGAGTTTTACTGGACCACCACTACTGTGCTGTCGCTGCTATCTTATAGATGCCCAGACAAGATCTGGTGATCTTTAAACACCATGTTGTATCCTACCAGCGAAGGTAAATATTTGTGGTGTGTTTTTTTTGGGGGGGGGAGGTGAAGCTGCTGTAGGTGGGAAAAGGCTTAGCACACATTGTGTCCTAACAGCAAAGCTAAGTATACAAGGGGATTTTGTTTTTACTTGGGGAGTGGGAGAGTGGAGTTATAGGTAAGAAAGGTTTACTTTAACTGTGCAGCCTGTATGTTAGCCTCTTAAATATGTTTGTTCTTCTGCCTCTTATTCATTTAGGTACAGATCACATTGGTGATGACAGATCCTATTGCTGTGTAATTCTGGCCAGGATCAGAAATGACGTGGTGCAAAGCCCAACGTCTTGGAGAAGGCTAACAGCAACACTGCAGCATACTGAAACAGAACCAAACACAAACATCCTGGATCAGAAGTGATGTGGTACATAGTGCAATGTCATGGAGAAGGCAAACAGTAACACTGCAGCATACTGAAACAGAACCAAATACAGACATCCCAGATCAGAACTGATGTGGTACACAGCGCAACATAGTGGAGAAGGCAAACAGTAACACTGCAGTATACCGAAACAGAACCAAACACAAATATCCTGGATCAGAACTGATGTGGTACATAGCCCAACATCATGAAGAAGGTATACAGTAACACTGTAGCATACCGAAACAGAACCAAACACAAACATCCCGGATCAGAACTGATGTGGTACATAGCCACAATGTCATGGAGAAGGCAAACGGTAACACTGCTACATAATGAAACAGAACCAAATACAAACAGCACACTGCAAGTAACATACAAACACAGAATTTGCTGGCAGAAAAGGACCACTTGGCCCTCCTTTTCTGCTCATTTTTCCCTGCCTGTAGTATCACCACAGATTCTACTTGATCTTCTGCCCATTCACTCACCCCCCCTTCCCGTTCCCTTCCCTAAAATTCCCTTATGTCTGTACTATGCATTCTTGAACCCCACCACTTTTTTCATTCTCGCCGACTCTGCTGGAAGATAGTCCTAGGATCCTCTACTCTTTCTATGAAATAGTACTTTCTCACATATCTCCTAAATCTAACCCCCTCCAGCTTCTTATCGTGTCCCCTTGTCCTCAAGCACCGTTTTTTCTGAAAAATACTTCCCTTCTGTACCTTATTTACCCTGCTGAGGTATTTAAAGGTCTCTATCATATCTTCCCCTCCTCTTTTCCAGGGTGCACATATTTAGGTCCTTAAATCTCTCCTCAAAGGGCTTCTAATGCAGACCCTTCACCATTTTAGTTGCCTTCCTCTGAACAGTCTCCATACTGTTTATATCCTTCCAGAGATGTGATCTCCGGAACTGAACACAGTACTCTAGCTGGCATCTTACTAGTGATCTATAGAAGTCTATACCACCTCCCTCTTTCTGCTGGTGATACCCCTACCCAAGCACCCCAATATCCCACTAGCCCTCCCAACTGCCTTGTCGTACTGCCTGCCCACCTTTAGGTCATCCGATATGATCACTCCAAGGTCTCTTTCCTGCTTGGTGATCATCAGTACCACTCCTCCCATTTTGTACTGTGCCCCTGGGTTTCTGTGCCCCAGGTGCATTACTTTGCACTTTTTCATGGTGAAACCCAGCTGCCATACCCTTGACCACTCCTCGAGTTTTCTCAGGTCTCTGCTCATCTTTTGCACACACACCCCCAGAGTGCCAATGCTAGGCCTTCCCTTCTAGTGCCTCTACAATGTCACTTATAAAGGCATTAAAGAGGACCGGTCCCAGCACTGATCCTGGGCACCCCACTGGTCACCCTCCCTTTCTCTAAGTGAACTCCATTTACCACCACCCTCTGTCACCTATCTCCTTACCAATTTCATACCCAGCATGCTTACTAGCCTCCTATGTGAAACAGTGTTGAAAGCCTTACTGGAATGAACGTAGGCCACAACCACTACTCTACCTTAATCTAATTCCTTAGTCACTTGGTCAATGAAATCCCCCCCTTGAATCCATGCTGCCTCAGGTCTTGAAACCCACTGGATTCAAGATATTCCACAATCCTTTCCTTCAGCAGTGACTCCATTAACTTTCCCACCACCAAAGTAAGGCTGACTGGCCTATAATTGCCAACCTTTTCCCTGCTACCACTTTTGTGAAGTAGGACTACATCTGCCCTCCTCCAGTCCTTCAGAACCACTCCTGTTTCCAATGAGTTGTTAAATAGGACTGTCAGAAGTGCAGCCAGTACCTCCTTGAGCTCCCTCAATACCCTTGGATGCATCCCATCTGGTCACATTGCTTTGTCCACTTTCAGATTAGTGAGTTCCTAAGGAAATTCTCCTATAAAAATTAACTAGTGTCCACTTCCCTCCCTACAATGCTCCTGTTACTTTTCTGTAGCCCCTCCCCTTCTCCTTCCTCTGTGAACACTGCAAAAAAGTATCTGTTCAGGATGTCAGCCTTTTCCTGGTCCCCCTCTGCACAGTCCTCCCACTTCCCTTTTTAATCTTACGATCACACCCCCGGTTTTCCTCTTTTCACTTACATTTATGTATGTATGTATGTATATATGTATGTATTTATTTATTTAATTTTGATAACCGGGTAAGCCTGCTGAGCCCTGAAGGTCCCTTTTTCAGGGGCAACCCAGAGTTAGTTACACAGTAGAGCATTTCATATACAGTGGAGCCCACTTATAAGAACATCGGATATAAGAACATCCCGTTTATAAGAATATTGTTTGGATGTCCTGATCTTTGTCCATTATTTTTAGTGGCAGCAAACCCTGTTTATAAGAACAATCAGCCCATTTATAAGAAAAATTTTTCCTCCAGAGATAGAAACATAGAAACATAGAATTTGACGGCAGATAAGGACCACTTGGCCCACCCAGTCTGCCCATTTCCCTACCTACTGGATAAGCTGCAGATCCTAGTTAACCAGCAGCCTACTTCTTCCTACCCCCAACCCCTAGAATTGCCTTATGACTGTCCCATGCATGCTTGAATTCCACCACTGTTTTTGACTCCACAACCTCCTCGGAGGCCGTTCCATGCATCCACAATCCTCTCTGTGAAACAATACTTCCTTAAATTACCTCTGAGCCGCCCCCTCTATCTTCAAATTGTGCCCTCTTGTTCTTGTCACCTCTTTTTTGAAAGATGCTACCCTCTTGGACTTTGTTGATTCCTTGAGGTACTTGAACGTTTCTTATCATGTCCCCCCTCCTTCCTTCCTCGAGGCTATACATATTAAGCTCCTTAAGTCTCTCTTCATATGTCTTCAGTGCAGACCCTGCACCATTTTAGTTGCCCTCCTCTGGACAGCTTCCATCCTGTCTATGTCTTTTGAGATTGGGTCTCGGAACTGCACATACTCCAGATGGGGTCTCACCAGCTGTCTGTACAGAGGGATAATAACTTCCTGTTTTTTACTGGTGATGCCTCTCCCTATGCATCCCAGTATCCCCCCAGCCCTCCTTGCTGCCCTCTCACATTGCTTGCCCACCTTTAGGTCATCTGATATGACTACCCCCAGGTCCCTTTCCATTTTTGTTGTTGTTAGTATCTCACCCCCCATTGTGTATTCTTCCCCTGGGTTTTTGTTTCCCGGGTGCATTACCTTGCACTTCTTAGCTTTGAATCTAAGCTGCCATACATTTGACCATTCCTCTAACCTTGCCAAGTCCCTTCTCATCCTTTCCACCCCACCCTGTGCATCAACTCTGTTGCAGATCTTTGTGTCATCTGCAAAAAGACATACTTTTCCTTCCAGTCCTTCTGCAATGTCGCTTATAAAGACATTGAAGATAGTGGTAGATGGTCATTATCACCTCTGAGTGTGCTTAACCTGGGCTGAATCACCACCTAGTCTCTTCATTAACAGTCATTTAACTAGTAAATGGATGTGTGAAAGATGCCCCATGAAGAAGATAGCACATTTCACAGTTAAGTGAGACAGTGAATGCATTTTAGAACATTACACTAATTGTTTGAGCAAGAACATTTTGAAAAAGCTATGTTCTACTATTTTAATAATGAGTTATCCAAAAACTAGTTTGAACCAAGTTTAATCATGTTAAGCATGGATTTTACATGGATTTTCATTGTTTTCAATGAAGCCCCCTTAACATCCCGGTTATAAGAACATTTTTGCTTGCCATTTATGGTGTGCTTATAACAGGGCTCCACTGTACAGAGAAAGTACATAGCAAGTAGGAGCATTTGACCATTACAGGTTACAATCTGGTCATCACAGTGCGGAGGTCAGGTCTTTAGTACATGGTATTGTTTAAGCATGCATACATTAGGAATAAGAGTAATTAGTGTGGGGAGAGGTCTTAGCAGACAGACGGAACAGTGTACAGTATACTTGACTCCGCTTGGCAGAGGACTAGACTGGCCTGGGCCAGCATAAGGTTGTGAGCTAGTCTCTCTTGCTCAGTGTTCTTGCACATGTACAAGTGCTATTCCTTAAGTGGTGTGCCCGCAGCCCGGATTGGAAGATTCCCAAGGAGGTCACGTCCTGCAATTTTTGTGGGAGCTTATTCCACAGCACCGGAGCTGCATAGGTGAAGGATTTGTCACCCGCTGTAGTGCGTACCCTAGGTATTTCAAGGAGATTTCTCCCAGTGGTTCAGAGCTGTCTGTCCATTCTCTTGGGGACCAGCAGCCCAGTCAGACTGTCTGGGGAGCTGTTGAGTAGCTTAAATACATTACATAATAATGGGTACAGCAGTCGATTTGTAAAAGGTGGCCACTTCAGGGAGGCCAGTGCCTCGCAGTGGTGTCTCCTTTTGTGAGATGATGTGGTGAAGCAGGCCACCTTGTTGTATAATACCTGCATTCTAGTGAGTTCCTGCTTTCCCAGGCCCTGCATGACAAAGGCGGCATAGGTCAAGGTTGGTAGCAGGATGCTGTTGGCTATTGTGATCCTGAACTCGGGGACTAGCTCAGCGTTCAGGCGGTAGAGCAGGCCAAGTTTGTGGTGCAGGGTTTTGGTTACCTGGTCAACATGAAGCTTCAGAGTAAGGCCTTGGTCCAATTTCAGACCCATGTATTTTAGGGATTTCACTACCTCAATAGTGGCACCCATAAAGGAGACAATTGAGAGTAGAGAGTTTTGGTCCTACCCAAGTGTTCTGGGGCAAAAGACCATGGCCTTTGTTTTTGTGGTGTTGAGGATTAACCTACCTAAAAAAAGTCTTGTCCCCCTTCAACAGCACCTGGGCTATTCTCTCTTCAGTTTGCACCTTCACGCCCTTACTGCTCTCCCTTCTTCTTTCTGTTTCCCCTGATACACTTACCTATCCTCCCCACTCTGCATCTCCTTTTACCTTCTGAATGCTACCCTTTTAGCCTTTACTCTTTTCACTTCCTCTTCTGAGAACCATAGCAGTCTCTTTTCCTCTTGCTTTTGCTCATTTACTTGATACAGACATTTGTTGCCTTCGCTATTGCCCTTTTTAGCTTTGCCCACTGTGCCTCCACCCACCCAGGTCATCTCCTCCTCCAGGTCCTCCCTGAGGTATTTGCTCATCTTTTTAAAATCTGCCCTCCTGATGTCCAAGACCCTCGCCCTTATGTGGTTCAGTTCCTCAGCCGTTCTTATATTGAGCCACATTATGCAGTGATCACTGTTCCCCAGGTGGCCTTACCTTGACATCTGCAACACTGTCCCTGTTAGGGAGTACCAGGTCCAGTATTGCCCTATCACAAGTGGGTTCACTGATTAGTTGTCTGAGGAATGCCCGCTGCAGGGATTCCAGGATGTTCCTGCCTCTAGCTGAAGCTGCAGCTTGGAGGTTCCAACCATACATTCAGCAGATTGAAGTTACCCACCAAGGGAACAGAGAGAGAGAGAGAGAGAGAGAGAGATAGAAGTCAAGAATCCAAGTGAGAGAACTTAAGAATGAGAGCAACAGATATCAAGTGGTGGTAAACTGCAACCACTTGCCCTGCTCTGTGCCAGAAATACAAAAAGTGTAGAATTTGGTCCATGGAAGAAGGCCAAACTGACCCATCTGTCTGTCCAGTGGCAGTCTGTCCCTTTTTTTTATTAATTTTACTATTTTTAGCTGGGAAAGGCACACTGAGCTGAAGCTAGTTTCAGGTCTCCCCAGGGATCACAGGGTGGTTAAGTGACCTGCACTGCTCAGGGTCACACAGTATGCAAGTTATTACCATACTACATCATTTTACTTCCAGGCCAGCACCTTGCTGGTGCCACTGCCCTGCCCACTCTTGTTCTCTTCTTCTAAACCCCCCTCCCCACCCCCGGCTGCCTGTAGTGGCTCATCCTTGCATACAGCACCACAGGTAGAAAACCTGGACTTTGGAGGAAAATTGCATCCCCCCCCCCAGGCTCTTGCACAACCAACATGGCTTGTCAGTGGCCACTCACTACACAGTGGTCCTGGATAACAGATGGATAACCTCTAGGGCTGTGAGAAGGTCAGTAACAGAGCTGGATGGTGGTGCGCGGAGCTGCCAGATGACACCAAAGGGAGAAAAGAATCTATAGAAAAAAACACTCCTTTACGCTGCTGAATGTATAACACAAATTTTTAACATAAAGTACCCTATTTTACTGATTTCTAAACTCTAGCCTGGCACTTGCCACTTAATAGAAAAGTGCACAGAAAGCATCTGAGTTCTTTCAGTGTGCACTTGTGACTGACTGATTGCTTGCAGAGCAGAAATAGGCCTAGTAGTACTTTTTTTTTTTTTTCACTTTTAGGAAGGAAAAAAAAACTCCTGAGAAACAATGAAAATTATCACGCAAAAGTGTGAAATAATCACCCTCTGTAGCTTGGGATTTAGAAAAGGAACAAAAACTGTCAAGAGTTCTGCAGCTCAGACGTCTGTCTCTCCTGCCTGTAGCTTCTGCTGAGTGCTGCGTTACATGGGTTGCCTTCAGTGAGCTTCCAAGGTGTCCTCTGATTCAACAAAGAGTCTCAGGAGATCTTGAAGTCTCACACACTGTTCCAGCAGCTGAATAACGAACTAGAAAGGAATGTGTTTTTTCTTAGACAGAACAACCACTAGCATACCTCTCAACCTTTCTTCACCAAAATGTGTGACACGATGTGTGACAAATGAGCAAAATGTGTGACATATCGTCTAACATGGTGCTGGAAGCTCAGAACTCTATAGCTATCAGTGCACTAATGTTCATAATGTTTTTGTATAACTGAGCATAATAGATTATTATGAATTTCTGCTTTAAAGTCTTAGTGGGGAATGTGGAATATCACCTTCCTCATGATGGACAAAGGGTTTTTGAGAGCTAAAATGAGTGACGTACCTCATAATGTGTGACACTTGAGAGGTATGACCACTAGTATCAGTTTCAGTTTGGTTTTATTGTTGATCAGTTAGACAAACCATTACATTACAAAAGTACATTAAAAATAGGCTGCAATAATCCACATATGATACAATACATACAGAAATATTTGCCCACAGACATATGCTAATCATCATTCATGGATCTAATAAATGAAAATGAATATTTCACGATGGTCTTTAGAAAAATCCTGTCCCTCCCCTGCTGATCTGATGACTGGACTTCAGCTGGACTTTGACAATGTTCAGCTCTGGTTCTGCTCTAATCAGCTGGCTCTTAACACCAAAGAAATGGCCTCCAGGACCTTTGGCACAAGGCAAAAATGCTCTAGGATTGCTGGTCTCCCCTTCCTCCACACAATGGATGGGTCCACCATCAAAGATGCATTATCCTTCAAGTACCTTGGGGTCTGGCTTGACAGTCACCTCAATTCTTCTGAACACATTGATGCCATTCGCAAAAAAGTGCACCCCAAATTAGGAGCACTGTATCATGACTGTGGCTGCATCCCTCTGCTGGCCAACAGAGCCATTGTTCAGAAGATGATATTCCCTATAGTTGACTATGGTGACAAAGCCTACAGCGCTGTTCATAAATCCACCCTCGCCAAACTGGACTCCCTCTTCCACTCCTTCTGTTGTTTTGCACTTGACTGCCCCCCCCCATACCCACCATTGTGCTCTCTATACCTCCTTTTTCTTTTCCTTTTCCTCCCTTGAAGCAAGACACCTAGCTCACTGCTCCTCTATTTTAGACAATTATTGACTTGGCTCTCTCCCTTCTTGTCTCACCACTGTCCTTTACCAGGCCTCTTTCTTCTTCCTACACCCTTCGTAGCTCCAACTCTCACTCCCTTGCTGTCCCCCTCAGGACTTCATCAGCTGGCCAGGTTGCTTTCTCCTACTGCTTCCCTAATCTCTGGAACTGTCTCCCCTTAGCCATCCATTCTGCCTCCTCCCTTCATTCTCTATCCTCCCTTCTGCGCAACTTCACCTCTCCCACCTGTACCAGTAACTGACCCCCCCCCACATTATCTCCCTTTTTCCTCTACCCACCCATTCCTATCTCCACTCTTCTCCTCCATACTTCCCTAAACTATCTCCCCCCACACTTCCCATCTGCTTTTTCACACACTCTACTCCTCTCCCATCCCCCTTCTGATTCTCTCCTCTACGCCTTCCTGCCTATCTACTCAATCCCTGTCTCTCTGTTTAAGCTGCCTCCCTCTCTACTCCATACTTAATCCTTTTTTCTCATTTTAAGCTGCCTCCCTCCTTCTCACCCATTGTTACCTCTCCCTATTCTCATTGGCTATCTCCCTCCTTTCAACATTGCTGCCTCTCCCAATTCTCTTACTCTGGCTTCCTCCCTACCTAGTATAATAGCACTATTCACTCTTTACTAAGCAACCTAAGTTGTAATTCAGTATTGACAAAGTTCAGTAAGTTGCTAAGTTATCTACTGTATAAATTCAGCATTGACCATGCTCTTCTACCTGTACTCTATGTTCTAAATTGTCCATGTATAACTTATTCATTTGTTTCATTTGTTTTGTATGCTTATGAGTTCCCGTGTTCCCCCTTCCCCCAGGACGCATCTGGAAATTAGCTGTTCACAGCTCAGCATGCTGTTCCTGGTGAAACATTTTAAATAAATTAATTAATTAATAATCCTATTATGGGGTTAGATAACCAATAACTCCAAATCCCAATTTTATTCTCAGCATCTTCAGAGGTACTCTGTTTGAGCTTCAGAAATTATCATTACAATTATTATTACAAAAGAGCATAACAGATTGGTCTAAAATGGCTAGATCTCACCGCCGGCTACTAGGGGTCCAGCCAAAGATTAGCACCCCAACAAACAGCTTGGTGTATTAGTCAACAAGCACCCGCTCAATGGACCAGAAAGGCAGGGCCAAATCCCAGGCAGCAGGCCACATGGCTGAAAAACAAGACTACTGCATCAATTACTCTGATCCAGTTGGAGTCAGAAGATCACTACCAGTGGAACCAGTATAAGCCAACCTGTGCTGTCAATCAAAATTCACCACTATACGGAGGTTTGTAATGAGCACCCTGGGACATATACCATTCTGTGCTCCCCTAAATACCCTTCAAGCAGCTATTCCAGACTGGAATGCATCCTGGGATCTAATATAGGATCCTGGAACTAGGTCTGCACTTTCATGTCAAGTCATTTCATCCCATGTTTAACCCATAATTCAGCACATAAGCCTAGACCATGATTTGAAATCACTATCCCAATGCAGGACTGTGAGAGTCCACTTTTTGAAGATGTTATTAGTCCATGCCACCCTTAGTATCCTAAGAACATTCTGAGGAACACTTAAAGCTGCAACATGCAGCTCGCTATAAAGGCTTTTCGCCAATCAGACTCAAAATATATCACTTCAATCATAATCCTTTTTTTTCCCAATAAACATTTTATTGCTAGTTTCAAAGAAAAATAGTACATTAACATAACATATAGTGTGACTTAAAACTTATTATAAAAGTAAGAAAGGATACAGTTTACAGCTTAAACAATTGGTAACAGATTAGAAGGACAACATAGTTATAGCTATTAATGTTATAAAGTGTGCATTAGACTGGAAATATACACACACTATCATAATACCTCTGTAAGAGTATATTCTAGTATTGTGCTGTTGCATGAATCCTAAAAAGGGCCCTCAGGTAAGAATAAACAGACTTATCTATTCTAATTACAGATCTTATCCTTTCATTTTTTGCTAACAGTCCCAGAGAATTCAACCATTCTTTAACAGATGAGTAATTATTGTCTTTCCAGTGATGCAAAATCAGCCTTTTGAATGATAGAGATGCTGAAAGGATCCATAGTTTAGAGTGAGTTTGCATCCCTGGAACTACAGTAGAGTCTCCTAAAATAAAGAGAAGTAGAGAAAAGGGAATCTTGACCTTAAGTACTGCTTGACAAAATGAGTGAATTATCTTCCAGGAACTTTAGTCTGTGTTTGACGCACCACATCTCCAACATCTATCTTCTAAAGTTAATCCCATTTTGAAGAGTTGGGAGGGACAGTAGTAAAAGTAATGCAAAATTTTTAATTGAATTAATCTTCCTCGTACTTCTCTACAACATTTATATGCATTCTCCCAAGTTTTTGACCAGGCAAACTGTGATATTTTTGTATTAAAACCTAACTCCCATTTAGTCTTAACTGAGTTTGTTAGGTATTCATCATCTTATATAAGTTTATAAATGAGACTGGCTCCTTTATGAAGGTGTGCCACCTTGAAAAACAACTCCCACTCTGGAGAAATAGGAAGAGATAAGTCTGTCCTTAATAATTTTTTAGAGAGCGATTCCCTGATTTGTAGATACAGCCAAAACTGGAATTTATGCATAGAAAAAAAGGGCGGTAGTTGATACTGGTTATTTAATAAGTCTCCAACTGTTCTTATCCCTTTCTTTCCCCAACCTATATCCTTAATTTTTTTACCAGTAAAGGTACATTCTGGGTTATTCCATATGGACATAAATTGCAAAGGCATAGAGTCAGCTTGCTTAAGTAAAGTACTGTATATTTCTTACAGGCTGGAATTGTAACATGAAGAGCGGGGTGGTTATTAAATCTAGTGGGAATAGGTAGAAACATAGAAACATAGAATCTGATGGCAGATAAGGACCGCTTGGTCCATCTAGTCTGCCCATTTCCCTACCTAACGGATAAGCTGCAGATTCTAGTTAACCAACAGCTTACTTCCTCCTACCCCCCACTAGAATTGCCTTATATCTGTCCCATGCATTCTTGAATTCCCTCACTATTTTTGACTCTACAACCTCCTCAGGAAGGCTGTTCCATGCATCTACAACCCTCTCTGTGAAGAAATACTTCCTCACATTACCTCTGAGCCATCCCCCCTCTGTCTTCAAATTGTGCCCCCTTGTTCTTGCACATCTCTTTTTCTGAAAGATGCTACCCTCTTGGACTTTGTTGATTCCCTTGAGGTATTTGGAAGTTTCTATCATGTCCCCCTTCTCCCTCCTTTCCTCGAGGCTATTCAGCTTAAGCTCCTTTAGTCTTTCTTCATATGCCTTCTGGTGCAGACCCTGTACCATTTTGGTTGTCCTCCTCTGGACAGCCTCCACCCTGTCTATGTCTTTGTAGAGATGGTGTCTCCAGAACTATACACAGTACTCCAGATGTGGTCTTACCAACTGTCTGTACAGAGGGCCAACAACATCCTGTTTTTTTACCAGTGATGCCTCTCCCTATGCATCCCTGTATCCCCCCCCAGCCCTCCTTACTGCCTTCTCACATTGCCTGCCCACCTTTAGGTCACAGAAGGTCAGGGAGTTTGAGAGAGCAAGCTAGTTCACTTTCTACTTTTGCCTACAGCAGGTAATGAATCTTATCCGAGGATAAAAACCAGGCAGCATCTTGTCTGAGTTTGAAGGCCCAAAAGTAGCCCTGCCGCCAGAGAAGAGTAAAACTACCATGTTTTAAAGGAGCTCTTACTTTTTTAATGGACAGACATAGTGGTTTTTTTTTTGTCCCATAAAAAATTAGATATTAACTTTTCAAGTTTACCAAACCATGCACTCTTTATGTACACTGACAAATTTTTTAGAACATAATAAATTCTAGGAGCTATAATCATTTTGATGGAAATAATCTTACCCGAAAATGATAACTGCAAACTAGACCACTTTTTCTAACTCATAAGTCACTTCTTTCATAATCTGAGATCAACTGAAATTAGATATTTTTTAAAGGATTCAAAAACCTTAATACCCAAGTAAGTAATTCCCTCTGGTGCCCAGGAAATGTTGAAATATTTTTGTAACTTGCTTTCCTCGAGGGGAGACTTTGAAAGCACCAGGTATTCAGACTTAGGCCAGTTAATAAAAATACCTGATATCAGTCCAAACTCCTGCAGTAGGTGATTTAGGTTTTGTAGGGAGAAATGAGGTTGCATCAAAGTTAACAAAAATGTAATCAGCAAAAGTACATACCTTGTTTGAAAATTTTCCCACCCACACCCCATGTATCCAAGTGGATTGCATTATTCTTCTTATCATAGGCTTTATGGTCAATACAAATAGCAAAAGGGATAAAGGGTACCCTTGTCTAATCCCCCAATGTAATAAGAATGAATTTGAGATTATTCCATTAGTTATAACTGAAAATCTGGGTCTGTTACAGATTGCTGAAATCCAATTTTTAAGTACGGGACCAAAATTGAATGTTTCCAGTACTGAGTTCAAAAAAACCCATTCTAAAGAGTCAAATTCCTTACCAATATCAAGAGAGATCACCATCATGGGTGTTTTAAGGAAATTCTTAGATTGTGCAGCCCATACTACTGAAAACAATATATATAAGTTATCACACACTTGTCTCCCCTGCATGAAACCCACTTGTTCTTTACCTATAATATTCTGTAATATGGGCATTATCCTATTAACAAGTATCTTAGTCAAAACTTTATAATCAAAGTTTAACAGGGAGATCGGCCTATAGTTAGCACAATCGAAGCTATCCTTGCCTTTCTTAGCCAAGAGGAAAATTAAGGCCTTATTCATGGATTCAGGCAAGCCTCCAGAATTTAAAGCTTCACTGAATGTGGCCAAAAGATATTCCTCCAATAACAGGGTTTAAATGTTTATAAAACTCACCAGGCAGGCCATCTAGACCAGCCATTTTCCCATTGAGAGCCTTATTTCTAACTTCTACAACTTCATTTAAAGAGATAGGCCTATCTATCATTTGCTTTTGAGCATCTGGAAAGTTTGGGCTATTCAGTCCGTTTTAAGAAATCTCTAATGAGATCAGACCCCTGGCACCCTTGTGACTTACACAGTTTCATATAGAAGTCTTTGAAGCATGTATTGATAATTTTAGCATTATAAGAAACAGACCCCCTGCCATCTCTGATTCCCTTGATAGTGTTCTGATTTTGCTGTTTTTTTAAGACAGTATGCCAGAAGCTTGCCCACTTTTTCACCTGCTTCCCAATATTTCTGCTTCAGTCAAAAAAGTGCATACTCAGTTTTGTTTGAATGTGATTTGTTTATATCATATTTCAATCTAATAATTTCATAAAGCAGGTTATGTTTTGTAGAAGGATATATATATATATTTTTTAAATCTGATAATAATGTGCTTAGGTGTGTCTCCTTATCTGATAGCTCTTTTTGTTTTCCCCTCTTTTTCCTAGAAGCAAAACTGATAATTCTTCCCCTAATGTATGCCTTGAAGGCCTCCCAAACAGTTTTTGCTGAAACCTCACCATTATTATTAATTTCAAAGTATGTTTTAGCCTCATCAGATGTCCAGATTAATAAATTAGGATCCTGTAGTAAAGAAGTGTTAAATTTCCATCTATGGCTTTTTTCTGAAACTTTTCAAGAAGGATAGATGCTTTAAGTAAGCTATGGTCTGAAATTAAAATATTTTCATAGTGTATACTACAAACCATGTTACATAATCCCAGTGGGAGGAAGAAGTAGTCCAATCTACTAAATACAGCATGTCTTGCAGATAGAAAGGAGTAGTCCCTTCCCTAAGGATTTGCCGATCTCCAAGCATCTAACAGGCCTAGACCCCTCAGAACAGCATGTAGCATTTGTCTACATTTAGTTGGGGAGAGTTTAAACTTTGCATCTGATCTGTCAAGTACAGGATCAGTAACTTTGTTAAAATCTCCCCAAAAAATATTCATAAACTCCCAGTGAACCCAATAGCAGGCTAAATGATTAGAAAAATCCATCTTGTTTTGAATTAGGCGCATTGACTGTACAAAGGGCAATGTTTCTCCCATATAGGGAACCTGTCAGGATTTGATATCTACCCTTTGTGTCTGACAAATGATCATGTTTAATTAAGCCAACCCCTTTTTTTATTAGAATAGCCCCCCCTTTTTAGAGGAAAAACAGCTGTGTTCTACATTATCTACCCATCCTCTAGCCAGTTTATCTGCCTCCATAAGGAGTACATGTGTCTCCTGAAGCAAAGCAATATCAGCTTTATGCTTTTTTAGGAGATTAATTATTCTGGATCTCTTGCCTGGGGGTCCCAGACCCTGGACATTCCAAGAAATTATATTAATAGCACCCACTGTATATATAAGTTGTAGGTAGTCACCAACTAAGTAGCTACTTTACTAATTCACTTAACTAAATACTAACATTGACCTCTGTTAAAGGTCTCTAGTACTAACAGAATTAATAAAAATATCAAAAATGACTGACTAGCACAGGTCTTAATATAGCAGTAATCAAATATATAACAACTATGCCTATCAACAAAAAACAATTTTTACAGTAGTAAGGATTAATAACCAGTGTCAACCATCTATGAAGAAGCATAAAGAACCCGCAGAGAAAAATTAAATTCTCAATACAGAGCAACACACCCCTGAGACAGCTCGAGTTAAGATACTCACCATAAATTATACAGAACCTTAAAATAATTAAGCAATATTTAAAAAATTTATTCAACTAGTGTGAAGAAATATGAATTCTGTCTGAATTAACCGAGATAGAGATCATAGAAATGTTTTGTCGTTACAATAACTATTCACATATGTTTTGTTAGGCTCTCCTAAGCGCAAGCTTAAATGTGGAAATCCTGCAATTAAGTAAATGAATGACTTGGATAATGTACCCTACCCCCACCCCACCAGAGATGGAGCAATCCAAGAAGATCCAAGGCATTGAGCATGACTATATTAATCCCAATGTGGGGAGCAGATATAAAGTAATAGATAGTGCCTGAAAAGAGTCCAGCTACAGGACAGACCAGTAACCCACTCCACCACTACTTACCTTTACCAGGTCTCCAACTGTTAAGAATGGAACTACAAGGATGGTAGCTGGTGAGGGGGATTGTCAAGCATGTGCCACCTTGCCTCAGCACCCTGCACATTCTCTGATCAATCCTAAAACAGCAGCCTATGAAAAATCTAAGCCCACTCAAATACTAATATCCAAGACTGCTGTTAGATTGCCAGTCAGCTATTCAGAGCGCACACAAAAATTGCCAAAATCCTTAAGCTGGGCCACAAAACTGAATCATAAAGCTCAGCCCTTTTTCAAAAACAAAGTCAGCAAAGCATTTACCATGGCTGCGAAAACACCTGTTGACACTGGAATGCTCAATGAAGAGGCTAACCTACAAATACGGAGCCCCAGGAAAAAATCTGTCTCGAGTGTACCTGATTGTTTAAATGGTCCTGTCAGCCCCGTTGCTGGTATGTTCATTGCTCCTCCATCTCCTGCATCTCATTTATTTTTTTTTCTATTTAAATGTTTTATTTATTTTTATCACATGAACATGACAAACAAGTAAAGTACAATCCTGCATCTCATTTAATGAGCAATCCCTGCTTGCCACACGAAGTTGACTCCTCTGCTCATGGCATACTTTCAACTTTGAATTTGAACATCAGCTTGCAGGGAAGGCATATGATTGGTTGCCGGCTTCAACAGGAAGTTAAACCTCACCCTTAGACTGCCTCCTTTCTCCGTGTTTCTTCCAATGTACCTTTAAGCTATGTTATTTACTCTGATTTCTTTTTGCTGTTTTCTTGTTTTTTTTTACTGCCCTTCTCTCTTTTTCATACCATTGAATTACAGATTCTGGAGTGGTCGCATTGTGGAAACTGCATGCTGCAACTCGTCTGGCATTTCTGAAATGTCATAGAAGGCTGTTTTTTGAATTCTCTCCAGTATTAAATACAGTAAGGTACCAGTTTAATAACACTGCCTTAACCCTGTTAAATTTCTGGCTGTTATTGAATAAATAGCATACCGTGATGTCTATAGGGATTACAATATTTAAATAACCATTTTGAGGGCTTTGTTTTTTGTTGTGCTCACATATTCTTAAAGTACACAATGTAATCGTACAAACGTTCTCTCTGCTTATGACTACTCACATACAAAGATACCAGTGTTAGGAATCCTGTAGGTGCACATGGATTCCCTATAGTTTTCTAGCTAAATTGGTTGCTTTGATCCTGTGGGGACAGGAGGAGATCAAATGGCAGTCATGGGCGATTTTATTAGTTATGAATTATTCAGTTATGGGAGTGTCCGACCATGGAGGAATTTAAACAGGCCTTGAAAACCTATTTATGGAGGCAAGCTTTTGGTGGTTGAAGTCTTCTTTGACTGTATTAGTTGTTTTATCATTGTTTTATACTTTTAAGGATACTGAGATGTATGGCGTGTTTTAATCTGTTTGGCGCCTTGGTTTTTTGAAAGGCGCCTTAAAAATAAAGTTTATTATTATTTGTTATTATTATTATTTATTTTTTCTCTGGAGGGGGCCCTAACTCACTCCACGTTGCCTGATAATCTTGCTTTGCACTAGGCAAATACAGACAAACCTTCCTGACATGCTGTGCTCACATGGAGCTCCCAGACTGTGTGGTGCAGGTACTGTGGGGCTTTTTGCCCACCCAGATGAAGGTGGACCCATATTTCCTAATTCTTTTCCAGTTACTTGGGGAACAGGAATGGGGAGAGATGCAAACAAGTATAACATTCTAGGTAGAACATTTATTGTTGTTTCCGTGTTTTTACATTTACTCTTTATTTCAGGCTCCTCTTCTTATGACCTTACTCTCTAGCTACAACTGGATATTGACAATATTCAGTGCTGGTTTTAGTCTAACTAACTGCCCCCCAATGCCAAAAAAAAAAAGTTTCTATGACTTTTGGCAGCCGACAGATCTTACCAAACTCACCTCCCTCCTATCATTCCACACCCTTGATGGTGCTGCAATTGAAGATGTATCCTTTGTTAAGTACCTCGGGGTCTAGCTGGACCATCATCTTGATTTTGTGGTACTCATTGATGCCATACACCATAAGCTACACCCCAACTGTAGTGCACTATACAGCAACAGAGCAAGTATTCCACTTCCTGTCTGCCATGAGATTGCTTTAAAGATGATTATCCCTGATTTTTGACTATAATGACATAGCTTATAGTGGAGCTCCCAAATCCTCCCTTGCCAGACCCCTTTGTACCCATAACTACTCACTCTACTCTGCCCTCTCCTTCCCCCCTCTTGATGCCAGGCATCTTTCCTAGTGTACCTGTTTTATATCCAAATTCTGGTTTGGTTCCCTTCACTCCTGCCTTCCATCCTACTGTCCTCTCCCCCTCATTCTTCCTACCCACTCCAAAGCAATGTTTTCCATTCCCTTTCTATTCCATCTAGGAAATCTACTGCTGGTCAAGCTGCCTACTCATATTGTTTTCCCATGGACTCTTGTCCACCATTCACCTGTCAATCTGCTCCGTCTCTTCTCCCTTAAGTCTCTTCTTTGTAATGTTTCTACTCCCACCTGCAACTGTCCATGACCCCTATGTCTTGATCTCCTTTCCCCTACTCATATTGCTCTGGCCATATTGTCCCCCCCCCAGCTATTCCCGTAGGGATAATTTCCACTTGCCTATCCATACTCCATTTTATCTACTGCATGTACCTGTTGTACTGTTATGCCTTGCAATGTTTATAATTATGCTCCTTTGGTGTACTGTATTTGCTGTATATGATTATTTTTTGTAATGCTTTTAATTACTACTTCTTTTTTCTCATCTTGAACTATCTTCTATACCCCCCGATTCAATTTAAAATTATCTGTTATCAGCTCAGTATGTATCTCCTGGTACACTTTTGAAATTAATCAATTAAATTAACCATTTACTCTCTAGAAAATGTTACTGACCCAACAGGACATTTTTAGTAGCTCACTATTTGGTTGATGGGCTACATTAATGTCAGAAAGGACTCTAGATCCATCATATTCACCCCTTGATTGATAAGCAGATATAAGTAAGTATTCTGTGCAAATATGTACTGACTGAAAGGGGTTCCCCACCCATTCTGCTACCCATGGTTCCCAGTGATTCATTTGGCAAGCAGAAATTAGCCAGGCTTACCTTAAATGCATGTACTGTCTTCAGGTACACTGCCTGGCTGGTGGTAGCTGTTCCATAGTTTCATAGTTTTACCACCCTCTGGAGAAGAAACTCTTCCTAGAGTCATATCTGAATTTACAGCCTCTGCTCTTCAGGACATGCCATTGTGTCTTGCTGGATCGCACCAGATTTAAACATCTCAGTCAGTTCAACCTTCTCAGTACCCTTGAATATGAGAATGACTGAGAACATGACCTCTCTCAGCCTCCTTTCCTCCAAGGTGAACATGTGAAGGGCCTCCTCTCCTCATAGTTTTAGTCTTCCATACCCCTGCTCATTTTGGAAGCCCTGTGTTGTACCATCTAGACATCCAAAATATCCTTTTTGTATAGAGTAGCCCAGAGCTAGTGGGGTCTGACTTGCGTTTGGTAAGAGGCATGGCAGTGGGACATTCCCAGCAGAAGGTGAAAGGATACAGGACCTACAGAAAGATCTGGAAGAGCTGGGGAAGTGGTCCTGGATCTGGCAGCTTGGCTTCAATGCCAAGAAATGCAAAGTTATGCATATTGGAGCCAAGAATCCCAGGACTGAGTACTACCTGGGTGGAGTCTGAATATCTGCATCAGAGGAGCAGAAGGACCTGGGAGTGATGATCACTAGTGACCTGAAGCACTCCACGCAGTGCAAGAAAGCAACAGCAAAGGCAAACAAGATGTTAGGATGCATATCTAGGGTTACCATTCATAGGAGAGAGGAAGTTATACTGCTCTTGTACAGGTCACTGGTAAGGCCGCATCTAGAGTATGGAGTTCAGTACTGGTGCCCACACCTCAAAAAGGACATCAACCTGCTGGAGAAGGTCCAGAGGAGAGCTATAAAGATGATAGTGGGTCAGCAGGGTAAGACATATGAGAAGAGGTTGAGGGCACTGAACATGTACTCCCTGGAAGATAGGAGAGAGAAAAGGGACATGACTGGGACCTTCAAGTACTTGAAAGGGATAAATAAGGTTGATAAGGAGAGTCTCTTTAAGCTGAGTGGCAACCATAACACGAGGGGGCACAGTCTTAAACTGGAGGGTGGGAGGTTTAGGAAGGAGGTCAGGAAGCACTTCTTCACAGAGACACTTGGAATGCATTGCTGGAAGAGATCATCTCGTTGAATACAATGGGCAGCTTTAAGAGAGGCTGGGATAGGCACAGGGGGAAGGTAAGGATCATGGGTAGGGAGGATGGGAGGAGAGGGGAAGGAGGGCAGAAACATTGGCTCAAACTGTTGACCCTGCAATATGAGCAGACTTGATAGACCAAATGGCCTTTTTCTGCTGCTTCTTTGTGTGTTCGTATGTAAGAAAGGAGGTTGTGATGCCTCTATACAAATCGTTAGTGAGACCTCATCTGGACTGTTTTGTCCAGTTCTGGAGGCCACATCTACATAAAGACATAGACAGGGTGGAGGCAGGTCAGAGAAGGGCAACAAAAATGGTGCAGGGACTGCACCAAAAGTCATATGAGGAGAGATTAGAGGACCTCAATTTATACACTCTGCAGGAGAGGAGAGAAGAGAGAGGGTGGATATGAGTGAGACTTTCAAATATCTCAAGGGCATAAAAAAGGTACAGCAGGGTAGAATCTTTCATAAACAGAGATGTTCTAGAACAAGGGGTCATGACATAAGGCTGGAAGGGGTAGACTAAGAGATAATGGGAGGAAGCAGTTTTTCACAGAAAGGGTGGTGGATGCATGGAACAGCCTCCTAGTGGAGGTGGTGGGGTAAAATTCAATAGGGGAATTTAAAAATGCATTGGATTGCATAGGGGTACCCTAACGATAAGTAGGAGAACAAAGCCAGAGATCAAGTTGGGTCTTTGGTTTTTGCAACAGGTAAGGAAAATGGGCAGACTAGGTGGGCCTAGCAGTCCTTATCTGCTATCAAATTCTATGTGTCTGTGTACCTCCTCATATACCAGTGAGTCCACTGTACCCTGAAGATCCCCTGCCTCTACTCTGGATGCAGACGCTGGAGACAACCTGCTGTAGGACTGAAACCACAGGGACATCTGGAGGATTTCCAGAGGTACCCTCAGTCAGTATCAGGGCTGGAGATGGTAGCAATGGCCTGAGATAGGCAGCCAAAACAGCAGCACCCTTTCTCCGGTCAGGCATACAGGAGAGCAGATATCTTCCCAGCCGGGCACAGATGCTTAACCTTGATTGACTAGCAGAGGAGGAGATTACAAATAACAGTCAACCTAGTCCTTCCTCCACAGGAGCTGATCCTCCCCCTCTCTCCAAGCACTGGGGTGTCTCTTCACAAGTTGCACATAACCCCTACCAAAAGCTGGATGTCCTGGGTCAGTTAAATGACGCATGGCTGTTCAGTCCTGTGCATGCTCTGTGTCTGCCTGGGTATAAGGTCCTTTACCTTGTTATCCAGGTGCACACATCAAGGTGCGCATATCTGGCAACATACTCATTAGCACAGATGGGTGCAAACACAGTGCTAATCATGAGTCATCATGGGGGGATATCAGCTGCACCAGCTTACAAGGAACCTTTCTTGGGTTTTGGAACTTTTGGAGGAGGGGTCTATTGCTTCTATACAATGTCAATGTACCATATCCAACCCCCCCAATATGATGGGTCAAGATGGCCACTATAAATACTGCTTTCTGATTTGACAAACCAGATCACACACCATGCCTGTGCGTACTCAATGCTACATTTTCTATGCCAAAATGTTTAATACCACAGATAAAAATGACTGGGAGATGATGGTCCCTGGGTATTCATTGTTCAGGAGGGATAGAACTGGTGGGGGGGTTGCCCTTTTTTCACAGAAGGCATTGAAGGGGCAGAAGATGAAGTATTAGGCGTAGCAGTGGAGAAGCTGAGTCAGTATGGGTGCAACTCATGGCAGCCTCAGGCAGGAAAGTGCACTTAGGGGTGATCTATAGGCTTCCAGGACAAGGGAAGGAAAAGGACAGAGAACTCAAGGAGGAACTTAAAAGAGGGGCAGTGAAGAGGGAAGTAGTGGTGGTGGGTGACCTGAACCTGCCTGACATCAACTGAGAGGTCCCGGTGGCCAAGACAGACAGGAGTCAGACATTACTGGATGCCTTCCAAGACTGTCTGCTGGTACAGCTTGTTAAGGAACTTACCAGGCAGAATGCAATCCTTGGTGTGGTGCTCACCAACCAGAGACAATCAGTTCTGTGGGAGTAGAGGAACAGCAACCACAACTCTGTGTGGTTTGACTTGGCCCTTGGGGCAAGCAACCCACAATTAAGAACCAAAGTCCTTGATTTTAGAAGAGTGGACTTCAATGGGTTGAAGGAACTGGTCAGATATAAGTTAATAGAGGTGGAGGACATAAGGGGGATAGAGGAGAGATGGGGACAATGAAGGGAGCCATCCTCGAGGCATCAAAGGCATGCATAAGAACAGTATCTACAAAAAAAAACAGGTTTAAGAGACCACTACGGTTCTCAGCTAGGGTCAGGGAAGTGGTTAGGGCCAAAAAGAAGGCCTTCTATAAACGCAAGGAAAAGCAGGGGGAGGCAGAAAGGGAGGATTATCTACAGAAAAATAGGGAGGCAAAGAGGGCCATCAGGGAGGCAAAAGTAGACATGGAACTGCATACCCCAGAAGGGGTCAAGAATGGAGAAAAACTGTTTTTTAGATATATCAGTGAAAAAATGAAAAAAGAGGGAGCATTGCACAACTAGTTGAGGATAGTTCGGTGATAGAGGAGGATAAGCAAAAGGCTGCCATCCTGAATGACTACTTTTGCTCAGTATTCACTAAGGAGGACTGTGGGTACATGCCTGAAAGCAGCATCAAAGTGGCCACTAAGGGAATCCTGGAAATGAGGCAGTCAATACATACTAACGAGAGGGTCTTGAGAGGGCTGGAAGCGTTAAAGATAAATAAGGCCACGGGACCAGATAGGTTGCATCCAAGAATACTTAAGGAATTAGTAGCAAAACTGGCTGAACAACCGGCTGGGCTATTCACAGCTCACTTAGGTCCAGGGATGTTTCAAGGGTTTGGAGAATGGCAGATGTGTCACTTCATGGGGGATACGGAGCATCCAGGGAACTACAGGCTTGTCTATCTACCCTCCATCATGAGGAAGCTGATGGAATCACTAATTAAAGAGGACCTCGTGGACTACCTAGAGAGTAACGGGCTCCAGGATAGTAAGCAATACGGTTTCGTGGCAGGAAGGTCTTGTCGGACTGACCTGATTTTTTTCTTTGACTGAGTGGCCAAGGAATTAGACAAGGGCCACGCTGTGGATTTGCTGTACTTTGACTTCAATGAGGCTTTTGATTTGATACTGCACAAAAGATTGCTCAAAAAGATGGAAGACCTGGGTGTGGCTAAAACTGCAGTGAACTGGGTGGGTAGTTGGCTTGAAGGGAGGTGGCAGAGGGTGGTGGTCAACAGGATTAAAGCATAGGAAAGGGAGGTTACGAACAGGGTTCCACAGGGATCTGTGCTGGGTCCAGTCCTCTTCAACATTTATTTATTTGTTGAATTTTGTTGACTCACTGAGACCATCATACCTTTCTCAGGAGTGACCTGGAGTTAATGACAGTCAGTTAATTCCGTATTGCATTGGAAGTAATCAAGTACAATTATGCAGACAATTACATGTAGCGGCAGAGACAGTACATGACTAGATATTAGTTACATACACTGGGAGTGTTACATGTATCAAAATTACCTACTATGAAGTTCAATGTACATCTAAAAGGTGTTCAGGTAGTTACAATACATCATCAACCAGGTAACTCCCACTGGGCATAAGGCCCATTTACAGGGGTGGCCAAGGAACACCGGGAGGTTAAGTGACTTGCTTAGGGTCTCACAGTATGCACATGAAGGCTGTGAGAATTTTAACACAGATCTGCTGGATGTACAAAGCCCAGAAGGTACATTAGGGAGCAAAGAAAGACTAAGGCAGGGATACTGAGGCTTAACAAAGAAGAAGGTGGTTGGGCAGAGAGCGACAGTGAAAAAGCAGGGATACTGAACGAATACTTCTGCTTAGTATTCACAATGGAAAAGCAGAGGGAAATACCTAATCAGGTCAATAGAAGCACTCTGGATAGGGGGGTTGATATTTGTCCTTTCACAGAAGAAAGGGCTCTGAAAGAACTCTTAAAACTGAAGGTGAATAAAGCAATGGGGCCTGATGGGTTTCACCCCAGAATTCTAAAAGAACTAAGGGAAGAACTAGTAACACCACTGACTACCCTTTTTAATAAATCATGGGAGGATGGTGTGGTACCCGAGGACTGGAGGAGGGTGGATGTGATTCCCCTTCACAAAAGTGGGAGCAAGACAGAGGCAGGAAACTACAGACCTGTCAGTTTGACCTCAGTGGTAGGGAAAATGATGGAATCACTTCTGAAGGAAAGAATTGTTGAGTACCTAGAGGCCAGTGGGGCACAGGACCCAAGGCAGCATGGATTCACAGTGGGAAGATCATGTCAGACAAATCTAATTGATGTCTTTGACTGGGTGACCAAAGCAGTAGACCAGGGAGAGGCTGTGGACATGGCATACCTATACTTTAGCAAGGCATTTGACACAGTCCCACACAAAAGATTGATAAAAAAATTAGCCAGCCTGGGAGTGAGTCCCAGGGTGGTAGCCTGGGTAAAACACTGGTTGGACAACAGGACACAGCGGGTAATAGTAAATGGAGTCCACAGTGAAGAAAGGAGGGTTACTAGTGGAGTACCGCAGGGTTCAGTACTGGGGCCGGTCCTTTTTAATGTCTTTATAAGTGACATTGCAGAGGGACTGGAAGGAAAGTATGTCTCTTTGCAGATGACACAAGATCTGCAACAGGGTTGATACACAAGGTGGGGTGGAAAGGATGAAAAGGGACTTGGCAAGGTTGGAGGAATGGTCAAATGTATGGCAGCTTAGAGTCCATGCAAAGAAGTGCAAAGTAATGCACCTGGGAAACAAAAACCCAGGGGAAGAGTACACAATGGGAGGGTGAGATACTGACAACAACAAAAATGGAAAGGGACTTGGGGATAGTCATATCAGATGACCTTGAGGTGGGCCAGCAATGTGAGAAGGCAGTAAGGAGGGCTGAAGGGATACTGGGATGCATAGGGAGAGGCATCACCAGTAGAAAACAGGAAGTTGTTCGCCCTCTGTACAGACAGTTGGTAAGACCACATTTGGAGTACTGTGTACAGTTCTGGAGACCCCATCTCCACAAGGACATAGACAGGGTGGAGGCTGTCCAGAGGCGGGAAACCAAAATGATGCAGGGTCTGCATCAGAAGACATATGAAGAAAGACTAAAGTAACTAAAGATGTATAGCCTTGAGGAAAGGAGGGAGAGGGGGGACATGATAGAAACTTTCAAATACCTCAAGGGAATCAACAAATTCCAAGAGGGAAGCATCTTTCAGAAAAGAAATGTGCAAAACAAGGGGCACAATTTGAAGATAGAAGGGGACGGCTCAGAGGTAATGTAAGGAAGTATTTCTTCACAGAGAGGGTTTGGATACATGGAACAGCCTTCCTGAGGAGGTCGTAGAGTCAAAAACAGTGGGGGAATTTAAGAATGCATGGGACAGACATAAGGCAATTCTAGTGGGGGGTAAGAGGAAGTAGGCTGTTGGTTAACTAGGATCTGCAGCTTGTCCGTTAGGTAGGGAAATGGGCAGACTAGGTGGGCCAAGCGGTCCTTATCTGCCGTCAAATTATATGTTTCTATGTTTCATTCACAACCTGTTACTCTCTATTAAACACTCTCCAGTTTTCCTTTCCATGACAGCCATGTATTCTGATATGCTTTGACCACCTTTTTGACAACTGAACAATCAGTACTTGAGGTACCCTCAATACTACACTGTGTTCCCTTTACCTCATCCTATGAACATACGAAATTTGCCAGCAGATAAAGGCCTAGAGGTCTATCAAGTCTGCTCAAATGAACAGCTAGCACCCCTTATTCTGCAGCTGCCCCTCCCTTCCACTCTTCCCCTTCATTGACCCTCCCCTTTGTCCTGTCCCATCCTCTTTTGAAGCAGTCTACTGTTCTACTGGATACCACTTCTGCAGGTAATGCATTCCACCCAGCCGCCACCCTCTCTGTAAAAAAAGTGTCTCCTCATCTCCCTCCTGAACCTTCCTCCCTTCAGTCGCATATCATGGACCCTGGTGTTCCTCCCCTCTCTTACTTTGAAAAGCTCCTCTGTACCTGTCTTGTTTATTCCTTTCATGTACTTAAAGGTTTCAATCATGTCCTCCGTCTCTCCTCTCCTCCAGTGAGTACATGTTCAACTCCCTCAGCCTCCTCTCATATGATAAGTCCCCCAGCCCCTTGATCATCTCTGTCACCCTGCGCTGCACCCCCTCCAGTAACTTAATGTCCCTCTTCAGATACGGGCGCCAGTACTGCACGCAGTACTCCAGGTGCGGTCTAACTAATGACCTATACAGTGGCAGAATCACCTCCTCCCTCCTCGAGGATATACCCCTTGCAATACACCCATGATTTTGCTGGCCTTTGCAGCTGCCTTCCTACATTGTGCTGAGTTGTTCATTGACCCTGTAATGAGCACCCCCAGATCCTTCTCCTCCTCTGTCTGGGCTAACTGCATTCCCCCCAGCTAGTAACTCCTCCTTGGGTTCTTCATCCCAAAATGCAGCACCTTGCACTTTTTGGCATTAAACCCCAGTTGCCAGGTGGTTGACCAGGTTTCAAGCTTTGCCAGATCATCCTGCAACCCCTGCCATCCCCCTAGGTCATCCACCACTGCTCCTACCTTGGTATCATCAGCAAACAGACTGATCTTGCTCTTGATGTCCAATGATATGTCTGCAATGAATATCCCAAACAGCACTGGTCCCAACACCGAGCCCTGCGGAACACCGCTTGTTACTACCCTTGGGTGTGAGAGCTCCCCACCCACCACCACCCTCTGTTGCCATCCCTGAAGACAGTTTCCTACCCATCTCACCAGCTTTGCACCTGCCCCTGTGCCTACTAACTTACTTCGCAGCCTTCCATGCGGCACCAAGTCGAATGCCTTACTGAAGTCCAGATACAGGACATCCACTGCATGGCCCCTGTCCAGTTGCCTAGTTACCCAGTCATAGAACTCCACCAGGTTGGTTTGGCAGGATCTGCCCTGTATGAAGCCATGTTGTCTGCTGTCCTGTAGTCCTTTGGCCTCTAGGAGGGCCACCAGCCTCTCCTTCAGGATAGTCTCCATTAGCTTACCCACGATGGATGTGAGGCTCACTGGTCTGTAGTTTCCCAGTTCATCCTTGGGGCCACTCTCCAGTCCTGAGGTACACACCCCGAATGTAGTGAGGCATTAAATAGGTCTGCCAAATGTCCTGCAAGTACCTCTGCCAAATCCTACAGTACCCTGGGGTGGATGCCATCTGGGCCTGGCGCCTTATCCACCCTCAGTGCCTTCAAACCCTCCCGAACTGTGCCCTCCATGATTTCCCCATCTCCCCCCCGTTTCTGCCTTTTCTCCCCCCTTGGGTGTCACCCCCCTCTTCTCTTTAGTAAATACTGAGCAGAAGTACTTATTTAGATCTTCTGCCTTATCGCACCCTGCTTCCACCCAACCCTCTTCCTTCCTAATCCTTACTAAGTGGTCCTTACAGCTCCTTTTCCCCCTGATGTACCTAAAGAAGTCCTTATCCCACTTCTTAATGCCTTGTGCCAGCCTGAGTTCTGTAGATGCCTTGGCTCCCCTTACTGCCCTTGTCAATTTCTTCAATTCCGTCAAGTACTCCTCCCTGTCCCCCCCTCCCTGTTTTCTTGTACTTCCTAAAGGCAGCTCTTTTCCTCCTTACCTTTTCCATGACCTCCTTGCTCAACCAGCTTGGTTTCTTAGCCCTAGCCTTCTTGCTCTGGGCCTTGCAGCAAGGTTTGGTTGCCTCCACTATCCCCAGCTTTATGAGCTCCCACCTCTGGTTAGTGTCCATACTAGATTGAATTCTGGCCAGGTACCCTTTACCACTTCCCCATCCTCCCAAAGTTGGTCCTCCTGAAGTCCAGCACTCTTGTGCCAGATTCCCTCCTTTCTTGCCCATATCCAATGTGAGCCATACTGAGTGGTGGTCACTCCTCGACAGCGGTTCCTCCACTGTGTTCTCTCACAAAGTCCCCATTTGCCAGCACAAGGTCAAGGGTATTCCCTAACCTGGTTGGTTCACTGACCATTTGCAGCAGAAAGCTGTCCTGAAAGGCATCCAGCAGTACCTGCTCCCTTCTGTTCCTGGTTGTTGGGGTACTCCAGTCCACTCCTGGCATGTTGAAGTCCCCCATAATCACCACACTACCCTTCTCACAGGTCCTCCTGATCTGTCCTGCTAGTTCCCTGTTTAACTCCTCCATCGGAGATGGCGGCCTGTACACCACTCCCATTCTAAGTATCCTCTTCTTGGAATCCTGGATTTGCATCCAAAAAGACTCCGTTCTACCCTCCTCCCCTTCCACCCTTACACACTTCAGTCCTTCCTTCACATATAGTGCAACAGCTACTGCTGTTTCTTTTCAAATGCCTAAGAGATCACATTCCACAATTTCAGACACACCATTCCACGCTGTTTATTCCAATGGCCTGTAAAGGTGTAGCTAATATCATGGAATGTTCAGGTTGGTCATATAAAAAATATGAGCAGCAGCTGCTGAGGACTTAGGAGAGAACTAATCAACACAGTGACAAAGGCAATAAAAATGTGAAAACTAATTTGAAAAAGTGGGTCTAAAACATATGAGAATATAGGAAAAACAAAAAGGAACCCATTACAGCATATGCAGGTGTAAAAACTGTTCCCTATCATGGCAGTAAATGACCATACTTGAAATTCAGAGTTGAAAAGATTAGGTTGATTTACTGCTAATGGTCTTCATGGCCATACTTTACACCCCTTAGACAGACTGGTTTTACAAACAAAGGCCTGTGACTAATGACAGCAGAACTTTTTTTGTAACCTGGACATGCATGCAACAGTGAATGATTTGATACAATCAGTTTTAATACTGAGCACTCAAAATGGCCACAAAACTGGACTACATTTAATCAAAACCAGATGACCAGATAAGGACCCTGAAAACTGGATTATCTGGTCTACAACTGGACAGGCGGCAACCCTAGAACTGTGCTGTTCCTTGATACAGTCACAAATCTGTCTGCCATGAGTACTGAGCTAAACAAGGAAAGACAAGCATTTGTCAATGCCGAATGTTGCTTGCTTGTATGTGCTGTTTAGGTATTTGGAAGTGACAGTGTCATGCCTTCCTCCCAAGACATCCACTGTGTCTTTTCGCTCAGTATTCACAGAATAGTGGGAGGGGCAAGGGCCACAGCAGTACAGCGGTTGCCAAGGGGGTGAAGAGGTGGACAAAAGAGTCCTGCAGGAGCTCACTAAATTGAAGGTAGACAAAGCAATGGAACCAGATGGCACACGCCCAAGGATATTAACATAACTGCGAAGGGAGATAGCAGTACCTCTGGCAGCCATGTTCACTGAGTCATTCAACATGAGTGAATTGGAGGAGGGCACATGTGGTCCCTCTATACAAGTCCGGCAGCAGGGAGGAGGCAGGGAACAGTAGGCCATTCAGCCTCACCTCAGTAGTGGGGAAGATCATGGAGACATTGCTTAAAGAAAGGATAGTGGGGCATCTAGATGCCATCGGAACCCAGGACCATAGACAACATGGATTCACAGTGGGGACATCATGTCAGATAAATCTGGTTGATTTATTTGACTGGGTGACAAAGGAAGTGAATCAGGGTGGGACAGCGGACAACACTTACCTCGATTTCAGCAAAACCTTTGACACCATCCCATATAGGAGGCTGATAAACTAGCTGGGTAGGCTGGACATGGGGGAAAGGGTGGTAAACTGGGTTAGAAACTGGCTAACAGACAGGAGGCAGAGAGTGGTGATAAATGGTATGCAGTCTAGGGAGAGGGGGCGACCAGTGGGGTGCTGCAGGGATCGGTCCTGGGGCCAGTTCTGTTCAATGTCTTCATTAGTAATATTGCTATACATCTGAAGGGAATTTTTTCACCAAATTTTCAACATAGCCATTTTAAGACCTCTGCTCATGAACAGTGTCACTGTGATTTTCTTAATTTGTCCCGTACATTGATTTCGCACACCGACTGCGCCATTGTGCGCTAC
Organism: Neoceratodus forsteri; assembly: GCA_016271365.2. Classification (NCBI taxonomy): domain Eukaryota; kingdom Metazoa; phylum Chordata; order Ceratodontiformes; family Ceratodontidae; genus Neoceratodus; species Neoceratodus forsteri. The sequence continues at coordinate 956,065,851 of CM028130.1, read as the reverse complement.
ATGGGCGGAAACACGTTTTGGGTGAGATGTGAAAAATGACAGCTATACTACTCATAAGAAGGTGCAGTAAAATGGCAATGTTGAAAATCTGGAGTGAAAATATTGAAAATTTGCGAACTTATGAGCGGAAGGAACTGTACAACGCACGCTCGTAAAACAGTCATTTTTTGGAATTTTTTCACCAAATTTTCAACATAGTCATTTTAAGACCTTTGCTCATGAACACTGTCACTGTGATTTTCTTAATTTATCCCGTGCATTGATTTCGCACACCGACTGCACCATTGTGCGCTACATGGGTGGAAACACGTTTTGGGTGAGATGTGAAAAATGACAGCTGTACTATTTATAAGAAGGTGTGGCAAATGGCAATGTTGGCAATCTGGGTAAAAATAATAATGAAAAATCGCGAACTTCTGGCGTGTATAGGAACTGCTAGCATGGCTCGTAAAACAGTCATTTTTTTGAATTTTTCACCAAATTTTCAACATAGCCATTTTAACACTTGAGCTCATGAACAGTATCACTGTGATTTTCTTAATTTGTCCCGTTCATTGATCTCGCACACCGACTGCGCCATTGTGTGCTACTTGGGCAGAAACATGTTTTGGATGAGATGTGAAAAATGACAGCTGTACTACTCATAAGAAGGTGTGATAAAATGGCAATGTTGGAAATCTGGAGTGAAAATATTGAAAATTCGCGACCTTACGAGCGTGTGTAGGAACTGCGCAACGCACACTCGTAAAACAGTCATTTTTAGGAATTTTTTCACCAAATTTTCAACATAGCCATTTTAAGACCTCTGCTTATGAATAGCATCACTGTGATTTTCTTAATTTGTCCCGTACATTGATTTCGCACACCGACTGCGCTATTCTGCGCTACATGGGCGGAAACACATTTTGGGTGAGATGTGAAAAATGACAGCTGTACTACTCATAAGAAGGTGTGGTAAAATGGCAATGTTGAAAATCTGGAGTGAAAATATTGAAATTTCACGAACTTATGAGCCTGTGTAGGAACTGCACAACACACGCTCGTAAAACAGTCATTTTTGGAATTTTGGCACCAAATTTTCAACATGGGGTTTTTGGGACCCCTTCTCATGAATGATGTCACTGTCATGGCAGTATTCAGGCCCGAAGGGTGATTTCACAGTCACTGAAATCACCCTCGGGCCCGAACGCCATGACAGTGACATCATTCATGAGAAGGGGTCCTAAAACTCCATGTTGAAAATTTGGTGCAAAATGTCTGAGATATGCAACAAAGTTGAAACCCCCTATTCTAGCCCATTATACAGCTTACGGCATTTCCTCAGTTCGCGATCGGCTTTGAAAAGTGCAGAGCGTGTCCCGGTCTACGAAGATCGTCGCGCTGGAGTCGGAGGTAAGTATGGGGTGAGGGGTGTGGGCAAGCTGGGTGCGCAGTGGGTGGGTGCGGGTTGTGGGAGGGGTCGGAGATGCGCCGTGAGACCGTTTTGTTTACAGGTTTTAAAAACAAAAAAGATGTGCGGATGCTTGCCACGCCTGGGGTGAGCTCCCAGCGTGGCACAAGGATGGGAGCGTTCAGCCGACGGGGATTAAGCACCCCATCGGCCAAAGTGATTGATTGCCACGCTGGGGTGGGCTCCCAGCGTGGCACCCTACAGGGGGAGCGCAGCTCAGCCGACAGGGGATTGGGCACCCGTCGGCTACACGAAAATGCGATGCGAGACACCTTGCGCCTGCGTGTGGGGAGCCTGCGCTATCGCTGCTCACTGAGCGTAGCTCCCTCTTTCAACTGTATGCCACTGCATTTTGGAGCGTGTCGTAGACAGCTCCAAAATGCATTGGCTTACAGGGGCCACGCCTGCCAGCTCACTGACTGAATTGGAGGAGGAGGTGACACACCTCCGAAATCTCCGATGATGGCACTATGTTTCTTGCACATGCGTGCAAGCAACATAAAAAAGGAGAAAGGATCTTTACCAGCAAAAAATAAAAGCAGTAGTTAGTATAAAATGAAACAGTTTTGTAAATGCACACGCAGACATCTATTTTTTTTCATTTCACTAATGCTAAGGCAGCACATAGATAGTTAAACCTCAATGGAAAGGGTCTGGCTTTAAATTAAATAACAGTTATATTTATTTGATACCCAGGTTGAGAATGGAACTGCAGCTTTCCACAGGAGGAATTGCACTAGCCCAGCTAGGCAAGTAACAGAGATTCTGCACTAGCCCACAGCAATCTGCACTAGTACCCGGGCTAGTAAATGAATGTTAAGGTCGACCCCTGCCTATATATATATATATATATATATATATATATATGTATATATATATACACACACACACAGCAGGTGCTATGCACGATGCCAATGCGCTATGTAAGCCTGGCGCATTGGCATTGCTATGCCCAAAACTCCCAGAGCCCATGTGGCATGCACCATCAGTGCGTGCAACACGATCCGCACCCGATCCCCTTGCCGTGCAGAGAGCAATGCGCTGGGGGCAGGCTGGGGAAGTGGTGGCACTAAATGCCATTCTCCTAGGCATGTAGAGCTGCCCAAAGGAGTGTGGAGGAGGGCGCAGGTTACGGCACACTGGACCCTGCTGTAACCCACTGCACGCCCCCACAGACATAACTCGTTAGTCATGGCGTGACATGGCGATGAGCCGCCGTGCTGCCCCAGCCCAGTAGGCTACTGGGGTGGTGCTCGGGTGGCGGAACTGGTGGTCGCTCACAGTGCCAGTGGGCTACGCTCCGGCCAGACAACTGGAACACAGGCAACCCCCCCAGAAACACAGCACCCCAAAGGAGTAGCCACCCACAGCCCCTGGACCCCCCTCACAGGAGCACCATCACGCATGCCCATCCAAATAGTGTCTGGCATGGGCTGGCACACACTACAGACCCCCTCCACTGGCACATCCCCACCCCCATTGCAGGTGTAAGGTGTCCCCTCCCGACCTGACATCCCACCCCCGTGCCAGTCGGTGCTGCTCCCAAGACATCCAGCAGCACAGCCCTCTGCACTCACCACCACGGCCGCTGTTAATCTGGCATATGTGGCGCACATCGGCCTGCATGCCTCTGTGTACGTCAGATGGCCGGCAGCCATGCAGTGAGTGGAGGGCCAGCCGCTGGCTGTCTGAGGAGTGGCACCATCACACAGGTACGGGCTGGTGGAGGGTGTGCAGTGTCACGGGGGGGACCGGCTGATCTGTTAGTTGGGGTGACCGGGAGCAGTTGCGGTCACAAACAGGAGGGGTACCAGAATAGGGTTGGGCCCCTGCAGTCCAGAGCATGGGAGGTTGTTGGGATGCTGGTATGGGTAGTGGCCCTGCTGTGAGGTGGGTGGGGGCCACCATCCAACAGCCCAACACAGGGGCATGTGCATGCTTGTCCGGGTGCCTGCAGTGGGCATTCATGCACCGGGACCCGCACCTATCTACGCAAGGGATTCACTTTCGGCCCAGGATAGGCATCTGATTGGATGCCCACCAGGGACTGCATCTCCACCCCACACTGCCGTGCAGAGTCCTGCACATGGGGGGGCAGGGCCATGGACAGGTGTGCATCTGTAGTGCATACCCCCGGGGTGCCCACCTGTTCATAGGTGTGGACCTACGCGAGTTGGATATGCGCCACTGGTGTGTAATTCCCACCCATTCATGCATAGGGGCCCATGTATGTAGGGATTCCACTACTTAAATAAATGCATTATTTTTCCTAAGACTCTGATCCAAGTGAAAGATAAACAATGTCGTTCACGCAGTGGGTAAATAGCACTGTTTATTTTTCACTTGCCTACATCACAGTCCATTTGATTGACAGCCCATTCTGCCAATCCCACAGTGAAACTGCCCTTAATTGTCACACAGAACACAGACATTTATGCATAGAACATACAATGGACTGTGTTCAAATATGTCATTAATTTCCATTTGTGAGGCGGTGGAACTTTCAGAAGTCACTCGTGGCTTTGCCACTCATGAGTCATGGTCCCGCCCCCTCACTCATGGAAATAAATGGCATATTTGAATACAGGCTGTTATATAGCTTCTATATATACATACATATAGATAGACATATATTACATATATGGGGCTTTTCCCCATAGAAGAGGTTAGCAGTTATTTCTCTAAATACACCGTCCCTGTATACACAATTGTCATCACAACTAACAGTAACAATCCGAATGTAGTATATAAAACAAAAGATGAGTAAGTTTGCTATGCACAGAAATAAACCCATCGAGGGAGCTAACCAGATTATAAGGCCTTGAGCCCCTCAGGCTTGTAGCTTTATTATCTAGTTAGCCCCCTCAGTGGATTATTTAATATATGCTATATATATATATATATATATATATATATACAGTATATACATATATGCATATATATATTCATTGCAAAACACTCCATTAATGCATCAGTTAGGGTTTCTATTACAGTGACAAAAGTCTGGAATTTCAGTGTTAGGGTTCCCAAACCTACCACCCCACCCCCACCCTCCACACACCAACAGGCGTCAGGGTGTGCCTTGGGGTCATCTGACCTAACTCTCACCCTATTCCATGTATAAGGAAGCTGAGATGGTTCCAGTATAGGAGAATGGGTGAAAGTTAGGGCCCGAACCCAAGGCACACCATTGTTGATGTATGGAGGTGTGAAAGTGGGGGTGGGGGGGGGGGTGGGGTGATAGGTTTGGGAACCCTAAGACTAAATTTCCAGACTTTTGTTACTGTAATAGAAACCCTAACTGATGCATTAACTGAGTTTTTTTCACAATTAATTTCCCTTCTTTTTGAGATATTATAATAGTGTCCTTATTTTACTGTTGGAAAGGACCCTGTGCCCCAGTCCCTCCATAGATGCGCAGGCCCTGCACTTCCATGTGTCTACCAGTGACCCAGTTGTCAGCATGGCCATCTTATTACCCCACCTCACGTACCCGGGTACAGAGAAATTGTGAAATGCAAGGCAAAACGTAATTATACGTAACTGCAACGCCATTCTGTGCCACATGTGCGAAAACACATTTCAGGCAGCATGTGAAAAATGACAGCTGTACTGTTCATGAGCCGGTGTGAAAAAATGGCTATGTTGAAAATTTGGCATCAAAAGACTGAAAAGTAGCAAAGTTATGCACATGCATAGAATAAATTCAACGGACACACGTAACTCAGGCATTTTTAGGAATTTTTTCAACAAATTTTCAACACGGTCATTTTGGAACCCCACCTCATGAATAGTAGCACTGTAATTGCATTCATCAGTTCTGAAAGGTGATTTCACACAGTGACCGCACCTTTCTGTGCCACAGTAGTGAAAACATATTTTGGGCAGGATGTGAAAAATGATAGCTGTACTGTTCATGAGGTGGTGTGAAAAAATGGCAATGTTGAAAATGTGGGGTGAAAATATTAAAAATTGACAAAGTTACAAGCGTGGGTGGAAAAATTTCAACGACCACACGTAACTGGTACAGTCGTTTCATTACTCAGTCCTGAAAGGTGATTTCACACAGTGATCACAAAATCACATTACAAGTCCAATTAATGAGACAACAGTGACAGTGTTCATGAGGTGGGGTCCCAAAAAGCCAATGTTGAAAATTTGGTGTTAAAATTCCACAAAATTACTGAGATATCAACATAAGTCCAAAACGCCATATACAGCCATTATATGGTGCTTACCTTGATTCTTCAGTTTGCGGTTCGGCTTTGAAGAGTGCAGATGTCTCCCGATCCATAGAAGATTGCAGCTGACGGCCTCCGGTGGTTAAGTATAGGGCAATGGGGTGTGGGTGGGTGATATGCTCAGTGGGAGGGTCGGATGGGGAAAGGGGATGGGGGAGATGATGAGGGACTGTTTTCTTTTTTACAGATTTAAAAATAAAAATGGGGGGCAGTTTTCCTTTTTAACAGATTTTAAAGAAAACATTATTTCAGGACATTGGGAGTGGGCTGCCTAATGCCCCGGAGTACTGGGGGGGTTAGTTAAGAATGCTGACACGGGGATTAGGCACCCGATGTTGCAAAAGTAAATACTTATTCATTATAACAACTGGGCTTGGGGCATCTGACACGGGGTGGGCATCTGGTATCGAATACTCAATTAGGACACTGGGGCAGAATGATAAGATGGGAGCAGCTTGTTTTAGTGAGACAGCTACTACATCATGGAGGGCGGGCAGCTTCAATTCGGGAACTTGAATCAGACTTAAATCTTGAATTGGACCAGCTTGCTACGATCGATCAGGGAAGCAGCTTCAATCGGGGAACTTGAATCGGACTTGAATCTTGAAGCAGACCAGCTTGCGTGGAGCAGTGTCCTACATCAGGGAGGGGGGCAGCATAGATGCTAGCAGAAGTGGACCAGCTTGCCTGTAGCAGTGTCCTATATAGGGGGAGGGGGCAGCATAGATGCTACAGCAGAATCGGACCAGCTTGCATGGAACAGTGTCTTACATCTGGGAGAGCGGGTAGCTTTGAACATATGAAACTGCCAGCAGAAAAAGGCCATTTGATCTATCTAGTCTGCTCGATTTTTGCAGATAGCATCCCTACTCTGCAGCTGCCCCTCCCACCCTCCCCCCACTGACCCTCCCTTTTGCACTATCACAGCCCCTCTTGAAGCATCCCACTGTTTTACAGGCCACCACCTCTGCTGGTAATGCGTTCCATTCTGTGCCACCCTTTCTGTAAAGAAATGCCTCCTCATTTACCTCCTAAACCTTCCACCCTCCAATTTCATGTCATGACCCTGAGTGTCTCTCCCCGCCCTCCCCTTGAACAGTCCCTCTGTGCCTGTCCTTTTTATTCCTCTCATGTACTTAAAGGTCTCAATCATATCCCCCCTGTCCCTTCTCTCCTCCAGACAGTACTTGTTCAACTCCCTCAGTCTAACCTCATATGGTAACTCCCCCAGACCCAGGAGCATCTTTGTTGCTCTGCATTGCACCCCTTCCAGCAATCTAATGTCCCTCTTTAGGTAAGGGCACCAAAACTAAACGCAGTACTCTAGATGGGCTCTGACCAGTGATCTGTATAATGGCAGAATCACCTCCCTCCTCCTAGAAGTTATACCCTTTACAATACAACCCAGCCTTTTGTTGGCCACTGCTGCTGCTTTCCTACACTATACCAAGTTGTTCATTGCTTCCATAATGAGCACTCCCAAATCTTTCTGCTCCTCAGTCACAGCTAGCTGCACTGCCCCCGCCCCCAATGGCAGCTCATCTTCTTTGGATTCTTTGCCCCGAAATGCAGCACCTTGTATTTTTTGGCATTGAAACCAAGTTGCCAGGTGTCAGACCATGTCTCCAGCCTTGTTAGATCTTCCTGCAATCCCTGCCATCCCCTTTGTTCATCCACCACTGCTCCCATCTTGGTGTCATCCGCAAATAGACTGATCTTGCTATTTATACCTACCAAGATGTCTGCAATAAATACCTCAAATAACACCGGCCCCAGCACTGACCCTTGTGGGAACCCGCTTGTCACTGCCTTTGGGGATGATAATTCTCCTCATCCCACCACCCTCTGCTGCCATCCCTGCAGCCAGTTCTCCACCCATCCCACCAATTTTGCCCCTGCCGCTGTGCCCCTTAGCTTACATGCTAGTCTCCCATGTGGCACCAAGTAGAATGCCTTACTGAAGTCCAGGTACAGAACATCCACCGCATGCCCTTTGTCCATTTACCTAGTCACTCAGTCATAGTATTCTACTAGGTTGGTCTGGCGGGATCTGCCCTTGACAAAACCTTGCTGCCAACTGTCCAGCACCCCTCTGACCTCCAGCAGGGTTACCAGCCTCTCCTTCAGGATTGTTTCCATCAGTTTACCCACTACAGACATGAGATTCACTGGTCTGTAGTTCTCTGGTTCATCTTTGGGACCACTGTTATGGAGTGGAACCATGTGAGTCATCCTCCAATCCTGAGGTACACACCTTGAGTCTAGAGAGGCATTAAATAGGCCTGCCAGGACCTCTGCCAACTCCTTCAGTACCCTGGGGTGTATGCCATCCGGTCCCAATGCCTTGTCCACCCTCAGTGCCCTTAACCACTCCAGCACTCTACCTCCTGTGATTTTCCCATCCATTACCCCCTTCTCCTCTGATCCTATCCCCCCCCAACCTTAGGTATTCCCCCCCCCTTAGTAAAAAAAACAAGCAGAAGTAGTCGTTAAGTGCTTCTGCCTTTTCATCCCCTTTTTCCACCCATTTTCCCTCCTTCTTAATCCTTACTATTTGGTCCTTACAACCCCTTTTCTCCCTGATGTACCTGAAGAAGTCTTTTTCCTCCCTCTTTAATTCCCTTCATCAGCCTGTGCTCCTTTGATGCCTTTGCTGCCCTTACTTCCTTGGTCACCTCCTTTGCTTTCTTCAGGTACTCCCCCCTGTCCTCCCCCCTCCCAGTTCTCCTGTATCTCCTATAGGTGACTCTTTCTCCTCACCCTGTCTATGACACCCTTGCTCATCCAGCTAGGTTTCTTCGCCCTTGCCTTTCTACTTTGGGCCTTGCTGCAGGAATTTGTTGCCCCCTCTGTCCCTAGCTTAATGAGTTCCCACCTCTGATTCGTGTCCATATTAGGCTGAATTCTGTCCAGGAACCCTTGCACCACTTCACCCATCTTTTTGAAGTCAGTCTTTCTAAAGTCTAGCACCTTTGTGCCAGGTGCCCCCCTCTCCCTGCCCAGCTGCAACTGGAACCACACTGTCCGGTGGTCACTCCCTGCCAGTGGTTCCTACACCCTCAGATCCCTCACCCACTCCCCGTTAGACAGTATAAGGTCAAGGATGTTCCCTTCCCTAGTTGGTTCACTGACCAACTGCACCAGGAAGTTATCCTGGAAGGCAGCTAGCATTATCTGTTACCTTCTACACTTGATGGCAGATGTCCACCACTCCACTCCCGGCAGGTGAAGTTACCTACTACCACCACCCACCCTTCTCACAGTTCCTCTGGATCTGTTCCGCCAATATCTTATCTGTCTTTTCTGATTAGGAGGGTGGCCTGTACACCACCCCAACCGTAGTGTTCTATTTTTTGGATCTTGGATTTGCATCCATAGAGCCTCTGTATCTCCCTCTTCCCCCTTCCTAACACACTTTAGCCCCTCCCTCATGTACAGCACTGCCCCCCCTTTCCCCTTAACTCTATCCTTGTGGAATAGTCTATAACCTGGAACCACCAGGTCCCAGTCATGATTTTGGGTGGCCCATGTCTCAGTGATGGCTGCCATGTCTACACCTCCCTCCACCATGAGAGCCTGTAGTTCTGCACTTTTATTTCCCAGGCTTCTAGCATTTAAAGATACCACCCTCTATCCCCTTTCTTTCTCCCCCCCTCCTTCCTCCTTTCCCTTTATGGCCCTCCCTGTATTGTTTGCTCCTCGACTTATCTCACTGTTATGGGGGGGTAAGCCCATATGGTTTCCCATCCCGAGGCATCTGATCACCTACATCCTTTCTGCCACCCCCTCTCCTAGTTTAAATTCTCTTCAATATACTCCCCAAGTTTTTGCTTCAGTACTTTCTTCCCCTCTTCATTTAAGTGCAGTCTATCTTTAGCATATAGACTGCTATCCTCCCAGGTCACCCCCACCCTCCTACCAGCCCATATCCTTTTTCCTGACACCAGGTTACCAGGCATTCATTAAACTCCTGAATCCTCAGTTTTCTTGCCGTACTTGGCCTTGGAACTGGAAGTACCTTCGAGAAGGTAACTGATCTTCCTGCCCCCTCACAAACTGGATCTAAATCCTCAGACCTCCTCTTCACCTCATCTACCATCCCATCAGCCAGGTCATTCGTCCCCAGGTGCAGAATTAGAAGTGGTTTTTCCCTGCTCTTTCTGGCATATTTTAGTACTGATTGCCCCACCCTTCCCATCTTCATTCCTGGCATGGCTTCCACCAGACCCAACTATACCTCTCTCCCTTGCTACCCCACCTGATCCCTCTCAATATTGAGTCTCCCAAAACTAAGATCCCACCCCTTTTTCCCTTGTCACCCCTCCCGTCCTCTCCCTGTCCTAACTCCTTCTTCATCCTGCACACTGTTCTTCCCCTTTGCCACTATTATACTGCCCTCGTGAGTACTCCCTCCTGTGCTCATTCTATCTTGACACACATTAGGTTCTTTTCCCTTCTCCCCCCCATCCTATTTCTCTCTATTATCTTAGACTGTTCAACAGCACCTTCTCCCCCATCTGTCATGCCCATCAATGGCCAGTACCTGTTTAAGCCTATTGTATTTTTTTATTTATTCATTCAGAAACAACTTTTGAGCAGGAGCTCCTTTACAAAGATTCCACATCAAGCAGCACATTACAGGGTACAAACTTCCAAATCACAGATACACTTAGATATGGTTACATCAAAAAAAAATTGCAAAAGGATCAATATAGGCAGCTAAACTCAAAGGAGAAGCCTGTTGGCGGGGAGGGGGGGGGGAGAGAGGGGAAACATAGAAATGTAGTAATTGTTGGCAGATAAGGAATGCTAGGCCCATCCAGTCTGCCCATAGGCCCTATACATGTATGCATCCACTCACCCTAAGTGGTCAATGGTTTTTCAGCACTCCCTTCCTGCCCAAGCTTCCCCTGTGTTTGTCCCATGTATGTTTAAACCCCTCCACCGTGCTTCCCCTACCACCTCTTGTGGTAGACTATTCCAAGCATTCACCACCCTCTCTGTGTAGAAAACCTTCCTCACGTTACCTCTTAATCCCCTCCCCCCTCCAATTTCATATCGTAGCCCCTCATTCTGGTATCTTTTCTACATTGGAAAATATCTCCCACCTACACCTTGTTTATGCCCTTGAGGTACTTGAAAGTTTCTATCATGTCACCCCTTCCTCTCCTCTCCTCTCCTCCAGATAGTACATGTTGAGGTCTCTTAGTCTCTCCTCTTATGTTTTGTAGTGCAAATCATGCACCATCTTTGTCGCCCTTCTCTGGACAACCTCCACCTTGTTTATATCCTTACACATGTTCCGTCTCCAGTACTGCATGCAGTACTCCAGGTGAGACCTTACCAGTGTTTTATACAATGGCATCACCACCTCCCACCTCCTGCTAGTGATACCTCTGCTTATGCACCCCAGCATGCCACTGGCCCTCCCTGCAGCCTTTGTGCACTGCTTTGATACCTTAAGATCATCAGATATGATAACCCCTATGACCCTCTCCTCTTTGGTGATGGTCAGCACCTCCTCCCCTATCCTGTAGCTCTCCCCAGGTTTTCCCCTACCCAGGCACATTATCTTGCACTTTTTCACACTGAACCTCAGTTGCCACACCTCCGACCATCTTTCAAGCTTCTCCAGGTCCCTCTTCATTTTTCTGCACCCTTTCTGGAGTATCCACCCTGTTGCAGATCTTGGTGTCATCTGCAAACAGGCAGACCTTTCCTTCCAGCCCCTCTGCAATGTTACTAATGAAGACATTGAACAGGACTGGTCCCAGTACTGATCCTTGTGGCACCCTGCTGGTCTTCCTCTCTCCCTGGATTGGATCCCATTTACCACACCCTCTGCCTTCTGTCCATCAGCCAGTTTCTAACCCACTGTATCACCTTATGCCCCATGCCCAGACTACTCATCTTGTTAACCAGCCTTCTGTGTGGAGAAGAGACAAAGAAATACACCTCAAGGTGAGGCCTTGTCTTCAGTTGGGATAGGTTGGGTGGGGGTGATTAAGGGGACAGAAGAGAGGGAAAAATCAGCCCCAAGGCGAGACCTTATCATCAGGTTAGGAAGGTTGGATGGGGTGTAGGGGACAGGACATATGGGGCCGAGGCTGGGCTAAGGGTTGGAGGAGGGGTTGAAAAGGGTGAGGGAAGTGGAGAGGGAGCAGGGTTCTGGGAGGTGGTAGTGGAGGAGTCAAGTTAATGGAGAGAGTGGGTAGGGCAGTCAGGGAAAGGTGACATGGTCAGGGGGAAGGCAGTGAGACTTAGGAGTGATTAAGTAAGAGCAAGACAAATATGAGGGGAAGATCAAAAGGACAGGGGGCTGCCGCGGGGGACCTTCATATGCCCACCTGACAATCACAACTGTTCCTGAAGAGGAGGTGCCATTTGAGTTCAGATTTGATGGCTGGTAGACTTGGTGTATTGCGCAAGACCTCCCTGGTCTCTTTGAGCCAGAGGGGGGCCCTGTAGGAAAAGGATCTTTGCCCGAGTGCTGTTCTCTGGAATGGGACAGGGAGCACTCCTTGAGTACTAGTCTCGTACTTAGAGCTGGATGGGGAGAAAAGGTCACTGCCTTCTTGCAATGGAGACTATTGTATGCCTACGTGCAGTAGCTCTGGCCCCATTCCTTTTGGCCCCCTATCTCTTGTACTTTTATCTCCCTCCTTTGTCCCCAGTATGGAGTGTTCTCTCCATCTCCAGTCCCTACCCCGTCCCTTCTTTTGTTTATCCGGTTACAGTCTGTGCTCCCAATTTCCTCTTCTCTTTCTGTCCAAGACATTTCACTCTTTAACCTCAAAATCTCATCCTCCAGCCTCCCCAGCCTTTGACAAACTGGGCACTTCCCCAGCCTCCACAGGATGCCCATGAATATGGCTGCTTCACAGTTATTACACCCCACTATCCTCCCTCTTCCATATCCATTACTCGCCTCCTGCCACCGATCCCCCCTTCCCTGATGCTGCCACTGTCCTTCCCCTGGTGCATCACCCTTCCCTGTCCTTTCCACCAACTTCCCCATTCATTTTCCCCTATCCATTCTCTCCTCTCTGCTCTGTGCACCCCCTGCTCCCTGCCCACAGCTGTTCTACCTGTGTTGGCCCTCCAGGTGTCCTGCTGTCCCCTGGCCCACCTACCTTTCCACTGTCCCCAACCACCCCACAAGTTGCAATACCCCCCCCAGTACATCCTTCCCTGTCCTGCTCCATTTCCTTCTGCAATGCTGCCCTAGCCCTCTTTATTATTACAATGGTATAAGAGTCACAGTTATTACCCAATCAGCTTCACATTCCCAGATTTTCCTTCTCACAGTACTAGATTCCCTGTACCTTGATTCTTCTTACTCAGCCCCAAGTCACCGGAGTCATAGTTCCTTGATCTCACAGTAATCTGCCTCAGATTCCCAGAGTTATTTATTATTTATTTATTAGGATTTCAGAGAAAACCTTTGAGACAGTGGCTCATTTACAGAGGTGCCACATCAGAGTAACAGGATAAATATCAGCAAAGAGTTACAGTAATTGAGGAGTTCACAGGGCTAATACATTCTAGTGACTAGGACTAAGAGCAGAGGCACTAGGCATAATCATAAGTTACATCATGTACAGAGATGTTTGAGGAGTACAATAGCAAGAGCATGTTAATCAACAGTTCTATTGTCTAAGTGCTAGGCTGTGGGGCATGTTCTATTGAACCAAGTGCAGAGAAGTAGTCAAATGGCTGGAAGTGAACATAGACCGGGAAACAGGAGCGCATGGGCAGGGTCTTGAGATAAATGTAATTAAGGGTAACGACATAGGTGAAGACTGAGATGGGAGGCATGAGGAGAGTGGGGGGAAGGGAGGATGGAGGGGGTGAAGGTGTGGGTGAGGCAGGGTGAAAGTAGGGTACGCCCTAGAGCTTGGTAGCTGAGAAAAAAGAAAAGGGGGGGAGAGAAAGGGGAGATAGAGGGGGCAGAGGGGAGCAAACGGGAAGCTGACACATAGGTGTAGCTGAGAGGCTACACCTATGGATATCGTACCCCAGTAATAGTTCTAGAATCACATTATCTTGATTTCATTTGACCAACCCCAAAATCACAGAGACACAGTACCTCAATTTCACCCCAAAGATACAGTATTTTCTTACACAGTTCAAAAGACACAGTACCTTGATCCCAGAGGGAGTCCAGACAAATTTTGATGATCACAGACCCTTTAAGATTGGTTCTTTCTTTTCTGCACACCTTCCTTGCACCCCTGGCTGTCAAGCAGTACTATTATTTACTTCACGACTTCGCCTATTCAGTAGCTCAAAGTAAAGTCTCCACTCACTTTGTGTCAGGGTGTGGGTGTGTGGCTGTGTTGTGTACTGAAATGAGATGGCTAACAGTGTGTGTATGCAATTGATGCTTCGATCTATTGGGGAAGCAGCTTCGATCTAGAAATTTGATTCGGACCAGCTTACGTGGAGGGCGGGCAGTGAGCGGGAGCATGAGAAGCCAGGTCTGACTATAGTATGCTGTCTACCGCTTCCTCCCCCTAGGCTTTACAGGCAGGTAAAGGAGAGACTACCAGATGCATTTCACTACCTAAACTCAGACTATTTTTGGACTGCGTCTACATCAGAGGGGGAAAAACACATTTAACTGAACATTTTTATCTATTAACCCCGATGGCGATCGGAGGAGGGTGGAGAGACCACTGGACTACCAGGGCTTTATTTTTTAATTGCCGGGGACAATGATCAGAGAATGAGGAGAGGGGAGGAACCACTGGACTACCAGGGCTTTATGAAAAGGATGAAAAAAAAAAGTCAGGGGACAGTTTTTTGTTTTTTTTTACAGGGGGAATCTATATTATATTTCAAACATGCCTCAGTCCCCTTGGAGGCAATAAAAGGAGAAGACCTCCCTTTATTAGGTAAACACCAACAAGTGTTTACCTAAATGGGGGCAGGGGAACAGGATTCTGACCTTACTTGACCAAAAAAGCGTCCAGAAAAGGTTTTGGTAATTTTTACTGGGGCCAATGTTTTTTTTTTCCCAGTTAAGTATTGCCACAAATTGCAGCAATTTTCGTGAAACAGTGCCTCAAATTGCAGCAGTTTTCATGCAACAGTGCCATTAGTTGTGCAAAAACTGCTGCAATTTGCGGCAGTTTCATTAAAAAAGAAGTGCCACAAATTGCAGCACTACCAATGGCTAAAACATGGAAAACCTATTTCTGGCCACTATTTTGAAAAAATAATGCCAGAATTGTGTTCCTCCGGCCCCAATTGGGTAAACACAACTGTTGGTGTTTATCAAGCAGCAGTATTGTTTGAATTATAGTGTTTTTGGCCACTGCTAACTAAAAACTGCAAAAAACATTTTTTTGCAAAAACAAAAAGTGATTTTGAGGCGGGCATATATTTTTTTCCCGTAGGCTATAATGGGAAACTTTAAACTTTAATAACTTTTGAATCATTCACATATTTGGGACTGTCTAGTACAGTATGCCCTGCAAGCCTATTGGTCCACACAGCGGACCAATGAGCTTACAGCCCATACTGTACCTGTCATTCGGCGGGCGGCCGGGCAGTATGCAGGTGGGATGCAGCCGCCCACCAATGACAGGGGGGAGGGTGGGCAAGGGGCCCTGTGTGGGTGGAGGGTGGGGGGGTGCCACTTGATCACCAGGGAATTACGTGGTGGCGATTTATCTGCGCTTGGGGACCCGGGAGGGAGGGGGGTCCACTAGACCACCAGGGACTGTATTTTTATACATCCATTGGGGCATCAGGAGGGAGGGGGGTCCACTAGACTACCAGGGAATGTTTTAATTTACATTTACCACGATCGCGGCAACAGGTGGGGGGTTCCACTAGACCACCAGGGATGGGCATATTTATGTATATCAGTGAATCGGGAACTCGGATGGGAGGGGCGACCACTAGACCACAAGGGATGGTAATGTATGATATTTATTGGGGAATCAGGGACTGGAGGGGGCCACTTGACTACCAGGGAATTCTTTTGACACATATGCTGCGCGATTGCGGCTACGGGGCCGGGGATGCCCTGGGATCCTCACAGCACACGTCATGCTGTGCAGTGTGTCAGGCGCAAGTCACCAGGCTGCCCTGCACAAAGCATGCAAATGGAGCCATAATGACATGCAAATGGCCCTATTTGCACCTTGCATATATTATGGCCTCATTTGCATGCCCCCTGCTGAATATTGCAAGTGATGTGCCTAGCGCAACTGCACTTGTGCTGACGCATCCCCATGCTCCCTATCTGTGGCTTGCGCTGGTGCAGTGCCACTGCGCCATGCACAGTATGTGTGCTGACCCTGCCATATTCAACGGTGCTGCACCATGGAGCATCCCCACTGAATATCACCTGTACCTGGCCCCAGCGCATCACAGTTGCGCAGCGCCCAGCCTTGCGCCACTCCCTGGTGCAGTCTAAATATCCAGGCCCCTGTGTTTTTCTGGGTTTTCTCATCCCACTCCTGCACGTCCCCAACATGATGTACATGTGTGGAAGCACATGCACATATGTCTTGCGGGATGCCCCACCCTACCGATCACCCGGTACTGCCTGCGCTCATCACCAAACCTTCATTCAGTGACAGCGGGACTACAGGCAGGCAACCCCCACACCTGGGAGAGGAGAGCAATTGCTCAATCCTGCTCCCACCTCCCCACCCCATGCAATTTTATGGTTATTTACCATCTCTGAAAATCATTAGCATTGCTGGTTGTTTTATCTGCTTCCTTTTGCTAGTAGAATTGAAATGCATGTTAATTGTGTAGTTATACCTAACCTTGTTTTGCTTCATATCTTTGATCAACTCCCATTGCATACTTCCAGAACATTAGGCAGCCCCCCAAACAGTGCATCCACTCATGATGCAATAGTCTCCTCTCCTCCCACTGCATAATGAGTGGCTAGACCGGGTAGGTGTGTTCCCAAGTCTAGGAAAGATGCAGTGGAAGTTGACCAAAGAATGTAAACAAACACATTTTTGTGTGATAACACCAGTATGGTGGACAGTCTATTTTTCAGTTTTAGAAAAACAACCAGCTACATCAGCAATCTTTACTGAATGTAAGCAATCATAAAATGTGTTTTTTAAACCAGGGACAATGTGAGGCCTGAGGGGGTTGGCAGCGTCCCTTTAATATATATAATGAATGTATATGCATATTCTACATTCCTCTTCCCCAATCTGGAGAGTGAAGATACTGTGGAGCTTGTGAAAATGTTAAATCCATCTGCAGGGCTGAGGCCAAAATGATTCAAAATCCAAGTAAGAAAGCACATTTCTGTCCAAACCAGAAAGAAGGACTGGCAAACCCTGGAAAGGATGAGAGAGGGGTCACAGAAAGGCTTTGTCAACCTAAGTACAGCAGGACTTCCCATTTCCCAGAGCAGAGAATTTGTCTCTTTGGGGAGATTCAGTTGTGCTCATTAAGATGATGAATGACTGCGGTGGAAAGCAGGAGGTAAATGAAGCGATTGTCATTTCCAGAATGTTTCACAGACATTTACTTGGGGGCTGTCACCATCCACAAGGTCAGATCCTGGCACAGCTAAAAAGTTAAACTGAAAATAAAAGTGAAGTCTGGCTGGTGGTATCATGGCTCAGTTTCCCATAATAAGTACCATGGATCAGTGCTGAAGAATAAATTTTCACAGGTGCACAAATGGGAGACCACAACTGTTTTGCAGATTGAAACAGTAAGTGGCCAATGTTTGTTGGACAGTTACCGTTAAAGGTGAACATTTGGCTTCTAGTGATGTCATGCACCTAGGAACTGCTAGCCTATACAGCTCTGTTCGGGATCAGCATTGAAGCCTTTAGAACTGCTCACAAAAAACTGCAGTTGTAGCTCAAAGCTTTAAAGAAGGCAACCGCCAACTATGTGGTGCTCCACTATGCTCCATCACGATCAGAATCGGCAAATGGTGACCGATTCAGCGTCCGAGGCTCCGGCAGTGGCAGCTTCTGCCGACCCCCTCCTCCCACCACAACAGGAAAGGCACTGCATTGCTGGGAACCCATACTCTCTAAAGGCAGATGGACATGACACTCTCAAAATTTAGACAATTTTGCAATGAGATGAAACTTAGAACCTCGGCCCTGAGAGTGGGATAGTAACAAAACTGAAAAATGTCTCTCCAGCCTCAATGACCAGATAATCCAGCAAGATGCCTGCCTTTATGTTGCTGAGCAAGCCATCCTCCAAATTCATGCCTCCTCCAAACAACTCCAAGATCGTGCAGATGATGCTGAGCGCAGAGTCCAAAGGAATAACCTCTGGATCTAAAATCTCCCTGAAGAGGTCGAAGGCCAAAACATTATGCAGTTTCTTCGAGGGATGCTCTGAGAAATCCTCCTGATCCCCTCAAACCTTACACTTGTAACAGCCCCTAAACTCACTGTGGCTGTTTCTGGGGCCCTTGGGTCTCGCCTGGATGCCCCTCAGAGGGGCCCGACCCGGGATCTAACGGATGTGAAGAAATGGCACAGTGCCACCACCTGGGGTAATGTCAAGGAATACCTGTGAACAAATTGCAGGCTATCACACCCCAGGAAAATACATAAGCTGCTCCCTGAGATACCCCCCCCCACACACACAACAATCATCCCCATATTCTGCAATGATTCACAATATCAGCATATAACATGAACAATTAACAGTATTTATTTTGGGGGAAGGGGAGGATAGCACTACACTAGCAACTAGCTGAAACAATTTTACCCCACATAATCCCCACCTCCCACCTATGGCTTCCCAATGGCAACTGCCCAAAATGTCTCTAGAGTCCCTTTGGTGAGTAGCACACCATGGTGTAGATGCCACTGGGGATCTTTTGTTGGGGCCCAAATAACTTTAAATAGTAGTAACAATGAAATTTCAGGCCTGGGCACAGTTTTCTGGCAGAGTCCCGCCCAGGTCCTAACCCCCGGATTTTAACCTAACTAGCTAGCTAAAAAAGGCTCCCTAAAGTCACAGCCAGGGGGTGCTTACAGTTCAGCAGTTCAATAGGGGGTTTCAGCAAGCAGGATTCGCTACAGTACTGTGGAAGTATCTTGTTGGTGGTGCACCACATGGCTGCAGCACTGGCTGATTTAAAGAGGTCGAAGGATGCTGGTCTTCACCTGCCTGGCCTTGCTATCGTCACCTCTGAGGCCTTTGTAAACAGTGTTCACCAGGAAGGCCTCTTGCCATCTTCTCCGCTGGGTCTTCACTCCATTGGTCTGGGGACACGGCAGGCTGTGTCCCCCAGACTGGGCACTTGGCACACCCTCTAAACAGTAGAGCAGCTGGTAGTTTGCTCAGTCTCTGGACCCAGCTTTCACATTGCGTTTCCTTTGAGCACTAATGTGGCTGGGCACTTGCTCAGTCTCTAGCCTCAGCACACACAGACTCGCAGGCTTAAAGCAAACAGCAGTCAAAACTTACCCCACCAAGGGGGGAATACCATTACTTAGTCTTTGCTGCTAGAGCTGCAGCACTGGGGAATCAGACTGTCCAACTTACAGTCTCTGCCCTCGCATTGCAGCTCCCACTCTTTATCTTCAGCTGGCTGAAAACTTGTGAAAGCCTCTCTCTCTGCAGAAGGCTCCAAAATGTATTTCCTTCTCTGGCAGCAGCACTGGCTCCTTAGCACTCTGCCTGTGGAATCAAGCTGAGGTTGAACTGCCTGTTAAGTCCAAAATGCAGGACTCTAGCTGGATAGCCCACTCCCTCCAGCTCTGGGATCCAACTTGAATCTCCCTTTGGTGGGCAAAACAGTCCCTTTTATCTCTTTTTCACAGCCCTCTCCTGATTGGCTGTTGCAGTCCAGGGCAAAGCAGGTGCCCTATGCCCTCTTACCCAGCAGATCTCTGCCAACTGAAGTCCCCTTGGGGCTGCCATATTTATTTATATTTTTGCACACACACACACACAGACCTCCAGAATTTTAAGTAGAAGCCCTCTTTAGGGCTACAAGTTATTGATCCAGGCTCTACCTTCCCCCAGGAGTCGGGACACACTATATCTAACTTGTGAGAGTCCCTTTAGCGCCATGGGGCTCCCAATACATTTTCCCCTTTTTTTCGCACCCATTCTGTGGCGCTGACAAATGGAGCCGTGTGTCCTTTAAAATTCTGCTGCCCACTAGCTACGCATGTGCACTAGGTGCACGGCTGCCATCTTCTTTATTTACTTTTACCAGTCCACTTTCTCGCTGCTCCTGAGACAGGATAACTGACCCCCTGAGTGCCCAGAGGTGCAGAAACATTTTGGTGTCCTTGGCCCCCTTCTTGCCATGGGGCCAAGGAATGGAGGAGGCCTGCAGATGCTTCCACAAAATCCACGGGGTGCCACAGGTCTGGATCCTTCCCAGAGCCACTAGCAGGATGCTGCAGGCCAGTGTTGGGGTCAGAGCCTGACCAGGTAAGCCCAAATGGGGGACTTACATGCTCAAGCTGGAAAGGGCTAGGCACTAGGGACTAAACCTGCTAGCTCAGAAGCCAGACTGCGCTCATTGGTCCTTTAGTGCCTCCAGTACCCAGTGGAAGAAAGGGTACTGTACATTGCATTGCAGAAAAAGACAGTAGAGTACTGGGGGCCAGGGTCTTCATTGATAATGACTACCTCACAATGGAAATGGCAATGTGCTGCTCCTACATTCCCATAATGAAAGTGCTATGGGAAAAATACATTTGGTTTAGCACACCCTACCCTGCAAAACTGGTGGTGCTTTTGGAGAGTAGTACAAAAACCTGCAACTCTGCAGAGGAAGCCACCACTGATCTCTCTTCATATGGCATCCCTGTTACTTTGCAGCCATTGAAACAATAGCAACATATTCTTGCTTCAAAATTATCTCAGCAGATGTGGCACAAAATCTCAAAGAAAAACAAACAAGCCCCACAGAAACAGCAGACCATGGATGCTATCAAAGACATTATTCGGCACCTCCAAGTCACCACCCATAAGCTACCTATGACAGGGTGGAATAGAACCCTGTCCCCGTTGTTAGAGAAAGTGTTTAAAATGCAAGGATCTGTCCTTTCCTGTCCATTTGTCTGTCCAGTTATACAACCATATTTTCCTGTGAGACCTCAGACTTGATCAACCCGACAATCTCGCAGTTCTTTGCCTCTCACTGTCTCTCAAGTTTTCTCTTGCTGTCTGTCTTTTCCTCCCTTGCATATCTAGATCTGCTGATATAAAAATATGTTCAAATCACTGTATGGAAATGTAACTGATATTGGGATCCCTTGTGTTTGGAAAATAAATAGCTTTACTGTTGAAATGTATATAATTATAATTTGAGATGACTGCAAAAAGTCATTGGAAGCTAGAGGTTACCAGAGTTCAATTTTTAAGCCTTTTGCCCAAGCTGTGCAAAAAGGGGCTTCAACTCAAGAAGTACACTGTGTTCTAGCAACTCCTGCCTGATATTTACAAAAACAGGATACTTGCTAAGGATGGGGATTGAAAGGACTTATAAGAGCTAAGCTGCAACTGCAAGAAAGATTAGAAGAAAAAGGGACACAGAGACTGAAAGAAAAAACTATTTTATTTGTCCTCTGTACATAGTTACTATGAACAAGTTTAATTTTTTGTTACTACTACTGTAAATAAATATTTTTGGTGAATTCTACAACTGCTCCTGGTTTTCCCTATGCTTCCTAACCTGTGCCTCGATGACACTACCAGCCTACGCCCCAGATTGAGCCATAAAGAAGTGACTGTCCGCTCTCCTAATAACAGATATACCTAGTGTGCATCCACCTCTGACCCTATGGTTCCTGTCTCCCCTAGCCCTGATCCATAACAGACACTGCAGATACTCAGCTTAGTAATTGTTCCATACTTAATTGATTCGGTTACATCTAGGTTGGCCCAGAGACCTTTGTAGAGTTTACCTGACGGTAGCTGGTGTGGCAGGCCTCCCTGGACTGGTAGTTACTCAGATCTTAGACTCCAGCAGCTACAGGAGGAAAGTGACCCTGCAGAACAAGAAACAGGACAGCGGTTCTCTCCCAGGTTGCTTCCTGGCATCCACAGTGCTCCCAACATAATGTCCCACTCCCCCACTGATGCTCCCAAATTGATTGGGCCCATGCGCAAAGCGGCCATCCCATGGCTACATGTGCACCCCCACAGCTCCAAGTTAATTGGGAAAGTTTGGGGAGCGAATCAGCGGTGGTGCCTATGGTACACCTTAAATCACAAAGTAGCTTAATGCTGTACAGCAGATGGGGCCCCCGAATGTGTGGCTGCACTGATTATAGTTAATACCATTGCTAACCCCAGTACAAAGTTCCCGGTAGTGTGAGTGTCCGGGGGTGGGTGTAGGGTGGGAGATGGTTTCAAGGATAGGGATCCGGACTCCTGCTGTAGCATATGGGTCCTTTTATGGACCCCAACTTTTTAGCCTTCTGCTATACTCCAGTGATAGTTTCTGCTTATGGACAAGAAAGTTGGGCAGTAGCAGCGATCAGCCATATGTGACTACCTTAAATGCCATAATGAGAGAGATTAGTTTCTTTATATACTGGGCTCAGGTGTAGTCTGCCTTTTGCTGCTGGAATAGCTGACCCGATATACTCTCACACATCACAACCCTTCTTCCAGTGTCTTTGTTTCAGATGCTTAGACCTTAGTTAGGGTTACACTCTTTTAGATGTGGATGATTCTCAGTACTACCCTTCAGTTAAACCTCCTCAAGTGTACTAAGGAGTTTAGAAATACTAGCATTCATCTTTGATCCCACACTTACATGAAAGCACACCGCTACAGCAGTGAAACCATGGGAACCCCCCGGTGACCTGCTATTAGGCTCTGGATAAGAGGTACTCTAACTGTGCCATGCTGATCCCACAAGCTAACTAACACATCATCTGCCCTAATGTGGAGGTTCATTTCCTCCCTGGTTTAGGGCTCTCCCGGACAGAGACTCTGACGATTGTCATACCCTATTCCCTGCAAAGCCAGTTTGACCAGAGGCTCCTCCTTGAGAGACCTGCCCTTCATGCAGGCTATGCCAATCATCAGGATCAGAGCCTGGACCCCTCCTTGGAAGCCAAGTTAATGGCATGGCTTGCCATGCAAATGTATCTAGTTTTCCTGACAAGTTGTATCATTTCATCCCCACAGCCAGTTTTTCCCTTGAGTAGAACCATTTCTCCCCAGCTCACTGTTTCGTAAGGTTATACAGGGCCTGCATGATGATGATACTGTGGCATTAGCGGTGGGGGTGAGGGGCGGGGGGGGCACACACTTTCCACTCCCTTATCCATACTTAATTTAATGGATACACTTTGAATCCACCTTTACTCATGAAACGTGAATGGCCTGACCAATTCCACCAAAAGGGCCAAAATCCTAACTAGAGTCCGGAAGTCTAAACCAGACTTGGTCTACATCCAAGATTCCCACCTTACCCCCACAAAGCACGCTAAACTCACAAAGATGGGTTTCTCAGCTGAATATTCTTCCTTCTGTAAAGTGAGATGCACAGCAATCTTGATCCCCCACCACACTCCATTTCAGGAACATTTGAGCTGGGCAGATGCAGAGAGATGCCTGATTGTGGTTCAGGGGATGTTACATGGCCAAGAGGTCACTCTAGCAAATTTATACATCCCCCAGGTGCAAATACACCCACTATTAAACAACTACTAGACTGAATAGTCACCCTAACCAAGGGGCTGCTGCTCCTAACTAGGGACTTTAATATCATCCTAAACTCTGATATGGATACTTCTAACCAGAATCCCCCTAGATAGTAGAGTTCCCATCAGTTCTTTAAGAGGTTCTTCCACGAAGTAGGATGGATAGATTTGTGGCAGGCCCCACACCCCAGATTCCATAATTATACTTACTACTCCCAAGTCCATTACTCCTACTCCCGTATTGATCATTGCTATACCCAAGTAGAGCATCAGTCCTGGGTGACTCACTGCACATTGGGGGACATATATCTGTCAGACCTCACTCTAGTCAGCTCCTATTGGGATTCCAGGCTGGAATGCAGAGCCACACTCTGGAGTGTAAATACAGTGGAGCCAGCTTGGATGCAATGCAGTAAGCAAGCAATAAGACACAACAGAGTGTGCATTGCGTTGAAATAACTGCATGCCAAGGGCAAAAGACCACAGGCATGCCTTCACGCCCTGGAAGTGTGGTTATCTCAGCACAATACACACCCTGGAGTGTCTTACTGCACTTTTAAAATTAGTTTCTTTGACTTAAATGTATGTAGGAATTTAAAAAAGTATGTCAACATATGCAAAAATGCAAAACTATACATGCATTTTATGTCAAGTAGTTCTTCAGCCTGCTAGAAATATATGGCATTCAGGCTTTGCTTTAGGAAGTTTATCCCAATTTGGCATCCATATTTGTAGTTTTTCCGACTTGTGTAGTTTTGAACAGAGAACCATTTAATAAAACATGATTTGTGATCATTGTTATTTGTTGAGTGAAATGAAGACTTTGTCTTTTACTATCTTTTTTTAGCCAGTGTGAATTTCATACTAGTTCTCGTCAACCTATACACCCAATCATACTGTAACAGATGACACGGAAGTGGCTTGAGAAGAGATACATGCTGTGGAGATATTTTTTTTAATTATGTCCACCTCATCACCCTGCTAGCTCTTTCCCACTGCTCGTTCACCACCAACACCCACATCCACACCAACGCCACCCTACCTCTCTGTCCGCTATCTGCTGTCTGACCGCTGATTCACTCGCCTACCCACTGGCCTGCCCAATCACTCACTGGCTAAAGCTTGGCGAAAACTCTCAACTCTCAGTTGTAAGAATGAAGTTTCTTTTCTTTCTGTGTTACTGAAGGTAGTGAAGTTTTCTAGTGGCAGAGAGAACTTAAAGATTGGGAGTGGGACTTCTAGTGTGTGTGCCATAGAGCCCGTGTCTCACCCTGGAGCTTACCTGGTGATGCTGCCAACAGCACACTACCATCTGCAGTAGTGTGACTGACAAAAATACTGCTACTCTCTGTAGGGCATGATAAATGCTGCAATGGGGAGAAGGCTGAAAGCTACCAATATCGGCCAGTGGATACCAGAGCAGGACGTTCAGACATAATACTCTGATGGGAACAAGAGCAGTTAGCCATGTAGAAAGTGAATATCTGCTTGTAACTGAGGAATCAAAAATACAGAGATGCGAAATGGCCCAGTGGCATGGAGGACTGAGGTGCTGGACACCTTACCTCGTGTCACACTGGCAACCTGAGTTCAGGAACAGCCATGGGTCGTCGGGGAATCGGCATGAAGGGGAGGATGACAGCAAGATTGAGCAGCCAAAAGGCAGCTCTCTTTCTCTCGGGGTGGCTGTCCTCCCCCCGTAATTCTGCTTCCACCGGGTGGAGGTCCGGTGGATAGTGTAGGCAGGACAGGGTAACATTTCACGGGGGGGCACCTTGGGGTGCAGCATGCATGTGCCTCCACAAGTATGCATGTGGCCAAGGTATGGGGTGGGCGAAAACGGGGAAAAAACTGATAAAAATATAATAGAAAAAAATTATATAAAGATGCAGTCACAGAGCATGGCTTTTAGAGTACGTTTTTGTTTCATGTAGTAACTTGAGTGAGCCTGGTGGACACAGGTAAGACGTGTGGCTGTGACCAGCTTCATTGTAAGGAAGAGACTGTTTGGAAGTTCATTTAAAAAAAATATTCACAGGGTTTATGTAGTGGTATGTAGGACAAGCAATGGTTAGGCAGAGGAAGTTGGTGTGAGTACACATGGGACAAGAAATTATGCTCTTTTTGAACATTCTGATGTACAGTAGGGATTTGTGAGAAGGCTAAATATCAGGATGATTGTGCATTGTGCTCTATTAATGCACGCGGTCAGGTGACTGGTTTTAGCCAATGAAGTTTATAGGAAATTCAAGCCCATTTTATAACTCACAGTAAATAACGTCACAAAATACTGCAGTAAGAAAGGGCTTAATTGCCAGTGAATTACACTGTTCTCTGCAGCATACTGCAGCACTTTGTGATATACTAAGGATGCCACTCTTACATTAAGGAGGCACGGGGGGCAAACCCTCAATAACAATCCAATAGGGACCACCACACATTGCATCAGATGGGATGTAGTGAAGGCAGTGCTCCAAGAACACCTTATCTAATATATATTCCAAAAGAAAAGGAAGATGATATAGTGCAGACAGAATCAGGAAGACACCCTCCATTTCCTACAAATAGTGCGCCAGCAAGTGGACCTCACAGTACCCCCACAGATTACTAGCGTAAAGGCAGGTCTTCATAAACTGTGACTGGAGCAGACCGAGATAGCCCTTACATTCCTGTGCCAATGCTTCTACAAGGTTGAATACCAGATCATCCTAGCTATTGGCATACCAACTGGAGAGGCAATGCCACACAGTGACAATAACAGCAATGTTAGACCCATCCTCAGGATCTCGCCACACCCAAATTCAGGAGATAGCAAAGGCATTCCATTGCCACTATCAGAACCTCTACAGCCCAGAAGCAGTTCCTACACAAACAAACATAGATTCCTTCCTACAACCACTGGGACTCTGTATCCTTCCTCCGCAGAAGGGAGAACAACTACTCTCTCCTATCATGGTTGAGGAGCTAGAAACAGTCATAGGGCTGTCTAAAACCCTATTGGCCACATATAATTAAATCCTGGAAGGAGGTCACCTCATCTTAGAAACATAGAAACATAGAATTTGACGGCAGATAAGGACCGCTTGGCCCACCCAGTCTGCCCATTTCCCTGCCTACTGGATAAGCTGCAGATCCTAGTTAACCAGCAGCCTACTTTTTCCTACCCCCATCCCCTAGAATTGCCTTATGACTGTCCCATGCATGCTTGAATTCCACCACTGTTTTTGACTCCACGACCTCCTCCGGAAGGCCATTCCATGCATCCACAACCCTCTCTGTGAAAAAATACTTCCTTAAATTACCTCTGAGCCGCCCCCTATCTTCAAATTGTGCCCCCTTGTTCTTGCACACCTCTTTTTTTGAAAGATGCTACCCTCTTGGACTTTGTTGATTCCCTTGAGGTACTTGAAAGTTTCTATCATGTCCCCCTCTCCTCCTTTCCTCGAGGCTATACATATTAAGCTTCTTTAGTCTCTCTTCATATGCCTCCGGTGCAGACCCTGGACCATTTTAGTTGCTCTCCTCTGACAGCTTCCATCCTGTCTATGTCTTTGACAAGACTGGGTCTCCAGAACTGCACGCAGTACTCCAGATGGGGTCTGACCAGCTGTCTGTACAGAGGTATAATAACTTCCTGTTTTCTACTGGTGATGCCTCTCCCTGTGCATCCCAATATCCCCCCAGCCCTCATTGCTGCCCTCTCACATTGCTTTCCCACCTTTAGGTCATCTGATATGACTACCCCCAGGTCCCTTTCCATTTTTGTTGTTGTTAGTATCTCACCCCCCATTGTGTACTCTTCCCCTGGGTTTTTGTTTCCCAGGTGCATTACCTTGCACTTCTTAGCATTGAATCTAAGCTGCCATACATTTGACCATTCTTCTAACCTTGCCAAGTCCCTTTTATCCTTTCCACCCCACCTTGTGCATCAACTCTGTTGCAGATCTTTGTGTCATCTGCAAAGAGACATACTTTTCCTTCCAATCCCTCTGCAATGTTGCTTATAAAGACATTGAAGAGGACTGGTCCTAATACTGAACCCTGCGGTACCCCACTAGTAACCCCCTTTCATCAGAGTGGACTCCATTTACTATTACTCTCTGTGTCCTATTTTCCAGCCAATTTTTACCCAGGCTGTCATCTTGGGACCCACCCCAGGCTAGCTAACTTGTATATTAATCTTTTGTGTGGGACTGTGTCAAATGCCTTGCTAAAGTCTAGGTAGGCCATGTCCACAGCCCCTCCCTGATCTACTACTTTGGTCACCCAGTCAAAGAAATCTATCAGATTTGTCTGGCATGACCTTCCTGCTGTGAATCCATGCTGCCTTGGGTCCCAGCCCTCTGGCCTCTAGATACTTGACAATTCTTTCCTTCAGAAGTGATTCCATCATTTTCCCTACCACTGAGGTTAAACTAACAGGTCTGTAGTTTCCTGCTTCTGCCTTGCTCCCACTTTTGTGAAGGGAATCACACCTGCCCTCCTCCAGTCCTCGGGTACCACCCCATCCTCCCATGATTTGTTAAACAGGGTAGTCAGTGGTGTCCACTAATTCTACCCTTAGTTCTTTTAGAATTTGGGATGAACTCATCAGGCCCATTGCTTTGTCCACCTTCAGTTTTAAGAGTTCTTTCAGAACCCTTTCTTCTGTAAATGGGCTGGTATCAACTTCTGTATCCAGTGTGTTTCTACTGTTTGTTCTAGGTACCCCCCTTCCTTTGTAAATACTGAGCACAAAATATTTGTTTAGTATCTCTGCCTTTTCACAGTCTCCTCTGCCCACCCTCTCCCCTTATTAAGCCTCACTATCCCTCCCTGGTCTTCCTTTGCTCCCTGATGTACCTATAAAAGGTTTTATCCCTTTCTTAACTGAGTTGGCTATCTTTTCCTTGGTTTGGGCCTTTGCTGTTCTGACTGCCTTCCCAGCTTCCTTTTTGCTTTAACTGATACAGTTCTCTGTCCTGCTCCTTCTACGATTCCTTGTACTTCCTGAAAGCTTTTTCTCTTGAACCTTCACTGCCACTTCCTTTGAGAACCATAGTGGTTTCTTACATCGCTTAGTTTTGTTTATTTGAGGCCACACAAAGGCTTGTTGCCTCTGTGATGGCAGTTTTATTATTCACCATTGTTCTTCCACCCTCCTTCCTGCCCATGTGCTAGTGCATTCCTTAGGCACTTACCCATTTGGCAAATTCAGCCCTCCCTAAAGTCCAGTACCTTTGCCTTGTATGGCTTGACTCTATTGCTGTGTTTATTAGAACCATACTGTTCGATGGTCGCTAGTTCCCAGATGGCTACCCACTTCTACATCTGTGATCCTCTCTTCATCTCCATTTGAGAGAACCAGGTCTAAGATTGCTCCCTCTCAAGTGGGCTCCAATACTAGTTGTCTAAGGCATGCCCCTGTAGGGCATCTAGAATAACCCCACTCTTCGAGTGGCTGTGGCAACTGCACTCCAGTTAACATCTGGCATATTCAGATCACCCATCAGCAATATCTCCCTTTTTGCCATACTAAGTATACTTTCTATCATTTCCTTGTCCATTTCCTCCCCTGAGATGGGGTCTTATACAACCCCTGTGCGGATTGTGGTGCCATTGCCGGTCTCCAAATTTACCCACAGTGCTTCTTCTCCTCCCTGTTTTCTCTTTTGTTCTGTTACTTTGATTCCTTCCCTTATGTAAAGAGCTACTCCTCCTCCTCTTTTACCCTCCCTGTCCCTCCTGTAGATAGTGTATCCTGGTATGTTTATGTCCCAGTCATGGTTTTGTGCGAACCATGTTTCTGTGACTGCCACGATATCCAGATGTTCCTCCTCCATCAAGGCCACTAATTCAGGAAGCTTGTTACTCAGACTACGTGCATTGGTACTCATTGCTCTCCATCTTGGTCTTTTGTGGCTATTTCAGTAATCCTGAAGCCAGACAAGAACGCTCTTTACTGCTTTTTATATTGTCTGATCTCAGTGCTCAGCACTGACTATGAATACTTTGGGTCTGATTTTATAACAGACCTAGATCGCTGCAAGGGACTTGTGGCAGGGAGTTTGATGCAAGTGGCGACTTATGTTAAGCGATGCCGCAAGTCCGATCTTGCAAACAAACAGAGCCTCAACTCCCTGGCGCAAGTCCCTTGCGCCGAATGAAGGAGTTAGATTAGCTCCCCCAGTCTATATCTGCACTATGGGGGTAGCCATTTTACCGGGCTTGCACAAAACCTTTGGTACAAGCTGCCGAAAAGTGAATAAATTGTCACAATTGTACAAAAGGTACTAAAAGTTGGTGCAAGTTGTGACAAACTGTTAGGCGCAGCTGTGTCAAACTGCAGTACACACAGGGCTTGATGCAAGCCCTGCATCCACCTTCTACAATCATGTCCTTTATGCCTATCCTAACCAAGTGCCTGGATAAACTACTCCCTTCCCTCATCCATATGGGGCTTGTTCAATCCCTCACTACCACGGATCACACACACAATACCCTTCATGTCCTAAACTAAATGCATAGGTCCATATCCCCCTCCCCATTACTCAGCCTAGATGCTGAGAAGGTATTCAACCAGGTATCCTGGCCATTCCTGTACTCCGGGCTGGGGTGGGTTGGATTCCCAGTCCCCACTGTAGAGCAACTTCTGCAGATATATGCCACACCACAGGCATGCATGAAGGTAAATGGACATCACTCACCAGGCTTCCCATTATCCTGTGGAACACAGCGGGGATGCCCTACACTCCTCCCTGCTGTTGTTCGCAATATATATTGAGCCCATAGAACAGGTGGTCAGGGAAGCCAGCAATTTTCATGGCTTTGTGGTGGAAAGTGAAGAACACTGGATTGCCCTGTATGCAGGTGATGTACTGCTGTACCTAATCAATCCAGAGGAAGCCCTCCCCTGACTACTTGGGCAGATCTGGAAAAGTATCAGGGTACCATCTAAACACTTTCAAAACAAAAATCCTCAGCTTCCACTTCACCCCCTCTCAGCAACCCCAAACAGAATACCCCTTCAGCTGGGGTTTAAAGAAAGCTGAAGTAGCTGGGTATGAACATCTCCCACTCACCAGCCTCAGCATTCCAGGATAATTACACTCTGTTCACTCAACAAATGTCCCAGGGTTTCACCCATCGGGGGACCTTTCCACTTAGCTTATCCAGAAGGATAGAAGTAGTCTGAATGATCACCCTGCCTAGGGCACTATATCACTTCTAAAGTGCCCACTGGCACTGCTTGCCTCCACTTAGTGGCAGTGGAACAGGAAAATTTAGCATTTTATGTGGGCAGACCAATGATTGTGCATTTGGTTAAAACAACTGTTTCTCACTAAGTGGTTCAGGGGTCTCGTTCTCCCACACCTACAGTTGTACTTCTGGAAAGCCCATGCTGGCTTCATCCTGCTCCGCCACACAGGCGGGTCACAGAGTACATGGTTAGACATGGAGGGGAACCTATTCCCCAATGACAAATGTGTCCAGACCAAGTGCCATCAGGCTCTTCCAACACCCCAGATGCAGCCCTTTAACCCTTGGTTACAAAACCAGGTAAAAGTCTGGCATGCAATTAGATGAGTCCTACACTTGACTCACTTTCTTCCTCTCTTGTGCCCAATTACACTTCTGGAGGACTTTGTACCACTCCAGCTGAACCCAGGCTGTAGGACCTTAGGAAGGTACTCCACACAATATTTATAGCAATTTATGTTAGGCCCCACAGTCCAGTCAATCATGGCCTGCCAGATGCAATGCAGTTTTCATGGCATATAATTCATCCACTATTTGCAAATCAGACACGTCATCGAAGCTCTGCTCCTGGGAGCATGGAACCCAGATATGCATCCAGCCTTCTTAACCTACTGAATAAATTTCCTCAAAACGGGAACCCAATTCCATATGATATCGCAAGTCTACCAGGCCTTAATAAATTCATTAAGGGAAGACAGTATGGATGTTGCATGACAAAGGGAAGAGGAGGTTGGCTTTCCTTTAGATAAGGATACCCGGACCTGGACCTAGGCATGTGAGGCCTCTTCCATGGTCACCAGCGCTCATGGATGGAGAGAATATGCATGGAAGCAGCTGGTTAGGCTCATTAGAACACCTGTCATTATGACACATTTCCTCCCAGCATACTCTTTGGAATGTTGGAGAGGAAGCGGGGAACCTAGGACCCTGCTTACACATCTAATGTGGAACTGCAACACTCAGCGTACATTTTGGGATTCTCCCATGCTTTGGAGAGGGTGTGTGGGCCATAACACAAAGGTGAAACCCACGTCTAGGGTGATCTGGATGGTAACACCTCGCCAGGAGCCAGCCCCTTGAAAATAATTACTGTTCTGGTTGACTCCTTCTCCCATCACATGACCACCTGGGCACCACCTATATAAGTACCAGTGCCACCCCAGCAGAGTGGTTCCCCATTTTAGACTGTGCCCCTCACAGGGAGAACCCATTGGTATTTCCTACTATTTCCCCTTCACCAGTTTTTGCCTTTCCTGGCCGGGAGGGTGCATAACCCCATTCCATTTTTCCTCCCTCAGTGCTGGGGCCCAGTGATAGCAATGGCTTCTTGGAGCCACCTGTGGTTGACAGCTTGCTCTGTTTTCACAGTCCATGTGTGTGCCATTGCACGTCACCGGCTCTGAATCAAGGGGAGTAATGGGTAGAAAAGAACCCCATCAGCAGGATGATTCTGCAAACCTGTATGCTGCACCACCACACCATCCATGGCACCCACTCATACAGTTAGGTAAGAAGTAGATGGGGTAAGTCCCGGATTAGGGGTGATGAGCCTGGGGGTCATTGGCAGAAGAGAGCCAACAGGGAGGGTCAGAAGGATAAAGTCCATATAAGAAAAAAAAAAAGAACTGGCAAAAACATACGAACTATAAACTGAATTATGTCTAAATCTCACGTTTTTCAAAGTTATCCAACTAGTATCAGAGACTCTTTAAAATGAGCATAAATAATATATAATTTAAGTCAATTGTTTTTTGTGTTTTGTTTCATTATTCACATGTTGTTAACATATTTGAATCAATTGGGGGGGGGGAGTGTCTCAAAAAGAAATTTCAATCAGTCCTTCATATATTTTCACTATTTTTTAAGAATGAAAATACATAAAGAACTGATTGAAATTGCTTTTTGATAAACACCCCCCCCCCATTTGATTTTAAGGTAGTACACCTGGAGGTAGCTCCACAATTTTTAATTACTGCAACAGCAGAATCCATTTCCTGCAGTGAGCCTTTACTGATTGTTAACATATTCAGTGCTTTATATTCACATTCTGTATGTTGAGCATTTTTTGCCCACTTTGGTTACTGCTTTCAAGGAAATGCTCTCCAGACACCTGTCCATAACTAGGGGAAACCACTAACAGTGGGAAACACACACATAGAGGACGTGAGGCTTAATGTTCAACTTCAGAGCCTTATAATGATGTCTGTTAGCTGGCTAATGGACAGAAAACCAATGTGGTTGGTGGGGCTGCATCTTTTGAACTGTGCAAAGTTTACTCACATCGGCCAGCTGAAAACTGTCATCATCAGCCTTCTCAGCGCTGGATTTTGAGTAGCAAGCCTCCTGTATTTCTACACCCATTGGCTTATACAATGCACACCTCCACAGCCTGTACACTACATTTGCACCACCAATATGTTTGCTTTGCCCATGGCTGCAAGCAGAAATAATGCACATATAGGATAGCCCAGCTCAGATGCAACACGGCATTTTCAGTCAGTTTAGGGAATAAGATATGGAAGAATTATAATACAACTAGTCCTTGGGTTCTTTTACTATAAATGGGGAAGTGTTAATTTACAAGAATGAGTAAAATTCTTATGGGTGATTGAGACTGTTGTATGGGGGGATTTTATGGGTACTGCTCTCCATTTATAGTACAATTTAAGCAAAGTGAATTTAGTTGACACCATGTAGTTCACTATTTTTAGTCACTCTTTGACAGTTCAACAGATTAATGTTTGTTTGTACAATCTGCAGTTCCTCCTTACAAGTTACCCACAATTATACTGATCTACGTGGGGTGTGGGGGAGCAAGTCCTACTGATCTGCTTAAGGGAGAATGATGTTATATAACTGATATATGATATGTCCCCCACTCATAGCAGCAATTGGCCTTTTTGTATAATTATCAGGAAGCTATATTGATAAATATCAATAAGGGACACCCTCAGTGATATACCTGAGTTTGGGGCATAGAGACTCCTTACTGTCAAAATGATATATGCTCAATCTATTGCCTGTGAGTCTTTCAGTTGAGATGATGCCTACCTACATTTTTACCTGCTGTACTGTACCACAGTAGAGTTAAAAAAAAAGAGTCCTTGCATTTATTAAAATATCTGTGATAAATAAAGTATAGGTATGGATCTTGGGCACACTAGAAGGAACTTCCCTCTTCATCTGCTGCCATGTTTTCTATGTTTCTATTGCCTCTGCTGGTGATACTTTTACCAACACAGCATAGCATCTGGTTGACCTTCACATATGGCCTGTTGCACAAGACTGCTTGTCTGAGACTATCCCTGATAACCGCCAGGCATCTGTCCTCAGTAATCCACTTAACTCTGGCCCCATATCCAAAACTCTGTTATGGAGTTCACATTTCCATTGTGTATAATCTCGCATTTCTTCCCATAGAATTTCAGTTGCCAGATCCGTTTGGCCAGCTCGATCCTCAGCACCCTGACCTTTCACCCTTATCCACAGCCTGGGCCACCATATTGAAACAGTTGATAAGGATTGTTTGCCATGATTCTTCCCCTTACAAACCCATGTTGCTTCTCATCCTGCACTCCCTCTCTCTCACTCTCTCTCTCTCGCTGTCTGTCCCCTTTAAGTATTCAGAGCACTGTCATCATGCCCCCTCTCAGCCTTCTGTATATGTGTACACTCCACTTGTCTATCCACTTTAGTATTCAGAACACTGTGATCATGTCCCAACTCAGCCTTCTGTTATCTGTGTATACTCCACCTGTCTATCCCCTTTAGTATTCATAACACTGTGATCATGTCCCCTCTCAGCCTTCTGTATCTGTGTATAATCCTCCCTGTCTATCCCCTTTAGCATTCATAACACTTTGATCATGTCCCATCTCAGCCTTCTGTATCTGTGTATACTCCACCTGTCTATCCCATTTAGTATTCAGAACACTGTGATCATGTCCCATCTCAGCCTTCTGTATCTGTGTATACTCCACCTGTCTATTCCTTTTAGTATTCAGAACACTGTGATCATGTCCCTCTCAGTCTTCAGTATATGTGTATACTCCACCTGTCTACCCCTTTAATATTCAGAGCACTGTCATCATGCCCCCTCTCAGCCTTCTGTATATGTGTACACTCCACTTGTCTATCCACTTTAGTATTCAGAACACTGTGATCATGTCCCAACTCAGCCTTCTGTTATCTGTGTATACTCCACCTGTCTATCCCCTTTAGTATTCATAACACTGTGATCATGTCCCCTCTCAGCCTTCTGTATCTGTGTATAATCCTCCCTGTCTATCCCCTTTAGCATTCATAACACTTTGATCATGTCCCATCTCAGCCTTCTGTATCTGTGTATACTCCACCTGTCTATCCCATTTAGTATTCAGAACACTGTGATCATGTCCCATCTCAGCCTTCTGTATCTGTGTATACTCCACCTGTCTATTCCTTTTAGTATTCAGAACACTGTGATCATGTCCCCTCTCAGTCTTCTGTATATGTGTATACTCCACCTGTCTACCCCTTTAATATTCAGAACACTGTGATCATGTCCCCTCTAAGTCTTCTGTATATGTGTATACTCCATCTGTCTGTTCCTTTTAGTATTCAGAACACTGTGATCATGCCCCCTCTAAGTCTTCTGTATATGTGTATACTCCACCTGTCTATCCCCTTTAATATTCAGAACTCTGGGATCATGTCCCCACTCAGCTTTCTGTATCTGTGTATACTCTATCCTGTCTATTCCTTTTAGTATTCAGAACACTGTGATCATGTGCCCTCTTAGCCTTCTGTGTATACTCCACCCTGTCTATCAACTTTAGTATTAGGAACACTAGGATCATGTTCTCCCTCAGCCTTCTGTATCTGTGTATACTCCATCCTGTCTATCACCTTTAGTATTCAGAATACTGCGATGATGTCCCCTCTCAGACTTCTGTGTCAGTGTCTACTCCACTCAGTCTTTCCCCTTAGTATTCAGATCATTGTGATCATGTACCCTCTCAACCTTCTGTATCAGTGGATATCCCACCCTGTCTGTCCCCTTTAGTATTCAGAAAACTGTGATCATGTCTTCCATTGGCCTTCTGTATCTCTGTGTATGCCACCCTGTCTATTTCCTTAAGTATTCAAAACACTGTGATCATGTCCCCTCTCAGCCTTCTGTATCTGTGTATACTCTACCTAGTCTGCCACCTTTAGTATTCAGAACACTGTGAGTGTGTTCCCTCTCAACCTTCTGTATCTATATAAACTCCACCCTGTGTATCCCCATTAGTATTCAGAATACTGTGATGATGTCCTCTCTCAGCCTTCTGTGTCAGCCTGTACTCTACTCTATCTACCCTCTTGTAACATGGGTATTAATCCCAGCCAAAAATGAGCAGAGGGATAGGCTTAAATAGATCAGGTGATCAGTTTCCAGCGGGTATTAATGCCACAGTAATGCCCGGTCCTGCAATCCCTCACACAGGCACTGAACATCAAGGGCGCATGCAATATTCTCCGGCATCGAAGTAAGTAGCAGAATGCGGCTGTACAGCAGAGCAAGCAATATGCCATCGGCCCCCCCCCATGCCCCGCGAGTGAAGTTGTCATAGTCACGGAGCTAGAAATAGAGTTCCACATACATTAAATACACAAATGTACTTCCAAATCAGTGATATCTCAACTAGTATGCAACAGTGGTGAGATCCATCAGCAATGTGGGCAAACTACATAACGGTATCAGGCGAGTATCGTACCTGGATAAAACCTACGTCCGGAGCGCCGACATGCAAAAAATATGCAAACTAGGTTCTGCCACATCATAACATTAGTAACCGACATTCATAACACCACATGACGAGTGAAAATAAAAAGATTTGCACACCTAGTTATTAAAACAAAACACATGATTCAACTAACCATTGTGTTGCCTTTCAATCAGAAACCTTGTAATATTTATCAACAGAAACACCACCATATGAATAAATGTGGTTCTCACACAGTCAGAAGTTGTCTATATTTGTATTCCAAACCTCATTTTCTTCAACACTGCATATATCTTGCCATGTAACATATTACAGAAAGGGAATGCAACAGCTCCCCCTTTCACACTGCCCATGTTACAAGAGCATTAATCCCCTCCAGAGTTGGGCTCTACTACAGGATTAATGCCTGGTTGGTGGTTGGAAGCACAAGACCTGCAGCCTCGTGCACCAACCCACCCAACCAGGCATTAATCCCTAGTACAGCCCTCCTCTGTCAGGGATTAATGCTTACTTAGTATTCAGAACATTGTGATCATGCCCCCCTCATGACTCATCTCAAACCTCTGTGTCTGTGTATACCCCACCTTGTCTACCTTCATGAGTATTCAGAACACAGCGACCATGTCCCCTTTCAGCCTTCTGTATCTGTATGTAACCAACCCTGTCTGCAACCATCAGTATTGAGAACACAGCGACCATGTCCCCTTTCAGCCTTCTTTATCTGTGTATCCCTGTCTGACCCCTTTAGTATTCGGAAAACTGTGATAGTGTACCCTCTCAGCCTTCTGTATCTGTGCATACTCTACCCTGTCTGTTCCTTTTGGTATTCAGAACACAGTGATCATGTTCCCTTTCAGCCATCTGTATCCGAGTATACCCTGTTTGTCCTCTTTAGTATTCACAGCACTGTGATCATGTCCCCTTTCAGCCTTCTGTATGTAACCCCTAGGTGGCGCTATCCCAAGGGCTACTACCCCTGCCTGCTTGGCTAGTAGCAGGTTAAGGGGCCTGAGTTCTGAAATGGGTGCCTCCACCTGGAGATCAGGGTTAGTAGTGGTCAAGTTAACCTGGGCACAGCCATCCGGGACACTGTAACCCCACCTCTTTACCCTCTAGTGGCCTGAACACTGTATAATAATCACTTTCGCAATACCCCGGTACACCACACAAGTACCCACACTGTTTGCACTTACCACCAGGGCTGGTTCCTCTGGCTCGACCCTGGGGACCCCCTGTAAAACAAAGTTATGCACAGCAAATAGCAACAGTACAGTACTTTGAGCACAAACTGGAATCACAGTCAGATTACATGCAGAAAAAGTTACACCTGATTTATTCAGAGCACTTGAACAAGGGAGGGGCAAAATCAGGTTAATTAGGTTAAAGGTTATATCAATCAAGCAGTTATGCATGCGCTTTGAGTTCCCCCACACAGTCACACCTCTGGGTACCCAGGTGGAGAAGAGATGGGCTAGCCAGGACTGTTGCCCGGGGTTGCAGCTGGTCAGGACCCTGTGATGGAAAACACAACATGCACAGTACACAATATTTGTAAGCCAGAGCCAGAGGGCTCAGTTTGTAAAGGAGGAAACGAAACAACAAGACAATCAGATGACACTCAGATTAAGCTGTTGTTGCAGGGAGCTATCCTGGTATTTACTTGTAACCCCTAGATGGCGCTATCCCAGGGGCTACTACCCCTGCCTGATTTGCCACTAACAGGTTGAGGGGCCTGGATCCAATGGCGGGTGCCTCCACCCAGAGGTCAGGGTTTGCAATAGTTAAACTAACTTGGTCACAGCCCTCTGGGACACTGCAACCCCCCTTTCTTCCCACTAGTGGCCCACACAATATATCAGAATTACCTTCACAGTATACACTTACCCCCAGGTCTGGTTCCGGCACTGGGACCTCCTGTGAAATGAGATACAGTGCAACAATCACAGTACAGTACTTTAACATAGACAAATACCTCAGGCAGTATAACTTTGCTGAAACAAGCAGCTCTGATTTATTTAGGGGGATATAACAAGGACAGGGGGGAAATCAGGTTAATTAGCTTATCACTCTAATAATCTACCTATGGCTCTGTGCACAGGCCTATCCCTATCAGTTACTGTCCCTGGGTACCCAAGCCCTAGTGGCTAGTCCAAACCGTGGCAGCTGGTAGGGCCCTTTCACACAGAGAAAAGGAGAATTAAACAGTCAGCAGTACAGTAATTCCATTTGGATTTAATGTGGCAATTCAACAGGGAGCAACCCTGAATTAGTACTCGACCTCCAAATAAGATAGGGTCCTTCAATGTCAGCAGGGCTCACTTGAGGTGCACAAACCTCTTCACACATCCATATAAAGAAAGCACTATACCAGGCAGGCTGCATCTGTATCCCGATCGCAATTACTGCACAATACCGGGAGAACACACAGCAGATTCAGTTCCTGACAGACCGAGTGTAATTTTCAGCAATTCCTCCAGTCTTCTACAGGGTGAGCCTGGTTTCTACTCTTCAGAGATCCTTTGATTCTTTTTCACAGGACAGTTCAGTCCCAACAAGCTGCAGACCGGAACTCTGGGCCTTACACACGTTTTTGACTAAAACTGCACACTGAAAAGCACAGGGCTCCTTCCTTCTTCACTGCCAAAGCTCAACTGAAACTCCAACCGACAAAACCGGGCACTTCCTTTGAGTTCCTCCCAGTTCTTGACTGGATTGGCTGTCACTCACAATAGACTGCTGCTGTTGGTCCAAAAGGCACTGAAGTCTAAACTACATCTCCCAAGTCACTGCCCATACAATCCTCTTGTGGCTGGCTCAGATTATGAGTCAAGTTCTGATTCGTCCAAGGCACCATTTTAGAGCTAGCTTACCCCACACTGATTGGTCCAGTTCAGCAGTTCAAAACTAGAATGGGAACTAGCAGACACAGTTCTGACTGCAAAAAAGCAGGTTAGACAAACTGTAATTTCATTATTACTCTAAATAATTTCTGGCAAACAGTTACATCTTTCAGATAGGTTCCCTTTGCACTCCTAGTGACTGCAAAATGAAGTGAATTGGCAGCAGCTCAAGTGGTACTTAGAGAAGCACACAGTCCCCCATATAAACTAATTATGTCTGCAAGCAGACAGCTCTTAAAGAGACAGTACCAGAGGCTCTAAAAACACTCACTGATAAATGGCTTAAATGCCAAACACCATTCAGGCTTGGAGCATTCAAGCAAGCTCCTGGAAGTCTTTTGGGAACCCCAATTTGCAGGGGGGTTACACCCTTCCTGGCCTGGGAAAGCTTGACGTCCGCGTCAAGCAAGTACCCCCATAAGTTTCAACTGCAACCATATACATTTGCATTAGGCTCGCACATGTAATCATCAGTCAATATATCATTTTACCAAGAACACATTTCTGAAACATTGCAGTACGTCACTCTTTACACAGTATTACATACACATTGTACCACCATAACTCAAGTTATTACCTCTTGTACATGAAACCTGAAGAGGGGCCCTTCCTATCAGTTACCTTGGGGCTGGATGGGGCAAGGGCACCATATAGAGGGCAACACAAGTAACTTGGAGTTAGCACTGATGCTCAGTTTGGGCAATGAGCTGCGGGACACATACACTCCTTTATGGACAACATTGAGAGGCAAGTCCACAGGCCTCCCAAGTGAATCATAACTGAGGTGCACCACAGGCTTTACAGCTCGACCAGTCTTTCTAGGGGAACTGTTATAGTCTCTGCACTCTGAGCCTCATTTTCAGCATTGTCCTCACTTGTCAGGAGTCTCCATGGGGGTAGAGAGGCTAGAACTTGGGGCACTTTCAGCTCCAGGAGTTACAGTTTCTGAGTCCACAACATTTGGCTCCATGGAGAGCTTTCGGACACTGGCAGTGGACTGTCAGGGTCACTCAAAATACTCTTCTTGTTCGGGTGTATCACCAGTCTGCCCCAATCTATCATTTTCCTCCCTGAAAGCTCAAACAGTTCAACCATGCACAATGATTCCATTTCATCTGATCTGATGCTTTGCACTTCACTTTCTGGGAGCATTGGCTCCAGGGATGAAGCTGGGCTTAGACAGTCCAGAAGGCCCAGCTTTGTCTCCAGTATTGACTAGGGATTGCCCGAAACAATTGACTCAGTTCGTAAGAAGGATAGTATTCAAAGTCACTCTCACTTTCTTCCGATATGGACTGACAGTCATGCTCAACTGGGACTTGTGGAGGGACACTTTAACTTTGCTTCTGTAGGTGCAGACTTTCTTGATCTTTTCTTAGCAGCAGCTCTAGTCACTGGTCCAGAGGGGCATCTTCTAGGGGCTCAGACTCAATTAAGATTTGTCCAATGGGCAGTAAATGATTTCTATGCATTGTTTTACATCTTTTGAATTATTCTCAGGCCTTACTTTGTACACTGGCAGATCATCTAGTTTGCCCACTACAATGTGAGGGAGATGGTGCCATCTGTCAGCAATCTTGTGCTTGCCATGCAATCCCAGATTTCTTAGCAATACCCGATCTCCCTCCTGGAGTTCCTGTGCTTTCACCTTTTATCATACTTTCTTTGTTGGCCAGATTTCTTGGCAGCCATGGTTTGAGCCAGTTGGTACGCATGAGTTAGCTGGGCCTTTAACTTTTGCACATACTGTAAATAGTTGTCAGCTTGAACCCCATCAGGAGAGACCCCAAAACACACATCTACTGGTAGTCGAGCTTCTCTTCCAAACATCAGGCGGTAGGGGAGAATCCAGTGGCATCACTTTTGGTGCAGTTATAAGCATGTACCAGGTGCTAATTTGTTGGCTCCATCTAGGCTTGTCCTTTGGGTGTAGGGTGCCTTGCATATCTAGCAAAGCGTGGTTGAAACGTTCAGGCTGTGGGTCCCCCTTGGGGTGGTAAGGAGTGGTTCTGGACTTTCGCACTCCCCACAGAGAAAGCATCTCTTTGATCAGACGACTCTCAAAGTCTCTCCCTTGATCAGAATGGATTCTTTGTGGAGCCCCATAGTGAACAAAAAAGTTTTCTACAAGTACTTTGGCCACAGTGGATGCTTTCTGGTCTCTGGTGGGGAAAGCTTGGGCATATCTCGTGAAATGGTCAGTGACCACCAGCACATTACTGATATTTCTTTGATCTGACTCCAAACTCAGAAAATCAATACAGACCAGCTCCATGGGTGCACTGGTGGTGATGTTAACAAGGGGGCAGCCCTCTGGGGCAAAGCTTTCCTCTGTAAGTAGCGACTACAAGTTCGAATGTGTTGCTCACATCAGCCCCCATCTTAGGCCAATAGAATCTGGATCTCACCAAGTCAAGTGTTCTGTCTATACCAAGGTGCCCCATGTGGTTGTGCAAGGACCTCAGTACTGAGTCTCGAAAGGCAGTGGGCAGCACTAGTTGTTGTTTGTCTACTTGTCCCCTCTGTCTACTGTTTCTCTGTATAACAGTTTATTGATCAGTTTCAACTTAGGACCTTCTTTGTATAACAGTGCAGTTCTCAAATCAGTGGGCGTAATTTGGACACATCTTTTCCTGCATAGAGGGCTTCTAAAGCTGCTTTGATCATGGGATCGTGAGGATTGAGCCCGCGAATACTGTCATTGTCCAGCTGAGGCAGTGCACCAATGTCTATTGCAGAAAAGTGGCAATAAGCAGCAGGTATGCAATTCTCAGAGGCTCCCAAGCAATCCACCATGCAGTCCACTGCGTCCGTGGACATTGTTCCTCCCTGTCAAACTTCTGGCAGAGTGCCGAATGTCAGGTTCTGCCAATCGGACCCAATCATTCTGGGGAACAGGCCTCCGGGAGAGAGCATCAGCATCTATGGTTCAGACCTGCTCGGTATTCAGAGCATAGTCATATGTAGATAATGCAGAAAGCCACCTATGGCCAGTGGCATCCAACTTAGCTGAGGTCTGCACATAGGTCAAAGGATTATTGTCAGTTTTACTAGTATTTTAGCCCCATACAAGTACTCATGGAATTGGTCAACAATAGCCCACTTCAAAGCTAGGAACTCTAACTTATGACAGGATAGTTCTTTTCGGATGGGGTCAGGCTTCTACTGGCAAAGGCCACTGGTCTCAGGCCATTCTCGTGCTCTTGGTACAACACAGCCCCCAACCCTTGCAAGCTAGCATCAGTGTGCAGGGCGTAAGGTTTTCTTGGATCGGCATAGGCCAGCACTGGAGCATGGGTAAGTTGATATATGATCTCATGAAAAGCAGTCTCACAATCAGAGTCCAGCGGGCCCCAAATACTTCACTCGGATGAAAATACACTCTTTCAGTCTTGAGGGACGCTGACTTTTGGTATTTTTGTGGGTTGGGGATACCCTTGAGTAAGGTTAAGTAAAGGCGGATCACTCTTGAATAGTCCTTGATGAAGCGCCGATAATAACCACAGAATCCAGGAATCTCTGCAGTTCTTTTAGATTTTTGGGCTGTGGCCAGGTGGTCAAGGCCTCAACTTTACTTGGGTGGGTCTCTATTCCTCGGTGGATACTATGTGTCCCACATACTTTACTGATGTTTGAAAATTGACACTTATCAATGGACAGTTTAAGGCCAAAGTCCTCCAGTCGGTCCAATACCTTAAATAATCTGCTCTCATGTTCCTCCAGCGAGCTGCCAAACACAATAATCATCTAGGTATACCAGGCACTCTAGTAAGTTCATGTCCCCACTGCACGCTCCATCAATCGTTGAAAAGTGGCTGGGGCACCTGAAATCCTTGAGGCATCCTCATGAATTCATAGAAGCCAAGCGACAGATAAAGGCTGTCTTTTCACGGTCCTCTGGGGCCATCGGGATCTGATAGTACCCACCGCGGAGATCCAGCACAGAGAACCACTTGCTCCCGTTTAGGCAGTCCAAAGCATCCTGAATGCGGGCATTGTGTACTGATCAGGGATAGTCCGCCCGGTTTAAGGTGCGATAATCCACACACATCCTTACTGTTCCATTCTTTTTCCTCACTACCACAATGGGGGAAGCATAAGGGCTTCTGGATTCTTGTATTACACCAGCAGCTAACATCTCTTGCAGATGCCGTCTCACATCATCTATGTCAGCAGGTGCCAGGCGTCGAGACCTCTCACGAAATGGTCTTTCGTCATGCAGCCGGATATTGTGCTCAGCTCCTTGCACGCATCCTACATCCCATTCCTTTAAAGAAAACACCTGGTGTCTCTGGGCAAGCTTCTCACTGATCCTCACTTTCCATTCAGCTGGCAGCGGGGAGTCGCCGAAATCAAACAAGTCAGGCGTTACTCTGTCATTCTTCCTTGAACTCTTGCTGCTGGGTAGCACTGCAGTGTCTGCACAATGCACATTAGCCAGGATGCAACCTCTGTTTACTCGAATGTCTCTTTCAGACACATTATGAACTTGGACCATTACCCTTCTGGCATAAGCATGGGCTCTAGCGGGCAAAATACTAGGCTTGACCAGCAGTCCCTCTGGCAATTTTCCATCGCCTGGTGCATCCAACATTAATATTTTATTCTTAACATCCTTTCTGATACGGACCTCTCCTGTAAGGTACACTGGGCATTTGGCCAGGATCAGAGACTCAGGATCCTTCTTCCATACAATTCCGACCGGTTCCTCTGGTTCTGTTTTTCAGCATCTC
Source organism: Neoceratodus forsteri (assembly GCA_016271365.2). Taxonomy (NCBI): domain Eukaryota; kingdom Metazoa; phylum Chordata; order Ceratodontiformes; family Ceratodontidae; genus Neoceratodus; species Neoceratodus forsteri. The sequence goes on along the minus strand of CM028130.1, from coordinate 956,021,896 downwards.
TCTCTGTGCCTCATAGGCCTTCTTAATTAAAGCAGAACTCTTAAAGCTCTACTAGTCTTTGACCCCTGTTTTCATAACACAACTGTGCCAGCCTTCCGAACATGTGAGCATTTGTTCCAATCAACAAAGGGACACCATCATACAGTCCAGTGGGGGACACACTAAGGCTAGGGTCTCTGACCTGTTCGGCCACTCCAGCCACGGAGGTGAGGAAAGACAGCCAAATTCGGATATACCCGGAATAGGTGAGCCTTCACTTAACCCCATACATGCAGTCCTTCTAATGGTTGTAGGTCGTCTGACAAATGCTTCTGATACCAATCCTGGAACATAATTGTCACTTGGAGCCACTGTCTAATACAGCTCTTGTAGACACTGCATTCACCTTTACAGTGGTCTCCATGGAGGACCCACTATTCTGGACCAGTCTGGAGGCGGTAGTGGGGCCTGGGCAACTGACCTTGCCACAAAGGGCGTGAATTAGCATTTTTGGTGCCCTCACTGGGATCATGTCGTGCACCTCTTAACTGATTTCTTCTCCAAGCTCTCCTTGTAGCCTATATGCAACTTTGTCAGTGTCTTTTGGGGACTGGCATTCCCTTTCATGTGCCCATCTTTCCCACAATTATAGCAAAACATACTTTCTGGAGTTTGAGCGCCGGCGCCACACTGGGAGCCAGGGCGGGGTATTACTAACTGGAAACCTGGGTGCCATCTCTGTCTGCGGCGTGATAAGCATTTGGAGACATCTCGTCAGTTTCTCCACTTCCATGGTCAAGGAATTGAGTTTGGAGCTGTTATCAGCAGGAGATACATGGGTAGATACCCCCACCCCCATAGCAGATGCAGTCGGATATAGGTCAGGGCCCATACTTGCAGGCGTGGCCTTCATAAAGGGACTGTTTTTGAATTCCCGGATCTCTCTCAACAGTTCGCCCCATTGTGGCATATCTTTTCCTTGTCAGAGCACTCATTGACTGTCAACCTCTGCCCTGAACTTCACTTGAAGGGTCACCCTCAGTCACTCGGGTCGTCACAGCTGTTGGTGCAGGTACCTCCGAGGTCGCCTTTTCTCAACTCCTCAATTTCTCTCATTAACTCATCATAGGAGGTGGGGATTCCAGTCGATTTGCCAGGCGTAACTGAAGCAACAGCAGTTCTGAGAAGGGGCAGACTTAAGGATTCTGTCCAGTCTGGTTCGGTCCAGTTCAATCGCTGCAAACTCACCTTTCTGAGGCATTCTTGCAACAATTTTTCCAGCCGAGATACATACACAGACAACAACTCCCTTGGTACTGTTGTGCATCTCTTACTCTCCACCATAGGTCCTCATCAGAATCTGGGCTCCCATACACATTCTCCAAGGCCTCAAGATAGGCCTGTGCAGTCGCTTCAGGGTTACTGGCCCGTTTGCACGGATGGTAGCCAGGGCAGGACCTCGGAGGCTCTCACTAACCCTCTTTAGCTCTTACGCCTTCGAGCATTGCCATTCTAGCACGGGGGCAACATAGTCTATCAGGTCTCCCAGTCATCCTCCCTTGGGTGGGGAGGTGCCAGAGAAGATCCTCAACCTTGGTAAGAGTCGTGACTAATGGCAGGTGCAGAAATAGGAGTCTGCATTGGTTCCAGCCACCATTACGGGCACTGGAGCAGGAGAGGGTGTTGGGGAGGACACCCCAGGTGGCAAGAATAGTTTCTTCAAGTCCTCCACAGTTTCCCCTCTCCCAGTAACCATTCAGCAAATTTCTCCTCAAAAGTTTCAGATAGTGGTGGGGCTGATTCCCCAGGTCTTTACTGTCCTTAGTTATCACTCTCCAAGCAGTGAGGGCTCCTCTGGGGTAATGGTCTGTGGCACTTTGGAGCTATCTATGGGATCCTTAAACTCTACTAGGGCCAGGAAAGTGTGGGTGAGCAGATTAGCATGCCGACCCACCACCACAGGGTTTTGTAAACCTTCCACCTTGGAAAGTACTCCCTGCACAGTGTCCGTGATTGATACCCAGGGGATGTCCAGGATAAGCATAGCATTTTGGGGTCGATCTCCTCCCAGTACACCACTCCACCAGCCGGTGCACAGCCACTTCTGTCGGGTACCCATTTTTCTTAACAGTGGTTCGTAAATATGGCCACTAGAGGACACACAATCCCAGCGGTGAGCCTCCAAGATGTAACCCTAGATGGCGCTATCCCAGGGCTACTACCCCTGCCTGATTTGCCACTAACAGGTTGAGGCCTGGATCCAATGGCGGGTGCCTCCACCCAGAGGTCAGGGTTTGCAATAGTTAAACTAACTTGGTCACAGCCCTCTGGGACACTGCAACCCCCCTTTCTTCCCACTAGTGGCCCACACAATATATCAGAATTACCTTCACAGTATACACTTACCCCCAGGTCTGGTTCCGGCACTGGGACCTCCTGTGAAATGAGATACAGTGCAACAATCACAGTACAGTACTTTAACATAGACAAATACCTCAGGCAGTATAACTTTGCTGAAACAAGCAGCTCTGATTTATTTAGGGGATATAACAAGGACAGGGAAATCAGGTTAACTAGCTTATCACTCTAATAATCTACCTATGGCTCTGTGCACAGGCCTATCCCTATCAGTTACTGTCCTAGGTACCCAAGCCCTAGTGGCTAGTCCAAACCGTGGCAGCTGGTAGGGGCCCTTTCACACAGAGAAAAGGAGAATTAAACAGTCAGCAGTACAGTAATTCCATTTGGATTTAATGTGGCAATTCAACAGGGAGCGACCCTGAATTAGTACTCACGACCTCCAAATAAGATAGGGTCCTTCAATGTCAGCAGGGCTCACTTGAGTGCACAAACCTCTTCACACATCCATATAAAGAAAGCACTATACCAGGCAGGCTGCATCTGTATCGATCGCAATTACTGCACAATACCGGGAGAACACACAGCAGATTCAGTTCCTGACAGACCGAGTGCAATTTTCAGCAATTCCTCCAGTCTTCTACAGGGTGAGCCTGGTTTCTACTCTTCAGAGATCCTTTGATTCTTTTCACAGGACGGATTCAGTCCCAACAAGCTGCAGACGGAACTCTGGGCCTTACACACGTTTTGACTAAAACTGCACACTGAAAAAGCACAGGGCTCCTTCCTTCTTCACTGCCAAAGCTAATGAACTCCAACCGACAAAACTGGGCACTTCCTTTGAGTTCCTCCCAGTTCTTGACTGGATTGGCTGTCACTCACAATAGACTGCTGCTGTTGGTCCAAAAGGCACTGAAGTCTAAACTACATCTCCCAGAGTCACTGCCCATACAATCCTCTTGTGGCTGGCTCAGATTATGAGTCAAGTTCTGATTCGTCCAAGGCACCATTTTAGAGCTAGCTTACCCCACACTGATTGGTCCAGTTCAGCAGTTCAAAACTAGAATGGGGAACTAGCAGACACAGTTCTGACTGCAAAGAAAGCAGGTTAGACAAACTAATTTCATTATTACTCTAAATCATTTCTGGCAAACAGTTACATCTTTCAGATAGGTTCCTTTGCACTCCTAGTGACTGCAAAATGAAGTGAATTGGCAGCAGCTCAAGTGGTACTCAGAGAAGCACACAGTCCTCCATACAAACTAATTATGTCTGCAAGCAGACAGCTCTTAAAGAGACAGTACCAGAGGCTCTAAAAACACTCACTGATAAATGGATTAAACGCCAAACACCATTCAGGCTTGGAGCATTCAAGCAAGCTCCTGGAAGTCTTTTGGGAACCCCCATTTGCAGGGGGGTTACATACTCATAATACCCAAGACTGGACACAGGCTGGACAAAAATCGAGCCTGTAGGTGGTTGATCTGGAATGCCAGGAGAAGCAGGGCCCACACGAGTCACAGAGGCATTGTTCCTGTTCAAGCATGGAGCAGGGGGCTGATCCCCAGGCAGGTCTCTCGTCGATGGCGTCTCTGTGCAATGGATAGTCTGGCTGGGCCAGTCTGGCAAGGCCCAGACCGTATGGAGACAAATTCAGATGCAGTCCATTTTGGGCTGGATACAGCTTCGAGCAAGCAGAACACAGTTCACACAATGGGGAACTAACTCACAACCCACTAGCAACTCATAGCACATTTACATGTATGGGAATTCTATTGTACCAAGCAAAGTGCTCCCCAGTCACAATTGCAAAGTCCCTGCACACACTGGGAGCTTAGGGGTAGCTGGAACTCCTGACAGGATGATCACATTCAGCAAAATCTTCGGTTTTCTTCAGGTTGAGCCTGGCCCACTTCAGTAGCTTACTTTAGTCACACAAACTTGGATTTAGTCCAAAATAATTAACTTCTCTCCCTCTCAGGAGCAGCAGGCAGATGCAGGCCAAAAACTCAGCCCTTTCACAGTTTTCCCATGTGAATCCACTCAGGATTGCTGCCCAAAATCCACTTGAGCTCGTCTCATTTCACTTCCCAGCTCAGAACTAACTGAAAACTGCAAGCAGCCTGGGACTTCCCCAAGATCCAAAAGATTTGGTTGGCTGATTTGGCTGTCAGTCAAAGCAAGAGCTCCCCCTTCAGTTGCAGAAAAGGTGCAAAAAGTTCAAAACTACAGTTCCTACAGATTTTGACTTCAGACAGCTCCTGTAGTCCGGCTACATTTTAGGTCCCACCAGTACTGTTTGGTTCAATTTGCAGTCCAGGACCAAGATAGTGGAGACAAACTAAACAGTCCTTGCTACAAAGAAAGCAGGTTAGACAAACTACATTATCATTATCACTCTAAATTATTTTCAGCAAATAGTTACATCTTTCAACAGAGCTCCCTCTCAGATTACTTAAACTGCAATTAAGCAGCTCTTAAAGAGACAGTACACAGAGGCTATACAGGCTCTGGTAATCACATTTAAACTGCTAAAATGCAGGACACCAGCCTGGCAGTCAGCATTTAGGCAAGCTCAAGGAAGACTTTTTGGGAACCCCCATTTGTAGGGGGGTTACATGTATCTGTATATACCCCACCCTGTCTGTCTCCTTTGCTATTAAGAACACTGTGATCATATCCTCGCTCCGCCTTCTGTATCTCTGTATATTCCACTCTGTCTATTTCCTTAAGTATTCAGAACACTGTGATCATATCCCCTCTCAGTCTTCTGTATCTGTGTATACTCCACTCTGTCTATCCTTCTCAGTATTCAGAACACTGTGATCATGTCCCCTCTCAGTCTTCTGTATCTGTGTATACTCCACCCAGTCTGACCCTTTTAGTATTAATAACACTGTGATCAAGTCCCCTCTCAGTCTTCTGTTTCTGCCTATACCCCACCTTGTCTACCTCTTTTAGTATTCAGAACGCTGTGATCATGTCCCTTTTCAGCCTTCTGTATCTATGTATTCCCCATTGGACCACAAGGGTAATGGGGATCTGATTTATTTTACACATACCTGCAATCGGGCAGGATTTGGTCCACTGGACCACCAGGGTAATGGGGATCTGATTTATTTTACACATGCCCGCGATTGGGCAGGATTCGGTCCTCTGGACCACCAGGGTTATGGGGATCTGCTTTAGTTTAAACATGCCCACAATCAGGCTGGTAGCGGTCCACTGGACCACCAGGGTTATAGGGATCTGATTTATTTTACACTTGCCCGCGATCGGACTGCGAGCAGGCCACTGGACCACCAGGGATATTGGACATGTTCCATTTTATATGTAAGACCGTGATCGGGCTGCGAGCGGTCCACTGGACCACCAGGGATATTGGACGTGTTCCATTTTATACGTAAGATCGCGATCAGGCTGCGAGCGGTCCACTGGACCACCAGGGATATTGGACGTGTTCCATTTTATATGTATGACCATGATCGGGCTGTGAGCGGTCCACTGGACCACCAGGGATATAGGACAATTTTGAAATCTACATATGCCCACGATCAGGCAGAAGAGTGCATTGCTGCACTGTGCAGGGGGCGTCGGTCCCCAATGGCTGCTGCCTGGCAAGGTGCAAGTCACCGGGGTTCTGCGCACCTGCATGCAAATGGGGCCATAATGACATGCAAATAACCCAATTTGCGCCTTGCATACATTATGGCCCCATTTGCATGTGCACTTTTGAATATCGCAGTTGTTGCTCATAGCGCAACGGAACTTATGCTAGCACATCCCCCTGCTCCACTCTGGCCACTTGCGCTGGCGCAGTGCCACTGCGTCATGCACACTGCAGGTGGCCATGGTGTGATATTCAACGATGCTGTGCCATGGCACAGCTTCGTTGAATATCACCCCAGTCAACGCCCCTGCGCAGCCAAATTGCTCTGCGCCCGGGCTTGCGCCACAGCCTGGTGCAGTCTGAATATCCGGGCCCTAATCTACAAGACAAAATACTAGATTTGTGCACCCGGTATGAAAACGATGAAGAACCATTACTTGATCCTGAAGCCACAGAACAACAAAAACAAATATCAAGAAACAAAATTTATTCAGGACAACAACAAACGTACAACACAGAACCAGACCTAATCAATGACTTCATCCATGGTGGGGTGGATGCCCCGGATCCTCCCTCCAGTCACAACCATGTAATTAAAGCACAGTGTCCCACCCCATATGTCTGGTTGTATCCCCAGTCCTGGAATTAATATATATAATATATTCTCAGCAAAAAATATTGTTAATGCACCATTAGGGTTCCAGCGACAAAAGTTGGTAAATGTGGTCTTAGGTTTCCAACACTAAGACCCCACCCTCACCCTCGGGTTCCAATCGTGACACCTCACTCCCACCCTGCATGCAGGAACAGCCATGGGCGGGTGAGCCTTGGGGTTTAGAACCCTATTGCTCACCCAACTGCATGAGTAAGTATGCAGAGATAGGTGCAGTATTGGGTAATGGGGTGAACAAGAGAGGGATCAGAATTGTATTTCTTTGGTGCCCCTTTTCAATGTAGTGTTTTAAGAAAAAAACACATGCAAGGGATCCTAACCCATCTTTACATATTAAAATGGGCTGGCAGTATAGCCTAGAGGTTAGAGTAATGAGCTGTGAAAGAGCTTGGTACAGTCAGCAGACCAAGGTTTAATTCCCACAATCTCCACGTGAGTACTGTGTGATTCTTAGCAAGTCACTTAACTACCCCAGTGTACCCAGATCACCCCTGAAAACAGGCATTTGTGCCTAGTGGGCCTTACTCAGTTACCAAAGAATAAAAAATTAAAATTGCACTGGCCCTAATAAAGCTACAAAGTGAGCACTCTACAAAGCCTGACACTGCAGTAGAAATATGTCTTTTGTGCTCACTGATAATTTGATTGACTCATGAGGCCACTGGAATGGGTTCCACCAAGTCGCTTCAACAAGAAATTTGTCGAAGGACTTTACAGCAACAGCACTTTGCCGATGGCAAACACATCGCCGTGGCAAAATGCCGACAGACCCGACAGTGGCCAGAGTCATGTATTGCTTGCGCGGGGCTTCACTCCCCCCGCACCCCCTGGACTTTTAGATTCCTAACTCTGGGGGAGGAGGCAGATGTCAGGGGAGAGCAGCCAAACCCGGGAGTCGATGAATCCATGCATCGCTCCCACAACCCGTTTGACACTGCAGGTGTTGAACAGGTTGAGTCGCTGTGGGGGATTTGTTGTAACAGCGTCGCTGTTACAATGGTATACAACTGAAATGTTATCCCACACATATTATTTGAACAGACTGGGCTTCTGTTACAAATGAAAAGTGCTAGGAAAGTTTCATCATAATAAAAAATATCATCATCATCACCATCATAGTATATGGGGCATTGTAATGACCTGCACAACAGTTATTTGGTTCAGTATGTTTTTTATATAACACCTGTAATCCTTGCTGACTAGAAATTCCCAATCTGTGCTGCCCCTACCAGTTCCCTTCAACAAACTCCTAATCTTCTCACATAAGAATGTTACTGTTTGAGCAGCTCAATGGTCCACACCCCCTCCCCTTTATCTAACTTTGATAATTATTGATTTATAGGAACTGGGGAGCACCTTTTGTTGACTGGAATTTGGTTGATGTGAAATGCTGTAATAACTGGGTGTGGCATCACACCCGAATATTACACCATTTTTCTAGAAGATTGAAGCACTGTTTGTGACCAGCTGGCATCTGATAGCATGAGCTGCATTCCAGTGTTTTCAGATGTGAGGCGCTCAGTGGGAAACTTTAAACCACAAGTCTCAATCAGCATACCTGTCACAAAATTGACAGTTTGTGAGGAAAGTAGCAAAAACACACACAAAAAAATTGTGCCAACACACAGAACTCTTGTGTAACCCTGGTGATCTAGAGGACCCCCCACCCTATCAGCTACTGACCCACAATCCCACTCCCCCAACTGATCCTCCCCCTGCCCATTCACACAAAGCCCTCTCATTCCCATATTCCTTGGTAGTCCAGTGGTCCCACCCTCCTCCCCGATCAGCGATCACCCTCCCCTTATCCCAGCACATACTGCTTGGTAGTCTAGTGGTCCCTCTCCCCTCTTCCCAGTATTTTGTTGTCCAAAGTTCCCTGGTAGTCTAGTGGTTCCTCCCTGTCCCTGATCCCTGTCCCGTGAAATGTGAAAAGAGCATAACCCTGGTAGTCTAGTGGACCCCCAACTCTGTCAGCTACTGACCCACCACCCCACTCCTCCCCCAACCTGATCCGCAACCAGTGACCAGCAAACCCCTCCTCTCACCACCATGGCTGGCCACCGACTGAGTTCTAAATGAGCTCATGTTGTGTACAGTAGAAGCTCATTTACAGCTCAGTCATTGGCCGGTTGCACTGGTGAGAGAAGGGGTGTGCTGGTCACCGGCTGCAGAGTGGATTGGGGGGAGTGGGGTGGTGGGTCAATAGCTGACAGAGTGAGGGGGTAGGGGTACATTAGACCACCAGGGTTATGGTCTTTTTGAATTTCATGGGATGGAGAATGGTGATGGGGAGGGATCCTAGACTACCAGGCAGTATGTGTTGAGATAAGGAAAGGGTGATCAGCAATAGGGGAAGGGGATGGGACCACTAGACTACCAGGGAATATGGCAATGAGAGGGCAATGTGTAATCAGGGAGAGGGGAGGGACCACTAGATTACCAGGCAATACACTATGTGTTGGGATAACAGGAGGGTAATCGGGAAGGAGGGTGGGACCACTAGACTACCAGGGTATATGTGAATGAGACAGCGATGTACGATTGGGGAGGGGAGAGGGACTACTAGACTACCATGGAATATGGCAATGAGAGGGCAATGTGTGATCGGGGAGAGGGGAGGGACCACTAGACTACCAGGCAATACACTATGTGTTGAGATAACAGGAGGGTGATCGGGGAGGAGGGTGGGACCACTAGACTACCAGGGTATATGTGAATGAGATAGCGATGTGCTATTGGGGAGGGAGGAGGACCACTAGACTACCAGGCAATATAGTATGTGTTGGCATAACAGGAGGGTGAGCAGTGATCTGGGAGGGGGAGGGACTACTATACTACCAGGGATTAATTTTTAAAAGAATGACACAGCAACAAAGAGCCAGGTCCCATAAAAATCCTTTTTCGCAAATTTTTTTTGCTGCATGTCCTTTTCTGCAATTTGCTGGAAAAGAAAATCCTTTTCTGCAAATTGTGAAAAAGGATCCTCTTTCATGGCATAGGCTTTCCATGATTTGTGGGACAGAATTTCTGGACATTAAAAAACACATTTCTGAAAAACAAATGAAAAAACTGACCCCATAGTCCAATTCTATGCCCCCGATTAGGTAAACACAACTGTTGGTGTTTGCCAAAGTCCCATATTTTTTTGGCAATTTGACTTTGTTTCCCTCGCTAACTGAAAACAAGATGGTGGCAGCACAAAAAAGGATTTCCCATTTGTGACAAAGAATTACCCATTTACGACAAAGAATCCTTTTTTGAGCGGGACATCTAACTGCTCCCATTGAAAATAATGGGAACATTTTACAATTAAATAACTATGGAACAGATTAATATTTTTTCACCAAACCTTCATCTGTGACCTAAGACCAATATACCCTAAAAAATTCAAATCACAATTTCACACCGTTTTTGTGCAGCAGCATGACAAAGAATTTCACCAAAAGTGGTCACTTTCAAATTTTTTGACAATCCGTATCTCCGTACCCACACATTCGACTGCAACAAAACCTGCCACATCAAGAGATCTTTAGTTTCCAAAGGCACATGCAAAATGTCATGTTAATTGATCAAATGTTGGCGAAGTTATTAAAGTTTAAAATTATGTGTTTAACATAGAACTGGCTGCTGAACCCTAATATACGGGCACTACTGAGCCCCTATAATAGATATACATATATATGTGTGTGTTTGTGTGTGTGTGTATATATATATATATATATATATATAAAATATGTACAGTATATATATATATATATATATATATTTGTTATGTCATTATGATTCTCTTCTGCACAATCAGGCAATTAAAACAGTACCTGTCAAAAATCCGAACTGTCACCATATCTCCAAGTTATGTAATTATTTAATAAACAGGTTTTACCTGCTTTCCCTTTGAATGCAGCAAGCTGGTACCAAAGGACAGATTTCTGCCCCCAAGGGAGCAAGTTGGTGCCAATGGAGAGACTCTGCCTCCAAGGCAGCAACCTCTTAGCAATGGATAGATGCTGCCTTCAAGACAGAAACCTGGTAGCAAAGGAGAGAGGCAGCTTCCAAAGCAGGTACCTGGTTGCACTCTTGGAGGCAGTGTCTCTCCTTTTGTATCATCTTTCTTCCTCGAAGGTAGCATCTCTCATATGGTACCAGCTTTCTGGCTTGGTACCAGCATTTCTCATTTTGTACCTGCTTTCTTCTATTGAGTCATCATCTCTCTTTTTGGAACAAGGCAGCAACCTGTTACCAAAGGAGAGATGCTGTCAACAAGTCAGCAACCTGTTACCAATGAACAGACATTGCTTCCCTGGCAGTAACCTAGTACCAAAGAAGAGATGCTGTTACCAACTCAGCAACTCATTACCAAGGGACAGACGCTGCCTCCCTGGCAGCAACCTGGTACCAAATGAGAGATGCAGCCTCCAAGCCAGTGTGCTGGTAGCAAAGGAGATATATATGACCTCCAATGTAGCAACCCAGTACCAAACCATTGAGGCAGTCTCTCCTCTTTGCTACCATGTTGCTGCCTTAGAGGCAGTTTCTTTCCTTTGCTACCAGCGTGCTGTCTTGGGGTCAATGTCTCTCCTTTGGCAGTAAAAAACAATAAGGGAAGTAGTTTAAATTGCAGCTCTTAGAAAAGCTTGACTTCTCAGACCCAGTTGTAGGACAGCGACGACTCCACCCCCACTGCTGGCTTTCTACCATTTCCACCTTGGGGAGCAGTGAGACATCATGGACTGGATTTTCAAAGGTTCTGGGATTAAGTCCCACTCCACAGCCACTGCTCCAGGATGAAATCTCCACACCTGTGGAGATCTGTATATTCAGCAGGCACCGCTGTGGGGCATGTTATGCCTGGTCCCACCAGGTATAACATTTCCACACAACTGCACCAAAAAAAAAAACAGCTGCAAGTTGCCATAATTCGTGGAGCTGGTTGTAAGCCGGCTCCAACTTTGAAATAACTGCAGCTGCGGGAAAAACTGCAGTTCAGCAAGTGGAGACCCACTTGGGCCAGTTGTTTTCCACAGCTGCTGGAATTTCAGGGGCTTTGAAAATCCAGCCCCATGTCTATAGCACTGCCACATCCACAACCAGGAGTCTATATACTGGGTTAAAGAACACCACTGATTAAATTATTGTTGTTTATTAGATGTGCCAAGCTAGCTGTGAACATAAACACTGAAATGTATAATGCTCACTTCTGTTTTTCCTGTCACAATTTCTCGTTGATGATTTTATGTTCTTATGACGTACCCTACTACTGTAACCCACAAATGTCTTGCTTGACTAACTGATGTCAATTACTGCTGTACGTAGTAATATAAACAAGAATTTGTCATTGCTGAATGTTGCTTGCTTCTATGTGCTGTTTAGGAATTTGGAAGTCATTGGAGTGCAAATATTGAAAATTCACGAACTTACGAGCGTGCGTAGGAACTGCGCAATGCACGCTCGTAAAACAGTCATTTTTAGGAATTTTTTCACCAAATTTTCAACATAGCCATTTTAAGACCTCTGCTCATGAACAGTATCACTGTGATTTTCTTAATATGTCCCATACATTGATTTTAGCACACCGACTGCGCCATTGTTGCGCTACATGAAAGGAAACACATTTTAGGTGAGATGTGAAAAATGACAGCTATACTGCTCATAAGAAAGAGGTGTGGTAAAATGGCAATGTTGAAAATCTGGAGTGAAAATGAAAGTTCGCCAAACTTAAAGGTGTGCGTAGGAACTGCGCAACGAACGCTCGCAAAACAGTCATTTTTAGGAATTTTTCCACCAAATATTCAAAATAGGCTTTTTGAGAGCCCACCTTATGAACACTGGCAGTGTCGTTTCATTAATCATTCCGGAAAGGTGATTTCGCGCAGTGGCTGCGAAATCACCCTTCGGGCCCGAGTAACGCCATGACAGTGCAAGAATTCATGAGGAGGGGTCCCAAAAACCCCATGTTGAAAATTTGATGCAAAAATTCCAAAAAATGCCTGAGATATGCAACAAAGTTGAAAAAACCCTATCTATCCCATTATACAGCTTACCGGCATTTCCCCAGTTCGCGGTCGGCTTTGAAGAGTGCAGAGCGTGTTCCCGGCCCACTGAAGATCGTCGCGGTGGACTCCGGAGGTAAGTATGGGGAGAGGGGGGATGTGGGGAGGCTGGGTGCGCAGTGGGTGGGTGCGGGTTGTGGGGAGGCAGGGAGACTGCGTGGGACTGTTTTTTTCTTTACAGGTTTTTTTTTTTTTAATGACGACGTAGGACGTTTGCCACACTGGGGTGGGCTCCCAGCGTGGCAGAAGGATGGCTGGGGGGGTGTGGAGCCGACAGGGGATTGGGCACCCCCGTCAGCCATGGCATCTGTTGCCATGCTGAGGTGGGCTCCCAGCGTGGCACCCTGTACTGGGGGGGAGACAGTGGAGTCGACGGGGGATTGGGCACCCCCTTCGGTGACAGCATTGGGGGTGGAGAGACAGTGGAGCTGACAGGGGATTGGGCACCCCCGTCGGCCGTACAGTGAGGGGGAAGGTGCATGAGCATGCAGGGTGCGTGCGCGCGCGCATGTGTGTGTGGGGGGGGGAGCTCTGCTCACTCAAGCGGAGCTCTCCCTCTCAACTGTATGCCACTGCATTTTCAGCTTGTCATAGACAGCTGCAGCAGTGATTGGGGAACTGGGGCCGCGCCTGCAAACACACTGACTGCATTGGAAGACAGGCTGACACACCTCCGAACACTCGGATGATGGCACTATGTTTCTTGCACATGCATGCAAGCAACATAAAAACTACCTTGTTTGATTTTGTAAACTGTTTTTTTGTGTGTTATTTGTAATTAATTCTGGATCACCCCTGAAAAAGGGACAGTAATAGTCTCAGTGGGCCTACTCAGCTACCAAAATTAAATAAATAAATAAAAAGCAGGAGAAACACACCCAAAAATGACCATCCTTTGAAAAAAGCAAGAACCATACAAGTTTTGGCAGAGGTATGGAATGGTTACATTTTTTTCATGTTTTTGTTTTATTACTGTTTGTGTGAATGTGTGATTATATATTCTTGAATCCGTTGAAGAATACTGTTCACCATGGCCCCAATATTCATAACTGAACACTCAAATCTATTATCCAACATTCAGATCCAAAGATCAAACACCCGCATCATCACATCCAACCCCATCTAACTGTGGATCCAATATAATGACTTATCAGATGATGGCCTGATCACTGGATGGGGCGATATGTTGCAGTGCATTCATATCCCTCAGATACATTTTCATATGGTTGAATGTTTCTATCAAGTTTGTAACATGTTTCTAATAGTTTATACCTCCATGAATAGCTGTTTACATTATGAGGAAAATAACTGAAGCTTTATGTGGCTTGTATACATTGTTGTGTATCTTATATGTATCTAAAACTCATGCCAGATATGTAAGCATTAATCACCGACAGAGGAGGGCTCTACCGGTGGATTAATGCCCTGCTGGGGGGGTTGGTGCATGAGGGCGAAGACCGAGGGTTTCCAACCACCCAGCGGGCATTAATCACCGGTTGAGCCCGATGCTGGAGGTGGTTAATGCGCTTGTAACATGGCAAGTGCGATGGGGATATTGTGCGAGTACTAGATCAGTCGGAAATAGAGAACACTTGCCGAAAGTAATACTGCTGCTTGCTAGAGTATGCTAGTTTTGCTTGGATTCCACTCAGAGTGATGATGTGACAGCATGCGCGTTCATGATGCACGCTACACTATCTTTTATATAGTAGCGCCTATTTGTCACCCGAGACCAAGACAGGATTATGGTCTGAAACACACAACCACGGTACAATTTATGATTTTAGAGCGAGGTTTTCTATGATTTCTCGTTACACGTTATGTGCCGATCACGCATGGAAGTGGTGCAGTATGGGAAAACTATTCAGTGCGAGTAAGAGATATTGGCAAACTTATTATGCCTTTACTGGGCTTATCTACCTTGTGTGTTTTGTGCCATGATATCTGCATGTTGAAGATTTCTTTGCCTTCCTGCCACAATTGAATAAGTCACATCCTGTCTCTCAGATGCTCTGAGTCGGAGGGGGCCGGCGCAACTCCGCTGAGCATTTCATCTCTGCTTAGTGAATGCTGCCATGTACAGAGTTTTGCAGATAGCTACTGGTGCTGTGTCTGTGTCCTCCTGCTCCCCGGCACGCTCCTGATTACTGCGGTCGCTGTCCCGGGCGCGATATCTTACTGGCTTGTGAGGGCTGATCGATTTGGACCAATCTCTGCTGTCCATTTGCATGTCATTTTGTATGCCATGTTACAAACCACATGAGAGCACACAATGTATCTGTGCCTTCTACTTTTAGTTGCTCGTGATCCCGATGCCGCCCGGCTCCTACGGAGGGATTGCATCGGTGCCCTCCTGTTTCCCGTCCCAGTGCTGCACGCTCTGGATGATGGACACTCTAGGTACTACCCCAGTGGGCTCTAATGAGTGCTACTTGTGTGGACAGTGTGGGTACTACCCTAGCGGGCTCTACTGCTGGCTTAATCACCGCTGTGAATCGATCAGATGACGCATTTCTACCTATCAGTGAGCTCCATTTCCGTCCTCTGTCCAGAGCCATGTTACAATGATGCATATTCTATTCCTGACTAGGTACACTTGTCTGCTATTGAATCATTTGTCGGCCTTTGCCTACTTACTACTTCTGTTAGTTGGCACGTGTCATACTATATTTTCTTAGGTCCATTCATCAGCAACAGGAATGGGACCACTTCCAGATCCAAGTCTACGCTCCCCTGCCACTACATGTCATTGTAGAGATGTTATATCAGAACATCCAACAGATCTATCTAATGTTCATCAAAGGTCTAAAAATGGGTGCTCAAGGGTTGGTCATAAAATGAAGTGGATCAAACATGTAATCCAATCTATCCAGACCTGTCACATGATGTTACCACTATTTGTGATTGTCGCACATTTCAAATTTTAATATTTTCTTTTATTTTTAAGGTTGAAAATCAATTTCTAAGCTTAATGACACCCTCCAGGTTATGCAGCACTGCAGTAAATTACTGCACATACCAGCTGGTTTAAACCACTTAGCTGCACCACTAGCCTATCAACTCATATGGTTCATTAATGCACACCGACAGGTGTCTATTTCCTTACTTAAAGCATATTGCTTTTTGAAAATACTAAACAGGCTTTTATGCAAAATTATGGGTTACACTTTTTTTTAAGTGTTGGTTTCAATGTAACTAATTATTAATTACATGCAACAGGGTAATTACCCTGTAGTTACATGTTTGTTGCATGCAACTACATTGCAGCTACAATGCAGTTGCATGCAACAGCAGTATGAAAATACAATGTTTTTCAAATTTGTTAATTTATTATTTTATTCTCTGAATCAGGTATTCCAATAATATTTCCAACTTTTAAAGTTTTACTTTTTTTTTTGCAAGAAGATGCCTTCATACTTTAGCTATAATATCCATTTAGAAAACTGCTGTGATAGAACAACGTTAGTAGTTTAATTCTGCTGAACCAAAAGCTTTTTTTTTGACTATACCACATACTATGACATTTGCACTGGTTGTACCACAGGTGCCGGAATGGTGGTGGGGGGGCGACTACGACCATGGCCTTTCCACTTTTCTAACTTTCGGGCCTAGCCCTATCATTGTCAGTGTCAGTGGCTCAGTAGGTAGCACACTCACCTCTGAGGCTGGTAGATCAGAGGGCTGTGGGTTCAGTTCCCATATCTGGCACTGGGGTTAATATCCCAGTACTGACACTACAGTGCAACATGAAAGGGGTGCTGCACTTCTGAGGTGCCGTCTTTCAGATGAGATGTTAAATCGAGGTCCCATCTGCCTGGATTGGTGGTAGTTCAGATGGATGTTAAAGATCCCATGGCACTTATCGAAAAGAATAGGGGAAATTTTTATTCAACATTCAAAAACAAAACTGAAATGATGACAAAAGTAATAACAAAACAGAAATGCAGTACAACTCATATGAATCACCTCATAGTGCCCACCTCATAACATTCCATACATAACACTTATTCTAACATAATCCCATGATAAAATATTTGTGATATCATAAGACTAGACCCATCACCAAAAAAATTATCAATAATCTTTTGTACAGAAACATTCTATATACAGTGCTCTAGTGAAAGCCTCATAGAGGAAAAAATTACTACAAACATCAGCCCCACCCACCCAACATTCTTCCATAGTCTAGAACCCACTTCCCGTCCCAATGTACGATATTCATATTCATAGACTTTATCTAGTTCTCCTTGAACGTTAAATAATACCTCTTGCGGTGGTATCACTTTACCTTGCAGGGATCTCAGGCATCTCGCCTGCCATAAGGACCACTTCAAACAAGCTAGAAGGACATAAACAGTACTTTTAGTCCACTTTAACCACCGAAGCTGGAACTTGTCCTAGAATCAAGATATCATAAGACATATACTGAAAGAGTGATTCTCCCCACCAACCAGCTAGTTGAGTCCCAAACCCCTGAATGTGTACATAGTCAAAAAACATATGTTGCATCATTTCCACCTGGCCATTACAAAGTAGCTCCCAACATCCTCTGTCCTCAAGTTGTTTGTGTTTTTGATTGCCATTTACATTCAATTTCTGATGTCCACATAACCAAATGAAATCTTACATTTTTAAAGGGAGCCATGGTTCCACCATACTTTCCAGCAGTAGCACGGTATTTATTGTCGGAGGTACCTGAATAGGGGCTCCTACCTGTACCATTTGTCAAGAATAACTTTATAAAAATGTTTTTTCTCCTTCCCCAAGAACCAAGCTAGTTCGATTTTCCATGTCCTAATATATCTTAATGTGGTCTGTACATACCCTGGAAGTGCTTTCCCTGAGGGATGCCATTTACCTCTACCCCATGCTGTCAAAAAAGTATTACCCCACAACCGCATACATAACAATCCCATGCCCTTGGTTTCTAGGACTATGGGACAAATGGAACTAAAGAAAAAATTCCTCAAAAAATATATTAATGGTTGACTCATATTCAGATCCCCCGCTTTCCAAGCCCTATACGTATGTACCCTCTTTATTGGATTTAACCTACTGCCCCACAAAAAAAGGAAAAAAGAGGCTCATAACTTTTGTATGCATAGCCAAGAAAGCAGAAAGACATGTGAAACATTTACAAATATGGGAGCTATATATGCTCTGAGTAAAATGCACCCTTTTTTCCTGGTCATCTTCCAAGAAAGCCATGTCATAACTTTAAGTTTAACCAAATCATACACCGAGCTCCAGTTATTCCCTTCTGAATTCCTAGAACCAAAGAACAAGCCCCAAATCTTAACTTCATCTTTCATCATCATAATGGGAAACCTTTCTACCGGCTGAGCAGCTCCCAAAACTAAAACCTTACTTTTTCCTGTATTAATCTTAATCCCTGTGGTGCCAGAAACGTCTTACAATATATGTAACATCCATTCACCTGATTCTAAATCAGCTATAGTAAAAACACAGTCATCTGTATAAGTGGCAACTTTCTGAAAAACAAACCCTTTATTATTTTTTATAGCCCTAATATCTGCAGCAGATTCAATAATTATTAATATGGGGTCCAAACCAAATACATATAACAAAGGACTCATCAGACAGCCCTGTCTAACACCATTTTTCAAATAAATAGGTATATCTAGATGTCCATTCACCAATGGGGTAACCTGCACTTCAGTATACATTGTCCTTAATAGATTCAAAAAGGGCTCTGGAATTCCATGATGTTTCAACACTGCCCAAATATATTCCTGTCACACTGCATCAAATGCAGTCTCCTGAAATACAGTCATCAAATAACCATCCAGATTCATGCCTAACCCTTATTCTGCTATTTCTCTAATAAAGGTCAAATTCTGAACAATATTCCTTCCTGGAATTGCACATGTTTGTATGGAATTAATAACCTTTTGTGTAATTCTGGCCAGACGAATAGTCAGGATTTTAGTTATAATTTTATAATCAGAATTCAGTAAACTCAGGGGCCTCCAATTTTTAATCTCCTGAGGATCCCCTTTTTTATATAAGAAAGTCATGATTCCTTCCTTCATGCTTGGCACTAACCTGTTTTCTTCCCAAATAGCCCCATAAACAATCTGTAACCAAGGGGCCAGTATGTCAGAAAAGCATTTATAAAAATTATTAGGAATTCCATCATTTCTAGGAGTAGTTCTAGGGGTCATTTTTGAAATAACCTCCCTTATCTCTATTACTGTTATTGGTGTTATTAGACCAACTTCCTCCTCCTTACTCAACTGTGGAATGTCTAATTGCTGTACAAACAAGTATGGCTGTCCTACACTATCCTTTTGGAATGTAGTTTTAATATGGTTTTGTACTAAGAGCATAAATCCACTATTATGAGCCACTATGGTTCCCTGTTCATCTTTTAAGGCAGTCATAACCAAGCGTTGTACCCCCTGCAAGCTCAAATCATAAGGATTCACCTGCTCTTTCGATCCCCTAGTTTGGTACTTTTGTTGTTGTGCTGCCCTCTTTTCAGACTCTTGTAAATAGCTATACATTTGTCTTTTGATGGTTTGTAACTGTAGCTTTACATCATTTTTCGTATTGGTAGCTTGAGCCAGCAATTGCATATATTTTGCTCTAAGCCCTAAATACTGAATGTACTTTCCTTTAGCTTTAGCTCTAGTGAGATTCATGTAAAGTTTTTTTTAGATCTCTCTTAGTATCTTCCCACCAATCTATAGGGCTATCATACAGGAAACACATCTGCTCTTAATATAAAATACTCTCTCATAGAAGTCTGCATGAGGGCCTCCTGCAAAACGGCAACATTCATTTTCCAATAACCCTTCCCCATGGGAAGCTGCTGTACTATCCCTAGGTGTAGCCTAACAGTCATATGATCAGATGTTTCCAAAGGGACAACTACCACTTCTTGACAAGTAACCCGAGCAGACACAAACCAAAAATCAATCCTTGTGGACAAATTGCCTTTATGAAAGGTGTGTGTAGGAGCTTTTTTTCAAAATGTCATAATCGTCACTTAAATTATTCACCCATAAGATTTTAAGTAAGGCATTCGTATCACTATAAATCTTTGTTGTAGCCCTCCCCCAATCTCTATGGGATAGCCCACAATTAAAATCACCTCCCCATAGCATTAACTTAGACATGTGCAGGTAAGGTTCTATTTTCCTAAAGAGAGAGGACCTATCCATTTTAACCTGAGGAGCATATATATTTATAAGCCAATAGGTCACCTTCCTTAGAACTACATCTATAATCATCGTCCTCCCTGGCTGGATGTCAAACATTTCTAAGACATTAACAGTCAAACCTGAAAATAAAAAACTGAAGCTTGAACATGTTTCCTCTCCCAAGGACCAAAAGGAGACACCCCATCTACAATCTCTTTGAGCCTCTCTCAGCTCTAGCAAAGAATGCAATCTGGTATCCTGTAGCAGAATAACCTGCCCTTCCCCTTCTCTAAGACTGGGAAAAGTAACTCGTCTTTTTTCAAATGAGTTTATGCAGTTCACATTACTTGTGAGAAGAGAGAGATGGTTGCATTCATAAAAGACTAAATATAGAGGAGAGAAAACAATTATATAATAAACAAAACATAATAGATAGGCAATCATAGTCATTTTTTCTTTTTACGTTTTCTAGGTTTAGGCTTATCAACAGGCCCTATATCAGCGGCAACATCGGCCTGCAAAGAAGCAACAGAGGATAAGTCTGAACTTTCTTCTTCACCACCATGTTCAAACAACAAAGCATATGAGCTTTGTACTGGGAGATCTTCCAACCCCTTTGAAGCTACTTGAGAGTCTATGAGGGGTTTCCCTGCCTTTGACCTTGTAACTCTATGGAACATCGCTTCCTGTTGTACAGTGGGAGGGGGCATCGGGTTCTCCTCCACTATCATCTCCACATTCTGTACTATCTCAACCAGAGCATCTTGCTCCCCAGACTCAATTACAGTCTGGAGAAGGGGGTAACATAGATCAGCACCTTCCATAGAAACGGCTTCATTCCTTGTTTCTACAAAACCAGGCCCTTATCTACCCCAGCAGGCCAGAACTCAGGCATTACCCCATCCAGAACCATTTCCTCTGTAGAGGACACTTCACGTGTTCTAGGCACTCTTTGGGGCTGGGGAACTATAATAGGAGCAGATTGTAACAGTTCCAGTATACGCATTTTTTCTTTTTGGGCAGTAGCTACATATGCGTCTTGCTCTGCCCAAATTGCCAAATCTCTACTATTGTGAGAAGCCCAAAAACAGTTATGAAAGGTACGTCCTCGTTCATCACACAAATTGCATCTTAAAGGCTGCTGACATTGTGCCCCAAAATGACCCAGTTTCCCACAAAGGCCACACTTCTGCTTATCGCAAACGTTGCTTAAATGTCCAACATTCCCACACTTGAAACATGCTCTGTGTTGTCCCAGGTAAAAAAATCACCCCACGGTCATGCCCCCCAAAAAAACAATTTGGTAAATGTTTCGTTAAACCATGTTCTAATTTTAAAACCACTTAATGCTTCCAGCCACCAGTACAAAGTTGTTCATCATCTCAGATAGGTTCTGGATAACCTTTAACAGTGCAATGCTGTTGTAACCAATAGGTTATGTCCACTACACTCACCCCTTCATTCCTAAATAATACTGTAATCTTCTTCATCAGGGGTTTTGTTAGGGGGATAGCCAAAAATGGTTTCCATAAAGGAGAAAGCTTTAAAAGGGGATACTGTTTCCAAAACCTTTCAAGGCCTGCGGGTGTTTAAAGCTACTATCAAATATAAAATCCCCAGGTACATGTATAAAGGCATATATTTCATAGGCATAGTACTTCATGCTATCCTTAAGCAAGGCCCGTCCTACAAAATGCCTGTCTGGAATATTCGAAATATCACCCCTGTACTTTAAACGTACAGCATTTCTTCTTATAGCTGGTTCTGATAGGAGCCTATTATCAGATGGAAAAAGTTGTTATACCTTTTCATGCCACACATTATCAGGGGCCTGCAAAGGCTGTTCAGTGCCTTTTTGCAACTCTGGAATAAAGTCCTGACCCAGGGAAGCAGGGCCAGCCACCTCTTTCCCAGTAGGTAAAACAGGAGAATCATTCTCTAATTGTTTAATCTCTTCGAGCAAGGGATGGGGCATATTTGATTGAGGGACTGTGGTTTGCTCCAAAGGAGAACTGTGCCCAAACTCTAAATTAAAGCCATGACTCACATCAGGAACAGGGGCCAAATTACTTTGGGGACTATCAGGGACAGAACCCAAGGCCTTCACATTTTGCACACTGGCGTCCCATCCATTACCTGAGCTGTTTTTTACCCACCCAGCTGCTCATAAAGCAGTCAAGACCCAGTTCACTGTACACAAAGGAGACCCCGGAGAAGAAACTGTAGGGGTCCCATGAACAGAACTAATGGATTTATCAGAACACTGCCTCCGACCCTTCCCCACTCTCTCCTTATTATTATTCTTTTTCCCACCACCTGAGGAAACCCCTGTGGTGAAAACAGCTTGGGGTAAGGGTCCAGTCTCTTCACTAACCGCTGAAAGTAAGGCAGGTTCAGTTTGTAGCCGAGCTTGATTCCCAGAGCTTGGGGGAATCACATATTCACTAGATATTTGTACTTCATCCTCCGCATCCCCATCCGATGTGGTAGCACACATAACTTCAGTAAACAGTCTTACCAGAGAGCCAGAGGACACATCTGTTATGGGAATTGCAGGCAGGTTCTCTACCTCTCCCAAACTCTCTGCAACCGATGCAGACACCAATTTTCCTGACTCAATATCCGGTTCCTGTGCCACCGATTTCATCTTCTGCAACCTGAGTTCCTCCTGTAACTTGCTCCACATCTCCTGAAAATGTAGTTCCACTAATTCTAGCCATAAACGAATATCAGCCATTTTCTCGTTATGTATAGCCATTTGATCTGCAATTTGTACTTCAGTTCCCAACTCCGACGAACAACGTAAGTCAGCATTAGAACTTGTCTTGTTTCCTGTAAGCAATTCCAGTGTCTCCTCTGAAGCAGAGTCCAAATCCATGTCAGTCTCCATAAATGAGGAGGTCAAGGAGGAGACCCACTCCTCAGCCACGCACACGTCTTGCTCCTCCAAAAGCTTGATCACTCTGTTCGCTTCCTCGTAACAATGCAGCGCCCTCCAGTGAAAAGAGATGGGGAGTTTTTATTGAAAATACATCAAAATACATTTAAAGGATATTTCAATATACAAAAGAATCATTAAACATAGATGAAAAGGATTTCCTCATAAAAATCTCTAGTGATAATACATTCATATCATATCCGAAAACAAATTTATATAAGATATTTAAACACATTTATAACACTGACACCCAAAATGAAATCTCTTCATTTATTTTACACAAAAAAAGACATGTTTTTTGCTATTTTTCACTTATATTTAATAAAGACTTGTAACCCTTTTCATCATTTAAAGACTTTTTTTGATGAGTAAATTTCTTTATCTTTCAAATATATTGATTTCATAGCTGTCATTATTAAGACATAAAAAGTGTCATATGTCATAAATTTCTGCTGCAACACCCACTGGCATCTAGCCTGCTATAAATAAAACTTTAAACAACAAAAAAAGACTGTTAAAGTGCTCTCATTATATAAAGTAACACGATGGGTAAATAAACCCAAAACCAAGACCTGGTAATCTATTTTTAATAACCAACTAAAACTTAATTTAGTACTTAAAAATCCCCATAAGCCTTTTGCGTATGAACATTGGAACAAAAATGATCCATCGCTTCCTCTACAGCCTGACATTTAAGGTAAGGGCAACACCTTTCATTTACCATTTTGTGTTTAGCATTCCCCTTAATATTTAATCTACCATAGACTGATAGCCACAAAACCTTCCACATGTGAGAGGGAATCCTAGGATTATTCAATTGTTTTATAGCGTAATTTTTCAATGCTAGGGGACAATTAGCAAATTCAGGTTCTTTTGGTAAATTTTATCTAAAATAGACCTATATAATTTAGCTCCTATGTTAGCTCTTATAAAAAGGTGAGAAATGGACCATTTGGATAAATTTTGAGCACATGGTTTGAAGAATAAGGGAAGAAAAACTTGTTTAGGGATCCTGGAAGGGAGGGTACTCCATATACCAAAAAAAGTTTTAACGTTATTTAGTATCCATAAATGCTGTATAGAGCTAGGAGAACATGGATCAAAATTAAAATTCTGAGAAAAGAATAAAGCATAAAAGAAAATTAAAGGATCCAACATATCTAGACCCCCCTTAGCTATAGGTAAATATATATAGCACCGCTTAATGGGGTTAAGTCTACTGCCCCACAACATGGAGAAGAAGCAGGCATACAGGCGTGTCTCTAGAACCAAAGCTGGGGATAAACCATACCCACGTATAGTAATCCAGGAATAATGAATTTTTTAATTACTGAAACCCTCTTTGTTTTGGAAAACCTCCACCCTTTCCACCTTTGAACATTTAATTCTGCCTTTTTCAAAGCTATATCTCAGTTTTCTAAAGGAAGATTCTGGGGTCAAAAGTCATACCAAGTATTTTGCATGGTGTAGAAGAGACAATGATTGTTGATACATCCATCTGGTCGGTTATTACAGGCCCCCCAAAAAGCCCTTTTGATTTCTCTAGATTAAGTTTTGAGTTTGAAATTAGTTCATATCTTCCCAGACAATCTAATACAATGGGAATTTGATCCATATTGGAAAGAAAAACACATACATTGTCAGCATAGGCTTGAACAACCACAGTATCCTCTTGAGTAGTCTCAAATATGCCTGGAAGCCTATCAGAAAAGGTTAAACTCCTAAGTAGAGGGTCAAGAAAAAGTGTGAACAGCAAGGGGCTCAATGGACAGCCCCGTCGAACTCCATACTTAATCTTAATGGGAAAAGATGGTATCCCTTTGATAACTGGAAAAACTACCACATTGTCATACATTAAAGTTATCCATTTAATAAACCCCCAAGGGACTCCATAATGTGATAGAGCAGAAAATAAAAAGGGCCTATAAACCCTGTCAAAAGCTTCATGTTGGTCCAAGGACAAAATACAATTCTGGGATAAATTTTTATTTGAAAATTCTGTTATTTCTCTGATATTTATTAAAGCAGACTGAATTTTTCTACCTGGAATTCCACATAATTGAAGTGGGTATAATAAGTCACAAGAAACTGCTCCAAGTCTGTTATTAAATATCTAGGACAGAATTTTAAAATCAGAATTCAGAATCGTGATAGGTCTCCAATTAGTTAGTTTAGTTTAACTCCACCTTTAAATATATATACTAACAATCCTATCATAAACATAGAGGGCAACCTATGAACCGTTTGGAGGGAAGAAAAACCTTTTCAAGATATAATGCCAGGATATGCTGAAAACACTTATAAAAGTCATAGGGTATATCATCCAACCCGGGGATACCCCCGACTTTAAAGAAGACAGAACTGTAAAGATTTTGGGTTCCTTTATGGGGTTTTCTGGTTTAGAAAGGTCTAAACCTGGGGTTTGTGTAAATCAATCTGGTGAAGAAAGGTCTTAATTTCCTTAATTGGAGGTACTGCAAACCCTTCTTGTTCTGAAATATGATTCTGAATAATATTGTATGTATTGATGGGGGAAGACTTAAGTTCTCCACTATTATTCTGTAGAAACTCTAAGCTAATAGAATCTTTTTTTTTAATGGCCTCAAAGAGATCCCCATAGGGCTTTTTTGGGTTCCAAAGGAAAGCTCTGTTTGTAGGATCCAAGCTCTATCATACTGGGATGCCCTCATTGCAAGTTTAACTTGGTCAATTTGTGATGAAAAATCCACTCTAGAAGTATTGGCATTAGAAAATAAATTCTGTAATTTCCCTCTTAATGATAAATAATGAAGAAATTGTGATGAAACTGTTCCTTTCCCGTAGTTTTGACACCATTTTTTAATATAATTCTTAGTATCCTCCCACCAATCCCATAACTCATCATACAAATCAGCCACTGATGTTCGTGCCCATAATAATGATGTTATGCCTTGTATAACTTTAGGGTCCTTTAAAATTGATGTATTAAGTTTCCATCTACTTTTTGTTTCATGACTAGAGGGAGATGAGCCAAAGCTTAAGATAATCAATAAATGATCATAAAATTAGTTTATACGGCAATAATAAAAGGGGAAGGGGAGATTTTCTGAAGAAAAGGTAATCAATAATTGAAGTGAACTCCCCCTTTTGAAATGTGTAAACAGGTCTCCTTTTTTGATAATTCCTACCATTTTTTAACCCTGCCAAAGTAACAATTCTCCCTAAAGCTGTAGTATCACAATAAGTTTTTTTACCTAAGTTCCCTCTTCTAGAGGATGGGAGTTCACAATTGAAATCTCCCCCAAAATAATATGATCGGTGGTAGCCAGGTAAGGTAATAGTGTGTTAAATAGATTAACCCATCCAGCTTTATTCTGAGGCCCATACACAACTATGAACCGGAAATTAGCTAATTTCCAAGTTTCATCTAATATTAATAATCTCCCAGGTATTAAATCTATTTGTTTTTTCAGGGTGAAATTATAAGAGAAAAAAAGAATCCCTAAACCGTCAGCTCTATCTAACCCAAAGGACCAATAGGAGGGTCCTCACATCCATCCATTCATTTGTCACAGAGCGACACTGATCTGCTGTGTACAACCATGTTTCTCGTAAGAAACACACGTCTAGTTTAACCTGATGTAAGTAATGAAACAAAACAGTCCTTTTGTTTTTATTCAACAGACTGCTACAATTAAAGGACACAATACTGAATTTAGCCATAGGATTTCATTCAGGGACCTTTTTTC
The DNA here is from genome assembly GCA_016271365.2 of Neoceratodus forsteri. Classification (NCBI taxonomy): domain Eukaryota; kingdom Metazoa; phylum Chordata; order Ceratodontiformes; family Ceratodontidae; genus Neoceratodus; species Neoceratodus forsteri. The sequence goes on along the minus strand of CM028130.1, from coordinate 955,995,391 downwards.
CTTTTTTTCCTTTTTCTTTCCTTTGTAGTCATTTTGAGATGTTTTACTCCCAGAGGATTGAGAAAGACCCATGATACCTACATCCATGTCAGAGTCGTCACCAAATTTATCTAAAATGGCATTAGAGTTATCTGTTTCAAAAGTAAGGAAGCCCTCAGGAGGTGGAGATGCAGAATGAAGGGGAGGAGGTATTTTTGAGCTCCTCATAACCCTTTTATCAATAGATTTAGAAGTTTGAGGCTTTGGGGCTTCAATCTCCTGATAACATACAGGAGGGAAATCCTGTATAATAAAATTGTCAGGAGTTTTTTCAGCTACATCCCGAGTTTGGAGAGACCCTACTTCTGATGCCTGCTTTTTTCCCGGCTCCATTTTTCCCTCTGGTGGGGGGAGGGGGAGGAGGGGTTCAGACTTATTTGGCTGACATTTAGCAAAAGCTTCATCCTGGGCTTTTTGAATTAATAGTTCAGGACTAATAACTGTAGCCTTGTTTTTGGCTGCCCAGGAACAGTCTCTATCGCCATGGCCTGATTCTTCACATAGATCGCATTTTACCATATTGGCACATTGAAAACTACCATGCCCCAATTCCCAACAAATTTCATATCTAGAAGTGTCACATGAACTAAAGATATGTGTCTGGGCTCCACACTTATAGCAGGCCCGAGGCTGCCCAGCATAGAAACATACACCCCATCTCTACCAAGGGTGAATTAATTTGGAATAGGCTCAGCTTCATATCCATAAGCTGTAATTTCACTTTATACCTCCAGCTACCAGTCCAAAAAAATTCTGTGTCCAATACTGCCTCTGGAGCACTCAAGACATCACATTTCTGAGAAAGCCAGAAAGTGATGTCTTCCACACACACACCTTCATTTCTAAACATCACTGTCACATATTTAATCAAGGATTGGGTTAATGGTGTAACTATAAAGGGAGACCACAGAGGGGAGAATTTAAGCTGGTTATATCTTTGCCAGAATAAATCTAGCAAATAATAGAATCTAAAACTTATAACATATCTGTCTTCCCCTGAAATGTTGATAAAGGCAAATACATCTCGTGGTGAAAATTATAAAGATTCCTTGAGTAAGTGTTTGCCTACAAACACCCAGTCAGACCTTTCAGGTAAACCCCCTTTATACCGAATCCTTATTGCGTTTCTTTGGGGTACAGCTTCCTTTTTTTTTTTTTGGAGAAAAAAGATCCAAAAGAAGGGATCTAGATTGAGGGGGTATTTCTGGGTTGTCATTAGACTCAGTCCCTTCCGGTGAAGAATGTTGTTCAGGGCCATTTTCTGTAGGCAAAGTCCCTTTGTTAATATCTGTTTTTGTCACAGAGATGGTTGGGGTAGGCCTATTCTCCTGACCAGTAGTAGTAGGGGACCATTCAGTGGAAGCTGAAGACAGGGTGAAGGAGGAAGGCCACTCTGGGTCCGGAACCCATGTCCCTGTGGGACTTCTTTTCCATCCAGCTTCTGATAAAGCTGTATTTGGGGTCCATACATCAGATTTATCATGGACTCCTGAAGGAAAGGAAAAAGCTTGCTGAATAAGTTCAGTGGTTGAAGGATTTTGTACAGTTGTGGGACCGGGATCCATCTTCCTAGAAGAAGGTGTTGAGTTTAAATTACGATTTGCTGCAGTTAAAGCAGCTTTTTTAATTTTAAGGATTTCAGAAGATACTTTGGAGTTTGTTTTTTTTAAAAAAAAGAAGGTAGTTACTTGCTTTTGATGCATCAGGTCTGTTTGGAAAACTATCTCATACTGAAGCCCATTTCCAACACCAACCTGAGCCCCTGCTCCCTTTACATTGCCTGCATGGGAACCAACGTTGAAAAGCTTTGTTCACTCATCAATTACTTGCCTCTCCTCACTCAGCTTAGGCACTTGAGGAAAACTAAAGAGTTCATTCTTTTCAACAGGTGTATGCTGATTTCCAGTGACCACGACTGTTGAAACATTCAATTGAAAAGGGATCAGCTTTAGGCACTCGCTTTTTTCAGCAATCAGACTGCCAGACAAAACTTCCCTTTTCTCAAGTGTTTGACAGGGTGAATCTTCTGGAACCAGGTCGGTGCCGTCCTTTGATGCAGCTGTGTCAGCAAATTTGACAGGGCTGTCAGACAGGCCATCAACCAGGCCGACACATACAATTCTGCGGTTTGCCAAAACCATTGTAAGTCCTTCTGAACTTTGTCTGCATTTTTCCAGAGGATTTAAAGAGTTTACTTTTATCTCTGCTTGTAACGAAAAATCACTTATCTGTAAGTCAGGCTCTGTAATGCTGAGTACGTTGTCCTCTGAAAAACCGATCGTAGAAAAACATCTTGGTTCCCCATTTACTAGATCCGTGCTGTAAAGATCCATGGTGGCCTCTAGATTTCCGAGCACAGGGGAGGAGGCCCTCTCCCCTGCCTCTGAGATGTCCATACTGTCCACCGACTGAGACTGAGTGCCCATAATGATCGGCCAGCAGAGAGTAGGGGAATTTTTATTATTATAACATCAAAAACAAATAAATACAAACAGTAATAAGTCATACAAATAATATATAAATCATAAAAAAATACAATCCAATAAGTATTATAATCATACAGTATCTGATTATTGTGAATATAACGTTTTATAAATCACCCCTTCCCTTACTAAAAGAGAAGGGGAACTTTTTTTCTGTTTCATATCAAATATAAAAATCAATTACTAGAGATGTTGAAGTATATTATACAAATCATAAACAAATTCAAATGAGTATTATAATCATACAAAATCAGTGTAATACTATGAATAAACTATATTCCCTCTTTTCCCACTAACAGAGTAGGAATATTCTTTTGGTATATTATTGGAATCCATAACTGAAAAAGTTTAAATCATTTATATTTAAGAAACATAGAGAACCATTTCCATCAAATTGATACTTTTTGAGATGTAGCAATTCCGTGATCAGATAAATCCACTTTAAACGTTGCTGAATGTATCAAATTTTCAACTGTCTCTACAGGCCACTTTTTTCTGGTACAATACCCACTGACATCTAACCTGCCAGAGATAAAATTTCAAGCAACAACAAAAAATAACCAATGTATCAGTATGATAATGATTTCCTAGATTACCAAATATTATTAATACCAAATTATCATAGTTCATAGTTTTCAACCAATTCATCTTCCATTTAACAGCAAGATAGTTCCAAAGAGACTTAGCGTAAGAACAGTGAAAAAGAAAATGCTCCATAGTTTCCTCTAAATTAATGCACTCCTCATAAGGACAATTTCTTTCAAGTTTGGCCTTATATTTCACATTTCCCCTTATGTTTATTCTACCATATACCGTTAACCAGAGAAATTCCCACATCTGAGTTGGGATCCTCTTATCAGATAGTTGTGACACGACTCCTGGAATTTGAGAGGAAAGACAATTCTTAAAACATGGTGTAGGGGAATAGACTGACTCCATTACTACTTTATACAGGTTAGATCCAGAGGTTCTTATAATTTGTTGTACTGATATGTTCCATTTATATAACTTTTGGGCTGCTGGAATAAACCAATGAGGAAGCTGAAGGTGAGTAGAATATTTAGGAGGAATAGCTTGCCATTTAGAAAAATATAGAGCAAAATTTTCTTTTATCCAATAAGAGTATGGTATATCTCCAGGAATCAGGAGAAATTTAAGTGTTTGTGAATAGAACAAAGTGTGGAAAAAACTACTGGGTCGATCATACCTAAACCTCCTTTATCTTTAGACAAATAAGTATATTGTCACTTTATGGGGTTCAACCTATTGCCCCACAGCATTTGGAAACAAATACTATATATTCTGGTTTCTAAATTTGTAGGGAGTGGGAAATTTATTGCTGTATAAAGAATCATAGGGCTTATAAATTGTTTAATAATTTGAATACGTATAAATGTTGTCATTCTCCAGTGCTTCCATCTTAGTACCTTTCGTTCTACTCTATCTAACGTAGAATTCCAGTTTAATGAGGGAATATTTTGAGCTGCAAAAAAAATCCCCAAAATATTTACGGGTTCTGTAGAGATCGAGATCCCATCAATAGTTTCAGGCATAGGATGTATAGACCCAATAAGTAGGCCTTTACTTTTGGATTTATTTAGCTGTGCATTAAAAAGCTGAGAGTACACATCCATAAATTCTAAAAATAAAGGAATTTGTGTAACTTGAGAAAAGAATACACAAAGATCATTTGCATAAGCATATACATGAAATTGAGTAATACCATCTGGTCCAGATATCACTAACCATTTGGGAGTATCTGTTAATAATTGAATTAGGGGATCTAGAGTAAAAATATAGAGAAGTGGGCTAAGGGGATATCCTTGCCGTACTCCTGTTTTAACAATAATTCCTGTAGTGACTTATTGTCGAAATACTGGATAAACTATGGCATTACTATATAATGATTTAAGCCAATTAATTGCTAGTAATGGAACTCCATATTTTTCCAATGTTAAAAAAAGAAAGGGGTGATATACCCTGTCAAAGGCTTTATATTGGTCTACAGAGAGAATACACCCTGTATTCTCTGATTTTGAAATATAATCAATAATGTCCCTAATAATTATTAAAGCATGTTGAATTTTCCTGTTGGGCAAACCACAAAACTGTAAAGAGGATAAAACTAGATTTGCATATTGCTTTACTCTATTGTTAATGATTACCGCCAATATCTTATAATCAGAATTTAATATTGTAATCGGCCTCCAGTTTTCAATAGAAGTTTTCTTTCCGGACTTAAAAAGAAAAATCAAAAAACCTTCTGTAAAACAACTAGGAGTTACAAATGTAGACATGAAAAAACCAAAAAACAGATTCTAAACAGAGTGACAATGATTTAGGAAAGATTTATAGAATTCATTTATCAGACCATTGGACCCGGGTGAAGTACCATTCTTCAAGGATTTAATCGCATGTTGTATTTCTAGAGCAGTGATGGGTTTTATTAGTTCAGAAGTGTCATGTGAGGAATCTATGCCTTTAATTTTCCTTAGAAATGTCCTAATAATATCCTCGGAAGGAGGATGTACTGGAGTATGGGAGGCAATAAAATCCTTAATAACTCCATTTAGCAATTCTATAGAGGATACTAAAGAACCATCTGTATGGTGTAATGAGTTCAAAGAAGTAACATATTTAAATGTTTTAAAAGCTTCATATGGATCTCCGTAAGGGGATTTCTTGGTTCCATTCTGAAACAAGGTCTGCATAGTATGTGCTCTATTATACTGACATGAGGCCATTTCCTTTTTCAGCCTATCGATTTGATTTGTATAATTTTGTTTGGAAGTGTTTGCTACTGAACATAAGTCCTGTAGCTGTTGTCTCAATTTTAAGTACTTCAAAAATTTAGTGTTTTCTCATTGTTTCCCAAATTGCATAAAACAACTTTAAAATCTGCTTTGGAATCAGCCCACCACTGTCCTTGATCATCATGCAAGAATTTGACAGATAAACAAGCTTGTATCAAATTTGATATGTGAGCAATTACCCCAGGATCAATTAATAGGGAAGAATTTAACTTCCATTGTGGTCTACCTTTTGGAAGATCAGGAATACCAGATGCAGAACAAAACAGCAATAAATGATCAGAAAATCAGTGAATTGAGTTTTAAACTGAAGTGTGGGGAAGGTTTTAGAAATGAACATGTGATCTATAGTAGAAGTAAATTTTTTTCTTCTAAAAGTAAACTTAGGTCCTGAGGTCTGAAAAGAATTACAATGTATTAGCTCTGCTACATCCATCACATTCCTTAAAGCATTGGAGTCACAATACACTTTTTTCCCTTGGGGAGTTTTACCACTATGGGAAGATTGTAAACTGCAATTGAAATCTCCGCAATACAAAACTGTATAAGAAGTTAATAAAAAAGGCCTTATACTTTCAAATAAAGCCACTCGTTCAGATTTTATTTGTGGCCCATAGAGATTAATAAATCTGTAACGTATTTCTTTCCATAACCCATCAATAATCAATACACATCCTGGAACCAAATCCATTAGTTTAATTAAAGAGAAATTGTATGAATTAAATAAGAACCCAATTCCATCAGCTGTTGAGGTACCAAATGACCAATAAGAGGGTCCCAAAACCAATTCTCTTTCGAAAAATCTTTCCTGATTACTATTGCACATGAAGGTTTCCTGTAAAAAACAAATATTAATAGCTTGTTCATGAAGAAAATGATAAACCACAGATCTCCTTCTGGAATTAAGAAGGCTATGTACATTTAATGATCCTATTCTAATACAGGCCTTCAAGCATTCTGGCTAGGGTTAGATTAAGATTCTTTTTTCCTTCTTTTCTTTTTCTTTCCCTTATATTCAGATAAGCGCTGAGTCATTGCTCTAGTTTCAGCTTGTGTAGATTGGGAGTCTGAATCTCCCAAGTCCATTTCTGAGTCTCCCCATTGTGGTGCTAGAACTGAAAAAGGATTTTTTGAGTCTGTGTCTATGAGTGGTGGGATATGGTCATATTTCTGATTTCTGGTCAATCTCCTTACTGGTACTTGGGTGAAGGTTATTTTATTTGGGGACAGAGAAGTATCTTCTAGGGGATCAGTATAGCAGACTGGTATCAAAGGATCATATGGTATAGGCAAAGGTGGAGGGGGGTAGCTAACACTTCCTGATTTTCAACAGGAGTGTGAAGTGGGGAGGAGGGTACAGAAATTGGTTTGTCTAGAGGTTGTGAGGAAGTCTGGTCTGGGACTGGAAAAGAGGCAGTCTGAGGAAAAGCAGAATCTTGAGCATTCTGTATAAGGAGATCTGGACTAAGACAGGTAGCTTTATTTTTAGCTGCCCAAGGGCATTCTGAATAAACATGTCCTGTTTCTTCACATAGGTCAATTTAGTTAGATTTGCACACTGAAAGGCAAGATGCCTGATCTCTCCACAGTCATCACATCTGGGCCTGTCGCAAGAACTAGAAAGACGTGTTCTTGAACCACATTTGTAACAAGCTCTGGGCTGACCAGCATAAAAACAAACCCCCCATCACATTCCAGCAAGAAAGAATTTGGGATATGATCAATACCAGCTTCAGTCTGTCACAATTTTACTTTATATTGCCACCCCCCCGTCAAAAACATTTCTGTATCTAATATAGCTTCTGGGGGACTCAGAATGTCGCACTTCTGACTCAGCCAATAAGTTATGTCCTCTACATGGACCCCCTCATTTTTAAACATTACAGTAACATATTTAATGAGTGGTTTAGTCAAAGGAATGACTAAAATTGGGGTCCATGTGGGGGAAAACTTTACTTGATTGTATTGTTCCCAAAATAAATCAAGAGCATACGAAGATGTGAAACTAATATCAAAATTGTCTTCTCTCAAGATATTTATAAATGCAAACACTTCTCTCAGGGAGAAGTGTAAGGAATCTTTTAATAATAATTTGTCCACATGATGTCTGTCTGTCTGGTCTGGTCTCTAAACCTCCTTTATATCTAATACGGACTGCGTTTCATCTGAGAGCAGCCTCTTTTTTAATTTTAGTAAAAGGTTCTGAGAGTAGTGGTTTTTGGTTGTCTATCGGTGCTGTTTCAGTATCCTTAGAAGTTAAAGAGTCCTCTGCTACTTTGGTATTTGTAGTTTGCTCCTCTGAAGCCTGCTGTAAGGTGATTACAGGATTAGACAACTCAGGTCCTTTATCTGTTGGAATAACAGCAGAGGCTGATGATATTATGGCAGGGTGTTGAACTTCAGGATGCCACTCGAGTGAGGCCTGAGAGAAATTCAGGGTAGGATCCCAGTCAGGAGTGGGGGTCCATATGCCTTAGCTATTTTGAGTCCAACCTGCTTCACTTAATGCTTTTTGTGGGGACCAAGGATCTCCTACAGCACTAGGCAAAGATGTTTGATTTTCATGTGGTTTTTTCAGAGGTAACATCAGTTTGTTCGGAAGGAACATGTTGTGCTGCAGCAAGCAGAGAAGCCTCATTCATAATTCTATTGACTGTAATGACAGCTAAATGTTTCCCCTGCATTTCCTCTTTTAAATCATTTTGGGCTGTGTTTTTATTTTCAAAGGTAAATTCTGTTACCCCTTGTTGATTGGTATTCAAAACCTAATAAACTATGGCTGAATTTTTGGTGTCGCTTGTATCAGTTTTAGATAGTCCCTGGAATACAAATCCAGCCATCTTTGATAGAGGTTGATTTTGAACTACTGTGTTGGTGTCTAAGCACTCCTGTGTTTCCAGAGCCTCAGGCCCTGTTTCACTCATAACTTTATGTTCGGACAGCATTAGTGAATTAACTTCTCCCAACAAATTAACAGACGTGGATGATGTTGGCTTTAGGTATGAGTGACTATTCACTCCTAAGCTGCCAGCCATAGACTCTAAAATGCTGTCAGAAGTTTTGTTTGCAATTAAAGAATTTGACTCACCCGGCTCAGCTGAGCTCAATGCAATTGCCTCATCATGGTAGAGTGCAGGCCCAGTGACAGATGAGCCGGGATTTTTGATATCTACATCACTGGTCTGCAGTCAGGCAAGTTTTTCTAGCAAACGCCCTTTCTCCGCTGAATGCCATTTTTGTTCCTGTATAAGTAAATCCTGTAGATCCTTTTGTAGGTTCGTATCCACATGAGCATTATCCAAGCTAGCAACAACAGGTTCTTTTATTCGTATAATCTCCTTGTTTATATCACCTTCTGGTAACCGTAAATCTTTAGGGTCTGAAGCAACATCCATAAATATATCCGAATCATCTTGTAAATCATCTTCTCAATGGGTGTCCTGCTGTGCACAGCGACTGTCCTGTTCCTCCAGAGCTCCACCTGACGTGGCGATGGATCACAGACAGCAAGTCCCCCTACTGCAGAGTAGGGGAATTTTTATTATTATAACATCAAAAACAAATAAATACAAACAGTGTTAAGTCACACAGATAATATATAAATCATAAGAAAAATACAATCCAATAAGTATTGTAATCAAACAGTATCTGATTATTGTGAATATAACATTGTATAAATCACCCCCCCCCCCACTAAAAGAGTAGGGGATTTTTTTTTCTGTTTTGTATCAAATATAAAAATCAATTACTAAAGATGTTGAAGTACATTATACAAATCATAAACAAATTCTAATGAGCATTATAACCGTACAAAATCAGTGTAATACTATGAATAAACTATATTCCCTCTTTCCCCAATAACAGAGTAGGAGTATTCTTTTGGTATATTATTGGAATCCATAACTGAAAAAGTTAAAATCATTTATATTTAAGAAACATAGAGAACCCTTTCCACCAAACTGATACTTTTTGAGATGAAGCAATTCCGTGATCAGATAAATCCACTTTAAACATTGCTGAATGTATCAAATTTTCAACTGTCTCTACAGGCCATTTTTTCTGGTACAATACCCACTGACATCTAGCTTGCCAGAGATAAAATTTCAAGCAACAATAAAAAATAACCAATGTATTTGTATGATGATTTCCTAGATTACCAAATATTATTAATACCAAATTATCATAGTTCATAGTTTTCAACCAATTCATCTTCCATTTAATAGTAAGATAGCTCCAAAGAGACTTAGCATAAGAACAGTGAAAAAGAAAATGCTCCATAGTTTCCTCTAAATTAATGCACTCCTCATAAGGACAATTTCTTTCAATTTTGGCCTTATATTTTGCATTTCCCTTTATGTTCATTCTACCATATACCGCTAACCAGAGAAATTCCCACATCTGAGTTGGGATCCTCTTATTAGTTAGTTGTGACAAGACTCCTGGAATTTGAGAGGAAGGACAACTCTTAAAACATGGTGTAGCAGGATAGATTGACTCCATTACTACGTTATACAGGTTAGATCCAGAGGTTCTTATACTTTGTTGTACTGATATTTATTTATTATTTATGTATTTAGTTTGTGTTGACCAGGTAAGTGCACTAGACAATTTCTGCCTATTTCCAGGCACGACCCAGGGGAAGGGGATACAGATGAATGTCAACTGATTTTGAACCAGATTAAGCTGTTGGTGGTATTTTTTTAGTGAATGAGTGAAATTTGGCCAGGACACCGGGGAAATTCCCCTACTCTTGTCAGTAGGGGGAGCCCAAGTGCTGTGCTGATGGCAGAGCAGACTGAGCTAGTGATGGAGGTGGATGTGTCTGAAGGGCTGACTGAGATTTTGGATGTGGAAGAAATTGTGGTAGCAACAGAGCAATCTTGTGAAACCACTAGATTTATGCAGGATAATTCTTCAACTCATCTGGATAATCACGATATGGTGGAGGATGTTACCAGAGAAAACCTACAGCCTGCTGTTACTGGTAATCCACAGTCAAAAATGATTTGGGCCTCTGCAGAGCCCCCTAGCAGTAGTTTGGATGATCCAGGGAAAAGTTGTTCTACTGAGAGTGCTGCAAGTTATGTGCAGCAATTGGGAGATGCTAACACCATGTCTGAACAGGTGAAAGACATTTCAGTGACACAACAAGTCTGGAAACAATTTGGATTAAAAAAAAAACACTGTGCAGTATTTCGGGAGTGACTTGTCAGCCAATGATGCCTTGAATTCATCTGGTTGGAAACGGGATGAAAAAGGAAAATGGGTTTCTGACCCCGATCGGAATGAGGACATTTTGTTTGGGCCTACAACAGGACATGGAAAAGCTGCAGCACAAACCCTGAGCTCAGGTAAAACTGTTTCTAATAAAAAGGATCCTATAAAAGTTACTGCGCAGATTTTAGATGATGACACCCAGGCCTCTACAGTACCTGACCCATCAGGGAGTAGGGGGATGTGAAGTCAAGTTGCACTAATATTGCATGTTTTAATGCTGAGAAAGAACAATCTAAATCTCAAGATAATAATAATGATATGCCAAAAAAAAAAAACCATGTCAGAACTTTTTAAGAAGAAACTCGAGCAGGCCCCTAGAAGAAATGCTGTCAGGTTAAGGTATAGGGGAAGGCAACCAGAGCACCCAGACAGGTACTATGTTGCAAAACATCTATTGATGGGATCCATGAAATTCATGCCAGCAGAGATTTATGCTCTAATTCATATATTAGGGGAAGATACCTTTGATGTTAGCTTTAAAACTAACATCAGCCTTGAGAGATTCTGGGAAAAGTATAATAACCTTAAGGATACACCTCTTTGGACACCCTTTTATGCTATCCCCCTTACTAAACCCCAGATAAGATATATTTCCATCATGTTCAGAAATGAAGGAGTGAACGTTAGTGATATATATCATTGGTTGCAGATTCAATGTGATATTCTGAGACCCCCAGAGGCAATTATGGATACAGAGGGATTTTGGGTGGGAGGGTGGAGATTTAAAATAAAATTATTCCAAGTCAATTCAGAAATTATCCACCTCCCCAATAGCTTCTTCTTAGGCAAGGACAGGGGTGTTTGTTTTTATGGGGGACAGCCTAGGGCCTGTTATAAATGTGGGGCTAAGACTTATCTGAGCAGCTCCTGCGATATGCTCAAATGCTCCTTATGTGGGGGGTATGGCCACTCCACTGATCTATGTGACAATATATTCCAGTGCAGCCTCTGTAATGATAAAGGTCATGCCTTTCACCAGTGTCCTTGGGCTAAAAGAAACAGAACTGAGGGGTGTGACCAAGATGACCTGATCAATAGAGCCCAGGAGAAAAGAAGCCACTTCTTTCATGAAACTGCTGGCAGGGATAAATCTCAGAATTCTGCACCTCAAGAAAATACCCCTGGGGAGGCTGTTACCGACACCCTGACAACTGCTGATCCCCTTCCTTGGAATGGAAAAAAAGTTGGGAGACCCATAATAACCAAGAACATAGAGAGATGTCCCAGTTCTCTATGGATGGGAAAGCAACTATTAGTATGTCACCCCCCTTTGAAGTTGCTAAAGCCAGGAGATTTATTAGGGCATCTGCTAGACAGCATCCCCTCCCCTTCCCCTGCCCCAACCCCCCTCATGATGGAAAATCCTTTTGTCCCTTTACAAGTAGACATGAAAGAATCTGAGCTAGAGTTTGATGCATCACATAGGTCTGATATAATCACTGAAGAGGAGGAAAGTAAGACTTCGGAACTGGCTAAGGAAAGGAAAGGTGAAAAAGGTAAAAAAAGGAAAGCTAAAGCTAGTCATGAAGAAGGCCCCTGAATATCAAGAGTTTGTACCAAACATGCTTTTTATGTACATAATGCATGGCCTCTATTCATGTTGCTTCACTTAATATCTGTAGTTTGAAACACTACAAAAAGCAATTATCTGTATTAGCCTATTTGGGACAACTTGCTGTAGACATCATCTTCGTCCAAGAAACTAGGCTATCCTCCATTGTTGATGTAAATCAGGTTAAGAGGAATTGGACATGAGGTCCTTCCTTTTGGACCTTTGGCACAGATACTGCTGATGGAATAGTAATTTTATTTAAAACCCCTAATTTCAGAGTATCTAGACTTATTGATGTATATCCTGGGAGGGCTCTGGCCATAGACTGCATGTACAAAGAAGTTGCTTTTTGCCTTATTAATCTTTATGCCCCCAGACCAAATCTGCTAGAATTGATCTTTTTGAGGAAATAAAAAATTATTTATATACACCGAAGAACATTATATGGGGAAGGGACTTTAACTGCAGTTTGGATCTGAAATATGTAGATGACATAATCAAAAAGGTATATTGTGACACGCATGCCTTAAAACAAATCATGCTGGATTCAGGATTATCAGATACATACAGAACTCTGAGGAAAAATGATGTAGGGGCAACCTATTTCAGACACATCTATGCTACACGCGTTGATTATATTCTAGTGTCTAAATATGTAAAACCCTATAAAGTAGAAGTTAAGCCCACAGAATTCTCTGATCATTGTATATTATTAGGATCTCTAAGTCTAGCAACAGCACCATCAAAGATTTATTCCCATATACACAGATGGAGGCTGAACATCTCCTTATTGGAATTAACTGAATGTTAGAAACAGGTGGAAGTTCTTTTTGGTGCCAGAATCTCGTCCCTGTGTCTTTATGATAATCTTTGGGACTGATGGACAGATACAAAAAAATATTTAAAATCTCTATTTTTATCATTCGGTAAACATTCTGCAAACTCAAGCTATATTAAATATTTAGACTATAGAAATCATTTATACAGACTTATATCTTTACCACCAAAGGATCACATGAAATATAAAATGCAAATTTTGGAAATAAAAAAGCAAATGAAAATCTATCAATATGACAGAGCAAAATCATTGAGCATGGAAATGAGATTTTGCACAAATGATCAACCAGCTACGGATCCCTACAAGGCGTGCAAACAACGGCTGGATAAAACCATTATGGAAGGTTTACTTACATCGGACAATCGGCTGATAGACACCAATCTAGGAATGCTTGCATTAGTGCAACAAAACTTACATGAAAATTTTTCTCAAAACCCCTTAAAAAAGGGTAGTGTACAGAATATTTTAACTGCACCAATACCCCATTTGAGCCATTATGCTGGTGAGGCATTAGTAGATCCAATTACCTCTGAAGAAGTTTGGGGGGTAATTAAAAAGTTAAAGACAGGAACCTCACCAGGAATAAATGGTCTCTCTAATGACTTCTATGAAAAATATGAACCTTTTTTGAGTTCTGTACTGGCAAATATTTGTAATTTTATGTTACAGTCAGAATTTAAGTGTACAGATTTTAGTACAGCTCTCATATGCTACATATTTAAAAGGGGGATAAGAAGAAACTATCTAACTAGAGACTCATCAGCATTTTTAGTAGTGACTATAAGATTTTGGCAAAAATTCTGAACAATAGATTAATAACGGTAGCTGAAACTTTAATTGATATGGCCCAGACATGTGCTATCCCTGAACATAAGATCCAACATAATCTCTTCATTTTACGAGAGCTCTGTGAAGTCTGCACATCTCAAAATCTTAAAGGCTTTATGGTTGCAGTTGATCTGTCTAAAGCATTTGATCGAGTTGAGCACCATTTTCTATTTAATGTACTAGAGACATATGGGATTTCAAAAACATTTGTGAATTTGATAAAAATATTGTATTCTAATGCTAATATTATTCCAACAGTTAATGGTTTATTTGGTGGGGATGTTCCCCTTTTAAAAGGAGTATGGCAGGCCTGTCCGCTAAGCCCCTTACTTTATACCTTTGCTCTAGACCCAGTCATCCGACAGATAAAGTGGGATAAACAAATTATAGGTCTGGCTCCTCATCAGACTTTAACTCCAGGGAAAGTAACTGCATATGCAGATGATGTTACTCTCGTTGTTCAAAACATCAGCTCCATAGACAAGGCGATCAGCACCTTTGATGCCTGTGCACAATTCCCTGGTGCTAAACTGAATAAAGACAAAAGCACTATTATAGTCCTGAATAAGCCAACCACTATGATCAGAGATATAAGTGGAATCAGCATCTCCACTGTGCCACAAAGAATTTAGGTATATGGGTAGGTCCCAGTGATATGGCCACCTATAATTGGGAAAAACAAATCAACATAGGTGAAAGCAAAGTTTGCCTTTAGAAAACATGGAAGTTTGGAAAGAAACAGCGTGTACAAATTACCAAGAAATTTATTATTCCTATTTTTCTATATGTCAGTTATATTTATGCCCTTCCGGTACACTTGGAGACTAGACTTTTTAGTATTTTCTTCCAGATGCTCTGGGGCAGCAGACTCAATCCAGTTAAGAGGGACATTACTTACCTCCCACAGAGGAAAGGGGGGCTTAATATGATAAACCCAGTGGTATTTTTTCATTCCATTTTTTTATACAGTACCTTTAAATGTGCTTGGGAGACAAACAGGCCACGTTGGCAGTCTTGGATACAGTGGCCCTACAGAAATATTTTATAAAATGGGTTGATACCCTCCCTAAACTGTTGTCACAATTTGCAGTTCCAACCTATGCTGGTCCTTCAGTTAAAAAACGACACCAATGGAAAAATAGAGAAACAGACATTGATGGCCTTAAATAGGAAAGGTTTCAATTCAAACATAGTTCACAATGTACAGCAAGTAGATTTAATTTTCCCTGAATGCACCCCTACCAAAATGAATTGGGTCTTAAATAAACTTAATGACAGCAGAATCCCTGTTAAGGTATGGGACATTGTCTGGTTATGCTCACAGGGAAAGTTAGGTGTGAGAGGTAATCTAAAACACAATCCCATAGCTGAACAGTATTGTCCTAAATTAACGTGTGTGAACATAGAAGAAAGTATTTTTCATGTTTTTCTTTGATTGTCCTTCTAGCAATCAGATGTGGGCAGAACTGGCCAATAGGTGGAAACTGCCCTTTTTTACAAGACTCTTGTATGCTACTTTAATACTTGGAGATTACTCTGGTGTTTGGAGAATCTTTCACAAAAGTAATCTACATGTACTTTTCGCTGCCATTCAATACTTTTTATGGCAAGCACACTGTCAGTATGTTCTGCAACAGCAATAAGCTTCAAACAGTGTTTTAATTATGCAGATAGAAGCTGAAATGATTAGAGTAAAAGAACTTGATACACAGAGATTTACACCAGATAAAGTGGCCCATTTATGGAGATACTTTAAAATGTTCATTTAACAAAATATTTAGCCTTAGTTTTAGTATGCTAGTTTAAATACAGAATAATGTGCAGGATTCCCCTTTGTTAGTTTTTTTTTTCTCTCTGATATGAAATGTTTAATACATTTTATGATCGTGATGTATAACTTTTATGCAATGTTTCTTATTTTTTTGTGTTTTCGTCCTTTGTACAATTTCTGGTATGATATATGAATACTGTGAAGTAATGTTTATATTTCTTAATAAAAATTCCCCTACTCTTTTCAATAAGTGCCATGGGATCTTTAACATCCACCCGAACTACCACCAATCCAGACAGATGGGACCTCGGTTTAACGTCTCATCTGAAAGTCAGCACCTCAGAAGTGCAGCACCCCTCTCATGCTGCACTACAGTGTCAGTACTGAGATATTAACCCAAGTGCCAGATGTGGGACCTGAACCCACAGCCCTCTGATCTCCGGGCTTTTATATAATTTTTTGGCTGCTGGAATAAACCAATGAGGAGCTGAAAGTGAGTAGAATATTTAGGATATTTAGAATATTTAGGAGGAATAGTTTGCCATTTAGAAAAATATAGAGCTAAATTTTCTTTTATCCAATAAGAGTATGGTGTATCTCCAGAAATCAGGCCAAATTTAAGTGTTTGTGAATAGAACAAAGTGTGGAAAAAAAACTACTGGGTCGATCATAACTAAACCTCCATTATCTTTAGATAAATAAGTATATTTATGCTTAGCGCTTTCCACATTGAGCAACATTGTCAAAATCGACCCCAATCCATGCCTAAAGACAAATTAACATTAGAAGTTTTTTGATTTTCATGGTGTGCATGTGTGTTTGTGATGGGGGGGGGATGTCACTGTGATGTTGCGGTCTGAAAGAAGACCCGAAAAGTAAAACCTATGGCAGCATTACTTGTCACCCTACACTTGACCCTGTCCTGAGTAATACTGTCAGCTGTGTAGGTGTGAGGTAGATTACTGCCATTGGCATTTACAGCTGAACTAAGGGTGCAGTGTAGGCACTTATCCATAGCATGCCCCTGAGCTGAAAGATAAAAAAATAAAAGGGAACCCGCACTTTGAACACAGCATCTCTGTTTCATTTTATGGCTTGTGCACCTACCCAGTTAACAAAAACTAAATAAAATGCTTTTATTTCTTTACCTCCCTACCTACTCATAATTATTTTTCTTCTTCCCCTGCCTGCTGCAGTGTCCAATTTTTCAACCCACAAGATATCAAGATTGCTGCACTATGTTGATGTAATACACACCCTAAATCGCAATTTTATCTGAGTGAGAACTGAACACGGTGTTTCCAAATGTAGGCAACATCACGCACCTGCCTCTGCCCAACACACACGTAACATACATCGTAAAAAATCTTTTGTGCGAAGGGAAAATCACTAAATATTAAATCCCCACTTCTCTGGCTGTATTTTTTTTTTTTTCAAAATAAAAGAAGACTGGTCAATACTGGGACGCAAAACAAAAAGGAGCAAAGAGGAAGAGATTTTAAAACACTACAACACGGACTAAAAAAAGAGCAAATGTGATCAAATAAGTTCAGTAAAGTTCACATCCATCTGATGGTTACAAGCAAACAGTCAAGCACTAAAATGTTTAAATCTCGCACTTACAGCTATTACTGGTGGAGTTACTGTTCAGCTGCGTTTTTCAATCTGTAATTTTTTTCACTAACTAGTAAACTTTGTCATTGACAAAAATTATAGTGAAGAAAAAAATAACAGCTGCTCCTGTCATCCCAGAGTTCTTATGTGAAAGCTTAGAGCAGCAGAATCTTCAAATCTGATACATGCTCACGCTGAGCAGCTCAGACGTCACTCCATGAATGACGTCATGTACTGTCAGAACCCTGGGTTATGGAGAAAAAGTAAAAACTGAGTGGCACAGTGAGATCCAGTTTTAAACCTCACTGAGGTATAAAATACCATGATTTACAAAGTAAAACACACAGACACGTGGTTTTTATTAGTTAGTTTTATTAGACTGACAGTACCTGTGAAAAGAAAAGTAATAGAAACATTGACAGCTTTGCAGTTGATCTTTAAGAGTATAAAGGTATAGCTGCAAAGTGATCTGAATGTGATCGCCATATTAATTCTTGATGTGTGCCTGGTCCCCTGTAGCGGTCAGAGCCCCATTACCTTCTGGTAACCGGAAATCTTTAGCGTCTGAAGCAACATCCATAAATACATCCAAATCGTCTTGTAAATCATCCTCCAAACAGGCGTCCTGCTGTGCACAGTGAGCGTCCTGCTCCTCCAGAGCTTCACCTGAAGTAGCCATGGCTCACAAACAGCAAGTCCTCCTACTGCAGAGTAGGGGAATTTCCCCAGTGTCCTTGCCAAATTTCCCTCATTCACTCAAAATACCGCCAACAGCTTAATCTGGTTCAAGGTCAGTTGGCATTCATCTGTATCCCCCTTCCCCAGGTCGCACCTGAAAATAGGCAGGATTTGTCTAATGCACTTACCTGGCCAACAAAAACTAAATAAATAAATATATTTCTTTCAGTCCTGTTAATTTATTACTATTACTATGAATGACTGTGCCTCTAAAATGCATCATGTGCAGTACACAGTGTTTTCTACTAATCATTCCCATTGTGGCTTGCAGTGTATCCATGGAACTTTGGATACTGAAGGCCTGAGTAATGTTGGTTGGTGTTGACCGGGGTCATGGCTTTCTGAGTTAATGCACAGTGGTCTACGTTTGACAGTGAAAATGAAAGGCCAGGCTTTGGGCGGAGGAATCAAGGAACTAGACAGATGGAGATGCTGTCAGTTGGTGGGGGAAGTGGGGTTACTCCACAAATTATAAATTTCATCAAGGAAACAAATGAGACTGTGGGTGAAAACCCATTCAAGGTGAGGAGTAATTTATCCCTTTCATCCATTAGTCTGACAGTTTTCAGACCCTTCCACCAAGCCGCATCAGTGCTGAAGTTGTCGACATGCAGCTTGGCGACATCCCCAATGTGGACAGGCAAACTTTCGCCTGTCAGACATTGTGGTTTTTGTGTCGGAGCACTGTGCCCCCCAAACTACCCATGTGTGGGCTGTGCCACCCCCCACCCCCAATTTCTATATAACAAATTCCAAGTTGGAGTTTGTTTGAAATGGGTGGAATCACTCTCGAAGCGGTGAAATTTTGCTGGTGGTCCATCACAGCGACAATCTCAAAACCTGTCAAGATTGTTGCTGTGATGGGTTTCGTCATCAAACATTCATTGTTTCAGTGGTATACCTTCTTCCACCTATAGGTTGCATTCTTGTTTCCATGCCATGATTAATCAAAAACACATAGTTTGAAGATGTTGCAAGTTTGCATGCCTTTATTGTGCCTGTGTATGTCTGTTTTGCTACACTTCCCACTGTCTTATCCATTTTCTTTCTACCCTTCAATTAACAAAATTTCATCCATTTTTATGTGTCCTGCAGTAGAGATCCTGTCTCAAGACTCTGTGGAGTCTCACGTTCCAGACAGCAATGATGATGGTAGGTTGCTTTTACATATTCAGTTGCAGGAGTTGCCCATAACCTTTTTCCTTGTAGCCAGTAGGAAAACATGATTACAAATTGCACTAGCCCCTCCAATGTTTGCACTAGTCCACAGCTATAAAGGAGAATGTAGCACACCAATACGTCAAAAACTGCAAGCCAAAAAAATATTCAGATACTGCACATTTATCCTGTTACCACATTACTTCCTGGCCCAGCAAAAAAGAGACATGCCATGCAGGTAAACATAGTTTGCACCCCCCACCACCACTGTTTTATACCATTTACCCCATCTTCCTTTTTCTGCCCCTCTTCCACCCATAGAAGTTCATCCCAAAGCAGCTGATATCCGGTCAACCACCAATGGCCCTGCATACACAACAGCCCATATCACCATGCACAAGTGTAAAACAGTGGTTCTGGCACCCGTGGATCCGTTATATTTCTTAACAGTTTTTCACTGAAATGTTTAATTCTGACACTCCGAATGTGGACTAACGATGTGCACTATTTATTACTTATTTGTTAATTTATTTCAATTTTGTTAATCGGTAGGTTCACTGGATCCCAAAGGACCCTTTCTCAGGAATGACTCAGAGTTAGTTGCATGTACAGTACTTTGGCAAAGATAGCAAATGCACATACAGGTCACAGAGGGGAGGAGCATTACCAGTAGTACAGAGGATCAAACAATACAATTCATTAGAGAATACAAAGTACAGAGTGACAAACATGAGGGTAAAACAAGTCACATTCTAGCTTAGCATGGAAGTTCAGTAACAACAGACATGGCTTAGGGCTGAGGATCGACCAAACAGCCCATATTGCCAAAAGAAGCCTTGGCTGGTGAGATGCCACTGCAGTCGAGGTCAGCTGGGGCAGCTGGATTAGGTGCAGTGCCTACATACAGAAGCAAGTGCTGCTCACTAGCACATGCTCTCGAAGCCCATTCTGGAAAATTTCCAGGGAGTTGGAGAGCTGAAGGGGGGGAGGAAGTATGTTCCATATGATTGTAATATCTTCACACAGATGCCTTCTGGTCGACTATTCTACAATTTTACCCATGTAATGTGCTAGTTATATTTTGCACCTGTTAGTTCTTTGTACTTCTGTACACCTGTAGACATACATATAATATATTTACTTCGTGGTATGTCGTAGGTAGGTTGTTGTATGTCCTATGTATTCCATTGTCCAATGTATTTGTTCATCTGTTGTATTTCCACACTGGACATTTGTGAAAATGGGCATTTTTGCTCACATACCTTCCAGTATTCAAATAAAATTGATTGATTGACTGATTGAGATAGTGACGTAGCAGCTCCCACCCTTAATCACTGCCTGGACACTAGTATGAAGCCCAAAAAATGGTGTGATAATAAATTGTCACCTTGTACCAGAACCGGAACCAGAAATGGAACCAGATGCCCATGCCAGGGTCCATATGAAACAATAATATAAATACTCAATGTCTATTTATTTCTAGATATATAACAAAATGGATTTAAGGCATGTTTGCAAACTCAGGCAGTTTAATGAAATTATTATTATTTCTATAATTTTACATGCCAATTAAACTACTTAAGCACAGGATACATGAAAGGTTGTGTTCATAATTCTCATATCAGAAAAATGCATTCAATATGCCATGCCAAACTCATTTTCTTCCTTACCTAGCATAACCAATGCGCAGATAACTATTTTATGAGTCTAGTAGTCTTCTCCTTTACAAATTCCTGATCTGAGAAACTGAACCAGGTAACCTATCTAAAATATACAGCAATGTTAATATTCCTATTACAAACAACTATTTGAAGCTATATCCTAATTAACTTATTGCCTAACATATGTATGATTGTTGGAAAGCATTTTCCCAAGCATGGTCCTATTTGAACCTGCAGCCCCAACCACTAATGTTTTGCATGTTTCCCAGCTACCCATGCTAGAGGCAAAAAGAGCTAATTCTGTCTTACTGCTCTGCTGGAACCTGCTAGCAACTCTTTGTCAAAATGCCTGACGGGGGACACTTAGTAGTCACATTCCAGGAGCATATTTAGAGTGCCTCCCTGAGGTATGAGGAGCCTGGGTTTTATAGTCTAACTCAGCAGGCTCTTTCAGGAAGACACCAGTTGGATATCTTGGTTGTTGTGCTAATAAGAAATGCATTGTGTTGCAACGCCGTTCAGTGTGCATTGTGTTAAAGCTCATGAAGCATGTTATTTATGACTTTCTTATAAAATGTATTTTCCTTCCATAAGCTTATAGTATGCTTCGAAGCTCAGTGCTTGTGTGGTAAAAATGTGTTGCCCTATGTAACACATTGGTACCAGGCTGCAAGCTACTCTGCATCATTTGTATAACCAGCTGTATGCATGTGTGAAAACTGCTATGCTGAAGGCTTCTGTAATATTTCTCAGAAAGATATTTATATGACACTCAGCTGGCTGATGTCAGCCTGGTTTTTGCTTGTATTATTCTTTACTAAAGTTTTAAAATGCTTTTGAGTGTCGTTAGGCTATCAATGTCCCTTACCCACTGGCTTTGCCAGGATTTGTCCAGATCCTTGGGAAACAGCTTTCCTGGTCTCATTCAACTGTCAGCTTTATACTACAGTGATGCCTTATTTACTGTAAGGTCCTGTTAAGTAGCTAGTGTTGGCTAAAATGCTTCTACCTGACCTGCTTGTATGCAAATTCAGGTTATGGGGAGGGATTCTCCTGGTATCATTCCCCCCCCGATGTGACTTTCTGGCTCTGTGGACACAATGGCCAGAAGAGACACAGGAACATATTCGTTATAATTCTTGATAAAGGTTTCAGATTTTATGAATTCTTCATGAATGGCTTATGATGTCAGAAGTGTCATGTCTTCTTGACCCTAACCCACTGAAAGCACAAGCAACAACTTACAAAACAGGAATAGTTAAATTAATTTACAGCCATAGAAAGGGTTACTAAAAATGCCAGTACAGTAGCTTTTGTCCTGTCAGATGGAGTCGGCATGCAACTGACAAGTACATTTGATTGTATGACAGTAATAACATCAAGTGTCCTGAAATATAATGTTAAGCAATTACAATTCTAAATGTTATTTCTGCGGTTGCTCATTCCATGATGTTAAAAGCAAAACATATTTTATTCCTTGAACAACTGTGATTTGGAATAAAGAGGGGTAGAGTGTGTAGGCCTTTCCCTGTAGGAGAATAGTAAAGCAGATTACAAACAATAAATTATAAACAGCACAGTCTGGGCCACTCTGTTAATAATTAAGATTAGGCCTAAAGGTGTCAAAGCATTAATGTTTCTGACATGAAGAAGCAAAACTGGAACATTCCTAGGTAAGGTCAAAATGCAGTATGTTTTGAAAATATATGAGATTACATAGATACATAGACAGTGTCAGCAGATAAGGGCCTGTGGCCCACCCAGTCTGCCCATTTGAGCGTGAAAGTTCAGTTTATGTTTTCCTAGAAGTCTGTTGCCCCTTACCCCTGACCTCCAGAATTCCTTTATGTCTATCCCATGCATTCTTAAATCCGGTGATTGTTTCAGCCCCCACCACTTCCTCTGGCAGGGTGTTCCACTTGTCCACCACCTGTTCTATGAAGAAATTCTTCCTCACGTTTCCTCTGAATCGTCCTCCCTCCAACTTCATCCCATGCCCTCTAGTCCTGGAACATCTTTTTCGCTTAAAAATAGTGTATTCCTGCACCCTGTTCCTCCCTGTAAGATACTTGTATGTCTCTATCATATCCCCTCTCTCCCTTCTCTCCTCCAGGGAGTACATATTCAGTTCCTGGATTCCAGATTAATGGAGTATATTAGCATATGCCATAATATTATATAATGTGTATAATTAAAAAGTATTATAACAATTATTTTTATTACTGTAAGAATCACAATTAATTGTATAAAATATAATGAATAGATAGATACATAGAGCTGTAATACAACACATGACCCATAATAAAAGATTTGCCCATTATACTGAATAAAGTAGCTGATCATAACATTTCCATTAACTATTGGGCTGTGGTAGATTGTAAAAGGTGACCGACAGCAAAATGTTCTGATGTCAAAGGTTTATCTAAATTTCTTGTAAAAGTTGCTATAAGGTGCTGCAAGTTGCTTTAGTAGAAAATGAACAGAAAGAAATATAAACCACACGTAACATAGCAGGTATCAATCATGGCACAGTTAATAAAATAAAAGAGAATAAACGTTTTTATATTTTGGCACTGGTGTTAAGCGATATTTTGGCTGAAAATAATTTCTCTTCCTGAAATTGGACTTCCATATCACCAGGGCTCCCATATGTGATGTGCAGGTGTAAGTGAATGCTTGTCCTGATTATGCAAGTGGTAGTTACAAAGTCCAATCACAGTTGCAGTGTCTATGTCTTTAAGAAGGAGTGAGGTTTTTTAGGAAAGTTTAAAATATCCCCCTGTCTATGTCAAAAATACAGGTTACACTGTTATTTGGGATGAGTGTTTTTAAACAGTGGTTCATAGTAATATAGGAGGAACACAGGAATTGTGTCGGCAGATGGGGACCACAAGATCCATCTAGTCTGTCCAAGTTTCTGCCCCCTCCCTATTTAGATTGCACCCTGATGTGTCCACAATGTCTGTCCCATGCAAGTTTGAACTCGCATACTGCCTTAGATTCTACCACCTCCTAAGGTAGGCTGTTCCATGGGTCTGTGACCCTTTCTGTAAAGAAGTACTTCCTGAGGTTGCTTTTGAACTTGCCTCCCACCAGACTCAAGTTGTGCCCTCTTGTACGTGCATCCCTGTTTTGCTGGAAGAGGTTTCCTGCTTGTATTGTGTTGATTCTCTTAATGTACTTAAAAGTTTCGATCATGTACCCTCTGTTTCTTCTCTGCTCAAGGGTGTACAGATTTAATTCCCTGTGTCTTGTCTCGTGCGGTTCACAATGCAGTCCATGCACCATCTTGGTAGCCCTTCTCTGTACTGTCTCCATGTCCTTTTTAAGGTAGGGCCTCCAAAACTGACCGCAGTACTCTAAATGTGGCCTCACCAAGGACCTGTAGAGAGGAATGATAACCTCACACTTTCTACTTGTAATTCCCCTACCAGTGCATCCAAGGATGCCACTCACCCTCTGTGCTGCCTTTTCACACTATTTTACAAACTTTAAGTTATCCGCGATGACTACTCTAAGGTCTCTTTCTGTCTTTGTCACCTCTAACTGATGCCCTCCCTGTGTGTACTTTACCCCTGGGTCTCTTTTTTCTATATGCATAACCTTGCATTTCTTGGCATTAAATTTCAACTGCCAGTCCCTGGACCATTCCTCGAGTATTTCCGGTCTGCTTCCATACCTTTTGCTCCTTTCTGTGTGTCCACTCTGTTGCAGAGTTTTGTGACATCTGCAGACAGGCAAAGCTTCCCCTTCAAGTCATCTGTAATATCCCTGATAAAATTATTAGAGTATAGGTCCCAGCACAGACCCCTGTGGAACACCACTGGTTACTTTGCCTTCCCCTGATAGTGATCCATTGACAAGCACTCTCTGCATCCAATCCTGCACCCAGTTGTTGATCCAGTTCACTATCTTATGACCAACTCCTGTATGCTCTAATTTGTTAGCAAGCCTTCTGTGGGGGACAGTGTCGAAGGCTTTGCTGAAGTCCAGGTACACAATGTCCACTGCTCCTCACTGGTCAACCATTCTGGTGACCCAGTTGAGAAAGTTGATCATATTGGTCTGACAAGATCACCCTGCTGTGAAGCCATGTTGCCTGGGGTCAGTCTTTCTGCTATCGTCCAGGTACTTCACTATCCTCTCCTTTAGCAATGACTCCATAATTTTTCCTACCACTGAGGTCAAACTGACCGATCGGTAGTTTCTTGCCTCTTCCCTGCTTCTGCTCTTGTATAACAGTACTTCTGTTGCGCTTTTCCAGTCCTGAGGTATTACTCCACTTTCCAGTGACTTCTGAAGAGCTCAGCCAGTGGTGTGGCGAGTTCTTCCCGAAGCTCCTTCAGTAACCTAGGGTGGATGCCATCAGGCCCCATTGCTTTATCTACCTTGAACCTATTCAGTTCTTCTAGGACCCTTTCCCTTAAAAAGGGTCTTGTGTCTGCACCTGTGGTGTGTACTGACCTGCTTAGTGTAGGACCCTTCCAGCTGTCTTCTATGGTGAAGACCGAGCAAAAGAAATCACTTAGTAACTCTGCCTTGTCTTTGTCTGTCTCTGTCATCTTGCCTTCCTTTGTTGCTAACCTGTCTATTCCCCCTTACTCTTTCTTTTTTCCCAATTATATCTAAAGAAGGTTTTGTCTCCCTTCCTGATCCTCTGCTATTTTCTCCTCTGTCTGTGCTTTTGATCTCCTAACTGCCTTTCCTTCCTCACTCAACTTGTTTTTGTATTTTTCTCTATCTAATTCACTTTTAGTTTGTTTATATTTTGCAAAAGCCCCCCTTTTTCCTTGGTTTTGGTTGTGACTTGCTTGGTGAAGCATAGTGAATTTTTCTTTCTTTTGGATTTAGTTATCTGTCTAGTGCATGTAGCTGTAGCTATATTTAAAGCAGTTTTTAAGGACTCACAACATTTTCGCCTATATCTTCCGAGTTTCAGCCATCTAACATGGATGGGACTATATGCTTCATTTCAGAAAAGTTACTGCAGCTGTCCTGAAATCTAGAACCTTGGTTTTATTGTGACTAGTATCTTCTACCTTGTTCACAGTTAGCTAGATTGTCCTGTGGGGTCTAAAACTGTGGGAGAATTCAAGAATGCATGGGACAGACATAAGGCAATTCTTGTGGGGCGGTAGGAAGAAATAGGCTGTTGGTTAACTAGGATCTGCGGCCTATCCTGTAGGTAGGGGAAATGGGCAGACTAGATGGGTCAAGCAGTCCTTATCTGCCGTCAATGTCTATGTTTCTATGTTTCTGTGGTCACTGATCCCCAGATTGATCCCTACTTGCACATCTGAGACTTTTGTACTGTTTGTAAGCACCAAATCCAGTATTACCTTTGTCTCTGGTGAAGGAATTCACCAGCTGTTGTAAACCTACTCCTTGCAGTGCAAACAGGAAATCTTTGTTTTGTTCGGAGGATGCTGTGTACGAGGACCAGTCCACATCTAGCAGATTGAAGTCCCCTACCAGCAGCAACTCTTCCCTGTCTGCCATCTTCAAGATGGTCTCCATGAGCTCATTATCTATATCAGCTTCTTGGGATGAGGGTCTGTAGATAACTAGGTGGGCCAAGTCATCATTATCTGCCATCAAATCCTATGTTTCTATGTTAACTCCGATCCAGACTGGGGCCTTCTCTCCCACCCCAAGGGTAATCCAAAGTACCTCTGCCTTGCTTTGCTTCTGTTGGAGTTCTGTTACATTGATGTCCTCTTTTACATACAATGCTACCCCCCTTACCTTCTCGAGTCTTCTGGAATAGCATGTACCCCAGGATGGTGACATCCCATGTGTGGTTCCTGGTGAACCATGTTTCTGTAACAGTGACAAGTCTAATTGTGCTTCAGCCATCATGGCCATGAGATCAAGAATTTTGTTCATTAGGCTACGAGCATTGATGCACGTTGCCTTCCAACACTGTTTATTCTGGTTAGTTGAAGACTTACACTGGCTCTGTTGCGTATGTGTTTTGTGTTGCTTGTTGTGTGTATGATAGGAGCATATGCGTACTGAACTAGTTGGTGATAGGGGAGGAGTACATGGGCAAACCCTTGTGGTGTAAGGGGTGCCTCTGCCACTGCTTCCATCCACTAAGTTTAACTGACCAACATAGATGTCAATCTTTTGACTAAGCACTCATGTACCTTCTTTAGAGAGGTACAGGCCATCGAATTTAAAAATCTCCCATTCCCAGAAATTCTGCCAATGACCGATATACCGGTGACCTTTTTCCTGGCACCAGTTCCTCAGCCAGGTGTTAAATTCGGTGATGTCCTTTTCCCTGATCTTCTGCCTTCTGTCTCCCTTATTCCAGACAGGCAGAATCTCTGAGAAGGTGAGACCAGTTGCAAGAGAAGAAAGTTTGTTGCCAGCCTGGAGATATTTTGTTTAGTTTCCTCCACTGACCTACTGGCTGGGTCATTTGTACCTATGTGGAGAATGACATGAGTGTTGTGGTCCACTGTACATACAATCCGCTCTATGTGGTTTGTGTCCCTCCATGCTGATGTCCTCAGAAGGCACCTGACCACTACTGAAGCATGCTTCATAATGGTGGTAGCTGTTAGTAAAGGTTCTACAAAGACCATATATACTCTGTCCCAAATTTGAGAGGCAGGAATATGTAGCTGTGTTTCTTCCCTCTATATGTTGCTCAGATAGTTGTGGATACAAGGAAAGCAATTGTGTCAAGAGATTTGGATGTCTTTTCTTTTAATGGGCCACCACCAAATGTCTAGTGAAACTGTAGTGTTATCAACTGAACAATGTTAGCCCTCTTGTGCCTGGATGTGTTTGTCTGATCAAGACCCCCCAAATGATAGTAGGAGAGATGCCATGTACCACAGGAGGTATCCCCTTCTGACAAGGTGCCGGCCCAGGTGGAGGCATTGATCCCAGGAGTGGCTGTTGCAGATGTGATCATCTGTGAGATAGGGGTCTTCATACAAGGGAGTTGGTTGCACTATGCCCTTGTCCTTATGGCCAGGAAGGAGGCTGGCATGACAGCAGGTCAGACCACATGACAAGCCACAGAAGTGGTCAGTTCTTTATATCAAGCCTCCATTGTTAATTTATCTGCCTCTGCATGTGCTTCAACATGTATACCTCCACCCAGTTATGTCCTCTGTATGGATTATTTATTTGTCTTTGATTACTAGGTAGGTGCACTGGTCCGAGGAGGGAACGTTTTCAGGCACGACCCGGGCCACAAAAGATGGCATAGCTAGGCAACAATTTAAATCACGAGGCACAGGGATGGTACAGGTTAAACAGAGGTCAAGAACATTTTTACATACAGGGAATACTACATACAGGAACAAATGCTGGAAATTGTGGTACAATAGGTGACACAATAAGAGGGTACAAACAAACCCTACCATTACCCCTTGATTTACCCCACCTTTGAAAGTCACATCTAGACAGAGAGAAGAGAGAGAGAGAGAGAACAGGAGCCAGAAACAAGCTTGAGGAGAGCAGCTAAGAAACTCCCTGAGGAGTCAGGTTAGTACAGAACAGAGAGTGTTAGGTGTGAAGGGGGTCTACCCCTTATAGGCAAGAGAAAATTGCTCTATCCACAAGCTACCCTAAGGTGGAGAAGTAATAATTCTTTTAAAGCAGCAATATTCTCCCCCCCATTTCTGATGGGATAAGGGTTTGTGTCTATGGTCTGTGAAACCATAGTTAACCCAGTCTGCTAAACAATTAGCGAAAGCAGCCCATCACTAATCTGAGTCCGTAGTTCTAGTACCTCAGGTGGACTATCAAAGTTAGTAATTGCTATTCTAGGATACAAACCTCTGTTATTTGTGCCTATGATGCTGCAACCAGGAAAACAAAATCCAGCCCCCCCCAAGCTATTTTACTATTCTGCCATCCCTGTATTACTGCACTAATTCCTGACCTGCCAGTGCCTTAACACTTAATAGGTGGAGGTTCCCACAGCTGTGGAGGAGACCTCCTGCTCAGTCAGTGCAGATAAGCGGTTGTCTTGTGGGCTATAGCCAAACTGTAACAATGGACCAGGCTGTCCCACAGATTCCACCTTGTAGAAACAGTTTTTCCTAAACTTAGCATATCTGTTTTCCCTTTGAGGATGTTGTTTAAACAGTAACTGCCTGAATAATAGTTATTTAAAATGTTTTGTATGCAACTGTAAAATGAATGTCGGTTGGTGACGTTTGCCCCTGACAAGGTAGGGACACTGTTTTATGGCTGCCTGTTTTAACAAATCTAGATGGATTTACTTTTTTTTGTGTCCGTGTAAATTTAGCTCTGTCATTTGTCTTTTCATAAAGTGGTTTTGCTAGTGTGCTGTAAGATGTTGCAAGGTGTAATGATCCTAATATTCTCTGGGGTTGTTTTATTGTGGTGGGGGGGTGGATTTCAAGGCTGTAATGTTGTCTTGTAACTGCTTAGACACCGCTATGCCTCATGGGGGTATTGCGATACCTAGGAAGTCTACTTTTAAACTCCCTGTGTGTTTTTTTTTTCCTTTGAGGCTACCTTTAAAACCATTTGTCTATTTATAACTGTATAGTCAAGCACTTGTCTTGTAATACCATCTGGTTTCATTTTCTGCTTGTAAAGAGGATTTTGTCAAAGTTCTGTTTTGCTTTTAAGAATAACTCCTAATCTAAAAGTTCAGCTATTCACAATTTTAACTCATGGCTGATGGTCACAATAACTGCAAGAGTCCTGAATAGACTTACAACCTTTTAGGACCTTATTATAAATTTTTATACTGCTCAGGTTGTCTTTTTTCTGGAAGAATTCAGTTTCTGACTAGCCACATTGCCTAGCTCATATAGTAAGCAAAACTGTGTATTCCTGGTTATCCTCTCATTTATCATGTCTCATATACATAGTTTCAGCTGTACAATAGTGAATTTGAGTTTAAGTCAAACCATTTCAGGATCTTTAAAGTATTATGGTAACTATTGTGGGGCAGTGGTTTAAAGCTAGTTTTCCTTGCCACAGAAAAACCTGGTGACCCTTCAAAAGTCCTGCATTGAAGTTTTTATAATTGCACCCCATGGCAGGAGTGCTAGTGGCTTTTAGTACCCATATGGTTTGGTCTGAGAATTCAGGTGGGGGGAGATTGTGGGTCTACTGTGATGTCTAGTAAAGTCCTTTGAATCTGCTATGTACTGTGTTTGCCTATTCATATGTTTAGTCGGTTCCTTCTTCACTGCATTAAAGGTAATTATTTTATGAATGGATTAATAATGTATTAATCCAATAGGACCTAACAAAATTGAATTTATTTAGCATGAGCAGTTTGTAACCTGTGTGGAGGGGGGAGCAGTGAATAAAAGGTATACGCCTCAAAAGGTGTACAGTCTGCACAAATGCAAAAAGATAAACACCACAGTGACTTGGGGGAGGGGGGGCTTCAGTTTTAAAACTAGCAAAACAGCAGCAAAGCTAAGTAGCAACAAAATCCCATGGGGCAGGAGAGGGGGTTGCAGTTTCAAAAACTGTAAAATGAATCTAAACACAAGGGGCTGGATATTCAAACTGCGCCATTCATAGGCGCAAGCCCTTGAGCTGCACAAAATATTGCGCTGGGGTGTATCCTGGGCGATATTCAAAGGAGTTGCGCTATTGAGCAACTCCTTTGAATATCACCCCCCAGCCACAGCCACTGTGCATGGTGCAGTGGAACTTGTGCCACCGCAAGTTGACAGAGTGGAGCATTCAACTTGCAGCGGCGTAGAAATACCATTGGCGCCAGGCGCAAAATCATATATTGCAAAGGTGACATGCAAATGGGGCTATAATTCATGCAGGTGCAGGGGGCCATTTGCATGTGATTATGTCCCCATTTGCATGCCATTAGCATGTAGGTGCACCGATCCCGAGGACTTGCGCTGGCGCCTGCCAGGCAGCAGCCGCCAGGGACCGATGCCCTCAGCCTGATCGCGCGGCATGCGTAATAAATCCACCCTTCCCATACATATCCTGATGGTCAGTGGATCGAAATGTCTGATCGCCGGGCGGTATGTAATAACCCCCCATATCCCTGGTGGTCCAGGGACCGAATGCCTGATCGCGCGGTATGTGTATAGAATACCCCTCATCGTCTGGTGGTTCAGTAGACCAAATGCCCGATCGCAGGCAGTGTGTAATAAACTGCCTCTGAACACAGCCCTGGTGAGTAGTGTCTCACTCACACTCCACGAAGCTCTACCACCGGCCTTCGCCGCGGGCGGCAGCATCCCACCTGCCGCCGCTCGTCGACCGATCGCTCGTAGGGCTGCACACTATTGCGCAGAGCAGAGCCACTGGGCGTAGCTTATACCGCATATGACAGTCCAGACGTGAATGACATCATTCACAAATCTGACCGTCATGCACGGTATGGGCTGCACACCTATTGGCTCTTGCCTGCACCCATGGGCGGCAGTTACCGGGCAGTCAGCTCGGTGGGCGCGGGTGGCAGGCGGGGGATGCTGCCGCCGCTGGCTGCCGGGGAGCGGGGTGGTGGGGCTTGTGGGTGGTGGGTGGGGGACATTAGCTACCAGGGCTATGTTGGGGGTTTATTACACACCCACTCGATCGGGCATTTCGTCCACTGACCACCAGGGCTATGTTCGGGGTTATTACACATACTGCCCACGATCGGGCATTTCGGTCCACTAGACCACCAGGGATATGTTAGGGGGGTTATTACACATACCACCCGCGATCAGGCATTTCGGTCCACTGGACCACCAGGGATATGTCGGGGGTTATTACATACCGCCCACCGATCGGGCATTTCAGTCCACTGGACCACCAGGAATATGTACGGGAGGAGGGGGAGCACATTGCTGCCCAATCGGACTGGTGGGGGCGGAGTACACTATGCCCACAATCGGGCTGCAGGGGGGCAGAGACTGGTTAGGCAGGCCATAGGTGGCAGCTGCTGTGTTGCGCCTGCAATACAGCAGCTCACCTGTGGGTAGCCCTCAACGTAAGCCTTTTTTTTTTGGCTCAAAGTCCTGCAGGCGCAGGTTGGGGGTTGCGCCTGCACAACTCTGCACAGCCCGGCTGAATATCGGGCTGTGCAGTTTATGCATGGTTCCTCACCCTCCAGTTCAGCATGCATTCATTTGCATTGCGCTGTTGCTCAGCATGTTTTCTGTGGCGCAACTGCCTCCTGCTGAATATCGCAGAATGGAGCAAGTCTGGACTTGCGCAGGTGCAACCCTATTGCGCATGGCGCGACCCTTTTGAATATCTGGCCCAAGTAGTCAAATACCATAGCACCAAAAACTATGGGGTTCAGTGGGTTGCAATTTTCAAAAGGAAATGTAAGCAATCAAATACAGTACCAGGGAGACCAGCGGGTGGGAATTGCAATTTTTAAAAGGAAATATAAGCAATCAAACACAGTACCAGGGAGCCCAGCAGGCAGGGGTTGCAATTTTCTAAAGGAAATGTAAGCAATCAAACACAGCAGCAGATACAACAACAGTACAGTTCATGGGGGTTCTATTAAATACAACAGCCTAAATGCAACATTGAAAATAATAATAATGTAATGTAGGCAGCTAACATAAGAGCAATGGAACCAGGAGGTACTTAAAAAAAAAAAGAATATTTTACCGAAGAACAGTTAAGCACGATTTACCTAAATATAGTTGGACATAATCAAAATGCAACAAAACACAATTACAGCAAATATGGAGAGAAGGTGTTGCTAAAAAATATGTTCAGCTTACCCGAACCCAGACAACCAAGCAAAAAGCAAAATTCAGCCCCAAAGCACTCATAATTTGCACAAAGATTTAGAATTAAACAAAACGGCAGAAGATTTAAACCTGAAAACACACTCAGCTAATTAAAATATAGACAGGCAAACACAAAACAACTCAATCTCTGGGAAGGAGGGGTTGAATGGAGTAAAAGAAACAAGCATTTGTCAATGCCGAATGTTGCTTGCTTCTATGTGCTGTTTAGGTATTTGGAAGTCATTGGAGTGCAAATATTGAAAATTTGCGAACTTACGGCGTGCGATAGAACTTTCATACGCTAATAAACTGTCATTAGAAATTTTTCACAAAATGTTCAACATAGCCATTTTAAGACCTCTGCTCATGAACAGTGTCAGTGTGATTTTGTTAATGTGTCCCATACATTGAGTTTGCACATCAACTGCGCCATTGTGCGCTACATGGGCAGAAACACGTTTTGGGCAGGATGTGAAAAATGACAGCTGTACTGCTCATAAGGAGGTGTGGTAAAATGGCAATGTTGAAAATCTGGAGTGAAAATATTGAAAATTCGCAAACCTACGAGCGTGCGTGGGAACTGTGCAACGCACACTCGTAAACAGTCATTTTTAGGAATTCTTTCACCAAATTTTCAACATTGCCATTTTAAGATCTCTGCTCATGAACAGTGACACTGTGATTTTCTTAATGTGTCCCATACACTGAGTTCGCACACCGACTGCGCCATTGTGCACTACATGGGCGGAAACATGTTTTGGGCAGGATGTGAAAAATGACAGCTGTACTGCTCATGAGGAAGTGTGGTAAAATGGCAATGTTGAAAATCTGGAGTGAAAATATTGAAAATTTGTGAACTTATAAGCCTGCGTAGGAACTGCGCAACACACGCTCGCAAAACAGTCATTTTTAGGAATTTTTTCACCAAATTTTCAACATAGCCATTTTAAGACCTCTGCTCATGAACAGTGTCACTGTGATTTTCTTAATTTGTCCTGTACATTGATTTTGCACACCGACTGCGCCATTCTGTGCTACAAGGGCGGAAACACATTTTGGGTGAGATGTGAAAAATGAAAGCTGTACTACTCATAAGAAGGTGTGGTAAAATGGCAATGTTGAAAATCTGGAGTGAAAATATCGAAATTTGAACTTACGAGCCCTGTGAACTGCACAACGCACGCCAGAAACAAACATTTTTGATTTTGATCACCAACATGGTTTGGATCAGAATGATGTCACTGTCATGGTGGTTTCAGGCCCGATGGCGATTTCACAGTCACTGCGCAGTCACTGCGCGAAATCACCCTTCGGCCCGAATAATGCCATGACAGTGACATCATTCATGAGAAGGGGTCCTAAAAACCCCATGTTGAAAATTTGGTGCCAAAATTCCCAAAAATGCCTGAGATATGCAATAAAGTTGAACCCCCCTATCTAGCCCATTATACAGCTTACCGGCATTTCCTCAGTTCGCGGTCGGCTTTGAAGAGTGCAGACGTGTTCCCGGTCCACCGAAGATCGTCGCGCCAGAGTCCGGAGGTAAGTATGGGTGAGGGGTGTGTGGAGAGGCTGGGTGTGCAGTGGTGGGTGCGGGTTGTGGGGTCGAGACGCTGGGGCCAGGGACCGCTTTTTGTTTTACAGGTGAAAAAAAAGAGCGTCATGGACTGTTTGCCACGCTGGGGTGGGCTCCCAGCGGGCACAAGGCAGGGGACCGTCACGACGGGGATTGGGCACCCCGTCGCCAAGTGATTGCCACGCTGACAGGGCCCCAGCGCGGCAATAACCACGGGGGGCACGCAGTCAGTCGGCAGGGATTGGGCACCCCATCGGCTACACAGTAGGTGCGGGGCTGCCCAGCCAACGGGGATTGGGCACCCCGTCGGCCAAGCGACTGATTGCCACGCTGGGCACCAACTACGGGGGACGACGAGCTCAGCCGGGCGGGATTAGGCACTGTTGGCTACACAGTACGCAAGGGTGCGCACACCTGCATGTGGGGAGCTACGCTTATCGGTGCTCACTGAAGCGTAGCTCCCCTTTCAATCAGAGGCCACTGCATTTTGGAGCATGTCATAGACAGCTCCAAAATGCATTGGCTTACAGGGGCCGCACCTGCCAGCTCACTGACTGAATTGGAGGAGGAGGAGGAGGTGACACATCTCCGAAATCTCCGATGATGGCACTATGTTTCTTGCACATGCGTGCAAGCAACATAAAAATGCAGTTGAAAGTTAGACACAATAACACTAAAATATAGTTTAATAATATTAACACAGTTTTGCCTAAATATGCAAGTAAACACAACAGCTTCAACCTGGGGAGGGAGAATGGGTTGTGGTTGCAATAACACACAAAAAATATACACAACACAGGAATCAGAATGCACAAGGTATTGTCTAAGCAACAAAACAACAACACTATGCAAACAAAGTCAGTTTGAACTTTGTAGAGATTACTTGAGTTAAACAGAAACAATTTGAGGGGAGGGGTGGTGTGTTGGAATAAAACATCTTGCCTATATTCTCTGAACACAAGTTGGTTAAGTGCTTTAAATACAGTCAACCACAATATAGCATAACACAATAACACAATTTAAAAGTTTACCAACATATAATGTATGGGAAGCCCATATTAACAACCAGAATTAACATTCTCACAACCTTGTTATGGCATTGCTATGACGTCAGGATCTTGTTAACCCTGCATCAGAATGTCATAACAATGGCATACCAAAATGGAATGTCACCAACAGCAAGTATTCCTTAGTTAGAATGGCGATCGCTAGTCTCGGTAAGCATTCAAACAATTCCACTGTGACAGTTGTGGCTTATAAAGACTAGCGATCGCAATGGCTGACAATACTTTTACTATGGGTGATAGTTTCAGACACAAAAATGTCATAGTTGACCATGAAAACAAGTAGACGATAAAAAAAATAGAGTCAGATATTAGGTTAGTTAAATCCTACCTCTCAGATGTCCAGGAGCAACATGGCCTCACAGATATTGCTGTAGGTGAACTTGATCTGCATCAAGCCGAGTTCATCCACAAAATAAAAAGAAATTACAGTTCTGATTATGAACCAAGTACTTTAAGGGGCATAGTAGGAAGCGTAGACAGACATTTGATTAAGCACAAATATGGGCATGCTATCTTCCACGGGAACACATCAGATTTTGAAGAGGCACTAACAACCATGGCCACAAAGCAGACATATTTGAAAAAAGCAGGGCAAGGGCAGTAAGGCTAACAGGGCAGATGCTCTAACACCCAGTGACATTGACAAGTTGTTGGCCTGTACAGTACTACAGCATTAATCAATACGCTGTTCTTCAACAATGGCTTGTATTATGTCTTAAGAACAGCCAAGCATTATAGCCTATGTTGGTCAGATTTGACACTGCTAAAAGACAGCAAAGGCCAGGAGTACCCAGAGTATTCTAAGTGGCAGAACAAAACCCATATGGGTGAAAATCCCACAGATATCTGTACAGTTAAGTCCAGGATGTACCAGAACAAAGCAATGCCTGAAAGGGATCCAATCACAGCATACAAGATGTATAGAAATCAGAGACCACCCTCTATACTAACACCAGATGCCCCCCTTCTACCTAACCCCAAACATTAACTGTAAACCAGGAATGTCACTCTGGTTTCATAGCATGCTGTTAGGTGAAAATAAATGTGTACTATAATGCACTCCATCTGAAGCCGGCTGGGTGGCGCTGAGTGCTGAGGTGCTAGTCACCTTACCTCACGCCACGCTGGTGCCCCGTGTTTGGGAATGAGCACGGGTTGCCAGGGATTGGCAGAGGAGGAGAGGGATTGAGTGTCCAATGAACTGCTCTCCCTCTCTGAGGGGGAAGGGATCCCAGTAGTCGGCGCAAGGGTGTCCACTAATGGAGGCTGGGGGATATAGCGCCACTGCTGTACAGAAGAGGGCATGTTAGGGCAGGCACTGGGGAGGAGCACATGCGGACGCACTCCTTCCATGGTGCCTTTGCATGCCCCTCATGCAAGGGTGAAGAAACAGAGGAGAAAATCTGGTCCCAGTCGAGCATGGATGAGCTGTCCACCCACCGCAGGCCCCGACCTCGAATGGTGCTCCCCACACTGGATCCTGAGAGAAAGGTGAGTTGAGCCGAGCTGGGGGGGGCTCCTCACTGCCCCACCATGGGGGGTAATCCATGGGAGTTGAGGGTAGTGACCTGATCTTGAGGTGCGGGGCTGGACAGGTGGATGAGGATGGCAGCCGACCAGGGACCAAGGAGTATAAATATTATAAGAAAATAAATAAATAAATAATGCACTCAATCAAAAATTTGACAGGACTACCGAGTGAAAAATGCATTACTTAACCACTCGACTCAGAAGACGTTCATGCAATGCCTGGTAGATAGTGAAGTGCCCCCGACACAAGTACAGCAAGTGTCGGGACACAAGTCACTTCAATCGATTAACAATTACAGTCACCTCAAAGAAGCCAAACAAAAGCGTAACGCCAATATATTTGGTGCCCAGAGCTATACTGAAAATATTCAGCCCTCCACCAGTAGTACTGCTTTCTCATTGTCTTTCTCCTAAACCGACAAGACATCAGTCCCTACAGCAAGAAACCCACTGAGTGATCTGGATGTAAATTTCAACTTATTTGGGGAAGGCTCCATTTTCCAGCGAGGCATTACCATTACTGTTAACAACTACCATGAGCCTCCAAAGAAAAGTTGCAGTGATCTGCGATTCCTCCTCGGATGATGATTAGTAAGTGATTGTCTCCAGTAATCTGTGTAGGTGTTTATTATAGTTGCCTCTTTTGTCTGCTCAAAATATGTTTTTTCTCTTGCCTCCTTTTAGATTACTTACGAAACGTGTGTTCTGCAGGCTGCAATGTGCTGCACAAATCTTTTGATGTTTGGGCCCCACAGGATGATGCTGCAATGCAACCCACAATACATTTCCACGGCTTTCAACGTGACCTGCTCTGACCAACCAGAACACTTTGGACTCTTTCAATTTTATTTTAAATCAGTTCCGTTTATTCCTAATTTACATACATTTATTTTAATGCGTTTTGCAGTTACTGTAGGTTATTTAATAAAGTGTACTGGTTGGGATGATTGAGAGTTGGTGAAGTGCAACAGTTTGTTATGCTTTTGTGCCCTGGAGTGTATGCAAAAATAAATGTTTAAAGCTACTATCTCTGAGTCATCTATTTCTTGGCAAGGTAAGGTTTAATGGTATTTAGACTAACAGATTGGTTACGCTACGTCTATTTCCACATACACTATAAATATAAGACCTGGGAATTTGGATGATGACTGAACTGAAATCACCTCTTGTGGTTCCCAGGGCAACAGTAAACCTCTTGAGCTGTGCTCTCGAGGTGTACTAAAATGTCCTGACAACCACTCAAGGTGATTACAGCTCAGTTATCACCCAAATCCCAGGCGATATCCTCTGTGTTTTGAATACAGTTAATAGAATATGTTGAATGCAATTTAACACAAGTCACTTAAAAGTTTGAAACACAGTAATACACAGTGGCCCCCATATTCAGAGCTGGCCAGATGGGTGTGCAGACAGATGCATGGCACCAAAAAAATGCTCTGGCTGGCTCTGGAGCCATATTCAAACAGATGGCACAAACGCGTAATCTGTTTGAATATCGGACCCTGGATGTACGGCACACAGCAAGCAGCTGTCATGCATGGTGCAGTGCATCCAGGGTGCGGGGCTGAAGACTGCCCATAGGGGAGTACGTGGCACATACCAGTATGCACCACAGCATCATAGGTGATATTTAGCCCAAACATGCAAACTAACCGATTAGGCATGCACGGCACAAAGGGGCCATTTGCATGCCAAGAATGGGCATATTTGCATGGCTGCACCCACCAGAATGCACCAGGCTAGCCCCCTCAAGCCCCAATAACTATATAACATGAAAAAAACATGATCCCCATTTCCATAGAGTTGGGATCGCCCAGCCCCAAGCACTGTAATAAATAAAAAAAAAAATCCCTGCTTCCATAGTATAGGGACCCCCCTCCCCAGCCCTGATCACTGTAATAAATAAGAAAAACCCCGTTACCCATTTCCATAGTGTAGTGTCCCCCCCAGCATCACTCACTGGCACAACAATGACAACCTCAATCCCCGTTCCCTGGTGGATAGTGGTTCTCTCACCCCCCACCCACCCCAGTAGGCAGTAACTCACCACCTTGTATCCCCCCACACTGACCCAGGTTGTCATTGTTCCAGTGATTGGGGCCGTGGGGGACACTACAGTATGGAAACTGGAACTGGGGTTTTTCTTATTTATTATAGTGATTGGAGCTGGGTAGGGGGATCTCTACACTATGGAAATGGGGATTGGGTTTATTTTTATTTATTACAGTGATTGGGGTGGGGGGACACTACACTATGGAAGCAGGAATCAAGGTTTTTCTTATTTATTACAGTGATCGGGGCTGGGTAGGGGGGGTCCCTATACTGTGGAAATGGGGAGAGGGGAGTTGTTTCATTTTTACAGTGATCGGGGTTGGGGGCTATGTAACCAGCCCCAGACTGTGCTGCATTGTTAAAGTAGGGTTTCAAAAGCATAACTATGTGCCGGTGCAGCTGGCCATTTTACACTTTGGGGGGTTTAATATTGTGATGTGCAGCATGTGCATGAGGGACCCTCATTCACATATGTGCATTACAATATTATATGAGGCAGGCCCCATGATCGGGAATTACGTATTGGTGGCCTTTAGATGGCTACCCCCAATGGCTCGCGCAAGTCCGGGGATGCACAGCCCATCCAGGGATGCACAGCACATCTTGTCTGAATATGTGGGCCGGTATGCCTAAGTGCTTTAAACACAACCTATTGAAAACACAATTAGTACAGCTGGCAGTGATGTGCATGAAGACAGTTTATCAGATTAACACCTTAAACGGGGGGGTTACAATGTGTATTAGATGCAGTTTAAAAGTTTGCTTAATTTGACCAATGTGTATAACTAAATGCAAAGCCTACATGGAATGGGGGAGGAGGTTTACTAATACGGAAACCTGAAAATGCTGAAACCT
Source organism: Neoceratodus forsteri (assembly GCA_016271365.2). Lineage (NCBI taxonomy): Eukaryota > Metazoa > Chordata > Ceratodontiformes > Ceratodontidae > Neoceratodus > Neoceratodus forsteri. Next base: position 955,955,822 of record CM028130.1, on the reverse strand, counting down.
CACTAAATAAGAACATACAAATTTGCCAGCAGAAACAGGTCATAAAATCAAGTCTGCTCGAGTGTGCAGCTCTATTTAGTTCCCTGGAGCTGCTCCCCCCCCACTCCACATGGAGTTGACTATTCCTCCTCTAGTACCCTCCTCTTCCTCTTCTCAGGAACACCTCCTCCCACCTTAATTTTCTTCTTCACCCTATCCCACCCCCAGCTTTGAAACTAGCCACTGTATTTACCACAACCACCTCTTCTGGCAACTCGTTCCACCCCAACACCACCCTTTCAGTGAAAAAGTGCCTCATTTTCTTCTCAAATCTATCCCCTACTAGTTTCAGGTTGTGCCCCCTTGTTGTACCCTCCTTCCTTAAGTTAAAGATGCCCTCCAATCTTACCCTGTTTATTCCGTTAAGGTATTTGAAGGTCTCTATCATGTCCCCCCCCTCTCCTATCCTCCAGGGAGTACATGTTGAGCTCTCTTAGCCTCTCCTCATATGTTTTGCCCTCCATACCCTGGATCATCCTGGTCACCCTCCTCTGGACCCCCCTCCAGTAGCTTGATGTCCTTCTTCAGATATGGGCACCAGAACTGTACACAGTATTCCTGGTGTGGCCTCACCAGTGACCTGTACAGTGGCAGAATGACTTCCTCCCTCCTAGAGGTTATTCCACTGCTGATGCAGCCTAGCATTTTATTTGCTTTGGCTGCTGCCTTGTGGCACTGTGCCGAGTATTTCATGTCACATATGACCATCACTACAAGGTCCTTTTCATTCTCTGAGACTGCCACCTGTACTCCCCCAGCCAGTAGCTGGCCCCTGGGTTCCTGGCACCCAGGTGCATGACACTGTATTTCTTGGCATTGAAACCCAACTGCCAGATGCCTGACATTTATCCAGCCTAGTCAGATCCTCGCTTAACTCTTTGTGTCCAAGCTGCCGCCTGGAGTCGTCAGATCAATTTCTTTAGTGTCTCCGAGGACGACTCCAGATGTCAACTGAATGGTCCTTGTGTACCCTTGCGACGTCTGGAGACATCGGTAAAATGTTTTAATATTACTTGCCAGCCAATCCAGACATGGCTTATAAACCCTCTTTAGATGATACTTTACATGTTAAGCCTCTTGGGATTGGCTGGCAAGTGTAGGTGTCCTATTTGAAAATCTCGAGAAAACCCCGTTTGTATTGCTGGCGTCCTCACTTTCCTACTGGCATTGCGCTATTGCAGTCTTCAGTGTTTGAATCAGCGGTCTTTGAATATCTGTGCGTACCCGATTTCACCCAACAGTCAGTTTCAGGTTTGTGATAATTTTAACTACTTTAATTTAGTTGCTGTACAGTGTTATTCTACGCTTTTGTTTGTTTATTTGAGCCGCGTCAGCAAGAATCTGCAAAAGCATAACCGAGAAGCTGGCAAAGATTTATGGCTTCTCAGTCTCCCGTCTTTTTTTGTTTTTGTTTTTTGTTTAGGTTGCCCTGTGTATGGGCATAGCGTTCTTTTTTTGTGGCATTCTGCTGAGAACACTAGTTCCCCGAGCCATGTTAGTTAGAAGCCGAAAACATGGCTCCCATTCTTGCCTTCCCATTATTTTTTTATCTGCCTGGTGTTTGTTTGCCTCCTTTAACTAAAGAAGGCACTGTTATATTTGTGCTTTCAATTGTGTGCAAGCTGGAAAAACGCTGAACTGAGAAGCTGGAAAAGCTGAATTACGGCTTCTCGGTCACTTCGGTGTTTATTTGTTTTTGTTCCATGCCAGTTGTCTAACTAATTTCAAAATGAGGAGCGATTCCATCTTCTGCCAGATTCTTGCTGCCTTGCTGTGTTCTGCAGATATGTATGGGCCCCAGTCAAACTCCCTGTTATTTTTGGGTTATTTTGAGCTAAAGAGGGTTGTCTTTGTAGCTATCCTGGCTGTCCTGGTATGGATGTTGTCTTCAGGTAAGGGTACTTGTTGGTCATTGCTGTGTGTGTCCTTCCTTTTGGATCAGTGTTGGTTTTGAACTACAGGTGGTTGCTAGCTGAAAGAATGGTGTCTCGGGGAGTGTAGGGAGGAGAACACCAGGGAAGAGTATGGCGCTGTGTGTTTGCTGGTCTGATGGGAGAGGTGGTGGGAGCCCCCAACAACAGGCAGCATCACACAAAATGGAGTCTCATTGTCTCCGACCTGCAGCTACCACAGGCCAACAGGGAATCTCTCTCAAGGAATCCATTTTGTGGGATGGCGCCATATGTTTGATGGTTGGATGGAGGACCCTGATAGCATAGTAAACCATTTTGTGTGCTGGCATCAGGTCTGGGGGGGGGCACCCAGACAACAGACAGGCAGTGTTTTCTGGTGGCCCCCCTCGAGGACCTGACTCAGCACAAAATAATTTGCTGTCAGAGTGCTCCATCCACCCTTCAAACACCAGGCACCATCACACCAAATGTATTCCCTTGACTCTCATGGTCTCCGACCTGCAGCTTGCTGTTTACAAAAGACATGTAATGTAAACCGAATGCCATGTTTTTGGCGGGCATTGGGGGGGAAGGTACCACTACACACCATTGAGAATGCTGTCTGATTTGTTAGTGGATACCATAGCTGTGGAGACCACAGGCCACCAGGGAATCCATTTTGTGGGATGGTGCCATATGTTTGACAGTTGGATGGAGGACCCTGACAGCATAGTAACCATTTTGTGTGCTGGTGTCAGGTCTCAGGGGGGGCACCCAGACAACAGGCATTGCTGTTTGTGGGATGGTGGCAGGTGACGCAAGGCCCGGCACCATCCAACAAAGAGCAGTACCTGTTTTCTGGGTGCCCCCCGTGACCTGACTCCAGCACACAAAATGGTTGCTATTCTGTTAGGGTGCTCCATCCCACCTTCAAACACCAGGCACCATCACACAAAATGGATTCCCTGGAGTCTCGTGGTCTCCGACCTGCAGCTAGCTGTTTGCAAAAGAGATGTGATTTAACCGAATGCCATTTTGTGTTGTTGCCGGGCATTGGGGGGTTGGGGGAGGTACCACTACACACCGTTGAGAATGCTCTCTGAATTGTTAGTGGATACTGTAGCTGTGGAGACCACAGGCCACCAGGGAATCCATTTTGTGGGATGGCACCATATGTTTGACAGTTGGATGGAGGACCCTGACAGCATAGTAACCATTTTGTGTGCTGGCATCAGGTCTCAGGGGGGCACCCAGACAACAGTCATAGCTGTTTGTGGGATAGTGGCAGGTGACACAAGGCCTGGCACCATCCAACAAAGAGCAGTCCTGTTTTCTGGGTGCCCCCCCAAGACCTGACTGCAGCACACAAAATGGTTGCTATGCTGTTAGGGTGCTCCATCCCACCTTCAAACACCAGGCACCATCACACAAAATGGATTCCCTGGAGTCTCATGGTCTCTGACCTGCAGCTAGCTGTTTGCAAAAGAGATGTGATGTAAACTGAATGCCATTTTGTGTTGTTGCCGGGCATTGGGGGGTTGGGGGAGGTACCACTACACACCGTTGAGAATGCTGTCTGATTTGTTAGTGGATACCGTAGCTGTGGAGACCACAGGCCACCAGGGAATCCATTTTGTGGGATGGTGCCATATGTTTGATGGTTGGATGGAGGACCCTGACAGCATAGTAACCATTTTGTGTGCTGGCATCAGGTCTCGGGGGCGGCATCCAGACAACAGTCATTGCTGTTTGTGGGATGGTGGCAGGTGACGCAAGGCCCAGCACCATCCAACAAAGAGCAGTACCTGTTTTCTGAGTGCCCCCCCCCGAGACCTGACTCCAGCACACAAAATGGTTGCTATGCTGTCAGGGTGCTCCAATCCACCTTCAAACACCAGGCACCATCACACTAAATAGATTCCCTGGACTCTCGTGGTCTCCGACCTGCAGCTTGCTGTTTGCAAAAGACATGTGATGTAAACAGAATACCATTTTGTGTTGTTGCTGGGCATTGGGGGGTGGGGGGAGGTACCACTACACACCTTTGAGAATGCTGTCTGATTTGTTGGTGTATACGTGGGAATCCTTTTCTTGTGATGGCGCTTTGTGTTTGCTAGTTGGAGGGAGGTCTCTGACACCAGGGAATGCATTGCACAGGATGGATTCCATGGTGTGAGTGTCCTGACCTCCACCTTCAGACACACAGCTGCATTACATAACATGGATTCCATGGCTTGTGGGCCACCCCCCTTCCAAAATGTTAAACACCCTGCGGTTTATCTTTTATTGTACCGGGTAATGGAGCATAGTATGCGGAACATATGTTGGATGCAGCAAATTTGTGTGGCTCGCAATGCAAAGATATGGCTTTATTTTTCTATTGTAGAGACTGTGCGTGACTGCCAGAGATTGTTGCAACCGCCGGAGATTGTTAGAACCTCGATCATTATAACCTCCAGAAAGACCATCCCGAGACAGTCTCAGAACCTTGTAAAGAGTGCAGAGCAATCAAAGTGGAGAATATGGAGAATGTGTACAATAACGACCTGCTGTGCTTGTTTGATAGTGCTAGTGAAAATGAGGCAGATGACTTTCCGGGGTTTGGCAGTTCTGATGATTCCGACATCCAGGTGGACTTGATGCGCATGACGCCTTTGAGTACACCAGATAGTGAATTCAGTGAAGAAGATGATCTACCCCTGGCCACGTTGCGCCGGAAGAGGCACTCGTCGGAGAGTGAAGAGGATGATGTTCCACTAGCCATGCTACGGCGGCAGAGCAACTACACAGATAGTGAAGATGATCTCCCTTTGGCTAGACTGCAGCGTGCATGTAGCCCTGTTGAAGTGGACGCTGCTGAAGAACATGAGCAACTTTCAACACATCTTGATGCGGCTCGCAATGATGATTGAACACGTCTGCTCCAGCCAGTGCATGTTGAGGACTTCAAGGAGCCTGTGGGTCCAGCCACAGTGATGGGAGCAGAGAAGACTGCCATGGATTTCATGAACCTTACATTTCCACCGATAGTCTACGAATTGATAGCTGAGGAGAAAAACCGGTACAGTGCCTGTAAGCAGGCAGAAGTCAATAAAGTGGACACCCGATGGACTCCAGTGACGGCGTGTGACATAAAATGTTTTTTTTATGGCTATACATGTCTATTATGAAGGCGCCACACTACCGTATGTACTGGGGGAAGCACCATCTCTATGGACGTTGTCCGATTTCAAAGGTGATGACCCGTGAGCATTATGAGAAGATTACGCAGTATCTACATGCCAACAATAGCACACTAAATCCACCCAGAGGATCGGAAAATCATGACAAACTTCATCATGTGCGTCCCATCCTGGAGCGCGTTTGGATGGCCTGCAAGATGGAGTACCACCTACACCGAGAAGTGTCAATCAATGAGGCCATGGTAGGATTCAGAGGACGGCTCTCATTCAAGCAGTACATGTGAAGCAAGCCGCAACGGTATGGAATAAAGGTGTGGATTCTTGCAGATCCTCACAATGGTTATGTGTCAGACTTCCAAGTCTACACAGGAAAGGTTGCTGACACTGTGGAAGTGGGCCTTGAGAGAGGGGTGGTGACAGACCTAACTAAAGATCTGCGTGGCAAAAGACACCATGTGTATTATGATAATTTTTTCACATCGGTTCACCTGGCAAAAGAACTTTTGAATGTTGGCTTGTATGCGTGTGGCACAATGCGTACCAACAGGGTTGGGTGGCCTGCAGAACTTAACAAAGTAGCAATGAAGAAAAAAGTGCGTGGTCATTGTGAACAGCTACAGGATGGATCACTCGTCACCACAGCTTAGAAAGACAACAATCCTGTTTTCTTTCTCTCAACTCATCATGACCCAACCTTGCCAGCAACATCTGTGACCAGGCGACAAAGAAATGGCACTGAAGTATCTGTTCCCTGTCTTGAAGTGCTGAAGCAGTATAACATGCACATGAATGGTGTGGATGTCGCTGACCAGCTTCGGGGCCAGTACCACAGTAGCAGAAAATCTAAGAAGTGGTGGATATATCTTTCTGGTTTTTGTGGGACATGGCATTGGCAAATGCTTTTACTTTGTTTCGAGAGAGTGTGCATCATGTTCAACGATCCAAGTCGGGGAGGGTGAACAAGCATAGGCAGCTAAATTTTCGCATTGCACTCTCGGAGAATCTGCTGGAAGGGTACACCAATAGGAGACAAAGTACCCCAGTTGCTGTAACTGAGCAGGATCCTACTTCGGCTGGACCACACTACCCGGTGAAAGTGAAGAAGGGTAGGTGCAGAAATTGTTCACTGAAAATCAAGCGCGCTGAACCATCATATATATGCCGCACGTGCAATGTACACCTCTGTGTTGATTGCTTTCCAGAGTATCACAACTACAGATAATGAGGATCACACTAGCGACACAAAAGACTTGCCCCAATAGTCCCTCTGCAGCTTCTCTGAGTGTACATGATGAGGAGCTGCAGGGGAAGCAGACAATGGTACCAGGAAGAGTTTGCGAGACAGACTGGTGAGAGAGAGAGAGAGAGAGAGAGAGAGAGACCATCGACCGAGGAGAGAGAGAGAGAGAGAGAGAGAGAGAGAGACCATCGACCAAGAGAGAGACCGTCGACCGAGAGAGACCGTCGACCAAGAGAGAGAGAGACAGAGAGACCGTCGACCGAGAGAGAGAGAGAGAGAGACCATCGACCAAGAGAGAGAGACCATCGACTGAGAGAGAGAGACCGTTGACCGAGAGAGAGAGACCATCGACTGAGAGAGAGAAAGAGAGAGAGAGAGAGAGAAGAGACCGTCGACCGAGAGAGAGAGAGAGAGAGAGAGAAAGAAAGACCCGACCGAGAGAGAGAGACCATCGACCAAAAGAGAGAGAGAGAGAGAGAGAAAGAGACCGTCGACCGAGAGAGAGAGAGAGAGGGAAAGAGACCGTTCCACCGAGAGAGAGAGAAAGAGAAAGAGCAGTCCAACCGAGAGAAGAGAGAGAGAGACATCGACCGAGAGAGAGAGAGAGACCAGCGACTGAGAGAGAGAGAGACCGTCACACCGAGAGAGAGAGAGACCCAACTGAGAGAGAGAGAGAGACCACTCCGAGAGAGAGAGAGAGAGACACCATCGACGAGAGAGAGAGACCATCTGACCGAGAGAGAGAGAGAGACCATGCCGACCGAGAGAGAGAGAGAGCGCACAACCGAGAGAGAGAGAGAGAGAGAGAGAGAAAGAGACTGTTGACCGAGAGAGAGAGAGAGAAAGAGACCGTTGACCGAGAGAGAGACCGTCGACCGAGAGAGAGAGAGAGAGAGAGAGAGAGAAAGAGACTGTCGACCGAGAGAGAGAGAGAGAGAGACCATCGACTGAGAGAGAGAGAGAGAGAGAGACACCGTCGACCGACAGAAAGACACCGTTGACCGAGAGAGAGACCGTCAACCGAGAGAGAGAGAGAGAGACCATCGACTGAGAGAGAGAGAGAGAGAGAGACACCGTCAACCGAGAGAAAGAGACCGACAACCGAGAGAGAGAGAGAAAGAGACCGTCAACCGAGAGAGAGGAGAGAGACAGAGAGCCCGTCGACCGAGAGAGAGAGAGAAAGAGACCATCGACGAGAGAGAGACCGTCGACTGAGAGAGAGAGAGAAAGAGACCGACAACCGAGAGAGAGAGAGAGAGAGAGAGACAGAGAGACAGAGAGAAAGAGACTGTCGACCGAGAGAGAGAGAGAGTCGACCGAGAGAGAGAGAGAGAGAGACCACTGACCGAGAGAGAGAAAGCGACCGTCGACCGAGACAGAGAGAGACCGTCGACCGAGAGAGAGAGACAGAGAGAGAGAGAGAGAGAGAGATCGTCGAGAGAGAGAGAAAGTAGGTTAGGCCCGTTAGTATTTCAGTCATAATGCAGTGACATGCCAGTCATTGAATGGGCTGCGCCAAATGAAAATGAAAAAGACTGAGCTAAAAGAGGTCTGGTGAGTGAAAGTAAAGGGGGAAAAGTGACGGAAACGTTACTTTGGAGTTGACGTTTGGTGAGAGAAAAGTGGGTGTGTTCAGAAAGAGTTGCAAGTGTGGCTTCACACAGCGGATGACAGTGTGAGGATTATTTCACTCACCAGACCAAGGGGGCCAACTGAAAGTGCTAGTGGAGGGCTGAAACTTGCATTCCTTTGGGAGTCAGCCATCACCTCGTTATAACTGAAGTACTTTTTTTTCCTTTTTTTCAGTCCGGAACTGCTGTCACCTGCCGTTATGTATGATGAGCATAACAGTGCTCTGCCTGACTGCGCACATATCTGTAATGGCCACCCACCACATCATGTGTTAGTGTACTGACAGTGTTTTCATTGAGCGATCGCAATGATGATGTGGTGGTGTGGTGCCATAGGGGATGATGTGTCAGTTGGCAGACAAAGAATTGTTCTGACCGAAAGGATCAAAAGGAATACAAAACAAAACTTCAGAAATAAGAGTGACGAGTGACTATGCCAGTGTGCCTGTTTGTCTCCAGTACCACTTTCAGTCTAATTTATGTGGAGTGGAGGTTTTAGCTCAGTATTTTTTATTTTCATTTGGCTGCCACATTGGCTGTTCTGTGTTTCGCGCTGTCCATTGTGACACCAAGAGGTGTCGGTGTGGCTGAGTTGGTAGCTCATGCACCTCTGGACCAGAGGGTCGTGGGTTCTCGTCCCACACCGGGATTGGACTTGCACTTAAAAACGATCATTCTTCAAATGTAGTATTGGGGGGCAGGGCGCAGTGCTGCTGTGGTGTGCCATCGTTCAGATGAGACGTTAAACCGAGGTCCCTTCTACCCATCATGGTGGGTGTCCAGGTGGAAGTAAAAGAACCCAGGGTACTCTTTACAAAGAGTCAGGAACATTCCTGGTGTTATGGCCAACAGTCCCCTTCCCATAAAACTGGTTCATGCAATTGTCCAGGCTGTAGATGGGTAAGGTGCCATATGGCCACCGCTACACATTCAGTCACTTCACAACCAGTCTAACATTGCTTGTAAAGTGCTTTGAGATACACTGTGTAAGAAAAGCACTATATAAATGTTGATTCTTCTCTCTTTGTGCGTGGCGCTGAATACGTGGTTGATGCAAAGTCCTGCCCGGGGAGGATGGAAACTGGAAGAGACCAAATAGACCATGTTCCCAATCACCTACGGCTACAGCAGCTGCCATGGATGGAGTGGAGATGCACACAGAGGTGGTGGTCAGTGCATAGTGGAGCATGACCGGGAAACTGCAGAGGAGAAAGAGCACTGGACTTGATGGACACCTTGGCACATTGGCTGCTCTGTGTTTTGCACTGTCCTTTGCACTGCACATTGGTTGAAACAAAGTCCTACCCTACCCGGGGAAGAAAGAAGAATGGAAGAAAATACGAGACATGCAAGATGGAGAATCACCTTCAGCTACAGCTGCTGCAGTGCATGGAGTGGAGAGACCTGCAGAGGTGGTGGTCCCGCATTTATGTGAAGGTGGCAGTTGAGTGGAGCACAGCAAGTGAACAGCAGAGGACCACAGAAGATGACAAATTTGCCACAGAGGACTACAGGAGCACAGCTAGAGGACTTTGTAAAGGCAAATATCTGACACAGACTACAGACAACTGGTTGTAACTAACTTTTTATTTTCTCATCGCAGGACGGCAAAGACAGCAGGGTAGAGGTAGGACATTTTTTCTTTTTCCTTTTATAAAAATGACACAGACAACAGTGGAGAGGATGAAAATACTTTATTTACAGAAGGATGACACAGACGAGAGGATGGAACTACTTTATTTACAGAAAGATGACAGACAACAGAGGAGAGGTTGGAACGACACCAGGTGAGGATGTTGAAAGCGCTTCAGTGCAATGATATCATCATGGGACACCACCTGAAAAGGTAAGAAAAATGAAATTGTGGTGATTGTAATAATTTTGTCGACATAACATTTGTTGACGTTCTGTTTTCTGTGTTGCGACTTGTGGGCATAGTACCGAATAACATGGGTGCCGCCGTGCACATGCTTGTATGTGTTGTGATGTGCTCATTCTTACATGTGGGTGTATGAAAGAGTGTGCCACCATGCACCTTCTGATATTTGGGACTAAACTGTGTTGAATGTCATTGCATATGTTGGTGCGATAGACAGACATGAAAGATTGGTCTTTTGCACCAAAGGACTAAAGGGGTACATGATGGTTAGGGGTGTGATGCAGAATATATCTGAATGCTTGGCAAGTGAGCTGGTGGAATAGCATGAACGAATGATGGAGCTTAGCGATGACACGAATGAGTTGCCTGAGTTCACTTGCAATGAGTTCAGATCTAGTCTGTATCATACACCTGGCCGTTACAGTGCTTTCATACAACAGGAGTGTTTTGTACTGGGTTTTGGTAGTAATCAGTAATATATGTAGAATTACAGTGTGATATGTGGAGATATCTGGAGACACTGCGACATCTGGAGTTTTCATACTGCAGTGAGAATACTTTTTCTGCTCACTTCTATTGTATAATAACTGCTTTTAGTTTCAGAAAACTGAATTTGTTTTTCCAGTAGTACAAAAAAATTGATTATAACTGAATGCTTGGAACCGTTAGCAAGGTTATTTGTGCTGAAGAAGTTATCTGATGCTTTGTCTTTCGCATATAAATGAAAAATTATGCACATTTGTTTGCAGTGCTCTGTGTGTGTGTGTGTGCGCATGCACGAGTGTGTGTGTGTGTGTGTGTGTGTGTGTGTCTGACAGTTGTCTGTCAAGAGTCACCTAAGCAGCTTGAATAAAATGCACTTTTTTGCCACTTCAGCGGGTATAAAAAAAAAACATATATATTACAATTGATTGCGTAGCACCGTTGGAAAGGCAATTTAGTGCTAAACAACTTTCATGCTGATGCTTTGTGTGTATCATGTATACTTTAGGAGCTATTTACATTTGTTTATGGTATGGTGTGAATGGCTAACATTTTTTCCATCAAGACCCACCTAAGCAGCTTTACTAAAATGCACTTTTTTGACACTTCAGCAGGCATAAAAAAAATACCATATTGATTACAATTGATCGCATAGCACCGTTGGAAAGGCAATTTAGTGCTAAACAACTTTCATGCTGATACTTTGTGTGTATCATGTATACTTTAGGAGCTATTTACATTTGTTTATAGTATGGTGTGAATGGCTAACATTTTTTCCATCAAGACTCACCTCAGCAGCTTTAATAAAATGCACTTTTTTGACACTTCAGCAGGCATAAAAAAATACCGTATTGATTACAATTGATCGCATAGCATCATTGAAAAGGCAATTTTGTGCTGATCATCTTTCATGCTGATACTTTGTGTGTATCATGTATACTTTTGGAGTTATGTGCATTTGTTTATGATATGGTGTGTGTGGTTGAGATTCATCCCTCAAATCTAACCAAACCACCTTGACAAAAATTGGGAAAAATTATGTTTCATAGTAAAAAGGTCTCTTTTTTTAACAAACATAATAGTAAAACACCATGCAATGTATGCATGCTTATTTTTGTGTTGATATTTGACATATTTTCCAATAAAAAATGGCTTGTGTTGCCTTTTTTTAATGAAATTTTTTTTTTTTAACGGTTTCGACCAGCATAGAAAAAAAGTAAATTACTTATTATTACATGCATACCACCACTGGAAAGGCAATCTTGTGCTGAATAACTCTGCCACTCATACTTTGTGTCTAGCATGTGCGGTTATTCAGCTATTAGCATTTGTTTGCGACATGCTAACTATGGCTTGATTTGCTTAGAAAAGCCCAGGATTCACTGTTAAAAGTATACAGGAGATTCAGGAGACAAGTGATGTAATCTAAGAGTGAGTCTGTGGAGGCAATGAGTTAATTCCTGTCTCCCCATCACTGTGTCCACCCTCCCACAGAGCTTGGTATCATACACAAAGAGGCAGATCTTTTACTTCTGACCCCTCTGCTGTGTCTCCAATAAAGATGTTGAACAGCACAGGTTAGAGTACTGAGCCCTGTGAGACCCCACTGGTTACAGGCCTAGGTTTGGATAGTTCTCCCCTACCACCACTCTCTGATTCCTATCCTGCTGCCAGTCCTTGACCCACCCCAGCAGTTTGTCCCCTATTCCCAGGTCCCTCAGCTTGCTGATCAGCCTGCCATGTGGCACTAAATCAAATGCTTTACTGAAGTCCAGGTACAGGATGTCCATTGCCTGCCACCTGTTCAATGACCTCGTAACCCAGTTGAAGAAGTCAATTATGTTGGTTTGAAAAGATCTCCCCCTGACAAAGCCATGCTGCCTGTCATCCTGAAAACCATTTTCCTCAAAGAAGGACACCAGCCTTTCCTTTAGTATGGTCTAATATCTTCCTCACTATGGAGGTCAGGCTAACCGGCCTGTAGGTCTTACTTTGAGAGGGTTCCTGCAGTAGGTCTTAACATATAGGACTGTGCCCCTGGTGTCAGGACTGCACAACAAACTTCTAGCAAGCAATCTGTAGTGGGGGACCTCCCCCGGCATTACATGATGGGACATCGGCGTAACTGTATATGGGGGGTGGTCCCCATACCTGCCCTGCAGTTCTTTCCCGCCATCGACCTGAATTCATCGGACCTTACAGTTGTCCGCTATTTCTTACTGTATCAGTAGCAAGTTTTTCCATATCCTTTTTTCCTAATCTTGTTGTATGTCTTCATGTAAACCAAAGAAAAAGTGCTCAAAGTGCGGCGCTCAGATCCCCCACGGGGACGATCACTCCCGTCACGTCCTCTGCCTGGGCCCCAAACCCCGGATGATGGATTGCAAAATCTGCCAATCCTTTAACCAGGCTACGTGCACCCATTGCCAGAAGGCTCTCGATGCTCATCTCCTAAAACAATGCCTTGCATTGATGGAAAAAGAGCTCCAGGAGCTGAGGGAACGATGTTCTTCACCTACCCCGGAGAAAAAGAAAAAAAGAAAGAGAAGAGCCAGGAGCGGGATCATTCTCCCTCAACCCATCGTTGCCAGACATCCAACGTCACATCAGGTGGGGCCTCCATGTCGGTGAGTACTCCACCTCCTAGGTCTCCATCCGCCCCACCAGATCGGATGACTTTGCCCCCTCCTGCCTTGGTCAGTGGGTAGACAGGGGGCTCCCTTCTGGAAGACCTTCCTTCAGGGCCTGTAGTAAGTTCGGATGATAAGTCTCCCTCCGGCTCTACTGCCAAGTGCATGGCCTCTGTCGACCAGCCAGACTGCAACCTCCCGGTTGCTGTTGGCCAGAATGCGACCTCTAAGTCAGATGTCGGCTCCTCCGGCGCCCGCCAGGTTGATGTCATTAAGTCAGTCACTGGTTCACCCAACATCTGCTTGGTGTTTGCGCTCCCATTGGATACTCTTGTGGTTCCTGATGTTGTGCAGAGTGAGCTTCCAGGTCCCCCTCAGTCCCATGAGGTTTCTCCCTCCCTCTCGGGCCTCACTGACTCAGCCTGATGTCTCATTTTCCCTGGAACCCCGGGACTTGAGTGTAGCTGTCCAGGAGACATCTTCTGCATCAGTCCCACCTGCTAAGACTTCTGCCTCTCCAGCAGACCTGTCGACAGGGGGTTTCTACTCCCTACCCCCCTTGCCTTTCTCAGATCAGACATTGGGTGCTTTCTGACCCCCGATGCCGGGCCAATCCCTGGTTCAAACTTCCACGGATTTAGACATGAACCAGGGACATTTTGCTCCAATGCCAGAGCCCCCTCCTGGCCCATCAGGGGTCCTTGTCCTGACCCCAGGCCTACCGACAGACCCTCATGTCCCCAGTGGTCCCTCGGCACTGCCACTTCCTGGCCGTCTGCTCCTCCTTCTCCGTTGGGCCTCTTGGGCAACTATCCCAGTTACCCGCTGCCTCAGTTCCCTTACTACCTGACACTGGGAGGGCCGTCGGCGAGTTACCAGCCACAGGTGCCGACGCCAGGGTACCCAGTGCTGAGCCAGGACCACATGTACCAGAGATACTACCCATACCATTACTGTATCAGACCCCTGGCTCCCCCCCTTATTCTATGGGGTACCCAGTCTACCAGCCTCCACTGCCTCCCTCTCCACCTCCACCTCCCCTGCCCCAGCAGGAATCCCAAGGGACTATCCTGGCTTGGTGGAAGGATGCTAAGTCCCAACTTTTTCAGGAGCTGGGACAACCTCAACTGGTCGTGGCTGCCAACCCAACCCACAGGGCACTAACAAGGAGCCCATCCCCTATGGACCGGATGTCCAATAGGGATACAGACAGGTGCCCGATGGGAGTTCCCTCTGGAGCTAGGGTCACAGAGGCAGTCCCAGATGAAACTTCTTTGCCCAGCAGACCAGAGTCTTTTGACTCGGATTTGGACTCCGACTCTGTGGGCCATTCAGAGCCTCATTCCCCTATAGAGCCCCAGCCCAAGGAGTCTCCAAAGTCTTCACCGGAGGATCTGTCCTTTGTGGAACTCCTCCAGTCCATACAGCAAGCCTGCAGCTGGGTGTTCCAGGAGATGGACCACAAGAGGAAGAGGTTGTCAGAATATCTGGATCTTGCTAATGCAGACCCCCTCCCCATCCCTCCATGGATGGGGCTGCATAAGGACTTAACCTCAACCATATGGCAACAACTGTCCTCCATTCCTGCAGTTTCCAAGAAAGCTGACAGGACCTATCACTCCCTCAGAAGGGGCCTGTCATTTGACTACCCAACCCAAAGCTGACTCTATTGTTATTACAGCCGCCCATGATAGGTCACCTCAGCTGAAACACCTAAGTGCCTCCTCACCAGACAAGGAGTCCAAACAAATGTACCAATATGGCTGCAAGGTCTATGCCTCTTCTACCTGCACCATTCATACTCTAAATTTTGTGGCCCACATGGTGTCCTTCCAGAAGTCGTTTTTATCCGATTTGGAGAAGGAACTCCAAGCCTTATCGGATGAGTACCTCAGGAATAGGCTTCTAGAAAAGGTAAGACTCAATAAGTCTGCCTGCCACCATGCCATATGGGCCACTTATTACTCTGTCAATTCTGTGGCCTGCTGCACTGCTACAGGAGTTTGCTTGAGGCACCTGGCTTGACTTCATCTTGCGGGACTGGCACAAGACGTCCAAAGCACACTGTTGGATGCCCCCTTCAGGGATTCCGTCCTTTTTTGGGGCGGTGCTAAAGATATAATAATGCAGAGCAAGGGAGCGGGAGATCCCTTAAAGATGTCCGCTCCATGTATAGCTCAGTCCAAAACCCAAGCAGACTTTTCATCACCACCAGAAGAGGTGGAATAGGCAGAACCAGGGCAGACGACAAGGAAAGCGTCACACCACCGATTCTGGTGCCGGGACTACTTAGATGAAATCCCAAAACACTGCCAGAGGCAGCAAAGTGGCCCTCCCCTCTGCATCATGACTCAAAGGATCCCCTCCACCTCTTCCCGTATTTCTACAAGAAACAGTGGGGGGAAGTTCACCCTCCACCTGGAAGGGTGGAAGGTGATAACTGCAGCTGCTTGGATACTACAGCTCATCGCAAAAGGACACTCCATCAAGTTCCTGGACAGACCCTAGGGCAATCCACTGGGAAGGTCTCACTACCCATCAGGCCATCAAAGCCTTATTCTGCAGGAAATCCAAGCTTTATTGACAAAGTCGGACATAGAGCAGATTCTGCCAGGGCAGATAGGAAGGGGATACTACTCCCATTTCTTCCTCATGCCCAAAAAGATGGGAGATCTGAGATCCATTCTACATCTCAGTCTGCTCAACATCTTCATGGAATACAAGAGACTCTGCATGCTAACCCTCCAGGGACTCCTACCCTTGCTCCAACAAAATCAATGGCTGTGCTCGCTGGACATGCAGGATGCTTACCTGCACATTGCAATCCTGCTGGCCCACTGCCATTTCCTGAGATTTTCCTTTCAGAAGAACCATTATCAGTTCAAGGCCCTCTCTTTGGCACCTCAGGTTTTTACCAAGTGCCTGGTGGTGGTGGCTGCAGCCTTGCACCGCAAGGGAATTTATGTGTTCCCTTACCTGGATGACTGGCTGTTGTCAGCACTATCTCAGGACAGTCTGATGGAATCTCTTTCCACCACCCTGGACCTCTTCTCCAGACTTGGCATCAGTGTAAACTATCCCAAGTCTCAGTTCTCACCCTCCCAGCATCTTCAGTTCATTGGAGCAGTGATAGATATGGTCCAGGGCAGGGCCTTTTTACCTATGGACAGGGCGGAAACCCTGATTCAGCAAGCTGTGTTAGTGTCCTCCTCCCATTGAATCACAGCGTGCTCTATCTTCCACCTGTTGGGCCTCATGACAGCTGCCATCCCCACAGTCTCTTTGGCCAGACTACATATGAGGGTCACCCAATGGTCCCTTAGGGTCCAGTGGGATCAACGCATGGATGACATGGACCACATGGTCTTAGTCTTCAACAGTTTGAAGATGGATCTCCTCTGGAGGCAAGCTCTATCCAACCTTTCCCTGGGGATTCCCTTTCATCCCCCGCCCCCCTCCATGACCCTCATGACGGACGTCTTGGCTATGGTTGGGGAGCCCACCAGGGAGATCATTGAACTCAGGGGTCTTGGTCTCCCCTAGAGGAGCTTCTGCATATAAACATTCTGGAGATGAGAGCTGTGCTATACGCTCTCCAAGCTTTCCAGTCCCTCTTACTTCTGAGAATACTACTAATCCAGACCGACAGCACAGCAATGGTCTGGTACGTCAACAAACACGGAGGCAGGGAGGTGATGTGGGTGTGGTACTGAGCAATCCAGCATGGCCTGTCATTTATAGTAGTCCATGTTTCAGGAGTTTACAATGTCCAGGTGGACAGTCTCAGTCACACTGTTGCACGGGCTCACGATTGGGAGCTAAAGCAGAAAGTAGTGGAAGATCTCTTTCTTTAATAGGGTCAGCCAGAAACAGATCTATTCACCTCCCCATCCAATGTAAAACTACCCAGTTTTTGCTTGCTCATTCCTGGGCATGGTGTTTATTTGGTGAGATGCGCTATCTCTATCTGGGACAGGGAGATTTCTGTACCCGATCCCTTCCTTTCCTATTCTGCAGAAGGTTCTGCTGAAGCTTCAGTCAAGAGGGGGCCCACATGATTCTCATAGCCTCTCTTTGGCCTCAGCAGATTTGGTTTTCTCTGCTGCAGTAGCTGATGTTGGAAACCCCGGTACCTCTTACTCTCCCACGATCTTCTGTCTCAGGAGCAGGGCAGCCTGGTGCATCCGAGCCTCAGGTCTCTCCATCTGCATGCATGGCACCTTTGGACATAGCCATCTCATGATTTGGCATCTCTTCCTGAGTCGCTCAGGTCCTAGTAGAGGTCAGAAAACCCTCCACTAGATCCACATATGCTAGGAAATGGAAGATATTTTCTATTTGGACCATGGCAAAAGGCTTGGACCCTTTTTCTTGCTCTGCCCCCCAGGTCCTCGAGTACCTCTTGCACCTGTCTGATTCGGGCCTCGGTTATTCCTTTCTGAAGGTTCATCTCTCTACGGTTTCTGCCTACCACCTTCCACTGAAGGGCAAAATTCCCGCTCAACTGGAGATTTCCAAAATCTTCCTTAAGAGGATCCTCCACCTTAAGCCTCCAGTTCATAATCCGGTTCCCCCGGGATCTATATTTTATTTTAGAGAAATGTACTTTGACCCCTTTTGAGCCAACAGCAAGTAGCGACATGTGCTATTTGTCCTGGAAGGCACTCTTTCCAGTCGCTATTACTTCAGTTCGAAGGATTTCAGAGCTTCAGGCCTTCATTTGTAAGGAGTCATATTTGATTTTCCACAGAGATGGGGTGGCTCTGTGCACTAACCCTTTCTTGCTTCTGAACGTAGTCTCGGAATTTACTTTGAACTAGGATGTTCAACTGCCGGTATATTACCTAAAGTATTCCAGTGGGGGGATACCTCTTGTACACTTTAGACATGCACAGGATTCTGAGATAGTATATCTCTAGGATCAAAGAGGCTCGTAGGTCTGACCAGTTGTTTGTGGCCTTCGCACTCAAATGTCAGGGGAAGGCCATTTCAAAACAAGGTTTGTCTAAATGGTTGACTAACTGCATCTCGTACATTTATCAGAACTACGAGAAGCCCCTTCCGGGGGATGTGAAAGGCCATTTGACCCGGGGCATGGCTGCTTTGATGGCCTTCCTCAGAAATGTGTCCACTGCAGATATCAGCATGGCAGCCACTTGGTCTTCCATCCATGCCTTCACCAAACATTACAATCTGGACATCGCCTCTAGGCGCAGAGCCGGTTTTGGCCTCGCCGTCCTACAAGGCCTCCTATCCTAAGCAGACCATCTAGTTGGCAGATGCTTTCTCCTCCCAGAACTTAGTCTCTGACTCCTTTTTTCTTTGTGAAACCCCCCCCCCACAAATGGGGGTTCCCAAAAAGTCTTCCTTGAGCTTGCCTAAATGCTCACTGCCAGGCTGGTGTCCTGCATTTTAGCAGTTTAAATGTTATTGCCAAAGAGTGCCTTTATAGCCTCTGTGTATTGTCTCTTTAAGAGCTGCGTTCTCACAGTTATAATTAATCTGGAGGGGGGCTGCGTGTTTCCATGCTCGAGTCCCACCTGGGCTGCCAGATAATCGCTCCGTTTCTGCCTTCGCAATTAGCGTAGAGGGAGCTCTGTTAGAAGATGTATTTGTTTGCTGGTTATCTATTAGAATGGTAAAGATATTGTAATTTGTCTAACCTGCTTTCTTTGCAGCATGGACAGTTCTGTTTATTTCCACCATCTTGCCTGCTGTCCCTGAGAGGGAAATTGAAGTTTATTCGGACTGAATCCAAATTGTGAGAGTGAGATAAGCCACTGAACTGTGACCAGGCTTTAACCTGAAGAACAAAGATTTGCTGAATGCAATCAGCCTGTCAGGATTTCCGGCTACCTCTGAACTCTCGGTTTGTGCAGAGACTCTGTGATTGCAACTGGATAGCAATCTGCCTGGTACAACAAAATGTCTTACGTGTAAATGTGCTTTGTGCTGTTAGTGGACCGTGATTTGGTTCCCCACTGTGTGCTGAACTGTGTTCTGCTTGCTGGAGGCTGCATCCAGCTGCAACGGACTAAATCCGTTTGCATCTCCATTTGGCCTGGGTCTTGCCACACTGGCCCAGCCAGACAACCCGCTATACAGAGAAAGCCATTGACGAGAGAACTGCCTAGGGATCAGCCCCCTGCTCAACGCCTTGAACAGGAACGATGCCTCGGTGTTTTGTGTAGACCCTGCTTCTCCTGGCATTCAAGCTCAACAACCTGCAGTCTCAATTTCGTCCTGCCTGTGTCCTGTATTGGGTATCGTGAGTAAACATCAGGGTAGCTCCCTGCAACAACAGCTAAATCTAAAGTGTTGTCATCTGATTGCTTTGTTGTCTTTTCCTTCACGAACTGAGCCTTCCTTCACGAACTGAGCCCTCCGGCCCCAGATTACAAATACTGTGTGTTATGCATGTTGCTTTCTTCCATCACAGGAGCCCAACCAGCTGTGATGCCGGCCTACCCCAGGCAATGTTCCTGGCTAGCCCACCTTTTTCCTACCTGGGTACCCAAATTGTGTGACTGTGTAGGGACTTTGAACTGCATGCATAACTGCCTGATTGATTTAGCATTTAAGCCAATCAACCTGATTACACCCCTCCCTTGTTCAAGTCCCCTCAATAAATCAGATCTAACTATTTTTGCACTTAACCTGACTGTGGTTCCAGTTTGTGCCAAGAGTACTGTACTGTACTGTACTGTTGCTATTTGCTGTGCATAACCTTGTTTTACAGGGGGTTCCCAGGGTTGGGCTAGAGGAACCAGCTCTGGTGGTAAGTGCAAACAGTGTGGGTAATTGTGGATTATTATATATTGTTCAGGCCACTATAAGGGAAAGAGGGGGGTTTACAGTGTCCCAGAGGGCTGTGCCCAGGTTAGCTTGACCACTAACAACCCTGACCTCCAGGTGGAGGCACCCGTTTCAGTACCCAGGCCCTTAACCTGCTACTAGCCAAGCAGGCAGGGGTAGTAGCCCTTGGGATAGTGCCACCTAGGGGTTACATCTTGGAGGCACAGCTGAGATTAGCATCTTCTAGTGGCCAGAGGTGGGAATTACCCCATTATGTTCAGAACTGGTGACAAAATGGAAGCGTTGCCATGTGTAAGTTCAAAATCGCTCCCCATAAGCTGTTAGTATACTGAATGATGGGGTGGAGTGAGGCTGAGTGGTTAGGCCCCCTAAGAGGTCCTCCTGTTAATGGATGTCCCATTAGGGACTACTAATGCTGTTATTATAGAAGCTGTGGAGCACATTAAGTGTTTGGGGAAGGTTGGAGTGAAGGGGAGGGATTCGGACCTGTTTGACCAGACCATGGTGGTCCTACTGTCTTGCAGCTCTCCCATAGATCAGGAGAAAGTACCCCCTGTTATTCTGTCAGAAGGGGCCCAGAAGGGGTGGAGGGTCATCCATTTGCACAGTGATCCAGCTGACCCAGGAGGGTTCCCCAGCATAGAGGGGTTCAAGGACAAGCTACTTAAGTTGTTAGCTTCTGAGGGGTGAACCGCCTAAGAGTTAGTGAGGGTGCCAGACCTTTCTGAAGAACCCACGCCATTGCAGTCCCCGACAGCATCTCCTGTCTCCCCTAGTGTCTCTCCCGTGGTCACCCCCCCCATAATATTTCCATATGTGAACCTGGACTCTTACCATAGACTTAGACTCTTTTCGGGCACAGTCCCAGTGCCCGTAGGGGAGGATGACCTGGAAACATGGATGGACTATACTACCCCCCTGGTCCAGGAGTGGCAGTGCTCTGAGGGGGAGAAAAGAAAAAGACTCATGGAAAGTTTGAGGGGCCCTGCACTGGAAGCCATTCACTTCCTAGGAGCCACTAGCCTGAAGGCTACTGCGGCTGAATACCTCTCTGCATTGGAAGGGATTTTTCGAAGCTCTGAGTCGGGAATGATTTACTGTGGAAATTTAAATCTGCCAAGCAATGGAAGAATGAGAAGTTGTCCATGTTTGTTACTAGAATTGAGAGGGCTCTGCAGAGGGCCCACAGAAAAAGAGGGGTGTCTGCTAGTGAACTGACTCGGGTCAGGTTGGACCATATTCTCAAGTCAGCCAGGTACTCTAGTGTGATGATGCTAAAGCTTAAGTTGCAAGATAGGAAGGCTAACTCTCATGGGTATTGTCACCTCATGAAAGAGATTCGGGAAGCAGATAATGATGAAGAGGGATGGAAGCCCTATGCTGGGGTTGCCCGTACCTGCCAGACTCCTGAGAGAAGTGACGAGACTGAGGAGCAGCAGATGAGAGAACTAATTAAAGAATTGACAGAGCTGAGAGTCAGTCAACAAGCCACCGAGGTGGCCAGAGATACTAACCTCTACCAGGCACCTCCTGAGTTAAAGAGTGAGACCTCACCTAGCGGGGTGGGGGTGCATGTCATCTCCTCAGAAACCTGGACTGAGAGTAACCTACTAGAAGAAGTATGAGAATTGAGAGCCCTGGTGGGGGACCTAATATGAGCCACACAGACCACTAATCTTGGTGGAAGTACAGAGGATCAAGAACGCGAGTCACAAGACAAAGAAGTGCCCCAAGGTGCCTGTGGTGTACCCAAGCAGGGAGATGGCCCACAACCGCTCAGAGACTCTAGAGAACCCAATTTGTGCTACCACTGCAGGGAAGACTGGCACACCCAGTTCACTTGTCACTCACTGGAGAACCTGAGAAGGGTTACCATTAGGCTACTAGCCTTGATTCTACAGAACAATAACCAGCCACCAGGTGGAGCTGCTCGAAAAAGTTACTCATCACAGGCCGCTGCCAAGTTGACATCCAAGCCTGCATCATCTGAATGACCTGAGGTGGTGGGCCCTTCAATGGAAACTACAGTGATGGTGAACAGTGTGCCCACCCGGGCTGTGCTTGACAGTGGGTCTCAAGTGATCATAGTGTTCCAAGACTGGTATCGAAAGCATCTGCCAAATGTGCCCCTACAACCCTTGGAAGGCTTACATAAGTGGGGGTTGAGTGAGAAGTCTTATCCGTACTTGGAGTATATTCACATCTGGCTATCATTCCCTACCTCTGTGGCTGGAGTACATGAACAAGTCGAGACACTCGCCTTAGTGTGTCCCCCCACCGGACTGTATGATGGGGTTCCTCTACTAATTGGGACTAACGCCCATATGTTTGGGAGACTGGCGCAACTCTGCCATGAGAAACAAGGGCAGCGGACTGGGTGGGCCCTAAGAATTCTGGCTCTAATCAAGAGGGCCTATAATTTGCAATGGAAGCCAGAGGAAGTAGACCAGGATGAACCTGTGGGGACTGTGTGGAAGAAGGATCCTGACTCTCTAGAACTGGCCCCTAATGCCCAGTGTACCATTCATGGGGAAGTCCGCCTCTGGAAAGATGTAAAGAACAAAATATTAATGTTGTAAGCACCAGGTGATGGAAAGTTTTCAGAAGGACTATTGGTTAAGCCCAGCATCTTGCCTGTCCATGCCCACGCCTATGCACGACAAGTGATGATCCAGATTTGGAATGTGTCAGATCGGGAGGTCCTGGTGAACAGAGGGTGCACTCTAGCTGCAGTACACTGCACAGACACTGCAGTATTACCCAGTAACAAGTGCTCTAGAGAGAAGGAGAGAGTGACCCCGGATTTATTTGATTTTGGTGATTCCCCGTTGCCAGCTGAATGGAAGGCTAGAATTAACAAGAAACTCACCCAGAGAGACCAAGTGTTCTTGTTGAAAGAATGGGATGTGGGGTGTGGCCATTGGGATGCCTTCATGATGACCGTCCATTTTGAGAGAGAGCCCGACGCCTCGCCCCAGTGGATATAGATGATGTTAGGAGACACCTGCAGGAAATGCTCACTGCTGGCGTGATACAAGAGTCAAGGAGCCTATATGCCTTTCCCATTGTGGTTGCCATAAGAAGAATGGGTCTGTGAGGATGTGTGTTGATTATCAAACCCTGAACCAGTGGACCGTCCCAGATCAATACACCATACCCTGTATACAAGATGCCCTGGATTGCTTGAATGGGAGCAAATGGTTCTCGGTATTGGATCTTCGCAGTGGATAATACCAAATTCCGATGGCCCTGGAGGACCATGAGAAAACAGCCTTCATCTGTCCTTTGGGGTTCTACAAATTCCTGAGAATGCCACAGGGGATTTCGGGCACCCCGGCCACCTTTCAGCACCTGATGGAATGTGCGGTTGGAGATATGAACTTACTGGAATGCCTAGTGTACCTAGACGATGTCATTATGTTTAGGCGCACATTAGAGGAGCATGAGATCCAACTGTTTAAAGTCCTAGACCAACTGGAAGACTTCAGCCTCAAGATGTCCATTGACAAGTGCCAGTTTTTTCAAACCTCCGTGAAGTATGTGGTGCACATGGTATCTGCAGAACGGATAGAGACTGATCCCAGTAAGGTTGAGTCACTGACTACTTGGCCACAGCCCCATTATTTGAAAGAACTACAATGTTTTCTGGGGTTCTGTGGTTACTAGCACAGGTTCATAAAACATTATTCCAAGGTGATTCATCCGCTCCTGAATCTTACCCAGGGATACCCCCCCCACCAACCATAAATACAAAAAAGGGTCTGTCAAAGAATCAGAGAGAGTGTATTTCCACACAGGTGAACTTTTTGGGCCTCACTGGACACCCGAATGTGAAGCAACTTTCCACAAAATCATATACCAGCTCACCCATGCCCCCATATTTGCCTATGCTGACCACACCAAGCCCTATGTGCTGCATACAGACGCTAGTCTGTAGGGTCTAGGAGCTGTGCTGTATCAAGACTGTGAGGATGGTTTGAGACCAGTGGCTTTCGCCAGTAGGAGCTTCACTCCATCAGAGCGAAACTACCCTGTGCACATGCTGGAGTTCCTTGCCCTAAAATGGGTTATTGTTGACCAGTTTCATGAGTACCTCAATACAGCAAAGATATTGGTGAAGACTGATAATAACCCGTTCACCTATGTGCAAACTTCAACTAAGTTGGACGTCACTGGGCACCAGTGGCTTCTGCCTTATCAACCTATAATTATGCTGTCAAATACAGACTGGGACTGAACCATATTGATGCTGATGCCCTGTTGCAAAGGCCCACTGCCAAGAGTGATTGGGTCAGGCTGTCTGAACCTGACATCCTAGCATTGTGCCAAAAGTTTGACAGAGATGAAGAGATGTCTGCGGACACAGTGGACTGTTAAGTAGATTGTTTGGGCCTTCTTGATACCTGCATACCGACTGCCTGCTGACACTTCTCTGCTCTAGATATTAGTGCACTACCTCAACTTGACAATGACACATTCAGTGGGCTCAATCCCAAGATCCTATGATTCAACCAGCACTTGATGCCCTGAGTGCGGCAAAAGATGTGTCTAAGTTGCGTTCCCCTGACTTGCGAACTTGCCTATTGTTTAAAGAAGGCCCCAGGTTGAAGTTACTCAATCAGTTGTTATACAGAAAGACAGTGGATCGTAGTGGTCAAGTAGACAAACAACAGTTGGTCCTGCCCATGGCCTTTAGAGATTTGGTACTGAGGTCCCTCCACAATCACATGGGGTACCTTGGTATTGACAGGACTCTCGACCTGGCATGATCTCGGTTCTACTGGCCCAAAATGGGGGCTGAAGTTGAGCACCATGTAAAGACCTGTAGTCATTGCCTGCAAAGGAAAGCCCTGCCTCAGAGGGCTGCCCCCCTTGTCAATATTACTACCAGCACCCCCATGGAACTGGTCTACATAGACTTTTTGTGTTTAGAACCTGATCAGTGGAATTTTGGCAATGTGTTATTGCTTACAGATCATTTTACACGGCATGCACAAGCTTTTCCAATCAAAGATCAAAAGGCCTCTACCGTGGCCAAGATGCTAGTGGATCCACTCTGACAAAGACAGAGACTTTGAGAGTTGGCTAATCAAAGAAATGTTCTCTCTATGGGGGGTGCGGAAGTCAAGAACCACCCCTATCACCCACAGGGGGACCCTAAACCAGAACGTTTTAACCACACCCTCGCAGACATGCTGGGTGCCCTCCATCCAAAAGACAAGCCTAAGTGGAGCCAGCAGATTAGCACATTGGTACACGCATACAATTGCACAAAAAATTATGCTACTGGGTTCTCCCCCTACTGCCTCATGTTCAGGAGGGAGGCCCGCCTGCCAGTTGATGTCTACTTTGTGGTCTCTCCAGTCAGGGTCCAAGCCAAAAACTACCTGCAGTATGTGCAGAAACTGAAAGCTCATTTGAACCATGCATATCAACTGGCCCAGACAATGGCCACTAAAATAAACCTCGCCAACAAAGAGAGGCACAATAAGAAGGTAAAGGCTCAAGAGCTACGGCCAGCAGACCGTGTGTTGTTACGCAATTTGGGACTACATGGCAAGCACAAAATTGCTGATCGGTGGCACCATCTTCCTCATGTAGTAGTTGGAAAGTTGGATGATCTACCAGTGTACAAGGTATGCCCAGAGAATAGCAACAAAGCTGTCAAGACCATGCACCATAACCACTTGCTGCCTATCGGCCAAGTTATAATTGAGGCTGAACCACCAGAAATTGATTCCCCTGGGCTGATGACTTGTGCTGCTGCAAGGAGAAGACAAGAGTCCATTTGCTTCAGCTGTTAAAGATTCAGAGCCCTCTCCCCAGCAGGCCCTGAATGACAGTAATTTTCAATCCTCCTCTGATTAAAGTGACTATGGTAATGCCTATTATCCCTCCTATGAACTGAGTCAGTTGTTTCGTGGAAATCTTGTGCAGAATCATGGAGATGAAGCTGGGCCTTCTGGACTGCCTAACCCCCTAGCTTTGTCCTTGGAGCCAATGCTCCCTGAAAGTGAAGTGCAAAGTATCACATCTGAGGCTGTGGACTCCCTCTGTTTAGTGGAACTGTGTGACTTGCCCGAAGAATGGTCTGATGATCTGAGTCTCTGGTGACACCACAACTTGAACAACAATATGAGTGTGCTAACAGCCCTCCCCCCCCTTCAGTGCCACAAAGCCTAATTGTGTCAGAACCTTCTCTAAATGAGCCAAGTGCTGTGGAAACAGAGCCTACAGAGCAAGAAGCTGACAATGCTCCCAGTTTGGACATTCCCATCCATGCAGAGGCACCCCTCACAAATGACGAAAGCTCCAAAGTTAGTGCTGAAAGTACAGAGACTGTGGCTGTTCCCCCCAGAAGGACTGGCCAAACTGTTAAGCCAGTACTGCTCTTCAGTTATGATTCTCCTGGGAGGCCACTGGATTTGCCTCTCAATATGGTTCACAAAGGTGTTTCCATTTCTCAGAGCTCACTACCCAAACTGAGCTTAAGGGCCAATTCCAGGTTGATTGTTCTTCCTTCTCAGTACGGTGCCCCTGCCCCATCCAGCCCCAAGTTAGCTGATAGGGAAGGGCCCCCTTCTATATTGTTTAAGGTACAAGAAGTTATAATATGAATCACTATTGTAATGTTTAAAGTGTGTTAATCATAGTAGAATCAGTAACACATGTATGAAACATGCGTAAGTATTGTCATTATGGATATAGTATTCTGAAGTATAATAAAGTGATAAGTTTAAGTTGACTGATGCATCAGTTGTTATTTGCATAGCATGCTAATATTATAGATGTCTCGTACATATTGCATTTTCTATATTGTGATGGTATAGAGTTGATGTGGACGCCAAGTTTTCTTCAGGCAGGGAATGGTGTAACCCCTACAAATGGGAGTTCCCGAAAAGTCTTCCTTGAGCTTGTCTAAATACTCACTGCCAGGCTGGTGTCCTGCATTTTAACAGTTTAAACGTAAGTGCCAAAGAGTGCCTGTATACCCTCTGTGTATTGTCTCTTTAAGAGCTTCATTCTCGCAGTTATAATTAATCTGGGAGGGGGGGATGAGTGTTTCCATGCTTGAGTCCCACCCGGACTGCCAGATAATCGCTCCATTTCTGCCATCGCTATTAGCACAGAGGGAGCTCTGTTAAAAGATGTATTTGTTTGCTGGTTATCTATTACCATGGTAAAGATATTGTAATTTGTTTAACCTGCCTTCTTTGCAGCATGGACATTTCTGTTTATTTCTACCATCTTGGTCCTGGACTGCCAAAATGGGTCAATCAGTACCTTTGGGGACTCTACAATGGAATCTGTCCCTGGGGGTCTTGTGGGAGCAAAATTCTGTAGGAATTGTAGTTTGGGGCTTTTGGCGCCTAAATGAACCTGGAGGGGGAGCCCTTGTTGTGACTGACAGACAGATCAGCCAACCAAACCTTTTGGATCCTGGGGAAAGGCCCCGGCTGCTTGCAGTTTCAGTCAGTTCTGAGTTGGGAAGTGAAGGAGTAACAGCTCAAGATATTTGAGCAGCAATCCTGTGTGGGTTTGTGCAGGAAAACAGTGAACGGGCTGAGTTTTGGCCTGCCTGCTGTCTCTGAGAGGGAAACTGAAGTTTATTCGGACTGAATCCGAATAGTGAGAGTGAGATAAGCCACTGAACTGTGACCAGGCTTTAGCCTGCAGAAGACCAAAGATTTGCTGAATGCGATCGGCCTGTCAGGATTTCCAGCCACCTCTGAACTCCCAGTTTGTGTAGAGACTCTGTAATTGCGACCAGATAACAATCTGTCTGGTACAGCAGACTTTCTTACATGTAAATGTGCTGTGTGCTGTTAGTGGGTCATGATTTGGTTCCCCACTGTGTGCTGAACTGTGTTCTGCTTGCTGGAGGCTACATCCAGCTACAACGGACTAAATCCGTTTGCATCTCCATTTGGCCTGGGCCTTGCCACACTTGCCCAGCCAGACTACCCGCTACACAGAGAAAGCCATCGATGAGAGACCTTCCTGGGGATCAGCCCCCTGTTCAATGCTTTGAACAGGAATGACACCTCAGTGATTCGTGTGGGCCCTGCTTCTCCTGGCATTCCAGCTCAACAACCTGCAGTTTCGATTTTGTCCTGCCTGTGTCCTGTATTGGGTATCATGAGTAAACATCAGGGTAGCTCCCTGCAACAGCAGCTAAATCTAAAGTGTTGTTATCTGACTGCTTTGTTGTCTTTGCCTTCACAAACTGAGCCCTCCGGCTCTGGATTACAAATAGTGTGTGTTGTGCTTGTTGCTTTCTTCCATCACAGGGCCCCAACCAGCTGACGCCGGCCTACCCTGGGCAACATTCTTGGCTAGCCCACCTGTTTCCTACCTGTGTACCCAGAGTGTGTGACTGTGTAGGGACTCTGAACTGCATGCATAGCAGTCTGATTGATTTAGCCTTTGAGCCAATCAACCTGATTACGCCCCTCCCTTGTTCAAGTCCCCTGAATAAATTAAATCTAACTCTTTTTGCATTTAACCTGACTGTGGTTCCATGTTGTGCCACGAGTACTGTACTGTTGCTATTTGCTGTGCATAACCTTGTTTTACAGGGGGTTCCCAGGGTCGAGCTCGAGGAACCAGTCCTGGTGGTAAGTGCAAACAGTGTGGGTAACTGTATGGTGAATAAGCGTCATTGTGAAAGTGATTACTGTATATTGTTCAGGCCACTAGAAGAGAAAGAGGGGAGTTACAGTGTCCTGGAGGGCTGTGCCCAAGTTAGCTTGACCACTAACAACCCTGACCTCCAGGTGGAGGTACCCGTTTCAGTACCCAGGCCCCTTAACCTGCTCCTAGCCAAACAGGCAGGGGTAGTAGCCCTTGGGATAGTGCCACCTAGGGGTTACATTTGACTGCTTGGTATTCAGTCCTATATGTGAAGACCTACTGCAGGAACCCTTTCGAAGTAAGATATAACAGTTATATAAGAACTTACTGTAACAGTACATCTTCAAGAGAGGTTCCTGCAGTAGATCTCGATTTCCCTCCCACCTTTCCCCAGCTCCTGTTTTTTCTTGTTTTCCTTTGCCAGGGCTTTGTTTCAGCATCTCAGGGCTTCAGGAGTTTCAGCCCCTTCCTCCTGTTTCCTCTTCCGAGGTCTCCAGTGGGAGAACTGGAGGACAGGCTTGGGGACAGCCCCTATATACAGTCACGTCGACGTCCAGTCATGTGACACCAGGGGCGGTTCCCCACTATAGATTTCTAGCTAAAAGTTTGCTGTGCTTTCCTAGTGCCAGGGGGCACAGGCCTATATGTGAAGACCTACTGCAGGAACCTCTCTCGAAGATCTACTGTTATGTTAAGTTCTTACGTAACTTATTTACCTGGCTTATCCCTGGGACCACTGTTGAGGAGTGGAACCTCATGAGGTGTTCTCCAGTCCTGCGGTACACACCTCTCCTCCAGGGAAGTCTTAAACAGGTTCATCAGCAGTGCTGCTAGCACCCCCACCAACTCCCTCAGGACCCTCAGGTGTAAATCATCTGGTCTGGTGCTTTGTCCACCCGCAGTTCACTTAGTCCCCTTAAGACCCTGTCTACCCCAATCTCCCTGTCATAATCAACACTACCCTGGGCTCCCCCCATTCCTCCCCTGTGGTATCGGCCCTTCCGCTTCCTTAGTGAAAACAGACCAAAAGTATTCATTTAAAGCCTATGCTTGATTTTCCCCATTTTCTGCCCATCCTCTGTTCCTCTTTATCCTGACAATCCTGTCCCTTCTGCTTCTTTTCTCCCTAATGTATCAGAAGAAATCCTTCTCCCCTTCCTTAATCCCCTGCACCAGTCTTAGTTCATTCTCTGCCTTGGCTGCTGGGACCTCTCTCCCTGCCTCCCAAGAGTTCTCTGCATAATAGAAACATAGAAATTGTCGGCAGATAAGGACTGCCAGGCCCATCCAGTCTGCCCATAAGCCTATCCTTTTTTACGACCTTTGACCTTACTTGGTCAATGGCTTTCTTCTTTCCTTCCCTCCCAAGGCTTCCTTTATGCCTGTCCCATGATTGTTTGAACATTCCCACTGTGTTTGCTCCAACCACCTCCTGTGGTAGACTGTACCATGTGTCCACCACCCTTTCTGTGAAGAAAAACTTCCTCATATTCCCCCGTACCCTGCCCCCTTCCAATCTCATATCATGGTCCCTCTTTCTTGTACTTCTATATTGAAAGATGCCACTCCTCTGCACCTTGTTTATGCCCTTAAGGTACTTGAAGGTCTCAATCACGTCTCCCCGCTCCCTCCTTTCCTCCAGTGAGTACATACTGAGGTTCTTAAATCTCTCCTCATATGATTTCTGGTGCAAGCCATGTACTATCTTTGTCACCCTTCTCTGGACTGCCACCACCCTGTCTATGTCCTTTTGAAGATGCAGCCTCCAGAATTGTACACAGTATTCCAGGTGAGGTCTCACCAGTGTTTTATATAGTGGCATCACCACCTCCTTCCTTCTGCTAGTGAAACCTCTGCCTATGCACCCGAGATTGCCATTGGCCTTTGCTGCAGCCTTGCACACTGCTTAGACACCTTTAGATTTTTAGACAATGATAATCCCTAGATCCCTTTCTTCTTTGGTGATCGTTAGCAACTCCCCCCCCCCCCAACATCCTGTTGCTCTCCTCGGAGTTCCTGCATCCCAGGTGCATTATTTTGCACTTGTTAGAATTGATCCTCTGTTGCCACACCTCGGACCAGTTTTCCAGTTTTCTTAGGTCCCGCCTTATTTTCTCCACCCCTTCCAGAGTATCTACCCTCTTGCAGATCTTGGTGTCATCTGTGAACAGACAGAGCTTTCCCTCTAGCCCTTCTGCTATGTCACTGATGTAGACATTAAACAGCACTAGCTGAGGAACTGACCCCTGAAGTACCCCACTTGTTACCCCCCTCTACCCGAATTGGATCCCATTTACCACCACCCACTGCTTCCTGTCTGTTAGCCAGTTTCTTACCCAGTTTACCACTTTGTGACCAATGCCCAGACTACCCATCTTGCTTACAAGCCATTTATGTGGGACGGTGTCGAAAGTCTTGTTGAAATCGAGGTAGGCCACGTCCACTGTGCCCCCGATTCACCTCCTTTGTAACCCAGTCAAAAAAAGCTATCAGATTCATTTGACATGACCTCCCTGCTATGAATTCATGCTGTCTAGTGCACCATTAGATTGCCAAGTGCCCCACTATTCTTTCTTTAAGCAGTGCTTCCATGATTTTACCCACTACTGACGTGAGGCTGACTGGCCTATAGTTTCTTGCCTCCTCCCTGCTACCATTTTTGTGAAGAGGAACTACATGTGTCCTCCTCCAGTCTGCAGGAGCCACCCCTGTGTTGAGTGACTCTGTGAACAGGGTTGCCAGTGGTGCCACTAGTTCCCTCCACAGCTCCTTTAATATTCTTGGGTGTATGCCATCTTGCCTCATTGCTTTGTCCACCTTCAGTTTTGTGAGTTTCTTCAGGACTCTGTCCACTGTAAATGGACTGGTGTCTTCACCTTTGCACTCCTAACAGCTATCCCTGCCTCCCTTAGACACTTGAGGTACACCTCCCTGTCTTCGGGGGTTGCAATGAATCAGGTAGACTTGGTCCTCTAGGCGGGCACAATGTCTGACTCTATTAGCAACCATACCCCAACTTACATCATACTGGCCACCAAATCTAACTGCCCTTCGGACAAACTCCTGTCTTTCAGAAACTTTAACTGCCAAGATCATGAATCTGTCCTCAGAGATGTTAGGGCAATAGATTGGTCTGCCCTCTACCTACACAACAATACTACATCTGAGGTTACTTTCTATATCATTGCCTTTCAACAACTACAGGACATACATTTCCCTCTCACAACCAGAAAGGTAAGAGGGGGCTGTACCTGCTGGCTATCCAGGGAACTGCTGGCACTAATGAAAGACAGGGATAGTAAATGGAAAGCATACAAGGTGTCCCCCTTCCTCCAACTCTGGAATGCCTATAGACAACTGCGCAGTATCTGTAGACACACTGCAAAATCACTCAAGTGCAAATATTACCTTAACCAATAAAGTAACAACTTTGGCAATCCTCGTAGTTTCTGGGCCTCCATTGGGTCACTTCTAAACCCCAAGACCAACAGACAAACAACTCAACTAACATCCCCCTCTGGCCCCATCTCTGATCCTGTTGAGATTGCGGACACTTTTAACACAAAATTTACCAACCTATCCTGCAAACTCCCCACCCCAGCCTCCCACAGGCCTGAACAACCAACCAAACCTCTCCCCCTCCTCCACTAACACCACCCTGCCCCCCCTTTCCACTTCAGAGCTACTGGTCAGTGTCACCACCAAACTCCTGAAGTCTCTCCCAGCCAAAGGAAACCCTGGCAGTGATGGACTATACCCTGCATTTCTAAAACTTATCTCCCCAGCCATTGTTAAACCCCTCATTTTCATATTCAACTGCGCCCTTTCTATATCCACTGTGCCTGACTCCTGGAAACATGCACATGTGGTACCAGTTTTCAAAACTAGTAATCCCCTCTCCCCTTAAAACTGCAGATCCATCTACCTCTTCCCTCACTTAAGTAAACTGCTGGAAAAAAATGTACACTTCCAGCTATCTAAACACCTAGAAAAGTATAACCTCCTATGTACCCTCCAGCACAGTTTCTGTAAGAACCACAGTACCTCCTCCACTTTGACCCTTTTCTCCGACCATGTTCTAAGAAACATGGACATGAGCATGGCCACAGGTGCTGTATTTGCGGATTTGTCAAAGGTTTTTGACCTTGTTGACCACCAGCTTTTCCACTCCATCCTACTTCATTTTGGCTGCTCCCCGGGAACTGCTGCTTGGTTCTGTAGCTATCTCTCTAACAGGTCTCAGTCTGTCATAATAGGCAAAGATTCCTCTACTGCCCTACCCGTACACACTGGAGTCCCCCAGAGTTCCATACTCGGCCCTCTACCTTTTTCCATGTTTATTAATGCACTCCCCATGGAAAGCCTCAATTGTAAGGTACTCCTCTATGCGGACTACCTAGTCCTCTACCATAGCGATAAATCACTTGAATCCATCTCCTCCACCCTCACACGAAACTATGGCTCTGCCCCATCAAAGGTTCCTCTTCATCAAACTCCTGGTCAAAGAAAAGAAGACAAAATCTATGCTCTTTGGCGCCAAACAATTCCTTCCTAAGGTCTCCAAAACCAACTCCTCCCTCCTTATACTCACCCCAGCAGCCCCCCCTTCCTCAAAAATGTCCCCTCTTTCAAATACCTAGGTGTTACCCACAATCCCTCCCTTACTTTCACTGAGCATATTAACAATATTGTGCAGAGACTCCACCAGAAGTTAGGCGCTGCCTAGCAACTCAAACAACTTCTGTCTGCTGAAGCAAGCCTTGCTATCGCACAAGGCAACCTACTGCCCCTTCTTGAGTACTGCTCCCCTGTCTACTCCCTCATGTCCTCTACACTACACTCATGACAAAACGCAACATATAATTCCCTCTGTCAGTTTGTCCTTCAAGCTCCCTACTCCACCCATCACTTTGCACTCTACAAGCCCCTAGGGTGGCTCCCACGACAAAGTTGCTTTGAGTATGCAATGGGCTGTCTAGTGGACAATTCACTCAGAAGCAACCACCTGTCCCCCAAGTCCTCCCTTCTAAAAGGCAGGGTGGCTTCAAGGAAGCTTAGGGTATCCTCTGTCTCTCCACTGGAAGTACCACGCACCTCCACTGCCATGGGTTGTAAAGCGTTCTCCGTCTCTGCCACCTCCCTATGGAACAGACTCCCATCGTACATCCGTTCATCCCCTTCCTACCTGTCCTTCAAAAAAAAAACCTAAAAGACTGGCTCCTGACAGTAGCCACTTGTGTCACTGCTCTCCACAACAACACTAGGGCCTAGTAACCACCCATGCTGTATGATGCACTGTTCGCTACTTGCCCCAACCTCCCTGCCCCTGCCTTTCTCACCTCTTCGTTTTCTTATATCCTAAGCTCCCAAGTATCTTATTGCACTTTTGCACATTTGCTCTCTGGTCCTGTCTTAATCTCCAAGCAGTCCATAAAGCGTGATTGTCTGACTCTGCACAGTCTATTTTTTTGCTTGATACCTGATGGTAACTTGAAAATGCCTCATGTAATCACATGTAGCTACTGCCTGTTATTTGTATTATGGCTATTATTGTAATCACATGTAGCTACCATTTTTATACTTGTACTATTGCTATTGTTGTTTGTATAACCAGCTATTATTGTACATTTTCTGTTTCTTTACCTCATGTTGAGGTGTATCTATCCCGTGTTGCTGTATGTACTGCTTTTGACTCATGTTATTGCCATCTTGTGGCCCAGGTCATGACTGAAAATGATCCTTTGGATCAGATCACTTACCCGGTTACCAAGGACATAAATAAATACATACATACCTAAATAAATCTCCTTATATTTCCTGAAACCCACCCTTTTGGCCCTTACCCTCTCTGCCACATCTATAGAGAACCATAGTGTTTTTTTCCGTCTCTTGCCTTTGGTTATCACCCTCATGCATTGGTTTGTTACCTCCTCTATGACTCCTTTTATGTGTTCCCACTGGGTCTCAACCCCCCTTCCCCCTCCTTGCCAGTGCATCTTTGATGCACCTCCCCTTCTTATCAAGGTCTTCCCTCCTGAAATCCAAAACCCTTGCTGTTGTGTGACTGGACTATGGGCCCTGTCCCCAAGGTAAACCACACTATGTGGTGGTCGCTGGACCTCAGTTGACCTTCTACCCTGACTTCTGTGATTTTGTCACTGTTTGCCAGTAGTAGATCCATAATTGTCCTGTCTCTGGTGGGATCAAGCACTAGCTGCCTGAGGCCTGCCTTCTGTAGGGAATCCAAGATGTATCTGCTCCTGTTTGAGGCAGCAGCTGGGATGGTCCAATCCACATATGGTAGATTTTTATTTTTTTTTGTCGCCGCTCATCTTGTAAATCTCTGCCTGCTCTCCAGCCACCACCATGCCTCAATGCCCAACACCTGATCTGCCCTGGCTCCCCCCTCAAGGCGGGGCAGCAGAGACAATTCCCCCCTCCCAATGGAAACACATCCAGGTTACCGGCTGCATCATCACAACTCGAAGGGCTCCCTGGGCTTACCCCCCCGGGGTTGGGCAGCGGGGGTGGCCGTTCAGTGGGATACTGTCCCAGTAGTGGTCGGGCATTTCAGGGCTGGCGGTGCAGGAGGTGGGTATCATGGAGAGATGGCAGCAGTTTTTTGGAATGTTTCTTCCAGGGGGCAGGACATGCAGTGATGGCCAGCATCCACCCCCCCCTTAGATGATGATGCCAGTCGCAATGGTACCCCCAACCTCTGCCAGGGGTCCATAAAGCATTGGACAATCTGCCCCCCCCACCAGAGGAGAGCGGTCCCCAGGATGCTCAATATTCCTCCTCCCAGCTGGCCATCTGACTTCCGAGTCCGTCACCAAACTCAAAATGTCGGCACCACAAGCAAATGCCTTGCCCCTGCGCCGGCCGGCCGGCCGGCCTCACATCTGGTAAACTGAAATCACCCAGCAGCAGTACTTCCCCTTTAGCAGCCATCTCATGTATTTCTTCCACTAGCTCTCTATCCACCTCCTCCCCCTGTGCTGGAGGCCTGTAGATCACCCCTGTACAGACTGCTGTGCCCTTGCCAGGCTCAAGGGTGACCCACAGTGCCTCAGGCTCCCCTGCCTACCTTGTACCTTCGTTGCCTTTATCCCCTTCCTGACATACATGGCCACCTCCCCCCCATATTTTTTTTACTCCCTCTCCCTCCTGAATAGAGCATACCCTGGTAGAATTATGTCCCAGTCATGATTAGCAGTATACCAAGTCTGTGTTATTGCTGCTATGTCCAGGTCTGCCATATTAGCAACATCTCCAGGTCTGGGAATTTAATTTCCCAGGCAGTGTGCATTTGTCATCATGTCTTTCCATGTTTTGTTGCCTTCCTTTCCCTCTATTTGTGTCTTTGCTCTCCTGCTTTTTTCCCTCAGCCCTGATCTTCCTTTTTCCCTGCCTTCCTTCCTTCTTTTGTATTCCCCTTTATGCCTGTTGCAGGTGTTACTGTATACATCTTGCCTTCCTTTTCCCCAATTCTTGCTTCTCTAAATACTGGGGGTGGGCTGCTATTGCCTCCCTTCTCCTGTTGGCCTCCCTTCCTCGGCTAGTTTAAATGCTCCGCAAGTAAGCTCTTAAACTGTTCATTTAGGACTGTTTTTCCCCTTCCTGGACAGATGCAGTTCATCACCAGTGCACAGGGCTACATCACTCCAGGTGGGTCCCTAGTCCCCAATGAAGCCCTGTCCCTTCTTTTTTTTTTCAATTCAAAGTTTATTACAGGTTTTTACCATACAAAGAACAGATCCATACAAAGTAAAACAGTACACAGGTCAATCTAGACATAATACAATAGATCTGTCCCCCCTTCCCCACTCCCATCCCCACCCCTCCCCCCAAGCTTCTCCCCAATCCCTCTCCTCCAGCACAGTACAGTAAGGCTTAAACATCCAGAATGAAATAGCGGCATCAAGACATATCACTTATAAGGAATACAAAGTATGTAAGGGGTCCCATATTCTCTGGTAACTTTGCAGCCTATTATTAAGGATTACTATTGCCTTTTCAGTTCTCAGGTTAGCCAACAACTCATTAAGCCATTCAGTATAAGAGATATTTTCGCTGTCTTTCCAATGCTTCAATACCAATTTTTTAACAGACATAGAAATCAGAGCTATATGATATTTGCGATTAAGTACAGAAATTTGGGAATAGTAACCAAGTAAACATATTTCTTCTGTTAATAGCTCAGACAGCCCTAGAAGAGGGTCTGTATTACTTTGAATGCATATCCACAAAGGAGCAAAATTAGCCTGGATAATGATTACTCTATGGCAGTCCAGGAAGACTGACGCAAGCTCTGGCCTATCCTTAAACAATTGAGATCAAAGCAGATCAAAGCACAGATTCTGTACCCAGCTAGACTGAGAGTGGAAACGGACAGGGGGGTCCGCATCTTCCAAGACTTACTAGCTGCATCAGACTATCTGAAAGATCTGGGCATCAAAGTGCCCTCCCTTACCAAAGAACGTCTTGAAAAAGAACTTTTGTGCTTAGCGTGGTTAGTTGCACTTAAGGGTGACACACAGAAGGACGTCAGGCAGAAACCTCAACCAAACACTCTCAGGATGGACTTGGGAAAACTTCTGAAGACATATGGAACTAAAACATAGATACAAGGCCTCCTGGAATGAGATGAAGAATAGGATCCATCTACAATTGATGCAAGTACCACTGACGACCGACGCACAGACACCTGATTAGCTTAACGGTTTCCCTTTTCAAAATATCAGTGCTAGGCTTCCCCGGTCAGCTGGCAAAGTTGTCTGCTCCCATAAATCAAAGACTTGAATGTACTTATCCATCATGATGCTGGCAGACAAAGGGGCCGGATACACAGGTAACATTGGGTCTATGTGATAATGGTGAGCCTAGCAATGATCACTGTTATATTATGTCAGAAGTGCTGAAAAGATTTTCAGCCTCTGACAACCCCCGATCACAGGACAATGGTGCCAGGAGAGTTTTTTAAATACTATCTGTGGGGGGAGCTCACAGACCCCCACCCCACCCTCGAGGGAGCTTAAGCCCCCACTATGTTAAGGATTCTCAACTCCAGGGGCTGCACATCAGGGGTGAAAGCATTAAAAATAGGTTCGGGCCGGGCGCATAAAATCGCACCAGCGCCTGGACCCGAACCCGGTACCTCACCCACCCCAACCACTAGCCAACCCCCAATGCCAGGACGCAGCTCGGCCATCCACTGCAGCACCACCCCCTACAGCCCCTCTGCACCCTCCCAGCCCACACTCGCTGTGCTCACCCCCTCACACACGTGTACACATACCCACACCCTGTCGCCCAGTTCACCCGGTTGCCCTACCCTCCCATCGCCGTGAGGGTTTGCGCCGGGAAGGAGTTGCTATTACGGACAGTGCCCTTCCTCAAGCGCCCACCTCATGGGTTACTGTAACATTGCCTGAAATATGGTAGTTACTCTTTTTCTGTTGAAATTGAAGCATACTTTTATTTGATAATGCTGCTGCAAGACAGTCGTCTTGAATCTTGTAGTCATAATTCTCCCGACTAGGGCTTCAATTTTACTTTCAGTTTACTGTTTCCCTATCAATAGTAATTACAGGCATCCCATATTAGAACCACATAAAGGGGTGAACTGTGGTTATTATGGGGAGTTAAGGGAACCGACACATGCCAGATCCCACATCTGGATACTCTGATGGTGGGGAGGGGGGCCTCTGTTTCTCTCAGACTAGGGAGAGGGCTGCCCTCTGCTCCTGCCAGTGCTAGGTGTTCATGAGCCCACTTATTTGTGACTTTGGGCTGGAGGGTGGGGTGGACAGCTTGAACAGGCTGTGAGTCTGCCCGACTCGTGCGATGGGTTGGGGGAGTTCACCTGTCGCGCGCTCACCCCTTCTTCGAACTTTTACTTTTCAGATAACTGGCACCTCTCGCTTCTCTTTGTCTGGGATCCAACCCAGAAAAAATTTATAGTCGTTGGAGCAGGCACCAGACAAATACTTGTTAAATGTGGTTGGGGGAGGTGGAGAGGTGAACACGGAAGGGATCTAGACACCTAGAAGAGACCACCTATTCGCCATTTGTTGACATGGCAATAAGCCAAGCTGATCATGGGAGTTATCCTGCCAGATCCCTTAACCCAGTCTCCCGACATCTTTAAAGGGAGCTCGGTGCCATATTAGAGGCAACCCCCAAACCGTGATCATCACACCGGTTAGACCAGGAAGTCGGGGTGGGACTTGGTATGACCTGCTTGGGGGATGGTTCCACCGAGGTCCTACTCTATACTTACTTTAACCAGATGTATGATAGTAACCATCTGAGTTAAGGTTGCCAGTTTAGGCAAAAGTTGTGTTTCACACTGTTTTTTCTCTAAAATGTTTTTAATGTTCTTGGCTGTAGTTGAAATTTTCCAGAACCTAATCTGGATATATTTGTTGTTTATGGGTACTTTTATATACTCATAGCAGGAAAAGAATACTTGAATTTGGGAAATTGGAAGGTTGACATGAACCAGCAGCTATTTTTCTGTAACCCTAACAATGGCCCACACTAGTGCATCGGTCTTATCATATAACACCAATGCAATTAATAATCCTGCTAAGAGGAAACAAATGGTGCAGTATCTCAGAAATTAGAAATGTACTATTAATTTTCTTCAGGAGCCTCACCTCTCTCCCAGGGAGATAACAAAACTCCAATCTAAAGCCTTTCCAGCACTGTATCACGCCTCATTGGAGAAGGGTAAAAAGAGGGGAGTGGCCATCCTCTTTTCGGCAGACCTCCCTTTTGAGGAGGATACAGTGCTGGCTGACCCAGGTGCCAGATACATTCTAGTTATAGGTAAGATACAAAATATTGCTGTCACACTGGTAAATGTGTACACACCTCCAGGCTCACACACAGATTTTTACTCTGAAGTACTACACACTATTGTAAAGAAGGCTAGGGGCCTAGTCATAATGGGAGGGGATTGAAATCTGACAAGTAACAGAACCCTGGTCACAATGTCAGGGATTCCCAATCCCAAAAAACAGACAGACAAACTTTTTTTGAAATTGCTGTCTGAATCGGGCTTAGTAGACATATGGCAGGAAAATACCTACTCGCTAAGGACATCACATATTACTCCCCCTGATTCAGGATCTATTCTAGGTTAGACATGTTGTTTACTTACTCAAAGCACCTTTCCTCATTCAGATCCATGTAGGTGGGAACAACTGTACACTCAGACCACCAGCCAATATTTCTAGAGGTGTGTCTTGGGCTTCCTAGGAAAAGTACCCATTGCAGACTTAATGTCTCCCTACTTAGGGATAATGAAATGGTGTCTGAGATTCAGAAAGTAATTAAAAGAGCAATAGAAACTAATGCTACCCACAATATTTCCCTGCAAATCTTGTGGGACACTACCAAGACAATGATATGGGGCAAACTGATCTCTATATCAACTTATAAGAAAAAAGAACGAAAGCACCAGATGGACGCTCTTTCAGACCAACTAAAGACGCTAGAGTCACAACAAAAACAAAAATGGACTAAACAGAACTCGCACAATATCAAAATTGTTAAAACTAAAATTCAGGACTTACTTCAAGTAGAAACAGAAAAGGCACTATGGTATCTCAAGCAATCATATTACGAAGGAGGTACAAGAGCAATTAAATTTCTCACGTATCACTTAAGGCAGCAGTCAGCCAAATCAAATATTACAAAAATTAAACATCCTAGAACTGGACAGGTATCCTATAGGGGGAGCAGATTGCCAAGGCCTTTGTAGCCTATTATAGATAATTATACCAATCCCAATTGGAGTCCACACCAGAAGAGAAACAATGCTTCTTGCAGGCATTAAACCTACCGACCCTATCAGAGGAACAGGGGGATGCCCTGATGACTGCTATCTCACGCACAGAAATTATACAAGTTATCAAAAACATCAAACCTGGGAAGTACCCCAGCCCTGTCGGGTTTAGTGGCAAACTCTATAAGACCCTCTCCGGTGATATAACACCACTCCTGTGTGACATATACAACGAAGCATGGAAAGGGGGGTGAAGCAGTCCCCCTCCACCCGTGCAATTACACCACCATTACAGTCCTCCCTAAGGTGGGAAAAATCCCACAGAGTGCAGGTCCTACAGGCCCATTTCCCTCTTAAATGTGGACTACAAATTGTACATGACATAATAGCTGAATCACTTAGAACACTTGTCCCACATATAGTCCACTTAGACCAGACGGGCTCTGTGGCCGGCAGACAGGCTCCGAACAATGTCAGGTGCATGATCAACATCATAAATACTATCAACCATAGTCACACCCCTGCCTGTCTAGTGAGCCTAGATGCAAAGAAAGCCTTTGACAAGGTTTCCTGGAACTTTCTCTTTTCAGTCCTAGACCATATGGGCTTCCCAAAATGCTTTATTGAAGGTCTTAAGGCAATGTATGCAGATCCGCAAGCATATGTGCTGGTAAATGGAGACATATCGGATTGATTCGAAGTGAGTCAGGGCACGCATCAGGGCTGCCCTCTCTCCCCCATTTTATTCTCTCTATATATTGAGCCTCCGGCCACAGCAATACAAGATAATCCTCACATAAGGGTGGTGATGGTGGTGGGAGATGCCAACCATAGGCTATTGCTCTATGTGGATGATGTCCTTTTATATCTTACCCACCCAGACCCTTCCATCCTCAAGGTGTGGGAGATTCTCGAGGAATTTGGACATCACGCATGGTATACCCTGAACAAAACTAAAACTGAAGTACTCAGGTTTCATTACACTCCCTCACCAGCAATCATGCAGATTTTGCCCATGAATTCAAACATGTCAAAAATTAAATATCTAGGCATCCAGATCCCCAAATGTTTCAGCAAATTATTGAATGTCAATTATGGACCTCTTCTCTCCAAACTTAAACAGGACAAGAGTGAGGTAGTACTGGTTGGAGACTTCAATATTCCAGATGTGGACTGGAGCATCCCAGCAGCAGCATCAACTAGGAGCAGATTTATCCTGGACTCCCTTCAGGGTGCCTTCCTCAAGCAACTGGTCATGGAACCAACTCGACAGAAGGCAATACTGGACCTTGTGCTCACAAACAGGGACAGTGTGATGGGGTAACAGTGGGGGAGCACCTGGGAAACAGTGACCACCAGTCATTGTGGTTTGAAATCACAGAAAGAGCAGAACCAAACCACACAAAAACACGTATCCTGGATTTTAGGGGGGCAGACTTTGGGAAAATAGGGAGATACTTGAAAGAGGCATTAAGGGGAATGGGACAGGAATCGGGGTTGAGGAACAGTGGGCAGTATTTAAAATGGGAATTACAAGAACAACAGAATTATTCATTAAGCAGGTTAGCAAGAGGAAAAGGAAGAGGAGACCATTATGGTTTTCCAAAGAGGTAGCAAAGGTGAGAATGGTGCAGAAATGGACACAAGTCCCTTTACACGAGAAAGGGTCCTGAAGGAACTGGAAGTAATAAGAGTTGATAAAGCAGTGGGGCCAGATGGGGTGCCCCCCAAGGTCCTTAAAGAACTAAGAGAGGTGGTGGCTGAACCTCTGGCTATCCTGTTTAGCCGATCACTGGAAACAGGGGAGGTACCCAAAGATCGAGGACAGCAGATGTAGTCCCCTTATACAAAAGTGGGAACAAAGAGGAAGCAGGGAACTACAGACCAGTCAGCCTCACCTCGGTAGTGGGGAAGATCATGGAAGCACTACTGAAGGAGAGATTGGTGGAACATCTGGTTGTCAATGGACTACAGGACCCAAGGCAGCATGGTTTCACCAGGGGAGGTCATGTCAGACCAACCTCATTGAATTTTTTGACTGGGTGACTAGGGAGGTGGATCAGGGGAGGGCAGTCGACATGGCCTATCTGGACTTCAGCAAGGCCTTTGACACTGTGCCACATAGAAGACTATTACACAAACTGGGGAATATGGGTGTGGGCAGGACAGTAGTGTGGTGGGTAGGTAACTGGCTGGGTGGCAGGACACAGAGGGTGGTGGTAAATGGCTGTCACTCCACAGAGGGAAGAGTGACCAGTGGGGTACCACAGGGATCAGTGCTGGGACCGGTCCTATTCAACATCTTCATCAGTGACATTGCGCAGGACCGAGAAAGCAGAATTTCACTGTTCGCTGATGACACAAAGCTCTGTAACAGAGTAGACACACCAGAGGGTGTAGACAGAATGAGAAGGGACCTGCAGAAATTTGAAGAATGG
Source organism: Neoceratodus forsteri (assembly GCA_016271365.2). Taxonomy (NCBI): domain Eukaryota; kingdom Metazoa; phylum Chordata; order Ceratodontiformes; family Ceratodontidae; genus Neoceratodus; species Neoceratodus forsteri. The sequence goes on along the minus strand of CM028130.1, from coordinate 955,913,164 downwards.
TCAGGGGTTTGGCAGTTGAAATTCAATGCAAAGAAGTGCAAGATAATGCATATGGGGCACAAAAACCATGGCACAATACATCAGTTGGGGGGTGAGGATATAGCATGCACCAAGCAGGAAAGGGATCTTGGGGTTATCATCTCTGATGACCTCAAGGTAGGGAAACAGTGTGACAAGGCAGCAGGTAAAGCAAATAGGATGCTGGGATGTATAGGCAGGGGCATCACCAGCAGGAAAAGGAGGTCATAATTCCACTATACAAGACACTAGTGAGGCCCCACCTGAAGTACAGTGTACAGTTCTGGAGACCATACCTATGTAAGGACATAGACAGGGTAGAGAAGGTTCAGAGGAGGGCAACAAAGATGGTACATGGATTGCATCACAAGTCCTATGAAGACAGGTTGAAGGAACTGAACATGTACTCCCTAGAGGAGAGGAGGAGAGGGGATATGATAGAGACATACAAGTATCTTACAGGGAGGAACAGGGTGCAGGAATACACTATTTTTAAGCGAAAAGATGTTCCAGGACTAGAGGGCATGGGATGAAGTTGGAGGGAGGATGATTCAGAGGAAACGTGAGGAAGAATTTCTTCACAGAACGGGTGGTGGACAAGTGGAACACCCTGCCAGAGGAAGTGGTGGGGGCTGAAACAATCACGGGCTTTAAGAATGCATGGGATAGACATAAAAGAATTCTGGAGGTCAGGGGTTAGGGACAACAGACTTCTAGGAAAACATAAACTGAACTTACAAGCTCAAATGGGCAGACTAGGTGGGCCATATGCCCTTATCTGCCAACACTGTCTATGTATCTATGTAGGACATAAGTAGATGGTCACTTTTAAACTTCCCGATGAATCCTCGCACACAGTCTGTCACTATAATTCTCCTACCCAGATTCCTATACCTTTTTCAGTGTCTATCCCTACAAATACTTCAGGCTCGATTTTGGACATGGCAAGGAGTCATCTCAAATTATGTCTGGTCACTGGGGCGACCCAGGACAAGGACACTAGTTATGCAACCTGACAAATCAAAAAGGGGTAGGACATTACCCAACCTAGAAGACTACTATCTATCAGCACAGTTGCGGTTTGCCCTTCTTTGGTCCGTAGAGGGATACAACGCACATTGGGAAATGGTGGAGGTGGAAGCAGTGGGGTGGGGGGGGCACCCCTGTTAGCTAGAGTAGTAGACATTTCACATCAACTCAGCATAGAGGAGATTCCCTGATGTCCATCCATAACATCCAAAGGGCTGTCTATAGGACCTGAACAAAATACAAACTTACTACGGAGATCTGGCCCTTCCAATGGTTTGCTTGGAGTAATAGTTTTTTTGCCTTCTAGGCTATACCACACATTCTGACACTGGTGGAGACAGGACCTCTATACCCAGGGACAGCTTATGTCTGGGGAGATAGTACAGGAATTTAGTGAAATCAAGGACACCTACCACTTACAAAACACAGATCATTACTGATATTTTTATTTATTTATTTATTTATTTTATTTCGTTTTTGTTGACCAGGTAAGTGCACTAGACAAATCCTGCCTATTTTCAGGCACGACCCGGGGGAGGGGGATACAGATGAATGCCATCTGACCTTGAACCAGATTAAGCTGTTGGTGGTATTTTTAGTGAAAATTACTTACAACTCAGAACACGTGTTGCTGGAATCCAACACAACGCCCACCCGTTCCCTTCTGCCCAAGCCCTAGTAGAGACCATCCAAGCTATTCTGAGTCACAAAATCCTTAGGAGTCACATTTCCACAATCAACAAAGCTCTCAGATCTCAATACTCAAACTGCACTCTGCCTATTAGACAAAAATGGGAGGAGGAGGCTGCATTTCAACTTACAGAAGCAGAATGGAATCAAATATTTGCATTAGCCAGTAAGACAACCTGCTCCCTGCTTTGGCAGGAATATGAATGGAAGGTTAGGATCAGATACTTCTATACCCCAGTTATTCAGAGTAAATAGAACCCATCGCATTCATCGCCATGTTGGAGGCAGTGCACAGAGAGCACCACCCACCACTCACATATTTTTTGGTTGTGTCCAGTTCTACACCCTTACTGGTTCCAGGACAAAAAGGCCATAAGTGATCTGTTCTCCATCAACACCTCACTAGATCTTCCTCACATGATATTGGGTCTCCTACCACCAGAGAGAAGAGGGTCAGATGGCCTCTACCTCTGGAATATTCTGTTAACTGCAGCCCATAAAGCCATTACCCGAAAAAGGCTAGCTGTGGACCCACTGGAATTCCAGCACTGGCTAAACATCACACAGGAAATTATAGTCCTATCAGATTACCTAAAGGTGGCAAGCAATGTGAGAGGGCAGCGAGGAGGGCTGGGGGGATACTGGGATGTATAGAGAGAGGCATCACCAGTAGAAAACAGGAAGTTATTATCCCTCTGTATAGACAGCTGGTGAGACCCCATCTGGAGTACTGCATGCAGTTCTGGAGACCCAATCTCCGCAAAGACATAGACAGGATGGAAGCTGTCCAGAGGAGGGCAACTAAAATGGTGCAGGGTCTGCACTGGAAGACATATGAAGAGAGACTTAGGAGCTTAATATGTATAGCCTCGAGGAAAGGAGGAGAGGGGGACATGATAGAAACTTTCAAGTACCTCAAGGAATCAACAAAGTCCAAGAAGGTAGCATCTTTCAAAAAAAGAGTGTGCAAGAACAAAGGGCACAATTTGAAGATGGGGGGCAACTCAGAGGTAATTTAAGGAAGTATTTTTCACAGAGAGGGTTGTGGATGCATGGAACGGCCTTCCAGAGGAGGTTGTGGAGTCCAAAACAGTGGTGGAATTCAAGCATGCATGGGACAGTCATAAGGCAATTATAGGGGGTGGGGGTAGGAAGAAGTAGGCTGCTGGTTAACTAGGATCTGCAGCTTATCTATTAGGTAGGGAAATGGGCAGACTGGGTGGGCCAAGCGGTCCTTATCTGCCGTCAAATTCTATGTTTCTATGGACATGGAAGAGCTGACGTACAAAGTTATGCTGAGATCCCATGTTTTTGTAAGGAGGTGGACCCGGTGGATTATGTGGAGAGACACTCTTCCCAGAACCCCCACCTCGTGTTATACACATCTGATCCTTTTGCTCCATTATAAGTTAAGCTTTTTATAAGTGCCGGAGTTGTGGCAAAGGGACCTGAGAATGATATGGGGGTTGGCCCAGGAGGAGGGCATGGAGGCTTAAAACTGTATAGGAGTACTTATATGTCTGTAACTAAGTCATATAAATTTGATATCCAAACAGTATGATGCACTTACACCTATGTGAGAGTAACAAATGAACTGTTATGAGATTGTGAAATAAGAATGTGAATCATTTTAAAACTTGTACCCGAATATTTTAATAAACTTGAATTTAAAAAAGAAAAAAAAAGTACCTCTCCAGGTTGTCTTTCAGGACTCTTGTGCCCCCTTATTCAGATACAGCCTTTCCGGTGCATATAGGTCATTGTGGTCTTATGTCCTACCCACCAGTCTGTACCCATTTGCCTCACACCAACTTCCCAGCCATGTATTGAATTTCGCAATCTTCAGTTTTCTTACAGTACTGGTTGTCAGGACAGGTAGTATCTCTGAGAACGCTACTGTTTTTTCCACCCCACTACAGATTCTTCCCAGCTCTCTGAACCTTTCCTGCACCACCTTCACCTCACACCCTGCCAGATCATTGGTGCCAGAATTAACCACTATGTGATGCTTCCCCTGTTCCTGCCCCACACATTTTGGTATGATTGTTCCCACCCTCCCTGCGGTCATACCAGACATGCACTCCACCCTCCTGTTGTTCCTCCTTGTATGCTTGCTGCCCCCTCATATCCCCTTCATTATTGAGTCCCCAAGAATTACAACTGTCCCCTCCTTCCTGACCCCCTCTTTTATGGTTCCTCCAGTTTCCCTTCTCTTACATATTCCCCTCTGCTATAGGTACCCCCAGAGCATTTTCTCTTCCCTGTAACCCAGCCTCCCCTTTCCCCAAGCTTACCCCTTGCTTTGTTTCCCCCCATGGGTCTGGCCTTTTCTCCCCCTTTGTACTTCCCACCTAGAGATTCCCTCACATTGCCCGTGCCTTCCTCCTCCCTATCTCCCCTTCCCATGCTTATCTTGATCGCCATCCCTCTTGTCTCTCCTATCTCCTTGGCCCTGTTACCTTTCCCTACCTCAGGCCCACCCCCACTCCCCTGTCCCCATTACTGGGTTCTGCCTCCACCTCCCCCTACTTCTTGCTCTCCCCACCATCCCCCTGCTCATCCAAACCCTGCAATACCGTGAACCTGTTAGAGGTCTTATTTCCCCTGCCCTCAGTGCCTTGTGCTACCCTTCCCTGCTCAAATGCCTCCCTCCCTGCCCTGTCCCTTTGCCTTCCCCATGTCCATTCCTCACCACCTTCCACTTCCCTCCTTCTCCCCCAGTCCCCATGGTGATAGTGTTCCCTGAATCTGTTGAGTCATCCTAGTTTCCTGCCCTGGCCCCCTCTCTGTGCTGGCCATCTGGGATTTTCCCTCATTCCCCCTTCCCTGCCCGCCTACCTAACTACCTCCCTTCTTTGTTCCTAGTTCCCATCTCAACCTCCATGTTTCCTCCCTAAGCTGCCCAAGCCGCCTACAGACTAGATAACCCACAACCCTCCACTTTGTTCCCAGGAAGCTGGCTACTCCACACCCGTTACATAAATACCTTTTAAACTGTCAGGATTCCTGCAGTTAAAGAGTTAATCCTACCATGACCACAATGAGTTGCCAAAGTTAACTCCTGGAGATACATCACTGATCTGTTCAGGCACCACAACTGTCACCTTGTACCAGAACCAGAACCAGAACCAGATGCCCATGCCAGGGTTCATATGATATGATAATGAGTACTCGGTTTCCACATATATAACGAAACAGATCCAGGGCGTGTTTGCAAAACTCAGGTGGTTTATTGTAATTATAACTGGCTTAGGCTTTTTCCCATAGAGAAACCACAGCATAATTTGCCGTTATAAAGGAGCATTTATAATGGCAAACACGTGCACGGTTTCCCTCGCTATGCGCATGCCCAACCTACAGCTCTTCTGGGTTTTCACCGTTCGCCACCAGATTGCCTCCTCGGTTGAAACCGCATCGCCGCTACTATCTCTAGGTGGTAAGTAACTACTTAAAATAAAACTTCCTGACAAAAATCACACAGTAAAGGGGACAAAAAAACAAGAAAAACTAAACTGCTGCAAAGCGACCGCATACTCGGCTACACGTCATCCAGACCGCAGCCGCACCAGACCATTTATTTTATATAATTGGCTGTGGTGAGAAAGCAAAACCCAGCAATTATATAAAATAAAATATGGGGTTGTGTGTAAACTCAAATTTTACACACACCCTCAGGGTTGGATGCCTGGATAAACCTCCTGAGCTTCGCTCTCAGGATTTATATGGCATCCAACCCCTCAGGTGTGTGTAAAATCTTGTTACACACACCACCCCATACTTTATTCTGCATATTATTATTTCTATAAGTGGGGTACTTACATACCTACTGAAGTACTATATTTTCTTTTGATAAGTTTATAGTGTGCTTTGAGGCTCAGTGCTTCTGTGGTTAAAATGTGCTGCCCGATGTAATGCATTGGTACCAGGCTGCAAGCTACTGCACATCATTTGCATGATCAACTTTATAGTGTGTGAAAACTGCTATGCTGAAGGACTTGTATAATATTTCTCAGAAATATATTTATATGATGTTCAGCTAGTTGACTTGAGCCTGACTTTTGCTTGTATTATTCATTTATTTATTTATTTGAAAAGTTTCACTAGGAAAGACATACTGAGCTATTACTCATTACTAAAGTTTAAAATACTTTTGGGCCTTGTTAGGCTGTAAAGGTCCCTTATCCACTGGCTTTGTCAGAATTTGTCCAGATTCATTCATTCACAAAACTGGACTGTCTTGTACGGTATGGGCTGCATGCCCATTGGCTCTTACTCTGCATCAATGGGCGTGCAGCCCTACCGGGCAGTCAGTCGCGGGTGGCGGGGCGGCAGGCGGGTGGGATGCTGCGACCCGCTGGCTGCCGAGGGTGAGCAGGGTGGTGGGGCTTCATGGGTGGGTGGGGGGACACTAGCCACCAGGGCTATGTTCGGGGGTTGTTCAACATATACATCCCGATCAGGATGTGCCACTGGACCACCAGGGATGAATGCGGAGGAGGGGTTCTTAAACAACTACTGCCCATGATCGGGCTTTCGGTCCACTGGACCACCAGGGATGAATCGCGGGGGTTCTTAAACAACTACTGCCCGATCAGGCTTTTCGGTCCACTGGACCACCAGGGATATGTTCGGGGGTGGGAGCCACATTGCTGCCCGCGATCGGGCTGGTGGGGGGGGGATTAAACTATGCCCGCGATCGGGCCAGTGGGGGGTGGTGTTGGGGATTGTACACTGTTTTGCCCATGATCGGGCTGCAGGGGGCGTCGGTCCCTGACGGCTGCTGCCTGGCAGGGTGCCAGGCGCAAGTCCTCGGGGATCAGCGCACCTGCATGCTAATGGCATGCAAATGGGGCCATAATCAGATGCAAATGGCCCTCCCTGCGCCTTGCATGAATTATGGCCCCATTTGCATGTCACCTTTTGAATATATGGGATTTGGCGATGGCGCATCGGTATTTGCACCACCATAAGTTGAATGCTCCACTCTGACAACTTGGCGGTTGGCAGTTCCACCGCGCCATGCACAGTGGCTGTGGCCAGGGGTGATATTCAAAGGAGTTGCTCAAGGGCCCAACTCCTTTGAATATCGCTCTGGACACACCCCTGCACAACTATTTTGTGCAGCGCAAGGGCTTGCGCCACAAAATAGCGCAGTTTGAATATCCAGCCCTACATGTTTAATTTGTCAGTCTAATCATAATAATCCTGCAGACTCCTTGTCTGAAGTGGTCTATGATAGATGACAATACATCACTGTCTACAACTGCTGTTATTTCCAAACAAAAACATTGTTATTTTTCAGATGCATTTTGTCAATGAACATGCTCAGAATGTATTATATCAATGTTGTTATGCTCCTACATTAGCTCTCACATGTAAGATGCCATTTGATATTTTTATGCTAATACACTGTAGTCTCTCAATTATAATTTCATTAATGAACAAAAGAATATGACATCAAGGTCTAGATATTCCAAAATGTACAAAAGTGGGGCAGAAAGGTTTGCACTTTGCCTGTGCCACACCGAGAGGTTGCTGTAGCCAGTTGGCTAGTGGACCGGTGCTATCCAACTGAGTATCGGCCCCTATCAGTGCAGCGCTACCTGCTCTGCCCTGGCAGGCTGTATCAAGCACATAGGGAATTGTGTCCCCTGAGTAGATAGCACTGGAAGACATGGTGCAATATTTAGCCACAAAAAGCAAATGAGCCCATCAGGCATGCAAGGCGCTGAGGGGTCAGCTGCATGCCTATTTTGGGCTCATTTGCATTGAACGTGGTGACCCACTTGCCCATGTCCTGATGTCATCCCTGGTGGCTAATGGCATCCCCCACCTACCAAACATCTGTCCATGTAATCAGTGTTTACTAGGTTGTACAGGGGCATCCCAACCCCAGAACACCTGTCCCATATAATGGAAAGTTTGCCATGCTGTCTAGTGGCCCTCTGAAACACCCATCCCAGGATATCCAAACATTGCCCTGGTGTCTCAGAGCACCCTCCACATCCCCTGAACACCCATCCCAGTACACCCAAATGGTTCTTTGGTGTCTAGTGATACTCCTACCCTCTAATCACCTGGCCCAGGAGTAACATCATTTTCCTGGTGTCTAGGGGCACTTCCCACCCTCTCATCATCCATCCCATATACAATGCCCTATCTCTGCTAGCTAGTGACGCCACCTCCCCCAAATCCCCCATCCTGTGATACACATAATAACCCTGTTGTCCAGTGGTACCCTCGCCTCTCCCCTTTCCAATGCTAGTTGCAAAATGAACTGATGAACATCAGTGGGTGGATCAGCTGCCCCCACCTGTCCCACCCCTCACCCAAAACCCCACCCAAGCAAACCCCTCCCCCTTACCAGTGATGCTGGGGACATGCTGTGAGCCCAATATAATGACCAGAACAGTCCTACTGTCACCTCCTCAGACAGCCACTGTATGGACTGATGAGGAGATAGCTTACGAATATGCAATTGATGATATAACTTTGTCCATATTATAGCCTTTATATCACACAACACTAAAGCCAATGGCCATTTGATAATTGCAATTAAACACTCAAAGGTGTGGTATATATTGCGATGTACTGGGGCATCACCGTAACCTTCCTGTTCACTGAACATGTAGTTATATAGCTCTTTTCACCAACTCAAAAGCACTGAGCATGATGACAAACTAACAGTTGTGTATGCAATTAAGGTTTGCATGTCACATTAATAAAAATTGTGTGGTATGCTGCAACCCATCATTCTCATGTTCTGTTTTTCTTCATATTATACTATATGGATAAAGGTATGAGTCAGTTGGTGTTCCTTGAGGAGTCATTGACTTAAGCCAACCATTTTCAGACAGTGTAAGTGGTAAGTTATATTCATAAATATACACAAATTTAATGTTGGTGCCTAACTAATGCCTACACAGATGACAGTAGTTAGGACTACTGTTACTCACTCCAGTCTCCACAATTACTTTTCTTTGTGTACGTGGTTTGAAGGCAAGGCAAAATGCCTTTTTTTCCTTTGCACTCATTGTGGGGACAATTTGTGTCTCAGCCTCAGTACAGCAGTAAAAAATCTCCCTTCATCCAACTTAGACTGACTGCTGTCACATTCTCTGCACCATTTCATCTGCACAACATTGATTCATCAGTATTTTTATTCAAAATTCTGTTTGTCTGGTCATGGTGTGGTTTTTGCCATGTGTTACTACTAAATGTCTTCAGCATCGGCAGGTACTTGCAAGGGAAGTTATTTCATTCACTGCTAAAGGATTTTACTGTGAAGTATCCTGAATTCAGCATGTTACAAGACCCGAGTCAGTACGGGTTCACCTGATGGGGAGGAGGTCATGTCAGACACATCTGATGTATTTCAAGGCACATGATAAATTAATTCGAAGTGAAAGTCTGCCTGTTGGCATATGACACCAAGTTATGATATAGGTGGACACTCTAGCAGGAGTGGAAATAATGTGTGGAGACTTCAGAAAAGTCAAAAAGTGGTCAAGGGTATGGCAGTTGTGTTTCAGTACCAGAAAGTACAAAATCATGCACTCAGGGCGGAGAAGCCCATAGTACAAGTACTAAATGTGAGAAGAGCTATTGATGGTCACCAAACAGGGACACAACCCTGGGAGTAATCATATCTGCTGACCTCAAGGTTGTGAGGCACTGTGACAAGGCAGTTGGTATGGTCAGAGTGATGTTGGTGTGCATAGTTAGAAGTATCACAAATGGAAGGAGGGAGGTGGTGTGTGATTCAAGAATGTGTGGGATTGACACACGGTAATCTTAGCAGAATGTGAGGTGGGGAGGAGTTGGAGAAGGTAGCATGTTGCTTAGACATGTTTGATTAGTGAACATACCTGTCAAACATGGTGATAGCTATACTTCCCCTAACCCAGTCAACCCTGGTTCTGTATCTAACTCTACCAATCATAGAGGTGTCAAGCATCCAATGGAGTGTTTTACACTTTGCTTGAGGGGTGGCCTGTATTTCTGATGCACATGGCACAAATTGACATCCCTGCCATGGGTAGCTACTGTGTAGAAAATGAAAAGTGTAGATCAGGCATCGTGCAGGCCTGCTTAGCTGGATCCTGATTCTGAACTGGATCTCCACAGAGGTGGCGGGGTGATGGCTCTCCATCCAGTGGACCTTAACAGGAGGGATGGGGATAAGTGTTTTACCACTCTATGGCAATATAAGTCCAAGGGAATTGGTTGACAGTTGACTGTGGCGGGACAGGACTGATACAGCCTCCCCAAGCCGCAATGCACTAAATGTAGAGTCTTCAAAAATAATGGAATAGACACTCTGTCCCTATTGACCTTGGTGTGGTTTAACTAAATGGTGTACTGGCACAACAGGAATAATTTATACGTAGTGTGCAATCATTTTTTAATTGGGTCAAGTAGTACCCTGCTTACTGTAGTGCTTTTATATTAATAGACCATGTTCATCCATCCATCATAATGTTCTGTTTTAGGAGAGGCAAAATAACTGGCAGCCAATATATCAAGACTTTTAAGCCAGTTTATTGATTTCAAGGAGTGTACAGAAGCACAAGAAACTGCAGAGAAGAAGACGTGATTAAAGCTAATTATACCATGCACCTCTCAGATGAACCAATCAGAGCAGCAGGCTGGCACCTTACCACCGTTGTAAAATCTAGCATTACCAACAGAAAAGGTGCCAGCCAGCCGAATCTTAAAAAAAAAAAAATTCAACGGCGAAATCGCGGAACTGCGACCACTTTCTTTTTTCCCGGTTAAGCGGTGACTGTAAAAACAGCAGCTCCATGCATCAGTGAAACAAAAGGAAACAAAAACTGCTGTACTACTGACTGGCTTATTTAAGCATTATACCAAGTACTGCTTTTTTTAAAATAATAAAAAAAAAGGCAGTCCTTGGTATAATCACAATAAGCCACTCGGGGGATGTGGGTTCTCGGGAGATTTACCACAGCTGGGCGGATTTAACCACTCAGTGGCACCTCGTGGGCAAACCACTCCAGCCGTGGTAAATCCCCCGATAACCTACACCCCCTCGTGGCTTATTGCTTAAGTATTGCAGGTGATTGATAATGGTTAGCTATTTTTGTGTTACAAAACTATATTTCTTTTCAACTGTTACCAAACCACTTGTTGAATATCTCATGCCACAACAAATACACAAATCAGGTGTTTGAATGCACTGCATGACCAAAGCACTGGTCTTTACTTTATATTACTATTTCTACTCAGTCCACTGCATATTTGATATATATTAAATGGCCATCGTATTTTTGCCATGTGGATGAGGCTGAGAGAGGAATGTGCTCCAAAAGAAAAATAATCGAATTACAGGTTGTGTGGTGCTATTTTTTCTTGCAATATGTGCCACTGGAGCTTTACTCTGAGAAACTGAATATCTTACAGTGTGGCCATTTGATCACTTCAGGCATTTGCATGATAGCTACAGACACAGTGTATAGGCCATGTGCATGCATATTGTGGGATGAAAGGCCACATGTTGTCACTTGATGGCCACTCCACCTTTCATATAAAGGCTCTCGGATTAGCACTCCATGGTTAGTATATACGCTGTCTATGCCTAATATTGTACAGTACTATCTACTATCACTGAAGGGGACGCTATACTGCAGTTTGTACAACAACAATAATCCACTTTCTGTATTAGAAACACTGTAAATTTCATGTTTTATTTATATATCCAGTATGCAGTGTCCCTGACAATCCATGTTAACCCAGTAACAATATATTTTTTGTTATAACTTAATACCATAACATTCTTACTGGGTGATAGGGAACTGTGTGACCCTAAGCAAGTCACTTGACTTCCTTGTGCTCCCAAGTCGCACCTGGAAACAAGCTCCAGCTTAGTGTGCTTTTCCTAGTTAAATAATGCCCCCTCCCCCCTTTCCCCTAGATCTGGGTAGATCAGTGGACATGGCCTACGCTGACTTCATCAGGTCCTTCAGCACTGTGCCACATAGTAGACTGATACAGAAATGTGATAGCCAATTGGTTGTAATCAGTGTTGCAAACTGCATTAAAAATAGTTAATGGATAGGTAGCAGTGGGTAGAAGAACATGGCACTCACTCTATTGAAACAAGAACCCAGGGGAAGAATACACAATGGGTGGAGAGGTAGTAACAACAACAAAACAGGAAAGGGACCTGGGGTAATCATATCAGATGACCTTAAGGTTAGCAAGCAATGTGAGAAGGCAGTAGGGAGGGCCGGGGGTATACTGGGATGTATAGGGAAAGGCATCAGCAGCAGAAAACAGGAAGTTGTTATCCCTCTGTACAGACAGTTGGTGAGACCCCATCTGGAATGCTGTGTCCAGTTCTGGAGACCCCATCTCCGCAAGGACATAGACAGGATAGAGGCAGTCCGGAGGAGGGCAACTAAAATGTTGCAGGGTCTTCAAGAGAAGCTGTATGAGGAGAGACTAAAGGAGCTTAATATGTATACCCTTGAGGAAAGAAGGGAGAGGGGGGACATGATAGAAACTTTCAAGTACCTCAAGGGAATCAACAAAGTCCAAGAGGGTAGCATCTTTCAGAAAAAGAGACTTGCAAGAACAAGGGGACACAATTTAAAGATAGAAGGAGGGCAGATCAGGGGCAATGTGAGGAAGTATTATTTCACAGAGAGGGTAGTGGATGCATGGAACAGCCTTCCTGAGGAAGTTGTGGGGTCTAAAACTGTGGGAGAATTCAAGAATGCATTGGACAGACATAAGGCAATTCTTGTGGGGGGCAGGAAGATATAGGCTGTTGGTTAACTAGGATCTGCGGCCTATCCTGTAGGTAGGGAAATGAGCAGACTAGATGGGCCTAGCGGTCCTTATCTGCCGACAAAGTCTATGTTTCTATGTTTCTATTGTTGGAAGAGTGACCAGCAGAGTGCCGTAGGGCTCAGTATTGCAAATGTTCCTTTTTAATGTCTTCATAACTGACATTGCAGAAGAACTTGAATGGAAGTTATGCCTTTTTGCAGAGGACGACAAGATCTGTAATAGAGTGAACACTCAGCAGTGTGTGGAAAAAGGAGTAAGTGCATTAGAAAACTTGAAGAGCTATCAAGGGTAAGGCAGCTGCGTTCAATGCCAAAAAGTGTACAATCATGCACCTGGGGCATAGAAAACTCAGGAGATGAGTATAGAATTGTGAGATGGATGTAGTGCTGGTCACTCAGAAGGAAAGTGCTCTGGTAGTTGTCATGTCTAATGACCTCAAAGTTGAAAGGCATTGTGACAAGGCAGTGGGCAGGGACAGTATGATGATGTTGTGCCTATGGAGAAGTATTAGGAGCTGAACATATTAAGAGCTGTGCTTGTTATTCCTAGTATCAAACTGTTAGCCTTCTCCCTGCTCTATGTTTATTGCTTACTTTGTACCCTGGTGAAGATGAATTGCCATGTAATGTCTGTTTTATATCTGATTTCTGTGATGTGGAACCTTTGTAAAGGAGTCTCTGACTCAAAGGTACTTTTCCAAAACCTCAATAAATAAATAAAAATAAATGGAAGGAAGGGAGGTGATAATACCACTGTATTGTTCATTGGTGAGACCACACCAGCAATATTGTTTTATTCTTGAGGCCATATCTCAGCAAACAGATAAAAAGGGTACAGGCAGGCCACAGGAGGTAAACTAAAATAGTGTTTTGATTGCATGACAAACCATACAACAAAAGACTGAAGGATCTCAACATGTACACCCTTGGAGAGCAAATGGAAAGGGGAGAGATGTTACAGACCTATAAGTACCTCATGTGGGTTAGTGAGGGCATCAGGAAATATTATTTCACTGAAGCACTGGTGCACCCCTAGAACAGCCTGCCCAAATGTAGAAAGTCTGACGAACAGTTACGGGTTTCAAGCATTGATGGGGTAGGTATAGAGGAATAGTGATAAATAAGATGGAGGGTGGAGGGTTGCCTTAATGAAGTTCGGTTGAGTGTAGTCGTAATCTGCTGGTAACATCTGTGCCGAATGGGTGGGCCAGGCGGCCCCTTTATGCTGACACTTTCTGTTGTCTTCACAGATCTGTGTGTGTGTGTGTGTGTGTGTGTGTGTGTGTATCTGTTTGTATGACTGATTACAGGGAGAGCAGAAGAGGGAGACAGAGATAAATGTTGATTTATTTTTGTTTTTTCACTGCTGATAATGAAATTCTACTTGGTATGGTACTCAACCAATGTTTTCAAACTGTAACGTACTGAAATAATCTAGATATGTTTATAATGTTGCACAGCCTAGCTGAGCTGGAGTACAGAGGATAAATGTTTACTATATTTATACAGTTCCATGGTTTAAAATCGACCATTTAATAAATATATATATATATTATGGTAGCACGGTAGTGCTACCATAGTTAGGGTTGAGGAGCCATTTCTATGTTAAACCCCAAAACTTTGCACCTTAATAACTTTGCAACCGTTTGACGGATTTGCCTGAAATTAGGAATACACAATCAAGAACCATAGGCCTTGGGATCTGTTAAGTTTTGTACCAGTCAGATATACGGCTGCGGAGTTATTAAGCGTGATCTGCGTACGTGTTTACGCTTTTCTGGAATTCTACGGTCGCGCCTACAGGTCGTACGGTTTGCGCGACCGGCCCAAAATCTTCAGGAAACGTGCGGCTGGGGTCCCCAATGTGCCTTTCAAAGATTTCGTGAAAACATATTAAACAATTCAAAAGTTATTCAAAAAACAATTTCCCATTATAAGTCAATGGGAAAAGTTAACAAAAAGTTTGACAGTGTCGCAAATGCACTTTTTACTGTCGCAAATGGCCCTGTTACTGTCGCAAATCCCCCATCTTGTTTTCAGTTAGTGATCAGAAAAATGCTTGGCATTTAAAATTGAGACCCTCTAGCAACCTAATTCTTTTTGTATTCACCTAGTCGGGCACAGGGATGCTAGCCATGTCTTTATTTTGGGGTAAAAACACCCCAGAAATATGCTTTTCAGATTTCTGGAAAAGTACTTTCACAAAGTAGTACAGCATTCATGAAAGTGTCGCAAATTTTTTATGAAGCTTTTAAATTGCGACACTACTTATGCGACACCACTAAAATAACAGTAATTCTTTGGCACTCCGCTGCAAAAGAACGGTTGGGAGTTTTGGGCTGAAATTTGGAGGAAATGCAGATGACATCTCACAGATGTGCCTTTCAGTGTTGTATTGAAAAAATATTACACATCGGCAGAGTTACGGCACTCCAAAGTTGACAGTTTTTCCCATAGGATAACATTACGGTGCCCGACGCATTACAGGAATCCTTTGGCACCCTGCTGCAAAATAACGGTTTAGTCTTTTTTCCTGAAATTTGGAGGAAAGACAGCCAACAGCCCACAGATGTGCCTTTCAGTGGTTTGGTGAAAAAAATATTACAGGGAGGCAAAGTTATGGCACTCCGAACTTCTCTTTTTTTCCCATAGGATAACATTACGGCGTTCGCTGCGCCTTTCAGGGCCCGTATCTCGGAAACGGTGCGAGATACAGACTTTTCGTCAGAAAAATGCTTACTAAATACAAAATTAGCCAGGACAGTTGTAAATCATACGACTTTTAAATTTTTTTTATACATCATACGGTTCCTGAGATATAACCTATTTAGTATTCCAAGTTCTCATTTTCTGCTCCAATACTCATTATTATGCATACATTATTTGTACTCACTGTCTTTCTCTGTGCAGGTTTTGGGGAAAACCAGCCTGTGCGCTTACATTACTGTTACTGTTGCCCTTTCTGCTTGTGGTTCCGTACCCGGTTCACTTACCGTTGACGTCTGCGCCACCATGTGCGTTATCCTTTGCGTTTTCATTTGCGCTTACGTTTCTGTTATTTTTTGCCATTTGTGTCTACAGTACTGTTTCTCTTTCTGTTTTACTTTGCGTCACCATGCCCATTGACATTTCCATTTGAAGGCACCATGTTACTATGTGACAACACATCATGTGGTAGACCATTCCCATCTACGCCACCGTGTGTGTTACCCTTTCTGTTCTCATTCGCGCTTGTGTTACCATGTGCACCATTGTTAGTGCTTCTTTTTACATTGCTGTTCCTGTTACTATGCCACAAGACATCATGTGGTGGGAGCGCTTGCTCCCACTGCTGCATTACATTCACTATTTCTCGTTATCATTCTCAAAAAGAAGTGAAATTAGAGGCAAAAAAATCCATTTAATGCACTAGTTAGGGTTGTTCCACAGCGACAAAAGTGAGGAAATTGATTGTTAGGGTTGAAAACCCCTTGGACCCCCACCCACCCCTCAACCGGCATTGGGGTGTGCATTGGGATCGTTGGTCCTAACTCTCACCCCATTCTCCTATACTTCTGCTGCTTTACACATGTCATGGGGTGAGAGTTAGGGCCAACAATCCCAATGCGCACCCCAATGCCGGTTGTGGAGAGGTGGGGGGTCCAAGAGGGGTTTTCAACCCTAACACCAAATTTCCTCACTTTTGTCACTGTGGAACAACCCTAACTAATGCATTAAATGGAGTTTTTTGCCTCTAATGTGTATATATATATATATATATCTAGAGATAGATATATTTATAGCCCTATATTCTTTGCAAAAAAACTCTTATTAATGCAACATTTAGGGTTCAGGCTACAGCGAGAAAAGTAGGAAAATGTGGCTTTAAGGTTTCCAACCTTAAATCCACACCCCACCCGTAAAACAAATCAGGGGTGCAGTCTTCCTTCGGGTTGTCAACCCTAAAGCTCATCCCATGTTTGTAGAGTGTATAGAATGGGGTGAACTTTAGGGTTGACAACCCCAAGGAACCCAAAGCAACCCCAAGGAAGACTACACCCCTGATTAGTTTTAGGGGTGGGGAGGGGTTTTAGGGTTGGAAACCTGAAAGCCACATTTCCCTACTTTTGTTGCTGTTGCTTGAACCTTAAATGTTGCATTAACTGCGTTTTTCACAAAGAATTTCCTTACTTTTTGAGATAGCATAACTGTTTCATATTTGCTGTGGGAGCACAGGGTCCTTTGGGCCCTGCACTCCCATCCTTCCATACTTTTTCAGATAGTGTAACTGTATCCTTATTTGCCTGTGGGAGCTCAGGGTGCTCCAGGCCCTGCACTCCTAACCCTCCATAGATGTGTATACATACAGTATATTGATGTGGAAGTGCAGGGCTCTCTGGGCCCTGCACTTTCATGTGTAAGAAAACAGCAACCAAGTTGTCAGCATAGCCTTGTTATTACCACACCTCGTGAACCTGTCAGTAAAAGTTTTAAAATCCCTGCCGAAATGTCATTCTGCACCACCGCAACATAATTCTGCCTCAGAGGCGCGATAAGACATTTTGGGAAAGAACTGAAAAATGACAGCAGTAGCATTCATTAGGTAGTATACAGAAATGATAATGTTGAAAGTTTGGGGAAACAACATTTAAAATTACAAAAGTTACAAGGAAGCGTAGGTATATGTCAACAGATGTGCATAACTTTGTCATTTTAACATATTTTGATCCCATATTTTCAACATACCCTTCTTATGACCCCACCTCATGAACAAGAGAGGTGAAAATTTTCAAATCATGCCCCAAAGGTGATTTTGCCAAGCTACTGCAAAACTGACTTTTGAGCTTGATTTGCATAATTCCACCAACATCGTTCATGAGGTGAGGTCTCCAAAAGGCCATGTTGAAAATTTGGTGTCAAAATTTGCAAAAATGGGAAAGTTATGTACCAAATTTGAACCCCCATTGGAATGGACCAATAACCCCATGCACAGACTATAACCCGAGTCACACTGGGACACTCACCCTTGCCACTCTCAATGTCTGTAGCCTTCTACCCAAACTCAATCCCTTGCAAATATTCTCTAACCAATACAACCCTGACATTATAGCAGTCGTCAAAGCCTGGCTTTCACCCAAAATCCCTGATATGGCAATTACACTGCCAGGCTACAACATTTTCAGACTTGATAGGAGGACTAAAAGAGGGGGTGGCTGTGAAGTATGCCTTAAAGAGTCCCTCCTAGGCCACCTTATAAGTACTCCTATCTTGGATTTATCCTCACAGATCCTACCCATCAGAATCCTGCTTGGGGCCCACAACAAAACACTGACAGTTGTTGCTGTATACATTCCTCCTAAAGAGCAACTTAAAGGCCTCAACTCGGCCTTGGATCTCATCCATTCTCTATCTCCAGACTCTGAGTCAATATTAATGGGTGACTTTAACATCAATCAGCTGGCACCAGATACAGTCTCAAGGATGCCGTCGCTGCTACCAACCTAGCTCAGCTGGTCAACTCCCCCACCAGGCATAACTACAAAACTGGCACAAGTACCCTCCTAGACTGGATTCTGGCTAGCCACCCATCCCGTATCTCAAATGTTTCTGTCCTTCCTGACTCATTAAGTGGCCATTCCCCTGTCATCTGAGAATCGTCAAACAAATTCAGCATTCCACCCCCTAAATTAATCAGCGCAAAGTCCTTCCTCATGGCAGCTGAAGCACCTCAAATCATAACTCAGACAATATGACTGGTATATCTTCTGTGCATCTGATGCTAATTCGGCCCTGGACTTTCCCATCAACTCCTTCAGTGCTACCTGTGACACCTATGCCCCTGTCAAAAAGCATAAAATCAAAGGCCTCTGTAATCCATGGCTCTCCGCAGAGCTCTTGGCAGAATTAAAAGCTCAGGACCATCTCTGGCATCGAGCTTGGACTACAGGTAACCAAGCCAACATAAACAACTACAAATGAGCTCAAAACGTATGCACAAAATCCATCTATATGACGAAAAGTGTATATTACAAAGATGCACTTACAAACACCTGGGGAAAGGGGAATTCCTTCTGGAGCACTCTTAAGGAAGTCACTGGGAAGGTGGCTCAAACTTCACCTGCTATGTTGGTCGTTGATGGGGTCATAACTCTCAACCCAACCACTATCGTAAATACTTTCAATACCGCGTTCTCAGACCTCAGCAGTGTTCTCCCTCCGGACTTCTTCAATGATGATCTTCCACTAACCCCCACCACCAACCCCCGTCCTTCTGGCTTCTGGCAAACCACCCCCCATTCTACTTCAAAGCAGACAGGGTGCATGAAGCCCGCAATTATATCAGTAGGGCAATTGCCAAATCCAGAACAAGCAGGGATACACTTGACCTCAAACTGCTGAACCTCACACCCGATGAAGTCCTACCACCTCTAACTAAGATCTTCAACCTCTCCCTCACCCTAGGTCAGTTTCCTGACCAATGGAAATCTGCCTCCATAACCCCTGTCCATAAGGGTGGGGACAGGGCCCTTCATGTGAACTATCGGCCTATATCCATACTACTCCCTCTCTCTCTCTCTCTCTCTCTCTCTCTCTCGAAGGCCCTCAAATGCATAGTAGCTGACCAGCTCTCGGAATACTTGGACAGATACATCTTGTGCCCCAACAACATGATTTCAGGAAAGGACACAGCACGTCTGCCCTCCTCGAATTCACCAGTGCTATCCACAACTCACTGGACAATAGTCTCCTCACTGGGTCGGTCTTCATAGACCTGACCAAGGCATTTGACACAGTCCACCATCACCTATTAATTACACAGTTGCAAACTGCTGGACTCTCCCATGATTCCTCTACTTGGTTCAAGAGCTACCTGGATAACCGCTCCCAAAGAGTGAAGATATCCACTCTGCTGAAAGACCAGTTCACTCAGGAGTACCCCAAGGTTCCATTCTCGGGCCACTCCTTTTCAGCCTCTTCCTGAATAGCCTTCTGCAATCTTCTCCTGAACAAATCCTTCTCTATGCAGATGATGCCATCATTTACACCACCCACAAGGACCCCCACCTCCTTCAAAACAATCTACAGCTTGGATTCTCTGCAATTGAACACTGGTTTAGCAGTCATAAACTAATCCTCAACTATAAAAAAACAACTCAATGCTTTTCTGCAGCTCACACAACAATCACCGGTCTCAACCCCTCTTTAATTACTAAGTGCCTTGGTGCTGCCCTTGAGCAGGTTCAATCATTTAAATACCTTGGAGTCACTATTGACAGTAAACTTTCAAATGCCACCCACATAGACAATGTTGCTAAAGCTGCAAATACACGCATTGGCCTTCTAAACAGGTATAGGTAATGCCTAACCACAGGTGCCCTATGGATCGCAGTACAGAGCTTGGTGGTCTCACTAATCGACTACGGCCTGAACATCTATGGCTCGGCCTCAGCCACCGCCCTTAGATGCGTATCTTTGACCCTAAACAAAGCCTGCAGGCTCGTCACTGGATCCCACCGCCTCACCCACACCTGCAATCTTTACACCAAAACTGGATGGCTCCAACTGTCAAACCGCATCAAGTACCAGACCTGCTTAATGGTGAAAAAAATAACATTGGGCCTTGCACCCCCCGGTGTCCAAGCACGGAATCTGTGCCCCACTAGGAAGTCAGAATCTCAGCTTCTGCACATTCCTCGTTGCTGCACCACCCAGGGACAAAGACCCTTTGCCCACAGAGCTCCCAGCTGGTTCAATTGTCTCGGCCATGACCTCTCCTCTCTGCCTAAGCTTGGCCCCTTCAAATCCAACATCCATCTCCTTCTCTCTGCCTCTAGCTCCTGTGATTACCTACCTTAATCTTCTTTTCTCTACCTTTAGCTTATCCTCTACATCTAGCACTTATCACCCCCCCTTACTCTCCTCCTCCAACACTCCTCCCTCCACCTTCCCTCCACACCCTCCCCATCCCCTTATTCACCCCTCTTGCCACCTGACAAATGCCTCTGTCTGCACCTGACTTTCATCCCTACCGATCCTCATAACTCTGGATACCTGACTCTCCCTATGGCACTTAGTAATGCAGTAAATGTATTGTAAGTAACAGCTTGGAATTGATTGTAACCTGTTTTTTCTCCCTCATTCTCAAACTGTATTGTTCTTTCAGATTGTCTTGTTGTTCAAATTGTCTTGTTTTCTACTGTCCCTCAACCGATGAGGAACCTTTGTAAAAGAGCCTTGGCTCAAAGGTACTTGTAATCCTAGACTTAAATAAAATAAAAAAAAATACATTGAACCACACTTACCTTAGTTTCTCATATTGCAGTCAGCAGTTGCAGCAGCAAGACGTGTCTTTGATTGGAGGGTGTTTCTTCACCTTGGGACCTGTTCAGGTGAGTGAGGGTCTGTGGGGGTGGGTGGCTGGGTGGTGGTTGCACAGTAGGAGATCAGGTGGGGAGGTGAGATCAGTGAGGGACTGTTTTCCAAGGAAAAGAAGACATCGAGGGAAGGTTTTCTTTATTACAGGCACTAAAATATGGGGATGGCATTGAAGGGTGGGGGTTGGGGTGCCACTGGACACCAGGGAAAAAAAATTAAAACATTAAGGGTACAGGGATTGGAGGGTGGGGGGTCCACGAGACACCAGGGGAAAAAATTAAAACATTAGGGATGCAGAGATTGGAGGGTGGGGGTGCCACTTGATGCAAGGGAAAAGTCACAGAATTTCAGGGAAGTGATACAAAGTCCTTTTTTTTGTTTGAAGGAATCCTATTCTGTATCAAACGAAAAAAGGAAACGAAAAAGGATTACTTCAAACAACAAAAAAATTGACAAAAAACTAAGTCTGAAATCCTTTTTCGTGACAAGGGATCCTTTTTCATTTAAATGAAAAAAGACTCACGGAAAACGTAGAAGCGAGTGACACAAAATGATTTAAAATTAAAAAAAAAATTCCAGGGTCATTTTTCCAACAGATTAATGCAGAATCCACCTGACAGAGTTCTGATGAGCGTGATACTGTACATGTCTTGGTGTCTGTGCAGGATGCCATTTTGGTGGGTTTTAAATTAAAAAAAAAATGCAAAACAAGCGGCAGAGGGACACCAGGGGACACAGTCTGAAATTGGAGGAAGGAAGATGAGGAGGCATTATTTCACAGAAAGGGTAGTGGCAGGTTGGAATGTGCTGCCAGAAGAAGTGATATCACTGCGGACAGTGGGCAGCTTCAAGAGGGGTGAGATAGGGTCAAAGGGAGGGTCAAAACTGAGAGGTAGATGGGGGACAGAAGTTGGAGGTTGGGGGTAACAAATCAGAAGGGCGGGAGAGGGGAAGGGAAGCAGCTGCAGTTTAAAATATGGCGTGCTGCACACTCAAGTAGACTAGATAGACTGAAAGGCCTGTATCTACTGTCAATTTTATATGTTTGTATTTAAGATGGCGGCAAAAGAAAAAGGAATTTTCCCTCATAAAAGAGGATTGGCCCCAAATGAAAAAGGATCCTTTTTCGTTTGGCCAAATTCCTTTTTCTTTTCAGGAAGCTATCCAAAAGATTGTATTGCCCATTGACAGAAACCAAAATTTTAAAATTGAATAACTTTGGAACAGATTAATATTTTTTCACCAAACAAATGAAAGGCACATCTGTAGGCCAAGACCTTTCTACCCTTAAAATTTCAGACCAAAATTCCAAACTGTCTGGGCGAAAGACAATGGCAATAAAAACAGCAACAAACATCAAATTTTTTACATTTTTTTCACTATCCACATCTCAGAATGTGCACTTCCAACTGGAATGAAACTTGACACATCAATAGATATACCCCCACAAGACTGTGCTTGCAAAATTTTTGTGCAAATACGTTGAATGGTTGCAAAAATATTAAAGTTCAACATTTGTGGTTTAACACAGAACATCCCTAAATATAGGGGTGCTGCCGTGTCCCTTTATACTATAGTGGCACTACCGCACCACTATAATATAAAAGGGCACGGCAGCACCCCTATATTAGTACCACTATAGTTAGAGTTGAGTAGCCTGTTCATTGTTAAACCCCTAACTTTGCACATTAATATCTTTGGCTCAGTTTGATGGAATGCGCTGACATTTTATATATGTTGACTAAGAGGCAAGATCTTGCTGTGTGGAAATTTTTGTGACAGTAACTTGTGCTGATTCGGAGATCTGTAGCTGTCAATTTTTGGAAAAATCGTTTTCCTACACTTAACATGTGTTTTTTTGTTCTCCCCTACAGCCCACATGGAACGGAATTTTTATCCCAAACTTGCAGGGGACATATGGCATATCCTAAGGTAATGCCTTTGACAGGCCTGGTGAAAAAATATTAAAGGGTTCCTGAGTTATAAGACTTTAAAATTTAGTGGTTTCTGGCCTGCACATGAGCAGTAGGGTTTTTCAGATAACATTCTGCGGTGAAAGTAAAAATGTGATGCCGCAAATGCACGTTTTTTTATTTTGCACCTCTTGCTTGGCAGGGCACTAAGCATTTGTTGTGCCATGCCAACTGCCATCTTGTTGATTTTTTCCACGAACTAACAAACGTGGAAAATATATAAAAATGCTGGGATTTTAAACAACAAACATCAGAACCTAGCTACATGGGCCTGTTGAGCTAGATTCTGATGTTTGTTTCTTACTATAATGGCCACAAATACCTTTTCTTGGCACCCAAAATCTCAGGTGCCCAGCTTAGTGAGAGGAGTGCTCCCACCGCATTCTCTGTATGAGAATGGCAGGAATTCCTTGACTTCTACTGCCGCAGCTGAACTCATGCTGCTGGCTGCAGTGTGAGCTGTGAGCCACCATTTCCCTGGTGCTCGGTGGTGCCCCCCCACACCCTCCATTGATGTCCCTGGAAATGTGTGATGTTGCCCAGGTGTCCAGTGGCACCCTCGCACCCTTCTGATCACTGTCTCCTTCATAATATAAAATGTCCCTGCTGTCGCCAGCCCACCAGTGCAGCAGTTGTATTTCTGCTTGTGACGCTGGTGAACTGGGGTCGGGAATGAGCCTGGGTCATCAGAAGGCCAGCTGAGGGGAGAAGGATTGAGCATCCCTAGGACTGCTCTCCTTCTCTGGAGGGTGGGGGGTCTCTGCACTTGGTGCAGGAGTGACACCTAGCGGAAGCTAGGTGCATCAACCTGAGCACCGACGCATAGTCAAGGGACACTGGGGCGGAACAGATGCAGGCATCATTGCATGTCTCTGCCGCAGCCTACAGGGACAAAACATCCCTCCTCACTGGATGTCTCTATGATGCCCTGCCCCCAGGCTTCAATTAGCCACCTGGCCAAGGGCTCTCCCAACCAGTTACGGTCACACGACACCGATACCTGCTGCAATGCTGTGCCCCGCCTCCTGGGGGGCAAGCCAGGAGTGACTGGAAGAGCGAGGTGCTCAACAGGCGGTGAAAGCCTTGGGGGCACCGTGACCAGGGCAGAGCTCTGATGGATGGCAGCAGGACAAAAAGTAAGGTAAATATATATAAAAAAAAATGTCCTGGTGTCTAGTTGTGACCCCCACCCGACAATTATCCCATAAATAAATACATATGTTCCCTGGTGTCTAGTGGCATCCCCCACCCACCAATTGCTGTTCCTGATTTCCCTGGTGTCTAGTTGCACCCCCACCCTTTTGATCACTGTCCCCTTCATAATATAAAATTTCCCTGGTGTCTAATTGAGCTCCCCACCTAACGATTGTCCCATAAATAAATACACATATTCCCTGGTGTCTAGTGGCATCCCCCATCTGCCGATTGCTGTTCCTGATTTCCCTGGTGTCTAGTGGTACCCTGCCACCCGCCAATCACCATCCCATTATCGAATTATATATTCTCTGGTGTCTAGTGGCACCCTCTCACCTGCCAATCGTCATCCCCATTAGCAAAATACATCTTCCCTGGTGTCTAATGGCACCCTCCACCCTCCCATTTCAGGCACAACCTGAAATGAAGAAAACAGTCTCTTGATGTTTTTTTTTTTCAAACCTGTAAAAAAAGAAAATGGTCCCTCACCGAACAGCCCCCCAACCCCACCTCCCACTCAGCAGCCACCACCCCACACACCCCAGTACACCCCCACACAGCCTCACTCACCTGAACAGGTCCCAGGTTCAAGACCCACTCTAAGATTGAAGACACATCTTGCTGCTGTAACCAGCGACTGCAATATGAGAAACTAAGGTAAATGCGGTTCAATGTATTTCAATAGGAGGTTTAACTTTTATGCATAACATAGTCATTTTTTGACATTTTGACCCCAAATTTTAAACATGTCCTTTTGGTGACCCCAACTCATGAACAATATGACTGTCAATATGCAACACCTGCCTGAAAGATGATTTTGCAGTTGCTTGGTGAATTCACCTTTTGGGCAGGATCTGAAAAAATGTTCCTGCCCTTGTTCATGAAGAAGCCTATTTTGAAAATTTGGGGTGAAAATATGTAAAAATGGCAAAGCTATGACCATTTATTGCAGTTTTGCTACTCAAGCTTGTAACTATGGACATTTTTAATATTTTGACCCCAGATTTTCAACATAGCCCTCTTATTACCCCCACCTCATGTATGTCACTGCTATCATTTTTAAAATCCTGGTCAAACTATGTTTTTGCATCTGTGGTGCAGAATGGCATTGCAATTGCACAGAATTATGTTTTGGCAGGGATTTGAAGATTTTCTGCACCGGGTACATGAAGTGGGGTAATAAGATGGTTAAGCTGACAATTTGGTCACTGATATCCTATAAATGGAAGTGCAGGGCCCAGAGGGCTCTAGGCTTCCACAGTTACATACATATACACATCTATGGAGGGATGGAAACACAGGGCCCAGAGGGCCATGTGCTCCCACAGGCAAATAAGAATATGATTAAGCTATCTCAAAAAGTAAGAAAATAAATTGCAAAAAACTTCATTAATGCTCTAGTTAGGATTAAAGTGACAAAAATAGGAAAATATGGCATTAGGGTTTCCAACCCTAACACCTCACCCTGCACCCACCAACAGACATTGGGGGTGCCTTGGGGTCATCAGCCCTAACACTCACCCCATTCCATAAATAAATAAACTGAGATGGGTACAGTATAGGAGAATGGGGTGAGCATTAGGGCTGATGACACCAAGGCACACCCTCAACACCTGTTGGTGAGTGCAGGTTGGGAGTGGAGTGTTAGGGTTGGAAACCCTAGCGCCACATTTCCCTAATGTTGTTCCTCTAACCCTAACTAGAGCATTAACAATGTTTTTTGCAATTTATATAAATATATGGCCTGACTGAAGATATCATATTTATCTTCATGAGAGGCCAATGATATGATATCTCATGTGTGGGGAAGCCATGAGTGAGATATCTTGATGTCACCGGCCTCAAGGGAAGATAAATATGATATCTTCAGGCAGGCCATGTCATGTTCTGTTTATACAACATACGCACGCAGGATTCTCAAAAGGGACGCACTGGCACATCCCTGATGCACCGCATACCACCCAAAATGATATGTAGCACATCTGGTGAGACTGTGAAGGGGCGTGCCCATGCATATGTTGCGCAGCCCCATTCACAGCCCGGCCAAGAGGCGCATCTCTAGGGCAAGTCCGGAGATGCGCTTTCTACAGATAAGTCTACAACATGTAGACTTAAGTCTTTTGCCACCCACAGGCAGGTAGCCATACTGCAGGCAGCATCACGGCAGCCAGCTCACCTTGCCAGTCCAGAGTGCCTCCCCTCCTTGCCTGAACCCCCATTATGTATGCTGCACCCTGCAGTGGTAGAACCCAGTACAGTGACAACCCCCTCCCCACCCACATCCCCATCATAATGCCGCTCCCTGCGTTGGTTGTTGCAGATATGCAGAACCCCCCCACCCTGCCCACAGTCCCAGTTCAAAGTCGCAAACTGCGGTGGAGGATCCTAGTACAAAGACCCCTCCACCTCAAGATGCACACACCATGGACAGCACTCCAATTGACACCCCTGTCAGTCCAGCAGCCCCTCACCCACCAACCACTCAGGCTCCCTCTCCCCACCCTGCTCCCCCTATCCTAGAAGGTTCCAATGGTCGGTGGGCAGCACAACTCACCTGCATACTGCCAAGGCTGCCCGCCAGCACAGCTTTCTGAGAATGACAGCTACTGTACTACTGAAAGTCCATTGGTGGATTCTGTTGACCAGTGGGCTTGCAGTGAGTACTGCACTCTGTCATTCACAATGATGTGAATGACAGGGTACAGTACACACTACAAGCCCATTGGTCAACAGGGTCCACCAATGGGCTTCCAGTAGTGCTGTAGCTGTCAGTCTCAGACAGCTCTGTTGGTCGGTAGCTGTGGTAGAATGTGGGTGGGTCATGCTGCCTGAAAATCATTGGGGCGTGCTGAGACAGGGGGAACAGGGTGGGTTGGGGTGCCTGAGTGGGTGGAGGGCACCACTAGACCACCAAGGTATGCTGTTGGTGAGCCATATTCCAGACAGGATTCAGGGTCGGGAGGCCACCGGACCACAAGGGCAGTTACCACACCTCTACTGCCGCAGTGTATGGTATGTATCAGGGGATATGGGCAAGGAAGGGGAGGTCTGTGCTCTGTACAGTAAGGCCACACTGATTGGCTTGACAACAGGGATGCAGGCAGGTTGGGGGGGTTCAGTGTACAGAGCTCTTCCACCACAGTGTGTGGCTGAAAACAGGGGACTCAGGCAGAGAGGGGGGTGGCAAGCACCAGACAGGGGTGCTGGGTGTGCGCCTGAACTGCCGCACATGCAGGGTGCCCGGCTTATTCCACCGGGTACATCCCTGCATGGCACATGCAAATGGAGCCATAATGACATGCAAATGGACCCATTGTGCCTTGCATGCCTAATGGATCCATTTGCATGTTGTTGGCTCTGAATGGCAACTTTGGGCGCAGCACATTGTGAGATGCGCTGCCCCATTGTGTACCCAGCCTGACCAGGGGGTTGCATTCGAGCATCCCTGGCTGAGCACAACTGTCGTATTCACAGATGGGATGTGTCGGGAGCTTCCCCCCAGTGCATCTTCTGAGAATACCACAGTTTGTGCTCGGTGCATCTCATTTGCGCTGGGGTATCTGAGATACATTGAGCGCAAGATCTTTGTGAATCCTGCCCCATATGTTTTGGGCCTCCCCCAACACAACCCTCCACACACCCCCAACACAATCCCCACATAGCGATGACTTACACATGTTTCAGTACTTTATAGAACATCTGTTTTGGCCCCCCAACACAACCCCCTATATCTCCCCCAACACAACACACAGCATATGTGATTTAGAAAACTTATCTGGTTGATCCTGTGATTTTCAAACCATCTTCCCATACAAGCACTTTCACTTATCTTCCCCTAAGGGTTGAGGCACTGGATGCCACACCTCATGCCATGCCGGCGACCTGGGTTTGGGAACGAGCTCAGGCCGGTCTGGGTCAACGGAGAAGGAGAGGATAGAGCATCCGGAGGACTATTGTCCTCTCCTGGGAGGGTGGGTGGGTGATTCCCCAGCATTAGCAACTCCCAGAAGAGGCTGAGAGTGTAACAGCCAGGGGATCACATTGGTGAGGGGGAGGAGCCTCTGCGGATGTCCGCAGAAGGGTGCAGGAGCACACCCGGTCACACTGGATGTCATTGCATGTCCGTATTCCTGAGGGGGAATCACACTCACGAACACAGGAAAACTCCCATTGGCTGGGAGGAAGATGTCATCTGCCCCCACCTCCATCACCTGCTCCTGCCCCCTGGACCTCATCTCACCAATCACCTCTGCCCGAGGAGCTTCAGTAGAGAGAGCCCCGAGGAGCAGAAGGTGACCCCGCTCTGGGAGGTATGCATCGGGGGTTACCCTAGAGGTGTGTCACGGGTGATGGGAGACTGAGGATACAGCTGGGAGGATCTCTGGTAGGAGAAGAATAGGCAGGTTGACTGATGGGGCCCAGTCAGTGGTGTCAGAAGGGAAAAATTAGGGTAAAAAAAAAGATATACATAGATCGTGTCCGAGCGCTATCAATTGTGGTAAATAACATGCTGGCAGACACTTAAAATAATGCACTCCTTCCTCAAAAAATAAGAAAAATGTATTTTTCATCTTTGCATCTGTGACAAAACTAAGTGGACTTAAGATGGAAAACACAGTTTTCTTATTTTTGAAGAAAATACGTGCCTTATGTCTACTGTACACGTTATTTACCTGCAGTTGATACTACTGTCACGCCATTCAGGGGTGAGTAGTGAAAGTGCTTTTACAGAAAGATGGTTTGAAAATAGCAGGATCAACCAGATAAGCTTTTAAATAAGTATTTGTTTAAAATTATGGCAGGATCAACCAGATGTCAGAGACACATGGTGGGGGGTTTGCAGGTCATTGAGTGGGAGCCACACAGCAGCCTGGAGTCCTCAGAGCTGTGGGTTTCAAAGTGAAGCACTTTCAGCTTTCTCCTATACTGTACCCATCTCTGCTTATTTACTTATGGAATGGGGAGAGCATTAGGGCTATGACCCCAAGGCACACCCTGACAACCCCAAGGCACACCCCTAACACCTGTTGGAGTGTGCAGCGTGGTGGTGAGGTACGGTGTTAGGGTTGGAAACCCTAACGTCATATTTCAGTACTTTTGTTACTTTATCCTGAACTCTAACTGATGCATTAATGTAGTTTTTTTCAATGAATTCCCTTACTTTTTGAGATAGTGTAATCATAGCCTTATTTGTCTGAGGGAGTGCAGGGCCCAATAAATACATATATGTATGTAGCTGTGGAAGAGTCCTGCACTTCCATTTATAGGACAGCAGTGACCAAATTGGCAGCATAGACAGCTTATTACGCGAACTCACATACCCGGCACTGAAAAATTTCAAATACCCACCAAAACGTAATTCTGCGTAACTGCAACCCCATTTGGTGCCCCAGGTGGGAAAATACATTTTGACCAGGATTTGAAAAATGACAGCTGTGACATACATGAGGTGGGGTAATAACAAGTCTACGTTGAAAATTTGGGGTCAAAAAGTCCAAAAATGGCTGAGTTATGCATCAAAGTTGAACCCCCCATTGAAATACATTGAGCCACGTTTACCTTTGTTTCTCATATTGCAGTCAGTGGTTCCAGCAGCAAGACATGTCTTCGATCAGTACCTGGTACCTGTTCAGGTGAGTGAGGGTGTGTAGGAGTGTACTGTGGGATGTGCGGTGGTGGGTGCTGAGAGGGAGGAAAGGGTGGGGTGGGCTGTTCGGAGAGGGAACCGTTTTTGGGGGGATATTTTTGAGGGCAAAAAAATTAAGGGACGTTTTTCTTTTTTGCAGAAATGGACTGGGGGGGGTGCCACTAGACTACCAGGGACATACACGGCAGCATGAGGATGATGATCGGAGAACAGGGGAGAGACCAGTAAACTACAAGGGAACATAAAAAATTAAATAATTTTAAAAAATGGTACATGTTGGCAAACAGGGGAGGGACCACTAGACTACCAAGGAATGGGATTTTATTCTACGGAACAGCAATTGAATAACACGGGAGGGACCACTAGACTACCAGGGAACAGTATTTTATTCTATGGGATGGCGATTGGAGATTGGGGGAGACCACTAGAGTACCAGGGAATAGACAAACATCAGGGACAGTGATCAGAGAATGGGGGATGGGGGAGGGACCGCCATAGCTCTCAACCTTCTGTCACTGAAATGAGGAACAAGAACAATCAAAATGAAGGGCGATGAGAGACATTGACCCTCATATTGGGCCCTATGCATGAAAGCTATGTGGTGTGTGCAGCCATGCGTAATGCCAATGCATAAGCGCTATGATGCAAACACATGCATGGAGGCATGCATGAAAGGCATGTAGCATGCACACAGCCAAAGTGCGTACTGGTACACAAGCACCCCACATGGGATGTACGTGGGGGTGGGACTGTGTAGCAGCATGCGTATGCAGCCAGTACGTGCATGCATGACAGCCCTTATGATGGAACGCCGAGTAAGCAGTGTCACGTAAGATACACAGTGTAAAGGAAGGCATAGGATAGTACAAAGCACCCAGAGGATACCAGCACAGACATGCAGGTAGTGGCAGGCTGCCAGCATGGGACCGACGTGCCCACACACACAATGTGGCTGCATGCAGACTTGTGACAGCAGCGGTCACACGTGGCTGTGTGACACTGCAGCAGCACGGCCACACTGCACGGTGGGCACACAGCACATACAGCCACACATGGCATGGAGTGGACACACATACACCATTATAAGACGGGGACGTGGACACACTGCTGTGACAACCAGGGCAAGCTCCCGGCAAGGCCAAGCCAAAGACATGCAACCCCCCCGAGAGAGTGACCACACAAATTTATGCAAAACACATTTATTGCCTGAGGTGTACAACAGAAACACAGGTCTGTAACAGCAACAACAACCACCCCACCCTACCCCATCCCACAAATGCACCCCCCATGAGCCACCCGGCCACCCCAACAAACCCCTCCAGGTCCACCCACACACCCTGCAATACCCAATGCAAACACCCCTGCACACCCACCCACATGCCACCCAGCAGACAACCCAATACCCAAAAGCAACAGCTGTATAGCCCCCTCCCAAAATCCAGCAGTCCAGTGCTGCAGCAGCTCCCTTGATACCCGCCACACTTAACCCCAGGCAGCAGAATCCTGCCCCAGTAGAGGACAATAAAGATGAACATAGTTGTAAACACAATGTCCAGTGGATGTGGCAGCGGCCACTTCAGTCTGCCAGTCATGACACTAGTGACCTCCGGCTGGCACTACTCAGGTCCGGTAATTGCCAATGATGGCCCCTCCACCATCTCCTTCCGTGGGTCAGGCCTGGTGAGGGTGGACCTCCCACTGACACTCTCCTCCTCCTCATCTCCAGTGTCCTGTGTCTCCTCCTCTGGTGGGTGCTGGCCTCCATTCCAGAGCATTATCCACTTCACTGGGCCCTTGTACCACTGCAAGAGAAAGAGGGACACATTAGTATCGGTAGCAACATACCTACACAGGCCCCACACCCCACAGGCCATGTGCCAGGGTACTCACCGGTGAGGGGACATAAATCTCCCATGCCCTATATTCATTGTCTTCATAGAAGAGATCCCCTCCGGCACCCTTCAAGTACAGGTACATGAGGAGCAAGGTTAAGTACTGCATGTGTCTTGCTGGCATCGAGGAGATATAAACCTTCACCCCGTCTGGTTACACCTGGAGAGACAGCTCCAGGCAGTCTGGCATGCCACGATGGTTCTGTGGAGCACAAGGGACAGACATCAGTGCACTATATGCCCTGCACATATGCCTGAGACCTTTGGACCCACTGATCGGCCAACCCACATACCCATACTCACCCACTTGAAGGCCTTGATGGCCCACAGGTTGCCATAGCACCAGCTGTCCATGTAGTCTTGCTCTGCTACAAGGAATAGGTGTCCATGGAACTGTGCCTTGCATGTCAGCATGATGCCCTCCATGTTACCGTTACACTCGTGACTGATCACTGCGTGTGGTGGGTGCACATGTGCAGCACTCCCACAAGACACATGGCACCAAGGGAACACCCCCCTTAAAGGATCACCAACCCATGACCGGTGGTATATTGGGGACCGCAGGCACCATTGCGCTGCTGCACAGGAAGCAGTGACTGAGCAACGGGATGTGTCTGGGTGCACTGCTTCATATCCACCTACTTGCTGACCTCACCAAGAGGTGCCTCCACCATGGCCCAGATTCTCCTGTGTACCTCACATGACTGGACACCTCTGCACTGCGGGACACCCACTGAGCTGAGTGGCTCAGGCCACCATGATGGGCCATCACCCGGCTGTGTGAAAGCATCTGCAGTGTTGTTGAACCGAGGACATGGCGATCACACACCATGTCTATAGAGACAAAGATGCTATGCACCCTACAGTACTATGCCACTGGCTTATTCCAGCGTGTGATGAGCGACGCTGTTGGGGTGGGGCAGTCCTCTGTGTCCAGGGCTGTGGCACAGGTGACAGATGCCCTCCTCTTGCATCTTGGGGAACATGACTCGTTCCCAGCAATGCCAGCAATCCTCAGGTCGACTAAGGAGACATTCCACAACATGCCTAATTGTATCACCCTGCTTATTGCTTGTATTTCGCATTGTTGTAGTTCCCTTCCACTGTTCTGTAAACCATGCTCTTGTAATCTCCCGGGTCAAACCTGAAAATAGGCATTCATTGTCTAGTGTGCTTACCCGGTAAACAAAAGCTAATAAATAAATAAATGTTTGCGGTGCTATCAATGGCACACATTGCCATACTCATACCCCCCGAGCCATGAGGAGGCATACAGGAACCACAAAGGCTTTCATAGCATCAATTGCCAGGTAGTATGTGATGCCAGGGGCATGATAACGGACATGTGTGCAAGGTACCGAGGCTCGACACATGATTCATACATCCTGGACGGCTCTGGACTGGGTGCAATGCTACGTGCTGGACAGTTGGACAGGTGACTGCTTGATGAGTGGCACTACCCTTGCAAGGTACAGGACACGTGTCTCAGATACACATACATGTACTGATGCATTCTCCCCCCTACTGCAGGTGACAGTGGGTATCCACTGCAGACCAATCTCATGACATCGTTCCATGCCCCCACAGTGCCTGCAGAAGTTGCTTACAATACAGCACACAAGTGGACCAGGGCCATCATAGTGCAGACTATTGGACAGCTGAAGATGCGGTTCCATTGCCTGGACCACACCAGCAGCAGATTCATGATGGGTCCCACAAAGGCTTGCAAGGCGTTCGCAGTGTGTGCCATGATGCACAACATGGTGAAGAGGGAGAGTATGCCAATGCCTGATGTGGCTCCCAATGACTCCGGGGGGAAGGGGATGATGACAAAGTGCCTGTCGGCATGCCAGGGATGCTGGGTGGTCATGTGGCCCGGCAGGTGCTTGTGGGGGGCACATTCAGGCACTGACACCACAACATGCATGCACCCGGTGGGTATTGCCACAGTCATGGTGCTGGGCCCTGGCATACCTCACCACCCCAGCACCATGCAGCGGTGTGCACGGCACTTTGGCCCAACTGCTGCATGTAGAGGAGTCATATGCCAGGGTGGGGGTGGGCCTGGTGGTGCACAATCATGAGAGCAGCCTGAGTGTACTGCATATCGTGTGGGTGTGCATGTGTGTGTGTGTGTGGGGGGGGGGTGTTGTGCACCACTGTGCCGTGCTCATTCAGGCATTGTCATGCATCCAGGCGTGCAGTCTGTGTTGATGTGCTTGTGCGTGTGCCCACATCCGGCATGCCCTGCCATGTGGTACTGTGTCTGTGTACTACCCTGTTCCCTCGGTGTCTGGTCATGCCTGTAGCCTCACGGATGCATGGCTGCCGAGTCTGCATGCCAGTTGCCTGCATGCAGGGTGCACCCCTGCCTCTGTGTCCCACAGTGGCACCATCCAGTCCATTGCCCTCACTACTGGTGCCGTCTCCTGGAGCTATGTGCACGTCACACTCTGATGGCCCCTCAGTGGCACCATATACCTGCATTGGCTGTGTGTCCACTGCCCACTGGTCTTCAGTGTCAGGACCACTGGTCATGGCATCGGCATGGTGTGGCAGTGTCTGGCTGTCCCCCCCATCCGCGGTGTGCAGCCTGCAGACGGTGAGTACTGCATGCCCATGTCAGTTGCCACTGCCTGTGCTCGCTGTCCTGGTTGCTCACTGGGGGTGTGCCGCACTAGCTCCGGGAAGCCCTCTGATGCCACTGCACAAGATGGCCGTGTATATGGCCCATTGCACTGTGGTTTGTGCCTCCACTACCACAGTGTTATGCCACTGTGCCTCTAGCCTGTCACATTCCAGCTGCTGCAGCTGGCAGTACTGGCCCTCCATGTATGTCTGGGACCGTGCAGTCCTGGTGCATGTCCGGGTGCAGTCTGAAGGGCCCTCATCGCCATTGTTGGTGTATGGTACCACGGTGTGCGGTTGCCGTGATGGCCCGGGGGGGGGCCATCTCCAGTGGTCAGTATTGCTGTGTTTGTGGTGCTAGCATATGTGTGGCACACTGTGCACCATGTTCTCCCATGGGAGGGCTGCATCTCAGTCCCTGTGGTTTTGTCACTGCCGGTCCCAGTGTCCTCTTCATGGGGGACTATGGTGCTGTCCTCCTCGGTGGCCTTTCTGTTAGGGACTCCATTGCTGGCTCTGTACCTACTGGTGTACATACTGCATGTTAAGCAGTTGCTGGCCGGTCACCCTGCAATTCGTCCTCCTGGTGTATGCATACCTACTTGCACGCTCCTCTCCCTCTTGCCCTGCCGCATGTGCTGCTGATGTCACAGTGTCAGCAGGCTGCTCCCTGGTGGGTGCCGCTCCACTCCTGCTGAGTCATGTGACATCTGTGGGTACATATCATGGCTGTTAGTGTGTACGGTGCTGACTGTGCTGTCACCACCGCATGTATGTGTGCTGTCCCTACCTGCCATGCTGTCCACACCTTCTGCTTCTCCATGGATGGTGACATCCATCATCGTCTCCACCACCAGTCGCTCTAAGGGTGTCAGCTGGCTGTTGGTGTAGGGCAACTCCCCCCCCGTGCCCTTCCACCGGCAGTGAGTTTCCACTTGACAATGGCCCTCAGGTCCCACCATTTATGTTTTATGGCCACAATGGTACATACCTCTGTGCCAGTGGCGTTGACCACAGCCTCTAGGTCTAGCCACAGCCTGGCCTTGACCTAGGATGGTGTGGCCGGGGCCTCTGCACCATACAGGTGGCTGTAGTTCTGCCATATGTTGGCTACCATTACTGCAACCTGCCCACTGGCAAAGTTGCTTGCTCTGGACCGGGCATAGCCCATTCCGCAACCGCATCCTTGCCAACGTCTACCTCATCCTTCACCCCCTTGCCCTTCTCTGCTTGCTGCGCCTCTTGCTCCACATCCCCTTTCTGGTCCACCATGGCGTCTAATGCATTTCCGTCACATGGCATTCTCAGCCAGGCATTTGCAAGGGGGCAGTGCACTGCACCATATATGGTAGGGTCAAGGGGCGTTCCCACATGGTGTTCTGCCTGCATTGTCTGCCATTCTGCTGCACTGCTTCCTCACATGCCCCCACGCGTAATGACCTTGGAGAATGCCATGTACCTCTATAGTATTATGCGCCGCATAGCTGCACACCTCACCTACGCTGTTTTTTTAGGCATATTTTCTGCACTTTCGTGCATAGGGCCCAATGACAGATACAGTACATCCTTACACATGGAGTTACAAGATCTTTGTGGAAACCTTGAGTTTACTTGTACAAAGTTTATTTTTGATTTAGCATCTTAGAATATTATGAACTTCTGCTTTAAAACATGAATTTAAAGTATATTCTCTGTGTGTGCCGCACCATTGCCATGAGAGAGGGATGAAAGACAGAGCAATTTTTAGGGGTAGAATAAGGGGCGTCCCTCATAACTGGGGACAGTTGAGAGGTATGTTTCTTTGTATTTGTCAACATCTTACAATCAAGATAACTCACTTGAATGAATCTGTGTGTGTGGGGTGTGGGGGTCATTTGCTTCCAGTTAATTAAGATCAGGAGCAGGCACTGAAGCTTCACAAATAAGGAGCCAGGTGTGGAAGGTGGGCAGGAGCCCACATGACCTCCGTTCTACCACCCCTTACAAAAACAGAGTCCCCACCATCTAGAGATATCAATTCCACCACATTCAAACCAAAATGTGAGTTATCCAGCTACACGTTTCTGATCTAACTTCTGTAAAAAGCACTGTCGGTTTCAGTGCCTCAAATATTTGATCAAATCCTGATGTGCAGACTGCCATTTGGAATATGTGCCAATAGGAATTTGATTACTTTTTTTTAGTTCAAACTGCCTGACAGCTAAAGCATGGAAACAAATAACCAGTTTTTGATGGACTACAGAGATGATCAGTGTAAAACTGCATCACACTTCTTATCATCCAAACTTCAGGACACAGTCGCTCA
Organism: Neoceratodus forsteri; assembly: GCA_016271365.2. Lineage (NCBI taxonomy): Eukaryota > Metazoa > Chordata > Ceratodontiformes > Ceratodontidae > Neoceratodus > Neoceratodus forsteri. The sequence goes on along the minus strand of CM028130.1, from coordinate 955,876,619 downwards.
AAATGTGTGATAATAAGGCAAAACGTTGGACTGTGCACCAAATGGGATCAGAGTTGAGCACAGGGAATTCATGGTCACAGGTTGTGCTGTTCTTTTTTTTTTTTACTTGATCAATGCAGATCACTATGCCTTTTTATTTTAAATATTGGATCGTGTCCAGCATGTGGCAACACCCTCTCACTGTGAGACTGGGGGTGGGGGCTTCTGGAGATACAATAAGGGGCTGGCAGTCAGAACGTGACCCCACTTGTTGAGACGTGTATTGTTTGCTCTATGCAAATAGTAATACACTACTATGAGGAATGCACACAAATAAATGAACTCCAGTACTAGCTAAATAAAGAAATCTGCCTCCAACAACCCGCAAGTCAAAATCCTCCTATAGAGCCACTATTTCTTGTTAATGTTACAGTGCTCCAACAAGCACTTCTTCACATATTTTCTAACACATTGAAATCAAAATGTGAGTTATCCAGCTACACGTTTCTGATCTAACTTCAGATGCAGCAGGCACCAAGCCCAGGTTCATGCCTAGACATCAGGGCGCATGTTACACCACACTAGAAAAAATGGGAAAACAACTCCCTACAGCTACAAGTCAGGTACTATTACTGCAATTCTCAAAGGACTTATGTGTTCTAGTCAAATGCATCTGAAACTGTACTTCTGTAATGCATATTTTATTAAACTAAGTGATCTAGTCCAGCCTTTCTTTCCACAGGATAGAACTATTTTAGGTCCTGAGTGGAGGGCATAAGTCCAGTTCTGGTCCCTTTAAATGAGTTGGTGCCTGAGATTTCTTTACTTGATAAATATCTGCCCACAGTCTCCCCATTTAAAAAATCTGGTCTACCATTTTTCACCCCCAGAAGGATGCCTCTCCACCCCGAAGAGCTGAATGTAAGAAACCTCAGTGTGTGTCTTTCTCGCATCACATATATCCGAGATTTCAGACGAACTGATGCACAACAAAGAAATAGGGTACTGTACATATGGAATGGCAAAAATTGCTTTTGCGCTTTAATTTGTACCTCATTAAAAAGCATTGTCCTACTGGCCTGCTGATGCAGCAGTAGTGCTACCGCTCGTGATGCCACTGACCTGGGTTCAGGAACATGCCCGGGGAGATGGAGGGCTTGCTGGGGGAGGAGACTTGAGCGTCGAAAGACTGCTCACTTTCTCCAGGGAGGGAGGAGGGATGAGGCTCAACACATGACTGACCACTGGTGGAGGCCAGAGATGCAGCAGGCACCAAGCCCGGGTTCATGCCTAGACATCAGGGCACATGTCACACCACACTAGAAAAAATGGGAAAACAACCCCCTGAAGCACTGGGTAGATGGAGCACCCGGCACAGACCCCAACATCCCCTGTCTGTCCCAATTGGTGTGACCCCTATGAAACTAGAAGCTTGGGGTGTATAGGCCCCACCTTGTCCCCACCTGGGGGGAATAGCCATGGCTCCATAGTGGGTTCACCTGAGGGGTTCAAGCAGTGAAGGATGAGGCAGATATCTGGGCAACTCCTGAAGAAGTGGCGCTCGGGAAGCAGGGGGAGCATAAACAGCAAGTACAAAAAAAAGTATTGTCCTGTTGTCACAGAGGCTGTTCAATGCATTCGGTAAGAGATTAAAGTTAAAACTGGTTAAATATCTTGTAAAAATATTATAATTTTATTTAATTTGTACCTCATAAAAAGTATTGCCCTACCAGCCCCAGCAGGTCACCCGACCTTGGGCTCTGAAAAGTGCCAGACTCCCCTCCACCTCAGCGGTGCAGCGGCCTGATCTAGCCACCGCTTGCGCTCTCTGCCCCGGACTACACTCACAACAGGTCACCCAGCCTTGGGTGCTGAAAAACACAGGACTTCCCATCAGCTCAGTGGCTTGGCGGCCTGATCTAGCCACTGCTCATGCTCTCCACCCCGGACTACACTCATAGCAGGTCACCTGATCTTGGGCACTGAAAAGCGCCAGACTCCCCTCCAGCTCAGTGGTGCAGCGGCCTGATCTAGCCACCGCTCACACTCTCCACCCTGGACTACACTCACAGGTATGCCTGCTACATGGCTGCTGTCTGAAAAGTGGTGCCATGTCTCTCTGAGCCCCTCATTGACTGGTCGCTCTCTCTGGACTCTGCTGATTAGTGCGGCTTTTTGGCTGCTTTTTCTACTGCTTCAAGCTTTAGACACTGCTCCCTGCAGCATTTTAGCAACTTTTTAATCTGTATGTTACACTGTATTCTGTTTAGAACTTAAACTGTCTACTAGCCATAGGTGTTTACGGCTAGAATTACCACTTTTAAGAAGCCCAAAGTGGGACATTTCTTACTGAAACTGGATTTTTCGCAGGACAAAATGCCATCTCGACCAATGCAACGGACATGTTTTCTCTAAGTAATCAGAATTAAGACTAAGTGTTGTTGTTTGTGTTTATTATTTTAAGGTATTATAGTTTTTTGCAACATTTAGAGGAAAATCAGAAAATATTTTTTCTACTATAATGTCAGGACATTTAGTATTTTTCATGTTTTTCTGCAGGACACATCTGCCCAAATCAGGACTGTCCTGGGAAAATTGGGACAGGTGGTAACCCTATTTTACAGCTCTTTTACAACAGAATTGATTGTCATAGAAACTGTGCTGTACCGTTTTCAGAATCTATTAATAGCCATACTTTTTATTTTAGAATTTACTACTGAAACTGCTTTTCCCACTGTCGCCCAAAATCTGTCTTTTGCTCTCTCTAACTCTAAAGCACTCCATCCTTCTTTGTCCTGCAATTATCTCCCTTTTCTTCTCTCACAGTAATTTCTTTCTAGCTGCATACCATTTCCTCCTAACTATCCCCTGCCCCCCCTGTGCTCCCCCCCCGCCGTGACTCTGACTCCTGTTCTGTCTGCTCTGCCATCCACTTTTGTATGCTAATTTATTCTCCCTCTCTCTCTGTTGTTGTTCCAAGAGGTCGCCTGACCTTGGGCACTGAAAAGCACCAGACTCCCCTTCAGCTCAACTGTGCAGCAGGCCTGATCTAGTCACCACTCGTGTTCTCCACCCGGGACTACACTCACAGGTACGCCCGCTACACGGCCGCTGTCTGAAAATCGGTGCCGTGTCTCTGTGAGCCCCAATCTGATTGGCTGGTCACTCTCTCTGGACTCTGCTGATTAGTGCGGCTTTTCGGCTGCTTTTTCTACTGCTTTGAGCCCTAGACACTGCTCTCTGCAGCATCTTAGCAACTTTTTAATCTGTATTTCAGTCCTGCCCACCCGCCCCAACCTTGGCCTCTATTAAATACACGTTGGCTCCACCCACTGTTCTCGCCATTGGCTCAAATACTGCTTAACATTTCATCTTGCGTTCTAGTTGCTTGTTCAATCACCAACCCCTGTCTCTCAGGTTAGACTGTAGTTATCTGATTGTACTTGGTTGTAGTTCTCTGCCCTTCCTGGTGATACCTTGTGTGATAGCAGTTTACTATGTCTCTGAATTTGTTATTGCCTTAGGTCTTTTGTCTGTTAATTGCTGTTACCTTGTCTCTGTAATACTATTGCCTGTACCTTGCCTCTGTAATGTTATTGCCTGTACCTTTTGTAATTCTCCCGGGTCGCACCTGAAAATAGGCACTTGACTGTCTAGTGTGCTTACCCGGTAAACAAAAGCTAAATAAATAAATACTCCCCCCTAATCTAGTAATACTGAGTTTTGACTGAATATAAATAGTATCCCCCAGCTGCCATTGATATCTCAATTTAATCCACTTGGGTCCTGGACTCCCCCCGAGCAATACTATCTACACGGCCTAATATTATTGCCTCAAGAATGCTATCAAACCTGTTCCTGCTGCATCTGCTCCTTCTGACACTGCTGGCATCCCACATTACCAATATATTTATATGCCAACCGCAACCTACCTCTGATCTCCTGGATGAAAGCCCCTTGCACACTAGTGGGATGGTTACCAGTATTCACAGCTTTAACAGCACCCATTTCATCTCCCAAATACTATGACACACCCACCTGCTACTGCGCCCATGGATGACCTTACCATCCATATATTTCTCCTTATTCCTTTTATTGGGAGTCAGGTCATCACAGTCAAGAACTAAAAATGAGTATAAGGGAAAAATGCAGGTTGCAGTCACAGCAGATACCTGAAGGAACTCATAAAAAGACTAATACTGTTACTCAGGTAACGTACACCACAACCCTGGACCTCCACTAGCTACCCTAGGGGAGCAACATAGATCAGGGTTTCTCTCACTAGCTAGCATCAACATCTGTAGCCTTACCAAAAAACTGGATGCCCTCACTGCCTGAATCATTCAGCATAGCCCTGATTTACTATCTGTAGTTGAGACATGGCTGTCTCCAATTATCCCTGACACTGCTGTAGCTTATCCTGGGTATACTATCTTTCTGCAGCATCGGCTATCCAAGAAAGGGGGCGGCTGTGCCCTATACCTAAAAGATCCACTGGTAAGGCATGTGCTGACCTTACCTATTACTGATGATGAGCTCCAGGGCCATGCCATTAAGGTCATGCTTGGAGCACTTACCAAAGCTCAGACGATAGCATCAGTATATATCCCACCCAAATTTGCAACAGCTAGCCTGAACTCATTCCTTACCTGCATCACTAGCTTAAATCTTAACTCGGAAGTTATACTATTTGGGGATTTTAATGTTAATTGGCTTGCCCCAACTGCAAGCCACTATAAGGATGCCCTTGCAGCAGCAAACTTTACCCAACTAGTTACCTCAGCCATCAGGAGCAACTGTAGAACAGGGACCAGTACCTTACTAGACTGGATACTCTCAAATCGCCCTGACCATATTATCCACACCAATGTCCTCCCTGATGCCATTAGTGACCATTCCCCTGTCCAGTGCTTATGATCAAATAAATTCATAAAAAAACCCGCGAAAACTGTCAGTCGGATGCTAATCAGGGGACACCTCAGACCACTTAAGGCACTCCTGCATCAACAAGACTGGTCACCGATTGATACTGCCCAGGATGTAGATGCTGCTCTACAATACTTTATCTCAAAGTTTAATGCTGCGTGTGATATTCATGCACCCTTTAAGAAATGCAAAATTAAAGGCCTTGACAATCCCTGGATTACATGCAGACTCCTTGACCAGCTGAAAGCACGGGACCTTCTATGGGCCCAAGCCAGAGCCTCTGGAAACCAAGCAGACACTCAGGCATACAGGGCCATCAGGAATGCCTGTATTAGGGCTATCCACTCTGAAAAAGTCAGCTACTACAGGAGTGCCCTGTCAAACTCCTGGTCAGATGGAAGGAAATTCTGGAAAAACCTCTCCATTGTGATAGGGAAAGAATCCAAAACAACACCTAACATGTTGAAAGTAGATGGCCACAACACCTTGGACCCCACCACAATTGCCAACACTTTCAATCATTCATTTACCAACCTCAGTCATGTGCTTCCCTCAAATGTCTTTGACTCTGACCTTACCAAGGCCTCCCAGTATCACTGGTCTCAGGACACAAATCATCCACATTTCTATTTCAAGTCAGTTACTGAAAGGGGTGCCAAGAAATACATCCTCAAGGTGCTTGGAAAAACTAGATCAAGTGGGGACACTCTTGACATGAAGCTTATCACCCTCACCCTGGATGAAGTCCTGCACCACCTCACCAAGATTTACCAGTCCTTTAAGCCCTCCCAGTTCCCTCTCAAGTGGAAGTCCGCATTGTGACCCCAATACACAAGTTTGGAGATAGGGCATTACACGGTAACTACAGGCCCATCTCCGTCTTACCCCCTTTATCCAAGGCACTTGAAAGAATTGTTGCAGACCAATTGGTGGAGTACTTGAAGAAATACAACTTGCAATGTCCACAGCAGCACGGGTTTAGAAAAGGCCACAGCACCACCTCTGCCCTTCTTGAATTTACAGGTCATATTCATCTAGCACTGGACCAAGGACACCTTGCTGGTGCCACCTTTGGAGACCTCTCAAAGGCCTTCGATGTGGTCAATCACCCACTGCTTTTGGAACAACTTGGCAACTTAGGGCTCTCTCACAATACTCTATAATGGTTCAACAGTTATCTCTCCAACTGGTCAGAACAAGTTAGGATTGGTGACTCCCTCTCCTCGAAACTACCTGTCCGGGCTGGTGTTCCCCAAGGATCAATTCCAGGACCCCTTCTCTTCAGCATCTTCATAAATAAACTTCCTTCTGTCTGTGATGAAAACATTATCCTGTATGCCGATGATGCAGTGATTTTTTTCTAAGAATTCTGACCCCTCTCTCCTGGAGAAACAACTGCAGGAAAGTTTCACGCAAGTTGAGGCCCAGTTCGTCTCACAGAAACTAGTACTAAATTACAATAAAACAAAGACTGATATCCCATGACACACATAGCAAGCATAAGCAACAACACCCAACTATCAAAAACAGCTCAGATGTGCTCCTGGACCTGACGCAAGTGTTCAAATACCTTGGTGTGACCCTGGATCCTATGCTGTCCTTCTCCAACCATATCGATGTGGTTGTGAAATCCGTAAATATCTATATTGGCCTTCTCTATAAACATAGACACTGTCTGACACATGACGCCCTTAAACTAGCAATACACAGCTCTATTGTCTCCATCATAGACTACGGGCTTGTCATCTATGGAGCAGCCACAGCTATAGCACTACAGCATATAGTTACAACACTTAATAAGGTCTCCAGACTCCTTACTAGAGCTTCCCACCGTACGCATACCTGCGACCTCTACGAACAGTCAAATTGACTGCAACTACAGAGAAGGATTACATACCAAACCCGCTTATTAGTAAAAAGAAATCACTGATGGGACTCATGCCCCCTTGGGTTCTAGCCCTCAAAAGCCCAGCCAACTGCTCATATATCACAAGAAGCTCTGACAACATTGCATTATCTCTCCCCCATTGTCACACCTCCCAAGGCCAGTGGTCTTTTGCAGGTAGAGCCCCCAAGATGTTCAATTCCCTGGACAGTGAACTAACCAACTTAAACACCCGTTGCTCATTCACACACAAACTACACCAAACGCTTGTGTCCAGGGCTACCTGTGACTGTTTCTCTTAATTTCCCTACTTGTCTCTCCCATTTTCCCACCTCCCTAAATTCTACACCCTAGTAAACCACCACCCCTCTTTTTTCCTGCCTCTCTTCCTAGTCCTGGTCCTCCTCCACTCTCTCTCACCTACTTTCACCTCCCTTTCCCTCTCCCCGCTCGTCCCACTTCGGTTTCACAGTCTCCCAGTCCTTGCCACTCTTCCCTTCCTCCTCTCCCTACCTCCCTCCCAGTAACCCATCTATGCCCACTCTCTCTTCCTGTTCTCCTACTCTACCTGCATAGCTGGATACTCCTCTCCTCCCTTCTTGCAGACCTACCCTCCAACTTCTCCCCCTCCACCCTACCCCCCTCTCCTTGCCCCCTCAACCCTCTATCTGAGCTAGCTCACCTGCCTTATCCTCTTTGCCTAGCCTGTAGCAACTCAATCCTCTACTCCCCCTTTCCCTTTTCGACAAAGCCCGTCTGGCTGTTTACAACCATGTAAATATAGTTTGCAAACGTAGTTTGCAATGAATCATCATTTTTGTTTGTAAGCGTATTGTTTTTGTCATTACTGTTAATTTAAGCTAGCTTCAGCTCCTAGCCTATGTTTACCCTGTATTACATATTGTACTTCAACTGCTTGCCTTCTAATCTTACTTCAATTTTTGTACTCACATTTTCTGTATTATGACGTGGAGCCTTTGTAAAAGAGCCACTGGCTCAAAGGTATCAATCTGAAATTCCAATAAATAAATAAATAAAAATAATTCCTAGTCACCCATTATAATGGCTGTTGATCCTCATGCCACCTTTATTCTAAGGAGATATTGCTGCAGTTCCACCTTTTTATGCTGCAGCAGAAATAGATGGCGCTGAGAAAATCCCCACTCAGTCCAGCCAGTCGCCCCCTCATAAAACATATGCAAAATAAGGGGATACTCATAAAAAAAAGACCATTCAAAGGGTGCTCTTAATCCTGCGCTGTGCCTCTCTATAGTCTGCCTCTTTGTGCAGAAAAGGTTGTCTGGAAATACAGTTATATCTCTCAAATTACCAATAGAAACATACTGCAAAGTGCCATTTCAGCAGTCACAGTGGTTAGAAAGCTCCACCACTCACCAAGTTTTATGTAAATAAGTACTAGGGAAAACACTGAGGGGTTCCATGAGGATCGTAATAGACGTCATAGTAGGACCACTGGACTGCCACGGAATATAAAAAAAAAAAAACTATATCAGACACCGATTGGAGAACAGGGGAGGGGGATGGACCACTAGACTACCAGAGAATATGAAACATAATAAAAACATAATAATACTGTTATTCAGGGGACAGAAATCGAAAGGTAGGGAGGTGCAACTAGACACCAGGAAGATATAACAGTTCAAACTGTCATGGACCTTTACTGTTTGAAGTCTTTACAGTTTGAAAAGTAGGAACTTTGAACGGTTATTTTCCGATCGATTGATCCTAAGTAAGTGAGTGACAGGCGATATGATTCTCACCCCCAAAACACTCACTTAACCTAAAAATTTTAAAACAATAATACAATAATGTTGCTAACCATGTGACTTAGACCTAAATACGCCTTGGTAATTCATAACCAAGTAGGATTTCTTAATAAATCAAATTTTAAAAGAAAACAAACAAGATGAAAGAAGCAAAAACAGTACTCTGAGCACGAACAGTAAATCCTTAACAATTAACAGTTCGAATGGTGTTCATTTACCTGCCTGTCTGGCGGCTATCACAAAAACCACTATAGGTCAAAATTGGTGAGATTTCTTCTTACCACACTATCCAAATGCACACCCCATCGGACCACATCATCCCTCAAAAATTTCAGGTAAAAATTTTATTCTGTCAGATCTGTAGATGAGAGCAGAAAATCCCATGTTAACCAATGGGAAAAAGGTGGGGGGTCTATTTTCTAACCACTTTATATCTCAAAAAACATTTGTGATACTGTCACAAAACTTTCCACATCTTGAGGCACTAGCCGAGTGACCATGCATGCCAAATGTTGGGCTATTTCATCAAAACATGTCAAAGCTATTAAGGTACAAAAATTTGAATTTAACATAGAAGTCCAAGTACAACCCTAACTATAGGGGCATGACAGTACCCCTATAATATAGCCTTTTTTGTTTTCCAGAATCTGTCTTTTTTTTTTATATGGTATTTCCCTCCTCTCCTGGCAGGCACGCTAGTACCATTGGCTATCCCCCTAGAGCCATCCCCCAAGGATCTGGCCCCCCTCCCTTATGCTCCCATGACTTACCCTTCATGGCAGGGTGGTGGGGAGTGTCTCAACCCACCCAAAATGGACCCATCCAGGGAAGTGCCTTCTCAGGGCTGGCACCTACAGGGGACAGTATCATGCTGCATGGCCAGGGCCTTTTTCCGGTTTTCTTCCTTGGAGGTGAGGTGTGTAATGATGCCTGCGGAGAGAGTACACGCTTGCCCACATGTACTCCTCCAAGTGTCTGCCTCATCTCTTCCCCTTGCTGTAGCATTGGCACACCACCGCCCCACCACCGCTAGGGGCCAGTAGAATGCCGATCGCTGGTGACCACCTTCCCCAGAGAAGGAGAGCAGTCCATTGGATGCATGATCCTTCTCCTCCCCCCCTGCCAACCCCCGGTGGCCCATGTTCATTCCCAAACATAGGTAGCCAGCATAGCATGAGGTAAGGCATCCAGCTCCTCAGCCCTCAGCACCACCAGGCTGGCTCTTTCAGAATCTTTCTTAAAAAAGTCTCCTCTTTCTTGATGTCAATGATGGGAACGTTTGAGTCTGCAACTCATGGTCTTGGATCCAGACTGCTCAAAATGTGCAATGAGATGCTCCACCACCTCATTGGAGAACTTGAGAATATATCTTAATTATTTATTTTTATGACCTCACACTTGTTTGGCACGTGAAATGTAAAAGTAAATTTTAAGAGTCTGTGTGTGCTTCTTTTGAACTGTCTAGCACACTAGGTATATAATATTGGAGAAATAAAGCATACCACTGTTGATGACATATCATAGAACCAACTGTGATTACTGTATGTTTTATTGGATAAATAAAATTAAGGCTAATATTCTCCTCACAAGGCTGCTTCAGTCATCCACCAAGTTCTCTCTGTTACATCTACCACTACAACTTCCTTTGGGCAGCTGGGGGTTAACATGGTGTGTAACAAGAAGGTTTTGACACTGTCAGTACAGATGACTCATACATATGTTGCAATTTTCTTTTTCATTTCTACTTTTTCCTCCTGAGCCCTGGCAGGTGACTATGGCCCTCCGATTGGAGGGACTCTCTCTCTGGTCCCACTGCTACCATGCTAGGCACCCCCCCAGTAGTTCCCCCATGGATTGCCCCCCTCCACGGTGGGGCCAGGAGGATGTTGTCGGCTTCTCCCCCCTCTGGGAGACCTAACCCAGAATCCAGGGATCCACTCCTGGGGGCGGCAGACCATCATTGAGCCTGCCAGGCTCGCTTTTTCCTGTTTTCACTAGGCCCCCCTCTCTGCTAACACAAGGATGTCAGCTTTGAGCCTCCCAACCCATACTGCCCTCTAACCACCACCAGAAGGCAGTCAGTGAGCAGGATGACTAGTCCCCCTTCCCCCAAGAGAGGAGAGCAGTCCTCCAGATACTCAATCCTCTCTCCCCCTTTGCCGAACCCCGGCTGCCCAAGCTTGTTCATGAACCCGGGTCACCTGCGTGGTGCGAGACATTGTGTTTTTTAATGATATTCTCCTGTTTCAGCCCTCACCTCCACCCATTACACAGGATGTGTGCTCCTATGTATGGCTCTCACATACAGTAGTGAAACCATGCAAGAGAGACAAACACCTTTGGCCAAGTGAAGGTTTTCCTATGGGTACATAAACTGAGCATCTCATTCCTTGCTGGTAGCACAGCAGTGTGGCAGCACCACCCAGTCTCTCATGCTGGTTATCAGGACTCACCCAGTCATCCCCCAGATGGTATGGTAATGCATTGTGCTTACATTGGGCTAGTGTGCAGCCACCTAAGTGTGACTGACTGTCCTCGGAACCATGAGATGTAATCACATAGTGTCTGTGCAAGCTTGTGTAACGCAGGAATCATTGACCCTACTTTTCCACTCCTACCAAATCCAGGGACCCTATTTGTTTAGGGTACCCTTTAGTTTCAAGTTCAAGTTTATTTATTTATTTATCACATGTGCTTATACAAAACTGTTACACATTGTTTCACATCACACATCAAACTTTCTATGCATTTAAAAACAGGTTATAAATTACCACATATATAATGTAATACATTCATCCCTATTTCTAATCACATCTTTAAAAAGCTATGAGAGGCAATTGAGTACTGTGCAACACTATTCATAATTTAAATATCTGTAGTATTCAGCAGGAGTCTTAATTTGTCATCCTTTGTAGCATTTCCCATGTTATCCAAATACGGTAATATCCATTTCTTTCCTGATACAGTCAACTTCTGACATTCAAGTAAAATATGAGCAGATTTCCATTTCCTTTTCCCTGAACATCCACTCTTACAATCTACTCCAAGTATATACTCATTCCACCCCATAAAACAGCTAGATACTCCTGCATTTACATCAAATCGTAAATTTGCAAATGCCTTAAAACAAAGGTTATTTTCACATTTATAAATATATAATTCCCTCCTAAGTATATTTTTAATGCTTTTGTAATTTGAAAAGCTAGTTGTTGAGGCTATTATTTCTAAACCATGTTATTTAGCTATATCTTCAGTTCATTCTATAGCCATACTTCTACACATATTTATATTTCTTATATTTGGCATAGTAATAATGGTCATCGGATCCATTCTTTTTAGGACATTGTCCAATTCACTGAGCCATGACCAACCCTTTAACATAATCATATTTTTATAGTCCGTTAATAGACTATCATTCCAGCATTTAGACAAAATGTGGGTAATATTTATATTACATATTTTTAACATGTAATTTACTTGCTGTTTTAGTACCTGTGTTGCCAATGGTAAGTCGCCTGTTTCTGCACTCAAAAATTCACAAGGTATGAATTGTGGCTATTTTAAAGTAAGCCTCACAAATAGAGTCTGAATAGGTTCCAAGATCTTTACAGCTTTCTGTTCTCCACAAACTTTAATACCATATAAAATTGTTGAAGTAACCTTCATTTTATAAATCTCTAAAAGAGAAGATGCTGAATTATTTTTATATATTTTTTGAAAATGTATTTATTGCAAGTACCAATTGCCTTTCCCTTTTTTATTGTCCTCTATTTTAACTTTCCATAGTGTTTTATTATGTATTATAACCTCTAAATAGGGATAGTGATTTATTTGTTCTATACTAGCATTATCTATTGTCAATGTAAAATTAAAATTTTTGGTTTTATTTAAAAGCAGTATTTTCATTTTATCTATATTAATAGATAGCAGTAATTCCTTCAATGAAGCAGCTACACAAGTCAAGGCATTTTGCAGCCCTTTTGATGTTACAGACACCAGCACAGCATTGTCTGCATACAGTCAAATATTTATGTTTGTATCTGCTATTCTTGGAGCATCTGTCTCACAATTATCCAGCTTATACACTATCTGATCAAGATACAAGTTAAACAGCAAGGGCACCAAAAGGCAACCTTACTTAACTCCTACTTCAACATAGTTCATAAAAAGCTTAAATTCACCTGAATTCATGTCCCTGTGTCATGATTAGTATTTCTTAAAAATAGCATGCTGTTTGGTTTTGTGGTTTTCTTTAAATCAGCATCTGTTAATGTGCTCTGTAGTAACTGAAAACAGTGAAGTAACAGTGAAGATGTTTCTGTCCCTGTCAGTGAGCAATGACATCATACCTGTCCAGCCTACTGCTTCACCAGTTAAATCTTTGATTGACTGAATAAACTGTTGCAGTTCCTAGTTAGAGCGGTCTGGAGAGCTAATTGTTTTCACTCAGAGTTTGTTACTAACCCATCTGGTTTGTGTTTAGAGAGATATGCTTAAAATCTATCTTTATGTTCTCATAAAAAGTTGATCGTTTGGGGTTCAGCACTGAATTTTAGTGGTATGAATGAATGTCTGTGAGAAATTACCTTGTCTGTATCATAGATGTCAGTTCTCTGTCATCAACTCTGCATTGTATTCTGGCTATATAAGATAGTGTTGTTTAATAGATATAAAATAAATCTGCATTCCATTAATTCATAGAAGCAGTGTGTCTTTGATGTAGCCTCAATAAACAGGTTCATGTGAGAACAATTTTGTTTTTATGTTAGATTGACAAACATGTGTCTGCCACACTGCTATTTCAGGAACATGTACTGTGTGAACTCATAAAATTCAGTTCTTTGTGGGCTTCTGTGTGACAGTACATAATACATGTGTATAACCAGAAATATTATATGGCATTCTGATGTCCCTGTCTCCTGCTGTCAGTTGAGGCTGCCACACCCCACTTCCCTCTGTCCCCCAACCCCACAGTCAGGGCCAGTGCACACTGTTGCCTCCTTTTCCTGTCTTCACAGACAGGGTTGCTGTGCTCTGCTAAGCTCTAGAGTCCCAGGGCCTCTGCCTTCACAATTTAGGCTGCTGCACCATGACTTCCAAGGCCACAAAAAGGTGGGACTTTCACTGCACCCTGCTATCCACTGTTGTTGCCCCAAATGGGCAGGGCTGCTGCACCACATGCACCCTGTCACACAGTCAGGGCTGCTGTACTCTGATTCCCCCACTGTGTCCTGCATCACAGTCAAGACTTCTGCACCATGCTGTCCTCTGTCTCCTGACACCACTGTGCCCTGTTGCACCATACAGCCTTATGCCCCCATAGTTAGAGTTGTTGCACCATGCTGTTCTCTGCCACTAGAGTCAGATCCTTTGGCACGCTGCCCAAAACTACCTAATAGAAAATACAAAACATACTTTCATCTTGTGTTATAGGGTGGGGGACAGAGGGTAGCAGAGTGCAGCAGCCTAAACTGTTTATACAGGAGGCAGCAGGGTGCAGCAGCACTGACTATGTGGAGAAGACAGTGGGCAGTGGGTTGTAACAGCCTCATATGAGGGCAAAAGACAGGGGGCCTTTGGGGCAGAGGAAAGGGGGAAGCAGAGAGCTGCTGCCTCAACTGTTGGGCAGGAGACAGGGGCATCAAGATGCCATATAGTATTTCTAGTTATACACATACAGGATGTATTTTTACACAGAAATCCTCAAATAACTGAATTTTATGAGTTTATACAGTACATGTTCCTGAAATAGCAGAGTGCAGCAGACACAGGTTTGTCAATCTGACATGTAAACAACATTGTTATCACATGAACATATTTACTGAGGCTACATCAAAGACACACTGCTTCTAAGAATTAATGGAATGTAAGTTTATTTTATATCCATTAAACAACCCTGTGTTATATAGCCAGAATAAAATGCATCATTTTGATGACAGAGAACTAACATCTGTGATACAGACAAGGTAATTTCTCACAGACATTCATTCATACCACTTCAGTTCAGCACTGAACCCTCAAAGATCAACTGTTTATGAGACCAGAATGATTTTAAGCTAATCTCTCTAAACACAAACCTGATGGATTAGTAATAAACTTTGAATGAAAACAATTAGCTCTACAGACTGCTCTAACTAGGAACTGCAACAGTGTATTCAGTCAATCAGGGGCTTAATTGGTGAAGCAGCAGGCTGGACAGGTATGATGTAATTGCTTACTGACAGGGACAGAAACATCTTCACTCTTTCTTCACTGTTTTCAGTTACTACAGAGCACATTAACAGATGCTGATTTGAAGAAAACCACAATACCGAACAGCATGATAATTTCAGGAAACACTAATCAAGACACAGGGATGTGAATTCAAAGGAATTCAAGCTTTTTATGAAATATGTGCATTTAATCTTTAAATGTAGATCAAACAAATCAGCAACTTTTCGATAGGATACAAGTGATACATACTGTGAACAATTAACTAGAAAATTAATGTGCTTACAGGTGATTGCAGTACTAGAAGGAACAGGACAGCTTATAGCAAATAGTGCATTGGTAGATACTATGGGCCTTATGCACTATTGGGGAAGTTCAGCTACGCGTGTGCATCTGGCGAGCATAGCCACTCTGCACCCTATGTGCTCCCTGCATGGCATGCACCAAGGGGGGGTGTGCAGCACCTACACACCTGATCCCCTGGCAATGTGAAGAGCAACACGCCAGGGGCAGGTGAGGGGTGTGCCAACACTATGCTCCATGCACCAAGGCATGTAGTGCTGGCCACGGGGGGTGCACAGAGGGTGCAGGTTACACTAGGGAGACCCTTACCATAAGCCCCCTACATGTCCCATGAACACAGTGGGAGTTGCCCAATAACAGGGGAGTAGCCAAGCCAACAGGTCGAGTAGCCCACCCACACACTGGGGCCACTGCAGATGGATGCCTGGTGCCTCCCACCCACACCTGAACACATCAGACCCCCCAGATACCCCCCACACAGGGGCACTGGACATTGATGTCACCCCTGCCCCCCGAATGGCACCACCTGCCCACCCCCTCACTTACGGCGGGGTACAGTGCCTTTCCCCTGACCCACTGACTGCCATTCCCCCACCCAGTCCCTGTGCACCTGTCAGGTGCCATCATAGGGCCAGCGGCATTGCCCTCTGTACCACTGCCACTGGCCCTCGGACATCTGCGGGGCACGCTACCAACGCACACACCACCATGTATGGGATCCACAGTGGGTCCCAGTCCAGGCACCCAACTGGATGCCTGGCTGTGTCTGGGACTCTGCGCCAGCCACCCTGTGGAGTCCTGCATACTGGGGGTGGCGCTGCAGGTGATGATGGCTGCTAGCAATACCATCCAGGGCAAGACGTGCTCATAGGTGAGCAGCTACACAGGTGGGGTACATGCGGTTTCCACATACCCCCACCTGCTTAGGACTCTATAGGCAGGGAGAGTTGAGAGGTATGCTGCTAGTTGGCTTAATGGCAGGAGTAGGGTGGGGTGGGAGTTGGTACAGTTGGTTCTTAATGGAGTTATGTGAGAGTGGGTTTCTTAGCAGAGGTGGTTGTTTGTTCCAAAGTGAGGGGAGCCAGTAAGTGAAGGTGGATTTGCCAGCATTCAGAAAGGATTTAGGGAGTGAGAAGGAGCGGGAATCCATAGTGTGTAGTGTGTAAGGTGAGGTAGTTACTGGTGTTAGCTTCTCAGACAGGTAGGTGGGGAGCAGGTTAAACCAAACATTGGATATTAAAGTGATGGAGTGGATGAAACGACTATGGGTCAGAGGTGCAATATCAAGGGTGAAGAGTAGGGAGCAATAGTGGGTTCTGAGGGGGGAGTTTGTGGCAAAGCGGCAAAAGGAATATAGGAGGGAGTCAAGCCTGGTTAGCAAAGAGGCGGATGCAGTGCAGTATACTATGTCTGCATAATCTAAAATGGGGATAATCGTTTTAGTCAGTAGTTCATGCCTAACAGGTAGAGGGAGCGATTCTCTGTTTTGGTATAACATACCTAGCTTAGGGTGAAGTTTCAAGGTGATGACATCAATATGGATTGAGAAATTTAGCTGGGGGTCCAACCACCCTCCTAAGTATTGGTAGGATGAGATGGCACTTAGAGGGATCCTGTCCAGAGAGGTGATTGAAGGGGAGGAGGTATTCTGGTGATCTTTTGCACCATCCTGAAGGTCATGGAAACTGTCTTGGAAGTGTTACTTTTGAGTAGGTTTGCCTGGAACCAGTAATATATGTCACACATGAGCCACAGACTGGGTATGGGGAAGTGCAGCCTAGGATATTGAGGAGTCTCTCATGAGATGCTATCCACCAATGGATGATGGTGCTGTGATAGGAATACACAGTCCCACTAAATGACATGAAACGCAGAAATGCATTGGCAAACTAGGAAAAACAAGTAACACCAGGACAGCAAATGCCCTCTTCAGATGCCATGTGGTTCACTTGTAGACAACAACAAAGGTAATGTTCCAGTTGCTCTGCACCACTCAATGTGGGAAAACAGGCCAATTGATGATTATCTATTGTTCTGATTATGCATTATCAGTGTTGAACAGTGTGCAGTACCTGAGCTGCATAAAGAATTTTGTTTGACAGGTCTGCTAACAGTTTTTTTCTAGGTACTACCTGTGTAATAAAAAAAAATTATATGTCAAGGGTTGTGTGTTTCTGTTTTTTTGACTGACATTTCATCATTTTAGAATAACACAAGTAGTTTCACCATGGCTGTTACTGCTCATCGCGAAGGTGTTCTTCTATGTTCTCTACTGTTCTGGCTGTAATAACACCATGAATTTGCAATTTAAAAGCATTAAATACATTGTCATGTATTATATGTGAATGTGTTTCAGGATGCATTTATTACTTTCACTTTGCTAGTCCGGTGTTACCTGCCTACCCCCAGAACTACCACCTCCATTTTAAAAATGAACTGCACTCAGACAGAAAAGTCAGTCTTATACTAGTAACATCGTCAGTGTTGGTAGGAAGTTAAATGATTCCCTTTAATTGTAGTGAACTGTTATCAAAAATATTTGAAACCCAAAAAGGACATGGTATGATTTAATGTGTATGTACTATTTCAGGATTATTACATGAATTCTTATGTTTCTAAAAGTTACTGGATGTAAATTAGGGTTACTGGGTTCAAATCCTGCCATAGCCACTGAAACGGTGACCACAATGTGCATTCTCAGAAGTACGCCAATGTTATACAGCTGGCAAAAAAAGTATTTATGCCCTGTCATTTAAGTTTCAGTAGAGTGCTAAGAGGCAATCCACCCTGCTTTGTAGTGTCCACTTTTGGGATGGAACATGTATAACACGCATTAGAATGCAGAGTGTTTGGTTTCATTGTGTTTGCCATGTATCATTCCAGATGGCTAGGGAATGCTATTGTTGTGGTTCATAAAATGGTATCACAGCAAATATGCAGTGGAAATTACTAAAATGGCTTATGTTATAAGCAGCTAAATTACCTGGAGTTATATGCATGACATTTTATTTTCCAATTTAAATGGTATGGCTGCACTACCCTTTGAGGTCAGGCAGCTTGACATTCTGATATGTGCTTTGCAGCCTACAGTAGAACCCCCCCACACACACACACACAATACTACAAGTTACAATGTAAGTGTTCTGTAAAGTTGATGTTTTGGATTGTCCCCAGACTAGAAGCACATTAGTGAGGATATACCTGGGTAGAATTTGTGTATGGCATATAAATTGCTTAGTGACCAATTGTCTTGGGAGAAATCACAAACATATAATTTTAATATTGTATTACACTAGAAGAGAAGATAATGGTTTGCACATAGACAAGGCAGCAAATGGCACTGGATAGCATGAATAGATTTGACCTGTACCTTGTACCGAAGCATCACAGATTTAGAAGTAGTAATATACTTGTGAGCACATTTATACTAATTATGATGAATTACCTACACTTTTATAAAATGAGATAATAGGCACATGGGTGCCGGACGTCCTCTACTTGTATGTTCATGGAGGTTATTTTCCACAGTCATGTGCAAAACATGGTTACCTTTTATTGCAATTAAATTATCAAGTTATTTCAGTAGTGTGTTAAATATGTTTGTGTAGTGGAACACTTCTAAATTAATTGCTATTGTTTGTTTATTGCTTTTTAATTTCATTTTTTGACAGCATCTATCAGAGTGCATGACAGCATGATTTAATAAACAGTGCAAATCTGAAAAGAGCAATGTGCTAGAAGAAACAGTAATACCAAAATCAGATTCATCGTATAAAACCATAATAGAGTTAACAGTTAAAATACGTATGGTAATAGCACATTAAACATCTACAGATTCCAAACTCTGTGTGTGTGTGTGTGTGTGTGTGTGTGTGTGTGTGTGAGAGAGAGAGAGAAAGAGAAAGAGAGGGAGAGACATAGGTGTGTGTGTGTGTGTGTGTCAGAGAGAGACAGAGAGAGAGAGAGAGAGGGAGGGAGAGGGAGAGGTGTGTGTGTGTGTCTCAGAGAGAGAGAGAGAAACAGAGAGAGGGAGAGAGGTGCAGTGTGTGTGTGTGTGTCAGAGGGAGAGGTGTGTGTGTGTGTGTGTGTGAG
This sequence comes from Neoceratodus forsteri, assembly GCA_016271365.2. NCBI lineage: Eukaryota > Metazoa > Chordata > Ceratodontiformes > Ceratodontidae > Neoceratodus > Neoceratodus forsteri. The sequence goes on along the minus strand of CM028130.1, from coordinate 955,857,437 downwards.
TGTGTGTGTCTGTACATAGTACTGAACCAATATAAGGAATATTCAGTGTAAAATAAATCTATTAGTGACTTACTCCCAGAAAATTTAGTGACATTTATTTGGCAGGGATTTTTTAAAAAAAAACAGCAAACTATATTGAACTTTTTTGAAAAAGGAAGGAATCTGTGTTTGAATTACCTTGACATTGCCATGAACTGTGAAACATGAGCTCAAACACATTGCAGTGCGGATGGATTCCATTCCCTCCTAACAACACTGTGAGGGAAATGAGGGAAGGAGGGAAGGAAACACAGTTTAGCAAATGCAGAAAACCTGGACTTGATTTTATTCCACTCACTTGTAACAACAAAAGCTGTGCTGCGTTAGGAATTCAGACTTCTTTTTTCCGATGATAGCATGACATCTGCATGGTTCCACCCATGGAGTCGTAATGACCCTGGGGTTATCACATCTGATGACCTCAAAGTGACAGCGCAGTGTGACAAAGCAGTGAGTAGGACTACTGAGATGCTTGGTGCATGGGGGTATCTCCAGCAAGAGTAGGGTGGTGATGTTGCCACTGTATCACTCGCTTTTGAGAGACCACCTAGACTGTTGTATCCTATTTTGGAGGCTACGCATCAAAAAGGACATAGACAGTGAGAAGACAGTGCAGAGGATAGAAAAGATGGTGCAGAAGATGAACAAGGAGGCTTATGAGAAAGGCTAAGTTATCTCAACATGTACACTCCAGAAAAGAGTGGATCCAGAGTGTACATCACTGGGACCTACAAGTACCTCAAATGAGGAAACGGGCCAAGAGGTGAGTCTCTTTCAAATGAGAAAGAGCACTAGGGAGACTTGGCATGGGATGAAGGTGGTGCTGTAGAGGTATATGTTTAAGGTAGATGTGATGAAATACTTCATTGTAAGCAGAGTTGATGCCTGGAACAGACTAGGTGATCCAAGCAGTCCTTTTCTTCAGACTCTGTCTCAAATGTTGAAGTCCTGGATTTCAGGAAAGCACACTTTAATGAGAGGAGGGAATTAGTCCATGGTGGGATGGTTGTGCCTGACAGAAGAAGGGGTGTGGACAATATAATGTGAAAAGGCAATAGAGATGAATGGAGGGATACTGGGATGTATGTCGGAGAGGCATCACCAGCAGAAAACAAGAAGTTGTTATCCCTCTGTACAGACAGTTGGTGAGACCCCATCTGGAGTACTGCATGCAGTTCTGGAGACCCCATCTCCACAAGGATATAGACAGGATGGAGGCAGTCCAGAGGAGGGCAACTAAAATGGTGCAGGGTCTGCAACAGAAGCCATATGAAGAGAGACTAAAGGAGCTTAATATATATAATACCCTTGAGGAAAGGGGGGGACATGATAGAAACTTTTAAGTACCTCAAGGGAGTCAACAAAGTTCAAGAGGGTAGCATCTTTCAGAAAAAGAGAGGTTAAAGAACAAGGGGACACAATCTGAAGATGGGGGGTGGCTCAGGAGCAATATGAGGAAATATTTTTTCACAGAGAGGATAGTGGATGCATGGAATGACCTTCCTGAGGAGGCTGTGGGGTCAAAAACAGTGGGGAAATTCAAGAATGCATGGGACAGACATAAGGCAATTCTTGTGGGGGGTAGGAAGAAATAGGCTGTTGGTTAACTAGGATCTGCAGCTTATCCAGAAGGTAGGGAAATGGGCAGACTAGGTGGGCCAAGCAGTCCTCATCTGCCGTCAAAGTCTATGTTTCTATGTTTCTACAATGAGATTCAGGGGTAATAGCCATGGACTGAGTAACTGGTGATACCAGGGGAAGGAAAGCAGCAACCATGGATGCAGAGGACACAGAATTACATATTGCATAGAGTGTTAACCACAGTGAAACACACATTGTCAAATGTATTACTGAAAAAATACAGATGAGAGAAGGAATTGTTAAGGTGACAGAGGTGAAAGGGTAATGGAGGAGGACATGTAGAAGGTAATGGTTCTTAATGAATACTTCAGCTCAGGTGTCACCACTAAGCAAAGTGCACCATTGACACATAGTTGCATAAAGGCAGGTGACATGGGTTCATCCCAGAACTGATGCAGAAGACATTGTCAAGTGAAAGTGTCAGAAACGGGCTTGTATACCTGAAGGAAGATAGCCAGATGGGATGCATCCAAGTGTGCCTAGTGAAGTGGTTCTGGAACTGGCAAAACCTGTGGAAGGGCTACTCAACCAATCAATGTAGTCAGTGGTTCTTCCACCTTCTCTGCATGTGGACAAGGAGTAGCAGTGTACTTTCAGGCTTGTCATTCTTAAAGAGCTAGTGTAGCCAAAACAGGCAGCCAGAAACATAATGCAAGTTTAAAGAATTAGTTGACACTTTTTATTTCGGAAGTATTTTTTCTTTTTCCTTTTGCTCACCAGAAAGTGTTTTATGTTATAATATTGTGCTGGACGTGTGGAAAAGTTCTGAGCCTGGCAGCTGACATGTCTATTGCTATCCTCACCATGCATCGTCAGTCCTGTGATCTCACTGACAGTGACATCACAGGTGACTAAGGTGGCAGCCACTAAACGACTCTTCCTAAGCTGCAGTAATGTCACAGTCAATGAGGTCAGAGTGGTTATGATGTAGTGGAAGGGAACAAGCAAGCAATAATGCCAGACAAAGTGGGTGGTATTGTGCTATACTGAGCAGCCCAGGGGTAAAATGAAGCCCAATGCCACAGGCAGAGGACCTTATGACCCCTGGATGGTCCTGTATAGCTCATACCGCCCATCCTGGAGGGTATTATTGTACTTAGAAAATGGATATTTGTTTCATTTTTAGTAAAAAAAAGTTTTAAGATTTTAAAATAAGGCAAATAAATAAAAATGAATTTTAAAAAGCAGTTTGCTGTAAAATAGTTCTGTGACTGGCAGAATTGCCAGTAGAGGGCATTGCTCATTTTGAGAGCCTTTTCTAGTTTTCTGTTGGTCTTGTTGGTTTTGCCCCTCCCCCCCAAGCCTAGTAACTGAAATCTTTTTTGGCTTTCTTTCTGGTGTAGTCTGTTTTGTTTGCCCCCACTCCCACCCTTAAGTACAAGTGTATTTTAATTTTTTTTTTAAATAATGACACTTCTAAAAGAGCTCAGGAGACAGGAATAGTACAATCAGAAGACAGGAGTAGTGTTACCAGAAAGCCTGCTGTCCGGCAGTAGCGGTAGACAACTGGTACAGTTTGTATATTTTTTGTGTGTTGGAAGGGGGGAACACTGTCCTTTGCTTTTTTTTTCTTTGTGGCCCACAGGCAGGGCTAAAGGTTGAGGAGTGGAATGGAGTAGAGTATAGCAGGGCAGGGAAGCAGTTTGAGGGGAATGTATGACTTGCTGTCTGAAGCACACAGTTTTAAAAAAATTGTGTGGCTTTCTAAACGCACTTGTAAAACAGCGCAAAGTATTTTGTCTGTCTGCACAGAGCAAAGAGAAGTGACCAGTGCTCTGTTTTGTGTGACTGGAGTTGGAGGGGCCCTCACTAAGTGGCGGGAAAAATGCCAGTTGGTAACTTGAAAATCCAAAGTAGTACAGAGATATCAGTTTGGTACTGATGCAGGCTTGGCTGGCACTTTTTATTTCCTGGTCTTCATTGAAAGTTAATGCCCCCCCCCCCCGAATGGATACCATCCAACCAGAGACCAGGAAATCTAAAGACCGTTTTCTAAAGATGGGTATGTCATATGCCAGGCAGGCAGTGTGTTACCCAACACATCACAGCTACTAACATCAGGTATATAATCTGCTAATTAAAGAAATGGAACAGGAAAAGAACTGCAGATATAAACGGCAATGGTTGGACTGCTTTTACAAAATTAAATTGTTTTTGCCATCATATTAACTGTTTAACATTGTTGAGTGTAGACTGATTAAGTTAATGGTTAAAGAGGACTTACTGAATTCTTTTGTAATGGGCTCAAAGACATTAAACAGAACTGGTCCTTGATAAGGAGGGCTTGTCGGACAAAACTGATGGTATTCTTTGACTGACTCATGGCCAGAAAGTAGATTTACTTAACTTTGATTTCAACAACTCAGTAGATCAATGAACCAGACTATAGGCTTTTGCACAAACCAGATACATAGAAAGGTCCTCGGGCTGCATTGATTCATACTCATGGTTTGCACCCACACTTTCCATGACCTCATTGAGTAATTCAGCAAGAGTTTATTAGGTTGCAGCACTGCTGCTCACTGGCAAAGCTGAACAGTTGGGGATACCCATGACAATCAAAATTATATTGACACATAACACCCGTCGATACAGAAGGACCCCTTGACCCATCCAGTCTGCCCAATTTTTTCCCTGCGTATACTGTTCCTGCAAACCTAATATGATCTATGGCCCACCAACCACAGTGCTTTCCTACCAAGATTCCTTTGTACCTATCCCTTGCATGCTTGAAGCCTGCCACTGTTTTACACCACCACTACCTCCACTGCAAAACTGTTCCAGTTGTACACTACTTCACTGAAGAAGTACTTCCTCGTAACCCTCCCAAATCCACCCCTCACTTCTCCTTCATTGCATGACCACCTTCTCTTCTGAAAAATACTCCATTTCTGGAAATAACAATTCCATTCCATCCATAATACACGTATCCCACCTTCCAAATATGTCTATGACTGTGATCAAGGACAAAACATCAGTTTTCCAAATCAACAATGCCTTACCAGATAGACAAAAACTAGTAAGCCAATAATACAAAATAAGTGACATTCAAACAGGAGCAAGATGATGTCATACAAGATCACAGAGATGTTAAAATCTGAAGGGGATGTGAAAAATAATTACATATTACCAATTATAGTTCACAACCAGGCAAGTGTGTATTTATGAAGCCTTGTTGACATACACAAGATCAAAAATTATTGTCTTGCATTATCAACATGCTCAGAATATCAAAATATGTTCACTGGTGATTTTGTAGTTCAGACTACAGTAGTATGAATAATCCTTTTGTGTAGTGGTCACATGTTCATTGCTCTGTAGTATTTCTCTCATTGGCTTAGCACAACTGTCTAGTGTTAATCTCCTACTGCCAATCACTCTGAATTGCGAGTCTGGCCTGTGGCAGGTTCTGAAATATGATACACATGGCATATCAGTAACTCTTCACTTTGCAGCGTCAGTTTTCTTTCCATAATGATACAGTTGCCTAATTTTCTTTTTTTTTTTAGTAATTGCTCTGTATTGGCTGAATGCATTCTGGTGTACATGTTTCACTGCGGCAATAAATTCAGCAGAGTATTTATATTCCACACCCGCACACCATTCACACAATTCATCAAGCATAGCGGTGACATGTACATTGGAAGTATTCTGCTGGTGACTGACTTGTGGTGACCCACAGGCTGTTGTCACAGTCGCACTACTTTTCTCCATTTGCCTTTGAGCACTAACTACCCCCCAGAACAGACAAATGTACACACTGTCCACCCAGACTGTTCACAAGACATGTACAGTATAATGCTTGGTGTGTACATTGACTATGCCTTAAGTTCCACTATGATGTACATTAATTCTTTTCCACTCCAACACTTATCCTTGGTTTCTGCGTATCACAACAACCAATGACTGTTGAATGGCAGCAATGTCAGTGCAACAGTGTGACATCATTAACATGGAAGACTCAATATGTTTATTCAAATTGCTACGTATAGCAAATGCATAGTCCCAAGTCACGAATATCAAATCCACCTTATAAAGTTAAGAACTGTCTGTTTCAGAGGGCACACTACCCTGTCCATTACCACGATGTGAAAAATATTTGCCAAGATCCTTTGACTGCATTTGTTTTGCAGAATGCAAGCAGTCCTGTGACTTGCTGTCAGTAACCCAATGTGCTTATTAAAGATCTTCAAAGTACTTGTAACACAATTAGGTTTTTACATTATTATGGGCATTGTATAGCTCTTTACGAAGTGCAAAAAAACTCTATATGCATGACATATCACCTTTATCCTAATATATATGCCTACATTGATGTGTCAAGCAAAATTACATAACATCTTCAAAATGACATAACCATCCCAGGGAAGGTGGTGGGGAAAAGACAGTTCAGAGGTTTGAGAACACAGGGGATAGGCACTGGGGAATTTTAGAAAGGCAGGAGAGGCAGAAATTGCAGGGCGGGTAAGGATAGTAAGAGCATTGTGGGCGGGAGTTTGGGCAGAATGGGTGGGCCATGTGATCCTTATCTGCCATCATCTTTTATGTTTCTATGTAACATTAAACACAATTACATGACATGGTTGGTCAGATTCCATCATGCATGCTGTTCTCCTGGCTTGTGGTCAATTATAATCACAGTTTATATCTTTTAGTTAAAACTGTGTGTGATTGGGAAATGACAAAGAAGCATGGTATTACACAGTGCATCACAGTTACAGCATCCTATTAAAAGGTCGCCACAATAATTAATAAAAACAAAACATGGGTTGCTGTGTTCAAACAATTGTAGACTCAGTTACTGTAAGTCATGTGATGCTACACAAACAGCGAGTGCCAAGATCAAATCATATAATAGACAATATTTCTTACTGGGCCTTGAACATTACTCTGTGAACTAACCTGTAATAATTTATTACCTTGCTGTTGAGCACAAGAAGGAGGTCATCAACTCCTCTTTTTGCATAACTTCAAGAAAGTGGTACTTCATACCACACAAAAATCTAACAAAAAAGATCACATAGTTAAGTACTCATCAATGTTTGTTGTTGAAAAATATCATTGAGAGTTGACACCTCTTTATAGTAACTCTGTAGTTGAACATTAAGTTATTGTCATTGTCACACTGAGTATATGTTCATTGTATTTCACTTTTCAGACTACAACAAAGTGACTGTGGATGATGCTGAATACCCTGTAATATTACATGCAATTCCAGAGCAACACTACACTTCAGCATGTGGTTTGAAAAATACGATGTTTAAGCTGTTCCAATTTAATAAAGAATACATTTTTTTTTAAATTTTCAATGTTCCTTTCCAAGATTTACAGCACATCTTGGTAATCCATCTAAACAGTATGTATAGAAAACATTTGCCTCAGCTGGCCCGGTGGCACTGAGGGCTAAGGCACTGGTACCTTACCTCGCATCATGCTGGTGACCCGGGTTCGGGAATGACCTTGGGTCACTGGGGAGCTTGCACGGGGGGGTTGGACTGGAATTGAGCCTCGGCTCTCCCCTTCAGGGGTGGACACCTGCTCCTCCATAGTCCTGCTCCTATCAGGTGCAGGCCCGGTGGGATGCGTAGGTGGCAGGAGCGGCGATGCACAACTGAGGTGGGGCAGAAGGGGCTGCCAGATCCTGGTATGGGTGTGTGCCTCCATGCGTGCACACGCATGTGTATGCCATGGCCCTGGGAGGGAGAAATCATGGAAAAAGGTGAAATGTGTATATATATATATATATATATATATATATATATATATATATATATATAAAACATTTGCCTCTCCTCTGTTGACCTCACAATGCCTTTGTTCATGGCATGATATTGTTCAACATGACAACAGACTTTGATGTCACAAAAAAACAAAAATTGTGTCGTTATCAGGGGAGAGACAAATACTTTTTGAAAGACTCAGTGACATACTGTATGTACTGCATTATCTAGAATAGTTTGAATACAAACAGCAGGGGGAATTAAAACTACCAACAAACAACTGCAAAATAATTATGTAAAAACATAATTGATGTACTGTAAATGTAGTGCCTTTAAGGTATTTATTATAATTGAGAATTATTCCTTAAAGGCCAACATGTCCACCTCTCAACAAGGTTTTTTTTTCCTATTTACAGTTTTTATCACCTGCTGCCTCCCAGGCTGTCCTTTCTTCTTGCTGAGCCTCCCAGCTCTGTCACCCCAGCTTCTCCCAGGACTTACTCCTCCCTGAGTCTCCCATGACCTGCCCTCCATGGCAGGGTGACAGGAAGTCCCTTAACCCACCGAGGTCCAGATCTGGAGTCGGGAGGAGCTTAACTTACTTGGTGTAGAGCCTGTGGAGGTTGGAGGTCATCCTGGCAGCCAGGGTTGTTTTCTGGTCTTTGGTTCCCCATGGTCTGCTGCTCTATCCCTCCCCACAGGGACGCTGGCGTTTGGGACTGTGTTCCCTATGTGAGCATGCAGTGGTATGCTTGCACAATATGCAGCGCATCACATCCCTTCCCTTCCCTTCCATGTCCCATGCACCCTACCACCCACACACCTGTAGTGCTTCAGTGGGACGCAGCACTCTCCTCCCCCCCAGCCTGCCCCCGATGATACAGGCTCATTCCTGAACCCAGGTCACATGTATCGCTGGCAGTATCTCTACCGCTGCACCAAAGGGCCAGCTCAGCAAGGTTGTTTGTGTCACTTTTATGGTGAAAACGTTCTGACCATAATTGACCCACAATTCTGCAGTGTCCAAATACTGGTCTTGCAGATATTGTGCTATGTGTCTGCTACCAGTTTATTGACTTACACAAGAGGGCAGTTCAGTTGATTTTTCTTTCAAACTCCGCAGCCTACACACCAAACCAGAAAGAAAAGTACATTACAAGGCAGTGTGGAATGACTAGCAAACACACAATTGCATTCATTGTTCTCCTTCCAAATTATTTTCAATGTGCCTCATCAAACACTGCTTAAATTGCCAACATGGTTCACAGAGGTCAAAGGCAATTCCACACATATACTCAAGCTGTTCCCAAACAAAAGTGAAGTCAGTATGCAGTGATGTCATAGTGGCTGTATAGCTAATGTAGTAAGGTAAATCGTGAACCACTTAAATTCATCACACTGAATTACAGAGTCAACTACTAGAAATACTGATAGCCTGCATGGGAAATAATTGTATACAGTTATATTATTACATAAGGCACCACATATGTTTTCAACATATACAGCAAAAGACATACATGTAATCTTATTCTGGTTACTTACATAATGTAATAGATAATATGCCACAGAAGGATACGTCTGCCATGTATGTATTACATAATCAGATACATTATTCTCTCAGTTTTACTGCAAGATTCATGATAAGCTCACAAGTGAGGCAAAACACGTAATTGTTTTTGTAATGTTCTGTGCTTTATTCAGTAACAGTTAGGAAACAATTCAAGCTATGTCCATGTTGTTCCATCATGTGTCACCCTTCATTATTCTGATCAGGCAAGAAGATAATGATTGCATCATAGCACAGAAAATTAGATAACACTGATGACTGAATTTATTTAAAAAAAATCAGGATTACTCACACTATTATACATTACGTCAGTGAAATCATGCCCCTGATTACTTCATTCCGTGATGACAAACTCAGATGACCACCATCACGAGGTCCCAGCCACTGGTGAGTGGCCTGTATAACATCATTAGAAATATTGCTTAGAAATAAATAAATTATTCTGGCTTAGGTTAACTTCTTGGCATTACTGAAGGACTCCAGCCAGCTTGCTTTGCTGCACTGCTTTTCAAGACTGCTCGGTAATGTGTCTCGTAGCGCTGCGCGAGCAAGTGGACAAACAGCTGAGACGCTATACACACTATACACAGTGCACACTAAACCAGACCATAAATAAATGAAGCAGAGACCATACTTAAGGCAGTCAAATATTTTATCACCATTACCATTTGTGTTCCATACATTTGCTTAAACTGCTTTTTGGCCCTTGACCAGTAAGCCTCAACCGCCTGTGTGTGTGCTCCGGTTCTTTTATAATTATGGTTGTTTCTTTCTTCTGTGGGGGCGCTCCGGGTGCTATGTACTATGTTCCTGCACTATTATTATAATTATTTAGTCCATTTCCAAGTACTTTTATAATTATGGTTGTTTCTTTCTTCTGTGGGGGTGCTCCACCCCCCACACCCCCAGGGTGCTATGTACTACATTCCCACACTATTATTATAATTATTTAGTCCGTTTCCAAGTACATTTATAATTATGGTTGTTTCTTTCTTCTGTGGGGGCACTCCGCCCCCAACAGCCCCCAGGTGCTATGTAATACGTTCCCGCACTATTATTAATACTATGTAGTCTGTTTACAAGTACTTTTATAATTGTTTCCATGTCTTCTGTCCCATGACTAAAGAGGCGTAACTAAGCGGTGAGCCAGTTACCATATAACTTTCATGTTTGCATGCACAACTGGCCAGAGTCCTTCAGTATGACCAACTTCTGTTTGGTAACACCTCACAATGGCAAGGAGAACCAAAAAGTGCCAGTATGGACCGAAGCCAGTCAGGTCTCATACCAGAGAACCAGAAACACACTGTTACATGCCAGGGGCAAGGTATAAAAGCAGGACTTCATCTAAGTGTGTAACAACTGTTCCCAATCACAGCAGTGAAAGAAAATTATTAAACTGCTGTGTAATGGTAATGAACTTTAAAGCTGTACTTTACACCTCCCACAGTGACTGATGTACAAAACAAAGGCCTGTATCACGTCGTAAACTATTTGAAACCTGTATAGACAACACAATTCATGATTTAATGGAATTGGTGCTCAAAGTACGTGTGCACTCTAAGGCCCCGTCCACACTACACTGCTGTGGCCCAGTAACTGATGCAATCCGTTACGGCCGGGGAGCAGTGCAGTGCAGTGCGTCCACACCTTGGTGGTGTCCATTTCGGGACCAGCACTGCCGGTCCACACATCGACAGTCAGGCGACCGTTACGGCAGTGCCCAATCCCACAATGCAGCTCGCGCTGCGCTTCGGTCCATGCAGGGGACCGTTACCACCCATCCACACTACCGCCGGTAATGTTACCACAGCGGGACCAGTTTTATAACCGTTGTTGAAACCACTTCATATGCGGTTTCAACAACGGTTACGAAAACGCCTCCTGTAACGTTACAGGTGTAAATGCAAACCGCTGTGGTAACGGTTTGGGCACTCTGTAATGTTACAGAGGCATAGTGTGGACAGAGCCTTAATGGCAACAAAACACAACTAGGTTGGCTAAAACTGGATGACATGATAAGAAGCATGAAATCAGGATTATGGTGTTAAACATCAGTCACACTGGAAATCAGAATTGTGGCCTGTCTAGATGTCAGTGGCTTTTTTTAATACAAGAATATGGGTTAATTTAGGGGTTTATTCTTTAACCTTCCTAGCAGTAACCTTCCTGTTTGCTGTTGTGAAGTTTATGTTGACTACTGGGAAGACGGGGACACTATCTGTTCTGTCCACCACTGTGCAAGGGAAGTAATATTAGGCCACACTGAAACCAGTCAAGCAAGCCGACTGAAATTGCTTACGGCCATAGGTGAGGCATCTAACAAACAAAAAATGTAATGTGGAATCTCACTGATGCAACTAAGCCCACTGTAGTGAAATAATCTGCAGTGCAAAAACAAAAACAGAGGACCCAATCTGGACTTCAAACAACAACCGAGTAGGTGATAACCATGGGTTGTGCTGTTGACTCAAACATCAAAATGCATACTGTCAGTGGAAGGAATTTTCAAACTCACCTACATGGCAACAGGACCTTAAATTATTGAGACAGTAAACACAACATAAATCATGACAAGTATATCTACTGAATCTCCTCACAACTGGGATTAAAATCCCAATACATGTACACCATATGAAACGCTGTTAAAAAATAGCATTACCGCCGGCCTGGTGGCACTGAGGGGTTGAGGCGCTAGATGCCACACCTCATGCTGCGCCAGCGACCCGGGTTCTGGAACGGACTCGGGTGGCTGGGGGTTGGCAGGGTGGAGGGAGGATCGAGCGTCCCAACGGATGCTCTCCTCCCTCAGGGGTGGGAACCGAGAACACATCCGCATTCTACATCACCTTCGTAGCCAGTGGACGCACCGACAACTGAAGGGATGGAGGCGGCTCCGTTCAACGCAGTCGGGGAGGGGGGACGTCGCCGGCGCATGAGTGGTCCGGCGCGCGCTAGCACACCACCACTCGGGACGTACGTCCTAGCGCTCAGCGTCCCAGATGGTAGGGGAAACCAGGGGAGAAAAAGGAAAATACCTCTCAGCAAGCCCTAGATGATAGCCTCTCTGTACCATCCAGGACCACCAGAAGAGGGGCAGACCCCACTGTGCAGGGGGAGAAGGAGGCACTCTAGGGGCAGATCCCCCTGAGGTGGAATCAGAGGTTGAGAGGAAGGAAAGAAGGAGAGGGCTCTGAGAGCAGGAAGGTGGATAAAGAAATAGAGTAAAAAAAAAAAATAAAATAGCATTACCAAATTAGTGTGACATAGACGAATGCAGCAAGATAAATAGCAGATAACAGTGAGCACTTACTTGCAGTACATGGAACCAGCAGAGCAACACCTTGGCATGGGAAAAAAACAGCTTTGATGGCATTTATTTCTTTTGAATCCTGATCTACTATAACACACCTGAAATATGAAAGAACAATGAAGTCATATGATTGTCTTCCAAATATCGCCGTAGCTTATTTTAATCAGTGTGTTTAACTGACAGTGTTGCACAAAGCAACTTCTGGTTTACACCTGGAAGATAAGTAAGACACAGTATATAGCACAAAAGGCATTTTCTGCAGTTTATAATCCTGTTTAATGCAACAAGCTTCTATTTGCACAATGTTAATGTTAATATTGAAATAATGTTGGCCCGGTGGCGCTGAGGGTTGAGGCGCTGGATGCAACACCTCGCGCTATGCCGGTGACCCAAGTTCAGGAGGGAGAGGAATGAGCATCAGATGGACTGCTCTCGTCTCCCAGGGGAGGGCAATGGGGATGTCCAGCATCCTAGCGATCCCCGATGGAGATTGGGGGCACTGCAGGATGCGAACCAAAAACATGGGTGAGCAAGGCAGATGCTGGCAGGGTTGCCGTGCACCATGGCATCATTGCACACCACGCTCAGGGGGAAGGGAGCTCTCCAGAACAAGGAAACACCACACCAAACTCTGTGGGGTAGGCAATGGCACCTGACCCCCATGCCCACCGCTGGATCCCACCCACCCAGCCTTCCAGTTCCTCCACCCGGGCCCTCATCTGCAGCTTGGCCAGTCTCTAAAAGTGCCCAAAGAGGAGTGGTAGCACCACCCTGGAGGGGTTAAGCCAGGGGTACTGGCTGCAGGAGGAGGGGGAGAGAGGAGGCTCAGGATGGGGGAACCTCAGGCGGGCAGGATCAAGCCAGGATGCCTGAAAGAGGCCCCACAGGCTGCGACCGGAGAGAAAAAGAAGTTAAAAAAAAATACTGAACTAATATTTCTGCTGCATTAAAATTTTATTTGCAAAATGCTTAGTAATAAAATACCTCAACTGAAAATTACCAGCTGCTTCTTGAAGTTTCTACAAACATATGTAATAGCATCGCTGTAGTCTGAACTAACAATAAAAAAGGTAATGACTGTCCCTCTGCCTTGATTGCTCTTTACCACAGCAGCATAAAATGTATTTATTTATTTCATTTTGGTAACCAGGTAAGACCCACTGAGACCAAAGGTCATTTTTTCAGGGGTAACCCAGAATTAATCACAGATATATCAGAGCAAGTGCATAGTATAGTTACAAATACAGAGACATTTATAATGTGAGCAAGTGCATAACAAGCATGTGTTATAAACAAACAGGATGGACAAATATACATAGGAGAGCTAAGGCACTAATTAAGTCTAAGCTAGAGGTAACTTTTCAGGCACAATATAGACAGAACATTTTCAAGGAGAGCAAGTATGCAATAACAGATGAAAATCGCATTCATGGAGGTCACAGATGAAGGACAGAATCATGCAACAATAGAGTCCAAAGCACTGGAGTAGCTAGAGATTAGGTAAAGCATAATGGTGTAGCAGAGGAAGGGGCAATTAGTGGAAGCAGGAGCAAAGGCATCTTTCAAGTACATACGTCTTAAGCCCATTTCTGAAACTATAGAGAGTATTAGATTGCTGTATAGGTTCTCTGGGAGTGAATTCCAAAAGGAAGGCACCAAAAAGGTAAAGGACCTCTTTCCCATGACAGTCTGAATTCTAGACACACCAAGGAGTTTTCTGTTTGAGGTACAAAGAGGCCTTCTTATGGGTTTGGGGGCTAGCAGATATGCTAAGCTAGGTGGGGTATGTCGATATGTTAACTTGTGCACTATACATAATAAGGAGTAAAGGAATCTACCTTCAAGCGATGGACAATGTAAAGAGTTAAGCGCATCACAGTGATGTCTCATGGGTGGGGGGGGGGATGCCAGAGCAAAACTACCTATTTTATGGTATAAGACCTCGAGTCTACTAGCTTCAGATTTCCTAAGAGACTGCATGACAGAGCACTGTATAAGAGTTTAGGGAGTAGGACACCATTTGATATTGCTTGCCTGGAGTACGGAAGTGAGGTAGCCATTCAGTCTGTATAGGAGTTCAAGTTTCTGATGTATTGTTTGGGTAACATAGTCTATATAGGATTTAAGGGTTAGATCTTGGTCTAGATGGAGCCCACGGTACCTTACTGTGTCAACTAACACAACTTGAGTTCCTGAGGAGATATCTAGGGAGAGCAGTAGCCATCTATCAGGACCTAGGTGTGTGGGTCCAAATAGGATAGCCTTGTTGTGTTTTTTTTTCATTAAGAATCATCATATTAGAGACAATCCACTTTTCTAGGGACAGAAAGTCATTAGATAATTGGGCATGAATACTGCTGCATCCTTGGAGCTCCTGTAAAGGACTACATCATCTGCATAGAGTAAAAGGTGACTTTCACCACAGTTATTTTCCAGATCATTTATAAATATAGAAAAATGTAAAGGGCTGTTTATTGAGCCTTGGGAACCCCATCCGTTATGTGCATACTACTGCACAAGGCACCTCTCCACTTAACCTTTTGCGACCTATGGGTGAGATAGTGAACCGTGATTGAGAATGGGAATCAAGATCAAGGACTTTTAACTTGTCAAGGAGTAGGGCGTGACTAACCAGGTCAAAGGCCTTGGTAAAGTCAATGAGTATGGCTCCCTTTAGGATCCAATTATCCAGGGCCTGGAGGACATCATTGGTGAACTTGGCCAAAGTGGTTTCTGTGCTGTGGCTCTGTCTGAAGCCATGCTGCTTGTCTGACATGAGGTAGTGCAATTCGAGGTAATCCCAAAGTTGGTTGTACATTAATTTCTCCAGTAACTTGGCAAGTGTACAAAGGGTGGAACTATGCTGGTAGTTCTCTATCAATTCTCTAAGGTCCCCCTTTGTGGACTAGGAGTACCACAGCTTCCTTCCATTTGCTAGGGATTATACATTCAAGATGTGACCTATTAAACAACATCACTACAGGGGCAGCAATGACTGGAGCAGCAATCTTTAGGAGCCTGGGTTCTAACAAGTCAGATCCAGCAGAGCTGTTAATTTTTATAGCCTTAAGTAGAGTAAGAACCTCTTTTCCAGTGGATAGGCGGAGGTGAAATTTAGGAGGTAGGGTACCAGTACACTTAGGAGTGGAGAAAGGGGAAGGGGATAAGGGGGGCCAATTTTAAATTTTGAAAGATCCGAAAAAGTTTGGTTGAAGATATTAGTAGCAACCTGGGGGTCAGTAATAACCTGCCCACTAACATTAATCATACCATCTGAGGCCCCAGTATTATCCTTTAGCAATGAGCTTACTTGGAACCAAACTTTCTTGGGGTCAAAGAGATCCTTACTTTGCAGGCATTTGGCATATTCTCTTTTGTTCTTCTTCATCCGTGTTTTACATTGGTTTCTGAGCTCCCTATATCTAACTCAGTCAGTTGTAAGCCCTGACTTCGTAGAACGTTCCCAGGTCCTATCGCGGTGCACCATAAGTTTTTTAAGGTTAGGGGACAACCACTTGTAGCATTTTCCCTTTACCTTAAGTTTAGTGAATGGAGCATGTCTGTTGGTGGCAGATAGAAAGTGTTTTACCTAGTACTCTAGGGCATCATCTATAGTCTGTTAATTCATAGATGGGGCACCAGTCTATCCCTGAGAGAGTAGCAAGTAACAATTCTACTAAAGAGTTAGAGAAATCCCTCCTATAAATATTTTGGGTGTAACTTTGAGGGGAGGGCAATTATTCCAAGCACAATATATGGGGGAGTGGTCGCTGAGTGCATCAGAAAAGATTCCTGCAACACAAATATTGTCGGATTTAGATTCTGCAAAGCCATATTGTGTTAGGTCGCCGAAGGCTGCATCAATGGGTATCATGGTTGGTCCATATTTCTGGCACTGTTGTAACTGCCATGAGGGGCTGAATATAATAATTAATTGCTGCGGTGCATTATGTGACAGTGGTTGGTAGTAAATGATATTGTCATGCAAGTCAGTTTTAATTAACTTATCCACACCGATGCAATCATTTCCAGTCATCCTTCCTTGTGCCATATAACTTTTCTTTACTCTTTTTATGTCCTGTGGAGTAACATAGTATCTTCAGTTTCCAACAATATTCTTTTGTAAACTTTTAGCTCTTTTGACACTTTTTACCTGTATCTCCGTATTGGAGAATCCTTGTGATAGCCATAAATGTCTACAGTCAATCAGTTCATTATCCACATGATTAACAATGCTGGCAATTATAGGCCAGTCAGCCTGACATTGGTACTGGGAAAGTTAATGGAATCACTGCTGAAGGAAAGAATTGTGGAATATCGTGAATCCAGTGGGTTACAAGACCTAAGGCAGCATGGTTTCACAAGGGAGAGGACATGTCAAACAAATCTGATAGATTTTCTTGATGGGGTGACAAAGGATTTAGATCAGAGTGGAGCAGTGGATGTGGTCTACCTAGATTTCAGTAAGGCTTTCAACAACGTTCCTCATGGGAAACTAGTAAGCAAGCTGGGTAGCTTAGGAGGGGGTCCATAGGTGTTAAACTGGATAAGACATTGGTTATGGGATAGAAGACAGTGGGTGGTGGTAACAGAGTTCACTCTGAGGAAGGGAGGGTGACAGAGGGAGCCTCAGGGTTCAGTGCTGGGACCGGTCCTCTTTAATGTCTTTATAAGTGACATTGCAGAGGAGCTGGAAGGGAAGGTCTGTCTCTTTGAAGATTACACCAAAATCTGTTGTAGGGTGGACACTCTGAGGGGGTGGAAAGGATGAGTAGAGACCTGAGAAAACTAGGAGTTGTCAAGAGTATGGCAGCTGGGTTTCAATGTGAAAAAGTGCAAAATAATGCACTTAGGCACAGAAACCCAGGGGCAGAGTATAAAATGGGTGGAGTGGTGTTGACAACCATCAAGCAGGAAAGAGATCTGGGAATAATCATATCGAGTGACCTAAAGGTGGCCAGGCAGTGTGACAAAGCAGTAGGGAGGGTTAGTGGGATGCTGGTGTGCATCAGGTGGGGTATCACCAACAGAAAGAGGCAGGTGGTGTTGCCTCTGTATAGACTGCTAGTAAGACCCCACCTAGAGTATTGTGACCAGTTCTGGAGACCACATCTCTGGAAGGACATAGACAGAGTGGAGGTGGTCCAGAGTAGGGCAACTAAAATGGTGCAGAGTCCGCATCAAAAGCCATATGAGGAGAGACTGAAGGACCTCAGTATGTACAACCTGGAACAGAGGAGGGAGGGGGGGAATATGATAGAGACCTTTAAATACCTCAAGGGGCTAATAAGATACAGGAGGGAAGTATTTTTCAGAAGAAAAGGTGCTCAAGAACAAGAGACATGCTATGAAGCTGGAGGGGGTAGATTCAGAAGAGATGTGGGGAAGCACTTCTTCATGGAATGGTGGATTCCTGGAACAGCCTTTCAGTGGAGGAGGTGGGGGCAAAAACAGCAGTGGGTTCAAAGAATGCATGGGATAAGCACAAGGGAATCATAGTGGAAATGAAGGGGAGGGAGACAAAACTGTAGATCAGTCGTGGTCTGTGGTAATTGTGTAGGTAGGGAGAAATGGACAGACTGGATGGGCCAAGTCGTCCTTATCTGCCATCAAATTCTATGTTTCTATGTTAACAGCATTGCACTTTGGGCTTTGAAGATCATGTTCACCGTGTTCAGGCATTAACCTCAAAATACAGCCATGCACATGGTTTTTGACTATAAATGTAAAGGATACGTATGCTGGACAAAAATGTGCCCATGTAATTTCAGGATTTATTTACTCTCTCACAAAGCCAGTGAAATATGTTTCAGCTCTTTGCTTAGCGGATACAAATCTGCCAATACTGTTGTGTTCCAGGGAAAGCAAATGACTGCTCATGAAATTTTCCATAAAGATGTTAGTCAGTATATGAACTGTTCTCTGTACAAGGTGACCGTGTTCTTTATGCAACAGTTGTTCAACTGATGACATTCACTAACAATCCATGCTGCACCTAAAACAAAGGCAATCATATTTTAGAGAGCCAATGTGCCAACATAAAATCAATCTTTTTATTTTTAAATTACATTGTATTGTATTGTGGTATCTTTCAGGTACAGGAATCGACATACTGTATTTAAAAAAAACATTTGGAAATAAGGTTCACAAAGAAGCCCAGCTTATAAAGTTATGGTACCATAATCTTGCTAATATATTTATTTATGTGTTTGTTTATTTAAAAGTGTAACCAGGAAAGACATACTGAGCTGATAACAGCTTGTTTCCAGATGCATCGGGGATCGGGGGGGAGAAGGAGATAGTTAAACACTAAAACTACTAAAAACAAAAGTACTAAACTAAACTAAATTACTAAAGTAACCCGCTAAAAAATATGTAGTCAAATACAATAACATAGTAATATGAGAAACTTAACGATTAATATTAGTGGCAAAATAGTAAATGAATATGAGTAAAAACAAACATGTAAAGAAGGGAAAATTTGTGGAAAGGTATGGACAGGACAAAGACTAGTGAGAGGTGGAATGAAGAGAAAAGGGTCATAGACAGTTACAGGAAGAATAACAAAAGTCATAAAGCAGAGACTTTAGGGAGGAAGAAGATGCATATCTAATTGAAAGGGGAATGGAGGACCAAAGTTTAGGAAATTGGTAAGAAAAAGCAGATTGAACAACAGTAGATTTTCTTGAAGGAATAGAGACAGAATGTGAAATATTGTTATGGGGAGAGTAGGAAGAAGAAGGAGGAGAGGACAGAAGAGATCTGAGATAAGAGGGGAAGGTGCCGAGCCAGAATTTGGAAATAAAAGAGACACAATGTGAAAGGTGCCTAGCATCAAGAGAAGGACGAGAAAGGGATACGTAAAGAGAGCAGTAGTGAATATGAGGTGGGCAGTCTAGAGCAAAATGACAAAAAGAATGAAAATATACAGTACATTGTATTGTTGCATAATTAATTGATGGCATGCAAATGCATTAAAAACTCATTTAATAATTGAAAACATTCTGACATTGTTGGTGTAATTCTTGTCAATAAAATGTACATTTATTTCTGTTTATTGTGTGTTCATTATATTTATGTTTGTTATAGGTAATGATACTATTTCATCAGCCTAATTACAATATTTAGCTTCCCCTATAATGTGGAGTAGGCACCCTTATCAACGTTTCCTCCGTCATTCAGATTTCTTGCGCTAATGTAATACACTACACATTGGAGGGATGAAGTGTGGTCAGTCAGTGACTGATAATGCTTTTTAATGTGCCTGTTAACAAAACTCTGAATTGAGTACTTATTATTGTGGGGCTTGCTCCATGGGGTAGGAAGCCCAATATGAAATTATCCAGGGACTGTAGTAAGTCACAGTCTAATATGGTTGAGCAAGTGATAGTTATTGCTTCACAGAATGGTACTAGTTGGGGGCAGGACCATAGAATGTGATGGTTCCCTTTGCCTCCGCAGTGTTTTTAATGTATCCTGACATTGGGGGTGGGGGCAGAGTGTGCAGTGATGTTTGTGACTTAAACATTGTTGGTAAGATCTTCCACCTAAACCCCCTCCACCGTGCATACTAAGTAGCTTTGTGAGCTTGTTGCCAAATTATGTGCTTAATTTCTGCTGTGATTTTGCACACTGCTTCTTTTGCCAATGTTTGCAACAGTTCTACATGGTGGTGGGTGGAGCTGGTCTTGCAGAAGCTCAAACAGCCTAAATATCTGATGTGCGTCAGTGTCCAAACTTTTTTCATATACAGTTCTTTAGTGGTGTGCGGCATCTAGTTTATATGCTACAGTGGGTTCAGTTTTACATGTTAGTCCATAATTGTAAATAGCAGAAACATTGCTTCTTTTGTAACACATCAACCTTAAAGGAGCTGTAACATTTTCAGGGTTACAGGAGAAAAAGACTAACATTGGCAGGGCAGCACCAAGAAGGTACCAAGACAGCACACTGGAAGCAATGGACAAAAGGTTCCAATTAGGAAGCTCTGTGGTAGCAACACACAGGTGCTGTCTCCAAGATGGCAACCTGGTAGCCAAAGACAGATGCTCCCTCCAAGGCAGAAACTGGGTCAAAAAAAGAAAGCTGCTTCCTCAGAGGCAGCAACATGGTACCGAAGCAGAGACACTACCTTCAAAGCAGAAAGATGACAATGAAGGAGAGATGCTGGTACAACAGCAACAAACGGATACCAACAGATAGATGCTACTTACAAAGAAGCCAGTTTCTACTAAAAGAGAGAACCTGCCTCCCAGAGATTAAATTGGTAACAAATGAGATATGCTGCGTCCAAGGCAGCTAGCTGTGGTGAAAGAAGAGACACTCATTCCAAGGCAGCAACTTGGTGCCAAAGTACAGAGGGTGACTCCAAGGTATCATCCAGGTAGTAAAGGACAGACTCTGCCCACATGCTTTGGTACCAGATTGTTGCCTTGGATGTAGGGTCTCTCCTTTGGTACCGGGTTGCTAACTTAGAGGCAGCATCTCTCGTTGTGAGTGCTGCTGTCTTGAAGGAACCTTGTATATTTTGGTACCAATGCAGAAACCTGGTAACAAAGGAGAGATACTGGTACCAAACCAGCAAACTGGTACTAAAGGACACACGCTGCTGTCAAGGCAACAAGTTGGGACCAAAGGAGAGATCATGCCTCCAAGGCAGCAACGTGGTAGCAAAGAACAGATGCTACCTCCAAAGAAGCAAGGTAGTAGCAAAGGAGAGACGGTGCCTCAAATGAAGGTACCAGGTTTCTGCCTTGGAGGCAGTGTCTAGCTTTTGATACCAGTTTACTCTCCTTGGAGGCAGCATCTTCCTCTTCTGGTACCAAGGGAACCACCTGGTACCAAAGAAGAGATGTTGTTACAAAGCCAGCAAGCTGGTACCAAATGAGAGATGCTGACTCTGAGGAAGCAAGCTGTTACAAAATGAAAGATGCTGCTACCAAGGCAGCCACATAGTACCAATGGACAAATGCTCCCTCCAAAGAAGCAAGCTGGTACCGAAGGAGAGATGCTGACTCTGAGGAAGCAAGCTGGTACCAAAGGAGAGATGCTGACTCTGAGGAAGCAAGCTGGTACCAAAGGAGAGATGCTGCATCCAAGGCAGCAAGCTGGGACCATAGGATAGATGTTGCCTCCAACGCAGCAAGCCAGGACCATAGGAGAGAAGCTGCCTCCAAGGCAGAAACCTAGTACCAAAGTAGAGTTGCTGGTACCAAGGTTGCCACACAGTACCAAAGGACAGATGGTACCTCTAAAGAAGCGAGCTAGTGTTAAAGGACAGACACCTTCTCCAAGACAGCAAGCTAGGAGCAAAGGAGAGACACCTCTTCCAAATGCAGCAAGCTCGTACCAAAGGAGAAATGGTGACTCCAAGGCAGCAACCTGGTAGCAAAGGACAGATGCTTCCTGTGAAGAAGCAAGGTGGTAGCAAAGGAGGGACTGTGCCTCAAAGGAAGGTACCAGGTTGCTGCCTTGGAGGCAGTGTCTCTCTTTTGGTACCAGCTTACTGCCCTTGGAGGCAGCACCTCTACTTTGGTACTAGGGCAGCCACCTGGTACCAAAGAAGAGATGCTGTTACAAAGCCAACAAGCTGGTACCAAGTGAGAGATGCTGATTTGGAGGAAGCAAGCTGTTACCAAAGGAGAGATGCTGCTACCATGGCCGCCACCCAGTATCAATGGACAGACGCTACCTACAAAGAAGTGAGATGATACCAAAGGAGAGATGCTGCCTCTGAGACAGCAAACTGGTACTAAAGGAGAGACACTGCCTCCAAGGCAGCAAGTGCTGGTACCAGAGGAGGGACGCTGCCTCCAAGGCAGCAGTCTGGGACCAAAGGACAGATTGATGGCTCCAAGGCAGCAATCTGGGACCATAGGAGTGACGCTGCCTCCAAGAAAGTAGGCTGGGACCATAGTAGAGATGATGCCTCCAAGGCAGCAATCTGGTAGGAAAGGAGAGATGCTAGTACCAAGAGAATCACATAGTACAAAAGGATAGATGCTATCTCTAAAGGAGTGAGCTGGTACATAAGGAGATAGTTTGTCTCTAAGGTAGCAAGCTAGTGTAGTGCCCCAGGGTTGGGTGCCCTACAGAAACATTTCGAGGACCCCCTACCCCCCCATGAACACAGTAGGGTACAGGAGGTGCAGCAAGTCATGGGAATATGGTGTGAACTCTGTTCAGCCCCATTTTTTTACTTTAATTTAAAGTTAAATGGTCCATTGTCAATGGCACTGCAAGCTGGAGCTGCATCATTGCCAGAAGGAGCAGCCCCATCCAGAGAGGGAAAGCACTGAGTAAGTAACTAAGTAAGTACAATTTTATTTATATATGCCACCCATTCCCAGAGGCTCTTGGCACCTTACAGGTACTAAAAGCAGGGTTTACAGGCAACATGCAAGACATACAGATACATAGTTAATTAATAAATAAATCAGTACTTATTAAAATCAGCTAAAACTTTCTGAGCACTTTCCTAAAAAGGTGGGTCTTCAGGCCCCTTTTAAATGCCTGCACCACTGGGGCGTCCCTCAAAGATTTTGGAAGCGAGTTCCAGAGGGCCGGCAACCTCAAAGGAGAAATCTCCCAAGGTTTTCAGCCTGGCCCTTGGAACTGCTTGGAGAACATCGATGGAGGAGTGATGGGAATGTACCAGGATGGCTAGAGTAAGGAGGTCAGACAGGTAACCAGGGCCTGAGCCGTATAGGGCCTTATAGGTGAGCAAGTCCACTTTGAAGATGATCTTCCACCTGACAGGCAGCCAGTGCAGATCTCGCTGGACTGAGGTTACATGACAGAACCTGGGCAGGCCCTTCAGCAACCGAGCCACTGTGTTCTGCACCAGCTACAGTCGGCAGAGGTTCCTTCCACTGACCCTGAAGTATAGAACATTACAGTAGTCCAGCTTGGATGTCACAAAGGCATGTACCAGTGAGGGCAGGTCTTCTGGCAGAATCAAAGGTTTAATTCAGGTGACATTCCTTAAGTGGTAGAAGCCACTTTGGACCACAGGCGTTGCCTGGGCATGAAGTGTCAATCTGTTGTCAAGGATGACACAGAGATTTTAGACCTTTTTTTTTTTTTTTTTTTGAAATTTAATTTCTTTATTAGTTTATAGAAAGATAAAAAATATAAGCGAGTGGTCCAGGGAACACAAACCATAGTAAATGACAGTAATTACTTAATGGTAACAGTAAGAGACTACAGATTTCTGCAGGAATTATTGAGTCCTATAAAATAATAAGGAACCCCCCTTCCCCCCATCCCCTTATCTCCCTACCCCAGTCCCCCGCCCAGGATGTGCCTTTTTAAAAGAGAGACAAATCCTACTACATATAGCATATATTAGAATGTAACCTATGTAAGACAAGGAATACACAATGAGCTAATAGCAGCTAAAGGAGCCAGAGGTGTTCCCATAAAGACATTAGTTCAAATAAAGAGCATACAGTTTACCCCATTTCCGATCAAATGAGGTCAAGCGATTCCGGGAGCTTGCTATTAATCTTTCAGTTCAAAAGCAGAGAGAAATTTCACTGATCCATTCTGCATACGATATAACCAGTTGGTCCATCCAGTGCCTGAGGACCAATCTTTTAACAACTATAGTCTATATTGTCTTTTTAATATACATATTTCATCCTTACACCTTAGCAATCCTTCTATATGGATTTCAAAATTTGCAGATGATTGCAGACTAGGTGTCACAGTGTCTACTATGGTTGATTCGTTATCCTTACAACAAGCTATAAATGAAGTTTATGAGTGGACAAAAACTAGCAAATTGGAACTTAACATCTCCAAATGTAAAATTATGCTTATACACTTAGGTAGAACAAACAGCAATCATTCATACAATATAGGAACAACACCTTATTAACAACATCTGAAGAGGACTTGGGCATTAAAATTAGTCAGATTTAAAGTTCAATTCACACTGCAATCAACAAGTTAAAAAAGCTAATCAGATTTTGAATTGCATTTTGAGGCACATTTCTAGTAGGCACCATAATGTTATCATGCCCTGGTACCAGGCCCTGGTGAGGCCTCACTTGGAGTATTGTGTACAGTTGTGGTTCCCACAGCGTAGAGAGGACATTGAGAGGTGGAGGTGTGCAGCGTGAAAGTGACTAGATCAGTATTTGGACTAAAAAACTTACCCTACGAGGAGAGATTAACTAAGTTAAATTTATACTCACTGCACTATAGAAGACTAAGGGAAGACCTCTGCATGATGTACAAGATATCACATGACGATATATTAAGAGCAGACTTAAAAATGACCTATAACACAGGACGCTGTAGCACCAGAAAACACAAGTTGCAATTTGTATTGCCTAAGTGGAACACAAATAAAAGGAAGAACTGGTTTACTGTAAGGGGGGTGCCAGCATGGAACAACTTACCTGCAAGTATTGTGGGTAGCTCGAGCATTGATATATTTAAAACAAGCTTAGACAAACATCTCTTTTACAAAACTACTAAATTTTAGCACAAATGGACAAGCATAATGGACACAAGTCTCACTGCTTGAACTAACTTATGAAACTTATGAATAGAAATTAAAGCCATATGGAATCTACGCTCCAAAACCTGTATATTGGAGAACATCCCTAGAATACATACCTCTATGGTAAATAAATCTCCCAGACCCAAAAGAGGGTCTAGGTTAGACTGGATGGTCCACCATAGTGGAGCCACCTTGTCACACTGCCAAAAAATATGTACCAGGTTCCCTTCCACCATGCCACACCTTGTACAAAGAGTTGAAGGTAGTCTATCTAATTTAGCCAACTTGACCGGGGTATAGTACAAGTTATTCAATATATGCTATTGGGTGATCCTATGCCTATCCTGAGAGAGATAACGGTATGTGTCAACCCAAATCTGGTCCCAGACTAGAGGCGTTTCTGGCAGAAGAGAGGACCAACATTTAGAACCAATAAGGGGATTAGGGAATTTAATGTCCAATAGGAAGGAGTAACTCTTGGAAATGCTATGGGCCTTATTTGCATGTTCTTGTATCTGGTCTAGGAAAGGCTTAACTTGAGGCAATGTGGGGGTGGACCCAAAACTGGAGGCCAATAGGTGTCTTAGCTGGAAGACTTTAAAAAGAAACTTCTGGTGGATATTATATTTGGCCATAACCTCTCCCGAGGATAAAAGAGAATTATTCAGGAACAAGTCATCGACACAGCAATCCCTCAGCTGAGGAAGCCAGTCTAAGGGGAGTGGGAGACCACCGATCTTAATTTTTAAGTTTAGAGTAAGAGGCTGGGTAGTGTCTTTCCTAGGAGAAAGGTTGAAGAAATTCCAGCATTGATTCAACACTTTAATGGAGGTACCTATGACACTACCTTGTAGAGGGGGAGGTAATATGGAAAAAGTATTGTAAAAAATTCTAGATGGCAGAGATTTTAGACCTTGAGGGATGCCATCAATGGGGTAGATTCCAGGATCAAACCTGTCACCACGCTGGAGGCACTCCCATTATGCCAACAACCAGGCTCAATCATCAGCACCTCTGTCTTGTCGGGGTTCAGCCTCAGCCAGTTAGAGGACATCTAGTCCTGAATTTCAGCCACGTATTTATTTAGCACTTCAACAGCACCATCTGTTCCAGGGGCAAATTACATATACAGTTGGGTATCATCTACATAGCAGTGGAAGCCCAGACTGTAATGTCTAATGAGCTCACCCAGGGGCCGCACGAACTCCATGAACAACATTGGTGAGAGGATCAAACCCTGAGGAACTCCACATGACAGGGGCTTTGAGGAGGAGGAGGAGAAATTCCCCATCACCACTCATTGTCTCCTGTCAGAGAGATAGGACTCAAACCACTGGATAATCAATCAATCAATCACTTTATTTAACTAGGCATAAACACCATTGAGCAAGCTCATTTTCAGGGTGGTCCTGGGCATTAATACAATACAGTACACTTCATAAGATTACAATTACGGTGGACAGAGGTGCAAAAAATAGAAAAAAAAACATTGTGAAGGTGCCAGTCAATATGGGCCTATACATACCGGTCAACATAATTAACATGCAAAGCTACATAATGATAAGCTTTACTGGAATGAGAAGAGACAACAATCCCATATAGTCTCTGCTAAGTAAGAGCTCATACCTAAATGATAAAAAAATAAGGAGGTATTAAGGAATAGGGTAGAAATTGGGGTGAAAAAGTAGGCAGCCAAGAGGGAGGTCAGAATAGGTAAAAGGTAGAGAATAGGCAGGGCCATCTCGGATTAAGGGAACTAGGCTTGTAGGTCCTAGGTTTCTGTTGCTAGGAATGTGAGGTGGATGAGATACTTAGGCATAGGATTTGAGAGTGGCACCTGGGGCTTAGGGGTCATCGGCGTCTGAAACAGTTGCATGATTCCTTCAGATAATCCGTTAATAGAGCTTTGAATGTGAAAATGCTTGGAAGCGAGGATAATTTTAAAGAGTCTTGCATAGTGTTCCAAAGTGATAGAAGTGAGACGTTGATTGCTGCTGAGCCAAGGGTAGTTTTCACTCTAGGAATCTGGAAGCAGATTATGGAGAAGCGTCTCAGACCATAGGAACCTTTAGCTCGTTTGAAGAGGTTCGAGATGTATGCTGGGAGGTTATCAGATAATGCTCTAAAGAACCAGAAGAGAGCATTCCTTTTTCTTCTAGTTGAGAGTGAGGTCCATCCCGAAACCTGGTATAGATGACAGTGATGTGTACCATGAGGTAGATTTAGGATAAATCTTAAAGCCCGGTGGTAAAGGGTGTCCAGTTTGTTTAGCATCGTTGATGGGCAATGACTGTAAAGGAAGTCAGCGTAGTCCAGTATAGGTAGGAATGTAGTTTGTACTAGTCTCATTCTGGCTTCTAACGTAAGTAGGTGTTTAATGCGATAGAATAAACCTAATCGCTGTCTTAGTTTCTTCGAGGTTTCATTTAAGTGGCACAGAAAGTTGAGCTTGTTATCCAGCCAGAACCCTAGGTATTTAAAGGTAACAACTACTTAAAGGGTTTATCTAAGAGTGTTTGGATCTGTGTGATATGTGGACATTCAGAATACGGATAACACTTCCGATGAGCCCACCATATACTCTAAGGCAATCCAAAAGCATGATGTGGTCCATGGTGTCGAATACTGATGACAGACTGAGGAGGACAAGAATTGACCATTCTTCTCTATCCCTCGCCCTGAGGTCATTTTTCACCTGAACCAGTGCCATTTCCATGTTATGCCTAGCCCTAAAATTGGACTGGAATGGCTCATAGATGTCAGAGGCTGCAAGGTGTGCCTGAAGCTGCAGTGCCACCACTTTCTCAACAACTTTCCCTAAGAATGGGAGGTTAGAGATAGGTCTATAATTCACCAGGACGTCAGGATTGAGTGATGGTTTCTTCTGAACAGGCCTCACCAACGCCTCCTTCAAGGCACTGGGGAAAAAGCCCCTCTGAAAGCAAGCATCGGACTATCCTCGCGAACACTGGACCAATGATCTCGGCACATCCCACTAGAATATGAGTCAGGCCAGGGTCCAGTTTGCAAAAGTGAGCCACAGCTTTGAAATCACTCCAACAACCTCAGCCACTTCCACCGGTTGAAACTCCCCCCAGGCATTAGGAGTGCTCCTGCTCCAGCCAGGCTGATCACTGCGGGACTGGTCTTGTCCCACTGGTGAGATCCCGGGCCGAATAGAGGACACCCTGTCTGAGAAGAACAGAGCAAACTCTTCACACAATGCAATTGAAACTGCCCCTTTCAGCTGTAGACAGACTGGACACAATAGTCTGTCCACAGTCCAAAACAACTGAGCTGGTCTGTTCCTCCCAGCAGTAATCTCCCTGGACAGGAACTCTATCTTCTAACGGTTGATTGCCCCTCGATAGTCATAGTGATTTCTCAAGGCCAGTCTGTCCTCCATGGACCAGGTCTTCCGCCAACAATGCTCAAACTTCCAAACTTTTGTCTTCGTCTCCTTGAGAGCCCCATCAAACTATGGGGATCTCAAGCGAGAAGACCAGAGTCTTATACGGACCGGTATAATGGTATTGAGCACCATGGAAATGGCCCCCATTATAGGCCGCTACCACCTCGTCTGTGCCAATCGCACATGCAGCACTCACGCCAGAAAAGTGTACTACCACCAGGAGTCCCTCTAGGGGCAATCCCCTTAAAGGATGGTAACTGACCATCTCAATGGGGGGGGACTATTGGGGCGCCCTAAATGAGAACTCCACCAAGCAATGATTGGACCAGGTGACCTGATTAGTCCTGAGGTCAGTGACCTCAAGCTCCAGTGAGAATACCAAGTCCAAGGTGTGGCCATGTCGATGGGTCACAGGCAACAGCCTCTGCCAGGCCTAGAGATGTCATTGTCTGGAGGAGGTCATATCCAAAATGTTAGGATTCACCATCGATCCAGGCACTGAACTCCCCCAGAATCAGCCATCTAGGCAACTCCAACACCCTGTCGCTGATGAAGTCTGCTACCTCCTGCAGGAATTCTCCCCCCTGTCCCAAAGGACGATAAACAAGGAGAATCCTGCAGCCTGCACCTGGACCCCCACGCACCACTGCACATTCATATGATGAGGTAGAGCCCACTGGGTGCATGGAGAAGTTCAAGCTGGATCTAAAGCAGATGGCCTCTCCCTCGCCCCTGTGTTCTCTCCTCGGGTAATGCACCACCGAGTACCTAGCATGGACTGACAGCTTCAAAACTGGACCTGCATTGTCCCCCAGCCAGGTCTCTGTAATGCAAGCCAGGTCAACCGAGGAAATCAAGTCCTCTACAATTGCGGTTGTGTTCCTCATTGACCTGGCATTGCACAGCACAGCCTGAAGGGGACTAGCGGAGACTGCAGGCCCTCTAGCTACCTGCCCATGCGGTCTGGTGGGAGACCTGGGGACAGGAACCAACCATGTTGGGCCTCTCTCATGGCTCCATTTAACCCCAGGGTGCCTCCTATTCCTAACCACCCTAATACTGTTCACCTCCGCTGTACACACAGTGCCCTGCTGTATGCTCTCATGTTCCCTACTAATACTCACCTCCCAGCAACGTCTCACTGCTACAGTTGGGAGGAGGAGATCTACAAATGGCTGGAGGTCACACAGCAGGGCCACTGTGTAGGTGGTATGGGGGCCTGAAGGGAGAATCCAAGCAGCAGTGACCCAGAATAGTGTCAGGCAGAATCATAAGTAATGTCTCCAGCACCTCCCTCATCCAGCCTTGCAGTGTTCAATCACTTGCCACAACCAAAGCTTCACCCCGGTCTGGGGCAGTGAGTCAGCCACAGCAGCACCAGGTGGGTGCTGACCACCAAAAAAAGCACTGGAAGGCACAGGAAAGTGGCAGAGGTTGAAGGGACAGCCAGGCCCTGGCAAGAGAACCATCCAGAGGGTGGAGTGGTGGGCCATAAAGGAAACTACTATCGGGCAGAGCAAGGTGTGCGGTTGCCACAACAATATGGCAGACCCTCATTTTTTTTTAAATTTATTTTAAATAACTTGCTCCCAGAGTACTAAGCAAGGTGGCAGAGGCCGCATGGGTGGGGGGCTTAATTCCCACCTCCGGACTGCCCACAGAGGCCACCGAGAGCCAGCGTGGGCCAGCTAGGCCCCAGTAAAAAAGTCCCCCCGTAGGGCAGAATAGTAAAGTTCCACAGGAGCTAGTATAGTGAGTTCAGGCACCCAAAAAGCTCCCCCAGGACATACTCAGTACAGCCCCACAGGGGCAGATACAGAAGGGTTGGAGAATCAGCACTTGAATAACTGCTGAAACTGTTAGTTGCCTCACAAATCGCACTTTAAGGGACAGTGTATCTGATATAATGAATTGCGTCTAGAACTGGTGTATTGCCCCATTTTCCTCACAAATTGACTCTTGGACTGGTGTATTGCCCTATTTGCCTAACGAACTACCTTATGAGCTGGTGTATTGCCCCATTTAGCCAGCCGCCTACCAGCACTTCCTTGAATTACCCACCCACCTTGCCCCCTGGCTCAACAACGTCCACTGGACAGCCTCTCCCTTCCCCAGACCCACTCCTTCCCTACTAGGTCCAAACAGGGATGTAACCCGCTGTCTTCTCTGAGGACCTACTATATCCATGAGTGTAACTCACAGTTTTGTAACATTATGTAACCTAAGTAACATACAAATTACTACATTATGGAACCTAAGTGTCTCTATGTTAAATGTTCCTTTTACTGCACCTGTAATGTTATCCTCTGTTTTAATCTGCACTGTAATAACTGTCTTGATGTCTGGCCCCCGACGAGGTGCCTTTGTAAATGAGTCTCTGACTCAAAGGTTGTAAACCTGATTTGTAATGAATAAATGAATTCTGCGGCTTGCTTTTAAATGGAATTTTAGTGGCCCATTAATTCAGTGTACGTAGCTAAGCGCTAAAATTTCAGTGGCCGTAGCTGAGCTCTATGCGCAGAAACCTTTTTCTTTTACACAATTTTAGGGCTTACCGGTAGGCTTAGCTAGCTGTTCCAGAGTGGGCTGCTAATAGCTGTTCCACTACAAGCTCTGTAATCAAGTGCTATCTATAGTAATCCAAGTGATGTGAACAGAAGCTTTAAATACTACAACTGTAGCAAATGCTTAGAAATTTTTTTAATAGCAATTTTTGTAGCAAATGCTTAGAAGTTTCAATCACTTATTTCTGTAGAACTGCCTAGATGCCCGAGTTAATACTAGGGTGTGTATTTCATGTGAAATCAGCTGTTAATCTTTGTTTCTATGTCAAATGCTTAGAGGCTGTAGTTAAAGAAAAGGGGTATATTTTCTTGTATTTACCTGCTAGTAAATCTAACGTTTTTTGACCTGATTACTTTGGGTTTGCAAGTACTGTTCAGCCAGGGATTTTTCAGCCTGCTAGTTTTTATTATCTGGGTTATATTTGACAGACTGTAATATCTTAGCCCTAGGCTGTTTCTCTGGTTTCTTTTTCCTTTCTTCCTTTGCTGTCTGCTCTCTGAATCCTCTCTACTTACTTCCTTTTCCCACCATCCTACCACACTTTCTAGCTCGCTCTCCTCTCCTGGTCCACACTCCGCTCCCCTCGTCTGCCTGTCCCTCCTCCTCCTGCCACTGTAATCTGAATCTGCCTATGTTCTCCCCTAGTCTCCTCCCCCTGAGCCTGTTAACCGCGCTATAATACCCTTTCCTCTCTCCACAGCCACCCTCCCTCCCTTGGGGCAGTCCGCCCCTGCTGAGCTGCTTCTCGCCTGCTGACTCACCACCAACGAAAGGTATGGACCAGCTGCTAACTGAAGCACCCAGCCTTTCAAATTTGACACCATTTTTCTTCAGCCAGCTGTGCTCCACTTCAGCCACCTCTCAGACTGGCAGCAGCTTTACTTTAGAAACTACATGATATTTTTTTTTTAAACATTTTTATTGGTTTTCATCATAATGGACATGAAACAGTGATATCCAGACAAGATACAACAGTGAATCTCCAATGAGATTTCATGCCCCCCCCCGAGGCTTTATACCACTGTCAGGATAGGTGAAATCAATTGCAGGGAGAAACTACATGATCTTGTATGTAACTGTAAGTGGCTTTTGGCACTAGATTTTACTGAAGCAGTGGACAAAACAGCACCTTAGTCCACTAGCCGTGGCTGCCTACTGGCACTTCTTTGAATTCTGCGACTTGCTTTTAAAAGGAATTTCAGTGGCCTACTAATTCAGTGGCCATAGCTGAGCTCTAAAAATTCAGTGGCCATAGCTGAACTCTAAGCCCCGTAATCTTTTTTTTTTTTACACAATTTTAGGGCTTACTGGTAGGCTTAGCTAGCTGTTCCAGGGTGGGCTCCTAATAGCTGTCCCACTGCAAGCTCTGTAATCAAGTGCTTTCTGACGCCGCTACGTGGCATCTCCCCACCCTCCCTCCCTCCACCCGCCCACCCTAGCTGAGCAATTACATTTATAGTTCTGCAGACCAATCAGAGGAAAAGACTATCTCCCAGTTCTCTCATTGGCTCCTTTTACTCATCAGCAGCTAGTGGGCTCTTCTCACCTGTCTCCGAGCCCTACCTTCACAAACAGCTAACTCCACCAGTAGGTAAGCTTCCCACCAACAGCTTTGGTTCTTTTGGCACCAATACTCTGCATTTTCTTTCCCCTAGCCACAATAGATCTCTGTCTCAGTAGACCACTAACACAGCATCTTTGGGTTAATTTGCTGAGACACTTTGCTTCATTTCTGCCACCGTCCTATTTGCAGGCTTACAATATACACCCAGTTTTCCTCTTGCTGCTACAGGCCACCGCTTTACAACTGTCAGTTCCTTAGTATCCCCATGGCCACTCTCTACAATTCCCTCCTTCCCCTCCTAGCCCTCCTTTTCTGTCTCCCAACCTCTCCCCCTCTACCTCCCTTGTCCCACCCCATTACCTCTACCCTTGATTCCTGCCTTCTCTGTGACTTTTCTACCCCGTCACTATTTCTCTTCACCTCCCCATCTCTTGATCTCCTGGCTCCTCCAAAGCTCTCTCCTATACTTAAAAGCTGTTCGCAGGCTATGCTCCCCTACACACTCCCTGTGCATCCCACCCCACTGCTATAGACCTAAGCAGAATATTCATGGCTCCCACAAGCTCCTCATACTTATACTCTTAGTACTGGCTGGTGACATCGAACCAAACCCTGGCCCCCTCTTCCCCCACCACCACCCTCGGCACACCCTAGAGGTCTGAAAATCTTCCATATCAGTGTTTGAAGCTTACTTCCTAAATTGGACAAGCTAAAAGTATGGGTCTTGCAACACTCTCCTGACATATTATGCATCTCTGAAACATGGCTGTCTTTCTGCATCCCAAACAATCAGTTGGCCCTTCCCGGCTTTTTCCTCCATCGACAAGACCGTGGTAAAAGGGGTGGTGGAGTCGCAATATACTCCTGTGATGCCCTGTCTTGCACATTCTCCCACAAGAAAGTTATTCCTCAGTCCCATAAGCTCCTTGTAACAAAACTCCTTTTCCCATCCTCTAAGCCCCTGTTTGTGGGTGTTCTTTATGCCTCCCCAAAACTCCCCCCCTTCCTTCCTCATCTCCTGTGTTGCTGCTGCCACTGCACTTGCAGCAACAGGCGAACTCATCCTACTCCTACTAGAAAACTTTAATCTAGACTGACAATCTCCTTCATCACTCAACTTTTGTCAGCAGATTGAAGCCTTAAACTTGACCCAGTCGATACAAGAACCCACTCGCCCCAATCCTCACTCCCAATCTCACTCCCTGCTTGACTGAGAGCTCTGTACCCACCCCCACCAAATCTGCTCCACTGGCACTTTACCTGATGCACTTAGCAACCACTGCCCCACCTTCTGCATCAGAAAGTTCCATCCACCCCCCCAATCCTCCTAAGTATGTCCAGTACCAACCCCTCAAATCCCTCAACACTAGCAAACTTCTTTAAGACCTGGCCTCGGACAACTGGTCTCCTGTCCTCTCCTCCCTCTCCATTGATACAGCCCTCCCTCACGTCACATCCACATTTCTAAAGGTTTGAGATACCCATGCTCCTCTAAAACTCATCAGAGTTAAATGCTTCCATCACCCCTGGATCAGCCCTGAAATTCTGTCCATGTGCAAATCCCGTGATCTCTCATGGCATCAATTTAAATCCTCTCAGTGCCCAGCCAATCATCAAACCTACTGTAACCTCCACAACGATTGCACTAAACGCATCGGACAGGCCAAATTGGACTTTTTCAAAGCTCAGTTGCACACCTGCAATAACACTCCCTCCTCCTTCTGGAAAGATCTATGCTCACTCATTCACCCCTCCCTGGACATAACCCCAATCACTCTCAGTGTGGCTGGATCACCTTTTACTGATCCCATCCTTGTTGCCAAAACCCTAAATAAGTTCTTCACAACCTGTGCTGTACCTTGTGGTCCACCTACTTCCCAACCCACTACCCCCTGTCTTCTCCCTTGACCCTCCGATTTCCACCTACAGCCGGTATTCCCCACTGAAGTCTACAGAGCTCTTGTCTCCCTCAGTCCCTCTCAATCTAGCCCAGATGGCCTGCACCCTAAGGTCCTCGTTATCTCTGCTCCCTCAATTGTCACCCCCTCCCTTCATTCTCAATCTGTCCTTCTCCTCCACTACTGTCCCCTCAGCATGGAAGTCTGCTACAGTCCTCTCCCTCTTATTTATGGCATGGTCACACCACTATAGTTGGAGTTGAATAGGCTGTTTAATGTTAAAGCCCAATATTTACACTTTAACAACTTCACAGTTCTTCAAGAAATTTGCATGCTATTTTGCATGTGCTATCTGAAACCCAAGGACACTTAATATGCCAAGTTTCATTCTAATCGGACGTGTGGATTCTGAGACCCAGACAGTGCAAAATGTTTAAAAATCAGGGGTTTTTTTTTTGCTTTTTTTTGTTAGCCCCTAGTGCTCATACAGTTTGGAATGTTGGTCTGAAGTTTTCTAGGTAGAAAAGGCTAGGCCCATAGTAATGCCTTTCACTGATTTGGTAAAAAAATAATAATCCATTCCAGGGTTATAAAGATTTTAAATTTTGGTTCTGCACATGCTCAGTAGGCAATTTAGGATACATGTTTGAAATGAAAAAAGAATTTGGCCATGCGAAAAAGAATCTTTTTTCATACGGGGCCAATCATTTTTCGTGCGGAAAAAAATCCTTTTTCATATGGCCACCATCATGTTTCTGTTTTAAAAACAAAAATGTCAAAACCCACAAAAATGACATCCTGCAAAGATACCAACACATGTATCTTGGTCATTGGGAACCTGTTAGGTGGATTCTGCACTTAGTTTATGGAAAAATTACCCAGAAATGTATTTTTCTTTACATTTAAAAATCCTTTTCCATGAGCCGATTTTCTTTTTTCATATGGGCATACAAAAAAAAGAACTGGTCCATTTGAAAAAGGATGTCTGTCTATATGAAAAAGGATGTCTTTAACTTCTGGTTACATAGTCTGTGATATTGCGGTTAAGCTGAAGCATCTGTTACATAGATTACAGAATAGGGAAGGTATTCTGACTCCATGGGCTACACAGTAGTTACCGAGATAAGAAAGATTGCTTTAGACAGCTATCAGATTACTGGTACAACAGCAAACCCACGTTTATGAAATGCTGACCCTGGCCAGCCTTTATAAAGTATAGATTCAATATGGAATGTACAATAAACCCAGTTTTATTTTTTTTAATATACCGCCTTAGAGGAACAAGTAAGGTGCCATCCTAGGACCCATTCTCTGACTCTAATACTAGAGGGCATGAGTGGAAGTTGCAGGGGGGGGATTTCAAGAGGGAGCTTAGGAAACACTATTTTACAGAAAGAGTCATGGAGCCATGGAATAAACTACCAGTTGAGGTAGTGGAAGCAAAGTCCATGACATCATTCAAGCTGGGGTGGGACAAGGCTAAAGTGCAATCAAAAGCAACAGGAGCAGTAGGAGGCATTAGGCAGAATGGAGGGTTGGGTCCTGGGATCTGAGAAGGTCCAAGGAACATATGGGCAGACTAGATGGACCCTTGGTCTCCTTCTGCAGTCTTTTTTTTCTATGTTTCTATGTTTTATGATATTTTTCTGTTACAGTGCAATTCAGTAAAATACACCTTCCAAGTCATATAAGGCCATTAAAGCATTATCGCAGATACCATTTTAAGGGCAAAGTGCAGTGCTTGAAATGATACATACAGTATTTGTACCAAGTAATTTTTGCCTTTGAATAATTTGTGTTGCTACCTGCAGGGAGACCTTTTGTAAATTATATATTTCATCTAATACATTTTTTTATCTTTTTGGCTAAACATTTTAACAAGTGAACTCATGGAGAGGTGACGGTGATTGGAACACAAAATTAATACCATCAGTGTCATTTGGCCTGATTCTCAAAAAGGTAAAAAGTGCAGCACACAATTTTGTGCTGCACTTTGCACTTGCCCAGGTGTCTGAGGTTGCTCACCTATACTATCCAACTGAATATAGGGCCAGGTTGAGCCAGCACAAACCACAGTAGCGCTGCTCCAACATGGAGCCAGGAGTATGGTTCCGCATTGGATAGTGAAAGTGCACTGTTTGCTGTGCTCAAAAGTAGCCATGAAAATGAGCCTATTGGGCATGCAAGGCACTGCATGACCATTTGTATGCCCATTATGGGGCCATTTGCATAGGCTGCACCGAAGCACAACATACACCCCTAGCCCCTGCCAGAGACACAGTCCCTGTCCCTGGTGTCTAGTAGTCCCCCTTCCCACCCCATGCCCTCTGATGTTAAAATATATGTTTTCCTGGTGTCCAGTGGTCCTTCCCCTCACCTGATCCCTAGCCCAATGTATAAAAACTTTTTCCCTGGTGTCCACTGGTCCCTTCCCCTACCTGATGCCCATCCAATGTAAAAATATATGCTTTCCTGGTGTCTAGTGGTCCCTACCCCCAGCTAATCTCCTGCCCAATCAAGAAACTAATATTTTCCCTTGGTGTCCAGTGGCCCCTCCCCCTGTCCGTTCCCTGTCCCTATAATGGGGAAAGCCCACCCTAGCATGACAATCCCTCCCCATAGCGATCACCTGACCACCACATGCCATACTTAAAACTACTTCGGCGATGGTGGGAGACTCTGCAAAATCCACAAAAAAACAGTTTAGAGCAAAGAACCTATATATGCTGTATAAATTTAAAAAAGTTTAGAACAGATCTAGTCAGATGGGGTGTTTGCAACAGGCAGGAAAGTCTGGGACAGAGATCAACTTTTTTTTTAACTCTCTTTCCTCCGGTCGCGGTCCTGAGAGCCATCTCTCAGGCACCCAACCTGTTCCTGCCCAGCCTGAAGTCCCCTCCATCTGAACCTTCCTCTCTCCCACCTCACCTCACAGCTGACACCCCCAGCTTAACCCTTCCGGGGTGGGGCAGCCCCTCCTACCTTGGGTGCTCTCAATGCTTAGACTCCAGCTGTGGACGTGGGCCCCAGACGGGAGATCAATGAAGGCTGGTGGAGTCGGACCCAGCTGCGGGCATGAGGATTGGTACCGTTGCCTACCCACAAGACCAGGTTTTTCCATTTTTCTGTGCCTCCCTCCCCATGCGTGTGCACGCCCTGATGCAACTGGCGCATGGCAACCCTGTCTGCATCAGCCACGCTACTATGTGCTGGCCTTGCTTGCTGCAGTACCCCTTGGTCTCCACCAGAGGTCACTGGCACGCTGGGCTATCCCATCCCCGCGGTCCGGGGAGGAGAGCACCACATGGGTGGTAGACCTCAACCCTTCCCCTGCCAACCCGTGGCACCTGGGTCCTGAACCCGGGTCGCCAGCATGCCGCAAGGTGTGGCATCCAGCGCCTCAACCCTCAGCACCACTGGGTCACCAACAGAGATCCACTTGGGGCTTTATTTTAACAACTTAAAACAATTGCCAGCTCTTTATTTAAAGGGAGGGGGACTGGACAGGGGGAGGAACTACTGGCCACCAGGAAAAATACTAGTTTCTTAATCGAGAAGGGTATCAGGTGGGGGAAGGGACCACTGGATACCAGGAAAACATATCTTTTTACATCGGGATGGCATCGGGTGGGGAGAGGGACCACTGGACACCAGGGACTGGTGCTGTGACTCAGACAGGGGTGGGGGGTGCACTGTACTCTGGCTCAGCCTATGCAAATGAACCCATAATAGACATGCAAATGGTCACATAGTGCCTTTCATGCCCAACGGTCTACTTTTCATGGCTGCTTTTGTGCATAGCCAGTTAGCAAATCTCTCTGGAAATCATAGTACTGCTGAATTTGCCATATGTTGTTTCTTGATGTGAATAACTGAGGTACCAAAGAAAACATGGTATTAACAGAGTTTATAATGAATCAGCGTATATTGTATGTATTAAGCGTTCATGCTGATTGGTACTGATAAAAGTCAAAAGCATCTACAGTCCTGGTAATGACACTTCTGCTTGTGCAGGTGTATATCAAGGTGGCAACATAATAGAGAATAAAGTATGGGTCAGGGTGTGTAACGAGATTTTACACACACCCGAGTCGTGGGATGCTACATAAACCTCGAGGGTGAAGCCCGAGGGGTTTGTGAAAAGCATCCCACAACGAGGGTGTGTGTAAAATCGAGTTTGACACCCTGACCCATTTTTTATTTTATATAATTGCTGGGTTTCCCTTTTTCACCTCAGCAATTATATAAAATAAATATCTTCCGGTACAACCGCGGTGTGGTTTCGTTTTAGCCTGGTGCCGAGATTTGCCGGATTGTAAACCTTTTTTTTGTTTGTTTGAGCAGGTCTTTATGTTTTTCCAGTGTATGTGGGGCAAAAAGAAAAGAAAAGAACTTACTACCAAGTTCTTCTGGCGGCTCTGTGTCAGGAAAGACGGAAGCGGTGAATGGTCTCGACTGGTCGCGCTGCTGCCTGAGCATGTGCACAGCAAGGGAAATCGTGCGTGTGTTCGCCGTTATAAACACTCCTTTATAATGGCAAATTACACCATATGGTTCCCTATGGGGAAAAGGAAAGCCAGTTATTATTATAGGATAAAGTGGCGGGGTGCAATTATTGTCATGAGAAATTTAACACACACCGAGTTGTTGGATGGCACATAAACCCCGGGGCCGAAGCCCGAGGGGTTTATGGCAGCCATCCAACAATGAGGGTGTGTGTTACATTTGAGTTAAACACACTGCACCCCATATTTTGTTTTATATAATTATTTTGTTGTGTTATTTTGGAGCCTAGAATAGTCTGGATTGCCGGATGTAACATTGCAGAGGATCTATAGTATGCATTACTCAATGCCATAATACCTACTCAGGTATTATGGTATTTAATACACAGCTTTTTCAATGGAAAAAAACACAACACAGTAATTATATACACATTAATGTACAGTACAGTGAGTATTCTGTTTCCAGAGACCACACAGTGGCAGCCAAGCTCAAAAGTTCAGAACAGTCAAATCATTTTAATAACTAAGCCATACTAGTTCTCTAAAAACAAATGCAAAGCCTCTTCTTCAAAAGTGAATCAGAAAATGGGCTTGAAAAATAATGCATGCTGATTGACTGAAAGGCCATGCCAGGCATGCATTTATTTTTCAATAGATGCCCAGAATAAAACAAGTGCCACTTCAAGGTGACCCATTACTTAGGATATCCTTGGGCCACCCAGAATTTTCAAGCTGACCAGCTGCCATTTTTTTCCCTCACACTTAGCGGGTGAGATGGCAGCTGGCCAAACTCCCCACCTCCCTCCTTACTCTCTGTTAATTTCAGGTAAAACAAAAATCAAACAGCAGTCACACATTAAAAAAAGAAAGAAAGGAAAAGAAAGCCATCAATCTGATCTGCTTCACATAAGGGGCACTTGGCAGTGTGATTTTTAAAATGACAGTGCACGGGTGGCTGGCAAAAAAAAAACACCCCCCTCTTTAGTCTCTGTTAATTTCAGGTAAAAAAATGAATTAAACAGCAGCCACACAATAAAATAAACTCTGGTCAGAGCCACTACAGCTGCTAATACATTAACTTGATAAGGGTGTTTTATGGTCTTAAACATCAAGATGAATTGCTGTAGTCAGTGCCGTGTATAAATTTCATTTTTGGTAAAGGTAGATCATTTATCTGGTTGATTCTGTGCTTCCCATGTATTTAAATGTGAGTAGCAAGTGTGTGTTGTACTATATGTGGAAGGAGAGGGAGCTCTACACCAAGGTCTTCAAGTAATGGTAGAAGGAATGGCGCAGGGAGGAGAGGTATATCTACACTGGGGACTGTGGGCCAAGCTAGAAGGATAAGAACCTATACTGAGGTGATGGCCTGCTTTAATTCAGGAGGCAAGCACAGTCCTCAGTGGATGATTCAAATGTTACCTTAGACATTTAAAGTAGCCAAAAGGGGATATTGGAAGAAATAAGGGAGGCAGAAAGTGGGCCACTACAAGCTGAGACAGAGAGTAGGGAGATCCCAAGGGGAGAGAGTCCCACCAGGATGCAAGTTATTCAAGGAAGCAGAGGGTTAGCAAAGGAAGAAGGGGGAAGGAGCAGTCAAAGGAGAGAGGTGTGGAAGGGAGAACAATTGGAAAAAAGAGAAAGTAGCAAGAAGAGAGGGAGAGGTGAGGGCTGTCAAAATGATGCAAGGTCTGCATCAGAAGCCCTATGAAGAGAAACTGAAAGAGTTCGATATGTACACCCAGGAGGAGGGGAAGGAGAGTGAGGATGTTATGGAGACCTTTAAATACCGCTTAGGGGTTACTAAAGTACAGGAGGGAGATATGTTTCAGAGAAAAAGGTGCTGTAGAACAAGGGGTCATGATATGAAGCTGGAAGAAGGTAGATTCAGGAGAGATGTGAGGAAATAGTTCTTCACAGAAAGGGTGGTGTATTCCTGGAACAGTCTTCCATGGGAGGCAGCAGAGGTGAAGCCAGTGGTGGGTTTGAAAAATGCCTGGCACAAGCACAAAGGAATCCTAGCAGGAAGGAAGGGGATGGAAGGTGGAAGAGACAGTGCTGTAGGGCAAGTTGAGTCTGCAGCAAAGGTGATAACAACTAAAAATGAGCAGACTACACAGAGGCGGTGATGGGGGCTTAGATGGTGGAGGGATTCAAGCGGGCATGGGACAGACATATGGGGTTGGAAAGTGGGGGAAGGGGAAGGCCCATAAATAGGAAATGAGTAGGGGAGGGGAAGGGGAAAGGGGCAGACTTGATGGGCCAGTGAGGTCCTTTTCTGACATCAGATTTCTGTGATTCTGTCTAGATGGGCCCAGTGGTCATTATCTGCCATCAGTTTCTATGTTTGAGTAACCCCCCCTTTGGGATATTACTAGTCTTTTTGTCCCTCCCTGAGTTTTTGTGGCCTAATTTGTCCCGGTAGGGAAAAGGGTTAATTCATCTCAGCACTCAGGTGGAGCCTCCTATGGGTCAGGAGGTCACCACAGGTGTGTGGGGAGATAAAGCCCAGCAGTTTAGGTGGGAAGAGGAGTTCCAATCAGGGGAGAGTAAGTGACAAGGGAGTGAGAATGAGTTGGAGCTGAGCAGGGGCGATTGTCTGCTCTGGCCTCTGGCTGGTGGCACTTTGGGGGAACAGTGTTAGCCCATAACCACACACTGCATGGTATCATGGAGGGCAGCTAAAGTTGAGAGGGGAGCCAGCAGCCCCAAGTCACAGAATGCCCTGGCAGCCTGCGCCAATTCGTGTAGGGATCCAGTGGTCAAGAATATGGCAGGAAGTGTAGTATCCAGAGAGCGAGTTGCCTTGGAACTCCACGGGACATGTTTCCCTTCTCAAATGGTGGATAGTTGCTGCCAGTTCTGGGAAAGGATGCAGGAGTCATGAGGGAACCCACAAATCCCCAAGCCATGAGGATTGCATGGTCCAAGTGGGACCAGCTGAACCAGTGCATAAAGAGAGACAAAA
The DNA here is from genome assembly GCA_016271365.2 of Neoceratodus forsteri. Taxonomy (NCBI): domain Eukaryota; kingdom Metazoa; phylum Chordata; order Ceratodontiformes; family Ceratodontidae; genus Neoceratodus; species Neoceratodus forsteri. The sequence goes on along the minus strand of CM028130.1, from coordinate 955,815,734 downwards.
AGAGAAGAGAGAGAGAGAGAGAGAGAGATGGGTATCATTGAAACTTTGGGTGCCTGTGAAGAATAATGGGTTGCTAGGCACTGTGAACTGTTTTGGGACTTGTGCTGCCTTCAAACATTCGTGACCATACCAGTCCTGAGTTAATGCTGCCATAAATACTGTGCAACCTCCTCAGTCCAGGTAAAAGCTGCTATTTTGGCCCTACCAGTCATGTGAAATCTGAATGTGTTCCCCACAAATTAACTGATGCTACCTGGAGCTATGTGTGAATATGTTTAATAAATTTGGGATCTCTGTTATTTCTTCAAGTTGACATCTGGGCCTGGGTAACATGACCACTGGAAGTGTTTTTGCTGTTGTGGGAGCCCCCTTCCCATGGACATATTCCATCCATATCCCTAGACACAGGGAGGGAGGGCTACATTTCTGTGTATGACAGGTTATGTGATTCAAATGGATAAGACACACAGCTGTTACAGTTTTGCACTTGCGCAGTTGGTTTACAGAGCAAGTTTAGATACAAATGTGTGTGGTGATTGGGGGAAGGGTAAGGAGATGTGAGCTTAAGGATCAAACAAAACTAAAAACAAATTAAATACCTGTGCCATATAGTACTATGCACTCCATCAAGCCCAGCAGTGATGAACATTATATACATATTCTGTAGGTTACAGTCAGTAATTACAGAAATACATATTTTTTTATCCAAGCCATCAGCCTCCATGCAGTGCGCATAGTAAGCTTTATTTGTAAAAGGCTGGGAAATCATTTAAAAGTTTTAGTTGACAAAAAAGTCAAGTAAGTTATCACATTTGGTCAGCTTCACCTTTCAGCATTTCCCTGTATAAGACTGGTTCCAGAGAGAGAGAGAGAGAGAGAGAAGAGAGGGAGAGCGAGAGGAGGAGGAAGAATGATGGAGCTCTGTTTATCATTTAGTCTTAGACTGGTCCTGAAAGGGTTAAAAAAGCCTACAGACAGCAGTAAATCATTGTACACTGCCACACACAAACACACACACAGTTGGGAGAGAGAGAGAAGTGTAATCCGAATGTCTGCTGGACCAATGCAGTCTCATTACAAACTCAGTTTTGACCAACAGGCAGTGGTGTAGTACTAAATTTAGACGTGTGGGGTCTCCATGAACTACAAGGTCCCCAATCTCCCATGGGCCAGGGGTTTGGGGGCCACCTAGGACCCAAGAAGCTATCAGATTTTAGATGCATTCTGGTGCATTTTGAGAGTCATTTTGAGACTATTTGACTGCTTTTAAAGCCTTCTTTGACTTGTTACAAACAGCCAATATCACTTTCAAAATAATTACTTTTTATTTTCTTTAAAAAAATCATCAAAACTAAATCAAAAAATCCAACTCCAGCCACCCTTTGAACATCCGAGTATATACCACTTCTCTTGAGTACAGTCAGCTATCACTGCAGCAGGCATTGCACTTGTTACCTTGCAACCTGAAGAGAAGACTCTGCCCCCCCCCAGCAGTGCACCACACAGTCAGACATATACAAGGCAGCAAGAAAGGCACACAAAACACTAGCCTGGAGGTGCATGTGTCTGTCACACAGCAGACACGTACACAGACTATCCATGCCAGAGAATGGAACTGATACACAGGACCCACTGGAGGGTCCCTCAAGGCCCAACATTGACAAAGGATGTATACCAGGTCATGAATGATTTATTTGCATGCACCCTGAACTGAGACAGTCAGAGCAGGGGGGGTAAGGCTCAACAGGGACAGCTACATGAAATACAGGGCATATACAGTTACATCACAGCCTACAGACTTGACATGCAGCAAGGGTTCCGCAACCTGTGTGAGACTTCAGACAACAGCATGACCATAATTATCACTGCTATATAGCAGAATGATGTTTCCCATACATATCCAGTACATGGCAGCCAACCCCCAAAATCCCTATATGCCATACACATGAACCATAACACCATCAAGCACTCCAGCATAGCCCACACATGACAGCCAGCCTACAGGGGTGCACAGCCAACTGTAACAGATAATGACCTAATGCCAAGCACATCCAGTGGCATGTACACAGTCCAGTAACATGGTAAGGCAGGGGCAATCCCAGTGGTAGGCTCATCCCACCCTAAACGCCCACTCAGAAGTCATCCCAGACACCAAAGCCAAAAAACTCACATGACCCAATGACTCATCTGAATGCAGTACAGGCTTTAATGCTGAAGAATTGCCATCCACCATCAGATGCATGTGGACTTCACTTTATGGGTCCCATGCTCGCTCACAGCAGGGGAATGGGAGGCTGACAGCAAGGGGAAAGCTTGGGGGAATGAAAGATCACTCAAGTCACTAGACGTAGCCCAGCCCCTTACCATCAGATAAGGCCATTCAATACAAACAAAATTATTAATACAAAACAGCACACTTACCTCACTGCTCCTTTTATGAAAAAGCCAGGCTGGTTATTAATTCATATTGTTTTGCTGGCACCGACCATCTAATTCACTCAGTCCCAGCCAAGTCCTGACTCCCGACTTGTGAGAATTAATCCCTCATAGGCTCATACGGCATGACTAGTTGGCTGCTCCCCGCTTGCACTCCACTTAGTACCAGTTGCACCTCCAGTCACAAAGATACCGTTAGCTTCTTGCTGGGTTAAAGGATTTTTACAGGACATTCCCCAGATCAGATGCAGATCTATCTTTCACTTGAACAAAAAGTACCAACTTCAAGACGAGAACGAAATTATCACTGCCAGGTTATTAAGTTACTAATCCTTCATGGAGAAGACATTTAAACATGCACTACTGCTTTGCCACATTAAATAAGTTAATTAAATAAATAAGACTACTATATTGCTCTGTCCTGGAAAAATGCATAGTAAATGCTGGACCCCACTGAAAATGAGAAATTGCCTCTCACTTGGGCTGTCCTGGGTAAATGCATTACAAAAATGGGTAAAAGGAGGACCCCAATGTAAAAAAAGATCTTGCATCTCCACTGTACTATCCTGGGTAAATACAGTGTAAACACTTAGTCAAACAGAGCCCCACTGCACACAAGATATCACTACTTATCTGGGCTATCCTGAGTAAATATATTGTAAAACTGTAAAAGCAGGACCCTACAACAGAACCCCACTGGAAAGCAGATGTTGCATGTAAGCTGATCTGTCCTGGGAAAACACATTGTAAAAGCATCCAGATCACTTGTCTTGTAACTGTCTGATATTTATTTTTTTGGTACAGGTTTTTATCCTCCCAGCAGGAAGGCAACTTGTGTTGGCTATCCGTAGCGAACATCTGCAGTCCCTTCAGGGCCACCCCCACTTCCCCGGCAGGACCACCTGAGCCAGCCTGGGGGTGTCATCCAGTCGCCAACCCCACTTTTTCCACATTTCCTTCCCTTTACTCCCTGGAGCCCCAAACAAGGTCAGACGCATACAGTCTGTACCTTAGCATATTGACTATGATTACTTTCATGACCTGAGATATCTTACTATGTATGTTATGCTTCTTCTGACATCTGTGTATCTGCCCTACTTGCTTCAAATTGTACTCTGTATGTTCTTTGTTTTCCAGTACTCTCCCGGGTCATACCTGAAAATAGGCATGTGTTTGTCTAGTGTACTTACCTGGTTAACAAAAAGCTAAATAAATAAGGCGCATGCCTTGGCTTAGCCAACTCCGTTCCACCCAACCCTGGCCTAGCACCCGACTCCCTCACTGCCTGCATCACCATCATGCCTCCATGTAGTGGTGGTGGTCTTATGCCAAGAGAGCCAACCTCCCAGATCTGGGAATGGAGAGCTGCCTGTCGGCCACTGTATCCACTCCCAGCCCTCCCCCCAGCCGACCCCCAATGACCCATGCTCGTTCCCGAACACGGGTCACCAGCATGGCATGAGGTAAGGCGCTCAGCCCTCAGCCCCACTGGGCTGGCTATTGTCTGGTATTTATTTATTTATTTGAAGTTTCAGATTACAATACCTTTGAGGTAATAGCTATTCTACAAAGGCTCCACTTCAAAAAACAGGGAATAAACAGTCAAAGGAAGGTCTACAGGATTTGTTCACCAGAATGTCTTACAATAAGATACTTGATACAAAAATTATGATCAACTTACAAGATTAGTTTTTATCTTACAAGAAGCTGCTCATGGCCCTGTCATAAGGTCAGTGCATTGTGAGAAGTAGTGGAGAGTGGTGGGGTTGGGACATAGGTATTTATTTATTTATTTAGCTTTTGGCTACCGGGTAAGTACACTAGACAAGTAATATGCCTATTTTCAGGAACAACCCGGGAGAGTACAACATTGTGAATTACACAGTGGTACAGGGATTATACAGAAAACAACATAGCAGATAGTTAGACTAGAAAGGAACAGTACATGGTGACATTTACAAGGTATCAACAGTGGAAAAGCATTCTAGGTAAACATCCAATTTCAGACAGTGTGAGGTAAAACAGATTCTCGGGTTGATTTACATCCAGTTTCAGACAGTTGTGCGGAAAAACAGAGTCACAGGTGGTTTAGTGAAATGGACAAAATTACAAAAAGGACAAATTATGACTCAGTCAAGTGCCAGGCGTGAAGGCGGTTTAGAGGAGTGGGAATAGTGGAGATTGTAGAGGGGGGAGAGGATATCCAACTTTTGGGAGTAGCTGTCTCATGAAATTGAATCAAAGGCAGTCACATTTTCCCATTTGTGCGAGGGGTTTTCTGAGTTCAATTTTGAAGTGGCCAATCTTTGCAGCATTCATTATTGAGGCAGGGAGGCCATTTAGTTATAGTGAAGCCCTGCAGGCGAAGGATCGCTTTTCCAGATGTGTCCTTCTATAGGGAACATAGAGGGCATTGCAGGAAATGCTTCTTGTACGATGTGGGTGCACTGGCTGTATTAGTGTCTGGAGCCCGGGGGGGGTAGGTCTAGTAGTGCCTTCTTCCCCAGGAGGCAAATCTGGTACATAATTCTTGCTTTGAGGTGGAGCCAGCCTGATTGGTCATAAAGCTTGTATTTGTAGGTGAGTTTGCTGGCATCGAGAACCAAACTACAGGCTTTGTTTATGACTGTCTTGACTCTATTTAGGGAGGTGTCTGAGGCTATGCTGTAGACTATTAACCCATAGTTAATGACAGACAGGATGGAGTTGATGATAACAACATTCATGGCCTCAGGTGTGATTGCATCCCGGTGTCTATACAAAATACCTAGTTTCACATTTACAGTTTTAATGACGTGTTCAATGAGTGTTGAAGGTAAGGGAGTTATCAAGGGTAATACAGAGGTATTTGAAAGTATTGACCTGTTCAAGTGTTTCACCTTTTCTATTGTAAATGTCAAGCTGGCTCACTTTCCTCTTAACCTGGTGGCTGGAGAAAAGCATAACTTTTTTTTTTTTTTTTTTTTTTTAGTCGAGGAATAGTTCATTCTGGAGGAATCATTCCTCCAGCTTCCTGAAGCTGCTTTGAAGCTCACTGGTAATTGGGCCAACTTGTTTGTTGCTAGCAAATACTACAGCATCATCCACATAGAGCAGTATATTAGAGGAGCAGGAGTCAGGAAGGGGGTTCAGAAATAGACTAAACAGAAGATGTCCCAGGACGGATCCTTGGGGGACACCAAGTGCCACATTCCTGTCACTGGACTGGGCTCCACTAATTTTTGCTTGCTGTGTTCTGCCTGTAAGGTAGCTGCGGAACCAGCTGACTATATCAGGGGACAGTCCTAGGGCATGTAGTTTAGTTAAAATAATATGGTGGTTAACCAAGTAATAAGCTTTCATGAGGTATATGTAGATAGACCCCACCTGTTTGCCACTGTCTAGGGCCGAGTGAATATAGTTTGTGTAGTTAATGAGTGCGGTAGATGCACTGCGTGCTTTGCAGAATCCGTGCTGCTGAAGGCATTATATATATTGTATTTGCTTAGCTATTATGTTAATTGGTTGGACACATGTCTCTCCAGGGCTTTTGATAGGGGGAAGAGGAGAGAGATGGGTCTGTAATTCCAGTGCAGGGCATGATCCCCATTTTTGTACGTGGGAGTCACTTGGGCCTTTTTCCATAGCTTGGGAAACTGTCCAAACAAGAGAGATTTGTTAAATAGTTTAGTAATGGGAGTTATAAGTTTGTCCAGGGTAAGGGCCACTATCTTCATATCTATAGAGTCACTTCCTACCCTAGTTTTGTCTAGTACCCGCTTGACGTACCTTTTGGTGTTGGCGATGGAAATTTGTTTGAAATAAAATGGGTATATTCCTGGTGATCTGGTGGTTCCCCCCATAAGGGCATCTGACCCCCTTCCGACTCTCCCTCTCAGGGTCCCCCCAAGCCCTGGTTGCATAATGCAAATTGCAGCAGTAGTGATGACTGGCACAGCCCTCTGCTCACCAACTCAAATGGTTTCAATCTAACAGTCTCTGAGCAATCCCAAGTATTGTACAAACACCTGTGTCTACTGTACTCATGATTGCTTAGTGACAACCAGACAGTGGCCAGCCAGGATGGTGAACAGAAGGCTGCGTAGGTCACTGTCACTGTTGCCGTACTTTGGCTTAGGTGACCTGAGCGGGGGGGGGGGTAGTGGGGAGGAGGGTCCTGAGTAGGAGGGTTGACAGAGGATCAGATGCCCTTATGGGAGAGGGGAGACCACTAGACTTCCAGGAATATTCAAGAGAGCTACTGGATAGTCTATTGGGTATGCAGGAACCACTACACCACCAGGAATATTTGAGACAGCTACAGAACAGGTGATCAGGGGTGGAAGACCACTAGACTACCAGGAATATTCAAGACCACTACAGGACAGCCAATCAGGCAGTACAGGGACCACTACACCACCAGGAATATTTGAGACAGCTACGGGACAGGCAAATAGAGAGGGTGGGGGACCACTAGACCACAAGAAATATGTAAGACAGCTACAGAGTAGGGGAGGCAATGCACACATATTAAAGGGCCCCTAATGGGCATGCAAATGGACCATATTGCCTTCCATGCTCAGAGGGTTCATTAGCATGTTAGGGTTAAATATGGCCGACAGGAGCCCTGCCGCTATCCCATTTGATCTGCACTAGCTCCATTGCACTCCTGTCAGCTATATTCAGTTTGGGCCTGCATCAGTATAGTGCAAAGTCACTATGCACTGTACCAACATGGCCCCATGTTTAGACAGTTTGCAAGCTCCAGTTGCAATGTGAGCTAATTGTCTGAATATTGCCCCCCCCCCAGGCAAGCTGTGAGCAAACTGCCACAGGTTGCACATGGCCAGTTCTGAATATGGGGGCCTTACTCCTTAGCCCAGTGGAACCCAAAGCCCATGAAACAATGGCTCATGGGGGTAAGAAAGGCCTGCTTATAGCCTCAATATACTGTTGTTCTAACTTGTAACTGCATGAAAGCAAACCTGTTTAGCATTGACTAATGCTTGTTTGTTTGGACAAAAAAACATAAAAACATTACTTACCACAGTAATCTTGTTTCTTCCAGGGTATTCCTCTATATTCATAACTCTATGCTGTGTGCCCTTTAAGTAGAACTGCCCGGAGAGAATGCTATGCAAATGACAGTATCTATCATTGGCTCATGCCACTATTCAAAGTGCTGCCTTTATCAGCTGCCACGTTCCATTAACGTAACAGATTTCTAGAGAGCCTACAAGGAAAGTAACCCAACTATGACATCAATACTACAATAATATAAACATCTAACTATATGTAAAGATTAACAAACATCCCAATGACAGAATCACCTGAATAAGGGGGAAAGACTGTACCAAACAGGGTATGCCAGTGTTTGGGCCTCCATGTATAGAAGAACAGCCAGGAGTGCAGGGGCCACTGGTTCTGGAAGGGCTGGCAGGGTGGGAGAGTTATGAATATAAAAGAGTACCCCGGAAGAAACAAGATTACTATGGTAAGTAATTTTTTTCTTCTCACCCCAGGTATTCTTCTATATTTACTCTATGCAGACTACAAAGCAGTACCTTTGGAGGTTGGCACAAAACCTATGTGGGAAACAGGCTTTGCAGGACTGCTGTTCCAAACCTGGAATCACTTCTGGACTGGGTGTCCAAGTTATAGTGCTTAGTAAAAGTGTGTACCATCCTCCAAGTAGCTGATTTACAGAACTCAATCAGGGGAACATCCCTGGAAGCTGCTAAGGAGGCAGCTATACCCCTGGTGGAATGGGCCCTCAATCCTAATGGGGGCTCCTTTCCTGCTTTTGAGTAACAAAACTGAATGCACTGGACTATCCAGTGTAAAATGGACCTCTTTGAAGCTAGGTTCACTTTACCAACATCCGTGTAAGTGTGGAACAGCTGTTGTCTGTCCTGTCTGTGATCCTTGGTACGAGTAATGTAATAGCTCAGTGCCCTTTTTACACCCAAGATATGTAACCTACCTTCACCTGAGCTAGTATGATCAGTGAAAAATACAGTTAGGGTAACTGACTGATTCAAATGGAAGTCAGAAACCACTTTAGGAGGGAATTTTCTGTTCGTCCTCAGCACTTCCTTATCCCTATGGAAGGAAAGGTAGTCCTTCTCAATACACAGAGCATCAAGTTCGCTAATCCTTCTGGCTGAAGTGATGGCTACCAAGAACACCAATTTTTTAAGTGACGTACTTTATGTGTGCTGAAGCCATGGGCTCAAATAGGGGCTGTATGAACTGAGCTTTGCAAACGCTGAGGTCCCAGGCCGGTACTGATTCCTTAACAGGTGGGTGCAGATAGTACAGACCTTTGAAAAACCTCTTGAAAATAGGGTTTGATGCCAAGGAAACAGGTTTCCCAGCAGAAATGTAGGCAGATACTGAAGCCAGGTGAACTTTCAGGGAAGTGTGTTGCAGTCCCTGGGAGTGCAAGTGAGTTAGGTAATCCAGCACAGTTGGAATACCCACCTGTGTTGGTGCCAGATTGAACCCTGGAAAGACTGAGGTGTTGGTGGTGGAACCAGGTCATGGGATAGAGAGGATGGGAGAGCGGTCTACCTCTTGGCTTTGTCTCATGGGTAACCAGCTTCTGCCCTCTGTTCAGGTGCGGAATCTGGGCATGATATTTGATGAAGGGCTGATACTTTGTTCGCAGGTGTCAGATGTAGTCAAATGCTCTTTTTACCATCTGAGGAATTTCATCCAGATTAAGCACTTTGTTCCATCCCATGATCTTCCAACGTTGATCCACGCCTTTGTGACCTCCCGCCTTGACTACTGTAACTCCCTATACCTAGGGTTTCCAGAGGATGATACCCACCACTTGCAGCTGGTGTGGAATACTGCAGCCAGGTTACTGGTCAGGGTTTCCTGGACCTGTCATATTACTCCTGTACTGCACGAACTACACTGGCTGCCAGTTCAGTGGCGGATCACCTTTAAGGTCAGTTTACTGACCTTTAAGGCCCTTCATGGTCAGGGTCCTGGCTACCTGCAAGAGCTCCTGGTCCCTTACTGCCCCCTCCGACCTTTCCACTCAACCGATGAGGGATTGCTAGAGGTTTCCAGGGTTTGATTAAGGACATCTTGTGCAAGAGCTTTTAGTTACACAGCTCTAGCCCTGTGGAATTCTCTACCTCATCAGATTAGAGAGCGTCTGACCCTCGAGAGTTTCAAGACGGCATTAAAAACTTATTTATTTAACTTTGCATTATGCGATTAGTGTTTTATGATTTCTGTTGTATTTTATTGTTTTATCTATGTTTTAATTCTGTATAGTGCTTTGATACATGTTGAACTGTGCTTCATAAATAAATATTTATTATTATTACCACCCCCTTGAAGGAACACCAAAGGGAGAACCTTTTCCATTTTAAAGCATACGTTTTCTTTGTGGAAGGCTTCCTGTACCCTCCTATTAATCATCTGAAATGTATATTAGGGAAATGTATATTAGGGAATTTTGTATTTCTAATAAAATGTCTGGGAGATCCTCTATCTCTATCTAAATTTATTGTAAGAAAAGTTCATGGTAGAGATACAAGACAAAATTGTTTAAACCAACTTGTTGTTCCAGTTTATAGGCTCTAATGATTAGGAAGGCATTTTTTTGGTATGCACCTTAATTTTTAAATTAATTTGGAGAACTTATTCAAAAAGCACATTCAGAATCTCATTTTAGACATTTATTGTTAAAGAAACTCTATTGTGATACTGTTTGTAATTGTGACTATTGTATGGATTTTTGTGTAAATGTAATTTTTTGTATTGTAATGTGATATGTCAGGTGTGGCTGAAAAAGGGGTTGTGCCTAGTCCACTTCCTGGTTAAAAATAAAACAAACAAACAAACAAACAAACAAACACGAAATCCAGAACACTTTCTGAAAGTTGCAGATCTGTGTATTCTATGTCCTCAAGAGCCATGCCTTGAGCCTGAGGGACCTGAGGTTCAGGTATAGAATTCTGCCGCGACTGGAGGTTAATAAGTTGTGCCTCCTGGAAAGGCGTATTGGTTTGGCCACAGACGTGGAGAGCAGTAGGGAGTGCCATAGCTGCCTGGCCCAGTTCGGTGCTATCAAGATCATGGATGCAGATTGCGACCTGAGCTTGATCAGAGTCCTGAAAATGAGAGGGAATGGAGGGAAGGTGTACAGCCACCTCCCTGACCAATTCAATGCAAAGGCATCCAGGGGAATTGTACCCTTTGCTGGAGGCCTGCAGCAATACTGAGGCAGGTGATGGTTCTCGTGTGATGCAAAGAGATCCATCTAATGTCCCCCACCATCTGGACATTGTTTCCAGCACCTGTCTGTTGACAGCCCATTCATGATGGGCCTGATTGATCCTTCTCAGGTCATCTGCTAGAGTGGTGTCCTTTCTTGGCAGATGGATGGTCTATAATGAGGCCTTCAGTGAGTAATCTAGACTCCCGACTCTCATTGCTTCTGTACAAAGATGGACTGAACTTGTCCCCCCTTTCTTGTTTAAGTAGTACATTGTTGGGGTGTTGTCTGTTCTGACCTGCACCACTTTCCCCTGTACTAATGGTTCAAATTCTTACAGGGCCAAGAACACTGCCCTCAACTCCAGCAGATTTATGTGTTGGAGAGACCCTTTGATTTGGACCAGGTACCGTGTGTGGTGTGCTCCCCTAGGTGCGCACCCCATCCCAACAGAGATGCACCTGTTGTGAGGATTGCTGAAGGGGTTTCCTGTTGGAAGGTGACTACTCCCCTCAGATTGCCTGGTTCCTTCCACCACTGAAGTGCTTGGAGCAGTGTCCCTGTCACTAGAATCAGTTTAGAAAAATTATTTCCTCTGGCACCAATGTGCCCTGAGATGAAACTGTATGTCTGTCATCTGGAACCTGGCTTCCACTACTGTGCCTGGTGCTGCAGCCATGTGTCCCAGACACTGCATAAACTGCCTTGCTGGCTTTGGTTTGTTTAGCCTGAATGACGCTGCTATTTGCTGGATGCTCGGTACTCTGTCCTGAGGAAGGAAGGCCCTTCCCTCTAGGGTGTTCCGTTCTGCTCCTATGAAGTGCAGCACCTGCACTGGAGTGAGGACAGATTTCTCCAGGTTTACCAGAAACCCTAAAGACTCTAATAGGTCGAAGGTTACCTGCAAATGGTCCTGTACCTGCTGAGGTGAGTTTCCCACCACCAGCCAATCATTAAGATAGGAAAAGACTGAGACACCTAACATTCTTAGGTGTGCCATCACCACTGCCAGACACTTTGTGAACACCCTTAGAGTTGAGGTAAGGCTGAAGGGTAGAGCTTAAAACTGATAGTATCCTTATGGGAGTCTGAATCTGAGGTACTTTCTGTGGGACTCCCTTAGGGGGATGTGGAAGTAAGTGTCCTTTAGGTCCAGAGACACCAACCAATCTCCTTTTTGAAGGACTGGTGGGATCCTTGCCAGTGTGACCATTTTGAATTTTGGCTTTATTAAATGCCTGTTTAGAAGTCTGAGATCTAGGATAGGCCGCCACTCCCAGATGATCTGCATCTGTCCAGAAGGTGAACCAGGATCCTAGGTGATAGATTTAAATGCTTCATTGGCAAGCATTTAAACTAGCCAAGGGGGGAGGCACTGAAAAGGAGAAGAGAAATCCTAGCACCCCCAAAAAATCAGGGCAGTTAGTGAGGTAAACACCAAGATAGGGCAGTCGATAGGGAGAAGGGCAGGGGTAAATGGAGAAAAAGACAAAGGCAGTAAGGACAGGGATGGGGCAAAAAGAAATAAGGCCATAAAAAATGGAGGGTAATGAGTACCAATGCCCGTAATCTAGGTAAAAAGCTCCCCAAAATGGTGGCTTTGATGGAAAAGGGATGCCTGGATATCGTGGCAGTCACAGAAACATGGTACATAGAGAACCATGACTGGGATGTCAACATACCAGGGTACACAATCTACAGGAAGGACAGGGAGCGTAGAAGAGGAGGAGGAGTAGCTCTCTATGTAAGGGAAGAGATCAAAGCAACAGAACTAAAGGGTAAACAGGGAGGACAGGAGGCTCTGTGGGTCACCCTGGAGACTGGAAATGGCACCACAATCCGCACAGGGGTTGTATACAGACCCCAGTCTCAGGGGGAGGAAATGGACAAGAAAATGATAGAAGGCATCCTCAGGATGGCAGAGAAAGGGGAGATATTGCTGATGGGGACCTGAATATGTTAGATGTTAACTGGAGCACCTTTGCTGTGGCCACATCCAAGAGCTGGGCCATTCTCAATGCCCAACAGGGGGCATGTCTCAGACAGCTAGTTTTGGAACCCACTCAGGAGGGAACAATCTTAGACCTGGTACTGTCAAATGGGGACAGAGAGAGGATCTCAGATCTAGAAGTGGGTAGCCATCTGGGAACAAGCGACCACCAAACAATGTGATTCACGATAAACGTAGCTGTAGAGTCGAGCCATACAAAAGTAAAGGTACTGGACTTCGGGAGGGCTGATTTTGTCAAAATGGGAGAGTGCTCAGAAAAGCACTAGCAAACAGGCAAGAAGGTGGGGTGGAGCAACAATGGGGAAACATCAAAGCCGCCATCGCAGAGGTAACAAGCCTTTGTGTGAAGCAAATAAATCAAAACGAAAGAAAAAAACACTATGGTTCTCAAAAGAAGTGGCGGGTAAGGTTAGGGAGAAAAAGAAAGCATTCAGGAAGTACGAGGAAACACAGTAGGAGCAGGACAGAGACATGTACCAGTTAAAGCAGAAGGAAACTGGGAAGGCAGTTAGAATAGCAAAGACCCAAACAGAGGAAAAGATAGCCAACTCAGTTACGAAGGGGGATAAAACCTTTTATAGGTACATTAGGGAGCAAAGAAAGACTAAGGCAGGGATACTGAGGCTGAATAAAGAGGAAGGTGGTTGGGCAGAGAGCAACAGCAAAATAGTTAGGATACTAAAGAAATACTTCTGCTCAGTATTCACAAAGGAAGAGCAGGGGGAGATACCTAATCCAGTCAATGGGAGAGGAGGGACGGGGGGACGTGATTGAAACCTTTAAGTACATGAAAGGAATAAATAAGACAGGTACAAAGTAAGGGAGGGGAGGGACACCAGGGGCCATGATATGAGACTACAGGGAGGAAGGTTCAGGAGGGAGATGAGGAGACACTTTTTTACAGAGAGTGTGGTAGCTGGGTGGAATACTTCACCTGCAGAAGTGGTATCCAGTAGAACAGTGGACTGCTTCAAAAGGGGATGGGACAGGACAAGGGGGAGGGTCAATGGAGGGGAAGGGTGAAAGGGAAGGGCAGCTGCATAATAAGGGGTGCTAGCTGCACATTTGAGCAGACTTGCTAGACCTTTAGCCTTTATCTGCTGGCAAATTTTGTATGTTCATATGCTCGTATGTTCATATGACACAAAGATCTGCAACAGGGTTGATATGCAAGGTGGGGTGGAAAGGATGAAAAGGAACTTGGCAAGGTTGAAGGAATGGTCAAATGTATGGCAGCTTAGATTAAATGCAAAGAAGTGCAAAGTAATGCACCTGGGAAACAAAAACCCAGGGGAAGAGTACACAATGGGGGTGAGATACTGACAACAATAAAAATGGAAAGGGACCTGGGGGTAGTCATATCAGATTACCTAAAGGTGGGCCAGCAATGTGAGAAGGCAGTAAGGAGGGCTGGGGGGGTACTGGGTTGCATAGGGAGAGACATCACCAGTAGAAAACAGAAAGTTGTTGTTCCTCTGTACAGACAGTTGGTAAGATCACATCTGGAGTACTGTGTACAGTTCTGGAGACCCCATCTCCGAAAAGACATAAACAGGGTGGAGGCTGTCCAGAGAAGGGCAACAAAAATGGTGCAGGGTCTGCACCAGAAGACATATGAAGAAAGACTAAAGGAGCTTAAGATGTATAGCCACAAGGAAAGGAGGGAGAGGGGGGACATTATAGAAACTTTCAAATACCTCAAGGGAATTAACAAAGTCCAAGAGGGTAGCATCTTTCAGAAAAAGATATGTGCAAGAACAAGGGGGCACAATTTGAAGATAGAGAGGGGACTGCTCAGAGGTAGTGTGAGGAAGTATTTCTTCACAGAGAGGGTTGTAGGTGCATGGAACAGCCTTTCTGAGGAGCTCGTAGATTCAAAAACAGTGGGGGAATTCAAGAATGCATGGGACAAACATAAGGCAATTCTAGTGGGGGGGTAGGAGGAAGTAGGCTGTAGGTTAACTAGGATCTGCAGCTTATCCGTTAGGTAGGGAAATGGGCAGACTAGGTGGGCCAAGTGGTCCTTATCTGCTATCAGATTCTATGTTTCTGTTTCCACATTCTTCTTTTTGGTGAGGAAGTATTTTGAATAGAACTCTTTTCCCTTTTGCTGAGGGGGAACCAGTTCCACTGCTTTTAGAAGAAGGAGGTTTTGCACTTCCTTCTCCAGGAGTTTTCTTTCCAGAAGGGAGGCTGGTTTGAATACTCTTGTTCTTAAGGATGGGGAGGATTTGCAGCTCAGGAACAGACCTTGACTTACTACCTCCGGGACCCACTTGTCTGTGGTGATGGGTCTCCAAGCCTGGAAGTAGTGAGCTAGCCTGCCCCCTACTGGGATTGGGGAGGTGGTCGTTGCTAATGAGCCAGTGGTTCTGCTTTGCTTGGGACTGGGCCTGGGCTGTCTGGGAGCCCCTCCTATACCCTCTTCTATATCTGCCCCTTAAGTACCCCATCTACTGAGGGTACTGCTGATACTGGGGAATATCTTGGGCCTGGTAAAAAGGCCTGCTATAAAATCACCTACCTCTGTCATCCCTTCCATAAAACCAGTAAGAGGAGGAAGGCTTGTCCTTGGTAGAATTACTTTTGTAGGTGTCTTTGTACTTGTCCACCTTTTTCATATAGGCCTCTGTGTGTTCCCCAAACAGTGAATTATTTTCCACTGGGAAATCTATAGCCTTATTCTGTGCATCCTGTGTGAAGTTTGTGGTCCTGAGCCATGCAAACCTCCTAAGGACTATAGAGAGTGTCATCCACCTGGCAGCAGCAGTGTTATTGGCATCTGCTGCCATCTGAAACTGGTATTTGTCTGCCTCCAAACCAAACCTAGCAGCTTCTGCCGGGTCATCAGCCAAACCAGGAGGGGCCTTCTCAGACATTGCCAAAACCAACTGCCACAGGGATTTCTGGTATTGTGCAGAATATGCCAGGTAGTTGGCCTGCCTAACCCCCAGAGAGGCTGCCAGATAGCCTTTCTTGGCCATACTGTCTATTTTTCTTGAGTCCTTTTCAGGAGGATGGGAAGCCAATGGCACTCTCACCTTGTCACAGGCTGCCTGCTGAACCACACCCTGGTGATCATGGTGTGTGTATAGAGGAATTCAGTCCCCTGTCTATCTAATTGATATTTCTTGTCTGCCTTCTTATCAAGAGGGGGGACAGAATTAGGGGTCTGAAGGATCTATAAAAGATCTTTCTTAAAGAATTTGTTGATGGGAAGTGGTAACTTTTTGGTGGAAGTTAACCCCATCATCTCCATTTACTCTGCCTCCTCCTCATCTTCTATCACCTCAATGGTTGCAAGGTCTAGGGCTTCGACCATTTTTCTCACAAAGGAAAAATGTGAGGAAAAATCCTCAGACCTAGGGGGAAACCAAAGCTCTTGCTCTGGAGAGACTTCAGGCTCAGTTGGTTCACCTTCCTCTTCCCCTAAATACTCAAATTCCTCATATTCCATCTGCTCTTGGGATAGAACAGTTGATAAGGTAGGTGTAACCGGGGTTTGAACCGGTGCCTGAAGAGCTGGAGAGGGCACAAGCCCTTGCAAGGCTTGCACAATTTTAAAGGCCTGAACAATCTCCTGAGCAGATGGCAGGCTAATAGGAACAGTTGAAGCCCCACTTGGTTTATTAGCCTGGGGTTCGATATGTTTTTTTTTTTAATTTTTAGCAGGAACCAGGGAGTCAGCCAGTTCACCACTCCTTTTTGCAGTTGAAGATTCACCCTTATCAGGGGTGCTTTGTTTATCTTGAGCAGTTTCACCCACATGTTTAGAGGGTGTAGACTGGTCAAAGCCTGAGGCACTCTTATCTATATTCCTCTGAAGCCTTTTAAGGCATTTATCTATGGTTTTTTGAGGAAAGGAAGTTCAGATTTCACAATCTGCTGAGAAATGTTCATGGCCCAAACAGACCACACACAAATCGTGTTTGTCTGCCTTAGAAAACACATCACCACATTTAAGACAATTCTTAAACTCCGGGGGCCCAGTCTTCTATTTAAGTTTTTCTGTCATTTTACTATGGCCAAAAAACCGGCAACCGCAAAACAGATTTTGCTTTTCTCTTTTTCTTTTTCGGTTGCGGTAGGTTCAGGAACCGATGAAGGCTCCGATAGGAACCAGGAACAGGGGCAAAGAGAACCAGGTTAGCAGTTCAAATGAAGTAATACATTTAGAAAATTCAACGGTAAAATAAAGTATACTGAACCAGAATAAAATGAAAAACTCCGGTGTAAAGGGAATTAATCTAACTAAAAACTCAGTTCCTCAGTGGTTATCCCAAACCATGAGGAACCGAGAAAACTAACTAAATACTAACCAAACTACAGTTAAATAAAACTGTAAACAGAAATAAAGGCAGCAGTAAGAAATGTTTTAAATAATACTTACATGCAGTGAAGGGAAAACACTTCAGGAATGACCAAGAGTGAAAGTCTCTGAGGCATCTTGACTTGCCAAGTGGAGAGAGAAATCTGATACGTTAATGGAATGTGGCAGCTGATAAGGGCAGCAGTTTGAATAGTGGCACGAGCCAATGATATATTCTATCATTTGCATAGCATTCTCTCTGGGCAGTTCTACTTAAAGGGCACACTGCATAGCATTAGAAATATAGAAGAATACCTGGAATGAGAAACAAAACATTACCATGACAGCCAAATGCTTCATTTAATACCAACAGAAAAATATCACACAATTAGATATGTAGGAGACAATGTGACAACTCAAAGCAGAGCAGTGCATTCAACTCCAGGGTCCATGCTATCACAATTGCATAATTAGGCACCACCACAGTGCTGGTTTCAGCTAAGTGTAATCCCAGTTTATTGTCATAGTTACTCTGTCTTACTGTTTACGTGTTTGATTATAGTACTAAATAGAGGAGACTCTTGCTTACTGTACCTTGCAAGTCACAGAGGGAAAATAGCCATTAGACACAGGCACCAATAAAACTGTCACTTTATTATCAGTCAAGTAGTATTTCCAAATAAACTCTTTACAAATGCAAATAAAGTATAACCACCCAAATTCTTCCACAGGATTGTTAATACAAAACCTGGACAGAGGGTTACTTGATCTTTATTTACCTTAGTAGGGAAAGTAACTTTAACTTAGCAAACAGATTTACTGAAAAATGAGACTGCCTTTTTTACTCAATTGGAGACTCATCACAAGGACTGCCTGTCCCAGCCCAATGACCTCACTGCCACAAGGTGAAACCTGATCTCAGATCACCTTGTGCTGCTCTGTGAAGGAATTCAGCAGAAAAGCTACAGTATAAAACAGAGTTCCCTTACAGCTGTCCTTCAAGACTGTTCAGTTGCTGAATTAAGACTGCTGACCGAAGACCTACATAAAAAAAAAATCACTGAAGACTTTAAGACATATGGGAGCACTACACCCCTGCCAACAAGGCATTATTTAGATAAAAATGTGTAAAAAGATGGTTTAGATGTTCTTTAACACTAAAACAAGCTGCCTGTGTTGTTTACACTCCACTGATTATAATTTGAGCTGGTAGGAGAATGCTACATGTAGGAAAGGAACTCTTCTCTTCCCCCTCAGCATAGTAATTTCAGGTAGTGGAAGGATCGTGGTTCATGTCCAAAATTGTGCTTCAGAAGGAGTCTGAAGTGCCCTTTTCCCCCAAGCGATAGAAAATCGTCTGCAGGGCTCCACTCCTGCAGTCATAAAAATGAAGAAAGGAAAAGAAAGCTGTCAATCCAATCAGCTTCATATAAGGGTCGCTGGGCAGAATGGCTATTAATAGGGCAGTGCGCGTCTAATGAGGGAATGTCTCCTTTGGCCATCACTGCTCACCTAACAGTAAAATACCGTAACTGCCCCAGAAACAAAACAAGTCAATAAAAAGTGAAGTAAACGGACATAGCTATCTATTTTATTTTTTTCTACAAACCCCCCAAAATATAACCACCCATTCCTCTCTGCTACTCTACAAAAATGCCAGAACACAGCAGTCCATTCCTCTCTGCTACACTTGCGCTACTGCCGCCTTTGACCTCTCTCTCTTTCCCCTACTGACAAACAACCTGAAATGATTTTTCTAAAAAAAGGAGCTTCAGTGTTTAAAAAAAGATTCCTCTTCTCTGCTGCTGCCCTTCCCCACTCTGGTATTATCCTTTTCAGACATACCTTCCCATAGAAATGGGAGTAGGGGGTGGGCCCATGTCACTAAATAAATAAATAAAAATGAACTCATGCTGTGTGTGATGGGTACAGTACACTTTCCCAAGCAAACCAACTGAGGCATGGGGGATGGGAGAACACTCACCACGGAAGCAACTGTAAATGACTGCAGTGCCCTCTATTGACATACCAGTGGAGGGACTTTTTATGAAAAAAAAAAAAAAACCTTACAATCATTTCTACAATTTTTTTTTTTTATATTCTGGACTCTTAATTTCTTAGATAAAAAGTGCCACATGTAGCCCATTTTCTAAGCACAATAATGCCCTCCAGGGTGGGTGGTATTGGGAAATACCAGACTTTCCAGGAGCTATAAGGCCCTCTGCCTGTGATGTCAGGCCTCATTACACCCCTGGGTGTTCCGATATTTCCTAATACTGCCCACCCTGTTGGGTATTATTGCTTACTTAAAGTGCATTCTATTCAGAGTTCGGTCTTTTATCAATAAGAACTGGTAAAAGAATATCAGTTTATGATCTCTCCGTTTTAGTGGATCCATCAAAAGTGTTAACCGTGAAGGCTTGCAGGGTGAATCAGCAACAACAATTCATTAACTTAAAAAAAACCTTTCCTTTTACTCCCCATTGGCAAGACAAGGCAATGTTTAATATATCAAAACAAAGGTCTTAATGAGTGCTACAAGGATAACACATACTCCCCTCCCCCAATGATTTAGGGACAATATAAAAAACCAAGAAAAATGCAATTTCCCAAAAGACAACATTGGAAGTTTAACAAGCCATACAACAAAGAAAAGAAATCTCTGCTTTGGCACAAATGCAAGCATCCACAATAACATACATGTACGCATCCATGCAGAGATGGGAGCCCAGGGGCCTCTGGACCCTGCTCACCCACAGACAAATGAGGATATGATTATACTATCTCAAAAGGTAAGGAAATTCAATGCAAAAAACTTTGTTAATGCAGTAGTTAAGGTTAAACTGACAAAAGTAGGGACATGTAGGGTGTGCCTTGGGGTTTTCAACCCTAACACTCACCTCATTCCTTTAGTAAATAAGTTGAGATGTGTACAGTATATGAGAATGGGGTGAACGTTGGGGTTAACAAACCCAAGGCACACCCCATGTATGATTTTCAAACATGCAATAGTGGAGAAACTGTAATGTTTTCTCCTCTTGTTGCCTGCAGGGTGAGGGTGGAGTGTTACAGCTGGAAACCCTAACACCACATTTCCCTACTTTTGTCATTTTAACCCTAACGGGTGCATTAATGAAGTTTTTTTGTAATATATATATATACACTGTATATATGTGTGTGTGTGTGTGTGTGTGTGTGTGTGTGTGTGTGTGTGTGTATATATATATATATACTATATATACACATACAGTGTATACAGTATGTGCTTGTGGAACTTTTCAGCAAATTGGATAGGGTGATTGTGGTGGGCGAGGAGGTCTGGAACAGAGTTCCACTCAGGGCTTTATTTTGCCAAGTACAAAAAAAAATAAAGATTTAGAAGGGAACAACTTGAGATGGGGTAATTAGGAAGGCTGGAGGGAGAGAGAAAAATAAACAGCTATCTTGGGAATGGTGGAGGGTCTGCAACATCCACAAAAAAATGTACAACATTTAGATATAGATACAGTATGAACAAAATCAAACAGAGCCCAAAACTATTTTTTTTTCTTTTGCACCTGTGCTTTATTCACCAGGTATGTCCTCACCCTTTCTTTTATTCATTCATTCAATTACGTATGTATGTATGCATTTATTTATTGCCAAAAAACAACCGCAAGAAGTATACATTGTGTGTGTGTGTGTGTGTGTGTGTGTGTGTTAGAGGTGGACAAGCCAGGAATATTTCACCTAAAGCCAAGCCAGAGCTGAGCCAGAGGTCTGGTTTGACTCTGTGAGCCAAAACACGAGCCGAGCCCTAGCTACTGCAGGCTGTACTCTACATGGGAGTTGAACATTTCAGACACTACATTAACTGCTCAGGCTGATAAAAATGCTTACTTAGACCATAAGTGGCTCGACTTGACTTTGGCTCTCAGCTGCTTATAGAGGTCATTCCGAGTTGAGCCAGGCACTAAGCTCAAGTCAGGCTCGAGCAGGTTCTGGCCCACCTCTAGAGTGTGTGTGTGTGTGTGCGTGTGTGCGCATGTGTGCATGTACGAGAGAGAGAGAGAGAGAGAGAATAAATGCTAGGAGAGTGTAGTATATGAGGATATAATGCCATTGAGGGGGCTAGTTAGCCAATAACCCAGGAGCACGAAGGGCAAGTGGGATTATTGTGCTAATTAGCCCCCTCAATGGCAATATATCCTCATGTACTACACTTTCCTAGCATTTGTTTTATATAATACATTAGGATGGTTATTAATGTTTGTTTTAGCCCTCATTTGCAATCATTTCCAGGTTTTCCTTGGTTTATTTCAGTATATATTTATTTATTCGGAAATAATTCTTTGAGCACAGGCACTCTTTTACAAAGGTTCCACATGAAGGACAAGGACAATGTACAGAGAGAAATTAACAATTAAATACAAAAGTAAGCAGTTCCAGAGGACCGTTGTCAAGTATCAGTACAAGCAGGTAGTTGCAAGTCCATAATACCACATACCATGTTGTCAAGGGCAGAAACGATCAAGGGAAAGCTAGTGCAGAGTACATGACATTTATTTATTAGGAGAAGACAGTAATAACAATATACTATAAAATCAGTAACAATAGATGAAAATGTCAGTTATAACAGTTACATTTGGATCCAATCATGAGAACCTGAGAACTTGATGCTTTTTGGCTGTTCTGGTTTTCTGTAGTGCAGGGTCCTCCTATATAAGGAGGTGTGGTTGAGCCCTTACAGTGTTTTTATGAGGAGCGAGAATGACATGCAGCTGAGTCAGCATGGTGTTTCTTGTAGCAACTCGGCAGTCCAGTGCGGCGGTTCATCAGTCTGGAGTGGCAGTTCAGTTGTGGGTGGTGGTGGTGGTACAGCAGCATGGAGTGGCAGCTCCGAGAGGTGGCTTGGCATGCTTGAGCATGCAGGAGGCAGCAGTAATAGCATGGAGAGTGTGGGTGAGTAGTGAGAGCTACTGTTGAGGGACAAGGGTGTTTGGTTAAAATGGGGGGATATTTTGAGAGAGGGCTGAGGTCATGGTGGGTCTTTGTGCTTTTTGGGAGGAATGAGAGTACAGCTACAGGGCTGAAGCCATGTATCATGGCAACAAAAGTCATATATCACAATGTTGAAGTCATATATGATTGCCAACCTTCATATATGACTTTAATGACTGTCATATATGACTTTAATTTGTGTGATATATGGGGAAATAAATGATGGGCTTTTCAATGGGACTCAAGTCCATCCATGTATGATTGATATATTTATGTATGTATATCTATAACTATATATACATATGTGTGTGTGTGTGTGTGTGTGTGTGTGTGTGTGTGTGTGTGTGTGTGTGTGTGTATATATATATATATTCATTGCAAAAAACTCCATTAATGCATCAGTTAAGGTTGATAGCACAGCGACAAAAGTATGGAAAAGTGATGTAAGGGTTACACCACTACCACCACACCCCTACCCCCACCCTCCACTCACCAACAGATGTCGGGGTGTGTCATGGGGTCATCAGGCCCAACTTTCACACTATTCCATGTGTAAACAAGCTGATATGCTACAGCAAAGGAGAATGGGATAAGAGTTAGGCCTGATGACTCCATGACACACTCCGATGTCTGTTGATGAGTGGAGGGTGGGAGTGGGGTGGTAGGGGTGTAACCCTAACATCACATTTCCATACTTTTGTCACTGTGCTATCACCCTAACTGATGCATTAACAGATTTTTTTGCAACAAATTTCTCTTCTTTTTGAGAAAGTGTAATGTAACTGGCCTACGTAGGTTTATCTAACATCCTAGCTGACACTGGTGTCAATACTGTCATGTCTGAGATATTACCTGTACCTATAGTGGATCAGTACACTGTGGATAAAATAAAACATGTAAATGATTGGCTCGGTGGCTGGTGCCTAAAACAAAACATAAAGTGCATGACACACTGGGAACAATTTAATCACAAATGGAATTATTACGAAAAAGATGGTTTACATCTAAATAAAAAGGGCTTCGAAATCTTGGGAAACAGTATTAATACTCAGATTGATGCCTTTTTAAATGGGATAAGTGGGGGAGATGAGCCCTAACTTTGAAGTACTTTTGGAATCCGGCATAAATAAATGTAATATGAGTCTAGAACCATAGTTGGTTATTACTGAACAAGTACCAAATTCAACTATACAAGGGACAAAGCTCAATATATTATTATTAAACGCTAGGAGCTTGCTAAATAAAATGAATGAACTCCAAATTATTTTACATTCCCAAAATATTGATATCTGTGGAGTAACAGAGACTTGGTTCACTGACAAACAGTGAGGACAAGAAATACAAGGTTATACAATTTTCAAGAAAAATCGAACCACCTCCAGAGGAGGAGGTGTAGCAACTTATGCTAAAGTTGGCATTGATTGTATGGAAGTGAACATAGACACCCCCTCACCCCAGGTACTGAGAATTTATGGGTTAAATTAAATCATGATTTGTATCCCACGACATTAGGGCTCTATTACAGACCTCCATCTTTGGATTCTAATAAGAATGATCTATTTTGCAATTATTTGCAAACTATAAATCAACTAGAGAATATAGTGCTGATGGGAGATTTTAACTTTCTATGTATTAATTGGTTCACTTTAGAAGGGACAAATTCTCAGAAATCTAAATTCTTAGATACCACAGTCTATCTAGGACTAGACCAAATGGTTTATGAACCTATTCAACAGAATAATATCTTAGATCTGATTCTAACGAATATTGGGGATGTATCAGAAGCACCAGTTATCAAGGCTCCATTGGGAGATAGTGATCATTGTATGATCCAATGGTCTATAAAATATTTTAAACAGGATCTTAAAGGTGTAACAAAAATGAGGAACTATTATAGAGCCAATTACGAGGCAGTAAAAGCCTATTTATTGAAATGGGACTGGCAAAAAGAACTATACATGCTATCAGTAGTAGAGATATGGGCTAGAATAAAAGAAAAAATCGATTATTGTATATTAAAATGGGTACCAGAAAGAATAAAATATAAAAATAATAAATGGCTGCCACCTTGGTATACCACAACAATTAAAAGACTAGTAATGGTAAAAAAAAAAACCTTTAATAAATATCAAAAATATAAATCGGATGTCAACTGGAATACATTTCAACAAAAGGCAAAGAAAACAAAATATGCCATTAGAAAGGCAAATAAAGATCTGGAATATAATTTAGTTATTACTCAGAATGACAATAAAAAAAAGTTTTTCAATTATATCGGTTCTCTCAAATCTACAGAAAGTAAGGTTGGCCCATTAAAGATAAATGATGAAATAATAACTGATGAACAATCAATGGCAAACAACTTTAATCAATATGTTGCAAGTATTTTTAAAAAAAAAAGGAATTAGCATGTTTTATAAACTATGACTCTAGGGATCCTTTAGTCAGATTTACTGACGCATATACCTATTCAACTATTAATTTTTTTAAATCATCTACTTCTGTTGGACCTGATAATATTCCTTTTGTTTTTCTAAAAAAAAGTATCATATGAACTAGCTGGAGCACTAACGTTACTTTTTAATGAATCCATTGCAAAAGGGGTGGTCCTCAAAGAATAGAAAGAAGCCCTAGTGATCCCTATTCATAAGGGATTCATAAAGATATTTATTTATCAGTGTCAGTGGCTCAGTAGGTAGCACACTCGCCTCTGAGGCCGGAAGATCAGAGGGCTGTGGGTTCAGTTCCCACATCTGGCACTTGGGTTAATATCCCAGTACTGACACTGTAGTACAGCATGAGAGGGGGTGCTGTACTTTCTGAGGTGCCGTCTTTCGGATGAGACGTTAAAACCGAGGTCCCATCTGCCTGGATTGGTGGTAGTTCAGGTGGATGTTAAAGATCCCATGGCACTTATCGAAAAGAGCAGGGGAATTTCCCCGGTGTCCTGGCCAAATTTCCCTCATTCACTAAAAATACTACCAACAGCTTAATCTGGTTCAAGGTCAGTTGGCATTCATCTGTATTCCCCTCCCCCGGGTCGTGCCTGAAAATAGGCAGGATTTGTCTAGTGCACTTACCCGGTCAACAAAAGCAAAATAAATAAATAAGGGTGGAGCAAAGCAGGAAGTGAAACATTATAGACCTATAAGTCTAACATCATGTGTAGGTAAAATAATAGAAAAGCTTATCTACCAAAAAATTAGCACCCATATATTGAACCAAGGGCAGTCAGATATTTCTCAATATGGTTTTCAACCAGGAAGATCTTGCCATACAAATGTAATTAATTTCTTTGAACTTATTAGTGAAGCACTGGATCAAGGTTTCCCTGTAGATGTCATTTTTCTCGATTTTGAAAAAGCCTTTGACTCTGTGTCACATAAAATCTTAATTGACTGTTTAATTAAAATGGAATTAAATAAGCATATAAATGTCTGGATTTCATCGTGGTTAACTGATAGAAACATAGAAACATAGACTTTGACGGCAGATAAGGACCGCTAGGCCCATCTAGTCTGCCCATTTCCCTACCTACAGGATAGGCCGCAGATCCTAGTTAACCAACAGCCTATATCTTCCTGCCCCCCACAAGAATTGCCTTATGTCTGTCCCATGCATTCTTGAATTTTCCCACAGTTTTAGACCCCACAACTTCCTCAGAAAGGCTGTTCCATGCATCCACTACCTCTCTGTGAAATAATACTTCCTCACATTGCCCCTGAACCGCCTCCTTCTATCTTTAAATTGTGTCCCTTGTTCTTGCAAGTCTCTTTTTCTGAAAGATGCTACCCTCTTGGACTTTGTTGATTCCCTTGAGGTACTTGAAAGTTTCTATCATGTCCCCTCTCCTTCTTTCCTCAAGGGTATACATATTAAGCTCCTTTAGTCTCTCCTCATACGGCTTCTCTTGCAGACCCTGCACCATTTTAGTTGCCTCCTCTGGACTGCCTCTATCCTGTCTATGTCCTTGCAGGAGATGGGGTCTCCAGAACTGGACACAGTATTCCAGATGGGGTCTCACCAATTGTCTGTACAGAAGGATAACAACTTCCTGTTTTCTGCTGCTGATGCCTCTCCTATACATCCCAGTATACCCCGGCCCTCCCTACTGCCTCTCATATTGCTTGCTAACCTTAAGGTCATCTGATATGATTACCCCAGGTCCCTTTCCTGTTTGTTGTTGTTCTACCTCCCACCCATTGTGTATTCTTCCCTGGGTTCTTGTTTCCCAGGTGCATTATTTGCACTTTTGCATTGAATCCTAGCTGCCATACGTCTGACCATTCCTCCAACCTTGCCAAGTCCTTTTCATCCTTTCCATGCCTCCTTGTGTATCAACCCTGTTGCAGATCTTTGTGTCATCTGCAAAAGGCATACTTTTCCTTCCAGTCCCTCTGCAATGTCACTGATGAAGACATTAAAAGGACTGGACCCAATACTGAACCTCATGGTGCCCCACTAGTAACGCCCTTTCTTCAAGTGGACTCCATTTACAATTACCTTCTGTGTCCTGTTGTCCAGCCAATGTTTACCCAGGCTACCACCCTGGGACCCACTCCCAGGCTGGTTAATTTGACTAATAATCGTTTGTGTGGGACTGTGTCAAATGCCTTGCTAAAGTCTAGGTAGGCCATGTCACAGCCCTCCCTGGTCTACTACTTTGGTCACCCAATCAAAGAAATCTATTAGATTCGTCTGACATGACCTTCCACTGTGAACCCATGCTGCCTTGGATCCTGTGCTCCACTGACCTCTAGGTACTCAACTATTCTTTCCTTCAGAAGTGACTCCATCAGTTTCCCTACCACAGAGGTCAGACTGACAGGTCTGTAGTTTCCTGCCTCTGTCTTGGTCCCACTTTTGTGAAGAGAATCACATCCACCTTCCTCCAGTCCTCGGGTACCACACCATCCTCCCATGATTTATTAAAAGAGTAGCCAGTGGTTTCACTAGTTCCTTCCTTAATTCTTTTAGAATTCTGGGGTGAATTCCATCAGGACCCATTGCTTTGTCCACCTTCAGTTTTAGGAGTTCTTGCAGAACCCTTTCTTCTGTGAAAGGACTGGGATCGACCCCCTATCAAGAGTGCTTCCTGTTAATTCGATTAGGCACGTCCCTCCTCTTTGTGAATACTGAGCAGAAATATTCATTCAGTATTCCTGCTTTTCACTGTCCCCTCTGCCCACCACCGTTCATTCTATTCAGCTTCACTATCCCTCCCTTTGTCTTTCTACGTCGCTGATGTACCTATAAAGGTTTATCCCCTTCTTAACTGAGTTGGCTATCTTTCCTCAGTTTGGGCCTTTGCTATTCTGACTTCCCTCCCTGCTTCTTTCTGCCTTAACTGGTACAGCTCTCTGTTCTGCTCCTTCTGTGTTTCCTTATACTTCTGGAATGCTATCTTTTCTTCCTGACTTTCACAGCCATCTCTCTTGAGAACCATAGTGGCTTTTTCTTTCATTTGATTTGTTTATTTGCTTCACACAAAGGCTTGTTGCCTCTGTGATGGCAGTTTGATAATTCCCATTGTTGCTCCACACCTCCTTCTAGCCTGTTTGCTAGTGCTTTTCTGAGGCACTCTCCCATCTTGCCAAGTCAGCCCTCCTAAAGTCCAGAACCCTCACTTTTGTATGACTTGACTCTGTAGTTGAGTTTAACGTGAACCACACTGTTTGATGGTCACTTGTGCCAGATGGCAACCCACTTCTAGATCTGAGATCCTCTCACTGCCCCGTTTGAGAGTCTGAGGTCTAAGATTGCTCCCTCACAGTGGGTTCCAAAACTAGCTGTCTAATGCCTGCCACCTGAGGGCGTCAAGAATGGCCCTGCTCTTGGATGTGGCTGCAGCAAATGTGCTCCAGTTAACATCTGGCATATTCAGGTCTCCCATCAACAGTATCTCCCCTTTCTCTGCCATTCTAAGAATGCCTTCCATCATATCCTTGTCCATTCCTTCCCCCTGACATGGGGGTCTGTACACAACCCCTGTGTGGATTGTGGTGCCCTTTCCAGTCTCCAAGGTGACCCACAGTGCCTTCTCTCCTCCCTGTTTACTCTTTTGTTCAGTTGCTTGATAGAAGACAGCAGGATACTCTCAGGGGGTATAAGTCTCCCTGGACCAAGATTACTAGTGGAGTGCCCCAGGGCTCAGTCCTGGGCCCTATTTTATTTAATGTTCTAATAGCTAGTATGAACACTAGGGCCCAGATATTCAAAAGGGTTGCGCCATGCGCAAGTCCAAAATGCGCCATTCTGCGATATTCAGCAGGAGGCAGTTACGCCACTGGCACCAGGTTGCGCTAGAGAGCAATGCAAATGAATGCATGCTCAACAGGAGGAGGATCCATGCATAACCTCGCAACCCAATATTCAGTCGGGTTGCGCAGAGTTGTGCATGCAACCCCAACCCTCGCCGCGCAAGCTTGAGCCAAAAAAAAGATCGAGGGGGCCACCACAGGTGAGCTGCTGCATTGCAGGGTGCAACACAGCAGCTGCCACCTGGCTGGCCCCAACTCCTCCCTGTGCCCCCCACCAGCCCGATCGCGGGCAGTACAGGTACATGTCCCCCACCTCCCACAGCCCGATCGCGGCAGAACCGCCGGCCCCCAGTGCCCGATCGTGGCAAACCTGCATAAACCCCCAGTGCCCGATCTGCACCAGAACCTCATAAACCCCCAGTGCCCGATCGCGCGGGCAGAATGTAACCCTCCCCAGCCGAATAACTCCTGGTGGTCCAGTGGACCGTAAAGCCCGATCGCGGGCAGAATGTCCAGCAGAACCCCCAAACATCTCCTGGTGTCTAGTGTCCCCCACCCACCCCAGGCCCCTCCACCCGCTCCCCCTGCAGCGGCGGTGACAGCATCCACCGCCTGCGCCCGCCGCCCACTGACTGACTGTCGGTGGGCTGCCGCCCGTTGGTGCAGAGCTACAGCCAATGGGCATGGCCCATACCGTACATGACGGTCAGATTTGTGATCGTTCACAATCTGGACTGTCGCTCAGCGTATGGAGCTACAGGTAGCTGCTGGCCAATGAAGCGCTGGCTGGTGCAATCGGCTCGATGGCGGCGGCTGAGGCGGTGGGATGCGCCGCCCGGCTGCGAGGCGGGCAAATGGAGGCGAGGTGAGATGCCTCGGGAAGATCTGAGGGGTCTGCTGTGACGACTCTGCCAGCGATCGCTGCGTCACTGAACCACCAGAAGTGTTCCAGTTGAGGAGGAATTGCCCGCGATCGAGGGCTATGCAGGTTCGCGGTCCCGAACACTGGCTCTGAGTTCTCCTTGATCGGGCACTGAGAGACCTCTTGATTCTGCCCCACGATCGAGGCTATGAGTGTGTGGGGCGACATGCAGATTCTGCCCGCGATCGGGCTATAGGGTGATGTGTGGGGGTGACATGTCTGATTCTGCCCACGATCGGGCTATGGGTGATGTGTGGGGGGTCATGTAACTGTGATGCCAGCGATCGGGCTGCATTGTAGCATCGGTCCCCGGCGGCTGCTGCCTGGCAGGGTTAGCCGGAGCAAGTCCTCGGGGATCGAGCGCATCCTACTGCAAATGGCATGCAAATGGGGCCATAAAGAGATGCAAATGGCCCCCCTGCTTGCATAAATTATGGCCCCATTTGCATGTCACCTTTTGAATATCGAAATTTCGCATGGCGCAATGGTACTGCGCACATGAGTTGGATACTCAACTCTGGCAACTTGCGGTGGCGCAAGTTCCACTCTGCGCCATCTTGCCAAAGTGCTGTATTTCCGGGGCGATATTCAAAGGGTTGCTCAACAAGCGCAACTCCTTTGAATATCACCCTGGCCACACCCCTTCGCAACTATTTTGAGCAGCGCAGGGGCTTGCGCCTCAGACTGGCGCAGTTTGAATATCTGGGCCTATGAATAGAATATGGCTAAATAAATACGCTGACGATGCTAAGTTGGGAAGAATTGTCAATGACATGGTATCTGCTCAAAAATTACAGGCAAACTTGAATTTTATTTCTGACTGGGCTAATATGTTTAAATTAAATTTCAACTATGCAAAATGCAAAGTGATACCATTTTGGAAAAAATAATAATAGCTTTAATTATGTTATAAATGATAATTTATTAAGCAAAGTAAGTTCTGAAAAAGATCTAGGAGTATTTATCACAAACAATTTGAAATTCTCTGAACATTTAAACAATACAGTCAAAAAATGTAACCGCTTAATTAATTGTATTCTGAAAAATATAAAAACCAGGGAGCCAGAGGTATTAATTCCCTTGTACAGTAGCATAGTGAGATCTAATTTTGATTATTGTTCCACGTTTTGTGCTCCAACATTAGTACAAGACAAACAATCTAGAGAAAAAGTACAGAGGAGATTCATTAAACACATTGCGAACATGAGTTCTCTCACTTATAAAGATAGATTAAAAAAATGAAATCTCTACTCACTAGAATATTGCTCTCTGAGAGGAAACCTATGTTTAATCTATAGGGCTATGAAAGACAAAGTTCTGTTCGAATCCATATATTTGGATTGGCATCCTTCAGTGTGTACAACAAGATCTAATAATATGAAATTAAGGGCTAACATAAATAAGTCCTCAAAGAGAAATCATTTTTTCACTCAGAGGGTAGTTTCTATTTGGAACTCCCTTCCACATGAGGTTGTGCAAAGTGAAAATTTATGCCAATTTGAACAAAAATTAGACTCATATATGGATGAATCAAAATACGATTACCACCTAAGGTTGGTGGCGAGATCATAATGGGCTAGACCCTCGATCTCGTCATTTTCCTATGAACCTATGAACTGGTAACAGGTATGTGTTAGTGAGAGTTCGGGCCCTCTGGGCCCTGTGCTCCCTTCACATTGCCCATTTTTAGCATAATGGTATGTGTGTGTGGGACCGTGGGCCCTCCAGGCCCTGCGCTCCCACTTAAACGTTAGTACGGATCCATACAGCAGCGCCATAGTGCTCCAAAGGAACCCTTGTAGCACATTTTTGCCAATATCTCCATAACCATAGAAAGTAATAAAAAAAATTCCACTGCAAGTGCAATCTATGACTTCAAAACTTCCTAAGCTGCAGGTAGCGAAATATCCGTATCTCGTACCATTTCCAAGACACGGGCGCTGAAAGTCGCCTTGGGCACCGCAATGTTAGCCTATGGGAAATGTCTCAAATTCAGAGTGCTGTAACTATGGGCCCATTGAATGTTTTGGGACCAAACCACCAAAAGGCACATCTGTGTGACCAGGGCTTGCCACACTGCAAATTTCAGCCCCAAAAAAATAACTGTTTTGCTGCAGGGGAATGGCAAAGATTTGCTATTTTGGGGCAAAGTACAGTCACAAATTGTGACAGTTTTGCAAAATAGTCATGACACTTTCGTGATTTGTGAAAGTGTTGCATCTGTTTCTGTCACAATTTGTGACAGTACTGGGGCTCCAATTTTTAAAAAGGCATTTCTGGGAGGTTTACCCCCCAAAAAAAGATAGGGCTGTCATCCTCAGGACCCGCCTAGGTAAACACAACAGTCAGGGTTTACTTAGAGGGTCCCAAATTTAAACGCCAGGCATTTTTCTCTCTCGTTAACTGAAAGCAAGATGGCCACCACACAAAAGTAAAAGGGGCGTTTGCGACAGCAAAATGTAGTGGCGGCAGCTTCCAAGAGACACGTATATTTTTCCCGTTGACTATAATGGGAAAATTGTTTTTTGAATAACTTTTGAACGGTTTAATATTTTTTCACCAAATCTTAGAAAAGCACATCAGTGACCCAGACTGCATCTTCCCTGAAGATTTCAGATCAAATGGACAAATTGTGCAGTCTGTAGCCATAAGCAAAGAAATGCTCAAAGATCCATTTTTATGCATTTTTGGCCGCTGTGCAGTTCCACAACCGCTTATCCGATCACATCGCAACTTGCAAGATCCAGAGAGCTATGATACCAAACTATGCATGCAAATCTTCAGGCAAATCTGTTGTACGGTGGAAAAGTTATTAAAATGCAAAATTTGGGATTTAACATAGAAGTGGGTGGGCAAAAAAAAAATTATATATATATATATATTTTTTTTTTTTTTTTTATTGCAAACAACTCCATTAATGCATCAGTTAGGGTTGATGGCACAGTGACAAAAGTTTGGAAATGTGATGTTAGGGTTACACCCCTACCATCCCACCCTCCACACACCAACAGGCATTGGGGTGTGCGTTGGGGTTGTTGGCCTAACTCTCACCCCATTCCGTTTGTAAACAAGCTGAGGTGGTACAGTATAGGAGAATGGGGTGAGAGTTAGGCCCAACTTTTAGTTCCCTACTTTTGTCACTTTAATCCTAACTAGTGCATTAACAAACTTTTTCACAATTAATTTCCATACTTTTTGAGATAGTACTTTTTCTGTAATTAGTTTTTATAAACGCATGAGTGTTTTTCTATAATCAGTTTTTATAAACGTATGAGTTACTATAAAAAAAACTTTTGACCATATTCAGTGGGGGTTGTGGGATTCACACCCAAGTCTCCAAGTTCATAGCCCAGAACCTCAGCCACTACATTATATTGCCTCCTTTGATATCACTGTGTCAATGTTCTATTATTCAGAGTCAAGACAGTTCCAAACTGCGGGCTCACTTAGCGACCACTCCCCTGTCATCTGCTTCTGGTCCTCCCGCACACTCAGCCCTGAGTACAGCAGCGCCCCACAATGCAGATTTCTCCCCAGGGGTCTTGACAACCTCAAACGTCACCTCGCACAAGTCGACTGGACTCCAATGACCTATGCATCTGACATAAACTCTGCTCTAACTTACCTCACTAAGGTCTTCAACAATGCCTGTGACCTATTTGCCCCCGTCACCACATCTAGACCAAAAAAACAGGCTGCTGCATAGATATCCCCTGCACTGATCCAGCAACTAAAACAGAGAGACAATCTTTGGCACATAGCAAATGACTCTGGTTGAGTGGCAGACAGGCAAGCCTATAGGGCAGCCTGCAACCAATGCACCTGGGCCATCAAACAAGCGAAAGCTAAATACTATCAGGCTGCTTTGACATCATCCTGGGGCTCAGCCAGAGCCTTCTGGGACAATATTAAAGAACTGAATGGCAAAACCCGCTCCCCCCCCGTCTCAGATTGCCATAAATGGGGCAGTCTCGACAGACCAAACATGTATCGCAGACTGCCTTAATAAAACTTTCACAGACTTAAGCACAGTTCTCCCTGCCCAATTCTTTGACCCCGTTCCCACGCCCACCCACACTCACACCTCCGGGCCACAATTCCACTTCTGGACGATCTCACCCCATAATGCTAACCCTTTTCTACTAAAATCCCTCACCTCTCATAACCCAAGTAATGACTCTCTTGACTCCAGGATGCTCTGCCTCACGCTGGATGTCATGCTAATCCCCCTCACGATTGTCGTAAATAAATCCCTATGCCTAGGCCAATTCCTGGAAGCATGGAAACAGGCCGAAGTCACCCCCATCCATAAGTCTGGGGACCGAACACTACTAAATAACTACAGGCCCATCTCCATCCTCCCCCCTCCCTCCAAAGCCTTGGAAAAAATAGTATCCACACAGCTCATAGAATACCTATCTAAATACAACATCCTACGTCCTGAGCAGCATGGGTTTTGTCCGGGCCACAGCATGTCTACTGCCCTTCTGGAATTCTCCCACCATATACACTCTGCGCTTGATAATGGTCAACTTGCAGGGGCAGTTTTCATCGACCTATCCAAGGCTTTTGACATTGTGTGCCACCCCCTGCTGTTAAACACCCTAAGCCAACTGGGATTCTCATCTGGCCCCCTGAATTGGTTCTCAAGCTACCTGCACAACAGATCCCAAAGAGTTAAGCTAAATAGGATCCTCTCCACCAACCTACCCGTACTCTCAGGGATCCCGCAAGGCTCCATCCTTGGACCCACCCTTTTCAATCTATTCCTAAACACCCTCCCAAGCTCCTGTTCCAACAAAATACTGCTTTATGCAGATGATGCAGTGATCTTAGCATCACACTCAGACCCACTCCTACTCCAGTGCACGCTGCAAAGCACCTTCCTCAAGCTGAAAAATGGTTCCAGAAACCATCGGCTAGTCCTGAACTTGAAAAAACAAAGTCAATGCTGTTCGCACATCGGCAAAACAAGCGCAAGGATCTCCCTTCTCATCACCACGCTCCTTCCACTAGAACAGGTAACAACATATAAGTATCTGGGCATCACCTTTGATGCAGGCTTTACATTCACGACCACCAAAAGCCCTGTCATCAGCCATGAACTCCAGGACTGGGCTCCTCTACCGCCATAAAGACTGCCTCCCAGAATCTGCCTTAAATTAGCCATCATCTCATCTGTGTTGTCCCTGGCCGACTACGGACTTCCAATATATGCAGCGGCTGACCCCTCCTCCCTGTCAAAAGTCCAGACCTCTATTAACAAAGCCTGTAGGCTCCTGACTGGCTCCCATAGCAGAACTCACACTTGCCTGCTGTACTCTGCTGCTAACATACTCACTCTTGAGGAATTACTGAAATACCACACCTGCCTACTGGCCAAAAAGTCCCTGTCTGAGTTATGCCCACCAGGGATCTCCACATCCCTGCAACCGGCTGTCTGGCTTATGCTAACCCGTAACTCCACCAAAGCCACCTTCCTAGTACCCAGGGCAAGGACCTCTCTCTGCCAAAGATCCTTTCATCATAAAGCTCCGGCCTGGTTTAACTCCCTTCCTGAGGGAATCACAAAGATCCCTGGGATTGGCCGGTTTAAAATAGCCCTCAGTCAACACATTATTGACAGCCGGTGCTATAAATGCCTGTAGTGGAACATAACCCTGTCTCGAATAGCCCCTAAGTCCCCTGGGTCCCATTGATGACTGGGCAATGGTACAACTGAACAACTGTAACAACTGTGTTTATATAATGATGCATGTAACTCAACATATGTATGTATTTATATAATGATGCATGTAACTCAATGTATGTATGTATCTCACCTGTATGTAACCTCTGTCCTAAACCTCACTTAATTGTTGTCTCCCCCCTTCCCGAGACGAGGTACCTTTGTAAACGAGTCTCTGACTCAAAGGTTGTAAAACTGATTATTTCAATAAATAAATAAAATAAAATAAATAAACTAAAACAACCAATAATACTTTTCTGTTTCTCTGTATTGCCCAAAGTCTTTTTTAAACTTTGCATATTTCTAAGCCGTAGAATTGTGTGAAACTCCTTCAGTTCACATGAACACAAAATCTATACTCAGTCTATTTTAACATAAGTTAAAAAAATGACTATGTTCCTTCTATAGCTGTAGCCCATGTTTCAAAACAATTCACATCTTCAGTCTGTCAGTATCCAAAATCTAAACCAGAAAGAAATTGTTGTAAACAGTGGTTTTTAACAGACCAAGCTTCCCAAAGAGGGATAGCTTGTAGTTTTCACCCAGTTTTTTCTAATTCCCTCAATTTAAAAAAAAAAAAGGTGTGCAAATAAGCTCATGATTATTCATGAGCTACGGTTACACTGACATTTTTGAAAATGTGGGGCACATAAGGAACTGTTCTTCTTGCAATGTGAACAGGTGAAACCAAAAAGAAATTGTTGTGAGCAGTGATTTTGAACAGACCAAGCTTTCCAAAGAGGGATAGCTTATAGTTTTCACCTCATTGTTCTAATTCCCTCAATTTAAAAAAAGGGTTATGCAAATAAGCTCAGAATTATTCATGAGCTATAAGGTCATTCTAGGCCTCCAAGCCATGTCCCTTCATACAGCTATTTTGAAGTGCATACTGAGCATGCTCAGAACCCACATTTTTAAAATGTATTAACTTTGGAACAGATTAATATTTTTTCACCAAACTAGCAAAGGAAATCCTTCTGATGTAAGCCCTTTCTACTCTGAAATTTTCAGACCAAAATTCCAAACCATCTGGGTGCTACACAATGGCAAAAAACTGCAAATAAAAGTGATTTTTGTAAACTTTTTTTGCTATCCACATCTCAGAATCCACACATCCAACCAGAACAAAACTTGGCACATCAAGATATCTAGCCCATGAGACTGTACATGCAAAATGTCATGCAAATTTGTTGAATGGTTGTGAAGATACTACTCACCCTAAATATAGTGGTGCTACTGCACTATAAATATATATATATATATATATATATATATATATATATATATATATATATATATATATATAACTATCTAAATGTATATAATCTATATATATCTATATCTATATACATTATAGTAGCACAGTAGCACTACCATAGTTAAGGGTTGAACTGGGGTTTCAATGTTAAACCCAAAATTTTTCAGTTTAATATCTTTACAGCTGTTAAATGGATTTGCATGAAATTTTGCATGTGTGGTCTCATGTGGTAGATCTCTGAATGTGCCAAGTTTCATTCTGGTTGGATATGCAGTTTCTGAGATCTGGATAGTGAAACAGTGAATTTTTTGTAGTTTTTTCCCATTGTTTTGAATGGGATTTCTTTGAATTTGGCTACCACAAAGATCATTTGGAATTTTGGTCTGAAATTTTGAGGGGAGAAGGGGGCTGGGCCACAGATGTGCATTTTGCTTGCTTGGTGAAAAAATATTAATCTGTTCCAAAGTTATTTCATTTTGAAATTTAAAAAAATGGGTTCTGAGTATGCCCAATAAGGATTTAAAATAGCTGTATGAAAAAAAAAATACTTTTTGTTTCATATTGACATCATCTTTTTTCATGAGGGGAAAATGATTGTTTCATTTGCTGCCTTCTTGTTGTCTGTGTTCTGATAAAATTAAAACATTTTAAAGCCCACAAACATGACATTCCTGAGGGGGATCAACACATGTAGCTTGCTTATCGGGACCCACTTAGCTGGATTCTGCACTTAACTGTTTGAGAAACTCCCTTAAAATCTTTTTTTAACATTATAAATTTTTTTCATATCACATGATACAAAAAAGATTATTTTTTCGTATCATGAGTGATGAAAAAAGATCCTTTTTTGTGAGGAAATAGCCATAAAAACATCGTATCCCACAACTAACCACATGCCTTTTCCAGTGCTGTATTTCTGGCAATTTGATAGCAGTACTGTAATCTGAAGTGCAGCCATATCTGATCTATTTTATCGCAAATGATTCCATATTGTCAGTAACTACAGTTTTCTGACCACTGGATGCCTCAGAACTAACATTTAGACTGTTCAAACTATCCAACACAGAGTCATAAGCTCCTGCTGAAACATTCAGATCTTCTGATGATGAGTTCATCTTAAGGGCATTCCTTAAAGAAATCGTCCTACTGGTCAGGATCGTAAAAGAGAAAACTCTGTGAATCAAGTATCACTCTGAGCTTAACTGGGTACAGGAGTGAGAACCCCTTCCCCCAGTTCTTGAACCTCTGAACAAAATCTCCTTCTACAAGAATGTATCTGGGGACATACATTAGGGTATGTAAAAACTTTAGAAGTTTTATAGTTCAGTGCCCCCTTGAGATGTGCTTGCATGATTGCGTAGTTGCGGTCTGATTCTAATTTGAACTGCACTAGCACAGCGGTGGGCTTCAAACCAGAGGGGCTAGTCTGCGGTGCAGATGCGTGGATCTAGTGATATTATACTGAAGGAGGACCAAAGTCAGAGCAATACTTTGCCATCTTGGCCTCTGTAAGGCAACACCCCCAAAAATAGGAAGTGCAGTATTGTCTGTTTCTTCTTTCCCTGTCAACAAAAACTGAATAAAGTATCCCAGCTAGTTTATAACCATTGGCTGTTTGCTGTACAAAGTAGTTCACAGGTACACAATATATTGTGGCATTTTGGGGGGGGAGGTACAATGACACTGCATCTTTAGGGCATTTTTATAGGTGCCGTATTTCTTTGAATGGAAGCCATGGCTTCTAGTAACAAACAGTTGTTTTCATCTGCGACTTCTGTTGGAAGGTGGTTACTATTACAGGGCAGCTTAAATTTAAACACCAGAAAAAAAATCACCATCCTGTGTCAGTGTGGCAACATGCAAAAATGTAATGTGGCTTTCATTTATTATTGCAGACTTCATAGGAGGTGTCTCTTCAAGTTATGCCAAACTTTCCTTGCACAGCAGCTAAAGCAACGTATATCGTCAGCATGTAAGGAGGTTTTATTTTTATTTCTGTATTAGTTTAGGAGGGTTAGGATGAGGAAGTTTAGAGAGAGCAAACGAAAAGAGTAAACACCCGAACCAAGGACTGATATAAATAGCATATTTTTATTATGCAAACTACAAGTGCAAAACAGATATAAAATTACTGGCTTATATAACCATTCTGGTACAACAGCAGGTGGAACAGACAAAACTCTCACGTTTGACTCAGCAGTCAGCTCCACCTGCTGTTGTACCAGAATGGTTATGAGCCAGTAATTTTTATCTGTTTATTATTTATGTAACAAAACACGCCATTTATATCGGTTCTTGGTTCAGATGTTGCGTTTTCGTTTGCAATGACATTTTTGTATTAGCATTGAACCAGTCTTGGTGCTGCCACTTTGTTCTTTTTGCTTAAACTAAGGGAGGGTAACTGGCAGTGGTACCAAACATCAGTTTAGTTTTCAGCATCAGAAGTTCTGAACAGCAGCCCCACAACAGCCATTGCAACTTACAACTTGTAAATATTTTTTACTCTTTTTTCAATCTCTGTGTTTGTTTTTTGTTTGTTTGTTTTGTTTACCAGTATTCTTTGCTCTTGGGGGGATTAGGTTAGGGAAGGTAGTTACAGTAATACTTTGGTACAGCACAGCTTTGCTTAGAAGGTGAGTATGTCAGTAAACAAGTGAAATATTAGGACATTGGCGTGCCGCATGAAATGGGTGTACATTCTGCTTCAGTGTGGTTTAAGTTTAATCTCTTACCTGGCACCTCCTGGTGCTCTTTAAAAATAAATACAAAATTATTTTCTTCCAATAGGGCAGATACAGTATCATAGTGGCATCCCAAGTGTACAAGTGCTTCTGCATGAGTCGAGTACATGACATAGGCATTTCAGTTACAAGTTGTGGCTTCTTATAGAGGGCAACCTCTATTGGAGCCATGTTGGCTCTGACCAGAGTTTGTTTTGTTTGGCAAAATATTTCCCTGGTGTCTAGTGGCACCCTAACCCTCCAATCGCTGTCCCCCTAAAACATCATTTTTCCCCAGGTGTCTAGTGGTGCCCCTCACCCTCCAATTGCCATCCCGTATCTTTTTTTACTATATTTTATATTTAATATTTTTCTCTGGTGTCTAGCAGTACCCCCCCCCCACCCTCTGATCGCCTCTCCCATAATTATTTTTCATTTCCTGGAGTCTGAGAGCCCTACCCCCACCCTTCCATAACTGTCCCTGTAATAGTAACATAGAAACATAGAAACAGAAGTTGTCAGCAGACAAGGCCCTCCAGGCCCACCTAGTCTGCCCTATTACCCCTACCTACTGTGCTCTTACCTGCCCTACTGGTCCTAGGTTGTCCCCCCCAACTATAAGTATCCCTCTATGCCTATCCCATGCATTCTTAAATCCTGTAATCATTTCTGTCCCATCACCTCTGCCAGCAGGCTGTTCCATTTGGCTACCATCCTCTTCATGAAGAAATACTTCCTCATGTTGCCTCTGAATCTCCCTCCTTCCCTCCCTCCAACTTTATCTTGTGCCCCCTCGTCCTTGAGCATCTTTTTCTTTAGAAAATGGTATTCTCCCTTACTTTATTCTTCCCTGTGAGGTAATTAAATGTTTTGATCACATCCCCCCTTTCCCTTCTCTCTTCCAGGGAATACATATTCAATTCCCTAAGCCTATCTTCATAGGGTTTGTGATGTAGGCCCTGCACCATTTTGGTTGCCCTCCTTTGAACCACCTCCACTCTGTCAATGTCCTTTCATAGATGGGGCCTCCAAAACTGGACACAGTACTCAAGGTGCAGACTCACTGATGTTTTATGTAGTGGAATTATTACCTCCCTTCTTCTGCTGGTGATTCCCCTGTCTGTGCAACCCAGCATCCTGCTTGCCCTTCCTGCACCTTGTCACATTGCCTACCTACAGTATCTTGAGGTCATCAGAGATGATCACCCCCAGGTCTCTTTCCTGCTTGGAGCACTCTAATTCCCCCCCCGGGGTGGTATGTTGCCACTGGATTTTGTGCCCCATATGCATTATTTTGCACTTTTTTGCGTTGAACCCCATTTGCCAATCTCTCAACCAATCCTCCAGCTTCTTTGGCTCTGCCCATATTCTATCCACTCCACCTGGCATGGTCACACTGTTGCAGATCTTAGTGTCATCCATGAACAGACATGTTTTACCTTCTAGACCCTCTGCAATGTCACTGATAAAGAAACTGAAGAGGACTGGGCCCAGCACTGATCCCTGTGGCACCCCACTGGTGACTTTGCCCTCTGCAGAGTGACTGTCATTTACCACCACCCTCTGAGTTCTGTTTTCCAGCAAATTATTCACCCCCCTTCACTACCTTATTATGCACCCTCATGTTCCCCAGCTTGCTTAACAGCCTTCTATGTGAAATGGTGTCAAAGGCCTTATAAAATTCAGGTAGCCCACATCCACCCCCCATCCACCCCCTTGGTTACCCAGTCAAAGAGCTCAATGAGGTTATTGTTATTTTCTCTGATGTCTAATGACACCCTCCAGTCACCATCCTCCTCTAAATGTATTGTTTCCCTGGTGTCTACTGGCACCCCCCCAAACTCAGTTTGCAGCTACCTGCAATAAAGAAAATTGTTCCTCAATGTCTTTTTTTTAACCTGTAAAAAAGGAAACGGTTCCTCACCAATCTGACCCCCCCACACCACGCTCCCACTGAGTATCCACCGTGCCACACTCCCCACACACCCTTCCTCACTTGAACAGGATATAGGATGAAGATCCACTCTCCGATGGAAGACACGTCTTGCTGCTGGAGCCACCAACTGCACTATGAGAAACTAAGGTAAATGCAGTTCAGCATACAGCATTTCAATGGGATTTTCAACTTTGTGACAGAACTTTGCCATTTTTGCATATTGTGAGTTCAAATTTTCAACATGGCCTATTTGGGATGCCACCTCATGAACAATGTTGGTGGAATTAGACAAATCCAGCCGGAAAGATGATTTCATGGTCGATTGGCAAAATCAACTTTTTGGCAGGATTTGAACATTTTTACTGCCCTTGTTCTGTAGATGGGGTCATAAGAAGGCTATGTTGAGAAATGTTGGGTTCAAAATATGTAAAAATGCCAAAGTTATGCACATACATTGAAATTTTGCTATGCTTCCTCGTAATTTTGGCAGTTTTAAATATTTTGACTTGAAATGTTCAAAATAACCATCTTTTTACACCACATCATGAACACGATAGCTGTCATTTTTCAAACCCTGACCAAACTGTGTTTTTGCACCTGTAGTATGCAATCGCGTTGCAGTGGCATGGAATCATGTTTTAGTAGGGATTTCAAAATTTTCTTTACTGGGTTCACGAGGTGGGGTAATAAGGCTATGCTGACAATTTTGTTCCTGTATTAATACAAATGGAAGCGCACTTCTACAGCAAAATATATGTATGCATCTAAGGAGGGATGGGAGCGCAGGGCCCATGATACAATTATACTGTCTCATAAAGTAAGGAAATTCTTTGCAAAAACTTTGT
This sequence comes from Neoceratodus forsteri, assembly GCA_016271365.2. Classification (NCBI taxonomy): domain Eukaryota; kingdom Metazoa; phylum Chordata; order Ceratodontiformes; family Ceratodontidae; genus Neoceratodus; species Neoceratodus forsteri. Next base: position 955,774,111 of record CM028130.1, on the reverse strand, counting down.
TAATGCACTAGTTAGGGTTGAAGCAACAAAAGTAGGGAATTGTGGCATTAGAGTTTCCAACCCTAACACCCCATCCCACTCTGCAGGCAGCAAAAAGCTTGGGGGTGTGCCTTGGGGTTGTTAGCCCTAATGCTCACCCTATTCTCATACACTGTACCCATCTCAGCTTATTTACTCATGGAATGAGGTGAACATTAGGGCTGACAACCCCAAGGCACACCCAATGCCTGTTGCTGCTTGCAGGGTGGGGGTAGGGTGCTAGGGTTGGAAACTCCAATGCCACATTTCCCTACTTTTGTCACTTCAACCCTAACTAGTGCATTAACAAAGTTTTTGCAAAGAATAGATATATAGGTATCAATATAGATATAGATATTGATATAGGGGATACATTATGGCCAGTTGTTTAATACACAATTTATGTGGATGAGTGAAGAGTGACCTTAGATATCCTCATGAGTGGTGGAGTATAGCAGAGCCACGAGTGATGGTAGCTGAGGTCACTCTGCACTCATTCACATAAATAGTGTATTCCACCACCAGCCATACCATATCTGATTTATACAATAGGACTATGTTTTGTGCTGTTTTCTTTTTGGTTTGATGATGTCACCACAGTGAAATAAATGGATTTATTCCACTGCAGTGATAATACATGTTTTATGCAATGAGTTATTTGCTCACTCCTATTGTATATATAAATCTATATATAGATATAGATATGACTGTTGTATGTATTATTGGGGAATTTGGCAGACACTCCTACCATTGTCAAAATAGCTATTTATTTTTCTCTCTCCCTTCTGCCCTCTAGAAGCACCACATCCCAAGTTGCTCCCTTCTAAGCCTTTATTTTTTTCTTTAATTGGTAAAATAAAGCCCTTAGCGTAGCTGTCTCCCACACTTTACCACCTGACACATTCACCCCATCCAATTTGCTGAAAACCGCCTGACGTACAGGGCTTGCAATATCCACAAAAATGATATTAAGCATTATGATATATGTGCAGTATACATTAAAAAAAGGTTAGAACAGATCCCTGTGAGATAGGATATTTGTGGTGGACAGGAAGGTCTGGGTTGCCTTTATTATTTTAATAACATTTATAGACGCAGTATAAATTAAAAAATTAAAAACAACAGTTTCACACCAATCTCCATGAGATGGGGTGTTTGTGCTAGACAGGAAGGTCTGGGTTGGCTTTATAGCTTTAACATTTATTATGTAGAGACAGTACAAAGTAAAAAAAAAACTGTTTCACACCAATTCCTATGAGATTAATTAATTTATTTAAAAATTGGCAACCGGGAAAGGCACACTGAGCCGAGGCTCGTTTCTAGATGTGACCCAGGGGAAGGGAACAAAGGATAAAACATAAAAGAGACCTGGTACAACAATAACCACAACTGGGATACAACCATACCTGGGTATGCTCTATCCAGAAGAGACAGGGTAGGTAAAAAGGGAGGAGGGTGGCTCTTTATGTAAGAGAGAACATGAAAGCCACAGAAATACAACAAAAGATGGGAGAAGCAGAGGTACTATGGGTTACTCTAGAAACAAGGAAGGGGCAGCTATTCAAATAGGGGTACTCTACAGACCCCCAGCTCAGGGGGAAGAAATAGATAAGGAAATGATAGATGAAATGCAAGAGATAGCCAATAACAGGGAGTTACTACTAGTAGATGATTTCAATATGCCTGATGTGGACTGGAGCATCCCAGCAGCAGCTACAGGTAGAAGTAGGACAATCCTGGACTCTATACAGGGGGCGTTCCTCAGCCAACTAGTTAGACAGCCCACTCTGGGAGGGGCAATACTGGACCTGGTGCTGTCAAATGGGGACAGTGTCACAGACATCAAGGTGGGGAGTCACCTGGGGACAAGTGATCATCATACAGTATGGCTCAATATTAGAACTGAGCCGGAAACTAACAACACCAAAACGAGGGTCCTAGATTTTAGGACGGCTGATTTCAGGAAAATGGGAGAGTGTCTTAGAGAGGCATTGGCAGGGGTAGGGAAAATGGATGGGGTGGAAGAGAAATGGTTGTAAATAAGGAAGGCCATAGAAAAGGCAACTAACCTCTGTGTCAGGCAGGATACAAAGAGCAGGAGAAAAAAGAAACTGCTATGGCTTACCAGGGAAGCAGCAGAGAAAGTACTGGCAAAGACAATTGCTTTCAGAAGGTACAAGTCAACACAGAAGGTGGAGGACAGGGTGGCTGTTCAGGAAAAACAAAGGGAGGCAGCAAAGGCAGTTAGGAGAGCCAAGGTACAAGCAGAGGAGAACATTGCCAAGTCAGTAAAAAAGGGGGACAAAACATTCTTTAGATATATAAATGAAAAAAGGAAGAATAAGGTAAGGATTGTGAAGCTAAAAGGAGGAGGGGAGTGTGTGGAAGAGGATCAGGAGAAAGCGGACATATTGAACAAGTACTTTTGTTCAGTATTTACAAAGGAGGGGGTAGGAGACAGGCCTCAGATAGGCAAAAAGGGCATAAAAGGAAGGGAAGCATACATTAGGCCATTTACAGAGGAGACAGCCCTCAGGGAACTAGAGCAGCTAAAGGTTCTTAAGGCAATGGGGACGGACGGGGTGCACCCCAGGATACTAAGAGAACTAAGGAAGGAGCTCACTATACCACTAATGGCTCTTTTTAACCTATGTTTAGACACGGGGGTAGTCCAGGGGGATTAGAGGAGAGTGGATGTGGTTCCTCTTCACAAGAGTGGGAATAGGGAGGAGGTAGAGAACTACCAACCTGTAAGCCTGACTTCAGTGGTGAGCACAGTTATGGAAGCACTACTAAAAGAAAGGATTGTGGAATACCTTGAGAACAATGGATTGCATATGAACATATGAAAATGTCAGCAGATTAGACCTTGAAGTCTATCGTGTCTGCTCGAGATGAAGCTCACAGTTTGATAACTGCTGCTGTCCCCCCCCTTCCATCCCTCCTCTGATTTCCATTCAGAGTCCCCCTGGTCTCTACCCACCCTACCTGTACCCTGCCCATGTATCCCATCCCTTCTTAAAACCTCCCACTGATTCCCTTGATACCAACTCCTCAGGTAGCTCATTCCAAGGCGTCACCACCCATTCAGTGAAGTAATGCTTTCTCAGGTCTCTCTATACTTTCCACCAACCAGTTTCAGGCTATGACCCCTCATGGTCCTTTCCCCTTCAGTCTAAACATCCCCTCTGTGTTTACTCTATTAATACCTTTCAAGTATTTAAAGGTCTCCTCATGTCCCCCCTGTTCCTTCTGTCTTCCAGGGAGTACATGTTTTGCTCCCTAAGTCTCTCCGCATAGGGCTTATCTCCCATTCTAAGGATCATCTTAGACACCCTCCTCTGGACCCTCTCCAGGAGCATAATGTTCTTTAAGTAAGGGTGCCAGAACTGCACACAGTACTCCAAGTGCGGCCTCACCAAGGATTTGTACAGTGATAGGGTTACCTCCTCCCTTTTCGAAATGATCCCCCTAGCAATGCACACCAGCATTCTGTTTGCTTTAGCCTCTGCTTCCTGCATTGTCCTGAGAGATTCATTTTAACAGTGATCACAACTCCCAGATCTTTTTATTCCTCCGAGACTGCTAACTATACCTTCCCCAATTTGTAGCTGTACCCTGGATTCCCAGTTCCCAAGTGAAGTACACTGCACTTCCTAATGTTAAACCCCAGCTGCAATGTAACTGACCACTGTTCTAGTCTTTCTAGGTCTTCCTGGAGTGTCCTCCTTCCCTCCTCACTGTCCACCTCCGCACCTAGTTTTGAGTCGTCAGCAAACAGGATCCAAGGAAGCATGGGTTCATGGGGAGAGATCTTACCAGACAAACCTGATTGATTTCTTCAACTAGGTGACCATGGAAGTTCGATCAGAGAGTGATGGTAGATGTGGCCTACTTAGACTTCAGTAAGGCCTTCGACACTGTCCCACACAGATGAGTGGTAAACAAGCTAAGCAGCCTGGGTGTGGACCCAAAGGTGGTTAAATGGGTACAATGTTGGCTGAGTAACAGAAACCAGAGGGTGGTGAGAAATGGGGTTCACTCGGGGGAAGGCACAGTAACTAGCGGTGTGTCATAGGAGTCAATTCTGGTTCCATTCTCTTTAATGTCTTCATTTGTGACATAGCAGAGGGACTGAAAGGGAAAGTATGCCTGTTTGCAGGTGACACAAAACCTTGCAACAGAGTGGACACACCTGTGGGGTAGAAAACATGAGAGAGGACCTAAAGAAGCTGGAAGAATGGTCATGGATATGGCAACTGGGCTTCAATGCCATAAAATGCAAAATTTTGCACTCGGGGCACAGGAATCCAGGGGCAACGTATCATTGGGGGGGGTGACAACAACAAAGCAGGAAAGGGACCTGGGGATCATTATATTGGATGACCTGAAGGTAACAAAGCAGTGTGAGAAAGCAGTGGGAAAGACAAGTAAGATGCTGAGGTGCATAGGGAGGGGGATCACCAGCAGAAAGAGGGAGGTGCTGTTACCCCTGTATAGATTGATGGTAAGGCCTCACCTGGAGTACTTTCTCCCGGTTCTGGAGGCCCCATCCCAGGAAGGACATAGACTGAGTGGAGGCAGTACAGAAGAGGGCTACCAAAATGGTTCATGGAATGCATCAGAAATCCTACGAAGAAAGACTCAAGGAATTAAATATGTACTCTCTAGAGGATAGAAGAGAAAAGGGAGACATGACAGAAACATTCAAGTACCTCAAGGGTATTAGTAAGGTACAGGAAGATAGCATCTTACATAAGAAGAGATGCACAAGGACAAGGGGTCATGATCTGAATTGGAGGGAGGCAGGCCCAGAGGGAATACAAGGAAGTACTTCTTCATGGAAAGAATGGTGGATGTCTGGAACAGACTCCCAGCAGAGGTCTTGGGTACTAAAATGGTAGCAGGATTCAAGCATGCATGGGACAGACACAAGGGAACCTTAGTAGCAGAGATGGAGGGGGAGCCAGAGATCAAGCAGGGTCTGTGGTAACACAGTAGGTAGAAAATTTGGGGGGCAGACTGGGAGGGCCAGAAGGTCCTTTTCTGCTGGCAACTTCTATGTTTCTATGTAAAAAAAACAATACATAACTTAGACAAATACAGTGTTACAAAAAAAAAGCAAAGTTATGGCAAACAAGGACCATAGAAAGTGCATGATGATAAATAAAAACTGACAGATAAGCATTACAACAGGTGTAAAGGGACTGTTAATTGGGGAGACAAGGGGGAAAGGGAAGGAGTATCAGTTGATATGTAGGGGAGACAGTAAAATGGACAGAAGAGGGAAGTTGGTGCCAAAGTGAGTGGAGACAAGAGATGAAGTCTGATTGGCCAGGAAAGGTATGGGGACATGGCAAAGCAAAGATGTGATGGTCCCTGAAGTGGAGGGAACATGAAGTAGAGGGAACAATGGAGAGAAGTGATGAGAGGTAGGAGGGAAGGGACACAAACCAGTATTTAGATATACAGGAAGCGTAGTGCATCTGGTGATGGGATGGAAGAGGAAAATGGATAGTGATCAGTAAAGTGAGCAGTGATAAGTATGAGAGGGTCAGTGAGAGGGGGTGTTTGTGGTGGGCAGGAAGGTCTGGATGGGCTTTATAGTTTTAACAATTATAGATGCAGTATTGAAAAATAAAAACCAACAGTTTTGCATCGATCCCCATGAGATGTACTGTTTGTGGCAGGTTGGAAGGTCTGGGTTGGCACCATCAAAAATAAAGTATATTAAACTTTTTAAGATGCAAAGTATTTGGATATATACAGTATATATACATACACAGTATATACAGTATATATATATGTATATGTCCTCGGGGTTCTCATCCCTAACGCTTGACACAGTCTGATATACTCCTCAAACATACAGAACTGTCTCCCCACATGTTACCAACAACCTGTAGGCCTTGCCTGAAATAAAATACATCAAATCTGAGCTTATTTGCTCACGGGATGGGGTGCGCATTAGGGCTGAGAACCCCAAGGAAGACTCCATCCCTGATTCAGTTGGAGGGGTGGGGTGTTAGGGTTGAAAACCCTTACACCACATTTCCCTGCTTTTACCACTTTAATGTGAACCCTATTTGGTGCATTAACGTACTTTTTTGCAAAGAATTTACTTTCTCTTTGAGATAGTGGAATTGTATCCTCATTCAGCCAGGTCCCAGAGGGACCTGCATAAACAACTGCACACGTGCAGGATCCTTTGGGCCATACAATATGGGAAGACTCCCAACCTACAGAAGAGCAGGGCCTAGCACATTCACTCTTTACACATTCATTCTTTACACATTCACTCTTCACACATTCATTCTTTACATATTCAATACACATTTAATCTTTACGCATTCACTTTTTAAACAATCACTCTTCACGCATTCACTTTTTTTTTTATTTTGATGTCAGTTTTTCAAAATAGTCATTTTATGACTTCCATTATAAACATGAAATGTTGCATGAAACCATTGGGAATTAATTGCATACATTCATGAACTGCAGAAAAAAAGATTTGGCTGCACATATTATACGCACAGAATGTAACCAACAGGTTTACACACGTCTTGGAGTACATGCAATTTAGATACCCTGTAGAAACATGGTGACTGTTCCTTTCCATCGGTACAAACAAGCTATTTGACAGTTTGAGTGCAGATTGTCCATGCAGTCATAGATGAAGACCAACTTCAAACCAATGCAATAATTACTTACCACCCCCCAGCTGTAAATGTTACTGCTTGCCCTTCTGTGAGCTATGACTGTGCTCTCTGAAGAATTCACAACTCTGGGGTGAAATCCAGCATGGTGCTATCTTCTGCCCATCAGATCAACTACTGGACACTCCACACACCTCCCCCATTCTACACCTTACTGTCACTCTTTGACAATACCAGAATGCTGAAATGATAAAACAAACTCTAAAAAATAGGGACTATGGCAGAAAGAGCAAACAAGGAAATCCCAGCTCCCAGAAGAACACAGCCAGTGTATGGATCCTAAACAGGAAAATATAGATACCTCCCCTCCCCCCCAAAAAAAAACAGAAAACTCCATGCCTCCATTAACTGTGTAATCCAGCATTTAGACATATTAGAAAATCACTTGGAAATATGACTATGCCAGACTCTCAACTGCAGCATGCAAAAAGAAGTCACTTTTAAATAATCGATTTATTAAAATAGCCTGTTGGCTCATAAAGAATGAAAAGCTGTATGTAGTCAAATTCACTTAGCTTATGATATAGATAAAACAATTCAATCACCAAATTATTGGAATTCATATATAGTTCATAGAAACATAGAAACATAGAATTTGATGGCAGATAATGACCACTTGGCCCACCCAGTCTGCCCATTTCCCTACCTAATGGATAAGCTGCAGATCCTAGTTAACCAGCAGCCTACTTCTTTCTACCCCCACCCTAGAATTGCCTTATGGCTGTCCCAGCATGCTTGAATTCAACCACTGTTTTGACTCCACAACCTCCTCTGGAAGGCCGTTCCATGCATCCACAACCCTATCTGTGAAAAATACTTCAAATTACCTCTGAGCCGCCCCCCTCTATCTTCAAATTGAGCCCCCTTGTTCTTGCACACCTCTTTTTTTGAAAGATGCTACCCTCTTGGACTTTGTTGATTCCCTTGAGGTACTTGAAAGTTTCTATCATGTCCCCCCTCTCCCTCCTTTCCTCAAGGCTATACATATTAAGCTCCTTTAATCTCTCTTCATATGTCTTCTGGACCATGCACCATTTTAGTTGCCCTCCTTTGGACAGCTTCCATCTTGTCTATGTCCTTGCGAAGATTGGGTCTCCAGAACTGCACACAGTACTCCAGATGGGGTCTCACCAGCTGTCTGTACAGAGGGATAACAACTTCCTGTTTTCTACTGGTGATACCTCTCCCTATGCATCCCAGTATCCCCCCCAGCCCTCCTTACTGCCTTCTCATTGCTTGCCCACCTTTAAGTCATTTGTTATGACTACCCCAGGTCCTTTCCATTTTGTTGTTGTTAGTATCTCACCCCATTGTGTGCTCTTCCCTGGTTTTTGTTTCCCAGGTGCATTACTCACTTCTTAGCATTAAGTCTAGCTGCCATACATTTGACCATTCCTCTAACCTTGCCAAGTCCTTCTCAACCTTTCCACCCCATCTTGTGCATCAACTCTGTTGTAGATCTTTGTGTCATCTGCAAAGAGACATACTTTTTCTTCCAGCCCTCTGCAAGTTAAGCACAAAGACATTGAAGAGGACCGATCTAATACTGAACCCTCGGCACCCACTAGTAACCCCCTTTCTTCACAGTGGACTCCATTTACTATTACTCTCTGTGTCCTATTCTCCAGCCAATTCTTTACCCAGGCTATCATCTTGGGACCCACTCCCAGGCTGGCTAACTTGTATATTAATCTTTTGTGTGGGATTGAGTCAAATGCCTTGCTAAAGTCTAGGTAGGCCATGTCCACAGCCCCTCCCTGATCTACTGCTTTGGTCACCCAGTCAAAGAAATCTATTAGGTTCGTCTGGCATGACCTTCCTGCTGTGAATCCATGCTGCCTTGGGTCCTGTGCCCCTCTGGCCTCTAGGTACTTGACAATTCTTTCTTTCAGAAGTGATTCCATCATTTTCCCTATCACTGAGGTTAAACTAACAGGTCTGTAGTTTTCTGCTTCTGCCCTGCTCCCACTTTTATGAAGAGGAATCACATCTGCCCTCCTCCAGTCCTCAGGTACCACCCCATCCTCCCATGATTTGTTAAAGAGGTAGTCAGTGGTGTCACTAGTTCTACCCTTAGTTCTTTTAGAATTCTGGGATGAATCCCATCAGGCCCCATTGCTTTGTCCACCTTCAGTTTTAAGAGTTCTGTCAGAACCCTTTCTTCTGTAAATGGGCTGGTATCAACTTCTGTATCCAGAGTGTTTCTATTGTTTGTTTTAGGTATCTCCCCCTCTTCATTTGTAAATACTGAGCAAAAATATTTGTTTAGTGTCTCTGCCTTTTCACAGTCACCCTCTGCCCACCCCCTTCCCCTTTATTAAGCCTCACTATCCCTCCCCTAGTCTTCCTTCGCTCCCTGATGTACCTAAAAAAGGTTTTAGCCCTCTTCTTAATTGAGTTGGCTATCTTTTCCTCAGTTCGGGCCTTTGCTGTTTCTGACTGCCTTCCCATCTTCCTTTTGCTTTAACGGATACAATTCTCTGTCCAGCTCCTTCTGTGATTCCTTGTACTTTCTGAATGCTTTCTTTTTCTCTTGAACCTTCACTGCCACCTCCTTTGAGAACCATAGTGGTTTCTTACATCGTTTTGTTGTGTTTATTTGCTTCACACAAAGGCTTGTTACCTCTGTAATGGCAGTTTTTATTATTCCCCATTGTTCTTCCACCCCTCCTTCCTGCCCATTTGCTAGTGCATTCCTTAGGCACTCAACCTTTTGGCAAAGTCAGCCCTCCTGAAGTCCAGTACTTTTGCTTTTGTAGCTTGACTCTATTGCTGTGTTTATTGTGAACTATACTGTTCGATGGTCACTAGTTCCCAGATGGCTACCGACTTACCATCTGTGATCCTCTCCATCTTCATTTGAGAGGACCAGGTCTAAGATTTCTCCCTCTCGAGTGGGTTCCAATACTAGTTGTCTAAGGCATGCCCCCTGTAGGGCATCTAGAATAACCCCACTCTAGAAGTGGCTGCTGCAACTGCACTCCAGTTAACATCTGGCATATTCAGATCACCCATCAGCAATATCTCCCTTTTATCTGCCATTCTAAGTATACTTTCTATCATTTTCTTGTCCATTTCCTCCCCCTGAGAGGGGGGTCTTTATACAACCCTGTCATAGGCTGTGGGTGTAATGATGGACACTGACACAAAAAAGGTAATGTGGCAAGGCTAAAAAAAAGTGCCAAGCCTAAAGCTTTATTAAAGTAACAGCGAAAAAAAAAAAGAAAATATAAAACTATAACTTTGCAGGAATACAGAAAGAAACATAAAAGGTACAAAATAAATGAATGTTTCCACAGGCAATATCAGCAAAGCGAAAAGGCCGCCTGGGATTTCAGTTATCTTAGTCTGTAGTGCAGACTCCCAAATGGATCAGTACTGGCTGATCCCAAAGCAATCTGAAGGTATCACAAGAATGAGTCTCCTTTTATCCTAGGAAATCATCAGGTGATCACTCCAGACTCGCCTATACTCTTCAATACAAATTTTCATTTATAAAACATTTTATTTCATTCTAAGCCAAGGGACATTCAATAAATCTTTATTACAAAACATTGACATCCCTGAAATGAAATATAATACAGGTTTAACAAAAACAGTACTCTTACCAAGTTTAGCCCTCCCTCAACCTATCCACAGTATAACTATAGTGAGAAATGGGCTGGCTGCCTCCTAGGGAAACAGCAAGAGCAACAAGTGCAAATGGCTGCAAGGACTACCTCTGGCTAAAGGCCTGAATATCCATTATGTGGTAAGCTTTACTCTCTAATATTAACAGGAGCCAGACTGCTATGAAAAGGAGTAAAACTGAAAAGAGACCATTATTTATTTTACAATATCTGAAATACTGCATATTTTTGCTTAGGAGTTTCTTTTGGGAGTGCTAAACACATTGCAGCACAAGCAAACAAAAGCAGTCCTTTAATTTCAAATCTGCTTATGTTTAAAACCATTTGTGCTGCTGGCATTTTGCCTTTCCATGTCACCTTACCAAAATAATAAAGTTAAACAGTAAGGAAAAGTAAACTGTTTTGGGGTCAAAATAGTGTTGCTAAGGCATATCTAGGAACCTTACAACAACACACTAAGGGATTGGGTGACCAGCAGGCAGACCTGAATCCTTTTACTATCTTTATTTTTCTCTGCCTAAATAAACTAAGTGCTTGTACTGTGAGGAGAATTCCTATATTTGGCATTCACATTTGTTTCCTGGGCATTACTTAAACATGAAGAGAACTACTAGCCCAAATATGCTAAACCCTAGTCTATACACTGTAGCCTATCATTGGGGGTACTGAAGCTCCATACCTGTCTTTTAATGAAATGAAAGTGATAGAAAGGGCCTCTTATCCAGGTGGCCTGCCTGGAAAAAGGAATTAAAAGGGAAAGTAAAGGAAAGGACAGTAAAGATAATCAGAGAGTGCTACTGCAGTAGACTTGTGAAACAGAATTAGACAGGTATTTGGAGATTTAACAGCACACTTTCACATTTCCTCCCCTTAGAGAGGAAACTATAGGGGTACATTATCCTACTTCTATCCCTAGTTTCCTAACTACTAAGTCTTATGCAAAATTAACAGATCTCTCGCTCTTAGAAAGAGAGATGGAGCTTTAACCCACCCTCCCAAAGCTCCACCTCAGGGACCCTTATTAAATAATACATACATGAAAGGTTATTCCTAATTCTTCTTACTGCTTTCAAATTCCCCGAGGTCTGCATGTGTATTTTGTTCTGCCCCATATCGGGACATAAAATCAGCATTCTTATTTGCTGCCCCAGGTCGGTGGTGTACTGTGAACCTATAAGGCTGTAAGGCCAAGTACCACCGCATTATTCTTGGGTTTTTATCCTTCATATTATGAAGCCAACAAAGGGGGTTGTGGTCAGTTAAAACCTCAAATTCTGAGCCCCACAGGTAAAACTTGAGGGCTTCAATGGCCCACTTGATAGCCAGACATTTCTTTTCTATGGCTGAATATCTTGTCTCTCTCATGCAGCTTACGCTCAGGTATATCACTGGATGTTCTTCTCCATTTACTATTTGAGACAGAACAGCCCCTATGCCTGAGTCCGAAGCATCCATTTGCAACAAAAAGGAAGGGTGAAGTCGGGGCTTCTGAGTACTGGTGCAAAGATGTCTCTTAATGGTGCAAAAGGCTTTTTCGCACTCTGGTGTCCATTTAACAGCATTGGGGTGCCATTTCTTTGTCAGGTTAGTAAGGGGTGTAGCTAAGGTGGCAAAATTAGGCACAAACCTCCTGTAATAACCTGCCAGTCCCAAGAAAGATCGAACTTGTTTTTTTATTTAATGGTCTGGGACATTGGGCCACAGCATCAATTTTACTTATTTCAGGTTTAACTTTCCCATTACCTATTAGGAACCCCAGATATATAGTCTCTTGCATAGCTATACTACATTTCGTGGGATTTATAGTTAACCCTGCTGTTGTAAGAGAACGGAGGACAGCATCTAGATGTTGTAAATGGGCTGCCCAAGTGGGGCTGTACACTATCACATCATCCAAATATGCAGCGCAATAGGACTCATGACGCTGTAAAGTTCAGTCCATTAGGCGCTGGAACGTGGCTGGTGCACCATGTAGGCCGAAGGGCATAGTGACAAAATGGTACAACCCAATAGGCATGGTAAATGCTGTTTTTTCTTTTGAAGTCTGATCCAAAGGGATCTGCCAGTAACCCTTTGTCAGGTCAAAGGTGGTAATGTATTTTGCATTGCCAAGTCTATCCATGATGTCATCAATCCTTGGCATAGTGCGTATCAAATTTGGAAACAGCATTTAGGCGTCTGAAATCCAGACAAGGCGTATACCACCTTCTTTTTACTTACCAAAACTATGGAAATGCCCAATCACTATTTGATGGTTCAATTACCCCAACTCATGCATCTTCCTTACTTCTTTTATTACTCGTCCCTGGTCCTCTCAGGTAACCGGTATGGTTTTGTCGGATAGGGCTAGGGAATTAACTTCAATTCGGTGTTCAAAACCATGTACCAACCCAGGTTTAGAGGTGAATGACTGGGAATACTTACTAAGAAGGTGATCTAACTCTCTCCTCTGCTCTGTCATCAGCATGGGATTAATTGTAAGATCACTCATTTCTCCATCATTCTCTAGCCACCTATAGGCTACTTCCATTTCATTGGTATCACTCTCTGGGCAAATAAAACACCCTGGGGTTGGTCTTTCAACCCATTCTTTTAACAAGTTTACATGGTAAGTCCCTTTTTCTGACGCCTGTCTGGTAGTTCAAGTTCATATGTAACAGGGCCTGTTTGTCTTAAGATAGTATAGGGCCCTGCCATTTCATCAGTAACTTGTCAGAGGAGGAGGCAACAACAACAGTACCCTTATCCTTCTTGGAATGACTTAGTTCCACACCCTGGTCATAATACTCCTTCTGCACTGCCTGTTTGCATAGATTGTGCTGATGAGCCATCTGTGTGTATCTGACCAGTTTGGAATGCAAGTTACGTTAAATATTAGAGGTGGTACTGGTGTGTTCTTTTGTCTTCCCATTCCTCCTTGACAACATCTAAGGGTCCCCTGGGGTTCCTCCCATAAAGTAACTCAAGGGGCAAACCCTGTAGAAGCCTGTGGGACCTCCTATATGCAAACAATAGGAGTGGAAGGTAAATATCCCATTTTCCCTCATCTTCCACATATTTCTTCAACATTTTTTCAAGGTCTGGTTGAATCGGCTCCAACCAGACCGTCTATTGAGGATGGTATGGGGTGTGGATAGCCTCCACTCCTAAAGTTCACGTACAGTCGTTGCTAGCATCTGTGAACAAAAATTGCTCCCCTATCTGTTAGGATTTCCTTGGTATCCCCACCCGACTGAATACTTTAAGTAATTCATCTGCTACTTTTCTGCAGTTACAGTGCGGTGGGATAGCCTCAGGATACTGGTGCAGTAGTCACAGATTACCAATATAAATCGGTTTCCCTTTGAGCTCTTAGGTAAAGGTCCCTACATCCATTGCTATCACGGCTGAATGGAACAGTAATTAAAGGCAGTGGTTGGAGGGACCTTATCTTTGTAACATCGGCCACTTTCTGACACTCCGTGCAACTGCGGCAGTATTCTGCTACTTGAGCATGAATACCTGCCCAGTAGACCTTAATAACAGCCTTTGTAAAGTACGGTCCCTACAAGTGTCCTGCTAAGGGAAGTTCATGAGCCAGTGATAGTAATTGTTGTCTGTATCTAGTGGGCACTAACAGCTGGTCAATTTGTTCACCCGTAACAGGTGTATGCATCTCTATACAGTAAACCATCTGTTAAAATACATGAGGGCTCATGGTCTCTTCCTATAACCCCTATCATCTGAAAAAATGGCTGTAGGTTTCATCCTTTTGTTGTTCTATTTCAAACCTTTCTTCCTTAGATATAGATATACCCTTGTTGCCAGCAGAAGCAGCATCAACAGTTGTAACATCTACATTTTAATATCACCCTTTTTCAACATATGTTTTGTGTCCATTGATGTTTGTCCTTTTCTTTCTTGTCGAGATTTGGGGATTTTCCGGCTCCCCATAGATCTCATCATCAAATGGGAACAACTGAGCCCACTGCTGTTCTTGTCTGGTCTGGGCCTGGGTTGTCAAGGCGCAAAACACTCTCATTCACCTGTATCAGGCTGGAAAAGTCAGGAAAATCATGTCCAAGTATAATAGGAACAGGCAGATGGGAACCAAACCAACAGTCATATCATGCACTTTCCCTTGTACCTGTAAAGTTAAGTCAGTCATAGGATACTGATGGATGTCCCCATGAATGCAGATCACTGTTGTTTTTGTCCCCCTTTTTGTGTTCTGTGGCTGAACCAAATCAGTTCTCACTAACGTTTGTTTGCTGCCAGAATCTATCAACCCAGTAACCTCCCTGTTGCCAATTTTCACTGGTGTGACATACTGTCCCCAATTTGCTAGGGCCAACTGGGCAACTGTGGATTTCCTCTGGGGGCAATATCAGGCTATATGCCCCTTTCCTTGGCACTCCCTACATATGATGTTGGGGTTAAATGGTCTATTAAATGGAACAGTCTTGGAGTCCCCAGTACCAGATGGGGAAGAAGAAGAAGAAGTAGTAGGTCTTACCGTGGGCAGAGTCAGACCAGCACCAGGTTGTCCTCGTTGTCGGTTGGGACGGGCCATTAGATAGTCCTCGGCCAGTGTGATGGCTTTTTCTGAGGTGTCTGCCGTGTTCCTCACCCACACCTGTACATCTGAGGGTAGTATACTTAATGAACTGTTCCATTATTACCATCTCCAAAATTTGTTCTATCGTTTTACCCTGGTTGCAACCACTTCTGGCATAAGTCCTTCAATTTGGTATATGTTTCTCTGGGAGTGTCTGTGTTATGAAATCTCATGTCAAAACGTTGCGGTATGTTTCAGGGCTGATATCATACCTTTGCAGGATTGCCTGCTTAACAGCATCATAGTTCTCAGCCTGGGTGTTGTCCATATGGCTGTAGGCCAGCTGTGCCTTTCTGGATAGGTATGGTACTAAGCGTATAACCCATTGGGTCCTAGGCCACCCACATGCCTGGGCTATTCACTCAAATGTAGTCATGTATGCTTCAATGTCATCAGTGGCACCCAATTTGGTCAGTTTTATGTCCTTAGGTCCATCTACAGGGGGGAGGATTACGTGTCCCAAGGTCTCTGATGGCCCTTAATGTATCGTTCCACCTGGACTCAGCTCTCTGAAGATCCATTTCCCTTTGTTTATCCATGGCAAGTTGCTTAACACACAACACGCAACAGGCTATGTATGTCCTCTGGAGGTTCATCAGCAATTTGTTCTGTAGTGGTCCCATCCTCACCTTCCTCTCTCAGCACCTCCTCTTTCTCCTCCTTGGCTGCTTTTACATGGGACATCTGGCCCCAACCCTGGAAGGGTCTCTCCATACTTGGCCATGGTTAGGTGTGAGGACACGCTGGGCTTGTCAAGGACCTGCTCTTCCTTCTTCTCCTGCATTCAATGTCCAGTTACTGGGAAGCACCAGTATCATCAAAACATCCCACCACTGCCACCAGTGTCATAGGCTGTGGGTAATGGATGGACACTGACACAAAAAGGTAATGTGGCAAGGCTAAAAAGTGCCAAGCCTAAAGCTTTATTAAAGTAACAGCAAAAAAAAAAGAAAATATAAAACTATTAACTTTGCAGGAATACAGAAAGAAACATAAAAGGTACAAAAATAAATGAATGTTTCCACAGGCAATATTAGCAAACGAAAAGGCACTTCAGGTTTCAGTTATCTTAGTCTGTAAGTGCAGACTCCCAAATGGATCAGTACTGGCTGATCCCAAAATGAATCTGAAGGTATCACAAGAATGAGTCTCCTTTTATCCTAGGGAATCATCAGGTGATCACTCCAGACTCCACCCCTATACTCTTCAATACAAATTTTCATTTATAAAACATTTTATTTCATTCTAAGCCAAGGGACATTCAATAAATCTTTATTACAAAACATTGACATCCCTGAAATGAAATATAATACAGGTTTAACTAAAACAGTACTCTTACCAAGTTTAGCCTCCTCAACCTATCCACAGTATAACTATAGTGAGAAATGGGCTGGCTGCCTCCTAGGAAACAGCAAGAGCAACAAGTGCAAATGGCTGCAAGGACTACCTCTGGCTAAAGGCCTGAATATCCATTATGTGGTAAGCTTTACTCTCTAATATTAACAGGAGCCAGACTGCTATGAAAGGAGTAAAACTGAAAAGAGACCATTATTTATTTTACAATATCTGAAATACTGCATATTTTTGCTAGGAGTTTCTTTTGAGTGCTAAACACATTGCAGCACAAGCAAACAAAAGCAGTCCTTTAATTTCAAATCTGCTTATGTTTAAAACCATTTGTGCTGCTGGCATTTTGCCTTTCCATGTCACCTTACCAAAAATAATAAAGTTAAACAGTAAGGAAAAAGTAAACTGTTTTGGGGTCAAAATAGTGTTGCTAAGGCATATCTAGGGAACCTTACAACAACACACTAAGGGATTGGGTGACCAGCAGGCAGACTCTGAATCCTTTTACTATCTTTATTTTCTCTGCCTAAATAAACTAAGTGCTTGTACTGTGAGGAGAATTCCCTATATTTGGCATTCACATTTGTTTCCTGGGCATTGCTTAAACATGAAGAGGAACTACTAGCCCAATGCTAAACCCCAGGTCTATACACTGTAGCCTATCATTGGGGTACTGAAGCTCCATACCTGTCTTTTAATGAAATGAAAGTGATAGAAAGGGCCTCTTATCCAGGTGGCCTGCCTGGAAAAAGGGAATTAAAAAGGGGGAAAGTAAAGGAAAGGACAGTAAAGATAATCAGAGAGTGCTACTGCAGTAGACTTGTGAAACAGAATTAGACAGGTATTTGGAGATTTAACAGTACACTTTCACAAACCCCTGTGCGGATATTGTGACTCAAATGCTTTATGCTAAAGTCACATGCTCACTAAATAATGTCAGAAGCAGTGAGCAGAATAGTACATACAGCGTCAGAAATAAATCATATGTATCTATCCATTCTGCAGAGTACAATGCAGGGGTTCAAATCAGTTCTCCTCAGTTGTGGGGGGACATCAAAAGGTACCAAATGGCTAAAAAAGGGGTCATATGATAACAAACATACGGCCAAAAATTGACTCCATTAATAGGGGATATACCTCCTCAAACTTGTCAGTCTCTATGCATCAACCTAGGAGCCACTATTCCCCACTGGCTGTCCTTAAATGCTAAGGTTTTGCAAAGATCCTTAAATGATTGGCTAAGGTTGTTATATTCTATCATATTCTGTGGTAAAACTGCTCACACAAGTCATTTATCTTTTTGTAACCAAAAAGTGCCAAACTGCTTTTCACTAATGGCAGCTGTGACCCCTTGGAAATAGATTACAGCTGTTATATACAATGTCTCGTGTTCAATGTTAGATAGCTCAACAGACCGCATATCCAACTGTGTCCAAAAATTGCTCAGATGTGTTTCCCCAGTAGCAGCCATGACCCCACTCCAATTTAAATGCCTTTTGTGAAAACCTTATAATCAAGAATCAGTCACTGAAACGTATGTTGTAAAAATGACTGTGACGCTGCCAACTACAGACAGGGACTTAATGTCGCCACTGCCTTATGAATAAAATTCGGAAGTTCTGTATGGAATGTGTAAGCTCCCCACCCCATGTGGGGCTTACCATTTGAGGGCTATGGCCCTTGCTACCCCTGAAGTGTTCTTGTTTTCTGCCTCTGACCCCTTGAACTGTTGGATTGGACTGAAGGGCCATTTCCAGGAGCACTGGCAGGATTCAGGGCAGGGTTTACTTCCCCCATTTTCACAGCAGCTGCCACCAAAGTCCTTTGTTCCTCAGCCCCATAAGGACAGCAGGGCCAAGATCTGTGGTACTGTTTGTGGCTCTGGATGCCATGGGGTTGTGGTACCAGTCCAGGTGTTTTGGTCAGGTCCAGCAGGTGCCGTAAGCAACATGGCCATGCATCAGTAGCAGCACATGCTCAGCCGAAGCCTTAAAGCAGCTGGGGCTCACGAAAATGTGTATGGCCACACAGCCACAGAAAAAAGGGATTCCCAGCTCCAAGGCAGGCAGCGGAGTCAGGATACAAGTAAATAACATCTCTGGGTGCAATACTGGGGGTTTCTCAGTCCCTGTTTAGGTAGTGGGACTGGGAACAGTATCAGGTGAGGTGCTCATGTGCACCCACAGCCAGGGAAGGCATGAAACAGGCACCTCATGTTTTGGGAGCCCTGACAGCCAAGTGGGGCTCCCCCACACATAATAAGAGTTTCCCTGGCCCCTTCAAAGCAAGCCGGGCAAAGGCATATTGTTAATAGCCCCTGAATGGGCTTGTATTAAAGGTTATGGGCTGCAATACAATGCAGCCACAAGTAAACAAATATGGTGGCCCACAGCAATTATTCCTGCCACCAAGGCTGCTGGGAAAGGATAAAGGGCACCCTGTTCATGCCCGGGAAAATGTGGGCCAATCAGGTGGAGAGCTGATGGAGACCACAAAATGGGCCATGCCCTGGGTTTTGGGGAAGTTCAGCTGAGACTTGAAGGAGGGAGATAGTGTGAGGGGGCTGCACCAGCCAGAGGGCTAGCCAGTGGTGCATAAATGCTCCTCCAAGCTCACAAAAACCATTGAGGCAGATTGCCTACTTGCCCAGCTTCCCAAAGGGAATTTGAGCTAGACTGCTCATTTGTTTTTCCCAGTGGGATGTACCTGAACTGCTGTGCTACACTTGTTAGGCTGTAAACTATCTGAACTGTTTTCACATTTTGGAAGGTGCTTGGACTGCCGAACTGTTTTCCGAAGCCGAGGGATTTTCTTGGACTTTTGAACTGCTTGCCCCAGCATTAGAGGCACCCCAGCCAGTGACAGAGCTAGAGAGGAGGCTGGGGGGGGCGATCCCCCCTCCTGGCTGCCCCAGTGTGAGTAGTGGTGCCCCAACACCATCTTTATTCACTGTTTAGTGCCCATTGTGGTGCCCTATGACTGACTGAATGGCCCCCCAGCTCCCAAACACTCCCAAACCTGGCTCCGCCACTGACTCCAGACAGCTGTTCTGAAACTGAAAGAAGAAGCTGAACTGCATTTAAGTTCCAGCAGAAGCTTGACATTTAGCTGGACATCCAGGGTGACTGCAAGCCTGTCAGGTACCCTGGTCCAATGAAAGACCTGAGGGGCAAAGATGACAAAAGGCCCGAGCGGTGAAGCCAATGAAAGAGTCCACATGCATGAGAGGAACAATGCCTGTTTCAACATTCCAGCTAGTATCTTCTGCTCCAGTAGAACTGCCTGCTGCCCTCTGAGCAGTACCACCATCAAAGCATTCCTCAGCACCCCCTGAGACTGTTCATCAAACTGTGAGTACCTCTGGACTGCGGCCTTGAGGAGTTTTTCAACAAATTAGTTAATTAGGTAGTTAGTTGGATAATCTGAGGGGGTAAAATCCTGGGCAGACTTTCTGTGTTTACACATTTAGGAATCCCATTTAAAGTTCTACCAGTTCTTGTTTCTAAAAAAAAAAAAACTGTTGTTGTTCCCACTGTATCCCATGTCCAACACGCAACAACCCTGCAACATCTGGTTGGCAACCAGCAACCCGGTTAGATATCCCCCGCAACAGACAGTTCAAATCCTTATGGCCACTGGGGGAAAGCCAGGTGCCCCCGCTGGGGGGTATGGGGACTGTTTGGGGGACAGCTGTTAAAAACTGTTTGTTTTATGCTTTTTGCTTCCCCTTTACCACTCCCCTTTAATAAATCTGAGGTTATTTTATGTTCTAATTATTGTTCATAGTTATTGCTTGGTGTGTATTACTATTGTGTGGGGAAAAGTTAGCTGTGTGTGGGAGGGACGATAATATTTGTTCCTAGGGGGAGGTTAGGGCCCCATTGGGTTGCCTTTATGTATCCCTGCTCCAGGTGGGTGCACCAAACACTATTCCTGGTATTCTTCTTGAATACTGCACCCAAAAGAATCCAGGCCGACCCCAAGGTAGGTCAGTGTGTGATGGGTGCGCACGACAGAGGGACACCCCTTACAAATGCATACTCATTGAAATAAAAGCTTTTGACTGCCCTATGTTGAACTTCGGTGTGAACAAGCACTGAAACAAACATCAAAGATGCTGAAAACAGCAGCTGTCACCATGTACATGATTACTGCTTGTTCACACCGGAGCTCAACACGGGCCAGTTGGAAGCTTTTCATTTTGCTGAGCATGGATTCCACACAGAACTTCTGAATTTTATTCATAAGGCAGTGGTTACATCTAGCCACAGCTAAGTCCCTGTCTATAGTTGCCAGTGTCACAGTCATTTTTACAAACATACGTTTCAGTGACTGATTCTTGATTATAAGATTTTCACAAAAGGCATTTAAATTGGAGTGGGGTCATGGTCGCTACTGGGGAAACATATCTGAGTCATTTTTGGACACAATTGGATACATGGTCAGTTGAGCTGTCTAATATTGAACATGAGACATTATACATCACAGCTCTAATCTATTTTCAAGGAGTCACAGCTGCCATTAGTGAAAAGTAATTTGGCAGTTTTGGGTTACAAAAAGATAAATGACTTGGGTGAGCAGTTTTACCGCAGAATATGATAGAATATAACAGCCTTTGCCAATCATTTAAGGATCGTTGCAGGGCCTGAGCTTTTAAGGACAGCCAGTGGGGCATAGTGGCTCCCAGGTTGGTGCACAGAGACTGATAAGTTTGAGGAGGTATATCCCCTATTAATGGAGTCGATTTTTGGCCATATGTTTGTTATGAAATTATCAGTTCAGCAGCCATTTGGTACCCTTTGATGTCTCCCCGGCTGAGGAGAACTGATTTGAACCCCTGCATTATGCTCTACAGATTGGATTGATACATATGATTTACTAGTATTTCTGATGCTGGATGTACTGTTTGCATGAACGCACTTTTTTTGCACATGATATATCAACTTTATCAGATGTGAGCTCTCCTAAAATACTGCATATCATACTGTATGTGTTCACAACTGAATTACATATGAATTCCAGTAATTTGGTGATTGAATTGTTTTATATATAAGTCGAGTGAATTTGATTACATTCTTTTGAGTGCTGCAGTTGAGAGTCTGGCATAGCCATATTTCCAACTGATTTTCTTGCACATCTAGGTGCAGGTTTTCACAGTTAACAGAGGTGTGAAGTTTTCTGTTTGTTTTTAGATACTACTGTAAAGTACAGTTAAGCATGGGGCTTAATGCTAGCTGCCGCCCCTTTAACAAGAACAGATAATGTTGCAAGTTGAGTCATCATGATAATGAGTTATGCTAATTATTGCCTGCAGGGGCTAGGAAACCCCTATTTATTTATTTATTGAAATGTTTCACCAAGAAGGTACACTGAACAACAAGTTGCTCATCTCCCAGTGCGACCTGGGCGGGGTACAATTGAATGAAGAATTAGACATACAGTTTAACATTTAACATATCCAAGAAATTAAATATTCAAATACATTTATAATGATATACAGTTAAAAAATATCATAAATAATCATACAATCGCATTTGTGACATAACCTGTCTGTAGTCGGTCTGAGTTCATACCTCATGGTGAGAAGCTCCTGTCTGATGTCTCTCAATAAACTAATTTTGCTTATTTTATGCATCCGACTCAGTTCATTCAGTTCCAGCAAGATGACAAGTGCAACAGATCCAGATGGGCCTGGCAGAACAGAGAGAAGGTAATGGTCCCATGACAGACCAACACCAAAATGCCACACATGGTGGAGATTGTGGCCCTTCTTCTGCCTAGACCCCCATCTCACTTGTCTACATTGCTTGGTACCCCAGAGTCATCACCCAAGTATGCCTGAAGTGTCTGCATGCTGATTCAAATACAGCCCTAGCTGCACTGAGAAAAAGATGAACTGTGTCCTTTTTACAGCTGTGGGTGTAGCCCAGCAGATGTTTTGCATTCAGAAAAGGGCTGATGTCATTTTTGCTACCAAACAACATGATAGAGTGTTAAAAATAGATTCCTCCACTGAAGCTTCATTACTATGCTGCCTCTGTGTATATGTGTGTGTGTGTGTATAAGAACCTGTACAGCACTATTATTCCTCTGGCTTGAGGAGTTAATTGAGCCCACAGAATGTTAACTCATTATCTTCTGGCAGTCATTCTGTGCCAGATTACCAATGGATAGTACAGACATCATAGAAAGCTAATGGAAGTAGAATGGGTTAAACACTTCCTGGAGCTTTCTGCATAACAAATACGCTCTGTTGTGCCCTTAGCCCCTATGAATACCTCATTAAGCCATTTGACACCACCATTCCAAGAGCAGTCATTCTGCTACTTTGCAGGACATTTCATAGCAAAGAGTCCCAGTGATGCCTGTTTTCAAATAATGCACCAACTTCTTTTTCTCAGGCAGGCAGTTCTGGGCTACTGTTTATATTCTACTGAATGTTCTTAACCTGCAGATTATAGATGTTTACAACTGAATGATAGTAACCACATTTGCTGCACTTGCAAATAGGTAGGCAAGTGTGTGTCTAATTTTTGTTTGACTAAGGTTACACATAGAATCTGATCAGTTCATAACATGCTGTATTGTGATTAAATTAACTGATAAATGGAGGTTTTGGTTTCTTTTACAAATGAATTTTTTCTGACCATGGATATACTAAAAGAAAAATTTCTCAACAAAATGTTTAAAAATAAGGGCCCAGATATTCAAATGGGTTGCACATGGCGCAACAGTGTTGCACCATGCGCAACCCACTAATGCACCCTGGTGTGATATTCAAAAGGGAAAAGTGTGCTGCACAAATCCCGATGCGCCAGAGCACATCAGTAATGTATGCTGGCACAGGTGGGGGGGTGTTCCCATGCATAACCTACACAGCCCGATATTCAGCCCGGGATGTGCAGAGCCATGCATGCGTAACCCCTACTTGCATCAGCACAAAGTTAAGCCAAATAAAAAGAAACAACTGATGGCCACCTACGGGTGAGCTGCCGCATTGCAGGGTGCAACATGGCGGCTGCCGTATAATTATTACCCGGTCGGCTGCACCTGCCGGTGCCCCATGCCCAATTGTGGGCATATGTTTAAAACCCTGTCCAATATTCCTGGTGGTCCAGTGGACGAATGCTGCCTGATCATGGGCATCTGTTTCTGAAAATGTCCTGTACCCTAGTGTTCTAGGGTAACCCCTCCACCCGCCCACTGGTGCCACCGCCCACTTCCTCTGGTCAGCTGGCAGGTGGCAGCAACACCCCACCTGCCTGCCGCCCCACCGCCCACCAACTGACACCTCAGTAGGGCTGCACGCCCATTGGTTCACAGCGTGAGCCAATGGGCATGCAGCCCCTACTGTACTACACATTCCAGATATGTGAATGCAGTCTCTCCACAGGGGTTCCCCTTTCAATCCCCTGCTCCTACCATAAGCCTTACAATGGATGCTTTGTTTCAAGGCTGGAGAGCCTGCCTAGGACACCATCAGACCCAGGGAATATGGTCTCAGCTAGAAGCATCTCTACACATCAATATGTTAGAAATGAGGGTAGTGCTGTATGCCCTCCAGGCCTTTCAGCCTCTTATGGCAACAAGGAGGGCTGGGGAGATACTGGTGCATCCAGGCCTGAAATCTCTCCACCTGCATGCATGGCACCTGTGGACATATGTGGAATAACTCCCATTGTTATTATTTTTTTTACAAAGTTTGTCAACTGTGCAGATGCATTTGTCAAAAAAGAATTATAATAGAGAGAGTTTTTGAAATGTTGTTTGACTTACCATTCTCATGCTTGTCTACTCACTTACTCAGTCTCCTACTTGTTTTTGTCCTTGTACTAACTAATTCCTGTTGCTTCATATCAAGGGGTTGTTGATTTTCATATTGTGTGTGCCTGGGTTGGAGCAGCAATAAAAGATAAATTATGCAATACCCTCAAAACACACCTACCCCAGTTTACTTTTACCTAAAACCCATTTTTAGGCATTGTACAGTAAGATCTTCCTTCAAGACAACAACTTGTAATGAAATATGTAAGATTTACTTTGACATTTGGGTATATGGACTTTTATATTATACTAATTATATGTGTGTGTGTGTGTGTGTGTGTGTGTACTGTATAGCAATCTCTAAAAAAATCAATGTCTTCCTTAAAATGTCTCAACATTGTGTTTATCTTACACCTTGTCACAACATATAGTTGTCTCAGCTGTGTTTGCAATGAAGGTACAGTGCTGTTGAGTTGATTGCTATAACAGTGCATAGAATAAAATGTGAAACACATAGGTAACTGTAATACAGACAGTGGCATTATTTTTCTATCTGCCCTTTCTCAATGTACCATACTTTGGTTCTGTTAGTGTATGCAATGGCAATTTATGTTTATGTTTAAGCCCATGAACCACCCTCATCTACCTAATGCATTTACATCCATAGTGACTCTGCCAGAGTTTGTTAGCAGCCTGCAGCTCTCCTACTCTTAACAGCCTAGTACAAGTAAAAGTGTTCAACACTGCTGGCCTGCTGCTCCATGCATGAACTGTTAAGAATTAACATTGACCAAGCATCTGCTCCACGGAGCTGTGAACTGTACCCCATGGAGCTCCAAACTACAACCCCCCAGCTCCTACTTTGTGACAATGCTTCCTTCAGCAATGCTCTATTTTGCCCAGCAAGCACATGCCACAGCTTTCAACTGCAGCCACTGCCACACTGCCTCTTGCACCAGAGACCACAGCTCCAACAAAGAAAATAAATTTACAAATTAAAATCCCTGATACTACTTCTAGTCTGTGGCCCAACAACAAACGGCCGCTCTGTCCTCCCCCCACCTCAAGTTCAGTGCCAACTCTCCCACTCAACTCTGCGGCCTGAAAAAGCCACTCAAAAGGGACTGCTCCAAGAAATCAATAAAGAAAGAATCAAGACTCAGTCCTGCCACCCACAACAGACTGTGACTCCCATTGCCATTAACAGAAGCAGCAGCTAGCGCCTAACACCAATCCAGGCCGAATCAAAGGCGGCCCTAATTACAGCCACAGTAGACTGTTACCCTGCTCCTCCCTCAGCCAGTCTTGCAACAAAGAGTCCTGCACTAAAATGGAGCTTTTGCTCCCCGCTTGGCCCGACTTACTGTGCCCCCGAAGACTGCCTCTCTTTAGCTTTTCCTCAGCTGCAAATTATAGAACCAGAGCTCTGCTCCTCCCGCAGGCATAATCTGCAGCCACCTCTTGCTCCTGCAGCCACTCAGAACCTCACATAGCCTCCTGGCTGCCACCAACACAGAACCAGGCACTACACGATGGTAGCATTCTCCTGCAATGGCCACAACAGTGTGTCATCCACTCTGTCTCCTACCTTGCAGCTCAGCTCCTTTCCCTGACCAATCTGCTCTCCATGCAGCCATGCTACAAAAGGACACAGCACAGTGAAAGAAAAAAAATACATAAATAAAACTAAGACTGCAATGGAGCAATCCACTCCCCCTGAGGCCACACTCCAATTATGGGAACCATACAAAGAATCAATCAGCGGGGTGCAGCAAATACATACTATGGAGGTAGGGGAAGGTGAGAAGAAAAGGAAAATAAATAAAACAAGGAGCAATCAAGCAATGAATTACAGGGGCAATACTACACCAAATAAATAAGCGCCTGCATCAATACATAAATAAAAGGGAAGCAAGCATAGTGCAAGCAAAGGTATCAAGAAATAAAGGGGACAGAGAAACAAAAAAAAACACAACCGGAGGAGGAACATAAAATAAACAATGGACAGCGTGAGAGACAGTGAAAGAAAGCTCCATTCATAAGACAGAATGCAGCAAATAAATACAGCAAGTCCCCAGAAAATTCTGTCACTCATTAAAGTAAAAGCCTGCCTAATTTTCAGTGGGGAAGAAGGCCTGCAGCATGGAAATCACCATTTTGTCTCCAGCACAGCACTGTCATGGCAATCAAGGTTGTCGAGTAGAGGAGTCTCCAGCAGGGCAGGCAACTGGACTTGTGCTGGGAGGCTGCCAGCTAAAGACATCTGAATGGGTGCGGATCTGGACATTATTTTTGATGAGGGGCTGACCCTGAAATCTCAGGTGTCGTCTGTTGTAAAGACTTCATTCTACCATCTAAGGAATATTGCCTGGGTTAAACACCTCGTTTCACTCAATGATCTACCAACATTGGTCCATGCCTTTCTGACCTCCTGTCTGGATTACTGTAAGTCCCTGTACTTAGGGCTGCCAGGGGTTGACATCCACCACCTGTAGCTAGTGCAGAATGTGGCAGCCAGGTTACTAACTGGGCTCTCTTGATCTAGTCACATTACATCTGTGCTGCGTAGGTTGCACTGGCTGCCAGTTCAGTCGAGGATCACCTTCAAGGTTGACTTGCTGACTGATAAAGCCCTACACAGACAAGAACTGTACTATCTGCAAGAGCTTCTGCACCCCTATAGCCCCTCCCAACTGCTCCATTCCACCAATGAGGGATTGCTAGAGATTCCCAGGGTTTGGTTGAAGACATCTGGCTCTTGAGAATTCGCTTATGTAGCCTTGACCCTGTGGAATTCTTTACCTTGTCGGGTTCGGGAGTGCTTGATGGTGGACAGCTTTAAAGCCACACTGAAATCCTATTTATTTAGTCTTGCGTTTCTGTAACTGGTTATGGTAGCTGTTATTTAAGGAACACTGTCAACCCTCTTTGGCCTCAAAATGTCCCTAATTCAAAAAACACATTTTATGATTGTTCTCATTCTATAAAGACTGCTGATGTAGCTGGTTGTTTAATTCAGACTCCTTTTTACTTTTAAAAAATAAAAAACTGAGTGTCAACCATACTGATGTTACCACACCAAGACATGGAACATGTCGAACAATAGGCAACTACCAACCTAATGACCTTTAATCTCACTAAATGTACCGTGCTACACTTTGGGAAAAATAATTTGAAGTATAATTATTTCCTGAACAAAAATTGTCTTAAATCAGCATCAAGTGAAAGGGACTTTGGTATTCTTATCGACAATAAACTATCAACTAACACTCATTGTAACAAAATTTCAAAAACATCAAATACAATCATTAAATTGATAAGAACATTTGTCAATAAATCTGAACAATGTCTAATACCACTTTACAGAACATATGTTAGACCACATTTGGAATATGGTTCCTCTTTTTGGAACCTATATCATAAAAAAAACATAAATCAGCTTGAACAAATCCAGAGATAGTTTACAAAAAATATTCCTAAATTAACTAACAAACCGTATAATACTAGACTGAGGGAGACAGGCTTATATCCTCTATCCTTAAGAAGAAAAAGGGGAGACTTTTTGCTAACTTATAAATTTATCAAAAATCCAGTATTAATGGAATAATGTGGTCTAACATTAGTTAAAAAATGTATAGTAGGCAGGATGCACAATCAGCAGCTCCAAGTAAACTGAGCTAACACCAAAAGACATGATAACTTTTTTAGTATAAGAGCTGCTAAATTATGGAATATACTTCCCCAAAAGATAACTAATTCTAGATCCCTAGATATATTCAAATCTGAGTTAGATAAATGGTTAAAATCAACTAATAATTTATAATGACCCTCTGTTGAAGGGAACAATCATGATGGGCCTTATGTCTTCTTTTGTCCAGTACAAATCCAGTACATCCAGTACTTTTCTTGGCCAACTACAACTGCATCTTTCCTGGACTCAGGAACACCCCAACACTATCTAGCTACTCATTATGCAGTGGGAGTAGATGAGACTATTGTATCACGAGAGGCTTCACTGTTTGAGGGTGTTTCTGGTGTTCAGTGAGTATTTAATAGCTTAGGTAAACGATTTTTGAGCAAAACAAGGTTTTGTATAACTATATATTCCCATGCATTTCAGTTCTAATAAGCAAGAAGGCAGATTAAACAACCAGCAACATCAATGAATTTTAGAGAAGGTAAACAATAATAAAATGTGGGATTTACCTAGAAATAATATGATGCAAAATAGTTGGTAGTGTCCCTTTAACTGAATTTTAACTATTTATGGTTTCTTTCTATTTTAATTGTGTAATTTATTGTAAAGCACTTCGATACTTTTGAATTGCACTGTATAAAGTTTATTATTATTATTGTTATTATCTTGTATTGCTACTATAACAAAAGCAGTCACCCTTACCCCCCCCCCCCCCGCGGTGGTGGCCCTCTCACTACAGTCAAGCAATCCTGGTGCTGCATGTCAAAGTTCAGTGGCCATCTTGTGTAGGGCATTAAATTACCTCACTCCATAGGAATCAATGGCAAACTTATTGAAATAAATGGACACTACAATAAATAGCTAATTTTTGCAACAAAAACTTTATTTAAATAACTAACAACACAGTACTAAGTAAGAATTATTTATTAAGATGTAATTTGATGGAAACTGCTTACAAATAACTGTACTTGTCTACAAAAATATTTTCTTCATGGCACTTCATTACATGATGGAAACTCCTTCTCATTCCTATGACCTTCGCTCAGGGAAGCGCAGCTGATCTCCAACTACAATGTCCAATGAAGACATTGATATGGGTGCCGGAGCATCCAGAGAGCTATCTTCACCCACATCAAGGGTGTGGAGCTACAAAATTGAAACCATCCTGTACGACATCCAGTCTTTCCTCTCAGCTCCAGGAGCACCAGCTATGCAAGCCATTCAAGATGACCTCGCCTACATTAAAACTATCTCAGCTCAGTCCACAGCCCATACCAGCCTATAGCCAGTTCCCTTCTCAGCACTGCCTCACGAAGATGTAGTCGACTGGCTTGAGCAAATCCAAGCCTGGATTTCCTTACATAGTTGGACTGATCCTTTGCACATTTCCAATGCCTTGGACTTGTTTCTGAGGGGGACTGCCATTTCTTGATTCAACGTACCTCCAGAAGTCAAAGGGGGACACTGCCACCCTGCATACAACTTTAAAAGGCCATTTTCTTCAAGCACATCCACCCTGGGTATAGGAACAACAGCTGTGGGAACGCACCATGCAACCCTCTGAGTCTCTAGAAGCATTCATAGTGGGCATTGAGTCACAGTGCCAATGCCTGCAGAAGACTGAGAAAGAGCAAATCACAACCTTTGTACGGGGACTTCTTCCTCAACTCCACCTGTACGTAATCCAACAGAAACCAACAACCTGGATGGACACAATCCAAGCTGCATGACTCACACAAGCGTCCATATCAATGTCCGAGGCTACCACTGTGTCAGCTCCCCAGTCATCACAGTTAGTCACACTCACAGCCTGTGTCCAGCAGCAGCAATTAATGATAGTGACACTAACCACAACTGTCAATAGTCTTCACCTCAGCTTAACTGGTTCTTCTGCAACTTCTGTCAATGCTCTTTGACCACTTTGATGGTGACCTGAGCCACTCTCGCCTTCACAAGAACCAGTGACCTGCCAGTGGTGCTGAATCAAGGGATACACTGCTGCTGCCTGCTGAAAGTTAAAGTACTAACACAGAAATCAAGAGAACCAAAGGTGCCCACCACAGCACAATCAGCAAGATGATTGCAACTACTCCCAGGATCAGGGAAACACAGCAACTGACCTCCCCTCTGACTCTTGCAACTCAAACAACCTGCACCTTCTAGCTGCTAACTCAGGCACACCCTTGCCTCCAGGGGCAAAGGTTCCTATCATAAGGTCACCTCTCCTAGTGAACTATGTCCCTGTAACCATTGGAGATTGTTCCATGCATGCCTTGGTCTACTCTGGAATAGAAATCTCAGTTATCCACAGCAGTATTCTAGACAACCCAGCTATTCATCATGCACCTAATGTCTGTCCAGTTGACCTAAAGTACATTATCACAGTAAGTACCTCTAAAGTACATATCACAGGCATGATCCATCTCAAGCTCCACTTTGGCTCACAACAAGCTACTGTCAAGTTTTACCTAATGCCTGCTCTACAACCAGCAGTGATTCTTGGCCTGGACTTCCTCAAAACTCACAAAGCCAACCTAGGCTTTGCATCAAACAAACTGTCACTAGATCCTCAGAGGCAACTCACAGCTATAGACTCAGTCACTGTGCCTTGTAAGTCAGAGATGGTTTTGATTGCCAAGATTCATGGTGAGCCTCTTCCACAAGGTGTTGTTGGCATCATCACAGGATCCCCCACTCTGCATTCATCAGGTCTCCTTTGTCTGTGGTGCATGGCAGTGCAGTTTTCCCAAAATGTTGCAACTTCACAGATGAGCCAGTGGTCATCTCAAAGGGTGCCAACATCGGAAAGTTTGTTTGCTTGTCTTCAGAGGATCAGCTCCACCTCATCCAAGAGCCTCGACCTGGTTCCACCAACTCTCTTTCTGTCAGTACTATCACGACCACTCCAGCTTCCACAGAGCTACCTCTCAGTCAGCGACTATCCTCCTCAAACCTTCAAACCTGCCCAACAGAGAGATGACAACTTTTGGAATTCCTGTAGAACTACCTGGATGTCTTTGTTGGTCCAGATAACAAACTCAGATGCTGTGATATCCTGCAACACACCATTGAGATGCAGTCCAACCAGCAGCCAATCCAACAGTGAGCCTACAATGTGGGACACACACAGAAACAAGTCCTGGAGAACATCATCAAGGACATGCTTGACCAGGACATTATTGAAGAGTCTACAAGTTCTGGGGGTGCACCTTGCTTGCTGGTGGTAAAGAAAGACAAAGGGTATTGGTTCATGGTGGATTACAGAAAGCTCAATATCTACACAGTGCGGGATGCTCATCCCTTACCTACAACCAAAGACACCTTAGAGAGCCTTGATGTGGCCAGCCCAGCTTACTTCACCTCTCTAGACCTTCAGAGTGGATTCTACCAAGTTACTATTGATCCAGCTTCTTGCCCATACACAGCCTGGCACTGCCACTTGGGACTTTTTCAATTCAAATGTCTGCCTATGAGACTTTGAAACAGTCCAGTCACATTTCAGCATGTTATGGAAGCCGT
Source organism: Neoceratodus forsteri (assembly GCA_016271365.2). Classification (NCBI taxonomy): domain Eukaryota; kingdom Metazoa; phylum Chordata; order Ceratodontiformes; family Ceratodontidae; genus Neoceratodus; species Neoceratodus forsteri. Next base: position 955,742,824 of record CM028130.1, on the reverse strand, counting down.
ATTATGTGGGCTGTCTTGAAAATCTTGTCTGGTCTACCTGGATGATGTTATCGTCTTCAGAAGAACTTTCCCAGAGCACCTCCAACATCTCATAGAGGTGTTCAAATGTCTCAGACAAGTCAATCTCAAGCTTCGCACAGAGAAGTGTTGTTTTGCACAGCATCAAGTTCATTACCTGGGACATGTTGTTAGTTCTCAAAGCAACTCTCCAGACCCAGATAAGCTCTCAGCAGTAAAAGACCACTTGGAACCTACTAATCTGAAGGACCTTAGAGCTTTCCTGGGCTTGTCTGGCTACTACTGAAAGTTCATTTGCAACTATGCCAAGATTGCAGCTCCACCATATACCCTTGCCAAAAAGGGATGTGACTATACAGTACATGGACTTCCGAATGTAGAGAGGCCTTTGAAACCTTGAAAACAAACCTAATATCTTCTCCAGTATTGGCCTACCCCAGGTTCGACCAATCCTTCAATCTCTACTCAGATGCTAGTTTCTTTGCAGTGGGCGCTGTGCTTTGTCAACTCCAAGATGGAACAGAACAAGTTGTTTCCCTATGCCAGGCACTCTCTTTCCTCAGCTGAACAAAACTAAAGCATCACAGACAAAGAATGTCCAGTCATGGTATTTTCTGTAAAGAAATTTGACTGTTTCCTTCATTACTCCTCCTTCAAAGCTATCACAGATCACTCTGCCCTCAGATGGTTATTTGAAATGAAGAAGCCAGTAAGCAAGTTCACCCAATGGATTGCTGTATTGCATTGCTACAACTTTGAAATTCAATATTGACCAGGTCGAGCTCACTCTAATACCAATGCTGTAAGCCAGAGATGGTATTCCTCTGCATCATCCTCAACAGATGACGAATCCTGTCTTCAAGTTCTTTCTTTCCACTCCTCAGATGTGCTCCCTATGGACACTCTTCCAGCACCTCAAGTTGCTTTGCTGCTATCAACTGCTTCCACAGAGAAAAGCACCAATCCTCACTTACTGAAAGCAGCAGAAGAGCTTCTTACCTTCTCTACTGCTGATATCTCCCTGTCAACAGTCAAAATACAACAAAGAACTGATCCTCAATTCACAGACATAATCACATACCTAGAAACTGGAACATTACCACAACAAAAGCAACACTGCCAAGATGTACTTTTCCTTGCTTCGCAGAACTTCCTCAATGATGGTGTGCTCTTTCACATTTGGACCAAGGAAGGTAAGGGTCATCGCATGGATGGAACTCATGTACAGTTAGTTGTGCCAGCCTCTCTAGTCGACGAAGTTCTTCTCTCCACTCATGCCTCTCCACTTTCTGGTGGTCATATGGTAATCCACAGAACTCTCAACATGACAAGGCTTCACTTCTTCTGGCCTCACATGAACAAGGACATCCTGCCAGCCCTGCTCCCAAAGAAAGCCTCCTGCCAAATTGACAAAGGCACACATCATTCCAATGCCTGTAGCTACTGTACCATTTCAAAGAGTCAGCAGAGACATTCTTGGGCCTTTACCCACGTGCTCTGACTCTGGCAATGAATACATTCTCGTTTTTGTGGACTACATTAGTAAGTATTTGGAACTAATCCCCCTTAAAGACATCAAATCTGCCACAGTGGCAAGTGCTTTCCTCAACACAATCATTTGTTGTTACGATACTCCATCAAACCAGCATTCAGGCAAAGGCACTAACTAACTTTCAACTATTGTGCGAGAAACATGCAAACTTCTTGACATCAAAAAAGTATTTATTTAGTTTTTGTTCACCAGGTAAGTGCACTAGACAAATTCTGCCTATTTTCAGGCATGACCCAGGAGAGGGGGATACAGATAAATGCCAACTGACTTTGAACCGGATTAAGCTGTTGGCGATATTTTTAGTGAATGGGGGGAAATTTGGCTAGGACACCGGGGAAATTACCCTACTCTTTGCCAGTAGGGGGACCCTTTTGGCCATCGAAGGATGGCTGCCTCAGTTGGGGCACTGCCGCTGGAAGAGAAGGACGTGTTGCTGACTGACAAGAATGTCTCCTCTGAAGTTTCTTTGCAGTTTCCAATGGAAGTTTCACCTGAACATACGGAGCTCGTGCAGTCCAAGGATTCTACTCCTTTGTCCGACTTGCCTGAACTGCCTCGCTTGGATGCAGCTGTTCTACCTGCAGATGAATCTCCCTTCCCGACCGACGTCTCCTTTAAATAAGGAGTTGAAGCACCTTTTGCAGCTTGAAGAACAACTCTACACGGAAAAAAAGGAAGATCTTTACAACCGTTTCTACTCCCGAGGTCAGTCTTCTGCAGCTTCGGTTTCAGAGCACTCTGTTGATACTAAGTGGCCGGTCACCGTGGAAACAACCCACAGTGAGGCACCGGCTGCAATGGACGTTGTTTTCCACCGTACTGGCCAGGATCAAGCGGCCGCAATGGTGTTTTCTTTTTCTGCTGGGCATAAAACTTCTCATCAGGATCGAGTCACAAAACATGGGAGTCCACATAAACTGTGCTGGGTGGATACTCCAGTGAGTGAGGGTGATACTTGGTTAGTAGAGGACTCATTGCAAGCGGCTGGCTGGGTGTGCTCCCCAGACACAGGTTCCTGGATTTCCAGCTTTGCACCCATAAAGATTCTGGGAGTTCACCTTTCCTCATCACCTAACCCTACTATAGGACCTGTGAGTACTGTTTCGGAGCCTCTGGATACTGTATTGCCTGAAGTGCCCCCTAATCCTGGTTCCCCTAAACCTAATCCTGGTTCCCCTAAACCTAATCCTGGTTCCTCTATCCCCACTCCAACACAAGATTCCTCACTACTTTGTTCTGAACTCCAGCATTCTCCTCTACACCTGTCCGCAGACTTTGCTCTTTCTACAGCCCCAGATTTTCAACCCCGAGGAGTAACCAGGGGCTAGTCCTCCACCATGTGAGGTGGAGGCTGCAGCTCTCAGTGATGTTTCTGTTTTTTCGGATATCCCTAGATCCATTCCTGCAGAACTACGGAATGCTACTGAGGGTTCTCCTAAGGTGGCCCTCCAGCCCCCTCCGGTTGCCCCTCCTAAACCTTATGCTTCCCTTTTTTCTAACTCTGTTTCTTCAGCCAAACGTCATAATGCAGTTCGTATAATTTATAAAGGTGGTTTAGATGTGTTTCCAGATAGGGTTTATATGGGTCATCAATTATTGAAGAAAAGTTTGTATTTTCAAGTTTCAGAACTGTATGCACTTATTCATATATCAGGAGAGTCCATTTTTGATGTTAGTTTTAAACTAGGTAGTGGCCTTGAAAAATTTTGGGCTCGTTATCAACGAGAAAAAACTACCCCCTTGTGGGGCCCCTTTTGAGGTTCTTCTTCTTACTAGACCTACACATAAAACCATTACAGTTCTCTTTCGTAATGAAGGGGTCAGTATTACTGATCTACTGTTTTGGTTGAAACAGCGTTGTACTGTATCTGGCCATCCAGAGGCTATATTTGATTCCGAGGGAATTTGGATGGGTGGTTAGAAGATTCGAGTACTGCTGCGTACTGAAGGTGGGAATCCCCGTCATCTTCCAAATAGTTTTTTTCTAGGTAGAGACCGAGGGGTTTTATTCTACCCAGGACAACCTAGGACTTGTTATAAATGCGGCCTTTTGGGACACATTTGTAGTGCATGTAACCAGCTTAAATGTTCCCTATGCCACAAAACTGGTCATCTTAGTGGTCAGTGTTCTAACTCAGTTCGTTGTAACCTTTGTGGGGAAGAAGGCCATGTTTATATGACTTGTCCTAAGGCAGCCCATAAGACATCCTTTTCTGCAGATAGAGATGAACAGCGTCTCTTGATTTCACTGGCTCAACAGAAGGTTACTAATGCTACAGGTACGCAGTTGGTAATGGTGTGCCTACTACTACATTGTCTGTTTCCTCGGTTCCTGATCCTCTCCCCCCCGAGGTCAGTGTGGTGGGTCCTGTTGCTGATGTTCAAGAACCTTCTTCCTCTCATTTGGCATTCCTTCCTACAAATCCCCCTGATTTTTCTTCAGACTTTGTGTCTGTTGGGGTCTCTGCACTTCTATCTGGCTCTATGCCTCCCCCCGAACTCGAGGGCTCTCCTGCCCGGAGACTCTCAACTTGGAAGCGGTCCACTGGACCTTTGCCTACCCCTAAAATGTCCAATATCTCACTTCATGATGTTTCTAATAGATTTTCGGTCCTTTTGAATGCTGATCACTCAGACACAGATTCAGTTTGTTCTTCTACGGATTCTGTTCTGCCTAAGGACACTGCTGACTCCGTCCTGACTGATGATGGTGGTATTTTTTCCCAACCCTCATGTCGGAAGGGTAAATCTCGGAAAACAAAACGTTGATTTCATTTCCTTTACATTTTTTCCCTAAATGCCTTTCTCCCCTCCATTCCTCATCTTGTCGACCAATGACAATAGTATTAAAAATAAAATTAAATGGACTGTGGTGTTTTACTTTTTAAGGTTTTTTTCTCCTGGTATCTTTCTTTTACAAGATACTAGGCTTCACTCAACTTTTGAACTTTCTCTCTCCACTAAAGATTGGGTTTCTGGGATTTCTTACTAGTCCATAGGCCCAGATCGTAGTACGGGTGTTGGTATCCTTTTCCATCATATTAAACCTATCGTAGTTCGGGTATTGGATCTCGTCCCGGGTAGGGTTTTGCTCTTAGATTTCATTTTGAACACTGTTTTTTTAGAATCGTTAACACATATGCACCACAAACTAAAGCAGAATGCACACTTCTTTTTCAGCAAATCAGTCTCTTTTTGCATATAGCTCATTATGTGATTTGGGGAGGGGAATTTAATTGTGGTTTAAGTAAGGGGGATAGAGGTTCGGTTACCAATACGACAAAAATATTTGGTGATATGGCTGCTCTGAAAAAAGCTGTTTGTGACACACATCTTAAAGATGCTGCTTTGTCCCATACAGGTGTAGGGGAACGTACATTTTTTAAGGGTTCTTTATCTACCCGTATTGATTTTTTTCTTTTTGTCTATCTCTTTGTTGCTTCAATCGGTCTCAGTTGACCCAACTCCTTACTCAGACCATCGTCTGGTGTTGATTTCTTTTGGGTGTCACTGTATCTCCTAAGGGCTCTGGATATTGGAAATTAAATTCGATACTTTTGCAGAGGACAGATTTCCTTCAACTTATCTCTACTTTTTTGGATTGTAGGAAATCTTTATATCCCTTAAATGATGATCCCGTAGCCTGGTGGTCAGAAACTAAATCGGATCTCCGTTCCCTTCTAATTTCCAGAAGTAGATGTTTTCGGAAGGGTTCATATTTTTCATACTTACAAGACAGAAAATAGCTCCAACATTTGTATTCCCTTACACAGCTCACCAGACATAATTTCTCGGCCCAGATTGCTCATTTTCAAGAGAAAATGAAGCAATATCATTTAACTCAGTCTAAAGACCTCGAGTCCCGACAGCAACATGAAACACAAGGTCCATTTTTTCATACTTGTCCTCTACTTAGTCGTCAGGAGCAGGTACAGGCTAAATCAATCCCTGCTCTTTATGACCAGCAGGGTGTGGTTCATAAGGATCAATGTAGTATTTTACGTATAGCATCTGATTATGCTGCTACCTTATTTTCTGTGACCCATGTGCGTCATATAGATTTTTTTTATTTTTTTAGTGCTATTAGGGTTTCTCGCGCTTCACAAGACCAACTTTTAGGTCTAATAGCTCCTTTTACCATGCAGGAAGTTGCTACTGCTATTCAATCTTTAGCCAAAGGTAAAGCCCCTGGTCTAGATGGCCTTACTACTGATCTTTATCATTTTTAAAAGGTGAACTACTGGATGAAATAACCGGTTTATAATACTATTTTACAGACTCGATCTGTACCTTTTGACATGTCTACAGGTATTCTTATTTTTCTTCTTAAGGACAAAGGTGATAAATTAGATTTATCAAATTGGCGGCCTATTAGCCTTTTGAATACTGATTTTAAAATTCTTTCCAAACTATTGAATGCAAGGTTGTTAACAGTGGCAAAATTCTTGATTTCTCCATCTCAGTCCTGTACTGTGCCAGGGAACTCAATTACTGACCAACTGCTTTTATTAAGGGACACATTCTCTCATGATTCAGTTTCACCATCGGCTGGATATGTACTTTCTCTAGATCAGAGGCAAGCTTTTGATAACGTGGCACATGTCTTTTTATGGCAAGTATTGAAACACTATGGCATCCCCCCTACTTTTGTTGCCTGGCTTCAAGCCCTTTACCATACTGCAACTGTCCATCCTTGTATTGATGGTTTTTTAGGCCCTCATGTTCCTATTAAAAATGGTGTTAGGCAAGGGTGTCCAATCAGTCCTCTTTTGTATATCTTTAGTATAGATCCGTTATTACGGCCTCTCAATTCCTCTTCTGGTATTGACCCAATCAAGTTGTCAACTTTTATAGTTCCTTATAAGGCTTTGGCTTATGCAGACGATGTAGTTCTTTTAGTAGGGAATGATCATTCTGCTGCATCAGCATTATCTATTTGTACCACTTACTGTACAGTCTCAGGTAGCAGCTTGAACTTACTGAAATATATTGGGAAACCTCTGGGGGGGTCAGTTAGCCCCTCAGGGTAACATAGCTGGTCTCCCTTACACGTTAGGCCCTTTAAAAATATTAGGCATTGAGTTTGGGTCACCCCAAATGGATATTTATAACTGGGATAAAAATTGCTTCTTGAATCCCGTATGGTTCAGAACTGGAACAGGACAAAAATGAGTTATAGTAAACGTGTTTACTTGATACGTACATATTTGGTGCCTCTATTTTTATTTCTTAGTTCTGTTTTTCCTGTTCCCAAGATAAAGGAAGTTAAAATTTATAGTTTATTTTTTCAGTCTTTCTGGGGCAGTTGCTTAAATCCCATCAAGAGAAATGTATTGTATTTATCACATAAAAGGGTGGGCAACAAATGATTAACCCAGTCCTGTTTTTTTTCTGTCAATTTTTATATGCTAATATAAAACCATTATTTCTTTCCCCAGATAAATATTAATGTGATTTCTTTGTTCACTCCATATCACCTTAGTTTGCAGCATGGGACTTAGATACTCTGCATCGTATTGACAAAGGTGTTAAGTCTCCTCAATATTTAAGAGAAGTCTTTGTTAAGTTAAAAGCTTGGGGGATCACGAGTAGGCAAATGATCTCCCTCTCAAAAAAGCAGTTATATGCTATTGTTCTGGAGAATCATTTTGGTACATTGGATGTTTTTCCCAAATATCCAGAACTGCATAAAGAAGCCTTATTTCTTTCCCTAAATGAGTCATGTATCCCACAGAAATATAAAGATCATCATTGACTTAATTGTCATGAGAAATTAAATGTTAAAGCTAATCAAAAGCATAAGAGGGTGGAAGAACGCATTTGTTCCAGACCTGGATGCATTACCCAACCTGAGACTCTGCTGCATTTATATTTTACTTGTTCTTATGTTTTTGATTTTTGGAAATTTCTTTATGACAAGTCTAATTTGCCCTTTTTTCTACATCTTACATATCCAGCACTTCTATATGGTAGTTATCCCAGTAATTGGGATATCTGGGATAAAAGTACATTATCTGTTATTTTTAATATTATCAAATGGTTTATTTGGCATTCTAGGTGTATGTTTACTCTTCAACAGCATGAACTTTCATACCATGAAATGTATGGTAATATTTTTAAATCCATACAAGATGTTTATTTCTCTGAATCTAGGAGTCTCACTAAGATCCATTTGATAGCCCTCTGGAAGAACTTGCCCTGGATTACAGATAATGACTTTCCAATTACGTAACAATAATATTGGATTTTGTTTATATTGTTATTTTTTATTGTTTTGTTATTTTGTTTTGGTCTGCTTCTTCTGTGCTCTGTCTGTACTTTTGGATGCTGTTGATAATTTAGATTTATACTGTATGATTTCCTTAATAAAGTCTTCCCCTACTCTGCAGTAGGGGGAACCCTTGTCCACCTATCCAAGATGTCAGATGGCCAGTTTGTAGGAGGAGACAATGCTGGAGCAAGTTCAATGGATGTTACAGTCTCCACTGATGAAAGTTAGGGATTACCCTAAAACAGTGTGCAGTATGAAGCAATGGAGATGACTGGAGAAGTGGAAGGAGTTCAAGGGTCACGTACAATTGCCATGGATTCTAATGTTCCACCTCGAAATATACATATGGATATACAATAAACTGAACATGCTATAACACTTGAAGCACAGGTACAGCAAGACCACCAGGAAACCTTGTTAAGAAATGTGATCAAGCCAAACAAGGAAAACTGCTGCAGGAGAACAATGGAATGGATGCGACTGCATGTGCCAACCGATCCTCACTGTTCACCCTGGTAGCAAATGCAGAAGAGCAAGATGCTCAAAACCCAATGAGTTTATCTACTGAACAATCACTCACCTTGCAAAAAGGATGAAACTCTAACAATATAGAAAAACCCTAGATCTGGTCCCCAGATGCAGCATTGGGAGTGGCAGGCTGGAATCAGGACCTTCTCTCGAATTCATGGGTTTCCTCAGGCCCGGTCAGCGCTATTGAAATCATCAAGGAATGCTCCCCTAAGGCGCCTAACAAAACCTCAGGACTAGCTGCAACTTCCTCGGAACCTGTTCAGCCGGCCGGCCCTTCAGATCTGCTCTCCCAGGTTGCTGAGGAATTCTATCAGCATATGGGTGACTCCCCTGAAGAAAACGGAGCATGGGACTTAGCCTCAGGACAATCAGAAGGTACTACTGCAAATGTGGACATTACTGCTGCAGATCAACGTAAGAAATGTTATATGGCAGATTTATTTAGGAACAGAGGGGAACTGACTCAGAGAAGAAATACAGTTAGACTAAAGTTTAATGGAGATCTGGTAAATACACTGGACAGGAAAACTGTATTATGTCAAATGTTAAAAGACCAAATGGGCATTACTCCCTCAGAGTTGCTTGCTGTTATACATTGCATGTGAAAGGGGAAGTTATATATGATGTTAGCTTTAAAACTAGCTACACCCTAGACAGATTTGGGGCTAAATATCCACAGGTTCAGAATTCCCTGTTATGGTAACCTTTTTTTCTGATTCCTCTCACTAAGCCAACTGATAAAAAAATTACCCTTTTGTTCAGGAATGAAAGTGTTAGTATTGCTGATGTGCAATACTGGTTGCAGCAAAGGTGTACAGTCCTGGAAGCCCCAACCCCCATCCTAGATGAGGATCTAGTATGGACGGGGAACTGGAAAGTAAAGGTCCAACTTAAATAACTGGACACAGGTATAGTTCATCTTCCAGAAAGCTTTCACATTGGTAGAGAAAGGAGCTTATGTTTTTACCAAGGGCAGCCTAGAACACGCCACAAATGCGGGGCACATACCCATTTAAGTTCGGTATACAAACAACCCAGATGTAACCTGTGTTTGGAATATGAACATTTCAGCTTAGGTTGCCCCAATCCCCTTAAGTGCAACCTGTGTGACGAAGGGGACCACACATACAGAAACTGTCCTTGGGTAGAAAGAAATAGAATGGATAAGGCCCAGCAAGACCCTGTTCAGTTATTAGAAAAATGTCAAGTACAAGCCCTTCAGAAGCAGAAAAACTCCAGACAGCCGCCAGAAAGGGGAAACCTTTCTCCTTCTCCCCCTCCTACTTACGTAGACACTCGAGTGATAGATTACACTCGAGTGATAGATTCAGCAGGGCCTTCCACTTGTGAGGTGAATGATCAGGACTCCCCCACCCATCCCTCAATTTTGGTCAGTGATAGTGTGGATATGCCTTCCCCCAGCAGACTCAGTTTACTATGGTGGAGGCAAAAAAGAAAAAATGAAAGTGGTTCAAACTCCTCCCCCACCCACCAGAAAAACTGAGTGGTAACCAGAAATTCTTACCAAGCATTAGCAAAAAGATGGCAATGGGATGATACGGAGGACAATGGGGGTGAGTCTGACATGGCCACTGTATCCTCTAAACTAGACCCTTCTTCAGATTCACAGTCAGAAACAGTAAAAAAATGAGAAAACCCATCAGAAAGGGTTACAAATTTACCCAGCATAGCAGGTGAATGAGAGTAGATCAGCACATCTCATTTTTAACCCTCAATGTATGCAGTATAAAAGCATACAAAAAAAGATTCACCACCCTCCAACTGTTGAAGGACTTTGCCAAAGACTTCACCCTTATTCAGGATATGAGGTTAAAAACCACACATGAAGTCTCACACTCGAAAAAATTATGGACATTGGGACCATCCTTCTGGTCACAGGGTCCAGACATATGTAATGGAGATGGTATATTGATAAAAGGCTATGAGTTCACGGTTCAGAGAGTGGATGACATAAGTCCAGGAAGGGCACTTTTATTAGATCTAAGTAGAGAAAAAGAAACATTTAGGGCAGTGATACTCACTCATTCTAGGCTTTGGAGCCACATGTGCTACTTCACTTGGCTCAGGAGCCACAACCCATATGCATGGCATTCGGCAGTGCCGAAATAAAGCTTGCACGCAAAACGTATTCATTTCAAATATTTTATTGCAATTAAATAAACATGAACTCATCCTCATACTTTATTTTCTTGCAGCTGTCTGTCCATTCTATGGTATTCAGTTCTGTAAAAGCCTGCAGCACATGAAAATTATCATGTGCATTGCCATCTGCTTTTTAAAATATTAAACACCACATCAGTGCCCCCCCCCAAGAACCACACCAAAACAAATAACATAAACCACCACAAAAGCCATGTAATTTAACAAAATAGTCAAAACACTACCACCACAGCAGTGAACCCCCCAACTTCCCAATCACGCTAAGTGAACAAGTAATAGAATCCATGCACCGAGCACTGAATCAGTACAATTAATTTAAAATATAAACACCACACCTCACCAGTGAACACCCCAAAGTTCTGACATTACTTCTTCGAGATTTTGTACCTGGTTGCTGAAATCAGAGAAAAACTACACAGAGAGAAATAATTACAATAAGTTACATTTGTCAGTCCCATATATTAACAAAAAAATGTAGCTTCTATATCAAATAAAAAATAAATAGACATTGTGTACCTGTACTTTAATATCATTAGCTCTCCTTCTCACCACGATCAGTCCATGGAATATATAAAGTGCAGATGAGGCAAAAAGGGTACAGAGAGAACCTCCGCAGCAATGAGCATTCCTCTGTGAATGATTAACAAGAACGAGAAAGACCACGAGATTTAATAGCTATTCAATGAAGGGTACCCAGAGAACCTCCAGAGCATTCAACCATGAAGATGAACAACGAGATTATTACTAGCAGCTTAATAGGTACAAGCACAAGCGAGATCGTGAACTAACGGGAGCAACAAATAAATGTGCAGTTAGCTCTTTAGTGCTGTATTTATTCAACCACTCACAAAAATAAAAAAGTGCATTCCTCATGTTTGATAGTGCTCTTTACCTGTATTTAGTTCAGATTCTGCACATTCGCTCATGGATGCAGGTTACGTTACTAGGTTCCCCCTCAGTAAATTGATTACTAATTCAGATTCCTTTCTGTTTGCTCATGAATGGTAGGTTCACCAACAATGATTGTGGCAAGGAATGTTACCAATATGAGAGACCTCGCAAATTTACACCTCACCAGTAATGAAAGGAAATTAACAGCTCCCATTTAGCACTACTATGCTGACATTGATAGCGCTAAGCAGTTTGCTGTTAATTTCATTTAATTTCATTCAATTGCAAGCCAATGCAAAATTCTATGCTACTCAACTACTCCCATTGCCAGCTTCCAACCTGTTTCAAATAAGCAGATCTTCTGCTCGCTCTCAAGGAAGCTGACAGCAAACCATAAATTGCAGTTATTTCCTCTTTCATGTTTTCTGACCAGTGGGGCAAATAAAGAGCCGTATTGTAGGATTCAGTATTATGGCATTGTAGGAGCCGCAACAGAAGTGTGAAACAGCCACATTTGGCTTGCGAGCCGCTGTGTGAGTGCTACTGGTTTAGGGTAATAAATGTATATGCCCACCCAGGGCATAACATCCCATTCCACACTGTTCTCTTTAATCCAACCATATTTGCACATGAGAAAACATATTATAATGGGTGGAGATTTTAATTGACCCTTGTTCATAGCGGATAGAGGTGGTCATGCCATTAACTTGTTTGGAGATTCAAATCATTTAAATGCTGTTATAAAAATTGCAGGCTTGTGGATGACTATGTCTCAGTTTACTCTAAGGGAGCAAAAACATTTTCTAATGGCCCGCTAGCAACTCGAATAGATTACATATATATCTCTAAATTATTACATGCCATTCAAGCACAAGTTACCCCCTGTGAAACTTCAGATCATCTAGTGGTGTCATTAAAGTGTACCCTGGAAACGAGCTGCCCTTCCTCCCTTCCAAACAACTCTACCTGTAGATGGATGTTAAACAACTCCCTTTTATCTCACCCTGATATGGAAGAAAAACTATCTGATTTACTTTCAGCAGGGTTTACTGTGATAGAAACTTTTGATTCACTTACAGATTGGTGGATTGACACAAAAGCTGAGCTAAAGGCTTTTTTTTATAAAGTAATCTGTTAAAAACACAACATCCTCCTATTTGCAATATTTAAAGCTAAGGGATAAACTCTATAAAATGATTTCAGGCGCTTATGAATTTCAATTGGATTTAAACAGTGAAATACAGGAACTTAAAGCATAAATGTTTCAGTATCAGTTCAATAGAGCAGAATCATTAAAACTAGAGGCACAATTTGGTACGCAGGGTTCAAGGCCCTCCTTGGACATTTACAAAAGTTGTCAAAATAGACTAAATCATACTAGAATTTATATGGTTTTGTACCCATGTTTGAAAACACAGTACTCAGGTCAAGATAAAATCCAAAACGTCTCACAAACTTAGATTCAGGAAATTGTTGGCATTCCCTCCTCAGCAACAGGTGATTTTGGTTATTTAAGAGATTTAAATATTCCCCAAACAGACCTGGGCCCCCATATTCAAAGGGGATACGCGGTGCAACTCGGCAGAAAACGGAGATGTGCTGCGCATCCCACACAATGCGACGCAGCTCAATATTCAATGGGTGGCTTTGTGCCACCCAAAGGAGAATGTGCCATGGCCCACAGAGACCACAAACTGCACAAGAAGAGGGGGCGTACCCATGAATGTACCGCGCATGGGCATATTCAATGGGCTTGCACCCCGCAAGGGCCTGAACTGTGCCACACACAGATAAGCCAGGGAAAGCTAACCTAAATCTGTTGGCCACCTGCAGACAGGCTGTGGAGATGCAGTCCAGTGCATAGCAACCTGCCAGCCCTGGTAGACATGTAGTTACCCACCCCTGCTCCATCCCTGAGCACCATAATGGCAACCGTGCCCCACAAGCCCATAGTCTAGGGCCCCCCCCTCCCAGACCCCATCCTCCATTGACTGTGCATCCCTTCCTGAACCCTGGTCCCTGTACAGGCTGTGATCCTCTCCCATACCCCAGTCCCTGTGCGTAGCAGGAACCACACCTGAACCTGTAACCTGTGAGCAGGGACCCCACTCTCCGATGTCCGGACCATGACACATGCCTCCCCAAAAATTTCCATAACATAGTGGTCCCCACCCCATCATGACAGGACCCCCACCCCACACTCCCAATCCTACCAGAGCCAGTGACTGGTTTTGCCCTCCACACACCTCCATGGCCAGCCACCAACTGCACTGCCATTGGACCGGTACTGTACAATGGTCATGCCCATCGATTGGGAGTATCCTATGTACAGTGCTGGTCTGATGACAGTGCTGTCAGCAGCTGGCCATGGAGGTGTGTGGAGGGAAGAGCCGGCTCCAGGAGGATTGGGTGGGTGCAGGGTTGGGGTCCTGTCATTGTAGGATGGGGTGAGGGGCCACTGGACCACCAGGGATACAGGGTAACTGGGCATCCTGTGCACTGCTGGGGCTGGTGGGGGGAGGCTCTTGCCTGCCATGCAGTTCGGTGTGTGGGGTATGACCCCATGGACCAGGACATGGGCAGGTACCGCAACACCGTTGATGGGCCCAGGTGTAGGACTGTTCAGTGTGTGCCATAGCAGGATTGGGGCTGGGAGGGTAGGTTCCACTGGACCACCAGAGTGGCCATGGCACCTGTAATGCTAGTCCCATGATCAGGACTGGGAATGTCTGCCCCAGCGCGTTCCTCAGGGCACAGCCATGTAAATGAGCTCATAATGAGCATGCATTGTGCCTATTTGTGCCATGCATGCCCAATGAACTCATTAACATATCCTGGTTGAATATCGCACATGGGATCATGGTGCATCCAGGTTTGCGCCACGCATTCCCAATGGCGGTATTCAACACCAACCCTGGTTGCACTGCACGGGACAGGGAGGCAACCTGCTATGGGCTGGGCTTCCAGGGTTGAATAGTCAGACAGTATGCATGATCAGCTCTGATCACGCATGCTGTTTGAATATGCCTTCAGGGCAGGCACTTCTCTATTGTGTGGCACAATGTGGCGCACATGCAACCAGCTGGCTCTGAATATGTCCCCCCCAGAAGTCTTTGTCTGATTTAACCTCCTCAGTCACGCCAACAGAGGTTACAGCAGTTTTTGGGAAATTAAGTAGAAACTCAGCACCTGGAAGAGACGGACTCACCAGTGAGGTATATATTAAATATGCAGTTTATTTTGATCCAGTTTTGGCTGATGTATTTTCCCACATTCAGAAACTTTTCCTGAAGTCATGTATCAAGCTTTGGTACTTTTACATTATAAAAAAGGAGATAAAAGAGAGCTCACTAACTGGAGACCAATTAGTCTCCTAAATGTGGGCTGCAACATTTTAGCATCAATACTATTAGCTTGTCTTTCCAAGGTAGCTAAAATAGTAATCAGCAGAATGCAGTCCTGTGCAACAGAAGGCAGGTCTATGTTTAAAAACTTAATATATCTAAGGGACTTAACGTCTTACGTTTCTGACCCTAAAACAGAATGACTGATCTTGGCCTTGAATCAAGAAAAGGCCTTCGACTGCGTGGATCATAATTGCCTTTTTAAGGTTTTGCATGTATACCATATTTTGGATCGATTTATAAGATGGATTACTCTACTATATGATTCAGCCATGAATATCCCTTCTGTTAGATGGTATCCAAGGGTATCTTGGGGGAAAAAGGGGTTCAGCAGGGTTGCCCACTCAGTCCCTTATTATTTTTGTTTCAGATAGACCCCCTGGTTAGGAGGATCTCAAGAAATCTGAGCATTCCTTTTATACCCCTCCCTGATGGCTCTCTTTCCCCAAAAATTATTGCTTATGCAGATGGTCTCTGTATCTGTACCACACCAGAATTAAATAAACAACTGTTTATACAGGAAATAATGGATTTTGAAAGTGCATCAGTATCCAAGCTTAACTATGATAAAAGTCAAGCACTAGTTCTCCCCACCTTGTCACTACTGGAGGGCCCAGAAAGATTTGCAAAGATAAAGACATCACCCCATTTATTAAAATTCTGGGTATACAATTTGGGAGCTCTGATGCTGCTGCTCAGAACTGGACCCAGGAACTCCTGAGAGTAGAACAAATGATTGCTACATGAAAAATAGGACCCTAGCTACAAAGAAAAGGGTCTCTCTGTCATATACTTTGATTATTCCTATATTTTTACACATTGCTTACATCTTCCCTGTACCTCTTAATATAGAATCTAGATTAATGAACATCTTCTTCCAGGGACTCTGGGGTAGTAGACTTAACCCCATCAAAAGAGGACACACCTACTGTATCATGATTACCCTCTAGGTGGAGTATGGATGGTAAATCCATTATTATTTTTTTTTATAGTCTGTTTTTCTACTTGAATGTTCTTCCTCTGCTGTCTCATCCCATTCATGCAGGATATGAGTACATGGGTTTCATACTTAAGCAAACTTTTCAAGAATGAGTAACCCCCCCCCCCCGTCCTGCCACTTAACTTAAAAAAGTTCCAACTTACATGCAGCATGTGTGAAACTGAAACTGTGACAAGTGACCCCTCAGACACTGCAAAGTAACTTCAAAGAGTCCTTTTATGCCCTTATATTGAACAGTAAGTTTTATGAGATTCCGCAGATTCTAAATAACTGTGATTCAAAACGTTCCGTTATTTTTTCCCAGCTTACAGAAAAAAGGTTAGCACTGAAAGTCTGGGATGTGGTATGGCTATTCTGTTATGAAAGACTAGGAGGAAGAGGTAACCACAAACATAAAGCTGTGGAAGAGCGTATGTGTCCCAGGCCCACTTGCTTAGGAATAATAAAAACTCAGGTTCATTTTTTATTTGGAATGTCCTTTTTCAAGAGAATTCTGGTCACAGACATTAAAACCATGGGGCATAGATAAAACATTATTTATAACTCATGAAATCCTACTACTCAGAATATATCCTTCTTCACTGAGTAAATACCATCCGAGTACACTCAGATTATTCTTCGCTCTTTGTAAATATTAATCTGTGGCAGGCAAGATGTGACCTTCTATTTCAACAGCAAGAGTTTAAACCACAGCGGGTTTTAATACAGATTAAACAGAACCTAACAAAAGTATTTAATGAGGAATGCAAAAAGAATATTGTGAAAGCAAGAAGTTGGTGGAAATATGTTGTGTGGTTTCAGAATAATGTACAATAATGGGCTGACTACATGTGCATAGATGTTCTTCTTTTCGCTTATGTATTGTTAAGATTATTCTGCAAAAACATTATGTAACCAGTGATTAATATTTGTATAAATTTGGATTTATTGCTTCAATAAAAATTTCCCCTACTCTTTTCGAAAAGTGCCATGGGATCTGTAACATCCACCTGAACTACCACCAGAACAGGCAGATGGGACCTCGGTTTAGCATCTCATCCAAAATACAGTACCTCTGGAGTGCAGCACCCCCTCCCCCCCACGCTGCACTACAGTGTCAGTATTGGGATTTAACCCAAGTGCCTGGTGTGGGGATAGAACCCACAGCCTTCTGATCCTCTGGCCTCAGAGTTGAGTGTGCTACCTGCTGAGCCACTGACACAGTTTTACTGACTCACACACAGGCAGAAGGGGATAGGGAGAAGTACCAGGAGAAGCAAAGGGAGGCAGGGAGGTCAGTAAGGGAAGCCAAAGCTCAGACAGAACACATTGCAAAATCAGTGGGTAGAGGGGACAAAACCTTTTACAGGTACATAAGTGAAAAAAGAAAGGCAAAGGGAGGGATAGTGAGACTGAAGGGGGAGGATGGGGGCTGTGTGGAGGATGACAACAGTAAAGCTGACATATTGAACTGGTATTTCTGTTCAGTATTTACTGAGGAAGAGGAGGGTAATGGGTCTGAATGGAGTACAAGGGGTGAGAATGGTGCAGAAATGGACACAAGTCCCTTTACACAAGAAAGGGTCCTGAAGGAACTGGAAGTAATAAGAGTTGATAAAGCAATGGGGCCAGATGGGTGCACCCCAGGGTCCTTAAAGAACTAAGAGGTGGTGGCTGAACCTCTGGCTATCCTGTTTAGCCGATCACTGGAAACAGGGGAGGTACCCAAAGACTGGAGGATAGCAGATGTACTCCCCTTATACGAAAGTGGGAACAAAGAGGAAGCGGGGAACTACAGACCAGTCAGCCTCACCTTGGTAGTGGGGAAGATCATGGAAGCACTACTGAAGGAGAGATTGGTGGAACATCTGGTTGTCAATGGACTACAGGACCCAAGGCAGCATGGTTTCACCAGGGGGAGGTCATGTCAGACCAACCTCATTGAATTTTTTGACTGGGTGACTAGGGAGGTGGATCAGGGGAAGGCAGTGGACATGGCCTATCTGGACTTCAGCAAGGCTTTTGACACTGTGCCACATAGAAGACTATTGCACAAACTGGGGAATATGGGTGTGGGCAGGACAGTATTGTGGTGGTTAGGTAACTGGCTGGGTGGCAGGACACAGAGGGTGGTGGTAAATGGCTGTCACTCCACAGAGGGAAGCGTGACCAGTGGGGTACCACAGGGATCAGTGCTGGGACCGGTCCTATTCAATATCTTCATCGGTGACATTGCGCAGGACCTAGAAGGCAGAATTTCACTGTTCGCTGATGACACAAAGCTCTGTAACAGAGTAGACACACCAGAGGGTGTAGACAGAATGAGAAGGGACCTGCAGAAACTTGAAGAATGGTCAGGGGCTTGGCAGTTGAAATTCAATGCAAGGAAGTGCAAGATAATGCATATGGGGCACAAAAACCCTGGCACAATATATCAGTTGGGGGGTGAGGATATAGCATGCACCAAGCAGGAAAGGGATCTTGGGGTTATCATCTCTGATGACCTAAAGGCAGGGAAACAGTGTGACAAGGCAGCAGGTAAAGCAAATAGGATGCTGGGATACATAGGCAGGGGCATCACCAGCAGGAAAAGGGAGGTCATAATTCCACTATACAAGACACTAGTGAGGCCCCACCTGGAGTACACTGTACAGTTCTGGAGACCTTACCTATGTAAGGACATAGGGTAGAGAAGGTTCAGAGGAGGGCAACAAAGATGGTGCATGGATTGCATCACAAGTCCTATGAGGACAGGTTGAAGGAACTGAACATGTACTCCCTGGAGGAGAGGAGGGAGAGAGGGGATATGATAGAGACATACAAGTATCTTACAGGGAGGAACAGGTGCAGGAATACACTATTTTAAGTGAAAAGATGTTCCAGGACTGGAGGACATGGGATGAAGTTGGAGGAGGACGATTCAGAGGAAACATGAGGAAGAATTTCTTCACAGAGCAGGTGGTGGACAAGTGGAACACCCTGCCAGAGGAAGTGGTGGGGGCTGAAACAATCATGGGATTTAAGAATGCATGGGATAGGCATAAAGGAATTCTGGAGGTCAGGGGTAAGGGGCAACAGACTTCTTGGAAAACATAAACTGAACTTACAAGCTCAAATGGGCAGACTAGGTGGGCCACAGGCCCTTATCTGCCGACACTGTCTATGTATCTATGTATGTATGTAACCAGTTGTCATCCACAGTGCAATGGACAAAGTGAGAGAATGATGTCTGCCATTCTTAATACAATCTGCAAGTATCTGGATGAGACTCATGACACTTGGGATCATTTTGTTCAATTTGTGCAATTTGCTTACAACACAAGCCCTTGTCCATGGACGTCACCAAGAACTCCACTGTACAGGGATCTCTCGCTGCTAGAGGTTCCAGTGTCAGCTTCATCCTTCATCATTCCAATGTTGGAACAACTTGAACTTGCCAGCCACGTTTCAACTGACACACTGGGCCAGAGAAAATCTGCAATGCAAAAAATGTCAGCAGCCAAGTCGCATGAACCTTCATTTTATGTTGGGGACATTGTATACTTGTGCTGACCTGTCCTAGTTCTGGGCAACATCAAAAAAACACTTCGTCCTTGGACTGGTCCCTTCTACATTGTGGAAAAGCTTCCTCCTGTTCACGTTCACTTGCACCACAAGTCCGATGGAAAGCTGGCACACAGTAAAATCCACATCAACAGACTGAAACATGGGTACTTGAACGATACCGACCCAGAAGATCCCAGTTCCCCAAACAATGAAGCTGCATTTGAACCTGCTGTACTTTCTGAAGCTGAAATTCCTTCAGACAATTTGTGACCAGTTTCTCCAGAACCCCATGGTCCTGACACTCTCCAGCCAGATCCTGTTTTGCCTGATCAGCCAGATGGACTTCCTGGGACTTCTCAGTCTTTTGCTGCTGCTGCTGCTGCTGCTGCTTCTTCTTCTCAGGACTCTTTTGTACACACACCGGTGTACCAGATCGAGAAGATATTATGCAAAAAGTATGTAAACAGATCCTGGACTTATCATGCGGTTTTGACAGTATGCAGAACTATTGGGTCCCTTTTCATGACCTGACCCCATCCTGTCAAGAACTGGTACAAGCCACACATACGTCTATCCCCACTGACTGTAAAAGTCACAGAAAAACATGAACTTTCATAAATGGACTCAGTGTGGTCATTTCTTGTGTTCATTATAGAACTCAGTGTGGTAAATTATTGTGTTCTGATACATTTAACAGTTGCTTCAAATGTTCTAAACTTTATTGTTCTGCAGCAAAGTTTTTTCCATCATATTTGTAGGTTATTAGGAATGTTCTGTGTTTTGCAATTGTTCAGGCATATTTAACCCACTTTGGGTATCCTCCTGCTGTCCCCCTCCTTCCCTCTCTTTCCTTTTCCCTTCCCCTGCACTTTAGCACTTGTTGCATGACCAAGCTTCAAGTTGCTATGGTGTTCCCCCTTTCCCTGGTACTACTTTGACTGGTCACCAGTGTAGTCCAGATCCCCCCGGCCCCACAGTGGAGTACTGTTTTGGGGCAAACAAAGGTCTTCTTGAAATTGCTTAAATGTTTAATTCCTTGTTACAGGGTTTTCTCTATTTCTTATTGTCTGAATGCCATTGCCATGCTCTTTTGCCTTGTTTGAGTGGTACTCATGCTCACTGTCCCGAGGATGATGTAGAGTACAGTTAAGCACGGGGCTTAATGCCAGCTGCTGTCCATTTAACAAGAACAGATACTGTTGCAAGTAGAGTCATTATGGTAATAAGTTATGATAATTATTGCCTGCAGGAGCTAAGAAACCCCAATTTCCTGTCTGTAGTCAGTCTGAGTTTGTACCTCATGGTGAGAAGTTGATCCTGCCTGATGTCTCTGAATAAATTAATTTTGCTTATTATTTTATACGTCAGACTCAGGTCGTTCAGTACCAGCAAGATGACAAGTGCGGTAGATCCAGATGGGCTTGGCAGAACAGAGAAAAGGTAAGGGTCCCATAGCAGACCAACACCAAAATGCCACACTACTGCAGACTAAGAGGTACTAATACACTTGTAAAAAAAGAAACAGATTTATGGCAATCTGTATGTAACATGCACATAAGCAATGATACATGAGGCAGAAGTCTCCGTGGCAAAGTACACTCAAAAAGAAAAAAAAAAGCCGTTCACATTTTGGTTTAAAATCACCATGTGTTTCCTTTACTTACTGTCTACTACTGTGAAGTAGAGCATGCATTAATTAAACTAACCCTCTATATGTACATGAATATAGATAAAAAACATGTTTCTAGAATGAAACAAAATCAATTTACCATACATACACAAGGCTTTCTCAGACTTGTTCATCCACACAGCAACAGAACACTCGACACTGCCTACATTAGCAGAATCAAATATAAATGTCTCTAGGATGCGCTGAACATTCAAAAATCCAAATAAAAATGAAAGCAAGAAAAAAATCAATTTTATTCTTATACAGTTTGTTGATAATAATTGGTTTCATGTTCTGTTTACACACTACATCTTATTTCACAGCAGTTCTCCTCTAAGTAATTTAAATCGTATTTATTTGAACGCACTGTTGTTTCATTAACTTAAGAAATTTCCATCTGTACCATGTACTGTGATAGATAGATAGATAGATAGATAGATAGATAGATAGATAGATAGACAGACAGGTAGGCAGAGAGAGCCACAAAGAGAACAGAGGATCACTGCTTCAGCTGAAGCCAGCAGCACGGGTTTTAGCTGCGGCTTCAGCATTCAAGAAAGTCCAGCTGCTCTCATACAGAGAACGCTAGTGAATGGCTTCGCTGGGTGCCCAGAAATGATATTTCTGGCAACTTTGCAAAAAAAACAAACACCAGAATCTAGCTAAACAGATCCCACTTACCTAGGTTCAGGTGTTTGTTTTTTTAAAAAGACATAATTTGTATGTACCTGTAATGTTCATAAGTTTAAACAGTAAAAAGAAAATGGTGGCCATCTCAACTGATTTTTTCCCCAACAAGTAAATCATACAAGATAACCATTCGCTATATGTTTTTTTACCTTTCGCAATAGTTTTTTATACCAGTCACACCAGAGCATTAATTCAAAAATCATTATAACTTTAAAACGGTATAATATTTTTCACCAAACCTTCCAATGGCACACCCTTAGCACGGGCCCCTTCAACACTGAAAATTTAATGAAAAAATTCCATATGGTCTAGGTTGTAGGTGAGGGCAAAAAATACCCAATGTTAAGTATAGGAAAAAGAAAATTTTTTTTTTTTTTTTTTTGGCACACCGTATCTCAAAAACCATACAAGATGCTGTCATGAAACTTTCCATGTCTTGAGACTCTGGCAGCCTGATCATGCGTGCCAAAGCTTGGGCTATTTCGTCAGTGAATGCAAACGTTATCAAGGTGCAAAAAAACCTCAGAGTTTAACATTAAATAGGCTGCTCAACCCTAATGATAGAGGTGCGACCACACCCCAATAATATAAACAAAATATATAGTAGTTTTCGCAAATTAAAACAAAAAGGATGTGGACATACCTGATGAGTAAGAGTAAGGATCATAGCACTGGTTTTCGGGGGCTGTATGATTTCAATTGGGCCAGCAGAGCACTGCATACTGTGGGCAATATTTGAATTTGGGGGCTTTAAAAATGACGTGGGGTGGGGGACCAATGGGAGGTCAGTGGAGTGGACCAATACAGTCACTGTACAAAATGTCCAATAGCAGAGCAGGAGTTGCTGCCCAATCCTGTTGCTGGGTACAGAGCCAATAGGCTCGAAGGGGAGGTGGAGTTACACTTGCTGCCTTAAAGGCAGTGCTGCCTTAAATGTCACAAATACAGAACAAAGGTTTCTCAAGCCCCCAACCCACCATAGGACACAACATGAACTCGTACTTGAATGACATCTGTTGAAATATTGCTGTTATTAATTCCAGTTATAGACTTCTTTGCAGCTTTTCATTCAGAATAAGATATGTTGGCACCATCGCATTAATTTTACATGTGAACTCTAAGTAACCTGGTTCTGCTGTGGCCTCATATGGATGGAGATTTACAAAAGGAGCATCTGGACTTTCCTAATGAGAGCTACGACCGGGACTCATAAATCAGCAGCAATAAATGTTAACATGTTATGATTCTATTAAGGTTTAACAGTTGTACTATTTTTCATCAAGTTTTGTTATTTTTCTCTAAGGGGGAACTCTGGGGGAAGGAGGGAGGGGGAGAGTAGAAGAAGCTTACAATTCTGTGTATCTAGTATGGCTAGACTTAAAAGATCTATCAGCTGTGCACAGTCTGCCTGTGAATCTTGGACTTACATCATGAGGCTAAGCAATCTTTTCCATTACTGGCACTAAGTGGCTTATCTGTTAAAGCAAATTGTTGGGCTATAATGTTTTTTATCCTCCCCTAATGTGAGATACCCAGGGAAATTACTGTACAGTACCCTAATGCAAGCTATGTCGTAACTTCAAATCTCTGTGTGGATTGCCAAGTGTTTATGTTTTTTTAAAGCTGGTCTTTAATAAACAGAAGTTACATAAAAACAAAGTTCTATGGTAAACAAAGAAAGACGCTCAGCACAGCGTGTCAGCTGGTACTGGATAGCAGTACCACACAGGAGACCCGGGATCAGGTCCTTATCTATACTCTCATGCTAGGCCTGTGGGATGCAAGGGCATGGCACACTGGCCACAGTGGGAGAAAGCTGGGCAGCTCATCCCAGCAGTACATCCTACAGTGGGTTTGACTGTGCCATTGATGTAGGTGATCTCACAACATTAACCACCCCAATGTACTGATCATAGAGCAACACCACGACCTCAAAAACCAGCACAGCAACAGATTTCACCTAAAATTGTTGAATCACTGTACTGGTCCCTGCAGACACCAGCGGTGCATCTCCCAGTGTTGCACCCCCACCCCAAGACAACTCTGACTCAGAGTTGTATATATATAGAGACCGGGGCTGTGGGGGGCACAGCTCCCCACATGGGGAGTTTGGAAAATACTGACATCCTTGACAGAACAATGTCAATACTTGGCATTGTGTCTGTAGCTGTGAGGGATGTTGGCATCTGCATTGTCACAGCGCTATAAGTAAACCGGCCACCCCCACCTACAAGATGGCCTTCTGCAAGGAATGGGTGCTGGGAAGGTAGCGTCCTTAATGAGATGTGAATTGCTGGTGTAAGTGCAGTGGCTTGCCACTGTGTTGTTAAACACTTTTCTGCCAATCTCCACATGTGAGCTGGTTTATGCTTTTGTTCTTGGTGGTGGGAGGGTCCATCAGTAATGTGAAAAGACCCAACCCTGCATCGCATAAAATGTGGCATCCCGCCACCCACCTCAAGGCCAATGAAATTTATGGGGTCCCTCCTTGCTGCTTCCTAAGCACTGGAAATATCCCTGCTTGGCCAGAATGGTGTGCATATGTGTCTGCTGGGGTGCTGCTGGGGGCGGCAAGTCACAGAAGCCATAGATAGTGGTGAGGATCTGGCCTTGTGACTTGGCAGAGATAAGTAACCAAAACCAGTGGAGCAAGCTCGGGATGGACCAGGTTCCAAAAGGATCCAAGAGATGTGGTTTCCAGAAGGAAAAAAGAGAATAACAAAAATGGAAAAAAAAGGTAATCTCCAGAACCTCTTATTGTTTATGTGTATGATCACAGGATGTACAGTAGTTACTGTTAAGTTCAGTGTACAGTACCAGTGAAGGTTGTTGTGTAAAGCAAAAATTGAAGTGAACAACTTACTTGTTTATCTGTGTGTGTAGAAAGTGGATGCACTGGAATGTTCCCTTCCTTCAGGCATCTGAAGTTTGTTTTTTTTTTAACTTTATTTTTTATTATTAAAAAAGGAAACAACAGATACAAGTTACAGGTGCAGCACATTAAGTAAATACATTTAGCATACCGTTGTCTGCCAAGTTGTGGTGAGCCATAAACACAGGGGACCAGATATTCAGACTGTGCCAAGAAAGGGCACAAGAGGTTGCTCCGCGCAACTGAGTTGCACTGGAGAGCAAATGTACTATATTCAAATGAGATGTGCTACCGTGCATCTCATCTGAATATGGTACAAAATGCCCACGGTGCAAATGGGGGCCGCCACCAATGCTCTGACGCATCCCCCTGCCCGGTCTGAATACCTGGGATTGGGATGCACGGCATATGTGTCCTTGGATGCATTGAACGCAAATTCCAACTATTCAGACTGAAACATGCAAATGGCCCTTTAGCCATGCAAGGTGCAAATGGAGCCATTTGCATGTCATTATGGCCCCATTTGCATGTCCGGGACAGGGATGTGCCTGTCAGGATGTGCCAGGCACCCTGCAGGTGGGACCCAATCATGAAAACATAGATGTAGTGATAGCTTCCATAGCAATCTACTGGCCCCCCTCCCTGCTCCCTACCCCGATCATGACGAAATGTCACCCTCGTAGTCCCTGGTAGTCTAGTGCCCCCCCCCCAGCTCTGAACCCCATCTGCATAAAGATTCCCCTTTTGCAATTTCCTGGTAGTCCAGTGGAACCCCCTCCCATCCGCAAACCCCATCTGAATGAAAATCCCCTGTCATAATGCCCTGGTAGTCCAGTGGCCCCCCTCCCATACCTGATCCTGATCATAGTGAAAATCCTGTACCAAAGCACTTCCTGGTAGCCCATTGGTACACCACTCCCATTCCTGAACACTGACTGCATTGAAAGACACAATCCCAAACCCATTCTGGTAATCTAACAGTACCCCCACCCACTACGGAACCCCCACCCCGCTGTCCCCTAGCATGGCCAAGTAGCCGGCAGGCTGCACAACCCAACCGCACACCACCACAGCTGCCCATCAACAGCTGTCATGGAATGACAGCTTACAGTAAGCACTACAGGACCATTGGTCAACACTGTTGACCGATGGGCTTGCAGTATGTACTGTAAACTTTCATTCACAAAGCCGTAAGCTGTCATTCCATGACAGCTCTGTCGGCTGGCAGCTGTGGTGGTGTGCAGGTGGGCTGTGCTGCCTGCTGGCTACTTGCCATTTTGGGGGCCGGGGTCTGACAGACTACTGTGGAAGGTTTGGGATTGTGTTTTTCAACATGGTTGGTGTTCAGGTATGGAAGGGGAGGTACTGATGGGCTACCAGGGAGCGCTTTGGTACAGGATTGCCACTACGATCAGGGTCGGGTACAGGAAGGGGGGGGCACTGGACTACCAGGGAGAGTTTATGAATGGGAATGTCACTACAATCAGGGTTGGGTATGGGAGGGAAGCCACTGAACTACCAGGGTTAAGGGTACACATCTCTTTTGTAATATGTTCATGGATTCGGAGGGCTAGCCACCCGGGGGCTGGTGGCTGCTGTGTTGCACTGTGCAATATGGCAGCCCACCTGTGGTGGCTATGACTTACGCCAAGTTTTCCAGGCATAACTTTGTGTGGCACAATTCTGAGATGTGCGGGCAACTGCGCCACACATCTCGGCTGAATATTGCAATGTGCCGCATATGCAAGGGAACGCCCCTCTGGATGCACTGCATACATTATCTTTGCACTGCGGTGCATCCAGAGTTGCGCAGTTCATATGATCATAGGATCATAGGTTGTTATGAGTTAGGGGGACCAGAGGTCCATAAGAAACTCACCACCTATTTATAGGTGGAATAAACACGCATTTATCTGATAAATGATGTCTTTTTTGGCCCATAAAACAGTCAAGCTCATTTTTTAAAATAACCATGCTTTCACTTTTGACAACATTGGAAGGTAATGTGTTCAGACCGTAATTATTCTCTGGCTATACCAGTTATTGCTCCTGTTTGTCCTATTAGCATTCCCTTTTAATTTTAAATTATGAGATCTTGTGGTAAAGGTACTAATATATCTAACCAGTCCAAGGGTTTCCATAAGGCAGTCATCTTTAATAGCTTTATTAGTAAAGCAAAGATCTCCCTTGGCTTGTCTGTACTATAAGAAATACAGTCCCAAGTGTTCAAGTCTTTGATCATAACTTAAGTTTTGAACAGTGTTAATGTGTTTTGTAATTCTTCTTAGTACCTCCGCCACTAGTTTTTTACATCTAACTGTTGTTGGTGCACATAATGGAGCACAATATTCAAGATGCGGACATTCTAGAGTTGAATAAAGAGGTATTATGACCTTAGCATCTCTGCTTTTAATATTTTTTAAGATGCAGTTGATAATTCCATGACATTTTTTAACAGCTGTTTTATTATGCATCTCAAAAGTTAGTTTATTGTTAATTATCACTCCAAGGTCAGTTTCATTATTAGTTTCTTGTAGTTGTATATTGTTTATCTTATAAATAGTTTTAGTGTTATTGTGCCCTAGATGCATGACTTTACATTTTTTAATATTAAAACTCATTTTGTTGTTATGTGCCCAAAGTACAAGATGATTTAGGTTATTTTGCAGTTCAACAGCAGACAGTATGTTGTTATTCACTATGCAGCCCAGTTTACAATCATCTGCATACTTGACTGACCAGGTATCACCAGTAGTTTGCATGGATAAAATCAGGATTTTAAATAGTGTAGGTCCCAGGACCGAGCCCTGGGGTACACTACTCGTGACAGGTCCCCATTCGGAGAGCTATCCTCTTAGAGCTACTTTCTGCCTCCGGTTCACAAGCCATGAGGCAATCCAATTCACCATATTATTTCGCAAATTAAATTTAAGAAGTTGCTCAATCAAAATCTTATGCGAAACCATGTCAAAGGCCTTAGAATAGTCAAGATATATGATATCCACTGGCAAACCTTCATCAAAAATTAATCAGATTGGTTAAACAGGATCTACCAGGTTGAAAACCATGCTGGTTAACATCTGTTAAGTTATTCTGGAGAATATGTGTTTCTACACATTTCTGAATAAGTCTTTCTAACATTTTGCAAATAACAGATGTTAGCCTTTTAGGCCTATAGTTGTTAACATCTTTTTTATTGCCAGCTTTGTAAATAGGCATTACTATGGCCTCATTCCAGACTGAAATAGTTTTCGCTTCTTTCAGAGAAGTGTTAAAGAGTACGGTTAAGGGACCCTTCAATTCTAGGCACAACTCCTTTATTAGTTTGGGGTGTACCCCATCTGGACCTGGTGAACCATTACTTTTTAGGTGATAAAATGCTTCCATTATCTCATTTTCTGTAAAGGAAAATCCATTCTAAACAGCTACAAGCTGGAAGAATAGGTAAGGATTCTTTAGAATTAAATATACTTATAAATTGTTTATTGAACTGAGTTGCCATTTCAGTTTCATCACTGATTATTTCTTCATCAACTACTAGTGGGCCAATATTAGTGATTATTTCTTCATCAACTACTAGTGGGCCAATATTAGCTTTATTGCCACGCAAAGAACCTACATAGTTAAAGAAACTTTTTTTTATTATCTTTAGACTTTGTAACCAACTGTAATTCTATATTTTGTTTAGATTTTCTTATAATATTTTTAACATAATTGGCACTCTTTTTATATAATTTCCAATTTATTTCAGTAGGTTGGCTTTTATATTTCCTGTAGTATTTCTTCTGTCTTTTAGTGGCTCTTTTCACTTTCCTATTCCACCAAACTGGTACCCTATGGATGTTTTTATATTTTATTTTAATGGGAACCTATTTATTTATGCAGAATTGCAATTGATCCCATATTAAGTTCCACACTGTGGTCAAGTTCTTATCACTCAGTTCTTTTTCCCAGTCGCAGCCAGCAAGATAATCCCTCATACATCTGTAATTAGCTTTACTAAAATCTTTCAATATGGTAGACCCTCTAATTTGTTATGTTGAAGTAATAATATTGAACTTGATCATATTATGGTCACCGGTACCTAAAGGTTCAAGGACACATGGAGTGGTAATATCCTCTTCACAGTTTGTTAGGACCAAATCTAATAAATTGTTTCCTCTGGTTTGAACGAGACCACCTGTTCCAAGTTCAAGTTCATTGCAAAATCAAGAAATGTATTCTCTAATGACCCAACAGCATTTAATGTGGACCAGTTAATGTTGGGGAAATTAGAATCACCCATCAACATATAATTTGATTCTACTTCCATATTCTCCAATTTAGACAAGAATTTTTCATTTTCATTATAATCTAGATTGGGAGCTCGATAGGCTAGACCAATTGTTAATTGCTCTCCAGGTAGGTTTATTTGGGCCCATAAAACTTCTGTTTTGGAGCAGGGGGCTTGGGTTGAATCCAACAAGTAGGATTTGTATTTTTCAGATACATATAAGGCTATCCCACCTCCATTTTGTTTAGTCTATTTTTAGAGTATCTACTATAGCCTGGGATATCCATGCCCCAGTCACAATCCTTGAACCATGTTTCTGTGATGTCACATATAGCTATGTCTTGATCTTTTAGGATGTATTTAAGCTCCTTGATTTTGTTTGCTAGACTTCTGGCATTAATCAATAATGTACTGATTTCTTGGTAATTTAAATCTGGTTCTGTTGTGTTTGACTGAATTTTTAGCGAACTGTTAAGAGATGCAGAGACAGGCTGCTTCTCCCCCAAAGTGTTCAGTTTAAAGTGTTATTTATAAACGAATTGAGTAGTTTCCCAAGAACAAGGTTGCCTCTTCTGCTTAAGTGTAGGCCATCACTACAATACAATTCTGGATGATCCATAAATTCCTCCCAACGTGTGATACATTTTATTCCTTGCTTACAACACCATATACATAACCACAAATTAATACTTTAAATTTTATTGTTGACAAATGTTGAGGCCTTGGATATAGGAAGACTCTCCGAGAGAGAGCAATTGGCTCATCCCTACCATTTCAATATGGCCCAGGGGTGCACTTTGGAGATGCACCAACACAACTCAGTTGTGCAGGGCAGATCTCCTTTGAATATATGACCCAGAATTACATCTACTTATAGTTTCTGTACTGGAATAATTATTATAACAGTGTACTGGTATGCATACGTTCTGGGACTTGGGACTTAGATAATGAAGCAGGTCTGTCCAGTTGTGGACTTACATTCCCCCGTGATACAATATTTTTGTTTGTTTCTATAAGGAGAATGATTGGCGCTGCAGACCTTTGAAGGATTCTAAAGCAGCTAGCATGATTGTGCAACATCATATTTCATGGAACAAAATATGCTCTTGAATCAACCATGTGCATTATCCATCCCTGCCATTTACTATATATTAATATGTTCCCTGGAGCCACTTACTGTGGGATAAGAGTGACTTCACATGTGTTCTACTCCAGTGAGAACAGTGAAGTGAAGCTAAGCTGTTCTGGTTGGAGCAGAATGCAAGTGAAACCACTCTTATCCCACAATGAGTGGCGACGGGGGACATATTAAAATATTATAGATTGAGGGAGCACCCCTTGTTATTTAAAAAAAATGTCCAGGAATGAGCATGTTTCCAGGGCATCTGTGAATGAGACACTCTTCACAGAATAAGAGTGTCTCACTCGCAAGGGAAGGGAGCTCTCCGATTGGTCGGGAGCGCTCCCTCAGTCTATAATGTTAAATGTATCTAATTGTTGTCTGATTCTGTGTGTCTATTTCTCCATTCCATAAATCTGCCACATTAGAGACCTCTACTGAGCAATTGTGGGACAGAGGGGTTGCACCCATTTTTTGGTAATGGCCTTTTTGTTTACTGTCAAGTAGGGTTGTCAGAACCCACTGAAGTTATTGGTTCTGATTTTGGTCTAGAACTTTGTAAATAGTTCTAGGCTTCTAATCTTCTTTAGATCTTGAACTTATTTTGTGTAAAGGACTGATGAGACAGAACAGATAAAAAGACTGAGGGGAGAAAAAAAAGACATGCCCTTTCAGCACAGCAAAAATATTGTTTCACTGCACATGCAGAAAAGGGAAACATATTGTGCTTTCCAAATGCAAATATCAAGTGTCACAATTCCATGCATTTGGTATATCTGCATATAAGCAGCACATTCTCAGATTGTCTCTGTCTAAAACATTTAAGGATGTAAATCCCAGTCATTAGTTTGTTTTCCAGATTGGCATCTCCAGTTTTTGAAATGTCTAGACAAAGAAAATAGAGGATAATGTGTGGTCCTCTATTGGTAACTGGTCTGTTAACCATCAAGAGGTTGCCAGGACAATCGTGTAAACCTCGAGAGCGAAGCTCAAAAGGTTTACGTCGCCATGGCAACCCCCAGACAGTTAACAGTAACCAGTTGCCGATAGAAGGACCATACATTGTTTTTTATAGCATATGGTCCCAAGAAAAAGGGAAAACGGCTTCTTACTTTTCAAAACGGAGTCACCGCTGCGGTCGTTCAGTCCTTCCCTTACCACTGCACATCCATCTGTTCCCAGTGTAAAAAACGGCGTGCCCCGTTGTTAACCTATCGATGTGACGTAGCATCGATAGGTTAACAACATTACCACGTCACATTGATGGTATAACAACCTTAGGAAATGATGATTTCCTAAGGTTAACAGCGTTCTACTATACATTATAATGATTTAGTATTTAGAACCCTTAATACTTAGAACCCATGGGTGTTCTGGTTCAATATTAGAACACAAACCCCCTGTGTTCTAAAAGGGTTCTAATCTTTTTAGAATGATGAGTTCTGACAACCCTACTGTCAAGGCTATACTCACAAAGTATTTCTGGTGCTCATTAGACCTCCCTGATGGGAAATGGAGAAATAAAGCTAGAACTACTGTAAGGTCAGACTTGGGAAATTGGGGCCAATTTGCTGCAGCTCTTGCTCTACTTCATTCCAGTAGTCGCTCAAGATGGGACAGAGTCAGAATGTATGCGAGTAGGCTGCTGTTGCTTCCCTCACATGCCCCCCAGCATGCTGCTGTGTGCCCACCTCCAAATGTCACTATAGTGATAGTAGTTCTAAAGTACTAAATCGTGGTTTTCCATGCAAATCTTTGCCACAGCAGTAACAAGGAGGTTTTGTGCTTTTGTAAATAGATACGCTTTCACTGCATGTGTATGATCTGTATATTTATAGCAGTAGTGCAATGGAATTGGGCAAAAGCTTTGACCCAATATTGCCCACTGTGATAGATTCAAGGCATTTTCCAGTTTTATTTGGTGGTACAATTTCGTAATTCCATTAAAGTCTGAGTATTTTATAGATGTTTCCATATAGTTATTTCTCAAGAAAAAAAGACAGCTGCCAAATTCTGCACAGAAATAGCATCGTGGACCTGGCAAGGGTTAGGAATGTCATGGTACACAGTACTGGAAGGTATTGCAACTACCTAGACAACTACATTTGGCTGGTATGTTAATATTATTACTAATTGTAGGTGAAACGTTTTTGGAAAAACATTTTTTGTTGCACTGCTGATTTAATTCAGTGGACCATTTCTGTTCCATAGTATAATAAGTAAGGGCTGATCTGAAAGAGAGGGCTTTATAACTCATACAAATAAAGTGCTGTGGGTATAGTCCCTAGTTTAGGCCTGTCAAGTCTTGCTTATCTAGAAAGAGTCGGGGTGACAAGATAATGAAGAGGCTAGGGAGACACATCCATTCCCAGAGACCCATGTTAAAGTACTGAGACAGGAACGACACAATGGCTGACAAGTAGAGTTAGAACGTGTACTCCACAGGATCAGTGCAACTGCATTCTGCAGTTTGGTAAGCAGAACAAAGAGAAGCTACGCGACGCTCACCCTCCAAGCAAGGTACGGGTTGGAACCCTGAATTTTGGCATCTACCCCTGGAGGAATCTCACTTGCTCGTTTGCCAGTGTTTCTCACATTTTGTGCAGCAATCCAGAAGTCTTCTAGGAACTGCTACCAAGAAATTAATGCTAGAACTGACCTCTGCTTGACATGTTCTTGATTTCTCACTTTAAGTAATGTTTAGTCTGATGTAGAGATTTCTTAAGAGTTGATTTATGTTTTGAGAGAGGTCTTAAAGTACTGTGATTTTGCTATGTGTCATGAGCGCTGTACGCCTTCTCTTAGAGCTGTAAGTCTGTGGGCTGCACCCTTGACCTCGGTGTCCCATTGAGGCTGCTGCAGTGCCCCACCCAAAAAAAAACTTCCATCAGAACCTACATGCCTGTTCTTTTTTTTTCCCCCCATTAGCAGATTATATTCTTTAGCCACTAGAGGGACCAGTTATAAGCACAATTACCCAATCCAACTGTCTGGTTCCTGTCTCATTTCACTTTTTATTTTGCTTTTGTTGACCGGTAAGTGCACTAGACAAATCCTGCCTATTTTCAGGCACGACCGGGGGATACAGATGAATGCCAACTGACCTTGAACCAGATTCAGCTGTTGGTGGTATTTTTAGTGAATGAGGGAAATTTGGCCAGGACACCGGGGAAATTCCCCTACTCTTTTCGATAAGTGCCATGGGATCTTTAACATCCACCTGAGCTACCACCAATCCAGGCAGATGGGACCTCGGTTTAACATCTCATCCGAAGACGGCACCTCAGAAGTGCAGCACCCCTCTCATGCTGCACTACAGTGTCAGTACTGGGATATTAACCCAAGTGCCAGATGTGGGAACTGAACCCACAGCTCTCTGATCTCCCGGCCTCAGAGGCGAGTGTGCTACCTACTGAGCCACTGACACTTACAACTATTGTGTGGTCAGTCTATCACTATTCATCTGTCTTTGCTCCTCCCTTCCTCCCTCTTCTACTGATTGATACTGATTTTTCCCATTTGCAGCTTATAGTCTTTTCGCCCACTAGAGGGTTGTTTCCCCAAATATTCCAAAGCTGCTCTACATCTCCTTACTCTCTACTACCACGAACATATGAAATTTGCCAGCAGATAAAGACCTAGACGTCTATCAAGTCTGCTAGAATGTGCAGCTAGCACCCCTTATTCTGCAGTTGCCCCTTCCTTCCTCTCTTCCCCTTCATTAACCCTCCCCACTGTCCTGTCCCATCCCCTTTTGAGGCAGTCCACTGTTCTACTGGATACCACTTCTGCAGGTAACGCATTCCACCCTGCCACCACCCGCTCTGTAAAAAAGTGTCTCCTCATCTCCCTCCTGAACCTTCCTCCCTCCAGTCTCATATTATGGCCCCTGGTGTCCCTCCCGTCTCTTACTTTGAACAGCCCCTCTGTACCTGTCTTGTTTATTCCTTTCATGTACTTAAAGGTTTCAATCATGTCACCCCCGTCCCTCCTCTCCTCCAGTGAGTACATGTTCAACTCCCTCAGCCTCATCTCGTATGATAAGTCCCCCAGGCCCTTGATCATCTTTGTCACCCTGCGCTGCAACCCCTCCAGTAACTTAATGTCCCTCTTCAGATATGGGCGCCAGTACTGCACGCTGTACTCCAGGTGCGGTCTAACTAATGACCTATACAGTGGCAGAATCACCTCCTCCCTCCTCGAGGGATATACCCCTTGCAATACAACCCAGCATTTTGTTGGTCTTTGCAGCTGCCTTCCTACATTGTGCCAAGTTGTTCATTGACCCTGTAATGAGCACACCCAGATCCTTCTCCTCCTCTGTCTGGGCTAGCTGCACTCCCCCAGCTGGTAACTCCTCCTTGGGTTCTTCATCCCAAAATGCAGCATCTTGCACTTTTTGTCATTAAACCCCAATTGCCAGGTGTCTGACCAGGTTTCAAGCTTTGCCAGATCATCCTGAAACCCCTGCCATCCCCCCTAGGTCATCCACCACCATTCCTTCCTTAATATCATCAACAAACAGACTGATCTTGCTCTTGATGTCCCATGATATGTCTGCAATGAATATCCCAAACAACATTGGTCTCAACACTGAGCCCTGTGGAACACCGCTCGTCACTACCCTTGGGTATGAGAGCTCCCCACCCACCACCACCCTCTGTTGCCTTCCCTGAAGCCAGTTTCCTACCCATCTCACCAGCTTTGCACCCGCCCCTGTGCCTACTAACTTACTTCCCAGCTTTTCATGCGGTACCAAGTCGAATGCCTTACTGAAGTTCAGATACAGGACATCCACTGCATGGCCCCTGTCCAGTTGCCTAGTTACCCAGTCATAGAAGAACTCCACCAGGTTGGTTTGGCAGGATCTGCCCCATATGAAGCCATGCTGTCTGTTGTCCTGTAGTCCTTTGGCCTCTAGGAGGGCCATCAACCTCTCCTTCAGGATAATCTCCATTAGCTTACCCATGATGGATGTGAGGCTCACTGGTCTGTAGTTTCCTGGTTCATCCTTGGGGCCACTCTTGTGGAGGGGAACCACATGAGCCATCCTCCAGTCCAGAAGTACATACCCCAAATGTAGTGAGGCATTAAATAGGTCTGCAAAAGGTTCTGCAAGGACCTCGCGCCAGCTCTTTCAGTACCCTGGTGTGGATGCCAACTGGGCCTGGCGCCTTGTCCACCCTTAATGCCTTCAAACCCTCCCAAACTCTGCCCTCCATGATTTCCCCATCTGTCACCCCTTCCCCCCCTTTTTCTGACATTTCTCACCCCTTGGGTGTCACCCTCCTCTTCTCTTTAGTAAATACTGAGCAGAAGTACTCATTTAGTGCTTCTGCCTTATTGCAACCTGCTTCTACCCAACCTCCCTCCTTCCTAATCCTTACTATGTGGTCCTTACAGCTCCTTTTCTCCCTGATGTACCTAAAAAGTCCTTCTCCCCTTCTTAATGCCTTATGCCAGCCTGAGTTCCGTAGATGCTTTGGTTCCCCTTACTGCCTTTGTCACCTCCTTCAATTCTGTCAAGTACTCCTCCCTGTCCTCCCCTTCCCTGTTTTCTTGTACTTCCTAAAGGCAGCTCTTTTCCTCCTTACCTTTTCCATGACCACGTTGCTCAAACCGCTTGGTTTCTTAGCCCTAGCCTTCTTGCTCTGGGCCTTGCAGCAGGTTTTGGTTGCCTCCACTATCCCCAGCTTTATGAGCTCCCACCTCTGGTTAGTGTCCATACTAAATAGAATTCTGGCCAGGTAGCCTTTTACCACTTCCCCCATCCTCCCAAAGTCGGCCATCCTGAAGTCCAGCACTCTTGTGCCAGATTCCATTCCTTCCTTGCCCAATATCCAATGTGAGCCATACTGAATGGTGGTCACTCCCTGACAGCGGTTCCTCCACTATAAGTTCTCTCACAAAGTCCCCATTTGCCAGCACAATGTCAAGGGTATTCCCTAACCTGTTGGTTCACTGACCATTTGCAGTAGGACGCTGTCCTGGAAGGCATCCAGCAGTACCTGCCCTTTTCTGTTCCTGGTTGTTGGGGTACTCCAGTCCACTCCTAGCATGTTGAAGTCCCCCACAATCACCACACTGCTTTTCTCGGAGGTCCTCCTGATCTGTTCCGCTAATTCCCTGTCTAACTCCTCCTTCTGAGATGGTGGCCTGTACACCACTCTCATTCTAAGAATCCTATTCTTGGAATCCTGGATTCGCATCCAAAGTGACTCCGTATTACCCTCCTCCCCTTCCTCCCTTACACACTTCAGTCCTTTCTTCACATATAGTGCCACACCCCCTCCTTTCCCAATCACCCTGTCCCTACGAAATAACCTGTACCATGGCACAGACAGGTCCCAGTCATTGTATTGTGTGGCCCATATTTCTGTGATGGCTGCAATGTCCACCTCTCCCTCTGCCATGAGCACCTGTAACTCTGCAGTTTTCCTCCCAAGGCTCCTAGCATTAAGGGTAACCACCTTCCACCCTCCCCTCCATCCTTCCCTCCTTTACTAGCATCACCAATAATACTTGCCATTTGTCCTTTGTCATTGTTATGGGGGGTAAGCTCATATGATTTCCCAACCTGTGGTCTCTGCATATCTCTTGGCCAGTTGCCACCCCCCACTCCTAGATTAAATTCCAACTTCCTCTATGTACTCTCCATCCTCTGTTTCAGCACTTTCTTTCCTCCTCCTCCAAGTATAGTCTGTCCTTGGCATAGAGACTTCTGTCCTCCCAGATCCTCCCCACCCCCCAACAGCCCATACCCTTTAGCACAACACCAGGTTCTTAGCCCTCCATTAAATTCCTCTATTCTCAGCTTTCTTGTTGTGCTTGCCTTGTGCACTGGAAGTATCTCTGAAAAAGTTACTGATCTTCCTTCCCCCTCACATAATTGTGCTAGTTCCTCAAACCTCCTCTGGACTATATCTACTGTCTTATCAGCCAGGTCATTCATCCCAAGATATATAATTAAATGAGGCTTGTCCCTACCCCTTCTAGCATATTTCAGAACTGATTGTCCCACCCTTTCTACTGTCATTCCCGGCATGGCCTCCACCCAAATGCGACTATGTCTCTCCCCCTTGCTACCCCACCTGACTCCTCTTAGTATTGAGTCCCCCAGCACTAAGATTCCACCACTCTTACTCCCTGCTTGCTTCCATTCACCTCCCACTCTCATTTCCAGCTCCTCTTCTTCCTCCTGCACATTATTTCTTCCTTTTGCCCCTGTTGCAATTCTCCCAGCAGAACTTCCCCCTGCTCTGGTTTGATCCAGGCATTTATCAATTACTCCTCTAATTTCATAATTTCCCTCCTCCACCTTCTTCCTCTCTAGCAGTGCAAAACTATTTTCTGAAGACCCTTCACAAATGCCCGCTCCCTCTCTCTTCATAGTAACCTGTTCTCTCCTTTCCACTCCATGACTTTTGCCACTTCTTCACCTCCCCTTGCAAGTCCCTATCTCCTCCTTCCAATTGTCTTTTGTCTCCTGACCTGGTTTCTCCAGCAATTGTTATTCCTGGCCTGTGCCCCTTTATCTCTGCTTCCCTTCTTCTGACCCTCTCCTCACCACTGTTGGCTTAAATCGCCCTCCCTCATCTCCCCTTCTTCCTCCCTCAAGTATTGGACTAAACCCACCCCCAATCTGCCTTTACTGTCTTAGTTCCTCCTGCAGACCCTCAATCTCCTTTCTAAGTTTCTCTATGTGGTTGCACCTCAAGATCCTCCCACACTCAGGCAATTTTAGAAGATTGGTGCACCACAGTTGTTGCAGCCTACAACCTACCCCTTGCTGTCATTGCCCCAGCGACCCCCACCCTTCCAGATGCAGGATACCAAACACTCCCCCAAGTCTCCCCTCTCCCTCCTCTATCAGTGCAAAACATTATTTTCTTAATTTCCTTTACCCCCTTTGTTGCACATGTTTAGACAGATTGAGCAACTGCTTTTCCTATCCACACTCAAAAAGAGACTTTAAGTAGCTACTGCACAACCTTCTTCAAACTCCTACTCCTCCTTTCCCCAATGCAAAAGCAATGCAAAGAAGTAACAATGAAAGCTCATAGATTTGCAGTTACCTCCCTTCCACTGAGATAGCAGTCACCTCTTCACTTGCTGCTGTTCCTTTCCTAGATGTCTGCTTCTGCTATGACAGGTTCACATCCTTTGCCCGTCTGAGGAAGTGATGTCAGAACCCCTGGCACAAAGGAAACAATGGACCAGGGCGGATGGGGTGAGGGGTTGGAGGGGGTGGGACCAGCTCAAGTCTTCCAGAAACAATCAGGTAACTGAGGCCCCTGGTCAGACCATTAGCACCCTTCCCCCACTCTGCACTAAACTTTACAGCTAGTAAAGCCAGCAAAAATGAATCACAATTCTACTCAAAGCCCCCAAAACAGGTTTGCTACCAAAAGAAACAGGACTCCAATTCAAACAGCTTCACCAACAACACATCAAAATAGGCTTGCAATTAGGAGATATAGGTCTCGAATTCAAAGAAACAGCCCCAGTTAAATCACACCAAATAGGTTTTAAATCAGAAGAAATAGGCCTCTACAAATGCAGCCTGCTACACAGTGAAACATCAAACAAATGAGCCCACTTATAGCTACCAAAACAGGTTTCACAATTCCAACAGCCCCAAGCAATACCCTGCTAGCCCCTTAGAAGTAGTAAGAAAGAAAAGAAATAACCTTTTACCAAGTAGAATCCACAAGAAACAATGTAAAAACAACAAGAAGAAGCTACTGTACTGTAACAGATCTGATCCTGTCCCCTTCTAGTTCCTTCTGAGAAGCCAAAGCAACTCCTGGCACTCTTCCTTTACTGCTCAGCTGCCATGGGTACCTATACTCCATTACTAAGTCTGCTCTCCTTCACCCTCTTGGTACAGACCTCACACCAACTGGAGCACCTTTCCTCCACACTAGGCACCTCATCCCCAGACTACCCCACAGTGACTCAGCCCATCCCCACCCTTGACACACCCCGTGACCCCCAACACCCCCACCCTGCCAACACCCCCACTCCCTCTGCCCTCCAAGGCCTGACCTGGACCCAGCTCTCCCCTGCCATTCCCACCCTTTGCACTTTATCTATCCCATGCACAATGATTGTAAAGTCCTCAGCTGAGTGTCGACCCTAGGGTCTCCATCACCACTGGCCACTAACCAGAATAATTACACTGTTATTATTATTATCCGGTAATGCACACCCAAACCCAGGACCTATTGCTCCCAGACCTTCTAAACCCTGTACTGCAACTGGCCTCCACTTTGCATCCTTAAACATTTGCAGTCACCTAAAAAAAAATCTGCTGCCCTCCTGTGCTGGGTCATTCAACATCAACCTGACATAATTGCACTGGTAGAGACTTGGCTCTCCAAATCCACCCCTGACTCTGCTATCACTCTCCCTGGATATACCATCTACAGAGACGACCGAGTAGGCAAACGTGGTGGTGGTTGCGCACTACTCATGCGGGACTCCCTTATAGGTCAGGCACTCCCAGCTCCTAAACTTGATTATGGAGCCCAAGCCCTCACCTTAAAAATCACACCTGACCCTGCCCGAGGCCCTCTCTTCCTCACGGTGTCCTACGTACCCCCGAGGAATCAAAACCAAGTGGTCCAGTCCCTCATTGACTATCTCACATCTCTCCCTCACAAAGTGGAGCAAGTCATCCTAGGTGATCTCAATGTTAACTGGCTTGCCTCCACTGCCTCCCATATAAGGGACTCCTTTGCTGCCCTGGATATGTCCCAGTTAGTCACCCAGCCCACCAGATTCAACCACTCTACTGGCACCAGCACTCTCCTAGATGTTGTTATATCTAACCACCCCCACAAAATCCGGGATGTCACTGTCCTCCCCAACTCTTCTAGTGATCACTTCCCAGTCCTCTGTCCCTGGTCATCCTCCACTCAGAAGCCAGTGTCCCAGTCCAATCTGTGCCGCCATTTATGCCCTGGCAGCCTCAGAAAATTAAAACAATACCTAGCCCAGCTAGACTAGTCACCTATCCAGCACGCCCCTGACATTGACTCAGCTATTGACCACTTCGCAAATGCCTTCTGTAAGGCATGTGACCTTTTTGCCCCCCTCATCAGAATCAGCTCCAAAAAATGCAATGCCACATGGATCACCCCACCCCTCCTCCAGAGACTCAAAAACAGAGATAATCTCTGGCACACTGCTGTAGAATCTGGAAAGGCATCTGACAAACAGGCCTACAATACAGAATGCAATAAGTGCATTTGGGCCATTAGGCGAGCCAAGGCAGAGCACTACCAGACCACCCTCTCTTCCACTTGAGGTTCAGTCCAGACCTTCTGGGATAATATGAAACAGCTAAATAGGAAGTCCTGCTCTCCCCCACCATCCCAGCTCTCCATCAATGGCACCCCCACCACAGATCCACTCCTCATAGCCAATTACTTTAACACTGCCTTCCCTGACCTAAGCTCGGTCCTCCCCAGCAGCTTCTTTGACCCAATTCCCACCTCTCTCCCTCCAGTCCTGCATCACTCACCATTCTATCTGTGCACCCTAGCCCCCCAAGAAGCCAGGCCATACCTGCTAAAAGTCTTAGGCAGCAATAACCCCAGCAGTGACCCCCTCGACTCCAGGATCCTCCGTATGGTCTTGGATGAAGTCCTAGTCCCTCTGACTGACCTTCTAAACCGGTCTATATGCCTAGGTCAGTTCCCAAGTGCTTGGAAAACTGCTGAAATCACACCCATACATAAGAGTGGGGACCAAGCCACCCCCAACAATTACCGGCCCATCTCCATCCTCCTCTCCCACTCTCTAAAGCCCTTGAAAACGTGGTGTTAATCCAACCCTCTGAATACTGAAGCACAGTTTCCACCCAGGGCACAGTACAACCATGGCTGTCCCGGAATTCTCCCAACACCTGCATGCTGCTCTCGACTCTGGCAGCCTTGCAGGAGCAGTGTTCATTGACCTCTCCAAGGCCTTTGACACTGTCTGTCATCATCTTCTATTCGACTATCTCCATCAACTTGGCATCTCTGGTGGTCCCATTTCCTGGTTCTCTAGCCACCTCTCTGCTAGATCCCAGTGTGTCAAGATCAGTGGCTCCCTCTTCAGCACTCTTCCCGTTCACTCCGGGGTCCCTCAGGGCTCCATCCTGGGTCCAATACTTTTTAGTCTCTACCTCAACACTCTCCCAAGCTCATGTACCAGTAAAATGCTCCTCTACGCTGATGATGCAGTCCTCATTGCCTCACATCCCAATCCCGCCTTCCTCCAATTATTCCTCCAGCAAGCTTACAAACAAGCCGAAAGGTGATTCAGTGACTGCAAATTGGTCACTAACCTAAAGAAAACCAAATCAATGCTCTTCTCCCACCACTAAAATAAAGCTAAAAATACCCCCTCTTGATTATCCCCAGCACTCTGCACCCGCTAGAACAAGTGACCACATACAAGTACCTAGGCATCATGTTCGATACTGCCCTCTCCTTCCACACCCACATTAATGCCCTGTCAGCCACCATTAACTCTCGGATTGGCCTGCTATACCGGCACAGGAATTGCCTGCCTCAGGTTGCCCTCAGGCTGGCCATCACCTCCTCTGTCTTGTCCCTCGTGGACTATGGCTTGTCCATCTATGCTGCAGCTGACAACATTGCCCTCTCCAAAATCCAACTCTCCATCAATAAGGCCTGTAGGCTCCTGACCGGTGCCCCCAGCTGAACTCACACCTGCCTTCTCTATACTACCACCAATCTTCTCAACTTTGAGGAGCGGCTGCTCTACCAGACCTGCCTTCTTGCTAAGAAATCACTGCTAGAACTCTCCCCTGGGAGTCTCCACCTCCCTACAGTAGCCATCTTCATCTGTCACCACCCATAGCTCTGTTAAGGCCACTTTCAAGGTGCACAGAACCAAGACATCTCTTGCCCCAAGATCCTTCTTCTACAGAGCCCCTAACTGGTTCAGCTCCCTCCCTAGCTGCATCTCCAACTTGACAAAAATTGGATCCTTCAAAACAGACCTCCAGAACCATATCTTTAATACCCACTGTTGTAGGTGCAACTAACCCCTTGTTGTAAACTGTGGTTCCCGCCCGCCTTGCCCCCTGGTTCAACAACGTCCACTGCACAGCCTCTCCCTCCCCCAGTCCTACCCCTTCCTTACTAGGTCCAAACAGGGATGTAACCCGCTGTCTTCTCTTAGGACCTACTATATCCATGACTGCAACTCACAATTTTGTAACATTATGTAACCTAAG
This sequence comes from Neoceratodus forsteri, assembly GCA_016271365.2. Classification (NCBI taxonomy): domain Eukaryota; kingdom Metazoa; phylum Chordata; order Ceratodontiformes; family Ceratodontidae; genus Neoceratodus; species Neoceratodus forsteri. The sequence continues at coordinate 955,700,571 of CM028130.1, read as the reverse complement.
TAACATACAAACTACTACATTATGTAACCTAAGTGTACCTATGTTAAATGTTCCTTCTACTGCACCTATAATGTTACCCTCTGTTTTAATCTGCACTGCAAAAACTGTCTTGATGTCTGCCCCCCCCCCGACGAGGTGCCTTTGTAAATGAGTTTCTGACTCAAAGGTTGTAAACCTGATTTGTAATGAATAAATGAATAAACTGTAACAAGCCTTTCCTGCCAGGAGGGGGAAGGATTTAGTTACAGAATGCCAGATTACAGAGTTTACTGACTGGTAGGGCCTCTCACGGCCAGTAGATGGAGCTTAGAGAACCAACCACATTGTTGAGAGTTGTATTTAAATAGCTTAGTGCTAGGAGGGAACAGGTGTGCCTCTAGGATACCCTCGCCTCAAGTGCTTTACGCAGACAAAGCTATTATCTCCGTACCAGGAACACACCTCCGCAAAATAACAGCTACCCTTCAAAGTAGCTTTACCAAACTGGAGTCGTGGTTTGCTCACAACAAACTCATCTTGAACTACAGAAAAACAAAAGCAATGCACTTTATCCTACGAAGCTCAAAAAAGCAGGGTGGCCCACTTACCATACTAAGTAACAAAAGTGACGTAATCTAACAGGTTATGACCTTTAAATACCTGGGATTATTCCTAGACAAGACCCTTTCTTTCAACACCCATACTGGCCATGTCATGAAAACAGCCAACATCAGACTCGGACTCCTTTACCAACACAGAAATGCTATGACCACTGAGGCCCTCAGCTTTGTCACCAAAGGCTCAGTACTGTCCATTGTTGACTATGGACTGACTATCTATAGTGCGGCCATTGAAACTGCTCTCAAAAGGTTAAACTCCTGCTCAACAAAGCCTGCCAACTTGTTCTAGGAGCTAATCATATTCCCACTCTTGCAGTCTCTACTCCGCAACTGGCTGGCTCTCATTACCTCTAAGGTTCCAGTACCAGGCTTGTATTATACAAAAAAAGCCCTCCTAGGACTGGTCCCAGAATCAACTTAAAGCTTTTCCAGCGTAACCCCAACACCCCTCCCTTTTTCACCTTAAAAAACTCGGCCAATTCAAAAAAGAACTCCATCGCTTCCTGGTAGAATCCCAAGAGTGCAATTGCTGTGCATAATGATAGAAGTTCCATCCCCTGCCCTAGACTTCTAATCCTTACCTTCTTACCCCACTTGCCCCACGAGTCCTCACCCCCTTCCCTCCACTTGATTTACACTTCCCATAGGCTACCCCATGCATGTAGCACTTATCAGCTTGTACTCCCTCATCACCATACCCCCTTCTCCTATCCCCTAATAACATTATACAATATGCCTCCTCTGTATCCATGCCAATACTCTCCATACCTCCTCCCTCCTTCCGTTTTCTTTGACAAAGCCAGTTTTGGCTGCCAACTACAAGCAACCTGCACTTAGTAACTAGACCTATAGACTAGAGATATTTCTGCAATAAAAGTATTTGTATTTGAGGTTATACTCCACATTTATCTTGCTTGTAAAATAGTCTTGTCACTTGGCTATTGTATGTTCTTGTCAGGTGGCATAAATTGTATTGTTTTGTCTGTTCTTCTACTGACTTGGAGCCTTTGAAAAAGAGTCAGTTTGGCTCAAAGGTTGTAATTCCAAAACTGAAATAAATAAAAATAAATAAAGTGGCTTAGCAGGTCACCTGAGGCAGCAAGAGCCCCTCACAGCAGCAGCTGTCTATGGATCCAGTGTATGAGAACAACAGAGCTCATTGTACAACCATCTGGTAGATCCCAAGGATAGGCACTATGGCAGCCTTGGTAACTCCAGGGGGTTTGAAGTCTGGAAGCATTTAGGAAATTATAGATTGAGGGAGTGCTCCTGACTAATCGCGGCGCTCCTTTCCCCTGCACATAAGACACACTTATTCTATGAAGAGCAGCTCGCGCACAGATGCCCTGGAAATGGGCACATTCTGGGACAGTTTTTTTAAAACAAGATAACATTGAGTGCCGCCCCCCTCACAAGTTATTTATAACGGGGTGTTCACCGTCGTTGTTCAGCGCTGTGTTGCAATGTACCATTATAGTTCTCACTGTTTTGGAGTTGCTGATATTACCCTGCGTGGTTTTGTAGCTGTAGTTTTGACATGGAACCTATTAATATGCAATTATTTATTACTTTGTTAACCGGGTAAACATGCAGAACCGAAGCCCATTTGCAGGAATGAACCAGAACCTGCAGTAGGCTAAGATATTACAGCATAAATAATATAAACACAATACAATACATATAGAATAAAGCATGGGGTGGTGTGTGTAATGAGAAGGTTACATACACCCGAGGGATTAGATGCTCAATGGGCAGACTAGGTGGGCCAAGCGGTCCTTATCTGTCGTCAAAGTCTATGTTTCTATGTTAGCATCTAACCCTGAGGGTGCATGTAAACTCTGAGTTTAAACATACTACCCCACATTTTATTTTATATAATTGCTGGGTTTCCCTTTTTTGCCTCAACAATTATATGAAATAAAGATGTTCCACTGTGGCTGCGGTTCAGCTTAGTTTTAGTCCGGTGCCGAAATTCAATCTGCTACATTTTTAAAATTTTTTTTAATTTTTTTGTTAAGTTTCTGAAGTGTGTAGTGTTGAAGGAACTTCAAAAAAATAACTTACCACCGAACTATTCTGGTGGTGCTGTTTTGTGCAAATAGAAGCGGTGAGCAGTCAGGAGTAGTGGAGTTGCAGTGTGCACATGCGCATGCGCAGAGCAAGGGAAACAATGCGCGTGTTTGCCATTATAAACACTCCTTTATAACAGCAAATTATGCCACAGTTTCCCTATGGGGCAAAGGGGAAACCAGTTATTATAGTACAAATAATCAATGCAAATAACATCACATTTAAAAACAATTGTACCCATCACCATTCATTGTGAGTTTGCATTCTGCTCAAACCAGAACAGCTCAGCTTCACTTCACTGTTCTCTCTTGAGCAGAACATGAGTGAAACCACTCTTATCCTGCAACAAGTGGCTTTGGGGGACATATTACTATATAGATTACTGTTCATTCTGGGGAAAATGTAAGGAAGACACCAGAAGGGTGTGGGTACCCTAAGGGGCTGCCCCTCAAGGAACATTCCTGGTGGCCTTCAGAGCACGGAGATGTAACTGGCCTCTCACTTCACTCACTCAAGGCAGATTACTCCTAGAGGGCTCTCGAAGGGTTAAACCTGACCCTGACAGTTGTTATCTAGTGGGATTCTGCATGGAGACATGATATCTTGGTGTTTGTTTTGTGAGTGGCCTGACTCAGCTAGAAGTGGGAAAGTCCAGTATGAATATTCTTTATTCATGGTCCTGTCCTACACCCAAAAGATTATAAGAAGGGAAGGCAAGCAGTGGGGAGGTAGGCAGGAGGATCGGAGGGTCCAGGAGAGATCAGAGACCCAAGGAAAAGAACCAGCAGCAGAGTCCAGCCCTGTTTGTGAAAGAGCTCAGGGAGCCAGCGGGCCAAGGGCTGGTGGCAGGATCCCTTGGTCTAGCTGGCACAGGTCCCCTCAGACAAGGTTTCAATAGCCCAAAACTAAACTGGGGTTCTGGAGGAAAGGACACCCCAAGTCTCCATCTGGGAGAAGACAGGTAACAGTAGCCTTACCTCGAGAACCCAGGAGATCGTGACCATCATTGCACCCAAGAGAGTTGTGGAGGGTCACCCTTCAAAGGAGGTCACCAAGGTCTGTGATGATTTGCTCCTACCAGTAGAACAGCTTGCAAGAACAGCCCACTCATTTGAGAGAGAGAGAGAGAGAGAGAGAGAGAACACAGTTGTAAGTAGGCCTTGGATGCTCTCTAGTAAAGAAAAACTTAAGTAAACTGTATCACCCCCTGGCAGGTAGCCAAATGAAGGTTGTCAGGAGGAGAGGGCCTGGCAAGGGTTGGGGCTGGTAAGACCCCATGCGAGGGACCAGGAAAGGAAGCCTGTGTTCATTGGGTGACTAGGGCTATCAGGGCAGTAGCTGGAAGGAGGCACACATGGCCAGATCTACTAGTTAAAGATAATGTGTGGATCATAGTCTGATTTGCTGTCCAAAGTAAAGACATTGTCTGGCATAGTACCATGTACTAGCATAGTTCCCCTACGGTAGTGCTGGCCCTGCCTGGGAGATATCTGTATGCACCTTTGGGAGCACCATGGCTCCAGCTGTCCAAAATGTAGGTGAAAGTCACCATAGTAGCAGAAAGACGCTATAGCAGAGGGATGTGATGAGCTGCATAAAGGTACAACGCCCAAGTACTTATGGAAAGCAACTGATTAGCAAGAGAACTGCCCTGTGTTTGCTGTGTAACATCCAGAAGCAGCGATAATAAAATGCACCCAACTTGATCCCAGCTCCAGTTTGGCACTCCAGTCTGTGTGTAGTTCCAGGTAATGGTGCCCCAGTATATGTTTAAAAGTGCCCCCAGCCCCATCGCCACAGACCTGTGGTGGCAAGGTAAATGGTAGAGGTATAGGTTCTATGGTGTAAAGTGAGTGCTCCTCTGGACAAGAGATGCCTCCTAATACCCCTAGATGAAGGGGGGTGCTGGCCCTTACACAAGGAGGCTCATCTGGATTTGGGGGATGGTAGACTCAGGCTGCACCTCGCATTGGGTACCACAGACCTCTTGCAGTGTATTAAAAGTTATTTGATGCAAAGTAGTGCAGGGTTCCCTGAAATATGAGCCCCTGATGTTTTGCTCCTTTAAGAGAAAAAAGTGACACATTTTGCAATTTATTTGAACAGCTGATCAGAACCACACATGGATCATCTGAGAGAGGAGCAGCTGGCTCATGCAACAAAGTACTCACATGGCATCATATGATTGGCACTCCGGTCCAGGCAGCCTGCCCTTCTATGCAAATAAGCAAGGCTTGAAGAGTGCCAGCACACTGGTCGTGTGTGTGAGAAGCAGCTCACATGGCGGAGAAGCAGCGCAACAATTCGGGGAGAGACACAGAGATCGAAGAATATGGCCCCAGCAGAATCAAAGTAGAGACTGGACTCAGCAGAAAGACCACAGAAGAGCAACTGCCTGCTCGTGACCCTGGAAAATCAACAACTGCTGCCACTTCTGCAGCACCAGATCTTCAGAAGTCAGCTACTGCCCAGGTAGATCCATACCTCCTTTACTTGCCCGCACCATGGAAGTGCACACATTCACAGTAAGGCCTCAGGTAAAGACTCTGCTCATGAATCCACCCTCAGGGAATTTGTTCAAGGTCAGACAAAGCAAAAGGGAGCCAGAACAGGATACCGACCATTGAACTCAAGTAAATGTAATTTACAAAGTAATTGCATTGAGCCTCAGCTGTGCCCATGGTAAAGACTGCTAATATACTGAACTTTGCTGAACTTCGAAAGAAAAAGGGAAAGTCCGGAAATGTCAGGGAGCAGGGACCACCACAAAATAATGCAGTCTGAATTTGGTCTGTGACGCTAGAATGGTTGCATCATCAGCAGATGAAGTCTCTAAGACTCCAGAAAGAGAGCCAAGAACTGGAAAGTTGCTTGGATGCCCGTGTTCAGACCAAGGGGGGTGGTCGTTGCCAACTGTGTCGCCCTTGGGGTACTGCTACCACTGTTTTAATAACACCAATAAAGTGTAGACAGTGGGTCCTGGGATCACAAGCATCCCAGGACCCTATAGTCATTCCCCTGGCTGTGGCCCTCAGAAGGGGAGAGAATGTAAGCCACTGTGTCTGCCCCTACCATAACTACAATTAACCTAACTCAGATGGAGCACAGGCCCTAGCTGAGGGCTCACGAGAAGCAGAGGAGGCCATAGCCAAAGGCCTGCACCATGGAAGAGGTGCCCACCTGCTGGAGTTGCTTGAGACCCCGGAGACGACTGCTGGGATGCAGGAGGTGAAGCTCAACCAGGGAGCCAGAGCTCTGTAGAGGCCCTGGATGAGGTTGTGTGCCTCCACCCTGGCTGATTCTGTGACGAGTAGGGAATCTATTGTGCTTGCTAGTGATAGTGGGTCATGGTCAGAGGTGAGTCTGACTGGCAGTCCAAAGTGGCCTAGTCACTTTCTGGGTCATATAATGCCTGCTGGTCATCTGTCTGTGCCTTTTAGTGTGACCCATGACCCTGTGACCTGCCCAGAAGTTGATCCCCATTCAGCCCTGGCTGCAGCAACAACAGGAGAAGAAGGACAGTAGCCAGACTGTCATGCTAGGAGAACAATCAGAGTAGCAGATGTTCGAGGATGTGGTGGTGGAGGAGGTCATGGACGAAGATGACACCAGATTTACAGCCAAAGAACCCAGTACAATATTTCTAAGTCTCTTCCCATAACTAGTACCCCTGAACCAGAGGCAACAGCAGCAGAGTTCCCCAAAACCGAGGCCCAAGCAGTGTAAGTCGGATCTAGCTTACAACAGTAAGGAAGCAATGAAAATGTGGCGGTGTGCATCCCGCCTGTTTGCAGGGAAAGGTGATGTAAAAAGACTTGGAAAAATTAGGCTGATAAAGTTATAAAGAAATGTATAGAAACCTGTCAGTTACTGTTTCCTGTATATGCCTAGGTGGTTCTGGGAAATTGTTGAGGCCCACCAGGAATGAATTCTGTTATTGGAAGCCAGAAAGCTACTGCAAAAGGAGACCATGCCTTTTGTCTAAAAAACCAAGAGCAAGAAGAACATACAGCAAGTTCTAGAATGTTCACGTGGGACATGGGCATGCATGAGGTGACATTCACAGCCTGGAATTCAGACTGGTTACTATGTAGTGACTGTCAAACCCAATGGTGATCGAGTAAAGAAACTCTATCCACTGCAGTATGCATGCAGCAGTCCTCAGGACTTTTGTTTAAACAAATCATCAGTTGACGTCAACTGCTGAAATGGGTTGGGGGGGTAACCATCTCTGCCCCAAGGAGCACCACAGTTATTGTAACTTTCTCAGAAATAACTTATAGACCTTCTTCTCTATGTGAGGTAGAGAAAGATTTCAGCTATACACAAAGGGGGTAGTCTGTGACCTCAGTCTCAGGGTGCTAAGGCTTGCTTAATGATGGGACATGACAGCAGAGGTTACAGGACTACCTCAAGTTAAAACAAAGTAAGCACTTCTAGGGGCTGGATTCTCAAAGAGAGACAACAGTTCTACAGTTGCAGAAAAACAGCTTACAGTACTGCGGAAATTCAGTTGCAGCATATTCACAAAGAAAGTCTGCTCATGTGGAAAATCACAAATAAGACAGGTTACAGAATTCCACAGCTGCTGAAAATGTGCAGGTGCGAATCCTCAGCTATGGAAAAGGCTCAGCAGCCAGAACAACAGATGATCCATATTAACGGGAGCAGCAGACTTTGACAGTCTTACCATAGATGCAACAGAAAGCACTCACAGCAAGACCAGCAGCCAGTTCCACAACTGGGACCACAGAAGTACCACCAGTACCACCAGGACCATGCATCACAGTGGTTCTGTAACCGTTGATTGTGGTTCTCCCTGGGGCGTTTATGTTGCCTGCTTCAGTAGCACTCACTTGTGGCTATTACCAGCTCTGCCTCTACTACCTGTGGGGCTCCTTTATGGGATGTACTGGGTCATGTGGTTGTGATATGTTGCCTTTCAGTGGAAATATGTGTTACTTTTGTTGTAACAACTGACACTACTATACAGTCCACAGGTTTGTAGTTGCTTAGCACCTGCACCCCACACTAAAAAATTGTATCCCAACTGTTAGTACATTGCTTTTTGCTCAGGGTGAGTTACGCTTCCCTTTCTGTGGTACAGCAGATGCGCAATATTTTTTTCACAACTGCGGAAAAACAGTGGCTGAGAATAGCCTTTAAAGGGATATGCCATACTTTTCAATGGCTTGTTTTTTTTTGCTCAAGAACTTCCGCAGCTGCACTTTTTTCCATGCAGTGTACTTTTTCCGCAGCTGCTGAAGTTTTGGGTATATCACTCAGCGCAATTACCCCTTTTTTCCACAACCACACAAATTTGGGAGGACTTGTGCATTTTTTGCACCTTCCAAGTGTTTTGAGACTCTAGCCCCTAGTTTTCCCCAAGGAGACCCACCAGGAAGCAAATTGTATCTCTCACAAAAGACTGTGCAAAATAATTGACTTCCATGTTTCCTTAATTAAAATAATCTTGCAAAGTTTAAAAAAAATATATATTTTTGGGACTCTTGTGGTGGTGTGATTGTTTCTCTCTGTTTTATTGCAGGTGGAGCTGGGCCTCACCATCATGTCCCTGGATGAAGCAAGAGCAAAAAGAAAAGAGGCTGAAACCCATGAGAAAGTGAAGGCTGCTGCAGGGCACCTGGGTTTGTCCTGGACTGTAGGCACTTAATGGCTGTTTTTAAGTGTACTAGTAATTACGAGTATTGAAAATAATGTGGTTAATGGTATAAAGTAAATCATACAGACAGTATGGTGGCCTGTCCTATAGGATTGGACTTATTGTATGTAGGCCTGCAATGGTACAACTTTAAGGCCTCTTGATTGTTCTGGCCTGCAATAGCCACAGGTCGAGGGTGACTTAGCATGACCTCCCTCATCAGTGTGCTAGTAGGGCACTACCACAAAGAAAGGAGATGGCACCTGGCCTGGGTTATCCTTGCAGGGGACCACACGGGTTTTTGGGATAGGAGAGTGTAACCAGCCTCTTTCTTTACTTACTTGAGGCCAGTTACTACAGGGCTCTTGAAGAGTTATGCCTGACCCATAGAGTTGTCCTCTGGGGGATTCTGCTTGAAGACAGGATGTCTGTGCTTTCATGCTGTCAGTGACCTGACTCAGCTAAAGGGGGGAAAGTCTAGCATGAATATTCGTGAACCTGGCCTTCCCCTGAAAGATTATAAGAGGGCCAGGCAAGCTGTCGGAAGGTACACAGGAGGAGGATCAGAGGGTCCAGGAGAGATCATAGACCCCGGAAGAAGTACCAGCAACAGAGACCAGCACGATCTGTGAGTGAAGCAAGGGCGCCCAGGACCCAGGGATGCTGGCAGGATCCCTGGGTCTGGGTGGCACTGGTCCCCTGAGGCAAGGTGTCTGGAGGCCAAGAACCCAGTTGGGGTTCCAGAGGGAAGAACACCCCCAAGACTCCAGCTGGGAGAAGGCAGACAATAGTAACCTTACCTTGGTAACCCAGGAGATCATGGCTACATTGGCACCCAAGGTAGTTGTGGAGGGCCATCCCTCAAGAGAGGTTGCCGGGTTCCCTGAGGATCCACTACCACCAGCAGAATGCCTTGCAAGAGAAGCCCATTTGCTTAAGAGTGAGAAAGCACAGTTGTAAATAAGCCTTGAATTAAGGATGCTCTAAAACAATAAAAAAACTTAGGCAAACTATATTACTCCCTGGCAGGTAACCAAATGAATGTTGCCAGGAGGAGGGCACCTGGCAAGGGTTAGAACTGGTAAGACCCTGTGTGAGGAGCCAGCCAAGGGATCCTGTGTTAATTGGGCCACTATGGCCATCAGTGCAGTAGCCGCAAGGAGGCATACACAGTTGGACCTACAAATTTGAGATAATGCATGGATCATAGTCTGAATAGCTGTCTAAAGTGATGCCATTGTCTAACATAGTACCCCATTCTGGCATACTTGCCCCAGGGTAGTGCTTGCCCTGCCTGGGAGATGCTATTGCACATCTCTGGGAGCACCAAGGTTCCAAGTGTCCAAAATGTAGGTGGAAGTCACCATAGCAGGAGACAAACTCTATAACAGAGCAAAGTAATGGCTTGTGTAAGCGCATAGCACCCAAGTATTTATGGAAAACAAATGACTTGCAAGGACACTACCCTGTGTTTACTAAGCAACATCCAGAAGCAGCAGTAATAAAATGCCCCCAGCTTGATCCTAATTTATGTCTGGCACTTCAGTTTGTGTTTGGTCTCAGTTAAAAGTGCTCCAGTATATATTTAAAGGTGCCCCCAGCCCAACTGCCCCGGACACGAGATGGTGAGGTAAATGGTAGAGGTAGAGGTTCCATTGTGTAACCCCCTCTACAAATGGGGGTTCCCAAAAAGTCTTCCTCGAGCTTGCCTAAATGCTCACTGCCAGGCTGGTGTCCTGCATTTTAGCAGTTTAAATGTGATTGCCAGAGAGTGCCTATATAGCCTCTGTGTACTGTCTCTTTAAGAGCTGCCTGGATTGCAGTCATAAGTAATCTGAGAGGGAGCTCTGTTGAAAGATGTAACTATTTGCTGAAAATCATTTAGAGTGATAATGATAATGTAGTTTGTCTAACCTGCCTTCTTTGCAGCAAGGACTGTTTTGTTTATCTCCACTATCTTGGTCCTGGACTGCGAATTGGACCAATCAGTGCTGGTGGGTCCTAAAATAGAGCCGGACTACTGGAGCTGTCTGGAGTCAAAATCTGTAGGAATTGTAGTTTTGGGCTTTTTACGCCTTTTTGCACCTGAAGGGGGAGCCTTTGTTGTGACTGACAGGAGGATCAGTCAACCAAACCTTTTGGATCTTAAGGAATTTCCCAGGCTGCTACAGCTAGTTTCAGTTTTGAGCCAAGAAGTGAAAAAGTAACAGCTCAAGTGATTTTTGAGCAGCAGTTCTGTGTAGTTTTGCATGGGAGAACTGTGAAAGGGCGGAGTTTTGGCCTGCTTGTCTGCCTTCTGTCCCTGAGAGGGAAAATAGAGTTTATTCGGACTGAATCCGAGTTGTGAGGACCATTTAAGCCACTGGACTGTGACCAGGCTTTAACCTGAAGAAGACCGAAGATTTGCTGAATGTGATCAGCCTGTCAGGATTTCCAGCTGCTTTTGAATCCCCAGTTTATGCAGAGACTTTGCGATCATGACCAGAGAGCGGTTTGCCTGGTACAGTAGAATTTCCTTACATGTAAATGTGCTGTGTATTGAAAGTGGGTTGTGATTTGGTTCCCCACTGTGTGAACTGTGTTCTGCTTGCTGGAAACTTTATCTAGCCTAATCGGACTGAATCTGTGTTCATCTCCATTCAGCCTGGGCCATGCCATGCTGGCCCAGCCAGACTACCCCACTGCACAGAGAAAGCCACCAATGAGAGACCTGCCTGGGGATCAGCCCCCTGCTCCACGCTTGAACAGGAATGCACCTCGGCAAATCGTATGGGCCCTGCTTCTCCTGGCACTCCAGATTAACCATCTGCTGTTTTGATTTTCATCCAGCCGGTGTCCAGTCTTAGGTATCGTGAGTAATCATCAGGGTAGCTCCCTGCATCAACAGCCTAATCTAAAAGTGTGTCATCTGATTGTCTTGTTGTTCTCCTTTCAAGAACTGAGCGCTCCGACTCCAGATTACAAATAGTCTGTGTTGTGCATATTGTTTTCTTCCATCACAGGGTCCCAACCAGCTGCAACATTCCTGGCTAGCCCACCATTCTCCATCTGGGTTCCCAGAGTGTGTGACTGTTTATAGATCATGAAGCGCATGCATAACTGTTTGATTGATAGAGCCTTTAAGCAAATTAACCTGATTATGCCCCGCCCTTGTTCAAGCCCCTTACATAAATCAGATCTAACTCTTTTTTGCATTTACCATAACTGTGGTTCCAGTTTGTGCAAGAGTACTGTAATGCTGTTATTTGCTGTGTATAACCTTGTTTAACAGGAGGTCCCCAGGGCTGGGCCAGAGGAAAGCCCCGGTGGTAAGTGCAAACAGTGTGGGTACTTGTGTGGTATATCAAGGGTATTGTGAAAGTGATTATTGTGTATTGTTCTGGCCACCAGTAAGGAAAGAGGGGGGGGTTACAGTGTCCTGGAGGGCTGTGCCCAGGTTAGCTTAACCACTACCAACCCTGACCTCTGGGTGGAGGCACCCCGTTTCAGAACTCAGGCCCCTTAACCTGCTACTAGCCAAGCAGGCAGGGGTAGTAGCTCTTGGGATAGCACCACCTAGAGCTTACAATTGCATAAGGTGGGATCTAATGCCCCTAGATGCAGGGGGGTGCCTGGAAGTTACACAGAGGGTTCCATCAATGATGAGTGTTCATCCTTTTGGGGGGCAATCACTATCCTGTTACTGAGATGCTGCTAGCTGTGCTGAAGATGGTACAGTGGTCCCTGACTATTATCAACTTATTGGGGGCCATCCAACACATTTGTTACAGTGGCATTTTTGTTATATCGAGGGCCACTGTCAAAATTAGGAATTAGCTTTGCAGTCAGGCTTTTGAAGCAATTAATATTGCAATTTGCCCTAGTACAGTACTACTCTGTTTAAAAAAAAAAAGAAACACTATTAAAAATGCAACATGACAAAAAGAAATAAAACCACACTTGAAGCCTTATGTAAAACTGCTGTGAACACTTTATTGTGCAAAGAGGTACACAAACAACAGCCCCAACCACAAAAGCTAGCCGCGACGTTTCGCGCAAGCACGCTTTGTCAAGAAGACACAGAAGCAACCCTCTTTGTACTTAGATCATAGAGCTCCCAGTGGGCTTTGTTGCACTGTGGTATTAATTAGGCACTATAATATCTCTGTTACTTTGTCTTTGTATTGTGTTTTGTGTTTGCTTATACAGTATCTCCTATTGTTAATACTTGGGACATTTTTGCTCTTTGTGGATGGCAAATATCTCAGTGAATTTCCTTATTATTTCTAAGATATTTTCCCAGCGCACACAACCTATAAGTTATAATATTTTGTATATAGTTGATTGATAAGTAGTTTCTTTATATGGTTGGTTCCTTCTACTTGACATTGTTATATGTGTTAACTGGTTATAATGTCAATAAACTATTTCATGTTAAAAAAGAAGCCACAGAAGGCTTCAAGTGCGATTTTATTTTTTCATGTTACAAGTTCTATTAGTTTAAAACAACACCCCCAGTTTTTTGAGCTGCCCTTTCTTTCACTACTGTTAAAAATGTGTTGCCAATGAAAACTTTAATTAGTGTTGTTTAAAAGTGCTGTTGAGCTGTACTAATCAGGAATAGGCTTTGCACTTTACGCTCTACTCACCATTCACTTCACTGCTCACTTTGCAATTAGAAGTAGGAGTTAATCCTGGACTGTTTGGTTGTTTCTGCAGCAAGGTCAGTGTAGTACAAGATTAGCTTCTGAAGTTGAAGAACCTTAACTGGATCTGCCTCTTGTGTTTGTAGCCACTACAAGCCTTGCTGCAAGCCGTGTATAGTCTGAATTTAGGTTGGTGCCCTAGTGTCCTCTATTTCTTTGGTTTCGTCCAACTCCTCACCAGACTCGCCCTCAGTGGTTACTGTGCATACAATCTTGCAGTCAGTCATCTGATTGGTTGTTTGAATGATTTCATCCACTGACAGCCATTCATCAATTATTTTTTCAGGTTCCTTTGCATCAATTATGTTTAGCTCTATGGCAAAGGCAGCTATCTCCTGTACGTCATCTGGCTCATCATCAGCAGTGGCATGGAAAAGGAGACCACCAAATGCTGGCTCCAGTGTAGTATTCCAACAATACATCACAATAGCCTCTAAAACACTGGACATTGTCTCTCCAACTAGAGTGGCCACATCTCTCAAATTCAGATTTTTCAGGAACTCTGTTACCTGTGTGGCATCAGATGCGGCCAGATCGCTAAGCAATCACTTATGACATTGCTTTTTAAATGTCATAATGATCCCTCCATCCATGGACTGTAGCTTCAATATTGTGTTCTTAGGGAAGAACAGGGCACAGATTTACCCATCCCGGGATTTCAGCTCAGTTTCAGGAGGGTGGGCGGGGCACTGATCTTGGAAAAGCAGGGCTCTTTTTGACAATTTCTTCTGCCTGAGGTGTGCTTTCACTGATGGGACAAAACTTTCAAGGAACCAGCAATTGAAGATTTCTGCCATCATCCTTGCATTGTGTCTACTGGCATAGGTGACAGACAGGGATGCCATGGATACATGGTGGAAGCATCAAGGCCTTTCAAACTTGACAATGCACAGGTGAACAGGGGTTGAACTTTGTGGGAACCTGTGGCATTAGTGCAAGAAAGTAAAGTGACATGATCTTTACTTATCTTAAACTCCCTCGATGCATTTTCTTCACACTTGCTTGCAAGCGTGTTGTCAGGGAGGAACCTCCAGAACAAATCAGTCTCATTGGCATTGTACACCTGCTCTGGCAGGTAACCTCCCGTAGCAAGAATATCCTTAAAGGAGAAGACTCCTGTATATTTATGATTTTGATATGTCTGATGTATTTATTATACATTACATCAAGTACTGTACATATGTCAATAAGAGATCAGCCATTTCTTCTGTTGCAACACATATCTAGAGTTTGAGGCTCTGAAACAAGGTAGTAAAATGTCAAGCAAGCCTCCATTTACATGCAAATGAGTCACTTGTAATACAGCCCCTCCCATTCCATGATGTCACTGCAGCAACAGTGCAGAACAAAACATAAGGGTATCAATGCTGTCTAGCCTGATTTTAGTTTAAGTTTGCAATGGCTTAAGGCAGTTCTGTCATGCAACTGACACAGGGACTAGTACTTGTAGCCTTAATACTGTATGTGTAGAGCAAATAATACATCTAATAGTATTTCATTCACAGGAAACAAAAGCAGTTTCTTTGTACTGCTCATTTCTTTATGTGAGACAACAGTTGTAACATGTTGTGGAAAGCAGTAGACTGAATCAGTCAACCAATCAACCAATCAATCAGTCGAGCAGTCAATCGGTCACTCTGTATTGAACCAGGTGAACACCCTTGAGAAGATTCATTACAAGGAGAGCCTGGGTAGTTTGCCAAAGGATCACACAAGACTGACTTATACACATTCCCCTTCAGAAGCCTGAAAGTGGAGAGCTAGATCATTTACTTTATAAAGTGTATTGTTCTACATTTCAAATGCTCCTTAAATCTGAGTTTCTGACTGGAAATACCAGGACACAGAATGCATATGACATGGGAGGAGTGAGCTAAGCAAATACAGAGCACTACAAGTACTGAGACTGATTAGTTCCTTTACCTACAACAGCTGAGGTGTAGCACCTGATTTGTGAGGGTCATCCTACTTCAAATGCTGGCATTACAAAGCAGGGGGGAGGGCAGCCACAGCTTATCCTCAGTACCTTGAAAGTGAAGTGCTGTAGCTCTCACATCACTGCTAATGATTTATACTGGGACTTGGGGCACTTTTAAAGTCATGGACCTGAGGGGCCATCACAGTTTCCAAGGCAAGGAGGTTAGGGGATCTTCTTAAGGGTTAGAGAGTAAGGGACTCTAGTAGGGTTTGAACCAGAGTCCCCCAGTGCTTGTGCTTTAACCACTAGATTATCCTTCTTCCATATGCTGCAGCTGATGCTTTCCTGGTAACCTAGCCATCTAATCACTGACTGCTTAGTTACAAAGGGAAAGGGGCCTATTTACAGGTTGTTTCTCACTGCTGGTGTCAATCAAAACAGAGAATGCTAACACACACACACACGACATAATGCAACAGCTGTGTAATACCATTTAAAACTCTTGTTGTACCCAGAGTCATTTATTGAGTAAACTGTTTTTGCGAACAGAAACAGTAACACAATACATACAGGCACTTCCTTATATGAATACTGTATATACCTCAGACCAGTGCTGCATCACACTCACATGGTCCTAGTCCCTATTAGACCTGCACTTCAGGATGTGCACAATACTTAAAGGGTTCCTCCATTACTCAAGTGGGGAATCAAAACATTGTGGGTTTGGTTTACTGTTGGAACTGCATTTAGTGCAGTACCATTATCTGTTGCTCTGATGACATCATCCTCCAGCAACATTGATGGCAAAATGGAGGACAAACACATTAAAAACTTTTGGGGGCTGTATATTTTTACTTACAATCTAGATTTGGACAGCAACATGACTGCTGGCAACTGGAGGAGGCACACAACAGGTACACATAAGGAGTTGGGAAACTATTGGTGTGAAACTATGGGAGACTTCCCCTTTAAGTCCGAGTATGAATTCAGCAACTGCTGTGTCATCACAATATAACCCCCTAGGTGGCGCTATCCTACGGGCTACTACCCCTGCCTGTGGGAATATGCACAGGTTGAGGGGCCAGAGTTCTGTGAATGGGTGCCTCCACCCAGAGGAATGGCATTGGGGCAGCTTGACTGCTTTGGTATAGCCCTCTGGGATGCTATAACCACCCACCAACCCTTCTAGTGGCTTAAACAGTAATACCATAGAACAGTTTGTATACACTGGATAACAGTAAGATACGCTCACATCCCTTGCACTTTCTACCAGGGCTGGATCTGCTGCAATTTCCTTGAAGATTCCTTGGAAAATAAGATCAGCAATACACAATGCAAGAGCTTTCACTGTGACCCAACTAATAATTGTGCACACTAGTCAGGTTAAACATGAAACAGATGATCAGGTTTATTCAGGGGAAGTGAACAAGGGAGGGGCATGAATGTAGTCGAATGATTGCACTCAGATTTACTTTAGGCTAATTCAGCATGCACTGCAAGTCCCTGACAAATAGTCCTGCAACCCTGGGTACCCAGATCTTGTACAGGCTAGCCTGGAGCGTTGCCCAGGGTGGCCAGTGTTGCAGCTGTTTTTGGGGTTCTTTAGAAAGAAAAACAGTTAGCATGTGCACAACCCAAATATTTTTAATCCCGAGTCAGATGGTTCAGTCCATTAGCAATAACCCAAAACAGATCAATCAGTTGACACACAATGATTTGTAGCTGTTGTTACAGGGAGCTACCCTAATTTGTGTTCACACAACCCAGACCAGGATGTAGGACAGGCAAGATGAAGACCTCATGGTGTTCATGCGGTTTGCTGGGGGAAGCAGGGCCTACACAACTCACCTCCTAGTGGTCGCTACCTGCTCTATGGTGTTGAGCAGGAGGCCAAATCCCCAAGCCAGTCTTTCACCGAGATGATCTCTGGATTGCGGGCAGGGGCTTGGGCTGAGATGGCATGGGCCAAGCAGGAGGAACAGTCCTGGGAAAAGTTTTTGATCTATTGCTGGAAAGCCTCCAGCTGCATAACAGGATTCACCATGGGGAACCAAATCTCGACCCACGAAACACATTCAGCACCCTAATATCAGTTATTTTTCTAAACCACAATACAATTCGGATAAAGTCAGTTTGCTAATTACCGCTTCACTGTGCAAACCTTTTGACCTGAGGCTGTCTTCTCTCATTCAGGCAGGCCGATTGCTCCTACTTGCAAGTAGTACTCACACACTTTCTTTCCTCTGCTGCAGGTTTAAGCCGGCAATCAGAAAAGTCTGACTTCTGCAATAGACAATCTCTGTAGGCCAGAGAACCTGGTAGGCAGGTCTACGGAGCCTTCCCGCCAATTCTCCTACGCTCCTCCTAGGAGCAACTGCTCAACTGCTCGAGCTGTTTACTCTCCAGCTTCCACTCACAACTGACATACACTGCTTCAGGCAGTTCTGGGTATTTCCCTGTAATCCACAAGGTTCAATTAGTCAAGGGAACTGTCTGTCACAGAAAGGGCTCCCCCTCCAGGTCCATTTAGGCACCAAAAACCTAGAACTACAAATACTACAGAATTTCCTTCCCATACAACCCCTAGGGACAGTCTCCATTTTAGGTCCCCAGAGATTCAATTGGTCCAACACTGGCAGTCCAGAACCTATTCAAAAGCTCAAGTTGCAAATGAAAGCAGGTTAGACAATCTCCTTTTTCATTATTACTCAAACAGATACAGTATATAACTAAATTTCATAATAGGGCTCCTACTGCACTAACAGCGGTTGAAAAATGGAGTAATATAACAGGATGTCTGGCTGGTCATGAGCCTTATTTACTTGGACCCAGCCCAGACTAAATTCCAAAACACAGGCTAGACTCTCTCTTAAAGGGACAGGCATGGAAGCTTTCTAAGGTGCTCTCATGCAGACACATAGAACTATTGCAATACAGGACACCAGCCTGACAGTGGGCATTTAGGAGCCCAGGAAGACACTTTAGTAAACCCCAGTTTGTAGGGGGTTACAACAGGATCTCTGCTGTCCTGTGATGCACACTCTCCGAATCCCCTGACAGTGCTGGAATCACCACAACCAGCTCGAAGAAGATTTAAACTTTGTGCACTGGCCATGAATTTCCTTTGCAAACTGCACAGCTTTTCTTTAACTATACACCAAGACACAGGTACTCCGTTTGCCTGCTGCTGCGAAAACCAGAGCTGTGCTGCTCAGTCAATTTCACCCTTGTTGGACCACCAAAGTTTTTCCTGTAAAGGTACTCATCCCAGCACATTCATCGGCAAATCCCCTCAGTAAGGCTTCTTGTTTTTTCCATGTACATATGGCAGATTTCAAAAAGCTATTTTCTAAGGAAAGTTTAGAGAGGCTCTCCCCTCCCTTCAGCCAGTCCAGTATGGCAAGTATTGTGTCCATGGAATATTTATTTATTTAGTTTTTGTTTACCGGGTGGGTGCCATAGTCACAAAGTGACTATTTTCAGGCGCGACCTGGGAGGTTACAAACAATAAAGGAATTGTCATACAGTAAAATACAATCTGGCAGAATTACATTAGGTGAAGACACATCTTGTTGGTGACAAGAGAACAAATACACAAAAATTCAGGTAAGTAATAAAGATGAGAGAAACATACAGTCAGTAATGAGTACCATCATTCCTGGATACAGTAGTCATACTGCACAAGGTCATAAGATTATATAGGGGTTGCCATATACAGTCTAATTGAATGTGCCATCGTGGATAAAATGGCTTCAGCTTAAAGGGGGTAGCAAGGGGAGGGTCGTGATGACCTAAGGAGGGTTAAAGCAAGCTGAATGCTTCATCTCAGTGAGTAAGCAGTAAGAGACAGCATAACCAGAAGCAATAGGTAGAACTGTATTTATTAATTAAAATACCTGTACCTGTAAGTTAATTCATTTAATTAATGTAATGGGTGACAGGAGGTACGGACTTTCAGACTCAAACAAATGACAGGCACAGGTGTGCACTGATGATCAGCTGTTTCTCGTCAATTTCAATCTGTCAGTTGGAAGCCTACAAACCCATTTATTATATGTAGGAGTTCGCTATAGCAGAGTTCACTGTAGTGAGGTATTACTGTAATAAACCTGGTGAAAGGGACTGAGCTGCTGACCAAGGTAGGAGATTGGCCTACTATTTGTAAAGGGAATCCCACATTGGGATGGACATCAAAGATGCTGCTGCATGCATAGGGTTTGGGGGACAGCTGACCACTGTCTGACTAAAGGCTAGAGCAGGCACTGCCATGTAGTGCTCAGCATCCCATTCTGGTGAAAGAAGGGACTGGCTGATGTGAGGTGCCCAGAGCTGGGGTGGCTGTCAGCCAGGGATCCTGAGAGAGGAAGACCCACAACGGTGCTGCATTGTGCATACCAGCTGACGTGCTACCGTGTCACAGTTTGGTGCATGAAAAGGTGAAAAAGTAAAGTAGTAGTTCTTGTAAAGTCAGTGCAGAGGAGGAAATGCTCTGTTCCAAGGTATTACATCATCCACTGGTGAATTGAAAGAATAAGAAAGGTTGTCAGGGCTTGGATGTGATGAGAGAGGGTAATACCTATACAAAGGGACTGTTAGTTTTTGACTCAGGTCCGGAGTCAGAATCAAACCTGTCTGTATAGTGCCAACCAGAAAAGCATTTAGGTACTGGGACTCCGGAGAACTATCTGTAGCTGCAGTAACAGTTTATTAAAGTGGAACAGCTGTTTAAGCATTGCGCAGGGTGGTCATTGCTGTGCCTAACATAAAACAGTGAAGAGGTGTACATGGTGTGTTTTTGATATTGTGGGGGGTCCTCTGATGAGCCTGCCAGCCTACCTGTGGTCACAGAGGGTATCTCTGGGCTATGCCCGGCCCCCACTGACACCGAGAGAGGTCATCATCTGGTGTCAGCCTTAGCTGAAGGAGACCATAACAGCAGTAGCTGAGTGGGTCACAGGACTGCACAGCATCTGGTCCAGGGATTGCACAACAGCAGCTTAACTGTAAATCACAGAGGACATCAACTAAAATTCATAACTAAACCACGTCGCTCCCCAATTTAAAGCTGGTTAATCCACTTCTGGTACAAACGTTTAATCCAAATGGTCATCTCGTTTCTGATAAAGCCCACTTATGCAGCACTGATTCCCAGGTCTCACAGAACATTTTTCCCATCCCACCCCTCATTGAACTCTAAAGGCCTCCTAAGAATTCTCTCTCTCTCTCTCTCTTTCCCTCTCTGTCTCTCTCACTTCTCCTTTACTATATTGCTCCCCTTATCCACCTCTCTGCCAATGGAAATCCCACTTCCTCTTGCTTCTCATCACCTGTCTACATAGAAACACAGAATGTGTTAGCAGAAAAGGACTGGTAGGCCTGCCAATCTAGTCTGCCCTATTTTCCCTGCCTATTACTACAACCTGGACTCTATTTTGTCACAGGTGTCCCTCCCTCCCTTTCTCCCTCCCTTCCTCATCTCTTCCCCTTCCCTATTGTGTCCATGTGCTTATTCCACACATGCTTGAAGCTCCCACTGTTTTCACCCCCACCACCTCTGCTGGCAGGCTGTTCCAAGTGTCCACCGCCCTTTCTGTGAAGAAGTATTTCCTCACAACCCTTTTCCACTCCCCCCTCTAGCTTCATAGCATGCCCTTATGCTCTAGTGCTCCTTCTCCTCTGAAAGAGACTCTCCTCCTGCACCTTGTTCACCCCTGTGAGGTATTTATAGGTCTTGGTCATGTCCCCTCTTGCTTTCCTCTTCTCTCCTCCAAAGAGCACATGCTGAGCTCTAGCAACCTCTCCTCATATGGTTTCTCATGCAACCCCCACACCATTTTGGAACCCCCCGGACCACTTCCACTCTGTCAATGTCCTTGCAGAGGTGTGGCCTCCAGAACTGGATACATTACGCCAGGTGGGTCTCTCTAGTGAGCGATACAGTGGCAACACCACCAGCCTTTTTCTGTTAGACATCCTCCTCCCTCTGCAACCCATTATATTGCTAGCCTTGCCTACTGCCATGTGGTACTGCCCTGCCACCTTGAGATCATCAGATATGATTGCCCCAATGTCCCTCTCTAGTTTGGTGACCATAGATACCTCCCCTTCCGTGTTATACTCAGTCCCCAGGTTTCCCCGCCCCAGGTGCAGGACCTCACATTTTTTTGGCATGGAAACCCAGCTGCCATATACTCTAGACTCTGGCTCTGGCTCCCCCAGATCCCTTTGCATTCTCTACACCTGCTCCTGTGTGTCCACCCTATTGCAGATGTTTGTGTCCTCCACAAAGAGATACACCTTCTCCTCCAGTTCCTCAGCAATGTCAGTTATGAAGACATTGAAGAAGACAGGACCCAGAATGAATCCCTGTGGTACCCCACTGGTCACTCTCCCATCTCCCGAATGACTGCTGTTTACCACCACCATCTGCCTCTTATGTTTCAGCAAGTTAGATACCCAACTTACCACCTTCTCCTCCACCCCCAGGTTGCTAAGTTACTTAATCAGCCTCCTGTATGGTACAGAGTCAAAGGCCTTTCTGAAGTCCAGATAGACCATATCCACTGCCCTCCCCTGATCCACCTCCCTAGTTACCCAGTCAAAGAAGTCTATGAGATTCATATGACATGACTTCCCCCCCGTGAAGTCATGCTGCCATTGGTCCTGCAGCCCATTTGCCTCCAGACACTCCATCTGTCTCTCCTTCAGCAGGGTTTCCATTAATTTCCCACCACTGATGTCAGACTGAGTGGCCTGTAATTACTAGCCGCCTTCCTGATGTTGCTCTTGTGCAGAAGGACCACATCAGCCTTCCTCCTGTCCTCTGGAACTAACCCACCACCCTCCATCTCCAATGAGGTGCTGAATAGTGTTGCCAGAGGGGCAGCTAGCACTGTGCTCTGTTCTTTTAGTACCCTTGTGTAGATCCCGTCTGGCTCCATTGCCTTGTTTTCCTTTAGGGTTTCCAATCCCTGGTGGACTCTTTCTTCCGAAAATTAACTTATGACCACTCACCCCTCCCCTAGTGCCTGCTGGTGCATGTTGGTTCCTCTGCACAGTCTCCACCCCCCATCTCCTGATCCTCACGATCCCTACCCTTGCCTTCCTCTTTTCACTCACAAACCTGAAGAAAGTTGTATCCCCTTTTTTCACCTCTTGGGCAGTCCTCTCCACTGTGTGAGCCTGCTTCTGCTTCTACTGTCAGAAACAGTGGTGCAAAACTCTGCCCCTCCTCCCCCATAAGAAAAGGGATGAGTATTATTCATCTGAACCCAGGAGTCTCCTCCTTTAACTTGTTTTGCGTTATAGTTTTCTACTGAAATAGTAAAACTGTACCATAAAAACAAAAAAATACAGTAATACCAATATAGAATGCATGTAATTACAGTCCCAGAAGCAGTACAAATGATAAATTAGAGTAATAAAAAATAAAATTAATTAAATTAATTATAGAACTTAACCAAGAAAGCAATATAAACACTGTCAGAAAACCTTTGCATTACTCCAAAAAGGAGGACCAGACCAGGAGAAATAAATCCATTTTATCTAGAGTTATATAGCTAATTTATTTGTTAGCTGCAAGGTGTTTTCACATAACAAAGCCAATCACTCTTAAAGGGTGGAATAGGATCTTTTCATCTTGCTAATAGCAAAAGAGCTTCTGAAATTATTATTAGCTTTCAAAAGTAGTAAACTATTAGTTCTGATATCAGGAATATTTTTTTTTCTTTTACATTTAGCTAATTAGAGATTGTCTGCCTGGCAGTACTAGATGTGCTGCGTGGAACAGTGCTCTACCTGGATGCTGACTTAGCTAATTCTATTCCTCCTGAAACATCATCATACCTGTGACCTCACTGACTGTGACAATATAGCAGACCAAGAAGAGCTAATCACCTGCTGCCAGATCAGTCACTTGTGATGTCACAATGAGTGAGGTCACAATGTGATGAGGTATGAAAGGGAATAGCACAAGATATGTCTGCCGCTAGGTAAAGTATTGCTCCTTACATCACACGTAATACTATCAAGTAGAAAACCTTCGAATGAGCAAATGGGAAAAAGACTACTGTCTCAGGACAGTAATATTAGATGTAACAACTGAGTACTTTTAAACATTAGTTACATTTGGCAACCCAATACATAGAAACATAGACTTTGATGGCAGATAAGGACCGCTTGGGCCACCTAGTTTGCCCATTTTCCTACCTATTGGATAAGCTGCAGATCCTAGTTAACCAACAGCCTACTTCTTCCTACCCCCCACCAGAATTGCCTTATGTCCATCCCATGCATTCTTGAATTCCCCCACTGTTTTTGACCCCATGACCATCTCAGGAAGGCCGTTCCATGCGTCCACCACCCTCTCTGTGAAAAAATACTTCCTCATATTGCCCCTGGGTCATCCCCCCTTATCTTCAAATTGTGTCCTCTTGTTCTTGCACATCTCTCTCTGGAAAATGCTACCCTCTTGGACTTTGTTGATTCCCTTGAGGTACTTGAAAGTTTCTATCATGTCTCCCCTCTCCCTCCTTCCCTCAAGAGTATACATATTACATTCCCTTAATCTCTCCTCATATGGCTTCTGTTGCAGATCCTGTGCCATTTTAGTTGCCCTCCTCTGGACTGCCTCCATCCTGCTATGTTCTTGCAGAGTTGGGGTCTCCAGAACTGCACGCAGTACTCCAGTCTCACCAACTGTCTGTACAGAGGGATAACTTCCTGTTTTCTACTGGGGATGCCTCTCCCTATACATCCCAGTATCCCCCCAGCCATCCTTACTGCCTTCTCACATTACTTGCTTACCTTTAGGTCATCTGTATGACTACCCCAGGACCCTTTCCATTTTTGTTGTTGTTAATCCCCCCCCAATTGTGTACTTGTGTACTCTTCCCCTGGGTTTTTGTTTCCCAAGTGCATTACTTTGCAAGTCTTTGCATTGAATCTAAGCTGCCATATTTTTTAACATTCCTCCAACCTTATCAAGTCTCTTCTCATCCTTTCCACCCCCCCTTGTGTATCAACCCTATTGCAGATCTTTGTGTCATCTGCAAAGAGGCATACTTTTCCTTCCAGTCCCTCTGCAATGTCACTTATAAAGACATTAAAAAGGACTGGACCCAGTATTGAACCCTGTGGTACCCCGCTAGTAACCCCCCTTCTTTGGCGTGGGCTCCATTTACTATTCTCTGTGTCCTGTTGTCCAGCCAATTTTTTACCCAGGCTACCACACTGGGACCCACTCCCAGGCTGGTTAATTTGTTTATTAATCATCTGTGTGGGACTGTGCCAAATGCCATGCTAAAGTCTAGGTAGGTCATGTCCACAGACCCTCCCTGGTCCGCTACTTTGTTTACCCAGTCAAAGAAATCTATTAGATTCATCTGACATGACCTTCCCACTGTGAATCCATGCTGCCTTGGGTCCTGTGCCCCTCTGGCCTCTAGGTACTCAACCATTCTTTCTTTCAGAAGTGATTTCATCATCTTCCCTATCACTGAGGTCAAACCAACAGGTCTGTAGTTTCCTAGCTCTGCTTTGCTCCATCTTTTGTGAAGGGGAATCACATCCACCCTCCTCCACTCCTTAGGTACCACACCATCTTCCCATGATTTGTTAAAAAGGGTAGTCAGTGGTGTCACTAGTTCTCCCCTTAGTTCTTTTAAAATTCTGGGGTGAATCCCATCAGGCCCCATTGCTTTGTCCACCTTCAGTTTTAGAAGTTCTTTTCTTTCAGAACCCTTTCTTCTGTGAAAGGACTGGTATCGACCCCCCCCCCACAGAGTGCTTCTATTGATTGGATTAGGTACCTCCCCATCCTCTTCTTTTGTGAATACTGAGCAGAAGCATTCATTCAGTATCCCTGCTTTTTCACTGTCCCTCTCTGCCCACTCACCCTCCCCTTTATTAAGCCTCACTATACCTCTCTTGGTCTTTCTTCGCTCCCTAATGTACCTATAAAAGGTTTAATCCCTCTTCTTAACCAAGTTGGCTATCTTTTCTTTGATTTGGGCCTTTGCTATTCTGACTGACTTCACCCTCTTCCTTCTGCTTTAACTGGTACAGTTCTCTGTCCTGCTCCTTCTGTGTTTCCTTATACATCCTGAATGCTATCTTTTTCTCCCTAACCTTCCCCACCACCTCTTTTGAGAACCACAGTGTTTTTTCTTTCATTTTGATTTGTTTATTTACTTCACGCAAAGACTTGTTGCCTCTGTGATGGCCGTTTTGATGTTTCCCCATTGTTCCTCCACCCCTCCTTCTTGCCTGTTTGCTAGTGCTTTTCTGAGGCACTCTCCCATTTTGCCAAAGTCAGCCCACCTAAAGTCCAGTACCCTCACTTTAGTATGGCTTGACTCTGTGGCTGTGTTTATCGTGAACCACACTGTTTGGTGGTTACTTGTTCCCAGATGGCTACCCATTTCTAGATTTGAGATCCTCTCTCTGTCCCTGTTTGAGAGTACCAGGTCTAAGATTGCTCCCTTCCGAGTGGGTTCCAACACTAGCTGTCTGAGGCATACCCCCTGTAGGGCATCGAGAATGACCCTGCTCTTGGATGTGGCTGCAGCAAAGGTGCTCGAGTTAACATCTGGCATATTCAGGTCCCCCATCAACAATATCTCCCCTTTTTCTGCCATCCTAAGGATACCTTCTTTCATTTTCTTGTCCGTTTCCTCCCCCTGAGACAGGGGTCTGCATATAACCCCCGTGTAGACTGTGGTGCCATTTCCGGTCTCCAGGGTGACCCACAGTACCTCCTTTCCTCCCTGTTTACCCTATAGTTCCATTGCTTTGATCCCTTCCCTTAAGTACAGAACTCCTCCTCCTCCTCTTCTACCCTCCCTGTCCCTCCTGTAGATTATATACCCTGGTATGTTGACATCCCAGTCATGGTTCTCTGTGTACCATGTTTTCTGTGACTGCCACTATATCCAGGCGTCCCTCTTCCATCAAGGCTATCAGTTCAGGGAGCTTGTTACCTAGACTATGGGTATTAGTACTCATTACCCTCCATTGTTTGATGGCCTTACCCCTTTTTGCCCCATCCCTGTCCTTACTGCCTTTGCCTTTTTATCCATTTACCCATGCCTATCTCCCTATTGACTTCTCTATCTTGGTGTTTACCTAACTACCCTGATTTTTTGGGGGGGGGCTAGGATTTCCCTGCTCCTTTTCATTGCCTCCCCCTTGGCTAGTTTAAATGCTTGCCAATGAAGCCTTTAAACCTATCACCTGGGATCCTGGTTCCCCTCCTGAACAGATGCAGACCATCGCACCAGTATAGGCCTGTATCCCTCCAGGTGGACCCCCAGTCCCCAATGAATCCAAAACCCTGAGCTCTGCACCAGTTTTTCAACCATTTATTGAATCCCAAGGTGAGGAACACCGTAGCCTCACCCATGCCATAGACAGGCAGCACCACCGAGAAGGTTACCATGTGTACTACTTGTCTAAGGTCCCTCCCCAACTCCACAAACTCCTCCTGCACTGCTCTGATTCCTTTCCTAGCCAGGTAATTTGTCTCTAGGTGGAAAATGACATCCAGCTCTCTCTCTCCCCCGTGCAGCTGCTCCCGTGATCCTGAGGATTTGCTTCCTGTCCCTCCAAGCCATGGTGCCGGGCAAGCACCTTAACTCCCTCTCCCCCCCAGTTCTACCCTCTTAACAATGGATTCCCCCACCAGGAGTTGTTTCCTTCCCCTGTGGGGTCCCATGCCACCCTCCTGTGGGTCTTCTTTGTGGAGGTTCCCAGCATCCTCCTTGGTCTCCAGTGTGGGTGTCTCCATAGAGGAACTACACTTTGCCAGAGTGGCATACGAATTGTGGAGAGGTACAGCTGGAGGGATGCACCTCCATTCCACCACCCTCACCCTCCCTGAGCCCACTGTGGTCCAACCACTCCTCTTTCTTGGCAACCTCTGAGGAAGTGGTGGCAGCCCTGGTGGTCTCTGGGTGGGACAGGAGGTCCCCAAATCCTGGCCAACTCATCCTGGAGATGAGCAACCTCCTCCCTCAGCCCAGAGAGTCACCTGCAGATGGGACAACACTGCATCCTCCAGAACATCTCCTAGAAGACTGCTGCTCCACAGCCACTACACTGCACCACTCCCACCATGTCTTATTTGTGGCTCCTCAACTGTTGTTTGTATGCTTACTCTTTTCTCTCTCTGTTTATTTATTTTGCCCTACTTTCCTACTGCCTCCGTGCCCTTACAGCTCCTGCTTTTCCTGTTCTGGGACAGGAAGTTCCTGTATTCCTCGGTAGTCTCCTTCTTACTTACTCAGAGTCAGTCCTCCAGTAGCTAGGGTGTGATGGAAAGCTACTCTTTTCCTTCTAGGATGATGAGTCTTTTGTGCCTCTGTGATCACTCCCCTCCTGCTTCCAAACAGGAAGTTCCTGTTGTCAGTCAAATCCTGTGCCTATAAAAGTGGAACTAGCTAGGGGTGGAGGGGAAGGAGGGCAATATAGTCCCAGTAGAGTAGTAATGTTCTAACAGCACCTCCTTCTTCTTGATGATCTGTTGCTAAAAGCTATCTAGGGCAGTTTTAAATCCAAACACCTGGCTTCCTGCTGCCTAAGTTAGTCCTCCTAATTCACAGTTCCCTTCTTCACCGTGCTAACTGCACAGATAACAGTCCCCTTCACCCAACTCAGACAAACACACTAATTTTTTTTTTTACCCTACATTGAAGGTCCCAGTAGTAGAGTTCTAGTTCTTAAGTCCCAACAGAGTAGTAAAGTTCTAACAGCACCTCCTTCCTCTTGCTGTTCTTTGCCAAAAGCTATCTAGGGCAGTTTTAAATCAAAACACCTGGCTTCCTGCTGCCTAAGCCACTCCCCCTAATTCACAGTTTCCTTCTTCACCTAGCTAACTGCACAGATAACAGTCCCCTTCACCCAACTTAGACAAACACACTAACTTTTGTTTTTTTGTTTGTTTTTACCCTAAATTGAAGGTCCCAGTAGTAGAGTTCTAGTTCTTAAATCCCAGTAGACTAGTAAAGTTCTAATAGCACCTCCTTCCTCTTGCTGTTCTTTGCCAAAAGCTATCTAGGGCAGTTTTAAATCAAAACACCTGACTTCCTGCTGCCTAAGCTATGCCCCCTAATTCACAGTTCCCTTCTTCACCTAGCTAACTGCACAGATAACAGTTCCCTTCACCCAACTCAGACAAACACACTAACTCTTATTTTTTTGTTTGTTTGTTTTTACCCTAAATTGAAGGTCCCTGTAGTAGAGTTCTAGTTCTTAAGTCCCAGTAGAGTAGTAAAGTTCTAACAGCACCTCCTTCCTCTTCTTCCAGAAGTGCCATGCACCTCCATGCTGATGACCTGGGTTCAGGAGCAGTCCCGGGAATTCAGGCAGGCAGCCAGGGGGCCTGGAGGTGCTGCCACATGGTAGTGCTACCAACCAGGGGGGAGAGGTCCCAGCACCATACTGACTGCTGTGATGGGCTGAGAGAGCTGGTCTTCCCCTCAGAAGGTCACTAAGTGTGGCCAAGGGACATGCCTGGATACATACAGTCTTTGCAAGTGTGCTAAGGGAGGGGAACTGGGCAGAAAAAACCCTATGTGCACTGATGACTGTCAGTGAAGGTACTGGTACCTGGGGTTCCTCCTCCTGAGGATCCCTGCCAGAGAGATGGTAAGGGGGAGTGGCAGCTGGAACTGGGGGTGCTGGCAATAAGCCTGAAGCAAGCAGATGAGGTTACCAGGGGCCAAAAAGCTATATGTAAAAAAATAATTAATTATATTTTATGCATGCTAGTTTTGGTGCTGCTGGCTCTTTAAGACCCATTGCTGCTGATAAAACCCAGTATTGCTGATGTCTGCCAAGAGAAATTAAAGAAGAGGTATCCATAGAATCAAAATCATGGGATCAGTAGGAATTTGGGTACAAGTGAACAATGAGCAAAGTCAATGCACCTCTCAACAAATGCTAGGAATTTCAGGACATCACTAAAGAACATGTCAGAGAGAAGTGTGATGTGCAATAAGGCCCATTTTGAAGTAAACCCATTTTCTCCAGTCTTGACCAGCTTAGGCTGTGAGTCCTGCAATATCAGCCCAATATCCTGTTAATCAGCAAATCCTGTCTGTCTGCCCATATTGCAGATTGGGAAATTGGGATACCTAATTATATGATCAATGGAAAGGATTGTGGGAAGCAAGAGGTGGTGTGGCTGTGTTCAGTATGTGCATCATAGTCTCAACTGTGATGTTGTCTCCCCTTCTACTATCCCTTCCTCCAACAAACTTCCACTATGTAGATTTTCCTTCCCTTCCTCCCTTCCTTTTTTCATCAGCGGCATCTACACCTACCTAAAGATCAAACCTGACTCATTTACTGATGTTCTTTCCTCATCCACTTTCTTTCCTCTTCTGGTGAACTCCTTCCCCTTGGAGACCTTAAAGTAAACTGACTTTCCCTTCATCTAAATCCTCCAACCAGAAAACTGAATCCCTCAACTTCATGCAGCTCATCACTGAGGCTACCCACCTCAACTCCCATTCCTGTAATCACACCCTTACCGATTGAGTCTTCACCTCTCAACTCCACCACATGTTCCCAATGGCACTCTCCCAGATGCCTTTAGTGACCACTGAATGGCCTGTTGCATCCAAAAGCTCTGTCACACAAAACATTCCCTGAAGGTTATCAGGGCTGTCATTCAGGTAATTTTGTCCACCCTCCTGGATGATCTTCTCAAAACAGATTGGTCCTCACTCCCTATATCCACTGATATAGGAAGATGATGCACTATCCTTATTTCAGTCCAAATTCAACACAAACTGGGACAAACATATACCCCTCAGGAGGGCTCATGTGTAAGGGTCCCCCTTTCCTGGATTTCAGCAGTGCTTATGCACCAGTTTAAAGCTTGGGACTCTAACTGCATTCCCACAAGACCTCAGTCTCAGCAGAAGACTTGATGAGACACAAACAATTTCAAAATGCCAGCAAGAAGGCCACCAGGGAGGCTAAAGCAGATTATTTCTCTACTCACTTTCAAAGCAACCTTAACTCCCCTGTAAGGTTCTGGAAGATTATTCACTTACTTTCAAACCCCAACCCAGTCATCTGTCCTGGTCCTCACAGTGGGAAACTCTGCTAATCCTTTGGAGTTAGCCACTGCTTTTAATGACATTCACCTCCTGTGCTCTCTCCCTCCTCCCCTCCTTTCCATTGTACCTTTGCCCCTCTCCTGATGTTTCTTCTGTTGTCCACTGCTCAGCCCCACCTCCTCTCACCTCCTTGTCTTTCTCCTGCATTTCACCAATAGACACTGTCACTGCTCTGCCCTCAACTAATCCCTCACAAGGTCACAGCTCTGATGAACTGGATCCTAAATTCTTGTATCTCTCCATTTCTGCTATTGCTGCTCCTATCGGTACCCTCCTTAACTTCTCATTGGATCTTAGGAGAGTCCCCTGGGCCTAGAAGTTGTCCACAGCACTTCCCTTCCACAAAGGGGGTGACTCATCAGCCATTTGAACTTGTTCCTTCCTAGCCTGACCAAGGTGCAGGAGAACCTAGCCTTTGCTCAGCTCTTCTGCTTCCTTGAGGCCTCCTGTTTCATAGAAACATAGAAACTGATGGCAGATGAGAACTGCTAGGCTTATCTAGTCTGTCTATTTTTCCTGCCTACCGTAAAAGCTGCAGACCCTACTTGATCTCCAGCTTTACCTCCTCATTCCTATTGCTAGGGTTCCCCTATGCCTGTCCCATGCATGCTTGAATTCCCCCACTGTGTTTGCCCCCACTACCTCTGCTTGGAGTCTATTCCATGCATCCACCACCCTTTCTGTGAAGAAACACTTCTTCAAGCTACCTCTTAGTCTACCCCTTCCAACTTCATGTCATGATCCCTCATTCCTGGACATCTCTTTTTCTGAAAGATGCTACCCTCCGGTATCATATTTATGCATTTTAGATATTTGTAGGTTTCTGTCATATCTCCCCTGTCTCTCCTCTCCTCCAGGATATACATATTGAGGTCTCCAAGTTTCTTCTCATATGACCTTTGGTGCAGGCCCCGGACCATCTTTGTTGCCTTTCTTTGAACTGCCTCCTGGCTACGTCTTTCCAGAGATACGGCCTCCAGAACTGGACACTGTATTCTAAATGAGGCCTCACCAATGATCTGTACAGTGGCATCACCACCTCCTTCCTTCCGCTGGTGATATCTCTCCCTATGCACCCCAGCACCCCACTGGCTCTACCCACAGCCATGGCACATTGTTTGGCCACCTTTAGGTAATCAGATATGATTACCCACAAATCCATCTCCTGTTTGGTGACCATCAGTCCCCCCAACCCCTATTATGTAATCCTTCCCTGGGTTCCTTGTGCCCCAAATGCATGATTTTGCACTTTTTCACATTAAATCTCAGCTGGCACACTCTGGACCATTCCTCCAGTTTGCCTAGGTCCCTCCTCATTTTTTCCACCCCTCCTAGAGTGTCTACCCTGTTGCAGATCTTAATCTCATCCTCAAAGAGGCACATCTTCACAACATAGGCAATGACAGCAGAAAATGACCATTGGTTCATTCACTCTGCCCATAAAACCCTAACAAACCCAGGAACTTGTCCATACATGGTTCTAACCCTCACTACCCCCCCCAATGCTCCCCTCTGTACTGCTACTACCTTGGGCAATCACTAAGCCCTTCACTCTGTCCCAACTGTATTTGAAACCGTTGATAGTTTTGGCACCTGCCACATCAGCTGGCAGATTGTTCCACAGCTCCACCACCCTTTCTGTACAATAAAACTTTCTCATGGCCCTCTTGAACCTCCACCCTGGCAGTTTCCACTCATGGTCCCATGTCCTTGCCCCACTACTTATGCTAAATAGTACCTTGAAGTTTACCTTGTTTTTTCCATTCAGGAACTTGAAGGTCTCTATCATATCTCCCCTCTCTCATCTGGCCTTCAGCGAGTACCTGTTCAGTGCCCTGAACCAGTCCTCATTAGACCTGCCCTGCTGGCCTTGAATCATTTTGGTCACCCTACACTGCACTGTCTCCAGCCTATCCTTATCTTTCCTCAGGTGAGGACTCCAGAACTGAGCATAGTACTTAAGGTGGGGCCTCACCAGTGATCTATAGAGAGGTAGTAATACCTCCTTCCTTCTGTTGTCAGTACTCCTTCCTATACATCACAGCATCCTGTTTGCCTTACTGTTGGTCTTGTTACACTGAGATGGTTGTTTTAGGGAGTTACTGATATTGACCCCCTAATTCTCTTTCCTCAGAGGTAATGCCAAGCTTTATGCCCCATCCAGTAATCTGTCCTGAGGTTCTTGTTCCTTATGTGCTTCACCTTGCACTTTTTAGCATTGAATTTCAACTGTCAACCTCTGACCACCTCTCTAGCCTTTGCAAGTCTCTTTGCACCTCCTTAACCCCCTCATCACTGACTACCCTGCCTCAGAGCTTGGTGTCATCTGTGATGAGACATATCTTGCTCAGGATTCTCCCATGTCACTGATGAATATACAGTAAAGGATTGGACCTAGAACCAGTCCTTGTGGCACCTCACTGGTGACCGCACTCTCTTCTGATTTGACTCTGCTAACCATAAACCTCTGCTATCTCCCTTCTAACCAATTTCTTATCCATTTAACTGTGTCCTTCACTGCACCCAATGTTCTAGTTTCTTTAGCAATCTTCTATGAGGCACTGAGTTAAAAGCCTTTCTGAAATCGAAATAGAGTAAATCCACAGCATGGTCCTTATCCACTACCTTCATTACCCAGTCAAAGAATACTATCAGGTTGGTCTGACAAGACCTCCCTGTCATGAACCCATGCTCTTTATTATCCTGAAGTCCATTACTCTCCCAGGTAGCACACAAAATCCTCCTAAATCAGTGTCTCCATCAGTTTACCCACAATAGAGGTAAGACTGACAGGTCGGTAGTTACCCAGTTGCTCCTTGTACCCCCTTATGGAGCAGGACTGCTTCCACTACCTTCAAGTCTTTCCCTGTCTGAATTGATCTACTGAAAAACCTTACTAGGGGTTAAGTTAGTTCTATTGCCAGTTCCTTGAGCACTATTGGGTGCATCCCATTTGGCCACAGAGCCTTATCTATCTTCTGGGCTGTTAGCCTTTTCCAACCCCTTTCACTGGTAAATACTTGCTGCCTTATCTCCAGGATCCGCCTTACAGCTGCCTTAATGGCACTCTCTGGTAGAGGCCCTGTGTCTTCCCTTGTGAATACAGAGCAGAAATAGTCATTTAGAATGGCTGCTTTCTGCCTGTCCTCAATTACCCTACCTCCTCTGTTGGCATAACAATTCTTCCTCCCTTCTTTCTTTTTCCCCTAATATATCTAAATAAGTGTTTTTCCCCTCCCTTGACCCCCTCTGTAGTACACAGCTCTGTGACTGCCTTTGCTTCTCTGACCACCCTCTTGGTTTCCCTTGCTCTCATTTAGTACTCTTCCCATTCACTCTCCCTATTCTTCCTTCACTTGTTTTTCCTTGTACCTGGTGAAGGCCTTCTTTTTGGCTATTATTGCTTCCCTAATTTTTCCAGAGAACCATATTGGCCTCTTGTACCTGTTTCTTTTGATTACCGTTCTCATGCAAGACTCTGTTGCCTTAGGAATGGTCTCCATGATTGCCCCTCATCTTTCCTCCACATCTCTGGTGCAGTCCACTTCAACCACTTTGTTCCAGACAAGTTTCTTCTCCTCCCACCAAGCTGGTTTTATAAATCCCACTCTACCATTTCCACCTTCCTTCAGGTCACTAACTCCATACTGGCAGGTGATGAACCAGAGACAGATCACTGCTGTCATATTCATGGACCTAGCCAAGCCTATTTATTTTTATTTATTTATTGAAATGTTTCACCAGGAAAGGCACACTGAGCAACAAGATGCTCGTCTCACGGTGTGACCTGGGAGGTGGGGTACAGGTGGAGATCTATGAACTCCGTGCAACATTGTTACTACGTTACAGTTTACAGGAATATCAGCATATTAGACATACAGGAATTACAACAAATTTCAGCACATTAGATATACAGGAATTGCAACACGTTGGAGAAGGAGGCTAACATTCAGTGTTTGGGAATTACAACAACATTGAGAAAGGGGTTACATACATTAGGGTTGCTTTAACAAGTTTGCAACATGAATTTGATATGACAAGATGAAAAAGTGCAGACCTAAAAACACTGGGGAAGACATGAGGCATTGACAGGGGGACAACTTATAAGTGCAAAACATAGATTTAGGGGGCAAGTGCAGGTGTTAGTTTATATGCCAGCATTTATAGCAAGCTAAAGCCACTGATCAGGCTAAGTGGGGTACGAGGAGGGATAGGTCAGGCCACAGGGATGGATGTGGGGATAAGTGGGGGAGTCATTTAGAGGAGGGGGCTGTAGGCAGAGGGAGGTATTAGGGACAGGAGCAATTCACCAAATAAAAGTTTGACAAGGCAGCGGATAGCAAGTGCATAGAAGAAGACTGGTGAATTTGAGCTGGGAAGGCATTCCAGAGTTTGGGAAGGTGGTAGAAAAAGGCTGCCCAGCCTGCTGAGGTCCGATGGTGGGGGATAGACAGCATCCAGTTGTCTGTTGAACAGACGACAAGCATGGGGGTGGGTGGGAATGCAAGGGAGGAGGTAAGGTAGCTTGGAAGGGAGCCAAGCCAGAATTTAGAGGCAAATTTAGCACCATGCACTAGTCAACGGTTGCCTAGGGAGGGAAAAGTCAGTGAACGGTAGAGTGCACAGTGATAGGTGCGGGGGGGCATCTTGGGCAAAGCGGCAGAAAGTGTTGAAAAGGGGGTCCAGTCTGGATAGGGTAGACTTGGGAGCAGCACGGTAGACTACATCGCAGTAGTCAAAAGTAGGTAGTATCATCTTCTACACAATTTCATGCCTCATGGATAGCGGAAGGCTACTGTGATTTCTGTAGAGGGTACAGAGCTTGGGGCACAGGTTCTTCAGGATGGCATCTACATGTGCAGAGTTGGTCAAGCCATACCCCTAAGTACCTAAAGGTAGTAGTGTCCTCAAGGACCATCCTGTCAAGGGTGTGGAAATTTGGGAGGGTGGTGAGCCTGGAGAGTCTCTGCCTAGTGCCAAAGGTCATGGAGACTATCTTTTTGGCATTCAAGGAGAGTTGGTGGGAGCTTAACCAGAGCTGAACTTTGTTGAAGTCTGCCTGTAGGCCAGTAGCTACCTCCTCAGGGGACCGGCCGGTGATGAATTAGACTGTATCGTCTGCATACATGTGAATACAGGAAGATGAGCAGATTAGTGGCAGATCATTTAGGAAGATGGAGAAAAGGATAGGGCCAAATACTGAGCCCTGTGGTACCCCTGTATCAATGGGGAGTGGAGGGGAGGTGTAATCAGCAATTTTTACCGATTGAGTTCTCCCTACCAGGTAGGTGCTGAACCAGTTTGTGGCAGACTCAGATAGACCTGCTGCAGAGAGGCAGGTGAGCAACATGGAATGGGACACAGTGTCAAATGTTTTGGCTAGATCAATGAAAATGGCTGAGGTGATTTGACATTTGTCCATCCCAGATAGGATGGAGACAGACAGTCTTAGTAGGGAAGTGGCAGCAGAATGATTATTCTGAAATCCAGACTGGTAGGGGGTGAAGAATTTGGAATCAGAGAAGAAATTGGAAAGTTGAGAAAGAACAAGGTGCTCTTGTACTTTTGCTAGGGCAGGAAGGAGAGAGATAGGATGGTAGTTGGATGCAGAGGTTGGGTCACCGCCTTTAGGCAGGGCTAGGGCAGTAGCATGTTTTCAATCCATGGGTATGGTAACATAGGCAAAAGACTTGTTTAGAAGGGCAGCCAGTGGAGACGCAATGGCAGGGGCTGCTAAATAGAGGAGTTTGGTGTCCATCCCATCAGGGGATTTGTCCTTGGAGGGGTTGAGGGTGAGTAAGGTGTTTAGGGCCTCCTCAGGAGTGATGTTCCCAAAAGAGAAGGTTTTTCAGTGTTTGCTGCTGTACCAGCTTGGGGACTGGGAGGCACAACAGTGGGTAGGGAAGTGAGGAGAGTGGAAGCACAAGAGGTGAAGTAAGTGTTGAATTCAGTGGCAACTGCGAGTGACTTGGAGAGAGGGGAGCTGTTAGTGACAAGGAGTGGAGTGGTATTTGATGAAGGGGCTTTTGATACTGTGGCCCACCCCATCCTCATGGATTAGCTAGGAAAGACAGGAGTGTCTGAACTTGTGATTGGCTGGTTTAGCTCTTACCTTTCAGACTGGTACCAGTTGGTGCAAGTTGGCGATGCCTTATCTTCCACCATCCATATCGTTTCTGAAGTCCCTCTGGGCTCCATTTGGGTCCCATCCTTTTTGCTTTCTCCATTCGCCTCCCTACTCTGTGGAACAATGTCCCTCTACTTACCTGTCTTCCCTCCTCTAATCCTTCCATCAGATCTGCATACACTGTCACCAGTGCTGCTAAGCCTTCTGATTGGCAGCACTGTCCCCTAGCGGAGATTGGTGGACAAATGCACTGAGCAGCAGAACAGTGACAAGCATCCTGTGTGTCACGCACAGGAGTGTGCATGGCATCACCACAGATGCCACTGCATGTCACTTCTCCATGCCACAAGGTTAGGAGGGGTGCAGTAAGGTAAAAAACAGGTGGGAAAAATCCTGGCTGGCAAGATGAATACCACCCCTACCAGGTCCTGCACCCAGCAACACAGGCACGACTGCTGGATCCTTGACCGAACGGATCAAGCGT
Organism: Neoceratodus forsteri; assembly: GCA_016271365.2. NCBI lineage: Eukaryota > Metazoa > Chordata > Ceratodontiformes > Ceratodontidae > Neoceratodus > Neoceratodus forsteri. Next base: position 955,663,901 of record CM028130.1, on the reverse strand, counting down.
CCTTTCCCTGCCATCCCGCTGTAGGGTGTAATCTGAGGCTGCAAGGTCCAGGAAGTCCTGGTGGAAGCCTGGGTGACAGGGCTGGGATGGTCAGTATGATGGGAGCCATGTCAGACAGGGTGAAAAAGGACCAACTGATAAGGGCTTTGAAGGCAGCCTGTCATATGCCCTATCCAACAGAGGGTGGGTGTTGCCGCCGCAACCTTCATCTTGTGGGATGGAAAACAAAGCAATAAAAAAAAGTATTTCAGGCTTAGTTGCTAAATGCTGTACCTTGGCTATGTCTGTGTGTCCTTTTCTGCAGTTGTATTTGGCTTTGCGGATTCTTATCTTCCCAGTCATTTGCTTTAAAGCACGTACGGGACCAAAATCATAATTCCTACTCGGGTTAGGGGCCGGAATGAAAATTAAAATAAAATCCCAGAATGTTTCATTAATGAGAGAATGATTTGAAATTAAAAAAAATGAATTAATTCTGAAATGAACATGAGCAGTGATGATCGAATTAACCCCATGCGGATGGCTTTATTGGATTTAATTACGTTTATGACATTTAAATTAGATGTTTAAGCTATTCAGCAGTAACAAGGGCAGAAATGTACCTTTCGGGAGTATTTTCATCATGGTTCCATGGTGAAAAACATGTATTGAAAAGATTATTTTTTATTTTTCTCGGTCCTTATTCAGCAGCCACCCCCACCTGAGTGATGCCTGCCTCTCCCCATTCATGCCTCTCAACTGTCCCTCATTATAAGGGATATCCCTTTTTTTAACACTCAGAATTATTCTGTCCCTCAATCCCCCCACATGGAAAACATGCTGGCCACACAGAGAAGGTGCTATAAATGCAGACGTTAAAGCAGAAATTTATAACATTCTGTGATGCCCAAGCAAAATTAAACTTTGCACAAATAAAAGCATTAGTAATCACAGAGTTCTGAGCTTGTATCTTCATGTCTGATGATGTGTCCCACATTTTAAATGCCACTGTCACACATTTCTTACGTTTAAAATGCCAGTGTACTACATTTCAGTGACAAAAGATTGAGAGGCATGTCTCCATATGAAGCAGGCCTGCCCTACCCCCATCTCATTGTAAGTGCTTTGAGCGGTAGCCTGCGATGACGGTGACCGTGATTGAGTGCTTTCAAAAAGGGCGACTCAATCACGGTGCCTGTGTACAGGGCTACCTGGCAGGGAAGGCGACTGGATAGAGGGTTCAGTAACTATAGTGACAGGATGTCGCTATGTACACATGCACGGGGGGGTGGGAGTGGAGGGATCACGCAGTGTGATGGACGGAAGGGAGGGAGGGTTTGTAGGGTGTAGTGTGGCAGTGGGCTGCCAAGCTGGCTGCTGTCGCATGGTGAGTTGGTGGCAGGCTGGGGTTTGGATTGTTCTGGGTTCTGTTCTGGGCATGCTCATGATTTTTGTGCGGATTGAGTTTTTTTTTTTTTTTTTTGCACCCCTGACGCATACCCCTGGGTTGAGAATCTTTTAGTAAAGGAGTGCTGAGCAAAAGCCCCTGTGGGGGGTTGTATATAAATAACTGAAACCTAAGTCTTGGGTGCCCTCCTGATGTTCGCCATGAGGCTACATCGCCAAAACTGATTTTCGGCAATGTACACTCGGCCAAACGGCGATCGCATTTCCATGATCACCATTATCACATGGAACTCTTTGAGCTCTGCAAAACAGCTATATAAATAAAGTTCCTATCCTATCTTTTCTGAGGCAGGCCTGCCGGACCCCCAAATGAGGCAGGCCTGTCCATTAATCATCTGAAGTAGGCCTGCCCCACCTAGTCTTGCTCCACCCCCCCCATCGGAGACAAGCTTGCCCTACCCCATCTGAGGCAGGCCAGCCCCACTTTATCTTAGGCAGTCTTGCCCCATCCCCATCTAAGGCAGTCTTTCCCAACCCCCCGAGGCAAGCATGCCCCACACCCATCCAAGGCAGGCCTGCCACATCCCCATCTGAGGCAGGCCTGCCCCACCACCATCTTAGGAAGGCTTGCCACACCCCCATCTATTTCAGGCCTGCCTCATCCCCATCTGAGTGAGGCAAGCCTCCCTGTCCCCATCCAAGGAAGGACTGCCCCACCACCATCTGAGGCAGGTCTGCCTCACCTCCATCTGAAGAAGGCTTGTTCCATCCCCATTTGAGGCAGACCTGCCCCCCTCCTGCATCTGAGGCAGCCTTGCCCCACCCCCCATCTGAAGCAAGTCTGCTCCACCAGATCCCAGGCATGCATGCCCCACCCCCATCTGAGACAGTCTTGCACCCATGCTCATTTAGGCAGGCCTGCTTCACCCCATCTGAGGAAGGCTTACCCCTCCCCCATTTGAGACAGGCCTGCCCCACCCCATCCCTATCCGAGGAAAGCCTTCCCCACCCCAATCTGAGACAGGCCTGCCCCTTCCCTCTCTGAAGCAGGTCTGCCCCATCCCCATTAGAGGCAGGCCTGCTCTATCGTCATCAGAGGCAGACCTACCACATTTGATACAGACCTGCCCCACCCCAATCTGAAGCAGACCTACCTTATCCTAATGTGAGGCAGGCCTGCACCATAGTGGTTAACGGACACTGAATTATGGGAACCCTCCAAATGAGCTCCAGGGCTTTGATTAATGGGTTGTCTGGAGAGTGGGCTGAGGCCAAGTCCTTCATAAAAACTCTGTGACCCTCCCACCCACCATCCCTCCCACTTCCCCTTTTCAGGGTCACCTTGGCAGCAACTTGCAAATCAGTGGATATTTGGTGTCACAATGCACCATGTGGATGCCTGATTCATTTCCCCATAGGCTAAGGGTACCAGTAGGAGGCAGTATAGCATAGTGGTTAAGGGCACTGAACTGCAAACCTGGAGACCTGGGCTTGAATCCCATCAGCCCGCACTTGTATACTTTGTGACTCTGAGCAAGTCACTTAACTTCAGTGTGCTCCCAGGTTTCACCTGGGAACAAACTCCGGCTTTGTGTGCCTTTCCTGGTTAAACAATTTCCCCTTTATCTTTCCCTTTTGTAGCCACTGTAAGAATAGAGGAAGTGGTTAAAATAAATTCAGAGCCTTCCAGAAGCAGTACCATTTTCTGAATAGGGAAAAAAGAATATTTCTATTGGTTCTGATTATTGGAAAAAAAAAAGGAAAAAGAAACTGAAGCATAATATACCCCCCAACCCCATCCGCCATTGCAAGTCTTTTCTTACAAAGAAGGAACTAAGACTGTGAATTGCACTGTTGCACCTGCAAACTGGGTATGTGAGCGAATTCGAGAGACTGGTAAGCAGGCGGGAAGCTAAGAGAGACCATAAAAATGTCCGTGTGTCCCAGCAGGATTAGGTCTGGAGGCACATTTCTGCCACCTCAGTGATCCCAGATGAGAGGCCGTGTAGCTTACTCCTCCTTTGAGAGGAAGATGTATGTTCATCAGCTGACCTCACGAGGTCTTGTGCAGCGCTGTGGGGTATTGGGTCTTAGTAAAGCAAGAAACATTAAAAATAGTAAGCCTCCACGCTATCAGAATGATGGCTGTTGGCATGCTCTGGCCCCCCTCTGTGGATCCCACTGATAATGATGATAGAAGGAGTGGCTGAGGCAGCTTGCGTGTTGAATGATGACCGCTGACATACCCCCGAGTTCCCCTCTGTGTGTCTTCGCTGATGACAAGGATAGAGAGAGTGGCTCAGGGAGCTGGGTGTTAGATGATGACTGCTGACATACCCTGGCTCACCAGTGTGGATCTCCGCTAATTATGAGGACTGAGAGAATGGTTGAGGGGCTGGGTGTTGCTCTATGGTCAACTGGCAGTGAGTGTACGTACAAAGGACAGCCCATGCCTTCCTTCTCTGTGAGTAATCCACCGCACTTCCACATCTTGCTCAGCCAGCAGCCAGCCCTCATGTGAGCACCACTAGGTTAGCCATTTCCCTAAAACCCAGATCTTTCCCACTCAGATTTGGTAATAAGTTTGGGTAATAAGATTTGATACAAGTGAAATAGATGTCTATATAGTTTTTTATATATTGTATGTATGTATGTAAGATTATGGGAGTAAGGGAGGTGTATGAAGTACTCCATATATGGTAAGAAGTACTCTATGTATTTTGGTTCTAGTCCAAGGGTACTAGTCAGATGGAGGACAGTAAGAGAATAGAAGTTGGGAATGCTAGGAGTGGTGCAGTGCAGTGGCTGTGGGGCGGCAGTTTTCAGAGAGACGTTCTGGAGACTGCGGTGCTGCCCCATCTGCATGCAGCTCTCTGGGTTGAGGGAGGAGGTCACTAGACTCCAGGCCAAGCTGGCTAGGATTCAGAGGACCTCTTCTCGGTGTCTAGTCAAAACTAAGATCACAAATATGTGGGGTCAAGAACCACATGGTCATAACAGCAATGCGCAGTTTTGGAGTTGGTATATATAATCTGCATGGTTTTGTACTGCGCAGTTTTGTACTAACTGCACGTTACTGACCACACAGTTTTTAATGTTGCAGTCTTGACATATCGACCCTCTTCCCCCACCCAGGAGCCACCGAGACTGCTACCATTATTTTGTTTATTTAGATCTAGGATTACAATTACCTTTGAGCCAAGGCTCTTTTACTAAGTTTCCACATCAGGAGAGTACATACATGTTAAACATGTTAAACAAGGGCATACAACATTAAAGAGAGCATACAACCATATTCATCAGTTCAGGTACGGCACCACGGTAAACAGGATACATGAATAACACATACGAGGAATAATTTCAGAAACCTAGAAGAAATCAGGGAGGAAGGGTGAGAGGATGGGGGTGGCAGCCGAAAAAGAGACTAGAGCAGCTCACAGCATTGTCAAAGAACATCAGAGGGGGGTGGTTGATCTCAAAGGGGAAGGGGGAAGTTAGGGGTGGCAGTCACATGAGCTGGAGGCCATGAGATGATAATGGAGGCTTTATTTGAATATGCCTAGTGAGGAGGTGGAGGTGATGTGAGTGCTGAGGGCATTCATCCAGCTGGGTACACGTTGTGCAAAGGATCTTTGGCCCAGAGTGGTGCAGCATTGGGGGACCTGTAGAAGCTGACATTCAGACCCTGTGGTGTTACGAGGATTAGTGTTTGGGCACATGAGGGCTTGGACACTAGGTGGAGTAGGGCCCAAAGTAGTTTTTTCGCCATCAAGCAGGTAAGGTACTTTATGTGGTTACTTCAGAAGATGTCAAGAAGGAGGAACAGCTGGACTATGGTGGACGATGGAAGGGTGTGGGTGGTGAGACAGAGGCATAGTCCTCAACTGGTACCACTACACAATCCCTACACCACTCAGGAGGGGCAGGACTACCTGGAGAAGGCACCTGCAGTACTGACCAGGGAGGATGTGGAGGCTGTCATTAGTGGAGACCCCAAGAAGGGTAGTACAGGACCCCAGAGGAGGAAGAAGCAAGTTCTGAAGGGGGATAGATTTGGGAACAGGAAAGGGGGAGAGGCAGGTTAGGTGCCTACCCAGCACCATGGCTTAGAGGGATGAGAACTAGATTCTAAGGGTCACTAGGGCAGCAGGACAGGCAGGAGAGATGGACGCAATTGTTCACCTGGGGACCAATGATCTGGCCAGGTAGGGGGCTGGGATAGTGCAAGGGGAGTTGAGGGAGCTGGGGTGGGGTCTTTGACAGGTTGCTTTCTCAGTGGCTTTCACTGAGGTGCTGCCCGTCTATGACAAGAACAGTAACAACCACTCCATGGAGCGTGGGGGCATTGCATACAGTGGGTTTCCTTCCCAGACCTAGCTGGAAAATCTACTGCAACAATCTCTTGAGCTAACAGACTGGTTCATTTCATGCAGATCTCCCTTGAGCCATGAGGGCTAAATTCCTAGAAGCAGTTTAGGGGCCAAAAGAGCCACCACATGAGGAAACTTAGCACTGATACACTCTATCAACTCATATCTCATTCCTTAGTGTAATTTCCCAGCAGTTACAGTTCTTTTCAATCCAGCTGTCTTCTAATATTTCTATTCCTATACCTTCCTATACACTCCTATACCTTCACTCTGGGCTTCCAATAGCACGAGACATTTCTACTGTCCCAAACGCTTTCACTCTCTTTCGTGTCCTTCTCTTTGGCCTGATCTCACAACCTCTCCAACCCGGGACTAATACATATGGAGCAAACCCTTCTTCTTTCAAACGGTCTTAATTCAGTAAATTTCATTTGATGTTCCCTTAGCAAGAACCGAACCACCAGAACCCTTTCAGACATCCAATTACTGATGCCAATGCTCGGCAGTTGGGCCTTATTCCTGGTGATTTTGGGTACCCCTGTCCCTAATCCCAGTAACTCCTGGCATTTTCCACTCATGCAGCGATTCCAACCTCTAAACTGACTCAGCAGGGGGACCTCTGCCAGTGCCACACCAGAGCACCCGATGGACTGCCACCCCGGCGGGGTCCCAAACATCACTCCTCCAAATGGACATTCCCCGCCTCCACAGACTGCTCAACTAGGGAGTCCCAACTCTGCAATGGCCACCCGTCTGGGGATTGGGGTAGAGCTGCCACCACTACACCCTCAATTGCTTGGGCTGCCACTTCTGAGCCGCGCCCCAAGTCCCATTGCCATAGCGGGCCTGCCCACGGGCAACCTTCTGGCCCATTACTGAACTCATCCACAGGCATACTTTCTCTGGGCTTTAGACCCCATCTGTGCTTACCCTACCAAGCTGCCAAAGTTTACTTGGCAGGCCTCCATTTTTCCTTCTTCTCCCCAGGCTTCAGCTCCCAATGCACCGACAGGTCCCTTTTTATTTGCTCCATTGCTCCCCTTTACTGCCAACCCGAATCATCACTTTCCACTTTGTGGGTCTTCAAGGGTGGATGGCCGGGGCAGCAAGCAGACCACCCTGGCCCCGCTACAGCCCTCCGGCTGAACTTGCAGGCTGAACCCCCCTGCCTTCTCTCTCTCCAGGTCTCCCCCCCCCCGGGCCTCCCTTATTGGTGCCAAAACCTCCCTTTTATACCCTCACTGGAGGGGCCCCCTGCTGGCTGCAAGCAGGCCCTACTTTTCAGACGCAAAGGCGCCAAGAGTTTCTGATTCCTTAATACACTCAGCACTCATAAAATTAACTAGTAAGTACCGAAAGGGTGCTTATATCAGTATGTACAGAAATAATGGGCATGGGTACATCACATGCAATGTTATACATAGTTAGTTATATGTTGGAGGCAGTATAGCGTAGTGGTTAAGTGCACTGAGCTACAAGTCTGGGGATCTGGATTTGAATCTCATCAGCCCCCCACTTGCATACTGTGTGACCCTGAGCAAGTCACTTAACTTCCTTGTGCTCCCAGGTCGCACCTGGAAACAAGCTCTAGCTTAGAGTGCCTTTACAGGTTAAACAGTTTCCCATTTCCTTTCCCCCTTATATAAACCAAATAAAGAGAATTCACAAGCACCTACGAATAGTCTTAGAAAGAAAAGACCAAAAGAAAAAGTAGTAAACCTTGAACAGAAGGTCAAAATTTGTAATTAACAACTTTGCAAAGGGGAGTTCAAATTTCCTTCCAAACTTCCAGTTTCTTATGACATATATATAGTGAATTGTTTTGATTTTTATCAGCTCTGTCATTAAATTAATCCACTGGGCATAATTCAGAGGGTTGCCATCCTTCCATTTTAATAGTATACGTGTACTAGCAATTATAATACTAAGATGTACAAATTTAGACTGAGCCTGATTTAATGCGCCATTTTGATTATATCCTAATAGAATGAGTTAGTTACTAACCTTTACATGAGTGCCAATGGCCATTTAAATTATTTGAAATATCTTTTCCCAGAAGAGTACCAGCTTAGGGCAATCAGTAATGATATGCGCTATGTTTGCTTTGTTGGAATTACAACGTGGGCAACTGTTCAGAACATTAGGATTCAGCTTTTTAAGTTTATTTGGAGTGTAGTAAGTTCCCTGAAGAATGTTATATCTAATTTGTTGCAATTTAGTTGCGATTATAGCCTTAACATATCAAGCCATTCCATATCTGAGAACGTCACATCTAATTCTCCTTCCCACTTGGTCCATAATGAATTTAGACTAACATTATTATACGTCTTTAAGGTATAACATACCCTTGAAATTAACTTTTTCCTGAGTTAGCCAGGTAACATGAGGATATGGATCAGAGAGTACGATACTGCTTCCAAGAAGCCATTATTTTTTTATCAAAGTCCCTCCGTTGAAAATATCTAATAGGTGTTGGTTTGGAATAGGGTATACTGTTTGTGAGGAAGTACTTCTTCACAGAAAGAGTGGTGGATTCCTGGAACAGCCTTCCAGCAGAGGTGGGAGGAGGAGCAAAAACAGTGGTGGTATTCAAAAATGCCTGGGATAAGCACAAGGGAATCATACTGGAAAGGACGGGTGGGGCAGAAAGAGCTGTAGATATGGTACGGTCTGTGGTAACAGTGTAGGTGGGGAGGAATGGGCAGATTGGATGGGCCAAGCAGTCCTTATCTGTAATCAAATTCTAAGTTTCCATGTTTCTGTGTTTCTTTTTTTTTTTATTTAGTTGTTTAACCAGGAATAGCATACTAAGCCGAAAGCTTTTTTACAGGAGCGACCTGGGAGCACAGGGAAGTTAAGTGACTTGCTCAGGGTCACACAGTATGCAGGTGGAAGCTGTGGGATTCAAACCCAGGTCTGGTTTGCTGGATGTCACCACATTTGCAACTCAGAGCCTTAAACCACTGCACTATACTGCCTCCCATTCAGACTGTTTCAGACTGTATTTGCTCCTAACTGTACTTTATATTGTAATCCTCTGCCGTTGACATCGTAAATGATCATATATACACCAACAGATTATGATGTTACAAGCAGAGAACTGTGGCTTCATATGTCGACAAGCAACAGAGGATGTTCATGTTAGCACCAATAAACACACAACTGCAGAGTGGTCCTCTTTACACCTAAAATATAGATAAGACTACCGGGAGCGATCTGACGCCATAAAAAACACAGACAAAGCAAAAACCAGACAGGGAGACCAAACAACTTAGTCACCACTTGAATAATTAAGTATTTGTTCTTAACAGCTCATACATTTACCTCATCGGGCTCTATAAATATATAATATGTAGTTATTATATTGATTCTGTATTTACATACTGCATAAGATCCACCTTCACCAGACATGTGGTTTCTAATAATTCACTTTATTTACCATTTTATATGCACATTCAGACTTAATTGCCATCGTGTCTCCATATAGGCAAAACTATGATGCTGCCCCTTTAAATTAATTCTAGATTTATATTTCTACAGACAATAGCTTCATATTTAGTTTTCAAATCCCACCATTTAATTATGCTTGAATGCCCTACTCTGTGCTAGAACAGATCTCCATGCTGTTGTATAACAAAATAAAATATATCTTTATAACCAAACTCTTACTTATTCTCTATGCTTAAATCACAAAAATAAACCTAGATATATTTAAAGGGGAAGCGCCATATTTTTGCCTATATGGAGACATGATAGCAACTATGTCCCAGTATGTATACAAAATGGGAAATAAAATGAATGATTAGAAACTGCATGTTTGGTGAAGGTGGGTGTTACGCAGTTTGTGACACAGGATCATTATAATAAGTACATTTGTATATATTTATAAATCCTGATTAAGTAGTGGGTACACTACGAAACGCTGATCAGTTCTAGTGTATGATTTCTGTATGAGCTGGTAAGAATAAATACTTAATTACTCAACCAGTGAGTGGGTAGTTTGGTCTCCATGTGTGGTACAGTATATGTTAGCAACAACCCACACCATGCATTCCTAGAGAATTCATGTATACTTCGGGTGAATTGGAAGGCACGAGGGCAAGGCAAATGGCTGAGTAACTTTCAACACACCCATAAAGGGCATTAATTCTCAAGAAACCCATGCGCTGGAGTGGGTTGTTCTTATAAAATGGAAAAAGTTTTTTTTATGGAAAAAGGTTTTATTTTCGTTTAGTTAGGTGATTGTTATCTAGAATATGTGAGTTTAGCAACAAAGACCGAGTGTCTTTGGCTGAATCCAGAAAGTGCATTTATTTTGAAGATACCTACGCCCTGTTGTGGGTTTCCGTGTTTGTAAAGTGGAGAAGATTTTATTTTAATTGAAAACTGTTTTATTTTCATTTAGTTAAAGAGCTAGTGTACTGCCTAAAACTTATATTTTAAAAGCAGCCAACCATTTATAACTGAGGTACTTTTTTTCTTTTCCTGTTGTTTTTTTTTTTTTTATAAGCAAGAGACACACACTAAGCTGAAGCTTGTTTACAGGTCCGACCTGGGAGCACAAGGAAGTTAAGTGACTTGCTTAGGGTCGCACAGTATGCAAGGTGGGGGCTGTTGGATTCAAACGCAGGTGTCCAGGTTTGCAGCTCAGAGCCTTAAACCACTGCACCATACTGCCTCCTGCCTTTAAGTAGAAGATAGTTTACCTGAAGTTAGTAGGTGTGATGTGTGGAGCAGCCCTTAGCCTGACAGCTAACATATCTTGCTCTACTGTCCCACACTACATCATCAGGACAGTGACCTCACTGACTGTGACATCACTGCTACTTAGGAACTACAAGAGAGTGACTGCCAGGTCATTCACCTGTGATGTCACGGTCAGTGAGATCATAATGCAGATGATGTAGTGTGGGGCAGTACAGTTAGATATGTCAGCTGCCAGACTAAGAGCTGTTCCACGCATCCAGCACAATATTATCACATAAAAAACTTTCTGATGAGCAATAGGAAGAAGAAAAATACTTCAGAAATAAAAAGTTACAACTCACTGCTGCTTAAAATTTGTATTATTTTCCTGTCTGCTCTTTAAATTGTGCTAGGTAGATTAGGGCAGGTTAGTTACGAACTACTCACATACCAGCGAATAATGAATGGTTGGTCATGTGATGTGCTAAAGCAGCAGTATTTGCTAGTCGGCAAAAAATTTTCATCCTGTATTTCTTTTAGCAAAAATGTATTTCTGATATCCATAGATTTATCCTAAGAGCATTTTTAGTTTTCTCAGATATTTTTAAAACAGCTTTAATAGCTAATTTTGTAATCAATGACGCATGCCATTAAAGATGGACACCACTCGCATTGTTTAAAAATCTCTTTCGTTGAGGTTACCTGCTGAATATACACACTACACTCATACTGTGGATGCAGTAGGATGGTGTTACCGCATGTGTTTGATACTAAACTTTGCTATATTCAAAAGTGACATGCAAATAAACCTACTTAGGTAATCTCTGGGCAAACATCCAGATTAGCATCTCATTATGACCTGAATTGCATGCAGTTTCCCCAGCATTATTGCAGGGTCCCAGAGCTCCACCTGTAGGTCAGTTTTGAAGTATAGGGGCTGGCTGGGTCTGCCCACAGCTCCACCTGTAGGTCAGTCTGGCAGTGCATGGTGGTAGCTGCAGGCTACATTTATACAGTACAGCATAGCATATTGTGCCACAGGGGACTACACAGCACAGGCACAGGTGGTGTCAAACTGTAGGTCATGCTACAGTGCACAGCAGACACTACAGTAGCAAGGGGGCCAGTAGTGTGAGGGACACAGCAATGCCTATGGTGTGTAGGGCAGTGATGACCACTGCACTGTACACAGTGACAGGCCCAATTTGCAGGTGTTTACTGACAGTGGCCATTACTGTTATGCTGTTGTGCGACCCACAGATGCTGCACTGCTGCCATGGGATGCTCACAGTGACATATACATAGCAGGCTGTGTGTGCTGTGGTGCCTGTACAGATGTGCGGTATGTGGTGGGGGGGCATATACAATCAGACAGGCACACTGGTGTTGGGATTTTCCCAACACTGGCCCATGTGCACTGCGTGATGTGTCCCAGCCTTGTGGCCACACACAGTCTGTGGTGCAGCCTGGCCACTTGTACACCCTCCCCTCAACGCCTTCCATGCCCACAGTGCTACATGTGTGTGCTGGCATTTGTTGGTGTCCATAGAAGGGTGGTCTGCAGGTGTGTGCTATATGGCCGCACTGCCATGGTGTACACTGGGAGCCAGGTCACCACTTACTGCTTGGTATGGCTGGGACTGCTGGCAGATCGTAGTGATGCCATCAGTGAGCAGCATGTTTTCTCTATGTCTAGCTCGCTTCTATGTGTCATACTTATTGGTTAGGGTCATGCAAAGCCACGCAAAAGTCACACAAAAGCCACAAAGTCACGCAAAGCTGGTTTGTCCAGAGTTAAGACTACCTTTTCCTGAGGCGGTAATTTGCACTGCACAAAGTGTTGCGCTAACGTCACACAAAACTACTTTGCATGGTGCTATTTGCTGAATATAGCATTGTGCTGACATGACCCCTCAGTTTGCCCCTTGCATAAATTATAATTTTGCCTAGCGCTAATGCAGTTTGCGCACGCTATTTGACCTTCTGAATATAGCAGACCCACGCTAACCTGGCACTAAACCTGAACAAACAGTTTGCGCCCAGTGCAGATTTTTGAATATCTGGCCCATTATTGCTAAAAAAAATATATATATATATATATATATATAGTGACTAACAAATACTGCTGCTTTAAGGCCAATGAAGTTGCTAGGATTCTGAAGCCCATTTTATAAATGAAAAATATCTCTCTACAGTGTAGGCAAGTTCCATTAGTATTTAAAGAAGAGATATAAATCAAATATATGAAATACAGAATGAATTGTGTCAAAATATTATAACATATATGGCCCCTGTCTAGATCCCTGGTTTGCCCTCACTTGGAGTATTTTGTGCAGTTTAGGAGCCCACTCCTGAAAAAGGACAGGGACAGGTTGGAGTCGATGCAGACAGTCACCAAAATGATGCAGGGGTAAGAGGTAGGTCAGATAAGGAGTCCTTGAAAGATCTCAACATGTACATGCTGGAGGACAGGACAAAGACATTCAAGTGCCTGCATGGAACAAACAAGGGTGAGAGCAAAAAGTTGTTCATAAGCAGTGGTTAAAACGGGTACCAGGGGTAACTGCCTGAAACTGTCAAGGAGAGGTTCAGGGAGGAAGTCAGGAAGTACTTTTGTTTTTACAGAAAAAGTAATGACAGACTGAAGTAAGCTTCTGGAGAAGGTCATTGAGGCTGAAACAATGAGATGGTTTAAAAGGGGATGGACAGGCACATGGGAATAGTGTATAAGGAGGCACACAGTGAGACATACTATAGGGAAGACTGACAAGGCACAGTCCCACAATTAGAAAGGCTTGGGCAGATTGAATGGGCCACTAGGACTTTATCTGCAGCCATCTTCTATTTTTGTGGGCCCCAGTAGCCTCCTGAGGCCTGCATCAAGCATCTTCTGGTCTCACAATCCCACACACCACTCCATCCCCGTGGGGATCCACATGGGGCAAGATCTCAGCATACCAGTACCATCATATATGGTGGCCAGTGCACACAGAATTTTCAGATTTTTCCACGCCTTGTCCCACCCACCACCTGCAGAGCACCAGCTAGCATCCCTGTAAGCTCTGTCCACAGGTGCTGAAATTTTTGTGGGCCCCAGTAGCCTCCTGAGGCCTGCATCAAGCATCTTCTGGTCTCACAATCCCACACACCACTCCATCCCTGTGGGGATCCACATGGGGCAAGATCCCAGCATACCAGTACCATCATATGTGGAGGCCAGTGCACACAGAATTTTCAGATTTTTCCACCCCTTGTCCCACCCACCACCTGCAGAGCACCAGCCAGCATCCCTGTAAGCTCTGTCCACAGGTGCTGAAGAGGGGTGAAGCTTCCTGGCCCACCACAGGGGTCACTAATGCAGCAGTATCTGGTGCCCTCTCCTCCCTGGCCCACCACAGGGGGCACTAGTGCAGCGGTATCTGATGTCCTCTCCTCCCTGGCCCACAACACGGGGTCACTAGTGCAGTGCTATCTGGTGCCCTCTCCTCCCTGGCCTACCACAGGGGTCACTAGTGCAGTGGGATCTGGTGCCCTCTTCTCCCTGGCCCACCACAGGGGTCACTAGTGCAGCAGTATCTGGTGTCCTCTCCTCCCTGGCTGAGTGTGCTGCACTAGGTAGCACTTCCCCAACCCCCTCTGAACTACCCAGCCAGCTCCTGAGTCCTCTCCAAACTTGGGTTACCTGTGTGTGAACATGTCATAAGTTCACTGGACCTATGGGTATCCCCCTTTAACATTTTCCAGTACCATTAGCAGCACTGAAAGTGTCCCTTACACCATTTTGAAGATTTTGCAAAATGTTAGATTTAAATGCAATTCGGTTTAGATTTCAAATATTTTCTGTCATTCTTTCCACTTTTGCTTTTCTACTGAGGACATTTGCATGAAAACAGGCTCCCTTTTCCCTAGACTTCATCTGCTCTGGCTTCTTGTCTACACCTGATAGCCCTGCATCAAACTCAGCGGTCAGAGCAACTGTGCTGAAAACACTGCAACAGACTGCATCTGATTCAAGAAGATCGGGTACATTTATAACAATTTGACCAATTTACAATAGCTTGCTCCAAATATTTGGTACAACCCTGTCAAAAGAGTACCTGAGATTGCTGCAAGCTAGACTAGAAAAACCTGGTCTAACTTGAGGCAATCAGCACACCAGCTCAAGAATCCTGATCACCAGCCGGGGAATGTTGCAAGCCCCATGCATCATATGTCCAGTGCACCTGGGGCTTGCAGCCTTCTTATGGATATTTGAGAATTGGGCCCTACGGGTGGGGAGCAGAGTTGCTCAGATAGGGCCATATCCCATCTGAGTGGTATTCTTCAGGTTGGATGATTATTCAGAATGCTATCCAATGATATGATGGATATGCAAGCAATAACCCACAACAGGGCATGCATTTCTAGACAATTAATGCATGTCCTGGGTGAACTGGAAGGCAAGAGGCTAACTGCCAAGTGATGTTTAGTGCACCCGGGAAGTGCATTAATTTTCTAGAGACCCATACCCTGGAGTGGGTTATTATGCTTATAAAATGAAAACAATTCTGTCTGAATGGAAAAAGGTTTTATTTTCCTGTAGTTAGGTTGTCACTAGGTAGAATATGTGAGTTTGGTAACAAAGGCCGTGTGTCTTTGAATGAACCCAGGAAATGCATTTATTTTGAAGAGACCTATGCCCCGTTGTTTGGTTTTGTGTTTAAATAGTAGAAAGGTTTTTATTTTAGTAGAAAAAGGTTTCATTTTCATTTAGTTGGGTTGTTGCTAGGTAGATTAGAGCATGTTAGTTATGAACAGCTGATACACAAAAGAGTAATGAATGATCAAGTGACATATTTAGATCAATGAATTTGCTAGGATTCTGAAGGATACTGAAGCCCATTTTATACAGGATATCAGACAACAGTGGATGCCGAATGATGAAACTATTCATTTGCTGTTGGAGAATACAATGCTACTTTTAGCTAGACCGCTACAGTACTTTGGGGAACCATTAGGAAAATCTAGGTTTAAAATGAATAATAAGACCAACTCTAGTGCCAAGCAATGGAGCATCCACTTGGCACCCTAGCAACCCAGGATTGTTCCCCAACCCAAGGACTACAGGAGTGAAAGCCAGCAGTGAGGGTGACAGAGCATCTTTGAGGAGGCTGTCCTCCTAATGGGGGGTTGAATGATGCATTATTGTTAGAGTGGGTCCTGTAAAGGGTTCATTGGAGGCATATTTTGTGGAGTAGAGGACCACATACTGCCATATGTTCCCCCATCCCTAGAACACAGTGGTGTACATGTTCCAGGGTGGGGGGTAGGGTAGGGAGACAAATGGAGGAAAAGGCCTCATTCTGCACATGCTGCATGACAGCCCTCAAGCTCTTCCCACACCACCACCACCACTCCATTAGTGGCTCCACCCCCTAACCATCATCCCAAAGGGTTGAGCACCTTCCCCATGATGACAATAGGGAACCCCTGGCAAGGATAAGCCAGAGTAGCAGGATGACAGATAACCTGGGGGGGTCAGCAGGTTGAGACCAATAGCAGAAGAATAGTTCAGTGGGCAGCAGAGGTGAGAGGGGCACTGGAGGGGCATAGAAGGAGCAGAAAAAGAGAAACCCTACTCCCTCAATTGAGTGACCCCATTTCAGACTCAGAGTAGGAACCATGTTCATTGCTTTAGAGAGGCAACTTTAACCCATTCAGCCCAGGAACAGAAGATGCCAGCCATTACCATATGACTGTTTTGATTGGTATTGGAAGCTGGCTTTGAATGGGTGAAGATCAGAGTGTCCGGTCAATGATGCTAACAGCATTGATGGTTTAAAGGGGAACTGTCAGCACTAACAGCCCCACACCCAAGTATGGGGCTGATCCTAATTTGCACTCTGAGCAAAAACATTTTGTTTACTTGTTGTTTGCTGCAGTATAGTAGAGTCTATCACATTACTTCTGTTGACCTGCAAGCTGACCTTTTCCTTAACTACAAATCCCAGAATCCCCTGCAGCTGACATCAGAGGAGGGCTGTAACAGTTAGCTATTCAATAACCTGCAGTGTATTTTAAAGCTTTTATAAGCTCTGATCATATGTTTGCTGGTTCAGCTGTTCTCTCAGGGTTAAGCACAGTCATCTGCAACTACTTAGCCCAGTGAGGGCAACAGAAACAGCAAACAAAAGATCAGCTCTTACAAAACTCTAACATGCACTGCAGGCTATTGAATCTCCCACTGCTGCAGCCCTCCTCTGATGTCATCAGCAGGGGATTCTGGTATTTTATGTTACAGAGAATGTCAGCTTGCAAGTCAACAGAATTAGTGTGATACAAACTTTTGTACTGCAGTAAACAGCAATGTTTTAATACACAAAGTATAAGTTAGGACAAGCCCCTCATTTGGGTGTGGGACTTGTAATGCTGGCCATTCCCTTTAAGGAAACCTAAAATGTAATAGTTAGACACATTATATGTATTATTTATATTTCATATGTTTCCTGGACTTTTATTTGCAGCCCCACTTCAGGCGGTGTGTGGATCAACCTGCATTACTGCCCTTGAAGGGGGTGGGCTTGGCCTGGGGAAACTTCCCTGTCTAGTGGTATCTTTACTCACCAGTAGCTCCATTGCAATTAATTGTTTCAGTAGCTGCTTTTTTGAGCTTAAAGTATTTGGCAGCACTCCTGAGATCCTGACTTGTTGTATGAAATAAGCAGACACATAGTGCAGATAAGCACCCACTAGAGTAGATGACATAATTAATCAATGATTCGTGGTTCCTTTGACCACTTCATCAGGATAACAACATGCTTAATTATCAGATAATTTAACTCAAAAATAAACCTCATTATACAACATTTCTTAATGAACTTTATGAAGTGGTCATAAGACCCACTAAAGGTTGATTAATGGATTAGAGACCTTTTAAGAAAAATTCTTTAAATTTACACCAGTTAGTGGGTGATTATATCCACTGTGTGCCTGAATTGTGTTTGAGGTTGTGAGGCAGATCCCTCATAGTGTTCTCATTTCTTGCCTAGGTACCAGGGGACCACATTGCTCCCTACAGTGCTGTAGTAAATAAGCCCCCACACTCTCAAATGTCCAAGCACTCGACATTTACTGTATGGTTTTGTCAAAGTTCACCTGTACAGGAAATACCTGTATATTTTTAACAAAACTGATCACTGTGTTTGACTATGTGGGTAGGATAAGGCGACTTGACAAAGGTTACGGGGTAGATGTGTTCTAGTTCGACTTCAGCAAGGCCTTCAATTCGGTGCCACACAGGAGGCCGCTGAAAAAGCTGCTGGACCAGGGAGTGAAGCGGATTTAGTCAGGTGGGTAGGGAACTGGCTTGGGGGGAGGCAGTAAAGGGTAGTAGTGAACAGGGCCAAGTCAGGGGACAGGGAGGTCACAAGCTGGGTGCTTCAGCGGTCAAGTCCTGGGACCTATCATATTCAAGATGTTCATCAGTTTGCATATGGGAAGTTATCCAGGGTCAGTTGTGTCTCTTTGCTGATGACACAGAGCTATGCAGCAGGGCAGATCATGAGGAAGGGTTTCAGGAGCTCCAGATGGACTTGGAGAAGCTGGGGAGATATCTAGAATCTGGAAGTTGAGATTCAGTACCAAGTGGTGCAAGGTAGTGCACCTAGGGAGATGGAACCCATGCACTGAATACTGGATGGGAGGGGTTAGGCTGGTCACTACCACATAGAAGAGGGATCTGGGGGCCACAGTCAGTGAAACAAACAAGTCACTGTAACAGGGCATATACCAAGGCGTCGAGGATGCCGGAGTGTATTGGGAGGGGTTTTGATAGTAGGAGAAGCGAGCCGATACTGCCTCTATACAGATCCCTTGTGAGGCCTCTTCTGGAGTACTGTGCTCAGTTCTGGAGTCTGCACCTAAGGAAGGACATAGACTAGAGTCAGTGCACAGAAGGGTCACCAAAATGATCCAGGGCCAGCAAGGCTGTTGGCCCTGAAAATGTACTTGCTGGAGCCCAGGTGCAAGAGGGGGTACATGACAGAAACATGTGAGTTTCTGAAGAGTATAATCAGGTGAACAGCGAGGAGCAGCTTGTTAGGAATAGGGACACAGTCACAAGGGGACATGGTTGGAGGCTGGTGGGGGCAAGTTCAAGAGAGACATGAGAAAGTTTTACTTCACAGCAAGAGTGGTGGAACTGTGGAACATACTGTCGGCAGAAGTGGTGGGGGGACCCTAAAGGGGTTTAAACATGGCTTGGACAGGGCAAGGGGACTTATTATCTCTAGGGTGGCATCATGGGAATACAAGAAAGGAGAGTGGGGGCGTGGCTAGTGCAGGCATGATGGCGGTCGCGTTTTAGTACCACTGCTAGAGCATCTACCCTAAAAAGCACCCTTTTCCAGTGACCCAGTTAAGCTTACAGTCGCTATTGACTAGGCAGTGACAGCGCTTGTTCATGGCATCCAGAAAATCCAAAAATAGGCAATCGAAACTTCAATTTGGATTGGTAGAACATCACAGAGAGCTGGCATAGGGCCCAGACCCCTCCTCGCATCTGCAGGCTGGAAACACTGTGGCAGAAGAATTGGGTATGTCTGCCCTAGAGCGCTTGTTGGTGGGAATCCCATCCACCTTAGACGCCATGCAGCAGGAAGTGCAGGCAGGTTTTGCATCGGTGACTGCCCAAATGGGTCACCAGCAATCAGTGGTGACCGGCCTGATGGAGACCATGGCCACTCAATCCACCAACATCAGTGTGCTGCAACAATGTGTGAGTGACTTGGAAGACTCACTCCACATACTATCCTGGGAGCATACGAATCATAAAGAAATTACTGCAGAGCTACAGGAGAGAGTGGATGAACAAGAAAACTGCTCCCGTTGCTCAAATATACGAATAGTGGGGCTACCTGAAGGCACAGAGGGGAAATTCCCAGCAGTTGGTCTGTAGCAGTGGCTGGTACAGCAACTCAAACTACCTACAGAGGCTGCGAGTTATGAAATTGAGCAGGTGCACAGGGTGGGCCCCCCACCTAAGCCAAATGAACGTCCGAGGCACTGCTTGATCAAATACCTGCAGTACACAGATAAAGAAGTGGTGCTTGCAGCGGCGAAGAAACAAGGTTCCCTCAGGTGTGGCAACTCTAGAGTGAGGATTTATTAAGACTATAGCCATGACCTGCAAAACAAGCAGCAGAAGTTCAATGGAGTCAAGGCCAAACTATATGACCTGGGGTGGCCCTTTTCCTTTTTCTATCCAGCCAAATTGAGGATCAATTGTTCAGGGGCCCCACCTAAAACCTTCCATAACTATCTAGAAGTGGAGAAATGGGTGGCTAGGGTGGCTTGGCAGGAGGGGGAGAGATTGCCACATCACTGAGTGACAAAAGGAAAAGCCCTTTGTTGATGCCCAAGGTTAGTGGATTTTGTGATTAAAGTGTTTGGTGTTACTGGTTGCCTCCTCACATTGGGGGAGTCATCTCGCTGAGGTACTGTGGTTTTGGCTCTGGTATGGGGGAAAAATCATGTGCTGGTCTGCTGGTGCTGGAAACTTTGATCTGCAGGTTGCCAGGATTGCTGCGATGTATACCCATCCGGTCAACCCAACAACTTCTTGCGACTGGCCTTGGGGTGAGAGACGTACCAACCCGACCACATCTGATGTGGGTACCAGCAGGTGGTGATTGTCTTGTGGAAGCTGGCGCATCACGTGGACGATCGTCAGGGAAGTGCACCTCCTTGTATGTTCAACATGTTGGTGACTGCATGGGTGGGGGGGGTGCATGCATCAGCATGAAACTTGGAAATGGCTGGGTGACCCACGGCATGATCGATATACTTTATAACGTGCTACTCCATAGAGGCTTGGGATAGACACAGATGGGGGAACACAAGAGGGGGCTTAAGTCTATGCAGTATATTACCTTAAAGCCTGTGAATCTAGGGAGGGTAGTTTCAAAAGGCTCGATGGTACCTCTAGAAGCAAAGGGGGGAGTTAAGGAGGTGTACGTTTGTGCACTAAGTTTGGACACCAGTCAGTTGCATATAAAACTACATGAAATTTCTTAACTTATAGCATGTTTTTGTTACTTGCTTGTGTCCAGTATTTTGTCAATCTTATATGCTTATAACTGAGACCAGGGGAGGGGGGAGGTAAACTGACCTTAGGATGGATACTTGGTGTTTGCTTGCTTTTTTACAGGGTGGAGGATGCCATGAATTCCACCCATGAAGAACAGTACCAGGACTAAAGCTGATGGCAGATAAGGTGGTCAGTTTTTAATACTTTTTATGTTTGCTTGCACGCATGTGCAAGAAACATAGTGCCACCATATGAGAATTCGTAGGTGTGCCTCCCTACTTCCAATGCCCTGCTGCCTTTTGCAGGTGCAGCCCCACCGCGCCAATGAATGTAAGAGCTGTCTATGACAGCGTTTGCAAATGTAGCGGTGTACAGTTGAAGGAAAAGCACTGCAGTGTGTAGGCAATTTGCATACTGCGTCGGCAGTATGCAGAGTGCCTACACGTCGGCACTGCAGTGAAACAGCTGTCATAGACAGCTCCTCCCCCCCCCAAACAAGTAACACGCTGGGAGCCCACCCCAGCATGCTCACGCGTTCTCCCCCCACACACACAGTATGGCTGACGGGGGTGCCCAATCCCCCGTCGGCTGTGCTGCACTCCTTCCCAACAGAGTTTTAGGTGCCACGCAATCTGTAAGGCCAACGGAGGTGCCCAATTCACCATTGGCTCCACTGCACCCCTCAAACAGCCTTCCAGGTGCCACACTGGGAGCCCACCCCCAGCATGGCAAACGTCTGTCTGCTACCCCCCAACACACTTCCAATTGCCACGCTGGGAGCCCACCCCAGCGTGGCAAACGTCCCGCATCGTCTTCCTAAAAGAAAAAAAACCTAGAAAGAAAAAGCTTTCCCTCGCTGACTGTCTTGACCCCCCCACCCGCACCCATCCTCTGTGCTCCCTGCCTCCCACACCCCCCCCCATACTTACCTTTCAGAGTCTGGTGCGACAATCTTGGTGGACCGGGAACACGTCTGCACTCTTCAAAGCCAACCGCGAACTGAGGAAATGCCGGTAAGCTGTATAATGGAATAAATAGGGTTTTTTCAACTTTGATGCATATCGCAGGCATTTTGGGGAATTTTTTCACCAAATTTTCAACATGGGGTTTTTGGGACCCCACCTCATGAATTCTTGCACTGTCATTTTGTTATTCCGTCCCGAAAGGTGATTTCGCGGTCACTGCGCGAAACCACCTTTCAGGACCAATGTACGAAACGACAGTGTCACAGTTCATGAGGTAGGCCCCCAAAAACACTATGTTGAAAATGTGGGGAAAAAATTCCCAAAAATGACTGTTGTACGAGCGATCATTGCGCAGTTCCTACGCACGCTCATAAATTCGTGAATTTTTAATATTTGCACTCCAGATTTTCAACATTGCCATTTTACCACACCTTCTTATGAGCAGTACAGCTGTCACTCTTCACATCTCGCCCAAAATGTGTTTCCGCGCATGTAGCGCACTATGGCACAGTCGGTGTGTGAAATCAATGTTTGGGACACATTAAGAAAATCACAGTGACACTGTTCATGAGCAGAGGTCTTAAAATGGCTATGTTGAAAATTTGGTGGCAAAAGTCCATAAAATGACTGTGTTATGAGCAAGCATTGCGCTGTTTCCACACACCCTTGTAAGTTCATGAATTTGTAATATTTTCAGTCCAGATTTTCACCACTGGCATTTTTCCACACTTCCTTATGAACAGTACAGCTGTCATTTTTCACAACATGGCTGAAATGTGTTTTCACACTTTCTGCGCAGAAATGCGTGGTCGCTGTGGGAAATCACTGTTCAGAACAGATTAAGAAAATGACAGTGACACTGTTCATTAGCGGAGGTCCCAAAATGCCTGTGCTGATAATCTGCTGTAAAAAATCCCCAAAGTAATTACATTAAGGGTGTGCGTTGCGCAGTTTCTACGCACGCTCGTGACTTCACCAGTTTTTTTACTATTTTCACTGCAGATTTTCAACATTGCCATTTTTTACACCTCCCCATGAACAGTACAGCTGTCATTTTCACATCCTGTTCGAAATGTGTTTTCGCACCTGTGGTGCCAAATGCCGTAGTCACTGTGCAAAATCAGCTTTCAGCTAACTGTTCATAAGGTGGGGGTCACAAAAAACCCATGTTGAAAATTTGGAGTGAAAATATCAACGAACGCCTGAGGCGTTAGGGTTTTCAACCATAACACCCCACCCTGTAGAGACTGACAGGCATCATGGGTATGACTTGGGATTATCACCTGTAATACTCATATCATTCCACCCCCACCCACACCCAGCAGCCAGTGAGAGGCATCAAGGTGTGCCTTGGACTCTTTGGCCCCAAAGTTCATCCCATTTTCCTATACTGCACCCATCTCACCGTATTTCCTGATGGAATGGGGTGAGCATAAGGGCCGAAGACCCCAAGGCACACCGTAACATTTGTCGGTGTCTGCAGGGTAGGGTGTGGTGAAATGGCGTGGCCATTATGCCTTATGACCCAAAGGCACACCCCAATGCCAATGCCAGCAAGCAAACATTTGGCATTGATAAATGCTTGTTTTCATTATTGCCTGCCACAGAGGGATTGGTCAGCTGTCAGCTCCACGTATTAAGGTCAGTGGATTCGAAAATATGTTAAACAAATAGATGCTCAGGTGACTCCAGAGAATCACCATCTACAAGAGAGGGGCTTCTGACAGGGCAGTAGGTTGCCCAGTCAAGGGGGGGAATATGGGGGTACAAAAGGGGTTAGTTTGGTTGCCCTGTTGGGACAAATAGTTGATATATTGGGGGAGGGCAATATTAATGGTGGGAGGAAGGGAAAGAAATTCTGTTTTACTGAGGAATAAAAAACACTTGGTGGAGCGGAATCACAGGTATCGAGGGAAATACTTCTTTGGAGCTCCGTAACATCACAGTGACAATAGGATAGTGATCTTAGATAAAAATAAAAATGGGTAGCTTAACTAAGGTGGTGACGTGGAATGTCAGTGGTCTAAAGTTAGTGTTGAAAAGAAGAAGGGTCATGAATGTAATGAAAAGGGCTCAGGCCCACATTATCCTTATGCAGAAGACTCACATGTCTGTGCAAGAGATACTAAAAACTGAGCAATATATGGGAGGTCAGTGGATCTCGGCTTCCTATTCCACAAAAGCTAGGGGTACCTCTATCTGGATACCTAGAAATCTGAGGGTTAAGATTCACAAAGTAATTAAGGATGGGGGAGGTAGGTACGTCCTGGCCCCCCTGACAGTAGAGGATGGAAGTCCCATTTCAGTGGGCTCGGTTTACGCCCCCAATGTGGATGATCAGGGTTTTTTTCAGTGCCTAGCCCTGGACATGTCTAATTTGCCGGGCCCCTGGGTGATGGGAGGAGACTATAATTGTGTCAGTGATGTAACTCTGGACAGATCCAATCCTGCCCCTATGCCAGTGTCAAAGAATGCGCTGGTCCTAGGAGAAATAGAATGAGCCTATACCCTAGTAGATGTATGGTGTCACCAGAACCCCACTAATAGAGAGTACAGCTTCTACTCTCATGCCCACAGCTCTTACGCTAGACTTGACTGGGTATTGGTCGGTGCCCCTTTCGTAGGTGGTATGGGATCAGCTCAATACTCCTCAATTTTGGTATTGGACCACGTATACTTACAAGTCTCAGTGGACCTGGATGGGGAGAAAGACCACATCAGGTGGCATGGCGACTAGATCCCTTATTGTTGAAAGATGGAGACTTCCTGGCTTATATGACTAAGTCACTTGAGGAGTTCTGGAACCATAATAAAAGGGCAGATACCTCACACTTGGCCACTTGGGAGGCCATAAAAGCGTATGTAAGAGGTCAGGTAATTTCCTACTCTGCTCACAAAAAAAAGAGAGACTCAAATAGATCTGGAAAGGCTCAGACAACGAATTATAGCCTTTGAAGAGGCTTACATGAGAACCCCCACACAGCCTTTATACAGAATAGTTCAAAAACTGAAGTGGGAGCTCAATCTATTCAAAACTGCATGAATTTAAAGAGCAATTCTGCTGTCAGGAGCCATGACCTACTTTGACAGGGATAGGGGAGGAAAGTTCTTAGTCTGGCAGCTAAAAAAAGAGAAAAGGAGATAGATCTATCGCACAAATCCAAAAGGCAGATGGGTAATTCACGACCTCTACCGAAGAAATTGGGGAGGAATTTAGCAAATTTTACCAGAGACTGTACGCATCAGAGGTGGTTCCTGCCCCACAGCAAATGCAAGTTTTCTTTGATAAAGCCCCCCTACAGACCTTGTCTCCTGAAATGTTGGGTGAGGCAGACAGGCCACTAGAGATACGTGAGATATCTAAGGCCATGAAGTCCCTAGCAGGTGGGAAAGCACTGGGCCTGGATGGCCTACCTATCGATTTTTTCAAAGCTTTTAGGGACCAGTTAGTGGGCCCTCTATTTGATGTCATCCAGGAAGGACTGGCTAACGGATCATTACCACCAACTATGAGGGCTGCCACTATCACCGTCCTTCCTAAACCAGGGAAAGACTCTGCACTGCGCCTCATATAGACCCATCTCTTTGCTCACAGCTGACTGTAAAATACTGACTAAGGTGCTGGCCTCCCAGCTGGAGCCTGTACTCCCTGTGCTTATACATACCGATCAAACAGGATTTGTGGGCGGTAGACATGGGAAACATAATATTAGGAAGACCATAAATATTCTGCACTCATGGGGCAAATCTGCCACAAAACATGGGGCGGCCATATTGGTGCTGGATGCAGAAAAAGCATTCGACAGAGTTGAATGGAGTTACATGTTTGAAGCCCTGAAACGGCAGGGGTTGGGGCCGGGGATCATGAAATGGATTAGGACACTATACACAGCCCCAAGCGCCCAAATATTAGTGAATGGTGTACTGTCCGCCTCCTTTACATTGGGAAGGGGCAAGGCAGGGCTGCCCCTTATCCTCATGTCTCTACGTCCTGGCACTAGAACTGCTGGCAGCAGCCATTAGATACCACACAGGGATACGTGGGTTCAGGGGTGGAGGGACAGAACACAAAATAGCATTGTATGCGGATGACATTTATTTATACCTGCAGAACCCTGGGGACGACCTGCCACTGATACATGGTCTGTTGCAAGAATATGGGGCACTGTCGGGCCATAAGGTCAGCTGGACAAAAAGTGAACTCCTCCCGGTGGGTCAGTTGAGCAGGCATAGACTGGTGCAGGTTTTGAGGGGCCTGATGATGGTTGATAAGATAAAATATTTGGGGATCCTTATTTCAGCAAAAATTGGAATGCTATATGCCCAGAACTATGGCCCCTTAGTGAGAAGACTGGGTCTGGACTGTGCAAACTGGCAAAACTTGCCCTTAACCCTGATTGGCAGAGTAAACATGGTACAGATGATGATACTCCCAAGGTGCTTATACCTGTAGCAGTCTCTGCCTGTTCGGGTACTCTCTACACACTTTAAGCAGATTAATTCCCTGATCCATGGCTTTATCTGGAGGGGTAAAGCTGCCCGAACCGAAAGATCGGTGTTACAAATGCCATCCAGTAAAGGTGGGTTGGGCCTCCCCAACTTCCAGCTGTATTACCTGGCTGTGCAACTGGCGTTCTTGCCAGGGGGAATGAACCGTCAAAGGCAGAACTAGATGGAGATGGAAGAAGAGCAGACTGGGGGATCCCTGAGACATATGTACTTGTCTGGAGGAATAGGATCCAGGGTGAAGTCAAATACCAGTAACCCCTGTACAATGGCCACTGTGGGGGCTTGGCATACTGCGTATAGTAAGTTGGGGAGCGAAGTGGGGGTAAATCACTCGCCATACTCAGACCTGACCACAGATAGAGGTGCTTATACAGTTCATTTGCACCAGAGAGTGAGAGTTTGGAATGCCAGGGGAATTGGACGTGCCCTACAGTTATTTGAAAGGGGGAGGATCCTAGAATTCTCTGAAATTAGAGCTCAGTACTCAATTGACCCTGAGGACTACTTCATTTACCAATTAGTACGCCACAAATTTGGGGACATCATAAATAAGGAATCTGGTTGGGCTGAGCCTACACCTTTTGAGGAGGGCTTATATAGTCCCCCTCCAGGGACGAAAGCATTATCCATTTATTATCACACACTCTTAGCAGCAGAACCAGATCAGGCACAGAACATCAGACTGAAGTGGAAAAGTGACATCGATGTTAGTTTAGATCACAATGTCTGGAAGCTGGCCGTGAAGCACCTCAACACATGCTCCAGGAATAACAGGCTGCAGCAGATGCAGTTCAATTTTCTGTATAGAACCTATTTAACCCCCTCTAGGCTTCATGTCATGAGCTCCAACAACTGCCACACCTACCCTAAATGTCAATACGAGCAGGCTGATTTCTTGCATATGGACCTGACCTGTGCGAAAATTGTCTCATTCTGGGCGGAGGTGCACAGAATAGTGGAAGTAAACCTCTCAACCAAGTTGCACTGCACCTCACTGGAATTGCTATTAGGTACAGAGTCACTACAGGATTGGAGACAGACTGCATATCCTTTATGGGGAATTGCACTGGTCAATGCAAAGAAAACACTGGCTCAGACATGGATGTCATGTAACCCCCCCATCAGTACAGCAATGGGTAAACAACCTAAGGCAGTGTCTCACACTCAGCTAATGGTACTAAGGGTACCTTTCAAATAATTTGGTACCCCTTGGAGAGGGCTATTGAAGCTGGAATAATTCTGTTATAACCTTGGCTGGATTAGCAGAAATGTACAATGCTTTGGGTGCTTGTACACACTTCACACCAGCCCCTAGGGGTAGCATCTGTATCTCCATTTTTCTTAAGTACACAGTTGCATTGCAACCACTGTCACAAGTTAACCCTATACTGTTACCTGTTTCTCTAACTAACATGAGCTGTGTATAATTAATAAGAGAATCTGATGTATGCAGAAAAATTTATAATGATGCACTCATTATCTGTGACCCTGAAGTCAAGCAAATATCTGTGTGAAGTGATATTGTTCATGATGTACTGCTACTTTTCTTAATATAAATATTATACAAAAAAAACAGAAAGGGGAGTGGGGAAGAGGAAGATAACCCATCATTACAGTATATCGGTGGTGGTGAGGTAGCAAAGTAAGGACAGACTTTTTTTTGGGGGGGGGTTTGTGTTTATACTTTTTGCCTCCTGGCATACCTGGTCTGCTCTCATATTCTGGCATCTTCCTCTGGAATCCAGCCATCGTCCAAACATCCACATTCCATTGGGGTCGCACCTTAGTCTCCTGCGGCTTAACCCCCACAACAAGGTGGCAGGGAGCCCCCAACTCATCAGCCCTATAGGATCCAGATCAGGTGCCTCCCCAGAGCCGGCGTTCATGGACAGCCATCAAGCCGCTCGCCCTGGATGCACACTCCTCTTTTTCTAGTTTCCTCCCCGGAGCTAGGGGTGTGCAGTGACGCCGAAGGAGGGGAGCACGCATGCATCCTCACGCACTCCCTCCAGACATCTGCCCCAAACTTCTCCCCAAGGTACAGTGTAGTACCTTGTCCCCCAGCCTCCACCAAGGGGTGAGCAGGCGTCGACTGTTGTAGACCCCCCTCTCCGGAGAAGGAGAGCAATCCAACGGATGCTCAATCCTTCCCTTCCCTTCCCCTGCTGACCCCCAGTGGCTCATGCTCATTCCCGAACATGGGCCACCGGCATGGCATGAGGTAAGGAGTCCAGCGCCTTAGTTCTCAGCATCACTGGGACAAAAGTAAGGACAGGCTTAATAGATCTTTGGCCTCCTTCTTCCATCAGATTCTGTTTCTTTGCCAGATCCAGGGATCCTGAAGCAATTTCTAGTTAACACTAGAACTTGTGAATGTAGACATGCAACTGGCACTTCCACCCCTCTGATAGGCTCTCGCTGACCCCAGAAGTATAAAATGGTGGGTCAAGAGGGAGCAATCTTAGACCTGGTTCTCTCAAATGGAGATGAAGAGAGGATCACAGATGTAGAAGTGGGTAGCCATCTGGGAACTAGCGACCATCGAACAGTATGGTTCACAATAAACACAGCAATAGAGTCAGGCCATACAAAGACAAAAGTACTGGACTTTAGGAGGGCTGACTTTGCCAAAATGGGTGAGTGCCTAAGGAATGCACTAGCAAATGGGCAGGAAGAAGGGATGGAAGAACAATGGGGAATAATAAAAACTGCCATCACAGAGGTAACAAGCCTTTGTGTGAAGCAAATAAACAAAATGAAACAATGTAAGAAACCACTATGGTTCTCAAAGGAAGTGGCAGTGAAGGTTCAAGAGAAAAAGAAAGCATTCAGGAAGTACAAGGAATCACAGAAGGAGCAGGACAGAGAACTGTATCAGTTAAAGCAAAAGGAAGCTGGGAAGGCAGTCAGAACAGCAAAGGCCCAAACCGAGGAAAAGATAGCCAACTCAGTTAAGAAGGGGGATAAAACCTTTTATAGGTACATCAGGGAGCAAAGGAAGGCCAAGGGAGGGATAGTGAGGCTTAATAAAGGGGAGGGAGGGTGGGCAGAGGGTGACTGTGAAAAGGCAGAGATACTAAACAAATATTTTTGCTCAGTATTTACAAAGGAAGAGGGGGATGTACCTAAAACAAACAGTAGAAACACTCTGGATACAGAAGTTGATACCAGCCCATTTACAGAAGAAAGGGTTCTGAAAGAACTCTTAAAACTGAAGGTGGACAAAGCAGTGGGGCCTGATGGGATTCATCCCAGAATTCTAAAAGAACTAAGGGTAGAACTAGTGACACCACTGACTACCCTCTTTAACAAATCATGGGAGGATGGGGTGGTACCCAAGGACTGGAGGAGGGCAGATGTGATTCCCCTTCGCAAAAGTGGGAGCAAGGCAGAAGCAGGAAACTACAGACCTGTTAGTTTAACCTCAGTGGTAAGGAAAATGATGGAATCACTTCTGAAGGAAAGAACTGTCTAGTATCTAGAGGCCAGAGGGGCACAGGGCCCAAGGCAGCATGGATTCACAGCAGGAAGGTCATGCCAGACAAATCTGATAGATTTCTTTGACTGGGTGACCAGAGTAGTAGATCAGGGAGGGGCTGTGGACATGGCCTACCTAGACTTTAGCAAGGCATTTGACACAGTCCTACGCAAAAGATTAATATACAAGTTAGCTAGCCTGGGGGTGGGTCCCAAGATGACAGCCTGGGTAAAGAGTTGGCTGGAGAATAGGAAACAGAGAGTTATAGTAAATGGAGTCCACTCTGAAGAAAGGGGGGTTACTAGTGGGGTACCGCAGGGTACAGTATTAGGACCGGTCCTCTTCAATGTCTTTATAAGCGACATTGCAGAGGGACTGGAAGGAAAAGTATGTCTCTTTGCAGATGACACAAAGATCTGCAACAGAGCTGATGCACAAGGTGGGGTGGAAAGGATGAGAAGTGACTTGGTAAGGTTAGAGGAATGGTCAAATGTATGGCAGCTTAGATTCAATGCTAAGAAGTGCAAGGTAATGCACCTGGGAAACAAAAACCCAGGGGAAGAGTACACAATGGGGGGTGAGATACTAACAACAACAAAAATGGAAAGGGACCCAGGGGTAGTCATATCAGATGACCTAAAGGTGGGCAAGCAATGTGAGAGGGCAGCAAGGAGGGCTGGGGGGATACTGGGATGCATAGGGAGAGGCACCACCAGTAGAAAACAGGAAGTTATTATCCCTCTGTATAGACAGCTGGTGAGACCCCATCTGGAGTACTGCATGCAGTTCTGGAGACCCAATCTCTGCAAAGTCATAGACAGGATGGAAGCTGTCCAGAGGAAGGCAACTAAAATGGTGCAGGGTCTGCACCGGAAGACATATGAAGAGAGACTTAAGGAGCTTAATAAGTATAGCCTCGAGGAAAGAAGGGAGAGGGGGAACATGATAGAAACTTTCAAGTACCTCAAGGGAGTCAACAAAGTCCAAGAGGGTAGCATCTTTCAAAAAGAGGTGTGCAAGAACAAGGGCACAATTTGAAGATGGGGGTGGCTCAGAGGTAATTTAAGGAAGTATTTTTCACAGAGAGGGTTGTGGATGCATGGAATGACCTTCTGGAGGAGGTTGTGGAGTCAAAAACAGTGGTGGAATTCAAGTATGCATGGGACAGTCATAAGGCAGTTCTGGGGGGTTGGGGTAGGAAGAAGTAGGCTGCTGGTTAACTAGGATCTGCAGCTTATCCATTAGGTAGGGAAATGGGCTGACTGGGTGGGCCAAGCGGTCCTTATCTGGCGTCAAATTCTATGTTTCTATGGTGGGCTAAAATGACTCTCTAATGCCTCTCTAATGGATAAAACTCCATCATGAACTAGCTCTTATTCTTACACATGCTCCTTCCTGCTCTCTCACTGCATGCCCTAAGCTCCAATAATTCCAGTCCATCACTGGGACTAATATCCAGCTCTTACCCCCTCCTTTCCTCTCTCCCTCCCAACTCTTTCTCCACCCTACCCTGCCCTAACCCCATGCATACCTTCATTAATTTTCCCTCTCACCTCTTGCTCTCCCGTTCACACCCCTGTGTTTCCCTCCTCTACTGGCAACCAATAAAGAAATAGTACCCAATTCTAGTGACAATGCCTGGCTCCAAGGCAGCTTTTGATACCTCTTAGACATGTAATTAGCAACTATTGTAACCAATTACTTAGCAACTGTCTTGTCCAGCTAGTATCCCAATGTTAGTTACCCGAACCCTGTTTCTGTAATTTGTGCCAATGTAACTGTTTTCTTGTCTCTTGACGTGGAACCTTTGTAAATGAGCTCCAAGCTCAGAGGTATTTCTGAAGCATTAAATAAATAAAAATCCTAATTCATACACTCTCAATTAATAATTGATACAATCCCAAATTCATCTCCCATGGCTACTAGTAGCCTTCTGATCCCACTCCCAGGCTGTTACAGGTTAACTACTTCTCTTCACAGCCTCCCACTGGAATGAAGGTTAACCATGTCTCATCCCCAGCAGCATCCGGTTTCTCTGCTTTCCATGATTATAGTAACACTTCTTGTCCTATTCACATGTGCACTGCGTGCATCATGGGTTGCTTCTTCATGCCATCAGAGTGGGGGCTCTGCCAGGGGACCCATATTTCCCCCTCCATTCTACCTGATGGCATTTTGCATTAACATCTAATAAAGCAGGGGCTGTGCTTTGCTCTGAGATTTTTTTAAGTTTGTAAAAAAACAACAAAAGGGTGTACACTTTCTGACTGTGAGCTCCTCAGATCCTAGAGGTAGCATCTGGGATTGGTGCTCCCCTTGCCAGTAACCCACTGACCCTCCTATGTCCTAGTCTCAGTGAGGACCCAGTGGATCACATCCCAAACATCGCCATGTGTGCTGCCTGATGAACCCCTGATTCACCAGTTTGGATCCATTCCCCAGTGGGTCAGACAATGGGCAATGTTCTACAAGGTGTTCTGATTCTTTCCTTCTGTCCTGATGATGGATCCCCTACTTACCTTGCTGCTTTAAATCTCAGCATGCCTTGCCTGCTGTCTTCAGGTGCTATGACTTTGCACAGGCCAGCCTCCTGGGTCACCCCCGCTCCCCCGATCCCCCCACCACCACCAGGATCTCCCTAACAGTCTTTGGGGGGACCTTGCCACTGGTCCAAGGCCATCAGTTGATTTCCCCTGAGGGGAACACCCCACCTGGTGTCTATACTATCCCAGTGGTCCTCTACTACTCCCTTCTATGAGCAGCACCTCTGACATGACCTACAGATCACCCAGCAGCTTGGGATATGCCCCTGATTCCTGAGCTCCATCATTGGTAGCCACCAGGTCTCACTTGCTTTTCCATGATGCCCTCAAAGCCTCAAGATGTCCAAGACCTGTGTCACTGTTGGCATCCTGAAAGTGGCTGACACCCAGCTCCTACCACACTATGTGGTGGGAGCCTTCCCTTCTGGTACCTCCTGCCCCTGGCCTACATCCTGCAGCCAGCCCCCACCCAGGCTGAAACCCAGACAACTCACCCTGTTGCTGTAAGATGAGAGCAGTGTGGCAGGCACTAGCTAGTGACCACATTCCTAGGCACTCTGAATAGCACCCATGGTGCCCAAGGGCACCCTGGCATTACCAGCCTTTCTGCTGGCCATTCCTGCTGTTCTCAGACTGGATCCCTGCTTAAGGCATCCCAGTCTTCCCCAGCTTCTGGCACCCTAAGGGTGCTTGCCAGGCAAGGCACTCAACTCCTTATTTCAAAGCCCCCAGGACTCATAAGAAGAACCCTGATGCCAAAGGATGCATTCTTTTATCTGCTCTATAACTCCTTCCCCCATCTATACACTCGGAGGATAATACCAGAGCACCAGTCCCTACGTGCACATTCTCACATTCTGGAGAACAACTATCTCCACTACTGTTAGGAGGGGATTGTTATACTTTAAACCTGCCTCTTTGCCCCTTATACTTGATCTGCTCCTGCTGAGGGTGATCACCAGTCCATTATGATAAGGGGTAGACCTTTTCTTTAAGGTTGTGTGCCCTGTAATTCTTTGTGGCTGAGTTGTGTGTCCTTCATTTCAAGCATCAGAAAGGCAGTTACCCTAGTAGAGTACCTACATCTCATGTCACAATCCTCTAACTGTGACATCCTAATCATTCCAAATTTAACAACAGACTTTGATGCCAGAGGAAGCTGAGGATTTGAACTTCAGGGTTAGTACAGAGCAGACACACAGCACGGAGTAGATACTGGACTGTGCTCTCATGGCTAGTGATCACAGTCAATCTTGTTTGTTCCTTCCTTCAACTGTAATCATATGCTCTTTTGACCTCTTAACTCACTCTCCCCCCCCCCATCAGTCTGTGTGCTATTTAAATCTTCCTGTGCACCTAAAATGGCAACATTGTCTCCTCTCCCTCTCATAGATCGTAAAGTGCTTTGGAATATAGATCCCAATTCTGAGTCACAAGGCACTGCTGGTAAATTGTTGCAACACAATTTACCGACTAGTCCTTGCTAGTGATGCCCTCCCCTGATCTATGCTCGGGGTGGGGTGGGAGGAGCAGAGGTTCTACACCACCACACATTAAACTGTGCTGGTGCATGGAAATAGAGGGGTAGGTATTAATGGCACACAGCTTATTACCACCAGGGCTGCTGGCACTGCCCATTTGAGGTGCCCCTGAATAAGATTTTTTCTAGGCAGGCGGTTGGGGGAGTTGTAAAAGTACAGTTGGCCCTTCAAGAGCCGGTGGTGGACCACAACATCAGGACAGGTTGCGGCAGAACCAGGGCTAAGAAGATGAGATCTCCAGGACAACCAAAACACATTCATGAGCTGGGAATAGGAAAGGGGGGGGGCATTCAGCTACTAGGGATGATGTCAAGGGACATGCAAAGCTAGTTTGCCTGGGACCCACAAGTAGTCCAATGGTATGGTATGACAGGGTGGGGTTGTGATTCTGGGATGGCCATTCTTATGTATAGCACTGTGCATTCACAGACATGCATGAGCTCTTAATGCACACCATTACCTTGTGTGCATCAGGTTTGAGCACAGTCACAGTTGAAATACCTTATTTCGCATTCCATGATTTGTTCTGGCTGGGTGTCTACACTCTGGCGCAAATCTTATGTTCTTAATATGTCAAGTTTATGGGTCAGCACAATGGAGGTGCCCTTTGCACCCCATTGTGTGGCCCATAAAATTGTGACAGAGAATCAGGCCCACAGTTTATATAAAAGGCACTATATAAAACCCACCTGCTATCCTCTACATTCCTTTCCATCCTATGTACAGCAGTACTGGTGCCCTCTAGTGTCCTATCTATTATATCAGGATGAAACATCCCGACTTCATTTCTTTTTTCATTAAACACTGGATCATTTATTTCCATACAACTTTTTTCTCCAGGCTATGCTTGTTTTTCAGGGATATACCCTCTTAAGTTCTGATGATCCCTGTCTCCCCAGGTCTAACAACCCTCTGACTACCCCATGGCTTCCCCTCCACAGCAAGGTCATGGGGCAAAGGATCACCCCCCCAAGGCAAGTCCAGTAAGCAGACTAGGACCCAGTCCCAACAGGCACTAGGACCCAGGGAAACCCAGTGGCCCAGACTGTTGTATAGATGGGCAGGGTTTTTTTTCCCCCTGTTTGGGCTTTCCCACTTCCCCAAACTTGAGCACAGACTTTTGGAGGGCCTCCTGCATACATAGCATGTTCCTGCAGCAGGAGCAAGCATCCGGACCCAGCTGCAAGAGTTGGTGGGGCACCAGACCTCGCCATCGACCCTTCCTGATGGAGGCACACTACTGCGTGACAGCTGCCCCAGGCCTGACCTGCTTCCTAATGCAGTGATTCATTTCTGCTCCCAAACCCAGGATCACTTGCACATCTGCTTGACACATCGCTGCTGGCCACTGATGTAGCTGTCTGGACCACTGTTTGTCAAAAAACATTTTCAGCTGTATGTAGATGACATCCTGTTTTTTGTTACTCAACCTTCTCATATGATTCCCCACATGGGGGGGGGGGGAGGTTCAGAAACTCACGTCCATTTCTCAAATGTGAATGCCAAGATCCATGCTGCAGTTGCAGCAAAAATTGCTGTAAACTGTATGAATCACCACAAATATGTCCAGATGTCTGGGAATAGGACATAGATATCTGGACACATCTGTGTGGACACAGCACGCATCCTAAACACAGACACAAGTACTGCATCCTACTGTACAAAAATCCCACCCATTGTGCAGATCAGTCATGATGTTTCTATTTCCTCTGGGTGCAAAATCAATGTTCAGAAATTTCTCATTGACTCCCCAGCATTCCCTGCACCAATCGTCTGCCTTCCCACTTCACTTTGTCCCCAGATCTTTAATATACTTAGGCATCTTGGTGTCTTTTAAACGGACGGACTTAATATGAGAAAAATTGACCACTTTTCTGAACAATCAAAACCTACCTAGTGCGGTGGGACAGCCTCTTGCAGTCCTGGCTCAGTAGGATAAATCTATTAAAAACAAGCATTTGTCAATGCCGAATGTTTGCTTGCTGGCATTGGTATTGGTAGTGTAGGAGTTACAGAGCTGCATAATAGGAATGGCAGTGAAGTATTGAACTGAAGCCAACCCCATTACCACCCTGCAGATAGTGACAGGCATTGGGGTGTGCCTTTGGGTCATCAGACATAACGGCCACGCCATTTCACCACACCCTACCGTGCAGACACCGACAAAGTGTCACGGTGTGCCTTGGGGTCCTTGGCCTCGCACCCATTCCATCAGGAAATATTGTGAGATGGGTGCGGTATAGGAGAATGGGGTGAACTTTGGGGCCAAAGAGTCCAAGGCACACCTCGATACCTCTCAGTGGCTGCAGGGTGTGGGTGGGGGTGGAATGGTATGAACATTACAGGTGACAATCCCAAGTCACAGCCGTGATGCCTGTCATTCTCTATAGTGTGGGGTGTTATGGTCGGAAACCCTAATGCCTTAGGCATTCGTTGGTATTTTCACTCCAAATTTTCAATATGTTTTTTTTGTGACCCCACCTCATGAACAGGGGGAATATCAGTTTGTTAGTCGAAAGTTGCTTATGCACAGCGACTACGGCATTTAACACCACAGGTACAAAAACACATTCCGAACAGGATGTGAAAAATGACAGCTGTACTGTTCATGGGGAGGTGTAAAAAATGGCAATGTTGAAAATCTGCAGTGAAAATATTAAAAAAACTGGTGAAGTCACGAGCGTGCATAGAAACTATGCAACCCACACCCGTAATGTAATTAGTTTGGGGATTTTTTACAGCAGATTGTCAACACAGGCATTTTGGGACCTCCGATCATGAACAGTGTCACTGTGATTTTCTTTATCTGTCCCGAACAATGATTTCCCACAGTGACCACGCATTTCTGTGCTGAAAGTGTGAAAACACATTTCAGCCATGTTGTGAAAAATGACAGCTGTACTGTTCATAAGGAAGTGTGGAAAAATGCCACTGGTGAAAATCTGGACTGAAAATATTATAAATTCATGAACTGATGAGGGTGCATGGAAACTGCGCAATGCTCACTCGTAACACTGTCATTTTTTCACCAAATTTTCAAAATAGCCATTTTAAGACCTCTGCCCATGAACAGTGTCACTGTGAGTTTCTTAATGTGTCCCATTGTGCGCTACATGGGCGGAAACATGTTTTGGGCAAGATGTGAAAATGGTAGCTGTACTGCTCATAAGGAGGTGTGGTAAAATGGCAGTGTTGAAAATATGGAGTGAAAATATTGAAAATTTGCGAACTTATGAGTGTGCATAGGATCAGCGCAACAAATGCTAGTAAAACAGTCATTTTTGGGAATTTTTTCACCAAATTTTTAACATAGCCATTTTAACACTTCTGCTCATGAACAGTGTGACTGTGATTTTCTTAATGTGTCCCATACATTGAGTTCGCACACCGACTGCACCATTGTGCACTATCATGGAAACACATTTTGGGTGAGATGTGATAAATGACAGCTGTACTGCTCATAAGGAGGTGTGGTAAAATGGCAATGTTGAAAATATGGAGTGAAAATATTGAAAATTCACAAACTTACAGTGATGCGTAGGAACAGCATAGCGCAGCATCGTAAAAAATAGTCATTTTAGAATTTTCATCAAATTTTAACATAGGCTTTTTGAGAGCCCACCTTATGAACACTGGCACTGCTATTTGTTAATGGAGTCCCAAAAGGTGATTTCATGCAGTGACCGCGAAATCACCCTTCGGGCCCGATTAATGCCATGGCAGTGACAGAATTCATGAGGAGGGGTCCCAAAAACCCCATGTTGAAAATTTGGTGCAAAAATTCAAAAAAATGCCTGAGATATGCAGCAAAGTTGAAAAAACCCTATTCATTACATTATACAGCTTTCCGGCATTTCCGGCATTTCCTCAGTTCGCTGTTGGCTATGAAGAGAGCAGACACGTTCCTGGTCCACCAAAGATCATTACGCCAAGCTCCGGAGGTAAGTATGGGGTAAGGTGGGGTGTGGGGAGGCAGGGTGCGCAGTGGGTGGGCACGGTGGGAGACGGGGTGAAGACAGCAGCTAGGAAGATTTTTTTTCTTCACGCTTTGTTTTTATTTGGACTACGAGACATTTGCCACACTGGGGTGGGCCTCAGCATGGCAGCTGGAAGGCTGTTGGGGGGCAGTGAAGCCGATGGGGGATTGGGCACCCCGTCCAGCTGTAGGACCTGTTCCACACTGGGGTGGGCTCCCAGCGTGGCACCCGATAGTCTGGGGGAAACAGTAGAGCCGGCCGGGATTGGGCACCCCGTCAGCCATACAGACTGTGGGGGAACAGTAGAGCTGATGGGGGATTGGGCATCCCCGTCAGCCATACAGTGTGTGCATGGGGGAAGTAGGAGCGCATGAGCATGCAATGTGCGTGTGCGCGTGTGTGTGGGGAGCGCTGCTCACTAAAGCGGTGCTCTCCCTTTCAACTGTACGGCACTGCATTTTGGATCATCGCACTATGTTTCTTGCACATGCATGCAAGCAAACATAATGAACATTCTCTCTAACAGCCAGCCCAGTGGCAGGCTGAGGTACTGCAGCATCACTGCCTGCTGCACCAGTGACCTCAGCTTGAGAATGGCCCAGTGTCGACTGGGGGCTGACCAGAGGAGGAAAGACTGACCATCCAGAGGATAGCTCTCCTTCCTTGGGGAGAGGAGAATGCCTGTTCTGCAATTTGACTGCCACCTAGAGGAATCTAGGTGGGAGCAATGTGGGACAGCAAGGGAGGGGTTCCTACACCTGGATGCTGGGGGCACCGATATGGAGGCGGAGTACGTCGATATATCATTGCACACACATTGGCCCTTATGGGAGAAAATGGAGGGAAAAAAATCCAACCACTGCGCAGTGATGGTCAGTCCCTCACAGGTCCCACACCTATTACTGTGCACCACTGGCCAGGGCCAGGTCCTGTGGCAGGATGGCCACAGAGAAGATAAGTCCCAGGGATGTCAGGTAAAAGGGCCAGGGAAACCAGTCCAGAAAGGCACTGGTCACAGTGACCAAGGTGAGAAATACAAGGTGGAGAAAAAAAAGTATACTCTCCAAGTTTTTTATACCCTCCTGATGCTTCCTTTACCCCAATTTAATCTGCCATGTGCACTCTGGATTCCTGCATGGCCAAACTGATATGGCAGAGAAAGTACACAAGGAAACATAGAAACATAGAAGTTGATGGCAGATAAGGACCACAAGGCCCATCCAGTCTGCCCATTTCTTTTTCTACCTTATGAGTGTGCCATAGACCTTTGCTCTGTCAATGGCCTATCTATTCATACTCATCTGTATTGCTCCCTTATGCCTATCCCATGCCTGTTTCAAGCCCTGCACTGTATTCATATCCACCACTTCCTGAGGTAGGCCGTTCCATGCATCCACCACCCCTTCTGTGAAAAAGAACTTCCTCACATTACCCCTTAATCGGCCTCCCTCTAATCTCATGCTGTGTCCTCTTGTCCTGCTGTTTTTCTTATATTGAAACATGTTAGACGTTTTCACCTTGTTAATGCCCTTAAGGCAAGGAACTGTTTGTTGTGACTAAGTGCACCAATGACTTGGGGGGAGGATTGGGGATTTTCTCTTATTCTCTACAGCCTGCCAGACATTTTTTATCTCAGACTTGCATCAACAAGGGGTCCATCTCCCATGGATGGATAGATTGATCTAGAACAAGGTACAGGTCTATGTCTTCTCCTAGTCTTCCCTGGCCCATACCAGTTATAAGCATACAGTCGTGTAAAGAATCCCAATCCCCTAGTGTTGTCAGTCCTTCAGACATAGTTCTCTAGCCACACTATCCTGGCAGATTGAGATTTCCTTATGTTACTTGCCCCTCTCTATGTCAAGATGGGGTTCCTGCCTGGCTTGGAGGACCCTGGCTTCAGGGACTGGTCGAATTTTTACTTTTTCAGGCTAGTATGAGTACAGTAGTATGCATAATTTGTATCTGCCAGTAATCACATCATGATAACTCTCTGTTACAATTATCAGTTAAGATAATACAATTGATGTATCCATCCATAGACAAGAACACTGCAGAAATGACATGTTATGTGATACAAGTAAAACAGGCTGGATAAAGTTCTGTAAAGTATCACTTAATAAGTTATAGAGCCCATCATTTTTTGCAGTTTTCCATCTAGATTGAGTCTATAGCACCTGACCTTGAACTCTGGCTGATGGGACAGAGCTTAACACAACCTGACTGAGGAGCAGTGCGGTGCCATGATAACCATCTTTCTCAGATTGCTGGAGTAGCTAGCCATAAACTCTTTTTTGATATACCTTTGCACCCAGTCTGGACAGGAAATTTACAGTATATTATTGTATTTGTAACCCCCCCACCCCCACCAACAGTGGGGCTTACCTTTAGCAACTGGAGGCTCGGGATTGGCCAACTGCTTTTGCCTTGTGGTCCCTCCACTGGAACTACTGCTGGAGACCATGTGGTGAAGAGGAGAAGGGAGCAGATGTTTCCTGTGTTCCAAACCCCTGGTTAGCGGCTCCACTGCTTTGAGTGAAAGGAGTACCATCACACTACAACTCTGGGCACCCACAGACATTAAATTGCAAAGAAATTGCAATTAAAACTGCTATGTAAGCAATAATACCCTACAGGGTGGGCAGTATTGGGAAACACCAGACCGCCCAGGGGCTTAATGAAGCCTGAGGCCGCAGGGCCTTATAGTCACTGGAAGGCCTGGTATTTGCCAATATCGCCCACCCTGGAAGATATCTAAAAAAAAAGAACAAAATACATTTATCTTGTAAAGTAGTCCCTGTCTTGTGTTGCCCTTGCCAGTAAAGGGTGCTTCTTTTTAACAGATGGTATTTGCTTGAGTACATTGTTGCCCCCACATGTTTATAGGACTTGTAGTCCTATGTGAAAAATTGGGAAGGGGCCAAGGCTACAGTTGGGGGTGCCAGTGGAAGAAGAACATTCAGGGACTGAGGAGAGTTTTTTTGGGTTGGAACAAATGTGAATTAGGCACTTGCGATGGAGTCTTGTTGTCCAGTGATTATGACAGCAGATGGGGAATACATAATTGGGAATGGTGGCAGCAAGAGATTTCGGTGCGGTTTTTGAAAGTGTCAAGAAAAGGAAAAAAAACAACAAAAAAGGACGTCTTGAATATAAGGAGAGGATGGAGCAGGTAAGGAAGTGTACCCGACAGGGTGGGAGTTATCACGGATCCTACTGTAAATACTGTATTAGCAGATTGGGACAATGGGACTGAGGAGCAGAGGAGGACTCGCTTAACTTTGGCTCCCCGGACATGTGCGCTCCTTGCCGGATTTAGCAGGCACCGACTTTTGAGGGAGCGGGAGCCGCGAGTCCATCTGTTCATTTTTAAAACTTTGCTGTGGCTTAAAAATGTTTAGTATATTTAAGGAACTGATTTTGTTGTAAATTTATGGTTTGGCTATATGGGGTGTAGGAAGGTGACTTCTTTCACTCAGGGGAGGGAGGCTGTTTGAGTCGTTTGTCCTGTTACTGAGCAGTAGAAAATGGTGTCTGGTTTGTTTTTATATGGCAGAAGGATATCACTTTTGTGTTTGGGGCATTCAGTTGGCACCATACCTCTCAACCTACTAGGACCAAAATCAGGGACACTCCCTCCCAAAATCAGGGACAAAAGAACAAAATCAGGGACACCATATTTTACTCAGCATTGCGCAGTGCCATCGCATGGCATGTACACCACGCGATGTAGTACTGTACATATGTAAAGTACTTTTAGTTTATGCTTTTTAAATATCTAATTCAGTTGCACTCTATCAAATGGCATAATAAAACAGTCAAATATTCTGCATGTTTATGCTGTAATTTCTCTTCATTTACATACTTGAAACTAAAGTGGAACATAGGCACGTCTAAAGATATATTTTCGTTTTAGGATCCAGTGTTAAGTTAATTTTCAGGTTTTTTAAGGATCCACTGTTATTACTTTCCATACTTGAAGAGGACCTTCCCCAGTCACTTTGACTTTCATGCATTAAA
Source organism: Neoceratodus forsteri (assembly GCA_016271365.2). Lineage (NCBI taxonomy): Eukaryota > Metazoa > Chordata > Ceratodontiformes > Ceratodontidae > Neoceratodus > Neoceratodus forsteri. The sequence continues at coordinate 955,622,360 of CM028130.1, read as the reverse complement.
TACCCCTTCTTGCACTGATTCTGGAATTGTATTTCATTAATATCTGCTGCAGTTAGTTTTTGCATTCTGAGCTGCTAAAAACTGCAGGGTGTACCAGAGCTTCTATAGCAAGCCTGGTGTTGCTGTGGGCCCAGGGTTGTACTGCTGACATCATTATAGGGCAGAGTCAATTTCACAAAAACAAAAGCAACAAAAAAACATACAGACAAGGCATGTAGATTTTGGCATAATGCATTGCTAACAGGGTGTCTTGGGGAAGGGGGAACACGGTATGTACACTGAGTACTGGTAGGTTTCCCTTGCAACATTGTTGCAACTGCTTGGTACTGAATAGTGTGAGTCACTCCTCTATCCTACAGAGATGTCATCAGGAGTTAGCAGTCCAGCAAGCTGAACAGCAAAGGCAAGTGCAGCAGGGTTCAAAAACAAATTCAAATTATGGAAGGCAGAGTAAACCATGGCCAGAAATAACAAATGCATACACCTTTTCAGGTCTAGTACTGCATATAATGACTACAAGCTGTAACTTTTTGGACCATCAGGGAAGGTCCTCTTTAAAGGAGAACTACACTGAATCTATAGGTCATTTTTCCCCAGTAGAAGCTGTTTTTTTAAATACTGATTCAAATTGTGTTATTGCTCAAGCTATCCAAGCTTTTTAGCTATCCTAGTGGGTATTTCTGATGTATGTGCTGCTGGTAAAAAACACTTTAGAATTGTATGATGTGGTTTATGTCCCTGTTCTACCCTTCTAATGTTGGCGCAATGCATCTGTGTTCTACTATAGAACTCTGTGGCTGAGAGGGCCATAAACTACATCATACAGTTCTAAACTGACACTTAACACCAGAGTGTAAAGCAGAAACACCCACTGAGGTTCCTAAAAGGCCTGTATAGATGGAACAATGTCATGTCAATTAAAAGCAGCTCCAATACTTTTCTGACATGCAAGATACATTCCAATAATAGTAATCTAAAGAAACCAGCACACTGACAAATTATCCAAGATCAAGACAATATTTATTCTTGTGATAAGTCCTTGTAAATACAAGACCAGCACACCATGCCTGTCACAGCAGCTATGAGTTCAACCCACTAGTGGTCCCACTATAGATTGGGTTACTAAAGATGGAACAATAACAGAAATTTAACTAGTACTTAAAAACAGCTTCTATGGGGAAAATGACTTACAGGCTCAGTGCAGTTCTCCTGAACAGAAATATACTGTTTTGGAATGCAGTGTGTGTGTGTGTGTGTGTGTGTGTGTGTGTGTGTGTGTATCTCAGTTTCATTCCAGAAACTAAGCCTATGGAATGCAGGGGGTAGGGCTGCCTCCTCCAGACTGCTGTTATCTGCTTAGTTTAACCTGTGTTGCTGGCTGATATATCAGTCCAGACTTCCTAGACTTGCTAATTCTGTTAGTAGCTTAAGGGTTAAACAACACACTGACATTCAGAAAATCCGTGAGAGAAGCAATTCATTTGTGACTGCGGGACAAGCAGTCTAAATCCATGAAGTTCTGGAAAATCCGGGACACTTGAGAGGTATGGTGGGCACTAGTTTTTAACAGGGCAGCTATTGAAAAATAGATGCCCACCTCTGGGATGTTGGCAGCCAATCAGCTGTCAGGAATTTTCTTTACCATTTTCTAAGTATGAAATATATTGCAATCTTTAAATACAGCATCATTGATAACGTACAAGCCATTTCAGCCATTCTGCAAAAAAGGTGAAGAACAACATATAGTCCAGGAGCCAGGTGCGTTTATCTATGTGCCTATTTCCAGAAGGTTTGATGACTGTTTCTTATGTAAAATCTTGTGTAGAATCCAGATTTACAACTCTTATTCACTCAAAGTTGAACGGTTTCTTGGAAAATGCACTTCTTCAATGAAAAAATGAACTGTCGGTGAAACTTGTGTATATTTTAATTAATGGTTCCTTCTTAAATTTCAATTCTATAAGCTTTTATTGAAATACTACAGACATTGTAACAAACTGCAACATATGTATCAAAGGCTTAATAGTAATGCTATTTATTTTATTCTATATTTAACTTGAAACAATCAACTTTTTATGACTTTTATGAACCTAAGTACAACAAACAAGTATTCTTGTTCACTGTCTTCATTATCTGACATGTTAAGCAAATCTGTCTCATCAATATCAACATCACAGTCACTGTCGTCATCTTCTTCATTTGGATTGTTGACATGTTCGTTCAATTATTCTCTTAAGGCTGGTGGTACAACTTCACATGTGAACCATGATGGCTTGTATTTGCCATCCTCATAGGTCCAGCCATTGTCCTCTGGCTTCAGTAGTGTAATTTCTGGTTTGTCTGTGTTTTTCTATAACAATGAAATGTAGTTTGCATGGCAGATGTGTTGTGTCAGAGTTGATTTGCATGGTGGCAGCAAGCTTGTGTCTGCTCCTTTGATCTTTTCTAATGGTGCATCTTTGTCACTCGATTGATACCTGACATTGAACATACTGTAGTGGGCTGTGCTAACACTCTTTACTTTCTCTCCATACAAGGTACACACAAAGCTCTCTGTTGTATCCTCAGTTTCTTTAGATGAGTATGGACATCCCAGTTTTCCAAACGCCTGTGTGTACTCTGTATTCTTTTCCATAATTGTTAGAGGTCGCACCTTCCTCTTGCCTTTAAATACTGGTGAATAGTCTCACCCTGTCAGTGCATGGAGACCTGGTAGAGCTGCACACACAGGTCTGCCTAACTCTGCTGACAAGTGGGATACATCTATGAATCTTCTTGTGTTATTCTGTGAATGGCCAACATCCATGTGCAGTTTGAGATTATCATTTAGACTTGCATAATACAGCAGAATGACCAAAATATCACTATCATCTGCTTGACCACTGCATGCACATCTTCACCCTCATTATGACAGCAAATGTAGTGCATGTGATGCATGATTCTTGTGTCTGCTTCTATGTATTGGCTTTTTAGGGTCTTGCACTCTAGTCTGAGCATATGTCCAGCTTCCACTTTGTATGAGTAACAAGTTTCTCTTACTGCATACATGAGCTTTTTTATCACCTAAAACTTCACAGTACACATCAGAATTCCATGCTGTAGATAGAAAACCTAGGAGTGCCATATTGAATGACGATGAAGACAGGGATCCAACAAAGTCTCTTGGTCAGCTTTGGTCAGGACCAGTTATGAGATAGGAGAGTGGAGCGATGCTATGCTTTCCTCTCTTCTCTTGTTCAAGACCTTCGATTGATGGTGACTTGTAACAGTCAATGACAAGGTGGACTTCATTTGTGGAAGTACAGCAAACAAGAGACAGGATGTTTTTTGCCACACTGTGGAATGTTGGTGGCAGGTTTGTAAGACTTCTGATCAAGAACATGGCATCACCCACAGTGGCATTCACAGCATCGGCATGGCTGCTTTGAACTCTGGTCTCCAGTTTCTTCAGCAGTGTTGACTTCATTATTGTGTTCATTGATCCATCAAAATTTCCTAAGGAGAGGGGTTCTGGGGTTAGCGGGTAGGCAAACACTTTCATAAGTTCAATTGTTGAAGTTGCAGTTAGATATAGCAAGCATCCAAAGAGGTCTCAAGTTCCTTTCAACTAGACGATTTTCTTGTCCTTGTTCTTATTCTTCACAATCATTGCATCATGTGCAAAGTTCTTCAATTTGTATCTTTTGATGGGTTCCTCGAACCTACCACCTTTGGTAATGCATTCATCTCTAAACACATGATACATCTGAGTACCTATCTCAGTAACCTGTAACACTTTGTTTGCTGCCTCTTGTGATACTGCTTTTCCACTACCTATTGAGTAAAGATAGCTATCCTCAAATGCATCCCGAAATGGATTCATGGAGAAGTCTATTGTGTTCAACAGCCTTTTTAGATCCTTTGAATCTTGTTTAACTCTAAAACGCTGCAGCTTTTGGCTGACTTCTTCATGGCTGACAAGACCAACTTTTTCCGTAACACTTCCAACAATTTTACTTTGAGCTGACTGCAGAATGTTCTGCCTCCTCCTTGCGTTGATGTTCTGTGTCAAAGAAGAAATTCCGGTTAGTACTAATGCAGCATTGGCATTACTTGTCCATTCCAAGGTCAAGTCTACATCATTTCTGCTAAACCCTTTCTTTGATCTTGCAATGGTTAATGCTCCATTCTCAATTTTTTTCCTTATTCCATGGTGGGTCTTATCCACGCTTAGCAAATTCATAAGGTACAGAGTAATCTATTTGGCATAGTTGTAGTGCCCAGTTGTGAAGTAAAGAGGTATCATCTTCTCCAAGCTATATACAAAGAGAGGCAAGTCATTTGTCCTGACGGAACAGCAGAAGAGTTTGTACAACTCTACCAAACTGCAGTACTTCAGCCAAAATTGGGCAGTTGTGCTATGATCACCGCGGTGTATGGAATCTGAGAACGTATACATTCATTTGGGAATATGCCTGATGTAGATGCTGCAGATTCAGATAGATCACTATGAACTTGGGAGTGAAGCAATTTTGCTGTATAACTCTTTACAGTGTCTTTTTTAGAGTTTCATCAGCTGCAAGTTTACTGGAACTCTTATATGCAGTGAAGTTCTTGTAGCAGATATAATGATACCCATGGCTGCTGGAGTAACATTCAGGCAATTCAAGACACACCATGTTGTACTTTGACAGTGTTTGACTAGAACACCTTTCCTTTGCATCAACTACTTTCTCCCAATGAGCATCATCAAAAGATAGGGTGTCTCCATGGTCTATGCTAAATCCTGGATCAATGTGTAGGATGCACCACTGCGGTTTGTGAGAAGTCTTGCTAGCCATATCTGAAACATTAAATAAATTATATTAATAACTAAGTAAATCAAGTATATTAAATAAATTAGATAAATTAAATAAATAACTAAGTAAACCAAGTCTATTACATACAGTAAATGTAAAACGCTTAGTTACTCATAGAAAAGTGCATTTTCCAAGAAAATGTACAACTATGGACAAATAAGAGATGTAAATCTGAATTCTACACACTGTTTTACATGAGAAACAGTCATCAAACCTTTCGAACCCAGACACACAGAATAATGCATCTGGCTCCTGCTCTAACACAGAACACTGAAGTGCTGATAAAAAGGAAAACCACTGCACTTTAAAAATGTAAAGTTAAAGTTTTGACTTCCCACCATATTGCTGTGGGGACTAACACCAATAAATCAATTGCTAAGTGTTCTGGGCAAAGAGTCAAAAGTAATTATGAAATGGGTAGAAAAAATGCTGCCTCCTGAGTTGCCAAGAGGTACTTTCAGCTGGGCCATTATCCCAGCACAACAGGCTGTCCAAAAGTAACTCAGCAAAAATATGTTTAAAAATATATTCAATTTACTAAAAAAAAAAAGACCTATATCATAATTGAAAAGAGGCACTCCAGGATGTGTGCTGTGGTTGGCTAATAGCCCTTCTCGGGTGGTGGAACCACTCGTCTTCACCTCGTGCTGCAGCCCACCCAAGGCAGGCCATTATCCCACCATAAAACACCCCCTGTCATGCCTTATTGCTTAAAAATGTTGCAATTACGCTGTCAAACTAGTTCTACAAAGATTAGAACCATTTTAGAACCCAGCGGTTTGAGTTCTAATTTAGAACTAGAACACCATGGGTTCTAAGTATTAAGGGTTCTAAATACTAAATAAAATGCTTTTTTTTATTTAGACTTTCAAAAACAGGAGATGCCAACCTGGAAAACAAACATCCTAAAATACTTTGGAGAGAGACAATATGAGAATGTGCTGCTTACGTGCAAATGTGCCAAATGCATGGAATTGTAACATTTGGCATTTGCATTTTTGAAAGGCACAATGTCTTTCTCTTTACTGCATGCGCAGTGTACAATTTAATTTGGAATGAGCTCAAATCCTTGAAAAACACAAGTTTAACTGCGGGAGGAGACTTCAGTTTAACAACAGACCCTTATCTAGATAGAAGTAAAACCCAAGACAAACTAATCAGAAAATAAGAAAGAAATGCGCTGTTACAAATGATTAATGACATTAACCAAAAGGATGCCTGGAAAATCCTAAACCCAGCTAACATGGACTATTCATTTTACTCACTCCCTTATGACAGTTATAGTAGAATAGATTGTCTCTAAAGACTTATGCCAAGGACTTAACAATACTAATTTACTACAGGATGTGATATCAGATCACTCCTTGGTACTATGCAACTTAAACACTACATAAACCAGAACAGGCACTGAGAGATGGACCTTCAATATGAGTTATATTAAAGACCCCCAGTATTGTGTAAAACAAACAAAAAAAAGTCACAGAAGAATTAAAGCATTTCTTTAAACCCAATACTACTAAAGACACATCAGAGGCTACTATATGGGAAGCATACAAATGCTTTATTAGGGGACTTATCATTCTTAGCCTTGTGAACTTTTCTTTGTCATTTATTTATTCATGACTTTGGTAACCTGGTAGATGCCCTGATCCCAGGGACTGTTTTCAGGCATGACCCGGGCCACATACTGTGGCACAGAGTTGATCTATACAGTAAACAAGTAAGGAAGAGCAGTAAACACACTGAATTTGAAGGTTACACTAGTGCAATTGAATATACAAATGGCAACCCTAAGAGACACATCAACAGGAAGCAGATAAATCACAATGTATACAGGACATAATAGTAACAAATCCAACTAGCTAAAAAGCAGTGCTTGGTGGAATTAGAGATCAGGCTAGTGACCAACCGGTTGCATGAAGGGTACCAGAGGATATAGTATCAGAAAGTTGGTGTGGGGAGGGGAGAGAAGGAGGGAAGGAGGATATAGTAAGGGTAGTGGAGAGATGACAGCCAATAGGGAAGAGGGTGGACAGGGGAGGGGGGGGACTACTCAGGAAAAGTAGCGGCAGGTGGATGCCAACAGGAGCCAGTCTTTGAGGCAGGTTTTGAACTGGCGGGGCATGTCGACAGTGCGCAGTTTGGCAGGCAGTTTATTCCATAGTGTGGGGGCTGCCACAGACAGAGCTCTAGAGCCCATATTTGTGGAAACCCTGGGGATGTTCAAGGAGGGATACTAGTTGAGCAGAAGCTGCAGTGATAAGTGTGGATGGTGAGGAGGGGTGCAAGGGGAGATTCCTGGTCAATGCAGATAGCAGAGTCAATTAAGCAGTACAGGGCAAGGTCAAAGTGGCCTTGTAGCAGCAGCCACCCTAGTGATTTGTAAAGGACACACTGGTGTGTGGAGAAGGGTGCCAACAAGGTAAATCAACAGGCACTGTTGTAGGCTGTGGAGAGTTTGCCCGTGATTGTTGCAGAAATCCTGGAGTATATAGGACAGCAGTAGTCCAGGACAGGTAGACGATTTCCCTGGATAATGGCCAGGCCTCCAGGATAAGGTATTGCCAGAATCTGTAGGCAGCACCTAGTTTTTGGTGCAACCTTAGGACTAAGGAGCATATGTGCTCAGAAAAAGAGAAGGCGGGATCTAGCATGACTTCCAGGTATTTGAAAAGCTTTACATCTTCCAGGGTGTGGCCATCAGGTGATGTGATGTTTAAAGGGGAGTCTGAATTGTGTTGAGCTAAGAAGGACTTGGAGGCGCAGAGCATGGATTTTGTTTTTTTGTCATTGACTAGGAGGAAGTTGTCAGAGAACCAGCTGTGGGCTGTGGTATAGTTTAGTGAGTGGGCTGCAGAGATGTGGGCAGGGGACTTACCACTACAGAAGAGCACATGGTCATCAACATAGAGGAGTGAGTGACAGCTGAGACAGTCCAAGGGAAGTGAGTTTACAAATAAGGAGAATAGGAGGGGTCTCAGGATGGAGCCCTGGGGCACACCAGTGAAGACAGGCAGGGTGGGGAGCTAGCAGGGCCAATGCAAACAAATTGTGATCTCTCTGTGAGGTAGCTTCTGAACCAGGCGGCGACCTCCAGAGAGCAGCCCAGGTGTTGAAGTTTGGAGAGGAGGAGGGTATGACTGACCATATTGAAAGCTTTGGAGAGGTCGATGAAGACTGCACCTGTGGTGTTTCCACGGTCCACGTTTACAAGGATGTGATCAGTCAGAAGTGTGAGAGCGGCTGTTGTGAAATGGTTTTTACAAAAGCCATGTTGTTGGCTACATAGGAGGTTATGTCTCTTTATATAGTAATATCGATTACAGATGACAAAACATTATAAGGGGTGCAGGTATCCAGACCTGAACACTGCAAAGTCCTGTTTAAACCCAAGAAGAGCACTAAATTGGCTCCTCAATGAGCTAGCTAAAAACTTTTGAACATATTGCCAATTTACATAGTATCACAATTGATATGATATATGTGAATGTTCAGCACTCAACGATCACTGTCTAGTATTGTAATTAAAAAATTGTAATGTGATACTTAGAGAACTGCCAGATAGTTGTAGAATTCATCTGTACTATGGAAAATTGCATATTAAATTTGATATTGCCGCATAAAGTCATCTATTTACATGTGGATAGAAATGCCCTGACCTAATGATGAATGTCTGTAATGAATAACGTATTGGCTAGCTCATTTTTTATATTATAATTTTTATTATGTAATGAACAAATGGTCAATTAATAAAGATTATGGAATTGAATTGACTTATATAATTGGTTATGAAGCAAACAAAAAGAAAATAAATCCAAAGCACCTAAAAAAACTTGAAGAGTGCCTTAGTTCCTTACTCATGAAACATAAGGAAGACCAACAAACTCATAAACTATTACTACCTGAAATTATAAAACTTAAATATGAAAAAAACAAACTTCAGTATAAATGGGCAGTGGTGGCACTTCAAAAATGAAACCAAAAATATTGGGAAGAAGGAGAGAGACCCACCTGTCTTCTTGCAAACAGACTCAAATGAAACAACTTTGAAGTGTGATTACAAACTTTAAGAAACTGAATGGTTCCATCACTACTGAAAATATTGAGATTAATAAAGAGTTTCTAGATTTTTTTTCAAACCTCTACAAAATCAAAAAGAGATACAAAAATAAGATTTAAAGAGCTAGTGTACTGCCTAAAGCTAATATTAGATTTTAAAAGCAGCCAAACACTACCTTTTATATCTGTTTACTTGATGTTAGTAGGTGTGATGTGTGGAACAGCTCTTAGCCTGGCAGCTGACATATCTTGCTCTACTGTCCCACACTACATCATCTGCATTGTGACCTCACTGACTGTGACATCACTGCTACTTAGGAACAGCAAGTGAGTGGCTGCCAGGTCATTCACCCATGATGTCACTGTCAGTGAGATCACAATGCAGATGATGTAGTGTGGGATAGTAGAGTTAAATATGTCAGCTGCCAGGCTAAGAGCTGTTCCACACATCCAGCATAATATTATCACATAGAAGACTTTCCGATGAGCAAAAGGAAAAGGAAAAATACTTCAGAAATAAGAAGTTACACCTGACTACTACTTAAAAATTGTATTATTTTCCTGCCTGCCTGTTTCAGCTCCACTAGCTCGTTAAATAACTTTTTATCAGAAGCTAATCTTCAGAAAATCTCAGATATGGATATAAAAGACATCTGATCCAACATTTTCCTTTGAGGAGGTCCAAAAGGTAATCAACGAACTACCGAAAAGCAAAACACCAGAGCCAGATGGCATTCTGGTAGGATTCTATTCTACCTTGTCACAAGTGATCCTAAAAAAGGTGGCAGAGGTATATAAAGAAGGGAAAATAATAGACAAACTTCCACAAACCATGCAGGAAGCTTTAACTGTAGTCATGCCAAAAAAGAAAACAAAATGAACATCTGCACTAACTACAGACCAATATCACTGCTGAATACTGATTACAAAATATTAGCCAAACTGTCATTGCTAAGTACTGATTACAAAATATAGGTATTAGCCAAACTACTCAGTATGTGTCTGCAAAAAGTTATCGGAAAAATTATTGGACCAGAACAGACTGGATTTATTATTGGAAAACAGGGATCAGACAACATTAGAATAATTATATCAATGATTTGACTACCCAGAAAAAAGTACTAAACCAGATGTTCTGATTTCATTTGATGCCACTAAGGCTTTTAACTCATCTGAATGGAATTACTTGTACTCAGTATTCCATCACTATAATCTACCCAGCTGTTTTATCCAGGGGATTAAAATTATCTATAGACACTAACAAGCAGCAGTTTTAACTAATGGGATCAAGTCTGAGAATTGTTTGGTTAGAATGGGGCACTAGACATGGATATCCTCTCTCCCCAGAATTTCTCACCATGGCAAGAGAACCATTAATTTGAAAACTAGAAAACAATAATGAAATTAAACGAATACAAATTACAAATATAACATTTAAGTGTCAAACTTTTGCAGATGATCTTCTGCTAACTATGCGTAATCCACATCTATTTATACAAAACTTATTGAAGGAACTAAACAATATTGGAAAGCTGTCAGGACTACTAATTAATTGGGAAAATTTTAACTACTGCCCCTAAACAAAGACTGCTCATCAAACATACAGATGAGAATAAAATCTTTAATACTGCTAAAAATCACATGCAACAACATAGCATATCTGGGAATAAACAAATCACCCAAACATAACGATCTAATAAAGTTCAGTTGATTAAGTTAGAATCAGAACTCGCCTCTTGGGATAAAATTAATCTATCACTACAGGGATGAATAAACTCAATTAAAATTAAAATTGTAAGTGCTCCAAATCTATTTCACATTCTAATTGCTCTACCCATCAAAATAGAAGGAATATGGTTCAATAAAATTAATCAGCTACTCACAAAATTTGTATGGGGGATGAAAAAGACCGTGCATGAGCCTTAAAAAAACTTTGGGTAGCTAAAGAATAAGGTGGATTTACTTGAGCTTTACTCAACTTTGAGCTCTACCATAACACATGCATATTGAAATATGTGGTGTTGCATTTTACATATCCACTAGGATCCAATGTACAACTGTTCTAGCTGTCTCCTCCCCCTCTTCCCACAAGATGATCCTCCTTGAACTCTCCCTTTCCTTCTCTATTCCCATCTAAATTGCTGGTCTTTACTGCTGCCCTGGTGTATTTTCTGCTTCAGCTACTGAGCTTCTTTCTTCTAGCTGTTCTAACTCTCTGAGTGGTGAGCTACTTATGCTTGGTGACTTTAACTTAAATTAGCTTGCCTCAATGCAAATAAATTTTCACAAAATGTAAATTCACTGCAGCTGACCCAATTACTTCCTGAACCCACCCATTTAAATTTCAAATCCTTAAACCACTCTCTGATTGACTGGGTCCTCACTTCTCATTCCCACCATGTAGTTGATGCAGGCATTCTTCCTGATGCACTGAACAATCACCATACAGTTTACTGTGTGCACAAGCTACACCATCCTAAAGCCCCCACTAAATTCATATACCTCAGATCTTTTAAGTGACTTGGGTTGACCTCTCTCCTTGATGATCTTTGGTCAATTGATTGGTCCCCCATCTCTGCAGCCAGGAATATAAATTCTGTCCTACATTACTTTCAGTCTAATTTCTTGGTTGTATGGGATAGTCATGCACCCCTGAGAAGAACCAGAGTGCAGGGTTTACATCTTCCCTGGATATCAGCTGAGTTACTTACTTGTCTCCGCTCCAGAGACCTTGCCTGATGTACTACTATAGACATCTCTGCAATGCCTGTACCAAAGCTGTCAGACTTGCTAAGTCTGAGTATTTTACTTCCATGCTCCAAAACAACATTAATAATCCCTCCAATTTTTTGAAGGATATCCATTCCCTTTTATCCCTCTGACCCAGTCTCCCCCTCCCACTCTAAAGGTTGGTGACTCCTTTATCTCTGACCCTTCTGCTGTTGCTAGGTCTTTTAACTCCTACTTTACTACCTATGCCCTTTCTCTTATCCTTTCCTCCTCTACCACCCTTTCTTTCTTCCCTCGCTCTATCTTCCTCTCCTCCTCACCTTCTTCATTTTCTTTCTCTCCTATCACTCCTGCTGTTTTCCTAAAGGCCCTGCTTGCCCTTAATCCACTAAAAGGAGGTAGTCCTGATGGCCTTGACCCTAAACATCTCCTTCACTTGGCACCTGCCATTGCTCTTCTCGTGACCTTACTTCTAAATCTCTCCTTCTCCTCTGCTACTGTTCCTGATGTCTGGAAACAGGCTATTGTCAAACCTATTCACAAAGGTGGTGATCCCCCTTCTCTTGGTAGCTTCTGTCCAATATCTCTCCTTTCTACCTTGCTAAGTTACAGGAACACATTGTTCCTCCTTTTTCACTCCATTCCAGTTTGGTTTTAGGAAATCCCACTCCACTTCTACCTCCCTCCTTCAGCTCACTAACTCCATACTTACAGGTATGGATAAAGGACTAATTACTTCTACCATTTTTGTTGATCTTTCTAAAGCTTTTGACACTGTGGCACATCCCCACCTCCCAGACAAACTTAAATCTGCAGGCCTTTCTGACTCTTCAGTCAGTTGGTTTTGTTCCTGCATTAAAGGCAGGTCTCAAGCTCTCCGGATAGAAAAATCCATTTCACCTTCACTTCCCATTAGCTCAGATGTCCCTCAAGGGTCTATCCTGGTCCCGTTCTCTTTTCAGAATTCTTAAATGACCTACCCTCCATCTGTTACTCTGTGTCCATTAATATGTATGCTGATGACACAGTCCTTTTTGTATCTGGCTCCTCTCCCCATGACCTTACCTCCCGGCTACAGTTGTATTTTGACAACATTCAGCACTGATTCAAGGACAACCAGCTGTCTCTTAATGCCAAAATAAATGTCTCAATCACTTTTGGCACCCATCAGAGGCTTGCCAAACTTACTTCTCCCCTACTATTTAATACCCTTGATGGTGCTAAGATTGAAGATGTTTCTTCTTTTAAGTACCTCAGGATCTGCCTTGATTGGCATCTTGATTTCTCTGTGCATATTCATGCAATTCACCACAAGCTTCACCTTAAGCTTGGTGCTTTGTATAGGAATAAAGCAAGTATACCACTCCCTCATGCAGAGAAATTGTACTAAAAATTATCCTTCCAATCTTTGACTACAGTGATTGTCTACAATAGTGCCCCTAAATTCTCCCTTGCCAGACTTGACCCCCTTTTACATACTTTCTGTCACTTTGCTTTAGATTGTCCCACTCATACTCACCACTGTTCTCTTTATTCAGCCCCTTTTCTCTCCTCTCTTGATGCTAGGCACCTTTCCCATTGGGTCTCTTTCTCATCCAAATTCTGGTTCAGCACCCTTCCTTCTTATCTCAGATCCCTTCTATCCCCTCCTCCTTCTTCCTCTTACCCTCTCTGCAACAATACTTTCCATTCTTTCACTATTCCTTCTAAAAAATCTACTGTTGGCCAATCTGCTTTTTCTTACTTCTTTCTAAACTTTGGTCCTCCCATCCCCTTTCTATTCATTCTGCCTCTTCTCCTTCCTCCCTAAAATCTCTTCTTTATGACTTTTGTCATCCTGCCTGCAACTGCCTATGACCTTTCCTCTTTTTCTTCCTTCTCTAGTTGTTCCCTTTTCTTGCTATCCCTCTATTTTCCTTTCTGTATACATTAGAGTGTGTTTTACTTTCTAATTGCCTTCATTTACTATTTTGCCTATAATATTTTTGATTCTGCTTGCAATACTATATTATTGTATTTGACTTTGTTTATTTTTATATAATTTTTATTGTTTAGCTATCTCCTTCTCCCCTCTCCCCTCTCACCCATGACACATCTGGAAACAAGCTGTTTTCAGCTCAGTATCTATTTCCTGGTTAAACTTTTAAATAAATAAACAAACATGTGCATTTCTTAACTACAGTCCCCAAGAAATCTCCACCCTATGGATTGGAATACAACCTTTTAAGACCAAATTTATTCACAGACTTCATATGTATACCTCTGAAAAAAAACTTTATCTGGCCACCCAAACATACCACAAGCCATACAATCCTGTAAAAAGCTACAGAAACTTAGAAAATGGGAAACCTCCCTTACAAACTTCTACCTCTATGGCAAAACCGATTACTTAAATACGAAAGCAAAATGTTTTAAAAAAATGAAAATATAAAGGACTAAATAAATTAGAAGATATCATAGATCCATCCACTAATATGATTAAACATGATTAAAAATATGATTTAGGAGGCAGTATAGTAGGAGGCAGTATAGTGCAGTGGTCTAAGGCTCTGAGCTGCAAATCTGGTGACATCCAGCAGACCAGACCTGGGTTTGAATCCCACAGCTTCCACTTGCATACTGTGTGACCCTGAGCAAGTCACTTAACCTCCTTGTGCTCCCAGGTTGCTCCTGTAAAAAAGCTTTCAGCTTAGTGTGCTATACCTGGTTAAACAACTAAATAAACCCTTCCAAGAAATTAGACATTTGGCCTAGATAGATATGACTTCTGCCTGTATCTACCAATCAGACAAGCCATTCAGTACATAACTTTAAACAATGCTGATAAACACAGTACAGAATGGGACTTTTTCCTTAAGATAGGGTCTAGAAGAGGAGCCTCTGAAAGAATGTATACCATATTAAACAATCAGTATAATAAGGACTTAATGGACAGCTGCAGACTAAAGTGGGAGTGAGAAATATGTACTACTATTGAACCTGATGCTTGGATGAATCTATGGACAAATGCCTTGAAAAGTTCAAAAGAACTACAAGGCAGTCATTCAGTGTAAAATTATTCACAATATATATTATACACCATGTATCCTCCCAAACAATCATACCAGAAGAGAAAGATATTTGCTGGAGATGTGAGGAAGAAAGTGTATACCTCATTCATATCTTATGGTCCTGACAAAAAAGGTTTGCTCCCATATGGAAAACAAATGTTAGACTTATGTCAGGATTATTTAAAATCCACATATGGTACCACCCAACACTGTACCATGCATCCTTTGTGACAGCCAATCAATTTACTTTCTACCAAAATATATTCAATACCAACTGTTATTGGCATTTTAAGTTTGAAGAGACTCACGCTCTCATACTGGAAAAGTCAATATATCCCAGCTCTAGAATATTGAATTTGGTATATGTTTAAAGAGCCATTTAATGAACGAATCAACTTATCTGCCTTGGAGAACCTCCACCTTTACAAACGTATGTGGAATCATTTCATAAATATTATGGAACAAATGAAAAACTTTTAAGTATATTACAAGAAGATATTCTTAATAATTTAAAAAAACTTTTAGTGCTATCGGACTGAAATAGAGACTATAAACTGTGGTTTCCCCATAGGAAATATTGATACACCAGTTGTTTCATAATTGTAACCAGTACTGTAATTGTTGAATGTGTTTTTCCTTTATTTAAATTCAATAAAAATTTATCAAGCAAAAAAAAAAGGCAAAGAGATCCCTTGTGTAGTGTGGGGGAGGGTTTTATTCCTGCAAGAGGGACCTGAACAATCAGTTACTGTCATTGCTGCGTATTTCCTAAAAACACTTTTATTTACAGGACTAGTTTCAGCTCTTAATAAAGTCCTGTTGTTTTTTTTCCTTATTTTATTTGGGTGAGCATATTATTACTGAGCATATTATCAGAGCTGTACAAAATTGGATCATCATTTCATTTCATTTGTATTTTATAGTGAAGGGCCTGTGGGCAATAATGCCCATTTTTACAGGTGTCCAGTTGTAAATATACAAAAGTACCATACAAAACTTACAATACATAAATAATTATTAACAAATGAATCAAACAACATTATATATACAAAAATATAAAATCAATTAAAACACTTGCAAATAGTATTAATAGGCAAGTAATTTTCGAGGGTTCTCTTGAAAACAAAAAACTTAGGGCAATAGACAATGGAACTTGGTAGTTTATTATACAATTTAATATCAGTAAAATTTAGTGAGTTTTGAGCAAAAGCAATGTGAAAATAGGGGGACTTTAAAAGAGTTTCTACTTTGCGTTTTAGTATAGACAATACAATAATTTTGGGGGAATAGTCTGATTCTGCTATCAGGTAATAGACCCAACTGAATCTTGTGCAGGAAGAGCAGTAATCTAAAACAGAAGGTTTCAGCCATGATAAACAATCAAAGGAATTATAGAGATGGACTTCCGGTTCCGCCCCCTTAGGATATGGTCGCAATAGTCCAGAGTCTCTTGCCGACCTCTTAGACAAATCCCTCCATCTGGTGCATAACACTTAAAAAAAAAACTGACAAACATACTTATCTGAGCAATGAAGGGATTTATTGTAGACTGAGCTGGTCCAGGGTAGAAAATCAGTCGGGATGGTGGACAATCCTAAAAGGTCTGAGACTGAGGCCTCTGAGCCTGAGACAGTGCAGTCAATGGCATCTTTGAGTTCCTGGCAGGCTGCAATGAAATCTACCAGAATGAACAAAAATAAAAATTTAAAAATCAAGCTGGACACTGCATATCAGGAGCAGGTTTCATTTCGGTCCAAGGTTAAGCAGCTTTATGGAGAGCTTCGGCAGGACATCATGCAGCTTGAGCAAAGAGTTGACAACACCAAAAGACAGACCACAGCCACAGAAAACAGGGTGGATGACCTTGAAACCCTGGTGCAACAACTAAAGGAGCAACAAGATTTCATGGATGCCCGCCAAGAGGATGTGGAAAATAGAGCCCAGTGAAAAAACATTTATTTATTTATTTATTTATTTATACATCGGTTTACAACCTTTGAGCCAGAGGCTCATTTCCAAAGGTACCTCGTCACAAAGAGGACAAATACAATACAACATTTAGTTACAATATTATGGTTACAGCATACATCTCCGTGGTTACAGTTTGGAAGATACAGGCAGTTATAACTTAGTTACAATTTACGTGCTACAGGAATGGTAATCACAGGTAGTTACAGATTATATGGGTACGTGTTGAGTGACAAGCCTACATTGGAAATGTAGTTAAAAAAGTCTTGAGCCGGGACTGCTAGAGATGGAAGAGTTCAGGGGCAAAGGACACGATTTGTGAAAAGTTTTGGTGAGGCGCCATTCAGAGAGTTTTGTCAGTCAGTATAGGAGAGGAGCCACTCAGAGAGCTTTGTCAGGGCATGTCGGACTAGATCACCTATTGGCAGGAGCAGCTACGCATGTTGAAGAGCTGACTCCGAAGTGAGATTTTGAAATGGGAAATTGTGCGGGTGTCAGTGATGGAGGTGGGGAGAGCATTGTACCAGGAGGGAGCTCTGGAGCAGAAGGACCTTTGCCCATGAGTGGTCCTAGACCTAGGGACATGCAGGGTGGCCTTAGAGGTGTTACGAGTTTGGACTAAGGGTTGTGCAAGGTGGATAGAGGCTGTCAGACCAGGTGGGGATAGTCCAAGGAGGGTTTTTTTAGTAATGAGGCAGGTTTGGTATCTGAGCCGTTCATCTAGATTAAGTAGCCTGGCCATGTCATATAGTTCGCAGGTATGTGTGAGCCTAGGGGCTCCCGTGATTAACCTACAGGCCTTATTCAAGGTGAGGTGAATTTTATTGAGGGCGGTCGTGTCTGCAGCACCATAAACAGGCAAGCCATAGTCTATAAGGGACAGTATTGAGGAGGTGACTGCTAGTCGGTGCATTGGGGGAGGCAATGCTTATGGCAGTAAGGATTCTAGCCACATGCTTGTAGCTGAGGCTAGATTATCTATGTGGTCATGGAATGTGAGGCCGAGTCAAAGGGGCCCCGAGGTATTTGTACAAGCGGACTAGCTCAAGAGGATGCCTGAAACCAGGAAGGATGCAGAGAGGAAATATCTGGATTTGTTTTGGGGATGGGCAAAGAGCATTGTTTTGGTTTTATTTAGATTGAGTACAAGTCTGTGCTCTTTGAACCAGGCTTCAGCATCGACAGAGGCTTGTTGCAAGGCGTCTTGTAAGGAGTTGGGGTTTCGTTGAGAGGCAAAAATGGCCATCATCTGCATACAGCAGGATTTTACCAGTACAAGCTTTGGGGAGGGTGTTGAGATATAGTGTGAAGAGAAGAGGACCAAGGATGGAGCCCTGGGGGACACCTGAGCAGATAGGGCATGTATCGGAGAGGGTCACATCAATTTTAACACGTTGGGAGCGGGCAGACAAATAGCTGGAGCACCAAGAGACTGGACCAGGGGCAAAGCTGGTACGGCTGAGGGCATCCAGCAGGAGGGACATCCATATCTATTGTATCCCAAAGGGCTCTAAGGGCTCTGATGTTAAAGATTTCATGAACACACTTCTAAGAATGGCCTTAGAGCTTCCTGCAGACCTCCAACTAAATTTGGAGTCGGTGTACAGGACACTCGCACCAAAGCCTGCCGCCACCTTGGCACCCCCAAGATCAATCATTGCCAGAGTCAACAGTTATGCCATCAAAGAACAAATCCTACTGTTAAGCTGGTGCAAACAAAAACATTTATTATGGGCAAAAATGTTTTTACCTGGATCATGACTATGCCCCTAAGACAATAAGACTGCACCAAGCTTATCTTCCACTTATGCTGGTGCTCAAGGCTGCAGGGCACAGGTTTTCAACATCCTACCCGGCTCTTTTGGTGTTCCATCTCCCTAATGGAAAAAGGGAATTTTTGATGGCACAGGATGTTAGATTAGAACTTATGAAAATAGGCCTGAAGTTCCCAGATCATACAGGAGATGCCGGGCCGTGTCCCCCGAGATGGCAGTCGCACACCAACAGCTCTTCAGAGGAGCAGCACAAGCAGCAAGATCTGAAGCAGGCCCTGGTGGTTTATCATTGCATGGACTCCCCATGGAAGGCCAGAAGATGGCACTGGGCTACCAGGCTGAATATCTTTTGTAGTTCCTGCAACAGGTACCGGGGGGGGCCAAGGGGGATTGGAGGTTATTGTCCCCAGGATTGGGGCTTCCCTGAACCTCTGCACTGCCTGCCCTGACTCTAGGCTGTTTAGTAAAACTAATATAGCCCACTATAAAAACTGGGCATATTTAAGCCACTGGCTAAGACGGAGAAATGTGGGGGTTCATGTCGACCCCTCCCCCCCCTTGCTCTCATTCTGGCCTGATCGGGCTGTAGCTCCAGAGCAACTTTTGCTAACTTTTTTATGAACTGCTCCTCACATATAACTACTGAGGATTTCAATATATGTTTAAAACTATGGACACACTCCCAAATGGACTTGCAATAAGACTTTCCGTTCTTACCAGTTTAAGGAGGTTGCAGCTATGTTTGATAAATGCCTCACAATGTTTCATTTGGAGGGAGGTTATTCTACTGTGCCTCTATATAGGTGCAAAATGTTGGGGATGTAACTATTTTTTTGAGACAGATTTTAAGTTCTCCATGGAGGGAATCACTTATTTGGGGGGGGGGGGGGTTGTGTTGAGTTTGTACACATTTGGCTCTGCTTTTCAAAAATGAGGCAAAAATATTTTGAGATGCGTGTTTATTGTGACCCCAGATCTGGCTCATTTAATTTATCTAAGTTTACTTGCTTTTAATGGATGGGAGGTAGACTATAATATGAGTCTTTCTGCAATGGGCACATCCCTTGGGGTAGATACCCTTTTCCCAAGATTTTATTTTTACCTTTTGTTAATTACTTATGTTGGGGGCCAAAATGGTTCCACAGGGGCTTAGGCAGTTATGTCTCAGGACTTACCTTCACTCCTGGATGGGCTTTTGTTCAGTCAAGGATCCCCTCAGGAGGTAAGGGGAGGGCACTGATAACCTCCCCCACCTTGGAAGTCCAGGTTATTTTCCTTTCTGTTGAGAGGAGTATGGAAGTAAGTTTAAATTACTTGAATAAGGAATTGCAATGTAGTAGTTTAAAGTTCTTGAATAGTTTATTTTTTCTACCTAGGGCACGGTTGCCCAAAGCTTACATGCTCTGTTGGCATGTTTCTAGGTTTCTTAATAGTGGAGTACTACTACTATCTGACATAAGGACGGATGTAAGCACTGGTTTTATTGGGTGGTTGACCAGGTATTTCTTTAATGGATGGCAGGATGGAGGGGATCTAGCCTTCCCCACATTACTGGATGAGCAGGGGAGGGGCTTGGTTCCTACTGGAGGGGGATTTTGTGCATTTGCCCCAAATCTGGGGGCAGTTTATGAGGGAGAGACGGGCCTACCCAGTCCGAATATGGATGCCTTTGATGTACATGAAACATAATGGCTAGTACACCAGTAAAGGTATTGTCAGTAAATATAAATGGTATAAACAGCCCGGTTAAAAGGGCCAGGCTCCTCCAGTATATTAGGGGACAGAGGGTTGACCTCGTTTATCTACAAGAGCCCTACCTGACTCCTGTGGAACACTTAAATTTGTCCTCTGGTGGTTCCTATACAGTAATGGCATCTTCTAGTAAGACAGGAAAGAGGAGGGGAGTCGCGATTATGATACCAACTGCCACGTCCTTTATTGTGGTGGTGGAATGTGTGGATCCTAATGGCTGTTTTGTGATTTTACAGGGCTGCATTTCTGAGATGGAGGTGACTTTAGCAAATGTTTATTTCCCTCCTGCTTCACCTCCCCCCTCACGATTACAGCATTTTTTTAAATAAGTTGGTGGAAATGCAAAGGAGAGTCCTGGCATTGGGGGGGATTTTAACATGATAGTATCTCCAAATCTGGATGCCTCTCACCCTCAGAAACACTGGGTAATGGCTACACAGATGCAGTTGTGTTCCCTGATTAGGGGCTGGTGGATTTGTGGAAGCACTTCTACCCGTCTGTGGGAGGGGTACACTTATTTTTCCCCTAGGTTTCAGACCTTTTTTCAGATAAATTATTTTTTTACCTCCATTGAGCATGTTGACGTGCTCCAAGACTTGATGTTAAATGCTCGTTTCTTATCAGATCACACTCCCCTCTTGTTAAAGTTAGATTTGGGCAAAACCCATAAATCAACGCTATGATGTCTTAACCTCTCATTACTAAAAGAAAGGGAATTCTGTACACAGATGACACAAAAAATCCGACAAATAATTCAAAATAACCTCTCACCAGATGTCTCATCAGTGTTAATTTGGGATACCCTTAAGGTGGTAATTCATGGAGAGGTAATCGCTTACGCATCCTGTAAGCACAAACAAAGGGAGGTGCGTTATAAACAAATATGACTTAAGGAACTACAACAGTCAGGACCTTTAAGGGGGACCTCTGCTGAAGTGGAGACTAGACTGATTAGGTCTGAGCTCCAGAGCATTCTGGACTAAAAGGTGTAGAATTCCTTTCTATACCTTAACAAATACCACTACCAGGGTGGTAAAAGAGGAGTTAGAGCCTTGGCTAAGAAATTGTGAGGCTTATGGCATGCATTGCCAAGCTTAAAAACCCACAGATTGGAGAGCTTGCATGGACTACTCCAGAAGTGTGGTTATTTTCCAGCAGTTTTATAAGGAATTATATTCTGACTCGATGCCTTCCTCGGATATTTTGATTAATAATTTCTTGACATCCCTTCCCATCCCTAAACTGTCACAACAACAAGAATTTCTTTTGACCCCATTTCTGAGGAAGCGATTAAAGGAGCTTTGTCCCATGCAAAAACTCTAAAATGTCCAGGGCAGGACGGGTTTCCCATAGAGTGGTACAAAACATTTTTGCCCCATCTCCTTCCCCTTTTAAAGGGGCTCTTTTGAATGTACAGGAAGGTAATCTTCCTCCAGCCTCTTGGGGTTATGCAGTGTTGTCCACTACATTGAAACCAGAGAAAGATTCACAGTTACCATCATCTTACAGGCCCATTTCCATTTTAAATTGCAACTCTTAATTTTATTTGTCCATATGGGCTCGCCACTTGGAGGATATTCTCCTGGTGGTGATTCATGTGGACCAATCTGGGTTTTTGAAATCGAGGCAAACATCAGACAATACCCTAAGAACCATACACCTTTTAGATTATATTACCAGGAAGTCTGTCTCAGGTACCTTAGTTAGCCTTGACGCCAACAAGTCATTTGATAGAGTGGTCTGGCGGTATCTATGGTGGGTACTGGCCTCTTTTGGTTTCCCCGAGGAGGCTATTGCCTGGCTCAGTAATATTTATGCCACCCCTTCAGCGTACCTTCAAGTAAATTGCAGTATATCGGTTCCTTTTGGGTTAGCACGGGGCACATGTCAGGGTTGCCCCCTCCTATTTGCTCTTTATGTCAAGCCATTGACCATAACCATAAGGAGATCTCTGGAAGTAAGGGAAATTAATGTGGAGGGTGAAACATATAAAGTGGCACTTTATGCAGACGATGTCCTACTCACCCTTTCGAACCCTGAGACATCTTTGCCAGAGGTGTGGCAGTCAATGCAAGATTTTGCAATAGTCTCAGGCTATGTCATTAATATGAACAAGACGGAGGTACTGGCATTGAATTTTACCCCCACTCCTGAGCTGAGAGCCCTTCTCCCTCTTAAGTGGAAAAGTACCAAAATTAAGTATTTGGGTATCCGTCTCCCACTATCGCTGCAAAATTTATGCTTGATCAACTATGACCCTCTTACAAAGACAATAGACAAAGATCTACATAGGTGACCACAATTGCGACTATCCTTTTATTTTTGAATAGAAGTGGTTCAGATGAATATACTGCCTAGATTATTATATTTCTTTCAAACTATCCACATGTTACCACCACTTAATTATTTTGCTTCTTGGAACAAATCCCTCTCCAGATTGGTATGGGCAGGCCAACACCCACAGATTAGATGCTCCTTTCTTCAACTCCCTAACGATGGGGGGGGGACTAAATCTCCCTAATTTTTTATACTATGCCTATGCAGTGATAATGAGTCGGATCTTGTTTTGGTTGAACCCGGCATACAAGACTCCCTGGAAGTGTATTGAATGTATGATTAATGACCTTCATGATGCCCCCCAGGTAGTGTTTGCTCCAATGGTGTCTCTCTCTCATTTGCCTGATTAGTACTTGGGAGCCCAAGATGCTCTGAACATGTGGTATAAGATTAGAGCCATTCCCTCTTTAGCTTAACTATTTTATTACTTAAGGTTGCTAATAGCAGAAGTTGAATTACTACTGGCACAACTAGATCTCACTTTTCAGAGATGGCATGTAAGTGGCCTGTCATTTATCTTCCAGTTGTTGGACTCCAGGGGAGTGGGACCATTCTCTCAGTTCCAAGAGGCACATGATCTCACTAACAGAGAATACTTTAGATATCTACAGGTTCAAACCATTTTGTTACACAAGGGCCCGCAGAGGAGTCATCTTCCGGAGTCCCTGCTGCTCTTGCTAAATGTCCTCATTGATAGGTACAATCTGGCAACATATGATTGGCCTCTTGTAAAGGGGATTTAGAGAATATGTCATGGATTCGACACAGGGAATTTTAGATGCCTGCAACAGAGAGTTCCCTATTCCAGTTCAATATGACACTTGGCTTAAATATACCCACCTTTCTATGGGGATATCCTTATCCCTGTACTGGCTAGAATTAGCATGGAAAGTTTGCAATCGTTACTTTAATACGCTGGCCAAGGTGTCAAAATTCCTCCCTGGCCCAGTGGGGTATTGCTGGAGGCTCTGTGGAGACACTTTGTGCACGTATTTTGAACATTCCCACAGTTGAGAGCTTTTTGGCATGAGATTGCGGAGGCACTTAAGGAGCTGGTGGGAGAGGCAGCTGTCCTTACTCCAGAGCTGGTACTTCTAACCATTCCCCCTGAAGACTTGCGCATACCCCGTGGCTCACTTTTTCCTACCTACATTTTGGCTGCCAAAAAAGTGATTACTCACCTGTGGCAGCTGATGAGGTCTCACTCTGTTTTGGATTGGCAGAATATTATGATAGAGCTTTATTACTTGGAACACTTGGTGGCCAGATGTAAGCCACCCCCCCTCCACTCCCAATGACAAGGCTCCTTGGGGCTGCACTAGTCTCTGACTTATAACTGTGCTATTGTATCCTACCATCCTAACCTGTAATCCACAATTGTCTTTGCTCATTTGTTAAATCGTGGTGTTGTCTTACTGTTTGTTTTCTTTTTTTTCAATAACTACTTTGTACCTTGTCTTGTTACTGATGTGGAACCTTTGTAAAAGAGCTTGGGCTAAAAGGTCCTTTCCGAATTAATAAACTTAAACTAAAAAACTTAAAATTTGAGATCAGGTGGAAAGCATGGGTTTCTATACCTCGTAGAGGGATGCCTCCTTTGTCCCATGAGGTCCTATGGGATGTTCGGGGTGTTCTGGGAGCTATAACTGGAAGAGCCCGTCTCTCCCCCAATAAGGCTTTGCATTGGAAAGTATGATGATTAAGTACTGTCTTGACCAAAGTTATAAAGGTCTTTTTCTTTGGGAGGGCCTTATGTTATTTGCTGTCCTAACTATTATGAAGTACACTTATGTTCAGTAATTGTGGTAAATATGAACTTTTATTTTCTGGAAGGAATAAGGTGAATGACTAAGTACCCCTTGTACATTATTTATATACTTTTTAATTCAAATAAAGTAAAAAAAAAAAAAAAGGAA
This sequence comes from Neoceratodus forsteri, assembly GCA_016271365.2. Lineage (NCBI taxonomy): Eukaryota > Metazoa > Chordata > Ceratodontiformes > Ceratodontidae > Neoceratodus > Neoceratodus forsteri. Next base: position 955,597,935 of record CM028130.1, on the reverse strand, counting down.
TTGTAGAGATGGCAATGATATGTCTGTCTGGGTAATCCAGTGGCAAAATGGATGACACTATTAAAAGTGAAGTGGAATTCTGAGAGCATTCTATCAGTGGAGTATGACTATTTTATAGAACCATAATCTATGAGGTAACTCATGCCTCAGTGCTTCTGCACTAAGGTTCTTTGTCTTTTAGCTTGTTTTTTGTTTTTATTGGGCTCACCACAACCTAGATAGACCAACTTAGGGTAGCTGATTCATTCCACTGGGGTGCCATACAGACGAGGCACACTGATGAGTCCTGGTAGGATAAAACACATGTCTGTGTCTTCTGTTGGCACCTTTTGCAGTCTGTGTGAGAGGCCTTTCAGCAGCATGCATTTCAGCTTAAAGTTGAACCAGCATAATATTTTGTGGAGATTTGCATATACAGCTATGATGCTTTGCATTATGGGGGTATGTGTGATTTTGTATTTCTTTGAAACATAGCTTCCCGCCAATGCCCTCTGGGGTAACCCTTGCCTCAGTGCTTGCACACTAAGGTTCTTTGTCTTTTAGCTTGTTTTTTGTTTTTATTGGGCTCACCACAACCCAACCCAGATAGACCAGCTTAGGGTAGCTGGTTCATTCCACTAGGGTGTCATACAGATGAGGCACACTGATGAGTCCTGGTAGGATAAAACATGTGTCTGTGTCTTCTGTTGTCACCTTTTGCAGTCTGTGTGAGAGGCTTTTCAGCACCATGCATTTCTGCTTAAAGTTGAACCAGCATGATATTTTGTGGTGATTTGCATATACAGCCCATGATGCTTTGCATTATGGGGGTATGTGTGATTTTCTATTTCTTTGAAACTTGGCTTCCCAGAAAATGTCCTTTGGGGTAACCCTTGCCTCAGTGCTTGTGCACTAACATACTAAAATGCCAGCAGAATAGGCCTAATGGTCTTTCGTGTCTGCTTGTTTGGTCAGCCCCCACCCTGGGAGCTGACCTTGCTGCCCCCTCTCCCTCTCTGGCTTCTCCCTTCCCAGTCCTGGATATTCTCACTGCACTGGTTTTTGCTTCCAGAACCCTTCCCATGTACCTGTCCCACCCTCTCTTGAACCCCTCCACCATTTCTGCCTCCACCATCCCCCTGGGCAGCACATTCCATGGCTCCATCACCTTCTCAGTGAAGTAGCACCTCCTCCTTTCTCCCCTGAATCTCCCCCCTCCAGCTTCCACCCATGCCCTCTAGTTTCCCCCCCTTCCTTCGGAGCACCCTGACTGTTCCTCCCTTATTTATCCCCTTCATGTACCTGAAGACCTCTATCATGTCCCCCTGGTCCCTTCTCTCTTCCAATGTATACATATTTAGCTCTTCAAGCCTCTCCCCTTAGGTCCTATCCCCCAAGCCCCAAATCATTTTGGTTGCCCTCCTCTGGACCCTCTCCAGGAGTTCAATGTCCCTCTTTAAATGTGGCCTCCAAAACTGCACACAGTACTTGAGGTGTGGCCTCACCAAGCAGTTATACAGTGGGAGTATCACTTCCCTCCTTCTGGAGGTGTGCCCCTAGTGATGCATCCAAGCATCCTGTTGGCCTTTTCCACTGCCCTCCTACAAGTCTCTGAGTTGTTCATCTTGACATCCACCACCACCCCCAGGTCGCTCTCTGTCGAGACTTGTAGCATTTCCTCCCCCCCAGAGTGTACACTTGGCCTGAGTTTCTGGCTCCCAGGTACAGTACCTTGCATTTCCCTGCATTGAACCTCAGCTTCCACTTTCTAGACCACCTTTCCAGAGCCTCCAGGTACCCCTGTAGGGCCACCCTCCCCTCCTTCCCATCCACCACTGCCCCCAGTTTTGAGTCATCTGCAGAGAGACCCATCTCACTCCTGATACCCTTCCTTATGTCAGAGATGTAGGCTTTGAACAGGAGGGGCCCAAGGACTGATCCCTGAGGGACTCCACTAATGACCCTCCTTGGGGATGAGACTATCCCACCAACCACGACCCTCTGGGTCTGGTTCTGGAGCCAATTGCCTATCCATCTGATCATCTGGTTCCCCACCCCCATTTCTCCCAGATTATCCAACAGGCCCCCATGAGGAACAGAGTCGAAGGCCTTGCTGAAGTCAAGAAAGAGGACGTTCACTGGTCTACCCACGTCCAAGGCACTCGTCACACAGTCATAGAACTCCACAAGTCTTGTCTGACATGATTTCCCTGAGATTAATCCATGCTGTCTATCATCCAGGCACCCCAACATTTCCAGGTCCCCCCCAGTCTCTCCTTGACAATGCCCTCCATCACATTGCCCACCACTGATGTCAGGCTGATGGGCCTGAAGTTCTCTGCCACCTCCCTTGAACCCCCCTGGTGGATAGGCACTATATACGCCACCTTCCAGTCCTGGGGCACCCACCCTGTCTTCAGAGAGATTCTGAAGAGCTCCACCAGGGGTTTCGCGAGGACATCCGCCAGTTCCTTCAGTAATCTGGGATGTAATTTATCCAGCCCTGGTGCTTTCTCCATCTTAAGGGACCTGAGGACTTCCCTCACTCTCTCTGCCGTAAAGACCACTGACTTTGCTTTTGAGGAATTTAGAACCAGTTTATGAGAATCAAACCAATTATGTAATGAACTAAAGTCCAGTTGTAAAGTTTTCTGAAGTGCCGAGATACTAAGTAAAATAAATCAGCATTGTCTGTGTACAAAATTAATTCAGTGTGAATAAAGAGATCTGATAGTGAATTAACAAAAAGAGAAAATAAAAAGGGTCCAAGCATGGACCCCTGGGGTACTCCACATGTTAGCAAAGAATCTTTAGAGCAAAATTCATCTATTGAAGTTCATTGTTTCCAATTATGCAAATAGTTTTCAAATCAAGAAATAAGTCCTGCAGAGAAATAAACCATTGACAACAATTTTAGGAGCTCAGCATGGTCCACCAAATCAAGTGCCTTGGTGAGGTCCACAAAAGCCTCTGCAACATACTTTCCATCATTAAATGCGTTGGTAAGTTGACTAGTGAACCTCACCAAGGCAGTTTCAGTATTGTGTTTGGTTCTGAAGTCATGCTGAGACTCCGACCAGAGTTTATACTTATCAAGATGTTCAGTTATTTGGTCAAAAACTACTTTTTTTCCAAAATCTTTGAAAGCAGAGCTAACAAAGATATAGGACAATAGTTATTCAGATTTGACTTTGAGCCTGATTTATATATAAGCTTAACCGTAACACATTTCCACTTGGTTGGAAAGACACCATGACAAAAAAATAATGAAATAATTTTGAGAGGGGAAGAGCAATTAAGTGACTAACTTTTTTGAGTATCCTGTAATCAATATTATATGGGCCAAGACATGGTCTAGGGTTCATTTTGTTATATAATGTAGCACATAATTTGGAGAAAGAATATGAAAATAGAATTTAGGAACATTAGAGGCTGAGTGTTTATAAGGAAAATTTATCTGACATGTCGAATAAGTGTTGCCCAGTGCTCCATTGCAAGTTTGTAACTGAGGTCTATACCTCTCCAAATTGGAAAGTGTAAATTAAAGATGCTGGCAACATTAATTAGATCATTTATAAGAGAACCTTCAAAATCTACTGAAAAACTTTCAGTCACTTTAGTTTTACCCATCAACAAATTTAGGTATCCCAAGTTGATTTTGTGTTTCCATTATCATTAATCAATTTTTGTTTAAAAAATCAATTTTAGCAGCTCGAATAGCTGACTGACATTTGTTTCACGATATTTTGTATTCCAAAAGATGATCATTTTTAGTCTTTCTGTACTTAGTCCATACCTAGTTCCGTGATCTAATTAATTTAAATAAATTGGGAGTAATTCATGCATTATTGTCCCCTCTGATCCTTATTCTCTTTATGGGAAGTCATTTATCACAAATGAAAGAAAATGTTGACAAAAGGTATCATATAAGCTTCATCAGTGTTATTAATTTTATCTAAGAAAGACCACTCAATCGATAGCATTTCATTCAAAATTTCTGTTCATCAAGGTCCTTAAGTGATCAATAAGTAATGATCTTGGGTTTCCTTTTGGGAAATTTGGCCAACCAATCACAGAAAACTTCTCAGTGATCACTAATTCCATCTGGGAGAATACCCGAAGAAACAATATGTGAGGGATTATTAGTGATCACCCAATTCAAAATGGATTCCTATCCAGTTCTGTACTTGGTACAGATAGCATTAGAAATAATTGGTGAAGGCCAAGGTCTGAGATTAAATTCCTAGTGTCAATGGCAAAAATTAAATTCCAATTCAAATTAAAATCACCAGCTATTATAAATTCCCTATTGACAGGTAGTATAGGAAAATGTTGGAAAAAGGAAACAATACCTAGTTTGGAATTTTCTGGAGGAACATAGTGTTGTATTTTCAGGATCTAATCCTGACAGCAAAACACAATGCAGGAGACAGTTGTATAGCATAAAGGTTTATTTCCATGCACATGCATAAAAGGACAGTGATACTACCGCTGGAAGTCCAGAACATTCGAACACCAGGTGTCATATTCGTCATAAAACAAACAAAACTCAGAGAATAATACTCGTATACACAGTTATATACTAGCAATAAGAGGGTCCCATTACCTGGAAATGGGCTCCTGTGCATAGCATAGATGCTAGGCAAAGCATTTCTATTGGTGCATAGGATGGGTGTCTCACACCCAAGGCCATTATAGGTTGTACATGCACAGCAATAACTATTTCACTGATTCAGCTATTTGTTAGAACGATGAAACAAGTCCTATAATATGCTGATGATGGCAGTGTATGCAATGGCTACGGGTGGTGCTCTAGGACCACAAATACATCATAAATATAACTAAGTATACTAATCATAATAATATGGCTAAATATGGTAAGCATTGTAATAATGACTAATAACAGTAGATGGCGTGCTAAGGCCACAAATACATCTCTACTAAATGGTAGTCTGTCAGTACATCACAGCAAACATCAGTAAGTAGTGTTATACCTTATGTTGAATAATAGAAAATGGTAGTCCATATTAGGGACGGCTGATCTGGTAGGTCTACAATAGACATTGCAAATTGCTAAAATCTTATTAATGCCCAGTGTAACATTAATTGTGAGAGACTCAAAAAATAAACTCTCAGGGATGATTGATACCTCAGCAGCTGTTAAATAATCTGCCACATAAAACAAACAACTCTTCACTCTCCTTCCAATTCTGTCCTTCCTAATTATCCAGTACTCCTGCAATTGTATTTCTTGGTTTGAAATCTTGTCTGTAAGCCATATTTCTGTTAATGCAATGATATCGAATTTATTTTCAACTACCCAACATTCTGAGTTTTTTTAGCAACCAAACTATATATATTTAAGTGAGCCAACTTGCTAAAGTTAAGTACTGCATTTGGAGGGTCTCAGGGTGGTGTCCTTATACAGTGGGGAGGTGGGTTGGTACTGCATCCCAGGTGGTAGTACTGTACACCTGACCTGGCCCATGTCATGATTTTCTGGGTGGAGGCACTCTGTTCTTTTCTGCCATCTTGTGGAACGAACCCCCCAATCTGGGGAGACTAATGAGCCCAGGCCCCACAACCTTGTGTGGAGCCCTCACGGGTCAGGGCAAGGGTAGAAACCATAAGTAACATCCTAGCGTCTGCACAGTGACCTGGTTACACATTTATGGTTTAATAAAATATGGAGAGGGTTGGGACTGTGTGAGTGTTATCTATTGACATTACTGGAGTGAGTGGGATATGTGACTGAGACAGAAGGGATTTGGAGGACTTTACGGGGTTTAATTTGCATTACAGTTGTAGACACTGATATATCTGGATATTTCCTGTCATTTCTGTGATATTTATAGAGAAATTTTCTGCCTGGCTGCAGTACCTCTATGTTTCTAGAAATAGGTACAGCTGTCGAACCTGATGCTTGGATGAATCTATGGACAAATATCTTGAAACATTCATGAGAACTACAAAGCATGGTTATTACATATAAAATTATTCACAATATATATTATACACCACATATCCCCCCAGTACCGGAAGGATGGAAAGCAGATCCTGAGAATCGCTAGGGCAGTAGGATGATGGGAGAGAGAGCAGGATGTCATTGTCCACCTAGGGACAAATGACCTGGCTGGGGATGAGGGTAGGATAGCGCAGAAGGAGTTCAGGGAGTTGGGAAGGAGTCTTAGACAGGCAGTATGCTCAGTGACCTTTTCTTTGGTACTGCCTGTCTATGACAAGGGGGAGGATAGGGTACACCATACCAGAAGCTTTGACCAGTGGTTGAAAGAGTAGTATAGAAGGGTGGGGTTCAGCTACACTGGGTACTAGGGTCCCACCTGGAGGGATAAAGGCCTATATAAGGGAGACGGCCTTCATTCATCCAGGAGGGGAACCCAGGTCCTCAGTGAGCAGTTTAAATTTAACATTGGTGATCATTTAAACTAGCCAAGGGGGGGGTGGCAGTAGGAAGCAGGGATATATAAACTGCCCCCCCAACAAGATGAAGTAGCCAGAACCAAAAGGGAGACAAATCCTCAAGGGTACCTGAAAATAAGAAAATCAGAATCGTAGAAAGGAAGAGAGATGGGAATGAGGCAAGAGGTGGCAAGGAGAGAAGGCAAAAGAGAAAAGGGAGAGGTAGGCAAGCAAGGTGGTAGCAGAATTTGGAAGGTCATGTGCACAAATGCTCAAAGTCTAGGAAATTAAATCCCAGACCTAGTGGCCATTATGGCAGAGGCTGACCTGGACATTGTCACCATTACCGAGTCATGGTGCAATGAGATCCATGACTGGGACATAGCCATACCAGGCTATACTTTGTTGAGCAAGGACAGGATGGCTAAGAAAGGGGGAGGAGTGGCTCTTTACATGAGGAACAGCATAAAAGCCACAGAGATACAGGGAAAACAGGGAGGGATGGAGGTATTATGGGTCACCCTAAAGATGGGGAATAGAGTCACTATTCACACTGGCATGATCTACAGACCTTCAGCACAAGGGGGGGTATAGATAAGAATCCGGTGGAAGCCATCCATAAGATGGCAAATAAGGGGGAGGTGCTGTTGGTGGAGGACTTTAATCTGCCAGATGTAGATTGGAGAATCCCAGTTACAGCTTCAGCTAGTAGCAGGGACATCCTGGACTCCCCGCAAGAGGTGTTCTTTGGGCAACTAGTAAAGTAGCCCACTCTTGAGGGAGCAATATTAGACCTTGTACTCACTAATTAGGACAGTGTTGCAGACGTTACAGTGGGTGGCCACCTGGGGATCAGTAATCACCATATGATGTGGTTCAATATAAGAACTGTGGCAGAAGCGAACCACACAAAGGTGAGGGTCCTGGAATTCAGGAGGAATGATTTTACAGAGACAGGGAAATGCCTCTGGAATGCCGTGGCAGAAGGAGAAGACTTGAGTGGAGTGGAGGAATAGTCAGCAAAACTAAAGGCGCAGATAGTGAGGAGCAATAAACCTCTGCATCAGGCAAGTGAGCAAAAGAAAGAAGAAAAAGAGATCACTATGGTTCTCAAAAAAGGTGGTTGGGAAGGTAAGAGCAAAAAAGTTAGCTTTCAGGCTGTATAAGGAGACACAGAGAGAGGAGGATAGGGAGGTGTATATGGAGAAGCAGAAGGAGGCAGGGAAAGCAGCAAGGAGCACAAAGGCACAAACAGAGGAGAAATAGCTCAGGCAGTAAAGAAAGCAGACAAGACATTTTTTCAGGAATGTAAGTGAAAGGAGAAAGATCAGGGGAGGGACTGTAAAACTAAAAAGGGAAGGGAAGACAGTGACAGGATAGGAGCCACACTATAGAGCTCTTATCAGTCGACTTTTTCTAAAAACTTTAATTATTACTACCATGAGAAAATCAGCAGTATATTTATCTAAGCAGACTAAGAAATGTCAAAGTGGAAGAGCAGCAGAAAAGGAAGAAGGATTCATTTTCTTTAAACCTGAAAACGCTGATTCCCAAAGGACCGTTGGACTGCTTTCTTACCTGTTTATCTGATCCCAGTAAAAAGCAAGTGTCAACTGGTGTGAGGAGCCTGTCCATAGCCCCGGAGGGCTCTGCAAGCACCAACCTGGAGACAATGAATGTTTCTGTATCCTACCTCCCCACCTCACAAGGGAGTGTCAAAGTTAACAGGAGCTTCTAAGCTAACTGACCCAGTACCTGTAGTAGTCATGCCGTTAAGGTTACAAAGATCACCAGACATCGGTATTTCTAAAACACCTGTGAGTCAAGGTGAAGAGGAGACTTCTATGCATACAGGCAAGAGGAATTTAGGGGAGATGTTGACGCCTGAGAAACCTCAACAAAGTTTCTCCTCTTCATTAAAAAAATTGATACCACTGAGCACAACGCTATCGTTACTACCAACTAAAGTTTAATTTAAAAGTCTAAAAGAGGCATCTTCCTCCTTTTCAGAGCTCTTTACTTTTTTATCCTCTTTCTATAAGAAGTTAGATTTGTTGATTAACAAATCTGATTTGTTGGAAACTTAACTTGAAAATATCAAGTCTGATGTGAAACTATTACAAGATGTCCAGAATAACATTCAGAAAGATGCAGCAGTAGTTAAACAAAAAACACCCATGAACATACCTCTCAACCTCCCTCATCAAAAATCAGGGACAAGGCTTAAAATGATCAGGGACAAATGACCAAAATCAGGGACACATCTGAAAAAATAGTAATATTAGTCCCAGAAGCTGTGTACAACATTAGTGTGAATAGCATTTTCTTAATGAGAACTAGACTGTAACACCAATGGCTGGCATTATGTTGTGATTCAAATTCCTACTTTTCAGTGACAGAAATGCCAAATTTAGGAAGGACAGAAGAAATTTCTGAGGCAAAACCAAGTACAACCCTGAAAATCAGGCATAGTTGAGAGGTATGCTCATGAATGAAGCCCTTTAACCACCAATCTAGAAGCTATTATTGCTCTACAAAGGAAAATGGAGGTAATGGAGAATACTTTACACTATAAAAATGCAAGACTTGTAGGAGTTCCAAATTTCTACAATAAGGGTTTTGCCTCTCTTTGAGATCTCTTGAAAGACTTGTTTCTGTTTTAAAGTTACCTGAGACTAATTTATCTTTTTTGACCCAAGCTTTCAGAGTTCCAACTAGGAAACCTTACCCTGTTTCTCAATAAGGAGTTAAAGATCAAAGCCAAATATCTAATCAGGATGTGAGTTGTGGAATGTTTTCCCCTGATTCTGTTGCAGTGTTCAATTGGGCACAAGACAGGGTTAATCATTTCAAATATATTTCGGGTCCCAATAATACTATTGTTTTTTCAGTAGCGTTTCATATAGATTGAAACCATTTTCTTAACACAGCCAGAAAAATGGGAGCTCTACATTTCAAGGCAGTCACATTTTTCCAGATATTGCTCCAGCAACCTTGCAGCACCACAAGCAATTTTTACAATATAAAGACAATCTCAATGAAATTGGAGCTAACTTTAAAGTTTTGTTTTCAGCAAAGTGTTGGTTCACATGTGGCAACTGTTTTTGAACCAGAACATTTGAATGCATATATTCTCGAAAAAAAAACTTATGAGAAAGGATGAAAAACACAGAAGAGAAGGTGAACTAGTGAAAGAAATGCCTCTTTGGAAGGATGAAAATGATGGAAGATTTTTATTTTTTCCATGGCTCTAATATAAGTACTATAAGGCTGCTTAAAGGAATGTATTAATTAAAATCTTCTATTTGTTCAGTTTGATTTTTTGAATGGGATTTTGGTAGATTGTGTTAAGGGGTTGAGATTTAGATTGTTTATCTTTGTAAGGTATTATAAACTGTAGGTTTATGGCTACTATCCTGAATGTATATGCATTACAGACTTTAAATATTAAAGTGTCACTTGGATCTCTTTCTCCCTTATACAAGACTTTATCTTAAGTTATAACTATATTAGCAAAGCTAACTGTAAAATGATATCATCATTAGCTTAATTCAATATTATGTTTAGCTATATATATATGCTTTAAAGGATGTATAAATATGAAAATATTATAAATAAAATATTTAGAAAAAAAGCCTAATGGGAAGGGGATAGTACGTCGAAGCGGGCAAGAATAAAGCAGACATACATAACGAATACTTTTGTTCAGTGTTCATGAAGGGAAGGAAAAGGGCCACAGATAAGTGTCAGGGGCATCGAAGGAAGGGAGATGAACACTAGTCAATTTACAGAGGAGAGAGTCCTGAAGGTACTCACAAATCTGAAAGTGGACAAGGCAATGGGGACTGATGAGATGCACCCTAGGATATTGAAGGAGCTCAAAGAGGTGCTGGCTGCACCTCTGGCAGTCCTGTTCAACTACTCACTGGAAACAGGAGTAGTCCTGGAGGACTGGAGGAGGGCAGATGTAGTCCCATGTCACAAAAATTGGAACAGGGAGAAGGCTGGCCATTACAGGCCAGTCAGCCTGACTTTGGTGGTAAGGAAATTAATGGACTCACTACTGAAGGAAAGGATTGTGGAATATCTTGAATCCAGTGGTCTACAAAATCCGAGGCAGCATGGATTAATTCACTGGGGGAAATCATGCCAAACAGATCTGATAGATTTCTCTGACTGAGTGACCAAAGAATTAGGTCAGGGTGGAGCAGTGGATGTGACCTACCTAGATTTTAGTAAGGCCTTCAACACCATTCTGCACAGGAGCTTCATGAACAAGCTAGGCAGCCTGGGGGTAGGTCCAAAAGTGGTAAACTTGGTAAGAAATTGGTTAGGGGATAGGCAACAGAAGGCAGTGGTAAACAGAGTTCACTCCAAGCAAGGAAAGGTGACCAGCGAGGTACTACAAGAATCAGCACTAGGAACAGTCCTCTTTAATTTCTTTATTAGCGACATTACAGATTGGCTAGAAGGGAAAGTATGCCTTTTTGTAGATGACACTAACATCTGTAATAGGGTAGACACTCTGGGGTGGTGGAAAAAATTAACGGGATCTAAAAATGTTTCAGGTGTGGTCAAGAGTGTGGCAACTAAGCTTCAATGCAAAGAAGTGCAGGATCATGTACATGGGATGCAGAAACCCAGTGGCAGAGTACAAAATGGGAGAAGTGGTCCTGACGACCACCAAACAGGAAACAGACCTGGGGGCAATCATATCTGGTGATGACCTAAAGGTGGCCAAACAGTGTGAAAAGGCAGTGGAGAGAGAGCCAGTGGGATGCTAGGATGTATAGGGAGGGGTATCGCCATCAGGAAGAGGGAAGTGGTGATACTGCTGTATAAACTACTGGTGAGACCACACCTAGAATACTGTGTCCAGTTCTGGAGACCACATCTCTAGAAGGACATAGACAGAGTAGAGGCAATCTGTAGGAGGGCAACTAAAATGGTGCAGGTTCTGCATCAAAAGCACTATGAGGAGAGACTGAAGGACCTTAGTATGTACACCCTGCAGGAAAGAAGGAAGACGGGGATATGATAGAGACTTACAAATACCTCACAGGTATAAATAAGGTTCAAGCAGGAAGCCTTTTCAAAGAAAAATATGCTCAAGAGCAAAGGGTCATGCTATGAGATTGAGGGGTAGACTCAGGGGAGATGTGAGGAAGTACATCTTCACAGAAAGAGTGGTGGATGTCTGGAACAACCTCCCAGAAGAGTTGGTGGAGGAGAAAACTGTAGTGGGATTCAAGAAGGCATGGGACAGGCATAAAGGAACCTTAGTGGTTAGGAAAGGGGGGAGCCAGAGATCAAGTAAGGTCTGTTGTGTTACAGTAGGCAAGTAAGTAGGGAAAATGGGCAGACTATGTGGGCCAGGCAGTCCTTATCTGCCATCAATTTCTATGTTTCTAAGTTAATACTGTAGAAAGATCAGAGACGTTCATTAGAAATATCACAAACTGACTTTCGGTTCTGCCTTCTTGCTGAGAAACCACTAGACACCTGAGCTCTGCTCCTCGGGAACAAGAAAATCACTAATTTACCTCTCCCAACCCCCAATCCTCTGGTAATAGCTGTCGGAAGGGAAGAGAGCCAAAATCTGCTTTGCGATGCCTCCAAAATTGAAGGTGAAAGACAAAATAATGGATTTCTGAAACCGACCACATCGTCAGACCCATGCAGTCCTAAGGCCCAGAATAAAAGCAAGGCCACTGCTACTCCATCACAGACACCCAAAATCGCAGAGGAACCACTGGAGGAAGAATTTACTATTACCTCTAGGAGACTGTTCCTCAAGCTTGAGAAACTTAACGACACCCTTAAACAAATAGAGCAATCGGCAGCTGCTAATTCCCAAAGTATCGCCGAGGTTGCAAAATGCACGGCTGACCTCGAGGCGGGCCTTACGACACTGACTTTGTGGTGGATCACCACAAGGACATGCTGTGGCTTCTCTTATGGAGGGAGAAAGAAATGACAGTGAAGCTGGACGACCTGGAGTTCCGTTCTAGAACAGACAACTTGAGAATCTATGGAGTGCTGGAGGATACAGAGCAGGGTAAGATGGAAGAGTTCTTAAACTCCTTTCTTAAAGAGCTATTAGACCTGCCAGTGGACTTACCCTTAAACATTGTTCATACCTATAGGGCTCTGGTTAAAAAACCCACAGGACCTAATGCTACTCCCAGGTCCATTGTGTCAATATTCCTGGATTATAGAATCAAAAATAAAGTCATGCAAGCTGCCTGGGCCAAAATAGATATCATATTCAGGGACAAGCGCCTATACTTTGATCACAACTATACCCCCCATCACTCAACAGAAAAGGCAGGTGCTCCTTGAAATCAAGAAATACCTGGCAACTAAGGACATAAGAATGCACCTGATTGCATCCGCCCAGTTAAAAATCTTTCTTCAAGAAGGCCCATGCCTTTTCCGTTCCTTGGGGGAAGCTAAACCCATGTTGCTGAAGTTGGGAATCCCCCAGGATTTGCTTTCCAGACCCACCTGACTAGAACAGGAACACCTAAGGTGGGAGGATACGTGGTCCAAGGCTCAGGGCTCAAGAAAACTGAGACATTCATTTTCCACAGTCCCTCACAGACTTTCAGAGAGGTGGGCACTCATGGGTCCAGAGGTGGCTGATCCAAAGGAATCAACCAATGATCCCAACAGTTGAACATTTCACCAATCCCAACTGGGATGCAGAATGGTTTGAATTTTGTTCCTGGGTTTGCAGCACACTTGAGACTGGAGACTTTGACTGAACTCGCAGAGACCCAAATGAGACCTCATGGAGATGTCTCTTTGCTCGTCCACTTTTCAGGAACACATATGGCAGTATAATTTACCTCAAAGGGTAAAAGAGGGGGAGGGAGGGAGGACAGAGGTTTCTACTTTAATGGGATGGGTACAAAACAGTAGCAATGGACTCTGTCCAAGGGGGGGAACAGCAGGCAGTTATTTGGGGGCTCTCGGGTTGGAGAAATGAGGGAGGGGTAGGGGGAAGGGATGGAGGGTAATCCTGATAAATGCCAGGAGGTTGGGAAACAAGATGCCTGAGCTCCAGGCAATGCTAGTGGAGGGGGAAGTGGATATGGCAGCTGTCACTGAAACTTGGACCACTCCTGGATATGAGTGGGACCTACACCTGGGTGTGCACACTATGGTCAGAAAGGAAGGACAGGGTGGTGGGCAGGGGGGCTGGGGAAGCACTGATCATAAAGAATGGCATAGGGATAAGCAGGGTGAAGGGGCAGAGGGTAATGTGGAGGCATTATGGGTCACCTTGCATATGCCGGGGGGCAAGAGGGTAAAAATGGGGGTGGTTTACAGGCCTCCCATGCTGGCGGAAGATCTGGAAGAGGGTCTGGTGTCAAATATTAAGGACCACTGTGGTCAGAGCGAGGGCAGAGTGGTGGTATTGGGGGACCTAAACATGCCAGGGCCTGATTGGGGAACTATGACATCCCCATTGACCAAGAAGTAGATGCTGCTGGGAGTCTTCCAGGACACGTTCCTAAACCAGCAGGTTGGTGACCCGACGAGGAAGTGTCATATTCTGGATGTGGTCCTGGCGGACTGCGACCTCATTAGGGACCTAGAGGTGGGGAACCCACTGGCTGGGAGTGATCATGACATGGTCTGGTTTTCCCTAGACATGAGGGGAGAAGCAAATTGCACAAAGACTGTGGTAATTGACTTTAGAGGTGCAGATTTCAAGGGTATGGAGAAGATCCTTAAGGATCATTTGGGGGGGGGATAAGTCTGGGCATGAATGCTGAAAGCAGGTGTGAAATTATTAAGAGAGGGATATAAGAGGGTACCAAATCCTTCACAAAGGTGAAACGCAAGTTTGGTAGGGCCATAAATCTGAGCTAGTGAACTCGGGAGGTCCAGGAAGCAGTGAGGGAAAAGAAGGCTGCATACAGCTGGTACAGTAAGCATTTGCATGGAGTTATGGACAAGGGAGAATATGGCATGAAGGCCAGGAAGGTCACCAGGGTGGAGAGATCGGCCAAGGCAAGGACAGAACAGAGGTTGGTGTGGGGGGAACAGGAGGGGAGAAAAAGGGTTCTTTAGATATATCAGGGAAAGAAGGAAAGTGAAGCAGAAGATTAGTAGGATGAGGTCAGGGAGGGGGTAGGTGGAGGAACTCAATGAGTACTTTGCATCGGTCTTCATTAGGATGGACAGTGGGGCTGCACCATATGGGTGGAGATGGGGTGGACCTGCTTAAGAGACGGGACTCGCAAATGTTGAAACTCCTGATAGTACTGGGGGGAATGGCGGGGCTGCATCATACGGGGAGAGGCAGACAGGGCATGCAGAAGAGACAGGGGTCACGGATGTCGACATCCCTGTTGGCAGGGTGTGGGAAGTCCTCAAGTCCCTAAAAATGGAAAAAGCTCCAGGTCCAGATGGAATTCATCCCAGGGTGCTAAGGGAATTGGTTGATGTTCTGGCTGCACCCCTGGCAGCGCTTTTTAACACTTCCCTCCAGATGGGAAGGGTGCCTCAGGATTGGAGGGTGGTCCACATCGTGCCTACCCACAATGGTGGCTCAAGAGAGGAGCCGGGGAATTACAGGCCTGTCAGCCTGACAGCAGTGGTGGGCAAATTGATGGACGCCATCCTAAAGGAGAGGTCGTGGGCGTTCTTGGAGGAACAGGGATACCTGAATTATTGCGAGCATAGCTTTGTCCCAAGCAGATCATGTCAGAATAACCTTGTGGAGTTCTACGATTGGGTGACAAAGGCGCTGAACCTGGGTAGGCCAGTGGACATCCTCTTTCTAGACTTCAGCAAGGCGTTTGATTCAGTACCTCATACGGGGCTGCTGGGTAAGCTGGGGAAAATGGGGGTGGGGAAACCGATGGTCAGGTGGACTAGGAACTGGCTATCTGGGCATACTCAGAATGTGGTGGTTGGGGGGGGAGTCTCATCCCCTAGGAGGGTCATTAGCGGGATCCCACAGGGATTAGCTCTGGACCCGCTCCTGTTTAACACCTACATCTCAGACATCAGAAAAGGTATCAGGAATGAAATGAGCCTCTTTGCAGATGACTCGAAGCTTGGGGCAGTGGTGGATGGGGAAGAGGGTAGAGTATCCATACAGGAGGACCTGGAGGCACTGGAGAGGTGGTCACATATCTGGAAGCTGAAATTTAATGCGGGGAAATGCAGGGCTCTTCACTTGGGGTCTAGGAACCCAGCGCATGTGTACACCCTGGGAGAGGATATACTGTAGGCTTCGATTGGGGAGAGAGACCTGGTGGTGGTGGTGGATGCCAAAATGAACAACTCTGAACACTGTAGGAGGGCTGTGGCCAAGGCAAACAAAATGCTGGGGTGCAGCACCAGGGGAATAACCTCAAGAAGCCAGGATGTGAGTCTTCCTCTGTATAACTGCCTGGTTAGACCACACCTTGAATGCTGCATCAGTTTTGGCATCTGCACTTAAAAGGGGACATCGCACTCCTGGAGAGGATCCAGAGGAGGGCAATTAGAATGATACATAGTCTGGAGGATAGATCCTATGAGGAGAGACTCGAGGAACTCAACCTGTACTCTCTGGAGGAGAGGAGAGATGGCGGACATCATAGAGGTCTTCAAGTATCTAAAAGGGTTAAATAGGGTAAGCCTAGATGAGGTGTTCCAGCAGAAGGAGCGAGGGGCCACCAGGGGGCATGGCTGGAGGCTGGTGGGAGTGAGACTCAGGGGTGAGAGAAGGAGGCATTACTCACTGAGAGGGTGGTGGAACCATGGAATGCACTGCCTTAGGAGCTGGTGGAAGTGGATTCTGTGGAGGGGTTCAAGAGAGGCAGGGACAGGTATAGGAGGAGAGTGAAGCTGAGTAATGCCATCACTGGGGGACACCTCAGTCAGAGGGGTGGGGAGATCCAGTGCAGCAATGGTGCCCAACACGGGTGCTGACTCTCGAGCAGATTCAATAGACCATGAGGCCTACTCTGCTGGCATTTTAGTATGTTAATATGGGGGCGGCCTGTGAGGCTGTGGGCGGGCCAGTGCTATAGTTGTTTTCTCCCCCAGCTTGACAGGGTGTATTTTTTCTTCTGCTTTCTCTGTTCCCCCCTTCCCCACTTTTCTAACGGAACCCAGCACATGGGGGGGGGTTGGCTCCCCCTTAAGCAGAGGGGATCAGAGATACACAGAATGCTCCCCATGGAATTTTGTCCTCGGGGCTCTTGTCCCTCCACCCAAGCGGGCTGGGTACCCAAGGATTAGCTAGAATTTTATGTAATTAGCAGACTCATACAGAGTACCCACCACCTAAGGTAAGGGCCGTCCAGAGGCCTAGTTTAACAATCTGTATAGTAAGGCCCAGACGGGCATCATTGGGAGCTTCACACCGATGGGGGGGGTATCCTAGGTTTTGAATCTAGGGTGGTGGGGAGGTATCTCGAGCAGTTTGTGGGGGAGACCAGAGTGGACTGGAGTCCCAAATATGGGGTACCTGGGGTGCTCCAGGTTTAGGGGTTAACTAGAAAAATGTTCACCTGCTGTTACAGGGCCCTTCCCTGACCACATAACATTTCCTGGGGGAAAGCTAAAGCATTTTTGGAGGGTCAGTGCAAGCGAAGTGCATCCTATGAAAGGCTACACATCACAACAAGTGGTCAGAAGGTGAAGTACGCAGAGGGTTAGACGTTCACGGGTGTGACACCCCCTATTGCACAAAAATGTGGGTTTAGTGCAGGGGCCCCCAATTAGGGCACCTCATCCAGTTGGCTTTGAAACATACATAAGGCCGATGGGATGTTCTTACTTACCTTGGAAGGAAAATTTCATGTTTCACAATGTTATACAGTTCAGTTGTTACCTGTTTCATGTATTTTGATGGGTAGTAGGAGACCACGTTATGTGACATTTCAGATGGAGGGAGAAGGGTCAATGATTCAAGGCTGAGAGAACTATAGTGAAGTACAGCATCAGGGGTTTGGGAAGCCCTATTATAAGGAAAAGAATCTTAAATGATTTGCATAAAGTTAAAGTAGAGATTGCGCTCCTGCAGGAGACACATTTGGACCTTAAAGAGAGCATAAAGCTCAAATGGGCTTGGGTGGGCCAAGTATATTATGCCTCTAATAGGGCCCATCCACACAGAAGGGGGGTAGCAACCTTAATTCACAAAAAACTGCCCCTTCCAGCACATTGACTCCAAGGAAGACCCAGAGGAGAGATTTCTGATACTCAGGGGGGTGTATGGGGAATCACCCTATACGATACTCAATATCTATGCACCAAACCAGGACTCAGACAATAGTGAGTTCCTCAGAGAGGTGCTCCTCAGGGCAGCTCCCCCACCAGGGGAGCTCTTCATAGTTGGAGGGGACTTAATACTGACCTAAATCCATCACTGAACAGGTCAGGCTCCTACTGGGGGCCCCTTTGCATGCCGCTACAACGCTAGGCCATCTGGGTAAGGACCTGGGGCTTGTAGAAGTCTGGCGGCACTTGCACCCAAAAGTGCATGACTGCACTAGTTTACCTGCACCACATCATGCCTGCTTGAGGCTGGACATGCTCTGACTGTCGGCTGATTAGCTGCACAAGGTGGAGGAGTACAAAATACATTTCAGGACCACATTGGATCATGGGATGGTGTCCATGTCCTTGTGGCCTAGTCCTAAGGTTAAAAATTTTTCTTGGAGATTGAATGTCTCCCTCTTTAACAATGAGGAGTACAAAGATATGCTGAAGGACACCTTGCTGCAGTATGGGGTTGACAACCCCACCCAAGACTCCACAGTGGTGGTCTGGTGGGATGGCCTAAAGACAGTGATCACGGACAACACCATTAGTTTTGCCTCAAGACTCAAAAGGGCTAAACAAAAATAAATACTGGAGCTTGAAAATAGCCTCTTCGACCTGGAAGCTGAACATGAAATTGTCTTAAAGGAAAGGGTCAGGGAGAAGCTAGAGGAAACTAGGAAAAAGTTCAATAAACTCCTGGATGAGAAAATTGAGAGACAATTAAGGTTGTCCTGCTGGAGGCGCTATAAGGCAGGCAATAGAGCTGGCACACTTCTTGCCTGGCAACTCAGGATAGAAGCAGCATCTAGAACAGTGCTGCGACTTGGGTCCTCGGCCTCCCCCAACCGGCCATTAACAGACCCAGAGGATATTGCAAGGCAATTCCAGTGGTTTTATAAGCAACTATATAGCCAAGAACAGAGAGGGGCCCACTAAGAGAAACCTGATGCTTTTTTTCAGAGGGTCAAACTCCATGAACTCCCACAGGGGGATATGGACAAGCTGGATGCTCCCATCATGGATGAAGATGTCCAGGCGAGCATTAGAGAATTAAAAACCAGGAAGGACCTGGGACCAGACGGGCTGGTGGCAGGACTCTACAAGGTCCTGGGGACAGAGAAAGCCCCTTTCCTGGGGGTGTATGCTGGGAGGTCCAGGTGGGTAAGGGAGCCCCCCCTCCCCCCGAGTTGGCAGTTCGCCCAGATGTCAGTAATCCCCAAAGAAGGGAAAAATCCAGAGTCCGGCTTCTCTCAGTGTTGAATGTTGACCAAAAAATATGTACCATGACCCATGCTCATCAATTGCAGGTGTATGTGGGGGACCTAGTCCACCCAGATCAAACTGGTTTCATTAATGGAAGGCTGATCCACAACAATGTCAGGTGGCTGCTCAACCTTATGGCCTGCCAGCAGGCCCTTGGAGAGCTGACGCTTGCAGTATTTATGGATGCAGAAAAGTCCTTTGATGGGGTGGACTGGAGGATTCCTGCATAGGACCTTGGAGGAGGTGGGTCTGGGCCCCAAGATCAGGGCAGGCATAAAAACCTTATATGCAGCACCCCAGGCTACAGTGAGAGACAATGGCTATACCACAAAGAGATTTTATTTAACTAAAGGGACCAGACAGGGTTGTTCACTCTCTCTGCTGCCATTTGCTTTGTGCATAGAACCCCTGGCAGTGACGCTGAGAGGGAATGAGGCGATTCAAGGTATTCAGGCCAGGAACAGGAACCACAAAATATCACTCTACACTGACGACTCCCTCTTCTTTTTGACTTCCTTCAAGACCTCGCTCGCAGCGTTTACCAAGAAGCTGCTAGAATATGGACAAGTGTTGGGTTATAAAATTAATATGGACAAGTCAGAGGTGATCAGATTCGGGGGCACACTTCCCAGGGAGGTGGTGTAGAACTTCCCCTTTAAATGGGCGGCAGCCAACATGGTGGGCTACCTCGGGGTAAAGATCTCACCACAATTCCCCTTGCTTTTCAAGCTTAATTATGGAAAGTTATGGGGAGATTCAAGCAGATTTGGCCAGATGGGATTCTGCCACTATCTTTGGGGGGGGGGGGTTGAATCCATCAAGATGAATGTCCTCCCCAGGTTCCTTTTCCTGTTTCAAGCCCTTCCAATAAATATCACAGACTCCTTTAAATTAGTTAACTCAACCCTTTTAGAGTTTATCTGGCAGAGAGGTAGGAGAAAATTGCTTACACAGACCGAGGGATGGGGTGGCCTAGCCCTTCCAGATCTTAAGCTATATTACATTGTGGCCCGACTGGTGCCGGTGGTGGCCTGGGTAAAACAAAAATTAGATACCACTTGCTCCTCTTACACCATAGGTATGGAAGGGTATTAGAAACACCTGGACCAAACACACACTCAGGGCACTAGTAAAGGCAAGGAGGTTGTCACAGACCCCAGAGGGAATAGGCCCCATGACAACCATAATTGGTGACCCCCATTTTACACCCCCTCATTCAGATGCCAAGTACTGGGGATGGAGCATGCAATCCCTGGTGCGATTCCACAATCTGATACAAGGAGACACTATTGCCTCCTTCGCTATGCTCAAAGACAGATATGGCCTAAACAGGGCAGACTTCCACAGATATCTGCAGGTCAGACACTATCTGACAGCCCACAACTTGATCCCTCAAATCAAAAGAGATCTTATATGGTTGGAGACTTTTCTATACTGGTCAGCCCGACTTGTGGGTAAGGGTAAACTTATATCAGGGGCCTGTAGAGCACTTTAAGGAGAAGGGTGCCTGCAGTTCGAAACCCTCAGACAAAAATGGGAAGAGGAGAGCGGCCTCCCAATTCCAGGAGACCAATGGATCTTGGCTTGAGAGAAGGGATGAAAAACTACAGCATCCCAGGGGTGGAGGGAGTTTCATTGGAAGTGCCTCATCCGTTTTTTCCATACCCCTTCGATAACAAAGTATTTCTCTGGAGGCAACTCAGACCAGTGCTGGAGGAGCTGTAGGCATGTGGGCTCCCACCTCCACATACTTTGGGCCAGCCCAGATGTACTGGACTTTTGGAAAGGTATCCAACTGGTCATGCACAGGATGTGGGGTGTACAGGTCCCCTTGACTTTCCACATGGCGGTAGTATGCTTTAAAGTCCCCACACTAGGCAACCCCAAACAACAACGCCTTTTCTGTATCCTACAAACATACGAACATATGAATGTGCCAGCAGAAACAGACCACCCAGTCTATCTAAGTCTGCTCGAGTGCGCAGCCAATACCCCTAGTTTGCAGCTGCCCCACCCCTCCCCTTCTTCATCCCACTGTCACCCCCCACCTCCCCACCTCACTCTCCCTGTTCCCTGTTCCATGCCCTTTTGAAGCTGTTCACAGATTTGCATGATACTACCCATTCTGGTAGGGTATTCCATTTTGCTACCACCCTCTCTGTGAAATAGTATCTCCTCATTTCCTTCCTAAATCTTCCCCCCTCTATTCTTAGCCTGTGTCCCCTGGTGACCCTCCCCCTCCTTAACTTAAAGACCCCATCTTTATTGATTCCCCTCAGATACTTGAATGTCTCTATCATGTCTCCCTTGTGCCTTCTATCTTCCAGGGTGAACATATTCAGGTCTCCCAGCCTGCTGTCATAGTCTCTCCCCTCCATTCCACATGTCATCTTTGTTGCCCTCCTCTGCACCCCCTCCATCAGCCTGATATCATGCTTCAGGTATGGCCTCCAAAACTGCACACAATACTCTAAGTGCAACCTTACCAGAGACCTGTAGAGGGGCTGATCACCTCTCTTCACCTGGATGAAAAACCCCTCGCTATGCACCCCAGCATTTTGTTTGCTTTTGCAGCCGCTCTCCTGCACTGAGCAGTGTTGTTCATGGTCCCTGTTATCTTTACCCCTAGGTCCCTCTCCTCATCAGTGATCTCCAGCTTAACTCCCCCACCCCAGCCAGTATTCTCTCCTTGGGTTCTTCACCCCAAAGTGCATAACATTACACTTCTTTGCATTGAACCCCAGCTGCCCCCTCTGACCACTCCTCTAGCTTGCGTAGGTCCCCCTGCAGCTGCTTCCATCCCTCCTCTCCATCCACCACTTCTCCGATTTTGGTGTCGTCAGCGAACAGACTTACTTTGCTCACCACCCCATGTGCAATGTCTGATATGAAGAACCCAAATAATACTGGTCCCAACACAGAGCCCTGTGGCACCCCACTCATCACCGGCTTTGGAGTTGAGAGCTCCCCTCTCACCACTACCCATTGCAGCCTGCTACTCAGCCAGTTTGTAATCCAGTTCATCATTTTTGGCCCTACCCCTACACCAGTTAGCTTCCCCCCAAGCCACCCATGAGGCACTGAATCAAAGGCCTTGCTGAAGTCCAAGTAAAGAACATCCACCACATGACCCTTATCCAGCTCACCTGTCACCCAGTCATAATATTGTATGAGGTTGGTTTGGCAAGACTTCCCTAAAACAAACCCATGCTGCCTCACATCCTGGAGGACATTGTCCTCCAGGTACAACATCAGTCTTTCCTTTAGTTTCGTTTCCATGAGTTTGCACACTATGGAGGTGAGACTTACCGGACGATAATTACTCGGCTCATCCCTTGGCCTGCTCTTGTGTAATGATACATGTGACATCTTCCAATCCAGTGGCACACATCCCAGCTCCAGTGAGGTGCTGTACAGATCCACCAGCGGCTCCACCAACACCTCCGCCATCTCCCTCAGCACCCTGGGGTGGATACCATCCGGCCCTGAAGCCTTGTCAACCTTCAGTGCCCTCAGTCCCTCTAGGACTCTGCTTGCCTCAATTCTTCCATCTGTTGCCTCCACTCCCTTGTCCCCACCCTCCCAGCCCATGCTGGTAGTGGTCCCCTTTTCTTCTGAGAACACTGAGCAAAAGTATTCATTCAGTGCTTCTACCTGCTTCTCCCCCTTTCCGTCCACCCACCCTTTTATCCTCACTATTGTCTCCTTGCACTTCCTTTCTCCCTGATGTATCTGAATAAGCCCCCATTAATTCCCTGTGCTAATCTAAGCTCCCTCTGGGCCTTGGCTTCTCTAACTTTTCTGGTCACCTCCCTGGACCATTTTGCATATTCCTCCCTGTCCACTTCCTTCCCCGTCCTCCTAAACCTCTGGTGTGCCATTTATTTTGCCCTCACCACCTCCACAACCTCACTGTTCAACCAGCATGGTTTTCTTGCTCTGCTCCTCTTACTCTGTGTCTTGGTGCAGGCTTCTGTTGTCTCTGTAATCCCCGTTTAATAATATCCCATTTCTGCTCCATGTCCATCTCCTGCCTTATGCCCTCCAGTTTCCCTTTCAGTACTTCCTGCATCCTCCCAAAGTCTGCCCCCCCCCGAAGTTTACCACCCGAGTAACTGATTTATCTGGCTCCCCGCACATTGTGATATTAAACCGCACCGTTTGGTGATCGCTGTCAGCTAGTGGGTCCTTCACCTTTGTTTCCCTCACTGCCTCCCCATTTGACAATACTAGATCTAAAGTGTTCTTTAGCCTAGTAGGTCCACTGACCAACTGCGTCAGGAGACTCTCTTGGATTGCATCCAGGGGCACTTGCTCCCTAGCACTGGAAGTGACCAGAATGCTCCAGTCAACCCCCAGCAAGTTGAAATCCCCCTCGATGACTACCTTTCCTTTTCTACACACCTTTTTGATTTGTCCCACTAACTCCCTGTCAAGCTCCTCCGACTGGGACGGCTGCCTATTTACCACCCCAAACCTCAATTTCGTACCCCTTGAGTCTAGGAGCTGCAGCCAGATTGCCTCTGCTCTCCTTTCTTCTCCCTCGTCCCTTGTGCATTTGATCCCGTCCCTCACATAGACTGCCACTCCACTCCCCCTTCCCTCCTTACGGTCCTTCCTGTATAATTTGTATGTTGGGATTGCCAGATCCCAGTCCTGGTGCTCAGTTGCCCACGTTTCTGTGACAGCTGCAATATCCACCCTCCACACTGCTAAGAGTGCCTGTAGCTTAGCGGATTTGTTACCTAGGCTTGTTGCATTCAATGAGACCACCTTCCATAATGGCCCCTTCCCTTCACTAGCCTCCATCTCCTCCCTCCTTGTTTGGCTGCCCCGAGTCCTTCCCTGCTAGCCTGGGGGGGGGTAGGCTGTGACTCTACTCTATAGGATCCCTGCCTACCTACTGTCCACTTGCCACCCCCCATCTAGTTTAAATCCACCCTCCCAGTCTTTGCTTTAATACCTCCTTCCCCTTCCCACTCAGGTGCAGCCTATCCCTTGCAAACAGATTGTTATTATCCCAGGTACTGCCCCAGCTGCCCACAACCCCATACCCCTTAGTTTGACACCATTCTAGCAACCATGTGTTCAACTCTCTAATCCTCTCCTTTCTCACTGTGCTTGCACAGGGTACTGGGAGCACTTTGGAGAAGGCCACAGACTCCCCAGTCTCCTCGCACAACCTTCCCACTTCCTCAGTCCTTTCTCTTGTTACCTCCACCGTTATCCCGCTAGATCATTTGTCCCCACATGTACCACAATGTGTGGTTTCCTCCTACCCCCTCTTTATGCACTTTAGGATTGCATGTCCTGCCATGTCTGCATTTCATCCCAGTATGGACTCCACCCATATCCGACTGTGCCTCTCCCCCTTGCCGCCCCATCTGATCCCCTTGAATATGGAGTCCCCCAACACCAGCACACCCCCCCCTCCTCTTTCCTTGTGCCCACCGCCATCCCTCCACCCAGGTCCTCATTTTGAGCCCTCAAGACTGTGTTTTTACCATGTGCCCCAGTGTCTCCCCGTCCCTCCCAATTGAGGCCCTCCCCTCCTTCTGTTTGACTGCCAACCTCCTCTCCCTCCTCACCTCTCTGAGTAGTATCCCTCCCCCGCCACACCACGCTCAATCTCTCCACCAGTAATGCCTCTCACTCCCTCTTCTTTGTGAGTGCTATTCCTTGTGCAATCACCTCCAGTATCCTCTTTCCCATGCGTTGCTAGTAAAGTAAACATGTTTCCTATCCCCTTTGCCTTACTATGTGCTTTTCCCCCTCCTGCCTACTGCTGCTACGCCTCTTTTTCTAGGTCCTACTAGAGTCCACCCTTCATCAGCTGGCTTGCTGTCTAGTTTGCTCCCTCCCTTGACCCACTGTTCCTTCTCTGTGGTGCTCCCATAATACTCTCAGATGTCAGCCCTCCTACCGATGAATCCTCCCCATATCCCTCAACCTCTCCAGCTCCCTGCCAAGCCACTGAACCTCTTCCTTGAGCCACCTTAGCCTGTGGCATATTGGGCACCCTCCCAACCTCCACAGTATATTCATCTGCATTGCTGCCCCACAACCATTGCACCCAACAATCCTGCCCATGGTCCACACTACCTATACAGCCTCTCCACACTAACTATCCCTACAGCAAGTAGAATTAATTAATCGTAGCCAGTCTCTAACAGAAATTTTACCTGATATATTCCAGTTGATGGCCCTCCACAATATCCACCAATCACACTAATCAGCAATTCATTGTGGATGCTGTACTCCTATTTGAGACCTACCTATGCCTTTTCCCTGCCCCGTGGCTGCAATATTGGATAGAACTACATGAGCTGCACCTGAGCCCCTTCCTCCAATTGCAGGGCAGGTGTTCCCCTATAAATGAGCTGTGCTCTGGGGAGGGAGGGGAGGGAGAGATTAGGGCCCACACCCGACTCTCTCTCGAGCGTATCAGCCCTGTGTCTGCCCCTCACTGCACCTCCAAGCACTGCAACCTCCTCTGGAGGAAGGTCACACACACGCACACACACACACACACACACACACTGTATTAAACAAGTAAGCACTACTGCCCTAAAATCCACAGATTGAAAAAGAATTGAAAGCTTATCCAGCAACTAAATCCTTTCCCAACTGCTTAGCAAAAGAAGGTTCAGACAACCTCTGCCAGACCGCAGCTGCTTCTGCAGTTAAGAACAGACCTCAAATACAATTTCCAACACACAGAAATGGCAGCCAAGAAAATACTTTAAATCAACTTACAAACACAGTCACCAATTAAAGGCTCTTTCTCCCTCTCCACTAACTGAAGATCTGTGTCAAGCAGGTCATAGGAGATCACAGCAAACTGGTTGAAGGCCTCCGCTCCACACCTGGGATTTTGGAAGCTCAGGGTAGACAGAACTAGGAGAATGGAGGAGTTAACTGCTAAGCTAAGGCTCTCTCTGGGCAAGCACATTGGCAAGTGGAGGAGCTGGGATGCCCTGGAGGCACTGTTTGGCAGGGCAGATTAGACTAGAGTGATGACCTGGGAGGGGTCAGGGCTGGATTCCCAATTCCCCCTTCTCACTAAATATATCCCACAATAGAACATAAAGTGTATGTAACACAATAAAATAGCGTGGTCTCCCCTACTCTGAGAAGTTGACTCCTGTTGAGTCACTAACAGCATTACATAGCTTCCGCTGGTGCCTAGGAAGTTCTTTGTAATCCATCTTTTACAGGAAACTGAAATGTCTGAGAAGACCCCATTGCTGTTTAATACTATAAGTTACAACTTTTATAGCAAGACATCTTGACTAAGCTTCCATGGAGACCAGGATGCAAAATCAGAGATGTAGTCACAGGAGAGTTAATGAAATAGTCAGTGTAGGTGAGGTACAGACCTGCAACTTTATTGCTTTTGCTCAGCTTGTTATAAAACACCTACATACCTAGTCCAAATGTATGGACTTTAACTGTGATTGTGTGGAATGTATAATTAACTATCCTGGTCCAACAATAAAGATGAGTTTAAAAAAATAAATGTCACAAACTATCTGGAAATATTCAGACAACTTGATGGCTGCAACTGTAGTTTGGGTATTTGGGGAGAATAGGGTTATTTTGTTTAAGAGTTATCTTGGCTCCTCATTCCCACATCATTATGTGTTGGCTGGCAGCCTGGCACTGGCTCCTACATATACCTACTTACTGGGACTGCTCCACCATCTTCACCCCTTTTCGAGTCCAGCAGTGCTACAGATGGTTACTGACTACTGTAGGAGTCTGGGGATCCTAAGATGGTAAAGAGTGAGGGGGATGCATGACCCAGGGTAGCTGTTGGAGAGGGTCGGATACAGAATGTTATGCTGAGCTGATACCGTAGGTTAAAAATGAGTGGAGGTTAGGTGTCCTCCCTGTCACATTCCCATCTCAATGGAGCCCCCAGCTAGCAGGGGGCAGGCAGTCACAAGTCCAGCTAACTTTGTTCATCCTGTTTAGGTAATTCTGCGTAACACCAGAATCCTGAGGAACAAAACCACTGTGATATCAGACTATCTTCAGTTCCTCGGTGGATCTAGTGTGCATCACCAAAACCTGGCCTGGTGATGATTCTGGGCCTGCCTTGGATGCAGCCATCATGATGGGGATTTTGGTGGTGCACTCCCAGATGTGGGCGCACAAGGGCTAGCTAGCTACCTGCTTTTCATCTAGTCCGAGGCTCATGGCATGCTTACTGAATGAGACAAGGCCATTTGAAAGTGTGGCTGTAAGGAGGACACAGGTCTGATGCGTTGGATGCTACTGGTGTGCCATCTTCCACTGCAGGTAGAGGAGAGCCTATAAGAATCTTTGGATTTCATTGTCTCCCTTGCATTGAGTTCCACCACTCTGGTGCTGCTTGGGAACTTTCATGCAGGGGTGGAACAATGAAAACCCCGCAGTTTGCTCAGTAGTTCCTCCAATTGATGGGTTCACTGGGCTTCACACAGGAAGTTACCACTGCTACCAATGAATTAATCCAAACCTTGGACCTCATCTTCTCTATGGGGCTAAACACCTGGCAATGCAAGGTAGATCTGGTTGGGCTGTCAGAGCACCACGCCATGCAGTTTCTCACTGGGGCCTTCCCCAAGTGTTTCCAACTGGTGGAGATGGTCTAGTGCCATTCTAGACATAATCCTGAGCCCTATATACTCCAGGTGGTGCTGGACATCTTGGGTATGGTAACAGCATGTGAGGGAAATGCAGATGTGGTGGAGGATGGCTATACTATGACCCTCTTGACTGTTTTAGACTTCCTCACTCAGATTCCTATCCACCCACCAATCTCCCATCACAGCTCAGCACGGTATGACAACTAGTTGAGACAGTCAAAGGCAACAAGAGGTTGGAGTGTTCACGAAAAACATCAGACTCGGTAGAGGACAGTATGGCTTTGAGAACTCATTATAAGGAGTATTAGAGGGCAATCACCCTGAAAGATTTAGAATTCCTGTCAAGGGTGATTATTTCAGGAAGGAAAAGGCCAGCTCAACTCTTCCACACTCTGGACAGATTAATTCATCTCCCTGTCTACAGTTCGGGGGCATTATCAGCAGTAAGATGTGAGGAGTTTGGACAATTCTTCCTGGATAGGGTGACTTCCATTAGGGCTGAGATCTCTACAAGCAGTTTGTCAGGAGCTGGCAGTTTCAGTCTAGGAGAGGCGAGGGCCCTCAGTGGTCCTTGAGCAATTTTCAACTGGTTACAGTTGAGGAAACGGTCAAGGTAATCTCTGGGCTGCGCCCCACTTTTGGTAATTTTGAACATGGTCCTACTTGGTTGGTGATGGACTGCCACAAGTCTCAGGGTCTGGTTTTGCTAGCATTGCCTGGTGCTGCCTTGAGAAGGGGTGTTTTCCCAGGACTCTGAAGAGAGAGGTCATGAAACCCCTTTTCAAACCATTGCTGGATTCATATAAACATACGAGCATACAAGGAAACCAGCAAAAGAAGGCCATTTGGTCTATCTAGTCTGCTCGTATTGCAGGGTCCACAGCTTGAGCTGGCCAACATCCCCCTTCCCCATAAACCAGTTCATGCGATTATCCAGGCTGTGTGTGGGTGATGATGTGCAATATGGCTGCCACCACACATTCAGTCACTTCACTACCAGTCTAGCATTGTTTGTAAAGCACTTTGGGATGTATGAAAAGTGCTATATAAATGCTGATTCTTCTTCTTCTTCTGCTGTCTCTGCCTCCCCTTCCCTCCCCACTCCTTCCATCCTCCCAACCTATGATCCTTACCTTTCCCCATGCTTTATCCAGCCTCTCTTGAAGCTGCCCACTGTCTTCAATGAGACCACCTCTTCCGGCAGTGCATTCCAAGTGTCCACCACCCTCTCGGTGAAGAAGTGCTTCTTTGTCCCCTTCAACCCCCAGCTTAAGACTGTGCTCCCTCATCTTATGGTTGCCACTCAGCTTAAAGAGACCCTCTTTATCCACCTTATTTATCTCATTCAAGCACTTAAAGATTCTAATCATGTCCCCTCTCTCTCTCTCTCTCTCTTTCTCTCCTGCCCTCCAGGGAGTACATGTTCAGTGCCCTCAACCTCTCCTTGTATGGCCCTACCCTGCTGAACCACTGTCATCTTTGTAGCCCTCTTCTGGACCTTCTCTAACAGGGTAATGTCCTTTCTGAGATGTGGGCATCAGTACTGAACTTAGATGTGGCCTCACCAGTGACCTGTACAAGGGCAGTACAACCTCCTCTCGCCTACTATTGATCCCCCTAGCTATGCATCCCAGCATCTTGTTTGCTATTGCTGCTGCTTTCTTGCACTGCATGGAGTGCTTCAGATCACTAGTGACCATCACTCCCAGTTTCTTCTCCTCCTATGATGCAAATACTCCTCCTCTGATGCAAATACCTGGCATGCACCCAGGTAGTACTCAGTCTTGGAATTCTTGGTTCCAGTGTGCATAACTTTGCATTTCTTGACATTGATGCCAAGCTGCCAGATCCCACACCACCTCCCCAGCTTTTCCAGGTCATTCTGTAGGTCCTGTATCCCTTCAGCTGTGTCCACTCTCCCTCAGAGCTTGGTGTCATCCGCAAATAGGCACATTTTGCCGTTATTGCCATCCCCAGTGTCATTGATGAAGACACTGAACAACACCGGGCCCAGCACTGAGCACTGCGGGACCCCACTGGTGACCTCTCCAGTGCCAGATAACTCTTCCCCCGCAACCACCCTCTGGGTTCTGTCCTTCAACAAGTTTTCCACTCATCTGGCCATCTTATCCCCAAATCCAAGATCCGCTAACTTCCTGATCAACCTTTTATGGTGCCCAGAGTCAAAGGCCTTGCTGAAATCTAGATAGAAGATGTCTATCACTTGGCCCCTTTCTACTATCTTAGTGACCCAGTCAAAAAAGTCAACCAGATTCATTTGACACGATCACCCCCTCATGAACCCATGCTGCCTCGCATCTTGGAGATCATACTCCTCTAGATATTCTACCAACCTTTCCTTAAGTATGGTCTCCATGAGCTTGCACACGATTGAGGTCAGACTGACTGGTCTATAATTCCCTAGGGCATCCTTGGGACCGCTTTTGTGGAGGGGCACCATGTGTGCTTTTCTCCAGTTCTGTGGTATTATGCCTGACTCCAGTGAACTATTTAATAAGCCTGCCAGTGGCCCTGCCAAGCTCCTCAGCCAGTTCCCTTAGTACCCTTGGATGTACTTTGTCCGGGCCTGGTGATTTGTCCACCTTCAATGCTAGCAGCCCCTCCATCAGTTTATCCTCCTCTATCACTACATCTGTGTTCCCCACCCCACTACCCGCATTGCTCTTCTCCCTCCTGAAGGTACTGTTCCCCTCTTCCCTGCTGGTGAAGACAGAACAGAAGTACTCATATAGTGTACAGTATAGTGGAACACTATACTCACTCAAAATCCCACCTTACTAAAATGCTGTTCATCTACACACACTAAAATGAATGGAAAGCTGTACTGACCGTATGTGCAGAACAGTGCTCCTTCATTTAAAGTTGAAAGCTCAAGCTGCGCTTTGAAAACATCAACAGAAAACCACCGCCAGGCAATGTTATTTCAAACATCACTGAAAATGGCCACAGTCATTTTCTGACAAGGGAACAGATCATTAACTGCAAGGGAAAATGCAGGCCCAACCAGATATGTTCCATATAAATGTACTTACTCAAACGTTTCTGACTCAATCTGTTTGTTTACTCACTAAGTGAGTCGTCCAACTACCATTTTTTTTTTGTAAATCCTTCCCACAGTAGAGCGGCAACCAATGGGAGTGTGTGTTGCTAACATAGGGACACCCAGTCCCTAGCAACCACACAACTCACCATACAAACAAACTAGCTCTGGGAGACAATTTATTTTCTCAATGATCAAATTATTCATAAAATACTATTAAAATAATTTGAGGGGCACCATACACTATAAAAAATACAGGATGGGTAATCCCATGTGTTCTGCCACCTCGGGGTCTGATTCCCAAGGACCTCTCGAGCTTAGCTGTCTAGGTCACAGGGAATCAGACCACCACCCCCCCCCATGGCAGAACACACTGGTTCTGCATGGTTACCCATCCAGTATTCTCTATTTAGTGTCTCTGCTTTTCTCCTATTATCCTCCACCCACTCTTCCATTTCTTAAGCCTAACAATCCCATCTTTCTTTTCTCTTTTCTCACTTACATAGTGAAAGAAAACCTTCTCTCCCCTCTTAATTCCTTCATCTAGCTGCAGCTCCTTCTGTGCAATATCTCACCGAACTTCCTTACTTGCCTCACTAGCCAACCTTAGGTAGTTTTCCCTGTCCATCTGTCTTGCTGAATTTTCTATAGGCTAACCTCTTTTTCCTTACTGCCTGGGTGACCCCAGAACTGAACCAGCTGGGTGCTTTGGCCCTTGTGTTCTTCCCCCTGAGCCTAATACACTCTTCTGTGGCAACCAGTATTCCTTCCTTAATGATGATTCACCTTTGGTCCACCTCTATATCTGCTCTGAGGCCCACCAGGTAGCTCCTTAGCACTTTGCCCATCTTCCTGAAGTCTACCCTCCTAAAATCCCTAAAAATGTTGGTCTTAGTCGGGATGCTTTCCCTACCCATATCCAACTGTAACCACAATGTGCAATGGTCGCTCCCACCCAGGGGCTCCCTGACCATTATTTCCTGTACATGCTCCCCATTTGTGAGCACCAGATCAAGAATTGCCTCTGTTCTTATTGGTTCTGTGATGCCCTGAGTCAGGAACCCACTTTGCAGTCCTTCCAGGATCATCTGACTCCTAGCACATGTTGTGGGTGGTACACTCCAGTCCACCTTGGGCAGGTAGAAGTCCCTCACAATTACCACCTCTCCTTTCCCCGCAGCTTCCAACATTTGCAAGCTCAGTTCCCTGTCCCTTTCTTCATCCTGATTGGGTGGTCTGTAAACCACCCCCCAACCTCACCTTTCTCCCTCCCTCTACTGGACCATAACTGAGCTCATAATGCCTCCACCTTCCCTTCCTCTGACTCCTCCCTTGTGCAAGTTATTCCCTCCCTGATGTAAACAGCCACACCTCCCCCTTCCAGTTACCCTGTATAGTTTATATTCAGGGATCGCAAGGTCCCAGTCATGGTGCAGTGTTACCCAAGTCTCAGTTACTGCCGCTATGTCCACCCCCCTGTCTGCTAATAGCACCTGCAGGTTCCATGTCATAACAGCGATTGCTGTTACGGTGAAGTCAGAGCGCCAAAAATCAGTTTTGGTGCTCTGACTCCCCAGAACACAGCAAAACGGCACCGGGGACTTGTGTATTTTTACGTTTTATGTGGAGGGCTGTGCCCCCCCTGCACCCCCCTACTTAAGGAGTCTCAACTCCGGAGGGGTGCATGTCGGGGGTACAAAACGTAAAAAAAAAAAATTCGGGCCGGACTCAACAAAAACGTACCTGTGTCAGGACCCAAACCCAGCACCCTACCCACCAAAGCCACTAACCCACCCACCACTATAGGGGGCCAGCTCAGCAGTCTACCATGGCACCACCCCTCAAAATCCCTCCCACCCTCCTTTGCATACATGTTGTGACATCCTGTCGCTACAGTCACCAACCCACCCCATGCGGTCGCTATGCCACCTCCGTAGCCCCATGACATGCTCCGTGACTGAGTAACCGTTTTGCGGTTCGCTCAGTCGTGGTCACAGATGTCACAGGCTACCCACCTGCAGGTCATCCATCTTGTTTCCAAGAATCCGGTGCATTCAGAGACACCACCCTCCACCTAAAATCTGACCTTCCCTCTATTCTTCTCTTCACATTTCTCCCCACTGTGTGCACCCCCCACACCTACCCTTGTTAAGTGTTCCTCACCCCCTCCACCCTTTGCTGTTTTCTCACCCCTTCCATCACTGTGGGGGGGGAGGTTCATTGACTGCCTCCTTTCAGAGTTTTTGGGCCTGCACGCCCGCTGCCCCCCTCAGTAGTTTAAATTAAGCATAGTGGTTGTGTATTCCCCCAGTTTGTCCTTGAGTACCTTCAAACACTCCCTACTGAAGTGTAGCCTGTCTGGTGAAAAGAGTGCTTTGTTTGATCACGTCTCCTCCCAGTCCACAAGACAGATGAACATCTCCCCGATGCACCATTTCCTCAGCCAGTCATTAAAATCTTCTATTCTTATTTTCCTGGCTGTGCTGGCCCTTGGTACTGGTATCACCTCTGAGAAGGCAGCGAATATGCTTTTATTCTTTATTCTTTATTGAATTCTTGGATTACTTACAACCTTTGAGCTGCAAGCTCATTTACAAAGGTTCCACGTCAAGAAAATAAGGCGAACATACAATAGTAACCACAGAGATGCAAAGAATTAAGCATTTAATAATGGCAGAAAGACAAATATAGAACTTGGGTTAGGGATACAGCCTTAGTAGACAGTCAAAGATAGAACAGCAGGCACAATTGCTCAGGAGAGAGGGGAGAGGAGGAGGAGGAGGAGAAGAAGGGTGGGAAGGATTTAAAGGAGAGGGTGGAGGAAGGGGGGTAGTCATCTTGCGGTAACCCCAGGTTAGAGGGTCACCATGTCTGAGAGAGAGGCTGGCGGATGAGGAGGACAGGGGTTGCGAGCATGGTGGGGAACAGAGCCCGAGGAAAAGAAGGTAAGATCCGTGATGGGCAGGGGTCTGCGGGCCAGGGGTTGAGAGGGAGGGAGGGAGGGTAGCAAATTAGGTGCTCATGAAGTGCAAAATTGGTGGGGTAGTCAGGGTTGTAAGCAGGAGGGTTGGTCAGGTAGGACAGGTGCATTTCCCTTGTGAGGAAAGGTGGGACCTAAGTGCAGATTTGAACAAGTCGATTTTGCTAATTGTTACTAGTTCTTTTGGGAGTGAGGAGAGCCATAGCAAGGCCCAGTATTTGAAGGAACGCTGACCTTGGGTAGTGCAACGATATGGGATCTTGATTGAGATCTTATTGGATGTCCTTGTAGTCCTGGTTGGAGCAACCAGGTGTATAAGGGAGCTGGGCCCATGGGGCAGTAGGTCTAGGGTTGCTCTTTTGGCATGGAGACAGGTTTGATAGCGGGCCCTATCAAACAGATTTAGCCAACCGGTTTGCTGGTAGAGGTGGCAGGTATGAGTCAGGCGAGGGGCTCCCAGTGCTAGTCTGCAGGCTTTATTAAGCGTGGAGGCGAGTCACCTCAGTGTGCTGTCAGAGGCTGCACAGTAGATGGCAAGGCCATAATCAATGGTTGAGAAGACCGAGCTGGTTATGGAGAGCTGGAAGACTTTGGGTGTGAGGCAGCTACAGTGCTTATATAGCAGACCAAGCTTCCTGTTAGCTGCAGTGGTCACCTGGTCGATGTGTGCAGCATATGAGAGGCAGCTGTCAAGGGTGAGGCCCAGGTATTTGAAGTTGGAGATCATTTCAATGGTGATCTTGTGCAGATTCTATATATTAAGGGTTGCGGCCTTGTGGCGGCTGTGCGCTGAGGCAAAAAGCATGGTCTTCGTCTTTTTGTAGTTGACTAGGAGTTTAGCTTTGTTAAACCAGGCTTCAAAGTTGTTGAAGTCCTGTTGGAGACTCTGTTCCAGAACGATAGTGTAAGAATGACTGGAGTAGATCACCGCATCATCAGCGTAGAGAAGGATTTTTTGTCGGCAGGCTAGTGGTAGGTTATTTAAAAAGAGGCTAAAGAGGAGAGGGCCAAAGTTGGAGCCTTGGGGGACTCCAAGGTACACTTGAAGGGCGTCAAAGAGTACATTGCTTATTTTTACCTGATGAATACGCCCTGCAAGGTAGCTCTGGAACCAGCACAGGGAGTCAAAGGAGAGTCCTATAACCTTTAGCTGTGCCAGGAGGAGGTCATGGTTGACCGTATCAAAGGCCTTGGTGAGGTCGATAAAGGTTGCTCCCACCAAGTGCCCCTGGTTGAAGGCACTATGAATGTAGCCCGTGAACTCGAGAAGAGCAGTGGTAGTGCTGTGGTGTTGATGGAAGCCATGGTGCTGCTGGCATTGTAGTTGGTATTTATCGAGGTGAGCTGTCAGCTGGTCGTAGACTATTCGCTCGAGGGTTTTTGAGATAGATGGTAGGATTGAAATTGGGTGGTAATTGGCATGGTCCAACTTGCTACCAGCTTTATGGACAGGGGTTACTATGGCAGCTTTCCAGAGACTAGGGAAGGTACCTGTGGTGAGGGATATATTTACGATAGAGGTTAGTGGGGTTAGCAGTTCATCAAGGGTAAGTGAGACTAATTTTAGGTCGAAACCCTTGGAGCTGTGCCTGGATTTCTCAAGGATTTTTGACATGGTATTTTTTTACTTCAGTTTTAGATAGGACTCTGAGGTAGAAAGGGGGGGGCTTGGTGTGTTGTGGGGGACTATGTGGGGTGGGCTGGGTGGAACCGACTTGGTCTTGGAAACTGGGGGAGAGCACTGTACTGAGGTCAGTGAAGGCTTTGTTGAAGATGTGTGCTATGGATCTGGGGTCTTGTATGAGAGATCCTTTGTGGCTCAGCAGTGTGGGTGCCGTGGTATCACTTTTTCCGATGATAGCATTAATGTTATCCCAGAAATGTCGGCTGTCACCCCAGGAGGAGTTAAGTTCATGTCTGTGGTAGTTAGCTTTAGCTTGGCAGATTGCCTCGCTGCATTTATTCTGTGCAGCCTTGTAGTTTTGCAGGTCCTGGCCAGAGAGAGTATGTTTGTACTTATGCCATAGGTGGTCTCTGGAGCTCATCTGGGCAAGGAGGGGAGGGGTTATCCACGTTTTATGCAAGCCACTAATTTTCCTTTTGGTTAAGGGGGCAAATAAATCAATAGCAGAATTGAAAATAGCTATGAATTTGCACAGTGCTGTGTTAACATCATTAGCTTTTAGGACAGGTGCCCAGTTCAGTTGCAGGAGGTACTGCTTGAAGAGGTCTAACATGCCCTTTTTTAGTAAGCGGGGCATTATCAACTTTGGGTGCGGTTTATGGGCCTTATTGGACCAGGCAACGATGATGGGTGAATGGTCACTTAGGGAGTCTGGGAGCACTTTTAGCCCAGAGATGCATTCAAGGTGGTTAGTTAGTACCCAGTCCAACAAGATACTTGTACCTGTCTTGTAGTTTGTACTGGTAGGTAGTTCCACGAGCTGGAGGAAGTTGATAGAAGAGACTGCATCCTTGTACGTGGCAGAGTCCTGAGACAGCCAATTGATGCTGAAGTCCCCCAACATTATGACTTCTTGGCTAGAGTGGATATCTGCCAGATGCTCATGTAATACCCTAAAACCCTTGGTTACTTCCTTAGGGGGTAAGTAGGCTGTGATTAGAGTGAGGCCCTTGCCCTTGGAGCCAAGGGTTAAGCACACAGAGAGTATCTGAGTGTTTTTTCCCATACTTAAATGTGGGAGAGCAACCCCCTGCAGGTAATCTTTTATATAGATTATGCAGCCACCACCTCTCTTCCCTATCCGATCATGGCGGAAAGGGGTGTACCCATGGAGCTGGACTTGGCTGTCCTTTGTTCTGGTGGTAAGCCAGGTTTCAGTTAAGGCCAAAATGTCTGGGTCACGCTGCGCTACGCAGGCTTGTAGAAGGTCGAGTTTAGACAGCAAACTGCATATATTGATGGAGGCTATGGTAATCGAGCTACTTTTCCTGGATTGCCCTGAGGCAGTTAAGCCAGGGCCAGGGTTAGGATGAATATTGCCCAAGAGCATTAAAAGAAGCCAGGCTACTCGGATCGCAAATAGTTAAAGTTGCTTGAAGGAGTGGGGTGGCAGTCAGTGGGAATGGAGTGGGATTCTAGTGTTATAGGTAAAGAGGCAATTGAGTGAGATGGGTGGTGGGATAGGGTAGTGGTAGGCAGTAATATGCCAACCCAGAGGCCCTAACAACAGGGGGGCTGCGTCCATTGGGATACCTGGCCCTGTAGTAGTGTTAGGGATCCCATCCCTATAAATAGGGAGTGGCCCCAGAGATGTTTTACCCCAGAAATACTGCAAGGTAGTAGGAGGTAGTAGGAAGGCAATGAGAGATATTACGAGCCAGTGTATTCGAGGTGGCATTATTGGTTTTATTGCGACTGGCATTACTGGGCAGTGAGGGTACACTTGTTAGTTTGATAGCAGGTACAGAGCCCCCCTGTATGAGTGGGCAAATCAGTTAGTAGTGCACCCAAGGGAGGCAGGGGACTGTGGGGCTTTTACAAGCAAAGCTCACAAGGAAAGGGTTAGGATAGGCAGGAGCTCAGTGGAGAAGAGTGATAGAGAATAGAGTGGGAGGGGCAAGAGCATATTTAAAGGAGGCCTGGGAGGGGGTGGTGGGGGCAGGAGAAAAATACAGCTTAATTAGCGGCTGACAGAGCAGGCTGAGGAGCCCAAAAGTCCTATTAAAAGTCAATGCAAAAGGCGCTCCAATCGCTGGTGACACTGAGAGGAGGACCGCCAATCAGGAATCACCAGAAAGTTAACTGTGCCAATTGGGAGTGTCAGCTCTGTTGGACCTGCCAGCAGCAATACCTGGAGAGTGAATCTGAAGAGGAGATCCACTGGGGTGGCCAGAGATGGTTGAGAGAGGTCAGTCGGCGGCCGTGGATACAGCCGGTGATGCCACCTTTCAGCTGAGGTGTGCCGCTTCAGGCGCTGGACCCTGTGGAGGAAGAGAGAGAAAACACAGGGAGTTAAAGGTTTTCAGAGAACAGGGCAGGTGTCTGGCGGCAGTTCGTCAGTGGGGGGGAGCGGTGATTGCTGGAAGACAAAGGCAATCTCCTTCTTCCCTAACTCCTTGAACCTACTTTCAGAACATTCTTGCAAACTACAGGCCAGTCTCAAACCTTTCGTTTCTGGGAAGATTAGTAAAATAGTGACAGTGGCACAGCTAGAGGTTCATCTGGAGAAAGCTAAGATCTATGAACCATTACAGTCTGGTTTCAGTCCTCGGCTCAGCATGGAGACTGCACTCATTAATACATTCAATGACTTGCTCCATGCATGGGACAGAGAAGAAAGCTCTATTGATGTTTTTTTCCAGTCTCTCATCAGCATTTCATCATGGGATTTTGTTAGGAGTCTGGAGGAGTAATGGTGGGGGAGCTCACCAGGAGTGCCTTGAAATTGTTGTAGGAACGTTCTCATTGCAACTTGTTGCCATCAGCTGTGGGATACCCCAGGGATTAATGCTTTCCCACATGCTATTCCCTGCATACATGTTGGCTTCGGGAGAGGTCTTTAGGTGCTACAAGTTGGGTTTTCATTGCTAAGCAGAGGTCATTCAGCTGTACCTCTTCTTTACACCAGATGGACTTGAAGCAGTCTCTGTGCTGAGCCAATGTCTACCAGAAATTCTGACTTGATGTCCTCCAACTGGTTCAGCTTAAGTTCAGTAAAGACAGAGTTGCTACTGGTAGAATCCAGTCCTCATGGGTCAGCTAAACTGGGTAAAATGTCAACGCTGCCATCTTAAATTTAAACAACTCTTTCCCTCCTGGAGTGTATAAATAAGTTAAAACTTGCTTTGCACAGCCATATTCAAAATGGACGCCACAGACTTAATTAGATAAATACACAAAGTTGAGGTCCATGGCTAGGGTTACAAATCTGGGGGTCACTGTAGACAGCAGGATGTTGCTGGAACATCAGGTGGTGAAGATGGTCCACAGTGGGTTTTTCCAGCTAAGTTACATCACCTGGGTTAAACCCTATTTCACACGTGATGACCTACTGCCCTGGTACAAGCCTTTATTACTTCCTGACTTGATTACTGTTACGCCCTTTACCTGGGCTATCTATAAAGCTGGAGTGCCATCTATAGCTGATGCAGAATGTTGCAGCCTGGCTGATTACCAGTATAACGATCTTGGAACACATTTTGCCTTTGTCGTGCAGCCTGCACTGGCTACCACCTAATTGGTAGCCAGTGCAGACTGGCTACCACCTAACTGGTTGAAACAGAAATTGACAGCAGAAGGGGGAGAACAAGGTCCATCTAGTCTGCCCAACGGGTAACTATCCCCCCCCCCGCACACACACACACTTCTATCCTTTCTGTGAGATGATACCTTTGTGCCTGTCCTAGGCATTTTTGAACCCATTTTCCATTTTGACTTCCACCACTTCCCAGGGCAGGCAATTCCATGGGTTGACCACCCTCTCGGTGAAGAAGAACTTCCTAACATTGCTCCTGAATTGCCCACCCTTGAGCCTCATATTGTGTCCTCTAGTTCTGACACTTTTCTTCTCCTGAAGGAGCTCCTGTATCCCTATCTTATTTATACCCTTGAGATACTTGAATGTCTCAATCATGTCCCCTCTCTCTCCCTTCTCTGTGCCAGGGAGTACATATTGAGCTCCCTCAACCTATCCTCATATGCCATTTGATGCAGACTCTGAATCATTTTTGTGGCTCTCCTCTGCACCATCTCAATCCTACTGATGTCTTTCCTAAGGTGCAGCCTCCAGAACTGTATGCAGTACTCCAGATGGAGGTGCACCAGTGCCCTGTAAAGTGGTAGCACCACTGCCTTTCTGTGACTCATGATTCCCCTCCCTATGCAGCCCAGCATACCACTGGCCTTTAGCGTCACCTTTTTGCACTGCTTCCCCACCTTTAAGTCATCAGATATAATGACTCCTAGGTATTTCTCCTGGTTGGTGCATACCAGCTGCTCCCCTCCAAAGTAATACCTCACCTTGGGGTTTCCCTTGCCTAACACTTCCTTTACACTTTTTGGCATTGAACTTCAACTGTCAGGCATCTTACCACTCCTCAAGTTTCCTCAGATCTGATTCCATGCATGGACTCCTTCTGGGGTGTCCACTTTGTTGAAGATCTTGGTGTCATCTGCAAACAGACACACCTTCCCTTCTAATCCATTTCCGATGTCAGCTATGAACACATTGAAGAGTAGGGCCCCAGCACTGACCCCTGAGGCACTCCACTAGTCACTTCCCTCTCCGTCGATACCACTCCAGTTACCTGCACCTATTGTGCTCTTTTCTTCAGCCAGTTGCTCACCCAACCCACCACTTCCTTACTTATGCCAAAGTGGTCCAGATTCTTTACCAGCCTTCTGTGTGGAACTAAGTCGAAGGCCTTACTAAAGTCCAGACAGAGCACATCCACCGCTCTCCCTTCATCCACTGCCTTTGTTACCCAGTGAAAAAAGTCAACCAGGTTTGTCTGGCATAACCTTCCAGCCATGAAACCATGCTGTTTAGGGTCCTGTTGCCCACTGGATTCCAGATGTGCTGCTATTCTTTGCTGGAGCAGTGTCTCCATCAGTTTTCCTACCACCGATGTGAGGCTCACTGGACGGTAATTTCTAGCCTCCTCCCAGCTCCCTGATTTGTGAAGTGGGACCACTGTCACCCTCTTCCAGTCTTCAGGCACTGTCCTGCTTTCCAGTGACTGTCTACCAAAAGATCAAAATGGAATTTTGACCCGCTTGCATATATCAATGACCTGAAAGCCTCCCTGCTTTGGCAGGCCTTTTATTTAGCCAAATCAGTAGAAAAAGCATATGCCATTTTCCACAAAATTGTATCCAGCGCTCTTAACACTCATGCACCCTTAGTCAAAACCCGCATAAAGGCTAGAAAGTGCTGTTGGTTTACAGCAGACATCAAGGCAGCACTATTAAAAAGAGACAAGCTCTGGAAGCTAGCACACAAATCCCACAAAGCCGAAGACTGGCATCTTTTCAGAACAGCCAGAAACCACTGTACAAAGCTAATTCGGGAAACCAAGTCCAACTTCGATCGCTCTGAATTTGACACTGCCTCCAGCTGCCCTACCAGGTTCTGGTCCAGACTAAAAGAACTTTCTGGTAATACCACAGGAAACACTCTCCCCTCAAAAATTATTTCTGACAATGTAACTATCAACAACAATAAAGAGATACTACACGCCTTCAACAATCACTTTGCTACTGCAGGGCTAGCTTTTGATAACTCACCTGCATGTAACCTACGCTCCCAGCTTACCACGCAACCTTCAGAATCTAGGCCCTCAGATGCAGTATTTTCATGCTCTCCTGCCTCACTAAAAGAGGTCAAAGATCTTCTCCTCCAGTTGGACACTAGAAAAAGTGCTGCTGCTGACACCTTCGATCCATACTACCTAAAGATTGTCTATCATGTCTTGGCCGTACTTATTATGCATCTATTTAACTTGTCTCTTTCTCAAGGGACCCTCCCCAAACTGTGGAAGGACGCACATGTTATTCCGTTATTTAAATCCGGAGACCCCTGTGATCTAAACAACTACAGGCCCATCTCCCTTCTCCCAGTACTATCAAAACTTCTGGCAAGAATCGTGAATGCCCAGTTGAAATCTTTCATAGATGATACTAACCTGCTAAACCCAATGCAATCTGGTTTCAGAACTGAACATAGTACAATCATGGCCCTGGCCAAGGTGACAAATGACTGGCAGCGCGAGCTAGAGAACAAAAAATTTGTCTGCGCCATTTTTCTAGACCTAAGTAAGGCCTTCGACACTGTTGACCACAGCCTCCTTCTTTCTTCATTAAAAGCTATTGGTCTAGATTCTACCTCCTTGTGTTGGTTCCACAACTACCTTTACTCTCCCCCTCAAATCTGTTAAAAAGAGGCATCCCGAAGGGATCCATCCTAGGGCCACTCCTATTTGCCATCTATATCAATATAGACTCAGGCATCAATGAGGCAAAAATTAATCTGTTTGCAGATGATACAGTGATCTACCTAGGCTGTACAACTCCTGAAACTGCCTGTAGTGACCTGCAAGCTGACTTCAATATACTTCAATACCAGCTCCTTAGTAAAAAATTGCTACTTAATGCCAAAATGACAAAGGCAATGCTATTTTCACCTATTAACCATGCAGCCTACCCTGCTCTACCCCCCCCCCATCACCACCCTGCTAGGAGAAACCCTGGAATTTGTGCCAAAATTCAAATACCTGGGGGTCTGGCTACACTTCAAACTCTC
Source organism: Neoceratodus forsteri (assembly GCA_016271365.2). Lineage (NCBI taxonomy): Eukaryota > Metazoa > Chordata > Ceratodontiformes > Ceratodontidae > Neoceratodus > Neoceratodus forsteri. The sequence goes on along the minus strand of CM028130.1, from coordinate 955,556,058 downwards.
CTTTGCAGACCACCTGGAGGATTTGTTAAAAAAACTGAGGCAGAGACTAGGTCTCTTGTTGAAGTTAAACCACATACTAACTACAGAGGCCAAGAGACAGCTTGTTCAGTCTACGTTCCTTTCCCTAATTGATTACGCCAACTTTATATACAGCCAATGTGCTACTTCATACCTCGGTAAATTGGACATACTTTACCACAGAACCCTGTGCTTCATCACTGGTCTCCAGTTCTCCACCCATCACTGCTCTTTATATGCGCCCATAGGTTGGACCTCCCTACACTACAGACGAAATAAAAATGTGGCTCTCTGGACATACAGAGCTATCACTGGCAAACTTCCGCAGTACATTGTTGATTGCCTGTCTCTCAATATGCCTGGAACCTATGCCCTAAGAAGCTGTTCACTAATTTTTCTGAAAGTGCCCAAAGCCCTAACGCATTTTGGGAGAGCTGCCATAGAATTCGTTCTACTGTCACTCTGGAATGTGCTACAGAAATCACTGAAACTGAGGACTCCTGTTAGTATTACTGTGTTTAAGACCTTGTACTCAAAATACATTACAGAAGCCTGCAACTACTTCCAACGATCCTAGATCTGGAATGTGCTACAGAAATCATTGAAACTGAGGACTCCTGTTAGTCTCACTGTGTTTAAGACCTAATACTCAAAATACATTACAGAAGCCTGCAACTGCTTCCAATGATCCTAACTTACTTGCACCCCCCTTCCACATCCTCCCTGCTTTTCCCATCCTCCTTCCTTCTTGTATCAGTGCATAACTTTTCCCTGAGCCACCTACCTGTCTACCGTCCTAAATCTCACCCTCCCTCACCCACCTATTCCTTGTATACCCACAGCATCTCATTTCTTCTCTCCTAGTATCATCCCAGTTCCAGATCCCCCTCCCACTGGCTGCCCACTTCTCCCGACACATGTCTTCCCCTTGATACGCCTGGGTCTTTTTAAACTGACTACTGTATGCATGACTTTTTGGTTGTAGCATCCACTTCAACTAATCTCTTCGCTGGACTATAATGCCTTTACCTTACAGGAATACTAAACCATGTATGTTGTTGTATCTGGTACACATTTTTACTGACTTGCTACCCTATTGTTATGTATACCCTCACCAACTGTCTTTTACCTGAACCCAAATGTATTTTTACTAATCCTGTCTATTGCAGACCTATCTGTACTGTTGTACTGTTGCATCTACTGTCTATTTGTCTGTATATAAATGCATTGTTACTTGACTTGTGTAATATAGGTCCACCTTGTAAATGAGCTTGATCAGTGGTGTTCGCCTGGATAAATATAGAATTTGATTGATTGATTGATTGATTTGGTGAAGAGCTCCACCGGGGCGCTACTGTCACACTCCCCAGTTCCTTGAGAACTCTTGGGTGAATCTCATCTGGCCCTATTGTCTTGTCCACCTTTAATTCATTTAGGGCTTCCAAGACTTGTCCCTCCATGAAGGGGCTCAAGTCTACCCCTGGTCCCAGGGTGCAACTGCATTGCAGGTTTTGGCCATCTCCTGCATTCTTCCTAGTGAACATGGAACAGAAATATTTATCTGGGACTTCTGCCTTCTCACTGTCCTTCTCTACTAGTCCCTCTCCCGAAACTGCTAGCCTTACTAGTCCTCCTTCAGTCTTTCTCCTTTATATTATCTGCCTAAAAAAGGTTTTGTCTCCCCCTCTAACACACTGTGCTATCCTTAGCTCAGTATGAGCTTTAGAAACATAGAATTTGACAGCAGATAAGGACCACTTGGCCCACCTAGTCTGCTCATTTTCCTACCTAACAGATAAGCTGCAGATCCTAGTTAACCAACAGCTTACTTCCTCCTACCCCCACTAGGACTGCCTTATGTCTGTCCCATGCATTCTTGAATTCCCCCACTGTTCTTGACTCCACGACCTCCTCAGGGAGGCTGTTCCATGCATCCACAACCCTCTCCATGAAAAAATACTTCCTCACATTACCTCTGAGCCGCCCCTCCATCTTCAAAGTGTGCCCCCTTGTTCTTGCACATCTCTTTTTCTGAAAGATGCTACCCTCTTGGACTTTGTTGATTCCCTTGAGGTACTTGAAAGTTTCTATCATGTCCCTCTTTCCTCTTCTTTCCTCAAGGGTATACATATTAAGCTCCTTTAGTCTTTCTTCTTCACATCTTCTGGTGCAGACCTCGTGCCATTTTGCTGCCCTCCTCTGACAGTCTCCACTCTGTCTATGTCTTTATGGAGATTGGGTCTCCAGAACTGCACCAATACTCCAGATGTGGTCTCACCAACTGTCTGTACAGAAGGATAACAACTTCCTGTTTTCTACTATTGATGCCTCTTCCTATGCATCCCAGTATCCCCAGCCTTCTTACTGCCTTCTCACATTGCTTGTCCACCTTTAGGTCATCTGATATAATTACCCTAGGTCCCTTTCCATTTTTACTGTTGTCAGTATCTCACCCCTGTTGTGTACTGTTCCCTGGTTTTTGTTTCCATGTGCATTACCTTGCACTTCTTTGCACTGAATCTGAGCTGCCATACATTTGACCATTCCTCCAACCTCTGCCAAGTCCCTTCTCATCCTTTCCACTCCTTCTGTGTATCAACCCTGTTGCGAGATCTTTGTGTTGTCTGCAAAGAGACATACTTTTTCCATTTCCTCTGCAGTGTCACTTATAAAGACATTAAAAAGGACCGTCCAGTAATGAACCCTGCGGTACCCCGCTAGTAACCTCCTTTCTTCACTGTGCACCATTTACTACTACCCTTGCATCCTGTTGTTTAGCCAATTTTTATCCAGGCTACCACCTTGGGGCCACCCAAGGCTGGCTAACTTGTATATTAATCTTTGTGTGGGACTGTGTCAAATGTCTTGCTAAAATCTAGGTAGGCCATGTCCAGCCCCTCCCTGGTCTACTACTTTGGTCACCCAGTCAAAGAAATCTATTAGATCGTCTGACACAACCTTCCCATCGTGAATCCATGCTGCCTTGGGTCCTCTGCCCCACTGGCCTCTAGGTACTCAACAATTCTTTCCTTCAGAAGCGATTCCATCATTTTCCCTACCACTGAGGTCAAACTAACTGGTCTGAAGTTTCCTGCCTCTGTCCTGCTCCCACTTTTGTGAAAAGGAATCACATCTGCCCTCCTCCAGTCCTCAGGTACCAGCCCATCCTCCCATGATTTGTCAAAGAGAGTAGTCAGTGGTGTCACTAGTTCTACACTTAGTTCTTTTAGCATTCTTGGGTGAACCCCATCAGGCCCCATTGTTTTGTCCACCTTCAATTTTATTAGTTCTTTCAGAACCCTTTCTGTTGTAAATGGATTGGTATCGACCCCCATCTTCAGAGTGTTTCTTTTGTTTGGTTTAGGTACCTCCCCCTCCTCTTCCTTTGTGAATACTGAGCAGAAATATTCATTTAGTGTCCCTGCTTTTTCACGGTCCCCCTCTACCCACATTCCCTTCCCTTTATTAAGCCTCAGTATCCCTCCTTTGGTCTTTCTTCACTCCCTAATGTACCTATAAAAGGTCTTATCCCCCTTCTTAACAGAATTGGCTATCCCTTCCTCGGTTTGGGCCTTTGCTATTCTGACTGCCTTTCCAGCATCTTTCTGCTTTAACTGATAAAGTTCTCTGTCCTGCTCCTTCTGTGTTTCCTTATATTTCCTGAATGCTATCCTTTTCTCCTTAATCTTTCTTGCCACCTCTTTTGAGAACCATAGTGTTTTTTTCCTTTGTTGTGTTTTATTGATTTGCTTTACACAAAGGCTTGTTGCCTGTGTGATGGCTGTTTTGATTACTCCCCATTGTTCTTCCACCCCTCCTTCTTGCCTGTTTGCTAGTGCTTTTCTAAGGTACTCTCTCATTTTCCCAAAGTCAGCCATCCTAAAGTCCAATACTCTTCCTTTTGTATGGCTTGATTCTATGGCTGTGTTTATCGTGAACCACACTGTTTAGTGGTCGCTTGTTCCCAGATGGCTACCCACCTCTAAATCTGAGATTCTTTCTCCATTCCCATTTGAGAGTACAAGGTCTAATATTGCTCCCTCCTGAGTGGGTTCCAATGCTAGCTGTCTGAGGCATGCCCCCTGTAGGGCATCAAGAATGACCCTGCTCTTGGATGTGCCTGCAGCAAATGTACTCCAGTTAACATCTGGCATATTCAGGTCCCCCATCAACAATATATCCCCTTTTTCTGCCATTCTAAGGAAGCCTTCTATCATTTCATTGTCCATTCCTCCCCTGAGATGGGGTCTTTATACAACCCCCATGCAGATTGTGGTGCCATTTCCTGTCTCCAGGGTGACCCAGAGTGCCTCATCTGCTCCCTGTTTACTCTTTAGTTCTGTTGCTTTGATCCCTTCCTTTACATAGAGAGCTACTCCTCCTCCTCCTCTTTTAACCTCCCTGTCCTGCCTGTAGATTGTGTATCCTGGTATGTTGACATCCCAGTCATGGTTCTCTGTGTACCATGTTTCTGTGACTGCCACAATATCCAGGCAACCTTCTTCTATCAAGGCCACTAGTTCAGGGAGCTTGTTACACAGACTATGGGCATTAATCACCCTCCACTTTTTGATAGCCTTACCCCTTTTAGCCCCATTCCTGTCCTTACTGCCTTCGCCTTTTTTTAAATTTACCTCTGTCCTACTCCCTAATAACTTCTCTACCTTGGTGTCTACCTCACTAATTACCATGCTTTGTGGGGGGAGGCTGGAATTTCCCTGCTCCTTTTCAGTGCCTCCCCCCCTTGGCTAGTTTAAATGCTTGCCAATGAAGCACTTAAACCTCTCACCTAGGATACTGGTTCCCCCCCTGGACAGATGCAGACCATCGCACCAGTATAGGTCTGCATCCCTCCAGGTGGCTCCCCAGTCCCCAATGAAGCCTAAACCCTGAGCTCCACACCAGTTTTTCAACCACTCATTGAATTCCCTGGTGACAAGTGCCCTAGTATCACTCTTGCCATAGACAGGCAGCACTTCTGAGATGGTTCCCGTATGCACTACTTGTCTAAGACCCCTTCCCAACTCTGCAAACTCCTCTTGCACTACTCTGATCCCATTCCTAGCCAGGTCATTTGTCCCTAGGTGGACAATGACATCCAGCTCCCTCCCTTGTGCAGCTCCTCCCACGATCCTGAGTTCTCTTCCTGTCCTCCAAGCCGTGGGCGCCAGGAAGGCACCTTACCTCCTCTCCCTTCCTCCCCCATTTCTACCCCCCCTAATGATTGAGTCCCCCACCAGAAGTTGTTTCCTTCCCCTGTGGGGTTCCATGCCACCCTCCTGTGTGTCTCCTTTGTGAAGGTTCCCAGCATCCTCCTTGGTCTCCACTACAGGTGCCTCCATAGAGGAATCACTATCCACCAGAAGAGCGAATGAATTGTGGAGAGGTACAGCTGGAGGGATGCAACTCTGTTCCACCACCCTCTCCTTCCCTGAGTCCACCCTGGTCCAGCCTCTCCTCTTTCTTGGCAACCTCTGAGGTAGTGGCATTGGCCCTGGTGGTCCCTGGGTGGATGAGGAGGTTTCATGAATCCTATCCATGGTCAGCCTGGAGACAGGCAACCTCCTCTCTCAGACCAGAGAGGTGCCTGCAAATAGGGCAGCATCGCAGCCTCCAGAATGTCTCCTGGAACACTGCCGCCCCACAGCCATTGCACTGCACCACTCCTATCATGTCTTATTTTGTGTCCCCTCTCCTGTTTCTCTGTATGCTTACTCTCTCCTCTCCTTACAACTCTCACCCTTCCTGTTCTGGGACAGCAACTTCCTATCTTCTTCAGTAGCCTCCTTCTTCCTTGCTCAATGTCAGACCACCAGCAGCTGGGGGGGGATAGTGAGCTACTTTTTTCCTTTAGGGTTGACAAAACCAATATTTCTCTAGGATCCTTCCCTTCCTACTGCCAAAGAGGAAGTTCTTGTTGACAGTCAGATCCAGTGGCTATAAAAGTAGAACTGGCTTAGGGTGGTGGGGTGGAGGGGTGGGATGGAGGGCAATTAGTAAGAAAAAAGTCTAGCAACAGGAAGTTGTAATTTGACACACCTGCTTTTATAGTATCTAAGCCACACACCCAATTAAGCTCTCTTTCCTCCTACTGGTTTAGCAAAGTCAGCTGATACAATACCCTTCCCAGCACAGAACACACACTGACTTTCTTTCTTTTCTTTCTTTTTTTAACCCTAAATAAGACCCTGTCTACTTCTAATAAAGTATCTGTCTACTTAATCTCAACAGACACTGACTCCTGCTGAGTTATAAGTTTTAAATTAATAATAAAATGTAGCTTTTTTAGTTAGCTGCTTTCTGTTCTACAAGCAAGGCTAGCAACAGGAAGTTGTAATTTGACTCACCTGCTTTTATAGTGTCTAAGTCACACCCCTAATTAAGCTCTCTTTCCTCCTACTGGTTTAGCAAAATCAGCTGATACAATACCCTTCCCAGCACAGAACACTTTTTATTATAACTTTTCCCACTTCCCTCTGTGCAACTATGTAAGTTTCCCTGTCTTCATCCTTGTTTGATGCCTTATGTGCCTTGTAGGCCTTTCTTTCTCCCTTATTATAGTAGCCACCTCCTTGGAGAACCAGAGAGGTTTCCTTCTCTTATTTGCCTTGCTGATCCTCCTAGCGCACTGCTTGGTTACCTCCTTGATAGCTCCCTTGAGGTTCTCCCACATTCCCCCACCCCCATGCCTGAGTTTCTCTGCTAGGCTGGTTCTCATTTTGGAAAAGTCTCTGTTTCTGAAGTCCAAAGCTCTGATCTTGGAATGGCTGGTATCCATAGTTGTGTTGATTTGGAAACTGACCATACAATGGTCATTGTCGCCAAGATGGCACCCTACTTCGACCCTTTCTACCTCGTCTCTGTTGGTCAGAACTAAGTCCAAGACAGCTCCACCTCTTGTTGGTGAATCAACAAGTTGCTTCAGTCCTGCCCCCTGTAGGGCCTTTACACATTCCCTGCCTCTTGCTGTCGATGCTGCCTGAGAACCCCAGTTCATGTCTGGTAAGTTAAAGTCCCCTGCTATAACCTCCTCGCCCTTGTCCACCATTTTATGTATCATCTCCAATGTTTCTTTGTCCCCATCTTCCCCCTGTGATGGGGGCCTATAGATAATGCCTAACCTAATAGCTACCCCATTCCCCATCCCAGCCGTTACCCACAGTGCCTCAGTGTCACCTAGGGTTCCCTGGATTTCTGCGGTTTTGATTTCCTCCCCGATGTACAATGCTACCCCCCCTTTCCCCTTTCCATCCCTCCTGTACATGTTGAATCCAAGAATGGCCATGTCCCATCCATGGCTTCCTGTGACCCAAGTTTCCATCACAGCCACTACGTCTAGTCCATCCTCTGCTATAGTGGCCATGAGTTCAGGGATTTTGTTAGCCAGGCTTCTGGCATTAGTTACCATTCCCTTCCATGTGCTACCCTCCTTCTTTTTACAAGTGTGATTTCTCTCTGAAGCCCTCCTTTCTGTAGTTTCTGTGATGGAACTCCTTGGCTCCAGATCATTGATATTACCTCTTTCATGTAACACTTCTGTCTGCCTTGGAGTAGTTTTTCTTTTTTTTCCCTCCCTGTGTCCATAGCACACTGTATGTTCCTAATGCATTTGGAACATCTTTGTGGGATTTTGCAATTTATGTCACACGTGCACTTTGTGTCACCCAGTCTGCACTGGCTGCCAATTAAGTTGCGCACCACTTTCAAGATTGCTTTGTTAACTTACAAAGCCCTGCATGAACTGGAGCTGGCTACCTTAAAGATCTCCTGGCCTTATGTGCTGTGGGACACCCCCTCCCCTTCCCTCCACTCCATTGAGATTAGACTACTGGTCATACCAACATCCTGCCTAAAACAGTCTGGAGACAAACCTTTGGTGTCTGTGATGCCCTATTATCAGGAAATCCTTGTCTAACCATCTTAAGAGTTCCCCCTCAGTGAAGGTGTTTAAAAAGGGTCTGAAATCGTATCTATTTAAACAAGTCTGTTGTGACAGTTAACTGGGAACTGTGACCTCCAGGAGAGACTTTTACTTTCCATGTTCCTTTTTGATTATTATCTAATTTTATCAATAGCTTAGCGTTAGATTTATTTAGGAAACAACATACTGTATTATGGAATTCAAACTGTTTATTTCATTTTTTTCATTTCATTTATTTAAAGTTATAACCCTTATGCAACCCTCATTTACAATGGTAACCCATGTGAAGCAATAACATACAATGCGGACAATATATTTGTAGTTTATTTAGTTCAGCTCTTTAATTAATTTTTCAGTGCTGTACTATATCAACCTTGCACTGCCATCATGTGTTCACCCTGGAGAAAAGGAGACTGACAGGGGACATAATCTCAGTCTGTCGCATACTCAAGAGTATGGACATGATCAAAGAGATGGAGCTGTCTGATCTGGTGTCCTGCAGCAGGACACATGGTCACACTGTGACACTCAGAGGAGGTGAACTCAGGGGTAATATTAGGAGGTGCTTTTTCTCTCAGAGATTGGTGACCTATGGAACAGCCCAGCAGCAGAGGTAGTAGATTTGAAGACAATGCAAGACTTTAAGACAAACCTGGACACATTTCTGTTTCCCAAGGAAATTACTGGGTACCCTAGGTAGAAGAGTGGATATGGAATCCCTATGACTTGTCATGTGTTTGCATAGCATACTTATTTTATCCCTGTTTATGAAGCAGGGGATATACATAATGGACCTAGAGTCCCTTCTGACTTTAAAATACTATATTACTGTGTGTATACTGTATGTTACCATATTACTATGTACACACGTTACGATGGTATTGTGTATGTATGTTATTATGTATGTATGTTACCATTTTACCATGTATGTATGTTACCATGGTACTGTGTATGTATGTTACTATGTTACTATTTAAGTTTGTTATACATGTTGCTATATTACTATGTCAGTATGTTACTGTGTACGTATGTTACCATGTTACTCTGTATGTATGTTATTATGGTACTAGGTATGTATGTTACAACATAAGTATGTTACGATGTTAATAGATTAATATATATGTCTGTTGCTGTAACTCCCCCCCACCCCAAGGTAGGGGCTTACCTTGGCTCCACAGAGACACTGGCACCAGCAGTGTTGCTCCCGCCAGCCCAGATGGACTCTTGCTGCAGAAAGGAAACATGCACAGAGTAGAGGGGAAGCTGCAGCTTTTTTAGAGCACCGCTTCTTTAAACAGAGTGGCTCAGCACAGCATATCAAAAGGAGCTCTGCTGCCATTCATGGAGTGAGTGATTAGTGCTCATGATGAAACCTCCACGATCACAGCCCCAGCTGGACCAGACATTTGTGCAATCATACATAAACACAAAAGGGAGCACAGATAAATGATTCACAGCAGAAGCCCTGTTGAAATAAATACATTGGGCTGAGTGCTTTGTTGGACTATGAATCACGCAGTCATCTTTGTTTCCTCTGACCCCTGTCAACATGGTAACTGGGGTCAGAGGACAGGCAGCAACCAATCAGATTGCAAAGCCTACAGAAGGAACCACAAATGGTCCATGAACTTAAAAAGAACCTCATTAACACAGGAGTGGTTTGTGGCCACTCTGAGCAAGTGATAGACCTCAGTACTGCCTAGGGTGACTGATAGGGTTCCATATTAAGACCATGCAAACAAAAACAGCATGGTCAATAACAGCATCATCAGTAACACAAGCAAAGAAGCACACCAGTGTAAAACAGAAAAGATCAAAAACCACGTCAAGGAACAATATCGTAAAACATGCACTTATACAAAACAATGTATTCTATAACTGCTCTGCCCAAAACCTCCCAAAAAAATCAAATCCACCTTTGTTGGTAAAAGTAGGCAATGTGTTCATTATTTCACGATTAAATGCAGTAGCTGTTTTTTATATTTCTCTTTTCCTTCTTGTGCGATTAAGACAGAGCAATTTTGACCATGGTTTTTTGAATGGCGTGGTTTTGACGAGATACCACTGACAGCACCATGGACCAATCAAGAGCCAAAGTTCTCCATTAAATAGCAAGACCTGTGCCAGCCTGCTGGCACAGCAGTAGCACTACCGCTTGAGACGCCGGCGACCTGGGTTGGGAGCATGCCCAGGGAGTTGGAAGGATGGCCGGGGGGAGGAGGCTTGAGTATCCCAAGACCACTTGCCTTCTCTGGGGGGAGGGCTAAGACTTGATGCTTGACTGACCTCAGGTGGAGGCCTCAGGTACAGCGAAGCCCCAGCCACATAGAAGGGGGATGTGTAACGGACGTCAGAGCTCGTGCCTTGATGTCAGGGCACACATCACATGGAGAGAACACCAGAAAATGGCTTGCTGAACTGCAGGAAGACAGAGCACTGGGCACAGATCTCCAACACCCCTATCTGTCCTGAATTGGGGTCCCAATGACACAAAGAAGCTCTTGGAGTATGGGCCCTACCTCATCCCTTCGTGGAGAGCAAACCAAGGCTACATGGGGACCTTGACTTCAAGCTCCAGGTAAGAGGGTAGGGACAGATGCCATAGGTGACTCCACATGAAACGGAGTGTACGGGGCAGGGGGGAGTATAAACAGAAAGTAAAAAAAAAAAAGAGCAGGAGCTGTTCCATAACTTAGTCTATGGTTGACTATTGCAAAACACAAACCATAGACCTCAGTGTAAGGGAGACACACTATGCATCTGTCACAGCAAGCAGGTTTTTATGCAGCCACAGAAGCAGATTGTGTGCTTGTACAGCACAGAGTGGGAGACCAATGAAGAAAGTCAGGAGAGGAGTTAGCAAGGGTAAGACCCCCTGCAATTATGTCCAGGAACCTGAAGAGTCCTTTGCTACATCGCAGCACCCATCTGCAACAGAGAGCAGCTCTGTGTTTGGGAAACCCCTAGCCAGCAGCACCACATCCAGGGCTGGTTGACAGAGCACACTAAGGACTAGATGCCAGAACATGATATGTTGGTCAGACATGGTCGGGCTTCACTGGCTGAAGCTGCACCTGTGACTTCCAGAAGTGATCATCTGCTGCACATAGAGAGAAGAAGAGACCTGAATGACCCTGCAGAGAGAGTTTTGCTTGCCAGAGTAGAAGCCTGAAACCGAGAGGGAATGGAACCTACCAGCAGAGGAGCTTGTTGCTGCTGCACCACTATACCCTGTGCACTGAGAAAGATCCCACTGGTCTAGGGAAACTGAGTAATTCAGGATCCGGTCCCAGCAGCAGCAGCACCATCCCCTCTGTTGTTAGTTAAAGCAGCAATGCAACAAGATTGAGTAAAATATTTCACCCTACATTACTTTTCATTATAAAAGATTCCAGGCACCTTCTTTTATTTGATGGTAAAACGTTCAAGTTTCACCAAAATGTGAGTATTTTTTAATGTTTTAATTTACTTTTTCTCAAGAAAAAAAGCTGGCCACCACATTTGGCTTAGAAATACCATTAAAACAGATGGTTCACTAGTGCAGTGGTAGCGCTGCTGTTCGTAATGCGATGATCCAGGTTTGAGAATGAGCCCGGGCCATCAGATGGCCAGCCAGTGGGAGGAGAACTGAGCATACCACAGGATGCTCTTCTCTTCCAAGGAGGGAGGGTCTCATGTCCTGCTGCTCTATCACCACCTGGGTGACCACAGGTGGCAGTGCAGGAGAGAAGTGGATGGAAGGCGGGACCCTTGGAGCATGCACGAGTTGGCTGTATCCGGCCTTGCCAGCAGCCAGTCCCAATGTGTGTGTCCCTGGTGGGGGGCAAGGAGAAAACAGAAAAGTAGAGCACACAGTGCCAGCAGATGAAGCTCCTCCAGTGGCCCAGTCTCGCACTGGACCCTAGCTGCGATGCTCCTCGGAGAGATCCACATGTTCACCCATACCCTGTTTGGCCAGATGACTGCAGGAAAGAAATTCCAAAGTGGCTGAGGGCGCACACAGCTCCATGGGGTAAGCAGGGGGGCAGCAAAGGGGTGTGTCACGAGTAGCTGTGGGGACTAAGATTAAGTCAAAGTACGGTCTCAGGTAGAGAAGGAAGCACACTTGGAGGGAGTTGAAGAAGGTCCTAGCCTGTGACCAAGATAGAGCATAAACAATATTTGAAAAAAATGAACTACCATTGAAGACCTAGTAACGGTTAGGACAGAGAAATAAAAAAAAAAACGCATGATGCGCAGCTTATCTGGTGCCTAGAAATGTAGATTTGACAGGTATGCTAATATTTGCTTATTAACTGCAGCTGTAATAAGTTTTTGGAAAAACATTTGCTGTTGCAGTGCTGCTTTAATTTGGGAAATCATTAAGTGGATTAGGCCATCAGTCCAGGAATACAAATACCTGGTTTGGGTTAAAGTTTGGTTTTATTTGCAATCAAGTAAAGTTCCTGTTTAAAAAGTACCTTTCTGACTTATTTGAGACTACACAGCATGGACTCTTACCTGCTCCGGAGTTTCTAGATGGGAGAATAACATTTTTTAATTCCATATTTTTTAAGGAAGGGATCCTGTTTAGGCTCCATGGAGCCTAGAGCCTGATCTCTTCCACTTCTTGATACTAAGCCATGCCTCCACCCTCACACGTTTCGTGATGTAATAGTCTGGACAGCAAGGTAACATGCTCCATCAACCAAAATAGGGACTTTTTTTATTTTAAATGGCTGATCTGAACAAATCAAGCCCCTTGTTGGTTGATCGGTGACTTTGATTTGTTCAGATTGGCCAAAAAGTCCCTATAGTAGTCTATGGAGCACAGTATGTGCCCACATTCTCCAGGCAATTGCTCACTAACCCTGTGAGCACAAGGGTGTGGCTTAGTATTGGGAAGTAGTCACTTATCTGGACTGACTTGTACAGTATGGGCTGCACGCCCATTGGCTCATGCTCTGAACCAATGGGCGGCAGCCTACTAGAGTGCAGTCGGCGGGCAGGTGGGTGGGGTGCTGCCCGGCTGACGGAGGGGGAGCAGGCTGGTGGGGCTCCGTGGGCGGGGTGGGTGGGGGCCACTAGATCACCAGGGATTTTGGACTTGGGGGTGAGGAATGCCGCCCGCGATCGGGCTCTGTTCGGTCCACTGGACCACCAGGGATATTGGACTTTGGGAGGGTGGAAACAGATGCCTGTGATCGGGCTAAGGGGATGTTTCAGTTATGCCCACGATCGGGCTAATGGGGGAATACAGTTATGCCCTTGATCGGGCTACTTGGGGGAACATACAGTTATATACACAGATCGGGCTAATGGGGGTGGAGGGAGTCAAGTTATGCCCGCGATCTGGCTAATCACGGTCCACTGGACCACCAGGGATATTGGACTTGGGGGGATAGTGATGCCCATGATCGGGGCATGAGGGGGCGCCGCCAGGTGCGGCGGGAACAAGTCGAGGGCCACCCACAGGTGGCAGCTGCTGTGTTGCACCCTGCAATGCAGCAGCTCACCTGTGTGTAGCCCTCGACTTGTTCCTTTTGTTTTCAGCCCAACTTTGTGCAGGCGCAGGTAGGGGTTGTGCCTGCATAACTCTGCATGGCCCAGGCTGAATATCGGGCTGTGCAGTTTATGCATGGGCACGCGCCCCCCCCCCCCACTGTGCCTGCATGCATTACTGATGCGCCCCAGCACATCAGGATTTGTGCAGGCACACTTTTCCCTTTTAAATATCGCACTAGGGGCATTATCAGTACAGTATGGCGCTAACACTCCGCGCTTTATGCTAACTCCTTTTGAATATCTGGGCCCAGATATTTAAAATCATTCACTTTCTCAATGTCCTACTTATCATTTAAGGAAATCTTAAAAATTACTTTAACAACTTTTTATCTTGTGTGAAGCACTGAAGAATCTTGCTTTCCGCTTTTTTTCATTTAAAGAGAAGGAGCCTGATATTCAAAAATTAGCACAGGCGCTAACAGGTCTTTGCCCGCACAAACCGTGGTTTACACTGGATCCCCAAATTCAGAAGGGGCCATTGCACAAGCAAAGAGGGTTAGCACCTGCACAAAATATAATGTATGCAAGCAAGTGGCGGGGTATGGCCATGAATATTTAATTATTTATTTAATTTTGGTAACTGAGTAGGCCCACTGAAACCATTACAGTCCCTTTTTCAGGGCTAGCCCCACTACCCCATATTCTGCGGCTTTGCACTGCACAAAAAGGTTTAGCACAGGCCTTTTACACAGCACAAAAACCACCAAACAAAACCCAAACTTACTCTTAGCAAACCAAACGGCTGCCAGAGGTAATGCAGTCACCTCGCCAGCTGGCCACTGGTGGAGCACAACCACCCCCTGTGGTCCATGGCACCCCCCCTCGCTGATTTCCAGCCCCTAATGTACAACTAAAACTCCCTGGTGCTATTGATCCCCCCCAGGATCACCGGTCCGTGCTGTAGAAAAACAAATCCCTGGTGGTAGTGGTCCCCCCCCCACCACCACCACCAGTTGCCAGCCCATACTGTGATAACATGGAAATCCTGGCATCTATAGGTCCCCCCACCCAGCCTTAACAGCCCCCTCACCTTTTCAGTCCCTTAGCACCACAAGTGCATATAGCAACCACGTGAGCCCTCCTCACACCTCCTTGGTTGGTTGTTATATGTCCAGGCAGGGAGTGCACCTTCTATTTATAGAAGAGAGTGACGTGCCCTGTCCTATAAATAAGAGGCGCACACCCTGCCTGGACATATGGTGGCTGACTGAGAAGGTGTGAGGAGGGCTGCACTGGTCACTGTATGCACTTGCAGCACCGACAGGACCGGAAAGTGACTGGAGGGGGTGTTCATTGCCATGGTGGGGGGACGCTAGACACCAGGGATTTTCATGTTATTTCAGTACAGGCCAGTGATCGTGGGGGGGACCACTACCACCAGGGATTTGTTTTCTACAGTGCAGGCTAGCAATCAGTGAGGGGGGGGGCACTAGCACCAGGGATTTCATGTTATCACAGTACAGGCTGGTGACTGGTGGGGGGGGGAACCAATACCACCAGGGATTTGTTTTTCTACAGTGTGGGCTGGCGATCGGGGGGGCCACTAGCACCAGGGATGTCAGTTTATTACAGTACGGGCCAGAGATTGGAAGGGAGGACCACTTGCACAGGGATGTTTTCATTTTACAGTACAGGCTGGCAGTCGAAGGGTGGCCTCTAGCACCAGGGATATCTACAGGTCTGGGACCAGGCAATTGGGGGGAAGGGGTGCAGCGCTAACCTGCCTCACTATCCATGTAAATGAGCCCATAACGAGCATGCAAATGGTCCCTTAGCGTCTTGCATGCCCAATGGGCTCATTTGCATGGGTCCTTTTGAATACTGCAGTTAGCACTGTGGTGCTATCCATTCCAGTGGCGTACTTCGGGATCCATGTTGGGGCAGTGCCACATAACATAATACAGCACTGACATAACCATATATTCAGTCAAGCAGTGCCAGTGTGCTGTTCAGCTGAATATAGCATCCTTGGGCTCCCAGACAATCACAAGGCAAGGCACAAAGTTTGGCGCTCTGCTTTGCGCTTTTTCAAATATCGGCCCCAGGTGTTTACTGCTAATAAATAAACAACTGACTGTTTTATTCATTGTACTTTGATGTGTTAGCAATTACTTTCTACTTTTATATTAAAATATTTGTTAGTGCAGTGAGACGAGTGGGTTTTTACCTTTGCTTTTCACAATTCTAGTAAAAAAATAATTCAGTGGAATTCTGGTATTGTGATGTCGGAAACTGCCAGCTACTTAGGAACCTACTGTATTTCAGTAAGAAATTAAATATATTTTTCTATCTTTTTCAAAAGAAATAGACACTTCTTTCAGAAGCAAACGTTGCCATTTGTATGTTTGCACTATTGTAGACCATCTGTATGATTTTACAATTTTTAAAACAATAATTGGCTTCTCTTTTCCTCTTTCTAAGTAAAATCTGGATATGAAGAAAATGTCACCTGCTAAATTATGACAAAAGATCCTAGGTTATCAAAAATTACATATTTGTATTACGTATATAATATTTTGATAGCAGAATGTGTTATTTCTCCATAAAAATCTGAAAACAGATTTTCAGTTTCCAATTGAAATACACTGCCAGCGTTGCCAGTAAAGAGTTTCTTGCTTCATAATACCAGAATTCCATTGGATTCTTTTTTCACTTGCAGTTGGCAAATACAAAATAGAGGATAATGGATGGGCAACAGTGAACAACAATGCTGTGTTCACTTTGAGAGGTTGTCATGACAACCAAGTAAACCTCAAGAGCAAAGCTCGATGGGTTTACTATTGTCATGTAGCCTCGAGAAGTGAACACAGCATTGTTGTTTACTGTTGCCCAGCCACTGTCTTTTTTTTTTTTAATTATGTGTTTATCCATTTCTTCTTCGTTTTTTGCCCACACTCACATCCTTGGTGTGAGCACGTGCGTCTGGAGGCACACATGCATCACGCATTGCAGGATACCTCAACCTGCCAGTCACTTGTACCCACCTGTGCCGCCACTGGACCTTCACCCGGAGGCAACAGGACTGTGGGAGGGTGACCCCCCCATCCCTGAGAGAGGAGGGCTGCTGTTAGGCAGCTCAATCCTGCTTCCACCCCCCCATGCCCAGCTCCCTGGTGACCCGAGGTCGTTCCCAAACCCGGGTCACCAGCATAGCGCAAGGTAAGGTGTCTAGCCCCTCAGCCCTCAGGGCCACCAGGCCAGCCAGCCATTGTCTTTTATAGTGTGTTTGCTACAGCAAAACAGCAATGGAGCATTTTTTGAGAGATTTTTTTTAAATGCAGCATTGTGCAGTTGCAAACCTCCCCAACCCCAATGATTGAGCACCACTTGCCCCCCGAGCATCCACCACTCACACAGACTCGATTTTTGTTTAAAGAGAAAAAACATAATAAGCCTACTTGACGACTGTTCTTATAGCCAGCCAGGGTCCACATTGTCTCAGTGTAAGTGCTGGTGGCCCCTATGCAAGAACAGGTAGGAAATACTGTAGCTCCCCACCTGCAGACAGGTGCGCACAGACCAGTATTCACAAACAGCCACCAGCTGTCCACAGCCCCACCCCCCCAGTGCACAGGTTTGCACAGGGCAGACAGGGGTGGAGCAGCGGACCCAGGTGGATACCCAATTGGATGCCCGTCCCACGTCCCACAGTGGATCCCTTACACTGTGGGGCATGGGTCTGGGTCTTGAATAGCCACAGTTGCACCCGGACCCATGCGGCCAGGATCCATCTCCCAGTGCATCCCACAGCCAAGTCCATTTTGCAAACCCCCACCCTCAAGAGCAATCCCCCCTAGTCCCACATACCTGGGCCCCCCATGCAGCACAGCCCCATCCCCATGATGGACCATCCTGCACACATCTGTGCCCTGTTCCCATTGGATACCCCTGACACAACTGTGCCCCATTCCTGGCTGGCATATACGCCCACCCCCATACCTGACGTCCAGTGCCACTGCACAGGACAGCCAGTGACACAGCCCCCCCCACACTTCCTCAGCCGCCAGTCATCCAAGTGATGCTGGGAGCATGCTGCCTATATATGGGCAGCATGCTCCCAGCATCAGTTGGATGACCGGAGGCCAAAGAGATGCGGGAGGGGGCTGTGCTGCTGGCCATCCCATGCAGTGGCACCAGAGGACACATACGGGGGTGGTGAGGTAGTGTTGTTGGTGCCACAGGGGGGCACTGAGCACCATTGCTTGCCTGGATGGGCTGGGGGGTGGGCTGTGGATGTTGTAGGTGCTGGGGGTCAGCACTCCCGGCACCAGTGCTGTTCTGTGTGTGGGGGGGTATGTCTTTCAATGGGATGGGGCACACCTGTGAGCTGGGGTGGGTGGCACTGGGCAGCTGGTAGGGATGGGTGCTGGGGACAGGGGCTATTCACCTGGATGGGGCAGTGGTCTGTGTGTGCAGGGCACCTATTGGAGTTAGAGCAGGGTCCCCCCTGCTGTATGCTGTGCCCTCCTCTGCACCCCGCGGGCAGCACTACACACCTTAGTGAATGATGCGTAGTGCTGGCATGCCCCCAGCCCACCCCAAGCTCATTGCAGTCCACATGGCAAGTGGATCGGGTGTGTCCAGGCTGCACACACCTCTCTATGCATCTCATGTGGGGGCACAATGGGTGCAGGGTGGCTATGCACCTCAGATATGTGGCGTGTAGACACTTCGCACATTCGTGCATAGGGCCCGTTATTAGCTAGATTCGAGGCATAGGGCTGAAGGCCAGACAGGGTGAGAGAGTGAGTCAGTAAAGAAGCTTAGCTATATTATTTTTAGAAAGGAACCTACAAGTGTGCTGCTTAAAAATTGTAATTCCATTTACCTGTTGCCGTCTGTGTGTAGTGGCATTCGCAGCTTGAGAGACGCTGATTAAGTGATCAGTTGAGTGCGCTGTTTGGGCTCTGAAGCTTGGAGTGGAGACTGCTGAGTTGGAGCTGAAGTTGACTGCCATACTGCCTGAAGTGACCAGAATGGACTGGCAGCGAAGATGGTGAAACAGCTGTTACTGTGGGTAGTGACCAAGAGTACAAGAGGTCGGCGGCTGTGGTACGCAACTGAGTCTGAAAGCAAGCAGGAGTGTTTACTGGTTTAAGACCCTGATCACTGGATGGTGGCTTAGCCTCTAGCTTTGCTCCCAGACTGAGAGAAGGAATATCAGCTCACCTAGCACAATACTGCTTCAGCGGGCTAGCAGGATACTGGCTCCTGTAAAGACCTGTCTGCTTAGAGGAATTGTGAGAACACCATTTTGTGCCTGGCAGCTTGTGGTGAGAGCACAGTTTTCTCTTTCATAGGTTTCCCTCATGAAGTGTTCACTCTGTTACTATCCTGGCACTTGTGAGAGTGTTGCTGAAGGCACCAAGATAGGGCAGTCAATAGGGAGAAGGGCAGGGATAAATGGAGAAAAAGACATAGGCAGTAAGGACAGGAATGGGGCAAAAAGAAATAAGGCCATAAAAAAATGGAGGGTAATGATTACCAATGCCTGTAGTCTAGGTAAAAAGCTCCCCAAAATGGTGGCCTTGATGGAAGAGGGATGCCCGGATATCATGGCAGTCACAGAAACATGGTACACACAGAACTATGACTGGGATGTCAACATACCAGAGCACACAATCTACAGGAGGGCCAGGGAGGATAGAAGAGGAAGAGGAGTAGCTGTCTACATAAGGGAAGGGATCAAAGCAACAGAACTAAAGGGTAAATAGGGAGGACAGGAGGCACTGTGGGTCACCCTGGAGACTGGAAATGACACCACAATCTACACAGGGCTTGTATACAGACCCCTGTCTCAGGGGGAGAAAATGGACCAGGAAATGATAGAAGGCATCCGTAGGATGGCAGAGAAAGGGGAGATATTGCTGATGAGGGACCTGAATATGCCAGATGTTAACTGGAGCACCTTTGCTGCAGCCACATCCAAGGGCAGGGCCATTCTCGATGCCCTTCAGGAGGCATGCCTCAGACAGCTAGTTTTGGAACCAACTCAGGAGGGAGCAATCTTAGACCTGGTACTCTCAAATGGGGACAGAGAGAGGATTTCACATCTAGAAGTGGGTAGCCATTTAGGAACAAGCGACCACCAAACAGTGTGGTTCACGATAACTTAGCTGTAGAGTCAAGCCATACAAAGGGAAGGTACTGGACTTCAGGAGGGCTCATTTTGTCAAAATGGGAGAGTGCCTCAGAAAAGCACTAGCAAAAAGGCAAGAAGGTGGGGTGGAGCAACAGTGAGGAAACATCAAAACCACCATCACAGAGGCAACAAGCCTTTGTGTGAAGCAAATAAACAAATCAAAACGAAAG
Source organism: Neoceratodus forsteri (assembly GCA_016271365.2). NCBI lineage: Eukaryota > Metazoa > Chordata > Ceratodontiformes > Ceratodontidae > Neoceratodus > Neoceratodus forsteri. The sequence continues at coordinate 955,536,263 of CM028130.1, read as the reverse complement.
AAAAAAAACACTATGGTTCTCAAAAGAGGTGGCGGGGAAGGTTAGGGAGAAAAAGATAGCATTCAGGAAGTACAAGGAAACACAGAAGGAGCAGGACAGAGACCTGTACCCGTTAAAGCAGAAGGAAGCAGAGAAGGCAGTCAGAACAGCAAAGTCCCAAACCAAGAAAAAGATAGCCAACTCGGTTAAGAAGGGGGATAAAACCTTTTATAGGCACATTACGGAGCAAAGAAATACTAAGGCAGGGATACTGAGGCTGAATAAAGAGGAATGTGGTTGGGCAGAGAGCAACAGTGAAAAAGCAGGGATACTGAACAAATACTTCTGCTCAGTATTCACAAAGGAAGAGCTGGGGAGATACCTATTCCAGTCAATAGAAGCACTCTGGATAGGGGGGTTGATATTAGTCCTTTCACAGAAGAAAAGGTTCAGAAAGAACTCCCATAACTGAAGGTGGATAAAGCAATTCGGTCTGATGGAATTCACCCCAGAATTCTAAAAGAGCTAAGGGAAGAACTAGTAACACCACTGACTACCCTTTTTAATAAATCATGGGAGGATGGTGTGGTATATGAGGACTGGAGAAGGGCAGATGTAATTCCTCTTCACAAAAGTGGGAGCAAGACAGAGGCAGGAAACTACAGTCCTGTCAGTTTGACCTCAGCGGTAGGGAAAATGATGGAATCACTTTTCAAGGAAAGAACTGTTGAGTACCTAGAGGCCAGTGGGGCACAGGACCCAAGACAGCATGGATTCACAGCAGGAAGGTCATGTAAGATGAATCTAATTGATTTCTTTGACTGGGTGACCAAAGTAGTAGACCAGGGAGGGGCTGTGGACATGGCTTACCTAGACATTAGCAAGGCATTTGACACAGTTCCACACAAAAGATTAATAAACAAATTAGCCAGCTGGGGTGTGGGTCCCAGGGTGGTAGCCTGGGTAAAACACTGGCTGGACAACAGGAAACAGAGGGTAATAGTAAATTGAATCCACAGTGAAGAAAGGGGGGGGTTACTAGTAGGGTAGCGCAGGGTTCAGTACTGGGGCCGGTCCTTTTTAATGTCTTTATAAAGTGACATTGCAGAAGGACTAGAAGGAAAAGTATGTCTTTTTACAGATGACACAAAGATCTGCAACAGGGTTGATATACAAGGTGGGGTGGAAAGGATGAGAAGAGACTTGGCAAGGTTGGAGGAATGGTCAAATGCATGGCAGCTTAGATTCAATGCAAAGAAGTACAAAGTAATGCACATGGGAAACAAAAACCGTGGGGAAGAGGACACAATGGGGGTAAGATACTGACAACAACAAAAATTGAAAGGGACCTGGGGGTAGTCATATCAGATGACCTAAAGGTGGGCCAGCAATGTGAGAAGGCAGTGGAGGGCTGAGGGATACTGGGATGCATAGGGAGAGGCATTACCAGTAGAAAACAGGAAGTTGTTGTCCCTCTGTACAGACAGTTGGTAAACCACATCTGAGTACTGTGTACAGTTCTGGAGACCCCCATCTCCACAAAGACATAGACAGGGTGGAGGCTGTCCAGAGGAGAACAAAAATGGTGCAGGGTCTGCACCAGGAGACATATGAAGAAAGACTAAAGGAGCTTAAGATGTATAGCCTTGAGGAAAGGAGGGAGAGGGGACATGACAGAAACTTTCAAAGGAAATCAACAAAGTCCAAGGGTAGCATCTTTCAGAAAAAGAGAGATGTGCAAGAACAAGGGGCACAATTTGAAGATAGAGGGGGATGGCTCAGAAGTAATGTGAGGAAATGTTTCTTCACAGACAGGGTTGTGGATGTATGGAACAGCCTTCCTGAGGAGGTCGTACAGTCAAAAACAGTGGGAGAATTCAATAATGCATGGGACAAACATAAGGCGATTCTAGTGGGGGGGTAGGAGGAAGTAGGCTGTTGTTTAACTAGGATCTGTAGCTTATCCGTTAGGTAAGGAAATGGGCAGACTAGGTGGGCCAAGCGATCATTATCTGCCATTAGATTCTATGTTTCTATCTCTCAAAAAGCTGGACTGGCTCTGGTTTGCAGAGTTAAATATTACTGTGTATTCTGGACTTGTTATTGGATATTATTCTTTGGCAGCACACTGTACAGATTCTCCTATTGTATATGTTCAGTGATTGAAGGGTTTGGAGGGTTGTGTGAGTGTGATAGTTAGATGGTTGTATGGTGGTGACTGAGTTAGCTATATTACTGTACTAGAATTGGATGCCGTGTGGTTGCCTGCGTAGAATTAGGGTGTGTGTAAAGTATTTTATAATTAAATTTTATTTTGCTGATTTATATGTTCATTTGAGGGTAGGTTTGGGTAATTTAAGGTAGGGGATTTTAAATAGTGTGAACAGCAGTCGGAAGATGTGCCCTAGTTTCAGACCCCAGCGGACCAGTTATCCATCATCCCTATTGCTTGACATCTACCCTTTCACTGACTTCCCTTTATCATCTACAGTAATTAGGTGCTGTAGAGAGGTTGGGATTGAGAGACGGTGGGATAGTAACTGGGGGTATAATGGGAGTGAATCATTTTGGGGTGGTCAGGGCCAGGAAGTGCCCTGGGGCTAAATGGGGCCTTGAGACAGAGGTGAGACGTGTTTGGTAGCCATACCCCCCCAGGGCTCCCAATGGACAGAATGGGCAGGAGCTGTTGGGTCGGCAACCTCCACTAGTCCCCTTCAGGTGGTTCTATGCAATGCCAGATTGATTAGGAACAAGACTGCAATTATTGTGGGCTTGATTTCCTTGGTCAGTCTGGCTTGCATTACTGATACCTGGTTGGGGATGACACAGGTCCAGTTCTAGAGGTGTCTGTCCTGGCTGGGTTCACTGTAGTGCAGTGCCCGAGGAGGGAATGCAGGGGTGGAGGTGTGGACATCTGTTTTAGATCTGACCAGAACTTTTCTGTGCATCCAGTGGGTTCCACTTCATTGTTTGAATGCAAGGCCGTACACGGGGGTCCAGGTGCAGGCTGCAGAATCCTTCTCTTACACCAGCCTTTGGGGCGCGAGGGGGAATTTCTGCAGGAAGTCACGGATAGAGCTGGGCAAAGTTGGAAAACTTCACTCCATGAATTAATCCAAGAATTTAGCACAATTTGCAGATTAGTTCTCGGCCACGAATTATGAAGTTCCAACTACAAACTGCGGAATTTCACCCACCGATGGCTGAATTTCACCACGAACAGTGGAATTTCATCATTTGCGGGCAAAATTCTGCCAGTCACAGGCAAAATTCCACCATTCGTGGGTGAAATTCCACACTTCACATCAAAATTGTGCCACAAAAACACAGCAAAGTCAGGTAGGTGAATTTTTAGCCTTGGGAGCAAAACTTCATGGAGTGCTCCATGGAGGCAAATTTCCCAACTTCGCCAGAACTTCACCAGTGAATTTAAACTCTGCTGCATCTCTAGTCATGGACTTCATTGCCATTAGGGTGTTGGAATCTCCCAGATAGTTAGTTCTGGGTGACTTCAGTTCCTGGATTGATGATGAACTCTCACATTTTGGCCATGACTTCCTCCAGACGATGACTTCTCTGAGCCTTGCACAAGCTGTCGCTTCTGCAACCCATAGCCCTGGTCACGCCTTGGATCTAGTGCTCTCATTAGGCCTTGTGGTTACCAACCTCAAGATTAAGCCAGTCATTTGGTGGGATCTCTGCATGGTAGTGCTCTCATTTGGGGGTCCCCCCTCCATTAGTCTTTCCTCTGTAGATATAATCCACTACCAACCATTGAAGGGGTTGTCTCCAGAGCGACTGATGGTGGTACTGGATCTATCTGGTGTGAGTGCTGCTTGTATGACAGGCATGGGGGAGGCAGTGGTAGCCTATAATAGTGCTGTCTCCAAGGCGTTGGACTCTGTTGCACCAGTCTGTATATGACCCAGGTCTTCTTGCTTGAGACCCCTGTGGTGTGATGGGGCTGTCAAGGAGATGAAGACCAGGGATTGGAGGTTGGAGCACTGTTGGCTGAGGTCTCAGTCCAAGGAGGACAAACAGGCTTTGAGAATTCACTACAGTGAATATAAAAGGGCAATCAACCACAAGATGGCAGTGTTCTGTCTGGGGTAATAGCTGCAGGGAGGAACAGACTGGCTCTGTTTTTTTGTACTGCAGACCAGCTACTCCATCCTGCCTGTCCGCAACTGAAAAGATCATTTTCAGCAGCTCAGTGTGAGGAGTTTTCTCTGTTCTTCAATAACTTGGTGTCCCCCCTGATGAAGAGGAACTGATCCCTCAGAACACCAGGGAAAATTTGTTGCAATCTCACAATAAAACTATCCAAGGTTTACATCAGTCTCTGTGGTGAATTGCTGCTAATTTTTGTGTTCCTGTGAAGTTTTTGCCAGTTTGGCTGCTGATCCCCAGTGTGGTCTGTTAGCGCCTTCATCTGTGTTTTCCTTGTCCCCCATTAAGGTTGGGATCTCTCCAGCAGAGCAGTTGTAGCCCCACAGTGGTGAGTCGTGCTTTTCCAGAAGCACTCCTATTGTCTGGAGCGAGTTTAGGCCAGTTGGAGTGGCAGAGGTTTGTGAGGTGATTTCAAAGCTGCGGCCCACATACTGTGAACTGTACCCAGGCTCGACCTGTGTCTTAATGAGATGTGTTGAGTCCTTTGGTCCAGTGTTCACCGAGATTGACCTATGTTCACTTTTGGAGGGAAATTTGCCTGGCGCTGGTGAGGCCCCTCCTAAAGAAACCATCTCTCGACCCTGACATCTTGCGAACTATAGACCAATCTCTAACTACCCATTTTGGGCAAGATTATCGAGAAAGTAGTGGCTCTGCAGCTTGAGGTGCACCTTGCGGCCTATGACATCTATGAGCCCTTCCAATCTGGGTTTAGGTCCAGACATAGCACCAAAATGGCATTAGTCAGAATGCAAAATGATCTTCTCAGGACAAGAGATGGAGAGGATTGGTCAATACTCATTCTGTTCAAGCTCTCCTCAACATTTGACACTGTGGACCACATAGTGTTGCTGGATCGCGTAAGGGAGCTCTGTGGACTCACTGCTACTGTCATCAACTGGTCTGAGTCCTTTTTCACGGACAGGACACAGAAGGTAGTGATGGGGAGTTTCTCCTCCTGCCCAAAAACCCTGCCATGCGGAGTCCCCTAGGGTTGGATCCTGTCACCAATGCTGTTTGCAGTGTACATGCTTCCCCTTGGTAGATGGTACAGCTTGGGTTTTCACTGTTATGCAGATGATACCCAACTGTACTTGTCATTTGCACCCGGAATGAGAGACACCATGGAGGTGCTTAATAATTATCTGGCTGAGATCCAGCACTGCATGTTCTCTAGCTGGCTGAGACTCAACCCTGACAAGATGGAGGTGCTAGTAATTGAGCCTGGTCGTCGGTGGGACCTGGGTGCTGTCAGGATGGGAACTGGCTTATTCCTTGGCCATGTTCCTTTGGCTGCATCTACCAACATGAAAAATGTGGGCATCATCCTTGACTCTGGACTGACACTTGAGGCTCAGGTGTTGTCTGTCATCCAGAGTGGTTTTTACCACCTGAGAAATGTCACCTGGATCAAAGCCTTGATTCTGCCTGATGACCTGCCTTCACTAATAAACACTTTTGTCACATCTAGACTCCACTACTCTCTACCTCGGGGTCAGTGGAGGGGTTCTCTGGCACCTACAGCTGGTGTAGAACGCAGCACCCAATTTGCTGAGTGACAGGCCTTCCAAGATTTTGTCATGTGACCCCAGTTCTGCGTGATCTGCACTGGCTGCTAGGTAAGTAAAGAATCATCTTCAAGGTGAGCTTGCTCACCTATAAGGCCCTCTATGGATCAGGCCCTGGCTACCAGAGTGATCTCCTGACTCCTATCCGCCAGGTGCACTCACTCCACTCCTTCACCAAGGGCCTCCGAGCGGTTCCCAGGGCCCATCTGAAGACCTCTGGAGAATGATCATTTGAGGAGGCGGGCCCTGCCTTGTGGAATTCACTACCAACATCCTTGAGGGAGGCTCCGTCAGTGGAGGTGTTCAAGCAAGATCTGAAGGCAAATCTATTTAGATAGTCATTTGCAAACTGTTTATGAGCCTTAGAAGTAGCTGACTGCTGAAATGTTCATTTTAAATAGGATTTTATCTAGATTTTGTTGTCATTTATTTGTTGTTGTCAATAACTTATGTTTTGTATTTGATATTTGTTGTTTACTCTAATTCTTGCCTGCTTATACAGCACCCAGAGCCTCTGGGATAGGGTGCTTGATAAATACATTTTTATTTACTTTTGCTTACTAGTCTTTCTGACTTCTCCTTGTACTGCGAACACTTGTGGAGGCTAACGGATGCCATAAAATATTGTTTAAATATCAGTGCTGCGCTCGGAGGTAGCGGCAGCATTTGAAGTTGTTGTACCATTGTAGTGGCATTCTCAAGAGTGTATAACAACCTCTTGACGTCACAATGATGGTACAACAACACTGGGATTCTGCTGATTTCCAGATGAAATAGCGGTCTTCTATATACCATTAAAATGATAAAAAGATAAGTAAAGAAACAAATAAAAGCAAACTGAAAGATTGCAGAGGCATCTAAAGGCCCCAAAAGTTCAAAGATATGCATCCTTACTAAGCATTTGCTCTTTAACACCAATCTGCTATCCTGAAATCAATAAGCCACCTTGTTCAATTCACTCTCATGAGTTTTATTTAATGATTTAACATCCTTACCGATGGTGTATACTGAATTTCAATGTGAAGAAGTGCAAAATCATGCACTGGGGATGCAGAAATAAAGGGGTAGAGTATAAAATGGGGGGGTGGTACTGGTGACCACCAAACAGGAAAGAGACCTGAGGGTAATCATATCGGATGACCTAAAGGTGGCCAAACAGTGTGACAAGGCACTGGGGAGAGCCCGTGGGATGCTAGGGTGCATAGGAAGGGGTGTCACTAGCAGAAAGTGGGGGTGGTGATACCACTGTTTAAATCACTGGTGAGACCTCACCTAAAGTACTGTGTCCAGTTCTGGAGATCACACCTCGGGAAGAACATAGACAGAGTAGAAGCAGTCCAAAAAAGATCAAATAAAAAGGTGAAGGGTCTGCATCAAAAGCACTATGAGGAGAGACTGAAGGACCTTAATATGTATACCCTGGAGTAAAGGGGGGGGGGTGGGATATGACAGAGATTTTCAAATACTTCATGGGTATTAACAAGATTCAAGAAGAAAGCCTTTTTCAAAGTAAAAAATGTTCCAGAACAAGGGGCCATGCAATGAAGCTGGAGGGGTTTAGACTCACGGGAGATATAAGCAAGGCCCCTGGAATTCTGCGGTTCTGCAGTTGTGGAATTTGCCGCAGAATTTGCATCATGCCGTAGAATATATATAGTGCCACAGAATTCATTGTTTTTGGTGAATTTTATATAAATATACTCTTTTTCCATAGTGTCAGGCTTTCTTTCCCACCTCATTTATCCTGAAGCTCCTCCTCTATGCTCAGCATATGACGTCATCGATGACATCACATCATATTTAGCCAATGACTGGACTGCATTCTGCCAGAGAAATGAATAAATCATGCCGCAGAAATCAGAAAATGCTGCCACAGAAGTCAAGGAGCCTTGCCGAAGAAATCAGAAAATTCTGCCGCAAAACACCAGGGGCCCTGGATATAAGGAAGTACTTATTCACAGAAAGAGTAGAGGATGCCTGAAACAGCTTCCCAGTAGAGGTGGTGGGGGCAAAAACTGTAGTGGGATTCAAGAAGGCATAAGTGAACTTTAGTGATAATGAAAGGGGGGAAGCCAGAGATCAAGTAGGGTCTGCAGTGTTACAGTAGGTAGGGAAAATGGGCAGACTAGGTGGGTCAAGCAGTCCTTCTCTGCCGTCAATTTCTATGTTTCTATATTTCCATATACCTACCCTACTGGAATGAATGCCTGACTGCTGGCATGGCCCTGGACCTGTGCCCCGATATCTAGAATGATCTCAACCTACCAGAATGCCCGGAGTTCATCCCACCTGATGGAACATGCAGCATTACCCCAGAATACCATAATCTGTCAGGAGAGGTACTCAAATACCCTGAATGCTCCCTATTGATACCCCCATACCCTGCTGAAATGGGCACCCTGAGGCACAGTATGCCTCCTGATCTACCACAATGGATGCCCCAATTCCTGGAATAGCTGTGATGACCCCTGTAATGCCCAACCCACCAGAATGGCACACAAATCCCCTAGAATTCTACCCACCACACCACAATGAATATCTTATCACCTGTGATGTTCTCCCAACCTGCCAGGACAGCTACAATGGCCTACCAGAATGCCTTCCCCAATGGAATGCCCAACCAACCCACCAGAATGTGCACTCCAAGCATTGCGATTGACATTCCAGTGAGTCTTCCCAGAACCCATCCCCCTACATTATCCCATGTTTGGCCCTGTTATTAGCAGCCCCCAGCCTTCCTAACAGGCACTGAGGGCTGGGGGTGGATAGCTCACTATTTTGTTTTTGTCTGAAATACGCCAAAAGGAATGCAGCATTCTGCCATACCCCTCCAGCCACTGCTCCATTCAGAGCATGGGATCCACTATGGAGATGACCTGGACATCCAGTACCCAACACAGTTACTCCTGCTGACCTGGCCCTGGTCTCTTCACACTTCACTCAGAACACAGATCCTGAATGGCCAGGAATCATGAATGCTGACCTATTCACTGGCATCCAAGGGCGTGGGAGTGAATATCCCAAATACACATGATTTATACATATCTGGGGTACCTCAGTGAATAGGACCATTTGTTAGTTATTACTGACTCTTCCAAATGGAAGACTCCAAGGGCTTGCGGTTCAAAACAAGTTTGTGAAACAAAGGTTATGATAAAAAATATGTTGACTCTGAAGCCAAGTTTAAAAGAAACACAGGATTACACACACTTGTGGTGCAAGGAATCATGAGTACCAGTGGATCCAGCTGTGCAGCAAAGTAGTGCCAGACATCCCCTTAGGCCAGAAAACAGGCACTTACTGAGCTCACAGCAGAACAGTCTGCTATGTTCTAAATGGCCGCCGGAGCTCAGTACGAATCACACATGTGTCACTGCTCGTGCATGTGCACTGAGCTCTGGTGGCCATCTTGGGCATGGCGAGCTTTATCGGACCTGATGGGAATGTAAAGTAGTGCACCCACAGAGAGATAGGCTAAACAAATGACCATCTACAGAGTGGAGTGCTCCAGCTTGCAGAGTGATCATGATGCAACTCCAACTTTGTTGTTGGGATTGGAGCCAGTGGCTCATATTTTAGGTGACCGCAAGATAGCTGAAGAGCTCCACCCCCGCAGCCGTAAAAATTGCTACACCTTTGAAAGAATTCTAGATCCTCTCCTGATCATGGGTAATAAATATATGTGACTCCTCACAGAGGAACTGAGTATGGCTAGGAATTGAGCAGGACTGTAAGGTGCCAAAAGGCCTCCTTGTAAGTGATGGTTCTCAGTGTTTGGGAGTAGGTTTGCATCTGGCTACAATCCCTTATCAAGACCCCAAGAGTTCTCCCACCACCAATACCACCACCATCACACACACCCTCCAATCTAAATCTACACAGGCTATTTGTGTTTGAAGGTATAAAGGTACTGTAAAGAACAAAAATGGTGGTACTGGTGCTTCAAGATTGTGAGAATATAATGTTAAATATATAGAAACACAGAAGTCAAGCACTCACCACCTAATAAAGTGGACACTAAGCACTAGGAATATAAATAGTTCCATTGTCTTTTATTGACAATCATACAAGACAGTGGCACAGTTGCCCATTCATAATTTAAAATATCCAGAACAGAAATAAAGTAAAAAAAAAAAAAAAAGACTACCAGTTGCAGGTCAACAGAGATAGCGTTGTTGTCCTAGAAAGCACAGGAGACAGAGATGAGATAAGTCATGTAGCTCATCAAGTAGAGGGGATGCAGTCTGCCTTGTACAAAGGTCAACGCAGGACTGTCAAAAAATAGTTGTAGAATGGAGTGAACATCTTAAAGGGCAGAAAATGTTTTCCATCTAATTGCTCTTATTTGTCATTCTGACCATTAGCTGTGCTGTTCAGGGGCTGAACGGGAATTTTAGAGCTGTTCGGCTGAGGAAATGGCAGACAGGGGCAGGTACCACGCACAACTTTTACTGGAATTTTTCTTAGTCAGTAGCACGCAAGCAGGCTCCAAACCTGGATCTCGCTGCAAAGCATTGTAAAAAAAATTGTAGCGTGTCAGTGTATCCTGGCACTTTGTTCTTGTTTAAGTGAGTCTTAATATATGGATGCTGGTGTTTGATTGCTGTAATTGGCTACAGTTACTATTGTTCACAGTCTGCTCTTCCTCTCTAGGACATGTTACAAATGAGGTAGAATATTCTAGTAAATATAAAACATTTAAAAAATGTTGTTAGGCTATAAAAATATGAATGCAATAAGTTTGGCTTAGTGTCAGCCAGACACACATGCGCGCACACACACACGCACTCACAGTAAACGGATGGATGTGGGAGGCAATGCTTTGTTAGGTTGTCTTTAATTGATGGCAAGACTGCAAGGCACTTGAATGCTTAATGCTGACACTCTGATTCCCCTGACTTCTGGCTCTTGCTGGATTTCACTGAAGTCACACATTAATTCTACATTCTTTAGCAGGCTAGTTTCTTTTTGAATGCCGGTGCAGTTGAGTTCTGCTGATGCCACTGGTACAGTATGTTAATATTTTTTTAGTGACCTGCTCCTCGTCCCAGTTTTCAGTTTCACATCAGCTGGGATGCATGCTCATGCACTCCTCTGTGTTCACATAACAGAACTCTGTTGTTGGAAGTTCTTGGAGCAGCGACATACCTCAAAACTGTCCCTGATTTTCATGGATGTCCCTAATTTTGCCCCAAATATTTCTCTGCTGCTCCAAGACCTGGAGTCTCCATGACTGATCTGTGGGGATCGTAATCACAAAATAATTACTGCCTAGCAGTTTTTTCCCATAGGGAAACACAGTTATAATTTGCTGTTATAACCAGCTGGTTATAACGGCAAACATGCTGCTTCCCTCGGACCACGCATGTGCCAGTCACCAGTCTTAAACACAGAAACATAGAAACATAGACTGATGGCAGATATGGACCACTTGGCCCACCTAGTCTGCCCATGTCCCTACCTAGAGGATAAGCTGCAGATCCTATTTAACCAACAGCCTATTTCTTCCTACCCCCTATAAAAATTGCCTTATGTTTGTCCCATGCATTCTTGAATTCTCCCACAGTTTTAGACCCCACAACCTCCTCAGAAAGGCTGTTCCATGAGTCCACCACCCTCTCTGTGAAAAAATACTTCCTCACATTGTCCCTGGCGTCCCCCTCTATCTTCAAATTCGTCCCCTTGTTCTTGCACATCTCTTTTCTGAAAGATGCTACCTCTTGGACTTTGTTGATTCCACTGAGGTACTTAAACATTTCTATCATGTCCCCTCCCTCCTTTCCTCAAGGGAATACATATTAAGCTCCTTTAGCCTCTCTTCATATGGCTTCTCTTGCAGACCCTGCACCATTTTAGTTGTCCTCCTCTGAACTGCCTCCATCCTGTCTATGTCCTTGCAGAGACGGGGTCTCCAGAACTGGATGCAATATTCCAGATGGGGTTTCACCAACTGTCTGTCCAAGGGGATAACAACTTCTTGTTTTCTGCTGGTGATGCCTCTCTCTATACATCCCAGTATCCCCCCAGCCCTCCCTACCGCCTTCTCACATTGCTTGCCAACCTTAAGGTCATCTGATATGATTACCCCCAGGTCCCCTGGGTTTTTGTTTCCCAGATGTATTACTTTGCACTTCTTTGCATTGCAAAGTAATGCACCTGGGAAACAAAAACCCAGGTGTAAAATTCTTATTATAACCCCCTACCCAGCCATTATTCTCTATATAATGCCAGACATTATAGTTACAGACTTGTTCTTGCTCAGAAAGGAACATTTTACACTAAATCTTCTCCTGTTCTACCAGCTTCCTGAGTGGCTATCAACAGTGTTTAAGATGTGTCCCTGATTTTGGTCCTTTGTCCCTGATTTTTGTAAATCTTATCCCAGATTTGTGAGGCAGAAGGCTGAGAGGTACAAGCAGCGTTTCACATTAAATTGGGAGTGCAATGCCTATTCCATTTTCTCTTATGAATTTGTTCACAATGATCAGAGAGTCATTTTTGTCAGGGTAAACCTCTCCATACAGGCAAAGAGCAGAAACAGTAGTACCCCATTACATGAAATCAGCAATAGACCAAGAATATCGAACAATCAACCAAGTAAAGTTAAGACTATTTATCCTGTACAGTAACATGAAGTATCCTGTCCTGTTACTAAGACAAAAGAAGGGGGTCAGAGTTACCGAACTGTTCTGGGGAAGGGCAACAGCTCTCCCCCCCCCCACAAAGTGCAGAGTCAGACTAGCCCACAAGGATACCTGAAAATTTCCAGGTAGGCACCCTCTGTTGGGTACCTGACCACCTTCTAAACTCTGAAAATCTTTGCATTTGTCATCTATGTTCTAATTAAATTAGATATTTTGGACACTGCAAGAAAATGTATCAAACTGAAGTGGAAAATTGAGTGCATCACTCTGGGTCCTCCCCTATTGATTTTTGAGGTGGGCCCCTGTATCAACTTTCCACGTGGGCTGTCAGTACTCCAGTCTGACCCAGAGGATCACTATTTGACTGCAAAGTGCCAGGGTTCTGTGCTCGCGCTTTCTTTTTTCAGTATAATTTTTATTTATGATATTTGTTGTTACACAAATAAAATTCAGGAATCACATACATAAAGTGCTTTGGTATACAAACTATTATAATGTAATAATGGATCCTAAAATGTATTAAGTTAAATAAAGCACTAGCATAAGTCCAATAAAAGCATGAGAGATTCCATTTCAACTTAGAAAGTACATAAAAGAAAGAGACACTGAAATAGGTTAATTGTCATATTGGTCCTTGTAAGAACAGATCTAGAAGCAAATAGTTTGATACCTTTTATTGGACTAACATAGATGGTACAAAAAGAAAATAATATCTAAGCTTTCGGACCAACCAAGTCCTTCCTCGGAGGCTTATGACAGTTGTTCAGAGAGTCACATTCTATTAATACCCAGATCATACATAAAAAAAAATTCTCAGTTTAAAGTACCACTTTCAAAAAATCACAGATTAAAATGGAATGAACAGCATTCCATTAGCTTGCTGCTACTGAGAATCTTTTCAAGGTCAAATGACATCCAAAGTAGATAAGCTGAACACTCAAGTAGACAAAACCTCTAACTTAACTTATTAATGAATGAGTGTGTTATGAGAACACATTTAAAATTAAAAGCAGGACCTTTAGATTTCATACCACAAATGTCCAAGTTAAAACTTAATAGTACTGTATGATAAAAAAACTGTACAACAGAAATGTATGTACAGAAATAAGAGGGAATAAGAAAAATGTACCTTGTAAGAACAACTGTTTAAAACATTCATACAGAATTAAACCTATCTGGAGATATTTTCTAAACTATAGTCAACCAGTTAACACACTCCATAAACATTAAAACCTACAGTGCTGTAGCAATATTTTTTTACAAGGTAATATCCATTGTCAGTATTATTGCTCGTAGATATTGGTTAGATTCTACAGGGCGGTCTGTTGTCATAGTAACAAAGCTCATCCAATGCCACAGATTCCAGAATTTCCAGCAAAGCTGCCCCCAGACTTACTTGAGGACGCACCCTGTGTACCCTAGATCTGTCAAGCATGTGCTGAAATTAAGGACTAGCCTACTAGGCTGCAGACAGTGAGGCAGAAAACTGAACAAAAAAAAAAGCTTTCCTTTGTGTATCATTTTAATGTTTAAATGTTCTGGGAGCAGCCTTGGTTTCTAGTATCATAAGTTTCTGTTGGGAATAGAATTGTATAACCTGTAGATTTCTTTTCCAAATTGGATTCTATACATCTGATAGGAATAATCTCAGTAACAACTGCTATGACAGTTTTATTTTGTTAGTTAGTATCTGAATCCAGATTTTCAGATTGAATCCCAGTAATGGAGTTGCTTTCATCTTTCCTATAATTTGCCAGAAAATCTTTGAGCTGGTCCATGTCAAAGAATAAAAAGTCTGCCAAAGCATTGCAGCCAATGTCCTCTGCTCTGTGTCCCCTCCCCTGAATCCTGGCCCTAGGAAGGCAGCCAGGGTTCTGCCCATGAGGGTGGGGGAGTATCCCTGGCACTACCTCTAGGGTGGAACCACTGGGGCCACCCACAGGGGGTGGAGGCATCTGGTGGGGGTGGAGAGTAAGGGGTTTAAAAGAGCTGTAGCCAGTAGCTCCCTCTCACTCTCCTCATCCTCTTCAGATTTCTCTAGAGGACACAGGACAGCATTGATCTCCACCCTTTGACAGCATTACCTGGATAAGAATTTCTTTTGAACCATATCTGGGCTGAAGTGGCATGCTGCAAGATAGGGAGTGCTACCTCTTTTTCATTAATTACTTGCAGGAGCCCTTGCTGCCCTGCTGGAGTCCCAGGGGTTGAATCTTGCCTGCATCCCCAGACAGAGTGTGCCCCTTTGTTCCATGATTATTTTTTGGGAAACCATCAAGAAGCTTTCTGCTGGATTCTAGAGGTTGAATTTGGCCTTTATCCCAGGTTAAGCCCACCTACCAGGCCCATACCTGTTCCCACATTCTGGAGGTGCATGCTGTTCACATGGCCTTCTGTTCAGTGGTGGTGATTATCAGGAGTTGGTTGACGAAACGTGTGTATGGCGCCTGTTCCAATTACAGCAGAGACAGCTTCAGAGTATCAGATTTGGTTGGAGGACATGGGCCAGGGAGCAGGGAGATTCCATTGCAGGCCACGTGACAGGGGGTTGGCATGCGCACAACACACACACACACACACACACACACACGCACACACACCCGTAGTGTGGCTGCCCAAGCATACGGAGTCAGCAGGCAGATTGTGCTGTAAATCACATTACATTATGAATCAAGCTGAGTAAGAATAGTTTTAACAGCATGTCATACTGCTTTAAAGCTCAGATGATTAACCCTTTCATTAGCTCAATGTGTAGGATCATGCTAAGATCCTATTTTTTTTATTATTATTTAATTTTTTTTTAAATTGGTTACAAGGAAAGGCACACTGAGCCAAGGCTCATTTCCAGGTGCAACCTGCAGGATAGGGAAATGGGAGTACAGAAAGATCAAAATTACAAAAAACAATAGAGTGCAGTTACAGTGTCAACCCACAAGTACAAGAACAAAATGACCCTAGGACGGACTATAACAGGTTGCATCACATCCTCCAGTACTACACATGCACCAGGACAAGCATTAGCAAGGTTAGAAAAGGGCATGTGGAGTCGAGAAGGTATGATGGAAACCAGCACAGCAGGTCGGGCCATGTGGTGAATTCTGAGTCGGCCAACCCCCCCCCTTTCCTGCTTACTGCAGAACACTGTTAAAAGGCAATGTTCACGTGTCTTTCCACAGTTTTGTTATAGGACATATTTGCAACTTATCAATAAGAAGTGCTACTTGTGGCAAAAGAACTGCAGTATTGCATGATCATTCTTTTGTTTCCCAGGGTCCAAACGCAGGAGCTCCCTCTACATTACATGCTCATTATATTTTCATGCTTTGAATAATTTTAAGAGATTTTATTATTGCTATTCAGCTGAATGAACTGCATGCATGTCTCAATGCATAGGCTACCAATTTCTGAGCAGATTGGGGATGAATATTCACTCTGGAACCCTAGAAGCTCTGGTCAACCAGATGGACTTTAGCAGCTCGGAGGTTTCATGTGACAGCAAGGACCATGCATGGGACAGCAGGCTTACCCTCCCCCCTGAAAATGATTTCTTTAGTGGAAATCTTTCATAAACACAGGGCCTCGAAGTAAGGAATTATTAGTTCATTTAAGACTGAGTCTTGAAATTTTTGTTTCCTCAAGGGAAATCATGCAAGGTATTAGCTGATGATAGCAGGTGGAGGGTCTCCAGAAGCCCTGGTGCTTGTTAGCTCATGCGTCTGGTTATGTGGGCATGCACAGCAAAGTGGAACCACAAGTCTTAAAAATGTGCTGAACTGTTTTTGTTTTCTTTTAAACCATGGTACCTGATATGAGCATTAATAGGCCCCATGCAGCTGTGTTGAGTATCACCCCCGCTAGTTGCCATGTGGCCTGGGCCTTGGCTAGAGCACACTTAAACCTTGTAGAGGGTAATGGATGAACTCTTGCAAGGTTTTGGAAATAGCCAATGAATATGAAAGTGATGCTTAAGTGAACATAGTTGTATTTTATGAAAATGCCTGCTGTATGGTAACCTTAGCAATTGCAGACCTCTCATGACGAATTCAGTCCAACCTAGCCAGCAATTTGGCACCATGTGGAGAGCCACGTGGAGATGCTGTCAGTCATGGCACCCCCCCCACACACACACACACACACACACACACACGAGATTCATCATCCCATATATCTGCACGACAACAAACAGGACACATTTACAAAGGCAGAACATTTTCCTTATTTAATTTATTTACTGATTTTTTTGTTATTATGTTTTTGCTGCCTTACCTCCTCAGCAGGGATGGTCCTATGGTTCCTCTTCTGGTCTGCCCCTGGTGGCCCCTGCACCAGGTGCCATGCCTGAGCTCACCACCTCACCTTCTTACCTACTCAGGTCATGTCACGCACCCCCACAGGATGGAATACCCTCAGGGAGCCAGGGCCAGAGGGAGCACCCAGGGAGCATCCAGTGCAGCACCGTAGGGGCCGTCCTTCATGAGCGCCATAGGATTGGGGCTAGTTTGTCTTTTTTTGTTCCCTGGTTCCCCCACACAGCTCGACCATGCAAGGACTTCAATAATGCTGCAGTGCATGCTTCCATGCACCACAAGTCCATCATCGGCCCTAGCAGATCCCTCCAATTCACCGCTGCTCGCACCGATCTCTAGCCACCGACAGGAGCCGGCACATCTGTGGATGTCCCTCCCCACCCTCACCGGAGGAAGAGAGCAGTCCTTGGGGCACTCAGTTCTCCTCCCCCCTCCAGCTGACCCTCCGACACCTGAGGTCACTCCCAACCTTGGGTCGTCGGCGTGGTGCAAGGTGTGATGTCCAGTTCCTCAGCCCTCAGTGCCACCGGCTGATGTACATTTTCCTTAATTTAAAGGGATTAAAAGCTATGCAGATAAACTCATTGTGAGGTTAAGTGGGTTTTATATTCAAATTTAGTCTGGAAAGAGTTGCTATGAATGAGAATGAACTGACTGTGCAGTTAGGCTTGTATCATATGCATTGAATATATTGTATTACAAAGGTAGCAGTCCTAGACAGTTGCCTTTGAACAGGCAAGGCCAGGTAGACACCAGGGGGTGGCCATGTTGCCTTCAGCATGCCTCCCATACCAGTCAGTGAGGTTTTTACTTCAGTAAGCTTGCTTTCTGGGCTAAGCCAAAGGTTATTTTAATAAACAGGTACACCCTGTAAGGAGCCTGTGTACTTACCCTGCTTTCTGGGCTAAGCCAAAAACTATATAAATAAACAGATGCACCCCCTAAGGCTCCAGTGTACTTACCCTGCTTTCTATGCTAAGCCAAAGTTTATTTTAATAAACAGGTACACTCTGTAAGGAGCCTGTGTAGCTGCCCTGCTTTCTGGGCTAAACCAAAAGCTATAAAAATAAACAGATGCACCCCCTAAGACGCCCATGTACTTACCCTGCTTTCTGGGCTAAGCCAAAGGTTATACAAATAAACAGGTACACCCCCTAAGGAGCCTGTGTACTTACCCTGCTTTCTGGGCTAAGCCAAAAGCTATATAAATAAACAGATGCACCCACTAAGGAGCCTGTGAACTTACTCTGCTTTTTGGGCAGAGCCAAAGGCTATATAATCAATCAATCAATCAATCACTTTATTTAACCAGGCATAAACACCATTGAGCAAGCTCATTTTCAAGGTGGTCCTGGGCATTAATACAATACAGTACACATCATAAGATTACAATTATGGTGGACAACGGTGCAAAAAAAAAAAAAGAAAAAACATTGTGAAGGTGCTGGTCAATATGGGCCTATACATACCGTTCAACATAATTAACATGCAAAGGTACATAATGATAAGCTTTACTGAAATGAGAAGAGACAACAATCCCATATAGTCTCCGCTAAGTAAGAGCTCATACCTAAATGATAAAAAACAAGGAGGTATTAAGGAATAGGGTAGAAATTGGGGTGAAAGAGTAGGCAGCCAAAAGGGAGGCCAGAATAGGTAAAAGGTAGAGAATAGGCAGGGGCATCTTGGATTAAGGGAACTAGGCTTGTAGGTCCTAGGTTTCTGTTGTTAGGAATGTAAGGTGGATGAGATACTTAGGCGTAGGATTTGAGAGTGGCACCCGGGGCTTAGGGGTCATCGGCGTCTGAAACAGTTGCACGATTCCTTCAGATAATCCGTTAATAGAGCTTTGAATGTAAAAATGCTTGGAACTGAGGATAATTTTAATGAGTCTTGCATAGTGTTTCAAAGTCATGGAAGTGAGAAGTTGATTACTGCTGAGCCAAGGGTAGTTTTCACTCTAGGAATCTGGAAGCAGATTAAGGAGAAGCATCTCAGGCCATAGGAACCCTTAGCCCATTTGAAGATGTTTGAGATGTATGCAGGGAGATTATCAGATAATGCTCTAAAAAAACTGAGGGGAGCATTCCTTTTTCTTCTAGTTGAGAGTGAGGTCCATTCCGAAACCTGGTATAGATGACAGTGATGTGTACTACGGGGTAGATTTAAGATAAATCTTAAAGCCCGGTGGTAAAGGTGTCCAGTTTGTTTAGCATCGTTGATGGGCAATGACTGTAAAGGAAGTCAGCGTAGTCCAGTATAGGTAGGAATGTAGTTTGTACTAGTCTCATTCTGGCTCACATGAGTAGTGTTTAATGCGATAGAATAAACCTAATCGCTGTCTTAGTTTCTTCAAGGTTTCATTCAAGTGGCACGAAAGTTGAGCTTGTTATCCAGCCAGAACCCTAGGTATTTAAAGGTATCAACTACTTCAAGGGGTTCATCTAAGAGTGTTCGGATCTGTGTGATATGTGGACATCCGAAGTAGACTTTGGTGAGAGAGAATCATTGCTTTAGTCTTTTGACGTTGAGGAGGAGCTTATGAGTGAGAAGGTTGTATTGGAGGGTGACAAAGTCTTTCTGTAAGTACTCATGGGCCAGATCCAGGATGAATTTGTGGTATAGAGTACAGTATCATCTGCGAATAAGTGCACATTTGCTGTGCCCAGCTGCAAGTCCAGATTATTGATGTATGTTGCAAAGAGGATAGGGCCCAGGATAGAGCCTTGTGGGACTCCTCGTAACAAGGAATTTTTGGGGGGACAGATCTCCTATGGCTTTGACTTGTTGTAACCTATTGGTTAGGTAGCTGGTGAGCCATTCAATGGCAGAACTATCAAGTCCGATGTTACTCAATGCAGTAAGCATGATGGTATGATCCACAGTATCGAAGGCCTCACTTAGATCAAGGAAGAGGGCAAATACATGCTTCTTAGAGTCCAAGGCCATTTGCCAGTCTGTAGTTACTTTGGCAAGAGCTGATACTGTACTGTGTTTGGCTCTGAAGCCGGACTGAGCCAGGTTTAGCAACTTTTGTGAATCCAAATGTTCTCTAAGTTGGATGTTGACAATTTTTTCAAGTAATTTAGAGAGGACGGATAATATAGAAATAGGCCGGTAATTGTTCAGATCACTCGGATCCCCAGTCTTGAATAATGGTAGGATGTATATATATATATATATATATATATATATATATATATATATATATATAAAACAGATGCACCCCTAAGGAGCCTGTGTACTTACTCTGCTTTCTGGGCAAAGCCAAAGGCTATATAAATAAACAGATGCACCCCTAAGGAGGCGTGTACCTACCCTGCTTTCTACAGGTTGCGAAGGTTAATAGTGTTGGCTCTAGGTACTGAATATTACAGTGCTATAGACAAGTGAAAGGGGGAAGACGCACATTACCAGTTAGAAACAAAAAATAAAAAAAGGGTAAGAAATTGTAGGCAGGATTACCTGGTGAGGGGGGAATCCATGTGGCCATCAGGTTATTAACATTATTTTCCTTTTGGGTGCAGACGTTTTGCAATTTCATGATTTCAAGTCCTGTGTAAAATTCCCAGCAAAGAAACTGCAGCACTTAGAGCACAGTTGAGAGTCACATAGCCCAAGAAGGGCAGTGACTGGCTGGAGGCATGCCTAGAAGGGTCTGCCACTCCGAAAGAGAACCAGGTATTGCAGAAGTAGAAGTAGACAGAAAAGGAGCCTGAAGCCCCTCTGGCTAAGTTACCCCCAAAAAACCAAGAAGGTAAGACCAAGTTAGGGGTTTCTGAGTTATGAGATGAGGAATTTGAGCAGGTGGTAATATGAGTGTTCAGCACAGCACCCCAAGTGGTGCCTCCTCCCCCTAAGCTCAACACTAGGGCCAAGAAATCTAACCCAAAAGGCACGGACTTGGATGTGAAAGTGGTTGGGGTATCTCAGCCTCCCACACCGGCACTGGCAGGTCTGCCTCCACCAGCTTCCCTCCAGAATCAGCCAGGCTCTGTGAAGCCACCTACCACTGAGGAGAAGCTGGATAGGCTTATTGAGGTAATGGTAGAGCTGGCAACCTCAGTTCAGGCCAGCAGCAAGGGAAAGGTGCAGTTTGGTGCCCACAGGGGTTGTAGGAGGCAGTGGCGCAGTGCAGCCTGCTATGCCACAAAGCAGAAAACAGGCAGCTAAATGGATCCATGTCTAGAGCAGGAACAAATTAGGCCCAGTGAGCACAAAGCAGAGCTTGGCTTAATGACAACAGTACCATACAAAAGACCACACTAGGTCACAGGATACATTTAAAAAGATTTATTATACAGCACCTTGAAAATGCGCTTACGCGTGAAAACATTTGGCAAGCCAGATGAAGCGCTTGTGTGCTAAAACTTTTAACGGGCCAACTGTGGTACGAGTGCTACTTTTACTAACTATATAATAAATATTTTTAATTTTATCCTGCGACCTAGTGTGGTCTTTTGTATAGTACTGGTGTCTGTTGAGCCAAGTTCTGCCTTGTGCTGAATGCTTAGCCACAACCTTCAGGGAACTACATCAGTGTGGCAAAGCCACTGGGTTCTCATTTGACTGACAAGGTCAGTCAACAGATTATGTGGCTATGTTCTCATTGCTAAGCCACCCAAGTAAGCAGGAGGAGAACAAAAATAAACAAGAGGACACTGACAAAAAGAATGTCAAAGCAGAACAAATGTTCGAGAGATGCCTGTCGGGTTTCATAGCCTTTGCCAGTACAATTGACCAAATGGCCCCAAAAAATACATTGATCTGTTCAGCTATCTGAACAGGAGGTAGCACACCACCACAATGACATTTTAACGGTGAAGACGATCACAGCGACAAATCTCACCAGGTCGCTGTGATGGTCCACTGTTCACCGACACTGTGACTCCCGGTGTTTCTCCCCACACCCTCAACCAACTCTGACTCAGAGTTGGTTATTTAGAGATGGGGGGTGCAAGAGGAACAGCCCCTCACATGGGGATGTGGGGGATACAGCTCCCCACAAAAAACACTTTGTCCCAATGGGAACAATGCCAACAATCAGCATTGTTCCTGTTCCTGTTGGACATGTCAACAACATCTTTGCCGATGCCTTGACATGAAACCCTGAACAGGATCATGTTATTCCATGGGTGGAAAGGGGGACTGCCTGGTTGGAGTACGATGAGGAATTCAGGCATCACATGCAGTATGACTGGATGTTGGACTGGGGCATCCTGGACTTGCCTCTGCTCATCAAGGTCATACATGGGGTAGGACCCTCCACATGGACAGCAGTTTCCCATAAAAGCACCACAGCCATATAGGCCTGAATCCTCCAGTCACCAGCCCAAATCTGGTTTAGCTTCCACAAAGGCGGGTTGCAATACGAACTCCTGCAGGTTTCAATGAATGTATTGCTTGTGATCAGCAGCAACCACTCATTCAGTGCAAATATAACAAGCCCCCACAAGTGTGCAACAGGCCCTTTCAGAAGAAGTTCAGCAAGCCCTACATTGATAAGCCTGCCTACTCCAGTAAGGGTGGACCAGCTTAGACCATGGCTAGAGTGCTACCCAGACTGTGAGGCAGCCGACCTGCTAGATAAAGGCTACCCAGTAGGTTCCAGGATTCAGTATGAGGGTCCCTGGTGGGGATACGAGGTAGAGAATCTGAAATCCACTAAAGACAGGCCACAGGTGGTCTGGAATAAACTGAAAAAAAAGAGATAGGGCTGGGCAGGGTGAGTGGTCCTTTCCACTCCCCACCCTTGCCAAATCTCAGGGTTTCACCAGTTGGCTTAGTCTCCAAGAAGGCCCCGGGTAAGTTTTGCATGATTAACCACTTGTCTTACCCTGAGGATGACTTTGTGAATGACCACATTGACCCGTGCTACACGGCAGTTCAATATGGGTCAGTTGACAGGACAGTTGAAGAGGTGCATGCTGCAGGTCCAAAGGCCTTGATGACCAAGGCAGACACTGAGTCAGCATTCTGACTGCTGCCGGTCCATCCCACCCACTGGGATTTGTTGGGGTTGAAATACAAAGGGCTATGTTATGTGGATAACGGCGTGCCCTCAGGTTACTCGGTGGCCTGTGCAGTGTTTGAGTATTTCAGCACCTTCTTACACTGGACAGTTTTTACACATGTGCAAAACCTTTGCTGCATCATTGGCCCCAGGCACAAGTGAACCAACAAATTCAGTAATAACATTCCTGGACATGGAGATCGATACAGGAGCGTAGGAATGTCACCTGCCCCATGATAAGATCAAGACTGTAAGGACCCTTTTGAGCAGCGCAACAGCAGATACTGTCCACTCCACACCCAATCTCGTCATTGACCAGGTGCAGTCCTATAAATATCTTGGTATAACCTTTGACCCTGCACTTTCATTCCATGGACATATATCTGCCCTAAATTCTGTCGCCAACTCACGGCTAGGCATTCTTTACCGGCACAAGAAATGCCTCCCTCCTGATGCCCTCCACCTGGCTGTCACCTCCTCTGTCATGTCTCTCATTGACTATGGCTCAGCAGATCAGACTGCCCTCAACAAGGTTCGCCTCACAGTTAATAAGGCCTGCAGACTTATCACTGGTGCTCCCAGACTCACTCACACATGTGAGCTGTACACCCTGGCTACCCTACTCAACCTGGAAGAGTGACTCATGTATCAGACATGCCAGCTCACCTTTAAAGAAGCCCTCGTGGCCTATCCCCCATAAGCCTATCCAACTCCATTCGTAGTGCTGCACCGACCCTGATCACGGCAGCTCATCAAGAGCTACCCTAGTTATTCCGAGCCAGGACCTCTCAAGGTCAGAGGGCATTCCCCTACCGTATCCCACTGGTATAACTCCCTCCCTGCCAGTGTCTCAAACTCACTAACCTTAGCTTGCTTTAACCCCAGGCTCAGAAACTTCCTGCTTAGCTCTCGCAAATGCAACTGCCGCTAGCCTAGTGTAAAAAAAAAAAAAATATATATATATATACTCTGTTTGACAATGCTCACTGAGCGGCTCCCCCTTCCTTTCCCTACTAATTCCTCCTCCTCTATCTCCCTCCCTTCTACTCCCACCAGCTCTCCCCCGACCATAAGTTTTGCACCTTTGTTATCTTTTGCTTCATTGGAGATTGTATTCTATTGAAACAAAATTGTAATTGAACTGTAACTTTTGTTTGTAGTACTGTGTCCCTTTGTACTACTGTTCTGATGTCCTCTTTGTGACGAGGTACCTTTGTAAATGAGCCTCTGGCTCAAAGGTTTCTAAACTGATGTTTAACTAAATAAATAAATAAATAAAATAAGATAAGAAAGTTACCCGGAGGGAGGTCCAACAGAAAGTGGGCCATTTAAATTTCACGTGACAGGTCATCCCTATGGGGGGGACATTCTTTTGGTGGATGATGAAGTTGGGGTCTGGCACCCAGAAGCCTAATCACCAGATTCAGATGACAGAGGGCTTCATGGAGGACTTGGAGATATGGTCAACCTTCATTTCCTAGTCCAATGGCACCTAAATGTGTCCAGAGACAGTTGAAATCCTGGAGCTGGAACTATTTACGGGCACATCGGGGGGGGTCTGGGATTCAGAGCATATTTCAAAGGAGAGTGGTGTGTTAATGAAGGCAGCAGCCAGACTCACAAAGTAGAATACCCTGCTGGAATTCTTCCTAATAGTGGTGGTTCTGTGCATGTGGGACCCCACCTGAGGGACAGAAAGGTAAATTTTAGATCAGATAACATGGGTGTGGTCCACACCATCAATGGGCAACTGGGGGTAAAGGGCCCATTAAGCGACCTTATAAGGATATTCATCCTAAAATGCATGCTTTTGAATGTCCTCTTTAAGGCTGTACATGTTCCTGGCATTGAGAATGGTATTTACTTATTTGTTTAAAAATTAGTAACTGGGAGAGGCACACTGTGCAGATGCTTCTTTCCAGGTGCGACCTGGTATTTCTGGTATTGTTGATACTTTATCTCATTCCTAGTGGCAGAAGTTCAGGGAATTGACTCCAGCAGTGGATCTCTATCAATGACCAGTCCTGCCACCTCCATGGAAGGTGGTGACCCTGAGGTCTGGGAGGGTTTAGGTAATGTTCTTGCCCCCCCCCCAAACCAGAGCAGCTTATCACCATGACATGGAACATTACCATGTTATTTGCGTGACGGAGGAATGGCCCAACAGCTGACATTTTCCTGTGGACCAATTGCGCAACTACATTGAGGAATCTAAGTGCCAGGGCCTAATGCCGGATTAGTAGGGCAACATCTGGCAGGGTTGTCATGGGTCTCTCAAGAATGGGACTTTACAGACGCTACTCACATCTTAAAGGTCCTGAAGATCCTTAAAGGCTGGAGTAAAGAACTCCCAAAATGGGCAGACCAGCAGTGCCCTATTAGCCCAACTATCCTCAAAACAGTGTGAGATGCCCTCCCAACAGTATGCTGCTCCCCGCATGTGGTCAGTTTCTTCAAGACTGAATTTTGATGGCCTTCTGCAGGGCCTTCAGAGTCTCCAAGCTGTTGCAACCAGCAAAGACCAGGGTTGCATTGAGCCCACAGGACGCAAATGTGACAGTGACACCAGAAGGTGTCTATGCCCGGCTATGCAAAAATAAAACTTATCAGGGGGACATTGGGTGTTGGTGCACTGTGAGACCCCCTGTGGGACTGGCATGGGATACTAAAACCATGGTAGTGGACTATATTGTCCTTCACAAGACTGAGGGAATGGCCTTACTGTGGCATGCGGATGGCATATCGGTCACGGCCTACCAGTTTAGGTGCATTTTGAGCTTGGCAGCACAGCAGGCAAGGCTGAATGCTAAAGAATACAATACCCATTGCTTCAAGACTGAGGTGGCAACAAATGCCAGGGCTCAAAGGTTTACAGATGGGCAAATCCAGGCCCTTGACTGGTGGAGGTCCAAGGTGTTTTTACACTATGTATGTCCACACTTACTGTAACATTGTCTTGCCATTTTCCAGGTTACCCTAATAATTCCAAGTGAGTTTGGGTCTGTGGACACCCTTCATCTACTGGGCAGTGAAGAGAGCAAGACTTTAGCCTAGGTGGAATAACCTAGTGATTCCATGTCAGATGGTGCATCTCCATTGGCTAGGAAGCAGAGGCATGTGCAGGGGGAACTTCTCCCTAGGCTGGCAGCAGAGGCCCATCATAGAACGTCAATGGACATTTTACTGATTTGCATGGGCAGGAACACACCTCTCAACCTTTTGTCCCCCAAATGTGGAACATTGCCTCACAAAATGTGGAACAAATGAGCAACATGTGGAACACTTAATCAAATTTTTACCTAGGAGGCTCAGAACACTGTTAAAATGTTTGCATTTATGTTCAGAAAGTCTGTTATTAATTGACTGATATATTTTTTGCATCATTTACTATAGATTTTTACTTTAAAATGTTAATACTGAATGTGGAACATGTCCTCACAATGTGGAACAGGGAGCTTTTGTGAAGTAAAATGAGGAACATTCCTCATAATGTGGTACAGTTGAGAGGTATGGACAGGAACTACTGTGGACTCCAGAAAGCTGTCGATTTGCTCCTCAGGATGAAGATGGATTTGCTATCCTTTCGTGATGGTAGCCAGGGATCAAAATTATTTGATCTTATATTATTCAATGGCTCAAGTGGCAGCACGCAAAGAACTTCAAAGCTATGAACAAAGCATGTATACGCATCAATATGGGGATATGGCCATTTATGGACTCAATCAGGATAGCTATGGTACGTTACCGTGATAATGACACGTCCTGCCAGAAACTGTATGCAAAGGATTGTGTACATTTAAAGGACAATGGCTGGAACTTGCTACTGCAGTTATTCTGTCAGGTCTTGAAGGAGCATTTGGAGAGAGCTGCTTGGGGGGGTCAGACTGCATCCAGCCTGTGGTGGCTTGGAAGTCTCACAGAGTGATGGTACAAGGGGAAACGGGGAAGGAGTCAAACTCTTCCAAAGGATTCTGCTTCCTGTTAGACTTGGTCCCATTTGGGGAGGTTACGGTCCAACCTCATTGGGCTTGCCTGTGGGACCAGCACCACCAGACAGGTGTGACTGCTTGCCACCTGTCCACATGACCTCCCCACTCGTTGAGGTCTGGATTCTAACTCAGAAAGGTATATCATTCCTCAATCTGCCCTGGGGTAATGCCCTTACAGGAAGGGATGTGGAGGTCTGAGGTGACTGATAAGATCTTCCAACTGTGCATGCCACTCCAACATTGTGTATGAATCATTCAATAAATATATGTCTGCGACTGTTTCTCCAAGACCTGTGTTGTGTGTGTTCTTCCAGGGGGAAGGGTATGGGGGCTAATAAGACAATAGAAAGTCTGCTAAAGCATTGTAGCAGATGTCCCCTGTCTGTGTCCCCTTCCCGTAACCTGGCCTTAGGCAGGCAGGTAGGGTTCCACCCATGGGGGTGAGGGAGTAGCCCTGGCACCACCCTGGGGGAGGAACCACTGAGGTCACCCACAGAGTGGGAAGCATCTGGATGGGGTGAAGAGTGAGGGGTTCAAAAGAGCTAAAGCCAACAGCTCCCCCTCATTCTCCTCACCCTCTTCATATTTCCCACCCACCTGCCACTAAAAGCAGTGTTCCAGGTCGGCAGGCTACAGTACAGAACCCTTTGACCCATTATGAGTAACTGCACTAAGGATCAGGGAAGCATTTTCCTGGGTTTTTCACCTCCTCCAATGGGGTTTAACCGAGAGGCAGTCTAGCTCAGTTAATAAAACTGTTGCATTCATTGTAACATGGTGACTTGGAATTGCAATATGGTGACTTGGGAGTCTCTCAGAGCACTTGTACAAGTGGAAAGGGGAAGGAGCAGCACTTGTACAAGGGGAAAGGGGAAGGAGCTGAATTCTTCCAAAAGTCTCTTCTTCCCTGGTTGGCATGATGTGCATGGGGCTGTAAGACCTGGTCCAGTGCCACCAGACATGGATGGTCACTTGCCACCCGGCCGCATAACCTCCCCACTCACTGAGGTTTGGGTTCCAACTGAGAGAAGTACATCATTCCTTGGTCTGCACAGGGGTAATGCCCTTTACTGGAAGGGGTGCAAAGGTCCAAGGTGACTGACAAGATCTCCCACCTGTGCAAGTTACTCCAACATTGTGCATGACTCATTTAATAACTATATGGCTCCAAGACCTGTGTTGTGTGTGTTCTTCCAGGAGAAATGTATAGGGATTAATAAGACAATATTTGTTAGGTATCCTGTCCTTAATAATAGCATTTGCCTGTCATGGGTATAAGATAGCAAACTTGCCACACAGATCTTTAAACACCTCTCTAAATTTCAAACACCTGCATTGACAGGCCTGTGTCTAAGGAGACGTATCAGGGTAAATGTATATTGCAATTTTTATATTTGATAGCCCCCTTTAATCTTGCCTGTCGGATAATGATTTCTTGGTCAGACTGCAAAGTCATAGAGACAAGCAAAGTGGCAGGCTTTTTAAGTTGTGTTTTAGTCTTATGGGCTTAATTTCCTGAGGGGACTCAAAATTTTGACCATGCAAGAGGTAAGATTAAAGTGGCTGGATATAATCTCTTTTAAAATGTCCCACAATGACATGTCACCATTAGGTTCCAACATTGGTACCCCTATTAAGCATAGATCATTACAACGGGCAATATTTTCAAGTGCCTCAATTTTTTTGCCTGAGCAATATTGCCTCTCAATAAGGACGTGGAAAGTGCTTTCTTTGTCCCAAAGTTTACCCGAGTTGATTAATATCTGTTTTGCCCTCCTCCATATTTTTTTTCAATTTCAGTGACTTTCACATCAAGGGTCCCTGTCTTGGATAAGCTCAAGTCTAATTTCTTTTCAAACTACATTATTTTTTTATTTTATTTATTTAGTTTTTGTTGACCGGGTAAGTGCACTAGACAAATCCTGCCTATTTTCAGGCACGACCCAGGGGAGGGGGATACAGATGAATGCCAACTGACCTTGAACCAGATTAAGCTGTTGTACTTGTACTATAGTTATAACTTGTACTAATATATGAAGTGAGTAATTTACATCGTCAAAAGATGAAACATTTGTACCAGTTGAAAGAAGCAGCATACCTTGGCTAGTATCTGGAGTCTGTTCTTGGTGAAAAGACCAACAGCAGGACCAAGGGTTTGAACAACATCTCCATCCTGCCTTTGCATTGCAGCTGCTGCCCCAGGACCACCCTCAGGGTTAGAAACCAAGAATTTCTTCCTAGATTCCTTGACAGCCTTTTTATCAGGATTTTGGATCTCAGTGGTGGAAAGCTGGTACCCTTCATTTTATTTGTTTGTTTGTTTTTTTGAGTGTTTTTTAGCTTTACACTCTTGTTCTTGCAGCTGGTGTCTTTCTTTCTTTAAATGTTTTCCTGTGCATTGGACCCACTTCACCCTAACCCATCATCTCCATGGCCTGCATGTTCTTTGCTCTGCATGCTGAAAGTAAACACTCAAGCAGGTAACCATGAAACTGCATTTTTTTTAAATATAGTATACTTTATTGAGAGAATGTTCAAGGATACAATAGACAGACAATGGCAAAGTTTAACAAGCTATTCAGTCAGTATAAACAATGACAATCTTTTGTCCCTGGGTAGGTATGTGAGTGGTGCCTGATGTCCAGGGCTTTTGGATGATACTGCTGGGGTGTGCTTTACTGAAAAAGAGCATACAATAACTGCATTACAGGAGGGTGGCACTTATAGGGGTGTGAAAAGGGGTCAGCCCAGGAGCAGAAAGGTTTCAAGGGAGTCGCACCTTTTGCAGTATTGCGGCAGTCTGTTATTCCTAGAATTAATCATTTTCTCTAGTCTAAGGGCATCTAGAATGGTATTATGCTATTCCCTGTACTGTAGTTGGGGACAGAATCATCCAACCAGTGTCTTAGTATTACTTTCTTGGCTATTGCTGAAATAAGGGAGATGTGGTACTTGCGAATGCTGTAAACCGAGTCCATATCGAGGCTTAGTAAGCAGATTTGAGGGGTAAATGTATATTCTAGACCAAGGAGTGGATCTAGTCACCTGTGAATGTCATCCCAAAGGGGTCTGACTTTGGAGCAGTCCCATAGTATGTGCTTTAAGTGGCCCTTTTCTTGCTGGCACTTGCTGCAGTTGAGTGACTGAAGGTGTCCCATCTTATGGAGTTTGGCTGGTGTGAAGTACATGTTCTGGGCAATTTTATACTGCATGGTTCTGATCCCATTGAATTTAATGTATTTGTGTAGGTTCGTCCTCATGTGTTTGTGTGTGGAGCTCTCCTCTATTTCTGGGAATTCAGTCTTCCAGTAGGGACAATAGTCTATATCCTTTGAAGTGGACTTAACCTGCAGTTTCTTGTAGAGCAGAGAGGTGGCATGTTGTTGGATGGAGAGATGGACGAGATCCGCCCATGGTGGTCCATGGTCTGGATCCGAGGGTGGATGTAATTGTGTGGTGACGCTGTAAGAAGGAAAAGGGGGATGAAGAAGCAGCCTTGTATGACTTGGTTTAGTTGTGTTAGGGGGAGGGGCCCTAGGAAATTGTGTGGGGTGAGTTTGTTCTGTATTCTAAAGTTGAGGTTGCCAGAGATGGGCTGATCAAGTAAGTATAGAGATTGGGTTTGAAGGAGTCTATGTAGCTGCTTACTAGTGAGGAGAGAGGTCCCAATCGGCATGTCCTTAAGGGGTTTAGGTAGTTTAGCATGTGATATATAAATCAGTGCCCTGGGGTTAATTTGGAATTGGCTGCATAGCTCTGCCTCAGTTTGTAACCATTGAGGGGAGTAGTAACTAGTCTGGCTTGGTGGGTCTCCAACTTCCACCTCAGAAATTTCCCTGCATGTGGTGCAAGGTAGTATAGGTAGAAGTCAGGGAGTTGGAGGCTTTCCAACCACTTTGGTGGTGAAAGTTTATGGTATGCTCTACGCGGGGCTTTGTCCCCCCAGAGGAAGGGGGTTAGTAGAGATTTGACCTTGGTGCACCATTTGGTGGACAGGAATAGGTTAGTCATTCCCAGGGGGTAAAGAATTCTTGGCAGTATATTTATTTTGACCACATCCATTCTAGCCCAGAGGTTCAAAGGGAAGGTGGTCCAATGGTGAAGGTCCTGTTTTATGGCCATTAGGATGGAGTCTAGGTTCCTAGTGAACATCTTGTGGGCACAGGTAGAAACATGCATTCCCAGGTATTTGATGGTGTTCGGTGCCCAAGTACCTACCCACTGGAGAATTTGGGCTTTCAAGGCCCAGTGGTTGAGAGACATGACTGTGGTTTTCTCTATACATCGTCTTGTATCCTGAAAGGCTGCCAAATTCTGTCAGGAACAAGAAGATGGCTGGTATGGATTGTGCTGGGTCCTCGATGTGGAGAGGAATGTCATCCACATACGTAGACAGTTTATATCGATGTTGGCTCGCTTTCATTCCTTTAATTGTGCCACATAGGAGAATCCATTTTGTCAGGTGTTCAAGGTATAGATTAAAGAGGTAAGGGGAGAGCAGGTATCCCTGGCGTGTGCCTCTCTACAGGCAGAAGAATTCTGAATGAATGCCATTACATCTAATGAAGGCAGTGGGATGGGAATATAAGAGCTTGATCCAGTCAATGAAGGCCTCTGGGAAGCAAAAAATCCTAGAATGTGGTATAGGAAGGGCCATGATACCCTATCAAAGGCCTTCTCTGCATCCAGGGACATCTGACCACAGTCTGTCAATAGACTCCTTAGGAAGTTTGGGTAAATTAGATGCCCCAAGAAACTGTTGGATGTCAGAGTCTATGGCTGACTTCTCTTCTGAGTATAGTTTTTGGTAGTAGCCAGCAAAAGCCTTGGCTACAGCTCTGAGACTAGTGGCTAGAGGTGAGGAAGGGGTGGGGTGAATGCCTTTGATTCATTTGAAACATTCTTGTTGCCTTAGTCTGAGAGTTTTCTGGCTTTCTTCCCTTGATCTATGTCGGTGGCTGTGGAGTGGAATATCATGAACTCTGCCTTTTCTCTGAGTAGTTCCTCATATCTGGCCTTGGTTGAGTTCAGGTGGAGCCAGTCAGCTTCAGGGGATGTTTTGGAAATGGTGTGCTCTAGGGTCCTAGTTTTCCCAGAGCAGTTCCATCACTTTTTGCTCTCTTTTGCATTTCCTAGTGGCCACTAGTCGTATGAGTTCTCCCCTAAGGGTGCATTTGAATGCTACCCAAACATGGGCAAAGTTGGCCACTGAGTTGTTATTTTCTAAAGAAGCATTCTGTGCTAGACTGTATCTTTTCTAGGACCTGTGAGTCTCTGAGGTGGGTGTTATTGATCCACCACATTCTGTCCATGTCTGTGGAGTTTAAGGGTGAGTAGGAGAGGTGGACCGGGGTGTGGTCCGATATGACTTTGGCCAGAATGTCACACTTGGTCAGGCTCGAGAGAATGTCAGGGGTGGTGAGAAAGTAGTCCAGGTGGGAGGCCAGGCTGTGCATGGGGGAAATGAAAGTGTAGCTTCTGTCTCCTGGACGGAGTATCCTCCATGTTTCTATGAGCCCTACTGAGTCTCGGAGTTCACCTATGGCCCCATTGGTTGGGGGTGATATCTTTTCTGCCTGAGTGGATCTCTCCAGTGTAGCATCCTGTAATGTATTCCAGTCACCTGCCAAAATCATTGGTAGGGATTGGTATGTCGCTAATTCTGATAGGAGAGAGGTGAAGAACTGTGAGTGCTCTTTATTGGGGCCATTCACTGATGCCAACAGGAGCTCCATCCTGTCTAGTAATACCCGAAGAATAAAAAAATGACCATTGGGGTCGGAGGTGTGGCTAATTAGTTGAAATGTGGTGTTGTGGTGAATCAGGATAGTTGGGCCAGCTTTTTTATTGTCAGTGCTGGCCACGTAGTCCTGGCCCACCCATTCCCTTTGTCACAGATTAGTCTGGGCTGGTGGGATATGCGATTCCTGTAGGAACACAATGCTGGTGCCTATCTGCTTGAGGTGCTGTAGGATATGGTATTGCATTTCCTTTGTCTGGGCTCCTTTAATATTCCAGGAGGTAAAATTGTGCCCTCAGTGTGTTATCCTATGAGGTAAGTGTATGGAAGGTTGGCCGCGGAGACTTGGTGTGCGATGGAGGAGCATATAAGCCCTGCCCCACCCACCTAAGTGGGTCTATACTGAGCTCGACATGTGAGCCAAGGTGTAATCACCGGGGTCTTCTGCTCCTGGGAGGCCCACCACTACGAGGAGGTGGTGACAGGGCTACATATGCTGACTGAATACAGGGTTCGATTGTCTGCAGAGGAAAACACATTTTGGTTAAAATACTGTACAAACAGTGATAAAAATGCTATGGTTAATAATGCACCTAGTGTTGCTAATAGGACAATAACTGAGGCTAAAACTAAGAAATAAACCAACTATAAGCAAGGCCCCAGGAATTCTGTGATTCTGCGGTTGCGGAATTTTCCGCAGAATTTGCATCATGCCGCAGAATGTATATAGTGCCACAGAATTCACTGTTTTTGGTGAATTTTTATTCAAATATACTATTTTTCCATAGTGTCAGGCTTTCTTTCCCATCCTGTTTATCCTGAAGTCCCTCCACTATGCTCGGCATATGATGTCATTGATGACATCACATCATATTTAACCAATGGCAGGACTGCATTCTGCCAGAGAAATGAATAAATCATGCTGCAGAAATCAGAAAATGCTGCCGCAGAAACCAAGGAGCCCTGCCGCAGAAATCAGAAAATTCTGCCGCAGAGCACTAGGGGCCATGACTATAAGACTAATATATAGAAGGCCAGCCCAGTGGCACTGAGGGTTGAGGCACTGGATGCCACACTTCACACCACGCTGGTGACTTGGGTTCAGGAACGGACCTGGGTCATCAAGGGTCAGCAGGGGAAGGAGAGGATTGAGCATCCAGAGGACTGCTGTCCTTTCCCAGGGTGGGCTTCTGGGGATTCCTGGCACTGTAGTGGCCTCTGGTGGAGACTGGAGAAGGCACAGTTATTGAGACATAGGAAGGGGATGGGATGTCAGCAGGCTCCAGTGGCATGAGGTGCATGGGATTGCTGCACAGAAAGTCATTGCATGCCGCGTCCCATGGGGACAACAGCAAGGAGCAAAACCCCTATCTCGGCAGTAGGTGATGGTGGCATCAGTGGTGGAGCCCCATGCTCAATGTCAGGCCCTACCATCCTAGTGCTTCTGGTCTTCCTCTGCCTCTCCGGTCACTCTATCTGATTGTAGATAGAGCACCGGAGGAGATGGCGGTCCCACACCGGGGGGCTCAGAGCTAGGGGATTGAGTGGCTGGTGAGGTTGGAGGAGGGGTCCAGGACTGGTGAGCACTAGAGATGGGGCTTCAGGTGGGTAGCAGAGCTACTGCCAAGAATCCACACCCAAGAGGGTTCGTCAAGGTAGGAGAGAAATAAAGTGTAAAAAAAAAAGACTAATATATGGAACAGTTTTTATATGATATCTGGAGACATAAAAATAATAACGCTCTGGAGTTCTCCCACTTCTCACACAGACACCAGGTTTACTCCAGAATAGATTGGATTCTGGGATCCTTGAACCTAGCCTCTAAACTCAAAGAAATATCCTAGGAGGGTATTAGTGTATCAGACTACTCGGCCATATCTTGTATCTTAGATATTCCAGGGGAGGTTGTGAACTATGGTTGGAAAATGGAACCACTCTTAAGCAAAGATATGAAATTCCAAGTATATGTTAAAGAAAAATTAGATAACTATCTACAGTTTAATTGGGGGGAAAGAAACATCATTGATCACTGCATGGAATGTCCTCAAAGCTACACTAAGGGGCCACATAATTAAATACAAAGCCTGTGCAACCACCTTGTTACCCGGGGTTACTAGAATCCCAGTAAGACCTAGTGGTAGGCAGGCAAGACAGCTTGTGAAACTCCAGTTAAATGGATTTCACACTGTCTCACTCTGTTCTCAGTCTCAGCTGAGACTGAGGGATGACATCACCATAGAACTATCGCAGCTGCATGAGCTACAATGGAATCTGCAGCAAGGGAGTTGGAATAGAATGTTGGGAGGTTTGAACAGAGTCTGTGGTCAGTTGGTATTGGGAGCTTGCTGTGAAAGCATCACAGTAGCTCAGTGTAGGCTCTTGGAGCCTCAGCCCTGACAGAGGGCTACTTTTAGGTAAAAAGGGTGTGTGTCTCCACCAAAAGAGAGACACAGAAGATAATTGAAGTGGTGGAGACCGCTGTTTTCGGGTCTCAGTGCCCCCTCCCTCCAGGGATGGGGGCAGAAAAGGGTTCCCTGCATATTCCTGGGGCAACCCCCTGGTTCTGCTAGTAATGGAGAAGCTGCCTATTTGTTCCAGAGTTTTTTAGGAGAACAAGAAGACTTGTGAATCGCCTGTGGGGCACCTGCAACTGGAGGGTGAGTGTCTGTTCTTCCTGAAAGGGCCTATGTTTTTCACCCTGCAGTCTTTATCGATCTTACAAAAGCTTTTGACACTGTCCATCATGGCCTACTTACCTCCCTACTTTCTAGCCTAGGCCTGGCCAAAGGTCCTTGTGCTTGGGTAAAAAGTTACCTGTCCAATCGGTCACAGGCTGTAAAAATCTCTAATGAACTCTCCGACTTCAAACCAGTTCTCTCAGGTGTACCACAGGGATCAATTCTTGGACCGCTCCTCTTTAGCCTGTTCCTTAACTCCCTCCCAGATATCTGCCAGGAGAAAATAATCTTATACGCTGATGATGCTGTAATTCTCTCTTCCCACAAGGATCCAAACTCCCTACAAAAAAGCCTGCAACTTGCTTTCTCTAGTGTTGAAAGGTGGTTCCTGGATAGTAAACTTGTGCTAAACCACAATAAAACAAAAGCCATGCTCTTCTCCAATCACCAAAACAAAAATAGGCATACTCCACTCACCATACAAACCTCTGTGGGAATTACACTGGACCAAGTAAATACTTTCAAATACCTTGGCATCACTTTTGACCAAGGGCTCACCTTTGCAACCCACATTGACAACACTCAAAACAGTGAACCAACGCCTTGGAATACTATTCCAGAACCATCAATTTCTAAATCAAGCGGCATTGAGAATAGCTATACAGAGTTCCATAATCTCAATCATTGACTATGGCCTTATTATTTATGGCTCAGCTACTCCACTGCTCTAAGGCATATCTCAATCACTCTAAATAGGCCTGCCGCTCCTCACGGGGCTCAGACTGACTCACACGTGTGATCTGTACTATGAATCAGGCTGGTTGAACCTATCAAATCGTCTTATTTATCTCACCTGCACAATGGCAAAAAATCTATCTTGGGACTGACTCCATTATGTATTCAAAACCTACTCCGACTGAATCCTGGCTCACGACCCTCCACCAGATCTGAACTGCCAACCTTTCCTGGTTCCGAGATCCGGACTGCACAGGGACAAAGATCTTTCGCGATACATAGGGTTCTCGACATGGTTCAAATGCGCTTTAGTCCACCTACTCTATCCTCAACCTCGCTTGAAGCTTTCAAATCCATGTTCTATGCCCACCTCACCACCACTAGCAACTGTGATTGCGCTTAGATAAAGACTACTACTCCTCATGTCCATCCTCACATCTGAGGCCTCTTCCTCCTGACTAATGAACCCTCTGGTACCTCTACTACTTCCTGTCTCCCACCCAAACTCACTCCCCTTTTTCCTGTCCCTCTCACTTAGTCTCCGCTCACCACCTTCCCTCCTCTCTAGCCTCCTTTGTGCCTAATGATCACCTCTCCTGGAAGTTTCCTTAACCTCGAAATTGTCTACTGCTTTGAACCTGTTACAGCTTGTTTTTCTATGAAACTTAAAAACGTTACTGCCTTAAACTGTTAATAGCAAATTTATGATGTAACTTTCCTGTCTGGTTTTACCTGTAATGTGTATCGTGCTTTGTTAAATGTTCTTTGTGACGTGGAACCTTTGTAAAAGAGCCCTGGCTCAAAGGTATTAATTCTTAGACTAATAAACTAAAAAAAAAAAAAACCCTGGGACTTGTGTGACAATGTGGAATTTGAACTACTGAGATAGTGGGAGGTCTAGAGTAATAGGCTTAGCCAACACGTAAAAGTAGGTTCAAGTCCAGTGCTTATTGGGATCAAAATGATATGTAGAGGAGATGTGACATACGTCTACCCAGGAATCTACATTTGCAAGTTTTCAGTAAAGGAATTGTTTAGTTTCCAGAGAAATGCCCGGGTATGGGCTGTGGGAGCTGGAGGTGGGAGACCCCCCATCTTTAGCGACCAGGTTCACCTCTACGGATTTGCTCTGTGGATTTCTACTTTGCCTCAGGCACTTGGCCAGTGATGAGGGAAGTACCCAGATGTGGGATTGGAAGGAAAATTCCCTCTAGGAGTTGAAGTCTCTAAGGTGGTTTGGGGAGCCACAACAGGATAATTGGTTCATTTCCCAAAATGGACCGTGGATCAAGTGGCCGGCTGGGGAGCCGGACCAGTGGGGAAAACCCAAGTAGTGTACAAGTCGGGCTGTGTACCCAAAGCTGCGTGCAAGTCCAGGCTGTGTGCCTGGTGGGTTCAGAGCCTGAGGGCTGGAAATAGTGATAAAGTGTTCTGTTGTCTCTAATCTGTATTACCAGGAATGTCGCCCCATGGGGGTCTGTCTATGCTTTGTTTGTTCAGCTTGGATGTGAATAAAAGCCACACTGTAGAATCCCATTTCTGGTCCTGGACATTACAGTTATTGCTTCCTGTGTTCGGATTTACTTGGGTGCCCCTGTGCAGAGTAGCCAAACCTAGGACCCCTGTGCCGAGTAACCTCATCCTCCCCGAACCCAGTCCCCACCACGTACTGCTGTCAGCTTCAACAGCATGCCACCTGTCATTTTGCTAAAAAGGCAGGGGTGAGGGGTTACACCTGGATTAATCAAAAAAGACAAAGAGAAATATCTGCTTTTGAGAAAGAAATCAAGAGTGCCAAAATGAAGCATATACATACCCAAAGGGAACAAGACCGTACCAGCTTCAAAACTTAAAGCAAAATTATAATATGCTAATGAATAGTAGAATGGAGAGAAACAACCTTAAATCCAAAGCTAAATACTTTGCACAAGCCAATAAATCAGGCAAAATATTGGATTACCAGCAGCAAAGAGAGAGGTCTGAAAGGCAGATTGAAGAAATTATTGTAGACCAAAAGGTTACTACAGATCTAGAGGTTATTAATGATTAATTCTGTCAATATTATTCAGCATTATATACCTCAGAAATAAATGGTACAGCTTTTATTAATAATTTTATAACTGAAATCCCTGAGATGACGGATTCTGATAGATTATTGCTAGAGCAACCAATTACTCTAGAAGAGGTGGAAAAAGCGGTTAAGAGTTTGGGGGGTGGGAGAACTCCAGGACTGGATGGATATCCAATCGAATTCTATAAAATTCTAGAAGATAAACTATACAAATGCCTTATGGAATTATTTAATTCATTTATTGAGCTTAAAGAAATCTCAGATTCATTTAAAGAAGCTACAATCATTTTGATACCTAAAGAAGGGAAGGACTTAAGGTACTGCACCTCCTATCAACCAGTCTCACTCTTAAACTCAGATTATAAGATCTTTACAAAAATATTGGCCTATAGGTTAGAGAAGGTCCTCCCTAAGATAACTGGAGAAGATCAGATTGGATTTATTAAATAAAGAAGATGTTTCAACAATACTAAAAATGCTTTATATGTTATTGTAACATTGTAAGGATACTGAGACTGTGTTACTGCCATTAGACGCAGAAAAGGCTTTTGTCAGGGTCGAGTAAGACTCCCTGTTTTTCTAAAACTGGATTAATCTTATTTATAAAGATCCAAGAGCCGAGGTGGTGATGAATCAGAATATTTCCTCTACATTCTCTTTAACTAGAGGAACCAGGCAGGGGTGCCCTCTTTTCCCCCTTCTTTTTACATTGGTAATAGACCCACTAACTATACATAGATACATAGATACATAGACAGTGTCGGCAGATAAGGGCCTATGGCCCACCCAGTCTGCCCATTTCAGCTTGTAAGTTCAGTTTGTTTTCCTAGAAGTCTGTTTCCCCTTACCCCTGACCTCTAGAATTCCTTTATGTCTATCCCATGCATTCTTAAATCCCGTGATTGTTTCAGCCCCCACCACTTCCTCTGGCAGGGTGTTCCACTTGTCCACCACCCGTCTCTGTGAAGAAATTCTTTCTCATGTTTCCTCTGAATCATCCTCCCTCCAACTTCATCCATGCCCTCTAGTGCTGGAACATCTTTTAAGCTTAAAATAATTGTTTTCTGCACTCTGTTTCTCCCTGTAAGATACTTGTATGTCTCTATCATATCCCTCTCTCCTCCTCTCCTCCAGGGAGTACATATTCAGTTCCTTCAACCTGTCTTCATAGGACTTGTGATGCAATCCATGCACCATCTTTGTTGCCCTCCCCTCTGAACCTTCTACCCTGTCTATGTCCTTACGTAGGTATGGTCTCCAGAACTGTACACTATACCCAGGTGGGGCCTCACTAGTGTCTTGTATAGCGGAATTATGACCTCCTTTCCTGCTGGTGATGCCCCTGCCATACATCCCAGCATCCTATTTGCTTTACCTGATGCCTTGTCACACTGTTTCTACCTTGAGGTCATCAGAGATGACAACCCCAAGATCCCTTTCCTGCTTGGTGCATGCTATATCCTTACCCCCCCAACTGATATATTGTGCCAGGGTTTTTGTGCCACATATGCATTATCTTGCACTTCTTGGCATTGAATTTCAACTGCCAAACCCTTGACCATCTTCAAGTTTCTGCAGGTCCCTTCTCATTCTGTCTACACCCTCTGGTGTGTCTACTCTGTTACAGAGCTTTGTGTCATCAGCGAACAGTGAAATTCTGCCTTCTAGATCCCTGCATGATGTCACTGATGAAGATAATGAATAGGACCGATCCAGCACTGATCCCTGTGGTACCCCACTGGTCACTCTTCCCTCTGTGGAGTGACAGCCATTTACCACCACCCTCTGTGTCCTGCCACCCACCCAGTTACCTACCTACCACACTACTGTCCTGCCCACACCCATATTCCCCAGTTTGTGTAATAGTCTTCTATGTGGCACAGTGTCAAGGCCTTGCTGAAGTCCAGATAGGCCATGTCCACTGCCCTCCCTGATCCACCCCCTAGTCACCCAGTCAAAATTCAATGAGATTGGTCTGACATGCCTCCCTGGTGAAACCATGCTGCCTTGGGTCCTGTAGTCCATTGACAACCAGATGTTCCACTCAATCTCCCTTCAGAAGTGCTTCCATGATCTTTTCCCACTACCGAGGTGAGGCTGACTGGTCTGTAGTTCCCTGCTTCCTCTTTGTTCCCCGCTTTTGTATAAGGGGACACATCTGCTGTCCTCCAGTCTTTGGGTACCTCCTGTTTCCAGTGATTGGCTAAACAGGATAGCCAGAGGTTCAGCCACCACCTCTCTTAGTTCTTTAAGGACCCTGGGGTGCACCCCATCTGGCCCCATTGCTTTGTCAACTCTTATTTTCCAGTTCCTTCAGGACCCTTTCTCGTGTAAAGGGACTTGTGTCCATTTCTGCACCATTTCTCACCCTTGTACTCCCTTCAGACCCATTACCCTCCTCTTCTCAGTAGAGACTGGCAGAATACCTGTTCAATATGTCAGCTTTACTGTTGTCATCCTCCAAGCGACTCCATCCTCCCCTTCAGTCTCACTATCCCTCCTTTGTCTTTCTTTTTCCTTATGTACCTGTAAAAGGTTTTGTCCCCTTTAACCACTGATTTTGCAATGTGTTCTTCTGTCTGAGCTTTGGCCTCTTACTGACTTCCTGCCTCCCTTTGTTTCTCCTGGTACTTCTCCCTATCCCTTCTGCCTGTGTCTTTTGTATTGCCTGAATGCTATCTTTGGCTTTCACTTTTGCTACCTGTTTGGAAAACCATAATGGCCTCCTCTTCCTTTTCCTCTTGCTAACCTGCTTAATGCATAATTCTGTTGTTCTTATAATCCCCATTTTAAATGCTGCCTGTTTCTCACCCCTGATTCCTGTCCCATTCCCTTTAATGCCTCTTTCAAGTATTCCCCATTTCCCAAAGTCACCCCTAAAATCCAGGATACATGTTTTGTGTGGTTTGGTTTGGTCTTTTCTGTGATTTCAAACCACAATGACTGGTAATACTGTTAATCCAGGTACCTCTACTGTTACCCCCCATCACACCGTCCTGTTTGTGAGCAGAAGGTCCAGTATTGCCTTCTGCCGAGGTTGGTTCCATGACCAGTTGCAGGGAAGGCACCCTAGAAGGGGGTCCAGGATAAATCTGCTCCTAGTTGATGCTGCTGCTGGGATGCTCCAGTCCACGTCTGGAATATTAGAAGTCTCCAGCCAGTGCTACCTCACCTTGTCTGCCATCCTTTGGATGGCTAGCCATCAACTCCATATCTGTTTCTTCCTCCTGGGCTGTGGTCTATAGACCACACCCATGCGGATGGCTGGCCCCATTTTCCTTTCTACCCAACCCACAGTATCTCTCCCCATTTTGTTCCTCCTGGATCTCTGTGGCCTTATGTCATTTTTCACATACAGTGCCACTCCTCCTCCCTTCCTGCCTGCTCTGTCTCTTCTGAATATGTTGTAGTAGGTATGGCCATCTCAGTCATGGTTATCATTACACCAGGCTTCAGTGATGGCCACAATGTCCAGGTCTGACTGTACCATGACAGCCTCAGATCTTCCATCTTGTTGCTAAGGCTCCTGGCATTTGCACACATGGCTTTCTCATGATTTGACCTCCCTAGTCTGCTTCTACTGTTCTACTCCAGCACCTTCCTTGGTTGTCATTTATCCCTGGTTCTCCTTGCTGTCTGCCCTTCTGCTGAATTTTGCCACTTTTCTGCTTATCCACCCTTTGGACACTAATCTCCATCTTTTGCACACCGCTTTGCAGAGATAGCCACTCCTCTGGTTCACTAGGTTCCACTGCTAGCTGTGGGGGTGAACAAGTAGGTACCCCTTGCTGGCTCTGCCACCCCTTTGCTAGTTTAAATGCTTGTCAATGTACCATTTAAACTTATCATTGAGTACTTGGATTCCTCCAGGATGGATGCAGGCCGTCAGGCTTGAACAAACCTCCATCCCTCCAGGTGGGTCCCCAGTCACCAATGAATCCAAACCCTTCCTCACAGCACCAGTCCTTCAACCATGAGTTAAAGTTCCTGGTGCATGCACTCCTATGCTCTCCCTTGCCTCTCACAGGTAGTACTTCTGAGAAAGTGACAGAAGTAGCTACTTGCTTGAGAACCCTCCCCAGTTCCTCAAACTCTTCCTGAACTTCCTTTGGCTCCCCATTTGCCAAGTCATTAGTACCTAGGTGGATAATGACATCCAGCTCACTCCGTCTTGCCTTCCCAGTGATCCCCAGTATCTTCCTTCCATCCCTCCATGCCGTGGCACCTGGTAGGCACCTCACCTCCCTGTTCTCTCCCTCCTGTGTTCCTAGCTGGATCCCTCTTACGATGGAGTCCCCCACCAGGATTCGCTTCCTCCTCCTCTGGGGTCCACTGCTTTCCCCACTGAGGTCACCTCGTTGGCTAACCTCCACATCCTTTCCTTCCACTTCTCTAATAGAATGAGAGCTACCAACAGTATTGAGTGAATACAAGTAGGGAACCAAATTATTAAATTATCTTTGTATGCTGATGATGTATTACTTTATTTAAAAAATCCTTGTAAGGCTTTACCTATCCTTATGAATATTATTAAGGAATATGGGCAGGAACCAGGATATAAAATCAAACTGGGGAAAATCAAAGATAATGCAACTAAATAATATACCTACGAGACCTAAACAGTTACATATGGCTATTAAAAGCCTTGATCATGGTCCACCAGCACAGCGGTTGGATTTCCGCTTGCGACACCAGTGACCCCGGGTTCAGGAATGAGCACGGGTCTCTGGAGGGCCAGCCGGGGGGGGAGAAGGATTGAGTGTCCCATGGACAGCCCTTCTTCTCCGGGGGGAAGGGGAGGGGGACTGGTCCAGTGCCTGCTGGCTCCTAGCGGAGGCTGTGAGTATCACAGGACGCATGGCCCCAATGCTAACTGGGGGAGGAGTAGACGTCAACGTATGCCGTGACGTCACTATGCTGCCCCCAATAGAAAAAAGGAAAAATTGCTCGCTGGCCACCTGATGATGGCTCTCTGTTCCCTGAGTGCCTCCAGTGCCTTCCCAGGGCCTCCTGCTCCTCAGCAGCATGCCTGGGCCCTAATAGTGTGTGCTGGGGCCATCCCCTCTCCCCGGTGTCTTCCCCCTCAGAGGATGGGGATCCGCCCGGCAAAGGGATATGCTGGGATATCCCGGGGATTGGCTGCCATATGAGGACCAGAGGAGGGCTGGGTAAGGACAGCAGGGCTGGAGGGAGCCTGTGGAGCCCGAAGGAGTGGGGGACCAGCGAGCACAGGAGGTGAAGAAAAAAAAAAGCTTTGATCAATCACATATCTAGGCATATATTTAACAAAAAATATGAAAAAATATATTAGAGTTAAATCTGAAATTGGTATTAGATAAAATCAAACTAAATTTGGAGAATTGGATTCACCTTCTGATTACCTTAATGGGCAGATCCCAACTGGTTAAAATGATGGTCCTTCCCAGGATCTTATATATCCTACAGGCTATACCATTACTGATGCCTAAGGGGCAGCTTAGGACCCTGGAAAGGATGATTCAAAGATTTCTATGGGGAATAAAAATAGGTTATCTATGGCTAAATTAATGGGGAGGGAAGAAAGGGGGGTGCTAAACTTAACTAATTTGGGGCTATATCAATGTGCTATGACTCTTTCTCACACTAAAGAATATTATGTAGAATCTCCCCCATGGTGGACAGATTATGATAAACACTTTTTCAAGAACAAGAAACATTATCATCACTTATACATAGAAATAAACAAAAATATCTGAATAAGATTTCTAATGTATTTATTAAAAATACAGTGCTGGCATGGGATTATTATCATAAAAGGAGAAAAGAAAACATTAGAATCAACATACATAGCTCTTTATCATATTTTGTAAATATGATTGGGAGACAGGAAAAGAAAGAAAGAAATTTCTGGGAAAAATTCTCCAACTTTGATTTAGGAGATATATCAGAATAATAAGCTTATGTATTTTGAGGACCTAAAATCTGTATAGGACTTCCAGATTCTGAATGGTTTAATTATAGGCAAGTCAGAGACGGCCTTAAAAAATTTCTAAACAGAGGGATGGAATTGCCAAATGTAAGCTCTTTACAGTATTGGGTACATTCCCATGAGCTAAGTAGTAAACTTATCTCTAGATTTACAGGATCTTGGGTCTGAGCAATCTTGACCACTATTCGAAGCTCAAGCAAACTTGGGAAAAGGAATTACAATATGGAATACCCGACGGTCAATGGGAAAAAGCTTTACAATTGATGAAACCAATTAGAAGTGTATGGTTAAATTAGATTCAGTTTAATGTCTTACATAGAATTTATCATATTCCTCATTATTAAATACATGTAATGCAAATATATCTCCTATTTGTAACAGATGTGTGATCTATCGTGGTACTTTAATACATATGATTGTTCAATGCCCTAAACTGAGATCTTTTTGGGACAAGATAATCTTTACTCTGAATAAAATTCCTGGGATAGATATTACATTTGAACCAGAGTTATGCTTATTGGGGACATCAAATGTCCAAAAACTTCCCTTGGATAATCTCCATGTCATTATAAATGAAATGATAATCTCATGTACAAAGCATTCTCAATCTTTGTAATTTTCTGTTATACTAATAAGGGAACACACATTTTCATGGGTGACCAGCTATAACAAAAAAAATAAATACAGAGCATTACAAAAAATAAACACAGAGAAAAAAAATGACAAACTATTAACATAGATACAAAACTGGTGACATGAATCATACACAGTTGCAGCATTCTGTAGTCAATAAATATCTTCTGAGACCAAACTACTTGAAGTTTCCATGA
Organism: Neoceratodus forsteri; assembly: GCA_016271365.2. Classification (NCBI taxonomy): domain Eukaryota; kingdom Metazoa; phylum Chordata; order Ceratodontiformes; family Ceratodontidae; genus Neoceratodus; species Neoceratodus forsteri. The sequence continues at coordinate 955,491,571 of CM028130.1, read as the reverse complement.
TTAGTTTCAGTGGCAATGCATTGTTAAAAAAAGGTAACTGATATGACAAGGATCTCTGACCTAAGCTAGTTTTAACAGTGTGAGCATTAAAATGATTTTTTGACAATGCACGCGTATAGGCCAGTGAAGTACATGAGTGAAAAACTTGATACACAACATCCAGTACTTTCTTCAGAAACTACTTTTCTGGCTATGGTATCAAACGGAATCTTAAACCTCTGATCTAATAAAAGGCCACTGGAATGTGTTATAGAGTACAAAATGATGTGTCCGAGCAGGGAGTTGGGAAGCAAATCTGGCAATCTGATTATACAAAACTCTCACTCTGGACAGACCAGCCTCCCCTGCAATTAAATAAAATAGTGTACCATAGTCAAGAATGGAGAGAAGAAAACCTTGAGAAAGCAACTTGGTAGAGGATAATAAGAAAGAGTTCAATCTGTAAAGGACATTCAATCTCTGATGAATAATTTTTACTATAGGAGAAATATGAAAATTATACATACGTGCGCTGTTCATTCTTAAACCCAGATATTTAACATCTGTGACTTATTCTATAATAGAACACTATGGAGTTTTTAATTTTAAATCAATAGAACATGGCAGCTTTCTTTCTGGGTCTATGGAAAATAAATGATTTGGTTTTTGTTGCATTTAAAACCAATTTATGTGTCAAAAACCACCTTTGAACAGAATCAAAATCATTTTGTGCTGTTTCCTTCAAATCCTGCCCTCAGTCAACAGTTAGGCTCCCACGCCCTTTCTGCCAACTGGTAGTTTCTCCACTAATAGTATAGCTGGGCATGCTATGTGCCTTCGGTCAGCGACAGGGCTCCCACACCTCCATCCACCAATGTACAGTACTGGGAGTAGTTGGATTGTGATCCTTGCCTACCCCGACATTATTTTCCACGGTCTCTGAATGACATCTCGTACTGGGGTGCCAATGTAAATTTTTATGATTTTTATACCAAACCCATATTAGGGATTTGTGCTCTCTCTAGAGCTTCTGAGTGGGTAATGACGCCACAGATTACAGTTACAGTGTTTAAAATATTTATTACCAGTATGGCAAAATACAGAAAAACATATTACCATGTCTCCTGGGAGTCGAGGGCAGCCTCCCAAAATGTTGTATGGGCTCTGACTCAACTCAGACCCCTCACAGATCCTCTTTTTATACAGTTTTCAAATGCCCTTAGTTATTTACAGAGAAAAACATATTGGGCCAGATATTCAAAAGGGTTGTGCCATGCGCAATAGGGTTGCGCATGCGCAAGTCCGAAAGTGCGTCATTCTGCGATATTCAGCAGGAGGCAGTTGCACCACTGAAAACAGGCTGAGCAACAGGCGCAGTGCAAATGAGCATGTGCAGCCGGAGGGTGGATCCATGCATAAGAGCGCCGGCGATGTTGTTCAAAGACTTGCGCAATGCGCAAGAACGGGAAAGCCGGAAGTTAGCCTAGTGGAAAATGAGCCAAAATAAAAGGCTCAAGGAAGAGGAGCAAAACGCGACAGGGAAGACACATGAGGCAGAGAGACAGAGAAGGCCAGAGCAACAAACAGTGCAGGCCAGGGTGCACAGGACAGAAGAGAGGCAAGGAAGGTGTATGGGGCCACAGAGGTGCAGAGGCCAGTAGGTGTACCAGGTGCAGTGGAGTAGCAGTCAGGACAGCAGGAGGTAACAGAGCAACATCAGCCAGGGGCACAAGCCAGGAGATGGACAGTGCCAGCTCCACATGGAAGCTGTAATGAGGTGAGAATGCATGCTGCAGGGGCGTGGCCATGGAAGGGCCCGTCGGTGTATCCCCAACAACCATACCGTGCCGCATCAGCTTTGAGTTGTACATAGATGTAGAGATCGTGGGCCAGTACCGCCCTGAACAGGGCAATACTGAGAGCAGCTCTGTGAGCTGCAGTGATGTGATGCAGGCACCCTCGACGCAGTCACACTCTGTTAGTGGAGACCAAGGTGACAGCTTGCATGTGCCTGCTCACCACGGGCACCTTCCAGAGGCTGACAGGGGACACCACAGGCATCACACAGTTGGCCATGTCACGCATCCTCACCCAATTCCTCAGTGCACTGCTGCCACATGCTGCGGAGCACATCCATTTCCCCAGCACTGCGGCAGAGCGTACAGCAAACATGCAGGAGTTCAACAGGGTAGCATGTATGCCTGGCATGCTAGGGGCCATAGACTGCACCCATGTGGACATATGCATGCCACCTGGGCCCGATGGGGCTGCATATAGGAACAGGAAGGGCTATTCCAGTGTCAACTGCCAGGTGGTGTGTGATGCCACTGGGTGCATAATCAATGTCTGTGCCACACATCCTGGCGGAACACATGATGCCTTTATATGGTATCAGTCTGCACTGTGCTATCGATTTGAGAGTGGGGACATCCCCACAGGCCATCTAGTGGGTGAAATGCATGTAGGAATTACAAGCGATGGGAGACAGGGTAGAATACCACAGGTGCCATGACTGAGTGGCACACAGGGATATTGGCAATATGGACCTGAACATGATACTCATCTCCACCATCTCCACACAGGTGACAGTGGATACCCACTCGTCCCTGGCTGCTCACACCATACCGGTGCCTCAAGACCCCATTACGCAATGCTATAATGGGGCGCATGCCGCAACACAACATCATGAGCAGGTGTTTGGGATGCTCAAGGCACACTTCGATGCCTAGACACCTCGGAGGTGCCTACAGTACAGCCCCCTCAAAGGCCTGTGGGATATTCCTGGCCTGTTGTATCCTGCACAACATGGCCCAGGACTGTAGGATAGCCATTCAGGTGAGGGAGGGACAGCGATAGGGGCGCCAAGCGTACCGGTGATGATGATGATGAGCATCCCCCCTTGGATGGCTGGGACCCCGACTGATCGGCAGGCCCAGCTGCCCGGGACACCATCAAGGAAGAGCATTATGCACGACACAGGTAAGTCAAGGGGCCATGTGCAGCAACACTGTCTGGCACAACCACAGGCACACAGAGTAACACCAGAGTTGCATGGCGGCAAGGGAGTGGAAGGACCAGGCACACAAACACACCATCAGGGAGGCGAACAGTCATATGGACACACACACACACACACACACACAGGCACAAAGCATACATGGGCAGGTGCACAGCGAAACAAGGAACAGACATGGCAAACACACAGATCCATGGACCACACCACCACCTGTACTGTCCAAGTCACGTGTGTGTCAGATACTGGGCACCCTTGCACCTTGGTGTACAGCACAATGCAGGCATTATCATGCACACGCACCTGTGGACAGCAGTCGGGATGGTGTGCAGGTGGTCCATATGTTGGCGTGATGTGCAGGGCACCCACAAGTGCACTGCCCACCATGACGCACAGTGTACACAGGGCAGCACCAGACAGGGCCCGCACTGGGAGACAGATCAGTCATGTTGCACTGTTCTACGGCCACCGTGGATGCGTGGGCGGTCCCGATGTGACCCAACAGCACTGGCAGGCTGAGCAGGGGCCACATGGGATGGCACCGATGGACCACCAGGGGTCCCACTGCGTGATCGCGACCTTGTTCGCAGTGGGGTCTGTAGTATGCCAAACATACCTGCACCAGGGGTGCTCGGGATGCCCACAGCAGAACCCGGCATCGACAGGCTTGGTGTCACACGATGCCGGGAACAGGGACTGGAGAGCGTGCACAATGCGAAGTGCGGCGGTACAGGCACCTGCTTGTGTGCCCATGCAGCCACAACAGTGACCAATGCCTGGGTCCAGCCCTGTCAATGGCGGCAGTCATCCATCCGCATATGGACCATCTCTGCCGGGTCAGAGCACAGTCCCTGCTGTGCCCTCCACAGCCACACACAGTGCCTCCACGGACGTTGCAACCCACCTTGCTGCTGCATTGATTCCCCAGCAGGCAGGTGTGCTCTTCAAATGGGTATTCTGCCTGGCGGCATCCTGTCCCCAGGGTATGGAAGGTCCTGATCTCAACACCCTTGAGGGTGGCACTGTTCTGGGACAGGAATGGGCATATCAAGGGCAGTGGGCATGTCCACTGCTGGACACTCTATCCCCCAGACCTGGTGGGTGACTGCTGCTGCTGCCCTCAACAGCTGTGCCCCAGGACCACTTTCGTTCCACAGCTGTGGCGCAACAGTGCCAGACACCTGCACAGCCACTGGTGCTGCCCACGGTGCTGCCAGGCACAGCCTGGGACTGTGCTGACATGCTGGCACACACGGTGGAACCAGCTAGGCCCAGGGCACATGCTGGCCTGTGTGTGTCCGTCATGGGACACACATGTCACTGCCATTGCAGTCCTTGCATCATCAATGGTGCAGGTATGTGCTACAGCCACAGTCACAGCGTGCTGGCTAGCATGCCAGACTGCTGAACACAGGCTGTGCACCCCGCACCAACTCACCGACTCAGAGTTGGCAGCCCGGCGTGCATGCTGGTGCAGTGCATGCTGGCTGATGAAAAAGGTGGATGGACCCTCCTCCATGTCCAGCAGGTCTCACTGCTGGACCCCACCACTACCATCTCCTGAACGAACAGGATCTGTAACAGAAGACAGGACATGTGGTGCATGTGAACAACCTTCCCCCCAACACTACCACCATGTCATACCGTTGCAGTGAAGCTACCTGTCTGGAATCCACCTCGTGGTACGCCTCAATAGCACTCCCGCATTGATGCAGCCAGTGGGTCCTCAGCCGGGGGTCAGCTCCACCACCGCTGGCTGGCCCATCTGTGCCAACCGCGTGCCGCCCTGAGGGCTGCCACCTTCTCCTTCACCCTCCTGTGGTCTGTCCCATCTGCTGCCACATTCCTTCACGGAGCACTGGTGGCTTCGTGCAGGTTCACTGCCAAAGCTACCCCTCCCATGCAGCCACACAGGCCTGAGGGTGCCCACGCCGTCCACTCAGTAGTGGCTCCTCCTCCAGGTAGGCCTGGAAGAGGGCCTCTGTCTCCGCTGTGGTGAAGTTGGAACCTCCTCCCCACCCTCATCCTCACCTCTTGTCTGCTCAGGTCATGTTGATCTGTATGGGTGGAAGTGGACACCTGTCACTATGCAGTCTACACCTTATCCATGACCATTGTCCAGAACATCACACAGCATACAACCCACCTCTCACCTGCAGTAACCGAATCTGGCCAACGACGCCCAATGTCGCACATTTATAGCGCAATGCATGCAATTAGGAGTGGAGCAACTGTGAGAGATGCCGTCAGCATACTGCGCCTTTGGATAGCTGATCAGATGATTTGCATGTCGGCTGAATATCTGCGCCGTTGCGGCTGCGCCAATACGTTGGAGCTGGCTGAGCCAATGGCACAGATCTGTGACCGTGTGGTACACTGCATTGTGCATACCCAGGTAACTACGCAGGCGATCTGCAGCGTGATGACGTGCTGTCGCGATCGGCGGCAACCAGGCCATGGCCACCATTGTGCCCATTGGGCGCTACAGCACAAGGGAACCATAGGCGCTGTGCTTTCTGCATAATAGTCCACTGTGGTGCTGGAATGCAGGTGACGGTCACGCGGATGCGCTGAATGTCAGATGGCGCTGTCGTCGGCCTTGCGTCATAGACCCCTGACCTGGTGTCCGACCTTTACCCCCGGCACTGTTATTGCCATGTATGCGGCTCTGTTGCGCTGTTTGGTGACGGCGTATAGCGAACTGATGGCGGCTACTCTGAACAGCGCAATTGGGACCTATGGTGGTCTATTGCGCCAACATTTCCATGTGGGGTTGCCGGCTGCGGCGCCATATTGCCTGCTGTGCCACCGCAATTATGGCGCAGAGAGCTCCCCGGTGAGTCAGGTGGAGGTGGCCAACCTGGTGGCCCTGGTTGAGCCCCACTTTGGGGCACTGTTTGGTGATCAGCCCTCCCATGGCCGCGCACCCATGTGTGGCTGCAGGTGGCCACTGACCTGGTGAGGTCACAGGGCAGTGCCGGTCTGCAGAGCAGTGCAGGCACAGATATAGTGACCTCTGCAGGAGGGAGCGGACGATGCTGCAATGCCCCTCAGGTCATCATTCGATGCCAGGAGGCGTTGTGCCTAGGCCAGGTGGGTGTACCATCTATGCCTGTATTCTCCGTAGGGGTGTGAGCTGTGTTTTGGTGGCGGTGCATGAGAATGGCTCTGCCATGGTTGACTGTGCCAGTGTGTGCAGGTGTGAAGTACATGGGTCTGGCTGTGTGGGCAGGCACTTCACTGGGGCAGGGACAGTCTGCTTTGGTCACACCTGATGTTTTCTCAACATTTGTCACCACAGGCCTGGTGGGAGGATGCAGGCCCAGGCTGAGGAGGGCGTGGCAGGGCCCAGGTGGCGGCTGGAGGAGGTGTGAGGTGAGCCACAGCGGCAGCAGCAGCCACAGCCTTGATGAGTGTGAGTGTCATTACATCATGGATGCTATTGCATGCTGGGGGGGTGGGCATGACCACCAGCCATGGACAACACAACCATGCACGACACAGGCAACAGTCATCACTGTCCAGTGTCACTGCACGTCTGTGTGTGCGTCACTGGTGGTCCATGCATGCATGCACTGGGCACATGGCTGTGGAACTGGCATCCCACCATTGCCATGTTCACTTGACAGCCTTGTTTGTGCTGTGATGGACATGGGCAGTGTGTGTGTGCGAGTGGTGCACATAGCTGGTGCTGCCTGGTTGGGCGTGTCATGTGCATGGTCCTGTGGTGGGTGCATACCATCACAGGTGTGGGGCACTAGGCTATATGCCTTGCAGGATGGGTGGTGTTGGGGTTGTGGACAGTCACAGCCATTGACTGTGTTCCCTTTTCCTAGGGTCTCAGCATCCCTCGCCAGTGGACGTGCCTCCAGTGGCTGCGAGGGTGTCAGTCACGACACACGACCTCCTCAGGACATGCAGCGCGCCATGGGGTCAGGCGGCGCCGGAGGGAGACAGGAACAGCAACAGGCAGCAGGAGAACAGCCTGCCAGGCACTGAATGTGCTTCCCTTCCCACTTCACCCATCCCTCCCACCTGCCTTCCTCTCTCAGTTGTTCACCCTACCCCTTACCAACCTACCTGTACCCCTACCCACCCCTTGTCTTGTACATATCTGTATATAGTTGTGTTATTGGTCTTGTGTTACATATCTTTTCCAATATATATATTTTGTTATGAATACTGTGGTGGTCTCTGATTTGCAGCTGGCTATGGTTGCTCAGTTGCAGTGGTGTGCATGCCATCTGGGGTGGTATGGTCCTGGGGGTGTGTGTGTGTGTGTGTGTGTGTGTGTGTATGTGTGTGCATGGGGAGATGTCTCCGGTGTGGGAGTGACTTTCAGTCGGTCTTGCCATCTGCTGCCGCCCACTGCTGGGTGCCCAGAGTGGATCTGGCTTGTATGGTTCTGTGCTGCACAAGGTTGCAGTGTGTCCGGGGGATGCATGGTGTTTACTGCAGTGACAGTCACTGCACATGGGTGGTGTCTTGGGGTCACGGTGCAGGGTGCTGTGCGAAGGGGGGCTGATGTGCACTGTGGTTGTCGGGCCCCTGTGTGTGGCAGTCTCAGCCTGCCAGTGGTTGTGCTGGGACATCATGGCCTGCTGTGCTTTGTTGGCTTGTTCCCATGGGCCAGTGGATCATCCATCCCTCCCCAGTGATGCTGTGCTTGGGTTGTCGGGTGTATTGTTGGTTCTGCAGTGTGTTCCTGTGCCCATGTGTGGCATGGCTGGTAGTGGGCCAGCCTGCCTCCTGGTTGTGCAGTTCCATTGCTCTGCTGGGGGGGGGGCTCTGCTTGCATTATGGCACCTCTGGACTGCTCAGCTGGGCTAGCCTTGTTGCACTATGGCGCATCATTTCTGCTCAGCTTCCCCTTCCTGGTTGTGCTATGGCGCAGTTTGTGTGATATTCAGATGTTGTCTGCTTGCGCAATTGTCCTTGCTCCATGTTTGAATATCGCACCGATTGCGCCTGTGCACAAGTGACTTGCGTTTGCTCCTGCTGTTGCGCACTTTTTGGGCGCAGTTTGAATATCCGGCCCATTGCCTGTTGCTGCAACTGCTATTCTTAACCTTGGACGTTCTTAGTACTCAGCAAAACAATGGATGTGCACTCTCTCTCTCTGCCCATGCACATTTTTCCCTGGCATTCCCTACATGGTCATGCATGTCTCTCTGCACATTCAGCAAATTTTAAACTGCACTGTTCAGTAGTCTGTATTAGACAGGACAGGGCAGAGTTATAGTCAGTAGATATAAACCTCACTAAGACTAAAACTACAGCAGCCAACATTTCCAACATTTATCATGAATATGTGCAAAAATAGATCTGAAAACGTTATGCTAACAGGTATTTCAAGTTCCCACTGTTTCCTTTTGATTGGTTCAAATCCCTTAGGCTTCATTCTGGTGGCATACAACAAATCTGGGAAAAAGAAGGATGCAATTCGAGACTTTGAGTAGTGTCATTGGGCAAGATGGAAGCTTGACTCCAAGCTCCAGACCAGCCAAAACTTAAAACCTTAAATAATCTGTCAGTTTTTAGTAGCAATCAGGGTCAGAATCTGCTGATGTTAAGGAGATGGCTACCCCATGCAAACCAAGTGGTAGACCCCACACGAACAAAGGATCTCGGAGGGGAGCGGACAGTGATCAAAGTGCGAGATACTCACCCTCAAGGGCCTCAGATGGCACAGTTGTCTCCACAAGGGAAGAAGAAGACAGGGCAGCTCCATGATGAGTAACGCTGCCTCCTGAACCATAATGGTAATGCTCAAAAGAATCAACTCCAATGTCTCCGATATAAAACTGAAGATTAAACGGCTGGAGCACCAGATGACAGAGGTGGAAGAAGGCTTAAATGAGGTCCAGGAAGAACAACAAAGCATTGGGCGCATAGAACCCCACAAGTTCCAGAGGGAATGAGAGATAACATGGACAGCAGAGGATGTGGAAGCCAGAGGATGCCCCCAAAACATCAGAATTTTTGGATTCCCAGGTGTATGTGTACAGGGAGACCTCGTGGGTTTTGTGCTCAGTGGACTGCAAAAAGAACTTTCCATTCTGGCTACAGGCACTATAAACATTGAAAGAGCACACCACTCCTTGGGCCTGATGTTGAAGGAGGGCCCCCTCCCCGCGATCTATCATAATCAAATTTGCATGCTACCAAGTAAAAGACTTGATCTTCAAATAGGCATGGGGGAAGAAAGGTCTTAACTTCAACAGACACAAGGTTTATGTGGACCATGACTATCCTACCACCACCATGCAGAACAGCAAGCAAGTTCTGGGTATTATAAAGCAGCTTAAGGAAAAAGGCATTAGAGCCCAGCTACGCTATCCTAGTAAGCTGCTGGTGCACTGGAACACTGTGTCCAAGCTATTTGACTCCCTCTTGCAGGCCTCCAAACCTCTCAAACAAAAAGGAATTGTAGTCCCAGACCTAAATCAAGAAGCTCATGACTGCAACCTGCAGCAGATGATCTGGGATATCATATGTGACTGCGTTGCCTGATTTAGCCTAGTGGCTAATTCCCTCCCATGTAGGAGGGAAACAGTTGTTACTACCTCCCTACTGTTTGTAGTGTTCATGATAGTGCTATGCTAGACATACCTCTTATTTTGAACATGAATGTTATGTCGTCTTTTGCTCAGCTGCATTTCAGTGTAATTACTTTTGTTTTGGGGGCCACTACCTGAAGAGGTGCAGGGTGCAGGCGGCCAGCGGTAAGGCCCCTGCAGGGGTGGTAATGACATTGATGGTTGGTGGGGTGCTTGGTGCAGGGTCGACGGGCAGCAGGGTTGGGCACTCATCTAAATCCATACCCCCATCATACTTTCTTCCCACCAGGGGCTCCTTAAAGACTATATCATGCAATATTAAAGGGGTGAACCCAGTAGTTAAATTGGCCAATATTCTCAGGGACCTAGCAAGAACCAACTGTGGGGTCAGCTTCCACTAGGAAATGCACCTCTCACCACAGGAGCAAGCTAAACTTAAAAGGGGATGGGTGGAGGAAGTTATAGCAGCTTTGAGTAAAAACTCCCAAAAAGTGGGCATGACTATTCTGTTTAGAAAAGGTTTGAATTTTAAGTTATCAAGTACCTACATGGATCAACAAGGGCAGGTGGCCATAGCACAGGCAAGCTAGCTGGCAGACAGATTCATTTTGTCAATGTGTATAGCCCCACCCCAGCCACGTCTGACTTCTTTAAAGAAGTCTTTGGGCAAGTGGCAAGGTTACCACAAAGTCAACTTATCCTTGTGGGGGACTGGAATTGTGTTGAAAACCTGGCAGTGGATAGGTCAAGGGGACCTCAAAGAGGTAACTGGGGTGATACAAATGCCCTCAGGGCCTTAAGGCAGGAAGCAGGACTGGTAGATGTCTGGAGGAAATGTAACCCCCTCAGCTGGAAATGCACCTTTTACTTCCATGCACAGGATAGCTGTTCACGCGTAGATAGAATTTATACCCAGAAGGAATGGGGACACCTGGTCATGGATGTGGAGATATACCCCATTACACTCTCAGGCCATTCTAAAGTCAGTATCACCATTGATCTTGACCCCATAGATAGGAAATCCCTATGGAGACTGAATACAGGATTACTGCACGATGAAATATTTGTAAATAAAATGAAAGAGACAATCAAAAATGATGTAAAAGAGAACCAGAATACTGCTTCCAAGCAGAAATTCTTTTGGGGCGGCCTGAAGGTGGTCCTGAGAGGAGAGGCGATTTCGTACACAGGGTACAAAAAAAAAACAGGCATGGACTATGCAAGAAGACTTAGAGAGATACATAAGGAACCTAGAGACAAAACACCAGAGAGATAACAAAATAGATTCTTTAGTAGAGCTTAAGAAACCTGGCAGGAGCTAGTAGACTTACTCACAAAGGAAAAAAAGAATGCATTAGGTTTCACACACCAGAGATATTATGAGTCCGGAAACAGAGTGAGCAGACTACGAGCATTTCGATTAAGGAAACAACAGGCAGACAGGTCCATTCTCAAAATTAAAGCCCTCTTCAAAGACAGCATAACTGTCACTAAGTCAAGCCAAATATTGGAAACTTTTTTTTTTATTATTATTTCTTTGTCCCCTGCTGACTGGTCCCCTTTCACCCTACACTCCCCATCACCACCACCGGATGACATGCCAGCCATCACCTCTCACAGATTTGAGGCATCAGCTGGCCTAGTGCAGTGGGGATACTGGCTTCATCCCACCAGTCAGCTTTTTCTCCTCCGGTTTTTGTCCCACCCCAAGCATAGAGCCAAGACGCGCAATGATGCCAATGGCCGAGCCACGCACGCTTCAATATGCAGCATGCCGGGTGTCTAGCTCAGCTCCACCCCCCTTGTGTGATCCATTGCATTGGCCCCCAGCCACTGCTAGGGGCCAGACAAGCAGCGGACTCTGTCCCCAACCCTCCCGGGAGAGGAGAGCTGTCCTCCGGATGCTCGATCCTCTCCCTCCCTGGCCAACCCCCGGCGACCCGCTCACACCATGAACATGGGTCGCTGGCATGCCAGAAGGTAAGGCATGATGCCTCAGTGCTCCACGCCACCGGGCTGGCAATAGTGAAAACTTTTAAAGAATTCTATGCCACTCTATATTAGCAGACCCAGGACAAGGATCTGACAGGAAAAATTAATAACTTCCTCCAGGCAGTAAAGCTCCCTAAACTCACAGAACAGCAACAACACCATTCCACACAGAAGACTGGTGAGCAAGCTGGGCAATCAAGGAGTAGGTCCAAAAGTAGTAAAACGTGTAAGAAGTTGGCTAACTAATAGGAGCAAGAGGGTGGTGATAAATGAGGTCCACTCTGGAAAAGGCAAAGTGACAAACGGGGTGCCACAGGGGTCAGTATTAGGCCTTGTCCTCTTCAATGTCTTTATTAGTAACATTGCAGAAGGGCTGGTGGAGAAGTATGCCTGCTCACGGATGACACAAAAATTTGCAACAGAGTGGATACACTGGGGAGGTGGAAAGAATGCGGGACGATCTGAAAAAGATGTAAGATTGGTCAAGGGAATGGCAGCTGGGTTTCAGTGCAAAAAAGAGCAAAATCATGCACTTGGGGCACAGAAACCCTGTGGCAACGTACCAACTGAGCAGGGAGGTATTAGCAACCACAAACAGCCAAGTGGTGTGATAAGGCAGTGGGGAAGGCTAGCAGGGTGCTCGGGTGCACAGGGAGGGGCATCACCAACAGAAGGTGGGAGGTAGTATTACTAGGGATGGGACGAATATCATTTTTTACTATTGATATGGTATTCATTGAATAACGACTATGAATAGAAATAGTTACTACAACAGCAATAATGATAATAGCAATCATAGAAATAAACAGCACTGAGACCAAATACATTATTATATTCAGTGGCCCAGATATCAGTGTTGCAAGCGCACAGTAATTGGCGCCATCGCGCGAACCCACCGATGCGCCTGGCGATATTCAAATGGAACTGTGCTCGGCATTAAACTCCGCATGCACCAGAGTGCATCAGTAGTGTGCAGGCGAGGTGGGGCGCCCATGCATACTCTGCACATCCTGATATTCAGCCCGGGTGTGTTGAGCCATGCATGCGCAACTCACTCGGCGCCGCACAGTTAATCCAAAAAAAAAAAGTAAGGTCGCCACACAGGTGAGCCGCCGATGCAGGGCGCAACACGGCAGCTGCCACCTGTGGGTGGCCATCTGAGCTCCGGCGCACCGTCGATGGCGGCTTCTGCCCGATCACGGGCATTGGTATGTAAAAATAGAATTTATATCCTCAGGTGCAGTGGACTCGCCAGCCCGATCGCTGGCTTAAGTATAATAATAAAGATTCTATATCCCTGGTGGTCCAGTGGACCCCCTCCCCACCCACCCGCTGATCCCCACCACCCGCCTCCCCTGGTTAGTGGCGGGCAGCAGCATCCACCACCTGCCACCGCCGCTGCCAACTGACACACGTCAGTGGGCTGTACATCCGATGGTCTGGCGTGAGCCAATGGGCGTGCAACCATACCGTACTACACATTCAGATATGTGAATTGATCCATTCACATATCTGGAATGTATAATCTGTTGAACTCTGCGCCCTCCAACTCATGCTGTGGACAACAAGCGTACAGCCCCACAGATGGTGTCGGTTGATGGCAACGGCGGCGAGTGGTGCCATCCCACCGCTGACGGGGAAACAAAGGTGGGGATCAATGAGCCAGCATATCGGAATCTTTATTTTTTCTTAAGCCCATGATTGGAGCAGACATAGTCCACTGACCACCAGGGATAATAGATACTATTATTTTCAAAATGCCTCGATCGGGCTGTGTGCACATTGCGCGGTTGCAGGGGACGCCGGTCCCCGATGGCTTACTGCCTGGCAGGGTGCCAGGTGCAAGTTGCCGGGGATCAGCACGCCTGCATGCAAATGGGGCCATAATGACATACAAATGGCCCCATTTGCGCCTTGCATACATTATGGCCCCATTTGCATGTGCACTTTTGAATATCGCAGTTTTTGCGCCTAGCGCAATGGAACTTGCGCTAGCGCATCCCCCTGCTCCACTCTGGCCACCTGCACTGGTACAGTGCTACTGTGCCATGCGCACTGTGGTGGCAAGGTGCGATATTCAATTATGCTGAACCATGGCGCAGCTCTGTTGAATATCGCCCAGTCCACGCCCCTGCGCAGCCAAGTTGCTCTGTGCCCAGGCTTGTACCACAGCCTGGTGCAGTTTGAATATCTGGGCCTATATGTTTACTGTTTACATTTGTTAATTTTTTTCTTTTCCATTTTATTTGGACTTTTTCAGTAGTTTGTGTTTTAAAAACCATATCATGGACAATAAAGGACAATTAATATCAGTACTGTGCAAAATAGGCATTTTCAGAGTAGCACCATAAAACAAAGAATCTTAGAGCAATTAAAGTGCAAATGCATTTGGCAGTGTTTAAGTAGCACCAGAAAAACATTAGCAGCAGATTAAACAGTGCTGTGCAAAGTGGGCAGGTCACAGTAGCAGCAGAACACAATAGCAGCTTACAGACCTGAAAGTGCAAATGAGTGCACATGCAAATAGCAGTATTACAGCAGCACAAAACAACAATTAATCACAGTACTGACATAAGGTGCATTTTGTAATTCATCTTCATGTACTTAATACTTATACCCTATCAGAGGTAAATCACATTTCAAAAAAAAAATTCTTTTAGCATTCTGTGGCAGTAGCCTGCATCTGTGATCTCTTTAAATGCCCCCTGCTGTGCTAAATAGTCTCTTTGATGGGACACTGCTTGGTGGTGGTGAGAGAAAGAATTTGCCTGTAACAGCTAGATTTGGCAAACGGACACAGTTTTGCTTCCACCACTCCACAGGATTATTTTCTCGTGGAATGCAAGTCTCTGAAATGTATAAGGACAATTCTGTATCCACTGCTGTGGAAGTAACAGTTGTTTGTGAGTCCTCAACTATTTTGTCCTAACCACTCCACAAAGTTCCCGTGTCCATTTTTGTTTTTTTTTACTGGTGGTTTGATTATGCCGGAATTTGATTCCTCCACCTTTACATCAGTTACAGCTTTTCTTAGCATGTTCTGTTTTGCAATGCTTTGTGTTGAAGCTTTGGCATTGTAACGGTTGGCATCTGAACTAAAAGGGTGCAGTTTGAAACGTGGGTTGAGAACACAGGAGACTGCATACCACTACTCTATCTACACATGCTGCATCTCGAGGACAGGGATTCAAGAATTTGTGCTTTCATGGCTTTTATACCTTTGTCACTCGTTTCTGTGGTCAGGTACATTTTTAGAGCCCTCACTACTGGAATAGCAACTGATATGCTAGCACAGTCTCTGCTGATCTCTCTAGTTAGCTGTTCGAATGGTTCAAGAATGGCAACAACTGTTTCTGCTGTAGACCACTGAGTTGGTGTCAGCGAGGTCACAGTGGATTCCTCAGCACAACAGACACTCAAAGCCCTTTTCTGCTCTATCAGACAGCACAACATATAAAATGTGGAACTCCACCTTGTAACTATGTCTTGTGTTAACTGTGCAATTGGCAGTCTAAGTTCTTTTTGAATGTTGTGCAGCTTAAAACAGCAGACACAGAGTGCTTGAAATGTCCCACTAGTTTTCGACTCTTTGTGATCAGATCTGCTGCAAAGCATTGGCTCAGCAAGGCATCGTGGAGACACAGCTGTAGTGTGTGAGTGAAACACCCGAGACTATATACACCACATTCAAAAAAAGCTTTTTTTATGTTTGCCCCATTGTCCCTAAGCACTACATGGCAGGTTTCTTTTTTATGCCCCAGGTTCTCAAACATTTTTGCCCCATTGTCCCTAAGCACTACATGGCAGGTTTATTTTTTTATGCCCTAGTTCTCAAACATTTCCAATAATGTTGTTGAGATAGCAGTTCCTGTATGCTTTCCCTGAAACCACTGACAATGCAAAACAGCAGACTTTCTCTCAAAGCTGTTATCTATCTAGTGTGCTGTTAGCCCTAAAACTGATTGAGTGGTATTTTCTTGAGTCCACGTCTGTTGTAAAGGACAATGTCTCAGTACTCAACAATAAGGCTGAAATTTGTTTACGCACGTGGTCATATATGTAACCCCCCCTGCAAATGGGGGTTCCCAAAAGACTTCCAGGAGCTTGCTTGAATGCTCCAAGCCTGAATGGTGTTTGGCATTTAAGCCATTTATCAGTGAGTGTTTTTAGAACCTCTGGTACTGTCTCTTTAAGAGCTGTCTGCTTGCAGACATAATTAGTTTGTATGGGGGACTGTGTGTTTCTTTGATTGAGTACCACTCAAGCTGCTGCCAATTCACTTCATTTTTGCAGTCACTAGGAGTGCAAAGGGAACCTATCTGAAAGATGTAACTGTTTGCCAGAAATTATTTAGAGTAATAATGAAATTACAGTTTGTCTAACCTGCTTTCTTTGCAGTCAAAACTGTGTCTGCTAGTTCCCCATTCTAGTTTTGAACTGCTGAACTGGACCAATCAGTGTGGGGTAAGCTAGCTCTAAAATGGTGCCTTGGACGAATCAGAACTTGACTCATAATCTGAGCCAGCCACAAGAGGATTGTATGGGCAGTGACTCTGGGAGATGTAGTTTAGACTTCAGTGCCTTTTTGGACCAACAGCAGCAGTCTATTGTGAGTGACAGCCAATCCAGTCAAGAACTGGGAGGAACTCAAAGGAAGTGCCCGGTTTTGTCGGTTGGAGTTTCAGTTGAGCTTTGGCAGTGAAGAAGGAAGGAGCCCTGTGCTTTTTCAGTGTGCAGTTTTAGTCAAAAAACGTGTGTAAGGCCCAGAGTTCGGTCTGCAGCTTGTGTAACAGCTTGTTAGGACTGAATCTGTCCTGTGAAAAGAATCAAAGGATCTCTGAAGAGTAGAAACCAGGCTCACCCTGTAGAAGACTGGAGGAATTGCTGAAAATTGCACTCGGTCTGTCAAGAACTGAATCTGCTGTGTGTTCTCCCGGGTATTGTGCAGTAATTGCGATCGGGATACAGATGCAGCCTGCCTGGTATAGTGCTTTCTTTTATATGGATGTGTGAAGAGGTTTGTGTACCTCAAGTGAGCCTCATGACATTGAAGGACCCTATCTTATTTGGAGGTCGGGAGTACTAATTCAGGGGTCATCCCTGTTGAATTGCCACATTAAATCCAAATGGAATTACTGTACTGCTGACTGTTTAATTCTCCTTTTCTCTGTGTGAAAGGGCCCCACCAGCTGCCACGGTTTGGACTAGCTAATTAGGCTTGGGTACCAGGGATAGTAACTGATAGGATAGCCTGTGCACAGAGCCATAGGTAGATTATTAGAGTGATAGTTAATTAACCTGATTTCCCCTGTCCTTGTTATATCCCCTAAATAAATCAGAGCTGCTTGTTTCAGCAAAGTTATACTGCCTGAGGTATTTGTCTATGTTAAAGTACTATACTGTGATTGTTGCACTGTATCTCATTTCACAGGAGGTCCCAGTGCGGAACCAGACCTGGGGGTAAGTGTATACTGTGAAGGTAATTCTGAATATTATTATTGGGCCACTAGTGGGAAGAAAGGGGGGTTGCAGTGTCCCAGAGGGCTGTGACCAAGTTAGTTTAACTATTGCAAACCCTGACCTCTGGGTGGAGGCACCCGCCATTGGATCCAGGCCCCTCAACCTGTTAGTGGCAAATCAGGCAGGGGTAGTAGCCCCTGGGATAGCGCCATCTAGGGGTTACATATATATCAGGCATTATAGTTTGAGAGAGGTACTTGTGTGATGGAAGTTTGCATCAGGGCTCCAAAACTTTGACAAGGTTAATGAATCTGGTGTCCTCCATGACAGAGAAGGGTTGCATATCCTGGGCTAGCATTTTGGCTAGCGAGTAATGTATTTTGGTTGCCTTGGGTGTTTCAGTAGTCCACAGTTGTTTGCGAGCAGTACAGTCCTCTAGTGTGGGCTACTTTGTTTTACCACCGCTTGTGCAGTTAACTTTACCACAATGTTCAGCACTGTTATGCTCTCTGGTTTCTTTGTACACTTCGGCATGCTTCATCTGAACGTGGGTCATCATTGCCGTGGTGGTGAATCCAGAAGTTTGGTTTCCTCATGAAATAGTTGTTTTGCAGATGAGGCATTCTGCTTTGGCTGTATTTTCTTTGCTGACAATGAAAAATTCCCACACCTCATTTTCAGTAAAAATGCTCAGGACGCCATGGAGCAGTTACAGGACACCATAACAAGCAGTGCCACAATGCTGCCTTTTATGTGGCTAGCGGACCAGTCAGCAGTCATGCTTCCACGCACACATGCAAGCAAGTCAAGGATTCAGAGTTTTTAAAGCTACAGCAACCACTTCACTATTTGGTATTTAAAAAAATCATATTATTCAGATGAATACAAATAGTGGGGGAGGGTCACTATTCGTGTATGAAATGAATACGAATAGAATATTCATCACATCCCTAAGTATTACCCCTGTATAAATCATGATAAGACACCACCTCGAGTACTGTGTCCAGTTCTGGAGGCCCCACTTCCAGAAGAACATAGATAGGGTGGAGGCGGTACAAAGGAGGGCTACCAAAATGGTGCAGGGCCTGCATCAAAAGCCCTATGAAGAAAGACTCAAGGAACTAAATATGTACTCTCTAGAGGAAAGGAGGGAAAGGGGTTATATGACAGAAATGTTCAAATACCTCACAGGTATTAATAAGGCACAGGACAGTAGCATTTTCCATAGAAAAACATGCTCAAGAACAAGGGGTTGTACTATGAAGTAGGGAGGGGAGGCTCAGAAGAGATGTAAGGAAATACTTCTTCACAGAGAGGGTGGTGGACACCTGGAACAGCCTCCCATCAGAGTTGGTGGGTGCTAAAATGGCAACAGGATTCAAGGATGCATGAGATAGACTCCAGGGAACCTTAGAAGTAACACAAGGGAGGGAGAAGGCCGGAGATCGAATAGGGTCTGCAGTGGCACAGTAGGTAAGGAATATAGGGCACACTAGGTGGGCCAAGGGGTTCTTAGCTGCTGTCAACTTCTATGTTTCTCTGTGACACAAATTGGACAAACCATTCACAAAAAGTAAATTAGATCTAGTCATAAAAAGCAGTTTCAATGGTCTACGCAGCCAGTAATGTGTTATGCTTGTGTAACTGTTACTTAGATTTTGGCCATTCACACTCTCTAGTCCAAGAAATTACCACCCTGTAGGGGTACCAAAGGCAAGAAACCCTCTAGAGGGTTCCACCCCAGAGGTGCCATGGGACGATTCCCTTGGCTAAAGGTACCTTAGGAAGGATCCCAAAAAAAGTAGTATTATGATGCATAAGCAATCAGTAATTGGGAGACATAGTAACAGATAAAGCATTAGGCAGCTTGATAACATAATGGGATGTGCAGGTTAGCAATAGCAGGGGTTTACTGGGTTGCAAGAGGGAATGAGGGGACTTCCTAAGGTGAGGGGGAACAGCAGTAGGGATACCATCTCCCTCCATCCAACAGCGGATCCTGCCTATGGAACTAGGTAACACTACGCTAACTAACATTTATGACCTGAGACACGGAGGACAGAAAAAAAAAACCTTTGAGGAAGAAATCTCTGGGGGATCCAAGGCCTAGGTTGCCTTCCCTCTAGGCTGGGATATTTTAGTTAGTTATAGCTCTGCTGCTGCAATTTGGAAACCCAATTAAAGGGAGGTGGAAAATATCCCAATTGGAGGAAAGCTCTCAATCTATCCTTTTAACAGGAACACCGTGGAGGGTTGCGAGCCGCTGCACTCTGCAACAAGCTACCTCCAAGGCGGGCAGAAGAGAGTAATAACCACCGAGGCACTCACCCGGCCCACCAATCTAAAAAAAAACCAGGTGAACCAGAGGCAGTTATAGGGAGAATAGCTTTGAAGGATGCCTCACGCTCGGAGTAGCTAAACAGGGGCCCCAGAATTCCCACCCTTCACAGCTGAGTCTTGAACTTCTACAACTTGTGGTGCCATCGGTACGGTTGACAACTAAAGGTCCACCAGGCGAGAACATTCCCAGCTATGGGCCAGGTGAGAAGGACTCCGCCCCAAACTTCGCATGCTCAAGCTGCAGACTCGGGTGCAGAGCAAGACCATCAGTTGCAGGGGGAAACCCTGCACCAGAATGGTACAGCTGGCATGCCCCAGGGAGCAATGAGAAGCTGAATGGGCATTGAGTGCTGAGACCTTGCAGGGCAGATGGCAGGGAGCATTGTGAATGCTCCCAGCACATCTTTTGCTGCATGCCGCACCTTGAGCCATTCTTTGTGGTGCAAGCCCATTGTACCATTCAAGGGAGCTTTCTGAATCGGCCCTCAAGTCTGTAATTGCTACAGAATTCAGAACCATTAGTACAGTTCTGGCCCTACTGCTACCATTGCCTGCTACTGCTCTGAAAGGCATTATTCTGTATGTTTTTTAAAACATTTGCTGCTGTGTATTACCCATCCCAGGAATCTTTCTTAAAGTTTGAGGCAGTTTTTCCATTTGTATTCTGCTGATCTTTTTTTATTTCTGCTTTGAGACTGTGGTCACTTTGAAGCAAACACGACTGAGACAGGTTTGCAGTTCTTCCTTTAACAGATTTACGACGCGCTTTTCGGGCTCTTTGCAGGACTGTGTTCTGCTGCTGATATAGTTTTGCGACATGATTTTTTTTCATTCTTTCAGAGGGTTAGCATTCTTGACTAAAGTAGAAAAAAGGAAGTTTCTTTATCACTCATAGGCGGAACTGATTTTTAATATTTTATTTAGCTTTTGTTTGCCGGGTAAGTGTACTAGGCAAAAACCTGTCTATTTTTCAGGCATGACCTGGGAGAGTACATTACAGGTAACAATACGTTATCACAAAGGACTGGATACAGATATTTAGAGCAACAGTAATTACAATGACCCTGAGAAGATATACAAACATCATTTCCAAAGTCTCAAGGACTGAGTAGTGTAATGAACAGAATAAAATGGTTTAGAGCAGGCTGCACTTGCCTAGCATAGCAAACAGCAATGTAGGACAAAGAGAGGAAGTGCACAGGGTACAGCCTAAAAGAAGTTGTGTACAATGTCTGGTTTGAATAGAGAAACAAATACCAATAAGTATAACGGCATAAAACCAACAGTGAATCAGTTAAACACAGGCTTAACAAAGTAAGGGGGAAGAGGAGACAAGAAAGAAAAATCAACAGTAGGGAACAGGCAAGACAATCACTGTTATAGAGATAGGGTATAAAGATAGAGGATAGCAAAAGGAGAGAAATTATGTGTAGCCGTTAGGTTTTGAATGAAATTAGAAGCATGAACATGTATCATAGGATCTAAGGTAAAGGAATAATTATTTTTTGAAGGCAATGTGGGATTTAGCGATATGGATGTGAGAGTAAGGAGTTCCAGAAATAGGGGGCAGAGTGGGCGAATGCCTGGTCACCCATCTTAGTGGAGTATTTTGGGCCTGCCAGGAGGGCCTGGGTTGGAGACCGTAGTGGGTAGGTATAGTCAACAAGGGAAAACATTGAGGCCAACAAGACAGATTGTGAGCATCTAATGATGTTGTCTGTGAAACATCCTAAGATATAAGATCGCCTGGAGGAGGGGGATAGCCAGTTTAGGTTTTGCTAAAGTAGACAGTGGTGGGTTAGACTTGGGGCAGATGATGCAGACCTGCACACATTATTATAGGGAACATCCCATTTTAGTAAACTATTGATGTTGGCCTGGTAAAAAGAGGGTAGTGCATAGCATAGCTTTGGGAGTAGAACTCCCTGGGCAATTGCGAGTCTTGCAGCATGGGTAAGGGCATTGGCGGATGCAGTAAGCCACGCCAAACTTGGAGCTGACAGATTTACAGATGTCATTAATGTGATGGGGAAATCTAGAGCTGAGTCAAGTGAGACTCTGAGGTATCTGAAGGAGAGGGTCATGGGGATGGGGGAACTACCCAGACACCAGACGGCTACGTCAGGGGCCAAAGTATGTGTCCTTTGAGGGGAACTCATGAGCACAGCCTGGGTCTTGGTTATGCTGAGGATGAGACAGTTTCGGGTTAGCCAAGTCTGAGTAGAGTGAAGGTCAGAGGTGAGATTGGAATTGATATGTAAGGATTTTGAGCTGAGACAGAGTACGAGGTTGTCAGCATACAGTAGGATTTTGCAGTGAGAGGGCAAGTTAGGTGGGTCATTAATGAACATTGAAAAAGAGTAATAGGCCCAGTATAGACCCTTGCAGAACACCTAAACTTATTGGGGTAGGAGTGGAGAGGGCTTTGTTAGATGAGATGAACTGAGAGCGGTTGCATAGCTAACTTGAGAACCAGAGAAGAGCAGAGTGTGAGAAGCCAAGGGATCCCAACTTTTGTAATAAGAGGAGGTGATTAACCAGATCAAAAGCTTTAGTTAAATCAATGAAAGTGGCATCAGTAAGCAAACCTTTGTCTATGTGAGACTTGACATCACTAGTGAACTGTGTGAGAGCAGTGGAAGCTCTGTGTACAGGCCTAAAACCATGCTGTGCAGAGGAAAGATTAGATTTGAGTAAATGGTCAGAGACCTGGGAATATACGAGCTTCTCAAGAAGTTTACTGAGGGTTGGCAGGATGGCAATAGGGCAGTAGTTGAGCTGGATCTGGGGAAGCCCTTTTTAAGTACCGGAACAATCTTGGCAGACTTCCAGATGGTAGACACTGTGGAGTAGAGGAGAGATAGGTTAAAAATATGCATGACTGGGGTCGTGAGGAGGGGGCAGCCAATTTAAGTATTTTAGGTTCTATCCCATCAGGGCTAGCAATCCCATGAGGTGAGATAGTTCTAAGGAGATACAGGACTTCAAGACATGAAACTGAGCGAAGGTGCAGGGGAGAACCAGAGGAGAAGAGAGTGGTAGGGGTAGAAGAGATGGGGTGCAACATTATGGATTCATAGCAAGATAAATCAGAGAAAAGGAAATTGAAGGCATTGGCAATAGTAGAGGGCTTGTTGCAGCTAACATTGTTAGAGGTAAGGTATTCAGCTGCGAGGTTGATGTCACTTGAGGAGAAAAGAGGAGACCAGTTGACACGTACGAGGTCTTCAAGAAAGGCGTTTGGATTAAAGGCAGAGAAGTCTATAATATTAATAACCTTAGGAGGGGAAGGAAGGGGGTAGCATCCCAAACACAGTAAACTGAGGAGTGGTCACTGATTAAATCCGCAAGAACCCCAGTAGAAGCGATCCTATCTTTCCTATTTGTTAGCAACCAATCAAGAAGGGTATGGTGGGAACCTTTACTGGAGTGCCTGGTAGGGTCATTAATGACTTGAGAGAGATGAGCCTTGCTAATGATAGAGTCAAGGCTATTTGCACTGCCCCAAGCCAGTCTAGATTAAAATCACCCATGACAATGACTTTTTTTTGAACACCCAATGGGAGGTAGCCCACTAATTCCATTAACTCAGGCATGCTTTTTTTAGGAGGCGTATGGACACACAAAATGTGCAACTTTTTTGCACCACCGAGAAGCAGTAGTGAATGAAGTGGTTCACAGGACTGAAGAGTGGGGGTGGGCAAGAGAGTGAGATTAAGGTGGGGCTTGAAAAATAGATCAAGTCCACACACACACACCCCCCCTTGGGCAAAGGAAGGTCAACATGTGGCATGCTGTGCCCAGCAATGCAGATTCAATTCATGAAAAGGGGCTACCACTGGATTGACCAACTTCCAAAGCATGACAAACACATGAACATTGCTAATCTGCAGTGGGTGATGTATTATGTTATTATACCCCATGAAAGCTGATAAATAAAAAAAAATGATGGCAATGCATGCTTGGTGTGCCATGGAAACTTCACTTTTTCTGGACAAAATCCACCATTTTGGTTGGCCATTTTGTGACATTGTAAGGGAGGTTGCACAAAACTGTGTTTATTGTGACTGAATTGTGATGTGGCCCTGAATAAACAGTTGTTATACACAGTCTGGCCTCCTGGTTTTATTTTACAAGCATTTTTTGTGTGCTGCAGCAACCACCCCCACCCCCCTGGTAGCCCCAAACATTTAGACTTGAATGTAATCCATTATGTCCAACTATGTTACATTCACATCTCCCCCTTTAAACTGGCAATTACTGTTTTTTAACTAAATTTTGCTGTCTGGCAGCCTTGTTTCATTTCTTCCAGAACCCACACTCCCCTCAGAGTTCCTCCCTTTCTCACGTAACGCTCATGATATCATCAGTTAACATTGATAACCTCCTTATGTCCAACCCCTGGGACGTTCATATGAGTCTCAGGGGGAATGGGTGAGTGCCCTCTCATACCAGCGTGTTCCGGTGAAGTTGCTAAAAGTGGACTGGACATGCGGATACTTTAAAACAAGCAATCCCACAGTTGCAAGCCCCTTTCTTTTCTAGCCAGCATTAGTGGAACATTTTCTGTCCCCTGCAGAGCCCTGGTTACATGGCGATCCTTCATCCAGAGTGTTACGTGGCAGATTACCTTAATCACCGGGTAAGCCACATGACTCCTTTCTGTCACCGTGGCCACTGTATGGGAGCAGAGGAATTTATGTTTAATTTTCTATTTTTTGCTCCCATTTAGAATGTTTTGCTCCCATTTAGGATGTTCGGCTCCAGTTCAGGATCTTGTTTTTTGGCTCAGCAATCGGATCGGGCAGAAAGTACTGTTTGCCCCTTGTATGGTTGCTGCTTTCATGAGGGGGGCCAGTACCCTTTAATAATTTGGTGTATTTGGAGTGGTGAACATCGGGCCAGAAATGCATGTAGTGCAGTTTCATCTGTTCACTAAGTGAACTCCCCAAAATCTTTCCCTGGCAACATGCACCTGAAGAACCCAGACCCAAGTAGGGAGTGAGCACAGCCACAGTGACTTGAGTCTTTATGCATGGTCTGATTTATTTACTTTTCACCCAGATGTAAAGGAGGTGGGGGCCAAAAGTGTGCTTGCTCATGGAGCCAAAAAGTGTGCTTGCTCAAGGAAGCTTAAATCATTCGGTGCACAGTATTATGTTCAAGTTCAAGTTCAAGTTTATTGCAGGAAAACTCCATTGAGCAAGCTCATTCACAAGGAAGTCCTGTGACATAAACACTTAAAGTCAAACATAGATAGGTAATAACAGTATATACATGAAATGCACGTTACATGATACAGGCTAGATATACATACAAGGGTACCACATAGAGTAAGTATTATGTGCTTGGTACCATTTCAACCTGGGGGACATGGTTAATGCTGATGTCCATGAACACAGCCCACAAAGTAGTCATTTGTTTGGCCAACAGCATGGTCTGTGTTGGGGCATATGGCTAGGACTACAGATTGTGGCAGTTAAATGATGCACATTAGAAATGCTTGGGGGCATTTTCTGCATTGGGCACATGCTCCAGGCCCATGGCCCTGATCTCAGCATGGCTTGTGTCAGTCATTTTTGTTTAAAGTCTGAATGGCATGTCAGGTTTCTTGGTGCTTTTTTGGTTTTGGGATCTGATCCAATGCATAGCTGTCCGATGCCAGGTCTTTGGCAGGGTAAGTGTGTCTTTTGTTGTTGTGGCGGGAGGGGGGTGTGCTGCATGGCCTGTTGCCTTTGTTTGGAAGCCTGCTGTGCTATGTCGGCCTTGATCAGACCATTTGGAAACCAATTAGTATGATCGAGGCCTACACACAACAGCAGGCTTACAAACAAAGGCACACACCATGCGGCCTGGTGTTTCTGGGATCTGACTCAATGTAAGCTGTAGCAAACATTATGTTTCCACATGTTTGTGGCTCAGAATGTATTTTAAATTGTGCTGCGTTTCTTTTGTTGTTGGGGGGGCATGCTGCATGGCCTGGGCCTTTGTTTGGAAGCCTGCTGTGATCTGGCAGCCTTGATCAGACCATTTGGAATCCTAAAAATTCACTTTTGGGTTCCAAATGGTCTACTCGAGGCCAACACACCACAGCAGGCTTCCAAACAATGACACATGCCATGTGGCCTGATGTTTGTTAATTTTTTTTGGGGGGGGCACTGTTTCTTTCTTTGGAACTAACAAGCTATGCATGCACTTTTAGAGTTTTATGTCCCCAGTTACATTCATATCCATAATTTTTGTCCCCTGTTACATGCACATCTCCAGTTTTATGTCCCTGTTACATGTGCATTTTTTAAAAACAATTTTCTCTGAACACGGAGAGTGATTTATCCCACAACATAATAAATATTCATTAGGTAAATACCAGCATACAAAAACAAAAAAAATGTTTGATAAGTAAGGTATTTTAAAAAATATCACCAATGTCACAATTTGGTAGCCCTTTTTCATGCACTGACTCAGCACACATTGTCTGAAATAGAGGGGTTTTAATCACGATTCTGAGATGCCCAGGATGTCTGGGTTGTGATATGAGGCCCTTGCATTAAGTTCCTCAAACTCCTGACATTAAGATGTATGATTTTCAGACCATCGACTTCGGACCAGGAGTAGGGTCTAGCTAGCTTAGGTGTGCTTGTAGAAGTCAGGGATCCTGGACTGGGTTCTACATCACCTTACAAAGATATGGAGAGGGCAGTAATCCAGAGGGTAGCTGTCACTACTGCTGTGGGCATCTGGGAATATGAAATGAGTCTCTTCTTTGTGAGATACCTAATGAGGAAGTCAAGAAGCCTAGGACCGTTACATGGCTTGGGATGAAGGTTAGTATAGCAGTAACCATCATGTTAGAGAACGCGAAGTCATGGTGATTGGACTCAGATGGGGGGTGGAAGGTCTAGCAAAGGGAGTCAGAGAGTCGAAGTCTATAAAGGCAGCAATATAAACAAGACACGCTAGGATGAATGGCATGGTACGCATAGCGAATGAGGAAGTCCATTGCCACTGACAACAGGTGTGCAGATCAAGGACCAAAAAGGTTTAGTCCATTTCTAGATTGGGGTAGCAGAACAATTAGTCTTTTATTTGCTACTACATACCAATTGGGTGTAACTGGGGTGTTATGCAGATGTTAGAAAGTTACTCATGGTTACTAGCCCTGCCTTGTGCCTGTAGGGGCTACAAGCAAGGTTGAGGGCTTGGGCTCATTTGACTCCTCAGATTTAGGGGTTCATTCCAATAGATAGTAGGAAATGGCACAGTGCCTCCACCCAGAGAAAGATAAGTGGGTCAGGTCAAGTGTGCAATACTGTCCCCTGGTATGCTATATCATCCCACCTCTCCACAGGATAAGAATGGCACCCTTAGACCAACCAAATGCAGTACATGTACTTAAATTCAGCAAAAACACAGTTTGCGCTGTTGCAACTAATATACTTAGTAATAATATGCTCACATACTAAACTATGCAAAATAATAAAGGGACTTTATTTGAATGCTGCTAAATCCTATAAATGAAAGAGGGTGGTTAAGCAATAAGCAGTGACCTCAATCATCACAGTTCAGGCCTCTCTGATGGGAAACAGACCCTCCTCCCATACCACAGATTGGATTTCTTTGCTACCTATTCCATTAGCCCCACTACCCACAATTGTAACAGCCCCACAGTACTAACTAACACCAGCAAAAGACTTTGGCCCAAATATTCAAAAGTGTTGCGCATGGCACAACAGTGTTGTGCCATGCACAACCCACTGATGCGCCCCGTGCAATATTTAAAAGGGAAAAGTGTACCGCACAAATCCCGATGCGCCGGGGCACATCAGTAATGTATGCAGGCACAGGTGGGGGGTGTGCCCATGCATAAACTGCACAGCCCTATATTCAGCCCAGGCCATGCAGAGTTAAGCAGGTGCAACCCCTACCTGCGCCTGAACAAAGTTACGCCTAAAAGAAAAGGAACAAGTCGAGGGCCACCCACAGGTGAGCTGCCACATTGCAGGGTGCAACACAGCAGCTGCCACCTGTGGGTGGCCATTACCTGTTCCCTATGCACCTGGCGGCGCCCCCCATGCCCCGATCGTGGGCATCAGAAATCCTCCCCAAGTCCAATATCCTGGTGGTTCAGTGGACATGATTAGCCCAATCACGGGCATAACTGTATTCCCCCCAGTGGCCGATCGCAGGCATCATATCCCCAAGTCAATATCCCTGGTGGTCCAGTGGACCACACAGAGCCCGATCATGAGGTGGCATTCCTCACCCCCAAGTCCGAAATCCCTGGTGATCTGGTAGGACCCCCCACCCCACCCAGCCCACTGGCCCCACCAATCTCCCTGCTCCCCTGAATAAGGATTCTCCCAGCTCCAGGGGTGCATGTTGAGATGGGGCAAAATCCCTGCATCTAAAAAAATTAAGTGCCGTAGCTGCAGGCAGCGGCAACATTTTCCCGCACCTGCACCCGATCCCGAACCCTGTACCTGCTACACCTGAGCTTTCCATCCACACCACCACACCACACCACATCACACCACCCACACCACACCACACAACACCACATGGCTAGTTCAGCAGCAGCAGGTACACCAGTCCCCCCAAACACCTTCCCTGTCCCTCCACTTTCCCTCACTATCCTCCCCCCCCTTTCTGTCACTGTGTAATACCCTCGCACTCACGTAGGGTCGCTATCCTTCCAAGGTAGCCCAGCAGGAAAGCACTGAATATGAGTCACCATTTTGACGGTCACTCATATTCAGTCACCATCCTCACTGGATACTGGTCTAGTCCAGTTCTGGTGGTCCAGTTTTCACCCATATCAGTGTAAATCATCCCTCATGGTGGGGCTAACCTTTGGGCTATCAGAGGCTCAGGGGGGCCTGCCACTGCTGTCTGCAGTTCCCCAGCAGGGAGATACAGCCCTCCAGCAAAAACACTTTCTATTTCCAGATTTCGAGTCACCTGGAAGTGTATATCGCCAATTTGCTTTTTAATTATATACACTCACCATAACAGCGATCGCTATTTTACAATCGCTATTATGACATGGAACCAACTAAACCAGATCAGTAAAAACTACACTGACCAAACTAGGAGCAAGTTGCTGGAATTTTGATTTTGCCAGTCCAGTTTTTACCGATCTTGTCCAGTTCGGTTCCGGTGATCTGCTTTGCACCAAGTCCCAGTGTGACAGGGTAGAATAGAACCCTGTCCCTTTTGTTGGAGAAAGTGTGTAAATGCAAGGATCTGTATTCTTTCCTTTTCTCTCTCTCTCTTCTGTCTGGTTGCACAGCCAAATTTTCCTGTGAGACTTCGGACTTGATCAACCCGAACAGTCTTGCAATCCTTTGCCTCTCACTGTCTGTTTTCTCTTGCTTTCTGTTTTTCTTCCCTTGCATATCTACATCTGGTAATATAAGAATATGTGCAAATCAATATATGGAAATGAAACTGATAATGGGATCACTTTTGTTTAGAAAATATAGTATTGCTGTTGAAATGTGTATATATTTATAATTTGAGATAATTGTGGAAAACTGGAGGTTACCTGAGTACAAATGTCTCAGCCTTTTGCAGCTGCTGTGGGGACCTCAGGAAGTTCTCAATGTTCTAGCAGTTCCTGAAATTTACAAAGAACAGGATGTTTTCAAAGGATGGGGGTTGAAAAAGACTTCTAAAAACAGCTAAGCTGAGCTACAAGGGAGATATTTTTTACAAGAGATTTTATTTTGCTTCCGTATATAGGTATTCTGAGCAGGTTTATTTTATTTTATGTTACTGCAACTACAAATAAGCAGTTTTGTGGAATTTTACAACTGCTCCTGGGTTTTTTCTATGCTTCCTGACCTGTGCCTCGACAACAACCAGCATAGTTGAAAACCAGACCACCGGAACTGGACTGGACTAGATCAGACAAGCATTTGTCAGTGCCGAATGTTTGCTTGCTGGCATTGGCATTGGCAGTGTGGAAGTTACAGAGCTGCATAATAGGAATGGCAGTGAAGTATTGAACTGAAGCCAACCCCACCACCACCCTGCAGAGAGTGACAGGCATTGGGGTGTGTCTTTGGGTCGTGAGGCATAACGGCCACGCCATTTCACCACATCCCACCCTGCAGACACCAAGTGTCACGGTGTGCCTTGGGGACTTTGGCCCTTATGCGCACCCCATTCCATCAGGAAATACAGTGACATGGGTGCGGTATAGGAGAATGGGGTGAACTTTGGGGCCGAAGAGTCCAAGGCATACCTCGATGCCTCTCACTGGCTGCAGGGTGTGGAATGGTATGAACATTACAGGCAAGAATCCCAAGTCACACCCATTATGCCTGTCATTCTCTACAGGGTGGGGCATTATGGTTGGAAACCCTAACACCTCAGGCATTCGTTGGTATTTTCACTCCAAATTTTCAACATGTTTCTTTTGAGACCCCCACCTCATGAACAGTGGCAATATCAGTTTGTTAGCCGAAAGCTGCTTATATACAGCGACTACTGCATTTAGCACCACAGGTGCAAAAACACATTCTGAACAGGATGTGAAAAATGACAGCTGTACTGTTCATGAGGAGGTGGAAAAAATGGCAATGTTGCAAATCTGCAGTAAAAATATTAAAAAAAACTGGTGAAGTCATGGGCATGCATAGAAATTGTGCAATGCACACCCGTAATGTAATTAGTTTGGGGATTTTTTACAGCAGATTGTCAACTCAGGCATTTTGGTGCCTTCGATCATGAACAGTGTCGCTGTGATTTTCTTTATCTGTCCCAAACAATGATTTCCCACAGCGACCACACATCTCTGCACTGAAAGTGTGAAAACACATTTCGGCCACGTTGTGAAAAATGACAGCTGTACTGTTCATAAGGAAGTGTGGAAAAATGCCACTGGTGAAAATCTGGACTGAAAATATTATAAAGTCATGAACTTCACAGTGCGTGGAAACTGCGCAATGCTCACCTCGTAACACAGTCATTTATGGACCTTAGTCACCAAATTTTCAACATAGCCATTTTAAGACCTCTGCTCATGAACAATGTAACTGTGATTTTCTTAATCTGTCCCAAACATTGCTCTCGCACACCGACTGCACCATTGTGCGCTACATGTGCGGAAACACATTTTGGGCAACATGTGAAAAATAGCAGCTGTACTGTTCATAAGGAAGTGTAACAAAATGGCAATGTGGAAAATCTGGAGTGAAAATATAGAAAATTTGCAAACTTACGATCGTGCGTGGGAACTGCGCAACACACATTCGTAAAACAGTCATTTTTAGGAATTTTTTCACCAAATTTTCAACATAGCCATTTTAAGACCTCTGCTCATGAACAGTGTCACTGTGATTTTCTTAATGTGTCCCATACATTGATTTCGCACACCGACTGCGCCATTCTGCAGCTACATGAGCAGAAACACATTTTGGGCAAGATGTGAAAAATGACAGTTGTACTGCTCATAAGGAGGTGTGGTAAAATGGCAATGTTGAAAATCTGGAATGAAAATATTGAAAATTCTCGAACTTATGAGAGTGCGTAGGAACTGCGCAATGCACACTCGTAAAAGTCATTTTTAGGAATTTTTTCACCAAATTTTCAACATAGGCTTTTTGAGAGTCCTCCTTATGAACAGTGGCAGTGGCATTTTGTTACTCAGTCCCGGAAGGTGATTTCGCGCAGTGACTGCAAAATCACCCTTCGGGCCCGATTAACGCCATGACAGTGAGAGCATTCATGAGAAGGGGTCCCAAAAACCCCATGTTGAAAATTTGGTGCAAAAATTCCAAAAAATGCCTGAGATATGCAGCAAAGTTGAAAAAACCCTATCTATCCCATTATACAGCTTACCGGCATTTCCTCAGTTCGCGGTCGGCTTTGAAGAGTGCAGACGTGTTCCCGGTCCACCGAAGATCGTGGTGCCAGAGTCTGAAGGTAAGTATGGGGTGAGGGGGGGGTGTGGGGAGGCAGGGTGCGCAGTGGGTGGGCGCAGGTGGGGGCAGACACAGCGAGGAACCGTTTTTTAAGTTTCAGGTTTTTTTTTTTAATGACGACGACGCGGGACATTTGCCACACTGGGGTGGGCTCCCAGAGTGGCAGAAGGATGACTGGTTGGGGGGGTGTGGAGCTGAAGGGATTGGGCACCTCTGTCAGCCATAGCATCTGTTGCCATGCTGGGGTGGGCTCCCAGCGTGGCACCTGTACTCTGGGGGTGACAGTGGAGCGATGGAGTTGGGCACCCCCATCAGCTATCTGACGTGTAGCACCCACGCTGGATTGGGCATCAGCGTGGCATATGGGGCTGTGTTTTTAGGGGCACAGCACAGCCAGCGGGGATTAGGCACCGTCGGCTATACAGTGTGTAAAATGAATGCCCCAAGCACGCAGCATGCATGCGTGTGTGTGTGTGTGTGTGTGTGTGTGTGTGTGTGTGTGTAGGGGGAGCGCGCATGAGCAGGCGATATCTTATCGCTGCTCACTGAAGCGTAGCTCCCCCTTTCAAATGTACACCACTGCATCTTGGAGCTGTTATAGACAGCTCAGCAGGCATTGGAGAACTGCGGCAACACCTGCAAACACACTGGCTGAATTGGAAGAGGGCTGCCACACCTCCGAAAACTCGGATGATGGCACTATGTTTCTTGCACATGCGTGCAAGCAAACATAAAAAACAGGATTGGCAAAATTCACTCAGCTTGTGCCTGGTTATCTAGACCAGCTAGTCCAGCTTTTATTAAACTGATCCAGTCCAGTTCCGGCGGTTTGGTTTTCACCAAGTCCCTTACCAGTACACTGTATTGATAAACTTTGCTTCTTGTTTAAGGTCCTTTGCAGCACCTTTTTCAAACAAATCAAGTTCTGGATATAGTAGAATCCTCTAAATAGGGCCAGCTAGGTTCACATCAATTCATCCCCATTATGCAACGATCCCTACTAACAGAGGAGTATTAATTTAGTGATAGATTGATCAGAGTTTAGTCAAGATTGTCTTTCTTGTTTCTTTATGTATTTCTTCTTAATGCATTACAATAATTAAAATCTGTGTATTTCCAATTAATTTTAGTACAGTACTTCTCTTTGAAAATAATTGGGTAGAGCTTCTCTAACATTCACATGATCTGCAAGAGATGACTGTACAGGACCAGCCAACCGGTACAATGGAAGCACTACAGCTCATGACACCGACAACCCAGGTACAGGAATGAGTCACTATTGTTGGAGAGCCGGCCGGGGAAGGTGAGATGAGCATCCCACTGGACATTCTTCACCTCAGGGAGGGTGGTGCTCAGTCTCCAGTGCTCTACCGCTACCTGGGTGACCACAGGTGACGGTGCACCAGAGTCGTTGAGCTGGGAGGGGGGACACCTTCATGCTCTGACATGAGAGCATGCTAATGTGTGTGCATACATTGTATGGCTTCCTCGGCATCCTAGGGGAAAGACTGAAAACAGGGAAAAAAATCACTGGCTATGCAGGACAACATCCATCCTCCAACGCAAGTCCCATACCGTCGACCATGGCACCCCTTCCCACACCACTGACCGAGTCTGAATCCGAGGGTACCCCCCAATGGGCCCACCCTGGGGGGGTAAGCCAGGAAGCACTCTGGGAAAAATTAGATAAGTCCAGGAAAAGGTGGGTGATGGGACTGGGATGAGGGGAAGGATCACTAAGGCGTCTGGCCTTGTCAACCATGCCTTTCTCAGCAAGAAGCTTTTCCACCTGGGCCTCTTTGATGACACAGTCTGCTGGTTAAAGGACTACCTGTCCTGTAGATCACAAGCTGTAAAATGAGACAGTGCTATTCAACAACAGGTCGGTCATTGCAGGGGTACCCCAAGGGTCCATTCCTGGGCCTTTACTTTTCAGTCTATTCATAAACAACCCACCCACATCCTGTAAACTAACCAATATAATTCTCTATACAGATGATGCTCTGATTTTTTTCCAAGTGGCAAGAGCTTGTATAGTTTGAGGGGGAGGCTGCATGATGACTCTACCTCCATCCAGGAATGGTTCACCTCAAACCTCCTCATAATGAATGAGAGGAAGACTAAATGCATTCTGTTTGGAATCGCAACGAGCCTGACATCTCTGCTGACTTATGCATTTCCCCTTCATCTGGGGTCACACTTAATCAAGTGAAAATCTTTGAGTACCTAGGCATTGTCCTTGACAGTGCCCTGTCATTCACAGAGCAGGTAGAGTACCTTGTTAAGGCAGTAAATTCAAGCTCTGGCTTCCTCTATGGCGGAAGGGCAACTTCCTACCTGTGATTAAGAAGCTACTGGTGCAGAGCATTATGACATGCATTATTGACTATGATGTTGCTGTTTACAGCTCAGTGAATGATAATGCACTGTCCTGGGTTAGGGCTCTGTTTAACAGGGCTTACTGCTTTGCCCTAGACCTTAAAAATGATACCCACACCTGTGTTCTTTATAGTAGGTTGAACTGCTCAAACCTCAGCTCGAGGGTACTCTGTCACACGTTGGTCTTAGGCCATAAAGCACTACAAAGCCTGCTGTCCTGGAGCTACAGTCTATGTTCAGTTATGTGGGCACTAAATGTGGCACTATGGGCATGGAATATCTCTCTCTCTCTATTGCTGCCTCGCAGGAGAACTGTGCTGGGAAAAAAACTGCTTCTCCTGTTTTGCAAAACATCGGAATGAACTGACAGACACACTAAGAGACTGCCACTCACCTGAACCTTTAAAGCCCAGCTGTTGTCCACACTCACTCCCCCTGAGAAATGTAACTGCTACTGCTGAACATCTGTTTTAAACTAGCAACGTATCATTTGTATTCTGCTTGCTATAGATTGTCATGTAATGCTTAAAAAAATCCAATGCTACGTGTACATTATTTTTACCTGTGTCCACTACTGTATATTTCGCATTGTGTGTACCTGACTCTAAACTCTTTGAAAATAGTTACATGCCTAAAGTGTTTTATGTGAAAACTAAACTAAACCAAGAGAGAATTCATTTTATTTGAGTGGAACAGAAGTAGAAGCCAAGGTTTTCTGCAGGTGACCTATGGTGGGTCACTTCACCTCTAAATGACCTCTACAGGCATTCCTAATCAGGTGTGAATTGTCCCTATGAAATAGAATTATAGTCCTCATTAACCACGTAAACATTAACGCTGTACTAAAAGGGAGTATAATTGTTCCAAGAGAAATATCCCTTTTAACCGACCATCCCTATTATTAACATCCCTATTAAGTTGATTCTACCGTGCCTATTTAAGTTTTAAAAAGGTTCTCTGTACCAGTAGTGTTCTAAAACTTTTAAGCAGTGCTTTGTGGTGGCTGTCCACTCTATCTCTGAGGCTTGCTGCTCCCGCAGACTAGAGATCAATTTATTCTGATTTGATGAACAGAAGAGAATGCATCATCTGTAAATGAAAATGTCTTGTTTGTTAGGGATGCTGTCCATCTCTCAGGGCGGCCTGGGATTCAACTCTTGTCTCTATATATACATATGATCACTGAGCCAGGGCAGAAAAGTTCAAGATGATTTATTGAGTGTGTCGCTGAACCCAGGGGAGTTAACAGGCCCTTAATATGATTGATCTTGATTGGTAAGGGAATAAGTTCACCATGAAGATAACCTTTTGAGTGTAAGTCCTGCATCAAGATAGTCAGCCAACCAGCCCACTCTGCCTGTCCCAATATTCTTCTCTGCATCTCTTGCTTTACTATTCCCTGATTGGGTTCCCAGTCCAGTGAGACAATAAAGTAGAATACAGTCAAAATTTACAAAAAACAAGCATTTGTCAATACTGAATGTTTGCTTGCTGGCATTAGCATTGGAAGTGCAGGGGTTAGACAGATGCAGAATAGGAATGGCAGTGAAGTATTGAACTGATGCCACCCCCACCCTGCAGAAATGGACAGGCATTGGGGTGTGCCTTTGGATCATCGGCCATAATGCTCACATCATTTCACCTCACCTACCCTGCAGACACCGACAAGTGTCGAGGTGTGCTTTGGGGTGTTCAGGCTTTACATTCACCTCACTCCATAAGGAAATATGCTGAAATGGGTGCAGTATAGAAGAATGGGGTGAACTTTGGGGCTGAAGAGCCCAAGGCATATCTCGATGCCTGTCACTGGCAGCAGGGTGGGGGTTGGGGTGGAATGGAGTGATTATTACTGTTGACAGGTCCAAGTCATGCCCCTGAAGCCTGTCAGTCCCTACAGAGTAGGACGTTATGGTCAGAAACCCTAATGCCCTGGGAGTTTGTTGGTATTTTCACTCCAAGTTTTCAACATGGGCTTTTTGTGACCCCACCGCATGAACAGTGACACTATCAGTTCGTTTGCTTGAAAGATGATTTTGCATAGCGACTGCGCTACTTGGTGCCACAGGTGTGAAAACACATTTCAGGCAGGATGTGAAAAATTACAGCTGTACTGTTCATGAGGAGGTGTAGAAAAATGATAATGTTGAAAATCTGAAGTGAAAATATAAAAAAATCGGTGAAGTCACGACTGTGAGTAGAAACTGCACAACGCACATCAGTAATGCAATTATTTTGGGGATTTTTTACACCACATTTTCAACATAGGCATTTTGGGACCTCCACTCATGAACAGTGGCACTGTGATTTTGTTAATCGGTCCCGAACGTTGATTTCGCACAGCGACCTCAGCAATTGTGTGCCACAGGTGTGAAAACATGTTTCAGGCAGCATGTGAAATATGACAGCTGTGCTGTTCATAAGGTAGTGTACAAAAATTACAGTGTTGAAAATCTGGAGTAAAAATATAAAAAAATTGGCGAAGTTATGAGTGTGCGTAGAAACTGCGCTACGCATGCTGGTAACGCACTCATTTTTTTGAATTTGTTCACCAAATTTTCAACATGGGCTTTTTGGGACCTTTCCTTATGAACATTGTCACTATGACTTTCTTAATCTGTCCTGAACATTCATTTCACACAGCGACCTCGCCATTGTGCGCCACATGTGCAAAAACATATTTTAGGCAAGATGTGAAAAATGACAGTTGTACTGTTCATAAGGAGGTGTGGAAAAATGGTAATGTTGAAAATCTGGAGTGAAAATATTAAAAATTCTCTAAGTTACGAACGTGCGTGGGAACTGCGCAATGCACACTCGTAACCGTCAGTCATTTGTTGGAATTTTTTCACCAAAATTGCAACATAGGCTTTTTAGGAGCCCACTTCATGACTAGTGACACTGTCATTTTGTGAATCAGTCCCGGAAGGTGATTCTGTGCAATGACCATGAAATCACCTTTCGGGACCGAATAATGACATGAAAGTGACTGAGTTCATGCGGTAGGGTCACAAGAACCCCATGTTGAAAATTTTGGGCCAAAAGTCACAAAAATGACTGTGATATCCACCTAAATTGAACCCCCCCCCCCATTTATGCCATTATATAGCATACCTGCATTTCTTCAGTTCGCATTCGACTTTGAAGATTGCAGACGTGTTCCCACTCCACCAAAGATTGTTGAGCCGGACTGTGGAGGTAAGTATGAGGTGAGGGGGTACAGGGATGTGGGATGTGCAGAGGGTGGGTGCGAGTTGGGGAAGGGGACCCAATGGCGAGGGACCGTTTTCTGTCTTTCAGGTTATAAAAAATTAAAATAAAAAAACACCACAGACCGTTTTCCTTTTTTACTGGTGTAAGAGTTTGGGAGATCATGTTAGCTATGCTGGGGTGGGCTCCCAGTGTGGCACACAATGGGAGTGGGGCAGGGCAGGAAAATGTAGATGCGATGGGGGTTAAACATACTGACAGGAGATTGGCACCCTGTCGGCAGTATGTCTGTGTGTGTGGGGGAATGATGCTGAGGGTTGGGCACCCCCTGTGGCAGATTAGGGACAGGGCACGAAGCCAACAGGATTGGGCCCCCATCGGCAAATATGTCTGTGTTTGGGGGGGGGGATGATGCAGAGGGGGATTGGGCTCTCCCCTCAGCAAAGAGGTATATATGCCGATAATGATTGGGCTCCCCCCTCAGCAAATGAACTGGGGAAGGGACATGCTGAAAGGGGGACTGGGCACCCTCAAAGTCAGCTTGCTGGGGTCTGTGACAGGTGGACAGCAACAACCGCTGCCATGCTTATTGAAATGTTACACCAGGCAAGGCACACCCTGCAATGAGGGGTGCTCCCTCATTGCAGCAGCGAAATCATTTCAAGTTGGTGGCACGCTTGCAGATTACTGTCATAGCCAGCGTGCTC
Organism: Neoceratodus forsteri; assembly: GCA_016271365.2. Classification (NCBI taxonomy): domain Eukaryota; kingdom Metazoa; phylum Chordata; order Ceratodontiformes; family Ceratodontidae; genus Neoceratodus; species Neoceratodus forsteri. The sequence goes on along the minus strand of CM028130.1, from coordinate 955,454,007 downwards.
CTTCGTTGGTGACACTCAGATGAGCCCCAAAAATCAGTGACGGCAATGGCCACAACACTGCCGCACCTCCACAACCTGCTTCTCCAGCAAGCTGCCATAACATGTTTCTTGCGCATGCGCGCAAGCAAACATAAAATAACATATGTTGTGCAGTGTTTTAATTTGTGTGTGTAGGCCTAGTGTTGCCTTTCTATTGTTTGCTGTTAGTAAATTTTTTTACATGTGTCTGCTAGTCACTGTCCCATGGAACAGGAGGCACTGTTGGAGAAAAAAAGCAATAAAAAAAATTCAAACATGGAGATCCCCAGCGGCCATGAAACTAGCAGGCAAATTTAGAAAAAGCTCCTAACAGAAGACAAATAAAAGGACACACTATGACTACACCAAAGTAAAATAAAAAAGGATCCAAGTGTTTATCCTGTGAATTTGCTGTCTGCACATTGCTAGAAACATAAAAACACAGAATGTGTTGGTAGGAAAGGATTGCTTGGTTAATCCAGTCTGCCCAGATGGCAACTTGGTGTAAATCTCAATACTGGCACTGTGTGTGATACGAGAGGGCAGCAGTCCTGAGGTGCCGTCTTTCGGATGAGACATAAACTGAGGTCCTGTCTGCCTGTTCTGGTGGTTGTTTAGGCAGATAAGGGGAATTTCCCTGGCATCCTGGCCAAATTTCCCCATTCACTAAAAGTAACACCAACAGCTTAATCAAGTTCAGTTTCACTTGGTTTCAGTCTATATCCCCTTTTCCTCCCCTGGGATAAGCCTGAAAATAAGCAGAATTGCCTAGTCCTCCTAATAAAATAATTAATACTGAATAAAAATGTATCCAGACCTGCAAAGGAACCCAGTTCAGGTTAAAAAAAAGAGTTAAAATCCATAACCTCACTAAATCTTTTTGAGGAAAGAGTCCCTAAATCATGTATCCACCCATGATCCACATGAAAAGCAAATGGCATGACTATATCCTGATTTAACTTACAGCACCAAACAAAACAGAAAGACTTTTGGTGAGGTGAGAGTCCAGAAAAACTCAATGAAAAGTTCCAGGATGTCTCCTCCTTATTCTAGGAGCGATGTAAAATTCATGTATTGGGGATGCCTTTTAGTCAATACCAATATCACAACCACAAACCAGTAGGGACTCACTTCACACAGAAGTAAATTGTTTGCACCCTTCATATGAAAAGGCTCCTTCCATTCCATTATCTCATTACCCCTATCCCTTACATGGCGGATTTTCTCCCTGCCATGTTAGACACTGGCTTCTTAACATGGAATCGGTTAGGCCTCACCTATTGGTTTTGACTGGCGATGGATTAGCAGCTCCTTTCCTTCAAAGACCTGGTTCAGGGATTTGATATCCCTAGGATCCACTTTTATAGATACATGCAAGACTTTTCTGTTTCCCTTATATAAGCGTAGCTCGCAACTGGGTGATACACCTCATGTCATTCAACTAGTGGTGGAAACCCTGACTGGTAAAGAAACTGTGGGGCATCTCGTTTCCAGAATATACCAAGCATTACTTTCCTTGTAGGGTTTTAATACATCCAGAGAGCCTGGGAACAGGACCTCCAAAGTACCATCACAGACCACCAGTGGGACATTTGCTTTTTAAACTCCACAAAGTTACTTCCTCTCACACATGAAGGGAATACTCATGGAAAAATGTTGTGCAGTTTTTTATTACACCTGCTCAACAATTTAAATATATGCCTCACAGAGGTGCCCACTGCTGGCGTCAATGTGGGACACAGCTGACTACATTGGGACATACAGTGGTGTGAAAAAGTATTTGCCCCCTTCCTGATTTTCTCTATTATTGCATATTTGTCACGCTGGATGTTTTCAGGTCTTTAGACAAAATGTAATATTAGATAAAGGGAACCTGAATGAACAAATAACACTTGTTTTTTTTTACTTATTTCATTTATTTAATGAAAAAAGTTAACCAACACCAACTGGCACTGTGTGAAAAAGTAATTGCCCCCTAGTTAAATCAACCCAATTAAAGGGATAATTAGAGTCAGCTGATTGAACACAGCCAGGCTTGATTACAGCCAGCCCTGCTCAATATAAACCTCACTTATTTTGATCCTTACCATCAGAGTCACATATTGTGTTGCCAGCACAAAGATTCAACAAGCACATTATGCCACGATCAAAGGAAGTTCCTGAAAAGATCAGAAAAAAAGTTGTTGCTATCTATCAGTCTGGAAAGGGTTACAAAGCTATTTCTAAGGCTCTGGGACTCCATCGAACTACAGTGAGAGCCATAATTTCCAAATGGAGAACACTTGGAACAGTAGTGAATCTTCCCAGGAGTGGAACGACCTGCCAAAATTACTCCAAGGGCGCAGCGTAAAATCATCCAGGATGTCTCAAAGGATCCTAAAACAACATCCAAAGAACTGCAGGCTTCTCTTGCCTCAGCTAAGGTCAGTGTTCATGACTCCACAATCAGAAAGAGACTGGGCAAAAATGGGCTTCATGGGAGAGTAGCAAGGCGGAAACCACTGCTAACCAAGAAGAACATAAATGCTCGTCTTTCATTTGCCAAGAAGCACCTGGATGATCCACAAGCCTTTTGGGAAAATGTTCTATGGACAGATGAGTCCAAAGTGGAACTTTTTGGACGACATGGATCCCATAATGTCTGGCATAAAGCAAACACAGCATTCCACAGTAAGAACATCATACCAACAGTCAAACATGGTGGTGGTAGTGTGATGGTGTGGGGATGCTTTGCTGCCTCAGGACCTAGACAACTTGCCATAATTGAAGGAACCATGAATTCTGCTCTGTACCAGAAAATTCTTAAGGAGAATGTCGGTCATCAATCCATCAGCTGAAGCTGAAGCATAGTTAGGTCATGCAGCAAGACAATGATCCAAAACACAAAAGCAAGTCCACATCAGAATGGCTGAAAAGAAGTAAAATTAAAGTTTTGGAGTGGCCTAGTCAAAATCCAGACCTAAACCCAATAGAGATCCTGTGGCAGGACCTGAAACGAGCAGTTCATGCTCGAAAACCTACCAATGTTACTGAATTAAAGCAGTTCTGCGAGGAAAGTGGGCTAAAATTCCTCCACAGCGATGTGAAAGACTGATATTGAATTATAGGAAGCGTTTGGTTTGCAGTCATTGCAGCTAAAGGTGGCGTAACCAGTTATTAAGTGTAAGGGGCAATTACTTTTCACACAGTGCCAGTTGGTGTTGGTTAACTTTTTCATTAAATAAATGAAATAAGTAAAAAAAAACAAGTGTTATTTGTTCACTCATGTTCCCTTTATCTAATATTACATTTTGTCTAAAGACCCGAAAACATCCAGTGTGACAAATATGCAATAATAGAGAAAATCAGGAAGGGGGCAAATACTTTTTCACTCCACTGTATTCTCTGATCGTGTCCCCTGCTGCTTCCCCTTTTCTGGGCTCTCCAAGGATACTTTATTGACTTGTGGGGACATAGAAACATAGAATTTGACAGCAGATAAGGACCGCTTGGCCCACCCAGTCTGCCCATTTCCCTACCTGATGGATAAGCTGCAGATCCTAGTTAACCAGCAGCCTACTTCTTCCTACCCCCAACCCCTAGAATTGCCTTATGACTGTCCCATGCATGCTTGAGATTCCACCACTGTTTTTGACTCCACAACCTCCTCTGGAAGGCTGTTCATACATCCACAACCCTCTCTGTGAAAAATACTTCCTTAAATTACCTCTGAGCCGCCCCTTCTATCTTCAAATTGTGCTCCCTTGTTCTTGCACACCTCTTTTTGAAAGATGCTACCCTCTTGGACTTTGTTGATTCCCTTGAGGTGCCAGAAAGTTTCTATCATGTCCCCCTCTCCCTCCTTTCCTCGAGGCTATACATATTAAGCTCCTTAAGTCTCTCTTCATATGTCTTCCGGTGCAGACCCTGCACCATTTAGTTGCCCTCCTCTGGACAGCTTCCATCCTGTCTATGTCTTTCGGAGATTGGGTCTCCAGAACTGCATGAGTACTCAGATGTGGTCTCACCAGCTGTCTGTACAGAGGGATAATAACTTCTTGTTTTCTGCTGGTGATGCCTCTCCCTATGCATCCCAGTATCCCCCCAGCCCTTCTTGCTGCCCTCTCACATTGCTTGACGACCTTTAGGTCATCTGATATGACTACCCCCAGGTCCCTTTCCGTTTTTGTTGTTGTTAGTATCTCACCCCCCATTGTGTACTCTTCCCCTGGGTTTTTGTTTCCCAGGTGCATTACATCACTTCTTAGCATTGAATCTAAGCTGCCATACATTTGACCATTCCTCTAACCTTGCCAAGTCCCTTCTCATCCTTTCCACCCCACCTTGTGCATCAACTCTGTTGCAGATCTTTGTGTCATCTGCAAAGACATACTTTTCCTTCCAGTCCCTCTGCAATGTAAACATAAAGAACATTGAGAGAGGACAGTCTAATACTGAACCCTCAGGTACCCACTGCTAACCCCCCTTTTTCAGAGTGGACTCCATTTACTAACTATATCTGTGTCCTATTCTCCAGCCAATTCTTTACCCAGGCTGTCATCTTGGGACCCACTCCCAGGCTGGCTAACTTGTATATTAATCTTTGTGTGGGACTGTGTCAAATGCCTTGCTAAAGTCTAGGTAGGCCATGTCACAGCCCTCCCTGATCTACTACTTTGGTCACCCAGTCAAAGAAATCTATCAGATTTGTCTGGCATGACCTTCCGCTGTGAATCCATGCTGCCTTGAGTCCTGTGCCCCTCTGGCCTCTAGATCACATAACAATTCTTTCCTTCAAGTAGTTGTCATTTTCCCTACCACTGAGGTTAAACTAACAGGTCTGTAGTTTCCTGCTTCTGCCTTGCTCCCACTTTTGTGAAGGGGAATCACATCTGCCCTCCTCCAGTCCTCAGGTCCCACCCCATCCTCCCATGATTTGTTAAAGAGGGTAGTCAGTGGTGTCACTAGTTCTATCCTTAGTTCTTTTAGAATTCTGGGATGAATCCCATCAGGCCCCATTGCTTTGTCCACCTTCAGTTTTAAGAGCTCTTTCAGAACTCTTTCTTCTGTAAATGGGCTGGTATCAACTTCTGTATCCAGAGTGTTTCTACTGTTTGTTTTAGGTACCTCCCCCTCTTCCTTTGTAAATACTGAGCAAAAATATTTGTTTAGTGTCTCTGCCTTTTCACAGTCACCCTCTGCCCACCCTCCTCCCCTTTATTAAGCCTCACTATCCCTCCCTTGGTCTTCCTTTGCTCCCTGATGTACCTATAAAAGGTTTTATCCCCCTTCTTAACTGAGTTGGCTATCTTTTCCTCGGTTTGGGCCTTTGCTGTTCTGACTGCCTTTCCAGCTTCCTTTTGTTTTAACTGATACAGTTCTCTGTCCTGTTCCTCCTGTGATTCCTTGTACTTCCTGAATGCTTTCTTTTTCTCTTGAACCTTCACTGCCACTTCCTTTGAGAACCATAGTGGTTTCTTACCTCGTTTCGTTTTGTTTATTTGCTTTACACAAAGGCTTGTTACCTCTGTGATGGCAGTTTTATTATTCACCATTGTTCTTCCACCCTCCTTCCTGCCCATTTGCTAGTGCATTCCTTAGGCACTCACCCATTTTAGCAAAGTCAGCCCTCCTAAAATCCAGTACCTTTGTCTTTGTATGACTTGACTCTATTGCTGTGTTTATTGTGAACCATACTGTTCGATGGTCGCTAGTTCCCAGATGGCTACCCACTACATCTGTGATCCTCTCTTCATCTCCGTTTGAGAGAAACAGGTCTAAGATTGCTCCATCTGAGTGGGCTCCAATACTAGTTGTCTAAGGCATGCCCCTGTAGGGCATCTAGAATAACCCCACTCTTAGAAGTGGCTGCTGCAACTGCACTCCAGTTAACATCTGGCACATTCAGATCACCCCTCAGCAATATCTCCCCTTTATCTGCCATTCGAAGTATACTTTCTATCATTTCCTTGTCCATTTCCTCCCCCTGAGAGGGGGGTCTGTATACAACTCCTGTGCGGATTGTGGTGCCATTGCCAGCCTCCAAATTGACCCACAGTGCTTCTTCTCCTCCTCCCTGTTTACCATTTTGTTCTGTTGCTTTGATTTCTTCTCTTATGTAGAGAGCTACTCCTCCTCCTCCTCTTTTACCCTCCCTGTCCCTCCTGTAGATAGTGTATCCTGGTATGTTTACATCCCAGTCATGGTTCTGTGTGTACCAATGTTTCTGTGACTGCCACAATATCCAGATCTTCCCGCCTCCATCAAGGCCACTAATTCAGGAAGCTTGTTACCCAGACTACGGGCATTGGTACTCATTGCTCTCCATTTTTGATGGCTTTACCTTCTGTAGGCAACCCCACTGACCTTTCTACCTTGGTATTTTTCTCATTTAGTACCCTGTTTTGTAGGGGGAGGCTGGGATTTTCCTTCTGCTTATCAGTGCCTCCCCCCTTGACTAGTTTAAAGGCTTGCCAATGAAGCATTTAAACCGATTGCCCAAAAGACTTGTTCCCTTCCTGGACAGATGCAGACCATCCCGCCAGTATAGGCTGGTGTCCCTCCAGGTGGAACCCCAGTCCCCAATGAAGCCAAACCCCTGTGCTCCACACCATTTTTTCAACCATTTGTTAAACTGCATGGTGCAAAGTACCCTCGCCTCACTCATGCCACTGACAGGCAGCACCTCTGAGAAGGATACTGTGTGTGCTACTTGTCTTAAGCCCCTCCCCAACTCTACAAAGTCCTTTTGCACTGCTCTAATCTCATGATGAGCCAAGTCATTTGTCCCTAGGTGGACAATGATGTCCAGCTCAGACTCCCGTGCAACTGTTCTCGTGATCCTAAGGATGCGCTTCCTGTCCCTCCAAGCCATGGCACCAGGCAGGCACCTTACTTCAGTTTTCCCTGCTCCCCCCAGTTCTATCCCCCTAATAATTGAGTCCCCCACCAGGAGCTGCTTTCTTTCCCTGTGGTGCCCTCTGCCTCCTTCCTGAGGGCCTCCCTTGTGATAGTTGTCTGCACCCTCCTTAGTCTCCTCGCGGGTGCATCCATAGGGGAACTATGCTCCCCAGAATGGTGTATGGATTGTGGAGTGTAACAACTGACTGGGTGTGCCTCTGTTCCACCACCCTTACCCTCCCTGAGCCCACTGTGGTCCAACTGCTGTGCTTTCTTCGCAACTTCTGAGGTAGTGGTGGTGGCTGTGGTGCTCCCTGGATGGGGGAGGTTCCCTTGCCACTGTCCAGTGCGGCCTGAACATGGGCAACTTCCTCCCTCAGGGCAGATAGTTGTCTGCAAACAGGGCAGCATCTCAGCCGCCAGAAAGACTCCCGGAAGACTGCTGCCCCACAGCCATTACATTGTACTACTCCCCACATAACTGTCTACCTTGTTTAGTTTTTTTTTTTTTGTGTGTGTGATTGGTGCGTTATATAGAAATATATGTATTTATATAGTGTGTATGCTTATATTGTCAGTGCAGTGTGCTAGACAGGATATGACAGTGATGTACCTTGCCCTCTTGAGGAAATGATGTCAGAACCCAGGTATAAATGAACTATTTCCAGGGGTGGGTGGGGTGAGGGTGGGAAGGGTTGGGCCTAAACTGTGCCCTCACAAAACAATCAGCTAAACGCTCTGACCTACCGATCACGATGAGTGCCTTCCTGTCAGCAAGATGCCATACCGACAATTTGTAATACTGCTTCAAACCAATTTGACAGAGAAAATACCCTGCTAATCAAACAGAGAAAATCCAAACATCCAAGTCAGACACAGGTAAACCTCCCCAGCCCAAAAGAGCCTGGTGACTTGTGCTCTGAAAACAGTCAGCCCAAAACATGTCAGCTGTGCAGAAGGGCAGACACAGAAAACAGTATTTAGCCTATGTGGGTTTAAACTCTTCCTGTACTGAAAACCTTAACACTTGTAACACAAGTAAAGCAAACTCCACCTCCCTCTGTTGATTGAAAGACTGCCTTTTCTATAATTCTAAGTTGCTTATTTCACCCTTCAGTTAGAAGTATCCTCCACCTGAAGAATATTAACTTTCCTAAGGAATCTGCTTCAAACCAAAGACAATTGTAAATTGTAAAGTTCACCTCCCTCTGTTGTGAGCACTACTCACTTTCTTGCAAATCTTAAGTCCAGTGTTGCAGCTTGCAGCCAGAGGTAGCTTCACCTGAAGACTGTGAGGTTATCTCACCACAGGCTCAAATTCAGGAATCCCTGTTCCTATTTTTAGATCCACTGTAGTGCTGCCACATTTGGAATGATAGACAATTGTTTAACATTGCTGTGACAGTGGCTAAAAAAGTAATCACTAAGCGTTGGTTATATTTCACTATCCTTACAATACAGATGTGGAGAGATATAATGTGTACAACTTTTTTTTTAACCTCTATGTTTATCCTCCTTCAGCCACTGACCTGCTGATCTCCAGCTACCGCTCCAGCTTCACCATTGACCCCAGAGATACGGTCGAGCCCAGCTGGCATATGCAGCTGTACCTTTGAGTGGGACCTTCCCCATGTCCCTACACCAGGCCAGGATCCAATACCTGCACGTGCCCAATCCAGGCATCGCCAGCTGGTAAAATAGTGGCCATGAAGCTGCTGCCATTTTTCCTCTTTTTTCTAGAACCCCCCCCCCGGAGTGTGAGTGTGCCATGATGTCAGGCACAACGTGTTGACGTCTACTGCACTCCACCCCTTGCTTGCACTGACTCTAGCAGTGCTCCCGGTCGTCACCAGGGGCCGCTGCAGAGCGATGGGACCCTGGAACCCTCCCCAGGATAGGAGAGCAGTCCTCCAGATGCTCAATCCTATCCCTCCCCTGCCAACCCCAGATGGCCCGGGCTCGCGTCTGAACCCACGTTGCCAGCGTGGTGCGAGGTGTGGCGTCCAGCGTCTCAACCCTCAGCGCCACCGCATAATGTGTACAATTAAACATATGGAGAAACGTACAGCTACTTTGAATAATTGCTATCCAAAGTTCTAATTGTGATGGAGATGTTGAGATTATTTGTGATGACAAAATACCCAACTTTTGTATCATAGCTTGGCCTCAGCTGGAGAAAGGGGGAAATCTACTTTTCCAGAAGGACTGAACTTGCTCTGAGCATCTTGGAGTGTGGGCACGGGGAGAGTTTAACTGGATGGTCCAGTAACATGCTCCAATGGTCCTGTCTCCCATTTCTATCTTTTGGTTTTTTCAAGCTGACAGTAATTTAATAATGTTAATGAATAATAGTGAGAGATGTAATGATGAGTTTCCTTTTCCTCTTTAATTAATTCATATAGAGGTACTAATTATGCCCAAATTACAGCAAAGCATGTTCTTATTAAATGCTGTTGTTGTTCACTGTATGTGTACTTTTTGAAAATTTAACAAAGAAATACATTTAAAAAAAAAAAGTAAATCATTTTCATCTTCATGCTTTAATTTTAATGCCGCAATACAAAACTCGGTGATGTTTCAAAGCACCATCCCATTATCAGACCATGATGCTGTGGTCACTGTACAATCCATAATATAGAACATAGAAACATGGACTTTGATGGCAGATAAGGACCGCTTGGGCTAACTAGTCTGCCCATTTCCCTACCTATTGGATAAGCTGCAGATCCTAGTTAACCAGCAGCCTACTTCCTCCTAACCCCACTATAATTGCCTTATGTCGGTCCCATGCATTCTTGAATTCCCCCACTGTATTTGACCTCACGACCTCCACAGGAAGGCTGTTCCACGCATCCACCACTCTCTCCGTGAAAAAATACTTTGTCACGTTGCCCCTGAGCCATACCCCCTCTATCTTCAAATTGTGCCCCCTTGTTCTTGCACATCTCTTTTTCTGAAATATGCTACCCTCTTGGACTTTGTTGATTCCCTTGAGGTACTTGAAAGTTTCTATCATATCCCCCCTCTCCCTCCTTTCCTTAAGGGTAAACATAATAATAATTATAATAATAAACCACTATTTGTGCATTTGTTGACTGTTTTTTTTCTTTTGGTAACTGGGTAAGGCCCACTAGACACATGTGACTGTGTTTTGGGATGGGGAAACCGCTGCAGCCACCGGTGAGAGAGGAGGCAGGAGGAGACAGCAGTTTCAGGACATCGGGATGCTGAGATGGCTGTGTTACCTCAACATCTGGAATGGAATGGCAGTGGGGCTGGCGTAGTGGTGGCAGGGCTGTGTCAAGGCCTCTGGGAGGTGGTAGCTCCTGGGTGGTCGTTCCATGTGGCACACTGCTGGAGATAAGAGTTGAAGGGCCTGCACTCTGACATTTATTTTATCAGGCCTGCCATGCCCGTATCTGGGGCAGGACCCATGTTAGACCTGCTAAAAGAGTGCAGGGGGAATGCTGAAACAAGAAAGTATGGAACCCGTCATCCAGTTTAGTTTGCAGGCCAATTTTGTACCCTTGTTTGGTGGTAGGAACAGCGTTTAAGTTTTGGCTCTAGGGAAAGGGAAATGGAGCAGCCATGGTATGGTTTTTAGGCTGCAAAAGGCCCCGGTTCTAAAAGGTCCAGAGGGGGGTGGGAGTTAGGCACACCCTCCCAGGGAAAGGTTATGGGTCTCAAATCGAAAGGCGCAGTTGGTGAGGGTAAGCCTTAAGCCCAGCTTACAATATATGTGTGGGGCCTGTTCTCTGATCTATTTCCTAGGTCTCAACATTTCAGCTGTTCTTAATTCTGCCAGTACCTCTGTACCAGCTAGACTTTGCCATATGCTCTCAATGCTACGGAACTGCTTCTTATATTGGTTGTTAACAAATCATTAATTAAGTGGAATTAAATGTTTTATATTTTTCTTTCTTACATGGTGGTACTAGGTTATTTAATTAAATGAATTATTCTAAATTATTCTCTCCAAGAAGGTTTGTTCTGCCATCTTGTTTTCCCTCTTAAGCCCAGCGGAGGGGTGCAGAGGCGTGTGCAGCATCGGCCTCGCGAAGTGAGCCTGACTCGATGCCTAGAAATCCACCTGTCAGGTAAGGCCCATATCTATTTCTATCATTGGAAGCTGTGGTTGTGTTGCTGGAGGCTTAGGTTCTGGCCCCCCTCGCTTTTAATATCAGGACCCCTAGGCACATAGGAGGGAGAGGTGGGTTACACATATACTATTACAAATAAACTATGGGTGCCAAACACAACTTGCCCTGTGTTTCCACCTCAGTGTCGAAGTACTATCATGGACCTCTCGAGCTTCGTTCTCGAGGTCCATACACTGGTATTTCAACCCCTCGACGGAAACACAGGCTTGCTGTGTATGGGCACCCATACTTTATTCCTTATGTTGTCACATTTGCTGTTACACGTATGTTATTTGCACAGTTTTGTTATCTAATTGTACCTCTGATGCATTCTATTCACATTGTTCTGTTACTGTATCATGGAGTGTATATTTTTACTGCTTTTCACATCGTACTTGTGGCACCCCGGTCATACCTGAAAATGGTGCCTGGTGCCAGTGTGCCTACTCTGTCAACAAAGAATAAATAAACAAATAAATAAATTAAAGCTGGTGATTCCCACTCTTCTGACTTAGTGTTGCTCTTCTTGTTACCAGTATGCCCTGGAGGCAGGCTTGTTTCTCACCATTAAAGCTTTCTTTAAATTAGAATTCCAAAAGTGTTTTTGCCAAGGATCTAGTAGGAGGTACGCCATACCGGTCTATCGTTTGACAGCTGAGTTTCCTATTGTAATCAAATGTAAGCATGTCTGTAGATTCATTTTTAGAGAGACGGACTGGCCTACCAGGATACCTGGACATTTCCAGGTGGGCACCCTTCCCTTTGGGTACCTGCCCACTTCCTGAACTCTGAAAATCTTTTCATTTAGCATCTTTTTTTTTTTTTAATTAAATGAGGTATTTGGGGTCCCACAGGTAAATATAAGATGCAAGCCCAAAGCTACTGTATCAAATTTAAGTGGAGTACTAATACGAGTGTATCCACCAGGTGGGCCTCCTGTACTCCAGTCCAACCCCTGTAGCACAACAGACAGTACATAATTTCTATACCAACTGAATACTTTTTATGTAAGTTTCCTGCCAGTTCTCATACTAAACAATTTACAAAAAAATGTGTGCACTATAGGATGCATGGCCCAAAGAAGGCAACCGAAGTGGATGTTGCCACAAAGGCTTTGTTTAGTCCTAATGCCTTGGCAGCGTTACCTCATCCAGTTGCATTTATGTTTTATATACACTTGTTGACCTGGATATAGAAACACAGAAACATAGAAACAGAAGTAGTCTCAGCTCAGTATCTCCCCTACCCTGTCTTACGATTATTCTGTCCACTTTTAGCTTTTTCACAGCAAGGGGGAGGCTAGGACACGCCACATCGAGAAGTTCAACTCATGGTTGAAGGAATGGTGTGGAGAGGAGGGATTTGGCTTCATGGGTGACTGTGGCACCACCTGGAGGGATGTGGGCCTGTACAAAGGTGATGGCCTGCATCCAACCAGGGAGGGGACCATGGTCCTAGGTGAAAAGTTTAAGTGCTTCATTAGCAAGCATTTAAACTAGCCAAGGGGAGATGAAGGAAGGATAGGATACATAATATGCCTCCCCCAGAGCAGAGGAACTACAGAGGAACTCAAGAAGAGAATAGAACAACAGAGGCCTCGGGTCAGCACAAAGACAGGAAACTGGGAGGGTCTGACAAGGATTGGGATCAGAAAAGGGAGAGGCATAAGAGAGCAAAGCAAGGGAGGGACTCCACATCCTGGAGAGTCATGTGTGCAAATGCCCACAGGTTTAGTAATAAGATAGGTGACCTTGAAGCTACCGTGGCAGAATCTGGCCTGGACATTGTGGCCATCACAGAGACCTGGTGTAATGAAAACCAGAGCTCAGCAGTGGCCATACCGGATTACAATTATTCAGGAAGGACAGAGTAGGCAAGAAGGGGGGAGGAGTGGCTCTTTATGTGAGGGAAAATATAAAGACCACAGACATTCAAGGAGAAGTGGGAGGAGGGGAAATTCTGTGGGTTACACTAGAAAGGGGTAAGGGGACAGCCATCCACACAAGAGTATTATACAGACCACCAGCTCAGGTGGAGGAGGTAGATAAGGAGATGATGTTAGCAATCCAAAGGATGGTACACAAAGGAGAGATGTTGCTTTTCGCTGATTTCAATCTACCCGACATGGAGTGGAGCCTCCCTACAGCAAAACAGCTAGTAGCAGGAACATCTTGGATTCCCTGCAGGGGGCATTCCTTAAACAGCTGATCACAGAACCCACATGGGAGATGGCACTACTGGACCTGGTGCTCACAAATGGGGGCAATGTGACAGGGGTTACAGTAGGGGAGCAGTGATCATTGAACAGTGTGGTTTGAAATAACGGAGAGAGAGGAACCAAGCCACACAAAGGCAAGATTCCTAGACTTTAGTAGGGCGGGTTTCAGAAAGATGGGAAAATGCCTAGAAGAAGCCTTAGTTGGAGTAGGGGAGCAGAAGGTGGTAAAGAAACAGTGGGCAATGATCAAAACAGGGACTGCATTGGCAACACAACTCTGTGTCAAACAGGTCAGCAAGGGGAAGAGCAAGAAGAGGCCACTATGTTTTTTTAAAGAGGTAGCAGAAAAGGGTAAAGCAAAGAAAATAGCATTTAAGCAATATAAAAAGACACAGGAGGAGGGGGATATGGAGAGGTACTAGGAAAAACAAAGGGAGGCGGGGAAGTCAGTTAGGGAAGCCAAGGTACAAACAGAACACATAGCAAACTCAGTAGCAAGAAGGGACAAAACCTTTTACAGGTGCATCAGTGAAAAAAGGAAAGCAAGGGGAGGGATTGTGAGACTGAAAGGGAAGGATGAAGGTAGTGCAGAGGATGATGAGTGCAGAGGAGAAGGATCTGGTCATGCTCATGACCAGAGAATTAAATCACTTGGCCCAGTGTAGGAAGACAGCAGCTAAGACTAACAGGATGCTAGGGTGCATAGCAAGGGGGATTATATCCAGATGTAGCGAAGTCATATTGCCCCTGTACAGGTCCCTGGTGAGACTGCACTTGGAATAATGTGTGCAATTATGGCACCCATACTTGAAAAGGGATATCAAACTACTGGAGGCAGTGCAGCGAAGTGCAACAAAGATGATCCAGGAGTTGGGGGATAGAACATATGAGGAAAGACTAAAAGAGCTCAACATATATACCCTGGAGGATAGAAGAGAGAGGGGGACATGATCGAGACCTTCAAGTACCTGAAGGGGATGAACAGAGTAGGCTTCCATGGTGAGTTCACTCTCCAGAATGGAAGAGATACCAGAGGGCACTCCTTGAAGTCAAAGGGGGCAAATTCAGGAGAAAAAGAAGAAGCACTACTACACTGAAAAGTGGTAACAGGGTGGAATGCACTGCCTGAGCAACTCGTATCAGTGCAGACTGTGGGGTGCTTCAAGAGGGGGTGGGACAAATTCAAGGGGGAAGTACATACCGGGGGGGGCAACTGTGTGAGGGAAGAGTTAATGAGGGGGGCAGCTGCAGTCTAATGGGCTGAAGTGCTGCACACTCGAGCAGACTAGATAGACCATATGGCCTGTATTTGCTGACAATTTTGTATGTTCGTATGATCACCAGAAATCGGACATACTGAACAAATACTTCTGCTCAGTTTTTATGAAGGGTAGGGCAGGAAATGAGCCAGCAATACGTGATAAGGGCAGGAAGGGCACAGGAATGGACCCCGGTCCCTTTCCAAAGGAAAGGGTCCTCAGGGAACTGAAGGCAATAAGAGTTGATAAGGCTGTGGGACCAGATTGGGTGCTCCCCAGGATACTGTAAGAGCTAATAGAAGAGCTGGCAGAACATCTGACTACCCTGTTTAATCTGTCATTGGAAACAGGGGAGGTACCCAAGGACTAGAGGAGAGCTAATGTGGTCACTCTATACATGGAAACAGGGAGGAAGCGGAGAAATACAGACCAGTCAGCCTGACCTCAGTAGTGGGGAAGGTCATGGAAACACTACTAAAAGAAAGAATAGTGGAACACCTGGTAGTCAGTGGTCTACAGGACCCAAGGCAGCTTGGCTTTATGGGAGGGAGGTCGTGCCAGACTAATCTCATTGAGTTCTTAGACTGGATAACCAGGGAGGTGAATTGGGGAGGGACAGTGGATGTGGCCTACCTGGATTTCAGCAAGGCCTTTGACACCATGCCACATAGTAGGCTGTTAAACAAGTTGGGGAAAATGGGCTGGGAAAGAAGGTAGTGAAGTGGGTGGAGAATTGGCTGGATAACAGGACACAGAGGGTGGTGGTAAATGGCATTCTCTCTGCAGAGGGTAAAGTGACCAGTGGGGTACCACAGGGATTAGTATTGGGTCAAGTCCACTTCAATGTCTTTATCAGTGGTGTTGCAGAGGGGAAGGGGAGATTTGCCTGTTCACTGATGACACCAAGCTCTGTAACAGGGTGGACACACCAGGGGAGTGGATAGCACATTTCTGCGCATGTCTGCTGTGTCCACTGAGGACACTGGGATCTGGGCAACATAATAGCAGTTGAAAACACCGGGGACTAAGCTACCAACTACTTATCTCCAATTCCTGTTTAGGATAAGTTACTCAAACACAAAATGGCGCAGGTAAAAGGGAAGAGAGGCAAAAACACTAAGAAAAAAGGGTGCTCCCTGTGCAAAATGTACTCAGATGAAGTACCAGATCAGGAATTTGTATGTGAGAAATGCAAATTCATTGTTGTACTACAGGAGGAGATTCATCAATTGCACAAAGACTAGAAAGTCAAAAATAGATAACACTCCCGGAGAACTTTATTGATGAAGCAGCCAGGGAAGCTAGCACAATGTACACCAAATGTGCTAACAAAGATACTCTAAAAATCATGTCCCCCCTCACTAAGCTAAAACAAGAACCCAGTACATCTACCCCTTATGGTCTGCGTAAGCATGACATACAGCCCATTACTCTATCTAACAAATTTGAAACCTTGGCACTAGATCCAGATGGATCTGCTAACAAACTCAATTTAAAAATCACCAAACCACCAGATATTGTTTATCCCCCCCCCCCAACTGTTCCCTCAGAATCTAAATTACCTGATAATACCCCAGATTTACCTAGAGATATTGTAGTTATAGGGGACTCTTTATTAAGGGGAGTTGATACCATAGTTTGTGAAGGGTGCAAAGCTTACACTACAGTTAGTTCGCTCCCCGGGGTCAGGACTAGAGACACTGTGGTCTTATTAGATGGCTTACATGAGAACACTAACAAACCCTTGGTTCTCTTATACATGGGGGTAAATAACCTTTTTTCATGTACTATGAATGACACTCAAGAAGACTCTAAATAGATAGACAAAATGATCAAAAACAAGGGAGGTGAAATTATACTGTCTGGGGTCTTGCCCACTATTGGGAAACATTCACATAAAAATTATCACGTTCAAAACTTAAATAACTAGCTTAGACAATATTGCTTATCTGAAAACATTGGTTTCATGGATAATTCCTTCACAATTAAAAATGTAGCATTTTACAAGGGGATGGTTTGCACCTCAGTCATATTGGTACCAGGGTTATGGGGAAAAAAGTTAACAAAGTCATAAAATTCCATTTACTGGAATGGGGGGGGGGGGGCTCACTGCATCTCCAGGAACCCAATTAATATAAATAACAGCTTTCTCAAAATCAAACATTATGGTTGGAATGGGGCATTAATAAAAGCCAGAAGTCTAACTAACAAGTCTGATTAATTTAAACTCCTTCTTGTCACCAATAACATCCAGATTGCCCTTGTCACAGAGACCTGGTGGGATGCTAATGACCCCTGGGATAAAAATATCCAAGGTTAAAGTGTTTACTCTAAAAACAGGGACCACAGAAAAGGTGGTGGCATGACCGTATATATTCACAAAACAATAGTTAGTGGGGAAATTATCAGCGACACTGCCAACCTAGAGACCCTCTGAGTTAAATTATCGCCTTGTATGGGTCCTCCTTTTACCCTAAGCCTAGTATATCAACCTCCCTGTATGACTCCTGATAATGATACTAAACTATTACATTATATTTGGGACCTTAATCCCTCAAATAACATCTTGATCCTGGTGATTTTAATTTACCTAGCATAAAGTGGGCTTTGGCATCCGCAACCAATAGACCTGATAGTCTCTATTTAAGCAATAAGCCACGAGGGGGTATGGGTTATTGGGGGATTTACCACAGTTGGCGTGGTTTGCTCCTCACCAGTCGTGGTAAGTCTCCCGATAACCCACACCCCCGAGTGGCTTATTGTGATTATACAATGTTTTTGTTCAGTTTGTGTATAAAAAAATAAAGAAAAATACAGTGTTTTAATAGCTTAAATAGGTTTTATTTAATGTATTGTTGCACCTAAAAAAATAGTTCCCTGGTGGTAGGTGAAACATTGGGCAGATGAGTGGCTGACATTCTTGCTAGCCTTCCCCCCCAAACAGACAGACACAGATATATTTGGTTTTTAAGTTTGAAGACTTTTTCATTTCGGGTCGTAACATGAGAGATAAAGACAGGGCTGTAATAATGGACAGGAAGCGAGAGATCAACAGAGAGCAGCTCACAGAGTGAGAGACTGCGAGATTTTGTTTTTTTAAAAAGCGTCTATTCCGTGAGGGAGCTAGCTAATGTGAACATTTTCTGTTGTATGTTGCTGGTGACCGACAGAGAGAGAGAGAGAATGCAAGGCTTGTTCTTTTTTTTTAAATTTGTTTTCTCAAGCCTTGGGAATGAGTTCTGAGCAGTTGTCGGGCTGTAGAGAGCATGATGATTTTTAGTACTGCAAGTGGGCTAGAGAGCAGTGTACCAGAGATTGTGGTTATAGCTTCCTGGTATGGGGCCATAACGGTGTTTACGGGAATTTGTTGTAATGTTTTTTTTTTGTTTTTTTTTCCTGGTTACATTGGTGGTTTTTTTTACCGTTGCTGGTGGTGGATTCACACTTACTGACAGTGGAGACAGTGGTAGGCGTAATTTCAGCATCTCATTTCCCTCCTCTGTCACATATGATTTTTAGTCGCCTCCTCCTCTCCTGTTTTCCTCAGATGTTCAAACGGGGAGAGAAATATGAAAATGTAGCGCTGACTGGCAAGCATTACATATTTAATATTGATTGTGGCATACTAACATGAAGCATAGGATTCCTCCTTTATGCCATGGTTAATTAATGGTTTGAAACTTAGGGGGCAGTTGGTACAGCAGCGTTTAGTGAGGAAATAAAGATGGCAGCTCAGAATGATTTTTGAACTTATTTTTTTGGTGTTATTGAGATACAGCTGACTGGCACTTATTCCTGTTGGTATATCATGGGATTTATCATGGGTAAAATGTGCCAGTCAGCCAATGAGGATGCTTGATTGTGGGACCCCATTGTATAATTGGACTTATTTAATGAAATGGGGTTTGAACAATTGGTTCAGTATGCTACAAGGAATAACAACATACCAGCTCCTCTTATATTAACTAACTCTGCACAGTGCATATCCAACATCACCATAAATGCACCATTGGGAAATAGTGACCATAATACTGTCCATTTTGTGGTCTCAGGAGGTAAACCTCAAGTAGATACCGGTGTCACTGAAATCCAAAATTTTAATAAATCCAACTTCAACATCATCAAAAACAGTTGAGACCATTGGGACTGGACTGAATTATTTATAAATCTCTCCATCAAATCGAAGTGGGGCCTTATGACTGATACAGTACAACATTTAATAAAAGATAATATCCCAACAAAAAAAAATATGGCACCAAATATAACAATACCCCTGGTTGGATGAACCCTACAAAAAAGTGTTTGATATACTGTATAAGAAAAATAAATTGTTCAAACAAATAAAAAAGGGGTTCACCCACTTAAATATTAAATACAGGGAGCTGCTAAAAAATATTAAAACCAAAATCAGAAAAGCAAAATCCCATTTCGAGTTGCAGTTCGCAACAAGGGTAAAAGATAATAAAAAGCTTTTTTCTCTCGTGTTAACAAAGTTAAGGGAAGGGTAAACACTATAGGAACGAATACTTCTGCTCAGTATTCACAATGGAAAAGCAGGGGGAAATACTTAATCTGGTCAATAGAAGCACTCTGGATAGGGGGGTTGATATTAATCCTTTCTCAGAAGAAAGGGTTCTGAAGGAACTCTTAAAACTGAAGGTGGATAAAGCAATGGGGCCTGATGGGATTCACCCAAGAATTCTAAAAGAACTAAGGGAAGAACTAGTAACACCACTGACTACCCATTTTAATAAATCATGGGAGGATGGTGTGATACCTGAGGACTGGAGGAGGGCAGATGTGATTCCCCTTCACAAACGTGGGAGCAAGACAGAGGCAGGAAACTACAGACCTGTCAGTTTGACCTCAGTGGTAGAGAAAATGATGGAATCACTTCTGAAGGAAAGAATTGTTGAGTACCTAGAGGCCAGTGGGGCACAGGACCCAAGGCAGCATGGATTCACAGCAGGAAGGTCATGTCAGACAAATCTAATTGATTTCTTTGACTGGGTGACCAAAGCAGTAGACCAGGGAGGGGCTGTGGACATGGCCTACCTAGACTTTAGCAAGACATTTGACATAGTTCCGCACAAAAGATTAATAAACAAATTAGCCAGCCATGGAGTGGGTCCCAGGGTGGTAGCCTGGGTAAAACACTGATTGGACAACAGGACGCAGCGGGTAATAGTAAATGGAGTCCACAGTGAAGAAAGGGGGGTTACTAGTGGGGTACCACAGGGTTCAGTACTGGGGCCGGTCCTTTTTAATGTTTTTATAAGTGACATTGCAGAGGGACTAGAAGGGAAAGTATGTCTCTTTGTAGATGACACAAAGATCTGCAACTGGGTTGATATACAAGGTGGGGTGCAAAGGATGAAAAGGAACTTGGCAAGGTTGGAGGAATGGTCAAATGTATGGCAGCTTAGATTCAATGCAAAGAAGTGCAAAGTAATGCACCTGGGAAGCAAAAACCCAAGGGAAGAGTACACAATGGGGGGTGAGATATTGACAACAACAAAAATGGAAAGGGACCTGGGGCAGTCATATCAGATGACCTAAAGGTGGGCCAGCAATGTGAGAAAGCAGTAAGGAGGGCTGGGAGGATACTGGGATGCATAGGGAGAGGCATTACCAGTAGAAAACAGGAAGTTGTTGCCCTCTGTACAGACAGTTGGTAAGATCACATCTGGCGTACTGTGTATACTTCTGGAGATCCCATCTCCGCAAAGACATAGACAGGGTGGAGGCTGTCCAGAGGAGGGCAACCAAAATGATGCAGGGTCTGCATCAGAAGACATATGAAGAAAGACTAAAGGAACTAAAGATGTATACCCTCGAGAAAAGGAGAGAGAGAGGAGACATGATAGAAACTTTCAAATACCTCAAGGGAATCAACAAAGTCCAAGAGGGTAGCATCTTTCAGAAAAAGAGATGTGCAAGAACAAGGGGGCACAGTTTGAAGATAGAGGGGGGATGGCTCAGAGGTAATGTGAGGAAGTATTTCTTCATAGAGAAGGTTGTGGATACATGGAACAGCCTTCCTGAGGAGGTCGTAGAGTCAAAAACAGTGGGGGAATTCAAGAATGCATGGGACAGACATAAGGCAATTCTATTGGGGGGGTAGGAGGAAGTAGGCTGTTGGTTAACTAGGATCTGCAGCTTATCCATTAGGTAGGGAAATGGGCAGACTAGGTGGGCCACGCAGTCTTTATCTGCCGTCAAATTCTATATTTCTATGTTACAGGACCCTTTTCCACCAACTCAGGTAACACAGCTAATAACCAAGAGGCTGCGGATATACAGAAACAGTATTTTTCTACGGCGTTCAACAAAAATACACATGGTATAAACAGGTAAACTTGGCATTTCAGCACCTGGACAGTTCAGCATTCAACCTGAAGATGTGTTGGATAGGTTAAATAAAACAAGTTAATATAAATAAATCCCCAGGCCCAGATGAAATTCATCCTAGGGTGTTAAAAGAACTTGCCGAATCCATTTACCTTCCTCTAACTAATATTTTTCAGCATTCTCTTAATTCAAGGGAAGTTCCACAAGACTGAAAAGTAGCATCTGTAGTATCCATTCATAAGAAAGGTAAAAAAACCCTGAAAATTATAGGCCCATTAGCCTAACTTCATTAATTGGGAAAATCTTAGAAAATTTTATTAAAGATCTCATCCTGGACTACATGTGTCAAAGTGAGCTAACTTGACCCTCTTCAACACGGATTCACCAAATCAAGATCTTGTTTAACTAATTTACTACCCTTCTATGATAACGTCACAGGAGAACTTGATCAGGGAAACTCTGTGGAACTTGTGTTTTTGGATTTCGCAAAAGCCTTCGATAAGCTACCACATCTTGAGCTTCTTGATACATTAAGGGCATTTAAACTTAATAATAATCTCATAAACTGGATTGCTAATTTTTTCTTTTTTTTTCCAATTGTTTAACCAGGTGAGACACACTAAGCTGAAAGTTTGTTTACAGATGCAACCTAGGAGCACAGGGAAGTTAAGAGCTTGCTCAGGGTCACACAGTATATGCAAGTGGGGGCTGTGGGATTCAAACCCAGGTCTCCAGATTTGCAGCTCAGAGCCTTAAACCACTGTGCTATACTGCCTCCTAATTGGCTGGAATGAAGGAAATAAAGAGTTATTATAAATGGTGAATTCTCAAATTGGGCACCAGTTTCTAGTGGTGTTCCACAGGGGTCTGTTCTGGGTCCCTGTCTTTTCAATATATATATTTCTACTCTTACTACTGAAAACCCCAATATATGGATGTTAAAATTTGCTGACGATTGTCGTATAGGTACTGTAGTAAATAACACAAATGCTAGCTCTGCTCTTCAGGTTTTTTTTGATAAAATTTCAAGTTGGTCTTGCAGTAATAAGCTTGTCCTGAATAATGCTAAATGCAAAATTATGCACCTAGGCTCACATAATCAACATTTCAGATACAAACTGGGGACCAAAACCTTACATGAAATCCCCCAAGAGAAAGACTTAGGCATAGTCGTTACTCCTGATCTAAAATTTAGAACCCATTGTAGTATTCAAATAAACAGGGCAAATCAGAACCTAAACTGTATACTTAGACACGTAGCCAGTTATGCCAGGGAGGTATTACTCCCTTTGTACATTGCTTTGGTTAGGCCGCACCTGGAGTGCTGTGTCCAAGTGTGGTCCCCATTCATTAAAGAGGACATCTTTAAAATCAAGAGGGTACAGCGTAGATTTACTTGGGCCATTTTGGGGATGGAAGGTAAACCTATGAGGAAAGGCTGAAACTCCTCAATATGTACACACTCCAGTATAGAAGACTGAGAGGAGATATGTGCTTAATTTACAGTGCATATAGGGATTCTGACCTTGGGTATGGACTAGGCCTAGCTAAATCCGAACACAGAGTTTGCAATCGAAGACATAGTAAACAGTTATTGTTACGTAAGTGGCATACTCTGAGAAGGAAAAACTGGTTTAGCATAAGATCTGTTCCAACTTGGAATAATCTCCCGGCCAAAATGGTGGATGGCCCAAGTACTGACTCCTTCAGATTAAACCTAGATTTAGCAATGACTGATACAATTAAATATCATCTTAACTAATGTTAGCTTAAATTGGCAAGCATTACAGACTTATGTCTATACTAGCTTGTATACACCTATGATACCAACGATAGAATGAGGGGAGAGCTAAGGAAACTGGAGGATTGGTCAAGGGATTGGCGGCTAGGTTTCAACACAAAAAATGCAAGATAATGCACATAGGGCACAAAAACCCAGGAGTAACATATTAATGGGTGGGAGGGGCGAAAAAGCATGCTTCAAGCAAGAAAGAGCCATGGGGGTGATAATCTCCAGTGACCTCAAGGTAGGCAGGCAGTGTGACAAGGCAGCAGAAAAGGCAAACAGGATGCTGGGATGCGTAGGCAGGAGAATCACCAGCAGAAAAAGGGAGGTAATAATTCCATTATACAGGACATTAGTGATGTCGCAGCTTGAATACTGTGTCCAGTTCTGGAGGCCTCACCTACATAAGGACATAGATAGGGTGGCGGTGGTTCAGAGGAGGGCAATAGAAACGATCCTGAAGGAGAGGCTGGTGTCCCTGTTGGAGTTCAATGGGTTGCAGGACAGTAGACAGCCTGGCTTTGTCGCAGGCAGATTTCTATGACTGGGTAACTAGGCAGATGGTTAAGAGGCAATTGCAGTGGATGTCCTGTACCTGGACTTCAACAAGGCATTCAAGTCGGTGCTGCATGGGAGACTTGGAATAAAACTTGAAGGCACAGGGCAGGAGCAAAAATGGTGGCATGTGTGACAAACTGGCTGCAGGGAAGGCGGCAGAAGGTGGTGGTGGTAGAAGGGGAACTCTCATCTCCAAGGACAATAACGAGTGGAGTTCCACAGGGCTCGGTTTTGGGACCAGTGTTATTTGGGATATTTATTGCAGACATTTCCATGGGCATCAAGAGCAGGATCAGCCTGTTTGCTGATAATACCAAGATTGGGGAGGTGGTGGATGACATAGAGGGAAGGCAGAGTTTGCAGGAAGATCTGAAAAAGCCAGAGACCTGGTTGACTATTTGACAGCAGGAGTTCAATGCCAAAATGTGTAAGGTACTACATTTTGAGGCAAAAAATCCAAGGAAAACTACCAACTGGGGGGAGTGCAACTTGCAGAGACTGAGGAGGAGAAGGATCTGATGGTGGTCATCACGGGATCAATGAACAACTTGGCAGAGTGTAGGAAGGCAGCAGCAAGAGCAAACAAAATGCTGGGTTGCATCGCAAGGAGAATAATGTCGAGGAGGGGGGAAGTGATTCTGCCATTGAATAGATCATTAATTAGACTTAATCTTGAATACTGCGTGCAGTACTGGTGTCCATACCTGAAAAGGGACATTATATTACTGGAAGGGGTGCAGCGCAGAGCAACTAAGATGATCCAGGGATTGGGGGGCTTATTGTATGAGAGTAGGCTAAAGGAGTTAAACATGTACTCACTGGAGGAAAGGAGGGACAGAGAGAATATGATCAAGACATTCAAATACATGAGAGGGATAAACAAGACTGGTAAGGAGGGGCTAGTCAGAGTAAGGGTGGGGAGGGACACTCGAGGCAATGACATGAGATTGGAGGGGGGGAAGGTTCAGGAGGGAAATGAGGAGACACTTTTTTACAGAGAGGGTGGTGGCAGGGTGGAACGCGTTACCAGCAGAGGTGGTAGCCTGTAAAACAGTGGGCTGCTTCAAAAGGGGCTGGGACAGGGCAAGAGGGAGGATAATGGGAGGGGGGTGAGGAGAGAGGGGCAGCTACAGAATAGTGCTGCTAGTTGCAAAATTGAGCAGACTCGATAGATCAAATGGCCTTTTTCTGCTGGCAAATTTCTTTTGTTCATAACCAAAATGGTGCAGGCACTGCATCACAAGCCCTACAAGGATAGGCTGAGGAAATTAAATATGTACTCCCTGGAGGATAGGAGGGAGAGGGGGATATGATTGAGACTTTTAAGTACCTCACAGGGGAGAACAAAGTACAGGAGAATGCTATATTCCAAAGAAAAAGATGCTCAAGGATGAAGGGGCACAAGATGAAACTGGAGGGAAGGAGGTTTAGACAGAATGTGAGGAAGTACTTCTTCATAGAGAGGGTGGTGGACAAGTGGAACAGCCTGCCAGCAGAGGTGGTGGGGACAGAAATGATTACAGGTTTTAAACATGCTTGGGATAGGCATAGGGGATTGCTAGTAGTCGGGGTGGGGATACAACCTGATGCCAGCAGTGCATGATGGAGCACAATTGTTAGTGGTAATAGGGCAGACTAGGTGGGCCAAAGGCCTTTCTCTACCAGTGATTTCTGTTTCTATGTTTTCCAATAATCCTCCTGATTGGCTTCACTCTGTGCCCCTTTGTGTTTTCAGAATACTATCCTTTTTGCCCTTACTGTCTGTCTCACACCGCTGGAAAACCAGATTGTTTTTTGTGCTGTTTGTTCTTCCTGACCTGTCTCATGCATGAAGCCATCACCTTTAATGAGAGGGGAAATGTGACATGAGGACTCAAGGCCCCATATTCAAAAGTGACAGGGTGCGTCGCACAAGTGATTGTGCCCTGCATCTCCATGTGCCAGCACAAAATAATGGGATATTCAGAAACTGAGCCAGCAAATGCATTTGTGCAGATGTGACTGAATATCCCAAGGATGCACAATCATGCAAGCAGATATGTGCAGTGCATCAGGCCATGTTTCAATATGTGGAACTGTGCACAAAGGGCTTGGGTAGAGATGCAGAAATAGTGGCTGTGGCACACGTGAGAACATGGCTGGTGCATAAGTGCGGCAGCCCAGGGGACAGGGCAAGCTCAATGGCACAACACAGGTGCCAAAAGAGAGTGACGGAAGGACTGCAAGGGGACAGCCCTGTGTGCCATACATACATGCCTAGGCATGTGCATGTGTATGCACATCACCCATGGTACACACACACACACCTCCATGAATAGGGGAGCACAAAAGTGGCCATGACCAACGGTTAGCAGTGAGGTTTATTCGTTTATTTAGATCTAGAATTACAATTATCTTTGAGCCAAGGCTCTTTTACAAAGGTTCCACGTCAGAAGAGTACATACATGTTAAACATGTTAAACATTGTGGTGGTGTATTTCTTTGCTGTCTTTGGTTGCTGCAAATTTTCGCCCCCCTTCCCCCAACTCTTGATTATATGCCCTATTAAATCTGACTGACAGGAACTAAACACTGGGTATAGTAAGGGGTGTGGAGTAGGAGAGGCATACCAGGAAAGGAACAGCAGCAAGTGAAGAGGTGACTGCTCTCTCAGTGGAAGGAGCCTTCATTATTACTTCTTCGCATTGATATTGCATTGGGGAAAGGAGGAGTAGGAGTTTGAAGAAGGTTGTGCAATGGCTACTTAAAGTCTGTTTTTGAGTGTGGATAGGAAGGATAGGAATATAAAAATGCAGTTGCTCAATATATCTAAACGTGAGCAACAAAGGAGGTAAGGGAAATAAAGAAAATGTTTTGCACTGATAGAGGAGAGAGAGGGGAGACTTGGGGGAGTGCTTGGTATCCTGCATCTGGAAGGGTGGGGAGTCACTGGTGGGCAACGACAGCAATGGGTAGGGTGGTAGGCTGCAACAACTGCGGTGCACCAATCTTTCTAAAAATTGCCTGGAGTGTGGGAGGATGTTTAGTGTGCAACCACATAGAAAAACTTAGAAAAGAGATTGAAGGTCGGTCTGCAGGAGGAACTAAGACAGGCAAGGCAGATTGGGGGTGGGTTTAGCCCAATACTGGAGGGAGTAAGAAGGGGAGATGAGGGAGGGCGATTTAAGCCAACAGTGGTGAGGAGGGGGTCAGAAGAAGGGAAGCAGAGACAAAGGGGCCCAGGCCAGGAAGAACAATTGCCGGGGAAACCAGGTCAGTAGACAAAAGACAATTGGAAGGAGGAGATAGGGACTTGTGAGGGGAGGTGAAGAAGTGGCAAAAGTCATGGAGTGGAAAGGAGAGAACATGTTACCATAAAGAGAGAGGGAGCGGGCATTTGTGAAGGGCCTTCAGAAAATAGTTGTGCACTGCTAGAGAGGAAGAAGGTGGAGGAGGGAAATGATGAAATTATTTATTTATTTATTTATTTAGATTTTGTTTACCAGGTAAACCCACTGAGACCAAAGGTCCCTTTTTCAGGGGCGACCCGGGATGAATACACCACCAACTTTATATTATGTACAGTGTACAGCTTCGAAGATACATATACAGTTCATATAAAAGGTACAGCATACAGATACATAAGTGAATTAATTAAAAAAAAATGTATATACAGTTCATACAGGAGGTTGCGTAACTGTAGGACAGAGATAGAGAGCAAGTAGGGAGTACCAGTAGTCAGAGAAAAATAGAATTGCATTGCCCAGGGGGAGAAAAAAATGAAAACAATAAATACAAAAGTCCAGGGGAAATTCAAAGGGAAGAACATAACACAGGTTGTAAGGAGAAATACAGTTGATAGAGGTTAGTTGGTACCAGGCGCACCATGGGTTCGTAGATGGTCACATAGGTTCATGAGGGGTGGGGAGTATATCTAGCGGTTGCAGCAGCAGAGGCTCAGTTCTAGGAGGTGGACTTTGAGACCAGCCTTGAAAGAGGAGAGGGAGGGTTTGTCTAGCAGGGAAGAGGGTAGCGAGTTCCAGAAGTGAGGGGCGGTGAACTGGAAGGAGCGTTTTCCTTGATTGGTGCAGATGCGGGGTATGTTCAAGAGTCGACTTGAGGCAGACCGCAGGTTGCGGAGGGGGACTTTAGGGGTGAGCAGGTCACTGAGGTGAGGTGGATGGCGTGTGGAAAGGAGTTTGTAGGAAAGGCAGGCAGGGGAAAAAGATAGTTTAAGCTTGAGTGACGGCCAGTTAAGATCCTTAAGAGCTTCGCAGTGGTGCCGCCTAGGGGAGGAGTGGGTTGCAAAGCGAGCAATGCGGTGGTAGAGGGTGGAGAGGTTAGTGAGCTCTGTCTCTCTGAGGGACTGTAATATTGGAGAACCATGCAGTAAATGGGAGAGGAGGTTGCAGTTAGCAATAGCTGCGTGCCTCTCCAGAGAGGGAGTTCCCAAGGCGGTATAGCAAGCCCAGCCTCTGGTGGATGGTTTTGTTAGGGTATCTATATGGGGTTTGAAGGTTAGTTCCTGGTCAAGGGTAATCCCTAGATACTTAAATTGGTCAGCGACCTCGACACGCATTCCTCGAGCAGATGTTATAGAGAGAAGACCACTACGGTCCTTACCCAGTCGCCGGGTCCCAAAGAGGACAGCTTTTGTCTTGTTCTCGTTTAGCTTGAGTTGGTTGGCAGTTAACCACGTTTCAAGTTTTGCTAGGCAGGTTTGTAGTTCCGTTGCGATAACAGAGGATTGGGGATCACTGTGATAGATTACTGTATCATCAGCATAGAGCAGTAGATTGCTGGGTGCACACACTTCAGCTATGTCATTCACAAATAGGGAGAACAGCAGGGTCCAGTATGGAGCCCTGGGGTACCCTGGAGATCACTGGTCTGGGGCTTGAGTTAACGCCTTGCCATCGTACTGTCTGAGTTCTGTTAGTCAGGTAGCTAGTGGCCCAGAGAGAGAGAGCTGATCAAGCCAAGCCTTTGGAGTTTAGAGAGGAGTAATTTATGACTGACCATGTCAAAGGCCTTGGAGAGGTCAATGAATAGCGCCCCCATAGGGGTGCCCTGGTCCATGGCGTTGAGTATGTCAGTAGTCAATCTGACTAGGGCAGTGTCCGTGCCATGGTCTTCCGAAAACCATGCTGGACCTTAGAGAGGAGTAGGTGCTGTTCCAGATAGCATTGCAGCTGATCGAAGACTATTCTTTCAAGGATTTTTCCCAGAGGGCAGAGGAGGGAGATGGGCCTATAATTTTCCACTCTATTCCGGGTTCCTTTTTTATGGATTGGAACTATGGTGGCACTTTTCCATTTGGTGGGCACAGACCCTTCCTGAAGGGATCGGTTTATGAGTAGGGCAACAGGGTAGGCAATGGCAGGTGCCGCAGCCCTCAGCAGGCGAGGTTCCAGCTGATCATTACCCGCAGATGATTCAGGGTTAATTTTGCCGAGAAGTGGTAGCACCGTGCAGGTCCAAGTGTCAGATGGAATAAGGACGAGAGATTTGCGTCGAGGTGGGTGGGGAGGATTTCCAGAACGGTTTGGGAGGAGGCAGGGGATGAGAAAAGGAGGCACTGAAGGCTTCAGCCACCTTAGTAGGGTCATCTGTCAAGTGTTTCCAGCTAAGACCATGGCACTTTGTTCCTGCACGTGACCCTTCAGGAGGGAGTTTATGTGGTCCCAGAACTTCTTGGGGTCACTTAGGTTGGTCACTTGGAGGTCACGGAGGTATTTGGATTTGGCCAGTTTTGTGGCCTGTTTACACTTGTTGCGCAAGCCCCTGTAGTTCTCCCAGCCAGGTATTGTGCCAGAAGATTTGTAGAGTCCCCATGCTTTGTCCCTGAGCCGCATGGTGTGTTTCAGCTCAGGGTATAGCCATTTATGGCACTTGCCCAGAACCCTTAGTTTTTTCCAGGGGGCATGACAGTTTACTATGCCCAGGAACGTCTCGGAGAAGTATTGGAGGGCCGCGTCAATAGTGGGAAGGGAGACGATAGGCCACCATTCCGCCTTGAAGAGGTCAGCGCAGAGGGTTGCTGGTTCAAATCTGCTGTAATTTCTTGCAACAATCAGCCTGGCCGCCAGCCTGGGAGGTTTATTAGACCAGATGCAGTAGATAGGGCAGTGGTCGCTCAGGGAGTCCGCCATTATCCCGGCTGACAGTATCCGAGTGGGGTTGGAGGTAAGTGCCCAATCAAGAAGTGAATGGTTGCCAGTTTAGCATTGTGCCTGGTTGGTGGTTAATCACCTGGGTAAGGGATGCATCCAGCATGAGGTTTTTGCTCGAGAGGAGTTGGGGACGAGCCAGTTGAGATTAAAATCCCTAGAAGGATTTTCTCCCTGGGGAGTTGAAGGATGGCTCTGGTAAGGATTCAAGGGAGGGGGTTGCTGATTGCGGTGGGAGATAGGCACATCCGATGTAGAGGGGCTTTGTACCTCCGAGGACAAGTTTGAGAAATAATACTTCAGCCTGAGTATCATCTATCTCTTGTAGGTCCAGCGGGGTGGCATTTAAAGGGGATTTTAGATAGAATAGGACTCCCCCCTTTTTGAGGAGTCTGTCCCTTCGTATGGCTTGATATCCCATCAGTTCAACCTCATGAGGGAGAATGTCAGGCTTTAGCCAAGTCTCAGTCACTGCCAAGATGTCCGGCTCGTAGAGTTGGGTCCAG
Organism: Neoceratodus forsteri; assembly: GCA_016271365.2. Lineage (NCBI taxonomy): Eukaryota > Metazoa > Chordata > Ceratodontiformes > Ceratodontidae > Neoceratodus > Neoceratodus forsteri. Next base: position 955,424,144 of record CM028130.1, on the reverse strand, counting down.
GCCTCAAGGTCAGCCACCTTGCGCCGCAGGCTCCCAACGTTCATGTGAACCAGTCTGAGCCCCCCAGAGTTAGTCCAGGAGGGGGTAGTAGGGTCAATAAGCACGCAGTTTGGGGAGAAAGGGACAGGATTGGGTTCGATGTCACCCCCGCGCAGTAGTAGAGTGCTGGGCAGAGGGCATGAAGGACTTGGGGGGTTAAGGCAGGAGAGGGCCGGTAGGAGGGCCGGTAGGTGGGCCAACCGCATTGTAGGATGGAGTGCTGTCGCCCTTTTGAGGCCATGCCATTCCAGGGTAATTATTTCAATGAGCAGGGTATCCCAAGGGGGAGAGGGGCACATGGTAGGGGTTTTTGCAGAGCTGCAGAGTGTAGAGGAACAGGGAGGATGGAAGAAGAGTTTGCTAAAATTAGCAGCACCTAGTGGTGTTGCTTTATTTTTGCAAAAACAGGTTGGAGGGGAGATGATTAAGAGAGCGGCCTCTAGTGGGTGATGGTGATATTCTGCAAATGGAGAAGTGAGCTGATAGAATATAGCGCTCACGTGACTACTCCTATAAATACACATGCTTACCAAGGGCGGTGGTGGGGGTGGTGGGGAGCCGGCGCGCAGTGCCGGAGGGGCCTCACTGAGGAGGAAGACGGGAGTCCTGTAGGGATGAAGTCCAATAGTCTGTCGCCAATGGAAGACCGTACCTGCACTTATGGTGTCTTTTTCTGCACTGCTATCCTGGGGAGGGACTCGGTCCTCGCGACCTCCGTGTCTCGGGGGGCGTTCCGTTCCAGCGATCTGCGGCGGGAGGGCAGCGCTACCAGTGCCTCACGACCACCCTGAGGAGTTTGTGTTAGAGGAGTAATTGATAAATGCCTGGACCAAACTGGAGCGGGGGGAAGTTCTGCTGGGAGAATTGCAACGGGGTAAAAGGAGGAAATAATGTGCAGGAGGAAGAAGAGGAGCTGGAAATGAGAGAGGGAGATGAATGGAAGTAAGCAGGGAGTAAGGGGTGGAATCTTGTGCTGGGGGACTCAATACTAAGAGGAGTTAGGTGGAGTATAGGGGAGAGGCATAGTTGCATTTGGGTGGAGGCCATGCCAGGAATGACAGCGGAAAAGGTGGGAAAGTCTGTTCTGAAATATGCTAGAAGGGTAGGGACAAGCCTCATTTAATTATACATCTTGGGACAAATGACCTGGCTGACAAGACAGTAGATACAGTCCAGAGGAGGTTTGAGGAACTAGCACAATTATGTGAGGGGCAGAAAGATCAGTAACTTTTCAGAGATACTTCGAATGCAAAGACAAGCACAACAAAAAAGCTGAGAATAGAGGAATTTAACGGATGGCTAAGAACCTGGTGTTGTGCTAAAGGGTATGGGCTGTTGGAGGGTGGGGAGGGACCTGGGAGGACAATAGTCTCTATGCAAGACAGACTACACTTGAGTGAGGAGGGAAAGAAAGTGTTGAAACAGAGGATGGAGGAGTACATAGAGGAAGTTGGGAATTTAAACTAGGAGTGGGGGTGGCAGTTGGGAAGAGATATGCAGAGACCACAGGCTGGGAAACCATATGAGCTTACCCCCATAACAGTGACAAAGGACAAATGGCAAGTACTGTTGGTGATGCTAGTAAAGGAGGGCAGGATGGGAGGGGAAGGGTGGAAGGTGGTTACCCTTAATGCTAGGAGCCTTGGGAGGAAAACTGCAGAGTTACAGGTTCTCATGGCAGAGGGAGAGGTGGACATTGCAGCCATCATGGAAACATGGGCCACCCAATACAATGACTGGGACCTTTCTGTACCAGGGTACAGGTTATTTCGTAGGGACAGGGTGATTGGGAAAGGGAGGGGGGGTGGCACTATATGTGAAGGAAGGACTGAAGTGTGTAAGGGAGGAAGGGGAGGAGGGTAGTACAGAGTCACTTTGGATGCAAATCCAGGATTCCAAGAATAGGATTCTTAGAATCGGAGTGGTGTACAGGCCACCATCTCAGATGGAGGTGTTAGACAGGGAACTAGCGGGACAGATCAGGAGGACCTGCGAGAAGGGTAGTGTGGTGATTGTGGGAGACTTCAACATGCCAGGAATGGACTGGAGCACCCCAACAACCAGGAGCAGAAGACAGCAGGTACTGCTGGATGCCTTCCAGGACAGTTTCCTGCTGCAAATGGTCAGTTAACCAACCAGGTTAGAGAATACCCTTGACCTTGTACTGGCAAATGGGGACTTTGTGAGAGAAATTACAGTGGAGGAACCGCTGTCAGGGGGAGTGACCACCACTCAGTATGGCTCACATTGGATATGGGCAAGGAAGGAGTGGAATCTGGCACAATAGTGCTGGACTTCAGGAGGACCAACTTTGGGAGGATAGGGGAAGTGGTAAAAGGGTACCTGGCCAGAATTCAATCTAGTATGGACACTAACCAGAGGTGGGAACTCATAAAGCTGGGGATAGTGGAGGCAACCAAAACCTGCTGCAAAGCCCAGAACAAGAAGGCTAGGGCTAAGAAACCAAGCTGGTTGAGCAAGGAGGTCATGGAAAAGGTAAGGAGGAAAAGAACTGCCTTTAGGAAGTACAAGAAAACAGGGAGGGGGGAGGACAGGGAGGAGTACTTGACAGAATCGAAGGAGGTGACAAGGGCAGTAAGGGGAGCCAAAGCATCTACGGAACTTAGGCTGGCACAGGGCATTAAGAAGGAGGAGAAGGACTTCTTTAAGTACATCAGGGAGAAAAGGAGCTGTAAGGACGACATAGTAAGGATTAGGAAGGAGGGTGGTTGGGTGGAAGCAGGGTGCGATAAGGCGGAAGCACTAAATGAGTACTTCTGCTCAGTATTTACTAAAGAGAAGAGGGGGGTGACACCCAAGGTGGGAGAAATGGCAGAAGCAGGGTGGGAAGTGGTGACAGATGGGGAAATCATTAAGAGCAGAGTTCGAGAGGGTTTGAAGGCACTGAGGGTGGACAAGGTGCCACGCCCAGATGGCATTCACCCCAGGGTACTGAAGGAGCTGGCAGAGGTCCTTACAGGACCTTTGGCAGACTTATTTAATGCCTCACTACATTTGGGGTGTGTACTTCAGGACTGGAGGATGGCTCATGTGGTGCCCCTCCACAAGAGTGGCCCCAAGGATGAACCGGAAACTACAGACCAGTGAGCCTCACATCCATCGTGGGTAAGCTAATGGAGACTATCCTGAAGGAGAGGCTGGTGGCCCTCCTAGAGGCCAAAGGACTACAGAACAGCAGACGGCATGGCTTCATACGTGGCAGATCCTGCCAAACCAACCTGGTCGAGTTCTATGACTGGGTAACTAGGCAACTGGACAGGGACCATGCAGTGGATGTCCTGTATCTGGACTTGATAAGGCATTCGACTCCAGTGCCAGCGAGAGCTAGGCAAGGAAAGAGTTAGTAGGCACAGGGGCAGGTCTAAAGCTGGTGAGATGGGTGAGAAACTGGCTGCAGGAAGGCAACAGAGGGTGGTGGTGGGTGGGGAGCTCACATCCAAGGGCAGTGACGAGCGGTGTTCCACAGGGCTCGGTGTTAGGACCAGTGTTGTTTGGGATATTCATTGCAGACATATCGGGGCATCAAGGTCAAGATCAGTCTTTTTGCTGATGATACCAAGGTAGGCACAGTGGTGGATGACCTAGGGGGATGGCGGGGGTTGCAGGATGATCTGGCAAAGCTTGAAACCTGGTCAGACACCTGGCAACTGGGCTTCAATGCCAAAAAGTGCAAGGTGCTGCATTTTGGGATGAAGAACCCAAGGAGGAGTTACCAGCTAGGGGGAGTGCAGCTAGCCTAGACAGAGGAGGATAAGGATCTGGGTGTGCTCATTACAGGGTCAATGAACAACTTGGCACAATGTAGGAAGGCAGCTGCAAAGGCCAACAAAATGCTGGGTTGTATTGCAAGGGGTATATCCTCGAGGAGGGAGGAGGTGATTCTGCCACTGTATAGGTCATTAGTTAGACCACACCTGGAGTACTGCGTACAGTACAGGCGTCCGTATCTGAAGAGGGATATTAAGTTACTGGAGGGTGCAGCGCAGGCAACAAAGATGATCAAGGGCTGGGGACTTATCATACGAGAGGAGGCTGAAGGAGTTGAACATGTACTCACTGGAGGAGAGAGAAGAGACAGGGTGACATAATTGAGAACCTTTAAATACATGAAAGGAATAAACAAGATGGGTACAGAGGGCTGTTCAAAGTAAGGGAGGGAGGGCCACCAGGGTCATGATATGAGACTGGGCGAGGAAGGTTCAGGAGGAGATGAGGAGACACTTTTTACAGAGAGGGTGGTGGCTGGGTGGAATGCGTTACCTGCTGAAGTGGTATGCAGTAGAACAGTGGACTGCTTCAAACGAGGATGGGACAGGACAAGGGGGAGGGTTAATGAAGGGGAAGGGTGGAAGGGAGGGGCAGCTGCAGAATAAGGGGTGCTAGCTGCACATTCGAGCAGACTTGATAGACCTCGAGGCCTTTATCTGCTGGCAAATTTTGTATGTTCATATGTTCGTATATTCAAACATGGTCTGATGCACTGCACATATCTGCTTGCGTGATCCTGCATCCTTGGGATATTCAGTAATGTCTACACAAATGCATTTGTTGGCTCAATTTCTGAAATTCCATTATTTTGTGCTGGCACATTGAGATGCACGGCACAATCACTTGCGCGACGCACCCTGCCACTTTTGAATATAGGCCTTGAGTCCTCATGTCACTTTTCCCCTCTCATTAAAGGTGATGGCTTCATGCATGAGACAGGCCAGGAAGAACAAACAGTACAAAAACTGATCTGGTTTTCCAGCAGTGTGAAACAGACAGTAAGGGCAAAAAGGGTAGTATTCTGAAAACACAAAGGGGCACAGAGTAAAGCCAATCAGCAGGATTATTGGAAAACATAGAAACAGAAATCACTGGTAGAGAAAGGCCTTTGGCCCACCTAGTCGGCCCTATTACCACTAACAATTGCACTCCATCATGCACTGCTGGCATTAGGTTGTAACCCCCGACTACCAGCAATCCTCTATGCCTATCCCAAGCATGTTTAAAACCTGTAATCATTTCTGCCCCCACCACCTCTGCTGGCAGGCTGTTCCACTTGTCCACCACCCTCTCTATGAAGAAGTACTTCCTCACATTCTGTCTAAACCTCCCTCCTTCCCTTCAGTTTCATCTTGTGCCCCCTCGTCCTTGAGCATCTTTTTCTTTGGGAATATAGCATTTTCCTGTACTTTATTCTCCCCTGTGAAGTACTTAAAAGTCTCAATCATATCTCCCTCTCCCTCCTATCCTCCAGGGAGTACATATTTAATTCCCTCAGCCTATCCTTGTAGGGCTTGTGATGCAGTGCCTGCACCATTTTGGTTATGAACGAAAGAAATTTGCCTGCAGAAAAAGGCCATTTGGTCTATCAAGTCTGCTCAATTTTGCAACTAGCAGCACTATTCTGTAGCTGCCCCTCCCTCCTCACCCCCCTCCCATTATCTTCCCTTTTGCCCTGTCCCAGCCCCTTTTGAAGCAGCCCACTGTTTTACGGGCTACCACCTCTGCTGGTAACACGTTCCACCCTGCCACCACCCTCTCTGTAAAAAAAGTGTCTCCTCATTTCCCTCCTGAACCTCCCCCCTCCGATCTCATGCCATTGCCTCGAGTGTCCCTCCCCAATCTTAACTGACTAGCCCTTCCTTACCAGTGTTGTTTATCCCTCTCATGTGCTTGAATGTCTTGATCATATTCTCTCTGTCCCTCCTCTCCTCCAGTGAGTACATGTTTAACTCCTTTAGCCTACTCTCATACAATAAGCCCCCCAATCCCTGGATCATCTTAGTTGCTCTGCGCTGCACCCCTTCCAGTAATATAATGTCCCTTTTCAGGTATGGGTACCAGTACTGCATGCAGTATTCAAGCTTAAGTCTAACTAATGATCTATGCAGTGGCAGAATCACTTCCCCCCTCCTCGACATTATTCTCCTTGCGATGCAACCCAGCATTTTGTTTGCCCTTGCTGCTGCCTTCCTACACTGTGCCAAGCTGTTCATTGATCCCGTGATGACCACCCTCAGATCCTTCTCCTCCTCAGTCTCTGCAAGTTGCACTCCCCCCAGTTGGTAGTTTTCCTTGGATTTTTTGCCTCAAAATGTAGTACCTTACACATTTTGGCATTGAACCCCTGCTGTCAAATAGCCAACCAGGTCTCTGGCTTTTTCAGATCTTCCTGCGAACTCTGCCTTCCCTCTATGTCATCCACCACCTCCCCAATCTTGGTGTCATCAGCAAACAGGCTGATTCTGCTCTTGATGCCCATGGAAATGTCTGCAATAAATATCCCAAATAACACTGGTCCCAAAACCGAGCCCTGTGGAACTCCACTCGTTACTGCCCTTGGAGATGAGAGTTCCCCTTCCACCACCACCTTCTGCTGCCTTCTCTGCAGCCAGTTTGTCACACATGCCACCATTTTTGCTCCTGCCCCTGTGCCTTCAAGTTTTATTCCAAGTCTCCCATGCAGCACCGACTTGAATGCCTTGCTGAAGTCCAGGTACAGGACATCCACTGCAATGCCCTTAACCATCTGCCTAGTTACCCAGTCATAGAAATCTGCCTGCGACAAAGCCAGGCTGTCTACTGTCCTGCAACCCATTGAACTCCAACAGGGACACCAGCCTCTCCTTCAGGATCATTTCTATTGCCCTCCTCTGAACCGCCGCCACCCTGTATATGTCCTTATGTAGGTGAGGCCTCCAGAACTGGACACAGTATTCAAGCTGCGACATCACTAATGTCCTGTATAATGGAATTATTACCTCCCTTTTTCTGCTGGTGATTCTCCTGCCTACGCATCCCAGAATCCTTTTTGCCTTTTCTGCCGCCTTGTCACACTGCCTACCTACCTTGAGGTCATTGGAGATGATCACCCCAGGGCTCTTTCTTGCTTGAAGCATGCTTTTTCACCCCCACCCCCCACCCCGTTGATATATGTTGCTCCTGGGTTTTGTGCCCTATGTGCATTATCTTGCACTTTTTGTGTTGAAACCTAGCTGCCAATCCTTGACCAATCCCCCAGCTTCCTTAGTTCTCCCCTCATTCTATCATTGGTATCATAGGTATCATAGGTGTATACAAGCTAGTATAGACATAAGTCCATAATGCTTGCCAATTTAAGCTAATGTTAGTTAAGACGATATTTAATTGTATCAGTCATTGCTAAATCCAGGTTTAATTTGAAGGAGTCAGTACTTGGGCCATCCACCACTTTGGCTGGGAGATTATTCCAAGCTGAAACAGATCTTATGCTAAACCAGTTTTTCCTTCTCAGAGTATGCCACTTACGTAACAATAACTGTTTACTATGTCTTCGACTGCAAACTCTGTGTTCGGATTTAGCTAGGCCTAGTCCATATCCAAGGTCAGAATCCCTATATGCACTGTAAATTAAGCACATATCTCCTCTCAGTCTTCTATACTGGAGTGTGTACATATTGAGGAGTTTCAGCCTTTCCTCATAGGTTTTACCTTCCATCCCCAAAATGGCCCAAGTAAATCAGTGCTGTACCCTCTTGATTTTTAAGATGTCCTCTTTAATGAATAGGGACCACACTTGGACACAGTACTCCAGGTGCGGTCTAACCAAAGCAACGTACAAAGGGAGTAATTAAGTATACAGTTTAGGTTCTGATTTGCCCTGTTTATTTGAGTACTACAATGGGTTCTAAATTTTAGATCAGGAGAAACGAGTATGCCTAGGTCTTTCTCTTGGGTGGTTTCATGTAAGGTTTTGGTCCCCAGTTTGTATTTGAAATGTTGATTATGTAAGCCTAGGTGCATAATTTTGCATTTAGCATTATTCAGGACAAGCTTATTAATGACAGACCAACTTGAAATTTTATCCAAAAAAACCTGAAGGGCAGAGCTAGCATTTGTGTTATTTACTACAGTACCTATATGACAATTGTTGACAAATTTTAACATCCATATATTGAGGTTTTCAGTAGTAAGAGTAGAAATATATATATTGAAAAGACAGGGACCCAGAACAGACCCCTGTGGAACACCACTAAAAACTGGTGCCCAATTTGAGAATTCACCATTTATAATAACTCTTTGTTTCCTTCCTTCCAGCCAATTAGGAGGCAGTATAGCACAGTGGTTTAAGGCTCTGAGCTGCAAATCTGGAGACCTGGGTTTGAATTCCACAGCCCCCACTTGCATATACTGTGTGACCCTGAGCAAATCACTTAACTTCCCTGTGCTCCTAGGTTGCACCTGTAAACAAACTTTCAGCTTAGTGTGTCTCACCTGTTTAAACAATTGGAAAAAGAAAAAATTAACAATCCAGTTTATGAGATTATTATTAAGTTTAAACGCCCTTAATGTATCAAGAAGCTCAAGATGTGGTAGCTTATCGAAGGCTTTTGTGAAATCCAAAAACACAAGGTCCACAGAGTTTCCCTGATCAATATCCCCTGTGACCTTATCATAGAAGGGTAGTAAATTAGTTAAACAAGACCTAGATTTGGTGAATCCGTGTTGAAGAGGGTCAATTAGTTCACTTTGACACATGTAGTCCAGGATGAGATCTTTAATAATATTTTCTAAGATTTTCCAAATTAATGAAGTTAGGCTGATGGGCCTATAATTTTCGGGGTTATTTTTTGGACCTTTCTTATGAATGGATACTACAGATGCTACTTTCCAGTCTTGTGGAACTTCCCCTGAATCAAGAGAATGCTGAAAAATATTAGTTTGAGGAAGGTAAATGGATTCAGCAAGTTATTTTAACACCCTAGGAAGAATTTCATCTGGGTCTGGGGATTTATTTATATTAACTTGTTTTAACCTATCCAACACATCTTCAGGTTGAATGCTGAACTGTCCAGGTGTTGAAATCCCAAGTTTACCTGTTATACCATGTGTATTTTTGTTGAACACCATAGAAAAATATTTGTTCTGTATATCCGCAGCCTCTTGGTTATTAGCTATGTTACCTGAATTGGTGGAAAAGAGTCCTATAACACAGAAACATAGAATCTGATGGCAGATAAGGACCGCTTGGCCCACCTAGTCTGCCCATTTCCCTACCTAACGGATGAGCTGCAGATCCTAGTTAACCAAGAGCCTACTTCCTCCTACCCCCCACCAGAATTGCCTTATGTCTGTCCCATGCATTCTTGAATTCCCCCACTGTTTTTAACTCTACGACCTCCTCAGGAAGACTGTTGCATGTATCCATAACCCTTTCTGCAAAGAAATACTTCCTCACATTACCTCTGAGCCTTCCCCCCTCTATCTTCAAATTGTGCCCCCTAGTTCTTGCACATCTCTTTTTCTGAAAGATGCTACCTTCTTGGAATTTGTTGATTCCCTAGAGTTATTTGAAAGTTTCTATCATGTTCCCCCTCTCCATTCTTTCCTCGAGGCTATACGTCTTTAGTTCCTTTAGTCTTTCTTCATATGTCATACAGCCATATTCATCAGTTCAGGTACAGCATCACGGTAAATAGGATACATGAGTAACACATAAAAGGAATAATTTCAGAAACCTAGAAGAAATCAGGGAGGAAGGGTGAGAGGACAGGGGGGTGGCAGCCAAAAAAGAGACTAAAGCAGCTCACAGCATTGTCAAAGAACATCAGATGGGGGTGGTTGATCTCAATGGGGAAGGGGGAGGTTAGGGGTGGCAGTCACATGAGCTGGAGGCTGTGAGATGATAATGGAGGCTTGATTTGAATATGCCCAGTGAGGAGGTGGAGGTGATGTGAGTGCTGAGGGCATTCATCCAGCTGGGTGCACGGTGTGCAAAGGATCTTTGGCCCAGAGTGGTGCAGCATCGGGGGACCTGTAGAAGCTGATGTTCAGACCCTCTGGTGTTATGAGGATTAGTGTTTGGGCACAGGAGGGCTTGGACACTAGGTGGAGTAAGGCCTAAAGTAGTTTTTTTCGCCATCCAGCAGGTAAGGTACTTTATGCGGTTAGCGAGTTGAAGCCATCCCATTTGAGCGTAAAGCTCACATGTATGTGAGTCAGTGGGATCCAGTAAGCAGTCGACAGGCCTTGTTTAGGGAGGAAGTTATGTGCCTGAGGGCGGTAGTAGAGCCAGAGCCATAGATTATGAGGCCGTAGTCTATGACGGAGACCACAGAGCTCTGGATAGCAATCTTCAGTGCTGCCTGGGTAAGATGTTGTCTATTTCAGTAGATAATTCCAATGCGTGAGTTTACCACTCTGGCAACACTATCAATGTGAGTCCCATAAGATAGGCAAGGGTCAAGTGAGATTCCAAGGTATTTAAAAGATGACACTTGTTCGAGGGTGTTACCAGCACTTGTATTGATATCAAGGGGGTATCATCTGTGTTTGCTTTGTGAGCTGTAGAAAAGCATAGATTTAGTTTTTTGTGGTTTAGAACCAATTTATGTTTTGCAAACCAGTTTTCAACAGTGGAGAAAGCAAGCTGTAGGTTGTGAAGTAAGGGCTGTGGGTCCTTATGGGGGGTGAGAAGCACAGCATCATCGGCATAGCGGATAATTTGTTCTGGGCAGGATAGTGGAAGGGAGTTCAGGAAAAGGCTAAAAAGTAGTGGGCTCAGTATGGATCCCAGAGGGATGCCTGAGCGAACAGGTTTGGAGTCAGAGAGTACTCCTGAGATTTTCACTCTTTGTGAGCGCTGGTCCAGGTAGCTATTAAACCATGCAGTGGAATCCTGGGAGAGCCCAGCATTCAGCAGCTGATTGATAAGCAGGCCATGGTGAACAGTGTCAAATGCCTTAATCAAGTCGATGAATACGGCTTTAGTTAGATGGCCTTTATCCAACGAGTTGTGAAGGACTCCAGTGAATTCCAGAAGAGCTGTTGATGTGCTGTGCCCTTGCCTGAACCCGTATTGCTGTGAACATAGGATGTTATATTTGTCCAGGTAGTCTGCGAGCTGGTCAGCAACAATGCACTCAAGGACCTTGGAGAGGGGGGGTAATACAGAGATCGGCCGGTAGTTCCCTTGTATGGACTTGTTTCGCTTTTAAGACTGGAGTGACAATGGCAGATTTCCATTGCTTTGGGAACTGACTGAGGCTGAGAGAGAGGTTGAAGATTCTGGTAAGTGGGCGCAATACCTCTTCAAGGGTGAGGGATAGCAGTTTAAGGTCCAGTGAATCACCACTGGTTCTGGACTTGGAGATAGCCTTTGTTATGTATTTGCGGACATCATTCGCCTTGACTTTTTTGAAGTGTAATGGCGCATGATTTGAGGTGGTAGGTAGGGGATTTGGAGCAGGGGAGTCAGTTTCGGGGAAAAAGTCCAGAGGGGAGAACAGCACTAAGGTCAGTGAAGGCTGCATTGAAAGTATTAGCAATGACCTTCGGGTCAAGGGTGGTGGCTCCGTCAACCATCAGTAGGGTTGGGGTGGATTTGGACTGCTTTCCTGTGACTTCTCTTATATTGTACTAAAAAGCTCTCTCATATCCCCAGGTGTTGGTGAGGGCTTCCTTGTAGTAGGTACTCTTCAGTCAGTCGTATTTGTTTTGTGCAGTTGTTGCGAGTCTGTTTGTAGTTTTGAATGTCCAGTTGAGCACCTGTGGCCCTAGCTAATGCCCAGAGGTGGTCCCTTGATTTTAACTGAGCCAGTAGCTCAACCGTGAGCCAGGGATTGGAGTGTGCCTTGACTTTGTGCTTTTTTACTGGAGCGTAGGAATCGCAGGCAGTATTGAATGTGGTAATGAAATAATCAAGGGCTGAGTCAACATCCAGTGCATTGTATATGGGAGACCAGTCTTGCGACTAAGACAGGATTTGAAATGGGTCAGTTGACCACGGGGTAGGACTCTGCTGGAAATGGTTTTAGGGGAGGATGATGGATACTGCAGCAGACATGCCAGTGTAACAGAAGGCCCAGAAGTCCACCGTGCAACCTTTGTAGGGAATACAGGGTCAAGCACAGTGGAGCTCCCCCCCCCGGGACAGGGAGCGCTGGGGGATACAAAGGCCAAAAACCACCCCTGCACATGCTGATATGTGGATGGGGGGGCACATGGGCAACCACCTGTCAAATATCCCTAGATAATAACATGCTGCAAACTGCCATGTGAAATATGAAAAGATATTATTGTTCACTCTTCTTGTTATATTATAGCTGGTTGTTTTTTTACATAAATATATATAATAACCACAACAACAACATCAATAATACAAACATGAAAAAGGAGTGGGAAAACACTGGACAAGGGTGGGAGGGGTGGAACTATTTACAATGCAGGGATGGGAGAATGGGGTGGAACATGGATAAAACTATCTAACAAGGGGAATATAGTCCAGCTTATGGCCCAACGAGGGGAGGTGGTGGTGCCCGCAGGTGGCATGATGAGGACATCTCTGTACTTGGGGCCCCTAATGTCCTGGCTATTGCCCGCATGGATCGTAATAGGGCCCTCTGGTGGAGCAGTATTGCCAGTAGCAGGGTCACATTTCTGTGGGCCACCCATCACTCCAGTGTCCTGGCAGGTCTTTGGCCAACACTGTTTGCATTGGCTGGTGCCTGAACATGACCTATGGGTACAAAACAAACAACTCAATCCAGCAGCAGTGCCAATGTGTCAGCATGTATGCATAGATAGTCCGCGCCTCCCCTCCAACAACAGGGGTGATGAGCAGCCATGCATGTGTGGTGTGCCATCCACAGGCTTAGTCACAGTGCGGCACACAGCAGTGACCACAGATGTGTGGTGGATATGTGTGCCATGAAGCACAACACATGTCATGGGCATGGCACCATAAAAGGGCACTTCAGGACATGCAGCCCAAATGGCACAGGGCAGTGTTGTGGAGATGCACTTGGCTGTGTGTGGGATGTGCAGAAGCTGCAGCCATGGTACACCGTCCAATGGCAGAAGTGTGTGCATGACAGACACAAGTGTCAGACCCATGGGACAGGGGTGCCAGCAGCCCCCCCCACAGTAGTCCCTAACTGTCCACAGTGGCCCTCCAATGCAAGCAAGGATGGACAGCATGCAGCATGTACCCATGTGGGGAAACAATACCACACCCATACCCATAGTCTGGTGGCCCTGGGGACAGTCATGCAGAGGAACATGCAGGTGTTGACACTGGCACCGGCATGCCAGATGAATACTGGTGGACATCGTACAGTCCTGGAGAGAACAGCCCTCAACTAGTCCTTCAAACCTGTAGTGGACAGGCATACGATTCAGTAGGTACAGCAGCTGGCTATTGAAATAGTCCATGGGCCAGTGTATAATCCCAATCACCAGCCCTGTTGGGCAATGGAAGCATGCTTAATTGACATTCCCCCAATGGAAACATGTATGTTGCACCACAAGGCCACACCTATGCACAGACCACATGGTAGAGAGGATCCCGCACATGACCAAGGCACATACCCATGTCCCCACCACAGAGAGGGCACCATGGGGCTGGCACCTATCACTGGGTATAGCTGGCACAACAGGATGACACAACAGGCCTATACACACTGTGTATGGTGGTGGACAATGCAAAGGCCAAATGCAGTGTCAGCATGCACGACTGCATGGCACAGCTACCACCTGCACAATGGTTGGTGTCATATATTCAGATGGTCGCATGTGCAGGTGTGCAGTAGAGGGAACAGGAGGTGGACACAACCTCTGATGTGCATTTCATTCAGGCCGCACAGTGACATAATGATGTAGGCCATTCAGAGGGGCTGTCAGGCAACAGCCAATGACGACCCTTGGTCAACACCAACATACAGCCATGGCCACAAGCACACGCGACACATGGCCATAGGTGAGTGCTGTGGCAACACATCCCACATTGGCAGATGCTGCACTGTGCATGGATACACAATGCTGCACATACATACAGGAGGTGGCTATGGCCATACTATTATCCCAGGGTAGCACATCTGGGCACAATACTGGCAGAGTATAAGGGCACAGCACCAGAACTATGTGATCCAATACAATGTGAAGCTGATATGTGGGAGGGGGGGATGTCCACTGGATGACAGCAGCATAGCAAGTACTTATAGCGGACACCAAAGGGGGCTTGGATAGTTGTGTAGGGGCACACACATGAATGTGACAACACAACTGGGGGAGACACACAGTACAAGTTGAGACAAGTGCATGGGTGTGTAGTGTAAACAGTGCAATTGGTGGTCTGTTCAGGTGTTGTGACACACTGGACTATGCAGAGACCCCTGAAGCTGTAAGCAGCCCAAAACCAAGCAACAGCATACCACCACCATCTCAAGGGTCAGATGGGAGGGTCACCTAGATGTGTACATGCCACATGTCACAGACCACAATGACCCATGCGGGGGCCACATGACCACTCCACCAAGACAACTATGGGCAGGTGTGTAGACAGCCCCAGTGTTGAACACAAGTAGCAAGAAAGGGACACATAGGGTGCCACATGTTCTACGTAATGTGCCTGCACACATTGTGTACAGTGTTGCCCTGCAGGGGATGTGAGTCCAACACAGAAATTGGCTAAACAGCCACTTTGGTCATGCCATGTGGCACAGGACAAGACTATCATGTGCACAGCGCCAGAGGCATGTTAATACAAATGGGCTCCCATGGTGGGCAACAGGGTGTGGAAGGCCACGATGTACAGGGCGGATGCACCACATGTGCGACAACATGATGCAAACCCACATGTGGTGAATGAAAGGCCACAGTGGATGAATCATGGTGGACGAACAACATAGAACGGGCATGGCAATGTGAAACACACAGTCATACTCACATGACTGTCCTCATGGTGACACCCTTGCTGCGTGGCATTGTCTGGCTCCCCCATGTCCTCAGGGGCCCTCCTCCACCCATTAGCCTGGCCCATCTCCTGACCTCTCTGTCTGCAATGTGAACACAATGACAAAGGCACAATCAGAGCTATGCATTACCACACATCCCCCACAGTCCACAGTCCACCCAAATACAATGCAGTGTGGTGGATTTCTACTGTACATCCACAAGAGAACGCATGAACCCCCAACAGTGGATGGCATACAGTGTACCTCTACATAGGCATGATATAGGGTTGTACACTGCCCCCAATACCACCTGAATACACAGACAGTACAGTGAAAGTAAATGGTACATGTAGTCAGTGGCTGTACCATGTAATGTGTGCAACACCCTACCTCAGTCCCCTGACTGTGTGCCGTGCATGTACAATATATAGCCAGTGTCCTGTGGACCATGCCCCATGATGACCGGTGACATAGCAGTCAGCCAGACTGAGAGAGCATCCCTATTATGCAGCACGTGTAACCAATGCACAGGATGGACAACAGACCCAGTGGGTGTTGCCGTGTGGCCTGCAATGGATACACACGAGTCAGCACATTGACAATCACATGCATGTCCCACACCGGGATGTGTGGCACAGATGTACATGGGCATGTGACACCAATGTTAGGCCACAGCAGCAGGGCAACATTGAATAGGAGTCACTGTCATGGCCGTGTGATTACAGAGGCAGTGTACAGCCAACTGTTGACATGTCATGGACGGCTACAGGACTGCATAGCTGTGGCAAGAGGGTGGGCCATATGTCCCAAGGCACCAGATGGTCACTATGTCCATAACAGGCTCCTACATGTGCATAGCTACACATGTCCATGGTATCATGTCAGGGTTTGACACACCACCGCAGTCCTGTGCTTGTCACCACTGTAACCCCTAACCTGCAGCACATACTATGAGATAGATACATGATGCATTGTCAATGCCACTACTACGGTACTAGGAATGGGTGCAGGACACATAGTGGACACCTGTTGGACACATACATCATCCTGCCACCTGCATACCCTTTTGCTGTGACACGTCAACCGCCACACTGTATCACAGGGATGAAAAATGGGTACCCACTATGACACACTGTGCTGTGCAATGATACATGCCCACATACCCCAGCATGCAAGGCCACAAGGAGGACTGTGATACACAGTGACATGTGGGGTTCTGCAGGGAGACTGCTGTTCACAGTCATGCCAAGACATGGTATGACCATTTACTAGGTTCTGGTGTGTGACATGTGGCACATGGGCAGACACATGCATGGACACATATGGACATGAGAGACATGGGAATGGTATGTGATGTCACAATGCATATCAGCCATGGCGTACATCACCGTGACCACACATTGGGTTACAATGCTGACAAGCAGTGCCAGCATGCAGCAGACATGTTCCATCTGTGTCTCCAGCCAAGAGTGTGCCTGAACTGAAATGGAACAACTGCAGTGACAGACGCTGTGCAGATGTGTGTACCTACATATGCATATCAGGACAGGTGCTGTAGTGTTTGTGTGTGTGTGTGTGTGTGTGTGTGTGTGTGTGTGCCAGCACGCTTACACGGTGCACGTGGGGCCTACGTAGCATTTTGATCACCATTGCTATTGTTGGATACATATGTGTCTGTCACCACATTGTGCCATGTCCAGGGAAGACATAGGTGTAATGCACAGGTCCTACGGCCTGTACACCATCGCCCATTGTGTGCCCAGCTTCTGACAGCACCAATCCCTTCCCAGCAGATTGTCAAATGGAACTGCTCATTATCTTGTCAGCCTCTGTAGGCAGGTGTTGCCCTCAGGAGAACAGACATGGATGTGTGCCACTGTACACCTGCACTGTAAAGAGGGTGGGGCATGTCTGTGCCAAACACAATGGATTGGTATGCAGCATAGTGTTCCTCAGCTGTTGATCGATAAGAGATAGCATGCCACATTCCACAATGGTCAGTGTTGGACACAGAGACACCCCTGACAGATAACGACAACCAACATGTCACACATTCTCATGGGGAACATATCTGGGCGTGGCACCATGCCTTCTTCCGCCATAGCACTGTACTGGTCAAGATGGGTCCTCCTCATTAGGTCACCAAACTGGTGACAACACTGCTCCTCCACCTCCCCTCTATGCCTGCTGAGCCTGGTTGCAGTTTCGGCCCACACTGCAGACATGGGCATGTCAAGCTCCTCCTGGTCGAATAGCCGGCCTTCCCTGGGGACCACTAAGTCCACCAGGTTAGCCAGCTGTACATCTGCCCACCTCTAGGTGTGCTGGCTTGGTACCATCCTGAGTGTTGCTCTCATCATTGCACTTTTGCTGCTGATGGCATGCACTGTTAGCCATGTTCTGGCAGCCTCACAACTGCATAATTAGTGCAATAGTGCATACTTAGTTTGCCAAGCGCTGCTGAAGTTAGCACCATGAATTTGCACGATAGGGTATCACAGCTGTGATACTGCGCATCTGCAATAGCGTTATGCCACGTGGCAAACTAAGACCACACCCCATGCTACCATGCATGCGTGGCTGCCACACAGTCCCATATTGTCAAGGGCACTTGCTGGCATGACTCCAGCCATCCATACTGTGCACTGCAGTGGGCATGTGCAGCAGGCTAGTGTCACGCATGACCAACCCGCATTTGCATCTGCATGATACAACACTGCTGACATCACTGAATGGTGCAGTGCATGTCCTGCATGGTGCAGTGACGTATGGCGTCTATCATGCAGATACCTGTGTATGTGTGTCATGGCATTCGGCAGAGCAAGTGGAAATGCACAATTACAAGCCAATTGCGTGGCGCGCATTTGTGCAATATTCAGACGGGATAAGCAAATAGACTCATTGCACAATCTGTGCCTAAAGAGCACAATTGCATCTCATTATTGGAATGTATTTATCTCATTTGCATGCACATTATCATAAAAGTAGGCCAGCACCACCACTGCACACAGGTGACCAAGAGGTAATGCAGCTTTGAAGGTAGGTGTTGTATCATGTTTGTGTGTGGCATTCATTGTTTTGTGTAAGGGGCTTTCTTCCATTTCCATGTCATTGTAACTGGGCCTGTCTCTGTCTGTTCCAAAAGCATCAGAATGGCAGTGGATGGACACAGACATCCAAACTTTACTAAAGATGAGCTCAAGGTCCTCACCGAGGCCTATGTGTGACAAGAGGATCTCCTCTATAGGAAGTGTGGGACACCACAGGAGCAGGTACAGGGCTAGAGGGACGTGGTGGAGACCGTCAATGCACAGGGAAACTAGAACCACACTCCCCAAGAGTGCAAGAAATGGGTCAGTGGCCTGGGGGTGCACTGCAAAGGCCTACTGGCCGAGGCCCATACTTCCCTTCGGGCAACTGGTGGTGGACCCACAAGGGCTACTGTGATGACACCGCAAGAGGCATTCATGGCAACAACCTTCAGGCAGGTGTTGCACAGTGTTTCCAGTGGGAGCTTTGACACAGGTGGTGACCTGTCCCTGCACTGTGAGTATCCAGGTTGCAGTTCACGTCTGGTCCTGCCTGTGTCTTCCGATGTCTGTGTGTATCATGATATCCATTATGTGTAGCACTGTGTGGCCACAAAACAATGTCCACTGTACGCTTGTGCATTCCACAGCATATGTGTGCATCCTAGTATGTGTGGCGTGTGCTCTGCTCGCTATGTCATGCCTGTGTGTGGTTTCACATGGTATCCTGGTACTTGCATGGGCACCTACCTGTGTAAGTACAGTACTGTAAACATGGACATGCATCCCTAACTGTGGTCTATCCTTTTCTTTCCACAGCACCATCACATCTTGGGACAGGTGGTGGTCCACAGGTACTGCGCCCTGCACAGCATGGCTCCATACTGGCGGACACAGCTATAGCCAGTGTAAGGCCCCCTGACATTGACCCACACACATGGGGGGGGGGTCGGACAGTGATGATGATGAGACCATCTCACTGTCAGCCGAGGCCCTCCTTACTGCTGTGGAGGTGCTTGCCACAGACATTGATGATGACAGCATGATGCCCCAGAATGATTCCCCACACACTGCACATGCCACCAGCAGCCATTCATGGCCAGCCCCTGTGCAGCAGATGGGCCACCACTTGCAGCTGGCCATGGCGCAGGTGGAGGGCAACGTGTTGCGGCCTGCAGTGGTGCAGCAGATGGGCATTATTGTCCAGCAACAGGGAACTGGTGACCAGCCACAGCCTGACCAGTTGCGGGTTCAGGCAGCCCCAGCATGCATAATAGATGCATGTGAGTTGGCCCACTGGCACAGTGGTAGCACTACTGCTTGCAACACTGGTGATCCAGGTTCAGGAATGAGCCTGGGGAGCTGGAGGGTCAGCCAGGGGGAGGAGGATCAAGCACCTGAGGGGTGCTCTCCTCCTCCAAGGAGGGAAGGATGCCACTCCCACTGCGATGCCTCCACCTTGGTGCACATGGGTGGAGGTGCAGCGGAGAGTGTCACATGGGAGGGGAGGACGTTGGCTGGGGTCCAAAGCAGCATCATGTCTCAATGTGTGAATGCCTCAACAGACCTCCTTGGCTGCCGAGGTCCTTGGGGATACCGGGGCGAAAAAGGAAAATGGCCCATCGTTCCTCCTGGCGACAGGCCCTGGTGGGGATACGGTATGGTCCCGGCTCAGTCGGAGGCCCGACATATGTGGTGCAAGTGGGGAGGCAGCTGAACCTCCTGCTTTCCCATCCAGGGGGTGATCTGTGCAGGATGGGGGCCGAAGACCAAGTCCAGGGCTTAGGTTGGCCCCCACCATGGGAGTACCTGAGGAGAGGAAGACTGCAAAGAAGGGGGTGTGAGCATACAAAAAAAAATAATTGTTGCATGTGCCTCATCCCCACAACCCCAGCATGGCCTGGAGCACCATACACTGTGGTCGTTGCATGCCAGGCCCCCTTCCCCGGATTGGCAGCCTCCACCCAGCCCCCAACACGCTGCCCCAGAAAATGAGCTGTCTGAGCACACATGGCTACTGAGGGCCTCCGTGGAGAGCCAGGACTCACTCCATGATGCTGTGCAGGGGTTGCAGGCCAGATGCTCCTCCATGAGAAGCGGGCTTCTGTCCACCATGTGGAACTCATGGGAGCTATTTGCATGTTCCGTGAGGACATTAACATAGGCTTATCTGACATAGCAGTGGCTATACAGTAAAACACTGCAGCACTGGCTGCCTGTGGTGGAGGTACCACCCGCCGCACAGCTCAAAGCAACCCCAGCACCCCCAGAACACCACACAGCATCTGCTTTTCCCCTAACACCCTATCCCCTAGCACTGTATGTCCCCCTACCCCTGGCTATGGTGTTTCCTTCTCCACATACACCCCAGCACGTAGCCATTTATGGACATGTGTGTCTACCCCTTCAGAGGCAGAGGCCTCACCCCAGGTGGCCAAGGAGTCCTCATTGATGTCGCCTGCATCTGCAGAGTGATGCCATGTTCATGTCCGTGGTGGCCACACGCAACATGCACAACTTCTGAAGGGTCTGGGGCCTTTACAGACTGCCCATAATGCCTCCTGTCTGCAAGTGGGGCTACCTCTGTCCTGTATTGCCTACGGATGTGCAATGTCCACACCCCATGAATCACACTGCCCCACCTCACAACCCCTGTGACATTGTTACATTGTATGGATGGCATATGGGACATGGATGTGGCCCCTGGTGTTGTGGGACTGGCATGGGCATAATGAGTGCACCTGTGGCTTACCACTCTGGGTATGTGTCAATGGTCTGTCTCTAACCCATGCCAAACTGGTACCAGTACCTCTGTGCATCCTTGCCAATGTTGTCCCACCTGTAGCATGACTTCTGTGTGTAAGTGCCTGGAGCTCATCATGGAGCAGCTCACAGAGCTGTCTCAGAACAGCCCTATTGAGTCAGTACTGGCCCACGATGTCTGTGTCACTTAGCTGTTTGTATGTGACACAGGGCTAGTACCATCTTTGTGGGGCGTACTGCCTACGGACCCTTACTTGGCCACCTTGCTGTTCCCTCAGTCTCCTCACATCAGCCATTACTGCAGTCATGTGGAACACATTCCCAGCCATTCTTCCTGCAGTACAGCAGCCTGCCTCTGGGTGTCTGGCTGATTTAGGGTTGCCCCTTTTATACCTAATTTTGCACAGCCCAATTTTGGGTTGCGCGGTACATGCGCAACACATTTTGATTTAATCTACACATGCACAGCATATGCAAGTGGACACCCCCTTTTTCTGCACACAATAAATTATATCTGTGCAATCATGCATTCGAATGTGCGCAAAGCATTTCCCGCTTTTGAATATCGCGCCGCCATGCATTTTCTGAGATGTGCCACACATCTCCATTTTGTGCCATGCAACTCCTTTGAATATGGGGGCAACAATGAACAACTAGGGGACAATCACTATAAAACAGAAAGGTAAAGAGGATGGCTCAGCAAGAGAGTCGTGGGTGTGTGGAACTGCTTATGAAAGGAAATAGTTGATAGTGGCTCTCTTAATACCTTTAAGTCCGAACTTGATAAGCATTTATTGAGGGAAGGATTCACTGGTGTATTCCACTGAACACAGCAGGCAAACTGAATGGCTGATGCCTGTTCTGGTCTGTAGAACCTATGAACCTATGAACCTTTATTATACCCCTTTTTTATGACATCCCATTTGGCTTCTGTCCCTTCCACCCCCTCTACACCTGCCAGTTTATCTTTCAACATTTCCCCATCTTGCCAAAGTCCACCCTTCTGAAGTCCAGAACCACAGATGTCGAACTGGAATGATGGTTCTCTGGTTACAGGTCCAGTGGGTCTCCTCACCTCTACATCTCTGACTATTTATGTATGTATGTATTTGTTAACTGAGTCGGTTACACTGATCTCAGGGACCATTTTCAGGCACAACCTGGACCATAAAGATGGCACAAACAAGGTAAAAATAAAAACAGGTACAAAAGGTACAAGGAACAACCAGTAGTTACTATGCAATATGTAAGTGATACCAAATGACTAGTACAGAACTGAGCAAAAACTGGGTATAAAGTGACCACAGTGCAAGCCATTATAGTGCACAGTCTCACTGTTTAACAGAACCAGGTCAAGGTTTACCCCCTCTCTAGTCAGTCCAGTGATCTACTGCATGAGAAAGCAATCTTGTGTCACAACCACCAGCAACTGACCTCTTGCACAGATATGTACATTATATTTGGAAGATTGCTTGCATCTCCTACCATAACCTGTATGTGAATTTGCTGTTTTGAATCCTCCCTCCGTGGGGAACTTCTGTGCTATTGTACTGCATTAGTAATACAATAAAAAGAAAGTTTAAATATAAGAAAATGTGTTTATCAGTAGAACACAAATTATAAGAGCTAACTGATGCTGCCATTTTTACAAATATTTTCCCTAATTTGGGTAATTTGTTCCTTAACCTGTTAAGGCTTGTCCCTGATTTGTGAGGATTGAGTCATATCTCATACTGTGGTGGCAGCAGCCTGGTTTATGCAGTGAGTTTGCCTAACACTGTTTACTGCTGATTGCAAAGCTGTCAGGCTTTCTCAGCATCTCATGGACACAGCGTAGTATTCCCATAACATGTCTGCTGAAGGAGAGGTAGGAAATTGGACCCTCTTCCCTTTAATTTGCATCCCCTTCTGCAGTAAGTCCACCTAAGGATTTGATCAATGAAAGAGAGAGAGAAAGTTATCAATCATAATCCTGTTGGAGAAATATGCTTTGCCCTTCAGAGTTTAATTATGGATGCAGAATTCACTAAAGAAACAGCAAAACTGTAGCACTGGACCTCAAATTAGAGTCAGAGAATCCGAGCTGAGAAACTGGGTTAAGCCAACTCCTGTCTCCATAGAAGCCTCCAGTTAATGTGTCTCCCCCTGGTTCTATTAAGAAACTGGGTCAGTGTTTCTTTCTGGTTGGCCTTTATGGCACTTCAACATTTGCTAGTGTGGGCTCCCTCTCCCCTGGTTCATTATACATTCATAGTAAGGGACAGGAAGCAAGGCATCTCTCCACCCTGTCCTCAGCATGTCCGATTCCCAGATGCACTGCAGCAGCTCAGAGAGCTGATGAGCTTTTTGCAGACTCCACCTCTGGGCATGGAATAATACTATTTAGAAAAGCCACACCATTACATAAAGAGGATGAGCACTAGTGTTTCGAGGATGCCGTAGTTAGCTTCTTTTTATGCCAGCCTCTTATTCATAGCATGAAGTTGGCTTTTTGTTTAACCTCGAAACCTTAGGTTGTATCTTACTACACCACTCCTCTTCAGTCTTGTGTTTTTTTTCCCCAGGTCATCTCCCATCTGGGATACTAGCTGCTACCTTCAGTCTCCAGAGAGACTACCTCCACCTCCCCAGGCATCCTGCTGGACACCCCCCCCCACCCGCAACAGGACATGAGGGAGGCAATATTTCACCATTCCTGTCTTTGGGAACAACTCCAGTTTATCAGGAGAGGTGGGGGCTAGGGTGAGGGGAGCTGAAACAGCGCTGGGGCTTGGGTGGCTGTGAGCAGCTTTGGTCATGGTTGGACTTCATATTCTGAACTGAAGTGAGATGTGTTAATACATCTTTGTCCCTGGAGCACTGGTGCAACTGAATGCATTTGACTCAGAGGGGAGAATGACTGTATTTGTGTTTGTACAAATCCCCTGATTTAGCAGTGGCAGCTTTTTATTTCTATTACAGCCCTGTGAGTGCATTTCTCCTGTTGGTTTGTATCCTTTTTGGCTGGCACTCAGAAATGTGCCTGGTGCTGTAGCAGTGAGTGTAGTTTTGTTTTTGCTTTTCATAGTTCTTATCAGAAAAGGCTTACAGACCCTTAGATGTACTTGCTAGAAACCAGGAGGGAGTTTTTATTTATTTATTTATTCTGCAGTTAGTGTTATTTCTCCTCAGCCCCCCAAGACGCCCACCAGATGCCAACCACCCAACCCCATCACCCTAGTTTCCCTCCAGGGCTTACCTTCATGCATTGCAGCATGACCTTGGTGTTCTTTAGATGCAGGGCTATAGGTGACTGGATGTCAGCAGCTGCTCAGAAGACCTTTATTTTTCCATTTTTCTGGCCCCCAAGGAGTGGGCATGCAATGCCACCCAGATGCTCCCTTGCACGCTTCCGTATGTGGGATATTGGCAACCACCACTCCCCCTGTCTTGGACAGTTCCAGCTGCCTTGCCCTCAGCTGACGCTTGAGGCAAGGCAAGAACCAGGCATTGTAGTCCTCCCTCCCTCCCAAGAAGAGGAGAACAGTCATCTGGATGCACAGTCCTTTCCTGCCTCAGCTGACCCCAATGAACGGAGTCTGCATCCAAACCTGAGTTGCTGGTGTGGTGCTAGGTGTGGCACCCATTACCTCAACCCTCAGCATCCCTGGGCTGGCTTAGGAAATGGGAGCATAATAGAACAATTCAAGTTTCTACAGGGGATAAACAAAGTGGACAATAGTGCACTGTTCACCTTCAGTGCAAATGCAAACACGAGGGGTAATATAAAGAAGCTGATAGGGGCAGCTTCATGAAGGGCATAAGGAAGTATTGTTTTATGGAGAGGGTGGTGTACAGGTGAAACAGGTTACCCAATGAAGTGGTCTGTGCAAAATCCGTTGCAGAGGCCAAGCATAGGAGAGACAGACACAATGTGTGGGGGGATTTTCAAGGAGATCTGCCCTCCCTGCATTTGCTGCTATGTTCAAAGCAGTAATGTATTCAAACTTGTCAGACCATCCATTAGATGGCTGAACGTCATCCAAAGTTTGCATCCAAACATGGACACAATTGCACTTGTGTCCAATCTGAATGTGATTGCATCTGTTTTTTGCCACAAATTGTGACTTTTTGTCATAAACATATTCAATTTCTGAAAACAGCAGCAGGGCTGCCTGTATGCAAGGAAATGAATGCAGATGCCTGCGCAGCATACATTCGCATCTGTATCCAACCTTTTGAAACCCCACCCCCAGCTTTAGTGGCAAGGGCAATGGGTGAAGGTATAAAACAGGAGGGAGAAGACAAATGACCACTAAGGGGCCTGGTCACATAGGTTAGGCAGGGATAAGTGTAGAATGAACAAACCAGCTGGCCTTCTTTTACTATCAGTATTCACAGAAACATTGAATCTGTTGGCAGAAAATTTCCCTTTGGCCCATCCACGATCCCAGATGATCCGTGCCTAGTCTGTCTTCACAGACTCTACCTGGTCTCCAGCAACCTTCCCCCTCCCTGCCCAACTACCAATTTTCCCTTTTGAACATTTACAGAGACCTTACTGGAACATGCAGTAACACAGTCGAATACTCTATACAGTATTTGGGATATGAGATGAGTTAATTTAATATACTAGAAATATCTTCTTGAGTTGTACTTGACCTCTGATCTAACGAGTGGCAAAGCCACGAGTGAGGTCACAAGAGATCAAGTACAATGAATGAAGATATTTCTGATATTGTACATTAGCTCATATATTTAACGTATACAACAGAGCCTGAAAGTTTCATAAATAAAGATGTGAACAGAGGATTTTCTTTTTCATTCACTGTTTTTATGCGTGTTTCTATGAATGGAATGTCTCAGAAGAATATGTGAAGTAATGGTTGTCAAGGTAACATTTTTATGAGGTAATGTGGTATGTCCTGTTGCTATTGGTCAATTGTCAATAGGTCAGTTGTGGTGTATCTAATAGGTGATATATTGGTACTAACAGGTGGTATCTAGATATCTTGAAACTTAACTCAAAGATATCATTAGTTATCATTATAAATTTATACCCGCAACTGGGGTATACCTGGGGATATACAATAGGCTTACTCAAAATATGCAGTTCATCGTCACATGTAATGGAGCAGGATCATAACTCATGAGTGGTGGAATGGTGGAGCCACAAGTGAGTTATGAATGTCCTGTCCCCACACAAGTGATGATAAACTGTGAATTTTGAGTCAGATACTGAATATTCAATTTATACAACATCATTTTACTAGTAACACATTTTAAATATGCTCTTTGTATGAACATATAACTGCTGCCCGCCGTTGATTGGGGGGGTACGGGGTGTGAGGTCCTCAGTGGGTGGGTGGGAGGGTTACCACTGGACCACCAGGGTATCCTTCATTAATTCTGCCCAAGATAAGGCACTTGGGGGGGCTTCCACTGAACCACCAGGGATATGTAGCACCTATGCCCATGATCGGGCATTGGAAAGCGGTCCACTGGACCACCAGGGATTTAATTCACTTCTGCACATGATCAGGCATTGGAAAGTGGTCCACTGGACCACCAGGGATGTCTGGAACATATGCCTGTGGACGGGTGTGGGGGGTACAATGCTCCCTGGGAAGGGGGCATGTGGACTGTGTCCTGGGTGGGCAGGTGGCCTCCCACAGCAGGCAGCTGCTGTGTTGCACCTTGCAATATGGCAGCTCACCTGTGGGTGGTCAGGACTTGTTCCTGGTTATACCAGGCACAACTTTGCTCCCCCATGAGCTGTGCAAGGTGCGGTTGTGCAAGCATCTGTGCCACACATCCCAGGCTAAATATCGGGATGTGCGGCATATGCATGGGCATGCCCCCCGCACTTGCGACACATACATTACCAATGCACCCTGGCACATCAGGGGTTGCACAGCACAACATGCCCCTTTGAATATCACGCCAGGATGCATTAGAGGGTTGTGCATGGCACAACCCTGTTGTGCCATGCGCAACCCTTTTGAATATCCCACCCTTAGTAGACAAACAGACTTTCAAAGAAAAAGTTACCTACAAAATTTAAAGAAACAAAAATCATGGTGGAGTCCATTTAATATAGAGACAGCCCTTCTAAGCCATGCAACAAGGCAGTAGGGCAGGTAGATGGGATGCTGGGATGCGTAGGAAGGGGTATCACCAGCAGAAAGAGTGAGGTGGTGTTGCCTCTGTATAGATCACTGATAAGACCCCACCTAGAGTATTGTGTCCCAGTTATGGAGACCACGTCTCTGGAAAGACATAGACAGAGTGGAGGCGATCCAGAAGAGGGCAACTAAAATGGTGCAGTGTCTGCATCAAAAGCCTTATGAGGAGAGAGACTAAAGCACCTCTATATGTACACCCTGAAACAGAGGGGGGATAGAGGGATATGATAGAAACCTTTAAACTACCTCATGGGGTAAATATGGTACAGGAGGGGAGTATTTTTTCCGAAGAAAAGTGCTCAAGAACAAGGGGACATGCAATGAAGTTGTAGGAGGTTAGATTCAGGAGAGATGTAAGGAAGTACTTCTATGCAGAAAGAGTGGTGTATTCCTGGAATAGCCATCCAGAGGAGAAGGTGGGGACAGAAACAGTGGTGGGATTCAGGAATGCATGGAATAAGCGTAAGGGAATCATATTATAAAGAAAGCAGGAGAGGGAGACGGAGCTGTAGATCAGGCACAGTCTGAAGTAGTAGTGTAGGTAGGGACAAATAGGCAGACTGGATGGGCCAAGCAGTCCTTATCTGCTGTCAAATTCTATGTTTCTATGTGTCTGATATATATAATTTACTATTATAAATAACAAATAATCATCCTATTTCCACAAGTCCCAATCAGTGGTGCTTCCATTTAGTAGTTTCTCTTTAAATAAATAATTTATTTTTCAATACAAGGGTAAAAGACTAGAAATAGCTATACAACTTAAATTCAGTTAGCACATACATATATTTTAAATGTTCATCTCCTAGAAAGGACTTAATTTCTTTTGGGGTTATAGAAATTAAAAAGAAATGGGATAGACCACCTCTTCCAGCAGTAATTGCTACAGACAGTCTATTGGTTCCCAGCTAAAAGAAATAATAAGATCTGAATTAAAATAATAAGCAATTAATAGTGGAGCCAACCACTAGCATGAGACAATGCTCTCTCTGATGGCTCTCCCTCATGGAGCTCAATATTTAACTTAACTGCAAATTTTTACTTACTTTTGCTTAACTTCAGTTAGTGCATTCAGTGCCGGTTAATTCCACTGACTAGTAGTCCAAATTTTGTTTACCAGCACCATGGGTAACCCAAAAAAAAAGCAGGTGGAGATGGTAGCAGCAAGAAAGGACAGCAGGTGGCCGGGCTGAGGGCCACAGAGAAAGCCGCAGCTGCTGGGCTACAGACTGGTGGAGAGCTCACTGTACGTGATATGCCTAGGGCTATCTCATCATTAGATGCCCTGGCGATGGGAGTGGACGCTAAGGTACAGGAGTTCCACCTGTGGTTGACTGCCTGTGAATTCCAGTCACAGCAGGCAGTCACTGAAGCCAAAGACACTGTAAACGCTGCAACACAGGCAGCCAAAACATCAGTGGGGCTCATGAAAGAGAATAAAACTTTGCAGTTTCAACTGGAGGCCCTAGAAAATGAGACAAGGACCTCCAATCTTCAAATCTGAAGCCATGGATGGGGGATGACCTGGTTAGCTTTGCATGGATAGTGCTGGGGGAAATGCTGCATCTGTAGCCTGCTCCAGTAGTACACTGAGCCTCTGAGGTCACCCCCAGAAAACAGAAAGATGATGAAGCAGTGCCACAAACACTGTTGGCTGTTTTGGCCAGTCCTCACAATGGAGTCAGATGTGGCTCATAGGATGAGCCGACTACTGCAGGATGACACCAAAAGCTTCATTCACATATTTGGGACTATCTAGTACAGTATGCCCTGCAAGCGGTGGACCAATGGGCTTACAGGCCATACTGTACCTGTCATTCGGTGGGTGGCCAGGCAGTATGTGGGCAGGTTGCAGCCATACTTGATGTCAGAGATCAGGGTGGGCAAGGGGTTCTGTGTGGGGTGGGAGGGGTAGGGGTGCCACTGGATCACCAGGGAAGTATTCTATGGCACTTTCCCATGATCGCGACAATGGGCGGGGGGGATTCCACTAGACTGCCAGGGCATACTATTTCCTACAAATACCAGTGACCGGGGACACAGGAGGGAGGAGGGTGCCACTAGACTGCCAGGGATCATTCTGATGCCGATTTACCATGATCGCAGCACCTGGTGGGGGTACCACTGGCCCACCAGGGATATTCCAGGGCATGACACCGGCAATCGTGGCATCAGGAGGGAGGGGGTTCCACTAGTCTACCAGGGAGCTGTGAGTGCTTGTGGATGGTGTTCTGGGTGGGCGGATGGCCGCCCAGCTGGTGGCTGCTGTGTTATGCCCTGCAATACAGCAGCCCACCTGTGGGTGGCCAGGAGTTGTTCCCATTATTTACAGGCTCAACTTTGAGCCCCCCCATGCAGCGCACTGCAGGGTTGCGCCAGCATATGTGCTGCACATCCCAGACTGACTACCGGGATGTGCAGCATATGCATGGGCACACCCCTTGCATCTGCACCGCATAAACTTACATTGCACCCCAGCACATCAGGATTTGCGCTGCGCCATGCGGCCTTTTCAATATCCCACCAGGGTGCAATGCGGGGCTACGCCAGCGCAATTCTGTTGCACCATGCACGACCCCTTTGAATATCTGGGCC
Organism: Neoceratodus forsteri; assembly: GCA_016271365.2. NCBI lineage: Eukaryota > Metazoa > Chordata > Ceratodontiformes > Ceratodontidae > Neoceratodus > Neoceratodus forsteri. The sequence continues at coordinate 955,394,834 of CM028130.1, read as the reverse complement.
TTGGATATTTTGTATTTTATGTGCTATTTGTTTGAGATGATCATTCCTAGAAGGAATCCTAAAAGCTTTCTAAAGAAGGGGTTAGACTGAATTTTTCCTCTAATATTTGTAATATGCCAGGTACTTTTTTGCGCCAACACTTCAAACAATGAGATGTCAATAAATCTCAAGTTATTTTACCAAGCCAAATTCTGCAAAATTTCTATCTTTCTCACTTGCTGAAGATTGTCTCACAACAATAAAATTGTGAGGGCTTTTCGTGTTCATAAAGTCTGGTTCACCGTTACCACATCTTCCTTTACCACATCCATGTCTTTATCCATCGTCTCAACTTTTTCCTCCATCTGTTCATTTCACTTTGTATAATAATCAAGCTTTTTTCAATACTGGCTATAACTTTGATTAAAGTCTGAAAAGAGCAGTCAATGTCCTCGAAACTGGCTAGTTTCATACTAAGTCGGTCACTTCCACAGCGGATACTGCAACCTTCGCAGGCATTTCCCCAGTTAAAGTTTCCCTTGGAACAGCAGTATTCCAATCTCTGTGCACCACTGCTTCAGGACTACTTACAGGGTCTGGCACAAGGCACTTTTCTGTCAGATCTCATTTACTTTTTTTGTCTGGATTCTCTATATCTACTGTGTATGGGGGAATCCAGTGCCCTTGTGTTTCTGAGCTGTTCTGGCTTTTTCCTAAAAATGTTTTCTCTCCTTGAGAGTTTCCTGAAAGCTGGGTCTGTGGAATCCATATGGACAAATTCCTTAACAAAAACAGATTCTTAGCCCTTGAACAGAGAATGTTTGTGACAATTTGTAGCAGAGGTGTGCAGAGCTAGCATTACAAGCTTCCTGCAGTCGTAGCCATCTTGGGGTCAATAATCTTGCTATTTATCAGTATGTTCATGTTGTAACAAATAACATAGTAACACAGTAACATAGTAGCCCAGAAGCATAGCAAAACAGTAAGGCAGTAATATAGTAACATATAGTAGCATAGTAATGCAGTACCATAGCAACACAGTAACAGTAACATAGTAACACAGTAACTCAGCAACATAGTAACATAGCAACATATAGTTACATCGTAGCATAGTAATATACAGTGACATAGTAACACAGTGACATAGTTAAGCAATAAAGCACAGCAGTGTGTGCGTTGTGCTGGGATAACATCACGTCTTGGGTGGGTTGAAGCACAAAGTCAAATCAGAGAAGTTCTGTTATCACAGCACAATGCACACCCTGGAGTGCCTCATTATGATTATGAAATGGCTCCACTGTAAATTTCTAAATACTCTTTTCTACATTTTTTTTTATGAAATATGGAAAAGAAATAAAATGTTGAATAGGGCGATATATGTATAGGAGGCAGTATAGCGCAGTAGTCTAAGGCTCTGAGCTGCAAATCTGGTGACATCCAGCAGACCAGACCTGGGTTTGAATCCCACAGCTTCTACTTGCATACTGTGTGACCCTGAGCAAGTCACTTAACCTCCTTGTGCTCCCAGGTCGCTCCTGTAAAAAAGCTTTCAGCTTAGTGTGCTATACCTGGTTAAACAACTAAATAAAAAAAAAATATGTAAATGTAGTCCCACTGATGACATGTAGTACTTACGGATGACCAGTAGGTGTCTACAGAGGCTGCTTTTTTTTCTCCCAGTGTAAGTACTGTATGGACAAAAATGCATTGAGGTGCCAGAGAGCAGGAGTTGGACTGAGCTGCAGTGTGTGCCTCAGTCAGAGAGAGAGTAGGAGTTGTACCATGCTGCAGCCAGTACTAAGACTGGGAGCCATGACAGATTCATTATTTTGACTGCAACAAGTAGCAAGAGGACCAGCTATTACACAGCTGCCAATTTGAGCTGTGGTCAGTGGCTTGGCAAACAGTGGGAGTGCAAGCTTAATAGAGATGCTAGTTTGAGCTGTAGTCCATGGCTCTGCAAGTAGTGAGAACACCAAACAAGATGGAGCCCCTAGTTTATTTTTTTATTTTATTTTTTTGTCCAATTGTTTAACCAGGTGAGACACATTAAGCTAAAAGCTTGTTTACAGGTGCAACCTGGGAGCACAGGGACGTTAAGTGACTTTGTTCATGGTCACACAGTATGTAAGTGGGGGCTGTGGGATTCAAATCCAGGTCTCCAGATTTGCAGCTCAGAGCCTTAAACCACTGCACTATACTGATGGTCTGTGGCTTGATGAGTAGCGAGAGTGCCAGCCATGATGGAGCCACTAGACTGAGCCACAGTCAGCAGCTCAAGTGAAATACTGTTAGGAAAAAATCTGCACGCATTCTGAAGTGCCGGCAGGGAGGTGTGAGGAGTCTGATCATTTTGTGAATCCAGATTGTTTTGCTTTGTAAATGTCCACTCTCAGTCTGTTACAACTGCACGAAAAGCTGGAAGCCAGGATCAGAGCCCCAAGTGGATGGGTTTGTGGAAAAGTACAGAGGCTGGTGAAGTGACAGATCATCCCATGCTGCTGTGCTGAGATAACAGCACAGGATTCCAAGTTCTTCAGCCCATCAGCTCTCTAGATTTTCCATACCCATTTTATAACAACCCAGTAACTTTAATATAGTACCATATAGTAACATAGCAGGGCAGTAACATATAGTAACACAGTAACATGGTAGCACAGTAACACAATAACTAAGTAACGGCAATACAGTAACAATGAAAAATAGTACTTAAAATCATGACTTAATCCTTATCAGGACTGTTTATTTCCAAGCATTCTAGGCACTCTTATAACCATAAGAGGGTGTCTCATGCAAATAGTTCTACAATTCGGTAAGTTCGAAGTTCAGCGGGCATAGTCCATTTCCCATTCAGGGGTTTTGCTAATTTTCTACACAGTAAAGTAGTTTGATTTTCATTTTAACCCCCATTAAAAAAAAATATTCTGCATGGATTATATGTTTTTATGCACAGTTCCTGTGTCTCTTGTGGTTATAATTGTTTTTATTTAAGTCCTTTGTGTGCCAAAACTGTTCAGCTTTACTTCACCATTTTCTCACCAATGGAGAATGCACTAGTAATAATAATACCTGACAGGGTGGATGGTATTGGGCTATACCAGACCACCACGGAGTGTAATGAGGCACGATGATGGAGGCAGCGCGTCTTATACCCCTGGAAGGTCCAGTGTAGCCCATACTGGAAGGTATTATTGTGCTTAGAAAATGGGATTTGGGCTGCATTTCAGAAAAAAAATTCTGTAAATAGTTCATTTAAATGAATAGAAACATTTCCTATAAAGTAGTCCCTGTACTACTGGCATTGGCAGTAGAGAGCGCTGTTGTATTTTCTGCTGTGCCCAATTTGTATATTCTGTCCTCTTTCACCACCCCTCCCCCCCTTGCACTTTGTTCCTGTTCCTTAGTTTTTTGTCGTTCCTTATTCTTTCGTTACTGTTCTAGATGAAGCTAGTGAAGTACCACATCCATGAGATGACCATTTGTATGGCTACGGCTCCTGCAGATGGAGATGTGCTGCTGGCTTGTGGCCCTAGAAGAAGCAGGTGGGCTGTATATGAGGCATGGTTGAGAAGTGACCAGTGAAGGAGGTGGAGTGAGCCAGCAGTAAAATAACTGCTGAACCTGCAAAAACCAGTAACAATTGTATTTTTTGTGGCTCTGATGCCTAGTTGCAGGTAGGAGGTATAGAGTCAATCTCTCTCTCTCTTAGAGAAAAAAATGGGAGCCAAAAGATTTTAAATTGGGCAAATTTATATTTTTGGTGGAAAGACAGGCTAGCACTGGGACAAGTTATTTCCCAGTCTATGTTGGCACATAAATATACCCCTTGCCAGGGGTCTCAGCCAATCAGAGGCTGGGAAATTTTTTGCTCATTTTCTAAACTCTTATAACCATAAGAAACACAGGAAATGTACGTATAAATGTAAAACAAATAGAAACATAGTACTACTAACATAGTAGCACAGTAACCTAGTAACACAGAAACATAACATCATAACATAGTAACATACTGTAGTAACATGGTACCATAGTAATACAGTAACATGGTAGAATACTGTAGTAACACAGTAACTTAGTAACCCAGTAACATAGTAACACAGTAACATCCTCTAGTAACACAGTAACATACTGTAGTAACACAGTAACACAGAAACATAATGGGTCCAATATTCAACAGTTTGAGTGGGCGTTAGCTAGTGTTTGCCAGCGCAATCCAGGTTTTGCACTGTAGCTCAATATTCAAAAGGCTTGGTTGTGCTGGCAAACAGGGCTAATGCCCATGCAAACCAAAATGGGGTGGTATGCAAATGGCGGGGCAGGGACAGTAATAGTGGTGCAAGCAGATATTCAGCAGATTTGCACTATGCAGAAGGTTTTAGTGCGGTCCTTTTGCACCATGCAAATACTGCCAAACAAAACACCCTTTTACTCCATGCAATTAGTGGCTGCCAGACATAATGCAGCCAACTAGCCAGATGTCTGCTGAGGGAGCACACCCACCACCTGCAGTCCATGCCCCCCGATCATCAGCCTGTAGTTAAAAAAAATCATTGGTGTTAGTGGTCCCCCCTTCCCCCAATCATCAGCTTGTACAAAAAAACTCCCAGGTGCTAGTGGACCCCTCCCTCTGGACACCAGCCCATAGTAAAGAAAATTCCCTGTTGCTAGTGGTCCCCCTCCCTCCGATCACCAGACCATAGTAGAAAAGCTCAATGTTGCTAGTGGCCCTCTTTCCCTCTGATCACCAACCTTTACTGAAAAAAACTCCCTGTTGCTAGTGGTCCCCCTCCCTCCAATCACCAGACCATAGTGGAAAAGCTCAATGTTGCTAGTGACCCCCCTTCCCTCTGATCACCAACCTTTACTGAAAAAAATCCCTGATGCTAGTGGTCCCACCCTCCCTATGATCACCAGCCCTTATTGAAAATGAATCCCTGGTGCTAGTGGTTCCACCCCCCCCACCGATCACCAGCCCTTACTAAAAAAAGCTCCCAGGTGTAACATGATTCCAGGTATGCACATTTAGTGTCAACTCTAATGCACATGCCCAGAGTCTCTGCTTCAATTTGTTTACAGAAAATAAAACAAATGAGAGTGCTCTTTTCTGAAGGGGAATATCTTTGCAGCAATCCATAGCAGGAACAGTAGGAATCTGAACCTTTTACTGGCATCTGGCAAAAAATAACAAACTCATTCATGAGCAAGTTTACCCTGCAGCTCTCCGCTATTCCATCTTATGGATGCGTGCCACCGACATTTCAGTCAGGTGGACTGAAATATACCTTTTACAGCTATAATGAGTATCTTGCACTAGTGTGCAAATCTTGTAAAATCTGTGCATTTTGTATTGCCAGTGCCTGTTCCAGGCACACTCATTACATGCACCGTGAAAATGGTCACAAAAGCTGACAGTTGTCCCTTTAAAAAAATATAGTAAAAGGTATACATACAGTACCAAATTGTTACAGTAATGTACAGTAGTAATACAGTGGCTAAGAAACATGGTAACACAGTAGCATATGAGGATAATGTTCATCCATAACAAGCCTTATGATCAAAGGTTTTGTGGCAAATCCAGGAACCCTGAGAGAGAAACTTCAGAGGTCCACTGGTTGCCTCCAAAAACTCAAGATGAAGACACTGGCTTGTCTGTGTATGGATGCCCATACAATATCCTTTACAGTGCATGGGCATCCATGCCCATTTCAGACACTCCACTTCCTTTCAGTGAAATGGGGGTTTGGGGGCACTTGAGGGTTGGTGGCAGGCTCACATTATTGATTCAATGGCCTGCAGCAGTTTCTCTAAGTTGAAGTTTGAAAAAACAGCTTCCAACTTGACTGGTTCTTAGACTTTGTCACAGTGAGCCTCCCCAGATCCATGGAAAAGATTTTGAGCCTCCCCCAAAAACTGAAATAATCTTGGGCCTCCCCAAAGAAAAATAACATACTGTACGTTGAGCAGTACACCATGAATAAACTGAAACCCTTTTGAGTACTTGGATCACATTCAGTTCTTTGTCTTATACTAATGTGGAACCTTTGAAAAAGAGCTCCTGTGCTCAAAGGTGTTATCTGAATAACAAATAAACAAAATACATATTATTATTCAGCTTATTGTAACCCCCCCCCACACACACACACACACAGACAGGCCAGCCTACTTGCTCTGCTATTTTCATTCTTGAACCATTGTTACCCCTTGTTGCCTTGTCTTCACGGGTCAGACTACTTTCTCTGTTTCCTCTCTGTATGAAATAACCTTCCTACATACTTTGACTCTCCCCCTCCTTCCCTGCTCCTAAGCAACTTCTCTGGGATTACTTTACTCCTTCCTGCTATTGCTTTAGCACTTTATGCTCAACCCTTATATTTGGGCTGTTCTTACATCAATCTACAAATTGATCAATTACCACCACTCATTATTAGTTTATTGTTCATATTTGTTTGCACTATTGTTCATTGTGTATTTCTTGATTGTTTTGCAGTTACCTTTTGAAATGTATTCATTACCTACCCTTCTCCAGGTACACCTGAAATGAGCCTTGGCTCATTCACCTTCCCTTGTCACCTATTAGTAAATAAATACATAAAATCCACTTACTATTATCCTCTTTCAGTTTAACATAGAAACATAGAAACATAGGCTTTGACGGCAGATAAGGACCACTTGGCCCACCCAGTCTGCCCATTTCCCTACCTACTGGATAAGCTGCAGATTCTAGTTAACCAACAGCCCACTTCCTGCCACCCACACTACAATTGCCTTATGTCTGTCCCATGCATGTTTGAATTCCCCCACTGTTTTAGACCCAACAACCTCTCCAGGAAGGCGGTTCCATGCATCCACCACTCTCTCCATGAAAAAAAATTTCTTCACATTACCCCTGAGCCATCCCCCCTCTATCTTTAAATTGTGCCCCCTTGTTCTTACACATCTCTTTTTCTGAAAGATGCTACCCTCCTGGACTTTGTTGATTCCCTTGAGGTACTTGAACATTTCTATCATGTCCCCCCGTCCCCCCTTTCATCAAGGGTATACATATTAAGCTCTCTCAGTCTCTCTTCATGTGATTTCTGATATAGACCATGCACCATTTAGTTGCCCTCCTCTGGACTGCTTCTATCCTGTCTGTCTTTGCGTAGATGAGGTCTCCAAAACTGCACACAGTACTCCAGATGGGGTCTCACCAACTGTCTGTACAGAGGGATAACCACTTCCCTTTTCCTACTTGTGATGCCCCTTCCTATGCACCCCAGTTTCCCCCTGGCTCTCCTTACTGACTTCTCACATTGCTTACCAACCTTTAGATCATCTGATATGACTACCCCAGGTCCCTTTCCATTTTTGTTGTTGTTAGTACCGCCCCTGCTATTGTGTACTCTTCTCCTGGGTTTTTGTTTCCCAGGTGCATTACTTTGCACTTCTTTGCATTGAATCTAAGTTGCCATATGTCTGACCATTCCTCCAACAATGCCAAGTCCCTTCTCATCCTTTCTACCCCCCTTGTGTATCAACTCTGTTACAGATCTTTGTGTCATCTGCAAAGAGGCATACCTTTCCCTCCAGACCCTCTGCAATGTCACCTATAAAGATCTCTTCACAGAAAATATATAAAACTCAAAATTTAAATACAGTACTTTTTCAGACTTGCTTGAGCCTCCCCTGGAATAAGTTAGGGCCTCCCCAAGGAGGCTGGCCTCACCATTTGAGAACCCCTTAAAGGAAAGCAACTGTGACTGTATTTTAAGGTTCTGTGCTGCAGTAGAGACATCACTACTGCAGCACATCATAATGATGTCACTACTGCTGCACGACAAGCATATTCCAGGCATGGCATTCCATGCATAACAGGATTCCACTGTATACTATACAGAGAATTATGTATGGTCAACAATACACTACAAGGCTATATTTCCATCAAGGGGTAAGATGATAGCATAGACCTCAAGAGTGAAGCTTAGCCTTCCCTCCAAATCTCCATGCTACCCCATGGGGCAGCAGCTCCACAAGCTGGAGCTCCTCACTCTCCAAGCTCCAACACACTTCTGGCTTGACAGCAGACAGCTCAGGGGATTTCCCTTATATCCAGAAAGTTCAGTTGGGCAGTTTGGCTGTCAATCACAGTAAGAGCTCCCCCTTCTGTTGCAAAAAGGCGCCAATGGTCTAAAACTACAAATCCCAACTGGTAATCAATACAGTCCCATTCCAGGAGGCTCCATTTTAGAGTCCCTCAGTACTGATTGGTCCAGTTCGGCCGTGTACTCTGGTATATCCAGATTCATCTGGGGATACAAAAAAATAGGGCTGGCTTATCAAAAACTCACAAGGAGTAAGGATAATGGAGGGCTGAAGGCACCAGATCTGTTCTTATATTATTTGGCAGCAAGAATATCCCAAATTAAACAAGCATTTGTCAATGCCAAATGTCGTCTTGCTGACATTGGCATCAGTAGCACAGGAGTTGAACAGATGCATAATAGGAATGGCAGTGAAGTATGAAAGTGACATCAAAGCCCACATCACCCTACAGAGACTGAGAAGCCCTGAGATGTGCCTTTGGGCATCGGCCATAATGTTCATGGCATTTCAGCTCACCCTACCCTGCAGTGCGACAAATATCGCATTGTGCCTTGGGGTCTTCGGGTCTTGTGCTCACCCCATTCAGCCACAACACTATGGCATTTACCTCACCCTATCCTGCAGACAGTGACAAGTGCTGAGGTGTGCCTTGGGGCGCCCAGCTTTACAGTCACCCCATTTCATAAGGACATACGCCAAAATGGGTGCAGCATAGGAGAATGGTGTGAACTGTGGGGCAGAAGAGTCCAAGGCACACCTCGATGCCTGTCAGTGGCTTGAGAGTGGGGAGGATGGTATAGTGTGAGCATGACAGCCAGCAATGCAAAGACACACCCTGATGCCTGTCAGTCTGTACAGGGTGGGGCATTAGAGTTAGAAACCCTAATGCCTCGGCCGTTTGCTGGTATTTGCACTACAAATTTGCAACATGGTATTTTTGTGACCCTCACTTCATGAAAGTGTTTGGGACCTCTGCTCATGAATAGTGGCACTGTGATTTTGTTAATCTGTCCTGAACATTGATTTCTCACAGCGACCATGCCATTCTGGGCCAAATGTGGGAAAACACCATTTGGGCAGGATGTGAAAAATGACAGCTTTACCATTCATAGGTAGGTGTGAAGAGATGGCAGTGTTGAAAATCTTGAGTAAAAATATAAAAAATGCTCAAATTTATGAGCATACATAGAAACTGAGCAATGTACACTCATGACACAGTCATTTAGTGGAAGTATTTCTCCAAATTTTCAATATAGGCATTTTAAGACCTCTGCTCATGAACACTGTAACTTTGATTTTCTTTGTTTGTCCTGATCGCTGATTTCCCACAGCGACCACTCTGTAGTGCGCCACTTGTGCGAAAACACATTTTGGGCAGGATCTTAAAAATGACAACTGCACTGTTCATAAGGACGTGTGCAAAATTGACAATGTTAAAAATGTTGAGTGAAAATATTACAAATTGTCGAAGTTACGAGTGCGTGTGGAAACTGCGCAACGCACGCTTGTAACATAGTCATTTTATGGACTTTTGTCACCAAATTTTCAACATAGGCATTTTAGGACCTCTGCTTATGAACAGTGTTGCTGTGATTTTTGTAATCTGTCCCGAACACTGATTTCCCACAGCAACCATGCTATTCTGCGCCAGTAGTGTGAAAACACATTTTGGCCAGGATGTGAAAATGACAGCTGCACTGTTCATAGGAGGTGTGAAAAAATGGCAAAGTTGAAAATCTGGGTGAAAATATTACAAATTGGTGAGTTACAGTGTGCATGGAAACTGCGCTACGCACATTAACACAGTCATTTTTGAATTTTTTCCAAATTTGCAAACTTAGGTTTTTGAGGCCACCTTCATGAATAACAACACTGTCATTTTATTAGTGTACTGAAAGGTGATTCCACGAGTGACTGCAAAATCACCTTCGGGACCGAATAATGCCATGACAGTGACTGAATTCATGAGGGGGGTTCCAAAAACCCCATGTTGAAAATGTGGTGGCAAAAGTCAAAAAAATGGTCGAGATATCCACATAAGTTGAAAAAAACCCATTTATGCCATTATACAGCCTACCAGCATTTCTTCAGTTTGCGGTCGGCTTTGAAGAGTGCAGACATGTTCCCGCTCCACCGAAGATCATCACGCTGGGCTCTGGAGTTAAGTATGAGGTGAGGGATGGTATGGGGAGGTGGGTGCGCAGAGGGTGGCTGCTGGTTGGGGGAGGGGGGCACCAAACTCAACGAGGGACCGTTTTTTGATTCACAAGTTAAACAGGAAAGAAAGAACAATGTGGGAAGGTTTTCTATTTGTACAGGTACTTTTGCACATTGGGGTGGGCTCCCAGCATGCCACCCGTGTGTTTTATGGGAAGGGGGTCTGTAGCTGACGGGGATTGGGCACCCCCACTGGCACATACAGAACTGGGGGAGTCGCATGAGCCAAGGGGAATTGGGCACCCCCTTGGCACTCAAAAAATTGGGGGTACATTATGCCGACGGGGACTGGGCACCACTGTTGGCAAATTAAGTTAGGAGGAGGCATGCTGACAGGAGGATTGGGCACCTCCATTGGTTTTCAGAGGGACTGTGAAAGGTGGCAGCTGTCCCTCAGCTTCTGTGGGGACTACGAGAAGCTGACGGGGAAGCCACCATCATGTTGCTTGACAGGAACACCAGACGAGGCAAGCAGTAATTGGCTGCTGCAATCAAGGACAGCTCCATGGCACTCACTGATTGCAGTGGCTAATTTCTTTCAAGGTGGTGGCACATTTCTCAGCTACTGTCATAGACAGCATGCTATGCCATTGGCACCACAGAGCCTGGCCACAAAAAGCAGTGGCACCCCTGGCTGCAGCAGGACTGCACCTCCAAAACCCGCTTCTCCACTGAAGCAACCACAATATGTTGTCTGCACTGCGTGCTCAAGACAACATAAAACTGGATACCAGATGAAGGTATGGATAGATATATATATATATATATATATATACCAGAGTGGGTCCAAGTAGAATAAAAGTATGTTGAAGCTCAAGGAGGACTACTAAGTACTTTCTTAGTATGGTTCTACTTTGATTTACCATAAGAAACTGAAAGTGACCGGAACCAAAGTACTATCTGATTCAGTCAGAGTCCTTCAGTATGTAAAATCCCTTCTAAATCTAGATTTATCAAACTCCAAGATACAACCAATCTGGGGGAACAAAAAACATTACGGAAAATGGCAACACATTACACAATAACATGGGCATGGAAAGGCATAATCAGAGTCCAGGACATATTTAAGGCGGGTAGGTTCTCTTCATTTACTGATTTAACACAGCAATATAAAATTTGCGACAAAGAAGAGTATTATGTCAAGCTCAAACACATAATAAAAACAGCAACACAAATAAATAGTGTGTCAAACACAAAAACAACCAGTTTTTTGGGTTGCATGCAACTATCACCTATCATCAGCTATCTATAATTTCCTCCTAGAATGCTCTAGAGGGATGGCACCCGAACCCATGAGAAGGTGGTCTGCAGAAGTAGGGGTAAGTACCCATGATTGGAAATGGAAGAATATTTGGGTTCTTGCATCTAAAACGTTTGTGGCAGTAAACTTGAGACTAGTACATTTCAAAACGCTACATAACTTGTTTTCACACCATCTCAAATGCACAAAATGGGCCATATAAATAATCCAAACTGTAACAAATGCAATGTGGGGGTTGACATTTTGGCACACATGTTCTGGGAGCGTCCTCATATTCAGGACTTATGGAGAAAGGTCCAGGAGCAGTTCCACACTATACCCTTTGTATATAATAAAATGGAAACGGAGACCTGTGTATTAAATCACTTTCAGGAAAATCAGCTTTGGTCTAGTGAAGAGAAATTATCTTTGCTTCTAATGGGGTGTCAGTCCAGAACTGCATATTGAAGTGCTGGTTAGAGGACATAATCACTTCACTATCAGAATGGAAGGCCCAGTTTGTGGAAATAGAACAATTAGCACTACATATAAGGGATCTTAGATATAAGTTTGAAAAAGGATTTGGCACCATCTATGATCTGTTTACTAACAGAGATAAAGAGGCTGTGGAGGGTACAACACAAGGATAAGTTGAAAATGGCACCGGGGTTAAATTCACCAGGTAAACTATGGCATAGGATCACGGGGTGATAAGAGTTCACTATTGTCCTACTAAACTGTGGCTTCAAGTACTGCATAGATTTTCTGCTTCTCTGCTCTCCATTACTATCCAGACAGTGTCTTCCTTCTAGCTAAAACAACACTGTAGAACAGTAGATGTCTCTTCTTTCTTTTTCTTTATCTTCTCTTTTCCTCCTTCTCCCTCTTCTCTTGTCTTGGGATATGTTTTTCAATATTAATGAATCAGAAGACTTTGAAGAATGCTAAAATGTTTGCTTTAAAAAGAAAAAAACTGAATATGTTAATTAATTTTTAAAATATGTGGAAAATGTATCAGTGAGTAAGGAACCCTATACTTTGCGACTTATTTATGTAAGCAAATAATAAATAAGTTAATTAGAATGTACGCGAATAGGCTACAACTGTAACATGAAATGTTCTGAAATTGAACTTTGATAGACTTTAGGATGGAATTGGATCATTTGATTTATGAGTAGATATAATTTAGTTTTAGGTAGCCAAAGAAAAAAATGACAAAACTGAGAGAATAGTTATGTACTTGTAATATGTTACATTATATGCAGATAAGAATACAATGGTTCATTTTTTCTCTATTTTTTTATCTTGCTATTACAATATTGTGTAAAATGTTATGAACTTCTCTTCAATAAAAAATGTTTTTGATATCCGTAAAAACTAATTTCTATACTTCTTTGGGATGACCATTAATCCTATCAAATGTGCATTGGGCATGCAGGAAACCAGATATCTGGGGTATGTTTTGGGAAATGGGGAGGTAAAACCAGAAATTTCTAAGATAGAAGCTGTAGCTAATAGCCCTGTCCCTAAAACGAAGAAATATGTCAGGTCATTTTTAGGGCTGGCTGGTTACTACTGGAGATGTGTCCCCATTTGTACCCAAAAGGTACAAGGCAACCAAATGGATGGCAAATTAAAGGTTTTTTTTAATCTTTTTTTCATTATTATTTTTCTTTGAGCAAATATGTAAAAAAAGCATCATTCACATACATTATAGACAGAACAAATACTGACTTTTCAGCTTATACACTGAGATCCAGCTGGCCCCTTTCAATAGAGCGCTATTGCTAGGGATGATGAATTATATATGCAGGTGGCCCATGAACTCGAAAGTGTTAGGCAGATAAATGAAAACCCCATAACCTCATCTCACATCATGGAGCCCTTACCTCAGGAGAGACATGTACAGGCTGGAGATGGTGCAGCATAGGGTGACAAAGATGATTCAGGACTAACAAGGCAGGTATTATGAGGAGCGCCTCAAGGCACTAAACATGTACTCGCTGAAGACCAGAAAGGAGAGGGGAGATACCATACAGACCATCAGGTTCCTAAAAGGAATTAACATGGTGAACTGCAGGGAATTATTTAGCATGAGTAACAGTTTGAGGTCACAAGGGCGCAAGTGGAAACTGACAAGAAGGAGGTTCAAGAGGGATATGAAAAAGCATTATTTTACAAAAAGGGTGGTGGAACCATAAAGCAGTCTGCCAGCTGAGGTGATGGATGCAAAAACCATTAATGGTTGCAAGCTTGGCTGGGACAGAGTGAAGGGGATAGTGATTACTCGGGGTGACAGTAACAGGGAAGGGAATAAAGGGGTTGGGATAGGAAGGGCTAGAATGCTCTACGGACAATAGATCCTGGGGTTAGATAGGGAACCATGGGTAGACTGGGTGGATCATCGGTCTTTCTTTGTCATCATTGTCTATGTTTCTAACTTATGGTCATCATGTTCATCCTACAGTAGCCTTACATTAACTGACGGGTGACATCTAAGATCTTGAATTCAGTCTAACCTACCTTCATACTTATTACATGAATAGAAAATATGATAAATAAGTAAATAATTAGGAGGAATTAAGACAAGAGGAAAAGGGGAGGAAAATCAAGTCCCCTTCTTTTTGTAGCTAACAGATTTAGATTTCACTCTCCTCCTCTCATTCCATATGCCACATTAACCTGTTAGCATAATTATTGAAGTACTGAAATATCCTGTCATATGTCCCAGGCTCCATCCTCGTCAACATGTTCAACAGTGACATTGCTGTGGGAATCTGGGGCAGGTTGTGTCTCTTCTTCATGGATGACACTATGCTATGTGGAAGGGTGGACAGTGATGAAGAAATCAGGGAAATGCATATTGACTTACAAAAGCTAGAGGATGGTCTAAGGTTTGGCAGTTGAAATTCAACACCAAGAAGTGCAAGGATGCAGCGTGGGACTAAGAACCCCAGAGCAGAGTACTGGATGGGTGGTGTGAAACATAGCACCACTGCTGAGGAATGGGACCTAGGAGTTATCATCAGTCACACCCTCAAACAATCAAACCAGTGCAGCAAGAGCTATGGTAAGGCAAGTTGGATTCTGAGGTGTATCGAGAGGGGTATCGATAGCAGGAGGAAGGAGGTAAAACTACCCCTTTATAGACCTGAGGCTGCACCTGGAGTGCTGCACCCAGTTCTGGAGCCCTTATCTCAGGAAACATAGGGACAGGCTGGAGACGGTGCAGTGCAGGGTAACAAAGATGATTCAGAGCCAGCAGGGCAGGTCTTATGTGACGTGCTTCAAGGAACTGAACATGTACTCGGTGGAGACCACAAGGGAGAGGGGAGATATAATAGAGACCTTCAAGTTCCTAAAAGGTATTAACAAGGGGAACTGCGAGGAACTATTTGACCAACCTGAATACTAGTTCGAGGTCACTGGGGCATGAGTGGAAACGGACAGGTGGGAGGTTCAGGAGGGAGACGAAGAAGTATTATTTTACAGAAAGGTTGGTGGAGCCGTGGAACAGTCTACCAGCTGAAATGGTGGGCTTTAAAATAGTTAATAGTTTCCTATGGTTGGTAC
This sequence comes from Neoceratodus forsteri, assembly GCA_016271365.2. Taxonomy (NCBI): domain Eukaryota; kingdom Metazoa; phylum Chordata; order Ceratodontiformes; family Ceratodontidae; genus Neoceratodus; species Neoceratodus forsteri. Next base: position 955,379,743 of record CM028130.1, on the reverse strand, counting down.
AGAATGAAGGGTACAGTGATTGCTCAGAGCAACATAATCTGTAAGGAGAATAGGGGAAAGGAGAGGGAGGGCTAGGACCCTGGATGGACAGTAGATCCCAAGATTAGATAAGGAACTGGCCAGCCTGATTGGAACATTGGCCTTTTTCTGCCATCATTGTCTATGTTTACATGTTTCTATGTCTTCAGATTACACTGGAGCCTATAACATATGTTTTAAATGCCTCCAGTCTCCATCTGCCACTCTACCAACATGGCCTTAGTGAACCCTGTCTAATCCTTCCAGTACTGGGCAATGATATGGTTGGCCATCACCAGCACAATGATACACCATTTTATTTGAGGCCCTGTGTGATCCACATATTGGTCTGTGTCCCCCAGGACTCACAGTTGGGAGCGACTTATGCGGGCAATGTTCAACCACCTGTGAAATATATTTCATGCTAACTGTAATGTATTTCATGATCTGATCCCGGAACTGCCCAACCCTAGCACACCCATAGAGCATATGCTACAGAGTGCAGCTCCAAGTTTTGTAATTCCAGAAGAAGAGGTTTCCCACACTCCTATTACATTGAGCTAGGGGATATGTATCACCTATGGATTATTTTGATTTGTCTTTCCTTGGCCCTAGCATCACATGACACACCTGCTGTGTTTCCCATACTGTGTCCCAGTCCATCTCCGCTGTATCCCTTGTGCCATTATATAACTTTCCCAACTGGCCTGTAAGCCCTCTAGGGAGGGCAGCAGAGATATTTTGATGAAATTATAAAATCTTGCCGTTGGGAGTCTGTTCCCTGGTACTTTCTGCAATAACTTGAGTATGATGTCCCCATCATCCAAAACATGCCCAATTGATTACATTCCTACCTCTGCCATGCTTTCCACTGGATAACATTTCCACCAATCTTTACACATAAACAGAAACATAGAATTTGTCAGTGGATAAGGACTGCTTGGCCCACTTAGTCTGCCCATTTCCCTATCTACAGGATAAACTGCAGATCCTAGCTAACCAACAGCCCACTTCCTCCTACCCCCCACTAGAATTGCTTTATGTCTGTCCCATGCTTTCTTGAATTCCACCACTGTTTTTGATTCCACTACTTCCTCAGGAAGGCTGTTCCATGTATCCACAACCCTCTCCATGAAAAAATACTTCCTCACATTACCTCTGAGCCGTCCCCCTTCTATCTTCAAATTGTGCCCCGTTGTTCTCGCACATCTCTTTTCTGAAAGATGCTACCTCTTGGACTTTGTTGACTCCTTGAGGTACTTGGAAAGTTTTTATCATGTCCTCCTCGAGGGTATATATATAAGCTCCTTTAATCTCTCTTCAGATGTCTTCTGGGTGCAGACCCTGCACCATTTTAGTTGCCCTCTTCTGGACTGCCTCCATCCTGTCTATGTCCTTGCAGAGATGGGATCTCCAGAACTGCACGCAGTACTTCAGATGGGGTCTCACCAACTGTCTGTACAGAGGGATAACAACTTCTTGTTTTCTACTGGTGATGCCTCTCCCTATGCATCCCAGTATCCTGCCAGCCATCCTTACTGTCTTCTCACATTGCTTGCCCACCTTAAGGTCATCTGATATGACTACCCCCAGGTCCCTTTCCATTTTTGTTGTTGTTAGTATCTCACCCCCCATTGTGTACTCCTCCCTGGGATTTAGTTTCCCAGGTGCATTACTTTGCACTTCTTTGCATTGAATCTAAGCTGCCATACATTTGACCATTCCTCCAAGTCCCTTTTCATACTTTCCACCCCACCTTCTGTAACGGCCCTGTTGCAGATCTTTGTGTCGTCTGCAAAGAGACATACTTTTCCTTCCAGTCCCTCTGCAATGTCATTTATAAAGACATTAAAGAGGACCGGTCCCAGTACTGAAACCTGCGGTACCCCACTAGTAACCCCCCCCTTTCCTCAGAGTGGACTCTGTTTACTATTACCCAGCCAATGTTTTACCCAGGCTACCACCATGGGACCCACTCCAAGGCTGGCTAACTTGAATATTAATCTTTTGTGTGGTCACAAAAGAAAGGGTCCTACAAGAGCTTGCTAAGCTCAGGGTGGATAAGGCAATGGGACCTGATGGCATACATCCCAGGGTACTTAAGGAGCTAAAGGAGGAACTAGCAGAGCCATTAGCAGAATTGTTTAGTGAGTCTCTGAGCACAGAAGAGGGTCCCAGAAGACTGGAGAAGGGTTTATGTGATCCCGCCCACAAGAGTGGTAGCAGGGAGGAGGCGGGAACTACAGACCAGTCAGTCTTACCTCAGTAGTGGGCAAGATTATGGAGGCACTCTTAAGGAAAGGATAGCAACACCTGGAATCCATAGGGCACAGGATCCAAGACAGCATGGGTTTACAAAGGAAGGTCCTGTCAAACTAATCTCATAGATTTCTTTGACTGGGTAACCAGAGTGGTGGACCAAGGGGGAGCAGTTGATGTCGCCTACCTTGACTTCAGCAAAGCTTTTGACACTATTCCACATAGAAGATTGATAAATAAGCTAGGTAGGCTCGGGTGGGTCAGAAGTTGGTCAACTGGGTGGCAAACTGGTTGACTGGCAGAAAACAGAGAGTGGTGGTAAATGGTATACAGTCAGAAGAGATGCAAGTCACAAGTGGGTACTTCAGGATCAGTCCTGGGGCCAGTCCTATTCAACATCTTCATTAGTGACCTCGCAGATGGACTAGAGGGTAAGGCTTGTCTGTTTGCAGATGACACCAAGATCTGCAACAGAGTAGATGATCCAGATGGGGTGGGCAGAATGAGAAGAGATCTGGATAAACTAGCAAAATGGTCAGAAGAGTGGCAACTGGGATTTAATGCAAAGAAGTGAAAATCATGCAATAGGGAAGAGAAACCCTGAAGCCACTTATAGGCTGGGAGGAGTTGATAGCAGTCACAAAGGAAGAAAGAGACTTGGGCATCATCATCACTGATGACCTAAAATCATCCAAGCAGACCTCTAAAGCAGTAGGTAAGGCTAGGGGGTGTTAGGGTGTATTAGTAGGGTATCACAAGTCGTAAGAGGGAGGTAATAATCCCTCTGTACAAGACATTGGTTAGGCCCCATCTGAGTACTGCTGCAGTATTGGAGGCCACACCTTCACAAGGACATTAACCAAATTGAGGCAGTCCAGAGAAGGGCAACCAAAATGGTGCAGGGACTGCATCAGAAGACATATGAGGACAGATTAACGGAGCTCAATATGTATAACCTTGAGCAAAGGAGGGAGAGAGGTGATATGATCGAGACATTTAAACACCTTAAGGGCATAAACAAGGTGAAAGAGTCTAACATGTTTAAATATAAGAAAAATAGCAGGACAAGAGGACACAGCATGAGATTAGAGGAGGCCGATTAAGGGGAATGTGAGAAATTCTTTTCCACAGAAAGGGTGGTAGATGCATGGAATAGCTACCACAAGAAGTGGTGGCTATGAATACAGTGCATGGCTTCAAACAGGCATGGGATAGGCATAAGGAGCAATACAAATGACTATGAATAGATAGGTCACTGATAGAGCAAAGTCATGGGGCACATTTATAAGGTATAAAAAGAAATGGGCAGACTGGATGGGCCTTGCGGTCCTTATCTGCCGTCAACTTCTATGTTTCTATGTTTCTATGTTACTGTGTCAAATGCCTTGCTAAAGTCTAGGTAGGCCACGTCCACAGCCTCTCCCTGGTCTACTACTTTGGTCACCCAGTCAAAAAAATTTATTAGATTCGTCTGACACAACCTTCCCGCTGTGCATCCTTGCTGCCTTGGGTCCTGTGCCCCACTGGCCTCTAGCTACTCATCAATTCTTTCCTTCAGAAGTGATTCCATCATTTTTCCTACCACTGAGGTCAAACTAGCAGGTCTGTAGTTTCCTGTGTCTGTCTCGTTCCCACTTTTGTGAAGGGGAATCACATCCACCCTCCTCCAGTCCTCAGGTACCACACCATATTCCCATGATTTGTTAACAAGGGTAGTAAGTGGTGTCACTAGTTCTACTCTTAGTTCTTTTAGAATTCTTGGGTAAATCCCGTCAAGCCCCATAGCTTTGTCCACCTTCAGTTTTAAGAGTTCTTTTAGAACTCTTTCTTCTATGAATGGACTGGTATCGACCCCCCCCCCCCATCCAGAGTGCTTCTATTCTTTGGTTCAGGTACCTCCCACTCCTCTTGTTTTAGGAATAATGAGCAGAAGTATTCATTCAGCATCCCTGCTTTTCACTGTCACCTTCTGCCCAACCTCCCTTCTCTTTATTAAGCCTCACTATCCATCAGTCTTTCTTTGCTCCCTAATGTACCTATAAAAGGTTTTATCTACCTTCATAATTGAGTTGGCTATCTTTTCCTCAGTTTGGGCCTTTGCTATTCTGACTGCCTTCCTCACTTCCTTCTGCTTTAACTGGTACAGTTCTCTGTCCTGCTACTTCTGTGTTTCCTTATACTTACTGAATGCTACCTTTTTCTCCTTAACCTTCCCCACCACCTCTTTTGAGAACCATAGCGATTTTTTCCTTCGTTTTGTTTTGTTGATTTGCTTCACACAAACTGCCTCTGTGATGGCAGTTTTGATTTTTCCCCATTGTTCATCCACCCCTCCTTCTTGCCCATTTGCTAGTGCTTTTCTGAGGCACACTCCCATCTTCCCAAAGTCGGCCCTCCTAAAGTCCAATACTCTTGCTTTTGTATGACTTGACTCTATGGCTGTGTTTATCATGGACCACACTGTTTGATGGTCACTTGTTCCCAGATGGCTACCCACTTCTAAATCCGAGATCCTTTCTCCATCCCCATTTGACAGTACTAGATCTAAGATTGCTCCCTCCCAAGTGGGTTCCACCACTAGCTGTCTGAGGCATGCCCCCTATAGGGCATCGAGAATAACCCTGCTCTTGGGTGTGGCTGCAGCAAAGGTGCTCCAGTTAACATCTGGCATATTCAGGTCCCTCATCAACAATATCTCCCCTTTTTCTGCCATTCTAAGGATACCTTCTATCATATGCTTGTCCATTGCCTCCCCCTGAGATGGAGGTCTATATACAACCCTCATGTGGATTGTGGTGCCATTTCCTGTCTCCAGGGTGACCCAGAGTGCCTCCTCTGCTCCCTGTTTACCCTTTAGTTCTATTGTTTTGATCCCTTCCCTTACATGGAGAGCTACTCCTCCTCCTCCTCTTTTACCCTCCCTGTCCCCCCTGTAGCTTGTGTACCCTGGTATGTTAACATCCCAGTCATGGTTCTCTGTGTACCATGTTTCTGTGACTGCCACAATATCCAGGTGTCCCTCTTCCATCAAGGCCACTAGTTCAGGGAGCTTGTTACACAGACTACAGGCATTGGCACTCATCACCCTCCATTGTTTGATGGTCCTACCCCTTTTAGTCCCATCCCTGTCCTTACTGCCTTTGCCTTTTTCTGCATTTACCCCTGTCCTGCTCCCTATTGACTTCTTTATCTTGGTGTTTACCTCACTAACGACCATGTTTTGTAGGGGGGCTGGGACTTCCCTGCTCCTTTTCAGTGCCTCCCCCCTCCTTGGCTAGTTTAAATGCTTGCCAATGAAGCATTTAAACCTATCACATAGGATCCTGGTTCCCCTCCTGGACAGATGAAGACCATCATGCCAGTATAGGCCTGTATCACTCCAGGTGGACCCCAGTCCCCAATGAAGCCAAAAGCCTAAGCTACACAACAGTTTTTCAACCATTCATTGAATCCCATGGTGCGGAGTACCCTAGTATCACCCTTGCCATAGACAGGCAACACCTCTGAGAAGGTTACTGTACGTGCTACTTGTCTAAGGCCCCTCCCCAACTCTACAAACTCCTCTGGCACTGCTCTTATCTCATTCCCAGCCAGGTCATTTGTCCCTAGGTGGACAATGACATTCAGCTCCCTCCCTCGAGGCAGCTGCTCCCGTAATCCTGAGGATTCACTCCGTGTCCCTCCAAGCCATGGTGCCAGGCAGGCACCTTACCTCCCTCTCCACTTTCTCCCCCAGTTCTACCCCCTAACAATTGAGTTCCACACCAGGAGTTGCTTTCTTCCCCTGTGGGGTCCCATGCCACCCTCCTGCAGGTCTTCTTTGTGGAGGTTCCTGGCATCCTCCTTGGTCTCCCCTGCAGGTGCCTCCATAGAAGAACCATTCTCTGCCAGAACAGTGTATGAATAGTGGAGAGGTACAACTGGAGGGATGCACTTCTGTTCCACCACCCTCTCCCTCCCTGAGCCCACATTGGTCCAACCATTCTTCTTTCTTTGCAACCTCTGAGGTAGCGGCAGTGGCCCTGCTGGTCCCTCGGTGGTGGAGGAAGTTTCACGAATCCTAGCCAAGTCAGCCTATAGACGGACAACCTCCTCCCTCAGACCAGAGAGGTGCCTGCAAATAGGGCAGCATCGCAGCATCGCAGCCTCCAGAATGTCTCCACACAGGGGAAGGAAACAACTCCTGTAAAGGTGTGGGAAATACAGATGGACACAAACACAAGATTTTTGGTGCAACCCACTTTTCTAAGCAGGATGTTAATTTTGTAATCATAACAACAACAGCTTTTGCACCATATTAAGTAAAATTAAAACAATCAAAACAATTCAAAAGAAAAGACTTGTAAACAATTTTCACAGTTTTCTCCTTAGTGCCGCATAGGACTCTTCTAGTCCTTCACCTACACTCAGCCAGAAGACACTGACCCTATCTAACATCTATCTACTCAGGCAATACTATTTATACCCGTCCAACTGGGTCAGGTGACCAAGCATCATCATGGCCCTTCATTTAATTAAATAACAGGCTAAAAGGACTTAGTTACCCTTCTATAATGAGGAGCAGCATTAGATAATAGAAGGGACTTTCCCAGAAGGATTTCCCCTTCTTAAAGGTGGAAAACTTTCTACTGGGGACTTCTGGTTGAGCACTGAACAAGATGGTCACTTGATATTTTATCTCCTCGCTCCCCTCAGAGAATATTCACTATTCAGCTGAATCAATCTGCAGAAAATTACTTTAAAAAAATCACAATCAAGAGGGGGCGACATTACAGACTGAATAGAACAGAAAACTAACTATAATCAGAAACAGAGCCCCAGAATGTACGAAGAACCCATGGCTTCAGCCGGAGACACATTGGAGTTGGAGCATTCAATAGCTTCAATAGACCCAACAGAGCGTGGTATTTCAAAAACAAAAACCTCAAAAATAAAAGGGTAAAACTGGATAGCATTTATAAGGAGTTGGTTTCATTCAAGGCAGAAATTAAAGATATATATGTTGAACTCCATAAGGATGTGGTACATTTGGAACAGAGAGCTGATGATACAGAACACCAAATAACAGCAGTACAGTACAGAGTAGGTGAGCTCGACCTGGCAGTGCAGGCCTTACAGGAGCAACAATCTCAAATGCAAGCACGACAGGAAGATGCGGAGAACCGCTCAAGAAGGAAAAACATCAGAATTTACTGTATATCCGAAGGGACAGAACATCAAGACATAGCGGACTTTACTTAAAATGGCCCTTAACTTACCAAATGATTTACCACTTGAAATTGAACATATCCATAGAGCACTGGGCCCAAAGCCAACAGACCCCAGCATTCGTCCCAGGTCTATAATTGTTCGTTTCCTGAGCTTTGCAACTAAAGAAAAAGTCTTATTGACTGCTTGGAGAAAACAAAAGGTTTTTTTGGCCAGACACGTATCTACATAGACAACGACTGTGCCCCACAAACCATGAAGGCCAGACATGCATACGTTGATATTCTACTGGTCCTGGAAGAGCATGGCTACAAATTCACCACCCCATATCCCGCATGGCTGGTAGTGCACTTACTGTCTGGCAAAAAAGAGTCTGCTGATGCCGAGACAGCACAGGAGGAAATAATAAAGTTGGGCCTTCAGTTTCAGAAGGGAGAAGTGCGACAGGCACTATCGGCGACTCACCCTCCTAGATGGCAAACAGTAGCGGTCACCAGAGCTCCTCAAGAAAACTCTGCATTGGTGATGATCCCTGCATCTGTCTGTCTGGCCACATGCCATCGCCCTGCTTATGGTCGTACCTGAGTGACCAGACCACATACTTTGATGAGGCTGTAGGAGCGCAATGGGCCTAAAGAGGATCATTCGCATTATAGAATCAGAGAACTGCATACCCCTTACCAAAACCACAAGGATTTACACCAAGAAGGGAATGGACCTGAATTTATGCAGAAAGCACTTATGAAATGGTTCTTTGAATTTTTTCTTTATTAATAGCAGGAGTATAGTCGAACCCACCCTAGTAGTAGCTCAGCAATTGTTTTCTTTTTTGTCTTTTTTCTTTTCTCAATGGTAACACTGGCAGGGCGGCTTAAAATGTAGGGGTTCTACATGACTGAAGAGGGAGACTTTGGTAGAACTAAGGTCCAGAGACAGAGTGGTCATAGAAATTATTAAGTCTCTAACTCGCGCTCGATAGATATTTAAGACTTGAGCAGATAAGAGCTATGAACTCAATAGCCAGTGGGAAAAGTGGTTGTTTTATTTTGAATGGAGAATGAGAATGTATTAGAAATTACTTTCCTGATGCACTTACTAATGAGGAGGGCCACAAGCTGGCCATGAGTAAGTGCTCGGTACACATGCATTTCATTTGTATTCTACTTTTACTTTGGGAAATCACGTGGCAGCTGTTTAAAACAATAACAGCTACACAGCCAGATCCCCAAAGTTTTATTTTCTTTCAGTTAACAGGGAATAAAATCCCCGAGGAGGCCCAGGAGCAGATTGCACCTGGCTTCCCTCCAGTGCTTCTAGAATATCTTAAGGGAGCACAGATAGGGAGATAACTATGGTTCTCCCCTGACTTGGAAGCCATAGCTTCATCCCATGAGGCAGTACAGACTAGGAGATGGTATCGGTTAGACCAGCTGTCTGTATGGGGAAGCAAATTTGTAAATACAGTAGTTATAATGGTTGGGGTAGTAGTTCTTTTTTTTACCCCAGGTTTTACAGTTGTTAGTTTGTTAGTAAATGTGAAGCATTATGTACTAGAAAATTTTTTTCTCTCCTGATGAAAATGAGAACCAATCAATGTTAGTAAGGGATAAGCTCAAGTATGCAGATGTTTGTTGACAGGGAGGTCATTCCTCACATCTCTTAGAAAGGAAAAGAGAAGAAGGTGGGATTGAAAGCAAAGCCATTGAGACAGGGCTAAGTATACAAGCTGAAATACAAAAGCCCCTCACTACAGAGGAGGGAAGGGAGGCATTAAAAGAATGCTGCGGGTTAAGAAAATCATATCAAAGTAAACTCGAGTGGCTACACCAACAAAGATGGCGACTTCTCCAGTGAAAATTCTATCACTTAATATTAATGGGCTGAATAACCTTATTAAGAGATCCCGTCTTTATCAATATTTTGAAAAACAAGTGAGTGAAATAATTTTTCTCCAAGAAACCCACTTAACAGAAGGGGAACTCCTGAAACTATCTTGGGGTGGTAGATATCGGGTATTTTCTCCCTCCTATGCAAAGGGAAAGCACAGAGGTACCGTTATCCTGGTACCCACCTCGACCTCGTTTCAATTGGAAACCCAATATTCTGACTCTAATGGACATTATGTGATCCTTACCAGAGTATTATATGGGAAAAGTATCACATTAGCAAATGTATATTTTCACCCACAGACTCCCTCAAATAAATTTAATTCCTTGTTTAATAAACTACTGGGGATGCAGCAGGGGTGCCTATTGATAGGAGGGGATATTAATCTGATGCTCTCTCTGCGGATGGACTCCTCTGCTCAAACCACACATAGAATAATGAATTCCCAAAAACATTTTAAAATACAGCTGGCCTCTCTATGACTGTTAGAAGTTTGGCACCATCTTTTTCCATCCTCAAGGGTATATACATACTACTCATCTCGATTCAATACATATTCTAGGTTAGACTATTTTTTTGTTTCTAAAGAACATATAGACTGGATACAAGACATGATTATTTTTCCAAGGTTTCTATCAGATCATGCACCACAGATACTGAAATTAAATCTAAATATTCCAATAAAAAATACCACTTGGCACCTAGACATAACACTACTCAGAGATGAGAGCTTTAAAAATAAAATAGGGGAAAACATTACTCAAATATTGGAGGAAAATTCCACAGAGGAGAGCTTGGCTGCTATGATATGGGACATACTGAAAGCAGTGATACAAGGGGAAGTCATAGCACATACTGTGTATAACCAAAAACAGAAGGAAACAGCCTACAAAAAATTACAGGCAGAGTTACAATTACTGCATCCACCTAGGGATCCACCATACCAGAAAATAACAATCAGACAAGACAAGTGAAAGCAGCATTACAAAACATACTGGACGAGAAGGTCTAACAAGCCCTATTTTATCTAAAAAAATATAAATATGAAGGAGGTCTGAAAGGAGCAAGGAATCTTGCTCACCGTCTCAGGGGACAAAAGGCTGCTGCAGTGATAACTCAATTAAACCCTCTTCAAGCAGGCCCGAGAGACATAACCACAAAAGAAATCACTGCAATATTTCAGGAGTTCTACACTCAGCTGTATACAGCATCAGAGACCCCAGAGATCTCTCGGATAGAGAGTTTTCTTTTCTGGCCAAACTTAAATTACCAAAGATGACACAAAGTCAATCGGAGAGACTCCTAGTGCCAATGACACTGGAGGAACTTAAGGCAGCACTGTCCTGAAGTAAGACCCTAAAATGTCCAGGACCAGATGGTTTCCCATCTGAGTGATATAAAACCTATTTCAAGAAACTCTCTACCCCTCTGTTAGCAGCTTTCAGAGAGATTCAGGAGGGTCCTGGCCCCCCCCCCCATCCTGGGCATATGCTTCCATAGCCCCCATATTAAAGTTAGGTAAAGATACAAATCAAGCCTCATCATATAGAATCCTAAACATGGATTATAAATTATTTATGGCAATTTTGGCAGCAAGGATTGAGGAGATGTTACCACACTTAATCCACCCTGACCAGTCGGGCTTTATTAGGTCATGACAAACAGCAGACAACGTCAGACGGACAATACATTTAATAGACCATTTAAATGACAATACATTTAATAGACCATTTAAATCAGAGACAAATTCTGGCCACCCTGATTAGTTTAGATGCAGACAAAGCATTTGTCCAGGTATTCTGGTATTTCCTTTGGAAGACTCTGGAGCTAGTTGGATTTCCAGGAAACTTTATAACATTAATCCAGCAGATCTATAATAATCCCCGCACTTATAAAAAATTAAATAGTCAGCTTTCCTCTCCAATTCCCCTAGCTAGAGGTATTAGATAGGGCTGTCCATTTTCTCCCCTTTTATTCACCCTTTATATAGAACCATTAGCTGCAGCAATTCGCACCCATCTGGAAATTCATGGCATTCCCCTGGGGGGCCGAGTATTTACTCTCTCTCACTGTATGCGGATGATATATTGTTAACCCTACTTGAACCTGAAGTATCTATCCCAGTGGTGTTGGAAGTCTTAAAAGAATTTGCTGCATTCTTGGGTTATATTACAAATGTGCAAAAGACAGAAATCTTAACATTAAATTATACCTCATTACAAACATTGAAGGGAATATTCCCTTCCCGTTGGCATTGTAACAAAATTAGATACCTAGGGGTGAATCCACCTCAGAATTTGATTCATTTAGAACTAGTACATTATTAGCCATTGACACAGGAGTTAGAAAGACAGCTGGGGAAGTGGGCGCAGTTGTTTTTAGTATTTATGCCGAGAATAGAGGTGGTACGGATGACCATGTTCCCTAAAATTCTATATTTTTTTCAAACACTTCCAATTACCCCTTCCCAATTTTACTTTAACAGCTGGAATATAATTTTGTCATGTTTTGTATGGGTTGGCAAATGCCCCAGAATAAGATGGCCAATATTGCAACTGCCAGTAAACCTAGGAGGACTTAACCTTCCTAATTTACTAGAATATCATAGGGCAGTTACCACTAAAATTGTACTGACATGGTTAAACAAGAATTACGAAGCCCCCTTGAAATGTATAGAATTCATATTAAACAATCTATTTGATATAGCGCCCATAATTTGTGCCCCTATCACAGTCCCACCCAAATTTGGGGATTTCTCTTTTGGCACTAAAGACATATTAAAGAGCTGGCATGAGATGACAGCAAACCCTAATTTAATGCAAATTTTTTTACTATTTCAAAATACTTATATTAGATAAAGATTTTATGCCACCATAAATGGATTTAACTTTCCGTTAATGGCATCGTCAGGGTTTGTCATTTATACACCAATTTTTAGACACACAAGGGGTAGTGCCATATGCACAACTGCAAACAACTTATCAGCTTCCACAGCAGGACCACTTCAGATACCTGCAGATGCACACTTATTTAGTGGAGAAGGCCCCTCCATGGAATAGGATGCCAAATTCTTCCCCAACCCTAATGCAGCTTATTCTAGGGGCAATGAGGGGATTCCAAGCTCCACACTTAGTGGATCAAGCTTATAAGACCCTCTGAGAACACTGGAGAGACTCGACTGTAACAATTCTTAGAACATGGAACAAAGATCTAGTTTTGAATATTACATATGAAATCTGGGTAGCCTCAATCCAAAGAGCTATGAAATGTTCAAAGGGCCCGTACTGGAGGAATTTATATGGAAATGTAGAGTTGTTTTTTTTAATATACCAGATGAACTGATAAAATATCTGCCTAGGAGCTATGGCCAGTGTTGGACGTTCTGTGGAGAATAAGTTGTAAATACGGTCCATATATTTTGGGACGGCCCAGTTCTTGTTAAATTATGGCAGGACATAGGTACTAATCTGGCAAATTTAATAGATGAAGAACTGAGGCTTACCCTACAGCTGGCCTTATTATATATATATATATATATATATATATATATATATATATATATATTGAAAGATGATAAAGTTCCTCCTCATGGAGTCATTTATATTTGTACTTGGCAGCTGCACAAAAGTGATTACTCAAACCTGGTGTAGGGCTGAAGCACTGACCATGGCTCAATGGTCAGCTATTATAAATTAGATATAATACATGGAGAGGACAATAGCTACAACAACAGGTAGGGTACAACAGTCTGAGATATCATGGAGAAAATGAGTACTATATGTGTCCCAAATAGATGATACCATCACTCCTTGAAATCAGAAGGAAGGAGCGAGGAAACAGGAGGAAAGATCAGGATTGGATTTCAGATTTGTAAGATTGTATAATTCTGATTTGGTAAAGAAGAAATGAAATATATCCTGCCGATAACACTGTACAGCATTTAAGATTAAGTTGTAAAGCATTGCACCATGTAAAATGAAATGAGAGAACTATAAATAAACAATACAAAAAAAAAGAAAACTTTCCACTGGAACTTGAGTGACAGACAGCTCACTATAAAAAAGGGCCGCAAGGGGCCGCTGTTCCCCTATACACAATATTTCATTCTTCCCCTGCTTCAGGTAAAGACAGACTTAATTTATTCCTTCTCCTTCAAGAAGTACATTTGTTTAAAGCATATTGTGTTGCCAGAAGAAGAGTTGTGTTTACTTTACCCCCTTTTTGTATCCTAGTCTGTAGGTTTTCACTAGGTATGTTTATGCCAGGTTTATTAGTATGCTTCAGTTTCCCATGCAGTAATCTTTATTATGCAGTACAATATCCCTTAACCTTTCATATTTATCCAAGGGTAGCAAGAAAACCCTTTATCCTACATCTCTTGCTCGTGTAGCACAAAGCTAGGCATGTGTTTCAGGGCATTTGGGGCAAGACAAAAGCCATCAGCTGACACTTTTATTCTCCTCCACGTAGGCTTCTACGCATTGCTGCATAGCTCTCTCTCTCTTAGAGTGTATGCCTGATACTCCCTCTGCACCCTTTTTGTTTATCTCTGGTGTAACTAAGTAAAATGCTTTACTAAGTAAAGGATGACCGCTGCTTCTTACAATTAGGCTCTGGAACCTAATACAACAGGGTTCCTTCTAATTTCTACCTATGCAACTACAGTTTAACAGCAGCATAATGCATCCAATAGATAAACTACAGCATTCAGTACTGGTTCTAACATTTCCATAGTGGCAACATGGTTACGGAAAATAAAAGGGAAAGGGGTTTGACACTTTGCAATAAATACTGTTGTACAGTCTAGTCATGTAGGTCTTTCTCTGCCTACACACTAAATAGCAACTATATCCCTTTTGATTAGGGTGTTTTACTGTATACAATACATATCTTTCATTCTAGCTAAAATAGCCAGCCATTCTATAGAGCTATAGCTGTAACCATTCTATTTTATTGTCTCATTTTGCCTGGGAGCTCAATGTCACTGAAAGTTGACCTCCATACATAAGGACCCATGGAAGGAAGAGAAAAGAAAGTTAAGGAAAAGCACAGAGGGTTGTCTGGAAGTGGTCTGCCTCCAGACAGAAAGAAAGGCATAGCTTTATTAGATAAGAATATATATATAGAGGGAGAGAGATTGCAACCTAATATACTCAAGGGGTCCTACTACAGTGGCAGGGACACACCCTATCACAGGAAGACTGCCTCCCCACAGCCATTGCACTGCACCACTCCCATTGTGTCATATTTTGTGGCCCCTCTCCTGTTGCTTTGTATGCTTACTCTCTCCTCCCTCTGTTTATTTTCCACCTACTTTCCTACTGCCTATGTGCCCTTACAGCTCTCGCCCTTCCAGTTCTGGGACAGGAACTTCCTGTATTCATCAGTAGTCTCCTTCTTCCTTGTTCAGAGTCAGACCTCCAGCAGCTAGGGGGAGCTACTCTTTTCCTTCAAGGATGATGAAACCTATGTGTCTCAGTGATTCTTCCCTTCCTACTGCCAAACAAGAAGTTCCTGTTGTCAGTCAAATCCAGTGCCTATAAAAGTAGAACTGGCTAAGGGTGGGAGCCGGAGGGTGGAGGGAGGGAAGGAGGGCAATTAGTAAGAAAAGTTCTAGCTTTTTAGTCAGCTGCTCCTTGCTCTGAAAGCAAGATTCCTGTCTGCCAAAAGCTAGCAGTAAGGAACTATAATTGGAGACACCTGGTTTTCTACTGTCTAAGCCACACCCCCAATTAACTTCTCTCCTCCCTGATACAGTTACCTTTCCTCAACACAGAAAAACACACTGACTTTCTTATTTTTTTTAACCTAAATGAGACCCCTACTTCTAATAAAGTATATGTTTGCTTAATCCCAACAGGCACTGACTCCTGCTGAGATAGAAGTGTTTTATTAGTAAGAAAAGTTCTAGCTGTTTAGTCAGCTGCTCCTTACTCTGAAAGCAAGATTCCTGTCTGCCAAAAGCTAGCAGTAGGGATTTCACCAGTGGTGCCAGTGTGGAGCATTAAAGAGTCCCTGATGTCACTATGACAACTTTGAAAAAAAAGTAATACTTAGACACAAGTTAGCTTATATTTAATATTTTTTTCTGTAATTCTCGCCCTTACTTCTTTAATATTGAGGACAATGGTATGTAAACAGGATTGCTGCCCTGTCTGTTTTGGCTGCTTGCCTACACCTGACATCACAATTATGTTTATGACATCACACCCTGTTGCTGTGGAGATAATTATGATGCCACAAATGGGGGATTATGATGTCGGGTGTAGGCAAGCAGAAAGAGCAGATAAAGTCTAATGGACAGTAATCCTGTTTCGTACAACTGTCCTCAGTAATAAAGTAAAAGGGAAAGAATTATAGAAAACATATGAAATATAAACCGAATTGTGTCTACATCTCACAGTTTTTTCAAGTTTTTCTAATGGTGTCAGGGGCTCTTTAACCTTGTATTTGTAAAGCTGATGTCCCTGTGTCCATATATCCTTGTGGTATTGCTACACCAGAAAGGTTTCTTCTCTCTCTTTCAAAGGTAATTAGGTGAGTGAGTACAGGAGCCTTGATGAAGCAATTTATTTTTCCTCCAGGGTTTTCTATACCTCTTCTCCCCTCTCCAGCTCTATTAAAGCTAATGCCCTCATTCACTGGTCAAGGCAATAATACTTGAAAATTACAACAATTCAAACCTCCTCCCTGAACTTTGGGTGCAATAGCTGTAGCTTGGGCAATATAATATGGGGCTTCCCCCTCACATAAAAAAGTCAGTTTCCTATCTAACATCTTAAACATGTGAGGGGGTACAATTATAGGGAACATGGAGAAAAGGTACTGTACCTGAGGGCTACTGTTATTTTAATGGTGGAGATCTTGCCCTTAAAGACAGCATCAGCTTCCCCGTCTATCTAACTGATCCTATATTTTAGTTAAAAGTGGGTCCAGGTTCAGATCCCACACCCTCTCCAGATCCCTATGTAACATGAAGCCCAAATATGTAATGCCCTTCTCTGGCAACCTTAGTGGCAAGGAAGCATAGAAACAGAGAATTTGTCTGCAGGAAAGGACCATTTGTCCTACTCAGTCTGCCCATATGTTCCCTGCCTAATCTGTCTCTGCAGACCCTAACTGGACTCTGGCAACCCTCACTCCTCCCTGCCTGTTTCCTAATTTATCCCTGTGTCAAACCCACTCATACTTGAAGCCCCCTACTGTTTTTGCATCCACCACTTTTGTTGGCAGTCTTTTCAGAGTGTCTACCACCCTTTCAGTGAAGAAATATTTCCATGGTAGTCACAGAAACATGGTACACTGAGAACCACAACTGGGATGTCAACATACCAGTGTACACAAGCTACAGGAGGGACAGGGAGGGTAAAAGAGGAGGAGGAGTAGCTCTCTATGTTAAGGAAGGGATCAAAGCAATGGAACTAAAGGATAAACAGGAAGTAGAGGAGGCACTGTGGGTCACCCTGGAGACAGGATATAGCACCTTAATCTGCACGGGGGTTGTATACAGACCCCCATCTCAGGGGGAGGCAATGGACAAGGAAATGATAGAAGGCATCCTTAGAATGGCAGAAAAAGGGGAGACATTGTTGATGGGGGACCTGAATATGCCAGATAGCTGGAGCACCTTTGCTGCAGCTACATCAGGGAGCAGGGCTATTCTCTATGCTTTACAGGGGCATGCCTCAGACAGCTAGTGGTGGAACCCAATCGGGAAGGAGCATTCTTAGACCTGGTACTGTCAAATGGGGATGGAGAAAGGATCTCATATTTAGAAGTGGGTAGCAATCTGGGAACAAGTGACTATCAAACAGTGTGATTCACATTAACACAGCCAATGAGACAAGCCATACAAAAGCAAGAGTATTGGACTTTAGGAGGGTTGACTTTGGGAAAATGGGAGAGTGCCTCAGAAAAGCACTAGCAAATGGGCAAGAAGGAGGGGTGGAGGAACAATGGGGAAAAATCAAAACAGCCATCACATAGGCAACAAGCCTTTGTGTAAAGCAAATCAACAAAGCAAAATGAAGGAAAAAAACACTACGATTATCAAAAGAGGTGACGGGGAAGGTTAAGGAGAAAAAGGTAGCATTCAGTAAGTATAAGGAAATGCAGAAGGAGCAGGACAGAGAACGGTACCAGTTAAAGCAGAAGGAAGTGGAAAGGCAGTCAGAATAGCAAAGGCCCAAACTGAGAAAAAGATAGCCCACTCAGTTAAGAAGGGGATAAAACCTTTTATAGGTACATTATGGAGCAAAGAAAGACCAAGGGAGGGATAGTGAGGCTTAATAAAGGGAAGGAGGGTGGGCAGAGGGGACAGTGAAAAACAGGGATACTGAACGGATACTTCTGCTCAGTATTCACAAAAGAAGAGGAGGGGGAGGTACCTAAATGAAAGAATAGAAGCACTCTGGATAGGGAGGTCGATACCAGATCATTCACAGAAGAAAGTGTTCCAAAAGAACTCTTAAAACTCAAGGTGGACAAAGCAATGGGGCCTGACGGGATTCACCCAAGAATTCTAAAAGAACTAAGGGTAGAACTAGTGACACCACTGACTAGCCTTTTTAACAAATCATGGGAGGATGGTGTGGTACCAGAGGACTGGAGGAGGATGGATGTGATTCTCCTTCACAAAAGTGGGAGTAAGACAGAGGCAGGAAACTACAGACCTGTTAGTTTGACCTCAATGGTAAGGAAAATGATGGAATCACTTCCGAAAGAAAGAGTTGTTGAATTCCTAGAGGCTAGTGGGGCACAGGACCCAAGACAGCATGGATTCACAGCAGGAAGGTCGTGTCAGATGAATCTAATAGATTTCTTTGACTGGGTGACCAAAGTAGTAGACCAGGGAGGGGCTGTGGACATGGCCTACCTAGACTTTAGCAAAGCATTTGACACAGTCCCACTCAAAAGATCAATATACAAGTTAGCTAGCCTTGGAGTGGGTCCCAAAGTGGTAGCCTGGGTGAAATATTAGCTGGACAACAGGACACAGAGAGTAACAGTAAACGGAGTTCACTCTGAAGAAAGAGGGGTTACTAGTGGGGTACCGCATGGTTCAGTACTGGGACTGGTCCTCTTTAATGTCTTTATAAGTGACATTGCACAGGGACTGGAAGGAAAAGTATGTCTCTTAGCAGACGACACAAAGATCTGCAACAGGGTTGATATAGAAGGTGGGATGGAAAGGATGCAAAGGGACTTGGAAGAATGGTCAAATGTATGGCAGCTTAGATTCAATGCAAAGTGCAAAGTAATGCACTTGGGAAACAAAAACCCAGGGGAAGAGTACACGATGGGGGGTGAGATACTAACAACAACAACAATGGAAAAGGACCTGGGGGTAGTCATAGCAGATGACCTTAAGGTGGGCAAGCAATGTGAGAAGACAGTAAGGAAGGCTGGTGGGATACTGGGATGCATAGGGAGAGGCAACACCAGTAGAAAACAAGAAGTTGTTATCCCTCTGTACAGACAGTTGGTGAGACCCCATCTGGAGTACTGTGTGCAGTTCTGGAGACCCCATCTCCACAAGGACGTAGATAGAATGGAGGCTGTCCAGAAGAGGGCAACTAAAATGGTGCAGGGTCTGCACCAGAAGACATATGAAGAGAGATTAAAGGAACTTAATATGTATACCCTCGAGGAGAGGAGGGAGAGGGGGAACATGATTGAAACTTTCAAGTACCTCAAGAGAATTAACAAAGTCCAAGAGGGTAGCATTAGGTAGGGAAATGAGCAGACTAGGAGGGTCGAGTCGTCCTTATCTGCTGTCAAATTCTATGTTTCTATGTTTCACATCTCTCTAAAATACTTCCCCTTCCATCTTCATTGCATGCCCCATGGTCCTGGTGCTCTTTGTCATTTTGAAGAAACTCCCCCCGTACCCTGTTAACCCCTGTGAGGTACTTGTAGGTCTCTATCATGTCACATCTCGCTCTCCTCTCTTCTAGGGTGTGCATGTTGAGATCCCTCAGTCTCTCCCTGTAGGGTTTCTCATCTCAAGTTTAATCAGTTTAAAGAGCTATTGACACAACAGCTATTACTCAACTGGGTATGTGTCAGAACAGCATTTTATTTTGTCAGGGGAATGTATTTTTTTGTAATAAATTAAGGTAAATACCTTTTTTCTCATGTTTTTCCTCCCGACACAGTGATGCACTCCCACTCTGTAGCAATGCTGCCGAGCTAAAGACATGCTGACATCAAGGGGGAATCTGTGTGTCAGCAGGGACTGGCAGCCTGTAGAGCGCTAACGGAGTTCTCCAGTGGGAGGATGCATTGAATCACACTTTTTTACCTGAATTCTCTTGTGAAAAGTGGTTCTTTGAAGGTGCATAAGGCTAATTTTTCCAAAATGTTGTGTGCGATTGCATGTCAGCTTAGTGAATCAGAGGGAATTATGTCGAGTAAAGAAGTCTCCTATGCTTTTCCAAAAATGTCATGCTGACATGGGAAAATAGACTTCCTGTATCAGTAATAATTTTCAGGTTATAAAATTATTTGAACTCTGAAAACTCTAAGTGGTGTGTTGAACCACTATTGTATTTACCTGTCCAGTTCTTCAATGTTCTGTGCTGAGGGTACAGTTAGTGTACGACATACTCCAACCTAAATCTAACCTGTACCCTCAGCACAGAACTTTGAATAGAGAACTGGGCAGGTAAATACAGTAGGAGTTCAAAACACCCCTTAGAGTTTGCACAGTTCTAATAATTGTATGACCTGATACAGGGAGTCTATTTCCACATGTCAGCATTTTCCCACTTATACTTCTTCATCAGAGAACCAACGCCCTTTTTGAAAAAGAATAGGAAACTGCTTTTCTTGACAGCATTTCCTCTGATTCACTAAGGGTGCAGGTGGGTGTTGGGGTCCCATGGGTGCTCCAGTTGAGATGTGATGGAGCACATCGGTGGCAAACATCATGCAGTATATTTTGTCATAAAACAATATACAACAGATATTGTGCTACCCCCAACCTGATGATTTCTATACTAACAATGTCAGCGCATCAAGTTAACTAATGTACGCCATCTGTTTTTTTGTTGCTCTGTCTTGAGGGCAAAGAGGAAGAATACAACGATTCAGAAAAATTCAAAACATAAGCACTCAACACAGATAGTGAGTGACTTTTCATGGCTTTAATGTCCAGATTCAGCAATTAATTCCTACAGCAGCGCTAATCTACAGTGCCAGTCAGTTTACCCACTTGACATCACTCACAAGCGTCTCCATCAGCACCGACAGAATAAATTACTGTGAGCTGTGTGTTCAGGCACAGTCTCTAAAAATGCAATTAAAACCTTTAGTTTTCTTGTTTGTTTTTTTTTAAGTTGGCGATTCAGCTATTGCAAGGGTCTTGGAGCTGGAGACAACAAAGGATTCAGGTATAGAGAAGATGTCAGCTGCTCTTCAAGAGATCTTTTTGTATTAGGAAGTTTGTCTTTTTTTTGTAAGGATCTGTTATGTTACACTTTGGCTTAGCAAAATTAAGTTATGTGTGCGTGTTGTGTCTTTAATATGCTGAACTTCAGCCTCCCCTTTTCCGAGGTTTGTCTGAAATTGTGTTTTTAATAAACTAAATTTAAAAACTAAAAAAATCTTAGCTGTCTGCCTTTACAGTCCAATGCAATTGTAACCATTAAACAGTTTTATTCGGTTTCTTACTGTAAACAAGTTGTGACTTTTTATACAACAATCTGTATGAATTTTTACAAAACTGTACATAATTGTTCTAGCAAAATTAGAAAGCAGCACCGAGAGCAGACTTGTGCAATGCAAAATATATAGTGAACAACCAAAAGAAGTCAGCACTCAGTCCAGGACTAACATCAAGGCAATTTATTCAGAAACAAAGTGCTAGTACTACGTGCAAGACACTGTAGCTTACAACACCATTGTGGTAACAGACATGGCCACAGACGCTTACATTTTGCTTAGCCTACGCTGGGCTTCATCAGAGATAACTAGCTTTTCAGTACAAGAATATATATATATATATATATATATATATATATATATATTCAGGGGCGTCATGCAGTCAGAAATTCTGGAGGGGCACAAAATCCAAACCCCTCTACAGGGGTCCGGGGCATGCCCCCCGGAAAATTTTGAAAATTGAAGTCAAATGGTGCATTTTGGTGACTTTTAGTAGGCCTGATGTTACTATTCCACAGATGCAGGACTGCCCTGAGATCATGCCTCATCAGGTGCGTGTGACTCAGATTGCAAGGCCATGTTAATAGGGGGGGCTTGGGAGTCCTCCACTTTAAAGAGTACTACTGGAGGCGCAGCTGGTGGACCTGTGGGATCTGTGTGAATGATGTTGGATGCAAATAAAAATATATACTTTATGGAGAAAGCATTCACAGGGAAGACACCAAGGTAAAGTTAGCACCACCACTGCCAACTACCAAATGCTCACTGGTCCCCACCACACAGCAACATGAAGCCCGTAATCGTGGACCCCACTACTCCAAACTGCACACTGGCCCCCACACAAAGTGGCATGAATCCAGCAATCTCAGGCTCCACTACTGCCAAATGCCCACCAGTCCCCCCATACAGCAGCATGATGCCAGCACCCTTGGCCCCACCACTCCTGACAGCCCCACTGGTTCCCCCACACAGCAGCAGCATGAAGCCAGCACTCTCAGGCTCCACTGCTTCTGACTGCCCACTGCCCCCCCACACACATATAGTGGCATGAAGCCAGCAATCTTGGACCCCAATGCCTCTGAATGCCCACTGGCCCCCCACACAGCAGCATGATGCCAGCACTCCCAGGTCTCACCATGCCCAACCTTCAACTGGTCCCCCTCACACTGCTGCATGAAGCCAGCATTCTGGGCCCCACTGCTCCTGACTTCCACTGCCACCCCCAATACACACAGCAGCATGAAGCCAGCAAGCTCAGGACCCGATGTCCCTGAATGCACACTAGTCCACCCCTCACCCACAGCAGCATGACTCTACACTCTGAAGCCCCACTACTCACTGTCCACTGGTCTCCCCACACAGCACCATGATGCCAGCATTCTCGAGCCCCACCACTCCTGACTGCCACTGTCCCCCTCCACGCACACAGCAACATGATGCCAGGACTCACAGGCCTGACCACTCAGCTGCCCGTGGGTCCCCACAGAGCAGCATGATGCCAGAACTCTTGGGCCCCACCCCCCACTGCCCACTGGCCCTCACACAGCAGCAGGATGCCAGCAGTTCCAGGATCCACTACTCCTGGCTGTCGACTGGTCCCCACATACAAAAGAATGATGCCTGCACTCTTGGGCACCACTGCTCCTAACTGGTCACTAGTTCCCACCGCTACACACTAAATGGGCCTGAATGAGGATAATTCCTAGTTTTCCCTCTGCAATCACCATTATTTTTCCTTTTCTTGTTTTTTTTAGTGACCTGAGTGAATACTGCTGCCTTAACCTACAAAGCATCCAAATGCTGTGTTCTGATAGTACTCACAGTATTTTCTGTTTGTTTTCAACCCTACTCCATGGTGGCTTGACACCAAGGCACATTCTGTGGTGGAAAAAAAATGTTCTGCCCCAGTTGGTGTAGACTTAACACTACAGAAAAAAAATATATATGTAGTGGGGCTGTGAGTGCCAGCTGTTCTGTTTCCCCCAACCAGCAGAGGCTGGAGCCAACCCCACTGAGAAGCTCTTTAACGTATACTTTGTGTGAAGGGCACTGCTAAAAAAAAAAAAAAAAAACACCTGTACTGTAAAATAGAGCTCCTAACCAATCTATGGGAAGGGGCCCTAGAATGCTGAAACTGATGCAATTAGATATGAAGTGATCAAGTGAACTTGCAATAGATAAAATGAAAAACCCAAGATTAAATGACAGGATCAAGGCATTCAGTTTAAACCCTAAGCCCCTGCGAGATAAACCATTTAATGCAAGAGCTTGCTGGACGCAAAATGCAGAGGAGAAATTGTAATGACATACAGTACACCACGAGTACAGACAGCTGATAGCCAGGGCATGGCAGATAGCAGGTACTGTACTACAGTACCGGAGGCTGAGATGGTAGCTCTGCATGGTGGGTAGGAGTGCAGGTATTTGGGTAAGGCATCATTTTGACTGTGTGGACATGAAAGTGGTTTTGATTTCCCTTAGAAAAATAATAAATGCTACTGCAAGCACCTTGCAGTGCAATCAGACCAGCTCTGTATTGACAGAAGCAGAAGATTACTTCAAGTACCAGCAAGCCTCAGCGCCTTAGGACAGCCAATCTGACAGGGGAAAGCATGTATTTAGGAAACATTTTTATTTAAATCTTGATGGTGAGCAGAGATGACGAGAAACTTACTGTTGCCTGCCTCCCTGCCTGCCTCAGCACCACCAGACTGGGAACTTTAATCCTGTAGCTTGGTTCAGGAACGAAAGGAAACAAAAAGAAAAATGTGTAGCTTGATGTTTTTGTCAGACTAACATTGATGGGGGGAAAAAAAACTATATGGTTACTCATAAACACTGCTGCTTTAATTCTACAGAAAAGTTGCATCTGCCAGTGATGGCAGACTGTTCCCTTCTACAAATCTGACATTTATTCCCAAACATTTCCAAATGTAAACACTAATTGGGGCCTATCTTTGAAAAGGGCTTCTCCCAATCTGTGCCTTATGTGCAGGTCTACAGTTTAGTAAAGACATTGTACTTTGCTGCAGTGGCAAAAGGAAGCCAATTGCATACTGTGGTCCTTTTCACAGTCAAAGACTTCTGCTGATAAGGATGAGCTCCTAAAGCACACTGAATACCCTTTTTAATGGAGAAAATGCATAAGCATAATGTTATGTTAACAAAACTTTGCGATCGGAAAATCATGGCATTTCCCACTCACTGCCAAAGGTGGAGGAACCAAAAGAGTCAGCAGACCTCTCACTTTTTAGCTAGGGGGGGTCGATCAATGCCTTTTGACAACCCCCCTCCCAAAAAAATTAAATCAGTGGAGCAGTATTAAGAGAATGATGCTGGTGTACACAGTCATCAAGGACAAAAGGAAACCAGCTTTTAAACTTTTTTATACTGGAGAATCCAGACAACAAATTGTTCTTGTGTCCTGGGCAGAGGCGGCATTGGGGCAGCGGCACTTTTACATCCAATTGTCTATACAGTTCTGAGCCGTGATGTCGAGCCCCGCACCCCCCACACACACAACTTTTCGGTATGCTCCACCAGTACTGATCACTACTTACCATCGACAAGTCACGACCCCACTCGCACAGTCCCCAGTGCTTACCAAATGGATTTCTATGTGGAGAAAGGAGAATAGTCTTTACTGGGACACGTCTGGCATTTTCTTATTTAAAAAATGAATCCGTATCCCAGTGTTTTTATTAGATAATAAATAAATAAGCATGAAGCAGCTGGGTATGTAGCGGGCACAGAACTCAAGGGGAAAGACTTCTACTAGCAAAGGAAGCCTACCTTATAAGGTCTGAGCTGGGAGCTACCACCACCACCACCACCACCACCACCTCGGCTTTGTTTGTCCTGCTCCTTCCCTCTCTCTGTCGCCTGGTTCACTCAGATTACTGCTTCAGTCTGAAGCCCTGTGATTCCTGCCTCTGCTCCTCTGCGCCACGATTCATGATACAATAAGGTTAATGGAATGACTGACTGTCAGGTCCCAGAATGGCACTCAAATGAACGACGTCCATGACGATGAATGAACCAGTTTGCCGCGTGAGCTATTTCTTAGCACCTTGGCTGTGATTGGCTGTTGGCTGGCAGTCATCACCAATCAACTGTTGTGCATCTGTCTCTCTGTTTTTACAGGTGCTCAGCTCAGCCCAGAAGCCAGTCGCCAGCCCAGCGGGAGCAAGTACATTTTTTTTAAAACCGTCGGCAACTCTCAGTCTCACCACACCAATCGATTCGTAACCCCCCACCCCACCACCAAAAAGACTTTGAAAAAACTCTTTTTTTTGGCCCTACGGAGAATAAAAAAATAAAATACTAAATATTTTTTTTAATAGCCTGTACTACAATATTGGGGGGGCACATGCCCCCTCGGGCCCTATGGGCATGACGCCACTGTATATATTCCAACATCTTCATGCTTATGTGAATAAACGTGCTGTTACAATAAATGTAATGAAAAACAATTGCACTAAATTTCATTTGTGCAATGATTATTTAAGCAGTGACTATTTAATATTTGAAACACTGCTTGCTGATAGGTCCAAATATATTGCCCAACAGCATTTATTTAATCATCTTGTTTTATTTGATCATTACCCCTATTACTGCATATATTCAGTAATTATAAAAGCAGTTCATTTTGACAAAGCATTAACTATATGGACTGGTCTGCTTCTTAAAGGGTCAGATGAACTTTAAACATTGTTAAAGCAAGTCAAGTGGTAGTTCAAATTACAAGTTTATTAGAATTGTTGCTTAATATTGCACACAACTTATTATAAAAATGCTGTCTGGTCAATATTATCATTGAGACCTTGTCCTTCCCTAGATTTTGATACAAAAATACAAAAACTTTCCCTTTGATCAATTGTTTCAGGTTGCCACCTTTGCGTCCTACTGTAACCTTTTCAATGCCAGTGAATTTTATTTCATGCTTAAGATAAGGGTTTTTACAATTATTTACATGTCATACTATGGCATATGACATATCTTTATGTTCCAGTGCCCTCAGATGTTCACTTATCCTAACCCAGAACTCCATAGTTGTTCTTTCTGTACAATACAATACAAACTCTGGTCAGAGCCAATATGTCTGTGGAGAGCTTTTAGGAGTGGCAAGAGTGGTGAAAAGAATATGCGGTGCTCTCGCTGCACCAGAGTCAGCCATAATACTGCAGCAATTATAGTACTGCACATACGTGATGCTCACACATGTGCTGTTTGTCCTGGAGTCAGCGTTGTGCAACATGGCGGTGTTGACATAACTACATGTAACAACCTAGTCCCCTCGGGTTACTAGAATCCCATTAGAACTAGTCTTAGGCAGGTAGGGAAAGGCAGCTGGCAGGGAGCTCATTTGAGGCTTTCTACATGACATAATTGTTTACTCAGCTAGCCTGAGAGAAGGATGATTATGTCATTTAGAACTCTCACAGCAGCATAACCATTTTAAAGTCAGCTGCACTCAGGGAACTTAGAATGTTCATCAGTAAGTTTAAGTGTGGCGGTCAGAGTGGCAAAAGGTCTGCCATTGGGGCTCTGTCAAAGGGAGCCCTGGTATTTCTCACCCTAGTTTGGTAAAATCTTGAGTTTGCCTGCAGGACTCTTTAGTTTCACTCCAGGGGAAGTGAGAAGAAAAGCAATTCTTGTGGATCCAAGGGGCAATCCTCTGAAGTTCCTGAAGTTCACAGCTGCCTTACAGAAAAACAATGAGTAGAATATGACAGCTACCAGAGAAAGAAAGGTGCCTTTTGTTCTTTCCATGACTGGGAGGAAGGAACAGCTAATCTGTGAGTACAGAATTTGAGACTGTTCTCTGAGGGAGTTGTCTGAGGTGTGTGTGCCCTAGATAAGGCTAGATCACACCGGTCAGGATCCCTTTCACCACAACTGTGCTGAATTTAAAGTTAAAGTTGGGAGTCTTTAGCAACTCATTGGGGATTGGAGACTCATGTTGTGTAAGCCTGAAGGAATGGCAGAGGCTGTTTGGGACAAAGGGTAGCAGAAATGCCATTTGGAGTTTCAGGCAGGGCTAAGTGGTTCGTGGATGGGTACCACTGTTCCCTGGGCAAAGACCATGCCCCAGGAGGATTTTAAAGTGTGTTGTACATCCCACAGATATACACTTTGGAAGAGAGAGAGATGTTTTTGTGAAAAACAGTACTGCCTAGCAAAGTGTCCTGTAAAAGAGGGTGTGTCTGTATTGCAATGACAAACCTTTGGGGGATCACCCTTGCTTTAAGTAACATCTGTAAATAAAGCCATACTGAAAAATCCAGTTACTGCTTTGGACATTCCACTTGTTACTTCTAGTGTGAATGTTATTGGGGTCCCTTAGCAGTTAGGTCTAGCATATGCCTAGCATCCACTCCCCTTGACCTGGTTGTAAATAAAAAGGTTCATTTTAGTATGTACCCCACCCTCAATCCTCTAGATAATGAGCCTGGTATACACTACAATGCTAGGGGTCATACCTTGAGTGTAGTTCTACCAAAAGAAAATTGTATGCCATGTAGTTGCCAGTAGTTCTTTTAAAGGGGGTGCCAGCTAGACAAAGGTGGTGTGGGGGTTACATACATATGCACGTATACTCATGCATGCACACTTTAAGTCAGTGCCACCATGTTGCACACAACGGCTAGTGGTGGTCAAAGTAGTCAAGGTCTGCTACGTGAAGCAATTCACGAATTAAGATGGAATCTGCAAAGTGATCTGCAATGCGAAGCAGATTACTTTGCGTCATAATGAGGAACACGAAGTCCATTGAAGACAATCACTCTGTGGTACTCCACATTTCCCCAGTCACTTCTGCAGCAATTTTAATGCAAAGTACATTGAAATCAATGTACTTCGGATCATTTCACCTTGTTGGTGAGCTCCAAGGCGAATTTTGCAATGATTCATGGGATTGCAGGTCACATGGGCTTTAGATTGTTCTGCACAGCCTCAAGTTCTTTGTATTGGAAGCTGGAGACAGTTTGCTCTCAGAGCTCTGAGATTCAAACCCTCTAAAAGCCATTCAAAAAGCCTTTTTGAGCCATTTTATTTGCTCCAAATTTAGTACATCGATTGTAGGAAACCCTCCTGTGCTCATATCACCGAGTGTTTATTGTTTGTGTGTGGATTTTGAATGTTAATTTAGAACATTCAGTCTGTGTAGTGACAGACACTTGAAGTGTGCTTGGGGAAGGGGCGTATCTGTGGTGGAAGGAGGTAGATAAACTGGAAGAATGGCAGTCTTTCTGTTTTGGTTATATTTTCTTGTATTACTAAGTTAATGTACACACAGTAATATTTTCAGTAATTTTTGAAATTTTTTTGCTGATTGTTATGGTGCAGCAGTGCATAATTTCAGTTTGTTTAAAATATTTGGTTATAATACTGAAGTTTTCAATTTGCTGTGCGTTATCTATAGTGTATGTGTGTGAGTTTGTGTGCGATGCATATCATCAAATCAGACATTTATTGTGCCACACAGTAATTGCTGCACTGTGAACCTGCTATCCACCTGCATTATTTTGTACCGCTTTGTGGTATCTTGGTAGCGGACTGTTACTGCAGTGCACTGCCCCCCCACAACTGGCAAAAGGTATTCTTTTTCAGATTTGGATTTGTGACTTGTGAGCACTGGTTAAGGTGTTGTTGTGCCTTTGCGTCTGGATCTCTTGACTGCGCAGTACAATCTTAATCTGTATGTGCATTTGCATCTGTTTAATGCCCAGTCTCCATCTGCAAGCCACAGTTGTTGTTTTTTTGGCTTCCCATCCACCGGACCAGACCGAGAGTTCAGAAATCTAAATTTGTTTAGAATTTTCTTGGTGATCCCCAAAAACGCCTGCAAAGAGACGTGCAAGCAAAGCTGCTTCTGGCCATGGCACTGCTGCCAGTGACAAGATTGGCAGTGGGCATGGTAGTAAGCAGAAGTGCATAGCTGATGTCAGTAAATGGATTTCTCCATCAATGTTTTTTACAGCGCAATCTGTAGCTTCACTGATAGTTGGAGGAGATGATGTTGTCCCCATTGGTGGTGTTAGTGCAGTTGCTGCTGGCATGAGTATTGCTGCCCCAAGTTTCACTTCTGACCAGTTAACCATTTTAGAAAATATAGGTGATGTCATACTCCCCAACATCCCCATGGTAGTTGAACATGATTCTGATCCTGGCGATGATGACTCACAATGTCACATTTCTTCCAGCGCTGTTGAGGTCATGCCTTTGCCATGCAATGATTCAAAGTGTGGCGCAAAAATATCGGGTGATAATGATTATGGTGCTGTGGTTGGAACATGTTCTCCACAGGACAACATCCAAGCTGAAATTGTGAATGCAGATGATGTTGATGAATAATGATGATGATGATGTCAATAACCCCCACTGGGAACTGGAGAAAAAGGAAGTCAAGGTGGCTGTGACTGGGTCTGTTGGCGTTAAATCCCCCTCTCCTCAAAAGAGTTGTGATTCAGCGGTTCCTGTTGATGATGATCATGATGACCCAGTAATAATCATAGATAGTCGTGGTGGTCAGTCAGAGTCCAAGTGTGTCCAGCCAGAAAAATCATGTAGTACACCCCCTATTTCAGGGGTTAAAAAAATGGAATCCAATAAGCAGCATCAGGGACATGTTAAAAGTAGGGGATCACAATCCCTTGTTCGGGATTTTTTTGTCCAAGATGCAAATGATGAGTCAGTTGCAATCTGCCAGCTTTGCCATGCGCATGTGAGTCGAGGTAAAAAGGGGAGTCATCTGGGCATGGGGGGGCCAGCATACACATCTTAAGAACAGGCACTCGGCACCAGAGGGCAGTTAATGCCGTAGTGGGGCGTTCACCCTCGTCATCAACCTTATTGAGCATGTTATCCTCGTCCATAAGTGTAAGACCAAGTAGCAATGTCTGTAGTAGCATTGAAATAACACCAGAGGATTACTACAGGCATGATGAGGGGGAGGATTATGATTTAGAAATCTTGTCAAGTGGTGGTCAGAGTAGCAGCAGTGGTGGTGGCGGTGGTCTATGGAATATGTCTAGTGCAAGTGGTACATCAACCCCCTGTACTTAAAGCAGGAAAAATAACTTCATTTGTGGACTTGTCACCTGTGCACCCCTCTTCATCACACATCCACCCCCTGGCCATTCACAGAGCACAGCCATTTGTCACACACTGTGCAAAATGTGTAACAACAAGTCAGCCCACGTTGGAGAGTGTTTTTGCCCGTAACCTGAAGCACCCATCCAATCATGCAGTGTCACATGAACAATGCTGCTGTAGCTGAAATGCTGGCAATTGATCTTTTGCCCTTCTTCTTTGTGGAGAATTCAGGATTCCGGTGGTTTGCAGCATGCACCTGTCTGAAATGGAAAGTCCCATCCAGGACATACTTTTCCACCCGTGCTGTCCCCGAGTTATACCGTACTGTGGCTGACTTTGTAAGATATGCCCTTCAACATTCCTCCTCTCCATTCATCCATTTAAGTATGGCTATGTGGACAAGTGGCAAAATGGCGGGGAGTTCATATTTGTGTATTACTGCACATTAGGCGCAGGTGCCGATGGTTGTTTGTGCTGGCGGTAGTGTGAATAATCAGCGTAGTAAGGCAGACCGTCATGGTAGTAATCTTCCAGGAATTCAACAGCATGCAACTTGCTACTGACCGAAACTGACGAGTGGCTGAACCCTCTGTCCCTGAGAGCTGGATTTATAGCAAGTGACACTGGCTCAAATGTGGTTAAATGCATCATGAATGGTGGTTTTGTTCAGGTTCCATGCATGGCCCACTGTTTAAATTTGGTGGTCCAGGAGTTTCTGCAGCACCCTGATATAAAGGAAATGTTGACAACTGCATGTCTTATCTGTTCACACTTTTCATGCTCTGCAAAGGCTTGTGACCAGCTTTGGCAGCTGCAGATCCAAAACAGCCTCCCGCAGCACTGCCTCAAGCTGGAAGTTGTCACCCAGTGGAACTCAACTTTATACATGGCAGAAAGGTTGTATGAACAATACAAAGCAATTTCCAAATATCTCGTCATGCACACTAGCAATGACACTTCCTGGGCCTCCATGTCTCTCACGACTGAACAGTGGTATCTCTGTTATAACAGTTTTGAGGCCTTTTGAACATGCCACACCGGCAGTGAGTGGCGAGTCTGCCTCCATCAGCCAATCAATTCCACTGCTGCATGTGTTGAAGCAGACATTGCTGAATCTACAGCACAGCCTTGATGGTTCTGGCGACTGTGCTAGCAGTGTGTTGCTGAAACACATGCTGACACTATTCAACCACAATCGGCACATCTTGAGCATTCACCAAAGTGATGACTTCACAACAGCAACAATGCTGGACCCACGATACAAACGTGGAATTGTGTCACTACTGGAGGGAGGGCCTGAACAGGTTAAAAATGTCAGTGGGCAACTGGTGCACTTGGTTCATGGGGCACAGAAGTCACATGCCAAGGTCAGCAAACCTCAGCAGCATAACCAGGCTGAAGATCAGTTTGGAGTGGTACCAAGCACATCCCATAAGGTGGCTGCAGTTCCAGGCAGTCTGTCACCAAAACGGTTGCCATTAATCCACTTTGGGGTGCTTTGTGCTAAGTCGGGATTTGTGACATCAATGAATCCAGAGAACAGGATGATGAGTCAACCACTGGACTTCGTGCAGCACAGCGAATGGTTGACTCATATTTGGCTGAAAACAGGCATCTGTCAGTAATTGACAATCCTCTCTTATACTGGAGTGAAAAGATCAGTGAAAGGCCAGATCTGACCTCAGTGGCAGTGAAGTACCTGACCTTCCCACCCTCCAGTGTAAGTGTCGAGAGGGTATTTAGTTCTACGGGGGCAATAGTTTGGGACCATCATACAAACCACTCTCTTTCAAATGTCAGCTTGCTGACATTCATAAAAATGAATCAAGGGCAGATATCTGCTCGAACTGCAATCTCTGTATTCGTGCCCCATCATGGTCATGGTTGTGGTGATGTGGATAAAGCAGACCATCCTGATGGCAGCATGAAATGACCTACCATTGAGGTAGATGATGACATCATGGAGAAAGAATTCCCTAGTGGGCACAAGTCAGACATTGATGACTGCAAGGGCAACTTCTTGTATGTTGATGGTGATGAGGCTGATGTTGGTAGGTTTTAAGATCAAATGCCAGTGTTGTGCAGATTTACAATAATTGCATAAATTCAAGTCCCTGTGTCATGATTAGTGTTTCCTGAAAATATCATGCTTTGTGGTTTTGTGGTTTAACTCATTGAGCGCTGGTGGCCATTTTGGTTCAGGTTCTGTAATGGATGGTTCCAATGCCATACAGTGTCTCTGGACCCAATGAGTTAAGAGAATGTTTGTGAGAAATCTCCTGTCTGTATCACAGCTGAGTTCTGTCACATAAAACCTCTGCATTGATTTTTGCCTATATAAAGCCAGGGTTGTTTAATGGATATAAAATAAATCTAAAGTTTGTTAAATCATAAAAGTACTGTGTCCTTGATGTAGCCTCCATACATATGTTCATGTGAGAACAATATTGTTGTTATGTCAGATTGACAAACAGGTGTCTGCCACACTTTGCTATTTCAGGATCGTACTGTATGAACTCACAAAATGCATTTCTCTGAGGGATTCTGTGTGAAAATACACCATGTATGTGTGTAACTAAACATACTATATGTATGGCATACTAAAAGTCATCCTGATGCCCCTGTCTCTTGCCCCTCAGTTGAGGCTACTGCACCCTGCTTTCCTCTGTCCTCCCTCAGTCAGGGCCAATGCCACCTGTTGCCCCTATTCCAGTATCTACAGACAGGACTGCTGTGGTCTTCTAAGCCCTAAAGTCCCAGGGTCTCTGTCTCCACAGTTGGGGCTGCTGCACCATGCTACCCTCTGTCCCCACCCTATAACACAAGATGAAAGTGTTTGTTTTTTCTTTCGAGAAGCTTGGGTAGTGTACCAAAGGATCTGACTCTGGTGGCAGGGAGCAGTATGGTGAAAAACCCTAACTGTGGAATCAAGAGGCTCTATGTTGCAGCAGGGCACAGTGGTGGCAGGGGGCAGAGGACAGCTTGGTGCCGATGTTTTGACTGTGGGGCAGGAAATAGTGGAGCATCAGGGTACAGCAGCCCTGACTGAGAGACAAGGTGCACATGTTACAGCTGCCCTGCCCATTTGGGGCAGTGCAGGTTGTAGTAAAATCCTCATCTTTTGTTGGCCCCCTAATGAAGGTCTAACCACCAAAGTGCAAGGGTCATTTGTGTGCCTTGTTTTGCCATAAATACATTTGCACTAGTAATGAAAATGTTTTATTGGCATTTATTCATCTGGAGTGCTGGCTTTCCGGTTTTAAGTAGGAATTTAACGAGGGCAAGGACACTATTTTTGTACTTTATTTCAGCTGTTTTGGGGTGTGGTTCTTACCATTTTTGGGAGGTAAACAAGGTTATGCAAAAGAAAGAATATGATACACATAACAGAGCACAATGGTGGAGGGAGACTAACAACAACAAAAATTGATAGTGACCTGTGTCAGATGACCTAAAGGTAAGGCTGAGGGACAGGGTATACTGGGATGTATTGGGAGCCATCACATTAAAATGAAGTCAAAAAATGGCTGCACAAAGGAGGGGAACTAAAGTGTTGAAGGGTATGCACCAGAATGAAGCCAGATGAAGATACACTAAAGGACCTTACATATAGACACAAGAAAAGGGGGGGCATGATAGAAACTATCAAGTACCGAAACAGAATCAACAAGAGGGTAGCCTCATCCAGAAAAAAAGATGTGCATGAAGAAGGGACCCAAATTTGAAGATAGAGGGAGGGACAGATTAGGGGCAACATCGGGAACTATTTTTTCACAAAGAGGGTGGTGGGTGCAAGGACAAACTAAAACTAATAATCAGTGTTGTGATGTGATAGCAGCAGTTGAAGCATCCCCATAATCTGTAGTTGGTGTTCCTCAATTTGATCCAACTGCTGCTCAATATTGTCCACAAGTGGTTAGCAGCCTCCATCTCACTCCACAGCAGGCCCAAATCGGCCTGTGTGGCAAGCAGTTGGAGTGGGTTACCACTGTCACCAAGAAGTGCTGCAGGTTGTGATGATGGAGCAGCCGGTTCATCTATGGCCCTCCCCTGCTTCACACCATGCACAGGTGGACACCGTGCTGCCCCCTCTTCCCCAGCAGGGCCAGCAGGTGCATTACTGCCCTGTTCTGCGACCTTGGCCTGCCACTCCACATGGTGGTGGTTATACAGGTGGGTGCGCTGACTCTCTGTGTCAAGATAACTTCCTTTGGGGCCATGGCGCACCTCCACACCACACAAATTATACTTTACTACACTGCTGTCCCCAGGTAGTGTAGTAAAGAACTCCCATGCTGATGAGGTGCGGGGAGGACCAGGCACAGGTGGGGGGCCCCCAAGTGTTGTTGGAGCCAGGTGCTGCAGCTGCACAATTGGGGCTGGGGGTGCAGAAGACTACTGCTGCAACTGCTGTGGCTCCTCCTGCTCCCTGACTTCCTGTTGCTGCTGAACCACTGGCACAGGTGCCGCAGCAGGTGCTGGCACTGGGGGGCACTGGTCAGTGCCACAGGAGGTGGGGCTTCCATGGCACCAACTCCACTATCTCTTGCTTTGGGCGGGAACACTCAAGATGGTGCTCTGGTCCAAACGCAGCCTGCCACCACGTGTGTGTATACCCACTTGATCTCAGCTGCATCTCCGAAAACCACCTAGTCTCTCCCCCTCCATTCTGGGCTCTCTCTCTCACAAGACACACAAAAACAATTAACAATTAATACTACACTAAAATACTGCACAAACACAAATCCAGACAACAAATATGCAAAAATAATCACCTAATTAGCAAAACGATTAAAAGGTTTATGGTAGTTTTACACAACATTTTCCTCTCTGACTAAGTAGCACACAACCTCTTTCTCCTACTACAAGGTGAAAGTGAAACTCTCTTTCAAGCATGAGTCACTTCCTGCCTGCCTGAAGCATGTGATCTACACTGTGTAAGCCATGTGATGTGTATGTGGGCTGCCTGTGAATTCTCACTCCGCCTTAAAGTGAAGTAAGGTGGAGTGAGCAATGAGAAGTCATAACTACAATGCAAAGTGGCAAAGTATTGGTTTTGAATGGGCACTTTGCATAGTGGAATGGCAATGCAAAGTGGGCCACTTCGCATCCACTCCGAAGGTGGAATTTAATTTCACTGCGTTTCTAATGTCAGCCATCATTTCCACAGTTGCAGAAAGGAAAAGCAGTGCACCAGGAAGTGGGTGTGTTTATGTGGCCCTCAGAGGGGAAGGGCTGCATAAACAGGAACACTGGAAACTATGCTGGAGCACTGTGGTAGAATATCAGACAGTGGTCCAGTTACATGCTTCCACAGAGCTCTTTCACAAATCTGATGATGGCATAACATTTGTGGAGCTTGGCACACACAGCTGTAAAACTCAGACACAGGAGGATACTATTAACAAACTAGAGAGCTGGTCTGGGATTTGTTCATCATCACAGTCACTTTCTTATCCATTTCTAAGCAGTAATTTCTGGTAAATGTGCTTTAACCACAGTGATCTCAGTGCTGGTAGACTACTTCTGATTTTCCCTTGATTGCATTAGGAAGGAGTAGTGGCAGTCTTGAAGTGGCAGTTGTCGGTGGTGGCATGCTCTGAAAAAAGTGGTCCCCATGCTTGTCTGCATATTTTAGAAATGACCCCTTTCCTTGTTTTTGCTGTACAAAAATGGACCCCTTTAACACAAAAACAAGGAGTCAGTTATGGCCTCCACCCCCATCCCTTTTCGCTTCATGTGAGGAACATGATCATGTGTTTGCATCAGATGTACAGTGGCAGCCATAGATGAATAATATTGTTAAACAGCAACCAACTGTATGTAAAAGGTTTTTTTTTTTTGAATGTGTGCTTTCTTAATGTTGTCAAAACCACTCCACCCATTTTGTACTCTTCCCCTGGATTTCTGTGCCCCAAGTGCATTATTTTACATTTTTGTGTTCAGGACAAAAGGCCTTTTTTATTTATTTTATTTTAGCTTTTGTTGACGGGTAAGTGCACTAGACAAATCCTGCCTATTTTCAAGCACGACCGGGGAGGATACAGATGAATGCCAATGACCTTGAACCAGATTAAGCTGTTGGTGGTATTTTTAGTGAATGAGGAAATTTGGCCCAGGGCACGAGAAATTCCCCTACTCGGGCGCTGCTGTTCTTGGTCAATGGGGGCTGACCCAGAGGATAATGCAGCGGTCAGGTTCTGTGTGGTGGAGGCTCCGGTTGGAGAAATGGAAACGGAGGCATCAGAGGGAAGTACAGGTTCTTGTTACTCAACAACTGTGCTTACGGAGATTGTGCAGGCGAGGCCTGCATCGGAGCCTGCTACAGTAGAGACCGGAATGCCTGGAGAGTCTCTGAGGGCTAGGTCGGGAGCCAGCCCGAGGTCGAGCATGGCAGGAGATGCTGTGGAGGAAGGAGGCGGACGGCGATCGGGTCGACAGCAGAGGTACCGCCCGTATAGCGAGGGGTGAAGCCGACGGATCAACGAGTTCACGAAGGAAAGGAGGAAGTTCGGTATCGCGAAAGTGGTAACTCGAATGGAGGAAGGAAAGCAGTCGGCCGTTTTGGTGGGACCGAGGAACGGACTAGAAACAGGGCCCAGCTCCAGTTGGTCAGCTGAATCAGCCATATCTCAGGCGGGCTGGATTCGGCAGGCAGACGGCAGATGGATGCCGGACCCAGAGTGGCTGTCTTTTCTTCAGGGGCAACGGAGGCATCGACAGAACCTACAATGAGCGGTGAGTCTTTGGCTTCAATGGACTTGTTTCTAGGACCAGGCATTAAGCCGGCAGGGGCATCAGCTAAGCAGAGGGAGGGGGAGGTTTCTCCTGCTGAAAGTTTGCATGGACTGGGGCCAGAAGAGCAGGAAGAAAGGAGGGCCCACTTTTCATGGACCTTTAAAGAAATAAGGTGGAGCAAGCCCCAAGAAGAAACGCTAGGACTAATAAGGTATAGAGGAGGCTCACCTGAACACCGGACCGGGTATATGTGGCCAGAAAATTATTGATGGACTCTATGAACTTTTGCCTTCGATATCTATGCTTTAATTAACATTCGTGGGGAGGATACTTTTGATGTAAGCTTTAAACAAATGGCTAGTCTTGAAAAATTTTGGTATAAATATGATAGTTGTAAAATGTTACCTTTATGGACACCCTTTTTAGCCGTTCCAATTACGAAACCAGTTTTTAAAACTGTGAATGTAATGTTTAGGAATGAGGGAGTGAATGTGGGGGATATTGTTTTTTGGTTAAAACAGAAATGTGAGGTGCTAGGCTCTCCGGAACCT
This sequence comes from Neoceratodus forsteri, assembly GCA_016271365.2. Taxonomy (NCBI): domain Eukaryota; kingdom Metazoa; phylum Chordata; order Ceratodontiformes; family Ceratodontidae; genus Neoceratodus; species Neoceratodus forsteri. The sequence continues at coordinate 955,342,322 of CM028130.1, read as the reverse complement.
ATCCTAGACTCTGAAAACATTTGGACTGGGGCATGGAAATTTAAAGTTAAATTGTTTATGTAATAATGAAATACAACATGTCCCAAATAGCTTCTTTTTGGGAGAGATCGTGGGGTTTGTTTTACCCAGGCCAGCCAAAAGCGTGTTATAGATGTGGTAGTCATAGGCATTTGAGCAGTGCATGCGATAGAGTGAATGTGCCTTATGGGGAATTGGACCATGATAGTGAATTGTGTAGGAATGAATTCAAATGTAATTTATGTGACGATTTAGGACATGCCTACCATCAGTGTCCTAGGCGGAGCAGAATAGGCAAGGGGGATTGAATAAAGAAGAGCTGATTTCGCAAGCCCAATGTGGGGAGCCTACTCAATCCCGTGTAAAAAACATAGTAAGAAGGGAAACTGAAAGAGGGACGCCTCCCGTAATATCAGAGTCTCCTATTAGTGAAATAAGATCCACTGGGTCAGTTTTGCAACAGAATGTGGTCCCTCCCCCCATTTCTAGGGCAGATTCCTTAACTGAAAACACGGATGACCTGACAAGGGAACCTGAGAAGGAAATTCCTTTCAGACTCAAGGAGAGTATGAGCAAGTAGTCGTACAGGAGGGTGTTTGATTCAGAATTCCTTCACAGCTCTAGCAGACTTAGAAGGGAAGGAGTTTCGGATTTGTTAAAATCAGATGAGAGCTTAAACATGGAAATTGAAGAAGAGGGGGGACTGGAAGTGTTAGAAGGAAAGAAGAAAAAGGGCAGAAAGAGGAAACAAGATAAGGCGTGAATAAATGACCAAAGCATAATATGGCCTGTTTAAAGATTATATCCCTCAATTGCTGTAGCCTTAAGAGTTATAAGAGGCGGCTTATTACCTTACAGTATTGCAGAGAATTGAAAGCAGATGTGATCCTTTTACAGGAGACTCACTTTTCTTCTTTGTCAGAGGTGTCTCAGATTACAAAGCTATGGTGGGAAGGCCCGTCCTTCTGGTCATTCGGGGAAGATGTGGCAGACGGAATAGGGATATTATTTTCTAACACAGCAGTTCAGGTAACAAGGCTGATTGATGTCCTGCCTGGTAGGGTATTGTTGTTGGATTGTTTTTTAAAAGGATTGTGTTTTAGATTAATTAATACTTATGCTCCACAAGTCAAAACCGCAAGGATAGCATTGTTTAATTTGGTAAAACCTTATTTGTTTTCCTCAAAACATATAGTTTGGGGAGGAGATATGAATTGCAGCCTAGATGTTCGGTTAAGAGACGGGGTCCAGCAAAAAACTTATTGTGACTCACATGCTCTTTCGCAAACTATAGGGTTGCTAAAGTTAAAGGACGCTTTAGAGAATTACACGAAAAGGGTGTTTTACTTATAAAAGGCATCTTTTCAGACGAGAATAGACTATTTTTTCTATCTTATCATTTAACTCCGTGGAATGTTCAGTAATTTCATATGATTTTTCTGATCATAAGGTGTTATGCAGTGTCGTAGGTCTACATCAGATTCCAACTTTTTCCCAGCTTTGCAGGCCAGGTGGATGTTGAATGCACGGTTGCTGACAGAAGCAGGATTGTTAGCTCGATTTAAAAAACTTTATGGTTTGCCGTAAATCAGTAGCAGTATTTTTCTTAGACTGGGTTTCTTGGTGGTCAGATACCAAATTGGCGTTAAAGGATTTCTTTATAACATATGGGAAACAGAAAGGTTCAAGGAGTATTTACAATACTTAGAATTTGAAATCAATATTATAAATTATGGTCTCATTCTAGAAGTAAGGATGCAGAGATTCAGTCCCAGATTAAAAGGGTGAAAAAAATATGTTTACTTATCAATATCATAGGGCTGCATCTATTCATGCTGGTTTTAAATTCGGTACTCAACAACAACCTTTTCAAGACCAGTATAAGGCATGTAAGACTAAGATTGAGAAAAGAGTGATGTTAGGGCTCAGAAATTCTGTTGAGAATTAAGATCTTCCGTGGCAGAAATGCTTGTTATAGCGGAGGAGAAGGTGGTGTCCCAATTTGGAAATAGTTTTGTTTCAACCTTGGGGTGGGAAGACGTTTTAATTTCCCAATTCCATATATTTCTCAGGTAGAAGTAGAAATGCTGCAAAGACCTATTACTTTGCAGGAGGTACAACAGGCAATAGGAGCCTTAAAGGTAGGGGTATCACCAGGGTTAGAGGGTTGACTAATGAATTTTATAAAACCTTTGCAGATGACCTGAGTGGTATTTTAACTGAAGTCTTCAATGACATCTTACAATATGGGTTTGAGATTCAAAATTTAATCTAGCTATTTTAACATTTATTTTAAGACAGGGATGTTACAGAACTGGGTAATTGGAGACCAATTAGTCTTCTGAATACAGATTATAAAATCCTTTCCTCGATCCTGTGTAAAATATTGCAAGAGGTGGCTAAGAGGGTGCTTCACCCGGCACAAACATGTGCTATTCCATATAGATCAATTCAGCATAATTTAAGATTATTATGAGATATATGTGAATTTGGCCATCAAGGAAAACTGTCTGGTTTTATTATGGCATTAGATCAGGCGAGAGCCTTTGATTCAGTGTCTCATGATTTTCTTTTCCAGGTGTTATTGAAATATGGATTTCCAAAAATATTTGTGCAATATGTTCACACTTTATATTGCAATGCAATTTCTTGTGTATGCATTAATACGGTGGTAGGTTCTGAGATACAGATGAAGCAGGGGTTAGGCAGGGTTGCCCAATTAGCCGTTACTATATGCCTTTGCATTAGACCCAGTATTGAGAGAAATTGAGCACAACAGGTCAATATGGGGTTATCGCCCTCTTGTGTTTTACCAGCTGAGAAGATCTCTGCATATGCAGATGACATATGTCTATTGGTAGCGGATGTCACCTCAGGGGTTAAGGCTATCAAGTGATTGAAAGTTTAGCAAATTTAAACGGTATGAGACTAAACTTAGAAAATGTAATTGTCTGGGGTTGGGGAGAATATGGTCTGTCAGAATATTGGGGTATTATAGTTAAGGATAAAATTTCTGTTTTGGGACTAAACTTTGGTAAAGGGACTTAACCTTTTAAACTGGGAAAAGCCTTGGTTATTGCAGAGAAAAAGTACAGCAATGGAAATCCTGGGTTTTTCCAAAAGAAGCGAGTTTGATTATTAAAAGTTCTTACTACCTATTTTTTACATGTAGCTGCAATTTTCCCAGTTCAGTTGCTTTAGAAACTAGATTGTATAGTGTGTTTTTCAAATGGTTTGGGGTAGTCGGTTGAATCCAATTAAAAGAGCCTTCTGTATTTAAACTGAATCAAGGGGTGTAGGGATGATAAATCCAGTGGTATTTTTTCATTCCTTTTCATGATTGCTGCCTTTCAAATTAGGGTTAAACCTCAGGATCATCCTTGGTCGGCTTGGACACAATTACTTTTTCACCCTTTATGTCATTTTGGGAAGGAGGGGTTCCATGAGAGGAAAGATGGCTTTAGCCCCATCCTATCGGATGCCGCAGTCAGAAAACTACGGAATGGAAATTAGAAAAGCCCAACTGCAGGACATTCCCAGGAAAGAATTTTATGCAGAAATTATGTTCAATTTTTTACGTCCAAGTGGATTTTCCTTTGTGTACCCCACAAAATTGTCCCAAGCATTACGCCTCTTGATGGATCATAGGATACCCCTAGTATGTGGGATGTATTGTGGCTTTGTTGCCATGGGAGGTTGGGAGTCAGGGGTAATTTAAAACATAAACAGATTCAGGATCGAATGTGTAGTAGACCAGGATGTTTAGATCAAATTGAAACCTTAGAACATTTTTATTACTTTGTCCGTATGTTAAGTCTTTTGGTTTGAGTTGGCAGCGGTGGGAATGGGATTTTGATTCATATTTCTTATCAGAGTCTTGTCCTGGGGACTATTCAGGTTTTACGAAGATATCACCCAAGTACACTGAATTTGATATTTGCCTGTATCAAGTATCACCTATGGCAAGCACGATGTCAGTTTTCTTTACAACATACTATTCTGCCCAATAATGTTCTTTTTAGTCGTATTGAATTAGCAGTGGAAAACAAAACAATATGAACAATGCATGCTGGAAAAAATATTTTTCAGGATTTTTGAAACATATTGCATGGTTGAGATGAAAAAGGGAAAATTGAATATGGTGAATAGGGGCTTTCGGGTGTCTTACTTTTATATTGTCTTTCAAACGGTGTATTGGAGTGTGGTTGGGAGGGAGATATTGAAGAGGGTACTTTATACTTTTTCTTTTGAAAATGTTTGCATATATGTATGTTTGGCAATTGCTGAAATGGAGTGTGTCATTACGATTGTTGTGTATCTTGCAATAAAAAATTCCCCTACTCTTTTCGATAAGTGCCATGGGATCTTTAACATCCACCTGAACTACCACCAATCCAGGCAGATGGGACCTCAGTTTAATGTCTCATCCGAAAGACAGCACTCAGAAATGCAGCACCCCTCTCATGCTGCATTACAGTGTCAGTACTGGGATATTAACCCAAGTGCCAGATGTGGGAACTGAACCCACAGCCCTCTGATCTCCCGGCCTCAGAGGCGAGTGTGCTACCTACTGAGCCACTGACACTGCAATTTCTTGCAGTTCTTTCAAATGAGGCTAGTCACTAATCTAAATTATTTATAGTTTTTTTTAATTGCCATCAGAAATTAGAATTTTGTAAAAATAAAACTGGAAATACAGGTAATAAGATGACCATACTTTACAAAATATAAGGAATTCAGATTAGTGACAACCCTCATTTGAAAGGTCTTTTTGTCCTGAACAACTTTCAGACTGGTTGTTGTTGTGCACCTAGAATAAATTTAAAGCTATTTAGATTTGTTTGGAATGTGTGCACATTTGCTAAGAATTCTGCTCAGTGCCTTAGGAAGATTCTCAATGAAAAACAGTTTGGAGTTCTGTCTCCAACGTTCAAAATGCACAAATGATCTGAATGAATTAAAGGGGACAGGAGCAGTGTAGCTGCTTATCTGTTGGATTCTCATATGAGCTAGAAGAAGAAAGAAGCAGTTCATTTCAGGGAAGTGACTGTTGATTTTTCCTGATTTTTTGCTATTGTTATTGTTTCTTTCACAGTTTATTGTTGCTTTCAGTTTGTACCAGGTTGCTTCCTGGATTCATTTGGAAAGTTATCTGTTTGGGGGATTTTGTAGGTGCAGTTGAGTGTTTCTGTGGGGGGTTGCTAGTGTGGCTGATTGTCTCTGGTGGTCAGGAGGGAATATTCAGTTTCAGTTCAGTGCAGAACCTACTCATTGCTAGTTTTAGTTCTTTTATACTTCTTATTTCACTTGGGAAACAGTTCTGCTTATCTTGTGTTTTTTCTAAGCCATTAACTTTCTAAGGCAGGAACTGTGTTTTGTCTAGCCCTATAGCTTGAGGAAGGGGTGCTAATTGTCTGGCCTGGATCCTCAGCAGAGCTACTGCTAACTATTACCTGGAGGTGGGGCTGAATCAGAGTGGTGTTGTTGCTTACCTGTTGGATTCTCATAGGGGGCTAGAAGAGGAAGGAAGCAGTGCATTTCAGGGAAGTGACTGTTGATTTTTGCTGATTATTTGCTGATGTTGATGTTTCTTTTGCAGTTTATTGTTGCTTTCAGTTGGCACCCAGTTGCTTTCTGGATTTATTTGGAAAGTTACCTGTTTGGGAGATTTTGTAGGTGTAGCTGAGTGCTTCTGTGAGGGTTTGCTGGCATGGCTCATTGGCTCTGGTGGTCAGGAGGGGCCCATCTCCCCACCCACTCCTAGTGCAACACTTCCTTTATACCGTTAACCTGTGACATCATATGGTACCAGCTGACTGCATATACACACACTGTTAGACATCTTATTTCAGTACACAACATAGGCACACACCACACCCTGACATAAATCTACATTCCTTGATACATTATACCACTAAAGAGTATTGACAGTACAAATATATATAGCTAGGCACTGGACATGGTATAGAAGAAAAGAGCAGCAGAGGGTACAGGGCAATAAGGGGCATTTAGGGTAAGGATAGTAGAAGGAAAATGATGGGTGTGGTGCTTTGCAGTGGATGTGGGGCAGCAGTGCTCAGAAAGACCTTCTGGACACTGCAGTGCTGCCCTATATACAGGCACCACTCTGTGTCAAGGGAGGAGGTAGCTGAACTCCAAGCAGAGTTGGCGAGGATACAGGCAACCTTCCCCCCAAACAGAGATCACCATGTCCACCACCTCTCCCTCAGAGGTTGCCAAGAAGGAGGGATGGATAGACTACAGTGGGCTTGGGGAGGGTGCAGAAGGCAGCATGGAGGCATATCCTCCAACCGGTGGCACTTCACAACTCGTATGCCATCCTGGCAGAGCATAGAGATTGTGTAGCATCTCTGAAAGTAAACACCATGGGGGTTGAGGGGGTCATCCAGGCTGGAATCCCAAGGGCAAATGCAAAGAGAACACACAGTAGGAGGAAGCAAATCCTGGTTGGGTAGTCCATTGTCCAGGGATTGATCTGGGGTCAGATAGCATTGGTGAGAGGGAGGTAATGTGCCTACCTGGAGGCACAGTTTGGAAGGAGGGTAAGTGAATCCTTAGGATTGCAAGGGTGGTAGCAAGGAGGGGGGAGCTGGACATCATTATTCACGTGTGGACTAATGACCTGGCTAGAGAGGGGGTAGATACAGGAAGAGTACAGGAAGAATTCAAGGAGCTGGGAAGATGCCTTGGGCAAGTAGCACACTCTGTCACCCTCTCCGAGGTGCTACCTGTCCATGGCAAGGGGGAAGGGAGGGACATCCACATCATTGAAGTCAACAAATGGCTGAAGAAATGGTACGGAGAGGTGGGGTATGGCTTCATTGGGGACTAGAACCTCACCTGGAGGAATGAAGGACTATATTCTCCAGATGGCCTGCATCTATCCAGGGGAGGCAAATGTATCCTGTCTGAGAAGTTTAAGTGCATCCTCAGTGATCATTTAAACTTGCCATGGGGGAAGCATAGACATTCAAGGGCATTATCATAGGCCCCCCCACACACACACACACAGGACATAACTGAAAGCAGTGAGGACCTAATAACTAGCATATCTAACCAAAAATCTACCATGGTTACTATGGGGTACAGAACAGAAGGTACATCACTAATGTGGCGCATGGAAAAGACCAATAAACAAGGAACATTAAGGGGGTACACTGAGTGGAAGGTCATGTGCACAAATGCCCGCAGTCTGGGAAACAAAATCCCAGACCTAACAGCACTGATGGCAGGCTCAAACCTGGACATTGTGGCTATTACATGCAGGGAACCATGACTGGGATGCAGCCATACCAGGATATATACTTTTCAGAAAGGATAGGGAGGGGAAGAGGGGAGGAGGGGTTGCTATGTATGCAAAGGAAGGGATTAAAGCTATGGAGGCTCAGGGATCCAGGGAAGATGCAGAGGCATTGTGGGTCACTCTGGAGTTAGGGAACAAAACAACCATCCATGCTGGAGTAGTTTACAGGCCTCCCATGCAGGGGAAGGATATAGATCTAGTATTAGTGGAAGCCATCCATCATATGGCAGTCAAAGGGTAAGTACTACTAATGGGTGACTTCAAAATGCTGGATGCAGATTGGAATACCGGACTGCAAGTACATCAAGGAGCAGAGACCTCATGTCTGCCATGTATGGGCAAACCTAAGACAGCTGGTGGTTGAGCCCACCACAGAAGGGGCTGTACTGGACTTAGTGCTGACAAACACGGACAGAATCATGGATGTTGAGGTGGGCAGTCCCCTTGGTACCAGTGACCACAGAACTGTGTGGTTTAGAGTCAACACGTTGGCAGATGAATGCCATTCAAAGATTAAGATCCTAGATTTCCAGAAGGCCAACTTCATGGAGATGGGGGAACAGCTCAAAATTGCCCTGGCAGCAGATGATATGGAGGGAAGGGTAGAAGAACAGTGGCTGAGGCTCAAGAGATCCATAGCAGGAGTGACAAGTCACTGTGTCAGATTGCTTAGCAAAAGCAAAAGAAAGAAGCGGCCACTGTGGTTCTCTAGGTCAGTAGCCGAGAAAGTGTGAGAAAAAAGTAAGGCATTCAGGAATACAAAGAGACACAGAAAGAAGAAGACAGACTGAAATATCTGGCGAAGCAGAGAGAAGCTGGGAAAGCAATCAGAGGGGCTAAGGCAAGAACGGAGGGAGGAAGGAAGGAATAGCACAGGCTACTAAGAAGGGGAATCAGACCTTCTTCAGTTATATTAGTGAGAGGAAGACCAGAAATGACATTGTTTGGCTAAAGAGAGAAGGTGGGTGGGTGGAGGATGACCTTGAAAAAACTGAGATACTGAACAAATATTTTTGCTCAGTATTTACCAAGGAAGAGGCAGGGGAGAGGCCAAGACTCATTAGGAAAGATGTACAGGGGGGAGAGGTGGACACCAGTCCATTTATGGTGGATAGAGTCTTGGAGGAACTAGGAAAAGTAAAGACAGACAAGACAATGGGGCCAGACGAGATTCACCCTAGAGTGTTGAAGGAACTTAGTGAAGTCCTAGCAGGTCCGCTGACAACCGACTTCAACCAATCACTGGAGAAGGGGGAGGTACCTCGGGACTGGAGGAGGACAGATGTGTTTCCCCTGCACAAGACTGGAAATAGGGAGGAGGCAGGTAAATACAGACCTGTAAGCCTGACCTCAGTGGTGGGGAAGCTGATGGAGTCTGTGCTTAAGGAGAGGGTAGTGAAGTTCCTGGAGTCAAACAGTGCGAAAGACCCAAGGCAGCATGCATTCTCTGAAGGTAGGTCTTCTCAGACTAATCTTATCGATTTCTTTGACTGGGTGACCAGGGTGGTGGATCAGGGAGGGGTGGTGGATGTGGCCTATCTGGATTTCAGTAAGGCCATCAGCACCGTTCCTCATAGGAGGTTGCTTAACAAATTGGGGAATCTGGGTGTGGGCTCTAAAGTGGTAAAATGGGTTTGAAACTGGCTAAAAGGCAGGACCCAAAGGGTGATAGTAAATAGCATAAAATCATAAGAGGGGGGGAGCTGACCAGCGGGATTCTACAGGGATCGGTGCTGGGTCCAGTTCTATTTAATGTATTCATAAGCGACATTACAGAGGGACCGGAGGGGAACGTATGCCTGTTCACAGATGGCACCAAGATCTGTAATAGAGTCGACACACAGGAGGGGCTAGATAAAATGAGAAATGACCTAAGACTACTTGAGGAATGGTCAAGGGTTTGGCAGTTGGGTTTCAATGCTAAGAAGTGCAAGATAATCCACCTGGGACACAGAAACCCAAGGGAGGAATATAGGATGGAAGGAACAGGTTCTAGCCATAACAAGTCAGGAGAGAGACCTGGGGGTTATCATATCTGATGACCTGAAGTCAATCAAACAAGGTGAAAAAGCAGTGGGGAAGGCAAACAGAATGATGGGGTGCATAGGAGGGGGCATAACCAGTAGGAGGAGTGAAGTGGTGATTCCACTGTATAGATCACTGGTGAGGCCTCATCTGGAATACTATGTCAGTTCTGGAGACCACATCTCAGGAAGGACATAGACAGAATGGAAGCAATCCGGGGAAGAGCAGCAAAAATTATACATGGACTGCACCACAAGCCTTATGAGGAAAGACTCAAGGAACGAAACATCTATTACTGGAAGAGAGAGAAGGGAGAGAGGGAATATGATAGAGACTTTCAAATACCTTAGAGGAATAAACAGGGTACAGGAGGGGAGCATATTTCAGAGACAAAAGTGAACAAGGACAAGGGAACATAACATGAGGCTGGAGGGAGGGAGGCTTAGGGGGAATGCTAGGAAGTATTTTTTCACAGAGAGAGTGGTCAATCTGTGGAACAGCCTACCAGTGGAGGTGGTGGAAGTGAAAACAGTATGGGGATTCAAAAGTGCATAGGTTAAGCATAAAGGCACCCTGCTGTACAGCAGAGCGGGGGAAAGGCAGTCCAGATAAGAGTAGGGATTGCCAAACCAAGTAGGGGAAATGGGCAGACTAGGTGGATTGTATGGTCCTGATCTGCTGACAGATTCTTTGTTTCTTTGTTTCTATGTAGGAACTGACTACTTATGTGCAGGTGTTTGAAATGTCTCTATGTTCATAAAATCTATTCATACCTCTAAAGGATCCCTATTTAACTGTGCCTTAGATTTATAGAACTGTTATTTAATACAACAGCAGATTAGGTACATATGAACACATGCTGATGCATGGACATAATAGGATAACAGTATCTCAATTACAAGGGGGGGCTGTGTTAGGTTTGGGTTTTTAATATACACATACACTAGTCACTTGTTACAAAATTGTAGATATATCGGCCTGGATATTCATAAGGGTTGCGCCATGCACATGCGCAAGTCCAAAATGCGCCATTCTGCGATATTCAGCAGGAGGCAGTTACGCCACTGGTAACAGGTTGCGCAAGAGAGCAATGCAAATGAATGCATGCTCAACAGGAGGGGGAGGATCCATGCATAACCTGCGCAACCCGATATTCAGTCGGGTTGTGCAGAGTTGTGCATGTGCAACCCCCAACCTGCGCCCGCACAAGCTTGAGCCAAAAAAAAGGCTTAAGTTGAGGGACACCCACAGGTGAGCTGTTGCATTGCAGGGCACAACACAGCAGCTGCCACCCCTGGCTGGCCCCCAACTCGGTCCCTGTGCCCTCCCACCAGCCCGATCGCTGGCAAAGTGTAACACGAACTCCTCCCCACCATTATCTCCCACAGCCCGATCGTCGGCGAGTCAGCTATTTCCACCACATCTCCCACAGCCCGATCGCGGGCATAACGTGTTAGAGATGTGGGGGGGGTGTTCATGTACTGGACTGCCGGCGATCGGGCTGTGGAGATGTGTGTGGGGGGGGTGTTCATGTACCTGGACTGCCCGCGATCGGTCTGCATTTTGCGTCATTCCCTGATGGCTGCTGCCTGGCAGGGTGGCCAGGAGCAAGTCCTAAGGGATCGGCGCACCTACATGCAAATGGGGCCATAAATAGATGCAAATTTCCCCCCCTGCGCCTTGCATAAATTATGGTTCCATTTGCATGTCACCTTTTGAACATCGGAAATTTGAGCATGGCGCAATGGTACTTGTGCCACCGCAAGTTTAATGCTCATCTCTGGCAACTTGCGGTGGCGCAAGTTCCACTGCGCCATGCGCAAGTGCTGTGGCTGGGGAGTGATATTCAAAGAGTTGTGCACAGCGCAACCTTGAAAATCACCCCAGCCACACCCCTGCGCAACTATTTTGAGCAGCGCAAGGGCTTGCACCTCAGAATGGCGCAGTTTGAATATCCAGGCCATCATGTTTAACACAGTATACGTTTGACTATTCATGAATAATATGGACTTATTTATTTATTGAGTTTTGGTAACCGGGTAAGTCCACTGAGACAGTTACAGTCCCTTTTTCAGGGTCGTTCTGAAGAATATAGCCATAGGGTTACAGCACAAATTAGCTACGTAACAATGTATATACATCTGAGGAACAATAATAGCAGTGGGAGAAAGACATGCATTACAACAAGGTTGAAATAAAATACTAGTATGATACAAACTCTTACAACAGCTAACGGGAAACAATATACACACATTAGCAAAAACATGGTACATGGCTGAGCCAAGTGAGAGCACAATGCTCCAGAAGAAGAGTGTCATGAGGGAGAGGAAGAAAGCGGGAAGGAAAAGGACGAGAAGGCAGTGGGAGTGGATAAGACACAGAGTTTAAGAAAAATGTATCTGAACAGCACAATGTGTAAAATGTGATTGACACCACTGTGTGAAACAGCAGGTGAATGCTTAATTTACACTAGGGCAGGTTGTTATCTAACTCATTTTTTAATTAACACATAGATACGTTCATATTTATTAGATTTTTGAAATTATTTACTATGTATTGCTGAAACAGCTACTGATGTCTGAAAGAAAACTTTTAAAAACATAATAAGTAGGTAAAATTCTGCTTGTATTCTATATGTAAATGTGCTGTATATAAACTGCTCTCTTCTATGAAAACTGTTCACTGTCATTGTTATTCCTGTACCCTATGTCCTACACTGTAGTACTTGTATGTATCTTCAAAGACTAATGCCCTAAGTCTATCAGCTGCCACTGTTGAATTGTGTAAATGTGCTGTATATCACTGCCTTCCTTCACGGAAATGTACACTGTCGCTGAATTCCAGTATGCTATGTCCTACTCTGTATTACTTGTATGTATTTGCTCAGCTCCATGTAACTAACTACAGATCGCCCCTGAAAAAGGGACCTTCAAGGCTCAGTGGGCTTACCCGGTTAACAAAATTTAATAAATAATAATATTCTAGATTTCTCCTCCCCATTATTTATTACTGAGGAAACGTGCATGCATATATTATTTTTATCCCTCACAGTTACTTTAAAGTTAATCTACCTCTATAGCTTGCTCCCTACTTCAAGTCATAGTGCTCTGTTGTGACATCACAATCTGTTGCCATGAGAGTAACTGTAATGTCACAAGCAGTGCATTATGATCTCGGGTAGGGAGACAGCAACAGAAATAGATGAACTCTTCAGGACCAAAAATCTTGTTTTCATGCAAATGGCCTCAGCAATAAATAATGGAGAGGAGGAATAATGAACTAATGTGAAATACAAGCTGAACTTTATCTAAATATTATATTTTGTTAAAGTTCTCCTGAAGTTGTCAGCTGCTCTTTAAGCTTATTTTTCCTTATGTTTTTAATCATTGTCATTTACTAATGCTAGCACAGACACATATAGTGGGTTTTAAAATGAAGCTTCAGTTGGTTTATAGCTTTTCTCAAGGAGTGAACTTTTAAGTCAGTGTCATTTGACCTTGGGATATCTTTCTTTTAATGGAACTTTTGCTGTCTTTATAGGAATATGTTGTTTGTTTGTTTGTTTGTTTGTTTTTTAATGCAGTTTTAACCAATGGGGTCCTTAACAACTTTTCATCTGTTTTTTTATTTTTTTGAATGATCTGGGTTTTGAGAAAGTATGGTCTTCTAAAACAACTGCCAGTGTTTTCTGATGAAGGATTCTGTGTAATCCAAAAGCAAAAAATACCTTGTGTTCTTTTGTAACAACTCTGTTGGTCCAATAAAAGGTATCAAGTCATCTGTTTCTGTGGATCTTGTGTTACAAGGACCAATATAACAACAAGTTTTTCTTTGGCTTCATGGTTTCAGAAATGTTAGCAGGAACTTATCAGTACAGAGATGAACAAGGTAATCTGGTTTAGATATTCACTTAAGTGGCACAGTAATTTGCAAAACTTAGGCAGTTTAGAAGTGCAATAGTAGTTGCAAACATATGTAAATATCTCTAAAGGTTTACAAGTTACAGAGAAAAAAAACAGTATGAAAGTTGTTCAGGACAAAAAGACCTTTCAACTGAGCCTATTCATTAAGCTGCAGTAATTATATATTTTTAAATATGGCCATCTGATTACCTCAATTTTCATTTTTGATGGGAGTTATGCCAAACAAATGTAAATATCTCTAAAAGTATATGTGTTACACATAAGCCATTGCATGAAAGTTGTTTAGGACAAAAATACCTTTCCAATGTGCCTATTCGTTAAGCTGCACTAATTATATTTTTTAAACTATGACCATCTGATTACCTGAATTTTCATTTTTCTTCACAATTTTCACCTTTCAGATGGCTATATTTAAAAAATCTAATGAATTCAGTTTAGTGATTACCCTCATCTGAAAGGTCATTTTGTCCTGAACAACTTTCATGTGGTTGTATATTGGTAGCATGTATACTTTCCAAGATATTTACATTTGTTTGGCATAACTCCTACTGCGTTCACTTAGAAAAAAAATGAGGTTGTTTGTAAGACATATTTTACAAAATGTAAATAATTCAGAACAGTGACTACCCTCATGTCAAAGGACTTTTTGCCCTGAACAACTTTCACACTGGTTATTTTTATTTTTTTATTTTTTTGTGCACCTTGAATAGTTTTAAAGATATTTAGATTTGTTTGGAAGGTGTGCACATATGCTCTCAGAGAAAAGCAGCTTTGGGTTCTGTGTCCATCGTTCTAAAAAGAAAGTAGGGAGTAGTTTTTAACTGCAATAGAGATTTGCAGTATTATGGAAGGATACACTGAAAACTACTAAAAAATGTGTTCCACAGAAAGCCCTTTTCAAGCTAAAGCAATATAGCCATAAAGAACCACAGGAACATTGTTGCAAATACACAACTTCCATGGTATGGCACAAAATAAGGTCCTTTATTTTAAAGACATGATCTGCAACCAGATTTTTAAATGTGTTTGTTATTTGTACATATTGACAGAATTTGCAGATTCCACACCTTTTAGTACCAGATGGTGGATTTACTGACCATAGTGTATTGCTTTTTTGTCCTGTGGTAAATAGGAGCTAACCACCTTGTCCTTTACAGTAGGAGCTCTTTTGTAAATCATTTTAGCACTGAACTTCAGCCTTCCCTTTTTCGGGGGTTAGTCTAAAATTGCATTTTTAATAAACTAAACTTAAAAACGAAAACATTCTTAGCTGTCTGCCTTTACAGTTCATTGCAATTGTAACTGCTAAACAGTTTTATTCAGTTTCTTACTGTAAACAAGCTGTGACTTTTTATACAGCTATCTGCATGGATTTTTCCAAAACTGTATGTAATTGCTCTGCCTTAGGTGTTTGGAGCCTGACTCAACTGCATTTCCACTGGAACCGTTTATTGCACTTATAATGCTTTTTGTGACTTTACACTTGATATAGAACACTGAAGTTTGCAATAAACTAAAATAAACCCCTGCACCATTTAATTGCCTTTCTCTGGACTGCCTCCACCCTGTCTGCATCCTTTCTGAGGTGTGGCCTCCAGTGCTGGATACAGTGCACCAGGTGGGGTCTCAGCAGTAAGCGATACAGCAATACAGTTTCAACACCACCTCCCTCCTCCAGCTGGACATACTCCTCCCTATGCACCCCAGCATTCCACTAACCCTAGACACTGCTTTGTCACACAACCTTGCCACTTTGAGGCCCTCAAATAATAACTCCAAGATCCTTTTCCTGTTTAGTGACTGCCAGTACCTCCCACATGCTATACTCATGGCATGGGTTCCTATCACCTAGGTGCATGATTTTGCACTATTTGGTATTAATCCACAGCTGCCATGTTTTTGACCATTCCTTGAGTTTCCAAGATCCCTGCACATTCTCTCCACACCCTTCCAACTACTTGCTACAGCTTCAGTTAGTAAGGAGTTCCAGGGGTTTACCACTTTTTGGGTGAAGAAGAACTTCCTTTTTATGTTGTTAAATGTCTGGCCAGTAATTTGCAGCGGATGACCCCTGGTCTCATTATGGACTTGCTTAAAGTCAAAGTTCATGTCATCAAATAGAAATAGGTCGTGTACTATGTCAAACATTTGTAACACATCATCCCTTAGTTTCCTAGTTTCTAAAGATGTTGAGCCAGATTTTCAAAGGGTGATGCAGGGTTTCCACCAAGCCCTGCATGAAACCCATTTTTGGTTCAGCTGCACTAAACACCTTTGCCACAACTGTGCCCGATTTTAGTACATCAGGTGCAGTTACATCAGTTTTCCCACTTCACAGAGCTTTCGAAAAATGTTTGGTGCAAGCCCCATGAAAAGGGTACCAGGGATTGACCCAAGCTAAACCAGCAAAAAGCTGGTCTAGCTTGCTGCAATTGGTGCACGGTATAGAAAATCCTGATCACCAGCTGGGATAATGCCGCAATCCCTGTGCAGCAAATGATCAGTGCACCAGGGGTTTGTGGCATTCTCTGGGCTTTGAAAATCTAGCCCTTAAATCCAGTTTCAATAGTCTAGATTTGTAAGGATCATCGCTACATTCTCGTATTAGTTTTGTTACTTTCCTTTGTGCCCTCTCTATCATATCAATATTTTGTTTGGGCACCAGAACTGGGCGGCATAGTCAAGCTGTGGCCAGAAGGATGCGTTTGTCCTTCAATTATATGCTGTTTTCTATAGCCCATATTATCTTGTTGGCCTTTGCAATAGCTTCATTGCACTGTTGTGTTCCTTCGAGGTCCCTAATTATAGTAATACCCAAGTCCCCTTCTTACATGGTAGTAGTAAGTTTTTTATTGCATAGTGTGTAAGTCTACATGGTGCTACTGTTCCCTATGTCCATTACTCTGTATGTGTCTAAATTAATGGTCATTTCCCTTTTGGATGCCCTGGATGATATTAAGTACAGGTCTTATTGGTGACTGTCTCTCTGTACAATAGTTGCAGATGACTCACCTAGTTTCATATCATCTACATACATTACAGCCCAGTTTGTCAAGTTAGTGGTGATGTCTGAAATACAGATTCTAAATATTACTGGTCCCAGACCTGACCCCTGTAGAACCCCACTGCTCAGACTCCAACACTGCCATATCATCAAGAAAGGGGGATAAAACATTTTTTAGGTACATAAGTGAAAGGAAGAAAAACAAGGCAGGGATAGTTAGACTCAAAGGGGAAGTGGGAGAAGTGTGGAGGAGGACCAGAAGAAAGCTGACATACTAGATGAGTACTTTTGTTCGGTATTCACAAAGGAAGGGATAGGTGAAGGGACACAGATGATAGAGAAGAGCATTAGGGGAAGGGAGGGGAGGGGGATATTAGCCCCTTTACAGACGAAAGAATCAGCAGGGAACCACTAGAAATGGGGTAAATTCCAGGCAACTGGAGGAGGACAGATGTGGCCCCACTACACAAAAGTGGAAATAAGGAGGAGGCAGGAAACTAAGAACCTGTAAGCCTGACTTTGGTGGTGAGTTAGCTTATGGAATCACTACTTAAACAAATTCTGGTCAGATCCACCACAGCTGCATAATGAAGTTAGTAAACTTAGAATGAGACCAGCACCTGCACCAAGGGCACACTTTGTATAAGCTCAGAAGAGACACCACGAAGTACTGCATAAAGTGCCAAACTTTTAATAAAGTGCAAAGAATTAACTCACAGTACAATATCGCAGGAGTCCAGTATAAATCCACAAATGTTCAAGATAAATACAAGCCAAAAAAACAGCCAGCTGGAAACAAACTTGGCAGAGCCCCCGCCCGCTATGTGACTACGTCCACCTGCTACGTTTCACACGTCACCAGTGCTTTCTCAAAACGCATCATTCTGACTTTACATACTTTCGTTGACCGAGCACTGCACATCCCTGGTTGCTGTCATTACCTTTTCTTTTTTAAATAATGAAGTTAGTGAAGTTGTGTGGAATTGTTAAGGAGGTATGGAGAAACAATGCAATGATTTGTAAGTAGTAAGATTTGTTTTAGTTTCTGTTCTAAGGAAGGCATACACATTATTAGGAAAATATATGGAGGTGTGCATTTTAATGGAAGGAATAGGAAGTAATATAAGTTTACAAAAGAACCCCAGAGCAAATGCCATTGAGGTATGTGTTATCCCGGATGATATTGGCTTGACAGCCAAATTTTAAAGAAAATACAATTGCACATACCCCAATAATGCAAAGCATTGTGGGAAACATATGCAAATCCCCATGATGGTACAAAAGGTGGCAGTACATGAAAAAGTAATGGCTGGCATATGTTCAGCCTTGGGATTATTTACACAGTTGTTTTTTTTAGAGAAACAGGGTTTTTGTCTATGAGGTGATGTAAGTTATATGTAAGCAATGTGTTGATGTCAGGAGGTTAGGTGTAATGATGGACTGTTAGCAGAAAAAATGTGATAGTAACTTTCAGAGGGGGTCACTTCTGATAAGGGCAAGGTAGTTATGCTTGTGATAATGGGACTATTAGGAAAGTATGAGGTCTATGCAGAAGTGGAGTACAAATATGCACAGTTTCATAAGTATGTGCTGAGAGTGCAGGCAAATGTGATATGCTGGTTTGCTTTAGAAATAGGTAAAAATAGCATACATGCAATTGATAGAAAGATAATTACATAGACATATATATGTAGAGAGAGAGAGACAGACAGACAGGCAAAATAGGAATGGCAGTGATGTATTGAAGTGATGCAAACCCCACCCCGCAGAGATGGACAGGCACTGGAGTGTGCCTTTGGGTCATTGCCCATACGCTCACGCCATTTCACCTCACCCTACCCTGCAGACACAGACAAGTGTTGAGGTGTGCCTTGGGGTGTTCTGACTTTACACTCACCCCATTCCATAAGGAAATATGCTGAAATGGGTACAGTATAAGAGAATGGAGTGAACTTTGGAGCTGAAGAGTCAAAGGTACACCTCGATACCTGTCACTGGCTGCAGGGTGGGGATGGGGGTGGAATGGCATGAGAATTACTGTTGACAATTCCAAGCCACACCTCTGATGCCTGTCAGTCCCTATAGGGCAGGGTGTTATGGTCATAAACCTTAATGCCCTGGGCGTTTCTTGGAATTTTCACTCCAAGTTTTCAGCATGGGCTTTTTGTGACCCCACTGCATGAACAGTGACACTATCAGTTCATTAGCCAAAAGGTGATTTTGCACAGCAACTTGCCATTTGGCTCCACAGGTGCAAAAACATATTTTGAACAGGATATGAAAAATTACAGCTATACTGTTTATGAGGAGGTGTAAAAAAATGGTAATGTTGAAAATCTGGTGTGACACTATAAAAAAATTGGTGAAGGCATGACACTGCTCCTGCTAATGTATACTTTTTTTCAAATTCCTATGCATCCCATTGTTTTCATCTCTGTTGCTGTTATGTGACTACTTAACCTAGCAACAGCATTTAATTCATTACATTATAAGGACAAGTACACGTTTTTAATACATTTACAGACTGTAGAAACATAGAAACATAGAAGTTGACGGCAGATAAGGACCGCAAGGCCCATCCAGTCTGCCCATTTAGACAACCCACCTCTCCCTCTGGGCTGAAACAGCTTTTAGAGAGGTGTGTGTCCTCGGGTATTCGCTGCCACCAGCCGGACTTTCCTTCCGGCACCTCTTGCAAGTGTACAAACTTGAATAATCACACGTGCAATTGCACAAGTTAAAGTCTGGTAGTGTGTCTCTTTCAGGTGGCGGATGCTACACAGAGTTTACCTTAGCCAGTGGAAAACCAAATCTTACCTTAGAAAAATGACATCAGAGTCACAACTGTTGAGCAAATAAATAACTTTTACTCAACAGAAAGTGCAATGACATTTACAGAAATGTATTTACAACACAAGAGAATAACACTCATACAGGAAAAGTAAACAAATGTTTTTAAATAACAGATGGCAAAAGAAGAAGGTTATTACTGAAATATACTATCACTAAACTTACCCTTCCCTGTCCTTACAAGAGACACTAGACCCTGTTCTAACTGCCAGCTCCCACGGACATACCAGGTAGGCTCCAAGCTTATGTTTCCCTCACAGCTTCCAAAGGCAAGAGAGAGTTCTCTGTCTTACAGAAGCTTATATAGTCTATGGAGACTAGGTCATTCCTATTCTCCCCTTAAATGCACCAACCAACTAACATGTATGTATTTAATTGTCCCAATCAGAGTGAACACCTATTGGTGACCAATTATATTCCCTTTTCACCTTAAGTTTATATTTGAATGATCCAATCCATTCAAATTGCCCTGTGTCCGTGTCTGCAAGGTCTGTGTGTGTCTGGAGATGTCCACTCGAGATTTATGACCCAGCTCTTATCTAGCAGCTAGGAATTCCACAAGCTGGTTGCTGCTGGAGGATTTCAGCCTCAGTGTATTTTTTCCACACTGCTAAAAAAATAAGGCATCTACAGAATCCAAACCATTAACTCTTTCCTTCCCATTTCTGTCACATCTCCCCCAGATAATGAAGGCATGTCCCTTGGGCTACCCCAAGTGACACAGCCATTCACGAAATTACTGAGAAGTGCCCAAAAGTATCCAGCCAGGCCATTAGCCCTGCCTAGATAGCCCATCCACATTTGCATTTTGTTTGCCCCTGCAATGCTGTATGGTCATGTTGTATGCCTGCAGTACCAAACTCCAACGTAGTAGTTTACCATTTTGTCCACTGGACCTATGAAGCCAAATCAGGGGATTATGATCTGTGACCACAGTAAATTCTCTCCCATATAGGTAAGGCTGCAGCTTCTGAAGGGCCCACACTATTCCCAAGCATTCCTTCTCAATTGTGGCGTATGCCTCCTCTCTGGGCAAAAGCCTTCGGCTGAGGTACACAACTGGGTGCTCCTCCCCCTGCTGAGTAACTTATTCTGTCGGACAGGGATGAGTGCCATCACTCACTGTCCCACCTCATATTCTCTGGCTCGGGCCCCACGGTCGTACCAGACTTTCTGCCACTGTTGTGCAGTGGCCAGGTGCTCCTAAGCAAACCCCATGAGCTCCCTATGGTGGGTCCTGAAGTTCAGGACATACTCCACAACAGACTCCCCTTGGGAGGCACGGTCACCCTCCCATTCATCCCGAATCAAATCTAGTGGCCCCCGCACCCTATGACCAAACAGGAGCTCGAAAGGTGAGAACCCTGTGGACTCCTGTGGGACTTCCCTGTATGCAAATAGGAGATGAGGCAAATACTTGTCCCAGTCTCTCTTATGCTGGTCAGCAAAAGTCCTTAGCATGGTCTTAAGGGTTAAATTAAATCGCTCCACTAGACCTTTAGCTTGGGGATGGTATGGGGAGGTTTTGAGCTGCTTTACCCCATACTTCTCCCACAAACTACTCATTAATCCTGACATAAAATTGGCACCCCGGTCTGACAGTATCTCCTGGGGAAAGCCCACCCGGCTAAATATTTCCAACAGTGCATCTGCCACTGGTTCTGCCTCAGAGGATGTTAGGGCCACTGCCTCTGGGTATCTAGTGGCATAGTCTACAACTACCAGGATATACCGCTTGCCAGTGTGACTTGGGGTGCTCAGTGGCCCCACTATGTCCACTGCTACCCTCTTGAAGGGTTCATCAATAATGGGCAGGGGCACCAAAGCTGCCTTGGCCTTGTCCCCCATTTTCCCTACCTGCTGGCACTGTGGACAAGTCCGGCAATAATTTGCCACATCCTTGCCAATACCAGGCCAGAAGAAATTGTTGGTGAGGCGCTTTTTCATGTGCCTCACTCCCAAGTGCCCTGAAAAAGGGATATCATGTGCAAGGGCCAAAAGCTGCTGACAGTGAACCTTAGGGACTACCAGCTGCTGGAGTACCTCACCATCTAGCCCTTCCTCTGTTGTACATTCTCTGTACAACAGCCCGTTGTCCCAGTAAATGGACTCTTTACCCCCCTGAGAACGCTCAGCCCTATGAGCTATTTCCCTCAGTTTTTCCAGGGTAGGGTCAGTTCGCTGTGCAGCATTCAGCTGCCCTCGTCTGACCCTTCCCAGTGCCCCTTCTGAAGGAAGTCCTGTGGGTTCCTCTATTTGTGACTGGGGTTCTGGACTGCAGCTTCTAGCCAGCCCTCCCTGTGCTGGACACTTCCTCAGCTGCTGAGGGTGTGGCTGGACCACCAGAGTCACCCTCTTCCCCTCAGAAGCTTGCCCTTGTGCCTGACTATGAGTTACAACACACCAGTTTTTTACTGGGGTCCAAATCCTTCCCCACAATCATACTTACAGGTAGGTCCTCTACAACTCCCACCTCCTTTTCTACATGGCCCCCTTCCCAGCTGAGGAAGACTCTAGCCATAGGTAATGGGACTGGTGGTCCTGTGAATGCCCGGACCTTGGAGTATTTCCCAGGCACCATCTGCTCTGCCCGAATGAGATCTTGCCTTACCAGGGAGATGTTAGCACCTGTGTCCCACAGTCCCTGTGTTACTATTCCATTAATTGTAATGGGACGCAGATTCTCAACAGAGGAGAGTGGTTCTTCAGACTGGACACACCCTACAAACACACCAGTGCCCTTTTGATCACCCCACCCCACATCTCTACAGCATAACCCAGTTTCTGAGGGCAGTTATATCTCAAGTGCCCCTTGATTGCAAATATGACATTTCTTGGGACCTATTTCTTGAGTCCCCGTAGAACCAGAGGGCTCTACTTTGGGCTCAGGTGCAGGCTGGTTTCCTTTGAGCTGCCCCCCATGGGATCCCTTATACCCATGTGCTGCCCCCACACCATAAGACTTACGTTGTGTGTGTGGCCGGCTAGACAGATACTCGTCAGCGCTTCCTGCCACCTCTGTGGAAGAGGCATGCCTGTCTATGAGCCATACATGCATGTCCTCAGGTACAATTTTAAGAATTGTTCTCTCACCAATACATATTTAATCAGTTCCACAGTAGTTGCTTTAGCCCTCCATCCACCTATCAAGGTAAGTATACAGTTTAACCTGCAGTTCTGCATAACTGTCTTCTGGGCTTTCTTTAACTCCCTAAATTTTCTTCTATAAGCCTCATGAGTTAATTCAAAATGTTTCAACAACACTGTTTTACTTTATCATAATCAGCATAGTCTTCATTACTCATTTTAGCAAATGCATTCAACGCTGTCCCGTCAGCAAGGGTGTGAGATAAGTTGACAGAAGCCTTAGTCAATTGTAATTGATTACATATCTCTCAAATGACCTTAAAAATAAATCAAGGACCTCTCCCTCTTTAAACTGAGGGAACAATTTAGAATTCATTTTGGCTTCATGAGGTAAACTCACTCCACCATTACTCACGGTTTGCTGACTGCGGAAGGTCATCATCTCCTTCTCAAGCTGTTGTCTCTGGAGTTCATGCTGTCATTCTTTCTCTCTGTCTTCACGTTCTTTCTCTCTGTCTGCCAACCTTCTTGCTTCTGCTTCAGCATCCAGTCTTTTTGCCTCCAATGCCTTGTCTTGCAGCAATAGCTGTAGTCGCAGTGCCTCAAGCTGATTTGGGGGGCCTGCTGCCTCAGTTCCTGACTCACCCCCAACGACTGTCTGCTTCAGATCATGTGCCAAGAGAGTAGCTATGAGATCTGCCTTTTTCTTCTGCTTCAGACTTTCAGGCTGAATCCCCTTTTCCTGGCACCTTTCAACAAGCTGTGGCACGGTAAGTGAGTCATACTCCGTGGAGTTCATTCTCTACTGCTACACTATACTGTGCTATCTAGAAACAAATAAAACTGTTGTACAAATGTATCATCTTGTATATCCTGTTTTGCAATGCTAAGGTAACTGCTCCACTGGCAAACTCTGTATCAGTGTGCTACACAGTCCGCTATCATCACCCCACCACTGCCAACCAATATGTGACAACCCACCTCTCCCTCTGGGCTGAAACAGCTTTTAGAGAGGTGTGTGTCCTCGGGTATTCGCTGCCACCAGCCGGACTTTCCTTCCGGCACCTCTTGCAAGTGTACAAACTTGAATAATCACACGTGCAATTGCACAAGTTAAAGTCTGGTAGTGTGTCTCTTTCAGGTGGCGGATGCTACACAGAGTTTACCTTAGCCAGTGGAAAACCAAATCTTACCTTAGAAAAATGACATCAGAGTCACAACTGTTGAGCAAATAAATAACTTTTTACTCAACAGAAAGTGCAATGAGCATTTACAGGAAATGTATTTACAACACAAGAGAATAACACTCATACAGGAAAAGTAAACAAATGTTTTTAAATAACAGATGGCAAAAGAAGAAGGCTAGTACTGAAATATACTATCACTAAACTTACCCTTCCCTGTCCTTACAAGAGACACTGGACCCTGTTCTAACTGCCAGCTCCCACGGACATACCAGGTAGGCTCCAAGCTTATGTTTCTCCTCACAGCTTCCAAAGGCAAGAGAGAGTTCTCTGTCTTACAGAAGCTTATATAGTCTATGGAGACTAGGTCATTCCTATTCTCCCCTTAAATGCACCAACCAACTAACATGTATGTATTTAATTGTCCCAATCAGAGTGAACACCTATTGGTGACCAATTATATTCCTTTTCACCTTAAGTTTATATTTGAATGATCCAATCCATTCAAACTGCCCTGTGTCCATGTCTGCAAGGTCTGTGTGTGTCTGGAGATGTCCACTCGAGATTTATGACCCAGCTCTTATCTAGCAGCTAGGAATTCCACAAGCTGGTTGCTGCTGGAGGATTTCAGCCTCAGTGTATTTTTTCCACACTGCTAAAAAAATAAGGCATCTACAGAATCCAAACCATTAACTCTTTCCTTCCCATTTCTGTCACACAGACAGGTACATAAACTTAATTTCCTTCATAGAGTAATTTAAATTTAGTAACAGTGGTAGCACAAAGCAATTACTCAGACAAAGCGAAAACTATAACTACTTTATATTGTACATTGACACCCCATAAGGACCTCCTTGAAACTGAGATGCAAATGTCACATATTTATCAGTTTTCTAACAGGAATATTTTACTATCCTAAATACATTTCTTGCTTCAGTATCTGCTCAGCACATCTAATGCATGACCTACTTATTGACATTTTACACCTACTATGCAATGTACTGCTGCTTACTACACCAGCATCATGAATCATAAAACAGATGACTGCCATAACTAGGGAGGCAGTATAGCACAGTGGTTTAAGGCTGTGAGCTGCAAATCTGGAGAGCTGGGATTGAATCCCACAGCCCCCACTTGCATACTGGGTGACCCTGAGCAAGTCACTTAACTTCCATGTGCTCCCAGGTTGTCCCTGTAAATACACTTTCAGCTTAGTATGCCACTCCTGGATAAACAATTGAAAGAAGAAAAAACACAATATATTATTTTTCTTGCTTTATTTTGCTACTACAAGCTTTAACTAATACATCCATCCTTAAATGTACTTTTTATAGCTTATGTGTCTGTGACCTAGGCAGAACTACACTTACAATCTTACACATAAATAAATCATCAGAATAGCATTTATTTCAGTAGTATATCCTTCCTTTTCAGGTGCCCATGACACTGCGTATATATATATATATTTATATCTTTTAACTTCAAAGCACTAAACCTATTCAAATGCACAAAACACAAGACTTTATTCTCTTCACACATTACTGTTAAACTTCAGGTCCCAGAATGGCAAGAAACAATTGTTAGACGTCACTCTTGCATGCCACTATCATGCCCACTTCTCATGCAAACAGCAATCAATTAGGCAACCCCTTTCATTTCTGTGCTATGCACTCTTACATCAGAGACACATAAATCTTTCAGAACTGCTAAAAAACAAATTTATCAAGACTGGATTTATGAATTAAAACATGTTGTTTACAGTACCCATGTAAATAATAGTTTACTGGCTACAAATGATGCTACAGACATGACAATAACACAATTTCTGTTTTACATGGAAAACACCCATATAATGAACTTGTCATACAGGATTTGTGACCATCTGTCTGCATATATCTGACAAAGGAAAAGGCACCTGCTTGATCCTTTTTTTTCTATTTTATTTTTATGCCAATCTTGCCCATACTGTTAGAGCCAAATATTGACATGTTTAGAGTTAAAAAAAAAAAACATGATGTCTGTGTGTGGGGGGGTATGCCTAGATGCAGTTTCAGGCACCCCATAATTACTTCCCCAGGCAGCTCTGATAGTCAGTTGTTCCAACATGATATATACACATCATGCCCCTCCTACATGAACCAAAAAAAGGTGGGGGTGGATCTTTAGGAGCTTCTCGGGTGGAGGTGGGGGTGGATCTTACTCCCCCAAAAAAAATAATGCTGCCTCCCATTACTCAGGTTCCAGTTCTTGTACATCCCATTGAAGAAAGAAAATAGTGCCCTGCAACCATTGACTAACATGAAAGCATATTTATTTGAGGGCGGAAAACATTTCTTGGAGGAGGGTAAGGCAGAGGAGACTATTTAAACCTTCAGTCAGTTCCAGGGACAGAAAACATGACATCATCCCTTTTGTACATGCAAAACGTCTGCAGGCTCCACCCACTGCATCCGTAAAAAAGGATTGGGGAATATCTAAAAACCAGTGAGTTGTAGGATCCAAGGCAGCATGAGTTCATGGGAGGGGGGGGAGATCTTGCCAAACAAACCTGACCGAATTTTTTGACTGGGTTACCAGAGAGGTGGATCAGGGAGGAGTAGTGGATGTAGCCTACATGGATTTCAGTAAGGCCTTAGACACCGTACCACACAGAAGACTGGTAAACTAAGCTAGGCCACCTGGAGGTAGGTCCAAAAATAGTAAAATGGGTATGAAGTTGGCTAAGTAACAGAACTCAGAGAGTGGTGGTAAATGGAGTTCACTCAAAGGAGGGTAAGGAAACTAGTGGCGTGCCTCAGGGAGTCAGTATTGGGACTGGTCCTCTTCAGTGTCTTTATTAGTGACATCATGGAGGGTCTGAAAGGTAAGGTATGCCTGTTCACAGATTACACAAAAATCTGCAATAGAGTGGATGCACCAGGGGGGTAAAAAAAAGGAAGAAAGATCTAAAAAAGCTGGAAGACTGGTCAAGGGTTTGGCAACTGGGCTTCAATGCCAAAAAATGTAAAGTTATGCAAATAGGACACAGAAATCCAAGGCCAACATATCAGTTTGGAAAGGGATCTGGGGGTCATCATATTTGATGACCTGAAGGTAGCAAAGCAGTGTGACAAGGCAGTGGGAAAGGCAAATAGGATGTTGGGATGCATAAAGAGAGATATCACCAACAGAAAAAGGGAGGTAGTGTTACCACAGTATGGATCAGTGATGAGGCCACACTTGGAGTACTGTGTCCAGTTCTGGAGTCTCCATCACAGGAAGGACAGAGATCAAGTGGAAGCAGTCCAGAGAAAGGCAACCAAAATGGTGCATAACCTGCATCAGAAGCCTTACAAGGAAGGGCTCAGAGTTAAATATATACTCACTGGAGTAAAGGAGAGAAAGAGGAGACATGACAGATATTCAAATACCTCAAGGGTATCAATAAGGTGCAGGAGGGTGGCATATTGCACAGAAAGAGATGCTCAATTACAACGAGGCATGAAATGAAGCTGGAAGGGGGGAGACTTTGAAGGGGTGTGAGGAAATATTTCTTAATAGAAAGGGTAGTGGATGCCTGAAATGGACTCCCAGCAGAGGTGGTGAGTAACAAAATGGCAACAGGTTTCAAACATGCATGCGACAAACACAGAGGGACCTTAGTAGCAGGGCTGGGGGGGGTAAGGCTGGAGATCAGTTAGAGTCTACAGCGGAACAGTAGGTAGGGACTTTAGGGTGGACTAGGTGGGCCAGGCAGTCCTTTTCTGATGACAGCTTCTATGTTTCAGTGTTTCTATAGTCCGAGTGATAGCCAATTATTACTGCTGTCTATGTCCTGTTGTCAAGCCATCCGGCAATTCACTTTAATATTTTATAGTCTGGCCCCTTCAGTTCCAGTTTTTATAAAATGGCCCAGTGTGGCACCAAATCATAAGCCTTACTCAGGTCAAAGGAGACTGTATCGCAAGGGATTTGGTTATCTATAGTTTTTACTTACTTTCTCACAGAAACAAGTAAATTGGTGGAGCACAACCTACCCTTGACAAATCCATGTTGGTCTGTGTTTGGTTCAGTATACTTTCTACTGTTTTATCCTTAATAATGTTTCTAAACTTTTGCCTACGATTGAAGTTAGATTTATAAGCCTATAATTACTAGAGTTTGTTTATCTCCTTTTTAAAAAATAGGGACCACATCCACCGTGCGCCAGTCCTCTGGTATATTACCAGTGTTTAAGAATTTCTAAAAGATCATTCTTTTTAGGGTTATTAATTGGTCTTTGAGCATTTTGAGTACATGTCCTGAGATTTCACCCAGTCCAGGTCACGAGTGGGCTTTTAGGTTTTCAATTTTCTTTTTAATTTCTTCTGCTGAAATAATAATTGTGTTACCTGATGTTCAGGTATTTATAGAGTAGATTTTATTCTTTTTGCAAATACTGAGCAGAAGTGTGAATTGAAGACATTAGCTTTTTCAGATGGTTCATTTATAGTTTTATTTTCATATAAGATTGGTCCAGTCTTGCTCTCAGTATTTTAGTGAATTTATGTAGCCATAAAAATGTTTATTTTTGTGTGCTGTGTTTGACAAATTCATTTTCATATTTTCTTTGCTGTTCTGATTACTTTCGTAAATTTGTGTGATTTCTATACCAAACCCTTATCATGGATTTGTTCTTATTGAGTAATGACGTCACCAAAAAACACAGTTATAGCATATAACATATTTATTAAGAGCTATGCCAAATTACAGGAAAAGTATACATACTGTACCATCCTGGGAGTGAGCGTAGTCCCCCAATCTGCGGTATTAGGCTGTACTCAGCTTAGACCCCAAACTGATCCTTTATTTATACAGTATTTCATGACTAGAGCTATTGTTTCAGTTTCCCTTATCTACATACAAAATAAACACTTTCTCAGTACAGCTTCTGCTCAATGGTTGTTACCTAACCTTAAGAAGCCTCTGTAGTAGAGAACAATACATTCATGTCTCCTGCATGCACACATCTCCTGACAGTACTATCCCACACTCAGCATGGTCAGTAAAATTCCATTAGTAAACCTCACTAGAAGTAACATCATAGCAGCATATACATAAATTATCACTCAACAATCCTACATTATAAGGACAACTAAAAAGGCACTTAGCCACTAGTAAACTGGAAAATCGAATAATGGATTTTACCAAATCTAACTTATAGCAGCAAATATATTTCTGTCATTAAATAATACACATATAGGGGATGCATGTATGACAATGAGTATATCTGACAGAGCACAAGTGTTTGCTAACACCTTCTTGCATTTTTTTTTTTTTGGCTTTTTTGTTATTGTTCCCGTGTTTCATTTCATTAAATTTTTTTATACTTGTATTCAAAATGAGCATGTCTGCCCATTTTCATATGCAACAAGTACAAATAAATACATATATTGACAAATAAACAAAACGTTTAAACAAACAATCAGTATGTTATTTCATTTGTATCATTTACATTTGCTTTACATAATCTGTTTTGTTTTGTTGTTGCTGATTTGTCTTTTGACATGCTTAGTTAACCACTTTGGTCTGATTCCAATGTTCCCATATTTTGTCACTGTTGGCATGTGTCTCCTACAGCTGTTTTGAAAGATTTATGTAAGTGAGCCTCACATCTCGTTGGCTGTCTTATCTGCAAATAGACTTATCCAACTATTTTTTTCCAAAACTTCTATAAGTGCTGTTACATTCACCCCAGTATATATGTACATTTCAGTTTTCCTTCTGTTCATATCCACTGTGATGTTAATTCCAAACATAACCAAGTTATGATCACTATTTTCCAGAGGGGCACCTACCCTACAATTTACGATGTTAATGCTGTCTGAGGCAATGACTTGATCCAGAATTCTTTCATTCCGTATTGGTTCTGTAATATGTATTGGTTCTGTAATATATTGTTTTAAGTTCAGCTGAACCATACTATCAATCAAATGCGTCCTTGCTGAGGAATGTCCTTCAGAGTATGACCAATTAACTTCTCCCAAATTAAAATCTCCCATAAGTACAATTTTACCTGGTTCACAGGCAGATTCAATTTCCCTTGTTATTAAGACTTTTCCTGGTGGGAGGGAGGGGTCTGTGGATTGTTTACTGTTGTTGTATTTTTTGTCTGGTTGTTGTCTGAAAATTTCAATAAAGTATACGTATTAAAAAAATACTATTTTCTATTGTTGTGTCAGGTGGTCCTTAACACACGCCCATAATAACTGAATCAATCACCGTTGTATTTATTTTAATCCAGATTGTTTCTGTATATGTGTTAGTTTTTTTATATATTATTTTATCTGAGATGTCACAAAATTATAAACCTTCCCTAATATATAGGACCACACCACAGCCCTTTTTGTGTATTCTGTCACTATTGAAGAGGCTATGTCCAGATATATCATTTCCCCATATATTGTTTACTTCCCATCAGGTCTCAATAACATTCCATTCATTCATTTAACTTTTATTTCACATAAAACCATTTAGGCAGTGCCTATTTTCAAATGATTTAGTGTCAGTGAGACAACAAAAAACAAGACTAACAGAGATTGGTGTAATACAATTTCATTGAGGGACAGTAGACAGTACAATCTGAGCACTTTCCTCAGCTGTTAATGAATATTTATTCATAGCTGCCAGAGAGTTCAAAGGAGATATACAAAAATGGTGGGATCTTTTTGTAACAAAAGTTACTGCATTTGACTGCAGAAGATGGGCTTGTTCTCCCTGAAGCAAAGAAGAACAAGGGGAGATATACTGGCATTTTATAAATTTTTGAAAGATCCCAGCTTGATGGGAGAGATGAGTATAACATTCCGGGATAAGCCGGAGGGTCTTAGAGGACACAGGTTGCAGGTCAAAATAGATACAGCTAGAAACAACAAGATGCATTTTTCTTATCTAAATAGGACAGGTAGACTATGGAATGCACTTCCAGAAATATTTGTAAATGTGAAATCTGATATTAGCTTTAAAAACCTATTGGATAACTGGATTATGACTTCAAAAATTAAATAGGTCCACATTTGTCAGAAACAGTTAATATGGGCAATAAGCCTTCTTCCGTTCTACTACCTATTATGAGAATCTAGTATGAGCTGTTAGTTCATTCATTTAATTCTGAAAACTTCATGCATGAATTAACATGCATGCTAGGGTAACCTATCAAAACGGCAACTGAACTTAAGAGACTCTCATATGAGCGACTCAAGTTCAGCACTCATTATGTGAGAGACTCTGAAAGGGTCACGATGGGCAAAGAACAAGGCAACCAGAGGGATAGGATGGGGAACAGAAGAGGAGGGAAGGTATGTGGGAGGTAGTGTGGCAAGAGGCTGCTGAGCTGGCTGTGTGGTGTGGTGGTGAGGGTGGCTGGCTACAGTGGGGAGGGTGCAGGGTTTGGGGCTGGGAAGGAGCATGATATTTTTTCTTTTGTGTGCAGGACATAATTTTGTTTTTCAAGGTTCTCCCCTCACTGACATGCACCCCCTGGAGTTGAGAATCATTTTTAAGAGGGGTGTGGGGAGCACAGCCCCCCCACATAAATAACATATAAAATGTGTGTTTTCGTCGGTGATGCCTCGCTGGGAGTGTACATCGCTGTCTTGGTTTTTCAGTGATGTACACTCGCCATAACGGTGATCGCTATTTGGCAATCACTATTATGACATGGAACCCATTCTAGGATGCCCTTTTTTCTTTGCTTTGTGAATTTCTTGAGTTTGTATTACGATTTTTTTTTCTCCCAGGAACTTTTGTTACTTCACCCTTGTTTTCGCCCAATTTATTTAATTTATACAGAGGTTTGTTAGAGCAGTGCTCAGTTTTTCCCCAGGATTATGGTCCTTGTTTTATTTAGATGTAACCCATCTGTTGCATATAGATTTGTATTCTAATGAAAGTCTAGCTAGTGGCCTGTCAAATCTATGCCTTCTTTGTGGCACCGATTTGCAATGTAACATTTATTCAGGAAATTATTAGATTTTTTATGCACTCTGGGGATAAGTTGAATACCTGAGATAACAACCTTTGATCCAGTTTTCCTCACTTTATCTGCAAGATTCAAAAGATCATGTGTGTATTTATGTATTTATTTATTTATTTATTTAGAATATCAATAACCGGGAGAGGCACACTGAGCGAAGGCCCATTTCCAGGTGTGACCCAAGGGATGGGGAAGTGGAGAAATAAATATATTACATTAATATAGAATAATGCTGAAATAAACAATCTAAATGCAATTATCTCATTTTACAAGTAGTGGGTAACTTAAATTCAGTAACATTTGAATACGATACAAAAAAGGGTAGAAATGTGCAAAACAGGTAAGAGTGGCAAGGGTGTATAACACTAGTGAGGTAATAGTAAAATATTTACAAAAGATGGTTCAGAAAGAGATATGTACATGACTGGTTAGAAACCCAAGTAAAAAATGTGTTTTTTAGGAAGTTTGCATAGATTGTGGTGGGGAGTGGAGAGAGAGAAAGAAAGAAATCCAATAAGCAAGAGCTGATTTAGGGGTAAAGGGGAGTAGGGTACATGGGGTAGGGAAGGGGAAGGGAGAGAGATGCAAAGGACATGAGCAAGCAGAGGAAAAGGATTGGGAAAGAGTGTGTTTTAAACAGTATAGAGATAGAAATAGCTGAGTGGAGCTTGGAAGAGATGGCATATGTCCTTATCATGGCGCTTCCCCATGTCATTTGATCCCACATGAAATATGACATGTCTTTTTCCTGTTTTTGTTCATTAAGGACTCAATTCTGGAACCCACATCATTAATTCTTGCACCCGGAAGGCATCTGACCATTTTTATTTCTTTATTAAACCTACAGATTACAGGGTCAGTATAGCACATTATAGAGTCTCCTATAAAAAAATGTTCAGTCTGTTCATGTGATACATTAGGGTTTGTGTTTGTCTCATTTACATTTTCAAAATGTGAAAATCTGTTACTTACATGAATAGCTTTGTTTCCAAATACAGTAAAGTCCTTCTGCTTTTTTTCCTTCCCCAAGTGTTTTGTACAACACACAAGTCCTCCTGGTCACTTACAATGATGGATGGACTTCTTCACTCCCCCTTTCTGATGCCCTACTTCATTTGTTTGTGCCCTTCTCAGTACTGTCCACACTAGGTGAGCTGTCCTTATGCTATCAATTTAGTCACCCTTTCTTTCTTATCTGAAGTTAATAATAATAATAAGAATAAGGGAAGATGATTCAGAGGAAACATGAGAAAGAATTTCTTCACAGAACAGGTGGTGGACAAGTGGAACACCCTGCCAGAGGAAGTGGTGGGGGCTGAAACAATCACGGGATTTAAGAATGCATGGGATAGACATAAAGGAATTCTGGAGGTCAGGGGTAAGGTGCAACAGACTTCTAGGAAAACAAACTGAACTTACAAGCTCAAATGGGCAGACTGGGTAGGCCATAGGTCCTTATCTGCCGACACTGTCTATGTATCTATGTATGTATCTATGTATCTATGTAAGTTCATTCCTCCTCTCTTTCTTCCCTTGTTCTCTTTTTATTTATTTCTTTCTTTGTGTCCTTAATTATTGGTTCAGCCATTCAATTGCTTAACAAAAGTCTCACTTTTATTAATTTCCTGAATTCTTGTAATCTCTCCTGTCAGTATTTGCAGTTATTTTATAAGTTCTAAATATACTATGCATTTACCACATGTGAAATCCCCTTTTATATCCTACTGAGGTACCAGCTTGAACATGAGGTATTTTACACGTTACCAACTCCCTCGCATTGCAGATCAAATTTAGCATTTCCCCAGTTCCTCTCATACTTAGTGATATAATGTATTTCTCACCTTTACTGTAGATTTACTGATATTTGGATTCAATGAGGATTGGCTGCCTATACCCACCTATGGCAGATGCAGGCAGATGCACTTGCCCCAGCCTGCATGTTACCTCCACTGTCATGAGCTGACTCCCTTTTCAGCACAAGAAACCAGAAGTGCCATAGGGTGGGACTTCCAGTTCGGTGAAATTTGTTAAAGTTAGATTTTTTTGCTTTCTGATAGCTAAGGCCACTGTTGCAGTGGTCCTACACATGAATCCCAGTGTTTATTTATACAACCTTATTGTCAAAAAAGCTTACAAAGTGCTGCAGTGAAGTGTAGGGTGGTGGAGGACTTGAACTGACCCTCCAGTAATTCACAATGCAAGAATGGCAGTAGTACTGTACTACATGCTAGAGGGTGAGCACACACACTGACAATACTTTTTTTACCTTTTTTTTGTGTGTGGGGTTTTGAAAACAGACATACACAATTTTAAAAAAGTGTGAAATCGTTAACCAGCAAGTGCTCATCCATCAGAGACCCTACAATAGCTCTCTGTGCAGACTGGATCAACCTCAGCTGCATTCTACTATCAGTGCTCATTTTTCTATGTTTCTATTACCTAAAATGATTGCAGTTCAGAATGGAGTAGTTGTGAGCTCCATACAGTCAGTGCTCCCAAATCATTACTTAAAGTGATCCAATTGGGACTGGAGCAACCATGAGCTCATACTGGTGGTGTTGCTAAACCCTTACCTAAAGTGATTCTGACTGGGACTAGTGCAGCTCTGAGCTCCCTACAGTCAGGGTTCCAACACCATTGCATGCAGTGTTTCCGATGGGGACTTGAGTAGCTGTAAGCTCCTACTGTCAGTGTTTCTAAACCATTACATAAAGTGATTCCAGGTGGAACAGAAGTAGTTATGGGCTCCCAACTGTCAGTCTTCCTACATAACTGCCTAGAGGGATTCCAATTGGAATGGAGCACCTGAGAGCTCTCTACAGTCAGTATTCCCAAACACTTACATGTAACCACCCAGTCCCCTGGGGTTACTAGAATCCCAACAGTGTTAAACTAGGAAGGTAGTGGGCAGCTGGTAGAGAGTTTATTAGAAGCTCTCTACAGACCTCTCATTGTTTACCTAGCTAGCCTGAGTGAGAAATGAATGAGGTCATTTAGAACTCTCACAGCAGCCTGAGCCACAGTGGAATAAGCTACTAGAGGACAGTTTAGAATGTTGGATTCAGTCAGTGCAGTCTGAGTGTGAAAGCAGTGAAGAGAGGAGCTCTCAGTGTGAAGGTGCCTGCCAGCCTGCCCTGAGGCTGGGTGAAGGACTTCTGGTCATTTTTCTCACCCCAGTGTGTGAGACAACAGCAGTACCACAGGAAGTGGTGGAGACCTGTAATTTCTGAGACCTTAGTGGGTCACTCTTGTAAGAAGTGGATGGGACTGTGAAATTCAGTGGGTCCAATGGGTAATCCTCTGAGGGACTGGAAGATTGGATTGTCCAGCTGCCCAGATCAGAGATGGAGAGAGTCTCAGTGAAAGTTACCAGAAAAGGGGAAAAGTGGTTTCTTCCAAGATCCATGTCTGTAACAAAGAGGCAAACAAACTGTGAGTACAGCTACATGGGAATGTTTTAGAGGGAGTCATCTGGTGGTGTATGTGCCCAGAGACAAGGCTAGAGTACACCACTTGGGGCCCCAAATATCACCACAAAAATGTGCTGAATGTAGGAATTTGAAAGTGTAGAGACCTTTAGCAATCCAAGGGGGTTGAAGGCTCTGTTTTTGTAACCCAGATGGAATGGCAGAGGCTGGTTGGGGCCAGGGTGGGCAGAACCTCATCTAAAACACTAGTCGGGGCTAACTGATTACTGGAAGGGCACAAGGTTACCCTGCATATGTTAACTAAGCCCATCATGTCAGGAGGAATGTGTTTTAAGTGTGTGGCAACCCCCACGTAATAGACACTTACAGGAAAATAATGTCCTTGAGGTCCCCAGCAAAGATGGATGGACTGTTTGAGGTTCTGTGAGGAAAAAATCTAGGAAAAACCCAAACTGTGATGTGCTGGAAAAGAAAGTGATTGCTGACTGTCTGTAATGTACAATACCAACCTGGGGGGACCACCCCATTCTGTGTCAATCTGTGTCAGAATAAAGCCATACTATACAATCTCATTTCTAGTAGTGGACATTCCATCTGTGCTTCCCAGTGTGAACTTGTTTATGGGCCCCCCTCAGACAAGAGACATAGCATAACTCTAGCACCTCTCTCCCAGAACTCAGTGTACATATAAATGTTATTTTGCTCTCTAACCCCCCCCCCCACCTCTTAGATGCCGAGCCAGGTATTTACCCTAATGTTAGGGATGATACCTACTGTTATGCCAACTTGTAGTTTAATGCCTTGTCTGTGTACAAGTTAGGGGGGTCATGGTTGCAAGATGCCACTCTTGACTGGGGCAAGGGTTGCAAAACTGGGGGCTCATCCAGGATGTTGGGGGAGAGGAAAAAAGTTGCCATGCCAGTGCAAATGCTGAGGGTATGTCTGTGGTCTTTTCTGTCTGTTGGCAGTGCACCATAACAGAAATCGTTGTGAGGAAAAGTGAAACTGTGCCAAGGAAATTGCCATCCACAGATTTGCTGCCTGTGTTTTCTGAGGAAAAAATGTGCTGTTTGATTGCATGTGGAAACTGTGATGCCAAGGACTGCTGTGCTGAGTAATGTGTGCCCTGTCACACAATGTGCTTAAAAACTGTTAAAAGTAAAGATTTCCAAGTTCTAAGTAATTGTGGCAAAGAGTACATTTGTACCCAAGTTTACAGAAAACTTTTAAGTGTTTGTGAGTTAAACTGGTGGAGTCACATGAGGAATTGCACAAAAAACTGTGCCACAATTGCCTAAAAGCACTTCAACTGATGAAATTCCAAGCCATGGAAAAAAAGTTAATTTTGCAGTTTAAATTTGCCTTCTCGACGAGTGAGCAGGAGAGAGAGAGAGAGAGCAGCTCATTTGCCTGGTGTCATGTGATTGGTCCACACATCCAAGTCCCGCCCATTGCCAGAAGTTTCTGCTCTGAGAGAGTGTTTGAACAGGAGAGAGCGAGCAGTGTGCGAGTTCAGACCAGCAGTAGGCTGCAGCAGTAGTGAACATTGCATTATTGAATTTTGGAGTTTGCTTTTAAAAACTTAAAAAAAACAGTAAATCAGGATTTTCCCATATAGCAACTGCAGTAGTGAGTGATTACAAGTGTGCAAGGTAACAACCCTCAGGCTGGACAGCCCAACCAACCCCAAGTGTCATCGAATCAGCAGGGACGGCAGCAAAAACCATCAGAGGGAACCAGCTACTTTCTACGAGTACAAAGTATGGCAGCAAAGCAAAAAAGTCTATGAGCATTGTGTGTGTAAAGATCTAGTGCTAAAGTCAGCAAAGTTTGAGCAAAGCAAGTAAACTGAGGGCAAAAGGACTGTGCAAAGTAACTATAGCTAGTAGCAAGCAAACAAGCTGTGTTTTGACTGGGCATTACTGATCAAAGTCCCTAGAAAGTGTGCAAAGATTCAAAAGACTGTGTTGCTTTTCCTAAAGACAACCAGCAAGATTGTGCATAGTAAAAGTAAAACGCTATAGCAAGAGAACCAAATGCATCCAGAACCTGTGTGTGTATGATGCAGAAACATTTCAGTGGTCATGTTGGGGCGTAGTCCAAAGCAAATGTAAACAAACAACAAAGAGGCATGTAGTGGCAGGGTCTAATGGTACAAACAACCAGAGACTGTACAAAAAAGTCTGTGATAAAGTGCAATTCAGGCAGCAGTTTCAGCAAAGGCAGAAAGAAAAAGACCATTTCCAGTTTAAACAACCAGAAACAGTGTGCTAAGTGCAAAGAGCAGATCAGTAGCTTGGACTTGTGTATTGTGTTTTTTGCAGAGTAAAATGGTTAGCAAAAAGACAGGGTATCCCCTCCATGCCAGGATTTGGATTGCCCAGCAAGAAAGAGAACTAGAGCAATATGAAACATTGTATAGATGTGAAGGAGCACCAGCCAATGTTGTGCTTCCTAACTTTCCAGTAAACATATGTGTGATCTGCAGGAGAACTGGGATACATGTTTTAATGATTCCTCACTGCAAAGACTGTAGGCAGCAGTATGGGATGTGTGTAGAAAGCGGCACTGTGCAAGCCAAGGCGAAAGCAATATGTCTGACTCCGACGTGGACTCTGTGTGAGGGCCAATCTGTGCATTACAGAAGGCAATTGCATGCAGGTAGGAAGATCTAGAGGAGCTAGTGAAACAGTTTTTTGAGGGTGTGACCCAGAGTGACTTGCAGTGGCAGGCAAAAATGGTCTTTTTGACCCCAGAAAAGGTTGACGGGGACGAGCCAGAGACTGTCGGTAGAGCCGTGGGCAGCAGGCCCAAGTCCGAGTTTAATCAGAGAAGATGAAATAGAAGATGCTTTACATTAGGAGGCAACTGCCTCAGAACATATTGAGGAGTGGACTGTATCTGGGGCTGAGACAGCTATCGGCTCCTGGGCAGAACATGTAGAACAAGCAGAACTGGAGCAAGTTAGTAAGGCAACTGGTAGTAAGCATAGGCTGCCTGTGGCCCTAACTGCAAGTAAGCCACCAGAGACTGTACAGGGCTCAAAAGAATTGGTAGCAAGTACAGCGATAAACTGCTTTTTCCCTGTTTGGACCATCCAAAGCTGGCTTGACTAGGTCTGGCCAGTGGCCATCCCCAAGTCAGGCCGCTGGTTTGAGTCTGCCCAAAAGCAGCAAAGAGGAATGCCTGATCAGATACAGGGCTGAGGCAGAGTATGGACTAAAATATCCATTTTTCCCAGGATGGATGTGGGAAGCCATTGAGGACCATAGAGAGGAATGGCTGTGGGAAGAAGTCAGAGCTACCATTAAGCCCCAAGTGTATAAGTTTGTGGGAATCAAACTCTGTTATGACAGGTTGAAGTTTCGGAGACTAGGTCGCACCTTCCATCTAGATTCAGTCTGAATAACTGACAGAGCTGGTCATGAAACAGTCTACACTAAAAGACTTGTTCATCCAGACAAGACAATAGTTTATGATCCTCATCCTGAGTGGTACTACCTCTGAATGCCATTATACCAGCATTTTACCAACTTGAAAAATAGCCACACCAGAAGCAGTGCAACATGGTGAGTGCCACTACCAGCGTTTTGCCGGCTTGAAAGACAGCCACACCGAAAGAGGTGCAACATGGTGGGTCCACCCCCCAACTCTGCAAGCAATCAGCCGAAGAAAGAGATCTGAAGGCCAGAGTCAGCATCCCGCCATTGGGAGAAACACATCAGCATCCCACCACTGGGAGCAACAAGTCAGCGTCCTGCCACTGGGAGCCAGCTTCTGTGAGGAAAAGTCTCCTGCCAAGTGCCAAGAGGGAGAGACCAGTATAGGTTACTTCTGTCCTGGTGAATCCAGCTTCAACTCTATCTGCAGCAACCAGGTCCAGAGATGGCATGTAAGAGCTTGATCCAAAAGTGTGTCTTCAGCCAAGGTGAAGAAGAGATCCAGACCAGAACCAGAGAGGTGATGCAGCTAGTCAACCTGCACATCTGACATGGTAGGAAATAATCTCTTGTTTTTTATGTTTTGATTGTGCTCACTTAAAGAGAAGATGCCCTTTATATTGTTTGATCCAAGGAACATCTGGATCTGGACTACATTTTAGTAGGCCTCAAGCCTGTTGCAAGAACAGTTTTCAGAAGGCTTCAGCCTATAAAAGACTATTCTTGAACGCGAGTGCCGTGTGCACTCAGGACTCTTCTCCTTAGAGCTGGGACATTGTAGGGAGGCCCCCCAAAAAATGTTTTGTATGTGTTTATTTTGGTACTTTTATACCGCCTTTTGTAGAAAACCCTTTAACTGATTACCTCCAATAGCTCAAAATGAAGACCAAACTATCCATTGTTTACCTTACACAAAATGGCCACCCAGGAGGTAATGAGTTAAAGTCTTTTGGGATTGGATACTATCTTGCTGGTGGGAGGTTTGGTCACTGTTTTTCTTGCAGGATATGTTTTGAGATGTTTTCTTTTGCAGGTGCACCTGAGAGAAGAAAAGAAGACAAGAAGAGGATGTTTAGAACGCCATGGAGTCCACCTTTTAGAGTGCTTTGGATTTTAGAAATGTATAACCAGGAAATGTTAAACATTTTTTTTCTGCTTTTTACAGCATGTAGTACTGGGGTTTGGGGAATGCATAGCAATGTCTTATGTATGTTTCTAAAGCAATCTACAGTTTAAAAGTGTGAAATGTGGGTGGGTGTAGGTACCCTGTAGGTAGCATAGGTTAGATAGATTTTCCCTAGAAGGCTAATGGGATAGACAGGCTGGAGGTCCTAACTCTAGTATGGGCCTTCAGTGCTATTCTGTCAGGGCACACTTCGGGCAGTCTCTTGGAGCCACTGAAAGTCCCAAGATAGTTTGTCAGGTAGGAGCTGAAGTTCCTTCAGCGGGCCTCTGTTCTCTGGTACAACTTGCCTGTGTCTCAGCATAGGTAGGGGTGAGCCTGACCACCTTGTCCATAGGGCACCCAGCAGTAGGATGGCCTGTGTTGCAGACCAGAGCCTTGCTGTGGAAAGAAAGGTTCATCTTTTGGAGGTGAGTGTAACCACCCAGTCCCCTCGGATTAATAGAATCCTATCAGTGTTAGACTAGGAAGGTAGTGGGCAGCTGGTAGAGAGTTTATTCTCTACAGACCTCTTGTTGTTTATCTACTGTAGCTAGCCTGAGTGAGAAATGAGAGGTCATTTAGAACTCTCACAGCAGCCTGAGCCACAGTGGAATCAGCTGCTAGGGGGCAATTTAGAATATTGGATTCATCAGTGTAGTCTGAGTGTGGGAGCAGTGGAGTGAGGAGCTCCCAGTGTGGAGGTGCCTGCCAGCCTATTCTGAGGCTGGGTGAAGGACCTCTGGTCATTTTTCTCACCCTAGTGTGTGAAACAACAGTAGTACAGTACCACAGGAAATGGTGGAGACCTGTAATTTCTGAGATCCCAATGGGTCACTCTTGTGAGACATGGATGGGACTATGAAATCCAGTGGGTCCAAGGGGCAATCCTCTGAGGGACCAGAAGATTGTCCAGCTGCCCAGATAAGAGATGGAGAGAGTCTCAGTGAAAGCTACCAGAAAAGGAGAGAGGTGTGTTTCTTCCAACATCCATGTCTGTAACAAAGGGACAAACAAACCATGAGTACAGCTACATGAGAATGTTTCAGACGGAGTCGTCTGGTGGTGTATGTGCCCAGAGACAAGGCTAGAGTACACCACTCGGGGCCCCAAATATCACCACAAAAAATGTGCTGAATGAAGGAATTTGAAAGTGTAGAGACCTTTAGCAAGGGGGTTGAAGGCTCTGTTTGTGTAACTCAGATGGAATGGCAGAGGCTGGTTGGGGCCAGGGTGGGCAGAACCTCATCTAAAACACTAGTCGGGGTAAACTAATTACCAGAAGGGCACAAGGTTACCCTGCAGATGTTAACTAAGCCCATTGTGTCAGAAGGAATGTGTTTTAAGTGTGTGGCAACACCCACATAATAGACACTTATGGGAAAATAATGTCCTTGAGGTCCTTAGCAAAGAGGAATGGGCTGTTCAAGGTTCTGTGAGGAAAAAATCTAAGAAAAACCCAAACTGTGTTGTGCTGGAAAAGAAAGTGATTGCTGATTGTCCGTAATGTACAATACCAAGCTTGGGGGACCACCCCATTCTGTGTCCATCTCTGTCAGAATAAAGTCATACTATACAATCCCATTTCTAGTAGTGGACATTCCATCTGTGCTTCCCAGTGTGAACTTGTTTATGGGCCCCCCTCAGATAGAAGACATAGCATAGCCCTAGCACCTCTCTCCCAGAACTCAGTGTACATATAAATGTTATTTTGCGCTCTAACCCCCTGACCTCTTCGATGCCGAGCCAGGTATTTACCCTAATGCCAGTGGTGATGCCTATTGTAATGCCAACTTGTGGTTTGATGCCTTGTCTGTGTACAAGTTGGGGGGTCCTGGTTGTAAGATGGTTCTCTTGGCTGGGGTAAGGGTTGCATACAGAATGTGATTCCATTTGGGAGTGGAGCAGCCGTGAGCTCCTATTGTCAATTTTCCTACTTCCTACACCATTACATAAAGTGTTTCAGACTGTGACTGGAGTAACTGTCAGCTATCTACTGTCAGTATTTCTTATGTTATTACCTAAAGTGATCTCCATATCCGTCAGCTGTCCTTGAATTTCTGGGACATCCCTGATTTTGACTTGGGTATTAAATCATTCCCTCCTAAATGTAGCATTTCTGTCGTTGAAGAGTAGTAATTGGTATCATGCCATAATACCTGCTATTAGTCTTACAACCTAGTTCTCATTCAGAAAATGTGGTTTACTTTAAGCACCATATTGTACACAGCTGTTTAAGTTGATATTAATATTTTTTCACTGTACCCCTAATTTTGGTTCTTTGTCCATACTTTTTGTAAACTTTGTCTCTGACATGTGAACCAAGAGGTTGAGAGATATGGAGCACCTTACTGTTACAGCATTACTTAACCATTACCTAAAGTGATTCAGACTTGGATGGGAGTAGCTGTGAGCTCCCAACTGTCAGTGCTCCAACTCTATTGATTGACATAATTCCAGTTGGGACTGAAGCTTCATACAGTCAGTGTTCCTAAATTACTACATAAAGTGATTCTAATGAGAAATGGAGTAGCTGTGAGCTCTTACTATCAGTATTCCTAAACCATCACATGAGGTGATTTCAATTGGGACTGTAGCAGCTGTGAGTTCCTTCTGTCAGTGGGCCAGATTCTCAATGCAGTGAAAATCTCATAGCTGCAGGAAAAATTCAGCGCAAATTGGTTGCCACTTGTGGAATGGCAGTTTCTCCTGCAGCTACAGTATTCGTAAATGTGGAGCCAGTTTACAACCGGCTCCGTGATTTACGGCAGCTGTCGGGTGTTTTTTTCCTGCAGTTGCAGAAGGGGGGACCAGGCATAACATCTTCCACAGCTGTGACAAATATGAATATCAATCTCCACAGCTGCTAAGATTTCGGTCCGCAACTGGTGTTGCAGTGTGGGTCTTAGTCCCACATCATTTTGAGAATCCGGCCCAGTGTTCTTAAACCACTGCATAAGGTGATTTCAATCAGGACTGTAGTAGCTGTGAACTCCTATGATCAGTGTTCCTATACCATTACCTAAAGTGATTCCGATTGGAACTGGAGTACCTGTGAGCTCCTACTGTCAGTGTTTGTAAAGCATCACGTAAAGTTATTCCAATTGGGACTGCAGTAAGAAAGAGATCCTTACTGTCAGTGTTCCTAAACCATTACATAAAGGGATTTCCACTGGGACTAGTAGTTGTTAGCTTCTACTGTCAGTGTTCCTAAACCACTACATAAAGTGATTCTGATGGGGAGTAGAGTAACTGTGAGCTCCATAAGTCAGTATTCCTAAACCATTACATCAAGTGATTCCAATGGGGACTGGAGTAGATGTCAGCTTCCTACTGTTAGTGTTTTTAAACTATTACATAAAGTTGTTCCAGTGGGGGCTGCAGTGTCAGCTTCCTACTGTCAGTGTTTGTAAACAATTACATAAAGTTATTCCAGTGGGGACTGCAGTGTCAGCTTCCTACTGTCAGTGTTTGTAATCAATTGCATAAAGTGATTCCAGTAGGGACTGCAGTGTCAGTGTCCTACTGTCAGTGTTTGTAAACCATTACATAAAATTATTCCAGTAGGGACTGCAGTGTCAGCTTCCTACTGTCAGTGTTCATTAACCATTACCAAGAGTGCTTTGACGGGGACTAGAGTAGCTGTGAGCCCTCCCACTACCAGTACTTGTACTATTATTCCTTTTGTGTCTGACTGGGTCCCTTTTAAAGATGTCTGGACCCCCAGAATGCAGTATAACACAACAGTAACTACATAGTAGCAATCCACTGGGCACCGGAAGTTTGTTTAGAAAACGTGTAGGGACTTTAATGGAAGTAACAGTGCTGTTCAGCTTCCACTGAGTTCATTTTAATTGTTGTTTCTTGTAGCAAGAATCAAATAGAGATGATCTCCTCTAATTATGGCTCCTCTTATGTTAAGTGAACTATATTTCCTGGACTGACTTTGAAGCATGGCTTGTTAACAAGAAACAGAGTTGCAGGGAGTTATTGCTCTGAGCAATTAGCCCTAGTTCTTCCACCTCAGGGTTGACTCTTTCATCCAATCAAAAACAAATTGTGTTGATTCTCCAAGGCATAGCAAGCAGGCTAATTAAAGGAAACTGATGTAATTAGAAGAGGGTGTCTTTTTCATACGTGTGTGTGTGTGTGCGCGCGTGCGTGTGCGCATGTGTGTTCCAATTAATTTCTGTTTGAATTCTTGTTTCATTGTTTCAACCAGCATGGGCATTAGCAAAGATGGAAAGGGGTAGATTTAAAACACAAATGTGCTCTCAAAACGCTGCATCTGTGACCCGATATTCAAATTCACGCAGAGCAGAGAGCAAACATTTGCTCTGTGCCTTGCAATTACCTG
The DNA here is from genome assembly GCA_016271365.2 of Neoceratodus forsteri. Taxonomy (NCBI): domain Eukaryota; kingdom Metazoa; phylum Chordata; order Ceratodontiformes; family Ceratodontidae; genus Neoceratodus; species Neoceratodus forsteri. The sequence continues at coordinate 955,298,527 of CM028130.1, read as the reverse complement.
GCTGCCCAAAGATGCTATATTCAGTCAAATAGCACACCAGGGCTACTCAACTGAATATAAGGCCATGCCGGCACAGCACTAAGCCACTTAGCGCTGCCCCGGAAAGACCCCCGAAATAAGCCACCAGAATGGATAGTGCCAGACTGCTATTTGCAAGATTCAAAGGGGCATATGCAAATGAATCCATTGGACATGCAAAGCACTAAGGGACCATTTGCATGCCCATTATGGGGTCATTTGCATGGTTAGTGAGGCAGGTTAGTGCAGCATCACCCTCCCAATTGCTCAGTCCCACAGCGGTGCAGATATCCCTGAACACATAGTCCCCCCTCCCTCCAATCTCTAGACCTTATGTCACAATCACAATCCCTGGTGCTAGTGTCCTCCCCTCTCCAATCACCAGCTTGTATGTCCCAAGCACAATACCTGGTTCTAGTGGTCCTCCCTCCCTCCAATCACCAGACCATAAATCACAAGCACAGTCCCTGGTGGTAGTTGCCCCCCCAATTGCAGGCCCATATTTTACAGGCACAATCTCTGGTGCTAGAGACCCACCCTCCCCCGATCACCAGCCCATTGGAAAGCTGCAGTACTCCCTGGGGTCCAGTTGTTCCCTCCAGCATCAATCCATGGTACCAACTGTCACAACTCCCCACTCCTTAGCATCTAGCACCCCCTCCCACTGCAGTACTGAGTGTCACAAGTCCACTCCCATGGGGTAGGATTCTCTGCATCACAGAGAATTCCTGTTGTGATGGGAGGGAGATGGGGTCAGGGATACCCTGTCTCCATGCAAGGGGATGCAGATACAGTCTTGAGTCTGTGTTCCTGGGGTAGAACTCTCTCAGCCCCTGCACCATGAACCAGAAAAGCCACATGCATGTATTGGCTTTGGAGGGGACCTATACACCCTATTATATGTCTTTCCCCAGAAATGCAGCACTTGGTTCAAACCCCCACAGGCTCCTCTTGAGACCCCTCATACTTCCTCCTCCTCTCCTTTTGTCATGAAGTCCCTAATGGTACTTCACTTTTGGTAGTGTTAAGCCTTAAAATATTGGAGCCAAGAATCCCAAGACAGAGTACTACCTGGGTGGAGTCTGAATATCTGCATCAGAGGAGGAGAAGGGCCTGGGAATGATGATCACTAATGACCCGAAGCACTCCACGCAGTGCAAGAAAACAGCAGCAAAGGCAAACAAGATGCTGGGATGCATATCTAGGGGGATCAGTGGTAGGAGAGAGGAGGTTATACAGCCCTTGTACAGGTCACTAGTAAGGTCTCATCTAGAGGATGGGGTTCAGTACTGGAGCCCACACCTCAAAAAGGACATTAACCTGCTGAAGAAGGTCCAGAGGAGGGCTACACCACCTCAAGGACCAGCTTATCCCACAAGCCAGGATCTCAATCGCCCAAAGTGTGCTCTTACCTACATTGACATATGCCGCCCCCGTCATGCATGGCTTGGGCAAGCTCGAGATCCACAGACTGGAGGTCTTGTATAATAAGGTGGCTCACTTCACCACTCTGGCTCACTCCAGAAGCCATCACTGCGACATCCTAGCAACCCTAAACTGGCCCTCCCTGGATGCCCGACTCCAGTAGCTATGGCTCATCCTAGCACATAAGCTTCTGAGCCCATCCCCACAACCCAGTACTACTGGGCTTATTGCCCCTAAGCACAACCCACGGATCCTCCAGACCTCTAGCAGAACCTTTCTCAAGGTACCTTGGTCTTCACTCAAGGTACCTTTCTCAAGGTACCTTGAGTGAGGACCAAGACTGGTGGAAAGTCTTTCTCCTACATGGCCCCTCTCCTATGGAATAAATTTCCCCCATGGTGCAGGAAGCCCCCTTAACTAAGACCTTCCACACCAGACTCTAGGCCCACATGCTTGCACCCTGCATGTGCCACTGCCAGGACACCTGATGTCCCTCCTCCACTCTCCCCCTTCCCTAACTACAGCTAGGCAACCTTACCTTGGGTTGTCTCTCCTCATCTTGCACTCCACCCTCCTTCCTAGTTCTCCCTACTCCTAAAAATGGACACTTATATCGCATCACTATGTGCCTTTCTTTCAATCTTGTAAAATGACAATGATAATCCCTGTAATTGCTCTGTATCTACTCTGTATTGTATAATTGTGTTGTATCTACCCTGTAATGTTACCCAGGTCACCCCTAAAAATGGGACCTCTGGGGCTCAGTGGGCCTACCTGGTCATCAAAATTAATAAATAAAAAAAATAAATAGTGGGTCAGCAGGGTAAGGCATGTGAGGAGAGGTTGAGGGTACTGAACATGTACTCCCTGGAAGACAGGAGAGAGAGAGAGAGGGGGGGGGGGACATGATTTGGACCTTCAAGTATTTGGAAGGGATAAATAATGTGGATAAGAAGAGTCTCTTTAAGATGAGTGGCAACCATAACACGAGGTGGCACAGTCTGAAGCTGGAGGGTAGGAGGTTTAGGAAGAGGGTCAGAAAGCATTTCATCACATAAAGGGTGGTGGATGTGACGTAGACAGCCAGTTCTGAGTGCTTTATTATATTTTTTTAATATAAAATGTATTAATGTCTCTGCTGAAAATTTGAATGCTCTAGGAATGACCTCACTCATTCCACCCCCCCCCCAGATTCCAGCTAAAGGATGGATGCCATGAGACAAATTCTGAGACAGCATGTGAGATTACACACAAACAGATTTTAGAGATAGCGTGTTACGTGGAAAAGCCTGAAGCTAATTATAGGGTTAAGAAGCATGATGCTCAGCATATCCATTTTATGACACTTCCAGAGGAAGAAAAGCAGGTTGTGATGTATTAGTGCGAGATCATAAATGTTTTGATGTCTGTGTGACAGAGGATACTGCTTAAATATCAAAGTGATGTCATTTGACACACATGAGTTATGCTGAGGATTTCAGAATGTAATACTTTGAAAATACATCCTGTGGTAGTATAAGATATATATTTTTTAAATATAATCTGACAGAGGAGGAGCTAGCTCACCTCACCAAAGAGGGGTTGGCCAATACAGTTGTTTAAGGAATAATTCTGTTTTACAGAGACTTACATTTTGACCTGGACTCTGACCATGAAACATCTTGGGAGCACTTAAGCAAGTATTTAGAGACTAAGTACTGTAGTAGGAATCTTCACTGTTTAAACCTTGTTTCTTTTAAAAGAGTTGCATGTCTTTTGATATAAGAGTTCTGTTATTTTGTGTTTCACATATTTTTAACTATTTTAGTAAAATTCTTTTTAGAACTTACTTGGTCTGTCTTTGACTTCTTTTTATTTTGTAAGAAAAGTCCATGGTTATAGCAGACAACAGACATAAGCTTGAATGGTGGTATCAAACTGGAAAGAGAAGCGTTAAATCTGAGGTCTTTATTAAAGTTTTAAAGGGTTCATCTCTGAATACCTGGTTAGGTGCTCGTAGGCAAATATTTCTGGCCCCCCGAAGACAGATATAGCTGAGCCTGTGCATTGGGTATGCTAGCAAAAAGTTAACCGTTTGAATTCCTCCAGAACTGGAGACCAAAGTTTGATCCAAACTCACAAAAACAGACAAGAGGGTTACCTTGTCTGTTACACTGTTCACAAGACTGCACTCAGAGGTTAACACTTTGGGAGTAGAGGGCCTGAACTGCTGAGTGAATCTGTGACAGATTGGTTGGCAGCGGTGGCATTAATTTTGGTATCACAAGCTTTATTGTTCTGTCAGCTGAGACCGTAAGCTCTCTTACAAAGAAAGAAAAAGACAGAGTTTTATTTTAAAAAGAAAACAGAACTATATATCACTTGGTGTACAAGTACAATCCTACCTATTTTATTTTTTTTCTAAAGTGCAAAGTCAGAGGAGTAGCAGTAGTTAGGAAAGATGGCATCCAACTACAGCAGGCACACTGTAGAACAGTTAAGACAGTTGTGCGAGGACAGAGGAGTCCTGTTTGAGGTGACAGCCAAACAGCAGAACCTCATAGAGGCAGACGGTAGCAGATACCCAGAGCTGGGAGTCACAGACCATGACTGAAAGGGACCAGACCTTGAGTGTGCAGAACTATCATCCAGTGAGGGGTCCCAAACTGATGAGGAGGACAGCAGGGCCACTGTCAGTGAAGGGCCACAGCAGCATGGACGAGTCACCAGTATCCTGAATCCAGAAGTTCTCAGGTTGCAACTTGAGTTGCACAGGATGGAGCTGGAGTCCCAAGAGAGGAGAGAGCAAGAGAAGTGAGAGGCAGACCATAAGGCAGAGCGAGAATGCAGAGAGGCAAAGTGACAACAGAGGGAGGCAGACCATGAGGAGCACGAGCACCAGCGAGATGCAGAGGAGAAGAGAGAACAAGAACAAAGAGATGCAGACCATGAGGAGCAGGAGCACCAGAGGCAACATGAGCTGGAGAAGATGCAACTCCAACCAGCGGCACCAGAGCAGGTAAGTGGCTTGGGTTTAACTGGGACTGCAGGACTTGGTTACAAACTGAACTCCAAATTAATAGCTGAGTTTAAGGATGGGGAGGACATGGACGCCTTTTTAAATTCTTTTGAAAAAGTTCGTATTCAGGCTAAAATTCCTAGAGAGTCCTGGAGCTTCCAGCTATCCCCGCTACTTACCAGGAAAGCTTGAGATGCATTGGGTCAAATGGCCAATGATGATAGCAATGATTACAGAAAGCTAAAAGCTGTACTGTTAAAAAAGTTTGAATTAACTGCTGAAACATACAGAGCTAAATTCCGTAAGCTCAGGAGAAGCCCTGTTATGAGCTATGAGGAGCTAGCCATGAAACGTCAGTTTTTAAAACATTGGTGGAAAGGAATTGAGGCAAATTCTGTTGATAAAATTGAAAATGTGATTTTATTAGAACAGTTTTATTGGGCTTGCCCAGCAGAGCTAAAAACCTGGCTAGAGGATCGAGATCCAAAAACAGTGCAAGAGGCTGCTGAACCCTCTGACTGCTATGCCAAGAGCAGACCTGCTCTGACAGCGAATGGGGTGGGCGTGGCAGTGCAGAAAGGGAAAAGCGCACCTTCAGGGCAGCTAAAACCCTCACTGCCTCCACCGAAAACAGTTAACTCAGGTTTCAATGAAAAGATTTATCTGAAGTAAGAAATGCATGTTGGCTGTGTAAGGAAACTGGGCATATTGCCAGACAGTGCCCCAAAAGGGCGAGCCAAAATACACAACAGGGTGCTAGAAAAGAAGTGGGTTGTTTGTGCATCCCTGAGAGCATGCCAGTGAACATGAGGGAACACATGCACCCAGTCATAGTAAATGGTGTACAGACGCAGGGGTTAAGGGACACAGTGGCATCCCTGACGTTGGTAAAAGGGAATCTGGTACAGACTGGTCAGCTTATACCCAATAAATATGTGACTGTACATGACTTTGCGGGTGAAGAGAAAACATTGTCACTGGTCAGTGTTCTCCTGGACTGGGTTGAAACACAGGGAACTGTGCAACAGGTGGCTGTAGCTGAAACGTTAGCAGTAGATGTGATGCTGGGTAACAATCTCCAACAGAGGACAGTATGTGCAGTTACCCATAGCCAAGCAGCAAGGGAAAATAGCAGTTCCCTGAACCCCACAGAAACCAGTGTGGAAACCACGGAGAGGCTGGTTCCCCAACCTGTGTCTCCAGATGGGGAGACTGATAAAAAGGGGGTAGAAATTTCCCCAGTAGCGAATGACCACACAGCTACGGAAGGTTACTCCAAAGAGGGAGGGGTGACCAATTGTCAGAGGGTTAGGGTTGACAGTGATCCTGAGGGCCCTGTTGCTAGTGCAAGGGACCCTAGTTTAGCGACTGAAGGGGACTTGTCACATGCCTTGGAACTGTGTGAGGGGTTTGCAGCTGCTCAGAGGAGTGACCCTAATTTAGAGAAGCTGAGGGCTTGGGCAGACTCTGAGGGCACACAGGGAGGTGACGGCAGACATAAGGTTTATTGGGAAAATGGACTTATGTATACACAGGCAATACAGACAGAGGGAGGGAGGGATGCTAGGCAGGCAGCTTGTCATTCCCCAGGGGTATCATGAGCAGTTGCTCAAAATTGCATATGACATTCTCTTGTCTGGTCATCTGGGAATCACGCACACAATGCAGCGGTTGGCCCAGAATTTCTACTGGCCTAACTTCACCCAGCAGGTGAAAAAGTATTGCAGGTCTTGTCACCGGTGCCAAGAAATAGGGAAGGCAGGCAAGAAAACCCAAGGCAAGAAAACCCAAGCCGCTCTGATCCCCTTGCCCATAGTAGAGGAGCCATTCCAGAGGGTGGGAATGGATATTGTGGGGCCTTTAAATACTCCCATCTCCTCAGGGAAGAGATTAATCCTGAGTGTGGTTGATTATGCCACCCGGTACCCAGAGGCAGTCGCCCTATCCTTACTGAGGACAGACAAAGTGGCAGATGCCTTACTTGGGATTTTCTCCCATGTTGGGTTTCCGCAGGAGGTAATCACTGATCAAGGGGGTTCCTTCATGTCAGACCTGATGAAATGTTTATGGGAGAAGTGTGGGGTGGTGCAGAGATGCACGACACCGTATCACCCACAAGCCAATGGGCTTGTGGAATGATTCAATGGTACCCTAAAGTCAATGCTTCAGGTGTTTGCTGAACAGCATGGGAGGGACTGGGAGAAATACCTTCCCCATCTGTTGTTTGCATACAGGGAGGCACCCCAAGAGTCGCCAGGATTTTCCCCCTTCGAACTCTTATATGGACGCTGGGTACGTGGGCCCCTAAACTTAATCCGGGAGGACTGGGAAAGCAAGCACACCACCCAGGGAACTCCTATTGTGGATTATGTCCTTAGGTTTAGGGAAAGGCTGAAGGAGCTTATGGGGACAGCCCAGAGCAACCTGGCAGCTGCCCAACAGAAACAATAGGTGTGGTACAACCAGAGAGCCACAGCTCGCTCATACATTGTGGGTCAGGAAGTCATGGTCCTTATTCCGGTCTGGAAAGACAAGCTGCAAGCTGAGTGGGCAGGACTGTACAAAGTGGTTAGGAAAGTAAATGACATAAACTACATTATGGAGTTACCTGACAGAAGACAGACTGAAAGGATGTACCATGTCAACATTATGAAGCCATATGCAAATAGGGCTGACATGGTGTTTGCAGTGTGTAGTCATGGGGAGAGGATGGACAAAGGAGATCCCCTTCTGGACTTGCTGGAAGAGAGTAAGCAGGAGTCCTCTGTGGAGGCAGTAAAATTGTCTCCCCAGCTGAACCCGGACCAGGTCCAGAAAGTAAGGGAGGTTTTAGCAGACTTTGCCCCCTTGTTTAGCGCCAAGCCTGGACTAACCCCCTTAGTGACACACGATGTGGACACAGGGACACAGATGCCCATATGGTGAACAGCATATCGGGTGTCAGAGGCTGTCCAAAAGGACATTAGGAGGGAAGTGGAGGAGATGCTGGATTTAGGGGTAATCCAGAGATCCCACAGCCCCTGGGCCTCACCCGTTGTCCTTGTGCTCAAGCCAGATGGCTCAACTCATTTCTGTGTGGACTATCGTGGACTGAATGCAGTCACAAAGTCCGACGCCCACCCGATGCTCCAGATGGATGAACTCCTGGACAAGTTGGGAGGGGCGACCTACCTTATGACTACTGAGCTGACCAAGGGGTATTGGCAGGTAGAATTGACAGACAGAGCTAGAGAAAGGTTGGCCTTCATCACTCCAATAGGCTTATTTGAGTTTAAAGTAATGCCTTTTGGAATGAAGAAATCCCCAGCCACTTTCCAAAGGTTGGTGAACCAGGTGTTGAATGGTTCTGAGGAGTACACCGTAGCATACCTGGATGACATTGCCATCTTCAGTACCAGCTGGGAGGAACACCTTTCACACCTTAGAGAAGTGCTGGGCAGGATACAGAGGGCTGGGCTCACTGTCAAAGCCAAGATGTGCCAGGTGGCCATGGGGGAAGTGGCATACCTAGGGCATGTGGTAGACCGGGGACAGCTCTGTCCTAACCAAATGAAGATAGAGGTGATTCAGGCGTGGCCCAGACCAGAAACCCATAAGCAGGTCAGGAGCTTTCTAGGGACAGCAGGGTACTACAGAAAGTTTGTACCTAATTACAGTGCCCTAGCTGATCCCCTATCTGACCTTACAAAGAAAAAGATGTCAAAGAAAATTACCTGGGGCCCAGCCTGTGAGGAAGCCTTTACCAGACTGAAGGAGGCACTGTGCAGTGCTCCTCTTTTGACAAGTCCAGACTATAGCAAAACCTTTATAGTTCAGACAGATGCCTCAGACATGGGTATTGGGGCAGTACTTAGCCAGAAGTCTAGCCAAGGGACAGACTACCCAGTTGTGTACTTGAGCAGGAAGTTTATCCCCAAGGAGCAAGTGTACTCCACGGTGGAAAAGGAGTGTCTTGCCATAGTGTGGGACCTGAAGGAATTAGAGCCATACTTGTATGGGCAGCATTTTGTGGTGCAGACTGACCACAACCCCCTGGTTTGGCTGATGCAGATGGGGAAGAACAATGGCAGACTACTAAGATGGAGTCTTGCTTTACAAGGGTATGATCTAAAAATCATACATAGGGCTGGAGCGAAGAACAAGAACTCAGATGGGCTGTCTAGGGTCTATGAGGAGTGAACTGATTTGGGAAGCTTATCCCATGTAGGGGATAGATCCCCCAAATTCAGTCTAGGTGGGGAGGAGTGTGACGTAGACAGACAGTTCTGAGTGCTGTATTATATATTTTTTTAATATAAAATGTATCAATGTCTCTGCTGAAAATTCAAATGCTCTAGGAATGACCTCACTCATCCCCCCCCCCAGATTCCAGCTGAAGGATGGTTGCCATGAGACAAATGCTGAGACAGCATGTGAGATTATACACAAACAGATTTTAGAGATAATGTGTTATGTGGAAAAGCCTGAAGCTAATTATAGGGTGAAGAAGCTTGATGTTCAGCATATCCATTTTATAACGCTTCCAGAGGAAGAAAAGCAGGTTGTGATGTTTTAGTGCAAGATCATAAATGCTTTGATGTCTGTGTGACAGAGGATACTGCTTAAATATCAAAGCGATGTCATTTGACACACATGAGTTATGCTGAGGATTGTAGAATGTAATACTTTGAAAATACGTCCTATGTTTGTATAAGATATATATTTTTTAAATATAATCTGACAAAGGAGGAGCTAGCCGACCTCACCAAAAAGGGGTTGGCCAATACAGTTGTTTAAGGAATAATTCTGTTTTACAGAGACTCACATTTTGACCTGGACTCTGACCATGAAACTTCTTGGGAGTACTTAAACAAGTATATAGAGACTAAATACTGTAGTATGAATTTTCACTGTTTAAACCTTGTTTCTTTTAAAAGATTTGTATGTCTTTTGATGTGAGTTCTGTATTTTGTCTTTCACATATTTTTAACTATTTTAGTAAAATTATTTTTAGAACTTACTTGGTCTGTCTTTGACTTCTTTTTATTTTGTAAGAAAAGTCCATGGTTATAGCAGACAACAGACATAAGCTTGAATGGTGGTATCAAACTGGAAAGAGAAGCGTTAAATCTGAGGTCTTCATTAAAGTTTTAAAGGGTTCATCTCTGAATACCTGGTTAGGTGCCCTTAGGCAAAGATATTTGGCCCCCCGAAAACAGATATATCTGAGCCTGTGCATTGGGTATGCTAGCAAGAGTTTAACAGTTTGAATTCCTCCAGAACTGGAGACCAAAGTTTGATCCGAACTCACAAAAACAGACAAGAGGGTTACCTTGTCTGTTACACTGTTCATAAGACTGTGCTCAGAGGTTGGCACTTTGGGAGTAGAGAGCCTGACCTGCTGAGTGAATCTGTAACAGTGGACACTTGGAATGCACTGCTGGAAGAGATGATCTCATTGAAGACGGTGGGTAGCTTTAAGAGAGGTGTGGATAGGCATAGGGAGAAGGTAAGGATCATGGGTAGGAAGGATGGGAGGCGTGGGAAGGGAGGGCAGGGACAGTAGCTCAAGCTGTGTACCCTGCAATATGAGCAGACTAGATAGAACAAATGGCCTTCTTCTGCTGGCTTCTTTGTATGTTCACATGTATGTATGTAAAACAGTCACACAGGCATGGTATCATTTGAACAACTCTTACCAAGGCAACCCACACAACAGACATAGGCAGAATTATTCTTAAAATAAGCCAAAAGCTTTGCTACTTAAATTAATGAATGTAAATAACATAAAGACAAGTAATTTTAGACATTGGTTATAAGGTATTGAAAATAAAATGGAAAATATACATAAAAGCCTACATTTAAAAACTCTGAGATTTAAAGTCTACCTCAATTCCTGAGTGATGAAGTTTGAAGTGCAAAGTCTTTACAAAGGCAGATGAAGATCTTGGTTCTTGATAGTGGAGAAGAATTCTTGAAGAAAGTGTATCTTCCCTCCTAAGCAGATAGAGAGGGTCCCAAATGCAACAATGGTAAGGCTTCAAGCAAAAAGGCAAAAGCAAAAAAGGCTCAGAAACCTCCCTGCATCCTGGTTTTAAGGGGTTTCCAAAGTGCAGGTCCAGTGATAGTGCTTGCCCTGTAACTGGCTAGCATCCTGTTTCTATGGTTACCCAACCAATTTTATTACAATATCACAGATATGAGGTTCTTAATACAAGAAAAAAAAGACTCAGAGGTCAGCCAGCTCAAACCAGATCATACCAGGTCATAATGTTGTATGCTTAATAGTGTACGACATTATAGCTAACCCAAAAGAGCACTGTCCATGACAGCGAATGGTGCAATATCACGTATACTGCTGTATGCAGTATTGCACCATTTACACAATCCCAGGCAGAGGATAAAACCTCTGCTGGGACTAGGTTCCACCGAGCAGCTGCCGTAGCTTACTGGACTGAGCCACAGCAGCTGGAATCCAGGCGCCATGTCTTGGACCGGTTTGGTTCCGTCCCAGACATTTTATTTTTTCACACACTGTGCTCCCTAGGTGAAACCCCCAGAGTTGAGAATCCATAGTGGGGGGTTGGGGGGAACAGCACCCCGTAATGGAGGGTGTGGGGGCTGAGCCCACCACAGAAAAAAGACGTATGCTGCATGGCAGAAATTGTGCTGTACTGGCAGCGCGATTTTGCCATGTGGTATAATGTCTTGTGACATTATGATCCCGTACCAAACCAGATTTCTAGGGGAGCATTCTAGCCTTCCTGCTGGGAGATAGCTGAAGTTAAACTGTACTCAATACAGTCATTTACTTAATGGTAGCCCATTTATTGGTAATGTGATTAGCTGAGAGTAGACCTCTGAAAAAAAGGAAAGGTAGATGAAGAGGCACCAGATGATGCTGTGGTCCATTGAGACACAAATGGATCTGCCTGCTGGCCAGCTCTGCTTAATTAGTCTTTTGCCTCCTTTTAGATAATTTAATTAACTCTAGCCTCTGCTAGCAGAAAAGTTTTTTTCTGTAGTAACAAGAAAATCACATCAGTCTACAGGGCCCATGGTCTGTACCCATGGTCCCTTGTACTTACATTGGGCCACTATGGCATTCTCTGATGCATTTCTCACATACAAATTATACAAAACATGACCAAAACAATAAGGTATGGCCTTATCTCACCAAAAATCTATACATCACATTTGTAGGTTTTCTCTTGTGAGTACCACTCGATACTTATTACTGTCACTTTGATTTGAGCTTTAAGAAGTGCTTAGTGTCGAAAACTAAGGAACACCATCTTACTACTAGTATTCAGCAATACATACACCATTTTTGTGGAATTTTTATAATACAGTATCTCTACATTATAAACAAGCATTTGCCAATGCCAAATGTTTGCTTGCGTGCTGTTGTACTGGGTTCTGTTGTACACATTTGTTTACTATATATTTTCCCAAGACAGACCAGATAAAATATAATATGTAATTTGCAATGGGGTCCTGATTGCACACGTTTTTATTATGCGTTTACCCAGGACAGCACGGGTGAGATGCAATATCTCGTTTTTAGTTTACACCTGCTTTTATAATGTATTTCTTCCAGGACAGAGCATCTTCGATGCAATGTCTACTTTTCAGTGGGGTTCTGCTGTAAGGTCCTGTTTTTACACAGTGTTGCAAAATACAGTACTTTCTCCAGATAATCCAGCTGAGATGCAATACCTCATTTTCAACAAGGTGCTGCTTTAACACATTTTTGTACCGTATTTAACCAGGATAGCACAGCTCAGCTGCTGTCTTCTTTTCAGTGGAATCCTGCTTTTCCCAGTTTTTACACTGTATTTACCCAGGGTAGCACATCCGAGGAGCACTATCTCATTTTCGATGGGGCCCTGCTTTTACCTACTTTATGATGTATTTATCCAAGATAGCCCAGCTGCAAGACATGTTACATTTTCAGTGGGGTCCAGCTTTTACAATGTATTTTTCCCAGGACAGAGCAGTATACAGTAGATGCACAGTTCAGTGAGGGCTCTGCTATACTGGGGTCCTGCTGTTACACATTTTACCACATATTTACCCAGGATAGACCAGACGAGCTGCACTATCTAATTTTCAGTGGTGTCCTGCTTTTACACATTTTTAGATTGTATTTACCCAGGATGGGTCAGCTGAGAGGCAATTTCTAATTTTCAGTGGGCTCCCACATTTTGACCCCAAATTTCCAACATAGTCTTTTTGTGACATACTAACATACTAAAATGCCAGCAGAATAGGCCTAACGGTCTTTCGTGTCTGCTCGTTTGGTCAGCCCCCACCCTGGGTGCTGACCTTGCTGTCCCCCTCGCCTTCTCTGGCTTCTCCCTTCCCAGTTCCGGATATTCTTGCTGCATTGGATTTTGATTCCAGAACCCTTCCCCTGTACTTGTCCCACCCCCTCTTGAACTCCTCCACTGTCTCTGCCTCCACCAGCCCCCTAGGCAGTGCATTCCATGGCTCCACCACCCTCTCAGTGAAGTAGCACCTCTTCCTTTTCCCCTGAATCTTCCCCCCTCCAGCTTCCACCCATGCCCTCTAGTGGCCCCTTCCTCCTTCCTTTGAAGCACCCTGACTGTTCCTCCCCTATTTACCCTCTTCATGTACCTGAAGACCTCTATCATGTCCTGCCGGTCCCTTCTCTCTTCCAATGTGTACATATTTAGCTCTTCGAGCCTCTCCTCATAGGTCCTGTCCCCCAAGCCCCAAATCATTATGGTTGCCCTCCTCTGGACCCTCTCCAGGAGGTTAATGTCCCTCTTTAAGTGTGACCTCCAAAACTGTACGCAGTACTCAAGGTGCAGCCTCACCAAGCAGTTATACAGAGGGAGTATCACTTCCCTCCTTCTGGAGGTGATCCCCCTAGCGATGCATCCCAGCATCCTGTTGGCCTTGGCTGCTGCCCTCCTACAAGTCTCAGAGTTGTTCATCTTGACATCCACCACCACCCCCAGGTCCCTCTCAGCCATCGAGACTTGTAGCATTCCCCCCCCAGGGTGTACACTTGGCCTGGGTTTCCTGGCCCCAGGTGGAGTACCTTGCATTTCCCTGCATTGAACCTCAGCTTCCACTTTCTAGACCATCTTTCCAGAGCCTCCAGGTCCCCCTGTAGGGCCACCCTCCCCTCCTCCCCATCCACCACCGCCCCCAGTTTCGAGTCATCTGCAAAGAGACTCATCTCACTCCTGATTCCTGTCCTTATGTCAGATACGTAAGCGTTGAACAGAAGGGGCCCAAGGACTGATCCCTGTGGGACCCCACTAATGACCCTCCTTGGGGATGAGACTATCCCACCAACAACGACCCTCTGGGTCTGGCCCTGGAGCCAATTGCCTACCCATCTGATCATCTGGTTCCCCAACCCCATTTCTCCCAGCTTATCCAACAGGCCCATGTGAAGAACAGAGTCAAATGCCTTGCTGAAGTCTAGAAAGAGGACATCCACTGGTCTACCCAGGTCCAAGGCACTTGTCACCCAGTCATAGAACTCCACCAGGTTTGTCCGACACGATCTCCCCGGGATGAATCCATGCTGTCTATTGTCCAGGCACCCTGACTTATCCAGGTCCCCCCCAGCCTCTCCTTGACAATGCCCTCCATCACCTTGCCCACCACCGATGTCAGGCTGACAGGCCTGTAGTTCCCTGCCACCTCCCTTGATCCTCCCTTGTGGATAGGCACTATATGCACCACCTTCCAGTCTTGGGGCACCCACCCTGTCCTCAGAGAGATGGTGAAAAGCTCTGCCAGGGGTTTCACCAGGACATCTGCAAGTTCCTTCAGCACTCTGGGATGTAATTTATCCGGCCCTGGTGCTTTCGCTCTTAAGGGAGCTGAGGCTTCCTCACTCTCTGCTGTGATTTCCACTTCCGTACCTCTTCTCCCTGCTTAGCCCTCACCTCACCTGCCAGTGATGCCTCCCCTCCCAGACCTGCCGATCGGTAAGGTCCCCCCTCCTCAGTATCTCTGTCTCCTCCCATGTATGATGCAGCACCCCATTTTCCTGAGGAAAACTGAGGTACTCATTTAGTACTCAGCCTGCTCCCGGGTCTTGTGCCCATCTCTCCCTGATTAAATCCTGCTAATCTGCCCTTCACCCTTTGTTTTTCCCCAATGTATCTAAAGAACCCTTGTTCCCTCTCCTCTAATTTCCTGGCCAGGTTCTGCTCCTTCCTTGCCTTAGCCGCCTCACCACTCCAGTGGCCCTTCTAGCCATCAGCTCGTACTCCCTCGATCCTTTCCTCCTCGAGCACTTGAATTGCTTATAGGCTGCTTTCTTTCCCACACCACCTCCTGGACCTCCTGGTCCACCAACAGGGTTTTTGGGCCCCACCGCATTTCGCCTTACTTGTACAGGTGCTGGTAGCATCCTGCACCCTCTCCTGATGATTTCCCACCTACTATCAGCGTCCATGTCTGACCCAATCCCATCCAAATGCTCTTAAGGATCCTTCCCATTTCCTTAAAATCCGCCCCTAGTCGGTTACTTCGATCTTTGTGCAACCTTCTACCCTCCTAAGTTCCAGGCAGTACCAGACCGTGGCATGGTCCTCGCCAATGAGTCCCTTACCTCCAGGCCCCTAATCTGGTCACTGTCTGCTAGGACCACATCCAGTACCCATGCCTCCCTGGTCGGTTCCTCACCTGCTGAGTTAGGAATGCGTCTTGAAAGACATCCAACAACCTTCTGTTCCCTGGTCACAGAGGATGTCATAGTCTCCCAGTCTGTTCCTGGCATGTTTAGGTCCCCAACACCACCACACTGCTCCTCTGCCCAGTCTGCAGTGTCTCCTAACATCTGCCACCAGACTGTCCTCCAGCTCCTCCGCCAGGGCAGGGGTCTATACACCACTCCTATTTTACCTCTTGCCCCCTGTTATCAGGGTGACCCAAATTGCCTCCACGGTTCCCTCTGCCTCCTCTACTCCCCTATGCCAATGCAGTTTTTGACTATCATTGCTACCCCTCCTCCCCTTCCCTCCCCCCTGTCCTTCCTGAACATAGTGTAACCCTCCAGGTTCAGGTCCCAGTCATGTCTTGCAATGGCCCAAGTCTCAGTGACCGCTGCCACATCCACTGCTCCCTCAGTTAGCATCGCCTGGAGCTCAGACATTTTATTGCCCAAGCTCCTGGCATTTAGCAGGACTACCTTCCACCCTTTCCCTACAGTTCCATTTCCCCTGCTTGTGTTCCCATGGGGATTCTGTTTTCCCCTGGTCTGCACTTTGCCAGTCAGCCTTTTCCTGCAATCCTCCTGGTTCCCAGGGGGGTGGAGACAGAGTCCCTCCTTTATCGGCACCCCTTGACAGCCTTTTTCTCCCATCCACCCCCCTTCACAAGTTTAAACCCCACTTTCACCAATGAACCCTCTATTTTCAACAGGATTCCCTCCTTCAAATTGAGATGTAGTCTATCTCTAGCATACAGCTCCTTATCCTCCCAGGTCTCCCCAATCCCCATCAACCCATACCCTCTGGCCTCACACCACTCCCTGAGCCACTGGTTTATCTCCTAATTTTCCTTTTGTGTTCCCCACTAGCCCTTGGCACTGGCAGGATTTCTGAGAAGGAACTGTGCATCCTATGTCACGACAGACTCTGGCGCAGCCCCCTGAATCTTGCCTGTATCTCTAGCTCGCTATTTCCCCAATGTCATTTGTACCCAGGTGGACCAGTATGTCTGGGGAACCCCACAATCCTTTGCCAGCTGATATACCTCGTGCTTAGCCCTGTGCACTGTTAGTCCAGGGAAGCATCTTGTTCTAACTGGCCAGGCTTCTCCCTCCCTATCCCATTTGATAACCCTGATCATAGAATCCCCCAGCAGGAGCACTCTGACCACTCCTTTTCCTCCATTCCCCCTTCCATGTCCCTCATCCTTTCTACAGGCCCCTCCACCCAGCTGGATCCTTGTTCCTCCCCCTATCTGGGTGCCACATGCCACCCCCTCCTTATTTACCATGGCCACCCCCTTCCCTCCAATCCTATGCCTCTCCTCCTCCTGAGTATCCTTCTGTACCTTGCTAATTCCCCCCTCACTGCTCGCAACTGGTCCTTCTCCCCCATCTGCTAAACTAGCCTGGCTCATCCTCCCTTCCTTCCTGTCTCCATTTAGTTCCTCCTTGCTCGTTGTGCTCCTCTGGCCTAAACCCTCAGCTCCCTTTACTGAATCCTCCTTGTACTTCTGGTCCTTCTCCTTTACCTTTCCTCCCAACTGGTCCTTCTCCTTGCGCTTTTCCCTCTTCCCCCTGCCCCTCCTGCTCTGATTCGCTGCTCCCCCCATTCTCCTGCATTCCAGGTCCCCCCCTGTTCTTCCTGCTATCTGGCCCCTGCCTCCTGCCTCCCACTCCCACTCCCTTTCCGTCTCTAACCACCCCTGTCGTGACTACATCACCCCCCTCATCCTTGAGCAGAAGAAGAGAATTGAAGCGGTTACTGAGTGTAAGGTCTGATCCACCTTCCCGCCTTGCTTCCTTCTGTCCAGCCCTGGCCATCTGCCTACTTCCCTGAGAATGTTGTCCCTCTGTCCTCCCTTTGTGAGGGTCCCCACTTACCTGCCTGCTTCCTTGGTAGTGTCCTTTTGGACCCCCTCTGCCAGGGTCCCTATGTGACCCCTGAGTATTCTCCTGCACTCCTTTCCCTATGCCCCCACCCCCAGTGCTTGGTGCAACCCTGTGAGAGATTCCCAGCCCCCTTCCCCAACCATACCACCCCCCTTCCCCCAGCTTTCTCCTAATCCCCACAACCTCCTCTAAGCTGTGCTAGCTGGTAGCACACTGGGCAACCACCGAACTTGCCCAGTCCAGTATCATGGCTGCTCCACACCCTGTGCACCCCACCACCCTCCCAAAGATGCCAGCCCTAATGATGTGTGGTTCCATCCCTTCCAAATAGGTTTCCTTGGGTGAGCCACCAGGTTCTCCCTAGTCCAAGATACCCCTACTGCCTAATCAGGTCACCCACTAATCTTAGAGACAGTCCCACTGTACACTAGTAACCCTGTTACTAGGTGCAGAACAACACATTAAACTTATAAGGGAAATGAACAACTCCCTAAGCTCCTCTCTCCCAGCCTTTAAATCCAACCCCCAGTGGCTAGAACTACATGAGCTGCACCTGCAGCCTTTTCCTCCAATTGCAGGGCAGGTGTTCCCCTATAAATTTTCAGACTTCTGGGGAGGAAAGGTCTTGGGCAGACACCTGACTCGAGAGAGAGTGTATCAGCCCTGTGTCTCCCCTCCAAGCCCAGCAGCCAAAGAACCAGGCCCAAGCAAATCCCACCAAATAGGTTTTAAATCAGAAGAAATAGGCCTCTACCAGCGCAGCCTGTTACACAGTGAAACATCCACAAAATGATCCCCACTTGCAGCCACCAAATCGGTTTACAAACATCCAGCAGCCCCAAAAACAATACCCTGCTAGCCCCTTAGAAGTAAGAAAGAAAAGAACTAACCTACCAAGTAAAATCCACAAGAACCCTGTGAAAACAACAGCAGCAGCTACTGTTCTGGAACACAACTGATCCTGTCCCCTTCCAGTTCTTTCTTGATGTTATTATACCTGATGTTATTATCAAGACAGTTCCATCCCAAAGGTGATTTTGCAGTGCGACTGCAAAAACATGTTTTGGAAGGGATTTGAAAAATGACACCTGTCATGTTCATGAGGTGGGATAACACAAGGGATATTTATTTATTTATTTGGCGTTTGATAACCAGGTAAGTACATTGGACAACTGAATGCCTATTTTCAGGTACGGCCCCGGAGAGTACGAGGCAGGTAAAAACAATTGGCACACAGTTGAGCAATACAATTTGCAACAATTTCAGGAACATCAAAGCATATAACAATGTACGTTACATTGAGACAGCACACCTTGTACAGTACACAGGCCATGGACTCCCTGTACAGTACAGTGGCCATGTGCCCTGTACAGGAAATGGCATGCATGCTCCACATCCTTCCATACAATGGCTGACAAAAGGGGTGTGAAGTGGGATGTGCCAGTCACTGTAGTGGATTCTTGTGGCACTGGTGAGACTGATAAGAGTAGGTTGGCAGGGTGGGTGTGTGATGCCCGTGGTGGGGGGGGGCCACTAAATGTCAGAGACAGCTGATGTTTGTATGGGGATGAGGATCTGTGGGTGGGGGTACCACTAGATGCCAGGGAATACTTGCAATACTACAGGTCCAGTGATCAGAGGGTGGGAGGGACCACCAGGCACCAGGGTACTTTGTACTTTCAGCAGTGACTGGACACAGAGGGAGGGCCACTTGCCACCAGGAATACACTTCATGTTACGGGGCTGGAGATCCGAGAGCTGGGGGACCACTGGCCACCAAGGAATATACTTCATTTTACAGGGCTGGGGATTGCAGACTGGGAGGAACCACTGGATGCCAGGGAAGCATAGTAAATCATACAGGATGGCGATTGGGGCCGGGGGACCACTAGACGCCAAGGACATGATGTACTGTTACTGGCTCCAGTGATCAGAGGCCAGGAGGGAGCCACTGTACAACAAGGAAACATGTTAATTTCTATGGGATGGTGATCAGAGGGTGGGGGGTCCACTAGGCACCAGGGACATGATTTACTTTACACATGTAACCCCCTCCTAACTTAACTTTACAGGTGGCACTTTGAATTTCCTAGCAGATCTAATATTTATATTTACTCGCTCCTGCTGGAGCACTTTTGGGGCTTCACTTGAGCAGGCAGCAGCTTCAGTCCAGGCACTGGTCACATCCCCAGAAACTACCCCCTCCCCTCCCTGTCTAGGGGATTTAGATGGAAATGTAGTCTCTGGGAAAGGGGAGGGGTACCATCTTGGCTGTAAGCACTAGGAAGGCACAAAACATAGTACCTTTAAAATTGCAGATTCGGGTTCCTCTTGGTGATGGCATGATCTCCGTCTGAGCGCTGACTGGATGGTACTTTCCTACCAGCACCTCAGGTGGTCACAGGCTCCAAGGCTTGGCTGTAATACATTTGGTTAGGTAGGCAGCACAGCAACACTTTTTCAAAGCTTTTAAAATGATTCCGTTCCAAACAGGAGCTCAATGCAATCGGGCATTATTTATTTTTCTTCTCCAAAATGCTCAAGCAGTAAACACAACAGTTGTGAGGATCCTCATTTAAATTCTAACACAGTTCCAGTTTTTGTGGCACTCAGCCACAGCACACATGTGGGGAACTTAGGAATTGAACCTGGGTCCCATGCACTTCTCCCTTTCCCGCTCAAGCCAAATGGGCTCCGATCCCCTTCAGCAACCTTTTCTCCATCCCTTCTATTTTCTCTCTTGTGAACCCCACCTGTGGGCGTGGAGGCACAATTTCTTTCTTTCAGGCACACTTTCCTTTCAAGGGGGGGGTACGATGTTAAACTTTATAGGCACTGCCAGTTCTTTCCTCCAGTGGTCTTTGCACCTGTAGATCCTCCGGCAGAGCTCTCATAGGGCAGGGCCTAACTCTTCCCACACAACAGTCCCAAATCCCAGCAGCATTCTACTTTTAGTGGAGACTTCAAGCTCAGGGGTAGCTCTGCCACCTACCTCACCAGAGACCTCACTGCCAGCTCAGTCGTCGACGGGCTTTCCATGGCAGCCACTCTATCCTTCCTATTCAAGAGCCAAGCAGGCTCTTTGCAACCATCTACATGATTGCTTCTCTCTACTGTTGTCTCCCCACCCGATGCTCATGGGGCCCATCTACACATTTTGGGACTGGGGAGGCAATCTCCCCAGCCCCGGCCCTCTCCAGCCCTGACTGTAGGCCTCTCCTGTGGGCCTGCAAGCAGGTGCTCTGCTTCTCCTCGAACTCCAACCGCCAGTTGACTGATTCTCCCTCTCGCTTCATTTGGTGCTTTGAAAAAAAAACAATGCATGCGCTCCTGAGCAGTGCTCAGTATGTGCATGCACCTCCTCCGATGCGAACTGGGCATCTCGCTGTAGTAACCCCCGAATTGGAACAGGGGTTACACACAGGACAGTGATCGGTGGGTGAAGGTGACCACTAGGCACCAGTGCAATGTTATGCTTTAAATGGGATGGTGACAGGAGGATGGGGGGACCACTAGACATCAAGGGGTAGGTGCTACCCCAACTGCCAACTTGGTTGTTGGCTGAAGTTGCTCTGAAGGCCACTAGGGTTGCCCAGATTACGTCACGCTTCATCTCAGTGGTATTTGTGCTGCACAAAGTGGTGTGCACTAACCCTTTTGCACAGCACAAATGTGGTTAATATTGCACTGTGTTGGTATTCCTATCGTTGTCTGTCCCTGCCCCTCCCTTTGCCCCCCACATACATTATTTTTTTGCACAAATGCTAAACCTTTAAGTACGCAACTGCCTCCTTTTAATATTTCACTCTAGTGCAAACCCTAGGTAAATGGGGTGCAATCATTTTGCCCATCAGGCAAAAGTTTTGAATTTTGCGCCCCTGGAGCCTAGTTAATCTCTCTTAAAGAGATTACACATTTTATTCTAACTTCCATTCTTCCTATAACAGGACTGATTACATTCTTACATCCAAACAATGTTGCAATGAAATAATTAATTCATCCATTAGACAGTGCATAATTTCAGACCATGCTCCAGTTATCAGCACTATCCTTAACCAAAAAAAGATATGCCCCCCGATGAAAAATGAACATCTCCTTATTGAAGTCTGAAGCACTTAATGACTGGCAAGTAAAAGAGGCAAACTATTTTTTCCAGATTAATGACAGTGGGGGAAATCTCAGAGGCCTGTCTGTGAAAGACATTTGGCCCGATTTAGGAACGGGTTGTGTCTGCCGCAAGTCCTTGGTGTGCCGAACATACGGTGCAGGTGGCTCACGGCAGACATTTGGACATTTGGCGCTAATCGCAATTCTGGATCACGTGTGCCAGATGCAGCAAGTTAGACCAGCTCCCTCTGGTCTAACTTTGCATCTAAAGGGAATCCAGTGAACATGGCTTGCGCCAAACCTTTGGCGCAAGCTGCCATAAACTGTGTGAAATTGGTCGCAAATGCACCAGCCCTTTATGAATCGGGCTGTGTTGCATCACAGTGCTGTGGTGCAGCTGCACCAAACATTGCGGATGATGCAGGGTTTGGTGCAAGCCCTGCGTCATCCTTCGTGAATCGGGCCCATAAAGTCTCCACGAGGGGGAGCATTATTGGATATTCACGTAAACTAAATGAGGGTAGATCTACCGAAGTAAGTAACCCAAAAAAATAAACTGAAGCAGATTGAAACTAGTCACAAAGCTTATCCTAAATATAAAGATCTCCTTTGGCAAATGATTGCCTTGAAATACAAAATAAAAATAATTCTAACTGATAAAGCTGAATATGCCCTGTTTAGAGTGAGGCAAATTTATTGGGAATCTAGGGAAAAAACAGGGATACTTCTTGCTTTCCACTTAAAACAAAAATTAAACCAGACCAACAGTCATTTAAAAACTGATAAGAATGGTGCGTAACATTATCTTCACTAGAGATATTAATATACACTTTTTACATTTTTTTTTTATAAAACACCATATGAGAATAAACATAACCCCTCCCAAGAGGAAATTATATCCTTTTTGAGAAAACATGCCCTTCTGACATTATCTAAAGAAGTATCTGAAATTCTATGCTGATTTTGACTAATGAAATTAGGAACGCTAGAGGTTCTTTGCCAGTGTCTAAGCTCCAAGGTTTGATGGGTTGCCAGGTGAATTTTATGTGGCTCTAAAGGATCACTTAGAAAAAATGCTTCTGAAGGTATATTGTGATGTTCAAATAAAAAGAACCCCATCACCACGCATGAGAGAAGCAGTCGCTCCAGTTCTTCCAAAAAAAGACAGAGACCTTCACTGATAGCGTTAATTATAAGGTAATATCCTTACTGAATGTGGACTATGAAATATTAGCCAAGATACTAGCCACAAGTCTTCAAAAGATCATTAATAAAATTATTCATACAGACCAAGTTAGCTTCATTAAAGATAGATTTGGGTACAATAACATTAAGTGCCTTATATCTACCATATGGACCTCAAAGGATCCACCAAATCCTCTGTGACATTGCCATTAGCTAACAAAAAGGCATTTAATTCGATTGAATGGCCATATGAATTACATGCTCTCTCTCATTTAGAAGTAGGAGATTCTTAGTCAAATTAAATTTTGACCTGGTCGGGCCGCCAGCGCAGTGGTAGGGCTACCGCTCATGGCACCAGTGACCCGGGTTCAGGAATGGACTCGGGCTGCTGGAGGGACGGCCAGGGGGAGGAGGATTGAGTGCCCAGAGGCCGCTCTCCTTCGGGGTGGGGAGGGATGCATGTCCTGCTGCTCTACCGCCACCTGGGTGACCACGGGTGGAGGTGTAATGGGACGGCAGAAAGAAGAGAGGGATAATATTGGCCGGGGGCCAGTGTGCTCGCGCGCCTTGATGTGTGCCACCCCTAGGCTCCCCTAGCGTGCCAACATTCTGAGGGGGAGAGGACAGAAAAATGGGGAAAAAATGCAGTGCTCCCTGTAGATGGAGCTCCAGGACCCTGCCAGCGCCTGATGACAGCATCCTCCCAAAGAAATACAGACACGTTGGGATGGTAAGGGGTCCCATCCCATACCCGCCTGGGGGGTACAACGAAGGCTCTGTGGGGAGGTGGACTGCACCAATACTTGGCAAAAGGAGCAAGGGATGTACAAGGCCATGAAGGAGTCTCCCGAAGAAAGGAAGCAAGGCGGTGAGAAGGGGCAAAAAAAAAATTCTGAGTTTTTACCTTACACTTTGGAGTGTCAGCAAAGGTTATAATGAATGGGATGTTATCTACAACATTTGAGTTAAAAAGAGGGAAGAGGTGGGTCGATGGAGAGTAGTACAATACATGTCACAACATCAGGCATATTGCACCCCTGGAAAGTTTAAAACATTTTCACCTAGATATAATGGGAAATGGCCACAATGTGGGGAGTCTGATGCCTTCTTACAACACATGCTGCTGCACTACCCCAAATTACACCCATATCAGCAAGCAATAATAATCACATTATGTAGCTTGATCTTTCCTCAACAGCCAGTCTCTTAGGGGATTTGGAGGAGCTAGAAAACCTAATCCCAGGACAGGTGCATTTGGTGTACATAGCTATAGCCTCTGCCAAATTAATAATTATGCAGGCCTGGAAAGACACAAATGCTCTTTCACAAGCAGAGTGACTTGATTGCATGCTGAAAAACACTACTCTAGAAAAAATTGTTCTCCTAGCCCATGGTAGAATTGGTGCACATTAGGGTTGGTTGGATTTCTTGGATCTTCTTGACAGAAAAGCTAGCATTCTGCTGTACCAAGAATAGTCTCTATAATGTGTAGCACCTTTAAAAGAGGTTAACCATGTGCATACTACTATCAAGAAATTCGTTACCAGTAGGTAAAATGTAATTTCTTTATTCCAATAATGTAATTTCTTTATTCCAGTAATGTAATTTCTTTATTCCAGAGGAAGTACATTTGTATGCGTATGTTCTGATTACGCTATGCTAACTCATACCTTCTTATACAACTTTTGTATCGAGTCAGTGTTTTGTTTGGAAAACTTAATAAAAATGTTTTGAAAAAAAAGAGGGAAAAGGTAAAGGTGCCCTCTTTCTCCATTAATATTTGTCTTAGCCTTGGAACCCCTGCTTTTCTTGATTAGACTGGACAGAGGGATTTCTGGGATTAAGATAAAGCGTGAAAGCAAGATTGCATCAACTGGTCAAAATCAGACTTGATGTCCCTGAGCAAAAACTTCATATGAATACCCTCAAGACTACACTAAATTTGAAACTGGTACCCAAACTAATTTCATACCTTGGGATTAGAATTACAAATAATTTACAACAATTTGCTAAACTTAACCTTGAATCCTTAATGGATAAGATCCACATAGACCTATTAAAGAGGGGAAAGCTAAATGTCTTTGTGGGGGGGGAAATTAATGCTTTTAAATTGTTTTAGCCCCAAAAATTGTATATGTGCTTGAAATCCTACCTGTTAAAAAAGATAACATCTAGTTAAATTGGATAAACTAATTAAACATTTTCTGGCCAGTTCAGACTGTGCACCTTACCTCCTGCCATGGGTGACCTGAGTTTGGGAATGATCTCCAGTAGCCAGGGGTCGGCTGCCGGAAGAGGATCGAGCATCTGTAGGACTGTTCTCCTTTCTTGGGTGGGGCGGGAGAGGATCGAGCACCTGTAGGACTGTTCTCCTTTCCTGGGTGGGGCGGTTTGCTGTCTCAGCCCCTTGGCTGCCCCCAGGTGGAAGTCTGGGTGTAGCTCCAAGTGTTTGGGTGCCAAGAAGGGAGGGACTGCAGTCTTTGGTGTGCATTTTCCTCCATGCACGCATGCTCACGCTGAAGCAGGGAGACCCAGGAGAGAACACGGAAAAGAAATGGTAGACTCAGGCTCCATGATGATCCAACCACTTATCCTGACCCACGTCACCACCTGGACCACTGATCCACACAGGATAGTGAAGATCCAGATGGGGAGAGGTGATCCTCTCCTTCCTGGGCCTGCCACAGAGGGTGAGCTGTGGGGTCACTGTTTCCAGGTCAGTGCCAGAGGAGGCAATGGCCAGTCAAGGGTGGAGTGGGATGGATTGGAAGACCCCCTTCCTGAGTCTGCCAGGGAAGAAAGCAATATAAAAAAAATTATGTGGGAAGGTAAGCCTCCCAGGCTGAGGTTGCCTAAATTGTAGGCACACAGAAAAGATGGTGAATTTGGCCTTCCCAACTTCAGGAAATACCATATTGCATTTCTTGCCAAATGTTTAACTACTAGGGTTAGCGCTAATGACAAATCATCACACTGAGTTCTTTATGAAAAAGAAATTTTATAGCCTAAGTCACTAACAGATTTATTGTTCAGTGTGCTAACTGGACACTTGTCATCTCAAGCAGTGTTGTTGGGAACCTCAACTGCCTATAAATACATTTCGTTAGCACTGGGCCTTGCAGAACCACCAAAAAAATACCAGTTGCTCTGGTCAAATCCCAAAATTAAATTTGAAAGACAGGTACTGATGGACAATCATTGGAAAAGAAAGGGTATTAAAACAATAAAAGATATAATTGCTGCTCATACAGGAATTATATATCCATTTACAGAACTGAAAATGAAATTTACTCTCCCATTGACTCAGTTCAATGGGCGTATGCAACTTAGGAGTTATGCTTGTGCAACACCATTGATAGTCTGAAGGTAGAAAAATGAATGCATTGTTTGACTATTATACATGGATACCTTGGCTGTTTTCACTCTCTGTCCCATGGGGGACTACCACCTGTTGGAGTACCGTGAATGCAAAGGAACTCTGTTGAGGAGGGTTCCACACCCAAAGGTGCCATGGGAACATAATTCCTTTAGGTTAACAGTACCTTAGGAAGGAGCCCAAAGTACTGTGCAGTAGAAGGTGAACACAGAGACTGAGCGAAGTACTGACTGACAACAACTGGTGACAACTGATAACAGACAGAAACTGACTACAGCAGTGACTGACAGCAACTGATAACAGGCAGAGGCATGACTTCCATAAGGAGGGAGGGAACAGCAGGATTGAATGATAATAGAGCTACCAACTAAACCCAGCTCAGAGTGGAAACCTATTACTAGGGCAAATTCTCTACTTTAATACATATACTACATTGGTCTTCTGCACTCAGGAGAGGAAAAAACACTCTGGATGATATCTCTGGAGATCCATGGCCTCAGCCGTTATCTCTCCAGGCATGGGAATGTATTATTGTGACTGCTCAGAATGCTAATTTAGACTTAGAAATTCAGAGGAAGTTTTTGGAGGAATAACTCTCTATCCCTCTAATGGGATAATGCTATGGGGTGCCACAGTCAATTTCTGCAGCTAAAGGAAGTTTCCCACAGAGAAGGCCCACTCATCAAAGCATGGATTGAGGAGAGTAGTGACTGCTCGAAACTGTGAGGAGGCCTATCTTTGAATGGAAACTAAAGGAACGGAATATGGAATGAGGCAAAGTGAACCTTAGGGAGACATAGGAAGAATAGTTTTCAGAGGAAGTGTTGATATGGTCTGCATAGCTAAAGGAACCTCTATGGGCTTAGGGCCCCACCCTCTGGCAGCTGAAGTCTTAAATGCTACACCTTGTGGTGCTGCTGATGGAAGATCAGTATGGCTAAAGCTTCCCCCAGAGCATTAGACCTTACTACTCAGTGGGACTGATAGGAAGCACTACAAATGACATGTGGCCTACAGAGAAGGACCACCTCCTGAAATGAGGGACTCCCCCACAAGATGCAGACTTCAAGGGGAGTAAAATCTGTCTATCCACAGGTGAAACCCTAAGGGCAAGGTTCAGACTGAATAATGACTGCCTAATGGAATGACTGATATTGATAAAAAATACAGTTACTGAAAAGGCATTGAAATTTAAACATGCATCAGAATGGGAGGTAAAACTCAGCCTCAGTAGGCAAGAATGGAACTGTATACACATTAAGACTAGGTGGTAAATGCTGAGCAGACTGACTGAGTAAACTAATTAAAATGATAGAGCAAGTATGGGAGAGGCTGCCTTGCTAGGAAGCCAGGTGAAAGCAATTGAGGAATGCAGTTGAACTGAGAGGTTTGTAGGTGGCCTAGTATGAACAGCAAAATGGAAAAGCCTGAAGCAGCACAAGCCAGAACAACAGAATGACATAGGTAGGACATACTGTGGAAACTAGTAGGCACATCAAGAACCAAAACAGAAAGACACATAGGAGTTACATGAGGACAGGAGTGCCACAGGAGTAGCTGACTGAGAGAATGAAGGAAGCACAAGCTGCAGGCAGGAAAGGTAGAAAAACACAAAATACTGATCAAGAAAGCCACTGAATGTACAAACCAGGTAGAAAACCCAAAAGTACAAAGGGAAAGTGGCAGACAAAAATGGGGAGGGGGTGGCAGAGCCTCTGGCTGCAACAAAGAAACAATGCTTTTGAATGAGACTGCAGGAAGCTAGCTTAAACAGCTCAGGAAGGAAGGTGTGGCTGGTAGCTCCCACCCACTGAACTGCAGGCATAGCCTTTGTGTTCCACAAATACCTCCAAATAAAGGAGACTTTAAAGCCTGTATGGGACCCCATTCCCAAACAGAGACCTTGCAAATACGGAAGCCCTTCCTTAAACTAGCCCTGGGAAAAGGAAGCACAGGTCACAGATACAAGTTGTTTCTTAATGATAACAAAAGTACCATGATGCCCAAGGAACACAAATGGGAACTAGACATAGGCAGATGTATATCCCCCAAATCATGGGATATAATATACAGAAATGCTTATAGATCTTGTAAAGAGATTCAAGTACGCCTTGCGCAGTACAAAGTCTTGCATCAAAATTACTATACCCCAGATAGACTAGAAAAAATGGGGAAATTGACGGATGACAGGTGCTGGAAATGCAGCCACATGCATGCATGCCTACCTCCTTCTTGCTCTGTGAAATTGCTCCAAACTGCATTGTATGTGGGAAAATATCTGTGAAACATGCATAAAGGTAACGAAATATAATGTACTATTAGATCCTAATACTTCACAGTTATTCCATGTGGGAAATAGCTCTCAGTAATGGATTCTGGTTACGGCCTTGTGATTCAAAAGAATAATATTAGCTAAATTGTACGTCAATGAGGTCCCAACAGTAATTGGTTGGATTACACATATGGGGAAAGTAGCAAGTAACACAATCATTATCCACTTTATTCAAAATAAACTGAAACAATCTAAGGCAATTTGGAATCTGTCTCTATGCTTTCTCACATACAGCCTAAATCTGACGTGGAGGAGCTAAAATGTCAATTTAATGTTGTTGATATAGTAAATAATAATGATAACTGAATATGTGACTTATTAAGGATGAATAAATCATCTGGCTCCATGGCACCGAGCAATGAGGGATTGCTCTGGCATGCTGATGAACCCAGTTCACACTCTGAACCCAGGATATCAGGAGCAGAGACCAGCAGGGAGGATCCAGACTGTCCAATGGATGCTCTCCTCTGAGGGGGGTGATACTGCATCACACTGCAGTGGCTCCTGGTGAAGCCATGTGGTGGTGCCATTGATGGTGCAAGTGAAGTAGCACCATCAGATACCCCCTTCCCAGGTCACCCGCAGTGTGCTTGTTCTTGCAGGTGGTAATCGGGGTGAAAATGGAAGAAACTGTTGAACCAGGTACATCAGATGGCAGCTATGTGGTCCCTCACGCTACAACCAACCCCCAGCCTGCCAACAACATGTCACCCCTCAGCCTCTGCCTAAGCTCATATGCTCCTCCTCTAGACAACAGGAAGACCCCCAGCAGGGACACGCAAGCCAATTGGAGGAAAAGAGGGAGGCTCCAGGTGTCTTACCCCTCCACAACTGTCATAGGAAGTCCACAACAGGGACAAGCCAGCCCAGGGGAGAGAAAGCTGAAGGACAACTTTGGTGAAGCTGGAGATGCAAGGGTGAGTCTGGTGGATAGAGGGGGTGGCATCAGTGGTCCGAATGAGAGGGGTGCCAGTATGTACCAGAGGCACAGAATAAAAAGATAAGTAAGAGAGAGCAAGAGAGATATTGGGACAGAGAGAGAGAGAGAAAACTGAGACTGTAAATTGTTTAACACTTTTCTGACTTAGACTATAACTCTTTTTATACAATGGCAAGAAAGAATCCTGGCTCCTGATTGGTCAGTTGTCCATCACAGCAAGGATGTTATCCTGGCATAACATCCCTGCTGCTGATATGCTTGAGCACCAGCGCTACATTGTTTGCATCTTTTCTTAAAAAATATTTTAAAACAATAAATAAAATTCTGTAAAATTATTTTTTTTCTCTATAAAACAATGAGCCATTGTATAATAGGAATAATGCCCTCCAGGGTGGGTGTTATGCTGTGATAACATCCCTTCTCGGGCATTGGACGCCCTCGGCCGGTGGCCTTGGGCCCAACCACCCAAGGTGGGATGTTATCCCAGCATAACACCCACCATGTCAGGCATTATTCCTTTAGTAGACAATTTTGATGAACTTATCTTTAATATGAATGTTTATCATTTTGCATTGTCTGTACTATTGCTCTTTGCACTTTTAACACGTTACTGCATGTATTATTATTCAATAAAAAATTATGAAATTAAAAAAAGGAACAGAATGAAAAGTAATCAGAGTAATAGTACAAAAAAGTTGATTTGATCATGTTCTTAAGGGAAACAGCATAATTTAACATACAACAGAGCAAGCTAAAGGCTAGAAGTTGAAGTATAGCGCATGCACCGAGTCAGTTTTGTGCCACAAACTTGTTGCCAGGGTTACCCAACAGTACAAAAGGAGAAAGTAACTGGGGTCCTCCCTCCCTCACTATAGCACAAAGAGACTATACCACGATAGTAAGTGTTTAACATTTAAGATATTTTTTGGCAAAAATGGTAATTATAAAACTAATAAGAGGTTTGCTTTTGCCAGAAAGGATAAAAACTTAAAAAAAGAAAGTGAGGAGGAGAGGGCTGTTTGAGAAACAGAAACAAGAAAATTAAAAAATAAGCAATGTGCTAATTGTTCTAGCTTAAGTTGTGGTACAAAGAGTAATTTGTGCAACTTGAACCCTTGTCTCAGAGAATCAATGGTTTTGGATTAAAGCAACAGTGCAACAAAACTGGGCAAAAAAATTGACCTTACCATTTTTTCATATACCATGAAGACCATTACAGTGACAAAACTGGCAGTTCACTGTAACGGTCCATGGTACACCGACACTGCTTCTCCGGTGATTACGCCCCCTCCATAAAACAACTCCAACTCAGAGTTTTTTGAAATTGCTGTAATGCTGACCGACAAATTTCCTGTTGATACGGCTTGGTGGAACCCCATTTTTTTACTATAAAAGTTTCCAGGCACAGGACAGGCCAGCCCAGACACACATCCTTATATATGAGAACCATGTACCACAGAAAACAACTTGGACCACAAAACCAAAAATGGCAAACCTGGAAATGATTGCAAATGCGATGTCAGTATCATAACCATCCTAATGTATTATATTAAACAAACAATGGGTAAGGGTGGCACATTTGGAAGTATACCCATCTCAGGGGCTAATTAGGGCAATAAAGCCACTCACCCTTCAGGTTTGTGATGTTATAGCCCTAATTACCTCCTCGACCTGTATACATTCTTGTATACCACCTTAACCCATTATTTATTCTACAGTATATGTATGTCTTACTTTTTGGACAGACAGGCATTTTAGAAAACCAAGTATATAAAAGAAGAGACTGAATGAAACTGAGAGAAAAAAATAACAGACAAGATCATTATTTGCTAATCTGTTAAACAGGTGTATGAGATAGCCTCTTAGAACCAATATAAATAAAAAGTTAAACTACAATGAATGCTAATGCAGGATCATTGATATGTAAACATATGTATTGGTAAAGGAAGATTAGCATATGCAAATGACTGGGATATGGTTTCTATTTGGAATGTATATAATTCTGACGTTATAATAATTAATGAGGGCTTTTGGTTTAATCTTTACATATTGCGGTTAAAAAAAATATAACTGTTTGAGGGTATGCACTTGTTAGGGCACCATGATTAGGGTGCCTTAATGTGGTCACCGTAACAAGGGCATGAGTGACAGGGCAATCTGGATTTTAGATTGTCCCACACTCACACCCTGTCGGGCATCCTCACAATTTCTCTGCCGTTCACAGCATTCCTGCCCCAGATGATGTTATATTTATTTTTGCGAGAGGGGCGGGTGGTGGGTGAAGCCCCCCTCAGAATCTATGTTTTTTTTTCCCAGGATGGGGCTCTGCTGCGGCAACTGTTGGGTGGGTGCGATAATTCCAGGAGGCATATTTCCTACACCCTAAACTATGTTGCCCACATTTCCCACACACCGTCATGGGTGAACCCTGTTTGAGAGATATCTAATTCATTTTAGGCTGCCTTGATGAAGTGACTAGTTTTCACAAAACTTTGACATGATATATACAGCCTACGTTTGTGGATGAATTGATTGAAATAAAATATTTAATAAATCCATCCACTGAGTGTGTCCATTTATTCCATTTCTATTTACTTTGAGCCTGCCCCTTGGAATAAGATCCCTTCCAGAGTTTGTTGAGTGTTGCAGGAGTTAAGGACTATCCTGGTCTTCCTGTATTACACAGCACAAGCCCCTACAGTTCTCGGCCCCTTTCAAGTGCAACTTGCATTGGCACTAGCACTGAGAGGGGTTGTGTGGATGTGCCCCTTGCACTGGCGCAGCAGCGAGAGGAGTGACCAGATCAGAATGCTGCAGAACAGTAAAGGCAGTGTAAACGCTCCTTACTTTAAAAGACAGTGAGTGCCCCCTGGTCCTTTCTTCCTTACACAGCCTGAAAAACTATATTTGGTCTGATGGTGTTGATCCTTTCAGATATTTGAATACTGTGATCATGTCTCCCCTAAATCTTCCCTTTCTCATTGAGAACAGTCCCAGCTCTGCCAGGCAGTCAGGCAACTTTCAGAAGTCCTTCAGACATACCTGATTGGGTAATGGGGCTATAATATCAGCAAGTTTATTCCTGCCGGTTCACTGTTGGTATAGATTTACTTATCCTTGTGACACTGTATATCCCTCATGCCATCCTCACTTCAAAAGTGGTGATGTGCCCACCCATGTGGCCCAGCACCAGTGTTCTGTATTGCTGTACTGATGACCCAACTTTGGGGGAGAGCCTGGGATGCCATATTGGGGATAGGGCCTGACTGCAGCAGCTGCCACTCAGCAGTATGTCACAGTCAGGGAGGCTTGGTGCTGAATCCCCAGTGCTGCAGTGACTCTTACAGTGGGTCACGGGAGCTTGCTCCATCTGCAGGGGTGTCACTGCGTGAATCCGAGGCCCAAATGCTAGTGTGCGCCAGGAGGAGGGGGGTGGCTGGAAGAAAAAAAAAATGACACTGCCTATATGATGGCCTGTGTTCCTGGCTTCCATGCATCCCAATGACCACCAGAACTGAATCCTGCCCACATAGTGAGCTGCCTTGGGGGAAGGATGCCCTTGCCATGGGGGAAATAGCCACTAGGGATGCTGGCAGTGGGTGGGGCCTGGAAAAGGCCAGGAACCAACAGGCAAGATCAGGGTAAATCCCTGAGACCAGGGTATGTACTTAGCAGAGCATGGCAAGGGGAGAAAATACAAATGTATGGGGAACAAAAGTGGTTATGAGAAGAAAAAAAAGCAGTTATATATGGAACCTGGCTGAGTGCAACACAGACCATTACTATCTAGGCTAGGGGAGCTACTCCTTTAAGTTGCACTTTGAATGCTGCCCTGCCAACCTTTCACCACCCAGGTCCTGGATTTAAGCTTTGCAAAAAGGACAGTTTATAATTAGCTTTTATGTATAAGTCTGGATTATAGATGGTGGCAGTGAAGGTGACACTGGTAAGGCAAGTCATCTGTTACATAACAGTTGGGTATTACCTGATGGCATCCTTGGAAGAAATTACAGAAGACACTTAGTAGATACGGTAGGCCGTAGAATACATTACAGTAACAAGTAACATAATAATTTAAAGTCAGAAGGGACTCTAGATCCATCGTTACCCTCCCTCACTTCATAAGCAAAGATGAAATAAGCATGCTATGTAAACATGTACTGACTGATAGAGATTTTTCACCCACCCTACTGCCCAGGATATCCAGTAATTCTCCTGGCAAACAGAAATGTGTCCAGGTTTACCTCAAAGGTCTAAACTGTCTTCAGGTCCACTGCCTCAATTGCTGAGCTTTTCCATAGGTTCACCACCCTCCGAGACAAAGGTACCTCATAATGTTACCCCTGAATTTAAACAGCCCTCAGTTTCAGGGTGTGTCCCTTCATCCTGCTAAAGAACACCAGATCAGGCATCTCTGAATGTTCAATCTTCTCGCTACTCTTAAGTATGTTATAAGGCTAAAATGATATCCCCTCTTAACTGGCTTTTCTCCAGGGTGAACACCTAGGGCTCTCAAAACCCTCCTCATAGCTTTTGTCACTCATGCCGCTTTTCATTTAGTACTTAACTGATATGGCAAGCTCTAATAATTTGCTATTTAATTTTTGTACATTTTTTTTATTTTAACTCTATCTGCTAAGGGAACAGAACTGTGCTGGGAAATTAGATTAAAATTCTTGCCAGAGGCAGACTAGCTGGCCCTAGTAGATAATTTCAGTCCCTTTGTCCTGTAACGACGGGACCACTTGGTCAGTTAATGAGGGAGCTTTAAAGATCATGTGCAAAGGTTTTTGCTTATTGTTAATAAAGCTTGAATTCAAGTCCCTGTGTCATGATTAGAGTTTCCTGAAAATGTCATGCTGTTTGGTTTTGTGGTTTTCTTTAAATCAGCATTTGTTAACTTGCTCTACAATGGCTGAAAACAGTGGAGTTATTTCTGTCTCTCTCAGTGAGGCTTGGAGAGCGATGACATCATTGTGGAGTATTGTAGTTTGCTGCTTCAGATTCCCAATCACAGCAGGCTGTAGTGTCAATGGTTTGCTCACCAGGTTTTTTATAAACTCAGTCTGTGGTTTGTGTTTAGATAGATTAGCTTAAAATGTAGTATTCTCTTCTTATAAAAGCTGATCATTTGAGTTTCAGTGCTGAATTGAAGTAGTGGAAATCTTTCTCTGTGAGAGATCAGCTAGTCTGTATCACAACTCTCCATTCTTTCTCATCAAAACTCTGATTTTTTCTAACTATATAACACAGGCTTGTTTCATGAATGTGAACTGTCTAAACTTTGTTCATTCATAGAAATAGTTTGTCTTTGATGTGGCTTTCATAAGTGCATTCATATAAAAACATTTTTTTAATGTCAGATTGGCAAACAGGTGCCTGTCACGCTCTGCTATTTCAAGCATATGTCCTGTCTGAACTCACAAATTTCAGTCCTCTGGTGGTTTCTGTGTGAAAATACATCATGTATGTGTATAAATAGAAACAGTATATGGCATCCTGATGCACAGTGTCTCTTCCCCACAGCTGAGGAAAGCTGCACTCTGCTGCCACCTGTCTCCTGTCCCACAAGCCCCCCTGCCTTCTGCTTCACATTCAAGGCTGCTGCACCCTGATGCCCACTGTCTTCTCCCACACAGTCGGGGATTGTGCACCCTGCTGCCTCCATCCCCTGCCTAAAGAATCAGGCCTGCTGCACCCTGCCGAATCAGTTGGGGTTGCTACACCCTGCTGCCCTCCCCCCCCCACAGTCAGGAACACTGCACTTGTTGTCCCTTGTTTCTGTCTACACAGTCAGGGCTGCTGTGCTCTGCTAATTCCTAAAGTCCTGGGTCCCCCTGCCTCTACAGTTGGGGCTTTTGCTGCACCCTGCTACCAACTTCCGTTGCCTTAAATGGGCAGGAATGATGTACCATGCACACCATCTCACAGTCAAGGCTGCTGCACCCTGATGCCCCCCTGTGTTCTGCCCCACAGTTGAGGCCTCTGCACCATGCTGTCCTCTGTCCCCTGTCATCACAGCTAGGGCTGTTGCACCCTGTTCCTGTGCACACAGTTGGGGTTGTTGTGGTCTGCTGTGCCTTGGAGCCCTATGCCTCCACAATTAAGGCTGCTGCACCATGCTGCCACTTGCCACAAGAGTCAGGACATTTTCTGCACCCTGTTGTGTGCCTCCACAGTTGAGGCAGTTGTACCCTGCTACCCCCCCTGCCACCCGAGTCAGATCCTTTGCTACACCCTGCTGCCCACATCCCTTGTCACAAACAGGCATGGCTGCTGTATCCTTTCCCAGTTTGGGCTGCTGTACCCTGATGACACCCCTATCTTCTGGCTGAACAGTCGGGACTGCTGTAGCCTACTGTCCTCTTTCCCCAACCCCACAGTCATGGCCAAGGCACCCTTTTGCCCCTGTTCTATAGGAAGGTGGCGCAAGGCACAGTGGTGGCAGGGGACAGAGGACAGCATGGTGCAGTAGCCTTGAATGTTGGGCAGGACACAGGTGGGTATCAGGGTACAGCAGCCCTGACTGTGGCACAGAGTGCACATGGTGCAGCAGCCCAGCCCATATGGGGCAATGGAAGTGCGTAGCAGGCTTCAGCAGACCCAACTTTGGAGACAGGGGTATGGGACTCTAGGGTGTAACACAGCATAGCAGCTCTGACCATGGAGACAGGAACAGGGGACAACAAGGTGCCATGGCCAGGACTGTGGGTGTGGGGACAGAGGGCCAAAAAATGTGCTCAGCAGGGTGTAGCAAAGGATCTGACTCTGGTAATGGGGGAAGGAGGGTGCAACTGCCTCAACTGTGGAGGCATGCACCAGGGTGCAGCAAATGCCCTGACTCTTGTGGCAAGTGGCAACATGGTACAGTGGCTCTAACTGCAGAGGCATGGGGCTCTAGGGCACAGCAGGTCACAGGAACCCCAACTGTGTAGACAGCATGGTGCAGCAGCCCTGGCTGTGGTGACAGAGGACAGAGCACAGTATGGTGCAGAAGCCTCAATTGTGGGGATGGACACAGGAGGGCACCAGGGTGCAGCTGCCCTGACTGTGAGACAGGGAGTGTATGGTGCAGCAGCCCTGCCCATTTGGGAAAATGGAAGTGGGAAGCAGGCTGCAGCAAAAGCCCCACCTCAGGTGCCCCAGGGTAGCATGGTGCAGCTGGCCTCACTGTGGAGGCAGAGGGATCTGGGACTCTATGGCTTAACAGAGCATAGCAGCCCTGACTGTGAAGACAGGGACAGGGTGTAACAGGTGCAGGTCTTGGACTGTGGGGGTTGGGGAGAGAGGTCAGCAGGGTGCAGCAACCTCAACTCTTTGGGCAAGGAGCAGCAGGGTGCAGCAACCCTGATTCTTTATGCAGGGGATGGAGGCAGCAGGGTGCACAATCCCTGACTGTGTGAGAGAAGACAGTGGGCAGCAGAGTGCAGCACTCTTGAATATGGAGCAGAAGGCAGGTGGCTTGTGGGGCAGAGGACAGGTAGCAGCAGAGCTCAGATGCCTCAACTCTGGAGAAGAGACATGGTGCATAAGGATGCCATATAGTGTTTCTGTTTATACAAATACATGATGTATTTTCACACAGAAACCACCAAAGAACTGAAATTTGTGAGTTCAGACAGTACATGTGCTTGAAATAGTAGTGTGTGACAGGCACCTGTTTCTTAACCTGACATGAAAAAAAGTTCTTACATGAATGTATTTATAAAGGCTACATTAAAGACAAACTATTTTGATGAATGAACAAAATGTAGAATTATTTTATATTCATGAAACAAACCTGTGTTATATAGTTAGAAAAAATCAGAGTTTTGATGAGAAAGAATGGAGAGTTGTGATACAGACTAGCTGATCTCTCACAGAGAAAGATTTCCACTACTTCAATTCAACACTGAAACTTAAATTATCAAGTTTTATAAGAAGAGAATGCTAGATTTTATGCTAAGCTATATAAACTCAAACCACAGACTGAGTTTATAAGAAACCTGGTAAGCAAACAATTAACTCTACAGCCTGCTGTGATTGGGAATCTGAAGCAGCAAGCTACAGTACTCCACAATGATGTCATCACTCTCCAAGTCTGACTGTGAGAGACAGAAATAACTCCACTATTTTCAGCCACTGTAGAGCAAGTTAACAAATGCTGATTTAAAGAAAACCACAAAACCAAACAGCATGACATTTTCAGGAAACTCTAATCATGACACAGGGACTTGAATTCAAGCTTTATTAACAATAAGCAAAAACCTTTGCACATGATCTTTAAAGAGGCCAAGGTTTTTTATGTCAGGAAGCTGTCCTGGCCATGCAGCCACCCCCTGCTGTGGCAGACATGGCTCAGAACAATGACAGGGGTCCGTGATTCCACAAAACCCAAGATTCTGGTTTAGGTCAGCCTTGCAGAGAGGTGGCAACCCAGGAGACAAAGAAAGTGTTGAATCCATGATGTTAGAGTGGCAAGAGACTTTCTACTTTGCTAAGAGTTACAGGAAGTTTTTTCTACGTGTTTCTTCTGCTGTGTGCAAACCATTTCCTTTTAATTTATGTAGTAACCCTGTAATTCCCATAGTCTTCATGTATTATGATATCCTGTAGATTGTTTAAATATTGTGAAGTAGTAAATAATACTTTTATATACTTCATTGTTCTGTGACTGAACATTTTGGAGGAATAGTTAACTGTTGCTATTGAAAAATCTACAATCTGCCTCTGAAGAAGGAGAAGATGGCTACAGTTACTGTATTCTAAAAAGTGTTTTCTCAGGAGTGAGTGGCAGGGGAAGGCCATTTGCCCTTAGCCAAAGCAGCATTGTACTCTGTGAGCAGTGGCTCTGGTGGGATATGAACCAAGAAAGTCCCCAGATAAGAAAATCACTTCTGAGTGGTGGCAGCTACTGAGGTGCCCATACAGGTGTGTAGGGCTGAGAAAATTGGCAACCTGTTGCATAGTGCATCTTGAGAATGAACAGATTGCAGCACAAGTCATTAAATAAATTACAGCAGAGGCTCAGCTGAAAAGGCAAGCCATCGAATAAATTACAGTAGGGGGCATAGCTGGTAAGGTGACTTATCAAATACATTACAGTAGGGGCTTAGCTGATATGGCAAGCTATCAAATACAGTACAATAAGGGCTTAGTGGACATAGCAATACAGCAGGGGCTTAGCTGATATAGAAAGCTATCAAATACATTACAGCAAGACGTAGCTGATATGGCAAGCCATCAAATGCATTACAGCAGGGACTCAGCTGAAAAGGCCAGCCATTTGCTGGGCCAGTGGCACAGTGGTAGCACTACCGCCCACCATGCTGGTGACCCGGAATTGAGGGTGATCTTGTGTTGCAGGTGAACAGTTAAAGGAAGAGGACCGAGTGCTTGATCAACTGGTCTCCTCTGTTGGTGAGGGAGGGTTGTCACCTCCACTGAATGAGTGCCAACAGGTGGAGGCCTAGTGGCAGTGCGGGTCTGGAGCAGTAACAAAGGGCGGGAGCTGTGAGACTTCCACACCACATGTGATGTCACCTGCACACACATTAATGTATGTGCCCCCAGCAGATATGGGAAAATCAGAGGAAAGGGAATGGCGAGGTAGGCATGCATGACACTCTGTAAGCCGACCCTCCACCCATGCCACTGCTAAGATCTTTTCAAGCTGAGCACTGGATATGTTTCTCTGGGGGGAGGACAGCCCTTTCTCTCCTGACCCCACCACGGGAGGGGCAATCTGTGGGGGTACACAGGCTGGGCAGGTAAGTCCTGGGGAGGTGGTAACCAGCTGGAGGCAAGGGGGGGGTAGGGTTGAAGAGAGCCCAGTCTGCCTCAGTCACACAGAGTATAAAACACCTTGATTGAAAAAGAAAAGGCAAGCCATTAAATACATTAGAGTAGGGCGTAGCTGATAAGGCAGGTCATCAAATACATATAGAATAAAAAGATGGGTAAGTGTGGTATACAAGAAATTATAACATATAGAAAAATGAGAGTGATTTGATTGTGTGAAAGCAGCTCAGAGCCATGTAATTACATAAAAATATAGAAATTGTTGGCAGATAAGGACCGCCTGACCCATCTAGTCTGCCCGTAAGCCCTTGTACTGGTTTACTGCTTACAACCCATCCGCTGCTGTACTTCTATGGTTCCCTTATGCCTGTCCCAAGCATGCTTGAATCCATCCACAGTGCTTGCTCCCACTACTTCCTGAGGCAGACCATTCCATGCATCCACCACCCTCTCTGTGAAGAAGAACTTCCTCACATTCCCTCTTAACGTCCCACCTTCCAGTTTCATGTCATGACCCCTCGTTCTTGTGCTCCTCCTGTACTGGAAAATGTCTCTCCCCTGCACCTTGTTTATACCATTGAGGTATTTGAATGTTTCTATCATGTCCCCTCTTTCCCTCCTCTCTTCCAGTGAGTACATATTGAGGTTCCTTAATCTCTCCTCATAAGTCTTGTGTTGCAAGCCCTGTACCATCTTTGTCACCCTTCTCTGGACCGTCTCCAGCCTGTTAATATCCTTACAAAGGTGTGGCCTCCAGAACTGCATACAGTACTCCATGTGAGGCCTGACCATGGTTTTATATAATGGCATCACTACCTCCCTCTTTCTGCTAGTGATACCCCTGCCTATGCACCCCAGCATGCCACTGGCCCTCCCAGCTGCTTTAACACTCTGCTTTGGCATTTTCAGGTCGTCTGAAATAATAACCCCCAGGTCCCTTTCCTCCATTGTGACTGTCAGCAACTCCCCCCCCTTCCCATCCTGTAGCTTTCCTCAGGGTTTCTGTGTCCCAGGTGCATAATTTTGCACTTTTTTGAATTAAACTTCAGTTGCCAGTCCCCAGACCATTTTTCAAGCTTCCCCAGGTCCCTCCTCATTTTTTCCACCCCCTCTGGGGTATCCACTCTGTTATAGATCTTGGTGTCATCTGCAAACAGGCAGACCTTTCCCTCCAGCCCTTCTTAATGTCACTAATGAAGACATTGAAAAGGACTGGCCCCAGGACCAATCCCTGAGGCACCCCACTGGTCACCCCCTCTCCCCAGACTGCACCCCATTTACCACCACCCTCTGCCTCCTGTCTGTTAGCCAGTTTATAACCCAGTTTACCCCTCTGTCCCCCATGCCTAGCCTACCCAGATTGTTTATCAGCCTCCTGTGTGGGACGGTGTCAAAGGCTTTGCTGAAATCAAGGCAAGCAACGTCCACTGTCTCACCCTGATTTATTTCCTTTGCCACCCAGTCGAAGAAATCAACCGGATTTGTTTGACATGACCTCCCCACTGTGAATCTGTGTTGCCTATGGTCCTGAGCTCCGATGGCTTCTAGATGCCTCACTATCCTTTCTTTAAACAATGTCTCCATGATCTTCCCCACTACTGAGGTGAGGCTGACCAGCCTATAGTTCCCGCCTCCTCCCTGCTACCGGATTTGTGTAGAGGGACCACTTGTGCCCTCCTCCAATCCTCTGGTACCACCCCTGTGTTGAATGACTTTGTGAACATGGCTGCCAGAGATTCTGCTATCTCCCTTCGCAGTTCTCTTAATATCCTTGGGTATTTGCCATCTGGTCCCATCACTTTGTCCACCTTCAATTTAGTGAGCTCCTGCAGGACTCTTTCCCCTGTGAATAGACTATATTGTCCACCTCTTCACCCCCTTGGCAACTGCTGTACTGCTGTGACCCCTGCACCCACCTTCTGTGAATACTGAACAAAAATATTAATTCAGTATTTCTGCCTTTTCCATGTCACCCTCCTTGCATTCCCCTCCCTTTCCATTGAGCTTTGCAATCCTCCCGCATGTTTTTTCCTGCTGTCGCTGATGTACCTGAAGAATGTCTTGCCCCCTTTCTTAACTGACTGTGCTAAACCTTCCTCAGTCTGTGCCTTTGCTCTCCTTATTGCCTTTCCCATTTCCCTTAGACACTCTAAGTACTTCTCCCTGTCCTCCTCCCTTTGCGTTTCCTTACATTTCCTGACCCATAATTATTGACCCATAATTTCACACCCGAGCTACTTTCACCTGTAACCCCTAGGTGGCGCTATCCCAAGGGCTACTACCCCTGCCTGCTTGGCTAGTAGCAGGTTAAGGGGCCTGAGTTCTGAAACGGGTGCCTCCACCCGGAGGTCAGGGTTGGTACTGGTCAAGCTAACCTGGACACAGCCCTCCAGGACACTGTAATCCCCCTCTTTCTTTACTAGTGACTGGAACAATACACAATAATCACTTTCACAATACCCCTGATACACCACACAAGTACCCACACTGTTTGCACTTACCACCAGGGCTTTCCTCTGGTCCGGCCCTGGGGACCCCCTGTAAAACAAGGTTATACACAGCAAATAACAGCAGTACAGTACTCTTGCACAAACTGGACCCACATTCAGGGTAAATGCAAAAAAGGGTTAGATCTGATTTATTTAAGGGCTTAAACAAGGAGGGTGTAATCAGGTTAATTTGCTTAAAAGCCCTATCAGTCAAACAGTTATGCATGCACTTCAGGGTCCATAAACAGTCACACACTCTGGGTACCCAGATGGAGAGTGGTGGGCTAGCCAGGAACGTTGCAGCTGGTTGGGGCCCTGTGATGGAAGAAAACAACATGCACAACACACACTATTTGTAATCCGGAGCCAGAGGGCTCAGTTTGTGAAAAGAAAACAACAAGACAATCAGATGACACACTTTTAGATTAGGCTGTTGTTGCAGGGAGCTACCCTGATGATTACTCACGATACCCAAGACTGGACACAGGCTGGACGAAAATTGAGACAGCAGGTGGTTAATCTGGCGTGCCAGGAGAAGCAGAGCCCACACGATTCGCCGAGGCATCGTTCCTGTTCAAGCATGGAGCATGGGGCTGATCCCCAGGCAGGTCTCTCGTTGGTGACTTTCTCTGTGCATTGGGGTAGTCTGGCAGGGCCAGCGTGGAATGGCCCAGGCCGAATGGAGATGAACACAGATTCAGTCCGATTAGGCTGAATGAAGCTTCCAGCAAGCAGAACACAGTTCACACAGTGGGGAACCAAATCACAGCCCACTTTCAATACACAGTACATTTACATGTAAGGAAATTCTACTGTACCAGGCAAACTGCTCTCCAGTCACAATTGCAAAGTCTCTGCACAAACCGGGGATTCAAAAGTAGCTGGAAATCCTGACAGGCCGATCGCATTCAGCAAATCTTCGATCTTCTTAAGGTTAAAGCCTGGTCACAGTCCAGTGGCTTAAATAGTCCTCACAACTCGGATTCAGTCCGAATAAACTCCGTTTTCCCTCTCAGGGACAGTAGGCACACAGGCAGGCCAAAATTCAGCCCTTTCACAGTTCTCCCAAGCAAAACTACACAGAACTGCTGCTCAAAATCACTTAAGCTGTTACTTCTTCACTTCTCAGCTCAAAACTGAAACTAGCTGCAGCAGCTTGGGAAATTCGCCAAGATCCAAAAGGTTCAGTTGGCTGATCCTCCTGCCACTCACAACAAAGGCTCCCCCTTCAGGTGCAAAAAGGCGTAAAAAGCCCAAAACTACAATTCCTACAGATTATGACTCCAGACAGCTCCTGTAGTCCGGCTCCATTTTAGGTCCCACCAGTACTGACTGATCCAATTCGCAGTCCAGGAACAAGATAGTGGAGATAAGCAAAACAGTCCTTGCTGCAAAGAAGGCAGGTTAGACAAACTACATTATCATTATCACTTTAAGTGATTTTCAGCAAATAGTTACATCTCTCAACAGAGCTCCCTCTCAGATTACTTATGACTGCAATCCAGGTAGCTCTTAAAGATACAGTACACAGAGGCTATACAGGCACTCTCTCTCTGGCAATCACATCTAAACTGCTAAAATGCAGGACACCAGCCTGGCAGTGAGCATTTAGGCAAGCTCAAGGAAGACTTTTTGGGAATACCCATTTGTAGGGGGGTTACACACCCATGCAAACCTCACCACAAATACTCTGAACAGTATCAGTACACTGCCATTAGAAGACTGCAACTAGCAGTGGAACCAGTGAACCAGATGAGTGGCTATCTCTGCAAAGCAGTGTGCAAAAGATGGAGATTAGTGCCCAAGAGGTGGATAGGCAGAAAAGGGGCAAAATTCAGCAGCAGGGCAGACAGCAAGGTAAACCAGGGATAAAGGACAACCAAGGAAGGGGCTAGAGTAGAACGGCAAAACAGTCTAGGGAGGTCAAATCATGGAAAGCCATGTGTGCAAATGCCAGGAGCCTTAGCAACAAGATGGAAGATCTGGAGGCTGTCATGGTGCAGTCAGACCTGGACATTGTGGCCATCACTGAAACCCTGGTGTAATGATAACCATGACTGGGAGATGGCCATACCTGGCTACAACATATTCAGAAGAGACAGAGCAGGCAGGAAGGGAGGAGGAGGCACTGTATGTGAA
The DNA here is from genome assembly GCA_016271365.2 of Neoceratodus forsteri. Classification (NCBI taxonomy): domain Eukaryota; kingdom Metazoa; phylum Chordata; order Ceratodontiformes; family Ceratodontidae; genus Neoceratodus; species Neoceratodus forsteri. The sequence continues at coordinate 955,255,164 of CM028130.1, read as the reverse complement.
AAATAACATAAGAGCCACAGAGATCCAGGAGGAACAAAATTGGGGAGAGATACTGTGGGTTAAGCTGGAAAGGAAAATGGGGACAGCCATCCGCACAGGTGTGGTCTATAGACCACCAGCCCAGGAGGAAGAAACAGATAGGGAGCTGATGCTAGCCATCTAAAGGATGGCAGACAAGGGTGAGGTAGTACTGATTGGAGACTTCAATATTCCAGATGTGGACTGGAGCATCCCAGCAGCAGCATCAACTAGGAGCAGATTTATCCTGGACTCCTTTCAGGGTACCTTCCTCAAGCAACTGGTCGTGGAACCAACTCAGCAGAAGGCAATACTGGACCTTGTGCTCACAAACAGGGACAATGTGATGGGGATAACAGTGGGGGAGCACCTGGGGAACAGTGACCACCAGTCATTGTGGTTTGAAATCACAGAAAGAGCCGAACCAAACCACACAAAAACACGTATCCTGGATTTTGGGGGGGGGCAGACTTTGGGAAAATGGGCAGATACTTGAAAGAGGCATTAAAGGGAATGGGACAGGAATCAGGGGTTGAGGAACAGTGGGCAGTATTTAAAATGAGAATTACAAGAATAACAGAATTATGCATTAAGCAGGTTAGCAAGAGGAAAAGGAAGAGGAAACCATTATGGTTTTCCAAAGAGGTAGCAAAGAAAGTGAAAGCCAAAAAGATTACATTCAGGCAATACAAAAAGACACAGGCAGAAGGGGATAAGGAGAAGTACCAGGAGAAGCAAAGGAAGGCAGGGAGGTCAGTAAGGGAAGCCAAAGCTCAGACAGGAGAACACATTGCAAAATCAGTGGGTAGAGGGGACAAAACCTTTTACAGGTACATAAGTGAAAAAAGAAAGACAAAGGGAGGGATAGTGAGACTGAAGGGGGAGGATGGGTGCCACGTGGAGGATGACAACAGTATAGCTGAAATATTGAACAGGTATTTCTGCTCAGTCTTTACTGAGGAAGAGGAGAGTAATGGGTCTGAAGGGAGTACAAGGGGTGAGAATGGTGCAGAAATGGACACAAGTCCCTTTACACGAGAAAGGGCCTGAAGGAACTGGAAGTAATAAGAGTTGATAAAGCAATGGGGGCAGATGGGGTGCACCCCAGGGTCCTTAGAGAGGTGGTGGCTGAACCTCTGGCTATCCTGTTTAGCCAATCACTGGAAACAGGGGAGGTACCCAAAGACTGGAGGACAGCAGATGTAGTCCCCTTATACAAAAGCGGGAACAAAGAGGAAGCAGGGAACTACAGACCAGTCAGCCTCACCTCGGTAGTGGGAAAGATCATGGAAGCACTTCTGAAGGAGAGATTAGTGGAACATCTGGTTGTCAATGGACTACAGGACCCAAGGCAGCATGGTTCCACCAGGGGGAGGTCATGTCAGACCAACCTCATTGAATTTTTTGACTGGGTGACTAGGGTGGTGGATCAGGGAGGGCAGTGGACATGGCCTATCTGGACTTCAGCAAGGCCTTTGACACTGTGCCACATAGAAGACTATTACACAAACTGGGGAATATGGGTGTGGGCAAGACAGTAGTGTGTTGGGTAGGTAACTGGCTGGGTGGCAGGACACAGAGGGTGGTGGTAAATGGCTGTCACTCCACAGAGGGAAGAGTGACCAGTGGGGTACCACAGGGATCAGTGCTGGGACCAGTCCTATTCAACATCTTCATCAGTGACATTGTGCAGGACCTAGAAGGCAGAATTTCACTGTTCGCTGATGACACAAAGCTCTGTAACAGAGTAGACACACCAGAGGGTGAAGACAGAATGAGAAGGGACCTGCAGAAACTTGAAGAATGGTCAAGGGTTTGGCAGTTGAAATTCAATGCAAGGAAGTGCAAGATAATGCATATGGGGCACAAAACCCTGGCACATTATTTCAGTTGGGGGGTGAGGATATAGCATGCACCAAGCAGGAAAGGGATCTTGGGGTTATCATCTCTGATGACCTCAAGGTAGGGAAACAGTGTGACAAGGCAGAAGGTAAAGCAAATAGGATGCTGGGATGTATAGGCAGGGGCATCACCAGCAGGAAAAGGGAGGTCATAATTCCATTATACAAGACACTAGTAAGGTCCCACCTGGAGTACAGTGTACAGTTCTGGAGACCATACTTATGTAAGGACATAGACAGGGTAGAAAAGGTTAAGAGGAGGGCAACAAAGATGGTGCATGGATTGCATCACAAGTCCTATGAAGACAGGTTGAAGGAACTGAACATGTACTCCCTGGAGGAGAGGAGGGAGAGAGGGGATGATAGAGACATACAAGTATCTTACAGGGAAGAACAGGGTGCAGGAATACACTATTTTAAGTGAAAAGATGTTCCAGGACTAGAGGGCATGGGATGAAGTTGGAGGGAGGACGATTCAGAGGAAACATGAGGAAGAATTTCTTCACAGAACGGGTGGTGGATAAGTGGAACACCCTGCCAGAGGAAGTGGTGGGGGTTGAAACAATCATGGGATTTAAGAATGCATGGGATAGACATAAAGGAATTTTGGAGGTCAGGGGTAAGGGGCAACAGACTTCTAGGAAAACATAAACTGAACTTACAAGCTCAAATGGGCAGACTGGGTGGGCCATAGGCCCTTATCTGCCGACACTGTCTATGTATCTATGTATCTATGTATCTATGTATGCAACTGCTCCAGTGTGTCTTGATGCTGACTGCTTCTATAGTATTACAAAAAAAAACCGAAACCCAGATGAGAATACCGAGTGCCAGCTTCAGACTGCTTGCAGTTAGCATCAGATTGTTCTTCCACTTCTATACCTTTTGTTCCCCAATTGATGCTGGCTGCTTCTATTACAAAAAAAAAAAACTGAAACCAAGATGAGAACACCAACCGCCGGCTGCATGCTGCTTGCGGTCATTGTGCAACTGATGCTGCAGGCTGCTTTAATTTACAGAAAAGAAAAACAATGAAAACAAGCAGGCTACTTTTATATTAAAAAAAGACAAGTAAACAATAACTGCCAGCTTCATTCTGCTTGCAATCAGCATGTGTTCTGTCCTTTCTGACCTGCAGAGCAAAGGCTGATTGCCGACACCAACTTCCTGGAAATGAAACCTACGCAGTCCTGTTTGCTGAAGGAGCTACTTTATGTGCCTCCTGTTTAATCAATGAATATTCCTTTTCTACACAGAGTTAGCAGTTTGTTTTTGTTAATTTTCTTCTTTTATTAAATTTTTCTACACATTATAAGTGCAATGAACCACTTCACTGATGTTTGATTACGGTCAACAATCACACTTCTCTCTTGGGTGTTTGAAGGTACTCAGTACTAGTGCCTCATGCCTAACAACACCCTCGAGAGGTGCGTAATTACTGGCCCATAATCACACACCCCATCATGCCTAACAACACCCTCGAGAGGTGCGTAATTACTGACCCATAATCACACACCCCGTCATGCCTAACAACACCCTCGAGAGGTGCGTAATTACTGACCTATAATCACACACCCCGTCATGCCTAACAACACCCTCAAGAGGTGCGTAATTACTGACCCATAATCACACACCCTGTCATGCCTAACAACACCCTCGAGAGGTGCGTAATTACTGACCCATAATCACACACCCCGGCATGCCTAACAACACCCTCGAGAGGTGCATAATTACTGACCCATAATCACACACCCCGGCATGCCTAACAACACCCTCGAGAGGTGCATAATTACTGACCCATAATCACACACTCCAGCATGCCTAACAACACCCTCGAGAGGTGTGTAATTACTGACCCATAATCACACACCCCCGTCATGCCTTAACATAGAAACATAGAATTTGACGGCAGATAAGGACCGCTTGGCCCACCCAGTCTGCCCATTTCCCTTCCTACTGGATAAGCTGCAGATCCTAGTTAACCAACAGCCTACTTCTTCTGCATCCCACCCCTAGAATGGCCTTATGACTGTCCCATGCATGCTTGAATTCCACCACTGTTTTTGACTCCACAACCTCCTCCGGAAGGCGTTCCATGCTTCCACAACCTCTCTGTGAAAAAATACTTCCTTAAATTACCTCTGAGCCCCCCATCTTCAAATTGTGCCCCTTGTTCTTGCACACCTCTTTTTTGAAAGATGCTACCCTCTTGACTTTGTTGATTCCTTGAGGTACTTGAAAGTTTCTATCATGTCCCCCTCTCCTCCTTTCCTCAAGGCTATACATATTAAGCTCCTTTAGTCTCTCTTCATATGTCTTCTGGTGCAGACCCTGCACCATTTTAGTTGCCCTCCTCTGGACAGCTTCCATCCTGTCTATGTCTTTGTGGAGATTGGGTCTCCAGAACTACACGCAATACTCCAGATGGGGTCTGACCAGCTGTCTGTACAGAGGGATAATAACTTCCTGTTTTCTACTGGTGATGCCTCTCCCTATGCATCCCAGTATCCCCCCAGCCCTCCTTGCTGCCCTCTCACATTGCTTGCCCACCTTTAGGTCATCTGATATGACTACCCCCAGGTCCCTTTCCATTTTTGTTGTTGCTAGCATCTCACCACCCATTGTGTACTCTTCTCCTGGGTTTTTGTTTCCCAGGTGCATTACCTTGCACTTCTTAGCATTGAATCTAAGCTGCCATACATTTGACCATTCCTCTAACCTTGCCAAGTCCCTTCTCATCCTTTCCACCCCACCTTGTGTATCAACTCTGTTGCAGATCTTTGTGTCATCTGCAAAGAGACATACTTTTCCTTCCAGTCCCTCTGCAATGTCACTTATAAAGACATTGAAGAGGACCGGTCCTAATACTGAACCCTGGTACCCCACTAGTAACCCCTTTCTTCAAGTGGACTCCATTTACTATTACTCTCTGTGTCTATTCTCCAGCCAATTCTTTACCCAGGCTGCCATCTTGGGACCCGCTCCCAGGCTGGCTAACTTATATATTAATCTTTTGTGTGGGACTGTGTCAAATGCCTTGCTAAAGTCTAGGTAGGCCATGTCCACAGCCCCTCCTGATCTACTACTTTGGTCACCCAGTCAAGAAATCTATCAGATTCATCTGGCATGACCTTCCTGCTGTGAATCCATGCTGCCTTGGGTCCTGTGCCCTCTGGCCTCTAGATACTCGACAATTCTTTCCTTCAGAAGTGATTCCATCATTTTCCTATCACTGAGGTTAAACTAACAGGTCTGTAGTTTCCTGCTTCTGCCTTGCTCCCACTTTTGTGAAGGGAATCACATCTGCCCTCCTCCAGTCCTCGGGTACCACCCCATCCTCCCATGATTTGTTAAAGAGGGTAGTCAGTGGTGTCACTAGTTCTACCTAGTTCTTTTAAATTCTGGGATGAATCCCATCAGGCCCATTGCTTTGTCCACCTTCAGTTTTAAGAGTTCTTTCAGAACCCTTTCTTCTGTAAATGGGCTGGTATCAACTTCTGTATCTAGAGTGTTTCTACTGTTTGTTTTAGGTACCTCTCCTCTTCATTTGTAAATACTGAGCAAAAATATTTGTTTAGTATCTCTGCCTTTTCAGTCTCCCTCTGCCCACCCTCCCTCCCTTTATTAAGCCTCACTATCCCTCCTTGGTCTCCTTCGCTCCTGATGTACCTATAAAGGTTTTATCCCTTCTTAACTGAGTTGGCTATCGTTTCCTTGGTTTGGGCCTTTGCTGTTCTGACTGCCTTCCCAGCTTCCTTTTGCTTTAACTGATACAGTTCTCTGTCCTGCTCCTTCTGTGATTCCTTGTACTTCCTGAATGCTTTCTTTTTCTCTTGAACCTTCACTGCCACTTCCTTTGAGAACCATAGTGGTTTCTTATGTCGTTTTGTTTTGTTTATTTGTTTCACACAAAGGCTCGTTACCTCTGTGATGGCAGTTTTTATTATTCCCCATTGTTCTTCCACCCCTCCTTCCTGCCCATTTGCTAGTGCATTCCTTAGACACTCACCCATTTTGGCAAAGTCAGCCCTCCTAAAGTCCAGTACTTTGCCTTTGTATGGCTTGACTCTATTGCTGTGTTTATTGTGAACCATACTGTTCGATGGTCGCTAGTTCCAAGATGGCTACCCACTTCATATCTGTGATCCTCTCCATCTCCATTTGAGAGAATCAGGTCTAAGATTGCTCCTCTGAGTGGGCTCCAATACTAGTTGTCTAAGGCATGCCCCTGTAGGGCATCTAGAATAACCCCACTCTTCAAGTGGTTGCTGCAACTGCACTCCAGTTAACATCTGGCATATTCAGATCACCCATCAGCAATATTTCCCTTTTTCTGCCATTCTAGTATACTTTCTATCATTTCCTTGTCCAGTTCCTCCCCCTGAGAATGGGGTCTGTATACAACCCCTGTGCGGATTGTGTTGCCATTGCCTGTCTCCAAATTTACCCACAGTGCTTCTTCTGCTCCCTGTTTACCCTTTTGTTCTGTTGCTTTGATTCCTTCCCTTCCGTAAAGAGCTACTCCTCCTCCTCTTTTACCTTCCCTGTCCCTCCTGTAGATAGTGTATCCTGGTATGTTTACATCCCAGTCATGGTTTTGTGTGTACCATGTTTCTGTGACTGCCACGATATCTAGATGTTCCTTCTCCATCAAGGCCACTAATTCAGGAAGCTTGTTACACTGACTATGGGCATTGGTACTCATTGCTCTCCATTATTTGATGGCTTTACCTTCTGTTGCAGCATCCCCCACTGACCTTTCTACCTCGGTCTTTTTCTCATTTAGTACCTTGTTTTGTAGGGAGAGGCTGGGATTTTCCTGCTGCTTATCACTGTGGCCTGAAGACGGGCAACTTCCTCCCTCAGGGCAGAGAGTTGTCTACTAATAAGGCAGCATCTCAGCCTCCAGAAAGACTCCCGGAAGACTGCTGCCCCACAGCCATTACATTGCACTACTCCCCACATGTTTATCTACTTTTTTTTTTGGTTTTGTGTGTGTGTGCATGTGTGATTAGTTTGTTGTATAGAAATATATATATTATACAATGTGTATGCTTATATTGTCAGTGCAGTGTGCTAGAGAGGATATGACAATGATATGCACCTTGCACTCTTGAGGAAATGATGTCAGAACCCCAGGTATAAAGGAACTATTTCCAGGGGTGGGTGGGGTGGGAAGGGTTGGGCCTAAACTGTACCCTCACGAAACAATCAGCTAAAAGCTCTGACCCACCGCTGCGATGAGTGCCTTTCTGTCAGCAAGATGCCCTACACAATAATTTGACTGAGAAAATACCCTGCTAATCAAACAGAGAAAAATCCAGACATCCAAGTCAGACACAGGTAAACATCCCCAGCCCCAAAACAGCCTGGTGGTTTGTTAGCCACAAAGGAAAATCAAATATGCAGTTATTTCAACCCTTCTGAAGATGCTCACAAGATAAGCAGTTTTGAAAAACCCCTTCCTGAATTAAAAACTAAAATAATTAAACACAAAGCAATACCAGTGTAAGACTGTAAAGTAAGGAAAACTTCCCTCAGATGTAAGCAAGAGAGAGATTTGTTGCTGATATCTAGTCCAATATAGTATATCCCATGCAGCTTCTCAGTTGTTTCTAAGCACACCCTGTTAACACAACTTGGAAGAAGATAGCCTTTCTGCATACATAAACCCATCAAGGGGGCCAACCAGATCATAAAGCCAAAAACCCGAAGGGTGTGATTTTATACTCTAGTTAGCCCCCCTTGTGGATTTATTTCCGAATATGGCAGACGTACCCATCTTTTATTTTATACAATATATCTGGATGGTTACGGTTAGTTTTGACCACAGTTATGTATACAGGAAAAGGGTATTCATGGAAATAACTGTTAACCACTTCTATAATCTCTTCTTCACGCAAGTAGTAACCCCCGTCACACTAGGGGCTCTGAATCTCAGTGCCTGATGGTCCCACACTGCAGAACCTCCCTGGGTCAATGATCATTTTCCTTCAGGGCACCTAGCTAGCTGAATAGCCTCAACATCGAAGTCATCTCCACTCCAATGATAGGTTTCTTCAAATCTAGGCTCTGAACACGTCTCACCACCTCCAGTTCCTGTGACTGTCACCCCTTCTATCTATCCCCTAGTTCTGCTCTCCCCAGCACTGCACTTTACCCCCTTCTCCTTGTCTCTCCTCCCTCCCTCCCTCCCCTCCTACCTTCATCCACCCCCTGCCAACCCCACAAACAGCACTTCTCTATGTCTTGACAATCACCTCTGCAGCAATTCCCTCCTGCAACCTCCTGTACCCTACCTGTTTGTACCCATATGTCTGCTTTGTATTATTTAAAAATGTTGTATTTTTTATGCTTATTCCTCCATATCTGCATTTGCTCTGCCTTTGTTCTCTAATGTAATGTCTTAGACTGACGTGGAACCTTTGTAAAAGAGCCTTGGCTCAAAGGTATTGTAATCCTAGTACGAATAAAAAAAAAAAATAGGGAAAAAGTCCCATTCATGTATATTACAGTACAGGCTAAGCTAACATGGCAAACAGCTGAATACATTACAGTAGGAGCTTAGCAAATATGACAAGTTACTGAAGACACTGCAGTAGGGACTTAGCTGATTAGACAAGCCATCTAACACATTACAGTAGGGGCTTAGCTGATATGGCAAGCCATGTGGTGTATCTGAAATGGCAGGCCATTTCAATAGCTGGTTATACCTATGCCTATGTTTCTTACACAAGTTCCCAGAACCCACCTGGAATTGTTATCTCCTGGCAGGAGCCCAGGAGGCCGTGTGTGAGCAGTTAATGTTTGAAACACAATACTGGGATCTTAGAGAAAAGAGGCAATTATATTTTAGCTGCTGGAGTTGCCTGGACTTTCGCTGAGCATAACCATTCAAGCTGAATCCCTGGGACTAAAGGCCCCTGAAATAACATTCCGAGTTCCATGTGTGGATAAATGTGATACAAAATTAATCTTGTGTGGAATGTTTAAATGTAATCCATAACAGAAAGGAAACAAGCTAAAATTCCTCTTTCTAGCTATTACTGCGCCCCTCCCCCCCACTCCGTTTATCAGCACAGCCCATGTCAATGACCACATTTCACTAAATCTGTCTATAATGCAACAGAGCCCTGGTTCTTTGAGTGACACTCCCAGAAGGGATAGAAGGTTTTATCTTCTCATCCTCTACATGCGCAGTGCCTGCATAATGCAGCCTGTAGTTCACATGTTTGTGTACAGTGCCTCAAGATGCTGCCAGCAATGTGTGAAAAGCACAATAGAAATGGAAATTGTCTTTTGCAGTCCTTTTGTTGGCCAGGAGGTAGCCTCTGCTGCTGCTGGTTGCGTTCTGGAGAGTGATGAGCTGAGCGACACCATCATCAGTGTACCCTGTGGTAGTGTGTATGACAGCCAGCACTCTGACTTGGTATTTAAAGTTCCTGTGAATTTCCTGTACATAGCAGATTTTTTGGGGGGGCAAGGGGGTCCTGCAGTGTTGCAGCTCTTGCCATTGATAGACAACAAAAAAGGCTCCCCCTCAGCAGACACATGGAGGGAGCTACACGGGTGGGGAATCAGGTACCAAAAACATTTAGATAAAAAGATCCTCCCCCCAGCACTATCTAAGCAGGGCAATGCAGATGGCTCAGGCAGCTCCTCCAGTCACAGTATTTCTTACTGGCTGTTGCTACCTGACAGTTGTACTTACATACCTTAGGGTAACAAGTTTATTTATCTATTTACTTAAAATTTTTGGGGGGGGGACCATTGGCTGGCCACCATCTGTCCATCCCTGCCACCCAGCCCCTATCTCCCAGGACTTACCTGCCACCACCGGAGTGCACCCTGGCTTACCCACCAGGGCGGGGCCATCGAGGAGGCACCTGTAGTCCCTGAATGGAGAGGTGAGCCGGGGAGAGTGCCTCCATCAACTGCATGGGGTCTGGTGAAGAGTAGATGTCCTCCTGCTTGGACAATGATTTTTTGTGAATGCTGTCCCCCAGGGAGCCATGACGTGCAATGATGTAGTGGCACTAAGCCCCAGACATCTGGCATGTATCCCAAAGCTCTCAAGCTCTGGTTGTCAGACCACTGGTCTCCATCAGGGATCAGACAAATGCCAGGTGCTTCCCCACCTTCCCCCAGAGGAGGAGAGCAGTCCTTAGGATGCTCGATCCTCCTCCTCCTCATGGCCAGCCCTCTGACATCACGGGCTTGCTTCCAAACCCAGGATGTCAGCGTCGCAGGTGAAATAGCTCTACCGCAGCACCAGTGGGCTGGCCTACTTGAGATTTTTTTTAAAGTTGGTAATGGCACACTGAGCCCAGGCTCATTTCCAGGTGTGACCCAGGGGATGGGGAAGGATTAGGATTCAGTAAATTAAAAGATTAGCCAAATGAAGTAAAGAAGGCCCAGAACTTTTTTTTTTTAATTTGTTTTTACTGAATAACTGTGTGGGTGTAACAAAACTGAACAAACAGCATATGCTCGGCAAAAGAAGTGGCTGCATATCATTGGCACATATGCATTATATTACATATCCAGGTAATATGCAAAAAAAGTTAGCTAGAGGCAATACATTAAACAGAGAACATCCAGGATCCCTCCCCCACCCAGCCACCCACCATTTCATCTGATCCCATTTCTACTGGGATGAAATCTAGATCTCTTCCCACTGAAAAAGCACGCATGACAACCCTTTAGCAGTGAAGCTGTGATGTCTCTGGTGGCTTAGACCTCCTTCTAAATGGCTACAGTTTTACAAGTTTAGTCAAGAAGCCTTTAGCTCCTTATTGAAGGAAGATCTTCATTAGGTTGTCAAGGACAAAGAATACACTGAATGACTTTGCTGTCAGGATTAGTGATGTGAGTCGCTGATCTGTGGCGTGACAGCCAACAAAGTATTAATCCTACCACAAGAGGAAAAGCTGACTTTACCTATCCTTTAGATTCCATATGAAGTTTTCAGATTGCAGGCCCAAGGGTGTCGTGTCAATGACCTCGAGGATCAGAGCTTCTTCCCGTGGCTTTCATTCCATGCTTTGTCCATTTGCATGGCTTTGTTCCCTAAAGGAGAACTGAAATGAATCTGCAAGCAATTTTTCCCTGTAGAAGTTGTTTTATTATATACTGGTTCCAATATCATTATTGTCTCATTTTTATTGGTCTTTTACTACACTCAGTGGGTATTTCTGATTTGCAAACTTATGGTAGGTACCATTTTAGAAGTCTGATTTAGCTTACCTGTATGTCTCTTTCAACCACAGAATTCTATAGTAGAACACATTGCATCATGCCAACAATCTAACTAACTGATTTACAAAGGGGTCTGGATGCCTCTGCACACTCGGAGGGCCAGTAAAACCTGCAAAGCACCCACTCAGCACATCTGGGTACCTTGTAGCATACACAGCTGGACTATGCCAGCCTTCTGCACCAATGCTACTCTGCCCATGTGTCTATGCAAGGAATAGATTGGGGCAGGGGTGGGGTGAAGTCAAGATCCATGCTGACCACATAAGGATTTCTGGGGGGGGGGCGTTACTCTTGCAGGTGGCACCAACACTGCACCAATCAGGGCACTGCCACAGTGTTTAAATGCCCTCTCAACACAGCCACCCCAGAACTTTGGTTGTCTCTAGACCATTGATGCCAACATCAGTTGGCAGACGGATAAAACAATTGACCATGAGCAGAAAAGGGTTCCCAGCAGGATCCACAGTATCCCTGCATCCAGGTATCCTCCGGCCACCTTTCACTGTTTCTAAGTGTCTCTGATGTTCCCAGTCCCAGGGTCCTAAGTAACAACAGTATAACTGGGAACTGTAGAGCAGGACAGTGACATCATGAGGTGGGGCTAAGATACCCTGTAAGCCGGAGCCGCACTAATAGCTCTCTGAGGAGCAGCTCTCTGCATGAGTGGCTCCCGCAGGACTGGCAGCAGTCTTCTGCTGGAGTCCACTGCAGAGGGCCACCTCATATACTCTTTTATTTTTGAATCCTGGGGCCATAACCAGTTTATAAAGGTCACAGTAAAAGAGATAGGAGTAGTACAGGCCCAACATCAGGAATGGCCTATATATATTTTTTCCATTGAGGTTTTTCTCCACTGGTGACTAAGGGGTGGCTGTTCAACCCTATACCCACCCCCCTGACTGGCGACTACCTCCCCCAGGACTCAGCTAGTCACTTGGGTTCCACCACGGCTTTCCTCCCATGGTGGGGCCAGAGAAGGAAGAGCCATCCATCCCCTTTCCCCAGTACACATATCTGGTATGAACCAGGGGCCCTGATGGTAATGCAGATTGGGGACAGGCGGGCAGGGCTTCATTAAGCCCACATACACACACACACACACACACAATTTTTCCATTTCTTTGTGGGCGGCCGTAAGGCACATATGAATGATTGTGGAGGCACAGATTCATCCTGCTACTTCAACCCCTCCTTTCTTACAACCCGAGCTGCACCACCACCAGGCCTTCACCGGGTTGCTGTCTAAGATCAGGCCAACAGGTCCCCCCCACCCCAGGAGATGAGAGCAATCCATGGGACACTTGATCCTCTCCTGCTCCAGATGATCCCAGATGACCAGAGCTCATTCCCGAACCCAGCTCACCAGCATGGAAGGAGGTAAGGCACCCACCACCTCAGCCCTCCATGCTATCAGGCTGGCTAATGGCCTATGTTATTAGTCTGCAAACTCTGTCATATTAAGCCTCCCTCAAGTCATGTAAAAGGTCTCGAGCCACCCCCAAATATGGAAATTATCTTGGATCATCCTATAAAGTAATACTATACCCTACAGTACTTTGCACAGTAAGTGAGGAATAAAATGAAAGGCCTTTGAGTTTATTCTCATTTTATTCAACTTATTGTTCTCCCCTCTCTGTAATCTACTCCCACCCCTGAGGCACACCTAGAAACAAGCTTCAGCTCTGTGTGCCTTCCCTGGTCATCAGTTTGTACATAAATAAATTAATAAAGGCACGCTTGCCAGCCCACCAGTGCAGAAGCAGCATTGCCCCTTGCAATGCCAGTGACCAGGTACAGGAACGAACCTGGGCCATCATAAGGGGGGGACTGACCTTCAAGAGGATGCTCTACTCCATGGAGGGAAGGTTGATGCCTCTGTCACAATGCTGGCACCTGGGTGACCACGGGTGAAATCAATGTGGAGGTAGAGTGGGAGGCTGGACATCAGCTGGGCTTGGCGATGGCTCACCATTGTGCACATTTCCATCCCCATGAGTTAAGGAATAAACACAGAAAAAACACCCTGGCTGTGTCAGAGTGATGCAACTTCCCTCATAGGCCCCACACCATCAACTGCAGTGCCTACCCTTGAAATGCTGGCTGAAGAAGACTCAAGGGGGCCTAGCCTGTCATCCCTAATGAAAGAGCCCTGCCATGAGGCCTCATGCTTCACAACGCACCCAGGGTGTTGATTAATCCCCAATAACCAGACACCCTGTCGTGGGTTTTTGCTTACTTCTTTTTCTTTTCTCAGCAGGGCACACCACCACATTACACTTTCCCTGGAGACTGCAGGCACACACCACCAACCAGCCCTCCAAAACATACACTTTTCCCCTGGAGACTGCAGGTGCACACCACCCACTAGCCCTCCAAAACACAAACTTGTCCCAGGATAAGGGCCCTCCCAGGCCTTAATTCCTGAGCTTGTTTACAATGTAGCCTTAAGGGCAAGCAGTAGCTACTAGGCATTATCCCACATTAGTCAGCCCACTGACCCCTTACAGCTCCACACAGTTAAATCATTTAACGTTTCTGTGCAGCAGATAAACACATTTAGCAGTTAAGAAAACAGTGGCATGAAACATATCACATACTGGTACACTAAAAGCTAGGAAATCCCTCAGTGGCAGAGCCAGGTGTGGGAGCGTTTGGGAGCCGGGGGGCCATTCATTCAATCAGGAGCTCCACAATGGGCACCAAACAGTGATTAAAGATGGTGGCAGTGCGCCACTACTCACACTGGGGCAGCCAGGAGGGGCGACTGCCCCTCCAGCCCCCCCTCTAGCTCCGCCACTGGAAATCCCCCCCGGTCAATCCTTGAAATGTTCGGTCCTTCAGATGACAAAAGTCTTTAGATGCAGAAGGATAGAGGTAAATTCCTTTCACTTCAATGTCACTTGACTTTTAAAATAGTCCCCAAATTAATAGCAATATGTTTTTACAATACCACATAATTCCTTGGATTACTTGAAGATCTCTGATGAAAACTTCTGAGGAATTCTTCTGAAGGCCCTCTGGAGCAAGCAGCTGTGATGATGGAAACTGGATGAATTCTTCAGGTTGCAGCTTTTTTCTGTGAGGGAAACTTGGTACATCTGGATCATCAGGCACTTGAAGCAGCAGGCTCTCTAGTCTCTCCCTTCTCCTCACTCACTACCCCATCTGATCCTACACTGGGATACAGGTGATCTCCTAATCCTATTACTTTATTTTAGCTAAGGGCTGTCCCCCAGGCCTTGTCGCTACAGCAGGCCTCTTGTGACTGGACACCCACTTGACTTGGGTCCCTCCTTCTTGGTTGTTCTCCCTGCTTGAACTCCCTGCACATTGTCTGTGCAGCTAGTTTTATGCCCCAAACTTATTTATATATGCTAATTTCTGGTCACTGAGTGGACAATGACCTGTTCAGGGGCTCAGCACCAATCACATTTCTTTCTGCAGCAGCATAAGCCACAATGGAATGCACAGATTGAAATCTAACTGCCTTTCCCAACATTCTAAGGCATCCCCTTTTCTTACTTTGAGTCCCATTTATGTACACATTCACTTTTGACATAAAAATAAACATTTTCTCAATGTTTAAGCACTTTCTCACTGCTTAGCTGAAAAGCTTACATCTCTAGCTCTCTCCTGATTTTCTTCTGTAAAAACTGACTCACTGGAAAACTAAGTCACTAAGGCTTGAACTTGTCTGACATTAAACTTTTAAATAACACACTTCTGAGCATTTTTTACTTCAGTTTTCTTCAGAAATAGCAGTTTTTCCTTTAAGTACACTGACCACAACAGTTTTTTCAGTTAAAATTGAATATTCATTTTTCCCACGCTTAGCTACACCGCCTGTGTAACTCTCAGCATGGATTATGCCTGACCAGGACCCACTCTCCCTTAAAAGGTAAGCAACTCCTTCAATGTAAACATTTCACCACTGAAATAATTCTCCTTTATACAGCACAGTCTCCTCTATGTGTCTGCCAAGTTTGGAGTGATTTGAACAAAAAACCGCTTGTCAGCACACATTTAAAGTTGATTATTATCTCCTGTATGCATTCTCTGTCTGTGTGTGAACATTTGCATAGAGCTGCTTTTTTTAAACTGCTCTGTTTTAGGTTGCAGACATATTTATATTTCTTTAGTAGTCTACCCCCAGGACTCTCCTTAGCTCCTGTGTGGTATTATTTATTTTATTAGATAGCATCTGTATGTGTTTTTCATGTAATAAACTTACCATGTGCTCTCACTGATTCCTGTGGCAAAAAAGACAAGATCTGGTCAGAGCCGATATGGCTGTGGAAAACTTTTAGGAGTGGCAAGAGCGTGGAAAAAAATGTGCAGTGCTTTTGCTGCAGCCATAAGTAATACTGTAGCGATTACAGTACTGAGCATGCATGATACGCGCACATGTGCAGTTTGCCCTGTAGTCAGCCCTGCTCAACATAGCGGTGCTGACATAACTAAGTATGCACGATAGTTATGCATGCACAGTTTAAGTCAATGTAACCATGTTGCACATGGTGGCCATCACTGCTGCAGCTGTGGAACAGAAACATGGAGCACTAGGAAGTGGGTATGTTTATGCAGCCCATGGAGGGGAAGGGCTGCATTAATAGAATCACTGGAAACTATGTCAGAGCATTGTGGCAGCACATCAGGCAGTGGCCGAGAGTCGAGATTCTCCGGCAGAGCGAAGATGTAAGTCTGTAGTGGAGTTTATAACAATCCATTGCCAGCCTTATTGGTGCTAGCTGCATTCAGTTTAAAAACCGGTCCCACGAAGGTGGTAGGTTCCAGGCCTCCCTTCTGCACTGGAATTGTATAGATGGAAGGGTTTATGTTGTGTCTGGTTCATGTTAAATTTAGCTCCAGGCATCACTGCGGCCTAGTCAGCTAGTAGGTCAATGAATGAAAATAAGGGCAAATTTAGGAGTTAGCATAATTCCTGTTTCCAAACCACTTGTCTTTTAAGCATAATACGAGGGGTCGGGCCCATAGCTATAGGGGGGCACTGGCCCCCTGTAATTTGTTCCTCCCCGGAAATTTTCAGACCAGTCCAGATTGCTTTAATATGCTTGGTATTTGCCCCAGTCATTCTTTCTGCCCCCCTGCTTCACTGTCCTAGCTTCCGGCCTGTATGGAGTATTGGTGTTTACATTGGCATAACATAGTGCTGTAGGGTTCCTCGCACCAAACTGTTTGTTAATCAGTGACTAGTGACATCCGAAAAGCTGCTGTCCTTGTGGAAATTTTGCTTTGTTAGTTGGTTTGTGATTGACCCCTGGAAACGAACTATTGCAGTTTAGTTTGCTGGCCACCTTTCGTGCTTTGTTGATCTGCAGCTGAAAACAGGAAGCCCTCAGTGTCTGCCATCCCCACCCTTCAGACTCAAGTCAGATAGACTCTGAGCACACTAGTCTTACCTACACTACGCGCAATCCCCCATTGGCTACTGGTCGACTGTGACGCTCTCGCTTTGCTCCTGAAAAGGAGAACTGTCCCACCGACTGGCAACACAGCTGACACCACGCGGAGGAGAGGCGAGGGTTGACCTGCTCCAAAAGGCCCCCCCCTCGCGCCACCCAGAAGGACCACAAGATTGCCAAGTGGGTGCTGTGGGTTACTGCTGCTCCGGCAGGCCTCCTCGGCTGATGACTTTGCATCGCATAAGCTCCCAGCCCCTGTGTCGATGCAGGACAAAGCTGAACAGGTTTCTTGGCCCACCCACCGCTTCCCTCCTCCCATTAAATGCTCACTGGCTCCACCCCTAACGTACTGTCTCACCCAACTGGCTAACAGGGGAAGTATCTGTTTTATTGTTAGTGGCAACTAGCTTGATTTCTATTTTGTGGAAGCCAGTATCACCCAAACGGCCAACAGGGGAAGTATCTGCTTAATTATCAGTGGTAATTAGTTAGTTTCTCCTACCCTGGTTAATTGCCCTTCCTACTCTCTGATACTAAATAGAGTCAATTAAATTTTTTTTTACATGTTGGTATATGCTAAATAGAGCCAAATAAATTTTTTATGCTGGTATATGCCTACTGACCACACTACTGTCTACTGCCTGTCAACATTATCCTGATGGCCTACTTCTCTGCACCACTGTCTGCTAAACTGCCCTGCTCTGTCTTGTGTCAGAACCTAAGTCTTGTACAGGTGTTGCTCATCCTGCTGGCTCTCCTGTCTCAGCCCCTGCTAATAGAGACCTTAACAAAAGGAATAGGGCCTCACTATACCAGACTCCCGACAAAAGGTGTAGGGCCTAACTATCCCAGTCCTGCTACACTGTCTGCTTAAAACAACCTTGCTAATATTTACTATTATACCAATCCTAACCCCACTTGCACTGCTTGGCTGTTGGCTGTCTAAACTCTGTCCTTGTATAACTGTCGACAGCTGGTAAGTGTGCTTACAAAGGGCGAGGGCAGAAACTCCTTCCCAGAAATAAACCTCAGCCCCTGCGTCCATAGCTGGTAGCCTTGAATTGCACTGTGCTGGCCTTATTTTATTTACTTGGCACATGCCAATAACAAATCTCACTAACTTCCTTCCAGCCTTAGTACTTCCATCTCTCCTTCCTTCATAGCAGTTCTTGTTAGCTGACTGATAATTATCTCACAGGCTAGTGCTATACCTCTAGCCAAGATGTGGACGTGGTTCCCCTCCCATCCATCTAGTGAGGATAGGGATACTCAAATATTAAAGGTAGAGAGGGTGATGGCTGTCATCCGAAGGGATATAGGCCTTGTAGGTCTTATAGTGGGACTCTCCTTGTTGCATATGGTCACCTCCCCCCCAATAACAATGGGTGACAACTGGGGATGGTCGTCCACCTATGAGGTCCCTGACTACACCTTCTCCAATATCCTTGTGATCTCCGAAGCGCACTGCAGTGTTACTTGCTGTCTAGATCTTCAGTGCCTTATGTATACAAGTAGGGTAAAGCGTACCCGTGCTAAAAAACTCTCAGGTTGTCAAGCGCGTAGGAGGTGGTATCTCCACTGGCTCCTCCTACTTGCACTACTACTGGCCGGTGATATTGAAACCAATCCTGGCCCATTAAATCTGAACCACAAAATCCCTCCCGTATGGGGCATGGGTAAGGGGCTAAAAATAGCTCATCTTAACATTAGGAGCCTGCTACCTAATCATGATGAGTTATTAGCATGGGTTGCACTCTACAAACCCGACATCCTAGGAGTGACGGAGACCTGGCTGAAACCCTCTGTCCCTGACTCTGCCTGTGAACTCTCTGAGTATGAATTCACCCGACTGGACAGAACAGGGGGCAAGGGGGGGTGGCATACTAATCTACCATAAGAGCCACTTAAAAATCTCCCAAATTGCCCACCAGGATTCAAACGTGTCCCCCTGTGAGTTGCTACATGTGCTACTGCTACTTGGGGACAGAAAGAAACTGCACCTGGTGTGCACCTATAATCCTCAAGAGGTGGGCTACCTCGATTAACTCTACCTCATGGACAAAATTGGTCCCAGAGTCGGGATAATGAACTCATAATCCTGGGGGATGTAAACCTTAACTGGGATAGTGGTAATGTTAAGCAGTTTGAGCCTCTGCTTGCTAACCTTGCCCTGACCCAGCTCATCCAGGAACCAACTAGGTGGATAACAAATGGATCCTCCAGCACCTTACTGGACTGGATCATGTCTAACCGTCCTGACAGGATCTCATCAGCGGGTACATTATCTGACTCCATCTCTGACCACTCACCAGTTTTCTGTGTATGGAAAATTTCCACCCCTAAAATTCCACACAAAATTATGCACGTCAGAAACTACTCTAGATTCAATACTGAGGAGTTCCTGGAGGACCTAAGAGTTACTGACTGGTCTGGGGTGTATGGTGCCACTGACCCCTCGGCAGCAACCTCTTACTTCCTCTCCAACTTTGGGGCCTTGCAAGACAAGCATGCTCCCAAGGTCACCCGTAGGGTGAGGGGGTCCGCTACCCTCTGGTTAAATGGGAATCTCCTAGCCCAGATGCGGGAGAGAGAGAGATAAGTGTTGGGCTCGTTCCAAAGGTACCAGTGATCCCACAATTGTTCAAAGGTACTGACACCTCAGAAACAAGTGCAAAAAGGCCATCAGGGCAGCAAAGAGTGACTTTTGCAAGTCCACCCTACTAAGCTCTGCCAGTAATCCCAGGAGGTTCTGGAGAAATATTAAATCCCTTGTCAGCGGATCCTCCCATCTGGGGGTTACGGACATGGTCATAAATGGAGTCTCCTGCAATAAACCCCATACTATTGCCTACTCCCTAAATAATCACTTCTCTGACCACTCGGCCTTCACAACCCTCTTCTCACCTGATGAGGCTCTGTCCCACCGCCTTCCCTTCACTCTGCTGGAGGGCCACCCTCCTCGTCAAATGTTCCACCTCAGGGCTGTATCAGTTCGGGACTTGCAGAAACGCCTAGCTGGCCTCTCCCAGTACTCCAGTCCTGGCCTAGACAACCCGGAGCCTAAACTCCTTAAGCTTGGTGCTGCACACATTGCCTCACCAATAGCCTTTATCTTCAACCTATCCCTTGGTCTGGGGACCATCCCAGACATCTGGAAAGAGGCGAGGATTGTCCCTGTACTGAAGCAAGGAAATCCAAAACTGCCTGACAATTATCTACTGATTGCCATTCTCCCAACCCTTAGCAAGCTCCTTGGAAAGGTAGTGGCTGAGCAGCTTTCGGAATATATCCACTCTCATGAACTTCTGTCCCCAGCCCAGCACGGCTTTCTGAGGGACACAGCACCATCACAGCCTTAATCTCGTTACATCAAGTATCCGACAGCCATGGACCAGGGCAAACCTCTGGTGCAATATTTATTGACGTGTCCAAAGCCTTTGACCTTGTTGACCACAAACTGCTTGGTGCACAGTTGTGGTCACTTAGCCTCTCTCCCCCATGCCATGAAATGGCTAATGGGTTATCTACATGGCAGAAAGCAGCGTACCTGCTTCAATAAAGTCCTCTCCGAGCCCCTTTTGGTGACCTCCGGAGTGCCTCAAGGCTCGATACTGGGTCTCCTCCTCTTCTCCCTCTTCATCAATCAACTACCCATGGTTACTACCAGCTGTAGCACCACCATGTATGCAGATGATCTGGTAATCCTGGCTCACTCCCAGAATGCCACTACCCTAAACCAGAACCTGACTGATGACTTTAACAGGGTATTGTCATGGGTTACTAGTCACAAACTGGTCCTGAACCTGAAAAAGACACAGGCTATGCTCTTGGGCTCAATGGCTAAAATCAAAGCCTCATCGGCCTGCTTACATGTTACCAGCACAGATGGATCCTCACTACCCATAGTGAGCTCCATCAAATATCTGGGGGTAACACTTGACCCCCAACTTGACATGGGTAATCATATCCTTAACATCTGCAGGGCGGCAAACTGCAAACTGGGTCTGGCCTATAGGGCCAAGTATAACTTTACACCGGCAGCCAGGCTTGCCCTAGCGAAGGGTGTGCTCCTTCCCTCCCTCAGCTATGGGCTGCACCTATTTGCTCGCTCTCCAAAGACACATCTCACCCGGTGGTACACTGCTTACAATAACATTTGTCATTTTGCCTTGGCTGACCCCCCGACTCACCCACCATTGTGAGCTATATGAGAAACTCTGCTGGCTCTCACCAGCTAGATACCTTGATTTTGGTTTGGGATGCCTTTCTGGGAAAGTGATCAGAACTAGCACCTCCCAAGGGCTGGCCCGGCTTCTGCCTAAACTGAATCCCACCCCCTACCAACTTAGGTCTGTCACATCAGGGATGCTCAAAGTACCTCCTACCCGGACCCTCATGGGGGATCGAGACTTTGCCATAAGTGCGCCCAGACTCTGGAATTCGCTGCCTGTGGATATCCAAGCTGCCCCCTCCTATCTGAGTTTTCGAAATTCCCTGTGGGGTTTCCTAAAACTAGCATTAGAGTGTGACTGCCCCAAACCTCCCTAGAGTAAAGTGTCAAATTGTTTTGTCTGAACCTCCCCAAGGTGTCTCCATTGAATTCCTGGAGATATTTTCCCCACTGTATCGATGACTTCTGACTACTCCTGCCTAAAAAGCCTTGGGCATTTTTACACCCATTATTGCTCCACGGTCATAGGGTAACCATGACATATTGCACCTTGGTCACTTGGTAGAAACTTGTACTACCAAGTGTTTCTGTTTCTGTCTAACATGTGCATATTTAGAAAAATGTGATGAGCTGTATATACCTGTCTGCGATCCAACTAGCCTAGTGGGTGTATACGACAATGTTATAAGTTATATTATGACCAATCCAGTCCTTGAGCTATGCTTCACTCCTATGTATGATGACCTGTATACAGTATATCTGTCAGTTGAACTAGCTAGTCTAGAGTGTATAATCTGAAATGTGCTTACTACTATGTTTCCCCTAGCGTCAAATGATGTATTTCCCACATGTTTGTTTACTGTGACAAAAAACTATAATCTCTTTGTCAAGTCTCCTTGACTGTTGTTCCTCATGTTGTATTCTCCAGGGTCGTTCCTGAAAATAGGCATAATACTTGTCTAGTGTACTTAACCGGTAAACAAAAGCTAAATAAATAAATAAATGTGCTTACACAGTCCTCTTATACAAATCTGATGATGGCATAACATCCATGGAGCTTGGCCCACACAGTCAAACTCAGGAGGAGTCTATTAACAAACTAGAGATCTAGTCTGGGACTTGCCCGTCATCACAGTCACTTTCTCATTCTTTTGTAATCAGTCATTTCTGGCAAATGTGCCTTAACCATATTGATCTCAGTGGTGGCAGACTATTTCTGGTTTTCCCCTGTTGTATTAGGCAGGGGTAGTAGCAGTCTTGAAGTGGTAGCTGCCAGTGGTGGCATGCTCTGGAAAAAAGTGGTCCCTATGCTCGCTGCACATTTTAGAAATGATGCCTTTCCTTGTTTTTGCTGTAAAGAAACTGACCCCTGTAACACAAAAATAAGGAGTCAGTTATGCCCTCTACCCCCCTCTTTCGCTTCAAGTGAGGAACGTGATTATGGGTTTCCATCAGATGTACATTGGCAGCCATAGATGCATAATATTGTTAAACAGTAATCAACTGAATGAAAAGCTCTTTTTTTAAATGTGTGCTTTCTTAATTTTGTCAATACCACTCCACCCGTTTGTACTCTGCCCCTGAATTTCTGTGCTCCAAGTGCATTATTTTACATGTTTGTGTATAGGACAAAAAAGTCTTTCAAATGAGGGTAGTCACTAATCTAAATTCTTTATAGTTTGTTATGTTTCCTTGCATGTGTACAAGAAACATCTTGTAGCAGAACAACATTTCAGAGGTGTGTCAGGGACGAGTCCAATGCACAGCAATCTACAGTGGGCTTTTCCCTGACAGACCAATGAGCAAGCAACCAGACTGTGACACTGGTCACAGTTTCACAGCTGGAAGCTGTTCTCTAGTTGAAAGGCATGAAGCGCTCCAACGAGAGTGCTTCATTCCTTTCATTTATGCCCTTACTGATCTTACTGTTTATCACCCCACCCACCCTGCAGATGTCTGGGTACCCAGCCATACACTGCATCCCCCTCTTTCTGTGCCATAAGAAGTAAACAGTCCTAGCAATAAAAAACAAATAAATATAATTTATCCTTCCCCTGACAGATGTCTGCGTTGAACTTGTTTGTGTCTCTGTGTGAATGAGAGTGCGTGTTCTTGTTCCTAAGCTCCTCTCTCTCTCTCTCTCCGGTGCTACAACTGTGCCACAATGCCCAGCCTGAGTGTTGCTCTCTGTGATGGTACCCACTGACCCGCCCCAAGGACCGGAGTGACAGTGCCAAGAAGTGAGGCAGCATTGCCTGCAGAGCTGTAGCTTAACCCTGGACTACAGGGAGAGAGACATGGGCCGCAGGGACAAACACTGAGAAGGAGAGGCAGCATCAACCCCCCCTTCCCCGAAAGAGAACACAGGATCAAAAGAGGTGGTGAGTGGCACCAGAGTCAGGAACAGAGCAGAGAGAGTCCCCAAACAGTGACAATAACATACTGAGATGTGGGGAGTAAGTGGAATGAGAGTGATCACCAGGTGACGCTGTCACTATTACAGCACCACCTTGGCAGTGTGAAATTGGGGGCAGTGCAATGTAGTGACCATAACCACGATGACTGGTGGCTCCCAGACCTGCAACTGAACAAACGTTCATTTCAATGGGTGGTCTGTCCCCTAGCAGTGTCTAACCCCTCTCCCTCACCCCCAGAGACAGACACAGCAACAGTGAGAGCCACATCCACTGTGGCATATATGTGCAAGTCCAATCTGTTCTAGTCAGAGATGGTGTCAGCCCCCTCTTAAAACAGAAAAGTGGAGTACAGTGTGTGCCCAAGCTTGGTTGCCATCCATTTTATTGCCACTCACTCTTCTGGCACCTTGCTGTCGGTCTGACTCTGTTTTTTTCTTTCTGAAGCCCAGTGGAAGTGGACAGCACATACAGAGAGGCAGAGAAAGTGGGAGCAAGAGTGCCATGACTGGGACAGAGAGCAGTGCTGCAGACTTTTCCTTTCGCCGTGGGGGAGCGGAAGTCAGAGAGAGAGTGACAGACCAGGAGAGACACAGTGTAAAACAAACTTGGTACATCTATTGCACCACTGCACAAGAGGAGCACCCAGACAGAGACAGATATTTGAGTCACATATCTGTCCCTTTACATTGACTAACACAGTGCAGAGTGGGTACTGGATGGGCACCCCTGGGCAGTTGCTGCCCCCTACACATCCAGCTCACATCAGCACATATGGAACAATCTGCAGTAGCCAGAGACTGATGTAGGTTACTCATTTTCCCTTCCACAGCCATCCCACTCCACACAGGTTGGCACAGAGACAAGGTGACCTCCAGGTGGGCAGCCCAAGGCAAATAGTGGACTGTGGCCTGACAGAAGTTGGTGATTGGTGCCCCCTCCACAACCATCCTACCACTGCACATTGGCTGCCTCAGCCAGAGACAGAAATGTGAGTTGCGCATCTGCCACACCACATCTGTTTCTATCTAGACTGGTAGGCTCCAGGTGGGTGGAAATGGGGCTGTGGTCCAGATCCACTGGGAGGCCTGAGGCCATAGGCACCCAACACACCATTCTGCAACTCTGCACATGTGAAGCATTTTCTCCTTCCATTCCAGCTCCTGCACATGAGAAGCACTTTGCAGGAGCCAGTGACAGATGTGGTTCACACATCAGTCCATCGACACCCATCTGAGTTCCATGAAAGCTGGAAATGGCGTTGGGTGGCCTCCAGGCAGGTGGCTCTGGGAGAATGATGCCCCATCCTCCCATCCCACCCCCACACAAGAGTAGTATCCTGCAGCAGCCATGGATAGAGTTGCAAGTTGCACATATGCCCTTTCATATCCATCCCTGCTCCACCAGGTCTAGCATGAACGTTAAAGGGGGCTTTGGGTGACTGGCACTTCCTCACCCTATGCCACATTTTGACACTTGCAGAACACTCTGCTTCAGCCAGAGGCTCTCCCACCTAACATGCTCTGCCCATGGAGAGCACTCTGAGGTACTGAGATATAAAAATGTGGATCCTGTATCTGCCCCTCCACAACTGTTCCCACTCTGCTGGGTGGGTGGAGGGGTCAGGATACAGTGGTGCTCCTGCATGACTGGTGCCCCTCTTGCACTCCCCATCTATCAACCCAATACTTTACAGTAGCCAGACAAGAGATGTGGGTTGCACATCTGCACAATCATAAACTGTCCCCATTTCAAACAGTTTTACACACAGGCTGGAGTGGGGTCTAGGATGGTGGCCCCTAAGTGACTGCCCCCCCATTCCCACCTCCACACATGGACAGCACTCCTCCTTCTCCATTACATATTTGCAAACAGAGGGTACTCCTCCCCCCTCCAAGATTTCTTTGCATATGGAGAACAATTCTCCTTCTCCAGCCTTCTTCCACATGGTGGACATAGTGTGCTTTGTAATCATATTTGGTCTCAATCCTTGTTGAATTCAACATTGTACATATTCTGCTGGGGGAGACCTCCTTGGAGTTTCCAGGGTTAGGTTGCAGCATTCAGGGGACAGGGCATTCTCGGTGGCCGCGCCTACCCTGTGGAATTTCTTTCCTGTCTATTTGAAGGAGGATCCCTTGTTAGAGGCCTGTAAGAAGGGCCTAAAAACATACCTGTTTCAGCAAGCTTTTATTGATTAATTGTTTGATGTTAATGGGATAGATAGATAGATAGATAGATAGATAGATAGATAGATAGATAGATAGATAGATGCATTTTATATCTGCTCCTACTTGAATGTTACATACATTTTTGGCATATGGTTTTATATTGTTGTTTGCTGTTCGTATTGTACAGCGCCCAGAGTCCCAGGAAATGGGTGCATTTATAAATCAATATCTATCCATCTGTCTGTCTATCTATCGTATATACTAATGTAAAGAAAATTGCTTTATTTTAATTTAGATTATGTGTCCTTACTTTTTGTATCTCACACCATATTTTATCTTTATCGTTGCTTGTACAAGGGACCTCCTTGAAAATGAACTTCCTCAATGGATGTTATCCCTTCACAATAAACTTGAACATGGAGAGCACTCTTCCCTCTTTTCCATCTCCACACATAGGTATCATTGCTCCACCTCCATCCTACCTCCATACATTGTGAGCACTGATCCCCTGACCCCCCCCGTACTTCTCCCACTGCATCCCACCTCTGGCACATAGAGAGCACCCCTCCCCCTCCATTCAACCTCCTCACATAGGGAGCTTTCCTCCCACTTCATATCAACTCTGTACAAGGGGAGTAATCCACCCCGTCATCCCACTGCCCCTACATGAGGAGCACTGCTCCTAGCGTTGCCACCTTTGAATGAGGCAAAACCCAGATCCTAATCCCCGCCCCATCCCCACCCTTTTCATGACTCATCATGCATTGCTCCTCCTCCAAATCCATTTATTATATCAGTAAAAGTCAACATTTAAAGCAGCAGTTCAACAAAAATGTTAAAATATTGTACTGTACCTGTTAAAGTTACTTTCCTAGGTTCTTCCTAGTTATTCATTTACTCACGTATTTATTGACATTGGTTTACCAGATAAACATACAGAGATAAAAGAAATCTAATTTACAGATATGATCGGGGGGCAAGAGAAATACTGTAAATAGCATACTACAGTATACATGGGGCCAGATATTCAAAAGGGTTGAGCATGCTCAAGTCCTAAATTGTGTCATTCTGCGATATTCAGCAGGAGGCAGTTGCGCCACTGAAAACAGGCTGAGCAACAGCGCAATGCAAATGAATGCATGCTCAACAGGAGGGGGAGGAACCATGCATAAACTGCACAGCCCGATATTCAGCCGGGCTGTGCAGAGTTGTGCAGGCGCAACCCCCAACCTGAGCCTGCAGGACCTTGAGCCAAAAAAAGGCTTAAGTCAGGGCCACCCACAGGTGAGCTGCTGTACTGCAGGCGCAACACAGCAGCTGCCACCTGTGGCTGGCCCCCAACTCAGTCCCTGTGCCCCCAGCCCGATCGCGGGCATAGTGTACTCCCCACCAGCCCGATCGCGGGCATCACGTGGCCCCTCTCCTCCCGCTCACATCCCTGGTGGTCCAGTGGACCGAAATGCCCGATCGTGGGCAGAAAGTAAAGTGAAACCCCTCCCTTGTGCCCGATCGCGGGCAGTAAGTAAAGTGAACCCCCGAACATGTCCCTTGTGCCCGATCGCGGGCGTAAGTAAAGTGAACCCCCCAAAAATGTCCCTTGTGCCCTATCATGGGCAGTAAGTAAGTGAACCCTCAACATGTCCTTGTGCCCGATCGCAGACAGTATGAAGTGACCCCCAACCCGAAGATCTCCCCTGGTGGGTCCCAGTGGACCGAAATGCCCAATCACGCAGTATGTAAGTGACCCTCTCAACCCGAACATCTTCCTGGTGGTCCAGTGGACGAAATGCCCGATCGCAGGCAGAATGTAAATTGAACCCCCAAACATCTCCCTGGTGGCTAATGTCCCCACCCCACCCACCCACGAGCCCCACCACCCCACTCCCCCGGCAGCCGGGCGGCGGCAGCATCCCACCCGCCTGCTGCCCCCGCTGGCCGCCGACTGACTGCTCGAGGTCTGCACGCCCATTGCAGAGTAAGAGCCAATGGGCGGCAGCCCATACCGTATATGACAGTCCAGATTTGTGAATGATTCGTGGTGGGTGGGGTGGGGGATACTACCCACCAGGGAGATGTTTGGGGGTTCAATTTACATTCTGCTCATCGGGCATTTCGTCCACTGGACCACCAGGGAGATGTTCGGGTTGGGGGTCACTTTACATACTGCCCACGATCGGGCACAAGGGACATGTCTGGGGAGTTCACTTTACTTACTGCCCGCGATCGGGCATTTCGTCCACTGACCACCAGGAGATGTTCGGGTTGGGGGTCACTTTACATACTGCCCGCGATCGGGCACAAGGGACATGTTCGGGGGGGTTCACTTTACTTTCTGCCCGTGATCGGGCACAAGGGAGGGGTTTCACTTTACTTACTGCCCGCGATCGGGCATTTCGGTCCACTGGACCACCAGGGATGTGAACGGGAGGGGGGGAGTTTTTAAACATACTGCCCGCGATCGGGCATTTCGGTCCACTGGACCACCAGGGAGATGTACGGGAGGAGGTGGGGGAGCCACATTGCTGCCCGCGATCAGCTGCAGGGTGCGCCGGCCTCGACGGCTGCTGGCTGGCGGGCACCAGGCGCAAGTCCTCGGGATCGGCGCACCTACATGCTAATGGCATGCAAATGGGGCTATAATCAGATGCAAATGGCCCCCGCCTGTATGAATTATGGGCCCCATTTGCATGTCACCTTTGAATATCGTGATTTTTGGCGATGATGCAATGGTACTTTGGCCACCGCAAGTTGAATGCTCCACGCTGACAACTTGCGGTGGCGCAAGTTCCACTGCGCCATGCACAGTGGTTGTGGTTGGTGATATTCAGCGAGCTGCTCAATAGCACAACTCCTTGAATATCGCCTGCCACACCCCCGCGCAACTATTTTGCGCAGCGCAAGGGCTTGTGCCTCAGAATGGCGCAGTTTGAATATCCAGCCCTTGGTATACAAGAATACATAATAAAGAAATTGTTTCCTATAATGCGCACTTTATATCTTTTTCTGGCTCCATTTCCTTTTCATGTCCACAGTACTATTTCAAAGCCAAAGACGTGACCATACGTTTTTCTTGAGGAAAAAGAAAATAATTTAAAACATTTAAAATGCCTAAATTCTGTTAGAGATGAAAATGTTTACCAGCAAATGAAAGTAGAAGATAACTGGCTCTGTTACAGTTACAAAAGGTGGGGGCAGCTTTGCTGCTATGACACTTTAAGATGTAGTGAAAAAGATTAGGTTAAGTAAGTGCTAATGGTGCTAATGGCCATACTTTACACCTCCCAGGTTGACTGCTTTCACAAACAAAGGGCTGTATTGACAACAAAACTTGTTTCTAACCTGGACATGCATCTGAAACAATGAATGATATGACAAAATATGTTTCAAAAGGATGTGAGCACTCAAAATGGCTCAAAAACCTGATAAACACTGAGCAAAACCAGATTACCTGATAGGGACCCTGAAAATATGATAGCCAGGTAAAAAACCTAACAGGTGACAACCCTAATGGCTCCCCATCCATCCCACTCCTACACATGGGGACACCTCCACACATTCGCATCACTTCCCCTCTACCACCATCCCACCTCTGCATATAGAAAGTACTCCTTACCCCATTCCACCTTTGCACAAGGGAGCACTCTGCAACAGCCAGAGACAAAGATGCCAGTCAGACATCTGCCTTTCCACATCTGTTCCCACTCCACATGATAAGCTCCAAGTTGGGCAGAACATAGGAGAGGTTGAGATGTAATGAGATGGTTGCCCTGGGAGATGGTGCCAATACCCCTCACCACCTCTCTGAATGAGATAAGTCCCCTTCCCCGAATTAATCTTTATTCTTTTCTCCACTCACCATTTTTCTGCTGATTATCCTCCTGTTGCTCCCCCTCCCAAGACAGGACTACAGGGCAGATTTTTCCTTGACCTCTCCTGTCTTCTCTGCAGAACACACCACCAGTCCAGCCAGCGACCAGCACAGTGAAGAAGACACACCGTGTGTTACTCGCAGCTCGGCCCCGAACGGGTCTGTTCTTTCTGTGGTAGACCATGCTTCAAGTTCTCCCACAGTTCAACTAAGGCTAAAGAAGAGCAGCACACAGTCCTACTCTACCACCACGACAGTCAACGTGACGCCACAACTTGCTCGGCGCTGTACAGACAATGCAGCACAGCAGCATGCCCACGAGTCGGTCTCACCAGGCTTCTCCTGCTCTCTCTGTTGATGATGTCTCGATCTCCCCCAAGCCATCAATGATCCCATGCATGTGCACTGTGTTGCAGCTAGCTCCAGCCACTATGGAGACTGCTGAGACAATGAGGGCCAGATATTCAAAACTTTGCCCCGGGCAAAATTAGCATTGCCAGGCAGGCAAACTTAGCCCGGAGCACAAAGCAAGCTATATTCAAAAGGAAATAGCCCGGTGCAAAACCAGCTGAATATAGCAAGCAAAAGAAGCCGGGCAAACAGGACCAGGAGTGCAGGGCAAAAATAGCCCGGGAATAAGACAGCACTGAATATAGCAAGAGGGATGTGCACACTGCAGCTGCAGCTCATTAGACTCTGGAGCAAGCCAGTGTTGCAGGTGGAGAACATTGTGTGTGACTGCACAGAGATGTCTGACAGCTACTACAAACAACAATGTAAGCCACACACTGCAGTACTGTGCTATGCTGAAGTGAGGTTTGCCCTGGGCTATCCTGATTGCACAGTGCTAACACATTAGCCTGGTGTAAACTGGATCTATATTCAAAGCTCCCATGCAAATGAGCCTACTCAGGAGTGAGATGAGGCGACACTTTTTTACAGAGAGGGTGGTGGCTGGGTGGAATGCGTTACCTGCAGAAGTGGTATCTAGTAGAACAGTGGACTGCTTCAAAAGGGGACGGGACAGGACAAGGGGTAGGGTCAATGAAGGGGAAGGGTGGAAGGGAGGGGCAGCTGCAGAATAAGGGGTGCTAGCTGAACACTGGAGCAGACTTGATAGACCTCTGGGCCATTATCTGCTGGCAAATTTCATATGTTCGTATGTTAGGTAATCCATGGGCAAACAGGTATATTTGCATCTGATTAAGTGCTGCTTAACATACATTACCATGCAGTTTGCCCAGTGCTACTTCATGGAGCACAAAGCTCCCCCTTTTCATCAGAATGGAAGTGCAGGCTGGATGCTGCAGGCCAAGGCATGCCCACAGCATCCCCTGTTGGTTGGAATAGAAGTGCAGGCTGGAAGCAGCAGGAACTGTGTGCTGGCAGGCACAGTCAATGCATACAACACACCCATGCATCTGTGCACACAGGACCTGTATATCTATCTATATATATATATATATAAGAGAGAGAGAGAGAGAGAGAGAGAGAGATACAGTCCCCACCGCCTATGGCACAGCAGAAGCATTGCAAGATGCTCCCTAGTGCCCAATATGCAGGGGTCTCTCAACAGCTGTCTCCACGCTCCTCACAGTGTAGCCTGTTATCTGTTTCTATAGTGCCCTTTCTATTATGGCATAGCAAGAATCGCCCTGGTAGTCTAGTGGTCCCCCCAGCATGAATCCTGCCTCCCGTTAAATGTAATAGAAACACTTTTCCCTGGTAGTCTAGTGGTCCTCCAACCCCCCAGCATGAATCTCGACCCCCGTTAAATGTAAGAGACAATCTTTTCCCTGATAGTCCAGTGGTCCCCCACCCTCCAGCTCGAATTCTGACCCCCCATTAAATGTAATAGAAACACTTTTCCCTGGTAGACTAGTTATCCCCCAACCCCCAGCATGAATCGACCCCGTTAAATGTAATGAAACACTTTTCCCTGGTAGTCTAGAGGTCCCCCTACCCCCAGCTCGAATCCGACCCTGTTAAATGTAAAAGAAACACTTTTCCCTGGTAGTCTAGTGGTTCCCCACCCCCAGCATGAATCCACTCCCATTAAATGTAAAAAACATATTTTCCTGGTAGTCTAGTGGTCTCCCCCACCCCAGCATAATCCCACCCCATTAAATGCAAGAGACAATCTTTTCCTGGTAGTCCAGTGGTCCCCACCCCCAACATGAATCCGACCCCTGTTAAATGTAAAAGACAATCTTTCCCTGGTGTCTGGTGGTCCCCCACCCGGCAGTGCCGCCCTCACACATCCACTGACAGTCCACAAGTGAGCGGCGACCGGCTCTGCTCCTCTCACCACCACGACCCAGCGCTGACTGCGAGTACCATGGCGCTGAGAAATGAATGAGTGCTCATTCATTTCCATGGCATGCATATGATAAACTGCTGGCTGTGGTGGTCGAGAAGAAGAAACCGATAGCCGACGCTCTGTGACTGTCAGTGGATGTGTCAAACAGCACGACGGGCCTGAACACCAAAAGAAAACCTAACCCGACTAGCGAAGTGAGATATTTTGGTGGGAACAACCACCAGACTACCAGGTGGCTCTTTACATTTAATGGGAGAAGCCATACTGGGGGTGAGGATATCCAAACTCAAGAAATATTCTTACATTTAATGGGGTAAGGATTCATCCGAGGCTCAGGGAAATCATTGCTTTACGGTTAACGTGATCGAGATCATGCTAAGGTGGGGAGGACCACTAGACTATCGGGAAAATATGTTCTTTACATTTAATGGAAGTTGGGATTCATGCTTGGGGTGGGGGACCCCAGACCACCAGGGCGATTCTGCATATATCGTGGGTATGGGTGTCCATGATGTGGTGGGGGACCACCACATTACTGCCAGCTTCTTTCAAGCTGGTATCTCAGCGCCACGCTACAGGTCTCAGTAATGCCTGTAGCGCAGCGCTAACCCTTGAATATGCCACACTGCTGGCATTCATGGGCACCTCCCAACCCCGCCTCAGACAAATATTGTCTATTAGCATCGGCGCCACCACAACACGTGCTAATAGGGTTTTGAATAAGGTGCCTCGCAAATCCAGCACCATTCTAGTGCTATGGTTTCGCGCTAGGTGCAATGGCTTGAATATCTGGCCCTGTGTGTTTTAACAGCTGAGCCTGAGCCAACCTGAAAATAAAATACAGGAATTTGAAAATTTCTGAGATACTTTGGGGGGGGGGGTTGAACACCCTGAGTACTCCCCTGCCTAAACCCATGCAATCCACAACAGTTCAGACACATGCAATCCTTGCACTTAAAAGGACTCCTACCAGCACAGCTAGCCCCAATGCCTGCCCTGGCAAACTAATGAACACCAACTGCTGCCCCTCCCACTTCCTTTGCAAGCAGTGAGGATCCCTCAATCTCAAGCGGTCAGTCCTGTACAAGTAGCATAGTTGGGGATCCGGGGCTGTTGTTGGACTTGTTGCTGTAATGGAGCTTGAGCCTGCCTGAATACAACAGGACAGCTAAACTGAGTCCCCTTAATCACTACAGATGGAGGGCTGCTGCACAGATGATTGCTACAGCCACTCAGGCACCACCAGGGATTTAAAACCAGAGCTGGACTATGGCAGGCATTTATTTATTTATTTGCTTTTTTTTCACTGGGTAAGCACACTAGACAGCCAAGTGCCTATTTTCAGGTGTGACCCGGGAGATTACAAGGTACATTACAAGGTACATACATGAACATCAGGCAGATACAAGTGGAGGATTAGATTACATAGAATTAGCACAACAGGGACTTTACAAGCATCAGATTTCATCAGGCAAATAGTAGTGAAGAGTTAATATAAAGTGACCAGAACACAGGGACGTTGTAAGACAACAATACCAAAAACAGGTATTACAATACAGTATTAAGCATTGCAGTCAGTAGGAAGAAGTGCAGTGTGAATTCATTGCTCCAGGCAGCAAGTTGTAAGGCTAGCAGTGAGAATATGAAGGAGTCACAGTTGGGATAGAGTGGGCCCAGTGCGAGAGAAAGGAGTGCACAGTTATAGTGCTCACCCTGTTTTGCCGGTGGGCCTAAATGGTCCATTTTTATATATGCTGTGAGAACAGGAGGAGTATGAGCACAGTTGTGCTCTGCCCAAGTCATAATGTTTAGGTAGCATCTCGGTTAGTTGGGGCATCTCAGGCTGACAGGGTTTGTCTAGTGCAGAGACAGGTGACAGCCATTTTGGGAAAACCCCAGAGGGAGGCTTTAAAGCTCTGGTGCGAGGGAGAGGAGCGAGTGCTAGTTGGAAGAGAGTTCCAAACCCTGGGTGCATACGCAGCGAGGGTTCAGTCACCCATTTGTGTGGGGGTTTTAGGTACCAGGAGGGCATGGGAGCTGCTGGATTGCAGGTTGTAGGAGGGTGTAGCAAGAACAAGGGTCTCAGCAATGTTTTGAGGGGTGGCAGTTCTGACAATATTGTCAATGAAGTTGCCCACGACATAAGAGTGGTGAGTTTCCGGTGGGAGCCACTCAAGCCAGGTGTAAAGCTCACAGCGGTGAGTGAGGTGGGGGCTGACAGCGCAAAATGGCATATGTTGTATGCTGAGTCCCACTTTACTAGACTAGTTTTTGCAATGTGGGCAAAGGTGATTAGTCCGTAGCAAAGCGTGGGTAGGAGGACTCTTCTGGCTAGAGCAAGACGGGCAGCTGGAGTTAGACAGCTTTTTGCTCTGTAAGCCTGACCCAGCTTGCAGTTTGAGGCCTTGCATGTATTTCATATGAGCAGGTTCATATCCAGCTGTGGGTCAAGGGTCACCCCCAGGTACTTGACCAAGCCTGCGACAGTCAGTGGTGACCCATCAACCCCGGAGATCTGTAGTGAATCCGGGGCAGCTTTTAACTTGGCTGCTGAGCCAAACAGCATGGCCTGAGTCTTCTGTAGGTTAATAACAAGCTTATGGTCCTGCAACCAAGTTTGGATGTGGTCGAAGTCCAAGTTTAGTTTGGTGTTAATGGTGGCGATGTCCTGGGATTTGGCCATGATGACTAGGTCGTCTGCGTACAGCACTAAGGACCCTAGAGCCAGGCCAAGGGTAGCTCATTTATGAAGAGAGAGAGAACAGGAGAGGCCCCAGGACAGAGCCCTGGGGGACTCCGCAGTTAACCTGGGCAGGCTCAGACAGGACCTTGTTGAATTTGGTGTACTGATGCCTGCCCGTGAGGTAATTACTGATCCATGCAAGAGCTGGGGAGGAGAAGCCAAGTGACGGGAGAGAGAAGCACAGTAATGTGTGGTCAACCCGATCAAAGACTTTTGAGAGATCAACAAAGATGGCCCCGGTCAGTTCACCTCAGTCAGCAGCAGACCTGATCTCCGAGGTGACAACTGCTAGGGCCGTGGAGGTGCTATGCCCCTTTCTAAAACCATGTTGGGCAGGGGAGAGAAGGTTGTGGGTCTGTAGGTAGTGGGTGACCTGAGAGGCGACTACCTTTTCCAGAAGCTTGCTGATCACTGATAGGATTGCAATGGGACAGTACTTCAGATAGGATTGCAATGGGATGGCAGTTCTTGAGGTCTTTTGTGTCCCCTTGCTAGGGCACAGGTATCACCTTGGCCATCTTCCAGATGTCCGGGACTATGCCTGAAGTGAGCGATGCGTTGAAGACATGGGCTATGGGCCGGGCTAGTACTGATGTCTCTAGCCTCAGCAGCTTGGGCTCCAGGCAGTCATGCCCAGTTCCAGTGTATGGGGATAGACCAGCAAAGAGCTTCTGGGCCTCCATGTCTGTTACTGCCTTGAGGTAAAAGGGCAGTAGGGTGGTTGTCCCTCTGGGTGAGGAGGTCCGGCCAGCAGGGTAGTGCAGCAGTTTGGGTAAAGCAGGCAAGTCTGTGAACTGAACGTTGAAGGCATTGGCAATAGTGAGCCTGGCAGCCTGCCATCCACCTCCTCCTCCTCCTCCTCCTACACTGACTGCTTGTAGCATTTGACCAGCTCTTCTCTGCTACCAGTGCCCACCAGCAGTCAGTAGTGTCAGTGGGTGACCCCCGGTTGGAGTGGTCAAGTGAGCTCCTTGACTTGTTACTAACCCCCACAATCGATACCTCTTTTGACTTTCTTCTGTGTCTGGTTGCATTTGTCTGCTTCCAAACACCCAATAAACTTCTTTTCTAGTGTCAACTTAAATACAGAATATTAAATATATCAAAATAAAATATAATTGCTTTGAAGAAGATAGAAGCCTTTGTTATGGCTCAGCTTCAATGTATGCTTGGAGAACGCTGAAATCTCATCTTGGTTGTTTTACTTCCTTATTGCAATTTTGTAATTTCAGGTTAAATCAAATATAATAAAATATAATTGTTTTGAGAAGATAGAAGCTTTTATTATGGCTCCTTTTGGTTTGATCCATGCTCACTGAAGCATTGAAACAGTGAGATCACCACGATTTTGGCAGCCTTGCACCATTCCTCTGATCCTAAAAGTATGTATCACAATGGCTATGTAACTGTAGGTCTATATTCAAATGGCTTTAATTCATTATAATTACATACTAAGAAGAATGGTCTTAATGAGTGCATTAAAGGTTTCATAATTTGACCTTTTGCAATTTTAATGACTTCCCAATCCTGGAGTCTTCAATTTGTTTTATCTAAACATTTCTTTGCTCAGTTCTTCAATAGTCCAAAAGGATTTAGAATAAAATTACTTTAGAACAAAAATCATATAAACTTTGGGTTTGATTTTGCGTAACTATTAACTTCTCTCCAAGTTGAAAATGCATAGGAGATTAGTTGTACATACTTTTGTATTTCTCCACACTTTTAATTTGGAAATTTGTAAAAAAAAAATATGAAAAAATAACACTCAATAGTCCAATAAGATTTAGAATAAAATAACTTTAGAACAAAACTGTATAAATTTTGGGTTTGATTTTGCACAAATACTAACTTATCTCTGAGTTGAAAATGCATAGAAGATTAGTTGTACATACCTTTCTATTTCTCCAGATTTTTACTCTTGAAATTTGTAAAAAAAATATGAAAAAAATAACACTTGACCTTTTGCACAAGTCTTGACCTCCCATAAAGGGAATTGTTTAAAACTTATTTAGGAGTCATTCAAGAGTTACCCCAAGGTCAACATTTAGCAAACTATACATTTAATGTGTTTTAATAGTAAAAGTTGCCAAAGAGGACATAATACAAGAAAGAAATTATATAGATGCCTAAAAGGTATCAACCCATTTGCTTCTAAAAGTTTCACAGACAGCCAAGTCTTCTTTATATGTGTCAGCATTGTTTTCTTCTGTGTCTTCCTCCTTCCCCCATCTGGTCAGTGTTAGCTTCACATATAGACATTGCTGGCTAATAATTATGAAAATTAATCTGCTGCTTTTTTTTCCTGAAAAGATTTGACGTGATACCATCCTGAAAAGATGTAATGTGCCCAAAATAAGCAGATCATTTTGTTTCAAGCTGTTTTTTTTTTCATATTAAGAACTAAAGAATTCCATTGATCTGTTCAACATTCCTAGAATAACTTCAGGCTCTGCTGTTAAATTAGGCTTGACAAGATATAAACCACATGTTCTGGTCTCAGTGTAGTGGTTTCAGAAATCAGGATGTCAGACATACAATAAAAGTTATGCTAAACAAATGTAAATA
This sequence comes from Neoceratodus forsteri, assembly GCA_016271365.2. Taxonomy (NCBI): domain Eukaryota; kingdom Metazoa; phylum Chordata; order Ceratodontiformes; family Ceratodontidae; genus Neoceratodus; species Neoceratodus forsteri. Next base: position 955,218,312 of record CM028130.1, on the reverse strand, counting down.
TCTCTGAAAGTATAGGAGTTACTCATAACCCATCAATATGAAAGTTGTTCAGGACAAAACTAGCTTTCAAATGAGCCTATTCATTAACTGCACTAATTGTCTTTTTAAAACTATGGCCATCTGATTACCTGAATTTTAATTTTTCTTCACAATTTTCACATTTCAGATGGCTATATTTTAAAAAAATCTAATGAATTCAGATTAGTGACTACCCTCATTTTAAAGGTCATTTTGCCCTGAGCAAACTTCATGTTGGTTGTATATTGGTAACTTGTATACTTTCAGAGATATTTACATTTGTTTGGCATGACTCCTACTGTGTTCACTCAGAAAGAAAAAAAATGAGGTTGTTTGGAAGACCATATTTTACAAAACATAAAGATTTCCGATTAGTGACTACCCTCATGTGAAGGGTCCTTTTGCCCTGAACAACTTTCATGCTTGTTTTTGCGCACTTTGAATAGTTTTGAAGAAATTTAGATTTGTTTGGAAGGTGTGCACATTTGCTCTCAGAGAAAAGCAGCTTGGAGTACTGTGCCCATCGTTCTAAACAGGAAGAAGGGAGTATTTTTTTAATTGTTATGAGGATTTGCAGTGTTATGGAAGGATACACTGAAAACTCCTAAAAGATGTGTTCCACAGAAACACCATTTTTCAAGGGAAAGCAGGATGGCTGTAGGCTCTGCCCACAGCCATAAAAATGGCTCCTTGTCAGCTTTTACACATTTAACCTCTGTTTCTCCTCAGGACTCCTCGGAGCCCCCATTACAGACTGAGCCCACTTAATTTAGTTTATTTATTTGTTGTGAGCCAGTCCCAAAGTCCATTTTCCCTGGCACTCATCACCTGTACATTAGAGGAAAACACTGCCTGGTTGATTCTGCCTGCAAGAGGAGTGCCTACCTCTGCTACTCCCTCTCGTACTACCGCAAGGCAGCTAGGCTGAAGCATGACTCACAACTGAAGATGCGGTAGAGGAGTGACTGCTGCAGTGATCATGAGGATTTCCTCCCAGCACTCAGCTCATTGTGGAGCCGACGATCGGCTGCTCACACTCCCTGCTCTTCTCCCAAATTCTGCAGCTCTTGCACAGCGTACTCTGCATTACTTTTACCTCACAGTGATATCACCACTTTTAGGAATACATTTTTTCATTAAATTAAAAAAAAATGTACAATATGAGAGCCTACTGGCAGAACCAATCAATACCACTGGATCACCAGAGCAAATGTGTCAGTAGCCAGGGCGCATAAGTTACAAATCCACTGGCCACCAATGAAATAAAACTTCTGTTTTCCATTTAGATTACAATTTTTTATAAAAAAATAATCCCCAGTTACTACAAAAAGAGGAAAACTGTGTGTGGGTAAGGAAGCCAAGGCCAGGGCCAGGTCATCCTTTCCTTCCTCCTCCCCACGTTACCTCCTCCTACCAGACAACTAATATACTCACAAAACAGCCTAAGCTATTTTAAATTGCTTCTATTTTATTATTTTTTGTTTCTTAAATACTATCAATTAAACATCAATTTAACACTGGTTAAATGGATAGCCAATTGGTTGAATATGCATATACAGCAAGTCTTAATAAATGGCCAACTTTCACACCTAGGACCCATTACTAGTGGTGTACCACAGGGATCTGTTTTGGGACCCTGCCTTTTCCATTTGTTTATAATGGATATCTCTAATACTTGTTTTTCAAATATCAAATATGCAGATAATATTAAGATTGGGGGACCATGCACAAATTCTGACCAAATAAAAATAATACAAAAAGATCTGGATAACGTTTCTCTATGGACCTCCCATTGGCGTATGAAATTAAATCATGCAAAATGTAAGACATTATATTTTGGGGCTTTAAACCCCAAACTTGTATACGCCTTAGATAACGAGTCATTGGTTAGTTCAGACATAGAAAAAGACCTAGGGGTCACCATATCTAATAACTTTCTTCCCGATTTACAGATCAATGCAGTTATATGTAAGGCAAACTGTGTTATTTGGGCTATTAAGTGGAACTTTAAATCTAGGAAGCAAGAAGTGCTGATGCCACTCTATAGTGCTTATGTTCATCCTCATTTGGATTTTTTGGCACAGTTTTGCTGTCCCTACAGAAAACAAGATATTGTTAAATTAGAAAAAGTTCAAAGGGGATTTACTAAACTGGTAAATGGTTTAAATGACGTGTCATATGAACAGAGATTGCAGTCACTCAATTTAATGTCATTATTTACCAGACATTATTAATGACCCTCAGTTATTAGTAAATCTTGGGTTTTCTTTCAAAGAAGATACCTTCAATCTCAGAGGTTAACCTTTACAGATTCAGCAAAGATGTTACCAACATTTGGCAAGGAAGTATTTTTACACATTACGAGTCATTAAGACTTGGAATGCACTGCCAATTGAAGTCATTGTTAGCAGCTCTAAAGTGACCTTTAAGAATCGGTTAGATAAATACATTCTGTCACACCTTTTCTTAAATTATTATTAATAAAAAGGAACAATTATGAGCCTCACTGCTCCCTAGCTCCTAATCCATCTTAGTATGAATCTTAGTATGACTATGCCTTTATCTACCAACAGGGGCCACCTTAACTCTGTCTGGCAGTTCCTACCTACCCCAGGACTAGAACCCAGGTCCTCACTGACCTACAGTTTAAGATATCTTCAAACTAACTACATTGTTCTATTATACTTGGTGGAACAGTCACTACAGGGCTGTTACATCTGCCCCCCCCACACACACACAAACAAAAAGTGGAGGCTGCGGATGAAATGGGATGCAGAATAAGCAGTGGCTCACTAATTGACAAACAAATGTCCTCCACATCAGGAGGTTTGGAAAAGATATGGCTCAGTGCAGATCCTAACAAAGTTCTACTGTTACTGGTAAATAATGAACCTATCTTCTTTGTTGTCATTGCCATAGAGCCGTAATGCACTGAACAACTGAAGCCTTGCAATACAGCAAGGCAAAGCCAGCTCTCCTACAAGAGCTTAGATCCAAACTATAATATTTCATAAATGTATGGATCCTGTTCCATGTAGCAGCCTTACAAATGTCCAAGGCAGAGACAGACATGAAACATGCCACAAATGCCAGCCCTTGCTGGCATGCCTCATGTTCCAAATCAAAAATAGAAAATGTCAGCTTGGCAGAAGACACCAGGAGAAAGGACTGCTGTGTGACTGAACTTTTCTGCTGGGACTAAAGTAGAAGAACTTTTGTATTTGGACCTTTAATTTAGGGTAAAAAACTAACATACAAAACAAACAAAAAAAGTGTGTGTTTGGGTTAACTGAACTGAATGGGTAACTGAAAAGTCATCTAGGTGTAAATCTCAGGTGACTGAAAGGACTTAACTGCTGTGAGGTTTAAATTACTTGTAGAAAGATCTGGTAAGTAGGGGGAGATGGCTAGCTAGAAGGAAGCTACATTTAAAGACTGCCTTAGAAAGATTCTGCTAATAGCTTGGCAGAAGACACCAGGAGAAAGGACTGCTGTGTGACTGAACTTCTCTGCTGGGACTAAAGTAGAAGAACTTTTGTATTTGGACCTTTAATTTAGGGTAAAAAAACTAACATACAAAACAAAAAAAAAGTGTGTGTTTGGGTTAACTGAACTGAATGGGTAACTGAAAAGTCATCTAGGTGTAAATCTCAGGTGACTGAAAGGACTTAACTGCTGTGAGGTTTAAATTACTTGTAGAGAGATCTGGTAAGTAGGGGAGTGGCTTAGCTAGAAGGAAGCTACATTTAAAGACTGCCTTAGAAAGATTCTGCTAATAGCTTGGCAGAAGACACCAGGAGAAAGGACTGCTGTGTGACTGAACTTCTCTGCTGGGACTATATTGCCCTCCTTCCCTCCCCTCCACCCAAAGCTAGTTCTATTTTTATAGGCACAGGATTTGACTGACAACAGGAACTTCCTGTTTAGGGGCAGGAAGTGAGTGAGTGATCACAGAACCACCAAGGACCCACCATCCTAGAAGGGCAAGAGTAGCTCTCCGGCCCCCTCTAGCTGCTGGAGGTCTGCCTCTGAACAAGTAAGTGGTCTACTGAGAAATATAGGATATTCTTGTCTCAGAACAGGACAATCAGGAGCTTAAAGGGCACACAGGCAGAAAGTAAGGAGAGAGAGAAAAAAAAACAGAGGAAAGAGTAAGGATTGCAAACAGTTAAGGGGCCAGAAATAAGACATGATTGGAGTGGTGCAGTGCAGTGGCTGTGGAGCAGCAGTCTTCCGGGAGATGCTCTAGAGGATGTGGTGTTGTCCCATCTGCAGGCACCTCTCTGGGCTGAGGGAGGAGGTTGCACATCTCCAGGCTGAGTTGGCCAGGATTTGTGGGACCTCCTCTTCCATCCAGGGACCACCAGTGCCACTGCCGTTGCCTCAGAGGTTGCCAAGAAAGAGGAGCGGTTGGACCACAGTGGGCTCAGGGAGGGTGAGGGTGGTGGAACAGAGGTGCATCCCTCCAGTTGTACCTCTCCACAATTCCTATGCCATTCTGGCAAAGTGTGGTTCCTCTATGGAGGCACCCACAGTGGAGACCAAGGAGGATGCTGGGAACCTCCACAAAGGAGACCCACAAGAGGGTGGCAGGGGACCCTGCAGGGGAAGGAAACAACTCCTGGTGGGGGACTCCATTGTTAGGAAGGTAGAACTGGGCAAGGAAGGGGAGAGGGAGGTAAGGTGCCTGCCTGGCGCCATGGCTTGGAGGGACAGGGAGCGAATCCTCAGGATTGCGGAGCAGCTGCACAGGGGAGGGAGCTGGATGTCATTGTCCACCTAGGGACAAATGACCTGGCTAAGAAAGGGATTAGAGAAGTGCAGGAAGAGTTTGTGGAATTGGGGAGGGGCCTTAGTCAAGTAGCACACACGGTAACCTTCTCAGAGGTGCTACCCATCTATGGCATAGGAGAGGCTAGGGTGTTCCGCACCATGGGATTCAATCAGTGGTTGAAAAACTGGTGTGGAGCTCAGGGATTTGGCTTCATTGGGGACTGGGGGTCCACCTGGAGTGATGCAAGCCTATACTGGCATGATGGGCTGCATCTGTCCGGAGGAACCAGGATCCTAGGTGATAGGTTTAAATGCTTCATTGGCAAGCTTTTAAACTAGCCAAGGGAGGCACTGGAAAGGAGCAGGAAAATCCTAGCCCCCAAACAATCACGGTAGTGTGGCAAACACCAACATGGAGGTGTCAATAGGAGAAGGGCAGGGTAAATGGAGAAAGTGACAAAGGCAAGAAGGACAGGGATGGGGCAAAAGGGGTAAGGCCATCAGAAATGGAGGTAATGAGTACCAATGCCGTAGTCTGGGCAACAAGCTCCTGAGCTGGTGGCCTTAATGGAAGAGGGATGCCTGGATATCGTAGCAGTCACAGAAACATGGTACACAGAGAACCATGACTGGGATGTTAACATACCAGGGTACATAACCTACAGGAGAGATAGGCAGGGAGAAGAGGGGGAGGAGTAGCTCTCTATTTAAAGGAAGGGATAAAAGCAACTGAACAAAAGAGTAAACAGGGAGGAGAGGAGGCACTGTGGGTCACCTTGGAGACTGGAAAGGGCACCACAATCCGCACAGGGGTTGTGTACAGACCCCCATGTCAGGGGGAAGGAATGGACAAGGATATGATAGAAGGCATTCTTAGAATGGCAGAGAAAGGGGAGATACTGTTGATGGGAGACCTGAATATGCCAGATGTTAACTGGAGCACATTTGCTGCAGCCACATCCAAGAGCAGGGCCATTCTTGATGCCCTACAGGTGGCAGGCATTAGATAGCTAGTTTTGGAACCCACTCATGAGGGAGCAATCTTAGACCTCGTACTCTCAAACGGGGGCAGTGAGAGGATCTCAGATCTAGAAGTGGGTTGCCATCTGGGGACAAGTGACCACCAAACAGTGTGGTTCACGTTAAACTCAGCTACAGAGTCAAGCCATACAAAAGTGAGGGTACTGGACTTTAGGAGGGCTGACTTTCACAAGATGGGAGAGTGCCTCCGAAAAGCACTAGCAAACAGGCTAGAAGGAGGTGTGGAGCAACAATGGGGAATTATCAAAACTGCCATCACAGAGGCAACAAGCCTTTGTGTGAAGCAAATAAACAAATCAAAATGAAAGAAAAAGCCACTATGGTTCTCAAGAGAGGTGGCTGTGAAAGTCAGGAAGAAAAAGATAGCATTCCAGAAGTATAAGGAAACACAGAAGGAGCAGGACAGAGAGCTGTACCAGTTAAGGCAGAAAGAAGCAGGGAGGGAAGTCAGAACAGCAAAGGCCCAAACTGAGGAAAAGATAGCCAACTCCAGTTAAGAAGGGATAAAACCTTTATAGGTACATCAGCGAGCGTAGAAAGACAAAGGGTAGGATAGTGAGGCTGAATAGAATGAACGGTGGGTGGGCAGAGGGGGACAGTGAAAGCAGGAATACTGAACGAATATTTCTGCTCAGTATTCACAAAAGAGGAGGGGAAGTCCAATTAACAGAAGCACTCTTGATAGGTGGGTCGATCCCAGTCCTTTCACAGAAGAAAGGGTTCTGCAAGAACTCCTAAAACTGAAGGTGGACAAAGCAATGGGTCCTGATGGAATTCACCCCAGAATTCTAAAAGATTAAGGAAGGAACTAGTGAAACCACTGGCTACTCTTTTTAATAAATCATGGGAGGATGGTGTGGTACCAGAGAACTGGAGGAAGGCGTGTGATTCCCTTCACAAAAGTGGGACCAAGACAGAGGCAGGAAACTACAGACCTGTCAGTCTGACCTCTGTGGTAGGGAAAGTGATGGAGTCACTTCTGAAGGAAAGAATAGTTGAGTACCTAGAGGTCAGTGGAGCACAGAATCCAAGGCAGCATGGGTTCACAGCGGAAGGTCATAAAGCGACGAATCTAATAGATTTCTTTGACTGGGTGACCAAAGTAGTAGACCAGGAGGGGCTGTGGACATGGCCTACCTAGACTTAGCAAGGCATTTGACACAGTCCCACACAAAAGATTATTAGTCAAATTAACCAGCCTGGGAGTGGGTCCCAGGGTGGTAGCCTGGTAAAACATTGGCTGGACAACAGGACACAGAAGGTAATTGTAAATGGAGTCCACTCTGAAGAAAGAGCGGTTACTAGTGGGGTACCGCAGGGTTCAGTATTGGGTCCAGTCCTTTTAATGTCTTCATCAGTGACATTGCAGAGGACTGGAAGGAAAGTATGCCTTTTGCCAGATGACACAAAGATCTGCAACAGGGTTGATACACAGGAGGTGTGGAAAGGATGAAAAGGGACTTGGCAAGGTTGGAGGAATGGTCAGACGATGGCAGCTAGGATTCAATGCAAAAAGTGCAAAATAATGCACCTGGGGAACAAGAACCCAGGGAAGAATACACAATGGTGGGAGGTAGTAACAACAACAAAACAGGAAAGGGACCTGGGGTAATCATATCAGATGACCTAAGGTTAGTCAAGCAATGTGAGAAGGCAGTAGGGAGGGCCGGGGTATACTGGGATGTATGGGAGAGGCATCAGCAGCAGAAAACAGGAAGTTGTTATCCCTCTGTACAGACAGTTGGTGAGACCCCATCTGGAATACTGTGTCCAGTTCTGGAGACCCCATCTCCAAGGACATAGACAGGATAGAGGCAGTCCAGAGGAGGGCAACTAAAATGGTGCAGGGTCTGCAAGAGAAGCCATATGAGGAGAGACTAAAGGAGCTTAATATGTATACCCTTGAGAAAAGAAGGGAGAGGGGGGACATGATAGAAACTTTCAAGTACCTCAAGGGAATCAACAAAGCCCAAGAGGGTAGCATCTTTCAGAAAAAGAGACTTGCAAGAACAAGGGACACAAATTAAAGATAGAAGGAGGGCGGTTCAGGGCAATGTGAAGTATTATTTCACAGAGAGGGTAGTGGATGCATGGAACAGCCTTCCTGAGGAAGTTGTGGGGTCTAAAACTGTGGGAGAATTCAAGAATGCATGGGACAAACATAAGGCAATTCTTGTGGGGGGCAGGAAGATATAGGCTGTTGGTTAACTAGGATCTGTGGCCTATCCTATAGGTAGGGAAATGGGCAGACTAGATGGGCCTAGCGGTCCTTATCTGCCGTCAAAGTCTATGTTTCTATGTAAAGTGACAGACCTGTAAGTCTGACCAGCATAGTGGGGACACTGGTAGAGAGAATAATAAAAACAGATCTAGAACAATGGGTACAAAATTACCTAGGAGATGAAAAACACAGCATGGATTTACAACACACAGAGTTTGTCAAGCTAATCTAATATACTTTTTTTGAAACAATACATAGTGCACTAGACAATGAGAAATCTGTGGATTTAATGTACTTGGATATAAGTAAAACATTTGACATGGTGCCTCATAATCTTCTAACTGACAAAATGAAGATGGATTAGTAACTGGTTACACAACAGGAAGCAGAGAGTTAAAATTAATGGAACAGTCTCTGATTGGAGTCCAGTAACTAGCAGGGTACACCAAGGTTTAGTCTTGGGACAGACTTTATTTAATCTCTGTGTCTGAGATACGAACGAAACACAGTTGGATGATCTGCAAAGTTCACAGACGGTGCAAAGATAGGCATCATAAATTCAATAAAAGACTGTGAGGCCATGCAGACTAACTTTAATATATTAGGAAAATGATCAACTGTTTCAGGGATGAAGTTTAACCCAGGCAAGTGTGCACTAATGCATTTCAACAAAAGGAACCCCAAACAAGTCTCTCACTTTATGGGTGAGATATTAAATATTAGTGAAACGGAAAGAGATTTAGGGGTAAAGGTAAGCAACAACCTCAAATGAAATAACCAAACAAACAAAGCGGTTAAAAGGGCATATTAAACCATTGGATACATAACTAAAAATATTGAAAGTAAAGGCAGAGACGTTTTAGTGCCACTGTACAAATCGCTGGTAAGACCACACCTAGAATACGCAGTGCAAGTATGGAACCCCTACACTAAAGGTGAAAAAGGAAATTGGAGAAAGGACACAGAAGGCATACCATCTTGATCAATTATCGGGGGTCAAGGACATAAGAAAAGAGACTGAGTAAGCTGAATTTGTGTACCCTGGAGAGACGGCGAATAAGAGGAGATATGATGCTCACTTACAGAGCTAACAGGGATATTACTTTAGTAGAAACTCTACATTTAAAACTGCAATACAATGTTACAGGAAACATCTCAAAAATTAAAATATAACAGGGAATTATTTAAAACAGACAAAAGAAAATAACGGTTCATACAGAGAATAGTCTCACAATGGAACATGTTACCATGAGAAATGATTCAGTGTAGTACAATAGAGAGTTTCAAAGTCAGTTAGACATGTTTACGGATAAGTATTATGACTGGCAAGGACTAATTCCATAAGAGTAGACAGACAATTAAAAAGGGTTATGAAATGGGCTCAAGATTTTGACCCTTGTGATTGGTTGATAGTCATGCACTAGAAGTGTTTATAAAATGGGTACAAAAAATCCTAAATGCTGATTGGTTGGAAAGCGTTTCCAGCCGTGTCCTTATCAGCATGTATTTCTTCAACGGGCACTACTTGTGCCAAGAAAGATGCAGTACAGGTCCAAATCATTATGTGCCACTGCTGTTCCACCAAAAATGCTCGGCTAACAGTCACGGCAAGATGGCACCGTCAGTCAGAAAGCCGTGGAACAGACACAGAAACCACAAGTGACATGCTTGATCCGAAAATCCCTGCTCTTGACAGACTCAATCAAGCTTACAATTGTTTACCAAAACTACATAGCAGCAGAAGTATAAATATTTAAAAACTAAATGAACCTCCAGCTCATGACACGAGCGCAATCTCCTTTCTTCACAGAGCCGCTCGGTAACAGTTACCAGTTTATCTTTAGCAACTCCAGTCCCCTCTCCATAAATACAACCCTAAAACAAAAGCAGTAAAATAAGCGTAAAAAAAATCTCAAAATGCACTGGTACTCGCAGTTTTAAAAGTGTAAAAAAATGAAAGCACTCCAGACGGTGGCCGAAAACGGACATGCTCGCTATGAAGTAAGCGGCAAAGCCACAAAAAACAAACAAAATAAGAAAACCTTAAAATGAACAAGGTTTGGTGGGGGACAGAACAACCTTACATACACTGTACACTGTACAATATTTTTATAGTTTTCTACCTTATGAATACATAGGAAGACCTTTGCAAGGGACTATTTTTTTACTATTCTTTTACTACAGTATGTGCCTTAGTGAAATCTATATTTTACTATATCTCACTTTCTTTTCTTTTTCTATAATTACTTACAACCCATTTTATAAGTGCAATAACACACTCCGAGGTGGGGTTACGTGCTGATAAGAGAACGCCCAGGGGCATAAGGCACTCAGCGCAAGCGCCTCGTGCCTTAGTACAACCCTGGGCATGCTCTTATCAGCACGCAACCCACACCTCAGAGTGTGTTACTGCTTGTGTAACACACAGCTACAACTACTCCTGGCAAAAAATAAACAGCACCCATTTTAAAATCCTTGTGCCTGTTCCACTGGCAACAGATGCCCACCTGCTCTCTCGCTCGCTAGCTGGCTCTGTTCCTCAACTGCTAAACCACTTGCTGCTTTCCTATCTTACCATCTTCACCTTTTCCACCAAACTGATTTTCCTTGTATAAACAAACTCACATACCACATCAAAAAAATGTTTGTCATGCTCTCTCCCCTGCTCGCCCGCTCACTTTCTCTCCTGCACGCTCCTACTCCGGCCAACCTGACTGCCGCTCACTAGTTCTCTCCCTCTCCCTCTCTCCATTTTCTGCATTTCTGGGTTTTTTTTAAATCCTTTATAAAAAACGCTGACATTCTTATCAGACATATTGCTTTGCAATTATCAATGTACCTTCTCAGTGGTTCCCTCGCACCCCTCACAGCCCGCAGTGTAACAGTGCCAGCGTGTCCTCCCCAGTACTCCTTACTGCCATGACACACAATAAACCATTTAAAAAAAAGAAAAGGGCACTTTTTTTAAATGCAGGATTGTAACATCATAATGCAAATGGCAGCAGTGCTCCTGCATGGGGGGGTAGCGCCATGACAACCAAATTCAATTAAAAAAACTACACAGTAAACTGAAAGTGGAGGAACTATTTTATTTAAAATTAAGACAAAGAGTTAAGTTTTTCATTATTTGATCCTGTGAATCTTAGTTTTCACCTGCATGTACAATTTACATGCCCATTTCATAAGCACAATAAGCCACTTCAGGGTGTGAGTTAGTCAGTTCTAAGGCATGGTTAGGGGGCTGGATGCACTCAGTCTGCATCCTCGTGCCTCACTATGCCTCCTAGCCATGCATTATAACTGTAACACACACACCCTGTCATAGCTTATTGCTTACTTATTAAGCCTGCTTTTGTCTGTAATTAATAACTATGTAACTATTACTGTGTCAGACAGGGTCTACCCTGGCTGTCCATAGTTGAACTGGATACAAGAGAAAATCCATTTTAAAAGACATGGTTTGGAAGCATGCTTACTCATGGGGCTGGGGCAATGGTAACAAAAAGCTAAGAGGACTCATCACAGTCCTTGGTATGGTCTAAATTGTATTGAAGATCTACGGGTGTCCAATGAGTGCAACAGCACCTCCCACAGACTCTAAGGGGAAGGGGGAAAAAATCAGCAAATCAGTGGACTGATATGGTGTGACACCACTTATTTTCTCCATAAATCTTTTTGCCTTGTGATCATCACAAGAGGGTTCTCAGACCTGTTCCTTCCTCCTCCATCTGGCACCCACCTTCCCAGGACTCACCTAGCCTGAAGACCCCCACAGATTGCCCCCCATGGTGGGGCTGGGAAGAGGAGGGCCATTCTCCCCCAAGCCAGTGACTCTCATTCAGTGATGGGTCAGTGGTCCAGGCAGTGGGGGTGGCCAGGTGAAGGTAAGCAGGATCTCATGTAGCCTGTGCTGACCTTTTCTGTTTCTCCCTTGGCTACCCTGCCATGGCGGCATGTAAATACATACATGTGGAGGCACACACATACTACAGAGCTGCGGCCCTCCCATCTATGATGCTCAAGCACTGGTGGTACCCACAGGTCTCCACCTGATAACAGCCAAGGGCCTAATCAGCAAGCCTCCCCACCCTGGGAGAGGAGAGCTGTTTGTTGACTGCTCGAGCCTCTCCCCCCAGGCAGACCCCTGGTTACCCAAGCTCACTCCAAAACCTTGGTCCTCAGTGTGGTAGGAGGTAAGCTTGTCACAGGGTTGAATAAGGCCCTGTCCTAGTTGTTATGCAGAAACAGTTTAAACACAAGGGTCTGTTCTATCCTCTCCGTTTCTGTCTCTGGTTGAGCAAACAAATTTTCTCGTGAGACCTAGGACTTGATCACCCCGACAGTCTTGCAATTCTCTGCCTCTTGCTATCTCTCTACCCCCACTTGTTGTTCTGTCTTTTCTTCCCCCTTGAATATCTTCTGGTATAAAAATCTATGTGAATCATTTTGTGGAAATGTCACTGATACTGGGATCCCTTTTTTTAAAACTGTATATAGTTATAATGTTGAAATGATTGCAAAAAGCTATTTGGAACTCAAAGGGATTAACCTGAAATGCAGTTTTTAAGCCTCTTGCAAAGATGTAAACAAGAGGTCAGTTCTGGGTCACAATGTTCTTTTTGCTGCACCTGCTGAAACTGACAAGAACACTGTGTGAGAAGCAGAATGTTCTCTTAATGAGCTCCCTGCAAACACGTGCTATAAAAAGAGCTGCAATGTTTTGCAAAAGGAAGAGAGAGAGAGAGAGAGACTAAGATTGGAAATTGAGAAGAAAAAGGAGTCTACTTTCTATGTTTGTACTGCCATTGTAAATAGTTATTCTGAACAATTTTATTTTTCTGTTATTAATAATAAAACACTTGTGAATTTTACAACTGCTCCTGGTTTTCCTATGCTTCATGATCTGTGCCTCAATGACAAAGCTGCCCAGCACCACAGCTCTCCACACCACTGGGCTGACTGGACAACACTTTTGACAGGAATTAAGAGTGAGTCCACAGGACCACCCTATCCCTGTGGAAAGAACTGTTACTTGCCATAACAGTAGATCTTTGAGAGACTCTCCTCCAGTGGGCCATACCTTTGGAACTGTAAGCCATCAGCATCAGGGCCACTCAGAAAAACTTTTGCTAGCTGGGGGCCACCCATGATGATGTGTACCATCGATCCCTATATAACACTTGGTGGCCCCATTGCTCCTCAGTTCTCCCATGGAGACAAGCTTGGAGGGTCTCTTACCATGAGGAACCAGATCAAACTAGCACCAGGTACACAAGGAGAGGCATGTGACTGGAAAATAATATATATAAGGCACATTTGGACACCTCCTAGCAAGGCAGTGGAAACCTACCAGCAAATACCTCAGAAAAAGGGGAAAGAGGTTGAGTGCGCTGTGGCCCAATGGAAGAGATTCTGTCGAAGATCTACTGTTACAGTAAGTAACTGTTCTGTCTTCATCAATTATATCTCCTCCATTGGGCCACACCATTGGAATGATTCTCAAGTAATACACTTGGCACCCCGAGAGGATGGCAGAGTCTGATATGCAATCAGAACACAAGGCCTTGCAATACCACAAGACCGAGGACAGCATGTCTCTGAGAGACGCTGTCTAGACTGTAATGCTTACTGGAAGTATGTACAGTGCTCCATGTGGCAGCAGTAAAAATGTCAGCTGCAGAAGCATTCTGAACACAGGCAACAGAAGTGGCTTTGCCACTTGTAGAGGGGCCATACACAGCACAAAGAAATTTCTTACCGAACTTCCTGCAACAAAACTCAATACAGTGAGCCAGCCATTTGGACAGGCACTGTTTAGTCATAGTGGCACCATCATTTCCAGGGGTGACCGAGTGACAAAGAGCTGAGAGGACTTCCTGTAGTCCTTACTGTGACCAAGATAGAAATGCAGTGTTCTATGTATATCAAATGTATGGAGCAATGCCTCACCTTTGTTCGCATGCTCAGAATAATACATTGGAAGGTGTATGGTCTCATTCCATGGGAGCGCAGAGGCCACCTTAGGTAGAAAATGTGGACTGGTCTGCAAAGACACCCTGCCTTTGTAGAAAATCAAATAAGGAGGCACATGCATTACAGCTGGACACTCAGAAATCCTATGAGCAGAAGTTATAGTGACCAAAAATAGTGTTTTCTACAAAGGGAAGCACATCTCACAAGTTGTGGCAGGCTCAAACAGAGCCAGAGACATCTTCTCAAGTATGAAACTGAGGTCCCAAGATGGAACTAGTTTACAGATCAGGGGATGCATGTACAGAATACCCTTTAGAAACGTACGGGACACCTCTAGTTGTGCCACCATGCGCCAATAACAGGGGCATGGAAAGCCAAAATGGCTGCCAAATGCCCTATAATGAAAGAGTATTCGAGATCAGAGTCCAATGAGGACAGACGGTAGGCCAGTACAGCAATGACAAGACATTTAAATGAACCCTCAGAATAGGAACAACACCATATGGTGAAGCGCTTCCATTTCAAAGAATAGGTTTGTCTCATGAAAGTCTTTCTAGACACAAGAAGGATATCAGCCACCTGGGAGAACCCCAAAACAGGCAATGGCTAAATCTTCAGGAGCCATGCATGCAGATGCAGGAACTGCAGGTCCAGATGGATCAGGGACCCCCCGGTGCTGCAACAGCAGACCCCAACAAAGGGGAAGCTGAACAGGAGGCTCCACTGCCAGATGATGCAGAAGAGGAAATCAGATCTGGCAAGGCCAGAAGTGGGCCACCAGTATTAGGGCAGCATGCTCTGAGCTCAGTTTGAGCAGAACCTTCTGAATGAGAGAAACTGAAAGAAATGCTTACAGGAACCTCCCTTCCCAGGAGAGGGGCAACCCATCTCACAAAAACTCCAGGCCCTGGAGCTAGCGAGCAGAAACTCAGCAGTTTTGCACTGTGGGGGACACAAAAAGGTCCAACTCTGGATGACCCCATCTTGCAAGAAGGTAATTTACCATGGAGATCAGCAGTTACCATTCATGTGCCAGGGACTGAGACCATCTTAGCCTCTCTACTAAGACATTTTGTACAGCTGGGAGAAACAGGGATGGTATTTGAAGGCAAAGAGACATCGCACAGTACCACACTCTCATTGCTTCCCTGCACAGAGGATAAAACTGAGTGAGCCCTTGCTTGTATATGTAGTGCATTACACTGACATTGTCTGTGGGAATTAGCAAGGAACCAGGCCTGAGGTGTGCCATGAAGGTCTGCAAACCAAGCAGAAAGACCTTCCTCTCCATGATATTGATATAGAGATCTAAATCCAGATTGGTCCAGGACCCCTGGGTCTGAAAGGAGCTGAGATGGGTGCCCCAGCCTGACCCCAAGGCATCCGTTGTGAGGATCTGCACTGGAGCCAGGGAGAAGAATGGAACGCCCTGCAACAAATGCTACCAGTCCATCCACCAAACCAAAGAATGGTGGAGAGGGGATGTAGCGAGGATCATTTGTTCAGACTCATCTGTCAGTTGATCCCACTGCACCCAAAAATCCACTGGTGTATGCGCATATGGAGATGGGTAAAGGGAACCATTACTATGGCAGCAGCCATGAGTCCCAGGTGATGTAGCATCAACTGAGTGAACATGTAACAACTACTATGTATCAGCCAGGCCTGGGCAACAAGAGCCTTGGCCCTGCATTCAGGTAGAAAGGCACAGCCAGGTGTCTAGCACCATACTAATGTATTGGAGGCACTGACAAGGAACTAGTATGGATTTCAGTACATCTACCATGACACCTAGTTCCTTGAACAATTGTCTCATTCTGGGCAATGTGTACTGAACCTCTTCCCTGCACGGGGCCTTCAGGAGCCAGTCATCTAGCTATGGGAAGACATAAAGCCCTTTCCTCCAAAGGACCGCTGCCACAACTGCTTAGCATTTGGTAAATACCCACGATACTGAGGATAAACCAAAAAGCAAGACTCAAACTGATAATGGTTGCCCTCCACCATAATGTGGAAGTGCTGCCTGTGGCACTTGAGTAACTTGACATGATAGTATGAATCCTTCATGTCCAGGGCACAGAGTCAATCCCCCCTTTGCAACAGGGGAGGAAAGCTTGAAGGCATACCATTCAAATCTTTTTGTATTTGATTAGCCAGTTTAGACCGGACATAGTCTGACGCTGCCGGGGGTGTACAGTGAACACAGCAACTGCAATTGAGTGCTTACAAAAACAGTGACTCAGTTATGGTGCCTGTGTCCAGGGCTGCCTGGCAGGGTAGCGACCGGATACGTGAGTGGGCAAGGTAGGGTGATGGGAAGCGTATGTGCATATACATGCGCCTACACATGCAGGAGGGGAGAGGTAGGGGTGGGAAGGTATTTGGGAAGGTGTGAGGTGGGCAGCTGCTGAGCTGGTCCACTAGCGTGTTGGGGAGGGTGGTCGCTTGGGAGGTGCAGGATTGGGTACGGCGCAGCGCAGGGTTTTTTTGTAAGTATTTCACCCCCCCCCGACATGCACCCCCCTGGAGTTGAGAATCCTTTAGTGGGGGGGGGGTGCAGGGGGGAAGCCTCCGCATTACAAAGAAACTTGTAGATCTCAGGTACCCTATTGCTGTTCACCATGATTGTGCATTGCCAAAATTCATTTTCGGCAATGTACACTCGCCCAAACGGCGACTGCTATTCCACAATTGCCGTTATCACATAGAAACACTGCTGGGAGAGCCAAAACCCAATGACACTGCGGAGAAGGATTGGGCCCATGGACATCCACAGAGAATGAAGCGACTGTGAGATCTGCTATTGACTGGACTCTAAAGCAGTTCTTTTCCTAATGTTGCTCGTGAATACTTTGTCACACTACCAAGAATGTTTTTTTAAAACTGATGTTTCACAGATTAGGGGATGAGAGCCCCCTTCTGTGATTTCAAGCCTTGACACTAGGCAGGAAGACTGACTGAGTGCCACTTCCGTTGTCAGAGGGGCTCTTGGTTATGAGTTTTAGAACTACAGAATGGTTGTGGTGAGAGCACCTTTTCTATTTCCATTAAGTTTTCCAGGACACCGGCTGATGTACTGATTATCTAGCAGTGGTGTGAGCACTGCAGTATGGGGTGAAAGACTTGGACATTGCTCTAAACTACAGAGCTTTATTTACAATTCCTGATATACATTTTGTTTTTCTCCTCTGCTGTCCATTGTTGGATTCTCCATTTATAATATTATTTTGTAGTTAATTTGAGTAATTTAATTCTTGTAGTTGAATTATTAGAAGGTAGTACAGTGCAGCCCACTTATAAGGACATCGGATATAAGAACATCCCGCGTCTTGCTCCATTATTTTCAATGGGAACAAAGCCCGTTTATAAGAACACCTGGATCGGCTATAAGAAAATTTTTTTTGTCAAGCAGTATATTCTGTGAGGTCCTGGGAACATTCTTTCACACTACTTTAGTCATTCATTCAGTTAATGCCAGCCGTTCAATTTGCCATTCACACCTCATTAACTCCACTGCAGCCGTGCCATGTTATCTTCTTTGATCTTAAGTGATCTTGTTTGTCCTTACTCAGTAGCAAACAATGACTGCATCTGTTTCTAATGGCAACTAAATCACACACATTAACATTTAATAAGCTGCTATTCGTTCCTATCCTAGTGAACCACACATTTATTAAATCTCATTGCTAGCTAATTAAAGAGCAATTGTTTAACATTCCTCTGTGCCTGAGACCTTTGCTAAGATAGATGCATTCATTCTTCTAGTTTCCACAATGCAGACTGCCGTGGAAAAACACAAGTGACTGCAGACACTGCTTTAAAAAGACAGGTTTCAGTGTGAATGTCAGCCCCAAACAACCCGACTCCCCGAGATCAGCGCTCCTGATGCTATGACAGTGGAAGAATTCAAGCAGTACATTAGAGTGCAGAAGGCTTAGAGTGAGCTTTTCTTCAGTTTATTTCCTTTTTAGACAAACTGTCACTTTCCAGTTACAAGCAGTAAAATATCACCGACTACTGGACTTTGTTTTTATCAATTTCTGCACTGTATTTATTAAATTAATGGCATTTGTCACACAGTAAAGTTTTTTTACACTTTAACTTGATTTTTTTGTCTTATTTGGGCTTACCGCATACTGCGTGGGGTAGGCGCCACCTAGCGGTGTGCGGCAACAATCACTTTAATGTAAGCCCGCTTATAGTAACAGCCCGCTTACAAGAACATTTTCTCTTGGCAAATATGATGTTCTTATAAGCGGGCTCTACTGTATTGGGAAGGTGGGTTATTGTTTGTATGTAGTTAGTGTATGCATGTGATTGTGTGATGCATTGTGATATATATTGGAAGTGAATGTAACTGATTGTATAGAGAGTTAGGTGTGTTAAAAAGGGAGTGATAGTTGTGCTGGGAATTATTTATTTTGGGGTGGAAATTTAAGTTAGTTTTTAGTTGTTGAAGGTGTGACAGAGAATATATAGGATGTGCTGGGGTATAAGCTGTGGCCATATCACTTACTCAGTGTCTCTACTGCACAACCTCCACCCCTTCGCTGACCTCCCTGTGTCAGGAACAGCAGTAAGATGCTGTAGGGAGGTTGAAATTGCAAGGGGGTGGGTGGGCAAGTGGCAGTATGATGGTGATATGGCTCAGATGAGTAGCATTGGGGTGGTCAGACCCAGGAGGCACCCTGGGGCAAAATGGGACCATGAGAGACACCAGACATGTTTGGTTCCCATTTCCAGGACTCCCACTGGACTGAGTGGGCAGATAACCATAGGAACAGCAACCTCCACCAGTCCCCTTCAGGCGATGCTATGCAATGCTAGGTTGATGAGAAACAAGACTGCTATTATTGCGGACATGTTTTGCTCTGGCGACCTGGCTTGCATCACAGAGACCTGACTGGGGGATGATGCAGGTCCAGTTTTGGAGACATCCATCCCACCTGGATACTCTGTAGTGCACTGCCCAAGGAAGGAACACAGGGGTGGGGGTGTGGCCATCTGTTTTAGATCTGACATGAACTTCTCCATGCACCCAGTGGGGTCTACTTCATTGTTTGAATGCATGACTGTGCGTGGGGGTCCAGGTGCAGGTTGCAGGATCCTCCTCACTTATTGCCCCTCCGGGGCATGAGGTGGATTTCCTACAGGAGGTTGCAGACTTCGTTGCTGACAAGATGTTGGAGTCGCCCAGATGGGTGATTCTGGGGGACTTCAATGCCTGCATTGATGACAGACTCTCGCATTTTGGGAAGAACTTCCTCCAGACAATGACAACACTGAGCTTCGCACAAGCTGTTGCTCCTGCAACCCACTGCCAGGGCCACACCTTGAACTAAGTATTCTAACTGGTGCTTGAGATTATGGATCTTAAGATTGATTCAGTCTCTTAGCTGGATCAATGCACTGTAGAGTTCCTGTTCAGGACTCCCCCTGTTAGTCCCTTACCTGTTGAGATGGTCCACTACCACCCTTTGAGGGATTGTCCCCAGAGGGTCTGCTGGCTGCAATGGATTTTTCTGGTGAGAGTGTTGCATGTGTGGTGGGATTGGAGGAGGTGGTGGCAGCATATAATAATGCTGTTACCATGGTGCTTGACACCATCATACCGATTCGTTTATGACCCAGGTCTTCTCACTTGAGATCCCCATGGTTTGATGGGGCTTTCAAAGAGATGAATATCAGGAGTCGGAAGTTGGAGCACTGCTAGAAAAGAACTGGGTCCGTGGATGACAAACTGGCTTTGGGAATTCACTATGGTGAATATCAAAGGTCAATCAACTGTAAGAAGGCAGAGTTCCTGTCCAGGGAGATTGCTGCAGGAAGGAATAGACCACCTCTATGCTTTCAGACTGTAGACAGGCTATTACATCCAGCCTGTCTGCAGCTGAAAAGAGCAGTTTCAACCACACAGTGCAAGGAGTTTGCTTAGTTCTTTTCTGACAGGGTGTCCTCCATTAGGACTGGGACCTCTCCAGTGGGACAAGACCAATCCCACAGTATAGAGTCTGGTATGCACAGAAGCGCTCTAGTTGTCTGGGACGAGTTTTGGACAGTGAGGGTGGTTGAGGTCATTGAGGTAATCTTGAAGCTGCAACCCACTTTTTGTGAACTGGATCCAGGCCGGACACGTCTCCTAATGGGATGTGTTGAGTACGTTGGTCCAGTGTTCCCTAAGATTGTCCAGTGTTCACCCTCGGAGAGGCTGTTCCCCGATACCTTGACGAAGGCATTGGCGAGGCCCCTGCTGAAGAAGCCATCATTCGACCCTGATATCTTAGTGAATTATTGACCTGTCTCCAATCTTCCATTCTTAGGGAAGGTAGTAGAGAAAGTGGTGGCTTTGCAGCCCTACCAGGTCATAATGTCACACGCTTAATAGCGTACGACATTATGGCTAACCCGGAACAGCACAGTATGCTACCACTACTGGTGCAATACCGTGTATACTGCTGTATGCAGTATTGCACCAGTAGCGGTTTCCCAAACAGAGGATAAGACCTCTGCTGGGAGCAGGTTCCGACAAGCAGCTGCCATGGCTCGCAGAACTGAACCACAGCAGTAGGAACCCCGAGCACTGCATCTGGGACCGGGTTTGATTCGGTCCCAGAAACATTTTATTTTTTAGGACTTGTCGCTCCCGATTTGGACCCCGAAGTTGAGAATCTCTAGTGGGGGTCGGTGCCTAACGGGGTGTGGAGAGAGTCCCCTCAGAAAAAGACTTAAGCCTCATGGCATAAATCATGCTGTATTGGCAACGTGATTTTGCCATGTGGCATAATGTCTTGTGACATTTTGACCCCGTGCCCTTTGCAGCTCAAGGCTCACCTGATGACCTTTGTCATCTACAAGTCACTACAGTCTGGATTTAGGAGAAAGCATAGCACTGAAACAGCATTAGTCAGGGTGCAAAATGATCTCCTCAGGGTGAAAGACAAAGGAGAGCAGTCAGTTCTCATTGTCCTGGATCTCTCTCTTCAGCATTTGACACCATAGACCACATGGTGCTGCTTGATCGCTTTACAGAGCTCTGTGGACTCACCGGCAAAGTCATCAGCTGGTTTGAGTCATTCTTGACAGCTAGGAAGCAATGGGAAGTGATAGGGAATTTATCCTTCTGCTCGAAGCTCCTGACTTGCAGAGTTACTCAGGTTTTGATCTTGTCAGCCATGCTGTTTGCGGTGTACATGCTGCCCCAGGGTGGCATCGTCAGGCATTACGGTCTAGGTTTTCACTGCTATGCAGATGATACCCAGCTGTATATGTCCTTTGCCCCTGGGACATCTGACGCTGTGGACATGCTAAATAAATGCCTATCTGAGATCCAGGACTGGATGTCCTCTAACTAGCTGAGACTTAACCTGAACAAGACGGAGCTACTAGCGATTGAGCTTGGTCATCTGCGGGACATGTTCGCCACCAGAGTTGGAACAAGATTGTTCCTGGGTACCGCTTCACTAGTAGCGGCCAATAAGATGCGAAATCTGGGTGTCATCCTTGATGACGGTTTGACACTTGATGCTCAGGTGTCTTCCGTTGTCCGGAATGGCTTTTACCACCTAAGGAATGTCCACCAGATTAAACCCTAAATCCCACCGGATGACCTGTCCTCACTGGTGCATGCTTTTGTTACATGCAGACTCGATTACTGTAACACTCTTTACTTTAGGGTCAGTGGAGGTAACCTCCATCGACTGCAGCTGGTTCAAAATGTGGTGGCCAGGTTGTTGATGGGTCTTTCGAGGTTCGTTCATATAACCCCGGTCTTGCGTGAACTGCACTGGCTGTCGGTCAGGTGGAGGATTGCCTTTAAAGTGGGTTTGCTCACCTATAAGGCCCTATATGGCTCAGGTCCTGGCTAACTGACTGACCTCCTGTCACCTGTCCGCCCAGTGCACTCACTCCATTCCTCCACAGAGGGCCTCCTGATGGTTCCAAGGGCACAGCTCAAGACATCGAGACTGCACTTCAGAGGTTGTGGGGCCTGTCCTCTGGAACTCCTTGCCAATATCTTTAAGGGAGGCATCCTCTGTGGAGATTTTTAAGTGGAGCCTCAAGACACACCTATTTAAGCAGGCATTCGATGTCCACTGAATTTTAATGGGATTTAGAGCTTTTATAATGTATTTTTATTATGTATTTTAAATTTAAATTGACTCTGACTTACATTATTGTAAAGTGTTTTAAACTGTTGCATCTCTTTGTGAAGTGCCCAGAGCCTCTGAGATTGGGTGCTCAAGAAATAAAGTTTTACTTACTTACTTACTTAACATACATAGGTATCTGGGGTCCAGTACAGGATGTTGATCTCCTGTCCACTTGGGAACCATGAAGTATCTTGAATAGAACCCTTTTGTTTCTTTTTTCGGGAGGAATAGGTTTGACAGTTCACTTGTGTATGAATGACTGGACCTCCTCTAGTGAAAGGCACAAGTGACCTGGAGGATAATGAGAAGGAGGTGGTGGGCAAGCTGGAGGGGCAGACAGCAACTCCAGAACATGCTCCTTTTCCATTATTTCCAGGACTCACTCGACTGTCATGATTTCCCTCTGCTTTGACAGATGGAGGGAGATCCTTCCTCCCTACTTGCACCCTGGGAAGCAATAGTGGAGGGGGAGGAAGTGGGGAGTCAGAAGGTACTGGGAATGGCAGAGCCACCTTGACCGATACCTTTGGGTGCTTTTGTATAGGTACCAGGAGGGAAGGGACTCAGAAGGGGACTGCTTCCACAATCAAAGGACTGCTGCAGAAGGCATGGCCACTACGGTCTGCAAGCCTATAAAATGAGCCTCTACCATGTCCCCTAGCAGGTTGAGGATTCACAGCTTTGATTGACTTTAAAGTCATCTTGAAGGACTGAAGCTCACATAAAGCATTTTCAATATCACTCCCAAACAGCTTAAAAAGCAACTGATACATCTAAAAAGACGGACCAGTTGTGCCCTACCCTGCTTACAGTACCTCCTAGTACAAAGAGTACTGGAAGCAGAAATACTGTAAGGCAATATTGTACAGTATAGATGCGGCAGAGCACAGCCTCAGGTCCCTTTCATGATTCAATCCTGAGGATGATGTCAGGTCGGGATAGGGACCTGGCAAAATTCAATTTCGCAGGCAAAAGTGCCGCAAAGTTGGCATTTCACAGCAATTTCGCCCATCTTTTTGCCCCTCTCTCTTGCTCCCCCTCTCCCTCTGCACCCCTCCCTTCCCCACCACCCACTCTGATCACACCTTCTCTCTTCCCATGCCTTGGCCCTCTGAGCTCTCCCTCTTAGCCTATGACTCTTCCTACTCACAGCCTACTTCTTCCTCTTCATTCTTCCCTCTCCCTCTGACTTTGCCTAATGAGCTGCTTACTACCCCCTCCCTAGGTTTCCTGCACTCCCCTTGTCTCCTGTAGTATGCATCCAACTGTCATTGGCACTCTAAGTACATTGCCTACAAAATTTGTCTATGTTTATTCTCTGCTATTGATGAAATTCCTGACTATAATTATTGTCATTTATCCTCAATGCTGCATGTGTGTTTTCTTTGTACCAATTTACCTGCCTTTGTAACAATTCAATGATGTGCCTGGAGACACTGGCAAAGCAACCTGTCACTTGTAATTTGTTTCCTGACAATTCTGTCTTCTGACATGGAATCTATGTAAAGAGCTTCTGCTCACAGGCATTTAAATCAAGATTTCAATAAATAAAAATAAATAAAAAATTATATTCTGAGACCTGACCAGAAAGATATTTCCCCGAGAGCAGGGAGCAAATGAACCTAGCCCATTAAGTGAAGTCTGAGCACTTACCACCCATTTTAGAGGTCTGCAAGTTGTCAGGGAACAGGTTCCAGTCTGTAGCAGGTAAAGAAGTGGGGAATAACAAGAGAAGAGACTCAGGCAGGCCAAGGTAGGATGAGAGAGCAGTGAGGGGAACACTCCAAAAACAGATATTTTGAAAAAAGAAGGGGTGGTGAGTTAGCCTCTGTGGGGATCCATCATCAAAAAGGACTGCCAACTCCCAAGGGCTGCACAGTCTATCACCATCCATAGTAACGCCAGGGTTGGGTGAGCAGCACTACAGTGTGAGGGGAAGGTGCTACCATCAACCATCCTGGCAATCAGGCCCAGGGCCCCCTTCCATCTCCTCGACTGAACTGCCTCAGGCGGTACGTTAACTCATCCAAATAGGAATCAGTGAAAAGCTGCCAGGCAACTAAACGATGGTAAGCTCTGTTCAAGTTACTGCAGCGAGGTGCTTCAGTCCAGACTGACCCAACAAATCTTCCTGCACTAGGATGCCTCACTTGCCACTGAATCACTGCCCCAGCAATGAAGTAGCACCAGCTGCAGATAGAACTTTTATAGAGTAGGCTCCTCCCTGCCATGTACCACTTCAGCCAGTAACTCCAAGGGAGTGCCCCCACTCCCTCCCCTAATCAATAGCCTATACCCTCCCCATCTCTCACTCCTGTACCTGCATGGCCAAATGGACATGCTGGTAAAGGTACAGTTCCAACAGGAAAAGTCCTTCATATTGGCAACAAGTCTTATCAAGTGGCAGGGCACAACTCCAGAATTCAACACGCTGAGTGCTGAAACTGCTGCAGGAGTCTATTAATGGTCTTAAGTATTTCTTGTAAGTACTCCTGCGGTTCTTCTCTTGACAGTGAATGTAGATCTGGAGTCTGAGAGGTGGAGCAGGAGGACTGATACCCAGGGAGCATCCTGTGATGAGGCCAGGAGTGTGACTGTGGACGGGGGGGTTGCAGTATGGGGATACCCCTGCACTCCAAACCCTGCTTCGCTTCAGCAGGGTATGAGATAGGATATCTCCCACAGGGTACAATACCTTCAATTTGGTAGGATATGGAGTTTGAAAATGCACCCCTCTTGTTTCAAAGCATGCATATAAGGAGTGAGGGCCTGTCGCTGTTGCTGAATAAGAGGGGAAACATGATGAGCAAAGTAGATCTGTCAGTCTTTATATTTAACAATTTTCTGTCACCACCCAGTCAGCAGGAACAAAAAAGGAATGTTTGTCTCAGTGGGCCTACTCAGTAACAAAATCCAAATAAATTGAACTGCATCCCAAATCACATGTTTAAAAAAAACATTTAGATAATGGGAGAAGTGAAACTCACATCCTGATTGGCTGAAACAGCCTGCCACCTGGGCTGTTATTTCTTAATAATGGCCCGGTTAAAGACAAGTGCCAATTCGGGATCCCCATTACGTAGAGGATCCTAGGGCCACCCAAATCGCAAAATTTCTCACCACCATGCTCTTCCCACTCGCTTTTAGTGACATTCACCTCACTACACAGTACACCATTAGTCAAACTGCACAGCTTCAAAGCAAGAGCAAACAGACATTTTTTAAAACAATAAATAAATAAAACCCAAGCCTTTCTCTAAAATCCAGCCTGGTGTCTCTTTCACTCCATAAAAAAAAAAAAACTACGGGTGGTTACTCGGAGTGCCTCTTGCGCTCATGCTATCACTTATGCACCCCTTCCCCTGTTCAGCTACACTGTTTCCTTGTAAACAAACCAAAAATACCGAAGCAACACACAAGTATAAATTTTTTTTTTAAATCGTGTCTTTTTCCTTTACCACACAGAACACCCTCTTTCGTTTTCGTTATCACTGATGATATTCTCTGAACCTAGCATGTCAAAATCTCGGCATCTCCACTTTTCAATGAAAGCCCATCAAAAAAACACATGTACCTCTATTTGTATCCAGTCTCCAAATCAGAACACCAGTCTATACATTCCCCTGTTCCCACTAACGTTTATAAAACAAATCTAAAGTATTCTACTCTTCTCTGTGTGGGAGCGTGATGAGACAAAGCAGTAGCCCAACTTAACCCGGAGAGCATCCTCACACAAACAAAAATAAAAATAGCAGCCCCCTCCAGTGGTGATTCCACTAATACAAGAACTAGTTTACCACAATACTTACTTTTAATAGTTTTTTTTTTTACATATTTTTTTATTCTTTTATATTCTATAAAAAGACCTCACATATAGCCCATTTTATAAGAGTAATAATACCCTCCAGGGTGGGCGTTATGGGATATAACGGACCTTCCAGGGGCTATAAGGCCCTCTACCTGCTGCATCGAGCCTCATTACGACCCTGGGCAGTCTGTTATATCCCAATAACGCCCACCCTGTTGGGTATTATTACTTAAATAATGTGTCATTACTGCCTGGTTACAATATAGTTATGCAAATGAGATATCTGAGGCTAAGGAATGTTATATGACTCTTCCAGTTAGTGTTTACAGTATGCAGCACTCGTGGTGAGATTCTAACCTAATCTCTGTGGTTTCCAAACCTGCACTGTATACACTAGGTTACACTGCACCTTTCCTAATTTAAATAGAAAATTCTTGAATTCCATCGACATTTTCAATTTCAAATGTAATTTACATCTAATAAAGAAAAAAAAAAGAAATGTCTGTTCGGAATTCAGATGGCCGTGGGTAAGCTATGCACAGTTATGATTTTAATTATCATGACTCACAGGACATTCCCTGGGTCTCACTGTTTATTAGGCAACTGAATGAAAATGATATTGTTATGATATTTTAATTGTCATATGTTGTATATTGGCTGTTTTTAGTAACTTGTTTATTTTATTGTTGTTGTTGTTTGTACAGCGCCCAGAGTCTGCGGAAATGGGCGCTTAATAAATTATCTATTTATCTATCTATCTATCTAAAATCAGGGATAAGTCTTCACTGTTTTATATGCACAGGGCTCAGTGCTCACTAGGAACCAGTGCTTTATGCATTGACTTAGCTACCAGAAGGTGGATTTGTGAACGATTAGTGGCTATCCAGAATCCTTGTGACTCATCCCCTCTTGTAAATGACTCTTCCAGTAAATATAACATTTATAATAAGTAAATCAATATGCCATACTGCGCAATTTCACAAGGCCTGTGATTACTGCTAACATGACACTGCTAAAGTGCAAAGACTGAGTGCTTCTTTTTCATACTAATGTTTATTGATACTGTAATAAAAGAGCAGACAATTAAAAAGAAAGGTACAACAATTGGCATTAAATCATACAAGAGAATCACGGTATATTGAACATATTTAAAAATATTTCTGGTTGCTACCTGACGTGGTACTCGTGTACCTATATTATGACTACTGTGATCTACCTATTACCAAGCGTGTACCACCAGTGAATGCCTGTAACATTGGTTGCTTTTTTAATCTAAGCGTTATGTACTGTACTGTTTGTTTGCTGTGATGTATTGCTCTCTTGACAAGGTGCCTTTGTAAATGAGTCTATGATTCAAAGGTCTGTAAACCGATGATCTAATAAATAAAATATATGTACAACAGTATTAGTCTACTAAAAGTTTTAGTTCTAAGAAGGCTATAATTATTGGGGCAAGCACTAGAGTATAACTAGTAGGATAGCAGTAACAGCTATACCAAGTTCACTGTAGATTAGATAGCAAGGAACATGAATATCATAATAGGAAAGACTGAGTGCTGAGACTAGCAAAGTGTGTGTAAGATGCTCCAGACGGGAAGCCAGGGCTCACCTGACTTATCTACTCAGATCATCTACATGTACACTGTACACTAGTATTTGGGTCTATGTTCCTCTATATGTAGCCTTACTCAAATGATATAGTATGGGTTCAACTTATAGCTCTTATTCTATGGGATAGTGATTTAAAAAGGGAGGAAGCAAGATTCTTGTTTGGCTACTCACTTAATTCTAAGGTAATACCCATCGTTATGAGATGGCCACTGATTCCTCACATATGAAATGGTATTAAAATATAGCTGTCTTTCTACTTAATAACCCTTACATTCATATTTCCTATATAATTCTGGTGGACGCTATATGGAACCATCACTTGTTTACTATTAACAGACACATAGCCCACTTGCTGGCAATATCCGATTTATATAACGTGGATTTAATAGTGTTGGACAAAACTGTGCGGTCACTTTAGCGCAAGTGAAAACACAACAGGGAAAGTATAGAGCAGACATAGCAGCACTATCCCTGTCACTGTTTTCACCCTTAACATGCCTGATTGCCACTGTGCCGTCACTGTGGCTCAGCGGGTAGAGCCACAGGCTATGGAGGGCGGCAGTGCCTGCGTCCCAGATTCAGGTCTCACTCACAGCTAATTTTTGTTTGTTTGGCTTTTCTTCTGTCACTTGCCCTGTGGCCGTCCCACCCTTGCCTTCCTTTCCAGTTCCTCCGTCCCAAGCTTCTTGCACCCCACCAACTTACCCCATCCCTCGTTCTCCCCCACACCCCATCGGCCTTAGGTGGGTTCCCCTACATGTGCCCCCAGGAGTTTGTAATATATTTGTTTGGGGGCTGTGGATGCAGAACAGTAATTTAAGTTTGCTGCCTGGCGCTGTTTCGGAGGTGTGGTTTTGTCCCGCACAGTTCTATCCATGCTATTTGACCTAGACTCCATGCTGGCACATAGGAGTTCTCTCCAGTGCAACGCAAACAAATAACCTCCTGGTTGTTTCATCTCTGTTTATTACTTTACTATAGGTACACTGTTCTTACATCCTGTTGTTTTTTGTTTGTTTTCAGTTGTTAAGGTTTGTTATACTTGTAATTTTAGAGTTCTGACTTTAGCCCTAGTTAGTTGTTACCTGACTTTTTGCTCTACTAAGCAGCTCTCTATTAGATGGGATGAGTAATAATTATTCTTACACATTAACCTCCTGGAACATAAAGGGTATTAACCCACCCATTAAATTAAAAAAGTACTATCTTTTCTAAAAAAGAAAAGATCTGGCATAGTATTTCTACAAGAAACACACCTGTTTGCAAAAGAAGCAGAAAAGGCTGTGCAGGGATTATGGTGGGAATGGTGGAGAACAATTGCTTCAATTCTAAACTGAGGGGAACAGCAATCCTTATTAAGAAAGGCATTCATTTTGTGGCTGATGATGAAGGCTGTTTCCAGTTGTTACTGGGTGCACTTAATGGAACTAAGGTGGCACTTTGCAACATCTACGCAACTAATTCTAAACAAGCAGATTCTTTTAATGACGTTGCTAAGAGGTTAAATACTGCAATGGGTTACGAAATGATCTCAGCTGGTGACATGAATGAAGTGCTTGACCCTTTGCTTGGCAAAAACACCAGCAGACGCAATCTGCAGGTCACCAAAGCTTGAGCGGCACTTCATAAACTTCTAGAAGAAGCCAGTCTGATAGATTCATGGTGCATAATGCACCCTCAGGGAAGAGATTACTCTTTCCTTTCAGCTAGACAAAAAATGCACAGTAGAATTGATGAAATGTTTTTCTCAAAAAATCTTTTGAACACAATGATTGAGTCAAGTATTTATAATATTCGTCCATCAGGCCATGCTCTTATTGATGTGTCACTTGTGCTAAAGAGTGACATTCCTAGAGCTTTTTTTTTCATGATGCATCCATTTATCATGGGAGTCCCTAGCTATCCTTCAGCTTCCTCGCCTTCCTCTTACCCCTGCGACTGAGCCACCACTATGGGACACCTTTTGTCAGCAGTCAGTGCCCCCAGGGCTTTTCTCCCCAACAGGGACAGTGGGGCTGCAGCCACACTGCCACACTGAGGACCCAGCTATGCAGCTGGAAGAGGGCCCATCATGACCTGGTGCATAAGGTGGAGGAGCTAGCATCACTTGGTTGGTTCTCCCAGATTCCACCCAAATCCACACCAAAGGCCACAGATGTGCAATGATGTCAACGAAGCGCACGCATGCACCCACATGCCCACTGCAGACATCTGCTGATGGCCTGAGCACACTCCATGCAGTCCTGGCCTGGTAAAAACCCTTCCTCCGCTGAGTGGCACTCAAATGCAGGACCACATTGAACCCCCCTTCCCCGGATGTGGAGAGCAGTCCATCAGACACTCTGCCAACCTCCCCCGTCTGACTCTCAGACTCCCAGGCTTGCTCCCAAACCTAGATCATCTGCATCGCAAGTGGTAGAGCTACCACTGTGCTGGTGGAAGTTTAAAGAGGGAGTCTGGTTAAAGGTACTACACTGCAGAATTAAAATCAGCCTACCCCAATAAATTTCATACCAAAAATTAGGTTTCTACATTACCTCATTTTAAACTTATGAGCTATTTTGTAACCCTGCTTTCACTCACTGTTCAAAAAGCCAGTTTCAATGAAGAGCCACTGATGATGTCACAACCAAAACTCACAGACTAGTTCTCCCTGTCAGCAACCTTATAGGACTTATTTCTCTGAAGTTATAGAAACTGTGGCTGTAGTAATCATTAAAAAACTGACACAGGGTTGCCTGCAGTATTTGCATTTCCAGAATGTTCAGATGAATGGCACTGTACTTTAGAACACATCAGGAGGTGGTTTTGGAATGCAGCATTGAACCAAGGTACAGAACATCAAAGTGGTGCACGATTTTAGAATGTTTGAAGGGAGTTCATGCAATCTCAAAATGTGGCAGGGATGTGCTATCTCACAGTGTGGCAGGTCTCTCAATCTCAGAATGTGACAGGGACACACACTAAGGAATTTAGCGGGGACTGGCAATTCTGGAATATAGTGAAGGATGTACACTGTTGGAATGTGGCAGGACACACCATTTTATTTTGAAACAGCTTGTCCTTGCCGCATTTCACAACTGTATGCTCCTACCAGATTTCAGAATTCTGCATCACATCCCCACCATAATCTACCATTGTGCATCCAAGCCATATTCCAAAATTGTGCATCACCACCACATTCCAAAATTGCACATCCATACCACATTCCAAAGTTGTGTTTCAGTGCCACATTCTGAAACTGTCACCATCACGTTACAAAACTGGGTCACTGCCACATTACAAAATTGTGGGATCACTGCCACATTGCAAAATGGTGCATCACCACCACATTCCAAAATTGTGCATCACCACTACATTCTGAAATTCTGCATCAATGCCACATTCCAAAATTGTGCGTCACTGCAGCATTCTGAAACTGTGCATCACCATCACACTCCAAAACTGTGCATCACCATCACATTCCAAAATTGTACATCACCTCCACACTCCAAAATTGTGCATCACTGCCACATTCTGAAATTTTGCATCACCGCCACATTCTGAAATTCTGCATCACTACCACATTCCAAAATCATGCATCACCACCACATTCAAACTCTGCATCACTGCCACATTCTGAAATTGTGCATCACCGCCACATTCTTAAACAGAGCATCACTGCCACACTCTAAAATTCTGCATCACAGCCACATTCTGAAATTGTGTCACAAACACATTCTGAAATTGTTTATCAAAGCCACATTCCAAAACTGACCATCACTGCCACACTTTGAATTTGTGCATCACTGCCACATTCTGAAATTGTGCATCACCACCACATTCCAAAATTGTGTCACATACATCTGTGCATCACTTCACATTTTGAAATAGAGCATCACCGCCACATTCTGAATCTGTGCATCACTGCCACATTTCAAAATTGTGCATCACCACCACATTCCAAAACTGTGCATCACTGCCACATTCTAAAACTGTGCGTCACCGCCACATTCTGAATTTGTGTGTCACTGCCACATTCTGAAATTGTGCATCACTGCCACATTCCAAAATTGTGCATCACCACTACATTCTGAAATTCTGCATCAATGCCACATTCCAAAATTGTGCGTCACTGCAGCATTCTGAAACTGTGCATCACCATCACACTCCAAAACTGTGCATCACCATCACATTCCAAAATTGTACATCACCTCCACACTCCAAAATTGTGCATCACTGCCACATTCTGAAATTTTGCATCACCGCCACATTCTGAAATTCTGCATCACTACCACATTCCAAAATCATGCATCACCACCACATTCCGAAACTCTGCATCACTGCCACATTCTGAAATTGTGCATCACCGCCACATTCTTAAACAGAGCATCACTGCCACACTCTAAAATTCTGCATCACAGCCACATTCTGAAATTGTGTCACAAACACATTCTGAAATTGTTTATCAAAGCCACATTCCAAAACTGACCATCACTGCCACACTTTGAATTTGTGCATCACTGCCACATTCTGAAATTGTGCATCACCACCACATTCCAAAATTGTGTCACCCGAACATACCGAAATTGTGCATCACTGTCACATTTTGAAATAGAGCATCACCGCCACATTCTGAATCTGTGCATCACTGCCACATTTCAAAATTGTGCATCACCACCACATTCCAAAACTGTGCATCACTGCCACATTCTGAAACTGTGAGTCACCGCCACATTCTGAATTTGTGTGTCACTGCCACATTCTGAAATTGTGCATCACTGCCACATTCCAAAATTGTGCATCACTGCCACATTCTGAAATTGTGCATCAATGCCACATTCTGAAATTGTGTGTCACTGCCACATCCTGAAACTGAGCATCACCGCCACATTCCAAAACTATATGTGTCCTTCATATTCTAAATTTGTACCTGCCTGCCACATTCTGAGATTGTGTGTAAGCTTCCACATTCCAGTATTGCCTGTCATTGTCACATTCTGAAAATGTGCATTCCCACCATATTCCAAAACTGCACTTCCTCACCATATTCTAAAAATGAGTGTCACTGATGCATTCAAAAGTTGCATGTCCAAGTTACATTCTAAAATTATTCATCCCTGTCTCATTCTGAAATTACATGTGACTACCACATTTTGAAACTGTGTCACTGCCACATTCTGAGATTCCATGTCCATGCCGCATTCTGAAATTGCATGTTGCCACAACAATCTAAAATCAAGCATACCACCCACGTCCTGAAGTTGTGCAGCACCACCACATGCCAAATTAATGTATCCAAGACACATTATAAAGTTACAAATCCCTACCTCATTCCACAACTGTGCCTCCCACATTTCAAAATTGTGTATCTCTGCCACATTCTAAAACTATATGACACTGACAAATTATGAATTTTAGCATCCCTGCCACTTTCCAAAATTGTGTGTCCCAGCCATACCTCTCAACTGTCCCTAATTTTCAGGGACATCCCTGATTCTGCCTCAGAATTTTCTTCTGTCCCTCATAAAATTTGTGTTTTTGTGACTGAACAGTGGGGACTGTAAGCACAAAATAATGTTAAACATTAAAGTTACAGACTTGTTCTTCTTCAGAAAGTGCATCTTACACTAATCCCATTACTTTATCAGCTTTCTGAATAAATATTACCAATTTTTAAGATATGTCCCTGATTTGGGGTCTTTGTCCCTGATTTTTTTAAGCCTTGTCCCTGATTCATGAGATGAGAGGCTGAGCGGTATGGTCCCAGCTACTTTCCTGAGATTATGTCATTGCTGCATTCCACAGTTGCAGTCTGGTGGCATTTTAAATTATCATCCCTGCAGTATTCTAACACACTCTGTTCAGAGCTGATTTGTCTGTGGAGAGCTTTTGGGATGCTTTTGCCAATTATTTCTAATGAAATTCCACAATGCAGATCTGCTGAGAGTCAGTTTCAATGCGGTCTTCCTTTTATACATTTTTACAATGTGTTTTCCTAGCACATGCCTGCTGATTGCTATATGTTCAGCTCTGATAGTTCACAGAAGACACGGCATCTTATTTTCAGTGGGGCTGTACATATACACAATATTATGCTGCATTGCATAAAATCAGAACACAATGAAAACACTATTTTACATCTAGACTAGGCTGCCCTGAATAAATACATTGTAAAAATGGTAAAGTCATGACCCCACTGAAAACAAGATATTGCATCTAATCTGGGACATCCTGAGTAAATACAGTACAAAAACGTGTAAAATGAAGATCCCTATGAAATGAAATGTAGCATCTCCCCAGCGCTATCCAGGGTACAATATATAGGATAAGAAATATTTAAAGGAAATCTACTGTAAACTGAATTTCACTGTGTTCACTGACATAAACAAACAGTTTCTTTACTGGTTTATAACATATTAGATTGCAGTATTTATTTTGAATGTTGTGGCCATGAGGATGGTGTGTACAGTGTGTGTGTGTGTGTGTGTGTGTGTGTGTGTGTGTGTGTGTGTGTGTGTGTTTGCTGTAGCTCAATATATATATTTTTTTTTTTCAAAAAGCATAGTAAAACATGCCTGCTGATTGCTATATATTTATCCTGGATAGTTCACAGAAGACCTGGCATATGTCTGAGACAGTGCTTATCTGATAGTGTCTTAAGAGGATAAGAAAACAGTGTAAATCTTTTTAGATTTGTTGCTGGGAAAGGGTGACATTTATGAGGTATGAATCTTTCTTGAAAGACAATACCTGCCCAACTGAAGCTTGTAGCAAGAAAATATTTAAATGCTAAGTATTTAAATGTGCAAGTTGTTGCATTTCGAAGGGGGTAAACAAATCTTCAGTTTAATAGGCAACCACTATTTAACAAACTGTTTCAATTTTCTAATGACCATCTGATAAGCAGCTTGGAGTCCCGTCTCCAACATTCTAAACAGAAAGAAGGGAGTATTTTATTTTATTTATTTATTTATTAAAATTTTGGTAACTGGGTGAGCCCACTGAGACCAGAGACCCCTTTTTTTCAGGGGTGACCCGGGATTAGTTACATGAGACAGAGTTATATTGACCCTCATACATGGGAAAAGTATTTTAAGGAATGACTCTTTGATATAGAATTAGACTTCATTGCCCCCATAGGTAAGGAATGGATCCCATTTGATAAAGAAATATCATTAAGTGAAATTACTAAAGCAATTAGCCAAGCCAAAAGACATAAGACCCCAGGTCCTGAAGGAATACTGGTGGATATAATCCTAAATGATATAGAACTTTGGGTGCCATGCTTAAAAAATTTACATAATCATATCATAAAAACTGGGTATATTTGCTCTATATGGAAAGAGAATATCATAATTCCAATTTTTCCAAAAGGAGAAAAAACTAATCCTAGACATTATAAACCAATAAGTTTACTGGACACTATCCAAAAATTGTTTACAAAGATATTACAGGAAAGAATAATGGAATGGGTACAAAGGAAGGAAATTATGGATGAGGCGCAGGCTGGCTTCATGCCAGGGCATTCTACTATAGATCAATGTTATATGTTGACACACATTATATACAGTATAAATATATTATCAATAAAAAACCAAAACTTTATTGTGTATTCATTGACCAGAAGGCTGCTTTTGACAGAGTTAACCGAGAAAAATTGCGGACAGTTCTAAAGGGTTACGGCATGGAACTGGCAATGTTAAATATGTTGGAAGCACTATACACAAACAATAAAACTAGTATCAGGTACAATAAGGAAGGGGATAAAACTGCAAAATTTACATCAGACATTGGCCTTAGACAGGGATGTGCTCTATCACCAATAATGTTTAATCTATTTCTGAATAAAATTCTGATAAGAATGTATGACCCCGTGCTGCACATGCCAAAGGTGTGCTCAATGCACGGCCCCTACCTTGAGTATGCTGATGACATAGTTCTGGTATCTACACGTTGTTTGGGGATAAAAAGGAGTTTAACACTCTTTGCTGATAGATGTGGTGAGGCAGCTATGGAGATAAAGTATGATAAAACCAAATGTTTAATATTCAATAAATCTGGAACAAGAAAGGGAATAGACCATGTGCTTATATACAATAACAATAAGCTTGAGAAAGTTAATAGTTTTTTGTTATTGGGGAATCATATTCTACAATAATTTGACTTGGAAGAAACACTTGCAATATACAATAAGGAAAACAAAAATATTTACTCCAATTGTAGAAAGATTTGCATATAGATATGAGGGACACTCTGTGAAAGGAAGTATCCAGACAGTGAATGCTAAAATAAAAAGTCAAATACTGTATGGGGCAGAAATCTGGGGATATCAGAACACAGATTAGCTAGAAGCTCCATTGAATATGTTCTACAAAAGGATGTTAGGATTCCCTAAAGGGGATTCCTGAGTGCTAGCCAGATTAGAAGTGGGTCAGCTGCCAGTTAGATGCAATATTGAACAAAGAACTATGTATTGCATGAAAGTATATAATATGAAGGAGCAAAGACTACCAAGAATTTGTCTTGAGGAAACAATATATTATAGACAAAATGGATCACCTCTGCCTAGTATCTCTATTTTAGAGAATATCATGAGACCTCAAAGACTATTGAATACATTTGTTCCACCAAAGCAAACTTCTATGTTTCCACCTTAGAACAGGCAAAAGGGAATTCTCATAAAATCTGAAGGACTCTTAAGTCTATTGAAGGACGTCTGGCTGCTCTCTCCATTCCAACCAAGATCCACAACGATGGTAAGGTTGTGGAAAGTACTTGTCAAATCTTAGAAGAATTCAATTCCCATTTCATCACTGCTGGCCTAGCTTTTGACTCCTCACCGTATGCAGCTTTTGCTAATAAACAAGCCAGTACAAATACCACTCTGCAAACTTCAGCCTACCCATTCCAGCTGCTCCCCTCTCAACTTCAAAGAAGTTGAAGATTCACTCATTAATTTAGATACCAAGAAAAGTGCTGGGGATGATGGACTCGAACCATTTTTCCTAAAATTAGGCTACCCCTATCTTACTTCCCCCATTCTCTATATATTCAATCTCTCTCTATTACCACTGCTACAGTTTCTCCTTGTTGGAAATCCACTCACATCTTTCCCTTATTTAAATTGGGGGACCCATGCGATCTAAATAACTATAGGCCCATTTCAATCCTGCCTATCGTCTCAAAAGTTTTTAAAAAAATTGATTTATACTCAGCTAAAATACCACATCGAAACATATCCACTCTTAAACCCAGCACAATCTGGCTTTCGCCCTAATCATAGCACAGTCACCGCACTGGCCAAAGTTACCAATGACTGGGTCTCTGCTATGGATTCTAAGAAGATCACGGGGAGCAGTCTTCTTGGACCTTACTAAAGTATTCAACACTGTAGATGACAACCTAATAGTGAGTAGCCTTACCAAAATATGTGTCACCCCATCCACCACTCAGTGGTTTAACAGTTACCTATCAGGAAGGACCTAGAAAATCAAAGCAAGTGGCCTGTTCTCAGCCTCCTTGCCAAATTGACAGGGGAGTCCCGCAAGACTCCATCTTAGGTCCTATCCTTTTCTCCTTATACATCAACAATCTTGATTCACATATAACCAAGTCAAATCTGCATTTTTTTGCAGATGATACAGTTTTGTACACATCTGCCTCTACATTGTCTGAAGTTAGGGACATACTCCAAACTGACTTTGCTCAGCTTGAATTTAATCTTGTTAATGCCAAACTTCTCCTAAATGCCAAGAAAACCAAGGCCATGATCTTCTCTCTTAATACCTCTTCTGCCACCCCCTTGTCCTACCCGAAGAGTTTATCATCACTTCCTTAGGTGAACCATTGGAAGTCATCTCCAAATTTAAATATCTTGGCATTCGGCTAGACAACAAGCTCTCCTTTAATGATCACCTTGATGACCTGTCCAGGAGATTAAAAGCCAGACTAGGTTTCTTCTTCTGCAACAGGTCTCTCTTTCCCTAGAGACCAGATTCATGCTTGTTCAGGCTACATCCCCTCCCCACTCGACTATGGGGACATAATCTACACCTGTTCTACAATCCCTAACCTAAACAAATTGGACATACTCTATCATGATGCTCTGTGCTTCATCACAAACTTCCCGTACCGAACCCACCATTGTGATCTGTACGCAGCTGTTGGTTTGACATCACTTACTATTAGACGTACGCTCCATGCTGGTATTTGGACCCTAAAGCTTCTCCTGAACAAACTCCTGAGCTACCTAACATCTCTCATCTGCATCTCCTGCAGTGCATACTCACTTAGGAAATCAGATTTTATCCTTTTCGACGTGCCTAGGACTCACACCTCCTTTGCAAATGCGCGATATCAAGTGCCCTTCCAACCATCTGGAATCAGCTTCAATCTTCACTGAAACTATCCAGCATTGTCTCTGTCAGCTTCTACAAATGGCTAGCTGCTTCTAAAATAAAAGATACTTGTAGCTGTTTTTAAACTCCTTCTCCACCATTATTCCCCATCCCACCCTCCCAACTAACTGGAATCAGCTCTAGTCCCTACGGAACCCACCTAGCTTTCACACCTGACCTCTACTTCTACTTGCCTATGGTGGCCAATCAAAATGATCCCTACAGCTGTTCTCACGACTTTTCTCTGCCCTTATTTCTCTTCCTCTATATTCCACTTCCCCCCTACTCTCTCTAACCCTTTTCTTTTCCCCCTACCCTAATTTTCTTTTATCTGTTGGTTGACCCTTTATCTTTCTTTTCTTTATCTATTTTCTTCACCTCCACATTCCCTCTAGCACCTTAGCCCTCTAGCTCCCTAGCCCTCTAGCCCTCTTCTTGCTCCCCTTTTTCCTCATCTCTTAACTCTTCTTTTCATTTCAACTTCTCTCTCATGTAGACTCTACACTTTCCACTTCCAATGCATCTCCCCAGGTTTATGCTTCTTATACCTCCACTGTTATGTCCTAATTGAGTATTATGTATCATATGGACCTAAACTGCACTTTAATTACTGTTATGTTTATTCATTATATGTATTGTGTATTTGTCTGTATACATGCTTCAGGACCTCCCTGTGAATGAGCTTGCTCAACAGAGTATTCCTGCAATGAACTTGAACTTGAACTATACGAATATGGAATAACACCTAAAGGACAGATAGAAATGTATATAAAAGAAAGAATAAGAGATCATTTTTACAATAAAGATTTGGAATCAGGGAAGAACTGTAAAATCAGTTCTTGGTTGGGGTACAGAAATAGAGGAGAAAAGTGGATATAACCCTATTTAAATGTTATCAAAGACCAAAGAAAGTGGAACGTTATTACTTGATTTAGATTTGAATACCAAGACAATGAATGGCTAAGCGGTATTATTCATAAAGCAAAAGAAAGAAAAGGCAAATGTGAACAAGAGGAAGATGATCTGGTGCATTTGTTCCTATGCCCTTTATATGATTTTAAAAGAAAATTCTATCTGAGAAAAATATTAACACAATTACAGATGGAACCAATATACCAGGCTACATTTCTTCTAAAGTCTAGAAATAAGGAAGTGTTGATTAATCCAGCCAAATACTGCAGAAAAACTGAGAACCAGAAATTGCATATAAAACAGAAAGAAAACTGTAAGGATAGATAGGAAGGAATGAGTGATGGAAGTAATAGGGTTATTAGGGAAAACTGAATTGTATTTATATCTACTGGGTTGTGCTTTTAATGTCCACTGTGAAAAGAAAAAGGTTTGTTAATGAGGACCTTCCCTGATGGTCCAAAAAGTTACAGCTTGTAGTCATTATATGCAATACTAGACATGAAAAGGTGTATGCATTTGTTA
The DNA here is from genome assembly GCA_016271365.2 of Neoceratodus forsteri. Taxonomy (NCBI): domain Eukaryota; kingdom Metazoa; phylum Chordata; order Ceratodontiformes; family Ceratodontidae; genus Neoceratodus; species Neoceratodus forsteri. The sequence continues at coordinate 955,178,904 of CM028130.1, read as the reverse complement.
TTTCTGGCCAAGGTTTACTCTGCCTTCCATAATTTGGATTTGTTTTTGAGCCCTGCTGTACTTGCCTTTGCTGTTCAGCTTGCTGGGCTGCTAGCTCCTGATGACATCACTGTAGGATAGAGGAGTGACTCACACTGTTCAGTACCATGCAGTTGCAACAATGTTGCAAGGGAAACCTAGCAGTACTCAGTGTACAACACTGTGTTCCCTCTTCTCCAAGACACCCTGTTAGCAATGCATTATGCCAAAATCTAAATGCCTCATCTGTATGTTTTTTGGGTTTTTTTTTTGTGTGTGTGTGTGAAATTGACTCTGCCCAACGATGATGTCAGCAGTACAACCCTAGGCCCACAGCAACACCAGGCTTGCTATAAAACTCTGGTACACCCTGCAGTTTTTAGTAGCTCAGAATGCAAAAACTAACTGCAGCAGACATTGATGAAATACCATTCCAGAATCGATGCAAGAAGGGGTAATTAATGCATGGAAGTCAAAGTGACTGGGGAAGGTCCTCTTTAAAGCTGGGGTGTTTACCTAAATAATGTATATTGTGTATTATTTATGTACTATTTTAAATGTATTGATGTAAAAGCTTTGTAAAGGCAATATTGTTTTGTCATGCAATAAACTTGAACTGAACTGGCATAGTGATTTATATAGGTGTGGAAGGATACACTGAAAACTCCAAACATGTGTTCCACGGCACGGTACTCCATTTTTCCAGCTACAGACAGCAAGATGGCTGTAAGTTCCACCCACAGCAATAAAAACTACACACATTTTTGCCCTTCTAAAGCCATGTTTGCCACAGCATTCCAACCCCCATCACATTTTTTATACTTTATTTTTTCATTTTGTCATGTTCATAACAAACATTTCTCATACAGCAGACAGTGCATCAAATCACAGTGTTACCATTGGGAATAACATCAATTCCCTTAATCAAAGGAACTCTTTGCATCTACTATATATTGACACAGCATTAGGGAGATTCTTATAGAAAGTTTAAACCAGTACGATAAAAATACTCAATGTGTGCTGAGTAATGAACCCATGAGCTACATGGCTTTTATCAATGTAAGTAAATTGTCCAGCAATTCTAGTCCAGGAATTAGCCATGCCCTTTTTAAAAGGGGCTAAAGGTGCCATGTATCTACCTAAATGCAATAACATATTACATTTTTTTGCAGCCTGATAATACCCCACATAAGATTGGAGAAGGAAATAAAACAAACATTGCCTTTCTTACTCCTGTCATAAAATTAAATAGTAGAACAAAACTTGCATCCTCCATTAAATACTGAAACATCATAGGTAGCTCAAATCTGATTTAAATGTGAGAATAACATTCAATGAGAGAACTACAAAAGAGTCCAGTCTTTCTGTCTAAACGACTGAGCTAAAGTTCAGTGAAAGAAAGTCAAAACAGTGCAGAGGCAATGCAAAACAGAGTTACCACGGGGTAATGAGCAGTTGTCTTCGGATTGCCATCAGAATATTGCATCAATGTCCTCATCATCTGTACCATCAGTTCTTCTACCAGATTCAGCTGCTCTCCAGTCCGCCCAATTGCCAGCCTCTACAGGATCCGAAAATAGGTATATTTTGCTGTCATGTACCACCCGAAGCCTGGCAGGGAAAATGATGGTATGTGGAACTCCCAACCCTCTCAGGATGTATCAGACTCCCTCAAATTTTTTCTGACGCTGCCTGGTGGCGTAACTGATATCTGGGAAGATATGTACCTGGTGGTCATCTTGCAGTAAGGGAGATGCTCTGCAGGCACATTTAAGAATTTTAACTCGGGCTGCTACACCTGAGGTCACCAGCATTAGGGTTTGCAGTTCATCCGTATTCTGTGACCGGCCCCACAGATTCACCCGATAAGCTTTCTTCACCTCCCAAGCTTCTTCTGAGCTTTCCAGTGCTAATTTTTCAGTTAGGCAGTCCTGGATGTTGAAAATTGGGTGGTCACCTTCGACACCTTCTGGTAATCCTACAATATGGACGTTTGCCACTCATGCTTGTGTAACCCCTTTGTTACCCGGGGTTACTAAAATCCCAGTAAGACCTAGTGGTAGGCAGGGAAGGCAGCTTGTGAAACTCCAGTTAAATGGGTTTCACACTGTCTCACTCTGTCCTCAGTCACAGCTGAGACTTGAGAGATGACATCACTATAGAACTGTCACAGCTGCATGAGCCACTTTGGAATCTCCAGCTCAGGGAGTGAAATTTAGAACTTTGGGAAATTCAAAGTGAGTCTTCCGTTTGTCCTTAAGCAAGAAGGAAGCATCAGTCTGCTGTTTGATCTCTCACTAAGAAAAAGGAAGTGTTCCTGTGTTTTACCTTTTTTAAAGTGGTGGAGACCGCTCCCCCGGTCTCAGTGCCCCCTCCCTCCGGGGGTAGGAAAAGTTCTCTGTGGGTTCCAAGGGCAATCCCCTTCTCCCACCATGGAAGGAAGCTGCCTGATTTAATTTCAGTCTGTTCTTGTATAACAGCAAAGGTTACAGTACTTCACCTGTGGGGCACCTGCAATGAATGGGTGAGTGTTTGGCTCCATTTGAAGGGGCAAACATCTTGTTTTCTTCAGTTGGGAAATAAATGTGGACTGCTATTTGGGAGGACTATGTCAACTAGGACAAACAAATAGAGCAGTCAAACAGTTTAAAGTGTTAAATGGATTTAAAGTTCGCTGTAGAGGAGTGCTTCAGGTCATCCACCGTTCAATCTACATTTAAAAGTTCTAAAGTTTTCTGTGTGATCCAGAGAAATGGCCGGGTATGGGCTGTGGGAGCCGGAGGTGGGAAAACCCCCATCTTTAGTAACCAGGTCTACCTCTATGGATTTCTTCTGTGTTTTTGCTACTTGCCTCATGCACTTGGCTAGTGATGGGGTGGGTACCCAGACGTGGGTCGCAACTTGAAAATCTCTCTAGGAGTCGCAGACTCTAAGTGGTGTGTGGAGCCACAGGATGGGAAAATTACTCCTTGTTTGATGGGAGCTCGTTTGAAAGTACGAAAACAAATCTCTCTAGGAGTCGCAGACTCTAAGTGGTGTGGGGAGCCACAGGATGGGAAAATTACTCCTTGTTTGATGGGAGCTCGTTTGAAATGCGAAAACAAATCTCTCTAGGGTCGTAGACTCTAAGTGGTGTGAGGAGCCACAGTTTGGGAATCTCCTTGTTTGATGGGATGTCTTTCCAAATAAAGTTTGGGTTCATTTGTCAAGTGGACCATCAGTCGAGTGGCGGCAGGGGCAGACCCAGTCGGGCTATGTATTCAATCATGCAAAGTCCAGCTGAGTGCCTGGTGGGTCCAAAGCCAGACAACTGTAGTAATGTTTCATTCCTCAAATGGACCGCTGTATTTAACCTCTAATCTACACATACAGTAACGTAGCCCTTTGGGGGACCATGCAATGCTTTGTTTATGTTCAGTTAGTTAATAAATAAAGCCACACTGAAAAATTCCAGTTCTGGTTCTGGACATTACAGTTATTGCTTCCTGTAGTTGGATTTACTTGGGTGCCCCTGTGCAGAGTAGCCAGACCTAGGTCCCTTGTGCCAGGTAACCTCATCCTTCCCCGAACCCGTACATATGTTTCACTTGGTTTTCAAGGGCCTCCAGCCTTGCCTTGAGGTGTTGGTTTTCCTTAAGCATGAGCGTAGTCATGCCAGTAGAAGCATCGGCCTGTTTGCGTACCTCTCGGAGGTCCCCTTTAATGCCTTCTACTTCCGATTTCAAGATTATGATCCTGCCATTAAAGTCGTTCACCTTTTGATTTAAAGTGGACATGGATGATATAAGGGTCTGAAGTTTATGACCCAATGTAGCGATGGTCTCTCCCGACTCAGGCCTCTCCTCTATGATGGTGGCATCTTCAGGCCTCCCTGGAGCTCCAGATCCCTTGCTTTTTCCAGGCTCCACCTGAGAATTTATCCTTCTTAGGATTACCCATCCTAATGTTTCCTAGCGTGATCTTTATGATGGTGAGGTTGAGAAAGCTAAATAAGGCTTCCTAATGGAGGATTTAGGTAAATTCTCTTCCAAGATGTAAAGAGCTATGAAAATTTGCTGCTCGTTGCTTGGGCTCAACAGTGCCCCCCCCCCCCAACCACAATCTTAAATACTGTACCTTGCATCTGCACATTATGGAAACGCATGTCCTGATCCACCCTGTGTCAGCTTTCCTTTTTCAGTTGTTTACTACAACTGCAGTTTTATGTAATGTGGGAGAAATAAGTCTTATAAGATAGTTTGCAAGAAGGACTAGGCTGTGAGTTGTTGTGAAATCATCAGTAGCTCCTTACTGAAACTGGCTTTTTTGAACAGGTAGTGAATTTAGTGTTACAAACTGACTTGTAACATTTAAACAAAGTAACTTAGAGATCTCATTTTTGGCATGATGCTGATTGAGGATATGCTGATCCAAATTCTGAATTTATTTATGCTAGAATCTTTGGTCACACTCCCTCTTTAATTCGATGCTAGTTAAGGACAAGGATTTTCCAAAGTGGCTTCTCAAAAAAACAGCAGAATTCTTTGCACACAATGAGGATGAAGAAGTGTCCTATACTTGCCTATGGGAACCCTTTAAGGAGTATATTAGAGGCAGAATAATAGGATCTTCAAATAAAAGAGGCAGCTGCAATGAGGCTGTCTGAATTAGAATCTAGTTTACATCAGCTCAACAGCCTCCACAAAAAAGATCCTCTAAATAATCAGGACTTGTAGTACTTTATAAACTTACTTCGATCAAATTTGAGATCAACCAGATACACTCAGATAAAGCTGAATACGCCTTATTTGGGACAAAACGGAGATACTGAGAGGTGGGCAAAAAAGCTGGCAAGTTACTTGCCTTTAGGCATAAAATGTTGCAACAACAGAACCTGATACTAGGCCTCAGAAAAGATACAGGTGAAGCAGTTTACACTAACACAGAAATTGTTGACATTTTAGTTACATATTATAAAGAGGTGCACTCAGTCCCCCAAACCATTGCAACCTCTCAAATGACTGAGTTATTTGCCCATCTCCAACTACTGTCTGCCTCCTCTGAAGAAAATCAAAAGCTTCTTCAGTCCAATCTCTCTAACTGAAGTTTCAGATGCAATTAATGAACTCCCAAACAATAAACCCCCTGGCCTGGATGGCTTTTCTGGTGAATTGCTCAAGCTTCTAAGTCCAGACTGAGACATAGCTGGGTCTCTTCATAAAGCACTATCTAAGGTGCAGTCCCTCAAACAGCTGCCCCCAACTATGAACAGTGCGTATATTATACTTTTGCCTAAAAAAGGGAAAGATGTTCTGGATTGCTTAAGTTACAGACTAGCCTCACTGCTAAATACAGATTACAAGGTTCTAGCAACGATTTTTAACTAAAAGATTACACAGTCTGATTCATAAATTAATAGGCAGAGAACAAGGGTTTGTAACAGGGAGGACATGGGTGGACAATTTAAGAAGATTACGTAACACAATTTGGTTGGCTAATGAGAATAAAATACCCTCTTTGGCAGTATCATTAGATATGCATAAGGCTTTTGACTTTCTTACTTGGCCGTACCTCTATAAAGTCCTAGAATCTTTAAGCTTTGATAAAGAATTAATTTCATGGGTCTTTATAATCTACTCAAATCCCTCGTCAGAACTAATCACTAATGGTCTAACATCCCAACCCTTTATCTTACATAGGGATACTAGGGAAGAGTGTCCCCTGTCTCTGCTCCTTTTTATTTTAGCCATTGAGCTGCTAATTAGATCAATCCAGTTAGATCCATCAATTAAGGGTGTTCTGGTAGGTAAAATGGAAAACAAAACATTTGCTTTTGCAGACGATTTACAATTGAGTGAGTAATCCCAAGGATTCTAGCATCAAACTTCAGCAGACATGAGGTCAGTTTGGATAATTCTCTGGCCTAAAACTTCATTGGAAGAAAACCAAGCAAAGCCTCTTTATTGCCCTCCAGCTCTGCTTAATTATTTATTTACAACAATCTGTAAATATTGGTATGTTTCAAAATATAATTTCTTATCTAGGCCTTGAAATATCTAACAATTTAGATAAGCTCTTAGAATAGAATCTCAGTCTTATTCTCAGTTCGCAGCAACGAGATTTTAATAGGTGGGACAAACGGAACCTTTCCATATGGAGAAAAACTCATGCCGAGAAAATTATGTCCACACCTAAAATATTTTATGTACTTCAAAATATCCTGGTGGCTATGACTAGAGCAGTAGAAAAGAAAATAGATACTTTGCTAAGGAAATTCCTATGGGGAAGCAATCCGGCAAGACTTACTTTAAGTAAGATGATACTAAAACCAGATAAGGGTGGTTTTGTGATGCCATGGTGGAAGAAAGATAATGAAGCCATCTTACTAAAGGAATCTATGCTACATTTAAACAAATGTGGACAAGCTGATACTCCCCTTTAGTTACTGGTAGATAAACAATTACTAGGGCCTCATTTACTGTCAGATTATCCCTCCCAATTCCAAAATACCTGAAAGACAATCCATGCCTCGTAAGATCTATTAGAGACATGAATGAAACAGCATGGAATCTAAAAAGTAGCAATCCCATAGGTTCAAAGCAGCCGCTTTGGAACAATCCTTATATTTGTTGCAACAATATTCCCCTGCAGGATCCAGGTTGGTCTAAATTGGGGATTCGCTGGTTAGAAGATATTATAGACCCCCCACACCAATACTTGGCTATCCTTTGAGACCCTTAAGCACACATTCAAATTACATAGTTTTGTAATTTTTTAAAGACTCTGTAATGCAATAAATAATGGACCTCTACAACTTAATGTTCTGTCTGAAGACAGTGTGGAGTGGGGCCAGTTAGTCAAGTTAACATATCTTAAGAAACATTCCAGTTTGAGCTACAAGCTAATCACAGATAATAAAACCTTATTAACCTTATCAGCCAAAATTAATTGGGAAGGGGAGATGGGAATAGGAATTTCTGTGGAAGATTGGTCTACGGTATCGAATCATGCCATCAGATCAAGCAAAGAGGTTCAAGTTAAACTATTACAATTCAAAATTCTCCACTACTATTACTTCACACCCAAAAAGTTAGAGGTGATGGGATTTTTAGATGATGGGCCCTGCTGGAAAAGTAAAGAGTGTCATGCAGAATTGTTGTATATTTTATGGAATTGCTAATGTCTTTCTGTTTTTTTTTTGCCAACAAATATCCTCACATTGTTCTAAAACTGCTGGGCATCAAATTACCCCATCACCTTCTTTTATTATACTGGGGATTTTTCCAGCAGCAATTTTCCTAGCTAAAAATTAACTGAACTGGCTCCTCATAGCTTTCTTGGGTGCCAAATGCTTACTTTTAAGAAACTGGGACACTAACACTGTATCCACTGTATCAGGTTGCTATTCTTTTATGTCATCAGCTGCAAATAACAAATTAAATGGCTACCTGCTGTTAGATCAGTCAGATGCCTTTGAACAAATCTGGAATCCATTCTTAAATGCAAAACAAAATGTTGAAATCCAAGTAAGTGTAACTTTTGCAATACCCTTAATGTTATCTTATAATTAGCTTTGTTCCCAGGAAGTACTACTTTCTCTTATGAATCTTGTTAATGTTGTAGGAACTACTCTTTATGCTCATTTCAGTGATTTTAGTGCTTTTCTATCTATCAACTCATTCCCTTTAGCTAAAAACTAATAATTCTAATTCTGCTGTTCAAAGAGTAATGTGGAGCTCTTAATTTATTGTTATTTGATGTTATTTGCTCTATATTTAGTGTTTTCTTTTAATTGTTAAATGCTGAAGTGTATTAAAAAAACTTTCAATAAACCTTTTACTGGAAAAAAAATGACTGGAGTGAGGTTTCTTGCTGGGCCCTGGCTTCAGGCCAGAGCACGATGGACCCACTCAAGGTCAAACACCATGTCCCTGACAAATTAAGGTAGTCCCAAAAGAGCTGTTCTAAAAAAAACAGTAATCTGTGTGCCCTCCTCACTTTCAGGCACCCTGTAAATACATTTTTTTCTATGCAACCTCCCTTCCAGATCACGCTGCTTCAAGTACATTTGTACAACTCTGGATGCATATCCACCAGTAAATTGGCCATGCTGTCTGAGCAATCAAACATAGAAACAAAGAAGCTGACAGCAGATAAGGACCGCAAGACCCATCCAGTCTGCCCATTTCTTTTTCTACCTTATAAATGTGCCATCAGCCTTTGCTCTGTCAATGGCCTATCTATTCATACTCATCTGTATTGCTCCCTTATGCCTATCCCATGCCTGTTTGAAGCCCTGCACTGTATTCATATCCACCACTTCCTGAGGTAGGCCGTTCCACGCATGCACCATCTTTTCTGTGAAAAATAACTTCCTCACATTACCCCTTAATCATCCTCCATCTAATCTCAAGCTGTGTCCTCTTGTCCTGCTATTTTTCTTATATTGAAACATGTTAGACTCTTTCACGTTGTTAATGCCCTTAAGGTGTTTGAATGCCTCGATCATATCACCTCTCTCCCTCCTTTGCTCAACGGCATACATATTGAGCTCTGTTAATCTGTCCTCATATGTCTTCTGATGCAGTCCCTGCACCATTTTGGTTGCTCTTCTCTGGACTGCGTCAATTTGGTTAATGTCCTTGTGAAGGTGTGGCCTCCAATACTGCATGCAGTACTCCAGATGGGGCCTAACCAGTGTCTTGTAAAGAGGGATTATTACCTCCCTTTTCTGACTTGTGACAACCCTACTAATACACCCCAGCATCCCTTTAGCCTTATCTACTGCTTTAGTGGTCAGCGTGGATGATTTCAGGTCATCGGTGATAATGATGCCCAAGTCTCTTTCTTCCCTTGTGACTGCCAGCAACTCTCCTCACAGCCTATAGGTGGCTTCAGGGTTTCCCTTCCCTATGTACATGATCTTGCACTTCTTTGCATTAAACCCCAGTTGCCACTCTTCCAACCATTTTGCCAGTTTATCCAAATGTCTTCTCATTCTGCCCACCCCGTCTGGATCATCTACTCTGTTGCAGATATTGGTGTCATCTGCAAACAGACAAACCTTACCCTCCAGTCCATCTGCAATGTCACTGATGAAGATATTGAAGAGGACTGGCTCCAGGACTGATCCCCGAGGTACCCCACTTGTTACTTGTGTAACCCCCCTGTTACCTGGGGTTACTAGAATCCCAGTAAGACCTAGTGGTAGGCAGGGAAGGCAGCTTGTGAAACTTCAGTTAAATGGATTTCACACTGTCTCACTTTGTTCTTAGTCTCAACTGAGACTGAGGGATGACATCATTACAGAACTTTCTCAGCTGCATAAGCCACACTGGAATGTTGCAGTTGGAGGTTAGTGTAGAACGTTGGGGATTTTGAAGTCAGTCTGTGTGCAGTCTGAGTGAGAGACAGTAGTACAGCTGAGTGTGTGCAGGCTCTCAGAGCTTTAAGCTCTGTTTTAGAGCTACATTTGGAAGATGTGTGTTTCCACCTGGAGAGGAACACAGGAACTGGTAATTGAAGTGGTGGAGACTGCTTTCAATGGTTCAAGAGCCCCATCCCTGTGGGGATTGGGGGAAGGTTTTTGCCTGTTTTCCAGGGGCAACCCCCCTGGGTCCGGCTAAGGGAAAGAAGCTGCCTGTTCAAGTTGTGCTGAGGCACCAGAAGCTCTAGAGAGAAATTCCTTGTGGAGGAGACACCTGTGGGGTACCTGCAACCAAAGGGTGAGTTTGCTCTGAAAAAGGGCCAAGTGTTTTTCACCTGAACAGAAGGAATCTAAAGGGACTGTTACTGTGGGGTCAGGAAAAGACAGCCAAGTGCAGTTGGAAAGTGGGGCTTGGACTGCTTCATCTGTGGGAGGTCTAGAGTAATGGACATTGCCACTTAATTCAAGTATGTTCAAGTCCAGCACAAAGAGTGAAGGAAATTGGGGATTGGACTGCTTAACTCAGTGGGGGGTCTAGAGTAATGGACAATGCCACTTAAAAGTATGTTCAAATCCAGCATAAATGGGAAGCAAGACAAGTAGGTGGAATGTGAAATACATTTAGCAAGAATCTACATTGTAAAGCTTTACAGGATGAGGTGTTTACTGTCTAGAGAAATGGCCGGGTATGAATTGTGGGAGCCAGAGATGGGAGACCCCTCCCATCAGTAGTAACCAAATTCACTTCTATGGATTTGCTCTGAGACACCTTTTACTTTCTCTCAGGTACTTGGCCAGTGCCTGAGGAAAGTACCCAGACATGAGACTGAAAGGAAGAATTCCCTAATGGAGCTGAGGTGCTCTTTGGTGGTTTAGGGAGGCACCAGAAAATGTTTCCATGGAGTATGGAAGGTGTCCAAGTGGCTGGCAAGGGCCGAGCCAGGGAAAACCCAGAACAGTGTACAAGTTTGGGCTGTGTAACCCAAAGCAGCGTGCAAGTCCAGGCTGTGTGCCCAGTGGGTTCAGAGCCTAAGAGCTAAAATGTTGAGGAAGTGTTCTAGTTTCTTTTAATCTGCATTACCAGTAGTGTAGCCCCATGGGGGTCCATCTATGCTTTGTTTATTCTGTTTGGATATGAATAAAAAGCCACACTTTAGAATCCCACTTCTGGTATTGGACATTGCAGTTATTGCTTCCTGTGTTCAGAGTTACTTGAGTGCCCCTGTGCAGAGTAGCCAAACCTAGCCTTTGTGCCGAGTGACCTATTCCTCCCTGAACCCAGCCCACCTGGTATTGCTGTCAGATACAAATGGCATGCCGGCCCTGGGTTACACTTGCATCTCTTCTGACTGTATACCATTTAAAACCACTCTCTGTTTTCTGCCCGTCAACCAGTTTGCCACCCAGTTGACCAACTTCTGACCCAACCCGAGCCTACCCAGCTTATTAATCAATTTACTATGTGGAATAATATTGAAAGCTTTGCTGAAGTCAAGGTAGGCAACATCAACTGCTCCCCCTTGGCCCACCACTCTGGTTACCCAGTCAAAGAAATCTATGAGATTAGTTTGACAGGACCTTTCTTTTGTAAACCCATGCTGTCTTGGATCCTGTGCTCCTATGGATTCCAGGTGTTGCACTATCCTTTCCTTAAGGAGTGCCTCCATAATCTTGTCCACTACTGAGGTAAGACTGACAGGTCTGTAGTTCCCTGCCTCCTCCATGCTACCACTCTTGCAGAGTAGGATCACATGAGCCCTTCTCCAGTCTTCTGTGACCTCTCCTGTGCTCAGAGACTCACTAAATAGTTCTGATAATGGCTCTGCTAGTTCCACCCTTAGTTCCTTTAGTACCCTGGGATGTATGCCATCAGGTCCCATTGCCTTGTCCACCCTGAGCTTATCAAGCTCTTGTAGAACATTTTCTTTTGTGAAGAGACTAGTGCACACCTCCCTCCCCCCTGTGTCCATGGTGTTGAGCTGTGGGCCCTGCCCTACCTTTTCTTCAGTAAATACTGAGCAGAAGTATCTATTTAGGATAGATGCTTTTACATTGTCCTCCTCCTCACACGCCTCCTTATCTCCTTTGATCTTAGCAATACCCCCTCTGGACTTTCTCCTTTCACTAATGTATCTGTAGAAAGTCTTGTCACCTTTTTTTACTGTTTGTGTTAGTGTTTCCTCAGTTTGGGCCTTTGCCTACCTTACTGCCTTCCCTGTTTCCCTTAGGGAAGTTTGGCATGCCTCCCTATCTTCATCCTCCTGCATTCCCCTATATTTTCTGAAGGCCAGGCTTTTGGCTCTGACCTTTTCTGCTACTGTTTGAGAACCAAAGTGTTTTCCTTCTTCTTTTGCACTTCCTTTCCTCTCTAACACAATGGGATGTTGCTTCAAGTATTGCATCCTTAACGCTTGCCCACTTTGCCTGTACCCCCTCACCTGTATTTCTTTTTGCCAGGGCAAGCTTAACTCTGTTGGCCATCTTATCAAAGTCAGCTCCTCTGAAGTCCCATATGTTTGCCTTAGAAGTGAATGATTTAGTTCTAGTGGTCAAATTGAACCATACCATATGATGGTCACTGACCCCCAGGTGACCTTCTACCTGGAGATCTGTGATCCTTTCCCTGCTAGTTAGTACTAGATCTAGGATAGCCCTGTCTCCTGTGGGGGATGTTGTACCAGTTGTTTGAGGCCCTCCCACTGCAGGGAATCCACCATGTGTCTAGTTTTGGCAGATGTTCCTGTTGGTATTGACCAATCTGTAACTGGCATGTTGAAGTCTCCCATTATCAGAACCTCCCCTTTAGCTGTCATGTTTTGTATATCTTCTAACAGTAATGTGTCTATGTCCTCCCCCTGGTCTGGGGGCCTGTAGACAACCCCAGTTCGTAGTGCTGTCCCATTTCCTGTTTCCAGGGTGACCCACAGTTCTTCTGGCTCCTTATGTGTATTCTGAATTTCTGTAGCTTTGATATTTTTATTGACATACAGGGCCACTCCACCTCCCCCTTTTTGTACCTCAATCTCTTCTGAACAGTACATAGCCAGGTACTGAAGTCTCCCAAGTGTGATTATTGGCAAACCACGTCTTGCTAATGGCTACTATGTCCAGTTTAACCTCTGTCATTATTGCCTGCAGGTCTTGGATTTTGTTTCCCAGACTGTGAGCATTTGTGTACATGATTTTCCATTGGCCAGATTTCGGTGTGTTAGTTGTTGGATGAAGTCTGGCATTTCCCCTGTGCATTCTATGGGGAGCCAGACCTTTTTCCTTACCTGGTGATGCAAATGAACTACAAACATTCTGAACTCCTGTTTGACCACTAGCTGAGAGGAGAGGGATGTTCTTCCCATTCGATGTATGGGGTGCTGCACCCCTCTCCCCATTTGCTAGTTTAAATATTCTGCAAAGACAATTCAGTGGCTACCACCTGAAGGTCTTTATTTTCAATCTTAACAGCCTCTATTTATTGTCACATTCCTGCCAAGGAGTCACAGGCTTCAGTACAGAAGGCAAACAAGTCAGACAGGATCCAATCATTGGCTACTTCGAGAACTGAGCTGCTCACTGCAGAGCAAGGTGAGGAGGTCACAGTGTGTACCCACAGACGGAGAACTACCACATCCCACTGGGGAACACGATTGTAGCTGCAGATTCCACTTCACCTTTTTGATCCAACCATCTTAGTACAGCACTGAAAATGTCTAAGTCCTAGAAGAATAGATGAATTTGGTGCTATTTTCAGAAGTAAGGGAGCAGAAGCTCTGCACTCACACTGCCAGCAGGTTGGTGACATCACTGGAAGTCTACCCTGTTCTGTCCTAATTATGTTGGCTTTGTCTGAAGCGATGGGAGCTGCTGCACTTGCAGTGATGGTTCTGCAAGTTGTACAAGAAAAGTGAGAGGAGGAGGAGGAGGAAGAAGAGTTGTTGCTACAGTAGCTGCTGTTTAGCTCAGGTCACACTGTCCTGCCAACCTGTCTCCCTATGGTGCAATACTAACCTGGCATCAACTGATCCTGCAGACCCCCATACAGACAAGCAGTCTCCAATGCTATGTTGTGGGGTAAGCATGATGGCAAGCTCCCTACACACAGTGCAGTTGGGGAAAATACACTTTTTAAATGTGCCACAGCTTAGTGACTTAATCCAGGGTCAAAATGGGACACACACACACATACACACTGTGAAGTGTCTGCATCCCTAGTTGGAAAAATGGGAACATGGCAGGGCTGTGTCTTTTGAAAGAAAGAAAGACAATCACCTACAACCCTCAGGATAATGCTACACAATACTAATTTTGAGTACTGGAATAAAATGATTTCCAGATCCATATGGAGTGGAGGCCACCCCCAAGTCAGATTATCCTTATTACAACTGCCTCAGGAAAGGGGAGGGGTAAATCTGCTCAATTCCAAGCTATACACCAGGCAGCTCACTGAAGACTGGTCTGTCTCTGGACCACGGGCAACTATCATACCCATTGGAAAGACAAAGTTTCCCCTTGATGACCTCTGTGCCATAGATCACATAATGAATGCCTGCCTAGCAGAATATCTTCCGTTCTCTAAATTTCAACCATATACTGCCACCACCTTAAGAGTGTGACATTCTCTTTGGAAGGTTAAACCCTTCTTAAAACATTGGTATAGGATGGGCCTTGTCTGTTGCAAATTTGTATAAAAACAAAATCAAACCCTTGTGGATTTGTGCTCCAGTGGATACTGGCATCACAAACACAATTACAGCATATAAAAGCATTTCATCAGCCATGCAATATACAGGACAGCATGTACTTGTCCTGGGAGAACAGATGCAACATACTGTAGTCCTGTCTGCAGTCCCAGTTCTGTCTCAAGTTAGCCACCTGACTTGCCCTATATTTATACCCAAAGTGTTTACAATTTTGGAGGGCTAGAACCAGTTCCTCAAGCTTCTGAAAATAACCACATTACCTTCAATCTCCCATGTAAGATTATAAAACATCTTCAAACCTTTGATGTTATGTTGTAGTTGTTAAATTTTTATTCATAGAAAATCTTATGAATCAGGATTTACTCGATTGAGTTAAAAGCTCATTAACAACAAGGTCCTTAGTACAGAAGAAAGAAACACAGTTACAAATTCATTGTTTCAAGTACATTATACGTTGACTGATACAATGGAGACACTTGTATAAATACTGCAGACATAAACAATCAAACCCCATGTACCTTATAAGGTACATGAGGTTTGATTGTTTGTACCTTATAGTCACAAGGTAAAAATAATTCCTTGTCAAACAAAATTCCTCTATATCGTTACAGTAAACAGTTCCTCTTCTGATAGTAATCCACGTGGATATAAATTGGCAAATTCCTCTCTATGGTTTTGAGAGCATTCCACACAAACATATAATTAATAAATTCTGCTCCGTGGTTATCGTAAACAGCTCTTTTCATTTGTAGCACCCTTATACAAATATGTAAGCTGACAAATTCATATGGCTACACTATTTTCATCAGTTTACTGACTCTCCAGGAATGTTGCCCTTTCGAAGCCCTCCTGACCAAATATCAGTTATCATAGTCGGACCATTTTCATTACCTCCAGATCAGATCCTACATACAGAATCTGGACCTAAAGATGCTGTTGCTCTCGACAAAACCCAACATCCTCCTTGCACAAATCATTAATCACCAGCTTGGTGGGATGGGATGTTATTTGTGAGGAAGCGCTATGAAGGACTTTTGGAACTCTCTTCAGATTCCACAGTCACAATGCATAGTCAGCGGAACAAGAAACTTCAACCCTCTCATGATATTATCCCCTGGTTGAAAATTGTACTTCCTACATACAAACTTACAATGGCATCATACATCAGAGAGTTCTGTCGGCAGTGATGAGTGCATTTTTTCAAAATTCCAGTCATTTAATCTAAATACGTGGGGCAGGGAGTGGAATGGCTTGGATGAGGGGGAACAGATAGTGGACAAAAAACATGTTTTCTGGAGCCCTCTCACTCTGCTCACCTACTGTCAGCAAGTGCAATCTCTACTGAAAACAATCTTTGAGGCACATGGCGTGGTCATCCCAGCAATGGTACTGTTATCCATTCCTCCCCAAGCCTTTAAAATTAAAGGGGCAACAGCTCAAACTGCTGTTGATATTGACAGCAGGGGCTAAGAAAAATCTAAATAGACAGTGGCTGTCACCAAAATGGCCTACTGTGTAACAACAATGGTTTGCAAAAATAAACTCTATGTACCAACTGGAGAAACAGATGTACAAGTATTTTAATCAAGCAAGCAAAACAGGGCAACTCCTTGCAGATACCTGTGTTGTGGACACAAGTATCAGAACAAAAGCCAGAAAGTCTGTCACTAAGAACAGCAGGGCATCAAAATGATTTATGTGAAATAGTGTTGTTATTAAATGCGCATACCACAGCCCCAAGTTACTCCATCAGTCCACCAATGATTCACATCAGAACGTGGTGTTTTTTTAAGGTGTAAAAAGCATAACGTTCTGGTGTGAAACATTGGTGGACTGGAAGAGTAACTCAGCTGGGATACAGTATGTGCATTTAATAAAGCTATTTCGCATTACTCTTTCTGCAGTCTTGAGGTTGTTGGTGCCGGACGTTCTCGCCTTTGCAAAGCATTTCAGTCACTCTCCAGTATTTAATGGAATATGGCACAGATAAGTAATATACAAACTACAGACTGACAACGTTTGTACAATAATATCTCTGTTGGTTTTTTTTTTGCACATATTACCCATCCCACATACATTGTTTCTAACATTAACATGTCATGGATGATCCAATATTGTCCCGGTGTGCCCTCAACCCTGTTACACTGTTCCCCATTGATGCCTGACCTGAAACTTCTGTACAATCAGAAATATGATGTTTGTTGTATGTGCAATGGGATGACTGGATGGGCCTTGTGGTCCTTATCTGCCATCAACTTCTATGTTTCTATGTTTTTGTATTGTTCTAGCCTGCTGCTGGAGTGATGTCAGTGAGCCAGATTGGTAAAATGATGGCTATAATATTTTAAGACAAGACTCGTCTGGTCGCAGTGATCAAGGGCTGTTTGTTTTATATTAAGAAACACTTGACAGTCATTGCAAATGATTTCTCTTACAATCAATCCACTTGTGAGTTTCTCCCGCTGACACTATCCTTGATTCATTCCAAATTGCTTAATACAGGTGTCATTTATGTACCACCAAGCTGCCAATATGATGGCCTAAACACTGTTAGTAATTTTAAAGAGTCTTTCATTCAGTTATCAGCTATTACTAATGGGGTATTTCAATTTAAACTGGCTTCACAAAAATCTATCAGGCCCTAGAGGTAAACTTTTTTTAAATTTATGTTTAATATTTTCTGTTATACAGAGTATATAACTTCCTTATACAAAGCAATAGTAATTGAAGCAGTAGCTATTACAGTATGCTACTGAATGCAAACAGTTGATATTCATATACGTAGCTTTGTGGTCTTGAACAGTAGGAATGGGGAAAAGTCCAACCTAATTTATAAACTAAGCTGCAGTGAATGCTAGCCAATTCAGCGGCTTAGTTACAACGTCAATAGGTAGAACAGCAAGGGAGAAATACGCAGCTCTCCAATAGCTGCCGTTTAAACCTGTAGATTAGGTAGCTGTCAGAACACTTAACATGGTTTCCAACTCTCGTACTCCCCCCAACCTCACCCCCAACATCTCCAGAAACCAGAACTATTAATAACAGGGATGGCAACATACATAATACCAAATACAAACATTGCAAAAAAAACTTTAATATTAACTAGGTAGGTAAAAAGCAGCACTTGTGAAACTCCTTCCACATTTGTGGGAAACGAAATCAGTTCAGCTACTGAGTGTACCAACCATGAGGTCAGTACCAACACAATAAAGTGAAGTTCTCCCCCACAATGCCTGACACTTTTTTCTAAAGTAGTATTGATCACCTCTATGATTATGGGCCTTTTTTTAAAAATTGTTGTACATGAAAAAGAAAAGCAAACATTAGGTTATAAAAAAGCTCACAAATGTTATTATTTAGGAGTCACAGTAAATCGCACGTGCTATGAGGATACTACACAATGTTAAGGTATCTGCTGGAAATTCAATCTTCTCCAGACTTCTCTCCCTGAGGAACCACACTGTCATCCTGTCTGGCTGTTAATTATTTTTTGTAGTGCTCCTACCATCTGCAAGCATCCTTCAGGTTCATGTATTTACACATTTTCCCTCCGCACACAATTCGAAGGCAAGGAGGCAGCAAAAAGGAGTGAATCACTCCCAGGGCCCAGAGGCAGTGCCGGACAGAGTCACACTTCTTCCTCCAGGCCCTGGTCGGAAAGGAGAGGTCTGGATAGATTTTGACATCTGCACCCTCAATGGATAGCGGGTAAGCTGCATTGGTGCTGGCCAAGATTGTATCTCGTATTTCGACTCTAGTAGTACGTATTACAACAGTTTGCTGTTGATTAGAGGTATGTGCAGCTATTCAGTGATTAATTTCCGTAAGCTCTTCTGAGATTCATAGAGTCAACATCCTCCAGTAAGTTGAGATGCTCAAAAATCCAGTTTTTTATATGTCAGTAGTTTTGGCTCCTCTACCCCTTCGAGTAATCCCTCTAACCATAAATTTCCAGCATGTACCTCATTCTCAAGGGCCTCAGGTGCCTCAGAGCTAGGAGTTTTCTTGAGCCATTGTGGCTAAGATTGAGAGTGTTGAGGAGAGGATCTCGCTATCAGCCATTTTGGATGATAAATCCTTAATCTGAGTTTCATGCATATCAAGCTTTTGTAGCGACCGCTCCAACTTTGAGTCCATTGACCACATGGATTCCAATAATGTTTGACAAGGAGGTTCCATGGTCCCCTTCGAGCTGCTGGCCCCAGCGCTACTCACAGACAAACATAGAAACATACAAATTGACGGCAGATGGGGACTGCTAGGCCCATTCATTCTGCTCTTTCACCTTACCTTTCTTAGCGGCCACTGACCCTACTTGGTCATTGGCTTTAGCATCTCCTTCCCACCTCTAGGGTTCCCTTGTGCCTATTCCATGCATGTTTAAATCCCCCCACTGTGCTTGTTCCCACCACCTCCTGGGGCAGGCCATTCCATGCATCCACCACCCTTTTCATGAAAAAAAACTTCCTCACATTTCCCCTTATCCTACCCCCTTCCTACCCCCTTCCTATCTCATATCATGCTCCCTCATTCTTGTACTTTCCCATACTGAAAGATGTCACCCGGTTGCACCTTGTTTATGCCTTTAAGATACTTGAAGATTTCTATCATGTCCCCCGTTCCCTCCTCTCTTCCAGTGTATACATGTAGAGGTCTTTTAATCTCTCATCATAGCTCTTCTGGAGCAAGCCCTGCACCATCTTAGTCACCCTTCTCTGAACCACCTCCACCCTGTCTATGTCCTTACAAAGATACAGCCTCCAGAACTGTACACAGTATTCCAGATGAGGCATCACCAGCATTTTGTACAGTGGTATCACCACTTCCCTCCTGCTAGTGATACCCCTTCCTATGCAACCCAACATGCCACTGGCCCATCCTACAGCCTTTGTACTCTGCTTGGCTACCTTTAGGTCATCTGAGATGATAACCGCCTTTCTTCCCTGGTGACCATAAGCAAATCCCCCCCATCCTGTAACTCTCTCCAAGGTTTCTGTGTGTCCCAGGTGCATGATTTTGCACTTCTTTGCATTAAACTCCAGTTGCCACTCTTTGGACCATTTTTCCATCTTTCCTAGGTCCCTGCTCATTTTTTCCACCCCATCTGGAGTGCCCATCCCATTGCAGATCTTGGTATCATCTGCAAACAAACAAACCTCCCCCTCTAGCCCTTCTGTAATGTCATGAATGAAGATATTAAAATGACTGGCCCCTGGACAGATCCCTGAGGTACCCCACTGTTCACCCCCGCTTCCTCGGATTGGATCCAGTTTACTACCACCCTCTGCTTCCTGTCCCCTAACCAGTTTCTAACCCAGTTTACCACCTTATGGCCCATGCCTAGGCTACCCATCTTGTTTATCAGTCTTTTATGTGGAACGGTGTCAAAGGCCTTGCTGAAATCGAGGTAGGCAACATCTACCAATCCCCTGATCCACTTCCTTCATTACTCAGTTAAAAAAATCTATCAGATTTGTTTGACATGACTTTCCTACTGTGAATCCATGCTGCCTCAGATCCTGGGCTCCGTTGGATTTCAGGTGGTCCACAATCCTTTATTTAAGCAGTGCTTCCATAATCTTATCCACAAATGAGGTAAGGCTAACCAGCCTATAATTTCCTGCCTCCTTCCTGCTACCACTTTTGTGAAGAGGAACTACATGCACCCTCATCCAGTCCTCTGGAACCATTCCTGTGTAAAGTGACTCATGGAAATATAGTTGCCACTGGTGCAGCTAGCTCCTTCCATAGTTCCTTTTGTAAGCCACGCCTCTCAGGGCAAGTTTACTATGGTACCCTTTCCCACCTGTGGCCAGTGTTCCTTTTGGGTCAGCTTGGGTACATCCCCTTGGGGTGATGCTTTTGGCCCCTGCCCATTAAATTGGGACCACTGGGAAGGTTTGAGGAGGAATCGGCAAGCTGGAGTTAGGGCCAGATTGCTGGGGTTTCAACCCTCTGGCCCAGGAGTATTTCAGGCATCTTTATACGGCATTGCTATGCATATGGGCAGGGCCCTGTGTTAACTGAGGCAAAATGGACCTATATTCTGCGGCAGGACCTCATACTTTCTGCGGCAGAACAACTGCTGATTCTGCGTCCATTCTGCGGCAGATAAATTGTGGTTAAACAGTATACCTTCAAAGGGATTAAGTCTTAGTTAACCTTTTGATTGCCTTCGTGCAACCACTCTGCTACACTGAAAGTGGAACAACAGGCCATTTAACAGTATGTAGTCTTATCACAAATATTAAACTGCAATAACCCAAGCCTGGCACAGCCATGGGCATCAGTGTTTTTTTTTAAAGACTTTTCCCTCCCACACCAAATTTGAAGGCTCATCTGTTCTTCTGGAAATTGGTGGCTTTTGCTGTTTTCCTAGGTTATAATTGGAGGTGGACATAAACACTCAGCTAAAACTACACAGAAGGCAAAACCTGCTTGGATTTCTTCTGGTTTATTTTTACAGTTAGCAGATATAAACAGACTCCAACTTGAACGCCATTTAATTTATTTTTTCTGATTTTGATCAGTGTTCTTTTAGATAATAATTTTTTTTAAACTAGGAATACTCCAACTGCCTTGCAACAAACATGTTTAGTGCAGTGTGCAAATCTATGTGTTTGGGGGGGGGATTGTCTTCCTATAAATAGTGAAGGAGGATGTAACTTGCAGTGTCTCTCAGATGTATTGACTCCCGATTTTTCTTTTGGAGGACACACTAAAAAACGCAAGCAAGTCATTCTTATTAAGCTGGAGTAATCTTGGTTAGCATGTTCTCTTCTCCCAGCAACTCGGGGGGGGTGTTCTTCAGTCAGTGACCCTCATTTCACTTACATATAGCAGCAATCAATACAACTGTCCGTTCCAATTTTTTTTCCAAATCTGCTCTCTCCAGTTCTAGTATATCCTGGTCCCCAACTCTGCTGCAGCTGGGCAACTTGACCCTCCTTAAGAATTGAGCTTGATGCCACCACTTAGACTGCAGGTTCAAATCTGCCAAGAAATTATTCTCACACTTGCAGGTACAGATCTGTGTCCTACAAATCAAAACTGTGATCGATGTCCATCAGTAGGGACTAAGACATCTGCTCAGTCTGCTGGCAGCCACATGTTTCTGCAATCAGCTCCTCCTCCAACACCTGCCACCACACCAAGATCAATTCCACCTCCATGGGCACCTCTGAATCTTCTCACTTCTTGACTACTGTTCACCTTCCAGTACTTCCTTCCAAATTCATCTTCCAAGGTTTCAGTGTGCACAGTGAGCAGCCTCACAATGAAAAATTAACATGGCTGAGCTACCCACACCTACACAGCAAAACTGCTGTGGACCTAATCAAGCTCTGCTACTCTTGTGTCAGTCTCTCCCCCTTCCCACACAATACTGGGTGGACAGAGTTATGTAACAAGAGTCAGCATGAGTCAAGATGCCATGTGGCCACTAACTTTCAGCTTTATAGTGGGTGACATCAGTTTGTTGCCCCATCTAATGAATATGTATGCCATGGCGTACTTAACGTATCAGTAGCTATGCCCTTGCCTTGTGTCATTGTATAGCATAGTTAGCATTTCTGCGACCATGTGGCTGGTTTCTCCGATTTCTGTGGCCAGCACTGATTTCTGCAGTCAGCCCTGATATCTGCGGCCACTGCTGCAACCACAGAATTGCAGAAAACATGGGGCCCTGCATATGGGCCATTGGGGGGAAGTGTATCGGAGGATGTGACTGTGGGGAATGGGATCCCATTTGAAGGATGGCTGTGGTGGAAAGAAGAATGGAGGTAAGCCCCTTGTTTACTGGGGCAGTGTGGGGATTCCTGGTGCCAGTTGGAAAGGTGTGGCAGTGGAGCTGTCGCAGCAGTGGCAGGGCTGTGACAGAGCCCCGCAGTGGTGGCAGCTCTGAGGTCTTTCATGGTGTGGCACACTGCTGGGGTGAGTCTGGTGGTCTGCATGGGATCTTGTTTTGTTGGACCTGCCGTGCCCATGTCTGGGGCAGGATCCGTGTTTAGCCCATTAAAGTGCAGTGTCAAGAGTAACTGGAAGGAGGTAGCCATGTCTGCATCTTCTTAAAGTTTCCCTATATCCTATACTCATGGAAGAGGTTATGAAAAGGAGTGTGTTTTCGACTGGCAAGGTTTCAGGGTGGCAGTGGTATAATTATTAGGCCACACCCTGGGTGTGCATTATGCTGGGGAGGGAGGGAGGGGAAATAAGTCACTCCCCCAGACTGTGTCTTAGGTCCTGGTTTGTACCCGTTTTCATTTTATGGGCTTGTTTCTGTCTCAAAAGATACCAGCATGGAGCTTGCGCTGGCCTGTTTTGGCTGTGCTAATACTATTTACCCCAATGCTATGTACATCTCCTATGTGTGCCTTCTTGCCTGTTTGGACTCTCCGATCCATGGAGCTGAGCACTTTATTTTATTTATTACTGTTCTACATAATGAAAAAAGCAAGTGATTAAACGCTTTTTATTTTTTTAATTTTTTACTCTGAGTGTGCTGGGATTTTTTTATATGAAATAACCGCTGTTCCTCCTGAGAAAGTAGCCTCCACCTATGTAGGCCTGGCCTAGAAATACTGCTTCTTATGTTTGGTCACCCAGCTGGTAAGAAAACCTGTATGTGCTAAGCTGATCGAGTCCTGCAGGCAAGGTAAGGCCTTTTTCTTCTTCTTTATTTGAACTAAAGACTGTGATATCTGGGAGGTTCTGTTTCTCACCCCTCTCCTCATATTTACCATTAGGACCCCCAGACATTTGGGACGGGAGGGTTACAAAACGTGGGTTCTCATCTGGGATTCAAAGTTGGATGCTCAGGGTAGACTGGATGGAGCAAGGGTCTGGCTGCTGTGGCAGGCCTGGATATTTCCTGGTGCATCACATGGATTGCCATTTTGTGGGTGGTTGGCACCTTTTTCTTGTCTGCCTGCAAGTAGAGGGCATATGGCAGTCTGGAGGAATGGCCAGGTGGGGAGAGGCAACATTGCTGATTGGCTCCTGATCTATCTGGGTGAGGAATGTACTGTGGAGGCATCATTTTCTCCTTGAGCCCATGGTGTAGAGGTGAAGGTTGTGAGGACGGAAAAGAAAAGTGGGTATGGCTGGGAAAATTCCATCTGATAAGCCCCAGGCTACTATCCTGACTTCAGTACTAGCTTGGCTGTGGAAGTCTGTTGAGCAGGGAGTGGCTAAAGATAGATGTGTTCAGTGCAACTTCAAAGGCAAGGGAGTGGTTTGGATGCCCCCGACTTCTGCCTGTATGAGGGGGCCCTATCCTGGATTTTTTGAAGCCTCCCCGTATTCATTTTCCTGGGAGTACCCAACAGTACCATCGTGGGCACTGTGTCACTGTTGTCTGTGGGGAGCCTGGATCTATATGAGGAGCCCAAGCCACCCACTCCCACTGGTGAACCCAAGGTGGAGGTCCCAGATATTGTAGTGGAGGCCGTGGTGGAGGATACTACTGAAGAAGCTGTGGAGCACAGCTGTCTGCCCAGCCCTATGGCGCCCACTACCATTGACTATCCCATTGGCAGAGGGAGAGGTAGGAGACATTGAGTGATATCTGGTGGTCCCTCAAGGCCCAAGGGGTCAGCCATGGGTCCCCTGCCTGGCAACGGTGGCTCAGCAAGCACTCCACAGGGGGAGGCGGTTCCCATGGAGGCTTCTCCAAGTTATTCAGTGGTGGAACCCCAACATGAGATAGTATGGGAGATGCCAGCTGCATTGCCACTGTGACAGATTCATCAGCCTTATCAGTTTGCTAACCAGGAGATGTATCATGCTATTCCTCACCCCTATGTGTGCCCAGTGTTAACTCTGCCAGATACAACCCCACACCTTCTGGTATTGTGCAAGGGAATCCCTACTAGGATGGATGGACTGCTAACAAATGATCCTGTGAATGTGCCTTATCGGACTGGAGTGTGGGTGGAACCTGGCCAAGCTCGTGGCACCAGTGTTCAAGACCTCCTGGAGTGGTCCCAGGCTGAGAAGTGGGTGTGACAATGTACACATATTGAATACCTCACTGCAGAGCAACTCTATATCCGCAAGAGGCTCTGGGACATCGTGGAGGAGAAGCAACAAAACTGGGTGTTTCGTGGAATGGTGGATGAGCTTCTGCATGGCTCTGGATCATCTGGCCCACCGAGAAAAGAAATTGCCAGAATGGCTAGGTCCCTGTGTTTTTCATCCCCTTGGGCAGGCCTCACTCTCTTCAAACACTATGCTCTAGTTCAGGATGTGGCCGGCTGCAGGATGAAATACTATATTATAGCTATGGACTCTTTTGCAGATGAAACCACACATTTCCCTCCTCGGGAGAGCCTAGAGATCATAAATTGCTGATCAATTATAAGAAACAAAAGCGATTCTTTTCTCAAGTCCACATAACCAACATAAACCTACCTGCCTAACCATCCTAAACACCCAAAATCTCCCCCTCAAGCAAGTCAAGTATTTCAAGTATCTAGCTATAACCCTAGATAGTTCTCTGTCCTACTCCACATGTTAACCTTATATCAAAAACTATAAACTCACGGATTGGCACCCTATATAGACATTGGCACTGCCTCACCCCTGAAGCCCTCAAGCTTGTTGTTTCCAGCCCTATCATTTCCATCAATAATTAGGGACTGATTATCTATGGAGCTGCCACCAATTCTGCATTAAAAAGAATCAATGTGGCTCTCAACAAGGCATGTAGGCTTGTCTCTAGTGCCCCCAGATATATCCATACTTGTGACCTCTATGCACAAACGCATTGGTTGAATCTCAAGAGTAGGGTCACTTACCAGACTTGCCAATTTGCCAAACAAATTAGCCTTGGCCAAACTCCGACAAACACCCTGCCCCTTCTGCTGCCAGCTCCTAATCTCCGCAACAGGTCCCCTATTGCTGTACTGTCCAGGGGCAGTGATCTTTCAGGTTTCGAGCCCCTTCTTGGCTCAATAACCTCCACCCTGAGATCAATAACTATCCTACCCTTGGCCCCTTTAAAAGTAAACTACGCCAGCATCTCTTTTTACGAAACAGTTGTGACTGTCCTCCCTAACCCATGGACCCTGCTCTGTGCTCGCTTTTACCCCCCTGTGACAGACCACCTCACATGTTCAGGCGTGGGCTTCTTCCCAAGCACCCAATCCTTCTCCCCCTTCTTTACATCTCTGCACCAGCGGAACAGTCACCTTTGACTGCCTCACCCCAACTCTCAATTCTGCTTCTCCTATCATTCTCTCCCTCTCCAGCCCCTCCCCCTTTCTCACCTTCCTCTCATATTTTCCACTTTTAGACAAAGTTGCTTTTGGCTGCCCCCCTTCCCATACCTGCTGGTTTCTACCCTGCTTTCTACTGTGACTTATTTTTGCCAGCTCTCCTTAATGAAATCTTCCTTGATCTTTTGTTTATCTTCTCTTTTAATGAATTGTAAATAGTTGTATATACATGCACCTTTGTTATGGCTGTGGGCATAGCCTAGCCATTTTGCTATCTGTAGCTTGAAAATGGAGTTTCGTGGAACTAATTTTTTGGACTTTTCAATGTATTCTTCCACATCTACAAATCACTATAAAAAATAAAATAAAACAATCCATTCATTCTGTTTAGAATGTTGGAAACATAATTCCAAGCTGCTTATCTGATGGCCATTAGGAAACTGAAACAGCTTGTTAAATATTGGATGTGCATTAAACTGGAGATTTGTTTACCCCCTTCGAAATACAACAGCTTTCACATTTAAATGATTAACATTTAAACATTTTTTCCTACTAACTTCAGTTGGGGATGAATATCTTTCAAGAAAGATTCATACCTCATAAATGTTACCCTTTCCCAGCACATTTTGTAAAGATTTACACTTTTTAACCTCTCAAGACCTATCTGATAAAAATGCCAGGTCTTCAGTGAACTACCCAGACTAAATACAACAGTTTCTTTTTGACAGAAAGGGCTGCAGCCTGCTTCCCAAACATAACAGGTAAGAGCTACAGAGATCTCTCATAGTAAACGTGTGTGTGTGTGTGTGTTTGTGTGTTTGGGGTAGGGGTTGAGAAACAGTCAAACTCTTGGCAAGGGAGATCTCATCTAATGAATTAACTGCTGACAAACCATGAGTGATACAGAAGTAAATGATCTGATATCTTTTGTTGGACCAACATAGATGTAACAAAAAGAACAGATACCATTTATAAAATTCCTGATCAAACAACTGTAAACAGAAGAATGTTTTTTGTCATTATGTTGCTTGCACGCATGTGCAAGAAACACAGTGCCATCATTTGAGTTTTCGGAGGTGTGGCACCCATCTTCCAATGCAGTCAGTGTGTTTGCAGGCACGGCCCCAGTTCCCCAATCACTGCTGCAGCTGTCTATGACAGCAGTTGAAAATGCAGTGGTCATACAGTTGAAAGGGAGAGCTCCGCTTCAGTGAGCAGAGCTTCCCCCTTCACACACATACACGCACACACACACACACACACTGTGTGCTCATGTGCCTTCCCTCTCCCCCCACCACACTGTATGGCCGACGGGGGTGCCCAATCCCCCATTGGGTCCACGCCCCCCAAACCATCCAGGTGCCACACTGGGAGCCCACCCCAGCATGGCAAAATGTTTTATGGCCGACAGGGGTGCCCAATCCCCAGTCAGCTGCACGGCCCCCCAAAGCATCCAGGTGCCATGCTGGGAGCCCGCCCCAGTGTGGCAAGATGATATGGCCGGCAGGAGTGCCCAATCCCCCGTTGGCTCCAGCCCCCCAACAGCCTTCCAACTGCCATGCTGGGAGCCCACCCCAGCATGGCAAATGTCCCTTGTCGTCTTATTAAAAAAAAACCTGTAAATACAAAAACTGTCCCTCGGCGCTTCTCCCTGCCCACCCCCACAACCTTCACCCACCCACTGCGCACCATGCCTCCCACACCCCCCACCCCATACTTACTCTCGGAGCTCTCGGCGATGATCTTCGGTGGACCGGGAATGTCTGCACTTTTCAAAGCCAACCATGAACTGAGGAAATGCCGGTAAGCTGTATAATTGGATAGATAGGGTTTTTTCAACTTTGTTGCATATCTCAGGCATTTTTGGGAATTTGGGGCCCAAATTTTCAACATGGGTTTTTTGGGACCCCTCCTCATGAATTCTTGCACTGTCATGGAGTTAAGCAGGCCTGAAAGGTGATCTCATGGTCACTGTGTGAAATCACCTTTCAGGACTGATTAATGAAAAGATAATGCCAGTGTTCATAAGGTGGGCTCTCAAAGAGTCTATGTGAAAATTTGGTGAAAACAATTCCTAAAAATGACTGTTTTATGAGCGTGCGTTGCGCAGTTCCTATGCACGCTCGTAAGTTTGTGAATTTTCAATATTTTCACTCCAGATTTTCAACATTACCATTTTACCACACCTCCATTTGAGCAGTACAGCTGTCATTTTTCACATCTCACCCAAAATGCGTTTCCACCCATGTAGCACACAATGGCACAGTCAGTGTGCGAAATCAATGTATGGGACACATTAAGAAAATCACAGTGACACTGTTCATGAGCAGAGGTCTTAAAATGGCTATGTTGAAAATTTGATGAAAAAATTCCTTAAAATGACTTAATTGGGCTCAATGAGCTTAATTGGGGGTGTGGCTTAGACACTAGAAAAGCAGGTGACTCAAATTACAACTTCCTGTTGCTAGCCTTGCTTGTAGAGCAGAAAGCAGCTAACTAAAAGAAGCTACATTTTCTTATTAATTTAACACTTATATCTTAGCAGGAGTCAGTGTCTGCTGAGTTTAAGCAAACAGATACTTTATTAGAAGTAGAAGGGGCCTTATTTAGGGTTTAAAAAGAAAGAAAAGAAAGAAAGTCAGTGTGTGTTCTGTGCTGGAAGTGTACTGTATCAGTTTACTTTGCTAAACCAGTAGGAGGAGAGAGAGCTTAATTGGGGGTGTGGCTTAGACACTAGAAAAGCAGGTGACTCAAATTACAACTTCCTGTTGCTAGCCTTTTTTCTTACTAATTGCCCTCCATCCCACCCTCCACCCACCCACCTAAGCCAGTTCTACTTTTATAGCCACTGGATTTAACTGTCAACAGGAACTTCCTGTTTGGCAGTAGGAAGAGAAGGATCATAGATAAACATTGGTTTTGTCAACCCTAAAGGAAAAAAGTAGCTCACTCCCCCCCCAGCTGCTGGTGGTCTGACACTAAGCAAGGAAGAAGGAGGCTACAGAAGAATATAGGAAGTTACTGTCCCAGAACAGGAAGCATGAGAGTTGTAAGGAGAGGAGAGAGTAAACATACAGAGAAACAGGAGAGGGGACACAAAATAAGACATGATGGGGTGGTGCAGTGCAATGGCTGTGGAGCGGCAGTGTTTCAGGAGGCTGCGATGCTGCCCTATTTGCAGGCACCTCTCTGGTCTGAGGGAGGAGGTTGCCCATCTCCAGGCTGACCTGGCTAGGATTCATGAAACCTCCTCCCCCACCCAGGGACCACCAGGGCCAATGCCACTACCTCAGAGGTTGCCAAGAAAGAGGAGAGACTGGACCAGGGTGGGCTCAGAGAGGGAGAGGGTGGTGGAACAGAGTTGTATCCCTTCAGCTGTACCTCTCCACAATTCATTCGCTCTTCTGGTGGATAGTGGTTCCTCTATGGAGGCACCTGCAGTTGAGACCAAGGAGGATGCTGGGAACCTTCACAAAGGAGACCCACAGGAGGGTGGCATGAGACCCCCACAGGGGAATGAAACAACTCCTGGTGGGGGACTCAATCATTGGGGGTAGAAATGGGGGAGGAAGGGGAGAGGGAGGTAAGGTGCCTGCCTGGCGCCACGACTTGGAGGGACAGGAAGCGAATCCTCAGGATCGTGGGAGCAGCTGCACGAGGGAGGGAGCTGGATGTTATTGTCCACCTATGGACAAATGACCTGGCTAGGAATGGGATCAGAGCAGTGCAAGAGGAGTTTGTAGAGTTGGGGAGGGGCCTTAGACAAGTAGCGCATACAGTAACCTTCTCAGAGGTGCTGCCTGTCTATGGCAAGGGTGATGCTAGGGTACTCCTCACCAGGGAATTCAATGAATGGTTGAAAAACTGGTGTGGAGCTCAGGGTTTTGGCTTCATTGGGGACTGGGGAGCCACCTGGAGGGATGCAGACCTATACTGGTGCGATGGTCTGCATCTGTCAGGGAAGCAGGATCCTAGGTGAGAGGTTTAAATGTTTCATTGGCAAGCATTTAAACTAGCCAAGGGAGGCACTAAAAGGAGCAGGAAATCCCAGCCTCCCCCCATAAACAACAGTAATTAGTGAGGTAAACACCAAGGTAGAGAAGTCATTGGAGCAGGCCAAGTAAATGTAAAAAGGCAAAGGCAGTAAGGATAGGAATGGGGCTAAAAGGGGTAAGGCCATCAAAAAGTGGAGGGTGATGAGTACCAATGCCCATAGTCTGTGTAACAAGCTCCCTGAACTAGTGACCTTGATGGAAGAGGGTTACCTGGATATTGTAGCAGTCACAGAAACATGTTACACAGAGAACCATGACTGGGATGTCAACATACCAGGATATACAATCTACAGGAGGGACAGGGAGGGTAAAAGAGGAGGAGGAGTAGCTCATTATGTAAAGGAAGGGATCAAAGCAACAGAACTAAAGAGTAAACAGAGAGCAGATGAGACACTCTGGGTCACCCTGGAGACAGAAAATGGCACCACAATCCGCATAGGGGTTGTATACAGACCCCCATCTCAGGGGGAGGGAATGGACAAGGAAATGATAGAAGGCTTCCTTAGAATGGCAGAAAAAGGGGAGATATTGTTGATGGGGGACCTGAATATGCCAGATGTTAACTGGAGCACCTTTGCTGCAGGCACATCCAAGAGCAGGGTCATTCTTGATGCCCTACAGGGGGCATGCCTCATACAGCTAGTACTGGAACCCTTTCAGGAGAGAGCAATCTTAGACCTGGTACTCTCAAATGGGGACGGAGAAAGAATCTCAGATTTAGAAGTGGGCAACCATCTGAGAACAAGCGACCACCAAACAGTGTGGTTCACAATAAACACAGCCATACAATCAAGCCATACAAAAGCAAGAGTATTGGACTTTAGGAGGGCTGACTTTGGGAAAATGAGAGAGTGCCTCAGAAAAGCACTAGCAAACAGGCAAGAAGGAGGGGTGGAGGAACAATGGGGAGTAATCAAAACAGCCATCACAGAGGCAACAAGCCTTTGTGTAAAGCAAATCAACAAAACACAATGAAGGAAAAAAACGCTATGGTTCTCAAAAGAGGTGGCAGGGAAGGTTAAGGAGAAAAGGATAGCATTCAGGAAATATAAGGAAACACAGAAGGAGCAGGACAGAGAACTTTATCAGTTAAAGCAGAAAGAGGCTGGGAAGGCAGTCAGAATAGCAAAGGCCCAAACCAAGGAAAGGATAGCCAACTCTGTTAAAGGGGATAAGACCTTTTATAGGTACATTAGGGAGCAAAGAAAGACCAAAGGAGGGATACTGAGGCTTAATAAAGGGGAGGGAATGTGAGTAGAGGGTGACAGTGAAAAAGCAAGGATACTGAATGAATATTTCTGCTCAGTATTCACAAAGGAAGAGGAGGGGGAGGTACCTAAACCAAACAAGAGAAACACTCTGAAGACGAGGGTCAATACCAGTCCATTTACAGAAGAAAGGATTCTGAAAGAACTAATAAAATTGAAGGTGGACAAAGCAATGGGGCCTGATGGGATTCACCCAAGAATTCTAAAAGAACTAAGGGTAGAACTAATGACACCGCTGACTACTCTCTTTAACAAATCTTGGGAGGATGGGGTGGTACCTGAGGACTGGAGGAGGGTGGATGTGATTCCTCTTCACAAAAGTGAGAGCAGGACAGAGGCAGGAAACTACAGACCAGTTAGTGACCTCAGTGGTAGGTAAAATGAAGGAATCACTTCTGAAGGAAAGAATTGTTGAGTATCTAGAGGTCAGTTGGACACAGGACCCAAGGCAGCATGGATTCATGATGGGAAGGTCATGTCAGATGAATCTAATAGATTTCTTTGACTGGGTGACCAAAGTAGTAGACCAGGGAGGGGCTGTGGACATGGCTTACCTAGATTTAGCAAGGCATTTAATACAGTCCCACACAAAGATTAATACTGAGTTAGCCAGCCTTGGAGTGGGTCCCAAGGTGGTAGCCTGGATAAAAATTGGCTAGACAACAGGACGCAAAGGGTAGTAGTAAATGGAGTCCACAGTGAAGAAAGGAGGGTTACTAGCGGGGTACCGCAGGTTCAGTACTGGGACTGGTCCTTTTTAATGTCTTTATAAGTGACATTGCAGAGGAACTGGAAGGAAAAGTATGTCTCTTTGCAGATGACACAAAGATCTGCAACAGGGTTGATACACCAGATGGAGTGGAAAGGATGAGAAGGGACTTCGCAAGGTTGGAGGAATGGTCAAATGTATGGCAGCTCAGATTCAATGCAAAGAAGTGCAAGGTAATGCACCTGGGAAACAAAAACCCAGGGCAAGAGTACACAATGGGGGGTGAGATACTGACAACAGTAAAAATGGAAAGGGACCTGGGGTAATTATATCAGATGACCTAAAGGTGGGCAAGCAATGTGAGAAGGCAGTAAGGAAGGCTGGGGGATATTGGGATACATAGGGAGAGGCATCAATAGTAGAAAACAGGAAGTTATTATCCCTCTGTACAGACAGTTGGTGAGACCCCATCTGGAGTACTGTGTGCAGTTCTGGAGACCCCATCTCCATAAAGACATAGACAGAGTGGAGGCAGTCCAGAGGAGGAGCCTAAAATGATGCAGGGTCTGCACCAGAAGACATACAGAAGAAAGACTAAAGAGCTTAATATGTATACCCTTGAGGAAAGGAGGGAGAGAGGGGACATGATAGAAACTTTCAAGTACCTCAAGGGAATCAACAAAGTCCAAGAGGGTGGCATCTTTCAGAAAAAGAGATGTGCAAGAACAAGGGGGCACAATTTGAAGATAGAGGGGGGACAGCTCATAGGTAATGTGAGGAAGTATTTTTTCACAGAGAGGGTTGTGGATGCATGGAACAGCCTCCCTGAGGAGGTCGTGGAGTCAAGAACAGTGGGGGAATTCAAGAATGCATGGGACAGACATAAGGCAGTCCTAGGTGGGGGGTAGGAGGAAGTAAGCTGTTGGTTAATTAGGATTTGTAGCTTATCTGTTAGGTAGGAAAATGGGCAGACTAGGTGGGCCAAGCAATCCTTATCTGCTGTCAAATTCTATGTTTCTATGACTGTTTTAGGAGCGTGTGTTGCGCAGTTCCTAAGCACACTCGTAAGTTCGCAAATTTTTAATATTTACACTCCAGATATTCAACATTGCCATTTTACCACATCTCCTTATGAGCAGTACAGCTGTCATTTTTCACGTCACCCAAAATGTGTTTCCGTGCATGTAGTGCACAATGGCACATTCGGTGTGTGCAATCAATGTTTGGGACAGATTAAGAAAATCACGGTGACACTGTTCATGAGCAGAGATCTAAAAATGGCTATGTTGAAAATTTGGTGAAAAAATTCCCTTCAGACGTTCTGCAATATTACTAATGAAGACATTGAACAGAACTGGTCCCAGGACCGATCCCTGCAGCACCCCACTGGTCACCCCCTCTCCCTAGACTGTACACCATTTACCACCACTCTCTGCCTCCTGTCTGTTAGCCAGTTTCTAACCCAGTTTACTACCCTTTCCCCCATGCCCAGCCTATCCAGCTAGTTTATCAGCCTCCTATATGGGATGGTGTCAAAGGCTTTGCTGAAACCAAGGTAAGCGCTGTTCACTGCCCCACCCTGATTCACTTCCTTTGTCACCCAGTCAAAGAAATCAACCAGATTTATCTGACATGATGCCCCCACTGTGAATCCATGTTGTCTATGGTCCTGGGCTCTGATGGCATCTAGATACCCCACTATCTTTTCTTTAAGCAATGTCTCCATGATCTTCCCCACTACTGAGGTGAGGCTGAATGGCCTACTGTTCCCTGCCTCCTCCCTGCTGCCGGACTTGTATAGAGGGATCACATGTGCCCTCCTCCAATTCACTCATGTTGAATGACTCAGTGAACATGGCTGCCAGAGGTACTGCTATCTCCCTTCACAGTTCTGTTAATATCCTTGGGCGTATGCCATCTGGTTCCATCGCTTTGTCCACCTTCAATTTAGTGAGCTCCTGCAGGACTCTTTTGCCTTTGAATGGACTATTGTCCACCTCTTCACCCCCTTGGCAACTGCTGTACTGCTGTGGCCCTTGCCCCTCCCACTCTTCTCTGAATACTGAACGGAAAGACACAGTGGATGTCTTGGGAGGAAGGCATGGAACTATCACTTCCAAATACCTAAACAGCACATACAAGCAAGCAACATTCGGCATTGACAAATGCTTGTTTTACTGTATAATATGATATACTGAGTGTGTATTTACTGAGTTGCTAGATCAGGGCCTTGATAAAATAATAACATTAACTTAACTTATTCAAGATTCCATCAGGTGGACAGACACAAGTCTATGAGAATTTGTCTGTAAACTAACAACTGTAAGATGCAAAACTAGCATTTGTGTATAGATAATAAATATATATATATATATATATATATATATATATACATATACTGTATATATATATATGGAAATGGCTCTGTTTGCAATACATTTGTTTACATGCATTACTAGTATCGTTTGAAAGATTGTCTGACTTGTGATTGCTAATTCTGAGTAAAGTTCATGAAATAATGAGCTGATATTTGTTATTTCATATAGTCCCCCATTATGCCTTATGCATAGCATATAAATCCAAATCGTTCCAAGGCCATCGTGACATATAATATTAATACTGAGCATCAAGTCAGAGCTCTTTTCCCAATAAAAGGCTGCTAATAAAATAAATAAAGACCAAAGTCACAAGGAACCAGTGGCTTATGAAAAAATCTACAGGGATTTATATAGGGATTGATTCTACCTCTGCAGGGAAAACACAGGAAAAATGAGGGCTTCTTACAGAGTAATGGTTATTTGGATCTGGGCGCACTGAATATTTCTTATCCTATATTTTGAATCCTGGCTAGGACAGTGGAGATGCTACATCTCATTGTCACAGGGATGTTCATTTACATATTTTTGCACTGTATTTACTCAGGCTATCTCAGATTAGATGCAATATCTTGTTTTCAGCGGGGTCATGATTTTACCATTTTTTTATATTGTATTTATTCAGGGTACCTAGTCCAGGTCTCCCATATTCAAAGAAGATATACAGTGCATCCCAGTGGAAAAGGGAGATATGCCGCACAACTCCAACAATATGCAGCAACGCAATATTCAAACGTGCGGGATGCGCCAGCCACAAGGGAAAGGGCCAGGGCACACACCAATGGTATGCTGTTCAAGTCGAGGGGGCAATCCCATGCATACTGCAGCATATTCAGTGGGAATGTGCCCCTTACAGTCCAGAGCACCACGGCCCACAGTTAGGCCATGAATAGCTGGCCTTACCCAGCCAGTCACCCACAGGCAGGCTGCAGATGTGCACCCAGGAGCACAGCAGCCTAGAGGCCCTGGTGGACTAGAGGTACCCTCCTTCCATCCCCAGTCTAGCCAACTCCATCTCTGAAGAGCTCCATAGTGTAGGGCCTCCCCAGACCCGATTGCACCAGAGGAAACCATGGTCCATATCCATAGTCTAGAGGACACCCATCCACCATCCCTGTACACAGACACCCTCACTCCCCCCCCCATACCCAACCTGTTGCCTAGACTGGCACTGCCCTCCACACCATGCCATGGCAAGCCATTGACTGCACTGAACCCGGGCTGGGGACCTGCACTCTGGAATGACCCAACTGACTGTATGGTGCATTGGAGCACCATGCCGGCTGCAGGTATGCAGCCGTGTGTATGTCCCTATCAAACTGAAGAGGGAATTTACATACCTCCAATGCATGCCTTGTCAATGCTGTATCTTCCTGCTGTCATACACCACTGCAAGTCCACACTCTACCTTGTTCCCCTGTGTAACATGCCACCCTCTGGACTTCTGAAGTATCCCGGGTAACATGGAGTGCGGTATCCTGTAATGCTGTTTGCAGTGTACACTTCAGGCTATAGATAGTTCATCCACAGTTCCCCAACTGTACAAATAAATGGGACTTCAGCTGTAACATGCCTGTTTTGAGACCTGTGTGAGTGGGTACAGCATCAGCCATCACCCACACTGAGCAGTGCAATGGCACCAGGATGATGGCTCCGCATGCGAGTGCCTGAGGAGTATGGCCACTGGGTGTTATCACCCACACACAGCTCATTCCTATGTATAACACATTCCAGCATCCTACTGTGAATGCTCCACCACCCAAAGATAGAGTGGTACAATCCCATTACAGAGACAGTCATCACAATGGGATGGGCTGGGGGATGGGGGGGATGTCTGTGCACCGTTGAGGGGGAGCAGAGGCCGCTACACTATGGACATGGACTGTAGGTGTATTCAGGTGCAACTAGGGATGGTGTTGGGGTCCCTACTATATGGAACCAATAGAGCCTGGACTCCAGTACAAATGGGGCTGGTGGAACGGGTGGGGGGTGCCACTATACCACCAGAGACTTCAGGGCCTGTCCCACAAGGGAACGATCAGGGTCGGGGCTTGAGGCAAGAGCTGCTCCAGCACATTCATCCCCATGCCAGCAT
The DNA here is from genome assembly GCA_016271365.2 of Neoceratodus forsteri. NCBI lineage: Eukaryota > Metazoa > Chordata > Ceratodontiformes > Ceratodontidae > Neoceratodus > Neoceratodus forsteri. The sequence goes on along the minus strand of CM028130.1, from coordinate 955,143,068 downwards.
GCAAATGGACTGGTAATGAGCATGCATAAGGCCCCTTTGCACCCTGCATGCTCAATTAGTTCATTTGCATTCCTGGGCTGAATGTCACCCATGGGGGCTGCGGTGCATACCAGTATGTGCCACGCATTCCCCCTGGAAGGTATTCAGTCGGGGTCACCCTGGATGCACCTGACTTGATGGCCACCTACACTGCGACTCCCGTCCAGAGTCACATTTTCAACAGGAATGCTGAAGCCCATCAGGATGAAGCGCAGTGTCACAGGTTTACTGCATGACAAAGGGGATTAACTCCCTTTGAAATTGCATTGTTTGCTGCAGTAACTCTACTGCAGAATTCTGCAGTGCTGCCCTTCATCCTGGTGTGCTTTACTGTATGCACACCCTGTACCAGTGGTGCATTCTCTTTGAATATTGTATCAGTGCCGACTGACGCACCCGCTTTGTGCAATGCATCTTTCTGCTTGTGCATAGATCTGGCACTTAATATATCCCCCAGATATAAAATAGTGTTTTTAGTGCATTCTGATTTTACACAATGCAGCATAATATTGTGTTGATGTAGAGCCCCACTGAAAATAAGATGCCATTTCTTCTGTGAACTATCCAGTCTAAATATGTAACACTCAGCATGCATATTCTAGGGAAACATCTTGTAAAAATATGTAAAAGGAAGACCACATTGAAACTGCCTCTCCACAGATCTTGTGCAAATTCATTAGAAATAATGGGTAAACGCATCCCAGAAGCACATTAGCACCAAGTTTGCCCTTATTAGATGACAGAGAATATGTGGAGATAAACAAGAGTGGATTTCTCCAGAGCTTCTACAATCCCTTAGAGAAACAGACAAAATCTGGAGAGCCTATAAAAAAAAGAAGGATGCCTCCACGCTCCTGTCTATTATGAGCAGTCAAGAAATAAATGTAACTCCCTAATCAAATATGCTAAACACCTGTCCTTTTTGGAGAAGCTGCAGCAGTTTGTGGACAAAAATACTGCAGCCACCTGGGACCTGCTAAACTAGTTGTCTGGCAAAAAAACACAAATCAGATGTTAGTGCAATCTTCTCAGATTCTGGTATTCTAATGGAGACTGGGGATACTGCATGTGGATTCAGTGATTCTTTTTTGCTGACCTGCCAAAATATTTGCCAAATAGTGAATCATCTTTTTATAATCCTTTTCAGGTACCCCCTTTTGCATCTGTGCCTAATTCTCCAGACTTTTTTTTTGAAGCATTATCCCCTCATGATGCATACTACTACTTATCCAAAATGAAGCCTATACCACGGGTGGGAGTGGATGAGATTAAGAGTCATAAAAACTGTTGCTGACATTGTTGCAGTTACCCTTGCTAAGATTTTTAACTTTTCCCTATGTCACGATCATTTTCCCCAATGTTTGGAAAAAGGCTATTGTAGTGCCTGTTTTTAGCAGTGTCAGTGGCTCAGCAGGGTGCACATTCATATTTGAAGCTAAAAAATAGGAATGTTGAGGATTCTAGCCCCACACCAGAAACTTGGGGTAAATCCCAAAATTGGCACTGTAGTGGAGCAGGGTTCAGACAGGTTACATCTGAGAATTCTAAAAGAGACTGCAGATATCATTGCAGCCCCAGTTACTAATATATTTCAGACATCGATAGACCAGGGCAGTGTTGTGGACAACTGGAGGTTAGCTTTGGTGACTTCACTACTCAAAAAAGGGGACTGGAGTAAAAAGGAGAACAGTAGACCTATGAGTATAACATCCATACTAGGGAAAATGCAGGAATCAATAATAAAAAATACGATCGAAAACTTTTTGGAGGACACGGGTCAATTGGATGTCCTGCAACATGGTTTCAGAGCAGGTAGGTCTTGCCTCACCAACCTTGTGAATTTCTTCGAGCCAGTTAGTCAGGCTATGGACCAGGGAATCCCGGTGGCCATACTGTACTTGAACTTTTCAAACGCATTCGACTCCATGTCACACAGAGGGCTAATGTAAACATTGTATAATATGGAAATTAATGCTGACTTACTAAAACCAATTGGCTCTTGGCTTGACAATCATAGACAGAGAGTAAATGTGAGGGGGTACCTCTCAAACTGGGCAAGGATCACAAGTGGGGTCCCGCAGGGATCAGTATTGGGACCACTATTATTTAATATAGTTGTGTCATCTCTAAACTGCAGAAGTCAAGTTTGGATGAGTAAGTTCGAAGATGATGGTAAGATAGGGTCACTGATCAATAATCAGGAAGACACTAAAACATTTCAACAAGAAACAGATGGATTAGCAGAGTGGGCCAAAGATAAGGAATTTTACTTTAATGTGGCTACAAGTAAATCTACGATCATGCATTTTGGAGCAAAGAATATTAGCGCAAAATATAAACTTAATAATGTGGAACTGAAAGTAACAGAGGAGCAAAAAGATCTAGGGGTATATGTAAACAGTAAACTGAAATTCAACACACAGTGTAGAGAGGTAATGAGTAAGGGAAATAGGATGATAAGTTGTATAGCAAACAATATAAGAAGTAGAGAAGCTGATGTATTGAGGCCGTTGTGTGGGGCCTTGGTGAGACAGCACGCAGAGTATTGTGTGCGGTTTAAATACAAGTAGCCAAATCTACAACAAGAAACTGGAGACAATGCAGAGGAGGGCATCCAGGGTGGTAAGGGAGATGAGGGATAAGGAATACAACAAAAGACTGGATGAATTGGGAATGTACTCACTTCAATATAGAAGATTGAGGGGGGACTTGTGTCTTGTCTATAGAGCCTATGAGAATGTAGACTTATGGGAATGTTTAGGGCGGGTAAAAAAGGAAAGAAGTAGGGACATAAGAGGACATGAAAGGATGCTGAGAGGGGACAATTATAAAAGAAATGCAAGAGGAAGTTGGTTCAGTCAAAGGGTTGTGGCAGAGGGGAGAGTGAACTGTCTACTGGAGGAGGTGGTACTAAGTCCAAATATGGACCAATTCAAAAAAAACACTTGATATACATATGAAAGCAAGAGGAAGACTGGGATTTGACAATTAAAGAGACACGTCATAATGGCTAACTGCTGCTGACTTGGCAATAACTATGATAATGGCAGCGTTGCACTCCTGAGGTGCGGTCTTTCTAATGAGACCTTAAACCAAGGTCCCATCTGCCTGTTCTGCTGGTTGAAGAGAGGAACATTAAAGATCTTCTCAGAAAGAGTAGGGACACCTTATTAAAAGAAACATAATCAAACTAAACAAATAGCAAAAACAGATAAAAGGAAACTTTCAATGAAATCATAATCATAAACAAGAGCACAATACTAATAATCAAAGAACATTAAAAGAAAAAAAGACATCCTCCCCGGGAAGTAAAAACAAAAAAATGAATAGGGGAATTTCCCCGGTGCCTGGCCACATTTTTGCCCATTCTCTAAAAGTACAATACCACCAATAGCTTAACCTGATTCAATATGTCAGTTTGCATCTCTATCCCTGCCAGCAACTGAAAATAGGCACAGTTGCCTAGCCTTGCTTTCCTGGTCAACAAAAATAAAATAAATAAGCCAGCCCAGTGTCGCAGAGGGCTGTGGGGAATTGCACCTCACCTGCCGCCACACCAGCAACTTAGGTTTGGGAACGTACTTGGGTCACTGTGTGTCGGCTGTGGGGGAGAGGATGGAGCATACCAGGGACTGCTCTCCTCTCCAGGGGTGGGGTGATCAGATGTCTCAGCCTCTGACTGCCACCATATGAAGGACCAGGGATAGTGCAGGTTCAAGTGACTCGAAGAGAGGAGCCACAGTTCTGTGGTGCGTACATGCCTCCACACACACATGCCTAAGTGCCACTGTGGTAAGGGAAGGAAAAGGAAAAAGAGTCAGGCAGGACTACATGAAGCCCCGCCCACTCCCTCTTGACCCGAACCACCACCTGGTCCCCAGGCACATATGCATATGTGCACCAGGGGTCAGGTTGGCCCTCCCTCCTCTGGCTCTACCATGGGGGGAATTCCATGGGTAACTTCACCTGGAGACCATGGGAGGTGGGTGCCAGTCAGAAGAAGCAGGGATGAGGCTGAGTGCCTGCCCACCTGAATCGCTAGACAAAAGGTTTTATGGTAAAAAAAAACACTAAATAAATAAATCAGGCGACCTGACAAAATTCCCAAATTGTTGATCTATTTCTTTACATAGAAACACAGACTCTGAAGGCAGAAGGAGACCAATTGCTCTCATTGCAAAAGTACTGAAAATACTGAAGTGAACTATAGTTGATCAGATGTTGAACCACCTTGCAAAATATGATCTATTAACACCCGCTCAGTATGGATTTTAACCAGGACACAGCACTACAGTGGCCTTGGTGGGGTTCACATGGACTGTTTTGCAGGCTCTAAGATAGGGGTCACTGTGCTGCCACTGTTTTTTTTTATTTTTCTTTTTCTGTCCTGGCCACAGCACCCCTGAGCCACTCTGACCCCTAGCTCCCAACCAAGGCCTATCAATACCATGGAATCACCCCCGAGGGTGGGGCCTTCCCAAGGGATGGTTTCTATGCTACGGTGTGCCTGTGGCAGTCCCCCAGAAATCGTGGGAGACCAACGGCCCAGAAGCTCTAATGCACAGTGGTATTTTACCTTTAACCCTGTTATACCCTCCCCCAAGGACATCGGCAGGCACGGGAGCCCAAGGAGACAAGCGCACACTAAGGCATGCTCCTGCTCTGGACTCCAGCCAACATCCTCCCTTCCCTTCCATGGCACCCTTAACTGCACTGCCATCCGTGGTCGCCGGATGGCAGTAGTACAGTGGGTGCAGCAACCCTCCCTCCCCAAAGGAGGAGAGCAGCCCTTGGGGTGCTCAATCCTCCTGCCCCCCAGCAGGACCTCCAGAGATCGAAGCCTGTTCCTGAACCCCAATCACCAGTGTTGCAAGCGGTAACTCTACCACTGCACCGGCAGGCCAGCCCCATGCTGCCACTGTTTTTGTGGACCTCACCAAGGCCTTCAACCTGGTCAGCCATCAATTAGTTTTGTCATTGCTGGGTTCCTTTGGCCTATCCAATGATGTGACCTACTGGTTCTATAACTATTTGGCTGATAAATCCCAGTGTACCACAATATCACATGCTAGTTCCCCTTTTGCTTCTCTGGAAGTGGGAGTGCCACATGGGTCTCCACTTGGCTCAATTTTATTTAGTCTGTCCTTAAATATGTTCCTCTCTGTCTGCCACAATCCTTGTATTTTTTCTTTACACCCATGATGCTGTTATTTTCTTCTGCAGCTCCAGAATCCATGATTTAATCTTATCACTTCAATTTGATTTTGTTAATTTGCAAAAGTGTTTTTGAGGCATAAATTAGTTCTAAATACCTTGAAGCATATCCCTCAACCTCATGTTTCATAAATCAAGGAAAAGGCTTAAACAATCAGGGACAAAGGACTCAGCACCATGGACACGGGGGAAGGGAGATGTGCACAAGTTCCGTCACAAAAGAAAGGGTCCTACAAGAGCTCACTAAGCTCAGAGTGGACAAGGCAATAAGTCCGGGCGCATGCTGGTGGCGTACAGCTCCATGGTGCCTGCGCAGGGTGACTGGCACTCCTGTGCCATGGAGGGGTGCTGGCCATGTGTACACGGTTTCTGTGGCCACATGCTGGGGCTTGGTTGCCCCACTACTGCGTCCCTGTGTTGGTGTGCCCTTGGGTATGGGTGGGTGTTTGTCCATGCACCTTGTTGCATCCTGTGTGGCGCATGCTTCCATGCACCACTGTGGGTGTCTGCGCTGGCTGTTGTGGCCAGTGCTGGGTTGGGGTGTGTCCTTGGGAGGGTGTGCAGGGTGCTGTACCACTGGTGGTGGGGTCTGGGGCATGCCCTTTCACATGTGGGGTACCTCATGTGCCAGCGCATGGTCGGTCTCTCAGCTGTACCTTGGGGGGGACATGCATGGTGGCACTGTGTATGCAGTCGTTGCATTGCTGTCTGCTGCCACCCACTGATGGGTGCTCATGGTGGGGCTGCCTTGCATGGTTCTGTGGTGCACAGGGTTGCATTGTCACAGTGGGGGTGGTGGCATGCATGGGGTGTCCTGCATTGTTGGGCGCTGCTCCTGGGCAGGGTGTCTGGAGCTCACGGTGCAGGGTGTACTCTGCATTGGTGGGATGATGTGGCACAGGGTGGTCGGACCTCCTTGTGTGCCAGTCACAGCTTGCCAGGGGTGTGCTGGGGCACCATGCCCCGGCTGTGGGTTTGTTGCTGTTATCCATGGGCCAGTGGATATTCCAGCTCTCCCCCAGTTGTGCAGTGCATGGGGTGTGGGGGGCGATGTCTGTTCTGCTGTGTGCTCCTCTGCCCATCTGTGGCATGGGTGGTGGGCCCCTGCATCCTGTCCCTGCGCATCCCTGGTTGTGCTATTGCACTGCTGCCCTGCTGCACTGAGCATCCCTGGTTGTGCTGTTGCACTGCTGCCCTGCTCCACTGAGCATCCCTGGTTGTGCTGTTGCACATCTGAACTGCGCCACTGCACATCCCTGGTTGTGCTATGGCACAGGTGGTGCAATATTCAGTCGTGTGCCGCAGGCGCATCTTGACCTGCGCAGTTTTTGAATATCGTGCTTCTTGCCCATGGGCGCAGTGGACTTGCGCTTGTTCCTGCTGTTGAGCACTTTTTGGGTGCAGTTTGAATATCTGGGCCCATATGTTTTATTCAAAGATGCTGCAGTAAGTTTTATTTTGGCATTTAAGTTACTTTTTTGTCATTCTGATATTTTAAGATACTGCCTGATACCACTGCTGGGAGGCGTGTCATGTTTTATGTTAAGGTACATGCTTACCACATTGGTTATTATATTACTTATTTATCACTTGAGGGCATCTGTTTAGTGAGATCTTGAGGCAATGAGATATTTTTGTAAATTGTTGAGTAAGCTGGCCAAGTGGATTAAACCAACTGCATTTTATATTTAATACAACTTTCTATACTTTCAAGTTTTACATTTTTACTTGGTCTGTCTTTTTAGAATTGATCTTGGCCAGCAGTGCCAATGGCACAGATTCAGAGTCTGCACTCAAAGACGCAAGAAACCTGCTCTCTGATTGTGTTTCACTCTTTGAACACCGGCTTTACCTGAAAAGGTGGAAATGGTCGAAAAGGTTGATAAGGCGGAACTTTTCTCTGGCTGGTTTCCAGATCTTATTGGATCTTATTGATTAATAACACTAGCTCTTTGGCTGCTTACTGATACCGAAGATTTAATACTGGACTGGTACATACTTTGGGCCTGATTCTCAAAGCCGTGCGTCTGACGTAAGGTGCATGCACCAAACAAATATGGTGCCAGGTGCACCTTGCGTCCAGAGCTACCTCCATACAATCCACAAAGGTGGCCTGCGTCGACCACAGGCCGCCTGCCCCAAATGCGGCTTGCACCATCCCTGCACCCAGAGATGGGCTGCAACAAGGTGCAAGAGGCATTGCAGCAGTGCCTAATTTAAGACCAGATTTTTCTACCTTATGTATTCCAGATACTCCTGTTAGAGAAGTACCCCTCCCAAAAAGGAAGAAACAAAATAAAAAGAACAAAAGAAATACAAAACACTGCTATAAAAATGGTGAAATCAGATTGCTTGGTGAAGGAATGTATTAATCAGAGTTGCAATGTTCTTGATAATCAGTCAGAAATTAGCACAAGTGCTTTCTCCACAAGTTATGTGCATAGAATGGAAGCTAGAAGGAATAGGAACCAAAAACTTCAACCAACCCAGATACCAGAAGATTTCTCTGTAAACAATCAATTGGTTAAATTTGATTACAAGATACAGTTAGAAGCTATTTCAGCACAGATAAAGGGGTCTGAATTATAGCTTAAGGCTCTTAGAAATGATTGGAAAGACTGATTCAGCAATATTCAAGCTGATACCTGAGGTTTTTACAGCACATAGCCGGCCCCTAAATCGGGGACATCAAAGGTGCAGTCTGACCAAAAACAGGATGGGCTGGTCAATATTTCCGATTGTGCAGTTTTAGCCCTATATGGTTTTAATTGGCAAATTGATAAGCCAAGAGAGAAAAATAAGGAAAAGATTGTGCATTTAATTAGATCAACCACACGAGCAGATCTAACTAAAGTAGACATTGTACAAATTTGGAAGGATAGGGATTTAAAGGGTATTGAATGAGTGTTTATTTTCTGTTCCGCTGTTAGAATTGCCAACCAAATTTGGCTTAACAACAGGCTATTGGGGAGTGCTGGCTGGTTTATTGATTTTGTGAGCGGAGAACAATTAAATGTAAAAATATGTAATCAGCAAAGGTACCTCAGTATTCTCGGGTTAAGTGCAATTCCTAATGGAAATGTTTGGAAATTACAGAATGCTTTCTTAAACCTTGTACCCATGTTCTGAAAATTCCCTCTGCAGAGATCAAAATAAATGGTATCTACAGATGGAAATCGGACAAGTCTGGGCAGGTTGATGTTGTCCTGAGAGGGGACACTATTGTGAATGAGATCCTTATAAAAGCTCCCTTGTTAGACCTGGTTGGGGTTCATATTGTAGCTAGTGAAATACCTGGTCCCCCAATTAAAAAGAAACAAGAAAAATATATCTTTGGAGATGAAATGAAGGCCTGAAAGACCTTATCTCTATATGGCCTTAGTCGGTCCAAAAATGAGAATCCTTTAAAAATCAAACAAACAGTGATTAACTTACTAGAACAATTGTTACACTTATCTATTGAAGATCTGGATGCCATTCAGGAGTCCCACTTAAGTAATAACTCTGACTGTGATCAAGTTAAACTCTTTGGTAAAATATGACAGCTTATACAAAAAGATCATAGACAATATAAATATGTTTGACGCTATGGGCCTTTATATAGTAGACCATGATTTTGTGGTCAAAGAAAGATATAATGAAGCTACAGTATGTACCCCAATGGCTCAGACTAATACAGCACCAGCTCAGAACCTCCAAAACTGTTTCAATATCTCTATTTCAAATAGACATGATGCTCTGTGTCCTCAGAATGAGTGCCTGATGAAGGACTCAATTGACGCAGAAAGAAGGGTCTCGATTAATATCTCACTGGGTATACTAGAGAAGATAACAAACTTTATGACATGGAATATTGCCGTATTAATGGAAAAACTCAATGACCCTGAATGGGCTTATTTTATTAACAGTAAGGATGTCATTTCTTTCAAGAGACATGGGCAAGTACTGCAATTGATCTAAATGGTTACCACCTTATACACTTCCCAGTGTTCAAAGAAGCAAATTATGGTTACTATAAAGCAGGTTTGGCAATTTATATTAAAGTTAAGAAAAATATAATAAAATATACTTTAATTTGGATGATTTTAAATTGTCACGACTTTGTCTGCTAATAACAGCAAAGTTGATCAATAACTTTAAACTGAAACTGAAACAATAGGATCTGATGGCATAAATACCAGGGTACTAAAGGAGCTAAGGGTGGAACCAGCAGAGCCATTAGCAGAACTGTTTAGTGAATCTCTGAGCTCAGGAGAGGTCCCAGGAGACTGGAGAAGGGTTCATGTGATCCCACTCCACAAGAGTGGCAGCAGGGAGGAGGCAGGGAACTACAGGCCAGTCAGTCTTACCTCAGTACTGTAGTGGGCAAGATTATAGAGGCACTCCTAAAGGAAAGGATTGTGCAACACCTGGAATCCATAGGAGCACAGGATCCAAGACAGGAAGTCAGGTGTTTGGATTTAAAACTGCCCTAGATAGCTTTTGACAGAAAAATGCAAGAGGAAGGAGGTGCTGTCAGAACTTTTTTGTCCATGAGGTGATGTAAGTTATATTTAAGCAATGTGTTGATGTCAGGAAGTCAGGTGAAATGAGGATGGACTGTTAGCAGAGAAAATGTGATAGTAACTTTCACAGGGGGTCGCTTTTGATAAGGGCAAGGTAGTTATGCTTGTGATAATGGGAATAGTAGGAAAGTATGAGGTCTATGCAGAAGTGGAGTACAAATATGCACAGTTTCATAAGTATGTGCTCAGAGTGCAGGCAAATGTGATATGCAGGTTTGTTTTAGAAATAGGTAAAAATAGCGATACATGCAACTGATAGAAAGATAGATAATTAAATAGACATGCAGGCCCTGTCCACACTACACTCGAAAAAGCTGTAATGAATTCAAACCGTTACAGTCTGTAAATGTTACAGTGTGTCCACACTGCCAGTGAACAGTGTGGATAATGGTTTGAAAACATTACAGCCTGTCCACACTGAGTGCGATAGTGTGTGTGGTCTCAACCCTGTAGTAGCAGTGCACATCCCATGGTGCACTCGGTGATGACAGCTGCATTTTTTTTTTTGAAATTACACTTTTATTCCTCCTCCCAGCCTGCCTCCTCCGACCCTTCAGGGAGGACAATTGGACATCCCACTGCCTGGAGCCCTACCCACACAGACCACCAGACCCCATGGAGCCGCGGATTACCCTCCGGGCGGGGACGAGGCGGGGGATCAAACCCCGTAACTTACGTTTCATCGGTCTGTTGTCTGCTGGGCGGGCACAGGCAAATCGTGGGCACGGCCATGGTCCTCCCATCTTCCCGGCTGAGGCAGGCTTGTTTTCATGTTTTCTCCCTCCCTGAGCAGCCAACGACCTCCCCTGATGTCATGACGCACACGCCGACATCCGTGCTGCTCAAAGGCCAGCCATCCCCTAGAGGGGTTTGCAGTTCCTCGAGCCTCCGCTCGGGGTCATGCAAGTGTCGGGCTTCCGCCGAATCCCTCCTCGGAGAAGGCGAGCTGTCGTTGGACGCTCAAGCCTGTCTCCCCCCAGCCGACCCACCGACAACCCGAGTCCGCTCCCGAACCCGGGTCGCCGGCATGGAGATGACAGCTGCATTTTGAGATGCCCTCCTACATGTCCTGTGGAGTACTGTGTATATGGCACAGTCATATTATGTAAATAACCATATTTCACTGTTATGAGACACACTTATGTTGTGGAGGTGACAGAGAGAGGTTCGAGGGAGGGAGAGATCTGTATGTTGGAATCGGGAGCTACATCAGTGAGAGGGAGGGAAGGGGAAGGGGGGGAGACATGGCATCAGTTCTGCCAGTATTAGGGCATCTGGGCACAACAGACGTTCATGTGCTGCTGCTGTATGGCTGAAGGCAGACCCTCTACTACTCCTCCCTTCAGTGTTCCCCACTGCTCCACTGTATACAGTGCCACACATCTACTGTCCACCACAGCAGTGCTCCATGATGCACTCAGGAGCTCCACTAATGTATGTGTTCACTACTGGCACTGCTCTGCAAGTAGTATTGCTGCCACATCACACATGGGCAGGCAGGGTTCTTCCAACACTCAGCACAGCGAGAAGAGTAATTAAGGACAGTACACAGATACCATCAGGAGGTGGCTCTCAGGGAGGCAAGTGCAGACAGAGAGGTAGGTTAGGTGGGGATATGGGGGTACACCTGGAGGGTGCACATACAGCTGTCAGGTTACTGTGGTATGGAGGCATCCCGGTATTGCAGCCTACACCCGTGCTCCACACTGCCATCTGCATATGTCCTGGTAGCCTCCGATCTCCCTGAATGCAGTGAAACAGTGCTGCAATGCGTGCAAGTATAGTGGGATACTGGAGGCTACATGGTAGAGCATTTAGACACAATTGCAATTAAAAACTGATAAAGGTGTAAATCTGTAAATAAGAGTGAAATAACCACGCTGGTATGCACACCACAAAGTGGTTCTTGGAAGGATACAGATTGGGGATGGCTCAATTAAAGAAGTAGTCCACCCAGAACTTACAAAAACATATGTTATGCAGAGTGTTTTGATTTGTATATTAAGTCCTAGTGTGTCATTCCCTCTGTCTGCTATTAGGAGTTTTTCCTAAATTAGGCTGCTAGCTTTAGGGTAGTTTTATGACCCCTGGGGATCTCCATCACAAATAGGTTTATTGCCTTCTGCCTCCTACAATGCACCCTGTCTCATGTGACAGTGAAGTAGCCATGCCCATAGATTTAGCATATGCAGTGCTTTTTAAAATCAGTTCACAACAGCAGAACTTTGTAACTGTTCTTATCCAGCGAGCACAAATGGCAACAGTTACAATTTAGCAGATGCCTGAGATCTACCTAACTGGGGTTTCTGTAAGAAAACAGCTACTAAATAGCTCTAATTCACCATTTTTGGTTTTTGGGTGTGTCATGTCTAGCTAGCAGTAATATGTGTTTTCATTTTAAAATGTAATTTCATCACACTACGCACAACAATAAAAAGCACAGAAATTGCCCCAGATCATCACTGCTATAATTAGTAAAGACTATAGCAGTTTTCTTACAGAAAACTCACTGTTAGCTCTAAAGTATTTGCTAAACTGTAAATGTAGGTACCAGCATTTTTTTTTATTTTTTTTTTTAGCAGGAGAGACACACCAAAGCTTGTTTACAGGTGTGACCTGGGAGCACAAGGAAGTTAAGTGATTTGCTCAGAGACACACAATACGCATGTGGAGGCTGTGGGATTCAAATCCAGGACACCAGGTTTGCAGCTTAGAGCCTTAGACCACCGCACTACACTGCCTCCTCTATTCTAATAGATAGAACTGGCAGTTAGTGCTGATTTTGCTCTGTGACATGATTTTAATTTTTTTTTTTTGGTTACAAATGTGAAGTATCTTTTTAATAAAGTACAAAAATATGTATGTGTGAGTTATTTAGGTTGGCAAATATTTGTTTTATTATTTGAAAAAGTGGGATACAATAAATGTGTAATGCAATGAACCATTGTAAAATGGGATCAAATGTGTAGCTGAAATAGTCACTGTCATCCATCCTGTTGTTTCCATGCTATGCCACACACAGGAGAAAAAGTGACTTTAAAGTATTTTGCAGTTTCTAGGCTGCAGCTTCATACCATACACTTCATTTGTAAAAAAAAATGAAGATCATGTCACAGAGCAACATCAGCACTAAATGTTATTTCTGCCTAATAGAATGCTGGTACCTACATTTATAGTTTAGCAAATACTTGAAACCTGACTGAGTGGGTTTTCTGTAAGAAAGCAGCTAGAGTCTTAACTAATTACATAGATACATAGATACATACATAGACAGTGTCGGCAGATAAGGGCCTATGGCCCACCTAGTCTGCCCATTTGAGCTTGTAAGTTCAGTTTGTTTTCCTAGAAGTCTATTTCCCCTTACCCCTGACCTCTAGAATTCCTTTATGTCTATCCCATGCATTCTTAAATCCCGTGATTGTTTCAGCCTCCACCACTTCCTCTGGCAGGGTGTTCCACTTGTCCACCACCCGTTCTGTGAAGAAATTCTTTCTCATGTTTCCTCTGAATCGTCCTCCTCCAACTTCATCCCATGCCCTCTAGTCCTGAAACATCTTTTTCGCTTAAAAATAGTGTTTTCCTGCACCCTGTTCCTCCCTGTAAGATACTTGTATGTCTCTATCATATCCCCCTCCCTCCTCTCCTCCAGGGAGTACATGTTCAGTTCCTTCAACCTGTCTTCATAGGACTTGTGATGCAACCCATGCACCATCTTTGTTGCCCTCCTGAACCTTCTCTACCCTGTCTATGTCCTTACGTAGGTATGGTCTCCAGAACTGTACACTGTACTCCAGGTGGGGCCTCACTAGTGTCTTGTATAGCGGAATTATGACCTCCTTTTCCTGCTGGTGATGCCCTGCCTATACATCCCAGCATCCTATTTGCTTTACCTGATGCCTTGTCACACTGTTTCTCATCTTGAGGTCATCAGAGATGACAACCCCAAGATCCCTTCCTGCTTGGTGCATGCTATATCCTCACCCCCAACTGATATATTGTGCCAGGTTTTTGTGCCCCATATGCATTATCTTGCACTTTTTGCATTGAATTTCAACTGCCAAACCCCTGACCATTCTTCAAGTTTCTGCAGGTCCTTCTCATTCTGTCTACACCTCTGGTGTGTCTACTCTGTTACAGAGCTTTGTGTCATCAGCGAACAGTGAAATTCTGCCTTCTATATCCTGTGCAATGTCACTGATGAAGATGTTGAATAGGACCGTCCCAGCACTGATCCCTGTGGTACCCCACTAGTCACTCTTCCCTCTGTGGAGTGACAGCCATTTACCACCACCCTCTGTGTCCTGCCACCCAGCCAGTTACCTACCCACCACACTACTGTCCTGCCCACACCCATATTCCCCAGTTTGTGTAATAGTCTTCTATGTGGCACAGTGTCAAAGGCCTTGCTGAAGTCCAGATAGGCCATGTCCACTGCCCTCCCCTGATCCACCTCCCTAGTCACCCAGTCAAAAAATTCAATGAGGTTGGTCTGACATGACCTCCCCCTGGTGAAACCATGCTGCCTTGGGTCCTGTAGTCCATTGACAACCAGATGTTCCACCAATCTCTCCTTCAGTAGTGCTTCCATGATCTTCCCCACTACCGAGGTGAGGCTGACTGGTCTGTAGTTCCCTGCTTCCTCTTTGTTCCCACTTTTGTATAAGGGGACTACATCTGCTGTCCTTCAGTCTTTGGGTACCTCCCCTGTTTCCAGTGATCGGCTAAACAGGATAGCCAGAGGTTCAGCCACCACCTCTTAGTTCTTTAAGGACCCTGGGGTGCACCCCATCTGGCTCCATTGCTTTATCAACTCTTATTACTTCCAGTTCCTTCAGGACCCTTTCTCGTAAAGGGACTTGTGTCCATTTCTGCACCATTCTCACCCCTTGTACTCCCTTCAGACCCATTACCCCCCTCTTCCTTAGTAAAGACTGAGCAGAAATACCTGTTCAATATGTCAGCTTTACTGTTGTCATCCTCCAAGCGGCTCCCATCCTCCCCCTTCAGTCTCACTATCCCTCCCTTTGTCCTTCTTTTTTCACTTATGTACCTGTAAAAGGTTTTGTCCCCTTTAACCACTGATTTTGCAATGTGTTCTTCTGTCTGAGCTTTGGCTTCCTTACTGACTTCCTGCCTCCCTTTGTTTCTCCTGGTACTTCTCCCTAGCCCCTTCTGCCTGTGTCTTTTTGTATTGCCTGAATGCAATCTTTTTGGCTTTCACTTTCTTTGCTACCTCTTTCGAAAACCATAATGGTCTCCTCTTTCTTTTCCTCTTGCTAACCTGCTTAATGCATAATTCTGTTGTTCTCATAATCCCCATTTCAAATACTGCCCACTGTTCCTCAATCCCTGATTCCTGTCCCATTCCCCTTAATGCCTCTTTCAAGCATCTCCCCATTTTCCCAAAGTCTGCCCCCCTAAAATCCAGGATACGTGTTTTTGTGTGGTTTGGTTCTGCTCTTTCTGTGATTTCAAACCACAATGACTGGTGGTCACTGTTACCCAGGTGCTCCCCACTGTTACCCCCATCACACTGTCCCTGTTTGTGAGCACAAGGTCCAGTATTGCCTTCTGCCGAGTTGGTTCCATGACCAGTTGCTTGAGGAAGGCACCCTGAAGGAGTCCAGGATAAATCTGTTCTAGTTGATGCTGCTGCTGGGATGCTCCAGTCCACATCTGGTATATTGAAGTCTCCAACCAGTGCTACCTCACTCTTGTCTGCCATCCTTGGATGGCTAGCATCAGCTCCCTATCTGTTTCTTCCTCCTGGGCTGGTGGTCTATAGACCACACCTGTGCGGATGGCTGGCCCCATTTTCCTTTCCAGCTTAACCCACAGTATCTCTCCCCATTTTGTTCCTCCTGGATCTGTGTGGCCCTTATGTCATTTTTCACATACAGTGCCACCTCCTCCCTTCCTGCCTGCTCTGTCTCTTCTGAATATGTTGTAGCCAGGTATGGCCATCTCCCAGTCATGGTTATCATTACACCAGGTTTCAGTGATGGCCACAATGTCCAGGTCTGACTGTACCATGACAGCCTCCAGATCTTCCATCTTGTTGCTAAGGCTCCTGGCATTTGCACACATGGCTTTCCATGATTTGACCTCCCTAGACTGCTTCACTGTTCTACTCCAGCCCCTTCCTTGGTTGTCATTTATCCCTGGTTCTCCTTGCTGTCTGCTAATTATAGCACTTATGATCTGGGCAATTTCTGTGCTTCTATGGTGGTGTATAGTTTGATGAAATTAAAAGTGTTAAAATTAAAACATTCCTGCAAGCTAGACCTGACACACATAGAAAACAACAATAGTGAATTCAAGCTTAATTTAGTAGCAGTTTTCTTACAGAAACCCCAGTTAGCTAGCTCACAGGTGTCTGCTAATTGGCTAATTTAGGAAAAACTAATAGCAGACAGAGGGAAGGACACACTAGGGCTTAACATACAAATCAAAACACTCTGCATAACATATGTTTTTGCAAATTCTGAATGGACTGTTCCTTTAAAACTGCAAGCTCAGTAAAATATATATACTGCAGCCTCTTGCTGTACTGACATGCTTCAGCTGATACAAAATACAGAGTAAAGTGGTGGGGGCAGGGTTGGAGGACAGGTCTGAATAACACCATATACCTACCAGGAGGGACTTTTCATCTCTTGGAATGTATTTGTGAAAATGTGTGACCAGGAGAGGAATGTAAGCTACCCATGTTATGTCTACGACAATGCCTCTGGCTGCGCTCCTCCTCTATAGCTCTCCACCCCCTCTACTCTTCCTCTCTCTTGTCCTCTATCCTCTCTGCACCACATCCACTGTCTCCTTGTAGCCTAGCCTCCAAAACTTGCTTTGTTTCTCAGATGCTTTGTAACTCTGTTTAGCTTACACTTTTGTAACCTTGTCCTATGTATTGAATTTGTAATCTGACTTACATGTCTTATGTTTTGAATTGTAACCTGACGTGAAACCTTTGTAAAAGAGCCCTGGCTGAAAGGTATTGTAAGCCTAGACCTAATAAATAAAAATAAAAATTAAAACGTGTAGTGCAATGAACCATAAATGTGTAGCTGAAATAGTCACTATCATCCATCCTGTTGTTTTCATGCTATACCACACAAAGGAGATAAAGTGACTTTAAAGTATTTTGCAGTTTCTAGGCTGCAGCTTCATACCATACACTTCATTTGTTAAAAAAACCAAAAAAATTAAATGAAAATCATGTCACAGACCAAAATCCGTACTAAATGCTAGTTCTACCTAATAGAAAGCTGGTACCTACATTTATAGTTTAGCAAATACTTGAAACCTAGCTGAGTGGATTTTCTGTAAGAAAACAACTAGATCCTTAACTAATTATAGTGCTAATGATCTGGGCAATTTCTGTGCTTTTCTGGTTGTGTATAGTTTGATGAAATTAAAAGTGTTAAAATTAAAACACTCCTGCAAGCTAGACCTGACACACACAGAAAACGACAATAGTGAATTAGAGCTTAATTTAGTAGGGGGTTTTCTTACAGAAACCCCAGTTAGCTAGCTCTCAGGTATCTGCTAATAAGCTAATTTAGGAAAAAATCCTAATAGCAGACAGAGGGAGGGACACACTAGGACTTAACATACAAATCAAAACACTCTGCATAACATATGTTTTTGCAAATTCTGAGTGGACTGTGGACTACTCCTTTAAAACTGCAAGCTCAGTAAAACATACACACTGCAGCCTCTTGCTGTACTGACATGCTTCAGCTGATGCAAAATACAGAGTAAGGTGGTGGGGGCAGGGTTGGAGGACAGGTCTGAATAACTCCATATACCCACCAGGAATGTATTTGTGAAAATGTGTGACCAGGTGAGGAATGTAAGCTTAGCCAATGCTGTTTAAACAAGTGCTGTATAGGGATGCAGTTTCAGGCGTTTCCTTCTGAAGCTTAAGCTCTGATGCCCCAGGCAGCTCTGATAGTCAATTGTTCCAGCTTGATAGATCCACCTCATGTCCCTTCCACATGAACCCAAAAAAAGGTGGGGTGGATCTTTAGGAGCTTCTTGGGTGGAGGTGGGGGTGGATCTTACTCCCCCCAAAAAACTAATGCTGCCTCCCACTACTCAGGTTCCAGTTCTTGTACCTCCCACTTAAGAAAGAAAATAGTGCACTGCAACCATTGACTAACATGAAAGCATATTTATTTAAGGGCAGAAAACATTTCCTGGAGGAGGGTAAGGCGGAGGAGACTATTTACACCTTTAGTCAGTTCCATGAACAGAAAACATGACATCACTTCTTTTGTACATGCAAAATGTCTGCAGGCTCCACCTACTGCAGCCATAAAAAGCAGAAGCTATATTTAAAGCTGTCCTCCCAACCTTTACCCAGACCACACCACACACATGGAAGATCATTTTTAAACTCCCACCCCCAAACAAGCAGCAGCTGCATTTCAATTCAACCCCCCTCATGTCTCCCCAGACAAACAGTATGAGTACCCATCCTTACCAGTGCCAGGAGAGGTTGGCTGGTTGGAAGAAATGGTTCGGCAGTCTGAGTCAGTGTAGAGATGTGACTGGCATGATTTTAGGCTGTGACAGTCCAGGCCACAATTTGCAAGCAGTCCATGATTGGTGTCAATCTAGTCGTGAGGCAGGTTGAAGAGCTCCAGCTGGTTCAGCAGATCCGGTGGGGTGGATTCAGCAGGTACGGCATGGCGTTCAGCAGGTCTGTTCAGGCGATCAAATGCAGAATGTGACCACAGAAAAGGGAAAAAAAAACCATGCATCCATGATTCTCCATCTTCCTTTAAACTTCCTTCCTGATGACGACATCATTGATGACTCCTAGCTGATTGGGTGAACAAGCAGTTCTTTGCTGACTGGTTGCTGAATCCTGACCACCTATTGGCTGAAAACTCCTCCTCTCATTGGTGAAGCCCTCCCTTCTCCTGATTGGTTCCTTGCTGAGCTCTTGCTGCTGTTTGATTAGCCATCTCTGTATCCTACTGCCTAGCTTAGAGATGGCCTGACTCCCGAACTCTGGAAATGTAAGCCCCAGTCCTGGGAGGAGGTAGTCAGCAGTGTGTGTCATCTGCAAGGGTGGGATCCCAGATGGGGCGAGACACTCCTGTGCCAATATGTATATTGCAAACAATATTGTTTGCAATCGGAGGCTCCTCAATGGCTCAGTCAACAATGATGGGGTTGGGGTGTGTGCTCACTGACACATGGTGAAGGTGTGGTGTGAGAGAATGGCAGGGGGCAAGAACAAACTGGAACACATTGTGAAAGTCAAGAGGATGGACCAAGAACAGAATGGGCACTGTTGCTGCCTGCTGTACGCTCCATCCGTATGGGCCGTTTATTGATACAAGCTTCAGAACCGCAGTCTGCAGACTTAGTAAACACAAAAGTGAAAGTTAAAACAAGTGTGGGGCCCCCCACAAGTGCGGGGCCCAGGGCAGCCACCCCTACTGCCCCCCCCCCAAAGGCTGGCCTGAAGTTATACATACAAGATCTGTATCCTGTACTCATTTTGAAGTGCCCATGGCATGCATTACTAAAGGTCAACACTCTCTGAGGTATAGCGGCACTGACCTGTTATAATTCTCTGCCAGTATCTATCACTGGCATGAACTGTAAGCATTTGCCTTAAAATCTTTCTCTAGTCAAATACTGTCTGTACATATACTTGAAATCTATCTGTTTTGTTTTCTTTTTTATTGTTTCTTATGATTATAAGTATTTCTGGTCACCCATGAAAACAGGCTATAAAGCGTATGGTCTCACCAGATATCAAACAAGAAGCAGAAGCAGAAGAGACAGCATTTATATAGCACTTTTAATATACACTGCATTTAACAGCGCTTTACAAGCAACACAAGACTGATAATGTAGTGACTGTAAATATATAGTGGCAGTCATTTAGTACATCAATGCCCACACACAACCTTGGACAATTGCCTTATTCAGTTTTATGGGAAGGGGAATTTTATTTTCAATAAAATTAGATTGGAAGATAATCCGCCACAGTACAACAGAGAATATCACATATACTATATATCTACAACAGTCACTAAATCTGCATTACAATGTAATAAAACATCTGCTACAGCTAAATGGAACACATTATATAATTTTTTTTATTTAGTTTTTGTTGACCGGGTAAGTGCACTAGACAAATCCTGCCTATTTTCAGGCACGACCCGGGGGAAGGGGATACAGATGAATACCAACTGACCTTGAACCAGATTAAGCTGTTGGTGGTATTTTTAGTGAATGAGGGAAATTTGGCCAGGACACCAGAGAAATTCCCCTACTCTTTTTGATAAGTGCCATGGGATCTTTAACATCCACCTGAACAACCACCAATCCAGGCAGATGGGACCTCGGTTTAACGTCTCATCCGAAAGACGGCACCTCAGAAGTGCAGCACCCCTCTCATGCTGCACTACAGTGTCAGTACTGGGATATTAACCCAAGTGCCAGATGTGGGAACTGAACCCACAGCCCTCTGATCTCCCGGCCTCAGAGGCAAGTGTGCTACCTACTGAGCCACTGACACTCATATTTTGTTACAAATTACCGGGATGGGGAATGTTGGCCAGGACACTGGGGAAACGCCCCTGCTTTTATTACTTCCTGTGGGAGGTAGAGGGTATTGTACAACTATCCTACAATATGGCTGCCCCTAGGATGGAGTGTGCCAAATGTTGCTGCTAGAGTATGGGGGCAGACCTTCCCCCTCCCCAGCTCAGGACTGCATGGAGGTCGACCAGTCTAGAACAAGTTCCCCTGCTGGGACTCAGCTTGCTCAGATACAGTCTGAAGAAAGACGGTTGCTCAGTTGAATGAAAAGAAAAAAAGTTCTGTAGGTCATATTGGAAGATGAAGAAACAGCCTGTAATATTAAATTGTCACAGCCTGAACAGAAAAACATATACATCTAATCAGTGGGAGGTCAAAGTTCTTGACCTTTGCATACAGAAAGACTCTTCAGGAAACATCCACACAGACATCTATAGGAAAGAATGCGAACGTAACACATTGCTACTTTCATCTAGCTGTCACCCTTGACATATTATTCGCAATATTCCAAAAGGGCAATTTTTAAGGTTGAGGAGAAATTGTAGTTCAAATGAAGCTTATGATAGAGCAGCAACATATCTGAGCAGAAGGTCAGAATAAAGGGGTTACAATGTGGATGCAATCATGCAGACATCCCAGGAAGTAAGGAACACTTCTAGAGCTGAGATACTACAACATAAACAGCAAGGGAAGCAGACATCCACAAATCATTTGAATTCATTACAACACACAGTGTACGTGCACACAAAGTTAGAGAGATTGTATTCAGAAATTGAAGCATCTTAAGGGGGGGGATCCAGGACTTTGAGAACTTCATGATTGTGTACCCAGATTTTCCTACAGATGAGCTGCTAACTTAAGAGATCACCTAGTGCATAGCAGACAAGCAAAACAATCACCACACACATGGCTAACTAATAAATATACAGGGTGCTTCAAATGTCAGAATTGCATTCATTGCCCAATGCTCACACGACAGAAGGAACTTACTAGCCAGAATATACAAAGAACTTTTTTGATTCAACAACTCATCATGTGTGATACATCTGGGGTAATTTATCAGGCTAGTTGTAAGTGTGGGGCCTTTTATGTCAGCAAGATGTAAAAAAGACAATTTAAGACAAGAGTTGGGGAACTCTGGAGAGCCATTGTGAATCATGATGTCACATATGCTACAACTTTACATTTAGAGCAAGCAAGAGACAAAACTGACCATGCCTTTACTTTTAAAGCTATAGAAAAGGTGCTTCCTCAGGCCCGTGGTGGTGACTTCAATAATTTGATTCTGAAAAGAGAAGGGTATTGGATGTATACACTTATAGCATTCAAATACCCTGGTCTGAATAACCATTTTGACTTATATCCCTAGCTACAAAAATAATAATAATAATAAGTTTTATTTCTATGGTGCCTTTCAAAAAACAAGGCGCCTTACAAAATTTAAAACATATCAAAACAATTCAGAACTTAAAATATATAAAACAGCTGTTACATTTAGGCAGATAAAATAATCACCAAATGCTTGAATCCATAGATATGTTTTCAGGGCCTTTTTAAGTCCCTCCACGGTCGCACACTCCTGTAACTGACGGGGTAGAGAATTCCAGAGGGTAGGGGCCACATGTATAAATGCATGGGCCCCAGAAGATTTCAGACACACCCTCAGGATCTCTAGCAACCCCTCATCAGCTGAGCTGAGCGATCGCCTACAGCAGTAAAAATAAGGAATTAAATAGACAGAGGTTAGATTATAACTCAGTCTGCCTTTTGGATACATATTTCAGGGTGATAGCATTATTTAAGTATTTTACTGCGTGTAGTGACACAGTGGCCCAGATATTCAGAGCAGTGGCGCCGGCGCAAGTGCGGAATTGCGCCGAGGAGCCATATTCAGCGGGAGCCAGTGCGCAGTGCAAAATCTATTGTGCCAATGCGCAACTATAATGTATGCAGTGCAAGTGCAGGGGGCATTCCCATGAATATCCAGTGCAGTGGCATATTCAACCGTGCAACCATGGTGCAAGTGTGGAGCAAATCAGAGTTGCTCTGACCAGACTTGTTCCTAGTAAAACAGGGCGCAAACACACAGACAGCAGTTGCGCCAAGAGTGGGAGTGAGAGGGAGAGATAAAGAGAGATGGACAGACAGACGGACAGACACATGACCAGAGGGAGAGGGAGAGAGGGGCAGAGAGAGAGAGAGAGAGAGAGAGGGGGACACACACACACACACACACACACACACACACACACAAAGCCTGTGCACCAGGGTGGCATACAGCCAGCAGCCAGCTACCCAGGGGGACAGTGGACAGCAGGAGACATGGAGAGCATGACTGTCCTGATGGGGGCAGTAATGAGGGGTGTGAGGCAGCAGGAGGAACAGCTACATGGCCAATGAATGGCCCGGCTGTGGCATGCCCAACACAGGCAGTACCGTGCCCACAGCACCGTTGGGAACCATAGTGACAATGAGATCGTGGGCCAGTACCACCTGAACAGGGCCATGCTGAGGTGGCCATGCTGTGGCAGCCCTGCAAGCTGTGCAGTGTAGAGCTACAGGCACCCACCAGATGGAGCCACGCCATGTCCATGGAGATGACGGTGACCACTGTCATGTGCCTGCTCACCACGGGCACCGTCCAAGGACAAACAGGGGACACCACAGGCATTACCCAGGTGGCCACAGCCCACCTCTCCACACAGGTCCCCACTGCTGTGCTGCCATGTGCTGTGGAATGCAGCCATCTCCCCAGCACACAGGCGGAGCACACAGCACCGATGCAGGACAGCCACAGGGTGGCATGCATGCATGCCTGGCATAAGAGGGGCCAGTGACTGCACCCACATGGGCATCTGCATGCCACCTGGTCCTGTGGGACCAGTGCATAGCAACAGGAAGGGGCGCCCAAGTGGCAACAGCCAAGTGGTGTGCGATGTCATGGGGTGCACACAAATGCCTGTGCCACACACCCTGGGAGTGCACAGGATGCCGTCATCCAGCACAGCCCTGTGCTGTGTCATGAATATGAATGTGGGGACGACCCCACAAGCCACCTAGTGGGTGTGTGTGTGGCAGGGGTAGGGTGCGATAGGCAGTGCAGTCCTGGGGATGGGGATGGGCAGGATGTGCATGGTGGCATGGGCGTTAGGGACAGGCAAGGGGCACAGCACAGCATAGCAGAGGGCTAACCATGGCATGCTCAACACAGGTAACAGCGCATACCCGCCGAAGCCCTGGCAGCAGCACCCTGGTCCATTCCACCCTGTGGTGCAGTCTGCCCCCAGTGTGCTGCTGCAGCATCCACCACACCTATCAAGGTTTCAATACCGGTACATGGCCTATGCTGTTCAGTGGCACTTGTGTGGCACACCATATGCAAATGAGGTTGCGCACACCGATAATGATACGTTAATGCACCCCACCGCGCCACACATTGGCTGATGAGCTCATTTGCATGTGACGTCTGAATATCAGGATATTGCGCCATGCACAATAGTATTGCGCCGGGAGCAAGCAGCGGTGCAATACCCACGCATGTGCGGTGCTCGGGCCTGCAGTGCGCATGCGCACTGCACTGACGGTGTCAATCACGCAAGACGTGCAAACAGCATGATGTATCGGCACTGTGCAGGCTGCGCAGGGCTGGCAACGTGCACTTTGCACATAATGGCGTGTTCCCTATCGTGCACATGTGGACTGTGGGTGGTCAAGGTTCCTTGGGCCATTGCACTGAGCACCTGTACTGTCCCTTGCTATTAGAGTAGTGAGGGATGGCATGCCAGGGCGGCCAGCCGGGGCCGTCGCTAGGGTTACCCCTGTTTCCCCTGTTGGACCTTTTCCTGCAGTCTCCCATTCCCACTGTACAGTCCCTGTTCCCTGTCCCTTTCCCTTGCTGTCCCTACCCTTCCCCAGCCCCTGCTGTTTCTGTACATTGTTGTTCCATACATATCTATTGTCTGGCATACCCGCCTGTGTCTGTGTCAGCTTTGCAGGTGGCATGAGGAGCCATGCTGCAGTGGCCCAGTGTCCGTCCATGTTGTGTGCATGTGAGGGGGCACGTGTTGGTGCCACCGTGGTTCCCTGCTGTATGCTGTGGTCTGTCCCACTGTGGTGGTGTCCATCCCCTGGGTCAGTGACTGTACACTGGGGTGCGTGGCAGGTGTGTGCGTGGTGGTGGCACACAGCCATGGTCATTGGTTGGGTACTGTCTGAACACTGTGTTGGGGTCCTCTGCCTAGCATTGTGCGGTCTGTCCCATGTGGTCTGCCACACTGCCTGCCACCCTGCCTGTTCGGTGCCCACTGTGTGGGCTCCCTGTGTGCCTGTGTGGCATGTGTGTGCTTGGCTGCATGGTCCTGGGTGTGGCCTGCTATGGTCTCAAGGGGGTGGGGCACGGCCAGCAGCCTGCCAGGGGGGCTTCCTTGGTTGCCCTCCATTGGCTGTTGGCACCTCCTGTCACCTGCTATCCATGCCACTGTTGTGTTCTGGGGTCCAGCGTCGGGGTGCCTGTGTGTGCCCTGCTGGTGGAGGCCTCCTGTGGCCTGTCACTGTGCTGCCATGGCCCTGTCCCTGGGTCTGTTCTCTGTGCCCTGCCCCCCCCCGTGTTTCTCTACAGCTCTGCTCCAGGGTTGCGCTGGAACATCTCTGCTTGCGCCATGGTGCACCTCTGTTTGCGCCATGGTGCACCTCTGTTTGCACCACGGTGCAACTCTGCCATATTCAGCCGGGTTGCGCTGGAACAGTTTGGCCTGTGCAACCTCTGAATATGGCTCCAGTTGCACCATGGCGCATCGGATTTGCACTGCGCCAGACTTGCACCGGGCTTTGGCGCATTTCTGAATATCTGGGCCAGTATTTAATTCTAAGTTTGTTAAATTATGTATATAGGATGTCGCTTTATAATTTTATATCAATTGTTTTTATGCTATTGTCTTTTTCAGATATGGACTTTCAATATCTACATTAGAGACAAATCCTCAAGTGGACCTTAATATTTGCATGTCTCTGTGCTTTCACAAGACTGTATAGTTATGCAAAATTTGGATTCTCAGGATTTTTATATACAGACTGTCTCCTATGTGCTAGAATTTTTTTCTTGTGCACCAGTCTTTTAATCATGTATGCTTTTAACTTGAAATGATGTCATTATTTATACTGCACATCACTAAGTGTTTGTGTTTATGTCCTTCTTTGATGACGTCATGAGTTACTACTTAAGACCCATCATTAAGTTGTTCCATATGCTTATTAAAAAGGACTATTCCAAAACGTGTCAAAGCGTGTGGAGTAGTGGTTTTACTGCACTTTAATAAAGGATATTTTGCATGAAGCAGATGATTTGAGCAGCTTTTATATTCTGGTGGTGAATGCAAGGCAGGATGAAGAAAGAACCTGTAATATTAAATTGTCACAGCTTGGACAGAAAAAAAGGCAGTTTTGCAATTTTCTCCACCTCAGGATTCTTTGCCTGCTGTTTCCTAAATTAGCCTGCTTGCTTCTACTATGACTGACGGTATGGGTATTGCTATGGATACTACTTTACCTGATACCAGTGTTTCTGAAGCTCTGCCAGAGGACTCTGCCTTGCACTCAGTCTTGAATCCTGTCCCCTTACCATCTAAAGCTGACTAGGTCTCTACACTGCCTGGGCCCTCTGTGTTGAATACTACCCCCATTGTTCTCACCTTACTGGCAACTGGAAACATGGCTGCACAGCCGCAGTCAGCGACGCTACTTTCCTGGAGGACTCCCAGACATTCTGGACCCCAAAGCCCTCGACCTGATATTGTGCACAAGGTCCAGTGAAGAATGGTTGGTGGAATGAGACATTGTAGGAGCTGGTTGTGTGCAGTCCTCTACTGGTAAATGGCTGCCGAAACCTGAATCAGTCCTGTTGCCAGCTTCACTTGGTCCAGTCAAACGCCCGCTTGCTGACATGTCATCCTACTAGCTAGATCAATCGGGCACTATGTCAGCAGCCCTTCCAGCTGATGTTGCTGAACAATGTACAGGGCTCTCTCTGTGGGAACTCTTGGAGCCGGCCGACAGAGATAACACTGTTGAACAGCTCTCAGTGCCAGTTTCTCCTGTTGCTAGCCTGCAGGATAAGACATCACCTGTTGTTCCTGAACCTGTCGATTCCCCAAATGTCCCTGTACTGACTGCTGTCCCTTCCTGCGAACCGGGAGAAGTGTGCTTTGCCTCTATCTCTGTGCAGTCTGCTCCTACTACCTTAGTTCCTTTGCCCACTACTCTCCCAGATCTCGCTGTGAGTACTGAAGCTATGGTCAGGGAAACTGTTTCTCTCACAGACTGGCTGTCCTTGATTTCTGGTACCTCCCCCTCTACTTCTCATTCTCACCAGAATGCTAATCACGTTCTCCATGGATCTCTTCAACCACAGCCCAATACCAGAGCATTCAAGATGTCTGATTTATTTCACCCACAGGTTTTGCCTGCTCAGAGGTGTAATGCAGTCTGTTTGAGGTACAGGGGTGGTTTGGAATTGGCACCTGACAGAACTTATGTGGGGCGCACTTTGTTGAAAGACTCCATGATTTTTTTTTCCTTGGAAATATGTGCCCTCATTCAACTCACACCTCCAAGGATACTATATTCGATGTTAGTTTTAAAAAGGCTATTGCACGTGACAGATTTTGGATGAAGTATGAGAAGCTGAAATATTTCACCTTATGGTTACCTTTTCAGGCAATTCCCCTTACTAAACCAACCTTACTGACAGTAACTGTTCTCTTTAAGAACGAAGGGGTTAATGTTTTTGATATTAAATATTGGTTGGCCCAATGCTGTGAAATCCTTTCTCCACCAGTTCCTATTTTTGATTCGGAGCAAATCTGGATGGGGGCTGAAAGTTTCAAGTCAAGTTGTGTCACACAGACAAAGGTATTGCACACTTACTGTACCCAGTTGTTCTTATCTTGGTAAGAACAGAGGACATTGTTTCTATCCTGGCAACCTAGAACCTGTTTTAAGTGTGATTCTCCTAGCCGCCATAGTAGTGCCTGTGACAGACTGAAATGTACGTCATGTATGGATTATGGCCGTGTGAGTCAATTCTGTCCTAATATTATGTCTTGTAACCTGTGCAAGGAATCTGGCCACACTTATCAGTCTTGTCCCTGGTCCTCTCATAACCAAACTGATAACCCAGACCCTGAGGATTTAATTAATCAAGCTGTAAGGAATGGCTTCATGAAGCAGCAATTAATTTGTGCCTTTGAGCAAGAACTATGTTCTCAACCTAATGCTGCTCCTCTACAAGGCCCCCCCCCCACCCATGATATGGCACATCCCATGGAAGTTGCCTCTTGCAATGCCTCCTCTGTTCCTGATCAGGCCATGACCCACCCACAGTCTCAATCAGAGCCTGAGACTCCCTCTAATGGACACCATCTTGGTATCCAGTGATGTCAGCGAGTTACAATTGAGCGACTCAGTTTGACTGCCGATAAGAAAAGCGAGTGTGAAACAATAGCTACTGTGTGGATAGCGAGGTTCAGGAACATGAATAGTGACTGCAGAAATACAGCGAGTGAAAGATGGCTGGAGGGCGGTACATCATAAGGGAGTCAGAGTGACAGGGCAAAATCGAGCTGCCCATCTAATGCAGTGGTAGGGTATATGCCACTAGTGCAGAAGGCTCTGGGTTCACAGCTTGTGACCTGCTTAAGTTTTGTTGTATTTTACTTTTAAAATTTCCTGTGTCACACCCACCCTCGGAGTTGATTATATTAAGAATGGAGGGGGGTGCGAGGGCAAAATCCCCCCCCCGCATAAAAAAAAAAAAAATCCTGCAATTTTTTTATGTTTTAACATGCACCCAATGCTAGCTGTTGTGGTAGCTGTTGTGCAAGTCACCATTGTGGTTTTCGGCGACTTGCACTTGCTGTGATGTTCGGCGCTGTTAGGCAATAGCTGACATGACATGGAACCCACGATCTCATACCTGGCATGGCTACTCCTGTGGTACAGTAGTTGACTCTCCATGCCCTATGCTGTTTTGCAATCTGTTGCTCTTGACCAGGAACCGGTGGTCATTCATGAAACCCAGTTGCATGAAGACTCTGATATAATGCCCCCCCCCATCCAATGACTATGGCAACTCGACGGCAGAGCACATGGATACAGCCCCCCAAATCTAAAATGCCACAACATTATATAGACTTTTCTGTAGTACCGCTTGACAATAAATATGACTTTTTGGCTTGCCAAAGGGACTGGGAAGACTCGGAAGGGTATGAGGAATCTGAGGCTTCCTCTTCCAGATCCCTTCGCCTGGGGTCCTCTGACACTAAAAAGGATGTTGTAATTTCCAGCACCATGAAGAAAAGGAAGAACAAGATTTTATCCAGAAAGAAATGAATTGGTAGGGCTGTTCTGGCTTGTCTCCCCCATTTTCTGCTGACATGGCCTCACCAGTGCAACTACAAGTGTCATCTATAAATGTCAACAGCATTAAGGCCCTTAAGCATCAACTTGACTTTTTCTGTCTTTAAAGATCTTGGTTTTGATATATACTTTCTGCAGGAAACTCAACGGCAGTCTCATGCTGAACTTAATGCTGCAAAGAAGGGCCTGGAGTTGGGGTCCCTCCTTTTGGTTCTATGGAGTGGACACATGTGATGGGGTGGGCATTCTTTCCTCTATCTCTAACATTACTGTGCTACGCTTGTTAGATATTTTTCCAGGCAGGGCTTTACTGCTTGACGTTGAAATTGATACCCATAAATTTAAGCTAATTAATATTTATGCTCCCCTCACTAAACATGATAGGGTGGATTTATTTACTCAACTTCATCCCTTTCTGTGTACTAGTACTTGTGCAGTATTGGGTGGAGATTTTAATTGTGAACTCTCAACTCTCCATCCAATGGCTGCTTATACATATCATAGAAACACTTTAGCTACTAGGATTGATTTTATTTTTCTTTCCCAGAATCTGTTAGTCTAATGGGCTACTTTATTGCCTTTAGAAAATTTGGTCCATATGGTTTTGTGCATATCTTTTGGTTTCTGGACATCCCCTCACTCCTCAAAGACAGTGTCAGTGGCTCAGTAGGTAGCACACTCGCCTTTGATGCTGGGAGATCAGAGGGCTGTGGGTTCAGTTCCTGCATCTGACACTTGGGTTAATATCCCAATACTGATACTGTAGTGCAGCATGAGGGGGGCGCTGCACTTCTGAGGTGCCGTCTTTCAGATGAAACATTAAACCAAGGTCCCATCTGCCTGGATTGGTGGTAGTTCAGGTGGATGTCAAAGATCCCATGGCACTTATCGAAAAAGAGTAGGGGAATTTTTTATTGTACAAACATCAAGGACAAATGAAAATCAACAGTGTTAAAGCACACAAAATATTAAAGCAATCATTAACTATGAAGAAGTCAAATTACATATCACGTTGTGTTAAATCACACAAAAAAAAAGAAAACACAATAATTATGTGTATCTATCAAGAAAAGCAAACTATTTATATTTGATAAACATTGGGAATCCTTTCCACCAACTGGTAACCTGCCAAGAAGTGGAGCGTGCCCAATCTTGAACATAAATCCTTTCCATAGCCCCTGTAATTAATATGCTAACAGTTTCATAGGACATCCTTTTTTGGTACAAGACCCACTGACATCGGGCTTGCCATAAATAATAGATTAAACAACAACAAAAAAGGTGCCATGTTTCTATCATAATGTCTACTCAACTGGAAATTAATGCCTAAAATCAAGGTATTATAATCTGTATTTAACAGCCAAGACATATTCCATTTAGTAGACAGGAATTTCCATAAAGACGTGGCATAAGAGCAAGAAAATGAAAAATGTTCCATTGATTCTTCCTGAGCAATACAATCCAGATAAGGACAGTATCTTTCAGTTACAACTTTATGTTTAACATTGCCTCCTACGTTCAAACGACCGTACAAAGAAAGCCAAATCAATTCCCACATATATTCGGGTAATCTAGGAGTATTCAATCTTTTGATGGCAATTTTAACTTGAGTCACAGGGCAATTTTTCAAGGCAGGTTCAGACGGATAAAGCAATGTCATTACTTCTTTATACAATTGCGGCCCAGTCTTATCCATGGCCAACTGAACTGGAATACCCCAGGTAAACAACTTCTTTGCCACTGACAAAAAATAGTTTGGCACTTTTAATGATTTGATCGGTTTCGGGGGTAAATTTTGCCAGGCTAAAAAGTAGTTAGCCAAATTATGTTTAAACAATGACCCATAAGGAGTTATTTGGGGAAGAAGCCCTGGTTGAATATTATGTGAGATGAATAATGTGAAAAAACTACCGGGTCCACCATCCCAAGTCCACCTTTCCCTTTGTCTAAATAGGTATACTGCCTTTTAATTGGATTTAACCGATTGCCCCATAACAATTGAAAAAATATACTATAAAGTCTAGTTTCTAAGGACATAGGTAAAGGAAAGAGCATAGCTGTATACAAAAAGCAAGGAATAACAAATTGCTTCAATATCTGAACTCTCTTAATTTTTGACAATTTCCATCTTCTCCATAAGTCAATTTTTTGCCCTCCATTTTTTGAAATGCAGTGTTCCAGTTTAATTCTAACAAATTCTGCGACCCATAGAATAAGCCCAAAATTTTTATAGGCCCTGATGAAATCGAAATTCCTCCAATAATTTCCTCTACCACATCCCCTCTTCCTATAACTAGGTCCTGACTTTTTTGTTCTTGAATTTTAGAGTTAGATACCCTAGAAAAAGAAACCATCAATTCAAGAAAAATAGGAAGAGATTCAATTTTGGAAAAAAATATACATAAATCATCAGCATATGCCTGAATAAAATGCTCAGGCAAGCTGGATGGGCCTAACATCCCCTCCCATTTGGGAATGGTAGTCACTGATCTTATTAAAGAATCTATAGTAAAAGAATATAAAAGAGGACTCAAAGGGCATCCTTGACAAACCCCACTAGGCATATGGAATCCCTCACCACATATGCCATTCACAAGTGGGTGGGCCAGTGCCCCGTCATAAAGTGCTGTGATCCAATGAATCATTACCTTAGGTACTCCATAGTGCCGCAAGGACAAAAACAAGTACGGGCGATACACCCTATCGAACGCCTTTTTCTGGTCCACCGACACACTACAGCCCCATTTCCCTTGCGAAACTGTGTATTCAATGAGATCACAAAGGATCATGTGGGCCTGCTGGATCTTTCTGCTAGGTAGTCCACAAAATTGGTAAGGGGAAAGCACCGTAACTGCAAAGTTTTTTAGTCGGTTATTTAAAATTCCTGTGAACAGCTTATAATCAGTGTTTTACAGTGTTATCGGTCTCCAATTCTCCAAATGGGTTTGCTTCCCTGATTTGTACAAGAATATAACTAATCCCGCCGGGAACCACCCAGGAAAAATCTTACAAGAAAGAAAAAAATTAAAAACTAATTCTAAACACTGACTGAATTCCAAAGGAAAGGTCTTGTAAAGTTCTGCTGTTAAGCATCTTGTCCTGGAGAAATGCCTACTTTTTGAGATTTTATTGCCTCCTCTATTTCTAAATGTGTTATAGGTTGTACCAGTAAATTTTTTTGGAAGGTTGACTCAGGAATTTGAATAGAAGAAAGGAAATGTTCCATTTCTGTGACACTGGGAGGTACTGCAGGTGCATGTGCTTGAAAGAAGTCTTTTATACTGTTCTGTATGCTCTTGTTATCCGTCACTATATTCCCTACTTTATTGACTAAGACATTTAAGGAAGTATTAGTTCTATACTTCTTAAAGACCTCAAAAGGGTCACCATGAGGTTGTTTTTTAGCCCATATTGTTGAATAACTGTAGCAGTTCTTGCCCTATCATATTGTACTGATAACATTTCCTTTTTGAGTATGTGTATTTGTGATGAATAATCAAACTTTGAAGTATTAGCCTTAGAAAATAAGTAATACATTTGTTGCCGTAAAGCTAAATAGCAAAGAAAACGAGAATTCGATGCTATTTTCCCTTGATTTTGAAAGAATTTGCCTAAATCAGCTTTCGTATCCCACCACCATTGACCGATGTCATCATATAAAAAGATAACTGACAACCTTGCCATCAGTAAGGAACCTAATTTATGCCGAATCTCACAGGAGCTTAATAAGGGAGCACTCAACTTCCACCTGGGTTTCCTCCAATGGGGAATTGAATCACCAAAAATGTTACAATGAAGTAACAGATGGTCCGAAAAGGCCACAGGTATATTCTGAAAAGAAAAAGATAATTTAGAAGATAAAAAAATATGATCAATTATAGAAGAGTATTTATTTTTTTGATAAGTAAACCAAGGGCCACCTTTCTGTTTAATACTGGCCGTGATGAGCCCGGATGAATGTACCAATGCCCGAAGAGCCATAGTATCACAATATATTTTCCCTGTTTTTAATGCCGTTGTCAATTTCTTACTAGGGTCCAATTCACAATTAAAGTCTCCACAGAGAAAAACTGTAAATGAAGTAATCAAAAAAGGTTTAATCATTTGCATTAGAGCCACCTTTTCAGCTTTTACTTATGGACAATAAACATTTATAAATCTACACGTCAATGATTTCCAAACCCCATCCAAAATCATCAACCTCCCTGGGATTAAGTCCATTAATTTTATCAAAGAAAAATCGTAAGTACCAAAAAGAAACCCCAAGCCATCAGCTGAATGTTGTCCAAAGGACCAGTAAGAAGGGCCCCAATTCCATTCCTTCTGGAAATTCCTGACCTGGTCAATGGTGTAAACCCAATGCTTTTGTAATAAACAAACGTCAAACAATTTTCATGCATATAATTAAACACAACATGATGTTTTTTAAAGTTTAACAAACTATGCACATTTAGAGACCCCAAGTTAAATGATTCCAGCTCTAAATATGAGTCAGTCAACTATCTTTTTTCCTCCTTTTCTTTTTTTTACTTTTATACTCTTCTTGAACCATAAATGGGGAGGGGGGACTGTCCCTAACTGGTTGTGAGTCCAATTCCTGACACTCCATGATGGAGTCTCCCCACTGAGAAGAAAGAACCGCAAAAGGGTTACTGGTTTCTACATCTGTAGTAGAACGGCCTACCAAAGGAGGTTTTAAATTCCTGGAAGACCGTCTCACTTGTAGAGGCACTGTTAGAACTGCCTCATTGGGCCAAGCTTCCTGATTGTCAGCATAACATACTGGTACTAACATAGGCAAAGTATCTTTCAAGGTATCAGATAAAGAAACAACAGAGTCCACAATTAAAGGTTGTGGGTCAGGGACCGCAGTGGCACCACCAGAGGCCTGATGTCCCGCCCCTGCTTCAGAAACCAAATCCCGAGCTTTTTGAATAAGAAGATCTGGACTACTAATAGTGGCCTTATTCCTAGCTGCCCACACACATTCAGTGAAGACATGACCTCTGTCTTCACAGAGATCACACTTAGTATGGTTCATACATTGGAATGCAATGTGATCAATCTCTCCACAGTTGTCACAACGGGGTTTATCACATGAGCTAGACAAGTGTGTTCTAGCCCCACATTTGTAACATGCCCTAGGTTGGCCTGCATAAAAACAGACCCCCCGGTCCCGGCCCAACAAAAAAGAGTTTGGAATATGCAACATCCCTGAATCTGTTTGCCGAAGTTTGACTTTAAACCTCCACCCACCCCATCCAAAACTGTTGGTCATCTAAAATAGCCTCTGGAGAACTCAAGACATCACATTTCTGGGACAACCAATACACAATGTCATCAATATGCACACCTTCATTCCGAAACATAATTGTTACAAATTTAACCAATGGTTTGGTCAGGGGGATTACCAAAAACGGGGTCCATAAGGGTGAGAATTTGACCTGGTTGTAACGTTCCCAGAATAAATCCAATGCATAAGCTGAGCTAAAGCTTATATCAAAATTATCCTCACCAGATATATTGATAAAAGCAAACACTTCACGTGGGGTAAAATGCAAAGAGTCTTTCAACAAATATTTCCCCACATAACGCCTGTCTGGCCTAGTTTCCAGACCACCCTTATATCTTAATCTAACAGCATTACGTCTAGGGGCTGCTTCCTTCTTTATTTTAGAGAATAAGTCTGACAACAAAGGTTTACTAGAGTCCACAGCTTTTTCATCAGTGTGAGGCTGTTCAGTATGTAAATCAATTAAAACCTCAGATGTCTGAACTGGTTCCTGGGGGGATTCATGTTTTTCACCTCCCTGTTCCAAATTAGCTTGTGTCAGGGGTAAAACAGAGACATTAGCCACCATGAAGGCTCGTTTTGTGAAAAGTTTAATTTTGGGTCCCAGTCAGGAGAAGGATGCCATGAACCATTATTGAAGGACCAACCAGCTTCCCGTAGTGCTGTTTGAGGGGTCCAATTCTCTTCCGATAACGGGTTAACAACAATACTGTCCTGCTGACAAGAAGGCTCAGAGACCTCAGTAAGTGTCCCAGTAACTACTGGTTTATCTGATGAGGTCACTAAATGTCTTTTAGCCGAAAAAACTGCCGCCCGTTTTTCCCTTCCCTCAATCCCCACAGAATCAATATGAACAGGTAATTTCTTGGCAAAAATAACTTCCGACGCCCCAACCTGATCCAGAGGGTTCGTTTGATAAATGCAGCTTACTTCAGGCTGTTGCAACTGCTTAGAAGCAGCAGAGGGGAGAGGCTAGAAAACAAACCCAGCATCTTTAGAAAGTGGTTTCTGCTGTGTGCTAAGCATTGAATGAACTGGCTCCATAGCCCATATTGCAGAGTTGACTTTAGTATCCATGACAACGGAAGACGCGTTGTCTGTAGAAAACTCCAAGGAACTACCAGGTTTTGGCTCTTGGCACCGGAAAACAGCATTTCTCTCACTGCCAGCCACTAATCCCGGGTTAGCTTCATCCTGCACAAAACTCTCCTCCTTTCTCATATCTTGTTGTGAAGCCACAAGAACCGTAGTCTCCGATACTAGCAAATCTCGTTCCTCAGGCACTGCGATAGCCGAAAAAAACTCCGTCGCCTGAGGAGCCTCAAAAAGTGCTACCCAGTCTCCTACTGAAGTACTTAAGGGTGAGTTTATTTTTGAAATCTCTTGAGAGTACTGACCAGCTGAATCCTCCAAAACGGGGGTTTTTCCTTCTTCTTTTGCCGCCCGGCTGACCGCCCATATCGCGGCATAACTTTTTACTTCTTTATCCTCAGGACTACCGTTTAAACTTGCCACATCATATGCAATTAAGTTATCCTGAGAGGGAACTGGCTCCCTATGCTTCGGAACGTCCATCTTCCACCAGAGCTGAGCCAACAATGACTCAGACAGCCACTAGCCCCCTACTGCCAGCAACGCAGTAGGGGAATTTCCTGGTGTCCTGGCCAGATTTCCTCATTCACTAAAAATACCATCAACTGCTTAATCTGGTTCAATCTCAGTTGCTTACCATCTGTATCTCCCCACCCCACCCCCACCCCGGTCACCCCTGAAAAGGGACTTATAGGCCCAGTGGGTTTACCGGGTCAACAAATCTAAACAAACAAGAATAATTTCTGGAGATTATATAATTCCCTGAGAATGGTGCTATTAATTGTTCTTTGTCTGGCCTCTTGATAGTAAGAGAAACATAGATATTGTCGGCAGATAAGGACCACTATGCCCATCCAGTCTGCCCTCAAGCCCTAGAATCTGTTACCTGTTTACATGAGGATTCTCTTTCTTAGTGGGAAGAGACCAAATGTGATATCGAATCCTTTTTTCTACGAATTTCTGTTTCTAGAAGAAGGGAACATTTTCATAAATATTTGGATTGAAGACATCAGTTGTGAAGCTAGATTGGGCCCACATGCTCTACACTCTCAAATTTCTCAACTTAAAAGTGCAATAAAGGCTTTCATGACAGGACAGTACCCTTGTTGCTAGAACATAAATATGGTACGCAACGCCACATGGCAGCTGGAGATATTTTTGAAAGCTGTAAATCTTGTTTGAGAAAAAAAGGTTTTTTCTGGCTTTCTTGCTGCCAATGGGTCTTTGGTTACTGCCCCTGCTGGGATGTTGCAGGTTGCAGACACTTATTTGACATCTATGTTTGGTTCTCCTGTTCAGCTTCAGGGTGATATGTCTGAATTTTTATCTAGATGTTGTCCCCCTCCTTTTTCTGATTTGGTCAAAATGGACTTGATTCACCCTATTATTTCTGCTGAAGTATAGAGGGCCATCACAAAATTAAGAAATAAGAATGCCCCTTGGATGAATGGTCTTATCTCAGAATTGTGTAAAACTCATGGCTGACTATTTCTCCAGAGTATTACCTATGATTTATGATGATCTTTTAGAAAATAACACCATTTCTAAACAATTTTGCATGAACACACAAATTTGTTTGTTTAAAAAATTGGAATGCTTATGACCTTCAGAACTGGCGTTCTCTGTCTTTTAAACTCTGACTTTAAAATTCTAATGAAGATTTTATGTAAGAGACTTTCTGTCCCTGCACAAATTCTGATTTTCAAACCTGTTCCATTTCTGACCATAACATGTATGAGAACGTACTTTTGCTGTGAGAAATAGTGACTCGGAGAACAGGGGACTCTTGATGGTTTCCTACTATCCCTTGACTAAGAAAAGGCATTTGATAACGTCAGTCACTCATACTTGTTTTCCGTGTTACATCATTATGGTGTTCCTCTGCCATTTATTAATTGCTTACAGTTACTTTACACTCATGCAACCTTCCTCCCTCCATTAATAATTAGCTTGGCCTTGAGGTAGCTGTGCACCGAGGAGTCAGGCCTACTTTCATACGTTTTCTGTTTAGACCTACTATTACGGCTTATTTTTCCAGTCCACAAATTCAGGGCTTGCAAGTTCCTGGTATTACTCACCCTGTTAAGATAGCCACTTATACTGATGATAGTGTTCACATGGGAGACAGTGTGCAATTTGGCCTTCACTCTTTACAAATTTTGAGTCAGTACTCTGCTGTGTTCAGCTCTAGTATTAATAAAACTAAGAGTAAGGACTATTGTCTCAACCCAGGTCAGTCTATCTTTTCTGAGATAGCTGGGATACCGATTATGCATAACCCCTTGACAATTTGGGGAATAAAGTTTGGCCACGTTGATTCAGCTGCCCTGAATCGGGCAGAAAAATTATATTTTGAAAACTTGGCAACAGTCTAAAAGAATTCTTATCATTAAAACTTTTTTTGCTTCTGCTGTTTAGCCTGTTAAGTATAGTTCCCCCCCACCACAGTTTGATGCTCAGATTTTTAGCCTTTTTTTTTCCAGTTGATCTGGGGTAGCCAGTTTAACCCTGTCAAATGGAACATTTTGTACTTGCCAGTGAAGACATGTAGGTTAGATTTGATTCATCCATTGGCTTTCTTTTTCAGCTTATTTTTTGTTTATAACGTTGCCCCTTTCTTTGCTTCCACACGTAGTATATGGTATCAGTGGTGTAAATGTTGGTTACAACCATGTAGTGAGGCCTGATCTCAGGCCCTCTCTATAGTAAAGCAATCTTTTAAGATTTTCTGGTTAAAAGAATGTGTTTATTGCTAAAGTTAAAAAATGGAAATTGTTACCTTCCCATTTCAATGTACTCGCTTAAGTTTGTATAATGCTATTCTACTCCAGGGTTATCCTGCCCACCCTGATTTTGGAGGAATGCTGGATGGCTTGCATCCATGGATATTTTTACACCCGACAGATCCTAGAATATCTGGGGATGTGACATGGCTTTCTAGCCATGGCAAACTGGGGGTGCGAGACAACTGTAAACATAAGAGTTTAACGGAGCGTTTCTGCTCTCAGACTTGCTGCATTGCTTATTCTAAAACTCAGGAACACCTAGTTATGGCTTGTCCTTACATACAGAATCTTTGGTCTACTTTGGCAGTCTGCTGGCACCCGAATGTCTGGAAGCAGGTTACCTATGAACACATTGCTACTGGCTTCTTTCTACAGTGGCCACATAATTATCATGACAGTACTGTACAAGTGACTTTTGCCTGTATAAAGTTTCATATTTGGCAAGTACGCTGCAAATTGCTCTTTCAACAGAAAGAACTTTCCTTGCAAGACTTTACTGAATTTGTTGAAAGAGATTTACAGTCCTCATTTCTTTCTGAATGCCGTTCCTTTGCCATACCAACTGTCACCACTAGATGGCGGCAAATCACCTGTGTATGATTGCCCGTTGTTTGGCTATCCTTTCCCTTCTCTTCCTGCCTTCTGCCTTCCTTTCTTTTTCTTTTTGGGTTTTTTTCATTCCTTGTTGCCTTTATTTTGTTCTGTTAAGATATATGCCTAACAGGAGGAATGTTGTATGAATTTCCTGCCTATTTTGATGAGTTTTTTTCCCTTGTAGATTTTTTTCTCCTGCTGTACACTATTGGTTTTTCCATTGCTGTAATGTTTTATTTATTTATTTTATTTATTTATTGGGAGGTTCTGAAAATACCTTTGAGTCAGAGACTCCTTTACAAAGGTTCCACGTCACAGAATTTACATACAGAGACATACAGTTACATAGCAGTACATCAGTACACAGTCAGGTTGTTACAGGAGCAATTGTGAGGCTAACAGTGAAAAACTAGGGAAAATTAGTGCAAACACACAATACATATAGCACCCAGATGTAGAGCTAGGCTAGAGGAACTCAGATTGGGGCAGGTAGGGTAGAAGAAGCCGGCCAATGGCCTTAGTCGGGCAGGTAGTGTGAGGTGTTTCAGTGGCAGTCGCAGTGGTTTGAGGACTGTAGGAGGTCTCTAAGAGAGGTTTTAAAGGGTCCAAGTCTGATCTCATTGGAAAGTGGGGTGGGTAGGCTGTTCATCCAGGAAGGGGCTCTGTAGCTAAAGGACCTTTGGAATTGGGAGGTACGGCAGTGAAGGACAGAGAGGAGTTGCTTTCCAGAGCTACGAGTTTGCTTAAGTGTCAGGGCCGGGCAGATTAGTGGTGTGAGTCCTAGGGGGCAGTGGCCTAGAGCAACTTTTTTTGCCATGAGGCAGGTGTGAAACCTAATCCTGTTGTCAAGGTTAAGCCAGTTGGTATCATTGTATAGAGAGCATGTGTGAGTTAGGCGGTCACAGCCCAGGGTGAGGCGACAGGCTTTATTTAGTAAGATACGAAGTCTATGGAGGGCCGAGGTGTTTGCCGCCCCATAGACAAGTAAGCCATAGTCTAGCAGGGAGAGGACAGAGGAGGAGACAGCAAGCCTCATTGTGTTTGGGGTAAAACAATGTTTGAAGTGATACAGTAGCCCGAGCCGCACATTGAGGGCGGTAGTTAGGAGGTGGATATGTTGGTGGAAAGTAAGTGCAGGGTCTAGGGTAATGCCCAGGTATCTGAAGGAGTCCAGTTGCTCCAGAGGGGTCAGGTTGGCAGTTCGTACTTGAGGGCAAAGTTCCTTTCTAGCATTAAATGGGTGGGAAAAGAACATAACCTTGGTCTTGTTATAGTTCAGGATAAGGCGTTGTGAGGTGAACCATTTTTCAGCACCACTAAAGGAGGATTGAAGGGAGAGGTGGAGTTGCAAAGGGTCAGAGCTGGAGGTATATAGGACAGCATCATCCGCATAGAGAAGCAGGTTCCATGGGCAAGACCTGGGGAGGGAGTTAAGGAAGAGGCTGAACACTAGTGGTCCGAGGACGGACCCCTGAGGGACACCAGAGAGGACAGGTAGCCTATTAGATAGGGTGTTACCAATTTTGACCTGCTGGGAATGGTTAGACAGGTAATCAGAGAACCAGCTATGGGCATCCTGAGAGAATCCAATGTTGGTCAGTGAGGCTAGCAGGAGCGGGTGGTTAATGGTGTTGATTGTTTGATTCTTCTTTTAATAAAAACTTCCCCTAGTCTTGTAAAGGGTGCCTTGGGTTATTTTACTTTCACCTGGACACCCAACAGGACTGCACTGGAGATGGGCAGAAAGGACCTCATTTTAACATCTCATCTGAAGGGTAGCACACCTGCGACTACAACACCTCCCTAGTATTGCACTTTGGTGCCAGTGTTTATGGCATAAGCTCAGTCCTGGTGTGAGACAAGAACCCAGAACATTCTGGCTCAGAGGCAGATGTACTTCTAATTGAGCCATGCTAATACTTGTATCATCTCAATTCAAATCAAGTGTTCTACTTCCCAGGGCCTTGAATGCATCACACAACGTGAGAGTTGAACCCTGCCAATTAATGCATACAGTAACTTTCCAGTGGTTTATGTGACTGCTCCCTATCCTGCTCTGGTGATGGGAGCTGCTGGGCTTGCAGTGATGACAACTCTGCAAGTTGTACTAGGAAGGCAGGAGGGGGAGGGGAAGGTGCTGCTGCAGTAGCTGATGCTGGGCTTGCAGTGATGACAGCTCTGCAAGTTGTACTGGGAAGGCAGGAGGGAGGAAGGTGCTGCTGCAGTAGCTGGTGCTGGGCTTGCAGTGATGACAGCTCTGCAAGTTGTGCCTGGGAAGGCAGGAGGGGGAGAGGTGCTGCTGCAGTAGCTGATGCTGGGCTTGCAGTGATGACAGCTCTGCAAGTTGTACTGGGAAGGCAGGAGGGGGAGGGGAAGGTGCTGCTGCAGTAGCTGCTGCTGGGCTTGCAGTGATGACAGCTCTGCAAGTTGTACTGGGAAGGCAGGAGGGGGAGGGGAAGGTGCTGCTGCAGTAGCTGGTGCTGGGCTTGCAGTGATGACAGCTCTGCAAGTTGTACTGGGAAGGCAGGAGGGGAGGGAAGGTGCTGCTGCAGTGGCTGCTGCTGGGCTTGCAGTGATGACAGCTCTGCAAGTTGTACTGGGAAGGCAGGAGGGGAGGGAAGTGCTGCTGCAGTAGCTGATGCTGGGCTTGCAGTGATGACAGCTCTGCAAGTTGTACTGGGAAGGCAGGAGGGGGAGGGGAAGGTGCTGCTGCAGTAGCTGCTGCTGGGCTTGCAGTGATGACAGCTCTGCAAGTTGTACTGGGAAGGCAGGAGGGGAGGGAAGGTGCTGCTGCAGTAGCTGCTGGGCTTGCAGTGATGACAGCTCTGCAAGTTGTACTGGGAAGGCAGGAGGGGAGGGAAGGTGCTGCTGCAGTAGCTTGCTGGGCTTGCAGTGATGACAGCTCTGCAGGTTGTACTGGGAAGGCAGGAGGGGAGGGGAAGGTGCTGCTGCAGGTTGCTGCTGGGCTTGCAGTGATGACAGCTCTGCAAGTTGTACTGGGAAGGCAGGAGGGGGAGGGGAAGGTGCTGCTGCAGTAGCTGCTGCTGGGCTTGCAGTGATGACAGCTCTGCAAGTTGTACTGGGAAGGCAGGAGGGGGAGGGGAAGGTGCTGCTGCAGTAGCTGCTGCTGGGCTTGCAGTGATGACAGCTCTGCAAGTTGTACTGGGAAGGCAGGAGGGGGAGGAGAAGGTGCTGTTGCAGTAGCTGCTGCTGGGCTTGCAGTGATGACAGCTCTGCAAGTTGTACTGGGAAGGCAGGAGGGAGGGAAGGTGCTGCTGCAGTAGCTGCTGCTGGGCTTGCAGTGATGACAGCTCTGCAAGTTGTACTGGGAAGGCAGGAGGGGGAGGAGAAGGTGCTGTTGCAGTAGCTGGTGCTGGGCTTGCAGTGATGACAGCTCTGCAAGTTGTACTGGGAAGGCAGGAGGGGGAGGAGAAGGTGCTGTTG
This sequence comes from Neoceratodus forsteri, assembly GCA_016271365.2. NCBI lineage: Eukaryota > Metazoa > Chordata > Ceratodontiformes > Ceratodontidae > Neoceratodus > Neoceratodus forsteri. The sequence continues at coordinate 955,101,063 of CM028130.1, read as the reverse complement.
CAGTAGCTGGTGCTGGGCTTGCAGTGATGACAGCTCTGCAAGTTGTACTGGGAAGGCAGGAGGGGGAGGGGAAGGTGCTGTTGCAGTAGCTGGTGCTATGCTTGAGTTGCACTGTCCTGACAGCCTGTCCCTGGTGCTAGAGTTATGGGGGACAGCCATGGTACTGAGCTCCCTACTCACCGTGCAGGTAAGATAGATATATATATATGCATTTGTGCCAGATGGTGCCCCTACAACATATATTGTTTTGCAATTGTGTCATTTGGTGAATGAACATTGTAATCATTGTCCTCAGTACTTTTAAATGTATATTTTGTATTGTTAGTTGGTGAATATGGCAATCCTTCCTTGCCCCCCAGACGTTTTATTTATTTATTTGAATTTTGGTAACCGGGTAAGTCCACTGAGACAATTACAGTCCCTTTTTCAGGGGTGACCCGGGAGAGAACAGCAATAAAAAGAACAATACAGTAGACAACTGATGAGAAACAAAAGGCAATAGCATACACTTGGGAACTGACAGCAACTAGGAGTCAACTTGGAGCATGACAATTCACCAGAGGATACAGTATAGCAAGTGCTCGAAGAGCCATTCTGTAGGAACAATCATGTAAAGCAGATGAGTACATAGGGCAGAAACACATGTAGAATAGAGTACAAAACGTAAAAAATGTTTTCAAAAAAAATACAATACGATAGAAGTAAAACACTTGAGTACATTGATTATATACATATTATACAGAGGGTACAATGCCTTCGGGTGGGAAGCAATATTTATATACATAGATATCAAACAAAATAAAGTATATATATATAATATATATATATATATATATATATATATATATATATATATATACACACACAGATATATATATATATATTTGACATTTGTCAGGTGGTGCCAGGTGAATATAGCAATCCTTTCCCCCTCGCCGTTACTGTGCCCAGGACTGCCATTGCTACATCCTCTGGTTCCAAGGACAGATGGGTTACCTGCGTGAACTTGATGGAATCTACACCCTGCAGCAAGCAGTGCCTAGCAAAGGATGCTTTCTAACAGAAAAAAAAGGAGTAAAAACAGTTTTTGCACCTTGCAAAATGATGTCTAAAGACTTCAGGCCGTTATTTTAAAAAGGATAGCACATGTGGAGGGAGCATTTGGTGCTGCTCTGGTGAGGAGGCCGTGATCTGGACACAGTTCAGCCTCCATCTCTGACTGAATGGCTCGCCTGTGTTTCAGCATCTCTCTCAGTCTGATGGTGATTGCCTGATGATCATGAACGTGAATCAGGTGGTGCTGACTGTGGGGACTTCCTTTGGCTTTTTGAAACTGATGAACAGAGTGATGGGGCTGCTGCTCAGCAAACTGTCCGCCAGCACCCCAGAAAATGGAGAAACATCTGCAAGTTGCTGGTGCACAGCCTGTTGACTGATCTCTGGTCAGCTGCTGCTTCTTTGGCTTTCTTACTGTGATGCGAGTGTTATATCATTAGATCACAGTAATACATATAGAATGATACATGGGGTGGTGTGTTTAACGAGATTTCACACACACACACACACACACACACAAGGTGTTGGGTGCTACATAAACCCCGAGAGCGAAGCTCAAGGGGTTTGTTTATTTCTTTTATTTTATTTATTTTGTCATCTTGGAGTTATACCTTTGAGCTAAAAGCTCTTTTACAAAGGTTCCATGTCAGGTAAGGTTCAAGCAATTGGTACATACAGAATAAAAAAACATAAGGTATAGACATAGTCAAGTGCAACACAAAATTTACAATTGTTGGCGAAATCCTAGGGTTACAAAGAGGAAAAAGTTACACAAAATGAAACTGTACTGTATACAAGAAGCAAACGCATTAGTTCATACGATGAAGTACAGACAGTGTTTATGACAGTTTTGATAAGCTCTGAGCACAGGGGTCACAGGACTAGTGCAGTGAGGAGAGGTGGAGAGGGTAGACAGTGGAGCAGTCAGGGCTGACTAGGACAAGGGGTGAAGGAGAAGAGGGCTGGGGGTAGCACTAGAAAAACATGGTGTGGACAGAGGTGTCCTTGTCAGTGATTACTGGGGAGGGTGAGCAAGGGGTGTTGGAAGGGGATGGGGAGAGAGGAGACAATTACAGGGGGGTGGGATGAGTAGTGACAGAGGGAGCGAGGGTTGGAAAGAGAGGGAAATGTGATAGGGTAAGAGGATATGGGGGAATGACTGAAGAAAAAGGGGAAAAGTGAATAGGGGGGCAGGGTGGTCAGTGAGTGGAGAGACAGAAAGGGTGGTGGTGGGAGTTAGAACCTGCGGTCACAGGAGCTGAGTACTGTCAGGTGTTTGAGTAGGGATTTCTTGGAAGTTCCAAGCTTAGGCACATTTATTACTTCTGGGGGTAGTTCATTGAGCCAGTGGGGTGCCTTGTAAGTGTAGAATCTCTGTGAAAGTGCCGTGTGATGAAAAGGGACATGTAGAGCAGCTTGTGTTTTTCTTCTGGTCTGGCATGAGTTAGATGCAGGTTTAAGGAGATCTGTTATGGGCTGAGGAGTTAGACCGTTTAAGCATCCAACATCGAAAGTGTGTGTAAAATCTCGAGTTAAACACACCACCCTATGTTTTATTTCATATAATTGCTGGGGAGCATTTTCTCACCGCAGCAATTGTATAAAATAAACATACATCCCTGTGCAGCCACAGTCCAGTCAGCTTTCAGCGCAGTCCATGGTTAGGGTAAAGCAGCTGCTAAAGTAGAATGAACATTTACTTTTTTTGTTTGTTTTTTTTGTTTGTTTGTTTTTTAAGGAGCTAATTATTATGGCATAAGAAGCCAAGTTTGTTTGTTTGTTTGTTTGTTTTTTAAATAAGCTACTGAAGGATGAGCTGCCAGTGTTGGAGTTGTGGCAAGTGTCAGTCACTGAGGAAGAGAAGAGCAGCAGCTGGTGCAGGCGTGGAGCGAGAGAAATCCGGCGCAAGTTCGCCGTTATAACCCGTGAGTTATAATGGCGAATTATAATGCTCACCAGTTATTTTAAGTAAATTATTCTCCAGTCAATTCTATATCCCTTATCAGGCTAATGCATTTGCAGCTGCTGTGGCTCTGCCCAGAATTTGTTATCTCAAGGGACAGGATACTGTTTATCAGTATTCCTAGGAACAGCCAGTAGGGTATTAGGCTGGTGCCAGGCAGTCAGGTTGGCATCCTCCAGGGCAGCATTAATGGGAGAAAAAAAAATTACTGATAAGTCTCCTTCAACCTCCAAGAAGTCACAGAGGTGCATTTTTTGAAGAATCTTCTTTTTTTTAGATAGAAATTAAAGTTCCCTGGTTCTGCCACATAAAGCTTCAAAAGTAGGATACCCAGCGCCAGCCCGGTGGTGCTGAGGGTTGAGGCACTGGATGCCACACCTCACGCTACGCCGGCAACCCGAGTTTGGGAGCAAGCTCGGGTGCCAAGGGTCAGCAGGGGAGGGATCGGATAGAGCACACGGTGGGCAGCTTTCCTGTCCCAGGGGGAGGGTACTGGGATGTCCGATGCTCCAGCGACTCCTGGTGAAGACCGGGGGTACCACAAAAGCATGGACAGCACATTTCAGCATACCCAATGCTGGCAGGGTTGCCGTGCGCCAAGCGCCGGGGGGTGCACATGCAAGGGAGGGTGGGACAGAAAAGAGGAAACACCCGGCTTGTGGGGATAGGCAACGGCACCATTCCTCCATGCCCAGCTCCGTATCTGACTGGGCCGAGCCTCATCGCTCCTCCACCCAGGCCCCGCCCACTTGCCAGAGTCTGTCTCTTAAGGAGCCCAGGTAAGTGGTCGGGCTACCCTCCCCAGGTGGGTCAAACCAGGGGTGCTGGCAGCGGGGGGGAAGAGAGAAGGGCATAAGACCGCGGCGGATCTCAGGTGGGTAGGCACAGGGAAGGGATGCCTCAGAAAGTTCCCCCAAGCCATGAAAGGAGGAAATAAAGTAAAAAAAAAAAAAGTAGGATACCCAGAATGAGAACAAAGCCCGGACAGAACAGTGTCCTCTGTGCCCAAGGATACAGCACAAGCTGCTGAATCTCCTCATATCCCCAATCTCTTGTCTCCTCCTCCAGGTGGTCAGGGTTATACTCCTCCTTCTTGAGAGGAAGAGGCTAAGGAGTCACAGGTGTGTGAGGAGAAGCTTGAGGAGGTATGATGGGTCTAGCCATACATAGCTGTGCTGGTGGCTGAGGAAAAGATCTGGACCATCAACTGCAGTAGCATTTGCAACAATCTCCTTATCAAATTAGAAAACTCTGCCAAATCAGCACCAGGAACAGTGATGGCCATGGATGCCTCTGCACTGACCGTTGACATCAATGGTCCAGTCCCCATCAACCATGTACCTACAGTGCAAATAGGAGACTATGGTATCTTGGTTATCAGATCTGAGCCATTTGCAGGTTGGGGCTCTGACTTAGCAAGAGCTGAACCCACCTGTTTTGCCAGCAGACCAGTGGCAGCAGATTTACCATCCCTGTTGGAGTAAGGATCTGGACCACTGTTGAGCAGAGGAGCGACTTCAACTCATCATCGACTAGCAGTCCAACTCCTGTCAGCTCCAGTGGCACTTCAGAGATGAGGAAGATTCTGACTGGACGATAATTTTAGTCAGTGACTGCAACGTCCATTTACATGGTGATTTTGACGGGACTCCTTTCTCCATCCATGATTTCAGCATTAATGGTTTTGGTAATTTGTCAGGCACTACAGTATTCATATCTATTTTGTCTAAAAAATGTTTGAAAGTCTTACACCTGCATCTCCAAGTGGCTTGGTGACAGCTGACAAACTGCGCAGTTTTGCATGTTGTGAGGTAAGCCTCAGCAGCAAACACACAGCTTATGGTCGTCTTCCCTATAAATATGTTTTCCACAGTGACAGTACCAAAAAGTTCCTTACTCAGTGAAGACATTCACTGGCAATTAACAATCCCAAAGAAGCAGCTACCAGAGAGAAATTAATTCTCATTGACAAAAAATGATGATGAAAAACAGCTTCCACCTCTCTGACATTCATTCTCTTAAGACAAGGACTGAAGTGGAAGGGGCCCACCGATGTTACATAGACAGCCATATGTGCCACTGATATACATGTAGGCACTATGGCATGGGTGTCCCTATCATTGCAAAAGCTTCCTGTGAGGTCCTGATGCCAATGACTTACTGTCCAGGTTTATTATGGCTCTGTGGAGATACCCTAGAAGAACATCATAAGAGCCATGCCTGCCACCTTTGCTCTTTGTTCTGTAAACAAAAATGGAGCTTTGCATTTTTAATACAAACCTCTGCCAATCCTAGTTTTTTTTTATTTTCTGTACTCCCCTCCCCCCATCGCCCAGGCAGCCCTCATCAGCCTGACGCTGCACCCAGCCCTGTAACCTGCCTTCCCCAGGATTCACCTTCACCACTTGGTCCTTCCTTGCTTGCCCCCCAGTGCAGGGTCATTGATGGGAGGCACCTTACCCCAATAGAGTTGAAGTGAGGTGTGGTGGTAGGTGCCATGGTCAGTGGTGTGGGGTCAGCATCTTGCTGTTTCTGCCCAGGGGTATTTCCTGGTTTTCTTCCCTTCCCCCAGGGCACCTCATCAACCAGGACTGAGCAGATGCGAGCATGCAAGCATGCTCATGTCCCAGTGACAAGGCACCTGCCCTCTCAATGCAGCTTCGGCCTGTACAGTCATCTGTGATCACCCAGGTGGTGAAAATGTGGCAGAGCACACAGCTCACCCCCTGCCTCCCAGAATAGGAGGGCGTCTTCTGAGGTGCCCAATACCCCCCCCCCCAACTCCCGGGCCATCCCAGATGACACGGGCTCACTTCTGAACCTGGGCCACCAGCATCACGAGCAGTAGCATTACTGCAGTGTTGACTGGCGACTCTTACCTTTTTTAAATGTAGCTAATATAAAGAAGAAATTCTATTAGACTTACCATCATTTCTTTTTCTGTTAGCTCTAACGTTGTCAATGAGTAATCTTTACACATGGGTATATATGCACCCTGACAAAGGGTTTACTGGTACAGCTATAGCTTTAAGAAGCTATGCCTAGCAGCTTGCAATGTTGGTGTCCTCAGTGTTCCGAGTCTCCATTTTCCTCATCAACATATACTGCGAATCAATAAAAACTAGATAGCCAGAACACTTCTAACTACAAATGACACACAACAGCTCTCTGATGTACTCACATAAATAAAGAAAATGTCTTATCTTACTCTGATGTACTTACATAAATGAAGAAAAAATGACTGGCTTATCTTGCTGGAGGTTGAGTCACCCTTTTCCCCTCATAGTCTGTGCAGAAAGATGACATTTGAGCAATGTGTCATACTAGTCTACTTTGCATCTGATTCAGAACATTGAAGCGGATCACTTCGTTGTTACCTGCAGTAACTTTTCTTCACTGACAAAAGAAATGAATAGTTCTCCAGGACAACAGGGAAGATAGTTCACACAACTGCTAGTATTCAATACTGAATAATTAGTGTACACATGGGATAACAAATGGAGTCCAGCAAATGGTCAGGATTCAGAAGAAAACTTAAATTTATTCTTTATGCAGGAAAACAATAAATGGACTTAAACAGCGGAAAATAAAATAGATCAAAACAAAGTAAGTATTTACAGCATCTCAACAGTTAACACTGGAGGCTGTCTTGTCTAGAAGCATGCTAGACCTCTGGTAGGTTTGCCTTCCTACCACACTCTGCCTTAATTCATTTTCTTCTCTCAATATATACAACATTCAGGTCACATGGTAAACATAGCTCCTCCCTAAACAGACAAGAATACTAACTTGTAGCAATAAACTCCTTTAAATGTAACCTGCTTTTTATTTCAAACATTCTTTAAACATTTATATTACTATCAGCCTTACAAAAATCAATAAAACACTGATATTTCTTTCTTTTCTCCTTTTTCTGAGCACAGCAGGCTCCTCCCATCAGCTTCTTCCATAATTAGGGTGGAGAAAGGGCCGGCCGGCTCTATAGAAAGCTGAGAGGAGGGTCTTGAGATTTGCTTCACACAGCTACAGATCAGTTTTCCTACATAGTTGTATCAGCTAAAATGTTACAACATAAATAAATACTCTTGGATATATTTCTAAGAATCAGCAACTACACACAATATCTTACATTTGTGAGGGTTTGCACATAAGCAAAAAAACAAACGCTGCATTCCTATTTTTGTACCTGAAATATGCACAGGCAGCAGGCTGCACTCATTCCAGCCTTTCCTCTTGCACAGTTGAAATAAAACTTAAACCTAATGCTTGAGGGATGAAACAGCTACTTCGCCCTTTTATTTTACATCATCTGCATACAGAAAGGTTAGCGCTACAAAGTGGTGCCTATTTACACATAAATATTCTAGATATGCCAAAATGAGCGTGATGGTTCATTTCCAAGAGAGTGTTCACAAACTCACTGGGACTCCTCTCACGATCGCACAGCGTGAACGTGCGTGCATTCGCGGGGAGTCCTGCTGCCAGAATAGCAGGCAAATATCAGCGTTTTCAAGGGTGTAGACAGGCATACTCACTGTACACATTTGTGTACAGTTTTGTTGAGTGTCTATCACAAAACATAAGCCACTTTGTTAATATTATCATTCTAATCTGTAGTATTTGGGTTAGTGTAGGCCACTAAGGAGTGTCCAATACATGTATAACCTCTTTAGAGGGTAGAGGAGTCATCTGACAACAATCTGACTTTTTTGGAAGGGGGTGCCATTTTTTTTTTGTTTGTTTAGTTATTTAACCAGGTGAGACACACTAAGCTGAAAGCTTTTTTACAGGTGCAACCTGGGAGCACAGGGAAGTTAAGTGACTTGCTCAGGGTCACACAGTATGCAAGTGGAAGCTGTGGGATTCAAACCCAGGTCTGGCCTGTTGGATGTCACCAGATTTGCAGCTCAGAGCCTTAAACCACTGCGCTGTACTGCCTCCCTCCATTTGGAAAGGATGTATAATTTTTTTAATGGGGGAGGGTGTAACTGTTGGAGATTGTGTACAAAATGGAAATTTCTGGCTACACTCCTGTGCATTTTCAATACGTTTGGGCAGAAAACAAGATAGGAGGCAAAAAGGAGTGAAGAAATAGAAAGACTACCCACAGGTGGCCATACTATGGGTAGTGGAGTGAAGGAAAACAAACAGGCAAAGGAGTAACAAATAGTACCGAGGACAGGAAAAAGTACTCTTGCAATAGATTTGACTCAAGGGAAGATATTTCAGCCCAAACGCCTAAAGACCTCAACTGCTACATTGCCTGTTATTATTATTACAGGGTTTCAAGGGGCTTTGTCAAGATTCAGGAATCCTGAGTGCAAATAGAAAAATAAGGGGAGGGGGGTAAACAGCCCCTACCACAATCTCCTCCCCACCTAAGAGAAAACCACAGGTTTTGGATTTCCTTGCTTTTATACCAATAATACTAGAGACAGGAAATGTAGATATCTCTTAAAGAGAGATGGAGCTTCAGCCCACCCACTCCCAAAGCTCCACCTCGGGGTCCCTAAACAATAATGAAAAAATACGTATCTGGGGGCATACTATGTGCTCAAATACCTTAATCATTCAAATACCCAGAGGTCTACTCCTGTCTCTAAAATTATGTCTGCGCCAAAGCGAGACATAAAGTCGGCATTACAATTGGCTGTTCCTGCTCTGTGTTTCACAGAGAATTTAATACGGCTGTAAGGTTAGATACCATCACATAATGCTTGGGTTATTATATTTCATATTTTGTATCCAACAAAGGGGGTTGTGGTCGGCCATACCTCAAATTGATTTCCCCATAAATAATACCATAAGGACTCTATTGCCCATTTCAGTGCCAAGCATTCCTTTTCTATTGTGGAATACTTGGTCTCTCTGGCATGAAGTTTTCTACTAATAAAAAGTATGGGGTGTTCCTCTCCGTCCTGAATTTGAGACAACACTGCTCCTATACCAACATTAGAAGCATCTGTTTGCACGATAAAAGGTTTAGCAAAATCAGGACTCTTCAATACTGGAGTTGAACAGAGTGCAGTTTTTATCACTAGAAAGGACTCCTCACATTCTGGAGTCCAATTGACTTTAATGCGTCTGTTTTTTTTTTGTCATCAATTAAAGGGCTGGCTACGGTAGCAAACTGGTGTACAAAGCGCCTGTAGTACCCCGCCAATCCTAAAAAGGAATGTACATGTTTCTTAGTAATTGGGTGGTGACCTTTGGCTACAGCATCGAGTTTTCCTAGCTTAGGTTTCACATGTCCTTCACCTATCAAAAACCCTAGGTACTGTGCTTCCTTCATGGCAAGGGAACATTTAGCTGGGTTAATTGTAAGGCCAGCCTGTGCAAATGGTTTTTAAAACCTGGGTAAGATGTTTACTGTGCTCTTTCCAGGAAGGGCTATAGATGATAACATCGTCCAGATAAGCTGTACTGTAACCCAAATGTGGTCTTAACAGCTTGTCCATCAGTCTTTGAAATGTGGCTGGTGCACCACGAGTCCAAAGGGCATCATGGTAAATTGAAATGATCCCAAGGGTGTGCTACAGGCTGTTTTATCTCTGGCCGATTCCTCCAGTGGGATTTGCCAATAGTCTTTTGTTAAATCGAGTGTACTGATATACTGGACTTACTCGAGTTGATCTATTATATCATCCACTCAGGGCAAAGGGTACCCGTCAAACTTGGAGATGGCATTAAGTCTATGGAAATCCAAACAAATACGGACTCCACCCTCCTTTTGTGGGAACTATTACCGTTGGGAATCCCCATTCACTATTTGCTTCTTCTATGACTACTATTTCTTTCATTTTCTCTATCTGCTTTATTACCTCTGCTTTCACTTTCTCTGGTATACGATAGGGTTTTACTCTAATGGGCATGGTTTGGGAAACCTGTATTTGATGGGTTATAGCAGATGTTTTACCAGGCATGGTTGTGAACGTAGAGTGGAACTGACTTAACACTTGGGCTAATTCCTGTTTTTGATCTTCTGCCAACATGGGGTTTGTCAATAGCACAGTGCGTACCTGGTTACCTTCTAGTCAGTTGTATGCCACATGTAGCTCATCATTAGTTGAGGTAGGACACGCATACATGGCTTTACTGGGTCAGTCATTCCATCTTATCAACAAATTAGCATGATATACCTTTATATTTGTTTTTTTCTATCCAGTACTTCCACTAGGTATGTAACAGGACCAGTTCATATCTGGATAACATAAGGTCCTTGCCATTTCATAGTTAGCTTATTTTCCGTAGATGGCAGTAAGAGTAAAACACGATCTCCAACACTAAACTGTTTGCTACCAACCCCTGTGTCATATTGTTCTTTTTGATAGACTTGTTTTACCTGATTTTGTTCATGGGCTAACTGGGAATACCGAGTTACCCTTTGTCGTAGCTGGGTGACGTACTCAAGAGTAGTCGGGTTTTTCCAAACGGTGGTATCTTCCCATTGTTCTCTGACCATATCTAGGAGGCCTCCAGGGTTCTTGCCATAAAGCAATTCAAAAGGCGAGAATCCAGTTGATGCCTGTGGGACCTCCCGATAGGCAAAAAGAAGTAATGGTAGATACAAATCCCATTGTTTCCCTTCGTCCTCTACGTATTTTTGAATCATTTTCTTTAGTGTCTTGTTGAAGCGTTCAACTAAGCCATCAGTCTGGGGGTGATAAGGAGAGGTGTACACAGCATCCACCCCCAGGGCCTGGTAGAGGTGCCTCAGCAAAGCAGAACAGAAATTAGCCCATCTGTCTGTTAGTATAATCTTAGGGATGCTTACTCTACTAAATACCTTCAGCAACTCCTCTGCTATTTTATCAGCTGTGACAGTATGTAAAGGAATGGCTTCCGGATATTTTGTAGCGTAGTCACGTATGATGAGAGCGAATCTATTTCCTTTTGAACTTTTGGGGAGGGGCCCTATGATGTCCATTGCTACATGCTCAAAGGGGACAGTTACTAACGGTAAAGGTTGCAGGGGAACATTGTCTTTTTTAATAACTGGGGCTACTATTTGACACTTACTACAACTCTTGCAGTATTCAGCCACTTGTGTATGAATTCCAGGCCAAAAAAATCTGTACAGGAGTCTTTTCAGTGTTCTATCCCTTCCTGCATGACCCCACAAGGGACATCATGGGCCAGAAACATTAATTGCTCTCTATACTTCTGTGGGACCACCAGTTGGTCTACTCTTTCTCCTGTTTAGGATTTACACACACTTTATATCATTTTTCTTGTTAAATCCTATACATAGGGGGTGTACCTTCTACCCCTTCCGGGACAACCTGCAAATTACAAAGGGGTTAATGTTTCATTATTTTTCTGGTCATTTGCAAATGACTGTATTGAAATAGTGTTATGCAACATTTCATCAACACGAGTCCCTTTTCTTATTCCATGTCCATTTCTCCAGTCTTTTCTGTCTCTAAGGCCCTGTACACATTAGAGCTGAAGATTTGCACCAGTTTAAAAAACATTTTAAAAACGTTTTTAAACTCACCAGAGCAGTCCATCCAGATCAGTCTTCAACCGAGTTTTAACTCAGTTATACCACAGCCGACTCCCGTCTGCATCTGCCTCCAGTAACGTCTTTTTAAAATGGGTTCTCCACGACCCTTAACATGCTTCCTGGAGGAGCAATATGCAGACTCCCATCCACACTACAGGGTAACACGCTTTCTCTCATAAAACCATTTTTAAAAACAGACTTGAGACTAGCTCGTAGCAGGGTTTAAGCATGGTTTCCTAACACGCTTTGAAACCATGCTTAAATGCAGACGGGCGCCGTGTTTGCGCTAGTTAAAACATTTTAAGCACCTTAAAACATTTTAACTAGCCTGATGTGTACAGGGCCTTAGATTTTATGGATTTACCAGGGGCCTCAAACAATGTCTCATCAAATGGAAATAGTTCCATTTCTGCCTGTTCTTGTTGAACCTGAGCCCGGGTAGATACTGCACAGATGGTTGAAGTAGATGTTAATAAATCATCAAACATAAGAAAATCATGTCCCAAAATTACAGGTACAGGCAATCGTGGTACTACTTCTACTCTCATATGCTGTGCAACCTCATGTTCCGTGATGGTAACATCTTGCAAGGGATAAGAATGAACATCCTCATGTACACAAGTAACCCTTGTCTGTTCAGGATTCACATTCTGAGAGATCCCCCCTATTACATCAGTGTGAGCTAGGGTTTGTTTGCTCCCAGAGTCTATTAATGCTGTTACTTCATTCCCTCTAATGCTGATGGCCACAGTATACTGCCCCCAATTCGCTAGAGCCAGATGAGAAGAGTCAGCTTTCTTCTTGGGGCAAAATCTAGCAATATGTCCCTCGGCACATCTCAAAGTCGTTGGTGCTGATGGTGCCCCTGGATCATTGGTCGACTCGTTCAAGTACCTGGGGTAACCCTTGACCCTCAGCTGGACCTCTCCTTGCACATACGGAACTCCTGTAAGGCCACTAACTGTAAGCTGGGACTGGCTTACAGGGCAAAAAGCTGTCTCACCCCAGCTGCCCGACTTGCCCTTGCAAAAGGGGTTCTATTCCCCACGCTCTGCTATGGGCTCACCTCCTTTGTGAACACCCCAAAAACCTGGCTGATAAAATGGGACTCTACGTACAACAATGTATGTCGCTTCACTCTTTCTTCCCCCCATCTCACCCATCACTGTCAACTCTACGCCTGGCTGGGGTGGCTCTCCCCTAGCAACCACCGATCCTTTGTTATGGGCAACTTCACTGACAACATCATACGATCTTCCACCCCACCCCACCCCAGCACTTGCCGATCTGCTCAAGCCTTCCCCTTTCTGGCTATCAGCTGAGGTCTAGCGACTGCCAGGCTCTCATGGTCCCAAAAACTCACTCACTCACTGGGGAACACGCCTTTGCAGCCCTCGCCCCCAGAGCCTGGAACCTACTCCCGGCTTATGTAAGGGCTGCCCCCCTCCCACAGGTGCTTCAGGTCCTCCCTCTGGGACTATCTAAAACAAGCCTCTGCCTGTCTCTGCTCTTAGCTGACCTGCGCTCCATGGCACGCCAAAGCCCCTTCTGACTGCCAGAGCACAGAGGTCTGTAGAGCACCTCTCGACAATGTCCTGTTGTTACCAGCCGGCTTCCTTGACTACCTCCTTCAGCTGACATGCCCTAACACTGCACTGCCTTTAATTAGCTATCTGATTGTACCTGGCTCTCTGCCCTTCCTGGCAAGACCTTGTGTGATAGCCATTTACCTTGTCTCTGAATCTGCTATTGCTTGAGGTCTACTATCTGTACCTGAATGTAACCTGTAAATTACTGTTACCTTGTCTGTATAATGTTATTGCCTGTACCTTGCCTCTGTAATGTTACTGCCTGTACCTTTTGTAATTCTCCCGGGTCACACCTGAAAATAAGCACCTGACTGTCTAGCGTGCTTACCCGCTAAACAAAAGCTAAATAAATAAATAAAAAATTCTCCACAAATTATATCAGTGCTGTAGGGACATGAAACACGTTTCTCTTATGTACTATTAGCAGCATTAACAGAAGGGGTAGTAGGACAATGTCTTACCGTAGAGCTGGTGGCGGAGGAAGGCCTATGCAACCCCTTCTGACGTTGTGGACATGCTGTTACAAAGTCCTCTGCTAGGTTAATAGCTTTTTCAACTGTTTCCGGTCTGTGTTCTCGCACCCACATTTGCACCTCATGTGGCAGTATCTTGATGAACTGTTCAAGTACTATTGACTCTATCACTTGGTTCATAGTACGTACTGTGGGTTGAAGCCATTTAGTACAAAGGTCTTGCAATCTGACGTAAGCTTCTTGGGGCGAATCAGCAGTATGATATCTAAAAGTCCGGAAACATTGCCTGTACGTTTCTGTACTGATATCATATCTTTTCAAGATTACTTGCTTAACATGGTCATAGTTTGTCACATTCAAGGTCTCCACATGGCTGTAAGTGAGTTGCACTTTGCCCGTAAGGTAAGGGGCCAAGCGGACAATCCATTGGTCCCTGGGCCACCCACAAGCAGTTGCCACCCTTTCAAATGTAGTGATATAAGCTTCAGTGTCATCACTGTCCATTAACTTCGATAATTTAATGTCTCTGGGCCCTTCATTGGGTGGGTTGTGTCTTACAGTCCCCATAGTTTGAATGGCTTTAAGGGTATCCACCCACCTGGCCTCATACTGCAGCTGGTCTCTTCCCTCTGTTTCTCAAAGTCAATTTGCTTCAAGCACAGCCATCTTAGAAGATCCTGCATCTCAGTAGGAGGTGTGTTTTCTTCTTCTTTCACCAAACTGGTATTCTCACCTCCAATAGCACCTTCTTCTTTCATTTGTTTCGCAATCTCCTTCCGTCGGACATCACCTAGACCAGTGGCCAATAGAAGCTGGTACTTATCGACCATTGTCCAGGTCCACACCCCCTCAGGTGTGGGTGCGTCCATCCTCTCCTGCTTCTGCTCCTCCATATCATCACTGGATGCTACCCACTACAAGGTTGTCTCACCTCCCTTTATCCCACTTCAAACACCAAATGTACACATGGGATAACAAATGGAGTCCAGCAAATGGTCAGGAGTCAGAAGAAAACATAAATTTATTCTTTACGCAGGAAAACAATAAACGGACTTAAACAGCGGAAAATAAAATAGATCAAAACAAAGTAAGTGTTTACAGCATCTCAACAGTTAACATCACTGGAGGCTCTCTTGTCTAGAAGCATGCTAGACCTCTGGTAGGTTTGCCTTCGTACCACACTCTGCCTTAATTCATTTTCTTCTCTCAATATATACAACATTCAGGTCACATGGTAAACACAGCTCCTCCCTAAACAGACAAGAATACTAACTTGCAGCAATAAACTCCTTTAAATGTAACCTGCTTTTTATTTCAAACATTCTTTAAACATTTATATTACTATCAGCCTTAAAAAATCAATAAACACGGATATTTCTTTCTTTTCTCCTTTTTCTGAGCACACCAGGCTCCTCCCATCAGCTTCTTCCATAATTAGGGTGGAGAAAGGGCCGCTCTATAGAAAGCACTGGGACCGGATAAGGTTAAACTAACTCCTTCTTTTTTCGTAATTTACTGCACTTTCTTCTTCCCTGCCTGCCTGACTTCAGCCATCCTCTCTCTCTCTCTCTCCCACCCTCATCACCTGCAGGACTTACCTTCCGAACTGATCCGTGCCCTACTGTTTAACCTCCCCCCCACCATAGTAGAGCCCTCCTGGGTTTCCCAAGCCTGGGAGGAGCTACAGCTGGGTTGTGGTCAGGAGCCCAGTGAGTGGTGCAATGCCTGTGGTGAGAGAGGTGGCATCATGCTGCTAGAGGCCAGGGAGGCTTTTCTTCCCTTTAAGTTTCCATCCCTGAGCATCTCATGGGCTAGGACCAAGCGGACATCTGCACACAAGCATGTAGATGTTCTAGTCAGGAGGCGCTTTGCTTACCCATTGTGGCTCTGTTGCACTGCCACCTGTGGTCACCCAGATGGCTGTGTCATAACAGTGCATGCACTCCTCTCTTTCTGGAGGAGGAGAGCATCCTCTGGGGTCCTCCTTCCCCACAGCTGACCCCCAATAACCTGGGCTCGCTTCTGAAACCAGGTCACCAGTGCCACAAGCAGTAGTGCCACTGCTGCGCCAATGGGTCGGCCAGCCTAGACTGAATGTTATGGCATTGTTCCAGGCTTCTCAGAACAGCATAGCTCGCTGGATGCTTCCATATTAGTCCTAATGTCTGATGTAGTGGAATATCTGCAGTAGCATTCATGTTCAAGAAATTAAAGCAGCAGTGCATGCTAGTGGAGACAATTTTTAACCATAATATTTACTCTATTTTAGATTGCCCCTTATCTCTTAGCTTGTATAATATCCTTTGTTCCCCATTTTGAGTCTGCTTCACCACTTTTTATTTTCAGCTGAAGTAATAAAAGGAGCACTCCTTTCAATATGGTTAGGACCAGCTTTTCATCACTGTTCTCTGTTGTTTTTTTAACACTTATCATTCAAGATCACTTTTCTTATGACTATCATGAACTAGAATACACCAGACACTGCCCCCTAACCTTATTGGACAACAAGCATAAAAAAACAGCTGAGTATAGTAAGGGAAAAGAAAAGAGCATTCAGAAGATATAAGGAAACACAAAAAGATGAGGACAGAGAACAACATCTGGAGAAGCAGAGGAAATATAGGAAAATAATTAGAAGGGCTAAAGCACAGACAGAGGAAGGTATAGCCCAGGCTATCAAGAAAGGCAACAAGACCTTCCTCAGACACATTAGAGAGAGGAAAAAGAGCAGAAATGGGATCATTAGGCTGAAGAAGGAAGGTGGAGAAAGGGTGGAGGATGACATAGAAAAGGCCAAGATACTGAACAAGTACTTTTGCTCAGTATTCACCAGGGAAGGGGAGAGAGAGAGGGACCAAGACTCATTAGGAGGGATATTCAGGGGAGGGCGGTAGACACCAGACCATTCATGGTGTAAAGAGTCCTAGAAAACTCCAGAAAATAAAAGCAGATAAGGCAACAGGACCAGATGGGATCCACCCCAGAGTACTAAAGGAACTCAGGGAAGTGCTGGCAGAACCACTGGCTGCCCTTTTCAGTGCCTCACTAGAGATGGGGGAGGTACCTGACAACTGGAGGAGGACAGATGTGGTCCCTCTCCACAACAGTGGAAGCAGAGAGGAGGCAGGCAATTATAGGCCTGTAAGCCTGACCTCAGTAATGGGGAAACTAATGGAGTTCTTACTTAAGGAGAGGATTGTGAAGTTTCTGGAGGATAGCAGGGCACAGGATCCAAGGCAGCATGGATTCTCAGTGGGAAGGTCCTGTCAGATGAACCTTATAGATTTCTTTGACTGGGTAACCAGGGTGGTAGATCAGGGAGGGTCGGTGGTTGGTGGATGTGGCCTACCTGGATTTCAGCAAGGCCTTCAACACCGTCCCACACAAGAGATTGCTAAATAAATTGGGGAGCCTGGGAGTGGGTCCTATGGTGGTAAAGTGGGTTGGGAACTGGCCAAGGGACATGACTCAGAGAGTGATGGTAAATGGCATGGAATCTGAAGAGAGGGAGATGACCAGTGGGGTGCCACAGGGGCTGGTGCTGGGGCCAGTTCTATTCAATGTCTTCATTAGCGACATTGCAGAGCATCTGGAGGGAAAGGTGTGCCTTTTCGCAGATGACACCAAGATCTGCAACGGACTGGACACACCAGAGGGGGTGGAAAAAATGAGAAAGGACCTAAGCCTATTAGAGGAGTGTTCGGGTATCTGGCAGTTGAGTTTCAATACTAAAAAGTGCAAGATCATGCACCTCGGTCACAGGAATCCAAGGGAGGAGTACAGGATGGGTGGGGAAATTCTGGCCACCACAAGTCAAGAGAGAGAGAGACCTGGGGGTTATCATATCTGACAACCTGAAGGTGACCAGTGTGAAAAGGCAGTGGGGAGAGCAAACAGAATGTTGGGGTGCATAGTAAGGGGCATAACAAGCAGGAGGAAAAAGGTGGTGATGCCACTGTACAGATCACTGGTGAGGCCTCAGCTGGAGTACTGTGTCCAGCTCTGGAGACCACATCTCTGGATGGACATTGACAAAATAGAGGCAGTCCAGAGAAGGGCAATGAAGATGGTACATGGACTGCACCAGAAGCCCTATGAGGAAAGATTTAAGGACCTTGACATCTATTCACTGGAGGAAAGAAGGGAGAGGGGAGATATGATAGAGAATTTCAAGTACCTTAGGGGAATAAACAGGGAACAAGTGGAAAGCATACAGTATTTCAGAGAAAACTCTGCACAAGAACAAGGGGGCATGATATGAGGCTGAAGGGTAGAAGGCTCAGGGGTAATGTTAGGAAGTACTTTTTCACTGAAAGAGCGGTGGAGCCATGGAACAGTCTTCCAGCATAAGTGGTGGGAGCGACAACAATACGGGGGTTCAAGAGTGCATGGGATAGACATAGTGGTACCCTGGAGATGTGCAGAGCCTGTGAGCCGCAGATCAAATAGGATCTGGGGTTGCAGCAGTGAGTAAGGAAATGGGCAGACTAGGTGGGCCGTATGGTCCTTATCTGTCAAAAGATTCTATGTTTCTAGAATACTGATGAAATCCACATTCGAGCCGTATTAAAAGGAGCACTCCTTTTATTATTTCAAATGTGAACAATAGTGGTAAAGCAGACTCAAAATGGGGAAAGAGTAGTATCATACAAGTCAGGAGATAAGGGGCTATCTAAAATAGCATAAAAAAGTATAGGTCAAAATTTTCACCGCTAGCATGTACTGCCACTTCAAGCCAACTGACTTTAATAGTCACACCTTTAGGCTTTACAGAAGATTGACTATGGATGAACAATCTGATCTCTTTTTCAGATGTAAACTTATGGTGACACATACTGATTGTCAACTGTAAGTACTGGTTTACTCAGGTTTGAATGTTTCGCTTGTAGTATCATGATTTGGGTACTCCATGGCAGCTTGCTGCTCTGTGTTGCTGTTATCGTCTTAGTATTGATTTTTCAATTAATAAAAAATGATTGCTTCATGATTGTTACAACTACATTAAAAAGACATTAAGCACATTCAATGGTATCCCTTCCCTGGAGGAAAAGAGGACAAAGAAAGTCTGCCACTTGCTATAGGAAGTGGCAGAAATAAATCCTGTTTCGAGAAAGTCAGAAGCACATGAGGCACATTTCAGAGCCTTCTTTCCCCTTCCCAGAGAGTGGAAAGAGATTCTTTCTACCTCCTGATGAGAGCAGTGGAGCCTTTGAGATTTCAGGCAATTTCCCATGTCTTCTGATGTGGAAGAAAATAACAACCAAGACTCTTGAAAGACTAGCCTGGTCCCATAGCTGTTACAGACACAGCTCCTGGGCTTTTTACACATGTAGAACACCAGACAAAAGTTGGCAAAAGGAGACGCAACTGCACAAACTTCATCATGCTCAAGATATGATTTAAGCCAACTTCAAAAAGTATACCAGGTTGACACCTTAATAAGTGACCCCGGACAATTAATGTTGTCACTTTTCTGACATTCTCCTAAATCTGGAGCCATCAACCATTGGTCCTCATTTCAAAAAGAACAGTTATATAAGAATTTGCCATAACAGTAGATCTTCGAGGGAAATCACTTTCATCAGGTCACACCTATGGAACTGTACCTGTGTCAGCACTAGGACCTCACAGAAACTTTTCTATAGCAATCTAGCAGGGGCCATCCACGCCAACATCATATGACAATATCCCTGTATATAAGCATGGGTGGCCCCACCCCCTCCTCAGTTCCCTGCCAGAGACCATACTCGCTAGGCCTCCCTCCCTCTAGGGAACCAAGGAGAGTGATGAAGTGCCCAGCTATAAGAAAGCCTGGAGCAACCAGAAAGCCAGACTGGAGAGAGAGAATAGGGGGAAGAAGGGCGGGTCAGCATGACCGGATGAAAGAGATTCCTTCAAAGATCTACTGTTACGGTAAGCTCTTACGTAACTGTTCTATTGTCTTTGGTGACATCTCTTTCATCAGGTCACACCTATGGAATGCATCCCAAGCAGTTACAGGCAATGGGACAGTCTGGGTGGCTGGAAGCCAGAGGCCTAAGAAAGAAGGCCTTGGAGCATCGCTAGGCCCACAGCCTGCCCGCCTTCTAGAGGCAATTTCCAGATTGTAGAGCTTGATAAAAGTGTGGCCAGTACTCCAAGTAGCAGCAGCATGGATTCCTGCAGCTGAAACTTTTCTGAAACAGGCAACTGAAGTTGCCATGCCTCTAGTGGAGTGGCCATGAACCACACCAGGAAGAACCTTGCCCTACTTCCTATAACAAAAAGTAAAACAGTAGAAACTGATGCACTCTCTTTCCCAGGGGTGAAAGAAACAACTGTGAGGACTTACTGTGGTCCATGGAATGGTGTGTATAGCAATGCAAAATTTTATGCGCACCCAAAGTATGGAGCAATGCTTCGACTGGATTGGAATGCTCTAGATAAGAACCATTCAGGTGGATGGGTTGATGTAAAGAAAAGCCAGACACCACCATCAGAAGGAACTTAGGGTTAGTATGCAAAGACACGCTGTGTTTGTGGAAAAATAAATAAGGCTACATACTCATGAGAGCCTGTAGCACTGAAATTCATTGCGCGGAGGAAATAGCAACGAAAAACAGCACTTTCCATGGTAGAAAGCATAGATCGCAAGACGCCGCCAGCTCAAAAGAAGGCAGGGTCAGCATTTCCAGAATGAAATTCAGGTCCCAAGCCAAGACCAGATTATGGATAGGAGGTTTCAAGTGGAGAATGCCTCTCTATAAAGTATGGACCACAACCAGCTGGGCACCATACGGCCATCAGTGGGCACATGAAACGCTGATATAGCCAACAAATGCACTTTAATAGAGGAGTAGTGGAGTTCTGCATCAGACAAGAGCAGGGGATATTCCAGAACCTGGATCACCAGACAAGAGGCAGGGTCCAGGAGACAGGAAGTGGCCCAAATAGCAAAACAGCTCCAGTTCGACAAGTAAGTGGCCCTGGTGGAAGATTTCCTGGCAGCCACTAGGAGAACAGCCACTTTCTGAGACACCCTGAACCACGCAATGGTTATGTCTTCAGGGACCATGCGTACAGATGAAGGGACTTATGATCCGGATGGACCAACGTCCCCATGTTTGTGTCAACAGGTCCCAGCAATGGTACAGGGAAACCTCCCTTTCCAAAAGAAGGACAATGCATCTCACCAGAAAACTCCAGGTCCCAGAGCAAGCAAGCAAAAATGCAGGAGGTATGCGTTGAATGGGAACGCCAAGAAGGACCAACTCTGGATGACCTCACCTGTTGAACAGGACTTCTACAATGATGACAGTAGCTCCCACTCATGGAGCTGGGACTGTGACCAGCTGAGGCTGTCCGCTGATGCGTTTCAGTCACCTGTAACATGGACAGATGGCCGTTCCAGAGCCCAGTACCAGACACTCATCGCAGCTTTGCACAGGTGGTAAGAATGATTCCCCCATGCTCGTTCATCTAATAAACTACACAGGAGTTGCCCGACTGCACCAGCGGGAAACCTGGGGAGAGGTATTTCTGGAAGGCCTGCAAGGCATACAGAACTGCCCTCATTTGTAAAATGTTTCTGTGAAGACTAGGTCCCCTGGAACTTGGAAGGGATCCAGGTGCGCTCCCCGACCCAGACCCAAAGCATCTGTGATGAGGATCTGGGGGGGAGAAGGTAAGAGGAAGAGTATCTCTCTCAAGAGATTGTGGATGTCCATCCAGCATTGGAATACTTTGTGGACAGGAGAGGAGGCAAGAACCAGCTGTCCTAGACTGTCAGAGTGCTGGTTCCACTGGATGCTGAGAGTCCAGTGGGGAATCTACATGGGCAACCTTGCCAAAGGTACAGTGACCATGGCCACAGCCAGCAAACCCAATAACTGGAGGAATGTTCTGGCTGTAACATACCATCTTTGGGCAATCAACTGGTACGTGAGGTACTTGGCATTCTGACCTATCCTGTAAAAGGAAGGCTTTGCCCTGGGCTGAGACCAGAACCACCCCTATGTACAGCAGTCACTGACATGGGGTCAAGACAGACTTGGGCAGGCTGACATAAACCTTAAGGTCTGGAACAACTGCCTTGCATGTTCTAGAGTCAGCAGCAGAAAAATCCCTGGACAGGGCCTACAGCCACAGTTGTCCGGACAGGGGAAGGCATACAGGCCTTCGTGCCTCAGACCCACTGCCAATATTGCTAAGCATGTGGTAAAAACCCATGACATGGAGGATAAGCTAAAGGGCAAGACTCTGGAACTGGAATTGTACCCCCTGGAACTGGAACCTGAGGTACTGCCGGTGGAGGGAGCAAATCCTGACATACCAATATGCATCCTCCCTACCATGGGAGCATGACCAGTCTCCCTGCATTAGCAGAGACAGCAGACACTGCAGGGTGACCATCCAGAACTTCTTGTATGGGATGTAAAAGACCAGTTCCTTGAGATCTAGAAGTAGCTTCAAGTCCCCCGTTCATTTGGGGATGAGGAGGAAACAGGAAAAGAACCCCTTGTTACTTTGCTGCCGGGGCACCAGTTCTATAACCCACTTGTGCAGCAAGGTGAGTGCCTCCCTGCTGAGTACCAGAAGGTGGTCTAGAAGATATGTGGGAGGAACAGGCGGAAAATACGGAGGCTGTTCTAGAAGTATTAGAGCATGACCATGCCTTACTAACTGCAGGACCCAAGCAGCTGTAGTGATGGCCCTCCAATGGATGAAACAGAGGGAGAAAAGGGTCCATAGTGGCCAAAGCCAAGGACCACTTGCCTCAAAAGGGCAGACCTCCTGGAATCCCGGAGAGGGAGGAGGGAACTGAGCAGCTTGGGCACCCTAGACCAAACATGAGCTGACGTGAGCACCACTATGTCAGTATCTGGCGGTGCATAGAACGGCTTCCTCTAAGGGGTATTATAAAGATGGCTAGCCTGCCTAGACATGATAGTGACCCAAAGAAGCCTGTGCCAGGCCACAACAGCAGCATCCACCAGGGCAGAATCAAAGGAGGGATGACCAAAGGCAAAGCCTCTGGAACCCACAGGAAAACCACCCGGGAACCCCTGGTGATGACCACCTCCTCAGTCTGGAACCTGATGGAGGCCTGAAGCTGCATCATGAGGGTAGAAGAAGGAGAGGGGCCCAGGGTGAACTCAAGGTATGCTTTGGAGAGACTTTACTCCTGGAAGGAACAGTACCTTGTCTGAGGAATCAGCCCCGAGAACAGCCGCTTCACCCTCATCATCAAGGGGGATGAGAACTGGGTGGCATGCGATGTCGATGTTGACCCGGTCTAAGGCAGAGACTTGTGGTAAGGACACCAATGACTCCCAGGAGTGTGCAGAGTGCTGAAGCCAAACTGGTGTTGACACAGAGGCAGCACCAAAAGACCTGGGCAGGGGTGCTGGACCACAGCCAGCTACAGGGGGGACGAGTGAAGATCCCTGTGTTGCCATGTCATGACCTGCAGAAGCAGAACCAGTGATGCCTGACACCAGTGGACCTTTCAAGAGGTAGAGGTCATAGTGGTGGAATGGAAATCTATGACTCCAGCAAGCCCAAGGGTGATGGCCCTACACCTGTCATAGGAAAACAGGTGGAATTTACCACCTGTCAAAGTAGAGACAGTGGGTCCCAACACCAGGGGACCTTGCAGCTGCTTAGGTCACATCAGCAGGGCTGGCAGTGATGACTCTGGCAAGCCTGAGATAGATGGCCCATCACCTGCCATAGAAAGGCAGGTGAAATTCAGTCACAGCCTGCAGAAGCAGAGGCTGTGAGGCCTGGTGCCAGAGGACCTTGCAATTTGTGGAGGTTACAGTGACAGAGCTGGCATCAATGACCCTGGCAAGCTCGAGGTCAATGGCTGCCACCTGCCATAGGAGTGCAGGTGGAGCACAAGGCCTGCTGGAGCAGAGGAAGTAGGGCCTGGTACTGGTGGACCTTGTGGATGTGGAGGTCACAGTGGTGGGGCTGGCATCAATGACCCAGGAAAGCCCAACATTGATGAGCCATGGCCTGCCTAAGCAGACAGGCAGAACTCAACTCCCAAATGCATACGAAGAGGCGATGAGGCCCAGTGAGACCTTGTGGGTTGTGGAGATCACAGTGGAGGAGCTGGTGTCAATGACTTGAGCAAGCCCTGGTTCAACAGCCCGTCACCTGCCAAAGGGCAGCAGGTGGAACACACCACCTGCCAAAGCAGAGACAGTGGGACCCAACACTGGTGGACCTTAAAAAAGTGGAGGTCACAGTGGTGGGACTGGCAGCGATGACCCGGGCAAGCCCGAGGTTGATGGCCTGATGCCTGCTATAGAATGGCTGGCTCAACTCACTGCTGGGGTCAGCCTGGAAGAAGCAGAGGCCTGGGTGCCAGGAAGGGTCAATGCTAAAGCTGTCAACGAAGCTATCCAGAGAAGAAGGGAAGAAGTCATCGGGGATCGGAAGTGCCTCCCCGGGTAGAGGGAATGGGTCAGATGACATTCTCTGTCCCAGTGAAAGGTTTCCCTGAAGACATGACCCGGACCTCAGCAGCCTGAGAGCCTGAAAAATAAGCCAGCAACTGGAGGGAGAAGATCCCAAAGGCCCCTGTCTAATCCTGGCTTCTTGATGCTCTGGAAGAACAGACCACAGTACTTTCTGATAGTGCCGCTGGAAGAAGAAGACAGTCAGGCAGGGCTCATAGGCGAGGCCGATGCGGCTAGGCTCGAGGCACAAGACGCAGATGTCATGTAGGACTTGGAAGAAGTTTTCTTTCCACAGTGGCAGCAACAGAAAGAGAATGATCTGGACAAACAAAGGAAGAAGCATCACATGAAATAGAGTGATTCCATACTAAAATAGAAAAAAGGTAGAAAATTTGGCGGTCGACTGAACGACAAAGCTTCCGTGAAGTTTATAAGAGTATGGTCAATGGCGGGAAAGAACTGAGGAGGGAGCGGTGCCACCCACACTTATATACAGAGACGTCGGAGTATGGTGTCAGCATGGTGACTGCCGCCGCCTGCCACAATGCTGATTTCAGGGGTGCCCAATCCCCCTGTCGGCATGCCCCAAACCAGTTCATGTGCTGATGGGGGAGCCCACTCCCTGTTGGCATAATGTCCCCCCTCCCATTTCAACTGTGTGCCAAGGGGGTGCCCAACCCCCTCGGCATCATGTGCCTTCCCAACAGTCTTTCTTTGCTGATGGAGGGCCCAATCCCTGTTGGCTTCAATCTCCCCCCATTCCCAGTTCAATCTGCCGACGGGGGAGCCCACTCCCCGTTGGCATGATGTCCCCCCCATATTTTGTGTGCCGAGGGGGTTCCCAATCCCCTTGGCTCTTGTCCCACCCTCAGTATGTGCCAACGGGGGTGCCCAATCCCCCGTCGGCTACAGTCCTCCCAAAAAAACACTCAGGTGGCATGCTGGGAGCCCACCCCAGCGTGCCAAATACCCCTGTAAAAAAAATATATATATTCCCGTGATGTTTTTCTTGTTGTTAAAATCTGTAAAACAGAAAACGGTCCCTCGTTGAGTCCAGTGGCCCCTCCCCCAATCCGCGTCCACCCTCTGTGCACCCTGCCTCCTCACACCCCCCTCACCCCATACTTACTTCCAGAGCATGGCACGATGATCTTCGGTGGACTGGGAACATGTCTGCACTCTTCAAAGCCGACCGCGAACTGAAGAAATGCCGGTAAGCAGTATAATGACATAAATAGAGTTTTTTCAACTTTGGTGCATATCGCGGGCATTTTTGGGAATTTTGGCACCACATTTTCAACATGGGGTTATTGGGACCCCTCCTCATCAATTCAGTCGCTGTCATGGCATTATTCAGTCCCAAAAGGTGATGTCATGGTCACTGCACAGAATCACCTTTCGGGGCTGATTAATGAAACAACAATGCCACTGTTCATGAACTGGGCTCTCAGGAAGCCTATGTTGCAAATTTGGTGAAAAAAATCAAAAAAATTAATGTTTTACGAGCATGCATTGCGCAGTTTCCATGCACACTCATAACTTCATGAATTTGTAATATTTTCACTCCAGATTTTCAACATTGGCATTTTTCCACACCTCCTTATGAACAGTACAGCTGTCATTTTAGATATCCTGGCCAAAATGTGTTTTCACACTTCCAGCACAGAATAGCTTTCCATACTAAGCTTTCAGCTTAGTGTGCTATACCTGGTTAAAAACAACTAAATAAATAAAATAAATAAATAAATAGCACGGTCACTGTGGGAAATCAGTTTTAGGGACAGATTAAGAACATGACAGTGACACTGTTCATGCACAGAGGTTCTAAAATGTCTGTGTTGAAACTCTGGTGATGAAAGTCCATAAAATTACTGTGTTACAAGCATGCATTGTGCAGTTGCCACGCACCCTTGTAACTTCGCAAATTTGCAATATTTTCATGCCAGATTTTCAACACTGGCATTTTTTCACACCTCCTTATGAACAGTACAGTTGTCATTTTTCACATCCTGCCCAAAATGTGTTTTTGTATCTGTGGCGCACAATGGCATGGTTGCTGTGGGAAATCAACTTTTGAGACAGATTAACAAAATCACAGTGCCACTGTTCATGAGGGGAGGTCCCAAAATGCCTATGTTGAAAATGTGTCACTGCAGGGTGGGGGTGAGGTTGGAGTTAGTTCAATACTTCACTGCCATTCCTATTATGCATCTCTAACTCATGCACTACCAATGCCAATGCCAGCAAGACAACATTTGGCATTGACAAATGCTTGTTTCTGTTTAGAATGTTGGAGACAAAACGTCAGGCTGTTTTTCTCTGATAATCCTAAGGCATTGTACAGAATTCTTAGCACATGTGCACACATTCTAAACAAATCTAAATATCTTTGAAACTATTCAAGGTGCACAAAAACAACTAGCATGAAAATAGTTCAGGACAAAAAGACCTTTCAAATGAGGGAAATCACTAATCTGAATTCATTATATTTTGTAAACTATGGTCATCTTATTACCTGTATTTCCATTTTTGTTTTTACAAAATTCACATTTCTGATGGCTATTTTTTTTAAATATAAAGAATTTAGATTAGTGACTACCCTCATTTGAAAGGTCTTTTTTATCCAGAACAACTTTCATACTGGTTGTGTATGTGTAATATGTATACTTTTAGAGATAGTTACATATGTCTGGCATGACTCCTACTACACTTCCAAACAGCCTCATTTTTTTCTTTCTCTGAGTGAACACAGTAGGAGTTATGCCAAGCAAATGTAAATATCTCGGAAAGTATACAAGTTACCCACACACAACCAGCATGAAAGTTGTACAGGACACAACAACCTTTTAAATGGGGTAGTCACTAATCTGAATTCATTATATTTTTTTAAATATGGCCACCCAAAATGTGAAAATTCTGAAGAAAAATGAAAATTCAGGTAATCAGATGGCTATTGTTTAAAAAATATAATTAGTGCAGTTTAGAGAGCTACTGACGCCTGAAAGAAAACTTTGAAAGACATCAGTAGGTAAAATTCTGCTTGTATTCCATATATATATATATATATATATATATATATATATATATGTAGTCTAGATTTCACCTCCCCATTTTTTATTACTGAGGAAATGTGCATGAATACATGATTTTTATCCCTTACAGTTACTTTAACGTTAATCTGCCTCTATAGCTTACTCCCTTCTTCAAGTCATAATGCTCTGTTGTGGCATCACAATCTGTTATCATGAGAGTAACTGTGATGTCACAAGCAGTGCATTATGACCTTAGGTATGGAGACAGCAACAGAAATAGATGAACTCTTCAGGAGCAAAAATCCTGTTTTCATTCAATTCACCTCAGCAATAAATAATGGGGAGGAGGAATACAGAACTAATGTGAAATACAAACTGAACTTTATCTAAATATTTTGTTTTGTTACAGTTCCCCTGAAGTTGTCAGCTGCTCTTTAATGAATAGGCTCATTTGAAAGGTCTTTCTATCCTGAACAGCTTTCATACTGGTCATCTTATTACCTGCATTTCCATTTTTGGTTTTACAAAAGTCACCTTTCTACGGGCTATTTTTAAAAATACTATTAAGAAATTTGATTAGTGACTATCCTCATTTGAAATGCTTTTTTGTCCTGAACAACTTTCATGCTAGCTGTGTATGTGTAATTTGTATACTTTTAGAGATATTAACATTTGTTTGGCATGACAGAGGGGAGAAATGTGAAGAGAAGAATAGGAGGAAGGGAAGAAAGGTCAGATTCTAGGAGAGGTGGTGTCTCTGAATGCATGGAGTCTTGGAAACAAGATGGACGATCTGCAGGCACTATTAGCAGACAGGAGGGTGGGCATAGTGGCAGTAACTGAGACGTGGGCATCACCACACTGCAACTGGGACCTTGCAATCTCCGGATATAAACTATACAGAAGGGACAGGGTAGTCAGGAAGGGGGAAGGGTGGCAGTTTATATCAGGTAGGGAATAACTTGCATGTGGGAGGAGTCAGTGGAAGGGGAGATGTAAGCATTATGGGTTCAGTCACGGTCCAATAGAGGGAGAAAGGTGAGGTTGGGGGGTGGTTTACAGACCACCCAAACAGGAAGAGGGGAAGGACAGGGAACTAAGCTCACAAATATTAGAAGCTGTGGAGAAAGAAGAGGTGATAATTGTGGGGGACTTCAACCTACCCAAGGTGGACCGGAGAATACCATCCACAACAAGTGCTAGGAGTCAGGTGATCCTGGAAAGACTGCAGAGTTGGTTCTTGACTCAGGACGTCACAGAACCAACAAGAGCAGAGGCAATTCTGGATCTTGTACTCACAAATGGGGACATGTATGAGACATAATGGTCAGGGAGCCATTGGGTGGGAGTGACCATTGCACAGTGTGGTTCCAGTTAGATATGGGCAGGGAAAGCATCCCAACTAAGACCAAAATCTTGGATTTTAGTAGGGCAGACTTCAGGAAAATGGGTGAAGTACTAAGGAGTCACCTGGTGGGCATCAGATCAGATATGGGGATGAACCAAAAATGATTCATCATTAAGGAAGGAATACTGGTTGTCACACAGGAGTGTGTTAGGCTCAGGGGTAAGAACACAAGTGCCAAAGTGCCCAGCTGGTCAGTTCTGGGGTTGCACAGGCAGTAAGGGAAAAGAGCATGGCCTATAGAAAATTCAGGAAGACCTAGAAAGACATGGATAGGGAAAATTACCTCAGGTTGGATAGTGAGGCAAGTAAGGAAGTCTGGTGAGCTAAAGCACAGAAGGAGCTGCAGATAGCTGAAGGAATTAAGAAGGGGGAGAAGTCTTTCTTTTGCTACATAAGTGAAAAAAGAGACAAGAAGGAAGGGATTGTTAGGCTTAAGAAAGGGGAGGAGTAAGTGGAGGATAATGGGGGAAAAGCAGAGATACTAAATGAATACTTCTGTTCCATCTTAACCAGGGAGAAGGACGGACTAGTGCCTTCAGGAGGAAGAAGAGGAGCAGGAGGAGAGAGAGGAACACAGATGTAGTGATAGAGGAGGATACAGTGAGGGATGGACTACTAGCATTAAAGGTGGACAAATCACCCAACCCAGATAGAGTACATCCAAGGGCAGTAAGGGAACAGGCTGAGGAGCTGGCAGAGCCACTGACAGAGCTATTTAGTAGTTCACTAGAGTCAGGTGTGGTACTGCAGGACTGCAGAACAGCACATGTGGTGCCCCTCTACCAAAGCAGTCCTGAGGATGACCCAGTGAATTACAGACCAGTCAGTCTGACCTCAATTGTGGGCAAGCTCATGGAGACCATACTAAAGGAAAGGTTGGTGGAATATCTAGAGGAGCATGGTCTCCAGGATTCGAGGCAGCATGGGTTTATGAGGGGGGGGGAGATTGTGTCAAACAAATCTGATTGACTTCTTTGGCTGTATCACTAAGACAGTAGACAGGGGCCAAGTGGTAGGCATCCTCTATTTGTATTTCAGCAAGGCCTTTAACTCTGTGCCCCACAAAATGTTGATCAGGAAGTTGGTAGATCTCAGGGTTGGGGATAAGATGGGCAGATGGGTGGAAAACTGATTGAGGGACAGAACCCAGAGGGTGGTTGCGGAGGAGAGTTATCTGGCACCAGAGAAGTCACCTTTTGGGTACCACAGGGCTCAGTGCTGGGACTGGTGTAGTTCAATGTCTTCATCAGTGACATTGGAGATGGTATAAAGGGCAAAATGTGCCTATTCACTAATGACACCAAGCTCTGCGGGAGGGTGGACACAGCTGAAGGAATACAGGACCTACATGATGACCTGGAAAAGCTGGGGAGGTGGGCCAGGATCTGGCAGCTTGGCTTCAATGCCAAGAAATGCAAAGTTATGCATATTGGAGCCAAGAATCCCAATACAGAGTACTACCTGGGTGGAGTCCTGGTATCTGCATCAGAGGAGGAGAAGGACCTGGGAGTGATGATCATTAGTGACTTGAAGCACTCCACACAGTGCCAGAAAGCAGCAGTATAGCACAGTGGGTTAAGGCTCTGAGTTGCAGATCTGGAAACCTGGGTTTGAATCCCATAGCCGCCTAGGTGCATACTGTATGATCCTGAGCAAGTCACTTAACTTCCTTGTGCTCCCAGGTCACATCTGGAAACAAGCTTCAGCTTAGTGTGGTACTCCTGGTTAAACAATGTTCCCTTTCCCAACAAGATGCTGGGATGTATAGCTAGAGGGATGAGTAGTAGAAGCGATGAGGTTATACTGCCCTTGTACAGGTCACTGGTAAGGCCACATCTAGAATATGGAGTTCAGTACTGGTGCCCACACCTCAAAAAGGACATTAACCTGCTGCAGAAGGTACAGAGGGCTACAAAGATGACAGCGGGTCAGCAGGGTAAGGTATATGAGGAGAGGTTGAGGGCACTGAACATGTATTCAATGGAGGACAGAAGAGAGAGAGGGGACATGATTGGGACCTTGAAGTACTTGAAAGGGATAAATAAGGTGGATAAGCAGGGTCTCTTTAAATTGAGTGGCAACCATAGCACAAGGGGGCACAGTCTTAAGCTGGAGGGTGGGAAGTTTAAGAGGGAGGTCAGGAAGCACTTCTTCACAGAGAGTGTGGTGGACACTTGGAATGCACTGCCGGAAGAGATGATCTCATTGAACACAGTGGGCAACCTCAAGAGCGTCTGGGATAGGCATGGGGGAAGGCAAGGATCATGGGTAGGGAGGATGGGCGGAGTGGGTGGGGCAGGGAGAGTAGCTCAAGCTCTGGACCCTGCAATTTGAACAGATTAGATAGACCAAATGTCCTTCTACTGCTGACTTCTTAGTATGTTAGTATGACTCCTACTGTGCTTCCAAACAGCCTCATTTTTTCCCCTCTCTGAGTGACCACATTAAGAGTAATGCTATACAAATGTAAATATCTCAGAAAGTATACAAGTTACACATACAGAACCAGCATGAAAGTTGTTCAGGACAAAAAGGCTTTCCAAATGAGGGTAGTCTCTAATCTGAATTCATTATATTTTTTTAAATACAGCCATCCCAAAAGTGAAAATTGTGAGGAAAAATGAAAATTCAGGTAATCAGATAGCCATATTTTAAAAAATACAATTAGTGCAGCTTAGTGAATAGGCTCATTTGAAAGGTTTTTTTTTTTTGTCCTGAACAACTTTCATACTGGTTGCGTATGTGTAACTCATATACTTTCTGAGAAAGCTACATTTGTTCTGAATGACACCTACTGTGCTGTCTCAGAGAGAAAAAAATGCATCTGTTTGGTAAGGAATTGGTTAGGGGATAGGTGACAGAGGCTGGTAGTAAATGGAGTTCACTCCAAGGAAGGGAGAGAGGGTGATGAGGGGGAGTACCTCAGGGATCAGTGCTTGACCCGGTCCTCTTTAATGTCTTTATAAGTGAAACTGCAAAGGAGCAGGAAGGGAAGATTTGACTCTGCATGATTATACCCAGATCTGCAGCAGGATGGAAAAGTATGAGCAGAGACCTTAGAAGACTTGGACAGTGGTCAAGGGTATGGCAGCTAGATTTCAACATAAAAATGTGAAATAATGCACTTGGGGCACAGAAATCCAGGGGCAGAGTACAAAATGGGTGGAGTGGTATTGACAACATTAAGAAAGCACACATTAAAAAAAAACAAGCTTCTATATACAGTTGATTACTGTTTAACAATATCATGCGTCTATGGCTGCCACTGTACATTTGATGCAAACCCATAATTACGTTCCTCACTTGAAGTGAAGGGGGGGTGGAGGCCATAACTGATTCCGTGTTTTTGTGTTAAAGGGGTCAGGTTTTTGACAGCAAAAACAAGGAAAGGGGTCATTTCTAAAATGTGCAGATGAGCATAGGGACCACTCTTTTTCAGAGAGTGCCACCACCAGCAGCTACCTCTTCAAGACTGCTCCTACCTCCACCTACTACAATCAGGAGAAAACCAGAAGTAGTCTACCAGCACTGAGATTAATATGGTTAAGGTACATTTACCAGAAATTACTGCTTAGAAAAGAATGAGAAAGTGACTGTGATGACAAGCAAGTTGCAGACCAGATCTCTAGTTTGTTAATAGTCTCCTCCTGAGTCTGATTTTTATGACTGCATGGGCAAAGCTCCACAGACGTTATGCCACCATCAGATTTGTATAAGAGCACTGTGGAAGCACGTGACCAGACTGCTGTCTGATGTGCTGCCACAGTGCTCTGCCATAGTTTACAATGATTCTGTTTATGCAGCTGTTCCCCTCCACGGGCCGCATAAACACACACCCTTCCTGGCGCACTACTTTTCCATTCTGCAACTGCGGAAGTGATGGCCGCCGTATGCAATCTGGCAGCGCTGACTTAAACTGCGCATGCACAACTATCGTGCATGTCAGTGCCACCATTTTGCACAAGGCTGACTCCTGGGCAAATTGTGCATGCACAGTACTGTAATCACTGCAGTATTAGTTATGGCTTACTCTGGTGTGGCGCAAGCACCACATATTCCTTTCCACGCTCTTGCTGCTCCTAAAAGCTCTCCACAGCCATATCGGCTCTGACCAGAGTTTGTTTAGTGCTTTAGTCATTTACTACTATGTAGTAAATGATTAAAGCATCCTATGGCAGGCTTTATTTATGCGCCTGTTGACCGATCAGAAGTATTCCCACAAGAAAAAGGAAAAAATATGTCCAGACACAATAAAGAAATACAAAATATCATTGCACAAGCACAAAAAAAAACCAGGTCTGCTCTGCACAGACGTGATAATTCGTGGCATTGTAAAGCAAATGACATGCAACAAAAGTGAAGATCAAACCCGGTTTGCCTGGCTTTTTGTTGCTGCTACTGAAGGCAAGCTGCTGGTGCTAGCACAGAAATCAAATGTACTCCCACGGAAGTACACAAGAAGAAATTACATCAATATAACTCACTCAATAACTGCTAAACCATTTAAGTTAGAGCTTGTTGAAATAATTCTGGGGGACTCAAAAGCCTTGGAAGTAGGCAGTAGCTTACAGAGCACTCCATTACTTTTAGGTACCAAACTTCTGAAGAGAAAGAATGGATGGGAGCTGATGGAGGTTAGAGACTTATTAAACACAACACCCCCACACACACACACTGCATAACCGTGAAACAGCCATGCACACCTGAAATATTTCCTGGCCAGGAAAAAAGCTGCTGCTGCACTTGGAGCTCCTTCCCACAGCACTGCTCTGAACCATGCCCGATGCACTATGTTGCACTTGCTTAGAGAAGGATCCTGACGGGCACGCGCTTTTACATGACGACGTCATGCAACCACAGTGGTTCTGCACCACCAAAGACTAACCTGGAGCAGGCATGCAGGCTTGAACTATCAGAAACTAAGCATGGCTGCTCCACTATCCCTCAGCCATTGGAAGAGGCACGAATGCGGAACCTGCACGACCAACAGCTGAGGAGGCCTGAAACCACTATCACATGGCTAACAAAATACTCTGCCCAAAAGTCACCAAAATGTAGCCAGTCTGGAACAAAGTAGGCTTATTCAAACAATTAATAAAGGTTGCACTAGTTCCCATTAATCAGAAAAGCTGCCTAGCTCCCATTACATAACAAATCCCATATCCAGAATAGGCCCAAACACCTAAAGGGAGAGAGACTGAAAAAAACTAGGCATCATTGAACTCTGAGATTTTCTAAGACTCCCAGACACTGAATAAGTGACCTGCAATGGCATCCCATGTCCAAAAGAAGTCCTAGAGCTAGAACAAGTCACAGTGAACAACTGATGCCATGGAAGCAGTTGAACTAACCAACCTAGGTGCCACTTCAGTCAGGAAAGGACCTAACAAACCTTCATGCACTTAGCCAAAAAAACACAAATAGTCACCTCGACGAGAACATGAAGTAGAGCCAAGCCTCCTTCAATCAGGGAGAGTGGGGCACAAAACATACCGGATTGTAATTACCTGAAACATCAGGCCAGCTGAAGTAAATTAAGACACACTAAATCGGGGGGAAAGAAAATAATAATAATACAACCCCATCACAATTTACAAATTTTAGTGGCAAAGTCCCATTCAGACCTCCAGACCTGGAGCTGCAATGGGGAAAAAAAATGCAGGCTTGCCAATCAGAGGATTTCTCTCTTTGTTTAAGAGGTACAGTTTAAATCTGAAGGAGCTACTTGGATCCAAGTAGCCCCTGCCTGCTGGAGTTATTTAGGAGACCTAAAAAACAAGCAAGAAAAATGACTAAGATAATACTTGATGTGGAGAGCTCACACTCGATCTGCAACCCCTGTCACTGACACAGAAAGACCGAGGAAAATGGAGACTCAAAGCACTGAGGACACCAAACTTTCAACCATCTAGGCACAGCTTCTTACTGATGAACCCTTGTATTGTGTATGTATTGTAAGTCTTGTGTTTTCCGTACTTCTGCGTCATAAAACTTAAAAATATTTTAACAAAAAAAAAGTCTATAGCTGTACCAGTGAACCCCCAGTTAGGGTGCATATATACCCATGTGGAAAGATTACCCATTGAAAACAGGGAGTCACAGAAATTGAGAATTAACAATAACCTTTTTTCAATAATCCACTGCGCACACTGTCCATCTGTTTGTTTGTTTTTAATAATCCGCTCTGCACACTGTCCATCTGATCTGTTGAAATGACGTACTTGGCCACTCACTTACTGGTGGTTATTGACTGCTAGAGTAACTAATCACATTGCAGTTCAGCAAGTTCAAGCTCCAGTGTGGCATAAAGCTTCGAAGATGGTATGTATTCAAGCCCATATTATTATTTCCAGCTGGTGAGGATTTTGACTGTGCCGCTGCTGCCATCTGCTGGTTTTCAAAGGCAAATGGAAACCAATTCCATGTGCCTTCCATTCAATTACATAGAAACATAGAAATTGTTTGCAGATAAGGGCCTTCAGCCCACCTAGTCTGCCCTATTACCACTAACAAGTGCACTCTATCATGTACTGCTGGCATCAGGTTGTACCCCTCACCCCCGACTACTAGCAATCCTCTATGCCTATCCCAAGCATGTTTAAAACCTGTAATTGTTTCTGTCCCCACCACCTCTGCTGGCAGGCTGTTCCACTTGTCTACCACCCTCTCTGTGAAGAAGTACTTCCTCAAATTCCCTTTAAACCTCCCTCCCTCCAGTTTCATCTTGTGCCCCCTCATCCTTGAGCATCTTTTTCTTTGGAATTATAGCATTCTCCTATACTTTATTCTCCCCTGTGAGGTGCTTAAATGTCTGAATCATATCCCCCCTCTCCCTTCTATCCTCCAGGGAGTACATATTTAATTTCCTCAGCCTATCCTCGTAGGGCTTGCAATGTAGTCCTTGCACCATTTTGGTTGCCCTCCTCTGAACACCTCCACCCTATCTATGTCCTTACATAAATGTGGCCTTCAGAACTGGACACAGTATTCAAGATGCGGCCTCACTAATGTCCTGTATAGTGGAATTAGTATCTCCCTTTTTCTGCTGGTGATTCTCCTGCCTACGCATCTCAGCATCCTGTTTGGCTTTCCTGTCACCTTGTCACACTGCCTACCTACCTTGAGGGCATAGGAGATAATCACCCCCAGGTCTCTTTCTTGCTTGGAGCATGCTATTTCACTCCCTTCTCCTCCCAAGTTGATATGTAGCTCCTGGGTTTTGTACCCTATGTGCATTATCTTGCACTTTTTTGCGCTGAAACCTAGCTGCAAATCTCTTGACCAATCCTCCAGCTTCCTTAGATCTCCCCTCATTTTATCCACGCCCCCTGGTGTGTTCATCCTGTTGCAGAGCTTAGTGTCGTCAGCAAACAGGCCCTTTTTCCCTTCCAGACCCTCTGCAATATCACTGATAAAGACATTGAAGAGGACTGGACCTAGCACTGATCCCAGTGGTACTCCACTGGTCACTTGACCCTCTGCAGTGAATGCCATTTACCACCACCCTCTGGGTCCTATTATCCAGCCAATTCTCCACCCACTTCACTACATTCTCTCCCACCCTCAGGCTCCGCAGCTTGTTTAACAGCCTTCTATGTGGCATTGTGTCAAAGGCCTTGCTGAAATCCAGGTAGGCCACATCCACTGCCCTTCCCCAATCCACTTCCCTGATAACTCCGTCAAAGAACTCAATGATGTTAGTCTAGCATGACCTCCCTCCCATTAAGCAATGCTGCCTAGGGTTCTGTACACCACTGACAACCAGGTGTTCCACTATTCTTTCTTTTAGTAGTGTTTCCATGACCTTTCCCACTGCTGAGGTCAGGCTGACTGATCTGTAATTCCCCACTTCCTTCCTGTTTCCATTTTTGTGTAACCCCTAGGTGGTGCTATCCCAAGGGCTACTACCCCTGCCTGCTTAACTACTAACTGGTTGAGGGGCCTAGGTCCAATGGCGGGTGCCTCCACCCAGAGGTCAGGGTTTGCAGTAGTTAAACTAACTTGGTCACAGCCCTCTGGGACACTGTAACCCCCCTTTCTTCCCACTAGTGGCCCACACAATGCATTAGGAATATCTTCACAATGTACACTTACCCCCAGGACTGGCTCCGACGACTGGACCCTGGGGACCCCCTGCAAAACAAGATGATACAGTGCAAAAACCACAGTACAATACTTTAACATAAATGAATCCCTCAGCCGGTGTAACTTTGCTGAAACCAACAGATTGATTTATTTAAGGAGCTGTAACAAGGAAGGGGAAATCAGGTTAATTAGGTTAAATACATTAATAATCACAGTACTGTGCGCATATTCAGAGTCCCAAATTGTCACTTTCACTGGGTACCCAGGATGGGGGCTAGCCAGGATCAGCTGCAGCTGGTTGGGGCCCTGTGATGGAAAAAACACTGGCACAATACCCAAATTGTAATCCGGAGCCAGTTGGCTCAGTTCGTGAAGAAATTAAGAAAAAAACAACAATTAGATGACACACTTGCAATTCGATAAACAGATGGCAGGGAGCCAACCTGCTTTGTACTCACAAACTCAATGCTGGGAACTGGATGGAAGGCAGATTGTCCTGGATTACCAGGAGGAGCAGACCATGTGGACAAGGTCCTTGTGACTGGACCTCACAGCAGTTTAGAGCAAATGGATGTAGTCTGGATTAAACTGGGGTTTATTTCCAGCTTCATGCACTCTATTCACTGTACAGGGGATTTGAAACACGATTCCCCACAAGCACTACACACATTTATATGTAAAAGGAAAGTACTATACCAGGCAGGCTGCTTCACTATCCTGATCGCAATTACTGCACAATACCCAGGAAAACACACAGCAGATTCAGTTCCTGACAGACCGAGCGTGATTCAGCAATTTCTCTAGTCTTCTACAGGGTGAGCCTGGTTTCTACTCTTCGGATCTCCTTGATTCTCTTCACAGGTCGGTTTCAGTCCGAACAGATGCTTGCACAAACTGCAGACCGAAACTTAGGGCCTTACACGAGATCCCTGCACTAAAACTACACACCGAAGAAGCACACAGCTCCCTGTCTCTTCGCAGCCCAAACTGATCTGATCTTTCCAGTAGACAGAGCCAGGCATTTCCTTTGAGTTCCTCCCAGTTCAGTTGACTGGTTTGGCTGTCACTCACAGTAAACTCCCCTGTTGGTGGAAAAAAGGTGCCGAAGTCAAAACTACATTTCCCAGAGTCACTGCCCTTACAATCCCCTTACAGCAGGCTCCAGAGGAGAGTCCAAGTTCTGATTCGCCCAGAGCAGGCTCCATTTTAAAGGATCCCCACCATGATTGGTCCAATTCAGCAATTCAGAATCAACATGAGGGAGCTACTTTGCACTGTCATTGCTACAAGAAAGCAGGTTAAATCAAACTGCATTTTCATTATTACTCTAACAGGTTACAAGCAAACAATTACATCTTTGAAGAGTGCTCCTTCTGCCCACTTAGTGATGGCAGAAACGGAGCGATTTGACAGTAGCTCTAGCGGGACTCAAGCAGGAAAACACACAGTCCCCCTCATACAAACTAATTATGTCTGCAAGCAGACAGCTCTTAAAGAGACAGTACCAAAGGCTCTAAAAGCACTCACAGATATACGGCTTAAACGCCAAACACCATTCAGGCTTGGAGCATTCAAGCAAGCTCCTGGAAGACTTTTTGGGAACCCCCATTTGCAGTGGGGTTACACCCTTCCTGGCCTGGGAAAGCTTGGTGTCCACGTCAAGCAAGTACCCCTATACGTTTTAATACACCCATACACATTTACATCAGTATCACATTCGGCTTACACATGTAATCATCAGTCAATATATCACTTTACCAGAAACACATTTCTGAAACTCAGCAGTATGTCACTCTTTACACAGTATTACACACACATTGTACCATAACTCAGGTTATTACCTCTTGTACATGAAACCTGAAGAGAGGGGGTCCTTCCCTATCAGCTACCTTGGGGCTGGATGGGGCAGGGGCACCATACCTAGAGGGCAACACAAGTAACTTGGAGTTAGCACTGATGTTCAGTTTGGGCAATGAGCTCGGGGACACATACACTCCTTTATGGACAACACTGAGAGGCAAGTACACAGGCCTCCCAGGGGAATCATAACTGAGGTGCACCACAGGCTTTACAGCTCGACCAGTCTTTCTAGGGGGAACTGTTACAGTCTCTTCATTCTGAGCCTCATTTTCAGCATTGTCCTCACTTGTCAGGGGAGTCTCCAATGGGGTACAGAGGCTAGAACTTGAGGCACTTTCAGCTCCAGGAGTTACAATCTCTGAGTCCACAACACTTGGCTCACATGGAGAGCTTTCTGACATGGACAGTGAATTATCAGGGCATTCAACACACTTTTCTTGTTCTGGTATGTCACCAGTCTGTTCCAGTCTATCATTTTCCTCCTCTGAAAGTTCAAACAGTTCAACCATACACAATGATTCCGTATCATCTGACTTAATGCTTTGCACTTCACTTTCTGGGAGCATTGGCTCCAGGGACAATGCTGGGGCTTAGACAGTCCAGGAGGCCCAGCTTCATCTCCAGAATTGACTAGGATTGCCCCCAAACAATTGACTCAGTTCAAGAGGGTAGTATTCAAAACCACACTCACTTTCCTCTGACATGGACTGACTGTCATGTTCCACTGGGACTTGTGGAGGGGAACACTTTAACTCAGCTTCTGTAGGTACAGACTTTCTTGATTTTTTCTTAGCAGCAGCTCTAGTCACTGGTCCAGAGGGAGCATTTTCTGGGGGCTCAGACTCAATCAAGATTTGTCCAATGGGCAGTAAATGATTTCTATGCATTGTTTCAACATCCTTTGAATTATTCTCAGGCCTTACTTTGTACACAGGCAGATCATCTAGTTTGCCCACTACAATGTGAGGGAGATGGTGCCATCTGTCAGCAATCTTGTGTTTGCCATGCAGTCCCAGATTTCTTAGCAATACCTGATCTCCCTCCTGGAGTTCCTGTGCTTTCACCTTTTTATCATACCTTCTCTTTGTTGGCCAGATTTCTTTTGGCAGCCATGGTTTGAGCCAGTTGGTACGCATGATTTAGCTGGGTCTTTAACTTTTGCACATACTGTAAATAGTTGTCAGCTCCAAACCCATCAGGAGAGACCCCAAAGCACACATCTACCGGCAGTCGAGCTTCTCTTCCAAACATCAGGCGGTAGGGGGAGAACCCAGTGGCATCACTTTTGGTGCAGTTGCAGGCATGTACCAGAGTGCTAATTTGTTGGCTCCATCTAGGCTTGTCCTTTGGGTGGAGGGTGCCTAGCATATCTAGCAAGGTGTGGTTGAAATGTTCATGCTGTGGGTCCCCCTTGGGGTGGTAAAGGGTGGTTCTGGACTTTCGCACTCCCCACAGAGAAAGCATCTCTTTGATCAGACGACTCTCAAAGTCTCTTCCTTGATCAGAATGGATCTTTTGTGGAGCCCCATAGTGAACAAAAAGTTTTACAAGTACTTTTGCCACAGTGGATGCCTTCTGGTCCTTGGTGGGAAAGCTTGGGCATATCAGAAATGGTCAGTGACCACCAGCACATTACTAATATTTCTTTGATCTGACTCCAAACTCGGAAAATCAATACAGACCAGCTCCATGGGTGCACTGGTGGTGATGTTAACAAGGGGCAGCCCTCTGGGGACAAGCTTTTTCTTTGTAAGCAGCGACTACAAGTTCGAATGTGTTGCTCCACATCAGCCCCCATCTTAGGCCAATAGAATCTGGATCTCACCAAGTCAAGTGTTCTGTCTTTCCAAGGTGCCCCATGTGGTTGTGTAAGGACCTCAGCACTGAGTCTCGAAAGCAGGGCAGCACTAGTTGTTGTTTGTCTAC
This sequence comes from Neoceratodus forsteri, assembly GCA_016271365.2. Taxonomy (NCBI): domain Eukaryota; kingdom Metazoa; phylum Chordata; order Ceratodontiformes; family Ceratodontidae; genus Neoceratodus; species Neoceratodus forsteri. Next base: position 955,060,717 of record CM028130.1, on the reverse strand, counting down.
TTGTCCCCCTCTGTCTACTGTTTCTCTGTATAACAGTCTATTGATCAGTTTCAACTTAGGGACCTTCTTTGTATAACAATGCAGTTCTCAAATCAGTGGAACGTAATTTGACACATCTTTCCCTGCATATAGGGCTTCTAAAGCTGATTTGATCATGGGATCGTGATTGAGCCCGCCATACTGTCATTGTCCAGCTGAGGCAGTGCACCAATGTCTATTGCAGAAAAGTGGCAATAAGCAGCAGGTATGCAATTCTCAGGAGGTCCCAAACAATCCACCATACAGTCCACTGCGTCCATGGACATTTGTTCCTTCCTGTCAAACTTCTGGCAGAGTGCTCAAATATCAGGTTCTGACAGTCTGACCCAGTCATTCTGGGGAACAGGCCTCCGGGAGAGAGCATCAGCATCTATGTGGTTCAGGTCTGCTCTGTATTCAACAGCATAGTTAGTTTATTGTTCTAGGAATTACTACCTTTGAGCCAGAGGCTCTTTTACAAAGGTTCCACGTCAATTAGGTACAGTACAAAAGGTTACATAGATAACACAACAATTTGTGTTGTGTCAAGAGCAAGAAAACATATTCAAATACATATCAAATCACTTGTGCAAAAGGACATGAGATATCAATAATCACATTATTATTACAAGAAAGAGGTCATGCCAGATTAGGAGAAACAAATAGGGAAAAGTCCAGAACAGAGAGGGTAAGTGAAAGGTGGGGAGCAGACAATAGCAGGAGAAAGGTTTCCAAACATGTCTTTGTCAAATAACGGAACAGGGTGGGTAGTGAGAAAATAGGAGGTTTAATCAGGGCAGTCACAGGAGCTGAGGTGGCAAGGTGAGAAAAGCCTGATTTGAAAATACCTAGAGAGGTGGAGGCAGTAATATGAGTGCTGAGGGCATTTAACCAGCTGGGGCACGATAGACAAATGATCTTTGTCCCTGAGAAGTCCGGCATCGGGGACTTGGAGAGGCTGGTGTTCTGATCTTCTGGTAAAGCGGTGCTAGCGCTCGGGCATAACAGGTCTTGGATACAGGGTGGAGTGAGGCCCAGAGTGGATTTTTGCCATCAGGCAGGTAAGGTACTTTATCCGGTTTGAGAGTTGCAACCAACCTGAGTCAGCATAGAGTTCACATGTGTGGGTACGTCGATGTGCACCAGTGAGTAGCCGACAGGCCTTATTTAGGGATGTTGTAATGCCATCAAGTGCTGTGTAGTGGCAGATCCATATATAACTAAGCCATAGTCAACGACTGAGATGATAGAGGATTGATGGCAATCTCAGTGCAGAATGGTAAGAAGCTGTCGGTTCTGATACAGAATCCCAATTCTGCTGATTAATAGTTTTGCTGTACTATCAATGTGAGTTGCAAGGTTAGGCCTGATCAAAGTTGATTCCAAGATATTTGAAAATTGACACTTGTTCAAGGGTATTTCCCAGGTATGTATTAATGGTGAGTGGGACTTGCCGCTTTTGTTTTCTTGGGTTAGAGAAGAGCATGGATTTGTTTTTGTGGTTTAGAACCAGCTTATGTTCAAGGAACCACATCTCAACTTGGAAAAGCATGCTGAAGGTTGAGGCATAAGGTTGGATCTTTATGAGTGGCAAGAATCACGGCATCGTCGGGATAGAGGATTATTTGTTCAGGGCAGGATTTGGGAGGAGTTTAGGAAAAGGCTGAAAAGGAGGGGCCCAGGATGGATCCCTGGGAACTCCTGAGCAAACCGGTTTTGAGTCTGAGAGAACTCCAGCTACTTTTACAGATTGAGAGCGCTGAGCAAGGTAATTTTACCCAGTCACCAGGACTCTGAGAGCCCTAGGGATAGTAGCTGTTTGATAAGTAGGCCATGGTGAACTGTATCAAATGCCTTGTTAAGTCAATATAGACTGCTCCAGTTAGGTTTCCTTTGTCCATGGCATTGTGGATTGCTCTGAGAATTCAAGTAGGGCAGTCGATGTGTGTGCCTTTCCTAAATCCATGCTGCTGAGTGCATAGGATGTTGTGCTTTCAGGTAGTCTGAAAGTTGGTCCGCCACCGCGTTCAAGGGCCTTAGAGAGAGGTGGTAGCATTGATATCGGGCGATAGTTACCAGGCAGTGACTTATCACCACTTTTGTGCACCGGAGTGACAACTGCAGCCTTCCATTTCCTAGGGAATTGGCTGTCAGAGGAGATTGAAAATTTTTGTGAGGGGGAGCAGTACTTCCTCCAGAGTGAGGGACAGAAGTTTAAGGTCAATAGTGTCGCTGCTTGCTCAGGACTTAGAAATGGCCTTCTTTACATATTTATAGACTTCATGTGCCTTTACTAGTTTTAAATGGAATGATGGTTTGGTTGGAGAGGCAGTAGTAGAAGTAGAAATTGGAGGGTCAGCATCAGTGAAGAAATCAGATGAAAGGACACCAGCATAGTCGTATGTAGATAATGCAGAAAGCCACCTATGGCCAGTGGCATCCAATTTAGCTGAAGTCTGCACATAGGTCAAAGGATTATTGTCAGTTTTTACCAGTATCTTAGCCCCATTCAAGAACTCGTGGAATTGGTCAACAATGACCCACTTCAAAGCTAGGAACTCTAACTTATGTACAGGATAGTTCTTTTCGGATGGGGTCAGGCTTCTGCTGGCAAAGGCCACTGGTCTCAGGCCATTCTCGTGCTTTTGGTACAACACAACCCCTAACCCTTGCAAGCTAGCATCAATGTGCAGGACATAAGGTTTTGTTGGATCGGCATAGGCCAACACTGGAGCATGGGTATGTTGATATATGATCTCATGAAAAGCAGTCTTACAATCAGGAGTCCAGCAGGCCCCAAATACTTCACTTGGACGAAAATACACTCTTTCAGTCTCGATGGACGCTGACTTTTTGTATCTTTTGTGGGTTGGGGGATACCCTTGAGTAAGGTTAAGTAAAGGGTGGATCACTCTTAAATAGTCCTTGATGAAACGTAGATAATAACCACAGAATCCCAGGAATCTTTGCAGTTCTTTTAGATTTTTGGGCTGTGGCCAGGTGGTCAGGGCCTCAACTTTACTTGGGTGGGTCTCTATTCCCTCGGGGAATACTATGTGTCCCACATATTTTACTGATGTTTGAAAGAATTGACACTTATCAATGGACAGTTTAAGGCCAAAGTCTTCCAGTCGGTCCAACACCTTGAATAATCTGCTCTCATGTTCCTCCAGTGAACTGCCAAACAAAATAACATCATCTTGGTATACCAGGCACTCTAGTAAGTTCATGTCCCCCACTGCACGCTCCATCAATCTTTGAAAATCCCTTAAATCCCTTGAGGCATCCTCATGAATTCATAGAAGCCAAGCGGACAGATAAAGGCTGTCTTCTCACAGTCCTCGGGGCCATCAGGATCTGGCAGTACCCACTGCGGAGATCCAGCACAGAGAACCACTTGCTCCTGTTTAGACAGTCCAAAGCATCCTGAATGCAGGGAATAGTGTACTGATCAGGGATAGTCCACCGGTTTAAAGTGCGATAATCCATGCACATCCTTACTGTCCCATTCTTCTTTCTCACTACTACAATGGGGGAAGCATAGGGGCTTCTGGATTCTTGTATTACACCAGCAGCTAGCATCTCTTGCAGATGCCATCTCACATCATCTATGTCAGCAGGTGCCAGGCGTCGAGACCTCTCACAAAATGGCCTTTCATCATGCAGCTGGATATGGTGCTCAGCTCCTTGCACGCATCCTACGTCCTATTCCTTTAAAGAAAACACCTGGTCTCTCTGGGCAAGCTTCTCACTGATCCTCACTTTCCATTCAGCTGGCAACGGGGAGTCACCGAAATCAAACAAGTCAGGCGTTGCTCTGTCATTCTTCCCCGAACTCTTGCTACTGGGTAGTACTGCAGTGTCTGCACAATGCACATTAACCAGGGTGCAACCTCTATTTACTCGAATCCTCTGTCAGACACATTATGAACTTGAACCATTACCCTTCTGGCATAAGCATGGGCTCTAGTAGGCAAAATACTAGGCTTGACCAGCAGTCCCTCTGGCAATTTTCCATCGCCTGGTGCATCCACATTATTATTTTATTCTTGACATCCTTCTGATACGGACCTCTCCCTGTAAGGTACACTGGGCATTTGGCACCAGGATCAGAGACTCAGGATCCTTCTTCCAGACAAATCCAACGGTTCCTCTGGTTCTACTTTTCAACATCTCTCTGTGCCTCATAGGCCTCTTAATCAAGGCCGGAATTTTAAAGTTCTACCAGCCCTTGACCCCTGTTTTTCATAACACAACTGTGCCAGCCATCCAAACATATGTGCATTAGTCCCACTAGTAGAGGAACCCCATCAACAGTCTGGTAGGGGAATACACTAAGGCCAGGGTCTCATTGTTTGCCACCCAGCCACAGAGCTGGGAGACAGCCAAATTGGATATATCCAGAGTAGGGTAGTCTTCTCACTTAACCCCAGACATGCAGCCCTCCAACGGTTGTGGGTGGTACATCAGAATCAGACAAATGCTTCTGATACCAGTCTTGGAACATAATTTCACTTGGGAGCCACCGTCTATCACAGCTCTGTAGACACTCATCTCACTTTACAGTGGTCTCCATGGAGGGACCCACCATTCTGGACCAGTCTGGAGGCGGAGAGGGGCCTGGGCAACTGATCTTGCCACAAAGGGATGTGAGTTAGCATTTTGGGCCCTCACTGGGATCATTGTGCACTCTTAACCACTTATTTGTTCTCCAAACTCTCCTTGTAGCCTATATGCAACTTTGTTCATGGTCTTTGGGACTGGCATTCTCTCTTCATGTGCCCATCCTTCCCACAATTATAGCAAAACATACTTTCTGGAGTTTGAGCTGGCCAAGGCATCACACTGGGAGCCAGGGCGGGGGTACTACTAACTGGAAACCTTAGTGCCATCTCTGTCTGTGGCGTGATAAGCATTTGGAGACAGCTTGTCAATTTCCCCACTTCCATGGTCAAGACATCAAGTTTTGAGCTGTTGTCAGCAGAAGATGAATGGGTGGGTACCCCCAACCCCATAGCAGATGCAGTCGGATGAGGGTCAGGCCTGTACTTGCAGGAGCGCTCATAAGAGACTGTTTTTATTTCCTCAACTCTCAACAGTTCGCCCTATTGTGGCATATCTTTTCCTCTCAGAGCACTCATTAACTGCCAACCTCTGCCCCTGAACTTCATTTGATGGGTCACCCTCAGTCACTGGCCGAGTCAGCAGCTGGCTGCGTGTCCTCCCGAGGTCGCCTTTTCTCAACTCCCTCACCCTCTCATTAGCTCATCATATAGGTGGGATTCCAGCCGATTTGCCAGGCGAACTACAAACAGCAGTTCTGAGAAGGGTAGACCGAAGATCCTGTCCAGCCTGGTTCGTCCAGTTCAATCATGGCAACTACCCTTTCTGAGGTATTCTTGCAACAATTTTTCCAGCCATGATACATACACAGACAACAACCCCTTGGTACTGTTGTGCATGTCTTACTCTCCACCACAGGTCCTCATCAGAATCTGGGCTCCCACATATTCTCCAAGGCCTCAAGATAGTCCTGTGCAGTCACTTCAGGTTACTGGCCCATTTAGCACGGATGGTAGCCAGGGCAGGACCTGGAGGCCTCACTAACCTCTTTCACTTTTCGGCTTCTGAGCATTGCCATTCTAGCACTTGAGGGGCAACATAGTCTATCCAGGTCTCCCAGTCATCCTCCTCTTTGGGGTGGGAGGTGCCAGAGAAGATCCTCAACCTCGGTAAGAGTGGCACAATGCCAGGTGCAGAAATAGAGCCTGTATTGGTTCAGCCACCAACGGGTACTGGAGCTGGAGAGGGTGTTGGGGAGAATGCTTCAGGTGGCAAGAATAGTTTCTTCAAGTCCTCCACAGTTTTCTTCCCAGCAACCATTTAGCAAATTTCCTCTCAAAAGTTTCAGATAGTTGGGGGGCCCACTTCCGGTCTTTTTAGGTCTTAGTTATCACTCTCCAGGCAGTGGGGGCCCTTTGGGGTAATAGTCTGTGGCACTTTGGAGCTATCTATGGGATCCTTAAACTCTACTAGGGCCAGGAAAGTGTGGTTGAGCAGATTAGCATGTCGACCCACCACCACAGGGTTTTGTAAACCTTCCACCTTGGAAAGTACTCCCTGTGCAGTGACCGTGTTGATATGGGGGATGTCCAGGATAAGCATAGCATTTTGGGGGTCGATCTCCTCCCCAGTACACCACTCCGCCAACCGGTGCACAGCCACTTCTGTCAGGGGAACCCATTTATTTTTTTTTTTTTTTCTCAACAGTGGTTCGTAAATATGGCCACTAGAGGACACACAATCCCAGCGGTGAGCCTCCAAGATGTAACCCCTAGGTGGCGCTATCCCAAGGGCTACTACCCCCTGCCTGCTTAACTACTAGCCAGGTTGAAGGGCCCAGGTCCTATGGCGGTGCCTCCACCAGAGGTCAGGGTTGCTGTAGTTAAACTAACTTGGTCACAGCCCTCTGGGACACTGTAACCTCTTTCTTTCCACTAGTGGCCCACACAATGCATTAGAATATCTCAATGTACACTTACCCCCAGGACTGGCTCAGCCGACTGGACCTCAGGGACCCTTGCAAAACAAGATGATACAGTGCAAAACCACAGTACAATACTTTAATCGTAAACGTATCACCACAGTCAGTGTAACTTTGTTGAAACCAACAGATCTGATTTATTTAAGGAGCTGTAACAAGGAAGGGAGAAATCAGGTTAGTTAGGTTAAACACATTAATAATCACAGTACTGTGCGCATATTCAGAGTCCCAAATTGTCACTTTCACTGGGTACCCAGGATGGGGGGGGGAGACCAGCCAGAATCAGTTGCAGCTGGTTGGGGCCCTGTGATGGAAAAAACACTGGCACAATACCCAAATTGTGATCCAGAGCCAGTTGGCTCAGTTTGTGAAGAAATTAAGAATAAAACAACAATTAGATGACACACACTTGCAATTCGATAAACAGATTGCAGGGAGCTACCCTGCTTTGTACTCACAAACTCAGTGCTGGGAACTGGATGGAAGGCAGATTGTCCTGGATTACCAGGAGGAGCAGACCATGTGGAGAAGGTCCTTGTGACTGGACCCCACTGCAGTTTAGAGCAAATGGATGTAGTCTGGATTAAGCTGGGGTTTATTTCCAGCTTCATGCACTCTATTTACTGTACAGGGGATTTGAAACATGATTCCCCACAAGCACTACACACATTTATATGTAAAAGGAAAGTACTATACCAGGCAGGCTGCTTCTCTATCCCGATTGCAATTACTGCACTACACCCGGGAGAACACACAGCAGATTCAGTTCCTGACAGACCGAGTGTGATTCAGCAATTTCTCCAGTCTTCTATAGGGTGAGCCTGGTTTCTACTCTTCAGATCTCCTTGATTCTCTTCACAGGTCAGTTTCAGTCCGAACAGGTGCTTGCACAAACTGCAGACTGAAACTTAGGGCCTTACACGAGATCCCCGCGCTAGAACTACACACCGAAGAAGCACACAGCTCCCTGTCTCTTCACAGCCCAAACTGATCTGATGTTTCCAGTAGGCACAGCTGGGCATTTCCTTTGAGTTCCTCCCAGTTCAGCTGGCTGGTTTGGCTGTCACTCACAGTAAACTCCCCCTGTTGGTGGAAAAAAGGTGCCCAAGTCAAAACTACATTTCCCAGAGTCACTGCCCTTACAATCCCCTTTCAGCAGGCTCCAGAGGAGAGTCCAAGTTCTGATTCGCCCAGAGCAGGCTCCATTTTAAAGGATCCCCACCATGATTAGTCCAATTCAGCAATTCAGAATCAACATGAGAGAGCTACTTTTGCACTGTCCTTTCTACAAGAAAGCAGTTAAATCAAACTGCATTTTCATTATTACTCTAACAGGATACAAGCAAACAATTACATCTTTGAAGAGTGCTCCTTCTGCCCATAGCGATGGCAGAAGCGGAGTGATTGTGTAGCTCTGGCGGGACTCAAGCAGGAAAACACACAGTCCCCCCCATACAAACTAATTATGTCTGCAAGCAGACAGCTCTTAAAGAGACAGTACCAGAGGCTCTAAAAGCACTCACAGATAAACGGCTTAAACGCCAAACACCATTCAGGCTTGGCTTGGAGCATTCCAGCAAGCTCCTGGAAGACATTTTGGGAACCCGCATTTGCAGGGGGGTTACATTTGTATAGAGGGACCACATCAGCTCCCCTCCAGTCCTTGAGAACTTCCCGTTTCCAATGATAGGTTAAACAAGGTAGTCAGAGGTTCTGACTGCCAACTCTTCTCTTAGCTCTTTCAGTATCCTGGGGAGCACCCCATCTGGCCCCACAGCTTTATCAACTCTTATTGCCTCCAGTTCCCCGAGGATCTTTTCCTTTGGAAAGGGACCTGTGTCCATTTCTGTGCCCTTCCTGTCCTTATCACTTATTGCTGGCCCATTTCCTGCCCCCTCCTTATAAAAACTGAACAGATGTATTTGTTCAGTATATCCGATTTCTGGTGGTAATCCTCTACACTACCCCATCCTCCCCTTTCAGTCTCACAATCCCTCCCTTTGCCTTCCTTTTTTCACTGTTGTACCTATAAAAGATTTTGTCCCCCCTTACCACTGAGTTTGCTATGCATTTTTCTGTTTGTGCCTTGGCTTCCTTAACTGCATTCCCCACTTCACTTTGTTTTTCATGGTACCGCTCCCTATCCCCCTCCTCCAGTGTCTTTTTTGTATTGCTTAAATGCTATATATATATATATTTTTTTTGCTTTAATCTTTTCTGCTGCCTCCTTAGAAAACCATAGTGGTCTCTTCTTCCTCTTCCCCTTGCTGACCTGTTTGACACAGAGTTGTGTCACCAATGAAATCTCTGTTTTGACAATCACTCCACTGTTCCTCTACCTCCTTCTGCTCCCCTACTCCAACTAGTATTTCTTCTAGGCATTTTCCCATCTTTCTGAAATCCGCCCTCTTAAAGTCTAGGAATCTTGTCTTCATGTGGCTTGGTTCCTCTCCCTCTGATATTTCAAACCACACTGTTCAATGATCACTGTTCCCCAGATGTTCCCCTACTGTAACCCCTGTCACACTGCCCCCATTTGTGAGCACCAGGTCCGGTAGTGCCATCTCTTGTATGGGTTCTGTGATCAGCTGTTTAAGGAATGCCCCCTGCAGGGAGTCCAAGATGTTCCTGCTCCTAGCTGTTCTGCTGCGGGGAGGCTCCACTCCACATCTGGTAGATTGAAATCAGCGACCAGCAACACCTCTCCCTTGTGTGCCATCCTTTGGATTGCTAACATCATTTCCTTATCTACCTCGTCCCCCTGAGAGCTGGTGGTCTGTGTATTACCCGTGTGGATGGCTGTCCCATTACTCCTGTACAATGCACAGAATTTCCCCCTCATCTCAGTTCCCCCTTGAATTTCTGTGGCCTTTATATTTTCCCTAACATAAAGAGCCACTCCTCCCCCCTTCTTGCCTACCCTGTCCCTCCTGAATAGATTGTAACCCGGTATGGCCACTTCCCAGCTCTGGTTTTCATTATACCAGGTCTCCGTGATGGCCACAATGTCCAGGCCAGATTCCACCACGGTAGCTTCAAGATCGCCTATCTTGTTACTCAGACTTTGGGCATTTGCACACATGGCTGTCCAGAATGTGGAGCCCCTTCCCTGCTTTGCTGTCATGCCTGTCCTTTTTCTAATCCCAATCCCTGTCAGACCCTCCCAGTTTCCTGTTTTTGTGCTGACCCGAGGCCTCTGTTGTTCTAGTCTCTTCTTGAGTTCCCCTGTAGTTTCTGTATTCTCAAGGGGGGGCATATTATGCCTCCTATCCTTCCTTCTTCCACCTCCTTGGCTAGTTTAAATGCTTGCTAGTGAAGCTCTTAAACTTTTCACTAAGGACCATGGTCCCCCCCCCCAGATGGATGCAGGCTGTCACCTTTGTACAGGCCCACATCCCTCCAGGTAGAGCCCCAGTCCGCCATGAAACCAAACCCCTCCTCTCCACACCATTCCTTCAACCATGAGCTGAACTTCCGGATGCGGAGTGTTCTAGCCTCCCCCTTGCCGTGGGCAGGCAGTACCTCCAAGAAGGGCACGGAGCTTGCTATCTGCTTTAGGCCTCTCCTCAACTCCTTGAACTCCTTCTGTATTCTTCCTAACTCTACCCTATTCCCTACCAGGTCATTTGTCCCTGGTGGGCACTGACATCCAGCTCCACCCTCTTTACTATCACCCTTGTGATCCTCTGGATTCGCTCCCTATCCCTCCGAGCTGTGCTTCCTGAAAGACTCTTGACCTCCTTCTTTCCCATGCTACTTGTTCCCAGTTCCACTCCCCAGACTATTGAGTCCCCCACCAGGAGTAGCTTCCTTTTCCTTTGGGATCCTCTACCCCCACCCCTGGGGCTCAATTTCAGAGGACCTGCTCAACCTCCTTGATCTCAACCTCAGGTGTCCTTGTGGGACTCTCTCGCTTCTCCAAAACAGCATAGACATTTCTAAGTTGGACCAGAGGGGGGGATGTACTTCAGACCCCCCTCTCGCACCATCCCCAAGCCCACTGTGGTCCATTCACTCCTCTACCTGGGCAACCTTTGAGTTAGTGGTTGTGGACACTGTGGCCTCTGGGTGGGGATGGAGGTCTTCTGCATCCTGGCCAACTCTGCTCAGAGACAGGCAACCTCCACCCTCAATCCAGAGAGGTGCCTGCAGATGAGGCAGCACCACATGATCCAGAATGTCCTCTTGAACACAGCGGCTCCACGCCCACTACACTGCACCACTTCCGGCATCTTCCCTGTTTGCACTGACTATGCCTTCACCCTTGTTCTATGTAAGCCTATATCCTATCTAAGCCCTCCTGCTGCCCAACTTTATCTTGTGGCCCTGGTGCTTGTATCCTGTACCCAGATGTATTTCTTGCTCCTACCCTCTGGATATTGCCCCTCTGAATCAAGGTTAGTCATCCCTAGACTAGCATCTTATGCTGCCTTGTGTGCATCTGGTGCTTGTCTCCTCTACCTCTGATGTATTTCTTGTTCCTACCCTTTGGATAGTGCCCCTAGACTTAGTGCCTTCTGCTGACTTGCTCAGTCCTCTATCTGAGTTCTACCCCCTAAGTGTTTCTTTAGGGGGTAAATAACTATATCAGATAGACTGTGTTTTAAATTTGTGCTAACCTATTCCTGTTTCCAGGGAGGAAGTTATAAAATAGTGGATGACTATTCTGAAAGGGTCAGAGCCTCTGTCTGAATTTGTGCTGCATTTTCTTTTGCACTGTCCTGTTCTTGTAAGTTTACTGTTCTAGCTACAGGCTAGAATCTGGCTACTTTCAGTCTTGTAGTCCCCCCCCCAAGTACTGTATAAGGAACATATAAGTAAATCAAGATGCAGTAAGTTGCTTGTCTTCTCCTGCACTGTACTGCACTGCAGATAGACACAGAGGGAATGTAAGTAATGAAAAAGAATTGAAGCACAGAGCTATGCACTCTGTGTTTTATTTTGTGTAAACTGCTTTGGGTTTGCAAGAAGCCAAAAACAAAACATTCTTTCCTAGGTGAAGCAGAAGTGTATAAAAGTCAAATGAGTCAGTCTGTCTGTGTTTATTTAGGATGAGTCAGCCTGCCTGTATATGTTTACTTAGGTAAGTGTGAGTCAGACAGTTCACATGGTGCCGTTATCATCAGTAGGCAGGGATAAAAGTTTACCTCCTGAGATGCAAAACAGATGAGTCAGTCAGTAGAGACCTGACTGTTGTGGAGGAAGCAGCTCATAGTATATGCAAGTTTTCATGTGCTAGGAATCTATCTAGCTAGAATGAAGCCTGGAAGTTGTGCACTGAGGGAATTGTGCACTGTTTTTGCAGAACTGAAGGACTAATCACTTATTTCCTTTCTGTATGTTTATTAATTTATTTTACAAAGTGCGTTCTACACCTTTTATCTGAGTCTGTGCATCTGTCTTACCCACTAACCTTCACATTTATAAAGGCAGATGAGCCTTGAATAGATAGGAGGGATTATTCGACAGCAGCTGTGTGCCAGAAACAATCAACTAACTGTAGGTAACAAAAGAAGAACAAAACAGGGTAAACAGCTCTTCTCCACTCAGCAGACACACACAGCAATTTAAAGTGATTTACCAACTTCCCCCAATGTCATGTTTGCAGATCACCTTCCTTTCATTGAGTGATGCAAAGCTCAGCTGCCCTGAAGTTAAGTATTAAATATATTCAGATGCTTAGTTTTTTAACATATTTGTGCCACAATTGTTTCTGCATGTTTTTTTCTTTGAAGTTCGCACATGAGCAATGCATCCACATGCATGAGTGATATCAGCACAGGGAAGGTGTTCCCACTGCACCTTTCTCACTGCTCATTCATTCGTCTTTCCTGGACCCAGCCTCAGTGAGTGCAGATCCAAAACTGAACTGGCAAAAATTACAGCACTGATGACTGAAACTGTTTGATATATTGGCAGCTGTTATACTTGCTTTTGGGATTGCAGAAGTGGTGATTTCTCCTGATTTTCAATTTTACTCATCTGACTAAGCTCTGTGTCCTAGGTCCATCAGTTCTAGGAACATCACAATCTACATTGATTGAGTACAGTTTTAATAAGTGCTGCAAGTACATAATTATAACAAGTCTGTATAAAAAATATTTTTTTTTAACTGAGTGGAGCTGTAATCTGTAGCGTATTGGGACACAAAAGGATGACTTTTGAACTGGGCAGATCTGTAAATTGAAGTAAGCTGTTCTGTGTTGGTACACAGAGGTCTGTGTTAAATGGATGACTTTTTCAACAGTTCAGAATTGTAATGTGCAGTAACATTATAAGCACTGAGCTGCACAGTCCAATCCCAGAACAGAGCAATAAACTGTGTATTTTTGGCAAGTGCTGCTTCCAGTGTGATTGCTTCATTAAACTGCCTTTGCTATTGCATTTCTGATTGTCACCATCATTATAGACAGTTTATATTTTCTCTTGTGCTCCTGTGTTTTATTGGGCTCATTTGGTGTTCTCATGCAAGCACCATAGCACTGATCACCAAAGTATGTTTCGATGTGCATGAATAAAGGGACATGGTGCACTGAATTGTTTGTCCACCTTGCCAGCTCCTCGCTAAGTTTATAAATGAATGCAATAAAATCAGTTATATACTGTACATAGTTTACAGTGTATCTCAAAATTAAAAACATTTCATTTTTTTAACATTTTAACATACAGTCTTTATTTATAATTAGGATTATAGCATCATTGTATGTGCTCCAGAGCATCAGCAAAAAAAGAGACTGCAGTTGCCATCCTCTCTCGACACTGTGGTACCAATGTATGACTTCTATGGTGTTATATTGCAAAGTGTGCTAGTCAGTTCGGCATACTTAGGGAATAATGTCTGAACCAAAATATGGGCTACACAGCAATGAATGCAGGGAGTCTACACAATGCACCATGACATCGGTAAGGCATGGGAGACAGTATAGAAAACATAGACTTTGATGGCAGAGAAGGACCACTTGGCCCACCCAGTCTGCCCGTTTCCCTACCTATTGGATAAGCTGCAGATTCTAGTTAACCAACAGCCTACTTCCTGCAACTCCCCACTATAATTGCCTTATGTCTGTCCCATGCATGTTTGAATTCCCCACTGTTTTAGACCCCACAACCTCTCCAGGAAGGTGGTTCCATCGTCCACCACTCTCTCCGTGAAAAGAATTTCCTCACATTACCCTAGGCGCTTCCCTTCTAACTTCAAATTGTGCCCCTTGTTCTTAACATTTCTTTTTCTGAAAGATGCTACCCTCCTGGACTTTGTTGATTCCCTTGAGGTACTTAAAAGTTTCTATCATGTCCCCCCCGCCCTCCTTTCATCAAGGGTATACATATTAAGCTCTCACAGTCTCTCTTCATATGGTTTCTGATATGGACCCTACACCATTTTAGTTGCCCTCTTCTGGACTGCTTCCATCCTATGTCCTTGCGTAGATGAGGTCTCTAAAACTGCAGCATCTGTTGTATTTGCTGTACACTTTACGCATGTGCATCAGAGATCCACTGTAATGGAAAAAATGGGAAAACACAAATGGCTTGACACAGACCAAAGTGGTAATGAAGTATGGTGACATAAGTGAGGAAGGGTAGTTCAAATACAGTCTAACACTTGAGTACCTAACGCAAGGATATGTCCCTTTTTGTAGTGGACCAATCAAACAGTATTTAGGCTATCTAAACATAAATGTGGTCTCTTTCTCCATGAGAAGGGTATTGGCAGTGTCATTTTTAACCTTGGGGGGTTGGGGACGATCACCACCTGTACTGTGTATTTTTTGCTCAGTTCTTAATGCACCTGGAGGCACACATGTAGTGGCAATAAGTCAATGCCAGGATGGTATTACAGATGTTTATGCAGACACTAATGATAGCTGCAGTCTGTATAGTTCCTGGGTGCTTAGAGGTAACACAAAGCTGGTGCAGTAATTTGTAGTTTTAAATTTATAACATGCCATAAACAGGGGAACTGGTGACTTCAACACATCACTCAATCATCGATACCTCTAAAGGGGAAAGTACAAGCAGGTCCCCCCAACCCCAAACACACACATACACAGAGAAGAATACTATAGCGTAGACCAGTTGGCACCAGGGGAAAGACAGACCCAAACAGTATAAATAATTTACAGATAATAAAAGTTCTATGCTGCAGCATTTTTCTAAGTGTATGTGTGCAGCTGGGGGGGTTTGGAGTGGTTGGGGTACAAGGTGCCGGCTTGTAATTTCCAGCCTGTGCTCCATCAGAGTGAGTGACTGATAAATCAATTGGAGGGAGGTCACTGCTAACTAGTACCAGGTGAGGAATTTGGACACATTGGATTTGGACAAATTGTGAGCCATTTATCCTGCTCAAGCAATGCCACCAGATCAAGCCGTGCTCTCAGTGTCAAGCTGGAGTGGCCAACAACTCATTAGCATAGGGAAAGCAATCCCCCCCCCCCAAAAAAAGTAAATATAAAAACCCAGGGTACTACCACTAGCATTTGTGTAGGCACATCGATGCTGGGAGTAACAGAACACACACACCATACCTTGATTTTGCACAGTAAAATGACAGCAATGACGGGAACCAAACCGTAGTACTAAGTAGCAAAATATAATATTAACAGTCCGTGTTGCTAAGTCTGCTCTCACTGCTGTACTGGAATGGATCGGGACTACTGCTGTGACTGCCTGAGCTACTGCCCACATCATTCTTGCTGCTGTCATAGGGTCATCCCTATGGGGATCTACTATGCAGTGGCTATAAATTGTGGCACTATGTCAGTGTCCGAAAGATCACTGTTAGTGCAGGACAACATAATGCTTTCATCATCGGACCCTGAAAATGAACTGTTTGACATTGCTATTGTCATGCTGAATGCTGTGACCAAGAACTCTTATCAAGACAGAATTGCTGTGAACAAGAATTAATTTTAATTGCAGAGCACAGATCTCCCTGTGGTGACATTGCAAAGGTAATGAGTGTCAAAGGTCACCAAATACAGGCTCCAATACACAAAATTACACTTCCTGGTTTGTGAGGGTGAAAACCTGATTTAATTTGCTAAAATAGGCTATGCATCTATCAAAATACATTGCGAATCAGTTCTATATGCAGTCACCTTGCAGTATATGCGTTCATATATCAAAACTTGGTAAATCGCTTTAAAGGCAATCAACTAAAATCTGATGCCTGCTATTACTGCTGCTGAAGGTACAGAAACACCCAGTTAGAAACTGCCAGAAAGTCAGAAGAAGAGGTGCGCATTGCAGGGATCAGGTTGATACAGCCAAAATAGCAAATTCTAGAACCAAGAGCAGTAGGGTTGTGGGGCATCAATAGAGGGTAGCACCACAGATTTAAGGGGGTTGTTGAAGGGCACCCCAAAGCATCACCTGTTTACCAGAATGTATGACACTGTATCTTGTGAATCTTGTTTTCTCTGTCTGCATATTCATGCGATGCGTACTGTATTTACTTGAAATAAAAATTAGTTTAAAAAAAAAAAAAAAGAAACTGCCAGAAAGTTCCAGAAATTTTAATCAGCAGTAGCCCCTACTTCTGCTCCAACAAAATGGATGAGGCAACTAAATTCAAGTTTAGAAAACACACAGCAATTCAAAGGCAATCATGTGAAATCTGATACCCACTGTTACTGCTGCTAAAGGTACAGACACACCCATTGTAAGCAGTATTCCATTATGCTTTGACTGTTTTTGTAAAAAAAAAATAAAATAATAATGGAATCAGGACAAAGGCCCAACCCTGGTGTCGGACGGCAAATAAGCAAAAAAGAGAAGCAGACCAGGGACTACTAACCCTTCCCCTTCTGAAACTGGGTGCCCAACACTGGTGCTGCCAACCCTCCCCCCTCCCAAAACTGGGTACCTAACCCCAGTGCTGCTAATCCTCCCCCTTCTGAAACTGAGTGCCCAACTCCAGTGCACCCAACCCTTCCCCCTTCCAAAACTGAGTGCCAATCCTGGTGCTGCCAACCCTCCCCTTCTTGAAACTGAGTGCCCAACCCCAGTGCTCAACCCTTTCACCTTCTGAAACTAGGTGTCCAACCCCAGTGCTGCCAGCTCTTCCCCTTCTGAAACTGGGGGCCCAATCCCGGTGCTGCCAACTTCCCCCTTCTGAAACTGGGTGCCCAATCCTGATGCTGCCAACCCTCCCCCTTCCAAAACTGGGTGCTAAACCCAGTGCTGCCAACCCTTCCCTTCTGAAACTGGGTGCCCAACTCTGGTGCTGTCAACCCTCCTCCTTCCAAAACTGGGTGCACAACCCCACTGCTGCAACCCTCTCCCCTTCTGAAACTGGGTGCCCAGCTCCGGTGCTGGAATTTAACAATTTATAACCCCCCACCACCACTAACTGTGCCCAAATCCCCTACCCAGCGTGTACAATAAACTAGGAAACTTTGGTCTCTAAAAAAAAAAAGTGCAGCTGTGCAAAACATCAGGACATCACTGCACACCTCTCACGATTGCCTGTATCAATTGTTGCTGTGCACCCACCTTGTCTTCTGTGTCAGTGAGCGGTGCCAGTTTTCTGTTTTCTACTGTTGCATTCTACTGGTTGCACTATCTTCACCCTTGTTGTGGCCCTTAGATGTCTGGCTGTACTGTAAATAACCATCTCACCTGCCCTCTGTCACCCATGCCACCCTCCACTGCCACCCATGGTGGGCTAGAAGCAGAGCCTTCCTCCCACCTTGGCCGGTTGCCGTCTACCGTAGTGGTGCTGGCAAGGGGGAGAGGTGGAATAGAAAAAAAATCACCAAGTCCAAAGACACTACACATGTGCTGGGACTTAGATTTATTCCCAAAAAGAAGGGCAAAATTTGGTGCACCGAAAAATGTATTTCAGGACAAAATTCAAAAATGCCAATTCGGTGGTCATGGGGAGGATATTAAGCACCATATCACTCAAATTTGGTAAAAAAAGGCTTCAACAAAGTGGTACTGCTCTTCAATAATGCTACCTACATAGCTGACCCAGTGGCGCAGAGGGCTGAGGCACTGGACGCCTTACTCCTTCTAGCAGCTGACCCATGTTCAGGAACTAGCATAGGCATGTGGGAGTTGGCTGAGGGAGGAGAAGAGTTAGTGTCTGGAGGATCTAGCCTCTCTGGGGAGAGACACCAGCCGTGCATGATTGGCCCTAGCGAGGCCTGGGCTGGCGCGCCAAGGCTCAGGAAGAGGAGAAGATGCTGCAGGCACACGGAGGAGTACGTGTGATAGCATGCTCGCTTGCTCCTTGTGGCATCATTGCATGCTGCATCTCGGGGGTAAAAGAAAAAATGGAGGAGAAAAGCAAGCACTGGTGGGAAGAATTATCAGATCCCGGCAGGCACCACCTCCACGATAGGCAGTAACCCTCGGCACCGGATTTGTGTGTGACGGCGGGTTGGGGGTTCCCGCCGCCCTGCCACGGGGGGGGGCACAGCCATGGGGTAAGCCAAGTGGTACACTGCAAGTGGAGGACAGGGCTGGGGGATCATGATAGAACAGCTCCCAGTGCCAGGAGGATAAACAAGAGTAGCTGCAAAAAAATAATGCTCCCTACACTGTAGGGATGCCATGGTATGACATTTTTTTTTTTTTTTTTGTTATATATAACTGTTTGGCCTGGATCACCACCTATGCCTTTCTTCAGGACCCTGTTGCACCCCAACCCCAACTGCCGCTTCCCCCGCCATCTAGCCAGTGGGGATCTGCACAGTGCAAGACCCAAAGACCGAGGGGACCATCATACTCGGCAACTGTGGTACATAGGGTTTTTCATTTTTTCTCCCACTGGTTTGGTACCTCCCTCTACCTCAGTGTCCATTGTAGCCTCTGTCAGCCTCAGACACAGCAGCACACACTGCACATGCATCACCCCTCATGAGGAAGCAATATCCCTGGCTCACCGTGAGGGGCCTTTGTTGGTCCAGAACCGGGCTGTCTTCCTCCCTGACTGGCTAGCCTTCCCTTTGGAAGCACTCCCCAGCCTGGCCACCCAACCCATGCAGACTCGTGACACATGTATGGAAGCACGAAGGGCAGAATACCACAGTATACTGTGAACCATGGTTATCGCAGTATCAGAAATTGACCATGGTATCAATAATGTGACTTCCAATACAGTAGTATACCGTAAAACCATAATACTGTGACATACCTACTACACTGCACACAGCGGCTGAAGTCCACCCAACATCAGGCAATTAGGTTCATTCCCCCAGCACCAAATTCACTTATAGCACCCTCCCCCCATCACCATTTTTATTTCTTATTCGGTGATGGTCTGGGTTGAGCACCACACCTGTCAGGTAGTTGTGGGGGGCAGATATGGGCCAGGTTGGGCATCAGACCCATCAGACAGTTTGGGGGAGGAGACAGATTTTTTTATTCCCTGATAGCCCAGGTTGGGCTTGGGATTTGTCAGGTTGTTGGGGGAAGGGGGACAGATTTTTTGTATTCCCTGACAGTTAGGGTTTGGCCCTGGACTCATCAGATAATTGGATGATGGAGGAGAGACATATTTTTTTTATTCTCTAACAGATCCTGTTGGGCACCATTAGGAAGTTGGGGGAGGAGGCCAGATTATTTTTTTCCCCCTGATGTGCCAGACTGTGCACTGGACCCATAAAGTAGTCTGCAAGAGGGGGACAGGTTCTGTTTCCTTAATAGGTCAGGCTGGGCACCAGTCCATTCTGCTGTGTAACAGTCTGGATTACAGCACATATGGCAGTGGTATGAGCAGCAGTGGGGCAGCAGCCCCAAGCCTCCCATCCAGTGTTTGAGCCTCTCACTGTGACTCAAGTGGATGAGCATGGGGAGAGCAGTGTTTTACTACCCCATCTATTTCACCTTCCTGCTGCTCTTCTTTATCCCCATCTGGCTTATTACACAGGCAGGGGATCCATGAGGTAGTTGGGGGGGGTGCTTTTTTAAATTCTCTGACAGGCCAGGTTGGGCATAGTGGTGGGTGAAGTGGGCTCAATCCGCTTCACGAAGTGATTCGCGGAGCAAAGGCAGATTCGCAGAGTGCTCCGCAACGCGAAGCGGAGTACTTCACATTATAATGAGTAACACGAAGTCCATTGAAAACAATGACTTTGTGTTACTCCGCCTTCCCAGACCACTGCTCCACCAAATTTTAAGGTGAAGTGCATTGAGAATAATGCACTTCGCCTTGTTTTTGAGCTCCGAAGGCGAATTTTGCAGTGATTCATGGGATTTCAGGTCACATGGGCTCTATATTGATCTTCACAGCCTCAGTTCGGGGTAGTATGTGTAGGAAGGAGTAGGAGACAGTGTGTTCTGAGAGCTGTCTGTAATGGAAACATTCTAAAAGCTTTAAAAAAAAGCGTTTTTGCATTTTTGGGGGGGGGCTCAAACGTTAGTTCATCGATTGTAGGAAACCCTCCTGTGCTGATATCATCGAGCATTTTTGTTTTTGTGTGGATTTTATATGTTAACGTACAACACTGAGTGTGTGTAGTGAAAGACAGTGAAAGTGAGCTTTGGGGAGGGGCGTATCTGTGGTGCAGGTAGATTTAAGTTGGAGAAATAGTGATTTCTTTGTTTTTTGGTTATATTTGTGTTATATAACTGACTGTGTTAATGTACACACAGTAATATTGTCAGTAATTGTTGACATTTTCTTGCCGATTGTGTGTTGTGTGGATCTGGTGCAGCAGTTCATAATTTCAGGTTGTTTACATTACAGTACGTGCCATATTACTGAACTTTTCAATTTGCTGCGCATTACTCCTTCAGCACTGTAGACAAACTGTTCTGTGTGTGTGTGTGTGTGTGTGTGTGTGTGTGTGTGTGTGAGTGTGTGTGGGGTGTTGCGTGACATCAAATAATACACCTTTTATTGTGCCACAGACTAGTGTAATTGCAGGCGCAGCAGTGTGAAACTGCTATCCACTGCAGCTGCCTGATTTTGTACTGTGATCATGGTATCTGTTCTTTGCTTTGCTGCTTGTACTGCCATAAAAATCTACAGTCAGTGCTCCCCCACCCCCACCGGCAAAAGGAATTTTTACCAGATTGGATTGTTTTGTGACCTCATCAGCACCACTGGTTGCTGAAGTTGTTTTCATTGCGTGACAGGCTAGTCTCTTGTCTGTTGCTGAAGCTACAGTTGTTTTTTTGGCTTCACATCCAGCATCCCCCCAATCAGAGAGTGAATGTATCAAAATCTAAATTTGGTAATAATATTGTGGTTGATCACCCAAAATGCCCGCAAAGAGACATGCAAGCAAAGCTGGCAGTAAGATAGTCTGTGAGCATGGTAGTACGCAGAGGCAGAAGTGCATTGCTGATGTGAGGAAAGGTATTTCTCCTGCAATGTTTTTTTACAGCCCAATCAGTAGCTTCTCTCATAGTTGGAGGCAATGATGTTTTCCCAACCAGTGGTGTTAGTGGTGGTGGTGGTAGTATTAGTATTGGTGCGTCAAGTTCGAATTCCGTCCAGTGTACCATATCCAAAAATACTGAGTATGAAGCAATGCAAGTGAGTGGCAGCGTAGATGATGTCATACTTCCCAGTAACATCCCAGTAACTGAACCTGAGGATTCTGATAATCATGTCAACTACAGCATACAATGTGATATTCCGTTCACCGTGGTGGCAGTTAATGTCACGCATTTTCCATGCAGTGATTCACAGTGTGGTGAAAAAATATCAGGTGATGGTGGTGTAAATGCTGATGATGAATGTGATGATGATGATGTTGCTGTTGTTGCAACATGCAGTCCACATGCTAGCATCCAAGCAGAAGATGTGGATGTGTATGACGTTTGTAACCCCCACCCAGGTATGCCGTTTCCATCTTGACAGTACTACCTGGTGGGCTGGGTTCGGGGAGAAATATGTCACTTGACACATTGGCTAGGTTTGGCTACTCTGCAACAGGGGCACCCAAGTAACTCCAGACAAAGGAAGCAATAACTGTAATGTCTAATACCAGAAGTGGGATTCTAAAGTGTGGATTTATTCACATCCAACAGAATAAACAAAGCATAGATGGACCCCCACGGGGCTACACTCCTGGTAATGCAGGTTTATGGAGATCAGAACACATCCTTATTCACTTTAGACCTCAGGCTCTAAAACACACTGGTCACACAGCCCAAACTTGTACGCTGCTCTGGGTTTTCCCTGGCTTGGCTCCCTTGCCAGCCCTTTGGACACTTTCCATATAGCATGGAAACATTTACTGGTGGCTCCCTAAACCACCTATGAGCACTTCTGGCTCCATCGGGGAATCTTCCTCATCAATCCCACGTCTGAGTACTTTCCTCAGGCACTGGCCAAGTACCTGAAAGAAAGCAACAGGCGTCCCAAAACAAACCCGTAGAGGTGAATTTGGTTGCTACTGATGGGGGGGGGGGTCTCCCACCTCTCGCTCCCATAATTCATACCCGGCCATTTCTCTGGACTGTAACACCTCATCCTTGAAAACATTTTGCTGTGTAGATTCTCTTTAAATGTATTCACATTCAATCTACTGTCTTTACATCCCATTTGTGCTGAACTTGAACATACTTAATAAGAGGCTGTGTCCATTACTCTAGATCCCCCACAGAGTTAAGCAGTCCAATCCCCACATCTTCCAAACTGTACTTGGCTGTCTTTTCCTGACCCCAAAGTAACAGTCACATTAGTTTCATCTTGTTTCAGGTGAAAACACATTGGCCCTTTAGCAGAGCAAACTCATCCCTTGGTTGCAGGTTCCCCACAGATGTTTTCTCCTCAAAGAAATCTCGACCAGAACTTCTGGTGCCTCAGCACGACCTTAACTCAGGCAGCTTCTTTTTGTCCCTAGCCAGACCAGGGGGGTTGCCCCTTGAAACAGGCTGATTCCTTCCCCTCATCCCCACAGGGATGGGGCACTGAACCACTGAAAGTGGTCTCTACCACTCCACTGGGCCCTTCTTGTGTTCCTCTTGAGACGAGAACACACACCTATAAAAAAAATAGCTCTTTGACACAGCTTAGAGCTCTGAGGGCCTGCTTACAGCAGAGCTCCTCCTTCTACTACAGACTCACTTCAAATTCCCCAACCTTCTACTCTAACCTCCAACTGCAACATTCCAGTGTGGCTTATGCAGCTGCGACAGTTCTAAAATGATGTCATCCCTCAGTCTCAGCTGAGACTAAGAACAGACTGAGACAGTGTGAAATCCATTTAACTGGAGTTTCACAAGCTGCCTTCCCTCACTACTACCAGGTCTTACTGGGATTCTAGAAACCCCAGGTAACAGGGGGGTTACACTCACTCTGGGCCAGGAAAATGACTGTCCACAGTCATTAGTTACCCGACCTAGGCCATCCTACCCTATGTGCTACCTACGAAGAGGGGTGATCAGGCCCCCTCCTACCATGTGCTAGGCACAGGCAGGCAATACTAAGGGCCCAGAGTCCATCAGCTGACACATCAGCCTCTACTCTACCCGCTGACTATGGGTACCCAGTGGCTCTGGAAGAACTGTCCAGAGCATAGCCCTATTAGATCAGTACTGCGACCCCTACGGCTGTCACAGCCTGTCTACCCCCCCAGCCCTCTAAGAAAAACCTGTCTGCCTCTAACTCAAAAATTTCCCAAAACAAAACAAATAGGGGACCACCCCCAACCCGGGACACCATGCAACCACACACTAGGAGCTAATACCATACACTATGCATTACTCCCACACTCCCCCACAACCATACCTGTGGAAGGAAAAGTTACACACAGTAACAACAACAACAACAGTACTTTAAACACTACACTCTAAAGTACTACTGAGGAACTCCACTGAGTCCCTCCTCCTCTTCTTGTCTTCTCTTCTATCTTCTTCAGGAAAACTGCAAGAAAAAGAAAGACAACACACACTACTAATCCGCATACATAGTCTATATCACCCCTACCATCTAAACACAGGAGAATCCCCCCAATTTTTTTTTAGAAAAGTAGAAAAAACAGTATAAACATTAGAAAACAGTAGAAAACGATGACATTTATTTACAATACACAATATTTGGGGAATGGAGTGCCCTAAAAGTCCCATCTAGTGACCACAGTGCCCGAAGGCAAGTCCATTAAAGAGTCTCTCCTGGGCCGGAGCCCGGTGAAGCACAGTTCTAGCAGGCCAAAGTCCCGAAAGGGAGAGTCTTTGAGGACAGTTCAAACATCTGGAGTCTGCTAGTGTAGGGTGTGTACTGCAATGTCATAAGAATAGAAAAGTCTGGACTTACTAGTCCCTTGTAGAACACCACGATACCACACCTGGTCCTCAGCCAAAGACTCTCCCTGGCAGCATTCTTCCAATACAGCTGGGGGACATCTGGGAAATGACAGGAGGGCACATCTGGAAACTGCTGGGCTGATGTCATCTCTGGAGATGGAACCTTGGAACAGGAACAAAAAGGAAAACAGCTGGTCTGAAGTCATCCGATACCCAGGTGATGAATCAGGATACAGCTAGGCTGGTGTCCTCTCTGGATCTGAAGTCATCTGGTGGGCCAGTCGATGGATTCTGGAAAGCCAGTACACTGCAGAACTGATGAATGTGGGGCACCTGGTCCTGGACGTCCAGACTGCCGGAACAACATAGGTACAGCAACGGCTGGAGGGGCAGCACTGGCTACCACTGTTCTGCTTTCGATTTGGTAGGCATGGGCACATTCACAGGAAGGTCTTTGCATTGTGGCCAATAGCACAACGGGTCAGGTGCTGGAAATATCACCCCATCTGGGCGCTCATAATTCACACTGTGAAAGGTTTCATGTCCCTCTCCATCCACAATTCAAACAGTGTTAATAAACAGTGTCCTGCCTCTTTTCCACTGGCTGTATTTTTCTTGAAACATTCTGTTCTTGACATGCTTGTTTGCACCAGGATGTACACATTTCATTGCTTTTTCCCCAAATCCAGGATTTCCTGCTTTTTTCAATCTCCTCCCAGACTCTCCGAGGAAAGGTAGGAAAGGACATCTCATAGATTTCATTCGCTTTCCTACAAACCAGTCTTTCCACTTTACTAGCTTTGGTCAACTTGAGACCTCTGACCTGGCTTCGGGGTGGCTAGTCCTGGTTCTGCCAGCTACGCATTCTTAGCAACATAAAAAATGGATCCCTGGCTTCTTCTTGCACTGCCAGAGCAGTGGAATCACTACTCTCTTCCATGCGTTCCTCTGAGGCAAGAGCTTGAGGCTGTGTACCAGTTCCTTTTTCACAAAGCCACATAGGTTCCCCCTCTTCTTCTTCCTCACTGAGAATCTGTGCCCAGGAGTGAGCAGTTGTCCTCACTCCTGAGACTGTCCACTCTTTGCTGGGTGCGGAGGTCAAAACCTCCCATTCAAAGGTCTCCCTCATCTCTTCACCTATGAGACTTGGGCTAGGCCCCTCTCTCCAAGGGTCTACTGATGCTCTTCCTGAAATGTCTCTCTGCAACTCAGACTCAAACATCAGCACATTGTTCTGTCTGTAAATCTGCACCCTCTCGCTTTGTGCCACACTCTGAGGGGCCTTCTCCAACAGGCTCCGCCTGGTGCTGTGTGCTGCCAACTGCAAATTCTTGAACTTTGGTCCATGTGGGAGCCAAACGAATCTTGGGCACTTTAAACAAACCATATTTCTCTAGGCACCCAGAACAGTGAGGTAACATGAAGACGTCCTTTCCAGCATTTAAGCACATCACATATACTCGCACTGGATATCCAGGAATCGCCACATGAGGAGGCAGTCATCCCCCATAGTAACATCTCTCAATGTCCCTTAACTTGTTAACTTCTACTGCTATCACAGCCCAGGCATGATCTGGGTAAAGGGCTGGTACTGAAGCCATGACTGCAGAGAAAATCAAACAATGCTCACTGTTATTTCAAGTCCCACATCACTGAAAACTTTCTTTCTCTTTCAAAATGGCTCCTCTGCTGCTGTGTTTACATTACTACCGCTCCCTGTAATGGCGGCGGCAATACTCCTACGCATTAACATTCTGTAATTGGGTCAAACCACTGCGCATCCGATTTACACACTCTACTGATAACTTTGCTCAAACTGCACAAACTTGCACTGTTCTTTTTCCTAGCACATGTAACCCCCAGGTGGCGCTATCCCAAGGGCTACTACCCCTGCCTGCTTGACTACTGACAGGTTGAGGGGCCTAGGTTCTATGGCGGGTGCCTCCACCCAGAGGTCAGGGTTTGTAGTGGTTAGACTAGCTTGGTCACAGCCCTCTGGGATACTGAGACCCCCTTTTTATTCCCTCTAGTGGCTCACACAATGCACAGAAGTTACAGTCCCAATACCCCACATGTACACACTGTTTATTCATAAAGTACCACTTACCCTCGAGACTGATTCTGAGGTTTGTCTCTGGGGACCCCCTGTAAAGTAAGGTTAATCAACATACACAAACCAATACAATGCTTGATATGTAGGTACTGACACTTCAGACAGTTTAAAGTTTAACACATCAAATCTGGTTTATTTAGGGGAAATAAAACACAGGAGGGGGAGATTAGGTTAATTGGCAGAATTAAATCACAGTAATGTGCAGACATACAGGGTCTGAAAAGTCACACTCTGGGTACCCAGGTGGGGGGGCGCTAGCCAGGTCCATTGCCCGGGGTTGGCCAGCAGGTGCAGATGGACAAGGCCCTGTAGAAGAAAATATATGCACAACACCCAATTGTAATCCAGAGCCGGATGGCTCAGTCCATGAAGAAGTGAAACAACAATAATTAGATGGCACATCTGTAATTGAAAACAGGCTGTAGGGGAATACCCTGATTTGTACTCACAATACCCAAGCTGAGAACTGGATAGTGGATGTTCTTCTGGGTTGCCAGAACAACAGGGCATGGAGACAAGGTCCTTGTGACTGGACCCCACTGCAGTAGATAGCAAACGGATTTAGTCCAAGACAAGCTGGAGTTTGCTTCCAGCTTCAACACACAGCACACAGCACAGGGGATTGGAAATAGCGATTCCCCACAAGCACTACGCACATTCATACTGTATGTAAAAGGAAAGTACTATACCAGGCAGGTTGCTCCTAGATCCCAATTGCAATTACTGCAAAATACCTGGGAGCACACACAGCAGCTTCAGTTCCTGACAGACCGAGCGCGATTCAGCAATTTCTCCAGGCTTCTACAGGGTTAGCCTGGTTTCTACCTTTCAGACTTCCTTCTTTCTCCTCACAAGTCAGATTCAGTCCGAACTAGCGCAAGGGGAACAGACTCGCAAGAGTAACCATCCAAAATCTCTGGTATTTGACCGAGAGATTGAGTTGGCTTAAATCCAGAATAGGGCGAAGGTCTCCCATTTTCTTTGGAACCAGGAAGAAGCGGAAGTAGTAACCTTTGCCCCTCTGCACCAGAGGAACAGACTGGATGGCCTTTTTCTTCAGGAGCTGTTGGATTTCCGCTGCTAAGAGTAGAGCGTGGGCCGGAGGTCAACTGACAGGTGGGGGGATTATCCAGTGGGATAGAGAGAAACTCTATTGAATACCCATTTCGAATGGTATCTAGCACCCACTGGTCTGTGGTAATGCTGCACCAGGTGAATGGGTAAAGGGCAAATCTCCCTCCTACCTTCTTGCTCTGTGACTCCTGAGAGGGGGGAGGGAGAGGAAGAGGAAGCGAGTCAGGTGGTGGGAGTAGCAAGGGCCTGAGCCCTGGGAGCTTTGGGCTGCCTAGGGCCTTGGGAGCCTTGGGGGTTAGGGTGGCCCCGTCTCTTTAATCCCTTGCCTTTGGGGGGGTCTTGCCTCCCTGTCCCTACCCTTTGTGAAAGGGATGGTGACGGGATTCCTGAGGCTGGAACTTGTACATGCGGTGCACATTGGCTATCACCTTCCCTGACTCTTGAAGCCCTTTGACCAGAGATTCCAGCTCTGGCCCAAACAGCACTGGTCCCTGAAACGGGGAGTCCAAAATGGAGTACTGTAGGTCAGGTTGGAAACCGGAGAGTCTCAGCCATGAATGCCTACGTAAGCCTACCCCTGAGGCTAGCTCTAGAGGCCATATCCACTGCATCATAACAGCAGCGCAAGACATGCTTGTCTACATCCAGACCTGACTGGGTGCAGGCAAGCACTTCCTCCTTTGCCTCAGATTCAGGCATGGACTTAACCAGTTCCACAGTCTTTTGCCACAGAGATTGTGGATAGGTGACCATATGGGCCATGAAGTTAAGAGACCGTATGGCCCCTGTGGCAGAAGAGAATACTTTCCACCCCCAGCTATCAATTTTTTTGGAAGCTGGGTCTAGAGGCTGAGAACTCAAATGTTTTGGTTTGGTGCCACGGCCATGAGCAGCAGTGAGCACCAATGAGTTGACTTTCGGTTGCTCTGCCAGAAAAGGCTCTGCTCTAGGAGGCTTATACAGCCTGTCGTCCTTTTTAGGAACCGCCGGAATAGAGGCAGGAGTACACCAAGACAGGCAAGTAACGTCCTGGAAGGGCTCAATAAGTGGTGGTATGACCAACGGTTTTGGTTCCCTGTCCCCCCAAAATTTTTCCAAACATTTACATTCTGAGTCCAGGTCTTCCGTGTCCCATTCGTAGATGGCTTGGATGTGCCTCATAATGTCTAAAAATGAGGGATCATCCGGGGGGATCTTGGAGAGTTCTTTGGGCCTGGTGAAGGAGGAAAGAACTCATCCCCAGAGGAGTCAGGAGAAGAAGGATCCGCATTTCCCTCGTCCAAGGAAGGTGGACGGCCACTAAAAGAGGGAACAGGAGAGCACTTCCTTTTCCCCTTTGGATCCGGATGGGTGCCCTCATCCCCACCTGGAACTGGTGGAGTGAGGGGAGGTCCCATAGGTGGAGGAGGTGGGGTGGGGTCTCGGGGGTCTATGAAGTAGGTCCCCTCCGACCATATTCCACCACGTTGTAAAGAGTGACCCTATGTCAGCCCCCGGGATGACCACTGGGCTGGGCGTCGGGTGCACGGGTGGCCTTGCATCTGGGTGTCCTCAGGAACCATCGTCAGGTTTTGGCAGACATCCGTATCCTAGTGATCATCTCCTTCGCCTGGAGAGCCGACATCCAGAGTAGGCGCGGGCTTATTGGGCGTCC
This sequence comes from Neoceratodus forsteri, assembly GCA_016271365.2. Classification (NCBI taxonomy): domain Eukaryota; kingdom Metazoa; phylum Chordata; order Ceratodontiformes; family Ceratodontidae; genus Neoceratodus; species Neoceratodus forsteri. The sequence goes on along the minus strand of CM028130.1, from coordinate 955,032,106 downwards.
TACCTCCCCGGCAGGTACGGACGTTAGATCCTCCACCGGCGACCGTCCCTTATCAGGCATCGAGGTGCGGGATGCCGGGGAAGGCGAACGGCTGGGTCTGCTGTCTGGTGGACCTTAGCCAGTGGGGGTGGAGGGGGCGTCCAATGTCGGGCAGCCTCCTGCTCCTTACATTCGTCCCTGTGTTTCTCCATGGGACTGGGCCTGTCCTTATGCCTATCCTTGGACTGGCCACTCTGGGTCGACCCTGAGGAGGATTTGTGGGGTCAGTGAGCCAGAGAAGAAAAAATTACTCACCTTAGTAATTGCTTTTCTTCTCATGGAGTCTTGCTATATTATGACCAATGCAGTTAGCCACTGCACTTGAACTGCCCCGGAGAGGAAACAGTTAACTCCAGGGAGTCTGGAGTTCTACAGCGCGTGAGCGCTTATGCCAAAGCTCTTTCTGGGCAGTTTCAAATGAAACTGTCAGATCTTTACGAAGCTAATACTAAGCAACAAGTCTGTGTGGAAAGCTCTACACTAGCCAAATGGCTACCTACTAGTAGAAATAACAACAATATAAACAACAATAACAATAATAACAATGAATAATAGTATTATTAGTTACCCCCCTGACAAGCACCATTAGGACCCCCTTCCCCAAAGACTCAAGTCCAGGAAGGGGGCCAATATATACCTAAATAAAATAACCTAGTTCCCTAACCCTAAATAAAAGAAGGTAAGGGAAAAAACTACAATGGCATGACACAGTGCTTGCACTAATTTGCCACCCCTACCCAAGTAGAAGTTCTGAGAGGCAGGAGGAGGGTATAATATAAGCAAGACTCCATGAGAAGAAAAGCAATTACTAAGGTGAGTAATTTTTTCTTCAAACACCATGAAGTCTTGCTATATTATGACTAATGCAGATTACACAGCAGTACCTCCATGGAGGAGGGTCAGAACCTACTTAGGAAATAGGCTCTGAAGCACAGCTGTGCCAAAACGAGCATCTCTCCTGGACTGAATATCCAGGAATAATGCTTGGTAAAAGTGTGAACTGTTTTCCAAGTAGCAGCTTGACAGATTTCCAGAATGGGAATATCTCTAGCAGCCGCTAGAGATGCAGCTGTACCCCTGGTGGAGTGAGCCCTCAGTCCTGAGGGGGGTTCTCTACCTAGTTTTTGATAACAAAATTGGATACAAGAGACAATCCACCTTGCAATTGTCCACTTAGTGGCAGGTTTCCCTTTGCCAACCTCGCCATAGGTAAGGAAGAGTTGGAGGGATTTGAACCTGTGACCCTTGGTGCATTCCAAATAGTAGCTTAAGGCTCTTTTGACATCCAAGCTGTGCAGTCTCCTCTCACCTGAGGAAGAATGCTCAGTGAAAAATACTGGAAGAGATATGGATTGGTTCAGGTGGAAATCTGAAACTTTAGGCAAAAACTTTCTGTTAGTCCTGAGGACTACCTTATCTCTGTGGAAAGAGATAAAATCTTCTTCCACTGACAGGGCCTGTAGTTCACTTATGCGTCTGGCAGAAGTGATAGCCACTAGGAAAACAGTTTTCCAAGTTAGAAACTTGAGCTCTGCTGAGGACAGAGGCTCAAAGGGAGGTTGCATTAACTGAGCAATGCAAACATTCAGGTCCCAGGCAGGAGCTGGTTCTCGAAAAGGAAGGTTAGTGTGAAGTAACCCCTTAAAAAACTTGGAAAACACAGGGTGAGAAATAAGGGAAGCAGGCTTCCCTGCTGACACAAAAACAGAGACAGCTGCCAGATGAACCTTTAAGGTAGCTGGCCTAAGGAATTTAAATGGACCAAATAGTCCAGTAAAATGGGCAGATCAGCAGATTCTGGGATAATCTGCTTCTCAGAGCACCAGATGGAAAACCTTTTCCACTTAGAATTGAAAGTGGCCCTAGTGGAAGGTTTCCTTGAAGCCTTTAAAATATCCAGAACACCTTGAGAAAGGTGTAAGTCAGCAAATTCTAACTCCTCAAAAGCCATGCCTTGAGATGGAGGGATTTGAGGTCCGGATACCACACTCTCCCCTGTGCACAGGCCAGCAAGTCGTGGACTCTGGGCAAGCTCAGGGCAGGGTGGACTGTCAAGGACAGAAGCAGTGGGTACCAGGGCTGTCTGGCCCAATCTGGGGCAATCAGAATCACTTTGCAGGGCTGAGATCTGATTTTTACTAGTACCCTGAAAAGAAGAGGAAAGGGGGGAAAGGCATACAGGAACTTCCCTTTCCAATCCAACTGAAAGGCGTCCAGGGGGACTGAGCCCAGCACTGGAGGCCTGCAACAAAACAGAGGAAGTTGGTGGTTGTCTGGGGCTGCGAAAAGATCTATCTGAGGGGTGCCCCATCTGGCAAAGACCGATCCCAGCACCTGAGGATTCAGAGCCCATTCGTGATGGCCCTGAGAAATCCTGCTGAGGGCATCCGCCAGGAATTGTCCTTCCCTGGAAGGTGAACTGCTATCAGGGAGGTGTTCAGGGAGTAAGCCAGAGACCACAACTTCATTGCTTCAGTGCACAAGGCTGATAACCGAGTGCCCCCTTGCTTGTTGATGTACCACATTGTTGTGGTGTTGTCTGTCCTGACTTGAACTACTTTGTTCTGGACAGAAGCTGAAAATGCCTGAAGAGCTAGAAAGACAGCTTTGAGTTCCAAAGGTTGATGTGGAGCAGAGATTCCTGAGGAGACCACACTCCCTGAGTGGACAGGTCGCCTAGTGAGCTCCCACCCTAACAGGGAGGCATCCGTGGTGAGGGTGAGGGAGGAGACAGGAATGAAAGGAACCCCTTGTTTTAGATTGCTTTGATCCTGCCACCAGTGTAGAGCCAGGATCAGAGTTTGGGTCACTGGAACCAATTTGGAAAGGGGGTCCCTCCTTTGAGACCAATAGGCCCTCAAATGGAACTGAATGTCCCTCATCTGGAATCTTGCTCCTTGCACTACCGCTGTGGAAGCAGCCATGTGCCCTAGGAGTTGCAGAAAATGCCTTGCTGGTCGAGAAACCCGCAGGGTAAAGGAGGATGCCAGGGCAATGAGCCTGTCTACCCTTTCCGAGGGAAGAAATGCCCTGGCTAACTTATGCTCAATTCTGCACCTATGAAAGTTAGTACCTGAACTGGTTCCAGAACTGACTTTGGTAAATTCAGCAGGAATCCCAGGAATGGAGAAGCTGCTGGGTGACTTGCAAGTGGGATTTACCTGATCTGGGGACTGACCCACTATGAGCCAGTTGTCCAGGTAGGGAAACACAGCAATCCCTTGCCTTCTTAAATGAGCCACTACCACAGCTAGACATTTTGTGAATACCCTTGGCGCAGAGGTAAGGCGAAGGGCATTGCCCTGAACTGGTAGTGGCCTGAGGGCAGTTCGAACCTGAGGTACTTTCGGTGAGAAGGCCTGATCAGAACATGAAAATAGGCATCCTTGAGGTCCAGGGAAGCCAGCCAGTCCCTGGCCTCAGGAAGGCAAAATCATTGCCAGAGTTAACATTTTGAACTTTGGTTTCAAAGATGCTTGTTCAGGTACCTTAAATCTAGGATGGGCCGCCATTCTCCTGTCTTTTGGGGTAAGAAAGTATCTTGAGTACAGCCCCTGCCCTGATGGCAAGGAGGGACCCTTTCTACTGCTTTGCAGTCCAGAAGAGAAGAAACCTCTGCTTCCAAAGCAAGGGCTTCTGTAGGATTTAGATGGAAAATGTCTGGCTCTCATCTTTGGAAACTGTTTGAAGCTGAGAACCAGACCTGGCTTATTACTCCAGAACCCATCTGTCCGAGTTAGGGACACCCAGTTCTGGCTGAAATAAACCAACCTGCCCCACTGGTACAGGAGAATCGGCCCTGGGCACCCCATCAGGGTGCCTGCTTAGCAATAGCCTTAGGCTGAGGGAGGGATGGTTTACTTGTACCCCGTCTACCTCTGCCTCTGAAGAAACCCCTCTGTGCAAACGCAGAGGAGGCCTGAGATTGTAAAAGGCCTGTGGAAAGGCCTGCCCTACCTCTGGGAGCGTGCCTCTGTGGAGTGGCATGCCTCTCCTTAGCCTGGGCACTTTGTAGGTAGTTCTGTATTCATCCATCTTTTCATATAGTTTTCTGTTTGTTCCCAAACAGAGAATTACCCACTACAGGAAAATCCATAGCCTTTGACTGAGTATCTTGGGACAGATTAGTGCATCTGAGCCATGCCAACCTACGGAAAGCTACAGAAGTGACCATGCCCCTAGAGGAAACATCATTAACATCAACAGCAGTATGAAATTGAACTTTAGAGGCTTCAATGCCATCAGCAGCCACCTGTTCCAACTCACTAGCCAGCTGGCCATGTGCCTGCTTGGCTAACTGCAATACTGTGTCCCATCTAGATTTCTGATATCTAGCTACATAAGCCATATAATTTGCCTGCCTGAGTCCCAAAGAAGCTGCCATATACTGTTTTTTCGCCATGGCATCAATCCTCCTGGAATCCTTATCAGGAGGATGTGAGGCCAGGGGAATATTAGCCTTGTCACAGGCTGCAGCTTGAACCACACCTACCTGACTACACTACTCAGTGAGGAAGTCTGTATCAGAGCCTGACAAAGTATACCTTCTGTCCATTTTTTTATCTACAGGAGGGACAGAATGAGGATTTTTTAAAATCTTTGTTGTTTGCTTCCTAAATGACTTATGCAAAGGAATAGACAACCTCCTAGACTCTGGTATATCCATCATTTCTATGTAATCAGGCTCCTCTTGCTCATCCACAGCCTCCTCTAAAGGAAGCTGGAGGGTTTCTGCAACCTTTTTGTAAAACATAAAATGAGAAGGGGACTCAGACAGAATAGGAGGAGATTCTAAAGGTCTGTCTGGAGAAATGTCCGGTTCAATGGGCACGTCCAGACCCTCCCAGCCACATATATATTGATCAAATTCCTCCTCCCCCTCCTGTGGTTCATAAAATTCCTCAACATCATACTCCTGAACCACTGGAACTGAACGAACCAACCCTTTACCAACTGTTGGTGGTTCGACAGGACCCTGAGACAGTGACTGGACAATCTGTATGGCTTTAGCTATTTCTGCAGCAGTTGGAGAGACAATTTTGGACTCCAAACCTACTGATTTCTTTGTCTTTTTCACTGGGACTGGTTCCTCTGAACCAGCCTTCCTTTTGCCCGAGGAAGTCTCGCCCTGGTCAGAGGGCACTCCCTCTGGTCCAGTGGGTGCTGGACCGGGCTGGCCATCTGGGTCAGCGGACTTTTTGGCCTCTCGTTCCCTGAGCCGGCCCAATCTCTTTTCCAGGGTGGCTGCAGGGAAATTTTTACACACCTGGCAGTCTGACAAGAGGTGGTCAGCCCCCAGACAATAAACACAAGTGGTGTGTGGGTCAGCCTTGGCAAAGGCTTCCCCACAGACATCACAGTGTTGAAACCCAGTGGGCCCGGTTTTTCTTTTGGGTTTCTCAGACATAATGCCAGCCTAACCAAAAACTTGCCCTTTTGATGGCAGTGCCAGGCAAGACACCCTTATCGGTTCCTAACCGTGTCACGGGTATTTGAAAAAACCTAATTTTAAAGCAAGGTTTTTTTAGAACCGATAAGAACCTGGAACCGCACTCTAAAAGCCCAACCAACACTTTAAAACGTTAATTTCAGCAAACCGATCGGTTCAAAACCGAACCGATAATTGAATTTCCACACAGACTTTAATTTTTGTACTTACGGTTTACCAGATAGAGCTTTTAACCGAAATGCGGTAAAATAAATACTTTTTGCCGGTTCAAATGAACCGAAAATACTCGCTTGAACCGAGAAATGAACCGAGCTGAAGGAGCTGATCTCCGGAGCGACTGTTCAGTGAAGCGGAGTAAAGAATCTGACAGTTTCATTTGAAACTGCCCAGATAGAGCTTTGGCATAAGCGCTCTCACGCTGTAGAACTCCAGACTCCCTGGAGTTAACTCTTTCCTCTCCGGGGCAGTTCAAGTGCAGTGGCTAACTGCATTGGTCATAATATAGCAAGACTTCATGGTGTTTGAAGATGAAGTTCCACAAGTGGCTGACTCTCGGTGCTTGCCCCGAGAAGAGGCGGGAGCAGACTTATCCTTGTGGGAAGGCTCGGTCGCATGGGCCAGGACCGAGCCATACCTCTAACCAGAGGTCAGGAAGAAGAGGCCTGTGTGGAGGCGACTTTGGGCGGGACTCTGACCTGGCCCTATCCTTGTCCCGGTGATGGTGCGTCCCTCCCGATGATTTCCCTGTGGGTGGGGAATCCCTAGCAGTAGAAGATGAGCTGGCCCAAAAACCACGCTGCATAGCTCCAAAAGGTGTGCTTTGAGTGCATTGACTCTTCTTATCCTGGTCTTCTAGCTAAACTTTAGGCAGTGAGGGCAGACGTCGGGCCGGCGGTCGAGGCCTAGGCAAATGAGGTAGGCCGTGTGGCTGTCCTTCGCTGGGATCTGCTTCCCACACGCGCACTTAGATTTTCGTCGCGGAGGAGAAGGCGATGACATAAACGGTAATCGGAGATTTTTTGGGAGAAAAAATATTTTTGATGAACTTTTCTTCAGAGCAGTTGACTGCAAAGAAGGCGTCCATGGAGCCGAATTACATGGGTCGATGGGAAAAGAACTGAGATGGCGCCAGGGGACAGCCCCCTTTATACCAAATCTGACGCCAGGCGGAGCCAATGTCGGGGGTGGTCCCCCGCTATAGACTTCTAGCTACAAGTTTTTCGTGGGGTCCTAATGCCTGGTGGCATTAGTCCTAATGGTATTACCTGCTGCAAGAGCTCCACCTCGGAGTTAGATCTGGTAGTTGTATGTCTTGGTTCAACATGAACTCAGACACTACCTTCTATAGAAACTTACGGTTAGTACATAGGACTACCATGTCCCTGTGAAAAATAAGATAAGGCTCTTTGCACATCAGAGCCTGCAGCTTGGAAATCCTCCAAGCGGAAGTAATAGCAACTAAAAGTAATGCCTTCCAAGAAAGGTGTAGCTCGCAACTTGCAACTGGTTCAGGGAAGGGGCAAAGTAAGCTTCTCTAAAACAAACAGGAGGTCCCAAGGTGGCACGGGGTCTCTCCTGGAAGGTTCAATATGCAAGATACCCCTTAAAAAGGTCTTGCATAGGTCCAACTGTGCCAGGGTCTTCCCATTCAGTGGTGCATGATAAGCTGACAGAGCTGCACCTTAATGGACGAGTAGCTAAGGCCCAGGTCCGAAAGGGAGAGAAGATACTCCAGCACAGATTCCACCAGACAAGTGAGGGGATTCAGAGAATGGGGGAATGCCCACAAACAGAAGCGCTTCCACTTCATGGCATGTGTTGCCTTGATAGATGGCTTTCTGGCTGCCGTGAGTACCTCTGCCACTCTGAGGGATACTCCGAATCTATCCCTAGCTAATTCTGCAGGAGCCATGCATGCAAATGCAGGGACTGGAGGGCCGGATGGACCAGTGTCCCTTGTTCCTGGCACAGTAAGTGAGTGGACAGGGGGAACGGAACCGGTGGTTCCGATGCCAGCTGTTGTAACAGCGGGAACCAACTCTGCCAAGGCCAGAAGGATGCGATTAGGATCATTTGGGCCCCTTTTGCAACTTGAGCAGGATCCTCTGAAGAAGAGGGAAGGAAGGGAAGGCATATAGGAACCTCCCTGTCCAAGAGAGGGATAATGCATCTCACCAAAAAACACCAGGCCCTGTTTCTAGCGAGCAGAAATTGGGCAGTTTGGCATTGTGTGGGGACACAAAGACGTCCAGTTCTGGCCAACCCCACCTTTCAAAGAGGTTGTCTGTGACTCCTTGCTGTAGTTCCCATTCATGGCTCTGAAAAAGAGTGCGACTTAGGCTGTCTGCAAGAACGTTGTGGATCCCTGGAACATGGACTGCAGAAAAATCCAGGCTGTGATCCATTGGTCCAGTCCATACTCTCATTGTCTCTCTGCATAGGGGATAAGAGTGCATGCCCCCTTGCTTGTTGAGATGGAAGACTACTGGGGTATTGTTCGACTAGAACAGGAGGAGCCCAGGAACGAGTACCCCTTGGAAAGCTTGTAGGGCATACAGTACAGCTCTCATCTCCAGAGTGTTTATGTGGAGAGACCATTCAGTGGAATTCCATGAGCCCCTCATCTGGTGAGAAGCAAGATGTGCTTCCCTTCCCTGTCCAGAGGCATCCGTAGTCAGGATTTGTTGTGGGCTGGGTCACTGGAAGGGAACCCCTTGTCCAAATGAGCAGGGGTGACCCACCAAACCATGGACTGATGGACCGCACTGGAGAATTGGATAGGCTCTTCGAGCTCTTCCATGCCTTGGTCCCACTGTATTCAGAGGTGCCACTGCAGGATTCTCATATTCAAATGTGTGAGGGGAACTGTGGCTATCGCTGCAGCCATGTGACCTAAAAAATACAGTTACGTAAGAACTTACTGTAACAGTAGATCTCTGAGAACAGCTCTTGCAGCAGGTTACACCATTAGGACTGAAGCCGGCAGGTGCCAGGACCCCACGGAAAAATTCTAGCTAGCAGTATCCAGCGGGGGACCGCCCCTGACATCGGCCCCTCCCCGACATTAGGCATCACATAAAAGGGGGCGGTCCCCCACCATCCCCAGTTCTCCTGCCGGAGACTCCCGGCCCAAAGATGACATCTGAAGGGGAGACCGAGGATCCACTTCCAAAGGAAAGTTTGTAGAAGGATGGCGGCAAAGACGATGTAGCCTAGAAACTAGGTCAGAAGACTCAACCTCCTGAGGAGAAGGTGGGAGGAAAACTACCTGCTGCCAAGAACTGTTCTCGAAGATCTACTGTTAATGGAAAGTTCTTACGTAACTGTGCTATCTTACTTCAAGAAACAGCTCTTCCAGCAAGTTACACCATTAGGACCGATTCCCAAGCAGTAAGGGAACAACTTTCTTACCGGAAGGAGGATGGGAGAGATGTTGGTCAGATTTCAGGACAAAAGTACCTGAAGGACCACCAAGCTGAAACCTGCTCTGCGCCTAGAGGAAATATCCAGACTGTAGTTCCTGATGAAGGTGTGTACAGTGCTCCAGGTTGCTGCCGCACAGATGGCTGATGTGGAGACATTCTTTAGCGCAGTGAAGGAAGTAGTCACTCCCCTCATAGAATGACTTTTTACCGGTCCCAGTAAAGGTTTGTTGCGCTTCTGGTAACAGAACGAGATACATTTCACTAGCCATCTGAAAAGTGACTGTTTAGATACAGGAGCACCTTGCATACTGTGTGTGTAGGAAACAAAGAGCTGGTCTGACTTGTGATGGGCCTTGGTTCTGGTCAGATAGTATCTGAGGCTCCTATGCACATCCAGGGTGTGTAACAGGGCTTCTCCCCTGTTACAGTGATTGGGGTAATACACCGGAAGGTCTATGTACTGGTTGATTGACAGCCGAGACCACTTTGGGAAGGAATTTAGGATTTGTTCTTAGGAACACCGTGTCCTTGTGAAAAACCAAATAAGGATCCTTCCACATCAGTGCATGAAGCTCAGAAATTCTTCTGGCAGAAGTAACTGCAACTAAAAAGAGCATCTTCCAAGTGAGGAGACGCAGCTCACAATCCGTGGCTGGTTCAAAATGAGGCAGTGTAAGCTGCTCTAGAACAAGGGGAAGACACCAATGTGGAATCGGGTCTTTTATGGGAGGTCTCAAATGCAGGATGCCGCTCAAGAATGTAAGGGAAGCCTCTAGTTGAGCTAGAGACCTGTGACCTATCGGTGAATGGTACACCGAAATGGCGCATAGGTGCACCTTAATGGAGGAGCAGGCAAGACCTGCCTCGTAAAGGGATAGGAGGTAATCTAAAACTTACCTCTCTGAACAGTCCAATGGGGTCAGTCTACGAGCTTGAGACCAGATGCAAAATCTGCGCCACTTCATGGCGTAGGTGGCGCGAGTGGAGGGGTTTTGGGCCGCCACCAGAACATCTGCTACTTCCCAAGAGACCCCGTATCTAAGGACGGCTATGTCCTTAGGAGCCAGGCATGCAGGTTCAGCAACCGAAGATCCGGATGGACCAAGGAGCCTGCTTCCTGGGACAGAAGGTGAGAGCTGAATGGCAGAGAAACTGGAGGTTTCTAGGCCAGTTGATGCAAGACAGGGAACCCAATTTTCCTGGGCCAAAAGGGTGCTACCAGAATGAGAGATGCCCACTCTTGCTGGAGTGTCAATAGAACCCTGTGAATCAAACGAAAGGGTAGGAAAGCGTAGAGGAACCTGCCCATCCAAGAGAGGGACAACGCGTCTCGCCAGAAAACACCAGGCCCTGGATCTAGCAAGCAGAAATTGGGCAGTTTTGCGTTGGATTGGGACGTGAAGAGGTCTAATCCTGGTGTCACCATCTGCGAAACAAGTCCTCTGTGACTTCCTGAAGCAATTCCCATTCATGTACTCTGGCCTGCGACCAGCTTAGACTGTCCGTGATAGTGTTGTCCACTCTGGGAACATGTACTGCAATGATGTTTTGTGCCGTGTTGTAATACCCAATTCCAAACCCTCTGAGCCTCCCTGCAAAGGGGGTAGGAATGAGTGCCTCCATGCTTGTTGAGATAGTACATCAGCGCGGTATTGTCCGTTTGTACCAGGAGAGTACTCGGTGGAATCTCCAACTGGAAGGCCTGTAGGGCATACAAGACGGCTCTCATCTCTAGAATGTTTATGTGAAGGTGAGACTCTAGACGACCAGGAGCCTTGAGTCCTGACCCCGTTGAGGTGAGTTCCCCATCCGGACCCCGAGGCATCCATGGAAGGAGTTACTGAAGGAGGTGGTGCAATGAAGGGGACTCCCATCGAAAGATGGTCTGGGATGAAATCACCAGTGCCAGTCTCGGATGACGGCATTCGTGATCCGGACTGGATGCTGCAGATTATCTTGCTTCTGGTCCCATTGGGCTCATAATATCCATTGGGTGATCTGCATATGGAGTCGAGCTAGGGGCACCATTGCAATGGCAGCCGCCATGTGTCCCAGCAGGCAAAGAATGGTCCGGGCTGGTACCGCCTTCTTTTCCATTATGTCCCTTATGAGGGATCTGATGCATTCCACCCTGTCCTGAGGAAGGCATGCCCTCCCTTGAGTGGTGTCCAGAATTGCTCCTATATACTGCAAATTCTGAGACGGGACAAGGTGCGACTTCTCCTAGTTGATGGTGATGCCCAATGATTGGAAGAGGAACAGGTATCACGGATGCGCGGACATCAGGAATCCGTGTAAGTGCCATGACGAGGCCAGTCGTCTAGGTACGGAAACACATGGTGGCCCCATTTCCTGAGAGCTGCTGCCACAACTGCCATGCACTTCGTGAACACCCGAGGTGCCAAAGACAGTCCGAAAGGGAGAGCTTGGAACTGGTAATGACATCCCAGAAACTCGAAACGCAGGAACTTTTGGTGCGCTCGAGCGATCGAGAGATGTAGGTAAGCGTCATGCATGTCCAGTGACGCCAGCCATGCACCCTCTTTGAGCATGGGAACGAGACCCGGAAGGGTCACCATGTGAAAACACTTGTACAACACAAAGGTGTTGTGGTTGCTGAGATCTAAGATCGGGCGCAAGTCCCCTGTTCTCTTTGAAACCAGGAAAAAGTGAGAATAGTAGCCTTTTCCTCTCTGGTTCGATGGCACATACTCTATGGCCTCCTTGTCCAGGAGAGCCAAGATCTCAAGCTGGATGAGCAGGGCATGCTGACTTAAGTAGCAGAAGAGCAGAGGAGGTCTGGACGGTGGGTGGTCGAGGAACTCGATAGTGTCTCCTCGACTTACCAACACCCACCGGTCGGAGGTTATCCTCTGCCATCCCGAAGGTGATGAGAGATGCGACTGACCTTCTGCCACTTTGATCCAGAGGAGGCGGGGGCGAAAGTCATGCTGTGATAGTGTTGAACCGTGGGCTAAGCAGCCTTAGGGTGTTTTGGGCCCTGGCCCGCGGGAACCTAGCTGTTACCATTGTTGCCAGCCACAAAAGCGGTTCTGGTTCCTATTAAAGGAACCAGATTTGGGCCTGTACAGTCCTGCGTCCTGTAGCCTGGTGATGACCCTTTCGGATTCCTCACCGAACAGGACAGCCCCATTGTAGGGGGTGTCCAGGATGTTCTTCTGGACGTCTGGGGTAAAGCCGGAGACTCTCAACCAAGAGTGTCTCCAGAGACAAACGCCTGTGGCTGCTCCCCTGGCTACCAAGTCAGCTGAATCATAAGCGGCTCGGAGAACCTGGGTCCCCACCTCCGACCCAGTCTGAAGGAGGCTGAGCAATTCATCCTTATTGTCGCCATCTGGGAAATCCTTCATAAGGTTTGGCCCTGTTCCCAAAGGGCGTTTTGAAACTGCACCATGTGCGTGAGGTAGTTCAAAGACCTTATAGACCATGTAGCAGCCGCGTACATGCGTCTTCCTATCGAATCTAAGTGCTTAGATTCCTGGTTCGGAGGCTGGGTACTCAGATGTTGAGGCCGCTGAGACCGATCATGAGATGCTGTCATGACCAGGTAATCGGCCAGGGGTTGTTGCGCCAAATATGGGTCCTCCAATGGAGCCCTGTAGAGGCGGTTAGCCTTTTTTGGAACAGCCGGAGTCGAATGAGAACGTTTCCAAGCAGCCTTGGTGGTGTCCACCAAAGGTGGGACCACCACAGGCTTCGGGTCCTTCTGCCTGAGATAACGGGCAAGGCGTTGTCTCTCAGGGTCTAAGTCCTCTGTCTCCCACCCCATGTTCTCCAGGATGTGCCTCATGATTTCTGAGAATGAGGGATCATCCGGTGGTGACCAGGGAAGGTCTCATGGGTCTGGCAATGGGGACTGAAGGGGATAGAGACCTGGAAGTATCGGACGTATCCGGTCTGGAGTCATCCCCCGGAGAGGGTCGTCTGTCCCTGGGTCATCTAGGGCTAGGAAACCCTGAGGGAGACCGTGATGGATGTCTCTTTCGCTCTCTGGACCTGCCCCTGGGAGGCGGAGTTGGCTCCTTAGGGGTCGGGGGTCTTGAACCTTCAGCGTCTCGAGGGGGAGGTGGAGGTGGAAGAGGCTTGGTGGGAACCACATCCTTTTTTATGGTCTTCCACCAGAAGGTGAACAGGTCTTTTACCTCCTGCAAATTCATGCCCGACGGGCCTGGCGTCAGTGTAGACCTGTCGCCGGGGTCGGGCGTCGGGTCCTGGGGAACCTCCGGATCCGGCGACAGTTCCCTGGGCAAGCCAGCATCCTCCTTGTCGCCTGTCTTGTCAGGTGGCGTGGTGATCTCTTCTCCTGAAGACCCCCGACGTCCGGTGTCAATGGGCGTCAGTTCTGTAGTCCTTTTGGCGGGTGCCAGGTCAGATGCCTTCGACTCCAACGTCTGCTTAAGGGACGTCAGCTCTATGGTCTTTCTTTCCAGGGCCCTTGGAGGTTGGGAGATGGACCTGAGGTCGGTGTCCTGGCATCGATCTGACGCCCCACTAGATTTAGAGGAAGACTTAGTCTTATGCCAGCCTGAGGATTCCAGCCGGGCAGTGGAGTCAGGCGCCCGAGAAGTCTTGAGTGGGTGCAGAGAGGCTGAGGAGCCCCCTGAAGACCTTGCCTTAACGGGGGGGGGGGGTGACTGGGAGCGAGCCCGAAGAAGATTGATCGGACCACGTGGACCTGGAGCTGGCCCAAACTGAGGCCCGCTGAGGGATCTCACCTACCCAGGTCCCAATGCTTGTCCCGGCGTTTCCCAGACTTATGGGAAGATTCCCTTTGAAGGAAGATCTCTTTTCCATCTTTTAAGTTTCTCAGAAGAAACCCCTGGGCATGCTTCGACTGGCGGATCCAAACGCTGGCAGATTAGACAGGCCTGGGTATACGTGCTCAAGCCCAGACACCTGATGCAGGCAGAGTGGTGATCGGCAAAGGGGATCTGCTTGCCGCAAGCACACTTGGAGGGGTATCCTTCAAGAGAAGGAGTAGGAGAAGTAGACATGGAGTATTTGTTGAAAAAGGATTTTTAAAGATTTCAAGCGTCGTTCATCTGTTCAGGCGTCCGTGAGGCCGATGCTGGTGAGTCGACGGCGGGAAAAGAACTGAGGGTGCTGGGGGACCACTCCCTTTTATGTGCTGCCTGATGTCGGGGAACAGCCGACGTCGGGGGCGGTCCCCCGCTGGATACTGCTAGCTAGAAATTTTCCATGGGGTCCTGACGCCTGCCGGCTTCAGTCCTAATGGTGTAACCTGCTGCAAGAGCTGTTTCTTGAAGTAAGATGTTGCAGAACCACCTCGCTGGGACCTGATCAGAGTCCATCGCCCTGTGAGCGACCTCCCTTAGCCTGGCTGCCCGGTCTGCAGGGAGGAAGGCTTTCCCATGGACGATGTCCAGGACTACTCCTATGTACTACAGCCTTTGAGCAGGCCACACCACGGGTGTGACTTGGGCAGATTTAGAGTGACATCCAAGGTCCGGAATAGACAAAATCTCTTCCATCGTCTGGCGTAGTTGGTCTTCAGACGAAGCTGTGAGAAGCCAGTCATCCAGGTAGGGGTACACAAAGTAACCCCCTCTCCTGAGGGCTGCTGCCACTACTGCCATACACTTGGTGAAAACCCTTGGTGCCGATGAAAGGCCAAATGGAAGCACGCTGAACTGATATTGCCCTACTTGGAAGGTGAAGTGAAGGTACTTCCTGTGGGATGTCAGGATCTTTATGTGCATATAAGCATCCTGCATATCCAGGGAGCAAAGCCAGTCTCCGTGATGGAGCATGGGCAACAGGTTTGCTAAGGTCACCATTCTGAACCTTTTGTGCCCGATGAAGGTGTTCAGCTGGGTCAGCTCCAGAATGGGACGGAGGTTTCCTGTCTTCCTTGAGACTAAGAAGTGGGAGTAATATCCCTTGCCTCTTTGGGCACAGGGGACCTCCTAGATAGCTTTCTTCTCTAGTAAGGTCTGTATCTCTGCCCACAGGAGAGCCGCATGGGAGGGGACGGGCGGATTGTCTGGTGGAATCTGGGTAAATTCCAGAGAGCATCCCCTCCTGCCTATCTGGAGGACCCATTGGTCTGAAGTGATATTGGACCATCCAGATTGGTAAAGGGAAAATCTCTCTCCTACCACCTCCCTGCATTTTCTCTCCGGAAAGTCAGTAGAGTCATACAGTGCAGGGGGCAGGGAGGTCTGGGTGCCTTGGGAGTTTTGGGGAGCTGGGTGCCTGAAGGACGGAGGGCGCTGCAGCTGGTGTCTTCCCTGCTGTCCCTGGTTCTTATGAAATGGATGGTGCCGGGTTGCCTGTGGTTCTGACCTGTATATGCGATGGACGTCAGACACCGCCTTGCCCAAATCTTGTAATCCAGCTACGAGTTTGTTTCCTGGCCAAAGAGGATGGGTTCCTGAAAGGGTGAGTCCAAGATGGCATCCTGCAAATCCTGTTGGAAAGCAGAAACCTTCAGCCAGGCATATCTCCTCATTCAGATACCTGTTGCTGCTGCCCTTGCTGCCGTATCTGCAGACATGAGTGACTCAGCACGTTTGTTCACATCCATGCCGGACTGGATGACAGCTAGGAGCTCTGCCTTGCCCTCAGAGTCTGTTTGTGCTTTAGGCAGATCCACAGCTTTTGCCCGCAATGACTTTTGGTATGTAACCATGTGGGCCAGGAAACTCAGCTACCTGACTGTGCAGGTAGCTGACGAATAGACCTTGTGGTCCATCTGGTCCAGCTTTTTAAACTCTGGATCCGGGGGCTGGGTGCTCACGTGCCTCAGGTTGTTGCACTCTGCTGTGTGCAGCCGTAAGCACCATAGAGTCGGCTTTTGGTTGCTCGCTTAAGAAAGGCTCCCCTTTGGGAGAATTTTTTTTTTTATCTCCTGCTCCAGCTGCCCCCATTCAGTCAGACATCCCAGAATTATTGGGACTTACCTTAAGCCCAGCCCGGGAGCGGAGCCGGTGGAGGGTTGGGTGTAATCCTGCGGCAGGATCAGTTTTTCCGAGGTCCTCCCATTTTACCGCGGGCCCCCAGGACTAGAGATGCACGTGCATGCGTACTACAGCCCCGGTGACTGACCCATTTGCCCACCTGTTGGCCTAGCACCTGGCGACTCCCTCTGGCCCGAGTTGCCCCCCGGCCTCCACCACAGGGCAGTCAAGAGCCGAGGGATACCACCTACCCTCCCTGGAGAGAAGAGCTGCCTCTCGGCGGCTCCATCCAGTTCTGCACCACACCCCCGCCGACCTCAGACGGTCCGTGTTTGTTCCCAAACATAGGTCGTCGGCGTGGCACAAGGTAAGGCATCCAGCGCCTTAGCCCTCAGCGCCATGGGCTGGCCCCTCTGGGTGTTTTATAGAGCTTGTCTGCTTTCTTTGGCACTGCTGTTGCGGTAGCCGGATGCTTCCAGGTCAATTTTGTGACATCTTGGAAGGGCTCCACTAGTGGGAGGACAACCAAGGGTTTTGCCTCAGTAGCCCCCAGGAATTTTGCCAGACGGTGGCATTGAGGATTCAGCTCCTCTGCATCCCACTGATACAGGACTTGGATATGCCTCATAATGTCCAAGAAGGATGTGTCATCTGGAGGTGACCTTAGCGAATCTCTTCCTGGATCCGGGGAAGGCATGGGTAGCTCGTCCTCTAGGGAGTCTCCAGCATCCTCTCCTGAAGAAGAGGGCAGGCGTCCAGTGGTAGACAGGATGGATGACGGGTGCCTCTTCTTTCTGCCTGAACCTGGCATCCGCCCATCGTCTTCATTGGGTGGTGGATGTTGTCAGCTGGGAAGGTCACCTGGGTGGTGGTCAGACCAGGGATGAGTTCCTAAGCTTTGGGAGTAAGTCCCCTTTAATGGTGTTCCACCATGCATTGAAAAGCGCTCCCACTCCTGCCAGTGGAACAACTTGAGGCGGAGGTGTCAGGTTTGGTACGTTAGAAGGGCCAGGTGTCGGACCCTGTGGCTCTTTGGGTACAGACATCTGGTCTTGGGGCACCTTGGGTGTCGGGTCCGACAGGGCTTTGTCTGGCAGCACCGCGCCCCCACAGTCTGGCATGCGGCTCCTTGGGAGGAGTTTGAGTATGCACAGGCCCTGGTGTCTTGTTCTTTGGGGCCTTGGGCACCAAGGCGGATATCCATTCCTCCGGGGCAGACGGCTGCTCTTTGGCCGGCGGCACCTGGTCCATTTCCGATGCGGAGTTTGAGTGGCCAGTAGTCTGCCTACCTTCAGAGGCAGTCACCCTTTCCTGGGGTGGAGGTGGTGTCCGGTACCTGATGACCTCCCGGCATCTAGCGGAGTCATCCAACCCCTTGTGCCTGTCGCATGATCCAGAATGCCTACGGGCGATGGGTTCATACGTTTTGCATGAAGCAGACGCCTGTCCCTCTTGCGTCAACCCATGCAAAGGCTTGTGGGGTCTGTGCGCTAAGGGGACTTTGGCGGACGAACACCCTCGGGATGAAGACTCCCTAACTTTAGAGTGCGAGGAGGTGCTAGTCGTCTTTGCTGGAACCACCGAAACAGCCATGGTACCTGGGGAAACAGACTCCAACCTCCGCTGGAGGAAGCAGAAGTCCTGTGAGGGGACTTTGGCGGGACTCAACCTGGCTCTCTCCTTATCCCTATGGTGGTGCTTCCCCCGATCTTTTCTCCTTGAGGGTGATTCTCTGGCTGATGAGAAGAACTTTGTCCGACTGGGTCCTCTGCATGGCGGCCACTTGTTGCTCCAGCAGGTAGGCCTTGAGCGTCTTGAGGCGGCGTATGCAGGTCTTGCTGTTGAATTTTTGACAGTGCAGGCAGTCATCAAGCCGGTGGTCGGGGCCTAGGCAGATCAGGCTGGCGGAGTGGCCGTACCTCGAGATCTGCTTACCGCATGCGCACTTCGACCTCCACTGCTGGGAAGACAATGATGACATGCACTTGACGGAGAAAAGGCAATTGAAAGACAACGAAAACGATAAAACTGCAAGGCGCAAAAAAGACAGTTGACTGCAAAGATGGCATCCATGGAGCCGATGTTAGCAGGCCAACGGCAGGAAAGAACTGAGGTGGTGCCGGGGGACCACCCCCTTTCTACGTCTGCTGTCGGGGCGGTCCCCCACCATAGGCTGCTAGCTAGAAGTTTTCTGTGGGGTCCTAACATCTGGTGGCTTAGTCCTAATGGTATTACCTGCTGCAAGAACTCCCCCTCGAAGTGAGATCAAAGGTTATTGGTCGGGGGGCCAGTTGATGTGGCCTACCTGGACTTCAGTAAGGTTTCTGACTCTGTTCCTCACCATAAGCTAGTAAATAGGACAAGAGAGCCTGGGGTGGGACAGAAAATAACTAGATGGGTGGAAAACTGGCTGAAGGATATAAGTCAGAGGGTGGTGGTAAATGTACATTCTAGGATAGTGAGGGTGACTAGCGGTGCTTCTCAGGGGTCAGTACTGAAATCAATTTTTTTTTTTTTTTTTTATATAAACACACATGTATCAGGGGGACTTGAAGTGAAAGTGTCTTTTTGTGGATGATGCAAAGTTAAATAATAGGGTTGACATAGCAGGAAGGGTTGACGCCATGAGGAGAGATCTGAGCATCCTAGAGAAGTGGTCGGACACTTGGTAGCTGAAGTTCAATGCTAATAAGTGTGCAGTGATGCACGTGGGGCATAAAAATCCACCGGCTGAGTACTCACCGGGGGGGACTGATAAAGCAAACAGAACAGGAAAGGAGAACATGGGGTTTATAATCTCAAACAACCTTAAGGTAGGAGACCAATGTAGTAAGGCAGCAGGTAAAGCTAATAGAATGATGGTGTGCATAGGAACGGGTGTAAGTAAGAAGAGGGAGGCATTGATGCCTTTTTATAAGACCATGGTCAGATCACACCTGGAGTATGGGGTACAGTTCTGGAGGCCTCCATTTAAGAAAGGATATAGATGGGTTGGAGAGGGTTGACAGAAGGGCAACACAGATGGTGCAAGGTATGCAGGAGAAGCCATACAAGACTAGATGGAGAGAACTAAATCTATACCCACCAGAAGTTAGAAGAGATAGAAGTGACATGATAGAGACTTGGGTATATGAAGAGAATGAAGGTAGCCTATTCAAAAGGAAAGTCAGTTAAAACAAGGGGTCATAATTTAAGACTGGAAGGGGGAAGATTTAAGAGCAATGTAAGATGTTATTTCACTGAGAGGGTGGTGGAACCCTGGAACAGATTACCTAATGAGGTGGTATGTGCCGATACAGTGGAGGAATTCAAGAGTGTGTGGGACAGACACAAGGGGTTGGCTAGTGGGCAGAGGAAAATATCCCTTGGAAGTGGAGACAGGTAGGGGCGGGTGGGAAATAGGCAGACTAGCTTTTTCTGCTTACACATTACTATGATACACTAAACCAATCCTCACAGTTTACCTTGTTTATTCTTTTCAGGATCTTGAAGGTTTGTATCATCTTCTCGTCTGGCCTCCAGCGAGTGCATGTTCAGTGCCATAGCCAATCCTTATAGGAGCTGCCCTGCTGACATGGAATCATTTTGGTCACCCTATGCTGCAGTCTCCAGCCTGCCCTCATCTTTCCTTAGGTGAGGACTTTAGAGCTGGGCACAGCACTCCAGGTGGGGCCACACCAGTGATCTATAGATGTGTTGACTCCTTTCTGATGTCAACACCCCTTCCTATACACCCCAGCATTATTTGTCATGATGTAGGCTTCTTGCACTGCTTTGATGTTCCAAGGAACCACTGAAGAAGCCCCATGTCCCTTTACTCAGAGGTCATGCCCAGCTTTACCTACCCCCCCAACCCAATATTACTCTGTCCCTGGATTCTTGTTCCCTATGTGCACCACCTTGCATTTGGCATTGAATTTCAACTGCCAGATCTTTTGATTCTCCAGCCTTTGCAAACCTCTCTACATCCGCCCCAACCCCCTCCTTGCAGTCTGCTCTGCCACACAGTTTAGTGTCACCTGCAAAGACACACTTTGCCATGGATTCCTACTCCCACATCGCTGAACATATTGAAAAGAACTGGATCCAGGAAAGACCCTTGTGACACCCCACTGGTGACCTCCCTCTCTTCTGAACTGACATCCACAACCCTCTGCTGTCTCCCTGCCAACTAGTTTGTCACTCATCCAAGTCCTTCACTGCACCCAGATTCTCTAGCTTCTTCAGCAACCTTCTGAGACTGTCAAAAGCCTTGCTGAAATTGGGAGCAAAGCCACAGCATGGCCTTTATCCACTACCCTTATTACCCAGTAAAACACCACCATCAGGTTGGGTCTGTCAAGACCTCCCTGGCACAAATCTGTGCTGTTTACTGTCCTGGAGTCCACTGCATTCCAACTAGTTTGAGGTCCTTCGACTAGTGCCTCTACCAGTTTACCCACAACAGAGGAAAGACTGACAGGTCTGTAGTTATGCCCCCTGACTGAGGCAATGCAGCCCCCCAAAAACAGACCTAGTGTAAAATGTAGATATTCCCTGGTGCTAGTGGTCTCACCGCCGCCAATAGTTATCCCCAATGGAAAGTTACATTTTCTACCCCCCATTGGTAGCCGGAAAAAAACAGTCCCTGGTGGCTGGTGTTCCCTACCCCACCCCCACCGATTCCTTGCCCAACCAGTATAATAATGTCCCTGGTGGCCCTGCCCACCCAATCACTCATCCAATACAAAAGGTGTCCCCTATGTCCAGTGGTCCCTCCCCACCCAATATGAAAGAAAAGCATCCCTGGTGTTGGCGCCCCCAATCCCGTGTATAAACATCTTTCCCCAGGTCCAGTGCATCTCTCCCCCCAAAAAAAAAAAAACAGATCCTCAGAGAGACTGATTCCCTGGTGGCAAGGACCCCCCACCGTTATCGTAAAATAGTGGTAATCATTCCTGGCATGTGGAACCCCCACGACCCCACTCGCCCCCCCATCCAGACCCTGAGCCGGCAATGAATGCATAATGTATACAGTAGGCACTCACTGATTGGCTGTCAATCAATGAGCGCCTACTGTAACACATTACACATTCACTGACAGCAGTGGTGGAAAGAGGAGGGCTGTGCCAGTCGCCGGCTCGGGGTCTGGATGGAAGGGGGGAGGAGCAGGGTGGTGGGGCACTACCTGACAGGGTACAGGGTCTGCTACATGCCAGGGAATGATTACCACTATTTTACAGGGGATAGGGAGGGGGGTCCACTAGCCACCAGGGAATGATTTCACATTAATATACAGGGGATTGGGTGTTTTATGGGGGAGGGAGGAAGGGAGAAGAGATGCACAGGACACTATAGAAGGATGTTTATACACAAGACAGGGATCGGATGGGGGACCACTAGCACAAAGGACACAGTTACACTGGGCAGGTGAGGCGAGGGAGGTGGGGGGCGGGAAAGAGGGACCACTAGCCACCAGGGAGTATTTTTTCCCTCCCAGGCCAGTAATCATGGAAAGGGGGGGGGGGGGAAGAACACTGGTACCAGGGACTATTCAGTTTCTTCTTAGGCCGGTGATCATATGCAAATAAGCCACATAGCACCTTGCATGCCCAATGGGCTCATTTACATGGCTGCTTTTGTGAATTCTAAATAGCACACCTGCACTATTCATTGCACACCATTCTCCAGGATGCATGTCGGGTGGCACTAGAGGTAGGTAGTGGTGGTGGGGGGTTAGCACACTGCTTCGTAATGGCCCTATACAGTCTGATAGCGGAGGTGCAATATCCAACAGAATAGCAGACACCTGGACAATCGCAAACTGCAATGCAAATTTTTGTGCTATGCTTTGTGATTTTTGTGAATCTAGCCCTTGGTATGGAACGACAGGCTGAAGGTGAAAAGTGAAAGGAATCTGATCAGGAAATGAAGCATTAAGACAAGGGACTGTATGTCGGAGGACCGTCCGTGGGGGAGAAGGAGCAAGCATCGCAAGGACTGCTCTTCTCCGTGGGGAGGGCTGGGAGTACGTCCGGTGCTTGATGGACCCCTGGCAGAGGTCGGAGATACCGCAGCAACTGGAGTCTGAGTGGTCAGGGAGGCAGGGTGGACGCTAGACGTCACTGCACGTCCCTGCCCCCAGAAAAACACAGGAAACCCCCCCCCGGTAGCTCTGGATGACACCGCCCCAATGCCTGTACTCCATGGGTCTCTACCACTCCACTCACCGACTTATTATGGCTCCATAGGCGCCACCACATGCCCCAACCCACCCTGGGGAGCAGGAGGCAATGCCAGCTTGCAGACACCTTTCCCGTCAGATGGGCAGGTCGTGGAAAGCGGATGGCTTCAAGGCAGAAGGACGGGTGGCGAAGGCGGTCACTGGAGAGCAAGACGGTGAATGGAGTGGGGCTGATGGAAGAGTGACCAGGGACAAAAAGTACACTAAAGATATTAAAAAAGAAAAAGGATTGTAGGGAATAAAAACATTTCTTTTAACAACTATAAAGACTCTTAATAGCGTGTTTATATTTATGTCTCCGTCCATGACTGGTTTTCACCCTGTTAGCAATAACTAATGGCGGATCAGTGTTCTGAAAAAAGAACTCCATTAAGGTAGGAAAGTAGTTATACAAGAACTTACCGTAACATTAGATCTTAAAGAGGTGCTCTTGCAGTAGGTAACATGTAGGACTGGTGCCCCCTGGCGTCAGGACCGCACAGAAACTTTTGCCAGCAAAGTCTGACGTGACTGATGTCAGTGTGACCCTATATACTTTGCAATCCCCACGTCTGTCCTTCAGTTCTCCCGCCGAAGACCAAAAAAGGTAAGTGTCAGGAGAAGAGAGAGAGGCGCTCCTGGATCCCCAGAAGAGATAGCTTTGTGGAGAAAGAGCATGAAAATAACCCCAGGTAGGAAGGGGGAAGGTGGGTGGGAAAACTATTACCTACTGCAAGAGCCTCTCTCGAAGATCTACTGTTACAGTAAGTTCTTACGCTACTGTACCATCTTACTTCAAGAGGGCTCTTGCAATAGGTGGTAACATGTAGGACCGAGTCCCATGCAGTGAACTGTCCAAAGGACAATAGAAACACTAAGGAGGCTGGAAACATAACCCAGTATCACCAACTGAGGAGGTTACGACAGGAGTCCTTGGAGGACTGCTAGGCCAAAACCAGCCCTGTGCCTAGAGGCAATGTCTAAGCTGTAATGCTTCGTGAAAGTGTGGACAGAACTCCACGTTGCTGCCGTGCAAATATCTGCAGCAGAAACATTCCTGAAACAGGCTGTGGAAGCAGCCATACCCCTGGTAGAATATCCTGTGACTTGACCCGGAAGTACCTTACTATATTTCTGGTAACAGAGAGTAATGCAGTTTGCCAGCCACGTGGATACACACTTTTTGGAAACTGCTGCACCTTCTCTCTGGTGCGAAAGAAACAAAAGGTTGATCCGTTTTACGGACATCTTTTGTCCGGTTCGTATACTAGCAAAGGATCCTGTGCACATCCAATGTATGCAGGATGGCCTCACCCCGACTGCAATGGTTGGGATAATATACCGGCAATTCTAAAGACTGACTAAGGGTCGCTTCCGTCATGACCTTAGGCAGAAACTTAGGATTTGTATGCAGAGCTGCCCAGTCTCTGAAAAATCAAATAGGGCACCTGCACATCAGGGCCTGAAGCTCAGAAATTCGACGAGCTGAAGTAACAGCAATCAAAAATAACACTTTCCAGGACAAAAAGCGTAACTCACAACAGCTTTCTGGCTCAGAGAGGTAAAGTCAATTTTTCTAACAAAAAAATTAAGGTCCCACGGTGGCTTAAGATTTCGCACCAGGGGTTTCAGATGCAGAATACCTTTCAAAAAGGTTTTGGAGACCTCTAACTGAGCCACTGTCTTGCCACCTACCAGATTCATGGTAGGCAGACACGGTTGCTAAATGAACCTTCAATGAGGAATAACTCAGGCCCAGGTCAGAAAGATTAAGCAAGTACTCCATGACCTGGGGTGCGGGTCACGAAAAAGGGTCCAGATCTTTGGCAGTGGCCCAAATAAGAAGCGCTGCCACTTCATGGCACAGGTAAGTTCTGGTGGATGGTTTCCTCGCTTCCACCAGAATTTGAGCTACCCTGGGAGAAACCCCAAACCATGAAGCAACTATGTCCTGAGGAGCCACGCATGAAGATGAAAGGACTTCAGTCCCAGATGAACCAGCATGCCCTGTTCCTGAGCGAGAAGATCGTAAGACAGGAAGGGGAATCGGGGTTTCACTGCTAGACACTGAAGCAGGGGGAACCAGATCTGTTGAGCCCACAATGGAGCTATCAAAATCATGTGAGCCCTGTCCATTTGAAGCTTGGTTAACACACACTGCAACAGTGGAAAGGGAGGAAATGCGTACAGAAACCTCCCTGTCCAAGAGAGTGACGGCATGTCTACCCAGAAAACACCAGGCCCGGGAACGAGCGAGCAAAACGTGAGATGTGGCTGCGAACAGATCCACCTCTGGACGTCCCCACAGGTCGAAGATGTAATCCCTCACCGCTTGTTTTAGCTCCCACTCATGAGCCCTTACCCTGGTTCGGCTTAGACCGTCTGTGAGAATGTTTTGCACACCTGGGACATGAACCACTCTCAGATGGATGTTGTGCAGAACTGCCTAATTCCAGATTCACATCACTTCCCTGCAAAGGGGATACAAGTGAGTGCCCCTGTTTGTTGATGTACCACACTACGCACATTGTCAATCAAAATGACTTGAAAAAGTGTGTGCTGAAAGGCTTGAAGAGCATAAAGCTCTGCCCTCATTTCCAGCACATTGATGTGCAAGTGCAATTCCACAGGGTACCACAGATCCTGGGTTCTGTGGTGTTCCAGGTGAGCACCCCAACCCTGCTCTGATGCATCTGTGGTTAAAACTTGGGAGTGGAAAGCAGCCTGGAAAGGAGCCCCCCCGCAAAAGATTGCTGGGGTCCTGCAACCACAACTGGTCTTGTTGCATGGGGATGGAGATTAGAGTCAGCAATCTAGACCATGTTCCTGCTGATCCCACTGAGAGCTCAGAGTCCACTGCGTAACCCACATGTGGAGTCTGGCCAAAGGGACCGTGGGAATAGCCACTTGGCAGAGATATGACGAGTGGAAGAAACCATCATGACCTGACCCACCAGGGTATCTGCCCTGTCCAGGGGGAGAAAGGCCATGCCATGCACCGTGTCCAAAACTGCTCCAACAAACTGGAGTCACTGGGACAGGACCAGCTGAGATTTGGAGTAACTGACTACAATACTCAATCTGTGGAAAAGGTGCAGGGTAGCTGAGCAGGGAGCCTCCAACTCCGCCCTCAACGAAGCTGCCAGAAGCCAGTCGTCAAGATATGGAAAAACTACGCTTTGAACTGATAATGCTCCTCTTGGAAATAGAAATAGAGCAGGGGTTCTCAAATGGTGAGGCCAGCCTCCCTTGGGAGGCCCCAACCTGTTCCAGGGGAGGCTCAAGCAAGTCTGAAAAAGTACTGTATTTCAATTTTGAGTTTTATATATTTTGTGCGAAGAGGTGAAGCAAACTGAAAGAGGATAATAGTAGGTGAATCTTATGTATTTAATATTAGGTGACAAGGAAGAAGGTGAATGAGTCAAGGCTCATTCCAGGTGTACTGGAATGGTAGGGAGTCAATACATGTCAAAGGTAACTGCAAAACAATCAAGAAATACACAATGAACAATACTCAAATATGAACAATAAAGTAATAATGAAAGGTGGAAATTGATCAATTTGCAGCCTGATGGCAAAATAGTCCAAATACAAGGGTTGAACATAGAAGTGCTAAGAGCAATAGCAGGAAGGAGCAAAGTAATCCCTGAGAAGTTGCTTAGGAGCAGGAAGGACAGGGAGAACAAGTATGTAGGAAGGTTATTTCATATAGAAAGAATGGAGAAAGTAGTTTGACCCATGAAAGTACTGCCAAACAAGGTAACAATGGTTCAAGAATGAAAATAGCTGGAGCAAGTAGGCTGGTCTGTTGGGGAAGGGGGTTTAATAAAATAATATTATTTGCTTAATTTATTTGTTATTCAGATAACACCTTTGAGCACAGGAGCTCTTTTTTCAAAGGTCAGTATAAGACAAAGAACTGAATGTGAGGCAAGTACTCAAAGGGGTTTCAATTTATTCATGGTGTACTGCACGAAGTACAGTGTGTTATTTTTCTTTGGGGAGGCCCAAGATTATTTCAGTTTTTGGGGAGGCTCAAAATCTTTTCCATGGATTTGGGGAGGCTCACTGTGACAAAGTCTAAGAACTATTGAAATAGAGGAACTTACTGTGAGGGCCGAAAACAGGGATGTGAAGATGCGCATCCTTCACATCCAGAGCGCACAGCTCCTGGCCCTGGGCCAGAAAGGGCAAGCAGGTTTTGCAATGACAGCATCTTGAACCTCTTGTATTCTATATAGAGGTTCAGATGGCCGAGATCCAGTATCTGGTAGAAATCCCATCTTCTTGGGAACCAGAAAGAAATGGGAGTAAAATCCCTTCCCTGTCTGGTTTACCGGTACGGGCTCCATTGCTTCCTTGAGAAGAACAACCCTCACTTCCTCCCTTAAGAGTGGGATGTGCGCCCGTGGGTAACAAGAAAGTCTTGGCGGAGTATCCGGAAGTTTCTCAAAATTCTAGAATGCGACAAAGTCTTATCAGTTGGAGCACCCAAACGCCTGACGTGATGAACTCCCAGCCTCCCAGGTATCTTGTAAATATTCCGCCCACCTGCGTGTCCAAAGGAGGAGAAGGTGTGGTCACAGAGTCAGGAGTGGGAAGGAGGGTTAGGGAGGACCGCACCCACAGCTCTTTGGGACTTGGCATGGGGCCAGCGGTGGTAGCGGGAGCCCTGCACTCAAACTGGCGTTTGCTGAGTTTTCGCCTGGCGTTTGTTTTGCCAGCGAAAAGGACACTTCTGTTGTGATTTCAGACGGTACATAGTATGGACTGACTGAAGGGCTGTGCCTTTATCCTGCAGGTTAGTAATGATGTCCTGGGCAGCCCCCCGCCAAACAGGACATCCCATAAAAGGGGCATCTTGGACAGCAGACTGATCATAAGGGGCTAAACCAGATACTCTCAACCAAGAGTATCGTCTAAGGCCAACAGCTGTGGCCGGACCTCGAACGGAGGAATGCACTGCATCGTAGGTGGTCTGTAATAATGGTGTCCAGCCACCTTGGCCCTTTTTAAAATAAGTAGCCACGGTTGTCTTGGAGTCACGAGTCCAGTAAGGCCTCAACGGCAGGTTCGGGCTGGCGGAACATCATCTTCTGGAATTCCAGCATGTGAGAAAAGTAGTTCAAGGCATGTACTGCCAGAGCCGAAGACGAATAAAATTTCCTCCTGAACTGATCCATTTGTTTAGGCTCCTTATCGGGAGGGGAGATGCTAAGATGCTGTGGCTTACCAGATCTATCATAGGCCGCTGTAATGACCACAGAGTCTGCCTCAGGATGGGTGCTCAGATGGTCTTTTCCCTCAGGTATCCTATAGACCCGGTCAGCTTTTTTAGCCGTAGCCAGGATAGAGGAGGGACCCTGCCAAATGGTTGAGGCTACATCCTCATGTGTTTCCAGCCAGGGTGGGGTGAGTACCAGACTCATGTCAGGGAAGTCCAGGTGCTCTGCTAACCTACGCCTTTTAGAGTCCAGAGCCTCTGACTTCCACCCTTGGGCCTCCACCATCTGCTTGAGGAGGTTCACAAAGGAAAGATCTTCAGGTGGGGACTTGGGGGATTCCCGAGGGACCGGACCCTCGTGGGAGGGCTTACTAATCCCGAGCTGTTGGATGTATCAGAGTCCGGCTCAGAGTCTCCGGAATCCTCTGGGACTTCTGAAAATCAGAGGATCTGGCTCCCTGGTGACAAAGTCCGGAGTCAGATGAATCATTGGCTCAGATGAACGACTGACATAGAAGTACGTGTGTATATCGGCAAAGGCACCCAAAGTGGAGGAGCTGGTCGGCTGACAATCGGCGGTGCTGGCTGCCTGCTGTCCAGCTCAGAGACCAATTTAATCCTGGTCGTCGACCACCAGGAGTTGAGAACTTCCCAGAAGTCCACCTGTGGTTGCTGAGGAGGCAGAGTGGAAGGAGATGGAAAGTGAGAGAAACCAGTACCCTGCCCTCCGAATTGGCGAGGGGAAAAATGAGGGTAACCTGGTGAAGAAAAGGAACCAGGGTAGCCATCGTAAGAATCGTCCAGCATCGGGGCAGACTGAGGATACCCTGACAGATGATGGGCAGAGGAAGAGAAACCCAATGTGAGGCCATACTGATGGAGACGTATGGCCTGATGACAGGTAACCCGACTGCTGTGACAGAGGATAAGTTGAAATACCCGACGTTGGATGACCTGAATGTCTCACTGGGGGATAGCCTGTCAGTGGCCCCTGCAGAGTAAGTCTGACGTCTGCCCCAACAGTGGAAGGGCGGACGGCGGCCCCAACGGGGAAGACCAGACAGCGGACCCAATGGAGGGCCTGCTGCTATCCCCGAAGGAGTGGAAATCCCTGATGAAGAGGCTCCCATGAGGTGTCCAGTCAACAGAAATCTGCGGTGCACCTAATAGAAGGGAACCAGACAGTGGACCCGAAGGAGGCAAGGTACCAGCAGGCATTGAGGAGCTGAGTCGGGCATCGCCAAAGGTGGCGTAGGAGCCACAGTAAATCCGGGTGGCCTACTATTATCGGGATGCCACCCGGCGATGGGTGAGCTTTCGCAGAGCTTGCAGACCTGACAAAAGCGAGGGAAGCTCCAATGGGTCAGGCAACAGGGGCGCACCTGTTTGTGAACCCAGATCTCTGGCCTGGACAGAACCATCGTCCGGCAGCGTAACATCAGAGCCTGATGGACATGAAATAGTCAGGCGATAGTCGGAGGGGCAGACGATCGGCTTATCGACTTGGACTGCACTGGAGTCCGAGAAGTCTGCTCCCGACTTAACCCCGTCCGGGCGTTCGACGGAGCCGACAAGCGACTTATCGGTCTGCGACCAGCAGTCTTAGGGCCCATAGGTGGCAGGCCCACGAGTAGCAACGGCCTCGAAGAACCTGCAAGGGTCCCGCCATCGCAGAGACAAGGAGAGTCCGCTCAGGACACAGGAGCGCAGGCATGGTTGCGGGCGCTACCTTCTGGCCGGTCCTCCAATGAAGGGCCTGTGGGAGTCCTCGATGGACAGTGGGAATGCTTCCGTTCCCTGCGTTTCTCTTTGTCCCTCTTCTTTTTACGAGGGTCCGCAGGCGAGGAAGATGCACTCTTCAGCTCCTTTAACTCCTGCTCCATGGAAGCTTTTTTTTTCAGGATGTGGGCCTCAAGGGCTTGCTGGTGTAGTTTCCGTGTGGCCTGATTAAAGTGAGCGCAGGCCTCGCAATCCAACCTTGTGGCTAGGCCAGAAACAGAAGAGACTGAGAATGTTGATCTTTGAGCGGCAGTTGAATCCCGCACAAACTGCACTTGTTTTTAGGCGGATCTGAAGAGGACGACATATAAAACTTCGACAAAGAAAGATATACAAATAAGCAAATACTCATCCGGAGTGGCGTTCTATACGGCAACAAGCTTCAGTTGGTACAACGGTGCGCAGGTAGACAGCGGGAAAGAACTAGAGGGTGGACATAGGGACTGCCCACTATACAGGGTTACGCTGATGCCAGTCACGTGAAGTCTGGTGGGCAGTCCCCTGTCAGACTATGCTAGCAAAAGTTTCCGTGTGGTCCTGATGCCAGGGGTGCCAATCCTACATGTTACCTATACCAAGATCCCTCTCGAAGTAAGATCTTAGGTTAGCCAATTGCTGCATACGTGCATCAGCTCTACAGGTATATTTAAGATCTACATAGGGTTGACAAATTTATATCCGTCAATCAGAACCCCGTATTCGTTAGACCCATTTTATAATACAAAATGACATGCAACCACACAACCTGGCAGTGTTTCCATTTCGAGGTTCAAAACAGCCTTCAGTATGGCTGCCCATTCAGCTTGCATTTCTATTGTTTGTTACTCTACCTTTTGTTCATTACAAGGTTCATTTATAAGGAAACGGGATTCTTGTCCCACAAGGACCTTGTTATTTAAATGGTAGTTTTCAGTGTTATCCATCGTCTATAAATGTCAAAAAGGGCATCCCAATTTTTAATGGAGTGTGCTGCCCTGTGCTCTTCCAATGTAGAGGTCTCAAAACATCTGACCACAAGGCAGAACCAGCAGGCCACGAAGCTGAAAGAACCAGGAAATCTAATCCTCAGAGTCAGAGCCTCTATTCCAAAAAATGGGCCATTAAAAATTTAGAACCAGAAAGACAACTCCCACACAGATACGAAAACTTCACATTCCTACAACAGGTTTACAGGACTTCAACAGGTGCTCTTGTTTATTAGCGACCAAGATCTGACAACCATTTACACCAACATTTGCAGGGAAGAACTCCCCCCACTGGAGATATACTGTGTATGGCAGTTTGTGTTGGTGGCGCAATCTGCAGCCTGCTGCACTGTGAGATTTTTCCACCACCAACTGCGACTGTATCGGGCCCATTTATTTTCTCTGAGCAGAAGAGCTGGGTCTCAGCTGCCGGAGCTGCCCGTATGTGGCTCTGAATCATGCTGATTCAAGCTGCATCCACAGCATAAAAATAAAAGCCTGAAATATCCAATATTTGCTTTTGTGGGTAATCATTGTAATGCAAGGTGTCAGTCATGTTTACATTTTCTTGCAATTCTTACATAACCAAATTATCTCCCCCCATACTCAGCTTTTTGAGACGTCCTACATTTCTTCAAAAAGCATTTTCAAAGTACTTCCCCAACAACACACTTCCAAACTGACTGCTGGCCCCAGGCAGCCCTTCACAGTGTAACCTGACATATACAGGCGTTTTATCTTATGCAAGAACTCCAGATGCCGAAGTCTCAAACATTTTGCATTGTTGCAGCCTGGGGTGTCTACTTTTCCTTTAAATAATAAAAGCACAACATTCGCCATTTTCCCACAAAACGTGTTTATTGAAAGTTCTGTAGAAACATCTACTTCTTTTTATCCACATCCTGCTCTGCTGCTTCCTTGGCTCTCTTGGCACGGATTCCAAAGAGGCGGGCATTTGAGCGAGCCATCCGCTAGCTGGCAAAGGCCTTGAAGTTCCTCTCATCCTCAGAGATGATACGAGCCTTCTCCCTCTTGTACACCTAAGGGAACAAAACAAATCAAATGTTCAAACTCCTTTGCTAAAGTAAGTTTTAACTTAAATGCAGAGTATACCAGTGGAGCTTCAGTCTGGGCATCACAGAAGAGCAAGGTGCATTTTCTTCCAACACACGAAAGAGCATTCCACATTATTCATCTGATCCCTTCACTACCACCTTTTACGCTGAAGGAAACCCTCCAAAACTAATGTTAAGGGAGTCCTAAAAGCTGGACCCGAAATTTGAATGTACAATTTTGAAATACGGTCTTTTTTTTTTTTTTTTTTTAAGTTTCCTTCAGCAGCTCAATAATTGCCATTTCAGTCCAAAGTACTGCATGGGAGCCAGCCAAGCGGCGCTGGGGGCTGAGGCACTAGACGCCACACCTTGTGCCACGTCGGTGACCCGGGGTTGGAAGCAACCGGGGTTGGCAGGGGAGGGAAGAGAACAGAGCGTCTGGACTGCTCTTTCCCAGGTAGGGAAGGTTTGTCATCCAGCTATGGCTGCCCCCTGGTGGAGGCCAGGTAGCAGTGTGAGTAAGGGAGGCACCAGAGTGCGGGAACGTGGCATGCACGTGTGTATGCTTATACACACGGGGAGGAGGGAGTAACAAAGCCAAGAAAAGCAGGTGACCACGGGCTTAACTGAAGCCCGGTCAAGTCAACCAGCGTCCCACTCTGCTGCCAGATCGCCTGATCAGCCCCTATCTGCATCTGTAGTAATAGGGGTGGGGGTGGGGATGGCCCTCCCCTTCCTGGCCCTGCCACGGGGTGGAAATCCATGGGAAGCAGTGGATGGTCACAGGTGGAAGGCAGGGGCTGAGAATCCTGTCCGTGGTCCCGAGAAGAAGAAGGGAAAAAAAAAAAAAAAAAAGGCACTGCTTGGTACAACTCACGGTATGCAAATTAATCTCCAACAGACTTTACATACTGTAAGCAGCAGTCAAGATTAAAATGGGAATGAATGACAGAGCTACCAAGGTATTTTTCAAAAATGTGGGTTGGGGGGCAGCTTTAGTACCCCATGAATATACAGTGAGTGCTTTCCACTAAATTACATGGGGAACAGGATTATGAGTCACCAAGTGAAGTCTCTGCTCTGCTATGAGCTTCCCCTGTTCTTCAGTCCCCATGCTACTCACCCTGCCTTGCCCTTCCCGCCTCATCCCACACAGTGGGCTACTCATCTGGACACAGATCCTAATAAACCAGGAGACTCCATGGGGGCTACATGTGTGTGGCTAGTGGTCAACCTCGGAAGAAGTGACTGAAAAGTGAAACACCTGAGCTGGCATCCCAATGAGTCCCCTCCATTTTCCACCTGCCTACACATGGCCAATGTGCATGTCTCCTTCAGCACTACTGCCAGACGGCCAAGACTACATGGCACAAGATACCATGAGTGGCTCTGCCCCCTTCCTGGAATCCTGTGTTCAACCGCATCGGAGAATGAAGCTCTACCTGAAGGATCAGATTATCCTTATGTTGAGCTAAAAAAAAAAAGGTAATGTGAAACCGGTGTAAAAAGGGACAGCCCATACTGAGAGAGAAAAGTTACTGCCCACAGAATACAGCCTCCTAGCTGGTTCCTTTCAATAATCTTACTAAACTTAAAGAGATTTGATACAAAAACAAAAAGAAAAAACTACTGAATTTAAAGGCGAGACCCCCCCCCACCCCCCAAATGTAATTTTCATAACAGCACCTAGGCACATTCAGTAGTTGCATTACTAGGCGGTTATCACCCCCTAAGGGAATGAGGCACGAAGTAAACCCCCTAGATGCACATTGGGCATGTCTCCTTCAGCACTACTGCCAGACGGCCAAGACTACATGGCACAAGATACCATGAGTGGCTCTGCCCCCTCCCTGGGATCCTGTGTTCGGGATTCAACCGCATCGGAGAACGAAGCTCTACCTCAAGGACCAGATTACTTTTTTTTTTTTTTTTTTTAAGCTCAACATAAGGTTAATATGAAACCTGTGTAAAAAGGGACAGCCCATCCTGAGAGAGAAAAGTTACTGCCCACAGAATACTAGGCACATTCAGTGGTTGCATTACTAGGCGGTTATCACCCCCTAAGGGAATGAGGCATGAAGTAAACCCCCTAGATGGTGACTGACAAGACTGTCAATGTAACCCTGGTCATGCCTTATTGCTTAATCAAACATGATCTTCACAGACCCCCAACTCAAACATAAAACAACTAAAGCGATGTAGACTGCATATAAACTCTGAGGTCCCTAGACTCCTGGCTCCTGTTAGTTCCCAGACGTCAGAACCAAGCCGGCCAGGCCTTCTCTCACTGCTTCCCTCAACTCTGGAACTCTCTCCCCCCTCTGAAATTCGCCACTCTTCCTCTGTCCGCTCACTATCCTATGCCCTTGCCAACCACTGCTCAATAAACTGCTCCTGCAACTAACTCTCCAATCTATTCTACCTCAGACACTCCTATATTTCTTCTCTCAGTAGGCCCAATGGCGCTACTTCATTAACCACACCCAACTACTGCACTTGATCTCAACTTTTGAGCTAGCTAGCTTGCACTTACCCCCATCTCATTATATACCACAACCCAATACCTTAGCAGAATTTCCTCATTGTAACTGTTTACTCTCGACTATTAGGGGTATATGTATTAATCCACACTCACCTATTCCTGTCAAACATATGCAGCTGCATTATCTAATTATATGTTTTCAAGATATAAAGCATGACTTCCCCATGTAATTGCTACTATAAGTAAGGGTAAATTGTCATCTTTGCCCAACTATTTCTGCCAAATGTTTTCAACTGTATTGTAATGGTATGTATGTGTCAGGACCTGGACTACCCTTGTCCTCTTCCCCACTGTACCCCTCCGCGCAGGTCACACCAGGAGACGAGCAGTTCTTGCTCAATGTGTTTTTCCTGGTGAAATTTTAAATAAATAAACCATCTTGTAGTTGCCATCACCTTTCTATTTACCTCAGACATCAATAGCGGTATACAAAGACATATGAAGTCACTGCAGGGAAAATGGGGCACAGAAAGGCACAGTTCTATTTCTAATGATATTAACTTTGCATAAAGAACTGTTTGGAAGTGCTACATATAAAATGTATAATGGAGCCTTCTTGCAACCCTGGACTATACTTTAAAACTGAACTCTGAAGTGTACCTCTGCAGAAAACAGTTCAACTTAAATCAATCCATAGCAGTCCCCCTATAAAATGCTATCAGCACCAAATCAACAGCTGAGCAGTGTACAGCTGTGAAGAATGTGTTTTCTAGCATAAACAATCTGTGTGAGTGCACCTACATCTGTGTGCCTAAAAAAGTAGAGTTATGTAAGAACTTACCGTAACAGTAGATCTTCGAGAGAGGCTCTTGCAGTAGGTATTGACATACTGGACTGACCCGCCAGGTGTCAGGACCCCACAGAAAAATATCTAACTAGCGGTCTCTGGCGGGGGACTGCCCCTACGTCAGGTGACCGGTGTCATACGATGTCTGTATAAAGGGAAGGTCCCCCACGCCCACCTTCTAGTTCTTTCCTGTTAAAGGCCCAAAGAGGCAAGACGAGAGAGAAGAAGATATCTCCCGCCATGGAAATGGAGCCAAAAAAGCTTAGGGGGACAGAGGGCGGAAAGGCTATATCTACTTCAAGAGCCTCAAAAAGCTGATTAGTTTTCCTGAGATCCTTAGTCAGAGAGGTGTAGTATCTCAGTATTCTGTGAACATCCAAAGTATGCAAGAGGTACTCCCCTTGATTGGGGTGTTGTGTAAAGACAGCGGGTAGCTCAATGGATTGATTCAGCCACCACCTTAGGAGGAAACATAGGGTTGGTGCGTAGAGCCACACGTTCCTTGTGAAAATCAAGTATGGGATTTTGCACATCAAGGCCTGAAGCTTGGAAATGTGCCAAACAGAAGTAATGGCCACGAGGAAGTGTGTCTTCCAAGAAAGGAACTTTAAATCTGCTGTAGCTGCTGGCTCGAAGGGAGGCAGGGTAAGCTTCTCCAGAATTAAATTCAAGTCCCAAGGAGGAGGAGGAATGCGGATGGGGGTCTCAAATGGAGAACCCCTCTGATGAAGGTTTTTGAGACTTCCAACTGAGCAAAAGTCTTGTCCCCAAAGGGAATATGGTAGGCTGAAATAGCCACATGGACTTTCAACAAGGAACAGCTGAGACCCAGATCGAAGAGGTGACATATGTAGTCCAGAACTTTACTGACTGGGCATGAGAAAGGATTGAAGTCTTTTGAGCTAGCCCAAATAGAAAAATAGTTTCCACTTCATGGCGTAGGTGGACCTGGTGAAAGGCTTTCTGGCCTCTACCAAGATGTCCGCTACGAGCGGAGAAACTGAAGCGGGCCTTTGCTACGTCTGCAGGAGCCACGCCATGTAAATGAAGGGATCTGAGACCTGGATGAACAAGGGTTCCCTGATCCTGGGTCAACAATTGTTGCGACAGAGGAAGTGGAGGTTCCTCTGAAAACTGTTACAGAAGAGAACCAAACTTGCCTGGGCCAGAAGGGAGTGACGTGAATCATTCGAGCTCCCTCCAATCTGAGTTTGTTCAGGACTCTCGGAATTAAGGGAATGGGAGGGAAGACATAAACAAACCTGTCCCTCCAAGCGAGAGACAAAGCGTCCTGGCAAAAAATGTCTCGCCCTGGAGCAAGCGAGCAGAAGGCAGGAAGTTTTGTGTTTTGGGGAGAAGCAAAGAGGTCTACCTGAGGTGTTCCCCATCGCTGAAAGATGTCATTTAAGACTTCTTGATCCAACTCCCACTCGTGGGACCTGGCTGAGGACAGACTGAGTTGGTCCGCCAAGTGTTTCACTCCCGGAACGTGAACCACAGTCAAGTGAAGGTGATGCTGGGTTGCCAATACCAGACTCTCATCACTTCCCGGCACAGAAGGTTGGAATGTGTTCCTCCTTGCTTGTCGAGATACCAGACTATGCACATGTCTGATTGTATGAGGTGATGACCGGGGAGGATGAGGGAGTGTAAAGCCTGAAGGGCATAAAGGACTACTCTCAGTTCGAGCACATTTATGTGCAGATTTTGTTCAAACTTGGACCAGCTGCCCTCCGACCTGTGAGACCCTAGATGGGCACCCAAGCCCTCTCCTGATGAATCTGTCAACGTCTGGGAGTGGGGTTCGATTTTGAAGTGAACTCCCAGACATAGGTTCTCCTGAACCATCCACAAATGCAAGTCCCTGATCATGGAATTGGAAAATAGTACCTCTTGGTCTAGATTGTCCGTGGTCTGGTCCCATTGTGACCCTCATATGGAGCCGAGCGAGTGCAACTGTCTGAATGGCAGCTGCCATACCTGGTTGATGGTGATACCCAGGCTGGTGAAAACCTGCAGGGTAAGGGAAAGGGAGTGCATGAGTTCCTCCCTGGACGGGCCACCAGGAGCCGATCGTCCAGGTACCGGAATACCTGAACTCCCTGGGTATGCAGGTGGGCGCTACCAGACACAGGCATTTGGCAAATACTCAAGGGGCCGAGCAAAGACCAAATAGGAGGGCCTTGAATTGGTAGTGGTCCCCCTGAAAGCAAAAAGCAAAGGAATTTGCGGTGGGAATGGCATATGGGGATATACAGGTAGGCATCCTGCATGTCCAGAGCGCATAGCCACTGTCCCTGCCGAAGAAGTGGTAGAAGGCTCTGCAGAGAGTATTCTGAAGCGTTTATACTCCATGAACATGTTCAGGGAGTGGGGGTCTAGGATAGGCCTCGTATCTCCAGTCTTCTTTGGAACTAGGAAGAAATTGGAATAGTAACCTGTCCCCCAAAGATGGCTGGGAACTGGTTCTATCGCCACCTTCGAGAGAAGGGATATGATTTCCTCTAGGACCAGAGGAAGATGTTGCGGGGAGTAAGACAACTGGGAGTGGTGGTCTTCAGGGTGGTTTCTGAAGAAACTATAGAGTGTCCTGCTGATCAACTGGACCACCCACGCACCTGACGTTATCCTCTCCCAAGCCGGCAGATGGGAGGAGAATCTACACCCTACCGATTCCTCTGGAACCTCCTGAGGCAGTGGGAGAGGCAGGGAGTCAGGAGGTGTAGGGCAGTGCAGCAGCCAAGGCTCCCGCGGCTTTTTTGCTTTGGGGGGGGGGGTCTTGGTTGCTGGAGGGGCCCGACGTTTGTTGGCCAGTTTGCCCTGTGGTTTTTGTCTTTGTCGGTTTTGTCTAAGAAAAGGATGCAGCTATCTTTGAGGGAGCCCGTACATAGAGTTGACAGACTTGAGTGCAGTGCCCTTCTTCTGCAGTTCGGTAATGATGTCCTTGACATCACCCCCAAACAGCACCAAACCCCTGAAGGGAGCATCCTGGATAGCAGATTGCACTTCAGGGACCAAACCTGACACGCAGAGCCAGGCGTGACACCATAGGCCTACGGCGAAGGCAGAGCTCCTTCCAGCTGTGTCCACTGGATCGTAAGTGGCATGAAGCATGTGCAGACTAGCAGAAAGGACAAGATCCACCACTTCCTGCTTAGCCTGTGACTCAGGAAGGGTGTCCAATCTAGATCCCACCTGACTAAGGATGGTCTTCTGAAAATCCCCATGTGCCACATAGTTCAGGGCCCTAATACCAAGGGTAGAAGAGGAATAGATCTTCCCGTATTGGTCCAGAAGCTGGGATTCTATATCAGGCGGAGACTAGCTGAGGTGTTTGGATTTGCTGAGTGGCGCGGATGATGACAGAGTCCACCTTGGGGTGGAGGATAAGGAAGTCTACACCATCAGGAGCCTGATATAGCCTGTTCGCCTTCCTCGGAAGGGGGGCTAGCGCAGAAGGTTGTTTCCAAATGGTGGAAACAAGATCTGCTTGAGGCTCTATCCAGGGTGGAATCAGCGTAGGAGCGGTCTCCGGCAGATCCAGATGAGCAGTGAGTTTCTTACGCTGCGCGTCTGGCTCCACTGATTGCCACTAATGGACTTCATGGATTTTCCTCGATAACTCCAGAAAGGAGGGGCCCTCCGGAGACTTCAGAGGAGGCCTAGGCATTAGAGTACGTGGCTCGTCTTCGGGGCCAGAGCCAGAATCAGACGTATCTGATGGAGGAGGAGTACTCCTCCTTATGAGGGGGAGTGACAGCCCCTTTGGGGAGTTCCCTGGGGCCCATATCCACCCCTTCTCGGGCACCAGAGGGCTCTCCTCCGGTGTCGGGAAGGGGGGGGGAGGGAGTCTCCCGCCTCCAACGTAGGGGATCCAGTATAGGGTCCGGCATCGGTAGACTACTCTCTACCTCACGAGTGAGCCGAGCCTTGGCCTCAGCCCACCAGGAGGCCAAGATCTCCTTCAGATCCGCCGGCAGCTGAAGAGTGGACAGCGGAGGTGGGGAATACGGATATTTGAGGGATATCCGTGTAAGGAGTATCCGTAGGTGACAGCGGATAGCCAGCGTCGGGTACTGAGGCGCGGATACCATGATCTGTGTGGCACAGATATTGCGGTGTCGGGTATCTGGATGCCAGGCGCTCTGACAGAGCAGAGGCCTGCTGGCGGGTGGCGGTGATAACACTGGCCCCGTATGCTGGAGCCTGTAGGCGATATAATCACAGTCCAAAGGACCTGACGGAAGGATAGGCATTTCACCAGATGGCATCGGGTCCGGCGTCAGGGGATCAGGTCCAGAAAGAAGGTTCTCAGACGGCAGCGTCTCAGTATCCTCCGCGACGACTGGGGAAGGAGGATTATAATCCCCGACAGTCAGCTGAGGAGAAGCGGGTACCTCAGAAGGCAACTTGGAACGCTGGAGTGCCTGGGGCATTGGACTGTTCCTGGGGTCCGGCGTAGGCTTCTTGGTCGGGCGGGCGTCGGTGGAACCGGCGGGCGACTTATCGGACTCCCTGCCCGAGGAAGGCCACGCAGGAGATGCGGCCTTGTCGGGCGTAGTTTTGGCTGGGCGTGCCCCCGAAGGGGCAAGCGGCTTAGCAGCCTTCTCTGGGCAAGCGTCGTTGGGACAGATGCCCAACTTACCGGACCCGCCCTGACCCGAAGGCCACGTGGAAGAAGAGGCCTTCATGGAAGCATAGGTCTCCTTTGCCCCGGAAGTTCCGAAGGCGTCCGGCGAGCTAAACGGGAGGGCAACGCTTCTTGGTAACCACCAAGAAGGTGGTCATGAAGCTTATCCTCAGAGGACGTTATCTTTATTGCCGCAACTCCGGCAAGAGTCGCGGCTGCTGTGGAAGCCGGTTCCAGCTCTCTCTGCTCATCGCAATTTTTCTTGTGACCTTCGGGGAAAGTGGACGCCTGACTGAGTTTCTTTAGCTCTTTTTCCACGGAGGCCATTTTCTTCTTTCAGGTATGGGCTTCCAGGAACTGCTGCCTTCTTTTGCGGGTAGCGGAGTTAAACTTCTGGCAGTGCTGGCACTTCTTCACGAGGCGGTCTGGGCCCAGACAGAAGAGGCACAAGGAACGGCCGTCCTTGTGTGGAAGTTGGGTACCACACGAGTCACGCTTATTCTTATGCGATTTGGAGGGTGTCTGGGACAACATGCACAGCAAATCGTAGAATAAAATCTAAAGACAGATTAAAAAGGCCAAACAGTTCGAAGACTTAGGGACCAGCGAATGACTGAGCAGGCGTTGTTCTACCGTGAGGAACTTTCTAAGCCGGCAGGAAAGAACTGGAAGAGCGAGCGTGGGTGCCGCCTTTATACAGACGCCATAACGACGCTGGTCACCTGACGGAGGCAGTCCCCACCAGACGGCTTGCTAAAAAATGTTAGCGGGGTCCTGATGCCTAGCAGGTCCGGCAATATGTGACTATCTACTGCAAGAGCCCTCTCAAAGTAAGATCTACCATGCAGTCACTGGTACTAGCATGATTTAAAAAAAAAAGGCATTATTAGAGCTATGGACACCTCAAGGGACACAATCTATGCTACAACTGTAGGAAAACAATATGTTCAGAATTCATCACTCCTGCTTCTTAAACTGCAACTGAAAGTCCTACTGCTTCTGAAATCCACGTGTTGCAGTAGCTTGTCATGCACCAAAGAATGACTTCAGGTGCAGATGAACAGTGGGTACAAACCAATTTCACGGGGCAAAGATGCCATTTTTATGTAAATGTCAGGTGATAAGGAAGATATGTGTATACCGAAATAACTGAACTCCGCTTACATGTTCTTTTGTTTCACCCTAAAAGCATCAGCAGCTTTTAAATCAGTAGTTTAAGCTCTGTAACTGAACCAAATTAAAGATTAGCTACTTTAGGGAGGAAAACAAATTTTGTAGCTAGGCTACCAAAAAAAAAAAAAAAAAAGTCTCCTGATCATCCCTGCACCCCCATGCCTTTTTTCCATTATGGATTTTTTTAATTATTATCATTATTAATAATAATAATAACAATAATAATAAAGGGACAGTGTCTGCTTTCAGCTTACATGCAAAACCAGTGTCTGCAGCCATCTCTAGTATAAGCCTTCCCACATAAAGTGCCATCTGACTTAAAATGAAACATTTCACATTTTATTTACTATATTTGCGTTTTTTTTACTAAACTCTACTTAATGTCAGGCGGTCCGCTCCTGCCGCATGCCCATGTCCAACATGGTGCTGAAGCACCAGTAAACTTATGCATGGAGGAGTCTGATTTCTAAAGGTGATGGGAAATTATTTTTAGTTACAGAACCACGGACACCTCAAGAACTTTGAAAAACATAATAATTGGACACAAAGCAGCTTTGTAACATGGCATAAATCACACACTGGAAATCGGCAGCAGCGACAGGCGGAACGGCATCACAGGACCCGATTCGGAGCGGGCATTAACCCAGGGTATATGCCGTGCCCGCCGAGGTAGTACCGACTGCAGCCAGACCCCCAGCTTAGCAGCACTGGTCACAGGTGGGGAGCGAGTGCTAGAGAGGGAAGCGTGGCAGACGAAGAGTGAGACAATCCAGAGGCAGACGGAAGGGGGGCGGTGGGAAGTAGCAGGCGCGTACAGAAGGGATAGGCAAGACAGCCCGATACAGAGACAGCATGCAGGCAAGTAGTGTATGGTTGGAGGAGTCTGCGAGAGGCAACAGGAAGTGACCGAGCCTGCATGTTAATTTGTGAGCGCGCGCACACCACGGTGAGGGAGGAGTCATCGGAGACCTCCAATGGGTGGTATAGCAGAAATAGCCGTGTAGATCGGGACAGCTTCTGGACGAGCATGTGAGGTGCACTGGTTGCCATCATTAGAGGTACAAACTGGTTTCACCACATCAGCATCGTAATGCCGTCTTGTTACACGATTTGTAAGTGCAGTGTAAAAGTTTGCTCAGCACACCGACTCCCCGTCTTATCTAGTTCTACCAACACGAAACAGGCTCCTGGCGACACTCGTCGAGCGGCCCATGTTACAAGCACATTAAGCCACTCCGTCGGTGGCATCTAATGAGACTGATGCATGGTTGGGCGGTTGTTCGCCCTCGGGCTACAACCCTCCCAACCATGCATCAATCCAGCATTAGAGGCCACCTTCGTTGAGGCTTAATGCTTACTTATATATTTCTTATTAGCTCTGCATTTCTTACCCCATTATTTACTACTGAGATCATATGCATGAAACCAGGATAGCTGTTCTTGAGGGTTCATCAGCTGCCTCTATTGCTTCTTCCAAATCTGATCTCATAAAACACTGCCTTGTGACACGCCAACGATTCCCATGGCAACAGACTGATGTCACAACAGAGCATTATTTCAAGTAAGGAGTAAGCTATATAGGCAGATGAACTCTAGGGGACAAAGATGTTGTTTTGAGAAGATTACTTCAGTCATAAATAATTAAAAGTATACAAGATATGAAATACCAGTAAGCATTAAGCCACAACGAAGGTGGCATCTAATGGGAATTAATGCACGTTTTTGGGTGGGTGGGGTGGCACGAGGCCAAGGCTAAAAACAAGATGCAGTTCAATACTGACAAATGTACAGTGCTTCATTTAGGGAGAAATAAGCCGATGTTCTCACTATCCCACTAAGGGCACTAAATAACGAACATGATCTAGGAATCATTAATCATAACCTGCCCCCTATCAATCACTGTAGGAAAATTATTCTTACAGCAAATAGGCTGTTAGGAGCT
Source organism: Neoceratodus forsteri (assembly GCA_016271365.2). Taxonomy (NCBI): domain Eukaryota; kingdom Metazoa; phylum Chordata; order Ceratodontiformes; family Ceratodontidae; genus Neoceratodus; species Neoceratodus forsteri. The sequence goes on along the minus strand of CM028130.1, from coordinate 954,989,953 downwards.
ATAAAAACATCTTTGGTATCTAGACGCAAACAGTGCATCATCCCACTACACAGGACATATGCGAGACCCCCACTTAGGTAATGGATCTCCTTCTGGTCCCCACATTTGAAGGGGGACATACATATCTTGAGAGGGTATCCAGAGGAGGGTAACCAAATTAATACCCAGGCTGAGAAACAAGACATTTATGGAGCGACTAACTGAACTTGGTCTGTTTAGTTTGGAGGAGAGAAGGTTAAAGGGTGATATCCTGTTACTATTCAAAATGCTGAACAGCCCAGATTTAATGACTCAGTGCGGTACTGCATTCAGGGACAGAATGACAATCCTCGGGTCACATAACCAACAGCTTACAATACTAAGGGCTCACACTAATAAATGTGAAAATTACTTTACCATTCAGGCACCAAAAGTGTGGGGCATGCCACCACAAGAATCGGCAGAATTCACATCTTTTAATAAATTTAGAACAGAACTAGACACTTACTTGCCGTCAACAGTAAATAAGAAAAGATACGCCGATTAGGAGTGGGACACAGGCCCAATGGGCTATAACTGCCTGCTTCTAATAAAAACTGAGTAAGCGGACCGCCCGAGATTAAGTAGGGATTTAGTAAAAACAGCAAACTAGGTAAATATAGAGCTAAATGTTAATTTTAAAGTCCAGCTGGCACTTTATATGGGAAGGCTTATACTAGATACGGCTGCAGATATCGGTTTTTGCATCTAACTAAGCTGAAAGCTGACAATTTCCTTTGAAGTTTTCATTTCACTTTATTAAACTGGTTAACATGAGCACAACTGTCCATTTGCACATGTTACCAGTATATACCATTATTACCACATACAAGTCATGGTAACAATACAGCAACTCCAAACAGTTACTTTAGGCAAGTACAGCGTGAACATTTCTGTAGTATTCCAAACACTGAAGGGAAAGGGAACACTGTTTAACCAGGAGTAGCACACTAAGCCAAAGCTTGTTTCCAGATGGGACCTGGGAGCACAAGGAAGTTAAGTGCTTTGCTCAGAATCACACAATATGCACCTAGGTGGCTGTGGGATTCAAACTCAGGTCTCCAGATCTGCAGCTCAACTGTTCTGTATTTCACAACCATGGTAGGTAAACTGCATACAAGTTGAGTGCCCCAAAACAAAACAAATTAGCCTTTTTTAAATGCGTTTAATTCCACCTGCACCAAGCTGTTCAGTGTGCACTCACCCACCTTGTGGCACAAACAGTATCTGTGCATTTGGAACATGCATGCAGGCGATGATCCCCTCTCATAAGCTCTCCCATTTGAGTGCATGCTCCTACAAATGGGAGTGCTTGTGCTAGAGTATTACTGACTGATGCAGAAGGTTTCAAAAGTAATATTTATTTGCATGCAGCAGCTGATGTCCAAATGCTGTCTGTGCCACAAGGTGGGTGGATACTGAGCAGCTCGGTGCAGCGTGAACTATGAAACAAAGACACGGACATGTCTAACAGAGTGTGTAATGGAAGCGGCTGCAATTCGTTTGCCGTATTCAGCATAAGGATTTTTTTTTTTTTTAAATTAGCGTTTTATTTGTAACCCCATTTTTCAACCATCCCCATCTCGGCACAGACGTGCACATGTGCTACGAGACACCCTCCCTACGCCGTCACCGAACTGCCACCCGGCAGCAGCGGAACTATGGGGAGATGGAGGCCCCACAACCTCCTCGAGAAAGGAGAGCTGCCATCAGGTGGCTCGATACTACTCCCTCGCCCTCCCATGCTGGCTCCCCAACGACCTGAGGTCGTTCCCGAACCCATGTCACCGGTGTGGCGCAAGGTACGGCATCCAGTGTCTCAACCCTCAGCATAAGGATTCTGACAGTCTGTCAACACGGCTATGATTTAAGAATTATGGTATAACTAAAGTTTTTGTACCACACTTCTGATGTCACTACTATAGTACAACAGGAGTTTTTTTTTTTGGGTAACCAGGTAAGGCCCTCTAGGCATAAGTGCCTGTTTTCAGGAGTGACCCGGGAGTACTGGAGTGGTTAAGTGACTTGCTCAGAGTCACACAGTATGCAAGTGGAGGTTGTGGGAATCAAACCCGGCCTGCTGGATGCTCCAAGCTTGTTCACAGCTCGTCACTCTAACCTCTAGGCTATACTGCGAGCTCCAGAGTGTTAGATTCTAACCAGACACTATAAACAAGTTTAAAGCCGAATATGTGTGTGGGTGTGTGTGTGGGGGTTTGCACAACACTCAAAAACACACACACACACCACACCAGAAAATTACAAATATCAATTCTTTTTCCGATCTTAGAAGATGGAGACTCACCTGCTTAATAGGCATGACGGGTCCAACCAGTTGGGTTGCCATCTTAATTTCTTCAGCCTGTAAAATGGGAGAAAATGTTAGTCTGTTGTGATACCACAGGTCATACATATAGTTAACAGCCAAAAATCAAACAAGAAGCAAGATTTGAGAGTTTAAAATTAGCTGCAGGCCTTTGGCAATACCAAAAGTAGTCAGGGTAGAAGGAGTTGTCAAGAGCAATGCAGTTAGGATTCAAGGCCAGAAACTGCAAAAGCATGCACCTAGGACCATAGGGACCCAGGAGAGGTATACAGAATTTTTTTTTTTTTTTGGGGGGAACCTAAGTCACCAAGCAGGTAAAAGACCTTAGTGTTTTAACTGATCTCAAAGTAGCAGGGTAGTGTGATAAAGCAGTGAGAACTAGTGGGATATCCAGGAGTACAGTGGCGATGTTGCTACTGTTATCACTCACTTGTTAAGACACTGGGAGTACTGTGTGCAGTTTTGGAAGCTGCACCTCTGAAAGGACACCAACAGGGAGGAGGCAGTCCAGAGAAGGGCAACTAAAAGTGTGCAGGGGTTGCACCAAAAGGTCACTGAAGACCAAACGGGGCCTGTGGAGAAAGATTAGGGCAGGGAATGTGTTGGCAGACTGGGTGGGCCAAGCAGTGCCTTTCTGCTGACAAATTTTATGTTTTTAGGGTTCCTTTCATTTTTTCTTCTAGGTTTCATGTTTTTTTCTTTTCTTTTGGCCACATCACTCCTTTCATACCAACTGCCACTACTGCAGGGTGGGACAGTTTGGCCACCAGATTTCAAATCTGGTGGCCAAATAAGTATTACTGGCCACCATTTTTAAGGGTTCAAAAATCACTGAGGGCATGTAGCCAGCTAGCTGGTAACTCAAAATATGGTAGCCAAACCAAATTTTTTTTTTTTTTTTTTTAAAGTGGCGTTTGGCCCTGCTGCCCACTGAACTCACCACATTGCTTCCTTCCTCTAATGGGTAGTGTGGCTTCTCTGTCCTCTCCTCAATTCCAGCATGTCATAACTTAGCCCCCCCCCCCCAATACGGAGTAAATGTGCTACACTGTGGAGGACTAATGGGGGCATGTGGTAGGAAGAAGCCACACTAGAAAGTGCCATTTTCCAGACTTCTCTGACATTTTCACCTGTGTGAATCCACACTGCTGCATCCTGGAGCAGGAGTGTGCATCCATGCACCTCTTTGCCCTCCCTGCTCCCACAGTCCCAGGTTTAGGGCATGAACCCAGGCCTCGAACGTGCTGAGCAGAAGCTGTATCGCTTGGTGCCAAAGAGCTGGCATTTGCAGAGTTTTAAGTCTTACCGACAATCTATTCCAAACCACAGACAGCACAGAGTGTGTGCCCATGTGACAATTCAGAACACTGGGCCAGACCACAGCCTCAAATTTTAAGGTTCCCCATGACCTACAGTTATTGGAAACATAGGGAGCAGGCCTGGACCCATACAAAGTGTGTTCTGCATAAGCTGCATTTCAAACACTGTTTTGTTCTTATTTTTCCAGTTTCACTGGCCTTTAAGTAAAAACTGGTGTTAGCTTGCCTTGCGCTCTGGTGGCAAGCACCACTATACAATAGCAGCGAGAAAAATAATCGTAGTGGCTGAACCACATTGTGAGACCATAAGCTACATCTTGCCTCACAGCGGTCTCAAAATTAAAATGTCCCTTTCAGATATGTTTCTGCCAAACAGCCATTTTTTTAACACACTCTAGGATGTGCTGGGTGCAGGAAGACAGACCCGACCACACTTTTCAGATGGTTCAAGTCACTCTGCTGGTCCTTGTGCTTCAGAGCCCTCATGGCGCATGCAGTAAGGTCAGTCTTACCATACACATACTGTTGTGGATTACTGCTCACTTAACTATAGCGTACAGTTCTAAAATGGTCTGCTTCACCAGTGTGCAAATCAGAAAGATTGAGTTAACTAAAATGCCAGTGAACATGGAACCATATCAGAATGACTAAAAACATGCACATTTAACACAGCATCGTTCAAGTAATACAACAGATGTATCTCAGTATGAAGGTTGACTACATACTTCAGACAAGCCTATGGTAAAAAGCTCACGGCATGTTTATATACACAATTCTAGCATACCAGCCCATAAACTCGCCTGCCTATGACATCGGACTACCACCATTTTCACACAAACTCTACTCCTGGAGTAACCAGCCCTGCACCCACTCTGAGGGTAGTGGATGCAGCTTTGATACAAATTACGTACACACTACCAACTAATCCAGAGTCTAATACAGCTAGTTTAAAGGTTGATTACTTTCCAGTAACCGTAAATTTTAGCATCTCCATACAGCCATAATACATTTGACCATTATCAAGAGGTACCAGCCCCGACCAGGTGGCCGGTAAAACAGTGGACTAATCCTACAGAAGAGCAGGCCTTGCAAGACAGCCGGGCCAAACCCAGCTCTCCTTCGGGAGGTGACAGCCAGACTAATATTTAGTGAAAGTATGGATTCTGTGCCAGGCAGCAGTCCTGCAAATGTCAGCGGCTAAAACAGGCCACAATCTCCTGCTGGTATGCCCTATACAGCACCAGGTAGGTTCTCTCCTGCTTATAAAGAACAACACAGGTGGAAAATCCATCTGGAAAGGCACTGTTGGAAACCGGCTTACCCCTGGTGCCAAGGTCAAAGGAAATAAACAGCTACAGGGACTGGGTACAGTCCTTTGTATGTTCCAGATAGTAAGGAAGGAAGGATTTTGTGGACGACCATGGAGTGCAACAGCACACCACCTGGGTTCTGAGGGGACAAACATGGGCAACCCAACAGACTGATTCAACGCAAAATCAACCACTGCCTTAGACAAGAATTTATGGCAAGTACTCAATGTTACCCTAGTTTTGTAAAACATACACACAAACACACATGCACAAAAAAAAAAAAAAAGTAGATTCATAAACCAGCACCTGCAGTTTAGATGCACATCTGGCCATGATAGAAAGTCTTCCAGGGCAGATTTGTACGTCATAAAAAGACACAGGCTCAGAAAAGGATTTTGCCAGTGACTCAAGCACAAGGTTAAAGTCCCTAACCTGTACAGGCCTCTGGACCAGACGGGACACGTGCAACCTTCAAGAACCCGGAGGCTACATCAAGCTGGACCAGTCTTGTCCCTGCCATAGACACGAAGAGCCAAAATGGCCAACAGGTGAACAGTCCTTTAACAAGGAGCACTGCATTCCTAAACGAGAAAGTCAGTAGATAATCCAGAACCTTCTACACATGGCAAGTGAAGGGGGCCAGGGATGACACTTGGCATCACACCATGCAACACAGAATTTGACGGCAGATAAAGACCACTTGGCCCTTCCAGTCTACCCATTCCTCCCTACCTGCACCATTAGTGCAGCCCATGCTCGATCTACAGCGCTTTCTCCCGACCCCCCTTCCTTTCCACAATAATTCCTTTGTGCTTATCCCATGCATTCTTGAACCACCACTGTTTTTGCCCTTCTCTTCACGCTTCCACTTTAGAGAGCAGGTGTGCTGGACTGAAAGTTTCCTAGCAGCAAGTCTCGGCTCAGATGCAGAGCTGAGATACCTCTATGTCCACAGCAGCCAAGCATGGAGCTGTAGGAACTGGAGGTCCAGCTGGAGGGGCAGTCAGTACAAAGTTTCTGCTGCCAGCTCCTACAGTAGTGGAGACCAGATCTGCCTTTCCCATAAGAGCACCACCAGGATCATTTTGCCTGGTTCCTGCCTGAGTTTAGTGAAAAGGACCCTCCAAATTACAGGCAGCAGATAAAAAGGCACAGAGGAATCTTCCCCTTCCACAGAAAATGTGTGATGCACAAAACACACACACCCTAGAGTGGACAAGCAGAAAAAGCAGTTTTATGTTGTGTGGGATATGGAAAAGGTCCAACTCGGGCCTTCCCCACATTCTGAACAGCTCTTCAACTGAAGGCAGACTCTGCTCCCACTTGTGGGGCTGAACAACAGACCACCCGAGGTTGTCTGCCAGGACATTTAGCAAGCCAGCAACATGGACAGAAATGAGCAAGGCTTCCTGGCAACCGCCCATTTATACACCATCTTTGCCCATCCCAGAAACACAGAATTTTAAATTACTTGGACAATTAGTCCTTGGCGGGGACTTCAACATGACTGTCACTTGACCTAGATAAGTCTCATCCTACTAAATCCTGAACCACCGCAACCCCAAAATTCCCGAGAGACCATTTTGCACAACAGGATTTTACTGATGTTTGATGGGCCTTTTCCTTACAACCCGGGCATACACGTACTATTCCCCTCATCACGGTAGCTACTGACAGTTCAAAAACATTCTCGCATTACGTGAACACCAACGGTACAGGATCGCTCATATGGACCCCCCAACCCCAGTACTTTAAGACCACACTCCTCCTCTGTGACTGAAACTAAGGAAAACAATCTAATTTCTGGCACTTCAATACAACCCTACTTAAGGATACAGAGTTCCTGCAGTTTCAGAGCTTGGCTACCACGGGTTATTTCAGATAATCCCTCCCCAGATCTCACCCCCAGTTCTGTGGGATAGACTTAAAATCAGTATTAAGTGGCAATATACTTTCCTATGCTTCAAAACAGACATCAAACTGAAACATACAGCTTGCCTGAAGTACATGCCATACAACTGCTATACACCAAAGGAGACCAGGCTGCCTTCAATAAAACCTGAAAATTGAAACGGGAGGTCCAAGGAATCCTGGACAAGTTATGAGGGAGGGGTATGGTGGTGCACGTCTCTCAACACACAAACTCCATCAACAAAAGTGAGCAGCCGGCTTAACTCGGTTATGAGACCCCAATATAGGTACTCTGACTAATGGCCAGAAAATTGAAGACATTTTTCAGCCTTTCTACCAGCAGTTATATACTGAGCCACAAAGACCCCCCCCCCACGCACTCCAGTCATAACTTTCTAGCAGATCAAGCCCTTCCCAAATTGTCACATGCATCTTTGTTGGCCCCAACAGTTGCAGAGGAACTGCGTTTCAGACGGCCACCACTCAGCTAACAAGGTCCTTGTTAGTTGAGCAGTGGCAGACATTTGTCAAAACTGGCACTCAAAAGTAACAAAAAAAAAAACCTTTGAAAACTGACCCAACTGAAGTCTATGGAGCATGCCTCCGTACTCATCCTTTACCAATGTCACGAAATGTGCTAGCGTGGTGGCGTGTCTCTGACTTAGGAAGTCAGACCATTTGGCTGCTTGGCTCCATGGAGAAAATTGCAAGTGTTTTCTTACTGAAAATATACACATCTATAAATGAAACTTTATGGCACAATGTATATGGGCACAGGTAAGCAGCTTATATTGTGTGTGTGGCGCGCGAGCAGAAGTACTACAATGAAGAACCTGCTCTTTAAGCAGATCCCACGGCCCATATATGCTTAGCTTACATAATGTCCTCATGCTTTATGTCCCCAAACATTTCTCAAAATATGGGAAGATTGCCTATAGCTGGGCTGCCCCTATAGCATGGAATGCCCTCCAGAAACTACTTAAGCTACAGTCTTTGGTCAGCCCTCTGCACTTTCAAACCCTTCTTGCACGTCACTGCAAAGATAATTATGGCTGTTACTAGCATCGATATTTCATGTCAGTAGAATATTCTAAAACAGTACAGTCTTTCTCTGTATTATAGCTTACTCTAGACTGCTCTTAATATAGGTTTCAGTTGCACTTTATTGTATTTGCTTTTATGCACAGTCTTAATTGTGCTCGTTGGTCCATGCCTCAATCACTGCTCTGTATTTCTCCACCTTTTAGCATTGTGTATCCCCAGTAGGTACTTATTTTTCCTGTTATTTTCCATGATTTGTAATCAAACTTTTATATATGTTTGAGATTGTTATACTACACAAGGATTACTTTTGTTCTCTGTCCTACCCAATACCTCCTTGCAAATGAGCTTTGCTCAGTGGAGCTCCCTCCTACTCGACATTGTCTAGGATCCATCTGTGTAGTCAACGCCTGCCACTGGAGCTGAAACAGATCCTGCCCCATAGCCAAGTCCCCAATGGGAGATCCTGAGGGGGAGGAACAGTCAGAAGAAGAGGAGAAGGGGCTGATGGCCCCGTTTCTTATTTCCTTAGATGGCTTTGTTGGGTGGCCTCCATAAACTGCTGCTGCTGCTGGGGTGCATGACCACATACATCCCTGATCAGAGTGTGGCTGTGAGTGTTCCTGAAGACAAAGCGTCTGCACTAAAACCGTAATAGTCCACAGACTTCTTGGAGATCCAGCGGTCACAGACGAGTTTCCACTTTCCAATAAAAACTTGTTGCCATTGAAAACAGCCTTCAGGACAGACTGTTGCACATCCCGGGATAAACCTGCAACACAGAGCCAGAAGTGGTGTCTTAAGCAAATCCCAGAGGAGACTGCCCTGCGTGCAACATCCAAGGTGTCACAGGCTGATCTCAGATGCTTACTGGCTTCAGAGCCCTGTGATTCACGGCGAAGGGCTTCTGCTTTGTGATGCCTGTCAGGCACGCTGATGACAATACAGCTCATTTCTCTCCACATGCAATTCTGATACTCTGATCAGGCACGCCTAATAATTTGGCCATACGCAAACCAAAGAGAAGCAGAAGCGAAGCTCCATACATTTAATGCGGCTCAGGTACATTTAATGTGGATGGAGCCTTAAATCACTTGATACATTTAACTCAGTCTGCAATCTACACGCTGCCTTTAGACGCTCCAGAGATCGTGGCTCCCACCTTCCCTGGGACACATCTGACCTCGCCCACCTCTTCCACTTAAGAAATGTTGTTTGAGCCAGGCAAAAAGCTTCTGTGAAGCCTTCTGATAGGCAAGCTTTCACTAGACACCAAAACTATTGTACTAGAGTAACTCTGCAAGATAAGGCCACCTATTTCCAAAATAAAATCCTCAGTGGCTCAGACACTGCTCAATTCTGGAAAGCAGTTTACTGTCACCTCAACACCTCTCCAATGTTCCGGCTCACAGAAATGATACAGATCACCCCTCATCTGCCGATGTACTAAACCATTTCTTCGTAGACAGCCCTAAGGCCCTCACATTTCCTTCAGCAGCCACTAGCCTGCCGTCACCCCATTTTACTTATGGGACATTCAATTTCTCCCCAATCCAGGAATCTGACATCAACAGACAACTCCTCTCCCTGAATGTTCGCTCTTCTGAGGAATCCGACAGCCTCTTGCCCAGACTCCTAGCCACTGGAGCTCCAGCCCTGGTCTCCCCTATTACCCATATTTTTAGAAGCTGACGGCAGATAAGGACCGCAAGGCCCATCCAGTCTGCTCATTTCTTTTTCTACCTTATAAATGTGCCAATCAGCCTTTGCTCTGTCAATGGCATATCTATTAATATTCATCTGTATTGCTCCCTTATGCCTATCCCATGCCTGTTTGAAGCCCTGCACTATATTCATATCCACCACTTCCTGAGGTAGGCCGTTCCATGCACCCACCACCCTTTCTGTGAAAAATAACTTCCTCACATTACCCCTTAATCAGCCTCCCTCTAATCTCATGCTGTGCCCTCCTGTCTTATTTTTCTTCTATTGAAATGTTAGACTCTCACCTTGTTAATGCCCTTAAGGTGTTTGAATGTTTCGATCATATCACCTCTCTCCCTCCTTTGCTCTAGGGTATACATATTGAGCTCCGTTAATCTGTCCTCATATGTTTTCTGATGCAGTCCCTGCACCATTTTGGTTGCCCTTCTCTGGACTGCCTCAATTTTGTTAATGTCCTTGTGAAGGTGTGGCCTCCAGTACTGCACACAGTACTCCAGATGGGGCCTAACCAGTGTCTTGTAAAGAGGGATTATTACCTCCCTCTTCCGACTTTTGATACCCCTACTAATACGCCCCAACATCCCCCTAGCCTTACCTACTGCTTTAGTGGTCTGCTTGGACGATTTCAGGTCATCCGTGATGATGATGCCAAAGTCTCTTTCTTCCCTTGTGACTACCAGCAACTCCCCTCCCAGCCTATAGGTGTCTCTTCCCCACGTGCATGATCTTGCACTTCTTTGCATTAAACCCCAGTTGCCACTCTTCCAACCATTTTGCTAGTTTATCCAGATCTCTTCTCATTCTGCCCACCCCATCTGGGTCATCTACTCTGCTGCAGATCTTGGTGTCTTCTGCAAACAGACAAACCTTACCCTCCAGTCCATCTGCAATGTCACTGATGAAGATACTGAAGACAACTGGCCCCAGGACTGATCCCTGAGGTACCCCACTTGTGACTTGCATCTCTTCTGACTGTATACTGTTTACCACCACTCTTGTTTTCTGCCCGTCAACCAGTTTGCCACCAAGTTGACCAACTTCTGATCCACCCTGAGCCTACCCAGCTTATTAATCAATCTTCTATGTGGAACAGTATCGAACGCTTTGCTGAAGTCAAGGTAGGAGACATCAACTGCTCCTCCTTGGTCCACCACTCTGGTTACCCAGTCAAAGAAATCTATGAGATTAGTTTGACAGGACCTTCCTTTTGTAACCAATGCTGTCTTGGATCCTGTGCTCCTATGGTTTCCAGGTGTTGCACTATCCTTTCCTTAAGGAGTGCCTCCATAATCTTGCCTACTACTGAGGTAAGACTGACTGGTCTGCAGTTCTCCGCCTCCTCCCTGCTACCACACTTGTGAAGCGGGATCACATGAGCCCTTCTCCAGTCTTCTGGGACCTCTCCTGTGCTCAGAGACTCACTAAACAGTTCTGATAATGGCTCTGCTAGTTCCACCCTTAGCTCCTTTAGTACCCTGGGATGTATGCCATCAGGTCCCATTGCCTTGTCCACACTATGAGCTTATCGAGCTCTTGTAGGACCCTTCTTTGTGAAGGACTAGTGCACACCTCCCTTCCCTGTGTCCATGGAGCTGAGCTGTGGGCCCTGCCCTACCTTTTCTTCAGTAAATACTAAGCAGAAGTAGCTATTTAAAATAGATGCTTTTACATGGCCCTCCTCCTCACACACACACCCTTATCTCCTTTGATCTTAGCAATACCCCCTCCGGACTTTCTCCTTTCACTAATTTATCTATAGAAAATCTTGTCACCTTCTTTTACTGTTTGTGCTAGTGTTTCCTCGGTTTGGGCCTTTGCTTGCCTTACTGCCTTCCCTGCTTCCCTTAGGGAAGTTTGATACGCCTGTCTTCCCGCTGTGTTCCCTTATATGTTCTGAAGGCAGACTTTTGGCTCCGACCTTTTCTGCTACTGTTTTCGAGAACCAAAGTGGTTTCCTTCTTATTTTGCACTTCCTTTTCTCTCCAACACAATGGGATGTTGCTTCAAGTATTGCATCCTTAATGGCTGCCCACTTTGCCTGTACTCCCTCACCTGTATTTCTTTTTGCCAGTGCTAGCTTAACTCTGTTGGCCATCTTATCAAAGTCAGCTCCTCTGAAGTCCCATATTTTTGCCTTGGAATGGGATAATTTAGTTGTAATGGCCAAACTTGAACCATACCATGTGATGGTCACTGGCCCCCAGGTGACCTACCTGGAGATCTGTGATCCTTTCCCTGTTAGTCAGTACTAGATCTAGGATAGCCCTGTCTCTTGTGGGTTGTTGTACCAATTGTTTGACGCCCTCCTCCTGCAAGGAATCCACCATGTGTCAAGTTCCGGTAGATGTTCCTACTGGTATTGACGTCTCCCATTATCAGAACCTCCCCTTTAGCTGTTAAAAGATATACAAAACATGACAGTAATGTGTCTGTCCTCTCCCTGGTCTGGGGGCCTGCAGACAACTCCGTTTTCTATGGCTGTCCCATTTCCTGTTTCCAGGGTGACCCACAGTTCTTCTGGCTCCTTATGTGTATTCTGAATTTCTGTAGCTTTGATATTTTCATTGACATACAGGGCCACTACACCACCCCCTTTTTGCACCTCGGTCTCTTCTGAACAGTACATAGCCAGGTACTGAAGTCTTCAAGTATGGTTACTGGTAAACCATGTCTGCTAATTGCTACTATGTCAGTTTAGCCTCTGTCATTTTTGCCTGCAGGTCTGGGATCTTGTTTCCCAGACTTCAGTATTAATACATGATTTTCCCACTGGCCAGATTTCAGTCGTTAGTTGTTGGGTGAGGTCTGGAGTTTCCCTGTGCGTCGTATGGGGAGCTGGACCTTTTTCCTTACCTGGTGATGCAAATTAACTACAAACATGCTGAACTCCTGTTTGACCACTAGCTGGGGGGGGGGAGGGGTGTTCTTCCCATTCGACGTATGGGGTGCTGCACCCCTCTCCCCATTTGCTAGTTTAAATGTTCTGCAAATACGTCAAACTTCTGCCCCAATGCACTGACTCCTCCATAGTCAGATGCCGACCATCAAATTTAAAGAACTTTCACTCCCAAAACTGTTGCCAGTTCCCTACAAATTTGTCTTTCTCCTGGCACCAGCCCTTGAGCCACATGTTTAGCTCCCCTATTTCCCTTCTCTGACCTTCTGTCAATCTGCCCCCCTCTCCCAGACTGGCAGGATCTCAGAGAAGGAGATGCCAGACAAAATGGATGATAGTTTGTCACCCAGCTTGGTCAGGTGTTCCTTGGTCTCCACAACTGACCGGAAACCCGATTTTTAATCTATCTTTGGTCACTGGCACCTTCCCTTCATGTTGGAAATATGCCTTGGTTGTCCCACTCCATAAAGGAGATACCACTGATGCCCTGACAAACTACCATCCCATCTCCCCTCCCTATCCAAAAACCCAAGAGGCGTGTCAGTAAACAACTCTAGTCACCTTCACACGGCAGCCTTCATCACTCCTTTTCAAATCTGGTTTCCACCCAGTCCATTCTACTTCTACCTCCCTGCTCAGAATTGCTGATCACATCCATTCGCACGTGGATAGCGGCCAAGGGACCTGTGCAATTTTTACAGATTAGGCTAAAGCATTCGATAAGGTTAATCACACGTTGCTTTGAGATAAGCCAGCCTCTTCTGGGGTGTCTGCTTCCTCTGTACACTGGTTCAGCTCCTACCTGTCTGATGTGACAGCCAAATTAGGATCCTCAGTTTCCTAACGGCTCTCAGTATTTAGGGGTTCCCTGGCCAGTCCTTGGCCTTCTTTGGTCTTCATTAATGATCTCCCTAACTGCCTCAAAACATGCAAATCCTACATGTACGCAGATGATACAATCATTCTCTTTGGTCTCTCCCCCTCTCGATACGGACCTTTTCTTCTGTCCGACAGTTCATGTGCCAAAATGGTTCCTCATTAATCAGCTAGCTATGAATCATAAGTTACTATGCTCTTTGGCACTACCCATTGGTTGTGTTCACCCCCGTCCACTCTGAAGCTGAGCTCCTTATCCGAGGACCCCATCGACTCAGCACTTTCCTGTAAGTATCTCGGGGCAATCCTAGATCAAAAGTTAGACTATTCATTTCACATAAACTATGTTGTGGGAAAACGTTTCGCCAACTAGGGCTCTGTACAGGTTAAAAAACTGTCTCCTTTAACTGACTGAGCGCTCGATCTTCCCACTGCTAGACTATGGGATGTATGGAGCCTCTTCCTCTGCCCTAGCTAAGCTCACCATCCTCTTCAACTCACCATCGATTTGTGTTGGCCTGCCCTCCCTGTACCCATCACTGCACAATGTACAAGGGACCTAAACTGGGTCTCTCTCATGAGGCACAATCCCTCCATATTGCTCTGCGAGGCACCGAATACTGGTCCAGGAAACTACCAGGGTATCTCAGTGACATATTTACCCCATCTTCCAATCCCTCTTACTCCTTAAGGTCGAAGAATGAAAAAGACTACAAATTCCTAGATTTAGACTCTCTGCGGGACAAGCCTCTATCAGGTATAGCCTTCCCTACATATATAGGGGTCTTCCCTCCCCAACTCCATTACCAGCTTCGGGTCTGCGAAGACTGAGCTTGAAGAGCACCTTTCCTAGTCCTTTTGAGTTTCATGCATAAATTACCCCTTCTTGCATTGATTCTGGAATTGTATTTCATTACTGTCCTCTGCAGTTTTTGCATTATGAGCTGCTAAAAACTGCAGCGTGTAACAGACCTTCTATAGCAAGCCTGGTGTTGCTGTGGACCCTGGGCTATACTGCTATCACTATATGGCAGAGGAGCGACTCACACTGCAGCACAGTGAAGTTGTAGCAGTTTTGCAAGGGAAAACTATATTACTAGGTGTACATACTGTGGTCCCTCTTCACCAAGACACCCCGTTAGCAACGCATTATGCCAAAATCCAAATGCCTTGTCCGTATGTTTTATTGTAAAACTGACTTACTTTTGCCTCTATTACAAAGCATGGGGAGTGACAGAAGATCTGTCAGCCGAGACAGCTGTCAGTTTATGCATTAGTGTGATTTGTGTCTATACATTGATAATTTGAAAGCAGTAATGCCACCTTACCCATGCCATACTGGTGCCTTCCATGTCTTTCTGTAGTAAAGTGCCTGGCAGTCACCCCGACTGAAAGTCCCTTATTGCTCCTCCCACGCCCCTCAGACAGCAGTATGGCACAGTGAAACACTGAAGACTAATTCTGGTACCATATAATACAATGTGTTTAGATGTGCTATGTGCACTGTAGAGGTAGTTTTAAAAACCGAAGGCTATTTCCAGAGAAATTCTTGTTTGAAAACTGAAACCGGGATTCTGCACATGCGCAGACCAGCGGTATTATAATTTATATGGTACCAAAATTAGTCTTTAGTGTTCTACAATGCCATGCTGATGTCAAGGTGGCCTAGGACGGAGGAGCAGTAAGGGATTTTCAATTGGAGTGACCAGAGGTGTATTTTATTTGGGGGGGGGTCCTGGTCCCGATTAGTTTACTTCTGTACACTGGACAACTGTGTACATTCAATTACTTACATCTTTAGTACTGGATTTGCTGTATTGTATTCCCTGGTTCCTTTCCTGTCTCCAGCCCCCATCCCCCCCAACCAGGTCGCAAATGGAAATGAAAGGCCTCTGCTTGCTCACCTGGTAAAATGTGTTAAACAAGTAAGTGTGATCACTCCTCGCATGTGAATCTGTACTAAATCAAGGTCACACAAGCCTAATCTGAAATAGTTTCACCAATAACTGAAACCACATCCCAAACAACACTGAAGCTCAATCTCTCAAAGCAGTGGATTAGCTAATCTGGGAGTAAACCGGAATGGATTCCTGCTTGCTGTTAAGTGTGAACACAAATGGGACTGAGCCACACAACTTTACAAAACATCTGGTAGCGCAAAACAGAATTAAGTGTCTGAGAGAAATGAATATTTCCCCTCAGGGCAAGACCATCATGAACTTTAAGGGTCATGAGTGCATGTCATACTGAATGTTAAAATCCCTTCCCCAAACCTGTAAACTACCCAAAACCTGTACAACGTATAAACAAATGTATATTTTGATTAATTTTTTGCAACTGCTCCTGCTGTACACAGTTTGCCTGTTCCCAGGCTTCTCGGTATGTACTGCATTAAATATTAATCTTGTGTCTATTCTTCACACTATTGCATCCTCCTGAATCGTATCTGAAAATGAGCATTTCCTTGCCTAGTGTACCCTACCCAGTAAATAACTAAACAAAAACCAAATAGTAATCCATCTACCATGAAGTGTGAATAATCAAGTGTACAGCCCTGCCAGTGACCATACGCACTCTGCAGGACTTGTGTAACGAACACAGTACAGATTAAATGGCTTTCAACGGCTATAACCTGTTCTTATGCAGCCCAGGTCTACACATAGCTCTAGAGGAAAAGACCACCTTTGGTCCATCAAGTTACCTCCCTCACAATTAAGGATTTCTGGAATGATTCTATGCAGGTCTCCTGCTTCTTACCCCTCAGCCACAGCTGTTGCCACCGAGTTAGACCTTACTATGAGATCTGGACTTCACAGCAGGTTACCGGGGCCTTCCACTGCAACATTTACGAGGTCAGCGAGCAAGAAATAGCATTTCCAGGATTTTGTTTATTACAGGAAACCCACGGATAGCATGTTGGGCATTATTACAACTGTGGATGCAGTGAAACACACTGCTCCTTGGGAGAGAGGGTGCAGGCCACCCAGCATTTCACACCACCACCCCCCCTGCATAACACCATGCATTCATACCACCCACACCCCCACAGGACGCCCAGCACTCACACCCCTACCACCAAACAGGATGCCTGGCATTCGTACACCTCACAGAACACCCAGCATTCTCAAGTCTCTCTCTCCCCCCCCCTTGGCACCCAGAATTCTCACCCCACAACCCCTCATGACACCCAGCATTCACACACACCCGAGCACGCAGGACACCCAGTATTTCTGTACACCTTAACCCACAGAATGACCAGCAGTTTCACTACACAGGACACCCAGCATTCTCACCCCCCACAGGACACCTAGCATTCTCACACAACCCCAGCTCACAAAATGTCCTGTACTCTCACCCCCACAGGACACGCTGCTATCTCGGCCACCCCTCTCCACAAAGGAGACCCAGCATTCTTACACCCCCAACCCCACAGACCACCACTAGTCTTGTACATCTCATCCGGCAGTACACCCAGTATTCTCACACACCCCACAGGACAGTAATTCGAATATCATCTGGGGGTGTCAATTCACAGCTCTGAGTGCCAACCACTAGGTTACATTACCCGGTAGCACAAGAACATGGAACTTGATCCATAATAAGCCAAAAAAAGTTTCATGAACCTGAGAACTAACCAACAGAGCACAAGGTCAGATATCACAGGTAACTACAACCATCAGTTGGAAAAGGGTTCAAATGGAATCAATGAGGTAGAGAGATTCCAGAGAATGTCAGCACTTGGTCGTAGAACACAGTTTAAAAATGTTGTCAAACGCTAGCCCAGGACTAGCATCTTGTGTGTGTGAGGAATCATTACTCCTACAAATGCTTTCACTTGTCCATCTGGACAATTAAACTCATGATACAGGAAATTATGCCAAGGCCACCCCGTGGCCCAGCGGCAGCACATTCAGGACGTCCAGGGGAGGGCTGGTGCTGCAGTGACCCCTGCGGTGGGCCAGCAGTTTGCTCCCTCTGCAGGGATGTCACTGCATGCAGAGGCCCATATGCCGGTGCTTGCCAGGGGAAGGAGGTGTGGAGAAAGAGAAAAGGCACAGCGCTGCCCTATGTCTGCCAGAGTTTCCTGGCTCTACTGTGTCCCAGTGCCTGCCAGCAATGGATCCTGGCAGCCTCAGTGAGCTGTTTGGGTAAAGTGGTGGAGGACAGCCCCTCCTCTGGGACTGCCGACATTTGGGATGGCCATGGGGACGGAGACCCGGGGACCAACAGGCCGAGACAGGGTACATCCCTGGGACCAGGGTAAATACCTCACAGAGCAGGGTCGGGATGACAAAATACAAATCCTTCAGTATGTCATCTCATAAATGTTTCGGTGGTTACAAGTTGCTAGAGAATACATGTGCACCTTTTCATTTTACGTTTTCCTACCTAATATTTATAGCACATCTTGGTACTCTACCAAACAGGTCTGTATAAGAAACAATTGGCTGTCCCCAACTGACCTCATAGTGCCTCTCTGACATCACAGCACTCACCATGACAACACTGATGTCATAAACAGTACCTGTAAGGTGAGTTGGGGACAGGCAGATGTTTTTCTAAAGATTGCAAAACCAGTGCTGCATCATCCAAAATATTTAGTAGACCAAAGCTAGAACACACTACTGCTGAACAAGTCCTGAAAATCGAATAGCTTTGAACTTTGTCTAAGTAGAGTCGCTCATTAAGCTTGCAGATAACGTCTACAGTTATCCATTTCGGCCTTGATCTAAACAGAAATGTAGTTTTGCTGCTTGTCACCGAGGCATTGGGAAGTCAAGCGACTTACAAGGTCACACTGTGCCAGTGGCTGTGATGGTATTTAAGCCTAAACTCTATTAAACTCAGGCAGTCATATGGCAGCGCTGTGCCTTTTTTCTCTCCCCTCCCCCCCAAAAACTCCTTTCCCCTGGTAAGCACCGGCATACAGGCCTCCATCCCCCATGGCCAGGGGGTAGGAAGAAGTAGGCAGTTGGTCAACTAGGATCTGCAGCTTATCCAATATGTAGGGAAATGGGCAGACTAGGTGGGCCAAGAGGTCCTTACCTGCCATCAAAGTCTATGTTTCCATGTAACCACCAACTTTTCAAAGAGCCAGCAAGTGCATTTATCAATGACGTGCCACTTGATAATACTTAAACGGGAACCTATCTGTAAGCTGCATACGTACTGTGCAGGGCAGCTCCAAATTAAAAAAATGTAGTGTTGAAATAACAGACTAACGGCAGATAAGGACTGCTTAGCCCAGCCTGCTCATTTCCCTACCTATTGGATAAGCTGCAGACCCTAGTTAACCCACCACCTACTTCCTCCTACCCCCCCACTTGAATTGCCTTATGTCTGTCCCATGCATTCTTGAATTCCCCCACTGTTTTTGACTGCACGACCTCCTCAGGAAGGCTGTTCCATGTGTCCACCACCCTCTGTGAAAAAATACTTCCTCACGTTGCCTCCGAGCCGTTCCCCCATCTGCAAACTGTGCCCCCTTGTTACTGCACATCTCTTTCTGAAAGATGCTACCCTTTTGAACTTCTTGATTCCCTTGAGGTACTTAAGTTTCTATCATGTTCCCCCTCTCCCTTCTTTCGAGGGTATACATATTAAGCTTCTTTAGTCTGTCTTCGTATGGTTTCTGGTGCAGACCCTGCACCATTTTAATTGCCCTCCTCTGGACTGCCTCTGTCCTGTCTATGTCCTTGCAGAGATGGGGTCTCCAGAACTGCACGCGGTACTCCAGATGGGGTCTCACCAACTGTCTATACAGAGGGATAACAGCTTCCTGTTTTCTACTGGTGATGCCTCTCCCTATGCATCCCAGTATCCCCCCAGCCCTCCTTACTGCCTTCCCACATTACTTGCCTAACTTTAGGTCGTCTGGTATGACTACCCCCCAGGTCCCTTTCCATTTCTATTGTTGTTAGCATCTCCCCCCACTGTGTACTTTTCCCCTGGGCGTTTGTTTCCCAAGGTGCATTACTTTGCACTGAATCTAAGCTACCATACTTTTAACCATTCCTCCAACCTTGCCAAGTCCTTTCTCATCCATTCCACCCCCCCTTGTGCATCAACCTTGTTGCAGATCTGTGTCTCATCTGCAAAGAGGCACACTTTTCCTTCCAGTTCCTCTGCAATGTCAGAGAGGACTGGCCACAATACTGAACCTTGCGGTACCCCGCAAGTAACCCCCTTTCTTTGGAGTGGACTCCTTTTACTATTACCCTCTGCGTCCTGTTGTCCAGCCAGTTTTTACATTGTGAACACCACTGCGCGGTAGCTTTTCCACAATCTTCCATGGCTGCCCTAATGGCTGTGGATTCAATCTACTGCAATAGGCTTAGAACTTTATAAAAATTCCAGGTTGTTCATTGCCAGTCCCAGCTCCTCTTCCGAAGCCAACCCTCCATAAACTCTGTGCCCACCACAACAGGTAAAAAAATGACTCAGGGCCAGCAGGGCAGATCCTATGAGGAGCGCCTCAATGGACTAAATGTGTACTCACTGGAGACCTGAAGGAAGAGGGGAGACAGGATAAGAGACCTTTAAATTCTTTAAAGGAATTAAAGTGAACAGCGGGGAACTATTTAGCCTAAACTCCAATTCGCGGTCACATGGACACTAATGGAAATTGACAGGAGGTAGGTTCAGGAGGGATGAGAGAAGTACTACTTTATGGAAAGGGTGGTGGAACCTTGGAACAGTCCGTCGGCTGAGGTGGTGGGTGCAAAAACAGGATTCAAGCAGGGCTGGGTCATAATGAAGGGAATAGTGGTTACCAGGCTAAGTTCCAGGGATTACAGGGAACTTGGGCAGACTGGATGGCCCTCTGTTCTTTTTCTGCCATTACTGTATGTTTCTATATAGCAAGGGCAGTCTTACCCCTGGTGCTAGAACAGGAGAGTAAACCAAAGTGGTAGTCCTTAAGACTACGGTGATTTTGTAAACCCAGCAAGCCAGACCAAACACTTTAATGCCTTCTGCAGTCTCGCTATCAAACATTCGACCCACAAAAGATTGAATAAATATAAATAAATTAAAAACAGTACCAAAAGAGACAGTGGACACGAAGGCAGTGCAGGCTTTCAAGGTAAGCCTGGACCATTTTCTGCTTACCAAGGGAATTACAGGGTACCCTACATAATAGCATGGTGGGTGGGAAATCTCCATAAACTAGTACGTGTTTAAATAGCACATACTTGTTGGTCGTCCACTTGTAAAAGAGAGAAGGGTCACTTGACAGACCCAGTCTGTCACATTATTTCTCACTGCAATTTGTGATTTAACTTGCTAAGCAGTGGCCAATACTGCACTAAAACCATCCGGTCGTCATCTTTGTTCCTAGTTGTAGGATTGTGCAACACCAGAGAAAGAATGTGTGTCCAGGGAAAACACAGGTCCAGCCATGCGAGTCATAGCTTAGCAATTAAGAGCACCAAGACGGTATTTTGGGGGCCTGGGTTCAAATCCCAGTGGGTCACATTATTTCTTTCTCACTACAATTCTTGATTTAACAGACCAAGAATCATTTCAAATCTTGAATTATTATATTACTCTGATTTTAGGAAAGAATAAAGGACCATTGGTTCACGTTCACTCCTCCCCAAAAGCTCAGCAGGAATACCATCACACCTCTTTTCCTCAAAGTACAGTGGAGCCTGCCAGGCTGCAACCCAGAAGAGCAGCTTTCTGCAGCAGTTACACTGCGGGAAACTAGGCAATTTTGAAGGACACTGTCAGCAGAAGACGACAAAGGTTCCATCCAGTCTGCTCATAGAAGAAACTTTCAATGGCAGTTAATCCCTTTTGTCATGCAGCAACCTTAACCACTGCACCCTGATAGGCTACACTGTACCCATCAAGCCAAAGCAGTAACAGTATTAAATCTGTTCCACATATTCACCACTCATTCTGTGTAGTGCTTCCTGATTATTTTCCTCAATATGTCCTCCTTTAAGTGACAGCATCCCCCTGTTCTCTCATCTTCAGACGTACTGAGAAGCTGCATTTGGTCCAATATGGCGTTGCCCCTTTCCAGTACCTGAATACTGTGATCACTTGTTCCACCAATCTCCTTTTTTCCAATTAAAAGAGCCCTAGTTCTTCCAAGCACATTGCTTTAGGGGGACAATTAGTGAACCAATCGCAATTCAGGCTTCCGCACTCTAGGTTTCATCGGGTTTATAATGACCAGGAGTGACCTTTAAAGCATTTTGAGGACTAGTGACTTTCTGCCAGACTCTAGTCCTGGACTAGTTATTGATGAGAACAACTTTTGACCAAGAATTTTACATTTTTAAAATCACAAAATAAACTGGGGCAGAACAAACCATTTTTTCCAAATGGTACTTACAGAGCTGTCACCCTTCTTGGGAACAGAGGCCTTCCTTGGGAAGAGGATAAGTTTGGAGCGGTACTCCTTCAGTCTCTGTACATTGGCCTGCAGGGACTCTGTGGACCTGTTGCGTCGGCGGGGATCAACAGCCACACCAAAGGTTCGGGCAACCTTCTTGTTAATGCCAGCAGCCTTCAGCTCTTCAAGGGGAAAGAACACACAAGGGGTCTAGTTGTAAATTATGTCAAATGTTATGGTACAGTTCACACCAGTGCGCAGATCACAGTCATCAGGTGGAAAAGGGTTCAAAAAGGTCATCAACAATGTACAGAGATTCCGGAGAAAGTGTCATCATGTGACTGTGATACAAGCAGAATCACTCCCTGCCTGCCCCACCACCATATGACAATGTTAGCTTTAAAGTGCTAGTGGAACCCAAACCAACAGGAACATGATACAGATTTTTAAGTATTCATCAATGGTTACTTTTTATTTATGAAGTATTTTTGTTTTTCGTTTTACTCACCATAAAGTTTTATATGTGATAACATTGTGCTGAATGTGAGGGAACAGCTCTCACAGCGGACATCTCTGTTCCCCCCACTACATCATCAGCATTTTGACGGACATGGCAACTACTGAGTGGCTGCTCCTAAGCAGCAGTGATGTCAGTCATTGAGGTCACAAAAATGATGAATATGTAATGGAAGGGGACAGCTAGATGTTAGGTGCCAGGAAGAGTACTGCTCCACACATCACACCTACTAACATCAGGTGAACTACCGTCTAATTAACCAAAGAGAAAAGAAAAGATACCTCCGATATAAAAGGTAATGGTTGACTGCTCTTAAAAACTAATATTAGTTTTGGGCAGTACACTATTTACTCCTTTCTTATTTACAGTATATATCACTCATTAACGCTGCAGGGCTGAGCGAGTTAAAGGTGACCTGCAAAGAAAGACT
The DNA here is from genome assembly GCA_016271365.2 of Neoceratodus forsteri. Lineage (NCBI taxonomy): Eukaryota > Metazoa > Chordata > Ceratodontiformes > Ceratodontidae > Neoceratodus > Neoceratodus forsteri. The sequence goes on along the minus strand of CM028130.1, from coordinate 954,967,237 downwards.
GCAGCCCACTCCCATTCCCATGCCTTAAAATGCTGTTGCAGGAGTCTGGGGCTGCAGTAAGCTTAATTTTTAATCCAGCGTGTTATTTGTTATAAAATGCCGAAACTTTCGACCAAACACGGAAGCGCCACAGGTTCCCATACGAGCGGGCCGCAGAGAGTGATGGGTATTACACCTATTTAGTGACGCTGCTACCACCACAGCTCTTGTAATAGTAGCAGTGCCGGTACTTTATTATGTTTAATATATGGTTTATATGGGGGTCTTCATACATGTAATGTTACTTACAGCAACAACCTGTCCAGGTCACCTTTAAATATCACAAGACTAATTTATTTATTTAGCTTTTGTTTACTGGGTAAAGTGCACTACACAAAACATGCCTATTTTCAGGCATGACCTGGGACAGTATGTAGTAGATAAGAATACAACGACTGAACAATGAAAAGTGCACACACACCTTAAAACACTCAACCACTTCGCTTAAGTGTGAACAGGTATTTTTTTTTGCATGTGTGCATGCATGATGGGGAGAGTTGCACATCGATTTGTATTACAGAACTACTTAACATTGAGCACCAAAAAAGATCCCCTTAAAGCAGCAGTGCAACAAAAGTGAGTAAAAAGATAACCATACCTTATTTCACTAAGATTCCAGGCATCTTCCAGTTTTATTTGGTGGCATATTTTCTAGTTCCACCAAAATGTGAGCATTTTAAGTGTTTTATTTAGTCTACTAGCAAGAAAAAGACGGTCATTACATTTGGCTTACAAATAGTACTGCGGGCCTAGCAAGAGCTAGGAGCGAAGACAAAAACCTATGGTGCAGAGCCAGCCCAGTGGCGTACAGGGCCAAGGCACTGTAGTGTGCCTTGCCTCTCTCTCATGCCAGCGACCCAAGTTCGGAAACAAGTTTGGGTTGCCAGGGGTCGGAATGGGGCTGGCAGTTCACCTCCATGCACAAGCGCACTCTGCTCTAATCCTGGAGAGGGCAAAAACTTAGAAAATAGACAGATCAACAAGCTTCATGAAGCCCTGCCTGAGGTGCTGCAGCCCACCCTGCCACTCCTGCAGATGGGCATCCGAAGAAAGAATGGAGAGAGTCAACAGGCCAGCCAACAGCACCCGGGACAGGGCTGAACAAGCCACCTGGTCATCCCAGGTGGTGCACAGAAAGTTTTATTTAAATTTTAAAAAATGCTGTGTAGCATTTGACAAATATGCAAATTATTTTAATAACTGTAGCTGAAACTAGTTTATTTTCTTTGCGGTGCCAATTTAAAGCAGCTAATTCACCACACCGTTCTTAGCAGCATTCACGTAGGCAGTCTTACAGTCTATTGCAATATGGTTTGCTCAATCAAATAACTTTAAAACTGCACATTAGTTTTGTATGTGAGGCTCTGCAATGAAGATGTCGGGCCCCCAACAAGTCTTAATCTTACCAATCTGTCCACCTGGGAAAGCTGTATTCAGACTGCAAATGTGTCTAGGTTGAGAAGTTGCATGTTTATTGTGATTTATTCAGTGCAAAGCAAGCTCAACCCTGGCTCATTCATGGAGATTTAATAACTTTTCTTGCACATTTTTCTTAAATTTGTATGGGTGCTTCTGCTAAGCGGCCAACATCAGAATCTGTTACAGCAGCGGTGCACCCTTCCCTCCCCAAAATGCTGCTCAAAAGATCCTGCTTATCAAAGTTATTCCATTTTCTTACTTTGTCTTCAATTCATCAATATAAAGTGGATTCTTCGACTCATTTGGTTGAATCATGATTAGCCCCACCGACGAGTCACCTCCTCCCTCATAGGTCAGGTACCTATCCTTTCAATTTTAACATGCCAATGCGAGAGGAGATCCCACAGATTTCTCTACTTGTCTTTTTGTAAACCACTCTCCGACTTTTTTTATTTTTTTTTTTTTTTTAATATAATGTGTGCTGTCCTACAAGAGGCTCTCAGGTGACCAGTGGGGAGCATCCTAAATACAAGTAATACATTTAAATGATTTAGAGAAATCTTAAAACTGAAAATGTATGTACTTGGCCTATGAGGGTGTCCGGCTAATCATAATTTGGCCAAATGACACCAATAATGCCTTCAAAATGATGAAATGAAGACAAAGTCAGAAAATGGAATAACTTTTCAATAATCTGCAGGTTCTTAAGCAGCACGGGGGGCGGCTGCTGTGCTCCCAACCAACGTAACTTTACGAAGGTAAAGGGACAGGAGCTTTAACAAACTTCAAATACTCATCTTGGGGCTGCAACTGCCTCAGAAGTGTGCTGCGCTTCCACGATGGGGACCCAAGTTTGGGAGTGGCGAACTGGCAACTGGGCAGCCAGTACTGCTGTTAGCATCATGTCCCAGCCCGAACAAGAGTGGGGAAAGACAATGCTGCAGCGACTCCTGTTGTGGCCCAGGAAGCTTGCTCTTCCAGCAGGAGCACACACTAAAGGCGGGAACCCCATGCACTTGCGTGCCACCTGGGATTCTAGGGAAGAAAAAAAAAATATATATCATGGAAAAAAACAAGCTGGCCATGCAAAGTAACTAAACCCCTTGCAGGGCCCATACCACTGACTAAGCACTCCTCCACATGGACATCCAGAGAGGTATATCCCCCAAAGGCTCCATCATTTTGGGAGGGGGGCAAACCCTGAGGGACAAAGTTTGGGCCTAGTACATGGAGGAGGTAGGTGACAGAGCACAAACAAATGGTGTGAAAGAAAAAAAAAAAAAAAAACACATCCTGCCTTGTGAATTAAAAAGAACAGCTGGATAAAGCAATATTTAAAGGCGAACATCCATTTCCTTGGAGGTGTGTGCCAGCCCAATTTGCTCTATTAAGGGGAAAAAAATGTTTTTACTTAAGTTGCTGCCTTCTGATTTGATTTTACGTGGTTGATCTGCCATCCCCACTGCCCCATCTGTAAAATACAGCCGCTCCAGTGGCATTCCAGAACATGCAGTTGACAGCAGTCATGGGAGATTCTGTACGGACAATGATTATAGCGAGCTTTAAAAAGCACCGATACACCAGTCACTGGTCCCACAGTAATCTTGATATCAAGCACAGCTCACGTGACCCTGCACTTCACCTCAGGATTACTAAGGGACAGAAGACTGGTGAAGCAAAAGATTTTCAAACCCGCAAAAGTAGTATTTGCACTTACAGAATCTCCAGAAGTCAATGTCAGCCGCAGAGGATTCTGGACTGCTGACAAAGCGACAGTGTTTATAAGATGTCAGAACACGAGGAGAATGGCAGAATTAACCAGATATTAAATTTAAAGGCAGCTATGTAAGTAAACTTTTTCCCCACTCTCTCTCATTACAAGTGCAAGCCAAAATGAAAGGAGGGGGGCGCCCAAGGATATGGATTTTTTTTTTTTTTAATCTCCACTACTGAATAGGTTAGTTCAATTTGGGGGGCTCTTAAATACCAGTTGACTAGCAATGTTCTTCTGTTTTTAAAGTGTTCTTGTTTTTCCCTACACTATATTATTGTGTATACGTTAGAGACGATAAAATATAACGTTAGAGATGATAAAATATGAACGTTTAGGTGGGGAGGGAAGGCAGAGACATGGCAGTTGACCATTTTTTGGGGGGGGGTTATAATTTACTCACATTAATATTTAAGCTCAGGGCACCTAGTTTCCTGTGGCAGTTTAGCAGAAATTTCTGCAGAGGGACTCTTGACCCTGCGTTGCCAGCCTTCACTTGTTCCTACGTATGCAACTGCTGCTGTGGTAGAATGCTATTCGACCCTGGATAAATGAGCTCCAGCTCAGTGTGCCTCGCCCAGGAGACAAAATCAAGTGATGTCAATTACATCACTTGCAGAGTACAGTACAGTAATTAGAACAAACAGTAAAAGACAGGCACCACTAACAATACATTTTAAAGACCCCCCCCTTTTAAATATTGAAATCTGCAAGTAATTAAGCATCAGTGGAACTGTGAAATTCTGGGAACCCTGGTTGTGTTCTATCTTGAAAAACTTCCAATATGAGAATGCAAACAATATCAGCAGTGCCAGTGAAAATAATCATTTTAAAACCTACTGTGGCACCCCAGTATATACAACCAAATTCAGTTCACATACCTTCAGCTCTTCCAGGCTGAATCCTCTGCCTGCACGGACTTTAGTGTGATACCTGAATGTCGGACACCTGACGACAGGTCGGAGGGGTCCTGCAACTGGGCGGGGAGCGATGCTGCGGGCCTTTGCCTGGCGGGCCTTTCTCCTAGCAAAACAGAGGGAGATGTTGGTAAGTGAAGAGAAAAAAAATCCCAAGGGCTTAAACCAAAGTCAGAAAAGTCTAACCATAAAAAGTGAAGGCTTACAGCGCTGCAAGGGTACTCAAGTCCATGGGCACTACAGGCAGTAGTTGCTAAAGCATGCACATGCAGAACTTCAATTACAGTGAGAGACTTGAAGGCCCCAGGCTCTTGTCATAGAAGAAGAAAAAAAAATAAATCACTCACCGCAGTAATCCTCTTTCTTCCAAGTGGTCCTTTGGCATCAGTAACTTTTTTGCACTTAGCTGGCTGGCTAGGTGCAACTGCCCCGAGGTGTGCCTTTAAGAGATTTAAATGAGCGTAGGGCCAAGCCAATTAAAAGACAGGAGGGGGTGAGAGCTGAGTGAGAGCGGTTGAATGCTTCAGAATTTTTTCAAGGAAAAACAAGGGCAAATGCCCCAAAAAAGAACAAGATTAAAAAAAACATGCGATGGTCCACAAAAGTGGAAATAGAAACAGCAACACGAGCTAAAAATTCATCAATAAGAAACTCCAAATTTGGTAAAAGGTGACGTAAGAGCCCTTCTCCAACAGGTGAACCGAGGAGGAAGGGTAGGAGCTTACTGATGCTCAAGGACCCCTTGGAAGAAAGATTACTGCGGCGAGCAATTTTTTCTTCTTACCCCAGGAGTCCTTTAGCATCAGTAACATTTTTGCGGACTACCCAGCAGTACCACGTGGGAGGCGGGCAGAGAATTTACTTAGGAAAGAGGCTCTGCAGAACCACCCTGCCAAATTTGGCATCAGATATGGTCTGCACATCCAAACTGTACTGTGCACACCTTTGTGAAACATTTCCAGGTAGCTGCTTTGCCCCTGGTGGAATGGGTCCAGAGCCCCACTGGAGATTGTTTACCAGCTTTCTCAAAGCAGAATCTAATACAAGAGAACAATCAACGAGAAATAGTTCTCTTGGTAGCTGGTCCTCCTCTGTCTACATCCCCATAGAGAAGGAAAAACTGAGTGGAAGAGCCTCTGGACCGTCTAGTATGCTCTAGGTAGTGAAAGATGTGTCTTTTGACATCCAGGCTGTGGAGCTTTTGCTCACCAGGAGTGGCTGGCTCAGTAAAGACGACGGGCAGAGAAATAGACTGGTTCAAGTGAAACTCTGAAGCCACCTTTGGCAGAAATTTCCTACTTGTCCTGAGCTCAACGTTATCATTGTGAGGGATGATTTAATTCGGCTCAGTGCACAGGGCCTGTAGCTCTGAAATCCTCCTGGCAGACGTAATGGCTACCAGGAAGACGGTCTTCCAAGTTACAAACTTGATGTGGGCCGTGGACATATGCTCGAAAGGTGGATTCATGAGCCCATCCATGCAAAGGTTCATGCTCCAAGGAAGAACAGGCTCCCTGGTTGGAGGCTGGAGGTGCAAGAGGCCTTTGAAAAACTGTTTAAAAATGTTGTGGGGAAAAAAATGACTTCTTTCCCACCAAAAGGTAGGCTGAAACTGCTGCCAGGTGTAGCTTGAGTGAAGATGGTTTCAAGCCAGATGCCTGTAGGTGTACCAGGTAGTCTAGCAGCTGAGGCTCTGAAGCGGATAGGCGTTCACCCTTTTCGCTCTTGCCAGAGGGAATACCTTTTCCATTTGGCTGCACGAGTCTTCTTAACATTCAGTTTTTTAGCCATCCTCAGTATCTTAAGGACCTATTCAGAGTACTGTGAGGATGGAACCAGGTCTTGAGGTGAAGAGAGTATGTCTGGGTACTGCATACCCGTCTGAGGAAGGGACAGCAGGTAGCAAGTCAGAGGCAGGCGAATGGGCCTGTTGCAGGATATTGAGAGAAGGAGAGGGTACCAGGCTTGCCAAGGCCAGTCTGGAGCCACTAGGATCATCGATGCAGGCTACTGTCTGAGTTTCAGCAAAACCCTGAATATCAGGGGAAAGGGAGGAAATGTGTATAGGAACGTCCCTGACCAGTCCAGGATCAGGGCATCCAGAGGAAGTGTTCCCGGAACTGGGGGCCTGCAACAGTACTGAGGAAACTGAAAATTGAGAGGAGAAGCAAATAAATCCACGTCTGGTGTGCCCCACCGCCTGAACACTGTGGCTAGTACTTGCTTGTTCAGTGTCCATTCGCTCTGGCCTTGACTGATGCGGCTTAGAGCATCCGCCAGAGTACTGAGTTTGCCTGTGAATAGCTGAGAGTGACTCCCAGGGAGAATACTAGAAATCAGAGCTTCAGAATTTCCAAACAGAGTATTCCTGATCTGGTACCACCCTGCTTGTTTGTGTAGAACATTGCAGTGGTGTTGGCCGTTCGAATTTGAACCACCTGCCCTATGCTGGGAGCGAAAGCTTTGAGAGCTAGTAAGACTGCTCCGCGTTCCAAAAGATTTATGTGCAACTGTGACTCTTTGGGAGTCCAGCTGCCGCTTACTGAGGCACTGTCTAAATGAGCTCCCCAGCCCAAAAGGGAGGCATCTGTGGTGATCACCTTTGTGGGAAGAGGAGCTTGAAAGGGAACCCCTGCCTGCAAATTTGCAGGGTTCTTCCACCACAGCAAGTTCTGGAGGAACTGCTCAGACACAGGTATCAACTTTGAAAATGTGTTGCTTCTCTGAGACCAGCAAGCTCCGAGGCAGGCTTGCAGGAGTCTCATAATGTACCTGACCCCTGGGACTACTGCAGTCATAGAGACCATATATCCCAGAAGTTTGAGGAAATGTCTGGCTGGTCTTGGCTGCCCCTGGGCGAAAGAATCTGCCACTGAAAAGAAACTCTGAATTCTTTCCTGCGGGAAGAAAGCGTATCCCTTCCGAGGGTCCAGCTGGGCCCCTACGAAGGTGAGCAGCTGGGTGGGTTCCAGGTGAGATTTCTTTAGAGTTACCAAGAAACCCAGAGATTCCAGAGTATGTTCTGTCAGGGAAAGATTCCTTGACCTGGCAAGGAGACTTTGCTACCATGAGCCAGTCATCCAGACAGGGGTAGAGAGCGATACACAGTCTCCTGAGATGTGCTGCTACCACTGCGAGACACTTGGTAAAGACTCTTGGGGCCGAGGACAGACCAAAGGGCACTGCAGTGGACTGACAGTGACCCGAAGGAAGTCTGAACCTGAGAAACTTCCTGTGAGATCTCCTTATGTGTATGTGGAAGCAGGCATCCTTTAAGTCGAGGGAGGCTAGCCAGTCTCCCTGCTGTAAGGACTGTATGACATGCGAGACCATTTTGAATTTGTCTCCCGCCCCCAAAGGTTTGTTTAAATATCTGAGATCTAGGATAGGTCGCCACTCCCTGCTTTCTTGTGTCAGAAAACACCAGGAGTAGAGGCCTTGCCCTTCTCGTGGGTGGGGACCCTGTCCACTGCTCGAAAAGCCAGAAGGTTTTGTACCTCCATTTCCAACAGCGGTATCTGTATTGGGGACAGAGATCTTGACACCTGGGTACGCTTGAGGTCTGGCAGCTGCTTGAACTGTAATGACAGACCCTTCTCCACCATCTCCAGCACCCACTTGTCCGACGTGATGAGGGACCAGTGCTTAAGATAGTGAGAGAGTCTGCCTCCAACCGGAAGGCGACCTGGACACTCACATCAGGACTTAAGACTGAGAGGTAGATGGCTGGGGAGAGGTGTCTCTTTGGCCCCTTCTGCCCCTGCCTCTGAAAGACCCCCAGTACTGGCTAAAGTCAGATTGGGATTAAGGATTGTAAGGCCTAGGAACATAACTTCGGCCCCTACCGCCCCTGGGACGGGACCTCTGAGGGGTGATGGATTTAGGCTTGGATGAGTGGCTCTGCCAGGAGGCCTTGTACTCATCGACTTTTTTCATGTAGTTAGTGGTTCTGTAATCAAACATACTTTGATCACAGGGAAAATCCATTACCTTGTTCCGACTGTGTGGTCACACTGGTTGTTCCAAGCCAGGTGAAGCATCTCAGAGAGATGGCATGGGCCATCACCCTAGAGGCTGCATCACTATTGTCATCTGCCATGTGGAATTGGTACATAGTAGCTTCCAAGGCAGTTTTGGACGTATCCACCAGCTCCTGCACCATAGAATCTGATCCATTGAGGGCGATAGCCTGGACAGATTTCCAAAGGGCTTTCTGATATTTGGCTGTGAATGCCATGTAAGAAGAAAGCCTGAGAAGCAGGGAAGCTGTGGCATACATTTTCTTTGCCATAAAGTCAATTTTCTTGGACTCCTTGTCAGGGGGAGAGGGCGACGAGACTCCAGCTTTCTCAAGCTGCCTGCTGCACTATACTTTTGTGGCTAGGGTGTGCAGACAGGAACTCTGTACCATTTTTAGACAATTTATATTTTCTCTCAAGCCACTTATCAACCAGATACTGAAGTGGGGTGTTGAAGCACCTTCATGGTATTTTTTCTAAATGCATTATATATAGGGGCGACCAGGGTCTTTGAGGATGAGAGACCCTTTATCTCCCTATAATTTTAGTCTTCAACATTCTGGTTGGGCTCCTGCGTAGGGAGCTCCAAGGTATCCAGCATATTTTGTATAAATGTAAACAGAGGAAGGATCCTTGTAGTCACACGGTGATCCCCAAGGTGAGGGTCCAGGGACTCCTGGGGCTCAAGGCCCTCAAAATTCATGTCAGGGGCATCATAAAATTGATCTGTGTCACCCTCACAGTCTACAGAAGCGAGACCTGTGGAAGAGTGCTTGCCAGCCCCCGGATTAAAAAAAAAAAAAAAAAAATCGGACACCCATCTTTTGAAGGGTCTGAAACAGTTGCCATGCTTTCTCCATATCTTGCACCGACGGAAGAACCAGAGCAGTTTGTGTTATTTTTTCCTTTTCAGTATGCTTTAAGCTACCTATTGTCTCGCTATTGGCTTTCCCAGGAGCAATGGGAGCATATCTGTCTTGCCAGAGTTTCTTTTTAGCCACGTCAGAGGTTTGATCAAGCTTCCTTTTTCGTCATTCTCATTATTTTTAAATTTGTGAAGAACTTCATCTTTGGAAGTTTTATTTTTTGACTGGGATCTGGAGGGTTCCTCAACACCTCTGCTTTTGGTATTAGTACTTTTGAATGGCCCATCGTCTGAAGCCTTGATTTATCCTCAGCCATAACAATTAAAGGTTTGTCTGCTACGTTCACCAATTTAAAGCCCCTCGTTTTCCTTCCAATTTTTTGTAGTGGGTCTCTAGGAATATACTTGAATAAAGAGTACTGTGCAATGCCCCTGCATAAAGTAAAACAATCTATTTACTGATTTTTGAAAATTTTGCATTATTTGCCTCACTTGAGGCCCGCCCTTAAATCCCCTGACCACCGGAAACAGATTCACACCCAGAGCGCACATCTACCGGGACAGCAGTCCTGAAATGCACATGTTAGCATCCCCATAAAACACATTATCCACTACAGCATGTTAAAATAAAATGCTGAAGCAATCTATGAAGCAAAACCGAGCATTCGTTGAGCCACAAAATAGTTTATCTTGGTGCCGAAATCTCGCGCAAGAATGCGTCGCTATTGCGCATGCACTGGTCGGAGATGGCATGTCACCCTTGCAGGTGCAGGTAAAACCTGCCCAATGGCCGAGGGTAGGGTCTCCATATCCACGACCAGAGGAAGACTTTCAGGTGGAAGGCTGGCCCTGCTTTGGGGGGGGGGGGGCGCGCAGCAGGGACATAACAGGGTTTCTGGGCATTTCTAGGACCTGGCAATTGCAACAGAGGTTCTCTTATTGCCAGGTTGCCTGTTGAACGAGGGATGGCCTCTCAAGGAACCCCGAAATTGAAATTTAAATACCTGTAAATTTTCTTTCTCCGACGGCTGGTCTCCGGGCTTCCTTACTCCTGGGCTGTACCTCCTGATGCTGACTGACAGGCAGGAATCAGACTTCTGCAGCAGGGGACATCCAGCCCTCCACTTCCTGTCTCCCTCAGTTCTTCCTAAAGCAGACCAGTGTGGTAATACTACAAAAACTTGGGAACAAAAAAAAAAAAAAAGAATTTTAAAGCATATATGGTCGTGAGGCCAGCCAACTATATACATTCTGGGAGGGAATCTGAAGCCCGGAGACCATGCGTCGGAGAAAGAAAATTTACAGGTATTTAAATTTCAATTTCTCTGTCCTAAGCTGGTCTCCGGGCTTCCTTACTTCTGGGATATCCAAAAGCAGTATGTCCCCAGATGTCCCGGGTAGGAAGAATGTCAAGAGCCCTTAAGGGTTCACCACTGCTTGAAACCCTCTGTGGTCAGGGATGCCTCCCCGGAGAACATCACCTCTGGTGAAAAATAAAAAAATTCCTTTTTTTTTTTGCTTTGTCGTTATTAATGCGAGACTGGATTATCAAAAGGGCCACTCAGGATGAGTGTGCTATTGATGCTTCACTGAATTACGCCCACGAAGGGGCCATGGGTCTCACTGGGCCAGGTGAGTTACTCTGGCCTGCTCATAAGCCGTAGCGGTGATGGACAGAATCAGTCTGCTACAGAGCCTATTGAATCCTTGCTGCCCAAAAATATATATTATATATATTCTCTCCTTTTTCTTAGCTGGCATGAACACAGTTGAAGTTTTGCGAATGGCTTCCTCTGTCTTAAAGTTCACTTTTTATCCTCAGTCTGCCCAGGTCTAGAGTATGACATTTTCCTTCCTTGTTGCCTTTAGAGAATGGGCAGAAGGAAGAATGAACCCTTGATTGTGATAGAGAGGAGACGTAACGTTGGCAAACCATAAAAAAATTGGAACTGCTCTAGCCTGATGAACGAGTGTACAGCTCTTGGGCAAACAATGCTTTTAGTTTGCTGAACCTCCTGGCTGGAGTAATAGCTTTGAGAAAAGAGGGTAACCTTTATTTTGAGATGCATTATGGATGCCTAGAGAGCCTCTAAAGGGGGGTCTTCACCATATTAAGACTCTAAGATGATAGCTTTGGTGGATTGAGGATGTTTTAATGCTACTTCCTGAAGAACCCCCAGACATGGGGATATGAGCCCAACAATTCCCGAGGGTCCATCAAGAGTGTCCCCAGTGCAGAAAACTGATTTGTACAGTGGTTGGATGCAGACCTTTGTCCATCTGTCTTTAAAGGAACTGCAGTAGTACAGGCAATTATATTGTGTCATTCTGTGCGTGTCCAGAATGAAGCCAGAACCAATTTTCCTCTGGATTCTATAATGCACTTTTGAGGAAGAAAAGACACACGAGTTCCCCATCATGTCAACAACAGGGGCTGTGCCGTACAGGTCCGTGAAAGTTTTTCCACTCACTTTCCAGACCTCAAGAGCCCAGTTGTTAAAATGAGATGCAGAACCGAACCTTGATGGAAAAATGCCCGGGCTGAACCTGAATGTTAGAGGTGGTCACCTTGACCGATGAATTAGAAACACTAAGTGCGGAAAAGCCATAAGGGACAGAGTATAATCATGACTGTCCTGCCCAAGGCCATTTTGTGGAGGACTCTTGATAGAGGCGGGATTGGAGGAAAAGCGTACAGGAGACCAAACAGATCCCAGATTCGGGGAGAAAAGGTGTCCCGAGCCACCACTGGTTCGTCCTTGGCTAGGGAACAGAAGTGCTTTACCTTGGAGTTCTGCCCGCCTGAGAAAAAATCTGTTCGAGTATTGCCCCACTATCCTTTCTGAATGTGGGAGGCACTGTGCTTCCGCTGCCATTCCCTTGGTCGACCCACCTTGCGACTGAATCATTCTGCTGTGACATTCTCTTGTCCTGATACCAACACAGCTCAATGGTACTCAACCCCGAGAGAGAGAAGGGATTCCTTTAGCATCTTTGAGCTTTTTGTTTTGCCCTGATGGTCAGTTTATATCAGCGTTGCCAGTTGGAGTCAGACTAATCCTGACTGAGGAATTGCTGTTCAGCATGTCTGGGGGCATGGCCTACTGTTCACTTCTCATGAATGCTTATACTGTACCTTGTGTCTAATGGCGATCCCCTGCCCAGCGCCCACAGTTACCGCTGGTGAGTCCTTCCCAGCTCCTGAGGCTTGCCTCGGTGGTGATTCCGACCTAGTGCGGATGGCCTAACTTGCAGCCCCTCATCACCTCTGACCTCCAGGAGTGTCCCTGGAGGAAGGGGTTTAATCCGTCTTAATGAGCTGCATGAAAAAAATGAGCAGGCGGCTGAGGAGCTTGTGAAACTCCTTTTGATTCCGATCTAGTGCGGATGGCCTGAGGCAGCTGAGGAGCTTTGAAACTCCTTGAAGAGCTATTACAGATCCTAAAAAAATAAAATCTAGTTTTCGGGGGAGAAAACCTGTCCTAATGTGATCTCCCCAAGAGGATCACGATCTGGTTTGGAATTAGGGAGCTCTTTCTCCCGTTGATGAGAAAACCATGAGCCATAGGGCACCCGACTACCTCTGCCACTGTCTGTAATGCTTGGTTGAGCTGTCAGGCCTGAAAATGGACTATAACCGCTGCTAGCACCTTAACTACTATTCGTGGGTCTGAGGAAGACCACAATTGGCAGAATTTGAATTGGAAGTATTGCTCTCCCCTGGGAAGAGCGTGCGCCATTACTGCGTAGGCATATGCAATTAGGCACCTTGCAGATTTATGGGTGCCGGAAAGTCCCCCGGAAAGTGCATGTGCCATTACTGCGTGGGAATATGCAAATAAGCATCCTGCAGATTTCTGAGTGCCGGAAAGTCCCCTTTTTGCGAACAAAACTATTCGAGAATTTGAGATCTAGGAATGGCCAGAGTCTCCTGCATTTTGGACGATGAAGGATGGGGAGAAAAGGCCTTCACATGACCTTTGTGGGGAACTAGCCTGCTTGTTGAAAATCTGCACTGGCCTGTTGCACTGCTCGACAGATGGGTTGCCAGTAAAGATGGTGGTGGTGGCGGCGGGGGCTTGTATTAGGTGACCCATGTTGGTAATGCCTATGACCCCTCGGCCCAACTCGGTTTGGACCCATTCAAGGAGAGTTTATTAAAAACCTGTCCCCTACTGGAGGATGTGTCTGGATAGCATGATCTTGTTTCTCCTCCAAGAGGGTAGTGTTTTAACCCTTAAGATAACCTAGGTAATGTAAAGAAGGCAACTAGGGTCTGAAGATTGGCCCCCGCATCTTAACGTGACATGTGCACCTTGGCCCTCTCCCCCGAATCTCACATTGTCTCCTTCATGGCTGAGCCAACAGGCGATTACTTTCACTGGATACGGTAACCAACTGGCTGTTACAGAGGTGACTGCTTGCCAGGCCCGAAGCCAGAGGTTGCAGTGAGCCGGGGTTAAACAAAACATTGAAATCAGAAGGTCGATTCTTCTGCAGACTGATCGCATTTAGATTGCTCCTTGTCCAAACTTGCTAAGCTGAGAGATCCAACAGGCCACTGTTTAGGTTTATTTTGGACCTTGTCGTTCCTTCTTTAGCCCGCCTCCTATGGCTGGAGAGATAGGGAAGGCTGAGGCCCGATTGGTCACATCTGGTAGGCGGAAGCCAGTTTGACTAGGTGATAGCTTACCATTCCTCTTTTTTTTTTTCTCCTTCTTCTAATACGAAAAGGAATCGGGCCCCCCAGGCCTTGTGATGTGAGGAGAGCTGCTCCTCTTCAGATGAGACTGGAGATGGGGACCTCTTCCTCTAGCTATCATGCGAGATTTTCCATCTGGAAACTCTGGACAGTTTGCCCAAATGCTGACCATGGTGGAACATTTATGGCCCAAGACAAAGAGGCCCCATTTCACCTGTCAGAGACCTGGTGCCCGAGAAGGGACTGCGGACTGCTAGGACCCCCGGAGTCATGACCTCTGACCTCCAGACCGCTGCTCTCTCAGATCTGATGGCTACCCATCTGAGCCAAGGGAGGGGTTGGATCTTTCGTGAACTCGGTAATCACAGATGCTGCCCTTTGTTATTCAGTGCACCTCCTCCCCTTGGAGGCTTACTGGACTATGCTGCTGCTAGCCCTTTAAGGGCAAGATACTGAGTGTTGCCCTTTAGGTTTTCCACCCCAGGGAAATTTGTCCGAGGTTCTGTCACCAAAAATGTTTTTTCATCACAAACAGCTTTCCCTGGAAGGACCTTAGGTCTGCCTTGGAAGTTCTAGCTGTCTCTTTAAGAACCTCTTAGGAGAGACTAAACCTTTCTCATGCTGATAAAATAAGTCCCTGCCTCTGATGGGGGGGGGGGGGCAGGTGCTGAACTCATGTCTGTCACAGCGCTACCACCCTGTTAGGCTCCTCAGTGCTCGATGAAAAGGCAGCTCGAGAGCAGCTTGGCGCGCTTTTTTGAATGCGCGCTGAACAGCCGCCGGTATCCGAACCAGTGGCTCCTCGAATGGAAACCAACGCAGTGCCTGTCTGACTCCTTGGAGCACTCCGGTGCTTAAATACGTTTATTGAGCGGCCTGGCCTGCAGTGTGAGCCTTGTGTAGTTACTGGAGCACGCTGGTGCTGAAATACGTTTATTGAGCGGCCCGGCCTTGAGCGCGGTGTAGTTACACCTTCAATGAATGTCTTTAGCTATCCCCAACTGCCGTTAGTTGATCGGAAGCCATGCAGTGGCTGCGTTGCCCTTTGAAAGCACTCCGGTGCTTAAACGTTTTGCTAGGGCCTGAGAAACCCTTGGGGATGAGAGGGCTAGCGGCTGCAGCTTTCCAAAACCATGGTAAGGCACTATGTGGCTGCCTAGCACGCTTCCTAGATGAGCGCTGTTATACTGATGATGAACTGCTTCACTTTCCCCAACAGCAGTTCGTCGATCGGAAACCCTGCGGGCCTACCTAGCCCTTTGAAAGCACTCTGTGTTGAAATGCTTTGCTGTGGCCAAAACTGAAGAAAACCGCTGGAGCTTCCCAGAAAGCCCTGCGTCGTTGGTTAGACCCTGTGTGGCCGCCTGACTTGAGGGGAAACCTCAAATATCTTTTCCCTCATGAGCTACTCTCTGGGACACCCTCCGGCGTCATTTTAAAAGGCGAGCCAATAAGAGGTGGGACCAGCTTGTGCAGCTTGCAAGGCTGAGACTGGATCCCACCATGGCGCGTTTGAATGCCGCTCCCTTTGCTGAGCATTTCTACCAGTCCAAAAATATGCTTGCTTCAGATGTAGAATAACGATTTTGTAACTCAGTCTTTTCGGCCCTGTCCCATGTGACAGGGCTCTGCTGCAGAGTACCTGCTTCATTGCAGGCAGGAAGTAAACTGAGGGAGACAGGAAGTGGAGGGCTGGATGTCCCCTGCTGCAGAGGTCTGATTCCTGCCTGTCAATCAGCATCAGGAGGTACAGCCCAGGAGTAAGGAAGCCCGGAGACCAGCTTAGGAGAGAGAAAGGGTGTTTTGGCTTTAGGGTGGTAAAGGGTCCGCACCGATTGAAGGGTACGACCAGAGTCTCATAAATCTTTCAATATGTCCTGGGCCTGTGGACCGAACAGCTGAACTCCTTCAAAAGGAGCATTCAAGATGGACTGCTGTATGTCCTGGGGAAAACCATATACCCTGAGCCAGGCATGATTCCCGAGACATATACCAGCAGAGGACGTACGAACTGTAGTATGATGCTGTGGATAAGTGGCCCTAAGCAGGTGGTCGCCTACCGCTGCCGCAGTATTACCACCATTTGGTCCTCTTAGACAGAACCCGCTGGGAGGGAATGGACTGTCACCTGGGAGGCTTTTGGAATTTCCTCCCGATATGTCAGATGTCCCATGTAGTTGAGTACACGGAGGGACAAGGTGGCAGAGGAAACATGTTTTCCAATGGCATCCAATACACCGGATTCCACATCCGAGGACTGAGCACTTACGTGCTGAGGCCTAGAAGACCCATCATATACGGCACTGATCACCACACAGTCTGCCTGAGGCGGAGACATGAAGTAGGGGTGAACCACCAGAGCCTGATGGGCGTTATCAGCCTTCCATGGATTGGAGGGAATCTTGAAAGGTGGCTTCTAGACAGCCGTAATAGCTCCTTCAAAGGTGTCCACCAAAGAAGGGATAACCAGAGTGGGGTTTTCAAGCACACCTAGCTACGGAGGTTCTTGCGAGAAGCTTCCCGCTCAGCGTCTTTCTGGAGGTGGATCATGATGTCCGAAATAGTCAGATCATCCTGCAGAGAACAAGGGAGTTCAGAGGTAGTTCCCCCTGAACAGAAGAAGCTGCAGAGGAGGACTGAGGGGATTCCTCTTGGTCCATGTCATCATCCTCCTCCCTGTTCGCCAGACCCCAGTAATGCAGGAAAGGGTCCTCCAAGTCCAGGTCCTGAGTGTACAGCCTCGGGGAGACAGGGGCAGAACTGGCTGTCCGCTGGACCGAAAGAGGCAGAGACTGAGCAGAGACCAGAGGTGACCCCTCCCTAGGGGGGGCGTTGGGTCTGAGTGAGGTTCAGGATGGATTTCACTAGTGCCTGGACATCTATCATGGCCATCTGTCCAGTGAAATTGGCCATAGCAGACTGGGCGGAACAAATGGGCACCATTGACGAACGGTCGTAGGCAGTGGGACCAAACAAGCAGCCACTGATGAGGGGTGAATATAGGACCCCAGGATAGTAGACGATCGTGCAAGGCTGGCCTAAGAGATCGAAGGACCCCCAGCCCCTGCAGTCGTTGACTTTTGTTTCAGAATAGTCGATGGAGCGCTGTGCATAGTTGACGGACAGTGGGGGCAGCAGTGGAAGCTGCAAGATTACCCCAGAGCTGCTCGTTGACAGAGGGGCAGTCGACAAGGAAGGAGAGGAGCCCACAATCGTTGACGGTTTTGAAGATGATGTGTGAGGGGCTACCAGCTCCACACTTACATGTGAAGCAGAGGACGATACAGGGGTGGTAAAGACATGCTTAGTCTTAGAGACATGTTTCTTACCATGACCCTGTGTCGAAATGGAGGGGTATCCCATGGAGCGGAGAGACCCTGAAGAGGACGCTGAGGGTCTCTAGAAGAGGAGCAGTGTTGTCGCTCCAAGAGGGCCACCTTCTGCTTCATGAAATACTCAAGGAGCTGCTGCAACCGTCGTTTTGTGGCTCTGTTGAATTTATTACAGAAGACGCACTCCACCGAGTTTGTGTTCAGGACCAAGGCAATGAACACAGACTGCGTGGAGATCTTTAGCAATTCTGTGGCCACAGGAATAGCTTTGGAATAAAGGCTCCGAAGACATCTGTAGTGAATATTGAAGCAATAAGCCACGAGGGGGTGTGGAATATCGGGGGATTTACCACGGCTGGAGTGGTTTGCCCACAAGGCGCAGCCAAGTGGGTAAATCCTTGCTGGCCATGGTAAATCCCCAGATAACCCAGATTCCCAGAGTGGCTTATTGCGATACCGGTGGAATGAAGCGAAAGATGAAAACAAATATTTAAAAAAAAAAATTCTTTTTTAATTTTTTTTTTATTTATTTTGAGGTGAGGTATTGTTCTCCTATAGTAAATAGTCCGAGCAGGCAGTCTGTGTGATGTGTGTGCTACTGCTAACGTTAATAGCTGCCGTGTGCAAGCTGCTGCTTTGGGGTACAACCTTCTGGAGAGGTAGGAAAAAAATAGCTTTGTGAAGTGTGGCATTTAATTTTTTTTTCTGTTATATGTCTCGCTGCTAGTGTCACTGTGTTGGGTGTGTGAATTTGTCGTTGCTTCGATCTGATGTATGAAGGTGTCGTTTTGTGATCCACACTTAGCGGGGAAACAGATGGCGGTTGGACTTCTGTGATTTCGGGTCAGATGTTTTGTTTTTTTTGCTTGTTTTGTTAAACATGCGGCTGGCTGGCACCTTTTGTGGTGATCATCAGTGGATTTACAACGGAGGTCAGGTGCCAGCCTGCCGTCCCGATTGGTTGATGTCCCAGGTCCGTGGTATAATTAAAAATAAAAACCAATTTAAAGTTGTGGATCGAAGAACTTTTCTTAAGACAACTTTAAAGCAGGAACGCCTAAGGAGGACTTATTGCATGCAGGTCGCAGTTGAAAAGTACCGAGGAGTGACTGGAACCTCCCCCTTTTATACCTGCCAGGTGTATACCACATGGTGGTGCTAGGGGGAGGTCCCAGGGTCGACTGCTGTGAAAATCATCCGAAGGAGAGGACGCCTGCAGCTGAATCCCACTAGTTATGACTTGCTGCTAGAGATTGCCTCGAAGATTCATGGTTACACCTGGAGAGCGACCCACTGCCAGCAAGTTAAAGACTCTTTATCACAGTATTAAACACTGCACAATAATCATGATTTAATGATAAATTATCAGTGGTAATTATCGCAATATATCGCCATAGCGTGTTATCGCGACATCCCTATCTGGATCCTCCCCTGGCTAATGAGCTACCGAGTACACCTGACAAGAGTTCAGCTAGCTCTGATGCCAGTTCCCACGGCATAGTCTACCGCATCCCATCTGGCCCTGGAGCCGATATCTACTTTCAGGGCGGCAAGCCTTTTGCTGATACTTTCTCTAGCAATTACCATCTGCCCCATTTCTGGGATCCCTGTTACAGAAGCCTTAATGCTGCTCTCAGGCAAAGTCCCACTATCCTCCACTGTGAACACTGAGCAAAAGTAGTCATTAAGAATGGTTGCCTTCTCTAGTACCCTGTCCCCATCCGTTAGTCTAGTAATTCCCCTTTTCTTCCCCCCAATGTATCGGGGGGGGGGGTGCTCCACCCGACCCACTCTGCAATAAGCAGTCCTGTGTCTGCTTTTGTGTCCCTGACTGCCTTCTTGACCTCCCTCACCTGGAAATGGTGAAATTGGTGTTATTCACAGAACACCAAATTTTGTCTTCTGGAGTTTCTTAAATGTATATTTGTTCACCAGGAAAGTGCACTGGTCCCAGAGACCATTTTAGGGCATAATTTGAGCCATGAACACACAAGCACAAACCTGCATGCTAAACGTGGAGGGAAGGTGCCACTGCTCAAATGGCACTATAAACGAAATCCACATAAAATGCGGCGCACTCTAGGAATACAAAATATACAAAAGTTTGACGCAAACAAGTTATTCCCCACGCTTTGAGGAGCTCTGCCTCTTCATCAGGGGAAGGACAATCCAAGCCATAAACATGACCACAGAACAGCAGTAGAACAATACATGCAATGGCATACTGTATGGTTACATTAAATCAATTATTAACAGCAGATACAACTTTAATGCATTCAACATAAACAGGAAACGAACAAGCAAACATTTATTTAGAAACAATTCGGAATCGCACCTTTGAGCTTAAAGCTAATTTACAAAGGTTCCTTGTCAGACAAAAGGTGAAAGGGGAAACAACTAGTATTATATACCGGAAGGAAGGAGAAAACAGTTGCAGCTAACAAGCTTTGTCTGGTAAACTTTAAACAGTACAATATGCAAATACATTCACAGCTGACAGCAGTCAAACTGGTCAATACAGAGCACCCACAGATATGTCTGGTGCAGTTTCGACAGAGGAGAGGGGTAGTAGATACAAGGTGGGGTAGGGTAGGAGCCGGGGGGGGGGGTTATGACCCACAAAAAAAAAAAAAACACACACCTGTAATCACGTTACTACACACCAAGGCTTGAAAAGAGATGGATGCAGAAATATCTGGGATCATTTTGTTTTCCAGGATATTACATAAAGCTGAAAAAACTGATTAGCAGCTTTGCGTGCTAGTCATCCAAGAAAATGCATAGCACTTGGTACAGAATGGTTAGCAAGATTTACAATTTTATTATATAGGTCTATTCATTTTGTCTATTGTGCCATGGACTCATTGAAAAAATCGTTAGTCTACTGCTACTCATTCTGGAAATGGTTAGCATTATCCCCCATTTTGTATAGCATTTTGTTATGCTATACTTAAGCAATAATGCATGACAGGGTGTGGTATATCGTGAGATATCGTCACGCCTCGGGTGGTTGGGCACGAGGCCGCAGGCAGAGTGCGTCCAACGACCCGAGAAGTGACGATATCCCACGATATACCACACTCTGGAGTGCATTATTGCTATTATGAACTGGTTTAATAGTTTTCTGTTGAGAAAATAATAAAAAATCCACTTTTAAAATATTTTAATGTCTTTTTTGGAGTGATGGAGGAATATCTTTAAAAGAAATAGTTCCTGGAGGATATGGGCAGCAGGTGGCGCTGTTGTAAGTGGAGTTCAATGGAGGAGTGCATCTATGAACCCAGTGTCACTTTCTCAGCACTAATGCTGAACTGTGTTTTCTCAGCATTTGACCCAGTCTGCTCTGGGACACGGTAAAAATCTGTGTGGATTTCGTTTTTCATGAAAGCGCTGCTGACACAGGACTGCTACTGTGTCAGTTGTGCTATGGTCTCGACACGTCACCACCACAACCTGTCCCTCTAAGATGCTGTGTTGCGATTGTTTCATGGAGCAGAGGGGTAAACTGCTTGCATTGTATTTTGAAGGATCAGGTGAGATTGGCAAAATCTTTTTTTTAAAAACAACAGCTAAAACGGCGAGGTCATTTTGTCCACGATCTGGCAGATGTTTGGTTGGGAAGGTCCGTTATGGTATTCGGGATGTTTTCGAATGAGTGTCCGTTGGTGTCTGCTGAGCGGCATGGTGGAGTCGGTATTTCTTGGTTGGGAGTGGGTGTTTTAGTTATGTATGTCGCACTTGGTGGGAGTTTTAATAACTTCATCAGTGGGAATAGTTTTTTTTTTTTTTGCTGGTCATCTTGGTGAGTGACTCGCTCTAGGCGTCTGGGTGAGGTGAACGTTGCGGTCAGAGGATCTCTTGCCTGTGAGGAGGCTGGTGACCGGAGGTTTTCTGAAGCAGTGATGATGTAGCTCGATGATATCACGGCTTCCAAAACCTCTCGGCCAATCAGCTTCCTCCATTTACGATCGCCGGTTCATAATAAGTGTTAAACACCATTTTCAATTTATTGATTCGCATAGGAATATAATCAACGAGTCAAGGCTCACCTGCAAGGAAATCCTGAAAGGCAGCAGCAGGTTACAGTATCGTTAAAATACAAACCTCCACATTAGGTAAACTTCAGCAGACCAGCAGTGTACTGATATCATAATGATTAACCGTCTCCCTGCCTCTACTAGCAGATTTGTACATACCAGATCCCTGCCAAGACGCTAAATCTCAGGCTAAAACTCTGCTAAGCGTCCGGTAGGTTTAAAGCCCAGACAGAAAAATCAGATCAGTCCCTTCAATAGGAATTTCCTACCCCAATTCTGTATGGGGAATTTCTTTTAAATAGCCACTGAGCAGAACTCACTTGCAGTGGTATCCCACTGTACAAAACATGTTACAACAGTTACAATTTCATATTAGGAAAAACATTTTTAACAAAACTGCCCATCTGAGATGCAATCTCATTTTTAGCAGTATCCTGCTTTTAAATTTTTACAGTAGGAAAACCTGAATGACATGGCCACAACGAGAGGCTCCGTAGGAACTGAAACACGGGGTTTCCTCTTCCCAAGCAGTTGCTCCAACCCCTACACCACACTGCCCCATAGTCATTAGTTCTTTTATGCTGTAGTATGATCTGCAGTACTCAGATGTTTCATTACAGCCCAAGTAGGTCCACAGTCATCAGACAGAATAGGGTTCAAACAGTCATCAATGCTGTACAGAGATTCCGGAGAAAGTGTCATCATGTGACTGGAGACCCAATGAGTGTACAGCCAGCCCTGATTCAGTTGTACTACACTCCAATTAAGTTTTACTGCACGTGCATTTTCGTCTTTAACCCCAAAAAAAAAAAAAAAAGCTTTTATAATGGAAACCTACACTGCCAAGCAACTTCTCCTGCATGAGTAATTCTTAGTGGTCCTTCCCCATCTTTTGACTCTGCCCGCCAAGATGCAAACAGCTGCCAACTTTCCCTTACCTGCGGACCTTCCGAGCTGGCTGGTTGAACCAGGTGCGGACTCGTCTCTGCCAGTCCTTGTGGAAGTGGGGCTTTAAGAGCATTCCATTCCGTTTGGGGGCCATGGTTGCTTATGTTCCCTGAAACAAAGGGGAAAAAAAGGGTTAGCCACAATATACTTTAATAGCTAAAAATGAATGCGGTCAATTTTGAATCTGCTTTACATCAGCACATTAGTCAAAGATACAGCACTGCATAACCCATTTCTAGAAAATGCATCAATTTACCAATTTTTTTCATTCCTTTCCTTGAATCAATACATGGTATAATTTTTTTTTTTTTTTTTTTAAGTTCTACTGTGCTGTTTACCAACAGAAACCATGTCTTAGCACCATCCCACTGCATACAAGGTAAACCCAGTGGCAGCCAGCCTGTCAACACAACAGTACTGCTACCACTTGCACTGCTGACAGCAAGGGCACCAGCCTAGAACATTGGGGCCCAGCCGGGGGGGGGGGGTTGCACTCTTACCATACCTGGGTGACAAGTGGTGGTGGTGCAGATAAAAAGCGATGTGGGTGGACAGAGCAGAAAAACAGCCTGGCTCCAGCGTGCAGACATGTCCACATCAGAGTACCTGCAGGGTGCAGGCCACCTGGCATTCAGCGGAACCGGCACCAGCAATGAAGGCTGAGCTCACCCACTGTTAGTCTGGAGGATGCAGCTGGGCGGCCCCACTGCCAGGGTGGGGGAACATCCATAAGGGGGAACACCAGAATGCAACAGTGTCACTACACAACTGACTGTCAATGGCTCAATAAGACCATGCTGCACCTCAGTAGTCAAAACGACGATTATTTATATTAGGAGACACACAGTGCCCTGGACCTGGAATTCTGCGGATTACGGTACTCGTTCCTTCAAACTGCGGCAATTAGCCATGCCCCCTTTTCCAACGTCAGTTTTCCCCGCTCCCAAACACACCGCTTCGGATATCTCCATGCCCATGTTACTGAACTGTACTGTCTCCCCCCCCCCGGAACAAGATTGTTTGTTTGTTCTATGGGGGCGCTCCGCCCCCCGGGTCCAGGAATATGTTGACTTGTTAAAATATTGTAATATCAACACATTTTGTAGTTTTGGCGTTAGTACTTTGCAATAGCCTTATTTATGTTTGTTCTGTGGGGGCACTCCGCCCCCCACGTCCAGGAATATGTCGATATGTTTAAATATTGCAAAAACTACACATTTTGGTAGTTTGTTTGTTCTGTGGGGGCGTGACATCTCAGTGACTGCAAAGCGCATGCGGCCGTATTTCTCACTAGAAGCACTCACTTCCAAGGTGTGTCCCCTAAAGTAAATATATGCCGTCAAAACATTACTAGATCTAACAGCGCCAGAACAAGTGGCTGCAGCAAATGAGACAGCACAGTACCTCATGAATAAGACCTGTAACTTTTACAACAGAAACAGACATCTTTATGGGGGGGGAAGGCACTGCTTTCATGTACAAACAAAACTTTTGGCAAGTGCTAGGCGCAGACTACTAGTATGCAAGTTCCACATCCAGCTGCCTCAATCCCTCATGCAATTTAACTTTCCTCAAGAAAAACAGCTAATATCAGATTCTTCCAGTACCTAGCAAGCAGTATGCTCAGGGCTCCAGATAAGGTGAGTACCGACCTATTTTACTCACCACATTTTAGGAAATACTCTTCAAAAAAATGTACCAGTACCCACCCATTTGTAAATGCTGCACAATCCACAGAATAGTGCTTCATAACTGGTGACTCGAAAGGATCATTTTTTTTCCCAGATTTACAGCACTTTTACCCATTCTGATTTTGTTTTATATTTTAAACTGGTGAGTAAATGACTCCTACCTGCCAACATTAGCTGGAGCATTGTTGGCACCTGATCAATTCTTATCTAGAAAAAAACTACAGTTTTAAAAAAATGTACTCCTCACTGCGCTCCGTCCAGACATTTGTACACTTCTGAATTTGGTTTTACTCATCTCACTTTCAAAATGACGAGTAAAATACTCATCCCAAAAAAATGTTATCTGGAGCCCTGAGTATGCTGAGTGTGTGTGTGTATGTATGTAGTATAGCCTAGAGATTAGAGTAATGAGCTGTGAACAAGGCTGGTACATCCAGCAGACCAGACTTTGGTTTGATTCTCAACCTCCTCTTCCATACTGTGCGAGACTGAGCAAGTTGCTTAACCGCCCGGTGCTCTCAGGTCACCCATGAAAACAGGTACTTGTGCCTAGTGGGCCTTACCCGGTTACCAAAGACTAAAATAAAAAAATAAATATTCTGCCAACTGGTACAATGCAAACACTCACCGAGACAGTAAGCAGCAGGTTATTTTCACGGGAGTACCAGAGGCAGCGGGAGATGGACAATCTATGCACTGAGCTTGGACAAGTGTGCAATACAATAAATAAGCAGTGACAAAACAGCATCAAGCTGCATTCCCCAACTGTGAGGGACATGGCTCTGCTAAGTACAAATGCCCCATTACCAACAAGCGCCAAGAGGGTAAAAAGGCAGCAATCATGCTTTAGGGAAAACTGCACCAAAGTCCAGTACCTCTCTCGTAACTATAAACACCACCTAAAACTCCAGCTCAATGGCCCCCCCAGGAGTTCCAGTTCAATTACCGCCCCATTCACTCCAACATCCACTCGTCTCCACAAGTTCTCCCGCAATTACAAACCTCCCACTTCTCGCATTATGACGAGGCACATAACTAATTTTACCTCTCAAACACTCTGCCCCACACGGAATACTGAACCTTCAGAGCAAAAATGCATGATTTAGAATGTCCAGTTATCCCAGCAAACATTATAAACATTAGGGCAGTACTTTATCCGGTGCCCGGAGGAGCTTGCAATTCCGAGTTTAAGGATATGACACACATTCTGCCCATCGCTCACATATCTTGTCAAACACTTGTTTATTTAAACTGGTCATGAGCCAATGGCCCGTTTTCATAGGCGACCAGCAAACATCCAAAAATACTCACAGATAAATAAATACATCTCAAAATGCAAATCATCATCCACAAATAAGCAAATGACCACTAAACAAAACATTTACATCCACTCTGAGCTAATAACCACTGCCGCCTTTAGCTCGCCCCTCTCAATTCATTCAAGAGATACCGACGGCCCCTCCGCCTCTCCATCCCTTTCACATCCAACCCGCCCAGCAGGCCAAATCAAACCCTGCTCCTTTGCTGCACGCCTGTTCGCACTCCCTTCGGAGCAGTGAGGCCTGCGGAGCCGAGGCGATTGTTTAGTACCCCAAAACCGGGCAGCTCGGAGCTAATTTCCACGCCCGGCTGCGCCTCAGCCCCTCCTGTACAGATCCACAAGGGAGGGGGGCGCCTCCCGGATCTCCAACTGTAGGATGCTTTCAGATTTTAACAGCAAGGAATTCAAGATCTCACTCACATACCGTCCACAGGACAGAATGGCCAAAAAGAAAAGGAAGAGACGGCGCAAGGGATACTGGGATATCAAGGTCTCCAGCCTATCAGAAGCCGAAATACAGGGTCTCGCTCACTTACCGTCTGCGGAGCAAGATGGCCGAAAGGAAAAGACGGCGCAGAGGACACTGGGATATCAATTCCTCCAGCCTGTCAGGGGCCGAGTTACAGACCGGCCAATCGGCTGAGGAGGAATGTGTTTATTTTACGTTTTGCTATGAGAAAGTAGAGAATAGAATGATCTAGTTGTATGTCTAGTTCAAACGTTTTACCAGGAAAGACATACTGAGCTGAATTATCCCATCACCAGATAGGGGAGGGGGATGGATGCCCAATGTCCGTACATTTTTTTTACAGTTAAACTTTTTATTGAGTTTCCGTATTACATTACAACTTGAATCACTGCAGTTACACCAGCGGGAACCGGATGAAGCAGGGTAAACCAAACATTGGTTACATGTTAAATGCAGTGTGTGAGTAATAACGATCAAACAGGTCTCATAACATAGACTCACCCACAGTCTTCTGTCTAGGGGGTGTATGAGGAAAACCCCGTGTGTCGGACAAGGTAATTATCACCCCATGAGCCGTAACATAGGAGTCCTAGTCGGGATGGGTGTCGGATAAGGCAACATTCACCCTGCAGAGAATTTATTTATTTATTAGCTTTTGGTAACTGGGTAAGTGCGCTAGGCAACAGACCTGCCTATTTTCAGGCACGACCCGGAAGAGCACAGGACATTGGTTACAATATGCAGAAATGCACAGACATAATATAGGTGTACAGGAGCAAAACAAGATATACATTGGGTAGCACAGTAATAGTTACATAAGGGTACATTTTAGGCATAGATCATAATAAGGATGTAAAATAAAGCAATTAGGGTAACCATAAGACAGCTGAGGACAGTAAAGACATCAAGGTTCATAGCCACCTAGACAAGCATATTGCATGGGAGAACATTAGGTTAGTACTCAGGGTCAGACCCGACAGCCTGCAGTGGGACAAAGCAAATTAAGAGCATTTACATTGGCCAGAGGCTAGAAGGTGGGTGAACAGCGAGTTTTTAATTCTCGATGGGAGGCTGAAGTTTTCACCATAAGGGGGAGTGAGTTCCAGAATTTGGGAGCAAAATGGGCAAATGCCTGTTCACCCATTTTTGTCATGCAAGGTCTAGTGGAGAGCATGGGACAGAGGTAGACCTGAGGAATGCGGGTGTGTGAGGCAGAGTCAGGAGGTTGGCAAGATAGACAGGGCAGGGAGGTCTAGACAGGGAGTCGATAAAGCAGCCCAGGAGTAGGCCCGAATATCCTTAGGTGACAGCCAATTTAGCCAGCGTGAAGGAGACAATGATGGGTAAGACGTGGGGCAGTTAAGGCGAATCTACAGATGTTGTTGTAGACAGTGTCCCATTTGTGGAGTGTAGCAGAGTTTGCAGCAAAGAGGAGGGCAGAGCATATTGGAGTTGGGGGAAGAGAATACCTCTCGCAACAGAAAGTCTAGCGGAAGAAGTGAGGGAGTGGCACACGCGATAAGCTCCGCCAATTTTAGCATTGACGGCACACCATATTGACATGTTGAGACAGGTCAAGTGTGGGATCCAAAGTGACCCCAAGGTACTTGAAGGACTCAATGTTTAAGATGAGGGAGCCATCAAGGCATTGAACCCGAAGCCTGTTCACAGGGGCAGACAGTTTCTTAGAGGATCCGAATAGCATAGCACAGGTTTTTTCTAGGTTCAGGACTTGGTGGTTGCTTGAGAGCCAGGTCTGCAGGAATTGGAAGTCATTAGTGAGAGTGGAGTTGATGGCAGCAACCGATTTTGACCCAGAGTAGAGAACAAGGTCATCTCATGCATAAGAGTGCAGCTATGCCGGACATGGTGGGAATATCATTTAGGAAGAGGGAGAAGAGTAGAGGTCCAAGAGTGGATCCCTGGGAACTCCACGGGAGATGTTTAGGGGGAGGAGGCCTTCAGGAAATGCTACTGCCTGAGTGCGATTGTCAAGATAGCTATGGAACCAGGAGAGGGTTGGTCAGATGCTCCAATGGTTTGGAGTTTCTTTAGCATGAGAGGATGGTGTACCATGTCGAAGGCTTTAGACAGGTCGATAAAGAAGCGGCCCCAGTGAGTAGGCCATGGTCCATATTATTTCTGATGTCATTTGTAAGTTGTGTAAGGCAGAGGTGGTACTGTGACCGGGCGGAAACCATGTTGACGGGGTTTGAAGATTAAACATGTCAGGTGAGCAGCAAGCTGGCGGTGGACTATTTTTTCAAGCAGCTTACTGAGTGGGCAGAAGAGATATAGGGCGGTAGTTGGACATGAGTTTGATACATCCTTTTGTGTATGGGGATGGTTCTGGCAGTTTTCTAGGTGGATGGGACAGTAGGCGTCTGAATCGAGAGTTTAAAAGCCAGGTGATAGGTCTGGTCAGCCAAGGTGCATACTGCTTAAGTATGCAAGGATGGATGTCCTCAGGCGCTTGACCCCGTGCAGGCTGAAGGGAGTTAGGTAGCTTGAGAACTTCAAGGTATGTGGTTGAGCCAGAACGAAAGGGAGGGGTGGAGGGGCGAGGGAGTGAGAAGAGGGACAGTCAGGTTTACTCTGCTTCATCCGCCCTCGCTGGTGTAACTGCAGTGATTCAAGTTGTAATGTAATACAGAAACTCAATAAAAAGTTTAACTGTAAAAAAAATGTACGGACATTGGGCATCCATCCCGCTCCCCTATCTGGTGATGGGATAATTCAGCTCAGTATGTCTTTCCTGGTAAAACTTTTGAACTAGACATACAACTAGAATAAAACTGATCACAAAGTAACATTGCATTGACCACAAAACAACACAGAACAAACAAATGCAATTTCAACTATATGCAATTAGAGATCCTAATAGTAAGCTTCATCGACGTGCTGAAACTTATCCACTCTCAGTAACTTACTGGTTTTAGGATGTCACTGAAACTAGGCCTTTAACCTGCACCGCAAGTAATGCCACCCACCTATTTTCTGGACCAGACAAATGTGGTGCCATGGATTTCACCCCTAGTAGCAAGAGTAGGGCAGGCAGACATTGGAATAGGTTTGCCTATCACTTGTGTACCCAGGTGGCCTACTTGAGTCCATATGGGTTGCAATTTAGAGTATAACCACAATATACGTACTAGGTCCCCTTGTGGGAGTTAACACCTCTAGCATTGATCGTCAGTCAAAACACCTTGCATGTAAAGTACGGTTGGGGTCCTGTACCATAGTTGTAAGATTTTATTTTGAATGAGCCTGCTTCTCACATCTTTAAAGGACCTGTGTCCTAGTCTCCAACACTCCCACCAGGGCCTGCTCCAATTTTTTTGGGGGGAAGTAACAGATTATGAGGGTATGGAGTCCCTGACCTGTGTATAGATTTTACTGGCTAGGTGTGTTTTGCAGGATATCTATCCAGGTACTGGGGAAGCATTATCGATACGTGACATCTTACATAGAAACAGAGAATCTGTCTGCAGATAAGGACCATACAGCCCACCTAGAACAGTCCATGAAAAACTGCGCCAGGTATGTGGAGTGAGGTGCAGATTTGAGGGTTTGCAACCCTAATTGTAGAACCAGAAACCAAGAAGGAACCATACTCACTTACTGATAATAGCCGGTCAAAAACACTGATGCCACAATTGTAAGTTGAATTACTTATAAATTTATTTTGAGCCAGCAGTCAAAGCAATTAGCTTAACAGAAATGAAAGTGCTCACAGCACCATGCTGCAGTAGCCCCTGCGCTTCACTCTTTGGAGCTTCCTTCTGTCTGCGAATGAGGACCATGTGGCCCACCTAGTCTGCCCATTTCCCTACTCACTGCTGCAGCCCCAGATCCTATTTGACCTGTGGATCTCCCACTCTGCACATCTCCAGGGTACCCATATGTCTGCCCCATGCACTCTTAAACCCCCATATTGTTTTCACTCCCACCACTTCTACCGGAAGGTTGTTTCATGGCTCCACCACCTATTCAGTGAAAAATTACTTCCTAACATTACTCCTGAGCCTTCCACCCTTCAGCCTCATATCATTGCCCCTTGTTCTTGTGCACAGTTTTCTCTGAAATATGCTTTCCACCTGTACCGTTTATACCCCTAAGGTACTTGAATGTCTCTATCATAACTTCCCCTCTCTCTTCGTTCCTCCAATGACTAGATAATAAGGTCCTTAAGTCTTTCCTCGTAGGGCTTCTGGTGTAGTCCATGTGCCATCTTTGTTGTCCTTCTCTGGACTGCCTCTATTTTGTCAGTGTCCTTCTGGAGATATGGTCTCCAGAACTGGACACAGTACTCCAGCTGAAGCCTCACCAGTGATCTGTACAGTGGCATCACCACCTCTTTCCTCCTGCTTATTATGGACCTCCCCATGCATCCCAACATTCTGTTTGCTCTCCCCACCACTTTTTCATACGGTTTGGTCACCTTCAGGTCATCAGATATGATAACCGCTAGGTCTCTCTCCTGATTTGTGGTGGCCAGAATTTCCCCATCCATCCTGTACTCCTCCCTTGGAGTCCTGTGACCGAGATGCATGATCTTGTACTTTTTAGCATTGAAACGCAACTGCCAGACACCTGATCACTCCTCTAATAGGCTTAGGTTCTTTCTCAATTTTTCCACCCCCTCTAGTGTGTCCATTCTGTTGCAGATCTTGATATCATCTGCGAAGAGGCACACCTTTCCCTCCAGATGCTCTGCAATGTCGCTAATGAAGATACTGAATAGGACTGGCTCCAGCACCAACCCCTGTGGCACCTCGCTGGTCACCTCCCTCTCCTCAGATTTCATGCCATTTACCACCACCCTCTGAGTCCTGTCCCTTAGCCAGTTCCCAACCCACTTTACTACCATAGGACCCACTCTGAGGCTCCCCAGTTTATTTAGCAATTTCCCGGGTGGCTAGGACAGTGCCGAAGGCCTTGCTGAATTCCAGGTAGGCCACATCCGCCGCCCCTCCCTGATCTACCACCTTGGTTACCAAGTCAAAGAAATCAATAAGATTCATCTGACAGGACCTTCCCACTGAGAATCCATGCTACCTTGGATCCTGTGCCCACTGTCCTCCAGAAACTTCACAATCCTCTCCTTAAGTAAGGACTCCATTAGTTTCACCACTACAGAGGTCATGCTTACAGGCCTGTAATTGCCTGCCTCCTCTCTGCTTCCACTCTTGTGGAGAGGGACCACATCTACCCTCCTCCAGTCCTCAGGTACCTCCCCATATCTAGTGATGCACAGAAAAGGGCAGCCAGTGGTTCCGACAGCACTTCCCTGAGTTCCTTTAGTACTCTGCGGTGGATCCCATCTGGCCCCATTGCCTTATCTGCTTTTACTTTGCTGAGTTCTTCTAGGACTCATTCCACTGTGAATGGGCAGGTATCTACCTCCCTCCCCTGAATACCCCTCTTAATGAGTCTCGGTCCCCCATCCTCGTCTTCCCTGGTGAATACTGAGCAAAAGTACTTGTGCAGTATCTCAACCTTTTCTAGGTCATCCTCCACCCTTTCACCTCCTTCATTCTTCAGCCTAACGATCCCATTTCTGGTCTTTTTCCTCTTGCTAATGTATCTGAAGAAGGTCTTGTCACATTTCTAAATAGCCTGGGCTATACCTTCCTGTGTCTGTACTTTAGCCCTTCTAATTATTTTCTCAGATTCCCTCTGCTTCTCCAGATATTGTTCTCTGTCCTCATCATTTGTGTTTCCTTGTATCTTCTGAAGGCTCTTTTCTTTTCCCTTATTTTCTCGGCCACTACCTTCGAGAACCATAATGGCATTTTCTTTCTTTTACTCTTGCTATGCATTTTTTTTTTACTTATTCTTTATCCTCCTAGCTCTTCTGCCCTTGATCCCTCTCTCAGAACTCCCCACTGCACCTCTCTGGAACGTCCCTAGGAGGACCAAGGATTCTGCTCCCTAGAGTGCGGCATGCTCCGAGTACCTTCAGGGCTTCCGGATTACCCTCTAGGCAGGGTGGAGGAAGCCCAAACCTCCCCCTGACCATCAAGGGAGCGTGCGCACAGCAGAGTCTGCCCCCAGTTCCTCCCTTGGACGTGGTGCTGGGGGTTCATTGCCTGGATCCAGGACAGGGTTTTTTCCTTGTTCTGTGCCCTCCCCTGCTGATGTCAGCGCTTGAGGAGGGCCAGTGAGGCAGAGGTGCACCGAGATGTGCCTCCGCTCAGGGCCCTCGGCCGACGTCAGCCCCTCCCTTTCATTCTCTGCTTCTCCGACCGCACTGCCAATACCCAGGTTCACCCAGGAGATGGCAGTAATGTGGTGGGGCTAACTTGCGACCTTTCCTGTGGGGCTAACTTGCGACCCTCCCCGGAGAGGGAGAGCAGCCGGCAGGTGCTCAATCCCTCCCCCCCCCAGCCAAGCTCCAGCGACCTGAGCCCGTCACCGAACCTGGGTCGCCGGTGTGGCTTCCAGCGCCTCAACCCTCAGCGCCACTGAGCCGGCTTCTTGCTATGCATTTTGATACAATGACCTGTTACTTCTGTTGTGATTCTCTTGAGTCTAGACCACTGTTTTTCCACATCTCCCCCTGTACCTTCTGTTGCTAGGGCTCTTTTGATGTTTCTACCCATCTCCTTAAAGTTAGCCTTCCTGAAATCTAGGACCTTTATCCTTGTACGGCTTGCCTCCTCCACTGTGGTTACCTTAAACCATACTGTCCTGTGGTCACTGGTACCAAGGGGCTGCCCACCTCCACGTCTGTGGTCCTGTCCCCATTGGTCAGGACCAAATCCAGTATAGCCTCCTCGCAGGTTGGTTCTGCTACAAACTGTCTTAAGTTTGCCCAGTTCAGGGCAGTCATGAAGTCCCTGCCCCTTGTTGTACTCACAGTCTGAGTGCTCCAGTCTACCTCAGGCAGGTTGAAGTCACCCATTAGTAGCAGTTCCCCTTGGCTGCCATTTTGTGGATGGTTTCCACAAGAGCTTCATCGGATTGCTCCCCTTGGTTTTTTTTTATCATTTAACATTTTCTCCTCTGCAGCTGCAGCCCTGCTCTACATTTAGTGACTGCTCCACTCCACCTCCAACCCCGAAGATCGCATGCCCAGCTGGCAGACGCAACTACACCTGCGAAAGGGCTCCCCATAGCCCCCCCGCACCCAGCAAGGAACCAGTACCGGCACATGCCTCCAGGCATCGTCGGCCAGTGGAGCTGCGGCTATCCAGCTGCCTCGGACCCGTGCTGCCATTTTCCCTGTTCTTTTTCCCCCATTGGGACCACGGACATGCAATGACATCCACGCACATACGTGCAGATGTCTGCCATGGTCCCACCTCGACACCGATGCCTGCGGTGCCTCCGGGCATCCCCAGGAGTCGCCGCAGCGTGGTGTACAGTCCCCATCCCACCCCAGGACCAGGAGAGCTGTCTCCCGACACTCAATCCCAGTCCTCCCCTGCTGACCCCTGACGTCCCAAGCTCGTTTCCGAACCTGGGTCACCGGCGTAGCACGAGGTGTTGACGTCCAGCGCCTCAACCCTCAGCACCACCAGGCCAGCCCAGGATTGCTCCCCTTGTACCGGAGACCTGTAAATCACTCCAGTGCGAATGGCTGTCCTTTATCCCACCTCCAGGGTGACCCACAGTGCCCCTGATCCTTCTTGTGACCCTTGAGCCTCTGTTGCTTTAATCCCCTCCTTCACATACATAACTATGCCCCCTTCCCTTCTCCCTTCCCTATCTTTCCTAAAAACTGTGTATCCTGGTATGGCTATATCCCAGTCATGGTTCCCTGTGTACCATGTTTCTGTAATAGCTACTATGTCCAGGCTTGCATCTTCCATTAAAGCCATTAGGTCTGGGATTTTGTTCCCCAGACTGCGGGCATTTATGCACATTACGTTCCAGCTTGTGCGCCCATCCTCCTTTTCCCTTTTTTTTGGCCCTGTGACATTTTTGGGTTCTATCTTCTGTCCTCCCCACAACTGTATCTAATTTATTTATCAAGATTGATAGTGCCTTTGTACTAATTTGATGCTCCCTTATTTCAGATATGTTATGTTTTGGGGGGGAGGGGGCTGCCTTTATCCACCTGACTGCTTTTGCCTCCCCCCTTGGCTAGTTTAAATGCTCTTGGAGGAAGCATTTGAACTTTTCAGTGAGGATACCTTCCTCCGCCCAGACAGATGTAGGCTGTCTAGTGAATACAGTTCTTCATCCCTCCAGGTGAGATCCCAGTCCCCAATGAAGCCATACCCTTCCTTTCCACACCATGTCTTCAGCCACATGTTGAATTCCATGGTGCAGCTGTCTCGACACTCTCCCTTGCCATGGACAGGTAGAACCTCCAAGAAGGTAACAGAGTGTGCTACTTGCCCAAGACACTTCCCCAGTTCCCTAAATTCCTCCTGCACTTTTCCTACGTCTGTCCCCTCACCTGCCAGGTCATTTGTCCCCATGTGGACTATGACGTCCAGCTCCCCCCTCCTTGCCACCACCCTAGCTATCCCTAGGATCCACCTGCCCTCCCTCTGAACTGTGCCACCAGGCAGGCACACCACCTCCCTCTCCCTGTTGCTGCCCACTCCCAGCTCAGTCCCTCTAATGATGGAGTCTCCAAACAGTATTTGCTTCCTCCTGTGTTTTCTCCTTTCCTTTGCCCTTGGGACTCCATCGTGGATGACCCACTCATCCTCCTCAGTGTCCACTTCTGGAGACGCAGTGCGATTGTCCTGCTCTGCCAAAATGGTGAATGAGTTTTGGAGTGGCACTGGCTAGGGGATGTGCCTCGTCCCACCTCCCTCACCGTCCCTGAGCCCACTGTAGTCCATCCATCCCTCCTTACGGGCATCCTCTGAGGGAGTGGTGACAGACGTGGTGGTCCCTGTGTGTGTGTGTGGGGGTAACAGTGCAAACCACTGAGGCAAGGATTACCCCAAAGGGCATTGGCAGTAAAGCCATGTTTCAGAGAACTACAAAATCGCACATACCCCATAATGCAAAGCATCATGGGATGTATATGCAAATCAGCACAACATTTTAGGCCAGTTCAGCTTTAAGTAGGAATGCATGGTGCCAAAGGGCCTCTCACACAATCTGCAAAGGTTGCAAACAGATGACAAAGACATGACTTTGCCGCTTTTGTGCCTAGGCTCTGGAACTCCATTCCGGACTCTGTTCGCTCTGCCCCTTCCCATGGGACCTTTCGCTCCTCCCTGTGGTCCCACCTAAAACAAACGACAAGATGTGACTGCTCCTAGTCTCTGTAATGTAATACTCTGCAGTCCACTATTGTCCACTCTGAGTCCATCATGGTCTATGAAATATGTATTCAGTGATCCTAATGTCTATCTATGTCCTGTAACAATTTGTACTATGTGTGGCAGTATCTCTGCCCTTATACAAGCGTTGTTATAGCTGTTTTTTTACTGTATCATGCTGTTTCTCCAATGTTGCCATGTATGTATACTGTATGTTTTGTGCTCTCCCGGGTCATTCCTGAAAATAGGCATACTACTTGTCTAGTGTACTTACCCGGTAAACAAAAGCTAAATAAATAAATAAGTGTTTCGTCCTACCCAGGACTCACCAGTTCTTGACATATGTCTGGATGGCACTGCGGATTTGCTGGTACTTCCAGAAATCCCTCCTTGGAAGATCCCATCGCTCCCTTAAGGACTGAAATGTGTCTGTCTGCTTAGATCCAGTCATCAAAAGGTGTCCTATCGTGTTTATCTCCACCTGTACCCACTCATTCCATACTATAGGTTCCTTATGCATGAGTATCCTAGTGTTGCCCCACAGGGGAGTTAGCTTCAGTGGTGTAAGGGTTGCCCTTAGCTCCCGCCCCGTCTGTGTCCAATATTAGACAGAAGGTCTGAGTGTGGGGTGTGATAACCTGGCTTTAGTTGGGGGATTGTAGAGGAGTAGTAGGAGAGAGTAGACCTTACTCTGGACTGCTTCAATATATAGCCCATCCATTTTTATATGCTATAAGAAGGGTTTGTGAAATAGAGCCTTTTGGTTTATGAAGTGTGGGGACAATATCCTCACAGTATCAGAACCTGACAAGTCCTTGCCAAAAATCTTGGAGATCATCAAAGATTTAGTACATTTTTGGACTATAAACCCAACAACGACAAATACTTTTTTCTACCTCTGAATAACAAATGTCAAAAAGTATATGTGTTAGAGTTGGGTATTTTGTGGGAAAAGAATCCATTGATTACTTAGTGGTGAAGATCTTTAAGAATATGTCGGGAGGGGTGCCAATTCAGCTAAGAGAGCAAACGTGCTTTCTCTATGCTCTGACCTTTCTGCCTTTATATTTAAAATATACTTTTCTGAGTTGCTTTTTCTGGTCTTTTCACCCCAGTCTGCTCTGGAAGCTGCCATAGATGAGTTTCTTTTGAGCTCCGGTGCCAAACCGCCACGGGGCTCCCCCAGAGGAAGCAAGAAAGCACCAGGAGGTCAGCAACCCACAGGCCCAGATATAGTTACACTGTCTGCCACGGAGATGGCTATCCTGGGCCGCACGGTGACTGAACAGGTCTTGGATGGTCTTACCCTAAAGCTCGACATTCTTGCAGGGAAAATCGAGTAACTTAAGAGCAGGCGGCTGCTGGGCAAGCTAAGTGCTTGCAGGAAGTGGAACAGCAGGTTTCACAGTTGGAAGATTTAAATGACAACCTGCCAAGAAAGTGGCGAGGCTCAAGCAGGAGATCCAGGCGTTAATGGATCAGTTTGAATACCAAGAGAATTACAACCGCTGCTTAAACCTGCATATCAGGGGGCTTCCCAAAGGACAGGAGAGTGAGTGTGTGCCTATGTTCCATGCTGAAACTGCCCAAAATCCTTGACATGCAATTAAAAGGAATGAGGCTTAAAGTGGAGTGTGCCCACCGAGCCCTGGCCCCACGGCTGCCACCGGATCCACCCCCGCACCAAATTATTTTCAGACTTCACCATTTTGGGGACAGGCAGGTGATCCTTACAGCCTGCCGTGCTAAGAAGGAACTGAAATATGAGGGGAGCCACCTGTACATCCATCAAGATTTCTCTTCCTGACTACAAAACAAAGGAGAGCCTTCACACAAATTCTGGATGCCCTCAGGGAACGGCACCTAGATTTTATGTTCGCCTACCTGGCAGTAGTCCAGGTGAAAGTGGAACGAGTGACATATTCATTTGAGGATCCTGAGAAGCATGCATGTTCTTGGAGGAGTGGGACAGAAAGCAAAGCTAAACTGGTCGAGATGGCCTGTGTTTATATGAATTGCCATCTTACAAGTACTATGCCTGCATGGACTCCTACACTTTCCCCATCTGACTGAACTACTTTCTGGACTGTGCTGTCTGTGTCTCTTGGTCCCACGGGGTGCAGTATATTGAATCTGACATACCCCACTTTTGTTTTGTTTGTTTTTATTCATAGGGGAGCATATTCATTGGGACCCTAATTGATTTTAGAAAATGGGCTGTGGAAACCCTGCTCTCTGATTGTGGGCCTGAGAATGTTGATGTTTAAATAAGCCACCATTTTGTTGGTCACTTAAGAAGCAACATACTGAGTGATGCCCCCCCCTCCCCGAATTATGAATAATAAAAAACACAGGGTTGCAGAGTGACCTTGTCTCCTGCCCTTCACGAATACTGGTGTGAAAGCCGTTTTTCTATATTAAGTTAGTAGGGTCCTGTTTTTTGAGAGAGACCTCTCTGTCCCTGTCTGGTCGAGTTTTCCACTCGAAGATTGTACAGTTCTTTCTGTCTTTGGCACTTGTGCTGTGCCACCCAGAAAGAACAGAAATTGTAGGGAGGGAAATGTCCTTTTCACTGACTGCATGGCTTCTGCACAGTTATCCTGCCAGAGAAGCATGTAAAAAAGAACCGCCAAGCCGTGCTGCTCATAGTATGTCCCGGAACCAGGACCCAAAGCAAAAAACAAAAACAGCTCAATAAAATGTTGAGTGAGAGAGAGAAGACTGCGTGTATGCTGAAGTGAATGTCCTCGCTCTCACAGTCACCATCCTGTGACACAGTTGTAAAGCTAAATCTCCCCACAGAAGTATCTCAACTACCGTGAATGCTTTTACCTTTTTTTTTACTTGTTGCCCTCAAGCTGTTCTCCCTTTACAAAAGATGCAGCCCCACTGCCGTGATTGCTGACAGTACGATTCTCTGAGAGCCAACCCCACTGTTGTGCCCCCTCTTCCAGCTGCCTGCCTGCCTGCTCGCTGTCCACCGCCTCTCATGGACCCCCAAAAAGTTTTAAACTAAAAACCAGTTAAAATTTCCTTAAAGAACACACAGTATTCCCCGCTTCACCCTCGCAGATGCTGTAAGAGTACAATACAGAATAACAGGCACAAAATGAGTTGCTTTTGAATAAAAAAAAAAGAAACCTTAGATCAATGAACCCACATTTTTTTCATTCTTACAGCATCTGTGAGGGTGAAGTGGGGAATACTGTGACAGCGCTCAGAGGAACAGGCGCATCTATTTTACTCTGTAAACCATGCTCACACTGTCTCTCTCTTTCTTGCTTCTTGGCCGTTTCTCATAGCCCTTGTCTCGCGCAATTACCACCTTTCTATTGCTGCTTTCCCTGCTCGTAAAGAAAATGAAAGGGAAAAAACATACTGGCTTCACCTTCCTCTGTCTTGTTCTTGTAATTTCCTTGGTTGTAGGCAATGAATGCACAGCCACCTGTGCGGGGGAAGGGGGCACAAACAGATCAGTACCAGCATTAAAAAAAAAAAAAAAGATTATAGCCTGTATGTCTTAAGTGTGTTAGGTTGGGGGGTGGGGACCAGTCAACTTAATCCTGTGTGTGTATATCTGTGTGGGAGAGGATAAACACATCAGTATAATACAGGTGGAGGAACTATTTTATTTCAAAAGTTATTTTAAACGTATTTTTTATGAACTTTTTTTAATTAAATTAATTTTTTTACAGTGCCCATTTTCTAAGCGCAATAATACCCTCTAGGTTGGGCAGTATTGGGCTATACTGGACCTTCCAGAGGCTATAAGGCCCTCTGCCTGCGGTGTTGGGCCTCATTATGCCCCAGGGTGGTCCAGTATAGCCCAATACCACCCACCCTGTTGGGTATTATTGCTCACGTGTGCTTTCTGGTGGATAATGATGCCAACCAGAGGCAGTATAGCGCAGTGGTCTAAGGCTCTAAGCTGCAAATCTGGTGACATCCAGCAGACCAGACCTGGGTTTGAATCCCACAGCTTCCACTTGCATACTGTGTGACCCTGAGCAAGTCACTTAACCTCCTTGTGCTCCCAGGTCGCTCCTGTAAAAAAGCTTTCAGCTTAGTGTGCTATACCTGGTTAAACAACCAAATTAAAAAAAAAAAAAAAACCATTGCTGAGCTGAATGCCGCGATGATGGGACAGTGGGGGTAAGATGGCAGCGATCATGAGGTGGCTCAGCGCAGTGATGGTAGAGCTGTGATTATGGCCTGCTTCCCTCTGGTTGCACCATTATGCTGGCAGGGAGGCTCCAGGTGACATTTTGCTTTGATTTTTTATATATGAGGGGTTATGCTCAATATGTGTGTGTGTGTGTGTGTGACAAGTGTGGGCAGCTCTTCCCCGAGTGCTCCAACTCCTCTTTGCCTCCTGAATGTAGTGAGGATTTCAAGACTCCTGCTTTGAGCAAGCGGCTTGGAGGGAGGAGGTCCACTGGGCTTTTTGGAATGGGAAGCGCTGAGCATGGAAAGAGAAATGAGGGAATGGTGTATCAGTTCCCACTGAGTCTTATTCCCCATGGACTAGAGTAATGGAGCACCGAGTGCATCAGTGCATGCATGGGAGGTTTGCTAGTCCCGCTGCCCCTTTGCCAGGGATCTAGGCAGGGTGGCTTATAGCTGGGCTCCAGATGCTTGGGGGGAGAGGAAATGGTGGAGATCACATAGTTAGAGGATCTTGGATGCCCCTTGGGGAACGCTGACCACCCTGTTGTGATTTGTTGGGCATCAACTTTTGCGTGTCATGGGGTGGGCAGCAGAAGTTGGAGAGGAGTGTTCCTCGTGAAAAAACATATAGGTTACTTTGCACTGTGGTGAGGGAGAGTGGGGTACTCTGGGACATAGTACACACATATGTGTTGGGGCCTCCCCAAGTAGTTCCCTTTGGGATGTGGAACTGTTTGTAGTGGGGAGCTGAATGACAGCTCTGTCCTTTCTTGCAGCACACTTCTTCAGTTATCCAGTTGTGTTTAATTTTTAATACTGGGGGAAGGGGTGTGACTGGGATCTTGTCACCGGAGTAGGATGTATAGAGACATATCGCCAGGGGAAGGGGAGATTGTGGGTTAGATGTGATGCTTTGTGGTGCACAAGCAGTTTATTTCTAACAGTTGTCTTTGGCCTTTCTCTTGAGGGGGGATCTTCCCCCAATTACATGAAGTCAGTGTCATGACGCAGCCTGATGGTGGGCTATAAGGCTAGAGATGTAGTGCAAGGAGATGCGGGGGTAGTGTGAGGGAGAATGAATGTTTACGGCATGGTCTGTAGTGGGATGGGGCAGTGTACATGGTGCAGGCACCTGGGGTTTGCACGGCAGGGTGGTGCCAGTGACTGAAGACAGCCTCGCTCAAACTTGAAGCCGGTGTTATCTGTGGCTTCCAGATTCTGGGGATTGTTTTTTTTTCTCTTCTTACTCTAGGTAAAGGGGGGATTTTGCCCGTGTTTCTATAGAGCTTTGGATATTAGAGTGGACTTTTGTGTAGCAGCTTGGGTACACCTTGGCGGGGAGGGGGATGGAGGGGAACTGTGTGCAGAGAGAGGATCTGAAAGCTCATTTTGCTATGCAGGTGAGGGAACGTAGGTGATATCTTGCTGGTTCTCATTACTGCTTTATCCTCAGATGAGCTGGGGGGGGTTCTGTTTACCATTGTGTCATATATTAAAGTGCATGGTAGAGCATAGTTGTGTATGGAGATCCATACACTTGAAAAAGTCATTCTGGTGCAGTAGTGACATAGCTACTAAAGCAGAACCACTTTTCGTTCTGCTTTAGTAGCGACATCACAATGCAAGCGTCCCCATCAGTGCTGTTAATAGGACAGCGGGCGGTTGAAGCGTTGTGTGCATGAGCTGGCTAGCAGTGAAGCGCAGGTGGCGGACAGCAGAGACTAACTGCTTTCACAAGAAAAAGTAAGCAATTATGTGTGTTTTGGACCATACACTATATAGAATATTGTACGAGAGCCCAAATACACACCATCAGTATTCTTAAACCTCGTGGTTTCCATGATGACAGAGGGACCTCTTGAGCTTCACTTTTGAGAGCCTTGTCGTCATGGTAACCACTTGGTATAAAAATAGCATTGTTGTGTATGGGCTGTCATACACTGTCCTGTATGTTAACTATACTGTTCATGTAGTTACATGTTTCTGTATTTTCCATTGTTATCTTGTTTCTACCCAACACACAGGAGATACACAGCTCCTATGACCTGGTATGGAGATTGGGAATTTTTTTCTCAGATTTAATCATCGTGTTTTGAGATGCCCTGGATCTGCCTCAGGTTAGGAGGCTCCCTTCACCAGGGCACTGCTTATACCTTTGTATTGAAATATGACTAAACTGTCTATCTGCTCCTGGAATGTCCAGGGTATCCCATCCCCTATCGAGCATAAGAAAATCTACACAGTGTTAAGGAGGTGTGATATGAGAGTAGCCATGCTTCAAGAAATACACCTCACCCTGACTGAGCATAATAAATTGATCAGGGAGTGGGTGGGTCAGTGCTGTTCTGCCTCTTTTAATGGATACAGGAGAGTGTTGCCGTCCTCTTTCATAAGGGATTACCGTTTGTTAAGGAGAGGGTGGTGGTGGACAACACTAATGATAGGTATGTTTTTGTAAGTGGAACCCTACAGGGGGAGGCCATGACCTTAGGAAATGTTTATGCTCTGGCAGAAAGGGATCCTGTATTTTATGATAAATTACTAGCTGTACTAAAAAAGGAGCATTTTCCGGGGATAATCCTGGGGGGGGGGGGATTTTAATTGTGTATGTGGCCCATGTCTGGATCGGTCAGCTTCTAACTTTAGGCATGACCATGCAGTGGAGAGATGGGTATCAGGACTCAATGAATTAGATATGGTAGATGTGTGGAGGGAGGTCAATCTGGGGGCTATGGATCTCACCTTTTTCTCTAACCCCCACCGCACGTGGTCATGTATTGATTACACAGTGGTAACAAGGGGCTAGTATCGGCAACTGTGTGCCACGTCCATTATCCCAATCTGTTTCTGACCATGCCCGGATATCAGTGATGCTGAATCTGGGGGTGGGAGGAGGACAGCCTCTTGGGGATGGAGATTTCCCATGTATATGATAACTAATCAAAAATTCAAAGAGATTTTGGTGGATAGCTGGAAATACTACTTAGGTACTAATAAACCCACGGCTCCATCCAAAACAGTCCTGTGGGAGGTGGGAAAAGCGTATATGACAGTTGTAGTGGTGGCTTATATGATTGCCCTGTGCAAGCAGAAATCCGAGTGGTTGCAACAGCTTGAAAAGGCTGCCAAGAGACTCGAGCTAGTGGCCTTCAGTATCCCCAGGAAAACACGTTGAGGGAGCTTAAAATAGCCAGGGAGGCCATCAACAAAAAACTAACCGAAAGTGCAAATCGAGCCCTTGTTTATGCCAACTAAAACGTTTTTGAATGGGGCAGCAAGCCCAACCCACTGTTGGCAAGGTTAGTGAAGGAGAGGAATAAACCTAATTGAATCTCAGCAGTTGGGGATGGAATGGATAAGCTGACTGCAGATGTTAAATAAGGGAACATTTTGTTGATTTTTATACTAAATTATACGTGAGCAAGGTCGCTACGAACCAAGAGACTGAGACTGATGTGTTTTTAGACCGGCTGAAGTTGCCTAGGCTCTCTGAAGTGCAATTGGAAATTTTAAATAGCCCACTGACAACAGGGGAGATTAGGAAGGCCACTCTTGGCCTTGCTGAGGGCAAAGCAGCGGCACGGATGTGCTCCCTATTGAGTTTTATAGGTAATTAGAAGATACAGTATGGACCCACATGCTTAATATGTTTCAAGAGGCCAAGGAGTAGGAAGAGTTGCCACCTATTTGCGGCTTGGCCACTATTACCCTTGAACATAAGGAAGGGAAGGATCCCTCGCTGTGTTCTGCTTACAGGCCGATCTCCCTCTTGAACAGTGATATTAAGATGTTGGCAAAGGCACTAGCGAAGCGATTTAGGATGCTTTTGCCATCCCTGGTGCTGGAGGACCAAACAGGGTTTGTCAGTGATAGGCATTCATATCATAATGTGAGATGGTTGCTGGGGGTGGTGGAGGTGGTGTCTCGGCACATGGGAGGAGCCTGCGTGCACTCCCTAGATGTCGAGAAAGCTTTTGACAGGGTGGAAGATGGAGTGGAGCTACCTATTTAAGGTTCTGGAGAAGTTCAGGCTCGAAAAATTTATGGAATATGTTAAATTGTTATATAGTGA
This sequence comes from Neoceratodus forsteri, assembly GCA_016271365.2. Taxonomy (NCBI): domain Eukaryota; kingdom Metazoa; phylum Chordata; order Ceratodontiformes; family Ceratodontidae; genus Neoceratodus; species Neoceratodus forsteri. Next base: position 954,924,235 of record CM028130.1, on the reverse strand, counting down.
CCCAAGGGAAAACCTGGTGAATGGGGAGCTTACTGAGACATTCAGATTGAGGCAGGGCACTTGATAGGTATGCCCACCCTCCCCCCTCTTACTTGCCTTAGTGAGTGAACCCCTTGCGATAGCAATTAGGGAGGTGAAGGACATTAGTGGGATTCAGGGGGCCTGGTGTGTCCAACATAAAATTTATTTATTTGAATTTTGGTGACCGGGTAGGCCCACTGAGACACCATGTCCCTTTTTCAGGGGTGACCCGGGATTAGTTATATACAATATGTGATAGGAAAAGGAATATACAGAAAATGTGCAGGACTATATACTCATATACAGATACAAGAACATTTATTATAATTAATAGATAAGAGTGCATACATACAAATTAACTTTATATGACTCTGACTATACATATAGTGGTCATTCTACAACAACTAAGACTAATTAAAATCGATTGTAAGTTTGATGGAGGCCATTGGATGAATTAGTTATGACCATTAGGGCGGTCTGGGATCCTAGAGTCAACAGGGTCAAAGTATCAATAATGGAATATTGGGCAGGGAAGGAGAGGATGCAGGGACTTAGGATTCAACGAAAACAGTTACAAGGTGCTGCAGTCCAGAACAAGGATTTCAATCTATTTTTAAACAGCACTAAGGTAGGGCAGGCCAGTAACTTGGGTGGCAGGGAGTGCCACAGGTTCGGGTCAGTGTATGAGAAGGATCTCCTGCTGATTTCACACCAAATTTTGTGTATTACCAACAGTGGAATGGCTGTAGTTCTGAGAGGTTGGGCATACTGTTTGCATTGTATAATGCCATCGAGACTGGGTGGGAACCTGTTGCAAAAGCTTGAAGGTAAGGCAGTAGAGGGGGTAGCACTGCCTAGTTTCAAAGGGGGGCCATCCTAGGGTTGTTATTACTATGTGGTGATGGGTTGTGGGGGGTGTACCTATTGCAGTCACTCAATCCTATAATATAGTGATTTGAGCTGACTTGAGGGGAGCTTCTCGAATGGACTGCAGAACTGGGGCACCATAGAGTAAGAGGGTGAGGAGGGTGCTGTTAGCAATAGTAAGGCATGCCTCTCTAGTCAGGTAGTGATTAAGTCTATGGAGTAGTCCAAGTTTTAGGTTTAGTGTTTTAGTTAGTTCATCTACATGTGTTTTGAAAGTCATGGATTGATCCAGGACCATACCTAGGTATTTAAAAGTCTGGACTACTTCAAGGTTGACTCTGGAGGAAGTGGTAAGTTTAAGGAGATGCTGTCTGTCTGTGCCCAGGTTTTTGTGATCAAATAGTGTCGCTTTTGTCTTTTTGGAATTAAGAAGAAGTTTGTTGTCAAGGAACCAACTTTCTAGTGATCTGAAATCATCCAGCAGCTGAGTATTAACGCTGGGTCAGTGGAGGACCGGTATAGTGTGGCATCATCTGCATATAGCTGCACTGAGGCTTCCGCACAGTTGAGAGGTAAGTCATCGATAAATAGGGAAAAGAGAAGGGGGCCAAATATAGATCCTTGGCATACGCCATCAGTGACTGGTCTAGCGGTTGAAATCATTCCATCCCATTTGACACACTATTTCCACCCATTTAGATAGTTCTGAAGCAAGCTGCAGGGAAGATTGTTCAGTCATCAGCCCTGAAGTTAGGTTAGTAACAAGTCATGATTAACCAAATTGAAGGCTTTTGTTAAGTTTATAAAAACTACTCTCGTGGCCTTGCCCTGGCTCATGGCACTGATGGTGTCACTGGTGACCCGAACCAGAGCTGTATCAGTGCTATGGTTTTTGCGGAAGTCATGTTGAAAATAAGTAAGTGTGTGGTTGCATTCGAGGAAGACTAGTAGTTGTTCATACAGCAGCCTTTCCTGGAGTTTGGTGAATGGACAGAGGAGGGATATGGACCTATGATTTTCGATGTCGTCCTTTTGCCCTCCTCTCTTGTGTATGGGCACCAGAAGTGCCATTTTCCATTTGTCAGGGTTGGAGTTGGTTTTAAAGGATTTGTTAATTAGGTTCTTGATTGGGATGGCAATGATTAAAGCTGAAATTTTCAAGAAGCATGGTACCAGAGTGTCACTACCCAGGGAACCTTTGCTTTTGAGTTTCTTTAATTGCTTAAAATCTCACTGTATGCAGACGATGCTTTGCTATACTTGTCCCAACTGGAGGAATCCATTCCACCACTGACAGCTCTGATTGAGCAGTTCTCCTCCTTTTCGGGATATAAAATACATTTTGATAAATCAGAGTTGATGTATGTGTGGGTAATGTGGACACTTGGGGTCTGAGTCACTTCCAGTTTAGAACGTGGCCTCCCATATTAGATACCTCGAAATTCAGGTGGGCAAAACATTGGACTCTCTTTATAAACTCAATTACACACCTCTCCTTGAGAAGATTCTGGGGGATCTCTGGAGGAGGGTCTCCCAATCTCCTGGCCTGGCAGAATAAATATAGTTAAAATGAACATTTTGCCAAGGTTGTTGTATCCTATCCAGATCCTTCCAATGGGGCTGCACAAAAAAGGACCTCCAAACCTTGGAGAGGGCCTGTGTCAGCTTCATATGGCAACAGAAAAGGCCTAGAATTAGCCTTCAGAGACTTAAAAATGTTCCTCCTAAAGGTGGCTTAAACTATCTAGATTTTAATTTTTACCATCTAGTGGCACAGGCCAGGCTTGTTATGGACTTGAATAAAGGTTCAAGAGGCACGGTTTGGGTGTCCCTAGATCAAAATGTGAGGCAACACCGTATTACAGCTTATCTGGGCCAGGGTGGGTTATGGACATACCGCTTCGGTAACCCCAGCAGTATTTTAGTCAGACATTTACTTGAGGCATGGGGAGGACTAGAAATTTCTTGGGAGATGCATCTAGGGGTATTCTGCCAGCACCAATTTTTTCCAACCTGGAATTCCTCCTGGGATTTGACGATTGGGACTTTCAGAGATGGGAGACCGCAAGGGTTTGCTGTCTGGGGGATTTATATAGCAGTCAGGGGTTTACAACTTATTGGGAACTTATGATGAAGTTAGGGATCCAGTCTTCAGTGTTGTTTTAGAATCTGAGCTGTGCAACTGAAATATAGAACTGATCACCCAGTGATATTGTATACAAGGGTGTAGACAGACATACTCACTGTACACATTTGTGTACAGTTTTGTTGAATGCCTGTCACAAACCACAAGCCACTCTGTTAATATTATCATTCTAATCTGTAGTATTTGGGTTAGTGTAGGCCACTGAGGAGTGTTCAATACATGTATAACCTCTTTAGAGAGTAGAGGAGTCATCTGACAACAATCTGACTTGTTTGGAAGGGGGTGCCATTTGGAAAGGATGTGTACATTTTTTAATTGGGGGGGGTGTAACTGTTGGAGATTGTGTACAAAATGGAAATTTCTGGCTACACTCCTGATTGTATATAATTTATGAACAGCTCGAGATATTGCCTTTTGGGATAAGAATGAAGTAATTCATTCTTTCTAAAATTAGAGCTGTACTGCTGCAAGTATAGATTTGGATACCCAATAGTGGAGTGAGTAACGCCCAGGAGCAGAGATACGAAATCTGTCAAGTCACTGGGTGGTCAGTTCTACATTTCAGTTGCACAGCTCTGATTCTAAAACAACACTGTTTATGTTCACACAATATATTTCTGTTCCTTTCAACACAGAATAAGAAAAAGTCCATAGTGAATAAGGCTGAATCTCATGAATTAATTTACTCTGTGTATTCTTCAAACTATTTAAAAACTTCTGGGTGTTCCGCTTCCTTAAATAGCACAGGTGAAGTTAAATCAATTACTGAGCCATATCTCATAGAATGCATTCGAGCTACAAGAGATCAAAAAACACATTTAGACATCTCATAGCAAGTAAAGTACACATTTGAACAAGTGAACATGTTTGAAACTACATGTAATTTGCATAGCGTCTAATTCACCACATGAATCTCATGCTGTGGACATCACTGTACTTGGTCACAGCATGAGATTCATGTGGTGAATTATTAGATGCTATATAAATTACATGTAGTTCCAAATGTGCTTACTTGTTCAAATGTGTGCTTTATTTGTTATGAGATATCTAAATCTGTTTTCGATCTCACTGTAGCTCAGATGCATTATATGAGATCTGGCTCAGTGATTGATTTAGCTTCACCTGCACTATTTAAAGAAGCAGAACACCCAGAAGTTTTGAAGCAGTTTGACGAATAGAGAAGACCATTTGGTCTATTAGTCTGCCCAAACAGCTTTCTACTTAAAAGGCAAGAAGGCAATTTTTCTATGTTGTTTTTCCAATTTAGAAAAAGTGTTCTCACAGAGAGAATATGCTGTGAACTCACATTTTAAAGCAGAAATTCATACTATTGCAGGACAGCATGATCATGTTTTTTTATTACATAACTTCTGTATGTTGAAATCGGGGAGTTTTCTCATGTATACTTTTATTTATTTTATTTAATATGTAATAGAAGGGAGAGGTACATACTGGAGGGTATTCTCTGCGAGGAGCCTGGTAAACAAGGCAGCCGAGAGGCAGTCTCTGATGGCAGAGGTGGAGGTGGACATAGCTGCCATCACTGAGACATGGGCCACCCAATACCAGGACTGGGACCTGGTGATCCCAGGGCACAAGCTTTACCACAGAGATAGAGAGAAAGGGAAAGGGGGTGGGGTAGCTATATATGTGATGGAGGGGATAAGGTGTACTGGGGAGGAGGGGGAGGGCAGAAGCAATATGGATGTAATTCAAAGATTTGAGAAGCAGAAGAGTAAGGATGGGGGTGGTGTATAGGCCACCGTCTCAGTCAGTGGAATTATTTTATTTTATTTTTTTTATTTAGTGTACTCTAGGATTACAAGTACCTTTGAGCAGGAACTGCTCATTTACAAAGGTTCCACATCAAAGGATGTAGGGTAACGTCAATACAAAGGAAACAATAGATACGTACATTACACTCAAAGTTGACTAAGCATGGTATATACAGTAATTTGCAGAGCAAGTTAGTAAAAGCCAGCATGAGTAAGTTTTGAAGGTGAACTGCATATGGCGTGGAGGGAGGCAGTGAGGAGTCAGCAGGCAATTGGCCGTCGTCAGATGGTAGAGGTGGAGGCATGAGACTGGTGATGGTGGCTCAGGCCTAGTGTCAGCTAAAAGGGGAGGGGTGGTTAAAGGGTGGAGTGGGGGGACTTGGACAGGAAATCAGCGGGGCAGATAAGGACGGTCAGTGGGAAGGGTGTCACCGTGATTGCGGGGGACTTCAGTATGCCAGGGGTAGATTGGAGCACCCCAGCCACCTCAAGCACCAGGGAGCAGGTCCTCCTGGAGACTTTCCAGGACAGCTTCCTGGTACAGATGGTAAAGGAACCAGCCAGGTTAGAAAACATTCTGGACCGCATGCTCACTAATTGGAAGTCTGTCAGAGAGATGGGGGTGGAGGATCCACTGGCAGGGAGTGACCACCACACAGTGTGGTTCTCACGTAACATGGGCAAGGAGGCTGCAGGAACAGGGACCAAGGTGTTAGACTTCAAGCGAGCTGACTTTGGCAGGGTGACAGAAATAGTGGCTGGCACCTTGCCAGCATCCACCCACACATGGATGCTAACCAGAAGTGGGAACTATCAAGTTAGGGCTTGCAGAGGCCACTAGCTGTTGTACAAGGACACAAGGCAAAAAGACTAGGTCCAAGAAACCAAGTTGGTTAAGCAGGGAGGTGTTGGAAAAGATGAGGGTAAAAAGAGCTGCCTTCAGAAGATTCAAGGGATCCAATTGGGGGGAGGATAGGGAGGAGTACATGAAGAAATCAAGAGAAGTGACCAGAGCAGTCAGGGCAGCCAAGGCTTCAAGACAGCTTAAGCTGGCACAAGGTATAAAGGAAGGGGAAAAGGACTTATTCAAGTACATAAGGGAGAGAAGGAACTGCAAAGACCAGATTGTAAGGATCAGGAAAGATAGGGAGTGGGTGGAGAAGGGGGGCAGACCAGGCGGAAGAACTCAACGAATACTTCTGTGTTTACTAGGGAAAAGGATGGGTCACTGCCACAGGGGATGGGAGGGTAGGCAGGGGGGGATAACAGATGGGGATATCCCAGCGGCCAGAGCACTGGAAGACCTAAGGGCCCTGCAGGTAGATAAGGCACCTAGCCCAGATGGTATACACCCCTGGGTACTGAAGGAGTTGCTGGAAGTCCTGTCAGAGCCAACAGAAGACTTATTCAATACCTCTCTGGGAACTGGGTGTATACCCCAGGACTGGAGGATAGAAACATAGAAACATAGAAGTTGATGGTAGATAAGGACCGAAAGGCCCATCCAGTCTGCCCATTTCTTTTTCTACCTTATAAATGTGCCATCGGCCTTTGCTCTGTCAGTGACCTATCTATTCATAGTCATTTGTATTGCTCCCTTATGCCTATCCCATGCCTGTTTGAAGCCCTGCACTGTATTCATAGCCACCACTTCTTGTGGTAAGCCATTCCATGCATCCACCACCCTTTCTGTGAAAAAGAATTTCCTCACATTCCCCTTAATCGGCCTCCCTCTAATCTCATGCTGTGTCCTCTTGTCCTGCTATTTTCTTATATTTAAACATGTTAGACTCTTTCACCTTGTTTATGCCCTTAAGGTGTTTGAATGCCTCGATCATATCACCTCTCTCCCTCCTTTGCTCAAGGGTATACATATTGAGCTCCGTTAATCTGTCCTCATATGTCTTCTGATGCAGTCCCTGCACCATTTTGGTTGCCCTTCTCTGGACTGCCTCAATTTGGTTAATGTCCTTGTGAAGGTGTGGCCTCCAATACTGCACGCAGTACTCCAGATGGGGCCTAACCAATGTCTTGTACAGAGGGATTATTACCTCCCTCTTATAGGGTTACCACCTGTCCCTATTTTCGCAGGACAGTCCTGATTTGGGCAGCTGTGTCCTGCAAAAAAACATGAAAAATACTGTATGTCCTGACATTATAGCAGAAAAAAATATTTTCTGACTTGCCTCTAAATGCTGCAAAACAACATAATACCTTGACTAAAACACCTTAAAATTATATAAAACACTAAAAAAAGCTAAAAAACTACAACACTTAGTCTTAATTCTGATTATTTAGAGAAAAGAAGTCTGTTGCATTGGTCGAGATGCATATTGTCCTGCGAAAAATCATGTTTCAATAAGAAATGTCCCACTTTGGGCTTTATAAAAGGTGGTAACCCTACCCTCTTACGACTTGTGATACCCCTACTAATACACCCTAACACCCCCCTAGCCTTACCTACTGCTTTAGAGGTCTGCTTGGATAATTTTAGGTCATCAGTGATGATGATGCCCAAGTCTCTTTCTTCTTTTGTGACTGCTAGCAACTCCCCTCCCAGCCTATAAGTGGCTTCAGGGTTTCTCTTCCCTATGTGCATGATTTTGCACTTCTTTGCATTAAATCCAGTTGCCACTCTTCTGACCATTCTGCTAGTTTATCCAGATCTCTTCTCATTCTGCCCACCCCATCTGGCTCATCTACTCTGTTGCAGATCTTGGTGTCATCTGCAAACAGACAACCTTACCCTCTAGACCATCTGCAAGGTCACTAATGAAGATGTTGAATAGGACTGGCCCCAGGACTGATCCTGAGGTACCCACTTGTGACTTGCATCTCTTCTGACTGTATACCATTTACCACCACTCTCTGTTTCTTCAGTCAACCAGTTTGCCACCCAGTTGACCAACTTCTGACCACCGAGCCTACCAGCTTATTTATCAATCTTCTATGTGGAACAGTGTCAAAAGCTTTGCTGAAGTCAAAGGTAAGCGACATCAACTGCTCCCCTTGGTCCACCACTCTGGTTACCCAGTCAAAGAAATCTATGAGATTAGTTTGACAGGACCTTCCTTTGTAAACCCATGCTGTCTTGGATCCTGTGCCCTATGGATTCCAGGTGTTGCACTATCCTTTCCTTAAAGTGCCTCCATAATCTTGCCCACTACTGAGGTAAGACTGACCGGTCTGTAGTTCCCGCCTCCTCCCTGCTACCACTCTTGTGGAGCAGGATCACATAAAGCCCTTCTCCAGTCTTCTGGGACCTCTCCTGTGCTCAGAGACTCACTAAACAATTCTGCTAATGGCTCTGCTAGTTCCTCCTTTAGCTCCTTAAGTACCCTGGGATGTATGCCATCAGGTCCCATTGCCTTGCAGGATGTCACGCATGGTGCCCCTCCACAAAAGTGGACCCAAGGATGAACCAGGCAACTATAGATCAGTAAGCCTTACATCCATTGTAGGGAAGCTAATGGAGAAGATCCTTAAGGGAAGGTTGGTAACCTTTCTAGAAAGTACTAAAGAACAAGAATCACAGCACTCACCCTTGCACGCAAACCATGTGGAGTCAAGTTGTAGTTTTCAGAAAGGATTCGATACCTTCATTTCAAACAACATGAAGTCTTGCTATATTATGACATATGCAGTGAGTCCCAACCTTCGAACTGCTCCGGAGGTGAAAGAGTTAACTTTCCATGCCAGGCATGGAACTTTGAGCACGAGCTCGGTTGAAAACCGTCTGTTGTTCTTCAAACTCAAACTGTCAGATTCTTTACTCCGCCTCACTGAACAGTCGCTCCGGAGATTTCTCCTTCTGCTCGGTTCATTTTGTCGGTTAATGTATTAATTTTTCGGTTTTTTAACCAAATTTAAGCCACAACCGGTCGGTTCAAGCTCTGTCTGTGGTATTATAAGTACTAGATAGGTTTTACATTTACTTTCTGTGTGGAACTTGTAAACGGTATTATCGGTTCGGTTTGAACCGATCAGGTTGTTGTAATTATATTAATCTGTCTTTTAGAGTGCGGTTCCCGGTTCTTATCGGTTCTAAAAAAAACCGATTTCATTACGTTTTTTTCCACGACCCGTGACACGGTTGGGAACCGATAAGAGAGTCTTGCTTGGCGGATTGCCATAAACGGGCAAGTTTTGGTTAGGCTGGCACTATGTCTGAGAAATCCAAAAGAAAAACCAGGCCCACTGGGTTTCAACACTGCAGTGTTTGTGGGGAAGCCTTTGCCAAGGCTGACCCCCACACCACCTGTGTTTATTGTCTGGGGTTTGACCACCTCAATGCAGACTGCCAGATTTGCAAAAATTTTCCTGCAGCTACCCTGGATAAGAGAGTTGGTAGGCTCAGGAAAGGAGGCCAGAAGTCCGCTGACCCAGATGGCCAGCCAGTTCGGTTGTAACCGAAACGGAGGATGCCCTCTGACCAGGCGAGACTTCCTCGGGCAAGGAGAAAGCCGACTCGGAGGTCGGTTCCAGCAAAAAGGACTAGAAAATCAGCAGGTTTGGAGCCAAAATTTCCCTCTCCAACCGCTGAAGAAATAGTCAAGCGATTAAATTGTCCAGTCGCTTTCCCGGTTCAACCGACCGGCACCATCAGACAAGCGTGTGGTTGATCGGTTCCACGGTTCAAGAATATGATTTAGAGGAATTTTATGAACCGGAGGAGGGGAAGGAGTAGGAGGAGAGTGAATGTGGATTTGAAAGTCTGGATGTGCCCATTGAACGGACATCTCCCAGACAGACCTTCAGGAGTGTCTCCCCTAGGCTTTCTGAGTCCCCTCTCATTTTATGTTTTATAAAAGTGGCTGAAACCCTCCAGCTCCCTATGGAGGAAGCTGTGGATGATCAAGAGGAGCCTGACTATGTAGAAATGATGGATATCCCAGAGTCTAGGAGACTGTCTATTCCTTTGCATAAATCTTTGGGAAACAGACAGTAAAAATTCTAAAACTCCTCACACTATACCTCCTGTGGATAAAAGAATGGACAAGAGGTACACATTGTCAGGCTCTGATCGGAGTTCCTTACACAACAATGCAGCCATGTTGGAGTAGTGCAGGCTGCAGCCTGTGACAAAACAAATATTCCTTGGCTTCACACACCCTGACAAGGACTCCAGAAGGATTGATGCCATGGCAAAGAAACAGTACATGGCAGCATCCTTGGGACTCAGACAGGCAAATTATATGGCTTATGTTGCTAGATACCAGAAATCCAGATGGGATACCGTTATGGCTCTAGCAAAACAGGTCCCTGGCCAGCTTGCCAAGGAGCTGGAGCAGGTGGCTGCTGATGGTATTGAGGCATCTAAGGTGCAATTCCATGCTGCAGTGGACTCTAATGATGTTTCATCAAGAGTCATGGCTACATCTGTGGCACTTCGCAGAATGGCTTGGCTCAGATGTGCTTGCCTGTCACAGGATACCCAGACTAAGGCCATGGATTTTCCTGTTGTGGGTAATTCTCTGTTTGGGGAACAGACAGAGAATTACATGAAGAAAATGGATGAGTATAGGACCACCTATAGGAGTGCACCGGCCAAGGAAAGGCAGGCCACTCCTCAAAGGTAGCCTTCCAGGGGCAGGCCTTTTCATAGGCCTTTTTACCAAGCCCAGGCCTCCTCTTCAGCTTATGCCCAGAGGGGGTTCTTTAGAGGGAGAGGCAGACGGGGTACAAGCAGATCTGCTTCTACCCCTCAGCCTAAAGCCCCTGCCAAGCAGGCACCCTGATGGGGTGGCCAGGGCCGATTCTCCACTACCTGTAGGGGGCAGGCTGGCTTACTTTGTCCAGGACTGGATGTCTTTAACATCAGACAAGTGGGTCCTGGAAGTAGTAAGCCAGGAACTGGTTCTCAGCTTCAAAAAATTTCCAAAGATGAGAACCAGGTCCTTTCCACCTGCAAATCCATCAGAGGCACTTGCCCTAGAGACAGAAATTTCTACCCTCCTGGCTCTCAGAGCTGTGGAAAGGGTTCCACCCCTACACCAGAGCAAAGGGTTGTGCTCCAGGTACTTCCTTACCCCAAAAAAGACAGGAGAATGGCGGCCCATCCTGGATCTCAGATACCTAAACAAGCACCTTTTAAAACCAAAATTCAAAATGGTGACTCTGGGAATTATTTTACCCTCTCTAAGGCCAGGGCACTGGCTAGCGTCCCTGGACCTCAAGGATGCCTACTTCCATGTTCTTATCAGAAGCTCCCATTGAAAGTACCTCAGATTCTAACTGCCCTCAGGCCATTACCAGTTCAGAGCAATGCCCTTGGCCTCACCTCTGCCCGAGGGTATTCACAAAATGCCTGGCAGTAGCAGTTGCCCACTTAAGAAGGCAAAGATTGCCATCTTTCCCTTATCTGGACGACTGGCTCATAGTAGGCCAGTCTCCAGACCAAGTCAAATTACATCTTCAGGTAACTCAGCAACTGCTCACATCTCTAGGTTTCCTTCTCAATCTTCCAAAGTCAGTTCTAGAGCCTGTCCAGGTTCTCACCTTCATAGGTGCAGAACTGAACACAAAAGAGGCCAGAGCCTTCCTTCCTCTGGAAAGAGCAAGGACCCTGGTCTCTCTGGCCTCCTCTTTCACCCTGCAGGTCTCTCGACCAGCAAGGCATTTTCTGCAGCTCCTGGGGCACATGGCTGCTTCTACAGCAGTGGTGCAGGGAGCAAGATTTCAGATGAGGGACATCCAGTTCCATTTGAGAGCCTTTTGGTCTCAAAGGAGAGACCCTCTACCCAAATTGATCCCAGTGACTCGAACCCTGATCCAAGCCCTTCAGTGGTGGCAGGACCAGAGCAATCTGAGACAGGGGGGTCCATTTCGCCCCTCAGTCTCACTCCTTAAGCCTTACTACAGATGCATCCCTCTTGGGGTGGGGAGCTCACATGGGCGACCTCACTACCCAGGGATTGTGGTCCCCTCAGGAATCTCTGCTCCACATCAATCTGTTGGAACTCAGAGCAGTTTTTCTAGCACTTCAAGTTTTTTTTCCAAATCTGTTCAGAACAAAGTTGTTCAGGTCAGAACAGACAATACAACCACAATGTGGTACATCAACAAGCAAGGGGCACTCTGTCTACGGCCTTGTGCACCGAAGCAATGAAGTTGTGGTCTCTGGCTTACTCTCTGAACACCTTCCTTATTGCAGTTCACCTCCCAGGCAAGGACAATGTCCTGGCAGATGCTCTCAGCAGGATTTCCCAGGGCCATTACGAATGGTCACTGGATCCCCTAGTACTGGAGGTAGTATTTGCCAGATGGGGCACCCCGCAGATAGATCTTTTTACAGCCCCAGACAATCACCATCTTCCCCTTTTTTGCTGCAGGCCCCCAGTGTTGGGCTCAGTCCCTCTGGATGCCTTCCTTCTCAGTTGGGAAGGGAAGTTTTTCTATGCTTTTCCCCCCTTCCCTCTTCTGTTCAAGGTGCTAGTCAGAATCAGATCTCAACCCTGCAAGATGATCCTGATTGCTCCAGATCCTTAGCAGTCCACCTTCCCCTGTGTCTTCCCAGGAATCACAACCTGTTAACCTGAGCTCAGGGGAGAGTTTGGTACCCGAACCTCAAATCCCTCAATCTCAAGGCCTGGCTCTTGAAGAGTTAGAGTTTGCTGACCTACACCTCTCCAAAGGTGTATTGGATATCTTGAAGGCTTCTAGGAAGCCTTCCACCAGGGCTACTTATAATTCCAAATGGAAGAGATTTTCCATATGGTGCTCTGACAAGCATATCTCCCTAGAATCTGCTGACTTACCCACTGTCCTGGATTATATGGTGCATTTGAATACCCTGGGGCTGAGACCAGCTACCCTAAAAGTGCACCTGGCAGCCGTGTCTGCCTTCTTATCAGCAGGTAAACCCTCCTCTCTTTCAGCTCATCCTGTATTCTCAAGTTTTTCAAGGGGTTGTTTCACACCAACCCCCATTCAGGGACCCTGCCCCTGTCTGGGATCTTAATATTTGCATTGCCCAGCTTATGCAACCCCATTTTGAGCCCTTGCTCCTCAGCAGAGCTTAAGTACTTGACTTGGAAAACTGTGTTTTGGTAGCCATCACTTCTGCCAGGCACATAAGTGAATTACAAGCATTGTCAGTGGAGCCTGATTTTATCTCCTTTCATAGAGATAAGGTGGTCCTCAGGACTAACAGAAAGTTCTTGCCTAAGGTGGTTTCAGACTTCCACCTTAATCAATCTATGTCTCTCCCTGTGTACTTCACTGACCATTCCTCCTCTGGCGAGAGGAGACTGCACAGTTTAGATGTCAAAAGAGCCCTTAGTTACTACATAGAATGTACCAAGGGTCACAGGTTTGACTCCCTCCAACTGTTCCTCACTTATGGTGAGGTTGGTAAAGGGAAACCTGCCACTAAAAGATCCATTGCCAGGTGGATTGTCTCTTGTATCCAATTTTGCTATGAAAAACTGGGTAAGGTTCCTCCCTCAGGCCTGAGGGCTCACTCTACCAGAGGTACAGCTGCGTCTCTGGCTGCTGCCAGGGACATCCCTATCCTAGATATATGTCAAGCAGCTACCTGGAAAACAGTTCACACTTTTACCAAGCATTACTCCCTGGACATCCAGGCTAGGAGTGATGCTCGGTTTGGCACAGCTGTGCTTCAGAGCCTGTTCCCTAAGTAGGTTCTGTCCCTCCTCCATGGAGGTACTGCTGTGTAGTCTTCATATGTCATAATATAGCAAGACTTCATGTTGTTTGAAGAAAAATTACTCACCTTAGTAATGTTGTTTCTTCTAATGGAGTCTTGCTATATTATGACCCTCCTGCCCCTCTCAGAACCTCTGCTTTTGGGATGTGGGTGGGCAGTGCAGTGTTGGCACTAGTAGATGCCCACCTTGTTTTTCACCCTCCTTTTGGGGTGATTGGGTGTGTTTTTCATTTTTTGGATCCACTTACTTGAGTCTTTGTTTTGGGACCAAAAAATGTGTTCATATATTTAGTAGCCAGTTGGCTAGTGTAGGTTTACAGCTTCCACACAGAACCTTAGTGAGTTTTGCTCGTAAAGATCTGACAGTTTGAGTTTGAAGAACAACAGATAGAGTTTTCAACTGAGCTCATGCTCAAAGTTCCATGCCTGGCATGGAAAGTTAACTCTTTCACCTCCGGAGCAGTTCGAAGGTTGGGACTCACTGCATATGTCATAATATAGCAAGACTCCATTAGAAGAAACAACATTACTAAGGTGAGTAATTTTTTCTTATTGTTGCCATAAAACACACACAGCCGGCCCTCCTGGGTCAGGGGGAACACAGAATACACAGGCTCTGACATTTCACCTTAGAGAAAGGCTTTATCAAAAATTTTATGTTTGAAATTTGCTTCCGAAGAGCAATCGCCTCTTAATTGCATTGTTTTGTTACACTTGAGCGCTTACTGGTGTGCGCACACCCGTGCTAGCATGCTAACATCCTGCATGCACCCACTAGTGAGTGCACACACCTATTTACTGCTTTTTGGCATGCTAATTACAGTACATAGCTCGGTGGAGAGTGTTTTTCAGCCCAGCAAGCTATAGGGCTAATTATTATTGCGTAACATATTTTTACCTGGGGTTTTCTGTGATAATGTTCATTCCTGTCACCATGGCTTATCGGAGACCATTAATTATGAAATGATGTAAGACCTGCAAAAGAGTGATGTGGCCCTCCCTTGTGGGTTCCTATTGCCCGCATTTTGTTACTCAGCATAATATTTCTCTCACTGTCTCCCCCAGCTGGTCCTCTGAGCTGAGCTGGGGAGGGAGGCACCTGGTTCTTCTATGGGCAGTGGCAAAACAGAATTGCAAAAATCACTTGTTGCTCCTGGGTGAGCTTTTGGGCCCCAGTGTTCCGCAGGACATCCCAGCAGATACACCCGACCCCAAACTTGGCCCCTCAGGTCAGGGGGCCCATACCGGCCATTTTGCAAGTGCGTCACAGCAAGTAAAGGATGCGGAGTCAGATATGCGGGCAGACCCGACCCTGACTTCTTAAAAGGCCAGGATAAGGATTTTGGGGATCTTGGGGAAGCTCCTGGCCTACAAAAATTGCTCTCTGATGAGGAGTACATCCCCTCTAAGGATCAGGAAGAGGAAGGAGAGTGGACGAAGCCCAAATCAAAGATACAATATAATTTTATCTCTTGCTGTGCAGCACTCCGGCCCACTGCTAAGTGCTCACAGCCCACTGCTGAGTTAGTATTGTAACTGTGATTGTCCTCTGTGCTACCATAACTATCTGTACTATTTTTGGGCCTCTGGCAATTGTATTCTAATGTATATACTATGTATATGTTCTATGTATAGCAAAATGTATAATCTGCCGCTCATGGTTTATGCAAATTTCCCATGCTTGTTGCTCATATCTACTGTAACCCCCACAGTTATTGTATTGCATATTCCATGTTATTATATTGTTTATTCTCCACTCCCCACATACCCAGGACACATCTGGAATCGAGTGGTACTCCACTCAGTATGACTTCCTGGTAAAACTTTTAAATAAATAAATTCCAGTTCCCCCCCCCATCTGACAACAAGTCCTTGTCCTTTTTGATAGCTGAGGTGTGTAGGTCCTTACAGCTTAAGGAGGAGCAGTCCGTGGAGACAGTGGATGTCAATCCAATTCTGTCTGCGTCCTCCTCTTCTCCAAAATGTTCCCCAGGTTTTATTCACTGTGACCAAATTATTGAGCAAGAATAGGCAGGTGTGGATCAGAGAAAAAATCTTCCCAAACCAAAAACTCGGAATTTCCCTTTTTTAGAGGAAAGATCTCACAGGTGGGAAGCTCCTCCTCTGGCGGACAAGGCCGTTTATAATTCAGTTAAACGCACCACCCTTCCTATTGAAGGCTCTCTGGCCCTAGTGGTTTCTCATGACAAGCGGGTGGATACTATGTGCAGGAGAGCTTGCACCTCTAGTAGCACGAACATTTGTACATCTTAAGCTGTAGTTTACCTTTTACCCCTCGTCTACTGATTATCCTCTTTGATTTGAGGTGGAATGCCAGCTCTGCAAACCAAGGAAATCATCTGATCTTTTATTCAAACAAGTCTAAGCTTATGTACATCTAACCCTTGTATTCTCAGCTCTTTTAAGTTGCTTCAGTCTAAATTATCATTAGACAAGTTGCTTCTACATGTGGAAGGTTTGTTGTCTAACTCTAATATACAGATAGGGGGCAAAGTACTGCAAAATACTGATTGGCATAGATGGGGCATTTCCAGTGTGGGTGACTTAACTGATCATGGTTCAGGGGTACTAAAGTCTCTCCAGGAACTCAGTCAAGAATTTAATCTCCCTAAGTTTCATTTTGTGACCTATTTGCAGGTTAGGAAAGCACTGGCTGATACCGTTCTAGGCCTCAATTTGGAACTACCTACTGGTGGGCAAGACTGGATCCCGATTTGTGGAGCAGCTAGCTCCACGGGTGGGGTATCAAAACTGAACAAGTTAGTGTACAGCAGCACTGACAGTTCTGTTTAGAATGAGAATGCAAAATATAAATGGGAATCCACTCTTGGCTTGAATATCTCCTCAGAAGATTGGGATTCTGCCTGGAGAAATGCTGATCAAGCTTTCAAAGAGGTACAGGGGAGAACTATACAATACAACATTTTACATCAATACTATTTTTCCCCAAGCAGATTAGAGAAAATGGGTTTCTGCCCCGGGGGTAAATGCTGGAAGTGCAAAGAGCCTCACGCTGATCTCCTATACATGTTGTGGAGCTGTCTGTCCTAAGGTGTATCAGCTATGGGGACAAATTCATAAGATCTGTGGCACGGTTACAGAGTCTAAGAGCTTGTTGTCTCCTCTGACTTTTGCATTGGGGCTCTCCTCACATCTCGTTCCACTTCAGAAGAAACAGATTAACTGGACTTTGTCAGCAGCCCTGGCCTTTAAGAGGCTTTTACTTTATCTATGAAAAGAACAGGCTATGCCCTCTGTCAATTCTAGCACAAAATGAGAGAATTAGTCACCTCCTGCTCAATCAGTTATCTGAGTTTCTTGATACATGGGCCCCCTTTTTAGAATTGGTAGTGTGACATCCTGTTTGTTTCCTTTATCTGTTTTGTAATGTTATGTATTATCTGCTACGGCTTGGTCACTTAATCGCATTCCTTAAATTGCTGTCAATTAGTCTGATTGAGTAAGTTATGGTTTATTTAACTTTCTGGAAACCAGTTAATGTTTCTCTGCTTTTATTGATGACTTTGTATCCAGTAATCTAATGATCATTGTATTGTATTTTATGTTTATGAAACTAATAAAATATTAATTCAGAAAAAAAAATGTGTACATCTTATGCTTCATTTATTGTTGCTAGTCTTAAATCTCTGGGTCACTACTCTGGCCAGTTTCGTTCCACCTGATTCGAAGGTACGAGCATTTTTCAGTTGGTGGCCACGGCCTCCATTTTTCTTGGTGATTCTACAGTGAAGAATTTGCACATGTCAGCTCGTTCGGCCTACCACATTCTTTTGGCCATGAGGGGTGTGTGACTCAGACATTGGTCCACTGATCAAGCTTGAAAACCAAAACTGTTTAACCTTCCTTTTGAAGAAGGCTTATTGTTTGGTTCCGGGCCTGGATTCTATCTTAAAGGATCTTCAGGACAAGAATGGCCACCTCCCAGTGTCTAAACAACTGCATAATACCACAGTAGCCCAAAGGGGTCAAGGCGATGTATGGTGCAGGCAGTCCTGAGGTGGGTTTTGTCTGTTTCGGAAAAGGTAACCAGAGAAATAGAGGAGCCTACTCAGGTAACAAAGGTTACAGTAACAGAGGAGCCTTTGTCAGGCGCCATGGAGGAGGATCAGCAGAAAAACCTGGTGTCTCGCAATGAAGGTACGTGGGCCCATCCCTGCTCCCCCTTTCTTTGGTGGAAGACTTCAGGAGTTCTTCTTCAGATGGGTCTAATCAATGCCAGATGCCTAGGTTCTGGAAATCCTTCACATTGGCTATGCCATAGAAATCTTTTTTTTTTTTTTATAACAGTAATTTGTATTAAAATGTTAAGTCAGATACAGATAAAATACATTTAAGGTACAGATTCACATCACCTTTAAATTGATTTGTTACAGAGTAATGCAGTCCAGAAGCAGACAGGGTCATCATGGCCAGAGTATGGCCTATTTTCCTGGTGGAATCCTGAAGGAAATGTGATTGTGTCAGGGGTGTAAATACCCCTGTCTTTCTTGATGGATTGATCCGAAGTCCTGGTAGATTCTCTTAATCCGCCTCCTTACAAGGCGGGGCTGCATACAGCAATTTCAAGGGTGGTTAGTCTAGACTGACGTTGCAATTTAAGAGGTTACAGCATATGAAGACCTGTCCATCTAGCATTCTTGCTTATGGCTAAGCTAGATCATGGCCTGAGTCAGGTGGATGGAGGACACCTGTATGCGATGGTGTGTGGATTGGGAAAGAAAAGCAGAGACTTAGAAGGACAAAAATGAAGAGAAAGGAGAGAAGAAAAGCATAGGAGAGGGCAGGGGTTCCCAGGGGGGATTGCTGCCTCCTAGGAAAGATAATAACAACTGATAATGACAGGCTTTTTTAGGACAAGGTTTCCACACAGGTTCCATTGCAAGGATATAGAAGGAAGGAAATAGTGAACAGGGAAAGAAGAGGAAAAGGGGGGGATGTGACCCGGCCTATGGCACAAAATCCAAGTGATGGTCGAGTTGGTATAAGACCCACTTTCTCCATTTATTGTCAAAGGAGGAGACACGGTTGCTGGCACGTGCCGATATTCTCTCGGTGTAAATCTCATGAGTGAGTACTCTGCACATTTCAAGGATCAGGACCCTTTCTGTCCACCACAGGTGGGTTATAGCCTTTTTAGCTGCAAGTAGGAGGAGATTTGTTATTTTTATGGTAGGGAAGGGAGTTGTTGAATTGGGTGGTGGGATAGCCATTAGAATGAATGAGGTGGTTATCGTGCCTCCGCAATCAAAGATAGTTTCGAATTCTTGAATGACCCCCTGCCAGAACATTTGGAGAAGAGGGCATGTTACCATTATGTGGGTGTGGTCGGCCAGGTTGGCTCCGTAGCGTCACCAGCACCTGGTCATCTGTGGTCCAACAAACTTAGATATTACTGCTGAGGTACAGAAGTAATTCAGCCAACACTTCCAGGCATATTCTCTCCAGTACAGAGCCACCGTCACTCTAAATGCTGGTGGGCTAAATCTGTGCCATTGTTCAAGATTAAAAGTAGTATTCAGTTCTAAGTTCCATCTGGAGAGGCTAGACTGCGTGAAGATTGTTATGATAGCTTGGTGGGCTTTGTATAGGCTGCTAATTAAATGTAGGGTGGTGTCTCCCATTATGTGTGATTTAAGAAGTTGGACCAGGAGTGGTGGGTTTTCAGCTATGTGGGCTAATGCCTCTTCCTTATATCGAAGCTATGAGTGAATTTGCATATATTTATGGAAAGCCAATTGTGGGAGATGGTATGAGGCCTGGAGAGATACATGGCTAGGATTCCTGATGGGGAGATGAGTTGGAACACATAGGTGAGGCCAGATTGATACCATTTCTGTAGGGCCTTATTCACTTTATTTTATTTATTTATTTGGTTTTGGTTTACCAGGTAGGTGAGATAGCCATATAATGACTATTTTCAGTCACGACCCGGGAGGATTACAACATGAGAAAGAAAACACAACAACATTATAAGCACTGTACAGACAAGACTGGAGAAATACATGAAAAGCAAATTACAAATAAAAAGCAAATTACAAATTGGCTGAGAAAGTATACATGGTGAATTCAAGAGAACATGTAGGGCAGAGTAAGCATATAAAACCATGAAACCACCTATCTAACATATAAGGAGAGCTGGGCAACAGTTGCAGTAACCTACTGAGTACATAGTAAGTGCAGAGTTTAAGTAAATAAAGTATTTTTACATTGAAGTGAAGCAGGAAAAGCAATCATTCTTATGAGGCAGATTGTGAAGGAAACACTGCTGTCCAGTGAGAAAGGGATAATGCATAAACACTGGACAGAGCAATTAGGGAATGGAGTGGGGGGGACATAGAAGCAACCAGTCGTATTGGAGGGAGGAGTAGGAGGAAGAACAAAGAGACAGGTTACTCGTTAAGAACACAGCAGGTGGTTGGGAGGTAGGCAGAGGGAGAGATTAAGGGGGTTGAAAACAAGTGCATGAGTTTAAGGCAAACAGGCTGGCATGGAGTTCTTTTTTAAAGAGTGCATGGGACGGCGCTTGGCGAAGTGTTAGTGGTAGGGCGTTCCATTGTAGTGGGGCATAGTGGGAGAAAGCTTGGGAGTCTTTTGAGGTTTTACACCTTGGTATCTGCAGCAGGGAAGGAGGAAGGTCTTGGTTGTGCGCTAGCATCCTGAGATATAGTAGGACTGTGAGAGTAAGGTAGTGGCTTGTTTGTACGCTAGCACCCTGAGATATAGTAGGTCTGTGGGAGTAAGGCAGTGGCTTGGTTGTGCGCTAGAGCCCTGAGATATAGTAGGTCTGTGGGAGTAAGGTAGTGGCTTGGTTGTGCGCTAGCGCCTTGAGATATAGTAGGTCTGTGGGAGTAAAGTAGTGGCGTGGTTGTGAGCTAGCACCCCGAGATATAGTAGGTCTGTGGGATTAAGATAGTGGCTCCTAATAAAGAGCCAACATTTGTACGTTTCTGCAGTGAATCTGTACAACTTTCCCACGGGGATACAGGCCAGGGGATATCCAAATGCATATTTGGCTTGATTTGATATATCATTCAGTGTGAATTCGATTTGTTTCCAGTACAGCTGATAATGGGGATTGGCTCACAGACACATGATAAGTAGATGCATTGCCATCACATACCTGTAAAAGCTGGGGAGGTTGACCCTTCCCTTATCCCTGGACAGCTGCAGTATAGAGTATCTTATTCACGGAGGTTTGACCTGCCATATAAATTGAGAAATGGCTTAATCCCAGGTTTTAAAATATAGCTTATCCAGCATAAGGGGAAGTGCCTGGAGAAAATATTGTATGCGTGGCAAAATGTTTAATCAAAATATCTCTGTTGTATGGAAAAGGCCAAGGGTCATGCCGGTCCATTTAGAGAGATCGGCCATGACTTGCTGTTTAAGGGGCTTCTAATTGAGAAGTTCAAGGTGGCCAAGGTTTTTGGTAAGTGTGATGCCAGTTATCAGATGGCTTGCTTGCACCATTTAAAGGGAAAACACACTTCAGTGTAGGGGGTGGGTTGTAATTGTATAGGAGGTCTTCTGTTTTGGCACTGTTAAGTTTGTAGCCTGCTAGGGAGCCAAATTCCTGCAGGTGTTTCCATACTGCTGGGATTGATTTTTGGGGGGATGCTAGGGTGAGCAGCACACCGTCTGTGAAGAGAGATATTTTGTATTGTCATCCCCCAGTGGGAAGGTCCTCTACTTGGGGGTTATGACGTATGGCTTCTGCTAGGGGTTCTAAGTAAAGGGCGAATAGGAGTGTGGAGAGGGGGACAGCCCTGTCGAGTGCCTCTTGACAAGGGGAATGGTTCTGAAAGGGAGCTGTTGAGCTTAAGATAAGTTTGGGCTGGGATGTATATTGCTTGGAGATTTTGTGTGAATTGCTGGGGTAGTCCAAAATGAGATAAGGCCCTCCACAGGAATGGCCAAGCCACCCTGTCAAATGCTTTATCAGCATCTAAACTGAGCAATGCCAGGGGGATCTGTCTGGTGGTCAAAGTCAATGCGCAAAAGGTTTTGGCGGACGCTATCATGCGCCTGACAGCAATGGATAAATCCCACCTGGTCTGGATTAATTAAAAGAGGGTGTCTTGCCATTATGGACTTGTAAGTTTATAGTCCACATTTAACATGGAGATGGGCCTATAAGAGGTAGGGTGGTGAGGGTCTTTTTAGTGATTTTAGGAGGGCTGTCAAGGTGGCATATTTCCACGATGGAGGGGGAAGGGTTGCCCTACTGCACCCCCCGTAATGTCGAAAGCAGGTGAGGTACAAGGGGTTCCCAGAAGGCCCAGTAGAATTCCACTGGGTATCCATCTGGTCCCAGTGCTTTTTTTGTCTTGGCTTTATGGAGAACCACATCGAGCTGTGAGGCTGTAATCGGGGCAAGGAGACTGTTTGCTTGTGTCTCATTTAGGTGGGGCATTGAAATACGGTTGAGATAGGCATCTATATGGGACTCTGGGGCTCAAGCATCCATGTATAGATTCTGGTAATAAGCTGCCATAGCCTTCCTGATTTCACTTGGGTTGGTCAGGATGGTGCTCGATGTTGAGTCATGCATATGAGTATTGTGTGCTTGTGCTTTGGGCCAGGTTCAAGTTCCTCTGGGACCTCCCTCATAATGGGAATGTCGGAGGTATAATAGTTGCTGTTCTATTCTTTGGTCATAGAGCTTCTGGAGCTCTTGCTTCAGTCTCTATAGTTGGGCCTTGATTGACTCGTCCCCCTGGAGGAGAAACTTTGGAGGGTATGCATTTCCTCCTGGAGAGAATTCTTTTTTTTTATCCCTTTCACATTTTTTCCAGGATGTGTAAGAAACTATCTTCCCCCCGCAAGACTACCTTGAGGGTGTCCCAGAGGATAGATGGCAAGATGTTCAGATTTGAATTATCAGACTGGATGTGGATGACTGCATCCTGGACCATCTCTCTGAATTCGGGGTCCGTAAGGTGCATTAGGTTGAACCACCACAAACTGGTTCAAGACAGCTTACCCAAGTCAAGCACTGCAGAGACCGGTATATGGTTGGATAGATGGGAGGTGCTATGGAAAATATCCTGACCTGTGTCTAA
The DNA here is from genome assembly GCA_016271365.2 of Neoceratodus forsteri. Lineage (NCBI taxonomy): Eukaryota > Metazoa > Chordata > Ceratodontiformes > Ceratodontidae > Neoceratodus > Neoceratodus forsteri. Next base: position 954,901,654 of record CM028130.1, on the reverse strand, counting down.
GTGTTCTGTTGTGGTAAATATATAATCTAAGCAAGATGCTGTCCCTGGACGGGTGGGCATAGTGGGAATATTGTTTGGAGGTGGGGTAAAAATGTCTCCATAAGTTGATGATCCCTAAATGTGTTAGTGTTTGCCTTAAATATTTCTGAAGTGGGGTTGTGCAATGTGCCGAGGGGTTGGAGGCATCTAACTCAGGTGAAAGTGTGACATTTAGATCACCTCACATAATAGCTGGCCTTTCATAAACGGTAGCAGGGCATTAAAAAAATATTGTGCTACAACGTTTTTGGTGCCCGGCAGGAAGTAGACAGAGGCCAAGGTGACAGGGTTATTATATAGTAGGCCTGTGGCCATGGCAAAGTGGGCTTCAGGGTCTATCGTCTGGTCTTTGAGAACAAATGATATCCCCCTTGGTACTAAAATGGCTGCTCCACGTCTTCACCCAGACAGATGGGATGAGGCTATAACTGTGTGGTATCCCAGCGTGGAAAACTTATCATGTTCTACGGCAGAGAGGTGTGTCTCCTGGAGGAGTACCACCTCTGGTCAATCTTTTTTAAGTTACCAGAGCAGTTGGTATGGTTTAATGGGGCTATATATGCCATTGATATTAAATGATACCACTTTAGAGAACTTAGCCATAAATAATTTGTAGGGGTGGGATGAGCAGCCCCCCCCCCCCAATAGAGAGTGATGAATGGCTTATTTAGGAGCTACTTGAAAAATAGTGGTTGCAAGAGGGGTGTTTGGTGAAGCTTGAGAGAAGATTGAAATACAGTTGGCGCAAGGTTGCAAAGGTGGGTTCAGTAAGAGAAAAGAGAAGTAGAAGGGAGAGAGAAATGAGGGAAAGTAAACATCTGAGCTCATATATGGGTAGTATAGCTGTGGAAGGAATATGTATTGATGACAGCAGATAAAAACATATAAAGTAACCAAACAAAGTGCCAACTGGGCACAACATTCAACCTGAGAACTGACAAACAATCCCATAGTGCATCCCTAATGTCGACTTAAAGGAAGTGGAGGGAGCTGTGGGTGGCTTCCTAGGTAGGGAGAGAAAACTGTCCTGTACAGGGATAGCTGATTTATCCCTTGGGGTTTAAGTCATGGCCTGAGCCGTGGGCCCCCGTAGCAAACTCTGCTACTTAGTAGAGAAGGGAGGTATAGATCTCTGATCCTCACCTGTCATCTACTGTGCGTTGGGCTGGCTCTACAGCAGTTGCAATCTTATGGGCGCTAAGAGACCCATTTCTCATCCAGTTATCCATAAATGGACTCGAGGCCTGAGGGAGCAGAGCTGGAGGCAAAAACCAAACTACGGCTGGGATACCCTGGCTTATTACTTGGGGGGTCCTTCCTCTTCCCCATAAGCAGGATATACCGGCTCCAACCACAGACTGCTTGTGTGTTGGGTCTGCAGCATCCTGTGGTCATGAGGGAGTTCACATCCCCTCTCTCCCCATCCATGACCTGAGGTTTAGATAAAATGGTCCCTAGTAAGGGAAGTGGATCATTTTCTGAGGCCCCATGGTGAGTTGAGAGGGGGGTGTCGTCCCTTAAGCTTTTTAAATGCATTGGGGGCAACTAGTTGGCTCCCATGTCCACTGCGAAATAGTGAGGTGGGAACCAAGTAAAACAATATGGGCCCTTTCCCTGGGGATATATATATATACAGTATATAACTGCCACCCTATAGAGGAAGAGCAGTCAGGAGATGTTCTGGGCTAGATAATCTGCCCACCTAATTAGAGAAGGCTCAAGCCTTACAGTCTCTGAATTTCCAGTGACGTCATGCACCAAACCAGACGCTAGTGAAACAGCTTTCCTCAGGAGCTCCAACAAAATACCTTTATCTACAGCGACTACAAGTTAATCCTGCTTAATCTCGTCTGCAAAAGGTTAAATAATGCCAAACCCACCAGGAGAATTCACCAGCAACCCGACAGGATCCCAGGATGGAGACAGAGATATACACTGATGGAAAATTGGAAAGTGAAAGCGCGCAGGCCTCACTCCCTTCAAGGCATGGCTGCAGCAGAACCGGGAAAGTAAGCAACGCCTCCCTACAAAAACAAATGACATTGCTCCTGGCAGAGATCCTGGATGTTCAGGAAGGAAATAAGATCGACCACCACTGCATTAAGAACTGATATTGGCAAGTTGGAAGCAAGGCAGGAGGGCCTGGAAGAACAGCTTACAACCACGGATTGGGGTATGGACACCTCCGAACATGCCATAACGCAACTCCAACAAACAGTAGAGGCACTGCAGGAATGGGCAGAAGACGCTAAGAACTGGAACAGAAGAAACAATATTAGGCTCTTAGGGGTTCCTGAAGGCTCGGAAGGTCAGAACATTATCCAATATTTACAGCAGCTATTAAAATCAAGTTTGCAACTGCCAGATACAGTGACACTGGAGATAAAAAGGGCCCACCGCATGCTAGGCCCACGACCTCCACAAGGGAGCCACCCGCACACCATCCCAATTAAATTCTTCAGATTACAAGAGAAGGAATCAGTCCTGCATGCAGCCTGGAAACAGGGGACAGTACAACTACAAGGTCAGAGGAGTCACCTAGAGAACGACTATTCCCCGGAGGCGATGCAAAAAAGAAAAGCCTCCATATCCATTATGAAAATACTCAGGGAGGCCAAGATACGGTTCAGGTCACCATACCCTGCTAAAATGACCATCTTCTTCACAGATGGCACGCAGCAATTTGAAACCCCAGAGGCGGTGCTGGAGGGGCTCGCTAAGCGGAAGATGAACCTGCCACCAAAACCCCCTTGCACTACTGGGACACCTGCAGCAAAACTGGCACAGCTGAAATGGCAGCAGGGCCGGAGAGACACCTTAAGGCAAGCCAGGGCAGAGGCACTCCAGAAGATCGTCGAGAATCTGAAGAACCAACGAAGGCAGGTGACTCTGAACTCTACTACTGCAACATGAATGCTCCCCAGGTAAGACTGATTGAAATTTGCTTGAGGGGGACAGGGGACAAATTAAATTAGTGCTTGAGGGGCGGGCCACTCCCCACGGCATCCAGACTGTGGGGAAGGTTGAATCAATGCATAGTTTGAGTCAGTGCCCCCTCCCCCACACCTCTACCCAAGACAGTACAAAGTAGCGGAGGGGCCTTACCCCACAACAATCCAGGGCCTAACATGGAACTGTGACACTGCCGATGGCAGTCAACACGCACCACCAGTCTTCAGAACTTTCCTGCTAATTAGCAACAAATGCGCACCCTCTCCTCCACCTGCAATTGGACTACATGTGCCTGCCTAGATACTGCTCACCCCCCTGGTTCTCTATTCTCCTTCTAGTTCAAGTGTCGTTTAGTTCAGTGTCTTCAAATGGTGTTTGAAAGAGAGAACATTTGAGCTTACTTTACCGGTTGTCATTTAGTTCAGTTTAAGGGCTGGAGACGGAGAGAGGGGGGGCTATAGAACTTGTCACTGCCATGAGACTGACAGGTCATAAGAACTTCCCAATAAGGGTGGGGTGGGGTTGGGGAATCTAAAGCTGGAACTCTGTTAGTACACTAGGACTCCAGCGATGCTGAGCTCGGCATGAGAAGCTGAGCCGGGGGGGGGGGAGATACCCAACCTGCATGGAAACTCTGCCCAGAGCAGATAACCAAAGCAGGACCGCTACATTGGCAAAGGGGAGATCTTACTGGGAGTATGACTAATGTAGTCGGACCTGCCCAAGCAAAGGGACACTAAAGCAATGATTGGGGGGGCTTGTCACAAGATAAGGCAAATAAAAAGTTCATGGACACACCACATGGGTACATCTGATGGCCCGAGGAGGGATGTGGGGGCACTAAGGACTACCCAAAACTGCAGGTCAGCATATCAGAACAACTGGTAACACAGCCGACTTGTGTGGGTGAGATTGCAGTAGAGAGGCAGGAATGTATGCCGTTCCCTCCTGGTGCTGGACCCAGTGGGAAACTCACCTAACGGCTGTTGTGGGGCTTGTGGTGGGGGGGGTGGGAGGCAGAACACCTGGGGAGAATGAACACCTCTACCACTGAGTACTCACAACCGTTAATTCTTTCCCCCACAGGACCAGGGCACACCAGAAGTAATTCAGAAGGCAGTGCACCATCAGATAAGCATTTACTTCTTCTATTCCTTACCATACTACAGTGCATGGCTTCACTATTGACTACTATAGATGTAAGGTATAACCAAAATGTAAACCATGATACCTTAAGTGTTGTGTTTTCTCTTTCCTCCCTCCCCCTCCTCTTTCTGTCTTCACCCTCGTGCCATGGGAGCTCGTGCCTCAGACAGAGTTGAACACTGCTTCCTTGTGGTCCCCGACTGCGATAAATGCGATGACGACACAGCACTGGGCAGCATGGGCTACCTGCACAATCTCTGGATGGGGTGAGGACTTCTAGGGGCAAATACTACCTGATCTTTCACTCCTTAATATGTATAAGAAAATAAAAGGGAAATAATACAGTTGCACCAGTAGGGAAACCCCGAAGCCATGGAGGACCTAGAGAAGCGCATAGGCTGCGCTTCCGGGGGGGGGGGAGATACATCCTCCCGGGACGGAGGTAAAGGGATGGGAACAGAAGACCAAAACCTACAGTGCTGGTTGGGTCTCCCCAGGTGGGGGATGGGGAGGGGGGCACCCCAAAGGGACAGTAACAACATCTGGACATGGGTTCCTGGGGAGGATGGTGAAGTCAACCTTCTGAACCACCCCTTGTGTGCACAATCCTAGACATCGTTGATGTCAGAAGGACCCTCGACTGAGGCAAACCTTGCGGGCAGGGCGGCTGCCCTGCCCCATGGATCTTCTAAAAGATTCTCCGATTTGGAAGTCACAGATCTAGTTATGAGTTCAACAGGCATCCAGTTGGAGCCTAAGTTCACCTCTGTTCTAAAGTTAATGTGCATAGTACAAGTTATAGAAGAAGTTAAAAAAATAATTGGAGCCCAAAGGTTGTTAGGGCAGTGTAATGAACACTGGCATAGATTCAAAGACTACAGAGGGGATAAGAGGATAGAAATGGGAACAAAGGATGCAAAGATTATGAGATGAACAACATACAGGCAACCCCTATTGAATAATAAAAATGATGGCGGATAAACTGCAGCTATACTCACTCAATGTAAATGAACTGTCCACTCCCATGCGAAGGTCGAGGGTGATGTCACATATTAAGAAGGCTAGGGCGGGCCTGGTATTCCTCCAAGAGACCCACTTGACTAAGGGAGAACACCCCAAACTGAAAAGTTTAGGCTGTTCAGAGGTTTTTTCCTCATCTCTCGTGACTGGGAGGAAACAGGGTGTTGCCATCCTGATCCCATAAAAATGAAAATTACGCACCTACTGTAATTCTTGATCTTTCTGTGTATCTTCACCATTCATCACATGTGGGTAAGTGGCCTGAGGTCACGACCCCATGGGAGCTCTTTTTTTGATGGGCAGAGCCGATGCAGCGACGGTGCCGCCCTTGAGGCCGACGCAGTGCATGGCGCTCATGGGTTGGCCATTAGCTGTAGTCAGCCCTGCCCTCCCACCAGTTCTGAGTCACTGCTGAGTAAGAAACAGGGTCGGGAGGGTGGGACAAGGAAGTCCAAGTGACAGACAAAGAAAAAGATATAAGAAACAAAAGGAGAAATAAATGACTGAGAGGACAGACAAGGAAGAGAGAGGAAAACTATGGGGATTGGGAGGGGTCCCAATCTCTGGAAGAGAAAAGGAGAAGAGAAAGAATGGAGGAAACATTAAGTGGGAGGGGAGAGGACAAACCCAGGGCTCGCGGTCTGGTCTCCAGCTTTTAGATGGACTTACTGCCCAGGAGTAGCAAGAACCTGAGAAGGCTGGTGAAATCCAAGGCACGGAATTTTGACCAAGAGGCACTCTGGTAGAACGACTTCCTAGGGTTGTGGATTAAATAAGTGGGGGGCCAGGAACCAGGGGATGTCTTCTCCCCTAATCAACAAAAATATGAGGAGGCAGTCACCAGCATCCCACCCCTAAGAGGGTGGAAGCCAAAGTCAATGAGGAGAACAGCCCCCCCGACTCTCCTCCACCGCCAGACAAAGGCAGAAAGGAGGGAGGAGAGAGAGAGAGTGAGGGAACAGTCACCAGCATCCCACCCCTAAGAGGGTGGAAGCCAAAGGCGATGAGGAGAACAGCCCCCCCGACTCCCCTCACCCACCAGACAAAGGCAGAAAGAAAACCCACCTACGTGCCCAAGGTCACCCCACTCCTGACCAATGGAAAGGGGGGAGGAGGGCACACTGAGGGAGGGGGCCCAGAGACTGAGGCCCCGGGGTGGATGATGGGTGGGAATGTGATGAATGGTGAAGATACACAGAAAGATCAAGAATTACGGTAGGTACGCAATTTTCATATCTTATCTGTGTCAGTCATCACCATTCATCACATGTGGGTGAGTATCGAGCCCCCCCCCAGAAGGGGGCCCAAGACCCTAAGGGACTAAGCCCCTTAGCTCCCAGTGGGGGAGGCACTGGGAGAGAGAACCTTTACGGGCCTGGTGAGGCCCGAGCCTATGGGGAGTGAGGCGGGGACCCCCTGGAGAGGGAAGGAAGTTGCCCCAACAATCGTGCCTCACTCTATGGGAGAAAAGATGGGTTCTCCAGTAAGCAGAGGAAATCACCCTATGCCGGGTCAAGGGTGACAACTGGGAGAGATGCAGCCGTGCCATCCGTCTGATGCAGATCGCTGTTCCTACGACTCTGGAAGCTACCTCGGCATCGTAGGATGCCCTCACTTGGTACCTTGCTAGCTCCAGGCCCTGAGCAGAGTGTGCAATGGCTTGTCTGGTTACCTCCAGATCAGGCAAGGAGGCTAGGAGCTGACCTAGCCTGGACCACAAGAACCTATCATAGGAAGCAGAGTGGGCCTGATGTGCAGCAATGGACAGTAAAATCCATGCCTAGTAGAAGGTTCACCTACCCCAGAAGTCAAAATTCACAGAGTCTTGATCTGGGGGCCGGTCAGAGTGATGGGCATGAAGCCCATCAGGAGTGTCCAGTTGCGTCAACCCTGACTGGGGTGAATCATATGACCTGGAGACTCCGGGGGAGCACAATACCTCTGGCTCAGTTCCCTGGGGGCTGGGATACCAGAGAAGGGACATTGCCAGAAGTGCTGTGACGACTCCTGGAAGGGAGCAGACCAGGCGGGCACCATGAGGGTAGCTGCATTGAATTCATCTAGGAAGGCACGCGCTTCATGCTCAGGATTGTGTTGGGAGGTCGGGGTGATGCGAAGGTCTTCCAACATCCTCGTGAGGAAACACTGATACTCAGTCAGATCAGTAGCAGGGGAGATGTGGATAGATGGTTCCTGTCCCTCAGAAGAGGGGGATGAGGAAGCAGAAGACTTTGGAGATCCAGGGGGCAGCTGCTCAAGGGAAGGGTGGAACACCCAGTCATCCATTGCCCTGATGTAAGTACGAGAATGAGCAGCCGCACCCATGAATTGCTCCCAGGTCAAAGGCCTCCTAGGGCTAGAAATATCAGGGAGAGAAGGACATGGCAACAGAGGAATGGTGGCCAGATCCACAAGAGATGAGGAATATCCTCTGCCCAGGCAAGAGAGTGCACCGGATGCCCCCGAATAGGGAGGAGCTCCAGGAAGACCAACAGCTGGTCAACCACACTGGAACTGCCTAGACCGTGCCCTGAAGAATCCCCCCCTGTGAGGCGACAAGGACCGTGTGAGTCCAGAAGAACGGTCCCTGGCCTCCAAAGAGATGTGCCCTCTCGAGGAGACAGAGGAGGAAAGACGAGGGTCCACAGTGCGGCTCCTCCCCGAGCCCGGGTGGGTCCCAGAGAAGAGCTGCCGCACTGAACCCAGACCCCTCGACCCCTTGGACACCGAAAGAGCCCTCCGCCTTGAAAACACCTGCCTAGGCAGTTGGCAAGTCCAAGCAGTCCCCGAGGAGACCACCCAGGGAGCAGCACCCTCCCCTTCCACGGTGCCCTGGTCGGCCCTAAAGTTGGGCGATCCAGGCACACCACAGAAGGGGATACCCCAACTGAGGAGGCAGAAGGTCCCCCGACTCTGGGCTGCATAGCCATGGCCACCTGGACCATTGCCTGCTGGTCAGTACCACTGACCCCAGAATCGGGGACCACTGCTCGCTCCTCAGAGGGAGGCTGGGTCCGAGCTGCCGAAGAAACTACAAAGGTGTCCGCAGACTGCGAGGAGTCTGGTCACCATTCTGAATCAGACCCAGAATCCTCCTCCGAAGAGGTGGAGACCGAGGTTCAATACCAGACCACCTGCTGATGCCTGCCCCTTCCTGCGCCAATTCTCTCCTTGGCACCGTGAACGGCACTGGAAGAAGAAATGGCTCCAACTATGGTGCCAAAGCCAGAATCAGTGCCAGACATGGTGCCGTCCCCTCCCACGGTACCGCGAATGGTGCCGGAATCAGAGACGGCGCTGACAACAGTGCGGAGACCCCCCAATGCACCACAAATGACACTGAGAGTAAGAACGGTGCCACCCACTGTGCCATCACCTGCCACGGCACCATGAACGGCGCCAGAGCCGGAAACTGCACCTTCTCCAATCTTGATGCTGCGGACGGCACCGAGACTAGAAACAGCCACAGAAGATGCCACAGAACTTCCCATGGTGCCATCCCCACTATCGACACCATGAACAGCGCTGACCGCAGAAACAGCGCGCTGAGCAGTGGACCGGTGCCGTCAGGCCCCTTGGTGACACAGAGACCCAAAATGGCACTGGCGGACAGCATCAAGGCCGGTGCTGGCCCGGGCCCACAGGCCCCAGGACACGAAACTGGAGGTGCCATCGCCCCCAAAGGGGCGACTGCCAGAGCAGTGCCTCCTGCCCACCGAATGGAATGGACTGGGCCTCCTGCACCGTGGAAGGGGCCCCCACTGCAGCAAGACTCAAAGAGATGGAAGCCCCCTCCTCCACAGTCCATATAGAACTGGGAGGGGACCTGGAGGAAGGGCCGAGAGACCATGTCTTGGCCTTACGAGTGCGGGCCTGCCCTCCGAAAGTCGGCGGCGCTCGTCCAACCTTCCACGCGAAAAGCTCAACAACTCGACGGTCCATAGAAAAGCAGGCATCGCACGAATCTATGTCATGAAGCAGGCCAAGACAGGTAAGACAACGATCATGCTGGTCAGTAATGGAATATCAATGGCTGCATGGGCACCGACGCATAGGAGGCCACCCCGTTTTTGACAACTTCTTGCCCTCCCTACCAGACATAATCAATGGTAAAACAATCAAAAAACAGACTCGACATCGCTGGAAATAATAAAAGAGGAACGGTCTTACCAGTCAGTGGTGTCGAGTAGGTGGCAAAACAGAACCAACGGTACTTTTTTCGATGGGATAAGCCGAACGCAAAACTAGGCCACAGCTCTGATGCAGTCCTCTCTCAAGAGCTCCACACGAAGTGTGACCTCTATGGTGGGAGACGAAGAACTGGTGGGAGGGCGGGGCCGACAGCTAACGGCCAACCCGCAAGTGCCATGCAATGCATCAGCCTCGAGGGCGGCGCCGTCTCTGCATCGGCTCTGCCCATCCAAAAAAAAAAATAGCTCCTGCAGGGTCATGACCTCCGGCCACTTACCCACATGTGACGAATAGTGAAGACTGACACAGATAAGATTACCCCATTCATAATCACATCCCAGTGGGCAGACCCAGACAGCCATCTGGCGATAGCCCAAGGGAGGTTGAATGATGTGGAGGTCACCTGAGCCAATATGTACCTACCACCAGCTACAAATGTGGCCACCATGAAACCCCTCCTCAACAAAATAGTCCAACGCACAAAGGGTACTCTAATGCTGGTGGGGACTTTAATATAGCCCCAAACCCAGGATGGGATTCCTCAGACCCAAAACACAAGAAACAAACAGCAGCTCAAAAGTTTTTCTAGAGGTTTGTCAAGGAAGTGGGCTGGGTTGACACCTGGAGACAGAAGCACCCCCACACCAGACACTACATCCACTACTCCGCAGTCCACAAAACTTACTCCAGAATACTTACGCCTTCAGCACTTGGTGGACTGCGGGATAGGTGACATACTGATATCTGACCACAGACCTGTGGTGAGCACATGGGAACTGGGGTCCCAACGTAAGAATACCATATGGAGACTAGATACACTACCTTAAAACCCTGTAGTTTAAAGACTTCCTAGTGGAAAAAATTGAGGAGATTGTGGGGATAACCCACCTAAGGACTCAACCTCAGCGATACACTGGGACACCCTCAAGTCAGTCCTCAGCGGGCACATTATCCAATTCACATCAGCAAAGGCTAAAGCAAGAAGGGAACAGATGGAAAAATTGCAGGAAATACTCCACTTCCTTCAAATGGCCCATGCTCAGGGGGACAGATCAATCGAATCACAGTTACAATAGACAAAAGCTGAAACTCAACACCCTAGCCAAACAATACGTCGAAACAGCACTCACCTATGTTAGACAATGCTATTATGAAGTGGGCCCTGGGGCCACCAGGCTACTTGCCTATCAGGTGTGCAGGCAGAGGCGCTTTGCTACAATTACATCAATCCAACACCCAGTGGAAGGAAACAGACTCACTAAGGTGCACGGAATAGCAGAAGGCTTCTGCACCTACTATAGGAATCTGTACAAAGAGGACCTAAAAGTTCCCAGGGACTCCATCAACAAGTACCTGCATTCACTGCGGCTCCCATGCCTGACCCCTGAGCAAGGGGAACAACTAATATCCCCAATCACCTTAGAGGAAGTATGGTCTGCCATAAGCTGCACCAAAACACAAAGCCCCAGGTCCGAATGGTTATGGTCCAGAATGTTATAAATTCACACGAGAATCCCTAGCAAGGACCATATCCCTAGCAAGGACCCTACAGACTATATACTTTTTTTTTATTATTATTTGTTTTTTTAACCAGGAAAGACACACTAAGCTGAAGCTTGTTTACAGGTGTGACCTGGAAGCACAAGGAAGTTAAGTGACTTGCTCAGGGTCACACAGTATGCAAGTGGGGCTGTGTCATTCAAGCCCAGGTATCTAGGTTTGCAGCTGAGAGCCTTAAACCACTGCACTATACTGCCTCCTGTATACAACAGCACCATGAAGGGGGACACCCCCACCCCACCATCCTGGGACTATGCAGCCATTACTGTGCTCTCAAAGCCAGGGAAAAACCCACAATTCTGCACCTCCTATAGGCCAATATCAGTCCTGAATATGGACTATAAGTTCTTTATGAGTATTTTGGTGAAGAGAATCGACCCACTGATGCCCCAGCTCTTCGCCCCCAGACCAGACCGGGTTTGTTAGTTCCAGGACCACAGTAGATAATGTTAATTGAACCCTGCATATAGTACATGAAATGAACAAATTACAAGACCCCTCAACACTTATCAGCTTAGATGATGAAAAAGCGTTTCACAGGGTATCATGGCCTTTTCTGCACGATGTAATGGGAAGAATGGGGTTCCCAGCACTCATTATACAGGTGCTTAAAAACATCTACAGATCCCCAAAAGCTTGTGTAAAAGTGAATGGACATCACTCATAGAGCTTTTCTCTACTTAGGGGAACACGCCAGGGATGTCCACTATCACCACTCCTGTTCGCTTTATATATCGAACCCCTGGCACAGAGAATCAGAGAATTGGCTCTAGTGGGAGGGATACAGATAGGGAACACAGAACACAAATTGGCCTTGTATGCAGATGAGCTGCAGCTGTACCTGTCTAATCCAGAGAAATCACTGCCAGCGGTGTAGGACATTCTGGAGGAATTCGGCAGACTCATGGGTTATAAATTGAACATTTCCAAAACCGAGGTTCTAACCTTCCAATATATACCATCTCAACAAACCAGACAAAGGTTCCCATACAGATGGGACCTGGAACAGTTGAAATACTTAGGGATTTACCTGGCAAAAACCCCACAAAACAGCACTGGATAACAATTATACTAACTTCACGGTACAGCTCAATGCAGATCTTACACAATGGAATGCATTACCCTTAAACCTCAGTAGGTGAATAGATCTTATCAGAATGATCATCTTACCCAGGGCTTTGTACCTGTTCCAGAATGTACCAGTGGTCCTCCTGGGGAGCTGTTCTGACAATGGAACAAAACTATCTCCAGATTTATCTGGGCTGACTGAAAACCACAGATCCAATTCAAGTTACTGTGCCTCCCCAGGGAGAAATGCGGCCTTTCCTTACCGCACCTACAGATGTACTACACAGCTGTACAGCTGGGCCATTTACTAGCCAGACAGATAGGAACAACAACCTCACACTGGCACAGCATTGAACAAGTAATACTCCCTGACAGAGAGTATTATCAAACCATATATGATGCAGGAAGGTAGGTCAGAGACATCCCTACTGACAACCCCTGGTTTCACCACAGACAAACAGCCTGGACCATGACCAGGTGTCTCTTGGGCCTGACCCCATTCCTGCCACTACTCTGCCCAATATATATCCTACCAGGCTTCACTCCAAATACAATCAATGGTAGTTATATTCAAAACATTCGCCACACTGCAACAGGGAATTCAGGTTAAACCGAGCAGACTTTTTCAGATTCCTGCAAATAAGGCATTATTACTCACAGCTACCGCAGGCCACTAGGCAGCCTGACCTTTACCCACCATCATGACACATATTTTGCACCTTACCGGGGGGGGGACTCACTTAGTGTCCATTCTTTACAGGCCTTTGATGGAGTCCCTGGGTGGGCTTACCAGAACCACAAGGATGAGATGGATAGAGGAGTTGGGGGACCCAATCTCGAAGAAACAGTGGGTGGTCACAACAAAAAAGAACAGCCAGGGTGTTGAGTTCTCACCACTGGAGAGAATACGTCTGGAGGCACCTGATAAGGTTTTTCTTAGCTTCAGCTATCACTAAACACTATTCCACAACAGGCTGCAGGTGTGACTGTGGCGAGATAAATGCATACGACATGCATGTAATGTGGAGCTGCCCTGCACTGGCCCCCTTCCTGTGTGCCATCCAGAGGGAGCTCTTTGGGAGGGAGGATCCACTGACACCAGAGTTCAATCTGCTTATGCAATACACTAAACCAAATGAGGACCCAGACTCCAGATACTTATTAGGCATCTTACTAACTGCAGCAAAAAAAAGCAATAACCAAAGCATGACTTACCCCCAAGGACACCCACAACAAGAGAGTAGTGGTCCATAGTGAATCGTATATACTACGTGGAAAAGATTACACACCGACTGAATGATCAAGAGAAGTGCTCCTCTATATGGACTGGTTGGCTGCTCTACTACTTGGCTAAAGACAACACGTTTGTCCCATGAGCCGCACAGACACCACTGGACAAAGGGGGAAAAATTTGCAAAACACAGAGGACCCAGCAGGAGCCGGAGATAGGGTTGCCCTCCCCGAGGTAATCTCCCCCCCCAACACCCCTGACCTCAATGTCAGGCCCTCCCTAGGGAGTGCTGTAAAGCTGGACACACCCACACTACCACAAACATGGATGGGGACAGCAAAGATTGACCCTGGAATTCATACCACCCCCCCTCAATAAGTATAATAAGATGCTGCTGAGAAGTGTACTCACCCCTGTGCAACGCATCCCGGGTCTCCATAACTGTAAAAGCACCTTAGACAATATACAGCACAACAAGTACTCTGATTTCTCATCAATGTATGTAATAACTGCAAATGTGTATGAATGTAATGAATTTTGCCAATGTATAAAATTGTTCAATAAAGATATATTTACAAAAAAAAGCCTTACAGTCTCTAGCGATTGTAGACCCACTGCCCCGAGCTCCCCCCAGGTGACTTTTCTGGGAAAGATTTAGGGCCTCCTGAGGACATCTAAGTAGAACAGTCCTCCCTCGGGGGGGCAGCTTCCTTGCAAATACACAGATCTCTGAGCCAAGGCACTGGGACTGCAGCTGCGCAGCCCATTCCGTCCCGTGTAACATGAGATCTTGGTGAGGTGGGTAGTCACAAACTTTATACAGTACAGTATAATATGAAAAAAAAAATTCCCCCACAGAGCAGCTTGCTGTGTATTATTTCAACCATTGGAAGTATAACTTTGCCAGTACCAAGGTCGGCGCCTATAGGTTAGCTAAGGTGTATTAATAGACTCTGAGAAAGACCTGGTGAAATAGAGGAGAATTTTCCCCTCGGGATTCAGTCCCAGGAGCTCCACGCTCCACCGTAGAGGGGTCAGCGAGAATGACAGACAGCAAGGGTACCACCTTACAGGAACAGAACCCTCCCCCAGTCCCATCAAAGGTCCACAACTGGCTGAGGACATATAGGTGTGAAGCCAGTTTCCGAACTGTCAAGTTGTGGACCACAGCCCATGGGAGCAACACTCCCTTCCACAGGCAAGGAGATGTTATTACCAGACTTCTCCAATTTCCCGGGGGAGGGGGCGCTCCAGCTGGGCAGATCTCCCTGAGGGTCTGAGCACATACTTTATCTGAATAGGGTGATTATTGCACTGAGAGGTTCACCTGCCTGATCGAATATTAATTGCCCAGTAGGTCCTGCCCAGAGAATATTCCCCCCACCCAACCAGGGGAAGTCCTGTGGCCAGTCCTCACATCAAATTCCTTCAAGCCAGGGATAGTGAGTGAAGCATCCTCCTCTTCGGGAGGGGGCATCATCATTACAGATAGCCAGGTCTCTGAGTCTAAGTGCTGAGACTGCAGCAGCATATCCTATTGTGCCCCATTTTGTAAGGGCCGTTAGAGAAGAAGGTAATTCAGCACTATGTATGGAGCTTTGCATTATGGAGGAATCTCCCCACACAACAGTTTTCTGCATGGCATTGTACACACTGAAGATATAGCTTTGCAGTTTGCCAAACTCGACCACTGGGGGGCAGCAAATGCTTATTAATGAAGCAGGCAAACGCCCTTGTGAAAAAAGAAGGAAAAATTACTCACCTTAGTAATGTTGTTTCTTCTAATGGAGTCTTGCTGTATTCTGACAACTGCAGTGAGGTCCAACCTTCGAACTGCCCCGGAGATGAAAGAGTTAACTTTCCATACCAGGCATGGAACGCTGAGCTTGAGCTCGGTTGAGACTCTGTCTGTTGCTGTTTGAACTCAAACCATCAGATCTTTACGAGCTAAACTCACTGAGTGTCCTGTGTGGAAGCTGTAAACCTACACTAGCCAACTGGCTACTAAATATAATAAACAGATTTTTTGGTTCCAAAACAAAGACTCAAGTGAGGAAACCAAAAAAATGAAATAAACACAACACCCACTCACCCAAAGAAAAGAGGGTGATAATAAAAAGGTGGGGCACCTCCTGAGTGCCAACACTGCTACTGCCCACCCACATCCCAAAAACAAAGGTTCTGAGAGGGAAGGGGGGGGGTCAGAATACAGCAAGACTCCATTAGAAGAAACAACATTACTAAGGTGAGTAATTTTTTTCTTCAAACAACATGAAGTCTTGCTGTATTCTGACAATTGCAGACTACCAAGCAGTACCTCCATGGAGAAGGGACAGAACCTACTTAGGAAATAGGCTGTGAAGCACTGCTGTGCCAAACCGAGCATCACTATATAATGCTTGGTAAAAGTGTGAACTGTTCTCCAGGTAGCTGCTTGACATATCTCTAAGATAGGAATATCCCTGGCAGCAGCCAGGGAAGCAGCTGTACCTCTGGTAGAGTGAGCCCTCAGGCCTGAGGGTGGAATCCTACCTAGTTTTTCATAGCAAAATTGAATGCAAGAGACAATCCACCTGGCAGTGGATCTTTTAGTGGCAGGTTTTCCCTTACCAACCTCACCATAAGTGAGGAACAGTTGGAGGGAGTCAAACCTGTGACCCTTGGTACGCTATATGTAGTAGCTAAGGGCTCTTTTCACATCCAAACTGTGCAGCCTCCTCTCACCAGAGGAGGAATGGTCAGTGAAGAACACAGGAAGACACATAGATTGGTTAAGGTGGAAGTCTGAAACCACCTTAGGTAAAAACTTCCTGTTAGTCCTGAGGACCACCTTATTTCTATGGAAAGAGATAAAATCAGGCTCCATTGACAGGGCTTGTAACTCGCTTATGCACCTGGCAGAAGTGATGGCCACCAAGAAAACAGTTTTCCAAGTCAAGTACTTAAGCTCTGCTGAGGACAAAGGCTCAAAGGGGGTTGCATCAGCTGAGCAATGCAAACATTAAGGTCCCAAGCAGGGGCAGGGTCCCTGAATGGCGGATTGGTATGAAGCAATCCCTTGAAAAACTTGGATAATACAGAGTGAGCTGAAAGGGAAGAAGGCTTATCTGCTGAAAGAAAAGCAGAGACAGCTGCCAGATGCACTCAGTGTAGCTGGTCTGAGTCCCAAGCTATTCAGATGAACCATATAGTCAAGGACTGTGGGCAGGCCAGCAGACTCTGGGGAAATATGCTTCCCAGAGCACCATATGGAGAATCTTTTCCATTTGGAATTATAAGTGGTTCTGGTGGAAGGCTTCCTAGAAGCCTTTAGGATATCCATGACACCTTGAGAGAGGTGTAAATCAGCAAACTCTAACTCTTCAAGAGCCAGGCCTTGAGATTGAGATATTTGAGATTCAGGTACCAAACCCTCCCCTGAGCACAGGTTAACAGGTTGTAATTCCTGGGAAGAGTCAAGGGAAGGTGAACTGCTAAGGACAACAGGAGAGAGTACCAGGGCTGTCTGGCCCAGTCTGGAGCAATCAGAATCACTTTGCAGGGTTGAGACCTGATTTTGACTAGCACCTTGAACAGGAGAGGGAAGGGGGAAGCATACAGGAACTGCCCTTCCCAACTGATAACCAGGGCATCCAGGGGGACTGAGCCCAACACTGGGGGCCTGCAGCAAAAGAGGGGAAGTTGGTGATTGTATGGGCCTGCAAAAAGATCTATCTGTGGGGTGCCCCATCTGGAAAAGATCACCTCCAAAACCAGGGGATCCAGTGACCATTCATGATGGCCCTGAGATATCCTGCTGAGGGCATCTGCCAGGACATTGTCCTTGCCTGGGAGGTGTACTGCTGTAAGGGAGGTGTTCAGGGAATATACCAGAGACCACAACTTCATTGCCTCTGTGCACAAGGCCGTAAACCGAGTGCCCCCTTGCTTGTTGATATACCACATTGTGGTGGTATTGTCTGTCCTGATCTGAGCTACTTTGTTCTGAACAGACTTGGAAAAAGTTTGAAGTGCTAGACAAACTGCTCTGAGTTCTAAAAGATTGATGTGAAGCAGAGATTCCTGAGGAGACCTTAACCCCTGGGTGGTCAGTTCTCCCAAGTGGGACCCCCACCCCAAGAGGGAGGCATCTGTAGTAAGGATTAAAGAGTGAGACTGAGTGACAAAAGGAACTCCCTGTCTTAGATTGTCCTGACCCTGCCACCACTGCAAAGCCTGGATCAGGGATCGAGTCACTGGGATCAGTTTGGTCAGAGGGTCCTTTTTCTGAGACCAAAAGGCTCTCAAATGGAACTGAATGTCCCTCATTTGTAATCTTGCTCCCTGCACCACTGCTGTAGAAGCAGCCATGTGCCCCAGGAGCTGCAGAAAATGCCTTGCTGGTCGAGACACCTGTAGGGTGAATGAAGAGGCCAGTGTGATAAGGGTCCTCGCCCTGTCCAGGGGAAGGAAGGCTCTTGCCTTTTCTGTATCTAGCTCCGCGCCTATGAAGGTGAGGAGCTGAACAGGCTCTAGAACTGACTTTGAAAGATTCAGAAGGAAACCTAGAGAAGTGAGCAGTTGCTGAGTTATCTGCAGGTGTGACTTGACTTGGTCTGGGGACTGGCCTACTATGAGCCAGTCGTCCAGGTACGGGAAGATGGAAATCCTTTTCCTTCTTAGGAAAGCAACTACTACTGCCAGGCATTTTGTGAACACCCTTGGAGCAGAGGTTAGGCCGAAGGGCGTTGCTCTGAATTGGTAATGACCTGAGGGCAGCTCGAACCTGAGGTATTTTTGATGGGAGCTTCTGATGAGAATATGGAAATAGGCATCCTTGAGGTCCAGGGAGACTAGCCAGTCCCCTGGCCTTAGAGAGGGTAGAATTATTCCCAGAGTCACCATTTTGAACTTTGGCTTTAAAAGGTGCTTGTTTAAATATCTGAGATCCAGGATGGACGCCATTTTCCTGTCTTTTGGGGTGAGGAAGTACCTGGAGTACAATCCTTTCCCTTTTTGTAGGGGTGGAACCCTTTCCACAGCTCTGAGAGCCAAGAGGGAAGAGACCTCTGCCTCTAGGGCAAGTGCCTCTGAAGGATTTGCAGGTGGAAAGGATCTGATTCTCATCTTTGGACATTTTTTGAAGCTGACAACCAGTCCCTGGCTTACTACTTCCAGGACCCATTTGTCTGATGTTAAAGACCTCCAGTCCTGGACAAAGTAAGCCAGCCTGCCCCCTACAGGTGGTGGAGAATCGACCCTGGGAAACCCATCAGGGTGCCTGTTTGGCAGGGGGTTTAGGCTGAGGGGTGGAAGCAGGCCTGCTTGTACCCCTTCTGCCTCTCCCTCTAAAGAATCCCCTCTGAGCATAAGCAGAAGAGGAGGCCTGGGCTTGGTAGAAGGGCCTATGAAAAGGCCTGCCCCTGCCCCTGGAATGCTGCCTCTGAGGAGTGGCTTGCCTTTCCTTGGCCTGAGCACTCCTATGTGTGGTCCTGTATTCATCCATTTTCTTCATGTAATTCTCTGTTTGCTCCCCAAACAGAGAATTACCCACAACAGGAAAATCCATGGCCTTAGTCTGGGTATCCTGAGACAGGCTAGTACATCTGAGCCAAGCCATCTTATGAAGGGCCACAGATGTAGCCATGACTCTAGATGAAACATCATTGGAGTCCACTGCAGCATGGAATTGCACCTTGGATGCCTCAATACCATCAGCAGCCACCTGCTCCAGCTCCTTGGCAAGCTGGCCAGGGACCTGTTTAGCTAAAGCCATGACAGTGTCCCATCTAGATTTCTGATATCTAGCTGTATAGGCCATATAATTGGCCTGCCTGAGTCCCAAGGATGCTGCCATGTACTGTTTCTTTGCCATGGCATCAATCCTCCTGGAGTCCTTATCTGGGGTGTGTGAAGCCAAGGGTATATTAGCCTTATCACAGGCTGCAGCCTGCACTACCCCAACATGGCTGCATTGCTGGGTAAGGAACTCCGTATCTGAGCCTGACAGAGTATACCTCTTGTCCATTCTTTTATCCACAGGAGGTATAGAATTAGGAGTCTTTAAAATCTTTATTGTCTGTTTCCCAAAAGACTTGTGTAGGGAATAGACAGCCTCCTGGACTCTGGGATATCCATCATTTCCACATAGTCAGGCTCCTCCTGGTCATCCACAGCTTCTTCCATAGGAAGCTGAAGGGTTTCGGCCACTTTCTTGTAAAACATGAAATGGGAGGGGGACTCAGAAAGCCTAGGAGGAGACACTCCTGAAGGTTTGTCTGGGGAGATGTCCGGTTCAATGGGCACATCCAGACTTTCATAATCACATTCAGTTTCCTCATACTCTCCTTCCTCCTCCTCTGGTTCATAAAATTCCTCCAAATCATAATCCGGAACCGGTGGAACTGGCCGAACCGAGCGCCTTCCTGATGGTGCCGGTTCGGTCGGAACCGGGGATAGCGACTGAACAATTTTTATCGCTTTGGCTATTTCATCAGCGGTTGGAGAAGAAACTTTAGATCCACACCAGCTGATTTATCCCTTCTTGTTCTCTTAACCGGAACCAACTCCTCGGAATCGGTTCTCCTTTTGTCCAAAGAAGTTTCGCCCTGGTCAGAGAGCACTCCTTCTGGTTCGGTTTGAACCGAACCGGGATGGCCATCCGGGTCAGCGGACTTTTTGGCCTCCCTTTCCCTGAGCCTACCAACTCTCTTTTCTAGGGTAGCTGCAGGAAAATTTTTACAAATCTGGCAGTCTGAATCGAGGTGGTCAAACCCCAGACAATAAACACAGGTGGTATGGGGGTCAGCCTCAGCAAAGACTTACCCACACACACTACAGTGTTGAAACCCAGTGGGCCCGGTTTTTCTTTTGGGTTTCTCAGATATGGCCAGTCCTAACAAAACTTACCCTTTTAATGGCAATCCGCCAGGCAAGACACTCTTATCGGTTCCTGACCGTGTTACAGGTCGTGGAAAAAACGTAATAAAATCCGTTTTTTTTAGAACCGATAAGAACCGGTAACCACACTCTAAAAGTAGAAGTAAAGATTTTTAAACAACCTGATCAGTTCAAACCAAACCGATGAAACGTTTACAAGTTCCACACAGAACAGAAAAACAATATAAACCTATCTAGTACTCATGAATACCACAGACAGAGACTGAACCGATAGGTTGCGGTTTAAATACTGTTGAAAACCGAGAAAAACGGTACTTTAACCGACAAATTGAACCGAGCAAAGGAGAAATCTCTGGAGCGACTGTTCGGTGAGGCGGAGTAAAGAATCTGACAGTTTGAGTTCAAACAGCAACAGACAGAGTCTCAACCGAGCTCGAGCTCAGCGTTCCATGCCTGGCATGGAAAGTTAACTTTTTCATCTCCGGGGCAGTTCGAAGGTTGGACCTCACTGCAATTGTCAGAATACAGCAAGACTTCATGTTGTTTGAAGAGGGTTTTCCCCCTCGGGACCAGATCTCCGGAGTTCTACCACAAAGAGATCTTTAAGGAAAACCTAGAAAAATGTCATTACCTTGTCAGAGCAGAGCCCTCACCCCCTGTCATCGAGAATCTAAAATCGTATGAGGGCATAAACATGTGAAGCCAGTGTTTGTGCTGCTAAGCTGTAGGCTACATCCCAGGGAGTTAGAGACATCTCATAGAGGTAAGAAATTTGTACCACCGGACCTATATGAGTTCAAGGAGGGGAGGGGAGGGACATTGTTTAATTGGTCTTATGGAAGGCTCCAGCCTAGGGCTGATCAGTGGATGGCGATCATTTTACAGAACCAGAGGTCCACCTGTCCAACCGAGCATCAACTGCCCAATGAGTTCTACAGAGATAACATCACCCCTCCCCATTGGGGGAAGCCCTGCAGCCACTCCTCACATCAGATCCCCTAGGACAAGGGTTAGCGAGCAGCCGAGCATCCCCCCGACACAGTTGTACAATGAGCTGCCAGAGACATATCAGTGTGGTGCTCTGCTCTGTCGATGGTGATGAGCACCGAGGTCTGAATGAGTTAGGATAGATGAAATTTATCCAACAAGGATAGACAGGAGTCGTCCAATGAGTTTGATGCCTGCTGGGCTTCATTTAACAATGGGAAGGATGACACAGTCACAGGAGGGGTAAACAGAACACTAGGGAATATGAACAGTCACTTCTTATACCACACTACTAAACAAGTAAACTGGTACTGACTCTCTGGGAATGCAAGTTTTAGAATCAAGTACCTAAATTGTATACTAAAGAAAATAAATGTTCTGAGGTGCACCTCGGCCTAGTGCCACTATACTCTACGTTACTTCTTAGACTCAGTTATAGTATAGTAGTACAGTACTCTATGTCACCTTTAGTACTGCCAGCTCAGTTAAGAAGGGGGATAAAACCTTTTATAGGTACATTAAGGAGCAAAGAAAGACGAAGACAGGGATACTGAGGCTGAATAAAGGGGAAGATGGCTGGGCAGAGAGTGACAGTGAAAAAGCAGGGATACTGAACGAATATTTCTGCTCAGTATTCACAATGGAAAAGCAGGGGGAGAGACCCAATCCAGTCAATAGAATCACTCTGGATAGGAGGGTTGATATCAGTCCTTTCACAGAAGAAAGGGTTCTGAAAGAACTCTTAAAACTGAAGGTGAATAAAGCAATGGGGCCTGATGAGATTCACCCCAGAATTCTAAAAGAACGAAGGGAAGAACTAGTAACACCACTGACTACCCTTTTTAATAAATCATGGGAGAATGGTGTGGTACCTGAGGACTGGAGAAGGGCAGATGTGATTCCCTTCACAAAAGTGGGACCAAGACAGAGGCAGGAAACTACAGACCTGTCAGTTTGACCTCAGTGGTAGGGAAAATGATGGAATCACTTCTGAAGGAACGAATTGTTGAGTACCTTGAGGCCAGTGGGGCACAGGACCCAAGGCAGCATGGATTCACAGCAGGAATGTCATGTCAAACAAATCAAATTGATTTCTTTGACTGGGTGACCAAAGTAGTAGACCAGAGAGGGGCTGTGGACATGGCCTACCTAGACTTTAGCAAGGCATTTGACACAGTCCCGCACAAAAGATCAATAAACAAATTAACCAGCCTGGGAGTGGGTCCCAGGGTGGTAGCCTGGGTAAAACACTGGCTGGACAACAGGACACAGTGGGTAATAGTAAACGGAGTCCACAGTGAAGAAAGGAGGGTTACTAGTGGGGCACTGCAGGGTTCAGTTCTGGGGCCAGTCCTTTTTAATGTCTTTGTAAGTGACATTGTGGAGGGACTGGAGGGGAAGGTGTGTCTCTTTGCAGATGACACAAAGATCTGCAACAGGGTTGATACGCAAGGTGGGGTGTAAAGGATGAAGCAGGTCTTGGCAAGGTTGGAGGAATGGTCAAATGTATGGCAGCTTAGATTCAACGCAAAGAAGTGCAAAGTAATGCACCTGGGAAACAAAAACCCAGGGGAGAGTACACAATGGGGTGAGATACTGACAACAACAAAAATGGAAAGGGACCTGGGGGTAGTCATATCAGATGACCTAAAGTTGGGCCAGCAATGTGAGAAGGCAGTAAGGAGGGCTGGGGGGATACTGAGATGCATAGGGAGAGGCATCACCAGTAGAAAACAGAGAGTTGTTGGCCCTCTGTACAGATAGTTGGTAAGACCACATCTGGAGTACTGTATACAGTTCTGGAGACCCCATCTCTGCAAAGACATAGACAGGGTGGAGGCTGTCCAGAGGAGGGCAACCAAAATGGTGCAGGGTCTGCACCAGAAGACATATGAAGAAAGACTAAAGGAGCTTAAGGTGTATAGCCTTGAGGAAAGGAGGGAGAGCAGGGACATGATAGAAACTTTCAAATACCTCAAGGGAATTAACAAAGTCCAAGAGGGTAGCATCTTTCAAAAAAGAGATGTGCAAGAACAAGGGGGCACAATATGAAGATAGAGGGACGACTCCAGAGGTAATGTGAGGAAGTATTTCTTCACAGAGAGGGTTGTAGATGCATGGAACAGCCTTCCTGAGGAGGTCATAGAGTCAAAAACGTGGGGGAATTCAAGAATGCATAGGACAGACATAAGGCAATTCTAGTGAGGGGGTAGGAGGAAGTAGGCTGTTGGTTAACGAGGATCGTCAGCTTATCCGTTAGGTAGGGAAATGGGCAGACTAGGTGGGCCAAGCGGTCCTTATCTGCCATCAAATTCTATGTTTCTAAGGTATAAGAATAC
The DNA here is from genome assembly GCA_016271365.2 of Neoceratodus forsteri. Taxonomy (NCBI): domain Eukaryota; kingdom Metazoa; phylum Chordata; order Ceratodontiformes; family Ceratodontidae; genus Neoceratodus; species Neoceratodus forsteri. The sequence goes on along the minus strand of CM028130.1, from coordinate 954,878,242 downwards.
AATGACTACCCCTTTGAAGACCTTACAATACTGACTCAGGTCAATCACAGTAATGTCCATTCAAAGACAATACAGAGTCCAATCGTCATTGAAGTCTTCATGTGCACCGTCGAGTAGAGTTGGTAACTACAGAGATAGGGATAAGGAATTTCCTATGACACTCAGATATTGGTCCCAGCACAGACCTAGCTAAGGCCACTGGGGTGGTGAGAGGTTTTTTTAGACAGACCATATGTTTCTTGGCATAAAACCCACTCTCTCCGAGGCTGCCGGCAATAAGGAACAAAAGGAACAGGTTCCTGGGATGAGCCCACTGGAGGGCTGTCAGAATCAAACTAGATGCAGAAAGCTCCCTGGCCAAAACCCACTTTGGGGCCACCAAGGATGGAAGAGAACAAGGAAGATACTTGGTGATGAATCCACTGGAGGATTATCAAGGACTGGACGATGTTGTGGCAATTCTGATACAGCCAGGAACCAGAAGAATCTGAGGTGAAGATGAGTATCCGATGCAACCAGGAACCAGAAGAATCTGAGGAGAAGATGGATATCCAATGCAACCAAGTACCAGAAGAATTTGAGGAGAAGATGGATGATTCTGAAGTGTCAACACAGGAAACTGGAACAAAACAATAAAACGGCGGACACGTCCCACATTGGGCTTCAACAGACTCGACTTGCGGCAAACAACCAGGGGACGCAGACAAGGTTCTTCCAGGACAAACACACTCTTCCAAGGGCAGCCAACTTAAGGACATCTGAATCAGGAACTAAGAGACGACACTGGAACATTGGAAGCGATGCACTTGGACTTTGGCGTACGTAACTTCAAACTGAGGAAAACAAGAAATAGCGGGTGCAGCTTGTACTCGTTTCAACATATTTGACTTCGGCGGACAACAGGGACATGGTCAATGATCTTCTGGGTGGATACCTTCTGGAGAAGAGAGATGTTGAAGGACGTCTCCCTCTGGGTAGAGACTGATTCTGTATGAGTAGGATGGCAGACAACACCATGGAGCAGTATCGTGGCAGAAGATTGAGTCTATCCACATATGTTGGCAACACTAGAGTTGGCAGAAACACTTTCACACTACACCAAGAGAATTGTTTGTTACTGGGGTAATTTGCCAGGAACAGGGGCAAATTACCAAGATCCAGGCAATTGTCCATTGCAGGGGAATTTGCCAGGAACAGGGGCAAATTACCAGAATCTGGGGCAACTGTTTGTTTCAGGGCAATTTGCCAAGAACAGGGGCAAACTACCGGAATCCAGGGCAATTGTTCATTGCAGGGGCAGTTTGCCTGGAACAGGGGCAAATTACCAGATATTGGGGCAATTGTTTGTTGCAGGGGCAATTCGACAGGAACAGGAGCAAATTACCAGAATCCGGGGCAATTGTTCATTTTAGAGGCAAATGACCAACCAAAGTTCCACGGCAATTGTTCTTTGCAGGGGCAAATAACCACAATTCCAGGGCAATTGTTCCTTGCAGGGGCAAATAACCACAATCCCAGTGACTACACAGTCTTGGTACTTTGCAGTAGCACAACAGTTCAAATACACATTTTCAGTACTTAACAGTCACTAAATAACAATTGTGTACTAAGCACCTTTCCTTTTCCTTGGCTGACCCTTCCCAGAATTATTATTCATGCGGGTCCCTTTTATACCAGGATCTGGCTATCCCCCTGGAAACTTTTGGGTTAACGCCCTTTCCACTCTGGGCCTCCCTTGCCCTTGTAACTGCTGGGCCTACTGACAGAGCACCATTTTACCCTCTCCTCAATGTGGGGCCTTTGCAACCCGTCTGGAAACAGCGGGCCTAAGGCTGCCCTTCTGGAGCTGGGGCCCTTCTGCTGCCCCTTCTGGACACTGGGCCTAACGTTGCCCCTTTTAGAGCTGGGCCCTTCTGCTGCCCCTTCTGGACTCTGGGCCTAATGCTGCTCCTTTTAACCAGTGGGCCTAACGTTGCCTCTTTTAACTATCTGGCCTGCTCAACGCCTCCCTGTCAGTGATCAGGCCGGCCTGCCCCCAATCCACCTCTTTATTAAATATTTAAATTAATTCCCCTTTGGGCCTCAGTGGCTGGCCCCTCCCTGTGGGTGTTGCCGCGTCCAGAATATTTAAATGTATTAGTTAGCCCTCCCTCCTGGTCCTCCGATGGTGCTCCAAGCACCCAAACAATTTAAACCTTTTTTTTTTTCAATTTAGGTGGTCAGCACTCTCCACTGTGCTGCCACCTGACTCACCGCCCTGGCCCAGGGTGAAGGAGTTGCTTCAGGGAGGAGGGAGGTCTTCTGGCAGTGGGAGGGAACTGAAGCAGAAGGAAGCAGGTGAGCAGTGGGTGGCAGGGGGGCCTCTCAAGGGTCGACAACGGTTTCGCCGACGCGATGCAGCTCTTCTGAGGCCGTTGACAAGGGACTGTTGAACTTTTCGGTCGGATGGCTGAAACATACCAAAAACAAGAAAAGGGGCCATACAGAGCCCACAACGCTGCAGGAAACCAGGATTTTCCTCCTGTGGACCGCTGCACACAGTAACGCCATCACCACCACAGAAACGGAGCAGGAGCAGCAGCAACCTTCTTCACTGGCCAGAGGAGAGGCCACCTAGGAGTGGATGGAACCAGCTACTACACACCGGGTAAGCCTTCGGGTTCCCACTGCACTCCAACGGTACTCTCCACCCCACGGCCTAGCACAATCTACCCGAGAGAATGGTTCTTTCCACTTGAAAAGGTGCTTGGGTTCTAGCTTCAGAACCCTGAGCCCGTGTCACCTCCAATGGCAACATTTTTTGAAATGGGTACCACATGCCGGCCAGGGACAGTCGTCCCAGAGTGTGGGTGCCCACTCTTGTGCTGCCTGCGTTGGGTTGGGGGGGGTGGAATGGAGCAGGCAGGTAGCAGAGAGAAAGAGAAAAACTTTTCTTTAAAAACAAAACAAAACAACTGTGCCCTGCCTGATGATTCTATGGGGGTGAACACTACAGGGGGCCTCCAAACACAACTCTTCATGCCCCACAATACCACAGGGACCCCTTGGGAAGTCTAAATCCCCTCTCTTTCTATATTGTGGTGCCCCATGCCTTTACCCTCTTACTTTGGGGCACTACATCAGCAAATCAGGTGTACTGGAGTAGGTGTATAGAGGTGTTAGCAGCTCAGACCCAAAGTTACCAGTTTGCTCCTCGCAAGTGACCTCGGTCCAAACATGAGACTATGGGAGCAGCACAGTGGAATCTGTGCCCTAGGGGCCCCAGGTAAGGCTTAAAGACTTCCATGATGGGATCAGAAGATCTATTGGGATTCTTTGGAAATAATTCTTACATGTATGAGGGGGCACAGTAATTCTTAGCCACTCTAATAACATATAACATAGATAAACAACCAGAGGGGCTGAACATTTAAACCTTAGCCCATTAACCAGTATCACTTTACTGAAGGTAACTAGAATCCCCTAAACAGTGGGGAAAGAAGGTAAAGGTTATCTGATTTAATGCCTGGTATTTTATCCTGATGGGGGACTAGAAAGTACTGTCTCCAAGGACAGCTAGGTATGGAGACTCACATGAGGATCAGGCCAAACGCTCACCAGAACCTAACAGTTTAACAGTGCAGCTGGTTTTCCCAAATACACCATTTGGTATCAGCATAGAAAAAACTATCCTACTCTAGTTCAGGGCAGTGAGGGCCTCATGAACATTTGGAGTAGCTGCCGGACTTATTCTACGGTGGCAAGGCCCTGTCTCCGATGGTCTTCTCTGGCCATTGCTGTGGGCCATAGGTTATTTCTCAAAGTGGCAGCTTTGGAGCAGACCTGCTGTCTCTGTGATAGGGAGACTTCCATTCCTTTAGCAAGCATGACTTTAGCAGCATATTCTTGAGTGGAGAAGGTCTGAGGGCCGTCCAGGAACATTATCACCTGACGGGCTGGTTATGGGGTCTGGAACTTGAGCTGGTTAGAACAGAGAACTCGGAGAATTGGTGAGTAGGGCCTCATCTTCTGACCATCACCCCTGGTGAATAGTCATTGTCAAAATATAGTCTGGTGTTAAGGTAGGTGATCTGTCTCATCCTCCAGGCTCGGAGAAGGTCTTGTTTAGTGATGTAGCTCAGGAACTTAATTATTACGGAGGTCCATAGGCTGTTGTTGCTTAGGTTGAAGTGCTCGGTGGGCCCTCTCTGTATCGACGGGGTAGCCCAGGTCCAGTTGTAGCAAATCTCGGAGCAGGCCCTCCACACAACCCCCCCATGTCCTGGCCTTACAAGTTTTCAGGGATTCCACAGATGCATATATTGTTGCAGCAAGATCTGTCTTCGAGATCTTCACATTTGTCCTGCAATTGCTGGCATTCCTGAAGTGCATGTGCCATGAGCCATTCCAGATGGTCCACTCTGTTGTCAGTGGAGGTTGCCTGGGCTTCCATGGACTGAACCTGGGTTTCTATTTTGACCAAGTCAGCTTTCAGATCTTGTTTAAACTCCCACACCTCCGAGTGGAAGACTCTTAAGTTCGTCCAATATTGTTGCTTTGGATGGTTGGGCCACGTTTGGTGAAGGAGCGGCCACGTCAATTTGTTGCAGCCTGGGTGCCTCTGGAGAAGATTGCTTGTTGTTGGGTGCCAAAGTACTAAGGGTCACCGCCGCTCACCTTCTCCTCCTGCCCATCAAGTATTGTAGGCTCCTTGACAGCTGTTTTGGCAAGATTGGTGGTGATGGATAGAAGGCAGGAGCGAGTTTGATTCAGTTTGGGTCCGGAGCTCACTGCAGCATGTTACATCCCAATCAAGACCAGAACCAGAACATGCCATAGAATTTTTAATGGTACCCTCAAGGGGATGCTTTCTACTGTCTGCGGTTTCCAAGCATGTGGCAAAACACAAGGCGGTGTCAGAGACTCTGACCCGCCTCATTCAAATTGGGACCACGGTACTGGTCACACCAAGTGAGCAAGTCAAGGGTTCTGTTTGATCTATTTCACAGTTCCCAAGAAATCCGGGGGTTTCAGACCCATTCTGGATCTGAAGCATCTGAACAAGTTTGTCTGCTACAAAACGTTCATGGTGGAGTCCCTGAGGTCGATAACCCGGGCTGTTCAGCCAGGGGACTTCTTAGCCTTAATAGATCTGATGGATGCTTACCTTCACATCTCCATCCATCAGTCCCACCAGAAGTATCTCAGGTTCTTGATACTGAGCCAACATTTTCAGTACAGGGCACTTCTGTTTGGCCTTGTAACAGTCCCTCGAGTTTTCTCGAAGGTGTTGATAGTCCTGGTGGCTCAGCTTTGGCAGGAAAGGCATCATATCTATCCTTATCTGGATGACCTGCTCATCCATGCACTGACATTACCTCTGGTAAAGATGTCGGTGCTCAGGAATCTGAAGATCATGAAGTCACATGGCTCAGTGGTGAACTGGGAGAAGAGCTTTCTCGAGCCATGTCAGACTTTGGAACATCTGGGGACAGTCTTCAGCATGAAACTAGGGAGGGTTTTTCTGTCACCTTCTCGGAAAGAGACCTTATTGTCGGAGGTCCAGTGACTCAGGAATGAGTCATCGGCCTCTGCCCACAGTCTGCTGCGAATTCTAAGCCTCATGATGGCAGCAATAGACTTAGTCCAGTGGGCTTGCTTCCATATGCAGCCTCTTTAGATGGGTTTGCTGACAGCCTGGGATCCATCATCAGAGGAGTATCAGGCTAGGATTCCCTCACCCCTCAGCTTTGTCACTCCCTGAGTTGGTGGGTGAATGTATAGAATCTCAACAAGGTTGTTTTGCTGGAACTTCCCTCAGAGTTGATTATCACAAAAGATGCCAGTCTGCATGGGTGGGGGGCAGTCTTGAACCAACTTCCCACGCAGGGGACTTGGTCAGTACAGGAACAGCATCTCCACATAAATGTCCTGGGAATGCAGGCGGTCTGCTTAGCTCTCCTTTGTTTTCAAACCCTGCTGAAGAACAATGCAGTAAAAGTGAGGTCAGACAACACCATCACAGTGACGTACATAAACAACCATGGAGGCACAAAAAGCAGGGAGATGCTTTGAGAGGCCTCTGAACTCCTGATGTGGACAGATGAGAATCTTCTCTCTCTCTCTCTCTCTGTCGGCAGTGCATCTGGCAGGGGAGTTGAACATTCAGGTGGACTGGCTAAGTCGAAAAAATGTTCACCCCGGAGAGTGGCAGTTGAACCCAAAGCTGTTCGAATTCCTGAGTAACCGGTTCAGTCAACCGCAGATAGATCTGTTTGTAACCAGTCACAATGCTCAAATCCAAAGGTTCTTCAGTCATTTTTGGTGTTGACAGGTAGAAGCCGTGGACGCTCTGACTCAAGAGTGGTCCTTCAGCAGAGCGGATGCCTTTCCCACACTGCCTCTTCTTCCAAATGTCTTACAAAAAATAAGACCCTCAAGAGGAAACTTTCTTCTAATAGCTCCAGAGTGGCCGAGAAGACCGTGGTTCTCTGATCTAGTGAACCTAGCTCAACAAGTACCTTTCCGCCTTCCGGTGCGAAGACATCTTCTGTTAAAAGGTCCCATTCTCCACCCAAATCCAGGAGTAATGCAGCTCGTGGCCTTGCTCCTGAAAGGAGGAGGCTCCTAAAATTAGGTTTCTCCAGCAAAGTAGTTGAAACCTTGATGGCTGCCAGAAAGACATCTACGTCTGCAACTTACGCTCGGATATGGACCACTTTTCATCTTGTGCCAGAGAGAAGGATTTTAAGCATTCAAAGGCCTCAGTTCCACAGATTTTGGATTTTTTACAGGAAGGCGTGGAGAAAGGTTTGGCATTTAGTATGCTGAGAGGCCAACTATCCACTCTCAGAGCATCCTTGAGTTTCTCCCTAGGAACTAATAGAGAGGTCATTCATTTTATATGATGTTCTGATCCCTGGTCCCTCTGTGGGATCTTAATCTGGTTCTGAATGTGCTCTGTAAGGAGCCTTTTGAACCCCTATCATCCATGACACTGGATGCGTTGTCCTATAAAGTGTGTTTCTTGGTGGCAATGTGTTCAGCCAGGAGAACTGGTGAACTTCAGGCCTTGTCGCACAAGGAGCCATACCTTATTTCGCATAAAGACAAGTTGGTACTCAGAACGGTTCCATCTTTCATGCCCAAGGTGCCCACAGCCTTCCATGCGAACCAGGAAATATGCCTTCCATCCTTCTGTCCTCAACCTTCTCACCCTAAGGAGAAGGAATTGCACAAGTTGGACTTGTGACGGGCAGTTAGGATCTACCTTAAATGGACGGCTGAGTTCCAAAGTCAGATAGTCTGTTTGTTCTTTTTGGAGCAGCCAAGCAGGGCCAAAAAGCCTCTAAGGCCACCCTAGTTAGGTGGGTGCGGGCATGCATAGTTAGGACCTATGTTATGGAAAAAAAGAGGCCTCCAGCTCACATCAAGGCTCACTCTACCAGGACTATGGCAACTTCCTGGGCAGATAGAGGAGAAGCAGCTATGTAGTCTTCCATCCACATGTTCATGAAACATTACAAATTGATGTTCAGAGTTCTGCTGACACAGCTTTTGGTTGCAGAGTGCTACAGGCAGCAGTTTGCAAGTAATTCTTAGCGCTTGCCTCTGGCATATGGGATAATATTCTCCCTCCTCCTAGATTTTCTGGGTACTGCTTCTTAGAGCCCAGTTGTTATGATTACCAACTGACAATGTGGAGCACTACAGAAAGAAATTTCTTCATACTTACCGTAAATTCAGTTTCTGTTAGCTCCAACCTTGTCAATGGGGCCCACCCAGGAGCCTTGCTTCTGCGGTAGAATCTTATCCGGTATGCTAGGAGGGATGTCCTGTTGATAAAACCCCCTACTTTTGGACACCTCTCTATTGTGCTGTGCTGTATTCATATATCTATCTATCTATATATATATATATATATATATATATATATATATATATATATATATACATATATATATATATATACACTATATATATATATATATATATATATATATATATATATATATATATATAATGGTAGCATGGTAGTGCTACCATAGTTAGGATTGAGGAGCCATTTCTATATTAAACCCAAAATTTTGCACCTTAATAACTTTGCAACGGTTGATGGATTTACCTGAAATGTGCCATACATGATCAAGAACCATAGACCTTAGGATCTGCCAAGTTCGTACGAGTCGGATATAGGGCTGTGGAGTTATTAAAGCGTGATCTCGCATGCATTTACGCTTTTTGGAATTCTGCTGTGGATACGACCCAGGTCTGCGGTTTCTGCGACCTGACCCGAAATCTTAGGAACATGCGCCAGGGTCCCTGGCACGCCTTCGAAGATTTCATGAAAAAATATTCAATGGTTCAAAAGTTATTCAAAAAACAATTTCCCATTATTAGTCAATGGGAAAAGTTAACAAAAAGTTCGACAGTGTCGCAAATGCACTTTTTACTGTCGCAAATGGCCCTGTTACTGTCGCAAATCCACCATCTTGTTTTCAGTTAGTGATCAGAAAAATGCTTGGCATTTAAAATTGAGACCCTCTAGCAACCTAATTCTTTTTGTATTCACCTAGTCGGGTCCTGAGGATGCTAGCCATGTCTTTATTTTGGGGTAAAACACCCCAGAAATATGTTTTTCAGATTTCTGGAAAAAGTACTTTCGCAAAGTAGTGCGCACTCATGAAAGTGTCGCAAATTTTTGCGAAAGCTTTCGCAAGTTGCAACACTACTTTGTAACACTATGCCCAAAATAACAGTAATTCTTTGGCACTCCGCTGCAAAAGAACGGTTGGGAGTTTTGGGCTGAAATTTGGAGGGAATGCAGCCGACATCTCACAGATGTGCCTTTCAGTGTTGTATTGAAAAAATATTGCATGGCGGCAAAGTTATGGCACTCCAAAGTTGACGGTTTTTCCCATAGGATAACATTATGGCACCCGACGCATTACAGGAATCCTTTGGCACCCTGCTGCAAAATATCGGTTTGGTCTTTTTTCCTGAAATTTGGAGGGAAGACAGCCAACAGCCCACAGATGTGCCTTTCAGTGGTTTGGTGAACAAATATTACAGGGAGGCAAAGTTATGGCACTCCGAACTTCTCTTTTTTCCCATAGGATAACATTACGGCGTTCCCCGCGCCTTTCAGGGCCCGTATCTCGGAAACGGTGCGAGATAGGGGGCTAAGCATAAAACTATCCAGGATAGTCATAAATCATATGACTTTTACATTTTTTTCTATGTCGTACAGTCCCTGAGATATAACCTATTTAGTATTCCAAGTCCTCATTTTCTGCTCCGATACATATTATTATGCATACATTCTTTGTACTCACTGTCTTTCTCTATGCAGCTTTTGGGGAAAACCAGCCTGTGCCCTTACATTACTGTTACTGTTTGCCTTTACGCTTGTGATTCTGTACCTGTTTCACTTACCGTTGACGTCTACGCCACCATGTGCGTTATCCTTTGCGTTTTCATTTGCGCTTGTGTTTCTGTTATTTTTTGCCATTTGTGTCTACAGTACTGTTTCTCTTTCTGTTTCACTTTGCATCACCATGCCCATTGACATTTCCGTTTGCAGGCACCATGTTACTATGTAACAACAAATCACGTGGCAGACTGTTCCCGTCTACGCCGTGTGCGTTACCCTTTCTGTTCTCATTCGCGCTTGCGTTACCATGTGTGCCACTGTTAGCACTTCTGTTTGCATTGCTGTTCCTGTTACTATGCCTCAAGACATCACGTGGCGGGAGCATGGGGCCCGCTGCTGCATTACATTCACTATTTCTCATTATCATTCTCAAAAAGAAGGGAAATTAGAGGCAAAAAACTCCGTTTAATGCATTAGTTAGGGTTGTTCCTGAGCGACAAAGTGAGGAAATTTGGAGTTAGGGTTGAAAACCCCTTGGACCCTCGCCCTCCCCAACCGCGACGCGGTGCGCATTGGGATCGTCGGTCCTAACTCACCCCATTCTCCTGTACTTCTGCTGCTTTACACATGTCATGGGGTGTGAGTTAGGGCTGATGATCCCAATCACGCACCCCAATGCGGTTGGGGGTGGGCGGGGGTCCAAGGGGTTTTCAACTCCTCACTTTTATCACTGTGAACAACTAACTAATGCAGTAAACTGAGTTTTTTGCCTCTAATATATATATATATATATATATATATATATACTGTATATAGATAGATAAATAGATATAAACATTTTCAAAGTTTTTCGGTCAGTCTGCGACTGCAGGTTAGCAGGTTTCATTATATCTTTAAGGTGATTGTTCCTTGCTGCAGGTAGTCTCACTGAATGCAGTGTTGCTTGGAAGTTATGTCTTATTGTGTGGTCAGACTCAGTTCCCCAGATCTGTGACTGGTCTGGAGCAAGCCTTGCTGCCTAATTGTCCTTCCCTGCAGGAAGGACCAAAGCATGTCCAATGGAGAGCACTGTCTTCCTCGATGTCTGCTAAGAAGGTAAGACAGCGTTTATTTACTGTATCAACGAATGTGCATGTAGATAATTGGATATAATATATGAAAATGTGTTGCTGCTATGGCACTGCGAGGTCAGCAGTGACTGGGGAGTTGCTGCTACTTGGAATCCTCATGGGCCCAATATTCTGAAGCTTGGGCTGTGTTATTCCCCTGGTAGGGGTGCACTATACCCAGTTGTTATGATAACCAGCTGACAATGTTGGAACTAACAGAAAAGGAAATTACGGTAAGTATGAAGAAATTTCTTCTTTCTTGTAACATCACAATTTGTATGTTATGTTTCAGCACATTCAAGATTTTTCTTTTGCTTTTTACAAGGGAGGAAATGCCATGGACATTCCAGATGCACACTGTTAATCTCTAACATTTACACTTCGAGCAATGGTTCTAGAGGATGGCAGAGCCCCACCAAGCACAGATCCAGCCCCATCCTGATAAAGCAATGGGGCCAGATGGGGTGCACCTCAGGGTCCTTAAAGAACTAAGAGAGGTGGTGGCTGAACCTCTGGCTATCCTGTTTAGCTGATCACTGGAAACAGGGGAGGTACCCAAAGACTGGAGGACAGCAGATGTAGTCCCCTTATACAAAAGTGGGAACAAAGAGGAAGCGGGGAACTACAGAGCAGTCAGCCTCACCTTGGTAGTGGGGAAGATCATGGAAGCACTACTGAAGGAGAGATTGGTGGAACATCTGGTTGTCAGTGGACTGCAGGACCCAAGACAGCATGGTTTCACTAGGGGGAGGTCATGTCAGACCAACCTTGTTTAATTTTTTGACTGGGTGACTAGGGAGGTGGATCGGGGAGGGCAGTGGACATGGCCTATCTGGACTTCAGCAAGGCCTTTGACACTGTGCCACATAGAAGACTATTACACAAACTGGGGAATATAGGTGTGGGCAGGACAGTAGTGTGGTGGGTAGGTAACTGGCTGGGTGGCAGGACACAGAGGGTGGTGGTAAATGGCTGTTACTCCACAGAGGGAAGAGTGACCAGTGGGGTACCACAGGGATCAGTGCTGGGACCGGTCCTATTCAACATCTTCATCAGTGACTTTGCGCAGGACCTAGAAGGCAGAATTTCACTGTTCGCTGATGACACAAAGCTCTGTAACAGAGTAGACACACCAGAGGGTGTAGACAGAATGAGAAGGGACCTGCAGAAACTTGAAGAATGGTCAGGGGTTTGGCAGTTGAAATTCAATGCAAAGAAGTGCAAGATAATGCATATGGGGCACAAAAACCCTGGCACAGTATATCAGTTGGGGGGTGAGGATACAGCATGCACCAAGCAGGAAAGGGATCTTGGGGTTATCATCTCTGATGACCTCAAGGTAGGGGAAAAAGTGTGACAAGGCAGCAAGTAAAGCAAATAGGATGCTGGGATGCATAGGCAGGGGCATCACCAGCAGGAAAAGGGAGGTCATAATTCCACTATACAATTAACTAGTGAGGCCCCACCTGGAGTACAGTGTACAGTTCTGGAGATCTTACCTATGTAAGGACATAGACAGGGTAAAGAAGGTTCAGAGGAGGGCAACAAAGATGGTGCATAGATTGTATCACAAGTCCTATGAGGACAGGTTGAAGGAACTGAACATGTACTCCCTGGAGGAGAGGAGGGAAGAGAGGTGATATGATAGACATACAAGTATCTTACAGGGAGGAACAGGGTGCAGGAATACACTATTTTTAAGTGAAAAAGATGTTCCAGGACTAGAGGGCATGGGATGAAGTTGGAGGGAGGATGATTCAGAGGAAATGTGAGGAAGAATTTCTTCACAGAGCAGGTGGTGGACAAGTGGAACACCCTGCCAGAGGAAGTGGTGGGGGCTGAAACAATCACAGGATTTAAGAATGCATGGGATAGACATAAAGGAATTCTGGAGGTCAGGGGTGAGGGGTAACAGACTTCTAGGAAAACAAACTGAACTTACAAGCTCAAATGGGCAGACTGGGTGGGCCATAGGCCCTTATCTGCCGACACTGTCTATGTATCTATGTATCATGTTGTCAGTGTTTCTCCCCAGCTATACATCTCTTGTATCTTTTCCAGGGCTTATTCTCCAGTTGGGCAACATTTTTCTGTGTTGTTAACATTTGAACATTCAGCAACAGCAATGACATAACACAATAACACAACCATGGGTCAGCTTGGCTCTGGATGTGTGTCCCCCCCTTTCCTGCTCAGACTGACACCATATCTCACTCGCTCTCACCACATATTTGCAAGTCTAGCTCATCTCTGCCAACCACTGGCTAGTCTATCCATTTTCTCCCTGTTGCAAACACTGTTCCCAGATCTTTGATAAAGGATGCTAAAGATGTGCGAAAGGCGTGAGGTCATTCTGTATGCTAGCCTTGTGGCGTAATTTTTTATTTTATAAAAAAAATGGAATTTTAAGAAAGAAATCTACTTTAGTGTGTTTTATCAGAGGTGAGAGTGCCGGAATCTTTCACAGTTCATACTGTTCCTATTTCTCACCTTTACCCTCCCCCTCCACGGCACGTTGTTTCCACCATCCGTCTCCATAATTGTCCCTCTGTATCATTGAGCATCCCCTCCTGCACTTTGCTTGTCCGCAACCCTCTTAGGGACTGTTGTCTGTTCTGTCCCCCAACCGACTACACTCACCTTTCAGTGCGGTCATCTATGTGATGACCTAATGCAGCCAAAGCCCAGAACCAACTGATATGTAATGCTTCTGGTGTACTACCCCCATATGTATGTGGGAGCTGCTGTAGGGATAGCCCTTAAGAGAGCCCCCAACTCCTAACATATGGACTTCTCTCTGCCTTGCAGAGATACCTCCCCTTTCCCACCAACCCCCAGTTCACTCTAAGTTAATACAGTAAGTGAATCCCTGGCCAGGACTGCATCCCTTTTGTAGTAGGTCTACCCTTACTAATAAACCACTGAGGCTTCTGCTTTCCTTCCCCTTCCCACATTGCATCATCCACTACCTCAAGTAACATTCATTTGCAGTTAATGCAGTTATTTCATCCCAGGCTGGCCCCATCATCAGTGACCAACCCCCCAGCCCTGTCACCCTGGCCCCGCATGGACTTACCGTCCGGTTCCCATCTTCTCCATGGCTTGCCCCCCTCTGGCAGTAGTGACCCTCACGTGGCTGTGAAACCGATCCTCGACAGGAGGTGCACCATACAGCCAGGTGTGGGGCCTGCAAGAGGTTGGTCCTGTCATGTTGGCCATGCATGTTTTCTCCTGCTGTTAGGTTGTCCAGGGAGGGCAAATGTGCAATGCCACCTAGACATCCACACACATTCCAGCATTCAGAACATCGGCAGCGACTGCTCCTTCCTTCCCTAGACTGCTGTCCCTGGGTGCCCAACCCCCAGCTGCCACTAGGGGTCAATAATACACTGGGTGCAGAAGCCCAGAAGCCCTTCCACCCCAGAGGAGCAGAGCAGTCCTACAGACACTCAATCCCCCCGACTGGCCCTCCAACAACCTGAGTTTGCTCTTGATCCCGGGTTGTCAGTGCCATAAGCGGTAGCGGTATCCACTGTGCCAATGGGCTGACCACTGAACAGTAAAATTAAGAGAGTTTTCAGTCTGTAAATATAAAAAAGTCAAATTAGAGTATCACTGTTGGGGCTGTGCTGCTCGTACATACTTACAGACACCACCCTCTCTGACTTGAGAGCCACCATGAAAGCCATCTTCCATTACAAATGTGACATCTCCCTCCTGTGCATAGGCTCAAATGGCTATGCCCCAAGGTGGAAGTGGTTCACGCACCAGCGGAGACAAGTGATCAAGGCCTTTAAAATAGCATTCAACCACTTTATTCTGGGCCACTCTTGGCATACCAACCATGCCCAGTAAGCAGAGATGGCTGCCAGGTGCACCTTAAGAGTCGTCCCTTGCAGGCCTGACTGAGAGAGGAACCAGAGGTAATATAGGATGCTCACCATAGGGCAGGCAAGGGGATCAAACTCCTTGCCTTGGCACCATATCAAGAACCTCTTCCATTTTAATGCATTGCATTTATGAGTCAACTCCTTTCAGGAGGCCTCCACAATATGAAGCACATCATCCAAGAAACCCAAGGCCTGGGACTCTAGCTGCTCAAGAACCAGGCTGAAAGGTGCAGGGACTGAAGGTCTGGGTGCAGGACCTTCCCCTCCTATCTGGTCAGCAGGTCTGGGTGAAGAGACAACCACCATGGAAGCCTGCTGCTGAGGCTAGTGAGATCCGGTTAACAGAACTGTCTGGGCCAGTCGGGAGCTATCAGGATCATCCAGAGAAGGCATACATGAGGCCTGGGTGGTCTAGGGCTTTGCAAAGGCATCCTCCAACAGTGTCCTGGACTGTGGGGGGCAGGTACAAAACAACCTCAGCTGGAATCACGTGATGCAATGAAGGGGGTAGCAACAGGGAGTGAGACCTCCAGCAGTCAATATATTTAAAACTCCAAAATACTTAGCTATTGGTACTATCCTGCAACAATTTCAGTTACAGTCCCAGTTCCTCTGCTGGGCAATTGTCCATTTCCTATTGCTTGCCAACACTCTGGAACCAGTTGCCTTTTCTCCTCTGCCATTCCTCCTTCTCAGGCTCCAGCTGAAGCTCCTCCCACCACTAACCTGCGTCTGTTTCTTGTAGGTGGTCCCACCAAGATATTTTGGCAGCTGAGGTTTTTGGGTACTCTAGTCCTTTACTTATCCATGGCCACTGCATTGCTTGCCTCTGTACTGCATTGCTTTTGAATTCCCAGTTTTCCTCTTGCACATGTATTTGCACCGCACGCTTGCATTTTAACTTGTTCCAGGTTTGTACCAAAGATGTATTCATTTTTTGTTCAGTGTCTGCACTTTGTGTTCTGTTCCACATAATATACTGTATTATGTTTTTTGTTTCCTTCAGTAACCATTCCCCCAGGTTGCATCTGGAAATGAATCTCAGCTCAGTGTGCCTCTCCAGTTGCCAATTTTCAAATAAAATAAACATTCAACAGCATTATCACAGTACAGCAATCTGTCCAATAATCCCAAAGACCAAACCACGATGGACAGAGATATGGACAATAATCTGCTGTGCATGCCTTTGTCAGGTCGATCACAAGCCATCAAGTGAGGGAAGCTGTCTCTTCGCTAGATCCGTCTCCAACCATGAATGCTGCCTCTGGCCAGAACAAGTGCATGGAGGAATGTAACATAATTAATGGATTTAGTCAGTAATTTCAAGACTCTCAAGCTGACTCTAGAAACCCTAATGAGAAGAGTCAGGGATGTGGAAATCGGGGTGTGCTCTATAGAGGACATGAATGAACAAGAGAGAAAGGAGCTAGTACTGTTATGGAGGAGGGTGCATAAACTCAAGGAAAGAATGCCGACCAGGAGCCAGAGGAATAATCTAGTCCTCAGCACCCTCCCAGAAAAGGTAGAAAGTCAGGACACAACTGCTTTTGTACAGAGGCTGTGTGAAAGACTGGTGGGTCCATTGCCGAATGGTCCCACTTATATTACTGAGAGGGCACACCAAGTGCTTTGTCAACCCCCTAGAGAAGGGGGACTGCCTCAGACCCATCAGCAGATGCCACCAGGGAAGAATTAGTGCAGCTCCGCTTCTACCCAACCTGTTCAAGAACTTGACCATCCCCAGAGAGATAGCACAGCCACCACAGCTCCGAACACACAGCCCAAATGGCTTACAGAATTGATTGTTGTACAACATCAGACTACTAGGTGAGGACTAAAACTATGGTGGTTATTAGTGAAAACAAGAGATTGGATCAGGTAAAACACATGTTGATGAAGTTGGAGGGAGGATGATTCAGAGAAAACGTGAGGAAGAATTTCTTCACAGAATGGGTGGTGGACAAGTGGAATAGCCTGCCAGAGGAAGTGGTGGGGGCTGAAACAATCACGGGATTTAAGAATGCATGGGGTAGACAAAGGAATTCTGGAGGTCAGGGGTGAGGAGCAACAGACTTCTAGGAAAACAAAGTGATTTACAAGCTCAAATGGGCAGACTGGGTGGGCCGTTGGCCCTTATCTGCCAACACTGTCTATGTATCTATGTTTTTGATGGAGGTGGATGAGGCACTGAGATCCTCGGACCTTGGAAACTGTTTTTGTGAAAGGGGAGAGATGTGACACCTGTCCAGATGTGCTCTGAGCTGTCCTCACCCCACTTAGTCAAATATATTTATGGCACTGCATGGATTAACAACCCACCACTTGTCAATCTGGTGAAGAACCCGCTCCTTCAGGTCAGTGCTAGCATTTGGCACCTAAAACACTGAGCAGTCAAAAACAAAATGTCTGCAGAGTGGGAAACATACCAGTCCCTTCTCCAAGAACTCTGACGGGCATGGAAGTGAGTGGGAGCTCTAGGCAACCACATTGAGAGAATACCAGTCGTTACTCTATGCTGCAGGAATGGAAGTGCGACTGATAGATGAAAACAGTAAAGATTCCCTTTGCATAACAGGAGCAGCAACTTAAATTTTTTTGTATTATTGTTTTTTTGAAAATTAAGAGAACAAACAGGGTACAATAAATACATATAAAAACATACTGAAATATACCTATGAAAAACTATATTCAAACAGGGCTTAAGAAAGACATTTGAAACAAAATTACAGAACCTAATATGAAATCAAATAAATAAGTTAATAAATAGAGACTATATGTAACAATCTAAACAATTAAACCATTGGGACTAAGGTCAAAATGCACCATAAATATATTCTATAATGTTATCATGTAATTTTGGCACATATAAGAAAGGGATTCCGGGTCTTATAAAACAACTCTAATTTGTCCAATAGAATGTAACTAATGTGTTCATTAGCAGCACAAGAGGCCATATAGCACCACCATTCCTCCACTAATGTATCAGAATCAGATTTCAGATAGTTTAATATAATCCTTTGTTAGGTTAAGTGCTGCTAGTTGTAACCACATCTGTTGATAGGAATTGAATGGAGGAACCCTGGAGTAATTACACAGTAGTCCAATTTTAGGAAGTAAAGGGATGTCCTTCTTTATGGTCCTATGACATATACAGTACAACCTCGGAGATACGAATACCATGGGAATCGATGGTGTTCCTATCTCTGAAAAATCCATATCTTTGAAATAGTACCAATTTCTATGACACAAGCTGTATACTTTAAAATCATTTATTTTTAATAATTCTTTATTTAACATGCTTAAACTGTTTTATTATTGAATTCATGTTTTAGAAGTTTAAAGAAAATTAATTATAGTGCTCTGCTTCAGTGAGCTGTAGTGCTTTTTAGCCATCAGATTTTGCAGCTCCTTTCACTGAACACACACAGTGAAGCACTCCTTGTCTCTGCTGTTGGAAATTTTAACAGTGTCCTTGTCCCCCCTCACTGTCACTCGAACTCTCATGTTCAGTACTCTGATGAGATCTATGATCTCAGTGTCTGATTGGATATCATGCCCCTGTTTTTCGTTATCAGCTCTCAGCCAGTCCTCTTGCTCTTCTTCCGTGAGCTGAAGTGTTACTCGTTCTTCCATGAAGTGCACCTGGCTATTAGCAAGTGTGATGTCGTCATGATCCTGCTCCACTTCCTGAACTGGCCAAAGCTTATTCCAGGACCGGCGAAGGGATTCTGAGCTGATCTCCCCCAAAGGCTTCACACTCAGGTAAACTGCATCTTATCTCCAGTTTGGTCTCATATACTGCGTGACCCATTTTCTTTTGTTGCTGCCTGCCATGCTTGTAACACCCCGTTAGCGCTATCACTTCAACAATGCTGCACATTAATGCCTTTTATATTGTGCACAAAAGGTATTACAAGTGTTAGAGGTGTGACGGTTAGTGAATTGCTGAGTGCTGGGGGGACAAGTACCTGTTTGGTTGACCAGTCAGTCCAGATTACTGAAGTTCGGATCTTTGAGGTTGCACTGTAGTCCTTATCCTTTCCCAAGCTTTGAAAATCATTTGGGCACTACCAGAGCATATGAGCAGTAGAAGCATGACACTGGCTGCATCTCTAACATGCATCATTCTCATGGAGACCCATCAGTTCTAATTTTGCAAGGCTAAGAGGGTATTAATTCAGTAATTTAAATTGGATTGGACAAGCTTCCCTATCTCTACTAGCTTTAAAAGCATTACTCCAGAGTCCTTCCCAGGTGTCCTCAGAAAAAGTAATATTAAGATCCAACTCCCAATGAGTTCTTGCATCTGTAGTTAGGGAGCAAGTAGGGTCAGTCAGGGACTTAGAGATCAATTTTAACACCTTTTTTGATTAAGAACAGTGTATAAAATCTATCCCACTTACCATCAATTTGAATACTGTTAACAGCCGAAAGGATAGATTTTTGTAGAACAGATCTAATTTGCAGGTACTTGCAAAATTGGAACCTGTGAATACCATATTTGTCTCAAATTCAAAGTGTAAGAAGATGCCCATGGTAGGGTCCTAACAAAGTCAATGTTTGTGCTTTTTTCCAAACATGAATGTCAAAATTTAAGTGTCCCAAATTAAGTGCCAGGCTTTTTCCAAAGAGGCATAAACTGCATGGGAAATTAGTCCCAATGCAGAGAAATTTTAAGGGATCCAATATCTGAGAGGGTGGCTCAGATAGTTGGATGAGACAATAAAGAATGAAGAAGGTCAATAAATAAAGAGCCTGAAAACCTATTTGGGGAGATATTACATTCCAAGAAAGCCCATAAGGGGAAGGGATGAAAGCATTGGGGGAAGGAAAAAAACAAAACCAAGATTGTTTAATTCAGAAAGCTTACTACACCAGGGAAGATTAAACCCTCCATGAGCCCATGAAGTTCTATGTTTAGAAATACTAATTCACTGTGGTTTTTATCCCCAAAGAACTATTATTATGAGTTTTCTAGTTTAGTAAACCATTTCTGTGCAATCTGAATGGGAAGATTACTCAAGAGATAAAAAAAAAAAAAACTTGGGGGCAATCTTCATTTTAATTTAATTAATCTTCCCCCACAGGGATAGGGGTAATTTACTCCATCTCACCAGATCAATTTCAATATTCAGTAATAAGGGACCAAAATTTAGAGGGGCCCATTTTGTAAGATCAGGAGAGACCCTGGAGTCCAAAATATTTAACATAGTGTGTTTAGACCAAGAGACTTTGATTTGTTCCTGCAGGTTGACAGAAGTCTTAGAGGGCAGATTAAGACTTAAAGCCTCTGATTTGGTGCAGGTGACCTAAAGGCCAAATAAGGACCAGATGCAATTCAGTTCCCTTGTAAAAGCAGGGGAGGATTCCATGGTGACTAAAATGTCATCAGCATAGGCAAAGGTTTTATTTTTGGAATTGCCAATTTTAATGACAACAATGTTTTTGTTCTTCTTTATGGATCAAATTAAAGGATCAGTAGATAAAAGAAATAGAAGAGGGGCTGAGACAACCCTGTTTGGTTCCCCTACTGAGAGTAAATTTAGGGGAGATAAAGCCATTGGTAATAACGGAAGCTCTTGCATTCACATACTTAGTTGTTACCCGACCACAAAAACTTTTGCCAATGCTATAAGCTTTTAAAGCTTGTGAAAGAAAGGGCCATTCTAAAGAGTCAATGGCTTTACTCATGTCAAGTGAGAGTGCCATGAGCACGAGTGCAGTGCAGGATCGGATGGACACATAATTGCTGTACAGCTGATTAGCAGTCTAAAATCTGTTTAAAATAAAAAAAAATTGTTGAGAACAAGTGGGAAAGCATTTTCATGATTTAGATAAAGCTGCCTGCTAATGAATTGTTGAAAAAAAAAAACAAGACAAAAATCTGCATTTTCATTGTTTTTTCATCAAAAGAAAATCCTGTTGCCCAACTGTCAGGATGCCGGCATCATGAAACCTCACAGCTGTCAAGGACTCACAGGTTAGTGAAGGGGCTGTCACCACAATTGAAAAACTATGTTTCTGACATAACATTTAATAAAAATATCCTGGCGTCAATCAAGATAGACATTGATGATTTTAAGCAAGCAATCAAAAATACAGGCTGATACTGGGGCCACCGCCGACCGATTAGAAGTTATTGGGGACAGAGCTGCTGTTATTGAAGAAATTTGTATCAGCTTACAAGACACATTAGACCTCCACACAAAGTAGATTACTTATTTGCTTGAGAACATAGATGACTTAGAGAATTGTGGTAGGAGAAACAACATTAGGATCATGAGGATCCCAGAGGGCATGGATGGTAACAATATGACAGTTTTTTTTTTTTTTTTACAAAGGTTCTTCAAAGAGCTTTTTCACCACAAATGGCAGTGGCCCCTGGAAGCTGAAAGGGCACACCGCTCATTAGCTCCCAAACCACCACAAGGTGCCAGGCCAAGGCCGATATTTGCAAACTTCCTGGGATTCTCTGTTAAAGATGATATTCTCAGGATGGCCAGAGAAAAAAGGAAACTGTTTTGGAAAGGGGAAAAAATCATTGTTTCAGGACTACTCCAGTGACATCATAGACAAAAGAAGAACCTTTAATGAAGTGAGACAAGCTCTACAAAGGGAGGGTCTGAACTATTACATGAAATATCCTGCAGTTTTAGTTATTCACCCCCATATGGTCCCCCTTAATTCTATACTACCCCAGAGATGGCATGGGCAGTTTTATACAGTAACAATGTAGGTGCAGAACAACATGGGTCCTTCTAGTTCAGTTAATTTTTCAAATGATAATCCAGCTCGAACTTTAGAACCTGCTGCCATGGTCACTGAGCAGCAGGATTCCACCCCTAATAGTAAAGCTCGTGCCACAGTTTCACACAGAAAACTGATTAAAGCAAGCATGCAGGTTGCCCTTCACTTATTGCCACATATGCTGCTGCACACAAAGTTTCAGCCTCATCTAACAATATAAGCCCCCAAAGGGAAAACTGGATCTCATGCTTTACCATAAAAGTAGGTTCCCCCATGAGGCAAACAGGCCAAAACAGCATGAGGAATCCCAAAAAACATTTGAGGAGCAGAAGCAAGGAGAATAGGCACTCTTCCAGTGCAACACCCTTGCCATGTAGATCCCCAGAAACAATTATCAAACGAGGCACAGCAGCACAGGAAACGACAGTTTGAGAAATCTCCTATGATTGGACTTGACTGATCCGTCCCCTTTTGACCTGCAATCCCTGGAAGTGGATTTTTCTGCTGACTCTGAGAAGTTTTATAATTTTGGATCTAGACCAAGCTTGTGCTGTCGTTTCCATTTAAATTCATCGGTAAATACACTTTAAACTACCATTAAATTACAGGACTCCAGCTTGTCCTTTTGCCAGAAGTAAAGGATGCCTTGTGTCTGCATGCAGATCGACAGTTTGTGAATCTGCCAGCCCTTTCCAAACCACAGCTTGTTCTAATCAACTGAGAGTAACTGAAATGAAAACAAAGGGCTTGCTCAACATTCCATTCACATGGTGTAAAGCTTAGTTAACTCAATTATATTAACTGTTTGTTAATTTTATTTTCTGATCTCATGCATATGCTTGGAAAGGTAGACTTAGGCAGCTATTGGGAATGCCGCTTCTGCTTAAATATCCCTGTGGGGGTCAGTAGTACTTAATTGGGTTTCAGTTCATGTCCTCTGCTCCTGATCTACCAGTTCACTAATCCTTTTTTAAGGATATGCTGTACAGTCTATTTCTACTTTACATTTCTACTCTGTACGCTCTATACTTCATTTTATACCTCTATGTTAACTTGTGGAGCTGACTCAGTCTCTACTGTGCTGAACCTTAAGCACCTGCCATGTGTCAAAAGAGAACAGAGAATAGTTTGCTTTGAATGCAATTCCAGCGGGCACATCCTGGCTAAACAATAAAACTAAATTGTTGATGCCTAAACATAGGACCTGGAGAAGTCCAAATCACTTTCCTGAACAGCATTACTATGACGCAGCTTGATTTGAGGACAGGTAAGCAGGAAGGACACCTGAGAGATGCAATGAAAGCAAGAAGCACAAGACTTCAGTGGACTGGTAACTGGAGAAGCATCAGGCAAAGAACCTAGAACATTCACTTAAAGATCCCCATCTATATCTGAGTCTGTCTTATTTATGTAAACTCTCCTTTCTACCCATCTCTCACTTTTCTTCTAAAATTTGCAAGGCATGGTTGCAACTGCAGTTATGATGAGTACAGATAATTTATTTGAGTTACCAAACATTTTATGCTTTCCCAGTGGTCTCACTTGTTTGTTGAAAATAGCCCTGTTTATAGAACATAGATCAGCTATATTGATAGAAGTAAGCATTAAGCCACGACGAAGGAGGCTTCTACTGGGGAATTATTGCATAGTTTTTGGGGGGTTGTAGCACATGAGGCAAAAGGCCGAGTGCCTACAACCACCCAACCGTACATTAATTCCTCAGTAGAAGCCTCCTTCGTTGTGGCTTAATGCGCTTGTAACATGGCAAGCGCTGTTAAAGAGTGATTATTTCTGTTGTTTTTGTTTGATACAAAAATACTATGAAAACGTATGTGCTTTCAATATTTTACTGATGAAATAGACAACACGTCATAAATACACTAAGATTTATTAATATAGTTCTGCTGTAAAACATATACAGCGATAAACAATACCTACACTGTGCTAGAATACATTTTACTTATTTTTCCACATTTCTAAATGGTAGTTTTAGTGCTACATCCCTCGATATTTTGGAAATACACCTTTCTGCACACTGCTGAGTGCTGGTGCACTGTATGCTGGGATGTATGCCGTACCATATTCGCATACCTACAGAAGAACACTGAGAAAACATCCTGCTATCACAATCTCTCAGTTACATAACTTGAAGAAACAGTGCAACAACGATTTTACATTCCTTATACATGTGTCAGATGTATTCTTAGTTGTCCACTGCTGAATAGTAATTACAATTTACGGAGCCGTCCACAGTAAAATTTCTTACATTAAAGTGTGAGATGCTTTTAAAGGGGGATACTGGTGGCGTGCTTGTATTCTCATGGTCGCCGATAATTTTACTTTACCTTTGTTGCTTTGTGTTACGAGACGAGGTCTGAGTGCTTTTCCATGGCAATTACTGATGTAGTGAAATACAACAGAAGTAGGGACGGCATTAATCCACACGTTACTGGCTGGTGATTTGATTTTTTTTTTTTTTTTTAAGTACTACACCTTGGAGAGGGCATTACCAGGGATTAATGCCATCCTCAACTTTGGTCATGTGTTGCACTTTGACCAATTGGTTTCTTTTATTTCAATGCTACATAAATTGCCATGTTACAAATACTTTTGTAAATTTCTGTAGAGTTGCTGGCACATTGGAATTTAGTTTTTTTTACATTCTGGTGTAATACAGCTTTTCAATCCTTAGGGTTGTTTAGTTATCTCTTTTTATTGTATTCTCACCTTAGTAGAGCTTTAATATATAGTGTTTTAGATTGTTTAGTGTCAGCGGCTCAGTAGGTAGCACACTCACCTCTGAGGCCGGGAGATCAGAGGGCTGTGGATTCAGTTCCCACATCTGGCACTTGGGTTAATATCCCAATACTGACACTGTAGTGCAGCATGAGAGGGGTGCTGCACTTCTGAGGTGCCGTCTTTCAGATGAGATGTTAAACCGAGGTCCCATCTGCCTGGATTGGTGGTAGTTCAAGTGGATGTTAAAGATCCCATGGCACTTATCGAAAAAGAGTAGGGGAAAGTTTTATTGAAACAAGAAATCGTACAACAACAAACAAGACATAAGTACAAAACTCATAGAAATTCAAGAAAAAGAAACAAAAAAAAACATGACAGAAATACAACCTAAAAGTATGCTATCAAGTTACTGCGAAATCCAAGTCCGTTATCCAAGGAAGAGCCTTCCAAAGGGCTAGAAGTGTCGTCTCTGAGAATAAAGTACTTTCATAATCATAAATAGTCTTCAAGTCTTTCACAATTTTTTTCTCAATTTCCAAGTAAGAGCAGTCTTTCTGCTGTAAGGTGAACAAACATCTTGCCATCCAAATGTTCCATTTAATTACAACAAAAACAAGATTTAAAGTATCCGCATTCCAAAATGACCACTGAGGGGAAAAAACTCCATATATAAGATTCTGATAGGAGACCGTCTGAAACAAAGGAGATGCCCGTTGTTGTGCTAAAAAAATCCACCATTTCTGAATGAAAGAACACTCAAAAAACAAATGTGTTATAGTTTCCAATTCAGTGATACATAATAGTCTGGAACACAAGCGGTCCTGAGACTGCTTGGCCCAGATATTCAAACTGCGCCATTCTGAGGCACAAGCCCCTGCGCTGCTCAAAATAGTTGCGCAGGGGTGTGGCCAGGGCGATATTAAAAGGAGTTGCGCTATTGAGCAACTCCTTTGAATATCACCCCAGCCACAGCCACTGCGCGTAGGCGCGCAGTGGAACTTGCGCCACCCAAGTTGCCAAGTTGAGCATTAAACTTGCGGTGGGCGCAAGTACCATTGCGCCATCGCCAAATTTCCGATATTCAAAGGTGACATAGCAAATGGGCCATAATTTATGCAAAGGCGCGGGGGGCATTGCATCTATTTATAGCCCATTTATCTCGTCTTTATGTAAGTGCGCCCGATCCCGAGGACTTCGCCTGGCGCCTGCCAGGCAGCAGCGTCGTGGACCGGCCGCGCCTGCAACTTTCGATCGCGGGGCAGTATCGGTATATACATTCCCCCCACATCTCCGGCCCGATGGCGGGCATACAGTAACATACCCCCTGCCCACATCTCCGAAGCCCGATCGCGGGCATACATGCTATGCCCCCGCCCACACATCTTCGAAGCCCGATCGCGGGCATACAGTAGCTATGTCCCCGCGCACATCCCACAGCCTATCCGGGCAGAATGTGTATCAACCCCCAGTGCCCGATCGCGGGCAGAATGTAAAATCCCCAACCGAATATCTCCCTGGTGTTCCAGTGGACCGTAATGCCCGATCGCGGGCAGAATGTCAATTACAACCCCCAAAACATCTCCCTGGTGTCTAGTGTCCCCCCACCCACCACGAAGCCCTCACCCCGCTCCCCGGCGGCGGGCGGCAGCATCCACCCGCCTGCCGCCCCGCCGCCCGCCGACTGACTGTCGGTGGGGCTGCCGCCCGGTGGTGCAGAGCTACAGCCAATGGGCGTGCAGCCATAACGTCCCATGACAGTCCAGATTTGTGAGATGACATCATTCACAAGTCTGGACTGTGGGCGGCAGGCGGGTGGATGTTGCCCTACCGCCGCCGGGGAGCGGGTGGAGGGGCTTCGTGGTGGGTGGGGGACACTAGACACCAGGAGAGATGTTGGGGGTTGTAACTTGACATTCTGCCCGCGATCGACATTACGGTCCACTGACCACCAGGGAGATATTTGGGTTGGGGGTTTACATTCTGCCCGCGATCGGGCACTGGGGGTTGATATATCGCCTGCCCGCGATCGGGCTGTGGGAGATGGGGGTATAGTTACTGTATGCCCGCGATCGGGCTTCGGAGATGTGGGCGGGGCACAGTTACTGTATGCCCGCGATCGGGCTTCGGGAGATGTGTGGTGGGGGTCATGTTATTGTATGCCCACGATCGGGCTTCGAGATGTGCGGTGGGTGGTCATAGCAGCTATTGTATGCCCGCGATCGGGCTTCGAGATGTGGGCGGGGGTCATAGTATTGTATGCCCGCCGATCCTGGAGATGTGGGCGGGCAGTTATCAGATGCCCGATCGGGCTTCGGGAGATGTGTGGGCGGGGGTCATAGTTACTGTATGCCCGCGATCGGGCTTCGGAGATGTGTGGGCGGGGGTTATAACAGTATGCCCGCGATCGGGCTTCTGGAGATGTGTGGGCGGGGTCAGTAACATTGTATGCCCAATCGGCTTTGGGAGAGTGTGGGCGGGGGTAGTTTTTTACGTTTTTCCGCCCACGATCGGGCTGGTGGGGGGCACAGGGACTGAGTTGGGGACCAGCCAGGGGTGGCAGCTGCTGTGTTGTGCCCTGCAATACAGCAGCTCACCTGTGGGTGGCCCTCAACTTGATCCTTTTTTGGCTCAAGGTTGTGCAGGCGCAGGTTGGGGGTTGCGCATGCACAACTCTGCACAACCCGACTGAATATCGGGTTGCACAGTTTATGCATGGTTCCTCCCCCTCCTGTTGAGCATGCATTCATTTGCATTGCGCTGTTGCGCAACCTGTTGTCAGTGGCGTAACTGCCTCCTGCTGAATATTGCAGAATGGCACATTTTTGGACTTGCGCATCGCGCAACCCTTTTGAATATCTGGGCCCTTGTGTTTATGATTTGCTTTCACATTTATTTTTTCATGGCAAGACAGCCAATGAAAATCCCACATATGGGCAGGTACTCTGTTACATCTTAACAATAAGAGAGAAGAAAGATGTTGGTTTGGGCATTTTATAAACGGTGATTGTATGGCACAAACGGAAGGAAGCAGATTTTTGTATAAGACTTTATGGGAATTAGATAATATCATCTGGGTCGATATCTTCCATTGTTTCAAACGTAGGAACACATGTTTAACGTACATTGGTATATCCACAATTTGTCATAGTACTCTTAAAGAATTACTTTCCCACTGGTGAAACCCAACCTTACAGAAATCATAAAACCATGATTCCCATCCTCTCTGAGTATTAATCAGTAAAGGTCGTAAGTTAGCAGTGAAAAAAATACATGAAAAAAACAACAGAGGATTAATCATATGGATGCCACCCTCAGATATAGGTAAATACGTAACATTCCGCTTCACTGGATTTAGCCTGCTCCCCCATAAAGCCTGGAAAAACAGGCTAAAAACTGCGGTTTCCAATTGTTTTGGGATTGGGAATACATAACTCAAATAAAGAAACATCGGTATCAGAAAAGTTTTGATCAAAAATATACGTTTCTTCTTCTCTATCTGCCCCTTATTCCAAGAGGCAAATTTAAGCTTACCTTGTTGCAATTTGGTATTCCAGTTGAAAAGATCTGAGTCTTTAGTCCCAAAATAAACCCCTAAAATACGAATAGGGCCCTCAACTAATCGCAATGGGCCAATATATTCCAAAGGGGCCATCTTAGAGCCTAACCTTATACCCACGGGTTTATTGAAATTTAAACGGGCTCCAGAAAAACCTCCAAAAGTGGAACATTCCTGGAAGGAAAGAATTGCTGAAGCTTCGTCAGCTACAATAAAACAAACATCGTCCACATATGCAATGGCCTTATAAGGCGAGAGCAGGGTAGAACTAGAGATGGCATGAATCTGAGGATGAAAATTCAGTCTACGAAGCAAAACATCCAAAAAAAGGGCATGTAACAATGGGCTCAATGGACATCCTTGACGGACTCCTCTCTTAACTGGGATCATTGGGCCTACCCAACCATTCACAACAGGTACAACCGTTGCCGTCCTGTAAAAAGCACGAATCCATCGAATCATTATGTCTGGAACATGCATGAACTGAAGTATATTCCATAAAAAAGTGTGGTTCACCGAATCAAATGCCGCTTTTTGGTCTACTGAGACAACAAGTCCCGAAACCAAGTCCGCATAACCATGGGAAAACAATTCTCGTAGGAGAATCAGATGGTCAGATATTCTTCTATTAGGTACGGAACAGGACTGAGCAGGATGTACCACCACTTCTGCAATTCCCTGCAAACATTTCGCAATGATTTTCATCAATAACTTAAAGTCTGTATTTAACATACATAGAGGGCGCCAATTCTCTAGAGAGTGAACATCCCCTTTCTGTTTATAGATATAAATCAAGGTGCCCTTCGTAAAATCCAATGGCATACACTCAGAGTTAAGCATGGAATTAAACATAGAGGTTAGTTCAGGAATCAAATGATCACCCAGCACCTTATATAAGGCAGCAGGAAGGCCATCAGGGCCATGGGGTTTTCTGTAAAGGTAATGAAGAGATAGCCGATTTTAATTCCAACTCAGTTATAGGTGTACACGCCGAGTCTACCCTCGTCTGTGAAGGGATTGGAATATCAAGATCTCCGTACCAAGTTGCTGGGTCTCCTGATACGGCAGGAAGAGGAGAAAATAAAGTAGTCGTGTATTCAGTCACTACTTGGCAGATTTCAGATGGAGTAGTAACGAGAGCGCCTGCAGTATTGGCAAGGCACAGCATAGATTTCTGAGCAATCTGTCTGGAATTAGATTCAAAAGGGCAAATAACGTTCCGTGTTCCCGCCATATTGAATTTGTGTTGATGATATAATTGTTGTGATTGTTTAGATTGGAAATTCAACATATCTTTCTGTACTAGTTGTATTTGTTAAGAAAGATCTTGACCTGTCATGTATTCTATTGTTAAAGACTGAAAATG
This sequence comes from Neoceratodus forsteri, assembly GCA_016271365.2. Taxonomy (NCBI): domain Eukaryota; kingdom Metazoa; phylum Chordata; order Ceratodontiformes; family Ceratodontidae; genus Neoceratodus; species Neoceratodus forsteri. The sequence continues at coordinate 954,849,483 of CM028130.1, read as the reverse complement.
GACTCGTTTTTGCAAATATTCCAAATATTCTCTCCTACATTTCTGACAACTGTAATTTTTCAAGAAAATTACCAAACCATGTTTTGTATCAGTCCACCACTGAATAGGGTTGTCATAACATATAAAAACTGATTTTCGAGCATGAATAAAGGACAAAAGAGACTGTAGAAACATCGGGACTTGCAACAGAGATGTATTGAATTTCCATAGACCCGGTCCTTTACGGAACGGTATATCTGGGCCAATACCGATAGAAAGTAACTTATGATCAGAAAAGGCTACAGCTTGTACAGTGGCAGAATTAATCATCAATGTGCTAGATAAGAAAACAAAATCAATTCGAGTTGCCAGTTTGCCCTTTTGGAATGTAGGGGCGTGTTGATTTGTAAAGGAAAAATAGGCATCTGTTAAATGTGCTGTGCAAACTAATTTCCCCAGGACATGTGAGTCGCAGAATAATTTCTTTGTGGTAGCAAAAGAACTCTTTATCATGAAGACTTAGGCCACAATTAAAATCACCGGAAAAAAGAACTTGAAAGGAAGTATGTAAATAAGGGCGTATTAACGAAAATAAAGCTATGCGTGCTGTCTTAGTTTGGGGAGCATACAGGTTGATCACTCGATAAGGGCAAAGCCCTATCAAAACATCTAAAACAAGCACTCTACCAGGTGCTACGTCGAATAGTTTCAGTAAACGGAATCCCGGAATATTAGTTAAGATACCTAGGCCGGAACAAGAGTCCTGACCTATTGACCAAAATGAAGGACCTAATAGCCAGTCCTGTTGTGCTTGTCGAATCTCATGTGTGCTGTGAAGTCTTGTATCTTGCAACAAAAAAAGCCCTAATGGTAAGAGTCACAAAAATGAAAACACCAATCTCCGTTTAGCTGTTCGTTTCATACTATTCACATTAATAGTATGGCAAACAAAGTGTGACATAGTAAACAATACAAAGCAGAGAATACATTACGATTTCCTTTTCCCAACTATTTTTTTCCTTTTAAGTCTCACCTTAGCCTTCCGCTTCTGTGAAAGACCAGTACCCAGTTGAAAATCAGAATCAGTAGTGCCATCAGGAATGGAAGACGCTATGGAGGAAGAGTCAGACTCGCCTCCAGCCTCATCAGAGATGGCTTGAAGCAACTCAAAGGCATTAGAAAGAACTACAGGTGGGGGTTGCAGGACTGGTGGAGGAAGTGGTGAACTCCAAGGACTATACCTCAATGACCTGCGACGCAGGATGCTGGTGGGTTCTCAGGGAGGTGGCATGGTACTTGGACCCGGAACCGGGTCCAAACGTAGCTCACTAGATTGGACTGGTTTAAGTGAAGGGGGGGTCACCACCAAAGGGCATTCATCACAGGTGACTTTCGACACCGAGTCCTGAATAACAACAGGCACAGGGGCCTGCGATAAAGGTTGCGCAACTCTAGAAGGAGGTGCTGATATGGTGGTGCAAATGCGTGCTTTTTGTGCCTGTGTAATAACAAAAAGTTGATCAACGCCACCATCATGAGTAGCCTGATTATGAGCAGCCCATTGGCAATTCTGAAACGTGTGTCTCATCTCATCACAAAGATTACATTTACATTCGTTCACACAGTGGACTCCTATATGACCCATTTCTCTGCAATTATTACATTTCATTTTGTCACATACACTACTAAGATGTGAGGGGTCCCCACACCTGTAGCAAGCCTTAGGCTGACCTGGATAGAACAGGACTCCTCTGTCTCGACCTATAAAAAAAGAATTTGGTAAGTGCACAGGACCAGAATCATTTGAGTGTAACAAAACTTTAAATTTCCAACCCCCAGTCCATATATTTTCCGTGTCCAAGATAGCTTCTGGTTGTCCCTGAACATTACAACGTTGTTTCAACCAATAAACAACATCTGTCACTTCAACACCTTCATTTCAAAACAGAATGGTAATAGTCTTGAAAGCAGGCTTAGAAAGTGGCACAGCCTGAAATGGGGTCCATAGTGCAGTGTTTCGCACAGCCTGATACTTAGACCAAAAACGCTCCAAACCACGTGATGTTTGGAAACTAACATCAAATGTAGATTCACCTGAAACATGAATGAGGGTATATATCTCATGAGAAAAAAATTTCAATGAATCTTTTAAAAATGTCCATGCCACATATACACGGTCTGGATGCTCAGGCAACCCTCCCTTATAAGCCAACCGAACAGCATTATGTCGTTTAGCAGCCAGTACAGGGAACTTAAATAAAGAAGAAAAAGAGCGTAGAAGTTCCACCTGTTTAGAGGGTGTCTGACCTGATACCAAAAATGAAAATTACGTACCTACCGTAATTCTTGATCTTCTCTTGTATCTTCTGTTCATTACTTCTGGGTGTAAGCCGGGGCGCGCCTTTTCCGTCTGAAACTTTTTTTTTTTTTAAAGCTTTTAACTCCCGCCCTTGTTGAGCGCGACAAGGCGTAGGGCGGCCGCTGAGTAGCGATCGACTCTTCCTCCAACTCAGTTCTGTGAGCTGGAGAGGCAAAAGTGAAAGCAGAGAAATAGAGATAGGCAAGATAGCCAAGGGATAGCAAAGTAAGGAAGAATGAACTGAAAAAGGAATAAGCCGATGGAGGAAGGACAGAGGAGATAAGAGTATCCCTAACCTAGGGACTGCAGGGCCTCCTTACCTGGGCGACTCTAGGAGGAGAGAGAAGGAAGGTAATGAGAAAGAAGAAGAAGAAGAGAAGAGAGAGATGGGATGTTGAAGGGACCAGAATGCCCAACGAGCATAGTTAGCTTATAGCTCAAGGCTCGACTAACAGGGAAGCAAGAATCCCCGGAGATAGAGCTGAAGAGAAGGTTCACCGAACCCGCTAGACAGACTCAGGAGGGCATAGTCCTCATCTTCAACATGCCATTGTTCCTGATCCCCACTTCGGGCTCCTGGCCGCTGAAGGCTTTAACTGGAGGACACCCAGGAGGGAGGATAAAACCCAGGCAGCATGGAGCGCTGCTCAGGGTTTAGAAATGGAAAATCTAAGCCTTTCAGGCATTTATAGGTATAGAGTGGACTCAGTCGGACTCGCCAAGGCAGGCCAGAGGCTTAGACTGGCTAGGATTGGTCATGGTCAGCACTGCTTGTCTGTAAAACTGTCCAGGAGGACACTTGAGAGGAAAACCAATCATCAAAACTCACGAGAAGGGCTTTGTCTGCCTTGCATCTTCCTTTTGTTTTTGTTTTTTACAGATAATCACTTGCAGGCTTAGGAGCATGACCTCAAATGTAAAGAATGCCTATGGCAGTCAAGAGAGTTCCCTCAGCTTTTCCTCTTTTTTTTTTTTTTTTGAAAAAAAAATAGTCAGGTTCTCCTCTGCTCTGCAGGGCAAGAATTAGAGAGAGGGGTGCGATTCTAGGCGTAATAGCTGGAAGCACGGGATTGCAGGATCAAAACTGAATAGCCAGAGCCAGGCTAAAACCTCAGAAGTATCTCGCCTGAGGATGGCAAGAGATAGTTGTGCAGTTTGATTGCCAATGCAATTCCACGAGATGGCCCAAGAATCTTAGAGTAAATAATTTTCTGGAAGAAATAAGGCCTCCCAAAGATATAGACTTTTTTTTTTTTTGGAAAATTGGAGCAATTCTTCCTACTTTTATTATTATTTTTTTTATTTTATATTTTTGCAGAGAGAGAAGGAGACGGGAGGTGGAGAAGCCACAGGAAGAGGCCACTGAGGGGATGGTGGTATGTGTAGAATGAATGGTGAAGATACAAGAGAAGATCAAGAATTACGGTAGGTAATGCATCATATCTTCCTTGTCAATCTTCACCATTCATTACCTGGGTGAGTACTGCCCTCTTCTCGGGGAGAGGCCACACTGAGGAACAAGACTCCCAGCCTCTCTGCTGGTGAGAAACAGAAGGAGAAGACCCTGGCTTATTCAGAAAGCCTAAGTGGGAGAAGAGCTAGGAGGTGCCTCCTGAGGACGAGGAGACGGAGGGAGCCCCTGTAAAAGTCTCCTAGCTCTAGAGGAGAAAAGACAGGTCCCCCGGAAGGTGGAGTGAATCACCCTACGCCAGGCCAGGGGTGACAACCTAGAGAGACGAAGCAATGCCGTCCGCCTGATGCAGATCGCTGTCCCCGCAAGCCTGGAAGCCACCTCATTGGCGTCGTAAGATGCCCTTGCTTGGTGTCTTGCCAGCTCCAGGCCTACCGCGGAGAGGGCAACGGCTTGTCTGGTTTGCTCCGTGTCAGGCATTGATGCCACCAGCTGGGACATCATCGACCACAAATGCCGGTTGTAGGCAGCGTGGTGAGCCTGATGAGATGCAATACAGGCACTTGCACGAGAAGAAGAGAACACTCTTCGCCCCCAACGGTCGAACTGGAGAGAGTCCGGATCCGGTGGGCGGTCGTGCGCCAGGCAGCGGCGCCCAGAAGGAGTATCTAGGTAGACCAAACCAGAGGCCGGGTTGGGAAGGGAACCTAGAGACTCTGAGGGGGCACAATACCTACGCTGACAGTCAGCCGGGGCTGGAGAAGAAGCGGCTGGGGACTGCCAGGACCGGATAGACGCCTCCTGGAAGGGGATAGGCCAGGAAGGTACCACCAAATGCTGGGCACTGAATTCACCAAGGAATTCTCGCGTCTCCCGTTCGGTATTGTCTCTCCGAACATAGGAAATCCGAAGATCCCTCACCATCCTCGAGAGGAAATGCTGATATTCCGTGAAATCAGCATCGGAGGAAAGATGAGCAGGGGGTTCCTCTCCCTCAGAGGAGGGAGACGAGGATGATGGGGAGCTGGAATGTCCAGAGGATTCCTGCGGCGGTGGGGAGAGTCGAAAGACCCGCTCATGCATGTATCTAACATATGAGGGGAAGGCCTCCGCAGAACCCCTGAACTGCTCCCAGGATAACGGACCCGTAGGACGGACATGGCCTGGGAGTGGGGGTGGTGAAGGCAGAGAGATGGGAGAGGGGCACCCCCGAGGAGGCAACTGCTCTCTGCGAGGGCTCTGGAATCCGGGGAATGGAGCCCTAGTAGGAGGGATCCCGGACAACAGACCAGGCCGCAGGACGGAACTCTGGGGAAGCGGAGCCTGGAAGAGCCCAGGGGAGAACTCCCTGTGGACGAGGCGGGACTGTATGGATCCAGAAGGGCAGTCCGCACGAACGCCGCCGAGGGCACCTAGAACCCTGGAGGGAGGGGCGTTCTGCACTGATGCTCCTGGCCACCCCCTGAGGTGGCTAAAGAAGACTGAGTGGCAGACCCCTGCCCTCAACCCTCGGACTCTGAGAGGGCCCTCCTCCTCGACCATAGCATCCCCTGTCCCTAGAGGGGCAACAGCACCCTGGGGGTAGCTGTCACCGGCCCTCCAGAGAGGAGAGCCGCCACCCCCCTGCCCCCGGGCTCCCGCCACCCCTGGCCGGGAACCTCAGGAGACGATGGGAAGGGGACAGAGGGAGGGGCCTGGCGCCGCCTGGTACCTCTAGCTACAGGGGACCCAGACCCCGAAGAGTGGGGGTGCCAGGATGGGTCCACGTCCGAGTCATCGCCCTCCGAGGAGGACGAGACCAGCTGGACCTCAATGCTGGCCACCCCAGGGGTCCCTGAGGCCATGGTGCAGCGAACGGCCCCGGTACCAAGGGTGACGCCGCTCGCCCCCCCGACGCCGGCAGCAGCCAGGCCCAACTCCAAACCCCCCACGGCGCCGGCAGGCCCGCACCCCTGGAGAATGGACTAGGCTCACGGTGCGCCGGGCGCGCCGGGAGGCGGCACGGCCGATGGCGCCATATCCATCGGGCCGCAAATGGCGCCGAGGCTCAAAGCGGCACCGCCAACGGTGCCGCCATGATCACCGGCACCGCGAACAGTGCCAGGATCCAAAGCGGCAATCACCGGCGCCACAAACGGCGCCGCATCGATCACCGGCCCTGCAAACGGTGCCGGGATCCGAAACAGCACTGAAAGGCGGCGTCGAGGGTCCACCCGAGCCAGGCCCGAAAGTCGAGGGCCTCAACACGGGGGGAGCCTGCACCTCCGAGGAGATGACTGCCGAGGCGGTGTTGGCGCCGCGGCCCCGGGAGGGACTACGACGCCCCAACACCGGAGAAGGGCCTCCTCCTCGGCAAGAAAAGCGAGGGACCCCCTCCTCCTCGGACCGTGATAGGGCCGGGAGGGGACCCGGGAAGGGCTAACGACCTTGCCCGAGAATCCCGAGCAACGCCGTCCCCCGGTCGGCGCGGGCTTTGCCGGAGCTTAACGCGCTGATTTCGGTGACGGCAGTCCATCGAGAAACAGGCGCCGCATCGAATCCATATCATGGTTGGGTCCCAGGCAACAAAGGCAAGCGCCATGCCGGTCCGAGACGGAGAAATGCCGCCACAGGAGCACCGACAAGAAGGCCGCCCGCTTGAAAAGCTTTAGCTCCGAACCGGACATAACGAAAATAACAAGGCTAAACACAGTAGGAAACACACCCGCCGTAAGATAGAAAAAGAACAGTCTTACCGGATCGGCATTGAGTGTGACGTAAAAACAGGAGTTGGTACACTACGCCTAAATTGGCGCTTCCCACGAAACAGGTGCTGCCTCGACGGGCGGGAGAAACAGAACTGAGTTGGAGGAAGAGTCGGTCGCTATGATCGGCCCTCGCGCATGACGCGTTGCTCTCGAGGGCGGGCGTTAGCCAAGCTTTAAAAAAAAGCTCCCGTGACGGGTGCGCGCCTCCGGCTTACACCCAGGAAGTAATGAATGGTGAAGATTGACAAGGGAAGATCTGTGCTTACCATGGGCCGGTTATCAGAAGAAGCCTGAAGAGGGGGATTTCGCAAAGTTTCCAAAACAGGATTTTGAGTCATCTCCAATTCCATAGGTAGACACAAGGGGTCAGAAGAGGCTGCAGATGTGTTTGGCATATCCTGTAACCCTAGGAAGTCTTCCGGTTGGGGGGACTGTATAGGAGACAGACCCGAGACCCATGTTCCTGCCGAAGGTTCCTGCACCCATCCAGCTCCTTGCAGTGCCGTTTCCACAGACCAGGTAGGAGTTTCTGGAGAATCTGTCTGGGAAGCCAATTTCAAGGGAGGTAGGGTGCTTTTAGACAAATCAGATTCAGTGGGCAAAACAGAGGTGGTACGTGCTGTAGGTAGGCAAGAAGCAGGCAATGTAACGGTAGTAGCAGAGACACTGGGAGGCTCTAGACACTCTGAGACCTCAGTTGTTTGTAGGTTCACATTCGACAGTCCCTCATCACAGTCGATTTCAGCGGGGAAAACATCCCCAGGCAATCTATCTGTCCAAAGTCGGTGCAGCTCTCGTTGCAGTTTCAATTTAGTAAGCGCAAAACGGCGTTCAGCCGTCATTAAACGGACTTTTATGTCATTCTCTGCCAAACCGGCAATATCATAGTCTGAGGAGGAGAACTCCCCCTTAGAAACAACATACGATGTGGGAGAATCCCCTTCTGCTTGGCATAGCAGGGCGTCTTGAACTATAGCCTGTACTTCAGTGTCCTTGACTCCAACAGAAACAGAAACATTCATTTCTTCAGTGCACGTCGTTTTGGTCTCCACACAATCAGAGACAGGAGTTGAGACCAGTCCTCCTGTCTCCATAGCACTCCCTGCAGCAGACAAAGGTGCATCCGCCATCTTGGACGGAGGTTCCCCCACTACAGAGTAGGGGAATTTCCCCGGTGTCCTGGCCAAATTTCCCTCATTCACTAAAAATATACCACCAACAGCTTAATCTGGTTCAAGGTCAGTTGACATTCATCTGTATCCCCTTCCCCCGGGTCGTGCCTGAAAATAGGTAGAATTTGTCTAGTGCACTTACCCAGTCAACAAAAACTAAAATAAATATTTTTGGTTCTCTTTTTAGTAATTAGTGTTAGTTAACATGTGTAGTGCATTTAGGTACGTACTATAATGTTTCCTTTATTCTCCCATATGTCTGCAACTATAGTCTGACTTCATTACTTTGAACTTGAGATTACACGACTCAAGTACTCATTGTCTGGCACAGAATAACAAAATGGGTCCCAACCCCATTTACTTGTGTTCCTGGAATGTTAATTTTCTGGGTTCCCCATAAAACGGACAAAGGTTTTAAGTTTTGTCAATAAGAACAAGATTGATATAGCCCTAATACAAGAAACCCATCTTTCGGATCAAGAAGCAGTGAATTTAGTTAACTCTTGGGTTGCTCATGTAGAACATAGTTCAACTTAAAAAAAAAAAAAAAAAAAAAGTACTGCCATCCTCCTTCGAATGGGTGTCAACTTTGTCAAATCCAACCATTACACTGATGAAGAGGGTAGATCTATTCTCATGGATGCACGTAATGGCCAGAATATTGTTATATGCAATAGTTGTGCCCCAAACTCTGACCAAGCCACTTTTTTGACAAAATAGGTGCAGAATTAAGTTTGGTTAAGGATCACAAGTTCATTTTAGGAGGGGATTTCAATGAGACAGATGACCATCTTTTAGACAGAGATGGTTTAAAGTCCTCACTAGATACATAGACAGTGTCAGCAGATAAGGGCCTACGGCCCACCCAGTCTGCCCATTTGAGCTTGTAAGTTTACTTTATGTTTTCCTAGAAGTCTGTTGCCTCTTAACCCTGACCTCCAGAATTCCTTTATGTCTATCCTATGCATTCTTAAATCCCATGATTGTTTCAGCCCCCACCACTTCCTCTGGCAGGGTGTTCCACTTGTCCACCGCCCATTCTGTGAAGAAATTCTTTCTCATGTTTCCTCTAAATCGTTCTCCCTGCAACTTCATTCCATGCCCTCTAGTCCTGGAACATCTTTTTCACTTAAAAATAGTGTATTCCTGCACCCTGTTCCTCCTTGTAGTTCAAACAAGGTCTCAAAGAGCTTTTAAAAAACTAGTAGAAGATTTGAATCTAGCTGATACATGGAGACTGACAGCCACAAGACAGGGAATACTCTTTTTTTTTTTTCTTCAAATAGGCATGAGTCCTATAGTAGGCTCAATTATATTTGGATAGCTATTGACTTTTGTGACAATATTATTAACTCTGAAATACTTGACCTAATAATATCAGAATGTGTCCTTGTTAAAGGGACACTGTCAACCTTTTTTCCATCATATAATTTCTAGTTGAAAAATACATTTTACAATTGCTTATCTTCTATAAAATTCATTTATGTTGCTGATTGTTTTATCTGCTTCCTTTCTTAGCAGAACTGAAATGCATGCTGATGATGTAATTATATCCAACCTTGTTTTATTTAAAACCCTTGACCTACTCTTGTTGAATACTTGCAGAACATTAGGAACACACCAAAACAGTGCAGCCTCTCACAGTGCAACAGTCTCCGTTCCTCCCAGTGTATCATGACTGGCTAGAGTGTGTTGAGAATGTTCCCAAGTCCAAGAAAGATGCAGTGGGAGTTGATCAAAGAGTGTAAACAAACATGTTTTGGTGTGGTAACACCAGTATGGTTGGCAGTCTGTTTTTCATATTTTAAAAGGAAGCAGGAATCAGAATCAAACTACCAGCTTCAACAGCAGTCTTTACTAAATGTGAACAATTATGAAATGTGTTTTTTAAACTAGGGACACTTATGAAGCCTAAGGGGATTGACAGTGTCCCTTTAAAACCTCTTTATCTTTGGATAAAGAAATGAGAAAATCACTCAGATGGAAACTAAATACATCCTTACTGCAGGACAAGAAATTTATTGAGTACATAAGTTTGGATACTACTGATTACTTTAAACTTAAAGAGACAGGAGAAGTTTCTAAGGCATCAGTCTGGGATACTTATAAAGCATTCATTAGAGAATATATAATTAGTTTTGCCTCGTTAACAAGAAAGAGAGTCTAAAGGATCTGGCAGTTAAGGAACTTAGCTTGCATGAACTAGAAATAAAATATAGGCAGAGAGCCAACAGGTACAAGAAATTGCTGTACAGGATCACACAGCTAAAATACGAAATAAAATGTATTCTGCTAAAGCACAATATGCTCTCTTTAGAATGAAGAAAGTTTCTTGAGAAGAGGGCAAAAAAGTGGGCAAGCTTCTAGCATATAGATTGAAAAAAAAAAACAAAAAAACAAGGCCAACATTTTATAGCAGTGATTGCAGACAACCAACAAAAGTAGTCACAACTAATGCTGAGATTAATAAGGAATTATTTAATTTTTATAATAAGTTATATCAAAGCTCAGGGCAAGCATGTTCTTTAAGAATTTTTTTTTTATTAAGTACAGCCAATATTCAACTGTTAGAGGCAACTGAAAAGCATGGCCTGGACAGAGAAATAACCCAGGAAGAAATATATAAAGCTATTAATGAAATCCCTTCAAAAACAAAAAAATTAAAAAAAAAAACCTGACCTGGACGGTGTGCCTAGGGAATTGTTCAAAAATACTGAGTCTACCTGTTAAATCATGCTTAATGTAAGTGGTTAAAGAGGTATTGGAAACTAGCATATTGTCAGATTTCAGCTGGCCCAGCAGCACTGAGGGTTGAGGTGCTGGACGCCACACCTTGCGCCACACAGGAGACCTGGGTTTGGGAATGATCCTGGGCTGTCGGGGGTCGGCAGGGGAGAGAGAGGATTGAGCATCTGGAGGATTGCTCACCTCTCTCTCGAGGGGAGTTCCAGGGGTTTGCCCAGCACCGCAGTGACCCCTGGTGGAGACCGGGGGTACTGCACCACTAAGGGCATGATTAGAGGGATGCAGAGCCACAACGGTTGTCCCCTGGCATCATTGCACACTCAGGCTCCACTTGGGAGGGTGGGGGCGAGGGCATACCTAAGCAGAAAATCCCCACCCTGGGGATAGGCGACAGCACCACCTATCTCTTGCCACACTCTACAGGCCAGACTCTCCTCTCCTGGGCTGAGCCCAGCCTGGCCTGAATTGTAGATAGAGCACCCTCAGAGGATAGGGCGGCCCCACCTCGGGTGGCTCAGAGCCGGGGGATAGCCAGACTGGTACCAGAAGTCAGGAGGAGTTTCAGGGTTGGAGGTAGAGCTGGGGGAACAGGTGGTTGCCTGAGAAAGTTCCCCGGGGTGTCAGTGCCATAAAAAGAATTGGAAAAAAAATTGCCAGATTTCATGAATCATGTACATTTCATTAATTCAGAAGAAAGGTAAAGATCTGTTGCAATGTGAAAGCTATAGACCGATCTCACTACTAAATGTTGATTACAAAATTATGGCTAAAGTTCTTGCTAATAGAGTGAATGGAATTATCATGAGGTTAGTTGGAAGAGAGTAGGTAGGCTTTGTGCCAGGAAGAACAGGGGCAAAATGTCCACAGGCTGTTGAATGTGATTTGGGCAGCTAGCAAGCTTAAAGCTCCAGCTGTTGTGATGGCATTACTGTAGATTTTTTTAAAGGGTTTGATTCATTGGAATGGCAATATTTATTCCAAGTACTTAAAAAAAATAGGGGCAGGGGAAGAATTCATTAGCTGGGTTGGAATTATATATAACAAACTAACAGCCAGGGTGATAACTAATGTTTTTTTATCTGAATCCCTAAACCTAAATAGAGGCACACAACAAGGTTGCCCCCTGCCTCCTTATTTGTTCATTTTGGCATTAGAACTCCTGATTATGATGAACTCTGACTGTCACGATATCAAACAAATCAAGAGGCTCAAGCTGACTAACAAGGTCTTTGCATATGCAGATGATTTGGTTATCGTTATTCATAACCCTGTCTTCTCCTCTTCTGAACTCTGTAAAATACTAGAGGATTTTAGCTTATTGTCAAGTTTGAAAATTAATTGGACAAAAACACAAATAATGGCCATTAACTCTTATGCACACCGAAATATGAAGATGAGATTGTTTGGGGAAGCCACATAGTGTCGAGATGACATTACCTACTGAGGGCTCAGAATCAAAAAAAATACTTGCAAAACAGTTTATTTGACCTTAACTCCTTTGTTAAGAAATGTAAACAGTGATCTCACAAAGTGGCGAAAACTTAATCTATCAATCTGAGGTAAAGTAAACACAATTAAAATGGCAGTCGCACCAAATATCTTTTATTTGCTCCAGAACCTTTTTATTAAAATTGACAAAAAGACATATACAGCAGCTTAAAACCTAATTAGGATTTGTTTTATGGAGAGATAAGCTCCCAGACTATTCTTGAAGAAACTGCAGATGCCTTGGAAGGAAGGGGGGGTGATCTGCCAAATTGGGGAAAAGTACCATGCAGCTTTTCAGTTGAAGCAAGTTGTGTGGTATCTGAACTCCACTGTCCTGAACAGCACCCCACTTTGGTTCCAAGTTGAGAATCAGATAGTCACCCCTTATAAACCCTCTGACCTCCTTTCTATTCCCATGAAAAGCCACCTGAAAGATAACTTTTGCTTAGAAAATTCAATCACAATAACACATGCAGTTAAGAAGTACCTCAGAATTCAAAATGTGCAACAGGAACTAACTACTTTGTGGAGTAATGAAAATGTGTTGAATAACAACTGTCTATTAGAAGATGAGGTTTGGGCCCAGGCAAGTGTCACAAATGTGGGTGCTCTGTTAGACCCTCAGACAAAATGTTTACTCTTATTTGAGGAAGCCAAAACAACATTTAGCTTGCATAGATTCCAATTCACAAAATACCTTCAGATTAAAAACTCCCTACAAAAACAAATACTGGATACAAACTTTGTTTTACTAGGGAATTATGAACGGCAACAGGAATGTAAGGTTGCTTTTTCAAGAAAATGAGCCAGTCAAATGTACAAGTTGTTGCAACAAAGTGATCTTGCTCTTTCTCCATCGCAGGCCTCAAAAGAAAGATGGGAAAATGCACTTGGAGAATCTGTACATCCAGACAAAAGGAAAAGGGTTTAGGAAAATGCTGCAGAGAGTTCAAGGTAGGACTGTCCAATTTAAAATATTGCATGCTTATTACTATGCTCCAAAACGGTTAGAGGACATGAACTATTTATCTGAAGGTAAATGTTGGAAATGTCAGCAAGAACATGCAAGCCTCCTTCATATGCTCTGGAGCTGCCCACACATCAAGGTTATTTGGTACAAAATCCACAATAACTGTGAAACAGTTAAGCGTAAAATTCCACTCTCCCACATTTTTTTCATTTTGGGTATTGATTCCAATATTTACACTTTTGAGTACCTTGCAGAGAAATTGGGTTCTGGCTTCAGCTTTAGTACTGAAAAGACTTATTCTATCAAACTGGAAATCACAGAGGGTCCCAACTTTTAAGGAATGGTGCAATAAAGTGACCCAGACAGCAAATAATAAAAGAATAGCTCTGTCAAACTTAGGGAAAAAGTCAGTCTCATGGCACAGAGGGCTGAGGCATTTCTGCCTTACCTTATGCTACACTGGTGACCCGGGTTCAGGAACAACCGCGGGTCATCGGGGAGCTGGCATGGGAGGAAGGGTCGGAGCAGGATTGAGCTACCTTGCGGCAGCTGTCCTCTCCTGGAGAGGGTGGATCACCCTCCTGCAGTCCCGCTGTCACCGGGTGGAGGTCCGGTGGTGGCGCAGGCAGGCATGGGTTACCGGTAAGGTTAGGCATCCCGCAGTGCATGGTGTGCATGTGCCTCCACACGTGTGTGCTTGCTCCAAGGACACGAGGGCGAGCGGCCAAAAAACGGGGAGAAAAAGATAAATAATTTAAGAAACATCTTGGGGAAAATGCAATTTTTGAAAAAAAATGGTTTCCCTTGATATCCTTCCTGGGAGAGACACAATAGTATAATTAACGTTATGAAAACATGCCTTTAAGATATTATTCTTTGTATGCTGAACTTAATATGAACTTGAATTTGCATTGGATCTTTATCTGATATAACAGAAATGAGCACTTTTATTTATTTAGTTTTTGCTAACCAGGTGAGTGCACTAGCCAAATTTGACTATTTTCAGGTGCGACCCTGGAGAGTACAAGAAGTATGACATACTTTTAACAATTCATGAGAGCAAGTACAAGTACATACAGAGTAGGGTACGCTCCATAAAAACAGATATCACATTGGTAGACATTACATAAGAGCAGGACAGTTATAGCAAAAATTACCAGTAACAGAAGTAGGTAAAACAGTGTTACATAAGGCAAAACAGTATAACATAAAGCAAGGTTAAACAGGAGAGTTTATACTAAATACACATTTATGTCAGCAGTAGCATTCAAGGAGTGGAGAGTATAACATGAAGTGAGGCCGTAAAGATAGAAAACAGAAAGGGCAAGCACAGTGCTGTGGAACCAAACAGAGGGACAGAGGTAGACATGATCAGAGAAAGCTAGGTCTGGGCTGGAGGTAGAATTTGGGGTAGGTTACTGAGAAAGGTAAATAGAGAAGCAGAGTAGTGAGCAGAAGGAGTACAGGGAAGCATGACAGGTATAAGAAAGTGAGAAGGACAGGGGTCGAGGCAATCAAGTGGGGTCAAAGCAAGTGCAAGTGTCAGCCAAAGATAAGAATTGTCTCAACTCACTTTTAAAGCAAAGATGAGACTTTGTCAGCCACAAGTCTAGGGGAAGGGATTCCAGAGCTGAGAGGCTGCATGTTGGAAAGCAACAAAACCTTTGAATGCACGGCACCAAGGCACGTGGAGTAAGGATTTATCAGCAGACCGCAGACCACGTAAAGTAAGGGTTATTGTGGTTTAAGAATATTTTCTGTTCAAACTGAATTTGTATTAGTTGCTAGCACACTTTCTTTGCATAATTGTTTACACATTAACTGAATTTATACTTTTTTTGCATAACAGTTATTGTTTTTATGTTTTTTTCCTGCTATATTTCTGTTAATTGTTGATATAAAATAAATAAAAACTCTTTAGTGGAAAAAAGTGAGAGTGCCATGGCATCATGTTTGTTATATGTTGTTGCCCATATTGTAGATACAAGTCTCCTGACATTGTCAGCTTCCCATCTACCTGAGAGGAATCCCACCTGCTCCTTACCGATAAGGGTATGCAATCCCGGAGATAATCTGTTTGCTAGTAATTTGGCCAGAATTTTGTAATCACCGTTAAGAAGTGAAATGGGTTGATAATTATCACAAAAGGGGTCTTTCTCCCGTCTATGAATTAGGGAAATATTAGCATTGTTCATGGAGGCAGGGAGACAATGAGTAATGGAGGCTTTAGAAAACATATTAAGAGGGTATTCACTAATGAGGGGGCAAAGTATTTTTACAGAGTTCATTGGATAAACCATCAGGACTTGGAGTACATTTGTTAAGAAGATTAGAAATAAAACTAATTCAAGTTTTTGCTTAGAGATAAGTTTATCCAAAGAATTATGAGCGTCCTCAGAAAGTTGGGGCAGGTTAATATTAGTCAGATATTTATTGGTTTTATGAGGAGAGGCTTGGGGACTGGAAGAGTAAAGCTTCTTACAGAAATCATAGAAAATAGCATTGATTTTGTCACTTTTGACTTTGACCAAGCCTGAGACATCTCAAATTCCTGCAATGATATTTGCCGTGTCTATGTTTGAATCCGTTTGCAAGCAACTTCCCATTCTTCTCTCCCAATTCCCAGAATCTCTGTTTGGATCTAAACAGAGCATATTCTATTTTTCATTGTACAAGGTATTAATTTAATACTTTGGCAGAGTAATTCAGTGTATCCTGATCCAAAATTTTACCTTTCTTATGTTCAGACTCCAGTTTAGTCAAAGTTGCTTCCTTATCAGACAAAAGTTTAAGCCCATCCTTCTTTCTTTTAGCTATGATTGAAGAGGACAGGAATTCAGTTCTATCTTTATTGGGGTTTTGTGTATGTTATAAACAGCATCTGAACACTTTTTCACTCATAATTTGTATTATACTTTCCTGATATTTCAGTTTTACTCATTTCTGTGACTGCTAGAGCTGTTACGAGAATCAACATTCTAAGCAAGCTCGAGAGCAGTGAACGGATGTAGAACCAATAGGTTAAGCCTTCATTCATGCATTCTGTGCAGTTGCTGGCCAAATCTGAATCTCAGTAAAAAAAAAAAAAAAAGAATAAGCTTCTTGCTCACAGCTTTGTACTGTAATTCTGTAATTTTTATGTTGACAATGTAAGTGGTTCTGATAATGTGTTTTACTTATGGTTTGTGTGGCCATGTCCTCATAGACATAGTTTTAGTTAAACAAGAATATTGTTTCAGCATGTTGCATGAAAAAACACAGAAACTAAGTGTAAACTGTTTCTCTTTCATCCCATATTTTTTGCAGCTCGCAACTGTGTATGTGGATTTGAAAAAAAAAATAGCTATGATTACATCTGCTAATGAATGGGTTTGTCCATCCATCCCCCCCACACACACACACACACAAACTGTCTCTAGCAATTCACATATTTTATTTAATTTGATTTTCAGCATTTGTAAATAAACACCCTGTTAAAATGTCTAGTCCTGCACTGTTTTGTGTTAAATTCTCTCTGAAATTTTGAACTGAGATTTAGTAATGCAGGAAACAGTAAATGCCATTTGTATAATTTCCAGCTCAACCTGGATATTTGAGCATACATGAGAAGAAATCCAAGGGAATGCTGACTCAGGTTTTGTTATTCCTCAGTCCCAACTATGAGAATTGGAGCACATTTTTTAGCTTGCATGTGTGGAATAAATATTTCCCCGCAAGTCTGTCCTGTCATCATAATCATTTTTATTGTAGACTTAACTGACAGAAAGTAGCATTCCTCATTTTAACTGTGTGCTGTCTCGTCCATACAGAGACATTTTTTTCTGGGTCTCTGTTTTATGCGCACCTTGGTTGTTGCACCACTGAACAGTTATATGTATCATGGAAGATTACTTAGTACGCTATATCAGGCCCATCTCTCTCTCTCTCTCTCTCTCTCTCTCTCTCTGTTATGCATACTTGGCGGACCGGTTATATTATTTATTGCTCGCCTCTGGATATTGAACCACCTGCTGTTCACACCCTTCAAAGGTGGGCACCAGTATCAAATGTCATTCTGTATATAGGGGCTGACCAGTGACTATGGTAATGGCAGGGTGACAGTCCCTTTCACAGCCCTGATCCTATCATCTGGGTAGCCCTTGCTTTTGCTGGCTTGCATTTTTTTTAATGCTGCCAGAACTATATAAAATGGCTCCAGATGAGCTAACGTTTCAATGTCAGGTTCCTGCAGAAAAAAAAAAACATTGGTGATGCAATGCCCCACCAAAAAAAGAAAATAAATAACATCACACTTATCGCACTCACGTATATGGTTACATACACTTACCATAATGTAATGATTAAAAGGCAAAGTATAAATCTATGTATACATTTAAACTAGGTAGAAAATATGAGCTCATTTACAGTGGTGTCCTGCTTGTTTTTCCCCATTTCCCTAGGCGGGTGGTCTGTAGTACTTGGCAGTTGAGTGTCTTAATTGGGGTTTGAACCTGCACTTTCCCATTTTCCATAGCTATTGCTGTACACACTACACAACTTCGGATTTGCATGTTACTCAAAGGAGATATACTGTTACACTAAGCCATGTTGATTTCTTGCAATACTAAATATTTAACTGATTACTACAAGTTGTGTGCTCTCTCAACAGACACATTTTCCTTGTCCTATTAATTTCTTAGTTTAATAAAATTTTTTTAATGCTTTAACAACCTTCGATTGTGGTCCACATTCAAGGTCTGATTACCTTATTTTAAAGATTTCTTATTCTTTCTGTTTTTTCGACAGATATGTTTCATTGTATGTCTGTTCCATCACCACCAGCTCGTTTGTTTTGCGTGTTCAATTTTTTTTCCTTGTCTGAATCATCATTCAAAATACAGCTGTTGGTTACTGGGAGCACTGTGACGACTATACGATGTGTGCTGGCTTTGCTCCTGTTCTGGTATGTTACTGGTATAACCTTTTCAAAACGATAGTGCTTGGACCCAAACTAAAATTGGTATCGTTTCAGTTTTGCAAGAGTAGTGCTTACATGCCCCATGCAGTGTGATCTAAGAATGCATCACAAATTTTATCAGCTATTCCTTCCTTAGATACATATTTATTGTTTGTATGTAGGGATATTCTGCAGTTCTCTGCAACTGTTACAAAATATTATATAGAGAACAGTGCCTGAGTAACAGTGGTTAACCATGATGTAATCACCTCAAGCAGTTGCCAGGACAGCTAAGTAAACCTCGAGAGCGTAGCTCAAGAGATTCACAGTTATCATGGCAACCACAAGAGGTGATTACATCTGTGGTTGACCACTGTTACTCAGGCACTGTATTTTATAATGCATGGAAAAACTAGCCACTGTGGTCGGCTATGAATGCTTCCTGGTTTGTATGTTGTATGTTGAGATATTAATATCTGAGTACGTCTTTCCAGTAGCGCACCTACATAACTCAGTCGGCAGCTGGCCGTGGAGGTGAGAGGTGGGCTGTGCCAGTCACCAGCTGGGGATGGGTAGAGGATGCTGGGTGGGCTGGCACAGCTGGGTGGGGGGCCACTAGACTACCAGGATTTATTGGGTTATTTGCCAGAGACTTGGGGGTGTGGGCACAGGTGGGGGGATGACAGCGCCGCCCTGTGGGGCATTTACAACGGGGATCCAGGGGCTGGGGTGTAGGCACCCCTGTGGTGCCTACTCTTACAGGAGTCGGGGGCAGGGGTTGGGCAACCCTGGGGGCTGTTACTGTGTGGGGGTATGGGAGGGCATGTACACAAGGGGGGATAGGGTGGGGTATGTGCGATGCCCCTGTGGGGAAACGGAGGAGGTCTGGGCGTGGGGGGACGTCACATGGACCTGGTCTACAGGACCCTCGTAGGACGGATGTAAGATACACCAGCTAAATGCAGGTGTAACTGACTTTGCCGGTTCTCTGGGGGTTCTTATAGATTCCCAACGGTGGGGACTTTGTTGCTGCCCGTCTGGAATGGGGCACAACTGCTGCCGTAAACCCCTAGCATCATGTCACAGGGGGCTTATGGTGCAGCTGCCGGCATAACAGCTGTTTGACACAAGCGGCCTGTGACATAGAATAGCACAAGTCACAATTGCTGGTGTAAGTTGCTACTTGCACCATTCTACTTGGTGCAAGTGCTGTTACACCAGGTGTAAATGTTCTAGAATCTGGCCCACAGTTCGGAATCATCAGAAACAGATGAATCAATTGTTTCTGAGTCAGACGATGAAACAGCAGGCGAATCCAATCTACTCAAACTCTTTAGAAAATACAACACACCTTTCTGCAATAGTCCACTAGTGTCAAATCCCACAATTAAGAAGGGGAGTGTAATAACAGTTAGAACAGTGTGTCTACAAAGACATACATTGTCGTGGGATTCTTAGGACATTATTAATGGTGCCCCAGAAGTGAACATTTTAATGCTGACTACAACATTTATCTGTGGTGGCTCTTACACAACAATGTCCGAAGTTTTGAGCCCAGTTGAAATCAGTAACATATCAGTAAGACATTGTAATAATATTCAGTGGAACTTGATTTTGCCATCAATACACCTGGTATGGGAAGAACACATAAATACTGTCCAGCATGACATTACAGAAAAAGCTTTGATCCTTTCTGGCGATGCAAGGTGTGACAGTCCCAGGCACTCTGCAACACTTGGGACCTACACAGTAACTGACTGTGAAAGAAGTTTGATAATTGATCAGCAGTCAGTGAAGGTCACAGAGATTAAGAACAGTTTATGGATGGAGCCTGAAGGCTTGATTAGAAGTATGACAGAACTGAAAAAGAAAAATCTTCATGTGCCTATATTAGCAACTGACCGGCATGTTAGAGTACAGAAAATACTGAAAGAGAAATATCCTTCCATCAGACATGAATTTGATTTATCGCATACCACCAAAGGAATGAAATGAAGATGTTAGCCGCAAGAAAGAAAGGGGACTGTGCTGTCATTTCTGAATGGTCTAGTTCAATTATTAATCATCTTTGGTGGTCAGTGGACATGTGTAATAAGGAATACAATGATCTACAAGACAGATTTACCTCAGCGTTGTACCATATATTGAACATTCATAGTTGGGTATCCAGAGAACACTTTCACAGGTGTGAACACCCACCGTACAACTCAGAATCGGAAGCCTTGAAACCGTGGATATCAGGAGAGTCTGTGGCTCATGCAGAACTTGAAAAGGTTATCATGGATAAGAGGTTACTGTCAAATTTAGAAAAGGTAGAGTTGTGAATGAGTTTGTCTTATCATATTACTCCACCCCACCACCTTTCTTTTAGATTCATGATATAGCTTTTTTCTTAGAGTATGTGACTTACTGTTCTTAATCGTCTTTAAGGTCACAGAGGGAATCCATGCAGGTGATCTAGAGAGAGTCTAAGCTCTATCTCTTACATATATGCACCAAAATGTATTAAATATGATTATGATGCTTATTCATGTCGTCTGCATGTGGCCTCCAAGGACCACAATGAAAATGCATCACATCAACAATCTGCAAATAAGCATGGACAAATGCAGTACCAGCATCAATTTTCAACAGCTGTTGGACAATATGTAATCACATTGGAAAAGGCAAAGAAGACATTCAATTTCAGAGAAAAGATAATTAGATGTATTTGTGACAGACAAAGATCGGGTAAATGCAAACTTTTGTGATACCTACGTATATGATTTAATGCATATGCAACGCGAGGTTTCATGCTGCTGAATGACGACTTGCACTTTTTTTCCTGTATTATAGGTGGATATGATCAAGTTAACCAAAGCCATAGCAAAGATTTCATAAAGCATCGACTTAGGGAATACCATAGAGCTGCCAAACTAATGACAGAAGTGGTGAATGCACATCATATTAGATTATCTGCCAAAAAATTTAAAAGCAAAACATAGTTCATTTGCTAGTGCTGTAATATGAGGAAACCATGTGTTTATATTGAGGTTCACACTGTGTGACTGCTAAAATTCACTTAAGTAAAGATTTATTGTATTCAAACAAAATAAAAAAGTTTTTATTCAGTACATCAATCAAGCATTTAAGCAATAACGCATGACCAGAGGTTAGATTAATAGCCTATAATGTATGATGCGCCCCTAAAAAGCGGCAAAATTATTTCTTGATAATCCCATTGCTATGACGTAAATGGTTATAAACCTCTTTTGAGTATGTCATAGAGATGGGATTACAAACGGAGCCCATCTGTGCATGCATGTACCTGTGATCTCGCGCTCCGACGGACTTCCCGAAACCAGCGCAGTGGCCAGAAAATGACCCAGAACATCCGCGGTGGCGCTAAAAGTAAGCCATATTAGTTTGTTTTGCCAGTTTATGGGGACCATACACTATAAAATATAATGTATGGTCCCTCTATCATTAACTAGTTTGGTTAACCGTCTCGAGGTTGCCATGGTGACGTAAACCTCTCGAGCTTCGCTCTTGAGGTTTACATGTTCACCCTGGCAACCTCTTGATGGTTAACAAACCAGTTAACGATAGAAGACCATACATTATCCTCTATGTTAATCGCCCCTTGGGGGTGTAATGTGGCACAAGGTGCAGCCGAGTGCCATATTGCCCCAGGGGGTGATTAACTGACTGTTACTCTAACCCCTGGGAGTGCCTTATTGCTATTATAAAAAAATTATTCCAAAAGAAAAGTGTATTTTTTTAATGTTTTCCTCATTTAGAGGGAGAGTTTTAATAAAATAGTTCTCCCACCCACAGTTTAAGAATGCCGGTTCAAAATCAGAATGCATCATTCCAGTCAGTCAGCAGTGCTAGAGGATGGAATGCTGACAGAAAGAATCCATGTGCCATTATGGTCAGGCTATACATGACAGTATAACACAGATCTATGTAAGGCTCTTGGAATCCTAACAGCCAATCAGATTGCAGCATTTCTGAGAACCTTTTTATAATATACAAAAATACAGCATCAGAAATGGTAGCAAATGTTACATATTTGCTTTTTACTATACTTTACGGTCATGCAATATTATTTTATTCTCTATTCAAGTTTTCAGTAGTTAGAGTTAGAATGGGATGGGAGGAGCTTGAGTTACTGGCACTCAGTCTGACCTCGACACTGTAGACGTGTGGACGCTAACTTGTTCAACTGAGCTGAGGCCAAAAGAAAAAATTACTCACCTTGGTAATGTTGTTTCTTCTAATGGAGTCTTGCTATATTATAGACATTAGCAGTTTGATCCAGCTCTAGAACTGCCCCGGAGTGAAAAGGTTAAAACCATTCCAAAATAGAATTTTGGCACGAGAGCAGCTCTATCTGTGTCATTTCAAACTTGAACTGGCAGATCTTTACGAGCCAAACTCCTAAGGTCTGTGTGGAAGCTGTAACCTACACTAGCCAAATGGCTACCTAAATAATAACAACCATTGATGGTCCCAACACCCAAGACTCAAGCCAGGGGACCAGAAATACTAACACCATTCTAATAATATGAAAATGGAACATAAGTATAATAAAACACACACACGCGTACACATACACACCCCAAAGTCCCAAAGGGGACAAAATGCTAACAGGACATAAGTAGTGCCACACTAAGTTGCCCGCACCCCACCAAGTAGAGGTTCTGAGAGGGGCAGGTTGGGAGGTCTATAATATAAGACTCCATTAGAAGAAACAACATTACTAAGGTGAGTAATTATTTCTTCAAACAACATGAAGTCTTGCTATATTATAGACATTAGCAGAATACACAGCAGTACCTCCATGGAGGAGGGCAGAACCTACTTAGGAATAGGCTCTGAAGAACAGTTGTGCTGATCCATACCTCCTGGCCTGACATCCAGGAGTAATGCTTGGTAAAAGTGTACCGCTTTCCAAGTAGCAGCCTGGCAAATCTCTAATAAAGGGATATCTCTGGCAGCAGCTAGAGACGCAGCTGTACCCCTGGTAGAATGAGCCCTCAAACCGGGGGGGGGGGGCTCTGCCCACTTTCTGATAACAAAATTGGATACAAGAGACAATCCACCTGGCTATTGATCTCTTAGTGGCAGGTTTGCCTTTCCCAGCTTCACCATAGGTAAGGAAAAGTTGGAGGGATTCAAACCTGTGACCTTTGGTATGCTCTACATAATAACCAAGAGCTCTCTTAACATCCAGGCTGTGCAACCTCCTCTCACCCAAGAGGAGGATCAGTGAAAAATACTGGAAGGAGATAGATTGATTAAGATGGAAATCTGAAACCACCTTAGGCAAAAACTTCCTATTAGTCCTAAGGACTACCTTATCCCTGTGGAAAGAAATAAAGTCAGTCTCCACTGATAAGGCTTGCAATTCACTTATGCGCCTGGCAGAAGTGATAGCTACTAGAAAAACAGTTTTCCAAGTTAGGTACTTAAGCTCTGCAGAAGACAGAGGTTCAAAGGTTGCATTAACTGGGCAATGTAAACATTAAGGTCCCAAGCAGGGCCGGTTCCAAAGGAGGATTAGTATGGAGTAATCCCTTAAAAACTTGGAAAACACAGGATGAGAGGAAAGAGGGGATGACTTTCTTGATTAAACAAAGCAGACACAGCTGCCAAATGAACTCTCAGGGTAGCTGGTCTGAGACCCAAGGAATTAAGATGTACCATGTAATCTAACAAAATGGGCAATTCAGCAGATTCTGGGGAAATATTTTCCCAGCACACCAAATGGAAAACCTTTTCCATTTAGAACTATAAGTAGCCCTAGTGGAAGGCTTTCTGGAAGCCTTTAGGATCTCAAGAACACCCTGAGAGAGGTGTAAATCAGCAAATCTTAACTCCTCAAGAGCCAGGCCTTGAGGTTGAGGGATTTGAGGTCCGATACCAAACCCTTCCCTGGCACAAGTCAACAAATTGTGATTCCTGGGGAGGCACAGGGAAGATGGACTGTCAGAGACAGAAGGAGTGGGTACCAGGGCTGCCTGGCCAATCGGGCAATCAGAATCACCCTGCAAGGCTGAGATCTGATTTTGACTAGTACTTTGAATAGGAGAGAAAGGGGAAGCATAGAGGAACTTCCCTCCCAATCCAGAAGAAGGGCATCCAGGAACTGAGCCCAGCACTGGAGGCCTGCAACAGAACAGAGGAAGTTTGTGATTGTCTGGGGCTGCAAAAGATCTATCTGAGGATGCCCCACCTGGCAAAACTATCCCCAGCACTTGAGGATCCAGGGACCATTCAGTGATGGCCATGGGAAATCCTGCTGAGGGCATCCGCTAGGACATTGTCCTTCCCTGGAAGATGAACTGCTATGAGAGAAGTGTTCAGGGAATAGGCCAGAGACCACAACTTCATTGCCTCGGTGCACAAGGCCGAAGACCGAGTGCCCCTGTT
Source organism: Neoceratodus forsteri (assembly GCA_016271365.2). Lineage (NCBI taxonomy): Eukaryota > Metazoa > Chordata > Ceratodontiformes > Ceratodontidae > Neoceratodus > Neoceratodus forsteri. The sequence goes on along the minus strand of CM028130.1, from coordinate 954,825,259 downwards.
TGTTGATGTACCACATTGTTGTGGTGTTGTCTGTTCTGACTTGTATCACCTTGTCGTGGACAGATGCAGAAAAGCTTGAAGAGCTAAAAGATAGCTCTGAGTTCCAGCAAATTGATGTGGAGCAGAGATTCCTGGGGACCAAACTCCTGAGTGGAAAGGTCGCCCATGTGGGCTCCCAACCCAAAAGGGAAGCATCTGTAGTGAGAGTCAAGTCGTGAGAAGGGGAATGAAGGCACCCCCTCTTAATTGCTCTGATCCTGCCACCACTGGAGAGCTAGGATCAAGGTTCGAGTCACTGGGACCAACTTGGAAAGGGGTCTCTTCTCTGAGACCAAAAGGTTCTCAAGTGAAACTGAATGTCTCTCATCTGAAATCTGGCTCCCTGCACAACAGCTGTGGATGCAGCCATGTGCCCCAGGAGCTGCAGAAAGTGTCTTGCTGGTCGAGAGACCTGCAGAGTGAAGGAAGAGGCCAGAGCCACTAAATTCCTTACCCTTTCTGGGGAAGAAAGGCTCTGGCTAGCTTTGTGTCCAATTCTGCCCCTATAAAGGTGAGTACCTGGACTGGTTCCAGAACTGACTTTGGTAGGTTTAGCAGAAAACCAAGGAGGTGAGAAGCTGCTGGGTGACCTGCAGGTGAGATTTTACCTGTTCTGGGACTGGCCTACAATGAGCCAGTCGATAGATAGGGAAAACAGCAATCCTCTGCCTCCTTAAGTGGGCCACTGCCACTGCTAGACACTTTGTGAATACCCTTGGAGCAGAGGTAAGGTCAAGGGCATTGCTCTGAACTGGTAATGACCTGAGGGCAGTTCGAATCTGAGGTACTTTCGATGGGATCTTCTGATTAGGACATGGAATAGGCATCCTTGAGGTCCAGGGAGGCTAGCCAGTCCCCTGGCCTTAGGGAAGGTAAAATCATTGCCAGAGTTACCATTTTGAACTTTGGTTTCAAAAGATGCTTGTTCAGATATCTGAGATCTAAGATGGGCCGCCATTCTCCTGTCTTTTGGGGTAAGAAAGTATCTGGAATACAGACCCTGCCCTGATGCAGGGAGGAACCTTTCTACTGCTCTGAGAGCTAACAGGGATGAGACCTCTGTTTCCAGAGCGAGGGTCTCTGAAGCACTTGCAGGTAGAAAAGTCTGCTTCTCAACTTGGGAAACTTTTGAAGCTGAGAACCAGACCCTGGCTTACTACTTCCAGAACCCACTTGTCTGAGGTTAAAGAAGCCCATTCTGACTGAAGTAGCCAGCCTGTCCCCACTGGTACAGGAGAATGGCCTGGGCACCCCATCAGGGTGCCTGTTTGCATGAGTGCTTTTAGGCTGGGGTGGGAGCAGATCTGCCCACCCTCGTCTCTCTGCCTCTGAAGAAGCTCTCTGAGCATAGGCAGAGAGGCCTGAGTCTGGTAGAAAGGCCTGTGAAAAGGCCTACCCCTACCCCTGGGGGCATGCCTTTGAGGAGTGGCTTGCCGCTCCTTAGCCTGGGCACTCTTGTAAGTAGTCCTATATTCATTCATTCATCTTCTTCATGTAATTCTCTGTCTGCTCTCCAAACAGAGAATTTCCCACCACAGGAAAATCCATAGCCTTAGTCTGGGTATCCTGTGGCAAACTAGTACACCTGAGCCAGGCCAACCTACGAAAAGCTACAGATGTGGCCATGACCCTACAGGAAACATCATTAACATCCACAGCAGCATGAAACTGAACCTTAGAGGCTTCAATGCCATCAGCAGCCACCTGTTCTAGTTCACTAGTCAGCTGGCCATGGGCCTGCTTGGCCAATTGCATAACAGTATCCCATCTAGATTTCTGATACCTAGCTACATAAGCCATATAATTTGCTTGCCTGAGTCCCAGAGAGGCTGCCATATACTGTTTTTTTGCCATGGCATCAATCTTCCTGGAATCCTTGTCAGAGGATGTGAAGCCAAGGGAATATTAGCTTTATCACAGGCAGCAGCCTGAACTACCCCAACATGACTGCACTGCTGAGAAAGGAATTCTGTATCAGGGCCTGACAATGTATACCTTCTGTCCATCTTTTTATCTACAGGAGGCACAGAAATACAGGTTACTCACCTGTAACAGGAGTTCTAGGAATGGTATATGTTGTTCATCCACACTCATTGGCAGTATCCTTGCCGCTTTAAATCTTGCCGGAAGGTCTTCAAGCTTGCTCCTCCCACCCACCCGGTGGTATAACTCGGCTCCGCCCCCATGACGCGATCTGCCTGGCTTGAAGCTCAGGTTGTGCGTCAAGCTGTGAGGTCGGGTGGTCGTGTGGATGAACAACATATATACCATTCCTAGAACTCCTGTTACAGGTGAGTAACCTGTATTTCTAGGGACATGGATATGTTGTTCATCCACACTCATTGGCAGACTCAGCAGTTCTCCGGGAGGAGGGAGGCAAGACGACACCCCATATACTTACTTGGGAAAGAGAGACTGGAGAACCGAGGCCCCAAAACCAGCATCCCGCGTGACTCAAGGTCGATGTGGTAGTGGGTAATGAAGGTGTTTGCTGACTTCCAGGTAGCAGCCCTGCAGATTTCCTGGATAGGGCGTCCCTGGAAGCAGCCACCGTTAGCAGCAGTATGGCGGGTAGAATGAGCTCTTATCCTCTGGGAGGCTCCATGCCCGCCAACTTATAGAGAGATCTATGCAGGAGGTTACCCACCTGCTTATCGTCCGCTTGGCTGCAGGTCTGCCAGATGCGGCTTCAGCGTGGGTGACAAACAGCTGGCGAACCTCTCCCAATTTCAGCCGTCGCTCCTTATAATAAGCGGCCCTTCTAGGATCAGAGTATGGAGCCTATATTCGACCTCCGAGGTGTGAATAGGGTAGAACGCAGCGAAGTCAACACCTGGTTAAGGTGAAACTCCGACACCACCTTCGGAAGGAATTTCGGGTGGGGCGCAGGACAACCTTGTCCTGTGGAAGACCAGGTAAGGAGACTCGATGGAAGCGCCTGGAGCTCTCCCATCCTTCTGGCTGACGGATAGCCACCAAGAAGGCGGTCTTCCACGACAGGTGAGAGAGCACACCTGTGCATGGGTTGAATGGCTTGCCCATGAGCTTTGCCAGTACCAGCAGTAGATCCCACGGAGGTGGGGTTCCCTGACTGGAGGAAATGTGATCAAGGGCCTTTGAAAGCGCCAGACCACCTTCTCTGCCCACATCGACTGCTTCCCGCCCGCCCGTAAGCAGAGATGGCTGCCAGGTGCACCCTTAGGTCGCCACCTAAGCCCTTGACTAGAAAGGGACCATAAATAGTCCAAGATGCTTGCCAAGGAACAGGAGGAAGGGTCCAAGCCCTTGCTCTGACACCAAATGGAAAACCTTTTCCATTTGAAGGCATAGCATTTTCTGGTCGACTCTACGGACGCCTCACCTACATTGAGGACCTGCCTGAAAGACCCAAGGCCTGGAACTCTAGCCGCTCAGGAACCAGGCCGTCAGGTGCAGGGATTGAAGGTCCGGATGGAACACCTTCCCTGATTGACTGAGAGCAGGTCCGGCGAGCTGGAAGCTGCCATGGAGTCCTGGAGCTGAGACTGAGAGATCTGGGTACCAGAACTTGCAGGCCAGTCTGGGGCTATCAGAATCACCTGCGCCTTGTCCCTCCTCGCTTTGAGAAGCACCTTGTGGATCAAGGGAAATGGGAAAGGCGTAAAGAGGCCCGGGTCCATTGCCTCGAGAAGGCATCCCCTGCAGCGAGCCCTGCTGAGGGGCGGGCATGGAACAGACTCAGCTTCGTTCTCCATGGAGGCAAACAGGTCCACCTGAGGTGTGCCCCAAAGGGAGAACAGATGCTGCTACCTCCGGCAGGAGAGACCACTGTGGGATGCAGCCCCATCCGCTCAGGGCATCGGCCAGGGTGTTGGAGGCTCCTGCCACGTGAATGGCCAGGAGATCCGCCTCCAGGCTGCGCACGAGTGACCAAATGCGGAGAGCTTCCTTGCATAGAAGCATGGGCGCGCTCCCGCCTGGCGGTTCAGATAGTACATGGTCGTGGTATTGTCCGCCTGACTCGGACCACTTGACCCGGAGGAACGGAGCAAAGGCGGTGAGAGCTAGGCGGACCGCCCGGAGCCAGCAGGTTGATGTGGCATCGGGACTCCGCGGGACCAGAGGCCATGAGCCCGGTGTTCCCCAGATGGGCACCCCAACCCATCAGAGAGGCATCGGTCGATAGAGACCGTCGTTTCGGGCGGACGAGCAGGATGCCCTCCTGCAAATGAACTGGAACGGTCCACCACTGGGCGTTGCCTACATCCTGTGTCACCGACACTGAAGCAGAGTCAAGGGATCGCAGCATTGTGACCACTGGCTGGCCAGTCCCCACTGAAGGGGACGCATGTTCCAGCGGGCCCAACGGACCACGCTGGTGCAGGCCGCCATGAGACCCAGGAGGCGCAGGAAGTCCCGGGCAGGGCGCAATTGCCCAACCAGAAATGATCGGGCAAAGGAGGAAAGAACCTCGGCCCTGTCCGCCGGGAGCCGCGCTCTGGCTCGAAGAGAGTCGAGCTGCGCCCCGATGAACAGAATCACCTGCTTGACTCGAGTTCGACTTGGCTCGTTGATAAGAGGCCCAGTTGAGAGCAGACCTGGAGGGCAGATCTCTGACCACTCCGCCTCCTCCCTGGAGGGAGCTGCTATCAGCCAGTCGTCCAGGTAAGGTACACCCGGACCCCTCGGCGCCGCAGGGAATGCTGTCACCACTGCCATGCATTTGGTGAAGACCCTGGGAGCTGGAGACAAGCCGAGGGCATGGCTTGAACTCGAGAGGGATCCCTCCGCCGGAAGCGAAGGAATCTCTGGTGAGACGGACGGATAGGGACGGAAAAACGCGTCCTGCAAGTCCAGAGAGCAGAACCACCGCGTTCAAGGATGGTGGTATTATCTGAGCCAGAGTGACCATCCTGAAGGTTCGAGACCTTAGGAACTTGTTTAGGTCGTGTAGGTCGAGAATGGGGCGCCAGCCCCCGTCCGCTCGAACCAGGAAGTACCTGGACACAAACCCTGGGTCTGAAGGAGGGTCCACCACCTCTTACCACCTCCTTCTGGAGGAGGAGAGCGATGTTGGCTCACGAGCCGCCAGTGAGGCTGGGGATCCCGGCCCCCGAGGGGCGCGGCTCTGAAGGGTGGTGCCTGCTCAATTCCAGAGGCAGGCCTCTTCCCACCACCTCCAAGACCCACCTGTCCGTGGTAACAGCGGACCAGGCGGAACGGAGTGCCGGAGCGTGCCCCAGGGGGACCCAGGAGGCAGGTGGCGGGGATGGGGCGACACCCTCAGCCCGTCACTGGGCAGGCTTGGAGGAGGGACGGCCGAGGGACCTCCTGGGCCTTTTCCTCCTGCCTCCTGTTAGAGGAAGCCGGCGGCTTGGGTTTGGGATGCCAAGGCCGAGCCTGCTGGCCCCTGACGTTGCTGGGCGGGCGCGCCGGGGCACAGAAGGGCAAGGAGCTTAGGCTGTGGTTTGCGGCCTTGTCCTTCTGAGCGGAAGACCGAGTCCAGGTGGCATTGGACTTCTCGATCCTCTGCAGGTGACCTTCCACCCAGGGTCAAGAGGTCAGTCCCCAAAAGGAACATCCGCCAACTTGTGCTGGGTATCCGGTAAAGGTGGATATCCTCAGCCAAGCCCGCAACGATAGCCACCGCGGCCGCCACCGATCTGGCACATGAGTCCCCTATATCCAAAGCAGTCTGGAGCTGCTGTTTGGCCACTGCCCTGCCTGGTCCCGCACCTGCTAACCGTAGTCTGCAGATCGGCGGGAAGATGAGGATGACCTCATCCAGGGAGCCCAACAGGGCATGAGAAAATGTGCCATGAGGACGGCCGAACTGGCCTGACGGCCGAGAGAGGACGTAGCGTAGACTTTTTCGCCCGACATAGTCCAATTTCTTGGACTCCTTGTCAGGAGGTTTGTCCACATCCCTGGCGTTGCGCGTGGCGTGAAAACGCTGTCGGTAACCAACCCCTCAGCAGAGGGGTGTTCCAAAACGGACAAGGAACCGTAGGGACCCATACTTCCTGGCCATCCTGGCCAAGGCGCAGGGCAGGAAGCAGGCGCTACAAGTTCCAGTGCGGACCCACTATGGCCTCGGCCACCGGAAAGGCCTCCGTCGGAGAATCCTCGGTCCAGAATCTCCGTGAGGGATACCTGGCCCGTTTGGAAGCGGGTTCGAGCTCCATCCCGTAGACTCCGAGATGAGCGAGGCAGTCCTAGGAAGGGCGACTGGCTATCGTCCATTGACTGACCTCCTGAAGATCCAAGTCCAGTCGCTTGGAGAAGAAGGAGGAATCATCTTCGGACTCGGAAGAGTCCTCGAAGAGCTGCCTCTGGCCTGAGCCACCCTTCACCTGCCGAGGTCGGTCGGGAGTGAGGGTAACTGACAGCCGATGGGGTAAACCCTTAGCCGACCGAGAATCCTTGGTCGAGCCCCAATTGGTGGCTGTGAGGCGGAGGTTCCACCGAATCGGTGGAGCAACGGTTTTGGCCGAACAACCGCCTGGTATAGGCTCGGACAAGTCGAGGGTTGTGTCGCCGCTCCGTGACAGCTTACTAATGGCCGGAAGGCCGGAGTCGGCTTATTCTCGCCAGGAGGAGTTGTTATAAATATAAGGTCCTCGCATCATCGATGTAATTTATGCCGAAGCCTCTCATCCCAGGAGGAGGACGAGACGAAGCGGCGACGCCAGCTTAGGGCTGTGTGCCCGACCGAGACCGCCTATGACGGTGGGAACGGGTTGGACCGCTGAGAGGTCCGAGACCAGATCGAGAGTCCCGGAATTTCCGGTCGGTGCGGGAGGTGTCGGCCGAACCGCACTTCCTGCTCGAAGGTCCATCCGAGGGCTCCGGAACCGGAGGCACAGGCGAGCCCACGGATCCTCAACTCTCCGGGGGAACCGGGAGAGGAATCTCGGCTGCTAAGGCGACAGCCGTCAATGGGTCGAGAAAAATCTAGACTTCATCGGTGAAGTCTCGGTCAACTGACCTGGCAGGGACACCGTGAGGCCAGTGGCGGCTGAGCTGATCGACCGAAGCCGACAGTCGGCGGCCCGGGAGAGGGACCTTTCCGCTCCCAAGGCGTCGGGAGGACTTACCCTGTCCTCTTTTGGACGAGAATAAGGCCCGCAGAGCAGGCCCTTCTCCTTTAGTGGAGAGGACAGACAAAGCTCCTTAAAGAAGCCGTGTAGGAAGAACCCAGAGAGAGTGGATAAATGCCGCGGCGAGGAAGATACTGCCCGTGCCGCCTCCTCTTCGAGGCGACCATCCGCTCGAGCTGATCCGCCCGCGCCCGCCGGCATGACACGCCAACCGGGCTTCTTGGACTTCACGGAGAAACGCTTCTCGGGCGGCCCAGTTGCAATCGGGCAGCACGGTCTTCGAGGCGTGAGGCCGAGAAAGATGAGCACAGGTCGCAAGCCTGCGGGTGCGTGCTCAAGGCCTAGAGCAGTATACACCGTGGAGTGAGGATCGTCCGAGACATCTTCTGCCCGCATGGGCATCTCAAATCCGGAGTCGATTTGTCCATCGCGCAGAGGGGATAGAAGACTGAAGTCTTTTGCAAAATTTTATTTTTAAACCATAAGCGGAGAAATAGGAACCAGTCAGAAGCGCAGAGCGTTAAGGAGGGAACCTGAGCTTCCAAGCGGTAAGGAAGATCTGGCGTCATGGGGCGGAGCCGAGAGTTATACCACCCGGGTGGGTGGGAGGAGCAAGCTTGAAGACCTTCCGGCAAGATTTAAAGCGGCAAGGATACTGCCAATGAGTGTGGATGAACAACATATCCATGTCCCTAGAATTAGGAGCTTTTAAAATTTTAATTGTTTGTTTCCTAAAAGACTTATGTAAAGGAATAGACAATCTCCTAGACTCTGGAATATCCATCATTTCTACAAAATCAGGCTCCTCTTGCTCATCCACAGCCTCTTCTAAAGGAAGCTGGAGGGTTTCAGCAACTTTTTTTTTTTATAAAACATAAAATGAGATGGGGACTCAGACAGCATAGGGGGAGATTCTAAAGGTCTGTCTGGGGAGATGTCCGGTTCAATGGGCACACCCAGACCTTCCCAGCCACATTCATACTGTTCATAATCCTCCTCCTCCTCTGGTTCATAAAATTCCTCAATATCATAATCCTGAACCACTGGGACGGACGAACCGACCTTTTACCAGATAGTGGTGATTCGGACGGACCCTGAGACAGTGACTGGACAATTTGTATGGCTTTGCTATCTCTGCAGCAGTTGGAGAAGGAATTTTGGACTCCAGACCTGCTGATTTTCTTGTTTTCTTTACTGGAATTGGTTCCTCAGAACCAGCTTTTCTTTGCCGAGGAAGTCTGGCCCTGGTCAGAGGGCCTCCCTCTGGTTCGGTTGGCACCGAACCGGGCTGGCCATCCGAGGTCAGCGGACTTTTTGGCCTCTCGTTCCCTGAGCCTGCCCAATCTTTTTTCCAGGGTGGCTGCAGGGAAATTCTTACATACCTGGCAGTCTGACTGGAGGTGGTCAAACCCAGACAATAAACACATGTGGTGTGTGGTCAGCCTTGGCAAAGGCTTCCCACAAACATCACAGTGTTGAAACCAGTGGGCCGGTTTTTCTTTTGGGTTTCTCAGACATAATGCCAGCCTAACCAAAAACTTGCCCTTTTAACGGCGGTGCCAGGCAAGACACCCTTATCGGTTCCTAACCGTGTCGAGTATTGGAAAAACCAGTAATAAATCCTTTTTTAGAACCGATAAGAACCGAGCCACACTCTAAAATAGTAACTTTTAGTTTTAAATGAGTTTTAAACTCCACTGATCGGTTCAAAACCGAACCGATAACTTACAAGTTCCACACAGACAAAACCTTCATTTACTTACGGTTACCACAGATAGAGCTTGGAACCGAACAGTTTTATGGGTTAAATAAAAACTATTCTCGGTTAAATCCAACCGAGAAAACACTTTTAAACCGAGAAATGACCCAAGCAGAAGGAGAAATCTCGGAGCGACTGTTCACTGAGGTGGAGTAAAGAATCTGACAGTTCAAGTTTGAAATGACACAGATAGAGCTGCTCTCGTGCCAAAATTCTATTTTGGAATGGTTTTAACCATTTCACTCCGGGGCAGTTCTAGAGCTGGATCAAACTGCTAATGTCTATAATAAAGCAAGACTTCATGTTGTTTGAAACGGAAGTTACTGGGATACTGCATTTAAATGATATTTGTTTGATTCTGCAAAAGCTGTTCATTCGTTTATGTTTCAGTTTTACTGGTCTTCCGAAACAAGAGCAGACAAAAAAAGAGAAAAAACTGTTTGGGGTGTTTGGGATGATGACCCCCATGAATAAAGGCTTTAAAAAGCCGGCAGCCAAGAAGACAAGCACCAGAAACATCAAAAACCTAGAGAAGCCCTTTGAAATATTCACATCTAAAGTATCCATGGCTTCTAGGCATACCCTAAAAGCACCAAGAGTTATGGAAGGCAGTGACACCTGATCGGGCAAGAGAACTTATCAGGCGTTTCAAAAATCCAAACCCCGAGGCAGTTAGTAATTTGGCAAACCAAGAAGTAACCTCACCGGATTTACCTTCAGTTTCAAGGGATGGACCGCAATTGAGTTCAGAGGATTCGTGGTGTCCCAGTGAAGAGGAGGAGGAGGAGGAGTCGGAGTGATCCCTCGAAGAGTTGGATGTCAGCTTGACAGACACCCAGAGACCTCTGGACTGGGAAGAGGAGGTAGCAGCATGGCTACAGTCGGAGCCGATTGATGCAGCAGTGGCAGATGAACGTTTTTAGCAGGCGAGGCCTAAACAGAGCTGCAAATTTCCAAGTGGAACAAGTGAAGGAGCATTACCAGACATACCGGGATTAGAAGCTGGGGTCAACTTGGAGCTGATTAGAGAGGCCAAAAACAAACAGAAGGAAGTTAAACAAAAAAGAGAAGCAAAGCATAGTATTAACGCACCGAAGCAGAGGCAGACACCCCCACACCCCAGTGAATCAATTAACTTTCAAACTCAGGGTGGGAATATACAAGGCGGAACTAAACCTTTTTTTGCAAGATTTTTCAACCGACTCATCCATAACTTCTTCACAAACTACACAGGAACAACTTGAAAATCCATTACAAGATGCAGAACAGATAAGTAATATTTTATTTCCATCTATGAATCGGCCTGCTAACAATGATGTTAATACTGTTGACATTGAGGAAACCAGTTTGAGTATGACTAATACAAGGGATGGTAATTACTCAGGGGGATGAAGAAGAGAGGGAGAGCATTCTCTCTAGCCATTCTCCTATAACAACTTTGATACCAGAGGATGCTCCAAGTTGGGCAGCATTTCTGATTAAGCAAATACAAAACATCGATGTTACATACGAACATACGAAATTTGCCAGCAGATAAAGGCCTAGAGGTCTATCAAGTCTGCTCGAATGTGCAGCTAGCACCCCTTATTCTGCAGCTGCCCCTCCCTTCCACCCTTCCCCTTCATTAACCCTCCCCCTTGTCCTGTCCCATCCTCGTTTGAAGCAGTCCACTGTTCTACTGCATACCACTTCAGCAGGTAACGCATTCCACCCAGCCACCACCCTCTCTGTAAAAAAGTGTCTCTTCATCTCCCTCCTGAACCTTCCTCGCTCCAGTCTCATATCATGGCCCCTGGTGGCCCTCCCCTCCCTTACTTTGAACAGCCCCTCAATACCCGTCTTGTTTATATCTTTCATGTATTTAAAGGTTTCAATCATGTCACCCCTGTCTCTCCACTCCTCCAGTGAGTACATGTTCAACTCCTTCAACCTCCTCTCGTATGATAAGTCCCCCAGCCCCTTGATCCTCTTTGTCGCTCTGCGCTGCACCCCTTCCAGTAACTTAATGTCCCTCTTCAGATACGGACGCAGTACTCCAGGTGTGGTCTAACTAATGACCTATACAGTGGCAGAATCACCTCCTCCCTCCTCGAGGATATACCCCTTGCAATACAACCCAGCATTTTGTTGGCCTTTGCAGCTGCCTTCCTATATTATGCGAGTTGTTCATTGACCTGTAATGAGCACACCCGATCCTTCTCCTCCTCTGTCTGGGCTAGCTGCACTCCCCCTAGCTGGTAACTCCTCCTTGGGTTCTTCATCCCAAAATGCAGCACCTTGCACTTTTTGGCATTAAAGCACAGTTGCCAGGTGTCTGACCAGGTTTCAAGCTTTGCCAGACCATCCTGCAACCTCTGCCATCCCCCTAGGTCATCCACCACCGCGCCTACCTTGGTATCATCAGCAAACAGACTGATCTTGCTCTTGATGTCCCATGCTATGTCTGCAATGAATATCCCAAACAACACTGGTCCCAACACTGAGCCCTGTGGAATACCGCTCATCACTGCCGTTGGGTGTGAGAGCTCCCCACCCACCACCACCCTCTGTTGCCTTCCCTGCAGCCAGTTTCCTACCCATCTCACCAGCTTTGCACCCGCCCCTATGCCTACTAACTTCCTTCCCAGCCTTCCATGTGGCACTGAGTCGAATGCCTTACTGAAGTCCAGATACAGGACATCCACTGCATGGCCCCTGTCCAGTTGCCTAGTTACCCAGTCATAGAACTCGACCAGGTTGGTTTGGCAGGATCTGCCACGTATGAAACCATGCTGTCTGCTGTTCTGTAGTCCTTTGGCCTCTAGGAGGGCCACCAGCCTCTCCTTCAGGATAGTCTCCATTAGCTTACCCACGATGGATGTGAGGCTCACTGGTCTGTAGTTTCCCAGTTCATCCTTGGGGCCACTCTTGTGGAGGGGCACCACATGAGCCATCCTCCAGTCCTGGGTACACACCAGATGTAATGAGGCATTAAATAGGTCTGCCAAAGGTCCTGCAAGGACCTCTGCCAGCTCCTTCAGTACCCTGGGGTGGATGCCATCTGGGCCTGGCACCTTGTCCACCCTCAGTGCCTTCAAACCCTCTCGAACTCTGCTCTCCATGATTTCCCATCTGTCACCACTTCCCCCGCTTCTGCCATTTCTCCCACCTTGGGTGTCACCCCTTCTCTTTAGTAAATACTGAGCAGAAGTACTCATTTAGTGCTTCCGCCTTATCGCACCCTGCTTCCACCCAATCCCCCTCCTTCCTAATCCTTACTATGTGGTCCTTACAGCTCCTTTTCTCCCTGATGTACTTAAAGAAGTCCTTCTCCCCCTTCTTAATGCCTTGTGCCAGCCTGAGTTCCGTAGATGCTTTGGCTCCCCTTACTGCCCTTGTCACCTCCTTCGATTCTGTCAAGTACTCCTCCCTGTCCTCTCCCCCTCCCTATTTTCTTGTACTTCCTAAAGGCAGCTCTTTTCCTCCTTACCTTTTCCATGACCTCCTTGCTCTGAGCTTTGCAGCAGGTTTTGGTTGCCTCCACTATCCCCAGCTTTATGAGCTCCCACCTCTGGTTAGTGTCCATACTAGATTGGATTCTGGCCAGGTACCCTTTAACCACTTCCCCCATCCTCCCAAAGTCGGCCCTCCTGAAGTCCAGCACTATTGTGCCAGATTCCACTCCTGTTAAGTTAATAATAATACTAGAACAGCGTGTCAATGCTATGCAGGTTTCAATAAATGGTTTACTAGTGGTGAATCAAACCCTCTCAGCTCTGGCTCATGAGAACCAAAAGAACCAAAAGAAAATATCAGACTTGGAGGTATTTTTCACTTCAATCTCCCCAAAAAGCAATAGAAACTCAAAACAAAGTCTTGCAAGAAAAATAAATTAATTATGAATCTAGATCAAGGAGGACGAACATAAGAATAGTGGGGGTGCCAGAGTCCTGGGATGCAACTAGCACATTGAGGGAGACCTTTCAGAAAGTAGCTTCTGCATATTTGGAGACAGACCCCACTGAGGTTCAAACAGAAGTAGATTGGGTGCATAGATCTTTAAGGCAGAAACCAGATGATGGAAACCCCCAAGGCCAATTGTACTGAAATTCATGAGGTCTCAAGATAAAGACAACCTGATGAACCAGGTGTAAACAAAAAGGAGGGTCCAATTAATGGGAAGTAACATTGCTATTTATCATGATCTACCAGCAGAAGTTATGGAAGAATGAAAAAAATTGAATTGGTTGAAATCCAAGTTATGGGACAAAGGGGTGTGAACATCTTTCTTTTTCCAGCAAAACTACAGATCATGTTGGAAGGTGAGAGGATGGTATTCTCAACAGTGGAAGAAGCAACAAACTATTCAAAAACCAAATTCCTGAATATGTTTAACTGAACAATGTCTTAGTTTTTTTTTTATTTTTTTGTATTCTGACAATTGCAGTGATTCCGAACCTTTGAACTGCCCCGGAGAAAGTACAGTTACGTAAGAACTTACAGTAACAGTAGATCTTCGAGAGGAGCTCTTGCAGCAGGCTATAACATTTAGGACTATGCCACAGGCACTAGGACCACATGGTGAAAACTTCTGCCAGCAATATCAACGGGGGACCGCCCCCGTCCCGACGTCGGTCAGGGTACAAGAGGGGGCGGACCCAGCTCCACCTCAGTTCTCCCGCCAGTACCCAGCAGAAGGCCTGACAAGAGAAGGAGGCGAAGCCTACCATCTAGAAAGGGAAGAAAACAGACCTGCACTTTCCAAGGGGGAAGGCAGGAGGGAAACAGTGCCTGCTGCAAGAGCTCCTCTCGAAGATCTACTGTTACGGTAAGTTCTTATGTAACTGTACTGTTTTACTTCGAGTGGGAGCTCTTGCAGCAGGCTATAACATTTAGGACTGAATCCCAAGCAGTCCCATAGCAAAGAGGCAGCCGACCCCGGGAGGAGGAATATGCTGACTCCAGAGGCCCTTAAGACAAGAGTCCTTGCAAAACTGCTAGACCGAAGCCAGCACGGCGTCTGGAGACGATATCCAAGCTGTAATGCTTGATAAAGGTATGTACCAAGTTCCAGGTCACGGCCACACAAATGTCCTGAATAGCGACATTTCGCATGGCGGCAAAAGAAGCTGATACTCTCCTGGTGGAGTGACCCCTAACCGGGCCCGGCAGGGGTTTATTGTGATGCTCGTAGCAAAACTAGACGCAATGGACTATCCATTTGGAGATAGTCTGCTTGGACACCGGCTGACCCAAGTGATGTGGTGCAAAAGCCACAAACAGTTGCTCCGATTTACAGTACTGAACCGTTCTGTTGAGGTAATACCTCAGGGACCTGTGGACATCCAATGTGTGGAGGACAGCTTCCCCTCTATTGGAAGGGGAAGGAAAATAAACCGGAAGATCAACCAACTGGTTGAGGGTCAACTCTGAGACCACCTTGGGAAGAAACTTAGGATTAGTTCTGAGGGAAACTCTTTCCCTTTGAAAAACCAAATAGGGCTCTTTACACATCAGAGCCTGAAGCTCGGAAATTCTTTGAGCAGAAGTAACAGCAACTAGAAAACAAACTTTCCAAGAAAGGTATCGCAGCTCACAACTCGCTGTGGGCTCAAAAGAAGGGAGGATGAGTTTCTCAAACATAAAAAGGAGGTCCCAGGGTGGTACAGGGTCCCTAATGGGAGGTCTCATGTAGAATTCCCCTAAGGAAGGTCCGGGCCACGTCTAATTGCGCCAATGCCCTCTCTCCCACGAGGGCATGATAGGCGGAAATTTCCCACATATGCACCTTGATAGAGGAGTAGCTCAGGCCTTTCTCGTACAAGGAGAGGAGATACTGCAAAGTGGAGTTCACAGAGCATGTGACAGGATCTAAATGTTGCGGCAAGGCCCAAAGACAAAAACGCTTCCGCTTCATAGCGTAAGTGGAGCGGGTAGAGGGCTTTCTTGTGGACGCCAAGACCTCAGCCACTTCCGGGGAAACCCCATACCTGTTCCTAGTTACGTCCGGAGGAGCCAAGCAAGAAGGTGCAGGGATCTGAGATCCGGGTGAACCAGAGACCCCTGGTCCTGGGATAGGAGCTGCGAGCAAATGGGCAGCAGGACTGGAGGTTCCTGGGACAACCGCTGCAGAAGTGGGAACCAAATTTGTCGAGGCCAGTTGGGGGCCACTAGGATCATCCAGGCCCCCCTCTGCCTGAAGTTTGAGCAGAACCCTCTGAATGAGAGGGAAGGGCGGAAAGGCATAAAGAAACCTCCCTGCCCAGCAAAGGGATAACGTGTCTGGCCAAAAAACACCAGGCGCGTGCTCTCACGAGCAAAACAGTGGCAGTTTGGCGTTGCATGGTGATGCAAAGAGATCCAGCTCGGGAAGGCCCCATCTTCTGAAGAGCTAATCCACTACAGACTGAAGCAATTCCCACTCGTGCGCTCTGGCCCGCGACCTGCTGAGGTTGTCAGCCAACTTGTTTTGGATGCCTGGAATGTGCATGGCAGAGAGAAGAATGTACTGTTCCAGTGCCCAGTACCAGACTCTCATCGCCTCCCGGCAAAGAGGATAGCAATGGGTGCCTCCTTGCTTGTTGATATAAAAGATGACTGCCATGTTGTCCGTCTGAACTAGAAGACAGCCGGGTACCAGGTCCTCTCGAAACACCTGAAGAGCGTAGAGGACCGCTCGCATTTCCAGCACATTGATGTGGAGGGACCATTCCTCGGGTGACCAAACCCCGTGTTTATTTTTTTTTTGAAATTTTGCTCTTCATTTCACGCCCCACGTCCGTCCTCAGCCTGGTCACGGACTCCGGGATCCCTGGTCACCGGACATTGCCGACTCCCCAGTCATCCCTGGCTTCCCCCTCAGAGAGTGGGGCCGCGGTTCCGACCCCCGCTATCGGACCGCGGAACTAGTAACTGGTCAGGGAACGGCTCCGGTAACCAATCAGGGCGTCCCAGAGTGAAGCATCATATAGACGCTGGGCGTGGTTTTTAACCCCCATTAGCCCACTCCCTGAGGGAGGCGGGGACGTGCAATGACGCTGAGCGTCTGCCCCTGCCTCATTCCCTTCCCCCCTGACGTAAGCACGGCCGCGTGGGTAATCCCTAACCTCCGCTAGGGGTCCCCTTCGCGCCAACTGCTACCCCAGCCCTCCCCCCGGAGAAGGAGAGCAGTCCGTGGGACGCTTGATCCTTCTCCCCCGCCAGCCCTCCAACGACCTGAGTCCGTTTCCGAACCCAGGTCGCTGGCGTCGCAAGCGGAAATCCAACCGCTGCGCCGATGGGCCGGCCCCCCCCTGTGTTTAATGAACACCCAGGTGAGCCCCCCAACCCAGGTCCGATGCATCCATCAGAATCTGATCTGGCGGCTCCGGATGAAAGCTGACCCCTTTCTCTAGATTGCTGGGGTCTAACCACCAAAGCAAGGTTCTCCTGACTGGCTCCGAGATCCTGACTAAAGTGTCCAAGTTGTCGCAGCATTGATCCCACTGCACCCTGAGCATCCATTGTGGGACTCTCATGTGGAGGCAGGCCAAAATTGTGACTGGAATGGCCGCCGCCATATGCCCCAATAGACTGAGGAAGTTCCGGGGCGGAACCCGAGGTGCTATGGATATCTGTTCCGCCAAAGTTCGCAGGCGAATCCCCCTGTCCTGTGGGAGAAAAACCATGCCCTGGACCGAGTCCAGGATCGCTCCTATGAAGGCGTGCTTTTGGCTGGGCTCTGGGGATGACTTTTTCAAGTTCAGGGTGATCCCCAGCTCTCAGAACAGAGGATAGGTGTCTCAGAGAGAGCGTAAGAGGCCGTCCCTTGAGGGGCTGTGAGAAGCCAGTTGTCGAGGTAAGGGAATACGTAATGCCCCAACTGCCTCAGAGCCGCAGCCACCACTGCTAGGCATTTGGTGAAGACACGCGGAGCGGAAGAGAGGCCGAACGGGAGCACCCGAAACTGAAAATGCTCCCCCTGGAAGTGGAACCTCAAATACTTCCTGTGGGGTGCAAAGACCCAGATATGCATGTAAGCATCCTGCATGTCGAGAGAACAGAGCCAATCCCCTTGGTGCAGCAGAGGGAGGAGACCTTGAAGAGTCACCATCCTGGACTTTTTGTACTCTATAAAGAGATTTAACGGACTGAGATCCAGAATGGGACGAAGGTACCCACTCTTTTTTGGGATCAGGAAAAATGGGAGTAGAACCCCTGACCCCGCTGCTCCCTGGGAACTCTCTCTATTGCCCTCTTTTGCAGGAGGGCCTGAATTTCTCCTTCCAAGAGTGGGATATGAGAAGGAGGATAACGGGAGAGCTTTGGTGGAGTGTGCGGAGGAAACTCTGAACTCCAACGTGTGTCCTCTCCGAATAAAGTCCAAGACCCATTGATCTGTGGTAATAGAGCTCCACCCTTCGAGATGAAGGGAGAAGCGGCCCCCAGCCGGCTCCCCCTGGATGTCTAACCGGGGGGGGGCGGAAGGGAGTCAATGGGCAGAAATCGGGGGTAGGGAGAGAGGCCGTGAGGACTTGGGCCCACGGGCGGAAGGTCCACCAGACTGCTGGTTTCTGGATCTTCTGCGGAAGCCACCTCTCTGCCCTTGTTGGGATCCGCGGGCTGAAGCCTGAGTGCCTGAGGACTTGCGAAAAAGCCGACGGTGATGGGAGCGTCGCTGGTCGCCACGATACATCTGGCAGACCGACCAGATAGACTTACCCGATTCCTGGAGACGGGAGATCAAGGACTCCGTCTCCTGCCCAAACAAAACGGCACCCTGGAACGGCAAGTCCCGGATACTGGACTGCAGATCCTGGTGAAAGCCCGAAAGCCTCAACCAGGCATGGCACCAGAGACACACCTCAGAGGCGGCCACCCTGGCTGCCATATCCGCAGTTTCATACGAGGCCCTCAGAACATGAGAGCCTACGTCTGAGCCCAACTGCAAAAGGGCCAGGAGCTCTGTCTTCTTGTCAGAGTCTGGCATGGCCTGTGTCAGCTCAAGACCCCGTACCCATAACGCATTCTGGTACTGCACCATATGCGTGAGGAAATTCAGGGAATGAATGGAACAGGTGGAAGCAGCGTAAACTTTCTTGCCCATCTGATCCAAGTAACGGGACTCCAAGTCGGGAGGCTGGGAGCTGAGGTGTTTCGGCTGTCGAGACTTATCATGAGCAGCCATGATGACAGATGAATCGGCCTGAGGGTGTTCCGCTAAAAAGGATTCCGCCCTCGGAGCCTTGTAGAGCCTATCTGACTTTTTGGGAACTGCCAGGATGGAGGCTGGATGCATCCAGGTGGATCTAGTCAGGTCCTGGAAAGTATCCACCAAAGGAGGAATGACCAAAGGCTTTGGCTCCTTCTGCCTCAGGTATTTGGCCAATCTCCAGCGTTCCGGGTCCAGGTCTTCCGTGTCCCACTCATTGGAAGCCTGGATATGCCTCATGACGTCCATAAAGGTAGGATCATCTGGAGGCGAGCAAGGCAGGTCTTTCTCCTCAGGGGAGCGCTTGAGGCTGAGGGAAGACAAAGAGGATGACGACGAAGAGGAGGATCGACTATCCGACTTAGAATAGTCTGACTCTACCCCATGACCATGCCTACGCTGACGTCAGTGTGCAGGGGACTGACGATGGTCCGAAGACCGATGACGAAGCAATGACCAACGTCGGTCAGGAGATTGACATCGGGAGCGCTCCCGCACAGTGCGAGAGGGGCTCCTAGTACGAGACCGGGACCAACGTCGGTCACTGGAAACCTTAGAGCGACGTCGGTGGTCCTCGGATCAAGAGCGGGAACGAGCCCTGGAAGAAGGCGAAGGACGGCGCTCCGGGGACCTCAGCGGTGAGGCCACGCCCTCTGGCTGTAGTTCACCCGCAGGATCCGGTACTGGTGTCTGGGCGGACGACGGGGATGTTCGCTTGTGAACCTGCCCCCACCAAAACAAGAAAAGCTGTTTAAGCTCATCCTGTGAGAAGATCTCAGCCGCCCGCTGCAGGAAAGGAGTCTCCGGAGCGGCGGGATGGAAGGAGAGCTCCTGAGGGGCCCAGAGGGGAGGAGGACTTGGGCGGCAGGGGCGTCGGCAGTACTATGACGGCTCAGGTCCTCAGCCCCTTCAACCGTCCGGTGCAGGGACAGACGGCGAGTGATGCCAGGGGGCGCCAGAGAGTCCTTAACCTCCAGAGGCGCGCCTTTAGCAGGCAGCACTGGTGCCGTGGTCAGTAGGGCCGAGGCTGGTACCCCAACGGACTTGGTGATGACCCTTAGCGGAGTCACCTTCGGCTTGGCCGGCTGCTCCCCCGACAGGCCAGCCTTAGCCTGAGAAGAACTCGGCGAATCTCCGGACCCCGAAGGACGGGCCTTTTTCTGAGAAGGCCGCGAGCGAGACCTGACAGAGACCGACCGTGCCGGACCGACTACGCCTCATGCTATGCTTTTCTTTTCTTTCTTCTTTCCCTCCGACGAGTGCAGGCCCATCTTTTTTTCCAAGAAGCAGGCCTTAAGGCGTCTGATGCGGGTCCGGCTGGTGAAAGCCTGGCAGTCGGCGCAATGAGCGGTGTCGTGGTCAGGGCCGAGGCAGAAAACACACCGCCGGTGACCGTTTTTAGCGGGAATTTGCCGGCCGCACTCACACTTGTTAAGGTGTTTGGGGGACACGGAGGCCCGGGAAGACATCGAACCCTGCGGAGGGAAGAGGACTGACGTCGGTACCAACGGCAACAAAAACCGAGGTGAAAATGCCAAAACACGGGAAAAATCCGAACCGAACAACAGCAGTGACACTGACGTCGGCCGCGGTAGGAGGAAAATGGACAAAACCGTTGAAAGAAACGAAATAACTTGCTTGTAGAGACTCTCTTCACGCTGAGAATCGCAGGCAGCAGCAGCTCACGTGCGGGTACGTGGTGGGAAAGAACTGAGGTGGAGCTGGGTCCGCCCCTTATACCCTGACCGACGTCGGGGGTGGTCCCCCGCTGGTATTGCTGGCAGAAGTTTTCACCGTGTGGTCCTAGTGCCTGCGTCATAGTCCTAAACGTTATAGCCTGCTGCAAGAGCTCCAACTCGAAGTAAGATCAAAGAGTTAACTTTCTATGCAGGGCATAGAATGCTGAGCTTGAGCTCGGTTGAAGTCTCTGTCTGGAGTGTTTTAAACTTAAACCGTCAGATTCTTTACTCCGCCTCACTGAACGGTCGCTCCAGAGATTTCTCCTTCTGCTTGGTTCGAAAGTCAGTTAAAGTTTTCAGTTTTCGTCGGTTTTTAAACCGAAAAAAGTATCCACATAGTCGGTTCAGTCTCTGGCTGCGGTGCCGTGAGTACTAGATAGAAATTGTTCTGTTTTTCTGTGTGGAACTTGTAAAAGTGCGGCTCGGTTCGGCTGAACTGGCCATTTGTTAGTGAAAATTGTTTATTTACTTAGTGTGTGGTTACCGGTTCTAAAAAAAACATGTTTTGAACCATTTTTTTCCAATACCCGTGACATGGTTAGGAACCGATAAGGGAGTCTTGCCTGGCGGTTGCCAAAAAAAGGGTAAGTTTGGTTAGGTTGGCCATGTCTGAGAAACCTAAGAAAAAACCAGGCCCACTGGGTTTCAACACTGCAGTGAGTGTGGGGAGGTCTTTGCTAAGGCCGATCCCCACACCACCTATGTTTATTGTCTGGGGTTTGACCACCTCGATTCAGACTGCCAAATATGTAAAAACTTTCCCAAATCTACCCTTGAGAAGAGATTAGGTAGACTGAGGGAAAAGGAGGCCGAGAAGTCCACTGACCCGGATGGCCAGCCCAGTTCATTTTCGACCGAACTAGAAAGAGTGCCCTCTGACCAGCGCGATACTTCTTTGGGCAAAAGGAGAGCCGATTCTCAGGGATCAGTTCTGACTAAAAGAAAACGCAAAGATAAATTGACCGGTTCGGATCCAGAGGTTCATGTTCTGACCACTGAAGAGATAGCCAGGGCGAGTCAGATTGTGGAATTGCTCCGTCCGGTTCCAACCAATCCGGCTCCTTCTGGCAGGGGTTCAGTTTGGTTGGTTCCCCCGGTTCAAGAGTATGCCCTTGAAGATTTTTATGAACTGGAATTTGAAGAGGAAGGGGAATTTGAGGATGATGATGCAAGTGAAGGTCTGGATGTGCTTGTGGAACTGGACATCTCCCCAGACAGAACTTCAGGTGTTTCCCCTCCTAGGCTTTCAGAGTCCCCTTCTCACTTTATGTTTTACAGAAAGGTGGCTGAAACCCTCCAGCTTCCTATGGAGGAGGCTGTGGAAGATCAAGAGGAGCCTGATTATGTAGAGATGATGGACATCCCAGAGTTCAGGAGACTGTCTATTCCTCTCCATAAATCTTTTGGGAAACAGACACAAAAATTTTTAAAATCTCCTAACACGACACATCCTGTGGATAGAAGAATGGACAAGAGGTAAACACTTTCAGGCTCAGACACGGATTTCTTATATCAACAATGCAGCCATGTTGGGGTAGTGCAGGCTGCTGCCTGTGACAAGGCAAACATTCCCTTGGCTTCACACCCCCCTGACAAGGACTCCAGGAAGATTGATGCCATGGCAAAGAAGCAGTACATGGCATCCTCTTTGGGACTCAGGCAGGTGAATTACATGGCCTATACAGCCAGGTACCAGAAGTCCAGGTGGGACACTGTACTGTCACTGGCTAAACAGGCCTCCCCCCAGCTAGCCAAGGAGCTGGAGGCGGTGGCTGCAGATGGGATTGAGGCAGCTAAGGTTCAGTTTCATGCTGCTGTGGACTCTAATGATGTGTCATCAAAAGTCATGGCTACATCTGTGGCTCTTTGGAGAATGGCTTGGCTCAGATGTATTAGCCTCTTGCAAGACACCCAGGCTAAGACCTTGGATTTTCCTGTAGTGGATAATTCTCTGTTTGGGGAGCAGACAGATAATTACATGAAGAAAATGGATGAGTACAGGACAACTCACAGGAGTGCTCAGGCCAAGGAAAGGCAGGCAACTCCTCAAAGGCAGCAGTCTAGGGGCAGGGGCAGGCCTTTTCAAAGGCCTTTTTACCAAGCACAGGCCTCTTCTTCCTTTTCTCAGAGGGGGTTCTTCATAGGGAGAGGCAGAAGGGGATGAACAGGACTGCATCCACTCCTCAGCCTAAAGCCCCTGCCAAGCAGACACCCTGATGGGCCTGCCCGGGTCGACTCTCCTATTCCAGTAGGGGGAAGGCTGGCTTACTTTGTCCAGGACTGGATGTCTATTACATCAGACAAGTGGGTCATGGAAGTAGGAAGCCAGGGACTGGTTCTCAGCTTCAAAACATTTCCAAAGATGAGAGCCCGATCTTTTCTACCTGCAAATCTCTCGGAAATCCTTGCCCTAGAGGCAGAGGTTTCTTCTCTCCTAGCTTTAAAAGCTATAGAGAGAGAGAGAGTACCTACCCTACACTGGGGCAAAGGACTGTACTCCAGGTACCTCCTGACCCCCAAAAAGACAGGGGAGTGGCGACCCATCCTAGACCTAAGATATCTAAACAAACATCTTTTAAAACCAAAGTTCAAGATGATAACTCTGGCAATAATCCTTCCCTCTCAAAGGCCAGGGGACTGGTTAGCCTCCCTGGACCTCAAAGATGCCTACTTTCACATTCCCATCAGGTGCTCCCACAGAAAGTACCTCAGGTTCAAGTTGCCCTCAGGCTACTATCAGTTCAGAGCAATGTCCTTTGGCCTAACCTCAGCCCCAAGGGTTTTCACAAAGTGCCTGGCAGTAGTAGTTGCCTTTCTAAGAAGGCAAAAGATTTCCATTTTTCCATATCTGGACGATTGCCTAATAGTGGGTCAGTCTCCAGACCAAGTCAAGTCTCGCCTACAAGAGACCCAGCAAGTACTCACTTCTCTAGGATTTCTTCTCAACCTTCCCAAGTCAGTTCTCGAACCAGTCCAGCTTCTTATCTTTATAGGAGCAGAACTGGACACACTCAGAAGAAGAGCCTTTCTTCCTCTAGAAAGGGCAAGGGTTCTTATGGAACTAGCTTCTTCCTTCAGCCTTCTGGTATCTCGACCAGCAAGGCATTTCCTCCAGCTCTTGGGCCACATGGCAGCTTCAACAGCAGTGGTCCAAGGGGCAAGACTCCAGATGAAGGATATTCAGTTCCACCTGAGAGCTTTCTGGTCTCAGAAAAAGGATTCCCTTACCAAACTGATCCCAGTGACTCTGACCTTAATCCAAGCCCTCCAGTGGTGGCAGGATCAGGAAAATTTAAGACAAGGTGTTCCTTTTGTTGCTCAGCCTTGTACAGTGGTCCTTACCATGGATGCTTCTCTCCTGGGCTGGGGAGCCCACCTGGGGTCCCTTACTGCCCAGGGGCTGTGCCCCAAGAATCCCTTCTCCACATCAATCTTCTAGAGCTTAGGGCAGTTTTTCTGGCTCTAAAAGCGTTCTCACAGTCAGTATAGAACAAGGTGGTTCAAGTCAGAACAGACACCACCACCACCATGTGGTACACCAACAAGCAGGGAGGCACTCGGTCCATGGCCTTATGCACAGAAGCCATGAAGTTGTGGTCCCTGGCTTATTCCCTGCAAACTTCTCTTGCAGTAGTTCACCTTCCAGGCAAGGACAATGTGCTAGCAGATGCACTGAGCAGGATTTCTCACGGCCATCACGAATGGTCCCTGGACCCTCAGGTGTTGAAAGTCGGGAGGCAGTATAGCGCAGTGGTTTAAGGCTCTGAGCTGCAAATCTGGTGACATCCAGCAGGCCAGACCTGGTTTTGAATCCCACAGCTTCCACTTGCATACTGTGTGACCCTGAGCAAGTCACTTAACTTCCCTGTGCTCCCAGGTTGCTCCTGTAGAAAAGCTTTCAGCTTAGTGTGCTAGTCCTGGTTAAACAACTAAATAAAACCAAAAAGTGATTTTTTCAAGGTGGAGCATTCCAGAGATAGATCTCTTTGCAGTGCCAGACAATCACCAACTCCCTCTCTTTTGTTGCAGACCTCCAGTCCTCGGCTCAGTCCCTCTGGGTGCCCTGATCCTGAATTGGGAAGGGAAGTTTCTGTATGCCTTTCCCCCTTCCCACTCCTGTTCAAAGGTTTGGTAAAAATAAGGTCTCAACCTTGCAAGGTGATTCTGATTGCTCCAGATTGGTCCAGACAGCCCTGGTACCCCCTGTTGCTGTCCCTAGCAGTCCATCTTCCCTGTCTCTTCCCAGGAATTACAACCTGCTAACATCCTCTCAGGGAAGGATTTGGTACCCCAATCTTCAGTCTCTCAATCTCAAAGCATGGCTCTTGAAGAGTTAGAGTTTGCAGATCTGCATCTTTCCCAAGGGGTTCTGGATATCCTCAAGGCTTCTCGAAGCCCTCCACCAGAAAGACTTACAACTCCAAATGGAAAAGATTCAGCATTTGGTGTTCCAAGAAGCATGTTTCTCCAGACACTGCTGAATTGCCTACGGTTCTGGATTATATGGTCCATCTTAGTAGCCTAGGCCTCAAACCAGCTACTCTCAAGGTACACTTGTCAGCTATCTCTGCATTTTTGTCTGTGGGGAAGTCTTCCTCACTATCTTCCCATCCTGTGTTCTGTAAATTTTTTAAAGGATTGCTTCACACCATTCCTCCTTTTAGAGACCCTGCCCCTGCCTGGGATTTGAATGTTTGCATTGCTCAACTTATGCAACCCCCCCTTTGAGCCTATGTCTTCAGCAGATCTTAAGTACTTGACTTGGAAAACTGTGTTCTTGGTAGCCATTACCTCTGCCAGGCGTATCAGTGAATTGCAAGCCCTGTCAGTGGAACCTGATTTTATCTCATTTCACAGGAATAAAGTGGTCCTTAGAACCAATAGAAGGTTCTTGCCCAAAGTGGTTTCAGACTTCCATTTAAACCAGTCTATGCCTCTCCCTGTTTTCTTCACTGATCGTTCTTCTTCCGGAGAGAGGAGGCTACACAGTTTAGATGTCAAAAGAGCCCTTAGTTACTACATAGAGTGTACCAAGGGTCACAGGTTTGACTCCCTCCAGTTGTTCCTCACTTATGGAGAAGTGGGAAAGGGCAAACCTGCCACCAAAGATCTATTGCCAGGTGGATTGTGTCTTGTATACAATTCTGCTATGAAAAGCTGGGAAAAACTCCACCTTCAGGCCTGAGGGCTCATTCCACAAGAGGTATAGCTGCTTCCCTGGCTGCTGCCAGGGATATCCCTCTCTTAGAAATTTGTCAAGCAGCCACCTGGAAAACAGTCCATACCTTTACCAAGCATTACTCTCTGGATATCTAGGCTAGGAGTGATGCTTGGTTTGCCACAGCAGTACTTCAGAGCCTATTCCCAAGGAAAAAATTACTCACCTTAGTAATGTTGTTTCTTCAAATGGAGTCTTGCTATATTATGACATATGCAGCAGTGCAGCCATGTGGGGGTAGTGTAGGCTGCAGCCTGTGACAAGGCTAATATTCTTCTAGCCTCTCACCCTCCTGAAAAAGATTCCAGGAGGATGGAGGCCATGGCAAAAAAGCAGTACATGGCAGCATCTTTGGGACTCAGACAGGCAAATTATATGGCTTACGCAGCTAGGTACCAGAAATCCAGGTGGGATACTGTCCTGGCCCTAGCAAAACAGGCCCCTGACCAGCTTGCCAGGGAACTGGAGCAGGTGGCTGCAGATGGTATTGAGGCATCCAAGGTGCAATTTCATGCTGCAGTAGACTAATGATGTTTCATCAAGAGTCATGGCTACATCTGTGTCTCTTCGCAGAATGGCCTGGCTCAGATATACTGCCCTGTCACAGGATACCCAGTCTAAGGCTATGGATTTTCCTGTTGTGGGAAATTCTCTGTTTGGGGAGCAGACAGAGAATTATATGAAGAAAATGGATGAGTATAGGACTCACCTATAGGAGTGCACAGGCCAAAGAAAGGCAAGTCACTCCTCAAAGGCAGCATGTCAGGGGCAGGGCAGGCCCTTTCATAGGCCGTTTACCAAGCCCAGGCCTCCTCTTCTGCTTATGCCCAGAGGGGTTCTTCAGAGGAAGGGCAGAAGGGGTTCTAGTAAGCCTGCTTCTACCCTCAACCCAAAGCCCCTGCAAACAGGCTCCCTGATGGGGTGGCCAGGGCCGATTCTCCACTACCGTAGGCAGGCTGGCTTACTTTGTCCAGGACTGGAAGTCTTTAACATCAGACAAGTAGGTCCTGGAAGTAGTAAGCCAGGGACTGGTTCTCAGCTGCAAAAAATTTCCAAAGATGAGAGCCAGATCTTTTCCACCTACAAACCCATCAGAGGCACTTGCCCTGGAAGCAGAAGTTTCTTCCCTCCTGGCTCTCAGAGCCGTGGAAAGGGTTCCACCCATACACCAGGGCAAAGGGTTGTACTCCAGGTACTTCCTTACCCCAAAAAAGACAGGAGAATGGCGGCCCATTCTGGATCTCAGGTATCTAAACAAGCACCTTTTAAAACCAAAGTTCAAAATGGTGACCCTGGGGATTATTTTACCCTCTCTAAGGCCAGGGGACTGGCTAGCCTCCCCAGACCTCAAGGATGCCTACTTCCATGTTCTCATCAGAAGCTCCCATCAAAAGTACCTCAGATTCGAACTGCCCCCAGGCCATTACCAGTTCAGAGCAATGCCCTTCGGCCTCACCTCGGCCCCAAGGGTGTTCACAAAATGCCTGGCAGTAGCAGTTGCTCATTTAAGAAGGCAAAAGATTGCCATCTTTCCTTATCTGGACGACTGGCTCATTGTAGGCCAGTCTCCAGAACAGGTCAAACTACACTTACAAGTAACTCAGCAACTGCTTACATCTCTAGGTTTCCTTCTCAATCTTCCAAAGTCAGTTCTGGAGCCTGTCCAGCTTCTCACCTTCATAGGCGCAGAACTGAACACAAAAAAGCCAGAGCCTTCCTTCCTCTGGAAAGAGCAAGGACCCTGGTGTCTCTGGCCTCCTCTTTCACCCTGCAGGTCTCTCGACCAGCAAGGCATTTTCTATAGCTCCTGGGGCACATGGCTGCTTCTACAGCAGTGGTGCAGGGAGCGAGATTTCAGATGAGGAACATTCAGTTCCATTTGAGAGCCTTTTGGTCTCAAAGGACAGATCCCCTAACCAAATTGATTCCAGTGACTCGAACCCTGATCCAGGCCCTTCAGTGGTGGCAGGATCAGAACAATCTGAGACACGGGGTTCCCTTCACACCCCAGTCTCATTCCTTGACCCTTACTACAGATGCATCCCTCTTGGGGTGGGGAGCTCACATGGGCGACCTTTCCACCCAGGGACTGTGGTCCCCTCAGGAATCTCTGCTCCACATCAATTTGATTCTGATTCTGTCCCTCCTCCTCCTTGGAGGTACTGCTTGGTAGTCTGCAATTGTCAGAATACAGCAAGACTTCATATTGTTTGAAGGGAAAATTACTCAATTACTCACTAACAATATCTAAAGGAAGGGAATGTGAACTGTTCAACATCTGCCATTTATTATGTTTTAACCCAGTAGGTTCCTCTTTAGACCCATATATTTACACCAGTGATTCCACTTCAACCCATGTTTTCAACTCTGCAGTGCTGTCACTGGCAACACACCTCAGAAAATGTCACTCTGTCTGGAATATGAATGTGTCATCAGTAAGGAATACACCTAGGTTAATTATGATATGAACACGCCACCTAAAACAAAGAACATGCAAGTGTAGTTACTGAATATGTCACACTGTCTGGGATAGTAATGTACCGCATCACTAAGGAACACACCTAGGTAATTTCTGAAGTTACTGTCCTGGATACAAACGTGTCACATCAAGAAGAAACAAGCCTAGGCACAGCAGTTACTGAAAATGTTGCCCTGTCTCAAATATGAATACTGTATGTCACATCAACAAGGAATCCTTCTGGGTATTTACTAAAAATGTTACCTTGTCTGGGATATGTGTCACATCAGCAAAAAGACATCCGGGTATTTATTAAAAATGCCATGTGGTCTGGGACCTGAATGTGTCAAATCAATATGGAACACACCCAGGGTTTTACTGAAAATGTCACCCTATCCAGCATATGAATGTGTCGCATCAGTAAGAAACGCACCTGGGTATTTACTGAAAATGTAATCCTGCCTTGAATATAAATGTGGCAGTTCAGTGAGGAACAACACACAAGTATTTACTGACTGAGTTACTTCAAGAAGACAAGCCTGGGTATTTACAAAAATAAACCCAACTGTCAGGGATATAAATGAGTAACCTCAACAAGGAGCACGTCTCTGTATTTATTGAGAATGTCTTGCTGTCCGCGATATGAATATGTCACCTCAACAGAGAACACACCTGGGTATTTAATGAAAATGCCACTCTCTCCGGATGAACGTCTTACCCCAATAATGACCCACCTGAGTATGTACTAAAAATGTCAACAACGGGAATATGAATGTGTCACCTCAATTTAAGTTTATTAATAGGGAATAACCTTTAGGCAACCAAAGCCTATTTTCAAAGGTAACCCAGTTTACAGTACAACATAGAATAAAACATACAATATATGGTATACAAAAATAACACCTTGTCATGTAAAATTGTTGCACTGCACTACCGTTACTTAAAACAGTCACATTTTGCAAGTTCATTCAAGTGCAACTTCAGGCCATCCTTAAACTGCCTTATTTGGCGGCTAACAACCACATTCAGTGTTAAGCAACATTCCTGGATATTTACTGAAAACATCTCCTTGATAATGTACTGTATGTAACCTGATCAGGGTCCTGCTAAGAAACACACATAAATCTTCTTAAGTTATTTATTTTATCTTTAAATCTCTATCAGTGTCCCACTTATATACACATATATATGATTTCATATGCCACTCTGCTATTGTACAGTGTTCTGAACTCCAATGAGCATGTTATCAAGTTGTTCTATAAAAGGACTTGGATTCAACGTAAACTGTAAAACAAATGGCAGACACAGCAGTTAAGGCCTGACCAAAGTAATCTTTTCTTCATTAAGATCACCAGTACAAACAACCCAGGATATCATTTAATTTGTTATATATTTGATTTATGTAATGAAGGATCGGGGTTGGGGGGCAGACCTAGCTAGGACTAAAACACAAAAGAGACTTTCCTATGCTACTGTGCTAGCGGCCACAGTTTAATACTGAGTCACAGTGCTAGACAAAAAAACACAAAGAAAATTAACACCATTCTTGAGAAATCCTCAAAATCAAAGGAAAAGAAAATGTATCTTGTCTGGCATAAATCCTGTTTTTTTAGATCAATTTACTGTCATCACCAGAGCTGGCTTCAGGCACACTTCTCATTGAAGGGGCCACTAAGAGCCAAAGCAAGTGTGTCATCTTTAAAAGTGAAATGCTTTCCAATTTATCTCTACCCACTGTGCCTTGTTTTTTTTTTTTTTTCTTTTTACCAGGTGAGTGCACTAGGCATAAAATTACCTATATTCAAGCACGACCTAGTGTGTTGACCCAGCACACAAACAGACATCACCAGTCAGGGTAGAAACTTCTAGGTTACTCATCATTCAACGGCCAAATGAATCGGCAGAAGGGCAAAAGAAAGAACCCTGTTAGCGGCCCCCAAAACAAGGCTATCAGTGATAGTATGCTTCCCCCTCTATTCCACTGCACTGACATAGGGGTAGAAGGAAACTCACTAAACAAGAACTGGTTTATTTATCTACTGGAATTCCTCAGGTGTGTTAGTGATTGTTGGTTCAAACTGGTTGCAGGTGTGGTTCCTCTCCATCCTCTTTGGTATCTTGTGGGGGGCTGGGGGTTGGCGGCTCGTCCTCTCCCAGGTCCTGCTTGTCCCTCTCTGCCTCAATCCAGTTCTGCGGGCCAATCGACTTCTTTGGCCCATGAGGTGGTGGGCCAATCAGCGCCTCAATGTCATCATAGTTTATCACTTCTCGTTCCAGCAAGGCGTTTGTCAGCTAGTGAGACAAAGACAAGAGTCAAGGTTGGCTTTAAGAGCAGTAGAAAGCAAACAACATAAAAGTAGTGACCACATAAACGTATCATTTATACACGGCGTGATTTTTTAGACCCTTTAGTACGATAGAAGAAATTCTATCAGGCCTACTGTAATTTCTTTTTCTGTTATCAAACATTGTCATTAGGAAGCCATTACAAATGGGTAGGATGCACCCCTGCTAGGACAATGGCACAGCTCAAGACTGTGATATCAGCACAGAATGTTGGCAGCGTAAGAGTTCTGCAGCCTCTAACTGATGAACCCAAATGGCTGGTTGGTAAAGAAGATGCACTACCTGAAGGTTGGGGACATATTCACAAGATGGGTGGGGAAACCAGCAGAGTGGCAGAACCCAGAAGGTGGTAATAAATGTGAAATTCTCAAGGGACATGGTGATCACTAGTGACGTATCACAAGGGTCAATCCTGGGATTGGTTCTCTTCAACATCTTCATCTATGACACTGCGATGGAGATACAGGGCAAGATATGCCTCTTTTATGAAGATATTAGATCTGTGGCTGGGAGGACAATGACAGGTGTGTCAGAAATATGAAAGAGGGCCAACCCAATGGAGCTGGATGCCACACCTTGCACCATGCCGGCGACACAAGTTCGGGAGCGAGCTCGGGCCACCAGGGGTCGGGGGGGGAGGTGCGGAACTGGGTCAAGCAGCCGCAAGGCAACTCTCCTCTCCGGGGAGGGAAGTGAGGGTTCCTCGGCACTTGGCTACTACCTGATGTAGCTAGGCAGTAGTGCCAGGCAACAAGGAACCCTGGCATTAGGCCGGGTGGTTGGAAGGGCCATCACTGGAGCCGCGGAGCGCATGTGCACCCCCACGCGCATGTGCAACTGCGCTACAGGGAGAAAATCAAAGAAATATCATATCTCCCCCGTTGCCAAGTAGGCGCAGGAGGCAACGGGGGAGCGAAAAGCTATATGGAAAAAAAAGAAATATGAAAGAACTGCATTGGCATAGGGGGAGTAGAGGAGGCGGAGGGAACCGTGGAGGCGATTTGGGTCACCTTGATAACAAGGGCGGGCAAGAGAGTAAAAATAGGAGTGGTGTATAGAGCCCCTGCCCTGGCGGAGGAGCCGGAGGAGAGTCTGGTGGTAGATGTTGAGAGACACTGCAGACTGGGCAGAGGAACGGTGGTGGTGTTGGGGGACTTAAATATGCCAGGAACAGACTGGGAGACTATGACATCCTCTGTGACCAGGGAACAGAGGTTATTGGATGTCTTTCAAGATGCGTTCCTAACTCAGCAGGTGGGGGAACCGAAAAGGGAGGCGCGGTTACTGGATGTGGTCCTGGCAGACAGTGACCAGATTGGGGGCCTGGAGGTAAGAGACCCACTGGCGGGGAGTGACCATGCCACGGTCTGGTTCTGCCTGGACCTAGGAGGCTAGAAGGCTGCACAAAGACGGAGGTAACTGACTTCAGGGGACAGATTTTAAGGAAATGGGAAGGATCCTTAAGGAGCATTTGGATGTGATTGGGTCAGACATGGACGCTGATAGTAGGTGGGAAATCATCAGAAGAGGGGTGCAGGATGCTACCAGCACCTGTGCAAGAGTAAGACGAAAATGCGGTAGGGCCCAAAAACCCTGCTGGTGGACCAGAGAGGTCCAGGAGGTGGTGCGGGGAAAGAAGGCAGGCTGTAAGCAATTCAAGTGCTCAAGGAGTGAAAGGGATCAAGGGGAGTATGAGCTGATGGCTAGAAGGGCCACTAGGGTGGTGAGGGCGGCTAAGCCAAGGAAGGAGCAGAACCTGGCCAGGGAAATTAGGAGAGGAACAAGGGGTTCTTTAGATACATTGGGGAAAAACGAAGGGTGAAGGGGCAGATTAGCAGGATTAAATCGGGAGAGATGGGCACAAGACCCGGGGGAGCAGGCTGAGGTACTAAATGAGTACTTCACCTCAGTTTTCACCAAGGAAAATGGGGGTGCTGCATCATACATGGGAGAAGACAGAGATACTGAGAAGGGGGGGACCCTTACCGATCGGCAGGTCTGGGGAGAGGGGGAGGCATCACTGGCAGGAGGGGGAAAGGGCTAAGCAGGAAGAAGAGGTACCGGAAGTGGAAATCACAGCAGAGAGAGTGAGGGAAGCCCTCAGCTCCCTTAAGATGGAGAAAGCACCGAGGCCGGATAAATTACATCCCAGAGTGCTGAAGAACTTGCGGATGTCCTGGCGAAACCCCTGGCGGAGCTTTTCACCATCTCTCTGAGGACAGAGTGGGTGCCCCAGGACTGGAAGGTGGTGCATATAATGCCTATCCACAAGGGGGATCAAGGGAGGTGGCAGGGAACTACAGGCCTGTCAGCTTGACATCGGTGGTGGGCAAGGTGATGGAGGCATTGTCAAGGAGAGGCTGGGGGACCTGGAAAGTCAGGGTGCCTGGATGATAGACAGCATGGATTAGGTCCGGGAAATCGTATCAGACAAACCTTTGAGTTCTATGACTGGGTGACGAGTGCCTTGGACCTGGGTAGACCAGTGGACATCCTCTTTCTAGACTTCAGCAAGGCATTTGACTCTGTTCCTCACATGGGCCTGTTGGATAAGCTGGGAGAAATGGGGTGGGAACCAGATGATCAGATGGATAGGCAATTGGCTCCAGGACCGGACCCAGAGGGTCGAGTTGGTGGGATAGTCTCATCCCAGGAGGGTCATTCATGGGGTCCCACAGTGATCAGTCGTTGGGCCCCTTCTGTTCAACGCCCACGTCTCTGACATAAGGACAGGAATCAGGAGGAGATGAGTCTCTTATGGATGACTCAAAACTGGGGCGGTGGTGGATGGGGAGGAGGGAGGGTGGCCCTACAGGGGACCTGGAGGCTCTGGAAAGATGGTCTAGAAAGTGGAAGCTGAGGTTCAATGCAGGGAATGCAAGGTACTCCACCTGGGGCCAGAAACCCGGCCAAGTGTACACCTGGGGATGCTACAAGTCTCGATGGCTGAGATGGACCTGGGGTGGTGGTGGATGTCAAGATGAACAACTCTGAGACTTGTAGGAGGGCAGCAGACAAGGCCAACAGGATGCCGGGATGCATCGCTGGGGATCACCTCAGAAGGAGGGAAGTGATACTCCTCTGTATAACTGCTTGTGAGGCCGCACCTTGAGTACTGCGTGCAGTTTTGGAGGCCACGCTAAAGAGGGACATTAAACTCCTGGAAAGGGTCCAGAGGAGGCAATCAAAATGATTTGGGGCTTGGGGACAGGACCTGAGGAGAGGCTCAAGAGCTAAATATGTACACATTGGAAGAAAGAAGGGACCAGGGACATGATGAGGTCTTCAGGTACATGAAGAGGGTAAATAGGGGAGGAACAGTCAGGGTGCTTTGAAGGAAGGAGGAAGGGGCCACTAGAGGGCATGGGTGGAAGCTGGAGGGGGGAAGATTCAGGGGTGAAAGGAGGAGGTGCTACTTCACTGAGAGGGTGGTGGAGTCATGGAATGCGCTGCCTAGGGGGCTGGTGGAGGCAGAGATGGTGGAGGGGTTCAAGAGGGGGTGGGACAGGTACAGGGGAAGGGTTCTGGAAGCAAAAGCCAATGTAGCAAGAAATGAAAATTACGTACCTACCATAATTCTGATCTTTCTGTGTATCTTCACCATTCATCACAGATGGGTACTGGCCGGAGATCAGGACCCCTCGGGAGCTTTTTTATTTATTTTTTTTTAAAAAGGGTAGGCAGAGCCGACACAGCACCGGCGCCGCCCTCGAGGCCGACGTACTATGTGGCGCTCGAGGGTTAGCCGTTAGGCTGTGTCGACTCCGCCTGCCTACCAGTTCTGAGTCGCCAGAGAGGTAAGACGAAGGGATGGAGGGTGGGACAAGAGAGTCCAAGGGACAGAAAAAGGAAAGGAAAAACTGAACTAAAAGGAGAAATAACGACTGAGAGGACAGCAGAGAAGAGATGAGACTAAGGGGATTGGGTAGGGGCCCCAATCTCTGGAAGCGGAGGAAGGGAGGGGAGAAAATTTAGGAGAGAGTGAGAGGTAACAAGGTATCTGAGACCCTTGTCCGTCACCAGATTGTATAGGAACTGCAAGGAGTAGCAAAGCTCTCTGCCAGAATTCAAGGCACAGAATAACTGGCAAATACCCCAGAAGCAGAGTCGGCTATTCTGGAAGAAGGACAGGGTACAGGGACTTAATACTCTCTCAGGAAAGATGTTTGGTGAAAAAAAGAGGTGTTTTTTTTTTTTTTTTTGAAACAGTTGGATGGAAACCAGAAGGAGAATAGGAGGAGGCATCACAACTCCCACCCCATTGGGGTGGAGACATGTAGTAGAGAAGGAGTGCCCGCGGAGCTGTACCCTTTAAGAAGAATACCCCCCTGTGTGTCCCTACTTTACCCCGCTCCAAAAGGAGAGGGGGAGCCACAGAGGAAGGGGGACCCAGAGACTGAGGCCCCAGGGGGATGGTGGGCGGGGTTATGATGAATGGTGAAGATACACAGAAAGATCAGAATTACGGTAGGTACGTAATTTTCATATCTTATCTGTGTCAATCTTCACCATTCATCACAGATGGGTGAGTACCAAGCCCCCCCAAGGGGTTGATTCATTACACCCTAAGGGACAGAGTCCCTTAGCCCTCAGTGGGTGACACACTAAGGGGGGGAACCTTCCAGGCCTGAGGAGGCCCGAGAGTGGGGAGAGCGAGACGGGTTCCCCCCAGAGGGGGAAGGAAGCTGCCCGACAAGCGCCGCCCGCTCTACGGGAGAAGAGGTAGGTTCCCTGGTGGGCGGAGCAAATCACCCTACGCCGGGCCAAGGGTGACAACCGGGAAAGACGTAGCCACGCTGATCTCCTGGTGCAGATCGCTGTCCCTACGACCCTGGTAGCTACCTCGCTGGCGTCGTAAGATGCCCTCGCTTGGTGCCTTGCTAGCTCCAGGCCATGTGCAGAGAGCGCGATGGCTTGTCTGGTTTGCTCTGAGTCAGGCAAAGTAGCTAGGATCTGACCTAGCGTGGACCACAAGAACCTGTTGTAGGCTGCATAGTGGGCCTGGTGAGCGGAAATAGAAAGGAGCAACCGTGCCGAGTAGAAGGTCCTCCTCCCCCAAAAATCAAAATCTGAGGAGTCTTGATCCGGGGGCCGGTCATGGTGGAGGGCGCGAAGCCCATCAGGGGTGTCCAGATGCATCAAGCCAGACTGCGGATGAGGCATAGAACCTGGAGACTCCGGGGGAGCGCAATACCTCTGGCTGAGGTCCCTAGGGGCAGGAACTCCAGAGAAGGGCCTCTGCCAGAAACGCAAGGACGCCTCCCGAAAGGGAGCAGGCCAGGGCGGCACCACAAGGGTGGCCTCGCCAAAATCTCCTAGAAAGGCGTGCTCCGCATGCTCAGGATTGCGAACAGAAGAGGGAGAAAGGTGCAAGTCCTCCAGCATCCTGACGAGGAAGCGCTGGTACTCAGAGAGATCAGCAGCCGAGAGATGTGGACAGAGAGTTCCTCTCCCCCAGAAGAGGGGGATGAGGAGCTGGAGGTCACCATACGTTCGGAGGGTGGCTGCACGGGGGGAGGTTGAAAAAGCTGGCTATCCATAGCCCTAACGTAGGCAGGGAACCGAGCAACAACCGCCCTGAAATGCTCCCAGGTGAGAGGGCAGCTAGGACCAAGATCGCCTGGGAGCGCTGGAGAATGTGGTAGAGGGATAGGGGCAGAGCCGAGAAAAGAAGTCGGCTGACCTCCGCCAGGGCTAGAGAGCGGACCATGAGCACCCGAGGAGGGTGCCCCGGAAGACTCCACAGCCGACAGCTGTACAACCACGTTGGTACTGCCTTGGCTGCGCCCAGAAGAATCCCCCCAGTGAGGCGACCGGGGCCGTAAAAGTCCAGAAGGACGGTCCCCTGCCTCAAAAGAATGGGACTCCCTCAAGGAACCGGAAGGGGAAGGGTGGAAATCCGCACTTCGGCTTCGCCCAGGGCCCGGTGGGACCCCAGAGAAAGGCCGACGTGCCGACCCCACACCCCTCAGAGTCCGAGAGAGTCCTCCTCCTCGAGAGGGCCAGCCTAGGTAGCTGGCATCTCTGGGCTGCCCCCGAAGGGGAGACCCAGGGAACAGAACCTTCCCCTCCTGCAGGCTTCTCGATGGGCCCCAAAGTTGGGCGATCAAGACACACCACTGGAGGGGGTACCACCACCGAGGGGTCGATGAAACCCCCAAGGCCAGGTTGTAGAGCAATGGTGGCACGCACCACTGCCTGCTGGTCAGCACCACTGACCCTAGCCTCAGGGGCCACCTGACTCTCCTAAGTAGGGGGCTGGCTTTGACTCGTCGACGAAACCATGGGAGCGCCCTCCTCCGCAGACAACCCCAAAGGGTGTGACTGCCCATCTGACTCCGAGCCCGACTCCGACTCCGAAGAGGTAGAGTCTGAGGCTCTGAGCCAAACAGTAGGAGGGCGGGCGAAACCAACTTTGCCAGAGGGCCCCGCAGCCAGAGCTGTGTCCAAGAGGGCAACCGTGCCCTCCGCAACCCTGTGGGCGGGGCTCGCAGAAGGGGCCAGGGCAGCTCGGGCCAAAGGTCCAGAGCCAGGGCCAGACGCAGTGCCAACTCCACTAGCACCAGGGCGGTACCAGGGACAGAGACGGCGCCGACAGCAGCCCTAGCAGCAACGTCGGCACGACGACGACACCGCCAGGCCCCTCGGTGCCGCGAGTGGCACAGAGGACCGAGCGCGCCGACGACGCCCCGAGGGCGGACTCCGCACAGACCGCTCCTCGCGCCGCGAGCGCACCGAGAGCATGGACGGCGCCAGGACGGCACTGACAGCCAAAGCCTTGCGGCGCCGAGCTGCACAGGCATGGCGCCATGCTCAACCTCTTCGTGGTGAAAGAAGATGCAGGATCCTGTCCCACGGCGCCGTGAACTGCGCCGACAGGGCCCACAGAGCCGAAACGACGAGTCGGCACTGACAGGGCCCATGGCGCCGCAACGGTGCTGAAGGCTCTGACGGCACCGACCATGGCGTGAGGACGGGCGCCGACTGGCCTTCCGAGCTGGAGCGACACCGGGAGCCTCACCCCTTAAGGGGTGATTGCCGTGGCGGCAGCTCCCGCCCACTCCCGGGAGGAAGCAGGACGGGCCTCCTGCGCCACAGGAGGAGCCCCGGCAATGGCCAGGCTACAAGTAGCCGAGGCTCCCTCCTCCTTGGTCCGTACAGAACCGGGAGGGGACCCAGATGAAGGGCCGAGAGAGCGCGGCTTGGCCCGACGAGTGCGAACCCTACCCCCGAAAGTCGGCGGAGCTCGCCCCACTTTCAACGCGCGCTGTTCGAGGACGCGGTGGTCCATAGAGAAGCAGGCGCTTGCACTAATCCATGTCACGGCGAAGCGGCCAAGACACGCGCGAGACATCAGTCGCGTTGGTCGGTGACGGAATATTTGCGGCCGCACGGGCACCGACGCATGGGGGGCCGACCCGTCTTAGAAGACTTTTGGCCCTCCGACCGAGACATGACCTACGGAGAAAAAAACACCACAAAACAGACTCAACGTCGCACAATTTCAAATAAAAGGAAAGCTCTTACCGGCGACGTCGAGTGGAGGCAGAACCCAGAACCAGTAGACGACCGACGGACTGACGCAGATTTTTTCGAGCAGGCTGAAAGGCCTAAATTACAGAGAAAGCTTCCATGAGGCGACCTCGGCGGCAGGAGATGAAAACTGGTAGGCGAAGCGGTCGACACAGCCCTAATGGCCAACCTCAGCGCCACGTAGTACGCCGGCCCGAGGGCAGCGCCATGCTGTCGGCTCCGCCTACCTTTTAAAAAAAGCCCCGCAGGGTCCTGATCCCGCCAGTACCCATCTGTGATGAATGGTGAAGACTGACACAGATAAGATTATCCGGAACTGGGAAGGGAGAAGCCAGAGAAGGAGAGGGGGGCAGCAATGTCAGCACCCAGGGTGGGGTCTGACCAAACCAGCAGACACGGAAGACCGTTAGGCCTATTCTGCTGGCATGTTAGTATGTTAGTAAAGAGGATCAGGGTAGATTAGAGAGGTGGTCAAAATTATGGCAGTTAAAATTTAATGCCAAGAAGTGCAAGTTTTGTTTGCTCACTGTATGTTAATATTTGAATTGTCTGCATTTTCAAAAAAATAAAGAAAGCAGTGCAAGGTAATGCACACTGGCATAAATTATCCAAAAACAGTATAGACTGGGGAGGTAGCAGTGAGTTTATTTATATTTGGCACCCTTCTCCTAATTAAAAACACATCATAATACACAAAACAATACAATATAAATCAAATAAACTATCATAAAAATTCCCATTAAAAAACAACCCATCAAATAATAAAATACTAAAACTCAGTTCATAAAACTAAAGATGGACATACTGTAAACATTATATGGCTTCTCCAAAGGCCTGCTGGAAAAGTAAGTTTTAAGCCCCTTTTTAAAAGCATCCATGGAGGGGACCTCCCTCAAGGTCCTGGGCAAGGAATTCCAAAGCGCCGGGCCCGCTACTTCGAAGGTCCAGTCACCCGAAGTGTTTAGCCTTGCCCTCGGGATAATCAGGAGGCCTTCCCTGGAGGATCGGAGTGGGTGAACTGGGGTGTATGGGTGCAGGAGCTCACTCAGGTAGGCTGGGCCCAGTCCATGCAGGGCACTGTAGGTTAACAACCCTAATTTAAATGAGATACGCCACTTCACCAGCAGCCACAGCAAATCACGCAGTGCTAGCATAATATGGCAAGATCCTGACAAGCCCATAAGTAACCGGGCAGCTGTGTTCTACAGCAACTGCAGGTGTCGTAGCGTACCACCCATTTACCTCGAGATATAGAGCGTTACAATAATCTAGCCTCATGGCCACTAATGCATGGATCAGTATGGCCAGGTCTTTTTTGGGGGGAGATAAGGGATCTGATCTGGCAGATGTTCCGAAGATTAAAAAAAAAAACATTCCAGACCACTGCCGATACCTGTGCCTCCACTGTCAGGCCTT
Source organism: Neoceratodus forsteri (assembly GCA_016271365.2). Taxonomy (NCBI): domain Eukaryota; kingdom Metazoa; phylum Chordata; order Ceratodontiformes; family Ceratodontidae; genus Neoceratodus; species Neoceratodus forsteri. Next base: position 954,786,503 of record CM028130.1, on the reverse strand, counting down.
CATCCAGGACTCCAGATTCTTCCTCCTAGGGCAGGCTAGAGTCACCAAGCGGAAGCCTAGTCACTCCTGCGCCAGTCGCCAATCCTCCCTTTCGACCCAGCTCGACCACTAATAACGCAGTCGTTTTGGGGTTCAGTCCCAGCCAGCTAGGAGCCATCCATGCCTGGATCTCAGCCAAGGATTTATTAAACACGTCAACAGCAACCTGAGTCCCAGGCACAAAAGACACGTAGAACTGGTTATCATCTGCACAGCAGTGAAACCCCAGCCCAAGATGTCTAGCGACCATGCCCTGGGGTAGCATATACACCGCAAACAACACTGATGAAAGGATTGAGCCCTTGGGTATGCCACAGGATAGAACTGTCAGGCTCGAGGAAAAATTTCCTAGTACAACCCTCTGGGATCCATCCCGTAGAAAGGACTAGAACCAGCAGATGACAGTGCCAGTGAGTCCAGCGTACTCCCTGAGCTGGTCCAAAAGTACGCCAAGGTCCACGGTGTCAAATGCTACACAGAGATAGAAGAGGACGACAACAGAGCACTCTCCTCTATCCCTCGAACTGAGTAGGTCACTGAGCACACTGACCAGGGCTGCCTCCATGCTATGTCTAGCTCTGAAACCCAACTGGAATGGCTCATAGATGTTAGAGGCCTCCAAGTGTTCCTCGAGGTGCAGCATAACCACTTTCTCAATAACCTTACCTAGAAAGGGAAGGTTAGAGACTGGACAATAGTTTGCCAAAATATCTGGGTCCAGAGATAGTTTTTTCAGCAAGGGCTTTACCGGAATGCATTTAAGTGCCAGTGGGAACAGCCCTTCCTGCAAAGTACACTGGATGATTTCGGTGAACACCTGGCTCAGTTGGACAACACAACTCACGTCGTGCCCAGGTCCAGATTACAGCAAGTCGGCCGCAGCACAAAGATAAACCAGCAGACCTCTTCCACTGCAACTGCCCAAAATTCACCCCAAGAGTGCCTACTGCATTCCTGGCCTAGCTGCTGACCATTGCTGGGTACATAAAGCCACCCTGGAGAAATACTAGCTCTAATGGAGGATACCCTATCTGTGAAGAACCGAGAGAACTCCTCACACCTCACGAGTGTAATTTCTCTAAAGGGCTCCAGACAGGCTAGGTGAAGCAGCCTGTCTACAGTCCGAAAGAGATGAGCTGGTCAGTTCCTCCCAGTGGCAATCTTCCTTGACAGAAAATCTGCCTTCTTCTGGGAGACTGCCTTCTGATATTTCTTGTAATGGGAAATCAGAACTAGTTTGTCCTTCAGGGCCTTAGAATTCCTCCAACAACCCTCAAATCTCCTGAAAAGCAAAACAGAGGAGAGGTACCTGGGGCAATTTCCGACATTCTACAGACAAGAGCCCAATGCAGTGGAGCAGTAGGAAAGGGAACCATGAAGTTGGGTTGCATACTGATGGGAGCAGCAGCCACAGAACAAAGGTGCTTCTACCACTGTATGTCATTGGTCAACCTCACCTGGAATACGCAGTGCAGTACTGTACACCACATTTGAGGAATGACAGGGACAGAGTGCAGGCAGTATGGTGGGGGGGGGGGTAACCAAGATGATTCAAGGACAGCAGGAAAGGACTTACTCTGCACCTCCTTTTGAAATTACCAGCACCTTGTATCGGTCCCACACACTCTTGAAACCATTAACAGACTAAGCACAACAATTTCAGCGGGCAGTCTATTCCATGGTTCTACCATCCTCTTTGTGAAGAAGCATTTCCTTATCTCTTTCCTTAAGCTCCCACCGACGAATCTCCAGTCATGCTCTCCACAGAGCCACACTCCTTGGTCATAGAGCCAGAGGCATTCGGACTCTATGGAAGTTAAAAAAAAAAAATTTGGAGCTGGTATGTACCACATGCACTGCATCAAGCACTGTGCCATGCGCTCAAACAGCTTACACAGTGGTGGTGGCCCTCACTGCCTCAGTTTCTTTTTCCATGGAGACAGGAAGGAAAAAAGACTACTGAAAGAAAAGAACTATTCAAATTTATTTCTTAAATCTAAAAATGTTTAATAAAATAAACCCATGAAAAGAATGAGGATCAGAATGTCTCCATAAGGCTTCCAGTTCCGGTTCCCTCAGAGATGGAAGCCTAAGCTAAGAACTCTTGACTCAACTACAGCTAATCCACTGGCATCCAGCTCGTCATCACCAACACTCTGTTAGAAAAACGATCAATTCAGGTATATACCATGTCTCCTAAACTAAAAAATAAAGATGGATCGAACAGCGCTCAATCAAAACTGAAATTTCCATCTCCAGGCCCACAGCAACAGGTCACGCTCTGTGCGGAGATCGCAGACCTCGTATCTCAAACTTCGGAGACTCTAACTACTACTGAAGAAAATGTCAAAATTACCTCTAAAACTCTCTGTAGCACTCTACAACAAATAAATGAAACCTTAACTCAACTGGAGCATAAAGCCACAGAAGACAGAAAATGTATAACAGACCTAACTGAGCGGACCGACCATTTGGAAGACTCAGTGTCTGAATATATGACACTCTCAGATACTCACAATGCAGCACTGAGAGATCTTCACAATAGAGAACTAGCCCTGCAGCAACAACCGGAGGATCTTGAAAACCGCAATAGGCGGAACAACTTACGCCTGCACGGTTTACCGGAAGGCACTGAATCAGGAGCCATGACCTTGTTCATGGATAGTTTCTTAAAAGAAATCTTAACCCTGGACAAAGAGAGAGACCTAGGTATAATCTGTGCCCACCAATCTTTAACAGCAAAACCCAAAGATCCGAAAGCTTGACCCCGTTCAGTGATCATGGCATTTATTGATTATACGGTCAAAGAAGAGTTACTCTGACTGGCCTGGGTGAAAAAGCAAGTTCTTTTTCAGGTTTTCAAGCACAACCTGAATACCTGGCTAGAATTACAATTCATACCTCAGAAGGTTGGCAGAGATTCCAGGAAGTAGCAGGGGCTGTGGAATGGGCCAAGAAACACAGCGTGATTATCCCTGAAGATGGCACTGAAGCTACTGATAGACTCCTCTCGCAGAAAGCCTGGCAAATGAAGGGGGACAAATATACACATACGATGCAATCAGGGGACTCCAAAACAGTGTGGGACTGTGTTCATAACAAAACGACCCCCCAAAGACCCAAGCCACACGCAGTCCCTCTCACAGCCCCAACATCAGAGGAAGCTACAACGGAAACTGACTGAGTACTTTATCTTTTAAATTGGTACACCTTTTATTGCTTGCCTAAGTCACGATTCCCTATATAATGTGGTTAAGCTTATACTCATGTCGTATAAGCTTAACCACATTATATGCTTTCTGCCTCCGGGCTAGAGTTTGCGGAGCATAATCTTGGTCAAAGAAAAAGCGAACATCTCCAAAAAGAACTTGCTTTTTCACCCAGGCCAGTCAGAGTAACTCTTCTTTGACCCTATAATCAATAAATGCCATGATCACTGAATGGGGTCAAGCCTTCGGATCTTTGGGTTTTGCTGTTAAAGATCGGTGGGCACCGATTATACCTAGGTCTCTCTCTTTGTCCAGGTTTAAGATTTCTTTTAAGAAACTATCCATGAACAAGGTCATGGCTCCTGATTCAGTGCCTTCCAGTAAACCATGCAGGCGTAAGTTATTTCGCCTATTGCGGTTTTCAAGATCCTCCGGTTGTTGCTGCAGGGCTAGTTCTCTATGGTGAAGATCTCTCCGTGCTGCGTTGTGAGTATCTGTGAGTGTCGTATATTCGGACACTGAGTCTTCCAGATGGTTGGTCCACTCAGTTAGGTCTGTTATACATTTTCTGTCTTCCGTGGCTTTATGCTCCAGTCGAGTTAAGGTTTCATTTATTTGTTGTAGAGTGCTACAGAGAGTTTTAGAGGTAACTGTGAAAGAGCTCTCGACTCAACTACAGCTAATCCACTGGCATCCAGCTCGTCATCACTGACACTCTGTTAGAAAAACGATCAATTCAGGTATATACCATGTCTCCTAAACTAAAAAATAAAGATGGATCGAACAGTGCTCAATCAAAACTGAATTTCCATCTCCAGGCCCACAGCAACAGACCACGCTCTGTGCGGAGATCGCAGACCTCATATCTCAAACTACTACTGAAAAACATGGGAAGTTACACAGAAGTTGGTTGGAGGAGGTGCATGCAGCCGAATATCGACAACAGCCTAGCCGAAGAGAAGTGGCTATTTTAATAAGAAAAGATGTTCCTCTTAAGGTCCTACAGGTAGACTCGGACCCAGAAGGCAGATATGTGAGACTCACGGGGGAATAGAGAGGTCAGAAGTATATCCTTCTGAATCTGTACGCCCCTAATGAAGAACATGAGAGATCATCTTTCCTATGTAAAGTAATTTCTGACTCTGTCCCAGATCCTCATAGCATAGTATTTATAGGCGGAGACTAACTCAGTACTAGACCTTCATCTTGATAGAGTGGGTTCCAACTCTGTTGGCCCAGCCAGAGCTAGTAAGGTCCTTTCTAGACTGTGCTCGGAATTATCACTGGTAGACGCCTGGAGATTCCTTAGGCCAAACGAAAGAGATTATACGTACTACTCACCCAAGTACAGAATGTACTCCAGAATAGATTTTTTTCTATTATCTACCAACACTTTACAATACTTCATCAAGACCGATACAGGGAATAATATACGTTTATCAGATCATGCCCCAATCTCCTTAGAGGTGACACTGTCTCCTGGGCCTCCAGAGTCTATATGGCGCCTCAATGTCAGCCTGCTTAATCATGCTGATTTTAAAGAGTTAATTCAAAAGTCCACAGAAGAATTCTTAACCTTCAACCCAGTGGAAGACATGGAGGCAGGAGTTAGGTGGGACGCCCTTACATGTTATCTAAAAGGAATCATTATTAAATATGCGTCCTGGCATAAAAAATCTAAAATCAAAGACAGACCTGAACTAGAAAAAAAAAATCTCCCAATTAGAGGCGTCCCATCAAAAAAACCTAGACCAACCCACTAAAACAGAACTAGACTGGTTAAAAACTAAACTCAACAAAATCCTAAATATGCAAGTTGAGGGACAACTTCGCTATGCAAAACAAAAATATTATGAACAGGGCAATAGGGCAGGAAAACTTTTAGCATGGCAGCTCTGTAAGGAGAAAACTTCTCGGGCAATGTTGAGGTTACAATCTACAGGTGGTACTACTGCCATCTCACCCACCCCCAATCATGGCTCAGTTCCAAAAAATACTATACAACCCTTTATCGGGCTGAAAGAGGTCCTGACCATCAAGAAAAAATTCTCTCCTATCTAGAAAAATTGATTCTCCTCAAACTAACAGAAGGCCAGAAATCGGATTTGGAGACACCCATTTCTAAGGCAGAAATCTAACAAAAAAATTAAACAATTAAAAAATGGGAAAGCCCCAGAGCTGGATGGCTATGTAGCTGAGTTTTATAAGGCATTTGCCAACCCCTTACTGTCGACTTTAGCAGACGCATTTAACGGACTGCTAGAAGGGAAGGGGGCAGCACCTAAGTCCTGGAACCAGGCCCAGATCTCTGTCATTCTTAAACCAGATAAAGACACAGAGAATTGTAAATCTTAACAACCCATCTCCTTACTCCCAGTGGAATTAAAGATTTTTACAGGGATCTTGGCAGACTGCTTGCAACAAGCAGTACAAGCCTTGGTCCATAGGGACCAAACTGGTTTTATTTCTGGCCGCTACCTACAAGATAATATACGTCGATTATTAAATGTTATTTTGGCTCAGAAGACTACTAGACAGTTACAATTAGCTATCAGTATGGATGCTGAAATGGCTTTCAACAGGGTCGACTGGATATTTCTAGTGGAAACCCTGAAGAAATTTGGCCTAGGAGATAAATTTGTATCCACTATCAAAGCCCTTTATCATACCCCATAAGCTAGAATAAAGGTGAATGGGCACCTCTCAGATAGAATACCTCTTGAGAAAGGAACAAGACAAGGCTGCCCCTTTCCCCACTCTTCTTTGCACTATTCCTTGAGCCACTGGCGACGGACATCAAAACACATCCACTTATTAAGGGAATGCAGGTGGAAGGCCCTGTCCAAAAAATTGCATTATATGCAGATGACTCTATTTTTTATTTCAGATCCAGAGATCTCAGTCCCTGCTCTTCTTAGAACGCTAGATAGCTATGGTACACTGGCTGGCTACAAAATTAACCTCACTAAATCTGAAGCTCTCATCCTGAGTGGATCCCCCTCCCGAGAATTAAAGATGACCTTTCCCTTTACGTGGGCTCATAAAAATACCATCCGGTACCTTGGAATTAATATTTCTGTACATTTAACTCAGCTTCACAAAAATAATTATCTAAAACTATTCCAAAACCTTCAGGCGGATGTGACCAGATGGCAGTTGCTACCTCTGACACTCTATGGGAGATCGCAGACCCTTAAGATGAATGTCTTACCAGGCTCTTTTTTCTTTTTCAAACCCTCCCTTTACAGTCTCCCAGAGAATTCTGGATAGCGTTACACAAGCTGACACAAAAGTTCCTTTGGAACAACAAACACCCCAGAATAGCCAAAAGCATCTTACAGACCTCTTGGGAGGGAGGCGGATTGGCCCTCCCGCACTTCTACCTTTACTTTACAGCAGCCAGAAGAGCACAGTTGTGTACTTGGGCTAAACGTAGAGAAGATTCTGGGTGGTACCCCCTAGAGGAAGAATTTTTTTTAAAGGATGGGAGTTTTGGGTCCTCCCAACCAATAGTATACCATCAGACCTACCAGGTCCCTTAACGAACCCTTGGATTATTCACTCCTTAACCATTCTGAAGAAACTCAGAAAGCTTACCCACACCCCAGAGGGCCCAGGCCCTTTGTCCTTGATTAGGTCTGAACCATCTTTCACCCCACCTAGATCAGATTCTGGTTTTCAGTTCTGGGCTGCCCATCGACTCTCAACGTTTGCACACTGCATAGATAATGGTGTTTGTATGTCATTTACACAGTTGAGGGACAGGTTTCAGCTCTGCAACGAAGACCACTTTAGATATCTTCAGATCCGTCATTACATGCAAACGGCTAATAGGTTACAAATGCTAAGCAGAGACAGAATGGAACTTTAACATTTTTTTTACTATTGTATTAAAATCAAGGACAATACCCACCCGCTTTCACAATTATACAAAATCTTAACACTAACTCATCAGGTTTGGAACATGTGAAACAAAAGTGGGAAAAGGAATTATTATTCCCTATATCCCAGTCTATTTGGGAAAGAAGACTTAACAGAGGATGGTCAGTAACTATTTCTCCAACCTGGCGAGAGTTCCACTGGAAAATTCTAATAAGATTTTCCTCACTCTCACAACAGTAAAACATTTTGGGCATGCCCAATCAGATCTATGTTAGAGGGGCTGTGGAAGCATAGGAACCCAGACACACATATTCTGAGCTTGTACTAGAATTTCTCTATTTTGGAGGGAAGTCCACACACAGATCCAAAATGTTACAGACCCACAAATTCCCTTTACGGGGTCAGACCTGTTACTAAGCCTTCCGACCCAGACAATCTACTAAACTGGCCCAAATGATGCGAGTCGCAGCACTAAAATGCATAACTTCCAGATGGTTGTCCCCACACCCTCCCACGGTGCAGGACTGGATATCCAGAATGAATCGGCCAGAGGCTATGGAACAAATTACCAGTGTGCTAAGATTACAAAGTGAAAACTTTACTCAAATATGGTCTCCATGGCATCAATATTTACAAGGACAGGCTGATACCCCATGACAAGATTGCATGCGGTGTTTAGATTCTATAACAAATTTGTATTGGCAGAGGATAAGTTTGTTTATTTTTCTCTCTTCTTAGCCTGTTTTATCACTTTTTCTATATTGTTTTAGGTCTCATTAAACTAAAGTATATTTTCCCATAGACCGGGTTCAGCAGCGAGCGCTACACCACTGGGAAAATAAAGTAATTGTTTTAAGCATTACAAAAACTGACTACTAGAGTTTTACAGACAGACATGTATCTGTATTTTTCTATATTAATAAGTGTATGTCACTCAGATGTTATGACTGTCATATCAGTAACTTAGAATTGTATGACATATCTGATATACAATAAACTTGGAGCTTAAAATAGAAAAAAAAAAAAGAATGTCTCCACAAGAGTAACCTAGGACAGAAAATAAGCAGAACAGCAACTGAGATTAGCGCAATGTGTAAAGGATTCCCAAAAAGAAAAACAGCCAATCCTGATGAGGAAAACACAGCAAAACACTTGGGCAAAGTGGGTGGGTCATGCAGTCCTTTTCTGCAGACAAATTCTATGTTTCTAAGGGGAGGAAGCTGCAAGGCAGGATTCTACAGAACCTTGCAAGACAAAAGTAGAAATCTGAAACCGGAGTTCCGTCAAAAGGAACTTCAGAGAGAGTTCCAACAAATGTAACAAACACTTAAAATAATCCACGACAGGATGTGGATTGGGCTTGGAATTACTGACTCCTGACGTGGTTTGGTCAGAAAGTCGCAGGTCGAGTGACCAATGCCAGGGGTGGGTAAATCCCAGCCCAACCCACATCCTGTCGTGGATTATTCCGATTATGCAATCGGGAAACATGACAATTACCCCCAAAAAAGTGAAGGAAAAGCCTTTTCTATTTTTTATGCTGATTTTAATAAAATATCCTTCCTCCTACACTAAACAGTTCATTGTTGTTGGGCAGAAGCCCTCCCATGTCCCTGTAATTGTGATCGGGCCAGCAGGAAAGACAGCAGGGTGCAGCTTGTATTGCATGGCTTGTAAACTATGGCAAGAAAGCTGGCCGCAATGTGAAGGAGCCAAGCCTGGCGAGAGAGCAATTATAACTGAAAATGCAAGCGGTTTGCATTTAGCGGTGCCAGTTAGCTCTTGGTTGTCTCCAAGTTCAAAACTGCAGCATAGAGCTGACATTTATTTTTTGGTTTTCACTTTTCCTGAAGTGCTTTTGATTTTGCGGAACTGTGCATTTACTGGGACAACAAATGGCAGCTTTAAGAGTGTGTACTGGAATGCCAAGGGTTTTGTGTGGAATGATTTTTATTTTATTTTTTTACATATATGGTTGACTGGTACTTTATGTGGAGGCTATGTAAAAATTACCCCACGGCATAAAGTAGCAGAAGGCTGATCAAAATAGTACATTTTTAGACCCCACTGTATAATCAAGTATTTGCACTGAATGTGCAGCCCTTGGCCTAGGGATGGGCTGGACAAAGCCAGGGGACTATAAAATAGCCTGGCAGAAGACACAGGAAAAACATTTAAACCAACAGCCGCTAACTAATCTGCCTACTCAGTAACCAAGACCAGATAAGGTCATGGCACGGGGTAGTCCCAGCATTAGGACCACACGGGAGCCAAAAAATCTTCAGGAGGGTTGGCGCCAAGATAGGACCGTGCATGAACGGCACCGCAAGACTGGCTGGTGCCGTACAGGCTATATCAACGTCAACCCCCCCAACCGCCTCAGTACCTTTTTTACCAAGGAGGTGCAGCATAATAAAACTACCAGCCTGATTGACCATTGTAAGAAGGGTCAACACACAATGTCATCACAGCCCAAACCCAATGAGGGAGTGAAGACCAGAAACAGAATGAGTGAACCCAGGGGATGGTGGGTGGGTGTGTGACTAAACGGTGAAGACTTGTCCAAGAAGATCAAGAATTATGGTAGGTACTTAATTTTCATATTTTCCCGGACTTTATGTCTTCACCGTTTAGTCATACTTCTGGGTTAGAGTAGCAAGCCTAACCAATCCCCCAAGCTGGGCGGCAGGAGAAAGAGCTTATGTTAGGACAGAATCCTGTTAAGGATTGTCCTTCCAAAGGAAGCATGCTGTCTGGCATGGACATCCAGAGCACAGTGCTTCATAAACATGTGCACTGAGCTCCAAGTTGCTGCTTTGCAAAATCTCTGTTGCAGGAACAGAGTGTATTTCTGCCAGAGACACAGCAAACGCTCTAGTTGAGTGGGCGCGTACCTGGCCTTCCAACTTAGTCTGTGCCATGGAATAGCAAAGGCAAAGGCATGCCACTATCCAGGCAGAGATACATCTGATGGAAACCGACTGACCCAGACAGGCCGTGATGAAAGCAACAGAGCTGTTTTGCCTGCTGGATGTCCTTAGTTCTATCAATGTAGAATCACAGGGCTCTCTAACATCCAGGGAATCAAGGGTGCGCTCCCCTTCATTGTAGAAGTTTCCCCTTTCCCTTTCCCTAGCAAAGTAAGTCAGCAGAACCAAGGCCTGGTTGAGGTGGAAATCCAAAACCACTTTGGGTAGGAACTTAAGGTGAGTACAGAGTACTACCTTGTCTTAGTGAAAGACTATGTACAGAGGGTCTGTGATGAGAGCAAGCATCTCAGAGACTCTGCGAACAAAAGTGATGGCCACCAAGAAGCAGTTTTCCTGGTCAGGAACTTCAAATCTCATGTGGCTAGAGGCTCAAAAGGTTTAAGAGTGAGCATATCCAGCACGAGATTAATATCCCAGGAAGCAACTGGCTTCCTAGCCGGGGGGGGACCTAGTAAATCAATCAATCTTTATTTAACCAGGTGGAACACCATTGAGCAAGCTTATCTATAAGGTGGGCCTGGGTGAATACACAAACAGTACAGCAGAATAACGAGCACATTGTCAGTACAGCAGTGTAACAGGGACAACATAGGTAAGGCCAAAGCAATGGGTGAAAAACAACTCTGAGGACACCAACTTATAGAAAAGAAAACAAATATACACAATAAACTCAGAACAACAATTACTATATACAATGAAGATAAATACATACTGGGATAGAGAACTGAATAGTATGGGGATGAGTATAACAAAAGAGAGGGAGGGATGAATGTAGAAGGAGAGGAGAATGCCAGGGCTATTACTGTAGGATGCAAGATGGATCCGGGTGTCAGTTAAAACACAGGGATCAGTGAAGAATCTTGTGTAAAGCAATTTGAACTCGTCTAGATTAATTGGGCTAGTCAGTTTTAAAGTTTTTTGAAGTTTGTTTCATTACTGGGGTAGCACGTAACTGATGGAAGCTCAACCAAAACGGGATCGGACCTCTGGTACAGATAGTGAGATGTAAGAATAACTTTTCAGGGCATAATTACCCAAGGTACAGAAGGGTAAGCAATCAGAGTTATAAAGGGGAAGCTTCTTGGTAATTTCTCTGTAGGTCCAAAGAGCATCATTCCTTTGTCTCCTGAATGTAAGGGATGATCACCCCACTAGGGAATAAAGTGCACAGTGATGCGTGGTGTAGGCTGCACCAGAGATGAATCGTAGGGCTCTATGGTACAGGATATCAAGCTTTGCTAGAGCTGACCCTGGAACTTGACCATACAGGAAGTCAGCACAGTCCAAGAGTGCTAGGAAAGTGGTTAGTACCAACCTCTTCCTAGCCTCTTGTGTAAGTAGATGATTAATTCTATACAATAGTATGCAGAATGCCCTTGAGGAATCTTTTGAACAAAGGAGGCCAAGCCAAAGACATGTTCTGGACCGGCTCATGAAAGGCAGAAACGCACAGAGACGTACCATGACCGTAGAATATTGCAACCCTGCATCTGAAAGGTCTAACAGGTACTCAAACTTTATTCGGTGGGCATCGGAAAGGATCCAGGGGGATCCTAGCACACCAGCAGTTTGTTATGGAAACCAGATCTAACTATGCCAGTATGGTGCAATTAAGATCATCTTGCCCCCCTGCCTCTAATTTGAGCAGAACCCTCTGAATTAGGTGTAGCAGGGGAAATGCATACAAAAAGCATCTTGTCCACCATAGTCTGAATGCATCCTGACAAAAAACACCAGGTTCTGGATTTCTGAAGCAAAACAGAGGCAGTTTTGCATTGAGTGGGGATGCAAAAATGTCCACATCCGGACTGCCCTACTCATCGAAGAATGACTGCATGACATCTGGTGTGAGCGACCACTTGTGAGGGTCTGCCTCTGTCCTGCTGAGGTGGTCCGCTAGATTGTTCTGGGCTCCTGGCAGGTAAACCACCTGGATCAGAGTGCTGTGTTCCAGACACCACTTCCACACTCTCATCGCTTCCCTGCACAGGAGGTAGGAGTGTGCTCCTCCCTGTTTGTTCATGTAATACATCACCACCTTGTTGTCTGTCTGAAGAAGAATTACCTTGTGACAGAGGACATTCTCCAGGGCTCGAAGAGCATACTGGACTGCTCTCATTTCCAAAACACTGATGTGCAGTTGAGATTCCTCCGGAGTCCATACTCCTTGAGTGTGGAGGTCCTGGCAGTGAGCCCCCCCCCCCCGAGCAAAGATACATCTATGGATGATTGTAATTTGAGACTTCGGTGGGGCAAAGGGGAGACCTTGAAGAAGGCTGTCCTCCTGAATCCCCCATGCAAGTGACCTCGTTAGAGGTTCTGTCACTTTTATGGGGTAAGACTGCAGATGTGTCATAGGGGACCACTGCATGCTGAGCATTCACTGAGTGGTCCTCATGTGTAATCGAACCAGAGGCACTGTGAAGACAGAAGAGGCCATTAGGCCCAGCATCTGCTGCATGCAGTCGGCTCATACAGGGTTGTTTTCTCCGATGAAGCGAGCCATCAGGAGAACATTGCTCCTCCTGTCCTCCGGGAGGAAGGCACTCACTTTGGAAGTATCCAGGATGGCTGCTATGAAGAGGAGCTGCTGAGAGGCTTGAAGCTGTGACTTTTCCAAGTTCAGCAGTACTCCCATGGATGTGAGGAACTGAGATGACGTGGATACTGACTCAAGATACTGCCTCTTGAGTCTGTTCCTTTGACTTGAAAGCCAATCGTCCAGGTAGGAAAAGACTTGGACGTCCAGCTTTCAAAACAGCGCGGTGAGAACCACAAAACACTTTGTAAAAACTTGAGGCATTGAGGAAAGCCCAAAGGGTAGGACTCTGAACTGGAAGTGCTGACCCAAGACCATAAAGCAGAGGCACTTGCAGTGACTTGGGTGCACTGGAACATGCTGGTAAGCATCCTGCATGTTCAGGGATGTGAGCTAGTCGTGTTGCTAGAGAAGTGGAAGAAGAGTACCCAAGAAGACCGTCCTGGACTTCTCCCTGAACAAATACTTGTTCAGCTTTCTGAGGTCGAGAATAGGGCGCATGCCGCCTGTCTTCTTTGGGACCAGAAAGTAATGGGAGTAGAACCTGTGTTCCTTTCTACCCAGGGAAATAACTCCACTGCCCTTTTTTGAAGTAGGCCCTGAATCTCTGAAGTGAGAAGATCTGACTGTGTAATGGGGAGACTGTGCTGCCGCTTGGGTGGACAGTTGGGGGGAAGCTCTGACAGGCTGAGGGAGTACCTTTCTCGGATAATCCAGAGGATCCATTTGTCTGTCATGACAGACTGCCATTGGCTGTAAAAGTGAGTCAGATGACCTCCCACTGATGAGGGTAGATTCACCTTGGGCAGTTGAGGCAGGATCCGGGTCAACATTTCAGAGTGTGGCACTTGGCGCTTTCGGGCCCTGTGCCTTCTGCTGCATTTTCTTTTCTGGCTGAGGAGGCTGTTTTTTATTAAAGGACCAATAGCCTCTACCGCGAAAGGACTGCCTGTTGCAAAACTGACGGCAGTTCCCACCCCTGGAAGGGGGGTGGAAGGAGCCGGCCTTGCTGTCTTAATGGCAGTCCTGGTCTTCTGAGCAGCCTCTAGAGCTTGCTCCACCTGAGTGCCGAACAGGTGAGAACCATTAAAGGGGACATATATGACCTTCTGTTGAGCATCTGAAGAAAATCCTGATGTTCTAGCCAGGAATGCCTTCTGACACAGATCCTAGAGGCAGTGTCGTAGGCATCCATAGAAGCTTTTTTTGAAATCTCTTTTTATCCTCCTGATCGCCAGTCGTTCCACTCCTTCGGGCTCACTCATGCCACTCACCAGACACACTGAGTCTGCCCCTAGAGTGCCCCTGGTGGGTCCTATCTTCCTCCCTCCCTGGAGCACCTTGCACAGCAGAGTCTGCCCAAGATTCCTGGACTGGGTGGCTGGAGGCGCCGTCATCTAGGACCCCGGCGAGGTGGTTTCCTTTTCTGTACTTTGCTTCTATACTTGAGGGCGCTGGCTCGAGGCGGGCGTCTTCGCCGCCGCCAAGTGCCTTCAGCGTCCTCCCTCCGACTCCCCCCCATGCAGGAGCCACCAGTGCCCCGAGAGTCGGTGCTTCCACCCGCCCCTGTGGACGTCAGGTGCATTAAGAACCCCTGGTATCCCACCCTGAAGGAGGAGAGCATCCGTTGGGATGCTCAATCCTCCTTCCCCCTGCCGACTCCCGACAAACAGAGTCCGTACACGAACCCGGGTCGCCAGCGTGGTGAGAGGTGTGGCGTCCCTTGTTGATCGGATGAGCTGTTGATGCCTTGGTGGGGGGTAGACATACTTTCAGTTTATGGATTTGGCCACCGAAGGAATCTGAGCTGGCCTCTCCTACACTGCCTGTGACAAGGTCTCAAAAGAGGATGGTACAGGAGGCGTAAGGTTCTTTGGAATGTTAGGAATGTGGAGAAATTTGAGTTGCAAAAGCCTTCCTGGGTCTGCATCGGAGGTCTGTAGAGCCACAGCAGAACCCATGTTTTTACGAAGAGCTTGGAAACACAGGTCTTCAACTACGGGTTCAGTTGGAAGTGAGGGCTTCTTGTCCAGGCTGTAAAATGAGTCATCATTACCATTGTCAGAAATGATGAGGCCAGGATCCGACTTGTCAAGCTCCACATCTACCCCAGAGAAATCAGGAATTGCCCTACCAAGGCCAAACCTTGGCAACGGATATAACGGTGATACCAGGATCAGTCGAGCCTGGCACAAAAGCTGACGGCGCTGCCCGTGGCACCAAAGATGGCCCCGAACGTGGCAACGACTCCAATGCCGCGTGCTGCACCAAAGAGCCTGGTAACCAGCCACCCCTGGAAAAGGAAAAGGAGGGAGTAGGTACCTGTGCCAGCCCCAGCGGGAAAACAGGAGTGAGGGGGAGAGGCACATAGGGCCAGCGTCAACCACGCCGGCACCAGAGAAGGCAGCGAACGCAGAACCCGGTCCGAAATCTCCAGCTGCAGCCAAGCGGTGCCAAGGCCCAAAGGTCCAGGCACCGGGTCTGCCAGCAAGGGCAAATGAGCCAAATGCTGAACCCACTGCTCCATGAGAATGGCCCAATGACGAAACTGTCCACCTGAAGCCCAGCAAAAGGACAGAGAAGGGCTCCGGTGGTGAGAGTCTAAGCTGTCAAGAGAAGAAGCCACTGGGGAACCTGGAGGACTCGCGACAACCGGAGACTCCCTGACAGACATATCAGAGGGTGACCACAAGCGGTACAGTTTGTTCTTCTTTTGATGGGAAGAGGAAGAGCTCGAGGTTGAGCAGCACTGGGTCCCCGACATGGATCGAGAACGGAACCACTTCTTTTTGTGTCTATGGGGAGGATTTTCCTCCCAGACACTGGACTGCCCATGGTCGCGCGCCCCCCCCCCCCGAGAGGGTGGCAGACCAGATACAGCCCTGCTGCCAGAGCAGCTTTCCACAGAAGCATCCCTTCTGTCACCGAGACCGTCCAAAGTCAACTCCGTCGATGGGTAGGGCTGAAATTCTTCTTCTTTTTTTTTTTTTTAAATAATAAAGAATAATAGTAAATCTAACGAAACTGAACAACTAATGCTGCTGTGGTATAGACGTGAAGTTTCGACTCCTGTCGGGCGAGCAATGTCATCACTGAAGTGCACTGGATGATGGGGAAAAAAAGGATCTGAGGCAGTTTGGGGGCGATGCCAAGATAGCCTATACGGTGCGAGCCAGTCTCGCGGTACCACGCATGTGTGGTCCTATCTCGGCGCTGACCCTCCTGAAGGTTTTTTGGCTACCATGGGGTCCTAGCACCTCCGGCATAGAACCCAGAAGTGTGACTAAACAGTGAAGACTTGAAGTCCAGCAAGATTAAGATATACACGGTTTACAGCATAAATGGCAAGGCAAGGCAAATTTTATTTAAGAGACGCCCATCCCGGAGGCGCCGAACATATTAAAAATGCATACTACACATCATAATAAATACACAACATACTATTAAACACAAACATACAATATTTCAACAATTAAACAAAGTTTTATATAAATAATACCCTAAACAACAACAGCTCCTACTTAAAAAGCCTAAGGTTAACCTAAACATAAGGTTCTGAAAATAGGCAAGGACTATAAGACACAGTCTGGGAATGCCTGATTATACAAGAAGGCCTTGAGTCGGGCTTTAAATACCTCCACAGAAGGGGCCTCTCTAACAGCTGGAGAGAGCAAATTCCACAGGCCGGTGGTGGCGACACTAAATGCTCTGTCACCAGCTGTTTTTAACCTCATCCTGGGAATCGCAAGGAGGCCCACAGAGGAGGAGGAGCGGAGGGAGCGGACCGAGACAGCAGGTGTAAGGAGGTCCTTCAGGTAACCAGGGCCCGGGCCATGTAGCGCCTTAAAGGTGAACAAGCCCACCTTAAAGAGGACCCTCCACCTAACTGGCAGCCAGTGTAGCTGATGCAGCACTGAAGTGATATGACAATACTTAGGCTGTCCTGTCTACATGCCTCGCTGCCGCATTCTGCACCAGCTGCAGTTGATGTAGGGTGCCCCCAGAGACCCTGAGATAAAGTGCATTACAGTAGTCAAGCCTGGACATCACGAAGGCATGCACCAAGGTGGGGAGGTCCTGCAGTGGAACTAGGGGCTTTATCCTGGCGACATTCCTCAGATGATAAAAAAACAGGTGCGGACAACGGATGCCACCTGAAACTCAAGTGTCAATCTGCCGTCAAGAATGACGCCCAGATCCCGCACCCTAGAGGAAGCCTTCAATGGTACAGAGCCATGAAAAAGCCCCGTCTCTGCACCAGAGGCCAACCTATCACACCCTCTGTTCGACTCCACCACCAGTACCTCCGTCTAATCGGGGTTCAGTTGCAACCAGCTGGAGGCCATCCAGTCATTGATCTCAGCAAGGTAGCTGTTTAGCTCTTCCACTGCGCAAGATGTTCCACGGGCAAAGGAAAGATACAGCTGGGTATCATCGGCATAACAATGAAAACCCAGACTGTACTTCCTGATGAGCTCTCCCAGGGGCAGCGTATACATGGCAAACTACATCGGCGACGTGACCGAACCCTGGGGAACTCCACATGACAGGTGGCCAGGGGAGGAGGAGAAATTCCCCATCACCACCCTCTGCCTCCTGTTAGATAGAAAAGACTCAAACCAGCAGATGACAGTGCCGGCTAGTCCGCAGAATTCCCTCAGGCGGTCAAGTAACACTCGATGGTCCACCGTGTCAAACGCTGAAGAGAGATCGAGGAGAACAAGAATTGTCCTCTCCCCTCGATCTCTAGCCCTAAGGAGGTCACTATGCACCCGAACTAGCGCAGTTTTTGTTCTATGCCTTGCACGAAACCCAGACTGAAGCGAATCGTATAAATCATGGGTCACGAGATGTTCCTCAAGCTGAAGCGCCACCACTTTCTCCACAATCTTACCCAAAAATGGAAGATTGGAGATGAGATGGTAATTTGCCTTGATCTCAAGGTCCAACGATGGTATTTTTCAGAAGGGGCCTCACCAATGCCTCCTTCAAGACATCGGGAAAGACCCCCTCAGACAGGGAACACCGGACAATCAAGGCAAACACCGGGCCAGCGCAGTCAACACATCTCATTAAGAAACGAGTTGGCATCGGGTCCAGTTCACAAAAGGTGTGCTGAAACTTGGAAGCAATCTCAATGACCTCAGCCACCTCCACCAGTCTAAACTCACCCCAACCAGGCGGAGTGCTCTCCGGTTGCCCATGGTGACCACTGTCGGCCAAACTTTGGCGCACCGGCGGAACACCCTGCCTGATGGCAGACTCCCTGTCCGAGAAGAACCGAGCAAACTCCTCACACAATGCGTTAGAAAAGGCTACCTTCGGCTGTAGACAGGAAGGATGGAGAAGCCTGTCCACAGTCCGAAAAAGCACAGTTGGTCGATTCCTCCTGGCATCAATCTCCTTGAATAGGAATTCTGCCTTCTTATGGTTGATTGCCCCCTGGTATGCACCGTAGTGCGCATGTAGGGCCAGTTTGTCTACCTCCAGGCCAGACCTCCACCAGCAGCGCTCTTACCTATGACCCAAGGTCTTCATCACCTTGAGCTCACCATCATACCAAGGGGACCTCAAGTGAGAAGACCTGCGTCATACACGGACTGGTGTAAGGAAGTCGAGCGCACCAGCCAGTGCCTTATTATAGGCATCCACTGCTGCCGCGCACACACCTCCAACGCATGCACTGTCCACACTAGATGGGTCAGCCACCACCAGAAAACTCTCAGGGGTCTACCCCCTCAAAGGGCGATAGCTGACCATCTCTGCAGGGGAAGGGCTACTGGGGGGGCCCCCGAACGAGAACTTCACCGTGCAATGATCGGACCAAATGACCCGATCAGTCTTGAGACGATTACTCTCAAGCCCCAGTGAAAACACCAGATCCAGCAAGTGGCCACCCTGATGGGTTGTGGAGGAAACACCCTGCACAAGGCCCAAAGATGACATCATCTGGAGGAAATTAAAACCAAGCCGACAAAATTCGTCCTCGGCCCAAACGTTGAAGTCCCCCAGCACTAAACATCTGGGGGCCTCAAACGTCTCCCCGATGATGAAATCGGCCATCTCCTGCAGAAAGTCTCTCGCCACCCCAGAGGGATGGTAAATCAGGAGAATCAGACAACCTGCGCCCGGACCCCCACGGATGGCCACACATTCAAATGAACGTGGTGCTCTCACTGGGTGCAGGGTGAAGCCTAGCTCGGATCTAAAACAGATGCCTACCCCCCGCCCCTGCATTCCACTCTGGGGCAGTACACTACAATATATCCGGATGGGACGGCAGCCTCTAAAACTGGGCCAGCATCGTCACCAATCCAGGTCTCCGTAATGCAAGCCAGATCGGCCGAAGAAACCAAGTCCGCTATAACTGCAGTCTTATTTCTGACTGATCTGGCACTGCAAAGCACCACCCTCAGGGGACTGGTGGACAGTGCAGCCCCTCTGGCTACCTGCCCATTCGGTCTGGTGGGAACCCTGGTGATGGGAACTAAACACACCGGGCCTCTCACTAGGACCCGTCTAATCCCAGGGTGCCTTCTGCACCCCACTACCTCGATCCTACCACCAACCGCAGTGCATGGGGCACCCCAATCCGAACGAATCACACGGTTCCTCCCTATTCCAACCTCCCTACAGCGCCTTGCTGTACTAATAGACACTGGGAGACTGAAGAAAGGCCGTAGATTACACAGCTGGGATGCCCCATACACTATCCTAGCCTGCCCCAGGCCCTCATACCTTCCCAGACACATCCCTCCTAATTACGTAAACCCTCACCCAAAAAGGAAAAAAAACACAACCCACAAACACACTCCACACACACATACACACACAGTAACTTAAAACCAAAACTACCCCACCCCAAAAAAACCCACCCAATCCCCCAACTACAACCCAAAAAAAAAAAAAATGAAATCACATAAAATAAATATAAAAACAGATCAACATATATCCGTAATAACCCAGTATTAAGTAAGACAATATACACCCCAACCCCAGTCCAACTGTCCGGTGTTTCCAATCACCTTTGCCTTTTACGGGGACTCAAAGTAGTCAATGTTCCCAATATTTATGGTAAACTCTGCAGCCCCCTAACTTTATAATGGAAGGGGGAGCTCTCAGCAGCCCTTCCCTAAATGACTCCAAACAGTGCAGCACTCTCACTGCCACACCACAGCCTTTAATGTATATATCACAGTCAAATGAGACCCTCACACTGCCTCCCAAAATAAACAAAATAATAAAAGTGCTTGCAGTCTAGAAGATCCCCACTCCTTCCCAGACCATGTCCACAATAGTCTGGATAGACATCCTCAGTAACAGTTTAGTCTCTCCTGGTTCCTGGAAGCAGAGCCGCCAAAAGCCTCGGGACAACGAACAAACCAGAATTCAGGGTGTGTGAAAAAGAAATTCCAGCCTGACCCAGCCCAAACAAGGGAACCCGAACCCTGCCACTCTCCCCACTTTAGGCAACCCAGGGACACCCAACCCCCCAGGTACACCTATGGAAACCACAGGGCCAAACTGAGAGAACAGTCGATCCTCTGATCGACTCCTCTCAGTCCCCCCAGGGAACAGTAGCTAGGAATGGGACCAGACACAGCTGGAACTGCTGGATCACACCCCTCGCCACTCCACGGGCTCAGTCTTTCTCCAGAGTGCTCCACCAGCTCAGAAAGCTCCACCAACTCAAATAACCAGAGGGATCCAGGTCAGGTATGCAGTAACTCCACACAGTAGCTCCAGGGCCCAAGCAGCTGGTAACCACTCCTCTCAGTTTATGCAGACCATCCAGAAAGAAAAGAAAAAATCTTCAAAAAGTTAATTTATCCAGTAGAAAAATCAGTCCTCACAAAATCGTCTTAAGATAGACCTGAGAATGACCGGCAAAGGCAATACACTGTCCACAAGCCAAAATCCAAGAATGCTCTGTATTCGAGTGCCAGTGAAGTTCCAAATAAACACCAACCTTCAAGCTTCTTTTTTCAAAAAACTGAGTTTTTTATTGTATGATGCCTGGATTCACGATTTACACTTTCTGCTCCTTCAAAATCAGTTTATAGCCAATATAGGTGTATCCAACAAAAAACACTATATCCCAGCACCATACAATAAAAAACTCACAACTCTAAACTGCTACTATGCTATAGACTGTGCAGAGCATTCTTGGATTTTGGCTTGTTGTCGGTAGGGGCTAGCAACCCCATGCTCTGCACCGGAGTTTATATGTTCACACGTCTGAGGAGTGTACTGGAACACATTGTCCACAGCCTGCAATCAAAAAAGCCGGTACAGGAAACACCACACTAGCGAGCCACATTGTTACTCAGCCGCACTGGAGAACCAGGTTATTACGTATCGAGAATACAAAAGGCGGGTATGAGAAACGCCGGACTGATGAACCAGGTCAATGTTGTTCAACCACACTAATAAACCGGGTAGACAAACGAAACCCGAATTAATTAAGGGTAACAGCGGATAATAAAAACTAAGCAAAATAAACAAAATAAAAAAATCTTAAACCCGTAGCAAACAAACTAACGAAACACAACTCTAAACTGCTACTCTGCTATAGACTAATGTGGTCTACTGGAGTCTGCTGATACTTTGTCTCCTAGAGAATCAGCAACATGTTCTGACACATAACATTCACTTCAAATGGTCTGGCCCAGAATAAATGTATTGGATCCTATGAAAAGGAAGTGTAATTAGGACAAAGTAATAGTTTTTTTTTTTTCTGTTTCACATAACAGGACGACCGTGGGCCCTGAGGAAGTGACCCCTCAGCCACAAAACGTTAGCCGGACTTTTAGGTGGCTTTCACACACACTGTGACTAATAAATAAATTTTGAGATTAAGATCTTTTTGGAGTTTCCGAATCTTCCTTACCAATAGCAACCTCAATGTGCTGACCATAAGCCTGACACCCCAATGGCATGATTCTTCCTCCAGGTGTACTCTGGAGCTTCCACAGCTGCACCACTATGGTGCTGGTAGCAGAGCAAGGAATGCATCACTCCCTCCTCTAAGAGCATCCTCTGGGACACGGAATCCTCCTCCTGCCATCCCTTCAATGTCCCGGGGCCCTGGCATCACGAGCAACAAAGTTGCCATTGCACAGACACGCCAGCTCTGGAGCATCTCCCACTGCAGCCTCATTAGCCCACAGTAAGTTGCATAATCTGAAGATTGCAAGTTCAAGACTTGCACGAGGCAGGGGATGTGTCAAAAGGAGGAAAGATTTTGGCTGTGTGGCTCAGTTTATGAAGGGGCCAGTTTTAAAAGGACCATAAGCACATTGTTAGGGAAAGCGTATTGCAATTTTTGGGAGGCAGTTGGGCCCCAGCGGTTATTCACAGAGCTGTGAACCAGAAGGCCAGGTCTGAATGCCACCATTGTTGACTATGCTACCCTGAGCAAGTCATATAACCTCCCTGTGCTTAACACCCACCTCTCTGTAACCACTCTCTAATCTCTCTGTGATATTTGAATCTTTCTTTGCGCCTCATGGCAGCAGCAGCATACTCTCCCCTCCCCCTCCTAGAAGAAAAAGCCATTTAAAACATATCTTGTATGAGATGATCTTATCCCTATAAGAGCATCCCCAACATTTGTAATATAGCTATACAAGGCTATAATCTGTGACAGAAGTAGTTTGAAACACTGACATTTAGCATGACTTCAAAACACTGATAAGCATTTAATAGAAAATACATATGTTAAAGTTGTTTACAAAATTACTTTTTTTGGTACACAATTATAGAGTTTAGAGGAGTATAACATTGCAATGTTGTATTGCTATAGCCATTACTGTATTTATAAAATCAAAAACTTTATTGAGAAAAAAAAGCATATTGTCTTTCCGTCATTCCCAGCCTTTGTAGCCAAAATATTACATACTTACAGTGGTGGCCAGTTAGTGCTACAGCAAGGTGTCTGCTCGCTACTCCAGAAATGTGGGATCAGGTTACAGGGGGATGGCTAGAGGAAGAGGCAATTAACAACCCACTGGGCAGCTCTTCTTTGGGGAGAGGGGACTCTGTCCTCCTCTACTTGAGTGCTGCTCAGTGCAGGTTAGACCGCAGCAGACGTTGGGGACTGCTACGGAACCCAATTTGTGCTGTACACAACTGCGCATATACATACTGCCTCACTACAAGCTGGCAGTCCCCGGGGGAGAAAACAGGTGGAAAACCACCACAGCGGGCTGGCCCGCCAGCACAGAGGTAGCACTATCGCTAGCAATGCCAGCAACCCAGGTTCGGTAGCGAGCCCAGTTTTCTGGAAAGCTGGCTGGTGAGAGAAGGATTGAGCGCCCGGCAGGCTGCTCTCCTCCTCCTCTGGGGAGGGTGGGCTGCGGGTCCCATTGCAATACCGCCACCTGGGTGACCACAGGTGGAGGTGCAAATTGGGACCACAGAGCATGGGGAGGGGAGGGGAGGACGTTGGCTGAGGTCCGGAACGGCAGTACGTCTCGACATGCCCTAGACTCCTTGGTCCTCCTTGTGTGCCATCGTCCTCGGGGGCAGGGGGCACTAGAAACCATGGAAACCCCCAGCATCTGTGCCTGAAGATGGGCCCCGGCGCCTCAGCCAGATGACCAGGCTCTAGGGGAAGCTCAGCTGGATCACCGACACAACACACTGGAGTGGGGAGGGACGACCTAGGGTCTCCCTCCTTCCCTGCCTGGGGGGGGTTATCCATGGCAGGATGGGGGTCGGTCCTCTGCAGCAACCCTAAGATCCCTCGTGGGGCCATATAGGATGCAGAGGGAGTCCCTGATGGAAGGGGCACATAAACAGTAAGTAAAAATAAATAAATAAATAAAACCACCGCAGCGGCAGTATGGAAACGGGCCCCTCGCAGGCTCTGCTCCACACTGACCAGGCACTCACCTCTGGACTGGATCCTGCTCCTTCAGGGGAAAAGGCACACTGCCCAAAGGGCCCCTCTGTGGGGGAACTTGGTGGTTGGAGGACGTACCTGGGATGGTGTGTGTGTGACAAGGCTGGGGGCACCATTTAGATGTGGTCCACCCAACAAATAAGGAGCAGGAGTAAAAATAAAAAGCAGCACTTTCAGTGTTACTGGTGGGATTCTTTCCTTTGGGGTACTATCACTTGTACAGTTTTCTTTCTAAGCGCACTTGGGATTTTTAGATTACTTGTTTGAAACAATAAATAAATACTGGTTTTGACTGTAGTCGGCAGCTGATGTGGAATCTGCTCATGGAGTGTGTCACCACAGCAGGTCAGGGGGCATTCCCGTTCATAGTATGTGCCACAACAGGTTAGGCAGTGCTCCCATTTATGGTGTGTCACAACAATAGGTCACGGAGGTGCTCCCAGTTATGGTGTGTCATAACAGGTAGGGGGTGCTCCCATTTATGGTGTGTCACAATAACTGATTAGGGTTTGCTCCCATTCATGGTGTGTAACAACAACACGTTAGGGGTGCTCCCATTCATGGTGTGTAACAACAACAGCAGGTCAAGGGGTGCTCCCATTTATGGTGTGTCACAACAACAGGTCAAGGGGGTGCTCACATTCAGGTTATGTCACAACAACAGGTTCAAGGGGTGCTCCAATTTATGATGCATCACAACAACAGGTCAAGGGGGTGCTCCCATTTATGGTGTGTCACAACAACAGGTCAAGGGGTGCTCCCATTTATGGTGTGTCACAACAGGTCAAGGGGTGCTCCCATTTATGGTGTGCTACAACAACAGGTCACAGGGGTGCTCCCATTTATGATGCGTCACAACTACAGGTTAGGGGATGCTCCCATTTATGGTGTGCCACAGCAACTAGTTAGGGGGTGCTCCCATTTATGGTGTGTCACAACAGGTTAGGGGTTCCCCTAAAACAGGTCAAAGGGTGCTCCCATTTATGATGTGTCGCAACAACAGGTTAAGGGGTGCTCCCATTAATGATGTGTCATAACAGGTCAAGGGGGTGATTTCATTTATGGTGTGTCACAACAACAGGTTAGTGGGTGCTCCCATTTATGATGTGTCACAACAGGTCAAGGGGTGGTCCCATTTATGATGTGTCGCAACAACAGGTCAAGGGGGTGATTTCATTTATGGTGTGTCACAACAACAGGTTAGGGGGTGCTCCCACTTATGATGTGTCACAAAAGGTCAAGGGGTGCTCCAATTTATGGTGCGTCTCAACGACAGGTCAAGGGGTGTTCCCATTTATGGTGTGTCACAACAACAGGTCAAGGGGTCACTGATGGTGTGTCACAACAACAGGTTAGGGGGTGTTCCCATTTATGATGTGTCACAACAGGTCAAGGAGTAATTCCGTTTATGGTGTGTCACAATAAAGTGCAAGGTGTGCTTCAATTCATCGGGGGTATCTCAGTCATCAGGTCACACCACAGGAATGAGTCCCAAGCAGTTACAGGTGCAATCAAACAGTCTGGGAAAGAGGCCAACCTTAAGCTTAAGAAAGGAGGCCCTGCAGCACAGCCCTGCCAAATCTTGTATGGGCTCTAGAGGCAATGTTCAGACTTTAGTGCTTGGTAAAACTGTGAATGGTACTCCAGGTGGTAGCCACAATGTCAGTGGCTAAGACCTCTTGGAAATAAGCCACAAAGGTAGCCATGCCTCTTGTGGAAATGAGCTTTGACAGCGCCAGGCAATTCTTTGCCGTACTTGTTGTAGCAGAACACAATGCAGTTAGCCAACCATATGGACACACATTGTTTGGAAACCTGAATGCCCTCTCTACCTGGAGTGAAAGAAACAAACTGCTTCGACTTCCTACGTTCCTTGGTTCAGAGCAGGTAATATTTTAAAGTTCTGTGTACATCTAATGTATGGAGAATTGCTTCCTCTGGACTGGCACGCTCTGGAAAATAAAAAGGAAGCCTGTCAGATTGGTTCAGTGTAAACTCAGATACCACCTTAGGAAGAAACTTAGGATTTGTGTGCACAGACACCCTGTCTTTGTAAAAAATCAAATAAGGCTCCTCTCGCACCAGAGGATCCGAAGCTCTGAAATTCTTTGAGAAGAAGTAATAGCAACTAAAAATAACACTTTCCAGGAAAGAAAGCACAGTTTGAAAGTTATGGCTAGATCAAAAGGAGACAGGGTCAACTTCTCCAAAACAAAATTCAAATCCCAAGCCTAGACACGGGAACGGACTGGAAGTTTCAGAGGCAGGATGCCCCTCAAAAAGGTAAGGGAGACATCTAGCTGAGCTATGGTATGGTCAACTCATGAAAGGCTGAGATGGCCAAAAGGTGCACCCTTGAGGGAGGAGTACTGGAGACCTGAGTCAGACAGAGAAATCAGGCAGTCCAGGATCTGGTTCACCAGACAGATGAAAGGGTCCAGATTATGCTTGGCAGCCTATGCGGCAAACCGCTTCCACTTCATGGAACAAGCGGCTCAGGCAGAAGGCTTTTGGGTGGCTATTAGGACATATGCCACTCTATTGGAAACCCCAAATCTGGCGATGGCTTCGTCCTAAGGAGCCAAGCGTGCAGGAGGGATCCGAGGATGCGATGAACCAGGGTCCCCTGATCCTGGGTCGGCAGATTCCTGCAGAGGGGGAAAGGGACTGGAGGTTCCCCGCCAGCTGTTGTAGCAGAGGTAACCATATCAGGCGAGGCCAGTTTGAAGCTACCAGGATCATGGTGGCCCCGTCCATCTGCAGTTTGATGAGCACCCTCTGAATCAGAAGAAATGGAGGGGAGGCATAAAGAAACCTACCACTCCAGGAAAGGGACAACGCATTTTGCCAGAAAACTCTAGGCCCTGGATCAAGCGAGCAAAAACTGGACAGTTTAGTGCTGAGTGGGGATGCAAAACGGTCCAATTCTGGACAACTCCATCTGTCGAACAGATCTTCTGTGATGGGTGAGAGAAGCTCCAACTCATGCATGCTGGATTGTGTCCAGCTGAGACTGTCCAGAGTGTTTAGCACTCCTGGGACGTGGACTGATGAAAGGGTCAGGCCATGGTCTAGCACCAATACCACACCTCATAGCCCCCTGCACAGGGGCATAAGTGTCGCTCACTTCCACTCTGCTGATGCAGTATAACACTGAGGTTGTCTGTCTAGATCAGCAACTGATTTGGAGAAGGTGGTTCTGAAACACCTGCATGGCATACAGAACCACCCGCATCTCCAAGACATTGATTTGCAAGGAGTTTTCAATCTGGAGCCAAGAGTCCCGAGTTTGAAAAAGACTCAGGTGAGCCCCCAGCCCAAACCGGAAGCATCTGTGGTGATGATTTGCTAAGGAGAAGGAGATCTGAAATGGAACTCCCTGAGGCAGGTTTAGGGATCCATCCATCCACCACTGGAGCACTTTGCGGAATGGGGAGGAGACCAGCACTAACTGATCTAAATCTTCTGTTCGTTGGTCCCATTGCACCTAGAGAGTCCCCTGGAGGATGCGCATGTGGAGCTTGGCCAGTGGAACAGTGGGTATGGTGGCCGCCATCAGTCTTGACAACCTCAGGTACACCCTGGCTGAAATATAACAGCTCTGGGCCACCTCCAGAGCCTGAGCAATGAGGCACTCTGCCTTGGGTTGAGGCAGAAAGGCCTTCCCCTACAGAGAATCCAGAACCACCCCTATGTATTGCAGCCTTTAGGATGGGACCAGGACCGACTTGGGCAGGCTGACAGTGATGTGCAGAGAGAGGAACAACTGAAGAGTTCTCTTTAAGGTCCTCAGGAGCTGTTCCCTGGACCAGGCCTTTAGGAGCCAATCGTCCAGCTAAAGGAAAACATGCATTCCCTCCCTTCTGAGGGCCACAGCTACTGCTGCTAAGCATTTGGTAAAGACCTGCTGCACAGAGGACAAGCAAATGGCAGCACTTTGAACTGATAATGCTCACCTTGGAAAAGAAACAGGAGGAGACTCCTGTGAGGAGGGAATACTGAGATGTGCAGGTATGTATTCCACATATCCAGAGAACAGAGCCAGTTGCCTTGCTTGAGAAGGGGCAGCAGACCTGGCAAGGTTACCATATGGAACTTTTTGTACTGGACATACAGATTGAGGTCCTTTAGGTCTAAGATGGGCCGAAAAATCTCCAGTCTTTTTGGGATCAGAAAGAACCTGGGATGAAACCCCTTGTGTCTCTGGCGCCTGAGCACTGGATCGATGGCCTGCTTGTGCAGAAGGGACTGTACCTCCTCCCAGAGAAGAGGCAAGGTGGTCCGGGGGTAACTGGAGGGTAGAGGAGGAGGAGTCTCTGGGAGTTGCTTGATAAGCTCCAGAGTGTGACCCCTTTCTAAGATATGAAGAATCCAGGCATCCGAAGTTATGGTTCTCCACTGATTGAGATGGAGGAGGAACCGACCTCCGACCACCACCTCTCGGTCGGGGACCAGAAGATGGGGGTCTGGCAAGGAGTTAAGCGGAGGTGGATCCAGCTGCTGGGGCTAGTCCATCACTTCTGGGATGCTTGGCCATGGCTCCAGCAGTGGAAAGGTGGGCAAGGCAAAGGAGGCTCTGCGTTTGCCCTGGGGCAGAGAGGCTGCCTCGGCTTATTGGATGCCTTGTGAAAGAGAGGGCGCTGTCTGCTCTTAGGTTGCGTATGGTACAGCAAGTGAATAGATCCGAGAGCCCTGCCAGATGCCTGCAGGTCATTAATGATGTCCTGTACATATGGGCCAAAAAGCTTAGAGCCATTAAAGGCAGCATTAAGCACATTTTGCGGCCTGGTGGTGCTGAGGGTTGAAGCGCTGGATGCCACACCTCGCACCACAATGGCGACCCAGGTTCGGGAATGGACTCAGGCCACCGGGGGGGAGGGTGCAGGCTTGGATCGAGCTGCAGCTCTCCTTTCCCGGGGAAGGTGGGCATGCACTGCGCAGCTTTGGCGGCCCCTAGTGGAGATTAGGAGCTCGGCTGAGCAGTGCATGTTTCAATGAGGTATGGTGGATGCGGCGGACGTCCTGCAGGTAGGTGGGGAGCGCACCTGCGTGGGACATCATTGCATGTCCGTGCCACCGGGGACACCATCCAAGGGAAAAAAAAAAACACCATTGGTAGGCGAAGGCGGGTCCAGAGATCACGACCCCATGTCCAACGCCGGGCACCAGGATGCTCGCTTTGGTCCCTCCTCCTTCAGCAGCAGCCCTCCAGTGCTATAGATAGAGCGCTAGAAAGGAGTGCGGCAGTCCTTCCGCGGGGAACTCAGATCCGAGGGGGTCGGGCTAGCCATGCTGGAAGAAGGGTACCTCTCACCGGAGACGTGCGGCATGGATTTCAGGTCGGACGAGAAGTGTCGCAGCACCGAGAGACCAAGCCAGAGAGAGGCCATTGGCAAGGGGAGAATAAACAGAATTCGGAAAAAAAAAATTAAGCACTTTTTGTTGAACATCAGCAGCAAAGCCAGAGATCCTCAGCCAGGACTGCCTATGGAGGCAAATGCCGGTGACAGCAGCCCTGGCAATAGTATCTGAAATATCATAGAGGCCTGCAGGAGGTGCTTGCTAACATCTTCAGCAGTCTGCAAGCATTTGAGACACTTCTGCTTCTGTGTACCTTCTGGGAGGGCCTAGGTAGTGTCCTTGCCCTTCTTCCAGTTGGTATTCTGGTACTTGAACATATGAGACAGGTAACTGGCAATCCTCAGCCCAAGGGTGGGGGAGGCATAAACCCTCTTGCCCCAAAGATCAATTCTGCATGACTCCCTGTCTGGGGGGAGAGAGCTGAGGTGCTTGGGTGCCTTAGACTGTCATAAGCCGACTTAATGACCACTGAATCTATTTCTGGCTGGGCAGCATAATGAGAAAACCACTGAGGGGCATGGTAAAGCTCGTCTGCCTGGCGGGGCATAGCTGGAACCATATCAGGCCTGTGTCAGGCTGCAGAGTAGCATTCCGTAAAGCAGGCAGAATAGGAGGAATGATCTTAGGAGGAGACTCTGCAATCGGCAGGAAATCCACCAAATCCCTTGTGGTGGTATCCTCCTCCTCCTCAGTATGGAACCCCAAGGATGAGAATAACTGCTTCATAATAGTGCAAAAAGTCAGGTCCTCTGGAGGAGACCTAGGAGTGTGCGTGACAGAATCCTCACTGACTGAGGAAGCAATGGATCTCTCTGAAGTGAGACAATCTTCCTCCTCTTCTTCCTCATCAGGAAGAATAAGGTCAGGATGGTACTCCTCCTTGATGTCAAACTCTTCCAGATCCAGGTATGACGTGTGAGGCACCGATGATGACCCACGAAGGCAGCCTGCGACTGTCAGGGAGGGGTCGACAACAAAGCTGCCGTCGACGGTGCAGGCGATGTAGGTCTGTAGGTGCCAAGCTGGTTAACAATCACCAAGGTGAATTTGGTCAGAATCTCATAGAGATCAACAACAGTTGAAAACTGCGTTGACGGAGGAGGGGTCAATGGCACAGGAACAGGCGACCTGCTGGATGGGCCCAGAGGGCCCGAAGAAACTGTAGCCTAAGGGCCTGGAGTAGATCAGACCTCGACGGAGGGCCGTCGACAACGAACCCATCATCAGTGATGGAGGGGCCGACGACCTGAAGGTTAACGGACGACCGCCCTGAGTATTGGGTGGAGGTGCTATCGGTATAGATCTGGTGGGCACAGGGACCTGGACAGCCAATTTGTGCACTGATGCAGCTGTAGTTGGAGTATCTCTAGACGAAGAAGAGGCCATGGTCGAGCGGAGCAATCCCTATCATGGTCCTTTTTGTGACACCCCCCCCCCGCCGAGGACTTGTCTTGGGCCTTAGTAGCCTGAGCGTCTCACGACCCTGCTGGCAACTGAGAGGCTGGGACCCCGGAAGACCCCTGTCTGGAACTGGCTACCTGTTGATCCATTAGGAATTTTTTTTAGAGCCATTTTGTATCACCTGAGGGTTGTTTGATTAAGTTTCTGGCCGAGCTCAAAGTCGGAGACTTTGTGGTCAGGCACAAGACATCAGACACAGAGGAAGTGTTTGTCTGTGGAGGCAATCTTCTTTCTGCAGCAGCAGCGACGGAAGAGAGTGGTAGAATTAACTCTCGATATAAACAAAATAAAGGAATCTCTTTAAAAAAAAGATTCTAAAATAATAGGAGGAAAAAAAAAAAAGCCACATGTGAAAAATGGCATGAAACTGCATTGGAGCTTCCGGGGAGACCCATGCAAACAAGTCGATGGCGGGAAAGAACTGAGGAGAGAGCAAGGCTGATCACGCCTTTATAGGGTTGTGAAGTTGTCACATGACGGCATGGGCAGCCCCAGTTGTATTGCTGAAAATCTTCTGTGTGGATCCTGCTTCACCAACAGTGACATTCCTACGGTGTGACCTGATGACCAAGATACCCCACTAAAGAAGATCAATTATTCCCCTTATGACGCATCCCTGAAGTGTCTTATTGCACTTATAACAGGGTATGAAAAATGTTTTTCTACTTTTTATGAAAACAAAAAAAAAAAAAGATACACTGTGTTAATACAAGTGAAACAGTGATTTTTTTTTTTTTTTTAAATAAAAGTATTTATGTTCTCCTTTTGGCGGCCCACAGCTGCCTTGTCAGCCAACCCTACTGGACTCAAGGGTCGTTCGGGATCTTGTGACACCTTGCGTGTCCCGGCAGATCCCCGGAGTCAGTACAGAGGCTTCATCCTGCCGCAGCCCGATCATGTTTCCTGGTTTTCTCCATGTTTATACCCCAGACAGAGAGGCGAATGTGTGTGGAGGTGCGCATGCACCCTCTTGCCCCGGTAACGGCCCCATCCTCCCACCACACTGCCCGAGCGCCCTGGCTCCCTTGGCTTCTGCTGCCCCCTGGCCTCCACCACGAGGCAGCCAAGAGAAGCTTAGATCCTTCCCCGGAGAGGAGAGCGGCCTAATGGCAGCTCAATCCTGCACCGCACCCCCCTCCCCCAGCCTGTGATTGTTCCTGAACACGGGTCGCTGGCGTGGCAAGAGGCAAGGCATCCAGCGCCTCAACCCTCTGCACCACCAGGCTGGCCATAAAACACTGAATTTAATGCTAGATTGATAAAGTAGTCCCTTGCACAGTACAACAGTAAGGTAGCATCTTAGTCAGCCTGCTAGACACTATTTACAGTTCTGGGATTTCCTTACTTCCTTACTGTTGCAAGGAAATACTTTTTCAATCTTGCATTAAACTCACTGTTTTACTTGCATTAACACAGTGCATCTTATTTTTTTCCCCATACCTTGGGAAAATACAGAAAAGCAGATTTTTTCTGTCAACAAAATCTGCCATAGAAAAGTACAGTTAGGTAAGAACTTACTGTAACAGTAGATCTTTGAGAGAGGCTCTTGCAGTAGGTAACTACATATAGGACTGACGTCGACAGGCGGCAGGACCCCAAGGAAAAATTTCTAGCTAGCAGTCCCTGGCGGGGACCACCCCCACGTCAGGTGACCAGCGTCAGACAACGTCAGTATAAAGGGGCGGTCCCAGATGCCCGCCTTCCAGTTCTTTCCCGCCAGAGGCCCGGAAGGCCAGGATGAGAGAGAAGCAGATATTTCCCTCAATGGAAAAGGAGCTGAAAAAGCCTAGAGGGATGGAGGGCGGGAAGGTATTACCTACTGCAAGAGCCTCTCTCGAAGATCTACTGTTACGGTAAGTTCTTACGTAACTGTACTATCTTACTTCGAGAGGGCTCTTGCAGTAGGTAATTACATATAGGACAGAATCCCAAGCAGTCTGGAACAAATGAAAAGCACCGGGAGGAGGAACTACTCCAAGAAGTAGTAAGAAAGCTTGCAAACCTCAAGAAAGGAGGCCCTGCAAGACAGCTAACCCGAAGCCTGCTCTACGGCGAGAGGCAATGTCCAAACTGTGATGTTTAGTAAAGGTATGGATGGAAGTCCAAGTGGCGGCAGCACAGATGTCTGCCGCAGACACATTCTTGAAACAAGCCGCAAAGGCTGCTACTCCTCGAGTACAGTGGCCTCCGACTTGACCCGGAAGGGTCTTGTTGTACTTGTCATAACAGAAAGTGATGTAATGAACCAACCATTTTGATAGGCATTGCTTGGAGACAGCATTGCCTTCCCTTTTGTGAGCAAAAGAGACAAACAACTGATCAGTCTTTCTGAGATCCTTCGTCCTATCGGTGTAGTATCTCAGAATCCTGTGGACATCCATGGTATGGAGCAAGTATTCTCCTTGATTGGAGTACTGTGTGAAAAAGACAGGTAATTCAATAGACTGATTTAAGGTAGACTCCGCTACCACTTTCGGGAGAAATTAGGATTCGTGCAAAGAGCTACTCTTTCTTTGTGAAAAATCAGATGTAGGACAGACGAAAAGAGCTTTAAAATTAAGGATAGGAGAACACAAAAGTGATATAAGAAATAAAAATGAAAAATCTCCAGTAGCTACACATTTTATTGAGGCAGCACACACAGGAGCATCTCTGAGGTTCTGGGGTTTGGAGGTGGTGAAACAACCCCTTAGGGGTGGAAATTATAAAAAATTGTTAGATAAAAAATTGTTAGATAAAATAGAAATGAAGTGGATATTTAACTTGAAAACTTTAGATCCTAACATTGGTATGAATATTGAATGTAATTGGCAAGCGTGCTTATAGTTTAAATTCATTATTAAAGCATTTTTGAAGTATAGACATTGATTGTTATTTATAAACAATAGATAAATTAGTTAGAAATAATAAGTTGGATACATTTTAATGGTGTTGTATTTACTTGGGAAATGCTGGAGTGTCCCAGAGCACATATAAAATGTATGTAGAGTGTTTAGTCATAAAGATTTGTTTATTAGTTATATTAAAATTCATTATTGTGTTTGTTTGTTTAGATGTTAAAAATATTGATTTTAAGTAACCACAACCTTGTTTGCTTGGGTTGTTAATGTCTCAGCGCTATTTAAAGTCCAATATCATTAAAAATAGAATATATGTTGGTCAAATTAATCAGCTGCCACCCTTATGTTTCCTGAGAAATGTCGGTTCTCGATTGGTGTCAAACATCGAGTTTTAATATGGAGTGAGCACCCAAAGAATAAGCCTTGCCATAATAGGAGCAGCCTGAGGATACCGCGCGCTTTCCCATGTTTTGGGAACATGTGTTAAGTTGCTAAGCAACGCTCTCGCGAAAACAAGAGTTTCAGGATGTGATGGCGTCACTCCATGGAAAATCAGGTTGTTCAAGAGGAACAGCAACCTAGGAATGCACAGTAGCGTTTTAGCGTCTTCTGCATGCTAGGACTATAGTTGACGAGCTATATTTAAATGCCACGGAGTACTTTTAAACATATACTGGGTTCTTATCTAGTTTGTTGGACAAATATTAAGAAAGGAGGGCGAGTTTTTCCTAAATGAATATATATATTTGACAACATAATCTAACGCCTTTTGAAATGATATGATATTGAGTTTAAAAGTGATCATTTCGTATGTCTTTTTCAGAATGATTTAAAGCATTAACAAGTCAAGTACTTCGCTGTTAAGCTTCCTAAGGTATGAGAGTTATTGGGACATTAAGTTTAAATACTTATGTTACATTCTGGCATGGCTTTGATTTTGGGTGTTTAAATACATCATTAAATGACAAAATTGTATTTTTTGTCAGGGAGAAGAGCGATTTTGAAAGCGAAGTGCAAAGTGCTTATATACATAGAATGTTTATTTTTGAAGGTAGATAATATGTATCATAACCTTATGTATATTCAAATTACATACCATATGGAGAGTTGATATAAGTACAATAATGTGCAAATTTATTTTTACATAGACAAAGAAGCCCCGTGATCAAGCTCTTAGCAACGAAACGTAAGGGTGTTGTTTTGAAATAAATGAAAATGATTTGAGAAGCTACAGCAGACTCCGAGTTTATTGGTTTTTCCTGAAGGTTTCTACACCCCTTTGGAGTTTGGAATTATTCTTTACAAGAATATTATCATTTCCCAGATACGAGTTGTTATTTTACACATAAGGGCCTGGAGCTCGGAAATTCTGCGAGCAGAAGTAATGGCCACCAAGAAGAGCATCTTCCATGATAAGAACTTCAAGTCTGCGGAAGCCGCAGACTCAAAGGGAGGAAGGGTAAGTTTCTCGAGAACAAAGTTCAAATCCCAAGGGGGAGCAGGAGTCCGAACAGGGGGCCTCAGATGGAGGACCCCTCTGAGAAAAGTCTTGGATACCTCCAGTTGGGCAACAGCCTTATCAGAGAAAGGGACATGGTAGGCTGAAATAGCAGCCATGTGAACCTTCAAAGAGGAGTGACTGAGACCCAAGTCGAAAAGATGGCACAGGTAATCAAGCAGAACAGCTACAGGACAGGAGAAGGGCTCCACGTTCCTGGATGCCGCCCAAATGGAAAATCTCTTCCATTTCATGGCGTAGGTGGACCTAGTGTAGGGTTTTCTAGCCTCCACCAGAATCTCTGCCACCTTAGGAGAGAGGCCAAAGCGAGATTGGGCTAGGTCTGCAGGAGCCATGCATGCAGTTGAAGGGACTTGAGTCCTGGATGGACCAGGGTCCCCTGATCCTAGGTCAGCAATCCTCAAGATAAAGGAAGAGGAAGAGGAGGAACCTCTGAGTATTGTTGAAGAAGAGAGAACCAGATTTGCCTGGGCCAGAAAGGAGCTATCAGAATCATTCTCGCTCCTTCCAAAGCGAGTTTCTGTAACACACGAGGGACCAGAGGAATTGGGGGAAATGCATAGATGAATCTGTCCTTCCAGTTTAGAGACAGAGCGTCGCTCCAGAAAGTGCCTCGCTCTGGAGCGAGCGAGCAAAAGGTTGGAAGCTTTGCGTTTTGGGAGGAGGCGAACAGGTCTATCTGTGGAGTCCCCCAAATCTGGAAGATGCTTCTTAAAACTGTTTGATCTAGTTCCCACTCGTGTGGCAGAGCCAAAGAACGACTTAGCTTGTCTGCCAGGACATTGTCGACTCCTGGGACATGGATCGCTGTGAGGTGAAGGCTGTGAAGAGTTACCCATTCCCAAACCCTCATCGCTTCCCTGCATAGCGGGTAGGACCGAGTCCCGCCCTGCTTGTTGATGTACCACACCACGCACATGTCTGTTTGGACAGCTAGGTGACCGGGAAGGATGTATTGGTGAAGGACCTGGAGAGCATAAAGCACTGCTTGAAGCTCGAGCACATTGATGTGGAGACGTAACTCCAATTTTGACCATAAGCCTTGGGTTCAGTGAGGACCCAAATGGGCCCCCCAACCTTCACCTGGAGCGTCCGTGGTCAGAGTCTGAGCGGGGGGAGGATGAAAAAAGGGGACCCCCCTGGAATAGGTTCTCTCGAACCATCCACCATTGCAAGTCTCTTATCATCGGCGAGGAGATCAGTACCAGGTGATCTAGGTCGTCTACCAGTTGATCTCACAGAGCGGAGAGTCCACTGAGAGATCCTCATGTGGAGGCGCGCGTGCGGAACCGTCGGGATGGCAGCTGCCATAAGCCCCAGGAGACGGAGCACCGACCTCGCTGGAACCTTCCTGTGTTCTGATAGGAGGGAAATCTGGGACTGGAGGGAGGCCCCCCTGTCTGGAGGCAGGAAGGCCCTGCACATTGTCGTGTCGAGGATTGCCCCGATGAACTGGAGCCTCTGTGAAGCATCCAGGTGAGACCTGGAATGGTTGATGGTGATACCCAGGCCAGTGAAAACCTGCTGGGTGAGGGAGAGAAAATGCAGGAGTTCCTCCATGGACGGGGCCGCCAGGAGCCAGTCGTCCAGGTAGGAAAACCTGAACTCCCTAAATGCATGGTGGGCGCTACCACCGCCAGGCATTTGGTAAAAACTCGGGGAGCGAGGAAATACCAAAGAGGGTGCCGGGTGGTAGTGGTCCCTGGAGCATAAACCTGAGGTACTCAGGTGTGAAGGCGAATGGGGATGTGCAGGTGTGCATCCTGCATATCCAGTGCACAAAGCCATTGGCCTGGCCAAGCAGGGGCAAGAGAGTTTGAAGGAAGAGCATCCTGAACCTCTTGTATTCCACATAGAGGTTCAGGGAGCTGAGTCTGCAGAAACTCTATGGAGTGCCCCTCTGCTATGATCTGAAGCATCCATGAATCCGATGTTATCCTCTCCCAACCTGGAAGGTGGAGGGAGAATCTCCCTCCTACCGGTTCCTCCGGGGCGTCCGGAGGCGGTGGGAGAGGGAAGGAGTCAGGTGGTGTGAGGCAGCGCCGCAGCTGGGGTACCAGCTGCTTTTTTGGGCGGCAGGGGCCTGGCAGCTGTGGGGGGCCCGACGTTTGGAGGCGCGCCTTCCCTGAGGTTTCGCTTGAAGCCGGCTGCGTCTGCAAAAGGGACGTCGCTGCAGGGGATGGGGGCGGTACATTGAATCAACAGACTTAATGGCCGTCCCCTTCTCCTGCAAGTCAGTGATGATGTCCTTGACATCACCACTGAAAAGCACAGAACTTCTCAAAGGTGCTTCTTGGATTGCTGACTGCACCTCCGGGACCAGACCTGACACACGGAGCCATGCGTGACGCCGAAGACTTATGGCGAATGCAGAGCTCCGTCCTGCGGTGTCCACTGCGTCATAGGTCGTCCTCAGAATGTGACGACTGGCCGAACGAGCAGAAAGGACCAGGTCGGCTAACTCCTGCTTGACTTGAGTCAGGTAAGGAGTCAATCTTGGATTCCGCCTGGGTAAGGACAGCCTTCTGGTAATCCCCCATATGTGCTACATAATTTAGGGCCCTAATCCCCAGTGTGGAAGAAGCATAAATCTTCCTTCTATACTGATCCAGAAGGTGAGATTCCTTATCTGGGGAAGGACGAGCTCAAATGTTTCGGGTGTGCTGACCGGCCGTGGGCTAATCACAACTGAGTCTGCACGGGGGTGAAAGTCTAAAAAGTCTACACCCTCCGGAGCCTGGTATAGCCTGTTGGACTTCCAAGGAAGTGGGGCTAAAGCTGATGGTTATTTCCAAATGGTAGAAACAAGGTGGGCATGAGGCTCGATCCAGGGTGGCACTGGAGTAGGGGCCGTAAGGGGCAAGTCCAGATGTTCGGCGAGTTTAATCCGCTGAGGATCTGGCTCTAAAGAATGCCACTGATGGACTTCCTGGATCTTCCTGAGCAACTCCGTGAAGGAAGGATCCTCCGGAGACTTCGGAGGAGTCCTTGGCCGGGGATTGGACGGACAGCGAGGCTCGTCGTCTTTCTCAGAACAACCATCGGAGGATTCCGAGGTCCGAGAGAAAGAGGAAATTTGAAGCAGAGTAAGACTCCTAGCTTGTCTAGGGGAGAACAGGTTCCTTGGGGGACCCCTGGACGCGTGTCCTGCCCTCTCTGGATCCGAGGCAGAGCCCGGGAATCCGAGGCGGAGAGGTAGTGCCGCCTGGGGCGTCCGGGGCCGGAGGTAGCGCCGCCTTAAGACGGCTCTCGACTTCCTTGGTGAGCTGAGCCTTGGCCTCAGCCCACCAGAGAGCCAGAGTCTCCTGGAGATCCACTGGTGGCCTAGGGGCGGTGGAGGAGGAGGAGGGAATGGTTATGCGGATGGAATCCGTGAGAATATCGTAGCCAGCTGCGGGAATACGGAGCTGGGTATTGCTGGCGTCGGGTACTGCGGTGTCGGTGGAGTTGGCGCCGGGTACTGCGGCGCAGGATACTGAGGACCCGGATAAGCCGGCATCGGATAAGACGGCGGATACGCAGGTACCAGAGGAGCTGCTGGAGCAGACAGCCCAGTAGGGAACTCCACGGGCGGATCGACCGTGATAGGCCCGTGGGGTGGAGGGCCCGATGGGAGAGGAATATCCCTCGCCGGCGTTGGAGGGGCTGGTTTCGGAACCGGCGTTGGGGCAAGCATCAGCGGGGCCGGCATCCAGGGGGCCGGCGTCAGATCCGGCTCTGTAGAAAGGGGATCAGACGGCGGACCAGCATCCCGAGCCTCGCCCAGGGACGGAGGGGAAAAATCCCCGGGGTCAGGCAGGGGGGACTCGGGCTCCCCGGACGGCAGCGAAGGCTGCGGGGAACCTGGGACGACAGACAGAGCAGGGTCTGCCGTGGGCTCCGAGGCCCGGCGGACGTCGGAGGAGCCGACGTGCGACTTATGGGCAGAGTCCCGGCGGATCCCAGAGGAGCCGGCGTCCGGCTTCGGGGGTCCCTCGTCGGAAGCGGGCCGAGGATGGGAAGGGGCCCGGGCCGAGGGGGACGCTGCCGTGCGCCGCCCCAAAGGGTCGGGCGTCTTAGCAGCCTTCTCCCGGCGGACGTCGGAGGAGCCAACATCTGGCTTATGGGAGGCGCCTGCACCAGTAGGCCGCAAGTCTGCAGCGGTACTGGGGGCTGAAGCCTCCTTTTGCTCGGAGGCACCCGGCGGGCTCGAACGCGAACCCGACGGGCGGGCCGACGCCTCCTCCAAAGCCTTGGAGGCTGCCGTCGGGCGATCCCCCGGAGGGGACGTAACCTTGGCTGCGGCTTCGGCCGGAGTCGTGGAGGAGGAGACCTTCTCCCGGTGCCTTTCCTTGTTCCGCTTCTTGTGTCCTTCAAGGGAGGTCGACGCCTGCTGAAGTTTCTTCAACTCCTTCTCCATTGCAGACATCTTCTTTTTGAGGAGATGGGCTTCTAGAGACTGCTGGCGTCGTCTGCGGGTGGCCGCGCTGAAATGTAGGCAGTGAGGACACTTGTCGACCGCGTGGTCGGGGCCTAAACAGAAAAGGCAGAGGAAGTGACCATCTTTGTGAGGCAGTTGGGCGCTGCACGAGTCGCACTTATTTTTTGAAGGGGACAACATATACCGACGTTCACCTGACGAAGAAAATACAAAATACTGATACTTTCGGAAAAAACGGCAAAGCAACAGGACTGGCGTTATGAACTTCACCGGCGCTGCAAACTGCAGCGGGGAAAAGAACTGGAAAAGCGGCGTCTGGGACCGCCCCTTTATACCGGCGTCGTCTGGCGCGGTCACCTGGCGTGGGCGGTCCCGCCAGGAACTGCTGAGCAATTTTCCGTGGGGTCCTGCCGCCTGTTGACGTCAGTCCTATATGTAATTACCTACTGCAAGAGCCCTTTGGAAGTAAGATCAACATTTCTTTTATGAAATGTAAGACATATCAAACCCAAACTGCACATGCATATATGTTTACTCATGTACTACTTATGCATCTGCAGCTGAGGTTACGTACGTCTTATATTTTTACAAAAATTGCATTGCTGTGGTGCATTTTGTTGAAGAAAATCATTTGTTGGGTAATTCTCAAGGAATAGGAAAATAACAAATGATTACATTAGATTGCCTACCTCATTAGAAAGGTAATTTTGTGCTGAACAACTTTGCCACTCACACTTTGGCCCAGATATTCAAAAGGGTTGCGCATGGTGCAACGGTGTTGCTCCATGCACAACCCACTGAAACCCACTGATGCGCCCCGGTGTGATATTTAAAAGGGAAAAGTGTGCCGCACAAATCCTGATGCACTGGGGTGCATCAGTAATGTATGCAGGCACAGGTAGGCGTGCCCATGCATAAACTGCACAGCCCGATATTTAGCCCAGGCCGTGCAGAGTTATGCAGGCAACCTATTGCCTGCACTAGATATGCCGAAAAAAAGGAACAAGTGGGGGCCACCACAGGTGAGCTGCCGCATTGCAGGCGCAACACAGCAGCTGCCACCTGTGGGTGGCCTCAACTTATTCCCCATCCTAATGACTCGGTCGCGCGCATAACTGTAACTCCCCATTACCCGATCGCGGGCATCAGTATCCCAAAGTCAATACCCTGGTGGTCCAGTGGACCGAGCGACCCGATCGCGGGTGGCATTCCTCATCCCCAAGTCTGAAATCCCTGGTGATCTAGTGGACCCCCATGGAGCCCCACCACCCGCTCCCAGCCCGACAGCTTGGTATGGCTGCACGCCCGTTGGTTCAGAGCATGAGCCAATGGGCGTTACCAACCAGCCGATCAGTCAGATGGCAAATTCATTCCACTCTGGACAACCATCTGTGTAAACTGCGCCCATTGGCTTAATTTTCAATAATCTCTTCTAAGCTTCTCAGATGTGACGGGTGAAATCTGCTGCCGCCCTTGACTGGCGGGGTGAGGCGGGTGATGGGACTCCGTGGAGTGGAGTGGGGTGGGATCGAGGATCGCCCGCTGTCGGGCTCTGTTGATCCACTGGACACCAAGACAGTGACTTTGAGAGAGGCTCTGACCCGATCGACCAACGAGGGGAATTACAGTTATGCCCGCCGACGGACTACTGGCGGAATACAGTTATGCCCGCGACGAGCTACTCGTGGGAGGTCAGTTACGACTGCGACCGGGCTACGGGGGAGTTACAGTTATGCCTGCGATCGGGCTGTCGCGGTCCACTGGACCACCAGGGATTGAGACATTCATTGTCCCTTACAGGACATCCACGATCAGGCTGCAGGGGCGTGGGTCCCGCGGCTGCTGCCTGGCAGGGCGCCAGGCGCAAGTCGTTGGGGATCGGAGCACCTGCATGCTAATGGCATGCAAATGGGGCCGTAATCAGATGCAAATGGCCCCCTGTGCGTCTTGCATAAATTATGGCCCCATTTGCATGTCACCCTTTGAATATCGCAGGTGCTGTGCATGGCGCAATGGAACTTGCGCTACTGCATCATCAATGCTCCCACTCTGACCACCTGCTGGCGCGGTTCACTGCGCCATGCAGTGGGGGTGGCCAGGGCGGAATGTTCAAAAGCAATTGCACCATAGCGCAAATCAGTTGAATATCGCCTGACCACACCCCCTGCACAACTATTTTGAGTGATGACATGCTCGCGTTCATAGATCAAGCAATTTGGATATCTGGGCCTGTGAGTAGTCATATGGCTTGTAAGCACTATATGCAGGACTTCCACAGATGTTTGTAGGGCACAAATGAACAGTTAAGCTGCCACCTACAGGCATTACAAGACACAAAAGCTAAGTTTTTTCCACCACCTGGAGGAACTAATGGGCAGAATGAGATACAGGAGAACATGTAAGTCTAATGGGAGATTTCTGCAACCTTTCTGTAAAAGACACAGTCACAATGAGAACTGCACAGCAGTACAGTGAGTGAAATGGCACCTTCTGAGTATATAAATACTGCAGTTAAAATCAGAGTTTCAAAACGCAGCCTATCTTTATTTCAGACAGATAGATCAGCATCAGTTCTTAGCAGCAGCAAAAGTAAACATCCCACCCCCACGCAGACTTTGTGCAGAGTAGGGCAAAAGCAAGACTAAGTCACATCTGGTGCATCATACCAATGGTGCGAGCCACCAGACAGGCATGCACTCAATGACATGCTGTCAGCGGACGTTTAACATATGTCCTGCCCTCCTTGCAGCCGAACTACAGACCTGACCGAAACATCTGCTGATAGCGCTTTTCTGAAACTCAGATCTCGAGTGCAGCATTTATTTACTGAGAAAATGCCATTTCATTCGGTATGGCTGAAATCCGAACCACCAGATCAGGACAAGACCAAAACGGTAAAACTTGGGCCAGCTTGTCTGGCCAGATAGGCCCAATTTGCGCAATACAGCCACTCTGGCCAGACCAGCTGATCCAATTTTTACGATTTTGGTCTGTCCGTTCCGGTTGGTCCGGATTTCATCTAGGGGTATGGGTGAAATCCAAGGTTTGGTCCAGTGGCTCTTTCAATGCAATCCCTGTGTGTCAGATGAAGAGAAACAAACCCTTTCTGAGGGATAAAGCCTGGCCAAGTCCCCAGGTAGGAACACCGGACTCAAAACCGAACCAAATGATAAAAGGTCACATCCGAGTCCAGATTTCATCCATACCCTCACCCTAGAGATGAAATTGGGAACCAGCTAGAATGGACGGACCAAAACAGCAAAAACTGGACCATCTGGTCTAGCTAGAACAACCAGACTGTACAAGTTGCACCTGGTCCAGCCAGACCAGTCGGTCCAGTTTTTGTCGTTTTAGTCCGGTGGTCCAAATTTTACTAAGTCTCCATTTCATTTACTGCCTTGCGGTGCAGTTCTTGTGACTGCGTACTTGGCTACATCGTGTGCACCAAATCAGAAGTTCCTTAAAGAGCAGGAGCTTTTACAACCTGGGACTGAGGCTTTCTGTAAAACACTTTGCCTCCATCTTCATCGACCCTGCAGCTTTAGAATGAGCTATCCATATCATAATTGAGGCTGCCTGTGCCGGCCTTAAATAATATTTTAGTCTCGGAAGACTCATCTCCCCTTTCTTTTTTTGAGTTTGTATAGTAAGGTCATACAAAAGCATTTGGCCATGAAGTCACTACATGGTGCAGTACTATTGTAAAAGTATTATGAAGAACAAAAAGGAGATATATTAAAAATATTGACAACAAAATTATTTTCAACGACAACTAACCTAATTAAAAAGAAATGAAAATTACATACCTACCGTAATTCTTGATCTTTCTGTGCATCTTCACCATTCATCACTGCTGGGTTCTGGCCAGGGGAACAGGACCCTGTGGGAGCATTTTTTTCTCTTGGGGGAGAAGCCGGCATCGCCCTCGGGGCCAACGTGTGACGTGGCGCTCGAGGAATGGTCAGGAAATGATGCCGACTCCTCCCTCACCTCAGTTCTGCAAAGCCACAGAGTGACAGGAAAAAGGGGATAGGGACAAAGAAGAGGGCAGGCAAGAGAGCCTAAAGGATTGCCAAAAAGGAAAGGATATAAATGGAAAGCGATATAAAGTTGAAGGTAGAAGACAGAACAACCCTAGGGGTCTGGAACATAGGGCCTCATCCTCTGGGCATGTGAGCATAGATAAAAAGACAGAAAGAGAAGAAGGAAAAGAAAGGAAAGGAGGATGGAGCCCCCCCTCCCCCTGACTCCCCACAGAGGGAAAAACAGAGGCCAAGGAGCACTCAGAGGGTTCTCGTCAAGGAGATACTCCCTCCAGGATATTTAAACATTTCCAGAAATGGAGCACTTTACTTCAAGGAAGGAGGCAGAGTTGAGTTAAGCAGATAAGGCTATCTGCCCAGGACTTCCCTCCTTACATCCAAAGACCGAGGAGTCGGTGGGGGGGGGGGAGGTGTACTGCCCCAGGGTACAGTCAGTCCTATTCCTTCGTGGGGAGCTACCAGTGGGACTCCCCCCATCACCTACACTACGAAGGAGGAAAGAGGAGGAGGAGGGAAACTGCTGAGAACCAGCCACCACTGAAGGTACTGGTAAGGAAAGACCAGAGAAAAGGGGGATCACTACAGCCCTCTGAACTCCATAACCCGGGTGAAGACCTCCTCACCCCCTAACCAGGAGGCAGAGTGTCCCAGATCCCGGCGGATCTAAGACTCCTAGGGGAGACTCCCAACCATGGCCCCAGGAAGAGAGCCCCAAGAAGCCCCCTCATAAGGAGCAGCCCCGTCTGCCCCCCCTTACATAGGGTGGTATCCTTCCTCAAGGAGCAGGGCAAACTGAGGTACCAGATGGACAGTCTCACCACACCCTAATGGGGAGAAGGTAGGAGAGGAGGCACAGCCCAGAGTCTGAGGCCCAAGAGGGGAAGGAGGGAGGAAGGGAGCAGTGATGACTGGTGAAGATACACAGAAAGATCAAGAACTATGGTAGGTATGTAATTTTCATATCTTATATGTGTCAATCTTCACCATTTATCACTGGTAGGCGATTACCAAGCCCCCCAAAAGGGACCTGATACCTCCCAGAGGAAGAGGCTTCCCTCAGCCTCCTGTGCGGGAGACACAGGAGGAGACCCTCACAGGCCAATTAGGCCTGGTCAGGGTGAGGCGGGGCTCCCTCTGCCTGGGAGATGGAAGTCACCCCTGAAGTTCCCGCCTCACTCTGTGGGGGAAAAAAGGTGGGTCCCCTGAAAAGAGGAGGCAATCGCCCTATGCCGGGCCACGGGTGATAACCGGGAAAAGCGAAGCTATGCCGTCCGCCCAACGCAGATCGCTGTCCCCGCTAGGCTGAAAACCACCTCCTCTGGCATCATATGATGCCCTTGCTTGGTGCCTTGCAAG
Organism: Neoceratodus forsteri; assembly: GCA_016271365.2. Lineage (NCBI taxonomy): Eukaryota > Metazoa > Chordata > Ceratodontiformes > Ceratodontidae > Neoceratodus > Neoceratodus forsteri. The sequence goes on along the minus strand of CM028130.1, from coordinate 954,741,938 downwards.
CTCCAGGCCATGTGTGGAGAGGGCAATGGCTTGCCTGGTTGCCTCTGTATCAAGCAGGGCTGCTAGGACTTGTCCCAGCATGGACTGTAAGTGCCTGTTATAGGCAGCCTGATGTGCTGCAATAGAAAGAGAGAGGAGCGCCAAGGAGAAGATTCTGCTCCCCCAGCAGTCAAACTCCAGACAGTCCACATCCGGGGGTTGGTTATGCCTTGGGCTTGTATGCCCAGAGGGAGTATCCAGGAGCATCACGCCCGAAGAGGGGTGATACAGGGCTCCTGGAGACCCCTGGGGTGTGCAATACCTGCGCTGGCAGTCCATCGAGGCTAGGGAGGGGACTGATGGATGCTGCCAACTGTGGTACAATGCATCCAGAAAGGCGGAGTGCCAGGTGGGCACCACCAAGCTGTAACGCACTGCACTCGCTGAGAAAAGCATGCGTCGCCTGCTCAAGATTGCATCTTGCTAACCTTGAAATATGGAGCTCGTCGACTTGCCTCAAAAGGAAACGCTGATAGAAGGTCTGGTCAGCATCTGAGGACAGGTGGATGGAGGGATCCTCTTCCTCTGATGAGGAAGACGTGGAGGCCGACGTGTCCGAGGAGTCAAGTCCGGCTACTGCAGGGGTGAATGGTGAAAAACCTATTTGTCTATGGCTCCAACATATATTGGGAAATCAGCAGCCGTGGCTCTGAACTGATCCCAGGTCAGAGGCCCTGTAGGACAAGAGTGGCCGGGAGCAGAGGTGGGGACGGCAGAGGTAAAGGGGCTGAATGCCTCTGGGAAAAATGATGCACTCTGCCAGGGCTAAGGGACCATGCAGACGGATCCAGCACCCCAGAAGGATCCGCCGGTCGGAACAATCACCTCCTGTTCAACCGTGCTGAAATGGTCAGGACTGTGCATAGCAGGGGATTCCCCGTGAGGCGACCAGGGCCGCATGGGTCCAGTAGGGAGGCCCCTAACCTCATGCAATGAGATCCCCACCGGGACACCTCAGGGGAGAAGACAGGCACGGCGCTGCGGCTCCTTCCCGAGCCTCAGCTGGCTGCTAGGGAAAGGCACCGCCCTGGCCTTGACCCCTCAACCCCTCAGACTCCGAAAGGGACCTCTTCCTCAGAACCAATCATGGGGGCTCCACCTCAACTACCAGCCCCCTGAGAAGCAGCCGGTGAGGGAGCCCCTACCCCAGCTTCAGACGTCTGGGCGGCCTCATAAGTGGATTCAGCCTGGATATTAGTACCAGGGGACTCTCCTCCTCCTCCTCCTAGCTCGATGACCGTACCAGCTCCAGAAAGCCCCCCAGTGCTGCCTCAGTCCTGGAAGGCTCCCTGGCACTGCAAGTGGCTTTGATGCTGTTGCCAGCCAGAACCACTGGCTCAGAAGGAAGGGAAGGTTGGGTGGGTGCAGAGGTGCTGGGCGAAGGAGAGCCCTGATACTCCTAAGAGTCGGGTAGCCAGTCTGGATCTGCCTCCAAGTCATCCTCCTCCGAAGAGGAGTGGATGCAGAGGACCTCCAGAGGGGCCACCCACAGGACCCTCCTACTCCCGGCACTGCAAGCGGCACCATGAGCCAGCCCGGCGCCACCCCGATCACCAGAGCCGTGAATGACTCCAGGATCTGGGGTGGCACCGATGAAACCACCGGCTTGGCTTTGGCAGGTGCACACCACGACACCGGGGGAGCCTTCACCTCCAAGGAGGTGATTGCCAGGACGGTGCCTCTGGCCTGACCTCTGAAAGAGTCGGACAGGACCCCCGGCACTGTAGAAGGGGCCTCTGCTGTGGTGAGGCTAGAAGAAGCTGAGGCCCCCTCCTCTGCAGTCCATACAGAACCAGGAGGGGACCCGGAGGAAGGGTCAAGGAACCTGCATCTGGCATCCCTAGTGCAGGCTGCCCTCCAAAAGTTGGCAGCGTATGGCCGACTTTCAACACATGGCTTCCCAAAACTCTGCAGTCCATGGAGAAACAGGCATCACAATGGTCCATGTCATGGTTTGGGCCTGGGCAGATCAGGCAGCAATCATGTTGGTCTGAGATGGAATACTACCGGCTGCAGAGACAGCGACTCACTGGGGGGCCAGCCCACCTTTGAAGGTTTCTTCTTGTACTCCAGACGTGACATGATCAGATGGAAAAATAATCAAAAACACAGCAAAAAGATCTCAGCGCCGAAAGAAAAAGACAGGTCTTCCTGGTTTTCTCTGAAGATAAACAGTGCCAAAAAAAGCTAACGGCTCTCACAGAACTAGACTTCGGATATGGGACCAGGCCACAATGTTGTTGTTAAATTGCTTACTCATCTTCTTGGATCATGATTATCCTCAGGAAATGCAGATCCAAAGAACAAGATACCTTCCCATCCTGAGGGCATTGAGGGAGAAGTCAATTAGCTTCCACACACCCAAACCTTCAAGACTGAGTATTCTGGGAGGAGGGAACGAAGGTTTATTCCACAGTCGAGGAAGCCTTGGTAGCACTTAAAAAGAAGAATATCCCAGTGTGCGAAGATAGGAGCCAAGAAACAGGGAATTGAGGACTACAGAAGCAGTGCACTATCCACAGGAAGACAGGGGAAAATAGAGCTGGAACACATGCCGATGCTATGCGCAGACTCCAGTTGATTCTGAATACAAGACAGACTGGTTCCGAAGCATGAGCGACCAGCAGAAGTGAACAGTTGTGTGTTGGAGATTGCTCTCTCATTTCGTTTAACCCCAACAAAGACACCCTGTGCAGCAGTGAACCCCCCAGGATGAGTACAAAGACGTTATGTTGATTCAGCACCATTAAAGAATATTATAGGGGACTTGAGACTGTAGGGGGACAGGTGAAGGGGGCTTATGTTTCTGATCAAGGAGAGGAAGCAAGCAATTCCAAGTACTAGTAGTTAAACAGAGTACACTAATCGTAGGGTGATTGATTCAATCGTATTGCTCGCTCATTGCCCGCTTATAAAACAGAACTTTAGTCAGTGTGTGACAATAATGGTGGCCAATGGCGGTTGTCTCTAAACTGATGCTGGGCTGGAGACGACAGCCATCCCCTTTTCTCCCGGGTCATGTTTTTATTTCCCCCTCTATTTCGCTCATCCTTAGACCAACAATGTCTCTAGCATAGCTTGATTTGATATTAAGGCTATAAATAAGGTGCCTTAGTAAGATTACTAGGGCAATAAATTAACAGAGACCGGGGTAAATATTTGAATTAATTAATTAGAAGTGGCAAATATACTGTTATCATTGTCCCCCCCAAAATGTTGCATTATAATTCTCTCAAAGAAACAGTATCTCTGTTGTATTCAACCCAGAGCAAATAAAATATAAAGTTGGCTGGTTGCGGGGCAAACAGATGTTGTAGCAGCCCGTACCGCTAGTACATAAATAGGAGCCCAGCGTAATCGAGGCTCTAGAGGAGGTCCTCCAGAAATGGGTGCACATGCACTCCTCCTCCTTGAAACAGGAGTACAAAGGGGCTAATAAAATTCATTTTTAACCCCCACCCTTGGAAGTTATTGTTATTGACTTTGTGGTTTACATAAGTTTTAAAGTTATATTTGTTACTAGCTTTGATACTGGCATAGCAGGACAGCCGAAATGCACGAGTGCTGATGTGCATGTATATTCTGTAAATGATATAAAGTGGAGGGGACCACCATTATGGGAGAAAGACCGTTTTATGGAAGAAGGTAATAATCAAGGAGTACATAATTAGCTTTAAAATATGGCACAACCTTATGTAATAAGCACGTATAACGTGCATGGCATTACTAACCCTATTAAGAGAAGAAAAATTTTACAATATATGAGAAGGGAAGGTTCCAGTATCCTGTTATTGCAAGAAACGCACTGATCACCAAGTGAACATAAAAAATTTGAGCGATTGGGCTTTGCCCAGGTGGTGGCCTCCTCGTATCGAGATGGCAGACGGAGAGGGACAGCCATAATGATTAAACAGGGAATTCCCTTTGAAGTCAGAGACAAGGTAATCGATAAAGAAGGAAGGTATGTCTCATTAAAGGGCCTATTAAATGGCCAGATGATAACTCTAGCTTCTATTTACATGCCCCCAGCAACAGACTTCATAACTTATAGAAGCCTACTTACTCGATTGGCTGACTGGACGGAGGGTAGGGTAATTTGTGGAGGGGATTTTAATCTGGATATCTCCAAGGGAAGTATGGATCTCCCCAATCAAGGCCGAATAAATAAAACTACTAGAAAAGTGCGGAAACTGCTGCAAGAGCTGGGATATGAAGACATCTGGCAGTTTCTACATGGCCCCACTTTTTGGAGATTGAATCTCTCCCTACTTAGAGATAAAGAGACGCAGGAAGTGATTAAGGATACAATAACCCAAGCTTTGCTAGATAACACACAAGACACTACAATAGCTACGATTTGGGACACTATTAAAGCAATAGTGAGAGCGAAACTTATAGGAATTTCATCCCATCGGAAAAAAACAAAGGGAAGTGCGTAGACTGGCCCTAGAAACGCAGATAAAGGCCTTAGAAGACTTGCAATGTATCAAGCACTGCAAATCCCGATCTAGGGAGTTATCAATCCTGAAAAAGAGAGTTAAATAATATTCTGGATTATGCTATAGAACAAAAATTAATGTTTTTACGACATAAATACTACGATGGCTGGCCTAGATTTACGAGATTAGTCGCAAGTCAATTACAGGCCCAGACAGTCAAATCCACTATTTTAAAAGTAAGGCACCCTGTTACCAACGAACTTAACAGTAATATCTCCACTATCTCTGACACTTTCCTTTATTATTATTTCACACTCTACTCTGAGGACACTGACCCCACTGCCAAAAGAATTCAGGAATTTTTGACTCTTAAATTTACCTACTCTATCGCAAATGCAAGGTAATTAGCTGATAGCCCCTGTCTCCGTTAAAGAGATAGTAGCAACAATTGGAAATTTAAAAACGGGAAAATGTCCTGGTTCCGATGGGCTTCCGGGGGAGTTCTATAAAATTTTTTGTTAAGACCCTTGCTCCAATCCTGAGCCGGGTGTTTTCCTTTGTGAATACTGAGAAAGGAGATATCCCCCCATCCTGGAGTGAAGCTCTAATCTCGGTCATACTAAAACCACGGAAGGATCCCACGTGTTGTTCATCATACCGACCTATATCGATAGTAAACACTGATTATAAGATCTTTGCCTCAATATTGGCAAAAAGGTTAACTCAATTTGCCCCATTTACAATAAATGTAGACCAATGTGCTTTATCCCTGGTCGCCAGGCCCAGGATAATGTAAGGCGTACAGTATATATTATTGAACACATTAGAAAACACAAAACTCCCACTGTTTTGCTAGGGCTTGATGCTGAAAAAAGCCTTTAATATGGTGTCATGGAAATTCCTGAAAGGGGTCTTGTTAAAATTTGGTATCCGTTCTCAATTTGTAGACACTATTTTCAAATTCCACAGGAATCCTATAGGTTATATTAGAACAAATGGCCACCTATCAGGGAAATGTTCCTTATATAGAGGGACCAGGCACGGCTACCCCCCCACACTTCTGTTTGCCTATTATATTGAACCTTTGGCCCAATACATACATCAAACCCCTGAAGTTAAAGGTGTTAAAACAACAGATATGGAACATAAGTTGGCTCTTTTTGCTGACGATATTTTAATGTATTTAACCAACCCTGAAACTTCTATGATGGCCCTTTTCCAAAAAATACAGGAATTTTCAGAAATTTCAGGATTCACATTAAACGTTACTAAATCTGAAGCTCTAACTTTTGAATTTAATCCCTCACCCCACCTTCAAAAAACAACACCCAATCAGATGGGACAATACTAACATAAAATATCTGGGTATACAGATTACTAAGAACCCAGACTTACTCTACTTCCATAACTATCATCCCCTGCTAGCAAATATTAAACACGATTTGAGGAGATGGGACCTTTTACCATCTTCTTTTTATACAAGGACGCTTTCCCTTAAGATTAATGCATTGCTACGTTTCCTATACCTGTTTCAGTGCGTTCCATGTGCCATATCATCTAAGGAGCTACTCTCCTGGCAGAAAATTCTGAATGCATACCAATGGAACCAGAAGAAACCACGAATTAGCCTCTCTAAATTAATCCTACCCAAGGAGCTAGGAGGAGTGGCCCTTCCCTCACTCCAAAATTACTGGATCTCAGCCCAAATGCGCTTGGCTTTGCTATGGGGAACTAAATCATACCAAGCAAGCTGGAAACAAAAAGACTTATCCAGACCAACCCCTGTACCACTCCCAGCGTGCTTATTCTCTTTGCCCCACTTAAAGAAAGTTATACAAGTAATTCCCACGGCAACTACTGCCATCTTGAAAGGTTGGCTAATGGGAATGAAATATAAAAATTTCCAACAGTACCTTTGGAAGTATAACTGGTTTTGCTGTCCCACCCATTTGAAACACCAATGCAAAATCAGTGGTACAGAAATCAAATCAAAAAGGGTCTAGAAGCACCGTGGCAACTGCTAAAAGGAGATAAGATTATAGATTTTACAGAAGCTCAGAGGACCTATGCCTGGACAGAAAAAGATAGATTGTACTATTATCAGATTAAAGACTATATACAAACACATATTAGAATTAACCAAAGGAGATCCCAGTTAGAGGAAGACAAAACTCCTTTCAGACAAATATGGTCCTCATCTCTGGGGGGGAAAAAGCAATATCCATAATATGTAAGGCCCTTATACATCAAACTTCCCACTCTATCATACTGGTGCAAACCAGATGGGAACAGGAATTAGCACAACCAATATCTAGCAGAGACTGGCAGAAGATATGGAGGAATACGTGGACTACCACTTCCTCGCCCATTTGGAGGGAATTCATATGGAAGGTTAGGGCAAGATTTTTTTTGGTCCCCTCAGTAGTAGCCTTAAGAAACCCAGGAATAACATCCCAGTGTTGGAGGGAATGTGGGGAGGCCTCAGCATCGCATAAACATATTTTCCTGGAATGCCCCAAACTGTCAGCTTTTTGGCTAAAAATATCACATTATATGAAGTTGATATTGGATATTCAGGGTACATTTAAGGGGATTAATTTAATCCTGGGAGTTCCTCCTATAGAAGCCAGGGATAAAGCGCAATTATATCTTTGGTCAATATTTTTAGGCTGTGCCTATAAATCTATTACTAAGAAATGGCATCAAGCGACTTCCCCATCAATATCAGAATGGAAAGCCCTAATATTAAACATTCAGCATAATGAACAGATTTCATTGGGTCTCCAAGATAAACTGGAAACTTATATTACAAGATGGACACGTTGGGAGCTTCATCAAGATCAAGTACAGTAGTATGTTGAAGAAAATCTAATGGATAATGACCTGGAAGCATTTACTTGAATTATAAAGAACGTACTTATATAAAATAGTAAATGTTACTCGTGAACTAATGTAACTGTCCTGCATTAAATGCCAGAGTTATAATGTTGATGTTATTTATGTGTTTTTAAAAGGAAAAAAAAAAAAGCAATATGTTAAATTAGTTAATACGTGAAGCAAATATTCTGTTGGATAAACTAAACCTGGATGTAATAAATTATGATTCTTAAATAAAGGAAGTATAAAAAAATAAATTGCTTGCTCACAAGGTCGCTGTTCACTTTCGTGACAGGAGAAGCAGAACAGAGGTGAGGAGAGTTAATTTATAGTTACTGGCAGCCCATTCCTCAAGCGTAGCGCCACACTTCATATGTCGACCCAAGGCGGTGAACTGAAGCCGGCTTCTCCACCGAGAAAGAAAAAAAATGCTCCTGTGGGGTCCTGTTCCTCCGGCCAGAACCCACCAGTGATGAATGGTAAAGACTGACACAGACAAGATCACTACTGTGTGTGTGTGCATGTTAAGAACATAAGATAAGCAAGCTGCACTCGCTGGAACAAACCATCAGTACATACCGCAATCAGCTTGTTCCTGTTGTCCAAAAGTAGCTTCTCAGTGTGCCGGTAGGCTTGAGCCACCAACATCTTCGCCTCCTGCAAGAAGAAGAAAGGCATAGAGCAGCATTTAGATCACTGAGCTACAGAAATCAAGCTGTCCACCCCGGAACAAAAAAAAAAAAGATCCATTCTAGTGCAGCTGGCCTTATCAGAAGTAAAATGTATAGCCACTAGGGCTCAAGGAAACTTCAGCTCTCCAGCTGACCTTGTGAATTCCTGTTTTCTCTGCTGCTGTCCAGTTTTCTAAAGAATCTATGGACTGGTTAAAGGTACAGAGGCTGGGGTCAAACGATGGCCCACTGTGTAGGGCTTGGTTCACCAATGAGCCCGAGACACTGGCAACCAGGCAGCTGATGATGGAGGAGTGCTGCCTATGCCAGTATATCCTCCATGAGGCGGATTGGTGCCGTGCTTGCGCAACATCAGCGACCCTTGTGGTAGGGCCCTGGAAGGTTTACTACTAGCCACAGGAGAAGCTGTATCTGGTGAGACCTCCACCAGCTATTGTCTGCACCACAGTGTAGTCGGAGGCCAGTACTAAATGGGATAACAGCCAGGCACGGTTTGAATGACAGCCTCAGCTGGTATGTTTGGGACTAACCCCATGAAGTCCCGTCGCCTGCCTTAGATCCTGAGTTGCCGAGGCGGGGGGGGGGATGGCAGAAGGAGTTTGGTTAGTGGTGAATGAGGCTGTGCGGTCTCCAAAGAGTGACATAGCCTGGTCAGTAAGAAAAAGCTGGCCTGAAAGAAAAAAGGAGATACTGAGATTGTCAAGTTTGGCTTTACGCCAGGAATCATCCTGTCCTGAGCCCCCTTCTTCAATGGGACCCCACAGCATTCCTCTTAGTGTCTGCTATGTGAGGGATGTTTAATGCTCATCAGATTCCAGCCAGGCCTAAGGAAGCCCCCCCATTCCACAGGTCCTTACCCTATAATGGGCAGTGTCCTGCTATGTCCAAGCGAAATGATCTCGGTCTGCTTCTTACCTGACAGGTGATGGAATGTGTGTGTGTTGGGAGGAGGGCAGGGGAGAGACATGCAGATTCAACCTTAAACAGAAGTAATCTAACTGGTGCCAATGCAAGCCAAGGTTTTGATTTTTTTTTTTTTTAATCCTGTTTTTCTGGAGTGCCATCTATGGTCCTTAGGGTTGGTTTCTCCACCTCTGATGGTCACTACCCTCGTTGTCAGACAACGAGGGGTCACTAAGGCAAGCAGGGTCGAAGAGTACCAGCAACTGTCATTTCTGCAGTATTATGGTATCCTCCTTTTTTCTCCCATTGCCTTACAATGCCTCCTGTCAAAGCACAAGGTTTGTGGGATCAGCTCACACACAAGCAGCTTCCCCAACAGAGAAGCAAGCTTCCAGGACCACTGTCAGCAGAATGCACCATCAGACCCCCGCTGGGACGACTGCCACTGATCGCATCTCTCAGTCAACCACCTGATTACTGACCTTCAGAGTTAGCTCCTGAACCTGGATGCGCTGTACGACAACACAAAGTGCTGCTACTGGGCCATAGCAGCCAGCCCAGTGGCATGGACAGCTAAGGCGTTGTGCACCTTATCTCCTACCACGTCGGCGAGCCGAGTTTGGGAATGAGTACAGGTTGCTGGGGATCAGCCGGGGGAGGGATGAGTATCCGTCAAGCAGCTCTCCTCTCCCAGGGTGGGAATGCATGTCGACTCGGCCCTTGGTTGCCACCACACAGAGGCCTGGTGGTAGTGCTGGTGCTCAAGTGGTACTGAAAGGAGGGGTCGCAGTCCTGCAGCGTGTGTGTGCCTCCACGTACACAAACTTGCATGCCGCAAGGGCCTAAGGGGAGAAAAACCAAAAAAAATGGTTGGTGCAGGCTTCATGAAGACCTAATTGCCAACCCCTGTCCCCACACCACCACCACCACCACTGGCCCAATTCTGGACAGGAGTCACCAGGTGGGGAAAGTACGGCTCTCCCCTTCCCAGGCCTACCATGGTGAGTCCAGGGGAGGTGAATGCCAGACAGGGGAGGCAGGGACAGGGCGGACAGCCTGACTGTATCAACCGCCTACAGAAACAGCTTTATAGGGGGGGAAAACTAAATGCATTTTATGTTTTTTTTTTTTTTATTCTAACCTCCTTACCCTCAGAGCGGCCTGGGTGAGAGTTTGTACCTGCTGATCCCTTCCCCCCATCTAGATAACCTGTGTCTGGTCCATCCCATCTGGTGCCACGTGTCTTCCAAAGTCCCCCCCCCTCACCAAAGTCACAACAGCCAAACCAGCCAAGACACAGAATGCAACGGGGAACAGCCATGGGTCAGGGGAAAAACAAGAGGAAGGTCCATGCAGACGTTTGTGGGAGGGTGGAGACAGTAATTATCATCTACCCAGAACCCACTGCATTTTCCACTTGTTTTCTCCCTCTTCAGTATTTATAAGTGCAATCACCCACAGCATCAACTCCTGATGGTCTCTACTGCACCCCCTCCCTTAGCATCCTCCTCACACCGACTCCCAAGCTTCCTGGACCACCAGCATGCAGTCAGGTTATGGGGTACTGTTGGTAATACTGTACTTGTATTAACTGTAACTCTGTTAACTTGCTAACGTAATATATGTATGTAATGGTTGTCTGAAATGTAATTCATATTTGTTGCTCCATGTGGTTTTAACATGTTTGTACTGAACCTCTACTGTCTTGACTGATTCAGGGGAGCAAGAGCCCTTCCTCCCCAGTGGAGGTGAGCATCCAGGTGAATGCTCATTCCTCCTACTATCAGTCCATTCCCACTTTCGGGGATCAGGCACGAAGCTGGGTCACCAGTGTGATAAGCAGTTCCTACCATTCAGCGCCATACAGCTGGCACCATATTAAATTATTTCATTTCCATTTCCAGTTCAATGTTGAAACAAGTACTAGTCTTTCTTTCAGAATGGGGGGGGAAATATAAGACATGTAGACAGCTCCTCTCTGAGTATTAAAATACTAATTATTTATATTTGGCCCAAAACCTTGATGTTTCTCCACAGTTGGCTTCATCAGGAGATACATTTAAATCCCTTTAAAAATATATAAACATACAACAATCAGTGACCTGTCCACATAAAATACTGTTATTACAATCATCTTAAGACATATTTTATTATAAGACATACAAAACCACTCACTTAGCATATGGCAAACCAGACAATTCTTCAGCTTCACTTCATTGTCCAAAAAATAATTTTAATCCTATAATAGGCCATACCAGATAGTTTATCAGCTTAACTCAATTACCCAATAAACACATATATAATCCACTCCAATAGTGTCAGAAAAAAACATAAAAAAATCAGTTATTTCTTAGCCAGTCACCTCATGCTATATGTCCACAGTGGTATCAGTTCAATAATGTTAAGAACATACCCCCACCCTCCTGTATTCAAAAGAAATAAATACATTAATTCTCATATATACTCTTCTTGTCCCATATGTTTCTTCATAAATATGACATTTATGTATCTTTTAAAAAAGATAAGCTACTATGTTCACAGACTACAGCCTGTGTGGCTGGCTGTTTGTGTTCATCTCTGTCAGTAGTTTAGTTTTTGTGGGTTTTCATATGTTTCTGCTTAGAAGAACTGGACCGTTCTTGGACATAACATTTATGAACATTTCCTGGACTAAGAAACTGCAAAACATCACCACCAGGTATCGGCGTTCTCATCATAAATCAACTTTTTTGGAAGCCATCAAAGCCAAAAGTAAGGTCAGTAAATCTGTTATACAAGCACTGAGTTGTGGAGTGCTGCACTGAATCCACATTTCAGTCTGACTTGTTCTTAAAGGATGTGTACTTGTCTTTGAGGTCTATTCACAACCATTTTGGAGAACAAAGGGAAGATACTAACAAAGGATTTTTACATCCTGCATATGCCCTAGGCTAATGTTCATCACCTTCAGGAATTTAACCCCTTCAGGAATTTATCACATTCTGGATCTCTGAGCTACAATAAGAGTTTTCTGTTCCCCAGTAGTTCACCATTTCCTGTGGATTTGGTTACTTTTCATCAATCACATGGCACCTCTGAGAACATGACTTTATATATTGTGCTCTGCAATATCACGGGGCAAACGCAGACCAGCAAGACCAAAAGGACTAGATGCCCTACAACAAAACTAGTCTGCAAAATGATTAAAGTGTACCTTCTTAGGATACTACTAATGCTACTTCTGATATCTGGAAATGTTCATCCTAACCGGGGCCTACCGACCTAGCACCTATGCCACAAAAGGCAGGAGGGTCCCTCACATTAGCCTCAATCAATGTCTGCAGCCTCCTTAACAAACTTGACAAATTGCAAACCTGGGTCCAGCAACATAGCCCTGATGTACTCTATTTGTGGCTGTGAAACTTAACCCAAGATACAAGGCGCTGCAGTCACCATCCCTGGATACTCTATATTCAGGCAGGACAGGGTTTCCAAACGAGGTGGGGGCTGTGCCATCTACCTGAGGAATTCCTATCTGGGTCAAGTCTTCCTGTTCTCAAACCCTAAACCACCCTTGCAGGTTCTCGCTATTAAAGTTCTACTTGGGGCACACAACAAGGAGCTCACCATTGCCTCTGTGTACCTACCCCCTAAAGACCAGCCCAATGGATTTATGAGCATACTGGAAAGCCTACAGGGATTACACCATAACTCTGAACTCATAGTACTAGGTGACTTCAACATAAATTGGCTATTGCTGGAGGCCAGAAACTACAAGGATGATGTCACGTCATGAGAACTGCACCAGCTTGTTACCACCCCACCAGATGCAACTATAGGACAGGGTGGCGCACACTTCTGGACTGGATCCTTACTAATCACCTGAGCAGAATCTCAAAGTCTTGAGTGCTCCCTGATGGAATCAGTGACCACTCACCGGTCACATGTACCTGGACAACAAATTCATTAAGCCCCCTCCTAAAATAATCCCCACACCAGAGTGTTAAAGCAGGGGTACCTTGAGCTACTAAAGACACACCTAAACCACCTGGACTGGACACCAACTGACTCTGCCATTGATGTAAACCAAGCCTTAGACCTTTTCATCAGCCACTTCACTGTGGCCTGCAATATCTTTGCACCTCTTAAAAAACTGAAGGTCAGGGGCAGAGCTAACCCTTGGATAACCCCCAATCTAATCACTTTACTCAAACGTAGGGATCATCTCTGGCACTGTGCCCGTGCAACATCCAAACCTGGGGATATTCATAAATATAAAGCTGCCAAAAATGAATGCACGCGGGCAGTTAGGAGCGCCAAAAGCAAATACTTCAAAGAAGCTCTCTCCAGCTCCTAGGGTGATGGAAAAAAATGTTGGAGTAACTTGAAAGACCTTACAGGCAAGGACCCTAAGTCACCACCCACATGCTCAACATAAATAGAACACCAACATCTGACCTGTACACAATCACCAACACCTTTAACAATGCATTCTCCAACTTGGATAGTGTCCTCCCTTCTAATTTTTTTGATGCCCCCTCTGGTAGCAACCCTCCTGCAACTACTCTCTCCTACACCCTGCTCCACAATTCTACTTCAAGGAGATCCTAGTGCATGAAGCCAGAACCTATATTCAGAAGGCCATTCACAACACAGGCTACAGCTGTGACTCCCTTGACCTGAAGCTGTTAGCACTTGTCCTTGAAGAAGTCCTTGAACCCCTGACAAAGGTCCTCAAGCTATCACTAAGGATGTCCCAGTTCCCATCTCGCTGGAAACAGGCGACCATCACACCGGTACACAAAAGTGGAAACAAATCACTGCACTCCAACTACAGACCTATCTCCATCCTCCCTCCATTGTCTAAGGCCCTGGAGCGCATCGCCTCAGACAAATTAGTCAAGTACTTAGAAAAATACGACATCCAGTGTCCTGAGCAACATGGTTTCCAAAAAGGGCACAGTACCACCACTGCACTATTACAATTCACGGGCTTCATCCATACCACACTCGATCAAGGAAACTGTGTAGGGACAGTATTCATCGACCTTACGAAAGCCTCTGATACTGTGAACCACCCACTCCTACTCAAGCAATTATCAAACATTGGGCTTTCCAATGAAGCGCTGCTCTGGTTTTCAAGCTACCTTGGGGAGAGGGTCCAGCGGGTTAGGATTGCCAGTGTCACCTCGGAAGAAAAGCCAGTACTTTCGGGAGTCCCACAGGGGTCTATTCTGGAGCCACTACTCTTCAGCCTCTTCCTCAACGACCTTCCCAGTGTCTGCCACCAGAAATTACTGCTCTACGCCGACGACGCAGTCATGTTCACCAACCACCAAAACGCAGAGCTCCTCAAGAAACAATTACAGCTTGAATTCATGCGCATCGAAGAATGGTTCAGGTCACACAAACTGGTCATGAACTACAGCAAAACAAAGGTTATGGCCTTCTACAATGCCAGGAGCAAGTACAAATCCCGTGACCTCACCATCTTAAACCAAACAGGGACCTTACTTGAACACGTTCCTGATTTTAAATACCTAGGTGTCACATTGGACAGCTCACTCTCCTACCATCGGCACACAGATTCTGTCGCCAAAGCCACCAACATCCATATAGGCCTGCTCTACAGGCACAAACACTGCATGACTCCTGACACTCTCCGGTTGGCTATCAACAGCTCTGTCACCTCCATCATCAATTACGGGCTAGCAATTTATGGCTCTGCCTCCATCTCTGCTCTTCGCAGAATTACGGTTGTACTCAACAAAGCATGCAGGCTGCTAACTGGGGCTGACCGACTTACACTCACTTGTGACATGTACACTCGGGCAGGATGGCTTCCTGTCATCAGCCGGATACAGTATCAAACCTGCCTCTTAGCCAGAAAAGTCCTCCTCGGGGTCATGCCCCCAGGCATTGAAAAGCTCCTCATTGACCACCACAGCACCCAGCGAACTAGAAGTTCATAACAACTAACCATCCTTGTCCCCAGATGCCGGACTACCATGGGCCAGAGGGCCTTTGCCCACAGAGCACCACAGTGGTACAATACTCTCAACAAAGAAACTCTTACTGCTGCTGCTCTTGGCCCTTTTAAGAGACAACTCCGACTTCATCTCATTTCAACTAGTCATTGTGACTGCCTCGCCTAATCAGGGGCCCACCGTTCACTGCCCTCCACTTCAGTCTTGACAGCTACCTCTCCCCGCCTTGCCCCTTCTACCTGCCTCACCCCTTGCCCTCTCCCTTCCTCCCCGGGCATTTCATGACTTTTATCCCTCCTTCCCTCCCTTTAGAGCTCTTACCCTCACCTCTACCCTCAGACAATGGCCTTCCTGCCTGCATACCCTTCCCTCTCACCTGCAGTGCTTATTTCCAAGGTTGCCTTGGCTGGTATGTCATGCTACCTAACATTTGGCACATTTTGAATTACTGGAATTTCCTAAGCCTCAGTCTCTTACTTATTTTTATTGTGTAACTATGTATTATTATGTTGACCTTTGTATGTATGTATAACCCCCATTCCTTTGACGTGGAACCTTTGTAAACGAGCAGTTCCTGCTCAAAGGTATTTGTAATCCTAGATTTCAAAAAAAAAAAAAACACGCAGTTATATATTTTTTTTATTTAGTTATTTAACCAGGTGTAGCACACTAAGCTGAAAGCTTTTTTACACGAGCGACCTGGGAGCACAGGGAAATTAAGTGACTTGCTCAGGGTCACACAGTATACAAGTGGAAGCTGTGAGATTCAAACCCAGGTATGGTCTGCTGGATGTCACCAGATTTGCAGATCAAAGCCTTAAACCACTGTGCTATACCACCTCCCTATATCTTGCTAACAAATCTCTTAAATATGTTTCTTTTATTTTTCATACTGTTCTGTACCTAAATGCGTGCCCTAAACTCCAACACAAAAATACCCTTTTTTTAAGGTAACAAATACATTTTATCTGCAGAGCAACCACAGAGTGGGGCTTAAAAGTTACAGGTAGTGCAATGCAAGGGGCACTATGAAGCTGAAAAGAACAGCGTGAAAGATAAAAGGTAAACATATTTAAGAGATTTGTTAGTAAGATATAGCTGCATATGATATAAATTAACTGTGAACACAGCAGCTTATCTTTTTTTTTTTTAAATGCATAAATGTCATATTTATGAAGAAGCATATGGGCCAAGAAGAGTATATATGACAATGAATGTATTTATTTCTTTTGAATACAGGAGGGTGGGGGTATGTTCCTAACATTATTGAACCAATACCACTGTGGACATACAGCATGAGGTGACTGGCTGAGAAATAACAGATTTTTTATGTTTTTTTCCTGACACTATTGGAATGGATTAGATATGTGTGATTATTGGGTAACTTGAGGTAAACTGATAAACTATCTGGTATGTCCTATTATAGGATTACAATGATTTTTTGGACAATGAAGTGAAGCTGAATAACTGTCTGGTTTGCCATATGCTAAGTGAGTGGCTTTGTATGTCTTAGAATATGTCTTAAGATGACTGTAATAACAATAATTTATGTAGACAGGTCACTGATTATTGTATGTTTATATATTTTTAAAGGGATTTAAAGGCATCTCTTGATGAAGCCAACTGTGTTGGTCAAACGTTGAGGTTATGGGCCGAATATAAATAAAGAATTAATATTTCAATACTCGGAGAGGAGCTGTCTACATGTCTTGTGTTTTGCACACACACCCCCATTCTGAAAGAGAGACTAGTACTTGATTGAACACACTGGGAGAGGCAGCAGTACAACATTTCTTTTAATTAGTATAATTTCCCTTGGACCTTCTGGGACTTTCTGGAACATTGCTTTTTTTCACCCAGTGTTGAAACAGCCAATAAGGGCCTTGCCAGTCTGGACATTAACTTCCAAAATACCAACGTAATACCATCTGGTTAACATATTAAATATGACCCAAGCAAGCGAAGACAGACTGGGCAAGAGGCAAGGCCCCCCCCCCCGGGACAAACTCTCTTTGGGGCCCTGAAAAGGTTGTATGAGAACACCCTGACCAATTGGTGCACCCCTCTCCATGGCTAAGAGCTCGGTCTGCAGGATACTACCATTGTGCCGGCCCCATATCCTGATGGTGTGCTTCAGTAAGACAAAGGGCCACACCCCAAACCTCAGAGGCAGAAAATACAGAGTAGTGTTAGGAGCCACTTCTCCCAATGGGTGGTGAACCTATGGAACAGCCTACCAGAGGAGACAGTGGATATGACGACAGTACAGGCCTTCAAGGTAAACCTGGACTCGTTTCTGATTTTTAAGGGAATCGAATGGAATCCTTGCTAACCACACTGGGGGTAACGTTAGCCAGTGGTACTTCTCCCAGCAGAAACAGTGGATATGAAGACAGCGAAGGCCTTCAAGGTAAGCCTGGACAAATTTCTGCTTACCAAGGGAACCGCACGGTATCCTGCGTAGTAGGGTGGGTGGGTGGGTGGAAAATCCTATCAATTAGTACATGTTCATGAAGTATACTTGTTAATTCCTGCTTATAAAGGGGGAGGGTGGACCTTATGGACCTCAAGTCGTTTTCCACCCAAAGTTACTATGTTACTACCTATGCAGAGTCAGAGGGCACTGTGGAACCTGGAAGCTGCCGTGGAGCCATTTGACTAATCCAGACCTAGCCTGGTCTCTGGACAGGACCCGGAGCTGCTTCAAATAACACAGAAGGCTTTCCCTTTTGTTTTTTAAAGGGGGCCGAAGCACTATCCAAAAACAAAATCACAATTGCCATCAACTGAACTTGGCTTCATAACAATCTCAAAAGAACCTTGAATTTCAAAACATGCTATTCTTCATTATGTAGGCCATTTTTTTTCATTTTTTTTTTTTTTTGAGCAGTTTTCTCCCTTACAGTTCTACAGTGGAGGTATATTCTGGACCTGAAGCCATCATGCCCAGCTTGTGACATCACTGTCATGTCCACAGAAGCAGACTGTGATGTCACACTGTGGCTTCAGCTCCTGATTCCGCCTCAGCTGTAGATGAACTGTAAAGGTCACAGACCCAGTTTTCATGCTAATGTCCTTAACGGTAAAGGACAAAATGGCTCCAAACTGAAAATGGTCTGGCATGTTGTGTGATTGAGTTCTGAAGATGCAAATCATTTTCTTTTGGGCTGGTGACTGAAGCCCCTCCATAAAGAGAGATGCTTCTTTCTGCTTAGAATTTCAGTTTAAAGAGAGCGTCTCCAGCAGAGGCATTGCTAGACCCATCCTCCAGAGCTGGAGTTCATGTTGCTTCCAGATCTTTTCTCAATAAAACTGCTGAAATGAATCCTTGTAAAAATATCAATGGCCTATCCTCTACAGGCTTTCAGGTCTTGGGCCCAGGATCTTGTGCTATCCTAGCAATGTCTCTGGTCTCCAGTCTCCAGCATGAGATTCCCAGCTGGCACCAGCAGAATTCTTTCACACAGGGCACTCCCCAAACCTGTGAACTGCAGACCATTCTGCTGCCTGTCAACAGGAAAACAGAATCTCTGCACATTACAGTTCACACATGGCAGAGTCTGGAACTGAAGTCAGAATCCCCGATGTGTGAGTCAGCTAATACACAGGGCAACTAGACTGAGTTCCTGAACAAGCTGTAGCTGTCGATGAGCTATAAGGGACAAAGCTCCTGTTTTCACATAAATAAGCTATGCAATGAAAAGTGGCATATGTTACTACATATGCACTACAATAGAGGTCTACTGCTGCCCTCGGAATTATTTTTTGTGCTGCCCCCTTCATTTATTACTATTAGAAATAGGCAATGGAGTGAGTACGGACTGAGACAATGGCATTGGGTCCCACAATGCAAGAGCACAAACAAACTAATCCCTGCTGCAGCCCTACTGATAATGGCAGAAGCACCAAATTAGCAAAGACAAAACAATTAGTCGAGCCTCAGGTTTTGCCTCCACTTTTCTTTTTAAAATTATCTCTTTCATTCCCAGCCCAGCTGTCCTCACTCTGGCAACCATCCAGCCCAGTCACCTTACTTGGACCCCAGATAGCCCCGCTTACCTGCCCCATTGGGTAACTGGTCCACAGTACGGCCGGTGGGAAATTCCTCCATGCAGAGTTCCAATTTGGTGACAGCCAAACTCTTATAGTGCTGGTGTCATACTGCCATGTAGTGAGGGCTTCTCTCCCCAACATTAATCCTCCCCGAGATGCTGGGCCATGGAACATGTGGCTAGGCAGACAACTGGCATGCACACAGCAAGTTACCCTGTGTCTCCCCCTCTACTGCCATCCCTGTTGAGCTTGCACCATCTGGGCATCTCCTGGTGGTACTCAAATGACGGGGATCGAACAGCAACCCACCCTCTGGGATACTCACCCCCGGGTAACTCAGGCTCATCCTGAATCCTCGGGTAGGCAGCATCACAAGTGATAACCTTACCACTGTACCGATGAGCCGGCTCCTCCTCTTATTTTCAAAAAATAAATAATTTTTCACTTTTTTTATTTTAATCATTCTTGGCTATACCTGGTTCATCCATAGCATCCTGTGAGCCCCATCACTATCTCCCCTGACCTAAGGATGGGGGATCCGATGGCAGTGCATGGCCCTAGAGCACCAGAAGGGATGTCCATTGTGGCTCTAAATTTTCATCCTGTGTCCTGCTGTGATCCTCCTGTCTCCCAAACGGTGCCACGCATGCAGCATTCCTCCTGCTGAGAAGCAAGCTCATCTGGCCCACCAAAGGGAGCTACTGTGGCAGCAGAACTTGGCATCAGCCTTCCCCAGGTGGAAGTGCTGCCAGACAGCAGCACCACCCAAGCCCCCCAAGCCCCCAGCTGCCAATCCCAGATCCCACTCTGGAATCCATGTCACCAGAACAACATCACCTCGACATCTACCAGCACTACTCTGACTCTGTTTCACATGAGTATTTACTGCAGTACTGTGTCACGGGTGGTCAACATAGAGTTTTTGACCCCAGTATTTCACATAAAAGTACAGTTACATAAGAACTTACCGTAACAGTAGATCTTCGAGAGGAGCTCTTGCAGCAAGCTACACCATAAGGACTATGCCGCCAGGCACTAGGGCCCCACGGAACCATTCTTAGCTAGCAGTTCCCAACGGGGACCGCCCCCTGACGTTGGACCGCCTCTGATGTCCGCCAGTGTTATATAGGGGCTGTCCCCAGCCACTCCCCAGTTCTCCCACCGGAGACCTGGCTGACAAATAGAGAACCGAGGTTAGTGGAAACCCCCGCCAAGGGTAAGAAAAGAAAGAAGAAAAGGACCGGGGGAAGGAAGGTGGGAAATAACGCCTGCTGCAAGAGCTCCGCTTGAAGATCTACTGTTATGATAAGTTCTTATGTAAATGTACTATCTTACTTCGAGTAGGAGCTCTTGCAGCAGGCTACACCATAAGGACCGAATACCAAACAGTACTAAACTGACCCCAAAGGGACTGGGAGGTGGAAAAACTGAGGAGCGTGATAAGCTTCAGGACAACAGGCCTTGAAGCACCGCCAATCCAAACCCAGCTCTCGGACAGCAAGCAATGTCCAGACTGTAGTGCTTCACAAAGTTGTGCACTGAACTCCAAGTAGTTGCTGCGCCGATATCTGCTGCAGAAACATTTCGGAATGCCGCAAAAGAGGCAGAAACACCCCTGGTGGAATGACCCTTAACAGAGCCCGGTATGTGTTTGTTGTACTTAACATAACAGAAGGTGATACAATGGACAAGCCATCTGGATAGTCTGCTTTGCCACTGGTGTTCCCAGAGTTCTCGGGGCAAAGGAAACAAACAGTTGGTCAGATTTTCTCAATGTCTGAGTACGGTTGATGTAGTACCTAAGCACTCTATGAACATCCAGAGTGGAAATATGGCCTCCCCTCGGTTAGTGTGCTCCGGATAATACACAGGAAGGTTGATGTCTTGATTAAGGGTAAACTGAGACACCACCTTAGGAAGGAACTTGGGATTAGTCCTCAAGGACACCCTGTCCTTGTGGAAAATTAAGTACGTCTCTTTAGCCATCAGAGCCTGAAGCTCGGAAATTCTTTGGGCAGAAGTAACAGCAACTAAAAACATTTTCCATGACAGAAAATGTAGCTCGCAATCTGCGGCTGGTTCGACGGGAGGCAACCTAAGTTTTTCTAATAAAAACAAAAGATCTCAAGGAGGGATGGGGTCCCTAATGGGAGGTTTGAGATGACGCATTCCCCTCAAAAATGTTCGGGCCAGATCCGTCTGAGCAACATATTTGCCATCTACCGGTACATGATAGGCAGAGATTGCAAAACGATGTACCTTGATGAAGGAGTATCAGAGGCCTGAATCTGACAGGGAGAGGAGATACTCAAGGACAGTGCTTATAGGGCACAGGAGGGGGTCCAGACCACAAGCAAAAGCACTTCCACTTCATTGTGCAGGTAGCTCAAGTAGAAGGTTTTCTAGCTGCAACCAAGACCTCGGTCACTCTGGGAGGTACTCCAAAACATGCTGTGGCTACATCCGTAGGTGCCAGGCATGCAGGTGTAGGAACCATAGGTATGGGTGAACCAACCTGCCCTGCTCTTGCAACAGTAAGTGGGAGGACAAGGGCAGGAGAATCAGAGGTTCGGCTGCCAGCTGCTGCAGCAAAGGGAACCATATCTGACGAGGCCAAAACAGAGCTACGAGATTCATCTCCGTTCCTTCTGTTTGGAGTTTGAGTAGAACTCTCTGTAGAAGAGGAAAGGGAGGGAGAGAAGGCATACAGAAACCTCCCCGTCCAACAAAGGGACAATGTGTCTAGCCAGAAAGCATCAGGCCCGTGATCGAGCAAGCAGAAACTGGGCAGTTTTGCATTGCACGGGGATGCAAAAAGGTCCAGCTCTGGACGACCCCATATTAAGAAGAAGTTGTCCAGTAGACTGCAGGAGTTCCCATTCATGTACTTGATTGAGACTGGCTTGGGGTGTCGGCCAAGACATTTTGGACCCCTGGAACATGCACTGTGGTGAGCTATAGGTCATGATCTCAAGCCCAGAACCACACCCTCAGCTTCCCGACAAAGAGGGTAAGAGTGAGTTCTGCCCTGCTTGTTGATATAATAAACAGACATGT
Source organism: Neoceratodus forsteri (assembly GCA_016271365.2). NCBI lineage: Eukaryota > Metazoa > Chordata > Ceratodontiformes > Ceratodontidae > Neoceratodus > Neoceratodus forsteri. The sequence continues at coordinate 954,719,912 of CM028130.1, read as the reverse complement.
TGTCCATCTGTACCAACAGGGGCCTGACGAAGATCCAGGTGAAATGCTTGTAGAGCATACAAATCACCCTCATCTCCAGAATATCGATGTGGAGGGTTCTAGGGAAATCATGTGCCTTGAGTCCGATGGTTCTGAAAATTAGCTCCCTAACCTAGGCCAGAGGCATCAGTTGTGAGAATCTGTAATGGGGTCTCTCTCTGAAAGGAGACCCTGGACTCGAGATTCGGGGGGGGGAGACACCAAGAGAGAGTCTGTACCACTGCACTGGAGATCGAGACTAACTGGTTGAGATTGTCCTCCCTCTGATCTCACTGCACTCTGAGTCCAGTGAGGAACTCTCGTAAAGAGGCGTGCTGAGGGAACGGTCACTATGGCCGCAGCCATATGGACTAGGAGCTGGAGCATAGTTCATGCTGGGACCTGGCGAGGAGCTGAGACTTTGTGTGCAAGCAGCTGAAGGCCATATTGCCTGTCTCGCAGGCGGGAAAGGCCTTCCCTTCGTTCGCGTCCAGGATTGCCCCTATGTACTGAAGCCTTTGACATGGTGTCAGAAATGATTTGGCTACGTTTAGGGTGATTCCCAGGGAGCTGAACAGGCTGAAGGTGTCTTCTAAGGTTGCCAGAAGCCGACCCCTTGTTACAGCGGTCAGAAGTCAATCATCGAGATAGGGATAAACAAAGTGTCCCTGTCTCCTTAAAGCTGCCACTACTATTGCCAGGCACTTTGTGAACATGCAAGGTGTCAAGGAAAGGCCGAAGGGCAAGGCCCAAAACTGGAAGTGCCTTCCCTGAAAGGAGAACCTCAGGAACTTCCTGTGAACTGGAAGCACCAGAATAAGGAGGTAGGCATCTTGCATGTCCAATGAGCAAAGCCAGTCCCCCTGATGCAACATGGGAAGAATGCCCAGCAAGGTGACCATCCTGAACCTCTTGCTCTCTATGCAATTGTTCAAGAGGCTCAGGTCCAGAATCGGACGAAGATCTCCTGTTTTCTTGGGAACCAGGAAGAAATGGGAGTAGAACCCTTTCCCCCACTGTGGGGCTGGAGCAGGTTCTATTGCCTTCTTGTCTAGAAAGGACTGTACTTCCTCCCCAAATAAGCTTGGCGTGGGAGGAGGAGTGAGTACTTTGGACCAGGGGATTGTCCGAGGGCATCTGCAGAAATTCCAGTGCATGACCCCGCTCTATCAACTGGAGTACTCATGCACCGCTGGTTATTGAAGTCCACCCGTCAAGGTAAAGCAAGAACCGACCCCCCACCACCTCTGCCCTGGACTCGGCAAGTGGCATGGGGTCAGGCTAGGAGTCAGGCGTGGGTGCTCGGGGTGGGCAGGGAGACCTGGACGGACTTGGTGTTCCTAGGTCCTTGTGCGCTACCTCATTGAGAGGGAGCTTTGCAATGAAAGTTGCCTCTCTGTTGCTGTCCTTTAGGCTTCTTCCCTCCCTGGTGACGAAATTGACAACGTCTGCTAGGAGTCTGTTCAGACCTGTACAACTGATGTACCAACTGAACGGCCTTACCCAGGTCCTGGAAATCCGAAATCAGTTCCTCAATCTCTGGACCAAAAAGCACGGACCCAAGGAATGGGACATCAATGATGGCATACTGGAGGTCCTGCCTTAACCCAGAAACTCGGAGCCAAGAGCATCTCTGCATACAAACCCCTGTAGCTGCTGCCCTGGCTGCCATGTCCACCGAATCATAAGATGACCTCAGGACGTGTTTTCCCACATCCAGACCGGACTGGAGTACATCCAAGAGCTCCATTTCGTGGTCAGAATTGTGCTGCCTTTTAGCGAGCTCAATTGCCTTGTTCCAGAGAGATTTCTGGTACTGCACCATGTGCGCCAAAAAACTGAATGAATGGATGGTGCAAGTAGCTGAGGAGACAGACGTTTCGCTGAACTGGTCCAGGCATTTGGATTCCTTTGTCCAGCAGCTGGAACCTCATGTACCAGGGCTATTTGGTCCTCTACCATGAGCAGCCATCAGTAATAACTAGATAAACCTTGGGCTGTTCACCAAGGCAGCTTTGAGGATCGAGGCCGATGAAAGATGAGCACAGGTCGTAAGCTCCGCGGGTCATGGCACAAGGCCTGGGCAGTAGAGCACACGTGAGTGGTGGATCCGTCTCGAGATATCTTCTGTTCGCATGGGCATCTCCGAACTGAGTCGACGGTCCATCGCAGCAGCGAGGGATAGAAGACTGGAAGTCTTTCTGTAAAATTTATTTTTAAATCCAAACGGAGAGACAGGAACCAGTCTCAACACAGAGCTTAAGGAGGGAACCTGAGCTTCCATGCAGGAAGATTCATGCCATGGGGCGATTAGAGTTATACCAACTGGTGGTGGAGGAGCAAGTTTGAAGACCTCCAAGAAGATTTAAAGCGCAGGATACCTGCCAATAAGTGTGGATGAACAACATATCCATGTCCTTAGAACTAGGGTTTGGGTCATTCAAACCCAGGAAGCGTAGTTTGTCCCTCTCTCTGGCCAAGATCCTGTTTCACTGATTTAAAACTGGATGTGACGCATCACATCCAAGAAAGTGGTATCATCTAAAAGGGGGAATGGGGGAGTCCCTGAGGATCAGAATGTGAGGGAGAGAAAACTCTCCAGGATCTGGAGGCAGAAGACTTTAGTCAGAGGATCCCGAGGAAGATCTAAAGGGAACATTGGTGCCTCTCCTGTAATGCCTGGAGGATGAAACTGGAATGGTGACTGTTCTGTTCTGGAGACCTGTCATCCTGACGGAGCAGGCGATTTGTCTGGGGAGGTGGTGACAGTGGTGCCCACAGGGGGCTGTGGGGATTCTATCGGGAGAGGTTGCAGTATGGGAGCCTGTGGTTCCTTAGGGAGGATGTCCTTTCTGACAGTGTCCCACCAGGAACTAGACAGGTCCTTTACTTCGGCTAGGGAGACCATCGCAAGGGCAGATGGACCCGGCGTCTCAGACCTGTCGTCCGGCTCCTCCGGCAGCGGACCTGAGGCTTGTCTTGGCCCGGTGTACATTCCGGAGATTTTGGGTTACCCAGCACTGGGACAGCAGGTCTACTGGCGTCTGCTCATCAGTCGGCAATGGCTTGGACGTCGGGGGAGGTCTTTTGTCGGCCGGGGGCTACATCCCTTCCAACAGCTGTTTTGGAGGTGTAGACGGCGTGGAGGACCCCAAGTCGAAGAGGTAGCAGACGTCGGGGAAGTGCGTCGGGAATCTGACGCCCGATGCTTAGGAGAGCTGGCGTCAGGGTGGGACACCGTGTCCAGACGTCGCTTCCTGTCATCGGGTCCAGCCGGATGATCTGACGATGTAGAGGAAGCCTTCGCCGGGAGGTGAGTGGCAGACTGGATGTCGCCTGCCTTTAATAGTGGCATCCCTAGTCTCATCCTAGTCCAGACCCGGAGGCATGGGTTGTAGGGCCTAAGGTTGAGGGAGGGCCAAAGGCCTCTGCCCTAGGAACACTGCCTGACGTCCTAACCCACGCCAGGGGTTTCAAGACCGACAACCTGGAGGGAGCTTGGGTGCCGGGGATCTGACCTGGGACTGAGCTGGCCATCTTCTAATGTGGAGATCTGGATCGGGAGTCCGAGCAGTCCTTCTCATGATGATAGTGCTTCCCACTGTACTTTTTATCCTTCTTGTAGGAAGTCCCTGACCCCGAAGAAGAAGAAGAGGATCCTAGGCCTGATGGGGTCTTTTGCATGGTGCCCACCTGCTGTTCCAGAAGGTAAGTTTTCAGTGTCTTCAGACAACAGATGTGCATTCGACGGTTGAACTTCTTGCAGTGCGGGCAGGAGTCGGCAGATGAGGCAGGCCGAGTGACCGCTGTACGCCTAAGGCCGAAATTTGCTTCCTGCACGCGTACTTAGATTTTGGGTGTTGGTTACATGACGATGGTGAAGACATGCACCAAAACTCACGTTTTTAACAATTAAACAATTTAAAGTATGAAACTATATTCTTTTCCAAAATGGAGATGACTGTTAGCATGCAGGTGTCCGTGGAACTGATGTGAACAGGTCAACGGTGGGAAAAGAACTGGGGAGTGGCTGGGGACCTCCCCGTTTATACCACTGGCAGAAGTCGGAGGTGGTCCGACATCAGGGGGTGGTCCCTGCTGGGAACTGCTAGCTAAGAATTTTTCCGTGGGGTCCTAGCACCTGGCAGCATAGTCCTTATGGTGTAGCCTGCTGCAAGAGCTCCCACTCAAAGTAAGGTCAAAAGGTTACAGTTATTTCTGTTATTATAATTAACAAATTTAAGCCTGAGAAAGAGAAAAAACAAGTTTGCTCTCTGCTCCAGGAAAATAGCCAGAAAAATCCAAGGATCAACATATACATTTTTTTCTGACCTTAAAGTAACACAGAAGGTTTTTCCAAGACTGACACTGCAACATTTATTTTTAAACCTGCCTTGGTGGTGTCAGAGAGGGACATTGCACTCCCGTGTGGCTAAGCTGGGTTCACACCTCAACCTGACTTCCCTGCTCCTAGCTGGGTGGAGCATGGGATGCAAGCTCAGCCTCGGGCAGAGTGAGACTTCCAGCTTACAGCTGTAGCACCTTCTGCAATCTTGGGAGAGCATTATGTCACAGATGACCATGCGATATCGCACACTCCTGCCCCACAGATGAAAATGCATCACATGCTGCAGTAGTGGGCGGGGCATCAACAATGATGAAAACCCAATGGTGCATGAATGGCGTGAGGACCCTCATGTCCTAGACATGGCACCACCCAGTTCCTTCTGTTTGCTTCCCTTCCCTGCAAACATATATGCTCCCGGGTTCCATGAGTGGTCCAGGCCCTGCCTTGGGCTGCAGGTACCCCTCAAAGTGCAGAGAAGTGAAAAGCAGCTACTCTGGAGTGAGGACATGGGCTGGAGATGCAGATATACAGCAGAAGCCCCAAGAGTCGACCTGTCAGCAAAGGAGCCAGAGGTGAGCACCTGAGAGGAAAAAAAGAGCGACTACATTAAAACAAAAATTAAAATTAGGCTGGTCCATCAGTGCAGCAGTGGTGCTATCATTCACTATGCCGGCAACCCACGTTTGGCAACGAGCTCAAGTCACTGGAGAGTTGGGGGATGGCACTCAAGCATCCTAGAGGATGCTCTCCTCCTCAGCGGGTTCCAGCACCAACTGCCACTTGGATGATCACAGCTGGTGGTGCAGGGAGGGAGCCGAGTACTGCAAGCAGTGACACCAACTAGCTCTGAAGGAGTGTTGTCACGAACTGCATGCACACCACTCTATGAGCCCAGCCATGGCATCTTATACGAAAAAGGGAGAAACCGTGGAAATAAGCTACAGGCGATAAGAATGATGCAGAGGGCCCTCTTGGGCCATGACATGCTAACTGCCTCCGCCTCCCAGAAAAAGAGTTACTCGGAGGGCAAGCTGGCCACCTCTTGACCACCCCAGAGAGGGAAGTCCAAGGTGAGAGGATCGCGTAGTAGCAGAGGAGGCACGGGTGGGGTTGGGAGGTCACCTCCACAATGGAAGGGGCTACTGAGGTCAGGGGAGGATAAAAGGGAATATAATTTTTTCATCATTTTTGGGGGTTTAGTCCATCACTTGTAAAAAGGGAAGATGGAACTCACGGATCTGACATTTCAGTTGGAACATTTGCACCCTGGCTTGGTCACGCACTGAAGAGGAAGTGCCTTATCACTGATTAGCTGGCCCTGAATACTGCTGCTGTAGCTACGATGACCAATCTTTACAAAGTAAAATGATCAACAAGCTGCCAGCAGTCCTACAACTTCAGCGGTGTTCAGGGATGGGGGTGGGGTTGGGGGATAAGATAAAGTAAGTCATTCCACCAACGAACAAAGCCTGATCACCACAGTCCACAGGACAGAATCACTCCAAAAGAAATGAAAATTACGTACCTACCGTAATTATGATCTTTCTGTGGATCTTCACCACTGATCACAGATGGATATCTGGCGGAGTCAGAACCCAGCGGAGGTTTTCTTTTTTTTTTTTTTTTTTAAAGGGTGGCGGGCAACACCACACATGGCGCCTGAGGGGCGGCCTACGTACCGCGTGGCGCCGGTTGGCCGTTAGCTGTGTCGACCCTCCTGCCTGCCAGTTCTGAGTCACCGGAGAGGTAAGAGGAAGGGATGGAGGGTGGGATAAGAGAGTCCAAGGGACAGAAAAGGAAAGGATGTATGAACTAAAAGGAGAAATAACGACTGAGAGGACAGCAAAGAAAGAGGTTAGAAACTAAAGGGATTGGAGGGCCCCAATCTCTGGAAGGAAGAAGGAGGGGTAGGGTGGGTAAAGAATTTAGAGAGAGGAGAGAAGTATAAGATATCCTAGACCCTGGTCCGCTCCAGATTGTATAGGAACTGCAAGGAGTAGCAAAGCTTTCTGCCAGAATTCAAGGCACAGAATAACTGGCAAACACTCCAGAAGCAGAGTCAGCTATTCTGGAAGAAGGACAGGATACAGGATTCCACTCTCTCAAGAAAAGATTTTTGATGAAAAAGGTTTTTTTTTTTTTTTTTTTTTTAGAGAAATAGGTTGGATGGAAACAGGGAGGAGGAGAGAAGGAGGGCACCATCAGCTCCCACCCACAGGTGGAGACAAGGTACTGAGAAGGAGTGCCGCCGAGCTATCCACTTTTCCTGGAAAAATACTCCCTGTGTCTCCTTTTTTACCCCACTCCTAAGGAGGAGAGGGGGAGTCCACAGAGGGAGGGACCCAGAGACTGAGGCCCCAGGGGATGGAGGGTGGGGTTGTGATGAATAGTGAAGATACACAGAAAGATCATAATTACGGTAAGTACGTAATTTTCATATCTTATCTGTGTCAATTTTCACCATTCATCACAGATGGGTGAGTACCGAGACCCCCAGAAGGGGGTTTTCTTTTACACCCTAAGGGACAAAGTCCCTTAGCCCTCAGTGGGTGACACACTAAGGGGGGGAACTTCAGTGCCTGGAGAGGCCCAAGAGTGGGGAAAGAGAGATGGAGTCCCCCCGAAGGAAGTTGCCCCGACAAGCGCCGTCTCACTCTGTGGGAGAAAAATACAGGTTACTCACCTGTAACAGGAGTTCTAGGAATGGTATATGTTGTTCATCCACACTCATTGGCAGTATCCTTGCCGCTTTAAATCTTGCCGGAAGGTCTTCAAGCTTGCTCCTCCCACCCACCCGGGTGGTATAACTCTCGGCTCCGCCCCATGACGCCAGATCTGCCCGCTGGAAGCTCAGGTTAGCCGGCCGGGATAGGAACAGTAGAACAACATATACCATTCCTAGAACTCCTGTTACAGGTGAGTAACCTGTATTTCTAGGACATGGATATGTTGTTCATCCACACTTATTGGCAGACTCTAGCAGTTCTCCGGGAGGAGGGAGGCAAGGCACACTTTACTTGGGAATAGAGACTGGAGAACCGAGGCCCCAAAACCAGCATCCCGGGGTGACTCAAGGTCGATGTGGTAGTGGGTAATGAAGGTGTTTGCTGACTTCCAGGTAGCAGCCCTGCAGATTTCCTGGATAGGGACGCCCTGGAAGCAGCCACCGCTGCAGCAGTATGGCGGTAGAATGAGCCTTATCCCTCTGGGAGGCTCCATGCCCGCTAACTTATAGCAGAGATCTATGCAGGAGGTTACCCACCTGCTTATCGTCCGCTTGGCTGCAGGTCTGCCAGATGCGGCTTCAGCGTAGGTGACAAACAGCTGGCTAACCTCTCCTCAATTTCAGCCGCGCGCCTCCTTATAATAAGCGCAGCTCTCTAGGATCCAGAGTATGGAGCCTATATCGCCTCCGAGGTGTGATTGGGGTAGAACACCGCAGAGTCAACACCTGGTTAAGGTGAAACTCGCACCACCTTCGGAAGGAATTTCGTGGGGGCAGGGACAACCTTGTCCCTGTGGAAGACCAGGTAAGGAGACTCGATGGAAAGCGCCTGGAGCTCTCCCATCCTTCTGGCTGACGGATAGCCACCAAGAAGGCGGTCTTCCACGACAGGTGAGAGAGAGCACACCTGTGCATAGGTTCAATGGTTTGCCCATGAGCTTTGCCAGTACCAGCATAAGATCCCACGGAGGTGGGAGGTTCACGACTGGAGAGGACATGGTCAAGGCCTTTGAAAAGCGCCCACCACCTTTCTCCTGCGCAATCGACTGCTTCCCAGCCCGCGCCGTAAGCAGAGATGGCTGCCAGGTGGTCCTAGGAGTCGCTGGACTAAAGCCTCTTTGGAGAGGGGACCAGCAGTAGTCTAGAATGTTAAGCCACCGAGCAGATAAGGGGTCCAGACTTTACCTGACACCAAAATGGAAACCTTTTCCATTTGAAGGCATAACATTTTCTGGTCGTATTCTTTTCGAGATGCCTCCACCACGTGTAGACATCCTCAGAAAGACCCAAAGCCTGAACTCTAGCTACCAGGAACCAGGCTGTAGGTGCAGGGATTGAAGGTCCGGATGAAGGACCTTCTGGTTCAGAAAAATCAGGTCCGGGCGTGTACTGAGCCGCCCGGGGTCCCGGTAGCTGAGGCTGAGGAGATCTGGATACCAGAACTGGCGTGCCAATCTGGGGCTACTAGGATCACCTTCGCCTGTGCCTGCCTCACCTTGAGTAACACCTTGGGATCAAGGGAATGGAGGAAAGGCGAAAAGAGGCCTGGGGTCCACGGCCTCGAGAAGGCATCCCTGCAGCGAGCCCCTGCTGAGGGGGCGCGGCATGGAAATAGCTCAGCTTGGTGTTCTCCTGGAGGCAAACAGGTCCACCAACGGTTTGCCCTAACGAGAACAGGTAGTAGGCTACCCTGGATGGAGAGACCACTCATGGATGTCTGGCCTAAGCGGCTGAGAGCATCCGCCAGTTGGTTCGCGCTCCTGCCACATGGAAGGCTAGAGATCCGCCTCCAGCCGGGTTGACGAAGGTCCAGATCCGGGCGCCTCCTTGCATAGCAGGCGAGTGAGTGCGGCGCCTGTTTGTTGAGGGTACATGGTCGTAGTATTGTCCGGCCTGGATTGGAACCACTTGACCCCGGAGCTGAGGAGCAAAGCTGACAGAGCCAGTCTGACTGCCCTGAGCTCCAACAGGTTGATGTGGCACTCGGACTCTCTGGGGTCCAGAGCCCATGAGCTCTGTGGTCCCCATGTGGCTCCCCAGCCCATGAGAGAGAGGCATCGGTCGAAGGACTGACTCTGGCTCGGGCGGACAAACGGATCCCTTCCTGCAGATGACTCGGGACGGTCCACCATTGGAGCGCGCCACATCCTCTGGGTGACCGTGACCAGCTGGTCGAAAGACTTGACGCTGAGACCACTGGGCAGCGAGTTCCCACTGGGAGGCGCATGTGCAGTCTGGCCCAGCAGACCACCGAGTGCACGCCGCCATGTAGCCCAGGAGGCGTAGGAAGTCCCGGCAGGGGCGTGAGTGCCCAACCAAAATGATTGGGCAAAGGAGGAGAGAACCTCTGCCTGTCTCGCCGAGCAGAGCTCTGGCTTACGAGAGTCGAGCTCTGCCTCCCATGAAGCCCATCACCTGAGAAGGACGAGTTCCGATTTGGCCTCGTTGATCAGAAGGCCCAAGTGTGAGCAGGTTCGGAGGGTCAGGTCCCTGGACCTCTCCACCTCCTGAAGGGAGGATCCCGCCAGGAGCCAATCGTCCAGGTAGGGGTAAATATGAACCCCCTGATGCCAAAGATGGGCTGCCACCACTGCAATGCATTTGGTGAAACCCCTTGGGGCGGCGACAGGCGAACGGCACGCTCTGAACTCGTACAGGGTCCCTTCGACCATGAAGCGGAGGAACTGCTGATGAGATGGACGGATAGGGACGTGAAAAGCGTCCTGAAGATCCAGTGTGCAAAACCACATGTTTCGCTCCAGGGATGGTATGATCTGATTTAGAGTTACCATCCAAAAGGTGCGTGGACCTGAGATACCGATTCAGGTCGTGCAGATCTAGAATGGGGCGCCAACCCCCGTCCGCTTGGGCACCAGGAAATACCTGGAGACGAAGCCTGGGTCTGAAGGAGGATCCGTCACTGGCCACCACCTCTTTGAGGAGGAGTAGCGCAATGTCGCTCTCAAGGACAGACTGGGCGACTGAGATCTGCTCTTCTCGTGGGGGCACGGCTCCGCTGGGAGGGTACTGCTCAATTCTAAGGGCAGACCCTGCCCGACCACTCTAAGACCCATCTGTCCGTGGTGATACCGGACCAGGCGGAAATGAAGTGGCGGAGCCGGCCCCCCATGGGAGGACCCCAAGCTGCAGTGACGGGTACGGGGGAGGACACCCCCGGCCCATCACTGGGCAGGCTTAGAGGAGGAGGGGGCACCTGGACCAGCGCCTCGGCCTCCTTTGCGGGGCTGCTGGGGACCTTGCTTGGGCCTAGGACGCCAAGCCTGAGCCTGCTGCTGTTGTTGACCCCCCTGGAAGGGTGGTTGTCTGACCGCAGGGGAAGAATGACGAAAAGGCTTCTTCCTGCGCTTCTGCTGGTTCTTACTTGAAGAACCCTTAGCGGATGTAGCATCTAAGGTGGCATTAGATTGCTCGATACGCTGCAGGTGACCTGCCACTCCTGGCCCGAAGAGGTCGGTACCAAGGAAAGGCACATCAGCTAGCTTGTGTTGAGTATCCACGGGAAAGGAGGATAACCTCAGCCAAGACCTGCGGCGAGTGGATACCGCTGCAGCTAGTGAACGGGCACAGGAATCACCCACGTCCAGAGCAGTCTGGAGTTGTTGTTTAGCAACAGCTCTGTTTCTGGTCCCTGACCTGCTTGACCGTGGTCTGCATGTCAGCTGGGAGGTGGGGGAGAACTTCGTCCAGTGACCCCAAGAGGGCGTGAGAGAAGTGTGCCATAATCACCGCTGAGCTTGCCTGACGAAGGCCCAAAGATGATGCAGCATAGACCTTCCGGGCCAAGTGGTCCATAAGTTTGGACTCTCTGTCTGGGAGGGCGGTCAGTATCGGCTGAGCTGCCCGTCTGCCTGAATACTGAGGCAGTCACAAGGCTTTCCGCCGAGGGGTGTTCAGTAAACCCCGCCAAAGACCCTGTGGGCACCGCGTACTTGCGTGCCATGCGGGCAGAAGGAGCTGGGCAGGAGGCTGGACGCTGCCAGAGTTCCAAGGTCGACCAATAATGGCTTCGCGACTGGAAATGCCTCCGTAGGGGTATCCTCCTCTTAAGAATATCCGTAAGGGATATTCCGCCTTTTCTGGATAGGCTGTAGGGCCATCCCGCCGATTCGAAATGAGCCGGAGGATGCCCTGGAAGGAGGAAGGCCTTCTTCCAAGCCTGACGCCAAAGCTCATCGAGAGTGAAGGCCAGTGTTATCGGAATCGGAGGAGTTCTGATATAAAGGCTGCCCACCCAAGTCCCCCTCGATACGCCTAGGGTGATCAGGGGTGACCGTAATTGACAGTCTGTGGGGGAGACCCGAAGACTGTCGTGCCTCCTTGGAGGGAACCCCCGAGGGGCAGCTTAGGTGGAGGTTCCACCAAAATTGGTGGGGAACCTGAAACCGGTTGCGGCGGAAGACGCACCGGAGCCCCCGAAGAGACCGGCACCGGAGCAATCGGTGTCTGAGGCGGCCGAAGAGGCTGAGGCCAAGAGATAGCCGGGACCACCGAGGGAGCCGGCTTCTGACCTGCTAGCAGGAATTGCTGCCACATGAGATCCTCGCAGCGTCGACAAATTTTTCGTCGAAGCCTCTCCTCGTCCGAGGAGGAAGGGGAATGGTGGCGGCGCCTCTTGCGGGAGTGCTTGTGTCCTTTTTTAGGTCGATCGACCGAAGAGGACTTGCTCCCTGATCGAGACCGACGGTGTCGACTTTGTCGATTGGGAGAGACTGGGCTCAGTGAAAACGAGGTTCCGTTCTTTTCCTCAATCGAGACCAAGGCAGGTCTCCTCGCCGGGAAGGAGAGAATCGGGCGTTTCTCTCCAAAGAATCATCGACAGGAGTCGGTGATAACGGCTCGATCGGGTCGAGAATAATCTCGGCCGATCAGCCACCTCGCTTCTACGCCGTGTACAGACGGAAGGTCTGAAAACCCAGCGCCGAGGAGGCAATTTCGACCGGTCGAGACCTCGGACCGCCTCCTGATCCCAGGAGCGCCTTCTTCGACTCAAGAAGATTTAGGATCCTTTTTCTTCGAACGGAAGAGGCGAGGCCGAGGGCGCCACCCTTGGTAGGAGAGACTGGCACAAATCCTGAAAGGATCCTGAGAAGGAAGAGCCCAGGTTGAGCGGCACGAAGAACCTCGCCAGCTAAGGCTTGGGCGGCTTCTTCCTCGAAAGCCGCTCATGCCGAGCTGCTCGTGGATCCCGTAGCCAGCGAAACCGCCCACCTGGCCTCCTTGATTTTACCGGTGGGTTGCGGAGCTCCGGTTCACCCAGCTTCAGGCGCTCTTGACGATCTTCCAGGACGCTAGTGGAAGGAAGCTAAATGGAGCACTGCATGGTATCGGAATAGAACTGAGGCGTAAACGACGAGGTGGGGATCGTGCCGACATTTTCTGTCCGCAAGGACACCGGGCTAAACCCGGGGACGCACTTGTCATCCATGTCCGAATCAGAGTCGTAAACTCTAACGAGTTTCAGAGCGAGAAGATGCGGTGAAAACCGTCGAAACGAATCCAGGGCCTCAACTCTGCAGAAAGCACGAGGGAACCTGAATCTTCCAGCGGAAAGGAAGATCTGGCGTCATGGGGCGGAGCCGAGGTATTTACCACCCGGGTGGGTGGGAGGAGCCAGCTTGAAGACTTCCGGCAAGATTTAAAGGGGAAAGGGACAATGCCAGACAGTGTGGATGAACAACATATCCACGCTCCTAGAAAGGTAGGTTCCCTGGTGGGCGGAGTTAATCACCCTATGCCGGGCCAAGGGTGACAACCGGGAAAGATGTAGCCATGCCGACCACCTAGTGCAGATCGCTATCCCTACGACCCTGGTAGCTACCTCGTTGGCATCGTAAGATGCCTTCGCTTGATGCCTTGCTAGCTCCAGGCCACGTGCAGAGAGTGCGATGACTTGTCTGGTTTGCTCCGTGTCAGGCAATGAGGCTAGGAGCTGACCTAGCCTGGACCACAAGAACCTGTTGTAGGCTGCGTAGTGGGCCTGATGTGCTGAGATAGAGAGAAGTAACCGTGCTGAGTAGAAGGTCCTCCTACCCCAGAAATCAAAATCCGAGGAGTCTTGATCTGGGGGCCAGTCACGGTGAAGGGCGCGAAGCCCATCAAGAGTATCCAACTGCGTCAAACCAGACTGTGGATGAGGCATGGAACCTGGAGACTCGGGGTGCAATACCTCTGGCTGAGATCCCTAGGGGCAGGAACTCCGGAGAAGGGTCTCTGCCAGGAACACAATGACACCTCCCGAAAGGGAGCCGGCCAGGGCGGCACCACAAGGGTGGCCTCGCCAAAATCACCCAGAAAGGCGTGCGCTGCGTGTTCAGGATTGCTGACAGTGGAAGGAGAAAGGTGCAAATCCTCCAACATCCTCACGAGGAATCGCCGATACTCAGAGAGATCAGCAGCCGGAGAGATGTGGACAGAGGGCTCCTCTACCCCTGAAGAGGGGGATGAGGAGCTGGAGGTCACCATCTGTTCAGTGGATGGCTGCACGGGGGAGGTTGAAAAACCTGGCTGTCCACTGCCGTAACGTAAGCAGAGAACCGGGCAGCTACTGCTCTAAACTGCTCCCAGGTGAGAGGGCCGCTAGGGCCGAGGATGCCTGGGAGCGCAGGAGAGTGTGGCAGAGGGATGGGGACAGAGCCGAGAAGAGATGTCGGTTGACTTCCGCCTGGGCACCCATGGAAGAAGGTAGCCCAGAAGACCCCACAGCCGACAGCTGCACAACCACATCGGTACTGCTTTGGCTGCACCCGGAAGAATCCCCCCAGTGAGCCAACCGGGGCCGTAAAGATCCAGAAGGACGGTCCCCTGCCTCAAAAGAACGGGACTCCCTCAAAGAGACCGCGGAGGAAGAGTGAAAATCTGCACTACGGCTTCTCCCAGGGCCCGGGTGGACCCCAGAAAAAGGCCAGCGCTGACCCCACACCCTCGGAGTCCGAAAGAGTCCTCCTCCTCGAGAGGGCCAGCCTAGGTAGCTGGCATCTCTGGGCAGCCCCCGAAGGGGATACCCAGGGAGCAGTACCCTCCCCCCCTGCAGGTGCTCCGATAGGCCCCAAAGTCGGGCGATCAAGGCACACCACCGGAAGGGGTACCACAACTGAGGGATCGGTGAACCCGCCAGGACCAGGCTGCAGAGCTATGGTGGCCCGCACCACTGCCTGCTGGTCGGCACCACTGACCCTAGTCTCGGTAGCCACCGACCTCACCTCAGAAGGGGGCTGGCTCCGACTGGTTGAAGAGACCACCGTGCTGCTCACGTCAGCAGCCAACCCCGAGGGGTGAGACTGCACGGCCGACTCCGAGCTCGACTCCACCTCTGAGGAGGTAGAGTCCGAGGCCCTGAGCCAAACCGTAGGAGGGCGGGCAGAACCATCCCTACCACCAGGCCTGGGGACCACCGCTGTGTCCGAGTTGGTGCCAGCGCCCCCCGCAACCCCGCGAGCGGGATCCGAGGGAGGCACGGCCCCATCCTGAGCCAGAGATCCAGAGCACCGGAAGCGGCACCAAGGACAGGGACGGCGCCGACAGCCCCGGCGGTATCCTCGGTGCCGTCGTCGGCGCTGCCCGGCCCCCCGGCGCCGCAAGCGGTGCTGAGGACCGTGGCGGCGCAGCCGACGGCCCCGAATGCGGACACGGCACCGAGCACAGCCCTGCCCGGCTCCTGGGCGCCAGCCTGGGTGGTGCCGTGGATGGCACCAACTGATGGAACCGGAGGCCCCATGGCGCCGAGCCTCGAGGGCACAGCGCCGTGCTCAACCTTGGCGCCCAGGACGGCACTGAGGCGAGACATGGCAAAGGACGATGTCGCAGTGGATCTCACGGTGCTGCAAACAGCGTCGACCGAGCCCACGGCACAGCGTGACGCGTTGGCGCTGATGGCCAGCCCGTCAGAGCCCGAGCGCCGCAAGCGGGCGCCGAGGGACTGACATCACTGACGGCTTCCGAGGACGGCGCCGACCCAGGCCTTCCGAGCCACAGGAACGACACCGAGGAGCCTTCACCCCCAAAGGGGCGATACAGGCAAGATCCCGCCTCGCCTCCCGGGAAGGAGCGGACGGGCCTCCTGCGCCTGCCAAGAAGCTCGGTAATGGCTAGGCTACAGTAGCCGAGGCTCCCTCCTCCTCAGTCCATATAGAACCGGAAGGACCCAGAGGAAAGGCCGAGAGAGCTGGCTTAGCCCGACGAGTGCGAACCCAACCCCTAAAAGTCGGTGGAGTCGCCCCCACTTTCCACGATGTTGTTCGAGGACCCCGCGTCCATGGAGAAGCAAGCAGGCGCCACACGAGTCCATGTCGGAAGCCGGCCAAGACACGAGAGACACCGGTCAGGTTTGGTCGGTGACAGAGAACTTTCGGCCGCATGGGCACCGTCGCATGGGGGGCCGACCCATCTTCGAAGATTTCTTGCCCTCTGACCGAGACATGAACTACGGAAAAAAAAACACCAAAACAGACTCGACGTCGCAAAAATTCAAAAAATAAGGAAAGATCTTACCAGGCGACGTCGAGTAGAGGCAGAAAACAGAACCGGCAGGAGACCGACGGACTTGATGCCGAAGGATTGGTATTGAAACAGGCCTAAGATTTACTTCAAAGCTTCCCACGAGGTGACCTCTACGACAGGAGATGAACTGGCAGGCAGGTGGAGTCGACACAGCGTAACGGCCAACCCACGACGCCACGCAGTACGTCGGCCTCGAGGGCGGCGCTGATGGTGTGTCGGCCCCACCTACCCTTTTAAAAAAAAAAAAAAGCTCCTGCAGGGTCCTTACCCATCTGTGATGAATGGTGAAGACTGACACAGATAAGATCAGGTTACTCACCTGTAACAGCAGTTCTAGGAGTGGTCTATGTTGCTCATCCACACTCTTTGGCATGTCCCTTTCCCCTTTAAATCTTGCCGGAAGTCTTCAAGCTGGCTCCTCCCACCCACCCAGATGGTATATACCTCGGCTCCGCCCCATGATGCCAGATCTTAGCCCGCTGGAAGCCACGCTGTGTGCGTCCGCAGTCGGGGAGGTCGGGTGGGTCCGTGTGGATGAACAACATATACCACTCCTAGAACTACTGTTACAGGTGAGTAACCTGTTCTTCTAGGATCGTGGATATGTTGTTCATCCATACTCTTTGGCAGACTCCTAGCAGTTCTCTGGGAGGAGGGAGGCAAGGCACACACCCCCTACTTAGGGAACAGAGATTGGAGAACTGAAGTCCCAAAACCAGCATCCCTGCGTGACTCAAGGTCGATGTGGTAGTGGGTGATGAAGGTGTTTGCTGACTTCCAGGTAGCAGCCCGACAGATTTCCTGGATAGGGATGTCCCTGGAAGCAGCCACCGATGCAGCAGTATGACGGGTAGAATGAGCTCTTATCCCTCTGGGATTCTCCTTGCCTGCCAACTCATAACACAGACCTATGCATGATGTAATCCATCTTGCAATAGTCTGCTTCGCTGCAGGTGACAAATGGCTGGCGAACCTCTCCACGAATTTCCGCCATCCTCTCCCTGTAATAGGAGACAGCACGTCTCAGGTCCAAGGGATGGAGCCTGTACTTGGCCTCCAAGGTGTAATCAGGGTAGTATACCGGCAGAGTCAACACCTGGTTAAGGTGAAACTCTGACACCACCTTCGGAAGGAATTTCGGGTTGGGGCACAGGACAACTTTGTCCCTGTGGAATCCCAGATAAGAGGAGTCCACCAAAAGTGCCTGGAGCTCCCCCTGTCCTTCTGGCAAACGTGACAGACACCAGGAAGGCAGTCTTCTTCGACAAGTGTGACAGTTCACACTTGTGCATTGGTTCGAATGGCTTGCCCATGAGCTTTGCCAATACCAGCAGTAGATCCCACGGAGGTGGAGGGTCACGCACTGTAGGGGATATGTGATCCAGGCCTTTGAAAAAGCACCCGACCACTGTCTCCTGCACCAATATCGGCTGACCGGCCTGCGCCAGATAAGCAGAAATGGCTGCCAGGTGCACCCTAAGGGTCAATGACCGTAGACCCCCTTTGGAGAGAGAGAGAGAGAGCAAAGGTAGTCGAAAATGTTAGCCACAGAACAGGATAAGGGGTCCAGAGCCTTACCCTGACACCAAATGGAAAACCTTTTCCATTTGAAGGCATAACATTTCCTGGTCGATTCCTTTCTAGATGCCTCCACCACGGTGTAGACATCTTCGGAAAGACCCAAAGCCTGGAACTCTAGCCGCTCAAGTACCAGGCTGTGAGGTGCAGGGACTGAAGGTCTGGATGGAAGACCTTCCCCTGGTTCAGAGATATCAGGTCCGGACGTGTACAAAACTGCTCAGGAGCCTGCAGCTGAGACTGAGGAGATCTGGATACCAGAAATGGCGCAGCCAGTCTGGGTCTACCAGAATCACCTTCGCCTTGTCACTTCTCACCTTAAGTAATACCTTGTGGATCAAGGGAAATGGAGGAAAGGCGTAGAGGAGGCCTAGGGTCCACGTCCTGGAAAGAGCATCCCCCCTGCTGCGAGCCCTGCTGAGTGGGGCGGGCTGAAACAGCCACAGCCACAGCTTGGTGTTTCCCCTGGAGGCAAACAGGTCCACCACTGGTCTGCCCCAATGGGAGAATAGATTGTAAGCTACCTCTGGATGGAGAGACCACTCGTGGGATATCTGGCCTAAGCAGCCGGGAGCATCCGCCAACTGGTTAGAGGCTTCTGCCACATGGATGGCAAGGAGATCCACCTCCAACCGGCTCATGAGGATCCAGATGTGGAGCGCCTCCTTGCATAGCAGACGGGGAGTGCATGCCACCCTGTTTGTTGAGGTAGTACATGGTCATGGTATTGTCCGTCTGGACTTGAACCACTTGATCCCGGAGCAGAGGAGCAAAAGTTGACAGCGCCAGTCTGACTGCTCTGAGCTCCAACAGGTTGATGTGGCACCAGGACTCCTCGGGGGTCCAGAGCCTGTGGGCCCTGTTGTACCCCATGTGGGCTCCCCAGCCCATGAAAGAGGCATCGGTCGTAAGGACGACTGTCAGCTTGGGCGGACAAATGGGATCCTTTTCTGCAAGCGGTCTGGGGCGGTCCACCATTGTAGAGCGTCCCACATCTTCTGGGTTACAGTGATCAGTTGGTCGAAATGACCATGGCGCCGAGTCCACTGGGCTGCCAGCTCCCATTGGAAGGGGCACATATGCAACCGGGCCCAATGGACCACTGAGGTGCATGCCGCCATGTAACCCAAAGGCGCAGAAAGTCCCGGGTAAAGCGTAAGTGCCCAACCAGAAATGATGGGGGAAAGGAGGAAAGAACCTCCGCCCTGTCCGCCGGGAGCCGAGCTCTGGCTTGACGAGAGTCGAGCTCCGCCCCGATGAAGCCCATCACCTGAGAATGCACGAGTTCTGAGGCCGAGCTGGGAGCAGATTTGGAGAGCCAGATCCCTGGACCTCTCCACCTCCTGCTGAGTGGAACCTGCAAGAAGCCAATCGTCAAGGTAGGGGTTAAGTCTGCCTCCCCCCCCCCCGACACCAGAGATGGGCCGCCACCACTGCAATGCACTTGGTGAAGACCCGTGGGGCCGATGACAGGTCGAACAGCATGGCTCGGAACTTGTACAGGGTCCCTTTGACCCTTAAGTGGAGGAACCACTGATGGGACGGACGGATTGGGACGTGAAAGAACGTGTCCTGCAGATCCAGTGAACAGAACCACATGTTTCGCTCCAAGGATGGTATGATCTGGGACTGAGTGACCATCTGAAAGATGTGTGACCTGAGATATTGATTCAGGTCGTGGAGATCTAGAATGGGGCGCCAGCCCTCCTTCCGCTTGGGCACCAGGAAGTACCTGGAGACAAAGCCTGGGTCTGCCGATGGATCTACCATGAGAGCTACTGCCTCCCTGAGGAGGAGCTCAGCGATGTTGTCTCGAAGAGCCCACTGGGTACATGCGGAAATCCGTTCTTCTCGATGGGCGAGGGCTCAGCTGGGAGGGTACTACTCGGATTCTAGAGGCAGTCCCTGGCCGACCACTTCGGGAATCCACCTGTCCATAGTGATAGCGGACTAGGCGGAAAGGAAGTGGCGGAGCCGGCCCCCCACGGGAAGACCCAGAGCTGGCATGACGGGAATAGGGGTGACAACCCTCACCCTGTCACTGAGCAGGCTTGGAGGAGGAGGAGGAAGCTCCAGGACCTGAGCCTCGGCCTCCTCTGCAGGCCTGTTGGGGTCCAGGCTTGGGCCGAGGGCACCAAGCTTAAGCCTGCTGCTGATGCTGCTGTCCTCTCTGGAAGAAGGACTGCTGAACCGCAGGGGAAGAGTGCCAAAAGGGCTTCTTTTTTTCTGCTGGTTCTTGCCCGAAGAACTCTTGGCAGAAGTGGCATTCAGGATGGCACTGGACTGCTCTATGCGCTGTAGGTGACTGGCCACTCCTGGGCCAAACAAGCCGGTCCCAAGGAAAGGCACATCAGCTAACTTGTGCTGAGTATCCGCCGGGAAGGAGAAGAGCCTCAGCCAAGCCCTGTGGCAAGAGGCAACAGCAGTGGCCATCGAGCGGGCACAAGAGTCCCCGATGTCCAGGGCCATCTGGAGCTGTCTGGCAACAGCACGGCCCTGATCTCGGACCTGCTTAATCGTGGCCTGCATGTCCGTGGGGAGATGTGGGAGGACTTCATCCAATGACCCAAGCAGGGCATGGGAGAAGTGTGCCATGATGACGGACGAACTTGCCTGATGAAGGCCCAAGGAAGACGCCGCATAGACCTTCCACCCCGAATGGTCCAAATGCTTTGACTGCTTATCGGGAGGTCGTTCAGTGTCGGCAGAACTGCCAGTATGCCTAAACACAGAGGCGGTCACCAGGCTCTTGGCCGAAGGGTGCTCTGTGAACCCCGCAAGGGACACCATGGGCACCGCATACTTGCGGGCCATGCAGGCAGACGGTGCTGGACATGAGGCAGGACGCTGCCACAGTTAGAGTTCTGGACCAACAATGGCCTCAGCCACAGGAAAGGCCTCCGATGGGGCATCCTCTCTCTTGAGGATGTCCGTGAGAGGGTATTCTGCCTTTTTCTGAATGGGTTCTAGGGGCCTCCCTGTGGAATCAGAGATGAGATGAAGGAGGAAGGACCTGCCTCCATCCATGTGCCAACAGATGACTCATCATCCCCAGGATGAGAGTGAAGCCCGGTGACATCAGGGTCCGAAGAGTCAGGGTACAGCGGCCTGCCGCCCAAATCACCCTCGACCCACCGAGGGTGGTCCAGGATGACCGTGACTGACAGACGTCGGGGAAGCCCAGTATCTGGTCGGTCCTCTTTGGAAGGAGACCCTCCCACAGGTTGCTTAGATGGTGGCTCCACCACTATCGGTGGAGAGACCAGTACAGGCCGAACTGGAGGAAAGGCCGGCCCCGCGGGCAGAGGAACCGAAGCTTTCGGTTCCGAGGGGGTCAGCTTCGGCCTGGGAGGTGAAAGCCAAGTAATGGCCGGGGTAGGAGTCGAAGTCAGCTTGTGCCCAGACAAAATCAGCTGTTGCCACATGAGATCCTCGTAGTGCCGATGGAGTTTTCGTCAGAGCTTCTCCTCATCCGAGGAGGACGAGGATGGCCGGTGGCATTGCCTCTTTTTGGAGCGCTTGTGGCTCTTCCTCGGCCATCCAGACGAGGGGGTTCTAGACCTTGACTGAGATGGGACAGGCCGACTCGGTCGCTCAGGAGACACCGGCAGGACCGGTGATACCTGGGGATCCGGAACTGGGTCCTCGATGGGGACACCAGCAGGCTGGGTCTTCTCATCGGGGAAGACAAGGACCGGAGTCCTTTCCAAAGAGTTCTCGACCGGGGCTGGCGACAGTGGGTCAATGGGTTGAGGACAATCTCGACCTCGTTGGCCACATCCTCTATCGGCTGGCCCGATGGAAGGTCCGTGAAGCCTGCGGCCAAGGAAGCGATCACGACTGAGGTCGAGACCACATGCTCCTGGGACTGAGACCTCTCTCAGTCCCAGGAGCGTCTTCGCCGAGATGAAGACATGCTTGGTTCCTTATCTCTTTTACGAGATTGGGAGGAATGCGAGCCCGCGGGTGCCTCTCCCCGGGTTGGGAGAGACTGGCACAACTCCTTGAAGGAGCCTTAGAAAGTGCAGCCCAGGTTGAGTGGAACAAAAAAGTTTTGATTGCCTGAAGTGCGGGTGACTTCTTCTTCAAATGACTTCATGCGTTCCAGCTGCTCGGCAGAACCCGCGGCTGCAGAAACCACCCACCTAGCCTCCTTGGACTTCACTGAAGGATTCCTTTTCTCCGGTCACCCCATCTTTAAGCATGCCAGTTGGTCGTCCAGAATGCTGGTATGGAAGGCCAAGCAAAAGCTACAGGACGAGGTGTCATGGCCGACACCTATGCAGTAGACACATGTGAGATGGGGATCGGTGCGCGACATCATCTGGCCGCAAGGACACCGGCAAAATCCTGGGGAAGATTTTTCTTCCATGATCAAGGACGCAAAAGCACGCTCGCTATCTCGGACGAGTTTTAATTTCAATAAAACCAAAGTATTGAAAGCCAGGGCCTACGAAATGCGTGAGCACGAGGGAGGCAACCTGTATCTCCCAGTAGAAAGGAAGATATGGCATCATGGGGCGGAGCAGAGGTATATACCACCCGGGTGGGTGGGAGGAGCCAGCTTGAAGACTTCTGGCAAGATTTAAAGGGGAAAAGGACATGCCAAAGAGTGTGGATGAACAACATATCCACGATCCTAGACTTAACCTTTTTTGTTTTGCCACCCTCCATGCCCCCAGAAGCCTCACTCCTTCATGCCCCCACACTGTGCTACTATTCTGCCCACCGGACTCGCTCTTGCATGAACTGTCCACCATCAGATCCCAGTTTGTCCTGTCTGGTGCCTGGGTCAGTTCTATTTTTCTCCATTCCCCTCCTCCCACTGGGTGAAGGAAGAAAAGGAGAAGCGTGCTGCCAAAGCCAATGTCCAGGCACCTGGCGCTGGGTAGTAGATAGGCCAACGATGGTCGGGAGGCATAGGGGAGTGTACAGAAAAGCCATCACCCAACCCCTTCTATGCCAGCATTTTTGCCTACATTTCCCACGTACCACCTGCAGCATTAGCCACATAGGCATCCTGACCCACACCAACAATGGCCCCCACGCAGCTGCCAGATCCTGCTCTCCAAGCCAGTACACATCTTCCCCTTCCCTGGGGAGGAGAGGGTCCTCGCACATGCTCTCTCAACCTCCCTGCCAGCTTTAGCTCCTGATGTCCACGGCTCAGGGTGCAAACCTTGGTTGCCAGCATTTCAGAGCAGTCCCCTTACCACTCGGCGCCATGGAGCCATCTCAGGAACCATTTTTGAAGTGATTAACCTGCATCTTCAGTTCCACAGCAAGGCTGTCCTATAAACACCTACGTGGTCCATCATTTCTTGCAATCCTTGGCTGAAGGGCCTGCGTCCAATCACCGCTCCGTCCTCCGGTTCTGGGAAGGAGATGTGCCCGATGCTGGGCATCATGCCATACTGTTTTACCATGGAATATGCCACTTTTGTCACCTTCCGCAGATCATCCTGGGCACCTGAGAAAAAACACACCAAACAGAAACAAGGTTGTTAAGGGTATTATATAATATTTTTTTTCAGTTCCAATTTCATTCTGTTTATGCTCCTTACCTGAACAGGGCCCCATCCCCCAGTGTCCCCAGGACTTTCCTCGCTTTCCACAGTGTGCACTCACGGTGAGACTGCCAGGATAGAGCCACTCCCAGCAGAGACCATGTTCCATTTGGAGAAGTGTCTGGTCGACAGGTGCAGTGCCTACAAGACACTGGGTTCATCCTGCATCCAGACCCTGCTTTGTCCCTCCTGTTTCACTTCAACACATCCCCCCATCCCCAAGGAAGGGAGCATCAGATCAGATGATCAACCTTCCACCCCCAAACCCGGGTCAATGGAGCTGCAAGCAGTACTCTACCGCTGCGCCGATGGGTGGGCTATAAAATGGGGTTTATGACAACGTCATCGGTGGAAACACATCACCTGTTGATTAATTTCTTAGAAATCACACAGTTTGTAACTAGCCTACCCTAATCTACTGAGCAAAAGCCTAACCAAAAAAACAAAACAAAAACTTTTTCCATCAAAATAAAAAAAAAAACATTTTCCACTTTTTAAACGCACAACAGGGTATAGGTTTGATTTTTTTTTTTTTTTTGTTTCTACCTTCCAACTACAATGCTCATCCAAGCCCTACCAGTGGCAAACACTCAGCACCACCAGCCAATCTAAACCTGGAGACCAGTTTACCTCCTGCCACCATGATTTACCCCTCACGGCAAGTGCAGTTGGGACTGGCAGCCCTCCAGAGACCAAATTCAAAGGACGGATTGGTCTTCATGCTGGGCAGACAGTCACTGTAGCACCCGGACGTACCCACAGGGCAGCGCATATCCTGTCAGGGCCAGCTGTTTCCTTGTTCTCCCACCCTGCTGAATTGCCAGTCATCGACTTAACATATATGTATGCAACGGAAGTGCTCCGTAGCTATGGCCTGGGTATATCCCCTCCCCTTACTGCCATCCTACAGGCCACTGCCCCTGTATTCCCCCAGGAGGCGTTGTCACAGTGAGAGTCAGTTGATCTCCCACCCAGGGGAGGCGAACGTCCTCGGAGATGCTCCCCCCTCCTCCCCTACCAGCCCTTAAACTACAGGAGAGAAGGGTTAGTTAATTCTACTTGTTGTTGATGTGTAGAGGATTTTTCTAAGTTTTTATATTGTTTTACTTTTTTTTTTTTTTTTTTAATTTAGCTTAAAGTGAAATTTAGCTTAAAGGTTTTTTTTTTAATTTAGCTTAAAGTGGAAATTAGCTTAAAGGTTTCTGTGGCTGGAGTGACTGTAAAAGCCCTCCCAGCCACCTGTTCTACCAGCCTTTCTTAAATACTGAAATACCACTGGGGGTTGGGTTTGAAGGCTGTGAGGGAGGAGCCTGGGGAGCTGCAAACTGACCTGAGTCCTCAGAGCAGGTCAGGAAGGAGGAAACAAGGAACAGCCATATGAGCTAATTCTTAAAGGATATATAAATATATATAATTTATGAGTAGGTCGATAGTCCTGATGAGTAGGATTGTGGTTTCCAGTCCGTGCAAGGGCATTTGGGATTAAAATTTCTGTTAGAGGCTGGGCTAGGATTAGTTAATTCTACTTGCTGTAGGGAGAGTTAGTGTGGAGAGGCTGTATAGGTAGTGTGGACCATGGGTAGGATTGTAGGGTGCAATGGTTGTAGGGCAGCAATGAGGATGAACATACTGTGGAGGCTGCCCAATATGCCACAGGCTAAGGAGGCTCGAGAACGAGGTTTAGTGGCTTGGCATGGAGCTGGGGAGGTTGAGGGATGAGTGGAGGATTGCATTGGTAAGAGGATTGACATCTGAGAGTATTGTGGGGGCACCACAGAGAAGGAACAGTGGTTCAAGGGAGGGGTCAGGGGGAAGGGGCAAACTAGACAGGAAGCCAGTTGATGAAGGGTGGACTCTAGTAGGATTTAGAAAAAGAGGAGCAGCAGGAGGGAGAAGAAAATGCATAGTACGACAAAGGATGTAATGAACATGTTTGCTTTACTAGCAACACATGGGAAAGAGGACGCAGGAGGAGACTGAACAAGGGATAGCACTCACAAAGAGGAGGGAGTGAGGGGCATTACTAGTGGTGAGATTGAGCAAGGTGTGGCAGGGGGAGGGATAATACTCGGAGAGGTGAGGATGGAGGTTGGCAGTCAAACAGGAGGGGGTCTCAACTGAGAGGGGGCGGGGGAAGACACTGGGGCACATGGTAAAGGCACTGTCTTGAATGGCCCCAGAAATGAGAACCTGGGTGGGGGGTGACAGGCACAAAGAAAGAGGAAGGGGTGTACTGGTGTTGGGGGACTCAATACTCAAGGGGATTAGATGGGGCAGCAAGGGAGAGAGGCACAGTTGGATATGGGTGGAGTCCATACCAGGATTAAGGGCAGACAAGGCAGGACAGGCAATCCTAAGGTGCGTAAGGAGGGGTAGGAGGAACCCACACATTGTGGTACATGTGGGGACAAATGACCTAGCGGGGGGAAACGGTGGAGGTAACAAGGGAGAGGACTGAGGAAGTGGTAAGGTTGTGTGAGGAGACTGGGGAGTCTGTGGCCTTCTCCGAAGAGCTCCCAGTACCCTGCGCAAGCACAGTGAGAAAGGAGAAGATTAGGGAGTTGAACACATGGTTGGTAGAATGGTGTCTAACTAAGGGGTATGGGGTTGTGGGTGGCTGGGGCAGTACCTGGGATAACAATAATCTGTTTGCAAGGGATAGGCTGCACCTGAGTGGGGAGGGGAATGAGTTATTAAAGCAAAGACTGAGGAGGTATATTGCGAAAAACGTTGATTTAAACTAGATGGGGGGGGTGGCAAGTGAACAGCAGGTAGGCAGGGATCTGATAGAGTGGAGTCACAGCCTACCCCCCAGGCTAGCAGAGAAGGACTCGGGGCAGCCAAAAAAGGAGGGAATAGAAGGGAGAAGATGGAGGCCAGTGAAGGGAAGGGGGCAGGATGGAGGGTGGTCTCGCTGAATACAAGAAGCCTAGGAAACAAATCAGCTGAGCTACATGCACTCTTAGCAGGGTGGATATTGCAGCTGTCACACAAACATGGGCATCTGGCAATCCCAGGATACAAATTATACAGGAAGGACCGTAAGCTGGGGGGTGGCAGTCTATGTGAGGGACGGGATCAAATGCACAAGGGACGAGGGGGAGAAAGGAGAACAGAGGCAATCTGGCTGCAGCTCCTAGACTCAAGGGGTAGGAAACTGAGGTTTGGGGGTGGTATACAGGCCACCGTCCCAGTCTGAGGAGCCTGACAGGGAATTAGCGGGACAAATCAAAAAGGTATGTAGAAAAGGGAAGGTGGTCATCGAGGGGGATTTCAACTTGCCAGGGGTTGACTGGAGCATTCCGGTCACCTCCAGTGCTAGGGAGCAAGTGCTCCTGGACGTGATCCAGGAGGGTCTCCTGACACAGTTAGTTAATGTACCTACTAGGATAAAGAACACTTTAGATCTGGTATTGTCGAATGGGGAGGCAGTAAGGGAAATAAAAGTGGAGGACCCACTAGCCGACATCGATCACCAAATGGTGTGGTTTAATATCACGATGTGCGGGGAGCCAGAGAAATCAGTTACTTGGGTGGTAAACTTCAGGGGGGCGGACTTTGGGAGGACGCAAGAAGTACTGAAAGGGAAACTGGAGGGCATAAGGCAGGAGATGGACACGGAGCAGAAATGGGATATTATTAAACGGGGGATTACAGGGGCAACAGAAGCCTGCACCAAGACACAGAGTAATAGGAGCAGAGCAAGAAAACCATGCTGGCTGAACAGTGAAGTAGTGGAGGTGGTGAGAGCAAAACGAGAGGTGCACCAGAGGTAAAGGACGGGGAAGGAAGTGGACAGGGAGGAGTATGCAAGATGGTCCAGGGAGGTGACCAGAAAAGTGACAGAAGCCAAGACCCAGAGGGAGCCGAGATTAGCGCAGGGAATTAACGGTGGGGCGGGGGACTTTTTCAGATACATCAGGGAGAAAAGGAAGTGCAAGGAGACAATAGTTAAGGTAAAAATGGGTGGGGAGTGGACGGAAAAGTGGGGAGGACCAGGCAGAAGCACTGAATGAATACTTTTGCTCAGTGTTCATGGAAGAAAAGAGGGGGACCGCTACCACCATGGGCTGGGAGGGTGGGGACAGGGGGAGAGGAGGCGACAGATGGAAGACTTGAAGTAAGCAGAGTCCTAGAGGGACCAAGGGCACTGAAGGTAGACAAGGCACCAGAGCCGGATGGTATCCACCCCTGGGTGCTGAGGGAAATGGCAGAGGTGCTGGCGGAGCCGCTGGCAGATCTGTACAGCACCTCACTGGAGTCAGGATGTGTGCCACTGGACTGGAGGATGCACATGTAGTACCATTACACAAGAGTGGGCCAAGGGATGAACCAGGTAATTGTCGTCCGGTAAGTCTCACCTCCATAGTGTGCAAACTCATGGAAACAATACTAAAGGAAAGACTGGTGTCGTACCTGGAGGATGACGGCCTCCAGGATGTGAGGCAGCATGGGTTTGTTTAAGGGAAGCCTTGTCAAATCAACTTGATACAATATTATTACTGGGTGACAGGTGAGCTGGATAAGGGTCATGCGGTGGGTGTTCTTTACTTGGACTGCAGCAAGGCCTTCAATTCGGTGCCTCATGGGAGGCTTGGGGGGAAGCTAACTGGTGTAGGGATAGAGGCAAAAATGATGAACTGGATTGCAAGCTGGCTGAGTGGGAGGCTGCAATGGGTGGTGTTGAGAGGGGAGCTTTCAACTCCAAGGCCAGTGACGTGTGGGTTGCCACAGGGCTCTGTGCTGGGGCCAGTATTATTTGGGCTTGTCACATCAGACATTGCACATGGGGCGGTGAGCAAGGTAAGTCTGTTTGCTGATGACACCAAAATTGGAGCAGTGGTGGATGGAGGGGAGGGATGGAAGCAGCTGCTGGGGGACCTAAGCAAGCTAGAAGAGTGGTCAGAGAGGTGGCAGCTGGGGTTCAATGCAAAGAAGTGTACGGTTATGCACTTTGGAGCGAAGAACCCAAGGAAAGAATACTGGCTGGGGGGTGTGTTAAGCTGGGGATCACTGAGGAGGAGAAGGACCTAGAGGTAAAGATAACAGTGACCATGAACAACACTGCCCAGTGCAGGAGAACGGCTGCAAAAGCGAACAAAATGCTGGAGTGCATAGCAAGGGGTTTTTCATCCAGGCAAAGAGAGGTGATCTTGCCACTCTACAGGTCGCTGGTAAGGCCGCACTTAAGAGTATTGTGTGCAGTTTTGGAGGCCATACCTAAACTGTGATATCAGGCTACTGGAAGGGGTGCAGAGGAGGGCAACAAAGATGATATGTGGAATGGAGGGGAGAGACTATGAGAGCAGACTGGAAGACCTGAATATGTACACTCTGGAAGGACAGAAGGGACGGGGGGGGGACATGATAGAGACATTCAGGTATCTGAGGGGAATCAATAAGGATGAGGCAGACAGAGTCTTTAAACTAAGGAGGCGGAGGGACACCAGGGGGCATGGGCTAAGAATAGAGGGGGAAGATTTAGGAGGGAAATGAGGAGATGCCATTTCACTGAGAGGGTGGTAGCAAAATGGAACGCACTACCAGAATGGGTGGTATCATGTAAATCAGTGAACAGCTTCAAAAGGGCATGGGACAGGGAACAGATGAGAGTGAGTGTGGGAAGGTGGGGGTTACAGTGGGATGACAAAGGTGGGGCAGCTGCAAACTAGCGGTGCTAGCTGCACACTCGAGCAGACTTAGATGGACTGGATAGTCTGTTCCTGCTAGCACATTCATATGTTCATATGTTCGTCTGTTCTGCGAACCCAAACTTGTTCCCAAACATGGAGCTGCCAGCATTGCAGCAGTGGCACTACTGCTGTACTGGTGGGCTTGGCCAAGGAATAGGCACTCTGCATAGCCTACCTACTAACAGCCTAACTTCAAAACAAAACTTTTTTCCATTAAAGAACCATTCCTAGGGCATGGTTTCTTGAAAATGGATGCACTTTCCGGGTGCGTTATGAAGTGCTCCGTCGTTCCCCTTATGCCTTCCAACTGTCTAGAAAGCCATGCCCTTATAGAAACATAGACTTTGACGGAAGATAAGGACCGCTTGGCCCACCTAGTCTGCCCATTTCCCTACCTACAGGATAAGCTGCAGATCCTAGTTAACCAACAGCCTATTTCTTCCTACCCCCCCCACAAGAATTACCTTATGCCTTTCCCATGCATTCTTGAATTCTCCCCCAGTTTTAGACCCCACAACCTCCTCAGGAAGGCTGTTCTATGCATCCACCACCCTCTCTGTGAAAAAATACTTCCTCACATTGCCCCAGAGCCATTCTCCTACCCCCCTCCAGTCTTCAAATTGTGTCCCCTTGTTCTTGCAGTGAGGTACTTAAAAGTTTCTATCATGTTTCCCCCCCCCCTTTCCTCAAGGGTATATATATTAAGCTCCTTTAGTCTCTCCTCATCTGGCTTATCTTGCAGACCCTGCACCATTTTAGTTGCCCTCCTCTGGACTGCCTCCATCCTCTCTATGTCCTTGCGGAGATGGGGTCTCCAGAACTGGACGCAGTACTCCAGATGGTGTCTCACCAACTGTCTGTACAGAGGGATAACAACTTCCTGTTTTATGCTGGTGATGCCTTTCCCTATACATCCCAGTATCCCCCCAGCCCTCCCTACTACCTTCTCACACTGCTTGCCAACCTTAAGGTCATCTGATATGATTACCCCAGGTCCCTTTCCATTTTTGTTGTTCTTACTATCCCCCCCTTGTGTAATCTTCCCCTGGGTTTTTGTTTCCCAGGTGCAGTATTTTGCACTTCTTTGCATTGAATCCAAGCTGCCATACTTCTGACCATTCCTCCAACCTTGCCAAGTCCCTTCTCATCCTTTCCACGCCTCTTTGTGTATCAACCCTGTTGCAGATCTTTGTGTCATCTGCAAAGAGGCATACTTTTCCTTCCAGCCCTCTGCAATGTCACTTATAAAGACATTAAAAGGACTGGACCGGTACTGAACCCTGCGGTACCCCACTAGTATCCCCCCTTTCTTCAGAGTGGACTCCATTTACAATTACCTTCTGTGTCCTGTTGTCCAGCCAATGTTTTACCCAGGCTACCACCCTGGGACCCACTCCCAGGCTTGTTAATTTGATTATTAATCTTTTATGTGGGACTGTATCAAATGCCTTGCTAAAGTCTAGGCAGGCCATGTCCACAGCCCCTCCCTGGTCTACTACTTTGGTCACCCAGTCAGAGAAATCAATTAGATTTGTCTGACATGACCTTCCCACTGTCATGGGGTTACTGGTTATGAACAGTGTGTGTTGCATGGTTTGGGTCTCAGTTAGCCTTCCAAGCTGCTTAGTTTTTATGCTCCTACATATTCACAGAGACAGTATAGCACAGTGGTTAAGAGCACTGAGCTGCAAACCTGGAGATCTGGGATTGAATCCCACAGCCACCACTTGCATACTGTGTGACCGTGAGCAAGTCACTTAACTTCTGTGTGCTACTAGGATGCACCTGAAAACAAGCCTTGGCTTAGTGTGCCTTTCTTGGCCAAAAAGTGTAAAAATATATGTGTGTATGTGTATGTGTGTAACTAATATGCCATGACAGGGTGTGCATTAAAGGATGCTAAGGCACGAGGCCAGGGAAATCCTTTAATGCACACCCTGGAGTGGCTTATCACACTTATGAAATGGGCCACTATCATAAAAGAATTAGTTTGATTTATTCTGATAGGGATTAAAACTTATTTACTGTTTTCAAAAAAGTGTACACTACATTACCTCTACAACAACTAAAATCTGAAAAAGTAGTCCCTACTATTGAATAAAATAGCATATCTCAGAAATAGGTTAACTAGTACAGTATTTTGCAGTAAAAGTATTTATTAGTACAGTTGGTTGAAGAATAAATATTTTCTCTGTAACATGTAAATTATCATATAAATGCACTGTAATATCTGTAAATTTGTAAATCAAGTAGTGTTTAAAACTTAATTTTCATTACACTGTAATTATTTACTTTCACTAAAGGCAACCTTCTCTTTATTTTTGTTTTTTACTTATGTGTTGTGGTCCAGTAGATAAAAAGAAAACTGCTATGGGACTGAGGTGAAAGATTAGTAAGAAAAAAAACTTTAACCCTGCCAAGTTGCCTTTTTTGTGGTGGTGGTGGCAGGGGGGTAGATTTCACCTGAAAACACTTCGCTCTCGAGGTCACAAGAAATCAGACCCCTCTGTGGCAGAACACACAGTTCTGCATGGGGTTACCTATCCTGTATTTTTTATAGTGTATGGTGCCCCTCAAATTATTTTTAAAACATTTTTTGGCTTCCTGACTGTATTTAAATCGTAGATAAAGAAATTGGTGTCTCCCCTCGCTAGGAGACGGAGTTGGGTGGTTGCTAGGGACTGGGCGTCCCCAGCGTAGCAGCGCACATGCCCATTGGTTGCCGCTCTGTTGTGGGCTGGATTTAGAACAAAAAAACATGGTGACCAGACGTCTCGCTTAGCGAGAAAAATAACTGTCCTGAGGCAGAGAAATGTAAGTTGAACAAATTTTACGGATCAAAATCTAGTTGATCCAGCTTTTCCGATAATCAATGATTAACTGTTTGCATGTCTAAAAACCGCCGTGGTCATTTTCTGTCTGTTTAAGTGATATTGACCCACGGCGGTTTTCTGCTACTGCTGGCTCAATCTTCTCATTCTAAATGAATGGAACGCTGTTCTGCACGTACGGTCAGTAAAGCGTTCCATTTATTTTAGCCTCTGTGGCTGAACAGCGTTTTGGTATGGAGGAATTTCTAGCGAGAACAAGGTTCCACCAAACACTATAAAGTATGACTATATTGCCTACTTTCTTCATCCTGTTTTTTTTTTCTGTTTTTCGCCACCTTCAAGACATAGAATGTTTATCATGGAATGTTTACCATGGAATACAGGGATTCAAAATTCTGCTCAGTTCCACTGGTAGAATGTTACTCTCCTAACATACTGTACGCACAGACAACAAAGGCCTGTTTTAGAGCCTGAGACTCAATTATCTCACTGTCAGGGCAAGCAGAAGAGATTTCCCTGATGAGCAGGTAAAGACAGAAGGGGGAATTTTCACGGTCAGTAAATAAACAGTTGTAATGAAAACTATTAACAATAGTTAATGTTTCTAATTTGTTTATGTGTATAAGGAGAGTGCAATGATCAGGTAAACAACATTTAATTAATTTGTTTTATTTTTTATTTAAGGTAGTTTTATTTTTAGGGCCCAGTTGAAGCTTTTTACAGTGTAAAGGTAGCAGCCATGTTTGCGATGAAGACCAGTTCTGGTTGCAGGGGGACTGATAGGAGATAGTTCTGATTGTAGGAGGACTGATTTGCTCATTGTGTGATGTGGCTTAGGACCAGGATGACTGTGCGTATATAGAGATTTAATGTACAGTCAGCTGATGTCTCTTGGCCAATGAGATTTCTAGATTTTTTCTTGCCACTTTATAAAAACAATATATATGTATATATATGGCTATACAATGGTGAGCTGCCAGATAAATGATTTATCTACACAAGTGCTGTTTGACCTTGGCCACTCGTGAGGTGTCCGAGGTCAAACAGCACAAGTGTAGATAAAGCATTTATCTGACAGCTCACCATTTTATATTTCATTTATGCAATAGGGATGCTTTCTATCAGTGCAGAAACATTTGGTTTTGACTGTTTATCTTTATTTTAAATTATAATTACTGGGGGTTTTGGTCAACTTTCCTAGAGTATGTCTGCCTAGCATAGTGGTTGCTATTAAATGAAACACCATTCATTTTGTAGAAATCTTCTTGCTGAACAAATGTCATGCTCACAGTACTATGCTACCTTTTTCATTTTAAAGTTATTCCCATATCTTTGTCAAAAAAGGGAAAAGAAAATTGAATTGTATGCTGTTTTTTGCTAATTATAAAAAAAAAACTAAAAGGTATCTATAAATGAAACACCACTCATTTTGTAGATATTTTTGTGCTGAACATTTTTCGTGCTCACAGTACCATCCTATCATTTTTTGTTTTAAAGTTATTCACATTTGTTTGTCAAAAAAGTGAACAAAAAATTACATTTTCTTCTGCTTTTTTGCTAATTGTAAAAAATCTATAAGGTATCTATACATGAAACACCACTCATTTTGTAGATAATTGTGCGCTGAACAATTTTCGCACTTACAGTACCATGCTATCTTTTTTCATTTTAAAGTTATTCCCATTTGAATATGGTTAGTACTGCTTCTAAGGCCGAACATTCTAAATTAATTCTAAAGAGATTTGTGACATAGTAACTGTGTGTATAAATGGTCACTGTATGTATAAATTTATTTATACATACAGTGATTCAGATAAATAGAGAATAATGGATGGGGAAGGGTTTGATATGAGAATCTGATGCACACCCGAGTTGTGGGATGCTACATAAGCATCCCACAACGAGGGTGTGCATTAAATTCTCATATGAAACACCCTCCCAATCTTTTATTTTTTATAATAACAGACCAGCAATTTTTCTCCAGCAGTTTGTGAGACTTTGGCCCCACCCACATACAGAATGTTGGCCAGTGAGGCAGCAGCATAGTTTGACTGGCATGGCTCATGAAAGTCATAACAACCAGCCGGTTGTTATGGAAAATATCAACCTGGTCAGTACATTGAGAGAAATTGCTGACCAGTTATTATAAACATTTATCACACTGAATATATGTCCACCCCTATTGCATAAACAGAATAATAGATGGGTTCCTGTGCATTACAATGTAGTAATTCCATCGAGAGGTTCTGGGGACATTGGGAACCTCAAGAGCTAAGCTCAAGAGGTTCCATGTCCCCAGAACCTAGAGATGGAATTACTACATTGTGATGCACAGGAACCTATTTTTTATTTTTTTTAAAATATGGATGCGATTTTCTGATTTTCTTTTCTCTCAGGCGGTTGGCCGCTGCAGCGAACAAGTCTCTCCGTCCTGGCCACACACCACACTGTCTCACTGCTCGGTGTTTTTGTTTTTGTTTTACGAAGGACAGCCTACCTCTTCCATGTCTGGGGAACGCAGGATCACCTGGATATCTGTATTTTTGGCATATTTAAAACAAAAAAGCTGCAAAATATTCAAGTTGAGAAACACTCTCGGTAAGCGAGACAGTGGCCGCCATGTTTTTTTTAACTGTTCTGCCCGCCCTAACAGGAAAAGCGGCCATTTGGAAGGCACGTTTTGAAAGATGTTGGGAGCTAGACTAGCGCAAGCGCTACTGTGTTTTGGTGATAATACTATCGTTAAGGTCCCAAATGATAGTATTACGGCACCTGAACGGTGGTATTATCACTCTTGAAGTGTAGTATTATCACTTTGGAAGTGACAGTATTATGGAGGATTTTTTGTATGCATTTCTACTATATTATTTTCATGATCCATATATATATTTTTTTTTATTAAAGTCAGCAGGTAAAATGCTGCTGCTTATCCACAGGAAAGACTGTGCCAGTAAAGAAGTCGACTGATCGAGCCTTCATGGCAGTTACTCCAAAGAAGTGGAATGCACTTTTTTCCTTCCTAGTGCCATTAAACGTGCTAGGTCTTTTAAACATTTTAAAGTGGCTGTGCATGTTACAGCGAAGATTTTTGAATTTTTTTTTTTTTTTAACATTACAGTTACCTAGTTGTATATACTACCCCCACCCCCATCTGAGTTTTCTTTGGCACATTTTTTTTTTTTACATTTGACATATTAAAAGGGAAGCTTCTTTTAATCTGGCTATCCCCAGGTTTTCATCTGTATTCTCAGTTGTTTAGGAACACCCATTGTCTATAAGGAGGGGGGGCAATTGCTCCCAGCAACTGCCCACCCCGTACTTCCTTCTACCCCTCCCTAATGCTCTAGCCCCTTGAGGACCTCACCCCCTGGGGTCTTTGTCCACCTCCCCTTCTCTCTTTTTCCCCTCTAATCTACTTGGTTCAATCTCTGTGCTTCCTCTCTCTCACCAGTATGTAGCTCAAACTGTGCTCACTCTGTACTTCTGTCCCAGTATGCAGTTCTGACTTAACTGAAAGTGTTTCCTTTATATAGTTCTGGGGTCTATCGCGCATGGTCTATCACACATGCTATACCGCATACAATATTTCTCTGGATTTTTTTTTTTTTGCCTCCGGTTCTCTCTATTGAATGATTTTTTTGCTTATCGCTGTAATCCCATTGCCTTGATTGTACTTAGAGTATTTTATTGTTTTGCTTTATATTGCACTGTAGTTTTTTATATTGTACTGTACTTTTATTTTTGAATGTACTACTGCTTGTACCTCCTTTCTGTGTATTTACCCCCGGGTCGCACCTGGAACTGAGCCTAGGCTCAGCATGCCTTTCCTAGTTAACAAATTTTAAATAAATACTTAAGGTCAAGGAGCAGTGTCTGTCACCTTAGTCACAAAAAATGATGTTAAACAATGGGTATTCCAAAAGAGCTGAGAATACTGATGAAAAAACCTGGTGACAGCCAGATTAAAAGGAAAGCTTCATTTATTTCTGCACCCAATGTTCTATCGAGAGCTTGTCCCCAACTCCACCCTACAACCCCCCCCCCAAAAAAGTCTCCTGTCATCCCTATCCCCTTCCAGGGTTTCTCTGCATCCTGAAAAGGCTCCTACTGGACTTGGCCTCTTCTCTCTCACCATAATCTCTCTTCTGGCCTCCTCAACCTTATCGGGCTCCCAGCATCCTGAAGCATACGCACCCTCACTGCCAAACAGCCTGCTTCCCTCCTATCGTGCTCCACTTCTGCCTTGTGTAGGCAGGGTTCTCTGCATACTGGAGTGGTCAGGCCCCAGCAGCCCTCTCTTCTCCCTCTTTCTTCCTCTCCTCCTCCATTGCCCATCCCCTGAAGGGGTTCTCAAGCTCCCCTAGGGTCTTCGCTCTTGTTAAGCCCTTACCTCTCTCCGCCCTTTCTCCATTTACCCTCTCCCCCATCCTCTGTACTCCTTCTTCCTCCAGCACTTTACCCTAACGCTTGCCGTGCACCATCCCCTGGCAGGGTTCTCAACATCTGGAACTGGTCAGAACTGGGTCAAGCCCTCTGTCTCACACTCACTGCCTAACAGTTTGCTTCCCTCCCATCGTGCTCCACCTCTGCCTTGTGCAGGCAAGGCTCTCAGCATCCTGGAATGGTTAGACCCCAGCAGACCTCTCTCCTCCTCCAGCTCCCTTCCCCTCCTCCTCCACTGCCTGTCCCCAGAAGGCCTTTTCAGCTCCCCTAGGGTCTTAGCTCCCCTACCCTTGCCCTAAATTGACCTTGGCTGGGTTCTTGCTTTCCTGTAAGATATGAATCTCAAATTGCCTCTCATCTTTCCTTCCCTCCATTTCTTAGCCTTAGCTCTGCTATCGCTAATCGTTTGCACTTCTAGACAAATTTGCACTTCTGTCTTACCTTAGCTAACCTGTATTGTCTGTGTTACTCCCTACTAGCTTCCCCCAGATCAACTACCAGAACTCCATTCAGCCATAATCAACCTACTCATTTATGTGTCACTTAGAGTTTACCATTAAATGTCATTTTGTGCTGTTGTAATTATCAAGTTCTAAACTGTTATCTCTGTACCCATCTAGTTAAAAAGGTTAGCACCCTGCTATTTCATTGCGTCATTACAGTTTACTCACGGTAACTTGAATGTAATTATATGTAAATCTTTGTTAGTGCTCCAAATCTATGTATACTATCCTCATGTTCCCCTTCCCCCCAGGTCGCACCGGGAGACGAGCAACCTGTTGCTCAGTGTGCCTTCCTGGTGAAACATTTCAATAAATAAATAAAAATAAATACATTTATTATTTTAAATATACAGCACACATTGGTCAATGCCAATGGTGTTTGACTACATGTTTTCATAATGCAAATGAAGTATGGGCTCCTATATGGATACCCTCCTCTCTGAAAGGGAGCAGGCTGGATCACCATGGAGCAAGACTCCTATAAAAATACCTCCTTCTCGGGGTTGCTGGATCATCATGGTACACAGCTCCCCAAGGATGCAGGCTGATCTCTGCCAAATGCGACTTCTATTCCTGCTCCTGAGGGGGGTGGTGAGCAGCTCGTTGGGTCCCTGCCACTCCTGGGGGGTCATCAAAGATGCTCCATCTTAGCAGCAAGCAGATGGTTCAGTCCCCACTGCTCCTGTGGATGGAGCAGGATGGACCGCCTCAATGGTAGGCAGTTGGTTGGGTCCCACACCCCCCAACTCCTGCAGGGGGACTGGGATGGGTCATGTCTTCAGCAGTAGCTTGTTGGGTCCCTGCTACTCCTACTGGAGGGCAAATAGAGGCGGGCAGGAGGATCTTTTGTTTTTGGGGGGCACTTTTTTCTTGTAACTTCCACTCCTTTGCTCCACCCCTCTCCCCCCTTCCCCCACAGCTGGCCAGGCTGCCTTCTCTTACCGCTTCCCTAAACTCTGGAACTTACTCCCCTTACACATCTGGTCTGCCTCCTCCTCTCACTCTCTATCCTCCCTGCTGTTTAATTTCATCTCACCCTCCTGTAACTGCGACTAACCACTCCTTTTCTTTCTACTCTGCAATCTCTCACCAGTCCCTCAACTCAAGCTCACTCCCCTTCCCATCAGTTCTGCCACCTCTCACCTCCCTACCTCCTCTGCTGCTTAATCTTCACCACACCCCTCCTGCAACTGTCACTGACCCTCACCTCTTCCCCTCCCACTTCCCACTCCCTCAACCCCACCCACTTTTCACCCCATCCCTCCTCTCTCTTCCCAGCCTGTCTCCCCCACCCCCTCTGCCTGCCCCTCTTCTAATCCTCTTCCCTGCAGACCAGGATACCAGTACACGGACAGGGTGTGCATCGAGCCATGCCTGGCCCTTGTGGGGTTTGCACCCCAGAGGGATGAATGGTCTAACTCCCCTTCCCTACCCTAATGTTCTCCTTGCAATCCAGGTAAACAAGATGTTTAATAGGTGTGCATCCAGTCACGTCTGGCCTTGTGGGGTGTATATCCCAGAGGGATGAAGGTCTGCCTCACCATCTCTAACCACCCCTCCACCCTCCTATTCCCCTCTTCACTCTCTCCTCAGCCTTCCCCTACAAATTTCTTATCTTCAAAACTCTCTCCACACCTATACACCACTCCCATCTTTTTAAATGCTCTCGTACTTTGTCTCTTGGATCCTCTCTCTCTCTCCTCTCACCGCTCCGTAATTCCTATCACCCACAGACACTCCTATGTGCATTTGTTATTACCAGGTTATAGTGAACATGATATCTAGTGAACGTATGTATAGTAGTAAATAATGTATATAGTGAATAAATGTATATTAGTTTGAATCCTTGTTGTATAAATAACTGTACTCCTTTTCCCCTTCCCCCACGACACACCTGGAAACGAGCTAGCTCAGCTCAGTATGTCTTTCCTGGTTAAACTTTTCAAATAAATACATTAAATAAACAGGAATCAGCAGGGAGGGTTTTCTGAAATAGGAGGGTCACTTTACTTTAAAAAACTAGGACTGGCAGAGATGGTATCCCTCAGCTGGGAGAAGGAAAAGACATTTTAGAGAAAAAAAAAAAAGACTTCCAGTGATGTCATTGTGCTATGGAAACGTGAAATCTTAGGAGCCCCCACCAGCCTGAGTCAATTAAGCATTTTTTTTCACCTTCCCATAAGAATAGACCAGCCCAATTACTTACAGCTAAGTAGTTGGAAATGGTGACCAGACAAAAAAACAAAAAAAAGATCGCCTCCAGGACCCTAAAAGAGCAAAAACTGATTCTAGTGGAAAGGGCTCATAATCAGAGTCCTTCATCTATGAGGTAGGCAGCGGAGAGCGAGATCAGCAAGGAAGAGGAAACTTTCACTGCTACCTCCCGCAAGTCGTACCATGAGCTCCGTAGGCTGAGTGACACTTTGGACCATATCTGCAGTGTGGTGGCTCATAACAGATGGGACACCAAGAGACAAGAACAAAAATCTCAGGAACTTGAGAAACAAATCTCATCTCTCACAGACACTACTGACTTGCATAATAGTGTTGAAAGTGGCCAGTGGCCAAAGTTTAGTGACCAGTGACCAAACTTATCAACAATATGTAATTGGCTAACCAAAAGGTTGAGGAGATAGAAAGGTATAACATGGCTAGTGTAGAGGCTGCAAAGGGCTAGTAAAAGGTGAAGGTGGCTAGTAGATGACTACATGATACCAACATGTAGACTGATGTGCCTTGTAAGTGCAGAGGTGTTTGGAGAGTAATTGTTGAAACCATGCAAATAATGATACCACCGTGCAAATTGATGTCTGTGTAGATGCCCAGGTTCAAAAGGTGTTGGGGCCCTTTAAATAACTAGAAAATAAGTGAAGAGCATAAACCGTGTTTAAAAAAATAAATGTTTTAAAGAAAATTAGCTTTGCTTTGCTCAGCAGAGATATTTTGTACAAAACCTTCCTTCAACCCAAGGTCATAGCCAAAGATAAGGTCCAGCTACTTCAACCCACTGCAGCTTAGATATAGTTCCTCATTTTATAATTTCTTGTGTTTAAAAAAAATGTGTAACAGAAAGTTGATAAGAAACAATTATATCCTTGTTTTGGCCACTGTCTAGTCAGCAAGTTATTTAAAGTGAATGTGAAGTCCCCTCATATGTTTTCTGTATCCTAAAGTGAGTTATTTTTAATAAATGTAAAATCCCCTGATCACTTGTTTTTCCATCTAAGAATGACCACATGTCTCGGCAAAGTGTCAAATGTATCTTATGATCAAGGTATCTCATGGCCACTCTATTTTTCAAACCCAAACCTCAGAATGTATCAGATGACCTAGTGTCTAGGCTAAAATGTGCTGTAGTAGGCTTTGGAAATTTCCACCATGCATTTTTGGGGTATAAATACAGGACCTAAATGTCATGGCCAGTGTGTTTTTAGAGGAATAGCTACGGCAGCTATAGATGCTAAAACACCCAGAAAAGGGAGCAGTTCACTCCACTTTTCTGTACCTGTAGTTCTGGTGGTAAAAAGCCATCAGCTGTTTAGATTTGATCATGTTAGAGGTAAAATCGTTAGGGCGTATTTGGTATTAATAAATTGCAACTGATTTAAAACAACATTTGGTGTCAGGTGGCTTTATTGGATTACCAGGGACCACTAGCCAAGAACCTTGTGCTTTTACAATACGGTCATTCTTCAACTTCGTGATCAAGAGCAGTGGCTCTCTACCAGAAGACAGGAGATTTGGAAAAACGCTCCCTGCAGGGTCAATATCCGAATTCATGGTATTCCCAAAAAAAAAAAAAAGAAACAGGAAATATGATCAAATTTATGGATAGTTTCATGCACAAAATGCTTAATTTGGTGTCCAATTATAAGCTGTACATTATTCAAGCTCATAGGGCTTTATCGGCCCTGCTGACAGACCCCAAGGCCCGACCCTGGTTGGTTATTATTGCTTTTCTCAATTACCAGACCAAGGAGGAGACCCTTCATAAAGCCCAGGCAAAGAAAAAAGTGGTGTTTGGGGACTGCAGATTGTTTTTTGAGCATGGTCCCCCCTCCCCAAAAACAATGGAGCACCAGAAGCAGTGGTTTGGTGTACTTAAAGAGTTGAGCCAAAGGTCTGAAGGCCCGTATCGGCTACCCAGCTAAACTGAAGATTTTTAGTGACTGGGGCACCAGAATATATGAGACTATGGGAGACACCAAGAAAAAAATACTTACATTGTAATATTGTTTCTTCCAGGGGATCTCCTAGTAGGATTAGACAATTAGTAGTCAGTCCAGAGCTGATGACTGCCCCCGGAACTTTGAGGTAGAATGTATGCAAATTAGAGAATTTGGAATGCATCATTCAAAACTTCTGCCTCTAGGTGTCATCTAACTGCCAGATTTGATTCTGTAGATGAACACTAGATTATTAAATAATTGTTAAGTAAAACGCCCTTGACCACAATACCCTTCCCTTG
This sequence comes from Neoceratodus forsteri, assembly GCA_016271365.2. Classification (NCBI taxonomy): domain Eukaryota; kingdom Metazoa; phylum Chordata; order Ceratodontiformes; family Ceratodontidae; genus Neoceratodus; species Neoceratodus forsteri. Next base: position 954,679,221 of record CM028130.1, on the reverse strand, counting down.
GTAAAGTGGACGGGTTCCAACAGGACAAGAGAGACACAAAAAAGGAGAGCCAAGTATCCCAGCCATACTTGTGTGCATTAACAAATATATAAAAATATAAGCCAATGATTAATGGCAACCTTATAAACTCCCATAAAAAATATTGCTGAACCTATTCAGGTTATGTAAGGGGAAGTAGAGATGGGACGTCTAATCCTACTAGGAGATCCCCTGGAAGAAACAATATTACTATTGTAAGTAATTTTTTCTTCAAACTCCAGGAATCTCCTAGTAGTATCAGACAATTAGCAGACTACCAAGCAGTGCCTTGGGAGGTGGTTACAGAATCTATTTAGGAAAAAGGTTCTGCAATACTGCAGTGCCAAACCTAGCATCAGTCCTGGACTGGATATCCAGGCAATAGTGCTTTGTAAAGGTGTGAACTGTATTCCAGGTAGCTGCTTCACACATTTCTAGCAAGGGGATGTCCCTTGCAGCTGCCACAGAGGCAGCAGTTTCATGAGTGGAATGTGCCTGAGGCCTTGAGGTGGCTGTTCGTCAGCCTTACCATAGCAGAACTGGATGCATGATACTATCCAATGTGCAACTGACCTCTTTGAGGCAGGCCTGCCCTTTCCCACTTCACCACAGGTAATCAACAGCTGTGAGTGGGGATTACTGAGGTCCTTGATACGTGTAATGTAATAGCTGAGAAACCTTTTTATGGCCAAGCTATGCAGTTTCAATTCACCTGAACTGAATTTGGCTGTGAAAAATACAGGCAGAGTGATGGACTGATTCAAGTGAAACTCAGCTACTACCTTTGGAAGGAATCTCCTGTTTATCCTAAGGACTACTTTGTCCTTATATAAGATAATGTAATTAGGATCAGTGCAAAGAGCTTGGAGCTCGCACACCCTCCTTGCTGAAGTACCTGCTAACAGGAAAACAGTTTTCCATGTGACATATTTCAGGTCAGCTGTAGCCACTGGCTCAAAAGGAGGTCCCATGAGTTTGGCTATACACAAATTCAAATCCCAAGGAGGTACTGGTTCCCTAACAGGAGGGAACATACGTGCCAAATGTGCCAATCCTTCGAAAAATTTTCTAAAAATGGGGTGTGAAGCTATTGTTCTCTAAGCACCTGCAGAGACATAAGCAGATACTGCTGCTAAATGAACCCTAAGGGTCGCAGGCCTGAGGCCTAGGGACTGCAAATGCACAAGATAATCAAGCAATGTGGGCAAATGTTAAGTGGGTTGATTTTCTTAGGCCTGCATCAGATGGAAAATCGTAACCATTTTGAAGCACAAGTCTTTCTTGTGGAAGTTTTTCGAGACACTTTCAGCACTTTAAGTACCTGTTCTGACAGGTTAAACTCAGAAAATTCTAACTCCTCATGAACCAAGCCTTCAGGTGAAGGCTCTCGAAGTTCGGAAAAACTATCTGCCCCTGAACAGCTGTTAGAAGACTGTATCTCTGGGGCAGACAAATAGGTTGCTTAGTGGACAGGGTGAGCAACAAAGGGTACCATGGCTTCCTGGCCCAGTGTGGTGCAACCAATATCATTGTTGTAAACTGATTCCTCAGCTTGAGAGGGACTCTCGACACCAGTGGAATTGGAGGGAAAGCACAAAGAAATGTTCCCGTCCAATTGAGGGTCAGTGCCTCCATGGGAATGATGCCTAAGGAGGGTGGCCTATAGCAATAAAGTGGAAGGTAGTGATTTTCTTTTGAGGCAAACAGATCTATTTCTGGGATGCCCCAACGCCTGAAAATTGTGTCCAACACTTACCTGTTCCAGGCCTATTCGTGATGATCTTGGCTGATTCTGCTGAGTGAATCTGCCAGTGTATTGTCTTTCCCTGGAAGATGAATGGCAGACAGATGTGCTACAGGGCGTATGCTAGGGACAAAACCTCCATGGCTTCTGTGCACAGCCTTGAAGTTCTGGTTCCCCTTGCTTGCTGATATACCACATGGTGGCTGTGTTGTCTGTCCTGACCTGGACTGACCCCTCATATGAGGGGCAAAGGCCTTTAGGGCAAGGAGGACTGCTCTTAACTCTAAAAGACTGATGTACAGTTTGGATTCACAAGAAGACCAAATTCCACTGATTTTTAGGTCTCCTGTGTGTGCCCCCCACCACAGAAGGGAGGCATCTGTTCTTAGGACCACAGTGTGGTGCTGTTGCTGAAAAGGGATGTCCTGAGAGAGGCTGTCCTTTTCTTTCCACCACTGCAGGGCCAGTAACAGTGTTCTAATGATTGGCAGAAGCTAAGAAATGGGGTCCCTTCTTTGGGACCAATGGGATCTGAGGTGAAACCAGTGTTCCCATTTACCCTCATCTGCACTTGATTCAAGTACAAATTATGAAATTCAACTACATTTTTGTGTGAAGGGGGTTCACTGTACTCCCATAATTCTGTTTGAAGTAAATGTACCCCACAAAAATGTTGTACAAATGGTAGAATGAATCCTTACGATTTATTCTGTACTCCTGAAAATTTTTGGAGAGGGTGCAGTACACCCCCAGATTTGCAACCTTAATGGGAACACTGGGTGAAACTGAATAACCCTCATCTGAAACCTGGAGCCCGACACTACTGCAACAGTTGAGGCCATGTGTCCTAGTAATGCTAGAAACTGTCTTGCAGTTCTGGGCTGGCCTAGGCAAAGGAATTTGCTAGAGCCAGTAGATTTGATACCCTCTCCTGTGGGAGAAAAGCTTTTCCTTGAATAGTATCAAATGAACTCCAGTGACTGAACTGGCTCCATCTGAGACTTTTGAACACTGATAAGGAAACCCAATGACTCCAAGGTACTCTGGGTCACCCTGATGGAATCCTTTACCTGCTGATGTGAATTCCCTATGACTAGCCAGTCATCCAGGTAAGGAAATACACCGATTCCCTGCCTTCCAAAATAAGCTGCCACCACTGACAGACACTGTGAATACCCGTGGGGCAGAAGTGAACCCAAAGGGAAGAACTGAGAACCTGAGGGAAGAGAGAAACACTTTCTGTAGCAAGGTCAGATTCGGATGTGAAAGTAAGCGCCCTTCAGATCTTGAGATGCCAACCAGTTTCCTTTCCTTAGAGAAGGAATAACTAAGGCCAGCGTTACCATTTTGAACCTGGGCTTTGCCAGGTGTTTGTTTAGGTATCTGAGATCCAGGATCGGCTGCCAATCTCCATTTTTCTTTTTGGTCAGAAAGTATCTTGGGTAAGAGGGACTGGCTCTATTGCCCTGCCTGCAAGAGGTTTTTTTTTTTTACCTCTAACTCCAGCAGAATAGTCCCTGCTATCTGCCATATTGTGTGCCACATCCCCTGGAACTATATCAATTAAAGCCAGCACAGAATTCCATAGGGCATTCTGGTATTGAGCAGCACAAGCCATGTAAGCTGTCTGTCAGAGGAGAAGGGAAGAGCCCAAATAACCTTTCTCCCCCATAGTGTCAATTTTCCTGGAATCTTTGTCTGGTGGATGAGATGCCAGGGGTATTTTTGCCTTATCACAGGCTACAGCTTATATCACACCCTCATGATCTGGATGGGTACAAAATAATCAGCAGAACCCCTATCCAGTTGGTATTTCTTTCTCCACCTTCTTGTTCACCTCATGGACAGAGGAAGGTGTCTGAAGGATTTTAAAAGTAGCCTTTTTAAGGGAATTATGATTTAGAAGGCCCACCTTTCTCATGGGAGCCAAACCCATCATATCTAAAAAATATGTTTCTTCCTCCATCCATGGACTCCTGTGAGGTGAGGCCCAGGGTGTCAACCATTTGCCTGACGGATCAAAAATCAACATGCCCATGAGGAAGGGAACCAAACTCCTGGTCTGGGGATACCTCTGGTTCAATGGGTTCGCCTAGATCCAGTTTCTTCTCTTCTTCCTCATTGTACACTTTCAGGCCTTGCTCAATGGGAACCGGTGGTGGGATTTGAACTGGTGAACCCAGTGTGGAACCTGCAGTCTGTAAAGCCTGACTGACTTGCAGGGCTCTGGCAATTTCCTCCGCAGAGGGTATTTTACCTTTGTCTGTTGGGAGCTACTTTGCTTTTTTAGCAGTAGGTACAACACCAGGTTTCTCTTTATATGTCTTTTTAGCAGAAACAGACTCAGGAGCCTGCTCGTTTGTTCTTTTGTACTTAGTATGTTCAGACCGCTTTTCGGGAATTTGGGGTCTGAGAAATCTTTAGAGGGTCTCTCCTTTGTTTTCGAGTGAGAAGGAGGAGGACCCTCTTCAGTTTGCTTTGGTGACACTGAGGTGGGAGCAGAAGCCATTTGTTCCAATCTTGTGGATCTTTTTTCAAATAGTTTTTGAGCAACAAGTACTGCACACTTCACAGTATGAGAAAATATGACTGGGACCCAAACACTCTATACACAAATCATGGCAATCAGCCTTAGCAAAAATCTGGGTACACTTAATATAATGTTTAAAACCTGTGGGTCCCATCCTCTTTTTAGGTCTGACATGCCAAACTGTCAGTAGATTGAAAAACACTTCCCAAAAATGGGTTTTCAACAAATCGCGGTCGGTTCCTTATGTTAAAAGGGGACCGTGATTTAAAAGAGTTTTCCTGCTTTAAACAAAAAACGCGATTGGTTCCTAAACAGAAATGGGAACTGATCCCAACTCAGACTTAATGATAAATGTATTTTTTAAACCCAAAAACACAATCAGTTCCTAGCAAAGAATGGGAACCGATCGAGAGTATAAACAAAGTTGTTTAAATTTGTAGATAAACACGCTTTAAACAAAGCGCTAGAGGCAATAACCACTACAAAACTCCTAGTTTAAAATGAGAGCTCAGTTCCTGGGAACTGCTAAAACAACTAAATAATATCCCACTGGTCTAAACTTTTAGTAAAAAAAACTACTAGAGGCAACATATAAACAAAATAGTGAATAAATACCACTTTTTAAATAAACCTTCTTGTAGCGAAGTTGCTGTGGCACTCTTGGGGAAAAAGTCTTGCTGTCTGACCGGAAACATTAATTTTGGCAGTTAGATGACACTTAGAGGAAGAAATTTTGAATGATACATTCCAAATTCTCTAATTTACATACATTCTACCTCAAAGTTCCGGAAGCAGTCATCAGTTTGGGTCTGACTGTTAATTGTCTAATACTACTAGGACATTTCAGGGGTTTGAAAAGAGATTTGCAGAAGGCCGAGATCAAACTCAATAACACGATCAGCCTCCTACAATTAAAAGAAATGGAAAGGGCCAGCCCACCGGCACAGCAGTAGTGCTACCGCCTGCAGCGCTGACCTCCCAGAGTTTGGAAGCAGACCTCAGATGTTGGAGGGTCGGCCGGGAAGGAGGCAGAGTGTTCAGGGTACTGCTCACCTTCTCCACGGAGCGAGGGGACCTGGTGCCCGGCACCTACCAACCCCTAGTAAGGGTTTGTGGGGTCTGGCAGTCTGGGACTACAGCTGTCTGGCCAGTTGGGCGGGGCTGGCAGACCTCTGCACATCGGAGTAGAGAGCACACCCGACTGTGCACTGAGGTCACTGCATGACTGCTCTGGCAAGTTACATGGATCATGCAAAAATGGAAAAATCCACGGTGTGAGCTCCATGATGCCTGGATCTCAGTGAGTGCCAGGACTGAGCCGATGCAGGAGGCTGGGGGTGTGTGGGGAGGGCCCAGCCCTTGACCAATGGCCAAAAAAAAGAGCATTAAAAATGAATTAACTAAAAAAGGAGGGTGTGGACTTTTCCAAGCAAAGCCAAACTGAAGCGCCACGACATGGGGGACAGCTCTCATGACAACAGCCCTTAGACCAAGATGGTGGCCGACCAGCATCAAGGTCATCAAGGCCAGCACAACACATTACACACACACACAGCCAGATGCCAGATTTACAACAGGGAGATGGACAAGAAAACGAGCAGAGCACATCCACCTCAAATCACTGAAGCTGATCCATCACATAGACAAGGGTGCTTTTCACCAGCTGTAAGTATGCAGCCTGGGGATTGGATTTCCATGTGGAACTGTACTGGTTTTGTTTGGTTAGATCCATCAAGACTTCCCTATTCTACACTGACTAATTGGTATGCTGACATAGTGTTTTCTTCTCTTCAGCTGAGTATCAATTTCTTTACTGCAGACCTGCCTGCTATACCCATGGGATTTAGGCACATTCTGTAAAAATATCACTGGGTATCGGAGATATAAACATTGTAAAATCTCTGTACATAATGGCACTACTGAGGAAGGGGCAAGGCAGCGTCATCAGCTCGTGATGTTATGCATGAGATCCAGGCATGTTCACGAGCGTCATACTTAAAATGCTGGGCACACCGATGGATTTACAAGTTTGTTTTTTTTACTCATGCTTCATGCCTCCTTCCTCTCCGCGCTCGCTTCTATCTCTCTGGGACTCCCTATGTGGCTGTAGAGCTTTGCCAGACTTCCAGGGAGTTTCAGTGGCTGTCCCCCATCTAGCATCGGTTTGTCCCCCAGGTGGGGGGGAAGGGAGGAGGAGCACGGGTTCTTCTCCCTCCAACTCACTGTTGCGCATCGGGTGGTACACTGAGCCCCCTGAGCCCGGTCTGGCAGTTGTCACGGGGCCCCATCACCTGGAGCAAGTGTGGCGCTTTTTCCACTTTTCTGGTCCTCCCTGACCCCTGAGGATGACAGCACACTGGGAGGTCCAAGGAGGCAGAGCACGCCGAGATGTGCCACCGCTCTGGACCCCAGTAGACATCCTCCCCCACTCAGTACATGCGGACCTGACTGCACTGCCACCCGTCATCACCCAGGTGACAGTACAGCAGCGGATCTCGCAGACCACCCACCTCCTCCCCAGGAGAAGGAGAGCAGCCCCATGGGCACTCAATCCTCTTCCTCCCGGCCCTCTGATGACCCAGGTTCGCTTCAGAACCCAGGTCGCTGGCGTCGCAAGCAGTAGAGCTACCGCTCTGCCAACAGGCCGGCTGGCTTTACAAGTTTTTACGAGTGAGCAGGTACAAAAACTATTAATTTAGTATGGTGCCTGCACTGGGACTGGAGAGGTGAGGCCCCGATGTGTACAGTGGTCAGGGCTTCACCTCTGCTGGAAGTTCTCCTTGTAATGGATCTTTGAGGGATTATTCTCCCTATTCGGGCAGCCATAATTGTTATACCCAGACTGATTTTTTCCTAGTTTCCACTCAGTGGATGCACACTGTTCAGTCATGTTCCATATTATCATGAACAATCTTGGATCACGCACTGGTCAGTTTAAGGTTAGGAATTACCCCCACCTTAAGAAATTCCAGTTGGCATTTAAATGTAGGCCACCTTAATAACTCAAGCTTTAAGTAGAGGGTGGAAACCACCACCAAAGATTACCTCATTAATAATCCTGAAGGGTAAGTTTCTCATGTGATTGGGGGCATCCTAAAGGCAGTAGTGAGGGGAGTAATCATAGCTTACTCAGTGGAGCAGAAGCGAGTGACACTAGCTTGGCAGTCCTACTTGGAGAGTCAAATCCAGGACTTACAATTTTCCTTCCCCTATTGCCCCTGCAGCCGTCCACATGCAATGGTGTAATGGGCGAGCTGTGCCTCCACGGAGAGTTCCTCAAATGCCTGTGTTAGCCGTCTATGTGTGTGCCTGAAGCTGCGCTACCACCTGGACTTGACAATGTGGGTTATACCAGCTGGCGTCCCTACTGAATACAGATCTTAAGATTTTCATTGGAATATTGGCAGAGAGAATACAGAAAGTCATTATGAGGGTAATACATCTGGATCAAATGGGGTTCATTGCCAGCAAGTACCTACAGGATAATATTTGTAAATTGCTGAATATAATTTCCATGGTGGGTGGGGAGGCATGACATTCCAGATAGCTATCTCCATGGATGCTGAAAAAGCATCTGATAGGGTTAATTGGCAGTTTCTTCTAAAAACCATGGAGATGATGACATTTGGCCCTAAATTAATAGCTACCATTTCTGCCTTGTACACAGCACCAGAGGCATTGTTGAAAGCGAAAGGGATCAATTTGGGCTACATATTTATTTTGGGCTTCTTATTGGAAGCTGCGGGGAAAGGAGAGGTGGTAATTGTGGGGGACTTCAACCTGCCCAAGGCAGACTGGAGTGTGCCATTCACAACATGTGCTAGAAGTCAGGTGATCCTGAAAGGATTGCAAACTGGGTTCCTGACTCAGGGCATCACAGAACTAACAAGGGCAGAGGCAATTCTTGATCTGGTGCTCACAAATGGGGAACATGTACAGGAAATAATGGTCAGGGAGCCCCTGGGTGGGAGTGACCATTGCACAATGTGGGTCCTTCCAGTTGGACATGGGCAGGGAAAGCATCCTAAGACCAAAATCTTGGATTTCAAGAGTATGGACTTCAGGAAATGAGCGAAGTGCTAAGGAGCCAGCTGGCAGGCATCAGAGCAGATAAGGGGGTGGACCAAATGCAGTCCATCATTAAGGAAGGAATACTGGTAGCCACAGAGGGGTGCATTAGGCTCAGGGGAAGAACACAAAGGCCAAAGCACCCAGCTGGTTCAGTTCTGGGCTCGCCCAGGCAGTAAGGGAAAAGAGGTTAGCCTATAGAAAATTCAGGAAGACCAAGAGAGAGATGGATAGGGAAAATTACCTAAGGTTGGCTAGTGAGGCAAGAAAGAAAGTCCAGCGAGCTAAGGCACAGAAGGAGATGCAGACAGCTTTAGGAATTAAGAAGAGGGGAGAGAAGGGCTTCTTTCGCTATGTAAGTGAGAAAAGGGACAAGCAGGATGGGATTGTTAGGCTTAAGGAAGGGGAGAAGTGGGTGGAGGGGGAAAAGCAGAGATACTAAACAAATACTTATGTTCCATCTTCATCAGGGAGGACGTACAAGTGCCTTCAGGAGGGAGAAGAGGAGCAGGGGGGAGAGGAACACAGATGTAGTGACAGAGGAGGACAGAGTGAGGGAGGGGCTTCTAGTATTGAAGGTGGACAAATCACCAGGCCCGGACAGACTACATCCAAGGGTACTAACGGAATTGGCCAAGGAGCTGGCAGGACCACTGGCAAGCCTATTTAATAGTTCACTGGACTCTGGTGCAGTGCCAAAGGACTGGAGAACAGCATATGTGGTGCCCATCCACAAAAGCAGTCCCAAGGATGACCCAGGGAATTACAGACCAGTCAGTCTGACCTCAACTGTGTGCAAGCTCATGGAGACCATACTTAAGGAAAGGTTGGTAGAACATCTAGAGGAGCTTGGTCTCCAGGATGCGAGGCAGCACAGGTTTATGAGTGGGAGATCGTGTCAAACTAATCTGATTGACTTCTGTGAGTGGGTCAATAAGACAGTAGACAGAAGCCAAGTGGTAGACATCCTCTATCTGGATTTCAGCAAGGCCTTTGACTCTGTGTCCCACAAAAGGTTGATCAGGGAGTTGGTGGATCTTGGGGTTGGGGATAAGATGGTTAGATGGGTGGAAAACTGGCTGAGGGACAGAACCTAAAGGGTGGTTGGGGAGGGGGTGGAAGAGTTATCTGGCACCAGAGAGGTCACCAGTGGGGTCCCACAGGTCTTGGTGTTGGAGACGGTGTTGTTCAATATCTTCATCGACACTGGGGATGGCATTAAGGCAAAATGTGCCTATTCGAGGATGACACCAAGCTCTGCGGGAGACAGGACACAGCAGAAGGGATACAGGACCTACAAGATGATCTGGAAAAGCTGGGGAGGTGGCCCCAGATCTGGCAGCTTGGCTTCAATGCCAAGAAATACAAACTTATGCACACTAGAGCCAAGAATCCCAGGAAGGAGTACTACCTTGGTGGAGTCCCGGTGTCTGCATCAGAGGAGGAGAAAGATCTGGGAGTGATGATCATTAGTGACCTGAAGCACTCCACGTAGTGCAAGAAAGCAGCAGCAAGGGTAAACAAGAGGATGGGCTGTATAGCTAGGGGGATCCGTAGTAGGAGAGAGGAGGTTATACTGCCCTTGTACAGGTCACTGGTGAAGCCACATCTAGAGTATGGAGTTCAGTACTGGTGCCCGCACCTTAAAAAGGACATCAACCTGCTGGAGAAATTCCAGAAGACGGCTACAAAGATGATAGCGGGTCGGCATGATAAGGCATACGAGGAGAGGTTGAGGGCACTGAACATGTACTCCATGGAGGACAGGAGAGAGAGGGGACATGACTGGGACCTTCAAGTACTGAAAGGAGATAAATAAGATGGATAAGAAAGGTCTCTTTAAGTGGAGTGGCAACCATAACATGAGGAAGCACAGCCTTAAGCTGGGGGGGGGAGGTTTAGGAGGCAGGTCAGGAAGCACTTCTTCACAGAGAGGTTGGTGGACACTTGGAATGTGCTGCCGGAAGAGGTGGACTCGTTGAAGACAGTGGGCATCTTCAAAAGAGGCTGACATAGGCATAGGGGAAGGTAAGGATCATGGGCAGGGAGGATGGGAGGAGTGGGGAGGGGGGCAGGAACAGTAGCTGAAGCTGTGGATCCTGCAATACGAGCAGACTAGATAGGCCATATGAACGGCCTTTGTGCAGAGCACAAAACAGAAGGTGAGCAATGGGGTAAGTGGTAAAGAGTAAAAAAACCCTCACAGGCAATTTTTTCATTGATCCTTCTTAGCTTTATGGCAATATAAAAACAGATGGTAAAATACAAAGACACATCTTACCCCAGACCAACAGCCAGCTACACTTAGTTGCCTGTGCTAGTTTTTTTACCTCTTCACCATTGACCCCATTGCTCACCTTCTGTTTTGTGCTTTGCACAAAGGCCGTATATTATTGATTTGATTCTAGCCCAGATCATATAGGTGAAGTACTCCCTTTTTCTGATTCATTGAGCATTGTTTTTTTCTCTCTCACAAGGAGCTTAGAGAGACCAAATGGCCTTCTTCTGCTGGCTTCTTCATATGTTCCCTTGATTTGAAGTACAAGGTAGGGATGCCCCTTGTCTCCCCTGCTGTTTGCCATTTGCTTGAAGCCTTTAGTAGTCAGAGTATGGCAAGATTTAATGTTTGAACGCAAGCTATCTCTATATGCCGATGACTAATTTTTTTTTTTTTTTTACTGGAAATCCCACAAGACTCAGTTCTGGCATTAATAGATGTTTTACAGGAATTCAGTGAGATCTTAAGAGTATAAAATTAATTTTTCCAAATCCAAAGCACTGAAGATTAGTGGCAGTTGTCCACCGGATTTTGAGGGATCCTTCCCGTTTCAGTGGGCAGCGCACAACAGAATTAGGTACTTGGGCATCCAAATAACTACCAGTATATCCAAAGTATTCACAACAAATTATCATAACCTATGGGACATGCAACAAGCAGACATGGCCAGGTGCTCTCTGCTGCTCTCCTTCATAGGTACAGCAAGAGCAGTTAAAATGGATCTCCATCCTAGATTTTTGTTTTCATTTCAGTCTCTGCCACTATGTATTCCAAACAGGCTCTGGGCCACTTAGCTTAAAGGCATACAATGGTTTGTATGGGGGGACAACCAGGAGTGGCCAGACAGGTCCTTACTTTGCCACATGGGGGTGCTTGCCCTACCAAATTTCCAGGTTTATTACTTAGCGGCTCAACTGACGTCAGTCACTGCCTAAGCAAAACAGAGCTGATGTTCTAGTTTTTATGGGATAGAGAATGTGGGAGCCAGGAGGACAGCTTCTTTTTACATTGGCTCTCGCCTCATTAGCATCAGAATATAAAAAAAGTGTGTGTCCAACACGTGGATCAGGCATAGTCTGGCAATATCACAAAAAGTTAGGAAATTAACTAACACAGACAACACACAGAAACATAGACTTTGACGGCAGATAAGGACCACTTGGCCCACCCAGTCAGCCCATTTCCCTACCTACTGGATAAGCTGCAGATTCTAGTTAACCAACAGCCTACTTCCTGCAACCCCCCACTATAATTGCCTTATGTCTGTCCTATTCATGTTTGAATTCCCCCACTGTTTTAGACCCCACAACCTCTCCAGGAAGGCGGTTACATGCGTCCACCACTCTCTCTCTGTGAAAAAGAATTTCCTCACATTACCCCTGAGCCGTTCCCCCTCTAACTTTAAATTGTGTCTCCTTGTTCTTACACATCTCTTTTTCTGAAAGATGCTACCCTCCTGGACTTTGTTGATTCCCTTGAGGTACTTAAAAGTTTCTATTATGTCCCCGTCCCTCCTTTCATCAAGGGTATACATATTAAGCTCTCAGTCTCTCTTCATATGGTTTTGATGTAGACCCTGCACCATTTTAGCTGCCCTCCTCTGGACTGCTTCCATCCTGTCTCGTCCTTGTGTAGATGAGGTCTCCAAAACTGCACGCAGTACTCCAGATGGGGTCTCACCAACTGTCTGTACAGAGGGATAACCACTTCCCTTTTTCTACTTGTGATGCCCCTCCCTATGCATCCCAGTATCCCCCTGGCTCACCTTACTGACTTCTCACATTGCTTACCCACCTTTAGGTCATCTGATATGATTACACCCAGATCCCTTTCCATTATTGTTGTTGTTAGTACCTCCCCTGCTATTGTGTACTCTTCTTCTGGATTTTTATTTCCCAGGTGCATTACTTTGCACTTCTTTGCACTGAATCTAAGTTGCCATATGTCTGACCATTCCTCCAACTTTGCCAAGTCCCTTCTCATCCTTTCTATCCCCTTGTGTATCAACTCTGTTACAGATCTTTGTGTCATCTGCAAAGAAGCATACCTTTCCTTCCAGACCCTCTGCAATGTCATCTATAAAGATGTTAAAGAGGACTGGACCCAGTACTGAGCCCTGAGGTACTCCACTAGTAACCCCCCTTTCTTCAGAATGTGTTCCATTCACTATTACCTTCTGTGTCCTGTTGTGCAGCCAGTTTGCTACCCAGGCTACCACCCTGGTACCCACTCCCAGGCTGACTAACTTGATTATTAATCTTTTGTGCGGGACTGTGTCAAATGCCTTGCTAAAGTCTAGGTAGGCCATATCCACAGCCCCTCCCTGGTCTATTACTTTGGTCACCCAGTCAAAGAAATCGATTAGATTTGTCTGACATGACCTTCCTGCTGCGAATCCATGCTGCTTTGGGTCCTCTGCCCCGCTGGCCTCTAGGTACCGAACAATTCTTTCTTTCAGAAGTGATTCCATCATTTTCCCCACCACTGAGGTCAAACTAACAGGTCTGTAGTTTCCTGCTTCTGCCTTACTCCCACTTTTGTGAAGGGGAATCACATCTGCCCTCCTCCAGTCCTCAGGTACCACCCCATCTTCCCATGATTTGTTAAAGAGTGTGGTTAGTGGTGTCACTAGGTCCTCCCCTTAGCTCTTTTAGGATTCTAGGGTGACTCCCGTCAGGCCCCATTGCTTTTGTCCACCTTGAGTTTTAGGAGTTCTTTCAGGACTCTCTCTTCTGTAAATGGACTGGTGTCAACCCCACTACCCAGAGTGCTTCTACTGTTTGGTTTAGGTAACTCCTCCCCTTCTTCTTTTGTGAATACTAAGCAAAAGTATTCACTCAGTATCTCTGCCTTTTCACTGTCTCCCTCTGCCCACCTCCCCTCTCCTTTATTAATCTTCACTATCCCTCCCTTAACCTTTCTATGATCCCTAATGTACCTATAAAGGGTTTTATCCCCCTTCTCAACTGAGCTGGCTACCTTTTCCTCAGTTTGGGCCTTTGCTTTTCTGACTCCCTTCCCCACTTCTTTCTGCTTTAATTGATACAGTTCCCTGTCGTGCTCCTTCTGTGATTCCTTATACTTTTTGAATGCAGCCTTTTTCTCCTTAACCTTCCCTGACACCTTTTGAGAACCATAGTGTTTTTTTATTCAGCTTTGTTTTCTTCATTTGTTTCACACAAAGGCTTGTTGCCTCCATGATGGCAGTTTTGATTTTTCTCCATTGTTCTTCCACCCCTCCTTTCTGGCCATTTGCTAATGCATTCCTCAGGTATTCACCCATTATGCCAAAGTCAGCCCTTCTAAAGTCCAGTATCCTTGTCTTTGTATGGCTTGTCTCCATGGTTGTGTTTATTGTGAAGCACACTGTGCAGTGGTCGCTTGTTCCCAGATGTCTACTGACTTCTAAATTTGTGATCCTCTCTCCATTTGAGAGTACCAACCTAGGCCCTTTGTCCCTGATTCAGTTTGACCCAGAATTTTTACCTCCCAGACTGGATCAGAGCTATGCAAGGCGCAAGAGGCAGGGAGAGACTCACTCTACAGAAATAATAGAAAATGGGGTTTGAATCACCTTTGACAGACAAGGAGAAAAGTACACTTGAGTAAGAACTTACTGTAACAGTACATCTTCGAGGGGAACTCTTGCAGTAGGCAACACTATTAGGACTTAGGTGCCAGGTGCTAGGACCACACTGAAAACTTCTAGCTAGCAGTACCCAGCAGGGACCGCCCCCAACATCGGCATGCCAATGTCTGCATATGACACAAAAGGAGTGGTCCCCCAGCCCCACCTCAGTCCTCCCGCTGGAGACCTGTGAAAAGGAGTGACAGGAGAAGGAGGGGCTACTGCAGCCACAAAGAGGCATATACATGGAAAAGAGAGCAGGGGGAAGAAAGGAGGGAAAATTATACCTACTGCAAGACCTCCTCTCAAAGATCTACTGTTAAAGTAAGTTTTTACACAACTGCAATATCTTACTTCGAGTGGGCTCTAGCAGTAGGCAACACCATGAGGATGGAGTCCCAAGCAATGCTAAAAACAAGCAGAGACAACACTCAGGAGGAGGACAAAGGTCTGCAGTAGGCAAGAAAATTGAGTCAGCAGGCCCCATAGGACAGCTAGCCCACAGCCAACTATGAACCCAGAATCAATGCCCAGACATCTGCGCTGGGCAAAGGGAAGGGACAGAGCTCCTCAGTGGAAGGCACACAGAAGACCACAGTGGACGCAAGCGTGAAAGCAGATTGGAGATGCGGCGACACTCTGGATGGAGTGGCCCTTATCAGCTCCGGGGAGAACAAGGCGAGGAGCCGGAAGCTCAGCATGATGTGGTGACCAGTTCCTTTGAACAGGCACTGTCCGGCTACCGAGGAGCCATCCAATTAAGAAGCAAAAGGAAGGGAGAGGAGAACAGACCAAGGGTATAGGCCTCCCGGATACTGCACACCTCCAGGATACTGCACACCTCCAAAGCGAGGAGAAGTGCTTCCTCCTGAAGGAAGATAAAGGAAGGATAAAACACCAATAGGTGCATAGCCTGGCGAGGAACGAGAATAGATGCCATCTATGGTAGGAACTAAGTAACGAGTGCAAAAAAGCCCTGTCTTTGTCAAAAAAGGGGTAAGTCTTCTTGCCCATGAAAGCTCTATGCTCGGGGATTGCTCGAGCTGGAGCACCATCCACCGGGGTAGAAAGGTTAAACCGGTGGGAGTCCTGCAGAAAAAGAGAGTAGGAGACTTCCTCTGTACTAAGATCTCACCCATACCGAGAAGTGGTAGGCAAGGGTGGCCAAGAAAGGAGGTATTCTGCTAGGGTAGTCAGAGCCTCTAATCCCGCAGGGATAGCAGGCAACTCGGGACCTAGGACACTAAACTGGAGGAAGGGTCCCATCCCTTGGAAATTGCCTAGGGTAACAAAAACCTCCACCTCACAGCAGAGAGGGCTCTGGGAGACAGCATCCTGATTTGTACCAGAACCTCAGCAACCTAGAGGAAGACCCCAGAGTGAGACGGCTATGCAAAGAGGAGCCAAGTAGAGCAGTGGGGGAACCTCAGATCCGAATGGATCAAGCTGACCCATCCGCAGAAGAGCGAGGCGGAACTGAAGGGAGTAGAAACCGGAGGGTCTCCTGCCTATTGGGAAGTCGAGGGAACCCTACTGGACATGGCCAGGATGGTGCAAAAAGGATCCTTCCTGCCTCCTCTAACAATAATTGGAGGAAAACCTCCTGGAGATGCGAGCAAGGTAGAGGTAGGTGGGGGAGGGCCTCCCCCCTCCAGAAAGAGAAAGGGAGCATCTCATCAGGAAACATCAAGCTAGGAGAAACAGAGCGGAGTGGCGTTGGATGGAGAAAGAAGAAAAATGAATCACCATAGTAATGTTGTTTCTTCTAATGGAGTCTTGCTGCATTCTGACATTATGCAGTTCGCCCCCGAACTTGAACTGTCCTGGGGAGGAAAGAGTTAACTCTGTGCAGCAGCATAGAATGTTGAAATCGAACTCTGTTTTCAAACCTCTGTCTCTGGTACTCACCAGTGTAACCATCAGATTCTTACGAGCAAATTAATTACGGAAATTATTTACTCTACAGCCAAAGGGCAACAATTTTGGGTCCCAAAAGACTCAAGTCAAGAACCCAAGAAAAAAAGGTAGTGACAAAATATGTATATATATTAAACCCAACAATAGTAATAATAATAATACAACTATCCCACCCTTAAGAGGGAGGTTACACGGTACACCCCTGAGGTGCAACACTGTACCTACCAGCCCACTTCCCAAAAACTAGGTTCTGAGAGAAGAGGTAGGGAAGGAGGTCAGAATACAGCAAGACTCCATTAGAAGAAACAACATTACTATGGTAATTTTTTCTTCAAACAACATGAAGTCTTGCTGTATTCTGACATCATGCAGACTACCAAGCAGTTCCCCCTGGAGGAGGGAATGCAGAACCTACTTTGGAAACAGGCTCTGCAGTACTGCTGTGCCAGACCTAGCATCACTCTTAGCCTGGATATCCAGAGAGTAATGTTTGGTGAATGTATGGACTGTTTTCCAGGTGGCTGCTTTACGGATTTTTAGCAAGGGTATAGCTCTGGCCGTAGCTAGAGTAGCAGCTGTACCCCTAGTCGAGCAAGCCCTCAGGCCTGGAGGGGGTGTTTTGCCCAATTTGTCATAGAAGAATTGTATACAAGAGACAATCCACCTGGCAATAGTTCTTTTAGTGGCAGGCTTACATTTCCCCACTTCATCATGAGTGAGAAACAATTGAAGACAGTAATTTCCGTGTGCCTTAGTATGCTCTATGTAGTAGCTAAGAGCCCTTTTAACATTCAAACTGTGTAATCTTCTTTCTCCTGAAGAAGAATGGTCAGCAAAAAACACAGGAAGAGACAGACTGGTTCAGATGAAAGTCTGATACCACTTTGGGCAAGAAATAGAAATTACGTACCTACCGTAATTATGATCTTTCTGTGTATCTTCACCATTCATCACAAATGGGTACGGCTGGAGATCAGGACCCCGCGGGAGCCTTTTTTTTTTTTTTTTTTTTAAAAGGATAGGCGGAAGTCGATGCAGCATCGGTGGCCGCCTCGAGGGCAGTACTACATGGCTCGAGGATTAGCCGTTGTTGTGTCGACTCCACCTGCCTACCAGTTCTGAGTCGCCGGAGAGGTAAGAGGAAGGGATGGAGGGTGGGACAAGAGAGTCCAAGGGACAGAAAAAGGAAGAGAAAGCTGAACTAAAAGGAGAAATAACGACTGAGAGGATAGCATAGAGGAAGTAAAACTAAGGGGATTGGGTAGGGGCCCCAATCTCTGGAAAAGGAAGAAGGGAAGGGGGGGAGAGAGTGAGAGGTAACAAGGATCCAGGACCCTTGTCCGTCACCACACTGTATAGAAACTGCAAGGAGTGGCAAAACTCATCTGCCAGAATTCAAGGCACAGAATAACTGGCAATACCCCAAATGCAGAGTCGGCTATTCTGGAGAAGGACAGGGTACAGGGACTTAGTACTCTCTCTGTAAAGATATTTGGTGAAAAAAAGGAGTTCTTTTTTTTTAAATAGATGGATAACAGAAGGAGGGCAACCATCAGTTCTCACCTGTGAGGGGTGAGGATAAGTAGTAGAGAAGAAGTGCCACTGAACTGTACCCTTGGGAAGAAAATTACCCTGTGTGTCCCAACTTACCCGCCTCAAAAAGAGGGGTAGGCACAGAGGGAGGAGGATCCAGAGACTGGAGCCCCAGGTGGATGGCGGGCGGGATTGTGATGAATGGTGAAGATACACAGAAAGATCATAATTACGGTAGGTACGTAATTTCTATATCTTATCTGTGTCAATCTTCACCATTCATCACAGATGGGTGAGTACCAAGCCCCCCGAAGGGGGTTGATTAATTGCACCCTAAGGGACAGTGTCCCTTAGCCCTCAGTGGGTGACACACTAAGGGGGGGAACCTTCTGGGCCTGAGGAGGCCTGAGAGTGGGAGAGCGAGACGGGTCCCCGGGAGAAGGAATTTGCCCCGACAAACGTCGTCTCGCCCTACGGGAAAAGAGATAGGTTCCCTGATGAGCGGAGCAAATCACCCTACACCGGGCCAAGGGTGACAACTGGGAAAGGCGAAGCCACGCCGAGCTCCTGGTGCAGATCGCTGTCCCTACTACCCTGGTAGCTACCTCACTGGCATCGTAAGATGCCCTTGCTTGGTGCCTTGCTAGCTCCAGGCCACGTGCAGAGAGTGCGATGGCTTGACTGGTTTGCTCCAAGTCAGGCAAAGCAGCTAGGATCTGACCCAGCGCTGACCACAAGAACCTGTTGTAGGCTGCATAGTGGGCCTGATGAGCGGAGATGGAGAGAAGCAACCGTGCCGAGTAGAAAGTCCTCCTCCCCCAGAAATCAAAATCCGAAGAGTCCTGATCTGGGGGCCGGTCATGGTGGAGGGCGCGAAGCCCGTCAGGAGTGTCCAGGTGCGTCAATCCGGACTGTGGATGAGGCATAGAACCTGGAGACTCTGGGGGAGCGCAATACCTCTGGCTGAGGTCCCTAGGGGCAGGAACTCCGGAGAAGGGCCTCTGCCAGAAACGCATGGACGCCTCCCGAAAGGGAGCAGGCCAGGGCGGCGCCACAAGGGTGGCCGCACCGAAATCGCCTAGAAAGGTGGTAGTGCCGCATGCTCAGGATTGCTCATGGAGAGGGGAGAGAGGTGAAGGTCCTCCAGCATCCTCACGAGGAAACGCTGATACTCGGAGAGATCAGCGGCAGGAGAGATATGGACAGACGGTTCCTCTCCCCCTGAAGAGGGGGATGAGGAGCTGGAGGTCACCATGCGCTCTGAGAGTGGCTGCTCGGGGGGAGGTTGAAAAACCTGGCTGTCCATGGCCCTAACGTAGGCAGGGAACCAAGCAGCCACTGCTCTGAACTGTTCCCAGGAGAGAGGACCGCTAGGACCAAGAATACCTGGGAACGCTGGAGAAGGCGGCAGAGGGGAGGGGGCAGAGCCAAGACAGGAAGTCTGCTGACCTCTGCCAGGGCTAGGGAGCGGACCATGGACCCCCACGGAGGGTGTCCTGGAAGACTCCGCAGCCGACAGCTGTACAACCACGTTGGTACTGCCTAGGCTGCGCCCAGAAGAATCCCCCAAGTGAGGTGACCGGGGCCGTATAGATCCAGAAGGACGGTCCCCTGCCTCCAAAGAATGGGACCCCCTCAAGGAACCAGAAGGGGAAGGGCGGAAGTCTGCGCTTCGGCTTCGTCCAGGGCCCGGTGGCCCCAGAGAAAGGTCAACTACGAATTTACACCCTCGACCCTCGGTGTCCTAGAGAGTCCCTAGTCCTCGTAGCAAGCTCAGCCTAGGAAGTTGGCAGCTCTGGGCTGCCCCTCAAGGGGAGACCCAGGAGTAGCACCCTCCTCCTGTGGGCTTCCGACAGGCCCCAAAGTTGGGCGATCGAGACACACCACTGGAGGGGGTACCACCGCTGAGGGGTCAAGGAACCCCCAGGCCAGGTTGCATGGCAATGGTGGCACGCACCACAGCCTGCTGGTCAGTACCACTGACCCTAACCTCGGTGGGAACCAGACGCACCTCAGAAGGGGGCTGACTGAGACCCGTCGTGGAGACCACCAGCTCGTCCTCCTGTGCAGACAACCCCAAAGGGTGTGACTGCCCGCTCGACTCCGAGCCCGACTCAGACGAGGTAGAGTCTGAGGCCCTAAGCCAGACGGTAGGAGGGCAACCTTACCAAAGGGCCCAGAAGTCCAAGCAGTGGCCAAGGCGGCACCTGCACCCTCCACAGCCCCGCAAGCGGCGCTGGCAGAAGGCGGCAGGGCAGCACGGGCCAAAGGTCCCGAACTAGGGCCAGCTGCGGCACCGTCAAGTCCACCGGCACCAGGGGCAGTACCAGTAACAGAGATGGCGCCGACAGAAACCCCAGCAACAGCCTCGGCGCCGACGCCGCCAGGTCCTTCGGCGCCGTGAGCGGCACCGCCAGACCCCTCAGCGCCGCGAGCGGCACCGAGAGTACCAACGGCGCCGAGGACGGCACCGACAGACAACTCAGGCGTCCCACAGCGCCGTGTTCAACCTTGGCGCCGAGGCGAGACATGGCGAGAGGCGATGCCGATTTCAGGGTCACGGCACCACGAGCAGGGTAGGCACCGTGAATGGCGCCGACAAGGCCCACGCGCCGAAAGACGCAGTCGGCGCCGACAGGATCCACGGTGCCATGAATGGTGCCGAAGGCCCCAACAGCACCGAGCCGTACGCTGAGGATGGCGTCGACCCAGGCCTTCCGACCACGGGAGCGAACACTGGGAGCCTTCACCCTGAAGGGTGTTGCCATAGCGGCACCTCCGCCCGCTCCGGAGGAAGTGGATGCGCCTCCTGCGCGGAAGAGCCTCGGCAAGGCTAGGCTACAAGAGGCGAGGCTCCCTCCTCCGCAGTCCGTATAGAACCGGGAGGGGACCCGGAGGAAAGGCCAAGAGAGCGGCTTGGCCCGACGACAGAGACCTACCCCCGAAAGTCGGCGGAGCTCGCCCTACTTTAAACGCGCGCTGTTCGAGGACACGGCGGTCCATGGAGAAGCAGGCGTCGCACGAATCCATGTCGTGAAGCGGGCCAAGACACGAGAGACACCGGTCATGCTGGTCAGTAACAGAGTACTTGCGGCCGCACGGGCACCGACGCATGGGGGGCCGCCCCGCCTTAGACGACTTCTTGCCCTCCGACTGCGACATGACCTACGGAAAAAAACACCAAAAACAGACTCGACGTCGCTTAACTGTAAAATAAATGGAAAGATCTTACCAGCGATGTCGAGTAGGGCAGACTAAAACTAGCAGGAACCGACGGACTGTCGACGACAAAAGGCTAAGGCCTAAAACTTTGAAAATCTCTTCACTGGCTTCCCACGAGGTGACCTCGACGGCGGGAGACGAAGAACTGGTAGGCAGGCGGAGTCGACACAGCTGCGGCTAATCTCGGCGCCACGTGTACGTCGGCCCCGAGAGCGGCGCCGATGCTGCGCCGACTCCGCCTATCCTTTAAAAAAAAAAAAAAGGCTCCCGCGGGGTCCTGATCTCCGGCCAGTACCCATCTGTGATGAATGGTGAAGACTGACACAGATAAGATCCTCTATTGGTTCTTAGGACCATTTTATCCCTATGGAAGGAGGTGAAGTCAGGTTCGACTGACAGGACCTGCAATTCACTAATCCGCCTGGCAGAAGTAATAGCTACTAGGAACACAGTTTTCCAGGTCAAGTACTTCAGCTCAGCCGAAGCCAGAGGTTCAAAGGGTGGCTGCATAAGCCGAGCAATGCAGACATTAAGATCCCAAGTCAGAGTATGCTCTCTAAAGGGAGGGTTAATATAAACCAGACCTTTGAAAATCTTACTGAAAACAGGATGAGATGCCAGGGAAGAGCCATTCCCTGCTGAAAGGAATGCAGAGACAGCTGCTAGGTGAACCTTCAGAGTTGCAGGCCTAAGGCCTAGATCATTAAGATGAACCAGACAATCTAAGCCTGAGGCGATGTCTGCAGAGTCAGACACAATGCCCTTCTGAGAACACCAAATGCTGAACCTCTTCGATTTGGAACAGTTTTTCTAGTGGCAGGATTCCTGGAGGCCTTCAAAATATCCAGAACTCCCCGACAAAGGTTCAGGCCTGCATATTCTAACTCTTCAAGAGCCAGGCCTTGAGGTTGAGAGACTGGAGATTGGGGTACCAGATCCTCCCCTGGGAGGAGGACAGGAGTTGTATCTCTTGGGAAGAGACCGGGGACGTGACACTGCCAGAGACAGCAGCAGAGGATACCAACGCTGTCTGGCCCAATCTGGAGCCACTAGTATCATTGTGCAGGGCTGAGTTCTGATTTTGATCAGGCCTCTGAACAACAGAGGGAAGGCATAGAGAAACCTGTCCTTCCAATCCAGAATGAGAGTATCCAGAGGCACAGTCCCCAGGACTGGAGGTCTGCAACAAAACAGAGGAAGTTGGTGATTGTCCGGTGCTGCAAAAAGATCCATCTCTGGAGAGCCTCACCTGCAGAAGATGACCTGTAGAATGTCAGGGTTCAGGAACCATTCATGATGTCCTTGTGAGATTTTGTTCAGAGCATCTGTTAGTACATTGTCCTTTCCTGGAAGGTGAACCGCTATGAAGGAAGTCTGAAGAGAACAGACTAGAGACCACATCGTCATGTCTTCTGTGCACAAGGCCATGGACCGAGTACCCCCCTGCCTGTTGATGTACCACATTGTGGTGGTGGTGGTGGTGTCTGTTCTGAGTTGGACCACCTTGCCGCTGACCAACTCAGAGAAGACCTGAAGGACCAGGAAAACTGCCCTGAGTTCCAGGAGACTGCTATGAAGGAGAGACTCCTGTGGAGACCAGACCCCTTGAGCCGTAAGGGCTCCCAAATGTGCTCCCCACCCTAGGAGAGAAGCATCTGTAGTTAGGACTACTGAGGGGGCTTGAGAGAGAAATGGAGCTCCTTGTCTGAGGTTGTCCTGGTCCAGCCACCACTGGAGAGCTTGGATCAGAGTCTGAGTCACTGGAATCAGTTTTGGTGAGACAGTCTCTTCTCTGAGACCAAAAGGACTTTAGGTGAAACTGAATGACCCTCATCTGAAATGTGGCTTCCTGTACCACCACAGCAGAAGCTGCTATGTGGCCCAGGAGTTGGAAAAATGGTCTTGCTGGACGAGAGACCAGAGGTCGAAAAGCGGAAGCAAGATGTATTAAGGCCTTCACCCTTGCCAGGGGGAGGAAAGCTTTTGCTTGGACAGTATCCAATTCTATTCCTATGAAAGTAAAAAAGTTGTACTGGTTCGAGGACAGACTTTGGGAGATTGAGAAGAAACCCCAGAGAACTGAGCAAGTCTTGAGTGGTTTGCAGAGCTGACTCGACCTGTTCTGATGACTGACCTTCAATTAGCCAGTCATCCAGATATGGGAAAATGGAAATACCTTGTCTTCTGAGGTAAGCCACTATTACTGCAAGGCACTTTGTGAACACCCTTGAAACTGATGTTAGGCCGAATGGCATGGCTCTGAACTGGTAGTGGCCTGAAGGCAACTCGAACCTGAGGTACTTTCTGTGGGAACACCTGATAGGAATATAGAAGTAGGCATCCTTGAGGTCCAGGGATGCTAGCCAATCCCCTGGCCTTAAAGAGGGAAAGATTATTCCCAGAGTCACCATTTTGAATTTGGGTTTTGAGATGTGTTTGTTCAAACACCTTAGGTCTAGGATGGGTAGCCACTCCCGTCTTTTTTGGGGTAAGGAAGTACCTGGAGTACAGGCTTTTGCCCCTGTGTTGAGTAGGAACCTTCTCTACAGCTCTAAGAGCTAGAAAAGAGGAAATCTCTGCCTCTGGGACAAGGGTCTCTGAGATGGATGCAAGTGGAAAAGACCTGGCGCTCATTTTGGAAACTTTTTGAAGCTGAGGGCCAGTCTATGGCTTACTACTTCCAGGACACACTTGCCTGAGGTCACAGACTTCCAGGCCTGAAAGAAGTAAGCCAGCCTGCCTCCTACTGGGATTGGGGAGTCGATCCGGGCTGACACATCAGGGTGTCTGCTTGGCAGGAGCCTCAGACTGGGAGAAGGGACCAGCCCTGCTCATCCCCCTTCGGCCATCCCTCGGAAGAACCTCCTCTGTGGGAAGGGAGAGGAGGCCTGGGCTTGGTAAAAAGGCCTGTGAAAAGGCCTGCCCCTGCCCCTAGACTGCTGCTTTTGTGGAGTGGCTTGCCTTTCCATAGCCTGTGCACTCCTGTAAGTGGTCCTGTATTCATCCATTTTTTTTTCATGTAAGCCTCAGTCTGCTCCCCAAACAGAGAGCTACCCAC
The DNA here is from genome assembly GCA_016271365.2 of Neoceratodus forsteri. NCBI lineage: Eukaryota > Metazoa > Chordata > Ceratodontiformes > Ceratodontidae > Neoceratodus > Neoceratodus forsteri. The sequence continues at coordinate 954,655,225 of CM028130.1, read as the reverse complement.
TACAGGAAAATCCATAGCCTTGGCCTGCGTATCCTGTGAAAGGCTAGTACATCTCAGCCAAGCATGTCTTCTGAGACACACAGATGTAGCCATGACTCAATGCCACATCAATGGAGTCCACAGCAGCATGACATTGCACTTTAGATGCCTCAGTTCCATCAGCAGCCACCTCCTCCAGCTCCTTGGCTAGCTGGGGGAGGCCTGTTTGGCCAGTTCCATAACAGTATCCCACCTGGACTTCTGGTACCTGGCTGTGTAGGCCATATAGTTTGCCTGCCAGAGTCCCAAACAGGATGCCAAATATTGTTTCTTGGCCATGACATCAACTTTCCGGAGTCCTCGTCTTGGGGGGTGTAAAGCCAAAGGAATGTTAGCCCTGTCACAGGCTTCAGCCTGCACTACCTCAACTTGGCTGCAATGAGTGTACAGGAACTCCGTACCTGAGCCTGATAACATATACATCTGGTCCATTCTTTTATCCACAGGATGTAAGGAGTTAAGAGTTTGCAAAATTTTTGTGTCCGTTTCCCCAAGGACTTGTGAAGAGGGATAGACAATCTCTTGGACTCTGGGATATACATTATTTCTACAAAATCTGGCTTCTCCTCCTCCTCAGCAGCTTTGATGTAGGGAGCTGGAGGGTTTCCGCCACCTTCTTGTAAAACAATTAGAGTGAAGGGGACTCAAAGTCTGGGAGGGGAGACACTGGAAGGCCTGTTTGAAGAGATATCTGGTTCAATGGGCACATCTAGACCCCCAAGGTCGTCATCTTCGTCCTCATCGTCAGGATAGTCTTCGTCCCCCTCCTACTCCTCAGAGAAAGCATCTGGATCTTAATCCGAAGGAGATGGATCCGACTGAACCGACTGCTTAACCGGCGGTACTGGTTCGGATGGAACCGGACGAAGTGGTTGAACAATGCTAATGGCTTTGGCAATCTCGTCCGCGGTTGGAGTATGCGGTACTGGATCCGAACCGGCAGACTTACGCTTCTTTGTTGGAACCGGCCCCTCAGATTTGGATCTCCTTTTGCCCGAGGAGGTATTGCCTAAGTTAGTAGGCACCTCCTCAGGTTCGGCCTTAACTGAACTGGGCTGGCCATCCAGATCTATGGACTTCTCGGCCTCCCTTTCATTTAGCCTACTCAACTTTTTTTCTAGAGTGGCTTTAGGGAAGTTTTTGCAAATCTGGCAGTCTGATTTAAGGTGGTCAAACCTCAAGACAATAAACACAGATGAGGTGGGGGTCAGTCTTGGCAAAGGCCTCCTCACACTCAGTACAGTGTTGAAACTCAGTGGGACCGATTTTCTTCTTGGGTTTCTCAGACATGGCCAACCTACCAAATTACCCTTAACAGCTTTCAAGCCAGGTAATAATCAACCGATCGGTTACAAACCGTGTCACGGGTTCTGAAAAAGAAGCTGAAAAAGTCTGGTTCTTTTGAAACTGATCGGTACCAGAACACCACACTAATCCCAGAAAATACAAAATAAAGTAAACAATTCAGAGAAGAAAAAAAAAAAAGATTGGTTCCTAACCGGACCGACCAATGAGAAACCAAAGCAAAAAAACAATTTCAAATAATAAACAAAAGTCACCACCTATCTACCACACTACCTGTACTGTAGTCAGAGGCTGGAAATCTGAAAAAATAAACAGATCAGTTTAAAGCGAACGCTTTTTCAAACTTTACCGAACCGGGCAGAGGAAATCTCCGGAGCGACTTCACTGTTAGGCGGAGTAAAGAATCTGACGGTTACACTGGTAAGTACCAGAGACAGAGGTTTGAAAACCAAGCTCAACGTTCTATGCTGCTGCACAGAGTTAACTCTTTCTTCTCCAGGGCAGTTCAAGTGCTGGGGCTAACTGCATAATGTCAGAATACAGCAAGACTTCATGTTGTTTGAATAAAACTAACGCTTGCCATCCCTGGGTGTCAAAGCATTTTTTGACAACTGGTATGCGCCGTGTCCATCCTTAAAACCGAGCCCGTGTGTGGTTGAGATTGACCTCCAGTACAGATAAAATGCCAGGCATCTGCATTGCCAACAGGCAAGGGCAGAGGCCAGTAGCTCCATGCCACACTGGGCAGTCTCCCCATGAGGAGGAGGCAAGCGAAGCCTCCCTCGCCAGGAGGGGTGCCAGACCAGGTGACTGGCGGACGGCTGGGCTGGTGGCGGCACCTAGAAAGACTGGGGGCAGAAGGTCTGTAGGGTGAACAATGCAGCCTTCGGCCCTAGCATTCAGGTACGTAGGGAGAGCCCAGAACGGGGCCAAAGGCACTAGAGGAGAGACTCCATAACCAGATCGGAATCCAAGACCTAGAGGTCAGAGTCAGCTAAACCCCTGATCACACTGGTTCCGTGGGGGCCCCCACGGGGCACGCCAATGGGGCTTGACCAGAGGTAGCATAGGGGTACTGCTGTCAAGAGGCCCGAAGGTTGAGGTGGGGGGAGAATGCCAGAATCCGGCAGCTGGAGGCAGCACTCCAAAGAAGGTCCCAGAGGGTCTCTGCCCTGTTCCAGGAAATGAGGAGCTGGGCTGTGCCAAAGAAAAGCAATGCCCCAAATAAAGTAGCGTTGAAGATAAATGTACTGTGAATAGGGCGCGATGATCTCCTGAGGGAAGATCAACTGCTGGACAGAGCCCCAAAGCAGTTCCAGGCAGCCCATTGCCGTGGCCAGAAGGGGCCTGTCATCAAGGCAGGGAGCACACAGAGACTCTGCCGTGTGAGGGTATGGCTACAGCCATCAGGCATCTGGCAAAGAGCTTTGGCTGCAGAGAGGCCTAAAAGAACAAGGGGGAGAGGTGTCCAGCAAAATGAGTGCTCCAAGACTGGGACCGGAGAAGGCCCAAAACAGGATCCCCGAGGGAGCCATCGTGCGGAGGCACAGGCACCCCTACACTGGCTCACTGGGCAGAGGCCCTGGAAAGGTCAGAGATCCCATGATCCCCTCAGCCCCCGAAGGAAAAGGAATAAAAGCACCATCCATCTGTCCCCACAGACAGGAGCCTATGACACCCTTCCTGAGGGGAAGTGGGTGTATGCCCAACTGAAGAGCAGGCCCTATGAAAGGGCCATTAAAAAAAAAAAAACAAACAAAAAAAAAACTACAGAGTACCTAAGGGTATCAAACAGAAAAAACTATGCTCCTGTAAATATTGTCCTCCAACTCATCAAAGCGTGGAATGAAGCCACTCCCCCCATCTGTTCCTCCAATTGCCTTGCTGGAGTAGGGGGATCGTGTCTGAAGTCGGGAGGAGGTGTATGGCGCTACCTCCTCAGCCCTGTGAGCACTGGGAGCTGGGGCATCAGGGGCAGAGGAGGCCTGACGCTTGCTCTGAGACTTGGTGGGCTACTGGTGGAGTGGCATCACACTGAGCGACAGAGGGCAGAACGGTGCGCTCCTCTGTGAGGAGTGCGGTGGAGGTAGGACACCAAGTGCAGGGCCTTGCCTGCCTTTTGTAGACAGCTGAGCATATCCTGGACATCCCCGCTAAACAGAACAGAGTCCCAGAAGGGGTGTCCAGAATAGAGGCCTGAATGTCCGGGGCAAAGCCCCACAAGTGCAGCTAGGCATGGCGCCGGAGACAAATGGCCACAGCCGTGCGCTGTACTGAGGCATCCACCATGTCATAAGCAGCACGGAGGACGTGGAAACCCATGTTAGAGGCACAGCCAAGAAGTTGCTCCAACTGAGCCCTGGAGGAGTCCAGTAAGGCATCTACAACATCTTTTGCCTGATCCATGAGGGAATGCTGATGGATCATGTGTGCCAAAAAATGTTTGGCGCACAGGGCTAGGGTGGAAGAAACGCACACTCTCCGCCCAAAGTGGTCCAATTGTCTGGACTCCTTATCGGGGGACTGGGGGGAGGAGTCGTCCCTGTGCTTGGACTTCTGAGCCCTGACGTGGGCTGCAGCTAGGACCGTGGAGTCAGCCTTAGGGTGGGACCTAAAGTAGGACCGACCATCTGGGGTGTGGCACAATCGATCTGCCTTCTGAAGCATGGGAGAAACTGATACTGGCTGTTGCCATGCAGTGGCGGTAATATCGTCATGGGGTGCCACAAGAGGCAGGACCACCACCGACGTGACCTCTGGGAGGTGCAAGTGTTCTGCCAAATGGCATTGTTGAGGGTCCTGCTCTTCTATTTGCCAGCCCTGTGACGTCTGGATGAGCTTCATCACCTCCAGGAAGGAAAAGTCCTCTGGAGAGGACTTGGGGATCTCTTTAACTCACAGCTCCTCAGGAGAGGAGTGGGAAGGAGAGCCCAGTGACTCCGCAGAGTCTAACTCCTCATCCTCCAAGAACTTGGGAGTCCAGCGCCGGTCATTGGGTTGGAGCTGGAGCCATGCTAGCACCTGCCCTGGGATTGGGTCATCAGCACAGCAGAGGAAGGGAAGCTGTAGGAGGAGGCTGAAAAGAGACCTGCGCTGGTGCAGAAGCCGACGGTGGTTCCATCGGGACTGACGTCAGGTATTGAGTGTATGCCCACCATTAACTGAACAAGGCATTATACGCGGTTGCCATTGGGTGATGACACACTAGAGAATGAGAGCACCCTGGCACTGGATTGGGTGGTGGGTTGAGCATTGGGTAGCTCTGGGAAGGACCAGACGATGGTCCAGAGGGTCCAGCTGACAGCTCGAGGGGCGTCGATGGGAGGCCCAGAAGTAGGCCCACCAAAAGCATCGGTTCAGGTTGGGGACCTGAATGTTGGCCGGGGCCAGATCCGGCATTAGGCGTGGACCGGGTGATGGACCTGGTGGGACCGAGGAGGGTCCAGAAGGCGGCGCCCGGGAACCCGTAGAAGACTCAGACTGGGGCCGGAGCAGAGGCGCCAGATCCGAGGGAAGGGATCCCACAGAATCCAGCATTAGGCGGCTGGGCACTGGGTCCGACAGAGGACCACCGGTGGGCGGCGGCTCTGCCAGCATTGGGTGGGAGAGTGCTGGGGTAGGGCCCACCACTGGCTACTGACATGGAAGAGGAGCCTGAGGGCCCCCGGCAAAGGCTGCAGCCCTGCATCAGCGGGTGATAGCATGCGCTGCTCCTAAGGAGGGATCTGACGAAGGCGCCAGGGCCAGGCAGGCGTCAGAAGGATGACTGTCATCAGGAGAACCGGCCATGCCACCTGGCTGAGGACCTTGTGGCGTGAAGGGCCTGAGCGACAGAGGCAGTAGGACGGAGGAAGAGTCCCCCAAACCTGCAGTGGTGCCGCCCAACACAGTGATAAGAACAAGCGACGGGACCAGAGGCAGCCCAGAGGGAAGGAGGGCTGGACTGGCTGGAGGAGAAGACCCCCGTGGGGGGAGGGGCAACATCGGCCGCAGTCCCCAAAGCCAACTGTGGCCAGGAGGCGGACCAATCTGGGTCCCGATGCTTGTCCCGCTTGTGCTTTTTCTTAGACGAGGAGGAAGCTTCCAACAAGGACCCCGGTGAAGATGATGCACTCCAGGCCCACAGCTCTTTTTCCATGGCGGCCAGTTTCTGTTTAAGGAGATGGGTCTCCAGGGCTCTCTGACGTCATCTCCGTGTGGCCTGGTTGAATTTCAGGCAGGCCTGGCAGGCTTCGGTGTCGTGGTCCAGGCTTAGGCAGGCAACACAGGAGGTATGGCTGTCCTTTTCTGGAATCTGCTTGCCGCAGGCACACTTGGATTTGTGGGATTCACTTGAAGTTGGCAAAGACATGCAACCGACAATGGAAGAGATAGTATACTGTAGAAAGGCAGCAGTTAAAATTAACAAAATAACGAAACAAAGATTAGGAATGGCAGTCGACTGAAGTAACGTTCCATAAGGTCCAATGAGCACAGCTCGACAGCGAGGAAAAAGAATTGGGCGGGCGGACTGGGGACTGCTTCTCGCCAGTACTACCAACTAGAACTTTTCAGTGTGGTCCTAATAGTGTTGCCTACTGCAATATCCCCTCGAAGTAAGATTTGGGGTGATCTACAGTGGAGTTCCATAAATATCGCAAGTCAGACACTTCATTAATCAGACTGGCAATGACCAGTGGCTAACTGGACTATTATTGACCTGGAAAGATTATATATACGGGGTTGTTACCATAGCAGGACCACAGAGATACATTTCTTGTTTATATAAGTTGCTACTGGAGGCAAAGGCAATATACGCAGACACACTGAGGTTAGCTTGGGAATGGGAAGCAGGAAATACTTTCTTGGATGGAGAGTGGTAGGGTAGGTTGAAAAAGGGATGAAAGTGACCACTGCACCAGTTTGGCGATAATTTTTCTGTCAAGTTCTCATTAGATTTTTTAGAACTTCAAAAATTACTAAACATTATAACACAACCAATTCTGCGATTGTTGAAGATTATGTGGAGAAGAGGGCTCACACTGGCATATTTTCAGGGGCTGTACTAGAATACAACCCTTCTGGGCACAGATTCAAAGGGAGTTTCACAGCATCACTGGAACTCTGATATCCTCTGAATTCACGGAGCGAGTTCTGGGTTTCCCGGAAGTGATCAAATTACAGGCAGAAAATCGCAATCTAATGCTGATATTGATAGCAGCAGCCTTGAAGTGCCTCACTGCCAACTGGTTGACAGAGCAGCCTCCAGTTCTTGAGGAATGGATAGGGCACGTTAGTGCCATCAAGGGGATGCATTTGCTCACAGCCAAATTAAATCTCAGAGAACAGAGTCACAATGAAAGGTGGAGAGGCTGGGTATTATGGCAATCAACCAGGGAGGGAAACCCAAGAGGGGCCACAGGGCAGGAGTTGTCAGACAGGCATAGGTAGTTTTAGAGAAGCCTCACCGTTCGACTTTAAAGTTTTAACTTTATTACCAATTTTAGTGGTGTGCTTAGCATGGAAATTAAGAGACATTTCTTTGGAGGTACCCACAGCAGTTTAATGTTTTGTTTATGTTTTTATTGTTGCAGTCAATCTTCTGTTGAGATGGTTAATATTGCTGTTGTTTTATTATCTTCTACTTAAAATAAGTTGGAGAGACACAACATTCCTTTTTAGTGCTTATCTCTGTGCAATGTACTGTATTTTTCTTTTAGATTGGTACAGGTTGCATAATTTTAGTTCATGACCATTATCACGTAAGTTTCTTGGTCAATTTAATGTATCCGTTGAAGCTTCCTGATGATGGACTTTCAGTTCTAGCTATGATTAAAAATGGAAATTACTTACCTACCGTAATTCTTGATCTTTCTGAGCATCTTTACCATTCATCACTGGTGGGTTCCGCCCAGAGGATCAGGACCCCGCAGGAGGTTTTTTTTTTTGCAAGGAAGAGGAGTCGGGGCGGCGCTGCCCTCAAGACCGAAGCATTGCGTGGTGCTCGCAGGTTGGCCAGTAACCAACGTTGACCCCTTCCCCTCCTCACCAATCCCAGTTCTGCACGCTGGAGAGTGATAGAGAGGAAGAGAGAAGGTGGGGACAAGGGAGCCCTAGGGACAGGAAAAGGAAAGGATATAGAAACCAAAAGGAGGAATAAAGCCAAGGAAAGGACAGAAAGAGAGGGAAGCCTAAGAATTTGGGACAGGGAGGCCCCAACCTCTGGGTGAGTAGGGGAGGGATAGATAAGGGAGGGAGGAAAAGATAGAAGGGAAGAGAGAGAGAAGAGAGGGGAGACACCGCACCCGAATGACAGGGGCCCAGAGGACTGCTCGAGGATGGAGGAGACACCACTACTTTAAGCCAATAACTCTTCTCCCAAGACGGAGAAGAACCTTTAACCAAGGCTAAGAAGTAGGAGGCTAACACAAGCTCAGGAGGATAGGCAGAGTGGCTATTCCGAGAAGTATTTTACTGGGCAAGGAAACGGGTCAGTGCCCCCCACCCCCTTGTCGAAGGCTATTATGAAGTGGGGACAGGATCACTTCGGAGAGGAGTCCTCCTGAGGAGATACACACACCCAGGAGGGTTTTTGAGAATTTAGAGATTTAGAGATTCTTTAGACAAGAGTCACCTCTGAAGGAGGAAAAGTTAGAGAATTAAGAGAATTTTTAGAGAAGTGTCACCTCCAAAGGAGGAGCGCTATACATTGGAGGATTATATTATTCCCTGAATAAGAGGAGGAGAGATGCCCAAGGGGAACCTCATCAGGGAGACTGCTTAAGGAGCAGTTGGAAGAAAGGAGGAATTAACTGAGAGAGGTCACCAGGGTCCCCCTCCCCCCAACACCGTCTCAAGAAACCAAGGGTTTGGTTGAAGCAGAGCAAAGGTCCATGAAGACTTGAAGAGAGGTTCCAACTGGACAGACAGGAGGCCCTGGTGATCCCGAACAGAGGGTTACCCCCCTGCCGGTCTTTCCAGGATACCTCCAACACCCTCAGGGTAGAGTGGAGCCACCAGGCACTGGAGAAGGATCATATGGTCACTAGTTGAGAAAACAAACAGGGAGGAGGACTGCCCAGAGACTGAGACCTAAGGGGGAAGGTGGGTGGGAAGCAGTGATGAATGGTGAAGATACACAGTAAGATCAAACATTACGGTAGGTGGTCAGCCTGGTGGTGCCGAGGGTTGAGGCGCTGGACACCACACCTTGCGCCATGCCGGTGACCTGGGTTCGGGAACGACCCCGGGCCGCCGGGGCTAGGTAGGGGCAGGAAAGGCTTGGAGTGTCCGTGAGGACTGCTCTCCTCTCCTGGGGGCAGGGTAGTACTGTCTGCCGCAATCTGGGCAACCTCTGTCGGTAGATGGGGTTAGCACATTGTAGACTGAATAAGGGGGTAAGGGAGCCAGGCACGCTCGTGTATGGGTGCGGATGCTTGTCACGCACTGGACGCCATTGCACGTCCGAGCCCGGAGAACCAAGAAAAACATGAAAAGACCTGGCACCCGGGTAGGCGAAGGCCTGCCTATCTGACTCACCCACGCTTTCAGCTGGACTCTCCCATTCAGTCTCCGAGTCTTACGTTTCCCCAGCGGCAACTGGACACTTCAGATAAAGTGCCAGCAGGAGTTACGCCAGCCTTTCCCCGGGGGGCTCAGAGCTGGGTAGTCTGTCGCCGTGGAGCAACCAGGATGATGTCAGAGTTAAGGAGTGAGACTGTGGGTTGGACTCAGGCAGTGCTAGAGAGAGACCTAAGGGACCAGTGATAGGAGGAGTAAAAAGAATATACAAAAAATAAAAAGAATTATGGTAGATACGTAATTTTCATCTTATTTGTGTCAATCTTCACCAAACATCACTGGTAGGTGATTACCAAGCCCCCCCCCCAGAGGGGGCCCAGTACCTCCCTAAGGGACAAAGTCCCTCAGCCTTCAGTGGGGAAGACACCAGAGGAGGGGACCCTTTCAGGCCTGGTTAGGCCTGAGACTGGTCTGGGTGAGGTGGGGTTCTCAGAGTAGCAGAGGAAAGTTACCCCTGCAGTTCCCGCCTCACCCTGTGGGAGAAAAGATGGGTTAATGGAATGAGGAGGCAGTCACCCTACGCCTGGCCATGGGTGGGAACTGGAAAGAAGAAAGCATGCCGCCTGCCTAGTGCAGATCGTGTCCCCCACCCGCCTGGAAGCCACCTCACTGGTGTCATAAGATGCCCTTGCTTGGTGCCTTTCACGCACTGGGCCCCCTTGCGGAGAGGGCAATGGCTTGTCTGGTCACCTCCGAATCAGGCAGAGAGACTAGGATCTGTCCTAGCAGAGACCATAAGTGCCTGTTGTAGGCAGCATGATGGGCCTGATGAGCTGAGAGGGATGACAAGAGATGAGCCAAAAGGAAGCCCTCCTTCCCCAAAAATCAAATTCAGCAGAATCTGAATCTGGAGGTCGGTCACGCCTTGGGCTTCTATGCTCAGAGGGTGTATCCAGGAGAGTCACGCCCAAAGGGGGGTGAGCCAAGGCTCCTGGAGACCCTAGAGGTGCACAATACCTCTGGCAGAGGTCCCTCGGGGGTGGTGGAGGGGTTGAGGGACTTCGCCAGGTGCGGTACAACGCCTCCCTGAAGGGAGAAGGCCAGGCAGAAACCAACAGGTTGGCCACACTGAACTCTCCTAGAAAGGCACGTGCCGTCCAGTCAGGATTGCGACTGCCTAAAGTGGAGATGTGGAGCTCGTCAAGCAACCCTGAAAGGAAGCGCTGATAACTAGACAAATCAGCTGCAGGGGATAGGTGGACAGAAGACTCCTCTCCCTCAGAGAAGGAAGACGAAGGAGCTGACGAGTCCAGAGAGTCAGGCACGGGCTGCACTGGGGAATGGTGTAACACCAGCTCTTCCATGGACCAGTAGTAGGCGGGGAAAACTGCAGCAGTAGACATGAACTGCTCCCAGGTGAGAGGTCCCGTAGGACCGGTGTGGCCTGTGAGTGAGTGACGCTGGGTGAGCCCTCGCCTCCAAGGAGGCGACTGCCAGGACAGTGCCTCCCATCTGACCCCTGGAGTCAGGCCAGGCCTCCTGCACCATGGAAGGGGTTTCCACCGAGGCAAGGCTAGGAAGGGCAGAAACCCCCTCCTTCGCGGGCCATATAGGACCAGAAGGAGACCCAGAGGAAAGGCCAAGAATCCGGCGTTTAGCGTCCCGAGTATGAGCCTGTCCCCCAAAAGTCAGCGGTGCATGTCTGACTTTGAACGTGCACGATTCCAGAACTTGACGGTCCATGGAAAAAACAGGCAACACAGTGATCTATGTCATGGTTAGGACCCCAGCAGGTCAAGCATCGGCCATGCTGGTCTGTGACGGAATAAAGTCAGCTGCAGGGACACTGCCGCATAGGAGGCTGACCCGTTTTGGGAAGTTTATTTTTCTCCCCCGAACAAGACATGACCGATGGAAAACACAATAAACAAAATAAAGGCACTCAGTGTCACTGAAAATAAAAGGAAAGGTCTTACCGGTTCTGACAGCACCAAGGATGCAGCACAGCAGAACTAGGACAAATGGAGCCGACGGACTAGGCTGCTGACACACTACAAAAAAACTGCTTCACACACGAGGTCCTCACTCGATGGCGGGAGAAGCAGAACTGGGACTGGGAAGGGGTCGGTGTCTGTTACTGGCCAACCCGCAAGCACCACGCAATGAGTCAGCCTCGAGGGCGGCACCACCCTGACGTCAACTCCTCCCCCTTGCAAAACAAAAGAAAAGCTCCCATGGGGTCCTAATCCTCCAGCCAGAACCCACCAGTGATGAATGGTGAACATTGACCCAGATAAGATCTATGTTTTTCTTGAATGTTATATATCTGTGGTACTGATGCTTGATGATCAAGTAAAGCTACGTTTAACAAACAAACAAAAAATAGAAACTGAGGTCGGCAGGGAAAGTTTTGTGAGCTGGAGCAGGGAGGGTGGTTTTAATTTTATTAGTTTGGAGGATAGAGAGATTTCCTAACTGGGGGCAAGAACGTCATTTAATTAAAATTTTATTTATTTATTTTTTTTTTTTAACGGGGATTGTCAGGAAGGGTATCTTAAACTGGGAGCAGTCATTTCATTGAAAAACTAGCAAGCACAAATAAAGAAAAAACTACTGAAATGAGTGGGCCAACTGAAAATAAATGGGTTCATTCATTTCAATGTTTTCTTTTAACGACTTTCTTTTTTTAATATTTTTATCTTCATTTTTTTATCAAGAGCTTTTTCCCCCACCCTCACGAACCCTACGAGTACCTACTTTGAAATCCCCCCCCCCTCCAAAATGTGTGCTTGAATTAGATACTGGCGTACACTGCAGAATATAGGTTACTGATCTGCAGCCATAGCCCTACTAGTGGATACAGTTCACATCCACTCTCTGGCAGTTCCACTGGGTGCAGCTCAGTGACTGGGTGTCTTCAAGCTTGGCTCCTCCACCATCCATGGTGTACGTCCTCTAGCTGTGCCCCAAGGACATCTGATCTTGCACGATGGAAGCAGGTATCTGTACATCACTTGCAATGGGAGCTCAGGTAGGTTGTGTGGAATCTAACTGTACACCACTAGTAGAAAGTACAGTCACATAAAAACTTACCGTAACAGTAGATCTTTGAGGAGCGTCTCTTGCAGTAGGTAATACTTTTGGGTATCCAGCAGAGGTCGCTGTGGTACACGGCAGCTCTTCTAGCAGTTTTTCACCAGGGACTGCCCACACGACATTAGCTTCCTGTTTCCTATAGAAGTGTGGAAATCCCTGGTATCCTCAGTTCCCCTACTGGATTCAGCTCGTAAAGCAAGGACCGAGGGGACGCCGAGGTACCAAAAAAGTAGCCCCAACGCTAGTCACTGGACCAGAACTTGCTCTCTTAGAGAAGGAGGGGGATGGAAGGTGGGAACAAGCCTACTGCAAGAGACACTCCTAAAGATATACTGTTACAGTAAGTTTTTACGTAACTGTACTATTTTCCACAGAGTGGTCTCTTGCAGTAGGTAATACTTTTGGGATGAATCCCAAGCAGTAATGCTCATGTGAGAGGACAGTTATGATAGGAGACCTTGTAGGACTGCACGGCTGAAGGCCATTCTACGTCGTGATGCAATATCCAGATTGTAGTGCCTTGTGAATGTATGGACTGTGGACCAGGTAGCTGTATTGCAGATATCTGAAATGGAGGCTCCCTTAAAGCAAGCTGCAGTGGTGGTCATAGCTCTAGTGGAGTGGGCTTGGACAGGTTCAGGTAAAGGCTTGTTGTATTTTTTGTACACAATGCGCCAACCAAGATGAAAGAGTAAGTGTCACAACCGGGAGGCCCTCATGTCCTAGGGCAAAGCAGATGAACAGTGGAGACGTCTTTCTAATTGATTGTGTCCGATTAGTATAGTAGTGTAATAAATGGTAGACATCTAACATATGTAGGAGATGTTCATCCCGATTTAAGTAGTCTGGATAGTAGATCGGAAGCTCCAAGGACTGATTTAAAGTATGTTTAGAGACTACTTTAGGAAGGAAGGAAGGAAGGGTTGGTACGAAGGACCAACCGTTCCTTGTGGAAAATCAAGTAAGGTTCCTTACACATGAGGGCATGGAGCTCGGAAATACGTCGAGTGGAAGTGATAGCCACTAGGAATAAGGTTTTTCATGACAGAAAATGGAGATCACAAGTGGCAGCTGGCTCGAAAGGCTCAAGGGTCAATTTTTCAATCATAAAATTGAGATCCCACGGAGGAGTGGGTCTTCTAATAGGAGGTTTAATATGTAACATTCCTTTCAAAAACATATTAGCTAGAAGATGTTGGTACAGTAACCTGCCATCCAGAGGCTCATGGAAGGCGGAGATGGCAGCTAAATGGACTTTAATGGAAGAATAACTTAGACCAGACTCAGATAGTGAGGCCAGGTAGTCTGGAACCTTCGTCAGAGGACAAGAGTAAGTGTCCAAAGATTGAGAGGCTGACCATATGGAAGAGCGTTTCCATTTGGAATTGTATGTTGCTCTTGTTGCTGGCTTACGGGAAGCCAAGAGGATATTGGCAACAGGAGAGGACACTTGTAAACGAGTTATGAAAGCGTTCTCATGAGCCACGCATGAAGGTGTAGAGCCTTCAGGTTGGGGTGTATTAGAGACCCGTGACACTGAGTCAAGAGGTCTGGTCTGATCAGCAACGGGATGGGATCCCATACTGACAGTTGCAGAGTAGGGGAAACCACGACTGGCGAGGCCACAGTGGGGCTATGAGAATCATCGTGGACGGTTCTAACTGTAGTTTCAGCAGAGTCCATGGCAGGAGAGGGATGGGGGGGAAGCATCTAAGAAGAAACCTGTCCAGGGTTGGGATAGGGTACCTATAGATCGTCCCTTTCTGTTCAAGATAATGGAAAAATACCTGGGAACATGGTAATTCTCTGGGGAGGCAAACAAATCCATCTGTGGAGTGCACCATAAGTTGAAGATTTCTTGGAGTACTTGCCTGTGAAGTGTCCATTCGTGAGTTGTGGACTGGTGACTCAGCTGGTCGGCTAACTGGTTGCGATGTACCAGTAGCTGGACAGTTGTTAGCATCAGGTGTTGCTGTATGGATTCCTGCCAAACAGCAAGGGTCTCTCTGCATAGGCAGCGACTTCATACCCCATTGCTTGCTGAGGTAGAACACCACTGCAGTGTTGTCTGACTGGATCAGTAATGATCCTGGTTTGAAGTAGGGCCGGAATGCCTGGAGAGCTAGATGGACAGCTCACATCTCTAGGAGATTGACATGAGACAGATGGGGAGAAGCTGGCCATTGGCCTTGGGTCTTATAAGGCCCTAAGTGCACTCCCCAGCCGAGCAGGGAAGCATCTGTGGTCAACGTTTGCATAGGAGGGAGGGATCAGAAAGGCATTCCCTGATTCAGACTGATTCTGATTGTCCACCATATCAGGGAGGACTTCAGAGAGGGAGTGACCTTGATTTCGTCTTTGAACTGTCCTGTTTTTTGGGTCCATTGATTCTGGAGGGTCCATTGGACAGGTCTCATGTGGCGACAGGAAAAGGCTACTACAGGGATGGCAGCGGACATGTGACCCAGAAGGCGCAGCATTTGTCTGGCTGTGACTATCTTCTGAGTCTGTATATGTAATGCCAGAGCTATGAGCGTATCCTGCCGGCAGGTGGGAGGTAAGCCCTGGCTGTAACTGTATCTAGAACAGCTTCAATATATTGGAGAGACTGTGTTGGATTTGGACAGGACTTTGGCCAATTTACTGCGATTCCCAGATCTACGAACATTTTCAAGGTAGCATCTAGAGAGGCAAGCAGAGCTACTGTGGAGTGCGCCTTTACTGGCCAATCGTCTATATATGGAAAGAGGAAGTGCCCTTCTCTTCGCAAGGCTGCTGCCACCATCGCTAGGCACTTGGTGAACACTCTGGGGGCTGATGAAAGGCCGAAAGGGAGCATTCGAAACTGGCAATTTTGACCCAGTAAGTAGAAGCATAAAAATTTATAGTGGGCAGAGTGGATGGGAATATGAAGGTAGGCATCCTTCATGTCCAGGGCGCAAAGCCAATCGCCCTATTTCAGAATCAGAATGATGGCCCATAGGGTGACCATGCGGAAATGTTTATACTGAATGTAAAGATTCAGTTGTCTGAGATCCAATATTGGTCAGAGGTCTCCCGTACGTTTGGGCACCAGAAAGAAGT
Organism: Neoceratodus forsteri; assembly: GCA_016271365.2. Classification (NCBI taxonomy): domain Eukaryota; kingdom Metazoa; phylum Chordata; order Ceratodontiformes; family Ceratodontidae; genus Neoceratodus; species Neoceratodus forsteri. The sequence goes on along the minus strand of CM028130.1, from coordinate 954,640,201 downwards.
GGGAGTAAAATCCCGTTTGATGTTCCAGAAGGGTCAGCGGTACAATGGCCTGTTTGGACAAAAGGGCCGATAATTCCTCCTGTAGGATGGGTATATGCTGTGACAGGGAGCTCCTGCCACTCTTGAGGACTGATCTTTTCTTAAATCTGTTGCAACAGTTCTTCTATTTCTTAGCCTAACCTAGACTTTACAATTTCTAGTCCATAAGGTTGGCCACCTATGGGCACCCCCTTCCCTTTCTTGACTATGCTACAGGGGTCTCTTTAATTTTGCTTTTCCTTCTCAGGTCCTCATACAGGGAGGTTATTGTTGTGACCTCTAAGCTGATATAAAACAACAGGCTGTGTTTATCATTGTTGGATTTAGTATGTAATAGCACTATGTCATAAAATACCTTGATGTAAATGTTGAAAATACCATGGCACTAGGTGTTTTTGATAATGGTAAAAAGTACTAGGTGACTATTATAAAAACTGAGTTAGTTGTGCTATTTAAAATGCATGTAAATTGCTGTAAACTGAACAAGTCTGAAATGTAATTGGGATTTACATATATCCCATGATGCTTTGCATTATGGACATATGTGTGATGTTGTGTTTCTTTGAAACTTGACTTCTTGCCAATACCCTTTGGGGTAACCCTTGTTTCACTGGTTCTGCACGGAGGTTCTTTGTTTTTAGCTTTTTTTTGTTTTTTTTATTATTCGAGCCCCCACTACCCAAGCAAACAAGGCCCGCATAGGGGTGGAGACTGAATCTCAACTGTTAAGTAGATCAGAGATCAGTGTCAGTAGGTGCTGGCTAACTGCACAGAAAGGACATACATAGTCTGTTGCTGCAAAATGATGTACTGAAGGAGGGATATGCCATTGCTTAAGGTTATCTTCTGTATATGAATAAACATCACACAGAGATTGTGTGTTGAAGTTTGGTGTCTGGTCCATTTGTCATCCCACAACCCCTCCACATATGCTCTGGAGGATAATGAATCTTGAGTGGAGGGCAAAGGCATGGGGTGGAGAGAAACTCCAATGTATGACCCTTCTGTATATTCTGAAGTGCCCAATTGTCAGAAGTGATAGTTTGCCAGGCCTCCAGATGGAGGGCAAAACGACCCCCACAGCCTCCGAGGCCTGGTCGAGGAGGCGGGGAAAAGCCCCAGTGGGTCACTGGGAGGTGGGCTGTGCAGCCCCACCGGAAGGGCAGGAGTGGGCACCCCGGGCAGTAGAGGTGTTGCCCTCTGTTGGATTGAGCACAACCTCTGAAGACGCCTTTGTTATTACCTCTGTATCGGCCACCTCTTTTGGAATAAGAGGTGTGTGGAGTACGGCAGGTTGTAGCTGGAGTATGGTACATGCCATGAACAGTACGGAGGGTTCTGCCTGATGCCTGTAAGTCATCCAGTAAAGTTTGAGTACCTGACCCGAACAGCTTGGACCCGTTAAAGGGGGCATTAGCTACTTTATGTTGTATATCAGGTGCAAAGCCTGAAACGCGAAGCCAAGCATGGCAATGCAGAGCAATACCAGTAGCTGACAGTCAGGCTGAGGTATCAACGGCATCATATCCCGACCTGAGAAGATGACGGGAAATTGAATTACTAGTTGTCACTGTAGCCAATAATTTATCTCTTTCCTGTGAGGGAGGGATTTTATTGATAAGCTCAATGGCAGAGGACCCCAGGGTACGCTGATATTTAATCATATGACCTATATAGTTCAAAATTCTGATATTCATAGCACTTGAGGAAAATATCTTTTTCACCAGATAGTCAATTCTTCGGGATTCTTTATCAGGAAGTAAGGAGCTCATGTGCTTGGGTTTTCTGGTACGGTCATGAGCGTCAGTAATGACCACAGAATCTGCCTCTGGAATACTAGCCAAAAAGGGGTGGTCCAAAGGAGCCTGATATAGAGATCCGCTTTAGGGGAACAGCTGTAACAGCTGAAGGTTGATGCCAAGCAGTCAGCATGGCATTCTGGTAAGTTGGTATTAGTAAAGGAACCACTAAAACAGGCTCCTCATGTAACTCAAGGTATTCTGCCATATTCTTACATTGCTTGACATGTTCCGTAGTGGAGAATCCCATGACTTTCTGAATCTGAACCATCATTTCACTAAAGGAAGGGTCATCTGGGGGGAAAGGCTGACACAGGCAACGGCAGATCCTCATCCAGGGAAGAGATTTCTGAATGGGGGATTCCGGATTAGGGAAATCCAAATCTTGAAACTCTTCATCCTCAAGCTCACCAGTGAAATCAGGTGGCAATTCTTGGTCATCTGACAAATAGTCCTCTATAAATGGAGGAGGAGACCAGGGAGGTATGGTATCCAGGTCACTGTGGAATCTTTTGGTGAAGGAGGGGGAGGAGATCGGTGAGATCACCTAGCCTTTCAGAGGGCTGAGAATGCTGCATGACATGAAAGACGTGTTTGATTACATTGGTGAGGTCCCTTTCCTGGGAAGGGGGGGGTGAGAAGGGGGCATGTTGGGAAACCAAAGGGGTGATAGAGGGAATGGGACGGTAGCCTGAGAAGGTCTTGCCACTAGGTAGTAAAGACCAGGGTCCCAATCTCTGTCTGCCTGACCCCTATAAGAAGCCACCTGAGTAGGCGGAGGGGCAGTCAATAAGGCATAAGCCGTGGGCTTCCCCTGAGGAATGCGGGATCTCATCAACGAGCCCACAGGGGAAAAAGAATTATTTCCACTTAAACTGCCAGATGTCGTCGATGGGAGACTAGCCCACCATCAACGGAACAGCAGTATATTTTGCTGGATGTAAAGCGCTTCGTCGACAAGAGGGTATGGGAGTAAGAAAAGCAGAAATTTAATGGCAGCTACTGAACCAATCCCCAGGGCATTAGGTGTCATGATGTACAGGTTTTCTACTGGAAAAACCTCCCCTCAGCATAAGGAGGGAATAACCTATATTTCTAACAATAGGACTACAGTTCAATATCCACACTCTGACAGACTACTAGCAGTCTTTCTGGAGGAGGGGGGAAGGCAGCAAGAAGCGCACCTTTATTTGTAAAAGGGAAGTTAATAGTAGTAGAAGGAGGATATCTCAACTTGTCAGACATGAACTGGGACATCTTAACCAGAAGCGCCAGACGCCAGGTCTTGCTTGATACTTTGCAGGACTGCATGTTGGTGTAATAGGTCAGGGAATCCCACTGGATAATCGGTCATTCTCGATGTGGCACTCACCAACTCGGAAAGAGTAGATGGGAGTGCAGATTGGGGAACCACTGTAGTCCAGTGACTACAATACTATATGGTTTGAGTTGGCCATGGGCACCAGAAAGCCCTAGTTGAGGTGCTAGACTTCAGAAGGGTGGATTTCAGCCAAATGAGGGAACAAGTTTTGGGCAGGTTAGCAGGGCTAGACAGCATCAAGAAAGTAAAAGAAACACTGTGGGGGGGGGGGTCAAAAAAGGTGCCATTCTCACGGCAATTAATACACGCACAAGAACAGTTATCAAGAGAAATAAGTATGCAAGACCAATTTGGTTCTCTGGAAATGTCAGGGAGACAGTGAGGGCCAAAAAAGGCCTTTGTAAGGTACAAACAAAAACAAGGGGATAAGGAAAGGGAAGAGTATCAGGAAAAAACGAGAGAGGCCAAGAGAGCAGTAAGATCACTATGCACACACCAAACTGCATACCGCTGCAGGGTTCATGGGAGGAGGAGCAGCATTTTTTTTAGCTATATAAGGGTTAAAAAGAAAGACAAGAAGGGTGATTGTCAAACTAAAGGGAGTGCAGGGTAACAGAGGAAGATGGGCAAAGAGCAGCCATGCTGAACGACCATCACTGCAAAGAACAACTGGCTCTTGCCAGACAGCAGCATAAACGCAGCCAAGAGGGTCCCGGAAGTAAGGCCGCAGAAGTATACTAGCAAGAGAGTCAGAAAAGGGTTAGCAGCTCTGATGGTAACTAAGGCCCCGGTGCTGGATAGGATGCATCAGAAGGTACTTAGGAAAGAGGCATCAGTATAAGCTCAACCCCTGGCAGGGTTATTCAACAGCTCTTTGGAGTAAGGGGTGGTTCCTTAGGAATGGAGGATGGCGGGCGTAGTTTTACTAGGCAAGGGAAGGGACAAGGAGCAGCTGGGAAACTATAGACCTATCAGCCTTACCTCCATGGTAAAGGAACTGATGGAGCTTGAAGACACTACTCAAAAGAAGACTTAATAGAATACCCAGAGAACAAAGGGATTCAGGACCATAAGCAGCATGTCTCTATGGCAGAGAAGTCTTGTCAGACCAATCTGACAGTATTTTTTGGCTGGGTAACCAGGGCAGTTGACAAGGGGCACACAGTAGACATATTATACTTAGACTTCAGCAAGGCATTTGACTCTGTGCCACATCAAAGACTGCTGAAGAAGATGGGGGATCTGGGTACCGCTAGGTGAACAGTAAAGTAGGAAGGGAGTGGGCTGGAGGGGAAGCAGCAAATAGTTGTGGTGAACAGGGTCAAATCAGTGGAAAGACAGGTCACTAGTGGAGTACCACAAGGATCTGTTCTGGGCCCAGTTCTCTTTAATATGTTTATCAGTGACATAGAAAAGGGAATCCAGAGCAGGTTTTGTCTATTTGTAGAGGACACTAAACCTGGTAGTAAAGCTGACAATGTGGAGGGAATAACGGAACTGCAGAGAGACCTGAAAAGGCTGGAAAATTGGTCCAAAGTCTGGCAACTGAAATTCAATGCCAAGAAGTGCAAAGTGATGCATTTAGGAACAAAAACCCCAGAAAAGAGTATTGGATGGGAGGGGTTCAGTTGGACACGACATCAGAAAAGGGACCTAGGAGTCTTCATCAGCGACTCCCTTAAACAAATCAGCCACTGTAACAAGGTCTTCAGCAAGGCTAACACGATCCTACAGTGCATTTGGAAAAGGGTTTCACAGTAGGAAGCAGGAGGTACTGTTACCTCTGTTTGAGTCATTTGTAATACTTCACCTGGAATACTGTGCCTGGTTCTGGAGTCCCACCTAAAAAAGGAAAGGGACAGCCTACAGCCAGTAAAATGCAGGGTGACCAAGATGATTCAGGGCCAGGAAGGCAGATCCTATGAAAATCTGTTAAAGGCACTAAAAATGTATTCACTTGAAATCAGGCGAGAGAGGGGGGATATGACGGAGACCTTCAAGTTCCTGAAAGGAATAAACAAGGTGAACCATGAAGAGCTATTTAGCAGTAGTAGAGAAGCCAGGACATGGGGTCACGAGTGGAGGTTAATAGAGGGGAGGATAAAAAAATGTATTACTTTACAGAAAGAGTCATTGAGCCATAGAATGGTCTGCCGGCAGAGGTGGTTGGTGCCCGAACCATACACAACTTCAAAACACAGCTGGTATTGAGCCAAGGGTACCATCAGTCAACAGTACATATATACAGTCTTGGTACTCTGTTTCTAACCTGAAAAACAGCAGATCCGATGCTCGTTTTAGAGCTGGACACCACTATACCTTTTTGTGCAGGTGTCTGCTGGGATAACCTGCCAGATTTGGGTAATGTTTATGTTACCCCTATAAGCTGTGGTATCTGAAATCAGCACAGAGAGCGGTTTGCGTGCTCACCATGGAGCACACTAAGAGCTGCCATGCTAGGCGGTGTCTAAAGCTATCAGCATCAATGCGATTTCAGTAAAATTCACTAAATGCCTTTATCAATGGACGGATATACCAGCCACCAGACCCAGCCAGAAGGTTCTGTAATTCTCGGTATGTGTTGGAAAAACTAAATGTAATAGGTGCACAATGTGTACACTAGTATCAGCCATGGTGTCTGGGGCTTCTGTGCATTCATGCTCTCCCATGTGGTGAGGCATGGAAGTTATCAGGAAGGACAAGCTTGTTGATTATGTGACAGCTCTGGACAAAAATGGCGTGGTGCTTTGGGGGTAATTCGGGGGTTATAAAATCTTAAATATTAAGTATGCTGGAGTACTAGGTGCTCAAGCCCTTACTCACCTTGGGCTAGATTGGGTGAGTGAGAGTCTTGGATACTAAACTGCTTGCTCTGGATACATATTCCCTTGAACAACGAGAATGTTTGCACTCCCACTATTCACAGCAGAGTGTTTTGTGCTTTTGGTGGGAGGGGATTGTCCAGAAAGTTTGGAAGGCCTGGTACATTTCCTTGAACTCCAGGCAATCCCCAACAGGGAAGCCCCCAGGCAATCCCTTGGGCAGTAAGGCCTAGACTGACATGGAGCCCGCTGCCAACTACTACTCCATGGCCGCAAACTGGACTGCTGACCCAGCGACCGCCAAGGTCGGCTGACATTCCTACCTTGAAGATGACGTGCCTTTTATTACGCAATCAACAAACGATGCATGGCCTGGCAACAAAGGCACCCACTAACACTGCGGTTAGCCCCCAGGCAGTAGAGGTACATGCTGTGCGGATCCATGGCTGAAATCGTCTGCTGGCATTGAAAGCATCACTTGAAACTGGGTTTCTTGTGGTCCATCCTGAAATCCGCAACAGAGTGGGAACCGGAAAACAAGAGACACAACTGAACTGAAAACTTTTATGAAAAGTCAAAAAATTCACGAAGTATTTGCACTTGAAAACTGGAATCCCTCCAACGCTGCAGGAACTGCGAATGACACCCGTCTCTTCCAGAGGAAAAGAAGATCAGATGTTGATGGGGAGGAGCCGGAGGACAATACCACAAGTGGTGGGAGGAGACAGTGAACTGAAACCAATCTAGCAGAATAAGTAATCGCCAGCAGAAGACATCAGAACTAGATGAAATACAGAACTAAGCCAACATGTAACACTGGGTGAGTGGACTGCAGTTTGGAAAACAGTCAGAGTCACTACCCTTGCCCAACATGGAGTGAGTATAAACAGAAGGTGGTCTGTAGATTCCTCTGAACTCCAAGCACCACAAGACAACATTACAATGACAGCTATACAGATTTGTGTTGGCAGGAGTATGGTGATCACAGTTCACAGATACACATTTTATGGAGGTGCCCCAAATTTGGGCCATTCTGGGAAGTAATCAGAAAGGCCTTAGAAGATATCTTTCAGAAATGGGATTGTTAGGCTGAAGAAGGAAGGAAGAGAAACGGTGGAGGGTGACCTAGAAAAGGCTACGATACTGAACAAGTACTTTTGCTCAGTATTCACCAGGGGAAGGGATGGGTAAGGGACCGAGACTCAGTAAGAGAGGTATTCAGGGGAGAGAGGCAGACACTAGCCCATTCACAGTGGAAAGAGTCCTTGAAGAACTCTGGAAAATAAAAGCAGATAAGGCAATGGGGCTAGATGGGATCCACCCCAGAGTACTAAAGGAACTTAGGGAAGTGCTGGCAGAACCACTGGCTGCCCTTTTCAATGCATCACTAGAGAGAGGAGAGGTACCCGAGGACTGGAGAAAGGCTGATGTGGTCCCTCTCCACAAGAGTGAAAGCAGAGAGGAGGCAGGCAATTACAGGCCTGTAAGCCTGACCTCAGTAGTGGGGAAACTAATGGAGTCCTTACTTAAGGGAGAGGATTATGAAGTTTCTGGAGGATAGTGGGGCACAGGATCCAAGGCAGCATGAATTCTCAGTGGGATGGTCCTGTCAGATGAATCTTACAAATTTCTTTGACTGGGTAACCAGGGTGGTGGATCAGGGAGGGGCGGCAGATGTAGCCTACCTGGATTTCAGCTACTGTATGGATTTCTTTGTGTAAAGTCATATTGTTATGTATGGTTTGTCTTCTTGTATGTTATATTTAAAATTCAATAACAATGTTATTGACAAAAAACATCCTGACACTGACTGGCCCAAAGGCCACCACCTGTCACTGGCTAAATTGGTTAACTGTCAGTTTTTGCATTCAGTTTGGCATCTTGTCCTGCCATTTGAGTGTGTATACTATACTGCCCTTGCTGGTCTCTATCCCTATCCCTTGTGTTATCCAGTGATAATAGTGCCAAAATATGGGCGACCGTCAAAACAGCGACTCCATATTCAGCACTATTGTAATGGGCTACCCACAAGGGTAGCAGCTGGCTCTACCATGAGGGTAGGGGAAAGTGACAGGAAAAAGGGAATGGGGAGGGGGAGAGGGTGGAACTGTCCCTGTTGCTGCCAAGCCAGAAGTGTGGAGTGGTGGTGAGGGAGGCTGGATCTGGCACCACTAGCTTCTGACTAGATTAGCTTCTGTTGAATGGGATATATTGTTTTTGATGCCTTCACTTGAATTAGCAATTCAAGAGTTTACCAAATGGTTTACGGAAATTTGCAGTGAATTGGCCCCTCTTAGAACATGTATTCAAAGGAAATCATACCTTCCATGGATAACAGAAAAAATGAAAAAAGAGATTAGGGTGAAAAATAGGCTTTGGAAAAAGGCAGGGAAATCATTAAATGATAGACTTATTTTCCACTAACATCTTTCAGCCATCCCTTTTTTTTCCCTAAAGTCTATTTGTTTTTGTACTCATTTAATTTATTTTTCATTTTCACCATATGTCTCCATTCCACACATTTGTCACCTTTCAGCCTTCTTACTAGGCCCTGTTAATTAGTCTCCACCTGGGAACTTCCCCAGCTCTTTCACTCCCATTATGCTTTATCTTTCCCATCATCACCTTTTTGTTTCACAGATTCTCTCTTAATTTTACCATTTATCACTTCTTCTCCCTGAGCCTCCCCTTTCTTCTTTCTCCACATATATATCTCTCTCATTTTACCTCTCCTCTACACTAACTTGTTTTTTTTTTCTCTTTTAGATATTTCCTGAAGAAGACCTAAGGTCAAAACGTAGATTTCTAACTCTATTTTCTATTTTCAGCGTGCATTTAATATAGCCATTATGTTTTGCTTTTATACCACATGCTGACGCAGTGCCTTGTTTTTGTTTATTAAATTCTGTTGACTGGGATAAGTATAAAAAAGCTAGAAATGATTTAGGATTTCAAATTAGGAAATTGAAACAAAAACCTCTGAAACTACAGATACTAAAAAAATGTGGTCGTTAATTAAATTATTTGATACCACAGTAATTCATAAAACTCCTATTCAAATGATAAAAAATGGTATTATTCAATCCTCTAATCAATCAGCAAATATACTGAATAATTATTTTGTAAATTTGCCTGACCTGGACATTCCAGTTTCAACTTATACAAATGGAACTCAAGAAAAGGTAAATTTTGAAATCCCTAAATTTAGGTTTAATGTGTAACCTGTAGTCACGTAAAGGATATAATAAACAAACAAAGTGAGAACAGCTTTTGGCTTAGACCTAATAGAAAATTGCTTCCTTAAAGACTCTATACATATACAGTAATTGCCCCAGTACTAACTAGAAAAATGCAAAGATCATTCCGGTTTATAAGGGTTGGGGGGGGAGGGTATCTATGAGCCAACAAATTATAGACCCATTGCTTTGCTATCCGAGTCTAAAATATTTGAATGTTTAGTCCAGGTCCAAATTAGTCAGTATTTAGAAGATATTCTCCAATAACTGGGTATCAGTCTGGATTTCGTAAGGGATATTCCACGGGCACCGCACTCAACGACATGGCAGACATAATAGCCTCAAAAGATGGAGGATGACCTGTCGGTGGGTGCGGTGTTCGTGGATTTATCCAAGGCTTCTGACACTGTGTCCCATAAGACATTGGTAGGACGGATGATGGATATGGGATTTTCTGAAGAGTCATGTGCTTGGTTTAAATCTTATTTGCAGGGTAGAACCCAACAGCTGTGTGTTGATGGTTATTTATTTAATAAAGCTATGGTTCTGAGAGAGGTGCCCCAAGGCTCCATTTTGGGGCCTACATTGTTCCTGATATATATAAATCATTTGGTGGCTATTGTGAAATATTCTGATATACGTTTATATGCTGATGACACCTTGTTGATTGCTAGTGGAAAAAATCCCCAGATTATGTAGGTAAAATTACAGGCAGATTTTGGAGAATTATGTATGTGGTCAACAAACTCAGGACTGGTATTAAATAGTAAAAAACTAAATTTATGTTATTTGATAAACGTAGTAAAACATCTGGGAAAAATGAACATGTAGTTAAGATAAAAACTACAAAAAAAATTAAGTTTTATCTCAAGTATCAGAATACAAATATTTAGGGGTATGGGTAGATCAGAACCTAAGATTTGATTACCATATAATTGATACAATCTCAAAAATAAATAAAAGATTGGGGGCGTTTAGACGCTCAAGTTTTTGCATGAACAAATATATGAGGAAAATTATAGTGAATCAATTTCTTATTCCAGTACTTGAGTACAGAAACCATGTATATGGTTTTGCCACAAAAAAAATGTTGACAAAAATTGATGCAATGTACAATCGTTTGGCCCGATTCATCCTTAGAAAGGATTTTCATGCTCACTGCTGTGGAATTTATAAGGAACTTGTGTGGTTTCCACAAAATGTTAACAGGAAACTAGTTTGGGCAGCACAGACCTATCGAGTTATGAATTTAAAGCAACCAAATTACCTTTATGACAAACTGGCAAAGAAATCATAATATCAAAATTTGCGAGATATAAATTTAAGAGAATTTGCAAGTCCTAAATTTAAAAATAAATATAGTGATATGAGATTTGCAGAAGACGCTATTGGATTATGGAACTCGATAAAGTCTGTGACTTATACGATGCATAAAGATGTAAAATCCTTCATAACTGATTTAAAATCAAAATTTACTGTTCGCTGTAAGTGCTACAGGTAGCTAAATGGGACCAAAAGGTTTTTTTGGGTACTATAATTAGGTTATTGGGTTTTGTCAAAATAGGTTGAAATATGGGGATATTTATGTAAACATTGCTTATGCACGTTATGAATGTCGTATGTTCTGTGTTGTTGATTGTTGGATTCTGTATTAGTAAATGTAATATGGTATACGTATATATATTGTATTGTATTATATGTATTGTTATATGATGATTTTGTAACTATTTTCACAGGACCATCTTGAAAATAGGACTTTGTCCTAATGATGTGTAGATCCACCAATCTCCTGTATAAAAATAAAGATTTTTACTACGACTACTACAGCAGGTACTGTGTTCGGGGCTGGGGACAGAAGGGACTAGATTTAGCCTCAGGCAGCAGCTCCCGGACTTAATTTGTTTTACAGTGAATTTGTGCTTTCATAACATGCACCCCTGGAGTTAGGAATCCTAATTCAGGGGGGCGCGGGGGGGAGTCCCCCTACAAAAACACTTTAGGTTGCCAGGTTTTGATTCGCCACTAAGTGTATATCACCAATATATACTCGCCATAATAGCAATTCCCGTTCGACAATTGCTGTTATGACATAGAACCATCCCTTGTATTTCAAGTTTTTTTTTTTTTTTTTGAGTTTTTGTATGGTACCTCAAGAGCCTCGATAAAGTTATTACTGTATTTTATATTTCTGTACACAGCAACACTTGGTGCTACCATCATTGTGTACGTGTTTATATATTTATGTGGTTACGTCACAACTATTTCTTACAAATTAGTTTTTAACAAATAGTTTAAATCATTGTGTATAGCTTTAAATATGCACTATACAAGTGGCACTATGGTGTAGCACAACCAAGCCTTGAAAAAGTGCACCACACATGCACAAAACCAAGGCAGGTCAGGGAATGAGTGCTACCACTGTCTGTATAACTTTCTTGTACATTAAAGACATTAACCCCTTCCCAGGTTTTGGATTTTTGTCTGTCCTAGTGTCTGTAGACTAGCTCCTTTTGATTTGCTGCACAATCAGACACACCAAGTAAGCACCTGAAGCAGAGGGACACATACCAACTAGTGTGCTTGTATGATGAGTAACCGCCACTACAAGGGCCCAAGCCTTGACACAGAGCGTGGTGTGACACACAGTTACAGTGCAGTTGCTGCATAGTCTCCTGCTGCAGTTGGTATGAGTTGTTCACTTCTGCTGCCTTACCTGTAGTGACCTTGTTAAAGGTGATCGCCTCAGCCACACGCCCTCCTAGTGCCATACACATCCTCTCAAACAGCTGTTCCTTGGTAAAGAGGAACTGCTCTCTCGGCAGCATCTGTGCAAAGCCCAGCGCAGCATTTGTCCGTGGAGCTATGGACACCTAGAAATACAACACAGAGGTTTCCGATCAGTGCAGACTGGAGTCACCCCACTTCCCTCTGCAGAAAATGCACAAGTACTGGAGAATCCTTAAAGGGTATTAGCAATACTGAGCAAGGGACAGCACTGTGCGCAAACAACCAAGATAAACAAAAGTGAGTGGTTAGATCCCATGTCTCATCATGTGGTTTTCATTAGGTGTGTTATTGTACTGATATCTTTGAGAAATAGGCAGGCCGGCCCACCTTATTCATGATGCACACGATATGAACCATTTTTTTTGCTGCAGACAGGCAGTTTGGGGGCCAGCACCCCCCAACCCCCAACATGAACAGAAATGCTTCAAAGATTACAGGGAGAAAGGGAAGGGGGGGGACTGGGTCAAAATAATTTTAACCGTCTTGTTCACCATAGTTATTGATAGTATGGATCTGTCTTTCAGAGCTCTGGCATTGTATTAGACACCATTTGCACAGGAAGGCTCTACAATCCAGCGGTTAGAGAACTGAATGGTTAAACAGGAAAGAATGGTTTCAACTCCCACCACAGCCACTGGGGCGAAATGTGAGACCCTCAGCAAGCCACTTGACCTCATCTTTCAGTCCCTAACCAGCTGTAAAACTGTATTTATATAAAACCTGCCTCAGAAAATTAACTGCTGCAACTCAGGCTATCCTGGTTAAATAATACATGACAAAGTAATAAACAATCAAACAAACAAATAAATAAACTGAAACAAATGCCCTGCATTAAACTGAAAAGTCCAGCTAAAATGAAAGTGATGTGTAGTACTGTGGTGATGGGCGGGACTAAGCGGAGGTATATCACTACAGCATACTTCTCAATTATATCTGATTTTCAGGGATGTCCTTGATTTTGCCTCAAAATCATCTTCTGTATTCTTAAATCAAATTAGTGTTTGTCTAGTTCTCCTTCAGGAAGTGTGCTGCACAATAAGCTAAATATGGAAACAACTGTTTGAGCCAATGGGGTCATTTTTTAAGATGCCTACCTGATTTAAAGTAAATTGCTAAGATTTAAAATTTCTGTTTTTGACTTTATAGCCGTTTACCCTATTGTGGTGACAGTCAGTTTGTGGCAAAATAATTTTTCATACTGTCCTGTAATGGAAGGAAGGGATCATAACTCTGGCCAAACCACTGGCCAACCAATCCCTTTCACTTCCCGGTCCACCGACCACGTCCCCACACTCGGACACTTTGTGCCGTCTTACCAGGGAGACTACAGGGACACGCCTCATCGAGTCCTATGGGGGCAGTTTTCAGAACATTATTATATACATTTAAGCTACCTTTGATAAAAATGAAAGCCACCACTCAACTAAAAGGGGCCCTATTAGTTGAGCAGTGGCTTTCATTTTTTATCAATGGTAGCCTGAAGTTGAAAACCACCCCCATAGGCTTCGATGGGGCATGCCCCGTGCTCTCCTTGGTAAGAAGTCACAAAACATCTGAGTGCGAGGGCATGGTCGTCAGACCGGGAAGTTGAAGGGATCAGCTAGCAGGCAGTTCCGCCAGAGTTACAATCCCTTCCTTCTCTTAAAGCACAGTATGAACAATTATTATTTTGCCACAGACAGACTATGGAGGCATTAGGGTAATAGGCTATGTAGCCCAGTATAAAGTTACAAAAATTTCCTTTAAGTCATCTGTCCCTGAATATTTATTGATTTTCAATTTTATGGGTATTTCCTTATGCTGCCCAGACTGCCCACATCTGCTTTTGGCACCCCGCAGCACCATCATCCACCTTTACCGGGACTTAACTGCAACGGTTGCCCTGGACCAGCATCTGGTGGGTGGGTGGGTGCCACAGTCGTTGCTGTGAGGCCAGCGAAGGTGGCGGTGTCATCTTGCTGGCAACCCAGGGGGATTTTTCCACATGGTTTTCTCCTGAGAGAGGCCAGGGTGCGATGATACAAGTGCATAGTGGTACATGTGCGTGCTATCAGCATCCCGTGGCTGTCCCTCCCCTTTGCTCTGTGCCAGCTTGTGCTGCCTCCCGACTTCTGCCTGGAGGATGCAGTGCCCCCAGACGGAGGAGAGCTGTCCGTGGGGCACTCAATCCTCCCTCCCTTGCTTGGCCCCCAAAAGACCCAAGTCCATTTCTAAACCTAGGTCACTGGCATTGTGGAGGTGCTACCGCTGCACTAATGGGATAGCTGTCCCTAAATAATTCTGAAGAGCAGTTACACCTCTGGAATAAGCATATAACTTTGTCCAGTCCAGCGGAGTGCATCACGTTCCCATGTGGGCAGCTCGAGCCATAGGACCACACCAGAAGCAGCACTTTCAGCTCTGGGTGGACAGTGCCTCCTGTGGGCTGTGGGGTGACCTGATGTCATGGGTGATCACATAACATTGATGCCCCCCCTCCACACATACACACAGGTTAGATGTGACACAGACATCCGATTCACTGCATCTGGGCAGGTGGGATGGAAAAGACAGGGGTGCCACAAAATAAACCACTCAAGACACTAATGATGGCTGGCCCCGACCCTGGCCTCAGACAGTCTGAGCCTCCTCCCTAATGCTGGGAATGTAGTTGCCTCACCCATTCCCGAGGCGGGGAGGGGTAAGCTCTGGGGCATTGCCAGTTTGACGGGGGGGGGGGGTGTAAGTCAGACAGATGAAAAGAGATGAAAGATGGGGGAAGAAGTAGTCCAAACAAGTCAGCATGCCTGATGAGGTCTGAGCGAGGTACAGGTTAAAAAGTATAAACAAACATAATACTTAAACACAGCTCTGCTTACATTTCATACACATTAAGTAATTCTCTTCTTCCCATTTTTTTCTTTGCTAATTTGTTTATGCTCCTCCGATACAGGACCTGTTATCCTAGTCCAACCCACCCCCCAGCTGCATCACCCAGCATCCCAAGGACTTAGGCCCCCCCGCCTGTGGCAGGGGTGACAGGCCCCGTTACCAGCTGGAGAACAAATCTGGTTTGTGGAGGGAGGGCCCTATCGCTGGTGCGGGGCCTGCGAGGAGTCGGACCTCTCATCATTCCTTTTTCTAAGATTTTCCCTTCTGGTTTTCTCCCCTTGAATGCTAGTTTCAGGGTGGTACATAAGCTCGCACACAAGCATACAGCAGGTCACCACCAGTGACCCCCATGTAGTAAGCTTCACCAAGTGCACTGCCACCTCTGGTCACCCAGGTAGCAGTACTGCACCAGAGCATAACTGCCCTCTCTCCCCAGAGGGAGCATCCTCTAGGGCGCTCAATCCTTCCACCCCGCCCACCCAGCTGGCACCCCAATGACCTAAGCTTGGTTTCGAGCACGGGTAGTCAGTGTGGCAGCAGGTGCTGCATCCATTACCTCAACTGAGGTATCGAGAATTAATTTGAGGCACAATTTCTTCCTACCTAGAATAGTAAGGTTATGGAATAAACTGCCATCAGATATAATTAATCAGACAACTTTTTTTGGACTTAAGTTAAAGCTTGACGAATATTTCAAACAACAATGCTGCTAATAAAAAGATCCTTTGCAAAGTGCGGATGGCAATTATGGGCATTTGGCCGTCTGTCATCCTAAACTCCTTAGTAACCCTCCAAGCCACTGGGTCGGCTCTTCCACCCATTCTTTATTAATCATTATATCATCATCATTATTATCAACAGTTAATTCAAAGCAAAGTGTTTGAAAAGGAAGCACATTGAGACTGGGCTCATTTTCAATTCTGTTTTCAAAAGCCACAAACGTTCAAAATTGCAATAGTTTTAGATAAAGTATTTTCATAATATCACAAAACCTCAGCATACTTATTAGCAACATTAGATATATGTTTATATCTGGTCGTACATCATTTTTGCGGTTTCCTTAAGTTCAGCTAACAAAGCTATCTTATTTAGAGAGACTGCAGGTACCTTGCCTTAAAGTTGTTTTCAGTACCAGAAAAAGATGGTACTACATAGACTAGTATGAGGTCACTTTGACCCAAGTAAACACATGGGTCCTATTTGTAAAATACGTGAAGTCAGCGAAACTTACGGAACAGTCTGATGGCTAAACTGTATATAAGGGGCTAGTTTTTATCAATTGTTTGTTGCGCAGTTCTATGCTAGCAATGGCATATCAACCTTCCCTCTGCGTAATCCTGTTGAAGTGAGTATGAAATAATTCTATGTATCAACAGTTAGCCAAAGGTAACAGGATATTTTATAATGCAAATTAAAAATGTATTTTGTATTCTGTGTTCTGATGGTTCAAGGAATTGAATATATTATGTTAGATGTCTGTGTTTTTCTGTTCTGACCCTGTGAAATAAATCGGATTATGTTCAGTTTTATACTTCTGTAAGATTCTTATTGTTAATGATAAAATATTCCTGATAAAATAATCACAGATCCAACAACTGATCCCTACATTCCTAGATCCCTAGTTTTATAGACAACTACCATCCCATCTCCATTCTGCCCCATCTTGGTAAGCTCCTAGAGAAGGCAGTAAACTACCAAATTACAGAGCATAACTCCAAATATAATCTCCTTTGCCCTCAGCAACATGGTTTCCAGAAGGGGCACAGCACTACCACAGCCCTTGCCCTCTTCACCGACCATGTGCTGAGGACTATAGATGAAGGGAAGATAACTGGTGCAGTGTTTGCAGATCTGTCCAAGGCATTTGACCTTGTAAACCACAACATCCTGATAGCAAAACTCTATGCCCTTGGTTTCTCCCCTGCCTCCACCACCTGGCTCAATATCTATCTCTCTGGTACAACACAGATGGTCTGCCTTGGTGGTGCCACCTCCGCCCCCTTGCCTGTCTCTGTGGGTGTCCCCCAGGGATCAGTCCTTGGCAGTCTCTTCTTTTCCCGCTTCATTAACTCTCTCCCGTCGGAAGGCCTATCCTGTAAATCACTCCTCTACGACGATGACTTAATACTATACCAAAGTGACCCCTCCTCACTATCTGCCACTCTTACCAATGATTTCTGCAAGGCACATTGTTGGTTCTCCACCAACAAACTGTTGGTCAATGCTGCCAAAACAAATGCCATGCTTTCTGGTTCCAAACCAAAACTCTCCACCCTTGCCCACAATGGTGGCCTTCTCACTGCAAAATCCCCAGATGGATCTCCCCTTGACACTGTTCACATCTTCGAGTATCTCGGGGTAATCCTGGACCCGTCCTTAACCTACACTGACCACATTACCTCACTGATCAGGCATATCAACCAGAGGATAGGGCTCTGCTATCACCTGATCGTCTATCTCTTGCCGGAAGCCCGCCTTGCTATTGCCCGTGGCAACCTCTTCCCCCTCCTTGCTATGGCTGCCCAGTGTACTCCCTTCACCTCCATTACCAACCAGAACCGCCTGGACGCTAACCTACAATCGTATATGCTGCTTTGCCCTCCGCAACCCTCTCCTTATTACTGTTCTCTTTACCAGTCCCTTAACTAGCTCCCCCCACAAGTGTGGCGCTCATACCTGCTGGCCCGGACTGTTGCTGATCCCTTGCACAATCCCTCCTACTCTCCACTATCCCTTCTTATCCGGCCCAGAACCTACTGCTGCAATCTACATTAGTCTTCCCACCTCCAACTAGAATGTCCTAACTTAAACTGCGAGGATGGGCCTAAGAGCCTTCTCAGCAGCCAGACCCTCACTATGGAACGACCTCCCCTCCTCCCTATGTTCCCTCGATCCCCCTCTAAATCTAAATTCCCTATCAGGAATGCACTTTCTGTCCTTCATGACAGGCCATTAGCATGGCTGCACCTCCCTTGCAGCCCACCCTTACCCACTCCAGTGCTTTGCTCTCCACTCCGGCCCAGAATACCGGCTCACAGATCATTCTTTATATCCTGTAAGATGGCTATGTTTTTATGCCTAAGTATTTCCTGTTGATCTTTGTGTACCTCCAAGTATTTTACTGACTCTGCTGATGTTTAACATTCCTGTTGCTGAATGGAGCAACTTTACCCCATTTACCTAAATTTTATATACCTTGGTATGCTCAATTGTTGATGTATCTGGTACTGTTTACCTTATATTTTCTCTTGTTTAGCTTGACCTACACTAGATTCCATGTTACGTTCCCTGCATAATCCACGTTGCTCTCTCATTGTATTTTATGCTGTTTGTGCCGGTTTCTGACCCGTGCCGTACCTGAAAAAGGTCTGCGGATCAGTCTACCAACCTGGTTACCAAATGAATAAATAAAAAAAAAATGAGCATTATTGCTAAAATTTAAAAATCCATGTTCAAACATTACACAGAAATTAATACTTACACAAAAACGTGTCTTTGCCCTTAAGAGTTTGTCTGCTCCAGCCGATTACTTCCTCGAAATCATAATCCCTGCTTTTAACATCACATTCTGTTGCTGTGGAAATGCCAAGAGCAGGAGGCAGATGCAGGGATCCCCCGAGGGAAGAATGGCAAAACAGGGAGAAACAGGAGAGGGGGCACCCCCAAAGGTGGGGGGGGGGCGCTGGGAAGCACAGAGGGGCAGCTATACTCACTTGCATGCAGCTGAGCACGAGAAGCACATCCAGCAAAATGGGTGAGCTCGTGGGCTTCATGCAATTTGAAAGTCAGGACTTCGTGGCACTCACAAAGATCTGGTTGGGGGTGACAACATGATGGAGAAATACAGTCTACTGCAAAGGGACACACTTACATAGATACATAGACAGTGTCGGCAGATAAGGGCCTATGGCCCACCCAGTCTGCTCATTTGAGCTTGTAAATTCAGTTTATGTTTTCCAAGAAGTCTGTTGCCCCTTACCCCTGACCTCCAGAATTCCTTTATGTCTATCCCATGCATTCTTAAATCCCGTGATTGTCTCAGCCCCCACCACTTCCTCTGGCAGGGTGTTCCACTTGTCCACCACCGTTCTGTGAAGAAATTCTTCTCATGTTTCCTCTGAATCATCCTCCTCCAGCTTCATCCCATGCCCTCTAGTCCTGGAACATCTTTTTCGCTTAAAATAGTGTATTCCTGCACCCTGTTCCTCCCTGTGAGATATTTGTATGTCTCTATCATATCCCTCTCTCCTCCTCTCCTCCAGGGAGTAACATGTTCAGTTCCTTCAACCTGTCTTCATAGGACTTGTGATGCAATCCATGCACCATCTTTGTTGCCCTCCTCTGAACCTTCTCTACCCTGTCTATGTCCTTACGTAGGTATGGTCTCCAGAACTGTACACTGTACTCCAGGTGGGGCCTCACTAGTGTCTTGTATAGCGAATTATGACCTCCTTTTCCTGCTGGTGATGCCCTGCCTATACATCCCAGCATCCTATTTGCTTTACCTGCTGCCTTGTCACACTGTTTCCCTGCCTTGAGGTCATCAGAGATGATAACCCAAGATCCCTTTCCTGCTTGGTGCATGCTATATCCTCACCCCCAACTGATATATTGTGCCAGGGTTTTGTGCCCCATATGCATTATCTTGCACTTCTTTGCATTGAATTTCAACTGCCAAACCCTGACCATTCTTCAAGTTTCTGCAGGTCCCTTCTCATTCTGTCTACACCCTCTGGTGTGTCTACTCTGTTACAGAGCTTTGTGTCATCAGCGAACAGTGAAATTCTGCCTTCTAGGTCCTGTGCAATGTCACTGATGAAGATGTTGAATAGGACCGGTCCCAGCACTGATCCCTGTGGTACCCACTGGTCACTCTTCCCTCTGTGGAGTGACAGCCATTTACCACCACCCTCTGTGTCCTGCCACCCAGCCAGTTACCTACCCACCACACTACTGTCCTGCCCACACCCATATTCCCCAGTTTGTGTAATAGTCTTCTATGTGGCACAGTGTCAAAGGCCTTGCTGAAGTCCAGATAGGCCATGTCCACTGCCCTCCCTGATCCACCTCTCTAGTCACCCAGTCAAAAATTCAGCGAGGTTGGTCTGACATGACCTCCCCTGGTGAAACCATGCTGCCTTGGGTCCTGTAGTCCATTGACAACCAGATGTTCCACCAATCTCTCCTTCAGTAGTGCTTCCATGATCTTCCCACTACTGAGGTGACGTGACTGGTCTGTAGTTCCCCGCCTCTTTGTTCCCACTTTGTATAAGGGGGACTACATCTGCAGTCCTCCAGTCTTTGGGTACCTCCCCTGTTTCCAGTGATCGGCTAAACAGGATAGCCAGAGGTTCAGCCACCACCTCTCTTAGTTCTTTAAGGACCCTGGTGTGCACCCCATCTGGCCCCATTGCTTTATCAACTCTTATTACTTCCAGTTCCTTCAGGACTCTTTCTTGTGTAAAGGGACTTGTGTCCATTTCTGCACCATTCTCACCCCTTGTACTCCCTTCAGACCCATTACCCTCCTCTTCCTCAGTAAAGACTGAGCAGAAATACCTGTTCAATATGTCAGCTTTACTGTTGTCATCCTCCACGCGGCCCCCATCCTCCCCCTTCAGTCTCACTATCCCTCCCTTTGTCTTTCTTTTTCTTATGTACCTGTAAAAGGTTTTGTCCCCTCTACCCACTGATTTTGCAATGTGTTCTTCTGTCTGAGCTTTGGCTTCCCTTACTGACCTCCCTGCCTCCTTTGCTTCTCCTGGTACTTCTCCCTATCCCCTTCTGCCTGTGTCTTTTTGTATTGCCTGAATGCAATCTTTTTGGCTTTCACTTTCTTTGCTACCTCTTTGGAAAACCATAATGGTCTCCTCTTCCTTTTCCTTTTGCTAACCTGCTTAATGCATAATTCTGTTGTTCTTGTAATCCCATTTTAAATACTGCCCACTGTTCCTCAACCCGATTCCTGTCCCATTCCCCTTAATGCCTCTTTCAAGTATCTCCCCATTTTCCCAAAGTCTGCCCCCCTAAAATCCAGGATACGTGTTTTTGTGTGGTTTGGTTCTGCTCTTTCTGTGATTTCAAACCACAATGACTGGTGGTCACTGTTCCCCAGGTGCTTCCCCACTGTTACCCCCATCACACTGTCCCTGTTTGTGAGCACAAGGTCCAGTATTGCCTTCTGCCGAGTTGGTTCCATGACCAGTTGCTTGAGGAAGGCACCCTGAAGGGAGTCCAGGATAAATCTGCTCCTAGTTGATGCTGCTGCTGGGATGCTCCAGTCCACGTCTGGAATATTGAAGTCTCCAACCAGTACTACCTCACCCTTGTCTGCCATCCTTTGGATGGCTAGCATCAGCTCCCTATCTGTTTCTTCTTCTATAGACCACACCTGTGCGGATGGCTGTTCCTATTTTCCTTTCCAGCTTAACCCACAGTATCTCTCCCCCATTTTGTTCCTCCTGGATCTCTGTGGCCCTTATGTCATTTTTCACATACAGTGCCACTCCTCCTCCCTTCCTGCCTGTTCTGTCTCTTCTGAATATGTTGTAGCCAGGTATGGCCATCTCCCAGTCATGGTTATCATTACACCAGGTTTCAGTGATGGCCTCAATGTCCAGGTCTGACTGCACCATGACAGCCTCCAGATCTTCCATCTTGTTGCTAAGGCTCCTGGCATTTGCACACATGGCTTTCCATGATTTGACCTCCCTAGACTGTTTCACTGTTCTACTCCAGCCCCTTCCTTGGTTGTCCTTTATCCCTGGTTCTCCTTGCTGTCTGCCCTTCTGCTGAATTTTGCCCTTTTCTGCCTATCCACCTCTTGGGCACTAATCTCCATCTTTTGCACACTGCTTTGCAGAGATAGCCCTCCTCTGGTTCACTGGTTCCCTCGCTAGCTGTGGGGGTGAGACGTGGTACCCTCCTTGCTGGCCTGCCACCCCTTTGCTAGTTTAAATGCTTGTCAATGTAGCATTTAAACTTATCATTGAGTGCTTGGATTCCTCCAGGATGGATGCAGGCCGTCAGGCTTGAACAAACCTCCATCCCTCCAGGTGGGTCCCCAGTCACCAATGAATCCAAACCCTTCCTCACAGCACCAGTTCTTCAACCATGAGTTAAAATTCCTGGTGCATGCACTCCTATGCTCTCCCTTGCCTCTCGTAGGTAGTACTTCTGAAAGTGACAAGTAGCTACTTGCTTGAGACCCCTTCCCAATTTCCTAAACTCTTCCTGCACTTCCTTTGGCTCCCCATTTGCCAGGTCATTAGTACCTAGGTGGATAATGACATCCAGCTCACCCTCCCGTCTTGCCTTCCCAGTGATCCCCAGGATCTTCCATCCGTCCATGCTGTGGCACCTGGTAGGCACCTCACCTCCCTGTCCTCCCCCTCCTGTGTTCCTAGCTGGATCCCTCTTATGATGTAGTCCCCCATCAGGATTCGCTTCCTCCTCCTCCTCTGGGGTCTACTGCTTTCCCCGCTGAGGTCACCTCCTTGGCTAACCTCCACATCCTTTCCTTCCACTTCTCTGGGTACCTCTATTTGGTTGTCCTCATTTGCCAGTGTGGCATATGAGTTCTTGAGCGGAATAGGATCTGGGATGTGCCTCTGCCTGACCGCTCTAACCCTCCCTGAGCCCACTGTCACTTGACAGAAAAGGGGCTGGGTGGCTCTTTGTAAGGGAGGCAGTCACTGTGGTAAACAAGGAGGAGGCAAATGGTGCCACAGGGTCAATCAATTTAGGGAAAAAGGAGGGCAAAAGAACTACCCTGGAGGTTGAGCTACAAGCCTTCTAAACATCTCAGTGGAGCGTGATGTTCAGCTGGTCAGGAAAGATATGAGTACAAATGCAAGCGGATTATAGTTTTTCATGAGTTATTACATGTAAGGGAAATAGTCTGTAATATAGTACTGTATGGGTGCCATACAGGTACACCACTCTAACTCTGTTTACATCATCGCACACTGGCGTTGCAGCCATCTTAGTGGTCATTTAAGGCTGCTTTGCATTTTTCAAACAAGATGAAACAAAAACTCTACGGAGGCAGTAAATAAATAAATTCTGTCCCTCACTATAGCAATGCACTGCCGCCCTATGTTTTTATAGGAGAGTTGTGAAACCTTGTACAATATTTGATGTTTTAGATGCAATTTTAACTATGAGTGTTCGAATACAGTGTAAAAGACTTATAAACAGATACCGCCATGCATGCACAGCAGCAGGAGGGAGGTGATAACCAGCAGCAGACACCAAGTTAATCATGAGATGACTGCACTCAGCCATCTGATAGATGAAGACAGCTTAATCCATTATAAGCAAGCAGTTTAACATTGACAATGGCTTTTGACAACAGGGTTTTGTCCGGACAAAGCGAGTGTCTGGTTTAAGTGTGTCCGCTGTAAGTGGGCTGCACTGTACAGCTGAAAATACTGACAAAAAAATCTAGGGTGGCCATATTTAAAGGATATCTCCTTAAATTATTTCAGATCTTTAAAAACTTATTTTTTTGTTAAGTATTGTGTAAACTTTTGCACCTAAATAACCAAGTTCTCATGAAGGACCTCACTTAAAATGAGTCTTGGGTCTATGGTTTGTAACATCATTCCTTGATTTTTCAATAAAAACAGTTATTGATGACAATGATGACTGGTGAAAAAGGGCATATGACAAAACAGGAGAAGAGAGCAATCTAAATAAATGGTCCAGGTCCAACAGTGTCACAGTAAAGTACAGTTATGTAAAAACTTATCATAACAGTAGATCTTCGAGAGAGGATCTTGCAGTAGGTATTCACAAATAGGACTTAGCTGTCAGGCATTAGGACCCCACGGAAAAAAATTCTAGCTAGCGGTCTCTGGCGGGGACCGCCCCTGACGTCAGCTAACCAACGCCAGCGTACGCCATTATAAAGGAGGCAGTCCCATGCCCACACTCCAGTTCTCCCACCGGAGGCTGACAGGAGAAAGGCTTGCCCACTAAAGAAGAAAGAAAAGGAAACCCAGGGGGAAGGAGGGAGGGAAAGCAATACCTACTGCAAGAGCCTCTCTCGAAGATCTACTGTTACGGTAAGTTCTTACGTAACTGTACTATCTTACTTCGAGAGGGCACTTGCAGTAGGTATTCACAAACAGAACTGAGTCCCAAGTAGTTTGGAACAACAGAAACCATGGAGGAGGAACGAGAACAACCTGTCCACACAAAAAAGACATCTGGCAGATCCTGGGCTCAAGAAAGGAGCCCTTGTAAGACCGCCAGGCTGAATCCTGCTCTGCGGCGAGAGGCAACATCCAAGCTGTAGTGCTTGGTAAAGGTATGAACCGACATCCAGGTGCCCGAGGCACAGATTTCTGTGGCTGAGACATTCTTAAAGCATGTGGCAGAAGCCGCCATGCCCCTGACAGAATGACCCACCACCTGACCCAGAAGGGGTTTGTCATACTTATTGTAAAAGTACGTGATACAGTTTGCCAACCATTTGGAGAGGCATTGTTTGGACACAGCAAGGCCCTCCTTCTCAGGAGCAAAGGAGATGAACAACTGGTCCATCTTCCAGGAGTCCTTAGTTCTGTTGGTATAATACCGTAAGATCCAATGGACATCAAGGGTGTGAAGATGTTCCCCTTGATTGGAGTACCCCAGAAAGAAGACCAGAAACTCAATGGATTGATTGAGCGTAGATTCCGCTACGACTTTGGGGAGGAACTTAGGGTTGGTCCTCATAGCCACCCCATCTCTGTGAAAAAAAACAGAAGGCACAGGTTACAGAGAAGATCCCTCAGGAAACCAGGCCCTGTAGGACTGCAAGGCCAAAACCTGCCCTGCATCTGGAAATGATGTCAAGACTGTAATGCCCGACAAAGGTATGAACAGAAATCCAGGTAGCTGCAGCACAAATGTTAGCTGCCGATACTCGCTTCAACGCTGTGAAGGAAGTGACGACTGCTCTAGTAGAATGAGCCCTAACTGGCCCCGGGGTAGACCTGTTGTGCTTCTGATAACAAAAGGTAATGCAATGAACCAACCAGCGTGACAGTGTCTGCTTGGTGACCGGCGCCCTAAGGACCTTTGAGCAAACAATACAAACAGCTGATCAGATTTCCTGTCCCCTTTGGTCCTAGCCAGGTAAAACTGAAGAGCCCTGGGGACGTCCAAAGAATGAAGCAGGGCCTCCCCCTATTGGAATGCTCCGGGTAGTACACCAGAAGCTGAACAGATTGGTTAAGGGTGAGCTCCGAAACCATCTTCGGTAGAAACTTTGGGTTGGTGCGAAGGTCAACTCTATCTTTATGGAAAATAAGGTACGGTTCTTTACACACGAGAGCCTGAAGCTCTGAAATGTGCCTCGCCGAAGTAATGGCTACCAAAAGCAAAGTTTTCCAGGAAAGGAAACGAAGCTCAGCCTCCATAGCTGATTCAAAGGGGGGAGCGCAGGCTTCTCTAGGACAAAGAGGAGATACCAAGGAGGGACAGGATCCCAGATGGGAGGTCTGATATGAAGAATACCACGAAGAAAAGCCTTAGAGACCTGCATCTGAGCCACCGTCCTAGCCTGCACTGGGAAGTGATAAGCGGAGATGGTGGCCAGGTGTACCTTGATGGAGGAATAACTGAGACCTGACTCCGAAAGGGAAAGCAGGTATTCTAAAACGGAATTAACCGGACAGACCAGGGGGTCCACCCTCTTGGCTGCGGCCCAGATACAGAAATGTTTCCACTTCATAGTGTAAGTGGCCCTGGTAGTAGTTTTACGTGCTTCAACCAAAACTTGTGCTACCTGTTCGGACACTGCGAACCTGGCTTTAACTAAGTCTTGAGGAGGCAGGCATGCAGGTGAAGGGAGTGCAGAATTGGATGGATCAGTGACCCACTGTCCTGAGACGGAAGATGAGAGAAAACGAAGAGGCAGCGGAGGCTCTGCAGCTAGACGCTGAAGCAAAGGAAACCAAATCCGATGAGGCCACAGCGGAGCTATCAGAATGAGGGTGGATGGTTCTGACTGCGTCTTGAGGAGAACTTTCTGCAAGAGCGGAAAGGGAGTGAATGCGTAGAGAAACCTCCCCTTCCAGGAGCAGGACGCTGTGGCTCTCGAGACTGTTACATTGCTGCCCAGCTAAATGTAAGATTCTGCCTGTTGTGCTGCCCTGTGAGAGGTGGAGAAACTGATACCTAAAGCCACCTATGCATGCTGACTCCCCGAATTTTCGGAGAAAACGCGGAAGTGAAATTGACTACTGAACGTCACTAAAGGAGGAGGGGCTGCACCACATAAAGCCCGCGCTGTTCAAGCGCGAGCGTGACAGCGCGAGCGTGAGTGGCACGAGCGCCACTCGGTGATGAAAAGTAACGTTTAAAAATTAATAGAGTTTGATTTAGCAACTGAAATAAGCTTGTAAGAGTAACTTCACAGTAATTGAGAAGCTATGTAAAAGCTGCATACTCTGCTTAAATAATTTTAAGAGTTTTAGTATAAAGCTATTGATAGTTATTGAAAGAGTGTAACTAAATTCAGGTGAAGGGTAGCGACTGTATTGGGATACCATAATTTTGAGCTGCATTCTCTGGCCATAAAATGAAGGGTATTTTTGTTAAACTAACGGTATTACTGTTGTGTATGACATATTTTTTGTCACACAATGGCTCAGAAATACCTAGGGATACAGAGAATAGAAACAGCTTATATTTGAAATGTAGTCAACTAAGTAAGAATACTTTAAGTATAAATAAGTTAATGAGAGGGAGAAATCATTTTAAGATGGTAAGGCAGCAAATTTTAAATACTTTCAGGCCAGTTCTTTGTGGTAAACTTTCTTCCTATGATCAGGCTGTTTTGATATCCCTAGTATTAAGTGGGAACATAGAACTGAACCCAGGGCCAAGGGATGGGGCCATTAGGATTATTTTAGATAACGCTAGAAGCTTAGTTAAAAAAATGGACCTCCTTAAAACCTGGGTAGACTTAGAAAGTCCTGATACAGTAATTTTAACTAAGACTTGGTTAACAAAAGCAATTCCCCAAACTGAAATCAGACTTCATGATTTTTATTGCTTTAGACAGGATCGTGGGTCATGGGGGCGAATTTATCTTAGCACAATTTAGGTCCCTCTGAAATTATTTACTCTGGGAAAACAGAAGGGATAGAATGTTTATTATTAAAATTCCAGATGATTAATTTGATTGTGGGAGCTGTATATTCACCACCGAAGATAAATACTAAGCATTTTGAAAAGTTTTCTCACTCTATTATGAAATATATAGGTCAAACAAATGTTGCGTTAATGGGTGATTTTAATGCTGCTTGGGGGTGCCCAAGAGGTCGGGTCTTGGAAAACTCAATGAGATGTTTGAATCTGTTACAAATTATCGACTTACCCACAAGGAAAGGGAAAATAATTAGTAGTGGGAATATACTGGATTTGTGTTTTGTTTCGCCAGAAATGGTAATAACAAGTAAAGGAGTTGGGGAGCCAAATTTGGGGGATCATAACGTAGTAAGGTGTACAATAAATTTAGAATTAAGAAAGGTACCAGTAATTAAAACATCTGTTGAATATAAAAGAAATTATGCTCAATATAATAAACAGCTGTTTTGTGAGTATTTACAGAGACAACCATGGCATAGAGTTTTTTTAATTCCCGACCTGAATTTAGCTATTCAGGAATTTACAATAATGTTTAATGAGGCAAGTGATATGTTTGTGCCATGGAAAAAAGTTAATCAAAAACAGAATCATTTACCCTGGGTGACCATAACCATAAGAAAATTAATTAGATCAAAAAACCGATTATGGAAAAAAGCAAACAAATCTCTAAGATCTGATGTATGGGAAAATTTTAAAAAGGTAAGGAACAGAGTGGTTCAGGAAATAAGGAACTCTAAGGCCTCTTATTATAAACAGAGAATTAAAGAAGCAAAAGATCCTAGGAACTATTGGTCACTAATAAAAAATTTAGCAAATCCTGTTAAAAATCAAGTAGAGACAAAATTAAAATATAATGGGAAAATATTAGAAGCTGATAATGTTGCAGAGCACTTTAATTATTTTATTGAGCTCCCAGATTTAAATGTAGGAATCGAAACCCATTTGGGAAAAGTTCAGTTTGTGGACCAAAAAAACGATTTTGAAAATTGTAAGGAATATCAGTCACCAAAGTTTCATTTTAAAATAGTGACCACATCCGAAGTATGTAAATTAATAAGAAATTTAAACATAAATAAAGCTTGTGGCCCTGACAAAATAGAAAATAGATTATTAAAAGAAGCTGCCCAAGTGATATCCCCAGTACTAAGGGATCTCTTTAACTGGAGCCTAAGGGAGGGATTATATCCCGCATTATAGAAGAAGGCCAAAATAATTCTAATTCACAAGGGGGGGGGGATTCATTGGACACTTCAAATTATCGCCCAATACCATTACTGTCAACAATCTCCAAACTGTTGGAGCGGATTGTCCATGGGCAACTAACTACATATTTGGAGAAATACCAAAAAATTACCCCTTTTCAGTCAGGCTTCAGACAGGGTAGGTCCACAGCTACTGCACTCACCGATTTTTTGGACTTAGTTGCCACCCCTCTGGCGGAGGGGAGATCGGTGGGTGCAGTATATGTGGACCTATCAAAGGCGTTTGATCTAGTAAATCACCATGTCTTGATTGAGAAATTGAGACGCCTGGGAGTGGATGATGAACCATGTGGTTGGTTTACATCATATGTAGAAGACAGAACTCAGTTTGTAACAGTAAATGGATATAGCTCTAGTTTGGGTACGGTCACCAGGGGGGTACCCCAGGGGTCGATCCTGGGCCCCCTCCTGTTCTTAGTATACTTGAATAATTTACCTAGAGTAATTAAAAATTCACAAATTCGATTGTACGAAGATGATACTGTCTTGATTGCATCCGGTTAAAATGTGGGTGAATTGGAACAAAAATTGCAGGGTGATTTTCTAAATATGCAAAAATATTTTACAAATTTTGGTCTATTGATTAACAATAAAAAAAAAAAAAAACAGACTATGTACTTCGGTTCAGAGAAGAAGGATAGTGCGGGCACAAACCTGGCAATTAGGACACAGGACGGGAACATATTAGAGCAAACCCAGCATTATAAATATCTGGGGGTTATAATCGATCAGGAA
Source organism: Neoceratodus forsteri (assembly GCA_016271365.2). Lineage (NCBI taxonomy): Eukaryota > Metazoa > Chordata > Ceratodontiformes > Ceratodontidae > Neoceratodus > Neoceratodus forsteri. The sequence continues at coordinate 954,611,185 of CM028130.1, read as the reverse complement.
TTGAACTTTGAACAACATGTGACTGAACTTATAAAAAAAAAAAAAACCTCAAAACTAGGGGTTATGAGACGCATATCAAATTGTTTAACAAGGAAATCGACTGAGTATAATAACCAACTACTTCTCCCTGTGATTGATTACGGTTCCCATATCTATAGACACACCTCAAAAAAACAAGTACACAATCTGGATGTATTATATAATAAATTAGCTAGATTTGTGTTAAAATGTGACTTTGGTACCCATCATTGTGATATGTATTCAAGGTTGGGATGGAACTCATTAGAACAGAGGGTAGAGGTTTTTTGGTTAACACAAATAAAAGGTTTACATAAGAATAATTTACAAAATCACCTACTGTACAATTAAAAAAAACCGGAACATGGATTAAATTTACGAAATTCTGGAGCGAGAGTATATCTCATATCAAAAATTAAAAATAGAAATAGCACAATGACTTTTCAGTATAAAGTTTCAAAGAGTTGGAACAGGCCCCCGGACACAAATCTGTCATTATTAGAATATAAGTCTGCAGTGAAAAAAGAGCTGCATTTTAAATGTTTGTGTAACAGGTGAAGTTTGATTGTTATGAATATATGATGATTGGATGCTTATATAAATGAAATGACTGTATGTACTTAATTGTATGATAATTGTATTTTTATGGTGTGTATTTGTGTATTGTGTATATTTATTTTGTACAAATACAGGGATGCCTTGTAAATAGGGAATTTTCAATCCCTAATGGCATAATTTTCTGTATAAATAAAATTTTACATACTTACTTACTAATGCGTCTTGCCAAAAAGCTCCAGGCTCTGGACCCAGCAAGCAGAAACTGGGCAGTTTTGCGTTGGCTTGTGACGCGAAGAGATCCGACTCTGGTGTCCCCCACCAGCAGAAGATTTGATCTGAGACTTCTTGAAGCAGCTCCCATTCGTGAGTCTGCGACCTGGTTCTGCTGAGCGCGTCAGCCAATGCATTCTGTTCTCCCAGAATGTGTACCGCCGTCAGTAAGAGCTGATGCTCCAGAGCCCAATCCCACACCCACATGGCTTCCCGGCAGAGGGGGTACGAGTGTGTACCACCTTGTTTGTTGATGCAGAACATCACTGAAGTGTTGTCCATCTGGACCAACAGGTGGCCCGGCAGTAGGACCGAGACCAGGGCCTGAAGGGCATACAGGACCGCTCTTAGTTCCAGAATGTTGATATACAGATCCTCCTCTATTGGGGACCAAGACCCATGAGTATAATGTGTCCCCAAGTGGGCGCCCCATCCTGAGGACGATGCATCCGTGGTTAGAATCTGGGTCAGGGCCGCTACGTGGAAGGGGATACCCACCAGTAAGTTTTGTGACAACATCCACCAGCACAATCCCCGATGGATCAGCTCCGAGATCCAGAGCAAGGTGTCCAATCTGTCCTGTGTTTGATCCCACTGGACCCTTAACGACCACTAAATGGTTCTCATGCACAGTCGTGCCAGAGGGACCGAAACTATGGCAGCTGCCATGTGCCTTAGCAGCCTAAGGAGAAGCCTTGCGGGGACCTTTGAGGCTATAGAGACCTGGTACGCCAGGACCTGAATCCGACCTGTTCTGTCGGAGGGAAGAAACACTTTCCCGAGGGTGGTATCCAAACGAGCTCTGATGAACTGGAGGTTCTGGGACGGGAGAAGTTGAGACTTGTCCCTGCGGACTGTGATCCCCAGGCACTGGAACAGCGAGAGGGAGTCCCTGATGGTTTCCAACAGGCGGGGCCTGGAGGGAGCCAGGAGGAGCCAGTCATCCAGGTAAAGAAACACGAAGTGACCCCATCTCCACAGTGCCACGGCTACCACTGCCAGGCACTTGGTGAAGACCCTGGGGCTGAAGAGAGACCGAAGGGGAGGACTCTGAACTGACCATCCTTGTCTTCGAATCTAAGCCTCAGAAATCGTTGATGACCCCTGGCAGTAGGGATATGCAAGTAGGCATCCTGCATGTCCAGAGATGCCTGCCAGTCTCCTGCCGAAATGAGGGTCAGGAGAGTGGGGAGGGAGACCATACGGAATCTCCGGTAGAAGACCCATTGGTTGAGATCGTAGAGGTCCAGAACAGGTCTGAGGTCTCCTGACGTCTTCGGGACCAGGAAGAAGTGGGAGAAGAACCCTGTCTCTCGCTCGGCCGGAGGTACAGGCTCAATGGCGTTCTTGTGCAAAAGGGAGGAGATTTCCCTTCTGATTAGTGCCCGGTGTTCCCTGGGATAGTGGCATGGGGTGGAGGTCTGTCCGGCAGAATGGCATCGAACTCTATGGAGTGCCCGAACCCCACGAGCCCGAGGACCCACTGGTCGGAGGTCACTTGACTCCAGGCATCTGCATAGAGGGAAAAGTGACCTCCGACTGGCTCCCCTGACGAGGCATCCAGGGGAGGAGGGTGGTCTGGATAGTCAGGCAGTGGGAGGGGGAGGGAGGGTGGCAGTAGCTGCTTTGGCCTGTCTAGAGGAGGCAGCCAAGGAGCCCCTGGCTCCGCCCCATGACTAAATCCGCCTTGCTGCGAGTGGGACTGGAAGCGAGGCTGCTGGGGCTGATGTCCCCCACAGCCACGAAAATGGGGCTTCCTAGGTCGCCCTGGCTTCAGGCGGTAAATGGACTGCACGGTTCGGATGGCCTTAACAGAGTCCTGCAGCCTGGTGACGATCTTCTCCGTGTCCTCACCAAAGAGCATGGAGCCCTTGAAGGGAGCATCCAGAATGCTCATCTGCACATTGGGATCGAACCCAGAAACCCGAAACCAGGAATGGCATCGGAGGCAAATGTCAGCGGCAGCTGCCCTTGATGAGGTGTCCGCAGAGTCATAGGCCGACCTCAGAATGTGGGTACCCACGTCTGGGCCAGTCTGAAGCAGTTTTGCAAGCTCTGCCCACTGTGGGCAATCAGGCATGCTTTGTACAATGTCCAATCCTTGTTCCCAAAGAGCGTTCTGGAATTGGACCATGTGGGTCAGGAAGTTGAGACTCCTGATGCTGCAAGTGGCAGCAGAGTACATCTTACGCCCCATGGAATCCAGCTGCTTTGACTCCCAATCAGGTGGCTGAGTGCTCAGGTGTTTGGGCCTCTGCAAATGGTCGTGAGCTGCCGAAATCACCACTGAGTCAGCTGCGAGTGGTTTGGCCAAGAAGGGGTGATCCTTAGGGGCCCGGTAGAGCCGATCAGCCTTCTTGGGCATGGCAGAGGAGGAATGAGGGTGCTTCCAGGTCGCAAACAGTTTAGGGTCTTTCTGGCAGAGGTATTTAGCCAACTGCAGTTGCTTGAGGTCCAGGGCCTGTGTCCCAACCCATGTTGGCCTGGATGTACCTCATCACCTCCATGAAGCAGGGGTCATCTGGTGGGGATTTTGGGTGTTCCTCCATGTCCCCTAAATCTGGTTTGACATCCGAATCCATGCGAGAGGTGTCGCAGTCTACATAAGAGTCCAAGGCCGAAGAGGATGGTAATCTGTTTTATCTCCTCTTGCGCCTCTTGTCCAGAGAGGGAGAGCGGGAGGAACTGCTGGACCTAGTCCTCCTGTGCCTCTTGTCAGTATGTTTCTTGGGTGCTGGCTCCTTCCCTGCCTCTTGATCGAAAGGCTCTGAGGCATCAGGCCCTGGAACCGGAGTGGGTGTGGGAGGAAGCGCACCCACTGGGAGATCACATTTAACCGTGTCCCACCAGTGGGAGAAGAGCTCCTCAGCCTACGAAAGGTTCAATTTTGGGGAACCAGGCACAACAAGAAAAAGTGCACCGGAACCAGTACCATCGCCGGCCCCGCTGTCAGGGGAGTGCCGGCATCGAGTCCGAACCTTTGTTGCCAATGTAGGAAGACACCGGCATTAGTCTATGGGGTGACGTTGGAGTGGCATCAGCATCCTCGTCGTCGGCCTCCGACGTCAGGTGGACCGGTGTCTGTTGTGGAAAGGGGGGCTCAGAGGTGACGTTGGGAGGCACCGGTGACCGGCATCGAAAGAACTTTGACTGGCGGTGGGGCGGCCTTCGCCAGAGGAGCGGAGGCCGGAGGAGCCGCAGGTGGGCATCGGCTGGCGTCCACTTGTCTTTGGAGTCGGACGGGCATCCCTTGCTGGTGTGAGCCTTGGGATGGTCGGACTTGTGTGATTTTGAAGACTTCTCGACTAAACGTCGGTCAGCCACCGGAGGCGGGTGCCGGTCAGAGTCTTTAGCTTTTGGTAGCAAGGATGAGGCCCTGCCCCCAGAAGACCCAGAGGCCTTGCTTGACTCCCAAGAGTCAGCCTTGGAGGTTGAGGCTGAGCAGGAGGAGGACTTACCTGCACGCAGCAAGAAAGCCTTCTCGGCAGGTAGACGCACCTTCAACGGCTGGAGGGTGGACCCTGAGGGCTTGGTTATAGCAGACCCAGCAGATAGTTTAAGGGCCGTGAGGCAGGAATCATGCCCAGACGACCCTGACTTCGAGCCCAAGGACCTGGGCCTAGAATGGGACCTCTCTCGCTCTCTCCTGATGCTCTCAATGTTTGTGGTGCTTCTTATGGGTGGGAGGGCGGTCGGATTCCCCCAAGGATGAAGCATGTTCCATCGCTGCCAGTTTGGACTCCGGTAAGAAGGCAGAAAGAGATTTCTGACACCTGATGCGCATTCGGGAGCTAAAGGCCTGACAATGGGGACAGGAGCCGGTGTCGTGGTCGGGTCCCAGACAGAAAAGACATGCAGAATGGCCATCCTTAGGGGTCCTTAGGGGATATGTGCCACCTGCAGAAGCACTTGTTGATGTGCCCCTTGGAGGAAGTGGACATAAATGTGAAAAACAACTCCTGAAAGGTGGTACAGAAGGAAAAAGGTGATCAGCACTGCAAGTGCTAAAACGAAAGCGAAATAACCCAGACCGTGCGGCAGGAAAGAACTGGAGCATATGGGGAACTCCTCCCTTATATAGGGAGACGATGGGGGTGGAGCAGACATCGGTGGGGGGCGTTCCCACCTCAGTACTGCTGGAAGAAAAAATTGCTGAGAACCGCCGCCAGGTGGCGTCAGTCCTACTTGTGTTACCTGCTGCAAGAGCTTCCTCTCGAAGTAAGATCTTAGAGTTGGTCCTCATAGCCACCGTCTCTGTGGAAAATCAGATAAGGGACCCGGCACATAAGTGCCTGAAGCTCGGAAATCCTCCAAGCAGAGGTAACTGCCACGAGGAAGAGAATTTTCCAGGACAGAAAACACATGTCTGCCTCCACTGCTTGCTTGAAGGGAGGCAGCGTGAGGTTTTCCAAATGAAATTAAGATCCTGGGGCCACGGATCATGGACAGGGGGGTTCAGATGAAGAACCCTTTGAGAAAGGTCTTAGAGACTTCTTTGTTGAGCCACCAACCTATCTCCCACAGGATGATGGTAGGCTGAAATGGCCGACAAGTGTACTCTGAGTGAGGAATAGCTGAGACCCAAGTCAAAGAGGTGCCTTAGGTAGTCCAGGATCCTGGCCACCGGGCAGGAAAAGGGTTCCAGTTCTTCGGGAGCTGCCCAAATAATGAACCGTTTCCACTTCATGGCATATGTAGTCCTGGTGGAAGGCTTTCTGGCCTCCACCAGGATACTGGCTAGCTCTGGGGACACGCCCAAGTGAGCGGCAGCTAAGTCTGAAGGAACCAAGCATGAAGCTGGAGGGATCTGAGCCCCGTTTGTACTAGGCTCCCCTGATCCTGGGTCAGCAAATCCTGGGAGAGCAGAAGAAAAAGAGGGGACTCTTCCAACCACAGCTGCAGTAGAGAGAACCAGACTTGCCTCAGCCAGAAGGAAGCGATGAGAATCATGCGTGCCCCTTCCGCCCGAAGTTTGTTCAGAACTCTCGGGATCAAAGGAATCAGAGGGACAGCGTAGACAAATCTGCCCTTCCAAGACAGAGACAGCGCATCCTGCCATAAAACGTCTCACCCAGGAGCAAGCAAGCAGAAGGCAGGAAGCTTTGCTTTGCTGGGGGAGGCAGACAGATCTATTTGCAGCGTGCCCCACTGGGCGAGCACGCCATCTAATACCTCCTGGTTTAATTCTCACTTGTGAGCATTTGCCGAAGTTCAACTGAGAGCGTCTGCAAGAGAGTTTTGAACCCCCGACACATGGAGCGCTGTCAGGTGAAGGTTGTGCTGCGAGGCCCAAGACCATATCCTCGTCACCTACCGGCACAGGGGGTAAGAACGAGTGTCCCCATTTGCTGAGATATCAGATGACACACATGTTGTCTGACTGGATCTGAAGCTGACCGGGAAGAATCAGGGAATGGAGAGCCTGAAGGGCGCAGAGGACTGCCCTCAATTCTAGCACGTTGATGTGCAACTGTGACTCTCTCTGGGACTAGCTCCCTTAGGTCCTGTGGGACCCGAGATGGGCCCCCCAACCGACCCCTGAAGCATCCGTGATCTGGGAGGGAGCCACAAGGCTGAAGAGAATCCCCTGGGAGAGATTCTCCAGGATTAACCACCATCTGAGATCCCTGGCCATGGGGTCCGAGAAGAATCTCGTGATCCAATTTGTCTGTGGACTGATCCCACTGGACTTTGAGGGTCCACTGCGAGACCCTCATGTGCAGGCGGGCCAGAGAAACTGTCAGTATAGCAGCTGCCATGAGGACCAGTAAACGAAGGACCTTCCGAGCTGGTACGTGTTTCTGATCCAAAAGAATGCGTACCTGCTGCTGTAAGGTCTCAATAATGTCCAGGGGCAGAAAGGCTTAGCCCAGATACGTATCCAACACTGCCACAATTAACTGAAGGCACTGGCATGGGACCAAATGTGATTTGGTCTGATTGATAGTGATTCCCAAATTGTGGAAAAGCTGCAGGGTGATACGGAGGAAGCGCAGCAGATCCTCCCTGGATAAGGCTGGAATCAGCCAGTCGTCCAGATAAGGGAACACCTGGACCCCTGGGTGCGCAGGGAAGAAAAAATTACTTACCATAGTAATGTTGTTTCTTCTAATGGAGTCTTGCTGTATTCTGACTATATGCAGTTAGACCCAGCACTTGAACTGCTCTGGAAAGGAAAGGGTTAACTCTATGCAGGAGAACAGAACATTGAGCTTTAGATTGGTTTTCCAACCTCTGTCTCTGGTACATATCAGTGTAACCATCAGATTCTTACGAGCACTATACTAACTAATAGCTATAGAAATTGTTGTAAAATTTAGGCCATAGGCAACAAAAAAACTCAAGTCGAGAACCCAAGAAGAACCATATGTAGATAGTGAAACTGCAATAACAATAACATGAAACTGTAATAACAATAATATAAAACAAACAGACCCCACCTGGCCAGGAAGGGTACAAAGGTACACCTCTGGGATGCAACACTGTACCTGCCAAACCACATCCCAAAGGACTAGATTCTGAGAGGGGAGGCAGGGAGGGAGGTCTGAATACAGCAAGACTCCATTAGAAGAAAAAACATTACTATGGTAAGTAATTTTTTTCTTCAAACAACATGAAGTCTTGCAGTATTCTGACTATATGCAGACTACCAAGCAGCTCCCCACTGAAGGAGGGAATAACAGAACCTTACTTTGGGAACAGGCTCTGCAGTACTGCTGTGCCAAACCTAGCATCATTCCTAGTCTGGGTGTCCACAGAGTAATGCTTGGCGAATGTATGAACTGTTTTCCAGGCAGCTGCTTTACAGATTTCCACCAAGGGAATTTCCCTAGCTGCTGCCAGGGAGGCAGCTGTACCCCTGGTCGAGCAAGCCCTCAGACCTGAGGAGGGCTCTTTCCCCAATTTCGAATAGCAGAATTGAATACAGGAGACAATCCACTTGGCAACAGATATTTTAGTGGCAGGTCTACCTTTTCCTACTTCTCCGTAAGTAAGAAATAACTGGGTACAATCATTCCTATGGGCCTTAGTATGTTCTATATAATAGCTAAGTGCCCTCTTCACATCCAGACTGTGAACCCTTCTCTCCCCTGAGGAAGAATGGTCAGTGAAAAACACAGGCAAAGACACAGACTGATTCAGACGAAAATCTGAAACCACTTTAAGAAGAAACTTCCTATTCATCCTAAGGACCACCTTATCCCTATGGAAGGAAATGAAGTCAGGTTCAACTGACAGCCTGCAATTCACTGATTTTCCTGACAGAAGTAATGGCTACCAGGAAGACAGTCTTCCAAGTCAAGTACTTAACCTCAGCTGAGGATATAGGTTCAAAGGGGGGCTGCATAAACTGTGCAATGCAGACATTCAAGTCACAAGCAGGAGTAGGCTCTCTGAAGGGAGGACTGATGTGAACCAGACCTTTGAAAAACTTAGTAAAAACAGGATGAGATGCCAGAGAAGATCCCTTCCCTGCAGAAAGAAAAGCAGAGACAGCTGCCAAATGCACTTTAAGGGTAGCAGGCCTGAGGCCTACGCTACTAAAATGAACCAGATAATCCTAATCCATGGCTGTAGCAATGCTCGCAGAGCCTGGTTGTATGTCTCTCTCAGAACACCAAATACTGATTTTTTTCCATTTAGAATAGTAATTTTTTCTAGTGGAAGGTTTTCTGGAAACCTTAAGGATATCCATTACCCCTTGCAAAAGATGCAGACCTGCATACTCCTAACTATTCAAGAGCCAAGCCTTGAGGCTGAGAGACTGAAGATTGGGATACTGAATCCTCCCCGGAAAGGAGGTCAGAAGGTTGTGCCTCCTGGGCAGAAACAGGGGAATTGAGATGGTCAGGGAGAGCAGCAGAGGATACCATGGTTGTCTGGCCCAATCTGGAGCCACTAGGATCACTGTGCAGGGTTGAGACTTGATCTTGATCAGCACCCTGAATATCAGTGGAAAAGGAGAGAAAGCATAAAGAAACCTGCTTGTCCAGTCTAGCAGGAACGCATCTAGAGCAGTGATACTCAGTCCTGACTAGCTCAGGAGCCACATAAGCAGTCATATTAGCCAAGGAGCCACAACATGCACTTCCTAGTAAATTTTGGCAGACACTCCAGTGTAAAAGAAAATATTTCAATTATTGAACATTTCTTTCCTTTAATTTATTTCATTTACTAAACATTAATTAACATTTGCACAATCTGACAGGGTACAGCCTGCAAGAAAATTTGCAATAAACTTTGAAAATAATGCTTGCTGGTGTACAATGCAGTAGTATTATACTACATCCTGGTTGGTTAATACTATATAATGTGGGAACTATTTGCATCACTTACTAGGAAGAGCCACAGATGATAAGCTGAAGAGCCACATGAGGCTCTAGAGCCACGGTCTGAGGATCACTGATCTAGAGGAACGTCCCCAGGACTGGAGGTCTGCAGCAGAATAGAGGAAGCGGATGATTGTTTGGGGCCGCAAAGAGATCCATCTGTGGAGTGCCCCATTTCCTGAAAATTACCTGGAGGACATGAGAATTCAGGGACCACTCGTAGTGACCCTGAGATATTCTGCTTAGGGCATCTGCCAGCACATTGTCCTTCCCTGGAAGGTGAACCACTGTTAGAGAAGTTTGACGAGAATAGGCTAGTGACCATACCTTCATAGCTTCCGTGCACAAGGCTGTGGACCGAGTGCCCCCCTGCTTGTTTATGTACCACATTGTAGTGGTGTTGTCTGTCCTGATCTGCACCACTTTCCCTTTGACTGATTCTGAAAATACCTGAAGGGCTAGATACACAGCTCTGAGCTCCAGAAGACTTATGTGAAGGACAGACTCCTGCTGAGACCAAGTACCCTGTGCGGTGAGAGTCCCTAGGTGGGCTCCCCATCCCAGAAGAGAGGCATCTGTGGTCAGGACCACTGAGAGTGCTTGACTGAGAAATGGGACACCCTGTCTGAGATTGTCCTGATCCAACCACCACCACCACTGGAGGGCTTGGACAAGAGTCTGAGTCACTGGAATCAGTTTGGTGAGAGAATCTTTTTTCTGAGACCAAAAAGACCTTAAATGGAACTGAATGTCCCTCATCTGGAACCTGGCTCCCTGAACCACTGCAGTGGAAGCTGCCATGTGGCCTAGGAGCTGAAGGAAATGTCTGGCTGGACAAGACACCAGAGGTCGGAAAGAAGAAGCCAGATCTGTAAGGGTCTTTATCCTTGAGCATGGGAGGAAGGCCCTTGCCTGAACAGTATCCAGCTCTACCCCTATAAAGATAAGGAGCTAAACTGGTTTAAAAACTAACTTGGGTAGATTGAGAAGGAATCCCAGAGAACTTAGAAGATTCTGGGTGACCACTAGAGCTGACCTGACTTGGTCTGAAGACTGGACTACAATACGCCAGTCGTCTAGATATGGAAAGACTGAGATGCCCTGCCTTGTGAGGAAGACTACCACTACTGCTAGACATTCTGTGAACACCTTTGGGGCAGATATCAGGCCGAAGGGCGTGGCTCTGAACTGGTAATGGCCTGAGGGCAACTCAAACCTGAGGTACTTTCCGTGGGTGCACCAAATAGGAATATGAAAACAGGCATCCTTGAGGTCCAGTGTAACTAGCCAGTCTCCTGGTCTCAGAGAGGGAAGAATTATTCTCAGAGTCATCATTTTGAATTTTGGTTTGTGATGTGTTTGTTCAGATATCTCAGGTCTAGGATGGGTCGCCACTCCCCTGTCTTTTTTGGGGTAAGGAAGTATCTTGAATACAGTCCTTTCCCTCTGTGCTGTGGAGGAACCTTCTCCTCCACTTTTAAGAGTAGTAGGGAAGAAACATCTGCCTCTAGAGCAACTGTTTCCAGGGGTGTTGCAGGTAGAAAAGACCTGGCTCTCAATCCGGGGAATCTTTTGAAGCTGAGAGCAAGTCCCTGGCTTACTACTTCCAGGACCCATTTGTCTGAAGTAACAGACTTCCAGGCCTGGAAGTAGTAAGCCAGCCTGCCCCCTACTGGAATTGAGGAGGTGACCCGGTCTGACACATCAGGGTGTCTGTTTGGCAGGAGTCTTAGACTGAGAAGAGGATGCAGCCCTGCTCATCCCTCTAAAGAACCACCTCTGCTGGAAGGAAGAGGAAGCCTGAGCTTGGTATAAAGACCTATGAACAGGCCTGCCCCTGCCAGCCCTAGACTGCTGCTTCTGAGGAGTGGCTTGCCTTTCCTTTGCCACTGCACTCCTGTAGGTGGTCCTGTACTCATCCATCTTCTTCATATAAGACTCAGTCTGATCCCCAAACAGAGAATTACGAGTCACAGGAAAATCCATGGTCTTAGCCTGGGTATCCTGTGAAAGGCTAGTACACCTGAGCCAAGCGAATATCCTTAAGGAGACAGATGTAGTCATGACTCTAGATGCCACATTATTAGAGTCCACAGCAGCATGAAACTGCACCTTGGATGCCTCAATACCATCGGCAGTCACCTCCTACAGCTCCTTGGCTAGCTGAGGGGAAGCCTTCTTAGCCAGCTCCAGAACAGTATCCCACCTGGAATTCTGGTACCTGGCTGTATAAGCAATATAGGCAGCCTATCTGAGTCCCAAGGAGGATGCCAAATATTGTTTTTTGGCCATGCCATCCACCTTTCTGGAATCCTTATCTGGGGTGTGTGAAGCCAAGTGGATATTAGCCTTGTCACAGGCTGCAGCCTGCGCTACCCCAACAAGGCTGCAATGATTGTACAAGAAATCCGTACCAGAACCTGATAGCATATACCTCCTGTCCATCTTTTTATCCACAGGAGGTACAGAATTGGGCATCTGCAACATTTTTTTGGTCTGTTTCCCTAAGGACTTATGTAGTGGGATAGCCTCTTGGACTTCCATCATTTCCACATAGTCAGGTTCTTCCTCCTCTTCAGCAGCTTCCACAACTGGGAGCTGGAGAGTTTCAGCCACTTTTTTGTAGAACAAAAAGTGGGAAGGGGACTAAGAAGAGATGAGACATTGGAAGGCCTGTCTGGGGAGATGTCAGGCTCTACAGGTTCATCTAGACCTCCAAAATCATCATCATCATCTCCCTCCCACTCAACATCATAAAAAGCCTCCTGATCATAATCTGTTGGGGCTGGAACCATCCGAACTGACCGCCTGCTTGAAGGCGTCGGTTCGGATGGAACTGGGTGAAGCGACTGTACAATGCTTATCGCTTTCGCAATTTCCTCAGCAGTTGGGATCTGCAGGGTTGGATCCGAACCAGCTGATTTTCTCTTTTTCTTAGACAGAACCGATCCCTCAGTATCGGCTCGCCTTTTGCCAGAGGAGATATCGACCGTGTCAGCAGGCCCCTCCTCAGGTTTGGTTGGAACCGAACCGGGCTGGCCATCCGGATCAGCGGCTTTCTCTGCCTCTTTTTCCTTCAGCCTACTTAATCTTTTATCCAAAGTGGCTTTGGGAAAATTCTTGCAAATCTGGCAGTCTGTTTTGAGGTGGTCAAACCCCAGACAATAAACCCATATGAGGTGGGGATCAGCTTTAGCAAAAGGCCCCCACACTCAGTACAGTGTTGAAACCCAGTGGGACCGGTTTTCTTCTTGGGTTTCTCAGACATAGCCTTCTTCAAAAGTTACCCTTCTCAGTTTTCAAGCCAGGTAACACAAACTTATCGGTTACCAACCGTGTCACGGGTTGTGGAAAAAAACGAAAAAAAGTTAGGTTTTTTGAAACCGATAAGAACCAGACACCACAATTAAATGAAGGAATTAGAAAAACGAACAGATTTGCTTCGGTTCCCAACCAGACCAACTAATAGGAAACTGAAGAAAAACAATTTCTATTCAATTATTCACTATTTACCTACTTACACTACCTGTACCGTAGACAGAGACTTGATACCGAAAATAAATGAAACGGTGGAGAAAAAATTACCAATTTTTACTTTTACTGAACTGAAGTGAAGGAGAGATCTCCAGAACGACTTCACAGTTAGGCAGAGTAAAGAATCTGACGGTTACACTGATATGTACCAGAGACAGAGGTTTGAAAACTGAACTCGAGCTGAATGTTCTATGCTCCTGCATAGAGTTAACCTTTTCCTCTCCAGAGCAGTTCAAGTGCAGGGCTAACTGCATATAGTCAGAATACAGCAAGACTTCATGTTGTTTGAAGCTGCCACCACCGAAAGACATTTGGTGAACACCCGGGGAGCCGAGGAAAGGCCAAAAGGTAGGGCCTTGAACTGAAAATGTTCCTACTGGAAGCAAAAGTGGAGAAACTTGCGAATGGACGGATATGTGGGAATATGCAGGTAGGCGTCCTGCATGTCCAAGGAGCATAACCACAGACCCGATCTCAGTACAGGAAGAAAACCCTAAAGGGAGAGCATTCTGAACCTCTTGTACTCCACAAACTGATTGAGGGGAGCTGAGATCCAGGATGGGCCTCAGGTCGCCTGTTTTCTTGGGCACTGGAAAAAAGTGGGAATAGTAGCCCATCCCCTGATACAGAAGCGGAACAGGTTCTATAGCGAACTTCGACTGAAGAGCGCTTATCTCCTCGCTTACTAGGGGGAGATGAGACAAGGAGTAAGACGACTGAGGAGGAGGTCTGTTTTTGAATGAACTCGATTGAGTGCCCCTGGGATACCAGTTGAAGCACCCAAGAGTCTGATGTTATCCTCTCCCATTCTGGCAGGTGGCAATAGAATCTGCTGCCTACCGGCTCCTCTGGACCGGAATCCAGAAGGAGGGGGAGAGGCAACAAGTCAGGAGGCAGAAGGGAGGACAGCAGTCGTGGCTCCAATGGCTCTACGGGCCTTGGCTGCAGACGTGGTACTTCGCTTCTTTTGTTGGCGGGCTGGTGTCTGCTTCGACTGACGATGGTTTTGGCATTGAAGGGAGCATTTCTGGTCCAGGGGAACATGTACATGAGCTGCGTCAACCATAGGGCTTGACCCTTGGCCTGGAGGTTGGTGAGGATGTCCTTAACGTCTCCTCCGAAAAGGACCGACCCACGGTAGGACGCGTCCTGTATGGCCGACAACTTCCGGAGCCAGACCCGAAATTTGGAGCCAGGCGTGTCTGCGTAGACAGATAGCAAAGGCCGGCCGTATCCACAGCATCATAAGGACAAGGTCCCCAAGCTCTTGTTTTACAGTGGCGTCAGGGAAAGAGTCCAGCTTAGAAGACACCTGGGCTTAAGAGGGACTTCTGAAAATCCCCCATGTGGACAACATAATTCAGTGCCCTGATGCCCAAAGTACAGGATGCAAAAATCTTTTTGCCATATTGACCCAGAATCTTGGAATCTTTGTCTGGAGGGGTGGAGGTGAGATGTTTGGGGTTCAAGGTCCTGTTGTGAGCAGCACTGATGACCCACCGAATCCACCTTGGGCTGAAGACTGAGGAAGTCCTTATCTTCTGGAGACTGATATAGCCTATCTGCCTCACGAGCTAAGGTAGCCAAGGAGGAGGGTTGCATCCAGATTGTGTTAACTAAATCTTGGTGAGGCTCAATCCAAAGAGGAATGAGAGTCAGTGAGGCTTCCGCCAAGTCTAAATGTTGAGCAAGTCTCTGACGTTGGATATCCTGCTCCACCATTTTCCAATCGTAGGCCTCTTGGATTTTCTTGAGCAACTCCAAAAAGGAAGGATCCTCCAGAGGGGACTTAGGAGAGTCCTGTGGAGTGGGACGTTCTGGAGTGTGAGGTTCCTCTCCAGAGACCGTTGGCTCATAATCTCCATGTGAGTCAGAAGATTCCTGTGAACTGTGAGTAACCACAGGAAGGAGAGGCAAATTCACTGGTCTGGAAATGTCCACAAGGGAGGGTGAATTCCCGGGGACGAGTGCCAGTAGATGGTCCTGGTCTGTCGACTGGGACCGGTGAAGGAGTTGGGGCTGGCGTCGGCTGACGTCTCTCCAATTCCGATGTTAGCTGAGATTTGGCTTCAGCTTACCAATAGGCCAGGACCGACTTCAAATCCACTCGCAGTGAAGGAGGAGGAAGTGGAAGACAGTAACCCGAAAACCCATAACACGGGTAGCCAAAAACGGATGGCGGGAAGCCCGCATCGGGTACTGAGGCGTCGGGTATTTTGGCGAAGGGTACCCCGGCATCGGGTAGCCTGGCGTTGGGTATCTCAATGGACCCGATGGAGGCCCAGCCGGCGGGGCTACGGGTCTGGTGTCAGCCTGACGGGCAGGTCAGAAGGCCCAGAAGGAGGGTTCCCTGGCACGGACCCTTACAGCGGAACTGGTGGGCTGTCAGGCTTCGGCAAGCCATAAGGCGGTGGTGTGGGAACTGTCGCTGGGGCCAGTATCAGAGGTTGGCGTGTCAGCAGGTGGGGGACCCCCTGACTGCGGTGGCGCCTCCTGGTCCTCACCCCTGGCAGGGGATGGAGGAGCAGACTCCCCTGGAGGAATTGGAGATGGAGATAACTCCGATGGAAGCTGATCAGACGTTGGTTGCGGCGATCCCCGAACGTCGGGTGTGGCGTCAGGGCCCGACAGGGGATCGCAGGCTGTGCGGCCGTCGGAAGAACCAATGGGCGGCTTAGCAGCCTTGTCCAGGAGGGAGATGGCAGAGCTGAAGCCCAACTTATCGGATGCACCCTCACTGCTAGACTGGAAATCAGAGGCAGCCGTAGTTGGGGCGGAGGCCTCCTTTACCCCAGAGGTTCCCGTTGGGCCCAAGTGCAAGTCCGACAGTGGGGGAGGGGGGGGAGAGGCACACGCCTGGACACCACCAAGGCGGCCATCAAAGAGCAGTCCCTTGGAGGTGAAAATACCTGAAGGCGCGCGACTCTGGCCAGAGTCAGCGGGGCTGTGGCAGATGAGTCCCGGTCCCTGTGTTTTTCTTTGTCCCACTTTTTCTTATGGTGACCCTCGGGGGAAAGTCCAATGCCTGCTGAGTTTCTTCAACTCTTTCTCCATGGAGGCCATCTTTTTCTTGAGGAGGTGGGCTTCCAGAGACTGTTGCCGCCTCTTGCGGGTGGCAGAACTGAATTTTCGGCATTGCTCGCACTCTTCCATGCGGTGGTCAGGGACTAGACAGAAGAGGCACAAGGAATGGCCGTCCTTGAGCGGGAGCCGAGTACCACAGGAGTCGCACTTGTTTTTATGTGATTTAGAGGGTGATGGGGACGACACGCACAGCCAGTAGAATTGACAAATTACAGAAAAATGTAATAAAATTTCAAAGAAAGGGAAAATACTAATCCGAAAATGGCGATGCTAGCCACACTATTCTTCCGCGAGGTGACTATATGGAGCTGACGGCGGGAGAGAACTGGAGGGCGGGCGTGGGACTGCCCCCTTTATACTGATGTACGCTGGCGTTGGTCTTCAGCCGACGTCGGGGGCAGTCCCTGCCAGATACTGCTAGATAAAAGATTTTTCTGTGGGGTCCTGGTGCCTGACCGCTAAGTCCTGTTTGTGAATACCTACTGCAAGAGCCCTCTCGAAGTAAGATTATGCATTGTTGCTCTAAAGATACACAAAGCAGACACGCCCCCAGTCTTACAGTTCATTCGATGAACAGCACTTGTGACTACACAGAGCATTCTATCCCCCCAACACACACCGCTATCAAACACAAATGCAAGTAGTTTGTCTAGGACAAGTTTCAAACCAGTGACCTTCTGGCCAAGGGGTGACAGTGCAACCTCCTAAGCCACTAAAGACGAAAATCCCCTCCAGTCCCAAACCTTAACAGCCCACGAATGTCAAACATGCACTACCTTCATGACAGCCTCTGTGTGTTTCAGTAGCCAGCCAACCAACGCATGCCCTGCCTCATGAAATGCCACGATCCTCTGTTCCTCCTTTGACAGGATCTTGCTCTTCTTCACAGTACCTGTCAGGACAGACACAGGAATTTAAAGCCTCAGGTTCATATGCCAACCATGGAGGCACTCCAAAATCTGAACAGTAAGGCAGGACAATAAATGCAGGAGAGACAGCAACTGCAGATTTGGATATTTTTTGCAACATTTTATGTCTTTTTTTTTTAAATCCTCAGGTCACGGGTACTGCGCACCTCTGCCTGGCAACCACCCTGCCCCCATCCTACTCCATCTCTGGCACTTACCTATCCTCAGGGGGTCCACAGCGCAATATGACGCATGGTGGATTCGATCCAGGGCCTGGCAGAGAAATGCTCCCCTCCTTCGGTCTGCAGAGGACAGGCGCCAGTCAGAGTGGTGGAGTCCGACTGTGCCAGCATCATGTTACCATATTTAAAGAGCAGCGGACACCTTCAGGAGAACTTTAACAAAACATAATATTTAGACGCAGTTCGGCCTGTATATCATGTTAATTCTGTATTCCTCCTCCCCATTATTTATTAGTGGTGTAATCTGCATGTAAACAGGAGCTTTGCTCCTGAGGAGTTCATCTATTCCTGTTGCTTTCTCCCTACCTGAGGCCATAATGCACTCCTTGTGACATCACACTTACTCCAATGGCAACAGACTGTGATGTCACAACACAGGATTACGACTTGAAGTAGGGAGTAAGCTAAAGAGGCAGATGAACTCTAAGCTATAAAGATCATGTACTAATGCAAATTTCCTCAGTAATAAATAATGGGGAGGAGAAATATACAGAATATATATGGAATGCAAGCTGAATTGTACCTAAATATCATGTTTTTCAAAGTTTTCTTTGAGGTGTCAGCAACTCTATAAGGGTTCTTCCCCGCATTGCTCTGCAAACCCCCCCATGTCCCAGCTGACAAAGGATCCAAGGTGCACATGTTCATGCTCTTTTGTGACTCTCTGCTCCAGGGCCAGGTTACGTCCTCCCTCCTTCAAGCTCTTCTGTCTGCACCACCACTTGTGGTCGATCAGGTGGCAGTACAGTAGCAGGGAATACTGCCTTCCCTCACCACAGGAAAACAGCCTGTAGAACTCTCATTCCTCCCCCCCGGCGCATGACACCCGGGGCTCCTTCCTGAACCTGGATTGTGAGCAGTTACCCTACCACAGTAATGACAAGCCAGCCGCTTCACGTCCTTTCTCTAGTGATATTCCTGCCCACAAGGACACAGGGATGCACCTGGTCCAAGACAGACAGCCAATCCGGACGTTGAGGGGTCACATCTCCCCGGACTGGCTGGCTGCCAATGATGCGATATCCTGTATATTACAATGCACTTGTTACTTCAGTCAATACTGTTCATTGCATTTGTCACTTCTTGTTTACTGTTTTTCTTACCACTCCGTAACACCCACCCCCCGGGTCACACCTCCATTGCACCTCCTTCTTTAAAAAAATATTTTAACCCCTCCCCCCCCCAATCTCTCAACCCTAATAATCAGGGTCTCCAAGGCTGCATCCTTCCTCTGGCAAGGACAGCAGTTGGACAAGTCACTGCCTTCATTGCTGATGGGGATGTTGCTCCTTTGTTGGGCAGCAGCGGGTACATAAATGCCACATAGCCCCACATCATCCGTCCCTGAGAGCCAAGCTCCTCAAATCTGCAATGAATTTGGCCCCCAGACAGGAATTCTGGGGCTCACAACTGATGCCCGATCTCTTCCATGGCTGCTTTAGAAAACAAATATATAAGGTGCCACATAGACAAGGTTCAGCAGTACAGTACCTGCAATCACTCGTTCTACTGCATACTCAAAATTGAAGGCACCAATCGATCTGTGTCCCTCCCTGGCAGCATGTAAAGCAGCTTCATTACAGATATTTGCGATATCCGCTCCTGAGGGTACAAAACAAAACAAATACAACTCAAAGACCTGACAAACATCTGTACTTAAGCAGCAACGTCCATAATAGACAGCATTAGAATGGAATACAGACTATTTTGCTTTTAGTACAAACTGATCTGTTTTCCATGGCAGTGCTTGAAGTGGAGAGGCTTAGTGCTATTTAAAATCAAAGATTGTTAAAACCAGATTCGTTACCACACCAGTGATACAGAGTAAGTGGGACCCCATCATAAAGTGGAATGCTGGAGACACTTTGGCAAAGTGGCAGTCACACATATCCATACTTTTAGGACACGTGAGAAACTAAGCCCACATCGGAAGCAGTTATAGCAGGGGTTAAAGTAGCCCTCTCTCCATATCGAAGACATTGACTTTTCAACTCTTAATTTTGGGAATATGTCCAGCCTCAATAAAGGGGAGAGAGGCAGTGTATTTATGGCATATTTTAATAGCAGCTGCTTCCAAAACTGTAACACAGAACTGGTTGAGGGAAGAGCCTCCAGAAAAACAGGATTGGGAGGTACTGGTGTCGCAGATTTCGGACACCTTACTTTTGTATTACAAGACTGAGTGCCATCCTATACTAACAGATGAAAAAATTACTCACCTTAGTAATTGTAACATAGAAACATAGAAGTTGACGACAGATAAGGACCGCAAGGCCCATCCAGTCTGCCCATTTCTTTTTCTACCTTATAAATGTGCCATTGGCCTTTGCTCTGTCAGTGACCTATCTATTCATAGTCATTTGTATTGCTCCCTTATGCCTATCCCATGCCTGTTTGAAGCCCTGCACTGTATTCATAGCCACCACTTCTTGTGGTAAGCCATTCCATGCATCTACCACCCTTTCTGTGAAAAAGAATTTCCTCACATTCCCTCTTAATCGGCCTCCCTCTAATCTCATGCTGTGTCCTCTTGTCCTGCTATTTTTCTTATATTTAAACATGTTAGACTCTTTCATCTTGTTTATGCCCTTAAGGTGTTTGAATGCCTCGATCATATCACCTCTCTCCCTCCTTTGCTCAAGGGTATACATATTGAGCTCCGTTAATCTGTCCTCATATGTCTTCTGATGCAGTCCCTGCACCATTTTGGTTGCCTTCTCTGGACTGCCTCAATTTGGTTAATGTCCTTTTGAAGGTGTGGCCTCCAATACTGTACGCAGTACTCCAGATGGGGCCTAACCAATGTCTTGTACAGAGGGATTATTACCTCCCTCTTACAACTTGTGATACCCCTACTAATACACCCCAACACCCCCCTAGCCTTACCTACTGCTTTAGAGTGTTTCTTCTAATGGAGTCTTGCTGTAGTCTGACAATCTGCAGTTAGCTCCAGCCTTTGAACTGCCCCGGAGAGTATAGGGTTAATTTTCTATGCAGTGCATAGAACGTTGAGCTCGAGCTCGGTTGAGGTCTCTGTCTGCAGCACTTTGAAACCTAACCGTCAGATTCTTTACTCCGCCTCACTGAAGAGTCACTTCGGAGATTTCTTCTTCTGCTTGGTTCAACGTCGGTTAAAGTGTCGTTTTTTCCGCTTAACTTCCGTAGTATTATGGTTCAGGGCTCTGTCTGCGATACAGTAAGTACTTTAGCTAGTAGGTCTCTTATTTGTGGAAATTGTAAAATCTTTTCTCGATCAGTTCGGCTGAACCGATCCAACATATTGAAATCTGTGTGTTTTCTTTTAGTGTGTGGTTACGGTCCTTATGTCGGTTTAAAAAAAAAGCGTGTTTTAATTTTTTTTCAATACCAATAACAGTTAGAAACAATAAGAGTCTTGCCTGGCGGTTGCCGAAAAAGGGTAAATTTGGTTAGGTTGAACATGTCTGAGAAACCCATGAAAAAAAACAGGCCCACTGGGTTTCAACACTGCAGTGAGTGTAGGGAGGTCTTTGCTAAGGCCAATCCCCACACCACCTATGTTTATTATCTGTGGTTTGACAGGGCGATACTTCTTCGGGCAAGAGGAGAGCCGATCCTGAGGGATCGGTTCCTACAAAAAGGAAACGTAAAGACAAATCAGCCGGTTCAGATCTGTAGGTTCATGTTCCGACCGCTGATGAGATTGCCCGAGCGATTCGGATTGTTGAATCTCTTCGCCCGGTTCTTTCCGATCCAGCTCCATTAGCTAGGTGTTCGGTCGGTTCCTCTGGTTCAGGTTTATGTCCCTGAAGATTTTTATGAACCGGAATTCAGGGAGGAGGGGGATTATGAGCAAGATGATGATTATGATGGAGCAGAAGTCTGGATGTGCCCATTGAACCGGACATCTCCCCAGACAGACCTTCTGGTGTTTCCCTGCTAGGCTCTCTGAGTCCCCTTCCCACTATCTGTTCTACAGAAAAGTGGCTGAAACCCTCCAGCTTCCTATGGAGGAGGCTACAGAGGATCAAGAGGAGCCTGATTTTGTTGAAATGATGGACATCCCACAGTCCAGGAGGCTGTCTATTCCCCTGCACAAATCTTTTGGGAAACAGACACAAAAAATGTTGAAGTCTCCAAATTCTGAACCTCCTGTTGATAAAAGAATGGACAAGAGGTATACCTTATCAGGCTCAGACACAGAGTTTTTCTATCAACAATGCAGCCATGTTGGGGTTGTGCAGGCTGCAGCCTGTGACAGGGCTAATGTTCCCTTGGCTTGACACCCTACAGATAAAGACTCCAGGAGGATGGATGCCTTGGCAAAGAAACAGTACATGGCATCCTCTTTGGGACTCAGGCAGGCTAATTATATGGCCTATACAGCCAGGTACCAGAAGTCCAGGTGGGACACTGTACTGGCACTGGCTAAACAGGCCTCCCCCCAGCTGGCCAAGGAGCTGGAGGCGGTGGCTGCTGAAGGGATTGAGGCATCTAAGGTACAATTTCATGCTGCTGTGGACTCCAATGATGTATCATCAAGAGTCATGGCTACATCTCTGGCTCTTCGGAGAATGGCTTGGCCCAGATGTACTAGCCTCTCACAGGACACCCAGGCTAAGGCCATGGATTTCCCTGTGGAAGGTAATTCTCTGTTTGGGGAGCAGACAGAGAATTACATGAAAAAGATGGAGGAATACAGGACCACTTATAGGAGTGCACAGGCCAAGGAGACGCAGGCAACTCCTCAAAGGCAGCAATCTAGGGGCAGGGGCAGGCCTTTTCACAGGCCTTTCTACCAAGCACAGGCCTCTTCTCCCTTTCCACAGAGGGGGTTCTTCAGAGGGAGAGGCAGAAAGGGGGTGAGCAGGGCTGCAACCACTCCTCAGCCTGAGGCCCCTGCCAAGCAGACACCCTGATGGGTCTGCCCAGGTCGACTCTCCTATCCCTGTAGGGGGCAGGCTGGCTTACTTTGTCCAGGACTGGATGTCTTACTTCAGACAAATGGGTCCTAGAAGTAGTAAGCCAGGGATGGTTCTCAGCTTCAAAAAGTTTCTGAAGATGAGAGCCAGATCTTTTCCACCTGCAAGTCTCTCTGAAACCCTTGCCCTAGAGGCAGAGGTTTCATCTCTTCTGGCCTTAAGAGCCATAGACAGAGTTCCTACCCTACACCGGGGCAAAGGTCTGTACTCCAGGTACTTCCTTACCCCAAAAAAGACAGGGGAGTGGCGACCCATCCTAGATCTAAGATACCTGAACAAACATCTTTTAAAACCAAAGTTCAAGATGGTGACTCTGGGAATAATTCTTCCCTCTCTAAGGCCAGGGGACTGGCTAGCCTCCCTGGACCTGAAAGATGCCTACTTTCACATCCCCATCAGGTGCTCCCACAGAAAGTACCTCAGGTTCAAGTTGCCCTCAGGCCACTATCAGTTCAAAGCAATGCCCTTTGGTTTAACATCAGCTCCAAGGGTTTTCACAAAGTGCCTGGCAGTAGTAGTTGCCTTTCTAAGAAGGCAAAAGATTTCAATTTTTCCATATCTGGACGACTGGCTCATGGTGGGTCAGTCTTCAGACCAGGTCAAGTCAGACCTACAAGTGACTCAGCAAGTGCTCACTTCCCTGGGATTTCTTCTCAACCTCCCCAACTCAGTTCTCAAACCGGTGCAGCTTCTTACCTTTATAGGGGCAGAGCTAGATACTGTCAAAGCAAGAGCCTTTCTTCCCCTTGAAAGGGCAAGATTTCTTATAGAACTGGCTTCTGCCTTCAGGTGTCCCAACCAGCAAGGCACTTCCTTCAGCTCTTGGGCCACATGGCAGCTTCTACAGCAGTGGTCCAAGGGGCAAGATTTCAGATGAGGGACATTCAGTTCCATCTGAGGGACTTTTGGTCCCAAAGGAAGGATCCTCTTATCAAACTGATTCCAGTGACTCGAACACTGATCCAAGCTCTTCAATGGTGGCAGGATCAGGACAATTTAAGGCAAGGGGTCCCATTTGTCACTCAGTCTCATTCGGTGGTCCTTACCACGGATGCTTCCCTTTTGGGGTGGGGAGCCCATCTGTGGGCTCTCACAGCCCAGGGACTGTGGTCCCCTCAGGAATCCCTTCTTCACATCAATCTCCTGGAATTCAGGGCAGTTTTTCTGGCCTTGCAAGCTTTCTCCCAGTCCGTGCAGAACAAGGTGGTTCAGGTCAGAACAGACAATACCATCACCATGTGGTACATCAACAAGCAGGGAGGCACTCCATCCATGGCCTTGTGCACGGAAGCCATGAAATTGTGGTCCCTGGCTTATTCTCTGCAGACCTCTCTGATAGCAGTCCACGTTCCAGGGAAGGACAATGTACTAGCAGATGCACTGAGCAGGATCTCCCTGGGCCAGCATGAACGGTCCCTGGACCCTCTGGTGTTGAAAGTGATTTTTTCAAGGTGGGGCACTCCAGAGATAGATCTCTTTGCAGCCCCAGACAATCACCAACTTCTTCTGTTTTGTTGCAGACCCCCAGTCTTCGGCTCAGTCCCTCTGGATGCTCTGATGTTGAACTAGGAGGGGAAATTTCTCTATGCCTTCCCTCCCTTTCCTCTACTGTTCAAGGTAAGGTCACAGCCCTGCAAAGTGATTCTGATTGCTCCAGATTGGGCCAGGCAGCCTTGGTACCCCCTCTTACTGTCCCTAGCAGTCCACCTTCCCCTGTCTCTTCCCAAGAATTACAACCTGTTAACCTCCTCTCAGGGGAGGATTTGGTACCCCAATCTTTGGTCTCTCAATCTCAAGGCATGGCTCTTGCAAATCTGCATCTGTCCCAAGGGGTTCTGGATATCCTCAAAGCCTCTCGAAAGCCTGCCACCAGAAACACTTACGACTTCAAATGGAAAAGATTCAGCATTTGGTGTTCCAAGAAGCATACATCTCCAGACACTGCTGAATTGCCTACAGTTCTGGATTATATGGTCCATCTTAATGGCCCAGGCCTCAGACCAGCTACTCTCAAGGTACACTTGTCAGCTGTTTCTGCTTTTCTGTCAGTGGGAAAGCCTTCCTCACTTTTATCTCACCCTGTATTCTGTAAATTTTTCAAGGGATTGCTTTATACCAATCCTCCCTTTAGGGATCCTGCCCCTGCCTGGGACTTAAATGTTTGCATTGCTCAACTTTTGCAACCCCCATTTGAGCCTATGTCCTCAGCACAGCTTAAGTACTTGACTTGGAAAACTCTGTTTTTGGTAGCCATTACCTCTACCAGATGTATCAGTGAATTGCAAGCCCTGTCAGTGGAACCCGATTTCTTTTTTTTTTTTTATATATATTTTAGGTTTTTTTTCCCCGGTTTTCTCCCTGTAACCCATCCCCATACCTCGGCCATGCATGCAAGGGTGAAGGCATGTGCACACCGCGTGAGGTGCCCTCCTGCTACATGTTGCCCCCTCCGCGTATGCTGACCACCGGACCTCCACCTGGTGGCAGCAGGACTAGGAGGGCGGGGGCATCAACCACCCAAGGAGAGAAGATCTGCCTTCCGCCACTCAGTCCTGCCCCTCCCCGTGCTGGCTCCAAGACCCAAGTCCTTTCTCGAACCCAGCCCGCCAGCATGGAGCAAGCTATCAGCCCCTGAGCCACCAGGCCGGCAAGTCTGTTGATTTCTGATGCAAATTCCAATACAGAAAAGTATGCAAAAAAAAAAAAGAAAGAAATTAATGCAGATATATCAATATATATTTTTTAATGTTTTATGCTTCTACTTTGAGGGGTTGGGGCGTCACAATGATTATTGACTATGGACCGACTGTCAGCCAATCGGATTGCACGTTTCAGGCCAGGGTGTCAGAATACTTTTTAAAGCAGCAGTTTGACCCTACCTTTTTTCATTATAAAGACTGTAGGCATCCTACAGTTTCATTTGCTAGTAACATTTTCAAATTTTCAAGTATCACCAAAATGTTTTCATTTAGTTTTTCTCTCATGAAAAAAAGATGACAGCCACATTTGACTAAATACCAAATCTGAGAGTCACTCCTTATCGACTGGGTCCTGGTTTGCAGGAACTTATGTTCTCTGACTCCTTGAGTGACAACTCTACAGTATACTGCACCTGGGACATTTTCCCAAAGATCCCTCCTAGAACTATAACCACTATGGATTACTCTAAAATGAATAAAGTACAGTTAAGAAAGAACTTACCGTAACAGTAGCTCTTCGAGAGGAGCTCTTGCAGCGGGCAATAATCATAAGGACTGAGCCGCCAGGTGCTAGGACCACACGGAAAACTTCTAGCTAGCAGTATGTCTGTTGCGACCATTTTTATGAGAGCTATTTACACTTTTGATTTTTTATATAAAATTAATAAATTAATTTTTGGCATATTCATTTGCCGGTGTGTTATCTTGTGGTGGGTGCAACTATTGTTTTTCTTTCTAGCTAGCAGTATACAGCGGGGGACCACCCCCGGCGTCGGCACACCGATGTCCAACCTATGAAATAAACTGAGCGGTCCCCCAGCCCATCCCCAGTTCTCCTGGTGGAGACCCCAGCGTGAACAGAAATTAGAGAACCGAGGAGGTTCCTCTTAAATGAGGAAAGCAGAAAATATGCAATGGAGAACAGCAATCGGGGGGAAAGGGAGGGAATGCAGTGCCTGCAGCAAGAGCTCCTCTCAAAGATCTACTGTTATGGTAAGTTCTTACCGTAACTGTACTATCTTACTTCGAGGGGGCTCTTGCAGCAGGCAATAACCGTAAGGACTGAATCTCAAGCAGCAGAGGAACAGACTCAGTCAACTGGGAGGATGACAACTACAGCCTTAGGGAACTTTATGACAGGAGGACCTGGAGGACTGCAAGTCCGAAACCGGCTCTATGCCTAGAGATAATGTCCAAACTGTAATGCCTAATGAAAGTATGGACAGAACTCCAAGTGGTGGCAGCGCAAATGTCAGCAGCAGACACATTCCCGAAGGAGGCAGTTGAGGCAGCCATACCCCTGGTAGAACGACCTTTGGCCTGGCCAGGCAAAGGCTTCTCATACTTGCGGTGGTAATAAACAATGCAATTAGCTAACCACTTAGATAAAACACTGTTTGAAAACAGGAACCCCTTCTTTCCTGGGGGCAAACGAAACAAAAAGCTGGTCAGATTTTCTGAAAGGGCGGGTGCAGTCCAGATAGAAACGGAGCACCTGATGAACATCTAGAGTACGTAGTAAAGCCTCCCCCTGATTAGAATACTCAGGAAAATAAACGGGCAGGAGGATAGATTGATTCAAAGTAAACTCAGACACCACCTTAGGCAAAAACTTAGGACTGGTCCACAAAGATACCCTGTCTTTGTGAAAACCAAATAAGGCTCTTTGCACATCAGAGCCTGAAGCTCAAAATCATCTGAGCTGAAATAATGGCAACTAAAAACAATGCTTTCCATGACAGAAAGCGTAGCTCGCAGCTTACGGCAGGTTCAATGGGAGAAAAAAGTGAGCTTCTCCAAAATAAACAACAGATCACATGGCGGGAATGGATCCCTAATTAAGAATGCCCCACAAGGCGGCGTGGGACAGGTCCAGCTGGGCAATATTTTTGCCATCAATGGGTGCATGGTATGATGCTTGGACAGCTGGTTCTGATCACTGTATCATTTTTTGTAATATAAAAATGGGTTATGGACCGTCTGTCATGAGAGATGCTGAGAAATCTGGTGCTCTTGGAGTGACCTCGCTCCCGTCCCCCAGGTCTCAGCTGAAAGATGAAAGCCATGAGAAAATGATGAAACAGCATGTGAGATCACACACACACACACACACACACACACACACGTTTTAGATACAAGGTGTTACCTGGAAGGCCTGAAGCTAATTACAGGCTGGAAGAGGCTTGAGTTGAGCATATCCATTTTATGACGTTTAAAGAGGAGGAAACTAGGTTTAGCAATCTGGTGCAAAATCATAAATGCTGATGTCTGTGTGAGGGGGGAAACTGATCAACAGATCAAAGAAATGTCATTTGAAGAACATGAGTCATGCTGAGGTTGCAGAATTTAATACTTGGAAAAGACATCCTGTTTTTTTTATATAGATATATTTTTTCATATATTCTGACAGGGAGGAGCTAGGTGACCTCATGCAAAATAGGTGGGGAAAACCAGCTTTTAAACATTATTCTGTTTTCCTTCAGAGACACTTTTATCTAGACTCTGACAAAGAAACATCTGTGAGCACTTTAAACAGGTATTTAGAAAGACAGACAAATCTAATTACTGTAGTAGGAATTGCACTGTTTAAAACCTTGTTCTTTTAAAAGATTTGTATGTCTTGTGATATAATAGTTCTATATTGTATGTTTTACATATTATTATCTGTTTTAGTAAAACTCTTTTTAGAGCTTACTTGGTCTGTCTTTGATTTCTTTCCTTTACAAGTAGAGTATATATGGTTACAGCAGACATTGGGCATAAGCTGAATGGTGATACCAAACTGGAAAAAGGTAAGAATAACCGGAGGTCTTTATTAAAGTTTAAGGGTTCATTTTTGTACACCTGGTTAGGTGCCTGTAGGCAAAGATATCTGCCCCCCCCCGAAGACAGATATATCTAAGCCTGTGATTGGGTACACTAGCAAGAGGTTCACAGTTTGAATACCTCCGAGACTTGAGACCAAAGGTTGATTCGTACCCAGAAAAACAGACAAGAGGGTTACCTTGTTCTGTTAAACTGTTCACAAGACTGCGCTCGGAGGCTGGCACTTTGGGAGTAGAGGGCTGACCTGCTGAGTGGGTTTGTGATTCATGGTACACAGAGATGGCGGAAAGGTACACCTTGATAGAGGAGTAACCCAGACCAGAGACTGAAAGGGAAAAGAGGTACTCCAGGATGAGATTCACAGGACAGATGAAGGGATCCAAATGCTGTGCAATAGCCCAGATGGAGAGCCATTTCCACTTCATGGCGTAAGTGGCTCTGGAGGAAGGCTTCCTAGTGGCCACTAGAACATCTGCCACCCTAAAGGAAACTCCAAAGCATATGATGGCTAAGTCAGAAGGAGCCGTGCATGGAGATGAAGAGACTTGAGGTCCAGGTGAATCAGAGCGCCCTGCTCCTGGGAGTGCAGGTCAGAGCAAAGAGGCAGGGGAAGTGGAAGTTCCACAGCTAGTTGTTGCAAAAATGGGAACCATATCTAGCAAGGCCAATAGGGAACTATCATAATCATCTCTGCCCTCTCCGATTTCAGCTTGAGAAGAACTCTCTACAGGAGTGGAAAGGGGGGAAAGACATACAGAAACCTCTCTGTTCAAGAGAGGGACAATGCGTCTTGCCAGAAAACACCAGGCTCTGGATCTAGTGAGCAGAAGTTGAGCAGTTTTGCACTGAGTGGGGATGCGATGACATCCAACTCGGGACAACCCCACCTGTCAAAGAGATCCTCAGCCATGGAGGATAGGAGCTACCACTCTTGTGTCTTCGACCTTGACCTGTTTAGGCTGCCAGCCAGGACATTTTGGACACCTGGAACATGAATTGCCGTTAGAACCAGGTCAAGTTCTATGGCCCAATGCCAAACTCTCATGGCCTCCCTGCACAGGATGTACGAATTAGTCCCCGTCCCCCCCCTCCACCCCGCTTGTTGAGGTAACACAGACTACCAACATGTTGTCTGTTTGAATCAGGAGAGGGCCCAGGAGTAGATGAGTCTGAAAGGCCCGAAAAGCCAGAAGGACTGCTAGCATCTCTAGCACGTTGATGTGCAGATGCTGTTTTTAGTGAGACCAGGTCCCTTGGGTCTGATGGTCTGCTAAGTGGGCACCCCAGACCAGACTGGATGCATTTGTCGTAAGACTCTGACGTGGATATTCCACACGGAAAGGGAAACCCTCTGAGGATGTTGGAGGGGTTCAGCCACCAGGACAACGTTTGCTGCACAGCGTTGGATACAACGATCCCCTGTTCCAAATCGTCCATGCGCTGGTCCTATTGAACATGGAGGGTCCACTGGGGCACCCTCATGTGCAGGCAGGCTAAAGGAACAGTAACTATGGCTGCCGCCATGTGCCCCAAAAGCCTGACGAATGACCTGGCTGGGACTTGACACGATGAAGACACCAATTGAGCTTGTTTCCTCAGGCAGTCTGCTTTGTCTGGAGGCACGAAGGCCTTGCCCTGAGCCGAATCTAAGATTGCTCCAATGAACTGCATTCTTTGACCGGGACAGAGGGAGGAATAGGGCAGGTTCAGGGTGATGCCCAACATCCGAAACAAACTGAAGGTGATCTCCACTGTCTGGAGCAGCTGGTCTCTGGAGGGGGCTGTGAGAAGCCAATCGTCCAGGTAGGGGAAGACAAAGACCTTGCCTCCTGAGAGTCGCAGCCACTGCCGCTAGGCACTTGGTAAACACTCGAGGTGCTGCGAAAGGGCAGGGTCCTGAACTGGGAATGGGTCCCCTGAAAGCAGAAGTGAGGAAAACTCCTGTGGGGCTGGAAAACCTGGATGTGGAGGTAGGCATCTTGTATATTCAGGGAGCAGAGCCAGTCTCCTTGACGAAGAAGGGGAAGGAGATCTTAAAGGATAACCATCCTGAAGCATTTGTACTCTATGAACAGATTCAGGTGGCTGAGATACAGAACTGGTCTCAAATCGTCAGTCTTTTTTGGGACCAGGAAGAAATGGAAACAGAAGCCCTTTCCCTTTAACGGAACAGGTTCTATAGCCTTTTTGAGCAGAAGTGCCTGGATCTCCTCCTGAATAAGGGCAATATGCATTTGGAGGGTAATGGGAGTACAAAGGAGGGTTGTCAGGGGGTATCTCCTGAAATTTTAGAGCATGCACCCTTTCTACAAGTTGAAGCAACCACTGACCTGAGGTGATACCGCGCCATCCGTCCAGGTAAAAGGGAGAAGTAGCCCGCCTCCCCCAAAGTTTCTGCCGGGGGGGGATCAGGTAAGGAGTCATGCTGAAGAACCTGGGATGGGAAGGGTGGCAGGAGAGACCCTAGGGGCTGAGGCTCCTGCCGCCTGGGAGGTGGCCTTATGTTTAAAGGCTACTCTGGGCTGCTGTCCCCAAGACTACTGCTGTTGATTACTCCAAAAGGGCTGATACTAGTGGGGTTCTGGCTGGGAACTGTACCAAGAGTGTACCGACTTTAGGGCCCGACAGGATTCCTGTAGGCAGGAGATAATGTTTTGAACATCCTCGCTAAAGAGAACAGACCCCCTAAAGGGAGCATCAAGGATTTTGGACTGCACATGAGGGTCAGCAGGTGGACTTCTTAGTAAAGAAGGTCTATGCCTCAGCCACTTTAACCGTTCGGTCACTGAACTTCCTAGCCCACATGGTTCAATACCAGAATGCACTGTGGGACAAAGCTCTGGAATTGGTGCAAACCCTCCCGGAGGACCCTACTAAGTCTCAGCTGATCCAGCTCCTAAAATCTGGGTCAGATGTCTGCAGTCATATCTTGAGGGTGTCTTGATACCACAGACGTAGCTAGATGGGCGGCAGCCAGTGGCCAACGGCATTTGTATTCACTGCATTTCCTGGCCTAGGGTTTCAGGCCAACCCAGGACCAGCGCTGAAAAATTTGATCAAACCTGGATGGGGGGAATGTACCGTCCCAGCCAAACCAATGAAAGGGCGAAAAGATGTGGACCTAAGTGATACTTAGTCCACAATCTATATGTTGCAGTTAAGGTTGAGCAGACTGCCAGCAAGGATATCGACGCACTGTGCCAGGCAAAGCGAAGGTCAAAAGCCCTCGCCGGGTAGAGGAGGCCACCCTCCTCGCTCTGTTCTATGAACTTCCAGTGAGAAACATGTCGGAAGAGAACACTGGAGTACTGTTTTAAGATGTGTGGCCAAATAATAATCTTCTAGGTCTGGGACCGTGCATCTCCCCACCAATTTAGGAGCTTGCATGAGGAGAAATTTAAGTCTGGGGTGTTTCGCCGCCAATTCGTATTTCGGTAAGACTTGATGCCATTTATGAAACTGTGTTTTAGGGATGATGATCGGAAGGCATCTGCCACCCTCTTCTGTCTCCTATCCAATCAACTTCCCACCCATCTAACTACCGTATTTCCCCTTTTAGAAGCAGTTCATGTTTAGCAGCTGTCCCCATTTAGAAACGCAGCTACAAAAAAAAAAAAAAAAAGAAAAGATTACTAATAAAAGCCACCCCTATTTTGTAGCCGTGGCTTCTAAACAGTGAAATTGGTGCCCCTGATCACAGTACAGGAAGCGGGACTGAGCGGTAAACGCGTTGGGGCACTAGAGTATGGAAACAGCATCAAATGACTCTTGTGAGGTACAACAAAAAAGTATTATTTATAGTTCCATAATGGGGTGCCACATCTTGAATGAGTGCGAAGGGAGGGACAGAATACATGGTAAAGAGCAAGACTAGTGAAATAAACAAGGAATGTCAAAAGAACACCAAACCTTGTGCGCCCCACATGCTCCTTAACGTAGCTTCTGTCTCTATAGTTAATTTTTACTATATTGTTAAAAAAAAAAAATCAGAGAGTGAAATGCTTGTTCTGTGCTGCAGCCTGCCACTGCGTTGGAACCAACTGTAAATGTTTTCATTTGGGACATGTCTGGCTAATTATCGTACATGGTGGAAGTTTGTTCTGTGTTTCAGCCTGCCACTGTTTGCTTTAAGCGAGGTGAGATACACTCCTATACTGCTAGTGCTGAGTCTGAAGGGCCAAGTTATGCTTTATTCTGCTGAAGTACTGTAATGTTTACCGTATTTGCTATCTAAGAGAATCAAGAAGGTGATGGTCTGGCAAGTTATTAATATAAGCCACCCATGTTTATAAGTCGTGGCTCAAAACTGCAATAAAAGCCATGGCTTCTAAGCAGTAAAATACATTATGTCCCTCGCTGCACCCTGATCCTCTAGCTTCTTCAGCAACCTTCTGTAAGGCACAGAGTCAAATGCCTTGCTAAAGCCGAAATAAAATAAGTGATCTTAAATCAACCGCACCTATGATATGAGAATTTAAAAGACGCAGAAGAGGATCTGAGAAAGAGACTGCCTCAATTTTTTTTTAAACCTAATTTTTCAGTAAAATATTGCTGGCAGCACTCATATTGAGCACTGCAGTCACAGTTAAGAGGTGGACATGTGAACAGTGGTAATGATAATAAAAAAAAAAAAAAGAAAATCACCACTTGCTATGCAATCCCCCCCCACTTCAATAACTTAGGGGCTGGAGGGAACTTTGGCTGTTTCCATTCTCTTCTCCCCAGAAAGTGCAACTGTAAAGATGACTCAAGACCACACATACTGTATCAGTAAAATGTCTTTACTATGTACCACAAAGGATAAAGCAGACATGGAAAAATGTTCAATGAAAACTCTGTTTACACAAAAGGAAGGGAAATACATTTGGTGGGGCATGGGGTATTTGGGGAGATATAATAGCAGGGTTAATTAAGAAAGAAATTGATTTATTTCTGTATTTGATTAAAGATCAGTGTTTAGTTGCTGTGCATAAAGTAATAAAAAAGAGCAGGAAGACAACTACTTTCCTTCAAATGTGTTACATGTACTAATAGAAGTGTAGGTATTTTTAACTCACTCAGTTCGGTTGCACCAGATCAGACCAAGAAGCAGAAACTCCACACCGAGTTGCAGAGTATAAACTTTTATTGTAAGGAGCAAAAACGTTTGATTGTTGGTGGTTGAGGAGTGTTAGAGCCGTCTGTTGTATTACAATAACAGTTTATAATCCTGCAATTCAGAGTGGAACTTCTGCTTCTTGTTCTGTGAACAGTGGGGTCAAGAAATCCAAGGGTATACCCTATTAAAAAAGAATAGAATATCTTCTCGAGGAGGGGGAGTTGCCTTATATATTAAAGAAAGTATTGATTGTACAGAAGTAAAACTTGATACTCCAGATCCACCTGGCATTGAGATTATGTGGGTCAAAATTAAGTATAAAACTAACCCCATGACCTTTGGTATATGTTATCGTCCACCATCTTTGGATAACAATAAAAACGATGTCTTCTTAGACTACTTGCAGAATGTTAATCAACTTGATAATATCACTCTAATGGGGGAATTTAATTATCCTGGAATTGACTGGGATACTCTAGCAGGGACTAATTATCAAGAAATGAAATTTTTAGAAACCACTCTCCATCTAGGACTAGATCAGCTAGTACTTGAACCAACAAGGCTAAATAATATCTTAGATCTAATTTTCATAAACACTAATGAACAGATAGATACTCCAACCATATTAGAACCATTAGGAGATTCTGATCACTGTATGATCTTATGGTCCATTAACTACTAAAGACAAAACAGTAAAGGAATAACAAAAATGAGAAATTTTAATAAAGCAAAATATGAAGAAATAAAAAACTACTTATCAAACTAGAATTGGCAAAATGATTTATCGAACTAAACAGGAGAAGAAATATGGGCACAAATCAAACAAAAAATTGATTATTGTATTTTAACTTGGGTACCAGAAAGGAAAAAAATATGTAAATAACAGAAGATTTCCACTGTGGTACTCTAAAGAAATAGGTGGACTGATCAGGAGAAAAAAAAAGGGCCAACAAATATAGGAAAAATATGACTGCAATTAACTGGAAAAGGTTTAAACACAAAGCTAATAAAACAAAATCAGCAATTAGGAGAGCTAAAAAAGAGACTGACTGTAAACTTGCAACTGTTCAAAAAGATAATAAAAAAGTGTTTTTTAATTATATTGGATCTCTAAAAACTACTACATCTAAAGTTGGACCATTACAAATTAAGGACAAAACAGTATCTGATGAACAGACAATGGCCGATGAGTTCAATCAGTATTTTACCTGCATCTTTAAAAAAAATGGAACTCTTGGAAAATATAGTTTGTGATTCAGAGGATTCAGACATTTTATTTACGGCTGCTGAAACATTCTCAGCTTTAATGTCTTTTAAAACATCATCATTAGTAGGAACAGATAATATTCCCTTTGTTTTTCTGAAAAAAAGTTGCATTTGAACTAGCAGGTGCTCTTACTTTATTATTTAATGCATCTATATCACAAGGTGTAGTTCCAAAAGAATGGAAAGAAGCATTAGTAATACCTATTCACAAAGGTGGTACCAGGCAGAATGTAAAACAATATAGACCAATTAGTTGGACATCCTGTATTGGGAAAGTCATGGAAAAACTCCTTTCTCGTAAAATAAA
This sequence comes from Neoceratodus forsteri, assembly GCA_016271365.2. Taxonomy (NCBI): domain Eukaryota; kingdom Metazoa; phylum Chordata; order Ceratodontiformes; family Ceratodontidae; genus Neoceratodus; species Neoceratodus forsteri. The sequence continues at coordinate 954,577,084 of CM028130.1, read as the reverse complement.
TATGCATATACTAAAAAAATGGTCAACTAGATATATCACAATATGGATTTTCAGCAGGTAGATCTTGCCAAAGCAACTTAATAAACTTTTTTGAACCAGTCAGTGCAGCTCTGGATTTGGGCCTTCCAGTAGATGTTATATTTTTGGATTATGAAAAAGCATTTGATTCAGTGTCTCACAAAATCCTAATTGAATGTTTGATAAAGTTGAAGCTACATAAATGTATTATACAGTGGATCATATCCTGGTTGACTGGTAGACAACAGCAAGTATGTATCAGGGGATATAAGTCTTCTTGGAGTGAGAGCACTAGTGGGGTGCCTCAGGGTTCAGTGTTGGGCCCAGTTTTGTTCAACATTCTGATATCTAGCATAACTACTACGGATGAAGTATGGATAAACAAATATGCTGATGATGCAAAATTGGGCAGTATTGTTAACAATATTACATCAGTACAGAACTTACAGTCTAATCTAGACAACATATTTATGTGGGCTAGTAAAAACAAGCTGACCCTAAATATACCAAAGTGCAAATTAATGCACTTCGGGGAAAAATAATACCATGTCAAACTATTATATAAATAATATACCATTAAGCAAGGTCACATCTGAAAAGGATCTGGGTATCTTTTTTTAGTAACAATCTAAAATTTACGGAGCATAATAACAAAACAGTTAAAAGATGTCATCAATTAATTACTTGCATTTTAAAAAATGTGAAAAGTAGGGAACCTGAAGTGCTTATCCCATTATATAGCTGTATAATTAGATCAAAATTTGATTACTGTTCTACTTTTTGTGCTCCAACATTAATCAAGGATAAGAGTTCCAAGGAAAAAGTACAGAGGAGATTTACCAAACATATAAAAAAATCTAAATATGCTCCCCTATGAATGCAGATTAAAAAACTTGAATCTTTATTCGTTGGAGTATCGCTCAATTAGAGGAGACCTGTGCTTAATCTATAGAGCCACAAGAGATGAGGCCTTGCTAGAAACACTATGCTTAGACTGGTGTCCCTCTACAAGTACTACTAGATCCCATAATATTAAACTAAACACTTTTATAAATAGGACCTCGAAGAGAAAAAATCTTTGTACACAGAATAGTACCACTCTGGAATTCCTTACCACAGAAGGTGGTAGTCCACATATAGAACTTAAAAAAAAATGTAGAAATCTACATGGGGAATCTAGATACCACTTCCACCCGAGTTAGGGGTGACGAAATCATAATGGGCTTGTCCCTCGATTTCATATTCACCTATGAACCTTGTTCTGATCTGGTGTAGACTGAGTAAAAAATATTTCAATTGTGCATTTAGCTCTAGGTCTTTGGTCACCTTAGCTGCCTGTGTGTGAAAAGACACATGCAGATTTTACTTTTTTTTTTTTTATAATTTTTTTATTGACGTGATCAGTGACATTACAGAGTATAGGCAAGGAGAAGGTATCACACTGCATATCCAACTCGCTGATGGCACACTGTATATCAATAACCCCTGCTTATTAACAAACCAGTGAACAAGAAAATGCTGAACTGATCGAAAGTAAAGGCACTCTCTGTGATGACAAGGAAGAAAAACCTGGTTTGGAGATATATCCCCAAATATCTGATCTGAGTGGAGACCCACAAAAGAGATTAATTGAGTGAGGGCTGAATCTGGGGTTCCACTGACCATGAGAACTTCAGTTTTATCTGCATTTACCTTGAAGCCAGAGAAGCAACACCGTATTGCTGTAGAGTCTGGCGGGCAACCGGGAAGATGCGAAGCGGGCCCCGCAAATATAGCATGGTATCATCTGCGTAAAGGGAAACTCGATTTTCCACTCCTGCAATTTTTATACCCTCTAAATCGCAATGAGAATGAATGAGTTCCGTGAGGGGCTCAATACTTACGGCAAAAAGCAGAGGGGAGAGGAAGCACCCTAGCCTTGTGCCCAGCTATATGCTTAATGGGTCCAATACTGTCCCATTAAACTTTACTATCGCCGTAGGAGCGGAGTGGAGAGTCTTCAACCAACCTATGAACTGGTGTCCAAAGCCATATTTAGTTAAGGTAGCAAAAAGAAAATCCCAATTAAGGTGATCAAATGCCTTTTCTGCATCAATGGTAATGGCCATCTGTTGTTCCTGTGCTTGTCCCCCCAAATGAAGGATGTTTAAGCACCTTCTCACACTGTCCGAAAAACGCCTATTTGGGAACAAAACCAGATTGGCCCAGATGGAGTAGGTTACCTAAAATCTCATTCAACCTGTTAGCCAAAACTTTAGTAAAGATTTTAGAATCCACATTCAGTAATGAAATAGGATGGTAGGAGGCACGGTCTTCCTTCATCTTGCCCAGTTTGTGAATAACCGTTATAAAGGCTGACTGCCAGGAATTCTGCAAGTCTTCCCGCTCGTTGCAGGAATTCACAACACCAGCAAGCAGGGGGATCAGTTGTTGTTTAAAAGCCTGGTAAAATTCAACGTTAAACCTATCCAGGCCTCGGGACTTGGCTGTGGGCATATTTTGAATGACTTGACTAACCTCCTCTAATGTGATGAGAGCATCCAGCATTTGCTTTTCTGCTTCCAATAACTGGGGGAGTGTTACATGGTTAAGGAAATCCAAAATTTCCAAACCAGTACTTACTGCAGGAACCTCTTTCTTGTTAAGAAGCTTAAAGGAAAGGCCAGCCCGCTGGTGCTGAGGGCTGAGGCATTGGACGCCTTAGCTCACGCTATGCTGGTGACCCGTGTTCAGGAACGAGCCACGGCCACCGGGGGTTCGCAGGGGAGGAGAAGGACTGAGTATCTGATGGACTGCTCTCCTTCTCCGGTGAGGGGGCATGTCAGTGGTCAGTTCTAGACTGGCCCCTAGCGGAGGCTGGGGGGCAGCATGCCGATGCTGCAGAAAAGGGGTGGAGATGGGGCAGACGCCTGGAGGGAGCATGTGCAGATGCGTGAGCGCTCCCCTCATTGGCGTCATTGCACGCCACATCTTCAGGGCAACCAACTGGAAACTAGGGAAAATGGTCCCAGGTCGAAGCAAAATGAACAGCCACCCACTGCAGGCCCAGACTCTGAATGGCGCTTCCCCGGATGCTGGATCCTATTTGAGGTGAGGTGAGTTGAGTTGGGGGCTCCTCACCACCCTGCCAAGGAGGGCAAACTGTGGGGGAAGATGGGGACTGCTTGCCTGATGTTGGGGTGCGGGGCTGGGTGGGTGGCTGCAGATGGGTGCCGACTGGTGGGGATCATGGAGAAACAAATTAACGTAAAAAAAAAAAAAAAGAAGAAGCTTATAGTAATTCTGGAATGCCTCTGCAATGCCTTTGGGTGTGAAAACTGTATCTATAATTTCTCCTCTCTGAACTTTGAGGGCTTTGACATACCAATCTGCTTAGGTCTTGTGGAGATGGAATGCCAGGAGATGCCCTGCCCTGTTCGTAATATTTGAGATTGAGGTATCTGAGGCAACACTCTGTTTTCAAATCTAAAAGGGCCTGAAGATCTTTCCTAACCTGTTGCATTTCCAGATATATTTTATTGGACCCTGTTTGTGTTGTTGCTCAAGGTCTTGTAAATGGACTCTAGTGTGGTCTGCTGTGACATAGTACATTGCTTTTTAAGGTTGGAAGCATAAGACCCCTCTAAGTGTTGTCTTTAATGCGTCTCAAGACACGTGCAGATCTATCAGCAGAAATGGAAAGAATTCGTTCTGCAGAATATGTCAGACTAGGCGGGACAAGGGGGGGGTGATCTCACTCATTAGAAGGCAGTACAAAGGCGTTTGGAGGGGTGGCATAATGAAACACTGTGATATATGTCTGCTTGTGGGAAGCTAAGTTTTTCACCACTTGGCTATGCCACTGGCCAAAGGGGTGGGGTCAGCAGACAGGGATGTAGAACGATGGGGGCATTTATAATAGAGGAATTGGTTTATAATATTAAGATGGCATCTAGATTTGTAGAATGCCGAGTGGCTACCTGAAACATAAATGGGGTCAATATATAGAATAACGCAAGGGAATTTTATATACACTCAAGGTGTGGAATGCTACATAAACAATGAAAATGAATCTCACAGGGTTTATAAAAACATGCTTGGAGATCCAGATCTCCCACATACTATTGAGTACAAGAGCAGTGTTACCCCTAGTGACCCATCGAAACTACTCGCCACTCTTTCTCTAATCCTATATGGATGTCTATATTTTTCTTAAATTCCTGTTTATCAGACAATATCTGAAGCTGATTGGGCTGCCTTCAGAGCAGCAACAAACCAGTGCACCAGACTCATTCGGGCAGAAAAGGCCAAGTACTACCAGTCTGCCTTGGAGTCATCCAGAAATAATGCTGCTAAATTCTGGAATACTACTAGGGAAATCGAAGGGCATAGTTAGCCTTCATCCCTCCCAACTAAAATAGTCTCAGGGGAAAATACCTACACAAATAGTGATGATATTCTGGACCAGTTAAATAATCATTTTGCCACAGCCGGCCTAGCTTTTGACTCTTCTCCCATCAGTAAGCTATCATCCCAGTCACTTGCGTGCACCCTTTCACTACCTTCCCCAAAAACCCGTCTTTGCTCTTCACAATTTAGTTTTTGCTCTGTCTCGTTTAAGCAAGTCGAGGATCTCTTGCTCACTCTAGACCCTAAAAAAGTACAGGAGCTGATCTGCTCGAACCTTACTTTCTAAAGATAGGATACTACACCCTGTCCCTGCCTATCACCCACTTGTTCAATCAGTCACTTTCCCAAGGTACTATTCCTCCCATTTGGAAAACTGCTCATGCCATCCCTTTGTTTAAATCTGGTGACCAATTGACCAATGCAATCTCAATAATTACCAACCTATTTCGCTTCTGCCTATTCTATCTAAGCTCCTTGAAAAGCTGGTCAACGCCCAACTTAGAGACCACCTAGAAGCAGAAAATCTACTGAACCCCCTGCAATCTGGGTTCTGCGCCACACAAAGTACAGTATCTGCTCTAGCAAAAGTTACAGAGGACTGGTTAACCTCCCTCGACACTAAGCACCATGTCTGCTCCTTTTTTTTTTAGATTTAAGCAAGGCTTTAGACACCACTGATCATCAACTACTATTGGACACATTAAATAATTTCGGTTTAGATATCTTACTAAACTGGTTCTCTTGTTATCTTACCAACAGGTGGCAACAGGTTAAAGCCAATGGCACCCTCTCCCCTTTAAAACCTATCCTGAGAAGAGTTCTTCAGGGCTCCATCTTGGGTCCGTTATCTGCCGTTTACATTAACAACAATGTCAGCACAGCAAATGTACACCTATTTGCAGATGATACTGTGTTATATGTTGCCAGGCCTACTCTCCAACTCACCTGCCTTGAGTTACGTGACTTTGACCTACTTCAACAAAACTTAATAAATCTAAAACTACTCAGTGCTAAAAAGACAAAAATTATGCACCTGTCCCAATACCAAAGATGTTCCTACCAACTCCTTGAACGCAAATTTTCAGATCAATACCATCCTGGAAGAAGTACTGGAACCAGTCGAGAAATTTAAATATCTCGGCTTCTGGCTGGATCGAAAACTACCTTTTGTAATGCATATAGAGGAAACTGCCAAAAAACTTCACTAGAGGCTTGGTCTCTTTTATCGAATAAAGTACCTGCTTGCCCAAGACACCAAACTAAGGTTGGTCTAAACAACCTTTCTCCTGTTAATTGACTATGCAGACTTTCTCTACAGCCATAGTCTAAAGTCAGCCCTAATTACCTTTGACACACTATCATAAGGCATTACGATTCTTTACAAATGCCCCTTTCAACACCCATCATTGCTCCCTTTATCTGCAGGTTGGTTGGCCACCCCTTCGTGTCAGGAGGTGCCACAACGCATCCCTCTGGGTTTTCAGAGCTCTAACCCTGAACTCCCTCCCTACATCTGCTCCATGTTTAAATGTGCCCCTAGTGTGTACAGTCTCAGGAAGTTCTCGTATATAACATTTGATACTCCACGGATTAGAACCTGGTCTGACTCTTCATCCCTAAGTTAAGCCCTGCCGACCTTATATAACACTATACAAAAAAAACTCTTAAACTTACCGTTGGCCTGTGTACATTCAAGTTCTTGATTGGACGTATGCTGAAGGATGAATGTAACTGCTATGCTTGAACCTGCTTACTGTAATCATGTAAATTCCCTCCGAATCCTAGCACTTAATCCTCCCCTCTTTCCTCCACCGCTTCCCTCTCCTAATCCTCCCCTACTCCCCCATCTCCCCTCTGGCCCAGTTTGCTGCCAACCCTTCTAATCCCCTTCATCCGTCACTAGTATTAGGCACTTGTACAGCATCCACCCCCCCTGTTGCTCCCCCCTATTTGACACTTCTTAGTTTTCTGCATTCTTCATCCCTTCCCTTCCCCCACACCTGCTCTCCTCTCCCCTCCTGTTATATTTCTGTAACCTGTACTACTTTTCTGCCATTGACCCTCCTCTATTGCTATAAAATTCCTTGACCTTGCATCCTATGTCCTCTTCTATCATTTCAATTTACTTTTTTGCACCAATCATTTTTCATAATTGTTGTACACAACTAGATTTACCTGTTTAGGCACCTGTATTAGATTTGGAAACATTCTACTATTCAGTATTGTACCTAGTTAATTTCCTTATGTCTACTTTTCTTGTATATGGTATCTCAGCTGTATCTGTATTTACCACTGTAACTGTACTGTATTTTGTATTGTACTTATGTCCCTCTAGGACCTCCTCACAAATGAATTGTCTCAATGGTGTTATCCTAGTAAAATAAACTCTGAATTGAATTATCTGAACTGTTAACTTCATAATCAGGCAGTGAATTCCAGAGACTAATTATTCTTTGTGTATAGAAATATCTCCTTTTGTTTGATTTAAATCTGGTTCCCTTTAACTACTTACAATGTTTTCTCAAGCTGTGTAGTGAGTCACCGAGTTTTAAACCTACTTCGTTCATTAATGACTGATCTGACACAATGTCGTACTGTACACAAGTAGGATAGCTCTTCTAATTCTTCTATCTTTCAAACTTTGTAAGTGCAATATTTTAAGTCCATCATTGTAGGACTCCTCCTGTAGCCCAAAACGTAGACCAGGGAGTAATCTGTTCCAGCAATTACCAAAACACATCAAAGGACATAGGAAAACAGCAACCACGCACCCAGATTTATATACGTATTATTTTATTCACACAAATATTTACAAGGCCTAATTCAAAACGTGAGGGAAAAACCCTTCCTTAGGGTAGCTTTGGATACCCTTATACCTGTGCGTCAAACGTTCATTTGATCCTTAAATGAATCTTGCACATAATCAGTCTGCTGTCTTTTTTTTTCTTGGCATATATGGAAGCTGTCCGATATGGCTCACCCTTCCAAATCAAGCACCCAAGGAAATTTCTACATGGCTGAACAGAATGGTCAGGGAGATGACAGAGGGGATGGGATGCCCAAATGCTTGGCAGAGGCAGATATTCAGGGACTGCGGTAACACCCACCGGAAACACAGAATTTGACGGCAGATAAGGACCGCTTGCCCCACCTAGTCTACCCATTTCCCTACCTAACAGGAAGGAGGGAAAATGTGTAAAATTCATTTTATGACCACTCCTGTCAAGACTGCATGTCAAAATGGATGCACATTATCTGCCTGGTTCCTGTAACTTAAAAGGCAAGTACAGGACCCACTGTGACTGTGAGACAGTCTATTTTCCCCCATTTTTCTCCTTCTGAAGTCATCAGGCACATGTGAAAGGGGGGAGAAGAGGATGGAGCCATGCAGAAGATAAACATCAGTGATTGGTGACCCCATAACAGGACCACACCTAATATACAATCAAGTAAACTCTGCTTTCCCTGCACTTATCAGCCTGTGGCGGTTACTGTGTGTGGAACAGTTCTACAGTCGGTGCCATCTTATGCAGTCAAGTTTGTGGGGAGGATGGACGATGAACAGGCCCAACAGCTGGAAAGAAAAGCAAGCCAACAGCACAGATTACAGCTAAACAGCAGGAATGTAACTGGCGGGATAGTGGATTCACAGGGGAGGTCAAGGGAACTTATGTGCTGCTAAGTAGCCTTTCTTCTACCCCATGATTAGGGAGAGAAGGATTAGTTAATTCTGCATGCTGTGAAGAGAGTTGGTGTCGAGAGGATTTTTGTAAGTTTTGCTATTGTTTTATTTTTATTTTTTATTTAAAGTGGAATTTAGCTTAAACATTTCTGTGGCTGGAGGGATTTAACAGGACATGCCCAGACTTGCCCACCCACAAAGCTTTTAAATTCTGACAGAGCCATCAAACTGCAGGAGAGAAGGATTAGTTAATTCTGCTTGCTGTGGAGAGAGTTAGTGTGGAGAGGATTTTTGTAAGTTTTGCTACTGTTTTATTTTTATTTTTTTTTATTTAGCTTAAAGTAGAATTCAGCTTAAAGGTTTCTGTGGCCGTGTTTTTTGGAATTAAGCTCAACGGGTGGCACAAAGGCTCCACTTAAAGCCGGGGGTAGGGGCCTAAAGAGGACCGGGGCAAACGTCTAATTTCTGGACTGTATGTGTTTGTGAGACTTGAGAATGCTATTGGTGGGTTCGTAATTGTGTCGTAAACAATTGCAATTAGTACAGAGAGACTGTATTTCACTGTCCTGTATAGGTAGTGTGAACCATGGGTAGGATTGTGGGGTGTAATGGTTGTGGGGCAGCAGTCTGGATGAACATACTGTGGAGGCTGGGAGGGTGCCCAATATGCCACAGGCTAAGGAGGCTTGAGGAAGAGGTTCAGTGGCTTGGAAGGGAGATGGGGAGGTTGATGGGTGAGGGAAGGGTTGCAATGGTAGAGAGGCTGACATCCGAGTATCGGGGGGGCACCACAGAGAAGGAACAGTGGGTCAAGGGAGGGGGGAGGGGGCAAACTAGGCAGGAAGCCTGCTGATGAAGGGTGGATTCTAGTAGGACCTAGCAAAAGAGGAGCAGCAGTAGGCAGGAGAAAACACACAGTAATGCAAATAGGGTAGGGAACATGTTTGCTGTACTAGTGACACATGGGGACGAGGATGCAGGAGGAGACTGCACAAGGGATAGTACTTACAAAGAGGAGGGAGTGAGGGGCATTACTAGTGGAGAAATTGAGCACAGCATGGCAGGGGGAGGGATAATACTTGGAGAGGTGAGGAGGGAGAGGGAGGTTGGCAGTCAAACAGGAGGAGGGGGAAGGGTCTCAATTGAGAGGGACGGGGGAAGACACTGGGGAAAATGGTAAAAGTACCATCTTGGGGCTGGCCTGTCGGCACAGTGGTTGGATTTCCACTTCCAATGCTGGTGACCCAGGTTCGGGAACGGATCCGGGTTGTCGGAGGGCCGGCCTGGGGAGAAGAAGCAAGGCGTCAGTGGGCTGCTCTCCTTCTCCAGAGGAAGGGTCGGGTGAGTGTCCAGTGCACATATGACCCCTAGCAGAGGCTAGGGGGATACCTCTGCACCAGCGCCAGGTCTCAAGAGGGGCAGGGTGGATGCTGGACGTCACTGCACATCCCCACCCCTGGGGCAGTACCAAAAACAGCGTTGGATGCCTAGATGACGTGCACACCTGGCACTATGGCCTTCATGGCCCACATCTCTCACCAACCAATCACTGGTACAGATGCACCACCCAGCCCTGAACCCCACCCTTGGGGGTAAGCCAGGGAGGCAATGCCGGAAGGCACCTTTCCCAGAGATGGACTGGGCATTGGCATCAGTCCCATCTCGAAGGGTAAGTTGGGGGGGGTGTTGGTACAGGTGTACAGGATAAGGGCCGAGGTACTGGCAGAATATAAAATATAAAAAAAAAGAAAAAAGCACAGTCTTGAGTGGCCCTGGAAATGAGAACCTCGGTGGGAGAGTGGCGAAGGGCACAAGGAAAGAGGAAGGGGGTGTACTGGTGTTGGGGGACTCCATATTTAAGGGGCTCAGATGGGGCAGCAAGAGGGAGAGGCACAGTCAGATATGGGTGGAGTCCATACCAGGATTAAAGGCAGACAAGGCAGGACAGGCAATCCTAAGGTGCGCAAGGAGGGGTAGGAGGAAACTGCACATTGTGGTACACGTGGGGACAAATGACCTAGTGGAGGTAACAAGGGAGAGGTTTGAGGAAGTGGGAACGTTGTGCGAGGAGACTGGGGAGTCTGTGGCCTTCTCGGAGGTGCTCCCAGTACCGTGTGCAAGCACAGTACGAAAGGAGAGGATTGTGGAGCTGAACACATGGTTGGTAGAATGGTGTCGAACTAAGGGGTATGGGGTTGTAGGCGGCTGGGGCAGTACCTGGGATAATAACAATCTGCTTGCAAGGGATAGGCGGCACCTGAGTGGGGAGGGGAAGGAGGTATTAAAGCAAAGACTGGGGAGGTATACTGTGACAAAGGTGGATTTAAACTAGATGGGGGGGGGTGGCAAGTGGACAGCAGGTAGGCAGGGATCCGACAGAGTGGAGTCACAGCCTACCCCCAGGCTAGCAGGAAAGGACTCAAGATGGCCGAAAAGGGAGGGAGTACAAGGAGGGCGATGAAGGGAAGGGGCAGGATGGAAGGTGGTCTCGCTGAATACGAGAAGCTTAGGCAACAAATCAGCTGAGCTACAGTCACTCTTGGCAGTGTGGAGGGTGGATATTGCAGCTGTCACGGAAATGTGGGCAACCAAGCAACGGGACTGGGATCTGGCAATCCCAGGGTACAAATTATACAGAAAGGACTGTAAGGAGGGAGGGGGTGGGGTAGGGTGGCAGTCTACGTGAGGGAAGAGATCAAATGCACAAAGGACAAGGAGGAGGGAAGGAGAACAGAGGCAATCTGGCAACAGAACCTAGACTCAAGGAGTAAGAAATTGAGGTTTGGGGTGGTATACAGGCCGCCGTTCCAGTCTGAGGAGCTTGATAGGAAATTAGCAGGACAAATCAGAAAGGTATGTAAAACTGGAAGGTGATCATCATGGGAGATTTCAACTTGCCAGGGGCTGACTGGAGCATTCTGGTCACCTCCAGTGCTAGGGAGCAAGTGCTCCTGGACGCGATCCAGAAGGGTCTCCTGACGCAGTTGGTCAGTGTACCTACTAGGCTAAAGAACACTTTAGATCCGGTATTGTCGAATGGGTAGGGTGTAAGGGAAATAAGGGTGGAGGACCCACTAGCCGACAACGATCACCAAACGGTGTGGTTTGATATCATGATGTGTGGGGAGCCAGAGAAATCAGCAATCCGGTGGTAAATTTCAGGGGGGCGGGGGCAGACTTTGGGAGGATGCGGGAAGTACTAAAAGGAAACTGGAGAGCATAAGGCAGGAGATGAACTCAGAGCAGAAATGGGATAGTATTAAATGGGGGATTACAGAGGCAATGGAAGCCTGCGCCAAGACACAGAGTTAAGAGAAGCAGAGCAAGGAAACCATGCTGGTTGAACAGCGAGGTAGTGTTGGTGGTGAGGGCAAAATGAGAGGTACAGGACAACGGGGAAGGAAAGGGACAGGGAGGAGTATGCAAGATGGTCCAGGGAGGTGACCAGAAAGTGAGAGAAGCCAAGGCCCAGAGGGAGCTGAGATTAGCACAGGGAATTTACAGGGGGGAGAAAGACTTTTTCAGATACATCAGGGAGAAAAGGAATTGCAAGGAGACAATAGTGAGGATAAAAAAAGGTGGGGAGTGAACGGAAAAGGGGGAGGAACAGGCAGAAGCACTGAATGAATACTTTTGCTCACTGTTCATGGAAGAAAAGGGGGCCGCTACTACCATGGGCTGGGAGGGTGGGACGGGGGAGAGGAGGTGACAGATGGAAGAGCTGAAGCAAGCAGAGTCCTAGAGGACTGAGGGCATTGAGGGTAGACAAGGCACCAGGGCTGGATGGTATCCACACCAGGGTGCCGAAGGAGATGGCGGAGGTGTCGGCGGAGGCGCTGGCAGATCTGTACAGCACCTCACTGGAGTTGGGATGTGTGCCACTGGACTGGAGGATGGCACATGTAGTGCCATTACACAAGAGCGGACCAAGGGACGAACTGGGTTATTATCGTACAGTAAGTCTCACCTCCATAGTAAGCAAACTCATGGAAACGATTCTAAAGGAAAGACTGGTGTCATACCTGGAGGACAACGGTCTTCAGGATGTGAGGCAGCATGGGTTCGTTTCAGGGAAAGCTTGTCAAACCAACCTGATACAATATTATGGCTGGGTGACAGGTGAGCTGGATAAGGGTCATGAGGCGGATGTTCTTTACTTGGACTTCAGCAAGGCCTTCGATTCAGTGTCTCATGGGTGGCTTGGGGGGACGCTAACTGGTGTAGGGGTAGGGGCCAAAATTACGAACTGGATTACAAGCTGGCTGAGTGGGAGGCTGCAATGGGTGGTGGTGGGAAGGGAGCTCTCAACTCCCAGGCCAGTGACGAGTGGGGTGCCACAGAGTTCTGTGCTGGAACCAGTATTATTTGGGCTCTTCATATCAGACATTGAGCATGGGGTGGTGAGCAAGGTAAATCTGTTTGCAAACGACACCAAAATGGGAGCAGTGGTGGATGGAGGGAGGGATGGAAGCAGCTGCAGGGGAACCTAAGCAAGCTAAAGGAGTGGTCAGAGAGGTGGCAGTTGGGGTTCAATGCAAAGTGTAAGGTTATGCACTTCAGGGCGAAGAACCCAAGGAGAGAATACTGACTGGGGGGGTGGGGTTAAGCTGAGAATCACTGAGGAGGAGGAGGAGGAGGAGAAGAAGGACCTGGGGTAATGGTAACAGGGACCATGAACAACACTGCCCAGTGCAGGAGAGCAGCTGCAAAAGTGAATAAAATGCTGGGGTGCATAGCAAGAGGGTTTTCGTCCAGGCGAAGACAGGTGATCTTGCCCCTCTACGGGTCGCTGGTAAGGCAGTACTTGGAGTATTGTGTGCAGTTTTGGAGGCCATACTTGAAGCATGATTTCAGGCTACTGGAAGGGGTGTGGAGGAGGGCAATGAAGATGATATGTGGAATGGAGGGGAGAGACTATGAGAGCAGGTTGGAAGACCTGAATATGTACACTCTGGAGGACAGAAGGGATGGGGGACACGATAGAGACATTCAAGTATCTGAGGGGAATCAATAAGGATGGGGCAGATGGGATCTTTAAGCTAAGGAGGGAGGGACACGGCTAAGAATGGTGGGGAAGATTTAGGAGGAAATGAGGAGACACTATTTCATGGAGAGGGTGGTGACAAACTAGAAGCACTACCAGAACAGGCAGTATCATGTAAATCTGTGAACAGCTTTAAAAGGGCATGGGCGGGAACAGTGAGGTGGGGGCGGCAGGGATGACAATGGGGGGGTTGGGCGGCTGCAAACTAGGGGTGCCAGTTCAATAACAAAAAATCTTTGCAAAGCCATGCCATTTTTAACTGCAGAAACACTGAGCTCAGTTCATTGTTAGGGACTTGAGTACAAGTTCCTAGCCTCAGCCTACTGACAAGCCTTCTGCCGCTGCCAAAACTTAAAAGACAATTATCAACACAGAAGAGAGGTCCACCGAAGAGGACAATGGACAACCATAATCATAACGCACTAATTTTTTTTTAATTTCCTTTTGAGATTCTGTTTTATATTCTGGACCCACAAAATAGAATTTTGACCCATATTTTTAACAATGGTGGGTCCATTTAAACTCATCTTTTGGACCCTTACTGTTGTCACTGCAGATATTGTTTCGTTTCCAAAAGAAGAAAAATTATCTTTTGAGGCTGCAAGGTTACAGACCAATCGCATTGTTAAATGTGTATTATAAAATCATCAAAGAAAACCGTATTAAATAGTTTTATGCATCTTAGTCCCTTGACCATCCACCCAGACCAGACTGGGTTTGTGAAGGGAAGAACGATGCAGCATGGAATGAAAAAAAAGGGTTCTAACTATATTGGATCTTTTGTAAGATCAAGAACAGATTATAGGTTTTGCATTGCATGGAAAGGGTTAAACTAAGCCCTACGGCAAAGGAAAGGGACCTGGAGTCACCAACAATCATGTGAGTGTAAAAATGCCTATAGTATACGGTAAATAGGATGCTGGGGTGTGTCAGAAGGAGCACCAACATCAAGAAAAAGGAGGTACTACTACCTCCATATAGGTCACCGGTTAGGCCGCGTCTGGAATACTATGCTCAGTTCTAGAGTCCTCGCCTAAGGAAAGACGGGGACAGTCAGGAGACGGCACAGAACAGGGTGACCAAGATGACTCAGAGCCAACAGGGCAGATTTTACAAAGATCATCTGAAGGCACTGAACATGCATTTTGTATCTGTATTTATTAATTCTGTACTGGCACTGTTGAAAATGCTGGTCATGCTCTAGTTCCCTTTCCAGGGTAATCAATAAAAGAAATGAAATGTACTCGCTGGAGACCAGGCGAGATAGAGGGAATATGACAGACCTTCAATAATAATAAAATCAAAAGCGTATGGTTGAGGAATAAGGGAAGAAAATTAAACTGTTATGCAGAGGGCGTCTTACCAGTGGTTAAAGATTTTTTTTTTTTTTTATCAAGACGGCCCAGTGGTGAAGACACCTGAGGCGCATAGAGCACCTTACATTTACCCATGCTGGTGACCCAGGCTCAGGAATGAGCTCGGGTCACCAGGGGTCAGCCGGGGGGGGAGATTAAGAGTCCGATGGACAGCTGTCCTCTTTCAGGGTAGGAAGGCATGCCATCTTGCTCCTTGGCTGCCACCAGGTGGAGGCTGAGTGGCAGTGCCAGAATACGAGCAACATGGAAGGGAGGAGCCACGGTTTGGTAGTGTGTGTGTGCTTCCATGTGCACACGCTTTCGTACCACCATGGCGGAGGACAGGGACAAAATGGAAAAAGGGTTGGCACCAGCTTAGTGAAGACCTGCCTGCCCCATTCCTGCAGCGCCACCTGACTGCCAACCCCTGGTTCTGGGTGAGCATCCCCAGGATGGGGGAGGACAGACCTCCCCTTCCTGGCCCTGCTACCGGGGGCAATCTGTTGGGGAATCTATGAGACAAGGTAAGGTGGGTGCCGGGCAGGGACAGGGCTGAACAGCCTGCCAGTGCCGAGCCCACGGGAGAAACAGCTCTATGAGGGGAAAAAAACAAAACCTTATTTGATGCTGGAGGTTATGGATGAAATTGAAGTTTGCTCAAAAATATCTGTAGTCACCCTAAGTAAGGAAAAATCTACAGCCCTGCCACAGATTATAAATATATTATACAATGTGGTCTGAGAATCAATGATTTTGATTGGCTGACTGGCACCTTACTGCCGTGGTAAATCCTATGATAACCCACGAAAAAGGGGACGGTCAGCCGCATCTGGAAATCACATAAAACAAATCATTCCGACCGCCGAAAACCAAAACGTGACAATCGCCATGTTTGAAACCTCGCAAAATTCCTGCTGGAAGTGTCACCCTTTCGGCTGCTATCCTTCTCATAGTGAAAGAAACCCTCAGAAAGCTGTAAACCAAAGTAAGTAAACTCTCCTAGTGACCTTTTTTTTTTTTTTTTAAATCACCTTTACATGAATGGTCGCTGACTCCTCGCTACTGCACACTCATTCCCTCTCGCTGCTGGCAGCCTCCTCCATTTCAGTCACATTTCAAATCTGCAGCCACATTTCACAGAACTAGACGATAAAGTGTTTCTCCTCCACAGTTTTGTCACCATCTCCAATCTTTTCTCTAATTTGACAAGCAGGAATACTTCTGGAGGTCTGCCTATGATGGCATCACGCTCTGGATGTACTGCTGGAACGGCTCGGGAGCAAGTGATGCCATTCTTCTAGTTCCTTGGTTGTGTGCCCGAGAGTCTATGTTTCCATGGAGATAGTTCAAGTCAGAGTAAAAATATTACCTCAAATAAGCATAGTTAGCATTAACGTCGAAGTCATTTGATCTTAAGTTTGTCAGTGGTTCTCTGTGTGCAATGCAAAAGATCATGCCATGTCTCCTACAACACCACCTACTGGACAGTGAAGGGTAGTGTCTCCAGAGAAACACAGAAGTCAGGGCAGCATCTCCTTAGCAACAGTGAACTATTTTGTCTGGCGCAGCAATAGAAATCAATAAAAGTACTTAAGAAAAAAAATCTTTACTTTTCTCTGTCAGCTAAAAAATGGGGACATTGTATAATCACAATAAACCACTCCACGGTGTGGGTTATGCTGCGATTTACCCACTTCTGGTGTGATTTACTCACTCGGCTTGTGGCCTCATGACCAAACCACACCAGGTGTGGGTAAATCTTAGCATAACCTACACCCTGGAGTTGTTTACTGCTTAAGCAACAATACACAACACCTATTAGGGACACCAGTTAAAAATAAATAAATATCTCGGAATTATGCTGCCAAGCAATGTAAATGAAATTATTATAATAAATATTGTTCCTTGTATTAACAAGATATGATTAGATGATTAGATCTTTGAAGATGGAAGAAGCTATCTACTTCCTTACTAGGAAAAAGAGAAATTATAAAGATGATAATTATGGACATTTTTCCTACAATCCTTATGTAGTAACCAGAATAAAATGTGGTATGAGAGTGAAAAGTATGATTAAAAAAATTCTTATGGAGAGGCGGGAAGCCTGGGATACCTTTTGCATTCCAAGGAAACAAGGAGGGTAAGAATGCCCGGATATTGGAAACTACTGCAATAATGTAAAAACTGCATGGGACTGGTCTTTTGAAGGAACCAGCAACAGCTTGAAGTATGAACCTATACAAATATTAACAGAAAAAGAAAAGCCTACTTGAAAGTAGCCAATATTTGATTCAGACAGTTTCAAAAATTTGAGACACAAATATGTTAAAACTACACAGTTACATCTGTTAAAATCTGGAGGAATTTTGTTTCTCTTCTAAGGAACTTCCCTGGTTGCTTTCACAAAGAGAAACTGACTCTAGAAATTGGGTAAATGATATTAGATTTAACAATTAAAATTTAAAATAATGAACTCTGATTATTTTATGTGGGCTGATTTTACAAGTGAGCACAGAAAAACAGGTCATTCACCTGTAACAGTAGTTCTAGGAGTGGTATATGTTGTTCATCCACACTTATTGGCACATCCCTTTCCCCTTTAAGAATCACCGGAAGTCTTCAAGATGGCTCCTCCCACCCACCCAGTTGGTATAACCCTCAGCTCCGCCCATGACGCTAGATCTTAGCCTGCTGGAAGCCTCGGGTGGATCCGTGTGGATGAACATCATATACCACTCCTAGAACTACTGTTACAGGTGAGTAACCCGTTTTTCTAGGATCGTGGATATGTTGTTTATCCACACTTATTGGCAGACTCCTAGCAGTTCTCTGGGAGGAAGGAGGCAAGGCGCACCCCCCCCCACTGATACTCACTTGGGAAATAGAGATTGGAGAACTGAGGCCCCAAAACCAGCATCCCGTCATGACTCAAGATCGATGTGGTAATGGGTAAAGAAGGTGTTTGCTGACTTCCAGGTAGCAGCCCGACATATTTGCTGGATAGGGAGGTCCCTGGAAGCAGCCACCGATGCAGTGGTATGGCGGGTAGAATGACCTCTTATCCCTCTGGGAGGCTCCATGCACGCCAACTCATAGCACAGACTGATGCAAGATGTAATCCATCTTGCAATAGACCGTTTTGCTGCAGGTCTGCCAGAAGCAGCTTCAGCACAGGTGACAAACAGCTGGCGAACCTCTCCCTGAATCTCCGCCGTCCTCTCCTTATAATAGAAGGTCGGCTTGCAGCTCTACTTGTACCACAGACACCTCCCCACAGACTACGCTCGGCAAACAAATTTCTACTTACCGTACTCAGGTGTCTTACTTCAAAAGGCTCTGGAGCATTTCACTGCACCACCCCAGCCACCTGGAACTCCCTCGCTCCTGCCCTGAGGCAGGCTAACTCCCATCCAATCTTCAAAAAAGAACTATGTCGCCACCTATCCTGGGACCCCTGCACTTGCTTTGATCCCACTTAATGCCTCACAGCTAACCACCCTATTTTGCACAAGACACTGCTGCACTTCTAAACAAGCTTTGCTATAAAATGGCTTTATAGCTGCCACTTAGCCCAGTTTCAGTTGTTATTTGCATGTACTAATGTCACGTTTGTCATCTCTGCATAGCTTTATGTATTATCTCGAGTACTGTCTGACTTGATCTGTATTCTAACCTACCTGTACTATATACCACGTATTGTATATTCTCATCTCATTTTATGTATGTATTCTCCTGGGTCGTGCCTGAAAATAGTCAACTTTGGCTAGCGCATCTAACCCGGTTAACAAAAACTAAATAAATAAATAAATATACTGGAGTTCAGTGCTCTTCAAGATCTCCATCAATGTCACCTCTTCAGCTTCTAATTTTATTATGTGTTTACATCAATTGTATATGCACTTGTTTATATTACTATTTCACAATTATGTTTGTGTTTGCAGCTATGTCACAATTAAATATGTACAGTCTGGACGTACAGTCTGGATGGCTTCACCTATCAAATTGCATAAAGTATCTTACCTGTACCTTGGCAAAGCAAATCTGTCTGGGGAACACGCCCCTAGGTGTCTCTACCCTTCTGCAGACAAACCCAAACTGTCGGAGCTCTAGGAGATCGAATCAACAGCTCCTTAAAATCCCCTATTGTCACACCTCCCAGGCACAACGATCTTTTGCCTACAGAGCACCACTTTGGCTGAATGACCTTGACCCCACCATCTCCTCAGCAAACACACTTGATGCGTTCAAAGCTAGTCTCCAGAACAATCTTGCTGCCACTAGCTCCTGCGACTGCTACAACTAATTCGCCTCTTTCTGTACCTGGCTCTCCTTTCTGTACTTCGAGCCAACTCCTCGGGATTCTCTCCTGTCTCACTCCCACAACTGCATGCTCTTACTAGTTACTTACTAGCTACCTTCTCACACGACAAATGCCTCTGGCTGCCTACGTACTCTAACCTCCACTCCCCCACTTATTTGGTTGTTGCAATTTTTTGGTAATATGTCTTAACCATTGTGTGTTGATTATCTTTGCCTTTTTCATGTAATGTCTCCGACGTGGAACCTTTGTAAAAGAGCCTTGGCTCAAAGGTATTGTAATCCTAGACCTCATAAATAAATAAATAGAAGAGAGCTCGTCACAGGTCCAAAAGTATGGAGCCTGTACTTGGCCTCCGAGGTGTAATTAGGGTAGTATACTGGCAGAGTTAACACCTGGTTAAGGTGAAACTCAGACACCACCTTCGGAAGGAATTTCGGGTGGGGGCATAGGACAACCTTGTCCCTGTGGAAGACCAGATAAGGGGATGCCACCGGAAGCACCTGGAGCTCCCCTGTCCTTCTGGCAGATGTGACAGCCACCAGGAAGGCCCTCTTCCACGACAAGTGTGACAATGCACACTTGTGCATTGGTTCGAATGGCTTGCCCATGAGCTTTGCCAGTACCAGCAGTGGATCCTACAGAGGTGGAGGTTCACACACCAGAGGGGATATGTGATCCAGGCCTTTGAAAAAGCACCCGACCACTGTCTCCTGCGCTAACGTCGGCTGAGATGGCTGCCAGGTGCACCCTAAGGGTCGATTACCGAAGACCCCCTTTGAACAGAGACCAAAGGTAGTCGAGAATGTTAGCCACTGGACAGGAGAAAGGGTCCAGGCCCTTGCCCAGACACCAAATGGAAAACCTTTTCCATTTGAAGGCATAACATTTCCTGGTTAATTCCTTTCTGGATGCCTCCACCACGGTGAGGACATCCTCAGAAAGACCCAAAGCCTGGAACTCTAGCCGCTCAGGTACCAGGCTGTGAGGTGCAGGGATTGAAGGTCTGGATGGTATACCTTCCCCTGACTGAGAGAGATCAGGTCCGGGCTCGCTGGAAGCCACTTCGGGGGCCTGCAGCTGAGGCTGAGGAGATCTTGATACCAGAAGCGGCGCGGCCAGTCTGGGGCTACCAGAATCACCTTCACCTTGTCCCCCCTCACCTTGAGGAGCACCCTGTGGATCAAGGGAAATGAAGGGAAGGAGTAGAAGAGGCCTGGGGTCCACAGCCTCGAGAAGGCATCCCTCCTGCAGTGAGCCTTACTGAGGGGGCGGGCATGAAACAGCCTCAGCTTGGTGTTTTCCCTGGAGGCAAACAGGTCCACCATCGGTTTGCCCCAGTGGGAGAACAGACTGTAAGCTACCTCTGGATGGAGAGACCACTCGTGGGATGTTTCGCCTAAGCGGCTGAGAGAGTCCGCCAGATGGTTTGAGGCTCCTGCCACATGAATGTCTAGGAGATCTGTTTCCAGACGGCTGACGAGGGTCCAGATGTGGAGCACCTCCCTGAAAAGCAGACGAGAGTGCGTGCCGCCCTGTTTGTTGAGGTAGTACATGGTCGTGGTATTGTCCATCTGGACTTGAATCACTTGACCCTGGAGCTGAGGAAGCTGACAGTGCCAATCTGACTACTCTGAGCTCCAACAGGTTGATGTGGTATCGGGACTCCTCGGGGGTCCAGAACCCATGGGCCCTTTTGTCCCCTATGTGGGCTCCCCAGCCCATGAGAGTGGCATTGGTCGTGAGGACGGCCGTCGGCTCTGGGCAGACAAACGGGATCCTTTCATGCAACCGGTCTGGTGCAGTCCACCATTGAAGAGCGTCCCACATCTTTTGGGTTACAGTGATCAGCTGGTCAAAATGACCGTAGCACTGAGTCCACTGGGCAGCCAGCTCCCATTGGAGGGGGCGCATGTGCCACAGGGCCCAACGGACCGTGGAGGTGCACACCGCCATGTAACCCAGAAGGCGCAGAAAGTCCCGGGCAGGGCGCAATTGCCCAACCAGAAATTACTGGGCAAAGGAGGAGAGAACCTCTGCCCTGTCCGCCGGGAACCGAGCTCTGGCTTGACGAGAGTCGAGCTCTGCCCCGATGAAGCACATCACCTGAGAAGGCAAGAGTTCTGATTTGGCCTCACTGATCAAGAGGCCGAGTTGGGAGCAGGTCTGGAGGGCCAGGTCCCAGGACCTCTCCACCTCCTGCTGGGTGGAACCTGCTAAGGGCCAATCATCAAGGTAGGGGTAAATTCTGACCCCAATGCCTGAGATGGGCTGCCACCACTGCGATGCATTTGGTGAAGACCCGTGGGGCCGATGACAGGCCAAACGGCATGGCTTGGAACTCGTACAGGGTCCCTTCGGCTCTGAAGCAGAGGAACCACCAATGAGACAGACGGATTGGGACGTGAAAGAACGTGTCCTGCAGATCCAGTGAACAGAACCACATGTTTTGCTCCAAGGATGGTATGATCTGGGACAGAGTGACCATCCGAAAGGTGTGTGACCTGAGATACCGATTCAGGTCGTGCAGATCTAGAATGGGGCGCCAGCCCCCCCCCCCCCATCCACTTGGGCACCAGGAAGTACCTGAAGACAAAGCCTGGGTCTGCTGGAGAATCCGTCACTGGAGCTACTGCCTCGAGGAGGAGCTGAGCGATGTCGTCTCGGAGAGCTGACTGAGTATGGAGGGATATTCTTTCCTCCGGAGGGGCGCGGGGCTCAGCTTGGAGGGTGCTGCTCTAATTCCAGAGGCAGTCCCTGACCAACCACTTCCAAAACCCACCTGTCCGTGGTAGTAACGGATTAGGCGGAAAGAAAGTGGTGGAGCCAGCCCTCCACGGGAGGGCCCAGAGCTGGTGTGATGGGAGAGGGGGTGACAGCCCCCACCCCGTCACTGAGCAGGCTTGGAGGAGGAAGATCCAGGAACTGAACCTCTGCCTCCTTTATGGGCCTGGGAGGGCTTGGGCTTGGGCCGGGGGCGCCAAGCTTGAGCCTGCTGCTGCCCTCCTTGAAAGGAGGGTTGCTGTCCCGCAGGGGAAAGTGCTGAAAAGGCTTCTTCTTCTGCTGTTTCTTGCCCGAAGAACCTTTAGCAGAAGTAGTGTCCAAGGTGGCATTAGACTGCTCAATACACTGAAGGTGACCAGCCACACCTGGGCTGAAAAGGCCAGTGCCCAAGAAAGGCACATCAGCTAGTTTGTGCCGAGTATCTGCCGGAAAGGAAGAGTGTCTCAGCCAAGCCCTGTGACAAGAGGCAACCGCGGCTGCCATCGAGCAGGCACAAGAATCCCCAATGTCCAGGGCTGTCTGAAGCTGCTGTTTGGCAACAGCCCAGCCCTGATCCCAAACCTGCTTGACTGTGGTCTGCATGTTTGCAGGGAGGTGTGGGAGGACTTCATCCAAAGACCCCAAGAGGGCATGGGAGAAGTGTGCCATGATGACGGCCAAACTTGCCTGACGAAGGCCTAAAGATGAGGCCACACAGACCTTTCGAGCTGAATGATCCAGGAGTTTGGATTCTTTTTCAGGAGGTCGGTCAGTGTCAGCAGAACTGCCAGTACACCTGAACAGAGGCACTCACCAGGCTCTCAGCTGAAGGGTGCTCTGTGAACCCCTCAAGGGACTCCATGGGCACTGCATATTTGTGGGCCATGCAGGCAGACGGAGCTGGACAGGAGGCAGGGTGCTGCCAAAGTTCTAAGGCCGGGCCAACTATGGCCTCTGCCACAGGAAAGGCCTCCATCGGGGTATTCCCTTTCTTGAGGATGTCCGTGAGAGGGTACTCCACCTTTTTCTGGATAGGTTCCAGTGGCATCCCTGTAGACTCAGAGATGAGGTGAAGAATGCCCCGAAACGACGAAGGACCTTCCTCCATCTATAACCTACCGGTCGATTCGTCATCCCCTGGATGAGAATGTAGGCCGGTCTCATCCAAATCCAAGGAATCCGGATACAATGATCGACCGCCCAGGTCACCTTCGACCCACCGAGGGCGGTCTGGGGTGACAGTGACCGAAAGACGCCGGGGAAGCCTGGTGTCTGGTCTGTGTTCCTTAGATGGAGCCCCTCCCACAGGCTGCTTGGGTGGTGGTTCCACCACGATCAGTGGAGAGACCGGTTTAGACCAAAATGGAGCTTTCACCGGCTCTGCGGGCAGGGGAGCCTACTTAGTCGGCTCCGAAAGAGTCGGCTTCGGCCTAGGAGGCAAAAAGCCAGGCAATGGTCAAGCGTGAAAGGTGGGGTCGGCCCTAGAACGGACAAAACTGTTGTTGCCACATGAAGTCCTCGTAGCGCCGACGGAGTTTCCGCCACAGCCTCTCCTCATCCGAGAAGGACAAGGATGACCTATGGCGTTGCCTCTTTTTTGAGCACTTGTGGTTCTTCCTCGGCCTGTCAGTTGAGGGGATCCTAGACCTTGATCGAGATCGGGACCGGTGATTTCCCAGGGTCAGGGACCACTTCCTCGATGGGATTCCCAGCGGGCTGGGTCTCCTCGTCTCGGGTAAAGAAAGGACCAGAGTCCGACTGAGAGAATCGTCGACCGTAGTCTGCAACAATGGGTTAATCGGATCGATGATTATTTCAACCTCGTCGATCAACACTTCGGTCGACTGGCCAGATGGCAAAGCCAAGAAGCCAGCAGCCGAAGAGGTAATTTCAACCGAAGTCTAGACTGCCAGTTCCTAGGACTGAGATCTCTCCCAATCCCAAGAACGTCTTCGCCAAGACAAAGACTATCCCGGATCCTTTTCCCACTTATGGGACTGAGAGGAGTGCGTGCCCGCAGGACCCTCTCCCTTAGTCAGGAGAGACTGGCACAGCTCTCGGAAGGAACCCAAGAAGGTGGAGCCTTGGTTGAGCGGAATGAAGGAGCTCTGAGAGGAAGATTCCCCGGCACAAGCCGCTTCCTCCTCGAAGGCTTGCATGCGTTCCAATTGCTCGGTGGATCCCGCAGCCGAGGAAACCACCCACCGAGCCTCCTTTGATTTCACTGGAGGGTTCTGTTTTTCTGCCCTCCCCAACTTCAGGTATGTGAGACGGTCGTTGAGGACCTTAGGGTGAAATGCAAGACAAAAACTGCACTTTGAGGTGTCATGGTCGACACCCAGGCAACAGACGCACGTGGTGTGGGGATCGGTGCATGACATTTTCTGGCCACACGAACACCGGCAAAATCCGGGAGAAGACTTGTCTTCCATAATCGAAGCTAAGTAGTCGCGATCGCTAATGTGAACTAGACGAATTTTCAGAATAGCCGAAGGTTTTGAAGCCAGGGCCTACAAAATGCGGGAGCACGAAGGAGGCAACCTGAACCTTTCAGTGGAAAGGAAGATCTGGTGTCATGGGGCGGAGCCGAGGGTTATACCACCCGGGTGGGTGAGAGGAGCCAGCTTGAAGACTTCCGGCGATTCTTAAAGGAGAAAGGGACATGCCAATTAGTGTGAATGAACAACATATCCATGATCCTAGAATACAGAATTACAAATAGGTAAAAAGAATATTGAACAGAAATAACTGATTTAAACTGAATGTAATATGGAACCATGAGACAAAAATTATGGAGATACTAAAAAAGAGAAATACATACCAATAAAAAGATCTACACTATATGGAATAAAAACATGAACTTAGGAATACAAAAAACGTTGTCTAGGTTCCTTCTACCAACCCCTATATGTGAATTATAGAACTATTAAGAATTCATGTAAAGAAAACTGAAATGAGGAAGTGGCAATAGATATAATACAAGAGGTTTGGAGCAATTATTGGATTAAAGCTAATAAAGTGCATATCTTGGCCAAAAAAAAAAAAAAAAAATTTCTAGGTACAGACTACCGGACACCAGCTAACCTCTACAGCTCTTAGCTCAAAATACTAATTTCTGTTGGCATGGTTCTGGCTCTAAAGCCAGTCTAACTCATTGTATTCCTAACTGCCCTAAAATAACACCATGGACCACGCCGGCGACCTGGGTTCGGGAGCGGACTCGGGTCGTCGGTGGGTCGGCCGGGGGGAGATAGGCTGGAGAGTCCAACGACAGCTCACCTTATCCAGTGAGGGATCCGGCCGATGCCCGATACCTGAATGACCCCGAGCGGAGGCTCGGAGAACTGCAAGCTCTGTTTGAGGATGGAATGCGGCCATTGAGCAGCATGGATGTCGGCGCTCACGTCATGACGTTGGGGGAAGTCACTTGCTGCTGGGGGAGGGAGAAAATGCAAAAAACAAGTCTGCCTCAGCCGGAAAGATGGGAGGACCGAGGCCGTGCCCACAATTTGCCTGTGCCGCCAACAGACCTCAGACCGATGAAATATAAGTTACGGGGTCTGAGTCCCCGCCTCGTCCCCGCCTGTGGGGAAACTGGGCCCATAGGGCCTAGGGGTCTGCTGGTAGGGTTCCGGCCATGGATGTCCACTTGTCCCCTGAAGGGTCGGAGGCGGCAGGCTGGGGAGGAGATAAAATATCGGGGGGGGGGGGCCAAAAGAAATAAATAAAACCATGGTGGGAGGGAACCAAAAACTGCATTAGAAAGAAATTTCACTCTCACAATCTTTTTTTTTTTTTTTAAACTTTGTTTATTGTGTAAAAATAAACCTTTACAGTCAGTAGCAAGACAATAGGCAAATGACTGAAGATACATTTGGATTAGAATGATAAACTCTTACAATCTTGCACAGTAGGAGTCGGGGTATAAGACAAGAAGTAGCAAAGTCCAATATGAAGTCCAAAGGTAATGCCAGCCGCATCACAGCACAGATCAAAATCCCAAGGGAGAACAAACAAGGGAGAAATACACACTAACCAGTAGTGCTGTGGTACCTAAAAGTAGAGGGATACAACATAAGAATTAGACCCTCCTCACCCTTCCTCCCCTCCACATTGTCAAGAATAATATAATTAACAATTTGGCAGTTAATATTTAACAAGGCATTAACCAGTTTCAACAGGGAACCATTCTACTGACCACCTGAATAAAAACATTCGAAATACAAGCAGTAGCCTCTGGGAAATAAATGGGGGAACCGAGTATTTATACAGCAAAAAATTACTGAAAAGAGATACTTATCATATTGCCAGTACTTCCCATCTCCCTGTAGAACCACCTGCCTCCTTTATCAATTTATAACAGCAGGTAATCAGGTGAACTTTTAATCAAAAATCAATACTTTTAAACGGACAATTTCAGAGTCCCTCTTTTAGTCCCCTTCAGAATCCGAATTCTCCGACTTTAACTGCTGTGGAGGATGTGCTTTAAATTCCTGTTCAATTTTCTCTGCCCACCGTACGGCATCTCCAGAGTCGTTGAATTGCCAGGTTTTTCCCCCGTAAGTCACCTTCAGCTGGGCTGGTAGAAGAAAAGAATGTACAGTCCCCAGATGGCGTAATTTCTGGTGCACCGCGTCAAATTTCTTGCGGCGAGCACGAGTCTGGAATGACAAGTCGGGGAAAGGTTTCACATCTAGACCTTGTACAGACAAAGCATATGCTGCCCTTGCTGCATTAATCAATATGTCCTGAATTTCTTTGGTCAGTTGTTTTCATGACCACAGTGCGTGGAGTACCTGGATCCGAAGGTCTTATTCTGGGCGTAATTCAAAAGGCCTGCAGCAGCTCAGACCAGTCAAAATCATCTGGGATGCGGACAGATTCAGCAAGCCACTGTTTTACATAAACAAGAAGGTTCTGCCAGAACTAGACACATGGTGGATTCCCTGCAGGGGGGAGGGCCTCAAACAACTGGTATAACAACCCACAAGAGACAGGGCTATCCTAGATCTAGTACTGACTAACAGTGAAAAGATCACAGATCTCTATGTAGAAGGTCATCTGGGTGCCAGTGACCATCACATGGTATGGCTCAATTTGGCCACTAGAACAAAATCATCCCATTCCAAGACAAAAATATGGGATTTCAGAGGAGCTGATTTTGATAAGATGGCCAACAGAGTTAAGCTAGCCCTGGCAAAAAGAAATACAGGTGAGGGGGTACAGGCAAAGTGGGCAAGCATTAAAGATGCAATACTTGAAGCAACACCCCATTGTGTTAGTGAGAAAAGGAAGTGCAAAAGAAGAAGGAAACCACTTTGGTTCTCAAACACAGTAGCAAAAAAGGTCAGAGCCAAAAGACTGGCCTTCAGGAAATATAAGGGAACGCAGCAGGATGAAGATAGGGAGGCATACCAAACTTCCCTAAGGGAAACAAGGAAGGCAGTAAGGCAGGCAAAGGCTGAAACCGAGGAAACACTAGCACGAACAGTAAAAGAAGATGACAAGACTTTCTATATATACATTAGTGAGAGGAGAAAGTCCAGAAGGGGTATTGCTAAGATCAAAGGGATAAAGGGGTGTGTGTGAGGAGGAGGACCATGTAAAAGCATCTATCCTACACAGATACTTCTGCTCAGCATTTACTGAAGAGAAGGTAGGGCAGGACCCACAGCTCAGCACCATGGACACAGTAGGGGGAGGAAGGTGTGCACTAGTCCCTTCACAAAAGAAAGGGTCCTACAAGAGCTCGATAAGCTCAGGGCGGACAAGGCAATGGGACCCGATGGCATACATCCCAGGGTACTAAAGGAGCTAAGGGTGGAACTAGCAGAGTCATTATCAGAAATATTTAGTGAGTCTCTGAGCACAGGAGAGGTCCCAGAAGACTGGAGAAGGGCTCATGTGATCCCACTCCACAATAGTGGTAGCAGAGAGGAGGCAGGGAACTACATACCAGTTAGTCTTACCTCAGTAGTAGGCAAGATTATGGAGACACTCCTTAAGTAAAGGATAGTGCAACACCTGGAATCCATAAGAGCACAGGATCCAAGACAGCATGGGTTTACAAAAGGAAGGTCCTGTCAAACTAATCTCATAGATTTCTTTGACTGGGTAACCAGAGTGGTGGATCAAGGAGGAGCAGTTGATGTTGTCTGCCTTGACTTCAGCAAAGCTTTCGATGCTGTTCCACATAAAAGATTGATTAATAAGCTGGGTAGGCTCGGGGTGGGTCAGACATTGGTCAACTGGCTGGCAAACTGGCTGACGGGCAGAAAACAGAGAGTGGTGATAAACTGTATACAGTCAGAAGAGATGCAAGTCACAAGTGGGGTACCTCAGGGATCAGTCCTGGGGCCAGTCCACTTCAATATCTTCATCAGTGACATTGCAGATGGACTGGAGGATAAGGTTTGTCTGTTTGCAGATGACACCAAGATCTGCAACAGAGTAGATGATCCAGATGGGGTGGGCAGAATAAGAAGAGATCTGGATAAACTAGCAAAATGGTCAGAAGAGTGGCAACAGGGGTTTAACGCAAAGAAGTGCAAGATCATGCACATAGGGAAGAGAAACCCTGAAGCCACCTATAGGCTGGGAGGGGAGTTGCTGGCAGTCACGAGAGAAGAAAGAGACTTGGGCGTCATCATCACCGATGATCTGAAATCATCCAAGCAGACCACTAAAGCAGTAGGTAAGACCAGAGGGATGTTGAGGTGTATTAGTAGGGGTATCACAAGTCAGAAGAGGGAGGTAATAATCCCTCTTTACAAGACACTGGTTAGGCCCCATCTGGAGTACTGCGTGTAGTACTGGAGGCCACACCTTCACAAGGACATTAACCAAACTGAGGCAGTCCAGAGAAGGGCAACCAAAATGGTGCAGGGACTGCATCAGAAAACATATGAGGACAGATTAACTGAGCTCAATATGTATATCCTAGAGCAAAGGAGGGAGAGAGGTAATATGACCGAAACATTCAAACACCTTAAGGGCATTAACAAGGTGAAAGAGTCTAACATGTTTCAATATAAGAAAAACAGCAGGACAAGAGGACACAGCATGAGATTAGAGGAAGGCTGATTAAGGTGTAATGTGAGGAAGTTCTTTTTCACAGAAAGGGTGGTGGATGCATGGAACGGCCTACCTCAGGAAGTGGTGGATATGAATACAGTGCAGGGCTTCAAACAAGCATGGGATAGGCATAAGGGAGCAATACAGAAGAGTATGAATAGATAGGCCATTGACAGAGCAAAGGGCAATGGCACATTCATAAGGCAGAAAAAGAAATGGGCAGACTGGATGGGCCTTGCAGTCCTTGTCTGCCGTCAACTTCTATGTTTCTATGTTTCATCCCTTCGATATCCTCAGCTAGGCCCACTATGCGCACATTTCCTGCACGGAGGGTGTCCTCTATTGCCTCCAACCTGCCTCTCAGTTGTTTTTCTTTTGTAAGGTGGGCTGCGGTGGTTTGCGTTGACAAGGAACGTTTGTCAGCCTCTGCTACCGTGGAAGAAAGTGCAGTAATGGTGGTATCGCGCGTTTCAAGCCGTGTAAGTCTTTTCTATTTTAGCATCCATTGAACAAATTGAAGTCAAAATTGTCTGTCAGGGAGGTTCTTTAGTGCCCGACGAGGTAGCGGGGTCCGACTGATTTTCTTCCCTGCTCTCGGTGCTGTGAGTTGCTGCAGGCCGTTGTGATCTGGAGGCTTGAGAAGATACGTTTTTATTGCGCCCCATAATTAAATTTGGTATCTTCTGATAGCTAGAGGGCTTAGGAAAATAAAAAGCACTTCTAAAAAGTTTTGAAATGCCTTTAAATTTGATTATTCTTGCTTTTTGTGGAGGTAGTAGGAGAGAGCAATGGAAGGTACTTTCTGCCTCGATGCTGGCTCTCTGGCGACCCCTCTCACAATCCTTTTGACTCCAAAAATGTACATCTTTAATTACTGTAAAGGCCTCAAATTTAAATAAACCTCATAAAAGAATATTAATGTTGACAAAGATGGTGATCAAACATCTTATATATTAGACTGGAATGCTAAAGAGAAGTAAGCCACAGATCATTTAGGATCCGTTATATATGTACCAGGAAGGAAAATGGGCAGACTAGGTGAGCCAAGCGGTCCTTATCTGCCGTCAATTTATATGTTTCTATGTAAAGATATTACAAATATTAATAGAAATAAATATACACAGAAACATAGAAGCTGTTAGCAGAAAAGGACCTTCTGGCCCACCCAGTCTGCCCTATAGTTCCTACCTACTGTTCTATTGTAGACCCCAACTGATCTCCGGCCTTAACCCCCCCCCCCCACCCTGTTACAAAGGTCCCCCTGCATCTATCCCATGCATGTTTGAAGCCTGTTACCATTTGGTACCAAGCACCTCCTGCTGGGAGGCTGTTCTAGACATCCACCACCCTTTCCGTGAAACACACCTCAGCTATGTTCTCTGCGTCAAGTACGCTATGGCATCCATAGCAACCACTACACAAAGTGGACCAATACTATTCACTACCACTGCAACTAGGTGGAAATGTACTGTTTCACAAATAAACCTCTAAACTTAAATAAAAAAACAAACCAAACAACAGTACAAATAAAACAAACCGTCACACCACATCCTCTACTGTTGCACAAATTGAATATGCGGGGGGGGGTCAGTGTGTGATAATGGATTTATTTAATACAGTTGCCAGTGACATCTCGTAACT
Organism: Neoceratodus forsteri; assembly: GCA_016271365.2. Lineage (NCBI taxonomy): Eukaryota > Metazoa > Chordata > Ceratodontiformes > Ceratodontidae > Neoceratodus > Neoceratodus forsteri. Next base: position 954,546,800 of record CM028130.1, on the reverse strand, counting down.
CTCACTCATGCCTTTAGCACTCGTGAGGTTACTTGAGGTCACTGGCAACTGTACTAGATAAATGCATTATCACACACTGACTCCCCGCATATCCCTTACATACTTGCTTGTAAAAGTTAAGAGGAGGAATACATATTAGAATGAATAATATGAATTCTGTATTTTCAGATACGAAAATGTAATGACTGTAATAATTATAAAACATTCAATTAAAATTATTTAGAAAAATATCATGGTGAGCATGGCAAGAGAGTAGGAACTAAACTTTTTAAAACCAAGTATATCAGTTTACGAATGACTTAAAATGAAAATGGGTACACTATTTTTTTTTTTTTGCAAGAAATATATTAATGCTAAAACACAAGATATGGGGACTTCCGGTTCCGCCACGGACCTCTAAACAGCGCATCGCGAACGCGCCACGCCTCGCTTGCAATAAATAAGCTAAATCTCCCTCTTGGAAGGTAGTAAATGAAGGGAAAGTCTGTAAATATGGCAAAGGACCCACGTAAGAAAGATAAACAAGGCCCTTGGAAGCTTGGAACACTGAAGAGACCCGCAGAAACGGAAACTGCCACAGAGGGGCATAGGACGCAGAGCAGAAGCCGCTCGCCGAGCAGCTCAAGAGGGTCAGATTATGATACAGATGGGGAGCAAGATAAATTAACCCGGTCCCGGTTTGAGACGATTTTGAAAGAAATAAGAGCCTCTAGAATGGAAAAGAAGAAAGACTTACAGGGGCTGTCTGCACAACTGTCGAAATTGGACCAAAGACTCGAGGAGGCCGAGACAAGAATATCAGGGGTAGAAGATGTAAACGCCAGTTTGAGCCAAGCGGTTAGTGCTCTGTTACAGCAATCAATGGCAATACAAGCTAAAGCAATAGATCTGGAAAGCAGATCGAGAAGAAACAATCTACGGCTTTATGGATTAGCGGAAGGGGCCGAGACGTCCCCGGTAACAGCCTTCATTGAAAATCTACTGTGGGACATTTTAGAGCTGCCCCCAACCCATGATTTAAAAATTGAAAGGGCACATAGAGCGCTGGGTGCAAGGCCGCAGGATCTGAAAGCACGCCCTCGCTCGATAATTTTCTTAGTGGCGAGCTATCAAATTAAGGAGGACATTCTTCGCCGAGCCTGGGCTAAGAAAGAACTTACATACCTCACATCAAAAATAACGGTGGATCATGATTACCCTGCAGAGATACAACAGGCCAGGCAGCAATACACCCCAATATTGCGTGCACTACGAGAGAAAGGGATTTGTTTTCAAACCCCCTTTCCGGCCAAACTGAGGATCTTTTGGCAGGATGGTGCACAAACATATGGCTCACCATATAAAGCCCTGGAGGCCTTGAAGCAAAAGGGAATTAAGTTGTCATCGGAGGATATGGAACAAATCGGTAGGAGACAGATATTTTTTACTGACTGGTTCCAATCGGGGCTACAGCAGAGGGGATCCTCATCGAGACTGCTTCTGGAATCGCTTGAGAGGATAAAGGCCATGCTGCAGAAGGATGCTGTGCAAGGAAGTCCTGAGTCGATGGAAAATAACAGATGAAAACCAGGGGCCTGCTGGAACTATGACTGTTGAACCAAAGGGGCCTAGTAGTCTCTTGGACTGCAGAAGCGGCCGTTATATGGACAAATTGGACTATTATTGTGTTTTCCCAGATTGTCTCCCCTGCTCCTCTTGGTTACCTCCCTCCTGTTGTTGGTTCTATATGTTTTGTCTTAGTAGGAACCCCTCCCGCCCCTTGTCTTTTCTGCCTTTTACCCTCGTGTATCTGTCTACCCCCCCGGAAATATAATAGATGATACTCAGAATTATGAGTTCTCATACACCTCCTATATTTACTAGCTTTAACAGAAGGTAAGGTTTGGCAGACGAGGCACCTTTAAGTTGGCCTCTTACTGAGAGATGGGAAGGACGGTGGATGAGGGAGAAGAGGCGGAGAGGATGGTTTTCAAAAAAAAAAGGAGGTTTGGGCGGAGGGGGTGGGGGTCAAGGAGGGGGTGAGAATTGCGGAAGTAAACTTACAGATGCTGGGAGAACTGTGGGGGGGACGACTGGGGCGGTGGAGAGGCTTGATCTTGACGGTGTAACCTGTCTTAATAAGAAAATTAGGACGAATGGAAGGGAAATAGGAGGAGGGAGGCCTAAAAAGAAGATATGGGCGAGGCGGGAAGCAGAGCGTAGGTAACATCAGCTAAGAATACACCAGTCTTTGGCACATGGGCAGACTGCATAATAGAGAAGCCACCGTAAGCGGCGGTTCCCTTACGAGGGAGCTCTCTAAATAAATGAGACGTTTACCCCTCATATCTGCTCAAATTTCGAACTTGCAAAGGGCAGAATAAGGGCCCCACAGTGTTGGGAACCCCTACCTTGGAAGTAAAGGAACTATCATATAAAGAGAAAACAAAAATGAGTTATATAGTCAGATTTAGTAGTAGACATTGTGTTAGTCTGCAAAAGTTTAAGGGGGTCTGTTGTTTGGAAGGCATCCCTGTTTACATGGTTATCGTTTTAAGGGTTTTTCTAATATTAAGCAAGCCTAAGAGGGAGAATGATGTTCTGGGGGAAGGGGGACTAGCTTCAGCCCATAGGTCACGAACGAGGTTTAAAGGAGTACCTGGTAGAGAGAGTGGAAAAGGGGTCACCACCATCTTGGAGGCACTTTGGGATTGTGGGGAGGTCTTTCTAAAGCGGGATGAACCGGTTTGGAATCGGATAGATGTCAGAATGGCAGTAACATGTTTGAAGGGCTGCGCCAAAACACTAAATGAGAGAGCATATTGGAATGGTAAGAGAGGCGCTGAGAGTAATTTGAGAGTCAGAGAAAGATATGAGAATGGATAATGCCACTGTAATATGCTCGATCAATGTTAACGGGTTAACAAACCCAGTCAAGAGGAGCAAAGTACTGGCATGGCTCAGAAAAGAGAAACCTGATTTTATAATGTTGCAGGAAACGCATCTCTCCCCTCTAGAGCATACCAAACTAGGAAAAATGGGGTTTAATTATGAGATTAGTGCATCTTATGGCCGGGGAAGAAGGAGGGGAGTCTCAATATTAGTACCTAAGAAAACAATATTTGAAGTATTAGATAAATATGTGGATAAGGAGGGGAGATATGTGTTTTTAAAAGGAAAATACTATGGGGAAATCTTAACGCTGGCTTCTGTATATGTCCCGCCTAATTCAGATTTTCAAACTTATAGAAGTATACTGTTGAAACTACAGGAGTGGGCGGAGGGACAGGTCATTTTAGGGGGCGATTTAAACATAACTGATCCAAAGATGGATAGTACGTCATTGACAGGGCGACGGGAGAGGGGGGTTTCACGGAGATTGGGACAACTTCTGGGGGAGGTGGGATACATTGATGCCTGGAGAATAGGACACCCTAAGCAAAGAAACTATACTTTTTTTTCACCACCGCACAAGAGCTTCGAGGCTGGATTACTTTTTGTTGCCAAAGGAGCTGATGGCCAAAGTAAAAGATAGTTGGATGGGGACTATGACAATCTCGGACCACGCTCCAATATTCCTTCAGGTAGACCTGGGGGGTTTTCAGAAAAAAACATTTTGGAGACTAAACATCTCCTTGCTACAAGATAAGGAGGTTAAACAACAGGTAAGGGACACTATTAAACGAGTGCTAGAAGAAAACGCCTCCCCGGACATATCCTCTGCACTCCTGTGGGATACCATAAAGGCCATTGTGAGGGATAAATTAATATCCATAGCGGCGTACAAAAAGAAACAGAGGGAGGGAAAGACAGAATCCTTGAGAAAAGAAATAGATATCTGGGAAACTAAATTAAAAGAAAAATATAACAGAGAGGTGTGTCATAGACTAAATAAATTAAAGAAGGAATTAAATGGGCAGCTGGAGTACCAGACTGAACAGAAACTGCTATACATAAAACAAGGATACTACGAAGGGGGCCCCAGAGCAGTTAGAATGCTAGCAGCCAGATTACGCAAACAAAGAGCAAAGGCGCACATAGTCAGGATAGAACACCCACAAACTAAGGATACCAAGCAAACTACCCCACACATAGCAGAAGCTTTTAGATTGTATTACAGAGAACTCTACAGGGCCCCTCCTCAAGATGTGAGGCACAGGGTGGAGCAGTATTTGAGCAAGATCACTCTCCCCAGGGTTCCAGAGCTGACACAAAGGCATCTTATAAGCCCGATGTCCAGCGAGGAACTCAGACAGGAGATAACTAGGCTAAAAGCAAACAAATGTCCAGGGACAGATGGTTACCCTGCTGAGATGTATAAACATTTTCAGGAACAACTCTCACCATTACTGTTAAAAGTATTTAATGATACCCTTACAATGGAAATACCACCCCCTGAGTCATGGTCACAGGCGGTTATATCGTAATACCAAAGGAGAATAAGGATCCCAGATTGTGTCCCTCTTACCGGCCCATCTCCCTTCTTAACACAGATTATAAATTATTTATGGCTATAATATCCCGTAGAATACAACAACTTTTACCGAAGCTAATACACGCAGACCAAACGGGGTTCATTCCTGGAAGGCAAGCCCAGGATAACCTGAGAAGGACTGTGCATATCCTGGATCATCTCGGTCACACCGGACAACCTGCCATCCTTCTCAGCTTAGATGCAGAGAAGGCGTTTGATAAAGTCTCGTGGTCCTTTCTCCAGGCGGTGCTCGACCGGTTTGGATTTCCAGCGCAATTTGTGGCCCTGATTACGAAGATACATGCCTCCCCAAAGGCATATATAAGAGTGAATAGACACCACTCCGGGATGTTCCCATTGGAGAGAGGAACGAGGCAGGGATGTCCACTCTCCCCACTCTTGTTCGCACTATACCTGGAACCATTGGCTCAAGGGCTACGGGAAAACCAGGACATACAGCGGGTACAATTAGGGGAGAGCCCACAAAAGCTATCGTTGTATGCTGACGACATCCTGTTGTACCTGACCCAACCAGAATCCTCGCTACCGAACCTGTTTCAGCACCTGAGGACGTTTTCAGCCCTCTCCGGTTACACCCTCAATGAAAGTAAAACAGAAGTCCTGAAACTGAACTTCCAACAGTCATATGAGCTAAAAACGAGATTCCCTATGAAATGGGAGTTATCCCATATGAAATATTTGGGGGTAAGGTTGTCCCGGGCAACTACTCAACTGGTCCAGCTAAATTATCCACCAGTGGTGAAGCAGGTGCAAGAGGATATGAAAAGGTGAAGACTTTTCCCCGATTATATCTGGACAAGGGTGCAGGCAATAAAGATGAATGTATTACCTCGTTTTCTTTTTATGTTCCAGTGTGTGCCCGCCCCAATATCGTTAAAGCAAATAGGAAAGTGGCAAAAAATTTTAGGAGACTTTATCTGGTCTGCCCGAAAGCCCAGAATTAAGAAGCAAACTCTATTTCTAGCTAAAGAGGCAGGAGGATTAGCATTCCCCATGTTAATGGGGTACTAGATAGCAACACAGTCTAGAGTAATCTTGCTATTACAGCACCCAGGTTATTGGGCCAGGTGGAAGGAGGTGGACCTGGCGGTTGCCCTATCCCCCATTCGCACAATGCACGACTTTGAACCCAAAACCCAGGTGGGAAAAAACGCCATTCTTGGGGACAGAGATGGCCTTATTAGGCTACAGGCAAGGACTTATGAAAGGCCTATCCAAGGTCTACGGGTGGAAATATACCTGGTGGACTATAAACAAGGAGAACACGGCCTTTACGGATCTGTGATATACAAAACAGGAGAGACCGGGATATACAGCCCCGTGGCAGCTCCTAAGAGGGGACCAGGTTATCTAATTTAGGGAAGCACAGAGCAAATTTGGCTGGAGAGAGGGAGAGCTACTATATTATTATCAGATGAGAGATTATATAACAAAGGAGTTGAACAACTCAATGAGAAAGGGAGGTGGCGCCCCAATACCGAATACATTTGAAACAATATGGGACTCGAACAGGGGGGAGAAGGCTATTTCTATCCTATACAAAAAGTATTTAAATGACTTACAGTACACATCTGAATACATCAAAGAAAGATGGGAACGAGAATTGCAGATCACATTAACTGCTAAAGATTGGCTGGGGATATGGAGAAACACTTGGAATACAACTACATCTCCAAGTTGGAGGGAATTTCTGTGGAAGTCAAGAATACGGTTCTTCAGGGTTGCATATTACTCGGTAGGAGGGTATAATCCGAACCCAACTCGTTGTTGGAGAAACTGTAACGCTGAGGGGCTTAATTTGGCGCATATTTTTTGGCGTTGCCCGGTACTGAGAGTGTTCTGGGAGAAAATACAAAAATATTTAAGAAAATTGTTCAGTATAGAGTCTCCTCTGGGACCCGAACATATGATCCTAGGTCTACACCCGGAGAATCTTAAGGGGAAAGAAGCAAAGTATCTTTGGAACATACTGACTGCTGCAGCGGGGAAGGCGATTACCAGGAGGTGGCTTGCCTAAGGCCCCTACTTGGGATGAGTGGGTGGAAATAATTGAGGGGGTGAAAGTACTGGAGAGGGTCACCTTTTCACTCAGACAAAATTGCCATCAGTATGTAAACAGATAGACCAGATGGGAATTGTCGGAGGGGAATTGTGACAAGGAGGAGGGTCCTGAACGTTGATATAAAGGAAAACTCAACAAAGGGAAAATAAAATAGGGAGGAAAATGATATCGACAGGAAGACTAGTGACTGTAAGCCACAGATACAAAGAGGATGAGGCTGATGTGAGGTGGGAGATTCTCTCTGGAGATCCCTCACTTATTTTAAACCTCCTTTGACGTGGGGGGAGGATGGGGAGTAATCCATTGAAGAAATAGGGAAGGAAGGATAAGCAATCAGAGAGTGGCTTGTGAGCTGCTAAAGAAGAAAATAATAGAAGAAGGATGGGATGGAGCGGGTCCCCAAGGTACCTAGAAACAAGTATGAATGGACTTCGTTCTCCAATTAGAAAGTAGGCTGAAGCTTAATTTATTTTAAATTGTATAGTTTTCGAATTGTTGTTCTTAGTAATATGTATCAAATACTGACAGCATATGTCGATATACGGTCATACATAAGATGGTATGGACATGAAATGATAAGAGTCAATACAGCTGAAGTATATATAAAGAAAAAAAAAAAAAACACAAGATATTTTGCCAGATATCTAATGCTGCTGCTTTCTTACGCCATCTTTAACATTCGACCCACCCCCCCACACACACACACACTTTTAAAAAGGTCAAAATTAGTTCTTGTGTGACCCTTTTGGAAACACAGGGCAATCTGGAAGTTCTGATGCTTCTACCACACTCCTGAAAAAAAAAACAGTCCGTTTATCCTCCTGGCCGTGGGCTCCCTTCTGCTCTGCTCCAGCGACCTTCACTTCCCCAGACTTACCTCACTGGTCTGGTACCCCAAAGATCCCCCCAGCCCCACGGCAGGGTCAGGAGGCAGAGGACCCCCCTGCAAAATCCATATCCAGTTTTGCCAGTAGGTGCTCCTGCATGGCGGCAGGGGGTCGTGCAGAGCATCATTTATGCCTGCCTCCCTGCTTTTTTCTGCCAAGAGTGCACACATCAACATGTGCGTGTGGAGGCACACACATGCTGCGGAGTCCTGCAGCACCCACCCATTCACTGCCTCTCTCAGGCCCACTCTGCCACCAAGCCTCCACCTGGTGGCAGCCGTTTGACAGAAACAAGGGGAAAGCTCAAACCTCAGGAGATCTGGAGCCACAGAAATGCGGGGGAAAAAAAGAATTTCTGGAAAGAGAAAAACAGGAGGGAGTGACAGAAAAATGGGCTGAAGCTTGTGGTATCTTTGGGGAAGAGAAAGGGCTTGCCTTTGTAGAAAAGCTACATAAAACATTACTAACATACTATTTGCCAGCAGATTAAGCCTTACGGTCTATCGAGTCTGCTCGAACTTTAGATCCTTAGTTGGGTGCCGAGACCCTCCCATCCCTTGTGCTCCAAAAACCCGTATCATCCATCCCCACCCCCCCGGGACAGGACATCATCTGATACATCCACTTTCTGTGTCTGTCCCATCCTCTCTTGAAGCCCTCCACTGTGGATCTCTGAACCAGCTCACCAGGCAGTGCATTCCAAAGGGTCCACCACCCGCTCAGTGAAAACCTCCTCCTCTTTCCCCCTTACCCTTCCACCTTCAAACCATGCCCTCTGGTGATGCCTCCCTGCTTTAGTCTAAAGATCCCCTCCATGTTTACCCTATGTATTCCCTTGAGGTACTTGAAGACCTCAATCATGTCCCCCCTGTCTCTCCTCTCCTCCAGTGAAAACAGGCAGAGCTCCTTAAGTCTGTCCTCATACGCCAAATCCCTAGCCTCGTGATCATCTTTGTTGCCCTCCTCTGTACCCTCTCTAGGAGCTGTATGTCCCTCTTTAAGTGTGGTCTCCAGTACTGTACACAGTACTCAAGGTGTGGTCTAACCAGTCCATTGTACAGCGGCAGAATCACTTCCTTGCTCCTAGGGTGATCCCCTTGATGCATCCCAACATCCTGTTTGCCTTGCTAGCGCTCTCCTGCACTGCTCAGAGTTATTCATACATGCATCCACCATGACCCCTAGGTCTTTTTCCCTAATTGAGGCCTCAGCCTCCCCTCCCAGGGTGTACCTGTGTTTAGGGTTTCCCGACCAAGATGCAACACCTTGCACTTGGTGATATTGAAATAATTTTCCATGTGTGAGCCCAGCTTCCAGGGTGTCCAGGTCCCTTGCAGGGCCAACCTCCCCTCTTCTCCCTCAGCTACTGCTCCCATCTTGAGTCTCATCCGAAGAGACTCATTTCACACCCTATACCCTCCTGATGTCCGATATATGCATTAAACAGGATCGGACCCAGGACCGACCCTCGGTACCCCTACCAAACCTCTCAGGGTTCGAGCTCCCACAGACCACTACTCTGAGGCGTCCAGCTAGCCAGTTTTCAATCCATCTGACCATCAAAGGGCCTACTCCTAACCCCATCAGTTTCTCCACCAGACCATTGTGGGGACAGAGTCAAACGCCTTGCTGAAGTCCAAGAATAATACATCCACAGGCTTACCCTGTCCAGTTCTGATGTTACCCATTCATAGAACTCCACAAGGTTGGTTTGACATGATCTACCTGGCACAAACCCATGTTGCCGACTATCCAGATCTCCCACCTCCTCCAAGTACACCCCCAATCGTTCCTTTAGTATACTCTCCATTAATTTTCCCACCACCGAGATCAAACTGATGGGTCTATAGTTACCTGGTACTTTCCCCGACCCCCCTTTATGGACTGGTACATGTGCCTCTCGCCAATCCCTAGGTACCCTCCCTGTCTCAAGTGACCTGCTGAAAAGCTCCGCCAGGGGTGCAGCCAGTATGTCCGCCAATTCCCATAGTACTCTCGGATGAATGCCATCCAGGAGATTTGTCTTCTTTAGGGCCTTGAGGGCTAACCACACCTTTGGCAGAGATAGCATCATCCGTCCCCTCCACCTTACTGGCCTTTTATCTTTACCCAGATGTGACACCCTGGGTACCTCTCTCTCCCTCTTGCTCCATTTTTGTTGCTCCCCTGATCCCACTTACTGATGTTTCTATCCCCTTAGTGCCTTGCTTTGTAGATATCCCATCCCCCTCCCTAGTGAACACAGAGGCAAAGTACTTGTTAAATACCTCTGCCTGGTCCCTCGCCTCTTCCACCCACCCTCCTTCTGATCTCAATCTGCTGAGATGGCCCTTAGTTTTTCTCCGCTCCCCAATGTACCGGAAGAACCCCTTTTCCCCTCCATGTATCCCCTGTGCCAGCCGCTGCTCTTTACTGGACTTTGCTCCCTCACCATACGGGTGACTTTTCTAGATGCAAGCTGGTACATTTCTTATCCCTATCCCTCTTGTTGTTTTATATTTTTTGTAGGCCGCCTTCTTTTCTCTGACTGCTACCTGTACCTCACTGGACCACCAGCATGGTTTATGTGACCTTGCTCCCTTACGTTTCAACTTAGCGCAGATCCTGACTGCCTTATGAAGTCCCCGTTTTATGACCTCCCATCTCCTTTCCACACTTGTCATTGAGGTAATCCCCATCAAGTGATCCTTGAGAATATTTCCCATGCCCATGAAGTCTGCCCCCCTGAAGTCCACTGCCAGTGTCCTAGATCTCACCCCTCCCCCATGCTTATTTGAAACCAGACAGTATTGTGGTCGCTCCCAGTCAGGGGGTCTTTTACAACCATGTCCCTTACCAGATCCCCATCTGCCAGAACCACATCCAGGACATGCCCTCCCTGTGGGCTCCATCACATGCTGTGTTAAGAAAACATCCTGGAAGCCATCCAGCAGCCTCTGCTCCTTGGCCACCTTAGAGGACATGGTTCCCCAGTTTGTACCTGGCATATTAAGGTCCCCATCAACACCACCTTCCCCTTTTGGTCCACACTGGGCAATGATGTTGTCCAGCAAACCATCCTCTAGAACCTCACTCATCTGGGGCCTATATGCTACACCCAGCTTGACCTTTATTTCCTGCTGAGGATCAGTGACCCATAAGGCCTCCACGCTTCCTCTGCCTCTTCTACCCTAGCAATTTCTATGTCATCTCTAATGAACATAGCCACTCCACCCCTCTGCCCTCCTTTCTATCCTTCCTGAGCATAGTGTACCCCGGTATGTTTGGGTCCCAGTCTGGTTTTTGTTGTGCGTTCGATGGACCGCCATACATCCACCCCTCGAACAGCATGGCCTGGAACTCTGGCAACTTGTTTCCAAGCTCCTGGCATTTACTAACACCAACCCCACCCTTATCCCTGATTCTCTTTGTCGAACCCCACCCAGATTCCTTCACTTCCATCCTCCCTCTGCTCCTCCTGAAACCTCCATCCCAATCTGTTCCCCCTTCCCCCCTTGGGCGTGAAGGCTACTCCCCTCATCTGGAGGAGAGGGCTTCTGGTCAGCCCCTCCCTTATCCCTTCCCCCTCACAAGTTTAAACCCCACCTTTCTTGTATGTAGTCAGCCATCCCCTGTTTAAGGACTTCCTTCCCTAATGGGGCAAGATGAAACCTGTCCTTGGCATATAGTCCCTTATCCTCCCAAACTCCATTCCAGTTCCCCAACACCCCCAACCCACTCTCTTCACCCCACTTCCTGAGCCAGTCATTAACCTCTGTGAGCTTCATTTTTTTCTCCACTGAGGCCTTTGGTACTGGCAATATCTCCGAAAAGGAAATGTTGCATCCATTTTCCTGACAGACTCTGGCAAGTTCTTGGAACCTTGCTTGGATTTCCAAAATGCTATTTCCCTCTAGATCATTAGTTCCCAAATGCACCAGGAAATCTGGTTTCCCTCCACAATCCCTAACCATTTCATACACCATGAACTTTGCTCTGTGCAGTGTCAGCCCAGGGATACACACTACCTTCACCTGGCTATGGCATCCACCCCCCTGTCCCTCCCACTGGATACCCCTAATCATCGAGTCTCCCAATAACAGAACCTTAACATCGCCATCATCCTTATGGTTACCTCCACTATGCCCTCTCAGCCCCCCTTCTCCCCCTTTATACATGATCTCAATTTCGTGGGAGTCTTCCTGCCTTACTAGAGACCCCCTTGTCACCCTCCCCTTTCTGCCTCCCTTGCTATTTTGCCCACTTAACTCAAACTCCTCTGAATAGGTGTCCCTTTAACCTCTCTTATCTGAACCATTTATCCTGGCCCTGATGGTTTCTCCTTCCCCACGCCATCCTCCCCTTGTAATAGTAGCCCTGCCTCCAGAGGCTCTCTGTGGGTCCCCTTTAGCTAGGGCCCCATCCTTGGTACTGACCCCCTGAAAGGGCTCCTCCCACCTCCTTGTCTCCCAGTTTCTCTCCAATCATGCTCTCCTCTCTCATGTCTGGAATATGTTGCATCTCCCCATTTGCTTAACATACATATGTTCCCTTCTCCTCTGGGACTATTTTCTATCACTTTCCATTGCCAGTCTGTGATGCCCTATGGGTATCAGACTCCCTCCCGGCCTCTGTATAAGTTTTCTCATTTCCACCACCCTTCCTCCCCTCTAGGTTGCGTAGTAGCTCAAATTTATTAGTGACACTCTAGTCAGCCTCCATCAAGTAACCCGGAGATTCCCTGACTGCACCTTAAACTGCCCTCTTCTTCCCTCTTGCTCTGTTCACCTTAGGAGCTCCCTTCCCACAGTCTGCTGCTTTAGGCTTCCGCACAACAGCCCCTCCTGACTCTTCCCCTCCACTATCTTTGTATTCAGAATGTTCACCTGTGACGCTTCCCCTTAGCATCAACTTCCCTATCTAAGGGTCCTCTGTCCCTAATATCCCCCCTCCTGCTTGCTGTAACATAACGTCCTGTAATTTCAGAGCGTTGCCCCAGCCTCCCCTCAGCCCCACCCTTCTGCTGCCCATATCCACACCCCTTATCCTTGGACACCCCCCAGCTCCCCCAGCTTACTCCTTAACCAATATACCTCACTCCTGATACAAGACAACTGTCTACAGAGTGGGCAGCCTCCCTCTCTCCAGGCCCAATTTAGAATTATTGCCATCCCACAGCCTGTACAGCCTACAACCCTTCCAAAGATGCCTGCCATGGTGGAATATGGCCACCCTGTTTATCCCCCTCTGTTTATAATGGCACACCCCCTTTTCTCAGTCCCTTTCCCCTTGAATACAGTTTCTCTCTATACTGACTGTAGTTATTTACAAACCCAATTTCAACCCCACCAATAAAGTTCCAAAGTCTCACAAACACATACAGTCCAGTGTGTGTTCGGTCCCACTAAGAGTGTGTGTAAAGCAGACATCAGGTACCGTATGATGTCACAGGCCCACCAGCTGCTGTTGCTTCAAATTTCAGTCCTAAAACAGAAATACTCAGCCTTTCAATCCCAACCCCCAGTGGTTTTTCAGTATTTAAGAAAGCCTACAAAACAGGGTGCGTGGGAGGGCTCTTACCAAACACCAGGCAAACAACACATTTAAATTTCCCTCTAATTAACCCTGACAAACAACTGTCCCCAAACCTCAAAAAGTTACAATATCATAGCCCAAGTAACAGTTTTAATTCAGGGTAATAATTTTTACCACATAGAGCTAATTTCACTTACAAACTATTCCAATATTTCAGTTAAAAACAGAATATAAACCCAGAGCTCTGTCCAACCAACCTGCTGCTGTGAGTTCCCAAGTGAACAATGGAGGCCAGGGTAATTCCTGTTTAAAGACAAGGTAATTGCAGCTAATGTCCCTTCCCCAAACACCAGGCAAACAACACATTTAAATTTCCCTCTAATTAACCCTGACAAACAACTGTCCCCAAACCTCAAAAAGTTACAATATCATAGCCAAGTAACAGTTCTAATTCAAGGTAATAATTTTCTACATAGAGCTAATTTCACTTACAAACTATTCCAATATTTCAGTTAAAAACAGAATATAAACCCAGAGCTCTGTCCAACCAACCTGCTGCTGTGAGTTCCCAAGTGAACAATGGAGGCCAGGGTAATTCCTGTTTAAAGACAAGGTAATTGCAGCTAATGTCCCTTCCCCCAAACACCAGGCAAACTACACATTTAAATTTCCCTCTAATTAACCCTGACAAACTGTCCCCAAACCTCAAAAAGTTACAATATCACAGCCCAAGTAACAGTTCTAATTCAGGGTAATAATTTTTACCACATAGAGCTAATTTCACTTACAAACTATTCCAATATTTCAGTTAAAAACAGAATATAAACCCAGAGCTCTGTCCAACCAACCTGCTGCTGTGAGTTCCCAAGTGAACAATGGAGGCCAGGGTAATTCCTGTTTAAAGACAAGGTAATTGCAGCTAATGTCCCTTCCCCCAAACACCAGGCAACAACACATTTAAATTTCCCTCTAATTAACCCTGACAAACAACTGTCCCCAAACCTCAAAAAGTTACAATATCACAGCCCAAGTAACAGTTCTAATTCAGGGTAATAATTTTTACCACATAGAGCTAATTTCACTTACAAACTATTCCAATATTTCAGTTAAAGACAGAATATAAACCCAGAGCTCTGTCCAACCAACCTGCTGCTGTGAGTTCCCAAGTGAACAATGGAGGCCAGGGTAATTCCTGTTTAAAGACAAGGTAATTGCAGCTAATGCCCTTCCCCCAAACACCAGGCAAACAACACATTTAAATTTCCCTCTAATTAACCCTGACAAACAACTGTCCCCAAACCTCAAAAGTTACAATATCACAGCCCAAGTAACAGTTCTAATTCAGGGTAATAATTTTTACCACATAGAGCTAATTTCACTTACAAACTATTCCAATATTTCAGTTAAAACAGAATATAAACCCAGAGCTCTGTCCAACCAACCTGCTGCTGTGAGTTCCCAAGTGAACAATGGAGGCCAGGGTAATTCCTGTTTAAAGACAAGGTAATTGCAGCTAATGTCCCTTCCCCCAAACACCAGGCAAACTACACATTTAAATTTCCCTCTAATTAACCCTGACAAACAACTGTCCCCAAACCTCAAAAGTTACAATATCATAGCCCAAGTAACAGTTCTAATTCAGGGTAATAATTTTTACCACATAGAGCTAATTTCACTTACAAACTATTCCAATATTTCAGTTAAAAACAGAATATAAACCCAGAGCTCTGTCCAACCAACCTGCTGCTGTGAGTTCCCAAGTGAACAATGGAGGCCAGGGTAATTCCTGTTTAAAGACAAGGTAATTGCAGCTAATGTCCCTTCCCCCAAACACCAGGCAAACTACATTTAAATTTCTCCATTAACCCTGACAAACTGTCCCCAAACCTCAAAAAGTTACAATATCACAGCCCAAGTAACAGTTCTAATTCAAGGTAATAATTTTTACCACATAGAGCTAATTTCACTTACAAACTATTCCAATATTTCAGTTAAAACAGAATATAAACCCAGACCTCTGTCCAACCAACCTGCTGCTTTGAGTTCCCAAGTGAACAATGGAGGCCAGGGTAATTCCTGTTTAAAGACAAGGTAATTGCAGCTAATGTCCCTTCCCCCAAACACCAGGCAAACTACACATTTAAATTTCCCTCTAATTAACCCTGACAAACAACTGTCCCCAAACCTCAAAAAGTTACAATATCATAGCCCAAGTAACAGTTCTAATTCAGGGTAATAATTTTTACCACATAGAGCTAATTTCACTTACAAACTATTCCAATATTTCAGTTAAAGACAGAATATAAACCCAGAGCTCTGTCCAACCAACCTGCTGCTGTGAGTTCCCAAGTGAACAATGGAGGCCAGGGTAATTCCTGTTTAGAGACAAGGTAATTGCAGCTAATGTCCCTTCCCCAAACACCAGGCAAACAACACATTTAAATTTCCCTCTAATTAACCCTGACAAACAACTGTCCCAAACCTCAAAAAGTTACAATATCACAGCCCAAGTAACAGTTCTAATTCAGGGTAATAATTTTTACCACATAGAGCTAATTTCACTTACAAACTATTCCAATATTTCAGTTAAAAACAGAATATAAACCCAGAGCTCTGTCCAACCAACCTGCTGCTGTGAGTTCCCAAGTGAACAATGGAGGCCAGGGTAATTCCTGTTTAAAGACAAGTAATTGCAGCTAATGTCCTTCCCCAAACACCAGGCAAACAACACATTTAAATTTCCTCTAATTAACCCTGACAAAACTGTCCCCAAACCTCAAAAGTTACAATATCATAGCCCAAGTAACAGTTCTAATTCAGGGTAATAATTTTTACCACATAGAGCTAATTTCACTTACAAACTATTCCAATATTTCAGTTAAAACAGAATATAAACCCAGATCTCTGTCCAACCAACCTGCTGCTTTGAGTTCCCAAGTGAACAATGGAGGCCAGGGTAATTCCTGTTTAAAGACAAGGTAATTGCAGCTAATGTCCCTTCCCCAAACACCAGGCAAACTACACATTTAAATTTCCCTCTAATTAACCCTGACAAACAACTGTCCCCAAACCTCAAAAAGTTACAATATCACAGCCCAAGTAACAGTTCTAATTCAGGGTAATAATTTTTTACCACATAGAGCTAATTTCACTTACAAACTATTCCAATATTTCAGTTAAAAACAGAATATAAACCCAGAGCTCTGTCCAACCAACCTGCTGCTGTGAGTTCCCAAGTGAACAATGGAGGCCAGGGTAATTCCTGTTTAAAGACAAGGTAATTGCAGCTAATGTCCCTTCCCCAAACACCAGGCAAACTACACATTTAAATTTCCCTCTAATTAACCCTGACAAACAACTGTCCCCAAACCTCAAAAAGTTACAATATCACAGCCCAAGTAACAGTTCTAATTCAGGGTAATAATTTTTACCACATAGAGCTAATTTCACTTACAAACTATTCCAATATTTCAGTTAAAACAGAATATAAACCCAGAGCTCTGTCCAACCAACCTGCTGCTGTGAGTTCCCAAGTGAACAATTATGTGAGATAAGTAAAATGTTGACCCCCCCTTTGAAAAAAGACAAGTAGAGAAGTGGGATGTTTCCAAGCAGTATTTACTTAAAAAATTGAAAATGTGACCAAGGCAGTGAAAAAAATTAAAGCAGCAGAATCCGACTGTGTTCCTAACTGGGTGTGGAAGGAGGCTGCTGCCTTATTGCACCATGGGTATGCAATATTTTTAATCAATCAGTGATAACAGGAAACATGCCTGAACTATAGAAACAGTCAAGAGTGGTCCCCTTAGCAAAAGTGGCAAGCCCAAAAGTTCTTGAAAAGTTTCTGTCGGGCGCGCGGTTGGATTCATTGCGACACGCGACCGGGTTGGCGGACTCGGGTTGCAGGAGGAGAAACTTGAGCATCCTGCGACTGCTCGCCTTCTCCGGAGGAGGAGGACTTGGACTGTCACCCTCCCGGCCTCCGCCAGGAGGTGGCAGACAGCGAGCCCCACTGCACACAGGGTGTGGTGGACGTCGGCATTCGCCTAGACGTCTGTGACACACCACGCCCCCGAGAAAAAAAAGCAGAAACTCGGCTCCTTGGTCAGCCGGATGATGGCTGCCGCCTCCTGCCGACTCAAGTGCCCGGACGCCCTGGAATCCATCTCAGCAGCGCCTGGGGACTGATCGTAGAATGCACTGGTTACCTCTCCTGGTACCTTCCCCCTCGGAGGAGAGGAACCCATCGGGTGAGAAGGATACACCGGGCCACCCCTGGATGGCAGTGATGTGAGGTGAGTGGAAGGGGGTCAGGGCGAGGGGGTCGGGGGGTCCTTGAGCAGCCGGAAGCAGAGGCAGGCCAGAGGAGCAAGTAAGGAGGAAAAAAAAAAAAGGATTTCTGACCTATTTCCCCCACATGTGTAATAGCAACAATTTGTGAAGGGTTTCTAACAAACTGGACTGCTGAGTATGAGTCAACATTAATGACGAAAATCAGTTTGGCGCCCTAATGGGCAGCTCCACTACACTAGCAGCTTTAAAGTTTTTAGAAATTTGCATGAAAGCATGGGATGAGGGAAATATGGTACATGCAGTGTTAGTTGACTACAGGAAGCATTTGAATTTGTAGATCATAATACCGTGACTGAAAAGTTGGAAGGGTGTGGGGTACCAAAATGTATAGTAAGATACTGTATAACGCAATATTACCGCGTAGCTTAAATTCCGAGCGGTTCAAACCCCCCCACGTATTAGTGTAACCTTATATTAGCGCATCCACGGTAATTACTTAACCCTGAGGTAAGCTATCCATGAACTACACCCGTATTCTTTGCTGCAATGTGCCCACAAGTCTCAATAACAAGCACAGTTTCTTTTTTTTTTTAATAAAGTGATCAACTGTGTTACGAGTGAAAACCCGATGCTTGCCTCAGGTCAGCCCTCACCTGCCAGCACACCCCCCCCCAATATGACCTCTATTTCAGGCTATACAGCTGCACAGCACTAGAAGTCCATATGATATGGCAGAAGCAGGAGCAACTAGTCTGCATAGTCTTTAACACCAGGACTCAGCATCATTTGGCGTGCAACACTCGCAAAAGCAAATAAAATAATTGGTGCTGCTTCCCATTTCCCCAGCCTGAAATGATGAAAGGGTGTGACTACACAGAAGGAAGTACTGTGATCAGAGGTGAAGGTGGTGGAGGTACTCGAGGAAAGACTACAGTCCTGTCCTTATCCCCGCTACCGTTCGCTATAAACAAAATGTGTACTTTTTAACTTTAACATTTATTCCGCTGTAAACTTATATCCGCGGGAAGTATCTGACCCGTGAATAAAGCGTAAATTAATTTACAGCGAAAAAAAGGGGTTATACAGTATGTAAGGGATTTTTGTGCAGGGGAGAACTCAGTGGAGAGAATTAGAAGGAAAAAGATTAGTTACAGATTTATGTTATTCCTTTTGATGATAAAAAATGTAAAAACCATAGGCATATCAAATACATGGATGATACAATTGTTGATATTTTTGAACGTGAGGAAGATAGTAAAATGTAAGAAGATCTAAGAAAAATACTCCAAAGACAAACTTCATGGAAATAAATCCTGAAACAACAAAGTAAATTATTTTTTGTGGGGGGTGGGGCAAGTGGAGGTACCTTAACCGTTGAAGGGGAAGGGGGTAGATGTTGAGGTTGTAAATCAAGTAAAACTTTTGGGTTTGATAATCCAGAGTGAGCAAGTAAATAAAATTATTAAGAAGGCCAATATAAGAATTACATTTCCTAACAACATTAACATGAGCCGGTGTGAGTCTACATGATTTAATTTTTTACTATAATACAGTGATAAGGCCAGTGCTTGAATATGGAGTATGTTGGCATTGTGGGTTAAATATTACAGAACGAAATGATTTGGAACATGTCCAGAGAAGGGCCCTCAGAATTATTTTGGGGAGGGAAGTAGGGTATGAAGAAGTATTGAGGGTGTGTGGAACTGAACCACTAAACGAAAGGACAGAAAGAATAGGTAAAGACTTGTTCCTACAGATATGCAATGAAAATTACACGTTGCATAAACCTTTACTTCCAACTGAGATTTCAATTTTTAATTCATCTTCAATCTGTCCTTCTCCCTGGGCAAATTACCTACAGACTGGAAGCTGGCCACTGTTATACCTCTACCAAAAGGAGATGACACCTCCTCCCCAGGAAATTACCGTCCCATCTCCCTACTTCCTATCCTGGCCAAACTCCAGGAACGTCTGGTCCTGTCCCAACTCACCCCGTACCTAGCAGCAGCCTCCTTTTTCACACCTTTCCAATCGGGCTTCCGTAAATCCCACTCCACCACCACCACCTCCCTACTTCGGGTCACAGGTGATATCCTCACAAGTATGGACAAAGGTCACATCACCTCTGCCATTTTCA
The DNA here is from genome assembly GCA_016271365.2 of Neoceratodus forsteri. NCBI lineage: Eukaryota > Metazoa > Chordata > Ceratodontiformes > Ceratodontidae > Neoceratodus > Neoceratodus forsteri. The sequence goes on along the minus strand of CM028130.1, from coordinate 954,527,433 downwards.
TAGACCTAGCCAAGGCCTTCGACACAGTCTCCCACTCCCTACTACTCTCCAAACTCACCACCGCTGGGCTCTCTACCTCGGCCACAAACTGGTTCCACGACTACCTAGTAGGCAGGAGTCAGGCAGTCAAAATATTTATTTATTTATTTATTTAGCTTTTGTTGACCGGGTAAGTGCACTAGACAAATCCTGCCTATTTTCAGGCACGACCCGGGGGAAGGGGATACAGATGAATGCCAACTGACCTTGAACCAGATTAAGCTGTTGGTGGTATTTTTAGTGAATGAGGGAAATTTGGCCAGGACACCGGGGAAATTCCCCTACTCTTTTCAATAAGTGCCATGGGATCTTTAACATCCACCTGAACTACCACCAACCCAGGCAGATGGGACCTCGGTTTAACGTCTCATCCGAAAGACGGCACCTCAGAAATGCAGCACCCCTCTCATGCTGCATTACAGTGTCAGTACTGGGATATTAACCCAAGTGCCAGATGTGGGAACTGAACCCACAGCCCTCTGATCTCCCGGCCTCAGAGGCGAGTGTGCTACCTACTGAGCCACTGACACTGTGTTGAGAAATGGCATCTCACACCTCCCACCCTTCGCCTGTCCCAACTGGTGTCCCGCAAGGCTCAGTCCTGGGTCCCCTTCTCTTCTCCATTTTTCTGAACGATCTCCCAGCAGCATGCTCACACTCCTCGATACAGATGTACGCAGATGACACTGTCCTCTACTCCTCTGGTCCCACAGCCCTTAGCGTAGCTTCCCAATTCCAGGAAGATTTCAACGCTATCCAGAACTGGTTTCGGACAAACCAGCTATTTCTTAACTCCAAAAAAAGTATCGTTAACCTTTGGCACCCCTCAAAGACTCTCTCGCCAAGATCCCTCCTCCCCTTTCAAAAGCCTGGATGGAACTCCCCTTGAAAACTGCACGAGCTTCAGATACCTGGGTGTATGGCTATACCAACACCTTGATTTCTCGGCTCACATCACATCTCTTCATAAGCGGTTACTTCCTAAACTTGGAGCACTGTTCCATAATGAAAACTGCCTCTTCGAACAAACAAGGTATGCCATTGTACAAAAAATGATCCTCCCAGTAATCGACTACGGCGACATAATTTACTCCACTGTCCCCGTGTCAGTTTTGGCCAGCCTAGACACCCTGTTCCACTCATTCTGCTGCTTCATCCTTGGCTGCCACAAATCAACCCACCATTGCGATCTCTATAGCTCGCTAACTCTACCATCCCTACATGACCGTAGACAAACCAACTGTGCCAGATTCGCAGCCAAATTCTGGTCAAACTCCCTCCCCCCCACCTGACCTCTGTTCTCTCCCAACAGCCGGCACCAACGTACTCCCTTAGACGGGATGACCATAAACTGCTTCATGTCCCATTTATGCACACATCCAAAGGACAAGCCACTTTTAAGTACCGAATACCTCAGACCTGGAACGCCCTACCAGCCCCCATCCGCCAAGCATCAAATACCTCCCTACAAAACAAGTTACTCCGTACACATTTCACCTGCAGTTGCTCATGTATCAGATAAGAACTCTTACTTAAATGTCTCGCTGTTATACTCGCATATGTACTGTACTGTAATCTTCACTCTGTTTCACTATAATGCTTGTAAGTATCTTACCCCGGACTGTGCTCCTTCCCCCAGCTATGTAATTTTTCCCACACAAATGTACTGTAACAATCTTTGTTTTAACTTTGTACTGTACTGTCTAAACTTTGCTACTATGTAAGTGGGTCCCGGCCCCCAGGTCGCATCTGGAATCGAGCATGTTGCTCAGTATGCTTTCCTGGTAAATCTCGTAAATAAATAAATAAATAAATAATTTAATGAATCAGGTAACATGGAATATGCCTAGAATAAGAACAAAGGTGTACGAGAAATCCTTTTTTGTTCAATATATCAGTGTAATACCCCTTTTCTCATCCCTTTCTTTTTTATAGTTCCATGCTTGGCTCTTACAAAAATAAGTATTGACAATACTGGTAAAATAGTTTGTGTATAATACGGGACAGAACTGTGTCTTATGGGACAGAAAATGTTAGTCCTTCTAAAGATAAACTCGGTTTGATAATTTTAGGTAAATCTGTGTTGAGTTTTTTTTTTTTTTAAATTATGTATTAGATCAAAACTTTTTTTAATCTGTTTGTACACTGTATAATGTGTTCAATAATTTTTTTTTTTTTTATTTCAAACCACCTTTTGGTGAGCTGCAATTTTGTTTTAAATGAACTAAAGTAAAATGGCAAGGCCCCTCCTTCCAATGAGCAGAGAGACACTGACAATCTGAAATCGCTCGGGATCCCAGGTCGCAGGCGTGGAGGGCGGTAGCACTACTACTGTGCCACTGGGCTGGCTGCTTCCACCACGTTTAAAGCATTTCTTGATCTTGCGTCCACTGAAAGCAAATAACAAAATGACCTCATTCTCAACCCCTACTCTTCAGCAGCAGATCAGTACAGGAGTTGGTTTCTTGGTTAGTGTTCTTTTTTGGGGTGAGGGAGGTCTCCAACAATTCAGTTTTTCTTTCTTTCTTTAACTATTTTCTGGGTATAAAAAAAAAAAAATAAAAACTACATTGCTATCACAAAACAAATGTTTCATAGTTTACTACATTACAGGCTGAACTTCTCATTTTAACCACTTGGTGGCACTGCAGTACCCCAGTTCAGTTAAAATCCACAGTAAACTGAAGGAAAGGAACTTGGTTTATACAGACATTGAAATTCAAAGCACTTTATAAGCAGATGAAGTGGCATTGCGGGAGATAAAGGATATTCCAAAGGGGTTAAGTACAGTACAGACTAGACAGAGACACTGAGAGGAGGGTGAGGACAGAGAGGTTAGGCGAATCAACAACTGTCTCATAGTAATTAAGTTAGGCAGGCATGGGATTCAAACCCAGGTCTCCAAGCTGTACTGTGGTTGAAAAAGCAAATCCTGTAAAACCAATCATCCATGATGCACCAACTTAAAGTGGAGCTCCCATCACCAACAAAGAACAGCTACGTAAGAATATACCGTAACTAGATCTTAGAGAGAATCTCTTGCCTCAGGTCACACACCTCAGGAACATTAGTCGCCCGGCACCAGGAACGCACGGAAGCTTTTTCGCAAGCAGTCTGACTGGGACCACACACGGCGATGTCACTACGCCAATGTCCCCCTATACAGCCGTGGGCAGTCCCAGGCCCTCCTCAGTTCCCAGCTGGAGACCATCTCGCGAGAGTGTGCCTCCATGGGAACCAAGGGAAGGACCCACCAGAAGGAGCATGACAGCCAAAGGTCACCATCCTAGAGAGAAGAACCACAGAAAAGGACAAGAGGGAAGGAGGGAGGGACAGCATGACGTGCTGCAAGAGATTCTCTCGAAGATCTACCGTTATGGTAACTTCTTACATAACTGTTCTATCTTCTTTGAGGATATCTATTGCAGCAGGTCACACCTTAGAACGCGTCCCAAGCAGTACTGCAAAGGAAACTAGTGTGGGAGGATGGAAGACAGGTATCTAGGAGAAGAGGTCCTGTAGCACAGCCAGGCCAAAATGAGCCCACCTTCTAGAGGCGATGTCCAGACTGTAATGTTTTGTGAAAGTGTGGACAGTACTCCAAGTAGCCGCAGCACAAATTTCTGCTGCGGAGACGCCCCTGAAGCAGGCAACTGAAGCAGCCATGCCTCTGGTAGTGTGTCCCTTAACAACTCCAGGAGTTCTTTACCATACTTCCAGTAACAAAAAATGATGCAGTTGGCCAACCATCGAGACAGGCACTGCTTCAAAACTGGTGCGCCTTTATTCCCAGGGGCGAAAGAAACAAAGAGCTGCGAGGACTTTCTGGAGTCCTTCATACGGCTAACATAATAATGCAGAATTCTATGCGCATCTAAGGTGTGGAGCAAGGCTTCCCCATGATTGGCATGCTCCGGGGAAAAAAAACAGGCAGGTGGATGGTCTGATTTAAGGTAAACACAGACACCACCTTTGGCAATAACTTAGGGTTAGTACAGAAAGACACCTTGTCTTTGTGGAAAAATTAAGTAAGGCTGCTCGCACACGAGTGCCTGTAGCTCTGACATTCTTAGAGCTACAGTAAGAGCAACTAAAAAGAACGCTTTCCATGAAAGAAAGCGTAGCTTGCATGTCATGGCAGGCTCAAAAAGAGCCAGCATAAGTTTCTCTAAAACAAAATTTAGGACCAAGGCCAGAACAGGGTTACGGATTGGGGACTTCCAAGTGCAGGATACCTCTCAGGAAAGTACGGGCCAAGTCCTGCTGGGCAACCATCCGGCCCTCAACGGGCACACGGAAGGCGGATATGGCTCAAAGGTGACCCTTAAGGGAAGAATATTTCAGGCCAGCATTTAACAGGGACAATAGATACTCCAGAATCTGGTTCACTGGATATGTGAATGGGTCCAGAAGATGGCTAGCTGCCCAAAAAGCAAAATGCTTCCACTTCATGGAGTAAGTCGCCCTGGTGCAGTGCTTTCTGGCGGCCACCAGAACATCAGCCACTATACAGGATACTCCAAATCTAGCAATGGCCATAAAAAAACAACTCCTTTTCAAGACAGGGACAATGCAGCTCACCAGAAAACTCCAGGCCCTGGATCGAGCGAGCAAAAAACGTCAGTTCTGTGTTGCATGCGGATGCAAAAAGGTCCAACTCTGGGCTCCCCCACCTGTCAAACAGGTCTTCGGCGACAGAGACAGCAGTTCCCACTCATGCATTTTGGACTGTGACCAGCTTAGCTCATCCACCAGGACATTTTTGACGCCTGGGACACAGACAGCTGACATCTCGAGACCGTGGTCCAGGGCCCAGTACCAAACCCTCATCGCCTCCCTGCACAGACAGTAAGAGTGGGTGCTCCCCAGCTTGTTGATGTAGTGCACTATGCTGATACTATCAGTCTGCATGAGCAGGTGACCCGGAGACAGGTGGGGCTGGAAGGCTTGCATCTAGAGGACAATGATGTGCAATGAGACCTCGAGAGAAGACCACATCCCTTGGGTCTGGAACTCACCCAGATGGGCACCCCGGCCCACCCCCGAAGCATCAGAGGTGAGGATCTGATGGAGAGAGGGGATGAGGAGAGAAACTCCCGCTAGCAAATTATGGGAATCCATCCACGAGAGAAGGACTTTCTTGACGGGAGAGGAGACCAGGACCATCTGTTCCAGGTCGTTGATTCGCTGGTCCCAATGCACTTTCAAGGTCCACTGGGGAACGCACATGTGGAGCTGTGCAAGGGGGACATTTGCAATGGCTGCGACCATCAGCCACAGCAGTCTAAGGTATGTCCAAGCCGTGACATACCAGCTGCAAAGGAGTTCCCTGGCCTGCATGCTTCGCCTGATCCAGAGGCAGGAAGGCCATGCCCTCAGCTGTATCCAGAATAGCCCCAATATACTTAAGACGCTGGCCCAGGGTCAGAACCAACTTGGCCAGGTTGACCGTGACCCCCAGCTGATGAAAGAGCTGCAGGGTACACTCCAAAGTGACAAGTAACTGCTCCCGAGACGGGGCCTTGAGCAGCCAGTCATCCAGGTAAGGGAAGACATAGAAGCCTTCCCTCCTGAGGGCCGGCGCTACCACCATGAGGCACTTGGTAAAGACTCAAGGGGCTGAGGATAAGCCAATGGGGAGAACCCTGAACTGGAAGTGGTCCCCTAGGAACAGGCATCTGAGGTATTTCTTGTGGGCAGGACAAACTTTGATATGCAGATAGGGGTCTTGCATGTCCAGGAAGCAGATCCAGTAACCCTCCCAGAGCAAGGGCAACAGACCAGGGAGGGTAACCATCCTGAACTTTTTGTACTAAATTAAGTAATTCAAGTTGTATAAGCCCAGGATGGGCAATAAGTCCCCCATGGACTTGGGGATAAGGATAAAATGGAAGTAAAACCCCCTGTTTTGCTGGGTCTCAGGCACAGGTTTCTATGGCCTTCTTAGCTACCAGAACCTGAATCTCCGCTTGCAGCACTGGCACGTGAGTGTGGGGGAGGGGGGATTACAGTCTGGGTGGAAGGTCCGGAGGGCTGCTCCACAAATTCTAGGGCATGATCCTGACAGATTAGCTGAAGCTACCATGCGTCAGATGTAACCCCCATCCCTTTGAGATGGAGGGAGAAACAACTCCCTACGACCTCATAAGGCTGATTGGAGCCCACTGGGCTGGAACCGCTGACGCGGTTCCCTCCACAAGCAACCTGCCTGCCTAGGACAGGCCAAGAAGGAGCCTGCTGCCCACGCTCCTCCTCCTTGTCCCATAAGGTAACATCTGGTCCTGGACTCAGAACAAGGGACAGAGGATTTTTGAGCCTTCCTCCCAGTGGGAACTGAAAGGTTCCAGACGGCCCGGAGTGCTGACACTGGTTTCCTGCCCAACGCTGAAGCCAGTGCTGAAATCACTGGACTAGGGCATAAGACTGCAGAGAAACACTGTTCAGTGCAGAGCAGCATTTGTGTAACCTACATTGGCCCATCAGTGATTTGTTGCTTTTTGAGTGTCTACTTTTCCAACTGCAAATTATACTGTAAAGCCCCTAGAAAGGAACAACACTAGTAGGTTGCAATCCTCTACCCACTACTCTCCCCTATTACTCCTAGTCCTAGGTCATTCATACCTAAAGCAAATTATCAACATCCCAACATCCAGTGGTGTGATCCAAATCTGTAAGCCTGTACAAAGCCTCTACCACCCTACCCAAAATGGTTTTCATCTCCCTCCTGTTCACACCCTTCCGGGTTCTTACCCTTGTCCCAGTCTCCCCCTCTACACCTACTGCCACTTCTCTCTCCCCTTCCAGATACCTCCTTCATTCTGTCAATCACCCCTACAGCCCCGCTTGCAAGCAGACCCCACTTTTCCTACTACCCTCCAGCATCTCTGTTTTCCCTTCCTAGTCACTTTGCCTTTCTTCGTTTCCTTATCTCCTTCTCTCCACCCCTCCCCCCCTTCCCCTCCCTCAGGTATTTCCTTCACCAATTACAAAAGTCCTAAACTTCACTATTTCATCCTTGCCCTCCTCCTCCTTTCATCAGGGAACATCCACTCAAACCCTGGCCCTATTTCTTCTCCTAGTCTGGCTCCTTAACCAAATAACATGTCTCTAAACCCCACTCCCACTACAACCCTCCCTAATGGGTTGAAGCTCCTCCACCTGAACATCTGCAGCTTGCTACCAAAAATCGACCTCCTACAAACTTTTATGATTTCACACACCCCTGACATCCTAATTATTACCGAGACATGGCTCAAAAAAAGCACCCCTGACAGTGCCATTGTATCCCTGGGTATTCCATCTCCAGACAAGATCGATCGGGTTGTGGATGGGGAGTGCCCATGTATATTCTGTCCTCACTGCAGTTTACTACCACCCCAACTACATCTATCCCAGCAACCTATGAAGCCCTTGTCACCTGCATTACCCTTCCTTTCTCAATCCCAATCTTTGTGGCTGGCATCTATTGCTGCCCAAGCATTCAACCCTCGGTCACGACTGAACTCTTTGCAAATATCACCTCCCTCTCACAATCTGGTGAACTTTTCATAATGGGTGACGTGAATCTAAATTGGCTGTCTCCCAAGTTAAACAAGCTATGCAATGATGTCATTGCTCTAAACCTCACTCAACTTGTACTTGAGCCCACACGCCCTAATCCCAAAACACAAAATCACACCCTGCTTGACTGGGCACTCACAATCCACCCGCACCGATGCCCTTAGTGACCACAACCCCATTTTCATTGTACATAAGGTTCATCGCCCCAAACTTCCCCCTAAAATCATACAATTCCGGTCCTTTAAATCCTTAGACCTTACCCCAATCAGCTCTGCACTTGCTTCCACCGACTGGGCCCCCCCTCTCCACTGCCATTTCTGTTGACCAAGCACTTGACTATTTTAAGGTTTAATTCATTACCACCTGGAATGTCTTTGCTCCTTTCAGACGGACCAGAGTCCGTGGGCTTCACCTTCCCTGGATCACCCCCGAACTACTGGCCTGCTTCAGGGAACGTGATCAGGCCTGGAGAAAACACAAATCTACTAAACATCCAAATGACTACGCCAAGTACAGAATGCTACGCAATTCATGTACTAAAGCTACTAGACTGGCTAAGTCTGATTATTTCAGCTCCTCATTCCTGACTAACACTAACTCTCCACCTAAATTCTGGAGGGTAGTTCATGCTCTGTTCTCTCCCCCTCTCACCCTCCCCCTCCAGTTCTCAAAGTAAATAACTCCCTAGTTTCTGACCCTGGCTCCAAGGCCAATGAATTTAATGCCTACTACACCTTGTGCACCACGTCTCTTCTAAATTCCCTCTCCCCATTGCCACCTGCTAACTTCAGCCCTTCACCTCAGCCAGTGCCTACCACTCCCCCATTTTCCTTTTCTACCATCTTCCCTGACAAAGCTCTTAATGCTCTCCTATCCCTCAACCCCTCTAAAGGCTCCTCACCAGATGAGCTCAATGCTAAACTTCTCTACCTTTCTGCTCCTGCAATTGCTTATCCTATCTCCGTAATCCTTAACCTGTCCTTTATTTCTGCCCAAGTACCCTCATCCTGGAAACATGCTGTAGTCCTTCCTCTCCCCAAGGGTGGCGACACATCCACTCCTGGCAACCATCGACCCATTTCCCTCCTTCCTACCGTTGCCAAACTTCAAGAACATTTAGTTCTCTCTCAACTATCACCATTCCTCTCTGATTCCTCCTTCTTCACCCCCTTCCAATCTGGTTTTCGGAAGAACCACTCAACAGCCACCTCCCTCCTCAGGCTTACTGACTCCATCCTTTCAGGGATGGATGATGGCCCGATTACCTCAGCCATCTTTGTCGACCTAGCCAAAGCCTTCGACACTGTTTCCCATCCCCTGCTTCTTGATTCACTCTTCTCAGCTGGCCTTGCTCCATCAGCCACCAACTGGTTTAAATCCTACCTCACTGGCAGGACCCAGTCGGTGAGAATCCTTGATTCCATCTCCCCTCCACTCCCCGTCAACACTGGTGTCCCTCAGGGCTCAGTGCTTGGTCCCCTATTCTTCTCCTCCATTTTCCTTAATGATCTTTCCACAGCCTGCTCATCCTCTTCTATCCACATGCACACCGATACGGTTTTGTACAGTTCCGGCAAAAACCCTGCTGCCATGCATACCAGCTTACAGCATGACTTCAACCAAGTTCAGCTCTGGTTTGCTTCTCACCAGTTTTTTCTAAATACCAAGAAGACAGTCTCAATGACCTTTAGCACCAGGCAGAGACTCTCTAGGTTTCCGGCCCTACCCACCTTCCACACCCTTGATGGGACCATCTTGGAGGACACCTCCTCATTTCGATATCTGGGAGTTTGGCTGGACCAGCACATCAACTTCTCTGTGCATATCGATGCTATCCTGAAGAAACTGCGTCCCTAGCTTGGTGCTCTGTACAGGAATCGTAGACGCATCCCGCTGACTGCGAGGCGTGAAATTGTCCAGAAGATGATACTCCCCATCTTTCACTACTGCGACGAAGTCTATGGTGCTGCTCCCAAATCTTCCCTGACCAAGTTGGACACTAACTCCTTCTGCCGCTTTGCTATCGACTCCCCTTCCCGCTCCCACCACTGTGAACTCCATCTCTCTCTCTAACCTTCCCTCCACTATCTCACAGACACATCTCTCACTGTGCCAAACTAACCTCCAAATTCTGGTTCGGGGGGCTCCCCTCCTATCTCTCATCCTCTGTCTCCACTCCACCTCCCCCCACCCACTCTCTCAGATCAAATGACGCCTGCACCTTGATGGTCCCTCGCCGCTCCACCCTCATCGGTCAGACTGGTTTCGCCCATCGTTTCCCTAAAATCTGAAATTCCCGCTTTACCTCTGCCCTACACAATTACCTTTCCCTCAGCTGTTCCTTCTTTAACCCTCCTTAATACCTGTCCCCAGTTTCTGCCTTACTATCATGACCCACCCCCCGCCCCCGGCAGGGTTCTCAACATCCTGAAGGGGGAAATCAGGAAATGGCTACCCTTCTCCTCATATTCAGTTCTTGCCCCCCCCTTCTCCACCTGCCCTTCTGGGTCACCAGTGTGCACAATCTAACCCCATCCTTTTTACTCCAACAGCACTTGCGTACTACCTCGAGCCTGCTCCTGGTACACTCATGCACTATAAATGGTTCTATTGGTTTTGTACATTCATATGTTCTTTTGTATGATTTTGGACATGTATTGTAATTTACCCAATGTTCCTCTACTGTTTATTGCACAATACCTTGTGTTCCAACTGTTGCACAATCTTACAATGTTGTATAGTTTGTACTACCCACATACTAACATGCTAAAATGCCAGCAGAATAGGCCTAACGGTCTTTCGTGTCTGCTCGTTTGGTCAGTCCCCAACCTGGGTGCTGACCTTGCTGTCCCCCTCGCCTTCTATGGCTTCTCCCTTCCCAGTTCCGGATATTCTTGCTGCATTGGATTTTCCTTCCAGAACCCTTCCCTGTACCTGTCCCATCCCTCTTGAACCCCTCCACTGTCTCTGCCTCCACCAGCCCCTAGGTAGTGCATTCCATGGCTCCACCACCCTCTCAGTGAAGTAGCACCTCCTCCTTTCTCCCCTGAATCTTCCCCCCTCCAGCTTCCACCCATGCCCTCTAGTGGCCCCTTCCTCCTTCCTTCGAAGCACCCGACTGTTCCTCCCCATTTACCTTCTTCATGTACCTAAAGACCTCTATCATGTCCCCCCGGTCCCTTCTCTTCCAATGTGTACATATTTAGCTCTTCGAGCCTCTCCTCAAAGGTCCTGTCCCCAAGCCCCAAATCATTATGGTTGCCCTCCTCTGGACCCTCTCCAGGAGGTTAATGTCCGCTTTAAGTGTGGCCTCCAAAACTGCACACAGTACTCAAGGTGCGGCCTCACCAAGCAGTTATACAGAGGAGTATCACTTCCCTCCTTCTGGAGGTGATCCCCTAGCGATGCATCCCAGCATCCTGTTGGCCTTGGCTGCTGCCCTCCTACAAGTCTCAGAGTTGTTCATCTTGACATCCACCACCACCCCAGGTCCCTCTCAGCCATCGAGACTGTAGCATTCCCCAGGGTGTACACTGGCCTGGGTTTCTGGCCCAGGTGGAGTACCTTGCATTTCCCTGCATTGAACCTCAGCTTCCACTTTCTAGACCATCTTTCCAGAGCCTCCAGGTCCCCTGTAGGGCCACCTCCCTCCTCCCCATCCACCACCGCCCCAGTTTCAGTCATCTGCAAAGAGACTCATGTCACTCCTGATTCCTGTCCTTATGTCAGATCGTGGCGTTGAACAGAAGGGCCCAAGGACTGATCCCTGTGGGACCTCACTAATGACCCTCCTTGGGGATGAGACTATCCCACCAACTCGACCCTCTGGGTCGGTCCTGGAGCCAATTGCCTATCCATCTGATCATCTGGTTCCCACCCCATTTCTCCCAGCTTATCCAACAGGCCCACGTGAGGAACAGAGTCAAATGCCTTGCTGAAGTCTAGAAAGAGGACATCCACTGGTCTACCCAGGTCCAAGGCACTTGTCACCCAGTCATAGAACTCCACCAGGTTTGTCTGACACGATTTCCCCGGGATGAATCCATGCTGTCTATCGTCCAGGCACCCTGACTTATCCAGGTCCCCCTAGCCTCTCCTTGACAATGCCCTCCATCACCTTGCCCACCACCGAGGTCAGGCTGACAGGCCTGTAGTTCCCTGCCACCTCCCTTGATCCCCCCTTGTGGATAGGCACTACATCGCCACCTTCCAGTCTTGGGGCACCCACCCTGTCCTCAGAGAGATGGTGAAAAGCTCTGCCAGGGGTTTTGCCAGGACATCTGCAAGTTCCTTCAGCACTCTGGGATGTAATTTATCCGGCCCCGGTGCTTTCTCCGTCTTAAGGGAGCTGAGGGCTTCCCTCACTCTCTCTGCTGTGATTTCCACTTCCGGTACCCCTTCTCCCTGCTTAGCCCTCCCCCCACCTGCCAGTGATGCCTCCCCCTCTCCCCAGACCTGCCGATCGGTAAGGGTCCCCCCTCCTCAGTATCTCGGTCTCCTCCCATGTATGATGCAGCACCCCCATTTTCCCTGGTGAAAACTGAGGTGAAGTACTCATTTAGTACCTCAGCCTGCTCCCCCGGGTCTTGTGCCCATCTCTCCCCTGATTTAATCCTGCTAATCTGCCCCTTCACCCTTCGTTTTTCCCCAATGTATCTAAAGAACCCCTTGTTCCCTCTCCTAATTTCCCTGGCCAGGTTCTGCTCCTTCCTTGCCTTAGCCGCCCTCACCACTCTAGTGGCCCTTCTAGCCATCAGCTCGTACTCCCCTCGATCCCTTTCACTCCTTGAGCACTTGAATTGCTTACAGGCTGCTTTCTTTCCCGCACCACCTCCTGGACCTCCCTGGTCCACCAACAGGGTTTTGGGCCCCACGCATTTTGCTTACTCTTGCACAGGTGCTGGTAGCATCCTGCACCCTCTCCTGATGATTTCCCACCTACTATCAGCGTCCATGTCTGACCCAATCCCATCCAAATGCTCCTTAGGATCCTTCCCATTTCCTTAAAATCCGCCCCCTGAAGTCGGCTACTTCGTTTTTTGCAGCCTTCTACCCCTCCTAGGTCCAGGCAGAACCAGACCGTGGCATGGTCACTCCCGCCAATGGGTCCCTCCTCCAGGCCCCAATCTGGTCACTGTCTGCCAGGACCCATCCAGTACCACGTGCCTCCCTGGTCGGTTCCCTCACCTGCTGAGTTAGGAACGTGTCTTGAAAGACATCCAACAACCTCTGTTCCCTGGTCACAGAGGATGTCACAGTCTCCCAGTCTGTTCCTGGCATGTTTAAGTCCCCCAACACCACCACCATTCCTCTGCCCAGTCTGCAGTGTCTCCTAAACTCTGCCACCAGACTGTCCTCCAGCTCCTCCGCCAGGGCAGGGGGTCTATACACCACTCCTATTTTTACTCTCTTGCCCCCCCTTGTTATCAAGGTGACCCAAATCGCCTACACGGTTCCCTCCGCCTCCTCTACTCCCCCTATGCCAATGCAGTTTTTGACTATCATTGCTACCCCTCCTCCCCTTCCCTCCCCCCTGTCCTTCCTGAACATAGTGTAACCCTCCAGGTTCAGATCCCAGTCATGTCTTGCAGTGGCCCAAGTCTCAGTGACCACTGCCACATCCACTGCTCCCTCAGTTAGCATCGCCTGGAGCTCAGGCATTTTATTGCCCAAGCTCCTGGCATTGCAGGACTACCTTCCACCCTTTCCTATAGTTCCATTTCCCTGCTCGTGTTCCCATGGGATTCTGTTTTCCCCTGGTCTGCACTTTGCCAGTTGGCCTTTTCCTGCAATCCTCCTGGTCCCCAGGGGGGTGGAGACAGAGTCCCTCCTTTATCGGCACCCCCTTGACAGCCTTTTCTCCCATCCCACCCCCCTTCACAAGTTTAAACCCCACTTTTCACCAATGAACCCCTCTATTTTCAACTTAAGGATTCCCCCCTCCAAATTGAGATGTAGTCTATCTCTAGCATACAGCTCCTTATCCTCCCAGGTCTCCCCCCAATCCCCCATCAACCCATACCCTCTGGCCTCACACCACTCCCTGAGCCACTGGTTTATCTCCTAATTTTCCTTTGTGTTCCCCACTAGCCTTGGCACTGGCAGGATTTCTGAGAAGGAAACTGCATCCTATGTCATGACAGACCCTGGAGCTCCCTGAATCTTGCCTGTATCTCTAGCTCCTATTTCCTCAATGTCATTTGTACCCAGGTGGACCAGTATGTCTGGAAACACACAATCCTTTGCCAGCTGATATACACAAGTGCTTAGCCCTGTGCACCGTTAGTCCAGGGAAGCATCTTGTTCTAACTGGCCAGGCTTCTCCCTCCCTATCCCATTTGATACCCCTGATCATAGAATCCCCAGCAGGAGCACTCTGACCACTCCTTTCCTCCATTCCCCCCTTCCATGTCCCTCATCCTTTCTACAGGCCCTCCACCCAACTGGCTCGTGTTCTCCCTTTCTAGGTACCACATGCCACCCCTCCTTATTTACCATGGCCACCCCTCTCTCAATCCTATGCCTCTCCTCCTCCTGAGTATCCTTCTGTACCTTGCTAATTCCCCCTCACTGCTGAACTGATCCTTCTCCCCCATCTGCTAAACTAGCCTGGCTCATCCTCCCTTCCTTCCTGTCTCCCATTTAGTTCCTCCTTGCTAGTCGTGCTCCCCTGGCCTAAACCCTCAGCTCCCTTTACTGAATCCTCCTTGTACTTCTGGTCCTTCTCCTTTACCTTTCCTCCCAACTGGTCCTTCTCCTTGAGCTTTCCTCCCTCTTCCCCCTGCCCCTCCTGCTCTGATTCACTGCTCCCCCCATTCTCCTGCATTCCAGGTCCCCCCCTGTTCTTCCTGCTATCTGGCCCCTGCCTCCTGCCTCCCACTCCCACTCCCTTTCCATCTCTAACTACCCCTGTCGTGGCTACATCACCCCCCTCATCCTTGAGCAGAAGAAGAGAATTGAAGCGGTTACTGAGTGTAAGGTCTGATCCACCTCCCAGCCTTGCTTCCTTCTGTCCAGCCCTGGCCATCTGCCTACTTCCCTGAGAATGTTGTCCCTCCGTCCCCCCTTTGTGAGGGCCCCCAGTTACCTGCCTGCTTCCTTGGTAGTGTCCTTTTGGACCCCCTCTGCCAGTTTCCCTATGTGACCCCTGAGTATTCTCCTGCACTCATTCCCTATGCCCCCACCCCCAGTGCTTGGTGCAACCCTGTGGGAGATTCCCAGCCCCCTTCCCCAACCATACCACCCCCATTCCCCAGCTTCTCCTCCTAATCCCATAACCTCCTCCCTAAGCTGTGCTAGCTGGTAGCACACTGGGCAACCACCGAACTTCCCAAGCCCAGTCCAGTATCATGGCTGCTCCACACCCTGTGCACCCCACCACCCTCCCAAAGATGCCGCCCTAATGATGTGTGGTTCCATCCCTTCCAAATAGGTTTCCTTGGGTGAGCCACCAGGTTCCCCCTAGTCCAAGATACCCCTACTGCCTAATCAGGTCACCCACTAATCTTAGAGACAGTCCCACTGTACACCAGTAACCCTGTTACTAGGTGCAGTACAACACATTAAACTTATAAGGGAAATTAACAACTCCCAAGCTCCTCTCTCCCAGCCTTTAAATCCTACCCCCAGTGGCTAGAACTACATGAGCTGCACCTGCAGCCTTTTCCTCCAATTGCAGGGCAGGTGTTCCCCTATAAATTCGCAGACTTCTGGGGAAGGAGGGGTGGGGAGGGGTGGTTCTGGGCAGACACCTGACTCGAGAGAGAGTGTATCAGCCCTGTCTCCCCTCCAAGCCCAGCAGCCAAAGAACCAGGCCCAAGCAAATCCCACCAAATAGGTTTTAAATCAGAAGAAATAGGCCTCTACCAGCGCAGCCTGTTACACAGTGAAACATCCACAAAATGAGCCCCACTTACAGCCACCAAATCAGTTTACAAACATCCAGCAGCACCCAAAACAATACCCTGCTAGCCCCTTAGAAGTAAGAAAGAAAAGAACTAACCTACCAAGTAAAATCCACAAGAACCCTGTGAAAACAACAGCAGCAGCTACTGTCCTGGAACACAACTGTTGTAACTGGTCATCCTTCACAACCCTATGTAACCCCCCCCCCCCAGGTTGCACTGTGAGACGAGCAACTTGTTGTTCAGTGTGCCCTCCTGGTGGAACATTTCAATAAATAAATAAATAAAACAGTACAGTTACGTAAGAACTTACTTTAACAGCAGATCTTCGAGAAGAGCTCTTGTAACAGGTAATAACCAATAGGACTATGCCGCCGGGCACTAGGACCCCAAAGAAAACTTTTTGCTAGCAGTCCAAGCCGGGGGACCGCCAATGTCAGCTCCGCCCACAACATCAGCCACTGTTTAAAGGGGGCAGTCCCCTGGCGCAACCTCAGTTCAACCGCCAGAGACCAGGCTGGCATAAAGGATGGAACAAATCGAGGAAGTTTGTCATCCCGAAAGGGACAATCAGTGAGAAGCACTGGGGGAAGGAGGGAGGGAAAGCATACCTGCTGCAAGAGCTCTTCCCGAACATCTACGGTTACGGTAAGTTCTTATGAAACTGTACTATCTCACTTTGAGATAGAGCTCTTGTAGCAGGTAATAACCCATAGGACTGTCCCAAGCAGCACTGGGATGTCACCAGGTCAGAAGGGCGGTGGAAAAAGTAATCCCCTGGGCTCTTAAAAGAGGAGCCCTTGGAGGACTGTCAGGCCAAAGTCTGCCCTCTTTCTGGAAGCAATGTCAAAACTATAGTGCCAGACAAAGGTGTGCACCAAACTCCATGTGGCTGCAGCCCAAAGCTCTACTGCTGACACGTTCTTAAGCAAAGTGAAGGATGTCGAAATCCCTCTGGTTGAGTAACCTCTCACTGGACCCAGCAGGTGTTTTCCATACTTCTCATGACAGAAAACAATGCAGTTGACCGGCCACTTTGACATGTCCTGTTTGGTGACTGGTGCTCCCAACATCCGTTGGGCAAAAGAAACAAACAACTGGTCCAACTTCCTAACAGATCGAGTACGGTCGACATGGTGCCTAAGTATCCTATGCACATCTAAGGTATGCAACAAGGCCTCCCCTTTGTTGGTGTACTCAGGGTAATAAACAGACAGGTGGATGTTTTGGTTGAGGGTCAACTGTGACACCACCTTTGGAAGAAACTTAGGACTTGTGCAAAGGGACACCCATCCCTGTGAAAAATCAAATACGACTTCTTACACATAAGGGCCTGGAGCTTGGAAATCCTCCAGGCTGAAATAATAGCAACTAAGAATAACGCTTTCCAAGAGAGAAAGCAAAGCTCGCAACTCACAGCTGGTTCAAAGGGGGGAAAGTCAGCATTTCTAACATAAAGAGTAAATCCCATGGAGGGACAGGGTCCCGAACAGGAGGTTTAATGTGCAGGATACCTCACAGGAAGGTACGTGACAGATCAAGCTGTGCCAAGGTCTTGACATCCACTGGTACATGATAAGCTGAGACAGCAGAAAGATGTACCTTTATGGAGGAATAGTTAAGACCTGAGTCAGACAGGGATAACAGATACTCCAGGCCCCAATTTACCTCACAAGAGAATGGATCCAAGTCACGGGCAGCAGCCCAAAGGCTGAACTGCTTCCACTTCACAGCGTACGTGGTCCTAGCTGACGGCTTTCTAGCGGCCAACAACACTTCTGCTACCCCTTCAGACATCCCAAACCTGCTCCTGACCAAGTCTGCAGGAGTCATGTGTGAAGATGCAGAGACTTGAAGCTGGGGTGCACTAGAGAACCCTGCTCTTAGGAGAGTAAGCAAAAGGACAGAAGAAGTGGAACTGGAGGTTCTACCGCCATCTGCTGCAGAAGTGGGAACCAATTCTGTCTGGGCCAGAACGTTGCTACCAGTATCAAGGTTGCTGGTTCCGATGGCAGTTTGAGCAGAATTCGCTGCAGAAGGGGGAAGGCGGGAAGGCATGAGAAACCTCCTGGTCCAAGAGAGGGACAACGCGGCTCACCAAAAGCACCAGGCCCTGGCTCTAGCATGCAGAAATTGGGCATTTTGGCAATGGAGAAGTAATCACAGACTGTCGTCGATCCGAGGGGACTGTGGACGACAGGTCAGGCGCAGCAGGTACTTTCTTAGAATGGTCACCCTGGCGCCTGTCATGGTCGTCAGTCTTGGCTGATGAACCAGAGAATGAGGCCTTAACGATGGAGAAGCCCATCCAGACTCCCATCGAAGAGGCAGAAGAGGAGACAAAGTCCGCGGCGCGAGACCCTATCGAATGTTTGTGGGGGATGATGGCCAAAGAAATTGAAGATGCGGCCCGAGAAGGACCATGCCCCAAACTCCTGCCTGACATCTAGGAAGAGGCGGGAGACCTGGTGGTCGAAGCCCCTGGGAAAGCTAGCGACCTGGGGGGGGCAGAGTCCGACCTCCAGTCGGAGGTGGATGCCTTGGTCTTGTTTGGGGGACAGGACCATGACTCTGACCTGAATCTGTCCTTGTCCTTTTTGTGATGCTTCCCCGAGTGCTTCTTCTCCACTGGGAAGGAGTCGTGAGTGGAGGACGAGGAGGAGCTGTGCCCAGAGTGCGACTTCTGCATCACGGCCACTTGCAGTTCCAGTAGATAGGCTTTAAGAATCTACAGGCGGCGGATGCAGGTATGCTTGTTGAGGCTTTGGTAGTGTGGGCAATCATTCGACTTGTGCACTGGTCCCAGGCACAAGAAGCAGGCCAGATGGGTGTCTTTAGGGGGAATGTGTTTGCCACATGCACACTTCGCTTTATGCCGTAATGTTGTAGTGGTAGACTCGACAGACATATAAGAGGCGATGGAAATACTCAAAAAAATTTAACTACGCAGAGCATCTGAAAAATGGCAGTCAACAGGATGCAGGAGGTGTTCATGGAGCAGAGATGCTGAGTCGACAGCGGGAAAAGAGCTGAGATGGCGCCAGGGAACCGCCCCCTTTATACAGTGGCTGACGTCGGGGGTGGAGCCAATGTCGGGGGCAGTCCCCTGCCTTGGACTGCTAGCTAGAAGTTTTCCGTGGGGTCCTAGTGACTGAAGGCATAGTCCTATTGGTTATTACTTGCTGCAAGAGTTCTATCTTTAAGTGAGATCCTCAGGAATTGGGTGGGGGGTGTCAGGCGAGAAGTCAGGCTGAGGTAGGGCCTGTGGCTGGGCCTGCTCCTCCTTCCCTTGCGGACTTGTTTGGGATGGCGGGAGTGGGCAGGGTGGCAGATGCCTTTCATCTGGAGGACTGCTTGGGGGCAGTCCTGGGGTGGTGTATGGCATGCCAAAAGGGTACCCTCAGACCACTCTTCTGGTGGGTGTCGTACAGGGAATGTACTGAATGCAGCATTCTATCCAAAGTCTGCAGGTCATTCAGAATGTCCTGCACATCACCCCGAAAAGTTTGTGGCCCAGGAAAGGGGCATTCAGGATTGACTGCTGGACATCGGCCATAAGCCCCGACACCCTGAGCCAGGAATAGCACCGGAGAAAAATGTCTACCACCAAAGCCTAGCCGAGGTGTCGTAGGCAGCCCGCAGCAGGTGTCTCCCTACATCAACACCAGACTGGAGGGCCTTAAGTATGTCTTGCTTTTGCAGTCCCTCTGGAAGGGACAGGGCAGCTAATCTGGTGGTGTCCCAGAGGTCAGCCTGATACTTTAACATATGCTCAACATAATTAAAGACCCGGATGGCTAGGGTGGAGGAAGCAAATCCCAAAATCAGGTCCAGTTTCTTAGATTCCTTATCGGGAGGAAGGGAACTGGGAAACAGAGGAGCTTCTGGCCTGGAGCTCCTACTCTAAGATGGCCACTTTCTGCTCCATAAAGTATGCCTTAAGCCCCTTCAGGTGGCATCAGTGTGTGGCCTGGTTGAAGTTGCTGCAGATTCCACGGGCGTGGATGTCATGGCCGGCTCCGAAACAACAGACAAAGGAGTCGTAAAGATCTTTATTTAAACATTTTCTGTCCACAGCTGCAGCGACAGAAAAAGGAGTCCAAACCGGACATAAACAAGAAAAGGGATGGGGATCACTTTAGGTAAACTATAGTGAAGGAGTATATGGGAGAAAAGAAAAAATTACTCACCTTAGTAATGTTGTTTCTTCTAATGGAGTCTTGCTATATTATAGACATTAGCAGTTTGATCCAGCTCTAGAACTGCCCCGGAGTGAAATGGTTAAAACCATTCCAAAATAGAATTTTGCACGAGAGCAGCTCTATCTGTGTCATTTCAAACTTGAACTGTCAGATCTTTACGAGCCAAACTCACTAAGGTCTGTGTGGAAGCTGTAACCTACACTAGCCAAATGGCTACCTAAATAATAACAACCATTGATGGTCCCAACACCCAAGACTCAAGTCAGGGGACCAGAAATACTAACACCATTCTAATAATATGAAAATGGAACATAAGTATAATAAAACACACACACACCGTACACATACACACTACCAAGTCCCAAAGGGGACAAAATGCTAACAGGACATAAGTAGTGCCCACACTAAGTTGCCCGCACCCACCAAGTAGAGGTTCTGAGAGGGGCAGGTTGGGAGGTCTATAATATAGCAAGACTCCATTATAAGAAACAACATTACTAAGGTGAGTAATTTTTTCTTCAAACAACATGAAGTCTTGCTATATTATAGACATTAGCAGAATACACAGCAGTACCTCCATGGAGGAAGGGCAGAACCTATTTAGGAATAGGCTCTGAAGAACAGCTGTGCCAAACCGAGCATCTCCTGGCCTGGACATCCAGGAGTAATGCTTGGTAAAAGTGTGTACCGTTTTCCAAGTAGCAGCCTGGCAAATCTCTAATAAAGGATATCTCTGGCAGCAGCTATAGACTAGCTGTACCCTGGTAGAATGAGCCCTCAAACCGGGGCTCTGCCCACTTTCTGATAACAAAATTGGATACAAGAGACAATCCACCTGGCTATTGATCTCTTAGTGGCAGGTTTGCCTTTCCCAACTTCACCATAGGTAAGGAAAAGTTGGAGGGATTCGAACCTGTGACCTTTGGTACGTTCTATATAATAACTAAGAGCTCTCTTAACATCCAGGCTGTGCAACCTCCTCTCACCCTAAGAGGAGTGATCAGTGAAAAATACTGGAAGGGAGATAGATTGATTAAGATGGAAATCTGAAACCACCTTGGCAAAAACTTCCTATTAGTCCTAAGGACTACCTTATCCCTGTGGAAAGAAATAAAGTTAGTCTCCACTGACAAGGCTTGCAATTCACTTATGCGTCTGGCAGAAGTGATAGCCACTAGAAAAACAGTTCCAAGTTAGGTACTTAAGCTCTGCAGCAGACAGAGGTTCAAAAGGGGGTTGCATTAACTGGGCAATGCAAACATTAAGGTCCCAAGCAGGGGCCAGTTCCCGAAAGGGAGGATTAGTATGGAGTAATCCCTTAAAAAACTTGGAAAACACAGGATGAGAGGAAAGAGGGGATGACTTTCCTGCTGACACAAAAGCAGACACAGCTGCCAAATGAACTCTCAGGGTAGCTGGTCTGAGACCCAAGGAATTAAGATGTACCATGTAATCTAACAAAATGGGCAATTCAGCAGATTCTGGGGAAATATTTTTCCCAGCACACCAAATGGAAAACCTTTTCCATTTAGAACTATAAGTAGCCCTAGTGCAAGGCTTTCTGGAAGCCTTTAGGATCTCAAGAACACCCTGAGAGAGGTGTAAATCAGCAAACTCTAACTCCTCAAGAGCCAGGCCTTGAGGTTGAGGGATTTGAGGTCCGGATACCAAACCCTTCCCTGGGCACAAGTCAACAGATTGTGATTCCTGGGGAGGCACAGGGGAAGATGGACTGTCAGAGACAGAAGGAGTGGGTACCAGGGCTGCCTGGCCCAATCCGGGGCAATCAGAATCACCCTGCAAGGCTGAGATCTGATTTTGACTAGTACTTTGAATAGGAGAGGAAAGGGAAGCATGAGGAACTTCCTCCCAATCCAGAAGAAGGGCATCCAGGGAACTGAGCCCAGCACTGGAGGCCTGCAACAGAACAGAGGAAGTTTGTGATTGTCTGGGGCTGCAAAAGATCTATCTGAGGATGCCCCACCTGGAAAAACTATCCCCAGCACTTGAGGATCCAGGGACCATTCGTGATGGTCCTGGGATATCCTGCTGAGGGCATCCGCTAGGACATTGTCCTTCCTGGAAGATGAACTGCTATGAGGGAAGTGTTCAGGCAATAGGCCAGAGACCACAACTTCATTGCCTCGGTGCACAAGGTCAAGACCGAGTGCCCCCTGTTTGTTGATGTACCACATTGTTGTGGTGTTGTCTGTTCTGACTTGTATCACCTTGTCGTGGACAGATGCAGAAAAGCTTGAAGAGCTAAAAGACAGCTCTGAGTTCCAGCAAATTGATGTGGAGCACAGATTCCTGGGGACCAAACTCCCTGAGGGAAAGGTCACCCATGTGGCCTCAACCCAGAAGGAAGCATCTGTAGTGAGAGTCAAGTCGTGAGAAGGGGAAACAAGGGACCCCGCTCTTAATTGCTCTGATCCTGCCACCACTGGAGAGCTAGGATCAAGGTTCGAGTCACTGGGACCAACTTGGAAAGGGGGTCTCTTCTCTGAGACCAAAAGGTTCTCAAGTGAAACTGAATGTCTCTCATCTGAAATCTGGCTCCCTGCACAACAGCTGTGGATGCAGCCATGTGCCCCAGGAGCTGCAGAAAGTGTCTTGCTGGTCAAGAGTCCTGCAGAGTGAAGGAAGAGGCCAGAGCCACTAAATTCCTTACCCTTTCTGGGGGAAGAAAGGCTCTGGCTAGCTTTGTGTCCAATTCTGCCCCGATAAAGGTGAGTACCTGGACTGGTTCCAGAACCGACTTTGGTAGGTTTAGCAGAAAACCCAGGGAGGTGAGAAGCTGCTGGGTGACCTGCAGGTGAGATTTTACCTGTCCTGGGGACTGGCCTACAATGAGCCAGTCGTCTAGATAGGGAAAACCAGCAATCCTCTGCCTCCTTAAGTGGGCCACTGCCACTGCTAGACACTTTGTGAATACCCTTGGAGCAGAGGTAAGGTCAAGGACATTGCTCTGAACTGGTAATGACCTGAGGGCAGTTCGAATCTGAGGTACTTTCAATGGGATCTTCTGATTAGGACATGGAAATAGGCATCCTTGAGGTCCAGGAGGCTAGCCAGTCCCCTGGCCTTAGGGAAGGTAAAATCATTGCCAGAGTTACCATTTTGAACTTTGGTTTCAAAAGATGCTTGTTCAGATATCTGAGATCTAAAATGGGCCGCCATTCTCCTGTCTTTTGGGGTAAGGAAGTATCTGAATACAGACCCCTGCCCTGATGCAGGGAGGAACCCTTTCTACTGCTCTGAGAGCTAACAGGGATGAGACCTCTGTTTCCAGAGCGAGGTCTCTGAAGCACTTGCAGGTAGAAAAAGTCTGCTTCTCAACTTGGGAAACTTTTGAAGCTGAGAACCAGACCTGGCTTCACTACTTCCAGAACCCACCTGTCTGAGGTTAAAGAAGCCCAATTCTGACTGAAGTAAGCCAGCCTGCCCCCCACTGGTACAGAAGAATCGGCCCTGGGCACCCCATCAGGGTGCCTGTTTCGCAGGAGCTTTAGGCTGGGGGGTGGGAGCAGGTCTGCCCACCCCTCGTCTGCCCCTGCCTCTGAAGAAGCCCCTCTGAGCATAGGCAGAGGAGGCCTGAGTCTGGTAGAAAGGCCTGTGAAAAGGCCTACCCCTACCCTTGGGGGCATGCCTTAGAGGAGTGGCTTGCCGCTCCTTAGCCTGGGCACTCTTGTAAGTAGTCCTATATTCATCCATCTTCTTCATGTAATTCTCTGTCTGCTCTCCAAACAGAGAATTTCCCAACACAGGAAAATCCATAGCCTTAGTCTGGGTATCCTGTGACAAACTAGTACACCTGAGCCAGGCCAACCTACGAAAAGCTACAGATGTGGCCATGACCCTAGAGGAAACATCATTAACATCCACAGCAGCATGAAACTGAACCTTAGAGGCTTCAATGCCATCAGAGAGCCACCTGTTCTAGTTCACTAGCCAGCTGGCCATGGGCCTGCTTGGCCAATTGCATAACAGTATCCCATCTAGATTTCTGATACCTAGCTACATAAGCCATATAATTTGCTTGCCTGAGTCCCAGAGAGGCTGCCATATACTGTTTTTTGCCATGGCATCAATCTTCCTGGAATCCTTGTCAGGAGGATGTGAAGCCAAGGGAATATTAGCTTTATCACAGGCAGCAGCCTGAACTACTCCAACATGACTGCATTGCTGAAAGGAATTCTGTATCAGGGCCTGACAATGTATACCTTCTGTCCATCTTTTATCTACAGGAGGCACAGAATTAGGAGCTTTAAAATTTTGTTTGTTTCCTAAAAGACTTGTGTAAAGGAATAGACAATCTCCTAGACTCTGGAATATCCATCATTTCTACAAAATCAGGCTCCTCTTGCTCATCCACAGCCTCTTCTAAAGGAAGCTGGAGGGTTTCAGCAACTTTTTATAAAACATAAAATGAGATGGGACTGAGACAGCATAGGGGAGATTCTAAAGGTCTGTCTGGGGAGATGTCGCGTTCAATGGGCACACCAGACCTTCCCAGCCACATTCATACTGTTCATAATCCTCCTCCCTCCTCTGGTTCATAAAATTCCTCAATATCATAATCCTGAACCACTGGGACGAAACCGACCTTTTACCAGATAGTGGTGGTCTGGACGGACCCTGAGACAGTGACTGGACAATTTGTATGGCTTTTGCTATCTCTGCAGCAGTTGGAGAAGGAATTTTGGACTCCAGACCTGCTGATTTTCTTGTTTTCTTTACTGAATTGGTTCCCCAGAACCAGCTTTTCTTTGTACTTGAGGAAGTCTCGCCCCTGGTCAGAGGGCACTTCTCTGGTTCGTTGGCACCGAACCGGCTGGCCATCCGGTCAGCGGACTTTTGGCCTCTCGTTCCCTGAGCCTGCCCAATCTTTTTTCCAGGGTGGCTGCAGGGAAATTCTTACATACCTGGCAGTCTGACTGGAGGTGGTCAAACCCCAGACAATAAACACATGTGGTGTGTGGGTCAGCCTTGGCAAAGACTTCCCCACAAACATCACAGTGTTGAAACCCAGTGGGCCCGGTTTTTCTTTTGGGTTTCTCAGACATAATGCCAGCCTAACCAAAAACTTGCCCTTTTAACGGCAGTGCCAGGCAAGACACCCTTATCGGTTCCTAACCGTGTCACGGGTATTGGAAAAAACTAATAAATCCGTTTTTTTAGAACCGATAAGAACCGGGAACCGTACTCTAAATTAGTAACTTTTAGTTTTAAATGAGTTTTAAACCCACTGATCGGTTCAAAACCGAACCGATAACTTACAAGTTCCACACAGACAAAACCTTCATTTACTTACGGTTACCACAGATAGAGCTTGAACCGACGGTTTTGCGGTTAAAATAAAACTTATTGGTTAAATCCAACCGAGAAAACACTTTTAAACCGAGAAATGAACGAGCAGAAGGAGAAATCTCGAGCGACTGTTCACTGAGGCGGAGTAAAGAATCTGACAGTTCAAGTTTGAAATGACACAGATAGAGCTGCTCTCGTGCCAAAATTCTATTTTGGAATGGTTTTAACCATTTCACTCCAGGGCAGTTCTAGAGCTGGATCAAACTGCTAATGTCTATAATATAGCAAGACTTCATGTTGTTTGAAAAACAAATCTAATAAAGTAATAGAAGTTTAGAAATGGCAGTCGACTGAATTGACTGTGCTCCGTGGAGTCTGATGCAAAGGTCAACTGCGGGAAAAGAACAGAGGAAGGCCTGGGGACACCCCAGTTAGTCTGCTTGCGAAAAAGCTTCCATGTTGTCCTGGCACCTGGTGGCTAAGGTTCCTAAGGTGTGACCTGCTGCAAGAGATATCCTCGAAGATCAAACAAATCACAGCTGGCAGAAATGTTCACTTTCAGCCAAGGTTGAATCTGGTGCTGAAGTCATAATGCCCTACACCTGCTGCTGTGGAAATGACAGTGATGTCACAAGCTGACCATTGTGGCTTCAGCTCCAGAATGCGCCTCTGCTGAAGATTTAAGGGGCAAAGCTCCCGTTTTCATGTTAATACCCCAGTAACAAAGAAAATTCAAGTGCATGCTTCGTGATAATAGAAAAACGTGAAGTATTTATGTTTTCTGTATGTATATCTTACTGTTTTTCTGCCTTTCTTCTTCTAGTTCTATATCCTCTCTCCAAGCATCAGGAATACAAATATAAAGGTTCATCACAACCACTTTGTGAAGGCCATCGTAAGTAGATCTTTGAACCCTGAAGTCTGCAGCATTCTGATTACTGATGACACTGGTAACATTTTATTTAAAAACTAAATGTATTTATATCTGCTATAAATAGCAGTAACCTTAACTTCTTAGTTAAGGGAAACCATTACAAGCACACGTTTTTAACTTCTGCTATGTTACCATTTGTATATTTTCACTGTAATACTGTACGTTGTTTTAGTGCCAGTTTCCTTTAGGCACTTGGCCGTCAGTTTTGGCTTTAGAGTAGTCTGCCCTCTTACACTAGTGGCTGCATAAAGCACATCACAGCTAAGGCACCCTGCTTTTGAAAAAGCAGAGCGATATCTCACACACACATGAGGCAGATTTTGTTCTAGAGGAGCTTTTAAAACTCTTTGTACTGGAGCATTCAGAACAATGTGGTTATCACACAGCCTCTGAGTCAGTGGCATTAATGGTGGTGAGTGCCACAAATTTGTTTTTTGCTTTAAAATGTAGTGTAAGAGTTCTGCTGATGCTGATGCCAGCTGAGCTGTTTTTCCTGGTGGCCATCCTGCTCCTTAAAGTGAGAGAGGGGAGAAGGAGGGGAGGAGGAGGAAGGATGAAAGAGAGACGGAGGGAAGTATATGAGACAGAGGGGGAAAGAGGGAAAGAGAAAAAGAAGGAAGAAGAATCACCATTTATACAGCACTTTTCATACACAGTATCCCAAAGCGCTTTACAAGCAATGCTAGACTGGTAGTGAAGTGACTGAATGTGTGATGGCGACCATATCGCACATCATCACCCACACACAGCCTGGATAAATACATGAACCAGTTTATGGGAAGGGGGATGCTGGCCAGGACACTGGGAATGTTCCCTGCTCTTTACAAAGGAGTACCCTGGGTTCTTTTACTTCCACCTGGACACCCACCAGGACAACACCAGGATGGGCAAAAGGGACCTCGGTTTAATATCTCATCTGAAGGACAGCACACCCCAGTAGTACAGCACCCCCCCCCCCAATACTGCACTTGGATGCCAGCGATTTTTAGGTGCAAGTCCATCCCGTGTGGGACGAGAACCCACAACCTTCTGGTCCAGAGGCGGATGTGCTACCAACTGAGCCACGCTGACATCCATATATATATATATAGATACATATATATATATATATATATATATATATCTCAAGGATATGAGAGAGAGATGGAGAGAAGGATATAAGAAAGAGAGGGAGGGAAGGACTCTACAGAATGAGAGTGAGTGAGGGAGGGAAAGATATGACAGAAAGAGAGAGGAGGAGGAAAGGTTGAGAGAGAGAGAGAGGTGGAGAAGGAAGGATGAGAGAGAAAGGAGGAAGGAATCAGAGAGATATGCTTCAGTTGCACAAGCCATAGCCCTGACACATTAAATACTTCTATTTGCTGGGTGTCAGATGTGGACTCTGGTCGGTTTGCTTACCACTGAAGCCTGGCGTGAGCTCCGCTAACCGCTGTGAATACTCGCTCGCAGGCTGGGTTAGTTTCAAGATTTTCAAGTGTTGCTCAAAGATCTCCTTCCTCTCCTGCAAATTAAAGTCACAGTGAAGTAAACCAGGCCAAACAAGTGTGGGACATAAATAGTCATTGTTAAGTAAGTCAATTAGAAAACAGAAAACAGGAATGATGGTATACCTATTTAACTAACTATATTTACTTCTGGTATTCCTTCCACAGTCATAGCACAGCTCTACTGACCATGTGCAAAGTCCACAGAAAGCCAACTGACAACGGCTAGGTCTCCTCCCTCCTCAGTGTTTAAGCTGCCACTTGTCAAATCACATTTTCCTACAAAATTTTGGATTTGGCTACTTTTTTTCTGCGCTCCAAATCGCCAAACTGTGATCCTGATAGCTGCTGTGTGTGTATCTAACTAAATTAAATGTTTGTGTTTGGCTAAGGACTTGGATATTTCACTACAAAATTCCAGTAGCAATTTGCCAAAAAGTAAATTACTTGCCATAGTAATATTGTTTCTTCCAGGGGAACCCTCAGTATGCTTGACTAATGCAGTATGCCAGCTGGGTTCAGCTGCCCCGGAGGTGGAGTCTATGCTAATGATGAAAAAGGAATTAGCCAATCAGAATGTAGTAAGAGTGCTGCCTGCAGGTTGCTGCTGTAAGCCAGTCAGATTCATTTCGTAGCCTGAGAGGCAAAAGGCCCCAATTCCTAAGCCTAACCTGGTAATGTAGAAAAAATATTGGGAATAAAGAACGAGTATAAAAGGGAAATCGCCTATATGCGAACTATATACATCATGCTCAACTGCAAAACTTTACACATGTTGAGGCTCCCCAGCAAGAAATTTGGCCCATGGCAAGGACTACAGGACCATCTTCAATGAGGTTATAGAAGGGGAGGATGGGTGGGAGGTCTAGCATACTGAGGGGATCCCCTGGGAGAAACAATATTACTATGGTAAGTAATTTTATCTTCTCACCCCAGGAATCCCTCAGTATACTTGACTAATGCAGACTACAAAGCAGTGCAGCTGGGAAGAGGGAACGGAACCTACTTTGGAGATGGGTTCTGTAGGACTGCAGTGCCAAATCTGGCATCTGATTTGTACTGTACATTCAAGCAGTAGTACTTTGTAAAGGTGTGTACAGTATTACAAGAAATTGCTTTATAGATGTCAAGCAAGGGAATGTCTCTTACTGTTGTTCCTGCAGTTGCAGTGTCCTTAATGGAATTAGACCAGGTGTAGATGGAGGTGGGGAGTCACCGGAGAGCTGAATAAATGCAGATATACCCAAAATTCATGTTCTGTCTGTTGATCACGTGAATGTTAGGGCAAAATGGTAGTTTGCTTCAGTTTTGTACTGACACCTTGACAAATTTTGTGATTTTCAGCTCCACGTACTTAATGCAGATTCTTGGGTCATTACTTCGAGAGTAAGTGAAATATGCATTCAAGTGAGGTCTCAATGAATAGGCAGGAGTTAGAGATTTAAAATGCATACCTATATGTTACCTCAAAAGAGTAATGTAAGTTATAGGGTTAAATACCAACCACCCCTTAATTTCTTGTGAAATTTCAAAAATATTCTTACATTTAATCTTGTCAGACAGGATTTATTGTGTTTCATGATGTAATTTTATGTTGTCTAAAAGGGTAAGGATTTTGCTTTGAAATGCATATATGGTTGTGAAGTTTTAAGGTAGTAGAGGATAAGCTGATAAAAGGGAAGAAACCATTAACAGACAAAATATTAGCAAGTTGATACTTTGAGTTCTTCACGCTATATCTTCTGTGTTTATATATGTGTGTGGCGTATGTATGTGTGTGTATATGTTCTATACACACACACATATATACATATACATATATATACATACACACACACACACACACACACACATATACATATATACATACACACACTAACACATTTCTTTTTATTTCAGACTCTTCAAGGATGTCTCTCTAAACTTTTCTGTTAAGCGGAAATGTGGAGAAGAAAATCCTAGGACCCTGCCCTGACAACAGACTGAAATAACTCCTCTGAGTGACAAAAGTTACTGCACACTTACAGACAACAAAGATATTCGAACCCAGTTAGGTGGTGGAAATCGTCATGATGAGCAGTGTGCATCAATTCCAGTGCCTAAGTATGACCCTGCAAAGCATGGCTACCATCAGGGATTCCGTTAAGTTATTTTTTGTGGAAGTCAATTACTTCCCACGAGTCAAAATCTGGAAGTCATTCCAATTTTTTGGAAGTCAAACTACTTCCCAGATCCTACAATTTGAAAGCCAGTATTCTAAGAAAGATCAATTTATGGATGTTAATACAAATATTAGTATTAAAATACAATTTATTTTAGAAAAATCCATAATTTCTTAGTTTATGTGCTTTCGGTTTTGGAAGTCATCCAATTTAGTTTTTTACATTTGGAAGTCAATGACTTCCTCCTCCTTTATTTTGGAAGGTTTTTGCCTTATTTTTGGGAGTCAAATACTCCCAAAATGGAGTTAACTGAAGCCCTGGCTACCATAGACAATGCCATCAAAAGTTCACAAAAGCCAAGAGTATTAGAAAATCTGGAGAACATGCAGATGCTGGTGAACGTAGCTCACATTATCATCGCAGGGGTGGTGTTCCTTGTGCCTCATCATCTAGAGTGTTATTTCCTGATACATGTGGAATCTGTAACACATACAATATGTAATCAAAGTGAAGGGGAAGAAGCAATATCCAACTGCTATTGTTACAAAAACAGCTGAAGCCACAATAAAAAGGGCGGGAGAGCTACGTGATGACCAAGATATGCTCACACAAATTAAGACAGGACCTCGTTGCAAAGGAAATTTCTTAAACATGATAAGTGCTATTTAAATTATACAGTAATCACAAGGGACAGGACCCCAGATCAGAAGAGAAATGATGATGAGGATGACAATGAGCAGTCAGATGGAACTGGGTTCACGGCTGTTTGCCGCGTAATTGAAGACAATGTGCTTCAAAGATACTAAGCCGTTTCAAAGAAGGAGTTGAAAGAAATCTCAGGCGTCTGAGTAGGAGATCGACGATACCGTTATAAACTTAGACACCAGCTGAAAAAGAAATATGGGGATTCACTTTTCTTTTTAACAGCTGATCCTCAAAAACCACTAGTTGTAATCAGTGCTGAATGATTAACTGGTGGTGCATCAGTCACAGAGCTTTTTAGAACGGATGACAATCAAGTCATCAAGCATGCTGCTTCATTGCTGCGTGAACGTATCTTAAGATTTGTAGAGACTGCACCTTCACTACCATGGCCACCAACAGGGGATGCTCTCCTGAGTAAAGAACGACAGCCCCCAGAGACAGTTCAATCATTTTTCTCGCATGCGCTAAAATCCCCCAAACATACAGAGTGAACAAGTCTCCCAGTTGTCAAAGTCCTACTCAGAAGACCCAATTTATGGTGTCACGCGCGGCACGTTTCTCACTACAAAACATGCACTTGTTGGTGCTGCACAATATGACCAGACAGAAAATGCCTGTGAACATCCCGTTTCATTTAGGAAATAGCTGCAGTTATGGCCAAGTGTGTGAAATTGAAACTAGTTTAGCGGAGCTTTCTCAGCATTTTCAAGAGCAAGGTCTGTTACAGCCACTTCAGCCAAAGTCAGAGTCTTCTGTTGTCTTAACAATTTTCTGGAAGGACAACTTTGGTCAGAACATTGAAACAATAACTGGACATGGAACAATACACAATACACATGGTGCTGCATACCAAGAAGAATCTGAAGGCTCCTTTCTCCGAAAAGATTCTATTGAAATTCCTCACTCAAAAAAAAAAAAAAAGGACAACTGTATCTAACAAAAAGGAATTAGAACATCGACAGGTGAATTCAGAGAAGGAGCCAACCATATTTGGCAATATGCCCAAGTCTGCTATGCCAACATCAGTGGTAAATATTGGCAAGACAAAGCTAATGCTATGGAAACTCAGTAGGGAAGCACACAAGGAGGAACAGCATGTCCCATGGTTTACTGGTTGGCTGACACTAGTTTATAGCAATCATTCAAGTTCACCAAAGAAGATGGTTATCACATACCCATCTTCCACCCACCCACAGACCCATCACTGATTATGCCACTGCAGTTGAATACCTTACACAAACATAAGAAATAGTTCAGCAAGTAAATATGCCCTACGTTCACCTGACACTTGATGTTGTTGCAGCAGCAAAGGCATATCATGTGTGAATTTCCCTGATCAGTTCCACAATGTCATAATTCATCTGGGAGATTTCCATCTATTCCTGGAAAACTTTAGCATTATAGGACAGTTAGTTGGTGGCAGCAGCTTTGAGGACATAGTATTTGAGGCTGGTCTTTGTGCCTTTGGCAGCATACGGGGAGTTTTGCATGGGAGGCATTACAATTGGGCATGGACTGTACATAAGCTTTTTCCAGATCTGCTTCAGGTCAGATTTCTAGAGTATTCAACAGAACTGAATGCCACCCCATGCAGCATTGCTTGACCGGATCAGATCATCACCTCAGCCCACTGACTTCCATAAACTGCTTCAGGAAGATGAGATTGTCACTTTCCAGACCAAGTATGAAGCCTTCAGGCAGTGGATTCATTGCAGTGAGCTGGGGAAAACCCCACAGCTCTGGATGACATATCTGGATATAGTGGATCGGCAGCATTTGCTCCGCACAGCAATAAAAGAAAACAACTTTGATCTTAGACTACTGTGTTGGAAATATTCACTGCCCCAGTTCTCCACCTTCAACAAGCAAAATTATGCTTGATATGGGGTTTACTATGTATGTGCACACACTTGAAACTCTTGAAGCTTCTCATCCAGGGTCCAGGACATTAATTGAAAAGCAATGGCTTTCAGTTCAAAGGAGCCATCACAAAGCTTCTAGAGAATCAGCTGACTAAGCTGGTGAGCAAAAATACAATCGAAGTGACACAATTCCAGGTGGAATCTAACACCTTTACTGCAAATCAAATGGCCTGTGATAAACAGATGTAAATCTGTCACATCTAGCAAAATTCAGAGATGACTGGTCTTCACAGTTCAGCCAATAATCCACAAAAAACATGTAGGCCATCTGAAATCATCAAGTCAGACCAATTCACCAAAGCCATATTGACTCTTCTTGATCAAGAGTTTATCAATCCATTCAGTGCTACTTTAGATGCTGAACAATTGTACAATTTGTCTTTGGGACCTGTTACGCCTGATATTGAAATCATTGAACAAGGTACAGAAATATATGAACAGTTTGTCAAAGAAAGACTGTAAAGTGGTAAAAAGAAATGTTGATCTAATTTCAAAAGCCCCAGTGAAAACCTTCAGTGATGCACACAAAAAAGCGCAAGCGATGGAACTTAAGTTTGAAAGAGATAGATTGGGAAAACTTTCGTCCCTTTCAAACAAGCACAACTTCCCTGTAGATATAAACAAGTTATTGACATATTGCCTGGGCCCAGTCCAGTGGAGTCTAGCCAGTGCAGATGGAAGGAGACAGACAACACCAAAGAGCAAGTTACTTGAGGTGCTAGCAGAATACCATCCACTCTTAAGACACTTCAGAGCTTCCCCTCAGGAAAAGTGTCACAGCATACATAGTTGATCTAATGGCACCCACTGCGGGTTATGACAGGAGTCCCTGAAACCTTTGGTGATCTGGCAATGAAACTCCTGAATAGTCTTCCAAAGGTATCTGCAAGAGTAGATGTTGATGCAGATACATACAAAGAGCAGTCAAATCAAAGAGGCTGAGAGATTTCAACAAAGATTTAGCGAGAAGCATATTATCAAAGGTCCCAACACCAAAGTGCAGAAGAATTTAATTTACTTCCTTTCTAATGGATCTAACAAGGAGCGCATGACTGATTTGATCATGCAGGTCTTGGGAGAAAACTGCACGAGTTTGCCAGAGGGCCAAGGGATCTAGTTTTCAAAGACAGACAAATGCTACATATCACCAAAGAAGGGACTATGGCTGTGGATGATCTCGGTTTTGACAAGGAAGAAGCAGACACAAAAGTCGCCCTTCATGTGCAATATGCCATTACAATACGTCCAGGCCCTGTCATCATCCATTCTCCATCTAGAGATACAGTTATACAAGTAGTTTTACTGTCACTATTTTCAGAATGCGAGCAACGTATATACCTGGACAATGGCCATGGTAACAGTAAGAACATCTTCGACATTAGCAAGTGTGAAATGACGACTGCAACAAAGAAAGCCTTAGTTGGTTTCCATGCATTCACAGGCAATGACTATGTTTCTGCGTTCTTCAAAAAGGGTAAGAAGATTTGCTGGAACATCCTTCAAAAGTACCCCATATTCCTGGCTGACTTTCAGAAACTTGGGAGTGACTGGCAAGTGGATAATGGTGTTGTAGTTCTGTTGGAGGAGTATGTCTGTAAACTGTATGGAAAGAAGCAAGTTACTAGTGTAAATATAGCGAGACAGCAGATCTTCTGGAAGAAAAGAGAACAGAATAACTGATCTGTCTCTGCTACCACCCTGCCAGGAAATCTTGAAGTTACATATTCTATGAGCCAACTACGTCTGCCGATTGTGGAGGCTTTCTTCTGTTGCAGTTATCAATGCCCCAAATGCAACTTTCCACGATTGGACTGATCTCAATGTAAAGTGGACGGGCACACCATTTCCACATGATATGTCATGTCTCTGCGCTATAATGCAAATGATGAGGACCAACATGTATGTGATTATCAAGATGATATTGGCGTATCTGACGATGATGACGATTTTTCCTAGCTGGACAATACTAAGTTCCAATACTTTACCAAGAGTCATATTTTCAGTTTTACATTTTTTTGAAATAAAAATGTTTTGCAAAAATTGTTTTTTTTTTTTTTTTTTCTTTTAGATAAATTTCCTTCTTTAAAAAAAACTTTGAAAATTAACCTTTGAGGCAACTTATGGGTATGCATTTTAAAGCTCTAACTCCCACCTATTCACTGAGATCACACTTAAATGCATATTTAAATCAGTCTCGAAGTAGTGGCCCAAAAATCTGCATTAAGTACTGATAGCTGAAAATCACAACATTTGACAAGGTATACACTTGTTAAATTTTGTCTATTAATGGTGTCTTCACTTTTATCAGTTTATCCTGTTATATTACCTTAAGACTTCAAAACCACATATGCATTTCAAAGCAGAATCCTCACCCTTTTAGACAACAAAAAATTATATTATAAAGTGCAATAAATCCTGCCTGACAAGATTAAATATAATAATATTTTTAAATTTCACAAGTAATTAAGGGGTAGTGGCTGGTATTTAACTCTAACTTTTAACATTAATCTTCTGAGGTAATATATGGGTGTGCTTTTTAATGCTCTAACTCCCACCTATTCATTGAGACCACACTTGAATGTATATTTCACTTACTCTCGAAGTAATGGCCCAAGAATCTGCACTGAGTACGTGGAGCTGAAAATCACATTTGTCAAGATGTCAGTACAAAATTGATGCAGACTACCATTTCACCACAGCGTTCATGCAATCAACAGACAGATCATGAATTTTGGGTTTATCTGCTACACTAAACAACCATCGGCATTTATTTAGCTCTTGGGTGACACCCCAACACCATCTACACCTGGTCTAAATGGCCCTGAAGCCTTGAGGAAAGTGACTGCTAGGTCTGCTGCAACAGATGTGAAAGCGGAAGACTGTCAAAGTTGAGGTAGTTTCTAGAGGCTGGCCGGAATTTGTGCCCCTCACGACAGGTGAAGAAAAGTCAGGTATGCAAGGACCCAAGCTGCTTGGTGTGCTCTAGGTAGCAGGTCAGCACCTATTTGGCGTGCAGGCTGTGAAGCCTAAATTTAGTAGAAGTGGACTTGTCTGAAAAAGACAGGAGATGTAATAGACTGATAAAGGTGAAAAATCAGAGCACAGAGCTTGCCGCTCTGACATCCTTCTAGTTGAAGTAAATTCCTCTGGGAATACTATTTTTCAGGGTGACATATTGTAAGTCTGTAATAGTCCTAACCTCAAATGGAGGCTACACGAACTTAACTAAACAGAAGTTCAAATCCCAGGGAGGGGATAGGTTCACTGAGTGAGGATAAAATGTGTAGCTGGCCTTTAGAACTTTATCATAAAGACGGAGTAAAAAATACAGGTTACTCACCTGTAACAGGAGTTCTAGGAATGGTGTATGTTGTTCATCCACACTTTCTGGCAGGTTCCTTGCCGCTTTAAATCTTGCCGGAAGGTCTTCAAGCTGGCTCCTCCCACCCACCCGGGTGGTAAAACTCTCGGCTCCGCCCCATGACGCCAGATCTAGCCCGCTGGAAGCCAGGTTGTGCGTCGAATTCGGAGAGGCCGGGTGGGTCGTGTGGATGAACAACATATACCATTCCTAGAACTCCTGTTACAGGTGAGTAACCTGTATTTCTAGGGACATGGATATGTTGTTCATCCACACTTTCTGGCAGACTCCTAGCAGTTCTCCGGGAGGAGGGAGGCAAGGCGCACACCCCCTGCTTAGAAATAAGACTGGAGAGCCGAGGCCTCGACCAACATCCCGGCGTGACCCAAGGTCGATGTGGAAGGGGGTAAAAACGGTATATGCCAGCTTCCAGGTAGGAGCCCTACGGATATCCTGGACAGAGGTATCCTCGGAAGCAGCCACCGATGCAGCAGAAGGGCGGGTAAAATGAGCACTTATCCCTCTGGGAGGCTCCATGCCCGCCCACCTATAGCGGAGATCTATGCAGGAATTTTGGGTGACCCACCGGCAAATGCATCAGCATGGCTGCAGGTCTGCCAAGTCTTGACTTCAGCGTAGATGACAAACAGCTGGCGAACCTCTCCCGAACTTCAGCCCTACGCTCCCTGGGAAGGCGAGCGCTAAATTAGGGTCCCAATGGATCCTATATGCGGCCTCCGAGGTGTGAATGGGGTTGAACCCCGGCAGAGACAATACCCGGTTAGGGAAAAAAAACTCCGCCACCACCTTTGGAAGGAACTTCGGGTGGGGCGCAGGACAACCTTGACCCTGTGGAAGACCAGATAGGGAGACTCAAAGGAGCGCATGGAACTCTCCCGGCCTTCTGGTTGGCGTGGTAGCCCCCAAGAAGGTGTTCTTCCACAACAGGTGGGGAAATCGCACCTGTGCAAAGGTTCGAACGGCTTGCCCGTGAGTTAAGCCCATACCAGCGTAAGATCCCACAGAGATGGGGATACTCTCCCCGGAGGGGAAGAGTGATCAAGGCCTTAGAAAGCGCCAGACCACCTTTCCTGCGCCACCGACTACCTTCCAGCCCGCGCCCGGAAGACAGGAGTGGCTAACAGGAGCACCTTAAGGGTCGTCGACCGAAGCCCTTGTTCAAGAAGAAGAACGGACCACAGGTAGTCCGGAATGCTCACCGAGGAACAGGAGAGGGGACCAGGCCCTATCCTAACACCAAATGGAGAACATTTTCATTTGAAGGCGTAGCATATCAGGTCGACTCCTGGCAGGACGCCTCAACAATGTCGAGGACCTTGCCGGAAGATTCAAGGCCTGGCCACTAGCCGCACAGGGACCAGGCCATCAGGTGCAGGGACTGAAGGTCCGGATGGAGTACCTTCCCCTAACAACTGAGATCAGGACCGGGCGGGCTGGAAGCCACCTCGGGAGCCTGGGGCTGAGACTGAGGAGAGCTGGATACCAGAGCTGGCAAAACCAGTCTGGGGCTACCAGAATCACCTGCGCCTAGTCCCTCCCTTGCCTGTGGGTCAAGGGAAATGGGGAGAGTAGAAGAGCCGAGGTCCAGCGGCCTCAAAGGCATCCTACCGAACCATGCTGAGGGGCGGGCATGAGACAGTCTCGGCCTCGAATTCTCCCTGGAGGAAAACAAAGGTCCACCCAGGTGTGACCTAGAGAGAGAAAGATCTTGTGCTACCTCCGGCAGGAAGACCACTCGTGAGGCGCAGCCCTTATCCGGCTTAGGGCATCGGCCAGGGTGCTGGAGGCTCCTGCCATCGAAATGGCTAGGGAACCGCCTCCCGGCTGCACGAAAGACCCAATGCGGAGAGCCTCCTTACGCAAAGGCAAGGGGCTCATCCGACCCTGGCGGGTTAGGTAGCACATGGTCGTGGTATTGTCTGCCTGGACCTAAACCACTAGACCCCGCACAGACGGAGCGAGCGGTGCGAGCTAAGCGGACCGCCTAGAGCTCCAGCAGGTTGGAAAGACATCGGGACTCCCGAGAGGACCAGAGGCGGTGCACTCTGTATTCCACTTGATGGGCACCCCCACCCATCAGAGATGCATCGGTCGGAGAAGACCGTCTACTCAGGGCAGACGAAAGGGATGTTCTCCTGCAGATGAGCTGCAACAGTCCGAAGGAGAGCATTCCCCAACCCCTGGGCTGTTGTCACGAACTGGTCCAAAGGATCGCAGCATTGTGACTGCTGGCTGGCCAGCCCCCATTAAGGGGATGCATGGACCGGCGGGTCCAAACAGACCACGCTGGTGCAGGCCGCCGCAAGGCCCAGGAGGTGAAGGAAGTCCCAGGCAGGGCGCAATTGTCCAGTCAGACATGATTAGGTAAGGGAGGAAGAACCTCGGCCCTGTCCACCTGGAGCCAAGCTCAGACTCAAGAGTCGAGCTTCGTCCCAAAGAAAGGATCACCCGCTTAGACACGAGTTCCAACATGGCTCCATTAGAAAGACCACCAGTCTGAGAGCAACCTAGAGGGCCAGAACTCTGGACCGTCCCCCTCCGTGGAGGGGTTGCAGTCAGGCCGCCATCCGAGTGGGGTTACGCCCGGACCCCTCGGTGCCACAGGAATGCTGCTGAGAAGAGACCGAAGGGCATGGCCTGGAACTCGTAAAGAGATCCCCCGCTTTAGAAACGGAGGAGTCTCCCAAAGCGGACGGATCAAAGTGAAAGAGTCGTCCTGGAGGTCCAGGAAATAGAGCCACCGCCTCGTTCCGAGGATGGGATATCTGAGTCAGAGTGACCATCCCGTGCAGTGCTGGGTCAAGGAATGGGCGCAAGCCCCGTCCGCTTTGGGGACCAGGAATACCTGGACATGAACCCAGGGTCTGGAGGAGGATCCGCCACCTTCCTGATCACCTCTATCTCGAGGAGCCAGGCAAGTCGGCTCGGCGGGCCGACAGCGAGGCTGCAGACCCCATGGCCCCCCGAGGGGCAACGGCTCGAAAGGGTGGCGCCTGCTCACAATCCAGAGGCAGGACCTTCCCCTAGCACCTCCGACACCCAGAGGTCCGTGAAGAGGACCAGGCGGAGGAGGGGTTGAGCCGTCTCCCCACGGGGGACCCGGGTAGGGGTGACGGGGCCGGGGACAGCACCCCTCAGCCCGTCACTGGGCAGGCTTGGAGGAGGGACTGGCCGAGGGAGCTCCTGGGCCTTTACCTCCCTGCTTCCCTTTGGAGGAAGCCTCTGGCTTGGGGTCAGGATGCCCAGCACAAGCCTGCTGGTCCTCATGCTGGTGTTGATGGGCCGGTCGAGCCGCAGGGGCCAAGGGACAAAGGGGCTTACGCAAAGGCTGCCGGCGGCCCTTGTCCCTCTGGGCGGGGGTGACCGAGTCCGGAGTGGCATTGGACTTCTCGGTCCCCTGGAGGTGTCCCTCCACTCCAGGGCCGAAGAGATCAGTCTCCAAGAAGGGGATGTCCGCCAATTTGTGCTGGGTATCCGTTGAGAAAGAGGATAACCTCAGCCACGCCCTGCGGCGCATGGCCACCGTGACCGCTACCGACCTGGCACAGGAATCACCTAAGTCCAGAGCAGTCTGCAGCTGGTGCTTCGTCACCGCCCTACCCTGGTCCCGCACCCGCCGGACCGTGGTCCGCAGGTCAGCCGGAAGATGAGGAAGCACCTCATCCAGGGAGCCCAAAAGGGCGTGGGAAAAATGTGCCTTCAGTGTGGCCGAGCTGGCCTGTCGGAGGCCTAGGGAGGACACGGCGTAAACCTTGCGCCCGACATAGTCCATCCTTTTGGACTCTTTGTCGGGGGGCCTATCCACATCCCGAGTGTTCACAGAATGCTGGAAGACATTATTGGTAACTAACCCCTCAGCGGAGGGGTGCTCCGAAAAACCGGGCAAAGAACCGACAGGGACAGAGTACTTCCTGGCCATCCTGGCCGAGGGCGCAGGACAGGAAGTAGGCCGCTGCCAGAGCTCCAAGGCCGGGCCGACAATGGCATCAGCCACCGGGAAGGCCTCCAAGGGTGAACCCTCTCGGTCTAGAATCTCCGTCAGGGGATAAGAGACCCGTTTGGACACAGGTTCGAGCTGCATCCCGGTAAGCTCCGAGATGAGCTGAAGCAGACCCAGAAAGGACGATGGGCTGTCGTCCACGGCGTTCAGAGAGGACCCCGGGCCCTCTCGACTGGGGAACATGGAGGAGTCGTCGGACTCCGACGGGTCTGCAAAGAGCTGCCTCAGGCCTGAGCCACTCTTAGCTCACCGAGGCGGGCGGGAGTGAGGGGGACAGACAACCTGCGGGACAGGTCGTGACCCGACCGAGGTTCCACCAGTCGGTGGGGCAGCAAGGTTGGACGAACAACCGGCCCTGAAGTGGGCCCTCGACCAGCGAAGGCGCGCATGCCGTTCGGGCGGCAGCTGCTTGCTGGACGGGAATGAATCGCTTTGATTGATTCCGGACAATAGCAACTGCTGCCACATGAACTCCTTATAACGTCGAGCCATCTGCATCGAAGCCACTCCTCATCCGAGAAGGAGCGGAGGAGGAACGGTAATGCCACTTAACTCGGTGCCCGACCAAGATCGCGCGAAGTCGGCGGGTGACTTGACCTAGAAGAGGACGAGACCGAGATCCAGATCCTCGGGAAACCGAGGTGGGCAGGAAGGAGGCGAGCGCCCGCTCTTCCCTCGGCTTCGGACAAAGGACCAAGGCCTGTCTCGCCCGAAGGTGCAGGCAGAACCTCGACTCACGGAAACGGAAGGTTGGCGGCTCCTGCAGTAGACCGCCCGGTGACGGGTGGAAGACTCGACAACATCGACGGGAGTCATGGCCGGCTGACCTGACGGGGGACACCGTGAAGCAGCGCCTGAGCCACACCTCAACCAAGTCGAAAGTTGGCAGACAGGGAAGGGACTCTCCCGCTCCCACCAGCGCCAGCGATGGGACTTAGCCTCGACTCCTATGACCTGGGCCGAGGCGGACCAAGGTCCCTCTCCCGAGGAAAGGGACTGAATAAGCCCCTTGAACGGCTGGAATGAGGAGAACTCAAAGAGAGCGGGATAAGCCATGACAGAGGAGGAGGGGGGACAGACTTGGTCGCCGCCTCCTCCATGGAGAAAGAGAGATTGAGCTGCTCAGCTGAGACAGCCGATGCGGACACCGACCGACGAGCCTCTAAGGATTTTTCTGGCGCGGAAAAATTTCAGGTCGCCCGAGTCCCAAACGGGCCGCACGATCCTCCAGGATGCTGGTCGAAAGGGCACAGCAAAATTCGCAAACTTGCGGATCATGGTCCAAGTCGAGGCAGTAAACGCACGTGGAGTGCGGGTCCTTCCTGGAAGTATTACCCGGGCGCCTCCGAGAGCTGGGAAACGAAATATCCATCGCAGCAGCTAGGGAAGAAGACCGAAGTTTTAGAAAACTTCCAACTAAATTCGGAGAAACCCGAAAAATCAGGAACCAGCCGAAAACGCAGAGCGCTAAGGAGTGAACCGTAGCTTCCAAGCGGTAAGGAAGATCTGGCGTCATGGGGCGGAGCCGAGAGTTTTACCACCCGGGTGGGTTGGAGGAGCCAGCTTGAAGACCTTCCGGCAAGATTTAAAGTGGCAAGGAACCTGCCAGAAAGTGTGGATGAACAACATATCCATGTCCCTAGAAATTATAGATTTCTCTTTGCCAGCTGAAATGAGTATGAAATGACTGTCAGAATGACTCTCAGGGATGAGGTTCTAAGGCCTGATGCTTACGAGTGTACCAAAAAGCCTAGTATAGAAGACAAGTAGACTTAAAGGGGTCAAATCTCCATGTGTTACACCAGAAAGAAATCTCTTCCACTTGGAAGCACTGGTTCTTTCGATACAAGTTTTTTTTTTTCTGAAGAATTCTGAGAAGTTGTTTAGAACACAGAATCCCAGGACTAGGCTTTTAAATACCAAGCTTTGAGGCGAAGAGACCTTATGCTTGGGTATGTTATCCCTGTCAGAGGCTGGGTCAAGAAACCGTGGGCCGAGGGCATGCGAATAGGCCATTCGGCTGCCAAAGCAAGGGGCAGAAGTGCTAAGGTTTCCTTACCCAGTACAGAGCCACCAGAAACATTGTTGTTGGCTGGTTCCTGAAGTTGAGGAGTACCATGAGAATCAGGGGAAATGGAGAGAAGACAAGGAAACTGCCTGCCCGGTTCAGGGACAAGGGATCCACTGGTACTGAATCCAGGGGCTGGAGGCCTGAAACGGTGCAGGGGAATTTGTTAACTGTGTTCAGAGGCAAAAAAATCTCTCTCTGGACTGCCTCTCCTTCTGAAGATTGTAAACAACCCTAGCTTGTTTAGGGGACACTTATGTAGCCCAGATTAATGCGGCTGAGGGAGTCTGCCAGCAGATTGTCCTTGCCTGGTAGGTGAATGGCAATCAGTTGCAAATCCGGGTAATAACACAAGGAATAATACAACAGTATGTGTTTTATCAAATGCAATTAGTGATCATTTGCCTGTTTTTATTTATAGAGCAATAAAAGACAAAAGGGACAAAGAAGGATAGTAGAAACCAGGGCAATAAATGATGATAGATTAACATATATAAAGACAAGAAGACATAAATTAGAATAAGTTAAAAGATGTGAAAGATGTAAATACTGCAGTTGATTTATTTTTGGAAACACTAAATACGATAATTGATAAAAGAGCCTCTATGAAGAAGAAACTGGTTAGAGGTGTAAATAATACGTGGTTAAACAATGCAATACTTAAATCTATTAAAGCTAGGGAAGCTGCTTAGGTACGTTATAAAAAGACAAAATTAGAGAATGACTGGAACCTATTTAGACAGTTAAGAAATAAATGTAAAAAAGAGATTAAGAGAGCAAAAGATGAGTTTTACAATAATGAACAGAAATCAAGTTTTCAAGATAAAAAGAAATTTTGGAATAGTGTAAATAATCTACTTGCACCAAGAAAAACGAGTACTCTGACTAGTTTATTAAAAGGAGATAAGAAAATAGTAAAGATATGGCAAATCTTTCGAATGAAAATTTTACTGATTTATCTAAATACTTAAGTGAATTTAAAGGTGATATGCAACAGAAGCATAATAAAGAAAAAATCCAAAATTTTACTTCCGACATACTATTAAACTAGAAGTGTTGAAATGTTTACAGGGAGCCGGCCCGCTAGCGCCGGGGCAGGTTGCCTACCTGCGACACCGGTGACCCGGGATCGGGAACAGACCGGGACATCTGAAGGCCACGAGGAAGAAGATTGGCGTCGATGACTGCTCTCCTTCTCGAGGGGTAGAAGTGTTGGCTCAATATGGACACCTAAGCGGAGGCTGGGTGTACGAGCATACTGGCGCCAGCAGCTCGGTGGGTCGGGCGCTGGTCGTCATTGCACGACCCTGCCCCGCACAAGGAAAGAATGCTGATGCCGAGATGAAGCCTGCCTTGGCTAATTAGCTCCCAGACCCACCCTTGACTGATCCTGTCATCTGCGTGCACTAGGGGCCGGTCCCTAACTCCTCTGGGAGGTAAGCCAGGGGGTAATGAAGAGGCGTGGACAATATGGGAGTGGAAGCTGGTGTCCGTAACCAGGAAGAGGTACCGGGCAGCCAGCGGAAGAAAAAGTACAACAACAAAAAAATGTTTATAGGGATTTGACGAACAAAAAGGCACAGGTTCTGATCAAGTGGAAGCTAGAGTATTGAAATATGCAGCTTAAGAACTTGCTTACTCCTTACAAATAATTTATAATAAATCACTGATGACACAAACTGTACCCGACATACAGAAAAAAAGAATATGTGGCTCCAATTTTTAAGGGTAGACAAACTAACATCATAAGTAATTATAGGCCCATATCATTGCTCTCTCAGGTTGGTAAGACAGAGGAAAGTTTGCTGCATAGTCAGA
The DNA here is from genome assembly GCA_016271365.2 of Neoceratodus forsteri. NCBI lineage: Eukaryota > Metazoa > Chordata > Ceratodontiformes > Ceratodontidae > Neoceratodus > Neoceratodus forsteri. Next base: position 954,483,943 of record CM028130.1, on the reverse strand, counting down.
TGATGGAATATTTGGAGAAGTATAGTATTTTAACATCTTCACAGCATGGTTTCAGGGGTGGATGTGGCACGATGACGGCCTTGGTCAGGTTAACAAATGATCTGCAGGAATTTATGGAGGAAGGTTCGCATGTAGGCACAGTGTTTGTGGACCTGACCAAGGCCTTTGATCTCATAGACCACCAGTTATTAGAAACAAAGTTGCTGGATATGGGTTTTGGAAACTGCGTAGTGAACTGGCTGCATAGTTACCTGTCGGAAAGGAAACAACAGGTTTGGGTGAATGGTGTGCTATCAGAAACAAGACATATTTGCTGTGGGGTCCAAAAGGTATCAATTTTGGGTCTCATGTTGTTTTCATTTTACATTAATGAATTACCAACTATATGTGTTGATTCCCAACTGATGTTATACGCAGATGGCGCAGTAATGCATACTGCTGATAGAAATTTTGGTAAACATGAAAAACAAAACTCTGGAGTGCGAATTTGAAAAGATGATAAATTGGCTTACACTTAATCGATTAGCTCTGAATACAAATAAAACAAAAGGGATGTTATTTTGTACAAATTATAAAAATAATGCAATAGAAGAACCTTTTGAGAGTCGCACTGCAGAAGACACAAGTTTGGAAATGGTTACAGAGTTTAGATATTTAGGAATAGTGTTCGATAGTCAAAAATTAAGTTTTGGAACTCATATGGAGCATGTGACAAAACAATTACTTCAAAAACTCGGTGCTTTGTATGTTGTTAGGGATTTTTTAACAAATGAGACTAGACATACTATAGCTCAGACCTGTCTTGTTCCAGTATTAGAATATGGGAATTTAATATGGGGAGAAGTATCAGAGAAAATAAAAAAAACAAAGGGTCTGTCTTTACAATGCAGTCTGTAGATTTGCTCTTAGAGCAAAACAAAGAGAACACCATTGCAATATGTATATAAAATTAGACTGGTTGACAACTGAATAGAGAGACTTGCTTCAAATAGCATGTTTCGTAAACAATACATTGTACTGTGCATCAGACAGTGCAATGAAGGATTTTCTGAACAGAAGATAACTACGGTATTAAGATCTCAAGACACCATAAAGTACAGTTACGTAAGAATTTACCGTAACAGTAGATCTTCGAGAGAGGATCTTGCAGTAGGTAATTACATATAGAACTGATGCCGGGAGGCGGCAGGACTTCATGGAAAAATTTCTAGCTAGCAGTCTCTGGCGAGGGACCGCACCCACGTCAGGCGACCAGCGTCAGGAGACGTCGGTATAAAGGGGCGGTCCCTCACGCCCACCTTCCAGTTCTTTCCCACCACAGGCCACAAAAGGCCGGACGAGAGAGAAGCAGATATTTCCCTCACTGGAAAAGGAGCTGAAAAAGCTTAGAGGGATGGAGGGCGGGAAGGTATTACCTACTGAAAGGGCCTCTCTCGAAGATCTACTGTTACGGTAAGTTCTTACGTAACTGTACTATCTTACTTCGAGAGGGCTCTTGCAGTAGGTAATTACATATAGGACTGAGTCCCAAGCAGTAAGGAACAAGAAGAAGCACACGGGAGGAGGAGAGATACTCAAAGTAGATCCTCTAGCTGTGAAGGCCTTAAGAAAGGAGGCCTTGCAGAACAGCGAGCCCGAAGCCTGCTCTACGGCGAGAGGCAATATCCAAACTATAATGTTTTGCAAATGTATGGACAGAAGTCCAAGTGGCGGCAGCACAAATGTCTGCCGCTGACACATTCTTGAAACATGCCACTGAGGCAGCTACCCCTCTGGTGAAGTGACCTCTTATTTGACTCGGCAGGGTCTTGTTGTACTTGTCATAACAGAAGGTGATGCAATGAGCCAACCATTTAGACAGGCATTGCTTGGAAACAGAATTGCCTTCTCTTTTGGGGGCAAAAGAGACAAAAAGTTGATCAGTCTTTCTGATATCCTTTGTTCTGTTAGTGTAGTATCTCAGGATCCAGTGAACGTCCATAGTGTGAAGTAGATACTTCCCCTGATTGGAGTACTGCGTAAAGAAGGCGGGTAACTCTATGGACTGGTTCAATGTAGATTCCGCTACCACCTTGGGGAGAAACTTAGGATTAGTGCGCAGAGCCACACGTTCCTTGTGAAAAATCAAGTATGGGTTTTACATCAGGGCCTGGAGCTCGGAAATCCTCCGAGCAGAGGTAATGGCCACTAGGAAGAGTCTTCCATGAAAGGAACTTCATGTCTGCTGAGGCTGCCGGTTCAAAAGGAGGCAAAGTAAGTTTCTCAAGAACGAGGTTCAAATCCCAAGGAGGGGCGGAAACTCGGATAGGGGGTCTCAAGTGAAGAACCCCTCTGAGGAAAGTCTTAAAGACTTCCAGTTGAGCAAACGTCCTATCTGCGAAGGGAACATGGTAGGCCGAAATGGCCGCGATGTGTACCTTCAGAGACAAGTGACTAAGACCCAGGTCGAAGAGATGGCGCAGGTACTCCAGCAGTTGCCCAACTGAGCAGGAGAAAGGCTTGAAGCCTTTTGAAGTGGCCCAGATTGAGAACAGTTTCCACTTCATGGCATAAGTAGACCTAGTGGAGGGTTTCCTAGCCTCCACCAAGATCTCAGCCACCTGGGGAGAAACCCAAAGCGGGCTTGAGCTATGTCTGCAGGAGCCATGCATGTAGTTGAAGGGACTTGAGACCGGGATGGACCAGGGTCCCCTGATACTGGGTCAATAAAATTCGTGACAGCGGAAGAGAAGAAGGAAGTTCCTCTGAGTATTGTTGCAGAAGAGAGAACCAAACTTGCCTGGGCCAGAAAGGAGCGATTAGAATCATTCGTGCCCCTTCTGAGCCGAGTTTCTGCAAGACACGCAGGATCAGAGGAATCGGGGGGGGGGAGGCATAGATGAATCTGTCCCTCCAATCTAGAGACAGAGCATCTCCCCAGAAAATGCCTCGCTCTTGAACGAGTGAGCAAAAGTCAGGAAGCTTTGCGTTTAGAGGTGAAGTGAACAGGTCCACCTGAGGTGTTCCCCAACATAGGAAGATATCGTCTAGGACCCCCGATCCAGTTCCCACTCGTGAGCTTGAGCAGACGAGCGACTTAGTTTGTCTACTAAGTAGTTCTCGACCCCCAGAACATGAATTGCCGAGAGGTGAAGGTCGTGTTGTGCTGCCCAATCCCAGACTCTCATCGCTTCCCTGCAAAGAGGGTAGGACCGAGTCCCGCCCTGTTTGTTGATGTACCATACCACACACATATTGTCAGTCTGGATGGCTAGGTGGCCTGGAAGAAGATGCAGGTGAAGAGTCTGGAGAGCGTAGAGCACTGCCCGAAGCTCGCGCACATTGATGTGCAAGGATTGTTCGAGCTTGGACCAAGAGCCCTAGGTCCGATGTGGACCAAGATGAGCTCCCCAACCTTCGTCTGAGGCGTCTGTGGTCAGAGTCTGGGAGGGAGGAGGAAGGAAGAATGGAACTCCCCGAAGAAGGTTCTCTCGAACTATCCACCACTGCAAGTCTCGAATCATGGGAGAGGAGACCAGGACCAGCTGGTCCAAGTCATCTACCAACTGATCCCATTGAGAGCGAAGTGTCCACTGAGAGACCCTCATGTGGAGCCGAGCATGAGGGACTGTCGGGATAGCAGCCACCATAAGCCGGAGGAGGTGAAGAACCAACCTTGCACTGACCCGTCTGCGGCCGGACAACAGGCTTACCTGAGTCTGGAGTGTGGCCGCCCTGTCCGGTGGCAGGAAGGCCCTGCCTAGGGTCGTGCCCAGTATCGCCCCAATTAACTGGAGCCTATGGGATGGTATTAATGAGACTTGGAATGGTTGATGGTAATACCCAGACAGGCAAAGACCTGCTGGGTCAGGGAAAGGCAATGCAGGAGTTCCTCCCTGGACGATGCCGCCAGGGGCCAATCGCCACCACCATCGCAAGGCATTTGGTAAATACTCGAGCAGCCGAGGAGAGGCCAAATGGAAGTGCCTTGAACTGGTAGTGGTCCCCCTGGAAAGCAAAACGGAGATATGTGCAGGTAAGCGTCCTGCCTATCCAGAGCGCATAGCCACTGGCCTGAGCGGAGGAGGGGGCAGAAGGCTCTGTAGCAAGAGCATCCTGAACCTCTTGTACTCCACGAAAATGTTCAGGGAACTGAGATCTAGAATAGGTCTTACTTCTCCTGTCTTCTTCGGGACCAGGAAGAAGTGGGAATAGTAACCTGTTCATTGCAGGGGAAGGGGGACAGGTTCTATCGCCTCTTTCAGCAAAAGTGCTGAAATTTCTTCCTGGACCAGAAGAAGATGTTCCCGAAAGTACGACGATCATGGGGGAGGATGACGAGGTGGTTTCTGCAGAAACTCTATTGAGTGTCCTTCTGCGATTAGTTGGAGCACCCATGAATCTGATGTTATCCTCTCCCAGCCCGGAAGGTGGAGGGAAAACCTCCCTCCTACCAGTTCCTCCGGGAAACCCGGAGACTGTGGGAGAGGGAAGGAGTCAGGTGGTGTGAGGCAACACAACAGCTGCAGCTCCCGCTGTTTTTTGGGGGGGGGCCTGGTAGCTGGGGGGGCCCGACGTTTAGTGGCCCCTCTTTCCCACTGATCTCGCTTTGGGCCGATTCTGTCTGCGAAAGGGATGGCACTGCGATTGATGGGGATGATACATAGAGTCCACAGACTTTAGTGCCGTCCCCTTCTCCTGCAGGTTGGTGATGATGTCCTTGACATCACCCCCGAACAGCCCCGAACCCTGGAAGGGCGCTTCCTGGATAACGGACTGCATTTCCGGGACCAACCCTGACACTCGGAGCCAAGCGTGACGCCATAGGCCTACGGCAAAAACTGAGCTCCTACCAGCAGTGTCCACTGCATCATAGGTCACATGAAGAATGTGCCGACTGGCCGAATGTGCGGAGCGGACAAGGTCAGCCACTTCCTGCTTGACCTGAGAGTCCGGAAAGGAGTCCAATTTAGATTCCACCTCACTGAGAATCGCCTTCTGGTAATCCCCCATGTGACTGACATAGTTCAGGGACCTAATACCCAGAGTGAAAGAAGCAAAAATCTTCTTGCCATATTGGTCCAGAAGGCGGGATTCCTTGTCAGGTGGAGATAAGCTAAGGTGTCTGTGTTGAGCTGACAGGCCATGAGCGGCGCTAATCACAACCGAGTCAGCTCGAGGGTGGGAGTGTAAAAAGTCAACACCCTCGGGAGCCTGGTATAGCCTGTTCGACTTCCTGGGAAGTGGGGCTAAGGCCGACGGTTGTTTCCATATGGTGGTAATAAGACTGGCATGAGGGTCGATCCAGGGTGGTACCAAAGTGGGAGCTGTCGCGGGCAGATCCAGATGCTCAGCGAGTTTTTTATGCTGGGTGTCTGGCTCCAAGGATTGCCACTTATGTACTTCCTGGATCTTCCGTAGCAACTCCGTGAAGGAAGGATCCTCCGGAAGAGACTTCTGAGGAGTCCTTGGCCGGGGCTTGGACGGAGCGCGTGGCTTATCGTCTTGCTCGGAACAACCGTCAGAAGCATCCGAGGAAGAAGAAGATGAGGAAGAGGTAGACTCCCTCTCCAGACAAGGGGGGGGGGACGGACCCCTTGGGAAGCCCTCGGGGAAGCGTGTCCTGCCCCTCTCTGGACCCAGAGGGTTTAGCCCTGGTGTCCGGAGGTAAGGAGGGAGTGTGTCGTCGTGGACGTACAGGAACCGGCACCCGCACAGTCGTCAGAAGACGACTCTCCACCTCTCTGGTGAGCTGAGCCTTGGCCTCAGTCCACCAGGAGGCCATAGTCTCCTGCAAGTCCACCGGCGGCTGAGAAGGAGGAGGGGGATACGGGTATGAACTACACCCAAAAGGCGCGTATCCATAACCCGCCGTCGGGTATTGAGGAGCCGGGTACTGCGGTGTCGGATATGTCGACACCGGGTACTGAGCACGGATACTGCAGTCCAGGGTATGGCGGCATCAGATCTGATGGGGTGGTACCCGGGGCGGAGGCTGCGGAGAGAGCAGCCTGGCCGGGAGGTTCTGGACCGAAGGCCTGGGGCGGAGGCCCGGCATCGGGCGACATTAGGGGTGGGATGTCACCCGGCACCGCAACACGGCGTCTGAGCCAGCGTCCGGAGAACAGGCGTCAGATCGGTCGGACCAGAAGGTGGGCGGTCTGGCGGAGGTGGAACAAGAACCTCAGCGTCACCTGAGGATGAGAGGGAGAAATCCTCAGGGTTGGGCTGAGGAGACTCAGGGTACCCGGAGGGCAGCGAAGGCTGCGGGGCCGAGGAGCGACAGATGTTGGGGGCGGCGTCAGCTCATCCACTGTGTGGACGTCAGGTGAACCGAAGTGCGGCTTAGCAGCGGGATCCAGGCGGGCGCCAGAGGGGCTGGCGTCCGACTTAACGGACCCTTCGCCGGAGGCAGGCCGCGATGGAGGGGTGACCTGGTCGGGCGGAATGGGAGCTGCGCGCTGCCCCGAAGGGTTGGGTGACTTACCAACCTTCTCTGTGCGGGCTTTGGGAGGCATTGGGAGCGGAGGCCTCCACAAGCCTGGAGGCGCCCGAAGGGCCGGAGCGCGAGCCAGATGGGCGGGCCGACACCATCTTAGAAGCCTCTAAGGCGGCCGTCGTGGAGCGGTCCCCGGGGGGGGGGGTTACCTTTTTCACGGCTACTCCCGAGGAAGACGCGGTGGGAGAGGAGCCCTTGTCCCGGTGCTTTTCTTTATCCTTTTTCTTGCGATGGCCTTCAGGGGAAGTTGATGCCTAACATACTAACATTCTAATTTCCAGCAGATTAAGCCTTACGGTCTATCGAGTCTGCTCAAACCTCAGATCCCAAGTTGGGTGCCGAGGCCCTCCCCCCCTTGTGTTCCAGAAACCCCTATCATCCATCCCCACCCCCCTCGGCCAGGCCATCATCTGACACTTCCACTTTCTGTGTCTGTCCCACCCTCTCTTGAAGCCCTCCACTGTGGATCTCTGAACCAGCTCGCCAGGCAGTGCATTCCAAGGGTCCACCACCCTCTCAGTGAAAAACCTCCTCCTCTTTCCCCCCTCACCCTTCCACCTTCCAACTTCAAACCATTGCCCTCTGGTGATACCTCCTGCTTTAGTCTACAGATCCCTCCATGTTTACCCTATTTATTCCTTGAGGTACTTGAGACCTCAATCATGCCCCTGTCTCTCCTCTCCTCCAATAAAAACAGGCAGAGCTCCTCAAGTCTGTCCTCATACGTCAAATCCCCTAGTCCTCGTATCATCTTAGTTGCCTTCCTCTGTACCCTCTCCAGAGCTGTATGTCCCTCTTCAAGTGTGGTCTCCAGTACTGTACACAGTACTCAAAGTGTGGTCTAACCAGTCCATTGTACAGCGGCAGAATCACTTCACTGCTCCTAGAGGTGATCCCCCTTACGATGCATCCCAACATCCTGTTTGCCTTGCTAGCCGCTCTCCTGCACTGCTCAGAGTTATTCATACATGCATCCACCATGACCCCTAGGTCTTTTTCCCCTGTTGAGGCCTCCAGCGCCTCCCCTCCCAGGGTGCACCTGTGTTTAGGGTTTCCCCGCCCAAGATGTAACATCTTGCACTTGGTGATACTGAAATTTAATTTCCATGTGTGAGCCCAGCTTTCCAGGGTGTCCAGGTCCCCTTGCAGAGCCAACCTCCCCTCTTCCCCCTCAACTACTGCTCCCATCTTGAAGTCATCAGCAAAGAGACTCATTTCACACCCTGTACCCTCCCTGATGTCCGATATGTATGCATTAAAGTATCGGACCCAGGACCGAGCCCTGCAGTACCCCACTACCGACCTCTCTAGGGTTCGAGAGCTCTCCACCGACCACTACTCTCTGGGTGCGTCCAGCTAGCCAGTTTTCAATCCATCTGACCATCAAAGGGCCTACTCCCAACCGCATCAGTTTGTTCACCAGACCATTGTGGGTGACAGAGTCAAATGCCTTGCTGAAGTCCAAGAATAATACATCGACAGGCTTTCCCCTGTCCAGTTCTGATGTCACCCATTCGTAGAACTCCACAAGACTGGTTTGACATGATCTACCTGGCACAAACTCATGTTGCCAACTATCCAGACCTCCCACCTCCTCCAAGTACACCCCCAATCGTTCCTTTAGTATACTCTCCATTAATTTTCCCACCACTGAGGTCAAACTGATGGGTCTATAGTTACCTGGTACTTCCCTCGACCCCCCCTTTATGGATTGGCACCACATGTGCCTCTCGCCAATCCCTAGGTACCCTCCCTGTCTCAACCGACCTGCTGAAGACCTCCACCAGGGGTGCAGCCAGTATGTCCACCAATTCCAATAGTACTCTCAGATGAATGCCATCCGGCCCAGGAGATTTGTCTTTCTTTAGGGCCTTGAGGGTTAACCAACCCCTTTCGGTGGAGATAGCATCATCCGTCCCCTCCACCTTACTGGCCTTTTTATCCTTATCCTGATGAGACACCCCTAGGGTACCTCTCCCTTCCTCTTGCTCCATTTCTGTTGCTTCCCTGATCCCACTCACTGCCGCTTCTATCCCCATCGTGCCTTGTTTTGTAGATATCCCATCCCACTCCCTAGTGAACACAGAGGCGAAGTACTCATTTAATACCTCTGCCTGGTCCCTCGCCTCTTCCACCCAGCTGCCTGCCGAAGCTTTTTCAGTTCTTTCCCCATGGAGCTCATTTTCCTTTTCAAAATATGGGCCTCCAGGAACTGCTGCCGCCTTCTCTGGGTGGCCGCGTTAAAGCAGTGCTGGCACTTCTCTACCGGATGTTCGGGGCCTAGGCAAAAAAGGCACAGGGAATGGCCATCCTTGCGCGGAAATTAGGCGCCGTACGAGTCACACTTGTTTTTGTGCTTGGAGGGTGTAGGGGACGACATACACCGACGAATGATAAGAAAAAATCGAAAATACTCAGTTAAAATACCGACGAAGGAGCCTGACGAGCAGGGAACTTTTCTGCGAGGTGCTGGCATAAGCTAACTGCGGGAAAGAACTGGAAGGCAGCATGAGGGACCGCCCCTTTATGCAGCGTCTCCTGATGCGGTCACCTGGCGTGGAGGCGGTTCCTGCCAGAGCCTGCCAGCTAGAAATTTTTTTCTGGGTCCTGGTGCCTACCGGCGTCAGTCCTATATGTAATTACCTACTGCAAGAGCCCTCTCGAAGTAAGAGCTTTAAAGATCCCACAATGTAGGACAATAAGGAAACAGAGAACCTTTAAGCAAGTAGCTATAAACACTTGGAATGCCCTCAAGATAGCATAAGGAACCTAAAAAGTTGGTATAGTTTTAAGACATCTATGAAAAAGTTCAAAGGTAATGTACAGTGCAACTGTAGTCCATAAATTAGGGGTTGTCAAGGCAAAGTGTTTCCAACTATTTATTGTACTACTTTAACTTCGTACTGTAAAAATCTACTCTTTAAATAATGTCAGCATGTAAATTGTTAGTGTGTAAGTGTTTGGGGATTTTGTGCACCCTTGCTTGTTAGTGTAGAACATGCCTGTCCCGATTTCGACAGGCTGGCATTTCAGCAGAGGGGTAAGGTCTCGGATAACAGGAACACAGCTCTGAGCATGAGAAGATTTATGTGACAGTTGGACTCCCTGCGAGACCGCACTCCAATTATGTACTAATCCTGTTGGTACTGCATTAGCTGATAAGAGGGAGCTTACTTCCAACTGTTACAGAATGTTATCTGTGAGAGTTAAAGGCTTGAGACTCTGCTACTCCACTGCATGGGAAATTGCAGGGTAAAATCCTGACCACCATCACCTGCAACTACATGCCACTGATGGGGGTTGTGGGACGGCCTTCCCCCTCTTGTGACAGGGCAGGGGAAAGGTGACCTGGGTCTCACAAATTTTGCTGAGGACTGGTGTCAGCACGTTGAGCCCTCCTACCTCTACCTAAAAAGAGATCTCTCATGGAAGAGTAATCCGAAGACATGGGCACCATAAATAATAATAATAATACGTTTATTTATATAGCGCCTTTCAGTATACCAAGGTGTTGAACATATCAAACCACATCAAACACAAGCCAATAACACATATAAATAAATTCATATCATATTAACAACAATTGCTAAAATGAATTAATAAATATGAATAAAAATTCAAGCAGAATAAATTACTTAAACATCCAAAACGGTCAAACATCCAAAAATGCCATTTGCCACAGATAAGTTTTCAAGTTTTTCTTGAATTCCTCCACGGAGGTGCACTCCCGTAACCGGCGTGGTAGAGAATTCCAGAGAGTGGGAGCAGCATAAGAAAAAGCTCTACTGCCAGAAGATTTTAAACTCAATCTCAGAATCTCTAGCAACCCCTCATCAGCCGAGCGGAGCGATCGGCCAGGGTAGTAACACACCAGAAGTTCTTTCAAATATGCCGGGCCCTGATTGTGAAGGACTCTGAAAGTCAATAAAATGACTTTAAAGGTGATCCGCCACCATACGGGCAGCCAGTGCAGTTCGCGCAGCACCGAGGTTATATGGGAGGACCTACTTGTCCCCATCAAAACCCGGGCTGCAGCATTCTGTACCAGCTGTAGGCGGCGGATTTCAACCCCAAAAGCCCAAAGTAAAGGGCGTTGCAATAGTCCAAACGCGAGGACACAAAGGCGTGGACCAATGTTGGTAGAGAGTCAGACGGAACAAGGTGCCTAACCCTGGCGATATTCCTAAGATGGTAAAAGGAAGTCCTGACAACGGCTGACACCGGAGACTATAATGTCAGCTTATCATCTAGGACAATCCCAAGGCTACGCACCCGTTCAGATGACAGAAGTGACACGCCACCAAGAAATATTCCAGAAGGCGTGCCACCACACGACCTCTCTATCTGACCTCCCGGGTCCACAACCAGAACCTCCGTCTTCTCAGAGTTCAACTTTAACCAACTAGAATCCATACAACCCTGGACTTCTTCAAGACAGTTATTAAACACTGCGAGAGCTCCATCCTGGTCGGGTGCAAAAGACAGGTATAGCTGGGTATCATCTGCATAGCAGTGAACCCTCAGCCCATACCATCTAATAATGTCTCCAAGGGGCAGCATATACACTGCGAATAACATGGGTGACAGCACAGAACCCTGAGGCACCCCACACAACAAAGAAGTTGGGCCAGAAGAAAAGACTCCTGACACAACTCTTTGTGATCTCCCAGTGAGGAATGAGGTGAACCATTGTAAAACAGTTCCCGATATTCCACAAATTAGCCTCAGGCGTGCTATCAACACCGAGTGATCCACAGTATCAAAGGCTGACGAGAGATCAAGGAGAACCAGAATGGAACGTCTCTTCTGATCTCTCGCCCTCATAAGATCACTAAGCACCCGAACCAGCGCAGTCTCAGTGCTATGTCTTTTACGAAAACCGGATAGGAAGAATTGGTAGATATTGTGGATGGTTAAATGGTCTTCCCATTGGGCAGCCACTACCTTCTCAATAACCTTCCCAATAAAGGGAAGGTTAGAGATGGGTCTGTAGTTTGAGAAACAGTCTGGGTCCAAGGTAGCTTTCTTCAAGAGAGGTGTCACCACCGCCTCTTTCAGGGAGCTAGGAAACTCACCTGACTCCAAGGAGCTCCAGACTATTTGTACCAGGACTGGACTGATGATATCAATACAACCCAGAATTAGGGAAGTCGGTCCAGGGTCCAAACTACAGCTTGTGGAACGCACACTATGGATGATCCTCACAATATCCACATACTCAGGTCGACCAAAGGAACTCCAAGAGAAACAGGGCATTGTGAACTCACATTGTTCTACAACATCACCCTTAGAGACTGCAGGACAAAGGTCCGCCCTGATGTCGGCCACCTTAGTAGCAAAGTAATGAGTGAGCTCCTCGCACTCTAATTGCGAAAAGGCTTTTCGAACTTGTAGACAGGCTGGGTTGCACAGTCTGTCTACAGTTCGAAACAGCTGAGCCGGTCGATTCTGTGCAACTGCAATCTCCCTGGACAGGAATTCTGCCTTCTTACGGGTGATTGCAGATTGATAGGTAGAATAATGTTCCATCTATCTAAGGCGGTGGGTATCAAGGGCGGACTTACACCAACAACGCTCTAACCTTCGCCCATGTCTCCGCATCTCCCTCAGTGTCCCATCAAACCAAGGGGACCTGGGGTGAAGGGATAGTGGGTGCTCACGAACAGGAGCAATAAAATCCAGGGCCGCCGTAACGACCTCATTATAGGCCGCCACCAGCATCTCCGGATTACTGCTCGTCAACCCGAGGGATGATAGGTCAAGGACCACCACAAGGCCTTGGGAAGTAATATTCTGTAATGGGCGGTACCTGACCATCTCCACAGGGGAAGGCCTTCTCAGAGGGGTGCAAAAATTGAACCTCACAGTGTAGTGGTCTGACCAGGCGACTGGTTCCACCCCCACGTCGGATGCATCACTCCCTAAGAGGAAGACTAAGTCCAAAGAGTATCCAGATTTATAAGTAGCAGAGGAAATTACCTGTGTAAAGCTCAGAGAGGACATTAATTGGAGGAAGTAATTACCAAATTGCAAGAGTTCATCGTCGACCCAGGCGTTGAAGTCACCCAGAACCACCAATCTGGGTGACTCAAACGACATGTCAACGAGGAAGTCTGCTACTTCCTGTAAGAAGCATTTCCCATCTCCGGGTGGACGGTAGATGAGAACGATTCGAATGCCTACACCCGCTAGAACTGTGCACTCAAAGGACTCGGCCTCACCCACTACTACATTTGTGAAGCTCAATTCAGTCTTCAAACAGACTGCAACCCCCCCTTCCCTGCGGTCCAGTCTCGGGCGGTGTATCACCAAGTACCCAGCTGGTATCATGGCCTCCATTATGGGGCCAGAATTTTCATCCAGCCAGGTCTCGGTGATGCAAGTCAGATCAGCCGAGCCGACAAGATCAACTATAATAGCGGTCTTATTCCTGACAGACCTGGCATTGCATAACACCACCCGAGTTGGACGAACCTCAGAGGCCATCAGGCCTATTTGCCTAATGGATTCAGTAGTGCCCTTGGGTATGGGCACCAGACGTGGTAAACTATTATCTGGGTTCCATTTTGCCCCAGGGCACCTTCTGGACTTAACCCCGATACGGTGGCTTCCCTCGCTCATCTTCCTCTGTTCGCGGACCCCCACCCTCCTCACACCTACGAATAATCCCCAATGTTCTACAGCACTGGTAAGTATCGAAATGTAGGGGAGAAATATAAAAAGGGCGGAGGGCATGAGGAGAGGAAGATGAATAGCGCACCACCGTGGGGACTACGGGCCAGCACATATCACTACCTAAACAAAGCAAAACACCAAACACAAAATAATCAATCTAAAAACAGAAAATTAACCAAATAGTACTAAAACATAGCCAACATAAATAAACAAAATCAAATAAACAAAAAAAAAAAACCACCTCATAAAAGCCAGATATGGACTGGACTGAGGGCTCTCAAATAAAATAAAATAAAACAAACAAAATAAAACAAATTTAACATAAAAGCAAACAAAAATAAAATATAAATATCAGTGTAAGGGTTCTCTCACCCCCCCCTTACAAAAAATAACACCCCCCCAGACTCTCTCACAGGCAGTGAGATAAAAAAAATAAAGTACCTTAGCATTCTCACTGCAAGATATCAAATAATAATAAATCAACAACTAAACTTTAAATAAAAAATAACATGTCTCTTCCCTCCCAGTCCTCTCACAACCCAGGGAAACAGTACAATCCAGATTAAAATAATGGACCCAAGGTCCTCTCACCACCGAGTATCCAAGAAAGGAGTCCTCAGGTTTCCAGCACAGAAAATGAATAAGTCCAAGGATTTAAGTCACTGTTCCCACATGAAATGAAAAACACTCTGGCTGAATTTAAAACACAAACAGGGAAAGGAAATCCAGTTCAATATTGTCTTCAGGATAGCTCTTCAGGGCCAGACACCACTCTAGGACCAGTCAGACTAACCAGACAGATGGCCCGCCAGCCACAGTGGCTACCACAGAGCTCCGTGGTGACACCCACCAAATGATAGGCCCCCCAGAGAGCCCTAGGACCCAGCCCCTCAACACTGGCTCCCCGGTGAACAAGAGCTAGAACCCCATGCCACTACGACCAGCGCACCAACCGCCTGACAGATGGAAACTCCACGAGGTCCCAAACCAAGTGCCCACTGCCCCCCAAATCCACCAAGTAGAAAGAAATATCCACACTGTAACACAAACGAAACTTCTTCGTAGTTCTTTACTCCAACTCGTCTTGCTCCAACTTGCTATGTCAAACAGATAGATTATTGTTACTGGTAGAGCTGCACTGCAGACAGCGACACTAGCTAATGTTGCACCCAATGGCTCTTCAAACGAAAGGAACTCTGTCACTTTGGGATGGCAAGAATCACGTCTTTCGTTGGACCAGAACTCTGCTAGACACTTCAGGCACTCATCAGAATCTAAGCTTCAGCAGGTGTCCCGTTTCCACTCTTGTAATCTCCACTACTCCACCAGAGTCCTTCCCGTACAGTTCCACCGCATTCTGTCCTACACATAGAACAAGGCACGGCAACGCAGCAATTAAAATTCTTCAAGCTCACCGAGAGTTCCACAGGAGCCCAGACAGTGGCACTAGGACATAAAATTCTGCCACTTCAGATGAAAGTCCAGATAAAAGTTTGTCCGGGTTCTTCAGAGTTCACATTACTGCCGACAGCATAAAGCAGACGGTCCAGAACACTCCAAACGCCAAAAAAATACACAAACAAAGTCAGTGAAACAAAATAAAAAATAAAATACTACAAAATGAACAAAAAGAAACACAAGAGCAGAATGTCAAGGTATGAAGGTTCTACTTCTGTCCCCTCTTCCCCAGAGCTTGTAGGGTGTAGGGGCTTTCTCATTAGCTCCACTATTGTGAAAGGTGGTTTAAAATTCCTCCACCTTTTTCCTGCAATCATGGGGGGGGGTTGTCCCACAAAAAGTACAGTTACATAAGGACTTACCAGAACAGAAGATCTTCGAGAGAAGCTCTTGCAGCAGATTGACACATATAGGATTGGAGCTGGCCGGTGACAGGACCCCACGGCAAACTTCTTCTAGCAGGAGCCAGCAAGGACCGCCCATCCCGACGTTGGCCCCACCCTCGACATCCCACATGGTATATAAGGGGAGGCTGTCCCAGCATCCTCCAGTTCTTGTACCATCAGAAGTACTGTAAGAAGGAAGAAACCCACGATGTGAACAGGAACCAGCAACAAAAAGGGCAAATTCTGGTCCATCAGCAAGCTAAAAAAATACGCTCGGCTGATGCAGAGTGAGATCCCCTTGGGGAAGGAGGGAAGGAAGTATACCTGCTGCAAGAGCTTCCCTCGAAGATCTACTGTTACGGTAAGTCCTTAAGTAACTGTACTATCTTACTTCGAGAGGAAGCTCTTGCAGCAGGTAACACATACAGGACTGAGTCCCCAGCAGTATAAACTTAAGGCAACTGCTAAGGGAGGTAGGAGAGGAACAGAGGAGGGAAGAGAGGTAGGACCTCAAGAGATCAGTCCCTGCAGAACTGCCAGGCCAGAACCTGTTCTGCATCTGAATACAATGTCAAGGCTGTAGTGCTTGATGAAAGTGTGGACTGAGTGCCATGTGGCTGCCGCACAGATGTCCAAAGTTGAGACCCTTGAGGGCTGCGAAGGAGGCCGCCACCACTCTGGTAGAATGACTCCTGACTGGACCTGACAGGGGTTTATTATGTTTTTGATAGCAGAATGTGATGCAGTGTACCGGACACCTAGAGAGGGTCTGTTTGGAGACTGGGCTGCCCAAGGAATGTGGGGCAAAGGAAACAAACTGGTTGGACGATCTGGTCCCCTTGGTTCTAGCCAAGTAAAATCGCAACGTGTGATGGACGTCCAAAGTGTGGAGAAGTGCCTCACCCAGACTGGAGTGTTCATGGTAGTAGACTGGGAGTTGAACGTCCTGGTCCAGTGTAATTTCTGACACAACTTTGGGGAGAAACTTAGGACTGGTACGCAAAGCTACCCTGTCTTTGTGAAACATCAAATAAGGCTCCTTACACATCAGGGTCCGCAGCTCGGAAATCCTTCGAGCAGAAGTAACAGCAACTAAAAATAACGTTTTCCAGGAAAGAAAACACAGCTCGCAATCTGTGGTGGGTTCAAAAGGCAGGAGGGAAAGTTTCTCCAGGACGAACAGGAGGTCCCAAGGAGGCACAGGGTCCCTGACAGGGGGCTTTATGCGAAGTATGCCTTTGAGGAAGGCACGGGTAACCTCCAACAGAGCCACTGTTCTACCCTGAACAGGGGCACGGTAGGTAGAAAAAACGTTCAGGTGCACCTTTATGGAGGAGTAACTGAGCCGCGATTCCGACAGGGATAGTAGATATTCCAGAAAAGTGTTAACCAAACAGGCTAAAGAATCTATACAGTGCACTGTAGCCCAGAGGCAGAACTGTTTCCACTTCTTCGAATAAGCAGCTCTCATGGAGGGCTTCCTCGCCTCCACCAGGAGTTTGGATATCTTGTCTGACACCCCGAATCAAAGCTGAGTTGAAAGAGCAAGTGAAACTGGTGATGCCACTGCCTGTTGCTGTAGCAAAGGAAACCAAAACTGGCAAAGCCACAGCGGTGCTATGAGAATCATGGTGCTTCCCTACACTTGTGCCTTGAGAAGGACTCTCTGAATGAGCAGAAACTGAGGAAAGGCGTAGAAGAATCTCCCCTTCCAGGAGAGGGACAATGCGTCTTGCCTTGAAACACCAGGCTCGGGATCTAGCGAGCAAAAACTGGGCAGTTCTGCGTGGACGAAGGACACAGAGGTCCAACTCTGGTGACTCCCATTTTGCGAAAAGGTCGTCTACGACCAATTGCAGAAGGGACCACTCGTGTACTCGAGACGTTGTCCTGCTGAGCACGTCTGCGAGTGTGTTTTGCATGCCTGGAACATGCACCGCTGTGATGGTCAAATGGTGCTATGGCCCACTCCCACACTGTCATGGCCTCCCTGCACAGGGGATAAGAGTGTGTGCCTCCCTGTTTGTTGAGGCAGAAGACCACCGATATGTTGTCCGTCTGGACCAGAAGGTGACTGGGCGTGATTAATGATTCCAGGGCTTGGACAGCACAGAGGACTGCTCTTAGCTCCAGCACGTTGATGTGGAGAGATTTCTTGGTTAGAAACCAAGACCCTTGTGTCCTGTGTGCACCTAAGTGTGCCCCCCCATCCCGAATCTGAAGCATCCGTGGTCAGAATCTGTCCAGGAGCTTCCTTCTGAAAGGGGATTCCCTCCAGTAAGGCTGGGGACGTCGTCCACCAGAGGACTTCCTTGTGGATCGGTTCCATTATGGAGACAGGCAAGTCCAGGTCGTCCCACCTCTGGTCCCACTGTACCCGAAGAGTCCACTGAATGGTCCTCATCTGGAGTCTGGCAAAGGAAACGGTCACGACAGTATCCGCCATGTGACCTAACAGCCGGAGGAGCAATCTGGCTAGTATGGTGGGAACAGAATAAATCTGCCTGGCTAAAGCCAGGAAGGCCCACCCCTGAACAATGTCTAGGCATGCTCAGATGAATGGCAGGAGTTGTGCTGGGCTGAGTAACGACTTGGCTGGGTTGATGGTGATTCCCAGGTTTTGGAATAGGTTGCCGATGTCCCAGATGGCAGCCTGGAGTTGAGCACTGGAGTGTGCCACGGGCAGCCAGTCGTCCAGGTATGGGAACACGTAGTGACCCATCCTGCGACCCGCTTCAGCCACCACTGCCAGGCATGTCGTAAACACCCTTGCTGCAGAAAAAATACCAAAGGGCAGGGCCCTTAACTGGAAGTGTTCACCCTGGAATGCATTGCTGAAGGTATTTTCGATGACCTTCGGCTATGAGAATGTGGGGGTAGACATCCTGTACAGCCAGGGATGCGAGACAATCTCCTTGCCACAACATAGGAATCAGGTTGTGCAATGTCACCATCCTGAAACGTTTGTATGTGACTGACAAATTCAGGTCACTGAGGTCGAGGATTGGCCTCAGGTCTCCAGATTTCTTCGGGATCCGGAAGAATCGGGAATAAAACCCAGTGCCTCTCTCCTATGGAGGAACGGGCTATATGGCATTTTTGGACAGCAGTGCCTGAATCTCCTGTCAGAGGAGGACTGCGTGTCCCAACGAGTGACAGGATGGGGGAAGGGACCTGTCCGGAGGGGTAGACATGAACGCTATAGAGTGCCGGTGTTCTGCAAGCTTGTGAACCCACTGGTCGTAGGCACTTGTCTCCAGGCTTCCGGATAAAGAGAGAAGCGACATAACACCATCTCTCCCGAGAGACCGTCACAGAGGGGTGGGTTTGGCTGGAAGTCATGCTGTTGGAGGGGGAGGGACAGCAGCTTGGGCAAACTTAGCCTGTCGAGAGGTGGAGGCCAAGGATCCCCTGAGGCCACCATGTCAACCAAAGCCACCTCGCTGAGCATAGGGTTGCTGAAAGCAGAGTTGCTGAAGCTGCTGTCCCCCTCCGCCACGACAGCGAGACCTCCAAAACTGTGTCAACTTTGGGCGATACATAGACTGCACAGTGTGGACGACCCTACCAGAGTCCTGTAGTCTGTTGAGAATCTGCTCCGTTTCTTCCCCAAAGAGAACGGAGCCCTTAAAGGGCACATCAAGGATGTTGGACTGCACATCAGGCACAAACCCTGAAACTCAGCGCCAGGAATGGCACCAAAGACAAATGCCCATAGCCAATGCCCTAGCTGAGGTGTCCGCAGAGTTGTAGGCAGACCGTAACACATGTGTGCCCACGTCTGACCCCGTCTGTAGTAGTTTTGCAAGTTCTACCTTCTGAGGGCTGTCGGGCACTCCTTGCAATAAGTCCAGACCTTGTTGCCAGAGGGCGTTTTGGAACTGGACCATGTCTGTCAGGAAGTTTAAACTCCTGATGCTGCAGGTGGCAGACGTGTACACCTTCCGGCCCATGGAATCCAGCTGCTTGGACTCCCTGTCCGGAGGCTGGGTGCTCAGATGTTTGGGACTCTGCGAATGATTGTGAACTGCTGATACAACCACCTAGTCAGCGGTAGGTTGTACAGGCAAGTAGGGGTGTTCCTTAAGTGCCCAGCACAGCTGATCTGCCTTTTTTCGGGATGGCAGTGGATGAGCTGGGGTGCCGCCAAGTGGCCTGCACGACATCCTTGAAAGTATCCACCATGGGAAGGATAATGACGGGCTTGGAATCATTTGCCCGAGGTACTTGGCAAGCCTCATGCGTTTGGGGTTCAAGTCCTTCATATCCCACCCCATGTTGGCCTGTATATGTCTCATAACCTCCATGAACAATGGGTCATCCAGAGGTGATTTTGGCAGGTCCTCAGGTTCATCACACGGGGGGGGCCTCGTAGGATGTCACAGAGGAGGCCGTCATGTGGTAGGAGTCAGTGGAGGAAATCAAAGATCTGTGTCTCCTACGCTTGTGTCAGTGATTAGGGCTAGAGATGCTCAAGCTCCTGGAGTGAGATCTATGGTCCCTTCTTTTTTCTGCCCATTTCCTAGGTCTCTCTGGAAACGGATGTTTGTCCCTTTCCTCATCTGAGGGTGGCTGAGGAGGCACTTCTTCAACGGGTGTCGGAACCTCCTCCGTTGGGGTCGGTACCAGTCAAGATTTGACAGAGTTACCTATGTAGACAGGACCGGAAGGATTTCTGGCCTAACAGTTTACCACCAATCAGAGAATGAGTCCTTGACCTGACTGAGGTTGAGCTTCAGAGAACCGGGCACCGGGTCCGGCAGCGGTTCTGGGGCTCCGGCGCAGGTACAGACGTCAGTCCTGTCCGGCATCAGCAGTCAGACTGGAGGGGACACTGGTGTATCCTGGTTGTCAGGGCCGTCATCAGGACCTGAAGGGACACCATGGATTGGCATCTGATCAGCCGGTGTCGGTGCGTCGTCCACCCTAGCGTTGGACCGAGGAGACGAAGCCGGGGGGGAACGAGGACTTTGCCAGAGGAAGCAAAGGGGCCATTGGAGTGCCGTCGGCAGGCTTGCATCGGGGAGTATCCGACGCAGGCTTGACAGGTTTGTCCGTGGGATGCTTGTCAAACGACAGGACCTGACATTTGTCCGTTGCAGTGTGGCACTTGTCAGAGGACTTGTGGGCATGTTTCAGCGGGAGGGAGGGAGGAAGACCTCCCCACCGATGGGCCTGAAAATTCTGGCTTCTCCTTGGGGTTGGCGCTGCATACAGAGGCCAACCGGGGGCAGAGTGCGACTTACCTGGGTCGGACGAGCGGTCCGACGAGGATGAAGGAGTAATGATCTTGAGGGATTGAAGAAGGGTAGCTGAATGCCCTGAAGACTTCTCCTTGGTCACAGGGGCTCCGGAGGAGGCAGGGGCCTTGACCACTGTAAGGCGGGAGTCGTGGCATGACGACCCCAATCCAGAGGCGGTTTTTGGATCCAGAGGATCTGGATCCGAGGAGGATCTCTCACCGTCTCTGTCCCACTCTCTGTGTTTGTCCTTGGGCTTAGGGGTGTGGTATTTCCCCGAAGATTTGTGGGCATGGCGGGGAGAATCCCCTTCAGAGGAAGAATCCCTCTGCATGGCCGCCAGCTGCTGCAGAGCCAAAACAGTCTGAAGAGACTTCTGTCAGCGGATGTGGGTCCAACTATTGAAACTCTGACAGTGGGGACAGGACAGTGTCTCGTGATCTGGAAAAAATGCAGGCCATGTGTCCATCTTTTGAAGAGATTTGTCTTCCGAAGGCGCACCTATTTGTGTGCCTTGACGTGGTAGTCAACATGCAGATGCTTCAGAGAAGAAAAATGGTCAAAAGAGATCGGACTGGAGTCAAAAAATTCTAACTAGCGGTCGAACTGGCGAGGGAGAGCCATGGAGCCAACATCTGCGCGACGACAGCAGGAAAGAACTGAAGCATGCTGGGACCGCCTCCCCTTACACACCATGCGGGACGTTGGGGGCGGGGCCAACATTGGGATGGGCGGTCCCCACTAGCAACTGCTGGAAAAAGTTTGCTGTGGGATCCTATTGCCAGCTGGCACCAGTCCTATATGTGCTACCAGCTGCAAGAGCTTCCTCTCGAAGTAAGACCAATTGCTCTAGAGGGGAGATTCATAGAAACATAGAATGTGACGGCAGATAAGGACCGCTTGGCCCATCTAGTCTGCCCATTTTCCTACCTAACAGATAAGCTGCAGATCCTAGTTAACCAGCAGCCTACTTCTTCCTACTCCCCGCTAGGACTGCCTTATGTCTGTCGAATGCATTCTTGAATTCCCCCACTGTTCTTGACTCCACGACCTCCTCAGGGAGGCTGTTCCATGCATCCACAACCCTCTCTGTGAAAAAATACTTCCTCACATTACCTCTGAGCCATCCCCCCTCTATCTTCAAATTGTGCCCCCTTGTTCTTGCACATCTCTTTTTCTGAAAGATGCTACCTTCTTGGACTTTGTTGATTCCCTTGAGGTACTTGAAAGTTTCTATCATGTCCCCTCTCTCCCTTCTTTCTTCAAGGGTATAATATTAAGCTCCTTTAGTCTTTCTTCGTATGTCTTCCGGTGCAGACTGTCACAGGGTGCCCCTGTGGAGGGTTGAGGGTCCTAAATACTATTTATAAAAATTGGAGGGTACCTGAAAGCCCTGCTTTTTATTGTCCTAAAGGTGCTGTCATGATGCCTATTGTTCCACAGTTAGGCTGTTTAGTTTTGATTGGTGGCTGTTTCTAAGCCCATTAAAAGAAAAGGCAACCGTTATTTAGTGACATTGTTTAAATAACGATATGACTAAAATGAATAAATAATGAAAGGATAGTTGAAAATTTAATGTTAAATCCTTTTGGGGCAGTATAGCTGAATCTAGCTGTAAGTCTGAAGCTTAAATTCTCCCAGTAGCTGTAAATGTTTTTGTGTTTTTCTCTTTTTGCTTGGTGAGCGATCGCATAGACAGGTTTAGGCATATATTCCTTCTGGGTATCTAGTTGCGACTGCGATCCTCAATTTTGGTTGTTGCTATTAAAATGTTATTTTATTAGGCCCTTTTCTTTGAGGTGAGAGAGTTTCGAGTAAGGGACTGAGTGAGTTAGTTTCCGATAGTGTTTCCTATAATTAATGTATTTAGCCCAATACAGAAGGGATGAATAGAATAGATCGTAACTGCTAATTATAGCTCATGTTGTTCTGGGGTGTATTGTAAGCCCTCCGTAATAGGAAATAGAAGGATGTTGCCTTACATTTAAGTTTTGTAGTGCCCTTCGGCGTTTCCGTGGGCTTGCTTAAATTTGAAGGTAGTAGGTATTCTTTTGGGGGTTCCCTTGCTTGTTTTGTGCTTTTCTTCCATTTGAGGGTGTCTTTTGTTGCGTGGAGGGGCTATTTGGAGCCATTTTGTTTGTTTTGGTGATTGCCCCGTTTTGTTTCGAATTTTCCTAGTGCCCTTTTTGTTTTAAATCTACCTAATAACCCCTTTTTTGTGGTCGTGGTAACAAGAGAGTCCGGGTGACTGGACTCTGTGAGAGTGGGCACTTGTATTGCGCTATGTTCCATTATAGGGTGCCTTTAAAATAAAGTAAATAAAATAAAATAAAATAAAGAAGTGGGATTTGAAAAGGCATATTAATGCCTATTTCTAGTGGTGACACAGTTGTAGTGTTTTTGTATTCCCTGAGAAGGTGTTCTCGGCTTTGTCTTTTTAAAATAAGCCGCCGAGTTCCTTCTCAATAGTGCGAATATTCGCACTATCGCAGAGTCAATTATCTTTAAAAATTTCCCTATAATGTACTCTAGCAGTTAAAGCATCCTTATTCTCAGCTTTACAAACCTTCCGGAGGTGAAGTGGGGAGGTTTGGAGCTGTATCTTGGACTTCTTTGGGATGAGGGTTTTTGCGGCGTTTATGAAGCCCCGAGTTCAGTTCCTACCGGCGTCTTTGTTTCTCTAGGAGCCGGCCGGCCACAATCACATTACTTATATCATGTATAGGAAGGGGAGGTGCTTTAGTTACTAGAAATAAATGTTTAAAAAGCTCCTAAGAGAGTTTAATCTACTTGTATGCCTATAAATATTCTGTTATAGTAATTAAAAAGGGGCATTAAGTTTATAAATAAAATAAATACTTGGTGAATAAAGATTTAAAGTGTATAGTAAAATACTAGGGTGGAGTTAAATAATCACATGACCCCTTTTGGCTATAAATTCAGAATGTTTGGTTTGAGAGGAAGATGTTGCTTGCTGTGGGTCTGGAGGTATACTTCAGGAAGCTGCTGAAAGTGCTCTGTGGAGTTTTGATGAACTGTGCTATTTACTGCTCCAAATGGAAGATGTAAAAATGCCAGATTATTTTCTCTGCTGTGCTATTTACTGCTCCGAATGGAAGATTTAAAAATGCCAGATTATTTTGTCTGCTGTGTTATTTGCTGCTCCGAATGGAAGACTGAGATGTTAAAGTACTGTGCCATGCTGAAATTATCCCGTTGTAAACAACCTCTGAAAAAGAATTAATTAAAACTGAAACTTTTACAAGAATTGGTGATGCATGTTTCTATATGACTGCCCACATGTACCTGCGCCCCATCACACAGACCCTGCACCATTTTGGTTGCCCTCCTCTGGACAACCTCCACTCTGTCTATGTCTTTGCGGAGATGGGGTCTCCAGAAATGAAAATTACGTACCTACCGTAATTCTTGATCTTCTTGGACGAGTCTCCACCACTCATTCACACTAGTGGGATTAGCGCCGGAGGCACTAGGACCTATCGGAGCAAACTTTTGCTGGAGGTCCGGCGCAAGAGATGGCGCCCGCGAGCCGGTGCCGCGAGCAGCGTCTCGGCGGTAATGACTATCTCGGCGACGACCCTCCAACCGCCTCAGTACCTTTTTTACCAAGGAGGTGCAGCGCAACTAACGTAAAGAGTAAATCTAACCTTAAAAAACGGACATAAGATAGTCCGTATGACCCGTGTAAGAAGGGTCACAAAGAAGTCTTCACGGCCTAAAGATTTGAGGGAGTGAAGACCAACACAGCGGTGAGCTCGGGGGATGGAGGGTGGGCGTGTGAATGAGTGGTGGAGACTCGTCCAAGAAGATCAAGAATTACGGTAGGTACGTAATTTTCATATCTTCCTGGACATAAGTCTCCCACTCATTCACACTAGTGAAAGTACCAAGCTAATAATCCCCAAAAGGGCAGGAGAGCCAGAGCTCAGCGACTAAGACAGAAGTCCATTAAGGATAGTTCTGCGAATGCGGAATGACGCCTGGCATGAACATCCAGTGCATAATGCTTAACGAAGGTATGCACTGAGCTCCAGGTGGCGGCAGCAGTATATCTGCAATTGGAACATTGCGAATTTCCGCTAGGGATGCCGCGACCGCCCTAGTAGAGTGAGCGTACACTCTACCTTCTAATTTAATTTGAGCCATGGAATAGCAATGCCGAAGGCATGCCACTAACCATGATGAGATGCATCTGATAGCGACAGGTTGACCCAGCCGGGTGTCGCTGAAAGAAACGAACAGTTGCTGAGTCTTGCGAACATCCTTGGTTCTATCTAAATAGAACCGCAAGGCTCTCTTAACATCCAAGGAATGAAGAGCTCGTTCCCCTTCATTTTGGAAATTAGCGAAGTAAGCGAAGTACCAGAGGTTGGTTTAGATGGAATTCTGACACAACCTTGGGAAGAAATTTAGGATGAGTACGGAGAACTACCTTGTCTTTATGGAATACAGTATACGGAGGGTCCGTAACCAGGGCATGCATCTCAGAGACCCTGCGGGCTGAGGTAATGGCCACCAGGAAGGCAGTCTTCCAGGTAAGAAATTTTAGCTCACAGGTAGCTAGGGGTTCGAAAGGCTTCCGAGTGAGCATGTCCAGCACCAGGTTAATGTCCCAGGCTGCAACTGGATGCTTAACAGGGGTCTGGTATGAAGAATCCCTTAAGAAATCTCTTCACCATAGGTAACTGAGCCAGAGTCAAGGAAGAAACCGGCTCATGGAATGCTGAGATGGCACTAAGGTGAACTTTAACTGTGGAGTACTGAGACCTGAGTTTGATAGGTCCAAAAGATACTCAAGAACCTTGTCAGGAGGACAGAAAAGGGATTCCAAGAGGACTTTGCACACCAGAGAGAAAACGTTTCCATTTGAAGCGTGACGTTGGTGGCTATTTATGAAAGCAGCCAGAAGGATGTCAGACTCTACGAGAGACGTTGAACCGATTCACTTCCACCTCTTCAGGAGCCAAGCATGAAGGTGAAGTGATTTCAGGTTGGGATGGACCAACGAACCTTGAGTCAAAAGACTGATTTGCAAGGGAAGTGGTCTCGGAGAGGCTGCCAACATACTGTTGAGTACAGGAAACCATAGTTGCCGAGGCCAGGAGGGAGCAATGAGAATCATTTTGGTCCCCTGAGACTCGAACTTGAGGAGTGCTCTCTGGATTAGAGGAAGCGGTGAAAAGGCGTAAAGAAAGCGTTTTGTCCACCGCAGCCTGAACGCATCCTGACAGAAAATGCCAGGCCCTGGATTTCTGGAGCAGAAGAGAGGCAGTTTTGCGTTGAGTGGGGATGCAAAAAGGTCCAGGTCTGGAGTCCCCCACTCTTTGAACAGAGACCGAGCTACGGCTGGATCGAGAGACCACTCGTGAGGGTCTGCCTCCGTTCTGCTGAAGTGATCTGCTAGGTCGTTTTGTATACCTGGCAGATAAACCGCTTGAATCAGAGACTTGTGCTCCAAGCACCACTCCCACACCCTCATTGCTTCCCTGCAAAGGGGATAAGAATGAGCACCGCCTTTCTTGTTGATGTAATACATCACAGCTTTGTTGTCCGTTTGAAGGAGAATGTTCTTGTGAAAAAGACATCCTTCAGAGCTCGGATCTATAGAGGGACCGCCTCATCTCCAGGACATTTATGTGGAGATGAGTTTGAACTGAGTCCATACACCTTGAGTGTGGAGGAGTGACAGTGAGCTCCCATCCCATTAGTGATCGTCTGTGGTGGAGATCTGATGATCCGGGGAGCAAAGGGAATCCTTCCAGGAGATTGCTCTCTTGAGACCACCAGGTGAGAGACCTTCGAAGGGGCTCCGTCACCTTGATGGGATAAGACTGGGGGTGAGAGGTCGGAGACCACTGAGTGGAGAGCATCCATTGGGTGGTTCTCATGTGCAGTCGGGCCAGGGGTACAGTGAACACCGAGGACGCCATGAGACCCAACATGCGTTGCATCGAGAGAGCTGTAACCGATTGGTTCTCCCCGATATAACGGGCCATCCGAAGGATGTCGAGTCTTCTGTCCTCTGGAAGGAAAGCCTTCGTGGAAGAGGTGTCTAGAAGCGTCCCTATGAAAAGGAGCCTCTGGGAGGGCTGCAGTTGAGATTTTTCAAATTCAGCAGAACTCCCATGGACATGAAGAAGCAAGTCGTTTGCCTGGCTTCCAAAGTCCCTGTGGAATGGGCCTGCTAAAAGCCACGTCCAGGTAGGGAAACACCGAGTCCGATCTTCCTGAGATGCGCCAAGCAGAACTGCACAACACTTTGTAAAACTCGCTGGGCGCCGAGGATAGCCCAAAGGGCAGGACTCTGAACTGATAATGCTGACCCAAAGCTACAAACCTGAGGAACTTGCGGTGGGTCGGGTGGACGGGGATATGCTGGTAAGCATCCTGCATATCCAGGGAGGCCAGCCAGTCGTGCTGATGCAGCAAGGGTAACAGGGTACCTAGGGAAATCATTTTGAATTTCTCCCTTGGGAGAAATTTGTTTAACTTTCTGAGGTCTAGAATGGGGCGCATCCCCTCAGATTTCTTTGGAACCAGAAAGTAATGGGAGTAGAACCCTGTGTTTCGCAGATGCGGGGGCACCAGTTCTATTGCCCTGTTGTTCAGAAGGCCCTGGATCTCGGCGGTGAGGAGGTCTGACTGAGAGGCCGACAACCTGGGTTGTCGTCTGGGAGGACAATTCGGGGGGGTTTCCAAGAAATTGAGAGAATAACCCTCGCGAATTATCCGAAGGACCCATTTGTCCGAAGTTATGGACTTCCACTGGTTGTAGAAGTACATCAGACGACCTCCCACCGGAGGAGAAAGTTCCACCTCGGGCAGAGTGGATGGAACTTGGGCCAGCAATTCATAAGGTGGCGCTGGGGGCTTCAGGCCCCTGCGCTTTCTGCTGCGTCTTCTTTTGAGGTTGGGCAGGTTGGCTTTTATGGAAGCTTCCCCTGCCTCTGCCTCGAAAGGACTGACGACTATGAAACTGACGTCTGTTCACATGCCCCCGAGAGGGGGCAGGCGGAGGTCTGGCCAATTTAATGGCCGATCTAGTCTTCTGAGTGGCCTCTAAGGCTTGCTCCACCTGAGGGCCAAAAGATAGAGCCATCAAAGGCAGCGCCATTACCTGCTGCTGGAGCATCATTCGTGAAGCCAGAAGAACGCAGCCAGGAATGGCGCCGAGTACAAATCCCTGCGGCTGCTGAGCGAGAAGCAGTGTCGAAAGCGTCCATGGCGGCTTTGACCTGTTGGTTATTGGACTCAATACCTCTAATAACGGTCAGAAGAAGCTCTGACCTGGAGTCCGAATCTGGAAGAGCTTCAACCATTCTTTTCATAGAGTGCCACAGGATATACTCATACTGAGAAAAATAGCCTTGATAACTGGCAATACGCATACTTAGAGTGGAGGCAGCAAAGACTCTCTTACCTAATGTATCAATCTTACGAGACTCTTTGTTAATAGGTCGAGCTGAAGTAGTTTGAGGAAGAACGACCTTGTCATTCTCTGCCAGGACTACAATAGGATCCTGCAAAGGCTTGGGATGCCAAAAGGGACCATCCTTGGGAGCTGAATACTTTATCAATGGATTTAGCCACTGAGGGAATAAGAGCAGGATTATTCCATACCATTTGAGACAGCGTCTCGAAGGAAGCTGGATCGGAGGAGTCAAACCGTGAGGGATCTCCAAGCATGAAGATACTGGAGTCTTAATATCTTCCAGGATCGATGTCTGTAGTCTGGAGAGAAAGAGTGGATCTCAGGTTCTTCAACAGAGACTTAAAGGACAGGTCCTCGACCACAGGCTCTGTAGCAAAGAAGATCCTGTTTCCTCCACTTCATCACCCAACCGAAGGTCTGGGTCAGGCTCAACATCATCTCCTGATGGTCCAGGAAGGACTGTTTGGACAGGAAAGGAGTGAAAATTAGGAGAGGAGGAAATAGCAGAAAAACGAGGAGAGTCCCCGAGGGCCCCCGGCACCGAGACGGCAAAATGGGTTGAAAACGGCACCGAGGAGGCGCACGGCACCGAAGAGGCACGTGGAACCGCAAGCGCCCCCGGCGGCGCCGAGGACGGCGCCGCCTAAGCCAACGGTGCCGCAAACGGCGCTGCCCGACCACACGGGCGCCACCAGACCAGACGGGTACCCGCCGGGCGGCTTGACGATCATCGCGGCGCCGCTGACGGGCGCCGAGAAGACCCAGCGGCACTAAAACGGCGCCGACAAGCCAACAGACCCTGCGGAAGGTGCCAGAAAAGCCCCAGGAACCTGGAAAGCTACAGGAGGAAAAAAAACAGGAGATAAGGGCATCGGTGTGGCCCCCTGCGCCGCAGCCATGTGAGGGGGGGAAACACCTAAGCAATGGAGTCGCTGGCACCAAGAAGCGCCAAGCGACTAGGAAGGTCCAACCGCCTACCTGATCGCAGGAGGAGCCCGAGGGCTCTGAGGCAACCGAGCCAGGCAGAAGAACCAACCTCCGAGCCCATCGCTCCATAAGGCGGCCCACTGATGAAACTGCTCATCTGGAGCCCTACCTATAAGCGGGGAGGGCTCCGATGAGGGGGTGACGATTGCCGGAAGTTGGCGACTCCGAAGAGGAGACCGGCAACTATGATAACCGACCGTCGTGGCGCAGAGACATACCAGAGGGCGACCTCGAGTGATGCCTTCTCTTTTTTGACCTGTGGGCCGAAGAAGAGCTCGAGGCCGAACGGTGCCGAGAATGCGACCGTTTATTTTTATGCCGACGGGGGGACCGCCCATCCCCCCGGGCATCGGACTGACCGTTGTCAGAACCCCGCTGAGGAGAAGGAGGCTGACCGGACCCAGCCCGGCTGACTGAACAGCTTTCATACGAAGTCTCCCTACCGTCACCTGACCTGCTCATGGTCGACTCCGTCCACTAGGCCGAGACTTCTTCAAGTAAGTTAAATTTAAAATATTAGAAAAATTTAACGAAAATAGATAAAATTAAGCGATACTACTATCATTGATAATGTACAAAAACAAACTGAAAACTATCACGCTAGTTTGAAGTTTGACTCCGGCTAAGCGGCGCGTCGTCACTGAAGCGCACTCCAGCGGTAGGAAAAAGGAACTGAGGCGGTTGGAGGGTGCGTCGCCCGAGATAGTCATTACCGCTCAAGCCGTTGCTTGCGGCGCCGTGCCTCGAGGCGCCATCTCTCGCGACGACCCTCCAGCAAAAAGTTTGCTCCCGATAGGTCCTAGTGCCTCCGGCGCTAATCCCACTAGTGTGAATGAGTGGTGGAGACTTATGTCCAGGAAGATCTGCACACAGCACTCCAGATGGGGTCTCCCCAACTTTCTGTGCAAAGGGATAACAACTTCCTGTTTTCTACTATTGATACCGCTCCCTATGCATCCCAGTATCCCTCCAGCCTTCCTCACTGCCTTCTCACATTGCTTGCCCACATGTAGATCATCCGACATAATTACCCCCAGGTCCCTTTCCATTTTTACTGTTGTCAGTATCTCACCTCCCATTGTGTACTCTTCCCCTGGGTTTTGTTTCCCAGGTACATTACCTTGCACTTCTTTGCACTGAACCTGAGCTGCCATACATCTCACCATTCCTCCAACCTTGCCAAGTCCCTTCTCATCCTTTCCACTCCATCTTGTGTATCAACCCTGTTGCAGATCTTTGTGTCATCTGCAAAGAGACATATTTTTCCTTCCAGTTCCTCTGCAATGTCACTTATAAAGACATTAAAAAGGACCGGTCCTAGTACTGAACAATGCGGTACCCTGCTAGTAACCCTGCTTTCTTCACTATGGACTCCATTTACTACTACCCTTTGCATCCTGTTGTCTAGCCAATTTTTTATCCAGGCTACCACCTTGGGACCCACTCAAAGGCTGGCTAACTTACATAGAAACATAGACTTTGACGGCAAATAAGGA
The DNA here is from genome assembly GCA_016271365.2 of Neoceratodus forsteri. NCBI lineage: Eukaryota > Metazoa > Chordata > Ceratodontiformes > Ceratodontidae > Neoceratodus > Neoceratodus forsteri. Next base: position 954,453,770 of record CM028130.1, on the reverse strand, counting down.
CCACCTGGCCCACCCAGTCTGCCCATTTCCCTACCTACTGGTTAAGCTGCAGATTCTAGTTAACCAACAGCCTACTTCCTGCAACCCCCAACTATAATTGCCTTGTGTCTGTCCCATGCATGTTTGAATTCCCCCACTGTTTTAGACCCAACGACCTCCTCAGGAAGGCTGTTCCATGTATCCACCACTCTCTCCGTGAAAAAAATTTTCCTCACATTACCCCATAGCCATCCCCCCTCTATCTTTAAATTGTGCCCCCTTGTTCTTACACATCTCTTTTTCTGAAAGATGCTACCCTCCTGGACTTTGTTGATTCCCTTGAGGTACTTGAACGTTTCTATCATGTCCCCCTGTCCCTCCTTTCATCAAGAGTATACATATTAAGCTCTCAGTCTCTCTTCATATGGCTTCTCTGCAGACCCTGCACCATTTTAGTTGCCCTCCTCTGGACTGCTTCCATCCTGTCTATGTCCTTGCGTAGATGAGGTCTCCAAAACTGCACACAGTACTCCAGATGGGGTCTCACCAACTGTCTGTACAGAGGGATAACAACTTCCCTTTTTCTACTTGTGATGCCCCCTCCTATGCATCCCAGTATCCCCCTGGCTCTCCTTACTGACTTTTCACATTGCTTACCCACCTTTAGGTCATCTGATACAACTACCCCCAGGTCCCTTTCCATTTTTGTTGTTGTTAGTACCTCCCCTGCTATTGTGTACTCTTCTCCTGGGTTTTTATTTCCCAGGTGCATTACTTTGCACTTCTTTGTATTGAATCTAAGTTGCCACATGTCTAACCATTCCTCCAATCTTGCCAAGTCCCTTCTCATCTTTTCTACCCCCCCTTGTGTATCAACTCTGTTACAGATCTTTGTGTCATCTGCAAAGAGGCATACCTTTCCCTCCAGACCCTCTGCAATGTCACCTATAAAGATGTTAAGAGGACTGGACCTAGTACTGAGCCCTGAGGTACTCCACTAGTAACCCCTTTCTTGGAATGTGTTCCATTCACTGTACCTTCTGTGTCCTGCTGTGCAGCCAGTTTGCTACCCAGGCTACCACCCTGGGACCCACTCCCAGGCTGGCTAACTTGATTATTAATCTTTTGTGCGGACTGTGTCAAATGCCTTGCTAAGTCTAGGTAGACCATATCCACAGCCCTCCTTGGTCTATTACTTTGGTCACCCAATCAAGAAATCAATTAGATTAGTCTGACATGACCTTCCAGCTGTAAATCCATGCTGCTTTGGGTCCTGTGCCCATTCCTCTAGGTACTGAACAATTCTTTCTTTCAGAAGTGATTCCATCATTTTCCTACCACTGAGGTCAAACTTACAGGTCTGTAGTTTCCTTCTGCCTTGCTCCCCACTTTTGTGAAGGGAATCACATCTGCCCTCCTCCAGTCCTCAGGTACCACCCCATCCTGCCATGATCTGTTAAAAAGCGTGGTCAGTGATGTCACTAGGTCCTCCCTTAGTTCTTTTTAGGATTCTGGGGTGAATCAGTCAGGCCCCATTGCTTTGTCCACCTTGAGTTTTAGGGTTCTTTCAGGACTCTTTCTTCTGTGAATGGACTGGTGTCAACCTCCTACCCAGAGTGCTTCTATTGTCTGGTTTAGGTAACTCCTCCTCATCTTCTTTTGTGAATACTGAGCAAAAAGTATTCATTCAGAATCTCTGCCTTTTCACTGTCCCCTCTGCCCACCTCCCTCTCCTTTATTAATCTTCACTATCCTCCCTTAACCTTTCTATGCTCCCAATGTACCTATAAAGGTTTTATCCCCTTCTTAACTGAGTTGGCTATTTTTTCTTGGTTTGGACCTTTTGCTAGTCTGACTGCCTTCCCACTTCTTTCTGCTTTAATTGAAACAGTTCCTGTCATGCTCCTTCTGTGATTCCTTATACTTTATGAATGCAGCCTTTTATCCTTAACCTTCCCTGCCACCTCATTTGAAAACCATAGTGGTTTTTACTCCGCTTTGTTTTTCTTTATTTCTTCTACACAAAGGCTTATTGCCTCTATGATGGCAGTTTGATTTTTCTCCATTGTTCTTCCACCCCTCCTTTTTGGTCATTTGCTAGTGCATTTTTCAGGTATTCACCCATTTTGCCAAAGTCAGCTCTTCTAAAGTCCAGTATCCTTGTTTTTGTATGGCTCATCTCCATGGTTGTGCTCATTGTGAAGCACACTGTGCAGTGGTCGCTTGTTCCCAGATGTCTACCGACTTCTAAATTTGTGATCCTCTCTCCATTTGAGAGTACCAGGTCTAATATTGCTCCCTCCCAAGTGGATTCCAACACAAGCTGTCTAAGGCCTGCCCCCTGCAGGGCATCGAGAATGACCCTGCTCTTGGACGTGGCTGCAGTACCTGTTATCCAGTTAACATCTGACATATTCAGGTCCCCCATCAACAGTATCTCCCCATTTTCAGCCATTTTGAGAATGTCCTCTATCATTTTGTTGTCCATTTCCTCCCTTGAGGCGGGGGTCTGAATACAACCCTGTGCGGATTGTGATGCCATTCCCTGTCTCAAGGTGACCCAGGTGCCTCTTGTCCTCCCCTTACTTTTTAGTTCTGTAGCTTGATCCCTTCCCTTATGTATAGAGCTACTCCACCTCCTCTTTTACCTTCCCTCCCTTCTGTAGATTGTGTACCCTGGTATGTTGACATCCCAGTCATGGTTCTCGGTGTACCATGTTTCCTGACTGGCTACAATATCCAACTGTTCATCTTCCATCAGGGCTACTGGCTCAGGAAGCTTGTTTCCCAGACTATGGGCATTGGTACTCATTGCCCTCCATTTAGTGTTGGCTTTATCCTTTTTCCCCATCCCTGCTCTTACTGTCCTTGTCTATTTTCTATTTACCACTGTCCTGCCCTGTGTTGAGCTTTTGTACCTCAGTGTTTACCTTCGACCTGCCACGTTTTGTGGGGGAGGCTTGAAATGTCCTGCTTTTTATCGCGCCCCTTGGCTGGTTTAAAAGCTTGCCAAGCTGCATTTAAACCTATCACCTAGGAGCTTGGTTCCCTCTCGGTGGACAGATGCAGACCATCATGCCAGAATAGACCTTTATCTCTCAGGTGGCCCCCAGTCCCCAATGAAGCCAAAGCCCTGTGCTCTGCACCAGTTTTGCAACCATTCATTAAACTGCATGGTGTGCAGTACCCTAGCCTCACTCCTGCCATGGACTGGTAGCACCTCTGAGAAGGTTACGGTGCTTGCTACCCATCTGAGGCCCCTCCCCAACTCCACAAATTCATTCTGCACTGCACTGATCCCATGCCTAGCTAGGTCATTTGTCCCAAGGTGGACTATGATATCAGTTCCTCTCCTGCGATGCTGCTTCTGCAAGCCTGAGGATTAGCTTCCTGTCCCTCCAAGCCATGGCACCAGGCAGGCACTTACACTTCCTTCTCCTCTCCCTTTCCCAGGTTTACCCCCTAACAAAGAGTCCCCCTCAGAGCTGTTTCCTTCCCCTGTGGTGTCCCTTGCCACCCTTTTGTGGGTCTCCCTTGTGGATGTCCTCAGCTTTCTTCTGGGTCTCAACTGAGGGTGCCATCACAGAGGAACCTTGCTCTGCCAGAATGGCATATGATTTGTGTAGAGGTACAACCTGGGGGCTTCATCTCTGGTCTTGTGTATTAATCTTTTGTGTGGGACTGTATCAAATGCCTTGCTAAAATCTAGGTAGGCCATGTCCACAGCCCCTCCCTGGTCTATTACTTTGATCACCCAGTTAAAGAAATCTAATAGATTCGTCTGACACAACCTTCCCATTGTGAATCCATGCTGCCTTGGGTCCTGTGCCCCACTGGCCTCTAGGTACTCAACAATTCTTTCCTTCAGAAGTGATTCCATCATTTTCCTTAGCACTGAGGTCAAACTAACTGGTCTATAGTTTCCTGCCTCTGTCCTGCTCCCACTTTTGTGAAGAGGAATCACATCCACCCTCCTCCAGTCCTCAGGTACCACCCCATCCTCCCATGATTTGTTAAACAGTGTAGTCAGCAGTGTCACTAGTTCTACTCTTAGTTCCTTTAGAATTTTAGGGTGAATCCCATCAGGCCCCATTGCTTTGTCCACCTTTAATTTTATTAGTTCTTTCAGAACCCTTTCTTCTGTAAATGGACTGGTATAGACCCCCATCTTCAGAGTGTTTCTCTTGTTTGGTTTAGGTACCTCTCCCTCCTCTTCCTTTGTGAATACTGAGCAGAAATATTCGTTCAGTATCCCTGCTTTTTCACTGTCACCCTCTACCCACATTCCCTCCCCTTTATTAAGCCTCAGTATCCCTCCTTTGGTCTTTCTTCACTCCCTAATGTACCTATAAAAGGTCTTATCCCCCTTCTTAACAGAGTTGGCTATCCTTTCCTCGGTTTGGGCCTTTGCTATTCTCCTGCCTTCCCAGCCTCTTTCTGCTTTAACTGATAAAGTTCTCTGTCCTGCTCCTTCTGTGTTTCCTTATTTTCCTGAATGCTATCCTTTTCTCCTTAACCTTCCTTGCCACTCTTCTTTGAGAACCATAGCGTTTTTTCCTTCGTTGTGTTTTGTTGATTTGCTTTACACAAAAGCTTGTTGCCTCTGTGATGGCTGTTCTGATTACTCCCATTGTTCCTCCACCCCTCTTTCTTGCCTGTTTGCTAGTGCTTTTCTGAGGCACTCTCTCATATTCCCCAAAGTCAGCCCTCCTAAAGTCCAATACTCTTGCTTTTGTATGGCCTGATTGTATGGCTGTGTTTATCGTGAACCACACTGTTTGGTGGTTGCTTGTTCCCAGATGGCTACCCACTTCTAAATCTGAGATTCTTTCTCCATCCCCATTTGAGAGTACCAGGTTTAAGATTGCTCCCTTCCGAGTGGGTTCCAATACTAGCTGTCTGAGGCATGCCTCCTGTAGGGCATCAAGAAGAAAAAATTACTCACCTTAGTAATGTTGTTTCTTCTAATGGTGTCTTGCTATATTATGACTAATGCAGTTTGTCCCACCATTAGAACTGCTCCGGAGGTGAAAGAGTTAACTTCCATGCAAGGCATGGAACTTAGAGCGCGAGCTCGGTTAGAGAAGCACTGTCAGGAATATTTCAAACCGAAACTGTCAGATCTTTACGAGCAAAACTCACTAAGGCTCTGTGTGGAAGTTGTAACCTAAGCACTAGCCAACTGGCTACTAAAATATTAACACATTTTTTCTGGTCCCAACACCAAGACTCAAGTCAGGGACCAGAAAAATAAGATAAAATAAAACACAACACCCAAACACCCCAAAAAGAAGGGGTGAAAACATAAGGGGGCATCAATAAGTGCCAACAGTGGACTGCCCAATACACCCAAAGTAAGTTCTGAGAGGGCAGGCTGGGGGGGAGGTCATAATACAGCAAGACTCCATTAGAAGAAACAACATTACTAAGGTGAGTAATTTTTTCTTCAAACAACATGAAGTCTTACTATATTATGACTAATGCAGACTACACAGCAGTACCTCCATGGAGGAGGGACAGAACCTTCTTAGGGAATAGGCTCTGAAGCACGGCTGTGCCAAACCGAGCATCCCTCCTGGCCAGGATATCCAGGCAGTAATGCTTGGTGAAAGTGTGTACTGTTTTCCAAGTAGCTGCTTGACATATCTCTAATATAGGGATGTCTCTGGCAGCAGCTAGAGACGCAGCTGTACTTCTGGTAGAGTGAGCCCTCAGGCCTGAAGGGGGAACCTTACCCAGTTTTTGATAGCAAAATTGGATATAGAGACAATCCACCTGGCAATGGATCTCTTGGTGCCAGGTTTCCTTTCACCAACCTCACCATAAGTGAGAAATAGTTGGAGGGGTCAAACCCTGACCCCTTAGTGCGGCTTTCTATGTGGTAACTTAGGGCCTCTTAACATCTAAGCTGCTGCCGCCTCCTCACCAGAGGAGGAATGGTCAGTGAAGAACACTGAAGTGAAATAGATTGTTAGGTGGAAATCTCGAAACCACCTTAGGCAAAACTTCCTGTTAGTCCTAAGGACTACCTTATCCCTGTGAAAGGAAATAAAGTCAGTCTCCACTGATAAAGCCTGTAACTCACTTATGCGCCTGGCAGAAGTGATGGCTACTAGAAATAGAGTTTTCCAAGTCAAATACTTAAGCTCTGCTGAAGACAGAGGTTCAAAGGGGGGTTGCATCAGCTGAGCAATGCAAACATTAAGATCCCAGACAGGGGCAGGGTCCCTTGAATGGTGGATTGGTATGAAGCAATCCCTTAAAAACTTGGAAAATACAGGGTGAGCAGAAAGAGAGAGGGCTTCCTGCTGAAATAAAAGCAGAGACAGCTGCCAAATGCACTTTCAGGTAGCTGGTCTCAGTCCCAAAAATTAAGATGGACCATATAGTCCAAAACAGTGGGGCAAATCAGCAGATTCGGAATATGCTTCCCCTGAACACCATATGGAAAACCTTTTCCACTTGGAGTTATAGGTAGCCCTGGTGGAAGGCTTCCTAGAAGCTTTCAAGATTTCGAGAACACCTGAGAAAGTAGTAGTCAGCAAAATCTTAACTCCTCAAGAGCCAGGCCTTGAGGTTGAGGGATTGAGATTCGGATGCCGACTCTCCCTGGGCACAGGTTAACAGATTGTGGTTCCTGGGGAGACACAGAAGATGGACTGCTGGAGACAGGAAGGAGTGGGTACCAGGGCTGCCTGGCCCAGTCTGGAGCAATCAGGATCATCTTGCAGGGCTGAGATCTGATTTTGACTAGCACCTTGAACAGGAGAGGGAAGGGGGTGCATGAAACTTCCTTCCCAATCGGGGAGAAAGGCATCCCACTGGGACTGGGCCCAACACTGGGGCCTGCAACAAAAAGTGGAAGTTGATGATTGTCTGGGGCTGCAAAAGATCTATCTGAGGTGTGCCCCATCTGGCAAAAACTATCCCCAGTACTGGGGATCCAGTGACCATTCGGATGGCCCTGGGAAATCCTGCTGAGCATCTGCCAGGACATTGTCCTTGCCTGGGAGGTGAACTGCTATGAGGGAAGTGTTCAGGAATAAGCCAGAGACCACAACTTCATCGCCTCGGAGCACAAGGCCGAAGACCTAGTGCCCCTTTGTTTGTTGATGTACCACATTGTAGTGGTGTTGTCTGTTCTGACCTGCCACCTTGTTCTGAACAGATGCAGAAAAAACCTAAGTGCTAGAAAAACAGCTCTGAGTTCCAACAGATTGATGTAGAGCATAGATTCCTGAGGGGACCACAACCCCTGGGTGGAGGTCGCCATGTGAGCCCCCCATCCCAGAGGGCGATCTGTAGTAAGGGTCAAGGAGTGAGATAGAGGATGAAGGCACCCTTGTTCAGATTGCCTTGATCCTGCCACCACTGAAGGCCTGGATCAGGGTTCGAGTCACTGGATTAACTTGGATGAGGAATCTCTTCTTTGAGACCAGAAGGCTCTCAAATGGAACTGAATGTCCCTCATCTGAAATCTTGCTCCTTGCACTACAGCTGTGGAAGCAGCCATGTGTCCTAGGAGCTGCAGGAAATGCCTTGCTGGCTGAGAGACCTGCAGAGTGAAGGACGAGGCTAGGGCCACCAGGGTCCTTACCCTTTCTAGGGGAAGGAAGGCTCTGGCCTGCTTTGTGTCCAGTTCTGCACCTATAAAGGTGAGTACCTGGACAGGTTCCAGGACTGACTTTGGAAGATTGAGAAGAAAGCCCAGAGAGGTAAGCAGCTGCTGGGTAACTTGTAGGTGTGATTTGATTTGGTCTGGAGACTGACCCACAATGAGCCAGTCGTCCAGGTAGGAAAGATGGCAATCTTTGCCTTCCTAAATGAGCAACTGCTACTGCCAGACATTTGTGAATACCCTTGGGGCAGAGGTAAGGCCAAGGGCATTGCTCTGAACTGATAATGGCCTGAGGGCAGTTCGAATCGAGGTACTTTGGGTGGGAGCTTCTGATAAGAACATGGAAGTAGGCATCCTTGGGGTCCAGGGAAGCTAGCCAGTCCCCTGGCCTTAGGAGGGTAAAATCATTCCTAGAGTCACCATTTTGAATTTTGGTTTTAAAAGGTGCTTGTTCAGATATCTTAAGTCCAGGATGGGCCGCCACCTCCTGTCTTTTTTTGGGGTAGAGTACCTGAAGTACAGACCCTTGCCCTGGTGTGGGGAGAAACCCTTTCTACAGCTGTGAGAGCCAGGAGGGTTGAGACTTCTGTTTCAAGGCAAAAGAGTCTCTAGAGGGTTTGCAGGTGGAAAGATCTGATTCTCATCTTTGGAAATTTTTGAAGCTGAGAACCAGACCCTGGCTTACTACTTCCAGGACCCACTTGTCTGATGTTAAAGACTCCCAGTCCTGGATGGCAAGCCAGCCTGCCCCCTACAGGTAATGGAGAACCCAGGCCTGGGCATCCCATCAGGGTGCCTGTTTGGCAGGGGCTTTAGGCTGAGGGGTGGGAGCAGGCCTGCTGTGCCCGTCTGCCTCCCTCTGAAGAATCCTCTGAACATAAGCTGAAGAGGAGGCCTGGGTCTGGTAAAAGGCCTATGAAAAGGCCTGCCTCTGCCCCTGAAGCTGCCTCTGAGGAGTGGCTTGCCGTTCTTGGCTTGTGCACTCCTATAAGTGGTTCTATATCATCCATTTTCTTTCATATAATTCTCTGTCTGCTCTCAAACAGAGAATTTCCCTACCACAGGAAAATCCATAGCCTTAGACTGGGTATCTTGTGTCTAAGTATACACCTGAGCCAAGCCAATCTACTGAAAAGCCACAGATGTAGCCATGACTCTAGAGGATACATCATTAGAATCCACTGCAGCATGAAATTGCACCTTAGATGCCTCAATACCATCAGCAGCCACCTGCTCCAGCTCCTGCAAGCTGGCCAGGGCCTGTTTAGCTAAAGCCATGACAGTATCCCATCTACATTTTGGTATCTCACAACATAAGCCATATAGTTTGCTTGTCTGAGTCCCAAGGCGCTGTCATGTATTGTTTTTAGCCATGGCATCAATCTTTCCTGGAGTCCTTGTCAGGAGGATGTAAGCCAGGGGAATATTAGCTTTATCACAGGCTGCAGCCTGAACTACTAACATGGCTGCATTGCTGTGAAAGAAATTCTGTATCAGGACCTGACAAAGTGTACCTCCTGTCCATCTTTTATCCACAGGAGGCATAGAAGTAGGAGCTTTTAAAATTTTTATTGTTTGTTTCCTAAAAGATTTATGTAAAGGAATAGACAATCTCCTGGACTCTGGGATATCCATCATCTCTACAAAGTCAGGCTCCTCTTGCTCATCCACAGCCTCCTCTAAAGGAAGCTGGAGGTTTCAACAACTTTTTATAAAACAGAAAATGAGAAGGGACTCAGCAAGCCTAGGGGAGATTCTCTAAAGTTCTGTCTGGGAGATGTCCGTTCAATGGGCACATCCAGACTTTCAAAGTCACATCACACTGTTCATAATCATCCTCCCCTCCTCTGGTTCATAAAACTCCTCTATATCATGTTCTTGAACTTTGGGTGGAACCTGAACCGACCTTTGGCCAGATAGTGGCGGTTCGGACGGAGTTGGGAAAGTGACTGGACAATTTGTATTGCCCTGGCTATCTCTGCAGAGTTGGAGAAGGGATTTTTGACTCCACACCTGCTGACTTTCTAGTTCTCTTTGCTGGAACTGGCTCCTCAGAGTCAGCTTTCGTTTGCCGAGAAGTCTGGCCTGGTCAGAGGCACTCCCTCCCGGTTCGGTTGGCACTGAACCGGGCTGGCCATCGGGTCAGCGGACTTTTTGGCCTCTTGTTCCCTGAGCCTACCAATCTCTTATCTAGGGTAGCTGCAGGAAGTTCTTCAAACTGGCAGTCTGCATTGAGGTGGTCAAACCCCAGACAATAAACACATGTGGTGTGTGGGTCAGCCTTGGCAAAGGCTTCCCCACAGACACTACAGTGTTGAAACCCAGTGGGCCCGGTTTTTCTTTTGGGTTTCTCAGACATAATGCCAGCCTAACCAAAAACTTGCCCTTTTTGGCAGTGCCAGGCAAGACACCCTTATCGGTTCCCAACCGTGTCACGGTCGTGGAAAAAACCGTAATGAAATCCGTTTTTAGAACCGATAAGAACCGAACCGCACTCTAACAAGCCTTAAGCGGCTTCAGAATGAAGTTTAAATACAATCTGATCGGTTCAAACCGAACCGATAAACATTCTAAGTTCCACACAGAAAACCTATCTATTACTTACAATACCATAGACAGAGCTTGAACCGATCGGTTTGCGGTTAAAATAATGATAATCGCAGTTGAATTTAACCGAGAAAAAACTCTTTAAACCGAGAAAATGAACCAAGCAGCAGGAGGAATCTCCGGAGCGACTGTTCAGTGAGGCGGAGTAAAGAATCTGACAGTTTCGGTTTGAAATATCCCTGACAGAGCTTCTCTAACAGAGCTCGCGCTCTAAGTTCCATGCCCTGAATGGAAGTTAACTCTTTCACCTCCGGAGCAGTTCTAATGGTGGGACAAACTGCATTAGTCACAATATAGCAAGACTTCATGTTGTTTGAATGACCATGCTCTTGGATGTGCCTGCAGCAAAAGTGCTCCAGTTAACATCTGGCATATTCAGGTCCCCCATCAACAATATCTCCCCTTTTTCTGCCATTCTAAGGAAGCCTTCTATCATTTCCTTGTCCATTTCCTCCCCCTGAGATGGGGGTCTGTTTGCAACCCCCCCATGTGGACTGTGGTGCCATTTCCTGTCTCCAGGGTGACCCAGAGCACCTCATCTGCTCCCTGTTTACTCTAGTTCTGTTGCTTTGATCCCTTCCTTTACACAGAGAGCTACTCCTTCTCCTCTTTTACCCTCCCTGTCCCTCCTGTAGATTGTGTATCCTGGTATGTTGACATCCCAGTCATGGTTCTCTGTGTACCATGTTTCTATGACTGCCACAATATCCACGCAACCCTCTTCCATCAAGGCCACTAGTTCAGGGAGCTTGTTACACAGACTATGGGCATTGGTACTCATCACCCTCCACTTTTTGATGGCCTTACCCCTTTTAGCCCCATTCCTGTCCTTACTGCCTATGCCCTTTTTTACATTTACCTCTGTCCTTCTCCCTAATGACTTCTCTACCTTGGTGTTTACCTCACTAATTACCGTGTTTTGCAGGGGGAGGCTGGGATTTACCTGCTCCTTTTCAGTGCCTCCCCCCCGGCTAGTTTAAACGCTTGTCAATGAAGCATTTAAACTTCTCACCTAGGATCCTGGTTCCCCCCACGGACAGATGCAGACCATCACACCAGTATAGGTCTGCATCCCTCCAGGTGGTTCCCCAGTCCCCAGTGAAGCCAAAACCCTGAGCTCCACACCAGTTATTCAACCATTTATTGAATTCCCTGGTCAGGAGTACCCTAGCATCACCCTTGCCATAGACAGGCAGCACCTCCGAGAAGGTTACCGTATGCGCTACTTGTCTAAGGCCCCTCCCCAACTCTACAAACAACTCTTGCACTGCTCTGATCCCATTGCTAGCCAGGTCATTTGTCCCTAGGTGGACAATGACATACAGCTCCTTCCCTCATGCAGCTGCTCCCACGATCCTGAGAATTCGCTTCCTGATCCAAAAGATTAATATACAAGTTAGCCAGCCTGGGAGTGGGTCCCAAGATGACAGCCTGGGTAAAGAATTGGCTGGAGAATAGGACACAGAGAGTAATAGTAAATGGAGTCCACTCTGAAGAAAAGGGGTCACTAGTGGGTACCACAGGGTTCAGTATTAGGACCGGTCCTCTTCAATGTCTTTATAGTGACATTGCAGAGGGACTGGAAGGAAAAGTATGTCTCTTTGCAGATGACACAAAGATCTGCAACAGAGTTGATGCACAAGGTGGGGTGGAAAGGATGAGAAGGGACTTGGCAAGGTTAGAGGAATGGTCAAATGTATGGCAGCTTAGATTCAATGCTAAGAAGTGCAAGGTAATGCACCTGGGAAACAAAAACCCAGGGGAAGAGTACACAATGGGGGGTGAGATACTAACAACAACAAAAATGGAAAGGGACCTGGGGGTAGTCATATCAGATGACCTAAAGGTGGGAAAGCAACGTGAGAGGGCAGCAAGGAGGGCTGGGGGATACTGGGATGCATAGGGAGAGGCATCACCAGCAGAAAACAGGAAGTTATTATCCCTCTGTACAGACAGTTGGTGAGACCCCATCTGGAGTACTGCATGCAGTTCTGGAGACCCAATCTCCATAGGATATAGACAGGATGGAGGCTGTCCAGAGGAGGGCAACTAAAATGGTGCAGGGCCTGCACCAGAAGACATATGAAGAGAGACTTAAGAAGCTAATATGTATAGCCTCGAGGAAAGGAGGGAGAGGGGACATGATAGAAACTTTCAAGTATCTCAAGGGAATCAACAAAGTCCAAGAGGTAGCATCTTTCAAAAAAGAGGTGTGCAAGAACAAGGGGCACAATTTGAAGATAGAAGGGGGCGGCTCAGAGGTAATTTAGAGTATTTTTTCACAGAGGGCTGTGGATGCATGGAATGGCCTTCCGAGGAGGTTGTGGAGTCAAAAACAGTGGTGGAATTCAAGCATGCATGGGACAGTCATAAAGCAATTCTAGGGGTGGGGGTAGGAAGAAGTAGGCTGCTGGTTAACTAGGATCTGCAGCTTATCCAATAGGTAGGGAAATGGGCAGACTGGGTAGGCCAAGCGGTCCTTATCTGCCGTCAAAATCTATGTTTCTATGTCCCTCCAAGCCATGGCGCCAGGCAGGCACCTTACCTCCCTCTCCCCTTGCTCCCCCATTTCTACCCCCCTAATGATTGAGTCTCCCACCAGGAGTTGTTTCCTTCCCCTGTGGGGTCCCATGCCACCCTCCTGCGAGTCTCCTTTGTGAAGATTCCCAGCACCCTTCTTGGTCTCCACTGCAGGTGCCTCCATAGAGGAACCACTATCCACCAAAAGAGTGAATGAATTGTGGAGAAGTACAGCTGGAGGGATGCAACTCTGTTCCACCACCCTCTCCCTCCCTGAGCCCACCCTGATCCAGCCTCTCCTCTTTCTTGGCAACCTCTGAGGTAGTGGCATTGGCCCTGGTGGTCCCTGGATGGGGGAGGAGGTTTCACAAATGCTAGCCAGGTCAGCCTGGAGACGGGCAACCTCCTCCCTCAGACCAGAGAGGTGCCTGCAAATAGGGCAGCATCGCAGCCTCCAGAATGTCTCCGAACACTGCTGCCCCACAGCCATTGCACTGCACCACTGCTATCATGTCTTATTTTGTGTACCCTCTCCTGTTTCTCTGTATACTTACTCTCTCCACTCCTTACAACTCTCACCCTTCCTGTTCTGGGACAGCAACTTCCTATATTCTTCAGTAGCCTCCTTCTTTGCTCAGTGTCAGACCACCACCAGCTGGGGGGTTGGGGTGGAGAGAGTGAGCTACTTTTTTCCTTTAGGGTTGACAATACCAATGTTTCTCTATGATCCTTCCCTTCCTACTGCCAAACAGGAAGTTCCTGTTGACAGTCAAATCCAGTGGCTATAAAAGTAGAATTGGCTTAGGGTGGGTGGGATGGAGGACAATTAGTAAGAAAAAATGGTTAACAACAGGAAGTTGTAATTTGAGTCACCTGCTTTTATAGTGTCTAAGCCACACCCCCAATTACGCTCTCTCTCCTCCTACTGGTTTCGCAAAGCAAGTTGATACAGTACCATTCACAGCACAGAACACACACTGACTTTCTTTCTTTTCTTTCTTTTTTTTAACCCTAAATAAGACCCCTTCTATTTCTAGTAAAGTATCTGTCTTGCTTAATCTCAACAGACACTGACTCCTGCTGAGATATAAGTGTTAAATTAATAAGAAAACATAGCTTCTTTTAGTTAGTTGCTTTCTGCTCTACAAGCAAGGCTAGCAATAGGTTTAGTTTGGGAGTCCTGGGAGGGACTGGTGGGTCAACCCTCTGGGATAGGTGCCCTAAGCACTGAATGTAAGGACAGTGTCAAGAGCATCTACCGCTCTTTAAAAAATTGGCATTTTGTGGCCTTCAGGGCAGTTTAACAGTTTCTGTCCTGTGAGCAACGTTATATGGAGGTTTCCAGCTAAATAGCCAGGACAGAGTCAGACAGTGCCTTTTGCAAATAAACTGTGTACGCCCTTCAGACAGAAGGGTGATGCTGTAAGATATCTCACCCCTAGCATCCAGAATTCTACAGTCTTTTTCTGGAAGCTGGGAAATAGGGTCACTTTAACTCTGTTACAAGCTGCAGCCTGCAGGACTCCTTTGTGGTCAGAATATATGAAAAAATACTCGGCAACTGTCTTATCCAGCTAGTACTTTTTTTTCTCCTCTGGGATGGGAGTGGAATTCTGAAAGCTTGAAATAACCTTGTGAAGGGACTATGAACTGGAAGGAGTAAAATGTTTGGGAGAGGAAGACCCATCATATTCAGAGAGCCTGCCTCCTCAACCTCTTTGGTGGTCCCCTGAATAGGAACATCAAGAGACGTAGGGAGAAGTATAACAAGAGTTAAAAAGTCCTCCTGGCCGGGGTAGGAGAGCCAAAATCCAGCCAAGGGTAAGTAAAGCTTTGCGGGTTTACCCTCTTCTTCATTACTACTTCTTTCAAGAAAAAAACCCTGACCAAAGTCAGGGTCAGAGGTTACAGCTGAGGAAATATCAGCTGGGGAACTAGACCACAGCATGTATGTATATACTAACATACTAAAATGCCAGCAGAATAGGCCTAATGGTCTTTCATGTCTGCTCGTTTGGTCAGCCCCCACCCTGGGAGCTGACCTTGCTGCCCCCCTCTCCCCCTCTGGCTTCTCCCTTCCCAGTCCTGGATATTCTCGCTGCACTGGTCTTTGCTTCCAGAACCCTTCCCCTGTACCTGTTCTACCCCCTCTTGAACTCCTCCACCATTTCTGCCTCCGCCAGACCCCAGGGCAGCGCATTCCATGGCTCCACCACCCTCTCAGTGAAGTAGCACCTCCTCCTTTCTCCCCTGAATCTCCCCCCCTCCAGCTTCCAACCATGCCTCTAGTTGCCCCCCCTTCCTTCGGAGCACCCTAACTGCTACTCCCCTATTTACCCCCTTCATGTACCTGAAGACCTCTATCATGTCCCCCCAGTCCCTTCTCTCTTCCAATGTGTACATATTTAGCTCTTCGAGCCTCTCCCCATAGGTCCTATCCCCCAAGCCCCAAATCATTTTGGTTGCCACCCTCTGGACCCTCTCCAGGAGTTCACTGTCCCTCTTTAAATGTGGCCTCCAAATCTGCACACAGTACTCGAGGTGTGGGCTCACTAAGCAGTTATACAGTGGGAGTATCACTTCCCTCCTTCTGGAGGTAAGCCCCCTAGCGATGCATCCAAGCATCCTGTTGGCCTTTGCTGCTGCCCTCCTACAAGTCTCCAAGTTGTTCATCTTGATATTCACCACCACCCCCAGGTCCCTCTCAGCCATCGAGACTTGTAGCACCCCCGGGTGTACACTTGTCCCGGGTTTCTGGCTCCCATGTGCAGTACCTTGCATTTTCTTGCATTGAACCTCAGCTTCCGCTTTCTAGACCACCTTTCCAGAGCCTTCAGGTCCCCCTGTAGGGCCACCCTCCCCCTCCCATCCACCGCCCCCAGTTTTGAGCCATCCGCAAAGAGACTCATCTCACTCCTGATACCCTTCCTTATGTCAGAGACGTAGGCGTTGAACAGGAGGGGCCCAAGGACCAATCCCTGAGGAGCTCCACTAATGACCCTCCTTGGCGATTAGACTATCCCTCCAACCACGACCCTCTGGGTCCTGTTCTGGAGCCAATTTCTTATCCATCTGATCATCTGGTTCCCCACCCCCATTTCTCCCAAATTATCCAACAGGCCCCATGAGGAACAGAGTCAAATGCCTTGCTGAAGTCAAGAAAAAGGACGTCCACTGGTCTACCCAGGTCCAAGGCACTAGTCACCCAGTCATAGAACTCCACAAGGTTTGTCTGACACGATTTCCCCAGGACGAATCCATGCTGTCTATCATCCAGCCACCCACAACTTTTCCAGGTCCCCCAGTCTCTCCTTGACAATGCCCTCCATCACCCTGCCCCACCACGATGTCAGGCTGGCGGGCCTGTAGTTCCCCTGCCACCTCCCCTGATCCCCGCTTGTGGATAGGCACTATATGCACCACCTTCCAGTGCTGGGGCACCCACCTTGTCCTCAGAAAGATGCTGAAGAGCTCCGCCAGGGGTTTCGCCAGGACATCCGCCAGTTCCTTCAGCACTCTGGGATGTAATTTATCCAGCCCTGGTGCTTTCTCTGTCTCAAAGGACCTGAGGGCTTCTCTCACCCTCTCTGCCATGATTTCCACCTCCGCTACCTCGTCCCCCTGCTTTGCCTTCCCCCCTCCTGCCAGTGATGCCCCCCGACTCGCCAATCAGTAAGGGTTCCCCACCTCCTCAGTTTCACCATCTCCTCCCATGTATGATGCAGCCCCCCATTTTCCTTGGTGAAACTGAGGCGAGAAATACTAATTTAGCACTACCTGCTCCTCCGGTCTTGTGCCCATCTCCTCCGTTTTAATCCTGCTAATCTGCTCTTCACCCTTCATTTTCCCCAGTGTATCTAAAGAACCCTTGTTCCCTCTCTCATTTCCCTAGCCAGGTTCTGCTCCTTCCTTGCCTTAGCCGCCCTCACCACCCTACTGGCCCTTCTGGCCATCAGCTCGTACTCCAACTCAGTCCCTTTCACTCCTTCAGCACTTGAATTGCCTATAGGTCGCCTTCTTTCCCCTCACCACCTCCTGAACCTCCCTGGTCCACCAGCAGGGTTTTCGGGCCCTATCGTATTTTCGTCTTACTCTTGTGCAGGTGCTGGTAGCATCCTGCACCCCATCCTGATGATTTCCCACCTACAGTCAGCATCCATGTCTGGCCCAATCCCATCCAAGTGCTCCTTAAGGATCCTTTCCATTTCCTTGAAATCCGCCCCCATGAAGTCAGTTACCTCTGTCTTTGTGCAGCCTTCTAACCCTCCTAGGTTCAGGCAGAACCAGATCGTGGCATGGTCGTTCCCCGCCAACGGGTCCCTTACCTCCAGGCCCCCAATCTGGTCACTGTCTGCCAGGACCACATCCAGTATCCGCTCCTCCCTGGTCGGTTTCCCCACCTGCTGAGTTAGGAACACATCCTGAAAGACATCCAACAACCTCTGTTCCCTGGCCACCGAGGATGTCATAGTCTTCCAGTCTGTTCCTGGCATGTTTAAGTCCCCCAAAACCACCACCCTTCCCCCTCCCAATCTGCAGTGTCTCCCAACATCTGCCACCAGACTCTCCTCCAGCTCCTCCACCAGCACAGGGGGTCTATACACCACTCCTATTTTTACTCTCTTGCCCTCCCTTGTTATCAAGGTGACCCAAATCGCCTCCATAGTTCCCTCCACTCCTCCTATGGCAATGCAGTTTTTGACAATTATTGCTACCCCTCCTCCCCTTCCCTCCCCTCCATCCTACCTGAACATGGTGTAACCCTTCAGGTTCAGGTCACAGTCGTGCCCTGCGGTGGCCCAGGTAACAGTGACTGCTGCCACATCCACCTCTCCCTCAGTTAGCATCGCCTGGAGCTCAAGCATTTATTTGCCCAAGCTCCTGGCATTCAGCAGGACTACCTTCCACCCTTTCCCTATACTTCCAATTCCCTTGTTCGTGTTCTTGTGGGGATTCTGTCTTCCCCTGGTCTGCACCTTACCAGTCGGCCTTTTCCCACATTCCTCCTGCTCCCCAGGGGGGGGGTGGAGACAGAGTCCCTCCTTTATCGGACCCCCCTCGACAGCCTTTTCTCCCATCCCTCCCCCCTTCACAAGTTTAAACCCCACCTTTCACCAGTGAACCCCTCTATTTTCATCTTAAGGATTTCCTTCCCCTCCGAATTGAGATGGAGCCTATCTCTAGCATACAGCCCCTTATCCTCCCAGGTCTCCCCTCAATCCCCCCCATCAACCCATACCCTCTGGCCCCACACCAGTCCCTGAGCCACTGGTTTATCACCCTAATCTTCCTTTTGTGTTCCTCACTAGCCCTTGGCACCGGCAGGATTTCCGAGAAGGAAACTGTGCATCCTATATAATGGGCAGACTAGGTGGGCCAAGTGGTCCTCATCTGCTGTCAAATTCTATGTTTCTATGACAGACCCTGGCAAGCTCCCCTGAACCTTGCCTGTATCTCTAGCTCACTATTTCCCTCAATATCATTGTTACCCAGGTGGACCAGTATGTCCGGGGAACCTCCACAATCCTTTGCCAGCTGATATACCTCATGCTTGGCCCTGTGCACCATTTGTCCAGGGAAGCATTTTGTTCTAACCGGGCAGGCTTCTCCCTTGCTATCCCATTTGATCCCCCTGATCATGGAATCACCCAACAGGAGCACTCTGGCCACCCCTTTTCCTCCATTTCCCCCCCTTCTATGTCTCTCATCCTTTCTACCAGCCCCTCCCCAGCCAGCTCCTTGCTCCTCCCCCTATCTGGGTGCCACCTGCCATGCCCTCATTTAACCTGGCCACCCCTCCCTCTGATCCTATGCCCCTTGTCTTCCCGTGTATCCTTCTGTACCTCGCTACCCCCCCCGTTACTGCTTGCGACTGGTCCTCCCCATCTGCTAAACTAGCCTGGCTCGTCCTCCTTCCTTCCTTCAGCCTCTGTTCAGCCCCTCCTTGCTTGTTGTGCTCCCCTGGCCTAAACCCTCAGCCCCCTTTACTGTATCCTCCTTGTACTTCTGGTCCTTCTCCTTATCCTTTCCTCCCAACTGGGCTTTT